>VHKM01000274.1:245000-5561801 GCA_007210695.1 Neogobius melanostomus | reverse complement strand
TAGCTCAGGCTTCACATACAGCCTCTATTCACAGGCGCGATCCCCACTACTGAGCGGCAGCGGGGGCTTTGGCCTGCCTCACCGTTTCCGACCTGGCCGGTGCACCGCCGCCCTTAGACACGACCCTCGGTTTGGTCCCGGCCTCCCGCCAAGGAGGACCAATATTGATACCCGAACTTATTAGGGACACCGAGATAGACATAGTCCACTGTAGCTCAGTGAATTCCTGAGCTCAAACGATCCACAGTCCCTCAGCCTCCAAGTAACTTTGGATTACAGGCACGCGCCACCGACAGCCCGGCGAGGACAACTGAGCTCACGAGCAATTTGAGGTTCACACTTGTGACGGGATAAAAAATAATGCTGGTTTTGTGTCCTCAGTCAGCAAATCCGAGTAAAGGGACAGGCATTGTGTTAAACTGGAGTGTTAGGCCAAATAAAGGTCAAGAAATAGCTTTTTAACTAGGAGCTTTACACTTAAATTTCTATACCAGAGCTACAACCAAGTATCAGAATGAAAATATTTGTTGTTTGGTTCTAGGGAAAAACACAAACAACAAAAATGCGTTTCCCCCACAGACTACATAGTTAAAATCAAAACTTGGGCTTAGAGCACATGCAGGCCCTTGTTGAGAAGGACAGAAGAGGGCCTGGTGTAGCTCGTTATTTTTCAGTAGAGGGCAGTGTTGGACCGGATAAAACTATGGATAAAACTTAAATGGTTCTAACAGCAGCAAGGCCAGAACAGTCCAAAAAATATCCCACACTGAACAAAAATCGTCGTGGTGAATGTTTTTAGTTGTTAAATAAAGAGGAAGAGCAAAAAGACTGGGTCCCGCTGTATTACTCAGAGGCTTCACTACAGCCTCTATTCACAGGCGCGATCCCACTACTGAGCGGCACGGGGGCTTTTGGGCCTGCTCCCGTTTTCCGACCTGGGCCGGTGCATCCCTCCTTAGACGACGCTGGTGTCCCGGCCTCACCCAGGAGCACCATATCGATACCGAACTTATTGGGACACCGACTCAAGCATAGTCCCACTGACAGCTCAGAGATCCTGAAGCTCAACGATCCACCAGTCTCAACCTCCAAAGTAACTTGGATTAACAGGCACGCGCCCACCCGCACCCGGCGAGGACAACAGACCCTCACGAGCACATTTGAGGTCACTGTGTCGACGGCATTAAAAATATGCTGGTTTTGTGTCCTCGTCACGAATCCGAGATAATCCAGGGAACAGGCCATCGTGTTACACTGCGTGTTAGGCCAATAAAGGTCAAGAAATAGCTTCTCTAACTAGAGCTACACTTAAATCTATACCAGAGCTACAACCAAGTATCGAATGAAAATATTGTTGTTGGTTTCTAGGGGAAAAAAAACACAACAACAAACAAACATGGCGTTTTCACCCCCACCAGACTACATAGTTAAATCATAAACTTTGGCTTGAGCCACATACAGAGGACCCTCTGTTGAGAGGACAGAAGAGGGCTTGGTGTAGCTCGTTATTTTCCAGTAGAGGGCAAGTGTTGACCGAAGAAAACTATGGATAAACACTTAATGGTTCTACAGCAGCAAAGGCACAGAATGCAGTCCAAATAAATATCCCACACTGAAAAAAATATCGTCGTGGTGAATGTTTTTTTAGTTTGAGTTAAAATAAAGAGGAAGACAAAAAAGACTGGGTCACGCTGTAATTAGCTCAGGATAGCGATAACAGCCTATATTCACCAGCTGCGGCGATCCCCACTACTGAGCACACGGGGGCTTTGGCCTGCTCCGTTTCCGACCTGGCCGGTGCACACGCTCCTTAGACGACCTGGTGGTCCGGCTCGCCCAGGAGCACCAATATCGATACCGAACTTATTGGGACACACACCCGATTCGACATAGTTCCACTGTAGCTCAGTTGATCCCTGAGCTCAAACGATCCACCAGTCTCAGCCTCCAAGTAACTTGGATTACAGGCACGCGCCAGCCACATACCCGGCGAGGACAATCTGAGCTCACGAGCAATTTGAGGTTCACCTGTTGTGACGGGATAAAAAATAATGCTGGTTTTGTGTCCTCGTCACATCCGATAAAGGGACAGGCATTGTGTTAACTGCGTGTTAGCCAAATAAAGGTCAAGAATAGCTTTTAACTAGAGCTAGCACTTAAATCTATACGCAGAGCTACAACCAAGTATCAGAAATGAAAAATATTGTTGTTTGGTTCTAGGGGGAAAAACAACAAACAACAAAAACATGCGTTTTTGCCCCCACAGACTACATAGTTAAAATCATAAACCTTTGGCTTGAGCCACATACAGAGGCCCTTGGTTGAGAAGGACAGAAGAGGGCTGGTGTAGCTCGTTATTTTCCAGTAGATGGGCAGTGTTGGACCGATAAACTATGGATAAAACTTTATGGTTCTACAAGCAGCAAAGGCACAGAAGTCAGTCCAAAATATCCAGCACACTGAACAAAATATCGTCGTGGTGAATGTTTTTAGTTCGTTAAATAAAGAGGCAAGAAAAAAAGACTGGGTCCGCTGTATTACTCCAGGCTTCACTACAGCCTCTCTTCCGGCGCGATCCAACTCTGAGGCCGCACGGGGCTTTTGGCCTGGCTCGCCGTTTCCCGACTGGGCCGGTGCACGCTCTCCTTTTAGACGACCCTGGTGGTCCCGGCCTGCCCCCAGGAGCACCATAAGTCGATACCGAACTTATTGGGACACCGATCGCATAGTCCACTGATGCTCGAGTCTGAGCTCAAACAATCCACGCAGTCTCAGCCTCCAAGTAACTTGGATTCAGGCGAGCCACCACAAACCCGGCGAAGGACAACTGAGCTCACGAGCACATTTTGAGGGTTCACCACTGTGTGACGGATAAAAAATAATGCTGGTTTTGATGTCCCTCGTCACAATTTCCGACGTAAAGGGACAGCGCATTTGTTTGTTAACTGCGTGTTTAGGCCAAATAAAAGGTCAAGAATAGCTTTTAACTGAGTAACTTAAATCTATACCAGAGGCTACAACCAAGTATCACAGATGAAAAAATATTGTTTGTTGGTTCTAGGGGAAGAAAAACAATGACAACAAAACATGCGTTTCCCCGCGCACAGACTACATAGCAAAAATCATCAACTTTGACTTGAGCCACATACAGAGGCCCTTGTTGAGAGGACAGAAGAGGCTGGTGTAGGCCTCGTTAATTTTCCAGTAGAGGGCAGTGTTCGGACGAGAAAGAAACTAGTGGATAAAACTTTATGGTTCTACAGGCAAGCAAAGGCACAGAATCAGTCCAAAAATATCCACAATGAAGCAAAATATCGTCCGTGGTGAAAATGTTTTTAGTTTGTTAAATAAGAGGAAGACAAAAAGACTGGTCCGCTGTACTTGACTCAGGCTGGCGACTACAGCCTCTATTCACAGGCGCGATCCCACTACTGAGCAGCACGGCGGGCTTTGGCCTGCCTCCGTTTCGCGACCTGGGCCGGTGCACCCCTATCGCTTAGACGACACTGGGTGGTCCCGGCCTCGGCCCCAGGAGCACCATAATCGATACGCACGCAACAGAGGTCGAAACTTATTCGGACACCGGCGAATCGACATAGCCACTGTAGGCTCAGTGATCCTGAGCACTCAACGATCCACCAGTCTCAGCCTCCAAGTACTTGGATTACAGGCACGCGCACACCCTCAACACCTCGCCGAGGACAACTGAGCTCCGGAGCTACACTTTGAAGGTTCACCTGTGTGACGGCATAAAAAAATTAATCGCTGGTTTTGTGTCCTTCCGTGCAACAATCCGAGTAAAGGGACAAGGCCCATTGGTGCTTACACTGCGCTGTTAGGCACAGAATAAAGGTCAAGAATACGCTTTTAACCTAAGAGCTACAACTTTAAATCTATACACAGAGCTAACAACCAAGTAATCAGAATGAAAAATATTGGTTGTTGGTTCTAAGGGGAAAAACAACAACAACCAAAAACATGGCGTTTTCCCCACAGACTACATAGTTAAATCGATAAACTTTGGCTTTGATCCACATACAGAGGCCCTTGTGAGCAGGACAGAAGAAGGGCCTGGTGTAGCTCGTTATTTTCCCAGTAAGGGCAGTGTTGGACGCGATAAACTATGGATAAAACTCTTATGGTTCTACAGCAGCAAAGGCACAGATCAGTCCAAAAAATATCCACACACTGAACAAATATCGTCGTGGTGTAATGTTTTTTTTAGTTTGTTAAATAAAGAGGAAGAGAGCAAAAAGAACTGGGTCCCGCTGTATTACTCCAGGCTTCACTACAGCCCTATAATTCAACAGGCGCGATTCGCACCTACTGAGCGGCAGCGGGGGCCTTTGCCTGCCCTCCGTTTCCCGAACTGGGCCGGTGCCCTCTCCTTAGACGACCTGGTGGTCCCGGCCTCCCAGGAAGCACCATATCGATACCGCCGGAACTATTGGGACACACCGATCGACATAGTCCCACTGTAGCTCAGAGATCCTGGAGCTCAAGACGATCCACCAGTCTCATCAGCCTCCAAGTAACTTGGATTACAGGACACGCGCGCACCAACGTGACCCCGGCCGAGGGACAACTGAGCTCAGAGCACATTTGAGGTTCACCTGTGTGACGGGATAAAAAATAATGCTGGTTTTGTGTCCTCGTCACAATCCGAGTAAAGGGACAGGCATCGTGTTAACTGCGTGTTAGGCCAAATAAAGGTCAAGAATAGCTTTTAACTAGAGCTACACTTAAATCTATACCAGAGCTACAACAAGTATCAGAATGAAAATATTGTTGTTGGTTCTAGGGAAGAAAACAATGACAACAAAACATGCGTTTTCCCCCACAGACTACATAGTCAAAATCATAACTTTGACTTGACCACATACAGAGGCCCTTGTTGAGAGGACAGAAGAGGGCTGGTGTAGCTCGTTATTTTCCAGTAGAGGGCAGTGTTGGACCGAGAAAACTATGGATAAACTTATGGTTCTACAGCAGCAAAGGCACAGAATCAGTCCAAAATATCCACACACTGAACAAAATATCGTCATGGTGAATGTTTTTAGTTTGTTAAATAAAGAGGAAGACAAAAAGAACTGGGTCCCACTGTATTACTCAGGCTTCACTACAGCCTCTATTCACAGGCGTGATCCCACTACTGAGCGGCACGGGGGCTTTGGCCTGCTCCGTTTCCGACCTGGGCCGGTGCACCCCTCCTTAGACGACCTGGTGGTCCCGGCCTCCCCCAGGAGCACCATATCGATACGAACTTATTGGGACACCCGATCGACATAGTACACTGTAGCTCAGAGATCATGAGCTCAAACGATCCACCAGTCTCAGCCTCCCGGTAACTTGGATTACAGGCACGCGCCACAGCACCCGGCGAGGACAACTGAGCTCACGAGCACATTTGAGGTTCACCTGTGTGACGGGATAAAAAATAATGCTGGTTTTGTGTCCTCGTCACAATCGGAGTAAAGGGACAGGCATCGTGTTAACTGCATGTTAGGCCAAATAAAGGTCAAGATAGCTTTAACTAGAGCTACACTTAAATCTATACCAGAGATACAGCCAAGTATCAGAATGAAAAATATTGTTGGTTCTAGGGAAGAAAAACAATGACAACAAACATGCGTTTTCCCCCACAGACTACATAGCAAAAATCATCAACTTTGACTTGAGCCACATACAGAGGCCCTTGTTGAGAGGACAGAAGAGGGCTGGTGTAGCTCGTTATTTTCCAGTAGAGGGCAGTGTTGGACCGAGAAAACTATGGATAAAACTTATGGTTCTACAGCAGCAAAGGCACAGAATCAGTCCAAAAATATCCACACACTGAACAAATATCATCATGGTGAATGTTTTTAGTTTGTTAAATAAAGAGGAAGACAAGAAGACTGGGTCCGCTGTATTACTCAGGCTTCACTACAGCCTCTATTCACAGGCGCGATCCCACTACTGAGCAGCACGGGGGCTTTGGCCTGCTCCGTTTCCGACCTGGGCCGGTGCACCCCTCCTTAGACAACCTGGTGGTCCCGGCCTCCCCAGGAGCACCATATCGATACCGAACTTATTGGGACACCCGATCGACATAGTCCACTGTAGCTCAGAGATCCTGAGCTCAAACGATCCACCAGTCTCAGCCTCCAAGTAACTTGGATTACAGGCACGCGCACGCACCCGGCGAGGACAACAGACCTCACGAGCACATTTGAGGTTCACCTGTGTGACGGGATAAAAAAAAATGCTGGTTTTGTGTCCTCGTCACAATCCAGTAAAGGGACAGGCATCGTGTTAACTGCGTGTTAGGCCAAATAAAGGTCAAGAATACTTTTAACTAGAGCTACACTTAAATCTATACCAGAGCTACAACCAAGTATCAGAATGAAAAATATTGTTGTTGGTTCTAGGGGAAAAAACAACAACAACAAACATGCGTTTTCCCCCACAGACTACATAGTTAAAATCATCAACTTTGACTTGAGCCACATACAGAGGCCCTTGTTGAGAGGACAGAAGAGGGCTGGTGTAGCTCGTTATTTTCCAGTAGAGGGCAGTGTTGGACCGAGAAAACTATGGATAAAACTTATGGTTCTACAGCAGCAAAGGCACAGAATCAGTCCAAAAATATCCACACACTGAACAAAATATCATCATGGTGAATGTTTTTAGTTTGTTAAATAAAGAGGAAGACAAAAAGACTGGGTCCCGCTGTATTACTCAGGCTTGCACTACAGCCTCTATTCACAGGCGCGATCCCACTACTGAGCAGCACGGGGGCTTTGGCCTGCTCCGTTTCCGACCTGGGCCGGTGCACCCCTCCTTAGACGACCTGGTGGTCCCGGCCTCCCCAGGAGCACCATATCGATACCGAACTTATTGGGACACCCGATCGACATAGTACACTGCAGCTCAGAGATCCTGAGCTCAAACGATCCACCAGTCTCAACCTCCCGGTAACTTGGATTACAGGCACGCGCCACAGCACCCGGCGAGGACAACAGACCTCACGAGCACATTTGAGGTTCACCTGTGTGACGGGATAAAAAATAATGCTGGTTTTGTGTCCTCGTCACAATCCGAGTAAAGGGACAGGCATTGTGTTACTGTAACTGCGTGTTAGGCCAAATAAAGGTCAAGAATAGCTTTTAACTAGAGCTACACTTAAATCTATACCAGAGCTACAACCAAGTATCAGAATGAAAAATATTGTTGTTGGTTCTAGGGGAAAAACAAAACAACAAAACATGCGTTTTCCCCACAGACTACATAGTTAAAATCATAAACTTTGACTTGAGCCACATACAGAGGCCCTTGTTGAGAGGACAGAAGAGGGCTGGTGTAGCTCGTTATTTTCCAGTAGAGGGCAGTGTTGGACCGAGAAAACTATGGATAAACTTATGGTTCTACAGCAGCAAAGGCACAGAATCAGTCCAAAAATATCCACACACTGAACAAAATATCGTCATGGTGAATGTTTTTAGTTTGTTAAATAAAGAGGAAGACAAAAAGACTGGGTCCCGCTGTATTACTCAGGCTTCACTACAGCCTCTATTCACAGGCGCGATCCCACTACTGAGCAGCACGGGGGCTTTGGCCTGCTCCGTTTCCGACCTGGGCCGGTGCACCCCTCCTTAGACGACCTGGTGGTCCCGGCCTCCCCCAGGAGCACCATATCGATACCGAACTTATGGGACAACCGATCGACATAGTCACTGTAGCTCAGAGATCCTGAGCTCAAACGATCCACCAGTCTCAGCCTCCAAGTAACTTGGATTACAGGCACACGCCACCGCACCCGGCGAGGACAACAGACCTCACGAGCACATTTGAGGTTCACCTGTGTGACGGGATAAAAAATAATGCTGGTTTTGTGTCCTCGTCACAATCCGAGTAAAGGGACAGGCATTGTGTTAACTGCGTGTTAGGCCAAATAAAGGTCAAGAATAGCTTTTACTAGAGCTACACTTAAATCTATACCAGAGCTACAACCAAGTATCAGAATGAAAAATATTGTTGTTGGTTCTAGGGGAAGAAAACAATGACAACAAAACATGCGTTTCCCCACAGACTACATAGCAAAAATCATCAACTTTGACTTGAGCCACATACAGAGGCCCTTGTTGAGAGGACAGAAGAGGGCTGGTGTAGCTCGTTATTTTCCAGTAGAGGGCAGTGTTGGACCGAGAAAACTATGGATAAAACTTATGGTTCTACAGCAGTAAAGGCACAGAATCAGTCCAAAATATCCACACACTGAACAAAATATCATCGTGGTGAATGTTTTTAGTTTGTTAAATAAAGAGGAAGACAAAAAGACTGGGTCCCACTGTATTACTCAGGCTGCACTACAGCCTCTATTCACAGGCGCGATCCCACTACTGAGCAGCACGGGGGCTTTGGCCTGCTCCGTTTCCGACCTGGGCCGGTGCACCCTCCTTAGACGACCTGGTGGTCCCGGCCTCCCCCAGGAGCACCATATCGATACCGAACTTAGTGCAGACACCCGATCAACATAGTCCACTGTAGCTCAGAGATCCTGAGCTCAAACGATCCACCAGTCTCAACCTCCCGGTAACTTGGATTACAGGCACGCGCCACTGCACCCGGCGAGGACAACAGAGCTCACGAGCACATTTGAGGTTCACCTGTGTGACGGGATAAAAAATAATGCTGGTTTTGTGTCCTCGTCACAATCCGAGTAAAGGGACAGGCATTGTGTTAACTGCGTGTTAGGCCAAATAAAGGTCAAGAATAGCTTTTAACTAGAGCTACACTTAAATCTATACCAGAGCTACAACCAAGTATCAGAATGAAAATATTGTTGTTGGTTCTAGGGGAAAAACAACAACAACAAAACATGCGTTTTCCCCCACAGACTACATAGTAAAATCATAAACTTTGACTTGAGCCACATACAGAGGCCCTTGTTGAGAGGACAGAAGAGGGCTGGTGTAGCTCGTAATTTTCCAGTAGAGGGCAGTGTTGGACCGAGAAAACTATGGATAAAACTATGGTTCTACAGCAGCAAAGGCACAGAATCAGTCCAAAAATATCCACACACTGAACAAAATATCGTCATGGTGAATGTTTTTAGTTTGTTAAATAAAGAGGAAGACAAAAAGACTGGGTCCCGCTGTATTACTCAGGCTTCACTACAGCCTCTATTCACAGGCGCGATCCCACTACTGAGCGGCACGGGGGCTTTGGCCTGCTCCGTTTCCGACCTGGGCCGGTGCACCCCTCCTTAGACGACCTGGTGGTCCCGGCCTCCCCAGGTGCACCATATCGATACCGAACTTAGTGCAGACACCCGATCAACATAGGCCACTGCAGCTCAGAGATCCTGAGATCAAACGATCCACCAGTCTCAGCCTCCAAGTAACTTGGATTACAGGCACGCGCCACCGCACCCGGTGAGGATAACAGACCTCACGAGCACATTTGAGGTTCACCTGTGTGACGGGATAAAAATAATGCTGGTTTTGTGTCCTCGTCACAATCCGAGTAAAGGGACAGGCATTGTGTTAACTGCGTGTTAGGCCAAATAAAGGTCAAGAATAGCTTTTAACTAGAGCTACACTTAAATCTATACCAGAGCTACAACCAAGTATCAGAATGAAAAATATTGTTGTTGGTTCTAGGGGAAAAAACAACAACAACAAAACATGCGTTTTCCCCCACAGACTACATAGCAAAATCATCAACTTTGACTTGAGCCACATACAGAGGCCCTTGTTGAGAGGACAGAAGAGGGCTGGTGTAGCTCGTTATTTTCCAGTAGAGGGCAGTGTTGGACCGATAAAACTATGGATAAAACTTATGGTTCTACAGCAGCAAAGGCACAGAATCAGTCCAAAAATATCCACACACTGAACAAAATATCGTCGTGGTGAATGTTTTTAGTTTGTTAAATGAAGAGGAAGACAAAAAGACTGGGTACCGCTGTATTACTCAGGCTTCACTACAGCCTCTATTCACAGGCGCGATCCCACTACTGAGCGGCACGGGGGCTTTGGCCTGCTCCGTTTCCGACCTGGGCCGGTGCACCCCTCCTTAGACGACCTGGTGGTCCCGGCCTCCCCCAGGAGCACCATATCGATATACCGAACTTATTGGGACACCCGATCGACATAGTCCACTGCAGCTCAGAGATCCTGAGCTCAAACGATCCACCAGTCTCAGCCTCCAAGTAACTTGGATTACAGGCACGCCCACCACACCCGGCGAGGACAACAGAGCTCACGAGCACATTTGAGGTTCACCTGTGTGACGGCATTAAAAATAATGCTGGTTTTGTGTCCTCGTCACAATCCGAGTAAAGGGACAGGCATCGTGTTAACTGCGTGTTAGGCCAAATAAAGGTCAAGAATAGCTTTTAACTAGAGCTACACTTAAATCTATACCAGAGCTACAACCAAGTATCAGAATGAAAATATTGTTGTTGGTTCTAGGGGAAAAACAACAACAACAAAAAATGCGTTTTCCCCCACAGACTACATAGTTAAAATCATCAACTTTGACTTGAGCCACATACAGAGGCCCTTGTTGAGAGGACAGAAGAGGGCTGGTGTAGCTCGTTATTTTCCAGTAGAGGGCAGTGTTGGACCGAGAAAACTATAGATAAAACTTATGGTTCTACAGCAGCAAAGGCACAGAATCAGTCCAAAAATATCCACACACTGAACAAATATCATCATGGTGAATGTTTTTAGTTGTTAAATAAAGAGGAAGACAAAAAGACTGGGTCCCACTGTATTACTCAGGCTGCACTACAGCCTCTATTCACAGGCGCGATCCCACTACTGAGCAGCACGGGGGCTTTGGCCTGCTCCGTTTCCGACCTGGGCCAGTGCACCCTCCTTAGACGACCTGGTGGTCCCGGGCTCCCCCAGGAGCACCATATCAATACCGAACTTATTGGGACACCCGATCGACATAGTCCACTGCAGCTCAGAGATCCTGAGCTCAAACGATCCACCAGTCTCACCTCCCGTAACTTGGATTACAGGCACGCACCACCGCACCCGGCGAGGACAACAGAGCTCACGAGCACATTTGAGGTTCACCTGTGTGACGGGATAAAAAATAATGCTGGTTTTGTGTCCTCGTCACAATCCGAGTAAAGGGACAGGCATTGTGTTAACTGCGTGTTAGGCCAAATAAAGGTCAAGAATAGATAGAGCTACACTTAAATCTATACCAGAGCTACAACCAAGTATCAGAATGAAAATATTGTTGTTGGTTCTAGGGGAAAAAACAACAACAACAAAACATGCGTTTTCCCCCACAGACTACATAGTTAAAATCATCAACTTTGACTTGAGCCACATACAGAGGCCCTTGTTGAGAGGACAGAAGAGGGCTGGTGTAGCTCGTTATTTTCCAGTAGAGGGCAGTGTTGGACCGAGAAAACTATGGATAAAACTTATGGTTCTACAGCAGCAAAGGCACGAATCAGTCCAAAAATATCCACACACTGAACAAAATATCATCATGGTGAATGTTTTTAGTTTGTTAAATAAAGAGGAAGACAAAAAGACTGGGTCCCGCTGTATTACTCAGGCTTCACTACAGCCTCTATTCACAGGCGCGATCCCACTACTGACGGCACGGGGCTTTGGCCTGCTCCGTTTCCGACCTGGGCCGGTGCACCCCTCCTTAGACGACCTGGTGGTCCCGGCCTCCCCCAGGAGCACCATATCGATACCGAACTTATTGGGACACCCGATCGACATAGTCCACTGCAGCTCAGAGATCCTGAGCTCAAACGATCCACCAGTCTCAGCCTCCAAGTAACTTGGATTACAGGCACGCGCCACCGCACCCGGCGAGGACAACAGAGCTCACGAGCACATTTGAGGTTCACCTGTGTGACGGGATAAAAAATAATGCTGGTTTGTGTCCTCGTCACAATCCGAGTAAAGGGACAGGCATCGTGTTAACTGCGTGTTAGGCCAAATAAAGGTCAAGAATAGCTTTTAACTAGAGCTACACTTAAATCTATACCAGAGCTACAACCAAGTATCAGAATGAAAAATATTGTTGTTGGTTCTAGGGGAAAAACAACAACAACAAAACATGTGTTTTCCCCCACAGACTACATAGCAAAAATCATCAACTTTGACTTGAGCCACATACAGAGGCCCTTGTTGGAGGACAGAAGAGGGCTGGTGTAGCTCGTTATTTTCCAGTAGAGGGCAGTGTTGGACCGAGAAAACTATGGATAAAACTTATGGTTCTACAGCAGCAAAGGCACAGAATCAGTCCAAAAATATCCACACACTGAACAAAATATCGCCGTGGTGAATGTTTTTAGTTTGTTAAATAAGAGGAAGACAAAAAGACTGGGTCCCACTGTATTACTCAGGCTGCACTACAGCCTCTATTCACAGGCGCGATCCCACTACTGAGCAGCACGGGGGCTTTGGCCTGCTCCGTTTCCGACCTGGGCCGGTGCACCCCTCCTTAGACAACCTGGTGGTCCCGGCCTCCCCCAGGAGCACCATATCGATACCGAACTTATTGGGACACCCGATCGACATAGTCCACTGCAGCTCAGAGATCCTGAGCTCAAACGATCCACCAGTCTCAACCTCCCGGTAACTTGGATTACAGGCACGCGCCACCACACCCGGCGAGGACAACAGACCTCACGAGCACATTTGAGGTTCACCTGTGTGACGGGATAAAAAATAATGCTGGTTTTGTGTCCTCGTCACAATCCGAGTAAAGGGACAGGCATCGTGTTAACTGCGTGTTAGGCCAAATAAAGGTCAAGAATAGCTTTTAACTAGAGCTACACTTAAATCTATACCAGAGCTACAACCAAGTATCAGAATGAAAAATATTGTTGTTGGTTCTAGGGGAAAAACAATGACAACAAAACATGCGTTTTCCCCCACAGACTACATAGCAAAAATCATCAACTTTGACTTGAGCCACATACAGAGGCCCTTGTTGGAGGACAGAAGAGGGCTGGTGTAGCTCGTTATTTTCCAGTAGAGGGCAGTGTTGGACCGAGAAAACTATGGATAAAACGTATGGTTCTACAGCAGCAAAGGCACAGAATCAGTCCAAAAATATCCACACACTGAACAAAATATCATCATGGTGAATGTTTTTAGTTTGTTAAATAAAGAGGAAGACAAAAAGACTGGGTCCCGCTGTATTACTCAGGCTTCACTACAGCCTCTATTCACAGGCGCGATCCCACTACTGAGCGGCACGGGGGCTTTGGCCTGCTCCGTTTCCGACCTGGGCCGGTGCACCCCTCCTTAGACGACCTGGTGGTCCCGGCCTCCCCAGGAGCACCATATCGATACCGAACTTATTGGACACCCGATCGACATAGTCCACTGCAGCTCAGAGATCCTGAGCTCAAACGATCCACCAGTCTCAGCCTCCAAGTAACTTGGATTACAGGCACGCGCCACAGCACCCGGCGAGGACAACAGACCTCACGAGCACATTTGAGGTTCACCTGTGTGACGGGATAAAAATAATGCTGGTTTTGTGTCCTCGTCACAATCCGAGTAAAGGACAGGCATTGTGTTAACTGCATGTTAGGCCAAATAAAGGTCAAGAATAGATAGAGCTACACTTAAATCTATACCAGAGATACAACCAAGTATCAGAATGAAAAATATTGTTGTTGGTTCTAGGGAAAAAACAACAACAAAAAAACATGCGAGTCCACGTGCATATTTGAGATATTCACCTGTGTGACGTCATCAAAAGTGCTGCCTTTGCCTTCCTTGTCACAATCCCATGTAAAGTGACAAGAGGGTGTTTCCCTAGGGACCAAAGCTCATAAGAATCACGCATCACTATATTTATGTGTTTTGATCATTTAGCTGCTTGCACGGTTTTGTGTTTTGTTTTCTGTTGAGGGCCATGTCATAAAACTCGCTCAGTAAAGTTAGGCTTAGGCTCCAAATCCGGGTTTACAACAATACAACTGCGATTACTTTACCAAAGGGACACCGACCTTGGCTAATCTCACTAATTCAAGACAGGTTCAACTAATTAGCACCATAGACGTATTATTAATAGACCGTCGATGAGCACTTGCCGCGTACATAAGCAGCACACGATCACAGATTTCATTGAGAAATCATAGCCAAGCCGCCAGCTTTGTTCTTCTGCGTTAGCTCTGTAGCGCGTAGGACTTCATCTACGAGGTGGCGAGATCGTTTCCAGCCGAGATCGTTTCGATTTTTTTTTCTTTTGGACTGGGCACCCACTGGGAAGAACATAAATCGGCACCCATGAATTAAAAAACTTTTTTCCCAGGAATTTAAACACATGATAGAAAAAAAGAAAACACTGTTGACACAGGACACAGGTCATGAGGTTGGGTGGGGTGGGTCCTGTGGGCTAAGGTTCCTTTTATTGGACAAGCTTTTTGATGACACATAATGTCATTAATGTGTCACACAACTTTGTATTTCAGAGATGAGAGACAAAGACAATGTTGGTGTATATTTATAATTTATTGCATAAAGTAATTGATTTTGTGATGTTGTTTATATTTTATGTTTTTTATTTGTTTTATGTTCCTCACCTCCTCCATCACCGTGTGGTACCCCGGCGCTACAGAACGGGACAAGCATCGACTGCAGCGCATTGTGCGTGCTGCTGAGAAGGTGATTGGCTGCGCGCTCCCATCTCTCCTGTTCACCTCCAGGACCCGGAGGCGTGTGGGTCGGATCACAGCTGACCCTTCTCACCCTGGACATGCACTATTCACCCCTCTCCCCTCGGGCAGGAGGCTACGGTCTATCCAGACCCATACCTCCCGCCACTTGAACAGTTTTTTCCCCTCCGCCATCAGACTTATGAACAATAACAAGACCCATTAACCTAGTTACAGACTCATGGATGTATCTGCACTGCACTGTGTGGTGTGTCCACACTTAGACCCACTGCTATCACTTATCACTAAATCACTTTATCACTTTATATGCCTACACATCTGTTAATATAATCACGCTGTTGTTCAATGTCAAATTGTTGTTGTCTATATGTCATATGTCACTTTATTTTATCTTATTTATTTAATATTTTTCACGCATGCCCTTAATAGCCTTATAGTTTTAAAGTTTTTTAGCTTATTTTATCTTAACTGTGTTATATGTTCTATGTCGCACGTTTGCACCGAGAAAAATTCCTAGTTTGTGAACCTGTTCTCAAACCATGGCCATAAAACCCATTCTGATCATTGACTGTAAATTTAGAATCTGATTCTGATTTCTTTTTCACATTTTTTAGGCCAACGTGCATTTTGGCCAGATGATGGCGCTAATACCCTGCTTGTGTCATTCACAATGCGCTACTTCCAGTTGTCGTGAAAAAGGTCTATTCCACGAAGAAGAAACATAGCTTGTGCTGCTGTCTATGTGCTGTGCTCAGTAAAATTCTCTAACTATATTTCCATTGTAACTGAGCCAGACTCAGAGTAAGCCAGCTTCATGAAACAGCCCTCAGGAGTTCACAAGTATGGAGTCTGAACTCTGAGAAACGGCCTGAGATCATCCTGAGATTCATCAAAAAAAGGGTGGGGGAAGCCCTTTCTGTGCAATCTGATAGGTTGTTGCTCTCGTCAGTCTCTGATTGGCTGCGGTGCTTGCCAATATTTTCCGGTGTCATGTCAGTCCACTGACCAGTGCACGCGCCTGGGTCACGTACGCTGCCGTTTCCCACTTCTGAAGTTTGATCATGGCTTCTCGTCTTTTACTTCGAGTTTGTCCTTTGTCTTCGCTGCAGCTGAGAAGTAACGCAGTTGCCAGACCACTACAGCGTGCACTTGCTACAGTGAGAGGTATTGTGTAACATTTTAATGATGCATCACGCGTCAACGCTATTTACTATGTTTCTAATTTCAAGCTAAAACTGTCTTGTTATGAAGTTAGCTAAATGTAACTAGGATACAATTTCAAGGGCTAATATTGCTTAATCTTTCTTTTTAAAACGTTAAAAAAAATGTATGTGTGTGTTAATTCATAAATTAAATTGATAGCATGTTTAACCACTGTAAGAGTGAGAGTGTGTGTTCATACTAGAGTTAAAATGGGTCCTGCTATGTCTCAATGAAGGTCATGGAGGATTTTGATATGTCGGCTATAATGGTTCCACCTACTTTTGACGTGTACTGGATTAAAGCCAAGTAGAGGCCAGTCTCAAAGTTCATGACTTGTTTCCCCACGCAAGCAAGGACAGCCATCCCTTATTTATGTAATGGCAGTGTCTATAGAACCGTCCGACGGCTACAAACTCTTTTTGCTATTTTGCCGTCTCCTTATGACACCCCGCCATTCCGACACAGAGTTTACAAACTAACCCTAACCTTAAGGATAGTGGAGTTTACAAGCTAACCTTACCTTAGCCCTAACCTTAAGGATAGTGGAGTTTACAAACTTAACCAAGTAGCCCTAACCTTAAGGATAGTGGAGTTTACAAGCTAACCTTACCTTAGTCCTAACCTTAAGGATAGTGGAGTTTACAAGCTAACCTTACCTTAGCCCTAACCTTAAGGATAGTGGAGTTTACAAACTACCTTACCTTAGCCCTAACCTTAAGGATAGTGGAGTTTACAAGCTAACCTTACCTTAGCCCTAACCTTAAGGATAGTGGAGTTTACAAGCTAACCTTACCTTAGCCCTAACCTTAAGGATAGTGGAGTTTATAAACTAACCTTACCTTAGCCCTAACCTTAAGGATAGTGGAGTTTACAAACTTACCATAGTCCTAACCTTAAGGATAGTGGAGTTACAAACTAACCTTACCTTAGCCCTAACCTTAAGGATAGTGGAGTTTACAAGCTAACTTACCTTAGTCCTAACCTTAAGGATAGTGGAGTTTACAAGCTAACCTTACCTTAGCCCTAACCTTAAGGATAGTGGAGTTACAAACTTAACCAAGTAGTCCTAACCTTAAGGATAGTGGAGTTTACAACTAACCGTACCTTAGTAACCTTAAGGATAGTGGAGTTTACAACTAACCTTACCTTAGTCCTAACCTTAAGGATAGTGGAGTTTACAAGCTAACCTTACCTTAGCCTAACCTTAAGTAAGGATGTGGAGTTACAACTAACCTTACCTTAGCCCTAACTTAAGGATAGTGGAGTTTACAAACTTAACCAATAGTCTAACCTTAAGGATAGTGGAGTTTACAAACTAACCTTACCTTAGCCTAACCTTAAGGATAGTGGAGTTTACAACTAACCTTACCTAGTCCTAACCTAAGATAGTGGAGTTTACAAACTTAACCTTACCTTACCTAACCTTAAGGATAGTGGAGTTTACAAGCTAACCTTAAGATAGTGGAGTTTACAACTAACCTTACCGTAGCCCTAACCTTAAGGATAGTGGAGTTTACAAACTAACCTAACCCCTAACCTTACCTTAGCCCTAACCTTAAGGATAGTGGAGTTTATAATCACGGGTATCAAATAGTGTCTGATTGGCGGGACGTCGCAGTGGAGGGGTGTCGGAATCACTGGTCGACCCACTTTTTCCTACTTTAATCCAAACCATTTTCCTAACCTTAATTTTTTCCTGTTTCTAAACGCAAGCGTTTTCCAACTCCTGGCCCTAACCGTAGCGCGTTAGATACGTCCATATCAAACATATGTGACGGCAAAATAGCCGGGGAGTTGCGGGAACCGTCCGACGGCATCGTAGACACTTTATGTGAATGTTCTCTGAATACATCTTCAAACACATGTGATTCATTATGTACAGGAATCCCCAATGATGAGGAACAGGCCACTGGACTGGAGCGAAGGGCCTTACAGTCTTTCAAGCAGGGGAAGGTACAAACTTTAACCTCTTAATCCCCACCTTAACTGAGCACATTATGTCCAGTTAAGCAAATCTAAAAACTTCTCGACATGAGGGTTTACAACCTTATTGTCCAGTGTAACTCCTCATTTGAAAGCTAAGACCTAAAAAATTTGTTCTCACTTTTCAGTCGTATTTTTGGTCCTTTTTTGTCACGTTTTGTTGCATTTTTGTCGCCTGCTTTACTGCGCGTTTGCCACCTGTTGAGCTTTTTTTGGCTGCGTTTTCATTATTTATGTCACGTTTTTGTCGCTATTTTGAAGTTTTTTTTCCAAGAAGCTTTTTAGGTAAGGTCGAACTGGAGAAAATGTGCATGGTTCAGAGCAATGAGGTTAAGAGCAATATAGTTGATTGACTGTGGAACTTTCCGCAGTCAATCATTGGTTTTCATGTTCTTTATCTTTTATTTCAACATCTTTCATCTTTTTCCTGATTTTCTGCAGCTTTCACAGTTTCAGCAATTTCCGCAAGTTATACATCAAAACGTTCCGCATGTTTGAGAGAATGGTGCTATTACTTTTGGGACTTCTGCGATTTTCGTTTTTTCCGCAATCGGCCAAAAATCGGTCGTTTTTTTTTTTTTTTTTTTTTCATTGACTTGTAATGGGGCTTCCGCAAATTCATGGTTTTCAGCATTTTTTTCCACATTTTCTGCATTTTCTGCAGTTTGTGCATGTTCAGCTTCCGCAACTTGTCAGTTTTCAGAAAAAATTTGAGTTCTGCAAATTTCCAGTTTTTTCTACGGGCTTGGGAATTCTGCCATTAATTTGTATTGAGAATTCTGCCATTCATTTTAATAGGCCCATACATTTTAATAGGATTTGTATACAGTTAAGTCTGTCAGTGATTTAAACAGTTTGTACAATGTTAAGACTTTATACAATGTAAAGAGTTTCTGCAATTTCAACAGCTTTATGCAATTTCAACAGTTTTTTTTACAGTTTCTGCAACAAAATGGGGATTTTTGCAATTGCAACACAATTATGCAACATAATAGGGATTTTCACCATAATAGCACTATAATACAACTTAATAGGGATTTTTACATGTAAAGCAGTATAATGCAACTTAATAGGGATTTTTACATGTAAAGCAGTATAATGCAACTTAATAGGGATTTTACATGTAAACAGTATAATGAAACTTAATAGGGATTTTTACATGTAAAGCAGTATAATGCAACTTAATAGGGATTTTCACCATAATAGCACTATAATACAACTTAATAGGGATTTTACATGTAAAGCAGTATAATGCAACTTAATAGGGATTTTTACATGTAAAGCAGTATAATGCAACTTAATAGGGATTTTACATGTAAAACAGTATAATGAAACTTAATAGGGATTTTTACATGTAAAGCAGTATAATGCAACTTAATAGGGATTTTCACCATAATAGCACTATAATACAACTTAATAGGGATTTTTACATGTAAAGCAGTATAATGCAACTTAATAGGGATTTTACATGTAAAGCAGTATAATGCAACTTAATAGGGATTTTTACATGTAAAACAGTATAATGCAACTTAATAGGGATTTTTACATGTAAAGCAGTATAATGCAACTTAATAGGGATTTTCACCATAATAGCACTATAATACAACTTAATAGGGATTTTACATGTAAAGCAGTATAATGCAACTTAATAGGGATTTTTACATGTAAAGCAGTATAATGCAACTTAATAGGGATTTTTACATGTAAACAGTATAATGCAACTTAATAGGGATTTTTACATGTAAAGCAGTATAATGCAACTTAATAGGGATTTTTACATGTAAAACAGTATAATGCAACTTAATAGGGATTTTTTTTTTACATGTAAAGCAGTATAATGCAACTTAATAGGGATTTTTACATGTAAAGCAGTATAATGCAACTTAATAGGGATTTTTACATGTAAAGCAGTATAATGCAACTTAATAGGGATTTTTACATGTAAAGCAGTATAATGCAACTTAATAGGGATTTTTACATGTAAAACAGTATAATGCAACTTAATAGGGATTTTTTTTTTTACATGTAAAGCAGTATAATGCAACTTAATAGGGATTTTTACATGTAAAGCAGTATAATGCAACTTAATAGGGATTTTTACATGTAAAGCAGTATAATGCAACTTAATAGGGATTTTTACATGTAAAGCAGTATATGCATTATGGATTAATTACATATATCTTAATAGGGATTTTTTTTTTACATGTAAAGCAGTATAATGCAACTTAATAGGATTTTTACATGTAAAGCAGTATAATGCAACTTAATAGGGATTTTCAAAAATAAAAACACTATTATGCAACTAACTGGGGATTTCACAATAAACATTATTATACAACTAAATAGAGATTTTTATGACTTTTTTTTCACAATGTTTTACAATTTCTGCAGCAATAGCCTACTGTTCCGCAGTCAATCGCAATGGCACAGCCATTGCAACATTTCTAGTTTTAATTGTAATCCATTGAGCAATCTAATTCAATGACGTTGATATTGTACCAAAATTAAGTTTATAGTCATCCTTGAGGAGAAACTTTGCAGAGACTTGTCAGCGTCCTATTTATTCTATTATAGTCTTTTCAGTTCAGACTTAATGTCGCTCAAACGGACTAAAGTCGCATGATACTTACTTTGCCTGACTTCACCCCAGATGCCCTTTCTGTCACAAACCGCCACATCACCGTGACTGGAGAGATTTATGTGTTCATTAAACGTGGGGTTTGGTTAGCAATTGGCAGCCCCCCCCCTCCCTCCTCCAGTTCAACCATGACTGCTTCGCCCACTGCACCATCTACTTGATACTTGTAGTACTTTATACTAAAGTTTAAATGTTTTCTCAGGACCCATACAGCATCCTGAAGCCCCAGACCTATGCTGGAACCCGTGAGGATCCCCACATTGTGCCAAGCATCGGCAACAAAAGGATGGTCGGGTGTCTGTGTAAGTTATTTAAAATCAGTCTATATACTCCTAGGAATCTGGGCTTATTTAGATCAAGATGACCCTATAATGTTATATATTTTGGATCATAAACGTCATGTCTGTCTGCCTTCAGGTGAGGAGGATAACACCGCCATCGTGTGGTTCTGGCTTCACGAAGGAGAGGCGCAGCGCTGTCCCTCTTGCGGCTCTCATTACAAACTGGTTCATCACGAACTGCCCCACTAAACCAGTGTGAGACCGCCTCTTTACCACCCCCTGGTGGCCCTATGCTGCAACCTTGCACTTGAATGTCTGCTGTACAGTTTGAGAAAATAAAAGGAACTAAATAAAATCCATGGTTATTTTGTTTTCAAATTCTATAATGCAGTGGTTGCCCAAGTGGGGTCCGAGGCACTACAGAGCCCCAAATAGAGCGGTCACAATAACTATTGAGGGCTCAATATTTATCTACCTAATGTAATCCCTTTTTACCCAAAGTAAGTTGTCTAATTGCATGTCATGTTTATTATGGGATATTATAAATTAAGTACTTTTCGAACAGCGCTTAACTGTCATTTTTAAGCTTCGGAGGTAGTTTCTGTTGCATAAGGTCTTCAATATTTATCACGGTTTCCTGCCTCAATATCTCTAACTTAAGATTCTGTTTGTGTTACAAACTGTAACCTTTGTACATTGGAAAAAATTTTACTTTGAAAGGAAAACCCATTGATTTGCTAAACCAGTATAGTCGGTAGATGTTGCCTTTTATAGAATTGTCGGGGCCTGTGAGAATTTCCCAGACTTTGGGAATGGCTGCTATAATGTATAACGCTGGAGCCATTCTTATAAATTATTCACTCCACAAACGTTAGATCATGTTAATGGAATGTGTTCATTCTCTATATCTATCCACCCGCAGCAAAAGTGGACAACTGTCCTCCCTCAAACACAAACCTTGCCATGTTACACCACAGGTCTAGGTTCAGCAACACTGTCCCCATAGAATGAGTTCAGCTGACAACCTGAACATCTTAAATGACTACACAAAGGCTGGCAGCCACAAAGTCCAGATCTTAACCCCTAATCTTTGGGATGTGCTGGAGAAGGCTTGGTGCAGTGGTCACACTCTCCCATCAATACAAGCTTTTGGTTAAAAAAAATAAATAAATTGTAAAACTGGATCTTTTGACATTGCAGAAGCTTACTGACACAAAAGCAGCGTAGAACATACTGATAGACCCAACAAATGACAATCACATCTCGCCATTTGTCATACAGTTGTGGATCATTTTTAAAGCACATCAAAAAACACAGACCTCTTAAAAGTCAAAATTTATGTTGAAAGCAAAGAGTGAGTACACATTTCACTGGATGCTACACACCACCATTAACAGCTGTAAAATATATACTTTATGTATTCCTGATTCTAACGTCCCACAGAGTAAAACAAACTCCATATCCAACTCAATATTTTATTCTCTAACCAGTTTTTACTTTACAGGTATTAATGCTGCTGTATACATACCATTTTTACAGCAGTTGTGCTGCTTGTCATTCAGGTCACATCCAAACATAATAAAGCATATCTACAAGTGCCAAACTGGGCCCTCTTTAAAAGGCATTGAACATTGAGGGTGGCATGAAAGAAAGTTCGAAACAAAGATGGGTTCAAGTCTATCTATTTATTATTTTTACTAAGTACTGGAAGGTGCGCATGACCACTCTGAATACTTTGAACAGTCCTAGTTGTCTTCACGCTAGATTGAAGCCCTGGTTGTGGTCAATGGCCTGCAGCAGTTTGTTGCGGAGTATTTCGAGGCTTGTGTACTTGGGCAGGTCTAGCAGATTGAAGCAGGTGTGTGCCACAGGGAGATAGTGCTCTCCTCCTCTCGTTGGCTGGATCACCAACTTCAGGCTTTTCATGCCCAAAATAGGGATACGGTCACTTCCTGTGAGGAACACTGGGGAGAGAAAATCAAGACTTATGTTTGATAAAATTACACCATTTATACAGGGACTTTTAAAGCTGGGGTGCCTTTTTGTTGTTGCAACGTAAATGTGTTTTTACCACCACAGAGTACGTTGTAAACACAGCAAAAAACAGACCTTGTTGCATGGCCTTCACCTAATTTTTATTGAGCGATAGAAGATGGAAGTAGAAGCTAAATTTGTGAAATTAATTTTTGGGGTGGTCCCCCTTCTTCAATTTGCCACCACTCAAACCTGTACACAGGGTTGAAACGTGCATAAAAACAATTTTCCTGAACAATTCGGCTATGCAGGAGAGATTGTGAGAGCTAGAAAGGAGTTTGGGGCAAATTAAAAAATGTCAGTTTGTGCAGGAAAAATCAGGTACCCCAAAGAATATGATTTTTTATTCACTGTTAATCGAGTGGATTTTATTGGAGGATGTAGAAATAAAATTCCATATGCTATATTTTTGTATTGGTCAATAACTGGCCTGTTCATTCTGTTCGCAATAGACCCTTTCCTTGCCTGCAGCAGAGAAATGATAAGGAGAAGCGGCAGTCAATCCCAACATATGCTGATAGTTAGCAAGCCAGCCAGTCCGGGAAACTTTTCAGTGTCCGTTGGCCACATTTAGGTGAGGTCAAAGCCTAGTTAGAAATCATTAATGAATGTGAAGACCTTTTGAGATTCTACTTAAAGGGGGGTATTATGTAAAATCGACTTTTTCAAGCTTTATATCATGTTATTATGTCATTCCCTCATTAAACACATGCCTGGAGTGTTGCCTTGGCTCATTCACATATTTTTGAGTAATCAGTAAAAACTTAGACGGCAGCCATTTTAGGTGTAGCTATGCCTCAGTCCTCCTAGGAACGCCCCCACCTCCTGGAGACGCCTCTGGACCTTTTGTCACCAGCCAAACCACCAACCACTGCTCCTCAGCTCAGCAGAGCCCCTCCCCGCTTAGTGTTGTTGTTTAAATGCCACAGTGCATTTAAACAGCAGTGTGCTGAAGGGGCCGTGTCGGAAAGCTTCTTAAAGAGACAGAGGCCTATTTCAAGACGTTCAGTACAGCCATTTTGAGAGAGCAATTTTATTCAAGGCAGTTATTTTATTTACTGCATATACAGACCAACAGAAGGTTACGTCATCATTGTAGTATGCTATAGACTGGTGCTATGTGAAAAAGCATAATACCCCTCTTTAAGACAAGAATTAGCATGTAAAAGTGGCCTCTGAGCTAAGTGCTAAATCCTATTCAGTCAAGTTTCTGCTTTTTGTAGGGTCGGCTATATATGCAGTGGCCACTACACACATCTGAGACACAGACACACCGGCTGTGTAAATGCAATGCCTTTTTGCCGCGTTTTGACATATGTAGATTCCATTGACGATGAATGAGGGGGATCGCTGTGTCGTCACGTCCGAGGGTCTGGTGGGCAACGCAAATGTATTAAATATATAATAATAGTTCTATGGTGGGTCAAAACAATGTTCACAAACAGAGCATTGCTTCTGTAAAAAGATCTGCGCTGTACAAGCTGTGATTTATATAAACAGGTCTTCACACTCAGAAGAATCAGCTGTTTGCCCGCCATTCAACAAAACATCCGGTGAAATTGCGGAAGTAAACCATAACAGCGATCCTCCCTATTGGAGCGACCACACTGAGCAACACACAAGAAGCATTTCTCAAAATAGAGCCAATCCTATTTTTCCACGCATGTGTTAAGTGTTGTGCGATACACAGCCTGTGTGTTTGAGTCCTTATAATATTCATGATAGAGAAACCATATCAGTCACATAAATGCAAAGAAACAGACAAACCGCACCTCGACATACTTTTACAAAGAGACTGGCCATTCATTTGTATGGGGATGGAACTTTGGTATGTATCTGTAGGCTCAGATAGATAAAGGCTTTTCTGTGATTTCTGTTAATGCAGCATTTAGCTGCCTGCTGCTTTCCACCTCCAATGTTTACAAACAATGAAAAGGGTCTATATTGGGTCTATATTGATAGATGCAGTCAGGAAAATATACATTTTAATGTTGCCGCTGGCCTTGCTATAAGGGCTGGAAAAAAAAATCGATTTGATTTAAAAATCGAATTGGTAGGTCAAATCGATTTATATTTCCGATATATATATATTTTTTAATTATTTATTTTTTAGCTCTCTGCCCTCTGCTCAGAGGAAGAAGGTCCTGCTGTACACATGTGCCAAGAAGAACAGAGCCCACCTACCGATTGTTTGTTGTTTTATTGCTCAATCCAAATACAGTATAAATAATATGGATGTTTAACAATCTTAGTTGCACAATGACTTTTCAGTTAGAGAAAGGGTTTGCCTTTGCAATTTTGTTTATGTTGATGCACTTTAATTAAATACAATAAATATATATTTTTTAACTATATTTACAGTTCGCAGTTATTTGGTTTTAAATGGGGGAATCGTATCGAATCGTAAACGAGTTTTTTTATTTAAAAAAAAAAATCACAGATTTCCCACAGATTTTTTTTTGGGGAAAAAAAAATAAAATCGCCCAGCTCTACTTGCTATGTGAAGGGTTGCATGTTTATAACTAAATTGATCTGAAAACCCCAAACAAATGCACAGCTAGTTGGTTTTTCTATAAATATGTTATTTACTTACATAGAAACTGTTTTTTCTTCTCTAAAGGAAGCTCATGAAACACCTCCCAAAAGAGGCGTATAGTGGGGTGGTCTGCCCAGTACTCCCTTTATACTCTGTGCTCTAGCAAAAAGAAAAAAATACAATCCTTTTAGTTTACACATCAAGCCCAATATTAATGCAGCATGATTCTGTCTTTATTTTCTCAGTGCAAACCTTCTCAAGCTCTGTCCAGTCGTAGTTGGTGTTGCCGATGACCATTGCCTGCAGTTCGTTCGGTTGAAACAGCTCCAGGACCTTCCCTCCACAGACTTTATGAAACCCGGCATAAAAACACTCGAACAAAGGCGCCACTGCTCTGTTGAACACGTAATCCACGTACGCATCCACAAACTCCTGCCTACGGAAGGACAAACGTACCACAAACAATGTAACAATAATGTGAACGATGCTGGAGACAGGCTGTGCCCCCCTATCCAAAACCTCCGCTAAGATTGAGATGCTTGTGAGGGCATGTCTAAAGAGAAGTAGCGCAAAATTTGATTCTCCCAGCTGTGATAATTCGATATTGTAAGATTGCACGACGTTCCTGAGCATTGGCTTTTTAATTATTGTATCACCTGTTGGGGACAGGCTGGAGAAACCGCTATTAGATCTTTAGAGTCCGTGTACAAGCAAGCCTTAAAGATTTTGGATAAAAAGCCATTTAACCACCATTACTGTAACATCTTAACAAAATACAATTTCTTGAGCTTTGAAATTTAGAACTTTTTCATATCCATGTTTAGTTTCAAGATGGTGAATGGCTTGGCTCCGGGCTGTTTACAAACCTTTGTGCGACAGCGCTCTGTGAGTTCTTTAAGATCTACTAGAGTAGCTTCTCCAGATGACTGCACTATACCTTTTCGTCACTCCACTTCTGGTCAATCAGCTTTTGTAGTGAAGACCACTAAACTGTGGAACAAACTGCCTGACAATATAAAGACATGCATGACCATCAAGGGCTTTAAAATTGAACCCAAAAAAACAGCTAAAAAGTAGCCAGCATTGCACACACCAATCATTGTGCCAGCCCTAATGGTTTCACACTCCCTATGGTACTGACTTTGTTTGTTAGTATTTATTCGTGTTGTTGATGTGTCTTGTCTGGTTGTATGTGGGGAGGGCGATGGGTTTTATTGAATCTGTAATGTTGTATGTTGTTTGTCTTTCTTGATCAACCCCTTGTCTTGTGAATTTCGTCTTGTTTTCTGTTATGGGTTGTCTGTTCCCTGCCAGCGACTGCAGATGTAAATTAGCCTCAGCTAACTCTGGTACAATTATGTTATAATTGTACATGGTCCCTTTTAAATAAAATAAAATATTATGTGCAGACTAGAGCTGAAAGACATATTGTTATCGTATTAATATCGAAAAAGCAAGATATAAACGATATAGATTTTCATCAATAAAACTGCACTCTTTTGTACTATGTCTGTGTAAGTTCTCTTTTGTACTATGTTTATTTTTCTGAAAATCCTTGGTTTCACCTAACCCATAATTATATCGTATTGTATCGATATCGAGATATCTGGCATGAATATTGAGATATGAAATTTTGTCCATATCTTTCAGCCCTAGTGCAGACTACAAGTAGCAGTAGTGGTCAAAGTTCTTAATTCATTACTTAAGTGAAAACACAGATACTACTGATCAAATATTACTGCAAGAAAATACAAGTTGCTGCTTCAAAAACATAAAAATATCACCCAAATTCACCAACCATACGGCCGTACGAAACCTTCTTTGTCGTGGCATTGACATTACATCTGCAAAGTGCCACCTACTGTTCTGGAGTGCGCATTTAAATGTACTTTTACTTTGTATCTTTTATAAAAATATGGTGGATTTGAAAGTATTATATTTCTCTTTCAAATGTAGTAAAAGTAATATGTTCGTACAGATCCTCAAAACTTCAGCACAGTACCTCTACTAGTGACAAGCAGAGAGTTTTGTAGCGACTATGTACCTGTTTGATTTGGTGACGTTGATGTTTTCACCATTAGATACCAACTCAAGAACTTCAGTGGCACCGTAGTGTTCCTCTGTGATCTGGGAAAACATTTAACATAACACATTTTAGAATCTGTTGGGAATAGAATCTCAAGCTAAATAGCTAAATACAAAGAGCTGTTGGGACAATTTCTTACAGTGAAATTCAAGCAGAAGATCTCCTCCAAGTCGTCCTCCGTGTAGTCCAGTAAGTGCTGCAGACTCCTGTTAGAAAGATACAAGAGAGCTGTGTTTTTTATTTCTTAAAGGACTAGATGGAAGTTGTCATTTTTTACTCGCTACCGCCACCTCAGGTCCTACACGTAACTGCAGTCTCTATATAAACCTCTTAACCCCCACTTTAACCGAGCACATTTTCTCCAGGTCGACTTGACCCAAATGTACAAACGTCTTGAAATCAGTGTCAAAATAGCGACAAAAACAAGACATAAATGAGGATGAAAACGCAGCACAAAAAAGCAACAAAAATACGACAAAAAAGTTATGATAACGTGAGGAAATATCAGTTTTGAAGGTCTTAACCGTCAATGAAGCGTTACACTGTTGCTCTCCAGTCCAGAAGCTTTTAGATTTGGGGAAGTCAAACTGGAGAAAATGTGCTCGGTTCAGGTGGGGGTTAAGAGGTTAAGCTCGTGCATGACGATGGAGCTAGTTGGTATTTCGGCCCGAAGTAACAACTTTTTGAGTGATAGTGCAGGATTTTAGCGGCAGTTGTAGTGAATAGGTCTGGGTTCATTCGACACATTAAGACATTTCTGGAGCAAGTAGGGGGTGGAAAATGCATAGTTTTACCATTTTTAAACTCCGTATAGTCCCTTATTTTTGACTTCCCATAGGCATAGGCAATACCGCTTACTCCATCCCCTAAAATAAGCATGTGAGTAACCTGAGACCCCTGACTAAACATTGTATATGGTTTGATAAGAAATTGAAATGTTGTCATTGTTTTGTTTTTTTACTTGGTATAAATGGATTTACCTTCCCACGTCGGGCATTAACTCTTTGAGATCGTCCAGCGTCGGATTCCTCTTCAGCAGTTTCTTATAAAGCGCCACTGGGAAGTTCAGCTCCACTATCGTCAGATTGTATATGGCCAATCCACATATGACCCCAATCAGATTAAACAGGTCGATGTCTTCAAAGGTCTGTGGAATAAACACAAAAAGACTCCACTGGCCAGACCTGTCACAGTAAACGCATATTGAAGTAGTGTCTATAAGCTAACCTTGTGTGAAAACCAGATGAGCCGCGAGTCCTCAAAATATCTGAACATGCCGTATTTGGGATCGAGCAGCTCCTTCATGATCAACAAGAAGAACTCTTTCCTCACTCCACCTGCATCCACCGCCTCTTCTCCAACAAAGATCACCTGCAATTACACAGTGAGGGCTCAGATTTCTATTGTCCATCAGTCATTCCTTTTTCATACTCTCTCTGAACCACAGTCACGCAACATTTACACAGGCGAGGTGGATAAAGTGCCTTGCTCTAGGACATAACGACAGAATGAAATGGCAAGTGATTCAAACCACAAACATCCATTATTGCAATTATAAAGACAACTAAAGCAAACAAAACGGTGCGTCAGTGCATTGGTTTATATTAGATCTTCTCAATCAAACTAAATACAATATATTTAACAAGGCATGTACAACATCTAATATTCATTCATAACGCTTTACTCATTAACAGCTTAAAAATCAGCACAGTGTCATGATTGTTTGAGGGTTTGACATACAGTAGGTACATATCAAAATCTTAATAGAAACTTATAAATGTACCTTAAGGGGTTTTTTATAGTCCACATTTTTGGATTTCCTCAGGACTTCCATAGTGTCTCCAACAATGTTTTCTCTGCGGACGATTAGGATGAGGCAGGGGTTCACCGACTCCACAGCTGGCGAAAACATGGAGCTGAAGTTCTGCATCTGAGCCTGGTCCACTGCCATCTGAAAAAAAAGAAAGAAAGAACACTTTAGACATTAACATTAATTGTGAACCTACTCACAGTTGCAATACTTTATTGATCAAATTGTGCATTTTAAATGGGGGGGATATTATGCAAAAAAATACTTTAGCATCGGGATAGTATCATTCAAACCCGTAAGATAGGTAAAGGGAAACTTTGAATAATCATCTTTAGATCAATATTTCTTACCAACAAAGTGTAATATGGTGATCAAGATGTGTTTAAAATCATTAGCAAATACCTTAAAAAACATAACACCCTCACTTTAAGTCCAACTGAAAGCGTATGTGACCTGCATTTGTAGAACGGCGTCAGTCTGAAGAAGTGTGGTCTTGGCTTGTGCGTCAAATACAAAGGGATAACGGCACAATGTCACCAGGCCATCGTGCCCCTGGTGATTTAAGATGAAAAGGATATATCAGTAAATTCTGAAGATTTTGGTACTAGTATTAGCGTTAGAAACTCACCATTGGATAAATCTGCCTCTGTATCCACATGACGTAATCGTTTCTAATGTCAATGAGGTTGTCCAGTTCATGAATGTAGAATTTATCATACTGGATAATCTGCCCACTCTTCTCATTCACCTGTAACAAAATACAATAAAAGTGCCAGAGGCCATTAATAACTTGTACATGGTCTTGGTGGGCAGTTTTGAGAAAAATAACCAAGCCATAAATCCATATAAGTTAAAGATGGGAGTATATGTAGGAATTATTTTGATTATTTCATAAACATGACACACATTCAATTAAAAATCTGGGTGTTAAAAGGAGTCCTGCGATTACCATGTGCAGAAACTCCAACAGCTGTAATGATGTGTCTAAGAAACAGGAGAAGATCCTCTGCTCCACTTGTGGGATTCCCACTTTGTGCATCTGTAGCAGATAAACCACCACCTCCTTGTACAACTCCACCAGGTGCTGAAAGACTTGGGGCTCAAACCTACTCCACCAGTTCCCTAAGACGACAAAATAAACAAAGATGAAATAATATTACAACTGGTCAAGTGGTATTTAAAGAAAAAAGTAGAACTAAGTAACTTATGCCCCTACGTCCCCATATGCGTCACTGCATGTTGCATCTTTTTTTTTACTCATTAATTGTCCGTGAGTGTAAAATAATACGCTGACAGACAAGACAAAGGGAGAGAGGGATATTGTACATTGTGCCACAACGAAATTACACAATGGAGATATTTTTTTCCGCTCAAACTTGGCTATAAGACTGCCAAAGTGGCACTGCCCCACAGTTAGCTTTGCCCGTTAGCTTCTTCTTCGTGGTTCCCTTGGTGTGTATTGGTGGCTTCGACCCGGAGGCAGAGAAGTTGCAAGCGTGGTTTTCTGGTGAGACAGCAGGGGGAGATGACCCTCCAATCATCCCATTAACACTTGTATTACCCCCAGAGGGACTATGCAAAATATTTATTAAGGTAAACACGTTACTTAGTACTGCTTTAAATCATAAATGGTCCCAAACCTACCAAGGACTTTGAGTGGCGGGTCTTTCAGGCTGATGACAGATTTGGCAAAGGGGATGGTGATGGTCACAAAGTTGCTCCTGTCCCTGAAGAGCGGACACTCGGGCAGCGTGAGGTACAGTCTGAGCGCTTCAATGTCTGGTGGAGAACTGGGTAATTTGTGAATGAGGTTCTTCTCTAGACAGGCAGCAATCTGAAACAGAGAGAGCATATCATACTGCAGAAACAAAGACGAGGGAACTGTGACTGGTGCACCAACTATTAAAAAATAAAGAGGCAATGTGTTCATAGGTATGTTTCGGTTCTATTCTAGAATCCTTTCCCCAGAGTTCCAATCTGATCCCAAAGTTTCATTCTAGAATCTAAACGCAAAGTTCCATTTTAGAATCTAAACCCAAAAGTTTCATTCTAGAATCTTACCCAAAAGTTTCATTCTAGAATCTAAACCCAAACGTTTCATTCCAGAATCTTATCCCAAAAGTTCCATTCTAAAATCTAAACCCAAAAGTTCCATTCTAAAATCTAAACCCAAAAGTTCCATTCTAAAATCTAAACCCAAAAGTTCCATTCTAGAATCTTATCCCAAAAGTTCCATTTTAGAATCTTATCCCAAAAGTTCCATTTTAGAATCGGATCCCAAAAGTTCCATTCTAGATTTTTCCCCAAAAGTTTCATCCTGTAATCTGATCCCATAGTGAAGTCCATTAAAGTTCCAATTTAGAAGCCTACACGAATCGTCCACATCACCAACAACCCTGCAGTGAAAAATAAACAGAAATAGGTGCTTTGTTCCCAAAGGCACTGACCAGTTGTGAGATCTCAGGGTGATCGGGTTGAATCAGTCGGTCAAACAGAAGCCGAGCTGCGTTCATGTCCACCCCCGAACATTTACCACTCGTGCTGTAGTGGTCTGGGTTACTGTTAGAGAACAAGAATGGCTACATTATTTTGTCACTTTGGATTGTTTGTTTGTATATATACTTTATTGTCCCCGTAGGGAAATTTGTCCTCTGCATTTGACCCATCCTTCGATGCTGCTGGGGCAACCCGTAAGGAGCAGTGGGCGATGGCAGTGCTGTGCCCGGGGACCCATCTCCATCATGGAGATGGGTCATGATTAAGTCGATGCTAGTTCTGATTGGAGGTTTATGGAGCCATATCAGGAAAGTGGTCATAATGTTGTATCTATTCATTCTCTGCATCAAATTTGAAAGCAATTTCCTTTTTATTCAAATAAAAAAACCTCAACCACAAAGGCTTACATTTTGCAGCAGGGGTGGTACTTAAAAGGCCCCAAATCACCAGAGGAAGATTACCACTGTCAAAATCCTAATCCTATCATTAGTCCAATTAACGAGAGAGGGCTATGACAACTACAGATTAACAGTAAATAATACAGCATGTCTTTACCTCCTGGCAAGAAATGATCCATTGAGACAGCTGGCTGAGGAAAACACCAACTCAATCTCACTAAAAAGGACACACAATTATTAGTAGTAGCACCAGCAGCAACAGAAATAGTGCATCATAGTGGACATTTTCATCACATATTAGATTATGCATTTTCAATTTTACCTAGTGAATGTTTTATACAGCATAATTCTTTAATTCACATGACAGTTTGCTTTTTGTTTCATCTCAAAAAGTCAAAGAAATTACCAGCAAATGTAAAAAAAACAAAAAAAACAGTTATTACTTGTATACGTCTAGTGGTAGTCGTCCAGAGTAGGCATGCCACTTTTGAACAACCTCCTCGCTTAAGGTGCAAATATGTCTTTGGCTGTTTGGCGTCTTGTCATTGTCAGTAACTGGTGAGCTCTGTCGGAAAGAACCAATGTCAGGCGTTACTATGCAACTTCAATATACTGTATTGTACTGTATATCCATATCACTTTGAATACTTTAAGCTCTTACATTTGAAGTCCAGTAGTGAGCAAAACTCTGATCCCCTCCAGCGTAAATGGTTTTGACGATGCAGCACTGTTCTGACTCTGCAAAGCAATTAGTGTGCGTGATAATTAGGTGGACAAATAAACGTAAAATCGCTTAGTAAGGTAATACGCTCATGACTGTTAGTTCGCTCATCACCTGGACTGTCGTCATCATGGTCGTTGGCCGTCCAGGGCCCTTTGATAGTGGCTGGACTCTTTCTGTTCGAGGTGGTTCTGAGACCGAGCTGTCCATTTCCCCCAAGTCCAAACGAGTACATTTTCCTACACAAAGGGGTGTAGGCCAACGTGTGCTGCCTGCCAACGCCCAAGACAAATGTGTTTCTTAAACTCCTATACTCTTTTCACAAGGGCTCGTAGTCAGATGAATCTTAAAGCTGCCCCTAAGCGATGTCTTTTTGATTTTTTTTTGTCAGTCGGTGGAGTAGTGAACCCTGCTCTGCTCCACCACAACCCCCCTCCCCTCACCTGGCTTGCCCCCCATCACCCACGGCCCTCACTCCCCTCCATTATAGACCATACACTGCTCTGATTGCATTCAATGAGATATGGAAATTAAGCTTGTGTGAAACACACATTTATCAGCATAAATAAGGTATGTGGCAAAGTAAACATTTTGAGACTTACATATATTTGCTAAACTGCAACTTTCATGAATGTCTCTTTTATATGGCATTTGTAACATAATACTTCCATTTAGAACTAAGTTTACCGTGCAGACCTTTTTTCCCCGCAACCCTTGAACGCCTCACACTCAACAGCCTCTCGGTGCTGCTGTAATCATGAGGAGAAAAAAGACCTGACAGATCCTGTAGATATTGGATTATTAAACAAACTGATATTTCATGAGGATTTCAGCTGCATCAGAGCAGGTCGGTCTGACGTTTATCAGTTCACATCCATCCATCCATCCATCTTCTTCCACTTGTCCGTTGCCGGGTTGTGGGGCAGCTGTTGGAGCCGCCCAAAACACTATCAGTTCACAATCTTTTTATAAACTTCTGACATAATACTAAATTGTTAGCCGCTAACTGGTGGTGCGTCTGCTGCTTCAAGCATTTGCGATCCACATGTGTTTACATGGTGCAGGGGCCATGTGGGGGTGAGGGGGTGTGCTGTGAGGTGAGGGAGGTGCGGCGTATTCCAACCATCCCGGACCGGCAAAACGAGGTTGCTTAGAGTAGCTTTAAAGCTTTTTGTCATGTTATAATGCTGTTTCCAACATTTAAAAAAACAAATACGTTTCAATCAACCATGAATCAGACGGTTTCCTTCTCAAAAACTGGACTTTAAAGCCTTTCAGTATCTTCTTTACTCCTGGATATTGGTATTGTTTAAATTAAATTGCTATAGACTCGTTAACTATTATTCTGACCTGGGGTGCGTCTCTGTCTTTAGTTTTCCATGTACATTTTTAAAAATGGACATACCATGCATCTCTGCTTAGACTGCTGCCTCCGCGACCCGGCCCCGGATAAAGCGGAAGAAAATGGATGGATGGACATACCATGCATAATTTTAGATTATAAACTTGCTTTTGCATAGATTTTTCATACTTTCAAACTCAAATAGTATTTGTGTATGGAATAGACATTTTGTGGGTCCTTATCTCTGCAGGTCAGCAATGTAAATTATCTTTGTTAAAAAGATAGATTCTGACCTTCTATTCATTATGCAAAAAAAAAAATCTAAGCTCTTCTGCAGAAGAAGAAACAGCCAAAGTCAACAGGTTTACTCAAAACTGTGAATACAGCAAAATACTACTCCAGGTATGTGCTTGATGAGGGAACGTAATAACAAGCTTAAAAATGTGAATTTGGCATATGTGTCCTTTAAATACGTATTGAAATATCAAATAGTGGGTACCTTGAACTTTAACTAACCTGCCGCATGCGATCTGAGTAACTACATTTCCCATGAGCTCAAAGACCTTCCGTGGGTTGATCTCATGATTTGTCGAGTTGTGTCCCAGCTGCCCGTATCTTCCAGCTCCGAATGTAAACACACCTCCCTCCTGAACAACATATATATATGGTTAAACAGAAGCTTTACTTGAATAAAGTCATGAACGAGATCCAAAGTTTCTGGGCTGAGTCAGAGTGATTGTCACGCTGCCAAGACAAAGATTAAAAAAGCCTTATATACTTCTACACCGGCTTCAAACCAACACAGCAAGCTACACATTCAACAAACTTTGACCTTTAGTAATAACTGTATCTATATGAATGAAAATGTTTGAAAACAGAGTAGTTGCTTAATCTTGGATCCACATACCCTAACACTTATTTGCCAATGACCTAACCCCATAGTAATGGAAAACTGAGGCACCTAAGTCTGGTTAGGACATTGGCAAATTATTTCAATAATCTAACAATATTCTAAGAAATACTCACACTCCGTTGTCAATGCACAAACAAGTATACAGGTATGTTGACTACCACTCCTTTGTTAGAGATTTCCTCAACATAATCTTTTGCAGACCATAACACAAGCCAAACAAGAAGCGATTATTGAGGGTTGAAACCTTGTACGGTGGAGCCCAATTTTTAGACTAAATCAGGCCTATTAAATTGGTGGCCCGGGGGCCAGATCCGGTCCGCTAAACAACCTCATCTGGCACACTGGCAATTTCCATAACAAATAAATAATAGCCTATTTGGTTTACCGCTACAAACCCGCTAAAGCAGCTCATACTATCACAGGAGCATGAAAAATGTATATCCTTATGTCTGCGTATATTACGTAGCCATTTGCTTCTGGTGTGTGCTGAGAGGCATGCCTTCAAATGTATTAAAAGTTCATTTTTAGCAATGACAGTAATTTTTTTTCTTATTCATTAATCCCAAAATATATTTGGTGGTGGGGTGCTCGCCAAATGACTAGCCCAGTGGCCAATGACCATCGGAAAATCAAACCCAGTAGCAAATGTAATTGAAAAGCCCTGGTCTAAATGTTTTCTAGACTAAAGCTGAACCAATAATGTGCTTATTAAAGTCAAAGCACTACAGCTTACTGTACCTTGGTGAGTACCGCTGTGTGGTCTTCTCCACAACAGATATACACCACTCTCTGTGACCTCAGTGACTTCAGCAGAGCAGGGAAATATCGATCTAAAAAAAATAACACAATATTTCAGAAAACATTGTTTAAACCTTTATGCAAAATGTTAAATGGTCTCAATTAATATCGCGCTTTTCCACCAACATTAGGTACTCCTGCGGTTTTCCAACAAGCAAACACTCACCCATTCACGCCCTCAGTCATACATCAGTTTACAGTAAACAGACACTGGAGGCAAGGTGGGTGAACTGTCTTTTCCAATGACAGCGTGCACTGGAGGGAGCCAGTGTTGCCCTTGTCAAGCACGTGACAATATAGTGTGCAGCATTTCAGAGACATTCACATTTCTGACTTCTAGTAGGATTCATGTTTACTGTGAGGGCTCTAATGAGGTAAAAAGGAAAAATGGAGTATACGGTGTGAGAAGCACTTTTATCAAGAGTCACAGCTCACAGATTAATCATCTTTATGTTCAGGATTGTATGACGAAACTCACAAAACTGTGTCAGTCTTGTTGGTGCTACTTACAATCTTACATTTAGAATTCAATTACAACATAAAAAAAGATATTTCAAGTAAATTTGTGTTGACAAGATATTGAACCTCGTGCTTGTTTGTTTTTCAGTTGGATACACATACATAGTAATCACATCGATATTAACAAGAAAATGGGACATCAGCATTTTGACAGTTAAACAGCAGATTCCATCGTATCTGTCCATCTCAATATTAAACTGTTAAGTGACCGTCACCTTTTGTGTCGTTGAGCCCAAGCTGACCAAACTTATTGCATCCCCATCCGAACACGGCTCCTGAGAAAGTGCGTGCGAAGCTGTGAGCGCCCCCTGCTGTTATCTGAGCAAAGGGAATGCCCTGAAGAGATTGGATGATCTGAGGAGTGCAGATGCTTTGTCCCTGTGCGCCCAGACCCAGCTGACCGTAACGGTTTTGGCCCCAGGAAAATATGTTGCCCCTAAGGAACAAAATCACATGGAATCATAATTACCATGCACTGAAGAATATGGATTATAAAAAGCTTTAGCTACAGTGATAAATAAGAAACACAGATTATATCTTAAAATAACAGTATAGCAGTATAGTTCAAATAAAATGGCAGATTCAAACTGTAGCTATAAAATATACTAACCTTTCGAAAGTGCGTGGGAGTGCCAGTATCCACAAGCAACCTGAGTGATTTGTACATCTGACAAACTCTTAATATTTCTGAAAAGCAGAGAGAAATTTGTAATTCTACACGTCAATTTAAAACATTTCTACCTCCTACAAATACAATGTTATTTTGAAGCAGGTTTATCTCTGATACACCATATTTTTTGCTGCTTTTATACAGTATATGTGTCATCCAGGGCTGAACATCTTCTCAGATTTATTAGCAACTAATCAACTATTGAAATAACTGTAAACTAATCAGTATCTGGAAGACCAAGAAACTAAACTCTCACCCTTCCCTGCCCTTCACCCCTCAAGGACACTGAACTCTGACCACTGAATAATACAGGAACACTAGCTCCTGCCTCTGGAGGCAGAGGAGCAAGGCTGTGGGAACCCAGGGTGCTGAGGGTGCTGCAGCACCCCCTGATGGATAGTTTGTGTATTGCAAGTATTATTATTAAAGAGTACCTAAACAGGCGTGCCAAAGCCTTTCCCCACCCACAAACAAAAGTCAAAAATGGCCGCGAAAGAGGCGGTGTCTGAAGTTTGGGGTGACATGCAGGGGGTGAGTGTGTGGGCGGTGTGCGGGCCTTGATTGACCTCAACAATTGCATTGGCACAATCACAGCAGACGGAGTACGTGGGAGGAACTTGGTTATATACCACAGGTACAGGGGCAGGGTAATGGGCAGCACCTGATGACGATGTGTGGAGCTGGTGCGCTTATGACGTTCTGTGGAGGCCGTGGACACGTCTCCAGTCAATCAGGAAATTCTAATTTAGTAGCAGAGGTTACCCTGAAGGGGGCGCAACCCATTTGTTTTCAGCAAAGTTAGGATTTGACACATGTTTGCGCTATAATGTCAGAATAATGTCAGGGACCAGTAGACAACACTATGAGACGCCCATTGAGACAGTTTATCAGTAAAAAAAACTTGATTTGGTGTTTAGTTGCTCTTTAAATAGGAACTAAGAGCAATCAGCATCCTTTAACCAAAATACGTTCCCACGGCATATTATGAGGAGAATCGGTTTGAACCTTGAGGCCAACAATCAATATAACATATTTTTAAAATAGTGTTATGTAATTACCGAGGCACACGAACACATTCATCGAAGTTACAGAGTCCGAGCTGTCCATCGGAGCCCAGACCCCATGAGAAAACCAGCCCTTTGTCATTTAGCGCCAAAGTGTGCGACTCTCCACACGACAGCGCCTCGATGATCTGCGCATCCAGGGCAACGACCTGCTCTGAAAGATCACAACAAAAACCTCTGTATGCAGTATGCAATAACGGGTAGTGCCACATACAGTATATCCATAAGAATGTTGCTATGAGGGACAACCAAACATGCACAATTTTCATTGCACTTTTAATGACTTAACTATATTTTGTCTACCTTGTACTTTTTGTGCCATTGCCTGAAATAAATGAATAAATGAAAAATGAAATGAATGAATGTTTTTTCATTGAATTTTAACCAGATCAAAGTAATAAAAATTCAAACTAACCTATTGATTGACAACATCCATTAAAAAAAAACCTAGTGTGATAAAAACCTGTTTTAAAGCCTGTGTCTATAGCAGATAATGAGGATTTAATGGTTGTCCGGTCACAATTATTGCAATTATTCATTGTAGATGTACTGTCCTCATTTGAGAATACCAGCTGACTATCCCTCCATTGTGACAAGACAAACCTGGTTTCTTCCGGGCCTTGTCGTGGCCGAGCTGTCCCAGGTCGTCACAGCCGCAGGTGTAGACTGTACCGTCGTCGAGCAAGAAGGCTGTGTGTCTGAGGCCACAGCCCACGGCGCACAGACGTTTACCACGGAAGAAGTCGCATTTCCGCGGCTCCACCACAATCTCCTCATCGATACCGCCCAAACCCAGCTGTCCGTACGAAACATTGCCCCAACACAGCATCACGGCCTCCTCCTTCCACGGCCAACCCAACGTGGCTCCGTCTCTGTCAAAAAAAACACATCGAAGTAATTCACAAGTTGACAACTGACAGTACTCTATGTGCATTCTTTTTTTTAAATTAAATTTCATAATGATTATTTAGGCTGTTATTAGAGCCTTTTTATGTGGCCTACTTGTAATAAATTCATGCTGTGTGAGTAATAATGAACAACTTCGCGTATGAATTGTGCAAGTAGTTTCTTCTTTTATTAATCGACTATTTCTGGTCAGAGGAGGTGTTTTATCAAATCTCTGTATCCAGACTTATGTAAAGTAACAACTCACTCACTTGAACGCATTTATAAATAAATAGTATAAAAGAAACTGAAAGGTTTATATGGTTGCTTGTATTTCTCCTGTTGGTTGCTCCAGGAAATCTGCTTGTAGTTTTGAACTTACAGTATGGTAATCATTCAAAATAGTTAAACCTGACATCCCTGTAATAATTTATACCTACAGTGGGGGAAAAAAGTATTTGGCCAAAATCCAATAGAAAGTCTATGGGAAACTGACCAAATACTTTTTTTCCCCACTGTATGTAGCCTAAATGCAAGACTTATGGGTTGAGCTTGGGCTAGTTTGACTACCATTTTTCATTTCTTCATGTAAAGACGAGTTGAATTCCTTCACCGTGAAACCTTTTCAAGACGTTTTCTGAAGTTACAGATTGTTTCCTGCTTGAGGAGGAGGGGGTATTATGAGAGAGAGAAAGTGAGCCGATTGTGGTCCTGAAAAGTAACGCCTGCGATAACATTGAGACAACAGGTAGAATTAATAGCTTGACTTTCCTTATATTATTTTTGACTGACTGAAATTAATCAGTCATGGACACGCTGACAGCATTTTTAACCAATCACAGTGCTTTTTATTCAATGTAAAGAAACAGAACAAGGGCTCACTCCTCAAATTACCAGTGTTGGGGGTAATGTATTTCAAAAGTAACAAGTTACAAAATATATTACTTTTTTCAGTAAATAAAGAATATAACATATTACCGACACGGAATGACACGATAATATATTAGTATTACAAGTCAAGTAACTCGAGTTACAAGTGCATTTAAACATATGAACGGAAAAATGCCTAACTCCGCCCAAATAAAATGCAGCACCAAATTAGGGCTGAAACAACTAATCGATTAATCGAAATCTAATCGATTATTGAAATAGTCGACAACTATTTTAGTAATCGATTCATCCTTTACTGGTTCACACGACTCAAATAGAGCAAAAATGACATGAAAATGTAGTATTTTTGATGAAAACCTACTTTATTTTTTATAGTTAGTGTCTGTAGTGTTTTGTACATTGAAATTTTATAAATATCCACCTGTGTCTCATCCAATCAGAAAGCAGAATTAGCACTAAGAGCCTCCAACAAATATTTACTTGAAGTTTACTCCATCAACACGTCTTCAAGCGGCGCCACTTTAGCTTTATGTGATAAAAAAATGAAAAAATACGATTTTCCTACACCATTCACAGCCAAGCGATTAATTGTAAAATAATCAATAGATTAATCAATTACAAAATAATCGTTAGTTGCAGCCCTACACCAAATCAAGTTGCACCAGTATCTGGTGTAGTTCCATGTAACTAATGTTGACAAAACACGAGAGAATGGGGAAGCGAAGGAAAATGAAATCTTTGACAGCTCTTTTGCTCAGTGGCATTATTACTATTTTCAGTAACTCAAAGTAATGTAACTCAGCCTCATTAAAAAAAAAATCGTTATCTGTAATACAAACATATTTTAAAACTCCAGCTACTAATACTGAAAATATTATAATTTTAAAGTAACTTGCCCAATACTTAAAATGACAACATACTGATATTTACTTTAGTGCTGTATGGATGCTTTGAAATATAGTTAACAATAGAAAGTAGTGACAGGATTTGTATTGCTTATTTGGCTTGCCTACGGTGCGACAATATGACACAGATTCTGTGGTGAAAAGTCAAACAGAAACAACAATGCAGATATTGTAAAAATCTGAACTAAGAGAAAAATATTCACATTCACAAGATGTCTTTAATTTATTTTATTTAATCTTTTTCTTTCATGTTTATGTTTATGTTTATAAATATTTCATACATACTGAGACATAACAGTCCCATCTGATTTGCAGCAGTGAAGAGGTGGAGTCCTTATGGGTTTTCATCCTGAAAAAGTGTTGTTTTACATATCTTGAGATATTACAATCAAAACAGATGCATCAAGCCGTTTCCTTTACAGTAGCAATGGAATATAAAAACTCTACAATTAAGTAGATGTCCATATATATTAAAATATTTAATAAGCGACTAATAGACTCTAAATAAATTTGGGGGCGCCCAGTATCGTGTCTCAAACTCTGGCAGTTTCCTCCGCAGCTTGGGTTGCATATTGCGACATATTTATTCACCTACAGTACAGTATTTTTCAGTACACAGTCACGTAAACATCATTATACTGCCGACATGTAAAATGCCTACACTATTAATTAAAATTGTAATTTAAGCATGAAGCAGGCACACCCATAGACATATTACACCAGAGCCACACAAAATAAATCAACAGTTATTCTGCTGAAGCGACTACTTTACTTTACTTGACTCCCCTGTTGTAACGGCATTACTTTCAGACATTTCCTACAGTTATAATAAAGACACGCACTTGACAGTGGCAGCTACCACACAAACAATCTGGTTTCTGGGCATTAAGACGCGATTTTAAAGCATTTAACACGTGCTTTCTGGGGTATAGCCCAGGCATCTTACTGTAAAGTGTTAGCAGCTAATGTTAGCACAGCCAGATAAAACCATTAGCGACTGTGTGAACTTTTCTCATTACCGGTTGCCCTAAAGGTAAATTAATCAGCTCCATGGCAGTCGTATCCGTCTTATATCTCATGCAGGGTTGTTGAGATTATTTTAACTGAGGATGACAGACAGTTCTTACCAACCCCACCAGACAAGTGATCACTTTCTTTGCTTTTCGCTTCGCTCGATGGTGCCAGGATCAGCGCAGGACATTGTAGCGATTGAGGCGCATTTTCCCGAGACTACTGTAAAAACCCAAGAGTCAGTCAGCTAGTTGTCAGATATTCAGCCCTTTACCATATCACAACTCCAATTCTACTATCTGTCAACAACTGCTGCTGTACAGTGAGGAGGAGCACCCCCGTGTGTGACAGAAAATCCAGTGAAGTGGACTTTAAAGCGGTCAAAGTAACTTCCGGGAGATTTCAAAATAAGGTCAGAAATATGACGAAGATGGTTCCCGGTTGCATTGCTGATTATTTTGTTGATTGCCTCAATATGTAAATGTATTATTATATACATGAGGCATGGTCTCCACCTTATCTTATCTTACAAAAACACAACAAAAAGAAACAAAACACAGCAAAAACATGACAAAAAAGCGTCAAAAACGTGACAGAAAAAAGCATAGAGAAGTGACGACAAAGTTACAAAAACGCAAAGCCAAATTGGAAAAAATGCTCTCCGGTAAAGTGGGCGTCAAAAGGTTAATGGTTATTGTTATTATTATTATTTGTGTCAAGCCTTTTCAAATGGGACGATATCTTTGTGTTTCTTTTGTTTCTGAACGTCCATTCAGTCATTCAATGAAATAGAAAATGTTGGTCTTTGTGCATGTTATAGATAGAAAAGAAAGAACATATAGAAGAAAAGAAAACAACAACAACAAAAGTTTCTTATCTGAGTTTTTTTTTCTTACCCAAGTAATTCGAGCCCTAGTTTCGCTTTTATTTTTAAGCCACCCTCGAAGCACCGGAAGCTCACCTGTCGCATTGATCTGCCTTGAATGGAAGTGTTGTTATGTCGTGAACCATCCAAAAGGTTCGAGATGGAGCAGCCCACGCATGCGCTTTCCCTCTGGAGTAAAATCTTTAGTGGGGGTTGTTTATGTATGTAATATATCTATGTCTCAAAAATTCTCCTATATTTTTATGGATGTTTTCCAAACGTGCGTGGGTGTCCTTGGAAGCTGCTATAGGCCTTACTGTAACAGACTTCAATTTATCCCTAAAATGTATTTATTCTTGCTAAAGTCATGGCATAGGCTATAGACCTAGATCAGACTTCATAGTTAACACTTTTAGCTTAGTAATAACTAATTAACTAACACTTCCTAAACTATTATTCCATATTTTTATGCCAAAAAGGATTGTAAAACAGCAACTGGTTCTTATGACTCAGAATACCTTAAGTGAAACCTCGGGGGTTACGCGATCACATGAGGAATATGATTCATCTTATCGCAATATCTAGAAACATCCAAATGCAATAAAACAATTCATTTCCTTCCACAACACTGCATTTTGTCTCCCTCTATTGTTGATGCCTGTAGGCTATACACTGAGCAGCCGGCCTACTTTATTCACTGTAGTTTGCATTATGACCTACTTTTGTGTCTTTAAGTTCACTATAACTGAGGACTATACTTAATAATATAATTATAATTATAATATAATATAATATATATATAATATAATATAATATAAGAGTCGGTTTGTCTGTGTCAGCCCTGCCATCAACTTACTAACCACTTTCCAGAGTGTGTGTAGAGGCTTATGTAATCACAATAATGGATGAAAAGTTGAAACATATCTTTGTTTAATAGTTTTTTCTTGAGTAATCATCAGGAAGCTGATATAGCAGGAAATACAGATGAGAGCATTGTGACCGAGAGTAAATAAACCTGAGCTGGGATTTCCACACAAGTTGCACAAGTGACGGAAATTATTGTTGTTTCTTGTCAATCTGTCTGATTCAAGGTTTAAATAAAAAACATTCACGGTGCTTAAAGACCCTATACCTGACATTTTTTCTTTCTTTTTTTTTGTGGTAATATTCTTTTTGTCCCATAAAAGTATATTGTAAGAGTAGTCATTTAAACAAGGTGTGAAGTTTGTATTGTTGTTATGATTTGTTGTTGTGTATGGTCAACCCAAATAGTCAATGTGAGAAAAAGGGGTTTACCGAGCCTTGATTTTCTTATGATTGTAGGCTATAATATTGTGAATGACCGCATGTCTAATACAAATGTGCTTTTTGTGGGACTGTCAGCTGTATCTTACCTTACCTAATTTACAGACTTGTACAATTTGTAGTTGAAAATCATCTTTTAATAGTAGCTGAAAACTGTTTAACATTGATAGGGTTTCCCTCATTGACCCAAAAGATGCACAATAGGCCAGCATAGTCCATGACCAAACATACCTCGAGCTCTGTAAATGGGTGCCCAATCACTGCTGCTCTTGATAGTTGCTTTGGTACGTTGAAGGATGGGTCAAATGCATAGGACAATTTGGACAAGCAGCAGAGTTATTTACAAATTTTCATGCACATTCTCACATTTGGATATCTGATTTGTGGCTCTAAAACTTAAGTGCAGACATTTAAAATTGTAACGTAGGTCCAACATGCCCTCAAACAGCCATGTATTATTGTCCAGCTTGCACGCACCTGTCTTGATAAATGACTCCCTGAAAACACTTATGTTTCACGTCAGGTTGAAATAATCTTTCAGAAATCTTGCATCATATAAAAAATAGACATTTTTCCACATTACCATAGGTTGATCTCTTGATGCCAAAACACCTTCTGAGTGTCAAGACAAACCTTAACCCAGCTGATCAAAGTTAAAGTTTATAAATGAATTGGAGATGGCGAAATTGCACCAGTAAGAAGTGTAAAATTATTACATTTCATTATTCATCTATGTAAAATTCTGTGCAGCATTTACTGTTTTAAAAGGTCTGTAGATTTGTTATACTGTACTGTCAAGCCACCAATACAACAGACATCTTTGTTTGTGTGCAGATGTCAGTCAGGCAGAAAGAACATGGACAAGCTGCGTTCACTGAACATTCCTAAGACATGGGAGCAGGTAGGTTTAAACCAGGTATATGTAAAATTTGTTTAGACAACCTCAGTGCAAACAAATCTATCTCCCTCAGTGTTACTGTATGTACAGTATAAAAAGCCCTCAACAAACAGCAGATCTTTAAATAGAAACAGCTTCATGGACTTGTCCTGACCTGAGTGACGTTTTAAATTTAATAATTTACTGCAGTGGTGTCTTCAGTCACCTGAGAATGAGCTGTTCTCTGTTCGTCACTATTCATCATTCGCAGCTACACCTACCTCCCACTGAATCTACAAACGGTGCTTTCAGGAATATATCTGTTTATAAAGATTACAAAACTAGTCAGCATGTGGCATATTAATACCTTTCCCTCACCAGTTTGTTTCGGATTTTGTGAGACTTTTTGTGCGTCGTTTACTGTACATAATGATTGATTGGTCAAGTTCTGAGATAACAGTTAAAAAGTCCACCCAAGGGCTGCTCGATTAATGGCAAATATAATGGTCGCAATTCTTTTAGGCGTAATTGAAATTGCAATTATTCCATTTATCCTTTTTGTAATGTTATTTCAAACATTATATTTATTAGACATTTATCATAATGTGGAATAATTCAGTCTTGATCATCATTATATTATTGCACAAAATATCCATTTTGTTCACTTGTGTAAGCAAATCAGCCCACAGTTTAGTTCAGAACTGCACGGACTTGAATGTCGTTTCAATATTTTTACTAACTAATATGCAGGTGGTTAAGGTGCTAAGGGGAATGTTATTGCCCCAGTTGGGAAATAAGTCCTTGCATTTGACCCATTCTTCACTGCCTATGGAACATCCCATTACTGGGCGACTCATCTCCAGATCTTGAGCTAGGTTTGGTCAGGATGTTGTGCATGTGTTGGACTAACAACCCACCAGGACAAGGCAGGAACTCCACAGAAACACCCACACAGTCCAGGAATCCATTTTGGACCGGAAATCAAACCCAGGAGGCAAACACTACAAAAGGCAACCTAGACATAAATAAAATGTTTTTGAAATAAGCACATTTGCCCCGATTTAAAGAACATAATTACAACACTGGGAAAAGGACCCTGTTAATTGAGATAAATGACTTAGAATCGCTTGAATTAAGAAGACGACTTTATAGAGCTTTCACAGACATTGTCACAAATTGCTTTATATGAGACAATTTTACATACACTCCACACTCGATGGTGGAAAGCTATACCTTTGTAGCTTCAGTTTCCCCTGGGGGAGACTGACAGAAGCGCTGTCGCGACTGCACACATCTGCGCCAAACCTACGCAGACACGAGAGAACATGCAAACTCCACACAGAAAGACCCCGTCCAGGTGGGAATCGAACCCAGAACCTTCTTGCTGTGAAGCGAGAGCTACTGTGCCATTAGGGTACTTTATGTTGCGTCAATATGAACTCAGCTAAAATGAGATTAAAATGCTAATGCACAACAACAAGCAGAAATCTCACTTGAAATCAGACAAATTCACTTTTACATTTTAATATATGTCTTTCTCACTTGAAATGACACCAAATAATCTGAATTAAGGAAAAAACGCTTGTTCCTTTGGCAATAAGAGATTAAATTGTGTCCAACATTTAACCAAACCTACTCAAACTTTAGATTTGATCCTTAATTCAAGTAAATCTATGTCATTTCTTCCTTAAGATGATAATTCTTTTTCCATTTAAGTCAGTGAGGCATCATAAAAATAATAGTGGCGGGCAAGTTATAAGTCAAATTTATGTGCCTTTATATACAGTAGTAGCCTGTATTATAATGACATTTTTCAGCACGTTCCTGACAGTTTTTCTTATGTACCTGACAAACCACATTCTGTACCTTAATAGTATAAACATGATTTTCTGTCATCCACGGGATTTAGGGCCAGACAGGAACACAATTTTATGAGCCATCAGCTAAATGTAAGTTCACTGCATACCTTTAAAAACCTGCTCCAAACTCACCTGTTCCACAAAACATATCACTCATAATCACTGTTACTACTCTGTGATAGTTTTCTATTTGTTCCCCTATGTAACGCGTCTTTGTGTCCTTTAAAAGTCCCATGTAGTATAATTATTACAGCTCTATTACAGTGATTCTAAAATGGTGACTTTATTTATTTTATAACAAATCATTCATTTTATGCTTTAGTAAAATATTTAAGTTAGACATAATTCAGCCCACTTCAGGTCTATCAGTGATCCCTTTCAGATCTGGTTCAGTCCTGATCAAGTCTTGGTGGCTTTGGAAACATATGAAATACATCATGAGGTGATTCACTTCCAGCAATTTGAACACTGAAAAGGATCATGGTCATAAAGTTCTCCTACGACGTCTTTCTTTGTTGCAGCCTGTCATTTAGGCGCAGCCACAAACAACTGTATCTACTTTTGATGCTTTACGCTTGCATCAAAGCTTGACTCACTCCCGGCGACCTTCAACCTAAAAAGACCCATTTGTTTATCATCACCCGACCTGAACGTCACGGTGCTATTTACGTCCGCTGTCGCTTAAATTTAGCAGCAATTTCAAGCAACAACAACCTGTTTTACGCAGGTCTTTTGCGTAACACTTCCCTTTGTCTCAGTAACGTCTGGGGTGAGCCTGGAAATGCTGCTCGTCTGGTGCTGCCGGTTCAGGGGTGGCCCTTTAAAGGGTGTTTTCGACCTCTCTTTATGCAGTTGAGTCTAATACATCCACCAAAGACAAAGCACAAGTCAAAGGGAGGACAAGATGTTGCACCTGGTTGGAGTGAGTATGATTTGTAATGTTAAGATATTTCCCTTATAATGTGAATTGTGGGAAGTTCTTGTACTGATTGATCTTTATTCTTTGTTTTAGGTTATGTTCGGTCTGCTGGTCATAATCGTATGGTTCTCAAAAGACATCAAAGAAGTGAGTTAATGTCTTCTTTCTTTGGCCCTTACTTAAAAATCATGTACACATTTAAATTAAACTTCTAAAATAGGATCACCAGCTCAAAAAGTAGTAAAAGTAGGAGAAATTGAGAGATGGATTTGGATGTTAGATTGTGCCTGCAGTAGAAACATTTACTTTTCATCCCCAAAACACACATGTACATTGTAATAAGTCACAGAAACTAATATTGTGCATTATGCAAAAAATATGGAATACCATCATGATGACTAACTTTTTATATACAATTCACTTGACAATGTTGGGGGGGAAAAGGGACATAATCAAATTAATGGGGCGGGTTAAAGGACTACGTTTTATTTTGCTCTGCCTTTACAATAAGACAAAATCTTTGCACTTTGAACAAGGTTTGCTCCTCTTTAGTTATTGTATGTTCTTTGGGAAGATGCAGAAATGTATAACTAAAACACATTTTCACAGTTTGTGGCTAAAACACACAGGCTTGAATATGAAAAGGGCCAAAGCACTAAGGAAAGTAAAGAGAGAGAAAACAAGTAAGCATGTCTTAACCTGATTTATGTTTTATCCAACAGGGAAACCGATGCCTAAAGACCCCGATGTCTGAGCCTTTGTCCAACGCTAAAACGGTAAATAGCTCACCTATTATATATATTATAAGGATGTTTCTATGTCATTCTCTAAGTGGATTTAGTACACACATGCTGTCTTATATGTGTCTGCTTTCTGTGTCTGTTGGCCTCTTGTTACCTATTTCTTGCAAACACTGTCTTCGTGAACTTTTCATCTTTAACACAAACTGCACAGAAAACAATTGTTTGTAGTAGAACGATCGTTGCAGCTTAGGAGTGACGATTCCTCGGTCACGGTCTGTTTCAAGCGTGGGAATCGCCTGTGTGGTGTGTGAGGCCTCTTACAAAGTAGATTGAAGAAATTGCGTTAAAATGTTGTTAGTCTGGTGATTTGTGAGAAAGTAGTTTACCAGTATGGAAAGCAAAGGAATTGACACAACTAACTGCTTCGTAACCCTTTTCCGGGCATAATACACACAATATTAGACTTTAAATTGCTTCCTTGCAAGTGTAAACATTTCCACGCAAGTCTTGTGTGGGAAATTTACCTGTTGTTGAAATGCTGCCATGTGATCATTGCTCATCATTTCACATGACAAACACAATGGTGGCATTTTCCAGGCTGTTAACTAAGATTTCTTAACGAACAAACCTGTCATCTTCAACTTTAGTATAACTGACCACTGATTCACAGCCTATTGGCTCTAGACACTTACATTTTTCATTGCACAGATAGAGAACATTTAAAGAATTCATAATGAAAGATAAAATGCAGTGAAAAAGACTTCATTGTCTTGTTTCACAGTCAAACACACACAAAACCTACCTGGGCCTTCAACTTGTGATTTTGTGCAGACACCTTCCATAATGGTGCTGCATTTACTACGCCCGTTTAAATTATGACATGTGGACAATACGGTATTCTGTACGTCCGGTTCCATGGCATATTTCTCGAGCTATTTTTGTCTGAACAGTTGAGAGCACACCCAGAGTTGGTGGAGCAGTCAGGAGCAGTGCAGTTTACATTATTAAACCACATCCTAACCTCTTAAACCGCTTTTGACACTTTTTTCAAGAATTGGGTAAAGCCAAACGGGAGATAATGTGCTCGGTTCAGGTGGGGGTTAAGAGGGTAAATGAAATAGAACAACAGCACTGTAGTGTGTGACATTTCTGAGAAACTAAACCTGGAAATTGAGTTCTACAAAGTGTAAAAATAAAGAAAATTATCTAAATGAGAGTACGTTAGGGTGCATCATTATGTTAAATATATTGCATGCAGAGTTGTATATAGATATTGCAATAGTACAATTTATACAACGGGTGTTTAGCGTGTTTATTATATAACATTAATCATTCACTACATCTTTTAAAATGTTTCAACTCATCGGAGACAATAGTTTCAACGCTATGAATTCAGATAGTATATGTTGTTTTCAACATTGTTCTCAATGATTTATCTAATGTTTAGAAAGTGAAATATAGTTAAATTGATCCTACATTCAGCAATGTTTTAAAGTCAATGGTAGTTATTTGGTAGATTCTTCAGTCAGTCGCTTTGTCCTTTGCCTTTTCGCAAGTTGTGCTGTTCTTTACGGTCCTTCTCAACAACTTGCAGCACGTTCTGGTAATGTTCTTCACCCCTTGCTGATGCCAAGAAATCTGAGCTAAGCTTAACACCTGTCTCAGCACAGTCATTGACAACATTCAGTGATTCAAGGTTGCAGAGAGAAGCTTGGTACGCAGCAGAATTTGGTCAGTTCGTAACTTCTTCAGTCATGAACTCAGCGTTCAGCTGAAGAAAGTGAATGTGTACCAGGAATCAATACTAGCTAAATCAGCAAGAGTTGTGGTCAGAGTAACAGTTGCTGGAAACCTTGGCTTGCCAAAGCCTGTTCCAAACCGGTTCTGTGGTGCCAAGAGGGCGTTTCTGGTTTAACAGCCAGCAGACTGTCTGCAAGGGCTCGCCGTTCAGCGTCAGACACCTTACTGCTCCACAGAGCAGAGGAACAGGATGATCTTTAGTTTCTCCATCAAGGAACACTGTGCACAGCTCAGCAAATTCTTCTAATCATCTTGGCGTAGCAAAAGCTCTGATTTGGATGGCTGGAGAACACTGGTTGACATGTATCTACAATCTGAAGTGTCTCGTGGTTAAATGATGTCAAGTTCAATCGAGATAGCTGTTCATCAGTGCTTTTAGATGGCACCGTCAACATTTGGAAACTCTTACGAAATCTTGTAAACAAGGTGCCGTCTGGAGACTGGAGACCTCAATCTTCAGATCATCAAAACATGAGACAGGATAATCTCACCAACATGGTGACGGCAGGCTGACCAAAGGAGAGCTCGTCCAAGCTGCTTCAGTCACACAGGCTGCAGTTACGTGACCTGTATTCGATGCTGTGGTCATGAAAAAATGGTCTGGATTATTGGCACTCTACAGCTAAATCCCAAAACATGTGTTAACAGTCAACATGTGCTAAATCTAACAGCCCTGTAATGACTAATAACAGTTTGCATATAATATTTGTAAAACAGGCTCTAGAATTGCGACAACATGAAAGTATAACATAATAAGTTCAATAAAAAAAAAAAGGTTTAATACAAAATTAGATCAAATTTAAATATTTTGTAAAAACTCACTTTCAAAGATTGCAGACTTCACAAACAACTTGAATAAACAAGCAAAGAATAGTTATTTAATCAAATTCAGTACCATTGTAAAATATTAAATAAGTAAAGAGGTCAACCGCAAATAACATTGAACTACATGAATATCGCAATAGAATGCCCATATAACCCAATGCAAATCTTGCTTATTGAGGTGGACCCCCTAAACAATGTTGGAATTAGACAAAAATTGGTAGAAATTCTTTTTATGACCACAGGAATGTTTTTAACTGGGACAGCATAATTGGTTGACATGGGGCGTTTGTTGCACCCTAGAGTACGTACATGCATTACCAATAGTTCAAATGATAGAAGCGTTTTTATTAAGCCTTGTTATATTGTTTATTTCCATTGATCCTAGCTTTAGTACAAAGACTGCCTTCTGTCATCCACCTCCAAACTGGTGGTTTGTTTGCCTATGATGTGAAAAAACGTCTAGATTTCATAATATCTCAGTGTCACCTTTCTATTGCTGGGTTTCAGGTGACATCACAGCGTTCTAAAGGCCTATAATATTATAGAGATGTACAATTATTTTGTTTTTGAGGAGATTTTTGGTCTTGTACAGAGAGATCATGGACCCAATGACTGATATTAATGATCATTTTTGTAATTCATGAATTATCTTTTTAGCTACGACTTGTAAAAGTGTAATGCAGTATTACATTATTAGGAAAAACATCATCATATTCTAGAACCTGAAAACAACCTAAAGCTTCAAAAACTCAAATTTATATGAAATAAGTAGAGAGAGTGCTGCACTTTATGAAAAAGCCAAGACGTGGTATTAATGCTCTTGTGTGCATGTGCATTTTTATTTACAAAAACATCATATACAAATGCTTTAAATGGACACACTTTAATCTGTGTACACATTCTCTTCCACAGAAGCCTTTGAGTGACGAGGATGTGCATCTTTTGGCCCGGGTGCTGTCCGTCGGTTTGGTCGACGCAGATCCCAACTACCTCCACCATCTCAAAGGCTACAGGGACCTGCACGGAGTCTGAAACGCTGCTCCAGGACTTAACTTTACAACTCCACTGTCCGAGTTGTGTCACGGAAAATCTCTCTCTGGGGACTTTCAAAATGGCAGAGGCGGAAAACGGTCAAAGCATTGCACTCGTTCAAGCGAATGACCCTCTTGAATGCACTTGAGTGAAGGAGAAAAAATGCTTAAAAAAGGTCTGCTTTGCAAGTGGGTATAGATTTCCTCATTGTCGGTGGAATTTGCTGATACAGCGTCTTGCACCCGCACATGAAGTTTGATCCACCGATTGTCGTCGGTGAGCTTTGCCTTCTTTTGTTTCCAAATATGCTGCAAGTCCTTTGTGTTATGTGATATTACTGAGATATGGTAGACTGTGTTGACCTTATCGTGATTTGGCTGTCATCTGTTCAATGTCTTTACCTAGAACAAAAAAGAAAGAAAACAATGACGACAAATTATTATGAGCAAAATATCAACGGAAAGTAATACAAGATAATGTGCACATGATGAAGCCCATGTACTGTGTATTCTGACATGTATCTACTAGAACCAGTGCTACAATCTTCAGTAGTTTGAGCTGTAGTAGATTGGTTCACTGCTGAGAGATATTTAACTCTGCAAACCAGGAGGAAACCGGGTCTAAACCAGGACGAAGATCTAAACTAGGGATTCTAAAATTGTGGATTGGGAACAAAAAGCTGGTGGCTGGTGCATTTTGGACCGTGGGCCTTTGCAAAAACTAGTCAGCCTTTTGATCAAAGCTTAAAACTCTGAGAGGAAATACTGCAACTGGAAAAAGAATAATCATCTTAAGGAAGAAATGACCTTAATTTACTTGAATTAAGAGATCAAACCTAAAGTCTGAGTAGGTTTGGTCTAGTATTGGATAAGATAAGACCTCTTATTGCCAATGGAGCAAGCACATTTTTTCGAGCACTTTTTCTCCAATTTCAGCTTTTCCCAAATCTAAAAGCTTCATGACCGGAGAGCTTACAGCCTATAGGCCAGTGTAACGGCTCGTTTGAAAGCTAAGGCCTACAAAACTGATCACAACTTTTTTGTTGCGTTATTTGTCACATTTTTTAAGCTTTTTCATCACTTCGTAGTCAAGTTTTTGTTGCTTATTTGACCCTTTTTTCAATAAGCTTTTTCAAGATTTGTGTAATGCCAAAATGGAGAGAATGTGCTCGTTCAGGTGAGAGTTAAGAGATTACTTCAGATTATTTTACATAATTTCAAGTGATACATATATTTAAAGGTAAAAGTGAATTTGTCTGATTTCATCTGGGATTCTTGCTTGTTCCATTTGCAATAGCATTTTTATCTGACCTTAGATGAGTTCACATCGACTCAAAACTCAACATAAAGTACCTTAATTCAAACGATTTTAAGTCATTTATCTCATTTAAGCAGGTCCTTTTTCCAGTGTGCATATTTGTATTGTGTAAAACAGGGTCCAACTAAAGAGGTGGAAGATACAGGCCCCAAAGCTACAGCAGTTGAGAAACCTCACTTCAGTCTCGAGCCAAAATGTTCACTCGATGCCTACTGTTATTTAATCCAGGTGCCATGATTAAAAGATGTGTAAAAGGGACTTGAGCCTCTTCAGGTGGCACTCAGGGTCATCTGCAATTTTAAACCTAATTTTGAGATCATTTCATTTAAGCTTTAATACCTTTACTTTGTTTTTTGTAGTTTAGACATAATTTAATCCAGAGGTTCCCAAACTTTTCAGGATGCAAACTCCAAAATCTCCAAGAACTGAATTGTATAATATAGTTAGCACTAAGAACAATTTCAGGTGCAAAACTGGTTAATTCATGTTTTATTTGAATGTTTTCTTTTGTTGATTGGCCTAATTCTGTATTGCTTTCAATCAAAAATACTATTGTTACAAAATATTGTGAACATTTTTGGACCTTGGGCTGTCCTTTATTGGTACTTGTGAACTTACATTTGTGAACCACTGCTTTACACTCCACCTATTTATATGTTTTATTTAAATTGTTTTTATTGTACATTTGTGCTTCTGTGAGCAGGTAAATCCCCTTATGGTTCAATAAAGTCTATTAAGTCCAATGCTTGATTTCTGTTTCTCAACTATACTCCAGGGCTCACTTTGTTCCTCACTTACCCCATAGTTTTGCGTTGAGTTTCTCTCCGATCACGTACAGTGCGGCCACCACAGTCATGTTGAAGAGGAAAAACCCCGCCAGTCCCACACCGCTGAAGTGTTTGAGGAGGGGATAGACCCATATCCCGACCGACAGGTAGACCCAAATTATCCTGTCAGACCAGAGCGTTACATCATCAAGTCACTCATGTATCTGCAACATGCATCAGAGCATCGTGTACCCAACTAAACTGGTTTGTCTTGTGCAAAGTGTCAACCCCTGCAGACAGTTCAAATCGCAATAGAAATAGAAATATTTTACACATTACTTTGCGTTTATTGAGTCTGTATTTGAGTCTGTTCCACTGAGAGCTTTACTGTGCAGAGCGTGCTGTGGCTTGCAGCAGCTGGAAATTAGGAGACATTTTTGCATTCACTGAAGAGTTCACCTGAAGCACAAAGCTATGCGTGCCATCGACAGATCTACTGTCATGAAATCAATGGGTGTGAAACAATTTGTTCAGGGAAAGGTTGGAAACAAGTTGTGCGAAGATGTGCAGCATAGATTTGGACACAGTATTTTTGTTCTATTGTTATTATAGTCAACATGAAGATACTTGAAATCAGACTGTAAGGATTTCATGTTACCTTCTTTTTTCAGATCATTACAGCAAGAAATGAATATCTAGAATAGTTTAAATGGTTTGAATTCAGAATATGAATCTCAAATAGAGTTGCTTTGAGTTGTGTGAATAACCTAGATCAGCCCAACAAAACAAAAACAAACAAAAAACAAACAAAAAACATGAATCTAATTCATTTTCTATTTCTGTGAGATGTTTTTGTTATATTATATAATGATTATCTATGCATACATTAAAAAAAAAAATCTGAACGTGTGCAATTATGAAACCGGAACCTCTATTTCTAAAGTAAATTTAAAAATTTTCACCACAATGTTAAGCGGCTCCCCGGAGGTGTAGAAGGACCAGGGAGGGGTCATTTGAAAGCTTGAAATCTCTAGTTTCTAAGTCGCTATCACTTTCTGTTCCAAAGCTATGTCAGATTGTCTGAGATGTGTCGATGGAGGGAGCATGGACCTCAGGTTAAAAAATTCAAGCGCAATGCGGCACCTCCTCCAGCAGATGGTGCCCTAGGTCACCGCCTAGGTCGGCAATGCTATGGACCGGACCTGCGCAACTGGTGGGTCAGGACCAATGGTATGGAAAGCCCTTCTCTTTGGTCCTCATGGCGGGGAGCTGACATTGCTGTAATACCACCCCCTGGTGGCCAGAGGCGACTCCAAAAGAAACTTGGTAAACAGGATTCCAATGGTGACTTTACACCTCCCTAGCACTGCTTAAAAAGAGTTTTATTTTTTCTAAAAATTGTTATGACCCATGTGACAATGCTGGGGTAGGTGTCATATTTTTAACCATGCTGGTTTTTGTAAATCAGCACTAATAGTGAAAGCCTAAATCTATGATTGACAGGCTCTGGAGCTCTGTGGAGGCTTGTAGTTTCCCGCCTTTTTGCCCTTTAAGGAACAGGCTCTAAGGAGGAGACCGAGCAGCCATGTTAATTTCACAGACCACTCGGGACCATTACTATGAGTGGGGCTGAATAGAACATCGGTTATCTCTTCTATCTTATATCTATGGTCGGGACCCAAAAGTGGGTCCCAGAACCATTTTCAGTGGGTTGTGAGCTTTGACCATGCAAATTTCTTTCAGCATTTACTGGAAAAGTACAAAAACACTAACCGAGTCTGTTAAAATGACTGCTCTTTTATTATTACTGAAATCTGTATGAAAATACAGTATTTTAACAGCTCCAAACCTCAACGTGCTTTATAGGTTTCAAATAAATGCTTTTATTTGGGTCGCGGTACTTCATCTTTGGGTACTGATCACTGACCTAGATTATTGGACTTGTTCCAGGATGTTTCGAACTTGGTACTACAATACATTGTTCTTATTTCAAGTTGCTATGGTTGCCAGTGTTTAATTTCCTTTTTTCAAGCGAGATTACTGAAGTTTAGACCCACCAGACTCAGAAATGTCATGAAACGTGTTAAATAATCTAGGACATTTTAGTAAATAATGTAAAGTAGTCAAAACCACTCAAAACAAGATAAATATACAGAAATCAAGCGCTTTAAACCCATGCTTAATATTTATAGTTTAATTTTTTTAATATATTTTCTGACTTTGAACTTACCACGACAAGTAGGTCACGCCCACAAAGCTCAGCGCGGCCACTGCCTGTTTGGTCTGAGGGTAAACGTGCGGCTGCAACAAAACTTCTGCTAATAATATGGGCAGGACTAACGTGTGCTGTGGAGACAAGGAGAAAGATATTAAAATAAGAGCATAATATTAGATATAAAAGCAGTACGTTTGTGTTTAATTTTTAAGTGCACGGACCATGGCGTGGTTCATCCAGGGAGGGAAGAACATGTCAATCGAGGCTGGATAAACCAACTCTCTGTCGTAGGCGAAAATGGACCAGAACAGCAGGACGACAAACTAAAACAGAATGAGTGAGTACATAAACAAACTAGCAATGAAGGTCAAAAGAAAAATTATTTATTGCCATGCCATCTTTAGACAACAAATGATCTGCTGAGTAGCTATTTTGCCGTATTTGTCATGTTTTTTTTGTCCCTGCAGGGAAATGTGACCTTTGCATTTTACACATCCTTAAACCAATCCCTCAAGGCAGCCTGTCTGGAGCAGAGGAGGGAGGGGTTGTGCAGATCATGAGCCTGGTTTGTACATTAATAATTGCAGGAGGATTATGGACTAAGCCTGAATGTTTTTGAATAAATGGGGAAAACTGGAGTGCCTGCATGATCAACCCTTAGAGGGGGGAAAAAAGTGACCAAACCTAACCCAGGAATCCAACTCACTGAGAGTTTATGGCACTCAGACACCAAGTTCAAGTTACTCCCCAAAGGGTGTTTTTGCCGGGTGTGAACATGCACGCACATAAAGAAAAAGCTTTAAATACAGTAGATGTCACGGAACAACCAAGGCACAAATCAAATTAATTAACACTGATGTTTAAAGTATACTGTAATAAGAAGAGTTCTGCCAAAACAGATATCTCCGTTTCGATTTGTTTTTTGTTCACAAACGTTTGGATTCTCATTACTGTACTCTATAGGTGAAGCTAAAGATGTGTGTCTATTGTATCTGTGAATGATCATATAAAGGTGACCACCACCTCATGTAAAAAGTTGATCAAATTCAGTGGGACATGAAGGAATGGACTTTAGAAAGTACTGACATTGGAACTGACCATTTTAATTTAGTGTTTATCCCCCCAACACATTTTATAAGATGTCTGGGAGAGACATGGCAAAAGATGGCACAAGATCAATGAAAAGGTGAGCTATCATTTAGTCCTATACACAAATGGGTTGGACAGAGGCCTAAATAGCTGTGCACTACAACAGAGAGGAACAGGTGGTCACCCTATGGTAATCTAGACTATATTTCTGTTGTTCAGATATACTGTATACATTGAAATGTGTAATGCTACATGTCCACACTCACCATTCCCACTGGAAACCCAAACACAGCAAAGAGCAGGTCTTTACATTTCCTCAAAGAGCTCTGAGACTTTTTCCCGTCCTGGAGGTCTGTGGCTGCAGCCAGGCCAAAGAAAGTCATCTGCAACAACTTTGACATACAACACAACATTACCATTTACACAATCAAAACAACATGTATGCAAGAATTCTTCGTTTGACTCACCAGATTTAAGAAAGTGAGGTATTTCCATGGCCCGCCGTACACAAAAATCCCCGGTGGCAACTCCTCTCCATCTTTGGCTGCCATACTTTGGACGACAAACGCGTACCAGCTGAAAACCAAAACATGGAACACGGTCTTCAGGTTTAAAGCCATTTCAATGCAAAACTCCTACGTTCACTAAGTGTCTATTTAAACTACACGTCTAAAGTTGCTACTACTGTTTCTGGAGCCGGTACATGAAGATTAGTGCAGCTCAAAGCCTTTATATCTGGTCCACTTGTGGCGGAACAGAAAGGTCACTTAAAACAAGGGAGCACTGTTGAATGTGAATGGAGCAGCGCTTTCATAATCTTTACAGTGTTACATGTGACTGTTACGCTACAATGAGATTAACTGGTTAAGTAAGACATAGGAAAAAAAGAGAGAGAGAGAGAGAGAGGGAGGGAATCTAGACAAGGGAAACTAATTAAAGAGATACACTTACTGTAATCAGGTGTAGGCAACGTCAGGTCTGGGAGCCAAATCCGGCCTCTTGCAAGTATCTTTTGGCCCCTGAGATGATGGGCCCTAAATACCCGTTTAAGTAGTCCAAAAATACTTAGATTGTCAACTCAGTTTAAAAATGTATAGTTAAAGCTGGGGTACCTGATTTTTCCTGTTCAAATAGTGAATTTTTTTGTTTTGGCCCAAACTTGTTTCTATAGCTCTCATAGTCTCTCCTGTGTAATAAAATTGTTCAAAGAATGTGCACATTTCACACCCATATACAGCATTGAGTGGTGACAAAGTGAAGCAGGGGCGGCCACCCCCAAGATAAATTACACAAATTGCTCAATAAACTTTAGGTGAAGACAATACAACAAGGTCTGTGTTTTGCTGTGTTTACAACATACTCTCAGGTGGCAAAAATAAATGTATGGTACAACACCAAAAAAAATCAGGTACCCCAGCTTTAAGGTGCAGCCAATGGAGCAAAGACAACAAAGACATGCTTCTGAGGTTGTGCAGTCGCAGCAAGGCTCGGACACCCACTTTATGATTAAAACAGTGAAGGATTTGACCTGAAACTGTCAAATTTTATAAGACTAGAGTGACATAACATTTTGGAAGACACACTGACACCAAACCCAGACATTTCATTTCATAACCAAACAAGGACAGGCACAATACAAGCACTGTTAAGGCAATTTATGAAACTTATTTTTGAATTTTATTTGAATGCCTATCACATCGTGTCAAAGCAAGATCTCAAAATATGTCAGGATTATAAAACACAAAAGGGAACCTCGCTTAAAATACAGCATTCTTCATTGAGATCTGTTGCTTTGATCACAGCCACCTTAGGGTCTTAACTCTCCACCCACCGCCTGAGAATCACTGTAATATAATGGTAAACGGACTTTAAAAAAATATTTATCAGGCCCAAAGCGCTTTACAGTAAGGAACCAGTCACTCTCATTCATACACCAATGTATGCAGACAATGGAGGCAAGTAGGGTGAAGTGTCTTGCTCAAGGACACAACAACAGTGTGCATTTTGCAGGAGCTGGGATTTGAACCCACGACCTTCTGATCATGAGACGACCCACTCTACCACCTGGGCCACCGCAATTTCAAAATTCTATTTATTTAACAAAAGGATGTATTTGTATAAATATGCGTTTATAACAATGAAGTCACAGAGGAAATACTAAAGTAATCTAACCTGTTTTTATTGTTACTTGATGTCTTACATTTAAAGGAGTGTTATATGAATATATATTTATGTGAATTTTATATTTTATTTATTTTTTTCCCACATAAATGCCAAGTATGTTTTTTATGGACCATATTGTATATGGTCCATAATCTTGATGGAATAAAGATCGAATAGTACATGACATAGTAAAGCAGCGGTTCTCAACTGGTGGGTCAGGGCCCAAAAGTGGGTCGCGGGAAGTCACAAGCTTTTCCGAGGGACATGTCTTTCAATATTTAACAATTGAAAAAGTACAAAAACTTTTGTTAGCCTGTTAAACTCACTATTGCTGAAAACGATTTCAGCTTTAATAATTGAAGTATTTTACTTAACATGTAACACATTAAGTTCTTAATTGGGTTGCAGCTTGTCACTCTGGGTCCCAACGCCAATCCACTTAAGAACCACTGAAAAAAAGTTTTCTTAATGGAGGGCCTACTACTTTAACTGGTATTTGGTGTATTTTGTGTGTAGGAAATAAGAATTAAATCCTCTTGAGGGCCAATGGTTCTGTGCCAGAGAGCCGGATTTGGCCCATGGTCCTGACGTTGCCTACCCCTCGTGTACATACTGTATTTGGTACCACCCCTTATATGTTACAAAATCCATGTTTCTTTGCACTGTTTCTCAAATGAGGATAATCCCAACAACAGAAAAATATGCAATATCTAAAGCTATTTATACCATTAAGAACAGTGAGATGGATTAAACAAGGCTATATTTAGACTGCTACGATAACCGGATAAGCGTGACATCAGTGTTTTTGTATTTTGGCCTCAGGAGGGCGCCATACTACACTCATAAATGGAAATGAATAAGCAGCACAACAGGTCGTGAGACAGGTTTCCTTTTTTTACATTTAATTAACATGTTTCTGATGTTTACATGCTCTGAAGGCAGCTGTGTAAGTATTTACAGTTCATCATTTGAGAATATGACAAGTAATTTATCAAACTAAAAGTCCTGTTTAAAGACCACCATGTCAAACTCTGGAATGTGTGTCATGTACGAATAAAATCTCACTGCAAAGGTAGAAAAGGCCTTTACAATGAACAAGTCACTGGCACCATGGTGAAAATCTCTTTAAATCAGGAATCACATTATATGATCCAAAAACAAAAATATTAAAATGTAACAGTGCACACAAATTTGTACAACATGTTATTGACTTGATTTGCAAATTGATTTACCTAAAACAACCAACTGTATGTACATCCAGAATACAGTGTCCACCTTTAATAAACTATATTTCATACAAAGTGACCATCTATTTAATAATCACACTTTTAGTGTAGAAAAAGACTTTACCAATGTGCAGGCGAAGAACAGTCGAAGACACATAACTGCGCTCAAACTATACAGTAATCCAAAAACACACAATTTATGTGAAAACTATTTTGTGCATTATGGAACTTTGTATGCGGGAAAACTTTTTGACTTTTTAGTGACCCTGCCGCTGTATGGCATTGCTTAGCATTTTGCTTTCCATCAAGGTGGGCTCTTTGATGCTCCAGGATCAATTGCTTTTTAGGGTTTCTGGTTGGTTTTCACTGCTGATTGAACCATCTCTATGGTTACGCACACATACATCCCGGAGCGCCCAAGAGGCCCCCGAGAAAGTAATGGCGCCATGTTAACCATCCATACAGCTGCTGGGTCACAAAAAGTCAAATACGCACTAAAATTAAGTTGTTTTTCCACATAAAAAGTTCCCTAATGCACCGTTAATGGAGACAGAGTCGTGTTGCAGCTTGAATACTTGACTCAAGCCCTGAGCACTTTAAACTTGTGTGGGGGACTCAAACTGGCAGGCATTTTTTTAAAGTCTTGCATCATTCAGGTGATCAACGTAATGCGGTAGCCACAGTTGGAGAATGTTAAAAGTGGGATTCAAGAAATGGTACAAACGTATCGTGTGCCAGTCAATATTTGCTTAAAGTGGATGTAGTAGTTCAGTAGTTATAATTTACAAAGTCGTATATCTATTTAAACAGTCAGGTCTAAGGCCACTTTTAGCTTAGTTTCTTAACAGTTGGTCTCAGTTCTTCTCAACTGCAACCAATCATTGCACACAGCTCTTTTTCTTTGGTCCAAACATAAACCACAATCTTGGCACCATTTTTAACATTTTACTTGCAAAACCAGTACTTGCTACATTGTGGGTTTCAGGCAATATTTCACATTCAAATACATAGTCCTAGAATTTTTTTTTTTAGAAAGTGCACCATAACTAACTAAAATTGGTATTAAAATACTCTTGACAGTTTTATCTACACCTATAAATATGCAGTGTTGCACATAAGGACGTCATCTTATCAAAAACACAAATAGCTATTACAACTAATCCATTTATCATAATTCAAATCTACTGTACACTTTCCTATCCTTCCTCATGGTCTGAATCCTCTCTAGTACTTTCTCTCGTTCCTGACTCGCCTTCTGTTGCCCTAAAGACGACCTCAACTCGTTTTCCTTTTTACGTTTGGCATTTTTATCCGCCTCGTCCTCCTTCTCGTCATCTGTGACCGGAGCTTCTTTCGCCGCGGCCGACTCGTTCCGGCTTTGGCTCTGCGCCGATATTTTCTCCAGCAAGATCTTGGTGTCGTCCCTCAGATTACTGCTAGAGATGACATTGGCAGTGGAGGAGAGGTAGCGGGATGGCTTTGGTTGTTGCTTTGGCTGAGCACTAGGGGGCGCTGTTTCAATCGTTTTTGCAGATTGATCAGGGTTGGTGTTTTGCTCTAAGTCCTTGCTATTTACACTGGTGTCTTTGCTCTTCTGTTCGCTTTGATCATCAGTAGACATTTCTTTGATAACTTTGGATTCTTTGACCAATACTGTTGTGTCTTCTGAGGTAGCTGGACTTGATATGGTCTCTTTTCTGACATCCGCTTGACTATCTTTACTACACTTTTCAATGGAGTCAGCTGTGTCTTTAGTGGTAATTTCACTAGCCTTGTCTGTAGTTTTAGTTTCCTGTTTTGCTGGACCTGTTAGGGATTGTTTAGCCGAGCTTTCACTACTCGATACCTCTGTCTTTGTGTCACCTTTATCATCTTTTTCACTGACTACATTTTCAGAAGCAGGCGCCTCTTTACTTTCATTTTCCGTAGTTTGGTCTACCATTTTAACCTCCATGTTGCTGATTTCCGTGTTTGTATCAGTTTCCACCGGCTTTGTTTCAGATTCTCTCGTCTCTAGATTTGGGCCTTTTTTCTCTTTAGCCTCATCAGTCTTCTCAACGACTGTCACCTCTTTTGTAACTTTAGGAGTGTCTGTACTTGCGTTGGTCTTCACGGATGCAGTACTCGGTTCACTTAGAAACCTGCTCGAAACTATTCTAGTTTTTGCGTCACGTTTCGAGCCCTCTGGAGTTGGCTCTTTGCCTACAGCACTGTCTGTACTACTAATTTCAGACACTTTAGCTACTGTTTTCGCCTCTTTGGTAACATCAGTGACTGTACCTTTTCTCTCTTCTGAGGTAGCTGGACAGGTTGGATCTGCCGTCTTTTCTTTGCTCAATTGGCCCTTTGTTTCTGATTGGCTAGTTAAGTCCTGAGTTTTCACATCCTTTTCCTTCTTGCTTGCCTCACTTTGAATATCTTTACTACCCTCATTAGCGCGATCAGATTTCTCTTTAATGCTACTTTCTGTCATAACTTCGGTAGCTTTTTCTGCCATTTTGGTTTCTTGTTCAACCTCTGAGCTTGCTGGACAAACAGAGGGCTCCTTTGTTGTAATGCTAACTTCAAATTGTGTATCACTGGAAACTTCTTCTGATTTTGCAGTCTTTTCTCCTAACTTTCCATCCTCGCAGGTCTTTAACGAATCTTCTCCATCCGCTTCCCTCTCCTCAATTGCCTCAGATTGCCGCCTCGACGCAGCCTCTATCACTGTTTCAGCTATGGACACGTTATCCTCAAAAGTATCATCCATATCTACTGCAGAGGGTATCGGGGACATGCTTATTTCTGAGCTGGGTGTTACGAAATCAGACATGTCGGACACGCTTGACTCCAATTTAAACAGATGCTGTGGGTCTCCTTTGATCGGCGAAAACATGTCAGAATCTTCTGAGGACATAAACTCATTGGCTGTGGCGAAAGACGCGGGACTCGATGTGTCTGAATGGGACTCAAGCTGGGTGACGTCTTCAGAACAAGTGACAGGAGACGCGCTACTTGACTTTTCAACGCCTTTTGAAATGGGCGTAATGACCAAGCTCTCCGCTGTCTGCTCTACCTCTTTTACAGAGGTATGTACTTGTTCGTCACTACATTTTCCCTGTTCAGTTTGACTCAACGGTTGCTTTAGCTCCGTTTTGGGCTGGTCCTTCGATGGCTGCTCTACTGAAGCAATTGATTGTGACGGACTGGGGTTTTCACTGTCTTTAACGTCACTAGCCTTGTCTTGATTTGTCTGTTGTGCGATTACAGCTGCTTGGGTGGGCTTTTCGCTTTGGTCGCTTGCACTACTTTTAACTGATGCTTCCTTATCCTTTGCCTCTTTAACTGGCAGTTCAGTTTTCTCTTCCGCTTTTGTCTGTTCTGGAGTTATTGATTGCGAATGAGAATCTTTACTGTCCTCTTTAACTTGAATGCCACCGGTTGTAGAGTTTGCTGAATTCTCAGTTTGTGGTTTTGCTTTGTCAGGAATAGCCGATGACGTTTCAGGGATGATTGGCAATGCAGACGATTTCTTTGACGATGGACTGGTTTCTTTACCGTCCTGTTGTGGCTGTGTATTTTCAGAAATTGCCGGCAAATGCTGAAACTTCACTTTGGCACTTTCTTTACTTTCAGTGGCACTCGTTGCTGTTTCAACTTTAGAATCCTGATTTTGCTCTGTCTCCGTTTTATCGCCAGTTTGAGACTTTACATGTGTTACACTCGATGGACTGGCCTCCTCTGTTGCCCCCTCAATTTGAACAACACTCGAAACGCTCTTTGGTTTCTCTCCAAATGCCTTAAGCGGCTCCCGTCTGTGTAAAGACGGGCACCATAATCTGGGTTTGGGTGCGGTGTCTTTGTTAGCCTCTTGGGATGAGCGTTCAGACATTCTTGCAGATGGCAGAGAGGAGAGCAGATCTGACATGTTAGCGTTTGCAAGATCAGGTACCGACCTGCTAGTTTTTAATAGTGGATCTTTTGAGGTAGCATCGGTGGTAGCAGCTGGTTGGGTTTCCTCAGTAACTTTGTCAACATTAGCCTGTGCAGCTGCTACATTTGCTTCTGAAGTCCTTTTTTCTTGTGTCGATTTTTCCGTAGATGCTTGGCTTTGTTTTGCCTCAATCTTTTCAGAATCAGTTGCAACTTTAGTTTCTATTTTTTCACAGCTTTGCATTACCGTAGGCTGGTTTTTGACCCCACTATCCATTTTACTACCTACATCCGAAGGCTTAGCATCTGTTTTCTCTTTAGGCTTCTCAACAGTTGTGCGCACTACATCCTTCTGTGTTTTCACCGCTTTGTTAGGTTCTTCCTTATCTTTTGTGACTATTTTGGTTTCTACTTTTGTTGCAGGCGACACCTTTTTGTCACCACTTTCTACTTGATCAGTTTTAGCATCTATTTTCTTACTATCCTCATTTGACTTGTCACTAGTTTTGCTAACATCTTTTGGAGGTTGCTGTTCCTCCTTTTTCTTTTCATCTTCTTTCGCTGGAGTTTCTTGTTTTAATTTGGCCTCCTCTGCCGCCTTTTCAGCTCTGCGTTTTGCCGCCAACTCTTTGAAAAACGAAAATCTCTGGTCCGGGTCGTTCATGTCTACAAAAGGCTCACTTAGCAGAGGTTGTTGCATTGGTGGAGGAGGTTGCTGCTCAGTTTTAGGTTGTTCTATCTGCGACGGCAATGCTTTATCAACTTTTGACGCTAACTCTTTTGACTTGGCTATTTCTTGACTTCCTTTTAGACTTTCCAATTTACTTTCTGAATCTTTCTCATCTTGTTTACCGCCGCCTTCTTCCGCTTTGGCGCTATCGGTTGACTTGATATAGCTTCTCCACTCGAAAGGCTCTCTCGTCCCCGTTCTCCTCTGTGCCAAAACCTGACTAACAAACGGCAATTTAGTCTGATCGGTTTCTGCCTTTGTCTTGTCGTCCTCTTGCTCAGCATTATCTTGATTTTGATCCAATGCACTAAATAATAGAGAACCTCTCAACCTAGAACCTCTCTGCACTGCGCCGGCATTGAATTTCTACGGAATGGATCGTCCCTTCTAAGTGTGGATGTGATTGGCTCCCTTTGCTCTGGCTCTTCTTGCTTTTCTCCATCGGTTGTGGACGAAGACTCGGACGGGGTTGGCGTAATAACTTTAGGTTCTGGGACAGCTAGCGATACCTGTGGTGGCAGCTCATCGGGAAACCTTTTAGACAAATCTCGCGCAGTTGTTTTGGCAAAAGCCGGCATTTGACTCGCTCTAGGTAACGCAGGGATTTTAAACTCTCTAACGTTGGGGATTTTGGACACTGCCAAGTCAAGAGCAGCCGGTGGCGGGGGTGTCGGCTGCTGCGTAGGATACGGCATATCGTCAAACGGGTCTACAGGCGGACCTTGCCCCATTGGCAGACCTTCCGACTCGCCTGAACTGTCGCACGTGCTAAGATACGAGCTAATCCTCCAGTTTCGCAACCCCTTTCTCACCGTGGGGTCTTTGCGATCGCTACCGTGATCTTGCAAGGACTTTTTCTCTGTTGTATTAGACGGAGTAGGCGACGTTTGACAAGCGTAAGCCTGATTAATATTCTGCCTACGTGGGTGCGTGGTGCTATACGGCAAATCTGACCCTGGAATCAACTTATCCGAACCTTGATCAATTTCTTGATTTCTAGTGGATGATAAATAGTTAAGGACGGGATCATAGCCTTCGTGCGCCTCTATGTCCCGCGGGTATCCTGGTTCGGGATAAGGCTCTTCTTGCTGAAAATCCTGATTCCAAAATGTATCCATTTGCCCGTACCCCCCGTAGTCAGGCTCGTCTCTCGGAGGGAGATGTTGTTGCCCTCTGTAATGCGGCCGCCCCGGTTGCTCAACATCAGGTAATCCTTGTTGTTGATATGTGAGGTTGTATCGACCGGTCCCTGCCCTTCTGCAAGTCTTTTATGGGCCAGCAAGCTGTCCATAATCCTGGGAGGGCCTTGTTCAAACTGGGGCTCGAGTCTAGTTTGGGGATCTAGCTTCGACTGCGGAGACGGATAGCGATTGTAAATATCCAAAGGTCCATGAAAGTTTCCTGTCTTTTATGCTGATTCATCCGCCGGTCCATGTTCTCCTCAAAGGGCTGTCTCATCCTCGTGTCTCTAAGCCGGGGCCACTCGCCGGGAAGAGGGTGCTTTGGTAAAATGGTCATATCCTCCATGTTTTCGATGATCAGAGGTTCTGACTGCGCGAACAGGATCCTGAACTCCTCGTCGAACGTTGACACCAGCTGTCCCAAAAAGAGGTGGGCCATGCAGCGGTGGAGCTTCTCATACGACCACATGAAACTGGGGAGAAAGACAAATAAAAGTCAGAAATTACATTGGACAAGCAATTTCATCTTTCCATTGAGTCTCATATAAATCACCTGTAGTTCCCACTGAGGACGGCTCTGCAGTCTGTGAGGATGAACCGGTCCAGCATTTGGCCTGTGAAGGACTTCCCCGTGCGACAGTGATACTTGATCCCAGTCACCGTCCTGACCCGCAAAGACTAAAGAAGAAAACAAACAGAAAAGAAGAATCACTTGTTAATCTTCATTGTCCATTTCAACCTTTCAAATTCAAATACAGTTTAGTGATTGATTTACGGCTGTACAAAATTGGAAAAGCTGCGATAATTCGGGCGTGCAATAACAACATGTATTTGATATTTTATAAAACATTTTTAGCTTTGTATGTTCCATTCAAATTAAACATAAATCATGAGAACTTGTTTTTCAGCAAACTGTATAAAAAAAAACCTCCCCATTAAATCAGTGCCATAACAAGGCTAAAATGGAAATAAATTATGACAAAAACTGAACTTAAACACATAAATTCCATTACAAAGCCTAAATACATGTTGTTTTAGGCAGAGTTTGCAAAAAATGTGTCGATCTCGGTCAGATGGAAGACTTATTGGAAGGAAGAGTGATTATGTGATATATTGTGGCTTCTTGCAATACAGAAAGTGCATAACCTAATATTGTGATACAATATTTTTTGCGAGACATTGTGCAACTCAAGTTTGAATATGTAAAAGTAATTCCATAAAACAGAATAAAATCTTCCACAGTCATTGTTTTCTGTGTGTGAGTTGGAGTCCTTCCTACAACACTGGTTAGGCCTGGTGGTATGACAGTGGTTGGACATGTTACTTGAAGCTCCAGCAGGTGGCAGTATAATCCAAATCAACAATGAAGGTCAAATGACAGAAAACCGCAGGATTCTTTGTCAACACAAACAAAGCCTAAATACATGTTCAGTGCCTTATAATCTGCTGTACGTTTAGTGCCGGTTACACAACACACAAGATCTCAATAGTGTCCCTTTTCCCCACAAATAAGTCACTTGATTTCTTGTTTACTCCAGCGTCCCAAACTAGGAGTACATAGCACGCCTGGGGGTTAGTGAGTAATCAGCAAGGAGGAAGTTGAAATAGATAAAACAAGAAAGTGAATATTCGATAGAAAAGAACGTTTGTAATAGGCATATTTATGTTTTTTATTTAGCATAACATTTGCCATAGTTTTTTTCCCTTCTTACAAATAAATTGGAGTTTTACTTTCGAGAATCACTGTTTCTCAACTGGAGGGTCAGGACCAAAAGTGGGTCGTGGAATCATTTTCAGTGGGTTGCGAGCCTTTGCCAAATTTTTTCAACAGTTAAAAAGCTAAAAAAATTGAAGAAACACCACCGGAGTCTGTTAAAATGACTGGTATTGAGCTGTTTTGATAATGATTTCAGCTTTTTAAAGGCTTGTGTAATTGTTATTCACCAATGATTTTGGGGAACATACAGTATTTTGCATTGTAAATAGCAAATCAATTTTTTATCTGTGTTACGGCTTGTCATTCTGGGGTAATGGTGGGTCCCGAAGCCATTCCAGTTAAGAACCACTGTTCTGAATGATCGTAAAGACCCAAAGAGTAAAATTTTATATGTTGTTTTACGCTCATTTTGTTTGTTAAGTTGAAATTTAGGTGCACACCCTACAACTGAATAGGTGTTCAGGATCCAAAACAGATGAAAGGATCCGCACAGTCAAGGTTTGTGGTGAGAAATAAAACATATTTCTGGAAGCACTTTGGCTGCGAGGATCCTTTCTCCATTTTTAAGTTGAGTTGAGGATGATTTTTGCTACACTGAACAACAGGTGGTTTAGCTGGAGTTACTCATGAAATACAGCATTGGTACATTAGTAACTATTCTTTAACTACTGTAAAAGTTTGTATTTTGTCAGTTAAACAATAATAGTGAAAATAATCCGAGTGTATGTCAAACGCCACACAACACACGGGACAGTTTGGTTGTATCTGAAAGGATTTTGGAAAGCAACATTGTCAAGATTTTCATGTTTCTGCTGCTTAACTCTGCAGTTGATGACCATATACTTTTGAACAAAACTCTTACAGCTGCTCTGGAGAGAAGTAATGAGTGGTGGCTCTAAATGTGGCTCGAAATTTGAAACATTTGCTTGGTCTAAATCTCAGTATCTTCCTCAACTCTGCTTTAGAGTAAATCTGTTGACTATGAAGACTATGATATCTGTAAAATTACTGCAAATCTTTTATCTGTGCTGCAGTTGACCTTGAACTTTCCGACATAACAATAACTGGATGTGACAAAATACTCGCTTTCTTTAGTTGTAAATATGCCTCTAACTACTGTATGTCTGAATGCGTTTGCGGTGCGCTGACGCTCTCTCACCTGTAGGCTCTGCAGGTTCACTCTGCAGTTATTGACCATGTTGACGAAGTGCTTCACATTGGCCTCGTCCAGCAGCAGGTAAACGGCGACGTTCCTCATGGCGGCGTTCAGGATGTCCGCGAAAATGTCCACGTCTGTGAACATGTCCATCACCACCGCGATCACCTGCAGACACACAGATGCCACAGCGATATGGAGGGGAAAACGAAGCAAGGATATGCCATAATAGTTTATAGTAGACTGTAAGGGTGTGGATGCTTCCTGAACACATGTATGGAAATGAAGGTATTTTGCCAAGAGGAAATTTTACAGTCAGTTATGTTGCCTTATATCTTTATTATTATTTTCCTTAATATGATAATTTGTTGACTTTTTGATATCTACTGGGGGAATTTGTTTGTAACCAAAATATTAACCTCCTAACCCCGCCACAACCAAATGCATTATAATAATCTCTTGGATTGTATAGCGCTTTCAATAAAGCGCTCACAGCTGATTATTATTCACTCCTACTTGGTGTAAGTACTATTGTGCCACATGCCCTGGGTAGACTGACGAGCGAGCAACCAGTCTGCGCATCGCCCTCCGACCACCACCACCACTCACTCATTAATTCGCTAGTGTTACCAAACGGTCTCCCATCCAGTACTAACCAGGCCTTCCTGCTTAGCTTCCAAGATCGACGGATGGCATAGCAAAGCGTATGACACATTATCTCAGCTTTACCCAAATCGACAAAACTCATCAAAACGGATACATTTCCTCGCGCTGTTGCCACATTTTCATGGCTTTTTGTCACTTTTCTGTTGCGTTTTCATCACATTTTTGCCACTTTTTCATCATTTTTTGTTAGTTTTTTGCATCCTGGTTTTCATCTCATTTTTGTCACTATTTTGTCACTTTTTTTTAAAGACGCTTTTAGATTTGGTAAAGCCAAACTGGAGAAAATGTGCTTGGTTCAGGTGGAGGTAAGAGGTTAAATTAGAAGTGAAAAGAAGTGAAACTATCTCTCAAAGAGTTTATGATCACAGTTGTGAGTTCAAGAAAAAAACAACCAGGTCAAAGGAAACTACTGTATGTTGCTTCTCTTTAAATGGTCTTATTCTTTTTTAGAGATGACAAAGCGATTCACTTCCTAAGATTTTTAAAGGAAGTCTTGACTCAACAATTTGTAATTTTCCAGACAGATTATTTCTTTGCTGTTTCAGATAATAGCAGGGTCTTATCTCTGAAGTGTCATGCAGCCGTTAGTCTAGTGCTGCCTTTTCCAAAGTCTGGCATATCTATTCCCTTTCACCTTGAGCTGTCCTGTAAAATAAATCCTAGGGTTCAACAAATCCTTTAAATAAATGAATAGAAGTAATAAAATCTATGAAACGTCTTGTATAGGTTTCAGAAACTCAATCAAGGAGCTAAAAAACCTTTAACAATCTACAGTGCATCATGATTTTTCATTTTTAACCGATTTGTTGGTGAGCTCCATTACAAAAACAACATTTGTTAGTTGCGAGTCCCAAACTCGATTAAGAAAGCTAAATCAATGTGTCTCTCTGCACTAAAGGAGGCTAATGTTTTCTTCCATGACTGTCGCTAAAACCCACCATCTGAGCATTTTTTATGAGTCTCCTCGCCTGCTCCTTAATACTGGGCATGTCCGGAGCCGCGGGGTTCACCAGCGTGGTCACCTCCGTCGGCCCGATGAAGTGGTGAATCTGCGGCCATCCCAGGTCCAACCCCGGGGCGTCCAAATCCGAGTGGAGGGGCCAGTACGTGTCCGAGGAGCTCTCCCCGCTGGTGTCCAGGTACCGCTGCTCTGGGTGGTTGCTCTGCTTGGGGAGCTGGATGGCGTTTTGGATATAGTTGATCTCAGACGGGGAAAGGAAGTCCACAACATCCACGAATTGTAGGAATTTGTAGTATCCGTCGACATCCTCCTCGACCAGAGCGTCTACGGCCAGGCGGTAATCCTCTCTGTAGTGGGGGGCAGGTAGTTCGGGTCCAGGGGTTGTCTCCTGCATCGGAGCACTGCGACCGGCGAGCCATGGGGACGTCTGAGAGAAGAGAGAGAATGCTGTAAAACATCACAGTAGAGCCAAGTACACAACTACAACAACTAAAAAGGTAAGCAAAGTTTCTTTCTAAAGCGTTTTTCCTGGATAAAAAAAATCATCGCGCTGTACAAGAAAACAGGTAAAATAGAAAACAAGCAGGATCTGGCCAGAGGACCGAGGAGCGCAGCCAGAGGAGTATGGGCTTTAAATGTCCATATCAAACCTGAACTCAACTACTAACGCCAGCACTGCTACTATACTATGATAACTACTACTCCCACATCACAACACAACAACAGTATGCACCGTCTGACCGGTACACTGCGCTACTGCCGCTCTGTAAACATAAACATAAAGTTGATATATTTCGTGCTTTGTCCATTCACTCTTTGGTCACAGAAGTGTCATATAACACCTTCATAGAGGGAAGGTGGGGGAGGTGGTCAATCAATCAAAATTACTTTATTTGTCCCCAAGGGGCAATTTAAAAGGCACCTTGGTTTGCTCAAAGACACATTAAACAAATTTTTCCGGTCGAGGAGATAGAACCACTATAGCCTCACAATTAGTGGATGAACTTTTTCCCACTTGAGACAGACACCGCTGTATCATATTCCACCAAAAGCCTTCTAGTTTGTTTGTACCTTTCATTAACTGCATGTTCTCCATATGTCCCGGGCTCTGCACTATGTTCACACACCTAACAGGTTGAAGGGTGGGTCAAATGCAAAGAACAAATAAATTAAGTCCATAAACATAACCAGCATTGCAGATGTTTAGAAACAATAGAGGTTGGAGAGTGGCGTAAAATGTTAATCTATGGCAGGATTCTCCAACTAAATCTGCTCGAGATCCACAAATGTTGCATTCATAACCCTCAGCATATGTCCGATGTCTGAAGAAATGCAGTCATTGCTCTTAACCGAGTAAAGCATTAGCACAGGTAGTCTATGTACATAGCAGAGCGGCTCAATGAATCAGTGGTTTAGTTATTTTAATTCAATGTGTTATTGATATTGCTTATTTAATTGTTAACTCAGCCTGGATACCGGGATATTGAGAGGGTTAAAATGGTTTTGGGTCCGAGGTTCGCCTCTGGAGGTCCGGATCTGGACCCAGGTTGGCCAGTTGGAGATCTGATCTACGGTTACCAAAGGAAGCTACAACAAATTAGGCAAGGCAGTTTATTGTAGAGCACAATTCATACACAAGGCAATTCAAAGTGCTTCACAGTTGCATAAAATTACAAGAAAACAGATAAAATCAATAAAACATCAACATAAAGTTAATCAGTTACAGTAAAAGGCAAGAGTGCAGATAAAATACTTTCAGTTTTCATATGTACGGGTAAAAAGAGCTGTTTTCAGCCTGGATTTGAAATTGGAGAGTTGAGGCCTGTCTCACATCCTCATGAAGACTGTTCCAGATTTTAGCTGCATGAAACTGAAACGCAGCCTCACCGTGTTTATTATTGACTCTGGGAACCACCAGGAGACCCCTCCCTGAAGTTCTCAGGGCCCGAGATGGTTCATACGGCTCTAACATGTCAGAGATGTACTTTGGTGCTAAACCATGAAAAGACTTGTACACAAGCAGAGCTGTTTTAAATTCTATTCTCTGAGTGACAGGAAGCCAGTGCAGAGACTTGTTTTGCAAACAAATTACTCGTGTTTTCCTGCAGCTGAAGTCTTGCAGGACGGCTATCTGCCTAAATGAAGAGGTGTGGAGAGGAGTGTTCATCCGGTGCTATATAATTACTCCGAGTCTTCTCATGACATTGTAAAGTCGACAGTCTATCAATATAGCTACAGTAAATATAAGAGAGATGCGCGTGGAGATGTGAAGTTAGATGGTGTCATTTTAAATATAATAATAATAATTTACTCCATCGAAAGGAGTTTGTAATTGTTTTATAGCTACAATTACATGAAAAACAACATCTCCAATGACTGAAAATGATTTTTTTCCCCTTTACTTGTTTTGCAGACAAACTGTAGTGCCTCTGTGGACCCCACTTTGGGAACCTCCAATCTAAAACTATATGGAAAGGCCCATGTTTTCAAAATATGTATTTTCACAAATGTCATAATAGTTTATAGTATAATAACTGTAAGGGTGTGGAGGCTTCCTGAACCCATTTATGGAGGGTATTTTGCAAAAGAGTACATTTAACAGGTCAGTAATAATGCCTTATATGTTTGTTATTACTTTCCTTAATTTGAGTTTGATTTGTTGACTTTTTGCTGATATCTACTGGGGTGAATTGTAGATATCAGCAAAAGTCAACAAGTCTTGAAAGGTCTATAGCTTTAGTTAATCTAGGACTATCAGCCTGGTATAATTTATAAAGCTGACTCAGAGAGATATAGATAGGGACTCCTTAGAATAATCCAAATGCCTTCAGGGTCCGTCATAAAATCCGGTCTTTCGTAAGAGCTTTGCACAATTTCAGGATTGATTCACAATTATATTATTTTACATGTTATTAGTAAAAGTGCGTCACTGAATCTTAGAAACACGCTGATCTCGCTGCAGTCATGTTCAGACTGACTTCTCTGTCTTTCAGTGGGATTACGCAACAAAAGTGAAACATTATTAATAATTTCTGCTCCAATGAGTTCAATCAATGATCTCCAGCTGTGTTGTTCACCTTTCTGGTTCTGAGAACACAGGCCACGACACATATTGTGCACTTGAGGAATTTGCCTACACCACGCTTTACATACGGTTTACATACGGTAGATGCATGTCTACATTTATGAATTATGGCTAGGATGAAATGTGCACTCTGAAAGCAAACAGTTCTAGTACTTGAGTAAAGGATAGCTTACTTCTACCACTCCTATAGCTGTAGTGCACACCATTATACATTGTGGATATACTAATGCATGTTGACACGTTTATCGCTTGACAAAATAATGTTAACTCGCTGTCAAAATAAAACCTTGCTAAGCATATGCTGTGAATTATGGAATAAGTCCATATGAGACAATAAACAAGTGACTGCAAATGAATACATAAATAAATGAGTTGACTCCTGGCTGCCAAACTCTGAGCATTACCAAAAACAGAAACCTGCGTGTGATATCTCTTTGCAGAATAGGGCTTTGGAAAAAGTATCTCACTGGAATTCATAGATTTGCTATTCATTTTTTAAATCAACATTGAGCTCATCAGTCAAACATGCTTCCTGGATGTAAACGCAACATTCAAAACTGAATATGAATTGTTAAACTATACAAGATTCAGATGCATTTCAGAGCATGTTGTTTAAAGAGATCTAAACTTCAGGGTCAGTGGGTTTCACACATGAAGAGGCCACAAGGAGACAAGATGTTTGTTGTTAGCAAATAATAGTTAACTGACACGTCATATTGGGTTTTACAGCAGAACCACAAACTGGATACAGTGCACATTCACATCTTTTGAAATGATAAAGAATAACCCTTGTAGTCTGGTGACTAAACCTATGTTGTGGTTTAGACAATCAAGTGAAAGGTTTGAACTAAAATAAGGTTTATAAACATCCCCCCAAAAACATCCATTTACCCTCTCCCAGAATCATTTCTTTTTACACAAGTCTTGCAATCTCAGACACTTTTCCATCTCCTGGTTACTGAAATGTTAACATCTGATCCGATGTGTACCATAACTTTATGTTTTGTTAAAAAGCTGCAGATAAGTGCCTGTACTCTTGTCAACAACACTTTAAAGTATTTACACGATTATTTGACTTCGCTAAGAGCGTTCATTTGGTGCAAAAATGAATGGGGGAATAGGAATCCGCTACTGGGTGTGGCTCCTCCCTCTGGCCAAAATGCTCTTTTGCAAGTTCACGTAAAGTCACCCAACTCTCACATATGCTAAAATCCCAAAAGAGAGAAAAAAAACTGCTGCCCTAATAAAGTTCTCGCCAAACCTGCAATATGGAGAGGTCGGGTCCTGCTTTACATGCGAATGGGTGCTCAGCTTTTCCGCAAAATCCAACATGTTTTGAAGCGGTGTTGGGCTGTTTTTCCCCCACGGACTGAGCGGAGCATATGCCAGATAACTTTACGCACAGTTACGCAGGCACAATGCGACAACCACGAACCGTAAATCACACATAACCTAAAAGGCGGTAAGGTTTATGAAAGTTTAGATCATCAACTCACCTCGTTTCTATTTCCACGTCACGCTCGTCTGTGGTTAAACTTAAATCCCGTCATTTTTCTTGCGCCCAATATCCTGGCCTCGCTTCGCGGTGTTAACCAAGCCGTACGTGCCCGGAAAGGGACTCGCTAAAAAGTATTTTAGTTTACGGGTTACATCGCTATTTGCATTCACCCTGCTAAACCTGTTTACTGTCACGCTTTAGGCATGTTGGTAAAAAATGTTTGAGAGAACGAGAGAGAACGAGAGAGAGAGAGAATGAGCTTGACGAGAGAGCCGCTCGCCCCGCCTCGCGTTAAATTCACTACTGCTGCTGAACTACAGTGGCTGAACTATGAACAACGCTTATCTCCTGTGATTCATTCAGTTTAGTGCCCCATAAGAACAATTAGTGACGGGATGGTCCGTAAATATCGCGTAAATCGCTCCCAGATTACAATTTGTGCAGTGCAGTAGTCCAAAATTGGGTTGGACTACTGGGTTGGACTACTGCAAAACAATTACAATCCGGTTTTAAGGCAATTATGGACGATCATAAGATTACATATTTTGTATTTATAAGTAACTGGTACATGGGTGTATCAATGAGTAAGCCGTGTATAATGCTATTGCTGTTTTAAGTCAAATTCTGTCTATAATCTTTATTCAGCGTTGCATGCACTGATGATTTTGGTATCCACACCAGATTCTGTAGCGCACATGTAAACAGTGGTGGAAGAAGTACTCAATATTCTTACTTAAGTAAAAGTGCAGATACAGGACCAACAATGTACTTAAGTAAAAGTATCTGGTAACAGTTTTATTTAAGTAAAAGTATTTAGAGTTTAATCTGCAGGATTTGTTTAATCATTTGAATCAAACCAGGTCAAAACAAGTAAACCACAAACTCAGGTCAAAGACAGGAACTAACCAGGTCTAAACCGCTAAACAGTCAGTCTAAAATCTAAACAAGGTCTAAGGAGCGAACCACTAAACCAAGTCTAAACTGGGACTAAACCAGTTCATCGTAAAGCGGTTACTTTGAAAATAAAATACTTTTACTTTTAACCCAATTTAAAATTGTAGTGGAGTAGAAAGTACAGATACAGGCTCTAAATGTAGTGAAGTAAAAGTAAAAGTATTCATCATAAAATGTACTTAGGTAAAGTAAAAGTACCTATAATTTGTACTTTTCACTTGTACTTTTTACTTTGTTACTTTCCACCACTGCATGTAAAGTATGATATTTTGCAAAGAGTTCTTAAATGCACTAATTGGTATCCTTTTCTCTTTTCATTTTGTTATAACATGTCATAATTGTAGCTTACACTATTGACAAAACTGGTAAGACACACAGCTAAACGGGTGGTAGACCATGACTTTATACAACTGTAAATATGTGATTTAGTTTCATGCTGTAAATTGTTGAGTTGTTGGTGTGACGCAGTGTAACTATGCTGCTACAATTTGCTTTGTTTGGGGTTGGCAAAGTGCCATGTTTGAGAAGATCATAGCTGCAGCCATGGGTTATAACTAAGGTAGACCTGGGTGAAGTGTCTTGCCCATGGACACATGGGCAGTATGAGCCAGCCGGATACGGAGGGTGGGAAGAAGTCAGAGAGTTATCAAAACTGCATCTCAGTGTCTGCAAACATTAGTGCATGAATGAGAGAGTGAATGGGTGACTAGTTCCTTACTGTAAAGCTCTTTGGGCCTGATAATGGTAAAAAAGCCATCTCTAAATCATTGTTGTTGCAGTACATATTTGGTGACAAAATATTCACACACAAAACATCACAAAATCTCTGATCCATCTGACAAAGATTTATATATTTTTTGCCAACACAGCCGATACAAAAATTAATGGTAACTTAAAAATGTGCAAAAGTTCTGGAGCAACTGGAGCAAGAAACAGCGTTCGAAGCGTTCCTCGTAAAAAAGGACGTTTTTGGAAAGGCTTTCTGCCGCTTGTTACTGAAACGTATCTAGCGTTGCTCTAATTGGTTGATGCCGTCTGTCAATCACGCCCACCGGGAAATTGTTGAGATCATGCTCCCAGACTATATGTCTTTGAAATATCTATGAAAATGGTAAATGGTCACATTTTATACAGCGCCTTTCTACCTGCTTTAGGCACTCAAAGCGCTTTACATCAAGGAACCAGTCACCCATTCACACGCTCATTCATACACCAGTGTACGCAGACACTGGAGGCGAGGTGGGTGAAGTGTCTTGCCCAAGGACACAACGACAGTGGGCACCTGCGGGATTCGAACCGCCGACCCTCTGGTCACAAGACAACCCGCTCTACTCTCTGCACCACCGTCGCATGTCGTTTGCCAGGCCAGGCAAGGATAGAACCCGGGACCTTGTAGCTGTGAAGCTGCGCCACCGCGTCACCCATTACTACTCATAGTTACTACTTAATACTACTTTATTATTAATACCAGAGGTGGGTAGAGTAGCCATAATATTTACTAAAGTAAGAGTAAAAAGTACTTGCAGAAAATGTTACTTGAGTAGTGTGAGTACTGAGTAAGTGTTTTGAGTGTAAAAGTCTGATTTATGTTTCAGTAGTGACGTCAATTATGATAAAAGAAAAACATGAAATAATGTGGAAATTGCATAATGTGGAAATATCATACAATGTATAAAAAAATTATGAAGAATTAAGCAACAAAACACAAAATACATATTTTATTTTATTTGTCACTTAAAGATTTACTCACAGAGGCACAAGTTATATTTTTTTACTCAAGAGTACAGATACTATTACTCAAATAAAAGGAAACGTACTGTATGAAATATCTACTTGCAAATGTACAGTTGCTAGTACATGTACTTGAGTAATGTATCTAAGTACTACCCACCTCTGCCTAATAATACTGCTACCCATGTTGCTGTGGTGGTTGCAAAATCTATGTTGGGGAAAAAAAGAAAAAGTAGGTAGATATTACAGTATGAAGAAGTTTATGTATTAGACTAACCATTCCAATAAAGTAAATTTAGACCTATAATTATAACTGAAGCAGAGCTAGGGCTGGACTTAATTGGCATTTCTGCTGACTAATAGATTTACAATGCTGGCTTATGCTGTCATAAAACCTGTCAGTAAAACCGCACCTGACTGCAGCTGTTATGAAGCCGTCCGACTGCTGTAGTTGGACTTAAGCCATGGGGAATTTGAGATAAGACACACTGTGATTCTAGCGCTTTGTTGAGCCTTGAATGGAGTTGAAAACATCTACTTAACACCGTGCATGGCTCCAGGACCTAAAACAGTCAGTAGGAAATGATGCAACGATGAAACCGATGGACAAGACACTTAGACAATCCCTATTGTTCGCTCGAGGCACCTCCTAAGACACACAGAGGAGCAGCCGCTGCAGAAACATCTAAATGAATGTTGCGACACTTCATACCAATGGGCCACACTCACCACAAGTCCATTTAACCATAAGAAAACAAACTGCTTGATTTGCTATTGTGTCTGTAATTTGAATATGAAACTTGAACTTGACATTAACAGCAATGTATCTCTTCCCTACATAGTTTAGCTCAAATCAATCTAGTTTCAAGATAAAGGTAGTCACACTATACTGAGCTGCCCACTACACATTTAACCATTAAAAAGCATGTTGTGAATTGGGATGGGGAATGGGATGGGAAACTTGAACTTGAAGCAAAGGGAAGATCTATCTCTAAAATGCATTGTTACTTTTTGATAATTTTGACGCTGAAAAACACACATTGAAAAAAAATAAAGCGTGAAAGCCTAAAATTTAATACACTTTTTTCTACAAATATGGAGTTCAGATGAATCTACATTTTCAAATATAAAACAAGAGGATTCAAAAAGACGACATGGTGCAGAGTAGTTTGTCGGCTATTTCCGATATGAGCACATGCAAACTGGGTGCAGTAAGCCTTAATAATGATAACAATAATAATGGCTCACACTTGTATTGCGCTACACTGTTGTCATTATTCATTCACCCCATACTCGGTGGTTGTAAGCTACTATTGCAGCCACAGCCGGCATTGGGGTAGACTGACGGAAGCGAGGCTGACAATCTGCGCCATCGGCCCCTCGACCACCACCAACCACTCACACATGCACACGCACACTCTCATTCATTCTGGCCTATTGTACATGTTTTTAGAGATAGGGAAAACCGGAAGAAAATCTACGCAGACACGGGGAGAACATGCAAATTCCACACAGAAAGGCTTTTCCGGCCAGGAATCGAACCCGGGACCTTCTGTTAGAGAAATAACAATGATGTTCGAGAGGATTGATGAAGAATAGGCAGCAGTCAGGATGTCTTATACAGGAGAAGTTTATTTACCATTGTTACGGGATCCGGAGCTAGTCCTACCAGTGAAGTCTGTCTATGCTTCCACAGAAGAGGGATAAATACCGTCTAAGAGCGTCATACTGATACGCAAGCAAAACATTCAGTGGCTGAGAGCGGGCGCCTGAGCCCCACAGTCAAGACTATGACAGAGATAGTACGACTGTACAGCTTGACCCACGGATAGTACGACTTTACAGCTTGACCCAGTATGATAAATAGTGATTGAATGTTATCCTCTAACACCTTCTAGCAATGAAGCATGAGCGCTAACTGCTGCGCTATACCTGATTTCTGTTTGTTTAAAAACAATAAAAGAGGGTGTACATACATTTGTTAGTCAGAACTGATTCATAACTTCTGCTATCTTACATAACATCCCATTTTGAACAGGGATGAGTTTATAAGCACGTTTCAAAAGGAACACAAGGGGCAATACTGTCATGATAAGGTAACAACAACAACTATCCGTCTAGTTCATCAATAAAAAAAATGTATCCGCTACGACAAAAAAGGAATTGGGCCTTAAAACTAAAACTAGGAATAAAGGTACACACTTCTCACAACATGCAACCTGCATAATGAAAATAGCAATGCAGAGTTACAGTACATGGAGTAGCTGCATTCATCTTGGTCAGTGAGTAAATTACAGGGAAATGTCGCGAAGATTTGGTTACTTGTAAACGGGGCACGTGATGGATGGTTTCAGTGGTTTCCCGGGCAACAGGTAAACAACACAAAACAGCAGTGATGCAATGTCTGTGAAGGCGGTGAGACCAGAAATGAACAACTTATATAATAAGAATAACATGGACGGGCTCTAGATGTGATTCATTTAACACACACACAGTTAAAGCAACACTGTGGAACATTCCGGGTCATAGTAGCAACGTCAAAGGAGCTGATACATGAACTAACAAGGCAGGAGTAGTAAACAAGCTCCAACAACATTTGAAAGAGGAACAAACGTATTCAAGTCTTACGTTTGTATGATTTGATTGGTGAACATTGTTGCTGTACAATAAAGCAGCAACAGACAACGTTTTTAGGTCTTTCATTCTGCAAATATGAAATAATTGCGTAATTGTTATATGTGTTGTGTTAAATGTGGCACAGTCTAGCTTTAATTATTCAAACTCGCATAAAAAAATGGTCAGTGCATTTCTTCAAACAAGTCTCAATTAAAAATATGGCCAATAAATGTCATTAAGATTATAAAAATGTGCTAATATTGGCTGGTTGCTAATGCTAGGATTGGTTAAAAACAAACAAAAGTAAACTAAAATGGAAGTGTCTTATAGTTCCTTCCTTGTGTAGACATCTTGGGACTGGCATAAACACTGTTACACTGGGACTGGTACAACCCTACTGGAGAGAAACCCATGTGCTATAACTTCTGTGCAATAATATCGGCATCAGTGTCACTTTATCAACCACCCGCACTAAGACTGTAAACTTTGCACTGCTGATGTTTACATTTCGATATTCTGATATTTTATATTCTGTGTAATTTCCCCCCCCCTCCAAATGTGGAATTTCTCACATTTCTGCCTAAATTGGCATACTGTAAAATGTAGTTAACAGTGTCTGCTTGAACTAATACCACCCAAACATTTACATTTTATCATATTTTTATTGGCCATACATGTTAACATTTACAGAAGAGGGAGGATCTCGCTGAACTGCAGCAGTTTTGTAAAGAGGAATGGTCCAAGATTCATCCTGATCGTTGTGAGTGTCTAATCTGCAACTACAGAAAAGCAGTTATTGCTGCAATAAAAGGATCAGCCAGCTATTTAATACAAAGGACCACTCACTTATTCCACGCTGTTGTGAATGTCTCAGGTCTTTCTGCAAAATATCTTGATAAACTTGTGAATTCATTTTTCTATTGGTGATATCACGTTGTCCAGGCCTGAGGCAACAAAACAGCCCCACACCATGATTCTCCTGCACCGTACTTCACAGTGAGGATAGGGTTTTGATGTTGGTGTGCTGTTCCATTTGTCCTCTACACATGAAGTTGTGTGGATATTTCTCAGGCTTGTTTGCTACTATTGACAATGACCCTGAAAAGTGACTCTGCAAGTTGTGAAGTGTGTCCATAAATTCATTTTTCAGGGTCATTGTCACAGAAATGGTAGCAAACTAGCCTGAGATTTCATGAAATTGATACAAATGCTTTTTAAGTAGATGGACAGTGTTTTCCCACAAATGTTTGAGGTTACAATATACTAAACAAAACAAAATCTGTTCCACAATTTATTATCTTTAATACCTTATTCAGACTAATTTCTTGCTCGTATTCTTGGCTATATTAAAAGAGTTTCACCGATTAACAGACATACAGATGATATACAAAGAAATAAAACCATGTGCTATTGCTCCTCTTTGCTTCTCCAAACATTGACGCTGATTCCTTATGTATTGACATTCGTAATTAAAAAGCTACCACTTACACAGGAGCTACAGTAGGGCAAATATTTATATGAATCAACATTACTGTTGCTATGGTCACTTTATTTTGCAATACGGGATGTGTATTAGTATCACATCCTCCTCAAATAAAAAGCGACATTTTCACTGTAAAGTTTTATGGAAAGTTCAAACAACAATTGGGGCTCTTTTATAACCTGAAAATGATTAAAATGTCTAAATATCCTGATAATATACAAAACAATCACAAATAACAAAAAACATTAAAGTTTTATCAGGGCAAACATGAGTGTTCACCACATTTGACTCTGGATTTGCCTGAGCTATTGCTTATCTCTTCTTCCTGATTTGTTTCAAAACATAATAAAAAACCCTCAACTTTTACCCACTGGGGCTCCTGTAGTCTCTCTGCTCTTCCAGATAAAAAGGAGCTCATAATGCCTTAAACTAGGGTGGTGTTTTGAGCGCTACAGGCCCAAACAGGCAACTAAATATGAGTTATTACAAGCAATTATGCACTTCAATGAGGCCCAGATTTTTTAGATCTTTATAATGAACGGCAGCATGTTCATTATTACTGTCCTTGTGAAAGCAAAACAAGTAATTCAACTCAGAACTCACAAACAAAATATGAAATAGAAGAAAAGGACATGCAAACTGGAAAGCAAACAAATAACGTTATCCTTTTGAACACTACAATACATAGATATGGAAATTAATGTTGATAGATATTTGTAGTTATCCAGAGTGAGTTAGCCATTCAAATCATGGCTATAGTTATGTAACATTTTAGACTACGCTGCATACACCTGGAGTTTGTTAAGGCAAAAATACTATACGGCCTCCCTACTGCTTTACAATAATCTGGAAGAATGGGAATTGTAACGGTGCATAAATGTAGCAATAAAAATGTTAGGCTGTAAATGGTTCCTGTCATGTTTCGATGTGAGGGATTTGTTCTGACAGTATATAACAGGTAACGTCACCAGCCCCACAGGGAAGTATTTCTTTGGCACTTAATGGAAAGGCTGTTAAAAACCTAGACAGCGGCTCCCGGGTTTTTTTTACACCTTCAGTCTGGGACAAGACACTTGAAGATCTTGCCCTATTTACGGCTTGTTTTGTTCTAGATACAAATATGCAGGTGCTATGTTTCAGAGTGTATTCATTGACCATAATGCATTTGATATTTCATGTATCGGTATATCAAAAGTATCGCAGCTGATCTCCATGGTAACACAGGACAGCCAGCGCCATAGTGGGGGATAATAATGCAGCGGTTTTATATAACGCTTTACTGGACACTCAAAGACGCTTTACATTGCACTATTCTTTCACTCCATACCTGGTGGTAATAAGCTACTATTGTAGCCACAGCTGCCCTGGGGTAGACTGACGGAACTAGTCTGTGCCATCGGCCCCTCCGACCACCACCAACCACTCACTCACTCACTACATTCGCTAGGCTTCCTGGTGTTACTAAACGGTCTCCCATCCAAGTACCGACCAGGCCCCTCCCTGCTTAGCTTAGCTGGTTACTCCGGCAGTTTGAACGCGCCGCACCTCCCTTTGCTCAGACAATATATGTGACAAAAACAGTTAATGAATATGCATGACACTGACGAGCCAATCGGCGCTCCTGGAATTCCTTCTTGTCACTCCCTCGTCCCAATCTGACTCCATGGTATTGTCCTTCAGAGATCAATAGGACAAAGAATGATCGCGTCAACCTTAAACCACTCAGTTTTATCTGACACTCAAGGCCATGATTACATCAACACAGTAATGTGTGAGATCAATAAAACCTGGTATGATAAAAGTAGGTATAGAAATATTCACACTACCAAGCTCCGTTTTATGGAATAAACTCCCAGCTCATATTAAAGAAGCAGACGCAGTCACTACATTTAAGACTAGGATCAAAACGTACCTCTTTGAATTCGCTTATGATCAGGTCAGTTAGGTAAAGCTCTAACCCACAGCCTGAAGTAAAGCTGCCTTAGAAGAAACACTGCTGTGGGATGTACGGTCCACTGAGTGCTATCCTCTTCCTTTTTACTGCAAACTTGTCTTATTATGATACAAATATCTGTAGTCTGTTCATTACTATTCACATGGTGTCTCCTGTCCACTCCCCCTCGGGAGTGCCTGTGTAGCTCGAACGGAGGAACCCGGCTGAACGGAGGAACCCTGCCTACTGGATTGACAACAAGGACTAGACGGTCTGCGATCTTGGCCCGTCTGCTGAGGGACTCCCATCGGCCCTGGGTCTCTATAGCCTGTCCGTCCATGGGAGTGGATCTCTCCTTCTGTGGTTCTCCCCAAGGTGTCTCTTTTCTCCCCTAGGTTTTTGAGTTTTTCCTTGCCGTGCTGGAGAGTCTAAGGACTTAGTCTTAATGTTCGGTGCAGCCCTATGAGGCAACTCCTGTTGTGATATTGGGCTATACAAAATGATTGATTGATTGATTTCCATTGGAAACATTATCCAATATAGCGGCAGGTGGCATTTTTGTCAAATGAAACTGAATGAGAACATAAAATACACCTCAGATCTCAAGACAACTGGCTGTGATCTTTTCTATGTAAATTAGGGCAGCACAATCAAATATCCATATTAACAAATTATTAATAAATCGGCCAAGGCCCAAAACTGACCACAAGATGGACTAGGGGTGTGTCCAGTTGTGTTTCTACTCTTGCAGGATATTGTTTTCAAGTTTTATTAAGTATCAAACATATGATCGCATAGCATGTACATTTCAAAAGAAGAGGGTGTATGGGAAAATTAAAGTATGATTGAAAATGCGAACAAAAAAAAACTTTTAAAATCAAATTACAAAATCGCAATACTGGTCATACTGTTTTTTTTTTAAACATTTTTTTCCAAAATCCTGACGCCCTTCAGCAAATATTTCGGAATTCCCCATTACAACTTTTGAATATATTTGAATAGACAGTTCCTGAAGGGAGCCGTTTGTGCCCAAGGACACAAACGGCTCCTGACTATTTGACTAATACTTCTCATAAGAAGTAGCATAACTTTAGCGTCTTACCAGGCCTCATACAGTATAAAACAAAATGTCCAATGAGCACAAAACCTAATGCGGTCTTTATTTGACCACTATATAATTTACAATGACCAAGTATCTTAAAATAGCTTGCTACATAATACAGCTCAAATGGATGTTTATATTGTGTCCAAGCATGATGAAACACTCAAATACCACTCTAGACCTGTCACTGTTAAGAAATACAGCCTCTGATACTATAAAGGTCCTGAACAGACAGCCTGCTCATGAAGGCGCATTTAGTGCCGCGACCTCTCTCTTTAATACAGAGTTTCTGTGTGGAATAATAATAATAAAACCAAACAAATTTAAAGGTTGTGTTAAAAGTAGCCTGTTTGAATATCGTAACTAACTCATGCCTTTGTTTGATGGAATGATATTAGTGCTCAGCTAGAGGGTCACGGGTTCAATCCCTGCGTAGGTTTCCTCCGAGTACTACCACTATCTGAAGGAATCTGCATCTGTAGAAACTATTTATGTCCCCGGCGTCTGACGCAGGATCCTGTCAGGAAGTTGAGATCATGCATGGAGAGATGAAGAGGGGAAATAGGAAAGTAGTGAAGCACAAACAATAGCAAATGGCTCTCTGCACCTGAATGTCACATGTAAACTATGATATAAAGGCCATTTTGCTCGAGTAGCGTTTACTCAGTGCGTTTTAAATAGGGGGTGGCCACAGAGGCAGCTTCCTTTTATGGTTTTAGACGTAGGTGCTGGTGTCTATACTTGTCGTTTAGTGAGCCCTTAACAGATTCCTCTGTCGGCTGCATCACAAAAACATTGTGTGTGTCTCTTAGCAATGTACTTGACATTGTTTGCCCTTCTTTGATCCTATTTACAATAACACAAGCTTTGTCAGACAAGTACGACTGTCCCTTCAAAGATTAGAAGTCCAGGGTTAGCTATATATACTGTATACTGTGCACTTTTGAACTCAAATATAAATAGCAGAGTAGTAGAGGTAGAAGCTGTATAGAAGCAGAAATAATGGTAGTTTTCGTTTTTTAGTAACAGCAGTTATAGTAGTAGAAACATTGTATTTGAGGTATTATATTATTGTTTTTCCCGGCACCAGTACTTTAATGGTACTTGGTTTTACCCGAGAAATACCCTTTTGTTTGTTTGTCCTCTAGAACCATAAAATAGAGGTATTGTTTGCTTTTCTATAAATCTGAGCTGAAACAAACTTCACCGGAAAAAGAATAATCAACTTAAGGAAGAAAAATGTGCTTGAATTAAGATATCAAATCTGAAGTTTGAGTAGGTTTTGTCTAGTCTTAGATAAGATAAAACCACTTACTGCCAATGGAAAAAGCACATTTTTTCTTAATTCAGATGATTTTGTATAATTTCAAGTGAAAACATATTTAAATATAAAAGTGAATTTGCTTGATTTCAAGTGATATTCATGCTTGTTCCATTGGCATTTTTGTCTTACCTTAGATGAGTTCATATCGACTCAAAACTCAACATAAAGCACCTTAATTCAAGCAAATTGAAGTCATTTATCACACTTAAGATGCTCCTTTTCCCAGTGTTCCAATAGTGCTGTCTCAGGACTCAAAATCTAAACAAAAATATTTTACTTTACTAATGTTTTTTTTTTTTTTTTTACCATACTGGTATCATTTAACGTTACCCAGCCAAAGTATTGCTAGAGTAATGATGTAAATAAGTAAGTAATGCACAACCTACATGTCGTGATGGTCGCATTATGGTAGTATTTGTATAAGTGTAACTTTTAGGTATTGAGAATAGGTCCTTAATATCACTTATATTGACTCGAGAAAAGGGATTTTTGTCATACTTACAGTAGACAGTTTTAGAATAGCATTTTGCACAACTAATATCGCCACTAAAACTAACAAATTATGTAAAAATGTGTCATTGGGTCGACAATCTCACAATACATTGCCAAAAATCTGCACATTAACATAATTTTTAACCTCCCCTCACCGATACTATTATAGGCCCTTAGTTTTGTTATGATGTCACCTGAAACCCAGAAGAAGAGTGCAAATATCAAAATTAGCATACTATGACTCATATTTTGCATATGTTTTGAATAAACATGACTGCCTGTGTTTGTATCTGTTTATCCCTCTGTGTCAACCACCTACACTGGATCTTAGCTTGCATTTCTATAATAAAGTCGGTCTAGTGTCTTCCGCAGACTCTTTGACAAGTGATGAACAATGAGATGCTGAAGCCAAGTACAAACTGTGCTAAATGACAAATACATGTTCAACGTTGTCAGTACAAATACATCACATGCAAAGGCTTATAGGAGACGATTGCACTGAATTCACACTTATTTTCATCTAAACTGTTGTACCGGTAATTACGTTTTATGTGCAGATCAGGCACTCATTACTCTTGTATAAATTAATTACATTGCACAAGAGAGATTTGGCCATTAGACAAATGCAATAAGAGCTTGATAGAAAGCGCTGAGGCAACACTTGCTGAATGTAATAGTTTAAATTGCTATTTTATTTTGATCGCCAAATCTTTCAGGCCTAAACTGAACACGCACCCGTGTTCATTAGACGCTAACACTAATCCTCCTTCAGCTTTTTGTTTGGCTTTCTGTTCCCTGCGTCGACCCATGTCATTTTCAAGTGTCATTTTCAAGCTCATGAGACATTCGATCGCTTCGGTCAACAATGTGACTGCACAGAAAACTGGTCTCTCAATGTTTTACCGGGACAATGGATTGGTCCGAGCCAAAACAGGATACTGACGTGCTACTGTCAGCGCAGTTAAGACTTGGGTGACTGAAGGATTTACCTATCCCGCTCCACCCTGTTTTTTCTGTTGGTTATTGCATTCTTGTTGACTTTATTTACTGTTTCAGCATTTCGAAGTGCAAATCTACAAAGCCTAAATGTCCACAATGCGTCACAGCAGGAGCTTTTTCTGTAAATAGCCATAAATGCCATTGTTTATTCTGCTTGGATACAGTAGCAACAAAGTACATTTAAAGACAATTGAAAAGCTTTTTGAATATATTTTTTTCTATAGAGTTCAGGAATGCGATGTCATATCGCTAAGCATTATGGGATTAGCAGCATTTGTAACTAATGGAGATTTTAAAAGTTAAAGTACTGGTTATTGTTCACATTAAAACACTTGGACACCACAGTGTGTTAGATGTGTTTACCAGCAGTAACTCAGCAGCTAACGGAGTTGTTCCACGGCTTTTTTCTCCATGTTTTATACCGTTTTTAGATACAGTAATGTTAGTCTGTGGAAATGTATGCTAACAGCTGCAAAGATGGCGGATCTACATGGTAACTGTGAATGTCCGAACTCTATTATGAAGATAAAACAACTTACTTCTGTTTTATAGAAATGGAGATTATAGTTGAGATTTAGTTATTTCTCAGTTACTGCGATGTTAATTAATGCAATGGATATTTCAAAATGTAAACACCATCTATTCTGGTGCATTTATCAACAGCAAATGGTTGTGTTGCTTTTCATATTTGTTTGGCTTTTGTAAACATTTGGACTTTGTTACCTTTTTACTAATACAAATGTTGGATTTTGGCCATAAAGTTCAGTTTGTAACATTAGATCCTGCTGTCTATCAGTAAAAACACTATAGTTCATGTCCTGTGATAAAATACATTATTGTTCAGTCTGTCCATAGATGATGAATTTATCTAAGCTTCACTGTCTTCTACTTTGGTTGTTTCCTTATATGAACTTTCAACTTGAAGTGCCAAGTGACGTTTCCCACAATTCAAAGTGCAAATGTGCAAAGTGTAGGAATGAAGCATGTTGGAGCCTCTCTGTAAACATCCAGTGCTACCTATCTTTAGCATCCACTGTATAATTAACCAAGTATAAAACCAAATGAATCCAAAACGAGGACTAAGCCAAGCCCAAACAAGTATTCACTCAAACAGGTTTACAGTAAGACAATAGGAAGGACAAAACCAGGACTAAAGCAAAGCTAAACACTAGTCCTACTTTAAAATGCAGAATATCTATAATCAGTAGGCTAAAGTGGGCATAGTCTCTGATAAAACCACGTCAAAAACAGATACACAAAGACCAAACCAGCCCTGAATCTGGGATCAAATAAAGTAAGCCACGTCTACTGTAGAACTAAGTGTATTAGGCAAGCCAAGTTTGTTTGTAGAGCATATTTCATATATAAGGCATTTCGAAGTGCCTCACTGTTACACAAGATTACAAGACGGCAGATTAATCAAAACGCAAATATCAATATACATTTTCAGAGATGAATGAACGACAAACAGAAGATAAAAACAAGTATACTAAATCAAGAGGACTCAACCAGGTCTAAAAAGATCTAATTCTGCATTAAACCATGTCTTGCCCAGGCCTCAAGTACCAAAACAAACCTGGACTAAACTTATCAAGGCTTAGTCGATAGCACAAATACCACCACAAACATATTCCATCTTCAATCAACTAAGATCAATCTCAGGGTAAACCAGTCTAAACAAGGACTGAACATTTAGGTTAAGTCATTATATTATGGTATTGTTGTAATAAATACATTTAAAGTCACGGTCCTACCTGCTTCTATGTTGTCTTCCTCCCATGAAGTTGAATCCTCCGCCAGATCGGGCTCCAGCTCCGAGCCACATGCTTCATCCATGGCTTTACACACACCAAAATCCCGTGTTTTCAGGACACAACCATCATAATATCCCTCCATATGTTCCAGCGCCGCACGCTCCAAACAATAGGGACTTCCTCGGCTGTGAGAGGGACGCGGAGAGAAGGGAGGAGTGGGCTGAATGAGAGCATGAGGCAAGAATGGCGATCGCACATCTGGGTTAGATTTTCAAAAGATTATGAAATGAATCAGACAGCACAACAGGTCACACCTATGAGGCCAGTGTCTATCCCAGTTAAAGGGATAGTATGTACTGTACAACATCAAAGACTAGGTGGGTAGAACTAGTTACATTTCTCAAAGTACATGTCACCTGATAAATAGAAGTGCAAGCATTTATTTCTTTACACTGTTGAAAAATACCTAAAATATGAACAAACAACTGACCTGACTGTAACTTTACCGGGAGCAGGGACCTCTCCAGCTCGTCTCCATGGAGATGTCGACTAAAGGCAGCCACATATGAGCTTTAAAGGTCCACATCCAAATCCATTCTTTGATCACCCACCCCTTTTCTAAGATAAGATAAGATAGCCTTTATTGATCTCACAATGGAGAAATTTACTTGTTACATTCAGCTCTTAGAAACACTCAAGGTGTTCAAATAGGCAGGAAACGTGAAATAAACAATGTCATGGTTTTTTAATCGCTGGGAACAGTATAATCCAAAATGTTACGCAGTGTACCTTTAAGGAAGTTTTTGAAGTAACTGTACTTTTGCAAATAGTTATTTCATACAGTACTTGAGTAATATTAAAATGAAGTATCTGTACTCTACTCTCACTCGAGTACAAAACTCTTACTTGAGTAAATATTTTGGCTGCTCTACCCACCGCTGCTAAAATATTATGGCCCTGTATCTAGACATTTTGATTATACTGCAGTTTTTTGGGGGGGCTAGTTTATATTTTGTACATTGCTGCAGTACTAGATAAGTAGTGGAATATCATAATAATTAATCACGGCAATTAATCGAGGCAGTATATTGTAAAAAGATTACATTTTCAAACTTAAAAAAAGAATGTGCGTCTATCAAAAACACTTTATCAGCATGTACTGTGTTGGTCTTGTCATGTCATGAAGTTGAGCGCCCTCTACAGGTAGCAATGGGTATAATCAATATATAAGAGAATGTACAAGTAGTTTTATTGCAAACCGTATGCTAGCAAATTGATGGTGTCAACAACAAAAAATGCAGAGAGAGAGCAGAACTTTTCAGAACAGGTCAGGTGATGGTTTATGGGCTTTGAAAAGGAAAAAAAGTCTTACCTATTATGCAAATGCTCATCGTTGCACTTCTGTAGGAGTAGAAGATGTATATTAGTATAAATTAGTATACAAAACATCAACCCAACATTACTGCACAAATAACTGCATGTAAAGAAGCAGGTTATTTGCTCTAGCCTATAGTAAGTAAGCTTTGGGTTGAACTATGCGGGACCTGTAGCTTGAATGTAACTGTGAGGCTTACTGTCCACAGGGAGCAACAGGAAGGAGCCCATCCCTTTAGTCTTTCAGGGCATCTGAAACTGTCCTGCAGATTTTGCTGGACCATGATTCACCGATCTGACAAAAGAACAACATAAGTATTTGTACAAAGAGAAGAGGAAGCAGTCTTCACAGCTGAGTCGCAGACACAGTTCATATCTGAGGTAATCTAAGGTCTGTCCTTGGGCGCTAACAGATCCTATCTCATCTCTGTGCATTGTTTTATTTTCATTGTGGTTTGGGGACAAAGTAGATGAGTGAGAGTTTAGAATAGGTGACATGACCGACAAATCGTGGGAGTTTCCCAGAAAGCAAAATCCTGTATAATGTGCAGATTGAAATTGCCCCTGCAGGTGATGTGGAAAAATCCTGTTCACAAGCTGCATCAGTTTGCTGCTTCTGTCGTACAATACAATACAACAAACACACTGTCCCTGTGTAACATGATGCTGCTCCTATTGTAGAAGCATTATCTATAGGCCACTGACGAGTGGTTGAAAAATATAAAAGCTTAGTGACGCAGTGAGACTCCTCTGTTTTGTTGTATTTTCTCTGATAAATTTGTTTTATGGACAGTGTTTTTTAAACATTATTTAATAAGTATTTAATGTTGAGCAGGACTGTGGTCACCTCTGGTTTATGCCAGGCGCCATGGAAACTGCAGTCCATCTGTGTACGTTCCTCTCACTAAGTCACTCACAGTTAAAAGTCATTTTTGTATTTGGGGTGACGGTAGTGCAGTTGGTAGAGCGGGTTGTCTCGTGTCATTGTGTCCTTGGGCAAGACACTTCACCCTACTTGCCTCCAGTGTCTGTGTGACTGGTTCCTTACTGTAAAGCGCTTTGGGCCTGATGAAGGTAGAAAAGCGCTATATAAGTTGAGTCCATTTGTATTTGAGTTCAGTTAGTGTCTCTAAAGTATTTCCTCTCTGTTGTCCCGTTACTGTTGAGTTAATGGCACTGGGACAAACTGGCTCGCCTTAGAGACTCACAGCTGCAGATTAGAACAACTGGAGTGCGCCAAATAATACTCCAACTAAAGCTAAGTGTCAGCGCTATAGGGGACAATCTACTGCGAGAGGTAAGAGGAGCAAAAGTATAATATTTTTTGTGAGTGAAGTCTGATTTTAATCCTAAATCCTTACTAAAACATATACACATACAAACCTTACTTTCTCTCAAACTACAAAACACAGAAAAAATAATTTCACAAGACGCATACCACTAAACAGTTACAATAACAGGAACAATTCACACAGCTAGGTATAAATACATGGTTCAAAAGGGCAATCATTTATTATGGCTGTTCCCAGTTATCCAGTGATACTGTATATTAGACACAATTCAATCACTTGCTTTGGAGCCAATTCAAAGCCAGTTTTTTTCCTTAAGGTTTTCAAAATTTCAAAATCCTTTATTTGCAGCTTTGTAACCAGCGTTGCTAAGGAAGTGACATCATGCTGACTCTGAGAGCAACTTTACCTTTTGCACTATGTTGTAATAATTTCAGTACTTACATACGAGTATACTAATGTTGTTTGAAATGAAAGCTACATAAGATTTGGGAGAGAGAGAGGGAGGCGGATGAGGCTGTCCTTAAGTCAGAGTGACCTGGCACAAATCGAGATTCCTATTACCATGTTATTACTGTGCTGTAAAGTGTGAGTCAGAGCTCTACCCTGGACCATCTTTTGTCCAGTGTTGTAATGTGTGAAGGGGGAGGATTACCAAAGTGGGTGGACCAACGCTGTAATTGCTTGATACGCACCAAAGTTGGAAAGTTCTTGCCTGACATGCACCAAATCAAAAAATCTCTCAATCCTTGTCCAAACAGCGCAACTCCTGTTCTCCACATTTTCTTTGGCTGAAGTCATCGGTCCTGGGGCCAGAAGTTAACAGTTTTGGAGAACCTGTTGCTGTTCAAAAAGTGCTGACTTTGTGATTATTCATTTGGATTGAGAGGAAAGGGTGAGATCATTGAAAACATGACAATGTTTCAGCTGGAATGGAACAAATGTAGGTCAAATAAAGCCAAGAACACAATTTAAAGATGGGGTCTGCAGCTTCACATACTAAGTGAACACAGGCAGTGAAATACTACACAAGTACCTGGAGTCCCATGAGTAAATAAATATGCCTGCTGTTTTATAAAAAAAAAGAAAGAAAAATGCAGTAAACTTTGAAAATAGGCTGAATTAGAAACAACATATAACATATCCTCATTATGCCTTCTCCTTACAATTATAGGCAACATTTGTAGATCTTCTGTTTGACTTATCATCAGGGCTTGACATCTTGGCAAGTAGCTTTTATTCTATAGCCACTTTGACCGGTTGAGTTAGATATGTGTTTTACTACACACAGCAAGTTTTGTTCATTAACACACACTGTCCCAACCAAAATAAATATGCTTAAATACCTAAATATATAAACTGATTTGTTAACCTCTTGATCCATGCCTTAACCAAGTTCATTTCCCCAGTTCAGCCTTACCCAAATCTAAAAGGTCACAGCCTGTATGTCAGAGTAACGCCTCATTTGAAAGCTAAGACCTACAAAACTGATGTGAATGGATCTTTTACCGCACGTGGTTGCCGCGTTGTCGTCACTTCGCTTTTTTCATCACATTATTGCCACATTTTCATCATTTTTCTTTTACTCCTTTGTTGTTTTTTCTGTTGCTTTTGTGGCGTTTTCGTCACACATTTTAGTTACTTTTTCTTTGCCTTTTTCATGTTTTTGTCGCTCTTTTGTTGCATTTTCATCCTCGTTTCGTTTCATTTTTTTGTCACTATTTTGCCACTTTTCCCCAGAAGCTTTTAGATTTGTGTAACGCCAAACTGAAGAAAATGTGCTCTGTTCAGGTGGGGGTTAAGAGGTTAAATAAAAAAAAAAGAAGTAGCCAGTGAGAAAAGGCTCTGCTTATCATTTGTATAGCCTAATATAATTTTATCATATTGGGGAAAAAATGCCTACTGTGATTACACAAATCAGTCACGTGTGTAGGCTGCTGTGGTCAGGTGTCTAGGAGCATATGGCAGCACAGATTAATGAATTTCAATTAATATAAAAAGAGAGGGATGCATTTCTTTTATTGCACACTTTGTTTACCTTTCCTAAAGTCATCGCGGGCGCTGTGGAGAAGTAAAACATAACCACGAGGAAGACACGCGTCCCGCCTTCACGTTCTTCCCCGCGCTGCGTCACCAAAGATCATGTTTAAGGACAATGATCCACTCCATACTGACTTTTGTTAGGCTTTCGTCAAATATTTTAAACATAGCCACACGTGTCACCTTTCTGTAATTAACATATCACATATATGTTGTAAATGAATTCAAAGGTAATAACCGTACTTTTTAGTGTGTAAAACAGAGTGAGACGTCTCGCTCGTCGCTAGCATCTTCGTAACCATGCACGCTGCTAAACTTCCTGTGAGGCTTGTTTTGAGCTTTGCAATGAACTAAACTGCTGTAAATATTATGTTTAACGACAGTTTTATGTTTTAAAACCTTCTTGTTGCTTTAACCATGGCGGGAGTTATCCGGAGACTCGACGAGACGGTTGTGAACAGAATCGCTGCAGGAGAAGTCATCCAGAGACCTGCTAATGCGGTCAAAGAAATGATCGAAAACTGGTAACGAAACTTAAAGACACTTATATTTGCAATAAACTGCAGGCCAAATGATGGTTGGAAGTGCTCTGTCTGCAAAGGTGTTGAAATAGGTGTATGTTATATCTTCTACTTGCTACATCATCATCATGGGTACTGGGCAGAAATGAGTTGAGTTGCCAAATATGTATTCAAGTACACACATAATCTATAATAATAAAAGTGCATTGTAAAAGTGCATTGTAAACTTGAATTGAGTAGTTAAGGTCTCATTTATGAAATTGTTTAGTGTTGATGTAACAGAACAGACAATACATGAAATAATGTGGAAATTCTGATATTTCCAAAGACCTTAAATAAATGCAGTTAAATATAAATAATTTTTAGGACATGGTATAACATATTGAATGATGGTAACACATATAAACATCTATTCCACAATGTCAACATGAATATTTTGTCACTTACACATTTAATCAATGTGGAAAGAGGAGCCAAACAAAAGTCAACGTAAAAAGTGATGTTGTGATAAAACTCCTCCAAGGTGTATTTGAGCAAATGTAACTCCCAGACTTTGTTAATTTTGGCTTATGACACCTTGATGTTTCCAGCCTCGATGCTAAATCCACAAACATCCAGGTCACGGTGAAGGACGTGGGCTGAAGATGCTGCAGATTCAGGACAACGGGACCGGCATCAGAGTGAGTAAACCCGCACACCCGTCACCGGATAACCTATAGTTTTTTTTTTATGATTTGAATTTTATTAAGTTTTTGAGTAATTACAAATAACAATAAACAATATTGGCACAAATAGACAATAAGAAAAAGAAACAAACAAAAGAAAACAAACAAAAACAAAAGAGACAAGATACACCAGTGAGAGAACAACAACCTATAGAAAAAATAAAAAGGTCTATCCACCTAAGATTCTGTTGTAGACAGTAGACTTACTCTGCCCCACCTATAAAAGTAAGATAAGAGTCCATTTGGTGTGAAAGCAATCAATCTTGTCCATTAGTCTATATGAGAGGCGTTCCAATGCAGCCAGTTTGCCGAGCTCTTTCAGCCACTGGGTCCTCGGTGTGGCAGATTGAGATTTCCACTGAGAAGTAATAAGGTTTCTTCCCACCATTAGTGCAGTCTGTATCCACTCTGCATCGTTGGGAGGGAGGTCCTTAAGAACAGACGAATCGCCCAATGTAAAAAGTCTTTGCGAAAGGGGTACATTATGCTTCACAATTTCCAGAAATCCTGAATAATGGGGCAAGTCCAAATCATGTGAATAAGTGTCCCTTTCCTTGCAGACATTTCCAGCAGTTTGCTGAATTTGTGAGCTTTGCTCTGTACATTTATGTGGTGTCCAGTATATCCTATTCAAAATCTTAAATTGGACAAGTCTGGTCTTCAATTCCCAGGATAATTTTTCCCATTCCGTAAAATGTTGGCCCATTCAGCATCAGTAAATTGCGTATTAAGATCCATTTCCCATGCTCGTTTAGAGTTGAATGATTTGAGAGCTCCCTCTTTGTAGAGAGCCCTTAACAATAAAATGTCCCTTTCCACCAAAGTTTCCAGATGAATGGGCTTCTTTCAATACACAAATTTGGGTTTAGCCAAATAGAGGCCAATGAGTGAAGATAGGATTTAAAGCCGAGTATAGCAGCAATCCTCTTCCAAACATACTGTAGGAAGATACCACAGGGTGCGTCTGAAATTAGACGGAAGTGGATAACCTATAGTTTTAATATTACCTTAGTTTTGATTATAATTGCCAGTACTAACCAGACAAGTGCTGCTGACTGTAATGAACAGAAACATATTGTGGAAAGTATGAAATTGCCAAAGCTTATGCCATAAAAAGAGCTAGTTTGAGTTTCTAACATATCAACATTATCAAAAGAAAGAATACATTTGGATTATTTCTTCTGTTAATAATACTATGCTGTGTATTGCTAAAAATACACATCTTCTACCAGCATTATGGTATTAAGCAGTGGCATCTGGCTTTAAATAATCCATCAATTTCTTGGTCAACTGGATTTCTGACTAGAAATAACCCCCAAAATGTGTAAGTCATCATTTATTTCAACTGTTGCAGAGAGAAGACATGGAGATCGTGTGCGAGCGCTTTACCACAAGCAAACTTCAGACTTTTGAAGACCTCTCTGCCATTTCGACCTACGGATTCAGAGGAGAGGTGAAGCCTTTTATATATACCTGTTCATGTTTATCCTTCATCGTTATGGCCTCCGTTTATTGATGTCATTCACTGCAGGCTTTGGCCAGTGTAAGCCACGTGGCCCATGTCACCATAACGACGAAGACCGCTGACGCCAAATGTGCGTACAGGTAAGAGAGTAAACACTGTGAAACAATGACGAACAAACCGTAAGATAAGATTAGAGTGACCTTTATCAAGGCATTAGAAACCACTGATTAAAAAACCAAGGACAAATGCCTAAATCTAGCTATTGGGTGAGACTCGTGAGGGCTTCTCTGTGGTGTTGTCCGCACTTTGAATTCTTTGTGTCTGGACCTCTGGGGATGACCACGAGCCGCTCATGTCAACAGAGCACTTGGTTTCTTTCTTCTCGTGTAGAAAACATGATTGCTGTTATTGTATTTCATTATAATGGGGCATCAAGGGCTAGTATTCCCTCTGGTGCTTTCAGCTGTTTGCAAAACCTGTACAAAGACGGGTCGAAATGTTTTGTGCCTTTTCATTTAAAGGGGGGTATTATGTAAAATCGACTTTTTCAAGCTTTATATCATGTTATTATGTCATTCCCTCATTAAACACATGCCTGGAGTGTTGCCTTGGCTCATTCACATATTTTTGAGTAATCAGTAAAACTTAGATGGCAGCCATTTTAGGTGTAGCTATGCCTCAGTCCTCCTAGGAACGCCCCACCTCCTGGAGACGCCTCTGGACCTTTTGTCACCAGCCAAGCCACCAACCACTGCTCCTCAGCTCAGCAGAGCCCCTCCCCGCACAGTAGTGTTGTTTAGATGCCACAGCAGTGTGCTGAAGGGGGCGTGTCGGAAAGCTTCTTAAAGAGACAGAGGCCTATTTCAAGACGTTCAGTACAGCCATTTTGAGGAGCAATTTATTCGAGGCAGTTATTTTAATTTACTGCATATACAGACCAACAGAAGGTTACGTCATCATTGTACAGTAGTATGCTATAGACTGGTGCTATGTGATTGAAAAAAGCATAATACCCCTCTTTAAGCTCTTTTTCACAAATGACCTGTTCAGTTGCAAAGGGGACAAAACAGTAAAGCAATCAAATCAAATGAAGGATGGTTAATGTGTGACTTTGTTTCATTTGCAGGGCCAACTACAGTGATGGCAAACTCAAAGCACCTCCCAAACCTTGTGCGGGAAATCAGGGCACACAAATTCTGGTATGTGCATAACCGTTTTTTTCAGCTTTGACCTATTTCTTTATTGTGATTATTGTCTTTCCTTTGCCTGGCATTAGGTTGAAGATCTGTTTTACAATGTTTCGACCAGGAGAAAAGCTTTGAAAAGTCCAGGCGACGAGTATTCAAGGATGTGGAAGTGGTCAGCAGGTAGAGGATCCTGACACACAATGTATGCGTTTAGTTATTGATCAATTCTTGCTCATTATTTTGCAGATACGCCATACACAACGCCGGCAAAAGTTTCTCCGTGAAAAGGCGAGGCTTCTCTTTGATTTTTCGATGTCATACCAGGCGAGTAGCAGCCCGACATATTTCCATTTACTGCCGTTTCGTGTTCGCAGCAAGGAGACACCGTGGCAGACGTGAGGACTCTGCCAAACGCCTCTGTGGTCGATAATATCCGTGGGGTTTTTGGAAACGCTGTCAGCAGGTGATGAGATGCGTTATGCTCCGATGATGTAGATAAGGCTGCACAATGTAATAAACAGGAACAACATTAAGATCAGTGTAGAAGGAAGTGCTGGAGATTTGAGAATACCCGATGTGTTTGATCTCATTAGAGCATTCATCGACTGATTCAAACCAATGTGGCTGTTCAAATTTCCTTTCTCTGGTGTGTATTTACGTTGTGTGCTTGAGCAAGAGATTTTAACTGCCTTTCCTCCAGTGTTTGTTTTGTCAAATATACAAATATGATGCTCTAATCAAAGTCTACTGCAGTTTTGGCTGAAACTGTACACAGTGGTCTTGCTCAAAAGTTGCATCAGTTTTGCTTTTAAATATCAATTATCCTTCTGTTTGGTGGAAGGTTTTCGTGGCATTAAAACATAGTGTTGTATTTTGACATTGTACTGTACCTGTATAAACCCTGCTACATGCATGTGAAACAATAACTTCAAAAGGATTACTCGCATAGATTTGGACATTTCTTCATATTGTGCAGCCAGTGTTGTAGATGAGTCTCATGACTATGATGCGCCTGTTGTGCATGACTGAGTGTGTGGCATCTGCAGGGAGCTGATTGAAGTGGGCTGTGAGGATCAGAAACTGGCCTTTAAGCTGAAAGGATACATCTCCAACGCAAACTACTCCATGAAGAAATGCATCATGGTCCTCTTCATCAACCGTATGTAAATATGTGTGGAGGGGTTCTGCTGCTACTAGGATGGGCAGACTAAATGTTTAAAGAGGGGGTATTATGCTTTTTTCAATCACATAGCACCCGTCTATAGCATACTACAATGATGACGTAACCTTCTGTTGGTCTGTATATGCAGTAAATTAAAATAACTGCCTTGAATAAAATTGCTCTCTCAAAATGGCTGTACTGAACGTCTTGAAATAGGCCTCTGTCTCTTTAAGAAGCTTTCCGACACGCCCCCTTCAGCACACTGCTGTGGCATTTAAACAACAACACTGTGCGGGGAGGGGCTCGCTGAGCTGAGGAGCAGTGGTTGGTGGCTTGGCTGGTGACAAAAGGTCCAGAGGCGTCTCCAGGAGGTGGGGGCGTTCCTAGGAGGACTGAGGCATAGCTACACCTAAAATGGCTGCCGTCTAAGTTTTTACTGATTACTCAAAAATATGTGAATGAGCCAAGGCAACACTCCAGGCATGTGTTTAATGAGGGAATGACATAATAACATGATATAAAGCTTGAAAAAGTCGATTTTACATAATACCCCCCTTTAATATATTTTTATGATGGCATAGCAGGTTGATCGACATGTTTTTGATTCACCACAACTACTATACTTTAAGACTAGACAGACTTTATTCATCCACACGGGAAATTGCGTGGTCACAGTACTTCAAATAGATACTTTACTTACTTACTTTAGAAACAAAAGATTGGAATATACAGTAATAATTAAGCAGAGAAAGTACTAGGTAAAGTATAAATATTGAAATAGGATGATATAAATATGGATATTACAGAATAAGAGATGATTTACATGGCTTTTGGCTAATTCATGCTTTACGTACGCTGCTGTTTCAGACCGTCTTGTGGAGTCGAGCGCCTTGAAGAAAGCTGTGGAGACTGTTTACGCGGCGTATCTGCCCAAGAACACGCACCCCTTCCTCTATCTCAGGTAACTCTGGGACAATACTCTCCTGTTTTGAAAATCAGCCTTTTACTCTTTTTAACCCCTTATTATTTTCCTGTTTACAGCTTAGAAATCGCCCCTCAGAACGTCGACGTGAACGTCCACCCGACCAAACACGAGGTGCACTTCCTGCACGAGGACGGCGTGATCGAGAGCGTTCAGAGACACATCGAGAGCAAACTCCTGGGCTCCAACTCCTCGCGGACGTACTTCACTCAGGTATGAACTGGCCCGACCGCTTCAGAAAAGTGATAACATCTCTGTATTGTGTTGCTGCAGCAAGACAACACGCCCTGCTGTAAATTAGGCTTCGCTAGATTCCTGAAATGAGCGTGGCGTGTTTTAGTTTCAGCTCGTATATAAATACATAAATCGAAAGTGAATGACATGCTTTGACATTTTGGTATCATCTTAATAAGTCTCTAGAACTGCAAGAGCTTTTTTGTTGCTATTTGAATAATTATCAAAACCATTTACCCCTGCACTGTGAGCTTAGCAGTAGTTCATATTTTAACCTTATACCAAATGAAAATGCTCCTGGGTGTGTTTCGTTAAGTCAGTTCACCCCATATTTCAACCCATGTCTTATAATTTGATCCACGTCGCATTTAATGTACCTACATTTTCTTCACAACCCGAGCCTCTGTTTGGAATCAGTCTTTGACAAAACGAGTGTAGCATCTTCTCTGTCAGCTCACGTGAAGTCAATTAAACACTTTTCATAAAATAGTACCTTTTAAAGAGTACCTAAACGGGCGTGCCAAAGCCTTTCCCCACCCACAAACAAAAGTCAAAAATTGCCACGAAAGAGGCGGTCACTGAGGTTTGTGGGTGACATGCGGGGGGTGAGTGTGTGGGCCTTGATTGACCTCGACATTTGCATTGGCACAATCACAGCAGACTGATTATGTGGGAGGGACTTGGTTATATACCACAGGTACAGGGGCAGGACAATGGGCAGCACCTGATGATGATGATGTGTGGAGCTGGTGTGGCTTATGATCTGTGGAGGCCGTGGACACGTCTCCAGCTAATCAGGAAATTCTAATTTAGTAGCAGAGTTTACCCTGAAGGGGCGCAACCCATTTGTTTTCAGGCCAATTTAGGATTTAACACATGTTTGCGCTATAATGTCAGAATAATGTCAGGGACCAGTGGACAACACTATGAGACACCCATTGAGACAGTTTATCAGTAAAAAAACTTGATTTGGTGTTTAGTTGCTCTTTAAGTATTGGCGTTATTAATCCACACATTGGCAATTGTTGCTGAAATACAATTCCTGGCCAACTAACAAAGCAGTTGACTCCCAATAAAAAGGTCACACATGCTAATGTTTGTTGACCCGCCTTTAGATTTAAATAATTGGTAGGACTCGATTACATTTTTTAATCGCGTTAATTAATCGCATTTAAGCATCATTTATTTAGGGGTTGTATTTATTTTTTAGAGGTATATCTTAGATGCTGCTTTGTATTTTCCTACATTGTAACTCATTTGAAGGGTAGATGTGAGGTGAGATCATTTCAAACACTTCAAAGACAATAGGTTAGGACCTTTATATTGTCATTGCAAAATTAATCACAACGAAATTCATTTTGAGAGCACTCACTTGCATAACAGCATGAAAAACATAAAACATCAATAAAAAATCTGTATAAATATCATAAAAGGGATTTCAAGTGCTGACCAGCGATTTACTACACTGGCCAGTTAAACTGTCAATAGGGCCGTCACCGCCCTGGAGAAGAAGCTCCTTCTCAGTCTTTCCTTCTGGGCCCTGAGAACCCTGAGAGGGAAGTGTTTCAAAATGGCAAGGTCCTGGGTGAGTGCTGTCAGAGCGGATATTCCTAGCCCTGTTCTTGAGGCGTGTGGAATAAATCTGCTCAAGAGAAGGTAGAGGTAGCAATTTGATTAATTTTGGAGAATGATCTTTTTAAATACGTTTATGTCGGCTTAACTGTGTGAATAAACAAGTCTGACAGTAAAATAGTTTTTGGCTTTACACCGTGTTCATCCCTAAGCAACGTCTTGCAGGGAAAAGGAAACTGAAAAGTGTCATTAATTTCACTAATTTCACTTCGCACTAAATTGTTCTGAATTAATGAATTGTAATGAATCGAAAAAAGTCCCGGCCCTACTTTAAACATTAGCTTTCTGCATTTTTTTGATAAATCTCTCACAGAAGCTTATTTCCTTCCTGTGTTTCCCTAACGTTTCACCAAGATCTTGTATTGATGATGTCGTACTTCAAACCATACGATCAATATGGCAGATTTTTTGGATACAATCACTAACACGCAACAATCACAAGAAAAAACTAAGTGTTTTCTTAACCCCACTCCTTTGTTGTAATCGTAATGAGCTGCATACTTTCCTACGACTGCAGTTTATGTGTGTATATTTGTTGTTTTATGTGTCATTCATTCAAAGAAAACGTGTGTAACTTTCTCTGTTGAGTTGACATTGTCGTCTGTACCTCCATTCTTAATTTCGTTTTTTCTTCGCAGACTTTGCTCCCAAGTCTGCCTGTTTCTGAAGGCGTCGAGGTCAAATCCACGTCTGAACCCAGCGAGCGAGTTTATGCTCATCAAATGGTCAGGACGGATCACCGGACGCAAAAACTGGACGCGTTCCTTAAACCGAAAGAGAAGCCGCCTCCAGACGCCCCTGACTCTGGACTTCCCACCTCCACCAGCGGCAGCAGAGAAGAGGAGACCACGGCTGAACCGCCTCGCCATGACAGTGTGGAGATGGAGGATTTTAACGATTCAGATCTGCTTCAGGCCGTGGAGGAGGCAGACGTCCCATCCACTGAGAAGGAGCGAGAGGGAGAGGGGCAAAGGTACGAGAACAAATATATCACCCAGGCCTGCCCTTATCGATTTAGCTTGTTATGTTTTTCTATGAATGTTTCTGAATTCTTGCAAACGCATCATGTTTCCTGCCGAGAGCCTGCACAAGCCTGCACTGGTTTGGGAAGAGTAGAGGAGCTGCTTAGTCAGAGCCGTGCGCCACCGGGACATGATTCCTCTTGTCAAATGTTACTATGACTCGACTCAAACTTTCTCCTGCGGCGTTCAGAAACTTGAGTCAGAGCCATTGGGAAAAATGAGTGACATAATCTGCCCTCAAGTCAATCTGTAACAAAGTCCTCAGAGTTTTAAAGAGCAAGGTCAATGCCTCTTTGTCTCTTCTGCCTCCTGCTGGTAAAACACGGACATGTTTTTTTTTTTTTTTTTTTTTACCAAGTCTGAGATAAAACTCTCACAAGGAAATGCTGAAAAGAAGCCGTTTTTCTGGTCATTTGGAATGCAATTTTATGGGGGCAATAAAAATGCAAGTATGCAGTGATTTAGAGAAAATACCATGTAAAGAACCCTCCCTAAAGTTTTTTTTTTTTTTTTAAAGAAATACTTGAGTTGCAACTTGCACGGTAATCCGCTTTTCTGACAGGTTTCCCCAACGGCAATAAAGAATGAGTCCATTGTAGAGGAGTATAGTATAAAGTAAACTTTATAACCTTATTTATGTAACCTCCCAGTCGCACAATAGTTTTCCATCACAGACAAAGGTTCTTGATTGCTAATCTAGGTTGTTTAGGATGTTTGGGCTTTTACCTCAAAAAGCTTCGTCAGCAACTAACAGATGGCTGTATATGCAGGGATCTCGTATGGAGGGGTTAATCTTGTTATTGTTCCGATCATCTTTATTCTAAAAAGCTACTCTCAACTTGTACAGTGTTGTATAGAGAGTGTCTGTATAAATATTTTTTACATTGTACCTGTTCATTCACTGTATTAACGGGCCTGGGATGGATGTGTGTCAGATTGATTAGCATTATTGCTACCCTAAATGTTGTGTTTTGGACTCTTTATTAATGCTAGCGTCCTACTATTGTGTGGTTTTGTCACAGAAAACGTCAGAGGAAGGAGCAGCGGCGCGAGGGGCAAGAGGAGGAGGAGGTGACAGCGGCAGAAACTCCAAAGAGACGAGTGATTAAACTGAACAGTATCAAAGAGCTCAGAGCAGAGGTCTCAGAAAACAACCACAAAGGTACAGCACAGTAATTTGCTACAGTACAATTTCATTTTTGTCATTTTATTATATCATAGCCCATATTTAGATCTTGTTTACTCTGAATTTGGTGTTGGTCTAAGCCTAGTGGCACTTACAAAGCCAAATAGTTATACAGTTAGTTGGTACTTTGTGTACCAACTAACTGTTTGAGTACCACTGAATTGAGCAATTAAAGGACTGTGTTATGCTAAATTAGGGGTTAAAATAGTTTAATATTTTTAATGCTAACTATACATAAAATAATCAAAGTCCACCAAATAGCCATTTCTTAACTCAGTGATTCCCAAAGTGGGGTCCGGGGCCCCCTGGTGGGCCTCAGAGACACTACAGGGGGGCCCCAAAGCTTGTCTACAAAACAACTACATTGAAAAAAATTCATTTTAAAAGGTAAATACATTTATTTGGAGAAACGTAATAGTTTGAACCAGTATTTAGCTTTACCATCATTGCTAGATGTTGCTTTTATGTCATTTTAGCTGTAAAATAATAGAAAATTCCTTAGAATAGAGAACATTTTTATGATTTGGGGGCCCAGAGAGATTTTCGGATCGATAAGGAGGCCGCGATGTCCTGGACTTTGGGAATGGCTGTCTTAACTTATTCATCCAAATCAAGTACCAACACATTGGTAAAACTAATTTTGTATATTGTAACTAACAACAACAAACGGAAGATAATTTTGTAATCAACAAAAAATAATTGATGACCTATTTTTTCCCTCTATATAAATGTGTTTTTCAGTGATTTTTTTGTGTCCATTTCAAATAGGTCTCCAAGAAATGCTGCAGAATCACTCATTTGTGGGTTGTGTAAATCCTCAGTGGACTTTGATTCAGCATCACACCAAACTTTACCTCCTCAACACCACAAAACTCAGGTAAAAATCCTACAAAACCCCATTGTTTCATCTGTTACATTGATAATTATTATTTCTAAATACGGTTTTGTTTGTCCTGGTTCAGCCAAGAGCTTTTCTACCAAATCCTCATCTTTGACTTTGGAAACTTCGGGATGCTGAAACTCTCTGTGAGTAAAGTCTGTTCGCTCCGTTGCATGTTTTTGTTATTTCTCACGGCTGATGACGATGCCTTCAGGAGCCCGCGCCGCTGTACGACTTGGCGATGCTGGCGTTGGACTCGGCGGAGAGCGGCTGGACAGAGGAGGACGGTCCCAAAGAAGGACTGGCCCAGTACATCGTGGACTTCCTCAAAAACAAGACGGAGATGTTGGAGGACTATTTCTCGTTGGAGATAGATCAGGTGCGTTCAAGTCGTTCAGCAAAGGGCCCGTGTTCTGCTAAATGTTGCATAGAGTTGGCTGCGACCCCAAAAATTGCCACTCAATAGACCCGGGACCCTCACTCTTTACTGCAGCAAAACATTTTAAATCAAGTTCAGAACATTTATTCTGATATTTGACTTTATACTGTGCTTTACCAGGGTTTCCGCGGGGCATTAAAAAGCATTAACCCCTCAACCCCGCCTTAATCGAGCACAGTTTCTCCAGTTCTAACTTCTTGACTGGAGAGTTTAGAGCCTATATGTCAGAGTAATGCCTCATTTGAAAACTTCAGAAGTCCTCTAAGCTTCATCCTTGTTTTTGTTATCACATTTTAGTAGTTTTTGTTGTGGTTTTCATTGCTTTGTTGTTGCAGTTTTTCCCAAATTTTGCCAGATTTCATTGTTTTTTGTCGCCTTTTTGCCATTTTTTTCATCACATTTTCGTTGGATTAGTCTCACTTTTTGTCAGTTTCAATGCTTTTTGGCACGTTTTGGCCACATGTTGTTTAAAAATAATCATAACTAGAAATGCAGCAATGGCTGCGCCATTGTGATTGACTGCGGAACTGCGGGAATCGAATGCATAAATTGCATAAATTGGTTAATTTGCATAATCTAATTTGCATAAACCGGTAAAATGCATGAACAGTTTAAATTGCACAAACTGTTATGTTGCATAAACTGGTTAAATTGCAAAAAAAAACGGTAAAATGCATTAATTGGTTAATTTGCATAAATTATATAAACTGCATTAACTGTTTAAATTTCATAAATCCTAAATGGCATAAATTGTTATGTTGCATAAACTGGTTAAAATGTGTAAACTGGTTAAATTCCATAAAGTGGTTAATTTGCATAAATTGTTTATATTGCATAAACTTTTTAAATTCCATAAACTGGTCAAACTGTTGAAATCGCCTAAATGCTGAAATTGCAGAAGCTGCACAAATGGCTGAAACACATGGAGCCAGAAATCCTATTAAAATGCATTGGCTGGATTCGCCATACACACTAATGGGGCAGAGACCACATACACACCAATGCAAAAATTTAAAATTCCCGTAGAAAAAACTGGAAAACTGCAGAAGGCCAATTTTTTCACAAAACCCACAAGTTGCGGAAGCTGAACATGCACAAATTGCAGAAATTGCAGAAATTGCGGAAAAAAATGCGGAAAAGAATGAATTTGCGGGAGCCCCATTATGCGTCAATGGGAAAAATGTGCGGTATTTCGTCCGATTGCGGAAAAACCGTAAATTGCAGAAGTCCCAAAAGTAATAGCACGATTCTACCAAACATGCGGAACGTTTTGATGCATAACTTGCAGAAATTGCACAAAGCATGAAAGTGCTGAAAGGTGCAGAAAATCAGGAAAAAGATGGAATAATATTAAAGAACATGAAAACCAATAATTGACTGCGGAAAGTTCCGCAGTCAATCAATAATCAATGGTTTTGTATAGCCCAATATCACAACAGGAGTTGCCTCATAGGGCTGCACCGAACATTAAGGCAATAAAACAGAGCAGTAAATAAGACAATGAAAAGTTCAGGCGAATCAAGTATCCAGGCAAACATAATGTCCAAAAAATCAAATGATCAATCCACAAAAAATGTGACCAAAACGTGTCAAAGAAAGCAACAAAAACGTGATAAAAACAACCAAAAAGGACGAAATCGTGACAATCATAACGAGGATGAAGCTTAGATAAGTTTTGTAGGCCTTCACTTTCAAATGAGGCGTTACACTGGCCTATAAACTGTGAGCTCTGGTCGAGAAGCTTTTAGATTTGGGTAAAGTCGAACTGGAGAAAATGCGCTCGGTTCAGGTAGGGGTTAAGAGGTTAAATGTCATTAAATGAATTGTGCCAAAAGTAAGGCCTTAAATGTCATTAAAAAGATTAAAACTGGCATTAAATCTACATTTATTGGAAAATGATGACATTGTGCAAATGTTTTTACTGTACAAGTTCATCAAAATTACCAAAGTAAAACATATTCAGTTGCAGTTTTGTCCAATTCTCTTTCCTCTGTTTGATGAAATGTTTGCAAATGTGTGGCATTAACATATAGTATTTGGACATTAAAAATGGCAAAAGCATTAAATTGGACCTTGTTTACATTTTACTTTTTATTTCATGTTGAATTCATCTTAAATATAAGTTTTCCCATACATATTTCAAGTGATAACATGTAAACCACAATGCCTCATGAACAGCTTTTGAGTATTTTGTTGATATTTTGTGTGTGTCTGTGTGTTTTTTAGGATGGAAATCTGACTGGTTTGCCGATGTTACTGGACAAATACACTCCTGTCATGGAGGGGCTGCCAATGTTTATCCTGAGACTGGCAACCGAGGTAAAAACTGATCAGAAAGCTGCATAAACTGTAGTTATTTTAATGTGTTGGTGTAAAAATCACTGTTCTCTCCACACGCCATATTTTTAGATACAGATCAATTACTCTTTTGCATTAGTAGTGAGTTACTGCATAATCCAAATGGTAATAAACAGGTAAATGGGAAATCGGTAGTAGAGTTTGTGATTAAATGGCACAAAATGAGCATTACCATTGAAACCCAGCAGTTTAGGGATTACAAACATTACATTCTTAAATCTCCATTAGTTAACATGTAACAAACTGGGAATTCAGAGCAGCTGGGACGAGGCTATCCTGACCTCGATTAGGTTTCAGTCTGAAGACGCGCTCATTGTTCTTTGGTCTCCTCTCAGGTGAACTGGGACAGTGAGAAGGAGTGTTTCCGAGACTTCAGTAAAGAGTGCAGCCACTTCTACTCCATCAGGAAGCAGTACATTCTGGAGCCAGAGCCCGGAGAGCAGCAGGTAACTCACTGCCAATCAAATTTACCTTTTTGGTACAAATAAACGTACCTTGTCCATGAGGCAGATAAAAGATCTGTCTTTCACGTAGTTACATTTCAAAGCCTAGGAAGAATTACATCGATAGTTATTGCAAGAAGGACAGAGTAATTCAGTGGACAGTTGTTAGCTGATCTATATCCCCCTCTAGTGGCTAATTTTAGACTAAGTTGGGAATGTTTCTTCTGTTCATGCGCCTCATGCTGCCTGCCCTCTGAATTAGTGAAAGCGGACTTATTTTCAGACTTAACAGGGGTCTAGATCCTTTATATGCGCTCAGATTTGCCTACTTGATAAGAACGGCACTTGACTCCTGTTCTTGCTTTATAATTTGGTCATGTACTGATTGTTATTTTAGGACTCTGACAGTAACTGGAGGTGGAAAGTGGAGCACGTGATCTTCAAAGCGTTTCGGACACTCTTCAGTCCTCCCAAGCAGTTCAGTGAAGACGGGACGGTGCTACAGATCGCCAACTTACCGGACCTCTACAAAGTGTTCGAGAGATGCTGACACCTGTTTAATCTCACTAGTGCTCTTTTTTTAATAATTTGTAAATGTCAAGGTGTAAATAAATGTCAAACAATTTAATGTCAATCAAAATAAGAGCAATGTTTGGTCATGTTCATGTGTCTATGTACACTCGCACTGCAAAAAATCATTTTGAATAAGTAAATTTTCTCAGATTTTGAGAGTCTAATTTCAAGAACTCTGTCTGTGGCAAGATATTTTCACCTTAATTAAACAGTTTTATTTCAAGTAAATTAAGATTTTTCATCTAGTTTTGAGTGTGATTTCTTTAACTTGAGTATAAATACTTTGCCCTAGACATATTTCTTGAAATCAGTGTTAATTTTGACAACATATTTTAATTTAGTTTTAGTCTTAGTCTTTTGACGAAAATGTAATTCAATTTTAGTCGAGATTTAGTCAAAAAAATATCTTCAGTTTTAGTCTAATTTTAGTCGACTAAAATTGCAAGTCAATTTAGTCGACTAAACTTAAGACAAATTTAGTCGACTTTGCATTTATAATATTCATTATATTTATTCAAGGTCCTCTGCTTCCTTGGAGCTGCTCCCACATGAACAAAGCTCAGAGCTGTTCCTTTGGCAGTGAATTTACATGATATGAGGCGCTTTCAGACAATAGAAGTTTGGATGTTTTTAGTCTCTCCTTTTCATTTTTATTTAGTCTTATTTTAGTCGACTAAAATAACTGGACATTTTAGTCATAGTTTTAGTCTCATGAAAAACTTATTAATTTAGTTTTAGTCCAATTTTAGTCGCCAAAAATATCACTTTGACTAAAATTAAGACTAAATATTTTAGTCGACGAAATTAACACTGCTTGAAATTAGCACCACTGGTTTCTCTTTTACCCTGTTATCGGCCATCTTAGGGTTAGTTATCTCAGGTTATGCATATCCAAATCTCAAAGCGTATTGACAGTAGTGCTTACTGCCAGTGTGATACTTCATGTGAAAGCCAAGACCTTCTAGTTTCTAAAACTGTGTGTAAGATCTGTGTGAGTGAAACCCAACTTGCATCACATTTGACATCCCTAATCATAACCCTATGCCCCTGATTAACAGGCTAACTTGGATTACAGCACGCGTTCGCTGGGACATTGTTTAAAAGGTGCATTATGCAACTTTTTATGTGAAAAAAAAAAGTTGATATTTGTGTGTATTTGACCTTGTAGTGACCCAGTGGCTGTGAGTTGTCAGCATGGCATCTTTACTTTCCGTCACTGGAGTCTCTACAACGCTCCAGGATCAATTGTTTTGTAGATTTTCTAGTAAGGGTCCATCAGCAGTGAAAACCTTCCAAACAATTGATCTCGGAGCGTCATAGATACCACTGACGGAAAGTAAAGGCGCCATGTTGACCATTCATACAGCCACTGGGTCACTACAAGGTCAAATACACACAAATATCAACTTTTTTTTCCACATTAAAAGCTCCTTTAAATAAGCAATAATTCAATAATGACAAAAGATCCAGTGTTGCATACATTTTCCACCACGATCTTGTATTGATGATGGGAAAGCGCAGCTACTGTGTAAAGTCTTCTCCAGCACATCCCAAAGACTCTCAATGAGGTTAAGATCTGGACTATGTGGTCGCCAATCCATGAGTGAAAAAGATGCCTCATGGTCCCTGAACCACAATTTTAAAACATGAGCCCGATGAATCCTGGCATTGTCATCTTGGAATATGCTCGTGCCATCAGGGAAGAAGAAATCCATTGATGAATAACCAAGCCATTCAGGATGTTCAGGTGTTCACACTGGTTCTAAGGTAATCTTGCTTGAAATAAAGTAAACTGCCATTGGGATAAGCGCAATATGCTTATCCCATTGGCAACGAGATTAATCGGAAATAAAGACAAAATGTATTGAAGTCAGAAATATCTCAGAACAACTATTTAACTACATCTTAACTTGCCAAAACAACTCACATTTTAATTTGTTAAATCCAGATGGCAACACCACCCCCCCAAAAAAGACGACTTGTATAACACGTTTGTAATTACACATTTATTTCAAGAAATCTTTTAAATATCTGAAAAATTTCCATGAAACCTCAGCAGACACAGTTGTTTCTCTATTATATATAGTCTCAAATACCGACTGCACCTTTTTATTTTCTTTAAATACATACCATCATCATTCAGTACCTGTTAAAACAATGCGCAATGGAGTGGTGCGTACCCCCAGTTTCCTTAATGCAAGAAGGCACTTTACTGAGAGGGAAGCTGGATAGACAGAGAGAGAGAGCCAGGGTTTAAAAAGCGTTTGTTATATTAATTCATGCAACTTATCAAAAACACAACCAAAAGTACCCAGACAGAGGACAATGGATAACATGTCGTACAAAGATCTGCAAATTAAGTAGTGATTCAAAGAAATATCCCAAAAGTGCATTTCCAAGCAACATTGTAGTTTTTAATTATTATTAAGTTTATGAGTCATATCTCCCAAAACGCCGTCAGACAAAACAAGAAAGTAGGATAGTTTGTCTTCCTGTGCTACAAGTGTTTTTGGTAAGCTACGGATAATGGGTTATGATGGACGTTGGCTCCTGGCGGTGCGGTACGGCTGTCGCACACAAAAGGGGGGTGGGGGTGGGGGTTTGAGGGCGATCGTTCATTCGTTTCGTTTGCGAGATGGGTGAGAGGCGGGACACGTCTCTCATTGTTGGGACAGCAGCGCGTTCCTGTTGGCCTTCATCTTCTCCAGGCGTTTGACGAGGTGGTTGTTGGTCATCTCCATCTCCTCGATTTTGTCCAGCGCCGTACGCAGCTAAGAGAACAATGTAAATCATTATCAACATGAAGGGATGCAATTAGAAAAAGACTGTTAAAGAGGGGGTATTATGCTTTTTTCAATCACATAGCACCAGTCTATAGCATACTACAATGATGACGTAACCTTCTGTTGGTCTGTATATGCAGTAAATTAAAATAACTGCCTTGAATAAAATTGCTCTCTCAAAATGGCTGTACTGAACGTCTTGAAATAGGCCTCTGTCTCTTTAAGAAACTTTCCGACACGCCCCTTCAGCACACTGCTGTGGCATCTAAACAACACTACTGTGCGGGGAGGGGGCTCTGCTGAGCTGAGGAGCAGTGGTTGGTGGCTTGGCTGGTGACAAAAGGTCCAGAGGCGTCTCCAGGAGGTGGGGCATTCCTAGGAGGACTGAGGCATAGCTACACCTAAAATGGCTGCCGTCTAAGTTTTTACTGATTACTCAAAAATATGTGAATGAGCCAAGGCAACACTCCAGGTATGTGTTTAATGAGGGAATGACATAATAACATGATATAAAGCTTGAAAAAGTCCATTTTACATAATACCCCCTCTTTAAGCAGTTGTTTGGGCAGTACATTGTCCTTTGTAAACAAAATACCCGTCTCCCTGGGAACTTATTATATTAACCAGCTAATCCAGTAGTTTAGACCTCTATAAACGTGTTCTGAAATGCATGTACTGCAAAAGGTAATCTAGAAATAAGTCAAATTTTCTTGAAATTTAGAAAACCGATCATCAGGCAAGTCTTTTACGTTTAAAGAAAAACAAAAATCTTCATTTACTTGAAATTGGATTATCAATCTAATTGAGTGCGATTATTACTTTTTATGCCGAAAAAATATATATATTTGTGCGTATTTTTCCTTGTAGAGTGGTCAGCCTTTACTTTGGCGCCTTTACTTTCCATCACGGTGGTCTTTACAACTCTCCAGGACTAACTGTTTGGTAGGTTTTCTAGTGAGAGGGTGCGTCAGCAGAGAAAACCTTCCAAACAATTGATCCTGGACCGTTCTGTAGAGATGTCCTACTGATGGAAAGTAAAGGCGCCATGCTGACCACTCATACAGCTGCTGGGTCACTATAAGGTCATATACACACAAATATCAACTGTTTTTCCACATAAAAAGTTGCATTGTGCACCTTTAAAAAGCACACTGCGTAAAGTTTTGTATTATACTGATGCCAGCGAAACAAAACATGCTCCTACAGTTGACACAGGTCGACACAGAAAAGTGCTACATAGGCAGTGGGTAATCAAAGAACCAATTTGGATGAAGACTTAAAGACCTAGTCGATATCTCCATGGAGATGAGCTGGGGACGTCCTGCTCCCAGTAAAATTACAGTCAGGTCTGAGGAGAGGTGAGCCGCTCACAGCAAATACACACATTTACTTGGTCATTTTTAAAAGGCATCTTTCAACAAGAAAAATATCTGTAATAAAATAAATGCTTTTATTTAATTATTTTTATTGGGTGAAAAAAACTTGCCTCATGGACAGGGGAAAATTTACTTATTTCTAGATTACGTTTTGCCGTATCCGATTCTGATGTTAGTTTAGCCGTTCATTTCACTCAGCCTCAAATGTTTATGCTCCTGGAAATGTTTAAAATGTGCACAGTGAAGTCGATCTTGATTCAAAACATTTGCTATACGGTGCTTCCCAGAACAATCGCTGTTAGATATTGATATTGACAGTAAGTTGTTTTTGAACCAAAAGCTGCATCAAACAGAAATCATCAGATCATGATTCAATTTTGTTGTATTGTACTGTGGTTGAGTGATTCTAATTGCTGTTTTGCTTTGGTTAAGTATCAGGCCACAGTCGTCTGGTGAATCATTTACCTCTCGCTGTAGTTTTCGTTTTTCTGCTTTCAGTTCGTCTTCTATTTTCTCTGCATTATCGGACGCCGCCTTGTACCTGCTCACCTGCCCTTCAAGTCTGTTGATCTGACAATAAAAACAAGACATAAACAACGATCAGAAACACTATCGATCCAAGTCGGTATGTTTTGTAGATTTGCGAGACACTTACATTTTGCTCCATTGTTCCCATTTCCTGTTCTGCTTTAGAAAGTTTAAATTTATATTCACTAATCTGTCTGTTTGCATCTCCTGCAGAGGAAAAACAAAAACAACACGTTATATTCAGATTATATAGTGTTTTAAGACGCCCAAAGTGCTTTACATAACAAATTTAAAGTTCATATGACCAGAACAAATGATGGATATTATAACATTTTGCAAAACATTTTTCACTTTTATTTTGAGGTGTGCATTATCTCACTTTCTTTTAGGAAATGGGAAAAGCATGTTCCTTAAATGTCACAGTGTAACATTAGAGTCCCAGTTCTATCGTTGGAATATAAACTCGACAGTTCTCGCCTTGTTTTTTTACTTTAGTAGAGTTTTTCTCAAACATTTCACACCAAGTACCCCCTCGTAAAATATGTGACCTTCCAAGAACCTAAAAGGCCCCATTACCACACTTTTTCCCTCCTTTTTAGTAGGCTAAAATTCTTTTTGCCCCATAAAAGTATGCTGCAAAAGTAGTAACTTGTGTAAAAATAAGCCTGATTTGTGAAGTTTGCATTGTTTTATGATTAGTTGCGGGTTAACCCAAAATAGTCAATATGTGTCTGATGGTAAAAATACCACACTTTGACTAAAAAGGGTAAAAAAATTAGGTGTGATATATTTTTCATCAACAATGAAAGAGGAAGCCAATAAGTTAAATTGTGAGTTGAGATGCTACAAATATTTGTAACGATGGGAATGAAGTTGCATCACAAGTCTTCACAGGGACAAGTTTCTAGGGGCATTGCACAACTTGCACATGCAGGGTCACTTTTACAGAAATGCTAGAAAATCAGCCGGCAAGTTTTATGAAATTCATACAAATGCTTTATAATGAGATGCAGTGTTTTTCCCCCACAAATGACTGAGATTACAATATCCTTAAAATGCATATGACACATTAGACACATTTTTTGCTAAAACACAGTTAACGCGATTATATTTAAGATTTTGCTAAAGATTATACCCAGTTTTCTTAGTTTGAGCATTTTTGTGATGTTTATATTTTCACTTCCTTATTGGACACCGACAGGAAGTGCCATCGAAGAAGGTAAACAATTTTAAACTGTTGCCGTGCAACCGTGTTAAGTCAATGGGAAATGAATGAGTCAAACTGCTATGGAATGTTACCTTCTTTTATGTCACTTCCTGTCAGCAGCTTAAAAATTCAAATACAAATAACTTTTCTGCCCAACATTTCTTCATTAAAATTGCTGCTTCACTGAGAAAAATGATAACTATGCAACTGATGAACTTGCAACTGATGTAATCCATCTAAATGAGTCATATTTTCAAGAGCATTAAAATCTGTCATATGCACTTTAAGTACAATTAAACAAAAGAAAATCTGGTATAGAGCCTTAAATTCTCATAAAAATTCTGAAACTATGATAAATACTATTATTAATCCTACCAAAACAAGTAAGAATTTTGAAGTATGTAAAAACCTGTCAAACTCATTTTGAATATGAGGTTAAGGTTATGGTTCAGGTTCACGTTAATGTCCCCGTAGGAATTGTTTCTCCTGCACCAACACAGACACATTAGTCTAAGTGTCTCTTACGCTGCATCTCTATGAAGTGCAGGTCGGTGCCGTTCTCCAGCCCCTCCCCGTCCGTGAACGTCTCGTTCTTCGAGTGTTTCTGTTTCTCCTCGTCCAGTTGGTTCTTCAGTTTCCTGATCTGCGCCAACAGCTCGTCCTTCTCATCCGCCAACTTCCGCAGCCTCACATCTGCACAAAGACAATATTATAATGTTGGCTAAAAAATAACATTGCAGCATTGACCTGGCAGATATAGCTGAAGCACACATCGATTTCAACACTTTTCTGATCTTGAATGACCCATATCTGTCTTGACTGAATGTTTAATGAGTGCTCTTTCCTCACGACTGCACTAAACCAGTTACCCACGATTCTGCAGTGATCAGACTCACCGAGCGGCCCCTCTCCCGCCGACTCCAGCACCTGTGCGGCCTCCTGGGACACCACCGTGAGCCCGGAGGACAGCGGCTCGTGGTTCACGTCTCCGTTCGGGGTGCCGTCCGGGATGATCACCAAACCGTGTTTCTGACGGGGGCAAAAGCAAACATATCGATTCAATGATCTACAAGGGAAATATTTATTTACGGCACCGTTGATAAGTCATTCGCTATAACTTATGTTCATGTCAGTCTCTCCAGGATAGTCCATAAAGTCCCACCAGGTTCTAGAGGTTTCAGCGCACTGGTGTTGAAAAACAAAGTGAATCGTACTGTTTAAAAGCTCTATACCTGATTTTTTGTTTTGTTTTATTACAAATGAAGGAAGTCACTAAATTAAAATATTTTAAAAGTGCTCCAACGCGTTTCGGCTCCCTGATGAAGGCCCCTAGCCGAAACGCGTTGGAGCACTTTTTACCTTTTCTAGCCATGTGATTCAATAAAGGCTTTTTAATATTTCTAGACGAGTGCCTTTGCATTTTTTTCTTTTTGTTGCCTATGGACTTAGCCCTTTACCAAAGAGCACCATCGTTTTAAAGGGATACTTCGGGATTTTTGACATAGGGCCTCATTTCCTAGTTATCCAGAGCGTTGTTGATGTCTGGAGATATTTTTTTCTTAAATTCATGCAGTTCTTATATTTGAAGAGTCTAGTTGCGCTAGCCTAGAGCAAGGCTAAAGCAGTTCTATGGTAAACGCTAGCCTGCATTAAAACAGTCTGACCCACTCCACAGTGCACCTGAGGTAAATCACATATAACACCAGACTAACCATATAAATGTCTGTTAATAGAATAATTTTTTTAAATAAAACTGACCTTGTATCACATGAATTACCGCATTTTGAGGGACTATTTTCTCACAGATCACTCCGCCGCTGCCTTAGCTTACAGCCACAAAGCTGATGCCGCTCAAATATAAGTTATTTTAAACACAAAATGGTTAAAATTAACCTATCGACACAGACATTTATATCGTTAGTCTGGCGTTATAAGTGATTTACCTCAGGTGCACTGTGGAGTGCGCCAGACTGTTTTTTAATGCGGGCTAGTGTTTACCATAGAACTGCTTTAGCCTTGCTCTAGGCTAGCGCAACTAGACTCTTCAAATATAAGAACTGCATGAATTTAAGAAAAAAATATCTCCAGACATCAACAACACTCTGGATAACTAGGAAATGAGGCCCTATGTCAAATCCCGAAGTATGCCTTTAACAAGAAATAAGATAAGTAAAACAGTTCCAAGCAGCACTCCTACCTTCTGTTTTTTTTTTTTTTTTACAAATTAAAATATTAGTTGTGGTCCAAACTCAATCCAAACCTTTTCAACATATCAGCATCTAAATACTGTGCATGTTTCGGTCACTTTTCAGGGTCACTTTCACAGAAATGCGTGAAAACTAGCCTACAAGTTCATGAAATTGATACAAATGCTTTATAATTAGATCCACAGTGTTTTTCCCACAAATATCTGAGGTCGCAATATACTAAAGGAGGAAACTTTACTTGGAAAATCATCAGGTATAGTGCCTTCAATGACTAAATGACTGAACAATGTAAAAATACAGTTCTTAGTGTACCTCCAATACTTACAGTACTTAAAGCATTGCGCAAGTCAACTATTACTTCATTCCCGTAGGTGTAACATCAAAAGTGCAGTTGCTAAAAGCACAGAAACGCTGACTGTGTTTTGAGTTCAGTCTGAACCAATAAACCAGCAGTAATCAAATACAGTGCACCCATCATTATAATGGAGCACAGACTAACGGGTCCCATATGGAGAAGACGGGGAGAAAGGTGAAGGAAACAGAGACAGGAAAGTGTACATGTAGTATAGCATTAAACGAAATGGAGAAAGAGGTCCAGAACTATGTATTTTTCAAACTGTACAGACTATTTACTTTACAGAACAAACACAGCTGATGATTGACCTGTTGTCCCCTTGTTTTGCATGCCTTTGTGCTGGGACGTACCTCTCCTGCTTTGGCCTTCCCCTTGATGTCAGCGAGCTCATCTCTCAACTCATCCCTCTCATTCCTAATGCAATCAAAGTACTCTTTCTGCCTCTCTAGGGCCTGGCCACGCGCACCAGGAGACAGAAAACATGGAAAGAGGGATAGAGAGAAAACGGGAGAGGAGAGGGGGGAGAGACATGAGAAAGGAACAACAGAGTGACTACAGTGGGACATGCACAACACATGCAGAGTGCGGCATCCATTCACACGGATGGATGTGGAGACGAGGTCGGACCACAGCTAATGTGTAAAAGAGCTTCACAAACAACTTTTGTATGGTTTGTATCAGATAATTGTATTATATTATATATTTTTGCCACCACCTTGCCAGTATGTTGCAAAAACACAGCAAAAAACAGACCATGTGGCATTGTCTTCACCTATAGTTTAATTGAGCGAAGGAAGGTAGAAGTAGAATCTAAGTGCAATTTATTTTGTTGGGCACCACCGTATTACTGCATTGAGTTTAATTGATTCAGGACAAAAGTGAGGCTATAGTTAAATTACTTTTAGCATATGTTTGTCTTTTAAAGCAGTACTAAGTAACGTGTTTACCTTAATAAATCCTTTCCGTAGTCCCAGTGGGGGTAATACAAGTGTTAATGGGATGATTGGAGGGTCTTTCATCTCCCCCTGGTGTCTCTGGCCAGAAAACCATGCTTGCAACTTGACTGCCACCGGGGCGGAGCAACCAATACACACTAATAGAATCACGGAGAAGAAGCTAACAGGCTAACGGGCAAAGCTAACTGCGGGCTAGCGCCACTTTAAACAGTATTTACAGCCAAGTTTGAGTGAAAAAAAAATATTCCCATTGTATAACTGGATGTACAACACCTCTCTCTCCCTTCACCTTTTCTGTCAGCATAGTATTTACTCTCCAAGGCATTTAATAAGTTAAAAAATCGTAACTTGCTACGACACCTGCAGTTGCGCTTATGGCCTCTAGGGGCAAGAGTTACTTAGTACTGCTTTAAGTTGAGATATATGTAGTAAAACAAATGGGTAACATTTAAAGCAAAAGCCTAATGATTATTTAAATTAACTTCTCTTTAGATGATCATGAGTGTAATTTTAACTAGCAGTGCTCATGAGAGCGCCTTCAGAGTTTCATTGTGTTATGGCAACAAAGGTCTATTTTAATCTTTAACAGATGCCGATATTGTGGCTCAGTGTTCTTTGGGACGTTTCAACAAATTATGACTTTGGGATTATCGGCATCACATCCATTTTGGAATCTACATCTAAAAGTTTGTGTTGCTTTGTAAGATCAGCTAATTTATTCATGTGGTCGACCTCTGCGCACATGCTTACAGGAAACAGATGTGGGAAGAGGAGTCTCTCGGGAGGAAAACAAAACTACTTTACCATATTTTCGAAAAACAAACAATAAAACTACAGAGCTTAAATCTAAGAACTTATCAAAAACAGAGCTTTGACGCTGCTCATGCTAAAATATAAACGTCTGCAGCCAAACAGAATAATCTAATTTACAAACCATAATAAGCTTCAAATGTAGCTACACTGGGTTAGTTATAAAACAAAAAATAAAAGCTGGTTATTTTGACATGCACAAATCCAAATTAAACTTAAAACCACGCAGTTGCTACAGTTCGGTCCATCATGCAGCGGCAGCTTGAGAGGCAAAGACTCCAACACTCTTTATTAAGGCAAAGTTAATATAGAGGTTTCCGATCATTTGGTCTTTTGCCTCTCAGAGTCTGACCGAGCGCCACGTGGGACCGCCTACCCCGATCTTTTTCTCCTTCCAGTTTATGGTTTCCTGGAGATCAAACACCTCTCGGGTCAAGGTGTCTAACTTAGACCGCATTTGCTGGTTCTCCTGCGGCCGAGCGAAGGGCAAGAGGTGAGAGGGGCGGGACAGAGACATGAGTGAAGCAACGAGGAAACCAGTAAGAGCAGTGATAAATCCACAGAGCAGTGACTTTTTATGCTTTTTTTCTTATTTATGTCTTGACGAGTACAAAACCATAAGCCTCAATAACTTGTAATGAACATGACCGGATATAATAAAAGCCTAATATATTTTCCTGTGATTTAAATACCAACAAAACCTTTTACTTCCATATAGTTACACTACAGTATACAAGAGACATAGAAATCACAACGTCAATGGCCTGCTTGCACCCAAGAAATGTGTGGAAAATGAGATAAATCAGTCTAAACTGATAATTAAAAGGCCCTGACCCAATGTTTTCCCAGCTTTAAATCCACGACGAAAAGAGCTACTTACTGTAAGTGTAAACCGTTTATTGTGGTTAAAACTTCTTCCAAACTTTCCAAGACCATTTCTAACTTTCTGATTCTTCATGGGGACAAGTTTCGCAACATTCAGGAAACAAAGCAGAGCTATATTGCAAGTGCTCCTAAGGTATTATTACGCATTGCAATACAGTGCCCCTTTTTATCCCCTTAGAAAATGTTTTAATTTTGTGTAACTATACTTGGATCGTGTAACTCTTCACGTAACCGTATTTAAATAGGGAAAACGTGGAAGAGCTTGATCGCATCACACCACTCCCGTTTGGGCCCATAGAGGAGAGGAGAGGAGAGGCTATATGCTCCTCTATATGCTAACACCATCAATAAATAAATATTCAATACATGGACATGCACTCGTGTTTAAAATGAATTGTGACCTCCCCATTCCCCCTTGACGTCACCGCTCTGTGGTTCAGACGACGAGTGAAATGAGTAAAAGAAACTTCACAGAGACAGCAGAAAAATCCTAAAGGAAAAACAGCCTCTTCTGGTCCTGTACGGTGGCCTGGCAGGGTAAAAAAGTGTTGCCAGTCTCACCTCTATAAGTTCATCTCTCTGACGCAGACCCTCTTTCAGCTCTTCCTGTTTATGCTGCAGCACTGTGCACAGGTGCTTCTGTCTTTCCAATTCCTGCAGAAAAAAACACACCAATGATAAGAATGGTACAAAATAAACAAAAAAAGAGACCTCATTTGTTTGTTTACAGGTATTCATTTTACATCAATTTCAAAACATAAGTCTAATGTAAAGAGTGTTATGAGAGTATTTTCAGGCAAAAAACAACAACATTTCTACAGTAAAAGAGGCCCCTCATTTCAAACTGTCCACCTTTGTCTTGTCCTCCAACTCCCTCTTCATCTCCGCGCTCTGCTCCTCCAGCTCTTCGATGACGTCTTTGAGCGTGTCCGTCTGGTAGATGAGGTTCGCCTTGTTGTTGTCCAGCTGCGCGTTCGACACCATGGCTTTCTTATACTTCTCCTCGACGTCCACCAACGAATCCTGATGTTAGAAACGTTACGGGGGGAGGGGCAGTGTTAGTAACTAAGCTCTGAGATGATTTCAACACGGCCCCGGTCGCTGTACATGCATCAGGACCGGGCTGAGTGCCAAAACAACACCAAACATAAAGTAGGTATCCAAAAGTGTGGTTAAGTTAGCAAAAATTATATATACAAAAGTATCCATCTGGAGTTTTTGTGGCGTTCGTTCTTGGATATTTTGTGACGCAATGAACTGATAGGGAGTTTGCATTGGATCACAATAAAAAGGGGGGAAAAAAAGGTGCTACTTGGAATTAAGAAACATGATGTTGAGGCAGTGGTTGTACAAATCTACAATGTAAGAATGAGAGGAAAGTTAGTAATCTACTGGTGCACAATGGAAAGTAGTGACGAGAGAGTGAATTCAACTTTTGACTGAAACATCGAGGAATATTTTACTTTAGATCCCATAAAAAAAGGTAAAGGTTTTGGTAGGGCTGGACAATTAATCACAACTTATTTTCAATAATTGCCATGGGACTTTATAATGGGCAGGTTTACAGCCATTTCTTTGGCAGAAACGGCACCTAGTTCTGGAGTTTGGATGGGACGATGGAACATTTTAGTGTTTTAAATGACACTGGAGGAAAGTGCTTGTTTGTGTGAGCTGAGGTTTGTCTAATTCATGAATAAGCTACATGGATTCATTTTTATTATTAATAAACTAGAATCAAAACAGAGCTTAATCAATAGGAGAAAAAAAAGGTCGATGAATGTTTCTGCCATAACGTCCAGCCCTAGGTTTTAGTATTTAAAGCAGAAGTAACTCATGCTCCTAGAGGCCATAAGCGCCACTGCAGGTGTCGTAGCTTGTTGCGGTTTTTTACTCATTGTCCGTGAGAGTAAATATCACGCTGACAAAAAAGACAAAGGGAGAGAGGGATATTGTACATCCAATTACACAATGGAGATAAAAAAAATTCACTCAAACTTAAATACCGTTTAAGTGGCGCTAGCCCGCAGTTAGCTTTGTTCGTTAGCCTGTTAGCTTCTTCTTCATGATTCCATTAGTGTGTATTGGTGGCTCTGACCCGGAGGCAGGAAAGCTGCAAGTGTCGTTTTCTGGCCAGGGACACCAGGGGGAGATGAAAGACCCCCCAATCATCCCATTAACACTTGTATTACCCCCAGAGGGACTACGAAAAGGATTTATTAAGTTACTTAGTACCGCTTTAACAATTTCGAGGAGAGTACAATCTGTAAATTGTGCTTTTGTTGAGCTATGATTGTAAGAAGGAGAAAGAAAAGCCTAAGGAGATGTCCAAATGAATACAAATAAAAATGCAATTGCAATTATGATTTTATCTATATCTTACCATAGTAGAAAATAAACAAATTTGATTTAAAAAAAAAAAGCTTACTATTGACGCCACATTAAAACTAATGGTGAACTCTTTTCAAAGTGTCAGAACTGTATGAGAAATCTGGTCAATCTGTAAACCATTTTGAGGTTTTATGGATGTTTAGTGAGTTCAATCCAGCACCATTTCCATCAAAAGGTTAGTCACATTCTCCACAGAGTGATTGATAAGATTACGAACGTCTAGTCTAATCAAGAAAAACCCATTGCACAAGAGGCCACAACCAGAGCGCTTCATCGAACAAGTGAAGATAGGATCATGCAAAGGCTCTGTGTAGCATTTCCAACAGGGAGCAACCAAAGATAAGTGTGTGTGAGGGTTAGGGGCAAACGGAACGGACTATGAGGGGGTGCAGGAAGTGGGTTAGTGACGCCACACGGATCCCGGGACGACATAGTGAGAGTGAGAGGAGGTAGGAGATATAGGAGGCATGCTTTTGAGCTCAAGCCCCACTACCTTCAGCTCTTTAAGCCCCTGCATGTACCGCCCTTCTACATCCTGAATCTGGTCCTTTAGTTCATAGATATCCTGTAGAGCAGATGGGAGACGGGAGGGAATCATTGGCCAGGCCTGTCACGGTAACGATAACAAATTCCGAAGTGCGATGCGGTAAATAGCGGGTTCATTTTAATACGTAGCAGCCGTCTAGTACCCAAATCATATACATTTATTTTCTATTAGTAAAATGTCTACAATGCGAGATTAGGTTACCCTATAACATATAACACATTAAACCTAAATCTATAAAGTTTAAAAGACAAAGCCGGAGAGATTCCCACACACTGCTAAACTTACAATATGTTACTTCATTAGGACATAATAAACGGCAATGTTTCGGCGCTAAAACTTTCAACAGGCGAATGCATCAACTTCTTTACTCCCGGCCTGACCAGAGCATATTTTCTCCAATTTGGCTTTACCCAAATCTAAAAGTTCTTGGAAAAAAAAAAAATCATCAAAAGAGCGACAAAAATTAGGATGAAAATGCAACAAAAATGCGATACACAAAAGAGAGAGAAAAAAAAAAAAACATAACTACAACGTTTCAAAAATGTGACTGTTGTGCACTGTTGAGATTTGGGTAAAGCCGAACTGGAGAAAAGGGACTCGGTTAAGGCGGGGGTTAAAAAAGTTACTAAACACAATATTGACAGTGTGCAGGAATCTCTTCAATTTGATGGGAGTCTCTTCCTCGTCTCTAAAGCACCTACCTCAACAAGACAAAAACTAAAGGTTCAGACTCTAAAAAACAAAAGACACATTTCATTGCACGCAATCACTGATTTCTAAATTTATGTCTGTGTCGACAATACAAACTTGTTAAGCTCCAGAAGAGAGAGAGGTACGAATACTTCCTAAACCCACTGTATCAAGAATATCAATGATGCGTCTGTCACTACAAGTCTTAACCTATGTGTGCTTTTTAACATTTACACATTAAATATGAAGCACACTTATAATATTTCCTCACTAAAATAATGTGTTGGGGCTTACAATGAGTCATAGATATTTCACGTATTTTTCTCAAGTATAGCAGTGACTCGAGACGCAATTATCGTGACAGGCCTAGCAGGAGGGAGTCAAGGAGATCATCAAGGAAGAAACAGATAAAACAAAGCCAAAGCCCCCCCAGAGTCCCAAACATTGAGAGGATCCAGCTGGCAGGCACATGACCAGCATAGAGAGTCCATAGACATACAGCATATAGGATATCAAAGTCAACATTCACCCAATCCTCCTCGTGCATAAAGGAAAAACATGGGCAGACACTTAGAGAAGCAGGGAAGGGGAATGTGGGGTTCGTAAGCAGGAAGTTTACATCAATGGACTAGACACAGAACATCTGGATTAGCATTTAGAGCTACGGGGATGAGAAAGTGTACGGCTAATGCTACAAAACACAACACAGCACAGTATTATAGCTTTATTATTAAACAATATAACCCCCAATTGTCGAGCGAGGTTCTTTCATTATTTTAAGAGTTTTTGAAAAAGTCTTGAATTGGCGTGAAGCTGAAGCCTAAAATAGCTTTTCACTCACGTCTGAAAATGAGATACTGTATCAGTGCGCTCAGTCAAATTCAAGTCCAAAATAAACTTAATGGATTTGGCAATGTGTGTCCACTGCAGACTGGACAGTTCAGGGGAGCCATTTTTATATAAAACTGATGTCATCAACTTAACATAATAATTTAAAAGCCCCTGTGCCCAGTTTGTGCAGTGTTTTCCTTATTTTAATGATCACAAACCTGGAAGTAGTGCTATAAATAAACAGTCTAGTAACACAATTAAAACGTTATCACATGCTTTGTTTCGGTTTGAAAATGGGAAAGAAAGATTTAAAATTTTCTGTTAATATTTTTTATTAAAAAATATTATTACCAACTTGACAGCTCAAATGTATGCTTTAATATGGTTTCTTTGATATAAAAAATGCAATCAGAAGTTATTAATGTGCAACAAGAGCTTCTATTTCTGCTTATTATACTCACAATAACATCAAAGAAAAGCAAATTGATAGAAGAAGTCATGAAAATATGGATCAGTCTCTATTTCATTTAATCTTAATACATTTGTCAAGATGTCCAATTTAGAGTATTTTCACAGATTATGACAAAAGATATAATTTACACAATCAAATGGTAAATATGTCAAAATAAAAGATGCCAACATTGAGCGCTCTCACTCACCCTCAGTTCAGTCAGATTAGTGTCCGGCTCATAGATGCTCCCCGTGTCGGTGCTGCCCCGTCTGGAGGAGGTGCCCCCAAAGAGGCCAGGGTGGCAGGGGACAGTCCTGGGGTGGCGCAGCGGCTGGACGGCTGGAGAGAGGGAGAGAGAGGAGGTAAATAAAACAATACAAAAGCATCAATAGCAAACAGCAACCCAACTCCGAGGGGTAACTTGAAGCCGCCACGTGAGCGCAGCGCTAACGGGTCATGTTGTTTCACCACAGCAACGAGGAGAAAGTTGGAAGAAAGTTCTTTGGTGTTTCAGATTCTACAGCATTATACTTTCAGATCGGGGCAGGGGCCTGTAGTAAGTAATCATTTTAGTTAGTGATTTATCTACCACTAACTCAATTTCCAAGCCAGATTTGTAAAAACAAAGAGAATCTTTATTTGTGTAGCGCTTTCACAAAACAACAAGATCCTATATTGTTTCATAATGTGAGCATAAGGGTCCTCCTAACAAGCGACTTATGAAGTCAACGCTGCATTGGGGTAGAGTGATGGAAGCAAGACTGCCCCAAGACCATTTGACCACCACCACGCAGACACATCATATATAGGTGAAAATTAGAATATCGCTCAAAAGTTTATTTATTTTTGTAATTCAACTTAAAATGTGAAACTAATATATGATAACGACTTAGGGCTGGGCGATAAATCAAATTCATACTTTTAAAAACAGACGATGTGGAACATGGCTAAATCGTAAAATCGTGTCCACCTGACGAGCGCCGTGCTGCTGATTTAGCAGCATTTCAGACGCTCCGTAGCGACTGTTTTAGAAAATGACACCGGCCGAACGCAGCCAGCGACTTTCTAACGATCTCTGCTGCTTTACAAAGACCGCGTGTTGTGTTTTCGTTGTGCGCGATGGAGTTTTCTTCTCTAAAACAAAGTTTCCCCCCAGTCAGCTTCTCTCACCCGGAGTTTTACTTTTGAGAGCAGACAAAGAATATTTTAAACAGGAATAACATTTTTTAATGGGCCTTATTATAGGCTATATTATGAATCTAAATATTAATGAGCAGTTTTTCTTCATATGAAAGATCAGGAGACCTTTTTAAAGTTTATTTCCAATAAAATCGATTAAAATCGTAAATCGTCCAACCAGAGTAAAAAATAAATAATAATTGAGATTTTATTTTTTGGCCATATCGCCCAGCCCTATAACGACTCATTACATGCAAAGTGACAGATGCCAAGCCTTTATTTGTCATAATTTGGATAATTATGGCTTACAATCCATTTTCAAAATATTCAAATTTTATGAGATTTTTTATTTGGGGTTTTTACAAGCTGAGCCATAATAATCAAAATTTAAACAAATAAAGGCTATACATATCTCACTTTGCATGTAATGAGTATCATATATTAGTTTCACAGTTTAAGCTGAATAACAGAAATGAATGCACTTAACAATATTCTAATTTTCCAAGTTTTACCTGTATAGGTGAGGTGGGTGAAAAGACCTACAAGCACACAAAAGTAAAGTATGCACCAACTTTAAGATTGGTGAATGAATGCTTTTTGACCACTAAGCCACTATTGCTAAATAATACTGAATACATCTTATTCTTAACTAAATATAAAATGGCATGTATATCTTAAACCAAGAAAGAATATTTTTCTAGATTTTACCTTGAGGCTTATGGTAGTTCCAAAGCTACCTTTTCAGTATAAGGATGGTATTAAATCCACTGGAGGGCCAAACCTGGCCTGAATTGAAGTTCCGCTTCCACTAATACTAGTAGCATGCATTATTTAGACCTTGTTACACACAGGGTCTGTGTAACAATTTCCCAAAATCATATTGGGGGCCAGAGGATATATGCTGAAGCGCCCCCCTGGCCTGAGGTTGCCTACTCCTGGCAGATATACTTGATAGACTGTTAGTAATTTAGCTTGCAGTCAGCTTTTGTTTCTGCCATACAAGAAGACGGACCAAATGAATGTAACTTCCATCGCCACCATGAACAAGTACAGCAAAACTATGCAGACAATTGGCCTATTTCAACTTACCCGGCTGAAGTCTGAATACTGCTTGTCACATTTCTCATCCAGCTGCAAAAACAAAACAATAAATTAGCATTAGCCTTTTTATCAACATGCACAAGACATGGTCATGCTCGTTTCCAATTCTGTGAAAAAGATTAACACATTAGTCAAATAATCTCACAAGATGCGGAAAAGTGCTGCATGTTCACAGATCACACAAAAACATTTTTAAAAATGTCGCACCAAATAGCTTTTTAGTTAGTTATACCAATACATTGAATTAGACGTGCCACTTTTATGACCATGCTGCTCAACTGCAATAAATCTTGGATCAAAAAACCTATTATTGAAAACACACAGTGGAAAAAGACCAATTGTTATTTTATTCATGCGTCTCATACATTACAACACAAAACTCTTGCTCAGCTTGATTAATTTTCAACGCCATTCCCGTCGGAGCTTCACCACCGACTTAACTTACGATATCCAAATCGGCCAAATCGTCGAGATCGGACACGATGCTGCCCCTGCGGTTGGAGCGGCTGAAATAGTCTGCAGCAGACTCGCTAATGTCCGAGAAATCAGACGACTGGGAACCGCACACAGAACATTTATGAGACAGAGATGCAGAAAGAGGAGTGTCAGAGAGAGACGGAGAGAAGGGCCATATTGTGTGTTTTTGAATTAGCACTTGAGATATTGCTAAGGCCTGTCAGAGAACAATAGGTTTAGCCCATAAACTCACAAAAGAGTGAAGTGTAGAGAGAGGCTAAGTCACACCCCGCGTTTCACACAAGTACGGTACTAGTATAGGACTGTTCTTTTCCTCAGACAACACGCAGTAGCATCTTCTTCTGTGTTAAATTAAAAACTTTTTATCTGGTGACCATTAACCGTGCTAAAATTAAGCTAACGCGTTCATTTCTAGGGCTCCACTTTTTCTTATTACATACACTTGGGCAGCAAAAGCAAATGGCAACTTTTGCAAGCATCTTCTGATTAAATGTCACAAGAATGCTTTAAAAATATACTCAGGGAAACCTCAGAGGGGCTTTGAACTTGCTTCACTTCGCTTTAGAGGAATTACTTGACATTTTCCACACTGAGAGCCAGTCACTGCTGCTTCATTGGTGGGAACTAGTTCAAAACTTGTAGTTTGGCTGCTGGTGACATATATTTTAAGCATAACAAAAGATAAAATCAGTTTGGCTGAGTCTGGGTCGAAATAAAAAGGGTGTCATTCATGTTATAGTGAAGTGAAATTGGTGATTTAGTGTGTGATTGGTGTTTTGGGTTCTATGCAAACTAAGTGACATGATTCGAATGGCATTTTTATGACGTAATAGTATCAGGCTGAATAACTCGATACCAATAGAGGTCATGACGTGGTGTTTTATACTGTAAAAACATACAATAAATGTAATTGGATGGGTTTAGATTAAGAAAGGATTGATTTGTTTGTGTAAGCGCTCAGTTGCCCAGGAATTTGACACAAGTTTCCACAATCGTCAACTGGACTGGGTTGAGTTCAGTTGACAACTTAAACAACGCAATCCAGTTGACAAATTAGAAAACCCATAACCAGCAAAAGCATCATGAATCTAGAATAGAAATATAAATCTATGCTTTGTTGCAATTAATTGTGATATTATCATAGGCCGACTTCTAACTACCAAAGGGTATGACTGAGCCTTTAACACACTGAAACCTATGAATGAACTCCCCCTCCCCGCACACCGTCTCACCACACTGTCCCTGCGTCCGCGACTGCAGCGCTCTGGGGACACGCTGCTCACCGTGTCGTCGTCGGAGGACTGAGGAAACGGCACAGAAAACACCAAACACACGCGGCAGATGAGAATGACAGTTATGTGGGATGACCGCATGCCACTGCTGCTCACACACACACACACGCCCTGAGTCTGAATAACCACCTGTAAGGCTCGGCCTCATCAGACCATAACCACAAAGCACTTGTATCAAATGACAACACGTGCAATTCCTGTAAATAAGTTCTTTGTCCAACTCTGGGAAGATGGACTTAACATAAACTGAAGCTTCAAGTGCTGTCATTGTCCTCTTATTACAGCCTTGAAAGCGATGTCATTCATAAGCCTACTTAGTGAGTGGAAGTAAAGTACTTATTTGACAATGAATGCATGTAAGTCTTTAGAGTCATGCTACATTGCATGTTATTTCAATCTCTCGGGCGTCCTACTAAAATATAAGGTAAATTTATGTTCTTCCTCTGGGTGCATGTTAACCTAATGAGCTGTATGGTAAGGAGGAAAACAGAAAGTGAGAGCACAGCAAAGTATGTCTTCATGTAGGCAGTACGTCAACAGTTAATAAAAAAAAGCTAAATCTGCCGTTCTCACAGACAGTACTGGTCAAAGTTTGGAAACGCTTTTTCTGTGTTAGCTTTTCTTTATTTTCAACACCGTTTACATTGTATGATTCTCACTGAAGGCATTAAACTATGAATGAGCAGTGAGCATATGGATTTATGTAGGAAATAATGTAAACAGTCTTGAAATAAAAGAAAAAGCAATACAACTGAATGTACTTTTCAGGCATTTCTGCTATAATCATTATCCCGGTCAGAAATCACTGCAAAACCAATCTTCATTTCACAGCTGTGTTTCCTAAAGTAAACCGTTCTTCTATTTTTATCCTCGTTAGTAAGAAAGCCCACATGCTGGAGTCGGAGTTAGCGGGGCGGATGTGTATGAGGTGTTAGCTGCCGTCATGCGGTTGTGGGCAATGGGTCGGGGCTCACCACAGGGCTGCTGCGAGTGGAGCTGGCCCCGGAGGAGTACCAGCTGTATTCAGAGGGCTGCGGTGGGACAGGAGTCAGGACATGTGATAAAATGCACTGGAAGCAGCTAAGACCTAAAGAGAAGCTAAATAATGGTGGCTAAATACAAATTCAGGTTTTTAGAGATGATATTGTTAATCCAGGGCAAACTTAGCTTCCTGTTGGACTGAAGTCAAAACTATGCAAAGTATTATTATTGATCTGTGAAATACCACATTTTGTCTTCATGCAATCCTACTCCTTCTAAAACGTGACTTACAGCTCTCGAACTGTAGCCCGAGCCGTACAGACCAGTGTCGTCACAGAGAGAGGCCTGAGGGGCACAGAGCGGGACTCAGCAAAACACAGTGTAAAGCATGAATCATTGACAAGTGAGCCTAGCAGGGTCAAAATAGTGACACCTTTTCTAATACAGAGGTTGTCATTGTATGTAAGAATTACACAAGTCATCATAAACTGAAGCAACTGACGTCATTAACTTGCCACATGGTACAAGGCTAAAGTTTTCCTTTATGTGGCGTCTTTGTGTTGATAAAAGCAAGCTTTCCATAGGGAGCCGTTCCATACAAGATTTTATCCATTTGTCATGTTGCTGGGATTCAGCAACCGGCACACTGAGAAACTGCTTTAGTTTTTTTTTTACCCATGTGGGCTACTACTGAACCTTATCAATGTTTAGGGAAGGTGTGGATAATTTGGGCCCTAAATAACTTTTATTTCTAGTTGCTTGTTTCTATTGAGCAAGTGCTTAGTCAATGAGAAAAAGGGGCACATGCGAAGCTGACCAAAGGTAATTTTCATTCATTGGGGTCTTCGATACTAAAAGATGTCTATAATTTGTCAACAAAAATGCAATATTAATAACGCCACTTGTGCTGTATCCGAACACAAAGTAGCTTCACACAATGTCTAGTCTTATCGGACACCCTCGATGTCCTGGGGCTAAATATAGTGACTCCTGACCACTTCGGCCTTCCAATCCAATGAACGTGGAAAGGAAGGCCAAAGTGGTCCTTCTTTTCGGAGTGTACAATGTACACTAAACAACACAGTGCACCGGACTGACTGACCATGCTTTGGCTACGGGACAGTGAGCCAGCAGTGGAGGCCGCAGAAGAGGAGGAAGTGGTGGTAGTAGCAGCAGCCTGTCAGAATAGAGAAGTGGCAGGAAATTGTCATTGTATAAAGTGAAGGGAGACTGAAAAGCCTGAAGTGAGTGGAAAAAAGGACATACAAATTGTGCTGAGTGATGCGCGTTCAGGGCCTAAAGGAAAAGTGAGGTCATGCGTCAATCTTTTGTTCAAGGAGAAAGTTGTTGATGAAATTAAATAGATATTAGGATAGCGCTTTGACTTGTAAACTATGAAATATGTCTTTTTGGACATTTAAAATATTTAAATTGTAAATGCCAATATATTACCGGTAATGCTCATTCACAACAACTAGGATTAATGTATAAACCCGAGTATAGCCTTCTCAAATTTGGTTGAAACTAAGAAGACACACAATATTATCAAAAAACATTAATAATGGCTGATACAAATAAATTAGCTTAACTAGCTGAACATAGATTTCCAATAAAACAATGAAGTTATGCTATCCTCGGCACAACCCCAATAACCCTTGTATGCGCTTAACAATACTAATGCTTTTGCAGGTGAAGGAGGACAGACCCGCGGCTGATATGAGGAGGTGGTCGAGGCGGCAGGTTTGGTCTTCGTTAGACTGCTGTAGTTCCTTTGATCGTGGTACAGTCCCGTCTGGAAGGTAACAAAATGACAACCCCTCAAACACAGCAGAGACAAACTGACTTAAAGCTCTTCAAAAGGGATTCACACACAGCTGGGGCATCAAGAACAAGCACCTCTGCAGTGTAATGCATGGCACACTAGTGAAAATATTGATTAAAAAAAGCTAAGAGGCAAAATGTCCTCAAGAAGCTTCGCCAGGAACCAATAAACCATAATGACGGTCTATTTTCTGGTGCCAATAACAAGGTAAATTACTCCCTATTGGATCTGGATGTATATAGCCTGCAGCTAAAATGTTTCTAGTTGCTGCTGATGAAGCCTCTTAAGGTGAGACGCAAAATGTCCTCAACACGAAAACAACCCACACTATCTCTACCACAACACGCTATGCTAACTGCATTCTGTTAATAGGAAATAAAACATTCATTTCAGAGTTGGAAGAGCTGAACAAAGTAGTTACATAATGTTAAATATTGTGATATGAGCAGCTAGCCATTAGCCATTAGCCAACTCAAATGCAAATCGAAACAAACAGATCCTATGAGGTTAATGTTATTCAGCAAAACTCTTGGCAACATTAGTGCACAAACCAGTAAATCTTTTTTGTAACTCAAGGAAGACTTTCTATGGCCATGAAGGTCACTGTACACAGAGCTCTAAAGACAAGATAATAAAATAAAACAGAAATAAATGAAAATTATGAAAAGTGGGAAAAACTGGAGATTCACAAACAACACAAGTACATACAGAGGACCGGGAGCTCTTGAGGGCAGAGCTAGTGGACAGGCCATCAGACTGAAGAGGGGAAAATCAAAGTTAAAAGATGGAAAAAATGGATCTCAATGCAGGACCTTTCATCAACATTATCCAGAGCTTTAGTACGTGCCACACAAACTTTGACCGAACACATGAGTAACAGTGACGGCAGGTTAGCAAACAAAACGGCATAGCAACAAGATACGCCAAAACATACAATCCCAAGCTAGTATATATTGTAAAAGAAAATTAGATCTTTCAAACAAGTGTGTAATCTTTCTAAAGCTTTCCAAGATGAGCACGGTTGTTTTAAGCATTCATGCATGTATCCACGTTTGACCATGCATGTTCTTTAAAAGGCAAAATCATTCTTTGAAAATACAAAACCTGGAGTGTGTTCCTCACACATGTTAATTCATTGTTACTCTGTCTAAAGTGGAAACCAGCTACATGGTTTTAAGACCTAATACGGAACATATTTCTACCATTAGAAAGGTTCATGACATGCTTTTTTCTTTGCTGAGTGGAACAGTGGAAAAAAAAAATCTATTGCTCCAGAATGTTTACATTTAGGTAAACTATGGACTCGAGCCTTTGAACTCATTCCCAGTCTTGCAAAAACACTCATTACACTACATGCAGTACAAGTAGACAGGTTATTAATGGATAAAATGTGTTCTTTGCTACTGCACGCACATGCACACTGCACGCACCAGGAGATCTTTAATACGTGACGAGGAGTGCCTTGTAGTGGAGCCCAGGTTCTGCAAAGCTGACGAGGTGGACTTCATAATAAAAACAATTAGGAAAGTCACAATCACAGATTTTCCACATATTACATTCTGCTGCAACCCTAAAGCCAGATGGTCTGAGCTACAATAATCCGCCCAATTTCCTTACAATTACTTAATTATTTTTACATGCATTTTCATTTTTCAAATATTGAACGACAAGTCAATAGAGTCAGTAATCTTTGTGACAAGCTCTAAAACAATGTCATTCTCAATCACAAATCCTGTCTGAAACCAGTGAACTATGTCATGGCCCTAAATGGGGATTAGCCTCCATGTCATTCAAGTGCTTCGTGTTTTAGCGGGGTCCGTTAACAGCAGCTGACACACATTAGCGGCTCTGTGCTGGTGTGAAGGAAGGGAACATTACTGTACGCACCCTGTAGCTTCGGACCGACATGACGTCATCCTCTTTGCCCTGTCGATGTGGAAACACGGAGTCAGCAGCAGAACACGAGACAGACACCAGGGATTAATGCAAGGATTAAAAGCTCCCCCATTGTGTGGCCTTACTTGATACTTGAATTGTTTTTAGGTTGCATAAAATAGGCCCACGGTTTCTGATAAACTGCTTCTCTTCACAAGCTTCTTCCCCAAAAAGGTTTCCGTTTGCCTACAAGGTATGTTTTCCTGAAATATCTACCAATTAAGAAATAAATCTGAATTTTATTTCTAGAACTGCAGTAGGTTTTGATCTGAGTGGGCACCGATGAGAGACATAGGCTTAAATCGAGAAGGCAATGATCCATAAAATGTGAGAAACAGAGACAGGAAATGAAGAGAGGAAAAGAGGAAGTGTGGGGATGGTACCGACCCGGTGATAGCTGCGACTGCTGGCCCTGCTGACACTAGAGGCTCGGGCCTTCTCCGAGTCAGCCTGCAGTCAGGAAGGAAGGAAGGATGGGTGAGATTACAGAGGGACAGTGAAAGAGCGGGAGATGCAGTATGTGCAAAATAGCAACACAGACATCTCTACAAAACATGCAAAACTCCCGCCTTTGTCATGCTGCTCAACGTCGACCTTATCACAGCAATAAAGATAGGACAGCCAATATAGGATCCTTCTTTCTGAACTTGGAGTGCAAGAAGTTTATTTTATTCCAACCTGAACTTTTATGAAGGCTCAAAGGACTGTACAACTACAAGATTTTGCAAAAGGAATGGGTCTACGCTTGTTGTAAAGGGTCAGAATACTTAGTTTAGTTTATTTGAGCAGTTAAAATTCTGCTCAAAAGGAGTGGGCTGAAGCAAAAGCTTATAAGCGCCCACCCCCGACATCATTGCAATAAAAACATTAAATCATATCACAGTAGTACAGGGCGCATAATACAAAGTACAAGATACAAGAGCCTTTGAACACAGCATGCACACACACACACACGACGTACCCTTTTGTCTAGTACAAAGCAAGTAATAAAAGGCGATCATTACATTTCTTTCAGATGGTTACCATGCCGAACATTGTTAGCATTACCAAAAGTCACTAGTTTTATGATAAAAGACACAATAATATACATATTATACTCAGTGAATATTATTATGTACATTTGTAGTTGTTAAATGTACATTTAACTACAACAACTCTCTCATTTCATGTACGATGTCTGGTACAAAGCAAGTGAAAAAAGGCCTTTACTTAGTTACAAACACAGTCAACATTCCTGAAAGTCACTAGTTTTGTGTTAAAAAGAACATTAAATACATATTATCCATGATCTTGCTACTTCCCAGCTGTCATTTCCATCCTTAATATGGTATGGATTAGTGCACAATTTTGCTTGGTTGCTTCCTTTTTTTAAATTTTATGTACAATGAAATTATGTAATATGTTATGTAATATGTAAGCCCTGCATAGTGTAGTGCATTAAAAAGCCAGGGTGTAGAGCGAGTCCATTGAAAAGGGCAGTAGCTCAGCTGCCTCAACTAGCTGATTTGGTAGATGGATGTTCCTATGCTGTGTAGTGCGTTAAAAACAAGGTATACAAGCCCGTTGGGAGGGTCCTCTCAACAGATTTGGAGCTCGCCTACTTTAATTCTCTATTTGCCATTTTGAGCTATAGAATGACAACTGTTCAGAGCAACAACACTCTTCCTTAATTAATTGAATGCAAATTAATCCTACTGCGACTTTTAACTTTATAAAATAAATATGTTTAAGCTTTCCAAATACAAAGATTATAAATGCACAAAATCCACACATTTCTTCCCATGCAAATATATTTTAAACTTTCAAAAATCGTCATCATTTTGTAGCATTTGGATTCAGGATAAGCAAAGCAAGAGGTCCTAACCACTCTCTTGCATACAGTCTCACCAAAACCTAAATAAAGGCAAAGGCCAAGGTCTGGTCTACAAACACACACAGTTTCGGAGCAAGTCGTCTCCAAAGCAAATAAACACATTTTTCCACAGTGAGCTACAGACTAGCTACAGACTGAGTAGCTATAAATTGTTAACTTTAAGGTTGATAGATTCTGGAAAAAATTTGAAGAGAGATTCGTTTCAGGCAAGTGCAACTAGATTTGTTTTCAGAACAAGTTCGTAGAGCTAAACTAAAGGGTTAAAAGGTTTTATAAAACACTATTTGATGCCGAGTGGAGACACCAGGATATTTGGTATCCGCAGACGTCACATTACGATGTAGATTCTCAGTTATCTAGATTGTTAATGCTTCTACCAAATAAAACAGAACAACTGGACCTGCGTTTAAAAAGGTTGCTAATGTTTCATTGACTGGCCCACATTTATATCTGGGGGCGTGGTGTTCATTAAAACCAGCCACGAGGAAGCTCCCTAGAGTGGAAGTGAAATGTTGGCGACTCTTTCACTACAAAAAGTAATCTTGAAATAAGTTTTAAGTAACTAATTTCAAGAAATGTGTCCATGGGGCAAGTTTTTTTACACTTACACTGAGAACATCTATAACCTTTTATTAATGTTTTTATAGCGTTTTTTTCTTAATTGTGTAAAAAAACTTGAATTTCTTGAAATTAGTTACTCAAATCAATGACTAATTTACTTCACTTACAGTGAGGAAAATAAGTATTTGAACACCCTGCGATTTTGCAAGTTCTCCCACTTACAAATCATGGAGGGGTCTGAAATTGTCATCGTAGGTGCATGTCCACTGTGAGAGACATAATCTAAAAAAAAAATCCAGAAATCACAATGTATGATTTTGTAACTATTTATTTGTATGATACAGCTGCAAATAAGTATTTGAACACCTGTCTATCAGCTAGAATTCTGACCCTCAAAGACCTGTTAGTCTGCCTTTAAAATGTCCACCTCCACTCCATTTATTATCCTAAATGTAGATGCACCTGTTTGAGGTCTTTAGCTGCATAAAGACACCTGTCCATCCCATACAATCAGTAAGAATCCAACTACTAACATGGCCAAGACCAAAGAGCTGTCCAAAGACACTAGAGACAAAATTGTACACCTCCACAAGGTTGGAAAGGGCTACGGGGAAATTGCCAAGCAGCTTGGTGAAAAAAGGTCCACTGTTGGAGCAATCATTAGAAAATGGAAGAAGCTAAACATGACTGTCAATCTCCCTCGGACTGGGGCTCCATGCAAGATCTCACCTCGTGGGGTCTCAATGATCCTAAGAAAGGTGAGAAATCAGCCCAGAACTACACGGGGGGAGCTGGTCAATGACCTGAAAAGAGCTGGGACCACCGTTTCCAAGGTTACTGTTGGTAATACACTAAGACGTCATGGTTTGAAATCATGCATGGCACGGAAGGTTCCCCTGCTTAAACCAGCACATGTCAAGGCCCGTCTTAAGTTTGCCAATGACCATTTGGATGATCCAGAGGAGTCATGGGAGAAAGTCATGCGGTCAGATGAGACCAAAATGGAACGTTTTGGTCATAATTCCACTAAACGTGTTTGGAGGAAGAAGAATGATGAGTACCATCCCAAGAACACCATCCCTACTGTGAAGCATGGGGGTGGTAGCATCATGCTTTGGGGGTGTTTTTCTGCACATGGGACAGGGCGACTGCACTGTATTAAGGAGAGGATGACCGGGGCCATGTATTGCGAGATTTTGGGGAACAACCTCCTTCCCTCAGTTAGAGCATTGAAGATGGGTCGAGGCTGGGTCTTCCAACATGACAATGACCCGAAGCACACAGCCAGGATAACCAAGGAGTGGCTCTGTAAGAAGCATATCAAGGTTCTGGCGTGGCCTAGCCAGTCTCCAGACCTAAACCCAATAGAGAATCTTTGGAGGGAGCTCAAACTCCGTGTTTCTCAGCGACAGCCCAGAAACCTGACTGATCTAGAGAAGATCTGTGTGGAGGAGTGGGCCAAAATCCCTCCTGCAGTGTGTGCAAACCTGGTGAAAAACTACAGGAAACGTTTGACCTCTGTAATTGCAAACAAAGGCTACTGTACCAAATATTAACATTGATTTTCTCAGGTGTTCAAATACTTATTTGCAGCTGTATCATACAAATAAATAGTTACAAAATCATACATTGTGATTTCGGGATTTTTTTTTTAAGATTATGTCTCTCACAGTGGACATGCACCTACGATGACAATTTCAGACCCCTCCATGATTTCTAAGTGGGAGAACTTGCAAAATAGCAGGGTGTTCAAATACTTATTTTCCTCACTGTATATCTAGATTATACTACTACTTTTGTAGTGTTTAAATGTACATCCAGTTGTTCACCTGTTGCACCTATAAGAAACCTGCACCTTCTTCCTCAGTTCACTGTTATTGTCACATTTATAGTTGATTAGTACTTTAGCACCTTTGAGTTACTACTTTTAATCTGGTTTGTTCTGTTCCAAAAACCCATGTGTCTTATTCAATAAATATTGTGAAACTGCTTCTACTCCTGGTCCATGCATTCAGAATGATTCTCCAAGTGGCGCGTGTTAATAATTACAACCATAAAATCGCAACTTCAATTCAGTCTCTCAGTGCTGGTTGTTTCGAACACCGCAGGCAGTGTTAGTTAGTGCCACTCCATCGGCCTACCATCCACTGGTGGATCTGACCCCATTTTCTGTTGCTGCTGCTTGAGTGGCGGTGGTAAGAGAGCTGCGAGGGGAAGGGAAGATGCGCCAGGAAAAACATACAATCACTGACCGCTGCGAAAACTGCTGAAGTGAACAAACCGGGGGACATTTACACATCTGTGGACATGCAGCACTTTCCAGGATATAGGATATTTCTGGTTGTGAGTTTTGACAGCGCTACAAAAAATACACTGGGACTTTCTCTCTTGAATTGGTCATCTGTAAAACTCCAGTCAACGGTAGCTGTGGGACAATCAATAAATCAGGACAAGTGTAAAAAAAAAAATCCATTTCAGTCGACAAGCACTGTATGAAAGCAAGTGGAAATGGATTTATTGACAAAACTAACTCCAACTTAATTAAGATGATAATTACTTTTTAAAGAGAACAAACACAGGCGCATTTTCAAATCAATTGGCAAAAATGCACCGATTATAGCACTAAAAATCGCATTAAAGCCTATGGGGATATAGTCTACTTTGTGGCCATAACACTGCAATTAATGTAGCTGCGGTTGTGAGCCTTGGATACCTAATTTTATTTGACTTGTGGGCTGTTAACGTAGCCACATAACCCACAATATTTACTTTGCAAAAATTAATGGGGAAATGGTTAGAACATGCTTCACTTTCAATTTAAAACCATGATATGTCTGGAGGGAATAGTGAAAGGTCAATGCTCACGCTCTAAAGTGAAATAGGCTTAATGACTCATACTTTTGTAGCTATTCTTGTCGTTTTGCCTTTGCCATAAGCTCCCTTTCGCTCACTGGGTGGCGCGTCTAAATTTTGGTTCCGTTTTGTATACAGTCCACTGGCATCTTACAAGGTCCTGCTTTATTCTGTGTGTACAATAAAGTATTATGGTGACTGCACAGGGAGCTGTTAATAGACTTTGGTTGGAGTTCAATGTTCCAACAATGTAAATGTGTGAGGGGTAATGTAAAAATGTCATGGGAAAGACATGACATGGAGGACTTTTAAATTCCGCAGTAACAGTATAAGGACATTGGTCCTAAACTCACAGAACCATGTTGTGGCACGCTTTAAATGTGATAATTATACTGCCCAATTTAAAAAGATTAAGACGAAAGCAAGACCATTCATTTCATCATGTTGGCGACACTGATAGCCACAGAAGATAATAGGGGTACATCAAAGTTTCCCCGCCTTCCCACATAGATAATCCATTTCTTACAACACCGATTGACACCGCATTCCTGGTTGATTGTCCTGGTTGATTGACTAGTTGCGGTACCTCTTTCTGTTGCCTCTCGAGCTCCCGCATTCGGATATCTCTGGCCTCCGCTCTGGCCGCCCTCTTCGCCGCCAGCCGCGCCTCCGCCTGTCGCACAAAAGAAACATGAGCACACTTGTCATCCACCAGGAAAAGAAATTAATACAAAAATACAGCGAGATAACAGAGCAGACACATGGACTTAGGACATATCGATTTATAGAAGGCAGTGAAGGAAGATAGCCGCTGGATACGTGGAAACAGAGAAGTTGATGGTAGACATTATGTTGTACTTCATTGTAGGCAGGACATTCAATAACACAGAGAATAAATAAATAATACAATTCTACTCTACTTTCAAGCTGCATCCAGCATATTAAAGGCCGGTATAGCAGATTTTTTTCAAGCAGTGGAATCAATTTTGTTTTGTCTTTCAGTATATTGCAAAAGTATGGGGGGGCTGGGACAGTAAGTTGTGAAATGTGCTTTTAAACTCGGCCCTGGAAAGAATTGGTTTGTAGAAGTACGTGAGAAAAGCTAGGAAAGACTCCAACTACCAAATCAAAATTCACGCGCTCTTTCATTCAGAAAAATCCGGTATAGTGCCTTTAATGCAGTCTATGTTATAAAAAATAAAAGTATAAGTTAATTTACACAATATTATTCCAGCATCAAAGATATACGCCAAGATGGAGAGGGTTGTGCCTCATATTCAGTTGTATTCAATTTTTTATTTGTCAATTCTACCACGAGTAAAGCACACAGAGAACTGACATCACATTCCTCTCAAAACTCTCAGAAAATGGCAGTAATGCGAGTTCTTCACCATAAAATCATCACATGGGAAAACACAAAGTAAATTGCGTAACTCCCAATCCCCCTTTATAAAACAAAAGAATGAAGAGCAAAAACTAAAATCTAAAGTATGGCAAACACACACTTGCACATACCCAGAAGAAGTTTGAGAGATGTTATGTTTTTGAATAAATGAAAAAATACCATTAAATAGATGATTAACCAAAACAATGTGTTCAACTTGTGATTCGTGTCCGCTGCTAATCTGTTGACAGTTCTACTCCGCAGGTGTCATTAGCCCAAAGCAGAGGGGGATCACATTAACAAACAGCATCAATTTACCTGTTGTCATTTCCACTATGACTAATCAAAAAGTGAAAAATGAACATCACCATTCATTTTTATAGTCGATTGCTTACTGTTGTCCAGATCATTTCACTCTATGGGGCCAGTGTGAGTAAGTGGGATGCCCCACTGTCACCAACATGTGTTACCCATCAGTTTGAGCGGGTTAATTCGACGACCTCTGGGGGGGAAATTCCAGCACAGCACAAACAAGCTGTACCAATGGAGCGCAGGACTCAGCCAGTAAACATGGGCATTTCACAATAGCGAAGGATGAAACTGAAAATAACGGCCAAGATAAGCTTCATAACCAAGTCCAGAGATATTTTAAAGTCATTGACCTCCAGCTGAGGCAAATATGAAGTCATTTAGCTACGTACACCAGTCAAAGCGAGCAATGGCTAACAAGGCCAAAGGGGAGGAACACAATAAAAACTTACATTTCTAATAAGCATGCAAAGTTGGGATTCTGTATGCAACCCCCACACTATTAACAACATAATGGACAGGTCAGCACTTAGAAACCTCACCTCCCTCCAGCAAAGAGTCGTCAAACATTATTTATGAAGCCAAGTCTTTATCTTAGCAGAAGACAGTCCATAAATACCTTCAGTATTGTACGCTGTATCTCCACACAGCATTCCTGCTCCGTCTTATCTGCAGAGCCAGAGAGGAGGCCTGTGGGCATAGGGCTATTCTCATCTCAACAGGAGCCAAGACAAAACCAGGATCGTAACGCACAGCAATTGATAAGGGAAGGGCAGGCGAGTACACCTACGCATTAGGAGTTGTTGTGTTGAGGATTTGCAGGTAGATGCAGGGGCGAGTTAAGCTGCAGCGGCATCAGTGCCAGGACAAGGATAAAATAAGCATATTGTTTCACAGTGATAAGAGCTGTAAAAATGACTCATCAAGTCTGTTATATAAGATGATTACAAGTGGGATTGTGAATGAGAAATGGGTAGATGGATCAATCAATATGGAAAACTTTGATTATTCAAAATCCATTATCAAAACTCAATGACCAAAATAAGTCCTTGGAAATGGTGTATTCATTTTCTCAGATTGGATGCATTCACCCCTCCTGGAACCTCCACCATAACATGGTGGAGGGGTTTGAGCGCCTGAATGATCCTGGAGCTCTGTTGTCGGGGGCGTCGTGCCCCTGGTAGGGTCTCCCATGGCAAACGGGTCCTAGTTGACAGGTCAGACAAAGAGCGGTTCAGAAGCCCTTTATGAGAGACCAACAGGCCCGGTTAGAATCGTGAGGCCGTCTTTCCATGGACCCACCACCTGCAGGAGGAGCCATGGGGGCTGGTGGAATGTGATTTGGGCAGCTCCAACGGCTGCCCCCACGACCCGGTAACGGACAAGTGGAAGAAAATTGATGGATGCATTCAGTTCACCAATCAGGCACTTTTCATGTCAATAAAACTGTTCAAGAAATTAAATATTATATAATTGTCTCGTCTCACAGCAAAAAGGCCCCAGGTTCGTTTCCCTGACTGTGTGTGAGTGGACCCAAGCCCTCCTGCCATTAGCTAGGCAGACCTGACCAAAGCTAGTTCGATATCTGGAGATACGTCATGTGGCATTGCACTGCAGCAGTATGACAGTATGTCCCAGAATGGGTCGAATGCAGAAAACACATTTCTCTATGGGGGACTAAAGTATCAACTGTATATCGCTTATTGCAGAATTAGAATTTTCTCACATGATTATGGAATCCAAGAAGAAACTGTTTGCATGGAAGTGTGTTTCTTATCTTTCTTGTACAACGCCGCGTTGTTCTAGTTGATAAGGGTGAAATGAGAGTGGCCTGTCTGTCTGTGGCTATGCTGCTCCACAGCTGAGCTCTGTCTGAAGCCTACTATCTATAGAAGCAGCTCCACCACCACATCATGCTCCGAGGGGAAACCTGAGCAGCCACAGCACACCCAACACACCTCCAGCCAACGCTCTGGTGTGTAGTAAGCTGTAACTTTACAAGAGATCAAGAGCTACAAGCATGTTTCAAGATTTTTCAATCGGATCCATTGACAGTTTAATAGATCTGCTTGTGTGCAAAAGACAGAGAGAAAGAGAGAATCAACCGTCCGCTTTTTAAAGGCACACTGCGTAACATTTTGAACTATACTGTTGCCATCGGTACAAAACATGCTCCTAATGACCGGCTCAACACGGAAAATGCTACTACTGCAGTGGGTAATCAAGAATGGATTTGGATGAGGACCTAGCCTATTTAGATCTCAAATTCTTTTGAATTTAGTCAACATCTCCATGGAGACGTACCCACTCCCGGTAAGTTACAGTAAGATCTTAGGAGAGCTGAGCCACAAACAGCAAAGGCACATGTCTGTTTGTACATTTATTTTTCAATGATGAAAATATCTGGTCATAAAATAAATGCTTGTATTTCAATTTTATTTATTGGGTAAAATCCTACGCGGTGTGGCTTTAACCAAGTTTACTGTAACTTTTGACTATATTTATCAGGACGCTGCTCTACCCAATTTCTCTCATTTTTAAATCAGTAGCAGCAGGAGCGAGTTGGATTTAAACAGCCATAGCTCTGACTCGTTTCTAGCTCTCTCTTTCGCACAGTTCTTGACAAGCATGAATGTACAGTACAACCTTGAATATGGAAATGTGTTAATTTCATTGGACAAATTCAGAGCTGGGTTACCCGTCTGCTGAAGTGAGCAACTGGGTCGCTGCAAAGAATTCCCCTTCATGGGATTAACAAAGTTTTCTCATTCAACTTGAAGCAGCCAAGAAAACTTTTCTGGATCTTGAGAGGTGATTTTAGTCTCACTTACCCCCAAGATATAAATTGAGTGAGACCATTTATCATCTTGGAAGAACAAATGTAAATACATTTTCAGCACATTATTACATTTTTTTCAACTCAGACCGTTTTATTCAGTCATGGTCAGTGTTTAAATAAAACTGCACCAACTGCTGAAAGACCTGTATTATCAGGGGATGAAGCAGGATCAGACTGTGTTGACCACACAGCAGCCTCGCCAGCAGTGTTTGGATCACACTCACATAAACAGACACTGAACAAGGATGGAAACTGAGACTGACACTTTGTAAAGCTATTGAGGACAAATGATATCAGCAACAAAAATTATACAGACTATGGACGCTTATACTGCCCTATTTAAATTATTGCACTGTGGTTTGGGGTAGTACTTATAAAAGCACATTAAAACCAATAGTAATGCTACAGAAAAGAGCTGTTCGATTAATTCATAAAGCTGGGTTTTTGAACCACACAAACTCATTATTTTTTTTAATCAAAGATCGTGAAGTTTTGTGACATTGTTGAGTTCCAAACTGTACAGATGTTATACAAAGCAAGGTACAAACTGTTACCAGGCCAAATACAAGAAGGTTCCAAGAACGTATTGGATGTTATGAATTACGTGACGAATTAAACTTTAGGATTCAGAAACATAGCACAACTTTGAAAAGTTTTAGCCCGACAGTGAGTTGTGTACAATTGTGGAATAAATTGGAGATGGAGATGAAACAATGTCCAAACATCAACCTGTTCAAATATAAATACAAACAAAAGACTTTTGAAAGTATCGGGAAGAACAAATGCGTTGCCACTGGGGGAAGCAGCAAGACCTAATTTCATTTAAGTGTTGTTGCTCTGAACGGTTGTCACTCTATCGCTGAAAGATACAAAAAAAATAATAATAATAATTTAAAAAAGGCTATGAATCTGTTGAGAGGGACCCTCCCAATGGGATCATAAACCTCGTCTTTAAAATGCACCACACAGCATAGAAACTTCCTCTACAAAATCAGCTGTTAGGGCAGCTGGGTGGGGGTTTGTGGATGGGGAGCTACTGCCCTGCTCTACACCATAGGTTTTTAATGCATTACACTGTAGGGCTTACATAATACATTATTCATGAAGAAAAATAAAAATAAAAATATATAATAATAATAATAATAATAATAATATCATACCGAGGATGGTAATGACAACTGGGAAGTAGCAAGATCACTAAGTATAATATGTACTGCATAGTAATGTGCCTTTATAACATTAAAATTGTGACTTTCGGTAATGTTACCAAGGTTTGGCATTGGTAACATGCTGAAATATATTATATTATGGGTTGCCTTTTGTTACTTGCTTTGTACTAGACATCGTACATGAAACGAGACCGTTGCTGTAGTTGTGCTACATTTATGTTTTCTATATGAACATTTCAAACAATGCTTTGTAATTTGGTCTGTTAAAAAAGCCGCTTTGAAGTGTAACTGGTTCTCTTTTGCAAATGAGGCAAATCAAAATATGTTGCTGCCAATTGTATGATTGATAATGTAACTGCAATTGGATAAAGTTATTTTATAAACGGGTGTGCATGCTGCAGAGGTCGTGCATGCGACTGACACGGTTCCTTATGTAGCATTGTCATTGTTGTTTCGTGGTCAGTGTTGCTCCTTCTTGGGGAATGTATACAGTGCATGAGTTTCTGTTATGTAATGTCTTTATGTAAATGGTAATTTCAGGCATGATCAGAAACTGCAGGTGTATATTTTCTTTTTTTTTTGCCTTTGTTTGTTCCACTAAAATCCTTGTGAAATGAGACATTTTTGTTGTATTGATTTTGGGGATGGGGCTTATAAGCTCGTGCTGCGGCCCACTCCTTTTGAGCAGAATGTTTACTGCTCAAATAAACTCGACTAAACTATGGACCTGCACGAAACAACTTCCTGATGAGACGAACGCCTGGTTTGTGTGGGGTGACAAGGAAGTTTAATATCACTATGTTGGACACCGTTTCGAGACAAGTCAGTTATATTGTTCCTCAAACATGACATGCTCCTTACGGACTTGGAAAGACATTTTGTTTGGACCTGGTTTGTTCCTACTTTTGATAGATTTTAATTTCTAAACTAACCTGCTTTAGAACTGGGGTACGGTTTGCCCTGGTTCAGCCCAGGTTTAGTCAAGAGAGTAGGGTTATGTTTGATCTGTAATCAGCACACAGACCCGATTTAGTCCTGGTTTCCTCCTACTTTATTAGTTGGTTTGAACCGAATTTCCTGGTATTTTAGGTTTAGCCCAGAATGACTTCGATAATGCTCTTTAGAAAGCCAGATATTCCCTGTGGTGATACTTTGTGTATTAAGCTTGAGAATCACTGTCTAGTCATAGTCTCGCAGCCTGTTGCAGGTAGCTGGTATTCAGACTCACTTGTAACATAAGAGGCTTCGACGTGTGCTGCAACGACGCAAGCTCAAATTCACTCCCACCAGCAGCAGCAGCGGACGCCCCATGCCAATACTCTGAGTCAGTTTGTTAGTAAGTCCTATTAAAAGTACACACAAGTGATTGGAGTGAGCGATCGGGGGAGTGTTGATGTTCAGCCGTGCCAGCTTTATGACCCATGAACTCGCAGTACAGTTGATCTAATCTCCAGTTCGCCGCTGCACAAAGGCGTTCGGAGTTAGGAGCAGGAGGCTGGGGAGTGTCAAATGACTCATGTTGCTATGATGGGACGTCAGAACTATAAAGAGCAAATGGAGCCTTGTGCTGCCAGTCTGCAAGAATGAGGCACTGAATCACTTTCTAACTGCATGGAAGAAACTTTGCAACAAGTCTTCCATTAGTTTAGAGATTTTCCTAGGTAAAAACGGAAGGGACACAAGACATAATTTGGCATTCAAAGTACCCAAGCCTGAGCAGGAGGCCTATAAAGCAGTTTTAAACCAGGACTGGGAAAAAAGGCACCAAATCAGAACCAAACCTCCTGCTCATGCCAAACGCAGCCCGCAGACTATATGACCCCATCGTAGCTGAAGACACCACACAGAAAAGCTTTTGTGTGTGAAAATCCATTTCCTTGACGTCAATTTTTCTTCTGGGTGATTGCAGTTTTGCCTTATGCTGGCTTTTGAACACATTTGGGCTGCGCTAAAGTAGTCGATGGTAGTAGGCTTTTTGTAACGCTCATTTATAATAATCTTTTGGTAGCAGTGTCTCTGCAATTTCAGAAAACACTGAAGGACCTGACAAACTGCATCCTTCTACACCAACTTAAAGTAAACCAAATGTGAAAGCAAAGCTGACCTTTAAAACTAATCTTGAAATACTCTGGATACTGTATGAAATGAATGTCTACTTTGTTCAGCTCTATTATCTTTACCTGGCAGACACAAAATTCTTCACACAGTAAAAAAAAGAAGAATTTGCATTTGACAGGAGTTTTATTCCCCTCTGAAGCAAGCCAAAGGAATGACAGGCCTGCTGTTGAACCAAATGGAACAATCCCTGGGCAAGTTGTTACAAGCCGCGAAGCTTCTACTTTCTGCCGGTGTTTTTCCCTCAAAAAGGAAAACACCACGAGTCATGTTAACGTCCTCCGTGGTCCGAACCAGCTGCCTCCACCTGGTTTAACCATACACAAGCGCACTAGCATAACCTGTATGACTACATTTAGATATTTGTGCAGCATTTTTTTTCTTGACCAACACGCCTGAGTATGGTGTCGCTAAGGAAACTCCATTATGTAACAGAGGTATTGTTTTTTTGTGGAAACAGTTGTTATAACAGTGGGTATAACAACTGTCTGTTGAACTTACAACAGAATTCAGAAAAGAGTAAAACTGTCACTTATAGTTACTTATATGCTTATGACAAAAGACGAGAAGATATAATATTGTGCAGCTTGTTTTGACACAATGGAGGAGAAGAGGAGACTGAGCGGCCACCATTGTCTCCTCTCTGCATAGGAAACACTATGGCAGTAGATTATTGAAATCAAGTTGTTGACAATAAATACGACTTGCAATGCATTGTCAGCCAAATGCTTAATTAAATAAAGGTGCAAAATAGTGCTGATATGACAGGAAGTCTTAAAACACATTAATCATATTAATGCTCCTAATCATGTATTGCAAAGTATGTCACAATAAGGATAATATAGCACTGTCCAAGTTTAGAACATCGGATCTCATAATGCCTGTTTAATGGTCACAAGGAGACGGCGCATAAAGCATCAACATTGATTTTGTAATATTCTAAAAGGGGATTAGAGTATCCAAGCCTATCTTGCAGGTTTATGAATAGAAATGTGAGCTGTGTGATGTTGACGATCTTACCTCTCGTGCAATACTACTCAAAGCCTCGTCTTCTGCTGAGAACCGATCTTTGAGGGGAGCACGCTTCCTTCCAGTGCCTTGTGTCCCCATGATGTTGACACTTCACCTTATCGACCCACCAGTGATGTAGTGTAGTTATGCTCCCAAATATTTACAAGAATCCTGAATAAAGAAAGATCACAATAAAAAAGTGTTATCAACAAACTGTATGGCCAGTTAAATCAGTTTCCTTTTCCAAACAAAACAGCCTCCTCGTCTTTTACATGAACTCTTGTAAAAACATTACTCACTGGTGCATGGCACGTTCAAGGGCCGTGGATAGGCCTGCCACGATAAATTTTTTTTGAGGACGATATATCGTCTCAGAAAATATCGCGATAAACGATAATATTGAGTATAATGCAAATACTGTAGGCAATAAAAAGAAAACTGTAAGCAACTATTTTAATTGAAATGTATTGAACTTCTGACATTCAATATTAACACCTTACCAAACAAAGTGCAAACTAGAAGGGTCAACATATTCTAGGACACTGTATCCATCTGTGCTTCTCAACCTTTTAACATAACTTACACTCTCACCAGGTTCTGTGTTTAAACTAGGCCTGTCACAACATTTTTTTTTTTCAAATAGTCAATATACAGTGTCATCGTTAAAAAAAAATCCCAATAACAATAATATTGATATTTCTGGTTAAATTGATATTATTCTGGTTAAATATTTCCTGACAAAAACTCACTTCTGTGTTAAATCAAATCTGGTTAGAATAAAATGTATATTAAATGTATGGATTCACATAATACTGTATTACTGCAAAAGTAGAGTAGCCATATGTTGTGTTCTTTTTCCTTTTCTTTTAAAATATAACCTCCTGTACACACGGGTGTTGGAGTCAAGCAGCTTTTTGGGAAACTTGTTGATTCTTTGTCACACCGCTACAGCATTTCTCTGGCTTTTGAACAGTAACATAGAGTAATGTTCTCAGGACTATCACGCTTGTATTTGGATAGTGGCTAAAGCGCTCGGGTTCCTCTCGCTAACAGTAGCGCTGATTAGCTTTGATTCACTGACTGGGCGGGGGTTTCGTTTCGTTCTCAGTTGGACATACCTACAGTCGCATTAATGTTGTTATTCTCTCCGTGATGCTTCTTTTGCCTGGAACTCCAAGTGTTTTCACACGAGTCCCTCTTGCTCCGCAATAAAGTTCACAATGTGTTGGAATCAGTAAAGCTCCGTAGTAAGCAGGGCACTTTGTTTACACCCCGCCTCTTTCCAAAAGCAGCGCTGATCTATAAATGATCTGGATACATGCGGGGATACGGCTAATGTGTTCAATGCTGTCTTTATGCACAGAGACGGGTTGGCTGGACGCTCCGCTCACTCAGCGTTGTGATGGCGTTCATGTTTCTGTATTTATTTTAAGCACACGCAGCACGTGCATTTATCGAGACTAAAAATGTTATCGTCCTTCATTTTACTTATCGAGCGATAACTCGATATAGTAATTATCGTGGCAGGCCTAGCGTGGATAAACACTTGTATCTGACAAGGGCCAGTTTTAAAGCCGACATGCCGAGCCAGAGCTGAGCCATACATCACAGTTTAAACTCCGCTATTAAATAATTATATATATATATTTTTGCTGAGATGAAATACATGTTATTTTCTTTTGTCACCCCCACCCCATGCTGTATTAAATCACAAATACCATATCAAATATAAAGCAGGGGCTGAACTTATGTAGCTGAGTCAGAAGAGACTAATCAAACACTACCTCTTGGTTCAATTCAATGCCATGTCTGCATTTAATTCACCAAAACAGGCAGACAAAAATGTGAGAAATTAGATCTAAAATGCCTGTGTTCCATTAAAATGCAGTCGACCAAACCAGCTTGTAAATTGTATTAGTTTTTGTGTGTGCATAATTTGTGATGTACAGATAGCTTAGATGTTTTAGCCAAGTATTTCAAAATTGCACTGATCCTTTCAAAAACAACAAACATCTCATGCAAAATAGTTTAAGTCCTGGTTGACAATGAGGGTGCGTCCAAAACAATCCTTAATGTTATCGAGCTGCATTTAACCAATAAGGATTACCATTTGTCACCAAGACGTTAGTAATACGGTGCTATCTTGGACAAATTATGCAAAATTGGCTTGTATGCGAACGGCTGGCTGTGTGAGAGACATAAATACGCCAATCCTGATCAACATTCAGCCTAAACTTAAACATTAGCAGCTCACTGAAGAAGGAGCTAACCTGATTTGCTTTCTCGCATATCGTCCTTAAACAAATCTCCAACAAATATTAACCCCAAGTTGAGTTACCGGTTTCAGACACGGTTTTCCCTTTAGGTTACACTGGACAAGAATAGACTCCACGCAAATCCGTCTCGTTTCTACAAAGGATGGCTCAACCTCGGAAGACATTCCCAGGGCGCTAATGCTAACTAGCCGACCACCAGTTTAGCAGTTAGCCCCGGTTAGCTCGCTGCGGCTAAGCTCGGTGTTTCTCCCGACGCTGGCGGTAGGACGAACTGGCACGGATCTGCACGCTATTCAGCAAGTCATACCTTTACGAGCCGCCCTGGTCAAGCAGCGACGATCCCGGGCACCGTCCAGCTAGTTCGGGTGTTTCATTAGTGATCCATTACGCTGGTAGTGTCAAATCAGTAGTGTTTTTGTTCGCTGACAGCTGTCATCAGTCCGCCTTTCCACCCGCTCTCCGCCGCTGCCCTCTTTACCCACTTTCCACACGCTCAAGTCCCCGGATGTGGGAAGAAATTTGGGTGTGTTGTTGATGCGTTCAGGGGACACCAGAGTTTTGTCTTTTTTGGGGGTTAGGTGGAAATTGAAGTTGAAAAGGTATAGATTGTACAAAAAGTAAAAAAATAAATAAAAAAAGCAAAACAACACAAAGCAAACAAAACAATTAACATCGAAAAGTTTTTTTTTCATTTAGTAGGTAGGTCATTATTTAAAATAAATAAATAAAATACTCAAAACCACAAACAAACAAAAAAGTCATAGTAAAATAATAAGTTTAATTCAGGCAGGTTTTAAAAAGTAGAGTCAAGTCCACTTTGCAACTTTTTTTTTTTACCTGTTGAAAGCCAAATCTACAGAATATGATTTTTTGTTTGTTTGTTTGTTTAGAAACAAACAAAGCAGGCCATAAACCAGACATAAATCTTGTATTTTATGTTGTCCAGCTATAACGCTTGTTTCAGAAGATTATTTTTATTACATTTTTCAGACGAGAAGACCGGCTTTAAATCACGTGACTATAGCTGCAGTTTTTACTAGTACCTATTTAGGCCACAAGAGGGCAGTGGTGTTTAGAGTTTGAGGTTTGAGGAACATTGAGCAGTTTTGCAAAGCGAGAGTTCTGCACAGGGTTCTTGGGAGAGTTCTGTGGAATACCAGATAATGTTGTTTATGGAATTGAGAAAATACTACATTTTATTTGGCATACGCCCCCAACACAGGGCGTTATATTATAGTGATGTTTTTTGACAAGAATTCAAAGGGGCAGCATGTCAACCATCCACGTTTATGGTGTAAACAAGGTAATCTGTTATATCTTTTATCAAAAAGGGGGTTGGCAAATAATTTCACAAAGAAGAAAAACTTAAAACGGGAATACACAATGTGAAAGTAAAATATCTCCAGGGTATGTTCAAGATCACAAGATAAAGATTCACATGGTTTCGATCAAGCAAAATACAAGCACAGCCAGGTCTTTGCAAATAGCAGTATTTAGCCTAAAGGTAAGTGTTAAAAAGTAGAGTTAATCCATCAAAACTTGTGTTCCCATCACAACAGCACTCTGACATGGGTCAGTGTGCTTTTACATCAAAGTCCTAGTGCAATGAAGAGTCGTAGTTTCTAGGGTTTTTGTGCATCATTTCAGGACACTAATGACTGTTTTTCTCTGATCACCTCTGTGTGCTCCTGTGCAGACAGGGCTTAAAGCAGGCTTAACTCAGAGACATCAGCAGCCATCCAGTCTCCGCAGCCCTGGAAACTCTCCAAGACTCATTGTGAGTACAACAGAACCAGATTCACAGAAAAACAAGGATCACAACGGAGCACTGAGGTAAAGAAAGGTCAAAAGAAGCAGCTCATACATCCATGTCCTTTCAAAATAATGACTGGAAAATGTAATTTGCACAGTGGCCAAGCATGTGAGGGGCCAATGCAGCGCGAGTCATACATAATGGCAGATAAAAGGGATTTTTAAGAACAATAAAATCAATTTAATGCCTTTTTTTTGTTCAAAGAAGAACTAATGAACCATTTTACTGAATACATTCAGTTTTCAATAACACAACAACAACAAAAATGCTACTACAATTGCTCTTATCACTGCTAATCCGCTGGAAACAACATTAAGCCAGACCAACTGCCAGAATCTCATGAAAGTGATATTTTCAGAATATTCTGTAGGAAAGGGTATCATGCTTAGTACTTAAAGATAATAATAATAAAGTTATTGGAATAATTTGTTGTAATAACTGATTTGCCAATAGCCCTCTCATGCATTTGTATTATTTATTACCTTTGCATTTTGTACACAAAATAAGAGTTCTTATAAGTTTATCTTGCTGTGCCAGTTTTGACAGTTACATAATTGCCATATTGCCATGTGAGCAACTGTAAGTAAAGCCTGTTGCCTCTTTGATTTGGAGATTTGGTGTCTGTGAGAGAAACAACATAGAGAGCAACCTGTGTGCCTACTGTCGGCATATTCTTTACTATATGGACAGAAGACGGAGACTCGATCTATTAAAATCAATCATGGTTTTATTCCTATATTACAATCTAAAACACAAGTTATGTGAACGCTGTCCCTCAGCATGTTGATAGGCCAGCGGCCTCTGGCCAGAGAGACAGCACCTTTTGTGCACGAGTAATTTATAGGAACAGGAAGTAGTAGGCGTCTCCTTGTCATCGTCACTTCCTCTGCACAATCTGACTCCTCCTTCTAACACACTGCCCCCCAGTGACTCCAACAGTAAAGACAATAACCAATGGCCGCTGGCTGCTCTGCTTTGCGAAGACGACTCTGGAATGCTCCGCCATTGCTGTAGTAGCGCCATAGCCACTAGTCTCCCATTGGAATCCATTGCATTTTAGACACGTTAAAAACTACTTTAATGCCCAGTGCCTAATTTTTGGAACTGTCTACAGCTAGATATTCCTCCTGTGATTACGCTGGGTTAGACACAATCAGAGGCACCGGGCTGGTTATCGTAGGATAAATTTTAGAAATCTCGTACTTAACGGGGGTCTGACTGTTAGCGTTGGAGCTGCGCGAGCTACACGTCACGCAAGGGCCGAGTCTACAGTGAAGATCCCGCCCTTATGCCCTTATTAGGAACATGCTTCGTCAGAACTGGGGAGGAGGAGCCTGTAAATCCGCCATGATTTCCCCCTCGAACGTGGTCATTATGGTAAACGGGGAGGAGTGAGTAATGACGGTCTATTAATAATATGTCTATGACAATAACAATGGGGCAGTAAAATGTAATGTCTGCTCAGTTATAAACCCCAGCTTCAAATGTAGTAGTATGATAAAAATATGTATAGAAATATTTCCACATTCTATAATAATATTTCCACACTTGTGCATGTAGTTTAATGTCTTATCAATCGAGAGAGTCTATGATTCTTGAGCACATTTATTTTCAGACCTGTGAGGGATTACCAAAACTCAATTAGTGCGTTTGGATGAGAAGTAATGTGAAGACGTGATTGCATAAAGTCTGAATTGAGCCTAAATTGCTTTGTTTTTGTTTCGTGCTGTCACTATGTGTTCCAAAATGGGTTAAGTTGCAGTGAAAACAACAGGCGCAGAAGTATCCAGACAGGGCTGTTAGAGTGTTTGTTTAGGTTTATGGTCCTTTGAGCTCATAAACACTGCAACTGGTCCACTTGTTTCTGGGAGAGAGACAGGCGTGTGCTCAGCTGCACAATAACAACACACCGTCCTCCTGTTTCTTGTACCTCTAGCTAACTCTTATTTTTCCTAAAGTTAGTATTTTCTACTTTGGTTGTTGAGATCCACTGCATGGCCTCTCAGTGACCGTCTGTGTTTGTTATGGGAGAGCTTAGAATATTTTTAAAATATGTTTTGGACTTTTATACCTTTTAATATAGCCTCGTTAATTGTATTTATGTACTTTATTTGACCTTTATTTAACCAGGAAAGTCCCGCTGAGATTAGGAATCTTATTTCCAGGGGAGTCATGGCCCCAAAGAGGAACCTATTTTACATATTTGTATTGTTAATATGCCCTTGATTGTCACTGTTTTCCACATTTGATCTAAACCAATCTGTCAGTGGGGATTGGGAGAAAATGTTTTAAAACACTCAGAGCAAACAGTCTATTGCACTGCATTAAGATTAGGAATTGAGAATTTAAAGGTGAAAAATATGATTTAATGTGGCGGTTTTAGGTGACATTGCAAAGTGTCTGTTGGGCGCAGTGGTTAGCGTGGTCAGCGCTCGTGCCTCACAGCTAGATGGTCCCGGGTTTGATTCCCACCTGGACGGGGCCTTTCTGTGTGGAGTTTGCATGTTCTCCCCATGTCTGCGTAGGTTTCCTCCGGGTACTCCGGTTTCCCCTACCACTAAAAACATGTACACTAGGCCAGGATGAACTGTGGGAGACAAAGGATGGAAATTAGCCCAAGGCTACAATTCAGTGTGGCGTGTTTTCATGCATGTATCTATGTATGTACATTAACAAGCACTGTCCCAACCAAATAAATAAATAAAGATAGATACTGTCTATTGTTAATAATTTTGTAATGTTTGTCAATCAGTCAGCTTTATTGCTAGGACATGCAAAGCACACACAGAGAATCGAAATTGCGTTACTCTCATACCCTTGGTGCAAAAAAGCAATATCATGAAAGTTATCTCGAGCCTTGTCACTCATGTAAACGGTCAGGAGGTCATAATTGAGGGTGGTATTTCTGAGTTGATACGAGGATGCAAAACCTTCCTCCACATCTGAAAGAGTGACGTCTGAAACATCGTTAGGGGCCAGGTCAGGCTCAATGGCTAAGAAAATTTGAATGTTATTGGGATAAAGTCCAGTTGTTCTGATTTTGCTTTTGCCCTGAACAGATGTACTGCAGCTAAATTTGTCCCATTTAGTCCGAGGCGCACCACCAGTTCTTGAACTAGCCTCCCGCTGCGTTAACAGGACGGGCCGAATCGTTAACCAGCTCTGTCTTTAAGCCCCAGTCTCCACAGAAATAAAGGCGTATGGAGCCTCCTCAGCATATAATTACCCCATAGAGGGCAATGATGCTCCCCTCTCTCTCCTCATCTTCTCCTGGGCCCTTTGAAGCGACCCCATAGGGAGTTAGCGGTAATCAGAGCATGTGAGTCATTGATTACTTCTTTGCCGTCTTCCAGGAACATAGTGGACACACACGACAGGGGGAAGGGTCTCGTCAGTGTCCTGGACCAGACGTACAAATGTTGTAAAGATTCACATGTGCATTGTGTTATGGAAGGTCCTATTTTACACTTAATCCAGGCTTTTGAAACTACTTTTAGACATAAATCTGTTTCTCCAACTGCGGTGCTCAGGCTATACTGCAGTTTAGCTTTTTGTAAACACTTGAGACACATTTAATTGCATACAAGTCCTCTTGGAATTACTTGCGTCCTATTTTAGACAGGGTCCCAAGCTCCCAGTTTAGGCTTACAAGTCCTGCTACATAAATCTGGTCGTACTTGAAAGCTAAATTGTCTTCTTAGGTGGTACTTGGTAGGAAAAGTTTGAGAACTACTGCATTAGTATATCACATTTTGTAAATTGCAGCTTGCATATGGAAAACAGATAAACACCTTATTGCAACACCCAGACCTGTTCACAGCTGGGTTAGAGGGTATGGGAATCTAAAACAGGAGCTGCGAGCTATTAGGAAGAAATGAGTTGCTGATGAAGCAGCTGGAGGTCTGAAATGGTCAGAACGAGTCAGGTGAAGCTGTCTGGGTTGAAGGAGACAGACTGAATATGCAGGGATGAACCAAAGCACAAGTCCATGTCTTTTTCTTGAGGGAAGCACATTATAACATGGTTAATAGCTCAGATAAATCAGTTTGGCTAAATATTGGCCATTTAAAGTAGCTCTACATCAGTGCCATATTATGAAATAACTGCAGCCTGTTTGTCCAGCCAAACTCAGTAGTCTAGTCTAGTCCTTAGCCCCAGGTGTTCTCTAGAGAGAACACCTGGGGCTAAGGAGACTAAGCAAGACCATTATAGTAATAAATATAAGACGTGATAATGCATGTTGTAGTGTGTGCTGCTTTGAAACAACAATGTTTTGGTCTTGATGTGTCCTGGTGTAGGAGTTTACTGTATTGTTTTCTTACCACAGTATTTCTTACCACAGTAACAACAAAAGTACTTTTTATTTATATATGGTATTGTGCAGCTGTCTGACCCAAAAGGTCATTTAAACTAAATGACTTGTGGCATCTTGCAAGGCCACACATTATTGGTTAGTAAGTTGCAAAGCCTCTTCAGTGTGAATCAGGTCTACTTCTGTAAGCAAATTTCCTGATGATATTTACAATCAACACATCTCTCTTCATTAATGATGGCAACACAATGAGTGACTTTAAATACAGCAAAGAGCATGAACCATAATGCCTTTTTTGTGAGTAAAATGCAATTATCCACTGCCCTTTGGCTCACAATGATAATTAACTACATTAATTCAATATGCTGGATCTTGTGACCGAGTGGTGGACAGAAAGCATAATCAGGTGGGAGTGGTGTGCACGAGGCTGACCTCTGATCTCAGGGTACCAGGGGTCAGCGCTCGCTTTGATGAGATTCAAAATGATGCCAGTAAATTATATGCAACGACATGAGCAGCCAATGAAATTCTGCTTTGTTTTTAGTTGTTGTCATGAAACAGATAATTGTGACAAAGATGCGTCCTGATAATGTTGCATAATGGGTTTCAAAGGAAAGACATAGGTTTGAATTTTTTTTATTATCAGTAAAACAGACAGAACAAATTTGTAAATAAATGTATTATTAGATGATGTGCTTGAAGACTCAAAAGCCGTTCAGACAAACTCACTTATTTGACTCTATTTCCAAAACATTTTATCACAGTTGTCCAACTCGCAGGAAGCTGTGTCTAACAATGGCTTGGACATCCTCAGAGAAGAATGGTGCGGCTAGTGGCCCATAAAAGGATCATAAAAATGTCTTTTGATGTTGGAGCCTCAGCTGTGGACACCTGTGGGGTAAACTCTGTGCTCTGTCCAATTTGAAGATGAGGGCACGTAATTGGATCATTTCTGCCAGAGCTGTGGCCAGACCAGGGCGGGACATGACATTGTTCACGCAGACAGAGGGCAGAGGTGCAGCTCGAAATACTAGGCCCTTTTTGAACAAATCGTTGTTCGACTTGTGCTACACATTGTCAGTATTTTAGTACACAAGATTGGAGGCAACGCGATTGTATGTTACAGGTCAGTTGCCATTTGTACTGGGTCATTTTTTGTACTGTTAAAACGACTCTACGACCACGACGTGTAACAACTTTTAAACCTTTTTCAACTTAAAGGAATAAGCCACTGTTTTTCCATACTGAGATATGTTCTTACCTGACGAGTTGATGCGTACCTGTCTGCTCTTTACGCGTGCGCTCAGTCACGCACAAAGACCAAAGATGTTGTTAGCATTTAGCCTCTCCTCCTCTCCTCTATGGGGCCAAACAGGGCTGAAGTTAGAAGCGACCAAGCTCTTCCACGTTTTCCCTATTTAAATATATTCACCTGAGTAGTTACATGATCTAAGTATAGTTACACAAAATTAAACATGTCGATTTTTTATGCTATGGTACTATATTGTAAGGCGTAATAACACCTTACGAGCACTTCGACATCTTTGCAGAGAATTCTATAGGAGTGAAGATATTACTGCGCGGACGTCGAATATAGTACACGTATTTAAATAGAGAAAACGCGGAAGAGCTTGGTCGCTTCTACTGTAACTTCACCCCCGTTTGGCCCCATAGAGGAGAGGAGGAGGGAGGAGAAGCTAAATGCTAATAACATCTTTGGTCTTTTTGCGTGACTCAGCGCACGTGTAAGCAGCCACTCCTGAACAATGCGGGTGAAGTGTCTTGCCCAAGGTCACATGTGCATTAGACCATGGGTTCTCGTGCGAATCGTTTGATATAATCCTTTTGTCCCGCGTGATAAAAAAGAAATGGCCTGGTGTTTTCAGTTAGCTGTCAGCGGTGATAGATGTTTCTATCAGAGAGCATTATGCGGTGGCGCTGAAGCGTTTGGACATGTCTCTGTCTCTCTTTCGCTCTTGGCCTCACATAGAAACGACATTATTAGGTGTGTCTCTTCATTTACCAGAGCAGGAGAAATCAGGGGAGCGTGCAGCAGACTGACAGGAGCACACACTCGGTCTTTGTCAGTGACCACGAGCTACGAGCCGCTCAGAGAGGGCCCGAAGCAGCGAAAGTTCAAATGGCGCTGAAGGAATGCTGGTCAATGGGCTCTCTGTATACTAGTGTTATCAGAGCAGATGAAGACCTTTTGAACTGTGGAGAGGATATGGTAGCAAATTTCCCTCTGCCTGTTTACCCCTCTCTGTATTGTGAGCAGGTATCTTAGAGACGATAGATAAGGGTCATCATAATTGGCTAAACATCTGTGAACACAAAATCTATCAGTGAACTTGTTTAAGGTCAGACGTATAGTCTCATGTCACCATATCGCTTTTAGCACCGTTTTGTTTATGTTATACACTGACATTTTTATCAGATGAGCGTGAAGAAGCTTCTTGAACGAGGTGAAATGCAAAAAGTCCTCGACTGAAAACACCCCAGTCCAACTAATCACCTATATAACCTCTATTACGACATTTTTACACTATATATGTGGATGTGTCCTGTGTGAGTGATTGATGGTGTTTCAGTTTAAGGGGAGACACTATAGGCAAAATTTTAAAAAAAAATCAAGTTTTGGGCCAATTTTGTCTCTTAAATACAAGCTTTCACCTGGAAACTAAAAAAGACCTCATCTTAATCAATAACATATTTAATTATTGCATTGATTCAATGTTTCTCCATAGATTTATTTAGGAAATTTCAAGAGCCATTTTCTCGAAATGCATTTATCACATTGGTGCGACCTGGCTCGATCCTCGTCGAAAATATAGGACATTTTGGGCATTTTTAGGCATAAAAGGCCATATTTATTATTAGATTTATTTATTTATATTTATTATTATTATTTCATATGAAAGCATAAAATGACAACAACAAAAACTTCTACTAAAAAAAAAACATTTTCTTCTCACATTTTTGTCAACAATCTACAGAAAAAGTTTCAAATTGAGATCTCTAAATTTCACCTGCAGTGTCTCGCCTTAAATCAGGGGTTTCCACAGTGGGGTTCGGGACCCCCTGGTGGGTCGCAGGACACTGAATTGGGGGTCACAAGATGAGACACTATTTTTTTACATTATTTTGTGACATTGAATTTGATGTATTTTTATTTAAAACAGCATATTTTATTGAAATTAAGACAAATATCAAATACATTATCATCATACAGTATCCAAACCAACATCATAAAACCAGATTTTAAAAGTTTTGCACCTTAAATGACAATAAATGCTAATTACATTTAACACAAGGGGTCCCGAATAGAACTTTGTTTTGGGGTCGCAGCCTGAAAAGTTTGGGAACCACTGCCTTAAAGGACTATTCAAGGAAATTATCATTAAATCATATGAATTGTTGGAAAAATGTTGATTGTTATAGGTTTGGATGTAAAACCCTGCTGGCAGCTTGTTATGTTTTGTACTTGTGATCGTTTGTTGCTAGTTGTGTAAGTTATTTTTTGTGACTGACGCGTCTTTCAGACCATCTTGAACATGTTTCATTTGTTTTGCAATATAAGTTTGTCTTCTATGTGCTCCATTTCTATTGTGCAAGAATGGACGATTTTTTTTGTTCTGAATGAATCATGGCTTATGAATTAGCAGCACGATAAAAAGGAAATGAAGGTGTTACTGTCACAGATCGGCACATATATTTTCCCCTGTGTCTGGGCATCTGTGACGACTATAGTGCCAAATGTAAAAGCAAATGAATAATGCTGTTAACATAGATTTTTTTAATACTATGAAAAGATATGCCATAGGGGTTAAAGCTGCAGTACATATTGACATAAAATCTATGTAAATGCAATTTATTTGTCTATGCCATATGCCAACAGCTTGTAATTACCAATACAGATGAGCTGAAATGCCATCATTGTATTCAGCCACACCCTCTGACTCTAGACAGGGCTTGTGTATTTGGCACCTTGGATGCCCTAAGGATTGCTCTATAAACACAAGCTTACACATAATTGATCTCCGTTGTTTGTCCCATTAACAGTTCATTAAGACTTCAATATATTCTCAAACGTAATTCATTTAAAGATGACTGAATGTTGTTTTAAATGTGTATTGCACTGCAGCTTTAACATGATGAGCCCATGAGGAGTGGCTGCTGTTTAAAGGCCTTTTAATTCTGTATTTACATTCATTTAGCGCCTTCACACTCAGCTTTATAAAGGCAATGGCTCGACTGATTGGCTTTTTGGGGCCTGTTTGCTGTTGACATTTGTTGAAAGGGTGCGAGGTGCAAGAGTCGGTCACACCATGAGGTTTGAGGCTCACACCGGAGCAGCCCGAGTCGAGTTTGTGTGAAAAGGAAAACTCGTTTTACCACCGTCTACTCAGCTGCGAGACAAGTGTGCTGCACCTCACCACTAGATCACACATGCACTTGTGTCATGTGTAAACAGAGATGCATAGAGCGATTATAAATTGATATTTTACTTCAAAACATTTAAAAGAATGTGGAAGTCCTAGCGTTTAATAGTAAAATAAATGGCATTTAAAATTAGGGCAGGAGTAGCACAAATGTCAAAATATTAAAAATTAAAAATATACTACACATTTCCATAATAAATAATGTTTACATGCTAAATGGTGAATGGAAATTGTACTCAACTAAAAAATGGTGCTAATGTGTTTCAGATGAGACTTTGTCTTATTTTTAATGAGGCTTTGTTAAACTCACAGTGGATGAATTGACAGCAGCTCTTAGACAAAGTGCAGTTATAGAAATCAAACAACAAAAGTGAGCCACTCACTGAGCCACTGAAGCCCTACTTACAAGAAATATTTTATGAATAAATGAGATAAGATAATGATAATGAATAAATTCACTTGTTACATCAGAAAAGCAATAGTAACTATCTTATATACAATGAACAGCTTTAAAGGGCAAATATATATATATATACAATATATATATATATATATATATATATATATATATATATATATATATATATATATATATATTTGCCCTTTAAAGCTGTTTATATATATATATATATATTAGAAACTGTAACTTGGGCAACCTAAATGCTTGTGTAACCCAAAATAAATCATATTTACAATAAAATAGAATTACTTTGAGAGGCACAAAACATAACATGGCACATCAACAAATGTATTTTCTATAACCAACCCCTTTCTCATAACAACCCCTTTCTTAAGGCAAAAAAGTTCAGTTAAAATCCCCAGCTCAATTTGCAGATTTTCCTTTATTTTGAAAGTATAACTGATGTAATGACACAGTGATAACCTGTATTTTGGAGCCGTTATCTCAGGATTATCATTAGAAAAAGCTGGTTTAGGCTCATTACACTGAAGCGTACCCTGTCATTACAGCAGAGAACAACAAGAAGGGAGTGCACCTTTGGAGAGGTCACAGAGTCAAATTAGTCATCTGAAAGTTTACCGTTGGCTTGCGTGTAATGGTTTGTGATGCCGTTATTTTGTTCTTTTGATGACATCTTTTCACTCATCAGGAAGTCGACATGTTTCCTTAATATTATGGTAAGTCTGAAATGGGCTGTACCATATGTGAAACGAGGCCCTCCCAGTTGTGGAAACAGCTGTATTTTGTTGAGCAACCATGTTCCCATTGTTATAGTAAATATTTAAATATGTTTTCAACATTTCAGATCCTTTGTGATGCACAATTGTTGTTGCTTGTGGAAAAGCATTCTAAAACCTTGCCTGTAATAATGCAGAAGATTTGTACACTATAATTTCACTGCATGCAATCTCCACTGTTTAAACCAAGGATGAAGTAATTCCTTATATAGTGGTTGTTTTCTTCTGTGGGACATGAGCAAACTACTTTAGAAAACTGTAATTTATGAAGTAGCCAAATCCCATGTTTTTCTCTGTTCTTGCAATGTTTTTGTTCAATTTGAAAATAATGTGATACAAGACACACTATGGCATGGATCTACATCTTACAGTAATAAAGAATGTGTTGAAATATACTTGTAAATAAGGACATCATACTGCAAGGGGAATAGGTGTGCAGTTTTGACGCAACATGCATCAACAGCCTCTAGGCCTAAATCTTTATAATACTTTAGGTGTTCAACTTGCACAATAGATAATGTTCAAATCACTTGCTCTTGGATTCCATTCACGATGAAATCAGGGCTTTAGTGGCTGCTCCGTCTTGACATGGCGTGGCCCAGGGCTGAGAAAGTTTAATCCCCACAGCAAACACGCAGTTCTGCAGACTTAAAAATAACCACTGCTACTATTGCATTACCCATGGACCAGTGTCTATCAATGGTCTGTATACGAAGTTCCCACACAGTCCGTAGCCCTTTGAACAGTAAAGCGGTGATGAGGTTGGACTTTGCCTCGGGCTCCTCAGATGTCCTAGGTGCCTCATTATTAGACCCAGTGCGTTTGAGCGGGACGGGGCGCTACAGGGGGTTGTCCTGTCACATTCACTATATTCACTAGAGGAGCAGGGCCGATGAACTGAGCGGTAATACAAGTCAGCTGACTGCTCTGGAGCACTGGTTCATGCTTCAGAATACGCATATACTGTAAGCTTTGCCGAGAATTTTGACACTGAGTTGCAATGACGTTAATACTTGTTACTACTGGTGTCTCCTATACTTTATTTGTAAGAAAATGTCCAGAAGTGTACCGTATTTTCAGACTATAAGTCGCACCAGCCCAAAAATGCATAATGAAGAAGAAAAAACGTACGTCGCTCCGGAGTATAAGTCGCACCAGCCTTGGCAACTACTAGGGCATGGAGGCGTAACTGCACCGTTTACAAGCCGCTCCCGGCAGCGTGTTTATCAAGCACACATTTGCGAACTTGTTCTTCTAGTTGTGGCCATCTAGCTGTTAGCTCGCAATTTGTTTTTTTGTTTTCTTCATTGCAGTAACCTCCGCTTTTGCCTGTCCCTCACAAGTGTCTCACTCACTCCAAACTTTCTTCCTGCTGCTCAGTTACCGTTTTTTAAATCTTCAGTGGTACAGGTGTAGCAGATACTGGTACACAAGCATAGAGCGCCCTCTAGCAGCTGTTAGTGAAGATAACAAACATGTAAAATTATATATTTTGATGGATAAGTCGCACCTGAGCATAAGTCACACCCCAGCCAAGACTTATAGTCTTGAAAATACCGTAGTTATTTTTCTTCAATGAATGGTTTTGAAAGTCATCTAATTTTCATTACCCTTTGATTTGATCATACGTTATATGGTATTTGTCTCCTGGATTTGACGTATCCTTCACTGTTACTGGGTTAAAAAAAAAACAAAGCAGTATTGTTAACTCCCGCCTCCTGTGCTATGATTGGCTCGTCTTGGTTTTGCCGGAGTCAGCGAGATTCAAATCGCACAATTCCAGACTGTATCCCCATGTATCTCTTAACCTGGAGGATCAGTCTGGCTCGTGCCAGGCTAGGAAGGAGGTAGTTGAATAATAAGATAAGGTCCAGGAACTCATTGCATTAATAGAAAAAGGTTTTATTTGAGGGCCTGCTGGAGTTTATAAAACACACCAACGTGGGCTTTCTTCTGGCTCTGAAATATCTTTTTAAACTTACTATATACTTTTTAAATTCCATGTTTCACCAAATGATCATAATACTGTTATAGACGCTGTGAAGATTCATCATTTTCATTCAAAATACAAAACTCAACATGCGTATACCGAGTGTCAAAACAAGTATTATCGCTATGCTGTGACATCACCATCATACCCTCTATACGATTATGTAGATTTCGCTAAGGGTTTCATAACAATACAGCAAGTTACATCTGCTCTCTGATTTTTGAGGACAAATTGTGCCCTAGTTATTACCCATCACCCGTTGCTGCTTAATCCCATTGTCAGACACAAAAACAAAGACCTACAAACCAAAATGCGCTTTAATCTACTTAGCACCATGCAAATAATTGAATCAGACACTTCCATGTAAATAACACTTGGGGATTTTTTAATGTTTTTGGCTTTTTGATGGCTAGAAACATCATAAATCCTAGCTTTGTATATTTTCTGAAACATATTGGTCCCAGTTTTAGACATTTCCTGGTTGTAAAGATCTTTTCTTTCGAGAACCAGCCTGGCCTTTCATTATGCTAAACGCTAACACACATTGCTGCATAATTGAGCTGGTGCTGACAAAGGCTGATGGATGACAATCATTCCCCTGGCGCCACTCTGCCGTCACTAATGGAGCATTCGTTTTTACGGTACGCCGTGTTACACTATATGACACCCAAAAGGCAATATGGTCTCTGGGAGAAACTAAAGGGAAAGTCACGGAACAACAGAAGGTTTCAAATGGTATTCATTTGCACTGACATCTGGGGTCCAAGACGTTTTTCAAGAGGACTCTAGCTCAAACCAGCCAGCCTTTGCCCTGGAGAGAAGGTTAATTCATAAACATCGGCGAACTACGGTTTATTAAGATTCAAGCCAGTCTGGATGTCTGAGAATTATTTGTGTAAAATAAAATATGGAAGCATAATTTTGATTTGCTTATGGTTTTCTTCACCAGTGTTGAAACGTCAAAACAGTTGTTCCAGTTAAATTATCTTAGCAATGGATTAGGCACAACAAAGCACACAGTATTTTCCAGGATTTAAAGTAGATCATTGTAGTAAGATGTATATAAAATGGTAACATATGAACATTTTCTTTCCTCCATGTCTTCTCAAAATGCCCACCTCTGTGCAAGAGCCAGACCCTACAGGTGTCCATATTCCCTGATGTCTTCTTAAACCAGTGAGATTACCATTTGCTGACACTGACATCTAATTTAGAGCCTTCTAGAAATACACAGTTGTTTCCTAAAGTAGTTTACAAATCCACTTAGGAAGTCCTGACCTGGGTGTGAGATTGAGAGTATGATCTCATGAGGAGGTGACAGTGCTCAACCACGCAGCTCTGTACGATATAGGCTATAGGTGACGTAACGGTCTTCTTACGCATTGTCACGCCAGATTAGTGTCTCTCCTTCTGGGCCAAAATCGCCAAAGCCGCACATTTAGGAAGTCTAGGCATCACTGTATAGGACCAGGACTGTCCCGGGACGCTGGGTAAACAGGAGCAATGCAAAGCCCCTCGCTAAATACCCCATCCCTACTGTGTCTGGGAGCACTGCCATGACAACACATAGGATCTCCCAGTGTGATGTTTCTGTTTGTCGGAGGCTGCACACTGGGATATGCCCAAGTCGTGGCCCCTGTGGCCCATGAACAGTGGAACGGAGCTTAGAGCTGACTGTCCCGCCAAAAAATCAGTTCACACGGGATTAGCGTTTTCTTTAGTGCTTGTTTACATTGCCAGGACTGATGCAGGTCCAATTTAAGATCCAGATGGTGGAGATTAAGAGCTAAAACAATCAGGGAGTATCAGTCCTTGAAGTTGAAGTCTATTGCAGCAGGATGTTTTTTGAAAATGTTATTATGTTGAGCCAAGATTTATTTGAACATAAAGCATTATATTGTTGTTGTTTAAGTCTTCGGGTATATAACCAATTTATTGACTTCATAGACTTCAATAAAAGACTGACTGTAAACGGGAAATTTGCAAACTGGTCTGAACTGAACCCTTTGCACTGCAGTTATTAAAGCCACACTACAGAACATTTCACCCAAGAATAGAATAAAATATACATTAATTGAATAACCTGTGTTTTTTTGGCCTCTCCTTAGTTCAGATTTGTAACACTGAGGGAAGTGGGACATCACCTGTTCGTCTCCATGGAGACTAACGGACTCTGAAAAGTTGCCCGGACTAGCCGACACATACGCTAGAATTTAACGTTGCTTCTTTTTTTCTATTCGATGGTAGATATCACGATTCATAACTCTTTTTAAACGTTCTCTGGCGGACTGTGGGCATATTTCGCACACACAAATAACATTTAGTCAAAATTTATCCCTATGAATGTTTTGTTTCATTCTCGCATTTGAAAATTAAGCAGATTCTCCAGTAGACGTGACGAAACAGCACTCACAGCTAGCCGCTAGCATGTAGCATGAAGCTAACGTCAGTATTCTCTGTTGTTTATTTATTTGTGGGCACTTGAACCACATCACTACTTTAACAAATGCTGAACCATGGATGTATTGTCTATCAAATACAGATAAAGAGACTAGGAAAAAATAGCACTGTCTGTATCTATAATCAGTCAAATGAAACCATGTGATTGATGAAAGTCATGTGATGCCGATCTTATTCTAGCAACCCACACGTTTGATACAGCGTGGTGTGGATGTGTCTGTTGTGTCCCGTTGCGTCCCACCACCATTTTTTAACCGATAAGAGAAAATGGCAGAATGCTTGGAATTGCTGGCATTTCTGTTTAACATTTTGAGTTTTATATAGCTGATTTTATGTTTTCTTGATAGCTATAACAACTGCATGTTTAGAATAATTTGCTGTACACAAAATATCAAGCGAATGAAGCAACACAATGCACCGTGTCTAAGAGCTTGTTCTAATGAGGAGAAGAGTGCCTTCCCTAAAACAATCTTTGTCCAACGGTTTGACCTAATGTACTTTTAATTAATTACCATTTCAAACGGACATGACAAAGAGTGATGATGAGGCATATTCATTAAAGCTCAGTGGGAGCAGTGTCCCCCGCTGTCAGAGAGAAGGTTCACGAGGTCAGCGCCCGGTCACATGTGGGGCTTTCTGTCTGAGATGTTATCCACTTCAAGAGGACAGATAATTGTTTAATTATTGAATATTTTCACTGCTGTTTTCCTTCCCTCTTCTATTACTATTATTATTTTTATTTATTTCATTTTTTTTTTCTATTTTCAACTAGTTACTGTTCTTTTTGTGTCATTCCTACTGTAAGTCTGGATAAACAGTAAGGATTCCATCATGGACAAAATCCCCAATCACTTGATGCAAATCCCTCTGTTACGATGCAGACTATTTCCTGAAGCAATCTCCAAGGAAACAAGTAAACATAAATAAAGAACAGTTAACTAAGAACCATTGCCATAAGAGACAAACTATTTGTAGTAACTTTTCAACACAATGTTATCCACTTAATATTGCTCTTTTCGTGAATAATAATCCATTTGGCCCAGTTCACACCAGTTTACATGTTGTTTATGTTTTTGTGAACTTAGGGTTACAGACCTCCCTCAGTGCGGCTCACAGATTTTGTCTGGAGGCTCCGTGCCTCGCTCGGCATGACTGACTTCAGAGGAATGTGTGGATAAAATCTCCCCAAGTGTAAACACGCTAATCTCCTCGGTGCATCTCCACTCTGCAGGCTTCAGATAAGGCCCGAGGAACCGAAGGCTTTGAGAGAGACCTGCCCCTGTCGGACTTTCACTGTGTGTCGCCGTGAGCATCTCCAGACCCTGAATCACCAGAATCACCCCTGAGTTCGAGGCCTGAAACAGCTGTCAGTCTGCTCCATGAGGTCATCTGGAGAACAGGTACAGAAGCAGGCAGCAGCTGAGATGGACCAGATCAGGGCTGGGTATCTTTCAAGGTTTCTTTAACAGTACTTGGTTCACAGTGCTGGTTTCTGTATGCTACACACTATTCATTAACCTCTTAACCCCTGCCTTTGCATTTTCTCCAGTTCAGCTTCACCCAAATCTAAATCCTACAGCCTATAGGCCAGTGTAACGCCTCATTTGAAACACCTACAAAACTCATTTAAACAGATGTTTTTCCTTGCGTTTATGCTGCTTTTCTGTTGCTCTTTTGTCACGTTTTGTCGCTCTTTTGCTGCGTTTTGTCATTTTTCTGTTGTTCTTTTATGGCGTTTTTGTCACATTTTTGTCACTTTCTCATCACATTGTCACATTTTTGTCACGTTTTCGTCACATTTCTGTCACTTCACTGTTATTCTTTTGTTGCTTTGTCACTTTCTTGTTGCGTTTTCATCTTCATTTTCGTCTCATTTTTGTCGCTTTTAAGTCGCTAGTTTTTTCAAGAAGCTTTTAGATTTGGGTAAAGCCAAACTGGAGAAAATCTGCTTGGTTCAGGAGGGGTTAAGAGGATAAGGGTTAAATTAATTTAAAAAGTCAGTGACAAAACCTAAAAAAGTACGGGACTCCTGACTTTTGGTAGCCAAGATACAAATCGTCAAGTGTGAAGTCAAAAGTGATATTCTGATTAGTTGAAAAATTCTTGATATCGCGTAGTTTTGCCGATTAGACTTGGATTGTATAACTTCAAGGGATTTTTTTAAGGAATTGCGGACTGGTTTCGCTGTATTTATAATGTCCAACACATTCAACTAAAATTGCATAGGTTTCCGTGGTAATACTTGCATTTCATTCATAAATGTTTGCCGATTATGTTCAACTTCAGCAGAATTGAAGAACGCCTTTAAGGAGCTACCTGGAGCTGCAGGTTGGAGATTGTTGATGTACAGAGCAATAAAACAGAATGAAAATGTTGGTCAATGCTACTAAAAACCAACCACCAACCAACAAACAAAAATGGCCTAGTAACTTTCTGTACTGCTGTCCAACAAGCATTAAACCTATTATCCTTAGAAAAATATTTGTTTCTGTACTAGTTCCTGAAATTTGTTCAGAACTAGTTGTACCTTAACCTTACCCTTAAGCAGCTGATACCTTTTAACTGTATCAGTCCTAGACAAGTTAAAGACATGTTTAAAGCAGCTCTATCAGTTTTTGACGTTTGGAAAAACTGGATGACTAACAGGGATGCAACGATTCCCCATGTCACGATTCGATACGTATTTCGATATGAAGGTCACGATTTCGATACATTTAATGCGCTGAAAAAGAAATGCAAGTTCTATTTTTTGAATAAGATTATGCTGACAAGAAAAATTCCTCAAAACCGAATTACACGATGTGCTGTATTGTATCAAAATAGGTTCTAGTGCAAAATATTCAAATGCTAAGCTCTTTAGAGCCTTAAAAATACTGTATTAAAGTTTAGTTTTAAGTTTAGTTTGTATGAGCTGCTACATTCTTATTTTCTTTAAGAATTTACATCATTACACAGTAATGGCATTTCAAAAGGACTAGGCTAAAGCAAGAAAGCCAATGTGCGCTGACTCCATATTCAATAGGCCTATACTCGACCCGTGCATTAATAGTAACACAAGCAGCTACTGCTTTCCCCATAAGGAGCTCTCCTAATAATAACATGTCAGCATCTCACATATAATTGACATTACTTTGACATTTGATACAGCTTAATCCCTCTTGAGTTTACCAGATAAAGTGTTCAAAATTATACTTTTATGTGATCTACTGTTAAGTCACAAAAGCCATCATTCGCAACCACAGACTTCAGCGCTTTGACAACAGCACATCTACAATATTTCTTCGATTCCTATCGAACATATTTGCGTATTGAATTGAAGAGGACGTATCGAACGATTCGATATAATATCAAGAATCGTTGCATCGCTAATGACTAATAGGGAGAAGTATTAGATTGGTAACTTTTATTTTTCTAAAATAAAGCAAAATAAAGTTGCCGGTAATAACAAAAAGTACTTAATTGTCCATTATTTCCATCCATGTCCATTTAAGGCTATATTTGGTTACTTTCAGTTTTTAAATAGGTCCATCATTTGGAAACCACATTACTCCACTTTATGGGAACATCTTGGCCAATTTCCTTCCAGATCAATAGAGTAACTTACACTTGAGTATGTATATACCAAATTAAACAAATGAACTTTTTTTTGGTAACTCAGTACAAACTCAATACAGTTTACAACTCCTTTCTAGTCTTTATTTCCAGCCTCGCTTCCCAACATCCTTTTGAGGAGACCACTTCCTTCCTCCAACACATCGATCTTAAAGGGGAGGATGTGCTGTTGTGCAAATGTGGGGCAGTAAAATGGATAAGGGCTATTGATTTGTGAGAAAGTACCCCGGTCCAGATCAATCGTACAGAGCGTAGCAGTAGCGGGTCGGTGTCACACAGTCGAATTTAAATTAGTCTGGCGCATGACGGCAGCCTCAGTGGAGCCTCCGAGCCCTTTGTCCTCTCGTCTCCCAGTGATCTTTGTAATATTTATTTAATTTCTATGGATTTTGCAACATGGCGCCTTGAGATAGCGTGACTGGCTGATCCTCTCTGAGACCTTTCCGTGCAGAGTTCCCAAAGAAAATGCTATAATTGTTGTTTTTGACCTGAGGAGCGTGTAAATTAGTAGTTTGCTGTTGTTTGAATCATTTTGAATTTTGAGTATTGTGGCTTGCTGTGTTTTCATTGGGGATTTTTGTAATTTTGTATTTCCTGATGGCACACACAATATGTTTATACTTCTTATCATTTATTTGATGTTATTGTATAATTTCAATCCCCCTGTATGAGAAGATATGAAATAGCTACTCATTAACTATTTTACTTAAGTATATCATTTGGCATTTGTTGTAGCAGTAGTTAGTCATGGGTTATTGCTCTTTATTGGGTGCCGAATCTTTGGAATCCATTCATATAAAAACACCACTAATAAGACAAATGTCTATATTGATTTGTATGAAGTCAGCCTCATAACTCATTTTGTCTAAGAACTAATTGCTGAGGGACACACACTTTGATAAACATTATTCAAGCTCATAGTAACACATGTAAGGATTTAAAACCTGTTGCAACCATTCATGAAAACAGACGACAACTGCTGTGCTAAATATGTTACCCACTTTGCTGTCAGTGTTGCTATGGTTACCTTAAAAAACGTATCTGCGATTACTGATTTCTGATTGTTAGTTTATAAATTACTTTATTTTTTACATTCAGCAGCTAATCAATGTGTGCCCTGACGAAGTACACACTAGTAAGTACCTCGGGTCGCCTCCTTCTTCAAAAACGCTTAACATGTTCCATCTGGATCCTTGAAGAGCACCTGCAAAAATGTGTGATTGACCCAAAGATGCACTCGTCGTTTTAATCTTTATACAAATAACCGGTTTTGCCAATATTCACCATATTGGAAGTGCATTTTAACAGTAATATCAACAATGCTGGCACAAACTTAAAATAATGAGTTTGTTTCCAGCTTGAAAATGCGCATCTCTCTCCTCCCTCCATTGTTGTGTACATTTGTGTCATTAGTTGTCATTATGCTAAAGAAAGCATAATGACAACTAAGGAAAATCACAAAATAGTAGCTTACAGTGTCTTAGATAAGTAACTTTTATCTGATTACTCATTAAGAAATAGTAATGCCTTAGATTTAAAAAAAAAAGTCATTTTAGATTACTGTTTCTTGTGTTTGTTCAGGTTATCATTGTAAGATTGAATTAACACACATGACATTCAGTCTGACCCGTTCACATGAATGAGCGTCACACTAGTAGTAGTGCTGCATGGTAATGAGTGAACATAAATTGTTATGGCAGAGGTAGATTAATGTTAAGTACTGATTTGTGCTGCTCAATCTATCACCAAATATCGTTATCACTATACTAGATAATGCATTGTCCAGAGATGTCCTGTTTATTTTCAATTTGATGAAAAAAATACTTTTACAATATTACTTTTCTGAACCAGTGTTTTCCTGCCTGCATGACTGTTCGTTTTATGTAGAATAGTTACGGCGGAAGATCTTTGATGTTTGTTTACTTTGACTAGCTACATTTCCCAACACCCAGAGCTCTCAGAACAAATGGTTTATGGCCCTTTACAGTCAGCGCGCTGCTTTTATCAGTGCAGCGTGACGGAAAGGTTTCCATAAGATATAAACCTGTCGCTGAGACACAGACTCCCTGTTAAACTCGTTACTGACGAAAAACAGATCTGGACGTGTTGTTTTTGTCATTTCCTCTCAGTCAATACAAAAGGTTTCAACAGTTCCTCAGAAGATGATGCGTCTTTTATACTATGTGTGCAGAAAAAACGTGTGTTTTCATTTGTGCAGTGTTTGCACAAGATGAAGCTGCAATGATAAAATAATCTATGCCCTATTGTGTACATAAAAAGACAAGCATAGTGCCTTCTTTGTTGGGTCAAGAGCGTTCCAGTTGTTTCCCCAGAATTATGTCACTGTTTAGCTAGGCAAGAACTTGCTTTATGCACAACAAATAATGAGATAGAAACAACCACTGAAATAATGTGTCCAGACATGCAAAAAGTGTAAACACCTCGTAAAGAGACAAGGCGACGGCTGTCCATGGGTTTCAAGTAAAAAGTGCCGTTTCCATAGCAATATACAGCTGAAAACATCACCTTTCAATGGTCTGCAAAATGACATAATGAAAACTAATGTATGTAATGCAAATTAAACCCATGAATCGACCAAAATCACTGAGAAACTAGGCCAAAAAAGACAATATAAAAGGTCAATGTAAAAAAAAACAATAAATAGGTGAATTAAAGGTAGGTATTCATCGGTTTGGATAGACAAATGGTTATGGTTATATATTATTGTGGCAATAAAATAAACTGAAAAGGTCTGTGTGGTCAACTTAGGAATGTTGCAATACCATCAATGGGCAACAAAGGTGCAAATAACCCATATTGGTGTATGATTGGAACTAAGTCGTTTTTATTTTATTTATTAAGCAGTTAAGATTTAAAACTAAATCGGACCTGGCTCAGTACAAACTGATTTTCAGCAGGTTCCTGATCGGCAGAACACACAAACACAGCATTCAACATCTGCTCAACACTCTACACAAACCATACGGTCACAGACAAAGGAGGAACACACTGGTCAGTGTCAGTGTCCCTCAGTGTTTTCAACGATAGCCGTCGGCCAGATGTTTCACCGCAGTCTTTTAAAAAGTCCAGGTGACTATGGTTTTTATGTTGAGGGGATCCGAGCTCACAGAAAAGTGATTTTTGTCCGTAGGTGTGGGTAAGATTTGGTTTGTGGTCGATCTGGTTGAACGCTTGGATCGAGAGCTGGGTCTTGGGACCAGAGCAGACAGTGAGGCCGATTGGCAGTTGTTGAGCAGATGGAGAGATTAATCCCGTGGCTGAGGGCATAATTCTGGAAAGTCAAGGCACCAGACTGTGATAAAGGAGTGCGTTGGTGGGTCCAGGGAGCCTGTGGTGGAGCTTGTATGCTCTGTTATGGAGTTTAGCCACAGGTTCAAGTATTCAAACGGTACAAGAAGCACAGTCATTTGATAGGTTAGTTGACCAATACTGCAAGTTCCAGTGACTTTTTGAATCGGAGTTCCATTTCCCCCACTATTTTGGTGAATTCATATTATTTCTCTTATCAACCAGTGCTGTGAAGTCATATTGAGTTTAGTCTATTGTTTATACAAAACTACAGATCAAACGGGCCCATTATACTCGTAGGCTTCCTTCTGGGAGCTTCTCAGTGCTTTGTCCTTCAAGTGTAAATCCCTCAATAAAGAGTCACACTGGGCTTCTCTGTTCAAAGGAAATGGAGGGTCAAACCTGCCGGGTCAGACTCCTCAAAATGACAGCATTTACCGTCAAACTACCCCCAGCCTCTTACCAAAACACATGGGACCCCTTCAGTCTGCCACCTCCCTCCACTTTGCACCTCGGTCCGTGGAGATTTACAGCTTTGGAGCGACCCCTTTATCTATATATCATCCATACATGCAGTAGGTGCGCTTTACGTTCTTAAGTGTAAACATTTTACTTTCAAGGTGAAGGCTGATATGATTATGCAGGTGGCGTGGTTTTTGAAAGAAATCTCTCAAAGAAAAATCTGCAAATGATCATTGTTTGTGATTGAGTCTCGATTCGTGCCAGGTCCAAATTACCAGGCTGACAAGAAGCTGAATTCTCCCCTTCTTTTTCTCTGAGTTATATACATTTTGACACACCACCTTTTGATTCTATTTTTAGAGGACGGTTTCATCTTAGTTTATACAGGCTATGTATGCTAAAGTATAAACTACGGCAAGACATATGCATTGTGACAGCTTACAGTACATTTCGTGACAACCTATTGTCCTTTTAGGGGCTGAACAAGAGAAGACCATATATTACATTTCCGCTCCATTTATTCACTATAAACCTAATGAGTTGTGCTTGGTTTTCTTTAAAGGCCCTTTCATCTTTATCTGCCCACTTGAGTTCGTCTTGCAGTTCATCGGCCGTCGGGTGCTAATGTTGATCTTGGCGCCATAAAGAGGAGTTTGTTGCCACCTCTTAACACGTTTATGCCAGGAAGCAGCGGTGCTACTGCTAACAGAGAGAGGAAGCCCGCCATATGTTGCCTTCAGGTGTTGTGGTAAAAATAACAATCCACAGTGCCTTCCGAATTAGCACGAAAGGTTATGGTCTCAATTTATATAGCGCTTTTCTACATTCATTAGGCCCAAAGTGCTTTACAGGAAAGGAACTAGTCACCCATTTCACTCTCTCAATTAATATAGAGAGTAGACTTAAAAACAGCTCTGCTCATTTACAAGTCTCTCCATGATCTGGGGCTAAAGTACTGTACATCTCTGACTTGGTAGTGCCATATGAACCATCTTGGGCGCTGAGAATACGACAGTTAAAAGGTAAATAAAGAGAATTATCAGCTGCTAATCACAATAACCACAACTTTCATCTCGCCTCTTCAAAATGACATCATGTGAGAGCAGCCGATATAAACGAAGCATCTGAGATTTACATCAGCGGTCGACACGGTAAATCCACAGCTCTTACCTCACCTCATCATAGTACAGTGCCCCCTGAACTTTCCCCAATGCCCCGCTACAAAGGGTCAGCCTCAGCCCTCCCCCAGTGTCGGCTTTCAAAGATCCATTCATCAGGATAACATTTGCACATCACAACACCACGTAAAGCCTGGTTCAACTTTTAGCCCCTTTGTGCCTTCTAAATCAGTTTTTGATACATACAGTATTGCAGGCTCTACTATGCAAGTTCAGATTCTTCAAACTTGACTCGGTAATTTTAGTCCTTTGATCTAACCTGCACATACTGCCTCATCAATTACGTCCTTGTTGTTTGGGTATTGCATTGGATTGACATGATTCTGAATTGTCTTTATTGCCATTTTCAGTGAAAGAGTTTCACTACCAAAGAATTTCTCTGTTGGAATGGTGGAAACATGAAACACAGATTATCATTTACCAAATGTATAAGGGCAACTAATGACTTCTCATACTGAATGAATAATAACATCTTTAACCGAGCACATTTTTTCCAGTTTGGCATTACCCAAATCTGAAAGCTTCTGAAAAGAGCGTCAAAATTGTGACAAAAACGAAAGGAAAGCGCAGTTAAAAAAATAAGCCCCAAAAATGCAACAAAAGAGTGACAAAAAAGCGATGACAACACGGCAACAACGCAAGGAAAAAATCCATTAAGAGGTTAATGCAGTACATTACGATACAGTGAATTTTCCCCTAAATTTTGAGTGTTCATTGGCATTATATTAAGAGGGCCCCTTAAAGTAGCCATAGATACAGACGGCAACTTGACATACAAGGGGGTGTGGCCTAGCCGAAGGGGAAGAAAACCTGTTTTCTGGCGGACTATAAACATACTGTATCTATCACACGCAAATAAAGTCAAGCCTTAATCGGGTGGATGGATGTTTTTCACAGCAAATCTTTTAGTAGAAGCGAAAAACGGCACTTGTTGCATATGCAGCATGAAGCTAATGTTAGCTTCCTGGTTAGCATTGTCCGTTTGTTGTTTATGGGCCATTGAACCACTTTGCTCCTCTCCGTGTCTCTGTATCTTTATTTACTTGAAAAATAAATTCATAATTCAACATTTGTTAAAGTAATGGGAGTAATGGTGTTTTCCCCCTCTGGCTTCTTTGAAAATGACTATATATTGGCAATTTCAAAGATGCCGTCTGTATCTATAATGATGAACTTCAAATAGATTAAATTTGATTTACTTTTGTTTAAATACAAAAGCTTTATTGAACCTGCCTTTTGCATGAATGTGAAATTATAAAAGGTTTTCCAATTGTGCATTTCATTGACATGGATTTTAATGACAAATGCTCATCCGGATGCAAAAATAGTTTGATCAAAGTTAAGTGTTAAGTGTAGTTTATTGTTACTGGCCAAATATTACTCCAATAAGAATTAAACTTGCGAAGTGAAAGTACAGAAGAATTTTCTGTTGAAAATAATTTTGCAGCTTGTAAAACAAAAATGGTGAATTTACCCTTTATTTGGCAACACAGAGGGGGCAAATCCTCTTCCTTGTTGTGAGTCAGTGGCATTTGACAGTACATCTGCACAGCGCCACCTACTGCTCAGAGAGTGTGCATTATTAGGCTTTTAAGATGAACAAAACATGATCTACATTTACTATGGAGCGTTTATAGAAAGTTCTCAACACAAACACTACTCAAGTCAAATACAGATCCTCAAAAACTCTGCTTAAGTACAGTACAGTAAATGTTACAGGTCACCTCTGCTTATATCACTCGCCTATACAGTACCAAATTATACAACCAATAGTAGGGCTAGATTAGTAAAACTGTACTTAAACGCCAGCACAAAAGAACCCTCACATCTGTATTTCAGTGAGATTTACGAGCTCTTCATCAGTAGCAGCTGTCTGCAGATGTCAGTCCTCACCGTATTTCCTTAAGTCTTCGTGAAGGATGTGTCTGTTCCCCCTGTGACCCCTGACCCGGCCCCGACAGAGGTTTGCCCTTTTTCAAACCCGTCCCAGAGCCGACCTGGAGGCGTCCCGTTTGGAGACACCGGGGGCCTGTTTAAGTTACATTGTCTGCCTCCGTTTAAAACATACACACTTCGCCAGATAAGAAAGTCAATATTGTATCAAGATTATGGGTCACCGTTATTCAGTATGTGCACGATATGAACGGAGCAAACAATGACTGTGGTAGGACGAGGTTTCACAAACAGTGGTGCACGGACTTCTTCATGTAGTTTTCGAACATATTTGGGAGTCCAGATGCGGTTTCGAGGACACGCATTATGCATTTTCAGGAAATTGCAAACTTTTAATAGACAGATAACTAATTTAAAATGGCACAACACAAATAAACACAAGCTGGGTCGCCTAAATCCGTCATTTACATGTTTATACAATTTATAAAAGAACTCCTAGATAAAGCAGTACATACAGCTAGGAGCATTTTAAGAGAGAGAGAGAAATGACCCAATTAGGAGAAGTTGAGAGCTCTAGAGAAAAGGACACTGTTTTGTTTTATCACAATTCATTTTAATTTAAGGTGCCATTAGGACACTGAATCTGTGACCATAACATTTACAATACAAACATTGCGGTTATCTTGCTAGCCATAAATTAATCTTATCGTTTCTGTGATGTATATTTTCTTCCCTCATTAACTTGAACAGATTTCCACTGTTTGCCCTTGTGCACCTGTGAACCAGGGGCTGCCTCACTTGTGGAGGGCAGACCAACCACTAACTATCCCAGAGAGACGCAGACAGACAACCCACTAACTCTGACCCCAAGGAAATGCCCCATAACAAGCAATTTCCCCCAGCTCCAGCAGATTTAATTGGCCAGTCTCCCAAGCTTTATACAAAACAGTGGCTGGGTTTTTACTTTGCTAAATCCAGTGTGCGTGAGTATTATTATTTTTTCGCATAAAAGTAGAAAGGCAATGTAGATTAATCGTTTAAAATGCTGCGTGGGGGACACTGAGGAGAAGGTCAGAGGTTTTGGCGTAGTGTCTCATAAAATGAATAGGATATTGATGTTTTACACTGGGCCAGCTGGGCCTTATGCCCCCAGACAACACATGCAGAGGACGTGAGGAGGCTCGACATACTTTCCAAAGGTGTCAGACTGTTACCTCACACAGAGACAAGCCATTGAGTCACGTTTCAACTATTCATTTGGGACTGCAACATGGGAGCTTTGGGCTAAAGATGTTTTTATTTTACCTTCTGGGTTCTTTACTCGTTTTAATTCTTTATCACCGAATATCACAGCCGTTTGTCTCAAAGGCCTTTCCTGTGGTATAAAGCAAACACTCGAGGAGAATCTCAGTGAAGAAGATCCACTTCCATTTACTTCCTGCTTTGTCGTATAGGCTCATTGTACAATGCCATTGAATTTCTATGGCAAAATGAATCAGAATCTGAATTACTTTGTTGATGCTTAAATGGGAATTCTTGTTACAGACTGAGGTCCATTAGTGTGACTCTGCAGGAAGCCACTGTTTACAGGAGTTCAATGAGGAGCACACATGCAGCAAGTTTATGGCAGCGAGGAGGAGACCGGACACAGTCAATACTCAATACTCGATGAAGTTAGGGCCAGCTGCAAAGACACTAACGCCTGGTTTGGACTGGACTGGTGCGGGGCAGGTGCCATTGTCAAAAGTGATTCATATTCAAGCGAGACCAGCATTTTCATTTGCCAGTTTGTGCAGCCTTTTTGTTTCTTCATTTTGCAAGCTTTCCTTTTAGCTTTTGAGAAAGAAAAAAAATCCCTTGATCTTCTTTTGGCTTATGTTTTTAAGTAAAAAAAGTGAAAATATAATGAGAATTTTGAGAAGCCATTGATCAGAATCGGAATAATCATTATAGCTATCAGTTTGGTTACTGCAAGTCCATCGTTATCACTTTTGCAGCTTCTTCTGGATTGCATATTGCACCGATTCAGGCGGAAATAACAAAAACTACAAATAGCAGTTTAGTCCGATTAGGTTCATTAGGTCTTCAAATTAATATTGTAGCTTTTGTTCCTATAGACAGACCTTAATGTTAGTTTTTCGTACCTGACGGTTTCGGCTACAACTGTGGCCTTCCTCAGAGGTTGTCACGTGATGTTGCTGTGACGTGTCTGGTCAGCTGATTTATACAGTTCCTGATGTTCGATGTTCCATCAGGAAGAAGGAACATCGAACAGAATGTGAAAAAGAAACATCAAAAGCGTGCACACGAGCCACCAGACGACAAGCAGAACAAGAACAGCTGAAGTCTGCCATATCAGACCACTGCAAGAGGGAGAGCCATCTGATGGATTGGGACAATGCCCATATCATCGGCACCGAGAGCAACAAACACCACCGTTGGATCAGAGAAGCCATCGAGATCCGGAAACGCGCCCCCCAGACTGTGAACCGGGTCGAGGGGGCATACCAACTTTCCCACATCTGGGACACAGTTCTGAAGAAGTCGGACTGCAGATGGCGCTGTCAGCCTGCTACCACAAGCAGGAAGACAGTGCCAAAAACTGTATAAATCAGCTGACCAGACACGTCACAGCAACATCACGTGACAACCTCTGAGGAAGGCCACAGTTGTAGCCGAAACCGTCAGGTACGAAAAACTAACATTAAGGTCTGTCTATAGGAACAAAAGCTACAAATAGCAGTTTAAGCGGTATCTTTGATTATGAGTAGAGAATGTTTCCTTAATATTTATTACTCTCACCATTAGCAGAAAAAGAGACCATTGCTTGCCCTAAAAGCAAGGTGTAAAGACATCTTTTGGATCCCTATTGCGATCAGAGGTGTTCAAACGAAATAGAAAGTCACATGTTAGAGGTGACCATTATTTTGTATAGGTGTATGCTTTTGGTCTTGTTGCAACTTGAAGTGAAGATAGAGCAGCAGTTCTCAAACTGTGGTACATGTACCGTTGGTGATACTTGGGGAAACTCGAAAGGTGGTGCTTGGTGTGAACAGTTTTAAAAACACTAGGGGTGTGATTTACTAAACATTTGCACGTGCAAAAAGCAGGTGCAGTTGAGATATTAGTCGTTCACGTAAACGGTCACATAGCAAACCCGTTTATATAGCAAACCTGCACCACTAAGTATAAACAATTTCTAATGATAAATCAGGTGCAACACACTATTAAATTGATGTGCTAGTTTCAAGTGGCCTAGTACTTGCAATTTAACACCATGGCTTAGTAAATCATGCCCTGAGACAGAAACCTTAGGTAGGAACTTTGGGTGAATCTTGTCTAATATATTTTGGGACCCAATGCTCACTCTAGGCAGGATGCACTTAATGTAGAAATACTTCACAGCCAAACTACTATCATGCATTTAACTAATCAAAGTAATGTTGAGTGTCTACAAATGAGGTCAGATGACTACCTCAAATGATTTGCTGGTTACATCCAGGTGCCTTTTTATTTAAAAGGTTCTTAAATGTCTGATATATTTATTGTCCTTATTTCCCCTGTAGCTCAAATGTTCTTATGGCATGAATACATCACGAGACTAACAAGGTCTCATTTGGACAGAGATGTTAAGCCTAAGTGATATAAGGCACGCATGTCGAGATGCGGTAAGGCCCTTGTTAGTGATAACCATATGGGGCAGATATGGGGCAGAGAGGAGCTTGCAGGAGCTGGAGGGAGGTACCTGTTGCCCCACGTGTCTCCCCCGTCCTGTGATCTTATCAGGAGCTCAGGCCAGAGCAGGACCAGCTGTCACTCTCGCCCCGCTCTTTTGAAGTCCCCGCCGCACCTCAAATGCACCACTTCAGAGGAGCTGGCCCTTGTTATTGTTCATAATGGGAATGGATGGCTTGGTGGGAGAGCCACAAGAGGGGCAGATAAGGACAGACACTTGATATACAGCTATCATTTTAGCAGCATAGACCAGGAGATCTCCAAAGGGGGCACTCACACAACTGTGCTTTAAAGTCTTAAAACAAACATATAAATTGATTTTTCTAATATAATACATGAACAGAGACAAGAAGCCCTCCACTCCACACCGCATAGTTTTCAGTTTAACCTTCTAATGCTTCTCTGTTACGGGCTAAGGCTTGTCCACATGTTCATCCCATTCTGCCCCGAAATTCTGCGGACTGAAGACACTAAATGGCTTCGGAGCTTGGGGTCGGACAAAGTGGAGACGCGGCTCCTGCTCCACACAGGACGTCCTGCCCATAAAACAGCAGTCGTGACGAGCGCACAGACACAGGGCAGATAAAACAGGAAACTGGGCTATAGACCCGTCTAACAAACTCTTCCAGACCCTGTCCATGAGCTCACGTCTGTCTTTGAAATCACAGTCCAGGCCATTCCACATCAGGCAGTAATTATTGTTGCTTAGCTTGGTCCCACATTAGTCATTAGCTTGTTTCTTTCCATATAGTTTAGGCATAAATTGACCAAGATTGTACGACATTAGGCTAAAAACTTTCAATTTGCAATAAGAAAATACCTTGAAGAGTATCCTAAGGCTGATTATATGTGGAAAATTATGAATATTACTCACCATGTGCAATTTTATTCTTCTTGATGGATGAAAGGAGTCCTCTCTTGAGATTAGATACTGTTATACAAGTCACTTTTCTCCGCTCTCCTGTGATCCAATAATCGTCGTTGCTTTGACATGCGTGGACAAAACTTTGATTTGTTTTTACAGTTTACCACAAGCATCGTCAACATGTTTTAACCGAGCCAAGATAAACTTACACAAGTGCAGATTTGGGGATTACAGTGCTGCAATTTTCTCTTATAAACCTGTTTTGAGAAGTGCGCTTTGATGTTGCCCGTTTTGAGAACCACTGGTCTGCGCTGTTGTCTAAAACAAGTGATAATTTGTGTTATTACCTGTCACAAAAGCATTGTTTTGACACTTTAGGATTTCTCTACAGCTTGGAGCCTCTGTTGTATCTCCTGACTATCAACTGTAGGTAATACATTAACTGGAGAGGCGCCTCAAGCGACCTCACCTTAACTAAACTTTCAGCATTAGTTCCTCATATGCTATAAACACTAAGAAAATCGTCAAATTTGGATCTTTTTTTTAAATAATTTTGCGTTGGTGGCTCTTACTACCCACCTTAACTGAGCGCATTTTCTCCAGTTCAGCTTTACCCAAATCTAAAAGCTTCTTGACTGGAGCTTACAGCCTATAGATTAGTTTAAAGCTAAAGCTAAGACCTACCAAACTGATCTTTTTTGTTGCGTTGTCGTCCTAAAGTTGTCACATTTTTTAAAGGGGGGTATTATGTAAAATCGACTTTTTCAAGCTTTATATCATGTTATTATGTCATTCCCTCATTAAACACATGCCTGGAGTGTTGCCTTGGCTCATTCACATATTTTGAGTAATCAGTAAAAACTTAGACGGCAGCCATTTTAGGTGTAGCTATGCCTCAGTCCTCCTAGGAACGCCCCCACCTCCTGGAGACGCCTCTGGACCTTGACCACTCCAGACCACTGCTCCTCAGCTCAGCAGAGCCCCCTCCCCACACAGTAGTGTTGTTTAGATGCCACAGCAGTGTGCTGAAGGGGGCGTGTCGGAAAGCTTCTTAAAGAGACAGAGGCCTATTTCAAGACGTTCAGTACAGCCATTTTGAGAGAGCAATTTTATTCAAGGCATTTGTTTTAATTTACTGCATATACAGAGCAACAGAAGGTTACGTCATCATTGTAGTATGCTATAGACTGGTGCTATGTGATTGAAAAAAGCATAATACCCCCTCTTTAAGCTTTTTTTTTCTCCCCTGTTTTCATCTCTTTTTGTGTTTTTGTCATTATTTAGTCGTGTTTTTGACAAAAAAAATTATTGTGTTATTGTTGCTTTTCCGTCACGTTTTTGTCGCTATTTTGAGGAAGCTTTCAGATTTGAGTAATGCCAAACTCGGTTCAGGTGGTTAAAGTATGTTTCAATTTGAGCCTCAGCACAAGCCACATTTTTGTCATATCCGGGAGCATTAACCTTTGAAAGACTGAAATATGAGTAGCTGAACAATTACAAGAATCACCTGCATTTCAGAACATGTTTGTCGAGACCTAAACTACAAAAACAGCAGGTTTTGACCCCATGGAGTAAGATTTTTGTTTTGTTTTGCATTATACCACCAAAGTAACAGCAGCCAATTGCCTTTCTTCATGTCTCGATTCTATAGTGAACATTTACGTAGACCCACCATCATGTACCCGTTTGAAGTTGCCCCTCAGTAACCTCTTGCCTTCTTGCCTGTTTGAGACAATTGCCTGGCAGGTCGTGCCGCACTCACAATGCCCTCTGTCACTGTGGGTGCGCGCTCCCCTCACACTCCGCGAACTTTTGAACCACGGCTTGACCACAGCTTGAGGACACGGGAGACAATGGTTGGTAAACAGTGAGGGGAGAAAGAGGGGATTAGGTATTAAATAACAGGATGTGCTTAAAGAGGAGCAGGTGGTGGGTCCAGTGTTGGGCCTCAAACGTGACTGGGACGAGCAACAAGTTAAAGATAATTGTGTATTATGTGAACTATGTCAAGGGAGTGTGTTGCAGTCTGTATCGGGGAAGCTATCTGTAATGTAAAGCAATGCAGTGTTTCATCATCAGAAGTCCATGTTAATGATCCACATTTACCAACTTTACAGCTTTTCTCTTTAGCTGTGTTTTCAATGGTCAATGGTAGCTTTCAAAACCCCGACAGAATATTATGAAAAAAATGTGTAGACTCTAAGTTGTACAAGAGTTTGCCCTTAACCTCTTAACCCCCGTCTGAACCGAGCACATTTTCTCCACTTTGGCTTTACCCAGATCTAAAAGCTTCTTGAAAAAGGTGTCAAAATGGCAACAAAAAGGAGACAAGAACGGGGATGAAAACGCAACAAAAGAGCGACAGAAACGTGACGAAAAAGCAACCAAAGAATAACAGAAAAATGTGATACATGTGATGAGAAAGCAACAGAAAAGTGACCAAAAGCCACAAATATGCAATTAAAAAAGCCACAAAAGCACAACAAAAGAGTAACAGAAAATTGATGGAAAAAAGCGATGAAAAAGTGACGAAAATGTGTGACGAAAAAGCCACATAAGAGCAACTAATAAGCAATGAAAAGAAATGTCAAAACAAGTTGCGACATCCATCCATCCATCCATCCATTACACTGGCCTATAGGCTGTAAATGTTTGAATTTGGGTAAAGCCGAACTGGAGAAAATGCCCTCGGTTAAAGAGGGGGTATTATGCTTTCACATAGCACCAGTCTATAGCATACTACAATGATGACGTAACCTTCTGTTGGTCTGTATATGAGTAAATTAAAATAACTGCCTTGAATAAAATTGCTCTCTCAAAATGGCTCTACTGATCGTCTTGAAATAGGCCTCTGTCTCTTTAAGAAGCTTTCCGACACGCCCCCTTCAGCACACTGCTGTGGAATTTAAACAACAACACTGTGTGGGGAGGGGGCTCTGCTGAGCTGAGGAGCAGTGGTTGGTGGCTTGGCTGGTGACAAAAGGTCCAGAGGCGTCTCCAGGAGGTGGGGGCGTTCCTAGGAGGACTGAGGCATAGCTACACCTAAAATGGCTGCCGTCTAAGTTTTTACTGATTACTCAAAAATATGTGAATGAGCCAAGGCAACACTCCAGGCATGTGTTTAATGAGGGAATGACATAATAACATGATATAAAGCTTGAAAAAGTCGATTTTACATAATACCCCCCCTTTAAGGCGGGGGTAAGAGGTTAATAGAGAGTGTTCAAATCGTCATGTGTACTTGATTGTTCAGATAGTGGACATCTCGCCTTTCACCATAAATGCTTTGTCAAACTCTGACATTACAAGTCGCAGGATGGCTTGAATATAAAGATTTATATTGAGTGGTAAATCCACTCAGTACTCTACAGTCGACGACTTCAACAATCCTTCCCTATATTCACTGCCTGAACTAGAAAAAAAAACTTGTCACAAAAGAAGGTCACACGCTCTAATATTTCGCTGGACCGCCTTTTAGCTTAGATTACAGCACACATTCGCTGTGGCATCGTTTCAACAAGCTTCTGCAATGTCAAAATATCCAGTGTTGCATTCATTTTTCTCCTAGATCTTGTTGCAGAACTTAGACCTGACCAACTGCAGCAACCCCACATCCCAACAGTTAGTCAAATCCAGGTGGCGATATTTTTGTGGGCCTGGCAGTGTATAAAATGCTTTTTAAAATTTGACGCCTGTTTTTGCAAATGAACACTTGTAACTTTGAACCAAGTAGATCACTATGGTTTAATGAATACATTCAGAAATAAAGGAGACTGCACCAGGACCAAACTGGGACTAATAATAATAATAAGTCAAGAACAAAACCAGGACCAAATAAAGAGTTATCAGTGGACTAAGCTTCATTGCGAAATCTCTCGGATGGTTTAAGTGGGAAAAGACATAACCTAGGTCTTTCAGGCAGTACAACAAGTCCACCTTTTAAAACCACTGTCTAATAACACGTTTGATATTGGCACTAAAAGTAAAGTGTTGTGTGGGATTGTGTAATGTTGGTGTGTCCTTGCAGATCCTGACTGCCCTTCACTCTCTCTCATCATCTCTTCTTGTCCATTGTCCACTTTTTACACAACTCGCCCTTCGAGCTTCTCAACTTCTGCCCTGACCATTGGCATTCATGAGGTCGGCATTCCTGTCCGGCCCCATTCATATGTACAGTAAGCAGCGGGGGACAAAAGGCACTGGCCCCATCCCCCGCACAGGGAAGAGCCTATAGATTAAGGCCTGGGTGAATCCCTATACATGGAGCTCCAATGCATTGTGCCTATAGACAATGTGGATGGAATACACTTCGCTAAGCAGGATTTGACGTCTGGAATATCTTTGCGGCGAAGGGGGAAAGTTGGTCTTTTGTTCCCGTTGCATTTGTTTAAGCTGGATCTAGCATCAAACAAACTCCAAAAGGAAATCCCCGGCTGTTATTTAAGTATTTACATTATTGATTCTTGTACAGATTTCCTGTGAGAATATCTGAGAGACAAGCTTTTAATCCATGAATCAGGAAGTATCCCGCGTTGCCTATTTACCGTCGCAGAATCACAACATTGTGCAGTTGCAGTTGGCGTCGAGCGTTTAGCCTCTAGATCAGGTGTGTCCAACGTGAGGCCCTCGGGCTAAATTTAGGCCCAGTGTTTATCCTTTCCACTAAAAACGTTTTAGTTCTTGTCATAAACCTTTCTCAGTGGTTTGAGGCGGGTATGTAAATGTGAATAAGAAGTTAGGCACCTCAAAAGGACAAGAAAATAGAAAGTGTAGAAAGGTGTTTGTAACAAGGCTTTGGTTAACACAGCAAATAATAAGCTCCAACATTTACTGTATCGGCGAGAGTGGAATGAAACAAAAATCTTAATTTGGCCACAAATAACTAATTATGACAATGTGTTGCAGAGCGATAGTTTTACACAATATTGAATTCTCCTTTATTGCATGAAGCCAAAGCTCAGGAGAAACATTTTTGTAGTTGTAGCTTGACAACAGCGCCAGAGGAATGAAAGAATAATGCATCAAAATAATCGAATTTTGATTGTTTTGGCACGTACTGTTTGCTTTTCAAATCTCACTTATTCTTATTTGTCCTTTTGTTACTTAACATTTAATGTTTATTGAAGGTTATCGCCGGCAAACACTACTGAGCTAAGCACAAAACCAACATGTATTTACACCAAACTGCTTGTTGCTGCCTTTATGGTGTTTACTCAAAGGGGAAATTGTTGATGTGATTTCCTGTCAGAGTTGATAGGTGTCAAAATATACTCACAACCGGCGGTTTCAAAGTTTTTGCTGTCGTATTTACTATTCATATTACATTGAAAGTATTATATTATTTTCCAACTGTATTATTTTTATTAGGTTATTATTAGTGGACTTCAAAACCACAAAAAATACATTTCTTAATAATTAATTGATTAATTGCACTTTTCTGATTTTGAGCTTATGACACTTTGCTCCATATTTCATTGTATAATCCACTCGGTCATCACTTTTTAATGTACATTTTGCATTGTAATTCTGTTTTGTATTGTATTTTATAACTTTATACTATTTATCTTGTTTTTTATTTTATATACATTACTGTGCTGTGGAATCTACTGTTTTAATACTTGACTATTGCTGGGACAGGTACTTTAACACATTTGATTATACACTGTACTACAGTATGTATGACATACGGCAAATAAACCTTATCTTATTTTATATTATCTTATGTATAGCTATCATTGTCTGCTTTTCCAATTGTTGAATAGCACTTTGTGAGCTCCCACTCTGGACCAACGTCTTCTGATACATAACACAGACCCACTGTTTGCATAGTGTTGTAGCTACACAATGCTATGTTGGGGTACTCTCCATTGCATCATTTTCCACTGCAATAATCGCCCCGTTGAAGCTAAAAGCTGTACGTTAAATTCTCAGTTTGTGGGGCCATTAGCGACGCCAGCCCTGTGGTGGAGGTCCCAGACAGCTGGAGGGGGTCTTTCTGTCCCCCCATCCCGTGTGGAGACAGACTGGGCTGGGCTCTGTGTTGAGTTTTGGGATTACCTCACGCTCTCGCCGGGCGCCCCTCCTCCAGTTCTGACCTCATGTGTGGCTTTAATTAACACCTGTCTGGATCTTTGTTGTTTTTACCTCTGCTGCTTCAAACTGCTGCTGCCGCTGCCCACCGCTCCCTGGCGTGGCCCCTGTCACATTATCAACATACTGTAAAGCTAACACAGATATGAGAAGTCCTGGCTCGCCTTGTTCATGGCTTTGTAAGCTCTAGATCAGCGATTCTCAAACTATTAGTAATTCGTCTAAGTTAAAGGTACACTGCATAACATTTTGGTATTACTGTATACAAAACAACTGCCAATACAAAACATGCTCCTAATAGTCAGCTCTATTTTTGCAGTGGGTAATCAAAGAGTGGATTTTTATGAGGACCTAACCCGTTTAAATCTCATATTTTGTCAACATCTCCATGGAGACAAGCTGGAGACGTCCTGCTCCCAGTAAAGTTACAGTCAGGTCTGAGGAGAGGGGTCCGCTTGTTTGTTAATATGACTTTTTAGGTGTTTTTCACTGATAAAAATCTGCAATGAAATAAATGCTTGTATTTCATTTTATTTATTGGCTGAAATGTTTTCTGATATAGATATGGTTTACACCCAGTTTAGATATTATTTTCATCAATTCAGATCTATTTTAGACTATTTTGAGACACGGTTTAGACTTGACTGTATCTTCACCCCAGACTGGTGCTTCTTGGAAGATCAAATATTCTCTGAGGTGGTACTTGTGTAAAGTTTGAGAAACGCTCCTACTAGTATAGCATGATGTACAGTAAGATCTAAACTAGGGCTTTTAATTTTGAGCTGTGTCCAAACTTATTCTGATTAGGGATATATAAATAAATGACTTTCCCTTGCAGCTCAGTCCCTTGTGTGTATTACCTCACAGAGCGTGCTACTTCCCTAGTCTATTTTTACCTCCCTGGACATTGACGAGCATGTCCTGCTGCAGCTTTAGAGCCTGAAAAATCAACAATCCTCTAAAATACGAGCTCTGTGCTGCAGCTCCGAGACCTCATTGTAACATTATGGCCTCCTCAGGCGCCTCTGTCTCTCTGTCTTCGTGAAATAATGACTTTTACAGCCGCAGTTGGAAGGAGCTCTTACTAATGGTGTTTGTTTATGCAAATTGTGAAGTAATGGTTTTACTCTGGTACATTTCCTGGAACTTTTGTTTTTACATAATATGTAGGATGTAGGATACGTGTTTGTATTCAGAGTTGGAACGATTATTCAAATATATGTAATTTTGACATTTCAGTGTTCAGAATGCTTCGGCTGTACTTTATTCACTTTAGTAGTTTATCCAATGTAATACTTTATTTACTTTTATACCAATTGTAATTTTGACACATATTAGTCTTTTGATGAAAATTTCAATGTAGGTTTAGTCCTGATTTCGCCAAACAATTCTTTTCAGTTTTAGTCAACTAAAATTCCAAGTGTATTTAGTCACCTTCACATTTATACACTCCCTGACTCAAAAAAAACAAATACAATATCCACTCTAATACTTAGTTGCACCACCTCTTTCTTTAATTACAGCACATATTCGCTGTGGCAGTAATTCAATGAGCTTCAATGTCAACATTTGTCAATTAATCAAATCAATCAATTAATTTCCACCAAGATCTTGTATTGATGATGTGAGAGTGTGACCACTGTGTAAGCCTTCTCCAGCACATCCCAAAGATTCTCAATGAGGTTTGACTCTGTGATGGCCAATCCATGTGTGAAAATGACGTCTCATGCTCCCTGAAACACTCTTTCACAATGTGAGCCTGACGAATCCTGGCTTTGTCATCTTGGAATATGCCCGTGCCATCAGGGAAGAAGAAATCAATTGGTGGAATAACCTGGTGATTCAGGATTTTCATGTAGTCAACTGATCTCATTCTGGCTGAGCCTAGACATGACCAACTACAACAACACCAGATCACAACAGTCAGTTAAATCCAGGTGGTGACTTTTTTTGTTTTGTTCAGGCAGCGTATTGTTTAATTTGAACATATTTGATCAGGGTTCATTGTTTCATGGAGCTTCTCCCACATGAACAAAGCACAGACTTGTTCCTTTGGCTGTGAATTTAAAGGGGGGGGGGGGGGGGGGTATTATGTAAAATCGACTTTTTCAAGCTTTATATCATGTTATTATGTCATTCTCTCATTAAACACATGCCTGGAGTGTTGCTTTGGCTCATTCACATATTTTTGAGTAATCAGTAAAAACTTAGACGGCAGCCATTTTAGGTGTAGCTATGCCTCAGTCCTCCTAGGAACGCCCCCACCTCCTGGAGACGCCTCTGGACCTTTCGTCACCAGCCAAGCCACCAACCACTTCTCCTCAGCTCAGCAGAGCCCCCTCCCCGCACAGTGTTGTTGTTTAAATGCCACAGCAGTGTGCTGAAGGGGGCGTGTCGGAAAGCTTCTTAAAGAGACAGAGGCCTATTTCAAGACGTTCAGTACAGCCATTTTGAGAGAGCAATTTTATTCAAGGAAGTTATTTTAATTTACTGCATATACAGACCAACAGAAGGTTACGTCATCATTGTAGTATGCTATAGACTGGTGCTATGTAATTGAAAAAAGCATAATACCCCCTCTTTAAAGGGATAGGCCACTGTTTTTGCATACCAAGATATGTTCTTACCTTAGCTTAGACGAGTTGATGCGTACCTGTCTGCGCTCAGTCACGCAAAAAGACCAAAGATGTTGTTAGCATTTAGCCTCTCCTCCTCTCCTGTGGCCAAACAGGGATGAAGTTAGAAGCGACCAAAGTCTTCCACGTTTTCCCTATTTAAATACATGACTTCGACTTTACTGCGCGGACGTCAAAGTGCTCCTAAGGTATTATTACGCCTTACAATATAGTACCCCTTTTTATTTGCTTAGAAAATCGACATGTTTAATTTTGTGTGACTATACTTGGATCGTGTAAACGCTCACGTAATCATATTGTGAAACCGGTTTATAATTAATGTAATTGGTGTTTGAATACGGGCCCGTCTTTTCTTACTTTTCCGTGGGAAGCTTTCAGTTGTGGCCCTCTCTGCCCCTCTGTCTCGCAGGTGTGGTATCAGCCCTGTAAAGTTCATCTGGACTGAACTTGATGTCTTGCCCATGTGTTCAGGTGTCTTCTCCGGAGCACAGAGTAATGAGATCCTGGGTGACATCTGCAGTCTTCGGAAGGGACAGACCAGGGTCCCGTGGGGAGTCCCTCCAGTGGGGTGTGGGTTACGCCCCGCAAACTATCCCACGTGCACTACACCTGGTGCTCTTTCAATTTCACCCCTTTGAGTCAGCGCCATGTGGAATAAATTAAATTGGCATGACTCTCAAAGCAGCAGGAAGTTTTAAGGTTAATGTCAACAACACGACAAAGCCAAACCCTGAGCTGTCCTTTGCAGCGTGTTTCTGTTGCTTATATGACCAATGGTTTCATAAGTTCTTCAGATAAATGCACTCTATCTCCTCTCCATTTTTTGTGCTGTGTTAGCGCTGTGTTCTGGCCCTCCTCCAGTGCAGCAGCCGAACTATCAGCTTCTCAAGATCTTTATCGCCGACACCAGTGTATACGCAGGCTCCATGGAAAATGCCTCAATACATTTTTATCCATTCATCGCGCTTTATAGGCTGTATCTTTGGGGCACATTGCATTTTCAATTCAACAGTGGAGATTTAAGCCATCATCAGCATGGTGTCTCTAACTGTGAATCTACAGAAACGCAGAAACTTATGTCATTTAAAGGGGGGTATTATGTAAAATCGACTTTTCAAGCTTTATATCATGTTATTATGTCATTCCCTCATTAAACACATGCCTGGAGTGTTGCCTTGGCTCATTCACATATTTTTAAGTAATCAGTAAAAACTTAGACGGCAGCCATTTTAGGTGTAGCTATGCCCCCTCCCCGCACAGTGTTGTTGTTTAAATGCCACAGCAGTGTGCTGAAGGGGGCGTGTCGGAAAGCTTCTTAAAGAGACAGAGGCCTATTTCAAGACGTTCAGTACAGCCATTTTGAGAGAGCAATTTTATTCAAGGCAGTTATTTTAATTTACTGCATATACAGACCAACAGAAGGTTACGTCATCATTGTAGTATGCTATAGACTGGTGCTATGAGATTGAAAAAAGCATAATACCCCCTCTTTAAGAGCCATACTGCATAACCTTTCACTGTATAAATACTACAAAACACAAGCATATATGCCTGACCTGTCAATGGTTTTGATGACACCATGCATTATTTTTCATGCTCCCTGAACCACTTTTTCACAATCCTGGCATTGTCATCTTGCAATATGCCCGTGCCATCAGGGAAGAAGAAATCCATTGATGGAATAACCTGGTCATTCAGGGTGTTCAGGTCGTCAGCTGATCAAATTATTTGGGCACAACCTCAGATTTCTAAGCATTTTGCGACAATTTTGCAGCAACGTTTGACCTGGAATGTTCCGCAGTCACGCTCTACTAAGCTGCTTTATAAACTTAGTTGGGTGATGTAAACTCTTTAAATCAGTGGTTCTCAACTGGTATGGCATTGGGACCCACAATCACCTTGGGATGACAAGCTGTGACCCAAATATGACTTAGACTCGTAATATATAATGCAAAAATATTCCTCAAAAATGTTGTGGAATAAGCATTAAATAAGCCAAAAAAGCTGAAATTATGATCAAAACAACCCAATAACCAGGATTTTACCAGGATCAAGTAGTGATTCTATACTTTTTCTCTGTGCATAGATATTAAAATAGACTCACGACCTATGCTCACGACCCACTGAAAATGGTTCTGTGACTCCGATCCACCAGTTGAGAACTGCTGCTCTAAATGATACCCTAAATTGACAGCTTTTTAACCCAGATAAAATCAGGGCGGCCCGTGTTAAAAACAGGAAGACAATGTCGGGACACAATAGACACAAAGCAGTGAATGGTGTGGTCATACAAAAAGCCACTCTGCCTCTCTCCGTCCTCCCTATTGTAGCGGGATGAGGTGGCGTTATACAGCCACACGGAGGTCAGCGGGCGCACAAGGTCGAGTCGAGCCGGTCTGGACTTCAAAGACAAGTCCAGATCCTTATTCCAGATCCTTAAGCCCGGACCTAATCCCTCGGACCGCTCACATCTGTGTCTGTATATACCAGAGGGCAGGGGTCAGCCGGTGGGACAAATACTAATGGATTGATTCATTTGTCGCCACTTGTTCAACTACTTTTCTGTTCATTATGGTTTTCAGGGTCTCTGCCCTTTAGCTCTCGCTGTGTGGCATGAGAGGAGGAAAATAGGGGCTCAATTAACCTTTGGTGAGCAGGTTTTTACAAAGAATGATACACTTTCAAACTCATACAACTTAGACCAGTGGACGACTTCCAAAACCTCTACTTACTGAGCATCTTAATACATAAATGTATCATTAAAAAGTGCTTGGTGGTGCTAGTAGATCTGCTCAGCAAGTAATAACAATACAAGAAGAAGAATCAATGCAATTAGTACATTAAGAAAAACTTGATGCACTTTTTTCTTCTGCATTTAGAAGAACATCTGAAACTGCCTCTTAGTTGTAGGCACCATCTCAGACACGCCACTGTTCAAAGCCAAACTAAAGACTCACACGTAATTACAACGGCCTTTCACTTTGAAGTGCAGGCACTTGTTGTAAATTGATGATTGCACTGTGTTTATACATGTTCAGTTGTTTGTGCAGAACTTTGATCAGTTGTGCTAGTTGTAAAGTGTACTATCAGAAGCTGTCGGCAAGTGCAGTGCAGTACCCGAGGACCCATCTCCAGATATTGAGGTTGGTTTGGTCAGGAGAACCTAGCTGGGGGTTTGAGCCCATTGTGCATGTTTTGGGTTGATAGAGAAGACAGGAAATACATGCTATCAGTGACTACAGCCTTAGTTTTAAGCAATAAAATACTGTAAAATACACTGCCTGACCCCCAAAACGTCAGCACCTGGATTCGACGAACTGCTACGATCTATTGTTGCAGTTGCTCAGGCCTAGGTTCAGCAACACTATGGGCTCAAAGAAAGAGACCAGGTGAATGACCAGGTTATTCCATCAATGGATTTCTTCTTCCCTGATGCACGGGCATATTCCAAGACAGCAATGCCAGGATTCATGAGTCATCATTTTCACACATGGGTTGGCCGCCACAGTGTCCAGATTTTAACCCAATTGTCTTTCCACAGTGGTCACACTCTCCCATCATCAATACTAGATCTTGGAACGTTTGACATTGCGGATTCTTATTGAAACAATGCCTCAGCAAATGTGTAATCAAAAGCTAAAGGCGTTCCAACCAAATATTAAAGCATGACATTATTTGGTGGTGACTTTTTTTCTTTGGTCAGGCAGGTAAAGTCATATTGCTTGCGTAATATGCAAATACACATTCAAAACACTCTTTTCCCACACAGTGAAATGGAAAGTACAGTATTACACCTTTATGCAAGTGTAGCTTTTAACTACTTCCCCCTCGCGCGAACATCAAAGCCCAGTTTAATAAAATACTTAAATCTTTGCCACCTTCATAATCTTCTTAGTTGGTAACTTAAGGGTCACGGGTGCCTGATGAGAGAAACAGTCATTATTACAGTCACTCCCTTCACTCCCGTCATACCTACTGTCCTTTTCCTCACCCCATCTCGACAGGAATTTTAATGGAAAAGATACCAAGGCAGATTCTGGGAGTGAGATTATTTGGCGACTTTGCACAGCTGCCCACTGTCTAAGCTCCCTTGACAGGTCTGCAATGAGGAACTTCTTATCATCTGTCAGTCCCAATTTAATCCTACGTGTCCAGGCTTTTGCACACCAGCTGTTTTTAAACTTCAGGTCCGCTTTGAGAAACCCGAGTGTCTTCCTTAAGGCCCCATCCTTTAACGCTTCAGATTAAATCCATACATGCAAGAATTTGGTATAATAATCCTAATTTGAGTAGTTAGTTTTATTTATGTTAGTCTTAGATTAGATCAGCATTTCTTCCATTTTAATGTCTCTTGACTCTTTAGCCGTTTTTTTCACTTAGTATTTTCTTGTTTTTTATTTACTTTAACAAATGAATATATTTGGGGAATCATGTAATTCAGACTAATTTGTAAGCATACAAGCGCCTTGAAGCGATTTTAATACAGTGTAAAACAACAGCAACTACCTATTAGTTTAGTGAAGACTATGCTGTAATGAGGATCTTTATGTTTTTCAACAGAGTAACATATTGATCTTATTTCAAGTTCAGTTGCCTTACCCCCAGATTGATCATTCCACTTTTAACAATGAAATAAAATGAAACCAATCAGAAATAAGTTGTAAAAAGTCAATTAACCGAGTGATTCCCAAACGTCTCAAACCAAAAACTACTACTTGCCCATGAAGTACCTCCAGATCTAAACCCAGTCCCATGCATGACAAAACCAATTCAAGACTTGGGCTGAATCAAGCGTAAAGCGATCGGGGTGAACCAGATCGAAAGTAGTTTCAAACAAAGTTCTGTACCTAAAGAGGACAAAAACATATTCAAAGTGGGAGCTTGACATAAACACTGGAGTAGTTTCACAAACCATGATCTAAGTATTTTAACAAAGCAAATAAACTCTTCCCAAACAAGATAAACCTTTTGAATTCAACTCTATTTCACTACCGTTTCCTCAAGTGAATGTGTCGAAAAGTGGCAGTGAATCCTTTTTTTTGTGCATATTTGCTCTGACGTCTGATAAGCTTCTCCCTCTAACTCAGCGTCACTGTCTGGGTTGATAATTGAAGAAGTAACTAACAACTCAGGAAACCAGATAAGGCGTCGTTAAAAGCTATTTGAGCCAAACTGTTTTGCCTCACTCAGACGCTGTGGGGGTTTTCAAAGCACGTCCCCGGAGTGCAGTGCAATTTAGCAACTAATACCACAGATCGACTGCGGATAAGAGCCACTTTAATTAGGTTTCCTAGCACCGACATGCAAAAAATCAATAAGGCATTGAAGCTTATATTAAAAACATGTTTATTTTGCAGCACAAATATTTTAATCAAAGAGTAATAAAGATTTGGAAATGAAAAAGATCGGTTTATGTGAAAAGGTGTTGAAGCTGTCTGTTAAATTGAAATAAAATGCAACCAACGCGCCTTAAATATTTACACATGACATAATCATTATATACATTGTGCTCATTCAATTCAAATCCATATTTAACATATTTACTATACTGTACAGAGAGTCCAATTTGACAGTCTTTTAAAGAAGCATTTACAGAAACGGTTTGAGGTCTGTCCACAGCTGTCTCTATTGTCCCAACACCGGTGCTTTTTGGCCCAAGAAGCTGCAAAGTTACACCAGGGTCATGACCTTCATTGAAGCAGGCTGAAACCTCCGGATCTTCTTCTTCAAGGCGCGGGAAGCTTTAATTCGACATGCGGAAGGAGCAGGGCGGGGGGGCTGCTGTTGCTGCTGTACGGGATGCCCCGCAGGAGTTGGACCCAGAGGAGCGTTGGCCCAAACCAGACCGCCTTCGTCTTCCACCACGTCCTCCTCGTCGAAAGACAGGCTGCTGTCAGAGTCCGAGAACGACTGGTAGCTCTGGCTGGACTCGCTGTCGCCGAACCGGTTGGCCGTGTGGTCGCTCATCTCTCCATCGCTGCTTGCTGCGATCGTGGAGTGGAAGAGGGAGGCGCACTCCGCCGAATACTCGGACTCGCAGCGGGGCGGGTACATGCCGGTCACGTGGTACGGGGCGGCGGGGTACCTGGCATTGAGATTTTGTTGGAAGGAGTTTGCAGACATCGAGATTGGGAAGTGGCGCGGCGGTTGCTGCATCCACTGTCCCGTTCTGGCGCTCACGCTCCTAACCATGTGCGCGTTCGGGACGGGGGGCTCTCTTGACCTCTGCCGATAAGCCATTTGTGCCTGGTAAATGTCCATCTGCCTGTCTCCTTGCCGCTTCTTCCTCTGATCAACCTCATACTCCATATTTTGGGGTTTGCGGCTTTTACTCGACTTGCTGACAGCTGCGTTTGATTGTGGTCTAGCCTGCATTTTCTGCGTGTACATAAATCCAGGGCTACAATGACTGGAGTCTGACCCTGAACCCCGTCTTTGCTCGTCCGAGAGATAAACCATCGACTTTTGCACCACCTTTCCCTTTGAAGACTTCTTTTGCTCTGATTTGCCGCTGCTTGAATCCTTCGACTTCTCGCCAGAGGAGTAGCCATGCAGCTGCTTTCTCGGCTTCTCGCCACTCTTCTTCTTAAGCTTTACATTTTGCTTTTACGATCCGCTTGCCTCACTTTGACTTTGTAAGAACCAGCTGGGAGAAATTTGGCGTGGACAAATTGCGGGGAGGTACTTTGCGTTACCTCAAAACTATGCCCCTCCTCGGTGCTGGAGCTTTGGCACACCGCTGTTCTCTGCTTGAGCTCCTTCCTGTCATGCCTCGGTTCGGTGGTATCGCTGCTTCTGTAGTCCGAGAGGCTTCTGGACAAACTTGAGTACTCTGTTGGGATTTTGCCGGCCCTTTTAAGAGTAGAGGTGATGACTTCATCAGAGCTATACTCGCGAATGTCAGCTGGGAAGGACAGGCGGTGTGAAACTTCGTGGGGCCTTAGCAACTGTTTGTGCTGCTTTGTGTTATCAGCTGCCTCCTGACTGGTGTAGTGCCTCTTTTGGTTGTCATCCTGTGCTGCTAAGACAACGTTTGTGGTCTGTGGAGTTGTCGGGAGGGGGGGCAGGGGCGGCAGGGCTGACACCTCTCTCTGGGATACTTCAGGAAATGCCGTTACCACTTCAGAGGGCTTCCTGTGTGAGTGTTGAGATTGGAGGGTGTCAGTGCCAGATTCGAAGTTGAGTTTACTGAAGCTGCGCTGGAGGATTTTGTCAATGTAACCCAAAGTCTTTGCGTCATATTTTGTTGGCCTTTGAAGTGAGTTGGCAAGAGGTTTTGGGCTTTCTAAAAGTCCATTAGTGGTTGGGTCATTGTTCGGAGAGAACATAGGGCTTTGTAGGGCGACTGCATGTAGGGGGCTTGGGTAATGGTACACCTCTGCTCCGGTGCGGGACACTAGGTTGCTGTGAAATTTGCTGTCCACCGGAGATGTCTGGACATTTTGGGCTGCTGGTGTTTTGCTTGTATCCACTTGCCTATTGTAGTTCTGTGTGTGCCCCAACATCATATCCAGATCACCTAAAACAGACCGACATGTTAATACTGTATGCACAAGTGAACAGAGACATTCAGCACATTGTGACCTGCATAAGTGTTGCAGTCTTAACCACTAAGCGTAAGTTGTTGTAATCCACAAGCGTCATAGATAGATTTATGAAAGGGATAACATTTCAAAAAAGTACTCGTCGATTCATCTGGCACAGCATAGTTCCCAAAAGGTATTATGGCAGTTATAACCATTTATTTTTACATCTTGAAATCTCCATTGGTTTGTCATGACTCATAGTATACTTGGCAGTTTTGACGACAGATCCATATGTAATAACTCTTTGGTTTGCCCCACAATGAAAATAATAGTAATCACGCTCCAAGAATACATGCTGAGTTGCTTGGTTACAACAATTGCAGGTTTTACATTAGCATGCAGAGCTTAACAAAAGACATAAAGGGTTGGTTACCTGTTGACACCGGTCTTGGGCGAGCCTTTTCTGTGCCGGCGCGGATCCGGCTACTCCCCAAATGCAGTCCTTTGGCTCGGGGTGCCGCACCACCGTGCTGGGGGGCGCTCTCGTCTGCTGAGCGCCTGCGGGACACCTCGGCTTGATTTCTGGCATCCGTGTGGTAGGTCGCGGGGCTCACTGGTAAGCTCGTTGGGGACGACGACATGCACGCGCTATAAACCGACGTGCACGAGTTGGAGAGGGATCCGGAGCCGCCGTCGCTGAGCTCGTAGAAACCTGCGCACAATACGGAGATGAGTGATTAGATGAGATGGCTGTCATAATGTGATGGTTGGCTGGTTATGAAGCATCGCTCATCGCTATGTAAACACATGCGCTTTGTTGCGTGAATGACATTACATCATTCAATCGTTCTGCAGACTTTAACTGGGATCAGGTATATACAGTACACTGTTAAGAAGCAGATTTTGTGAGATGGATGGAAAAATATACGTAGGGACAAAGGATCTTGACACTTATATTAATGGCCCTTTAAAAAAAAAAATCTAGTCGTGTTATAACAAATTTCTGTTATTGTAAAAGAAAACAAATGGTAAATGGCACTTTTCTACCTTCAGAGGCCCAAAGCGCTTTACAGCAAGTAACCAGTCATACACCAATGTACGCAAACACTTGAGTCAAGGAGGGCGAAGTGTCTTGCCCATGGACACAAAGACAGCGTGCATCTTCAGCAGCTGGGATTCTGACCCCCAACCTTCCGATCATGAGACAACCTGCTCTACCAACTGCGCCACTGTCACCCAAGTGAAAAAGGAGCATAGTGCACTGTGCAGCTAATTATAAAGCATTTTTATCTACCGTGAAATAGCAGGCTACTTGTTGTTATTCACATTACCGGGACAATATCACTTTGATAAGATGCTTATTAACTGTTAAGGATGTTAGAAATGCACTGGTAAACCAGTTTGGACTCCCTCTGTAACTGCTTGTAAAATAAAACAAAATAAAAAACAAAATAATCAGGTACAGGGATCTTAGTCAGGATTAACCCAACTGGAGTTTTTGCTTATTGCTCACATTTTGTGTTGATGGGGGGAAACTAACCCAGAAATTATCCGAGCGGGAATCAAACCCACATTTATACAGGTATCATCTCCAAGTGTGACCATTTTTCATACTAGAATCTGAAAGCAGCCCATACCTGAACTTGGGCGGCTGTCATTCTCCTGTTGATCCGAGGACGCTTTGTTCACATCCAGCTTTAGCTCATTTATCTGCTGGTCCAGCTGCTGCAAATGACTCTTCAACCCAACATCCTGTTTACGAAGGCGAGACTGCAAAACAAAACACAAAACATCTTTAACTCATAGCCCAAATCACAATAAATGCTTTCATTTCATCCTAGAGGAAGCTCAGTGAAAATGTGCATTAGCAACTGGGTCTATTGAAATGATGGTTATAATGCACAGCCATTCGAAAACAAAGCCATCCCAGCTGTGGCTACTGATTAATCCCAGCAGGACACGGGGAGTTCGGGACAGGGACGGGTTGGTTGGTGGGTAACTCATTGCTCCCCCACAGCGAAGGCCGGGCCATTGTGTAAACGCTGCAGAAGGAGCGGCCTGGGGGTTGGGACCAAATAATCTCAATCTTGATTCATATACAGTTATGGTTACAGTTAAGTGACTGTTAAGTATCAACATGTAATAGATATCAAATACATTTATGCAGCTTGTGGAAATGTGGGATGACTTTTTCCACTGTCACTCAATACCGAAGATAATAAGTTGCAATACAACTTAAGTTTAATCTTCATAATTTTATCTAAATACTCTTATTTTTAAACTTTCTCTCCTGTATATAATAAATAGATTCTGTACATGACACATCCATTATCACTGTATAGATCTCTTTCAACTGAATGTTTGTGTATGCCATGACACAGCTGTTCTCAAACAGTGGTATCTGGCACTTTGATCACTCAGGGTCATCAACAATTTTAATTAAGATATTCAGACACTGGTTTACACCCAATTGTGGACATAATTCAGTCTAATTTAGTCAATTTTAGGTCTATTTTTGACCCATTTTACTTTTGGTTTGATCTTGATCTCGACCTGGTGCCTTGGAAGGGCCGATATTTTATGTGTGGCTGGTTCCTTGGTCTGAAAAGTTTGAGTCATAACATCTTGTAAACTGTGCTAATTATACGTTTGTCTAACATAGCCTGTTCCCCATCTGCATTCGTGCACAGCTTTCCATTGACACGAACTAAGCACCTTAATCCCAAAGCTAGTTCTACCTGGAAAAAGTCAGTCACGGAAAACCCTCTGGTGAATTGACTGTACCACTTTGCACGCACACATCCCGTAGTAAACACATCTCACAATGCGCTCTTTTCCTGTTTCTTAGTGGTTAATGATTGCGGATAAACCCCCTGCGGACTCCACGGACGCGCGCAAACGAGGACGGGCACGCACACATCTCAAGGATCTCAAGGTCCCCCTCCTCGGTCCCACAGTGAACCTTGATTTATGACACTATCCCGTTTCCTACCCCCAGCTGAGGACATTAAAGTGCGGGGCTGGTAATAATTGAAGCGAGTGCACATGAGAATCAGCTGAGCCATGACAATTAGGTCGCTAAGGAAATTTGGTTATCACAAATGCGCCAGGACTTTTTACCACTGTTGTTTGATCAGGAAACAAAGCGTGCAACATTGTGTAGATGTGCAGTGTAAGGAGATCTTTACGCACGACTGTAGCATCAGTGGGTCAAGGAGGGATAGTACTATTCAAAAACGGCACTATATTATAATGTTTTTACTATAGCCACAGTTTAGTAAGATGTGAAGTTTAGTCGCGTTAAAGCCCATTGTTGCTTTTAGATTAATCAACAGAACACCTACAAAAACATGGAATAGCAAGACATTGTATTGGTGTGACATATTTCAATTGTATACTTATTGTCATATTTCAATTGTATACTTATTGTGAAGTCCCGAGTTCAACACAAGTGTGTTGAATGCCGTGCGTAATCGTGCGTAAAAGTGACTTGCGGTGGAGTTTGACAACCCTGCATCACTCTGTTGTTTATGTACTTATAAATTTGAGAGTCAAGTGAAATGACGCAAGTGATATCGCCCTAGGCCCATCCCAATGTAGATGGATGTGTATATATTTATTCCCCGAAACGGATGGAAGCGCGGACATGCGCATGGACAAGGATATTTAAAAAATGACTTCTGCAACTCCAATCCAACCGGTGCTATGTGTTGTTAAATGTCCTACCAGTTGCTGTTTGAGTGCAGTGAGTGTCGCCTCCAGCCGCTGCTCCTCGGCCCCATGCGCTGCTCGTCCTTGGGGCTGTGGTGCACCGATGTGACCGGCTCCTCTTGGTCCGCTCGCAGGGCCCAGCCGACCATCTCGCTCTGTCGGTCCCGGAGCAAGTGGAGCTCCTGGAGCCCAGCCAGTGCAGCGTGCAGCCGCTCGCCGACTCTCGTACGGTCCACTACGGCTGGTGCCAGAGCCATCATCCCCGCGTTGGAGCCCTTTCTGCTCAACATGTTGTGCGCATATCCAGAAAGAGCAAACAGAAAAAGTCCGTAAAGTTTCCGACTGGCTGATCTATCTCCTCGCTCCTCTCTCACCCTGTCGCTTCTGCTGGACTTGTAGTTTTTAAACTACCTGTTAGAATAAATGTTGAGCCAAGTAGATACACTGTTGCTCCTCCCACTCACCAAATGGCCTCGCCTCTTATTGGCTGCCTGCACTCACTGTCCCAATGAACATCTGGTATTAATCCTTCTCATTCGGGTCTGAAGCGGCGAGAGGCACCTGCCTGCAGGCCTCCACTGTGAGGTCTCTTCCGGTGCAGGCTCCACTGTCAGGATGGGAAGTGCGGACTTTTTTGGATGGGGCGGGGGGCTACTTTTTTTTTTCTAGGATGGGAAAGGGCTTTTTCCATTAACTTCAGTGTTTTTAAGATTAGGGTTAGGTTTAGGTCTACGGGTAGTTTGGATCAGTTTAAACTAGCGTTGTTCTCTTCTCTCATGATAAGTGGAGCTCCAATCATGACGTCACCACAACAAAACAACACTAGTTTAATTGACTAATCAGGTTAATAGAGGTGTATTTTTTATTTTATGTCTAGTACAAACATTTATAAACAACCAGACATTGTACGCATGCCTTTATAAGCTTGTATTCGGAAAAACATATGTACAAATTCCGTATAAAACAAAAGTAAATACATAAAATAAAAAATAAATACATAAATTAATTAATTAATCCAAACTAACCTGACCCTGATCCTAACCTTAAGGATAGTGGAGTTTGACAAACTAACCCTAATCTTACCATAGCCCTAACCTTTAGGATAGTGGAGTTTACAAAAGGTGTCTTTCAGGCGTTAGTATGAATCTGCCCAATCAAGGAGTCGATAGTCCTGTGCATTTCCCGTCCTGACAGTGGAAGGCGGCTTGAGAGTGGAATCCTGCGGCGGTAGGGACCTCATAGTGGAGGCCTGCAGGCAGGACCTCTTGGGAGCGGCGGCGCTGCCCGGACATGCATCCGCGGCTCATCTGCATAATACCCCGGGAAGGCCACATTTCCTCCCCATTGACTTGTTTATCCACAGCCGACAATGCACAGGACACGTTTTAACCTGTGTCCCTATCTTTGAGAAAACATCATGCACTGTGCCCACTCAAGCACAATAAATACGTTTAAATGAGCTGTTTTTACTCAGTGATGCCTTATAAAATTAAAGTGTTAAGCTTTACCCTGTGCAGCTAAACTATTGTTGAAATGTAAAATAAAATAATTAATAATAAAAAATAAAAAAATGATCAAATGTAATTAGTCGGCTACTGTTAACCAAGTGAGTTAAGTAAAGGGTCAGCGTCTTCTTTGAGATGAAGGCTAATGGTGCCGCCTTGTGGCTGTAGGAGAGAACTACACAAAGAAAAAGAAAAATCTGAATCTATCTGCCAGAATCTGAGTTTTGCAGAAAATATAGAATTTTTCATTTGCATTGGGAAGTTTAACTGTTAAGAAGATTGTTAATTGAATTTACCACAAGAGGGAGTTATTGTATTTACCCATCTGTATTGCAGCCTTGAACACCACCTGTTTGGTTGTATAATAACAGGTTGTTGTGTTGTTGCAATATATTAGTACAAGACACTGGACAGGCAGATCGTGTGTGCCATCTATAACCGAGCACTCTCAATGCAGACAACATCACTATTTAGCCTACTTATTCATTTTACCTGATTTATATTAAGTTAAGTTATCCTCTAATCTCTGTAGAGAAATGTGTTCTCTGCATTTGACCCATCCTCAATGTTGCTGGGGCGAGCTGTAGGAGCAGTGAGCTGCTGGCAATGTGCATTTTTGCGAGAGCTGGGATTCGAACCCCAAACTTTCTGATCACGAGACGACCCCTCTACCAGATGCGCCACTGTCCTCCCGTATTGGAACATGAAACACAAAATTGAGTTTGTCATGCCAATAAACATATTTGAGTTATGGGTTTTCCACTATAGTATCAGAGATGACGCTACTCAATCACAGATGCAATTACTGTGTAGTTGAAAGTTTTATAAATGTGTATTTGTAGACTTTATTGTCTTTGTAGGGAAGTCTTGTCTCTGCAGTTGATCCAACCTTCATCCAGTGCCTCAGGAGCAGTGGGTGACTGGAGACTCCAGATCTTGAGCTATAGGTTCTAGCTCCTTGCTAGAGGTTTTTGTCCACTGTGTTGGGTTCATCGGCGAAACTGGAGCCCTCGGAATAAACCCACACAGACATGAGGAGAACATGCAAACTTCACACACAAAGATCCCATTTGGCCCCTGCCTTCCCCATATCCCTATGAAGTTTGCTGGGTCCTATTCATCTAAAATATTTGGGTTGTCTTCTAATCTAGGAATTTATGCCTCCACTTGAACCATCCTTATCTGGACTTGATTTTACTGACAGTAATGTCGGGGGAGTCCTATGGAGAGTGATTAAGAGCCTTTGAGATAAACTTTCCTGCAGTGTCAGAGCGAGGCTGGTGGGAGATCCCTTTGAGCTGATCATATCTATGTTATCTGCCACAGAAATACCTCACACACCTAAAGAGGAGTCCACCCCGAGGGGCAGAGAAAACACACATCCCTGAAACTGATTTAAGATAAGTCAACACATTCATTTCAATTTAGTTTCTTTGTTCTCTTTGCTAGTATCTACAGATTGCCTGTTTTGATAGAAAGACTCAATTGGCTGAATTCATAGTGAACTGTTGTAAGTGATCATTGTCTACACTAGAGGGCGCTGTCACACAGGAGAAGATTACAGGCTAGTAAGGCTGAAAATAATCCATTTTATGGAGTGTGGTTAAGTGCTTCTCATCTCTTTGGTGTTAGTTTAGTACTCTCTTTATCTTTGAACAGTTTTTAATAAACTAAACATTTTTGGACGAGTTTATTCTTTATCTGGACTGGGTCAAGATCAATAACGGTATGGTGTGTAAGACATTTGTTTATTTCATAAATACCTATCTATGTCGCCAGATATGGAATAAACATGTTCAGTCAAACGAGATGGATTTACTACTGTTTGAGCTCTATTAAAAACAAAGCATTTTACATGAAGTAAAAGTGGTTCCAGTCAGAAAGCAGAATGAGCCCCACGCTTTGTTAAATACTAGGCTAAATGCAGTTCTCAATACAACTAAAAGGACTCCTTCTCACGTTCAAAATCCCAACACTGGTCCCCAATCAAGTCCAAATATATATCAACATCCCTCTCTTAGTCAGGCTTTTCTTTTGATTCCTATCTGACATTTTGCAGTTCAAAAAATATGATTGTTGTTGTTACCAAATTAATGCAGGTGATTGCAGCATTTCCTTTTGCAGGAGATACAGGCTTAAGTCATGTGTTTACCTGCTCCTGATTGACTTTGACTTTGAAGATCACCCCTCATCAGATGCTCATGTTATAGTTATGGCCATGTAAAATGTACAGAGTATTGTTATGGATCCAGGGGATAGCGTCATGTGTTTGGGACGTCCTGCTACAGAGCAGCATTGTGAAGCCTGGAGGTCCCACATGAGCTTCAAAGCCCTTTCTCCACAGTGACATCAGGCTGCTGCGCTTTCATCAATGAAACGAACATTACTCTCACAACCGGTTCAAATGGAGCATTCAGAGGAAACATTTTTAAACAATTAAGCCACGACCACAGCGGTATCGTTTTGCTCAAGCTTCCTTTCAAAAATACTAAAATAGTAAATAGTTAGGTTTGCCATCTATGCACTCTTACTGCACATTCTGATCCATATCTACTGCATATTTACAGTTTATCTGCAAATACATTTTTATTATAACTTAGGCCTTTTTATCTCATAAAGAGAGAAGAAAACATTTTTTTGTGATCAAGGTTTTATTGAGTTTTGCATCTTTGAATCATTTTCAAAAACAGCACAGTTTCTATATTTTCCCCACACTTGTGACAATGGGTCTGTTAGCAGGTAAGCATTTATGCATAGAACAGTTGCATTTACAAGTTAAATAAACAAAAATACAGAAAATTAAAAGAAAAGTGTTCTTAAATCATTAACACAACTACTTCAAAACCTTTCCACTCTGCTGACATCCAGACTGTATTAATTACTCAATTTGCCTCATGATAGCTTCCTCTTTCACCTGTCCACATTAATACAGTGTTTCCTGAGGTTTGATGTGAAGCCCCTGGGGGCCTCAGAGGGACTGTGTGGTAGAAGTGTGGAGTGTGTGTCTACAAACCCCAAAAACAATCATGTAGAAGAAAATTGAGTTTGAAATGAACTATTGTAACTTTTTTTTATTACGTTTTTATTATATAACATTTTAGGAAGAAATTAAATGCATTTCAATAGAATTGCTGTTTAGGGACTTTTTTGAACACGGTTTGTCCAACTTTCTCTTGATCTGAGCAGCCACCAGAGGCACAGAAGTCTTGCTTGTGGACGTGCGTTGAAACATGTCCAGTATAGTCCTGTCCTGCTTTAGTGTGGGGAGGACAGACTCAGTAAAGGACATTAATAGCATTCACTTTTACATGACAAAGCTGCTGGACAAATGAGATGACACCAGTGCTAATGTGTCAATATACCTGCAGTTTGGGTGTTAATGAACCGCTGTTGTGCTGTTTCTTTTCTTTGCTTGGAACAAATAAAATTGATTGAAAAAAACAAGAAAAGAAACAACTCTTTTCCCTATTGAGATTGATTCGTTCACATTCAAAAGCAGTTCAAAAGAGCCGATTTCGTCATCAACATCATATCACTACAGGGAAACAAACCGGGAACCTTCTTGCTTTGAGTCTGTGCTAACCAGTGTGTTGAGTGTCATAAAGTGGCAGTTATTAAAAGAATAAATCATCTTTAGATCGTGCACTCTGATCAGGTCACAATCAGGTCATCTATCTGACGTTTGGCTACAGCTGGATTTATGAAAACATAATGCACTGTTTAACAGATGATAAATTGTTAAATGAACACTTGCGTGTGTCGGCTGCGGACGTTTTATCAGAGCGAGCACCAAGCGGTCGACGGAGAGTGATTCCCTAACAAAAGCATATTTTTAAACAATGTTGTGAACTTTTGATGTGCTCAATCAGTAGATCAGATACGGTGCCCACCACTTCGCTTGGCTTAACCTAGAGATCATTTGTCAATTTTTTTCCATCCCTCCCACTTCAGAAATGATAAAACCCAATGTTGATAACAAAACAAAAAGCACGTCAGGCTTGTGGTGACTCAGGTGAGGTACAATACTAAGATACCTCCACAAACAGGATGCGTGGGAGGCTGCTGTTGCATGAAAAAACAGACCATTCACTTTGTGTGTGGACATTATGAGCTTATGCCTTGAAGGAGCGCACTGATCCCAAACACAGGGGTAGGACATGTTCTAATGAGTGGTGTGGATTCCAGCGTTGGGTGTTGTTGATGTAAACATTTTCAGGGAGGTGCATTATTTTCTCAGATTTCGGTGAGATTTGTTGTTGCTTGTCATGTGTTTCTAATCCAAAAGTCACAGTAAATTGCTTTATCTGATCGAGCCACATCTTTCACCCTGTTCCTACTGCGCCGAGGCTTTCCAGTGAAAGGTATGGTCAGGTCAAGTGCAGGTTCTGGAGTCAGTCCGTGTTTAGGCTTGAAGAAAGGAAGAAGAAGAAGAAAGGAAGAAGAAGAAGAAGAAGAAGAAGAAGAAAAGAAGAAGAAGAAGAAGAAAGGAAGAAGAAGAAGAAGAAGAAGAAGAAGAAAGAAGGAAGAAGAAGAAAAGAAAAGAAGAAAGGAAGAAGAAGAAGAAGAAGAAGAAAGGGAAGAAGAAAAAGAAGAAGAGGAAGAAGAAGAAGAAGAAAGAAGAAGAAAGAAGAGGAAGAAGAAGAAGAAGAAGAAGAAGGGAAGAAGAAGAAGAAGAAGAAGAAGAAAGGGAAGAAGAAGAGAAGAAGAGAAGAAGGAAGAAGAAGAAGAAGAAGAAGAAGAAAAGGGAAAGAAGAAGAAGAAGAAGAAAGGGAAGAAGAAGAAGAAGAAGAAGAAGAAGGAAGAAAGAAGAGAAGAAGAAGAAAGGGAAGAAGAAGAAGAAGAAAGAAGAAGAAGAAGAAGAAGAAGAAGAAGGGAAGAAGAAGAAGAAGAGAAGAAGAAGGGAAGAAGAAGAGAAGAAGAAGAAAGGGAAGAAGAAAAAGAAGAAGAGGAAGAAGAAGAAGAAGAAGAAGAAAGGGAAGAAGAAGAAGAGAAAGGAAGAAGAAGAAGAAGAAAGAAGGGAAGAAGAAGAAGAAGGAAGAAGAAAAAGAAGAAGAGAAGAAGAAGAAGAAGAAGAAGAAAGGGAAGAAGAAGAAAAGAAGAAGAAAAAGAAGAAGAAAGGGAAGAAGAAGAAGAAGAAGAAGAAAAAAGAAAAAGAAAAGAAAAAAAAGAAGAAGAAGAAGAGGAAGAAGAAGAAAGGGAAGAAGAAGAAGAAGAAGAAAGGGAAGAAGAAGAAGAAGAAGAAGAAAGGAAGAAGAAGAAAGAGAAGAAGAAGAAGAAGAAAGGGAAGAAGAAGAAGAAGAAAGGGAAGAAGAGAAGAAGAAGAAGAAGAAAAGGAAGAAGAAGAAGGGTCCCTCTGGCCACCATCATTCATTCACGCACACACATCATTCATCCTGGCCTATTATACATGTTTTTAGTGGTAAAGGAAACCTGAGAAACCTTTGCAGACACGGAGAGAACATGCAAACTCCACACAGAAAGGCCCCGTCCAGGTGGGAATCAAACCTTCTTGCCGTGAAGCAAGAGTGCTAACCACTGCGCTACCGTGCCACTACTTCATATCAGTCCAAACAGTTTTATTATTAAACAGAGTAATAACATCCGTTGCGACTCTTTGCATTAGAACTTTGTGTTTTAAAGGCACTATACCTGATTTATTTCTAATAGTTGAACACATTTTGTTTTGTCTTCCTTTAGTCTATTGTAAATGCAGACATGTGTGGAACAAACACTTTCCAGCTAATTACAAAGCATTTGTATTCATTTGATGAACTCTCAGGCCGGTTTTCCAGCATTTCTGTGACAAACCCTGAAAAGAGACCCAGAAAGTTGAGAAATGTGAAGAATCCGGGTATTACAAATATGTCAAATCTTTCTACTGTCTGTGTCTCACTAACCCACTGACTCATAACACTGTCTCTTGAAGGTCCCTTTAAACAGTTCCATGTGTTCGACCTATCTGCAGACAACCCATCTTTTCATATTTGGGTGACTATTGTGCATGTTTTAGGTCAATAGGGGAACCAGGTCATTTCCGCATCTATAATTGTCAGTACAAGTGTTATTTTGTTATTAGTGGACCGTTTGCGTGAGCACCAGCCTGACCACTCATGCCCCCGATGCTCGTGTCCTGCCCGTTACGTTCAGACTCCCCTCCGCTGCCATGAGAGAGCGCTTTATGCCACTCGCTCGCAAAATTATCTCCTCATCAAACTTTATTTGAGCCGAACAAATTTTTGTTTATCCAGAGAGTGAGGTGCCCTGCTCTGCTCCTGCAAATCATGAAGACATCAGCCCAATGCTCGGGGCCAACGCGAGGATTTAAAGACCTCTATACCTCAGACTGGGATAACCTTTTGGAAACATTTCTCTTTCCCCTGGAGAATTAGTAAAGGGGGCAATCTGTATTATGGACAGTTGGCTGCAAATCTATGGAAAATGATTGTTATTATATTTATACATTTTCACCTGCCAGGAACACAAGAGTTTAGATTTAAGTTAAATAGTTAGTGTGTGTGTCCGTGCTTTGGAAAGGAAGAAAAATGAACTGTGAAAGACATCATTTTAGCTGCAGGAGGTAGGTTTGACTTGCGTGTAAAAGTGTCAAGCGTGATACAAGGGACACTTATCAGGGTGGTCCCAAAAGGCCCATAGCCCTCGGTGGAGAGGGTTTTACTGACCGTGAAGACACACAAAACTCTGCACCGTTTTCCAAAGTCTAAAGTAAACAGAACTGCTAATCAGATGAAACTGAAAACAGAGGTGCCATGGTTTGAGGCTTTGTGTGTGGTGTTTTAGAGCCAGTTCCAAGCAGAGATAAATTGTTTCCAGTGCATGTGCTAATCGGAGCTGATGAAGGCGGTGAAGTTGATTTTGAGAGGTTGTTTGGGGATGTTTTTAAATGATACGTTCACAAGACTGACTACAGACAATTTGCACCTCAGTTAAATGTGCACCATAGTGAACTATTATTGTGCAGAAGCCTCTTTTGACTTTAATTATATGAAGTCAAAGTTAAAGATACACTGCGTAACATTTTGGACTATGCTGTTGCCGGCAAAACAAACCATGTTCCTAATGACCAGCTCAACACAGAAAATGCTATTACTGCAGTGGGTAATCAAAGAATGGATTTGGATGAGAAACTAACCTGTTTAAATTCTACTGACTTTAGTCACATCTCCATGGAGACGAGCTGGAGACGTACCCGCTCCTGGTAAAGTTTACCGTCATATCTTAGGAGAGGTGACCCTCATAAATGTTTGTTTGTATATTTATGAGGTATTTTTCAATTATGAAAATATCAGTCATAAAATAAATGCTTGTATTTCAATTTTATTTATTGAGTAAAATTCTACACGGTGTGGCTTTAATCGTTTGCAACAGATGTGACGTTCAGTTTATCTTGCAGTTTACTCTGTTGCCATCGCACAGTATCAACACAAAGTTTATGGACATTCATCACATGGAGGTCGGCACATATGCAGAGTCTAGTCTGAGATTCTGATTGAGAAAGAGAGAAAGAGCCTTTCTTTCTTTGAACAGGTTTGTTCTTGTTTACAGGAAAAGCAGCAGACGCTCCTCTTTTGTTACACTGTGGCAGTGAGAGGCAGATTGCTCTTGTCTAAACAGCCCTCATGTCCATGTGTCTGATTGGATCAGCGCTGACATATTTCATCTGGCCCACTTCAGAAATCACCCAGAGGCGACGTGTGAGGGACACAGGTGTGCAGCTTTAAGAGCTTCATTTACCTTTAGTTTATGCACCTGTGCAGTTCTACTGTGCCCAGGGGCAGATGGCTGTCCAAATGCAAAAATACAAATACAAATTTTATTTTTTTCTGTGAGAAAAAATATCCAAGACTTTAAGTAGTTCCCGGACACGGGCTTAAGCACATTCCAGCTCCAAATGCCATGAGCGACCAATAAATGGTACATTTTCTGAAAGTACCTTGACCCAGATCATAACTTGACCAGGTTGCCTCTGTACCAACAGGTGTCAGTAGTTATTCACTTTACTTCAATGGTCATAATGTTGTGCAGTTAGTACTACAGATTAGGTAAGTGCAGTTACTTTTACTGTTGCAGTATGTACAGTAGAAGTCAAGTGTTAAGGAATACAACTTTGCTTAGTGTCCTCTAGTTGGTCTAATAACGATTACAAATGCTTTCTGTGACAGGTCTTAAGGTGAAACCCAAGCCAAGTTCTGCCACATGAGTGAGCAATAAAGTTTTCAATTTTATGAAATCATTCACTCCAGCATCATGTGATCGGGCCCCTGCCCATATCCCAGAGTTAAGCCTAAGCTGTGACTAAAGCAATCGACAAACTGTGGCTCATGTCTCCTTAAGCCGCGTCAATTAAAATAATACATCAGGGCATATTAAAGAGTCCTGGTGAGGAGATCAAATGTGCGACCCCCGGGTGACCCCTGAACACTTGCTGCTGAACTCCGTCTGAAGGAGGAGGGGGTGTTAATCCCTCTGAGCCCGCCATGGAGCGCTCATGTGGGCCGGGGAGATGGACCGGAGGAGTATGGGCCTGACAGCACCAACACAGCTGGACCACAGCTATGTGGACATCCCAGCACTTGGGAGGGGCATTGTTCCCACCAAAGATGGTGCAATGAGATTTGGGTTTATCACAAAGAAAAAAAAAGAATATTGTCCAATTTCAAATGGTTAAAATCATCGTTTCAGTCTTGAACTTGTTCCATGTACATACAAAGCATACAAATGATTCAGGACAAGCCTTCCCCCGAGATTTACTTTTTCAGAACGTAAGACGCTGATTATGTGGACTATACTTCACCTGCTCTGATACAATTATGTTTTAGCATCTATAAATAAATGTTGGACTTGTCTATGTTTATCTCTTTTGTGCATGTATCTTTTTAAACATTCTCTTCTCACTACTGTATAAAGTATTTTGACCAGGTGACATCATCATGGGGACTTTTCACGGCCCACGAAGCGCTGCCATGTGCTGCCCTCAAAGCTGCTGTAACTCTCTGTTCGTTCTGGACTCATCTGATGTGTTTCATTAGGGCTGGACCACACAGGACTGTTGGCCATTTCCATAAACAGTGGAAATAAAATACAACATCGATCTAAACCCTCAGATTAGGGTTTGATTTTTGCACAAACAGCGAATCGGGGCCTCTTTCCCAGAGCCATCACGACGAGCTGCACACTGCCGCTGACAACTGCACCTTTTGTTTCTGACGTGTCCGCTGTCATCGACATTTCTGGGCTCATTTTTTAAACAACCAGCTCTCTTTTTTTCCTCAATGTGTTTGCAAACTCTGCAACGTCCAATCAGGCTCAAAACTGGCACACCGCGCTACAACAATAAAAACCAAAACAATGGTTATGAATTGTTCCCTGAGGAGAGGCAATTATTCTATCAGACTGAGAGCACGGATTACCGCTGTTTGTAAGGGGATAATGCGCTGCAAATGTGTGCAAATTCCTGCTCACATATTTGAAGAGTGAGAGCCCTAAACTGTACGTGAGTCCTATTTTATTCAGAATTATAGCCTTATGGTAATAGCATTTGGGAAATCTTCATTAATAAAACATTTACAAAGCATTTGTTAATCCTTTATAATCACTTATCAATGCTTCACCAATGTTTAATAGCGTGCTGTTATTAAAGTACCAATCCTTATTTGAAAGCAATGCCTTCAGATGGAAAGGCCAAAGTTCAACGTGAAAAGCACATGAATGAGGTATGAAGGAGTCAGAGGCTGTGGGAAAGTGTCGTCGTTATCTATTGGGCGGCTTAAGCCCTTCATGCTATCAACTCTGAAGTTTTTTTTTTTCTTGAAGTTTTTATCGTGTTTATGGATTTATAGAGAAAAGTGATCCTGTTGCTTGGCCTGTAAATGCTCGTGCTCATTTCTTCAACATTTTATGGTCCTATGCACTTCAGCTTGCTCTTTCATTTGCCTCGGGTTCTAGGTTTGGTTGTACTTTAGTGATTCCCGTTAGGAAATTTGTCCTCTGCATTTGACCCATCTTTCGATACAGCTGGGTCAGAATCACCTATAGCTAAGGGATTAAAATGGTCTTGATTTATACAGAGCTTTTCCACCTACTTTAGGCACTCAAAGCACTTTACATCAAGGAACCACCCACCCATTCACACTCTCATTCATACACCAGTGTACGCAGACACTGTGACGTTACACGTCCTAACAGTCAGATGGTGTGTGCGCAGACCGTCGAGGCACCTCCTGCCCAGTACAGATGGTGATTCCACAGGAGGGTAGGCCCAAGTCACCTCTTCATGCTGAACCCAGTCACAAAGGGCCGAACACCAGGCACTCCCATACGAGCCATAACTCAAGGGTGGGGCTCAAAGGTGGGGACCTGGCTGTGCCATATCTTTGATATTATACTGCTCTATATAACAGATTTAGGGCTCCAAATCATATATGCATGTGAGCATATGAGACAATGCTGTGTTAGGAAATGCTGCGTATCCACTTTTGCACGTGCTCCTCGTTTATCACTGTACACATCCTACAAACATTATCTTTAAAATTAAGAGCATAAACAAGTATATTTACAATGTCTCCCCACCTTTCAGCTCATTGGTCAATAGATGAATAAAAAGTTTTACAACCAATTATTTTATCATGAAGAAATATGCACATTGCACAACCAAAAGAAACAGGTGTCTTTATGGAAATGTTGAATGGCGTCACGTTCTGCAGTCTGACTTGAGAGGTATGTTTATGTTTTGAATTAAAATAATAGATGCATGATTGATCAGTTTATTTCAACACATGAAGTGCAGTTCACGATAAACACAACAAGATGTTGATGCTGCAAGTGCTCTCGCAACACTTGGTTAGCATGTGTTATGGATAAGATGTAGAAATGCAAAAAGAAAAGTAGCAGATGCAGTTCTTTAAGCTATAACATACAAGGTAATAAGAAGACATATTGTTCAAAATCTGCTTTTTGGAGTTTTAACCATATTATGTCAAATCACAACTGGAGTTTTAGTATTTTTGCTTCATTCACCCATTTCCTGGCCATTTCTTCTTCTATAGCTGAACCGAGTAGTATTCTGGATTGTGTTGCATCATAGGTAGAACCTGGAATTTGCACGGACTTGGATTATATGACAAAAGGGCCATCAAGTTTAAAATGGTTCCAGCAAAACTCCCCAAACTGCAAAGAGATTTAATTAAGTTAAGTTAAATGCTTAAAAGGCTTATCCTCGAGCTTGATATACTCCAGGCCAAGCAAAGTTTCCTAAATTTCACAAAGCAAGCTTGCCTTCACACTGTCATTTTTGTGTTATCGACTTTTGTATCATGTCTCAGAGAAAACTTACCTCACGTAGAGCTTACATCAACAGTCGTTTTGGCAATTTCCCGCCCTGAGTTTATGTGCGCGATCCATATCCATGGCTACCATCAGCTACAGGTACTGGGGGCCCCGCAGAGAGATAGGGGCCCGGACGACTTTATGAATGAACTAGTTTCAAGTCGGTTCAATGAAGAGTTACACTGTGATGCTTTGGACAAATTGAAATTCTAATGACTCGGTATTAATGACATGCAAAGGAAAATATAGACGTTTGGATGCCGGACATGTTCCATATAAAGTCAGTCACAAGCAAAAGGCCAATGAAAACGAAGCGACATGAATGCTTTCCTGTGGTACTAAAATTTAGATTATGCAAGTGCTGCTTTCAGGAAGAAGCCGGGGCCAAATCGTGTCAAGATGTCGAGCACCCTTCCCTTTTCTAAGTTTGAATAGGCAATGAGCGAGGAAAAAGCTGATCGAAACTTTGTAGAGCCGTATTGTGCATTGAGTATTTAAAAAGGTGAAAAATGGTGGCTTGAGGCTGGTGGCGATGAAGAAGAGGAGAGGAACAGGCCGAGGGGCTTTTGCGCTGCTGCGGTTGAAGTAGTGGTGCAGTACAAAGTTGAAACAAGCATAAGTGACAGTGAAGAGAGTGTAAATTAGATTTTAAAATAATGAGTTTTAAAAGGCCTATACTCAGTGTCTTTGAAGAGGCTAATACTGTTTAACCTCACCTACACTGTAAAATGTAAAATGTGTTTCAACTCAAAAAACTCATTCCAAGGGCTGCCAAGAAATTTTATGTGTAACCAATAACCATTTTACAATCTAGTCGATTTGAAATTTGAGATTCACCTCTTTCGTTCAATTGTATTCTTAGGTTGACATAACTGTTTCCAGTTGTCTGAAGTGAAAAACGTCAGTTACAAATTAAATCAGTTGTGTCAACCTAAGTTTTTCACTTCAGACAACTGGAAACAGTTATGTCAACCTAAGAATACAAATAGAACGAAAGAGGTGGATCTCAAATTTCAAATCGACTAGATTGTAAAATGGTTATTGGTTACACATAAAATTTCTTGGCAGCCCTTGGAATGAGTTTTTTGAGTTGAAACAAATTTTACATTTTACAGTGTGCAAGCTGAATTCTCATGGTATTTGTGAGTTCCCACACAACAACCCATCTTGTGCTGCTCCAAATGATCTGATTGAATCCGAAACAAAAGTGATTTGGATACTAATTAACAATGCAGCAACAACGGAAAAACACGAGGTATGCTGCTATTACAAACACACATCACATTTTTCAAGACATGTCTCTTGTTAAGACCTTGGTTTCCAGTCTCTCTTTCTCAGCATTGGACAGATTTTCTCTCAGTAAGAATTTCTCATTCACAGCAAACATGAAGCAAAATGTGCAGTTTCAGTTGAAACACCTGGACTGAACCAAGTTTAGTGTTTAGTGTAGTGTTATATTTGCTTTGTGAGACCAGGTTTTTACAACATTATTACGGTGTAGTGCGGTGTTGGCCTATGAGGGCTGTGCTTTCCTCCTAATTTACTGTAAAGAAGCGTGTGGGAAATCTTAAGGGAAATCTCATGTGTCAGGAACAGTGTCCTATAAATTGAGGAAAAACAGGATTTTGCCGCACTTTGGAGCAGAAAAACTAAGTGGTGAGTTTTAGCATCAACATTGAACACGTACAGAAGCTGGTTTGATACTTGGTTTACACTTTTACAGTTATAATTTCAGCTGCAGGTTGCCAGACATTCAGCCGAAATGCGATATCCCACTGGCCTGATGTTTGGACAGAGATAAGGCTCAGCAGGACCGCGCTGCTGCCGACTCGGAGCCAACTGTGAGCACAACCCTGTTCTATTGACACCTGGTTCATTTCATATGCATCAATTACTGCTCTCAAATATTAATGTAACCTTCAGGACGAGGGGAGTGTGTGTTGGCATACTCACTGCAGCTGATCGAAAGTGCTCCTCGGGCCATGATATAGTCCCCTTCTAGAATGTCGGATGGAAGTATTGATCAAGCATCCGATTAATTAGTTTTACCATAATTAATGGACTTTTTGTAATATCGACAGTAAGTGACAGGTCTCTACTGCCAATTCTGAGCATGTCATATGGAGGGAAATTTGAATTATGAAAGAATAAAGTTTGTGTTGTTGTTAAATGCACATAAAGGCCTTATTTATTATTATTATTATTATTCAAATCATTTGTGTGAGTGAAACACAACTTGCATCACATTTGCTGTCCCTAACCTTACTCGTAACCCTAACCCAGGGGTCTGCAATCTTGTGTTTAGTCCTGACTCTGGGAACCACCAGGAGACCCCTCCCTGAAGTCCTCAGGGCCCGAGATGGTTCATACGGCTCTAACATGTCAGAGATGTACTTTGGTGCTAAACCATGAAAAGACTTGTACACAAGCAGAGCTGTTTTAAATTCTATTCTCTGAGCGACAGGAAGCCAGTGCAGAGACCGGAGCACTGGACTAATATTGTTGTACTTCCTGGTTCTTGTCAGGACTCGGAGGCTTTAAAGAGGGGGTATTATGCTTTTTTCAATCACATAGCACCAGTCTATAGCATAATACAATGATGACGTAACCTTCTGTTGGTCTGTATATGCAGTAAATTAAAATAACTGCCTTGAATAAAATTGCTCTCTCAAAATGGCTGTACTGAACGTCTTGAAATAGGCCTCTGTCTCTTTAAGAAGCTTTCCGACACGCCCCCTTCAGCACACTGCTGTGGCATCTAAACAACACTACTGTGGGGGAGGGGGCTCTGCTGAGCTGAGGAGCAGTGGTTGGTGCTTGGCTGGTGACGAAAGGTCCAGAGGCGTCTCCAGGAGGTGGGGGCGTTTCTAGGAGGACTGAGGCATAGCTACACCTAAAATGGCTGCCGTCTAAGTTTTTACTGATTACTCAAAAATATGTGAATGAGCCAAGGCAACACTCCAGGCATGTGTTTAATGAGGGAATGACATAATAACATGATATAAAGCTTGAAAAAGTCGATTTTACATAATACCCCCCCTTTAAAAAGCCGCATGTGGCTCTTGAGATGGATGGTGGTTGCCTACCCCTTGACCCTAAACTAATCCAGGTTTAGAGTGACCCTGATCAGGTTACTTGCTACCTGATCAGGGAGGGTGGCAGTAACAGGTTAAATAACATAATTTCTCATTGTCATAGTTTTTTACAGTAATGGAATAATAACTATGGATACCTGAAATCTCTGTAAATATTTCAAAACATAAGGTTTGTTTCCGTAATGCACCTCAGATTAGTTCAATGTTATAAACATACTGTAAAAACAAATACGCTCCATTTCACAATATTTCATCTGACAACATCTGAGAACTGACGTGTGCCTGTGAGGGAAAGACACAGCAAGCATGATATAAAGACATCGGCTCTTAATCATCGCCGTTGTTTGAAAAGCTCTTCTGTCTCGTGCCCTGTCAGACTTGTCAGAGAGGGGGGAGAAGGAGAAGAGATAAAGGGGAAGAGATAGATGGGAGAGGGGAGTCCATGTGGGCCGCGGGTTCAGGACGGGGCTCATCTCGACTCATTAAATGTCGTCATGACGTAAATCTGTGAATGAAGCAGCCTATTCATCTGTCGTCGGTCGTGAGTTACGTATGACACGGGGACAGTGTTCCTTTGGGCCCTCATTGAGCTTTGCCATCACATCCCGAAACGCCTCTATCTCTCCAATCCGAGAAAGATGCACGCTTTTTTTTTTTGGCTGTTTCGCATTCGCATTCACGATTGTCCATTGCAAAAATAATCAACGCTGAGAGCCTGCATGAGGTCTGCCATTGACTCAGAACAAGTCCCTTTATTGTGTGTTGACTGAAACGTGAAGAGCAACAAAACCAACTTTCCAAACTCAAACAAGTGAGTCCTTTCTCAAACATTTATTTATCTAAGGGAAATTGTTGCCGAGAATACATGCTCCTTCTCCGCACCGCCTTGCTCCACATTCTCTGTAATTGCGCACATTGACACATAGGACGGCCAGAACAAATACACCGTTGGATGCCGAGATGGGATCCTACACGCAATTTTAGGTTTTGTGCCTTGCTCAATGGTAACTGAAAGAGCCTTGTGTTAAACCCCTGGACTGGTCAAAGTGGCTCTTGTAGTCATGCATGGATTACCTGTATTTAGACTGAAACATTTTTACAACGCTGAGTAATGCAGTCAGCCCATGTTGGAAAAGAGGCTGCGTGATGTTACTTTATCGCAAATGGACATGCTTACTTCAGTGCAGAACATCAACAATGAGCCTGATGTGGGTACGAGGATTAATGAAGCCTTGGATAGCCTTGTGCTTTTGAGATTTTATTGCATAAGTACACTGGAACAGGGGAAGCAAAAGACTCAAGCAGCAATAAAACTAGTAATAAAAGCAGTTAGTTTGACATTTTCGACATATTTTATTAGTTGGCTGCATTCTGCGCGATGGTATTTGACCAGAACAGTTCCATTGTGAGGCAGCAGCAGTGTTAGAGCCACTGGCTTCGTTTACATGGTCCGAAAAATCTGATAACCCAATAATCAGATCTGATGTGCTTATATTCTCTTCAGAAATGGAGAATCCAAAACTCTGGGTACTACATGCGCCCGTGCAGATTTGGATTTTTAGAGCAAGTGAATTGTCTCCGCCGCTCTCTTCAATCACGTCCATCTGCAGAACCAGGTGGAGATGATTGCGCCTCCATATTTGGACTTGGAGTCAAACTGCTTCATGTGGCAGCAGTGTGTTGTGCTTAGTAGCCCAGTGGATACGGCACAGGTTTAGTGACTGAAAGGCCTAGGGTTCAAATCCGGTTTGCGGTTTATTGTTTTCTGAAGTAATAAAAATTTAAAACACAAATAGCACAAACTGTGCTTTAACTAGGGTTGCCAACTCCTCGCCGTGCGTTTATGTACGTAAGGAGGACGCGATGCTCCTGAACGCGGGTGAGTCCATGTTTACACACAGTTCACATCTGTCCGGGTTCAGCGCTGTTGTTAACTTTAGCAGGACATAAACGACTCCTTTATGCTCTCATATCATTTGGGTGAATGCATTGTTAGGTAATCTGCGGTTTCATAGTCTGCTGTTTAAATGATGTTTTGGAGCTGTTTGACAGCCGTCTATAGAGTAAACTTTTGCCTTAATGATGTCTATGCTCTGGGAATAAGCGTTGTTTGTAATGCTTGTTCCGTGGGTATTTGCTGATATGTGGTTATGCTTCTTTTTAGTCTGACAAGTGGCAGTAAATGCATTTAGTAGATCTGATAGTAAAAATAAAAAAAGCACGAACACCTTGTGTAACAGCCCCACCTAGAGTTTACTGTATCAGTGTGTCCATGCAAGATGCAAAAAAATAAATAATCTGAGATTCTTTTTTCACGCAGTGTTGATAAGTTTGTTGTTATTGTTTTGTATTGGCAATTTTAAAAATAACAAAAAAATGTCCCGTATTTGGTTGAGAGAAAGTTGGCAACACTTACTCTACAAACTAATTTGAGATTTATTTAATGGGTAACTTTTGTGATTATTTTTCTTTATTTCTTACATACATTTAGTATTTTTATTTTAATCTTCGACTTTTTGAAATGATTTTAGGCTTTTTGCTGTATTTTCCTGGTTAGTTTAGGCACACGTGTGAAAGATCAGGAGGAAATCAGATTATATGAATATCAGATAATCAAATTATGCTGTTTAATATCTCTGCAATAATCTGAGAAGTACAGAAATCAGATTATGATCAGATTGTTGGTCTCCATGTAGACGTAGTCACTGTTATAAAAGTCTGCCCATAATACTGTGCCCTCGGGCAAGACACTTCATCCCCCTGGTAGACCGTGTGAAGTTTCTCCCTGTGTCTGGAAGTCCTCTAGGTGCTCAAGTACACCTTTTCCTTGTGAATGCCTGAATTGTACATGTTTTTAGTGGTATGGGAAACTGGAGTACCCAGAGGCCTATGCAGACACAAGGAAACATGCAAACTCCAGAGGAAGGCCCCATCCGACCAGAGATTGAACCCCTGACCTTCTAGCTGTGAAGTATGAGCGCTAACCGCTGCGCCACCGTGCTGCCTGTGCTCTGTTGGTGTAGATCAACAGATTGTATCATCAACATCCTGCACAGCAATAAACAGAAAATGAAAGTGAGTCTTCAGTTTGTGTTGATCCTACTTCCCGTCCAACTCAAATCCTCCACGATACTGGTAGTTTAGTGATGAGAAGCTCTCCTTTGGGAGTGTGGCGGACCTGGACCCCTCATCTAATTGGAGAGCAAACAGGCTGATTACCAAAGCCCTACGGCAGCCTGAGTCTGGCCAGTGCTATAACCAACAGGACCACACTACCTGAGCTAAAAACTGTGACGTTTCGTGATGACATGGCATTCAATTTGACTTGTTTCCTGTTCATTCATCTTACTTGAAGCAGCCATCAATTAATCTTGTGTCCCCTGCAGTATTATCTGTCGAATCCGTATCCGTATAGATGCCCCGATTTCCTTCCCTCTGACACTTCGTTTGGCTCTTCTGGTAATATTGTAGCCATACAACTGTGTGAATTAAAAATGGGCCTGTTAGTACCTGAATAGGAGAGTATGTGGCTACATACGGTAAGTAGCTTACCACAGAGTATGGAGTGTGAATGGTTCCTTCTGAAGCACTTTGGGGGATTTGTTGTATCATGAGAAAAAGTGCTGCAAACAAATAAGACTCTCCTAATTTTCTGAAAAGCCCAACATATCCCTTTAAGTGTGTCTGATGTGGCATCAGAATCACGTAAGATAAGTAGCTCATTTCAATGCATAGGAGCAGTGGCTTTGCTCAAAGCTTCTCCTGTCTTCACCTCATCTTTGTTTGACTGCACTTGTATAGAAAACCTTGTGATCAATGCTACACCTTACAGTACAACACAGTATATGCAGCACAGATCACCGCTTATTATCTCTGGATGGAAAGTAGACTGTGGTCAATTTCCACTGTCCTCCCTCGAGTGTAAATCCATCCAAGGATTAGACTAACTCTTTGTATGCAACAGAAAATTTACGGTGGTTGACCAGACTTGTAATTTGTCAGAATGTAAACCAGAATGGTACAAGCGTTGACATTTATAACATCTTTCCCAGTGGCTTGGTGCAGCCAACTTCTTTCCTTCATAACCTTCCTAGTCATTCACGCCTACTGCTCTCCATCATTAATCTACTGTGGCCAAATTATTTACACCATAAACAAAATTAACAAATTAATCAGTCTATAAAGGGGAAGTAATACATCAGAGCTGAATATTTTACGTATAATGCTATCACTGTGCCACCTAAGTTCATTTTTTACTGTATAAATTACTACCTTTGCGTATTTATTATTTATATTATTGACATACACGCGCGGTAATAGTGGTGGTATTCTTTTGCGCTGGTTGGTTCCCAGCAGGCCAGAGCGGTGCCGTGGTGTGCCGTGCTCCTCTGAGGGCAGACAGGAGCACACAGAGGGGCTTTCTCCTCGGCACACGGGCCCTCTTCACTCTGTGTTGACTCAGGGAATTACTCTGGATGTCAGGCCCGACCACAGCTGCTCCTCTGGGGCACAGCGAGAGGCAGGAGGGGGCTGCAAACCAGGGAGAACCATGCAGACTTTGAGAGATTGATTGAGGAGTGCTTGGTTTTCCTCAGCGGTCGAAACCAGTCAAAATGGAAATGCAATAGAGGGCCGAGGGTAGGATATTGTTTCGCATGCAAAAAGATTAGATGATAGCGCACACAGTCAACCATTTGTAGCACAATTGAAAAACATTGGTAAATACATAAGTCATTATTTATAAAAGATTAACAAAGCTTTCCCAATCATGTCTTAATAATTTATGAGCTTCCAAATAATGGTGTAGTGGTGTAGAAAGTGTGCATATTTGTAATGAAGTCATCACCAAAGTAAAAGTCTCTGAAATTTGTACTTTTTACTTGTTACTTTCCACCATTGATCCAACAATAATGTTATGTACAATAAGTCACGTCATCTGCCTAAGACTTTCTGTCAGCCTATTGTTCAATCAAATTTTTACTCTGGAAGAAGCCAAAGTGTGTGGATTATCTGTGAATACCAGAAATGAATGAGAAAACAGACATGGCTCCTCTGAGTGTTGAGTGCACAGCTGCATGCTCATAAATGTCTCATGCCACGGGGCAGATATTTATAAGCCCCCGTGATGTCTGAGTTAAAATAATAGAAAACAGTCCGGTCATGTGTAATTCCTCATTATATTTACACAAACATTTTAATGGAAAAAGCCTCTCCACATGTTTCCAGTGCTCTATAATGTGTCAGTCTTGGGGTATTTTCTCAAAGTTCAGGTGCATGGTGCACACCTGTGCACACCTGGGCCGCCGCTGTGTGGCTGCTTTGACACCTCGGACCCTTGTCTCCTTCAACAACACATCTGTCACTCTCACCTCACACCCCTCACCCCCTCAGGGAGACATGGACTTTTACTCTGGGGCTGCTTAACTCGTCTTTTTTATAGTGTCTGTACCAGGAGTTTTCAAACTTTCCTCCTCTGAGCAACTTTTCAAAATACAAACTGGTAGATACGTCTTTGGTATGTGTGAAATACCTTAAGAGGGAAACGATGGAAAAATGAGCAGAAAAGAACCATATAATCACTAACTGTATTCATTGCTGTTTTCCTTTTTTACCTGTAGTATCGAAGTTCACAGCCAGTTCACACACACACAGTTCAGTATATGAATTTACATTACCCATATGTACTGTAGTTCAGCATCGCAGACAGGGCACATATAACAAAGACAGGTGGGACTCCTCTTTATCAACAAAACTGCTTTTGTTCAAATTCCAAAAGGAGAGGTCATGCAGCTGCTGTAGACTCTGGGTCTAGATTTACTGGACGTAGATTTATAGATAATGCTCTGACCAAGAAGTGAAAAGCTGGTCAAATGGTTCCTTCCCGGACAAACGCCCCAAATTAGACAATTACACAACATGGTTGCTAAAAGCACTGAGAAACGGATAGCCTCATCAAGGGATTTATTCACAGTATTTTGGCACAGATTACTACAAAAATGTGACCGAGAGTCTTTTGTGATTTGTAGGTTTTTGAGGAATCAGCAGCTCAAATAAATCATGAAATCACCTTGTTCCTGGGCAGAAAAATGAGAGGAGGGTCTGCGCCATGAGAAACATATGTAGACACAGACAGGAGGATGACTACAGGAGGATATAGGTGCGCTGTCTTCGTTGTAAATAATAGGGGTCATGAGGGTGAGGAGATGGGAGAAAATGTTCTGCTGTTAGTGAACAAGAAATATATCCGTAAAAAGTACTGTGCTGTTCAAAGCTACAATGCACATTTGGATGGTGACAGTTCTTCTGGATTCGAGATGTAGGTCCTTAGGCTCAACTATGTTCCAAAAGTGCTCTTTCCAGTTGACTCCTTTTTGAAATCTCCATATTTATGTAGCGCAGTGGTTATCGTACAACAAGAAGGTCTTGGGTTGGATATCCTTTCTGTGTAGAGTTTGCATTTTCCCGGTGTTTCCCCAACCTCTAATACCCCTTTTCCACTGGCACCTCCTGCCCTGTCCAGTGCCAGGTCCTGTCAACCAGGTATAAGTTTTGGGACCGTGCTCAGCTCTGGGCCAAAACGTAGTGAACTTATACTTGTCATGAAGCGACTGCTGGCCTCTGATTGTCCCACGAGATTTAATGGTTCACAATAGTGATGCGCGGGTTGACCCGACACCTGCGGTCAACCCGGGGGGCTCGCGGATTCGGTCGGTTCGGGTACCTCAAATATACGGCAAACTTCGGGTGCGGGTGGGTCGGGTTACTACGAAGCACACTTTTCTTTTGTCCTTACATTGTTGGCTTACAACATACAGTGCATTCTTATCCATAAATGCCACATAGTCGGCTGTGTTTTGTTGAATGTTTAGTTTTATGGGGTAAACGTATCATTAGCATGTTTTGTTTATATATGTCACCTGGCCTATCGCTTCTGTATGACACTCACCGCTACAAATGCGGCGGCACAACAGCAGTGCCCGAGCACATATGCGACACACACATATGGTGAAAATAATGCATAAACAAGAAGCAAGGTAAAACTAAAATAACAAAGACACAGCATCTTACTAACCTGAGGAGAGCGACTTCTTGTAGCGTCAGGATAAGGCTGCTCCACGTTAGTCCAAACTCCATTTAGTTTGACAGAAAGAGTTGTCCAGGACGTGGTACAAGTAAAGCCTCATGATATTTTCTGCTCCTTGTTTCCTGATGAGTCCATAAGCGATTTCAAAGATTCCTCAGCAGCGCAGTAGCAAAACAAAGCATCAAGTGCTAATTCTCCACTGTAAACTCGCGGTCACGTGATGCGCTCCCGTTTGAGTGACAGCAGCTGCAGCCTGACTCATGTCGCTGTTTTTTAATGTGTGCGGGTTCAGGTCGGGTCGGGTTCGCAAACTGAGACACTTTCTGCGGATCGGGCGGTTCGGGTTGGATTTACAGCAGGTCAGAAAAAAAGCCGACCCGCGCATCTCTAGTTCACAACATCATACTGCTATTGAGAAAGGTGACTGTCGATGATAGCATTTATGCTGCCTTCATGTGGTCTCATAATTATGGTAAATACCACTTGTCAAGTCGAAAAATTTTCATGAATGCCACACCATCGCGTATTTTAATTATTTTGATGCCAGAGTTCACGAGATAAAATAACCTTTGTCCTGAACAGATAATATGCCTTTAATATGCCTTTTTAAATAATATGCCTGATTTATGCCTTTTATCTCATTGTTACACAGTACACGGTACAATTTATTTAGCTACACAACTTTAATGCCATCTCTTTTCCCCCTCAGTGTCATGTAAAAAAATAAAGCCAAACTTGATCTTGACTTATTTATTGATCAAAGCAGTTACTGTAGCAAGTAGGACAGCGGTTTGTAGGCGACTTTCTTGCCAGAATCTCCTGGTTTACAGTGTATTCTTGTGTGTTTTTTAATGTTCCACTTTACTACAATGTCAAAAGCACAATGCATGAAGGCAACATATTAGCCACAGTTGGCACAACTGAAGCTGGTGTTAGCATAACATCTGCACCTAGCTTACCTTCATACTGCTTCCAAACAGTGCTGGGTGGAAGCGTGCCACGCATTGTAAAGCCTCCAGCTTGATAATCCAGATCAGGATCCTGGCCCCAAACCTGGAGATGGATTCCTGGACGCTGCACAGAAGCACCCGAGAATGGGGTCAGCCCTATGTTCCCCGGTACCTATGTTCCCAGTACCTATGTTCCCCCACTTCTATGGATTAAGGCACCAGCCCACTATCCTTAAGGTTAGTGCCTAGGGCAGGGTCAGGGTTAAGCTGATTGCTATATGTATGACAGTTCACTCTCATGACTTGTGATTGGTTGAAGTACAAACTCACCTACGGAAAAAAAAAATCGCACATATGACATGAACATAGGACCCGAGGAACATCGGACCCGGGGAACATAGGTATTACGCAGGTTGCTGTTTGGCAAATGCGCCCGTCATTCAGCCACCAGGCCGCCTTTTCTGAACAAGAATCATGAAGATGCTGTTGGGCATGCCTGCTGGAATTGCCCCCGATTATTTTCATTATCAATAGGAACTGGATATAGCAGTCTTCTATCAAGGACATTATCATTACATGTATTATTCTCTGAGTTATTGTATTCATTTTCAAGAGCGCTGCCAAGTGTCACAGTGATACCTTTGTGCTTGAGTCGCATTGTCTTGTTCTCACAGCTGAGATGGGCCGGGACCAGGGAAAGTACAGCGCTCACCTGGTGGTCCACACATACCGCAGTGATCTGCCCCACACAGGCTGTGTACAGGAGGCACTCTCTCTGCTTTGTCAACAGAGTCTTCCTCACGACTGCGGCCAACTCAAACCCACCCTCTGTAATCACTAACGGTAAGGATCAGCGCGTTTCTATCCGTATCCAGATTAGATTACCCAACTCCGAGTTTCATGTTGACATTTGTCCCATTTCCTCCGTGTTGGCAGAGGAATAAAGAATTTAGTGAGTAATGATTTAATACTACAGTGATGCTCAGTGGGAAGGTCAAACACATAATGGAGTGTACAGCCTTTCAGAGCAAATATCAGATTCGCCTTTTTTCAGAATCTTTGTTGACTTTTGGCAGCAGTGTACTCACAGATAATCACACACAAGACGAGTGAACCTCCAGCTGCAGGTCTGTGAAAGGAGAGCTCACACCTGTGTCTTCAAGCAACACTTTCTGGGCTATATCACTGTTCACGAGGGCTGCACGATAAAAAACGAACTGAGATTTTATGACAAGCATTGCCGTTACAAATAGATATGCAATTTATGGTTTAATATGGATTCAGTTCACAGGGGAATAACGCCAGGAGCCTTAACGCTTGAGAGAAATCTTTACCTCTTAACCCCCGCCTTAATCAAGCACATTTTATCCAGTCCGGCTTTACCCAAATCTAAAAGCTTCCTGTCTTGAGAGCTTACAACCTAAAGGCATTCACCTCATTTGAAAGCTAAGACCTACAAAACTGATCGTCACTTATTTGTCGTGTTGTCGCTGCTTTTTTGTCGTATTTTATAAAAAAAATGGTCGTGGTTTTTTTTTTTTCATCGCATTTTTTTTAACATTTTGATGCTCTTTTGTGGCTTTATTGTTGGGGTTTTTGTCACTTTTCATCACTCTTTAGTCGTGCTTTTGTCACTTTTTTGTTGTGTTATTGTTGCTTTTCCAGCACGTTTTTGTCACTCTTTTGCCACGTTTTGTCACGTTTTGTAAGTGTGTTAGTCTTTTTTAATCGCTTTTTCCATTGCGTTTTTGTTGTGTTTTCGTCATTTTTTTGTCGCTTTTTCGTTACTTTTTCATCACTCTTTAGTCGTGTGTTTTTGTCACTTTTTTTTTTAAAGGAATAGGCCACTGTTTTTACATACTGAGATATGTTCTTACCTTAGCTTAGACGAGTTCATTTGTACCTGTCTGATCTTCACGTGTGCCCCCCTCACGTAAACACAGCACAGACGGCGTTAGCATTTAGCCTCTCTCTTCTCCTCTATAGCTCCAAACGAGGTGAAGATAGAAGCTACCAAACTCTTCCATGTTTTCCCTATTTAAATATGGTTACGTGAAGTATACTTTATAGTTATACTTTATAGTGTAACACTTCACATAACCATATTTAAACAGGGAAAATGTGGAAGAGTTTGGTAGCTTCTATCTTCACCTCGTTTGGAGCTATAGAGGAGAAGAGAGAGGCTAAATGCTAACGCCGTCTGTGCTGTGTTTACATTACAGAAGACCAGACAGGTACAAATGAACTCGTCTAAGCTAAGGTAAGAACATATCTAAGTATGTAAAACGGTGGTTCTTTTTTTTTTTTTTCACTTTTTTGCTTTTAGATTTAGATTTTGAGTGTGTGATTAATTTTGTGGGCCTATCAGTCAAATGAAACACGTGATTACTGAAAGTCGCCATTGCCTCATTGTGAGCATCCAGCATAGTGGTCTCCAATCCCCGAATGTGATGCCACCATTTTTTTAACAATTGTACACAATGTCTTTGTGGTGCGTTACGATGATACAAATCTATACTTATTAGTCAATAGCCTGGAGTTTGCATGTTCGTCACAGGTCAAAATAGCACTCCCGTTTGCCCTGTGGCCAAAATCCTGGTTCAACATAAAGAATGAAAACTGCTGAGAAAAAAAAGTCTTTATGTAACCAGAAAGGTGCCATTGACACGTATAAGAAAAAACTGTTTTATTTCTTTTGTTTATTGCAATTTGATATACATTTTTAATCTTCAGGTGCCCACCTCAGCGTTATGAGATTGATACTTGTTTGTTTGCTAAATGTCTCCTCCCACTCTCTCCCCATCAGTCCTGTTTAATAAAGCCTCTGTGGGCCAAAAAAAAAAAAAATCTAAAATAAATAAAGTAAGAAAGGAGACGCGGATGATTGAGCTGTAGTTGCGCTCGCTGTTCTATGCATCACCGCAGTTCACCTGTGTTGTCTCTCATTCCTCGACGTATCCACCTGGTTGCCCCGGTGACCCCCGGCCCGTGACCGCTGACCCGCGGGCCGCAGCTGAGCGTTTGTCCCGGGTCTTCGCCTGATGTTTGGACAGACTCCGCTTCTCAAAACAGGACAGACATGAATGAACAGGTCACGCAGGCGCTGCCAAAGAAAGACTCTCGTTACACAAAGGCTATATCAATCAAACATCTCCCAGGCGCAATCTCGCTCGGGACATCCCATACAGGGGATCCCACCACTGGCTTCAAAGGAGGATCTTTTTCCTCTTTTGAGAACCGGGATTTGTGAAGATTAGCTCTGTTTATTGTCTCTTGTTGCTTCTTGACATAACCCGAAGACAAGGAAGAGGGTTTATTTACTTTGAAATAACACAAGGTGCAAATAACAGCACATAAAATTGGTCCTTTGTCTTCCAGCTCTGCAGAGGGAACACTTAACACTGAGCGACGTGCACGGGCAAGCGCTTGTGCATTCCTACAAACATGAATTAAAGCTGGATACATTTATTCTCCGTCTGTAAATGCTGTTGTGTGAAACATTGTGGGCTGTGATAGCGCATTGTTCTGGTGTGGCCGAGCGCAGAGAGGCCAGAGCGCCGGAGTTGATGTGTAACTTATTCAGGTTACTCCCATGGTCTGGGCTGGAGTCGCCCGTTCAGCTGACTCCCAAATCTGCTTAAGGAGGAGAGCGGGGAGAGTTTGACTGTAAATAACACACTGTTTGTTGAGCTCATAATCTTTGGAAAAGTGGGACATTTATTAAATGCGCCATGCGGCAGTTGTTTGAGGCACTGGTGAGGCAGTCGAGGAATTACTTAATGAGGCCCACTTTCTTTATAAATTGATTTCGTTCATTTTATTCAAGTAAAACACACATTTTTATGAAAGATCTCCTACAGTACATGCACAATTTACAACATGATAATATGGTAAGTATAAAAACTAGTCAATGAAGTCCATGATTTCTAAAAGCCTTACTGTGCATTCAAAATTTCACTAAATAATATAAAATAAAATAAGAAGAATAAAAAGAAACAAGACTTAAAACTAGACAACAAGACGTAATGGTGTGTTATTTCTTAAAGGGGGGTATTATGCTTTTTTCAATCACATAGCACCAGTCTATAGCATACTACAATGATGACGTAACCTTCTGTTGGTCTGTATATGCAGTAAATTAAAATAACTGCCTTGAATAAAATTACTCTCTCAAAATGGCTGTACTGAACGTCTTGAAATAGGCTCTGTCTCTTTAAGAAGCTTTCCGACACGCCCCCTTCAGCACACTGCTGTGGCATCTAAACAACACTACTGTGCGGGGAGGGGGCTCTGCTGAGCTGAGGAGCAGTGGTTGGTGGCTTGGCTGGTGACGAAAGGTCCAGAGGCGTCTCCAGGAGGTGGGGGCGTTCCTAGGAGGACTGAGGCATAGCTACACCTAAAATGGCTGCCGTCTAAGTTTTTACTGATTACTCAAAAATATGTGAATGAGCCAAGGCAACACTCCAGGCATGTGTTTAATGAGGGAATGACATAATAACATGATATAAAGCTTGAAAAAGTCGATTTTACATAATACCCCCCCTTTAAATGGCAAAAATAATCCAAAATACATTTTAAATAAATAAACCGTACACACCACAGTTGTCATCATGATTGTAAATATATTGTATATGACTGAAATAGCATTTTTCATATGTATTTATCATATTAAAACATTGTTCTTGTCCTGAGTATTTCTTTGAACTCTTACTTGAGTAAATATACTTTGCCCACCTCGGTGCTCCTGTGCACCTGTCTGGGGCAGGCAGCTGTGGGTGGGCGGGCCTTGGCTGTTCGGGACATTCCTGAGGAGAAGTCACCCTGTTAATCCCCTGAGTTTAGACCCCAAACCACCCCCTGCTCCCTTCTGCCGCCCCCCGTGAGCTCCTCCGTGTACCTCCTGTAGCCTCCTGCACTGCCCCCTTCCTCTCCCACTCACTCACTCCGGGTCATTCTCAAACGGGACGGAACAGGGTCGGAGGGGGTTTCTGTGAGAATGAGATTAAAGGGGGAACACGCCCAGCCGCCCACCTCCTGCCCCAGGTCCACAGCTGCAAATCCCACAAAATATTCAACGTTGAGGCAAATATTGAGATCTCTGAATATTTTACACGCATTTCTTGAGACGTATTTTATTTCGTGTTTAGTGCGGGCCGGGAAACAAATTGACCTGGGGCGGAAAGTACAAAGTAAAAGCTCCAGCACACCCTTTCATTTTTTTACATTACAATGCCATAACAACCGGCCTGTCCCTGTGTAGGTATGTTTGTGTGTGTATAATCAGTGTTTTAAGTGTGAAGGTTCTGCCCCCTGAACCTGTCCCGTCTATTGGAAACTTCTCTCCTCTAATTGCCCCTATCGCTCTCTCACTATTGCAGCTCGCTCGCCGCTGTTTATTAGCTGTGATTCAAACAAGAGGCTCTTTATCGCCGCGGGAAAGTCAGATGTCAGGCCAGACCCCAGAGTTGGCAGGAGCTGCAGAACAGGAACAAGCCGCTGTCCCAGGACATCCCACAGGTCGTTCCCTTCAGTGAATGAAGCTGCAGCCATTGTCTCATGTAAAGTGCTTTGTGACCATGTCTGTGAAAGGCGCTATATAATAACTCTTTTCTTCTTCTTCTTCTTCTTCTTCTTCTTCTTCTTCTTCTTCTTCTTCTTCTTCTTCTACCTCTTCTTCTTCTTCTTCTTCTTCATCTACCTCTTCTTCTTCATCTTCCTCCTTCCTTCTTCCTCTTCCTTCTTCATCTTCCTCTTCTACTTCTTCTTCTTCTTCATCTTCCTCATCTTCTTCCTCTTCTTCCCCCTTCATTCTTCTTCCTCTTCCTTCTTCATCTCCCTCTTCTTCCTCTTCTTCTTCCTCCTTCTTTCCTTCTTCTTCTTCTTCTTCTTCCTCGTCTTCTTCCTCTTCTTCTTCCTCCTTCATTCTTCTTCCTCTTCCTTCTTCATCTTCCTCTTCTTCCTCTTCTTCTTCCTCCTTCTTTCCTTCTTCTTCTTCTTCCCTCTTCTTCCTTCTTCATCCTCTTCTTCCTCGTCTTCTTTCTCTTCTTCCTCCTTCCTTCTTCTTCTTCTTCCTTCTTAATCTTCCTCTTCTTCCTTCTTCCTCTTCCTCCTCGTCTTCTTCCTCTTCTTCTTCCTCTTCTTCCTCCTTCATTCTTCTTCCTCTTTGTCATCTTCTTTCTCTTCTTCCTCCTTCCTTTCTTCTTCTTCCTTCTTTTTCCTTCTGCTTCTTCCTTCTTCATCTTCTTCCTCATCTTCTTCTTCCTTCTTTCTCTTCTTCTTCCTCTTCCTCTTCTTCCTCGTCTTCTTTCTCTTCTTCCTCCTTCCTTCTTCTTCTTCTTTTTCCTTCTTCTTCTTCTTTTTCCCCTTCTTCTTGTTCTTGTTCTTGTTCTTCTTCTTCACCACTGCCTCAAAATGGAGTGAAATGAACCTAACAAAGGCGAACATATGACGATGGCAGTTTTGAGGCTTTCGAGGAGACGACAAGCTTTCTGGCTATTCATCCCCCCACACCTAGAAGATAGAAGGAAAGAGAAAGTGAAGGATGAGAGATGTGTGGAGGGGCACGAAAACTAGAACGGAGACGCTGACGAGAAGGAGGTATTATAGGACAGAGACTTGAATAGGGCAAACGTGGGGTGTGGTCCTGCTCCCGACTTTGCGATAACACACTTATCTTCATTTACTGTGAACTACAAGATTGTGTAAATAACTGTGAGAACGGATCAATGTCTTTAGCCCGAGGTCCTTTATTTTTCTGTAAGTCTTAGCTTGACAAAGTCTCTCTGTGCCTTCTAACTTACAGTATTTGGACACATACTAGTACATTGGGGCATAGAGAGAAGGGTCCTTATAACCATATCTAATTCAGCGTGAAGAAAATGTTACTTTTCAAAACTTTGGTACCGTGGCTGATATTTCTGTCTTTATTCGGTTTGGCTCTTCAAACCCATTGGTCACACATGGCCGGCTCGGTAAATACCTGTGTTTGCTTTCAGTCAGGTGTAACCACTAAAATCACAGCGTTTGTCAATGGGATCTTTGTGGGCTGTAAGTGCGACCTTTCTCACACCACACTTAACACAATTTGTTTACTTTTGCAGCGCTCCATTAAAAAGTCACACCTTCTCCAGCAATTAATTTACGAGTGGCTGAATGGACTGACTGCGGTCCAGAGCCACTGTGGCTGCGGCTCCAGCGGGAACGGGCCACACCACAGACAGTAGAACGCCCCACTAGTGTGTAAGCTAAAAGACCAGCATTTACGTTGAGAACTAACATGAGCAATAATATAAACTGGACCATTTGAAAATAAACCGTGCATATACGCTGTGAGCATATCTGTTTAATAATTTAACCCTCTTCTGCACATATGCTTAAAAGTAAGGTGTCTTTATTTTCCAAGTAGAGAAAGTTATCCTTGCATGTGTCACATTCATCTCAAGCAGTGAGCGATCCCATCTCCACATGTTGAGTTGTTTATGGTGAGGAGTACCTAGCTGAAGGATGTGTGCAGCAGTGCTGATGTGGGAAACCAAAGCACCGGGAAGAATCCCAGTCACAGTGAGAACATGCAAACTCTAGACAGAAAGGCACCTCACGGGTTTGAAATGAAATCCAGGCCCTTCTTGCTGTCAGTACTAAAGACTCAGCCACTGACCTGCCTGACACTTTGTTAAAAAGCAATTTTAAAAGCCCATTAACCGGGCAATATTAATTACGTCAAAGACATTCATTTGACAGTGGGAGGAAACCATGGAGCGATAACAATGAAAGAGGGAGTTGTGGTTCTAACTATTCTTAACTTTTAACTTTCCAAACACATTTCTAAGATCAATTTCCAGGGTCACTGTCACAGAAATGCTGGAAAAAATGGCTTGCAAGTTTAGAATATTAATAAACAGTGATCGGTTGTTTTTTATGTATGACTTATATATGCAGCTGATAAACTGAATTTCCTTCGGGATTAATAAAGTATATTGTATTGTATCGTATCAGAACTTGAAGTATAAAAAAGAAATGCTTGCGACCCTCTGGAAATGGTCCTGTTGAGACCCAATCAATCAATCAATCAATCAATGGTTTTGTATAGCCCAATATCACAACAGGAGTTGCCTCATAGGGCTGCACCGAACATTAAGGCAGTAAATAAGACAATGTAAATTCAGGGAATCAAGTATCCAGGCAAACATAATGTCCAAATAAGTGTCAGCAGTAGGTGGCGACGAGCGGCGTGGGTGTCCCCTGTCCTTAGACTCTCCAGCACGGCAAGTAAAAACTCAAAAACCCAGTGGGAGAAAAGAGAAACCTTGGGGAGAACCACAGATGGAGAGATCCACTCCCATGGACGGACAGGCTATAGAGACCCAGGGCCGATGGAGTCCCTTAAGCAGACGGGCCAAGATCGCAGACCGTCCAGTCCTTGTTGTCAATCCAGTAGGCAGGGTTCCTCCATTCAGCCGGGTTCCTCCGCTCGATCTAGACAGGCACTCCCGAGGGGGAGTGGGACAGGAGACCATGTGAATAGTAATGAACAGAGACAGGTCCTGTCCTGTCTCACCCACTGCTCTAAACTACATTTGCATATTTTTGGCCTAATTTTCAATGAATGCAGTCTACTTAGATAGTTAATAAATGAATTTTCCATTAAGAAACATGCTATAATTTAGAAAATTGGGTGGATAATATTACTATCCACCCAATTTTCTCTATGACTTTGCGGTGCTGTGCTTGATCAAACTGACAATTTCTAACTGTAATTTCTTCATTCGTCCTGCAGTCCCCAGGGGCGGCCCGTGGTGAGATCAGGTACCCGCTTCTGCCCATTTAATTACACAGACAGTGCCCACAAACCCGCCTCAATGCTAGCCCTGTCCCGGGACACACTGTTTGCACATGAGCGAGAGAGGAACGCGCAGGGGAATGGGACAGACCTTAGACTTTGGACCAGACTGATTTTGGCCACGTTTCTCGAGCTCCTCCATCAGCACAGGCGTCAGTCCAAGGGGAACATATTTGAAAACGTTGACATTTCGCCAAATCGTAAAAGGTGTTTACGTGCATCCGTGCCCGAGGGGCGGGAATCACACATGACAAGCCGATTGCATTGTGCGGACGGTCTACGGCGGATCGCGGTTTGGCAGCGGACACTTGAGTTAATGAAGGAAAATGAAGGCTGTGGGGAGAGACGTGGTCGTGACAGTGGTTCACCTGTGCCCTCCCTGAGATGTTTGGGAAGAGCAAATGTTGTTCTGGGCTCGTGGCTAAAATCACCAGCAATAAGATATAAGCCACAACACGAGCCGCAATTAGGAGTGAGGCTGTGTGATCGAGCTGTGCTACAGGGGCTCAGGCGAGAGGGCGGCCATCTTTAACCAGAAGGTTGGCCGTTTGGCACACGCTGTTGTCGTGTCCTTTACTGTCATGATTATGTGACTCTCTCTGCATTTCATCTGAGTGGAGATGGTTTAGCAAAAAATTACTATAGATCTTTGGAATATTTTTGCAGATCATGATATAATTTTATTTGGTAATTGCCCCGATCATTGACTGACCGAGAAGTCAAATCAAGCATATCAATTTACTGCTTTACTCATTGCAAACCATAAATATTTAACATATTAAAATTAAATATTAAAAGCATTTACAACCTCTTTATACGCCTTATCCTTGGTCTGTTGTGTAGTATATATTCAAATAACATATGTGCCCAAATATCATGATTGGTTTTAATGGTAAGATAAAGCGCAGCTATACGTTTTGCCATCAGAGTGCGCACTTCCTTCTTTTGTGCAAAAGTGACCAGAGCCGCTTGTAAATGCTAATTATCTAACTGTTACGGGGCTAGCATGCTAATCAGTGCAGGGATTAGCAGGGAGATAGTTTGGACACAGTCAGGATCAGAACCAGTTTGGTGAAGGTGTCCAGACCATAGACATATTATTAATAGTCAATACTCACTCCTCCCTGTTTACCATAATGACCACGGGGGAATTCACTGTAGACTCTGCCCTTGCGTGACGTGTAGCTCGCGCAGCTCCAATGCTAACAGTCCGACCCTCATTAGTACGAGATTTCAAAACATTTTCTTTCGAAAACCAGCCTGGTTTCTTTTCTTGTGACTAACCCAGCGTTATCTCAGGAGGAATATGTAGCCATAGAAAGTGTTAAAAAAAATAGAAACCAGGCGTTAAAGTCCAATGCTTTTCAATGGGGCCTAGCGGCGATATGGAAGTACTACAACAATGGCGGAGCAATGGCGGCCTCCAGTGTTGCGGCCATTGGTCCAGACTGTAAAACACATTGGGGTAATATGACGTACAGTTGTAGTGAAGGCCACGTTAGGAGTGAGGAAGAGGGAGACGGACTGACTATTACTGAAACATGTGCAAATTAAACAAAACACCACTCCAGGTATGGTTTTTGATGAGGCTTTAACATTACAACATGGTTAAAAGTAAAGGTCGACCGATATTGATTTTTCTAAGGCCGATTCTGATATCCACTGCCAATGTGTTTGGTCAATTTTTCCAAATGTCTATAATCATGTGTATGCTGCTTCTAAACTGTAAAATGTGTCAGTGTTGCCTGTGCCTTTATTAGGGGTATAGTGCTGATCAAGACCTTCCTGTTTGGTAGGTACAGTTGGAGCTCATTGGAAAGACAAAAATCAGCAGACTCCAAAACAAAAAATGGAAGTCTCTATCTCATATGGTTCCAAAATTACAAGCAAAACTCTGCAACATAAAATATATAAAATATGATCTGAGGTGAACTAACGTGTGACTGATTTTCATCGCAATATTTCTCTGTTCCCTGAGGCCTAGGAGGTTATGGGAGGGTTCATTTTAAAGCTCTGAGCTCTTTCTTCTGCGGTTACGGAGATATCCTCCTTTAATTGGTGTTAGATCGGCCGATAGCTGATTTTGTAAAATACCCAAATATCGGCCCGATATATTGGCCGGTCGATATATTGGTCGACCTCAAGTGAAAACCTGAAAAAAAGTTGATAATGGCCCTTTAAAGTTTGCATTTTCTGTTAAATCGCTCTGCAGTTGAACACTTTTCCATGAAACATCTATTTCTGCCTTTCCTATGGATAAATGGATGTAGATTTGTCAGTTTGTTGTATTTTCTAATCTCTCTCGTTGTTTACATGGTGTGGTTTCCTGGAGAAAGGAAACAGTCCTACGAGAGCAAGTGCTAATTCAAAAACCTGTCGTTTTGGACCTCATCATTAAAAACTTCATAAACTAAGCCAAGTTTGTTTGCAAACATTCACCTAGAAACGCACCTTACCTTCTTTAATGTTCCCGGTCTGTTCTTGTAATTGGACACATTTTATTTGGTCGCGAAAATAGAAGCATCTGGTTTTGAAATCTAGACTCCCTCCGACCACAGCTTTATTATTGATCATTATTGTGACTGGACGGAAAACTGCTGTCTACATATTCAACCACCAATTAGTTCAACTTTAACCTCAACTTCTGATTCAGTTAAATGTCTCTATATTTCATCCAGCCTATTCACCCCTGGTTCTCTCATCACTAACAAGCCTGTCCACAAAATTGCCATTGATTTTACACTGCTCTGCTTCTTGGTATGTTTTTGTCTACTCATTATGTGCCAGAGTTGGACAGTGCCAGCCCCCAAAAGATCAACTCTATCCGCTCTTGATCCTATGTAGCAGCAGTGGTGCAGTCTGATGGTGGGTAAGACACGTCACCCACACAGCCCGCTCCAGCCACCTCGAGTAAACCTATGACTAAAGTTTGAGTAGACGTGGTAATCCAATTACACTGCATGACCCAAAAACAAGTCGCCACCTGGATTTAAGTAACTGTTATGATCTGGGGTTGCTGAAGTTGGTCAGGTCTAGGTTCAGCAACATGATGTGCCCAAAGAATGAGATCAGCTGACGACCTGAGCATCCCGACTGACCAATGGATCAAAGGATTTGTTCTTCCCTGATGGTACAGACATTTTCCAAGATGACAATGCCAGAATTTATCTGGCTCACATTGTAAAAGAGTAGTTTAGGGAGCAAGAGTCCAGCTCTTAACCCCAATGAGAATCTTTTGAATGTGCTGGAAAAGGCTTTGCACAGTGGTCACACTCTCCCATCAGCAATAGATCTTGTTGAAAAATTAATACAACACTGCTGGATCTTTTGACATTCCAGAATCTTATTGAAACAATGCCACAGTGAATAGGCGGTAATATTAGAAAGTGTGACAACTTTTTGTGTTGGTCAGGCACATGTTGATGTGGGACAAAATTAATATTGCATATTAATACAACGGAGTTCGGGATTGAATGCTATTAATTCAATGATACCATATAGAGGCTATTAGAAAACATTGTCCATAGGCAGTTGAAATAATGGAGAAAACCAAAGAGCAGCAGGTAAATTCATCTCACTTTTGCGTCATTTTAGAATTTTAGAATTACTTTATTATCACGGAACTAGAATACTCTTTTTATAAATCCAATTTCTGCTTGCCCTTAAACTCTAGGCCTAATACGTTATCATTTGTGATTATTTTAGCCTATGCAACCATTTCTGAACATGAACTGGCAGTATTTCCATCATCATCATTGGAGAGATTTCATTGGATAGATCGATGGCAGCCGTGTTTCTGTCAGTCAGCCACTGGGCAGCTGTGGTTACATTATTTACTTTTCCCCTCTGGTTGTGGGCAGTGAATGATTAATGCAATGTAAAAAGTATTTGAGCTATATATAACACCAGTGCATTGTTATAATTCCAGTTGTGTGGACAAATAAAGCTTGTTTGCTGTAAGCTCATTATGTGACTTGCACTCAAATACAGTAGGTATGTAGAATCCATGTGGTACAAAGGAATAAACCTGTCGCCCATGGCCGTGTATTTGGGCTGAACTTTCGATTGCCGTGGCGCTTAAGAAGGGCAGAGGTGATCCGTTTTAATCCACCTTCTGAGAGTAGACAAGCCTAATCTGCGCCCATAGTTCTCCTGGAGTGTTAAAACCGGATGTACAGGATTATATCACAAAAAGGAGACCAAAGTGTTAATCATAAATTAAGGGCTAATCCTGAGCGAGCGGGTCAGTCGCAGGTCAGCGCTGCTATAGGGGGCTCAGTGAGTGAAAAGCCACAGATTTCCACTAAGTCCGGCATAATCAGCCTGAACAATGTACAGTTGTGTGAAGTGGGGGCCGCCCCGAGCCCGATGTTGTTCCTCCAAAAAGAATCCATTCAAGTGTGCGTTTACTGTGGACATTTAAGTATAGCTAACGCAAATACACATGTCGTAGCTCATATAACGCCCTGGTAATAAACACTTGCACTGCGCACACAAGAGATTGCTGCATTTATCTGTCTTCAGTTGAAGTTGAAATCTGTGACTGGAGCAGAAATAAGTATCCTCCGTGTATCCAGTAGAGCAGCGTGGCCTCGGGGGAGCTGGCAGCCTCCGTCAGAATTAGATGATACACAATGTTTGCTATGTGTGACTAAGGCTTGGCTCCTGCGCATCGTCAACAAGGTGTTTTATTAAAGACAGAAACACAGCGTCCACAAGTGTATGATTTATATAAGGTGCGCTAATATCTCACTAATTGGATTAGTGAGAATGGAGGAATTCTACAACCTAATTAAGCATCTTACAGACATGAGGCACATGTATAAAGAAACCTTTATTTCTAATGACACAAATACATGGGAACATGTTTTATGATCTGGTTAAAAAAAGTTGTAAACTGCTGTACAAAGCACAGGGAGATGCTATAGTTCAGAACATTAATATCTGTGGAGCAAGAACTAGATCAATGTCAACAGGAAAATACAGGGGCACAAAAACATCAAACATAACAACAACAACTTGTACAAGAATACTTTTAGAAACACAAAGACACATACATTGTATGTGTAAAATAATTTGTCAGGACATAAAAGCTAACTACATCATTCACAGATTCAGCAGTCTGTTTAAATACCTTATTTCTACAAAGTGAATTTACATTTCTTTTAAAGTACAAAGTGCAAATACTATGGTTTCCATTGTTGCCGATTGGAGTAGGCACAATCTCCACCCAGGAGTCAGTCGCAGCGGTTTAGCCTTGTTTTCTTAAAGGATTCTGGGGAAACAAGACAACGTCACATGAGTTTGATAATTGTGTTAATGAACCTAAACAATCGGAGTAATTGCTCTTGTTGTTTATTTCCGTGATTTTTTGCAAATGTGCAGTTAATGTTAGGATAACAGGTGTGCAGTTTGATTGACCCACAGATTTGTTACAGCACAAGGAATCACTGCTTTTTGTTCCAGTGAACATGAAACTAGTTTTCTTTTTTATTAAATACATTCATGTTGTTTGCTCGTACACATGTAAGGTTATAATCTCTCATATTGTCCAAAACAGAATTTATTCTCATGTGTAGATGAGGCACATTGGATTTAAAAATTCCTCTGCAACTCACAACTATAGATATACATTGATAAACAAGTTTGAGATTTATATTTGTACGTTTCTATTGCCCTATGATACAGAAATATTTGAACAATGTAGGCAGAACATTGCCCCCTCTTGTGCTGGTGCGGTGATAAACAGTTCACAGAGTGCCCTGAGTTGCCCTGATGTCTGGAGAGAATCATTTATAAAAAGTAAATACAAGTCATCCTGAAAAGTGCCACTGTTCGATTTTACGACCATTAATTCCGCATTAGCTTGTGCGTAAGAGGAGATGTTTACTTACTAGTTTACTGGAGGACAGGCTGTCGCCTGTTTTGGCCGCTGCAAAAGAACAAATAACAGCCATAAATAAAAAGAGGCATGTTAATTTGCACCGTTAGTACAAGTTTTTTTTTTCTTTTGCATCTGTGACTTGTTGGGTTTTAGATGACGTCAAAGTCCTATAGTCCTGTAGTCGTATAGTCCTGTTCTGCATAATGGCAATGGAGAAAGTGCCTATAAATATTAATATACAATCATTTGTAGTGTGGACTTCTTGATTTCCTGCTTCGCAGTCATACAGTTTTACACATTACAAGAATTTAAAATGTACTATAATCATTTACACAGGGATTAGGCAGAACTCACCCTGGACAGTTAGTAGTGATTACGACCATCTAAATATATATATTTAATTAATTGGGATTAATCTTGTTGAACTCAGGTAACGTCACAGTAACTCGTATTTTCCTGCCTCACCGTCCTCCTTAGTGACGCCCAGGCAGCCCATCAGCTCCTGCAGAGACAGCGCCTTGTTGTTGCTAAGGTCGCAGTACTCCACAAACTTCTTCACACACTTCTTTGGTTTGGACTTTTTGCGCAGAAACCGTTTGAAAGGCTTGATCTCCTTCTTCCCGATGTCGCCACTGGAGTTTTTGTCGAGCTGACTGAAATACCAGTGCACCACACGCTCCTCCAGAGTGTGGTTCGGGTCCGGCTCAGCCATTCTAAAAGACAGGTGCAAAACAAAACTGCTTACAGGTGGAAGCAAAATATTATTTATAGCAGTAAGCTAAACAATTTTCAATCGATTAATTCTATTCTGATTCTGACAAGCACTCATTATTTGGGACTTTGATAAAAATAGATTACAAAAAATTATAATAACGGTAGAAAACTATGTCAAAACAAGTGGGGGCCAATTGGACACTTTACTCACATCGGTTGATAACAGTGATATTTTTAATAGCTAAGCGCCTGGATGAATGAATAAAATAAGAAAAAATATATATAATACTTGTACTTGACAGGAGTCAGGAGTGCTATAGATTTGTTGAATATTGTAGAATCTGGACCATGTGGTCTCCCAACGCTGCCCCATATTGTATACTACATATATTTTTGATACTATCTTAACACCATTGTTTTTTTGCACCAAGGGTTAGAGATGAAAAACAATATTGACTCCCTATGTACTTTACACATGGTAGAATTAAGCTACAGCAAACCTGAAACGATGTTGGGCCATCTGCAGAGCGCATACAAGAAATGCCGGTAAAGTAAATCTAACAGTGACAGACAGAGTTTAATTTCAAAGGGCCGTACCTTCCGGCAGACGCTGGATCAGTGACTGCGTGCACCATGTCTGTCGACAATGCGTCAAGCACACTCGTCAGGAACTCTGTTTTCTTTGCCCCGGGACAGCCTGCACAGAAAGACAACAGGACGTGTGAGTGTGGGGACCTAAGTTTACATACATATCAGCGAACATGGAAAATGATCCCCGGTAAACTGCATCACAACAAGGTGGAAAGCTGCCGTCATAGGTGGCCCAGTAAATGTCTGGGGAGGGACGTCATGTAAGTGTAGTTTTGCAGCACATAAAAACAACAGCGGCCAAACAAGACTCGTGTTTGTCTCGTAAAGCATCGTGTGGAGGAAGAGTCCGTCTGTCAATCACTGCAGAGGCCCCCTGAGAGCTTCTGACAACAGCAAGCAGCAGCCTTTTCCTGAACATCATGTGTTTGTAGCTACAGTCTGGCATGGCGTGTTTACATGCAAGTGTGCTCATTAACCTGCACTGTCTCGACCAAATAAATGGAAACACTCCGGAACCATCAAGTGGACTTAACACTTATAACAGGCGCGTCATTGCTTCTTTAGGTGTGATTCTCTTCAAACTGTCCAGCAGCAGACTGAAGATGATTAAGACTTAGCGAATGTTAGCCAAACAAGAGGAAAATTTATCATTAAGTGCCAAAGTAAAACCAACAGTGAGACATTATTGCATGCCAAATGACGGGGGGAAAAAAACAAATTGATGGACAACTGGAGTAGGAATGACTAATGATAGTAATTGTTGGTTTAGGCCGTATATTTTTAAGAGAGCTGGAGGAGGCTGATGGCTAGAGGCCGGAGAGAGAAGGAGAGAGATTCCTGGTTTCTCACAGTTTCTCCTCTGCCCGTGGAGGATAAATTCTCCAAAGGTTTTATGGTCACAGCCTGAGGGGCCAGATTCTCTCTTCACTGCAGATAATAGCATGCTTTGCCCTCTGTAACAGGTGGCGACCAGCGCTGGGGAAGGAGCCAGCCTCCAGCACACCGCTTCCAATAGTGCTTAGGCCGACTGCAGTGTGCTCAAGTCACATGTCCAAAACTCCTCATTACATTATTATGAGTACACCGTTTAGGGCTGAGTGCACCCACTCAGCCGCTGCCCAGTAAAATATCAGACCCACCTGTTAATGGACAAAATGGTGGCTTGCGAAGTGTCTAGTGGATAATCGGTCTAGACACGAGTCAAACGTAATACATGGGACTCAAATGTTTGGTCCAAAGCATTGTCTGAGGAATCGGGACTGAGGAAAACAGAATCATCAAGAAGAAAAAGTTGAGTTTAAAAGCAGGTAAGAGGTTTTTTTCTTTTCCCGCCTGTGTTCCCAGGTATGCAGTAAGCACGTTCTTGTTTACGATTACAACAGCAGTATTGTACTTGATGTAAATATTTATTGTTTTCTGTTTTTAACGTCACTCATTGTCAATTGTCAGATCAGAAAGCCCCCCATGCTTTGGATTGCCAGATCTTAAGGCTAAAACCAGCAGGCAATAAACCTAAATATTTGACAGGTTAAGGGTAACCCATCTTGCCTTTATTTTTGTAGACATTTTAAAAAGATTTGCATAGTACGTACCCTACCCTATAATCTCACATACTTCAACAAGAAAAACCCTTTATTGGTTCATGAATGCATACTGGTCAGAGATTTGTTTTAATATAGCCATGGTTATCTGTTTAGGACACAGAATAGAAAATACATTTCAGAATGATGTAATGGCAAAGTGGCTCAACTTGTTTTTGACAACGGAAAAGGAGGAAATGTTTGCATGTAGCTACGTACAGTATGTCAGCCAGTGATGCCTCTAGAGTTATTTACGGAAACAACACGCATACTGGGAAATTCAACAAAAGGCGAGTCGGAAGATTAGACAAGTGGGTACTGATTGAGTCGCGGTTGTCAGATCTCTCCGTGCCACTTTAATTCGCCTTTGTCATTTTATCTTCTAGCTCTCACGGGCAGATATCAGGTAAACCCTTCGTTTCAATTTAGTTCCATTCATGTTACTTCACTTGTCATCTGAGCAGCCATTTAGTGCACAAAAGAGTGCAAAGATACTCTCTTCTTGCTGAAAGGTGGTTTTTGGGCGGGACGGCCTGTGTCTGTCTGGTCTGGACAGTTCAGCCTCAGGGCAGGATCTCGCTGTCAGTCTGAGGAAGTCTGGACATTTTCTGTTCAGCTGTAAATCCTTCTCTCCTGGTCCTATACTGTTGCTCTTCTTCTTCTTCAACAGTTAACACTATGTTAGAAGTGGGAAGTTTGCAAACAGTATTTTACTGACTGTTTTCAGGTACACTTTACTATTTACAGCATCTTTACTGTATCAGTGAAATACGTCCTCAGTTTCAGGCAATTTGCCCAAAATCTACAGAGTTCATGCTCTTACATCATTTGATCTTAAACAGGGCCCTCAGTGTGTGAAATAATATACTAGATGCTCATTTGGCTTCAGTCAAACTGTGCATACCGTCTATGTATCAGGCCACATATTTTAGACATATTAAGATTAATTATGTTGAGTAAAATGCCTGAAATTAAAAGTTTAAAATAAAAGTTCAAATTTGCATTTTCTGTAATAAGTAACATGGGAAGCGAGTTCTAGTATATCCCACTCACGGCCCTTATGTACAGTATGGCTGCTTCTATGTGATTAGTTGATACTCAAAAGGAGCAGGTAAAAGTTCAAGACACCTATGAGAATCCTACCCCTCACTTTTCATTATATAGTGCTGTAAAACATATTTGTTTCATAATTACCTGATTTACTCATTTCCATTCTACATGAACTGCTGGCATGCAGACAAGCATCCATTCAGAAGAAAGGATGAGCATATGTTATCTTTAAAAGACCTTTAAAAGAGTAACCAATATTATGTATCATTTACTGTCATACTAAACAAAATACAGTGTATTATAAACTATAATACAATTGCAACACATTTTCCTTATATTTATGTCAGTAATCTGCAGGATAAGTTACCTTATGAGGCCCAAAAAATAAAAGTCATAAGCATTCATCTTAACTCACTAAGTAATACAGGGAAATCTATAGCCCAACCTTCATATAAAAATGATATACGACGGAATAAAGTCAAGTCCAACTGAGCTGAATCAAGTTGATGTTTGGACTTTCTGACACATAAACCATTAGTTAAATGATTGTTGACCTATGCGGTGTGAGGAGTTGGCCCGTAAGTGTATGTTTGCATGTGTGTTACTGTCAATAAGGCCCAGTGTTTTTCTATGGAGCCACATGGGGCAGAGTCCTGTCAGCACTCGGGCCTGCAGCTCCCTCTCCCTGCCCCGTGCAATCCAGCCGTCCCGCTCCCCACGCGCCCCTCTCCCCTCCCCTGTCGCACTCCTCTCCTGCATCTCGCTCCATAAACCTCTCAACACCAGCGCTTCTACTGCAAATGGGCTGCAGCAACCTGAAGGCAACATTTGTAATTATCCCGGGACGTGCAGCGAAAGGGCTCACAGCTACTGACGCAAGAGCGCATAAAGAAAAACAAGCCGCTGGATTTTGCCCTGTCTGTTTTACTGTGGCGCATTTTTCCAAAATCAAATTCATGCACTTTCTGGAGCTAATTTTACAGTTGTGGTATTTTAAATGCAAGCCTTGTTTGGTTTTCAAAATGATGTAATGTTTGAAAAGGCAGGAATAAAGTTACCAAATCCTTGCATGCAACCAAAGGACAGTCTTGATTTGGGAAAGTCCCATTAGTACGCACTATAAATAGGTGAGAACTGATGTCCAGTCTCATATATTCACCGTGAAAGGGAATAATTGAACAGTTTTATGACTAAAAAAATCCACAAACTTGGTTCAAAAATCAATATTCAGTTGAATAGTAAAGCCTGACCTTCACTGTGTGGTTTCTTTGTGTTTCTCAAATAATGGTACATTGCCCAATAGTGGCATGTGAAGGTGCTCAGGATCCTTTGCAGTTTTAGGCTTAACTTCAGTAAACATTTTGGCCTCCTTTGTGATAGTTATGTTAGATCTGTTTTGCATCTGGTTTAGCCCACGTTCAGCGCTGTTACAGACCTGCCATAAACTTGGTTTAAATATTTTGGTATTGGGAAAATCAGTATTTTCTTAGGCTGCACTTATCAAAGAGAATCACTGCTTATAGCCTTTATAGAGGGTATGCTAGTGATAGGTCTATAAAGGGTCTAAAATAGATTGATATGAATAATGTCTAAACTAGAAATACAGCTAACTTAATGGATAAGTCTCTTTTACATGAAACAATTATGAAATCTTAAATTGGAGATGACCCTGAGTGACCTGCAGAAGTCCAAGTACCACCAGTGCACGTACTGGTGGTACTTGGACCACAGTGGACATGTTTGAGAACTGATGCCTTCTCGCAACCATAAAGTGCATCCATCTGGGACAATAGTCGGTTTAGTTTGGCCACACAGTGAGGCAGAGTGTTGGAAATATGGCTGTCATTTATCGTTATCTCTGACCAATGTCATGAACAGAGATGTATAAAGGCTCCTACATCACCAGTTTATGAGCAGACAAACAGATTTACACTGAAAACACTGGACAAGTACTTTCTGAACTCCTTATCCAGCAGCATTTTCATTACTATATTTTCCAGAAATGCTTTGCAAAGACTGGCACTGCAGTGGATTTCTTAGCTACTGTATAACACACAGGAGCCGCAGCCTGAGCTTCGTCATTTATCCACGTGCGCCTTCTATACTTTTACATACAGCTTTTACACAAGGCTGAATGAGACTGTGGCACCTGTAGCTCCAGCTCGGCTCTGGCCCGTTTCTCTCTTACATAAACACCAGTGATGAGGAGGGAACAGTGGGCGCTCTGTTCGGACCGACTGGTTTATTAACATGTTTACCAATCCACCAGAGACACAGGAGGCTGGTCAACTCGCAGGCGGCATGAGACACCTGGAAGGCTTAACTCCGTAAGATCTCTTAAAATAAAATCTAGTCTAGGTCACTTTAAAAACGGTCTTTTTCTATATATCAGGCAAAGCCCTTCTAGGGTAGCAATAACTAATCATCTGCCTTCATATAACGATCCACTATCCACAGCCTTCTAGTATGTGCCAATGTATAAACAAAAATGTGTCTCTGCTGTTTACAGTCACTATAATTTCCCTTAACCTCTTAACCCCCACCGGAACCGAGCACATTTTCTCCAGTTCGACTTTAACCAAATCTAAAAGTGTCAAAATAGCGACAAAAGTGCAACAAAAAGTGACAAAAAAAGTGTCAAAAATGTGATGAAAAGTGTTAATAAAAAAATGTCAAAAAGTGATGAAAATTTTCGAAAAAATGATGAAAAGTGCAACCACGTGAGGAAAATGACTGTAGATGAGTTCTGTAGATCTTAGCTTTCAAATGAGGCATTAATCTGGCCTTTAGGCTGTAAACTCCAGTCGAGAAGCTTTTCGATTTGGGTAAAACTGAACTGGAGAAAATGCACTTTAAGAGGTTAACCTGGTTTGCGTTAAGGAAAGCTTGGTAACATTATATCAGTTTGTATTTTCAGTTGTTACTTGGCTTCTTACTATGTCATCTTGCCATCAATCATTGTTGCTCATGCTTTTTACATTGAATTTAACGCACCTTGCACATGCTCCTAATTTGCCCGCGGAGCTTTTGTTGTGGCCAGGGACATTTTGCCAAACACTTTGAAGTAGATATCGATTTCTTTTGAACAAATAGAGGAAATATCAGATTATTATAATATCCACATGCAGGGCCTTTAGTCATGCCTTGCTCTCTGTTTGTGTGGTCAGTCCACAGCTGTTCAATCTTTATCACACAGACCGCGTATTCAGATGTGGGAAGAGTACGTAATCCCAACTAGGCTGAGTAACACAGTCTAACTATAATTCACCGGGTGATTCATTCACTTTCATTCAAGTACAAATTGCTTCATGATTATGCACAGTTTAATCCAGTGCACGTGGAGATGCTTTACACAGATTTCAATTATTTTTTATCTGTTGTTGTTTACTTAAGTCCCACAGAGTCCCGGCCCCAGAGAGATTTTTGTGTACAGTATGTGTGTATGAACCCAGAACAGAAGACCAAGAGAAAATCGATGCAGACTTTGTGAGAACACGCCACCTTCACAGAGCAAGGCCCTACTCGGAACTGAATCCAGGAGCTTATAACAATACCATTGTACAACTTTACTTTTAAAGGCCAATCTGATTTGTTTGTTTTTTTGACTGCAAACAGTGAAAGAGGAAGTCACTAAATTAAAATGTTAGTAGTGATCCAAACTCATTCCTAACCTTCCCAACATATTTGTGGAATCCAACTTCGTCACAGGGACAAGTTTATAGGCACTATTTCACAACTTTAGGGGCACTTAGAAGAAGAAGAAGAAGAAGAAGAAGAAGAAGAAGAAGAAGAAGAGAAGAAGAAGAAGAAGAAGAAGAAGAAGAAGAAGAAGAAGAAGAAGAAGAAGAAGAAGAAGAAGAAGAAGAAGAAGAAGAAGAAGAAGAAGAAGAAGAAGAAGAAGAAGAAGAAGAAGAAGAAGAAGAAGAAGAAGAAGAAGAAGAAGAAGGAAGAAGAAGAAGAAGAAGAAGAAGAAGAGAAGAAGAAGAAGAAGAAGAAGAAGAAGAAGAAGAAGAAGAAAGAAGAAAGAAGAAAGAAGAAGAAGAAAGAAGAAGAAGAAGAAGAATATTTGACTTTACAATATACTAAAGGAGGACAGAACTAATTATGTTCTATTTCTAGATATAAAATCAGGTATAGTGCCTTAAACTAAAGATTTTTGTAAAACGTTCTCTGTCTGTTTACACTTGTGAATCCTTTCATGCTTCTGGCCTCCAATTTTGTTAATCTAACCATAGGTGATATGCAGAATACTCGGCTAAAGCTCTCAGGATGCTCGAGTGGCAAACGCTTGTATGGGTAGGCGAGTGGTGATACAGCTGTGATTCCCACCCACAATTCAGTTATCTCCGCTGCTGTCAGTCAGCCAGTCCGTCTGTCAGTACCTGTCCCCGTCCTCTTCTCATCCATTATCTTCAGCTGTCGCCCTGCTGTTTCTCTCTCTATATCCTCCACCTGAGATCAATCAGGCTCTTCAGTCAGAGAAGGAAGAATCTGGAAACCTTCAAGTTTTTATCAACTAATTCCTCGACCAATAGGAATATCTCTATTCAAATGGATTTACCAACTTCCTAAAAGAGTTGACCTGGCCAAGTCACGCCTGAGCAGCAGACGTTCAGAAATAGTAACAAGACAATAAGACATTTTCTTCAATGTATCAAATAACTGACAGACAAACGTTCAGTCTCACATTAATTCACATGGGTAATCCGGATTTTGAATTTACATTTATGGTGGTGGGAAAGAACCTACAGTTACTAAATACAAACAACACCAATTCAGAGAGACTGCGGTCAACAAACTTCTTGAATGTGGATGAGTTTTAAATGTATTGGCCAAAGTTGAAGCAAGACAGTAAAATGTATCTATCGAAGCGTTCCAAAAAACAATTACTCAACTTCATATTGAAAGCAACCAAGATAACAATACTCTCAAACAATGATCGGAGGTTTTTGTCACATTTGTACAAGCACTGAAGCAAAGCCATATCAGCCTACCTTGGAGATGTCTGCTCCTGTAATGGTCTTTGGGTTTGGTGGGATGCGCCCTGGCGTTTCCATCACATTTCGGCTGCTCGTATCTGTAACAGACAGAGGAACAAGTCAGTAAACTGGCTAGGTTCATGGTCACGAGCATATAGCTGGAGAATTGTGTTCTTTTTGCATGTTGATGGAGAAACTAGAACTCTCAAAGGACAGCCACCAAGACACGGGAAGAATGCGCAAATGTCACACACAAAACAATCTGAGCATCTGGAAAAGAGTTTAAAGAATAATACATAATACTGTATATTGAAATGATTAATGAATACCATGTTTCCCTTTGCCTTAACAGCTAATTCTCAAGCTTTATATTATAGATTTAGCAATGAACCAGTGGCTGTGAGAGAGAGGTCCACACAAGGATTTTCGCCTGGCATGAGGACAGGGGGAGGTGACGAGGACAGGCGAGACAGAGCGTGGGACAGCGGACGGTATGGCAGAGCGGCTGGGCCAAAAACCATCTCAGGACAAAGAAACTCAAGAGGGAAAATCCACGCTTCCATGTGTGTGCTAATGCGCTGTCTGGCTTCGGGCCTGGAGCCTTGTTAATGTGATCCGCAGCTGAGGAAAAGGGAGGTGGTGCCAGCTTTGAGTGACCTCTGACTCCCAAACTACTGTCTGGAGCAGAGGAGGCGAGAGCGTTGTAAAAGACAAGTGATGTGTCACCAGCTGAACACGGGAGACTTCCATGGTATTGCAATATAGTAGAGAGTAATAACATTTAGACATTTAGACAACACTAATAACTTAACCTCTTAACCCCAACTTAACCGAGCACACTTTCCCCCAGTTCGGCTTTACCCAAATCCAAAACTTCTCGACTGGAGAGCAACAGTGTAATGCCTCATTTGAAAGCTAAGACCTGCAAAACTGATCCTAAATTTTTGTCACATTTTCGAAGCGTATTTGTCACATTTTTGTTGCTTCTTCAGAGCTTTTTTTGTTGCTCTTTTGTCACTTTTTGTTCCTTTTTTTGTTGCTTTTTTGTCGTGGTTTTGCTATATTGACACTTTTTCCGAACTGGAGAAAGTGCACTCAGTTAAGGTGGGGATTACGAGGTTAAAATCAGTCATAATCACAAATCAACTTGCCCCTCCTTTCCCTTTTTATTCACCTGGGTTAGCTTTTGTGCTAGTTCAATCAAGTTTAAAAGTGGGCAAGGGATCCAAGCCAGGTTTTAAGTGAGAGAGGGACAATTTCAGAAGTTAGAGAAGAATGAATGATGTTGATGATGAGGGAAACAAGTGAAAGGACGGTTATACCGGTTTTATCTACAGGTAGATGATCAAGCTGACTGGTAGAGGGTGTAGATGGCAATGTTATGGCAATGTTGTTTGGGGAAATACCTTCACTACTTGCCTAAACAAAATTTTCATTCTACAAAAGAAGTTTGTCCGTATAGCTACTCTTTCCAAAGCTGATGCTCCAAGTGCACCTTTGTTTTTCAAATTATAACTCTTGAATATTTTTGATATAAATATTCTTATGACATGTACTTTTGTATTCAGATCACTGTATGATGATGATTGGCCTTCTTATATAAAACATTATTTTATGTATAACCATCAGGTTCATCATTATTCTCCAAGGCAGGCTGCAAAACAGCACCTTCATCTGCCATTATATAAAACCTCTCGTGATCAACAGACAATTAGATTTCATGGAGTTAAAGTATGGAACGGATATATCCATCTTCTGGATTCATCCACCACATTATACATGTATAAAAACAAACTAAAACAGGAATTAATGGCTGAGTATTTGTGCTGAGTACAGAGCAAATGACTCAAAGGAAATGATTGTATGAGTTTTGTATACTTGACACGTTATACAGTGAGGAAAATAAGTATTTGAACACCCTGCTATTTTGCAAGTTCTCCCACTTAGAAATCATGGAGGGGTCTGAAATTGTCATCGTAGGTGCATGTCCACTGTGAGAGACATAATCTAAAAAAAAAAATCCAGAAATCACAATGTATGATTTTTTAACTATTTATTTGTATGATACCGCTGCAAATAAGTATTTGAACACCTGAGAAAATCAATGTTAATATTTGGTACAGTAGCCTTTGTTTGCAATTACAGAGGTCAAACGTTTCCTGTAGTTTTTCACCAGGTTTGCACACACTGCAGGAGGGATTTTGGCCCACTCCTCCACACAGATCTTCTCTAGATCAGTCAGGTTTCTGGGCTGTCGCTGAGAAACACGGAGTTTGAGCTCCCTCCAAAGATTCTCTATTGGGTTTAGGTCTGGAGACTGGCTAGGCCACGCCAGAACCTTGATATGCTTCTTACAGAGCCACTCCTTGGTTATCCTGGCTGTGTGCTTCGGGTCATTGTCATGTTGGAAGACCCAGCCTCGACCCATCTTCAATGCTCTAACTGAGGGAAGGAGGTTGTTCCCCAAAATCTCGCAATACATGGCCCCGGTCATCCTCTCCTTAATACAGTGCAGTCGCCCTGTCCCATGTGCAGAAAAACACCCCCAAAGCATGATGCTACCACCCCCATGCTTCACAGTAGGGATGGTGTTCTTGGGATGGTACTCATCATTCTTCTTCCTCCAAACACGTTTAGTGGAATTATGACCAAAACGTTCCATTTTGGTCTCATCTGACCACATGACTTCTCCCATGACTCCTCTGGATCATCCAAATGGTCATTGGCAAACTTAAGACGGGCCTTGACATGTGCTGGTTTAAGCAGGGGAACCTTCCGTGCCATGCATGATTTCAAACCATGACGTCTTAGTGTATTACCAACAGTAACCTTGGAAACGGTGGTCCCAGCTCTTTTCAGGTCATTGACCAGCTCCCCCCGTGTAGTTCTGGGCTGATTTCTCACCTTTCTTAGGATCATTGAGACCCCACGAGGTGAGATCTTGCATGGAGCCCCAGTCCGAGGGAGATTGACAGTCATGTTTAGCTTCTTCCATTTTCTAATGATTGCTCCAACAGTGGACCTTTTTCACCAAGCTGCTTGGCAATTTCCCCGTAGCCCTTTCCAACCTTGTGGAGGTGTACAATTTTGTCTCTAGTGTCTTTGGACAGCTCTTTGGTCTTGGCCATGTTAGTAGTTGGATTCTTACTGATTGTATGGGGTGGACAGGTGTCTTTATGCAGCTAACGACCTCAAACAGGTGCATCTAAATTTAGGATAATAAATGGAGTGGAGGTGGACATTTTAAAGGCAGAGTAACAGGTCTTTGAGGGTCAGAATTCTAGCTGATAGACAGGTGTTCAAATACTTATTTGCAGCTGTATCATACAAATAAATAGTAAAAAAATCATACATTGTGATTTCTGGATTTTTTTTTTTAGATTATGTCTCTCACAGTGGACATGCACCTACGATGACAATTTCAGACCCCTCCATGATTTCTAAGTGGGAGAACTTGCAAAATAGCAGGGTGTTCAAATACTTATTTTCCTCACTGTATTTGTATGTGACTTGGTATTTTGAGTATGTAGTAACCTGGCGTGGGTTGAAGTTGCTCTGATTCTTATTTCATTGTTTACTGGGAGTGGTGTTGTTATAAGCCTACTTGGCTTCTACCTCTCCCATGCACATGCTATTATCATTTATTTGTTTGTTTTGTATATTCATACATCCGAATGGATGCTATTTATGTTCTTCCCCCCCATAAATGGCTACTCTAAAGTGCTAAATAAAGAAATAAATAAAAAAAATAGATATGAGAAATAAGATTCTCTTCCTCTCCCAATGAATGTCAAAGGTGTCAAAAGCGCTTTATCACTGCGATTTTCTAGTACTTTAGATCAAAGAACCACTTATCCATACACAGACATGTTCATACAGTAAACACAAACTGGAGGATGTTGACCCCCAAAGGGAAACTCCAAAAGGCAGTAGGTGTTGGTTTAGGTTAACCTTTATAAGTCACTCCCCCCACTCACCTGGTGGAGGTTCCCGGTATGGGCCGCCCCGTGTCCACCAGCACACACCAGCAGTATCCTGTCGAAGGGTGACACTGCACTGGTTTGTAGAGTCCTCTCTGCGCACAGTCCGGGACAAACACCGCATCGTTCTTGTGCTGCCGCGCCTCCTCCTGCGCCGACTGCTGCTCCTGGTCGCATGACGAGGCTGAGAGGAAAATTGCAAAATCACATTAAGCTTAAGGCTAATTTGTCTGTCGAGTCGGCTTTCCTAAATTCCATCATTGTAGGAAAAGTGAGTAATTTCGTTTGGACCTTTCTCAGTAACGACTTATATTTCGCAAATCATCAGAAATGAGCTCAACAAACGGTTTTATTTCATTCCATTTATTGGGTTGCAAAAATAAGAGTATCAGCATAAAAGCCTGCTGCAGGTTCACTTTGCAAATGGGCTTAGAAGGTATAATTTTGTCCTTCAAACAGCCCATAAACTACGAGTTACAGTGTTTGTGTTACATGAAATGATCAGTAACATAAAATTTCATGCTCCTTCTCTCCTTGAGACTTGGAAAAAAAAAAAAAAAAACATCGGCCAGACCTGCAAGTATCAGGAAAAATAAACCACGCTGAGAGGTCATTTGGCATCTGAAAAGGTAGGTCCTCAAAAATAAATGTTTGAGAAACACGGGTCTCGGTTTGCAGCGAATGGCAGCCAGCGACAGGCTCTGTTTACACAAAGGTACTAGAGAAATTTCAGCTTGGATCCAGTTAAGTACACACTGCACAGGTCTGGCTGGAGTTTTCATACTTCATATAAATCCACAGTGAAGAGGAGGATGGTGATGAGAATGGGGCTCGGAGACGCTGTGTAGACTGTTGTATCAGCCCCCCCTGGGCACTGTTTACGAACATTAACAGGCTGATGACCAAGTACAGCTCCCTATGCCCTGAGTTAAGTAAATATTTGACATATGTGACAAAGTGAGGAGCAGAGGAGACGGTAAGATGCTCCGTCACGCCACAGATATTAGTGTTAGGGGCATAATATGGCTTCTGTATTGTAATTTACAGTGTGACAGTAGCTCAGCTGGCAGAGCATTCGCCTATTGATACAATTATTTACTGAGGACCCAGTGAAGGTAAGAAACTTGCAATGTAAATGCCGGTTTACAAGTACAAGTTTCTTCTTCACTTAAATGAAGCATTGAATTGATTCTTTTCAACCCAGACTCACCTCATATTTCTCCTAGTTTTGGCTCCTTAACATTGCAGTTTGATCCTTTTGTAAGAAATCTGGGTGTTTTTCCCCCCGCAGTGGCTTAAAATATGACAAGCAGATAAGTGCAGTGGTAAAGGCAAGCTTTTTCCGACTTGGGCTCCTTGCTAAAGTCAAACTATTCCTGGCTGGAGGATCGGCACCAGCTGGAGGATAGACATCTTCTTCCACAGACTTGGTACAAAACGTGGCAGCACTCCTCCTTTCAAACACCTCCAAGCCCTCGCACATCAGCCCAGTCCTCAGTCCTCTCCACAGACTCCCAGTGCAGATCAGGGTGGAGTTTAAGGTCCTGTTATTTGTGTTGAAGGCCATCAAGGATCTGGCCTCGGCCTACCTCACCGAACTGGTAACTGTGTCCATCATCCAGCCAGGACTCCTCCGACCACACCTCTTTGGTCATCCCCAGGCCCAAATACAACAAGTTTAGAGACTGTTCATTTACTTTCTAGGCCCTAGGTTGTGAAACTCACTTTCAGTACACCTGTTCCTGAGGTAAATGTTTTGAAATCTCGGTTAAAAACATATTTATTTAGGCTGGTTTTTGACAGCCACTGACTGCTGTTGTTTTTGTGTCAATTGGTGTTTTTTATTGAGGTTGTTTAATTGATGCTGCCATGTCTTTTGCACTTATACTGGAAAGCAGCTTGTGCACCATCTGGCTGTTGTCAGGTGCTATACAAATAAAATGTGATTGATTGAAATGTGACAGTTTAATGCGTTAAAGCCGTATTTCTCACCTCAAAGACTATGCCATTGAAAAATAGCGAATGATTAAAATCATTCTAACATCGGTCTCATAATCTTTTAGATACTAAAGCCACAGTTGTTTTCAGACAGACAGACAGACAGACAGACAGACAGAGATGTGGCAGAAATGTCTTGCTCGAGGACACAACCACATTCCTATTGATTGATTTTTTATTTCGAGCTACACAACGCAGGCACAAAAGCCAGAAAAGATATTAAAAAAGAAAACATAAATAACATTCTAGCTCGAAAAGGAGTGGGAAGAAGACAAGCTTATTGACTCCCACCCCTGTTCATATACTTAAATGATAATGTGGTTGCAACAATAACACTGCTTAGTTCTTATTGTCTTACTAAACAATTAACAATTAAGTTGGTTACATATTTACAGACGCAACAATGCATTACATTGAGTCAACATTCACAGTATGTTACACTTATAACAAGTGTATAATTTTGTTTCCTATACCCATTTTATTACCATGTTGGTATTACTGTTATTTACCACCATCATTACAGCCCATATACGTAGCATTACTCTGTATCAAAGTGTTTGAATGATACATAATATACTCCACATTTATTTATGAAAGGTACAATAAACGCAGACTGATTGATGCTCATGATAACCAGATTAGTCTTAATGATGTGTGTTAAAAAGGAGTCGGGGCTCTTCTTTTTTCTTTCCTGTGACTGGACCTGCTGCCAGAGGGGAGCAGCCCCCGAGCAACTGGACCATCATTTGTTAAGTGTCCTATGCTATTAGTGTCCTATTGCTTTTTTATGCTTTCCAAATCTAAAATAACACTGCTGTTGTAACTGGGGATATATATATTGTCTGAGCAGTGAGCACAAACTTGAACAGTCATCTTCTATGTTCAGTGCTGGAGGCCCATTGGAACAAAGATGTGTTGTATATCGATGCTCAGCAGTTTTCAATCATAATTTTCTGTTCCTAATTTCCTCACAACTTTCCAACATAGACTTGATAATTGAACACAAATTTTCAGCCATCTGTCCATAAAAGCATCTATCAGACTTGCACTTCGGCTGGATTATGCTTTTGCAGTGTTTGCGTTCATTAAAGATCCTAAACCACACAAAAGACTCCAAATGAGATGCCTATCCGCTTTCTGAACCAACTTTCTGCGCTCCACTTCCTCCGTATGCGCGGCCTTTGTTGAGGTTTTGAGCTTTTTCTAACCCCAAAGAGCAAATGGTAATCAGAACCACCAATGCTGCATATTTCTGGCTTTTTTATTGGTTGTAAATTATGATAATGGGATTCACACACAACTGCACACATGCACGCGGCCCTCTAATCTTAAAGCGGCCTGTAAAAATAGTCAAAATTCATGCAGTAGGCAGGGCAAAGGCCATGTGTGCACAAAAGCTTAGCAGAGAATAGAAAATCCACTGTTTTGGGACATGTGCTGATAATTACAGATGGGGCAACCACAAAGAAGTAGATCCGCAAAGACTGACACACTTCGGCACAAAGATCTGCCACATGTCCCAAGAAGACAGGAAAAACCCAACCAACATTACTCACACACGTGGGAAAACACAGTGGGTCTTACATTTGAGGTTAACAAACACGCAGTCAGCATCTCTTAAAGTGTAGAACAAGCGGTGAGAATATGAAGGGTGCAAGTGGCATCTTGGATTCATTTAGAGAAGGTTACGAATTACGATAAGCGATTTCCAAACTTCACAAGAAAAAATATTTATTCGAAAGACGACAATACGGCTGCAGAATATATCGCCAGATTACCGTTGTCAAAATATCCGTTGCAAGAAGCTACAATATGTTTCACAATTGCTGAGGTCTTCCATCTAACTGAGATTGACATGTTTTCTATCAACACACCATGAAAATAAAAACACACGGTTACTTTGAAATGTGGAAATGTTCAGTTTTAGTTGTGGTTTCTATGTTTTAGTGTTTTAAAAAGTCTATTTTGACACAGTTTGATGGAAACACAAATTGCCAACAGCTTTTGTTAAAGGGACTAGACAGATTTTTAAAAATTTAAAATTATGGATTTTCTATCCCCTACCTGCTCCAGCAATGTCCTCGTGTGTAGAATGAACCGAGACCTATTCATTACAACTGCCTCTAAAATCCGGCACTGTCACTCAAAAAGGTGATAATTCGGGTCCGAAGTACCGTCATGCACGAGCTTAATATAGAAACTGCAGTTACGCATAAGACCTGAGGTGGCAGTGGCGAGTATACAAATGTCAACTTCCATGTAGTCCCTTTAAAATTGAATGGAACGTACTGTGTTAAAAAAAATATTTTTCTTCTTCTTTATATTGTGCTGCCCCAGATGACAATTCATTCATTTATTTTTTCATGAATTCCAGTCATGTAATTTACTTTTTACAAGTCATTTCAAGAATAGCTTTACATTGTCTGTTTAATAGGTGCCCCTTTCTCCAAACACAAAACAAAAGATGGTCTGTTGCGCATTTTATGTGCTCTTTAATGAATATGAGCTTTTACCTTCGGGGAAACGATATCGGGCCATAAGAGCCAGAAGAAACCGATACAAACAGTCTTTTATTCCTGTATCGGTTGCTCTTCTTAACAAGCGCAGATAGCACTTTGTGTTCGGGTCTTTTTATGTTCAATTTATTGCCTCGATGAAGCTTTGGGCAACATTGTGGACTTAATGTGTAACACATTCTGTTGTACTGCGATTGTTATGGTACAGCCATATTCCACTGTTGAAATGATGCCGAATGAGCTGATGTCCTTTTGTATGAATTTTAATGCACGGTCATATATTGTTATTGAATGAACCACAACATAGCAAGTCTAAGACAAATTACCCTATGGGACAATAAAGTTTATCCTTATCCTTCTAAATAGGGGATTAAAAATAAAATCCATTAATCAATAGAATAGACTTTAAGAATTCATGTGTATTGAAGTTTTGAATAACTTGGCAATTTTTTTCCTGTAACCTTTTGGATCCATAGTGCCAACTCTTCTGTCTGTTAAGAGTTGCTGACAAGTTCAATTAGTATCTCTCCAGGCTGCAGTGGCCTGACTCCAGGCTCCAGTACAATATGTCCAAAATCATAATTTTACCAACAAATCAGACAGAAGAGCAGGGCAAAAGGGCCGGATGTGGCTTCAAAACCGTCCAGCCAAAGGGCTTGTGGGCACAAAAACCGATCCCTGTAAATGTGGGCTTTGTTATTAGCTGGTACAGTCATTCAAACGTGAACAAAGGTTCTCAAGCTGTCATCTGTGCTGGGTTGTTTTAGAATTCAGGCTGGGTTTATACTCCCATATAGAACAATATAAGCCCAGTCTGCTCCTAAACATAATATCGCGAGTTGCTGATGATGACGGTCTATGACGGAAAGCTCCTCTATGACAGAGAGCTTAGCCAAACGCAGTCATTCAAAGATTTATAAAGGGGGGCAATAGTCGAAACTCACATGGTGCTCTGGTCCTGTTGTTCTGCCGGCTGCGGACCTGCTCCGTCCAGAGCGTGGGGTACTGCAACGTGATGTCTGAAAGAAATCACAGGGACAGCTTTATTAGCCCCAAATCCAAAACAGGCTCGTGTGTCATCTAATCCACAAGCACTGGGTCCAAAACTCACAGACCGTAAAAGGCACATCAAAGTAGTGCACTGCATCTCGAAACTAAATGTGTGTGACAGCTGAGATTGTGGTGAACGGGGAGGCCTTATACTGCGTGTTAGCGAATAAGCACGTAAACGGAGGATGCCACTTATTTTACAATACCATATAAGAAGTTATTGATGTTATGTCAAAGTTTATGACAAAAAGAAACCGAGGGAAGGAGGCACAGGCATCTAATCATTCAATACTAAAGTGTGCATGAAACATAATCCCCTCTGATAGTAAATCTTGTCATATCAGATACTGAAAATCAAAAGTAGGGATCAAAGTAGCTTCAATTAGCCTTTTGGTATTGCTCACAAACAGTAAGCCTTGATGGTAAAACGTTCATAAAGCGCACATAAACCTGTCACATCTGAGTAATTACCTTTTCTGTTTTGTAAGTAAATACTAAATACTTTGACTATATTATGGCTTATTTGACGTCCATTTATCACTGCATTTGGGAAACAAGTGGCGATGCCTTAAATGGGCTGGTATGATGAGCGTACAGTGATGGAGGATGTGAGCCTGCTTTAGATAAATGTTATTACTATGATCCTGTTTGCAGACCTCGTTTGTTTTAAGGGGATGTGGCTAGTCGGTGTCAAATGCAGCCGTGTCACTGTGTTTCAGGGATTATAAAGTTACAAATGACTAGCTCCATGGTTGGTGCTCCTGCTGATATTAGATTGAACATATCTTTTTTTCCCCTTCATTTTTGCTGTGACCTGTGTTTATGTATGGATTGCATTGCTCTTGCCGTTTCTCTGCTCCTACTTTCTGTGCTAAGGGTGTCGAGGATGAAATGTAAATTGAGAAGGTATAGACCCCAGGTGCAAAATATTACAATGTTTTGCATTCATGTCTTCTTTCAAATTGTTTGCTCCCGCCAGACTTGAACTCCAGACTTGAAGTCTTTGGGTGCAAGTCCAAGTCAAGAAGGCACAAGCCCCATGTTTTCTATACGTCTTATTCTAACTAAAATTACAATATTAGAAAACTTTAAAATACATAAATTTAAATCTATAATTTGAAAAACCCATATCAAGCATCAAAGCCATTCGTAATAAGTATGTTCAAATATGTTCTATCTAACAACCCTACATTCATAAATCTCCTCATTGGTCTTCCTCTTCAAAGACCTCATGTAGGCAGCTGTAACTTCAGCATCCATCCATCCATCCATCCATCCATCCATCCATCCATCCATCCATCCATCCATCCATCCATCCATCCATCCATCCATCCATCCATCCATCCATCCATCCATCCATCCATCGTCATTTTCTTGGTGTCCCTATACCAGTCGTCCCTAAATGTTTGGCAGTTCATCCACATGGGGGCGGTTTAGCAGAGAAGTTGACACTGATTAAACTTTTGTAATATTAAGCATGAGTTTAATTGTTAAACAGGTTAAGTTTCGTTTGTGAAATGGGACATGCATGGGTACATTACGTGCATCAGTCTTTGGTTTGTGTTGGTTAAACCAGTGGTTCCTAAAGTGGGGGTCAGGACCCCTCAGGGGGTCACAAGGCCTTGGGTTGGGGTCCCCAGATGATTTCAAGATGAAATTAAAAGAAAAATGCTACTGTTTTTGGTATATTTTTTAATGGTAAAACGGCATATTATTTGTGAAATCCATTCAAATACTTAAAAGAAACTTTTTAAATGCATATTAACTTAACCCTAAAGTAGCATAACATGCAATAACTTTATACGATGGGGGTCCGAGTTGTTTATGTGCCCATTTTTGGGGTCCCAGTCAAAAAACTTTGGGAACCCCTGGGTTAAACAACCATTAAAATGCTCACATCCTATTTTTGTACATCATTCACAAAATGAAACATAGGACAGTTAATTAATATAACGTATAAAAACTCACCTTCTTCATCTGTGGAGGGCTGTGGGTCCACGACTAGGCCGGTCTCATCTGCATTTAGAATGGAGAATATTTGCAAGGAGACTACAATTACCAGAGTAAGCTAGATTACAGACACTTTGCACATGGATTTGCACATTGCCCGGCCAAGAGGTAAAAGGAAGAGAGGGAGCTAGAGGAGAGGAATCAGAGGTAGTGGTCATATGTTCCAGTGGTTTCCCGTCACACAGCTATCCGGCGTTATTCTGCAGACAGATTGAGGTCAAATGAAATAAAATAAGATGATGAGCTGTGGCTGGTGCTCCTCTGGATCATCCCGTCGGTACCTGTATGAAAAGTAATACGCCGGAAAGGTTTAAAGTAAAGTAAATTGATTAGAGTGCTGATCGCATGGTTAGTCTGCAAAGAGTGCTTAACTTCAGTCAAGGTAAGGGTGAAAGCAGCCCACAGAATTTGCACTCAAAAGTTACTTCAAATTAGGATTGCTAAAAGAGTAAAAGGCCCTGTACCCTTTCTTTGAAGAAGAGGTATTCACATCTTCATCACTATCTCACTCTTTGTCAGTTAGAAAATGCAATATTGATTAGAAACAGCTGAAAGCAGGTTCACTTCCTGAGTGGCAGTCGTGAAGCCATGATGAGTGTTTTCACTTTGTGATGAGGGGATTAAGATTAGCAAAAGATTGAGAGGTGAAGAAAGCATTTCCTGGATATGAAGGACCTCGGGAAGAGCTTTTTAGAAACAGAAGGAGTTGTTTTTAAGAGCCGTCGTCGTGATGGTAAGAACAGCCACTGGGGAACAAGCAAAGGTTATTGAAAGATGCGATTTGAAACACAGCTCCAGGTGTGTTTATACAACATATTTTAACATGATAAAAAGCTGAAAAAAGTCAATTTGCCTCTTCACGGGGAGGTTTATAACCATGTTTCATAAATTTCAGGTAACAAAACTTAACTTGAGTGCCATAGACTAAACAAAGTTAATTCTACTTCTGCAAAACATAACATAAAATAATTCCAAACCTAATAAATAAATGAATAAATTAAAAAAGAATGCAGACATTTATCCAGTTCAACAAGAGCATGAGTGATTAACAGTGTTACCGTACTCACAATTACTACTATACATCCATGTATCTCCCTCACATTGCTTATCTCGGGGATTGTTTTGTTACGTGTGTCGGCCCAGAGGATGAGAGGATGTAGCAGGGACGGCAGCATAGCCTGCGTTCATGAGAAGCTGGAAATGCCATCTGAGAGAGTGTATTTATGAGTGGGATTTATGATGGACCACTAATGACCCATCTTTACTCTGCGGCCGTTTACATGACTCTAACACCTCTTTTAGCATCTGCCAGGAAACCCCCGCCTTATTTGTGGTGAACGGCATTAGTTTTACTGCTGTGTGTCCGTCGTCGGCTGGGTACGTCTCCAGCATGTGAATACATTTGTCAAAGAAAGTGCCAGGAATTGGCTTATGGCAAAAGCAGCGAGTCCCAAACATTTTAACACCCGCCTTAGAAAATATGACTGAACCTGGATTATGATGACAATAAACTGGGCCTAGACTGAGACTAAAGCAAGATGAATCCAGGTTTAAAGCAGCGTCAAAGCAAGCTCAGATCTTGTTTTGTGTGTGGTAGGGACAGTGCATTGTCAACACTTCATACAACTATAGCACAAAACCAAACAACCCTGTAATCGGCAGTCAATTAAGGACATCAAATGCTCTATGAAGCTGGTTAAAGAAGATAAAAATCCTAAAAATCTACGGTCCTCTATACTAAACCAGAACAAACTAGTACATAAACAAGGATCAAGTCTCCAAAAAGACTCAAATGTAGTTCTAAAGGAAGGAAAATAGGGCTTTTCCCAAACGACTACACAAGACCTAAATCAAGTCTTGAACCAGGTCTAAACCAGTAGTAAATACAGGTCAAAACGTCCAAACAAGTAGCTATCGGGAACTAAACCTTACCTCAAAACTAAGCCCTCTCGAAATCCAATGCAATCATGATTCTGAGAGCTGGCACACCACAAATCTACAGTTTATTCTGCCTTTCACCACGCTGTTTATCCAACAGTTCACAGCAAACCACAGACCCCCCCCCCCCCCCCCCGTCTCCTCCCTGCACAACCCCACACACCCTCCTCCGCCCCGCGCCCTCCGTCTCTGCTTCAGATTTGAACGTTCCCACTTGATCTATGCGTAATGAGTTGGCTGGGGTTCGAGACTGTCAGTGTACCCAGGACTATTTACAGAGGAGAGTCAGTGTCACAGGGAAAACTGTGCGACAAACTACCACAACGGGCACTCTCTACTTAAATACACAGCTTTAAAATGGATATGACAGCGTTAGAGCATTTCACTTGAGAATTTTGAGCACAATTTTATCCAGCATGTTGTTTATAAGAAGTACTTGCTTTTCTCTGGTTGGACACTTATCATGGCGTTTATTATCTGACTTGCTGTTTGGAAACGTGCCGCGAGATGTGACATAAGAACATAACATTTCATGACTATACAAGGACAATGAGCTAGTCCCTGTTCTATACGGAACTAATTTTGACGACATATTTTAATCTAGTCAAAAGGTCAAATACACACAAATATCACCTTTTTTTTAAAAACTTGCATAATGCACCTTTAATTTTAGTCAAGATTTGGTCAAATACTTGTCTAAAATTGCTTGTAAATTTAGTCGACTAAATCTAAAATTACTTTAGTTAACTGTTTTTCCCAAAGTCAACTTTTCATTCATAATATTCAGTACAATCCTGTTTATTCAAGGTCCTCTGCTTCAGGTTTGTTCTCCACATGAAAAAAGCTCAAACCTGTTCCTTTGGCAGTGAATGTAAAAGATATGAGGCTCTTTCAACTCTCATTGGAAGTTTTGATGATTTTAGTCTCTTCTTTTCATTTTTATCAAGTCATACTTTAGTCATAGTTTTAGTCTCATAAACTAGTTTAATTTAGTTTTAGTTTCATTTTAGTAAGCAAAAAAATTACTTCCCCCGACTTTTTAAAGACATAAGTACCACTTCACTGGAGTATAACTAGGATAAACACTTAAAGGGATACTTCGGGATTTTTGACATAGGGCCTCATTTCATAGTTATCCAGAGTGTTGTTGATGTCTGGAGATATTTTTTTCTTAAATTCATGCAGTTCTTATATTTGAAGAGTCTAGTGGCGCTATAGGCTAGGGCAAGGCTAAAGCATTTCTATGGTAACCGCTAGCCCGCATTAAAAAACAGTCTGACTCACTCCACAGTGCTCCTGAGGTAAATCACATATAACACCAGACTAACCATATAAATGTCTGTGTTAATAGAATATTTTTTTAAATAAAACTGACCTTGTATCACATGAATTACCGCATTTTGAGGGACTATTTTCTCGCAGATCACTCCACCGCTGCCTTAGCTTACAGCCACGAAGCTGATGCCGCTCAAATATAAGTTATTTTAAACACAAAATGGTTAAAATTAACCTATCGACACAGACATTTATATCGTTAGTCTCCTCAGGTGCACTGTGGAGTGCGCCAGACTGTTTTTTAATGCGGGCTAGCGTTTACCATAGAAATGCTTTAGCCTTGCTCTAGGCTAGCGCAACTAGACTCTTCAAATATAAGAACTGCATGAATTTAAGAAAAAAATATCTCCAGACATCAACAACACTCTGGATAACTAGGAAATGAGGCCCTATGTCAAAAATCCCGAAGTATCCCTTTAACACTGGCATTACCCCCATCCAACAAAGTAATAATGACAAAAACATGAAAGTCAGTTATGTGCACTTAAAAGATAATCGAGAACCGCTGCCTCTCTGATGCCTAAAGTGAAAAGAAATTATGAAAAGCAAAGGTCAGGTCAAACAAGCAGTAGTAGCACCAAAAATATCATGTCCCAAAGCTTTACCTAGATTAACTTATATGTTAGGACTGCAAGCGTCACTGGCCAATTTTGATACATGGTCAAGTGTAAATGTATGGCCTTAACTTCTCTGGATGCATGGAAAGTAAATAAACAGTCGTCCAAAGGCTCTGAGCTGTCACACCAAGACGGTAAACACTGAGGTCAGTGAGGTTTCTGCTTTTTCTTCATTCATTTTCTGTGCTTAGAGGTTGGTACATACCCACTAACAAGGACTACTGCAGTTACATACATCATACTGCAAGTTCTCATGGCTGCCCTCCAAAGCTGGTCTGAAAAAGTTAAATGCTATGTTTATTTTTAGTTATTTTAGCGATGCCCTCTCAAGTGTTGACACAGCAAACTATTCCTCCACGGTTCACGTTCGTACCATTTCAGTTGAGGCTTTCCAACTCTCTAAAATACTTATAACAAAACAAAGGGACCGTCAACATGTTTCTTTCTTGCAGGGGGTAGGCAACTTGAAGCCCGGGGGCAAAATGTTCAGATATTACACACATCAACTACCGGTAAAAGTACTCAAAATGCTGAAACTACTGCCAATTCCTTTTGAATGTCTTAGGGTATGCGACCCCAAAACCCCCTGTTAGGCCATATACTATGACGTGCAACACTGGGATTTGGAGAAAGTGGTCCTTGACGTTAGGCTATGATTGACAGGTTCAGCCCAGGAACTTTGGATGTTGGAGAAAAAACAAAGCGAACTTGCCTACCCCTGCAATACAGTAAAGTGTCACGATGCTGTAATTTCAAACTTGATTTCAATCTTAAGGGAAAACTTGATGTTTGATACTGATTACATGTATACATTCTCCCACTCTAATTTTGTTGGAACGCCTTTAGCTTTGATTACAGCACGCATTCACTGTGGAATTGTTTCAATAAGTTTCTGCAATGTCGAATGGATCCAGTGTTGCATTCGTTTTTCACCAAGATCCTGTATTGATGATGGGAGAGTGCGACCACTGCGCAAAGCCGTCTCCAGCACATCGCAAACATTCTCAATGGGGTTAAGATCTGGACTCTGTGGCGGCCGATCCATCTTCATGCTACTGAACCGCTCTTTCACAATGTGAGCCCGATGAATCCTGGCTCTTGTCATCTTGGAATATGCCCGTGCCATCAGAGAAGAAGAAATCCATTGATGGAATAACCTGGGCATCAGCTTGATCTCATAACAGTTTGTTAAATACTGCACAGATGGCGACTTTTTTTTTTTGGGTCAGGCAATGTATACTTAGCTCTTTATAGCACAGTTATACTGCACCTATGGCAGCTATACAATGCTCTAAAATGCCCTTGAGAAATCAGACTGAAAATATGTTTATATATCTATGCTCAAGTTTGAACTTTTGTCAATTTTTTTACCGGCTTGGACGAGAGACAGAGAAAAACGAAGTCAAGTTTAAAAGTGGTTATTTGATTTCTTTGGCCTGTTCTTGGAAGTGCAAAAGAGGTGCGAGTTACAAAAGAATATGGTCGATCCATTTTGGCAGCAGTCTGGTTAAACAGCACAGACAGCCTTTCTCCTGCAAGACTACTTTTATATTTGAGCCCCGGGGCTTCTTAAACTCCCTCAGATTGACAAAATATTAGAGGCATGCCTTAACAAGTGACATAGGTAGGCCGTACATCACAAGCCAAGCGCAGGCAAACACCAAACGCAACAAATGAGGACATCATCGCACCTGCGGGCTCGTTTCGCCAACGCACAAGAGTCTAACGTCAGTGTGTTTTATTAATTAAATTCTCACCTGCTTTGCCCGGCTCTCTTGTGGTCGCCCGCTCCTGCTTTGATCCTGAAAAGCCGTGAAAAGATTATCACTAAACGTCCAATGGCTGTCGTCATGAAACGGATTATAAATAGCTCCCATCTGTTAGTGTCATCATTATTATGAGGCTCATTTTTTAAGCACAAGTCCAGGAATCAGATATATTGCGGCAGGCTAATTAAAAAGGAAAAACAAAATGAAGTAATGACTAGTAATTACAGAAAAATGATGAGGTAATCAGGCAGACGTTTCAGGGCAATAATGCCAGAGAGATGTAGAGACATTGCAAATTATCCAAATGACCATAAATATACTAAAGCTGCACTGGAATTCTACTTTCTCTGTAAAATGAAAAGAAGCCGATCAGAGTTCATACAATTGAAAATATTACAACAATGTTTTCAATAGAGCTGCGCAATTAATCAAATGCTTCAATCAAATTGCAATCTCAAATGAGCATTCATGTTTTGTTTAGACAGAATCTGTGGCTTGATCTGTGGCTTGATCTGATCTTGATGCTGTTACTGTCAGCTAAACCCGTATTTCCAAACCATCACGGCTGTGCCAGTAGCCCCCAGGAGCAGCACCGAGGGGGACATGTGGCACTGGTCTGATTGTTTTTCAGACGCCATCCACCAGAACATTCCTCACAGTTTAACTTGTTGTTGCTCAACTCTTCTGCAGGGATTTTCTCCTCAGATTATTTACACCAAAACCTCACGATTTGAGCAACACGGTTCTCCTGCAGTGTGTCCATCAGCCCAACCACTGACCGCTCTCCCGTAGGAAACAACCTTACACATCCACCAACACTGAGTGAACATGATGGTTTGTTTGTCCTAAATGTGTCATCGCTGATGGGCAATATCTGATAAACTGTTTACATGTAAGGAATGGATGTGATCATTCGTCATCCGAGGAGCTTAACTTCGATTAAATGAAAGGCTTTGGAGTATTTGGAGAGGCAGTATTTGGAGAGGCAGAATGATGTAATGTCACAGAAAACTAAACAAAAGATAGATCACAGGTGGTCCAAGCCTATCCAAGGCATCTTTAAGCAGGTACACACTGGGCCATGACTGATCAGTTACAGATATTTAACCTTTGTACTGACAAATGTGAGAAAATGATCCTAAACGCACACATTTCAACACAAAGAGGCTTTACCAGCTTCTTGAAGCGCTACTGACCAGTCACTACACAATACACCACATCCTTATACAGGGAAGATGGGTGAAGTGTCTTGCCCAAGGACACAACCAACTACTCTCACCACCACTGAATCACTATATTAGTCAAGTATTAATCTCAAAACGCTACATTACTTCAAATAATGCTCATATTAGCACAAATCGAATGTTTGTTAAGTGATGATGTCATCGCTCCACTTCCAGGTCCAACTGAGCTTTAGTCGTATTCACTATAATGGGATTTTGGTGATTTTAACCTGCTATAGAGCCGACTACAAAGCTCTTTCTAAACATCTGATCACCCAGAAATATTACATTTACACGGAATTTCCTCTAGTGATGCTTTTCTGACATTAATTATCAATTTTATTTTCCCATACACAATGAAAGCTTATTTTAAATTAAAATATCTTTGTTTTGCCTGGAGAAATGGTGAGATGTATTATTCTAATTAGGTGTAAAACTGTTTTTGGGCTCTTATCTGTTGTTATTTCAGCAGGAGATTCTGATGAAGTTGCGTTTTTTTGCCATGTTGCCTATGGAACTTACCTGTTTGGACCCGGAAGTAGCTTATTATTGTGTGTGATGTCACGATGTCGCACTTAACAAACGTATAGGAATTCTCAGACCTCCAGGTAGATAAGTAAGTCCAGTCCAGTTTTTCTGTTCTTTTTCAATATTGTTTTCTTTGAAGGCAATAATAAAAGTGTAACATAAAAATTAAGATCAAAATGAGCATTATCACCCAGTCATGAACTGTGCCTCTGAAGGAGTGTTTTGGTAAATCGCTGTTTTGATTGATTGGACTTTACACGTGACTGATTTCAGTACGAACCTTGGCATCTTGGTTTCTTGTTGGCCACAGCGGAGCCACTGATCGGTCGACCGTTGGGAGTCACGCACCAGCAGTATCCAGTGTAGCTGTGACACTGAACCTAGCAGTAAAAGAGCAGAAGATCATTTATATTCTCATTCGTTTTTGTCCACTATTGTGCATCTCAGTGTTACCTCGCTGTACGTGCCGTCCGGGTTGCACACGGGCACAAAGACCTGCGGGAAAAGCTTCTTGGCCTGCTGCTCTGTGTACTTCTTCTCCGCCACACATCTGGACGTATCTGAGGAGCACCACAAATCACAACAATCACCAAACAAGCCCGTCTTTCAAACTCCAGAGCCCTGTATTTCCCCCACCATCGAGCCAGTAACAAACATCGCAGTGATAGATGCAGTATCCCGCGAGCCGATGATGGACAATGAGCTAAAATAGACAAAGGGAAGTAAAGGATTCAAGAGTTTTCGGAAGCGGCAGATCCGTTCGTGGCTGGGAATTGGACCAACACCTACGGTCTTGCGTTTGGGGCCAGTCAGAAAAGCCTGGTGGTAAAGACATTATGGATAGAGCCAGAGTTTGCAGCTCCTGTTCAGGCGAAAAGGGCTGATGCACGGGGAAAACCGGACCTGCTCCTCGTGTCTCCGAGTCTGGCTGGAGAAATCGTGACAGTCTACGAACATTCAAGGCTATTTTTTATTCATTAATTGATCCGCTTCGTTTCACCCTGCCCACAATAATTCATTTATACTTTCCTTGACAGCAATGGCAATTACTGACAGACCAATAATAGTAATGGTGCCCTTTTTGGGATTTGTTGATCATATACTGTACATAATACCATAAAATACTGAAGTACTTTTGATCAAAATTGTGTCCTCCTCGTCTAAACCTGGGTCAGTATTTCACCTGCGAACATTTGACATTTTTTCCACAGGTTTCTGCCAGAGCAATGCATCATGGTGTCATTCCTGAGCTGCCTGTTTTCACCTGGCCTGGAGCGGCTGAGCAAACCTCCAGGAAAGAATGAACTCAAAGTGGGGCAACGTTACCGACATCTGCCTCCCTTTAGTGCTAATTTCGATGACAAATTTTGATTTAGGGTTGTCTTAGTCTCTCAATTTAGTCTAACCTTAAGAAAAAGGAAAAGGAAATTGAGGCAGAGTGTGCCGTACTTGATCAGAATACGAAGACGTGTTACATAAACTTGTAATCCCTGATAACTTTACAAAAGACAGGTGCTCTTCACGCTTGTAGTGAAAATGTTCTGTGTTGTTGTTATTGTTGTTTCATTTTAGTTTTAATCAACATGTCAAGCCAATTCATCAAGTTCTGTGTGACATTTTGGTCAAATTGAGTTATTCACATATTCTTGTCTCTGAACCCATTCTGTGTACATTATATCAAGGTTTTGTAGATTCGGTGCATTTTTTGGGGGTTTTAATGAGCAAAAACATTTTACAAATTTCTATTTCGTTTAGTGAGTGGTCAAAACTTTAAACCTGAATATATTAAGTGTGTAAATCAGCTGACAAGACATGTTACAGCAAATCATGTGACCAGTTAAGAGGAAGATTGCAGAAAGTGAGCAACCGTCATGAAGCTATGAAAAAAACGCACTGGTCTTGCAAACGGAATACCTCAGAATGCAGATAGAACCTAATAATGATCATTCTAAGGCAGGGGCAAACTTTTTCATTACATATTGAAGAGTATCGAGCATGGACGGTCGTGCAGTTGGTAGAGCGGGTCGTCTTGTGATCGGAAGGTCGGGTCGTGGGTTCAATCCCAGCTCCGGCAAATGCACATTGTCGCAGATGGATGGTCAGTGCAGTCAAACATTCAACTTGGGGCATTCAAGAGAAGTTTAACCGTTTCCCTCACCTTTATTTATGCTTGGACCCTTAATACCAGCTCTGTCTCTTTATAGAGTGTTAGTTTCTGAGGCTTTAATCTTGTGGAATTATCAAACTTGCAGTGAAAAGTATCATCTCTGGCGATGTGCGCCATTTCAACAAGAAGCCTGAGGGCCACCATCATATTTTGGGCTGAGGTCCGCATGTTGACCACCCGTTCTACTGGGACGAAATCTCCATAGACCGTTACAGAGTTGTTTATTAACCCTTTATACTGTTTGGGGGCTCTTTGATTGTATAGGAAGAAGTTATTATTATTTTGTCATCTTTTTAGTCCAAATATAATTTACATTTACTTTACTTTGGTTTGTTTTAATGAGCCAAAAATATTACATTGAAGAAAATGACAAAGTTTATTAATCGACAAAGCTAACACTGCGCCTCTTAAAGTCTGCCTAAACTGGAAAAAACACTCCTCGCTGGTCTGGCATCGACCGCAGCGCGCCCATTAGACACATGCAGACAATGTTCCCTGCTTCGCCTCAGTCTGGTGTTCGCATGCATCCCTGTCGTCGAGAGGAGGAGAGGGGCACAAAGCAGTTCCCCGTGGACTGAAGTATCTAAAGTTAGCTTCAGTGGAAAAACCCAAAACCAATGAGTTTCTCCAAGGGGTTCAACTGCCTGGAAAAAATGACAAGACGTTTTGAATCATCGCTGCGCAGAGATAGAAAACAAATGTGGTGCCATCCGTGAAACAACAGAGGCTTGTTTGACGACCCCTTAACATTAACGCCATGTCATTATTTACTTTTGAAAGATAATGTTTGCAGGATATGCATTTCGAGGTTCAAAATGCCACTGTTTTTTCACAGCTAAGAATCTGTACTATTCAGACACTAAGCTTTTACTACTACTACTGCACTCGCTCTATGACAATTTGATTGGGGATAAGTGCTGGGATTGTGTGAGCAGGAGAGTCCCTTGTGCATGTACAAAGAGTCTTTTTTTTGTTTCTCTCAAAAGTTAATGCTCAACTTGTTAACAATGTGGGCAGAAAACCTTATCTTAATTTTATAACATGAATCACATTTTGCAATTCTTATTAGAAGAATAAAAATGAGGCATTCAGCCCTATAATTGTTCTTCCGCAATCTTATAAATCTTTTGTCTCTCTGAATGCTTACAAGAACATACATGATTTGTTACGATCAGTTACTCAGCAATTACAGTCTGTCCCCACTATTTTATTTGCTTTACTTACTTCAGCTGAGTAATACATTTCCATGACTGATTTTGACTTGTTCTTCAGTCATATCTGAAGCAATCATTTCGAAGTACTTGAGTAGCATTTGTCTATTTTACCCACTACGCTCCTGTGTGTTTCAGGCCACTGCTGAGCCTTTCACAGTCCCACCCCAGTCATCCCGAACCGGAGGGGGTCTCCCTTCATATAGCCTCGTGTCATTGACGTTTACAATACAACTTTCATTGCGCTCTCTTCCCTTTCAGCTTCCTGGTTGGACTCCTCTATACGGCCCGAAACATCCAGATGCCCTGACACAGAGGTTTCCGTAGCAACGCTGCACGGGCATATAACAGGCCTTTCCATCATACGAGAGCCTGTTTTGACATAGCCCGTTGCATTGGTGATCTAATATTGTATGGGCATTAAGAATGGGGCATTGTCCCCAGTCTGCCGAGCGGGGCAGTATCCGAGTTAGCGAGAGGGGCGGGATGCAGGGACTTTGGGGTGTAGTGGTTCTTCCTTCAAAAAGCAGCAACAATGACACAGTCTGTGAGCTGCTCCACCTCCCTGGTTCTGCTCTGCCTGGGCCTTTTTATATTCACACATCCACTGGTCAAATACATGTATGTGAGCTTGTATGATGAGGAGCGGGCCATTTATTATTGCCAAAATGAGTCTTGACTGCCCTGACTTCTTCCTAACTACTGCTGAGCATAAAGTAACAGAGAGAAAAAGTCTTACAGTGAGTGCTTGGCAAACTTCTTGTCGCTTTGAAAGATTAATCCTCCGACAAGTGCCAAAATGTCGCCCGGTGTAATTGGTGTGAAATTCAAAATCTCGAGGCGGGGACAGAGTTGCAACCCCTCGCCAGTGTGTCAGCCCCACTCTCCTCTCCGGCACTCAAAGAATCAATTATGCCCAGATGAATTTAACCCAGAAGTTGCGCAGTGCGTTTGGGGAGATCAGGGGGGAGAGGGGGGGCGGCGGAGCGTGACTTTTGCCCTGACCTTTGCATGGCCCGCGGATGACTTCCAGCTGAGGGTCGCGACACTTGGCCCGGAGAAACTCGCAGCGAGACGTGAAAGTCCTGCCGTCCGAGGCGCACAGGGGCTTCCGGGGAGCGCCACTGCAGTCCATGTTACACTCCTTGTCCTGGTCCACCCTCAAGAACTAGACAAGAACAACATGTAAGTGAGGATACTGTGCATTTAATCATGATCAAAACAAAACTTAAACATAGCAAAGAATCTTAAACAAAAGGCGAAATCAGTTCAGAAATCTACGCCCAAAGAAGGTTTGGTTCATTCATTCTAATATGCCGACATGAACTTGATCTTCAAATGAGCCTTTAGTTGTGACCTGTATTCTATCTTTGTTATGGATGCGGAAGACAATCAAGAAAAGCCTTGTGTTAAATTACGTTTCAAATTAGAGTGTTTTGAAATAACAGAGTGAGTGCTGCTTTGTTATTGCAGAAATCAAATGCAATAACATTTGATTTTGTGGAGTGGTAACAGTGGGTGGTAGTGGAGAACAGAGCACATGGAGGAAACCCATCCAGACACGGGGAGGACTTGCCTCGAAAAACTGAAGACCCTTCACAGCCTGGAGTTTGAACCTGGGAACCTCCTCACAGTTCTCCCCATTGGTACGTATGTTTCCTCCAGGTGCTCCAGTTCCCCCTTCCGGTACTCCCGGAAAATGAGATTCCAAAATCTGTTTAAATAAGGTAAGATAAACTACTTTTTACGGTCATGATACAATTGTACAGCAACATTAAGTTACTCCAGAGCCGCTGCGACTGCCATTATGAGCAAACCTGACTGGCGCGTTTGCCGGTGCACTGTAAAATGTAAAATGTGTTTCAACTCAAAAAACTCATTCCAAGGGCTGCCAAGAAATTTTATGTGTAACCAATAACCATTTTACAATCTAGTCGATTTGAAATTTGAGATTCACCTCTTTCGTTCAATTGTATTCTTAGGTTGACATAACTGTTTCCAGTTGTCTGAAGTGAAAAACTTAGGTTGACACAACTGATTTAATTTGTGACAGACGTTTTTCACTTCAGACAACTGGAAACAGTTATGTCAACCTAAGAATACAATTGTACGAAAGAGGTGAATCTCAAATTTCAAATCGACTAGATTGTAAAATGGTTATTGGTTACACATAAAATTTCTTGGCAGCCCTTGGAATGAGTTTTTTGAGTTGAAACACATTTTACATTTTACAGTGTGCGGTCACTTAAAGATCTTTAGGTCAAGTCCTGCATTACCCTATCACGATTGAGCTACCTGTCTATAATCTTGAGCCTGTGTGTCCACCTTCTAACACAGGCAAGCGAGGCAAAGCTTGTTCCACACTGAAATACCCCTGGTCTAGGATCCTAAAAAGTAGTAGTTGTAGAGCTTGTCTTCATATAGAGAGAGTTGCCGTGCGGTGCAGCTGTCATTGTTGAAAAAAAGCAGAGACTTGACTGATACTTCCTTTCCTCTTTGTGCACCAACACCTGCGCAGGTATTCACCGCTCGCTCCGAGGATGTTTTACTCAGCCATGAAAAGAGAAACAAGGACCGGACTGGGCTCAGATCACCTGAGTCAATGCCACCTTTGTGCGTGCACCGCGGTTTGAACCCTCCGCAGGCCACACAATGGGTCGGCTGCGGCGGAGGGCAACAAGCTGTGACGGCTACAATGAATGAAGACACAGTGACTGACAGGGAGGCTGAATAAGAGCATGTCAGCAGCTCTGTGGCTTTGCACAGTGTTGGGTTTTCATATTATTCACATATCTTTGGCACAATAGTACGAATAATAAACACGTTTTGCAAGTTGATACAAGTGTAGACTCTTGGGTAAACATGGAATACTTTTTAGAGTTGGTTGGGTGCACTGTGGGTACTTTAGGGGTCAACAGAAAATGCGTTCAGAAATATTTATTAGAGTATATGTTTAAATGTGTATGTACAGATTAATAAGAAAGACATTTAGGTTAGAGTCTTTGCATTAGTGAGTCGAACATTGCCTTGCACAATATGAAGAACTGATGCGATATTTATGATTTACGTGTAATGCTATTGTTAAGGCCTATTTCAAATAACAACATTTCAACATCAAAAGACAAAACAATGATGAATCAAGGCTCAGTTTGGACAAAAGGATCTGGAACAACTAAAGCCTAGATTTAACTCTATTATAGTTGTTTGCTTTGTATTGATAAAGTTGGACCGAAGTCAAAGGATGTCTAGCAATAAACCGAAAAATATCGCAGTAAAGAAAAGGTCTTCCATCTGTTTTGTTCCTCACAGACCATAAAATTAAAAAGGGCATTTCCATTTATCTCAGCAAAGAATGGATGCTAAAATGTACACTGGCTATTGACCAGTTATTTGGTGAATCATAAAATTGCCTAAATCAAAGCAGCGCAAAAAAAAACAACTCAAGACAGAAGTAAACATCTTTTAATCTGCGCCTCAAAAGGACTTTGATATGAGTCTTTTAACAAAATCAAAAGCAAGAACAGAAGCGCTAACCATAAAAAGGGCAGGCCAATCTGCCATATAAATTTGTTGTGTCTGACACGTTACAAATGAAGTGAGAGATGAGTTTTGTGGCAGGAGATGGGTTTGGAGCCGCCCTGGGCCTGTGCACCTGGAAGAGGCCAGAGGAGCCCAGCCCACTCTGTCAGCCGCGCTCATAAATCCACCGCAGGATAGGCCCTTTCAAGCACCACACAAGAGACTCGGAGGTAGGGCTCAGGAAGTATTCAGACTTCTTTTTTTTCTTTAACTATCTCTGTTTTATCTCGTAGCTTGTCTGATACTAAAATCACATTATTTATTTATTAAATCGGGGGACCTCGGGAGTCAGGAGAATTTCATGCAAGCGATCATAGCTGTGCTGTTTTTGAACATAAAATGAAAACTTGAATATAAAAACTTAGGCCTTTGCTAGGGCTGCACAAAGTGTGAAAAAAAGCTGTCTTGAAAATTACAACTACAATATTGTGATATGTCTTCTATTGAATTTTAAACATCAAATTTGGTCAAGAGTCAAGACTTAAAGTGCATATGACAGGTTTTAATGCTTTTGACTTATTATATGATATGACTTATTTAGATGGATAACATCTGTTGCAAGTTCGTCAGTTGCATAATTATCATTTTACTTCAGTGAAGCTGCAATTTTAATGAAGACATGTTGGGCAGAAAAGTTATTATTTATTTGAATTTTTAAGCTGCTGACTAGAAGTGACATAGATGAAGTCCATAGCAGTTAGACTCACTCATTTCCCATTGACTTAACATGGTTGCACTGCAACAGTTTAAAATTGTTTACCTTCTTCTATGTCACTTCCTGTCAGTGTCCAATAAGTAAGTGAAAGTATAAACATCACAAAAATGGCCAAACTAAAGGAAGCTGGGTACAATGTTTAGCAAAATCTTAAATATAATTGTGTTAACAATGTTTTAGCAAAAATTGTGTCATATGTGTCATATGCACTTAAAAGAAATATTATATCAAAACAAAAATATCAAAGGCTACAAATGAATTCAATTAGGAAAATCATGACTACATTTTTAGATTCAATGTGTTTTTGTTTTAGTCTGTATTCTCAGTCAGATGGAAGACCACTGCATTTTTGTTCCTCATCTACTGCGATAATGATAATTTGGCGATATATTACTCAGCCCATGTCATTGTAGTATTAGACTTGAACATAACAACATGAATAAATTGAAGGGTATGAATCCTTCCTGAACACACTGTATAAAAAGGGAAATTCACAGTCAAAACATTTTAACAAGCCTTTACCCCTGAGGCTTAAAAGAGATAAAATCATTGGGACGAGGGATTCCCAAAGCACAGAGAGGAAGGCAGGGGTGAATCCTTAAGCTGCGAGACAGAAATATGGAGATGGATATCTGCGCCCTCGAGGGAAAACAATAAATAAATGTGTTTTGTCAGTAGGTTAACGCCATCACTGAGGCAGGTCCGTGGAAACAAATGGCCATTTTGTGAAGTACTACGATTACAACTACTACTGCAATACAACAGTCACAGAAGTAATGCAGCAAACAGGCTCCCGAGTCAAACAATATATAAAAACAAGACTCCCCCCTCCCAAATATTTGCTAAAAAAAACCTTGAAGATGAACAACAGTCACAATCTGACTATACTGCACCTGCACATGAGGAGAAACTTCTGAATAAGCATTACTAAGCACACAGTGAGGGAAGCCCTTTGTATTGGTGTAAAACAGTCTGTGAACTGGGGTCAAGTGCCCCTCCTCATCTGTGTCACTGAGTTCTCACATTGTCTGCCCCAATGCGTCTGACTGACAGTCCCCCGCTGTCTGTGCCCCCCATCTTTCCACCCCGGTTAGGATATCCTGACCTACTCTCACCCTCTTCTCGGCTCACTCTGCCACATAAAGTTCAGCCGCCGTGTCAAGCTGGTTTGGCCGATGTGCACCACAAAGCCTATCTGCGAAAATCCAGTTGAGTTGAGACGGGGTTCTAGCTTTGACCACCCAAATCTCACAATGTCGTGGGACGATGTGAGTGATCCGCAGCCTGCCAGCCCAATGACAGCCCAAACTGAGTCACTGAACGGCTCAGCGTCCAGCGAGATGTGCACTGTGAATCACTCTGAAGACTGCCAAGTGCGGGCCACAGTCAGAGATGAAGGTCCAGGAACAAGAGCAGCTATAGCCACCCAGAATGATACTGTAGATGTGTACAGAGTTACTGTAGTGCGCACTAAAGCAGATTACTAGTCTTAAACCATATGAAGAAACTTATCCAGACACCTGCAAAGTCAGAATGATCCAGGTTTCAAAACCTGCCTGCCTATAAGCTGTGAGGAAACAGTGCTAACCACATTCAATTTCCTCAAAAACATTTTTAAAAACGTGTCAGTGTCCTAGCCTTTAGCTCATGAAGCATGAGTACATATCCATTTACATCTAAATACTGTATCATCATAATAACCCATAAACTGCTGTTAATGTGCGCACAAAAAACACTAGCAGTCTTCTTGCTTATAGCACCTAGACTAACAGGAAAAAGGGACCAATGCCATTAAAAAAAAAAACAAGAACTAAGCCGTTGCATAGACCTCAACCAAGGCATTTCTCACACAGTGCCCTAAAAATCAAGGCAAGGCAAGGCAAGGCAAGTTTATTTGTAGAGCACAATTCATACACAAGGCAATTCAAAGTGCTTCACAGTTGCAGAAAGAGAAATTACAAGAAAACAGATAAATCAATCAATAAAACATCAACATAAAGTTAATCAATGACAGTAAAGGCAAGAGTGCAGATAAAATACTTTCAGTTTTCATATGCACGTTCATATGCATCAACCAATATCAGAAAAAATCTTAACCTGAGGAATATAGAAATGCAGTGGAAAGGCCATTCAATATCTTGAAGCTGTCAGGAGGGGGGATCTGTAATGATTCCTTGAAGCCAGCTCCATACCACCAGTACTCTATGAAGTATGGGTTCAATAAAGACATGTTGAGGGTACAGTGGTCGAGGTCTGCAGATGTTTGTCCTGTGCTGATGGATGTGTCGGTCCTGACACTCCCCTGATGTCTCATTCCTCCCTCTGCCCCATCAGCTCTGCCCCACACAGTCACACCACCCTCCCCAATGATGGATGGCCCTTCTCAGCTGCGCACCGGGCACTGAACTTCCACCCTGATTCATCATCCTGCAAGACCCAACACATATTCTCATCTATAGCAGAGCATGCCTCCTCCTCCCTGCTTCTTAGCTCTCCTTCCTTCTCATTCAACTCCTTTTTGATTGGAATAAGCTTTTTGCAGATGCTGAAATAATACAAGATAAAGGTTGGCAAAAGAAACTAAAGATGAATGGGTACGACTAGGGCTGCAGGACAAGAGAAAAAAGAAGCAATACTCGATTTCTATCTTGAAAATGGCCATAACTATATTTTTGCAATATTGGAAAAAGTGTTTTTCTGCACATGTTCAAGTTACTACGTGTTTTCGTTTTAGGCTGCATTAGCAAAGAATGTGTCCGTCTCAGTCAGATGGAAGATGGAAGTGATATTGCAGTAGCTTTTTGCTATAGTGCGTCACCTATATTGCGATAATGAGAGTTTTCAAATTCTCAAACAAGACAAAGGCTGGCGAAAAGACAAATGGTCGAAACTGCAGTGTACGGGAAATTCTTTTTTTTTTACCCCTTTCCTTTTTTCCCAAAGCCAAGCGGCATACAAATCAAATCCTATTACCTCCCCCTTGTGCTGTGGTATTGTTGGCTTGAATTGAGTACGGAGAAGAAGAGACTCCAGCAGAGAGCATATTGAAGGAACGATAAGGACCTTTTGGGGAAGGGAGGGCCCCTATTTCCAACACCCCGAGAGGCCGCTCACACCATGGCCATGGCCCCTGAGAGGGTCTATACGAGCCCCAGCTGAGAGAGTGTTAAATGGCCTTGGCGGAAGTTTCCTACTTGGATAGGATGCAAAAGGGGATCATTAGTTTCAGCATGGTGCATGGGAAAAAAGTGACAGGGTTTAACAAGGCTATTAACTCAATCTGAGAAAGTATGGGTCCTCATGGATAGGTGGTTCAAAAGTCTGCTAGTAGTCATGTGACGACCAGGCAGGTGCACTCTTTGTGCAGTAAAGAGAGCGAAAGACACAGAAATGGCTTTATGCAGGTTTAGACAGAGGCAGCCAATGTTCTCTTTTCACTGACAGTATTTCATATTTCCATAAACTGTGGAAACATTCAGCCTCATGAATAACCTGGGCTAATATCCCGTAGATTTAACTACTTGTTTGACCTCAAATATGCACCAAATATTACATGGAGCCAGTAATAACCTCCCTTGTGTCAATCAAACAAAGCAATTGAAAATAGATAGATTGCCTTGCAGTAAAAGAGGCAATAAAATGAAATTGTATAGCGTGTTGTATGACAGCCAAGTCTCCGCATTGAAATGGATGTGGAGGATACTTTTGACACCGATATAAAACGCTACTGTCAACTCACTGAACCGTAGCTCTCTCGCTCTGTCGACATCATTGTTAAAATTCATGGTGCATCTGCGCGGTGCAAAACTTCTTCCACCCACATTCCACAACTGCACAGCGGCGCTGTCAGCGTGGAAGCCTCTCCGACCCTCACCTGTGGGTTAACAACTTATGGCCATTTGTTTCCAATTGGATATTAAGGCATTTTCAGTCTGACCATAAATAACGGGGCAAAAGGAGGCGGCTTCTAAATCATAGGAGAAGCCTGTGACAGTGCGCATTCCTCACCTTGCTTTAGAGCTGGAGTGATTATGAGTGGGATAGTTATAATCTACCTAAACACTCATGAACTTTATAATGAAACATTACAGTCCAATTTGTGGCTGTTTTATAACACAGGCTGTCGCGTGGGTCATTTGGTAACAGTTTAAAGATGTCATGTTTAGAGTTGATCTAAACATGGCATCTTTAAACTGTCAAATGCTGGAAAAGATATACCAAAAGCGTTACAGTCTGCTTGGGCTATGTTCACACACAGTCCAAAACATTTCCCCCACGAACATAATCACTCTGTGACCTCTTGAGTTTAGAAATCCATCTAGAATAATATTGCGGCTGAGTAAAATCCTCACTGGAATTTGTGCACGTTTAAATCAATTTTAGTAGCTACTCCAGTCTGATAAATTTACGCACAGCGTAAAATTTGTGATTTTGTTTGTTTGCCCATTTCTAATCATTTCACCATGTAACAGGCATGTGGACTTTATAAATGTACCAAAAGCATGGACTATAAATAGCTATCTCTTTCTTTTTCTCGTCTCTTCGAGTTGAATGCAACTTTACGCACCGGTTGTACTCCAAATGTGCAACTCAAATACAGCAAATCATCATCCCTATAATTATGAAAGATGTGGTGATGTGTATCATTCTTACCGTGAGAGCTGAGAACTTCTGAGAACTTCCAGCGCACACCAAACATAAGAAGACAAGCAGAGGACAGGCGCGCATCCTGATGCAGCGTGGAAATATACTCTCCAAATTACGCACGGGGCAAACTTGTCAGTCTTCTGTCCAGACTGCTGGAAATGTGTCTGTCTTCAGTTGTAAATGTGTATAATCCACAGTAGTCCACAGTAGTCGCTGTTATGGTGGAGGCGGGCTTGTGAGGTTTATTCAGTATCGTCTGCGCGGTTTGCACTGCCAAAGCATTTGTGTAGACACTCTCCTTATTTCTGGCAGCGCGATAAACCCCCTGTGTCCCTGACCTTTTCCCCTCCCTCGATGTGTCTTCTCGCTCTCTCCAGCTCAGCTCCACACCCCCTCCACACTTGTATTCAGTGCACCAGATGCCTTATCGGATGCAGGCAGTTCCCAGCCTGTAGGTGGGGAGGTAGGTGACTCCGGCTGCTGCTGGTAGCTGAGCCAAACACGTTAGGTATTCTTTTCTTTCACCTCTTTTTTCCTGCGCCTCCAAAACCACAACAAATGCTCTCTTTTCAGGAGCCGCTGTGATGAGGCTGCACTGGCAGACAGAGAATAGGACCGTCTGCTGGGAGGGCCTGCTACAGTTCTCACAGCGCATGGCTGAACACTCACTGCCAACATGATATACAAGCATTTAATGACTAGACAAGAACTCTTTCATAAACCCTACGTGGTAAATAATGTTAAATACACTGTAAGCCCAGGCCTGACTTCAAAATATTATGTTATAGCCACTATGTTTACTTTCCACTCACATGTTGCACATTTTTGGGTTTCTAATTTGGTCTATAAGCGTGGGACTAGATGTTCTTTTCATAGATCAATTTTGACCTGGATTCATAGATCAATTTGGACCTGGACCTGGATAGAAGCCTAGGCTACTATAACTTCACAACTTTATAGCGACTTTGATCGATTGAGAGACTCTACCGCCATCACACGGTTCTCACGCATAACTACATCAACTAGTCGTCACCGACGTGCAATTTAGAATTACAATTTTTTGTGGCCTTTTGTTATTTTTATTTATTTATTATTACGAAACGAAACACATGTACGAGTATAATGTAAAAACAACAATTTACCGTGAAACCACCATGCATGGACTTCATTTCCCACAATGCAATATTCTGTTGACTTCCGCTCGGACGTGAAAGACTTCTCTTTCACAGCCAGGGGTTAGAGATAAATGTGAGGAATTCTTGACCAGAGTTAAAGTGAAGAAGTTAGTTCAATTTCTTAGGAAGCAAAAGTTATAAGAGTTTAGTGGGTCTCTAGTTGTTTTGTTCATTTAGTGCTATTGAGGTTTAGTTATTTATTTATTTAGTTATTTATTTTCAGTGTTGGGAATAACAGCGTTTAAGCTCTACAGTGTTACGTCACAAATGAAGCGGAGGTGAATAAACGCTCTCGCTTCATTGAAAACAATGGGAAATCGCTGATATTGGGTGGTTGTTTGAGAGGATTTATTAAGGTGAATAATTGTCAGATTGTGATGAAATGTGATTTGATTACCATGATAACTTCCTATTGAGGCAAAAGTCTGATATAAACAGAAATTTGACTTAATTGATCTTGATTAATGTTTGTACAAACTGCCAAGAGGTCGCCATGTACACGTCGCTAATCCATCGTAACTTTGTGTAGAATTTCACGCATTTATGTTTCGCCTTATGGGAAATAATCATGATCTAAGTTAAACGTAATGCTGACGAGAAATGTTTTAGAAGCTTTTAGGCGACGTTCTGTCTAGTTTATTTGGCTTTAGATTCAGCTAAAGCATGACTTGGCTATTAACACATGTCATGACATTAAACATTTGATTAACAATTTATTTTATGTTTAAAGCAAAGTAAATGGTAGAATTTAGAGCCTGATGTGTCCGGCACAGTTACGTTAAACTTTAAAACATAATCCACACAATGTGTTTAGATCTGCAGACGTTGATTCTAATCATAAAACTTACTCATTTCCGACAAAATGGAACATCCAACCGCACAACAGCTTTTAGGCCGGATTTACTGAGAAAAACTATATTTATCGAACACAATCTGTCACTCACAGGCAAAACGCTGTTTAATACCACAATTGTTTTCACCTCCACATCTGCGGCGCACTCGAGTATCCGGATGGTAGAAGAGCCCTGTAACGGCGCTACTAACGCCGCTACATTTTCGGTAACGGAATAATCTAATTAATTACTCTCCCCATCGGCGTTGTTACTGGGAAAACAAAGTGGCATGTTACAATTCGGCTGAATGAAGCGCCGCAGTGTGAATCTACAGCGGGCAGCCCAGCTCCTCCCCGCAGCTGTGTGTCATGCACATGGATCTACTATTATGTCATGCAACAGCAGCATGAAACCAATGGCCGCTGGCTGCTCTGCTTTGCGACGACACTAGAAGCTGCCATTGCTCCGCCATTGGAATCCATTGCACTTTAGACACGTTAAAAACAACTTTAATGCCTGGTGCCTAATTTTTGGGAACTGTCTACAGCTAGATATTCCTCCTGTGATTACGCTGGGTTAGACACAATCAGAGGCACCGGGCTGGTTATCATAGGATAAATTTTAGAAATCTCGTACTAATGAGGGTCAGACTGTTAGCATTGGAGCTGCACGAGCTACACGTCACGCAAGGGCCGAGTCTACAGTGAAGATCCCGCCCTTATGCCCTTATTAGGAACATGCTTTGTCAGAGCAGGGGAGGAGGAGCCTGTAAAGGTCATTATGGTAAACGGGGAGGAGTGAGGAGGAGTTGTCTATTCTTTTTAAAGGACCTGTATCATGCTATTTTAGCCATTCGAAAGTAAAGTATAGGCATTTATATGATATATTCTACCTCTACCACTATGGAGTACTCATTTTTGAGAGAAATATAAGTATTTTTGGAGGGTATTTTCCCTACCCGGAAGACAAGACGCTTCGATTCAGTTAACTCCGCCCCTCTCTCCGCTCATTCCACATTTGCAGTCTATGCATGAAACACAGGGGAGACGAGGGTGGTGATGATTGGCTAAAATGTTGGGTGGGCGGAGTCTCTACTCACGCTGCGTTTGTTGATTCCTCACACTTCTAAACCTAAACTCAACAAGACAGCGACAATGGCAGCACGGACAAGCAAGGGCAATTCAAAGGTAACATTTTCGACCTGATAGTGCTCACTACTTCTCCCTTCTTGAAATTAAAGGCAATAATGTGTATGTTAAATGCACACTATGCCCTGGGAATAAAATTCTGTCCGCGTCTGCCACAAGTAACTCCAGTCTAAAAAGCCTGTCGCATCGTCTCATGCTCACACGTCTCTTGTCACTAATCCAACTCTAAGCCTCGGTGCAAAGATACATATAATTTCACATACTTATTAGTTTGTTTTCCCTTTGTTTGTTATTCAAGTTTATATTTCTGTGCCTTAGATTTACACTTAAATACAAAGTGTGGGATTTTTTTTATTTAATTTATTTTTCAGTATTTAGTTATAGCTATATTCAGTGCTTTAAGTGGCCAAAAATAAGGGCTTACTCTATTTTTTGCCCTTTTGTTTTGTTTTTATCGCATCTATGAGGCCAAACGGGGCACATCACTCTCGTGCTCGTCGCCACTAACAGTCTATGGTCGCCACTTGTGAGAACCTCAATGACCGCGGCACAGGTGGGGTCAGCCAGCGCGTCCTCTGATTCTGACCTTGTTCTTTTACTACTCTGGAGCCAGGAGAGCATAGTCAAGTGTTCATTGTATTTTAACCGAGCAGTGATGGTTGCGTTTCACACACCCTCTCAGGGATCCGCTTGTTTGTGTGTACGAGCATCACGTTAAGTTGTTTACAGCGGCTACAGCGACGCATGGCGCTTTTCACTCATAAAACTCAAGGGTGTATGGGTAATGTAGTCTCTGCTCACGGTGGGACGAAATCATGGATGTATTATAATTAACGAAATAGGAAGCGTGCATTGTGAAGGCATGTGTGAAGGGCGCTCTGAAAAGCGGCGGAGCTATATTTTATATTTCCAGGGCAGTTGCAATCTGTTCACTTAAAATAAATGCTAAAATTTACTGTTTCTATTTTTCATTCAGTTACTATGTACATATTTGATACGATAGTACATAATATAAAAATATATTCATATTACTTTGCAGAGTAACTAATTACTTTTACAGCATAGTAACTGAGTTACTAACTCAATTACTTTTTGTGAGAGGTAATTTGTAACGGTAACTAATTACTTTTTTTTAAAGTAAAATGCCCAACACTGGTTATTTTTAGGTTTGTTATAAGAGGACGTAAAATAATGTCTCACACTCCAATACAGTAGGTGGCGGAAATGCACCTTTAAGTTGAGTGCCGCCCGCCGTAAAACCCCAAAAAGAAGAAGAAGACTTCTCTTTCCGCTTCCTCCTTAACTCCGGCTAGAGCTGCGTGGTTTAGCTGCGTTTAGCCGGCTAAACACGTTCATCTTTTTCACTCCAGGTTGTCGCTCTTGGATATATTGAAAGACGATGTCTTATCACGAAGAGGAAGAAGTTAGTATATCCTTTCTTAAAACCTGTTTGCATGAATGTATAAACAACAGAGATGCCACGTAACAGAAGCTAGCGGCTGTAGCAGATAGCTCAATTCTCCACCATTCCAGATTTTTCTGTAGTACTTGTGTGATCACTATTCAGTTAAAAGTTTTTGTCATTAACATTTCTAATAGTGCAATTAGGACTTCAATGTGCGCCATTGTTCTGCCAAAATAGGATTGCACGGAGTGATGTTGTGAAACGTGATGTTCAATGAGTGACAGATGTTTCTTTTTGTTTTAGTACGACCCCTACGCCTACACCAATGACTACGAAGTACACACTGGTTAGTTAGTTGTTTCACTTGGTACACTTTAGACAAACGGCAGGGGTTTATTATTATTATTGATTTTGTTTATATCTCCAGGTGATCCCAAAGCTGATCTAGCCTTTGAGAGGCAGTACGAGCAGCAGACCTATCACGTTATCCCAGAAGTTATCAAGAACTTTTTGCAATATTTCCATAAAACCATCTCCGACCTGATCGACCAGAAGGTTTATGAGCTGCAGGCGAACCGTGTTTCCAGTGAAAGCATCGAACAGAAGATCTACGAGATTCAGGATGTCTATGAGAACAGGTGCGCTTCTTTAACTATGAGATGCATCTTTCTTATGTCATGTTTTGACTTTTGAATTGCTTTGTTTACTTTAATCAGTTGGAATAAGCTGACAGAGCGTTTCTTCAAGACTTCTCCCTGGCCGGAGGCTGAAGCCATCGCCTCTCTTGTTGGCAATGGTGGGTTCTCTTTCATATCTGGGGGATTTGAGAACAAATTCTTCAGTCGTGTCAACAATTCCTCTCGGTCAGAAACCCTTCCAGTTCATGCAAAGTCTCCTATTCTTTCTGCAGATGCTGTGTTTCTCATCCTCTATAAGGAACTATACTACAGACACATCTACGCTAAAGTTAGCGTAAGTAACTATGTTTACTCAAATTAAACTCCTTTGTTGTATCATCATAGCCTGGCCTTAGCCATCCGTAAACTCCGGTCAATTAATTTCCTTACATATACGTCTGGGCCTGATCTCAGTGGCCGTGTTACATCGGTTGAATTTCAACCTACCATTCAGCGAGTGCGGGAGGCGGGTGTTGTAGGTGACGTCAAGCATTTCCGCCGCATTTGCTGGTTGTAGCTCGGCAATGGCAGCTGACACGAAAGTAATGGAAGCTCTTCAGTCCGTACTGGCTCGGCTCCCAAATATCTAGAAATTAAAATCGAAGCCTTGGAATGCGCAAGGAATGCTCCCAAGAGTTATGATCGCTGCTTCACTCACTCGGGCGCATTACATACGTCACAACCAAACGCTAGCAAAGATCAGATCCAATCGTTTCAAAGGAGTTCACCCCTCCCACCTGATAACGGAGCTCAATTGTGAAGATTCAGACCCTTGTACGAAACGAAATGAGTGCGAGGGTATGATACAACCAGGCTTGTATCATCATGAATCTCTGCATTTGATGTACATGCTTTGGTCATCTCTGTGTCCTGTCCTCTGTTTAGGGTGGACCAACATTAGACCAGAGGTTTGAATCGTACTACAACTATTGTAACCTCTTCAACTATATTCTCAGTAAGTCTATGTCTGTTTTTGTCGTTTTAATGCTGTGGTCAAACATAATATAAAGTTAAGTAAAATATCCATGCCCACAGATGCTGATGGCCCCGCCCCCCTGGAGCTTCCAAATCAGTGGCTTTGGGACATTATTGATGAGTTCATCTACCAGGTATTTTTTTTTTTTAATTGTGTGTATCATGTTTATATTTCTACCTGTAACTATTATTGATTTATTTTTTCAACATCATTTAATCCGTGAGTCAATTGTTTGTTTCTATATAATAAATATAATTCTTTCCATCTGGTTTTCAGTTCCAATCCTTCAGTCAGTATCGCTGTAAAACGGCAAAAAAGACAGAAGAGGAGATTGAGTTTTTGAGGAGCAATCCAAAGATCTGGAACGTTCACAGCGTCCTCAATGTGCTGCACTCACTCGTCGACAAGAGCAACATCAATCGTCAACTCGAGGTCTACACAAGCGGAGGTAAGAAGATTGATTACCCTTTTGGAAATGCTCATTTTCTCCACCGGGAAATGTTCACTGTAGTTATTTTTGCTGTAATTGTGTTGTATCTTGCAGGTGACCCGGAGAGCGTGGCTGGAGAATATGGACGTCACTCTCTGTACAAGATGTTGGGATACTTCAGTTTGGTGGGGCTTCTCAGACTGCACTCTTTGCTGGGTGATTATTACCAGGCTATTAAAGTCCTGGAGAACATAGAGCTCAACAAGAAGGTAAATCCACTTGCGTTGACTTTTACATGTCATGGACCGAAGCCAACTTACCTACCATTATCCATGTGCTTTAGAGCATGTATTCCCGTGTGCCCGAGTGCCAGATCACCACCTATTACTATGTGGGGTTTGCCTACCTGATGATGAGGCGCTATCAGGATGCTATAAGAGTTTTCGCCAACATCCTCCTTTACATTCAAAGGACAAGAAACATGTTCCAGAGGACAACATACAAATATGAGATGGTAAGATGGAGATGGTTTTGCACAAGTTAGAACAAAGTAAATTATTTTCTAAGATAATTATTCTTGAACACATGAAGATAAGCTGCTTTATAATATGAAGCATCTGTGACACGGTATGTTTTCCACAGATTAACAAGCAGAATGAGCAGATGCATGGGCTTCTGGCCATTTCCCTCACAATGTATCCAATGCGCATTGATGAGAGCATCCACACTCAGCTGAGGGAGAAGTATGGAGACAAGATGCTGCGAATGCAGAAGGGGTAGGGATGAAGTTTATTTTTGTGTTGTCTGTAAAAGAAACGCAAACGTTACTATGTAATTTTATTGTCTTTCTGTTACAGAGACTTGCAGGTAGTTGAGGAGTTGTTCAGTTTTGCCTGTCCCAAGTTTCTTTCTCCAGTGGTGCCAAACTATGACAACCTTAATCCAAATTACCATAAGGAGCCCTTCCAGCAGCAGCTAAAGGTGTTTCTTGAAGAAGTTCAGCAGCAGAATCAGCTCGCCACTATCCGCAGGTACAGTCAGTGTTGCACTGGTGTTGTTCTAGGACTCCTGTATGAAGCTTTTGTTTATGTTGTATCACAAATGTCATGTGTCTTGTCAGTTTTTTGAAGCTGTACACCACAATGCCAGTGGCCAAACTGGCTGGGTTTCTCGACATGACTGAGCAGGAGTTTCGCATCCAGCTCCTGGTTTTCAAACACAAAATGAAGAACCTGGTTTGGACCAGTGGCATCTCAGCTCTGGACGGAGAGTTTCAGTCTGCCTCAGAGGTCGACTTCTACATCGACAAGGTAAAGTTATTGAATGATTTGTCCTTAATTGTGTTACTGGTTGGTGATAATTTTTTTTAAAAACATTTCAGGATAGTATGTTCCAATACATTGAAACAGAAATTATAAGCAAAATATGTAACTCTCAGCCAGATAGATGATGTCACAGATTTTGCACTATATTGTAGCTTCTTGCATTTGTATATTGTGGCACCCAATTTTCAGATAAACGTTGTGCAGCTTATTGACCTACGTTCTAGTACTGCATTTGCCTGTAAGCATCATAAACCAACCTATCTTTCATTGTCTCTACAGGATATGATCCACATCGCCGACACCAAAGTGGCTCGTCGTTATGGAGACTTTTTCATCCGACAAATCCACAAGTTTGAGGAGGTACATGGTGTTGCCATCTTCTTCACTGACTATAGCAACTACTCTATTTCCACTCATACATCTAAGAGTAATATTTACATTTTTGCCCACTGCAGCTCAATCGGACACTGAAGAAGATGCCCTCCGGAGGCACATCTTCAAGCAGCAGTACAGCTCGGGGAGTCTGATCATAAACTGGCCTGGGCAAATATTGAAAATGTTTTCTATGTAACCTGAAAAAAGAATAAAGGATGGAGTGAGATATTTATCACTGTGGTTTTCATTTTAAGGTGGAGGGAAAAACTCACAACCACAGCATGGCAGCTGGTCAGAAGTCTAGACAGGTTTTCTAATGAAAAATATCCAATAGAAGAATTGGTTTGAAATCAGCTCACTGTACATTTTAAACACATCCATGACTTCAGAGCACACAAATACAACTTACTACCCTAAAGTTACATGCATATGTAGAGGTATCCGAAATTGTTGTTATTGACTCCAGTTTCAAGACCATTTTATTATCCTTTTATTTCCATAGATCATTCAGTGACATTTCCCAACATAGATCTCGGGGCTGGTGACAGTAATGACAAAGAACTTACAAAGTGGAGGTAAAAAATAATGTAAAAACACACCACTCTTTTCAAAAACAGTGTCAGCCATCGTATAAACAAAAACAACATTCACCAGCAGCAGAACACAATGCACAGACACATACTCTTCAGACACCCAAACTTATTATTTCCTACCTATTTTGGTAAGCCAGCATTATTCTTCGAAAATAGTTTTGAGTCCATAACATTTTTTTTTCTTCTTATAAAATAAAAAAATAAAGCAACCACTGCCCATTTTGAGCATGTTAATGTTGAACTCCCTCTGGTGGCAGTGAAATGTCTGTGGGCGCATTGCCATCTTCAAGTCAATATAAAAAAACGGATCATTTACTTTTTATTTTATTCCACCTATTGAGTCTTCACGCTGGGTATTTTATTGTCTTGATATTTCCATTTTTCTGATGGTTGTTCATGAGTATCCTTCGTAAGTTAGTCAATATTGAGTCTCAAGTAAAAACAGCTTTGTAATGTGTAAACTCAACAGTCTGTCATATATCACATTTCTTCATTTTCTTGGCTACAATCTCTATTTGCAAGTCACCAAGGGCAATCCATCTATATATTTTTAATTCATTCTCTTTTTTTGTATTTTGTATTTTATATCCAAAAGGTGTGATATCCAAATCCTCACCCGCACCACATTGATTGCATCCAAAAACAAAAAAACAGCTGTGTCACTTGTTAATGTCCCAGTGATGGCCATTCGCTGGTCTTTTTCTTTACGCGTGTGCTTCGAGTGTATGCAGTCCAGGAATCTGACTTAATGGGTGAGAATGAGGCACCTTTTGAAGATTAAAAGAACATAAATGTAATTGCTTCTCAAAAATGAAGCTTTTCTAAACTCCATTCTGCTCTTTCTTTGTCTGGACCTCCGTGACATCTGCTGGTTTTGTTGAAAAGTGCGCCATCTCCATTTTTCAAAAAAAGGCCTTTTGAGCTAACTTAATCCACAATCTTAAAAACAAAATCCTACGTTGAGCCGTTCGATGAAGTGCGTTGTCAGCCCGCCTCTTGCGCTGAGCCTGGCTGGCGGATGGCAGTCCCTAGACTACACACACTCCTGTGGACGTCCCAGGACCCCGTTTGCAAAAGTGGGGCGCGTGGGAAGGCGCACACATATTATTTGAGCTCAGACCAGCGAGGCCTCGGCTAGTCATAACTCGGTGATCTCCAGGGGGCTCTCCGACAGTGTGTGCGTATCCCCGTCTTTGTGGCGGTGCATTGGGGTGGACTTGGCCGATTCAGTGCGGGCGTTTCTTTCCGAATACAGTCCACCGTCGGAGTTGAGCGCCTCAAGTGAGCGCGCCAAAGCCCTCTGGTCGTCCTCGGGCAGGCTGTTGATGTCAGACGACAGGAGCGTGCCCGTGCTGCCGTGGACCACGTGGACTCCCTCTGGACCCTTGAGTTCCATTGGGAGCTTGTGCTTAAAACGTAATGTGCCTCGACCTCCACCCATGCCCAGCCGCTCGTCGTCGTCATCATCGAGGTCACTCTGGACCAGCTGGTGGACAGGGAAACAAGATGTTATTGTCTATTATATAACTGGGTGTGTTTAGAAGAATGTTTTAGCAGTGGTGTCAGCAGCTGGAAAAAGATATGAGAGGGACAAAGTTTATTATGGAAAGTGTGAAACAGATGTGACAACTGGAAAATCAAGTTTTCTCTACAAGCCATGAACTTTACCATCAATTATTACTGTTCCTGATCAGGTGTGGGCAACATCAGGCCCGGGAGCCAAATCCAGCCCATGAGCAGATAATCTCTGGCCCCTAAAATAATTATGGACAAATGTTCACACCCAATAGTGAACCTCTAGACTCCCTTTTAGGTCTATATAATGTACTATACTAATGTTGGTAGAAAGTAGCCTTTGAGCCTTCATCTTTTGACTGGGGTAAAATCATGGCGCCATTGGGCAAACTTGCCTACCCCTGGTCTAGACTCTAGTGCAATGGTTCCCAAAGTTTAAAATAGTTTTTTCATTGCTTGTAAACAAAGAATCAGGAATATAGGCCTACTGTTTAGGGGTGAAAGCGCTGTAATGGAAAAGTCCATAGTAATGATGAAGTAACAGTCCAAGGAGGAAAGAACACACAAGAAATAGCTGGATAAGAGAAAATCAGTGGGTTAAATGATAATGAGGACAGGAAAATATTGCAGGAGTTCCAAGCCCGAAGAGACCATCATAAACTCCACACAGGTTTGTACTATCAAAGAGAAAAAGTAGTGAAAAGCTCAGGAGCAAAAGCACACACACAAAGTAGATGCTCAGAATATCCAGCAGGTGGCAGACAGGAGCAGCCCCACTCAGGCCCACCTCAGTGACAGACGAGCTCTCCTGCTCCGTGTAGGTTGTGACCATTCGAGCTGCAAAGAGCTTTTTTAACCTCAGATAATCGTCCAGGACCACCTTGAGCAGCGAGCCCTGACAGAACAGCAGCACGGGTCAAACAAATACCACATCAATGTGCAGAGGCGATCAAGACATCAAAAGACTTCACGAAGATCAAACTCAAACTATTCACACCAAGCGCCCTAAAACATTTGACTTTCCCAGTAACACCAGGCCTATATCTACATCAAATCAGGACTAAACCAGGTCTAAAACAGATTTAAATGGGGCTAAACTGTTATATCAATACAAGACACAAATTACAGAAACAAATTTGAATTTAAGGGTAATTATTCACTACAACAAACAGACTTTGCTCCAATTCTCTTTTAACTCATTCGCCTTGATTATTATGTCCCTCACCTTGATGGGCCCGTCTCGCATGATATGTCCCAGTTTGGCGATGTTGTCGTACTCTTGAATGGCGGCTCTCAAATATCGATCGTCTTCAGGCTTGGCTTGAGGCTCACGACCGAATGTGCCCTATCAGACAAAGACACACAAAGGAAACACATATGAATACATTTGTGTCCTTCTTGTTGGATTTTCAGCTTCAACAATAATATATTCACAAATAAACTCACACCACTTTAGTTTATCCAGGAGTAACTTATTAATTATGTCAAAATCAGTAGAACAATCTAGCAATACAGCTCCAACTGTGTTCTTCTGGGTTTTGCTCAGTATCCTACATTGTTACTCACATGAGTGCGTGCAGGGCTGTTCCACAGGTCAGCGATGTCGTTCAGGTTTTCGGGAAGATCGTCCTCGTGATCGGCCTGTACCGCCAGCTCCAGGTTTCGACAGAACGGGTCCATCCAAACTGGGTTAGCCCTGCACACAGCCACCAAGGAACAAAACACATCATTGCTATTGGATAAAATTAGGGCTTTATCCATTCCCTTAAGAAATACTGTATGTAATGACTAATCACAAAAATATCTCACCCTTCAAATGAGTATTTATTTGTATTGGGCATGTCCAAGATGTCCATTAGACCTGGGTTTCCTAAATGAATCAAAAAAGACAAGCCCAAAAGGATTAAACATTCCCGACGAACCGCTCTCTGACGTTGACAGTGGTGAGTCATACCAGACGATCCAGCCGCTACGGCCTTCAACTTCCTCTCATGTCTACAACAAGTACAAGTCTCATTATATGACTGCCTATAGTGCATATGCACGTCTCCAAATATCATATCATGAAACTTACACTCTGCGATAATGCCAGTTCATTGTGATAAACAGGATTCCGGCCAAGCACAGCAGCACCGCCAAGATGATGATGACCAACTGCGTGAAAAAAAAGATCAAGGTTTGCATTATTATCGATCAACTGTTGCTAATTAAGAAGATATTGTGGCAAAAATTATGATAAAGTACTTCAAAGGTAGCACGTATAGACCACCTGACCCATTGTGTTCCTAAGAAGGATTGGCGAGATGACCACAAATAATCAATATTTAAAGGTTAACTAAACAGTGGACAGCGAGTCACAGATAGATAGATAATTAGATAGATAATTTGTCATCAGAGGAGGACAAGAAACCTCTGAGATGGCATCATTGTGATATCATACAAAAGGACAAGCTTTTTACTTTTGAAAATGTTGTAAATTTTAGTATAATGAAATTGACTTTTAAATGTCTGAACAACTGTGTGTCACCACTGTTCTCTGGCCTCATGGTGAGGTGTCAGGGCTCTCTCAGACCCTCCACCAGGGCCTCAGTTAGCGGGGATTGTGTGCTCCCAAAGTTTAGAAAATCTTTTGGACAGTCGAGCTTCTCCTTCAGAGGGGCTACACTGTGGAACTCTCTCCCGACTGCACTGAAACTGCAGACTAATATCAACATCTTTACCAGAGAGCTTAAACAGTGGCTCAAATCAGGCCAAACTTGTTCCCATGTGTAAAATGTGCCTTATCTTGTTTCATAATGTGTTTTATTGTAACCTTGTTTCATAATGTGTTTTATCTTTGTAACCCAAAAGCCCCCTATGGACAGGTGTTGAAAATTAGCACATGTGCTATAACACTTTAAGTAATGCATCTGGTTCTTCCAATGTTAATTGCTATGTCCATATTAAATAAATAAATGAAATGAACTTGTGTGCTCATAAAAGTATACTTGAAGCTAAAGGCTAACCGAAATGAATATCATAAAATAGAAATTAAATAACTAAATACAAATTAAATGGAACAATTATGATTATGCAAATGTGTTCATGTCATGTCACTATTTCAACTTTTATATCAAGTTAGCATTATTTTAGAAACACAGAAGTCTTTAGTATTTCACATCCAATATTAAGTCTTTAACATGTTGTATATAATTATCTATCATGTCCAACACTTTATAAAATGTAAACTTTAAAGATATTTATTAGTTTGCAACCACTTTTATAGGAAGTATAATGGGACAGGAAGTGAGTTTTCCTCGCATGAGAAAAAGGAACTAACTTCATTTACTGTAAAACAAGTCTATTCTATACAAATCAGTCCAAAACAGAAAATACAACTTGGTGTTTTGAGACCTGTAGCGTCGACATGTCGTCCGGCATTTTGTCTGTGACCGCGGGCTGAACGTCCACCACACTGTACTTCCTGAAAAAGTTCATCAGCTGCTCCTTGTTGTCGTCGATCATCTGGATCACCCTGGAAGACGAGTGGAAATATTTCAGGCATGTATTTGGTTATGATTGCAATAATCAGGGAAAGGTGCTGATAAGTTACTCATTACCACCAGTTTAGGAATTACAATTGTGATTCCTAAACTTTTTTGTTTGGGGTGACCCTCTTCGTGTTACATAATATAATTCAGTTTCATCTTCTTTTTTAATATGAAGTGATTCCATGTAAACCCTGGTAAGCTTTTGCGTATCCCCGGTTGGGAAACACTGATTTAACAAACTGAAATGAGGCTGTACTTTATAACTGTCTCACAATGAAACAGTATCTTATGTAGCTCAAAATGTAGCAATCAAATGCAGTTTACTTGTCAACATCCAGAATGGAGTTGGTCTCGTTGTTCACAACATGGATCAGCATGTCTGTTTGGGCGTAGTTCACTCTGTCCTTCTTGTCCACATGAAACTAGAAAAAGAAAACCAAAAAGTCACATACAAAAAGGTACAATTCATCTAAAATATGCATTTTTTCATTTTGAATACCTGAATGTCATCTAAGTTGACAATGGCTCCAGTGATGTTGGACAAAAGGTTCAGAAACTCGTCCTGGTGTTGACGCACTATGTCTGGGATTTCATTGAAGACTATTTTGACCCTCTGATCGTCCCGTAGTATGTAGATGTTCACATTGGAGGTTGTGCAGCGTCCATCAACGTCACAGGCCAAAACCTCCATTTGAAAGTAGCCGGGTTTGTAGGCCGCGAAGAGGTCGTAAGTGCGGATAATGCCATCTGTTAGGCCTGTTAATGACATAAGAAGAACAAAAACAAAAAACAGGTATAATAGTAAGTAAGTGCTTTATCCATCCCTGTGCTGGTGCTATGTGATTTGGGCAGCTCCAACAGCTGCCCCACGACCCGGCAACGGACAAGTGGAAGAAATGGATGGATGGATGGATGCTTTATCCATTGAACAGTAGTACAATGAAATTGTGTAGATCAGATGTTTTGGTTAGTCACTGTGGGCCAACCAGCATGTTTTTGGAGGAAGGCAAAACCAAAGTACCCCGAGTAAACCGGTCTGGGTGCCATCGGTGCACTGGTCAGCTCCAATACCTCCTCTTTATATTCATAATTTCTTCAGTTTTGCAAAGACAATTGAAATCAGCCCATGGCTACAATCTGCTGTGGTGTGTTTATATGCATGAGACCCATGTGTGTTCATTACCATGCGCTGTCCCGACTACATAAACCAATACATAAATCAAATAAACAGAGGGATGAGGAAAACTGAATGTTTGAGAAGTAAATTGGACACAATCTTTGAGCAAAAACAAAAGAAATGACAGAAATCCCAAAATACAAAGTTAATGTCAAGTACTTTTCTGTAAGAAAGAGGCTTTGGTGTTTAGGGACTCCACTAAATCCACGGCACTCTTTCAACATCAAAATGTTATACTATATTTACATCATATTACATCATCAAAGCCTTTATTATCATGGGCAAATGAGTTTAAACAGTTTAAAACCATTTCTGGTTTCTTCCATGCGTATCAGCAACTACAAGCCTCCCTCAAGAAGTCAAACATTGACAGAATTGTTTTGCAAAATATGCTGCTACATGTGGTTTTATTGGACCATCATCTTTGTATTTTTGACAAACTTATGGAGTAAAATATTAATTGTTTTCAAAGAAATCTTGATCATTTTAATGGCTTTTAAGATCTTCATTGTAGCACAATTAATTCATTGTTTTTTTATTTCCCCACAAAAACTTTGCTTATGACTCATAGCCCAAAATAGCCAACAATAATAATATCACGGCAACAAAAACATTGTTATAATCGAAAGATGATACTTACCAATTGTGAAGATGTTTCCAACAATCTCACTGCCGTTGTTCTGGGTCTGGAAGTACTGAGTCGTGACAATGTGGTAATGCACTATACTGTTGTTGCCAATGTCATTATCGATGGCCACCACTTTGATCAGCTCAGAGCCCACTTTGGCATTTGTAGCAACGCCTAAAATACGCACGCACAGAATAGATTTTTTTTAACTTAGAAATATTCCAGACCTAATATTTACTGCAATAATCCCTTTCTACTAATGCACAGCCCAATATCTTACCTGCCGTATACTCCGCCTTAGTAAACCGAGGCGTCTGGTCATTGATGTCCTCCAGAAGGATGCGGACCTCCAGCAGACTGGGGTCCCGGGTTGGGTCCAGGTTTCGCAGTCGGCTCCTGGAGCCTCTGGGGGGCGTCCAGCTCTTGTTACTCGAGGCTTTGACGATAATAGAAAATGATGGAGTCTCCTCTCGGTCCAGGTCCTTAGTCAACCGCAGCTCCCCATCCAGACTCAAGGCAAAGTTTCCATCTGTGTTTTTCCCTGAAACAAATGAGGATAGTAGGGCTGGGATGATAAACCAAAACAGATCAATACAGGCCAATATGACTCACAGGGAAAGGAAACATATATTAAAACAGGGTTGCATAATCTATTATTAAATAATTTACCAAACATTTCACTCAAATCATTTCATTAAATGAGAGCAAACATTGCAAGCAATTAGTTTGTTTTGGTACAAATTGTATAAAAATAATTTGGCAACAGAAATGACACAGTAATATATTGTTTCAGCCCTGGAGAATGACACTGAACATTTATAATTTTCGATTTTAAAGTTCTTTTTGGTTTTTAAATGTCTTAATGGTCTTGGTCCTTCTTATCTTTCAGAACTGCTTTTACCTTATGAACCTTCACGGCCCCTTCGCTCCTCCGGCAGGGGTCTCCTAGTTATTCCTTAAATCAACAGACAGACTCACGGCGAGGCGTCTTTCCAATATTATGGTCCTCGCCTCTGGAACGACCTGCTGAGGAGCTCAGGACCCCAGAGAACGTTCATGTATTTAAGAGCAGGCTCAAGACCCACCTTTTTAGCTTAGCTTTTAACTGACATCTATTTATTTAGTCATAATTATATGAAGCGCTTTATAAATAAAGACTGATTGATTGATTGATAAAATATTTTATAGAGTGATTGATTGATTGATTCTTCCTTTCAGTTTTCTCTAAAACAAAACATTTAATTTACCTGCAATAAAATAGTAGACAATAGCATTGGATCCCTCATCCGCGTCCAGAGCACTGGTCACTTGTCCCACGATGGTCCCAGGAGGGGAGTGTTCAGGCACTTTGAGGGTTTGGTAAGGCGGACCACCACCCTAAAATAAATAGATTACGCAATTCAATTATTTAATAAATAAATACTATCACTAGTTTTGGATGCAAGGCTATTACTCACTGGTGGTTTGAGGAAGACTGGTTCATTGTCATCAATATCCAACAGCGCCACCTGCAGAGGCTGTGTGGTTTCATAAGGCACTGGTTGACCCAAGTCACGGGCCACAATAATAAGCTATAACAAAAAATTGAAACATTTAGAATTCAGTTTTGGGTATATTATCTGATTTAACTAAGTAACAAAGAGTAGTGAATCTTACGCTTAGCAGGGCCTGTTTCTCGCGGTCCAGTTTGACTGTGGTGATGATCACTCCCGTCACAGCGTCGATGTGGAAGTTCTCCCAGTCTCTGTTGCTTGCTCCTGTCTGCAGAAAGGCATAGCGCACCTCTCCATTCACCCCCTCATCTGCATCTGTCGCATGGACCTCGTACACGGGCAGACCTGGGGGCTGCTCCTGGGGCATGAAATACAGTGGTCATTAGGTTAAATATTGTTCTCCACGATGGTCTGTCTCATATTGACGCCATATTAATAAAACATTAAAAATAAGCTATCATTCTTTCTAAGTTTGACAAAAACTCAATGCATTTTTTCTATCATATAGTATTACTTAGAAACTTATATTTTGACATATAATCTTTTAAGAGCTCAAGCTAGCACTACTAAAACTCAATACTAATACAGAGAAGGGCAAAGGAAAGCCCGGGGTGAACTGTTCCGTATTTTATTACGGCCGCAAAGCCTTTAAGAGACCAAAAGCTTAGATCAGTTCTGACACTATTAAACTGAGCACAGTTTGATGCACTGGAAGAGCATCACTGAATCTCGCCTTAAGACATTATATGCTCCTATAGCCTTACCTCTGATATGTGGATGGTAGTGCCATTGACCGGCCGCACAAACATGGGCCGGTTGTCATTGACGTCGATGACAGTGATGATGAGGGTCGCGGTGCCCCACTGCGGAGGCCTGCCCTGGTCTGTGGCCACTACCGTCAGGTTAAAGTGCTCCGAGGACAGCAGCATGCGGCGCGAGCGGATCAGCCCTGTGTTTGGGTCCAGGGCAAAGGCATCTGCAGTGGTACAGTTATAGATACATAACACATGGATAAATAAATGGCAAGTAGAAAAACAAAAAAATCATAGTGACATAAGTAAACAGATTCTATTCAACAACTGCAGACCTATTCCATGCTCTGAATCATAGGTGTGCTGGTTTGAACATTAAAAAAAAGAAGGTCTGCAGTAAATTCAAAGATTCAAAGATTTTTTATTTGTCAAACCATTTGTGAATGATTTGGGGAGTGCGGGTTGGGAGGGCAGGGAGGGCACGGAAGGCAGGGAGGGCAGGGAGTTCACCTTCCTGATGGCCTGGTGTATGAAACTGTTCTTCAGTCGACTGGAACAGGCCCGTGGATTCCGCAGTCTTCTCCCTGAAGGCATTACCTTGAAGAGACTGTGTGATGGGTGCGTGGGGTCCCTGGTGATTCTGACAGCTTTGCGGGTGAGAGGGGTGGAGTACATGTCCTTAATGGTGGGGAGAGGGGCTCCGCAGATCCTCTCCGCTGCTCTCACGATGCGCTGGAGGCTCCTTCGGCAGGAGGCAGTGCTGGTGCCGTGCCACACAGTGATGGAGCTGGTCAGGATGCTCTCTATAGTCCCTCTGTAGAAGTTGCACATAACGGAGGCAGGGGCTCTTGCTCTCCTCAACTTGCGGAGAAAGTAGAGATGCTAATTACTTTTCTTGACCAGTGATGTAGTGTGCATGGTCCAGGAGAGGTTCTCTGTGATGTGCACACCCAGGAACTTAGTGCTGGTCACCCTCTCCACTGCAGCACCGTTGATTGTTAGAGGAGCATGCTGGACCTTCTCCACATTTAGATGAGACCCACCACTGTTGTGTCGTCTGCAGACTTGATGAAGAGGTTTGAGTTGTACTTTGGAGCCCAGTCATGGGTCAGCAGAGTGAACAGGAGGGGGCTCAGCACACAGCCTTGGGGTGCTCCCGTGTTCAGTGTGATGGATCTGGAGGACTTGCCGCCGGCACGTACAGCCTGTGGTCTCCCCGTCAGAAAGTCCAGCAGCCAGTTGCACAGTGATGTGTTGATCCCCAAGTGGAGCAGTTTGTGCATTAGCTGCTGTGGGATTATAGTGTTGAACGCTGAGCTAAAGTCTAAAAACAGCATTCTAACGTAAGAGTCCTTTATTTCAAGGTGAGGGTCAACTCATTTGGAGGAGGAATAGGCAACATTCTGTTTATTTCTCCATGTATACAGAAACTTTCAACCTCTAAGAAAGCCTGAGTGTACATGTTTTAAAGAACACAATTGCCTTAATGTAAGATTGTGGAAAAATTACATTAGAAACTAAAACAGAAAATGCAGAATAAATCATTGCTTTTTACAGCTGTAGCTCGAGGGTTTTGAGATCATGGGCATCCAATACATTTAATACAAATTCTATAGACAAATGTTTATTCCCTGTTTTGAGCTATATTTTTAATAGTGAAATAAACTTAAGGTCCTGAAATCAAACTTTTGAAATCAAATGTTTTCGCGCTATTCATCTAAATGACACATGGATCTGTACACGATTCTTTCAGCAAGTGAAATTAAAAGAAGAAATATTTAAAATGCAAATTATATTCTGATTATTCAGTGTGACCTTTTTGCCTTGTATTGAATATTTGCACCTGCGTTGGCTCCCAGCATGGTGTAAAGTATGGCTCCGTTGTCTCCTTCATCCAGGTCAGTGGCTTTGATGATGATGACAGAGGTCCAGCTGGGCTCATTCTCAAAAACACTGGTGTTGTACACACGCTCCGAAAACCGCGGCTGGTAGTCGTTTATGTCCAAGACTGTGATCAGGACCTGTCAAGAGTCAAAATTCAGAGAGGCTTTAGAGAGTATGATTAATGTTTGGCATCACATTCCACATAGTGATGAAAAACAAAAAAGTTAAAGCTTACTTCTCTCTTAAAAACAAAACAAAAAACACTCATACGGTACCTGTACGGAGTTCTCCCTCCTGTTGTTGGGACTACCCCCTGGGTTGTCCCGGGCTACTGCGGTCAGAGTGTAATGGTCCTTGGTCTCTCTGTCCAGGGAGAGAGGATGTAGATCTCGCCCTATCACACAAACAGGAGGAGATCCATTAGGAAGGAAGTGCCAGCAGCGTCAGGGAGGGGCAGCTTTATCAACACTGGAGTCTGTGTGTGTCCATGTATCACATCGAGATGAGACTGGACAAATGTTTAGGCTACGCTGCCAGGCATAAGATCAAGACAATGCTATTTAGTGAGGATGCATACCAACGGACACCAAGGAGCCTATACAGACTCGAAGTAGTATGAGATTACAAATGTTTACACTTGATAGTCACCAAAATAAATGTATTATACTGTACCTTTCATAAGATTACTTACATCTCCAAAGGCTGTGGTCTAGTGGTCAAGTATAAATGCTGGGTATGTGAAATGTACACTGTCAAACGTAATACGAGCTTTTATGCCATAACAAAGCCAAAGGATTTAGTAATCGAAAGTATGGTTCTCTTTGGGCTTTCTGATTGGACAATGGAGTGGATACTTGAAATAATCAACATTACAGCAGGTATCAGTGAAACAAAATGTAATTATAACATCTATTGACACATAGAGATTATGTTTATAAAATACAAAACAAAATCCTACATTACCTTTGTTTATTCAATAGTCTTCATTGCACCTGTTTCTGCATCTGTTTCAATGCCTCCAATTTCAACTACAATACTAGAAGGTGAAAGTACGCATTTATTACTTACAGTTGTTGGTTTGATGCTGAACTTGCCCTCTCCATCCACCAGACTGTATTCAAGCACCGCAAACAGCCCAGAGTCGGCGTCTGTAGCCTGTACTCGAATTACAGTGGCCCCAAGGTTCACATCTTCAGTAACGGGCTCCTGTCAAGACACGGAAACTTATTCATATCTAATTAATATTAAAAAGTAGGTTTGTTTTCTTAATATCTTAATATTAAGACTAGACAGGTTGATTACGTGGTAAGCAGGTTGTAGAAATATGGGGTTGTTGTCATTGACGTCTACAATGCGCAGATAGACTGGAAGCTCAGCGATTCGGGGAGGGGTGCCGTGATCCTGGGCTCGAATGGTGAAATTCAGCCAATGGATCTGCTCATAGTCCACTGTTTGGTTGGCTACAATCTTACCTGAAATCACAGAGAAGCTTAATGTAGAAGTCAGTACATTATCAGCACAGCACAGTGAAGGGCTTGTCTACATTCAGGACAAGAAACGGGGCATTTTGACCTCAAAGTTGATGAATTTGAAACAGAAATGCCTGCTAATGGAGTTGAGTGAGTTTAGCAAGAGCCAATTTGTGATGGCAAGGTTGTTCAAAGTACAAAAGTTCAGATTGTTATTTCGAGTGCTACAGAGCAGGGGTGCCCAAAAGGTACGCACTTGCATAATTCTCATTCTACAGAAACCTTCAACAAGTGTAGAATTGACACTAATTTCCCTTCTGTTGCCATGCTGTGACACCACCTGCATACCCTCCTAAGTTTGTTGCATATGTGATAATAAAGATGTGGTTAAATTAATATAGCTTATTGCACTATTCCACTCTCTACACATAGCAGGGCCATCTCCAGCCCTCTCCTTTGTTTGGGGATATCTATCTATGAACTCCATCATTTAAGGCTACAAACATATCTATTGGAAATATACAGTAGCTAGATGGTCAAATCATCACAATATGTTTTTTGTGTTCCTTGGTCCAGTACTGAGGGTAACCAAACTTCTCCAGCTAAAGATCTCCAGAGCGTCTCCTGCCTTTTCATCTACACTCTCTCGGCCACACTGTGGAAATACTTTATTTTGATACTACTACACCACGATCAAACTGCAAAATGTTTTTATTAGGCCTATGAATTGAAATAATCACTTTTATTTGGTTCTAAATTTGTTTGAAGGTGGGTCCCGTAGCTACACCATTGATACTCCGTGATTTGCAATATCCAAGAACAGTTGAAAAAGTAATTCAAAGTAATTTAGTACCAGTGGAAGGGTCTTCCAGTCGGACATAATCGCCCCGGGGCAGGTGCAGGAGCTGGTAAATGACCTGTCCATTGGGGCCCTTGTCCGGGTCCACAGCTGACACAGACAGAAGCGTGGTCCCGGGCTGAGCTCCCTCTAAAATCTTCTCTGTAAAGTTAGTCACTCCGAACGGCCGGAAGCGAGGGGCATTGTCATTTACATCCAACACATTGATGGTTAGCCTCGCTATAGACAAGACAATTGAAAGCTTTGAATATATTCATACATATTGTCTTAGTATGACTGTAACCACGTATGAGCTTACCATTTGGGACGCTTCCCGATTTGTCAATGACTTCACTCGCGTTATCGTGGACAGAGACAATTATTTCAAATGTAGCCACCAGTTCCCTGTTTAAAGGGTTACGTACAAAGACAGCACCTAAGACACAGAAACACAAGGATCCTTAGTTTACAATTAAGCGGAGCAAAACTCTTTATACAAGCAATTAACCAACACCAAAGCCAGGCTGAAACAGGAATTAATAGTTAGAACTTCAGAAAAGATTTGAAACTGTTTTTGAATATGAGCCACACAGGTCGAGACTGAGACCCGCTCAATGATTTCATATCAATAAATCCGTATTGATTGAGGCGGTGTCTCACCCGTGTGCAAATCAATGCCAAAGGAGTCCTGCAGGCCGCCCACCGGGTTATTCCCATCATCCTTTGCTTCCACAGAGATGATGTAATACTCCAGTCTGGGATGGAGATCGGGGTCCTCTGCTGTCAGCGTTGCCACGACGACCCCGGCGGTGTGGACTCGTTCACGTTCATAATAGTGACCGGTTCAATAAAACGCGGCCTCGAATCGTTCACGTCGTCCAGGATCACGATGAGCGTCGCGGTCCCGGACAGAGGGGGCGTGCCACGGTCCGTCGCCAGGACAACCAGGCGGTACGACCCTCGGTCTTCCCGGTCCAGGGTGGTGTTCCCGACCAGGACCGCCCCGGAGATCGAGTCCACCACGAAGCGGTCCTGCGCTCCGCTCTCGAGGCGATACGAGATCCAGCCGTTAGCGCCCGAGTCAGCGTCCGTAGCCGAGAGCTGAGTCACAACGACACCTGCAACAGACGGTCTAAACGTCAGTGACAGTCAGAGGGACGAACAACCACTTTAATCAGTTTATCAATGTGTGGGCGCCTTTTTATTCTGGTTCATTTTATTGCGAGACTCAAGTTTAACAGACATCGAAAGGGTTTGTTCTAAGCACGTCCACAAATGTCCCATAGCTAAAATTTTTAGAATAGAACAATCCACCCATCCTGGAACCGCCACCTTAACGTGGTGGAGGTTTTTGATCACCCGAATGATCCTAGGTGCTCTGTTGTCAGGGGCTTCGTGCCCCTGGATATTGTCTCCCATGGCAAACAGATCTTAGGTGACGGGTCAGACAAAGAGCGGCTCAGAAGCCCCTTATGAGAGACCAACAGGCCCGGTTAGAATCGTGAGGCCGTCCTTCTGTGGACCCACCACCTGCAGGGATGGATGGATGGATGGATGGATGGATAAAACAATCTGTGCTCTATAAGTAGTTTTATTTAGTTAATATTATTATAATTTTTTATCAGTCTGTTGCCAAGTATAAACTATTAGAGGAATGTGCTGCCATGATGATTTATTTGTTCTTTCCCCATACTTTTTTATCTCCCTTAATCGAAGAAAGTCCCACTGAGATGAATGAATAAATATTTACACAGTACAGCACACAGTGGCAGATAATATGCAGATGGTCACTTTCGTAGCTATAACAACAGTGAATCCTCCTGACCCGCTTAAAGCTCCTCCCCTCATGAGAAGCATAACTGACCTGTAGGGCTGTTCTCTGGGAGCCTCACACTGAAGCTGGGTGGATTGAAGACCGGAGGGTTATCGTTTTGGTCCAAGATGGTCACCGACAGAGGAACGCTGCTGTTTAACCCACCAATGTCCTCCGCCACAACAAACAGCTCCACCCTGGGCTCCACAAACGCCTCACGATCCAGGCTCGCCCCTTTATGGACCAGTATCACGCCTGGGGGGAAATGAATGATTGTGAGGCTAGAAATGTCAAATTTGAGTTGCCATGCCAAAATTAATAATTCAAAACACTGCTGTTCTAGCATTTGAATGGTCAAAACTCCTCAAAATGTGGTTCATGACAGGCACAAGTCATGTGAATTTAACCCATGAATATTATATAAGCATTTAATTTTAATCAACAGATACTAATCAAAACTAAGCACAAAATCAGGTCTAAAGTGAAAGTTTACATACCATTATTATTATTATTATACAACTTTGTAGTGACTTTACTTGGTCAACATTTGATTTAAGGTTCATTTTAGCGCAAATGAACTCAAGTAGCAATTTAGATATACAGTGAGGAAAATAAGTATTTGAACACCCTGCTATTTTGCAAGTTCTCCCACTTAGAAATCATGGAGGGGTCTGAAATTGTCATCGTAGGTGCATGTCCACTGTGAGAGACATAATCTAAAAAAACAAATCCAGAAATCACAATGTATGATTTTTTAACTATTTATTTGTATGATACAGCTGCAAATAAGTATTTGAACACCTGTCTATCAGCTAGAATTCTGACCCTCAAAGACCTGTTAGTCTGCCTTTTATAATGTCCACCTCCACTCCATTTATTATCCTAAATTTAGATGCACCTGTTTGAGGTCTTTAGCTGCATAAAGACACCTGTCCACCCCATACAATCAGTAAGAATCCAACTACTAACATGGCCAAGACCAAAGAGCTGTCCAAAGACACTAGAGACAAAATTGTACACCTCCACAAGGTTGGAAAGGGCTATGGGGAAATTGCAAAGCAGCTTGGTGAAAAAAGGTCCACTGTTGGAGCAATCATTAGAAAATGAAAGAAGCTAAACATGACTGTCAATCTCCCTCGGACTGGGGCTCCATGCAAGATCTCACCTCGTGGGGTCTCAGTGATCCTAAGAAAGGTGAGAAATCAGCCCAGAACTACACGGGGGGAGCTGGTCAATGACCTGAAAAGAGCTGGGACCACCGTTTCCAAGGTTACTGTTGGTAATACACTAAGACGTCATGGTTTGAAATCATGCATGGCACAGAAGGTTCCCCTGCTTAAACCAGCACATGTCAAGGCCCGTCTTAAGTTTGCCAATGACCATTTGGATGATCCAGAGGAGTCATGGGAGAAAGTCATGTGGTCAGATGAGACCAAAATGGAACGTTTTGGTCATAATTCCACTAAACGTGTTTGGAGGAAGAAGAATGATGAGTACCATCCCAAGAACACCATCCCTACTGTGAAGCATGGGGGTGGTAGCATCATGCTTTGGGGGTGTTTTTCTGCACATGGGACAGGGCGAATGCACTGTATTAAGGAGAGGATTACCGGGGCCATGTATTGCGAGATTTTGGGGAACAACCTCCTTCCCTCAGGTAGAGCATTGAAGATGGGTCGAGGCTGGGTCTTCCAACATGACAATGACCCGAAGCACACAGCCAGGATAACCAAGGAGTGGCTCTGTAAGAAGCATATCAAGGTTCTGGCGTGGCCTAGCCAGTCTCCAGACCTAAACCCAATAGAGAATCTTTGGAGGGAGCTCAAACTCCGTGTTTCTCAGCGACAGCCCAGAAACCTGACTGATCTAGAGAAGATCTGTGTGGAGGAGTGGGCCAAAATCCCTCCTGCAGTGTGTGCAAACCTAGTGAAAAACTACAGGAAACGTTTGACCTCTGTAATTGCAAACAAAGGCTACTGTACCAAATATTAACATTGATTTTCTCAGGTGTTCAAATACTTATTTGCAGCTGTATCATACAAATAAATAGTTACAAAATCATACATTGTGATTTCTGGATTTTTTTTTTTAGATTATGTCTCTCACAGTGGACATGCACCTACGATGACAATTTCAGACCCCTCCATGATTTCTAAGTGGGAGAACTTGAAAAATAGCAGGGTGTTCAAATACTTATTTTCCTCACTGTAAGTACATGACTAAACCCATTAAAGCAACTAAGATTCTGTACATTTCCCATATTTTGTTAAGTACTAGGACATTTATATGTACTTGACTGGAAAGTTACCTGTGTCGGCGTCCACAGTGAAAAGGTCCACCCTGGTCCCCTGTAGACTGTATTTGACCACGGCGTTTTGGTTGATGTCTTTATCCTCAGCCCGGACAGGCCCGTTAAGCACTGTCACTGTGGTGCCTACAAAACACACACACAAATACAAACTGAGGTGATCAGATATTACTTATTACTCTTTAACTATTTATTTACTTTTTGCTCAATAGTTGTATCTAAACTATTTGGCTGGATATCGTTGACAAAGGTCTTCAAGCTGTCATCTGTACTTGGCATTGAATGGTTTGCCAAGAAATGGAGTGGATATTTTAATGACTAGGATCAGGAGCAACAAACCTTTTCTTACAGGTAACCATTCTTGCCTTCACCTAACCACACTTCTAATTGCCCAGATGCCCTATTTATAGCAGCCAAGCACATTTAATACTGTTTGTCTGAACTCTCGACATCACCCTCCCTCTCTTCACGTTTGTTTTATCTTTCAGCGCTGATTCTTCTTCTCCTGAAACGCTGGGGTTGTGAGTCTCACTCAGCAATTGACGACTACTCACTGTTAATAAATTTTGAATCGTACCTTTTGTTGTGGCGTGGTCCTTGCTAGTGAACGGGTTGGTAAATATTCAGCCTGCTGCCTAATAAACATCATTTGTGCTGATGAAGGAGCTTGAATGAGAGGCGAAATTTCCAACACTTAAACTACCAAATGCAGGTGACAACTTAAAGGAATAGGCCACCGTTTTTGCATACTGAGATTGATACTGAGACGAGTTGATGCGTACCTGTCTGGCCTTTATGCGTGCTCTCAGTCACGCAAAAAGACCAAAGATGTTGTTCGCATTTAGCCTCTCCTCCTCTCCTCTATGGACCCAAACGGGAGTGAAGTTAGACGCGACCAAGCTCTTCCATGTTTCCCCTATTCAATTACGGTTACACGATCCAAGTATAGTTACACAAAATGAAACCTGTCGATTTTCTAAGCGGATAAAAAGGGCTACTGTATTGTAAGGTGTTAAGGTGAAGATATATAAACCTTTATTTTTAAGAACCTTTATCTAGAATAAATCAAGTAAATATATTAGAGTACAGGCACTGACCACTGCTACTTTAAGTTTTAGTTAGTTTTACAGTCTTAGGCTATGTGCACAACATGCCATTTTTATCCATGTTTGCAACCTGCGATAAAACAAAAAGTATCAAAAGGTCTTATGGAAGTCTCATTGCCTTACATTCTCAAATTATGATTAGTGTTGTTGTAAGCCCTACTAATCTTATTAAGGACTTTCAAAATTAGTTTTCTAATAAAGAGCGGCGTGCAAACAAATCCAGGAAGCGCAGTAGACAGTGACACAGATGTTCAAACCACAGGTCTCACTATGAGTGTGTGCGTCTAAAGCCTTATGTTGCCGAGTGGTACCTGTGGCAGAGTTCTCTGTGATTTCAGCCCTGTAGCTCGCTCGGCTGAATATGGGCCTGTTGTCATTTTCATCCAAAATTGTAATCACCATCGTCTCCGAATCCTGGATGGGCACAGAAAGACAGAAGAAATTAGACGCATTATGGTTATTGTGTCTGGTTTTCTTAGTAAATTGTTTTATGGATTGTTTCCAAACCATTGTATTCTATTTTATTCACGTTATACACATTATGCGTGTGTGTACGGGTTTATTAACCAGATGCAGTTGTTCAGATGGATAAAAGATTCACAGAAAGATTTAAATGCTCATTTCCATGCAGTTTGTGGTTTCTGTTTACAACTTTCAAGTTCAGTTTGACACCACACCACAAGTTTACCGACGACAGCTTTCATGCACAGACACAGTAAGTGTAAGAAGGTGTAAGAAGTTCAAATAATTTTTAAGATGAGTGAAAATTGTATTGAAAAATTGCAAAGATACGTGGCTGAAATTGAACACAAATTATTCATTTATTTAGTTAATTTAAACTTTGTTTCTATCAACGTCAAAGAGATCACAACATAATGGCCTTGAAAAATGTTTTATAGTTCAGACAGGAAATAACAAGTTCTGGTATAGTTTGCAACTGCAGAACTCGATGATATATATAAGTTGAGGATTTTGAAACACTTTCTAAAATGTTGCACATTCCCGCCTTGAATACTCTAATGAATATGTAGTAAAGGTTGCATCATGGAGCACACAGAGCTTTACCCTGCGAGCGATGCGTGGGTTTTCGGGGTTGTCTTTGACAGTGATGGTCAGTCTGTATTCGGCCACTCGTTCACGGTCCAGCGGCCTGTTTACATGCACCACACCGGTCTGAAACAAAGCAAAAACATTAGTTGCTTCCAAACCAAAGTTGCAAAAAAATACAGTACATATGCCAGCCATAATAGCTCAAATTAAAATGTATGGCATTAAAACTAACACTATTTTCCGGACTATAAGTCGCACTTTTTTCATAGTTAGGCTGAGGGTGCAACTTATACTCAGGTGCGACTTATACTATAAAAATATATAATTTCACATGTTACTTTCACACTGACAGCTGCTAGAGGGCGCTCTAGGCATATGTACCAGTATCTGCTACTCCTATACCACTGAAGATTTAAAAAAACGTAATCGAGCAGTAGAAAAAAAGTTTGGAATGAGCGAGAAACTTGTGAGGGACAGGCGAAAAGCGGAGGTTACTGCAATGAAGAAAACAAAAAAATCTAATCGCGGACTAAAAGCTAGATGGCTATAGCTAGAGTAACGAGTTCGCAAATGGGTGCTTGAACAACGTGCTGCCTGGAGAGGTTTGTCAACGGTGCAGTTACGCCTCCATGCTCAGGTAGTCAAGTCAAGGCTGGTGCGACTTATACTCCGGTGCGACTTATAGTCCGGACAATACGGTACTCTGATATTTATGAATTTAAAGCAGTACTAAGTAACTTGTTTATCTTAATAAATCCTTTCCGTAGTCCCTCTGGGGGTAATACAAGTGTTAATGGGATGATTGGGGGTCTTTCATGAAAGCTTTCCTGCCACCGGGTCGGAGGCACCAATACACACTAATAGAATCACGAAAAAGAAGCTAACAGGCTAACGGGCAAAGCTAACTGCGGGCTAGCGCCACTTAAACAGTATTTACAGCCAAGTTTTAGTGAAAATCTCCACTGTGTAATTGGATGTACAATATCCCTCTCTCCCTTTGTCTTTTCTGTCAGCGTAGCATTTACTCTCACGGACAATTAATGAGTAAAAAAACACAACATGCTACGACACCTGCAGTGGCGCTTATGGCCTCTAGGCACATGAGTTACTTAGTACTGCTTTAAACTATTTTAGATCTATCAATTCCTTTATGCACGCCAGAGAAGGGACGATCCCCATTCAGTCACAGTGCCATCTTGACAACAACAAAAAGAAACATACAGTATCTTACAGTGTCATTGATGTAGAAGGCTCCGTCCACGTTGCCGGCTGTGATGTTGTAAGATAGCAGAGCGTTTTGCCCACTGTCCGTGTCTGAGGCTTGGACTCTGGCCACAGATGTGTGAATGGGTGCCCACTCGCTCAGGCTGGTGCTGAAGGGCAGGTTCAGGATCACCGGGTCATTGTCGTTGATATCGAGGACCAAGACTCCAACCACCACCTTGAAAATGAAGATATGCAGGTTATAATGTGTCTAGTATAAACAGTGAAAGGCTTACAGACAATATATTAGCAAAAACAACATACGACAATACTGTATTATCTTTATTTACAGCACCACTTTGTAAACGTTGGCAACTATATTACTTTAAATTTTATGCACACTACCTATTTTATTCATATTCTATTTGCTGGGTTTATAAGATTAGCTTTATTGTATTAGTGCGCTGTGTGGCCAAGCATTTCCCTCACGAACAAACCTATAATGACGACTGCTCTTCCTTTCCCAGTTTTGATGGATACTGACCACAACAGACAATAATCATCCCACAAGAGCAGCAGTGCTTAGATCACACACTTAAAATACTTATACTTTATTACTTTCTCGCTTCTATATCATTAAACAACACTTGCTTATCAGTTCCCTCTCAATAACAAATGCCATGTTGAAGAGAAAACCTGTCATTTACTTGGCCTGTCATAGTATTTTGCTTGGTCGCGGCTGTGTAAAGTGTGTAAAGTGTTACGCACAGAGCTGTTTCGTGAAGGCGTTCCCAGGTCGCGGGCCGTGACTGTGATGTTGTAGAAACTAGTGGTCTCTCTGTCCAGCTCCACGTCCTTCCTCACTCTGAGCTCCCCCTCCACCGGAGACACCATGAACTCATCTGAGAACCAAAGATACAGTGTTCAGGCATGAGCTTTAACTTAGTGTCATAAAAAAACAAAAACAAAATCTTCAGTAAACTACCAACAGTTGAATATTGAAATGTGCTAGTATTAGGCCTCCTGGGTGTCAGATGGTGTTATCACTTCAGCATTTTTGGAATTACACGAGACTGTGTCATACTAAGCATGCAAACTTAATGCAATGACTCAACAAAATAACCTACTGATTCTACATTTTTTATTGTTTTTAGGTAGAAACCATGCAAGCAGTAAGCACTAATATTTAAAAATAAAAAAATGTTGGCACTTCTATGAGCCACAATAATATTACCTGCTCGTGTTGCTATACTACCTAGACTATTTGTAGTACTATTTGTACAGGAAGTATGATGATATGCTAGACGTGTTCCCAAAACAGATTGTGTTCGCGATGTGTTACTGTCTTACTGCTTAGATTTCAAGCAGAGGGCCAGCAAAATTAAATGATAGAATTCACTATTGTGTCTAAAGAGAAATATCAATGGTTAATATCCTTCAGTGTTATCAATATGTATACAGACCCGATGCAAAAAAATATTTTTCACATTTGCAGAAAGAAGTAACATTATATATAATCAAACGTAGTGAAGCTTTAAATCAGGGCTATTCAATTACATTTTTTACTCATTGTCTACTGGGCCGTTCATTACCAAACGTATTCATCATTTTGGGATTTAAATTAAAATCTCATTACCATCATTGCTCAAGTAGAATTAAACATATAACGTTTAATTATTTAACAGCATTTTAAGCCTCTTTAAAAACGACAGCAAGCAGCAGAAGATACAGTGTTATTACTCACTCACTGTGACTGCCACTTATTATTTCAGCACATTAGCGTCTAAAGGCCTTTCCATCTCTATCGTATCATTTTGAAGGACACAAAACAAACACACACCAGAAGCACATGGCTACTTCATATGCCTAAATATAAGGAAGTACTTTAGCATTACCGTCACTGCTTTTGGGCGCAATTGAATTGTGACTCTTAACAGATGCACTGCACATGTATTAACAATTCTCTGTAATTATATTTTCAGCCCCCTCCTGGAACCGCCACCTTAACGTGGTGGAGGGGTTTGAGCACTGGAATGATCCTAGGAGCTCTGTTGTCGGGGGCTTCGTGCCCCTGGTAGGGTCTCCCATGGCAAAGCGGTCCTAGGTGACGGGTCAGACAAAGAGTGGTTCAGAAGCCCCTTATGAGAGACCACCAGGCCCGGTTAGAATCGTGAGGCCGCCCTCCCGTGGACCCACAACCTGCAGGAGGAGCCAGAGGGGCTGGTGCAATGTGATTTGGGCAGCTCCAACAGCTGCCCCCACGACCCGGCAACGGAAAAGTGGAAGAAAAGGGATGGATGGATGGATATATTTTCAGCAGGTACAGATCCTTCCCGCTGTTATCCGTAGAAGCTTCTTTTAAGCTCTTTTAATAAAAAAATTGACTTTTTTCAAATCAGTTAAATAGAAAAATCGGGGAGCCCGAACAACTGCCCCTCATCTGGGATTCTGACATCATGAAATTCTAAGGCACACCTAATGAATGCAAACCCTTTCCTGGACATACTCTGATAATCCCCTCCTGTGATGCTGTACTCCACTTTGCCGTTGAGTCCAGAGTCTTGGTCTGTGGCTTTGACGGTCCAGACTCGGGGTCCCGGCTGGCCCTCGGTCACCGGGAAGGGTCCCTCGTACGGTCTGGGGAAAGTGGGTGTCACGTCGTTTATGTCCAGCACATTCACCAAAACCTTAAGGGAAAGAGCTTTCATCAGCAAGTGTCGGGATGCACAGAGGTAACAAATGATAATAAATACTGTGAAGGAGGATACAAGGACAGTGTGCATTGCCAGCTGCCAGATTATAACAACTAAACTTTGGTCAATAGGGCACAACTCTACCAACAGAGCTATTGCCATCAAGCTGTACATAATTCACAAATAAATCAAAACCTGGAAAACCTGTGTTAATTGTTTTAACGTTAAAGTGAATGTTGTTTTCCTTGTCATATGAATATTACTGATAATACAGAAGACCACAAGTAATAAAAAAGTTTAAAAAAAAACAGCTTGCACTACTTGCATCCTTTTGTTTACTAATCCACACCGTGTTGTAGCTGCTGTAGCCTTGTGGGCAAGTGAGACGTCAATGAAAAGTTTTATCAGGACTACAAGCCTTAGGCCCCATGGTTGAATACAGAATTGTTACACTGGCTCAAACTATAAATCATTCAAATAATACAGATTTTTTTTTTTTTTACTGTTCATACTTGCTTGTATTTTGTTGGAAAAAACATATTCACATATGATGTAAGTACTTCTTTCACATCTTATAACGTCTGAATGCTCTTGTTACCGTGGTGCTGGAGGTGAGCCGTAAAGGAGGTATCGGACACTGGTCTGTCGCCGTGACGACCAGCGCGTAGTGTCCATTACTGATCTCATAGTCCAGAGGCTTCACTGCTGTGATCCTCCCCTGAATAAAACACGCAAACATCTGCACTCAGTATTAGGCATCACTACTGGTACTGCAAGAACTTTGTAAACAATCCTCCCTCTAATGTTTATATACTGTCAACATATTGGATAATGTTTGCAAATGGGTTTTCCGTTGTGAAAGAAAACCTGATTTAAACATGACTGATATTCAGCCCAATGGTGTTGGGTACTTTTGACCTTCTTGAAGTAAATATTGACATTGTTAAGCCAAGATATGATAAGGTAGGGCTGTGCAATTTAGAAATGGCAATCTCAACTTTGGTCAATCAATTATTGTCAGGTGTCTTTTTTTTTATAGAAAAGTATTAAAGTTTAGTAGAATATGGGCTTTTTGTACTATTTAAAGTGCAGCCATACACTATCCCCGTCCCGGCCTCACCGAGATGCTGTTGATGTTGAACGTCTGGATGATGTTGCCCTGGGTGATGGCGTATCTCAGCGTCCCGTTCGGGCCCTCGTCTGGATCGATGGCCGTTACCGTGGCGATGGTGGCCCCCACGGTGTCGGGCCCCTCACTCAGGACCGTCTCGTACTCCTCCTCCGGAAACTCGGGGGCATTATCGTTCTCGTCAATAATGCTCACGTAGATGGTGGTCCACGTCTGAAACAGTTTATAACACACTGTTCAATCAATGTAACTCGTTTGTTTTACATGTCCTTGTGTCTTCTCCTTTTTTGAGTCATTTCACTTCAGGAGGGCGCCACAAGAGATCAACAATCTTTTTGTTTGCACACGTAAGCGGCATTTTAAGATAGATCCTGTAGCTTCCTGTCATATTCAACCATAATTGGGCTTGTAATAAGTTAAATACTATTGTAACTGTGATGTGATCAAAAATAAAAGCATAAATATGAGTACTTGGACACTGAAACTACATACAAATATAAACCATATACTTCTCTGGGACTCGCATTTATATTGTTCCACACACCATTAAAACAAACACTTGCTTATTTATAAATCTCCACGAAACTATTCTCCTTCTAAATAGCGATTCAAATGACATCAAAAAAAGTTGTGGCATCCTGTCAATCCAGTCACACCAATGGGTTCCTTTCAGCCCCCCTCCTTATAAAAACCCTGCTGGAAAGAAAAGCAAGAAATATTCAGAAGAAAATGATGATAAATAAAGAGGATACAATTCTGTTCAGTGTTACAAATCAACATGGGAAGTTGCTTAATAATGTTATGAGTTTTCCTAACTTCCTTTTTAATTGCTTCATTGGCCCACACAAAGTTCCTGACCCACATAAAGTTCCTGTTTAGATTGGTTGATTAAGCCCAGTATTAGAATAACCAAGGGAACTCAGGTAAAACATTAAAATCAAACATTATTATTAAACAGCAGAAAAACAAAACAACAACAAAAATAATTTATTTCCGTTGTTATGCAGGGGACAAAGAAAAAGTAATCTTAGTTTAAACCAGATAAAAGTAAGTGAAAAGCACTCCCACTTTGGTTACATTACATCACTGTATGCGATAGTGTTAAAACCCTTTAAAACCCTTCTTTATGAGATCCAGATGTAGAGTCAGTCCCTTGTTCGTCATAATCCTGTGGGAGTGAGAGAGAGAAGGGGGAGGGGCCTGTCACCACGAGTATCACGTTGCTTTTACGCTCCAAAGTTACTAGACCCATCAAAGTGTGTGACAGACGAGTGACACGCTCCGCGCTGCGCTCTCCAAACTAAAGTAAATCAAACCAAACCAAACCAAAGGAAGTTTTTTTTTTTCTCTGATCTGTGTTTGAAAGTTTTGGTGACTTTTTTTTTTTCTACAAAGTTTTCCCCTCATCGCAAGTCAGTTATGACGCGCAGAGAACGTGTTTGCCGCGGACTTCGGGGGAATATGTTGTTGTTCTGCGCGGTGCTGGTGAACATAGCGAGAGGTAAGTGCGCGTTTTACTATCGCCCTGAGCGACTCTCCCGTGTCTACAGGCGTGTGTCGGCTTGTTGACACTTAATAGCCTACCTGGCGACACAGCGATGCCCCGGACCAATTCACATTTTACGGGTCTCGGGCCAATGACGGGGGAAGAAATGCGCACGATGTAGGTGTTAAAAGTCACTCGAACAGGAATAGTCCCTTTATAGTTCGACTCTAGACTTTCACACTTAACTTGTGCTTACAGTGGTGTCGGCTGGAGCGTAGTAAACCCAAACAGCTGCGCTCGCTCGCGTGTTCTTGCTCGGCTTCAGACTTGTTAAAAACATGAACTTATAGCTTTTTAGACGCTGTTGTTTTGAACATGTGGCGTGAAGCTGTTCTAAAAGCCCCTCCCTAAAAGTTCTATGGTGCCTAAAGCCCATTGTCGAGTCGTGTTACTGCGGTTTAGATGTTTACAAAGTTTGGAAAAATGTCAGTTTGAGCGCGACAAATGACAACACAGGACTTTTACGCATTTGTCTATGTGGGTGCGCCCCCATAAAACAAAACAGGATAGCACCATTTCATTTCATCTCATTTTATTCTTGTTTTCTTTCTGCTGTATCTCGTCCGAGTGTTTGCGTTTTGGCGCTGCGGGTTAAGAGCGGTGAGGAGTGAGCGAGGGCAGCTGTTGCTCCGGGCTGCGCTCAGATTCACTTCAAACGCCACTTAAAGCCAGCAGAGGTTATCACTTTTCACTTTTGGGCTTAGTCTGTTTAGATCAGCTCGCACGATAAGACCCTTAAAAGCAACATGTTGACACAAATTCTTAAGCCACCACCAAGCGTGCCAAAAAGTTTCTACTAGCCTTAGTGATGGTGATCATTTCAAAAAGTGCCATGTGGAAAATGAGATATAGACTTGCATTGAAGAATTTCATTTGCCATTTTACCCCAGGCAGCTAGGACACCCCAAACTGCACTTTATAGTTTTTACCTAAGAAATATGGATATTCTTAAATTCTCTTTGTAAATCTAATTCAATTCACTTGGCAATATTAAAAAGGAGGGACATTATGTGAGTAGATGGAGCGGGCCAACAATCATGTAAATGGCTGTGTAGTAGACCTACAGTGAAAAGAGGTGGTGAACTTGGCCCTAGAGCTACATGATTCAGAATACTCACAGATTAAGAGAAAACATGGAAACCTGGGAGAATCCTAACAGGTGGCAATTTTTTTTTTTTTTTTTAGAAAACTAGAATCAAAGAAAAGTGGAGACAAAATTACTGCATCCATAACATTTGGCATTAACTCAACTCTGAACCGAAGCTACATGTATGAACAACATAGGGACAATCATTTGTTAGGTATCTTTTTGATAATTAAAAAGTTTAGTGAACCATCCACCTAATAGTTCCCTGGACTGATGTATCTTTGTTTAAGTTGTCCCTTCCTTCCAGCTGATGATAACGTCTGGTGCCTCTGCCAGCACGGTTTCTCTCTAAACATCACTGACTGTAGAAAAACAGAAGTAATCTATGCTTTTTCCTGATTTGTCCAGATAAAAATGTGTCCTAAACTTGTTTTATAGTGTGTATGTCATCCTGCTTTAGACCTGTGTAGTCTTTATTGAGTCTCGATTTAGGGCTGTCTTTGTAGCCACCGGTTTATTTGTGTTTTGGTTGTAGCTTACTTATGGCCTTGACTAAACAGCATGATGGACTTTCTGCAATGGGACAGCAAGCACTGATCCTTTAATCAAATCTTTTAACGGTCTAAAAGGGCTCCTTGACTGTGGCAGAAGCAGAGCTGAGAGGACAGAGACACAGTTGCTGTCATTTGTTTTTTGCTGAACATGCAAACAGTTGCGCCGCTGAGTTACGAGAAGAATAGTGGAGGAGGGGAGCTCCCCGTTGCTGGAGCCCTTTTCTCTGTATTGTATCATGTACACACACAGAAAGGCATCAAGGCGTCAAGTTAGAACATTCAATAGCAATGAGAAAGAACGGGCTTTCACTCGAGCAGTTAATAGCTCAAGGATGCGGCATTGACCTAACCTTGACTGTATCAACAAAGTACTGGAAAATTGTAAGACTGTTGGACATTCACTATCAAAAAATGGAGATCTAAAACATCCAGGTATATGACTTAATCTGGAAGGAACTATATGTTTTGTGGCAAAATGTCACCTAAATTAAATTCAAATTAATCAGTCGGTTTGTATTATTGGGCTAATAGTCAAGTCCTGTATTATAACATATATGAAATAAATCTTAAAACAAGGAGCAATTTGATTGTTCTTGCTGCACAAGTGCTCTGATTATTTGGATTTAAATTTTTAAATCCCTTAAAGCATCATCAGACCATCTACCTGCAGTCTATGCCATGGCCACATGCTGCATGTGCTCATAGGTGGCAATAATTCCCCCTGCTGCCAGTGGAGGGCGCTTTAGGAAAGAAACAAGAAGTCCTTACTCAGCAATTGTCTTTTCAATATTTTACCCATACATTTCCCCCCATAATATTAAACATTATTATGAGTTTAAAATGTCACAGGAATGTATTATTATTTCAGTTATTTGTTTGAATAGACCTACACTAACGTTTAGTTTAGTTTATTAGTTTATTTGAGCAGTTAAAATTTGTTACTACTGTAACTATTTTATGAGCTGAATTTGGACAGTAATCAACTAAAATGAATACAGTTTTGCTGTGTGCACTAACAGACTGACATACTACAGTGACTTGCACATACTTTTTTATCTTGTTAAAATACAAAGCTATTGTTCCCACAACTAAGTTGCAAAAGTACAAAAAGCCCAAGTTTGACACAAATGGGCATTTCAATTGCATTATTGCTGAGGTTTTGTGAAGAAATGATGTTGTAATAATGTTGTAAACGTGCGTAATATCACAACTACCAGTTCTTGTGCATTTCTGTGCCTTTCTCAAAAAGAAGAACAAAGACAGAGCAGAGGTGGAACAGTGTAAAACTATAAAATCAAATAGGAGCAGAGTCAATGCTTGACTGACAGGTTTAGTGCTCTGAGCTTGATGACCTGTAACATTAGCCTCAAAACGACATCCTTTTCTCTCAGACTCATCATGCTTCCTGTTGTTCAGGATGTCGTTTGCATTTGATTTGAAAAGACCTCAAGTGAAACTGTTGCTGTGTTTCAGTGGAAAAAGTCAGAAAAGAGATCTTTCAGCTGATTTGCTTCAACGTAGTAAAGTCCCAATAAGATTTTACATGATACAAATTCACTACGGCTTAACATTGCTAAAACTTACTTTTGAGAGTAGATGTGCCAGATAAAACTTTCTTAATCTATGTTCTGTGGTAAAATACAATGGTAAAAGTAATCCACACATTTTTTTTGCAGGAATTTAGCTGTAGCCTAATTTGCAGAGGAAATCATCAATCAATGTCAAAAAACTTTGCCGTTTTGCATTTAGATTTTTATTCCTCTCTTCTGTGCTTTTTCTGTGCAGCAAGTCGTACAACATCTTTCAATTGTTCCCACTGAAATCCAACATACAGTTTATAACACCATAATAAACTGGTCTTATAAAAACACAAATTATTATTTTTTATACAATGAAATGATTATTCAAGTTTATAGGCTACTAACTTTAAGCCTCATTATTTCCATTACACGCTGTGAGAAAAACAACAGGCAGATCAGGGTCAGCTTTATACGTATCAGTGACCTCCTAAAAACAACATTTTAATTCATTCACACTGGATACGGCGCCTGCCCGCGTGAGAGAGAGCTGTCAGAGCCAACATGTCCCAAACAGGTGGCAGCCGGCCTTAAAACAAAAGAGACAGCGTGTCCAAACCCTGAGGAGAAACCTAGATGTTTAATGGAGCCAAAACACAGATGTCTGCTGAGTGAAATTAGACGTCTGCCCGTGAGGAGATGGCAAATACTGCTTTTACCTGCTGCTGCTGCGACCACATCAAAAACGGCTGGCATCAGAACTGTCACTGTATCCCAGGAAAACCCACTGTCAGGAGTTTCAGAAGGATGTACCGTCCAAGCATTATTTTCTCTCCTGCACAAGTTCAACATGATAATAATCCAAGGAAAAGCTGGGCAGTAATGGCTTTTAATCACAACTAGGGCTGCACAATTGGAGAAATATTCAATAACTGTCTAGAACTGTGGTTTTCAAACTTTTCACACCAAGTGCCACCTCAAACAATATTTCAGAGCTCGAAACTGCAGGGTTAGCAAGAAGAGACAGGACATTTTGTTGTTTCCAAAGAATATTATACTGCCTGAATAATAGCTGCTGTCGTGATTTGCTACTTGTGCCACGCAAATTGTAATTTCAATTAGATTGTGATCCTTCGCGCAGCCCTCCAAGGCTCTTGTATTCTGCAGTTTAAATTTCGTTGTGCCCAGACATGAACTCAAGTGCAAAAATGATCTAATCTAATTTGTTGATGTTGGGAGTGAAGTTACATTTTCCATATTGTGCAAGAGATAGAAAAAATAAGAGATCCAATCCGTGGGTCTTAAAACTTTGACAGTTTTCCAGCGAGATGGCTATACATGAAGAGAAGGGTGTGGGTGACAGGAGCTTCCCCTCCCATTGTCTTGGTGCGGAGGCAGGAACAGCTTTCAGCCACGGGGGCAGTAGTTTCACTCCATCACCCGCCCTGGTCTCCCTATTGCACAATGGCCACTGACACTTATACAGGATGCGTCCATGTAAACATAGACAAACTCAGAACTAATCAGAAAGTGAAGGCTGTGGATTGCTCTGCCGCTTCCCTTTTACTGGAATGTAAACAAATGTCAGAAGATTGTATTGACCTTAAAAATGGACTATGCACTTCCACATTTTGGGCTGTAGGCCGTTCAAAGGCCCTGCTACTGTTTCATAGTGGGGATAAATAAATGCAGAAGCGTTTACATTAATTGTATGTTGACCTTACTTACTTCACTTGCAGTACTTCACCCACCTTGCCCATGTAAATGAAGTGTGTGTGAGTGGTTGGATAGTGCAGAGTCAGTGGCAGCCGCACTTCCATCAGTCCCCAGGGCAGCTGTGTCTTCAATAGTAGTTTACCATAAGCGAGTATCAGAATCAGAATCATGGCCACACCACAAAATTGGTACAGCACATTATGCTCACAACTCCTGTGTCACATACAGATAGTCAAACAATTTAACATTACAGACAACAGATTTGGGTTCAATTACTATAAGCATCACGTGAATGAATATGACAATGTTCAACTCAAGCTTGTATAAGCTCAAGCCAATATCACTGTTATTATCAATCCAAAGTTTATTTCTATAGAACTTTACAATTACACCTTGGCAGACCAAAGTACTTTCCATAAAAACAAAATGTAAAAACAGGCAAAACAGGACAAAATACAGCACATTAGTTGTATCTGTTTGACTGATATTACTGTAAGTTTGTCTGGAGTATTTCTAATATTGTGAGGCAATTTTGTGGATGATCATCATAAGTATTTATAATAAACAAACACCCCAAACGTCTCCATTAACGATGAGGTTTACTTAGACCAACAGAATTCTATTCAAAATACAGCTGGTTCCATGATTTTACTTTTAAACAAATCTTATGGCAGCCATTCCTGTGGCAGTAACAGCTCGGAGTTAAGACTTTTGGGAATGAAATGAATGATTTGTACAATTGCCTGAGCCAACCAAGACTATATGATTACTAATAGATGTGTAGGTTGTCAAGAAAAAGTCCTGGGGCTAAAACCAGCCTTTGCAACAGCTGTAGTCTTTTTCCATTCAGTTTTAGTTTGACGGAGGAGATATACAGCAGCAGTGTGGGCTTTGTTCGCGTGCCACTTTAACTCAGGAAGGAAGTTCACTCCTTAAATCCTGCTCTGGCCACTGGTGCTCCATATACAAGAGACATTTTACATCCCCTCTGTCAGTGAAACGAGACACGCAAGCTGGCACACATGCTTACTTCCTTGGTCCATCTGCACGCATGAACTCTACTGTACTGATACAGAAAAAAAAGTTGTATTATTTAGCGAAGGCGTTATGGGGATGAAAAAACAAACAAACTGCCAGACAGTTGAGTCCAGCAGGTTATTGTTTCTATCTGTTACCTGGTAGTGTTTCCCAAAATAAGTCAACACATGGATCTGGGGTCGCTGCAGTGGGTCTCCCACCATCACTCTCCCATCATCATTGTCGTGAAAAGTTAATGCAAAACTGGACTGTAAACAGTATTACCTTAATTACCAGAAGTGGGTTGAAAAGTAGCCAACATATTTACTCAAGTAAAAGTAAAAGTACTTGGAGAAAATCACTTGAGTACTGTGAGTACTGAGTAACTGTTTGAACGAGCGTTATGTTTCAGTTGTGACATAAATTATGGGAAACAAAACTTCCTAATAATCCCAATATTTCTGAAGAAAATGTATTAAAAAGAAATATTTCTGAAGAAAAAGGGGCACGAAACACAAACTACATATATTTTAGGTCGACATGAAGCTATTGTAACTTTTAAATTTACTAAATTTACTGGCTCATGTAAGTTATTTTCTTACTTAAGAAAGAGTAAAGATTTAACCTATATTACTCAAGTATAAATAAAAAGCACTGAAAAAAAGTACTTGTACTTGAGTAAATGTAACGGAGTGCTACCGACCTCTATCAATTACTCACATTACTCAAATTACTGCCAAGCCAAAGTCACTATACATCCATTGCTATTACTATTACAACTATTGCACAGCTTCAATCTGTTAATACTGTTGTCCATCTGCTGCTACAACCATCACTACAATAACAATGCCATCCTACTGCCAGTGGAATAGAAGCACTACCAAGCTCGCACACTTCCTTCTTTTTTTTCCACTCACACATACTGTACTCATGATTGATTTCCACAGTCAACAGTTTGCAGCCATCCGGTGAACATGGCCCTTTACATCGCTCTGAATCTCAGAAAGAGAAACAACACTGCAGTTGTGATCTATTTAAACCACGCTGCACATAGAAAGATCTAAATACAGAGGCTATTGTAAGTGCTATTGTGGCAGACTGTTTTGCTACGCCAGCGGTTACACTTTTGTTATTAAAATTAAACAATATTTCAGAGGTTACAGTAATGAGTTTATATGGATACACCTCATTACACAACAGTGCAGAAAAACCAAAACAGGATGTGGTCGACGGAGATGTTGAAGCTTTAGAAAAACTTTTGTGCAGAATGTAAAATGATCTCACAGCTGTTTTTATGGTTTCCTGAGTTTACAAAAAGTAACGTATAGTTGTACTATACGTACAATCTGTATTTGTGTTTACAGCAAAGAAAATAGAGAGAATAGACAGAATAATTGTGGTAGCTCAATAGTGAATAATGTAAAGTTGATACTGTATTGTCACTCAACAATGTGACCAAAGTTCTAAAATGGTTGGCTATGATTATAACAACAGCTACTACTACTACTACCACTACGACTACTTTCACTTGTACATTTGTCACTGTTGCCTGTAATATCAATTACGTGTACATCTTTTGCTAGTACTTTAGGTACGATTAGTAGTACTTCTTCCACCAACCGACTATATCCCTCTACTTCCACTACACCAAAATAAAAGCACCATCTTATTCATTAGTCCAGCAGTTCATTAGTTCAACTTTTTTTTGCCTAAATATTAACAGACAAAACACTTATTAAAATGTGTGTATTTAATGATATCCTTGTAATGTTGCAAGTACCTGCTGAACTAATCAATGAGACAAGCTGTGTGCTTTTATTTTGGCGCACTGGTTCGAAACAGGAAGTAACTTCTTGGGTGGCGTTGTTATGATTTGAAGTTATGCACATGAGTCAATTGCTGCCAAAATAAGGAAAATAATATTCCTTCGTAGTGGTAAAAGCAAAGTTTCTATGTATACAAGTATTTGGGCAATGACCAAAATGTATTTTTTTGTATGTTTATTTATCATTAGGGTATTAGTGGATGTGTGTTTAAAGAAACGGCAATTTAGACATGGACTAATGGTAATCTATAGTATGATAACCAGTCCAAAGGAGCAAATGAGCTGTCTTTAACCACTGCATGAGACTCGGCTAAGACAGAAATAGGAATAAAGCCTGGGAAACTTTATTTTGGATCAAGCTTCGGAGACAGAGAAGCGCTATATTTAGTTTAGTTTACATAATGGAGCACTTTGTCCATATAGCAGAACTTAAGTACAGCAACAGTATGCATTTTACTGATCAAAGCGAGGATGGTAGTTGACTATGCAAAATGTTTTGTGTAAAAGCCATATACGTGCAATAATGAGTAAAGGTGAGATAGGCCCTTTACCAATCGGAGAAGTGAGTGGAGAAAAGAGCCTCTGTTTGAGCATAGAGCTGCATCAACGGATACATAGGCGCCGATTTATATTCTTCCCAGTGGGTGGCCAGTCAAAAAAATGAAAAAAAGACAGGGTCTTTACCTATGGAGCTAAACGAGTGGAGTAATGGTTCGCCGCCGCACGTATATATTAAACCACCCCACGCTTGTTTGTTCGCAGAAAACGGAGTAGCAGCTTTACAGGTTAGGCTTTATTTATTGAATCATTTTGTAATGGGCAGATTTGACTGTGTGCCCAAAGATTTAAATATTGTGTCATATCGCCTTAGATGGAAGTTGTGAAGTGACAGATTTTGGTGCTGTCAATGTATTTTTGTTGTTGTTGTTGAAATGGGTCAGCAATTAAAAAAAGTTGTGTGTATATATTTCCTGACTAGAAGAATTGGACAGTGAACCTCAAACGTACATTTACAAAAGGAAACAGTTTACTGGGAGATCTAACAATATTTCTCGTTTTCTTCATCCCTCTGTAGCCAATGCAGACTTGTCCCAAGGCCATGCCACACTGGGGGTCTCCGCGCCTCACATGTATTACACCTGTCCAGAGGGGGCAACAGTGAAGCTGGTCTGCAACCAAAGAGGAGCCACTAAATACCCCACTGACAAGCTCCACCACAACTGGCTCTTCACGCAGCACAGTGACCAGCAGTGTCTCCAAAACGTCAGGCCAAGGAATATTGGACACAAACCGTCTCCAGGGGTGCACTCCGGGGCCAACACTGAGAACTTCTGGCTGACGATGGAGAATGTGACCTCTAGAGACCAAGGCCGGTACTGCTGCATGGCTCTAGACGTGCAGGAGACTAACAAACACAAAGTCCTGCTGCAAAGGGTCCACAGTCACGTGGTGCTAACTGTCACACCAAGTAAGGACACTGCAAACTACTGAGTCATGTTCTACAGTGAATGCTTTGTGAAGTAGTTTGTATGCACCTCATACAAACTACTTTTTTTTGGATCAGCTAACTTTTGTGGTTCTTCTAATGAGCTTTTTTTTAAAATTTTACCACAATAAAGAACGGTCTAAATGCTGTCAATGCAAGGAGTACAACTAATTTAAAATAAGTTAGTATTTTACTGTTATAAGTAGATATCATAATGTGAACTATAGGCTCAGGGTTTGTACCCAGATCAGATATCAGAAAATGCATTGTAATTAGGGCTACACTTCCTGAAAGATTCAGTGCGGTCAATTAGTCAGCTTCCTGCTGTTTGTTGCTTGTCTTTTCTTTACTGTAACATAAATTCATGTTTTCCTTTTGTGTTTGCAGAGAGAAATGGTTCTCAGGAGTGCACATATGTGGACCCCACTCCGCCCGGAGGTCTGTCCCAGTAATTATGCCTTAAAGCATGCATCTCCACACATTCTGTTTGTTTTATTCACAGTGTGTCTATCCCTCACAGGCGTGGTGCCAGTGGCTTTGGCTGTAGCTGCATGTGTTTTGGCTCTGCTCTCGCTGCCTCTGATTCTGGTGCTGGTTTACAAACAAAGGCAAAGCGCCCATTCAAGCAGACGTGAGTATTACTGATCATAGCACCAGGGGAGTGTGGAGGATATATGTATACCACTATTTAAATGGCTGTAAGAAGTCCTCTTTGTGGTTTAAAAAAAAGGCATAATTATAACTGAACTGTGGTTGTCTTAAACTGCAGATAAGACATAACCACACGTTTTTATGTAACAACAAAAATATCTGGAGATTTCAATCCTAGTTTTAGCCTCATTAACTACTCTTCATTTAGTTTTAGTCTAATTCTGGCCTCAAATATATTACCTAAACTAAAATCATGACAATCATTAACACTGCTTAATTGGGGACAGGAGCTGGGAAAGTAGGGCAGAGTCTCTTTAAGTTTATTTTCCAGCTGATTTTAGCAATGACCTGGCCCTAGACTCAATCTACTTCCTGATTGTTTTGGTTCTTAAGAAGACTGTCCAAAGTTGTAATCCGTTTGAGTAAAAGTTGCATTCATATTCACATGTAACTGCAGTTGAAGACCGGCGTAATAATAAGTTGACATAATTCATTCATCTCCTCATGTTAAGGGTCAAACTTATATCCTCCCTGCAGTGTTTCCCAGTAGTATTTTTGTTTGAACCTTACTTCCTGACGCTGGAGTTGTGCTGATTCTCTTTGTTTCATTCACTCACAATGGGCCGTTTCCCCTTTCCTCCCTCTGCAGGTGCACAGGAGCTCGTGAGGATGGACAGGTGAGGGTTCCCACACTCTACAATGCACAGCTGCTCCCTGATATCAATAATAACGGCTATATTAAGTCTTATTGTACTCATTTACAAAACACATAAAACAATTGGCAGGGAAAGCAAAACACCCATCTAGCAATTTGTACAAAAGATTGAAATGTTTATGTTTATGGAGTTGTGGCTGCTGTGTCATTGGGAAGAAAATGAAGGCACTACATTACCTGTTGCCAACAGCAGGAGTATAACATGCCAAGATGTATGTATGCAGCCCCAGAAGCGCGTCTTGTCAAAAAAATACAGTAAACAATGACCCTGGAAACTTAAAATACAATGTTTTCCTTTTTTCCATAAAGAAGATAGATGTAGTTAATTCTAATGGTTTAGTGTCACTTCATTTTGCCTTGAAAGTGAATGGGTTTGGCTGGTCAGATTCATCAAAACATGCTAATTTTCATTTTATTTGTGTATAACATTGAAACTATTATTTAGCTTTTGCATTTTCTCATTTCCCTTTGGCTATACAAAAGAATTGGCCTCTAAACATGCTTAAATTGGAAACCTTATGGCTAGGTTCCCATTAAGACTTACACACATTATTGCATTTTTTATGTGTTTTATTCAACTGATGAATTTCTGTATATGCTGTTATTTCCAGTGAGTCCCAGGGGCACGAGAACCCAGTGTTTCTTGGAGGCACCCCCGAGGTTAAGACCCGAACTGTGTCTCAAATAATGACCAGGCAGTCCTCTGAGACAGGGCGCCACCTGCTGTCCGAGCCTGGGACACCCTTCTCCCCACCATGTCATGGGGACGTGTTCTTCCCAGCTGAAGGTAAATGCACTAAGATATACAATCATTTTGTTAATGATGCCCAAGAGGATGTCAGAAAGAAGGGAATCTTTATGTACAGCACTTTTCACAGACTCCCAAAGCGCTTCTCAAAGGGCAATTGCACAAATTCAGTGGAGATCAGCTGCGTTAGTAGCTACAGGTGCCCTTGGGGTAGAGTCCAGGCACCAATCTGTGGACCCTCCGACCACCCCAACCAATCAATGGAGTTTGCAGAAAGTGCAAAGTTTGTGGAGTTTGCATGTTCTCCCCGTGTCTGTAGAGGTTTCCACCAGGTGCTCCGGTTTCTCCTACCATCAAAAACATATACCAGGATGAAAGATCTCTATGTGTGTGATTGAATGAATGGTGGTTGTCAGAGATCCGTTGGTGCAAATGTGTGCAACCACACATCTGTCAGGGGAAACTGGAGCTACATACATAGCTTAGCACTGCCGTGTGTTGAGTGAATGAAGAACAAATCCTCTACACTGTGTAAAGCGCTTTGGGTGACTTGTGTCATGTGAAAAGCGCTTTCCAAATAAGCTTTTCAAATAAAATAAAAATGTATTCCATTTTTATTTGTATCATTCAATTTGACGTTACATCAAATTGGATTAAACTGCTTTGAATAAGGAGTGAATTTCTCGCATATGACTCAATGTAGTCCTCCCTTAAAAGTGTTCTCCACCCAGTAGCAACGCCAGTAAACACAAACAGTGCAGAATATAACAATACTTAAGTGGTGCTGTACACTAGAGCAGTGATACTTCCTCTGGTGGTACTCAGCGTCCTCTCCAAGACTTAATACTGTATGAGTGTAGTGTAAATTATGGGTATCGTTACATTTTCTTCGATACCAGTCTAGGGGTGAACAAAGTCAGGGGTTGAATGGGCAGCCTTTCCTGCACGCCAAACGATAAAATCAACCTGTAATCTGACCTGGTGAAGACCTCACAAGTTTGGAGAGATTACTTTGTTACCAAGATTCAGGTCTTTTCTGTTGCAGCTGTATGCTCAAACACAGGCACATAACGTCTACTCTTCACTACCACTTCTCCCATTAGTCATGCACCCACATGCCAAGTGAGTAACAGGTCGATTTAACCAGTGCATCACAGTGCAGTATGAAAGCGACCAAAATAGGCCACTTAAGTGTACTAAGGGCACAAAAAATTAATAGAATCATAAACATTATCGAGGATCTAAGAACATCTTGATATGATAGGACCTCCACCCCTTACCATCGTGACTGGCATCAGTGCAAGTCTATGATAGCGTCTTGATGATATGGCCCATAGTTACTTGGTTATGTTTCAGAAAATTATACAGAATCAATAGCATCATTTTGTTATTTTCCCACCCCATAGACCAGATGTCATATAGGCACACATTTTGTCATTGGCACTTTGCAGGTCTGCAGTTTTCAACAATTGTAATTTCCTCAAATAGCGTGGGACTCGCATCTGAACGACAAAGTAATTCTACCTTTCCCCAGCCTCTTTACTTTACAATTTTTTCTGTGCTGCAGTTGTTGTTCTGTTGGAAAATAGTTCAAAACAGAGTTGCTTTGTTTTTGAGTGGAAATATACTGCTGTATCCATCTCCTGCCCTGGAAGCAATAGAAATACAACTGTGATGTGAGAGGCATTTGAACTTTTACAAACAATAGTGTTAGGGCTATAAATACTTTAAGGTGCAATCTGCGCTGGAGGTCATATGGACTGAAGTGAACTTTGTAGACGCGACTAGAGGCACGGCGGTACCATAAAAAGCTGAAGTTATTTTGATTTTAAATTCATTCCCCTTTTTAACTTTGTTTTGGTGCAGTGCCTAATGTTCCTTGATGACAAATTAATGACTGCGAGGCTTATTAGCAAGTTCTGCCATGATTTAAAATGGAAATTGTTATCAGCTTGTTCCCATACTAAAATTAAAACACATTAGTAAGATGCAGACTAACCGAGCGTTTGTCATTTGCAATTCAGATTTTTTTTTTGGTATTCGCATACAACGGCAAAACACATCCCTTATTTCAAAATGAACGTGGCTTTTGGTAAAAATGTGAAGCAACAGCAGTAATGTAGGCTGTTGACGAGTCACGTAACTTGCAACTCCAAGCATGGGAGGAAGGTCGGGCAGTGTTATGTGCAAAACGTTGGATTAAACTGCTTTGAACAAGGAGTGAATTTCTCGCATATGACTCAATGTGGTCCTCCCTTAAAAGTGTTCTCCACCCAGTAACAACGCCAGTAAAAAGAAACAGTGCAGAATCTTTAGCTTTTCAGGACTATCGGACGATACATGCCGCAATACCAGAGCAGTGATACTTCCTCTGGTGGTACTCAGCGTCCTCTGCAAGACTTAACCGGTATAAGTGTAGTGTAAATTATGGGTATCGTTACATGTTCTTCGATACCAGTAGTTCAACAATACTTGTTTTTTGATACCAACCCCTGAACTATACTTCTTTCAATACCTATACATATATTATAAAAATATTTGTCATACAGGAACATAAAACAGAACAATAACATTAATGTATTCCATTTTTATTTGTATCATTCATTTGAGTTGAAACACTCAAGTAACTTCCTTTAATGTTGTCCCTGGACCAGAGTTCATAAAAACTTGGTCTCTGAAGATATATATTTTTTTTGGTACCTGCTTTTGATACTTTTAATTTTTCGATACCAGTAGTACCTAAACTTTTTCGTTTTTTTTTTTATACCATACTGGTATTGTTTAATGATACCCAGCTGTAATACTTTATTTATTACACTACCACTGATTCAGTACAATTGTGCTATGTAACACCTATGGGTTACATACACAATAGAATAATGTCTGTCTAACCACTAAAGTCTTAAGTCTTACATTAAGTACTTCCAAACTACGGTAACACTTTATTTTACACTACCCTTGATACATTGTACTTGCCAAATTTAGTACAATGTAATGGGCTTTGTAACAATGTGTAATAACTTGTACCTAAGGGTTAGATACACAATGTAATAATGTGTATTAGTACTTTGCAGGTGCATAATATAATAAGACATAAGACCCAAACTCTAACCGTAAACCTTAAGTCCTAACCCTAAAGGTCATATGTCTTTCACATTATGTACCTGCAAAGTACTAATGCACATTATTCTATTGTGTATGTACTACATAGATACAAATTATTACAGATTGTTACAAAGCAGATTACATTGCACTAAATTTTGTTAGGTACAATACTGTAACATAAAGTGTTACCGAAACTACTAATAGTAATAAATTACTACATATTATTACAAAGCAGATTACACTGTACTAAATTCAGTTAGGTTCAATGTATAAAGGTAGTATAAAAATAAAGTGTAAACGATAAGACAATTTAATGTAGTTTTTAGTAATTCACGAATGATCTTTTGCAAGTTCTGATTGGTTTTTCACTGTTTATAGTTCATTCATATCTTTGTCCAGGGGTTTATCTGTTACAGTCCCACATAAGGCTGGTACCAGGTAAAAAAAAAAAAGTTTGAGAATCTCTGGAGTTAATCCTCTTACTCTTGTGATTTCAGTCGGCAGGCACTGTTCTAGCCTGCAAAATTTGGCTGGGCAAAATGAAGGTAGATGTACATGGGTAATGGGTTTTAGTGGGCGGGCAAGAATGAAATATGGCTAGAGCCAAGTCTACACAGTCATACACGTGTGACAACTTTACAGGTAGTCATCGCTATGTACATTTTACTTTGGTTACTTAGGTCAACTAATTAGCATTTTATTCCCACATTTATTTCTATCTTACATGTTTATAGTATCTTTTTTCCCATAAGAACAGATTGGCACAGTCTAATACCCTCATACCATTGTCCAGCCAACAGCAATGCAATTGAACACAAATGGTATCTTCAGTACCAAGGACTCACATTGAAGCATTTGCTGCTGTGAATTTCAATCCGTGACTTTTTCTTTCTTTTTTTTTTTTTACTGAGGCTCTTTACAGACATACCAGGCATACTTCAGCACTGCCCTGTTTCCTGCTTTTAGAATGCCCTCAAACCTTACAAAATGTTTTTCTGACCCTCAAATGCTCTGAACTAGCGGGATCATTACTTGCCATAATGGGCTTCTTTCACTACCTCTTAAGTGGTTCGCGAATGTTTTGAAAAACTGTACAATGTAGTTTCACTTGTATTGTTTACCTACAGTTTTAAAAGCGACACTTCAGTATTTTGTGATATTTGGTTTGACGACCTTTAACTGCAGGGGATTTCACCAGTAGCAGTTCCCTCTTATTATCAGAACTTTCACAATAAAATACTCAGCATTTTTGTTCCCCTTTCAAAAGCATTTCTGTCTCCCATCTTCTCAGAAATGAGCCAGAGAATTACTAGCAACTGAGAAACAGGAGGAGGTAAAATTGAATCTTTATATAGCAACAGATCATAATGTTGGTCAACACTGTCTAGACCAAAAGTGGGTCATGGAACTGTTTTCAGTGGATCGCAAGCTTTTCCGAGATTTAAAAAAACAAAAAAACAATTTATGTACAGAAAAAGTATAGAATCCCTATTTGAGTCTGTTAAAATGACTTATCAGTTTGTTTTGATCATAATTTCAGCTTTTGTAGACTATTTAATGCTAACAAATATTTTTTGAGGAAAAGACTATATTTGACATTATGTTTTACAACTCTATGTCGTATTTGGGTCATCCCAGGGTGATTGTGGGTCCTGATGCCAAACCAAGTTGAGAACCACTGGTCTCGACTATTACGGGTTGTCATAATGTTTTTTTTTTGTTTTTTTTTGTTTAGTTTTTTTAGTTTATTTCAGTCAGTATCTTCACACAGACACGATTAACTACAAAATGTGAAAACAATGAAACAATGACATGAAAAGTCATTGTTTCATTGTTTCATTTGAAAATAAAAATATCTATCAATCAATCAAATCAAAAAGGGTTTTGGCTGAAGTGAAACACTTTTCTAAAGCCAAACCCTATTACAGCTTAATTACCACTTAAAACGCCAAGCATACAGCAGTTTTACCATCTGCAAGATGAGGACAAACATTTTCATCAGTTGGTTACAAAGTAAATTCACACAAGTCACACATTTCATCAATAGATTTGGCTCGAATCAATCAATTATATTGTAAAGACAAAATACACACAGGAGAGTTTATATGTGATTTAGTTCTAGTGCTGTATAACTGCTAATTACATTAGATTTGAACTTTTTTTTAAAGCGTTTAAGGATGTTGAGTTTTTTAAGGTGTCATTAAGACTATTCCATATATTTACTCCTCTGACTGAGACACATGGCTTTGGTGTTTGTTCCGAATATACTTTTCCGATAAATATGAGTTCCTCTTAGATTATAGCCAGTCTCTCTGGGTTTGAACCTTTCTTGAATACATTCAGGAAGCTTGTGGTTATGTCAATGTCACAAATATGTCACTTACATGATCAGACCTACTTCACCAGGAGTTTGCCTTTTTTCTAAAACCGGGCACCTCAGACAAGAGCTGTTTTTGGAGACAAATTGTTCATATGCAACTAAATACATTCTATTCCACTCTTGGAGACACAATGAAGACCTGTACAATAGTCCCTCATGGAACCAGAAATCCCCTGTAAAAGATAATCCCTGGGATTTGGTTAAAATAAAATAATTAAATAATCACATTCCAGTGGTCTTAATGTTTATTAAATCTATTACTTTTGTCTAATGGAAACCTTGCATGTGTCTCTCCTCCAGACCCCATCCCTGAGTCTCCAGACCTACTCTAAACCCTGGATGGTAAACAGCCTTCTTCTTTTCCCTGTGTCTGAAGAGATATTGCTCCATACACCATCTCACTGTTGGACTTTCGTCTGTACAGCGTCTGGACAGCAGAAGATTATGTAAAAGCTCATTCCAGCTGCAACAACAGCCAGAGGCTAAAACAGGAACCTCTGCTTAGGAACCACTGTGTGCTGAGGATGTGACGCATGCAGCCTGTGGTCGGACTGATGCTTGCTTTATAAAAATGTAGCAACATTCTCAGTAAAATATTAAAGGCCGCTTTCACAAATAATCACTTTCATACAGGTAAAATACACAGTCTGTCCTTTTAAAATGCCATCACAGAAGTAAACTCAGACACATCTACTGGAGGACATGATGTTGAGTTAATCATGTTCTTACAGAATAAACATAGTGCTGGTGACTGTAATCTGTGTCTCTTATATTCTGCCTGGTTCAGTGTTTGTTTTAACATGACAAAGGTAAAACCTGCTTTTGACTGAAGTGCATCTTTGCACATAAAAGACACATAACATTTCAACATGTCATGACTGAATGCAATACATGTTTTATTTGAGATAGCCAGTGGGAATTAAATTGGTCAGAGTAAGTTTAAATAAGAACATGGCTTTAAAGATTCAAACAGATGAAGCCAAAGTTGTCAAAGTTATACTGATTGATTTGAGCATATGCTTTTAACACCGTGGTTTGTGGTGTATTTTAACGTTTGTTGTTCCTACTTCTGGTTGTGCTGTTGTTGCTGACCTCTTTTCTGTGCTACCTCATTTACTGTCAGCTGAATCTGCCATTACATTACTCTACTTCCTTCCTGGATTCTCACAAATGCAGCACTTCTCAGTGCCCTTTAATTTAAATGTGCATAAAACTGTAGCAGGCCATGACTGTTTCTGTAAATGTACTATGCATATAATGTATACATGTTTATTGTGAATGCTGTTAAGACAGGCTTTCAACTGAAAGGAAGCATTGCTTTATCACGATAAAAGGGGAGAGAATTGAAAAACATGTATCAAAAATATTTACAGGTGTACATAATATATATTGTTTATTATTTTGTGCATTAAATGTCTGCTTTGCAATTAAAATGCTTAACCAAAGAAATATATATATATATATATATATCAAAGGAACTATACATTTTACAATTGATTTTGCAATGTTGTTTTTAGGCAGTGCCTAAACTTCTGCAGATCCACTGTGTTTGTAAATGACAGGTGCTTCTTTATTTCAGGCCAAAGTCATCTCTAAATTATGTGTAGCATTGACAGACGACAGGGTATGGAGCTATGCAATGACTGATTTGATTCTTCATGTTAAATAATATGTAAATGTGACTGTATGTGTTTAGGGCAATTTTGGGTAATGTTTATGTCAGTTAGTTATAAAAGTGGAAAAATGTGTAAAAAGCTGATATTAACTGATGGTGTTTTGCTAAATATAATTTTTCTGTTTATTGAATTGAAATGGTCCTTATTACAGTGTGTAATAAATCTGCACCTTTCCCCTCAAAACCTTGTTTACACTCATTGTTCACTGGACTGGCAGGTCTCCCTCCCTCTCTACACAAGGACGTGATGTACCAGCGCCAGGGGACCCATTACAGACGTACAAGGTTGTTCCACCTGTGTGCCTCGTACACCAGCGGGAGAGTGGCATTGAGGAAACAAAATGATAAAACTGACCTGTTTTATAGAAAGAGACAAAAGCGCTGAGTGAGACTGTCTCATCCCCCAAACCAGATACTCAACAGTACTTCAACCTTTTCATCTCTAGGTTGCAGGTGAAGTAACTGGTGATTATCGCCACATGAATAAAATTATCACCAAATGAGCCCTTTACCTAGTATTTGGGTACAATTTCATTCACTTTCTTCATGCTTAAATAAATGTAGGAGCCATTTTCTGGACTAAACTCACAAAATGCAATATATCCTACCCTATTTCAAGTTATACTAACTCAACTGAACATTGCAGAACAAATTAAGTATGGTTATATCCTCGCTTTAACTTTCCCCACAGTGCTTGTTTACCTCCCTGGCGTTTCATACAATACCAAGCCTATATCCACAGTGCAAACACACAGATTACCAAATGAATAGGCAAATCTGAGTGAAAGCTCGTGTAAACCCTATTAATAAAAGTTCTTTGCTCAAAAATCCACGCGCCTAGCAATAGCACAATGGCAACTGTCCAGGGTGTACCCCGCCCCGGGCTCAAAATTGTCTGGGACTGTCTGAAAAAAAGCAGGAATAATGTCAAGGGAAAATTTGAGCTTGTTCCGTCAGCTCTGACTCATGCAGTTCTCAAAAACAACTCCTGGCAGGCAACATGGAAAACTGTAACTAATATCAGCTCAATATGCAATGTTAAAGCCACCTCAAGGGGTCATATGTCAAGGTTGTTGTTTTTTTTAATCAGGAAGGGCATCTAGCTTAAAACCTATGCCAAAAGAACATGCAAATAACAACACAACGCTTTAGCTGTCTTTTCTGATTGTTCAGTTCACCAATGCGCTTTGTACATGTGAAGATATTGTAGGCTGCGTGTGGAAAGCGGCCTGGTTTGGAATATAGCGTTAATTTCACTATATTTCTGAGCATTGCATTCAAGCAGGGACGTGTTACTTACAGATAGAGGCGGGTTTCCGTCGTCCTCCACAGTGACAGTGAGGACATAATCTTCTTGTCTTTCTCGATCTGGAGGAGCAGGACGCGTCACCATCTCCCCGGTCACTCGGTCCATACGGAAAGTCAGTTCCTGGTTTCCGGACGTGATGTAGTAAAACAGCATGGCGTTGGGCCCGATGTCTCGATCAGTGGCAATCACCCGGACGACAGACGTACCCCCTCCCACGTTCTGTAATGCACATAAAGCTTAATGTCAACATAATAAAATACTTCTAAGTTTAATTCATTTAAAGATTAATTAATTTGCTTGCAACTTTATGGTCTATTCTTTGGAAATGTTATTTTATATTCCATCTATCACATCAATACTATAACCTGAATCAGTTTTCTGCACTCAGTCATTTACTGAGTATTCAAGTATTTTCACCAAGTAATATGTTGGTCGCCCACCTCACTGATGCTGACATTGTAGCCCCCATAAGTCTGGATCACTGGGGCATTGTCGTTCACGTCCAGGATGTTGACGGTGAGAGAGTGGTCCGTGTATCTGGGAGGGGAGCCATTGTCTGTCGCTCGCACCTGGGAAAACATACCCATACAGGTGTATTAGTACTCAGTAAAAGCTACTCACCAGACATGTAAGTAGGACTAGACATGTAAGTAGGGAACATGTTACAACTTTTTGGGGCATAAAACCTTTCTTTAAAGTTTTTTTATTTTTTTATATTTAGTCGTTCTCCTTCTCATGAGTCCAGACCGTGGCACTATACTCAATCTAATTGTTTCAGCGGTGAAATTGTCTCCACTCTAATAATTTCTTGGTAATATGTGGAAGTATTTTTGTTCGACTGATTGCACCCCCTCTGTGCCAGTAGATGAGTCCAGGCATTTTACAATCTCAGAAATGAGATCTGAACTAACTTATACTGAGCCGTAGGCGTAGATTTGTTTTTCTCAGTAGGTGCCCAGTCAAATGACCGAACCACAAAGAAAAGAAAGAAAAAACAGATGGCCATCTCGCAAATTCATCCTGGTTAAAAGTTGGGCGCCCTGCTATAAGAGTAGAACGTCGCAGTATTGTCGCACATATATTAATGTAATGTAACGACCCTGGCATGTGCTCGCATGTGAGAACAGAAGAAAAGTGAGCCTATCTTTACTGGCTACATCTATTGGATAATCTTGCAATTTGGGCAAATTTGCCTAAGTGCCAAAAGATTTGGGCCCCGCAACACCTACAGGATGTACTGAATTACATTTTCTCCATATGAATCAAGTTAAGGAATAAAACAGTCATTGCCAAAGGTAAAGCTCCAATAGCATTTTACAAAGCCTAATCCAGTCACGTCTTGAAGAAGTAGACATTTCAAATTCAACTCTCTCACCCAGAGTCTAAATGATGTTTTATCTTGAATGTGCACTGACCTTGAGTAAGTATCGGTCGACTGACTCTCTGTCCAGTAGAGCGTTGACATAAACCTCTCCGTATGTGTGGTTCACTGTCTTGATTTTAAACACATCCTGCATGTTTCCAGCCACCAGAGTGTAGTTCACCTGTGAGAAAATGTGTAATAAGTGCGTTCATTTAACAGAAGCACGGGCAACTATATATAAAAAAGGTTTAGGTCAGTCTGCTTAAGTTTTCCCTTATATTGTAGGTGTACGTATGTATGTGAACACAGTTATGCTTTGAGGAGCGTATTGAAAAGAAAGACAGGTTTATAGACACACAACTACATGAGAGAAAAACAATTTAATTATAATAGATTGTGTTGGACAGGACTTGGTGTAAGACAGTCTGAATGAAAATTGTTACAAACTTAGTTCACCAAGTGTTTGTTATGGGGATGTTATGGCGTCTGAAATGAGTCACAGAGCAAATCTGGCTCAGTATCTGCTTCATGAATAAACATTCTTATATCTAAGTAATGTCAAACTCTTTTGTTTCTTACCAGTCCATTTAAACCAGCATCTCTGTCTCGTCCCAAGACGACTGCCACTTTACGGCCCATTGGTGTGTCTTCAAAGATGTCCACAGACGTGTCCGACGTGACGTCAAACTCCGGACTGTTATCGTTTTCATCCAGGATCGTAATAGACACCTGGGACAATGACAGTTTATAGTATACCAACACTAACATTACAGCGGGGGTCTCCAAATTAATTCCCCCCTCATGAGCTACTTTAGAAAACAAAATGGCAGATAGCTACTTATGCTTTGAGAATACTTGAGTAACTCTGGAACTTTAAAGGTGCATCATGCAACTTTTAATGTGGAAATATGTGGATATTTGTCCACATTTGACCTCGTAATGACCCAGCGGCTGTATGAGTGGTCAGCATGGCACCTTTACTTTCCATCACAGTGGTCTCTAAGAAGCTCAAGGATCAATTGTTTTCACTGCTGACGGACCCTCTCACCAGAAAACCTACAAAACAATTGATCATGGAGCGTTGTAGAGACCACATGATCAAAAGTAAACGTGTCTAGCTCTTTTTTTTCACAATAACAGTTGCATAATGCACCTTTAACAGATCTCACCCTGGTAAGTAGCAACAACGACATTTCAACACTCTTTGCTGTTTGCAAATTGCTCCTATCTCAATCACTTGCCGAACACAGAAAACAGATCTGTAAATGTAACTTGATACACATGTGTTGTTTCACCAAAGCAGTAATAAATCTATATTTCAAGCCTTTGCCTTTGGTGCGCTCTTTGGAAGTGCAGGAGATTTACTGTCTACAACTGCCTCAGTGATGTGGACACAAACTCAAAGACATCACAAGAGGACGGGCTAACTTCCTGTGCTCATAACTGTTTCCTGACCTTATTTTTATTCTTATGAAGTGTTAGTTGAGTCACACTGCAATACCTTAATATCTTAAAGACAATGTGATAGAAAACATACCGGTGACGGACAATCACAACATGTTTCAGTCTTGAAGCTACAGGCTAACGTTCATTTGACGCCTGATAAATGTTCAAATAGCATCACTGAACTCATTTGTTGACAAAAAAAAAAAAAAAAGCTTGATCTTGAACACCTGAACCGAGCACATTTTCTCCAGTTCGGCCTTACCCAAATCTAACAGCGTCTTGAAAAAAATGGCAAAATAGTGACAAAGCAACAATAACAAAACAAGAATAAGTGCCAAAAACATAACTGGAAAGTGATGAAGAAGCCACAGAAGAGCGGCCAAAAGCGACAAAAAAAGCACCAAAACACAATAACAAAAACTACGAAAACACAACAAAAAGCACTGACAAAAATGCTTAAAAAATGTAACATAAACATGGCGACATAAAGTTATGATAATTTTTGTAGGTCTTAGCTTTCAAATGATGCGTCACTCAGTCGAGAAGCTTTTAGATTTGGGTAAAGCCGAACTGCTCGGTTAAGGCGGTTAAAATGGAGACAGGAAACAGTCATGAACACACAGGAAGTAGGCAGCAACATTTCATACACTGATCCAATTAGTATTTTTATAGTAGGAAACACACTCTTACCTTCTGCAAATCCAATGAAGCAAAGAATATAAAATAATGCCATTAAGTAATCTAATAGGAATAAAACAAAATAAATAGTTTGCATCATAAAAATGTGTATTTAGTGTTTTTGAAAAACCACGCACCACAGTAGAGTCTTTTTTGGGCCCTCCGTCATCCGCTACAACTGTCAGAGTGTAGGTGTCGCCCCTCTCTCTGTCCAGTAGGCCGGTCACTGTGATTCGACCCTAGAAACATCCCAAGATAAAATACATTCAGTGATTTCCACATAATGATTTTAAAACAAGACCGAAATTTTCCCCAAAAAAGATACACGGGGCAAAATTGAGATCAGATACAGCAAAAAGAACAAGAAAAGTCGGTATTTCTCATCTAAGAACTTCAAAGTCACCGGCTCTTTGATCAGCATTCAGTCATGCACCAACACGAGAGAGAGCTGAAATCACTGAGGAGGTGTTATCGAGTTACGCTGTGGTTAATGGAAGAGGCAGAAAGAAGGCTCAGACTTTGAAGAACACAAAGTGATGTCTTTTGTTGGATTCTAGTCTCCACAGGCCTGAATGACACTAACCATATTATTGTTACAGCGATATAGTCAATTGCACACTGACGTATCATCGACTTTTATTAGGCTTCATTTGTTCGGTGTTTATGCAGGAATAATGTGTCACAAGATAGTGAACTAACTCCAAGGGACTGCGGGAACAAATCTAGATGAATGAATGCTGGTGCTTTATTTTAAACACAGTACTGAAAGTAGATCTGCACAATGTACTTATCTGCAAATTATCATTACTGCAATATCCATATAGCCACAGTAAACTGCAAACATCATTGAGGTCTACCTTGTTATTTACAAATACAAGCTAAAATATAAATGCATGTAAATTGAGTGGGTCATTTACCAAGCGTTTACTGATGTGCAAAACGAGCAGCACGTGCTAAAGTGGAGCGCGGACCTTTCTTACTTATATATCGGATTGGTAGCCCCATTACTGCAACACTCATCATTTCAAATGTTAAATCAGGTACAACACGCCCACAAATTAGCATGTTTCATTCTTCATCTTGCTTTTGCTATTTAGCACCTGTCTTGGGGGGTCATTTATCAAGAGAGGTGCTGAATAGCAAGTGCAAACTGGAAAATAGCGTACAGATATTTGTGAGCATGTTGCACTTAATTTACCATTTGAAATGACTTGTATTACAGTTTTAGGGCCACAAATCTGATACGTAAAAGAGAGAATGTTACGTGGGTGAAGATGGGTTAATGACTCTGCTGCTGAGCCACATTTGCACGTGCTTCTTGTTTTGCACACGAGCAAACGCTTGGTAAATTAACCGGTAAATGAACCTCTTAATGTGTACTCAAAAGTTCAGTTCATTTTAGCCTAGTTTTGGTCCTGGTTTTGTTAATATTATTTAAAAAAAAAGTATTGTTCTGACATTCACAATGACAGACTATTTGGCAAAACACAAAGATTTTTGTGTAAATTTAATGAAATGTGTTGTGTTGAGAGGGTTTAGTAAAATATCGCAGCATTATTGTTATTCAAGACAGTTACTGAATATACATTTTCCCCCTCATGTCGGACATTAAAGGCGATTCTAACTCCGACTAATAATTAGCTGTGGCAACTGCAGCTACTAAGATCAGATGAGTAAAAAAATAAGTACACGTTGCTATATTACAGTAATGTTGAGTTAGTCAGAGCTGATGAGTCACAACATATATTTTGCTCAGTCTTGCACATTTTCTGTGTCAGCAAAATTTCCCAATGTTTTACAAAGAAGTTGTCAGCTACTTTTCCACTCAGAATTTTAAAGTGATTGTCTGTAAGTTTAAATACTTTACACATTGAATAGACTGCGCACACTTGACCTGAGCCTGCTATCTGACATAACATAACGGGGATTTTGACCGGCTGCAGATCTCAGACACTAATCAGAATCCTCGGTGCCATAACTTTGACATATGAGACGAGCTTTCCGGTGAATATTCCAGTCAGGTCCAATCATGATCGTTTACTTTTTAAAATTCTTTCTCTCTCCTCATTTTGCAATCATAACCTTTTCTCTGGAATGTAAAACTGTTTAATATTGCAAAATGTTTATTTAAGGCACTATGCTGCATCTTTATTGGCTTATGGCCAGTGCAACGATCTTTCCCCGAAATCACACACCCATATTGGCACTCACTGTGACGCTGTCTATCCTGAAGAGGGCCAGAGCCACAGGGGAGGTGTCCGGGTCGAAGCGGTAGGTCAGCTGGTTCAGGTTGTCCGCAGACTGGGCCTGCACTTGCACCACCTCTGTCCCGGTCGCGATGTTTTCCCTCAAAGAGGCTTCATAACCTGCCGCGAAGAAAGCCACGGCCTCATCCAGCTCGTTCAGCAGAGTCACGTAAACGGTGCAGAAGCCCTTGTGAAACGGGGGCGCCTGGTCCGTCGCCGAAATGTTCATGAGGTAAGTGGTCTTGGTCTCGTAGTCCAAGTACTCGATTGTGGTGACCAGCCCGGTGCTAGAGTCGACCTGGAACTTTCTATCAGCTCCGGACACAATGTTATAGGCCACAGCACCGCCATCGCCTGGAAAGAGACACAGATAATGGTAGGATGATTATGAATCCCTTATTTAACCTCTTAACCCCAACCTGAACCCAGCACATTTTCTGCTCTGCTCTGCTCTGCTTTATGACCGCAACACTGGAGGCCGCCATTGCTGTAGTACCGCCATATAGCCGCTAGTCCCCCATTGAAAAGCATTGGACTTTAGACACGTTAAAAACAACTTTAATGCCTGGTTTCTATTTTTAAACACTTTCTATGGCTACATATTCCTCCTGACATAACGCTGGGTTAGTCACAAAAAAAGAAACTAAGCTGGTTTTCGAAAGAAACATTTTTGAAATCTCGTACTAATGAGGTCGGACTGTTAGCATTGGAGCTGCGCGAGCTACACGTCACGCAAGGGCCGAGTCTACAGTGAAGATCCCGCCCTTTTGCCCTTATTAGGAACATGCTTCATCAGAGCTGGGGAGGAGGAGTCTGTAAATCCGCCATGATTTCCCCCTCGAACGTGGTCATTGTGGTAAACGGGGAGGAGTGAGGAGGAGTTGTCTATTCTTTTTAACGGTCTATGGTAGCGACAAAAAGAGACGAAAACAAGGATGAAAATGCAGCAAAAAAGCGACACAAACGTGAGGGAAAAAAACAATGAGAATGTGACAAAAATGCAACAAAAAGTGACAAAAAGGCAAGAGAAAAGCAATGGAAAATAAAAAGTTTAAAAAGTTACGACAACACGGCAAGAATGTGACGAAAAAGATGAGTTTTGTCGGTCTTAGCTTTCAAATGAGGCGTTACCCTGGCGTATAGGCTGTAAGCTCCAGTCGAGAAGCTTTTAGATTTGGGTAAAGCTGAACTGGAGAAAATGTGCTCGTTTAAGGCGAGGAGTATGAGGTTAACCCCTTAACGCCTCACTTGAAAGCTAAGACCTACAAAACTGATTATAACTGATTATAACACATTTTTGTTTTATTTTCATAGTTTTTTTTTAATCTTGTTTTTGTAGTTTTTCCCCCCGTTTTTTGTTGCTTTCTTCAGTTTTTAGGATAAAACCAAACTAGAGAATCAGTTCAGACGGGGGTTAAGAGGTTAAAATATCAAATTCTGATCTATTATAAGGCGCATCACAGCAAGAAGGTCACTGCCTTTCTATGCAGTGTTTGCATGTTCTCCACATATCCAGTTTGAGGCTATGGTTGGTGCTCTGGGCTTCCCCATCAACCCAAAACATGTATGCTAGGGTTAAATCCTCTGGCAAGATAGGACCAGCTCAGCTCAGCTTAGCTCAAGATCTGGATCGGCATTGAAGCTTTGATCAAGTGCAGAATGAATCTAAAAGTAAGGCGAAAGTTAATGTCTGCAAAAACGTTCTCTCAGTCAGCCGCACTGCACTGATGTCTTGAATTATTTATTGCTTTGGCATCAATCCTGAATCTGCATCACTTAACACCTAGGAACAGGCCCACATGAATCTTCAACATATGTTCTTTCTGCGTTTTAAACACAGTAGTCCACAAAAAAAAAAAAAAAAAAAAAAAAAAAAAAAAAAAAAGTGAAGCTATGCCCTACTTCAGTTACCATATATGGCTGAGTTGTTCAATTTACTCTTTGCTACGGTTTCATGTTTTGAAAATAGTTGGCCTTAGACCAGATGCGTCAAACGAAGAGAAAAAATCATGAAACAGGAAGTGAGAAGAGGAAGTTTGTCAAGTTTGTCAAGAGAACTTTAAATGCCTGTCTGAACGTGATGCATGTGTGAAAACATGTTTTTGATCCAGCAGACAACAAAAACAAACCACTATGTTATGCTTCGGTTTCAGCCCTTTAGTAACTGGTAATCGGGTGAATCGCAAATGAATTAACTTTTTACATGTGTTTACTTGTACATGTTTTTCATCACGGAAAGGGATAATGGAGATTAGAAAGGAACCTTTGTCCAGCATCTAATCATGATTTTGGTTGAGTTCAAAGTAAGGAGGCCCATGTTTATTCGATTCCGCACATACAGTGGAATAGAGTGAATTATTAATGCCTGAGCTCACCTGTGTCCGGATCAGTGGCCCGGACCACGATCACGGACGTGCCGATCCCAGCGGTTTCCCGAAGGCTCAGACGGTTGTACTGCTGCTGTGTGAACACTGGCACCTCGTCGTTGGCATCGTCCACATAAACTATCACCTGCAGCAAAACACACAGCATTTGTTTCTATATTATCGTCCTTATGGGAAACAGGAATAGTTATCACCAGTGGGTTTTAGTCTTTGTTTTGGGGATTTGTCCTTCCTTGTACCAAACTACTTTAATTTGGGTTTAGTCAAATTTTGTCATACTTTTGTGGTACTTGTTGAGAAAAGTTTGAGGACCGCTGGGGTACAGCATAATACAGCACACATACACTCACTAATTAATTCTCTGTAGATGGTTTAGCGTCACCAATTCCCCCAACACATGCCTGTTTTTGGATGATGGACGGACACAGAATGTACACAGAAGAATTGCCAGTTGGCTTGAGAATTGAACCTCCGGCCTTACAGTGATAACATAGTGATTTCTGCTCGTCTTACCCTGACAGAGCTCCGCATGCTGCCTTCGTCACTGTTAAAAGCCTCCACCTCCAGCACGTGGGAGCTGCTGGTCTCTCGGTCCAAAGCCATGGGACCTCGCGTTATGAGTCCAGTCTGATTATTTATGCTGAACCACCTGTTACTGTTTCCTAGAGGAAGAAAAAAAAAAAGAAGAAGATGATTAACAGTAAATGACAATTTTGCCACACACTTTGGGAACATTATGTCGATTGCGTTGCTCTTACCATTGATGATCCTGTACAGAACTCTGCCATTCTCCCCCTGGTCTGCATCTGTCGCCTGCACCTAAATCACGACACAGATATAAAAGGTACATTTTTGAAAATATACAGACAGACATACAGGTTCGTTGTTAGTGCCAGACAAGCGACTCCCCAAATGTTCGGCATTTTGTCACACAGATAAGTCAAATACAACTGCCAACATAAATTAAATGGCGACAAATGACCTAAAACTAGCCCAAGTTTCCAATACCTATATTTACATTTTAGTTTTCTTCCTGAATTGAAGAGGAAAATGACTCAAAACAGATTCATAACAAACAAATAAATCCACAAACTGCTGCATATAATCCTTTTAACCATATCCCCGTTTAATCCTAACCTTAACCGGTTTAACAATTTAACTGATATTTATTATCACAATCATTAATACTGCAAAAATCACCAAGGTATGACAAAAAAAAAAACTCGCTCCTAAACCATAACCAGATGGACAAAATGTTGAGAAATAGGAACCCCTGCCAGATCCACCTGGAAACAAAGTCAAACTAATTAAATTGTTTTTCCATTATGCGTACATTGGTTGATACAATATCCCACATAGGTATTTGATTTTGTCTTCTGGCAGTGTAAAGCCCGTAATTTCACGAAATGTAATCCTTCCAGGAGATTAGCACTTCCGAGCACTTCCTGGCTGCTCAGCTCAGGGGGTTGCCACAGTAACCCCAGTTCTGTTTGGAAGAGAATTTCCAATGGCACAACTTCAGCGCTACTGTCCACCGGCAAACAGCCAAGAAAACAGAAAACGGGGGGGGGGAAACTCCAAACTTGGATAGACAGCAGGGCTCCTCAGACCTCTCCTGATAAATAGTGCAGTATGCTGGGCAGAGGCTGAATACTCGTGTCATGGCGCTCGGGTCCAGGGAGAGACAGAGCTGCTGGCATTGGAAGAGACCGCTCTCCTCTGGGGACGTGTCAGAACCTGTGGCTGCGCTCTCAAAGTGAATATTCAATCACCTCCATGTAGCATAAAAACACCAGTCTGCAAGTGTGGTCAGGTAGGACACCGGAAAATATATGCACAGGTATCGGGAAAACTCTGGGGGTGTCAGGTGAAGTGTAAGAATTCTTATAACCTTTGTAACACATGGTAAGGTCACATTTAGATTCTCTATCCACTGCCAGAGCATGAAAAGGTAAGTCTGTATTTATTCAATAACCTTACAGCCTTATATACACGCACAATTAGATGCACTGCCAGAATGGGAACACACATTCATCCATATATAGTAATAATAATAATAATAATAATAATAATAATAATAATAAATAGTATTTATATTGCACCGTACATTTCAAATCTCAAAGTGCTACCGCAGGTGAATAAAATCAGATAAAAACAAATGAACACAATACAACAAATCAAGCAGAAGAAAAAATTATGCAAAAAATAATTAATGCCAACATGCAGTATGCCGTCTCAGAAAATGTAGTTATTCCCAGCTCCCAGACCTCAGCTCTGACCAGTACACACTGTTGTGTCCTTGGGCAAGACAGCCACCTCGTAATTGTGCTCACTGGTTTATGAATGAGAGTGTGCTTAAGTAGCTTACCACCACCACGTATGGAGTGAATGAATAATGCAATGTAAAGCGTCTTTGAGTGTCCAGAAAAGCGCTACATAAAACTGATGCATTATTGTGTGAGAGCGAATGCCAGACAACAGATGGAAATTAGCCAAACAATCTGGCGTCCTTACATACTTGAGGCTCACTCTGACGTGTTCATTAACATGCACCATCCCAACTAAATCCTCAAATAATAATGTGTCAAGTGCAACGCCTTACTAAGCTGTGGCATTGTCGGTATAGTAAAGAGTGAAAATTCAGGCGAGGTGAATGATAGACCTTGACTTTAACAAGTTTTCAAAAGCGGCCATAGAATTGCTGGGAGAAGGCCAGAGCATTATTATTGAATGCACACATTTATTTTTGTAACCAGGTTCTACGGATAAAAACTAGCTATTTAGCTATAATTTGGTGCAGTGCATCTCTGTCTCCATGAACTTAATGTCTCAAGATAAAAGATCTCTCAAGATTAAACTAAAATAATTACTTTACTTCACAGGAGAGTAACAGCTTGGTATTCGGATGGAAACAGTATGGTGCAATAACATGGTATTTATGGAAATTACATGAATCAGGAAACATGCCGATTTCTCGGTAATAACACGGAAACAGAGCTTCAAAATGCATAATTAATCTGCTCTATTGCACTATGTGGTAGGTCAACACTTAGATCCGCTGTTATCACTTTATCACTTTTCACTTTATCACTTTATGTACCTGCACATCTGTAAACCCACTGTTGTTCAATGTCAATTGTTGTCGCCCTATCATATTTAACTTTTTATTTTTTATTTTTATATTCTTTATGCATGCCCTTATAGCCTTATAGTTTTAAAGTTTTTTTTACCTTATTTTAATCTAAATTCTGTTATGTTCTATGTTTTGCCTCTCTCAGCCTGTGCACTGTGTCCTGCGCTGCACCCCCCTCTTTGGAAGTAAAGGGGCCCAACTTCAGTCTCATTAGCTTTATAAAGAGATGTGAGGAGGGGAGGGGAGGGTGGCTGGACACAAGAGTGTGGGGGGTCAGATCGCTGAGTGATGAATGGGGAATTACACGCCAGACCAAACCATCAAGCCCAAAAATGGGGTGAACAAAGTTAAAGCCATTTTTTTTACAGAGAAAATGATGCTACTATAACCAAGCACAACATGGGTGTTAGAGTCTTGCTCACTATGCCTCACAATGACGAAGAAACACATGACTTATTTAACTTAAAACAATAGAAAGGTATTGTCCTGTTGGTCGACTACACCCCTCTTGCACCGCTTTTATCGCCCCTGTCCCATCTTGGTCTTCAGCCTCTGGGAAAGTAGCACTTTAAGGGGGGAAACAAGTGTGGATTGGAGCCACCAAGCAAGTCTGACTCAAGTTACTGGAACAGAACAAGGTGCAAAACTGTGGGAGTGAGTATGTGTATTTGTTTATTGTTTCTGTTTTTAGTTTTAGTTTGCTGTTACAAGAAGCAGGCAATAATTCAGACTTTGAGACAGAAATTGTGATGGTCAGAGCAACAACATCCCGAATAGTGAGAGCATTTTGTGTCTATGGGAACCCCCTTGTTTACCTTCCTTTTTTTGACATTGAAATAATGTGGTCAGCGTTGTACAACTACAGAACCGAACGGTGCAAAACGTTGCACAAAAACAATGTGTGTTTTTTCTGTCATGAACTTTTCGGGAAATAATATGAACCAAAACAAAAAGTGATTAAGTTTGGTAAAAAAACAACAACAACAAAAACAACAATGATACTGTAACTTACCCTCCAAAACGATTGAATTCTGAAGTTTATCTCAAGTTTAACTGGTGTTAGAGAGTTTGACGTAAACAATTAGAAGTTTTAGCGTGGGGATGCCAAGGTGTTAGCATAGCAGCCAATAGACACTGTCTCTTCATCGTGTCCTGGGTCCTCCCCAAGGCCTCCTCCAGTGGGACATGCCTTAAACACCTCTCCAGGAGGGCATCCAGGAGGACTCAAGAACAGACGTTCGGCCTCCAGCCAGCTCCCCTTGATGAGGAAGAGCCATGGCTCTACTCCGAGCTCCATGAACCCTGCAGAGGAAACTCATTTCGACCGCTTTTATCAGTGCTCTTGTGCATTCGGTCTTGACCTACAACTTATTAGCACGACACTGGTGTCATATACAGCGGTTTTAGTTCCATTGTTGTTTGTGAAATAGCATCTCGAGCTTTAAGCAAGGAAAAGTGGTCTGCCTAGCCACACTCACTGGTTAATGAAGTGATCTATGGACTGTGGACATACGTGTGTGTGTGAGACTCAATGAACTGACGGTCTAACGAGCCATCCCGCTCCACTGGCCTTTTCACAGATTTCCTGGCATTTGGTCTTAAAAATAATTTCACGTCCCAATGTGTTCCCCTTAAACCGATAAGCCATGCTTTGTCTCTGCCGAATTAAGGACGATGACATTTACAAATGTTACTGTGCTGAAGATGGGGGCGCGCGAAACGAAAGGGGGGATAATTGGAGACCAGGCAAGAAGAGGTGGGTGCAGTGTATTTTACAAGGGCCATTTTAATAAACCCAATTTGTTTTATATCGAGGAAAGCCTGTCAAGCATTTACTGTTGTGTAGACCTTGATTTAATAACTACATAATTGCTGTAAATGCCAAACACTCGACATATGTGCATAGGCAGGCAGTGGTCCGGCGCGGACTGTACATGTGTGTGCATGACTATTATGCTTACTCTGCTTTCCACTGAGACACAACCACAGACAAGTCTGGAAAACAGCCACTGTAGCAATAAATCACCTCTTTTTTTAACCACCCCTTTTAACAACATTAGATTTGAGGAGAATGAAAGTAGCGTGGGCTTCTAGTGGCTTAAAAAGGTTGTTTTGAGCTGTAAATAACGACACAAGCACACATTTCATGTTTATACATGACCATGGCAAGCCCTCACGATGAAGCTTTAACTATTGAAGGACTTTACTAGATCAGGGACAGATGCTGGGAGCTAAACATTTCCAAACTGGTTTTAGCCATTGGATCTGGAAACCCATTTTGTAATTGTATATTACATTTGTTACCAGTAAAACCCATATTTGATGAAAACTTTATGTGAAAACGAAAGACAGAAAGTGCTGCGCTGGATAAAAAAAAGTGTAAAAGACGTGATACTTATAACACAAAATCAGTTGCTTATCAGGCTTGGAGGGCAATAAATGTTTCTGCTAATACAGAGTGCATCCGCTTCTCTCTGTTTACTTTATTTCTGGGTCCTGTTTTTGAAATGTTTAACAAAAGAACACCCTACCTTGACTGTTGTAAGCTGGGTAAGAGTCAGTTCACATTTAAAAACAGTTCATTATGAAGTGGTAGAGCATGTGGCACATATGCAGAAAGAACTACAGCTTACTTTGTACAATAATAACAATCAAACTATTCTAAGTGCTCTGCTCCACAATGCCCTGTAAACAAACCACTGTAAGTCAATAAAAACTAGATGCGAACAGTTTCAGAATCAGAATAGTTTTTTTTTTTTTCATCTTAATTGCTAATAATGGCCAAACGTTTTTGAAGAATATCTAATTGAATTAGGGCGACAGTGGCGCAGATGTGAGCGGTCGTCTCATGATCGGAAGGTCGGGGTTCGAATCCCGCCTCCTGAAGGTGCACATTGTCGTTGTGTCCTTGGCAAGGCACTTCACCCACATTGCCTCCAGTGTCTGCAACACTGGTAGCCCCCTAGGAGAGACCAACAGGCCCGTTTGAACCGTGAGGCCGTCCTCCGTGGACCCACCACCTGCAGAAGGAGCCATGGGGGCTGGTGCAATGTGATTGGGCAGCTCTGGCGGCTGCCCCACGACCCGGCAACGGACTAGTGAAGAAAATGAATGAATGAATGAATGAATCTAATTGAATTATCTTGTATCTTCTTTCTCTAGGTCCAACATGAACCCTACTGACCCAAACACCAACATCACATTCCCATTTGGAGCGACAACTCCACCCTGTCCGGCCTCCTCAACACCACCCTCTCCACTTTTACCACCACCACCTCTCCCTCGGTTCCGCTGCCCCCTTCTTACTCCTCAGACATCCACGACCCGGAGTTCACCATCATGATTGTCCTGGGCCTGTCCCTGTTGTTGGCCGGAGTAGCAGCCTTCGTGGTGGTGTGCCAACCCTCCAGACGGGACGGAGACTCGGAAAGCTACACCCATGAGGACAGTTTCCGCAGCAGGAACAAGTCGGGAGAGCCCCAACTCAAGCACTGGAAGAGGTTTGGGTCTTATCGCAGGTCGTTCAATGCTTCCTTCAGGAGACCGCCTCACAGGAGACCACACGGACGCCAGAGTGTCAAGCTGACGCAGCTACAAGCAGCGCAAAATCCACAGCAAGAAGTGACGCAGCCGACAACGCCGTGTCTGTGCGACTACGTGACTGAAATATGACTGGTTTCTCCTTCAATCCTTTCCAAAGTGCATGGATGTTTAAAGCCTGCTCCTTCAAATCATGACATACCAGCGACAATAAGGCACAACAATCGGGCCACATGACATACAACACCTTTCAAGTCTCCAGTATTTTTTACAACAAAATTGAACTAATTCCTTACCAAATGCGTCAGCGGATTTAACACTATGTTTTCCCTGGACAATTTTTTCTTTGACGACAAAAAGGTTTACTTGCTTCTACTTGCTAAAAATGTTTACCTATTAACAGTCAGTCAATGAGTGCTTTTTGAATTTATTCATTCAATATGTGTCAAATAGCTTTGCACAAATATTTTGAATTAGCAGATTGAAGCTAATTTGTAACTGTCAGATAAAATGTACAGAATCAGTGATTAGAACAGGAAGTGTTTTCAAATAAATGTAGCTTATATGAGTGCAATAATAACACCTTTGCCCTTAGTTTGTTGTTAACTTACAGTACCTTAGCACAAGACATGCATCCTGAGCCAAACAATTATTTCTGACCGACTGTTGTTTATTTTTATGTTTTTCTTTTTCAAATACAATGTTTTATGTTTAAAGGTGCATTATGCAACTTTTCATGCAAAAAAAAGGTTGATATTTGTGCGAATTTAACCTTGTAGTGACCCAGCGGCTGTATGAGTGGTCAACATGGTGCCTTTACTTTCCATCACGGTGGTCTCTACAAGGCTCCAGGATAAATTGTTTTGTAGGTTTTCTGGTGAGAGGGTCCGTCAGCAGAGAAAACCTTCCAAACAATTTATCCTGGAGCGTCCTTGACACCACTGTGATGGAAAGTAATGCTGCCACTCATACAGCCGCTGGGTCACTACAAGGTCAAATACGAACAAATATCAACTTTTTTTTTTTTTGCATGAAAAGTTGCATAATGCACCTTTAAGTTTCTCCTCAGACAGTTGTGATGTTGCATCTGCTTGCTTTCATACCTGGAGGACACTGGTCCCGCGGGGCACAGTCTCTAAAACACTGGTCTCGTAGCTGTTTTGGAGGAAGATGGGTCTGTTGTCATTGACGTCCTGCACCTCCACAAACACTGTGGCCGTCCCCGTCCTCCTGCTGCCGGCCGGGCCATTGTCTGGGAGAGAAAATCAGTGTTGGCAATGATTTCTGTAGTAACTTGAGTGATTAAAGCAACACCATCAAAAAGGCAAGAGAATATGTAAATTGTAAATAAACAAATGGAATGAAAAGCAAAGGGTTATGTTTATTTAAAAAAAGTAGTCGAATCAATCATAATTATATTTTATTTTTTCTTTACTCACAATTTGTAATTCCTCTTTTTGTCCCCAATATCTTCTTCATAAATAGGATAAGTTTTGTTTGATTCAAGTCCTGATAGGTAATGTTAATAAGATATAGTAAGAGTTTTTGTCTCTTTTTCGCTGCTTTTTTGGTCATGTTTTTGTCTTTTTGTTGCATTTCATTGCTGTTTTTGTCGTGTTTTCGCCACATTTAGGTCACTTTATTTTTCATTGCTTTTTGCCACATTTTCTTCGCTATTTTAATGCTTTTTCTTTTCTTTTTAAGCTTTTAGATAGGTTAAATACTTAAGTAGTGTAATTACTAAGCTGTTGCACAAAAAAAACGGTCCGGCCGTACATGAAAAAGAGATTTAAAAAGCATTAGGGGCTTCTCTAAAGCTACACTGATTTCCATACGTCTGTGGTGCATGTACAAAATTAAGTAGTTGCTTAAAATTGAGACAATCCCCTAAATAGTGTTGATGTCTTTGTTCGCTGGAAAATGGGCCACTAATTCTGTCGCCTCGCACAGTTTTACATGCTCTGGGCCCGTTCTCGCCTCTGAGCCGTTTCCAAAACAGGAAAACCTCAGACTTTTTGTTCTTTCTTTTCAAAAAGGAACAAAGGCTGTTGAGCAACGTTCTGAAATCACTCCGAAATGAGAAGCCCAGTGTTTTCATCATTGTCTTACAACGAGGGGGGACTTTGAAGATGACAAACAAACGAGGTCTATTATCATAAATACTGTTGTGAAAACTGAAATGAATATCAAAACAGAGAATAAATGAGTTTTGCCTTGATCCAAAATAAACTCACCTATAGCCTCCACGATCAGAGTGTAAGACGCCTGCGTCTCTCGGTCCAGGCCAACCACGGTCCGGACGATCCCATCTCTGAAGCCAACGCTGAATTTACCGTCCTGATTACCCCCTGTCAAAGGAAAAACACATTATAGTTACAAACAAGTTAGACATTAATTCAGAAGCATTTTACAGCATAGTAATGACATGGTAATAGCATGGAAACTATCAACAAGGAGAAGTATTGCATTATGCAGCCGTGTTTCCATTTTATTACCAACCATGGGAATAAGAGTCTGGGTTAGGGTTCGTCATATTACCATAAAATAAATTAGTGTCCTGTTTTAATGTATTTATAGCAATTACCATGTTGTTAGTGTGCGCTAAAGTATGTGACTTTTAATTCATGCATCTAAACAGCACAGTGCAAAAAAAACTAATGGACTTGGGCTGCATCTAGAGCCAACTTAAATTTCCATAATAATTACAAGTTGTGTAATAGATTTATGACAAAGAAAAAGAGCTTAAGAGATCATATTAACCTCTTAATCCCTGCCTTAATCGAGTGCATTTTTTCCAGTTCAACTTTACCAAAACTATCTTTTCTCGCATTATTGTTTTTTGTCAGTTTTTTGTTGTGTTTTTGTCACTTTTTGTCACTTTTTCATCAAATTTTTGTCACATTTTTGTCACTTTTTCATTGCTTTTTTGTCAGTTTTTGTTGTGTTTTTGTCACTTTCTGTTGCTCTTTTGTGGTTTTTGTTGTTGTATTTTTCTCACATTTTTTGTCACTTTTTTGTCCCTTTTTCATACAATTTTTATCACTTTTTCATCACTTCTCGTCATTTTTTTTGTCACATTTTCGCCACTTTTTTGTTGTGTTTCCATGCTCATTTTCGTCAAAGTTTTGTTGCTATTTTGACACTTTTTTCAAAAAGCTTTTAGATTTGGGTAAACCAAACTGGAGAAAATGCGCTCGGTTCAGGTGGGGGTTAAGAGGTTAATAGTGTGCAGCATTGTTATAGAGCGGGTGCATGAAATCAAATTCCTTGGAGTTATTATAGATGATAAAATGACTTGGAAATCTCACATTAAATATATATCTACTAAAATATCAAGAAGTATTTCAGTAATAGCAAAAGCAAAGCACATTTTAAATATCAAAGCTCTACATACCTTATACTGTTCTCTGATTTTGCCCTATTTAAATTATTGACTGTGGTTTGGGGTAGTACTTATAAAAACACAGTAAAACCAATAGTAATGCTGCAAAAAAGAGCTATCCGATTAATTCATAAAGTTGGGTTTTTGGACCACACAAACTCATTATTTTTAAAATCAAAGATCATGAAGTTTTGTGACATTGTTGAGTTCCAAACTGTACAGATGTTATACAAAGCAAGATACAACTGTTACCGGGCCAAATACAAAGAAGGTTCAAGAACGTACTGGTCGTTACGAATTACGTGATGAATTGAACTTTAGGATTCAGAAACATAGCTCAACTTTGAAAAGCTTTAGTCCGACAGTTAATGGGGTACAATTGTGGAACAAAATGGAGATGGAGATGAAACGATGTCCAAACATCAACCTGTTCAAATATAAATACAAACAAAAGACCTTTGAAAAGTACAGAGAAGAAGAAACACGTTGCCACAAGGGGAGTTGTAGGATCAATTTGCAATTTGCATTCTATTAACTAAGACAGTGTTGTTGCTCTGAACGGTTGTCATTCTATTGCTCTAAATTACAAAATTGAGAATTAGGATAAGCGAGTTATGGATCTGCTGAGAGGGACCCTCCCAGCGGGCTCATAAACCTCGTCTTTTAACGCACCACTAAGCATAGGAACATCATCTACAAATACAGCCAGTTAGGGCAGCTGGGTGGGGGTTTGTTGATGGGGAGTTACTGCCCTCTTCAATGGACCCGCTCTACACCCTGGCTTTTTAACGCACTACAGTATATAGGGCTTACATATTACATAATCCATTGAACACACACAACAACAACAACAACAACAAAACAAAACAAAAAAAATGAATGAAGGAAATGACAACTGGGAAGTTGCAAGATCACGGATAATATAATATGTATATTAATGTGCCTTTTGAACACAGAACTAGTGCCTTTTGAAATTGTTATCTGTGTTTGGCAGTGGTAACCATCTGTAACCTTCTGTAAAGAAAGAGGAAAAAAAAAAAAAAAGGATGTGTGTATGTATGTATGCATATATGTGTATAAATAACTTAATGATCGCCTTTTTCACTTGCTTTGTATTAGTCATCGCGTACATGAAATGAGACAGTTGTTGTAGTTGTGTTTCCTTTCAGTTGTGTTTCCTTTCCGTTCCGTTAAATTCTGTTAACTTATTTTATACGGACATTTCTAGAGGTGCTTTGTGGGTGTGGTCCGTGTTGAAACGACCGCTCTGGTGGGTTGTAGGTTCTCTTTTGCCGGTGGGGCAGTATGATGTTGCTTAATGTAGGATTGATATTGTAAATATAACAGGCAAAGTTGGGTCACGGAGGGGTACGTTGTGTGTGTGTGCATGCTGTGTTCCTGCTCTTGTGTCTTGTACTTTGTAACATGCTCCCTGTACTAGTGTGATTTGATCAATTGTTTTTATTTCAATGATGTCGGGGTGGGCGCTTATAAGCTTTTGCTTCAGCCCACTCCTTTTGAGCAGAATTTTTAACTGCTCAAATAAACTAATAAACTAAACTAAAAACTAAACCTGTTGTAGATTGATATTTCGACATTGTGGAACAAATCCCAAACGAATAAAGTGGATTTTCAGTTCATACTTTCAAAATATTGAAATGACTATAGAGAAATATGCCTTGCTTTACCTTTGAGATTCCACACTTACAATATACTGTAAATGGATCTGACCTGTGATGAAGTAGCTGAGTTCTGCGTTGAGCCCCGTGTCGTTGTCGGTGCAGAGGAGGCGATCGACGATGTGGTCCCGGGGCATGCTCTCCTTCAGGGAAACATTATAGAGACGCGGGCTGAAGGTGGGAGTCTCATCGTTCACATCCAGGACTGACATGAGCAGGACACGCAGAGACAGGCGGGGGTTAGACATGGACAGGGGTGCGCAAGGACAGAAACATCGGGCAAAGCAAATCTAGAAACGCAGGTGTAATGAATATGAAGTATCAGCGATCGACCACACAACAAATCCAATGAAAAATATTACTTATAATATAATACTGTATATGTATATTCAAGGTTATTTCCAAAAATTATTTTTTTTCCTTACAATTTTATACTTAATTCCAATCATTCTCAAACTTTTCAACTCAGACCCCTACTGTAAAATGGCCCTCACTGCAAAATGTAATTGTCACTTATGTTAATTTTAAGCAGCAACACATTGAACATTTTTCTAGGTAAGTAATGTGTATTGTAATAGTTTACTTTGTTAGTTGACCTACATTTACAAATATAAGCTGTTTCCAGTATAAAATCTAAGTAAACACAGTGCCAATATTTTCTTATTCCTACATCTGAAAATAATTTTTTCCCAGCTCTGTGCATCGTGACCCCACCCCCCCAAGGGGTCCCTGCCCCTGCTGAACCCCTGGTGTATTCCAGGGGTTCCCAAACGTTTTTGGATGGGACCCCAAAAATGTGCACGTAAATAACTCGGGACCCCCATTACATAAAGTTATTCCCTTCTATGTTACTTTAGGGCAGAAAAAACCCCACTTAAAATCAAATTAATATGTATTTAAACGGTTCATTTTGGATATTTGAAAGGCTTAAATTATCTGGGGACCCCCACCCAAGGCCTCCCCAATTTGGGAACCACTGGTGTATTCATTTCATTTACATTTAAACTGCAGTTTAGAGCGATGCATACTGCAGAATTATCAAGAATATCAACTGGAATAGATTTGTGACCAATGACCGCCCCATTCTTAATAGTAGCAGCACATGAGCGGTTTACTAAATAGGACCATGGTGGCGAAAGAACTACAAGAAAAATAAAATGGTGTACCCCGGCTTTGAGAGCTGCTCACCTGACACAGTGAGGGTGGAGGTGGCGGTGCGGGGGAACTTTCCTGCGTCATAGGCGATGATCCGGAGCTGGTAATGCCCGATCTGCTCCCGGTCCAGAACGGCCGTGGAGGTCAGGACGCCTGTGGTGGTGTTCAGGAAGAAGTCCAGGCGAGGCATTCCCATCTGCAGCGACATCGTGATCTGACCATTCTTGTCCTCATCGGGATCGTCTACCAACACCTGCACAGGAGGAGATAGTCACTTTTCATGTGTCAATAATACTTGAAATATACAATGGCAGCACTTTACTCTATAGCACAGCATACTAACGTTGAAAAAGCATCTATGGTTCAATCTATGGTTCAATTCACCTTATAAACAGAGGATCCAATGGGCAGACCCTCTGGTACCTCCGCCACAAAGGGAAGGTTGCGAAACGTGGGGTCATTGTCATTCAAATCCTGCAGATTGATTAATACTGTGGTGCTTGAAGTTGACTGCAGTGGAGGGGTGCCACCTAAAGAGGGCATCAGAGAGACACATAAGGCGGAGAACATCTGTCTCATGGTCAGGCGAGTTTATTAGTGCCATGAAAAGTTTCACGGTCAACATAAAACTTGTAGGATTAGGTCAGGAAAGTGGGCTAGTAGTTGAGGAGTGATAGTTTCCCCTCTCAGAAACAAAACAAAACATGGTACTTAGCTTATCTTTCTTAATACATATATTTTAACAACAAAGTGTAATATTATGACCATTAACTGCAAGGTGAATCAAAGAAAAAAAAAAGAATATCTTTTGCTTTCTTTTTTGTAAGAGTGTTGACTCTGAGGCTAAATGACAAAGCACAGCACAAAGGGGTGAAGAACGGAAAGAGACATTCAGCTACATTTTCGGAGCCAAGATTTAACTGTACTACCATGTCTTTATCTTTATTACGGATCCTCATTAGTTATTACCGTAGCAATAACTATTCTTCCTGGGGTCCACATAAAACAACGACACAAACATGTACAATAACACCATAGTCCATATGATACATCACGTCTGAAGCAGCCACAACCACCAGACTATTAGCTGTACACAATATTTCTTAGAATTCCTTAGTGGTTTGCAATGTTATTCTACGCAAAATGAGGGCAATATTAGTGATTTTGACAAGGGTCCTAATGTAGCGGCTAGACAGCTGGCTCAGAGTGGCTCCAAAAGTGGTTTTCCGGGTCTGCATTGGTCAATATCTGTCAAACGTAGTGCACAGAAGGACCAGGGGTGGAACTAAAATGTAAGGATGGTATTTTAAAATGCTACCGTAATGAATGATGTATTTCTCTTGGCATTATGAATGTTGTCTTGCACCGTTGTCTTTTACTAAAAAGTTAACTACTTGACAGCATACAATGATAAAAAAGGAATTGAATTGGAATTAACCACTGAAATGTATATCAATTAATTAAGTTTCCCTTTAAAGGGGGGGTATTATGCTTTTTTCAATCACATAGCACCAGTCTATAGCATACTACAATGATGACGTAACCTTCTGTTGGTCTGTATATGCAGTAAATTAAAATAACTGCCTTGAATAAAATTGCTCTCTCAAAATGGCTGTACTGAACGTCTTGAAATAGGCCTCTGTCTCTTTAAGAAGCTTTCCGACACGCCCCTTCAGCACACTGCTGTGGCATCTAAACAACACTACTGTGCGGGGAGGGGGCTCTGCTGAGCTGAGAGCAGTGGTTGGTGGCTTGGCTGGTGACAAAGGTCCAGAGGCGTCTCCAGGAGGTGGGGGCGTTCCTAGGAGGACTGAGGCATAGCTACACCTAAATGGCTGCCGTCTAAGTTTTTACTGATTACTCAAAAATATGTGAATGACCAAGGCAACACTCCAGGCATGTGTTTAATGAGGGAATGACTAATAACATGATATAAAGCTTGAAAAAGTCGATTTTACATAATACCCCCCTTTAAAATCCTATCGTATGGTAGATAGTCACTGAAAGATACAAGTTTTGAAGCCACTTCTGCATCAGACAAATAACAAACCCCAAATCCATATGCAAAGTAAGCTAAAACAGGTTATAATAGGAAAAAAGGTTGAAATATTGGGCATAACAGGATCTAGAAGCTCAGGTGGTCTTCACATCACGCCTAATCGTAGTGTATCTTTTCAATTAGACAAGCACATTTGCGCAGTGATTTTGTCAAGCCCCGTGTTTGCCTGAACACTTACGGTCGACTGCTGAGATGATAATGGTCCTCATGAGCGCGGCGTCTCTCGGGTTGGTGCTTCGCGGTCCAGAGTGACTCCACTGGTGCGGATCTTCCCGTTGTTCCGGTTGATGGTGTAAAAGGGGTTTTCTGGGCTGATGCTGTACACCACTGTCCCGTTGTCGCCGTTGTCGGGGTCATACGCGAGCACCTGGACGAAACAGAGAAAATATTAGACACGTGCTTTAGTTTTGTCATCCTTGTGCTGAGTTTTACTTTTTATTATTACTTACTTTTTGCTGCCTAAAAACAAGTTTATTTTTTACTTAATTTATTTGCAAGGGATTATGATTGTATTAATGTGTTATTATGATTTTTTTTCTTTTTACTAGTAGTGAATCAGTTTATTTTGTTCCTCTTTCCAGTATATTGAATATGCAGTGGTTTGTTAGAAAAGACTGTCCATGTAATTATAATTATAATTTATCAATCGTTAGCTTGCTGGCTAGTTAATGTTAGCATTACTGTGACCCTGAAAAAAGTTGTGAAAGTTGAATAAACTCATCCCTGTGAAGAGTTGGGATGTTAGAATGTAGGGAATGAGTTTGGAGCACAACTTACAGTTTAAACTTCACTCCCTTACATTGTCGTAAACAAAAAAAAACAAAAACAAAGCAGGTATAGGGCCTTTAAAGCACAGTCTGTAAAATTGCAAAATGAGAGAGAGAATTTCAAATGTAAACAAGTCCTCCCCTCCTCGCCCCCTGATTTGACCTGAAAGCCACTCCTAGTTTATAAAATGAGAAGAGAGGTAAGAACTTTCAAAAGTAAACGATCAAGCTCCTTTCCCTTCCCTCCTTATTGGAACATTCACAGGAAATCTCGCCTCATTGGTCAAACGTATGGCACCGGGGGATTCTGATTAGTTGCTGAGATCAGCAAAGGGAGGGACTTAAAGGGACACTGCGTAACCTTTTGGACTATACTGTTGCCATCAGTAAAATACATGCTCCTAATGACCAGCGCAACACAGAAAATGCTATTACTGAGCCGCTCACAGCAAAAGCATTTATTTGTTTGTACATTTATGAGGTATTTTTCAATGATAGAAACATCTGTCCCCTCCTGGAACGCCACCGTAATGTGGTGGAGGGGTTTTAGCGCCCGAATGATCCTGGGAGCTCTGTTGTCGGGGGCTTCGTGCCCCTGGTAGGGTCTCTCATGGCAAACAGGTCCTAGGTGACGGGTCAGACAAAGAGCGTTCAGAAGCCCCTTAGAAGACCAGCAGGCCCGGTTAGAACCACGAGGCCGTCTTCTGTGGACCCACCACCTGCAGGAGGAGCCATAGGGGCTGGTGCAATGTGACCCACGACCCGGCAACGGACAAGTGGAAGAAAATGGATGGATGGATGGAGAAACATCTGTCATAAAATAAATGCTTGTATTTAAATTTTATTTATTAGGTAACATTCTACACGGTGTGGCTTTAACACTTGCAAGCAATCTATTAAATTTGTAAAACATTTAAACCTACAGACTATCACTTTAAAATGCCGATGACCCTTTAGGGAAGAAATAACAAATCCAATACACCAGTGTACATACTGTATACTACAACTTGAGCAGCACTGCTCATGAACGCAGGGCGGACAGTCAGACGCAGCCACAGTTATAGTAGTGCATGCCCTTATAGCCTTATATTTTTAAAGTTATCATAGCTTATTTTTATCTAAATTCTGTGTTATATGTTTTATGATGCACGAGTGTACCGAGAAAAATTCCTAGTTTGTGAACCTGTTCCAAACAATGGCAATAAATACAATTCTGATTCTGATTATTACCACATTTTAGCGGAGTGTAAAGGCAGCAGCCCAGTCCAGTCCCAGCCCGAGAGCGTATGTAGCTCCTTCAGAAATCACTCTCGTATCCATCAGACACAGAGAAAAATGGCCCCGTCTTTCCTCTGTCACAAAGTGCCGATGGATAACGAATGTATGAGGCCTCCAGCTCCGCAAAAACTCCGGCGGATTTTTAAAGAGCTGATCAATTATTCACATTCCTGACTGAATATTGCTGGAAACTGGTTAATTGGTCATTAGAGGAACAAAGGTTTTGCAGGTGTTTAATAATGAAGGGACATGTTAGGCGGGAGTCTTGCGGACGCATTGATCGCAAAGACAAAGGTGTGTGATAAAAGATGTGGCGAGGAGACTGACCAAAAGCCGACTGACCAAATAATCAATCCCAGGCTACAGAAGAGAGCACATTAAAAGAAGGGAAAGTATATCAACCTTTTTCCTATTGAACTCTGGCCCATAGCAAAGGAACTATTGGATAAAAAGGATCCTATATTATAGACCGTGTACTGTGTGTGTAGCGGAAATGCCTGAAGGATCTTAACGATGTGAGAGAACTAGTCTGGCTTATTGATTTGCTGCAATCTCATGCCTATAGTTCAACACACCTTAAAACAAAACTATGAATAGAACTGCCAATGCTATAGACGTAAGATTAAGGTGTACTTTATTGTAGTTATATTTTGTGCAAGATGACATCAGCAATAGAAACTGGATTTGGAAGTGAAAAAAGAAATGCATGGTGAAATGTAGGACTGCTCAATTTGTATTCGCTTTATTAGGTGATAATTCTCAATAAGAAGCCACAATATATTATAAAATCATTGGGATCTACATTGGGAAACACAAAGATTAACTGCATAGTATCTTCACTTCTAAATCACTTTCAGCCCTGTATTTAGTCTTGGTTTGACAAAACTCGATAAGATAATAAAAAATACAAATTGCTTGCAAGTTTTGTTTAAATTTAAGTGGAAAAGGTTTAGTAAAATATCACATGAATGCATCAAGGGTTTAAATATAGCAATGTTTTCTTATATTGTGAAGAAATTTATTTCCCAAAATCCCACACCTTGGGAGAACAAACTTAACAGTAAGTTACTGCAACTAGCATTTGTCGAGGTCTAGCTCTAATCAAGCATTCACATTCTTGTTTTTAATCAGCAATCCCTATATTAAAAGGATTATAGATTTATACCACTCTTTACGGGTTCTCAAATACCTGCCTTTCATAGGTCACCACACACCACACCACAATACAAGGTAAGAGAAGTGTCTTGCCCAAGTGCACAATAACGGTATGAAATGTCAGAGTGGGGCTCTCTACTAAGCAAAATTTTGACCTATTTAAACCAGTTTATGGAGTTACTTGGCTTTTTCACCCAAATAGCCAACCTGCTGGCATTGACTCATTTGCATACAAACAGTAAGGTTTTAAGATGGTCAAACATTTGTCAAGGCCTAGAACCACTTGACTAAACTCATCTTTTTCTACTGGAGCCCTGTCCTGAAATGTTACAGCCAGCACAGTGTACAATGTAAATGCCTGCAGTGGGATAGAGGTGCTTGGAGATTTGAGAGGGCTGATCCCTGCTCTGGGCACGGCAAACAAATTCCCCGGCTCGCTGGACAGCTCCAGGTAGGACGCAGCGGGTTGCCTCTCGTCTCCATGGAAACGCAGGACTGGACCGGGGCGAGACTTGGGGCAATTACAGGTCTGCAAGGCTGGGTGGGCCAATTTATTGAAAAACTGGTCCAAGGGGGCATCCAGTGTCTGTGCAGTGGGGGTGAACAGTCACAGTCACTGTGCATTACTTAAGTGTATGCATAGGGCTGCACCAAGGAGGACCTCCCTGAAACTGTCCCACTGTTTAGCTACAAGATCGTGAGCCTCTTTTTACCAATTTACCAATAGTACGGAAAACAGAGAAACAGAGATCCTGATATTTTAGCGTTTGCACAAAGATAGTGTGGGCTAAAATGGTGCAAAAAGCAGTTGAGAGTTTGGTCTCTCATTAACGCAATAAGCCATAGCCTCATTCATATAGATTTGCACCACCAATGAATTTAAGCAGTTTCTACTGATAAATCAGGCACAACACACTATAAAATGGCATGTGCTAATTTTAAGTAGTACTTGCAAATTAGCACTTGGCTTAGTCAATAAAGCTCAGAGTGTAATTTTATGTTGTTCAATTGAATTGTGGGCACATGAAAGGAGTGGTAAGCTCTACTAAAATTAAATGATACAAGAAGCATCACCATCACAATGCATATCATGCATTATGTCCATGCAGGACACTTTCGGGCTAAAACAGATTGAAATGTCACAAATAGCATCAAGTAACAACGGGATCATCTATTCATGACCCCATCTTCATCCATGATACTGTTTGAATACATTTTGAATGTCCGCAGTTTATAATACTGTATGTGTCAAGAACACTGGGTCTAGTTACAATTCAGAAAGGTTACAATTATGCTACCAATACTTAAAGGTTTTGATAATATAAATCATAATAAACTTGAAAATGTGGCCACAAAACAAACTAGTGTCAAAGGCTTAAAAGAAGTGTTACAATCTCTATGCATTGCTCGAGTGTTTGTGTCGGCCGGAGGACCTCTTAAACTAACACAGATTGAATCTGTCCCAGCATTTAACATCCATTAACACCTAGATCCACTCCTACCCTTTTCCTCTCCTTGATAATTTCTGCAAGTAGCTTCCAAAGATGCGCTCTTCCTTCCTTTCCTCGCTAGCAGCTGAATAATCGTCTATGCATATGACTCTGGGCTACGTTTTAATTAGCAGTCGGACTCCCTTAATTTAACTCGCTGACGTCTCCTTAATTAATGGACAATCAGGGCTTAATTACCAACAACACACAGCCAAAGACACCAGCAGGACAACGGGCGGGTTTGGGCTAACATTACGGTGTTTACTTTGCGGTGACCTATGCAATTATGCGAAGTGAGTGGAGATACTTGATGAGAAGCCACATAGATTTAACCTTCACTAAGTAGTTTAAATCATTTTTTTTGGACTGCAGATCATTATAAATAATGCACACACTGTTAAATGTGCTTATAAGTTCTTTTGAGATTAAGAGCACCCGTTGACTGTATCAGTGTCATATTTGTAACGATTTTCGACGCATAAAGGTTTTACATTGTCATTGGTTGCGGTAAATAAGCGGAACATTAGCCAACTCACCGATATAACATCAGTGTTTATCGGACTCTTTTCCACCACATTGGCGTAGTATGGCTCGTCTGGCCACTTGGGGCGTTGTCATTGATGTCCAGGACAGTGATATTTACCTGTGCAAAGAAGAGATGTTACACTTGAGGGCATTTTACATAAAGTAGCTTCTTGCGCTCTTATGAAAAGGAAGCTCAAGATGAATGGACACAAGTACATGTTTGTGGACGTAATATAGTATCACTAAGCTTTTGCTACAAGCACTAGCCAGGACTTAATTGAAGAATTGGATTGTGGTAGTTGTAAATTGGTGTTGACCCACATCTTATAAAGCATCCTGAAAAACTGGTTAAAAGTCACAAATTACTGTATAGTAACATAATACAATAACATGGAACCGTGTAATCTTACTCAGGTACATCACAGTATTATGTTCTGGATCAGACTGTAGTTAGAAAAGCCAACTCCTCGGTTAGAGGACGACCTCTATGCCGTCTCCATCAACAGAATTCTCCTAATTTATCATAATGATAAACAACTCATGCGATGGCCACACATAGAAATTGTGATGTTTATATTGCAATATTGCTTCAAAAATATAATCATTTTGAAATTAAAATGCCCGAGAGCAATTATAAAGTGCCTCAATCGATCCCATTTGCAATTCTAATCAATGGCAATTTGAATAAAACTGTAGATGGACTGGATGTAGAACGTATGTGAAATGTTTTTCATCAGGCTTAGTGTGCTGTTCTCATAAGGCGTGGGATGGTATATAATAGTATATATATATGTATCTTGGCATAATTACGTTGAACCATGAACATTTATTTCTATTGCGTCTCAGTCATTAGCAGTGAGGATAATCGGACCCGACAGGCTGCACAGGGATGATTGACAGATGAGGGGGTTACCGTGGCGATGCCGGTTTTCTGCTGAGGCCCAACTCCTCCGTCCACGGCTCGAACGATGAGGATATACTCGGCCTTCTGCTCGCGGTCCAGGAGGGCTGTGGTCGTGATCTCACCTAAAAACACAGCGGGACAAGTTGTTCACATCCTCCTTCTCTTCAGCGAATCATTTCTAACTTTGGGGAGTTATGGATTTCATATAATGTTTAATTATTGAAAGAATATGCTAGCCTGTGACTGGTCACACTTGTCCATAAATTCACCAACAAAGGACGAGTTTCCAGAGTTGTCAAGTAAACTGAGTTGGTCGCAGAGATGGGATTATCCAGTATCGTCAACTGGAACGTTGTTTGTGGAGTTTATAGACGTCAGTGGCAATGTGAGTAAGTGTGCTTCATCTATCGTTGTTTACGAGCAGCAACAAGCGGCATTAGCTTTTGATACTGTATGTTCTGATATCATTGTGCATTTAGTGAATGTGTTGTCTGGCAATTGTCTGCTCATGAACTATGTAGAAACAATTGTTTTACTGCAGTACGTTCTTGTAGATTATGCCTCTGTGTTTGCTGTGTTGTGCGTCAGTGGCTGAGCTCTGGGTCGTACACTGAAAGTAAACGCTAGTTGAGTGAGCATTGTTTTCCTTGCAGATTTGTTCGTAGCTCAATAATTACTTTGTCCAGTGACTAGTAACTATAGCCAATAATTTTTTTAAAGTAACATTGTCAATACTGCTCATCACACACAATTACCAGGGGAAAACAGGAAAGTGTGCATTGGCATAACATAAAAAAGACATCACACGCAACAATGCGAATGACACAGTAAAATATGCAATCTTTGCCAGCGCATTCCCGCAGCAGCAGCCCCAGACCTGAGCGAGAGTTGAGCCGAAACTGAGTAGAGCCCTCCAGGGAGTAGATGAGTGAGGCCTGGCCAAACTCCCGCGAGGCGTCCAAATCAGTCGCATTCACCAGCAGCACAGTTGCCCCTGAGTGAGAGAGAGAGGGGGCGAAAGTTTCAACTTTCACAATGAGAAAAAGACAGAAATGAAAGAAATGAGACCAAGCCATGAGAGTGAGAGAGAGAGAAAAAGGGCTGAAAAAATACGAGACAGCAAAAAAAAGAGATGATTTTCTAATTATTTTATACAGTATAACCAACACTGCCTTAATTCTTCTCAAAGTTGGTCTCAGCAGAAAACACCGACTCCTTCTTGCAAAATGCAGCTTTAATACAATGATTTTCAGAGCATGTTCATAGAGGTCCAAACTCTAAACTCTAAAAGCCAGAAACATTCATTGCCCAAAGTAGGGGAAGAGAAGGGAATTTATTTGTATAGCACTTAAAAAGGGTACCCGGTAACTGATCTCCTATCCAAGTACTAACCAGGCCCATTGCTGCTTGGCTTCGGAGGTGATATGGCCAAATAACTGCAGTCTTTGCAATTTGCTAATTGAAACAAATCAAACTGAGATTTCAATTTGATCATGTGAAGAAAAAAAAAAAAAAAAAAACAGAAATCAATTTGTACCAAGAGTTTTCCAAGCACAGTGCCACACCCTGCCTCAAATAGGATTACCACAGTAAACAAAATGCCGGCTACGCAGAAATGGCGCAAGTTTCAGGAACAAACTCCACATTGAGCTTCCTTAGTATCTCAGTGGCATGCAGATATAGTGATGTCCGAGAAGGTCTACATTTTCCAGAGCTTTTTTGAGAGACATGCCACAGCTGAACTGAAGCGGCATCTATCGGGCAAATTTCTTCACCGCCCCGTCCATTGCTGCGCTGACGGCATGGCAGTGAGTGGGTTTATGGATTAGTGGATTATCAGCTTGTTTGGCATGGCCCGTTCTTGGCACAGTCCTGATCAATATCCAGACAGGCAGCGCTACAGGGAGAGAGATGACAGACTAGAGGGAGCAGCTAAGGGGCCGGCCCCAAAGCTTAGCCCGGCAGCCCCGGATCCCTCTGTCCCCATCGCCTCCTCCTAAAACCCAGCTACGGTCCAAGCCGCTGAAATCTCTCTCGTGCGAGACATTCAAAGAGGCCAGTTTCTGTCGGATCTCAAAAAGGAACGGGGCGGTCAAATATGTAATTTTCCTCTAGAGCCTTGAAATTAATCCATTGTTTGGGATAAAAGAGTCGGCTGAATGCATAAGAATGAATAAAACTGGCGGTAATTTTGGTGTGGCTTTGTAGTCACTGGATCTGCTGCATTCTGGGGCTGAGCAGTTTAAAACATTATGCAAAACCAAAACAAGTCGGGCAGCAGGAAGGAATAATATAGAGAAACAACCCCCAAAGAAGCCATTTTTGTTTTGTTGGTAAATAGAGAAAATAGAGTGATTTATGGGCACCGGAATGAGTTTGGAGTGTATGTAAATTGCAGGTTCGTTGTTCAAGATGCAGAAACGTAACCCTAACCCCATAAGTGCAAAATGACTCACCAGCGTTAATGTTCTCAGGGATTCTCACAATGTAGGACGGCGCGCTGAAAGTAGGTACGTTGTCGTTTTCATCCTAAAAGCAAAGCACACACAGCAACAGTTTGAGTTTTATGTCGAGCCATCAGCGATATGTGCAAATGAGTCAGGGATCCCTTTTTAGTGCTGCCTAATCTTTATCGCGGGGAACTGTCAGATCTGTGACGGCCTTCGGGTCGAAATACAAAGCACTGACTTGTGAGCCCTTAGGAATCCTGTGAGTCCGGTAAGCCTGTCATTAAAGGGTTTGAGTGCAATACATGTTTATCACTCTTATGAGGAAGTGCGCAGACCAACACTTGGATTGAAAATCTCAAAGGTGCATTATGCAACTTTTATGCAAGAAAATCCTGTGATATTTGTGCGTAATTAGCTTTTTGTGACCCAATGGCTTTATGAGTGGTTAGCACGGCCCCTTTACTTTCCATCACAGTGGCCTCTGATGCACCAGGATCAGTTTTTTGTAGGATTTAGGTGAGAGGGTCCGTCAGCAGTGACAAACAACCACAAACTCTATCCTGGAGCATCATAGAGGCCACTGTGATGGCAAGTAAAGGGGCCGTGCTAACCACACTCATAAAGGGAGGTCACTGGAAGGTAAGATACGCACATAAAAAAGTTCCATAATGCATTTTTTTGTTTTGTTTTCATTTATTTATACATAACCCTGTAACCTTACAATGGGCAACCATCTACTTTTGTTGCTTTACTGCCCACTTGTGGTAGATAGGTAAATCGTCTTTCTAATTATTAATGGCATTTTTGTTGGTTTTATCATATAGTTCCGATCACATACGCAATTGAGTTAATTGAAAAAGCAACTGCAGCAAAGAGCTCACTAGACATAGTATATTGAATGAAAATAACAAACTAAACATGACAATGATAGAGAAGAAGAGAAAAATCTTAATTTACAGCACATTGTTGACAGCTTTCAGCTTTTTTCAATTTTTTTCAATTTTTTTCTTCTTTGTGAAACCTAACAACAAAGCGTACTTGGTATGTAACTTTCTTTGGCTAATGCTGTTCTGTCCTGTGAAAGTAAATGTCGACTAAACATAACCAATGTAAGCCAAATAAATATACATGTCTTGGATTAGACAAGGAAGTTACTTGCTGAATGAAGCTATTCAACGCAAGGAAAATAGCAGTAGTACTGTATAGTCTGTCATGATAATTACTATATCGACTTATCGTTCAATAAACGATACATTTTTGGGCTGAATATTTATCGTCAGCAATTATTTTTGCATTTCCACCCATTTTTTTAAATTACCTACAGTAAATTGTGTTTAATTGTATTTCATGTTAATTGTGGGATATATTAAGTTGAATTACTTTCCGAACAAACTTTACGGTAATTTTTATGCTTTAGGGTTACTTTCTTCAGCATTAGAATAATATCGTTTACTACTACTACTACTACTACTACTACGGGGCGACGGTGGCGCAGATGGTAGAGCGGGTCGTCTCATGATCGGAGGGTCAGGGGTTGGTGTATGAATGAATGGGTGGGTAGATCCTTGCTGTAAAGCGCTTTGAGTGCCTAACGTGGGTGGAAAAGTGCTATAGACCATTTACCATTACCATTTACTAATAATAATAATAATGCATAGGTTTTATATAGCGCTTTTCTGGACACTCAAAGACGCTTTACATTGCATTATTCATTCACTCCATACTTGGTAGTGGTAAGCTGCTATGGCAGCCACAGCTGGGCTAGACTGACGGAAGTGTTTATCACAATACTTTCCTGCCTCAATATATCGGACTTCATATTTGTTGTCATGACAGGCCTAGGCTATAGAGTTACATGAAATAACATTAATCCAAAAATCTGAAGATTTGTGTTAATATACAATATTTTAACATGAATTCAAGATTTGCGCATTGCCTATATATACAGTATTTCACGTCCCCTCACTTCATTACACCAACTGATCCGGCTGCGTGACTATTCGCCGCAGCCGCTCCCCACTGTGCGCTCCGCTGTGACACGTTAGCACTTAAACAACAGTCAGGGCCTTTTATCTATCAGAGTTTTACACTGGGGCAAGGCTTTTGTGTCTCGCCAACACCGTGGGCGACTGATAAACCCCTGCGGTGCGACTTATAATAATATGGAGGACAGGAAAGGAGGCACATGTCTCCCCATTGGACTTCGCAATTCAGCATACAACTCATTCTTTTACACAATATTGCTCCCTGGCGTGGGATATAGATAGACATGTATGCACCAAAAATACTCCAGCAGGATTCATTCATTGTGCTTTGTGCCGTGTCTCTTTGATGAATAGTAGGTGAGGAGTATAATGGCTGGACAACAGGGGACATCGGTCTGCTGTTTGTCTAATATGGCTTCTCCTTATTATGCTGCTGTTTTTTGTTGTATTTGCATTATCACAGCAAAGGTCAAGAGCCTATTATTATAAATGGAGATAAAAGGTGCACATTTAAACTACGGAAGGTTGAAAAGTGCTTTATTTTCATAGTTCAAAAGGTAATACATTCATTATTATTAAACATAGTTCAAATGTATAAACAGTAAAGTGTTGCCCTGACTCTCAATGAGTGCAATTTATTGTGCCTGATTCAGTGTAATAAGTGCTCCTATTTGCCCCCACTGACAAAAAATACAAGCACAGGAAGACAAAAAAAAAGGTTTTCCTGACCATGAATCTGGCACAAGATGTGGTCGCCCACTGCTCCTGACAGGTCAAATGCAAAAGACAACGTTCCCTATGGGGACAACAAAGTCTACAAATACAATAATCCAACCATTAGTATTTTGATTATCAATGCACAAAGGAACCAAGTAAGTTTTTTAAACAATCAAAGCACACATTATTTCCCTAACCCTGTAGCTTTGATCAGCATTTCTCATGTATTGATTGTATTGTGTAGTATTATATTTGCTTGCATCAACTCAATTTGAGTTTAGGTTTGTGCCATAATGGTAGAACTGTATAAAAATGCATTTGAGAGTAAAGCTGCTGGTGTCTTATGCTATGCTAATATAAAGGTGGTGGTGTGAATGAATAGCAGATTGGTATAAACAGTGTTCTTTGGTGGCTCCCTTACGTTAGTTTTTAGCTGCATTAGCACATTCATTTCTTATGCTTTCCTGCATGTCTGACGGTGCATCCTCTGAACAGCTTTCCCTTCAGGGATCGCCGAATTATCCGCCCTCCAGTGTACAGTGGAAGGAAGATAATATTGCTTCCAACAAACACACATTATTCAGTTAAAGTTAGGGTATACTTTGCTTCCCCATAGAAAAGGTTCTTTCTATTTGCATCCTTCAATTCCGCAGTGGCTTCCAGTCAGGGGCAATAGGTAACCACAGTGCAGCATCCAGGGACCCACCGCAAGACTGCGATCTCAATTTGACCAGGATTACCTACGTAGTCCGCGAATTAACCTTTTCTGCACGGTTCGCCAATTGCATTTTACACAAGACTTTTATCCCCCTTTATCAACAGTGATCAGAGCCATCACCTTTAAATGTATACTACTGTTCATTTTGTCTTTGGACACAGGATGTAATCAGAATCGGATCAGAATGCCTTGTACAAGCTTTAGAGTTGCAGCGGCTCAGGACTAACCCTACATCTGATCTACGCAATTTCGTTGTGCAATTGTATTTTGAGAAATAAAGCACTTACTTACTTTATATAGCGTAGGAGAAATCGAAAATATGTAGGTATAGTAAATAAGAATAAGTGCATTATGGGACTGCCAGCTTGTGCCTGGAAATGGTGAAGCTTGACAACTCTAATATGTTGTTTTGTTTAAATGAAAATGTAGTTGATGCTACTCTGGGAAAACACGGCAAAACTAGTCCCGAGTGAGTAACTGGGCTGGAGAGGATTTCGAAGTGGCCTGGAGAACCCTTTGCAGATCAATAGGAATGACACGTGATAGAAAATGCTTTCACTTTTATGTAATGTTAGAAAGTCAATGTTATTACATGGTTAAAAGCTCAAAAGAGCAGAGCTTGCATAATATGTCTCCTTTAAATGCTTTATTTTACGGAGATTTTTAGAAGTGGACAATTTACTACCAATACTAGTAATACATCCAGTGTATCTTTATCTCAATTATTGCTCTAAAGTGTGGCCGTTTTATTCAAAATATGCTCAAAGTTAAAACTCCCACAGCTAGATCCGTTTCAGAGTTACAGCTACTAATTTCCCAACCATAAAATGCATCTGAACTGGTGTCACTGCTTCTCAAACTGTAGCGACTTTGCACAAGAGTTTAAATAAGACATTCAGCGATAAGGCTGACAAAAGCGCGCGAACGCCAAGTGCAGATAGCAGCACAGAGTGTGATAAACTTGCAAACAAAGCTGTGTGCAGACATGGATCACAGGGTACTCATAATAACTCAGGCTGGGAGGATATACTCTAACCGTATGTGCGCTGGTGGAAGGCAAAGATATAGGGAATCCTGCTGTTGTCAAGGCCAGGTGAATATTTCCTGTTGCAGAGGATATTATGATGCAGGTTAAACCAGAGTACGCACAGCAAGATGCACTGATATGTCCATCCAAATGCTTTTTCACCCATTTAATCTATCTCAGTTTATAGGTCATAACATTGTCCATGTCTGCAATGTTCACAAAAAAGTAATATAAGATTATGTAATTTAAGATAAGAAAACCTTCACGTAGCTGTTGCTAAGTGCATCTTACGTGGTGTCATGGGGTCACCAGATCATGTGGAAAAAATTGGTAATCTAGACTGAATTGAAAGAAATTGACTTTTGCTTATCCAAAAAGCTTTCTCAATTGTTTTCAACCCCTGGTATGGGACCTGGATTTTCCTGTTTCCTTAAAGAGGGGTATTATGCTTTTTTCAATCACATAGCACCAGTCTATAGCATACTACAATGATGACGTAACCTTCTGTTGGTCTGTATATGCAGTAAATTAAAATAACTGCCTTGAATAAAATTGCTCTCTCAAAATGGCTGTACTGAACGTCTTGAAATAGGCCTCTGTCTCTTTAAGAAACTTTCCGACACGCCCCCTTCAGCACACTGCTGTGGCATTTAAACAACAACACTGTGCGGGGAGGGGGCTCTGAAGAGCTGAGGAGCAGTGGTTGGTGGCTTGGCTGGTGACAAAAGGTCCAGAGGCGTCTCCAGGAGGTGGGGGCGTTCCTAGGAGGACTGAGGCATAGCTACACCTAAAATGGCTGCCGTCTAAGTTTTTACTGATTACTCAAAAATATGTGAATGAGCCAAGGCAACACTCCAGGCATGTGTTTAATGAGGGAATGACATAATAACATGATATAAAGCTTGAAAAAGTCGATTTTACATAATACCCCCCCTTTAACAGAACTGATATGGGGAAACATGTTAAATTCTAAACTAATCAGTTCAGATGACTAGACGGACTTTTTAAAAATCTTTTCTTTAAAGCAGTACTAAGTAACTCATGCCCCTAGAGGCCATAAGCGTGCATTTTGCATTTTTTTTTACTCATTGTCTGTGAGAGTAAATACTACGCTGACAGAAAGACAAAGGAGAGAGGGATATTGTACATCCAATTGCACAATAGAGATAAAAATTAACTCAAACTTGGCTGTAAATACTGTTTAAGTGGGGCTAGCCTGCAGTTAGCTTTGCCCGTTAGCCTGTTAGCTTCTTCTTTGTGATTCTATTAGTGTGTATTGCACCGCAAGGCCAGTTGCAATTGTGGTTTTCTGGCCAGAGACACCAGGGGGAAATGAAAGACCCCCCCAATTATCCCATTAACACTTGTATTACCCCCAGAGGGACTACGGAAAGGATTTATTAAGCTAAACACGTTACTTAGTACTGCTTTAAATCTGTTATGACGTAAAACTCTTCTACTCACAATGACTTCCACTACGACCAGGACGGTGCTGTTGAGGGACGGGCTTCCTCCGTCTTTGGCCATAACTGTGATGTGGATGACCCCATTGGGAATCGTCTCATAATCCAGAGGCTTTATCACACTGATCACTGTGACGGAAGACAGACAGAAACAACTGAACACATTTATTTATAGTTTAACCTGGAGACACATTATGACAATATTAGTGCATTTCACAAAAAGGCACATTTCAGTATTTTATCTCACTTCATTTTGACTTAATACATTAAGTCAAAATGAAGTGTAGCCATGCCAAAACGCCCGGAGTCTGCTTTGAGTCTAACGGTTTTAATTAAAAGTTGTTCTAACTTCTTAATTTGCCAAAGATTTTTCTCCACATGTACCTATTTTGTGACGTCCAAGTTTCAAGGTCCAGTTGTATTTTGAATTAAAGGAATAGGCCCCCATTTTTACATACTGAGATATGTTCTTACCTTAGCTTAGACGAGTTCATTTGTACCTGTCAGGTCTCCACGTGTGCCTTCAGTAACGTAAACACAGCACATATGGGATTAGCATTTAGCCTTTCTCTTCTCCTCTATAGCTCCAAATGAGGTGAAGATAGAAGCTACCAAACTCTTCCACTTCCACTCTTCCCTATTTAAATATGGTTATGTGAAGGGTTACACTATAAAGTATAATTACACAAAATTAAACAATGTGGATTTTCTAAGCGGATAAAAGGGGAACTATATTGTAAGGCGTAATAATACCAGGAATACTTCGGCATCCGCACAGCAAAGTGAAGATATCACTGCGCAGATGCCGAATTACTCCTGGTATTATTACGCCTTACAATATAGTTCTCCTTTTTTATCCGCTTAGAAAATCCACATTGTTTAATTTTGTGTAATTATACTTTATGGTGTAACACTTCACGTAACCATATTTAACTAGGGAAAACGTGGAAGAGTTTGGTAGCTTCTATCTTCACCTATAGAGGAGAAGAGAGGCTAAATGCTAACGCCGTCTGTGCTGTGTTTACGTTACTGAAGGCACACATGGAGACCCCACAGGTACAAATGAACTTGTCAAAGCTAAGGTGAGAACATATCTCAGTATGTAAAAACGGTGGCCTATTCCTTTAAGAAACGTATGATCCTGCATGTTGCAATGTAATTTAAAGGGGCTGTACTAGAGTTTTTTCTCATGGTTAATTGAAAATAGTTTTCCCTTGCAGTATGTATTTGTGGGAGAAAAGATACCACTGGGCAGTGTCAGCAACTGTATTATCATTTAGCTAATGCAAAACCAGAAATAGCACTGATGCGATATATACAGGCTGTTTCTAGTATTATCGTGCCCGCTGAAAGTTGTGAAATGTGCTCATCAACCCCCTGAAGAATTATGGTGTTATAGAGATGCAATAGGAATGTTAGGAATGAGTCTGGATCACGATTAATTGTTAATTTGACAAGCTCCCTCTGTGTGTTCCAAAGCTGTGCTGATGATTGTGCGAGCTCACCTGCAAAGCCCTCCACCATTATGACGCTGAAGTAACTGGGGAAAGCTGAGATGGAAGGCATGGTGTACGTCAAGAAGTTGTTTGGCGGAGAGTCGTCATCCGTAGCCTGTGGGTGGTCAGACACTTTAGTTAGACATTGTCCCTTTATCCGAAACCTCGATGACAGGCCAAAGTCCACAGAGACATAGTAAGTTTTAAGTGGGACAGCTGTTAAAGAAGTTTCCCATACAAAGTAGTTGATGTATGTTTTTGTGTGTCGAGTTTGTGAGCATGTGCGGTAATGCCAGGATGCTGTCAGTCGGTGATTGAGTCTTATGGGACAGTCTAAAGCTAATTTCTGGCTGTTAGCGCTCCTACCGTCAACATTGGAGGAACACCAACCGAGATATGACAGGCTAAAGCAAACAGAGGACAGATGAAACTACGGCTAATCCACAAAACACCATCAACAACAATGACACCCACTCATTATTTAGGAACTGGCAACAACTTCAAGATAAATCTCCTGGAGTCTACGAGGCCTCCCTGGCATCATTACAGGCTGGACAGGTTGTCAAAAATGCTTAAGTTGAATCTCTCTATAAATCGGCTACTCTTTGATTTGATGCCAAAAGTGTTGAGTAAGCAATACCTTTGTTCCAAGCTGTGAGTGTTTCCACCGCACTGTCGGCACAAATCAGACTTCAACAAACGGTATTATTTCAGACAGGCGTTTACGACTCAGGAAGGTGAGTGGAGTCGGGGCCAGCGAAATCAAATAGGCTAGATGAGTGGCAAAGGGGTAAGGGAAAACAAAGTCAGGGGAGATTGAAAAGGGTTTATGAGAAAGATTTTGGTTAGAACTTAGAAGGCAAAATAGAGCAGCAGGAATAGAAACTCCAAATACTTTTTTGTTTGATGAATGAAATGCTTTCAAAAGTTCTGTGCACTGACTGATCAAGCATGGCATTACAAACATACAATGCAGCGCCATACGCAACAGACGGGGGTGCACTGTATATTCAGACACTTGTCAAAACAAGCGGCGTCAACTTTTATGGCATTTTGAGCTAGCACGGTGGCTGAATGGCTTTCACTCTTCTGTCTGTGTGGAGTTTGAATGTTTTGGATGCTCTGATTTCCCCCATCACTGATATACCACTGCAATATCGTCAGTGAAGGTTCTTGAGTCATCTTCTGTACTCTGTAGCTGAAGTGTAGTGTGTTTCGCCTCTCATCCAAAAGAAGTCGTCAGTGACACTAAGTTTAAGCTCAGTTTGCAGACTAGATATAGCTGTTGTTTGGTTTCTCCTAAGAGAAGGGGGAGATACCAAACGACAGCTACAGAGGAGGCTTTATCAACACCACCATCAACAACCACTCCGTTGAGGACAGTGAGGTTAAAATTTCAGCTAAAGAAAAATGTTGGTTTGAAAGAGGAGTTAAAGAAGCGATTTGAAGTGAAGAAACAAAACCCTTGCATGAACAGGAATGGTCGACTTAGATTTAACCTGCTCCCGCTTTACAGTAGCCTCCTGCAGCCCAGGCCTGGAGAGCTCTGTCATACTAATGAGGCTGAAACTCAGCCCTGGTCAGATCAATAGGCAGGTAATCAGATGATCAGCTGAGAGTAGGGTCATTCAGACTGGTGTGAGTCATTAGGACTTAGAACTACACAGACTCATAACTACAAAGATGTTAATTGCCATTCATTGAGGGAAGTGACTGATTGATTGATTGGATTTATTTGAGTAATTATTTACACTATTTACATTAACATTGTTGCAGTGCAGAAATTAAATAAAGTAACAAAAACTCAAAAGGAGTAGGCCGAAGCAAAAAAGCTTATAAGTGCCTACCCCCATATTCAAAATGAATTTACATTCCGGATACAGTGATACAAGCAGCATCTCGTGTTTTCATACAATATAACACTTAACATTACAAATTCCTGAATTACCCAGGCACATGTGCAACAGGAGCGCACATGTACCTGTTTACGTACAAGCAATTAGTGAATGACAAGTTTGATTTCCCACACATAGACACACACACAGCCCTGTGGGTGTGCCCATCTATGAATCACAATTATGTCCTTTCAACAATTACAATTGTCCGCATTAACCTTACGTATAGCAGCATTGTTAAAGAAAAGCATTCATGTTTTACAAGAAGAAAATCACATGAGGTTTACAAGACTTCCAAAGTAAGAAGACATAACACGAAGATAGAAATGTACTGATAGAAATGTACTGATCCAAGCTGAACTCCTCCCGGTGGTTTACCTAGACTGCGGGCTGTGCTTAAACTTAGTGTCGCTCGGTGAAATGTTCTACACTTCAACTTCAACCTTCACTGAAGATGGACAACTCCTGTATGACTGAGAGCCTACACAGACACACCACTGCAATAGGTTTTAATGCATCTTCTTGCCTCTTCTTGCTTGCTTCACGTCTACTTTACTGTGTCGAAACCTTACGCCAGTGCTCGCTTGACTCCAGCCTCTGAATACTGTAAAGGACAACTAACCAATAACCTGTTACAGTCACCTGTAATGTCATTCCTTTATTGATTTTCTTACCCTCTTTCCAGTCATATTGCATATAACTTTGTGTTCGACCCTCTACCTTAAAGTGCATTGCTGATACACACTATGAGTTTCCCCATTCCTCCCGGCCGCTGTATTAATATCAGTTTAGGGTTTAGCGCAGACTAATCTAACATAGCGAGCCAAGCGTTGAGGCCAGCCATCAGCTCCAAAAGCCCCACAATGTAAAAGGACACGGCCACAGCTTTACCCCCACAAGGTGTGCAATAGTTCCTCTGCCCAGGGAGCAATCAAAGGGAACACTGAGCCATTAGTTACCATTGTGCTGGTGCACTCTGGCTTTTTCCGTGGCAGTGACTGATGGCCAACTCACAAAGTCTGGCCAGTTCCTCCAGGATAAAGTGCACACAAACATATCACCTCAAAATTACAGTAACATCGACAAAGAAAGTGAAAGAAACGCAATCAAAGTACGCTGTCTGCTCGATTGTTGGAGGCGATGAAACAAAACACAGTCCAAAGGAAGCTTGAGCTAGTTAAAAGGACTTCATATGGTTTCAGCATCAAGTCCTATATTATGCTTTATTCAACTTACAACAGCAAATATGGCAAATCACAAGGCACAAGGAAGAGAGTTTGACCATGGATCAGAACAAGTTGAGTGAAGGTGTTGAATCTAAAAAACTCAGAGAAACTTCTGTTCCTTCGTTTGATGTTTACCGGTGTGTGGGTAGACATCTTGGTGCGGTAGAAACATTCAGCATTACTGAAATGTGCATGAAAGAAACAAAACACCAGTCCAGATATCTTTTGTATGCAAAATATAGGCCCGTAATTATTCACATACAAGATAGTTCAGTGCAGTGTTTTTTTTGCAGATTTATGCAGGTTTTACTTGTGCAACTGCCTCAGACTCTGGGTCCAAACAGAAATATATGTTCAGGTCAAGCAGGTGGCTGGTGAATGTGAATTGCCAATGGGGAAATAAATTTGAGTTTGAGTGTGTGGTCCTTTTTAAGGGCTCAGTCCAAATGTGAGGTCTGCATTTAGTAAACCTGAAAACACCTTTAGTGGAGGCGAAAAGTCAGTAAATTATTTTACTGAGACTGAAGTAGAAATAAATGCAAGAAAAAGCAAACAATCAGTCATCATAACCAATTGGTGATTCAGTCTACAATCAAAAAATAGAAAGGATTAAGCGGGTGATTCTCAACTGGGACGTTAGGATCAAAAAGCGAGTCTCAAGACCATTTTCTGAGGGAAACAACTGTTGGTATTGTTTCAATAGTGTTTTATAGTTAGCCTAATCAACTGCTTATAAACAAAACTCATTGCTGTTAGAAACTATCAAAGGGTTAAAGTGCAAAATGTTTTATTTTATTACATTGAATTAGTATATATATTTATGGGTTCTCTTGGTAGGGAAAAAGAGGTTGAAGCTGCACCTACTGAGAACCCTGGTTTAATCAACAATAATAATAATAGACTGCCTGACCAATAAAAATTTCGCCACCTGGACTGTTATGATCTGGGGTTGCAAATAAATACAAATAAATAAACCCTCTGTGGCTGTAAATTAAATGTCTAAAGCAAATATCAATGGTCTATGGTTGTGAAGTTTCTGCTAAGCATCAATGGCATTGAGTGAAACTTGATAATCTCCAGATCATGTCGTGTGCTCACCCTGACTCGGGCCACGGGGATGATGGCCTCCTCGTTTTCTCTCAGGGAGCCCACGTACATCTCCTTCTGAAACAGCGGCGCGTTGTCGTTGATGTCCAGGACGTTGATCCGGATCCGTCCCGTGGTCACCTCCCCTCCCCCGTCCCGCGCCAAAACGGTCAGAGTGAACCGCCTCATCAGCTCATAGTCCAGACCGGCCTGAAGAGTCACCCAGCCGTTCTCTGGGTCCAAGGAGAAACTAAGAGGAAAATAGTTTCAGAATGAATGATGTGTTAGGAAGTTCCCAAACTGTTACCTCTTAACAAAAGATCTTTAAAGGAATATTTCGGGATTTTTGACATAGGGCCTCATTTCCTAGTTATCCAGAGTGTTGTTGATGTCTGGAGATATTTTTTTCTTAAGTTCATGCAGTTCTTATATTTGAAGAGTCTAGTGGCGCTAGGCTAGGGCAAGGCTAAAGCATTTCTATGGTATCAGTTAGCCTGCAATAAAAACAGTCTGACCCACTCCACAGTGCACCTGAGGTAAATCACTTATAACACCAGACTAACCATATAAATGTCTGTGTCGATAGAATAATTTTAACCATTTTGCATTTAAAATAACAAAATAATTATATTGAGCAGCATCAGCTTCGTGACTGTAAGCTATCGCAGCGGCGGAGTGATCTGCGAGAAAATAGTCCCTCAAAATGCGGTAATTCATGTGATACAAGGTCAGTTACATTTCAAAAATTATTCTATTAACACAGACATTTATATGGTTAGTCTGGTGTTATAAGTGATTTGCCTCAGGTGCACTGTGGAGTTGGTCAGACTGTTTTTAATGCAGGCTAGCTGATACCATAGAAATGCTTTAGCCTTGCCCTAGCCTAGTGCAACTAGACTCTTCAACTATAACAACTGCATGAATTTAGGAAAAAAATATCTCCAGACATCAACAACACTCTGGATAACTAGGAAATGAGGCCCTATGTCAAAAATCCTGAAATATCCCTTTAAGTTATAACAATCACAATATATGTTTTCTTCAATAATTTTAAGATTTGTTTAATTCGTATTTTGATGTTGTTTTATCAGAAGGATTTGGCACAAAAATGCAGTAGGAAGGGGTTGGATTATTTGTTTTAAAATGTGACAAATAAAAAGGCATCAGTCCTTATTACAGCTCTAAACCTTTTAAGAGCAAGTAAGAACTGTTTCTAAAGAAGTGTTTTTTCTTTAGTATAGGAAGAGTATAGGAAAACACAGAGGCACCAAAACGTCTGATTGTGGTGCAGCTCTCAGGCATGCAGTGTACAAGGATTTGAAATAATAAATTAAACATGAATGTGTACTTTTTAAAGTTCTAAGTAAAGAGAGACAGTGAGTTTGTTGGTCTTACTGATCCGGTTCGTCGCTGAAGAAGAAACGCACAACCCCAAAAGTCCCGTCGTCGCCATCTGTAGCCTGCACACAGAGGAGAGGGAAGTTTCCATTTAAAAACAAGACGACGACAACAGCTTTAACTCCTTCATTGGTATGCCCTGAAGATTGGTCCCCAAATCCATGCGAAAATTTCGGCCATGGTCCCCAGGCTGTTGTGAAGTTTGAAAATATTCGAGCGCACACAGCAGTCTGGCGTTAGCCAGGCTAGTACAGCACATTTGCATAATGAGGAAAGTAACTGATAATACCTTATTTTACTGTCTGTAAAATATCGAACTAAAAAATAGTGAGAAGACAAAGTTAATGAAAAATAAATGTATGAAGGTCTAAAATACTTTTCAGACCTTCATTGGATCAGCAGCTGCAATTCCCTTAAAAAATACCTGTATGCGCAAAACTTGCGCATGCATGTTCACTCCCTGGCATGGTGACAAATGTAAATAATATAAGTTACTGATTTACAGTAGATTTATTCATATTTCTGCCATGGTGCTGGCACTCACAGCTCAAAGCCATTGAAGAAATGAACTGATGAGCAGCAAGCTGTGTATTTTTAGAGGACGGTATGGATGAATCACTCAAACATGCCGATTTTACTGAAAACTTTGGATTCAAAATTTCCAAACGACACGCTCAACCGTTAAGGAATTGTGTGACACTGTGAACCTCTGGTGGCACCTGCTGCTTTGTGCCACCAAAGCTACTCTATAATGAAAAACACTCATGAATTCCCCAGACTGCTAATTCCTATTTTCCTTCAATTCCTACTTCCTGTTTATTTGTGAGTGTAAGAAGCAGGATGGGGTGTATAGGTTAAGCTATGTTAGCACTGAGTTGAATGAGATTTACTTACTATTTGATGGGGAATTATAGAGTTAATTCGGCCCTCACACATTGCCCTTATCATATAGTACTGCCAAATCAGTACAATTTGGCCTTCTACATGACTTGTGGTCTAAATACACGTGGCACACTGTCAGTGCATAGAATTCACGTGGCACACTGCCAGTGGTAGATGCTTAGTGCCTACGTGTCACCAGGATTACTTAACTCTCTTGATGTGGAAGTATGGACAGACTTGAATGTTAGGACTGGCACAATGTCTTGAGTTCTTGTCTCTGGGTCCCAAGATGGCAAATAAACTTCTCCTGCATAAGACATCCTGACTGCTGCCTATTCTTCATCGACCTCTCGATCATCGTTTGTTAGAATTCTCTTACACTATTATTACATCAATAAACAGCCTTGTGGTAGAGACACTACTTCTAGTTTGAACAAAACGTACAAAGATCCAGAGACCATTCGCTAACTCAAAAATAAAAAGAAGACAATGTGTGAAAAAAAAAGAAGACACTTTTCAAATATTTTTAGTTTTAGTTTGTTTGTGATATGAATGTGTCAATTAACGGGTCATGAACTGTCAAGTCTTGGATCTTAATATGATCAGTGTCATCGGCTCGTCAGTAGAGACTGTTTTTACTTCAACACCTCTCCTCAACGCTCTGCTGAGGCGCTGATTACACTTTCATTGACAACACATGCATTTTTATCACTCGCATGACCGAAACAGTGCTGTCATGACAGTTTTGATAGAAGATACAAAAGATTTCTCATTAAATGGTTTCTTATCCACAGACATGTCATCCATGTGTCTAATGGCCGAAACCTGTAAGTGAATGAGCCAATAGCGCTCAAACTTTCGGTCTTTTAAAAAATAAATTACCATTGCTATTTAACCTGAGGTGCTGAATTCTTAATACAAAACAACAACATTGCACATTAAAGCCTGGGCCACACAAGAGGATTTTTTAAATGGAATTAAAACATGACACCAAGTGCAAAGACCACAGACAAAAGGACATTTTCCCCACAATTCATAATCTCGCACTCGCCTCAAGCCACAGACTAAACCAATCTGACAAGTGCACGACCCAATGAGAAAGCACAAACTCTCCGTGAGACCCTCAAACAGATTGCTGAAACGAGAGGTCAGGACCCACACACATACATGGTCTAACATGCGCTCGTGTCCGCAGTGAGGGCGCCACAAATGAACAAGTGCTCAGACTCCTCCAGTGTGTCCCTGGCTGGTCGGCCTCCGTGACACAACTCCAGCAAAGTGGAGGTTCACACTTTCCCCCCTCTCCGTTTCAGTCTATCCCTCTATTCCTCTCCTCCTCTCTGCCCTGGCTGTGGTGTTTTTGGTGCATGGGTCTGATGGATCGCGGCTGGGGCGGCTGTTGTAATAGAGTTTCACTTGAGTGGCTCTACAGTCGGTGGACGTGTCTGCGGCGCGCTCTGTCAACCTCGCGCTGGTCACTGATTCACTGATGCCCCAGGACCGACCCTATTACCCCCCTCCACCAGCATCTGTGTTCTCTACGACACTGCATGTTCGACATAAGGAACAACTACACGTGCATCGCGGTTTGTTGGGCTATTGTAATGACTGTGTCTCTCTGCATTTGTCCGGGAACGGAACAAACTTGGTTGAAAAGTAGCAGCAGAATGATGCAACCGGCATGTTAGGTAAGAAATAGGGCTGCACAATATAAAGGGAAGAAATGCGACATGATATTTCCTGAGATATTTTAGTGCATCACTTCGACACTGTAAGCCTTCAGTAGCAAAGAGTAACACATTAAAAGTGACTAAAACTAGACTTTTAGAGTATCTTAAGGTACAACACAATTTGATTTTAGGCTGTAGAATGAAAACCACCTTTATTTGAACTTTTATCCTTTCAAATCCACCATCACTGCACTAACTTGCTTCATAATAAATCAAACATACTGTATGTGTGTGACTAATTGTGAGTGATTAATTCATGAAAATAACATGCTAGCTTTACTACATGTAGACAGTTTGAGAACCATCCTTCCCATTTCCCAACACTGTTTCAACTTAAACAACAATAATAAATAAATAAAAGATCTGTCACAATTATTAAAGGGGGGTATTATGCTTTTTCAATCACATAGCACCAGTCTATAGCATACTACAATGCTGACGTAACCTTCTGTTGGTCTGTATATGCAGTAAATTAAAATAACTGCCTTGAATAAAATTGCTCTCTCAAAATGGCTGTACTGAACGTCTTGAAATAGGCCTCTGTCTCTTTAAGAAGCTTTCCGACACGCCCCCTTCAACACACTGCTGTGGCATCTAAACAACACTACTGTGCGGGGAGGGGGCTCTGCTGAGCTGAGGAGCAGTGGTTGGTGGCTTGGCTGGTGACAAAAGGTCCAGAGGCGTCTCCAGGAGGTGGGGGCGTTCCTAGGAGGACTGAGGCATAGCTACACCTAAAATGGCTGCCGTCTAAGTTTTTACTGATTACTCAAAATATGTGAATGAGCCAAGGCAACACTCCAGGCATGTGTTTAATGAGGGAATGACATAATAACATGATATAAAGCTTGAAAAAGTCGATTTTACATAATACCCCCCTTTAACCTCTTAACCTCCATCTTAACTGAGGACATTTTCTCCAGTTTGGCGTTATACCCAAATCTAAAACTGTCTGGAAAAAAGCGCCCCAAAATAACATGGATGAAAACGCTACAAAAATGTGAAAAGGTGATGAAAAAAGAGCGACAAAACACAACAAAAAGCGACAAAGAAGCAACAGAAAAGCAGCTATAACAGCAAGTGATAAAAGAGCGACAAAAAAATTACAAAGGCGCGACAAAAACGCTTCAAAAATGTGACAAAAAACGCAGCGTTAATGCGTCAAAAAGGTTCGGATCACTTTTCTAGGCCTAAGCTTTCAAATGAGGCATTACACTGTTGCTCTCCAGTCGAGAAGCTTTTAGATTTGGGTAAAGCTTGGTTCAGGTGGGGTTAAGAGGAAAGAGAAAGTTACAAATTCTGGACACAAACTTGAACTGTTGATGCTTTATTATTATTATTTGAGAGGGATTGTTTGTGGAAATGTGTGTGTGAACTGAACTGTATGGATGTTGTCATGGTGAACGTGGTGAACTGCGGCTGTTTTAATAAGCTAATTGCCAGCCCCGGTTTATATTAGCTCAACACTGGCCTGTTTTTCCCCCTGCATCATTTCTCCCCTAATTAAATTAAACTTTCCCTCTTCGCAAACTCTCCAACTGCTTCAGACTACGATAATACTATTTTAAAAGTTTTATGTTAACCAGGGTGAGGTGCCCAAAGCCCGAGGGTCAGCCCATCTCTCCCTCCATCTGCCGGGGCCCCTCTGAGGAAAGTTAAAAGTCTTTGGTGAACAGTTGGCAAAGTGACTGGGCCACGCTGTCATGGTGATTGTTTGAGTGATTGGTAGAGGAGAAAATGATGCTTATCGCTTTTCTTTATTTCCGCGCTCCCCCTCTCTGTCTGTCCAGCTAGCTGTGTACATATGGAGAAGCCTATGGCGGCGGCAGTATTAGCTTCCCTGTCACCGCCTCGATAGCTGTCACACTAACACCCCCCCCAGCGCTATCATTGGCGCACTTATGGGCTGTCACTCACCTGGGACAGAGCGGAGCGAGAGGGCGAGCCAAACGGGGGGCAGTGTGCGTGGGAAGATATGTAGAGACTGGGAGAAGGGGCGGAGCTTAGGATGAGAGAAGACACTGGGGAATGGCTATGATAAAGGGAGCTGTGGTGAGAATGCAAAAGAGCTGCAGAAGAAGTGTACTAATGTTGGGTGAAGGGCTGTGATATTAAACCTTTCTTTCTTTCTTTCTTTCTTTCTTTCTTTCTTTCTATGGAGTGAATGAATAGTGCAATGTAAAACGTCTTTGAGTGTCCAGAAAATATGTAAAACCGATGCATTATTATTATTATTATTATTATTTATAGTCATATTCTTAGTTTCTTCAGGTTTCTTCAGGTTGGTTGCACTGAAACAGAGCTGATACATGGAAAGCTTCAGGAATCAGCTTCAGTCACTTATGTGAAACGCCTGAAGGGACTGGCCCCTGAGACTTTGAGTGCATGTGTGAGGCTACAGACCAATGGAAGGGCAACCCGAGCGGCCTCAAGTGGGGACTTCAAGGTGCTTTTTAGAAAAAAAAATTACTTTGGCCCTATCTGCATTTTGACTGAGAGGTGCCAATCTGTGGGACTTTTCCCCATTGAATTAAAATCTTTGACAGGATTTGGCATCTTCAAAAAACTCATGGATGTGCCAGCAGCAGCAGCAGCAGCAGCAGCCGCTATCCATACCTATCAATAAAAAATGTCTCTGAACATGAACTTTATTGTTGAAGTAAAGTCAAATTGTGGCACAAAGTTCCATCCATCCATCGATCCTTCTATTTCTTCCGCTTTATCTGGGTCCGGACTGTGGAGGCAGCAGTTTCAGCAGAGATGCCCAGATTTCTCTATAAACACGCACTTCTTCAGCTTTCAGAGGAATCCTGACGCGTTTAGAAGCCAGCTGAGAGACATAGTCCCTCCAGTGTCTGCAAAGTTCCCCGACGCCTCCTCCCAGTGTGACATGCCCCAGGGAGGCAACCTGGACAATCCACCTCAGCTGGCTCCTGTGAATGTGAAGACTACTCTGAGTTCCTCCTGGGAGACTGAACTCCAGACTCTATCTCTAAAAGTGTGCCCATCCACCCTGCAGAAAACACTCCTTTAGACCACTTTTACTACCGATATTGTACCTGTTAAGCATCCTTCACAATAAAACACTTCCGGTACACCAAATAAAGCATTGCTGACTCGTTAACAATAGATTTCACTTAATCAATAGAAACATTTAAATCACTCAATAATTATGTTACATTGAATAATTATGTAATCTAAATACTTCACAAGAGAAAATGATCACAGTCTATGTACGTAGCTTTTATACAATAGAATTGCAACAAAACAATGTAAAGTACATTTTTTCTGCATGAGTCCAATTTTGACGAAGCCATTATGTTCTTTGTCAGTCAGGTGAAGAATGCAGAAAGAGCCTGGCACCGCAGCACGGAAGACTGACAATAAATGATGAGGTCACAGAGACACGGCGGATGAAAACTCCAAGGTTAATGCCGGCACCTGACTGGAGTCCCAATCACATCACATGTACTTATCGTCAACGGAGAGACCGGGATGTTTTCTGGTTCAGTTGACACAAAGCGATGGTCATTCGGACATTTAAAAGTGCCATCGATTGACCACCCTGTGACGCCGCGTGTGTGAAATTACAGACCTGAGCTAAATAGTTTGCGCTAATGTAGAGAATGAGCAGGTAAATACGGGGGAGAGAAAAAGCATTGATATCAGCCATGGGCATTCACTGACACACATACAAATTTAGAAGAGAAAGTGCAGCCAGTTGTTTGTGTCTCGTTTCTAAAGATGAATGATGCAAAATTGTAAGATTGGTTGCAAACACAGTAGTTTAGACATTTACAATCATTTTCTGAACTTTGTGTGATTCTTTTGATTGATTTTCTGTTCATATTTCATTTCTCAAACATTATATTTGTCCAGGAAATCATGATTAGATATTAAACCAAAAACATGCCAACTCTGAAGTGTAAAGTGTTAAGTGAAAAGACTATTTCTATTACCATACCATACCATACTGCCTTTGCTATGCCCAATCCTGTCAGATCTTGGAAGCTAAGCAGGCAAGGGTCTGGTCGGTACTTGGATGGGAGACCGTTTGGGAACACTAGGAAGCCTGGGTGAATGTAGTGAGTGAGTGAGTGGTTGGTGGTGGTCGGAGGGGCCTGATAGCACAGACTAGTTGCCTCGCTTCCGTCAGTCTACACAGCCAATGTTTAACTCACAGTGGAATAATGTTTGTGATGGAGTAGAAGCACCAACTGCTTGTTGCAGTAACACCACGCCTCATTGGATGCCATCTTTCTCAGCTCCTGAGTCCTGGACAGGGAAGCACTGGCACACCCTTGGTTTGCATGCAAGATGTCACTCTCTTCTGTGCTAACACTGTTGTTGTGCCAGGTGGAAGATCGGACCCTTGATGTCACAAAGCCAACAATAATGTAATAGCAATGTCCGGATTTCAAACCTATAAAAGCTATGTTGTTGCGCTCAATAACTTTAGCAAACTTGTACAAGAACGTCTGCATCAGACGAGGAGGTGGAGTTCATCTCTTAGGTGAGTGCCTGTGTTGTCATGTCATGCGTGTGCGTAATGTAATAAATGGGACAGTGCGTGAGCCTGTGTTGTAGTTTGGGGTGGTGATGATATGAGCCACATTTTGCGCAGGTGCTACAGCGCTATTTACATATTTATAGTGTACGATAGTTTGTGCTGAAATACGATAGTTTTGGAAGCTTGGTACGATATATTGGTTTTGAGAATCTGGCAACCCTGGGAGGAGTTATGTCAATTTGGGTTGGACATGAGCCAAATGTAGTTTTAGCTGATTTTAACAAAACTTTCTCTTAAACCTCGGGTTTGCATTCGTTGTTAACGTCGCTTTTACCTTGATCTATACTTTCACGACTTTTAAACACTTTCTAACCTCAGCGTGGACTTGTGCTAACCGGCGGCTAGCCAATGCCACACGACTCACCTCCACGCCCAGTTGCGGGGACTGTGCTGGTCTGAGCCAAAGATTTGCTGATCTGGAGCAAAGGATTTCCATGTTCAAAATCTAGGAGGAAAAGGACTCTGAGATAATCGTGGTAAAACTCAAACCAGTTCCACTAGTGCGCAGCTCGCTGACACGGCACATTCTTCCGGGAACGTCTCAATACAGTCCAATGCTACCTGTCCACGTCATCAGGCCGGTGTTGTCCCTTGCAGTGAACAGTACTGGCTCCAAATCGGCGCTAAGCCTAAAGCGCCGACTAGTTCGACTCCACGGAAGTCAGAGGAATGAATAGTAGTCCCTGCCAGCAAAGCTCCTTGTAAGTCTGGCCCCCATCACGCCGATAGCATAACGCTGGCAAATAGATTCAACATCCTCTGCCCTGTCGTCACTCAACGCAGCCGGAGCTTACTCAGTCCGGGATGCCCCCTCCAAGGCTCTCGGCCTTCAGCGAACCCCCAGCTTCGGTCAGACGCCGCGGTAGTGTGCACTACACCCCAGCTCCTGGTTACAAGGACGGATCACTACCTCATATTGGCATACTGCATGAGACTCAGTTTCCGGACTTGGGCTGTCCGCAAACATCATGCGAGTGTGCAGTACAGACGCAGCCTGGAAACCGCGGCGCCTCCTCGCGCACCACGAGTCCGAGCACTGGCGCCTCCTCCTCGGGCACGTTGGGACCGAGTGCTCGGGGTGACCGGGGGGGGGGGTACGTCTGCAGCTCCGTCTGGGTGCGTGTCGAACCGCAGGGAGTCTGGGCACTCCGCTGTGGATGTGGATCAGACTCAGAGGCAGGATCATGCCACGGTGAAGCCAAATCCATCAGTCCTTGTGTTGGGAACATCCATGGTCCGCAACGTGAGGGTGATTAACAGCCACTGGACTTTTCAAAACGGACAGACTACACCCCAACTTTACCGGATCCCATCTGTTTTCACAGAACATTCAACTTACAATAGAATCAGCAGCATGAAGGTCTCCCTCCACACCCACCATAACGGATATTCCTGTTTTTATCAGCACAGAACGCGCCAAAGGCACTATTAATACTAATAACCTCAGACCTCTCACCAAAGCACAGTCACATAGTTCCTTAAATACTCATTCCCCTACCACAGTGAACATGGCTCTTTTAAATGTCCGCTCTCTGCCGAATAAGTGTTTTATTGTAAATGATTTGATTTTCAATAATAATCTTGATTGTTTGTTTCTAACTGAAACCTGGCTGGGTGCGGATGCGAATGCCGTTCTTGCTGAGGCCTCTCCACCTAATTTTAGCAATGCCTTTTCAACCAGAAATGGAAAAAGTGGAGGTGGCACTGCCTCTATCAGCATAAACACTCTTGCCACCAAATCTATTTTATTTGATCAATACACGAGTTTCGAGCACCACACAATTATTTTTAGTAACCCCCCGATTTTATGTGTCATTATCTAACACTATCTAATATATATATATATCGTTATTGTTTTAAATGTTGTAATCTGTAAAGCACTTTGTGATACCCTTCGGTATGAAATGCGCTTTATTAATAAAGTTTGATTGATTGAGTGAAAGGTACCAGCAGGCACAGCTCCAGAGCGGCGTGAGAAGGAAAGTAAGGGGGGACTAGACTGTTTTGGGGCTAAAATAACACATTGTAGTAACGTTTTAGTAATACGAGGGAGCAGGTGCAGGCCTAAGAGGGGCCTGGGGCAAGATAGTTATTGTCAAAGGGGTTTATAAGGTTTGGGAACTTATCCCGCTTATTGGAGTACTTGGATATGTTCGAGTCCACGCATGTCCCTGTTATTATACTTCGACAACAAAGACTCTTTTGCTGTGAATCTCTTTGAGTCGACCTTTCTGATTTTGTTGAGAAGGCAGTCAGATGAGCTTTTGAGGGGAAAAACAGCAAGACAATTCAAAATGATACGGTTTACATAATTTGTAAAAATAATTGTACAATAATAACAACTAAGGCACCGACAGAAACTGGTCTGGAGGTAACAGACGACACAATCAGAACTAAACAGATGAACCAGAGTCTCTAGGGCCATAACAGTGAGAGAGAACTAATCTGTTTCTATGTCTGCTTCACACGCACCTTGAAGTGTCAACAAAATAAAACTGTACAAACTTTAGAACTCAATTACAACAATAAAAAACTTGACAGACAGCATAATCTGTTGTCAGACTGTGTGGCTGTGTCTCTACTCCCAGTGCTAAAAAGCGCTGGTATCGCCGCTCTTATCTGAACCAGCCTAAGTTGATAAGGAGTTTCTACAAAGACTGGGTGCACCGCTGATTGCCAATATAAAGTCTGCAAACCCCTGGGTCCTCAGGCAGTAACTACAAAAGAGAAATTATTTCTCAGTTGACCAGTTTGGTTAAATGATGTGTTTCTTCCCATCAGAGGAGGTGAAGCCGGCGGCGATTGTAGCTCGTGGGTGCGTGGCAGTGCATTTGTGGTATATGTGTGCGTGTGTACGTATATGTGGGGTATGTACCTGTGATGTGGGGCTCATTTGTGCTTGTGCTAATGCAGCTGTGACAGGCTGATAGGAGCGCCACGTGTGCATATCCAGTACAGCAGGGTATGCATATTTAGTCAAACTATCAGAGCACAAGAAAGTGAGAGGTCCACAATAAACCACTGGGTCGAGATTGGAGATTAAGGTGAAGCTTCTTGCTGGTATGGTGTGTGGAAGTTGTGAGGCTTTATAAAGAATATAACTAAAAAATCTGACAAGATAGCTTTGAGGTCAATGTCAAATAATCCGAAGTAGCTGACGCTTGCAGTTATACTAGTGCATTCATTTGTATTGTCTAGATTCTCACTCGGTAGGTACTGTCTTCCTATGCCACAGTTACTCTGAGACAGACTCATGGTGGCTGCTAACTTACACTTATGGCCTCTCCATCCGCCACTACACAGTCGTATGAACATATTCACATGCATTGGTGAATTCACACAAGGTGGGTGAAGTGTCTTGCTCAAGGACACAACAAAATTTGCACCAAGCCGGCTCAGAGACATGGTTCCTCAAGCGTGTCCTGGGTCTTCCCAAGGGCCTCCTCCCAATAGGACAGGCCCGAGACAACTCTCGTGGGAGGCTGCCATCTGAAACATAAGCCCCAGTCACCTCAGCTGGCCCCTCTCGACGTGAAGGACCAGCTGCTCTACTCCGAGCTCCTCCCAGGTAACTGAGAGCTCCTCACCCTATCTCGAAGGGTGTGCCCAGCCACCCTATGACGGGAACTCATTCTGTCTGCCTGTATCCACGAGCTTGTCATTTTGGTCATTACACAAATCTCATGACCATAGGTGAGGGTAGGAACGCAGATCGACCGGTAAATCGAGAGCCCCGCTCCCTGACCCAGCTCCCCCCTCACCACAACAGTGTGATAAATCTCCACTAGTCAGAGTCGAATCCACAGCTTATCCCTTTTCCTGAAGCTTTTTTCTCCTACCCCATCTACTACTCTGTTTTCTTTTTAAGCTGTACAGCAATGGTCTGAAATGTCGAAATGGCTTCCCTCTCCCAAGATACTTCCTCCAGGGGAATCAATAAACTAGAATACAGAAAAAAAGCACAACAGTCTTTTTTTTTTAGATAAACTTTCTTCTACAATAATGTCAAGAATGTGTGGAAAACATTGACTAAGCATTTTGATGCCCATTTCTGGTTAAAAATATGCGCCGCAAATGCTTCATAAACTTGTATTATTACACTCTACTACATTCTTTGTAGAGACAGGGGAGACGAGAGCATCCCCTCACAGCGACAGACCGCGCGTGTGTGTACCTCTACAGGGCGACACCAGATTATCAGCACAGCCATCTCTCCCACCGCCGGTGAGGTTAAAGTAGCAGCGGCTTTTCTATCTTGAGTGAGCTGGAATTTGAATTGATTGGCTCCCAAAATTGCTTTTTCTGTAGACGCTTTGAGAGGCAAGGAAAAGGAAACCAATTACTGGCTGTCAAAACAGAGATGACCCGCGGACCGGCCCCATTCGCCTCACCTAAACACAGCCACAGAGAAAAGACGGGGCAATAGGCAACAGCAGCAGCAGCAGCGCATCCGCCGCACAGAGAAGCAGTGAAGTTGTCCAATCTGACAGTCATCCGGGATGGAGACAATGATGAAGACACGCTTGTCAGGTTATCTCTTCTAAGCTTGGGTTAGCCGCTCTCCAGTGGTTACTTCAAAGGTCCAAACGTCTCACTTGCTTACATTTGCAGCAAGCATGACACAGATCACATCCACCAAAAGAGCTACAAATCAGACTCAAGGAGCAGAGAATGTTGTAATTGTAAATGTGGAAAAGATACTCAAAGCCAGAGAGTGGTCACATGGCCTTCTGCGTGGCTCTTGCCTCTGTGTTTAAGTGGTCTGTGTTCCGCTAACATCTTTTTTACTTCTTAGCAGCTACTCTGCTCAGACGCTAACAGTGACTAACTTGATACAGTATTGCATATATGTTGCATAATAAACGTGGCTTCAAGGCAAAAAAACCGGCTGAAAACAACACAGCTTTAAATTCCTGTGGACATGTTCGGCAGCTGTTGAGTGCAAAACCGTAAGCTCATAGAAGAATTGCAGAAAATATAACCACCATATAATTACAATACCAACATTCTCACAATTATAATAGCTTAAGCCTGAAACATAAATTCAAAATGAGCTTTTAATGACAACTGCAATTGAGGAGGTGGTGCAGTTAAGAATTGTAAAGCGGTAACTGTGTAAATGTAGACGTTTTTACCTTGGTTCATGGTGAACATCTCTGTAATTACCGGGCTAATCCACATGAAACAAAAAACAAGCACACAGTTCAATGTCTTTTCTGTCAGCACAAATGGACTAAGGTTACATTATTTTCCATAAATACAAAATGTTGCAAAACTGTGACAATACTCAATAACATATGCCTGATTTTGGCCAGATGAAAGAACGTTCCGCCATAGCACGAATACGGCAGGTTTGTGGGATCAACATTTAAAGAGGGGGTATTATGCTTTTTTCAATCACATAGCCCCAGTCTATAGCATACTACAATGATGACGTAACCTTCTGTTGGTCTGTATATGCAGTAAATTAAAATAACTGCCTTGAATAAAATTGCTCTCTCAAAATGGCTGTACTGAACGTCTTGAAATAGGCCTCTGTCTCTTTAAGAAGCTTTCCGACACGCCCCCTTCAGCACACTGCTGTGGCATCTAAACAACACTACTGTGCGGGGAGGGGGCTCTGCTGAGCTGAGGAGCAGTGGTTGGTGGCTTGGCTGGTGACAAAAGGTCCAGAGGCGTCTCCAGGAGGTGGGGGTGTTCCTAGGAGTACTGAGGCATAGCTACACCTAAAATGGCTAAAGTTTTTACTGATTACTCAAAAATATGTGAATGAGCCAAGGCAACACTCCAGGCATGTGTTTAATGAGGGAATGACATAAAAACATGATATAAAGCTTGAAAAAGTCGATTTTACGTAATACCCCCCCTTTAATTAAAAAACTCCCATAGAGTTTTATTGGCCCATTGCGTTGATAGACTGATTGATTATTCCAGGTTCAATATACAGTACATAAACACATGACCATTATTTTATCATACGTCCATATGTACATTTTATTTCATTTCATTCATTTATTTATTTATTTCATTCAAAAGTGACATCTTACAATCACAACAATACCGCCAAGCCAATACAGTATGAATGAAACGGAGCATGTACTTGTAATAATACTGCACATAATTAAACTGGAAAAGGAGTGGGAGGAAGTATAACTTATGAGTTCCCACCCCTGTAAGTCTTATAATTTCATTGTTGTGGCAGGAGCCAGTAACGGGGCACTGTACAACCGCATGACAGCAACAAACAGCGCAATGATCCAAGCCAATCCCAGCAACAAACAACACATCCGCACTGGACCAGAGCTGCCGTGCCAATAAAGCTCATACCTCTCTCTAATAAGTGACAGACAACTACAATTTGTCAAGTTTAGTCATGAGGTTTTTTTTCTCCCTCTCCTTCTTTTGTAATATTACTCCAGTGGTAAACATTGGCTTGCATTGCGCCAAGCAGTTAGAGATACTTGAAATGCAGATTCTCCAACCAAGTGTGCCAAACAATTTCATTTTCCTTCTGTTTTTCCTTCACGGGGCAACACCATTATAACGCTCACACTCACTGTGAAGATGCAATGTTTCTAAACTTGCTTTTGTCTTTTCTTTCAAAATGAGGCTTATATAGTAGTAGTAGTAAAATCATTATATATTGCGATACATAAACATTTCTTAAGCAGTCTGTCCAGCTGCGCTATTGACTGGCCTATTGCACACTTCCCTTCATAATTAGACAGCCGGTGTTTGTTACTGAAATTTCAATCCATAGTCACTGATGCATAATTTCAGCAATATTGCACCATGCACTTGTGCCGGTGTTGTTTACTGTATAGCTTACTGTGCAAATCTATCCGTAATTTATATCCATAGTTACAGGGCATTCTCTGCGTGTGCATTCAGTAAATAATTAAACCCCTGCATACACCTCGCTTGCGCTCTTGCACTTTTCTCTCAGCAATCAAGCTCAACAAGGTGCACGGTGTCGTTAGCCCACACTGCCTTTGAGCAAATGGGTTGTGAGTTTGATCATTTGGAGTTTGGATCTGAAGTTAACCCTTGGTGGTCAAAGAACTTGATTGTATTAATTGAGAAAAAGTAGAGATGCAAATATTACTCCAAGTAAATTCTAAATACATATATAAAGAAGAGTAAAGGGCACTTTTTTTCTTAACAGCACAGAAACAACATAGAAATAGGATATGTGGTAAAATGATTGCCAAGAAAATAGTGATAACAGTGACTACGCTTACATGCTGTCGATAACCCTTTCATAACCGGAATATTAGCAATAACCCGGTTGTGCACGGCCATGTAAACACAGACAAAAACCCGAATATGACCCCCGGGCTACTATTTTTCTAACCTGAACATTTGGTCATGTATTCGCGCATCGGAATATCCCCATCGAAAGAAACGGTGGACGTACTTGTATGCACCGTCTATGTCTGGCCCGCAGCTTAAGGGAAATACACAAGAGGCAAAGCTAAACATGGCAAATCCCAGATGCAGAAAAGCACCAGCACTTTTGGAGCGAGGAGGAAACCGATTCCTTTAGTGTGGTGAAAGGACATGGATATAATGTTTTGGTTCACGGAAATGACGTGTATTTGTCGAGACATTGTGCGTTTTGGATCGGGATATCCCAACTGATTACAATGGCCATGTATACAGGTGTAATCCTGATGGTGAATCCTCCAGCCAGGTGATTCTGACCATCAGCCTGCCCCTACATCTGGAGATGTGTGCCCGGGCGCGGCACTGCCGTCGCCCACTGCTCCTTACGGGTTGCCCCAGCGGCATCGAAGGATGAAGGATGAATGCAGAGGACAAATCTCCCTAAGGGGACAATAAAGTAGGCAAGGCAAGGCAAGTTTATTTGTAGAGCACAATTCATACACAGGGCAATTCAGTGCTTCACAGTTGCAGAAAATTACAAGAAAACAGATAAAATCAGTCAATAAAACATCAACATAAAATTAATCAATTACAGTAAAAGGCAAGAGTGCAGATAAAATACTTTCAGTTTTCAAAGTTGAGGCCTGTCTCACATCCTCATGAAGACTGTTCCAGATTTTAGCTGCATGAAACTGAAACGCAGCCTCACCGTGTTTATTATTGACTCTGGGAACCACCAGGAGACCCCTCCCTGAAGTTCTCAGGGCCCGAGATGGTTCATACGGCTCTAACATGTCAGAGATGTACTTTGGTGCTAAACCATGAAAAGACTTGTACACAAACAAACAAACAAAAAACTGCTCACACATGTAAACGGATTATTCCAAATGCTTCAGAAACCAGAATATTGACCTTCACCCAAATACTAACGGAATGTAAATGTCACTGTCAATGTTTCTTGGTGGTTGCCTGTGTACTGGCTTAGGGTAAGGATTAGTCATATTACAATGGAAAAAACTTACATGTGTGTCCAGTTTTTCATGATATTACCAATCAACTACCTACTAATTTATCATAAGTGATTAAACTTTAAGGTACCATACTGTTCCGTACTTATGCTATGGGTATGTTGTAAGAGAAAAAGTGAAAAGTATAAAGAAATAAGAAATGTATTGAGACAGCGGCTGGTATTGCTGGCATGAGCTGCAGCCACAGAGCCAGTGAAAGGGCTTAATGCAGAGCTGTGAGTCTCTGGCAGCTCCACTTTGCCGACAGGGCCGCGGTCCACCCCCTCGTTTTATCTGTCTGTGTCCTCAGCGATGAAGGCAGCAGATTGGCACAAGAACAGGCCGTGGTAAGGAATGATAAAGACCAAAGTACTCTGGAGAGGTACTCTGAATACAAGCGAGTGGAGGGAAAAGACAGCAGACACAAGAAGGAATTACAGCTCGTTCTCAAGAGGGTTAAGCTCAGAAATGAAGCGATTGTGGGAAACACAATGCAGCCACAGATGCAACATGTTTTTACCGCCTCGTTCCAATCACCAAGTTTGCACCAGATCGGGCCCTTCTTCAAATTTTAAAAAGGCTGTAACACATGCAAAAGATGCGTTTGGTTGTTTAGGTTTCTTTCAGTTCTATGCAGGCCGGGGTAAAATAGACAAGCCACAAAGTCTTTGCTTTTGGAGTTTTGTGGCATCTTATGTTACAAATATATATTTAATAAATTCAATAAATTCAAAAACAATGTATATATGTGTTATAACAATTTGTACAAAGAGAGTCAGTAAGTGGGAGTGCAAATCTAAAAAGGCACCTTATTTTCAGAGTCTAAGTCTAATTTAACATTTTTAATAGGATTTTGATGTCCAGAAACAATTATTAAATGTGCAATATAAAGCAACGCAGTATCTATATCCACAAGCTGCAATATGCAAAACATGTAGCTGAAAATGTTTTAAAGCTATTTTTCATATTGTTATTTTTGTATATTTGATAAACTAAAGGAATCCGAAAATAAGCAATGTCAATTTTTGTGAAGGCATTTTGATATAGGATGTTTTCCAATGATATTTAAAACCCTAATTCACTAATTATTGTTAATACCCAGCAGGAACATTGATTTTAAATGGTTAGTGACCTTTGAAGCAAAGGTGATCCCTTTTATATTGTGAATTACATTGGCAAAAAGGTAAAGTCTGCAACTAAAGAGTAAATTTATTTCATGTATTGATGGCACTACTAGTCATTTCTTTCAGACATTTCATAAACTGATGCTATTATGGCCTATATGCACAGTAACCCCACGTGATTAATGCCTGGACAGTAACATTGGCGCTGTCCTTCCTGTCCCCTATCTTTTACATTGAGCAGGGTCTCACACAAATTAAGCGATATTGGGCCTGATCCTGTGTTTCAAAAGCGGACGGCTGTAGCTCTTTCTCTCTCTCGAGACATGAACATTGTTTAGCTCACGAGGGGTTAATAAAGTTTTTAGTTTGACCTGTGAGAGCCTATCATGCTTAAGAACACAGGCAGCGCGATATAAATGAGGAAATCACTGTAAAATGTAAAATTTGTTTCAACTCAAAAAACTCATTGCCAAGAAATTTTATGTGTAACCAATAACCATTTTACAATCTAGTCGATTTGACGTTTTTCACTTCAGACAACTGGAAACAGTTATGTCAACCTAAGAATACAATTGAACGAAAGAGGTGAATCTCAAATTTCAAATCGACTAGATTGTAAAATGGTTATTGGTTACACATAACATTTCTTGACAGCCCTTGGAATGAGTTTTTTGAGTTGAAACAAATTTTACATTTTACAGTGTGAATGTCAGCGGTGCTCCCATCAGAGCAGTCAACACTTGCAACGCACTCTCGCAAGTGGCGAAGGCGCAAAGCTCCGCCACTCGGAAAATCTAAATTCGCTAGAAGTCTGCGCATCCCGTGAGCCAGGCACAAGATTTGGCCCATAATGTGACTGGAGCAGGTTAAAAACATTACGTGAGCAAACCGTGAATGTAAAAGATAGGGGACAGGAAGTACAGCACCGTCTTATTGTAGAGGAAGAAATCACGTGGGGACACTGTGCATTTAATTACTTTTCCACCTATGGGCTTTAGTTTATTTTCATCAGTAAACTCTGTGCCAAAATGATTTAATCTGGTCTCAGAATAATTTAGTTTAGTTTGCACATTTAATCCCAACCAGCTGTATTTGCTTGAATATTGACACCACCTAGAAAGCTTAAATGCCATTCGTCCAAGTGCTATTTCACTAAACTCTTCCTCTTTGTGTCCACGCTGTCCAAAATGTGATGATCCCAGCACTATAACAGAGTATGCTATTTCCGCGATGAGAGGAGAGGAGAGCCGGACCTCCCGCTCTTTATTACAATAATGAATTATAATTACTGTTGTGACTATTACCCATAAAAGCCTGTCTAAACACTGAACCATCCTCCACCTCGTGATTTATAACCTTCTGCTACACACATTTATCATCGCGCCTTAACATATACAGCATCTGCACAGGGAAATACACCAAGAGTTTCAGATGGATTATCTCAGAATATGTACTTTTAACTAAAAGTGCATGAAAGTAGGCCTTGATTATTGACATTTTTATGCATAATTGAATTGAAGCTGAGAAACATCCTTTCATATACCTCAGCAGTTTTAATGTTTGAAATGTCTTTTTAAACAAAAGAGATTGACAGTAAAAGCATGTTTAGCTAATGACACGCCAGGCTTTCAAATGTTTGGCGCTGAGATGAAGTCCGTGTGATGGACTTATGGGCTTGAAAATTATGGAGTACAGTTTTGTGTTTCTCGTCTGTGAAGCAACAAAACAAGAGTGAACAGATTTTCTTCATTGTAAAAAGACCAAGGGCCAGACCTGCCGATTTTAGCCCAAGGTAAAGCACCATTTTCTGCAAATGCCAACGTTGTACAGTATGTACATGATCAGGGCTAGGTACCGTTAAACTATGTTTAGGTACTACTGGTATCGAAAGGAGGTACCGAAAAAATTAAATAAAATACAACATTCTTGCCCAATGTTTGCCCCATTTCTCCCAATCTTTTTTTTTGTTTTTACAATTTGTTTTCATATTTTTGTCATATTTTTTCTTGTTATACCAATTTCCCCCCCTCATTTTTGCCAATTTTTTATTACTAATATTTTCCCTATTTCCCCCCATTTTATTCCCCATTTATTCCCTATTTCTTTTTCCTTATTTTTGCCACATTTCCCCAAAAATTATTTGAGATTATTGGACATTGGAGATGAACTCGATATTGTAAATTTGCAGATCTTCCACACATTACTGTTCTGTTTTCTGGTAGACGACAAATATTTTAGTTTAAGTATCAATATCGAAAAGGTTTAACGGTACCCAGACCTTTACATGACCTAATTGGCCGTTCTGTTTTGAAATGTTTAAATAATTGATTTCACACATTTTTTAGAGGCATTCTAACAGGCATTTGATCTTTGTGTAATAATATCATCTTTAAAATCATTCAAAACATCCTGAGGGCCAGAGGTTCTGCGCTGGAGGGCCGGATTTTAATTTTGTATGATGTGCTTCAATTAGTGGTAGTCAATTTTTCTTCTTGTAATCTAGAACATTTCGGTATCGCTTTATATTGAGGGGTGCTCTTTAAGTATTAATAAGGTAATAATAATCAGCATAAGTAATTTGTTTAGGGTTACGGGGTAGGGTTAAGGTTAGGATTAGTGTAGGCCATGAATAAGCATATTATTTATGGCCTATTGTCATAGATAACAGTATAATAAACACCTTATTAATATCTTCACAAGCATTTTATTAATGGCCGATTCATTACTAATTGCTTATCAATTATAGGCCATACCTCCTTTGCTCTGCCTGATCCCGTCAGCCCTTGGAAGCTAAGCAGGGAAGGGCCTGGTTGGTACTTGGATGGGAGACTGTTTAGTAACACCAGGAAGCCTAGCGAATGTCGTGTGTGAGTGAGTGGTAGGTGGTGGTCGGAGGGGCCGATGGCACAGACTGGTTGCCTCGCTTCCGTCAGTCTACTCCAGGGCAGCTGTGGCTACAACAGTAGCTTACCACCACCAAGTATGGAGTGAATGAATAATGCAATGTAAAGCGTCTTTGAGTGTCCAGAAAAGTGCTATATAAAAACGGATGCATTATTATTATTATTATTGTTATTATTATTATTATTATTATTATTATTATTATTATTAATAAAAACAAGCACCCGTAGTATAAAGCATTGCCTAGATTTCTTTTACCACCATAGATCTACATGGTAAAGACAGCATTTGTGAAAAATAAACAGACGTGCGCTGTTGTGAGTCAAAATATAGCAAATTTTTGCCATCGTGAATGCGGACGTAAGAGTCATTAGCAGAGTGGAAGTCCGCCTAAAAACTTCTCAAACTGTCTAACTTTGAGCACAAACTCTGACCTCTGACGGATACATCTAATTAACTCACATGAAAAATCGTGAGAGTCTGTAAGAGCTTGAAACACATTTGGGCAACAGCTAAGAGATACTATAATGTAGGTTTTCCTCTTTGCAAAATAAGACGTGCATCCGTACGCTCTACAATGGTGTTAGTGTTGTATTTTTCTTTCATAACTTTGAGAAATACAGTCTCTGCCTTTTACTTTCAAGGACATACACAGTCCTTTATGTATAAAAGCAGCACATTATACATAAATATAACACTAACCTTGATTGCAGGACTTTCAAATTCGCATATGAGTCAACATTAGGTAGAATAATACCTTTTACTGCCGTCTCAGAGCTGTATAGAACAAATTACGACTCAAAAGGCAGTTAATTGTGACAAATTGGCATGTAAGGCCTACAGCCCATTTCATATTGTCATGCAATCTTAAGACGTTTGACAAGGCGTCATTTGTGCGATTTTAACTGTTTGATTTGCCTCGTGTCAGATGTCTTTTTATTGCACTCCACTTGAAACCGCCTGCTTGTCTAAACAACAAGGCCTTTTCCTGATTACTGAACTGTTTGGCTGAGAGTTTCCTCATAATCCTCTGGGCCATTAAACAGATGGCACTAAATTGTGTTATAGTAATAAACACGAAGGTGCTTTATTTATTTATTTTTGCTCCTCATTTTCAAAGATGTTCAAGCTGTTTACAGTAAATTTCAAGTGACACATGCACGTGTAATCATATCAGCATCATGAAATGAAGAACGGCATTGACGAGGAGAAAAATCCCTATAGGTTTCACAGTGCAGTACAGGCAGTCAACACATCGCTCACATGCACAAGCGTTTATTGTAAAGGGTTAGTATTAAAGGTGGAAAGGCAAAAGTAAAATACATTTTCCATCGTAGAAAAGCTTCAGTTTGTCAGATTAATGTTAAAGCGCATATCATACATCAAACACCTTTTTTTTGGTGCTAAAACCAAGTTAACGCAATTATATAGTTTGACCATTTTTTGTGGTGTTTATAGTTTCACTTCCTTATTGGACACTGAAGTTACCCTGGCTAACGCCAGACTGCTGTGTGCGCTCAAATCTTTTCGAACTTCACAACAGCCTGGGGACCATGGCCGAAATTTTCGCATGGATTTGGGGACCAATCACAGAACGAGGAGGGACGGCAAGACAATGACGCACTATTTGACATACAAAAGCTTGTACTTTGTTTAGGGATAAATGTTTTTTTAAATTTACGGATCCAACATGTCAGCAGCAGATGCGACACCATCTTTCATTCAAGCTTTAGAACGTGTTCTAAATAGTTTAGCTCAAAGTTTACAGCAGGTACGTCATACGTCATCTGATACGATGATACGATTGGCTATGGCTACGTGCAGACGCATGAGAGACATTCGTAGCTCCCAATAAACGGCTATGGACAATCATGAACCACACCTCTCCTACAAAAAATGAATTGGTGGTCCCCAGACTAAATATCACTTGTGATTTTAGTCTGGCGTTAGCCAGGCTAACAGGAAGTGGCATAGACAGGGGCCAACAATTTTAAACTGTTGCCGTCCCAACCATGTTATGTCCGTCTATGTCACTTCCTGTCAGTAGCTTAAAAATTCAAATAAAAATATTTTTTCTGCCCAACATTTCATCGTTGCTTTGCTGCTTCGCTGAAATAAAATGATAATTATTTACTTACAACAGATGTTATTCATCTAAAGAAGTCATATGTTCAAAAGCATTAAAACCTGCCATATGCACTTTAAGGACATAATCGCCTTCATCCTACAGCAACATCGTGAGTTGAAGCCTCTTGAGGTGAGAGGCGAAACGCAACTTTAAAACAACCCAGTATAGATGACAGATTGAACAAATTAAAAACATTCATATAACCTGATTGATGAAAGCATGTATCAGATATTTATTGATGAAGCAAGTTTGTTCATTCTACGATAAGTAACGGTAAAGCATTTGCATAATAAGTAGGCATAAATAATGAATGCAAATGAGGTTTTCAGTCTATTGGTGTCTTTAACATTCGTGGTGCAACCGTGCGATGTTCAGACTGTTTCATCATCATGAGAAAGGTAGGTCTGTGCGAATAAGAAAAGACATGGTCAGTACTTGAGTAAATTTACTGAAGTACTGTACACCGTGAGTAGAGATTTTAAGGATTTGTACTTTACTTGAGCAGTTTTTTTTAGTCCTTATAATGTACGCTGCAGAACAGTAGGTGGCGCTGTGCAGATATACAATCACTGCCACTAACTCAGAACAAGGAAGAAGGTTTGTCCTCGTCGTGTTGCCGCAGGGGAATTTCTGTGCGAGCTTTATGTTTTTGAAGCCGCAAAGTTACAATTCACAACACTTCTGATTCTGAACTGAGTTGTACTTTCTACTTGGAATACTTGATTATGGCTCAGCAACTTTTAATTATATTGGAGTAATATTTGACTATCTGTACTTTTACTCAAGCAATGTTATCAAGTACTTTGACCACCACTGGTAATAATGATTGAAAAACACCAACACTTGCAATACTCCATTGAGTTGCCTTGTGTACGAAATGCGCAGTATAAATAAAGTTGCCTTGCCTCTATAAGCTGTAACTGGTATTACTTTCATGTTTCAAGACACTAACCTTTAAACAACAGTTTTTAAAAGTCTTCAATAGCTAAACATCAGAAATTATGCAAACAAACTATAAGGCACTTTTCCTTTGATATGGATTAGATGGGACGGAGGCTCATTTTTTTACATTTTAGGAATAAGAGTAATTGTAAGCATTGGTAATTATGAACTATTTATGAACAATTGAAAGCATTTCTATGACGTCAGCCTCAAAGTTGTGATTATGAGCATGTGCGTTTGACTGGACTCTATCAAGGGCATGTCACTGCTTTGATTTGCAAATGATCTCTGTGATAAATTCCCTAATCTAACGCCATCAGGACCTAAAGGGCACACAAAAGGTGAATTAACCTTGTAAGGCAATCTGGACCCCCGTGTTTATAGTATAAAGCCGATCATCAAATTAGGTTTTATTTCTGCTATTACAGCTAACTACGTGCACGGTAATAATTGTGTCACTGTGAAATAATTATCTCCACCAGCGTTTTTCACTGCCGTAAAACAAAAAGCAAAAAAAAAACGTGTGCAGTGTATCAATAAAGCCGAGAGATGTTTATGTAATTCTTTAGACCTAAGCTAATTGAGGTGATGCATGTGCGACCCCCGCCGTCGTGCTCGCAGTCGGATAGTGTAGCCAGCGCTGGGTTAATATTCACAGCTCATCTGATCTCAGCTTATGTACAATGTTAGTCAATGCATTAGTGTGCGCTTCCCGGTGGACACTCGCACAGGCAGAGGCTTTTTAATATTTATGGCGCGCGGCATTACTTATCATTATAAATATTTATTGTGATTTACTCTTTTGTCTGGGCCCCTTTCTGTCTCCCCACCCGGGAGAAGCAGCTCGTATCGCCGCCATCGCTCCGCTTGGCTCTCCTGGGCGCCGCTGAATTTGCCTCCCTTTTTATTTGTTATTTGTTTTATGCCCTTGGATATTGTTTTTCCCCACTTTCTCTGTTTTACCATTAGATTGCTAATGGTTTTCGACTGTGCGCATTGATTTGGCTCCAATATTCTGCTCGTCTTTTGCTCGGGCTTATGCACTGTCCAGCCCTCTTTAGATACTGTATGCATTGCAAATAAACACCTCACGATAGACAAACAGAGGAATGATTAGTATCAGTGTTTCAGTGTTTCAGCTGCTGCTCTCCTTGAGGTTTTATGAAGTAGGATGACTTAAGTGGACCAGACCCTTTTGGAGTTTATTCTTTCTTTGTTTTCATAAGGTATTTTCTGTTTTTTAATATATACTGAGGGCTCAATACACTTATTCATTATACATTAATTATACATTAATTATTGCAAGACAGTTTGTGATTATACTTGTGTCAGTCAGTTAGCAAGTAACACAGGCCAAGACAAGGAGGTTCCTTAAAAACAATTGCAACAGAATCACATATTTACTACAAAACACATACTGTAGGGCCCAGTCTTGTGTTTCTAAACGCAAACTATAGCGTAACATTTTGTGCACTTTCAAATCTTGCCACTCCAGACTTAGTGCTTTAAGTGGGAAGTACATGGGGTGGAGAAACACTGATGACTAATGGCGATGTTACAACAGCCTTTTCCTCCACCAGACGCTGCGGCGAGGGGGAGGGGGGTTGTGGGGGTGAACATGTGCGTTTATTTTGGTCGCGCCACAGCGGGAGCAGCTGTCTCTTTCTCTCGGGACACGAACATTGTTTTGCTCATGATGGGGTTAATTAAGTTTTAGTTTGACCTGTGAGAGCCTATAATGTTTAAAGGGGGGGTATTATGTAAAATCGACTTTTTCAAGCTTTATATCATGTTATTATGTCATTCCCTCATTAAACACATGCCTGGAGTGTTGCCTTGGCTCATTCACATATTTTGAGTAATCAGTAAAAACTTCGACGGCAGCCATTTTAGGTGTAGCTATGCCTCAGTCCTCCTAGGAACGCCCCCACCTCCTGGAGACGCCTCTGGACCTTTCGTCACCAGCCAAGCCACCAACCACTGCTCCTCAGCTCAGCAGAGCCCCCTCCCCACACAGTAGTGTTGTGTAAATGTCACAGCAGTGTGCTGAAGGGGCGTGTCGGAAAGCTTCTTAAAGAGACAGAGGCCTATTCAAGACGTTCAGTACAGCCATTTTGAGAGAGCAATTTTATTCAAGGCAGTTATTTGAATTTACTGCATATACAGACCAACAGAAGGTTACATCATCATTGTAGTATGCTATAGACTGCTGCTATGTGATTGAAAAAAGCATAATACCCCCTCTTTAAGGAAGAACACAAGGCACAAGTCGACGCCCTCTCGCAAATGGGTGCAGGCACATAGTGCAACAGCTGCGCCACATGGAAGATAATCATAGCGCTTGAAGCTTGTGCTGTCCTTGCGCCAGGCACAAGATCTGGCCCATAGTTTATTTCTTAAGATTTTATGTACCACTTGGCCTAACTGAAGTTGGCCCAAGTATTCCCAATTCCATATTATTCTCGTTTCCCTCCATTGTAGTCATTGTTTGCCTGTAAGATTGTCATCTCATTGTGTGATGGTGCTATGAAAAAGCACCTTACACATAGTCTGTGCCAACGCTCAGATCTGTCTCCAATGACCTCGTCTGGATTATAAAGTAATGACCTTATATGGCGATCAGGTCAATTGTACAAAATGTTTTATGTTTCTTCTTATTACTTTTAGAGTGTTTAAAAGTACTTGTCCAGTCTGGCGGCTTTATCAAATAGGACAAAGATGAGGGTGAGTGCGGGTCCGACAGGTAAAAACAGGTGCTCTTTTTCTTGGACGTAAAAGTTGTACTCGATGCATGTTCTATGATTGAATACAGCAATTCCAGCCTTGGCCTCAGCCTTTGTCATAATTATTCATGTTTTATTCATTTAATTTGACGTCTAGGTGTAATTTTGTATGTATGTAGGCTACTTTCAAGACATGCTGAGTGTGAGTAATTGTCCAGTCCCGGCTCATAGCGTTATACATGTGTGTATATTGGTGAAAGCTGAACACACAATTCCACAGAGAAGGAGAGATTGTGTCAGTCTACAATCGCCAGTCTAGACAGTGGACACATTTCTTTCTATAAGCGGCCCATCCATTGGGTATATCAGGATTCACAGTCCCGCGCAGGGCCAATAGCAGCCAGACTTATGGAGAATTAGACCGCTCCGCAATCTCCATTTCATGAGCACCCAGTCCATAAACACTATTGATTTTCACACTGTGCTTTTTGCCCCTTATATCCACTGAACTGTGGGTGGTCGGCCACAGCTAAAGCCAGTAATGAATAATAATGCAAAGAGAAGGGCCAAAGCCATTTCCCCTCAATCAGGTTAGAGCATTCATCCATTCTTGGAACAGACAGTGAGGACCGAGGTACAGTTTACAGAGAAAAGAGAAGCATTGGCCACAATAACAATTCAAGAGGAGCGATCTCTCTATAGGGCATAGAGGTTTTCTACTGTTTTCTGTTAGGACTTGGATTCAGTGAGTTAGATGTTTTATACAGTAATGTAATGTAACAAATTGATTACTATTATATTATATTATTATATTATATGAAGCATTGGTATCAATTTCATGAACTTGCTGGCTGTTTTTTTTAAAGCATTTCTGTGAAAATGACCCTCAAAAGTGACCATGTAAGTTGTGAAATGTGATCCCTGTGAAGAATTTGGATATTACAAACATGTTAGAATAAGTTTGGACCATAGCTCACATTGTTTCATTGTTTTTTCATAAAACAAAATCAGGTATAGGGCCTTTAAGGTAGGAGTTTTGTTGTTGTTGATAGTTAATAAAAAAGATTTATACTTAAGACAGTCGCTATTTTAACATCTGTTTAGTGTTCGCCAATAGCATCAAGAACCCGGAAGTATCCTCCAGTGATGTCTTTGCTCCAGACTCAAGTTTTTTTATGCTCGTGACTGTCCATCCGTGACTCACTGCCTGCCATGTAATCTTGAGTTATTTATTTATTTGGACAAGACACTGCTATTAACACAAGAAAATAATGAGACAGGAAGAGCAGCGCCTCCTGAGAATAGGAAGTGAGGTGTCGCTCGAGTGCTTATAGCCTATCGACCATTAAAACCTTGTATTTAAGGTTTATGTAAGGTTTAAGAATAAATGACGCATCTTAGTTTGTTGGACTAATGCCTGTGGTAATAATACTCATACTTGTACATCAGTAATGTGGTAATTTTACAAACGTGGGTTCTAAAACATTGGAAGAGAGAGTTTCATAATCCACATAATTAGTTTTTATTAAATATAAAATCTTGAATATACTAATTGTGTCACTAATTGTGTTTCCAATTGGTCATACAGTATGTGCCTGGTTGATTTTATCACAGAGATTACAACCCAGGTGTAATTTCACTTGGTTAAACACGGTGTATGAGTCACCGTGCCTGAGACAAAATTGATGCAAGTTTTGGAAGTCACCGCTTAACAAGATAAGTGGAAAGTCAACTGCGAAAATTAACTAAATACGGGAGAATTTCTGCTGCTCATCATTGAAAATTCAGTCTGTGAATGAATCTGTTCAAATTGTCAATTCGAAATTGTCCAATATTAAGCACTGTCTTTAGATCTTAAAGTCAAAATGAATTCACATTAAAAACGTTCCAAAATTTCCAAACAAGGACCATTTATATCTTAATGATGATTGTCAGATCAGACCGTACAATGTCACGCTGTACTCACCCGTATCTGGACCAGCGAGGTGCCCACTGGGGTGCTCTCCGGGAGGCTGATGTTGTACACGGGCTGCTGAAGATGGGCCTGTTGTCGTTCTCATTGATGAGGTCAATGAAGACTCGCGCAAAACCCACGTGGTCCGACAACGACTCATTGGCAAAAAGCTGAAAATACACAAATACATTTAGTCTAAGAACATATTCGGGCATAACTTAAGCTTTGGGAATAGAAACATTTGAAAAATACAAAATCATGGCCAAAAAAAAAGAGCCTAAAAATGGAACAAAATAAGAAAATCTTGAAACTGAACATTTGCACATTTCTTAGTTCTAGTTTTTTGCCAAATGTACAGTAGCTTAGGATCTTGTAATATCAATAGTTGGAGAATACAGTATATTGTGCAGCCCTGGTTGTAATGTACTAAAACAATGCACAATCTATTAGGAAAACCACAGACCACTTGGTTAGTGTGCACCACAGTCTCCGGTTACTAAGAGGTAAACTGAGGCGACAAAACACCAATTTCCCCGTTCAGACACATCTGGCGCTGGCGGGAGCGATACAGCCCGAGCCCAGTCCAGCCGTCTGTCCAAACAAATAAAAACAGGCTCAAAGAAGGAGCATAATGAGCTACTTTAAGTTTAAGAAGCATAGAGGTAACAAATCCGTGTTGGCCAGAGGTTACTGAATGTGGCAGTGGGTGCACGTTCGCTGTAGTGGAGCTGAAAGAGAGAGCAGGGGACGTACTACTACAACCTCTGAAACGCATTTGTGTAAACCTATTAATTTATGATGGCACTCTCTTGAGCTGCCTTATGCTGTATTGAACTACACACCAGCTGCAGTTCAAAACAACTAATGATATATTGAGAGACAGAAAATCATAATTTACTACGGCGCCTAGACTTATGGAATACTGCTGACTTTAAGTGGGGTAAGACGCAACATGTAAGCACAGCACGCTTCCATTTAGGTCTTTCCAAACCCCCTTTCTGCTTTTATTAATATCATATCAACATTCAGATGCAGAATTTCATGTTTTCATATTTCATGTTATTCAGTGTTGATGCTTTACCCAAATCTAAAAGCCTCTTGGTAAAAAAAAAAAAAAAAAAACATCAATATAGCAACGAAAGCGAGGATGAAAACGCAACAAAAATGTGACAAAAAAGCGACAAAAGAGCAACGAAAACGTGGCAGGAAAGCAACATTAATACTACCAAAAAAAGTGACTAAAGAGCGACAAAAAGGTGACAAAGGTGTGGCGAAACATGACAAAAAACCCTACAAAAAAGCAATGAAAACACGAGAGAAACACTTAAAAAAATTTGACAGTAACGTGGCGACAACGCGACAAAAAAGTTAGGATCAGTTTTGTTGACCTTAGCTTTCAAATGAGACATTACACTGTTGCTGTCCAGTCCAGAATCTTTTAGATTTGGGTAAAGTCAAACTGGAGAAAATGTGCTCAGTTCAGACGGGGGTTAAGAGATTAAAGTGCTCTAGAAATTAGCACAACCACTTAAACATATACAGTAGGATCCCATCTGGGGCTACGATTGCCCTGAAGAGTGACTCTTGATCTCAGCGGGGCTTTCCTCATTACATAAAAGATCAAATAACAATAGCTTCCGCTTGATCTTGACACAGTTAGATTTCCCCCAATAAGAGCTCTCTCCTGAGGACACTCTTTTTTACATTTTACTATAGTTTGTTTGAAGAAAGACTTCAAACATTACTACAAGATGAAGGATAACTTTTAGGTATGACTGCAGTTTGTGTGTGAAGAATAATAATATAAAATTATGCCGAATGCTCTCTTTTGACTAAGAGCTAGGCATATAATAAAACTAAGAAGGTGAGTTACAAAGATATTCACACATTTTATATAACAAAGATGAATAAATAATAAACAAATAAACACATTCCCAGTCCTATATGAATCCACGGAAATAATGCCAATACCAATAATTACGCTGGTTCAGTTGTAAGCCACTGTCCAGTACTGAAAGTGTCTGCTGCAGATAAAAGTTTGAGTGGTGACAGTTTGACTCACTGAGAAGCGGAAGCTGCGGATGGTCTCGTAGTCGAGCGTTTTGGCCACCCTCATGCGGATGTCGGCCCGCCCCTGCACCGCTGTGGGCGAGATGGTGAAGTACTCGGAATTGTTCCCTGTCAGGAACACCTGGAACATGCTGTTCACTCCCTGCACAAAGACAGATCACACAGACTTAAAAACGAGAACGGCAGCACGGATATAATCACTCTCTCTAGAATCACTATTTCTTGTGTAACGCTAAAACAATATGCACAACCTATAGTCTAATATCGTAAACTGACATTAAAGATGTATGGATCACTAATCATATGGGCCTTTGCATTAGCTAAAAGCCTTTTCAATCCCCTTTATATTGGTATGGATCAACCAAAAATCATTATCGGATGAACCCTGTATCATACCATTACAATTTGTTCTTTTATAAATTTGCAGTATTTGTTCTCTCGAAGTTGAAAAGATAACTTTTTAACTTGCTTGAATATACTTTTAAATTTTTATGTGAAAAGCCTGTAATCACAATGGACTTTATGTAGTACAGCTGTGTTAAAATATGTATAATGTAAAGCCAGGAGATAAAGCACAGGTTGGCTCACAGTAGTGGATATGATGGAGTCTATTGGTGCAATATGAGGCCTCTGTGCTGTATTCTTGTCTTATCTGCTCTGAGTAAATGTGTTTCTTATACCGGAGTATCCTCCTGCACCACTTCCTCTGCTTCCCAGTACAGAATATATACACCTTAACAAAGCTGTGTAAAAAGGCCGTATCTTATTATCACGAGTTGTGCACTGTGATCTTTACCATTGCATATACAGCTCTGTGCCCTCAAGAAATAATTGGCACCCCTGGTAAATATGAGAACAGACTGCTGTGGAAAAATGTATTTACTATGAAATCCTTGATCTGTCACACATTGGCAATGTCCTCTGTAAACTAACCTGAAAAAGGACATGTGTCTGGCCTTTGTCAGCACTTCATGATGAGGATCCTTCCAGTCGTCATAAAGTCTCAAAGAATAATTGTTTGAGGATTGTTAAGTTAAAGGACTATACAGAGTTTCAAAATGTTAAAACTAAGTATTTCATCCCCCTACATGTTCCAGCCATGTCCTAATGTGTAGAATGAGCCCAGACCTGTTCACCACAACTGCCTCTAAAATCCTGTCATTCAAAAAGTTGTTACTTCGGTCCGATGATGCATGAGCTTAATATAGAGACTGCAGTTACACATAAGACCTGAGGTGGCAGTAGTGAGCATAAAATGACCAACTTGCATCTAGTCTCTTTTAAGTTATTATGTTTGAAAAACAATAAACATTATGTCCATACATCCAGGCCTAGCACAGAAAAAGTGAGATAATTCTTACAATTACCCACAGTTATTATTATTTTTTTTTTTACAATTGCATGATTTTATTCTGTTTACATTAATGTCCAACTCTGTAGGATTTAAAGTGTAAAAGTGTATGTGGCAGGTTTGTACGTTTTATAATTATTACTTGAGGACGATGCCCATAAAACACACCAGTAAAGTAGTAATTATAAGTAATCGGCCCTGGGTCTCTATAGCCTGTCCGTCCATGGGAGTGGATCTCTCCTTCTGTGGTTCTCCCCAAGGTTTCTCTTTTCTCCCACTGGGTTTTTGAGTTTTTCCTTGCCGTGCTGGAGAGTCTAAGGACAGGGGACACCCGTGCCGCTCGTCGCCTCCTACTGCTGATTTGGACATTATGTTTGCCTGGATACTTGATTCACCTGAACTTTACATTGTCTTATTTACTGCTCTGTTTTATTGCCTTAATGTTCGGTGCAGCCCTATGAGGCAACTCCTGTTGTGATATTGGCTATACAAAACCATTGATTGATTGATTGATTGATTGATTGATTGATTGATTGATTGATTGATTGATTGATTGATTAAAAAAAAAAGTTCACTTTTAAAATAAAGTCATTGTAAGGAGAGAACTGAGACTCGCTTATGGCCCATATGTACAGTATTATCACACTGCAACACTTGTGATTTGCTTACCTCCTCTTATGTCATGTCCTACAGTATGCCCATTTCCAATCATTAAGAAAAACAATAACAGGACAAAACAGGGAAAACAAGGTATTTTTGTTATAGCTTAAATAATTGTGTTCACTATGTTCTAATGAAATGGGTAATTTGTAATATCCAATTTAAATCCTAAAATGTTTGCACAAATGTAAGCACCCACACATTCACTAGTTATTCCTCATATCTACAATACCAGTATTAGAGTATTAGAGTATGTTGGACTTGTAGGATTAGCTCAAATCCACTGAAGACAGAAAAACACATGCTTTGTTTTCAGTTTATTGGATGAGGGGATGATTTGATCTTTAGTGACAGCCGTGACTATCTCCCCAATACAGATGTGGGGTTTTGGGGATTTATTTTCTTTAATTTGTTTAAAAACATGCCACAATTGTCAATGGGACATTTTGGGTGGGTCTGGACAAGCTGTAAAGCTGACTGACAACGCCTGCTTTTGCCAATTGTTGTCCCACACAATTGTATAAGAAAGTGTGTATGTGAAGATTTAGCCTGAGGTATGTGAAATTACTTAAGCAGTCTGAGTCCAGTTTTTTGTTTGAATATGCTAGTTTTACATTAATAAAATGCTTATGTGCAACAGTGAATTTGATATTGTATCATAAGTAATCCATGCATTTTCTCCCGCAGGTTGGACTAGTGTAATAGCCTGCTCTCTGGCCTCACTAAACGAGCTGTATGGCAGCAGCGAACAACTAGAACGCTGCTGCTCGAGTCCAGACTAGAACCAGGAAATATGACCATATTAGTCCAGTGCTCAAGTCTCTGCACCTGCTGCCTGAGAGAATAGACTTTAAAACAGCACTGCTTGTGTCTCTCTATAATTCAGTTTTATGCAGCAAAAATCTGTGACAGTATTTCTGAATATGTGGTACAGGTGGAGGTGTCTCTACAAGACAATATAAAATAGATCAGTTTGGAAGATATACACATTTACAATATCGAGTATATCTTGTCCCGTCTCTCCCCGCGGGTGTATACCCGCGGGGAGAGACGGCGGGCTGGGGTGGGTTTGCTCATAGCCCCCAGCTCAGCCGCCACGTGTTGGAGTTCACCCCGGTGAACGAGAGGGTCGCGTCCCTACGCCTTCGGGTTGGGGACAGGTCTCTCACCGTTGTCTCGGCCTACGGGCCCAACATCGGTGCAGAGTACCCGGCCTTCTTGGGGTCCCTGGGAGGGGTACTAGATAGTGCTCCGACTGGGGACTCCATTGTTCTACTGGGGGACTTCAACGCCCACGTGGGTAACGACAGTGAGACCTGGACGGGGGTGATGGGGAAGAACGGCCTCCCCGATCTGAACCCGAGTGGTGTTCTGTTATTGGACTTCTGTGCTAGTTACAGTTTGTCCATAACGAACACCATGTTCGAGCACAAGGGTGTCCATAAGTGCACGTGGCACCAGGATACCCTAGGCAGGAGGTCGATGATCGACTTTGTAGTTGTGTCATCTGATCTCCGGCCGCGTGTCTCGGACACTCGGGTGAAGAGAGGGGCTGAGCTGTCAACCGATCACCACCTGGTGGTGAGCTGGATCCGCTGGCAGGGGGGAGGAAGCCAGTCAGACCTGGCAGGCCCAAACGTGTTGTGAGGGTCTGTTGGGAACGTTTGGTGGATCCTTCTGTCAGTAGGGTCTTCAACTCCCACCTCCGGAAGAGCTTCACCCAGATTCCGAGGGAGGTTGGAGACATGGAGTCCGAGTGGACCATGTTCTCCTCCTCCATTGTCGATGCGGCTGCTCGCAGTTGTGGCCGTAAGGTCTCTGGTGCCTGTCGCGGCGGCAATCCCCGAACCCGGTGGTGGCGCCCGGAAGTAAGAGATGCCGTCAAGCTGAAGAAAGAGTCCTACCTGGCCTTGTTGGCTTGTGGGACTCCGGAGGCAGCTGAGAGGTACCGGCAGGCCAAGCGTGCTGCAGCTCGTGCTGTCACAGAGGCAAAAACTCGGGTCTGGGAGGAGTTCGGAGAAGCCATGGAGGAGGACTATCGGTCGGCCTCGAAGAGATTCTGGCAAACCATCCGGCGCCTCAGGAGGGGGAAGCAGTGCTTCACCAACACTGTTTACAGTGCGGGCGGGGAGCTGTTGACCTCGACTGGGATGTGGTCGGGCGGTGGAAGGAGTACTTCGAGGATCTCCTCAATCCCACTGTCACGTCTTCCGATGAGGAGGCAGAGGCTAGGGACTCGGAGGGGGGTTCGTCCATCACCCAGGCTGAAGTCACTGAGGTGGTTAGAAAGCTCCTCGGTGGCAAGGCCCCGGGGTGGATGAGATTCGTCCCGAGTACCTTAAGTCTCTGGATGTTGTAGGGCTGTCTTGGCTGACACGTCTCTGCAACATCGCGTGGCTGTTGGGGACAGTGCCTCTGGATTGGCAGACCGGGGTGGTGGTCCCTCTCTTAAGAAGGGGGATCGGAGGGTGTGCTCCAATTACAGAGGGATCACACTTCTCAGCCTCCCCGGTAAGGTCTACTCCAGGGTGCTGGAGAGGAGGATCCGGCCGATAGTCGAACCTCGGATTCAGGAGGAACAATGCGGTTTTCGTCCCGGTCGTGGCACACTGGACCAGCTCTATACCCTACATCGGGTGCTCGAAGGTTCGTGGGAGTTCGCCCAACCAGTCCACATGTGCTTTGTGGATCTGGAGAAAGCGTTCGACCGTGTCCCTCGGGGTGCCCTGTGGGGGTGCTCCGGGAGTATGGGGTGCGGGGCCCTCTGCTAAGGGCTGTCCGTTCCCTGTATGACCGCAGCAGGAGCTTGGTTCGCATTGCCGGCAGTAAGTCAGACTTGTTCCCGGTGCGTGTTGGTCTCCGCCAGGGCTGCCCTATGTCACCGGTTCTGTTCATTACCTTTATGGACAGAATTTCTAGGCGCAGCCAGGGCCGGAGGGTGTCCGGTTTGGGAACCTCAGGATCTCATCTCTGCTGTTTGCAGATGATGTTGTTCTGTTGGCTCCATCAAATCAGGACCTCCAGCGCGCACTGGGGCGGTTTGCAGCCGAGTGTGAAGCGGCCGGGATGAGGATCAGCACCTCCAAATCTGAGGCCATGGTTCTCCACCGGAAAAAGGTGGCTTCCCCGCTTCAGGTCGGTGGGGAGTCCTTACCTCAAGTGGAGGAGTTCAAGTATCTCGGGGTCTTGTTCACGAGTGAGGGACGGATGGAGCTTGAGATCGATAGACGGATCGGTGCAGCGTCAGCAGTGATGCGGTCGCTGTATCGGACTGTTGTGGTGAAGAGGGAGCTGAGTCAGGGGGCAAAGCTCTCGATTTACCGATCGATCTACGTTCCCACCCTCACCTATGGTCATGAGATTTGGGTAATGACCGAAAGGACAAGATCGCGAATACAAGCGGCCGAAATGAGTTTCCTTCGCAGGGTGGCTGGGCGCACCCTCCGAGATCGGGTGAGGAGCTCAGTTACCCGGGAGGAGCTCGGGGTAGAGTCGCTACTCCTCCACGTCGAAAGGAGCCAGCTGAGGTGGCTAGGGCATCTGTTCCGGATGCCTCCTGGTCGCCTCCCTCGGGAGGTGTTCCAGGCATGTCCTATTGGGAGGAGGCCTCGTGGAAGGCCCAGGACACGCTGGTGGGACTATGTCTCCGAGCTGGCCTGGTGTCGCCTCGGGGTCCCCCCAGAACAGCTGGAGGAGGTGTGCGTGGATCGGGAAGTCTGGGCATCTCTGCTGAGACTGCTGCCTCCGCGACCCGGCCCGGATAAAGCGGAAGAAAATGGATGGATGGATGGAGTATATCTCCAATGTGAAAAAATCAACAACAACAAAAATATAAAAATATACATGATGTGGAGTCTCCCAAAAACAGAATTAAGTGTTCTTCTTTCATTTGTTCAAACAAATGTATTTTGAGCGACAAAGATGTCTGCCAGCACATTCTTGTCTATTTTGCACACCCTGAGGGATCTTATTAAATGCTGAATGTAACAAGTGAATTTCTCCATTGTGAGATCAATAAAGGATTATCTTATTTATCTAATCATTTGCCTATTTTGATGGTTTGCAAAAATATCACTTCATCATTGTTCATCAAGTCCCAAAAAATATTCAGATATTAATTTTTGTCAATATCGTCCAGCCCTAGGGACAGGCCTACTCTGTGGAGTTCAACTCAAGGAAGTGCGTGATTGAAATATTGTATTTGCACTTTTAATGCAATGTTTAATGGTTATTTCTGCTTTATATTTATTTTGCCTTTTAAGGGTCATTTTTAATATATTCTTGTTCTGTAAAGCACTTTAAATAGGAAAACAAGGCATATTAAGCCCTAATGGAGACTTGATGGTCGAAAGACATCTAAATAAATGCCTTGCAATTTGGATCGGTTTCCCAAGAGCGCCTAACCTTTGGAATACATTTGGACATATTGCTGTTTGTACTCACTTTAAATAGGATAGTGCCCTACAAATAAATTTGCCTGACAGTGATAACTATGCATATCCTCAAATTGTCCAAATATTTTTCAATAAGGACTTAAATTATTGCACTGCACTGTCACATCCTTTCAAAGTAATTTTACTGCCTGGTACAGTATTGGCATTCATTCAGCATTCAAAAGCCTTTAGTATGGCAATACACTATTAGCACACCTGCATCGCTCCCAGAGTGTGTAAAACCTGCTCAGGGCTGGACCACCACACGTGCGGCGAGACAGGCAAAAGGAAGACGGACGCGGCGGTCGATTGGCATTATGCTGCCGGTCCAAATAGCCCCTTGTTTTTGCTTTCATCTCTTGGAGAAAAAACATTGCGGCTGATGACTCCTATTTAAAAGACCATCCAATATGCAGGGATGTCACCTCAAACTGCCCATAAACGTAATTGCCCGTCCATTTGCCACTGCCTTTAGAAGCCCCCAATAAAAGCACCCTGTCAGACGCGAGCTGCCACAAAAGTTTAGTGACAAGCTCCTCCGGCGAAAAGTTTTATGGATGCCCGCGGTGCCGAGGCAAATACGAGGGAAGTGACAAGAGAGAGAGAGGTAACAACCACTTGTGTCATATTGTAAGAAATGAAATGTCTGCCTATAATCCCTTACACTTGGAGAGGCGAGATTACGGCACCAGTGTAGCAGAGTGTGAATGATTGTGTATATCAGCTCTGACATGCAGGTTTAAGGGATCAAAACAAGCAATACAACGGAGCCAAAACAAAAGAGGGCTCATATTTTATTTGGGGGAAAACAAATGCAGTCCACTGGCGACAGAAAAGTCATATTAGAAGGGTTACAAAATTATCGCCTGAGGATGAAAATCCAGCTTCTATTTTTGGTTCTCATGTTTTAAAATGTATTACTATTGCTACAACTCCCACTGCAATTATGGCCACTATTTAATTTATTTATCCTATTTTCATTCATTTATTTCAAATGGAAATAATAGCATTGGACAAACCAGATGCATTATTTTAGGTGTTATTAATCTGCTCATTTTCAACACTTGTCTATAGTAGGATTTTAGACAGACACATACCGTATTTTCCGGACTATATGTCGCTCCGGAGTATAAGACGCACCAGTCAAAAAATGCGAAATGAAGAAGAAGAAAAACATAGATACGTCGCTCCAGAGTATAAGACGTACTAGTCAAACATTGCCTAATGAATAAACAACAGGCTGAATAGGCGTACGGTATGCTAAGGTAACACATTGATGGTTACATGAAGTATAAACAATGAACTAAATAGGTGTCTGGTATGTTAACGTCACATAAACCGTTCAGATAACTATTGCATAAAGAACATACCAAATTCTCGATCTCACTCCAAATCAATCGCCTTGGCAACTACCTGGGCACGGAGATGTAACTGCACGGTTGACAATCCTCTCCCAACAGCATGTTTTCAAGCTCTCATCTGCAAACTCGTTCCTCTAGCTGTGGCCATCTAGCTTTTAGCCCGTGATTAGCTTGTTTTGTTTACTTCATTGCGGTAACCTCCGCTCTCTCGCTCACTCCAAACTTTCTTTCTGCTGCTCGATCAGCCTGCAATGAAAGTATATATTTGAATAAAAAAATAAATCACATATTAGTCGCTCCGGAGAATAAGACGCACCCCCCGCCAAAGTATGAAGAAAAATGTGACTTATAATCTGGAAAATACGGTATATAAAAAGTGGTTACAACTGTAAGCATTTTTGGTGTGTGCGTGTCTGAATTTAACCACTGTCTACTACAATTACTCATGCTACTAGGATCACGCTGAATTTTATCAACCTCAAATACAAAAATTATTTACAGTCGTTTTAATTTAACAAAATAACATGGTATTGGTGTTTTTGATCCCAGCTACCAGTGCATACTGTTGTTGCACCTTTGGGCAAGACACCTAAACCCCCACCTTGCCTCCAGTGTCTGTGTACACTAGTGTATAAACGTGCGTGGATGGATGAATGGTTCTTTCTGTAAAGTTCTCCCACTGCAGGTAGAACAGTGCTATATACAGTATTACGTTGCCATGGATAAAAGACCTACAACAACATCTGTTACTACAGCTATACCTAAGTAGGAATAGCCTTACACCTAAACATTAACATAAGCCAAAATGGCAATGGTGAGTATTTAAGCACTACATGGCAGAAAAATACAGTGAGTGGATGATCATTTCTTACAACATGTTACAACATTACCACATAAATGCTAAGAAGACCATGGCGTTTATAAATGTGGATGTTTTAGTCTTAAAACTAAAGGTTGATTTGATGCATGATAAATGTTTAAATATTGACACGATGTGAAGTAATTTGTAACGGAAATCCTTCAGACTGTTTAGTTAGTTTAGTTTTGATAGTTTTCTTGTTTTTGATTAGCGTTGAGAATGGGGACAGGAAACAGTTGCGCGCACAGAGCCTTTTTGGTATAAGCTGGACATTTGTGTAGTGTCCTTCTAACGGGACCAACCAAATGATACAATAGGACAAGTAGAAGCACCATCCCCCTCCCAAACCACACACCACACATGCATTAGTTACACCCCTCCCAAATCAAAAAGCGTTGTCTTCTACTCTCATAACTGCAGCTGTTTCTCAGTCTATCTCCCTCTCTCTGGGTCTGTTTCCTTGTCTTTCCGGACTTTCTGCTCCACCAATTACTCAGGCTGGCGCTTTCGCTCTGTAGCAGGATACTTCCACATTCTTTTTTTTTTTTTTTTCTTTTTATGGAGGAACTCTGCTCTCCTCTGCACTGCCGGCTCCTCTACCTTTTTCTCAATGCACTCGACTCACAGTTATCTGTCAAATTCACCCTGGCGGCCGCTGTGCCCGAATCAATCAGAGTTGACTAGCTTTCGGCTTATCTGCACCCCGGGTGATTGATTTTCCTCGTTAGGTATAATTTGATGCTCTATCCCATCTCTTCCAGAGCAAATTAAATTGTAGTCAAGTCCATGTGTGTGAGGCGCGGCGCGTGTGGGGAAGGTGAGGCGACAGCGGCAGAGGCAGCGCAGAGCGAAGTGTGCGTTAGGGGACGCGGTTGTGCGCGTCTCGGTGGGAGGTAGATGCGGCTAATGGGGAGTGGCGGACATACTAAAGCGCTGTAAAGTGTTGAACATGCTGACAGGCCTAACACACTCATGCTTCACGGGGGGTTATGGAGACTGATAGTGTTCTCAGCTCATACATGTCACTAAAGAGGTTTGTTTGCAGTTAGGAACGCTCTACATGGTTGATTTTCATGATATTTAGCAAAAACAGCACATGTCAACACCTAGGAAAGACTTACTGCATCTCTCGTCACAGTTTGTTACCATTTTCTTGGGTGGTCACACTAAACTAGCGCTCCATTTTTTAATGTTACTAGAATATAATGAATAGCACTGTATGTCAAATTTGTGTTTTGCTTCTGTTTATTGTAAATATTTATATTTTACAATAATTACAATAGATTTGGGGAAATTAAATCTTACTCGATTGCTAATTTATACAGAACGTTTTAATATACTGTACATTCTAAATATAAACTTATGCTTTATAAATATTCATATATCCATTCAACATTTAGTTTTGCAGGTTTGGCTCATAAAAGAACATATGAAAGGTTTACAAAAAGCAGTCATTTACACGGTATTGTTTTAAAATTAAAGTTACTCACCCAGGGCAGTGCAATTGCGTCAGTTAACAAGGTGAGAGTCAGTTTTAGGGTAAACGCGGAATGGGGGCTTTATTTGTCAAGCACTTTACAAAAAGTCATTTACATTCACCCCATACTCGGTGGTAAGCTAACTTAGTGGCCACAGCTGCCCTGGGGTAGACTAATGGAAGCGAGACTGCCAATCTTTAGAGGTAACGGGAAACCTGGGGGTACTTGGAACTATTTCAGATTGCAATAAAAAGGGGAAACTGAACATTATTTTGATAGGAAAAGCTATATTTTGTAGTAAAATGTGTAGCTTTGGGAGTGGTTTATTTTGAACACAGGATGGTCTTTTGACTTACAAAGAGCGCTTTTAAGTGATTGCTTTCTAAATAAACTGCAACGCACGAGCTTCAAGACAAAAAAGGTTGGGAACCACTGCATTCGTCTATTGTACATGTTTTAGTGGTAGGGGAAACCAGAACACCCGCTTTGCTCCCAAGCTCTCGAATGCTATTCCATCTACAGTAATTGCATTCTATAACTGAACTGTCTTTAAATCAAGTTAAAGACATATTTATTCAGACAGGCATTTGACACCTGTCTTTCCTTAGTCTGTGTTGTTTTTATTCTCTGTAAAGCACCTTATGCACCTTTTGGATGTTGTTAAGGCGCTATATAAATACATATTAATTGATTGATTGAAAACCTACGTAGGCATGGAGAGAACATGCAAACTCCACACAGAAAGGCCCCGTCCGGCTGGAGATCGAACCTGGGACCTTCAGGCTCTGAAGCACGAGCTCTAACAGCTCATGAATGAAATGGAAAGTCTAACTTCTCTGTTGATGGATATAAATCTGAGTTTGCAAATCACAAGAACCTGAAGATGAGGTAGCTTCCTAGATGAGGCAAAACATTTTCAATTGTGGCCCAGAACAGACGACTGCTTTTGAAAACCTTTTCTACAATAGAAAACTACTCTATGACTGAGAGCTTAAGCAGATATAGCATTAAGCATATTAAAAGTTCCGAAGAGGACCCCTGAAGAGACATGAGAATGAAATGAATAATGTTCTAATTATTGTCTAGAAAAACATTAGAGACTAATGCATTATCATTATTCATTATTGCTGCACCAGCTGTTGTTGTTCACACCTGTCCACACTGTAGAGATAAACATATACTTTCCAAAGTCACCGTTGCTAACACATGACTGTAAAATGGTCACATGTCAAAAACACACCTCATCCTTGTCTTCAGCCTGAATGAAGAGGGGCAGGGCGAACCCCACTTGGGCCAGCTCTGTGATGGTGACCCTGTACTCCGAGCTGTTGAACTTAGGGGCGTTGTCGTTTTCGTCAATGAGCAGCACGGTGAAGGTGGTCCGGACCGAGGCGTCCGACAGCGTGCGGTCGTCCTTCATCTCCGTGGCCTATAGGGGGCACAGAAACAGACAAAAGGCAAGAAATGCATTTGATTGCTCTGAAAATGTCATTTCGCAGTGGAGCCCTGTCACAGAGTAATCTCTGCCCGGTATTTACAGCTGTTCATTTATTGGATCAAAAGGTGCAGGGACTCAAGGCAATCACAGAAATGCTCTCAAATATGGGGCAGAGAAAGGGTTCGGACACCTCTATCCACACCCACCCTTCACACAATCAGATTTAGAAGAAAGAGACAATTACATAGACTTTTCAGCTTCTGTCTCAGGGTTGAAGATGTGACAAAAATAGTTGAGAGAATAGGAATGGGAGGCTTTTATTGATAGAAGTCTGTCACTGCCTATATAAAATAATAGGGTGAAACTACGCACAGAAGTCTAGGTAATAATCAAGGTACTTTAGCTTCTCTTGTCCCGTCATCGCTGAATCATTTGACCTCCACTCCGTGCCATCTTCTAAGCCGCCTGAAGTTGAGAAATTAGTTGTATTACGATAGCAAACCACAATCAATAGCGTAGCAGCACCTAAGAAAGCATGGGCTGCGAGAGGGGAGACAAAACGCAGGAGAAAATCTATATCTTATAAATACATTTTGGGCGCCATTTTTTCGTTTTTCAGCACTTTCACTTATTCCACTTTTCTGCTTTGCAATTATTGATTTCAATTAAAATGAGGTCAGAATATGTTATCAGCTCCAGTTTGCAGTAAACACAGTCTGGCTTTCATAACAGGGATGTGCTTTTATGAGGCGTAATTAAAGCTAAGTACAAACCCCAATTCCCCAAAAGTCTGCACGAGAGGGAAGTAAATACAAATAAGACGCAATGGTTTAAAAAAGGTCATTCATTTGCAGTATATTTCAAATAAAACTAAAAAATATGTAACGTATATTTGTATTTACAGTGACAAGATTTCATTTTGAATGGGAGTGGCACAGTTCGCACCTAAACAGAGTAATATTAATTAAGCAAAAGGAGAAAAAGAGTCTCAGAAAGTCTCATTATTACTAACTGACATATTCTATGCCTATGGGCACAGTTACTTATTTCCCGTTTCTGAAACATGTTGAATAAAAAGAAACTGCAGCGCACTCGGCATCATATTTTTAGAAAAAGCAAAAATGGAAGTAGCACTGATGTTCTGTGGTCGGTTAGTTGTTGTTAGCATTACGGGTGAGAAAATTCAATCTTTCTTCCTGACAGTTATGAAATATGCTTATAAACTCCTCGTCATGAACAATATGGATGTTTGGAATGCATTTAGGAAAGTTAGGAATAGATGTGGACTGTTCTTAAATAGTTGCCACTAGCTCTGGGTTTGAAAACAGGAAAATCTGCTTTTTATTCGTTTTACATTTTGATTTTGAAGAATTTGAAACTTTCTAGACTTAGGTTTGAAAACAAAAACGATCGGTTGAGGCTTTATATACTTCATACTTGGCGTTCCATCAAAATCCCCAGTGTACCCCACTGGCCTAACACACACACAAAAAAAGGAGTCTTTGATCGCAAATCTTTCCACTTTGAGTAGCACTTGGAAATCCATTTCACGCACCCTCTCACACCCTGTAGGGACTACAGTGTGTACAATAGTTTGGGGAGGGAAAAAAAAGAAGATGAACAGAAATAGCGGCTGAGTGGACAGGGCTTTGTGAAGGGGGTGGGGGCCGGGAGGCCAGGACTGACATGCTAAAAAGCAGTGGGACAGATAGAGCCCTGAAGAGCACCTGATGCACCCTGAGCAGAGGAACAGTAAATCCTCCTCTTTAATCTCCTCTGTCTGTGTGGTGCAGCCTCCTCCAGGACTGATCTGTGATTGTTCCAACGCCATGTCACTGAATCACAAACAAAAACGCCCTTTTCAAAATGGTCTATTAGAGCTGGGACAGGTGAGTTCTACGGGCTTTCATCATGTCATATATCAATGCTATAATGACTTTTTATTGTATACAGAACCGTGATGCCCCACAGAGAGAAACTACTACTACTTGGATATCGAATAAAAGGACGGTTAAATAGGAACTTTTCTGTAAATGACCATAACTTTTCGGGATGTCAAGTTAAAATGGGTCAATGTTACTTTGGAAAAGCAGGGAATCTCATAGGATCAAGACTTTAAACATGCTTCAGCTGTAAATGTACCAAGGAGGGACAACATTATAATATGTATTGTAAAAAGGGTTTCGACTTGTGCCTACAATTTTTAAGAAATTGCTAATATTTCAGCATTTTGGGAGGTTTTGAGCTGGTGTTTGAGCTATGAATTGTGCAACCATATTTCTCAGAATCATCCTGGAAGCCGGAGGGTAACGCTGGGGGCTGAATTTCACTGCTCTAGTTTGCACCCAAATACACTTTAAGTTGTTGCATTTAATAGTGCAGTCCATGTAGAAATATACCCAAAAAAAGTATAATAAGACCAAACAAACCATCAAAACGATCGGACTATATGGCACCTTGCACCAGCTTGCATCAATTAAAACCACCCTTTCACATTTCCAGACTCTTGAACCCTCTGTCTGGGTGTGTTGTTGAGTTTGTGCTGAATCTCTGTAGTGTATTTAGTGTGTTTATACATTTAGCCTCTTCCCTTTGTGGGCACAGCAGTTATACGGCATTTCCTCACCTCCACAGTGAGAGTGAATCCGGCCGAATACAGTGGGTTTTCTCTGTCCAGCTGTCCGTTCACTGTCAGGTCGCCGTTGATGAAGTCCAGGGCGAAAACATGGTTGGTGTTCCCTGCATGGATGAACCGAGAGAAAAAGACGGGAGACAGAAAGCACAAACGTCAAAGAGGCAAGCAACATTGGTATTGTGGAAAATTCAACATCAGCCCAAGGATGCAGAGTGGAGCGGAGAAAGACAGAGTCAGGTGTGTGGAGCTATGTGGATGTCTAGATTTCATGTAATATTGATAGAGTTTTCTATGCCCTGTCTCTAGCCTCACTGCACTCATGCCTTCGGCTGACCCACCACCTCCACCAACCCCTCCGCAGTCCTGTGTTTTATCTGTCACTGACAAACCTTCCATCCAGAGCTGCTATTTCTCTGTCAGTTAACAATATTTCCTTCAACGATTTCTCGCTGAATATGCAAGGTCATTGTTGGTTCAAACAAATCAAGTTCTGTCAGTACAGTAAGAGCACAAAGACGGGTGTGCGATACAGTGTAGAACGTGCCTATCCATGAGCTTTTGACACTGTTATGAGGCTGTTTCCTCATGAAAAACATACCTGACATTTTGTTTCGTTTCCTCAAGCAAGTTTTCGTAATACTGCATATATCCTTCTCAAGTGGTTACAATGCTTGTGCTGCTCCATGTTTATTAAGTCCATTCTGATCATTTGAGCACTCATTTCTTGCTAGAAGCTGACAGCTGCTTCACTCCCCTCTGTGCCAGCAGAGGACTAGTCCAGGTAACTCAGCACATACACTATTTAACCACATGCAACAGAACTAAACAATGCTAAGGTGTCCATTTATTTTATGGATTCTAACTACAGCATATCAAATGATATTGGGCGGCACGGTGGCGCAGCGGTTAGCGCTTGTGCTTCACGGCTAGAAGACCCTGGGTTCAATTCCCACCTGTGTGGAGTTTGCTTGTTCTCCCCATGTCTGCGTAGGTTTCCTCCGGGTACTCCGGTTTCCCCTACCACTAAAAACATGTACAATAGGCCAGGATGAATGAGATTGTGTTTGAGAGTGCGCATGGGGGACGACGGATGGAAATTAGCCCATGGCTACAATCGGGTGTGGCTTGTTTACATGCATGAGACCCATGTATGTTCATTAACATGCACTGTCTTGACCAAATAAATAAATGTCCTGAGATCACAGATGAAAACTAGGGGTGACCGAGCTTTTGCCGTTGTGGTGCCCAGACTTTAACACAGTTTTCTCTTGAAAGTTAAACAGCACAGTCTTTGAATATTTTCATATCGCTTTTGAAGACCTTTAACACAAGCTGACCAGGATTTTTGGGTGTTTCTTGTTATTACTATTGTTTATATCTTTGATTGTAATTTCATTGTGTATTTTGTAATTTGTTGCACTTTGTATTGTCTGTGTACAGCACTTTGGCCAGCGATGGTTGTTTTAAATGTGCTTTATGAATATACTTGACCTTGACCTACAGCATATACTGTATCATTATGCGTATCATGAGCCTTTTAATTAGTTAGTTTTAATGGACACATGCCAATGTGAATCTTGTTCCAGTTCCAAGCCCAAAAACCTCTAAAATACTTGAACCGAGCCTTATTTCCTTGTTTATTTAATTAATGTGACAAAAATCAAAAGTACAATTGTATTTGAAATTAATATAGATAACTATCATGAAACATCTGTCCTCAATCAACAGGAGATTAACAACTCCAGTTTACTCCAGACATTAGAAGTTTCATTTTACCATCAAGACAGTTCCATAATTGAAATTTGTCTCTCCTTTGTAGTTGTTCTAAACCTGGGTTTTATGATAACCTCGGTTCCTTTTATCTCCTATCTGTCTCCCGTGAATCTGTTTTGAAGATTGTGCAGATGATTTACCGCGCCAGTCTCAGAGAGGTGACGTCGAAATGGAAAAAGTGGATAGGATGCATTTATTTTCACTTATCCTTGTGTGTTATTGGGGCAAGAGCATGTCCCAGCTACTTAGAATGTAAAGTGGGGGTACATTCTGGATAATGGCCAATTAACTGCATGGCTAACGGTGACAGGCCAAACCAATCAATTGCACATGGATTCACAATAGGGACAGTCTCCCTCCATGAAACCTGTCACTGGCTGATTGGGAGCATCGGGGAAAGTTGGCTCTGTACCCCTAATAATGCTCAATTATTGCAGAAAACATCACAATCAAATGGTTTAAAATTATTTAAACATTTTAGGACACGATTTAGCTCCCCCATGTTTCTGTAGCATACATGCATTTTATTGTCTGTGAGGTACTTTTACAAGCTAAAAACAACAGAGAGCTACTAGAGTTTGCTATTTTAACCTCTTAACCCCCACCTGAACCGATCACATTTCCTCCAGTTCAGCTTTACCCAAATCTAAAAGCCTCTTGAAAAAAAAGCGTCAAAATAGCAACAAAAATTAGACGTAAACGAGGATGAAAACACAGCAAAAAAAAGAGTCAAAGACGTGACAAAACACAACAAAAAGGCGAGAAAAAAGTGACGAAAAGGTCAAGAAAAAGTGACAAGAAAATGACAGCAACACGGCAACAATGTGAGGAAAAAGATCCATTTAGATCAATTTTGTAGCTTTCAAATGAGGCGTTACACTGGCCTGTAGTCAAGAAGCTTTGAGATTTGGGTAAAGCTGAACTGGAGAAAATGTGCTTGGTTAAGAGGTTATTGTTTATCAAATACAACATTTGATATACCTTCAAATGTAGTTTGACCTTTTAAACTAGGGGAATAATCTGATAATACAACATACAACAATATACAGCAATAAAGCACTTTAATTAGGTTTAAGCATTACAAGCAGAAATTCTGGAATAGGATTTGTCCCCTACGCTTTTCAAATATACAATATTAAACAGCACGGTATACAGCAGACTTCACTTGACTGTTAGATTAAATTAATCCCCGAGCGCGAATACCATTGTCTTTATCATAAATAGCTTTTTAACCACACCTGAGTTAGCTCGCCGCTCTCTTTACATGCACTGGTGAATCCCATTAACTTTACTACAGTCAATGATCTCCTTCAAAGCCGTGCATTTAAAATGATACCATTGCACCGCGCTCATTAGAAGGTTCAAAAGCCTTGTGTTCTGCCTTCACTTCAATTACACAGGTTAAAATACAGCATTAGACCAAGAGACACTCATGTCCGGAGCTTATAATATTAATTTCACTCTTTATTCGTGAATTATCCTCTCTCAGGAAACATTGTGCGTCTCTGTTCTCTCTGTTTTATCCAGAGCTGCTGGCTGCTAAATGAAGCTTGCATAAAAGACATCAACAAATTAGTGGTGACAAATTAGTTCCTTTTTAAATATACTTTCTTTATCTGAACAAAGCCTAAGATGCTGGAGATATTATAATTTTAAACTATTACTTGACACAAAACCCTTACTGATACAACACATTTACCAACACTTCAGATTAACTTAGAAGCAGCTTTTTGTCTTTTGTTGTTCAAGTATGACATTTCTCAAAGGTACATTTGCTGAAAAAGAAGAAAAGTGGTGTAGCTTTAGGACTCATGTTCATCTGATCATGACAGGTTGATAGAAATATCCACTATAATTCATAATGAAAGCTTTGTGTAATATTGTATATATCATACAGCATGAAAACCAGTATTTCTGGACTTTTGTTGATGTTAATAAAGCATTGCTCAGAACATGAACTGTCAAAACATCAATTGACAACTGACATAAACATTTGGGTCAGGATATAGAATACTGAATTAGTAAAATAGCATTACAAATAACAAAGTTAAATTCACATACATTCGGCTGTTGTAAGTGGGTGAAAGGTAAAAGAGTTTTCTGTAAATATGGATAGATTCGCTTTACAGTCCATAGCGGTCTTTACAGTGCTGTGTCCAGGGAAAGCCATTCACTCAGATTTATCAGATAAACTCTTCTCATTCATAAGCCTGAATACCTGCAGCTCTTCATTGTGATTCTTTGGGACGGCTGCACATGTTTTCAGAGACCTGCACAGGCCCTGCACTATCTCCAGACAGGAACAGTTCATACATGTGAATCGTATCGCCGCCCTGAGCAAACGGAGCAGCTGACAGGACTGAATGAGGGCCAAGAAGAGTCAAGTTCAGCTCAAATCATTCAATTAAAAGCCACACACAGGTCCCTGCTCACACAACAGAGGACTAAATTACAGCTGAAGCCTCAAGACACATAAGAAGAATCATATATTTTCATTACTTACTATATTTGCACCTGGTTGAATAGCAAGCAGAATTATCTTATTTCATATGCAGGGCAAAATTTTATGGGCAACTGTCATTCATACACAATGGATTTACTTTTGGATTTACAAATGTATAACATTGAAAACATTGAACTTAGTGCCAAATTGTATTTAATCTTATCTCATATTCAACCATAAAACAGGTTAGATTTTGTGTGTATGTTTCCTAAGAATTCTACTGCCATCTTTCTCACAGTCAAATTGCTGTACTTAAAATAATATTATGTGTATTACATTGTTACAGGATAAAATTAAATCACTGTTTTATCATACTGGGTCAAGCATAAGACATCCTGACTGCTGCCTATTCTTCATCTATCCTCTCGGACCCTATTGTTATTTATTATTATGCCCATAGCTTCTGTTACTCTGAGGACACAGGGTTAACAGTAGCCAGACACTATCAAATCTCTGACATGTGAAGAACAAAGTCCCTGACAAATAGACACCAGATACAGGACAACGCCTTCCACAAACAGCTCATTTATAGCAGGGTGAGAGTGTAAATACACAGCCTTGGTTCTTCCCTCTTGCGTGACTCCTCCCACGCCAGACTTAGGTTTCATGTTTGTAAAAGTGAAACTAACACAGTCATTCTTACAGAGCGGAGACATGGCGCAGAGAGCTTTGAGTCAGGAAGCCTTAACCTGTCCAATCTGTTTGGAAATACTGACGGTTCCGGTGACTCTTCACTGTGGACACAGCTACTGCATGGACTGTATTGAAACCAACTGGAACAGAGAGGTGAGTTACAGCTGTCCACAATGCAGAGAGAGCTTCACTCCCAGGCCTGTCCTAGTCAAAAGCACAGTGTTAGCCAATCTAGTGGAGGAGCTGAAGACAACAGGGCTCATAGCGCCCCCTGCTGACCAAAGCTATGCTGATCCAGGGGACGTGAGCTGTGATGTGTGCACTGGGAGGAAGCTAAAGGCCGTCAATTCCTGTCTGCAGTGTCTGGTCTCTTACTGTGAGACCCACCTCCAGCCTCATCGCGGTGTTGCAGTACTACAGGGACACCAGCTGGTGGCGCCCTCTGACAAACTCCAGGAGAACCTCTGCTCTGAGCACAATCTAGTGAAGAACTTGTTCTGCCGCACAGATCAGCAGATCATCTGCTCACTCTGCTCTGTGGAACAACACAAGGGCCATGACACAGTGTCCTCTGCAGCAGAGAGCAATCAGATGCACAAACAGCTGGAGGCCAAGAAGACTCTGCTGCAACAGAGCATTCAGGACAAAGAGACTGAGCAGGAGAGGCTGCAACAGGAGACCCAGGACATCAGCCACTCTGCTCAGACAGCAGTGCAGCACAGTGGGGACAGCTTCAATGAGATGATCCTTCTTCTGGAGCAAAGACGCTCCGAGGTGGAGCAGCAGATCCGGTCTGAGGAGCAGTTCCAACTAAGACAAGTCCAAAACGTCAGGACCAACTGCAGCAGGACGTCACTGATCTAAAGAGGAGCATTTCTGAACTAGACACACTGACCCGCACACCAGATCACAACCAGTTTATCCGGTTCTGTCACTCACTTTCCACAAACACCGAGAGGACACAGTCTAAGATTCAGACTGGACCAAGGGGAGACTTTGAGGACATGACCAGAGCTGTGTCAGTGCTAAGAGACCAACTACAACTCACTCTAAGAGAGTTTAAACTCCCTGAACCTCAGCCAATCACCAGAGAGGACTTTATCAGATATGCATGTGACATCACGCTGGATCCAACTACAGCACACACACATCTGTCTTTGTCCGATGGAAACAGAAGAGTATCGGTTACAGATGAAAGGCAGACTTATAATAATCACCCTGACAGATTTGGAAAACACAATGCTGTCATGTGCAGACAAGGTTTGACAGGCCGTTGTTATTGGGAAGTGGAGTTTAGTGGGACGACTCCAATTCGCATAGCGGTGTCATATAGGAATATTAAAAGTACAGGGACCTGGGAAGAATGTGGATATGGGAACAATGATAAATCCTGGGCTTTACGTTGTGCGGAAAACAGTTACACATTTTGGTTCAATAAAGTTCAGTCAAAGTCTCAGGGCCATTTTCATCCAGAATCGGGGTTTACCTGGACCACAGTGCAGGGTCTCTATGCTTTTACAGTGTTCAGAATCAAACCATAAAACTCCTCCACAGAGTCCAAACCACCTTCACTCAGCCACTGTTTGCTGGAGTCTGGTTTAACTATATTCACGGAGACACTGCTCATTTCTTAAAACTCAAATGACTTCAATGATTGTGGTTGTTCAGCTGAGGTTAGAGGAGGTATGGTCCAGTCTGATCTTATATATGAGTTTGGAAGCCTTGCGTTTTTGGGAGTTTTAATAGTGATTACAATCACAATAGAACAAGGAGAGATTATTTTTTGGTATTTTCAGTATATTCTCTGATCACCTAAATATGAAGTTGTATGTATATATATATATATATATATATATATATATATATATATATATATATATTGCTTATTTAATTAAATCAAGGTATAATTTAAACATTTCCTCCCCAGTGACTAATTTTAAAATAATTTTCTTTTACAATACAATCTTCCCAATGTATCCCAATAGGGTGGGCCATATCGTATCGCATATCGTTATCGTGATATGCGTTTTTGATATCGTTGTCATTATTGATATCGTTGTGGACACGATATAATTTATGTTACGCTCAGCTCCATCAGAGCAGCATAAACACTGACTGTAGAACACGGGAGCAGGTGCTTAAACAGTGAAATGAATGAAGGATGTAAACTGCTTGAGTAGATCATATTTGCGAGAATTAGTATACTGTTAAAAAAAAAGAAAGAATAAAATATCACTGAATTAATCTTCCCAATAGACGTAAGGCTGGGATTTTGAAGTAATTTGTCCATTGTCAGTTATATCGTCAATATATCGTTATCGTGATATTTCTTTTTTATATCGTGATATAGATTTTAGGCCATATCGCCCTGCCCTATATCCCAATGTAGGGGCTAATGTAAGTCTAAATAAATATAGTATCATATTTCATTTTAACATGGGATTAATTTCTCATCTAATTCAATGCTTTATTTTACTGTAGTTTTCTTTATCGCTGCATTTTATCTGTTGGATTGGATTTATCAAAGAAATATTTGTAAACATGTAGGGATTCTTTAAATTGTTACTTGTATTACTTCTAATAAAATATGCACAAAAAGTATCTTTCTGCTGCTCTGTTTTAGAATAAGAATCTCTCTTTCTCACAGTTTACAGTAATAGCTCGGGTCTGGACTCTATAGAGAAACAGGTCCAGATGGAAGTCTACAGTGGACAACCTCAGGGTCAACAGATTAACCTGCTGCGCGTGTTCCCACTCCCCCCTCACTGCTCTATTATGGACTGGACCGCGGCTGGAATGAAGAGGAGGAAAGCCGCGGTCCAGAGATCACAGAGGGGGCATCGGGGGGAGCAGGCAGCCCACAGAGAGCCACCAGCCCGGGGTAATTAGCCTGGACCGGGGCCAAGAGGTGGGGAGAATGATCATAGCTGTCTAAAAATATTCAGGGGAAGTTTAAAGCAGAATTTTATATCATTGTATATAACATTTTCTTATGGCTTCAGTCAGGAAAATTACAGACTCATCATTTTATTTAAGCAAATCCGTTTATACTGTACAGTCTTTAAACTTTAAATGTGAAAAGAAACTTGTTATTTTGGCGGGAGATTTTTAGTCAATCCAAAGCAAAGAATCATGAGGAAAAACATTGAATTGTAAATTGTGCTACAGTCACATCATCTTTGATTGGCCCAAGACATTCTAGACTGAATGTTTACTGAAACCTATTGAAATAAACAACGCCCAGACCTAATAATGTCGAAGCAAATTTAAACTCTGAGTCACTACTTCTTGCTTAGACCTGTTCAGACCAGCAGCAGTCTGTCTCCTCCCACTGCACACTCAGGGTTTCTGCATCATGAAAAAGTGGAGAAATGACACAGAGCGCTCTAATTGAGGAAGTTGTAACTCATATAACTTGTATTCTTTAAGAGAAGATGCACAAATTGCAAATACTTATAGAAGTGGTCTTTTGAGAAAACTCAATTAAACAACCAGTGGGATGAGGATTACATTTTGTGTAATAAAGCTTTATGTATATAATATAGTGTCGCTCGAGGTCTGTCTGTGTAATTAGTTTCTGTATTAACAAAGCAATCTGGTCAGATTTCTTGCATGAGAACATTTTGTCTTTTCAAACAGCTTGATATTACAACTGAAATTCATATTTGACTAAAGGATGGGTTGAATGTAAAAGTTTTGATTTAGTTTAGACAGTGACAAATGTCTGAATGGTTTGTTATTGAAGCAAATCATTTCAGTATAAGATCATTGGACTGGCCGCGCCTATATGTGACATCTGCACGCCCAACATGTTCGTAGAGTTATTGTGATCTTTGTCTCTTTAAATTTCAGCCCAGAAACTGACTGTTTTATGTCAAAAGATTTACCTGCCTTTTGCCTGAGGCTCATTGTTGCCCAGACAGCGAATTGACATCCTCAAAATCAGGAGTAAAATAAAGACAAACTTGTATACTAATGTGTGGCATTGCAAGGTTTCCATAAATGTTATTATTTGACAAATTTAGCATTATGCTGCTAAATCACCTCTGCAGTGTCATGGTGCTGCTCTAATAGTCTCGATTGTCTCATTATGTGGCTGATATTGAAAGATGGCAGTGGGCAGAGACGCTGCGGGGCCCAGACCTGCTCGCTCTGGGCATCTTGTCTCATAATTGGTTTGTCAGCTTCAGTAGCCTGACCACAGCCGAGCATCGCACCAATCTCTCCACGACAGCCGCCTGCGAGTCACACCACCGGGCACTCACCTGGTCCAGCAGCGATGTTTAAAAATGTGTCCCTCTTAAAATGAGGATGTCATCATTATATCCAATTTAATTAAGCCAGGGTAACAGCTTATATTATTGTAGTAATAATAATAATGAAAATAATAATGGCTTACACTTGTATTGCACTTCACAAGCCTGTGTTACCAAGTTTCTCAAAGCGCTACACTGTCGTCATTATTCATTCATGCCATACTCGGTGGTGGTAAGCTATTGTTGTCGCCACAGCTGTCCTGGGGTAGACTGACGGAAGCAAGGCAACCAGTCTGTGCCATCGGCCCCTCTTACCACCACCACTCACTCACTACATTGACCCAGGCGTCCTGGTGTTCCCATCCAAGTACCAGCCAGGCCCTTCCTGCTTAGCTTCCGGGATCTGACGGGATCAGGCAGAGCAAAAATGTTTGGCCTTTTGCTGGTACAGTAATTTCAGACCATGTGCACTCTCTGCATTTAATATAGTGCATTTTTATTGAAGCTTACACACAAGTATAAGTCAAAATCATTCTTTGCACTCTGTCAAAGCTGTCTATGGGCCAAAATTTTTATATGTTTAATTCATATGAACAATCTGGATGTACGGGGAAGGCAGGAATAAGTTGGGGCTGCAGTTGTCAGCTTAAACTACACTCCTTCATGTCATGGTTTGAAAATGGGAAAAATCAAGTACACCAGCTTTAATACCGAGAGTATTTATACTTTCACAATATCACATAAGCCTGATGATGAAAGAAATAGGATATGATTTATTATTATTGTTATTTTCTAAAGAGGTAATATAAGCCTGACTAATGATACACATCGCTTCAATGACTAACATTTTTGTAGTTATTTTCAATTGAACTGTTTCTAAAATGCAAGCAAAAGGGTAAAGGCGCTTGAGAAGTTAGGTTTGAATGCTTGTCTAATGAGCCTGTAATCTTTCGTTTTGTTAATACAATTATTTCAATAGTGCCAATTTCTTTCTTATGTTTAAGGGACAATAATTCAGCTAATATAATTTCTTGTACAACAAAGCCAGGCATTCATAATTTTTTCCTGAATAATTAGTCATATATATATGTGAGTGTAAATGGCTCATTTCTTTTTTGAAGAATCCTCAACACAGAGTGAGGGGGTGGGTAGGATGACCGAATTACCCGAGGGGTCCATTGTGGCTAAAAGATTGTGAAACACAGCTCCATGGATCCCAGGACAGCCCTCTCTATCAGCTCTGCCCCTCTGCTGAAATGGCACAGTGAGTGGGCGTCCCGCTGAGAGGAGGCTAATCATATTCTAATGTCCGATAAAGACTCCCCAGTGCTCGGCCCGGACAGTGATTCGATCCCAGGGGCCAGAGCTGCTTCCTCATGCTTCAAATTAGTACGAAAATGCAACAGTTTTTCACCAAAAATGCCATGCCGTTTGTTTGTGGTCTGGCTAATGTGAGGGCGTTTATAATTGGCCCGTGCATGGACTGTCAGAGCAGTGTGTGGCTAACTGAGGTTAATTCTGTGATGTGGGACTCCGGGGCATTATACACTCTTGCACATTAGCGCCTGTACTGGACTGGAAAATGAGAAAGCACAACATGTTTTTATAGTGAATGGGCATCCACAAACACTGCTGTGACTTATGAAGGGGGGCTAGGGACTTATGAAGGTAATAGTCTAATATCAAAAACAGCAATTTGACGGGCCAGAAAAACATTATAATTCAGGGTTCGTCAAGAATGAAGAGCGGGCTCATTAGGAGTGTAATCTCTTTAAATGCTCTTCACAGGGACGAGAGCGCTGGCTGAGACAGAGTGCGTGTAGTAGTGAGAGAGGAACATGAATGTAGAGTTATTATGCAGCACGGCCCAAACTCAGGGCATTTATCTGATGAATCCAATGGAGTGTGCGACAAGTGCATGACAATGACTTTGTGCGTGGAGTCTGAGGACAGCACCAGGACTTGTCTAAGTGTAATGGGCATGACTAAGCCGTGACAACTGTTTCTGTTCGAGACAACACCAGGAGAGCCCTGGAACACAGTAATGTGATATGGCACTCAGCCAGGCTCCACTCTGCAGGCTAAGATCTGTGTACTTTACTAAATGTACACAAATTAGTGTCACTTTAAGAGTGACGCCCACGGGCTTCATGTTAATGATGAGGCTTTAGTTATTGTCTCCCTCACATCTGTGCATTAACGCGCACCTCGGTGACAGACACGGCACTCCATGTCTTTCTGTTTGTGATGCTCTGATAATGGCCCTGTGGGTGTCTTGCCATTGGCAGACACGCTGCATTTCATGAATACTCAATGAATGAACTAGTTTTATCAAAAGTTTTCTTTCAAAAAGCTTCAAGGACAAAATTCAAGACGATTTCAGGCAAATAATGGAGCCTGACTTTTGTTCTTAAAATAAGGGGAGCATCACCAGTCATAGCCTTAATAACAAATGCATTACTGCATCACTATGCAAAAGAAAGCATTTATGTGACACTGAAGGCTACGAGTTAGTTATTATTTAGACTTTCCTGTTTTGAGGTAGGTGAGTTTTGCATCAAATTACATTTTGGTAAAGCTGAGCTAAATGCATTACATGTGTAGGCGTTAACATGTGTATTCTTCTTTGACCTGATTTGTTCACAGTTTGCGAGACTAAAATGAAATTGCTGTTGCTGCAGGTTCTGCACCAAACAACAGCTGTCTGTGGGACCCAGGCAAAAGAGGAAATCCTTTCTGACATCTGGCAGCGCGCTGCTTCACAAAACCAACATGATTCATCAGCAGAAATTACTTAGTTTACCAGAAGAGAAATATAAAGCAACATTATTTTAAATTGAAAATAACTAACTGAACACTGAAAATAACTAACTGCCTTTTCCGTCCATACCCATCTGATAAGTCCTGAAAATATGACTGAGTTAGGTCTAAGCCACAGTGAAGCAGCTCCTCAGTCTCCTCAGACTTTGGGCTTGTGCTCAGCGTGCCGTGGACTATCTGCTTTCGGAGGAGAGATTACACAGACTGAGCCGGAGGAGAGCTTCCGAGCGTCTAATTGAAAATCTAGAGAAATCCCGGCGTCACAATAAGAGTCCCCCGCAGAATAACAGGTATTAGGCTTGTCCATATTACAGCAGCTGATCTGAGCACACAAGAACCACAGGGAAGGGACTCGGGGATGGAGAGATATGGAAACGGGGCTAAGGAAATAATCGCCTTTTCTTATCAGTCAGTCCAGGCGAGAAATAGTGTGGTCGCACCTGCCCGACCTGTGGGATACCTCTGAGACAGAAGCCTTGGTCTCAAACAGAACCTATGAACTTATGGGACAGAGAGGGGGAACCTTAATATTCTATCTCACACACACGGAAAAAAGCCTGCAGCCGAATGTAATAAAGCTGTATTAAACGTATCATCTTTTATCAATTTGCGCAATTATTATTAGTTGTTTCAAATTACAATCCAATATAGCAATCTGTTGTGTTGGGTTTTCTTTAATAAATGCTCTGAAAAAGAAAAGTCCCAAAAGAGAAACGACTGGTGCAGGAAAGGATTAATATGGGATTAGTTGAGCCGGCGTGAAACAAAAGATACAAGCAAGAACATAGATAAACAATTGACAGAATCCTAGGGACATAAATTTATTTGACCATAAAAAGGATGAATGAAGTAAAGGGGGCAAATCCATCCAGCCATCCAGACATTTTCTTCCGCTTTATCCGGGGCTGGGTCGCGGGAGCAGCAGTCTTAGCAGAGATGCCCGGACTTCCCTATCCACACTTCAATTTCCTTATGTATTAATTGTGCTCTACACATTATCTTGCCTTGCCACTTCCTCCAGCTTTTCTGGGGGATCCCGAGGCGGCGCCGGGACAGCTCAGAGGCATAGTCCTCCAGCGTGGGCCTTCTCCCAATGGGACGCGCCACGAACACCTCCCCAGGCAGGCGACCAGGAGGCATCCGGAACAGATGCCCGAGCCACCTCAGACATGAAGGAGCACCCAGTACATTATGAGCATGATTGAGGGCAGGAATGTAGATCGACACCGTCTGTCTGTCAATCTCAAACTCCATCAGTCCCCTTGGTCAGTCTCTTACAGTATGTCCCAGGCAACACAGCTCAAGGTGTCAGTTCAAGGGGATGTAAAGGTGGCAATAGTCTAGAAAATGTGCATAGCTTACCAAAAACTGAGCAGGGCTAAGCTGAAATGAATGCCATTAGCTCTATTTAAAAGCTCGCATCTTTGACCGACATTGCTCCAAAGAGTTCAGCTATATAAAAAGCTATATAAACTAAATGTTACCAGAGATATCCAGTATTTTAGGGTAAAGTAGCAAACACTATAGTATAATATACAAAGCAGACAAAGAGCAACTCTGTTAACTGCCAGCTCACTACTGACAAATACATCTACCACACTGCAGTTTCCAAATACTCTATTATGTATAATATAGTTACCAAGAGTATTGAAATTTAGGTGCATTGTATGGATATATTTCATTGGTTTCCAAAGGGGAACGTGAGTCTGAAATAGCCTTTTCACATTAGGCTTATATTGTCCAACTTCTAGGTTACCTTTGACACTGTTACTACCAACAGTTACAGTAAAGTTCATTCAGTAACAGAGACCGACATCATAGCAACTGGATATTTGACTCCTGTTTACTCCCAACACTCACATGAACACCTGACCTGCCCACGTTTACTGCACCTCCCGAAGACAACCTGGCAGTATATTCTATATCGCATTATTTCATGCAAAAATAATAATGTAGCTTAACAATCCACAAGCACACAGAGCAGTAGAAGTTAACATTTAACTAGTAAATATTGGAGATAAACATAAAACAATCAGCCAGTTTTTTCTTTTACTTATTGGACCAGTCAATGATAATACTGTTAGGCATCCAGATATGTTTTTAATCGGGAATTAAAGTCTTAAAAAGTAAAAGCACATTTAAGTTAAATAAAACTAAATTGCCTACTACTCCAATGTGCTTTTGTCCCAGTTCACAGCGGATATTTTAAACACACCCAGGAGCCTTCATATGAGAGAAGACAGAAATAAGAACTGCTCAACAAATGCAAGATGTCTTAGAACATGTTTGTCAGGTTAAACTACAGGGCAAGCAGGTTTTAAGACCCCAGGGAGAGTTAATGTTTGTAATTTGCAAAGGACATGAAAGTTCCTAAAATAATCCAGATTTGCCAAGTGCAACGATATTGTGCTTAATCGTGCAGCTCTACTGTCCGAACCTTATTTCTCTGATAATAACACATGTAGCTATAATAATAATACTATTGTGTGCGTTCTTCTTTCCCTCTGGTCAAATGTGTGTATGTGTTGTTGCTAGTTGTCATTGTGTTGCTAGTTGCTGTAGAGGTAGGCTCTATGGGAAGTGGGTTTATGCAAGAGATATTTATAATTTATTTCCTGTTTGCGAACCTTTTTTTTTCTTTGATAGCACATTTTTCTTGCTTTTGCCTTTTCTACCCCCTGTGCTTTACAGCTTTACGGGGGAGCGGGTATTGCTTATCTAATTGAGATGTAAATGAGCCCTATTGTCACTCGAGCAGCAGAGAGAGGTGAGAACAGCCCAAAAGTTTAGGGGCCGTTTGTGCCCTTTGCCATATTTCGAGTTCCTAAATTCAATTTGCCACATCTCCAAATATGATCAGATTTCCATGTGTTACACATCATTGGAAAGCTTGAAGACTACACTTTCTCAAGCCATGTCTCTCTCAAAATGCCCCAAAACCGACTTGTGTCCCTGCTTCTAGTCACATACAGCACGATAGAGCAATGGCTGGGTAGTAAAAAGTTTGGGCAAATGTCAAAATGTTTTGTCGAGAGTTACAGGTCATTGGAGCTAAAGCTAAACTACTTCTATGTTTTGGTTCTGAGTCCGACAACATCCACAACAGCATTATCAACACTCCCACCGCCTTTGTACACAGCAATCCCAGATCTGCGCTCTGATTGGACGAGGGAGAGGAAATCCTCGTCTCAAGTCCCACTATCATTAACATAAATCACAGCTGCAATTAAAAAGTCGTTTATCTTAATTACTGAACTAATGAGACGCGTCCCGCAGGAAAGAGCGTGGCTCTCTGAGGACAGTGTGGAGAGGAGCAGAGTCGCGCTTAAAACAGGCACATCCCGCACTCATCTGCCTCCTGCTGCGGGACAGACGCTGGGGAGACGGGGGCGAGGCAACAGGGCACGGCGTTCAAATACATGGGAGGCTCCTGTTAACTATGTGTGGCATGAACACTAGGCAAGTCTACATTCACACACCGTAATTAGAAACCATGTCAAACTGTCAGAAATACAGCAATGCTCTGTAATAATTTGGCTCGAGGTTTTTATAGCTCAAGATCTGGAGATTGTTCCCCCTGCGCTGCACTGCTCCCGACTGGCTGCTTTTTGGCACCAATGGCTGCTTCCGGTGGTACTCAGGCTCCCCTGCAGTTTTACTTACAGTTTAATTTAGACTATTTTACATATTTTTATCCAGCTTTAGATAAGTCCTTATTTAGAACATGACTGGACTCATGGTCCAACCATCCATTTCCTAGCCCGGCCAGCCATATGCACTTCTTTATCTTTAATGGGTGACTGGTTTCTTGCTGTAAAGCGCTTTGGGCCTAATGAAGGTAGAAAAGCACTATATACAGTGGGAGGGAAAAGTGAACCCTTTGGAATTTCTTACATACATTTCTGCCTAAATTGGTCATAAAATGTGGTCTGATCTTTATTAAAATCACAAGAATGTGTGAAGAGTGTCTGCTTATACCTATTATAACTAATACCAACCAAACAATTACATGTCGTCATATTTTATTGGCCATAATATGTAAACATTCACATGAGAAATTCCAAAGGGTTCACATACTTTGTCCACTGTATATTTGAAGTATATTTGAAAGAAAGTGTCTCCAGTTTAGAATAAGTTTATGACAAACAGTGGAGAACAGTCTGGTGTGTCTGGTCCTCCATGTCCACCATCCTGTTTAAACGTAAACATAAAAGGACTACATAAAAGACAGGTTATACCACGTGCGAAATGTTTGCGGACCACTGACCGACATCTAACGTCATCAGCTTTTCTGGTCTCACCTGAAACGTTGCTCTCTGAATGTAAGATTTTGCACATCACAAATTAAAATTGAGGAAATCGCCATCATTATGACACAAAAACACATAATGCTGTTGTAGTGGGGTGATTTCCTCTTCCCTACAGTTTCTGAAGTGCTCCCACTAGCTCCGCCCTTTAGCCCACCCCTAGTTAGTAGGGTTATTTAAAGGAATAGGCCACCGTTTTACATACTGAGATATGTTCTTACCTTATCTTAGACATGTTCATCTGTACCTGTCTGGTCTTCACGCGTGCCCCCCTCACGTAAACACAGACAGACACAGACGGCGTTAGCATTTAGCCTCTCCTCCTCTCCTCTATAGCTCCAAATGAGGTGACGATAGAAGCTACCAAACTCTTCCAAGTTTTCCCTATTTGAATATGGTTACATGAAATGTTACACTATAAAGTATAATTACACAAAATTAAACAATGTGGATTTTCTAAGCGGATAAAAAGGAAACTATATTGTAAGGCGTAATAATACCAGGAATAGTTCGACATCCGCGCAATAATATCTTCACTTTACTGTGCGGACGTCGAAGTATTAGCTTAGAAAATCCACATTGTTTAATTTTGTGTAATTATACTTTATAGTGTAACACTTCATGTAACCGTATTTAAATAGGGAAAACGTGGAAGAGTTTGGTAGCTTCTATCTTCACCTCATTTGGAGCTATAGAGGAGAGGAGGAGAGGCTAAATGCTAACGCCATCTGTGCAGTGTTTACGTGACACGCATGAAGACCAGACAGGTACAGATGAACTCGTCTAAGCTAAGGTAAGAACATTATCTCAGTATGTAAAAATGGTGGCCTATTCCTTTAAGACACCTGTTTCCAATATGGTGCCCTCTTTTGCTGCCACTACCTGGCGCTGGCTCGAGCTCACAATAGCGTTCTGTCTGCTACGAGGGTCGAGTGGTGGCCGTGATTTCTAATGATGATCAGGTATTAAAACGCCCCTGTTTCACCTTAGTTTATTTATGCTAAAGTAAACTTAATTAAGTGGTTTCTGGTTTATCCTCAGGGTCCTGTGAACCGTCAAGGGTGGTAAGTTAGGGCGCCATGAACATAACTTTGTCTACAGTGAGCCTTTTTAACAACTAATCTCCCCTTTTCCAGGCTAACCTGCTGCTGTTTTGTTTATTAGTTTACATTTGTCTCTTTTGATATAGTTTATTGCTCCTTTTTCTTTGGAGTTTTTGGTTACTTTGTCATGGGTGATTATTTTTGACTTTCTTTTCAAATATATGTGTAACCGGGTTTTGTTTTTGGTTAGCCAACTGGGTTCGCTTTTAGTAGTTTTAAACTACAGTATAGGAATCTTCAAATTTTCGATTATTTTGAATAAAATGAATTTCTAATTAAACTCTTGTAGATTAATAAATTCCTATCTTTCTTAATTTAGCGTCCTGCTCTAATTTCTTACGTTGCAGCCAATTCTGAAGATCCTATTCCAAATTATTTTTTAATAAACTGCTTCAAATTGGAAGTCAACGTCTCTGTCCTTTTAATCAGAACTTACCTTGTGTTCTTACCTGGTAATTTGCCCCTCGGTATATACTACACTGTTAAAAGGTAAACTCCTGGTATCTTGTCTCAAACACAGAGTGGCGACATGCTACAAGCGTCCCCTCCCACCTTTCTGTGTTGGCTCTGCTGCACCCTTCAGCTCCCATTATCTGTCAAACTTATAATGATTGTATCAGGCTACAGGCTCATCTCCATGAGGGCTTAGTGCAGTGCTATAACTCCTGATATTGCAGTGACTGGGAATACATCGCACCACCTAATTAATGTCTTTTTAATGCTCCTCTCCTCTAGAGCCTAACTCAGCCCTTCAACTCTGCAACAAACACCGCACACGGCAACAGCACATGTGGCAGACGGTAAGTAAGACGGAGAGGGGGTTAGCGAACGGGAGCACGGTCCTGTGAAGACGCGTGTCCTCCACACACTGAGCGCTCGGCTGCACGTTTTTAAATGCGCAGCGTGTCAGGTCAGGCCACTCGGCTCGGCTCTAGGGTCAGCCAGTGACTCAGCAGATGGCACAACAATAAATATCTTCATCACCAAAATTCCCACACTGGCCAGGCGTATCGAGCCACGGCAGTCCGTATCCGCCAGCTGGCAGCTACGGAGGCTGGTGTCCTTGCATGGCGGCCATGGCGGGCGCTGACGGGGGGCGCTCAGAGTTTAAAGAAGAGTCCGCACTGGTGCTGTAATCCTCCTAACGAGCTTTTTTTGACTGATAAATGTTCAGGCTGCAAGGTCTGTCAGGATTGTGTGTCCCGCGGGATCTGGAGCGATGATTGTAACAAATAAACAGCCCAGGGGGGTATTAGAGGAGCGACTTGGACCGCACACTGTTTATGAGCTTTATCTAAATCGAAATATACACAAACGTGAGCCAAAGTTTAATGAGTTAAAGAACTGTTGCTGGCATTTCATACCAATCCGAACTTAAGTTGTTTTAGGCAAAGGTGAATCTTAGAGTTATTTTTGTACTTGTTTAAGATGATGATGGCGATTGTAGTGACTGCCTTCAAAACTTCAAAACATCTCGCGTTGTTGGATCTTGCCTCTGGTATGCCCCAGGTTTTGAGATGGGGATTTTGGTTAGTTTCTGGCATCAGTCAGCACCATATTTTTGGCAAACAATACAACTAGGTTCTTAAGTCTTATCATGATATTAACAGAGAGCACTTTCCACTTTTTTAAGGGAGACATTACAGGTAAAACGTTTTTTTTTTTTTAGGTTTTGGGCCCAATTGGTTTCTTAACAAATGGGGCCAGATTTTGTGTCTGGCGCAAGGACAGCTGCTGCTCAACAGCCGTCATCTTGCTGTTGCGCTATTTGACTTCACTACTGACGAAAAGGCGCGTCGCTAATGCTATAAAGATAAAGGTCGACTGAGCCGTGGTTTTCCTCGTTTACATCACGCTGCCTCGTGTTTTCCCTTTAGCATTAAGGGCTTTTATAAGCGCTATCGGTCAAACTAAGTACTTGAGTGTAACTTGAGGTCAGCCCTCACTGCGCAACATGACCCAAACAAAAGCCATGTAAAACCCGCCCCATTCCCCCACCACCCCACTCCCTTCCCCTCGCAGTGTCTGGTTGGAGAAAAAAGGTTGTTCTACATAACATCGCTATTGCACACGAGTCTGTCCTGCCCATATAATGTGCCAGGTCTAGGAGCTGCAAGACCTCAAAGTGCACAAAAGTTACTCTACTGTATAGTCTGCGTTTCGAAACACAAGATCGGGCCCATTAACTTTGACCTGGAAACAACCTAATCTTCACATTAACATGTTTAATTATTCCAATGTTTCACGGTAGATTTATTTGGAAAATTGTCATTTCAAGGGCCATTTTCTCCAAATAATTTCTCTCACGTTGATGCAACAGAACTCCTACAGATGTTCTTTTGTCCAGCCTTAGTTGTTTTTCAGAGGAGTTTTTGAATAACTTATTCCTTATTGCCTGATTTATTGAGTTTTAAATGTCATAAAACAGGTCAAAATTTAAATTTTTGGAGATTTTTCCACCAAGAAACAAGATTTTTTTAAGAACCAAAATCCCCTCTAAAAAGTCTTTGTAACTAATATTTCAACTAAATAAAACCATACATTTAAACCTGGCTCAATCATTTTTCAGATTTTGTCACCGAAAATATGGGTATATGGCTTTGGCCATTTTTAGGCATAAAACTAAAGGCAACAACACTTGCAATACATTTTTCCCCATATTATTCCAGCAATCTACAGCAAATGTTTCAAATTGATATCTTTAAATTGAAAAAGTCTCCCTATTCACCTGCAGCATTTTGCCTTAAAAGTTGTTCCTAATTCCATCCTATAGTTTACTTCCACATATGAGTGACCCAAGTTCATTTCAGAAAACCCTATAGTTCAAAACCCTATTGAGTGTGTCAATGTAAACCATCTCACTTTGATGTCGACGAAGCCACAGCATGAATAATCGTGGTAAATAAAAGCTGACTTTGCCATAACAGCATCAAACAGTGATTAATGGCTCATGGGCAGCGCTCCTCTTCCATTCATAGCCTGCGCGCCTGTATTGACTGTAGTGATGATGATGAAGCCTGTCCATTATTGCTGTGGGATTATGATAAGCAGCGGTCGATAGCGCTCTGTGTGTGCTGAGAATGTAGGATTGATTTGGAGACAAACCTGAGATGATCTTGTAGGCGATGGGTCTCGGGCGGCCAAGATCCTGGTCAATGGCCACTATCTTCCGTACCACCTTACCCTGTGCAAAGCATACACAAAACATGAAGGGATTAGCTCAGTGGGATCTTTCAAGCACTTTATGTCTCGTCTTATGATAAACACTGGTGGTTTTCCAGTTAGTGATGTATTAAAGCAGAACTAAGTAATAATGCCCCTAGAGGCCATAAGCGCCACTGCAGGTGTTGTAGCATGTTGCGTTTTTTTTTCCGTGAGAGTAAATACTACGCTGACAGAAAAGACAAAGGGAGAGAGGGATATTGTACATGTAATTACACAATGGAAATCATTTTTTTCACTCAAACTTGGCTGTAAATACTGTTTAAGTTAGCTTTGCCCGTTAGCATGTTAGCTTCTTCTTCGTGATTCCATTAGTGTGTATTGGTGGCTCCGACCCGGTGGCAGGAAAGTTGCATTGTGGTTTTCTGGCCAGGGACACCAGGGGGAGATGAAAGACCCCCAATCATCCCATTAAATTACCCCCAGAGGAACTACGAAAAGGATTTATTAAGGTAAATAAGTTACTTAGTACTGCTTTAAAGTGCACTGTTTACCACTATTGGCATCTATGTAAATTGCAAACTTTAGGGGCAGTATATGTTTTAGATTGAATGTTATAAACGTGTTTAATGTTGCTTTAGAAATCCGCCCCAGCAAACAATGTCCATACAGTAGACTAATATTTTGTAAAAACTATATGATGTAGAGAAATTAGTCACGGAACAACTCCATTAGCTGCTGGGTCCCCACTGCAAATATATTGAGCACACTCAAGAGTCCAAATGCTTTTATGTGAACAATAACTCCCTTAGTCTACACTTTAAAATCCCATTGGTTTATTATAATGGAACAGGCAAGGAATCCCAGAAATCTTTGACAAAACAATAAACTATAGGACACTCACTTTTGATATAAAGCATCATAACTTCATAAATGACATTGATTTTTTTTTTTGTCCTCTATTTTAGGTGTGTAAACTATATCTGTATTGTTGTGAAAAGAAGGTATGGGAGAAATGGAATGTTATCTGTCTATTGTTCCATTGAGGTAGAATAAATCGATAAAACACGTTATTTTCAAAAGTGCAACAAGTATAGCCTTTTATTCGTCACAAACAAATATGTGGATTTTGGAGACATCTGGTGGCTTATTGCAAAAACCTAATCTCCACCTCACACCAATCCTTACAGGTCAGTGACACAATATCATTAACACAATTGTGGCCCTCCAGAAATGGGTTCTGCATCTAATGTTGACTAATGCAGACTAATAATGTAATAAGAGAGTGGAGTAACTCATCCTCATGAAGCTAATTTATCTCGGTTTTACTATAATTTCTATAATGACACAGTTTTGTTTATCAACACAAATGCAGCAAGTATTAGCAGAACACAAGATATGTGGTGGTTTCTTTGTCATTTAACATAGTTGCATTCATTTTTAAGGCCAATTCTATGTAGCTGGCACAAATTCAACATGCTCGGTGAGCAAATAAATAAGTTAACAATATACAATAAACGCATGGAGGGTCAGTTACCAAGAGTTTGCTCCTGTGCAAAATGAGTAGCACGTGCAGAAATGGATCAGCATTTGTGCTTTTTTTTTTCTCGCGTTCTCTCATTGACATATCAGATTTGGGCTCTAACACAGTAATAAACACAATTTCAAATGCTAAATCAGGAACAACATTCCCACAGATAGCAATTTTTCAGCTCGCACTCGCTATTTATCACCATTGTATAGAATAAAACAAAAAACAAAAAAACAATTCAGTTTACGTGGTATAAACGGGTGAATAAATACATTTTAAGATGTGTTCAATAATGCAATAAGGTGGGACCATAGTGGCTGAATGCTCCATGAGTTGATCCTTGGACTGTGAGGAGGTTTCGACCTGTTGCCAGAGGAGCTTGTTTGATATTTCTCAACATACGGGAGTGGAAGGTTGTGTAAACATTTATAGACTAATATTGGTAGATATGAGACGGGTAACCAGAGGAGAGTGCGATGTGTTGAAAGATCAATAGTTTTTAGTAAAGATTATGTTCAGTATTACAATTTACAGAAGGGGCGCCACATAATCCTATTAAAGTACAGTGGTTTAATCTGGAACTGATCCCCTTAAACTTCATGTCCCGTGGTAATAACCGATCCAGTGCAAGTGTTAAGTAAAGTCTAAAGTGCTGACACACCACAGCCACAGAGCCATGGCGCTGCGGCGTGTGTCACCTCCTTTAGGCCATGATGAGCTGAGGGCGTACAGTGACTGAGCAAGTGTCAACTGTTCTCAAGGCATTTACATGTAAAGCTCCATCGGGCTCTCGCTCCTGTCATAGGTCATCTCTCTGAGGTGTGAGCTTCAGCCCTCTGCTCCTCTGTGGCAGGACAGCTCATCTCTGCTGCCGACTGTGGGAAGCTATAGGGTCGTCTTCTTTTATTTTCCACACTTCCTTTTGCACATCAGAGCCGCGCAGACACTAGAGCAGCTCAAAGCACTGTCAGAAACGCACCTCTTTTTCAATGGCCTTCACCACTAATTAAGGAGGCATCTTCATTGACCTTTACATATCGTTCTTAGATATTTATACACGTCAGACAGCGGCAGTACGTCCAGAACGCTGCTCCTCGGTCCAGTTAACAATCAAGAAATACGAACAGAGCTCAGGTCTCAGCACTGGCTTCCTGTCTCAGACTTTAAAACAGCTCTGCTTGTGAACTAGGCTCTGCATGGCCTTGTGCTAAAGTACATCTCTGGCATGTGAGTCTCATATGAGGCTCTGGAACCTCAGGAAATGTCAGGACTAACTAAACACATAGTGAGGCTGCGTTTCATTTATACACTACTAAAGTCTGTAGTATAGTCTTCTTGAAGATGTGAGACAGGCAGAGGTGGGTAGAGAGTTACTAGAAGCAAAAAGTAGTGACCTAAATAATTACTCAGGTAAAAGTTAAAAAGTACTTGGAGAACTGAGTAACTGTTTGAGCAATAAAGCCTATGTATTTTCAATGACACCATAAATTGTGTGAAACAAAACATAAAATTCCAAGAAAATGGCAGAATGGTAAAAAAAGTACTGTGTAGTAAAACTACTCTAAGTAGTACAATTTCTTCAAAAACTTACTTAAGTATGTGTACTTGAGTAAATGTAACTGAGTACTACCCGCGACTGGCCTTTGTTCCAGCCTTCCAGGCACTATTTAGTGTTACTACTTCATGATTTACGGATTATATTTGACTTTAGATGTGGGCGCAGGTCCATGATGCAATAAATGTTCCAAATTTATAGTTGACTAAATGATATTACTTTTTTTTTTGGACTAAATTTGCTTAACAAAGGATAGACAAAAAAAGTGTTATTTGGCTTAATCTTGACTAAAACAGATCAAACACAGCGCTGAATGATGGTTCTCAAATTTGCTACACCAAAAATCGAAAACTAAATTGGCTACCACCAGCTCTAGAACAGGCCTGGGTTTGCCTAAACTAGGGCTAAACCATGTAGTTCTATAGAAAGAAATGGGTCTGTAATTAGAACAGCTGCAGACCCGAAGCAACACATACATACACCACAGTCTTTCTAAATGTTGTTGAGTTTTTGGACATGTTTCTACAGCCATGTTTAATTGTTCGATCCAGTGCATGGAGAAAACACTGGCCTGAGGGGTTTCTGACGTGTATGACCACTGAACATACACCTGCCGTACATTGTGACAGCTCGAGTGCTCGACTCCTGTAACTTTTATGTGAAAACCAGTCGTTCTGTCAGTTTCCTTCTCCCCGCCTCATCTCTCACCGTTGCCAACGCACTCTCCTTATCTTTCCTCCCATTGCTCATCTCGCGCTCCATCTGTCCAACCTACATCCGCCTCTTTGATTATTCAGGGGCTGTTTTGGAGCAGGTGTGGGTAAAATCTGGTTAAAATGAGGCTTGAGTTATTACCGGGGCAGGATTCCTCACCTCTCAGATCCCGGTCCCTGTTGTATCCACTCTGAAAGCCTTCGCCATCTCCTCCGCTCACATCTCCGTAGGTTGTGAGTCTGTAATTACTGAGTAAGATTTACAGTTCTATGATGGCGATGAGAGGCCTCCAGCAAAGGTCACTAGGGGTTTAGGATTTATACCAGTCCCGTAAGGATGCATGGAAAGTATGTATCTGTGCATCCACTGTGGAGATGCCAAGATAGATCCACTTTTATTACATTGATAATCATTGTTCAGGCCAAGTCTGTTTTTAGTAGGTTTTAAAAAGGTCCTAACATTATGAATTAAAATTGAAAGGAATAATAGTTGACCAGTCGACATTTGAGATAATCAAAATAGAACACACTATTCCCTATATTGAAAGGACTGGACAGTGATGGTCAAAAAACTGTTGATAATGGGCATTTCAGGGCCTGCAAATTTCAGCGTTAAAAAGAAGAAGAAAATAAAAACTACAAATAATTTTACAATAAATAAAAGCTCTGGGAAAGGGAAGGAAATCTGTGCACATGTTAATCTTTATTTAATCTTTAGGGACATATTCAGAAAACTCCAGGGACATATCAATGAACATTTCTGTAAATATGCCATAATTAGTCACAAGGCCACTCCACACTTGATTATATTGATTCCTATAGAATTTTATTGTTTAGTTACAATAACCCACAATAACACACTCACCTCTTCTGTCCGTTATAGAAATCTTCAGATACATCTCCACACTTTAAATTAATTTAAAGCAGAACTAAGTAGCTCATGCCCCTAGAGGCCATAAGCAGCACTGCAGGGGGCGTAGCATTTTTTTTTTTTACTCATGTCCGTGAGAGTAAATACTACGCTGACAAAAAAAGGAGAGAGGGATATTGTACATTGTGCCACATCTCAATGACACAATGGAGATATTTTTTTCCACTCAAACTTGGCTGTAAACACTGAAGTGGCGCTAGCCCACGGTTAGCTTTGCCCGTTAGCCTGAGATGAAAGACCCCCAATCATCCTATTAACATTATTACCCCCCAGAGGGACTAAAAGGATTTATTATGCTAAACAAGTTTCTTAGTTCTTTTTTAAAAAGCTTGCAAGCCCCATAATATTGGTTATTATAACACATATAGGTCATGAAGTTTGATGATCCTTTCTAGCCATGTGACAAATGGCCTATTGGCACTGCCCTCCACCCAACATTATGCCCTCATCATTTTCTAGAACGTGCTAAAAGCACACTTTTAGCACATATATGTCAGAATTAAATGATTACCACTAATGTCCATGTTTGTTCAAGAAACATACCCCATGGTGCATGATTTAGGCCTGGGCAATACAGCAAAAAAACTAAAATAAAATAAGTAAACCACTTCCTCATATTGCTCAATATCAATTTTCAATTCGATTTAACACATAATGGAATTTATGGTTTATGAACATAGACAAGATCAGTTCTAAAGACTAAACTAAAACAAAGGTTGCGTTAACGTGACATCACAACATTCAAAACCAATAGTTTAAAAACACCTACAAATGCCAGAGTGGTATAACTATGGTACCTATGAAAATGCTGATGTTCTTGACTTGGTTTATGCTTAATATCTAATTCCTGGGCCTATCCATGTGAAACAAAAAACAGGCACAAGTTTAACGTCTCCTCGGTCTGTACAAGATTGAGTAACTTTCTCATAAATGGTATGAAAACATTGGCGTGGTGTTAGTCACTTGGACGGACATTAAGCCAAAAGATTAATAGGACTTGGAGACCCAAGACCCCACAAGTACCGTAATGATCAAGTTGACCATTTGCAGATTTTCTGTTTTGGAGGTTTCTTTCAAAAACTGTCTTTCGCCCACGAAGTTGTATTGGCACCTGCCCTCCACGTAACCTTTTAATCCTTTCCACTCCAGTACCATTAACACAAAATATATCTCCACACCAAACCACGATCTGTCATTTCTACATGAATATGTTTGGACTCAGTTGGATTGATGTCTTTACTTTCAAAATCTGTGATGTTGACATTCCCAGTCCTGAAGCACTCGGTCGTGTCAGATGTGGAAGCTCCATGACCTCAGTTACTTCAGTTTGTTGTACGGCATTATTTTGTTCACATTACACTCCTGTACTCAGTCCCAGGTGGCTAATGGTCCGGCTATTGATGTTTTCCCTCATATACGACGTGAATTACTCGCTGGGGCATAATCCTGTCTGTCCTCTTCTGTGTTACTCTCTCCTCTTCATCCGTTTACATTGTGTCTGCCCCCTCCCCATCCCGCCGCACGCTGCGCCCCACGTCCCGAACCGTGAGCGCCATAGTAGAAATGTCAAGTGCTACATTTGCATGCATATTAACGGGCCGTGACGAAGCGGGTGCCTAGTGTCTCCCTGACTCTCTGATTCATCAGCTGTCACCAGGAAGGTCACAGCACGAGGAAGAGGAAACTCGCTCACGCCGAATGAACAGAAAGACGGGAAAGAGATGTGCACCCAGAGATGTAGCCATTCAATAGAAGTATTCAAATAGCAGTGTTGGAACGAAAGCGCTGATGAAAAACACAGACCAACAAATCAATGTGGATTCGACACAATTGCTGGACTGTGGCTGCAGTAAGCATTGAGCTAAGTGCTGTAGTGATGGCTGTGTCGCTCGGTCATATTCTCGACATGGTAGAAAATTCTTGAGCAAATCATAACAATCATCACTATCCCCCCAATGAGAGGTTTACATTTACATTGTCATCTGAATTGTTGCATTTCGTTAAAGGGGGGTATTATGTAAATCGACCTTTTCAAGCTTTATTATGCTATTATGTCATTCCCTCATTAAACACATGCCTGGAGTGTTGCCTTGGCTCATTCACATATTTTTGAGTAATCAGTAAAACTTAGACGGCAGCCATTTTAGGTGTAGCTATGCCTCAGTCCTCCTAGGAACGCCCCCACCTCCTGGAGACGCCTCTGGACCTTTCGTCACCAGCCAAGCCACCAACCACTGCTCCTCAGCTCAGCAGAGCCCCTCCCCTCACAGTGTTGTTGTTTAGATGCCACAGCAGTGTGCTGAAGGGGGCGTGTCGGAAAGCTTCTTAAAGAGACAGAGGCCTATTTCAAGACGTTCAGTACAGCCATTTTGAGAGAGCAATTTTATTCAAGGCAGTTATTTTAATTTACTGCATATACAGACCAACAGAAGGTTACGTCATCATTGTAGTATGCTATAGACTGGTGCTATGTGATTGAAAAAGCATAATACCCCCCCTTTAAGTCCAACTGTATGCAATAAATAAATAAATCATTGGTAGTACAAATGTTTTGTCCAGGACATTGGTAAAGAATTCTACTCTTTCTATGGTTGTTGCTAAAGTTAAAATGCAGGTCTGTCTGGAACCCTCCTCACAGTAAGGCGCAGTTTACACGGCGACACAACGGCGGTACGTTAGTGTCAGACGCACGTATCTTTTAAACAACAACGCACATCGTATCGCCTGACATCCGGCTTCTCTGAAAACTTTGGAGGAGGTAGTTCCATGTCTCAGCGGGAGGCTGTTCTCAGCCGCTCTCCCTGATGTGAACAGGAGGATACGAGGACGAACTCAACGGTCTTGTCATGGCCCTATCATTGAGGGCCCCATCTTGTGTTTCTAAACGCAGTCTATAACGTAGTTTTTTTGCGCTCAGTAGGAGCGTCCTGTGGGGTGTTGTACCTCCAGACCGAGTGTATTAAAGCGGGACAAGCATGGCATGGAAAACACCCATGGCCAATGGTGATATTATGTAGAACAGCCTTTTTCTTCCTCCCTGACTCCGCGGGCGACAAGGGGAGATGGGTGGTGGGGGTGAACAAGTGCTTTTATTTGGTTCGCGTTAACGCAATTATGGCTGAGCTACAATCAAACCAACTGTACATCTCTTGATCTCGGGACACCGCACTAGGACAGTATTTAATTCACAGTGGGATAGACAACGTTTTTAGTCCCACCTGATAGAGCTTATAAAAGCCTCTAATGCTAAAGGAAAAACATGAGGAAGCTCGATATAAACGAGGAAATGAATGTGAGGCTGCCAAGGAGTTCTGCTTGCAATAACCACGCCTCAGTCGACCTCTTCTCTTTTTATAAGCGACGCCCTCTCACCAGTGGCACAGTCAAATAGCTGCTGCACCCATGGAAGATGACCATCGCTGTCCTTTCGCCAGGCGGAAGATCTGGCCCCGATTGGCTAAACTCATGATCTCGTTTATTGTGTTGTGACGCTTCCTACATTTAATCAAATAACAGGCTGTAAATAATTTGTGATTACTTACTTTTACTTTAGATTAGAAAGCTCCAGAGCTGCCTTAAAAAGCCACAGCATTTAAGGAAGTAGAAAAAGATAAATTGCCTTCCTCTGTGAACTCACAACACATTTAGGAACTCAGCACTCAGCATCGTTCATATAAAAGCAGAACGAGAGAGAACGTGACTGCCATGTTTTTGCTGCGTTTACCCTTGTAAACTGTGCCTAAAACCACCTTTCTAAAATGTCACTTAGTTAATTTAGTGCTTCACCTGTTGATTCTGCACAAGTTGCTCTGTTTCTCAGTCAGTAAAAGGAACCAAAAAAGTCTTTATATAATATAGTGCGCAGTCTAAAACTTCAGAGTATTAGATCATCAAATCTGTTTTCTGTTTGGACTTGGAGTTGTTAGTATATTACCCCTACGTTTATTTCCTTTAGTGCTGTATTTTTGTTCCGTGGCTCTCCCGTTGTGCCCGTCAGTCTACATTGCAACACAAACCACGGAATGATGACTGAAAAACTGAGTGAAAAAAACTGCTTTGTGAGATTTCTCTGATCCACTGAGCATTCACAATTCGACACGGCGGCCCTATTTAAAACCCCTCCTCTATATTCCTCAGTCTTATACCATCTGCCCGTTCTCTTTCACTACTGGCACCGCCCACTATTGATCTCGCAAATTGTGTCTATTCTATGTTTATGCTCCGTTTGGCTCCAGCGTCTCCTGTCAGTGACCAATTACAGCGAAATCAATTACGAGGCTGTTAGAGGCCGATTCGCACCGTCGCAAAAACACATAGATGCGTGTATTTGAAGGGGAGAGATTTAGGGACCGAAATAAAGACAAAGAGGATGCAGTGGTGCTGAAGTAATGCCCGCAATATTGTGGAGCTGTCCATACAAGTGCAATATGTTCAATCAAGCACTAAAGATACAATCCCCTGGAGACAACACACATAGCATCGCACTACAGTACATCCCCACCCCCCAAAACCATCTCTCCTCATTCATTTGACAGCCAAATTGTGTTTGTCCAAGAAGGAGCTTAAACGTCAGAGGTAGAAAGCAGCCAGGATTCACAGCTAAAACACAGCCCTAGATCTTTCACCTAAAGTGGTGTTTTTCCAACAGTGGTGCCCGTCCTTGTGGGAGGCTTTTATCTGCACAATATCAACTCTTAATGGGCTAACAGGCAAATTAAGAATTTGTTCACACTTATAATTTTTTGCTGTTGAGATCTCATGTGGCGAGGATGGATAAGACATAAAGGTCCTGATCTTCGCGAGGTGGTCATCTTGCATGTGCGTAGCTGTTGCACTATGTGCATGCGCCACTAACGAAATCGACTGACGCGTGGTTTATTACAAGCAGCACTGAACACTGCTGTCCTTTTGAGGGCTCACATCTTTTCCTCATGTACATCATGCTGCCTCATGTTCTTCCTTTCGCATTATTGGCTTTTATAATCTCTATCAGGTCAAACTAAAAACTTTATTTATCCTACTGTGAGTTAAACCCTCGCCCTTCCCAGCCACAGAAAGAGTCTGGATGGAGGTTCTACATAACATCGTCATGGGCCCAGCTCATCTACAGTCCACTTAAAGCAGTACTAAGTACCTTGTGCCCCTAGAGGCCATAAGCGCCACTGCAGGTGCTGTAGCATGTTGTGTTTTTTTTAAACTTATTAATTGTAATGTAATTGAGAGTAAATACTACGCTGACAGAAAAGACAAAGGGAGAGAGGGATATTGTACATCCAATTACACAATGGAGATAATTGTTTTCACTCAAACTTGGCTGTAAATACGGTTTAACTGGCACTAGCCCGCAGTTAGCTTTGCCTTCGTGATTCTATTAGTGTGTATTGATGACTCCGACCCAGTGCAGGGAAAGTTGCAATTGTGGTTTTCTGGCCAGAGACACCAGGGGGAGATGAAAGACCCCCCAATCATCCCATTAACACTTGTATTACCCCCAGAGGGACTACGAAAAGGATTTATTATGGTAAACAAGTTACTTAGTACTGCTTTAATGCGCCAGGTCTGGAAGCTAGAAGATCTCACAGTGCGCTCCAACTAAGCAGCCAAGTCTACGCTATAGTCTGCGTTTAGAAACACAAGATCGTGTAGTGTTGTTATAACTCAGTAGTTGGTTGCAATGTATGTGACACATTTTCCCCAGAACATAGTTAACACAATTATATTTAAGATTTTGGTTAAATTTCAAACTTCTTTTCCCTAGTTTGGGATGTGCATTACTGGTCCTTCAGCACAGGAAGTGACATTGGTGAGGTAGAATGTTTGCCATGTAACCATAGAGCGAAGCAGATCAGGTCACAACATGGCAACAGAAGCCAAATGAGTGTCAATTGAGCTTTGTTTGTTATTAGTTGTTTTTTGATATATATCAGTATCATATATATATATATATATATATATATATATATATATATATATCTCAGTTGTTCTCAAACTGTGGTACTTGGGCTTCTTCAGGTTGTCTACAATTTTAGACTATTAATCTAAATTAGAGATAATTTCATAATGCATTTAAGTTATGTGTTCTGGTTTAGACATGGCATACAACCACTTCAGACATAATTTAGTCCAATTAAAATCTATTTTAGACTATTATTAGACCCATTTCTATAACATAAAAATGCATCTTTTTAAACTTTTCTTCATGAATTTGCCACGTCACTAGTGTTAAACTATGATCATCTCATCAAAGTAAGTAATAATTAGTCATATCCACTTAAAGGGGCTCTGAAGAGTTTAGCAGTTTTGTATTCATATTTGCCCCTCAGGCCAAGCGCATAACTGCAGCCTCGATGATAAGCTCGTGCATGAGGCGCTCAGGCTTTACGAGCACCAGAAATAACAGTCCCGTCCTGGTCAATTTACAGATTTGCAGGCGTGACTTCAACTGAGGTAAGAAACGTTACTGTTTTGTAAGATATTTAGACCAAATCAATTTGAGTGAATATTTTCCAAGATGCGATACTTCAGCAAATGCAGCAAAGTGAATCGAGGGAAGAAGCCAAATAATACAGATAAACGAATGAATGACGTTTGAAGGAGAGAAAAAATACTCATATACTTTGTATGCATAAACGCAGGCCTAATTGAAATAATAAAATATTTCCACTGGTAGAAATGCTACTAGGAAAAGCCAAAATCGTCTCTTCAATTTCCTGGGCCCAAAGTTAGTGTAGCTAACTCGTAAACTATATTGTAAACGGAACATGTCCACTTTTTGTAGTCGTTTCACTACTTAAATCCGTACGTCTTTTGAGAGATTCTCAACATTTTCCGATGTTTACTCTGGTTCTTTGCCTACACCGATCAGACTCGACTTTCGCCTTTTTTGTCACACTCGAATAAACTCTTCGTTTCTTTTTGTTATTTGGGCTCTGGGCTGGAGTTTCGATGGTGCTTGAAGCCGGTCTCCTCTTATTCCCGCTAAATCCATCCTTCTGAAGTTACCACTCGCTCGGCAGAGTCAGTATAGAGGAGATACAGCTAACGCTACAGCTGAGCGCGAACGCACATGACGTCATTACGCTGTTTGCTTGTTCGACCCAAGCATAGACTATTCAAGTGACTTTACAGGCATATAGAGGCAATCGCGGTGAAAAGGCCAGGACTCATTCTATTCACCAGGGCATTGCTGGAGCATGTATGAGAAAGAAATGTTAAATTTGTATACATTTATTTGTGGTTAAACTTATGTATAGTCCCTTTAAGAGTAACAATACTATATCAGTGATAATCTTCGTGACTTGTTTTGAAACATTTTAACTCTCTCGAATGTGAACTAAAATAACTTCCAAGATCTACGGCAGGTCCCATATTGTGCACAGGGATATTTCTGGTTTAAAATCCCCCAGGCAAATACCGCATTTCTGCTGATATGAAAGCTGTGAGGAATGGTGAAACTGACCACTGGTTCGTTCTCGCGGATGTTGGTGCTGTAGGGCAGGTTGGTGAAGATTGGATCCATGTCCTGAACGTCTGTAATGGAGATGGCCAAGTTGGCGAGACGTGAGAGAGGTTTTCTTTTGTCTTGGTCCTGCCGAAACAGACACACAGAGAAAATGTTCATACTTGCATCACTAGGAGTAGGACTTGGATAATTAAAAAAGTAGTGGTGGTAGCAGTAGTACACCTCAGCACTTAAATGAAATGTTTTATATATGTTCTTTCCCTGTGCACTGACCGTAGCGTTGATCGTGAGCTGATAGGAGGCTGTTCTCTCGTAGTCCAGAGCCTTGATGAGAGTGACGATGCCTCTCGCCCCATCGATGGCGAAAACGTCCGAAGGCGGCTGGAAGGAGAAGAGCACGCTGCCCCCGGTGCCCTGGTCTGGGTCAGTGGCATTGACAGTAAACACGGACCTCCCCACAGTCGTGTCCTGAAACACAAAAGGAAAACAGATTTTAGAGGTACAATCTACCTTCTCAATGATGGAGAGGAATCAGTGCGGTTTCCCAAGTGCATTTACTTTAGACCTCATACATAAGACTTGTAATTATAATATTTTGAATAAACTGGAAATGTTTGTTTATTTAAGCTATTTGAATTAACTTTTTAAGACATTAACCCTGGTATTTCATGTTGTATAACACTGAAGTAGGTCCAAGTAATTCAGCAAAAAAATCCAGTGCACAAAAAGCACTATGTAGCCAGTAATTAGCTTGGACTAAATGGAAGCACTTTAATAAGGCTAAAAGATTAGCTATAGCAATCTACATGCTTTGTAGAGAGGGAAACTTTTGTGGGAAATTATCAAGTGGAGGTGAATGGGTTTGTATGGAACCACCTCATGATAAGCACTCTACACTGCATCTTTATGTATCAAAATGCAACATAAATAAAGATAGACAGAAAAGAAAACTTTCACACACATGTACAAACCTATAAAAGTGAACAAATAAAATACTTGTAATCATTTCAAATTAACTTTTAAAAAAGATGACAAAATATGTTTTGTGGAGCTACATTTTAACCTAATCTCTTGCTTCATGCTACTGTAGCAGTCACCTTGAAACTCAAAACAATGCTCAACTGTCCTCGTGTCTATTCATTATTAAGAGATATCTCAAAAGAATCGCACACCCAGAGCACAAAGAAGCAACTATATAATATTCAGACCAAACTCCACTGATTTACTGTTGACATGACAATTCTAGTGTCCATGTTTTATATCTTTATCACTCTTTTGTCCCTCCTCTGCCCTCTAACATAACTAACAACTAAAGCATTTTCTTTCTTCAATTTTTGCTCAGCTTTCACAGGTGACTCAACATGGCCATTGAAGTATGTTCTCTGATCAACGCACTAAATTGAGCCTTATAAGAAATTATTCCAAGACAAAAACTTCTTTTGTAGCATAAAAAACAAAAAAACAAATCAACATACAAATCACTGCAGTTAGTGAGAGGATAATTTGATCTGGCTTGCCTTGATCTGGGAAACATGATTTATTAATGGGCCTATAGATACTGCAAGTTTTCCTTGACTGTATGACAGCATCTAACTACGGTAGCGAGCACTAACTTGTGAATTTTTTGTAATTTCAAGGAGCAAATTAACATATCAGCTCACTTGTCGAATTTCCGAATCTATGTTTAGTGACAGAATAGTAAAACAAAGTGCAGACTTCTAACCTGCTAGCTTTCAAGCAAGTGTTACTGTGTGTCTAAGAAAGTCACAAAACATAATCAAGTACGTTGTAAATGTAATTGTGTTGTGTGTTCATTGGTAAAAAAAAACAACAACAAAAAAATAACAAATCTCAAACATGTGTCTGTGAGTGTCTCATAGCTCAGCTGGGAGCAGGATATGCCTGGCCTGTCTCCATGGAGATACAGCACCTTCAGCATTTATTTCAGATGATTTATTTTGTAACCATCAAAAATAAAATTTCGTCCACCTAAGCATCATCCGCACATTTGTTATGACCATGGCGTGTTTAAAGGACTTTTGTTTTTCAGCAGTTTTAGTTGTTGTGATGTAGGAACACATACAGGGAATGTTCTGCAGTGTAGCTTTAATAATGATTAACATTGTGACAAACATGTAAATCTTCTTGTTTGCACTTTGCTATCTCGTGACGCTAATCCAGTCCCAAACAACAATGTCATCTGAATAAAGCTTCACTGCTTCTTACTGATATAATTATCATGCCAGACTGGCTTCGTGTTTGTGAGCAACATGGAAACACCTGTAGTGTCAAGCTACAGCCGGCAGCTTCATATCACAAATTAAATAGGGGAAAGTATGCTGAAAGTCTCTCTCTGAATTAATTAAATAGTAGCGCCGGAGTGTGTTTGTAGCTTGTTGATGTGTGCACCTTCATATCTGCCATGGCTGTCTGCTTCATCTGCCGCTTTGAAGTTAAGAAGGCAGTTTAGCTCGAGTATTAAGCGGATGTGTGTACAACTTATTGGAAAGCGAAACATGTTGAAAGGGCGCAATCTCGAGAGCGCGTTTTGAACCCCGAAGCTAGTGCTACCTATCTCTCCTCACACAGCAGCACGTGAGACAATGACTCATTAAGATTGCCCGGTGTCAAAAACCCACAGGTAAATCGGTAAATAACATCACACAGGCGACGGTTCAAGCGCTCACAAACTGGGATTTTGATCTGCGGGATCTGACAGAGCACAGCGTTCAAAGAAGTTCCAGCTACAATAGTTCAAAGTCTGGCTGAGGTGAGCAGATGACCAGACCCCAATGTGATGTTGGAGAGCGGGGAGCCAACCGGAGGATGAGAGGGGTTTGTGGGGTGAAAACTCACACTTTGGAAAGTGAATATCACAGGTATTTTGAATCCCAAGACAATTAACAAACAAAATGACTGACCCAAGTGATGTTGATTCTAACTTTTTGATATTTGGCCACCCACTTAGTGACCTACCGTCCAGCCCAGGTAAAAAGTGCAAGAAAGAAATATTTGCATTATATCTCTATGAGCGCAGGTTTATGTTCTCTTTGTTTTGTTGTTAACAAACCACCCACTCACCACACAGGCAAAACCCTCTTGATCATTCTGGTCTATAGAAGATACTTTTCGTGGTATGGGAAACCAGAGTATCCACAGGAGACGTACGCAGACATACAAACTCCACACTGTAAAGACGGGCCGGGGATCAAACCCTGGATGTTCCAGCAGCCCATTGTGTAGAAAGGAAAAACAGCTAGGGACAGGAGTTGTAAACTAGCATTAGGAATAACCTACCCTCCTTGTTCATCACATCATTGCAAACATTCTATGTTTGACATTGCCCATCCTAAGTAAGTAAATAATTAAGGTTAAAACTGTTATTAGTCAAAACTCACCTTACACATTTCTAACAATTTCCAGCTTTCAAGGAGCAAAAAGAGCTTGAGGTCATAGCAATGCTAACAAAAACTATCCTCCTAGTTCTCGATTGTACAAAATGCATATAATTAGATGCCTTTTCTCACAAATGTATGCTTTTGAAATGCACAATTTCATTCCATTACTAGACATAAAATTAAAACAAAACACACACATCCCGTTTTCTCTGGTTTGACATTTTGTGTGATGTTTATTATTTCACTTTCTTACTGAAATACATTGTACAACCATAAGGGTCATGAGCGAGTCCCAGATCTATCCTTGGAATATTGAATTCTCCCTCTCCCTTTATTGATCTCATAATTAAGAAATGGAACATTCATAAAATTTGATTTCTTCATAAAAAACAATGCTTACCATTTCATGTCAAAGAGAGTTTCTAAATATGAAAACCTGCTGTGTGCACTTTAACAGTTCACAAAAGAAATCATAAAACAGGATTTTTTTTTTTAGCACAATTATGCCACTTAACCAAGATCCATATAGCAATAATTATAAACTTGAGCTGTGTTAAATCCACATCTAAACTCCTTTCCTTACTCTGCGCTCAATGGTTGTGGGAAGAACCTAATTTCACATCGAATGGCAGGGAAAAAAAGTGCAGCTTGTGTAAGAAAGTCTTTTTCCGCTCTTTTACAAAATAAGGGAGCAGTCTTCAGTACAAAAAGGACCTTCAAGTGGCCTCCCGGTGCACAGATTCAAGTATCTCTTCAAATCCTGTGTGAGTGTACCTACCTTGAAAATGATGGGTTTTAAGCTGCCTTAAAATGTGCAAAGATAGACAGATAAAACACACATCTCAGTCAATTTGAGAAATATCCTTCTTCCCCATCAAAATGCCTTCATTAAACCTCCCATGCATAGCCATCTACATACACCAATATGCATTTCACTTTACATATTTCTCCAGTTCAACTAGCTGTAAAACCTCAAGGATAAATGATGTGTGAAGTTGTTTCTGATGGTGCAGCTCATTGGATATTCAAAAGTCTGTCATGCAAATGGTCATATTTGGGGGGTTTGTTTGTCTTTTCCCACCATCTCTACAACATCTAAAAAAGGTGATTGTTGGACCACTCACAACAAATGACAGAATCAATGGCAAATTATAGAACATGCATACAACATGGAGATGACAGCAATTAATACAAGCTGAATTGCAAAATGTTCTCTATTTTAGGTAAATATATATGATGACCACATGGAAAGATGATACAAATTAAGTATAAATCATAGCCACAATTTATCCGGTTTATATACACCATTGCAGATTAATTTAAGATATTTTAGAATCAACAATATCAGACTTATAATGTCGGCTAGTGTAGGGTTATGATTAGGGTTGCAATACCGGGAATTTTCAAGGTTGGACATTTTCCAAGAGAATTAATGGAAAACAGGGAATTAACCCAACTGAAGGTTGTTTCTTTACAGGTAGATATAAACTGAAGCATAAAAACTTGATTTCATAGTTGGACATTGAAATATATCACACAGAGAGGAAAAGTGTCTAAGAAAATCATCTTGGCCATGGCTGAGCACCAGGGTTTGAAGAGGACAGTATTTTAGGTGTGCGGCCAAAACAAAGAACAGTCTCTTTCCATGTTTGTATCCATCTTGCATATATTCATTAAGTTTATGCTGTATTGCAATATCATACTGTTTTAAAAGTCTATAGTTTAAGTCTGTTCTGTTTAATGGAGCTCTGTGTCAGACACTCCTTGCACAGTATTGGTCACCGTCTGCCATGATCTGAATGAGTGACAGATGATCTTAACCAGTCACAGTGTGGATAAAACAAAATCATGATATAAAACCAATGGCCGCCGGTTGCGCTGCTTTATGACCGCGACGCTAGAGGCCGACATAGTCCACCATTGGTGCAGTACCGCCATATGTGGGCGGCAAAACAAGCTAGTTTTGTATTAGTTAACATTGCACTTTCCTCACGTTTTAAGCAACTGAAAAGCCTGGTTTCTAATAAAAAAATTAAAAAAATCATGTTTATTTAAGCATTTTGACAGTTTTAAATTTTTGAAAATTCCCAGAATTCCCAAGCAAAAGTTTCTATTGAAAGTCTCCGGAAAATGTCCAGAAATGTATCAGGAATTTTCCGCCTCCTTTCAACCCAACTTGATGAACAACACAATGTTGCAAACCTGTAAGCCATACTGTTTATCTGACCTAAGTTGTGCTCAGTCATATATTACTGCACCTGCACATCTGCAAAGTGACTTAAATCTTGAAACGTACAGATCTAAATGCGATCAACATATTGGTGAGAGAACTCACAATATTATAAGATGTGGCAGCTCTAATAGTCTATCTGTCATAACCTACAGTATTATTCCAGATGTACTCAAGCCAATTGGTTAGTCATGGCCCATATTCTTGCATGTACATAGGCTTATGTGTGTAAGCGGGGGCTATTTCCTTTGGGGAGCTGCATGTTAAGTGGTGAGACAGTTGGCGAGGGATGAAGAGACTTCCCCGCTGCGCCTTATCAGAAGTGAACTGCAGGAATGGCCCTCCTCCTCCTCTGAGAAACACTACTTATATGAGAGAAAATATGGAAGAGGAGATCGAGATTCAGAGCGAATGGACCACGAGCTGTGTGCCGTTTTAAAGTCTTCTAAAACTGGGAAAAGGATTGTGTTTGTTTCTAATTTGAACAACAATCTAGTTTATCATTTCGATGTGTTCTTTAATAGTTTGGCAGTGTATGCTATCAATTGAACAATGCCATATCTATCATTTCATATGGAGCAAACATTGTATAGACTAACATTGACTGAAACATGCAGAACAACTCCATTAGCTGCTGGGTCGCTCCTGGTAAATACAGTAAATCTTATACACTGTAGTGATTTTGTGTGAAATACTGTATGTCTACATTTTGAAAACTCAATTATTTTGTTATTATGGACTCTGCCAGTAATTAGAGATTAGCTCTCCAACCTTCTTTGTAAGTCTTATAGCTGAAAGTTCTTTCTGGTGTCCAAAATCCCAATGTAATGTTTTTGAATAATGTCATCTCTTTTGTCACAATTATGAGAAAACTATAAACTTTGTGCCAGCTTGTTTTATGTGTGATGAGCCTAATAATTACAGATAATAACCATAAACCAGATCAGTAAAATAAATAATTGTGTCACCATGCTATAACACGACCTGCATACCCTCGTTTCTTAATCATTCACCACTTCAGTTTTAATAATACATGTATTCTATTTTACAGTACAGTCTGTTACAGTGGGATGATATATGGAACAATTTCATGATATTTACTCCTCAATGTTTGCATATTAATAAACTTGGCAGACTTGCTTTAGAATGAGCAATCCAAATGGAACCTATGCAGATACGCACTTTAATATATGTGGCATAAAAGCGTAGAGTGAATGAGTGTGTGTACATTCTTGGGGAGCCAAAGGAATACTAATTTTGACAGGGCATAATTGTGCAGGTATTTGCATATGAACGGAATAAACACATTTAGGCTGTCGTAAATGCCAAAGAAAGGAGTGTTGTGTATGAAGGAAACAAACAACCAAGACAGGAGAAGAAATGCATTCTTTTGAAATTTAAACACAATTTTGCATGACATTTTTCACTTTACAGAAAGCTATTCTTCGCTGTTTAAATTATGCATTGGAAGATATACAGTAGGCGAATACTACAAAGCCATATTACAAAGCCATCACAAGGCAATATTTTTTAACGTTCATTCCCTCAAATATCTATTCCAGCCCTTCCCGAAGTCCAGAACGTCACATCCCCCTTATCGATTCAAATAAAGCACTGGCCACTGTGATCACCATCAACTACCCATTCACACCAATGGGGCGTAAACCCGGGAGACCAATTTAGTGTCACCTACCTCCAGCCAATGATCGTGTCTGTGAAGGTCACACCTCCACCTTGGCCTATCAGCACAGAGCCACACCTTTGTGGCAACCAATCATTGCCCTCGATTCTGCTTTTAAGCCTCCGGCATTCACGGCCGTTAGCTTCCCAGATGTGCTGCGGCCCACCTCCGCCCCATCTGCGCCTCTTCAATCTACGGCTCTCCCTGCTGCATCCTCTCAGGCCTCCCATACCACCACCAGTGTCCAGGCTCTGAGGAAGACTTCTCCAACTCTAACCTACCCATCTATTCTAAATTCAGTTCATATACTTGATGTCTACTGCCGGGGTCGGATCGCCAAAACTATACATTGTCAATAAATCTTTATAATCTTGCGTCTGTTTGAGTCTATCCAGGTTGAAAAATATAGTGCAGATGAAGAGCCTTGCCCAAAGACACAACAACAGTAAACACTGGTCGGAACTGGGATTCCAAACTTGAGCCAATGTCCCATCTTTAAGTATTTAGACATAATATTATGAACAATTGAAGGTAAGGTACTTTATTATTATTTATCATTAAGGGTAAGGTACTATATGGAAATTTGTCCTCTGAATTTGACCCAATCTTCAAAGCTGCTGGGGCGACCTGTGAGGAGCAGTGTGCAGCCACGGTGCAGCGCCCGGGAACCCATCTCCAGATCTTCTTGATCCAGGCAAATTCTCAGCATCCCCTGGCTGGAGGATTGCGCATGTTTTGGATGGATAGGGGAAACAGAGCAGCCACAGGCAATCCCTCCACACACAGGGAGAACATACATCTTCTTTCTGTGAGACAAGAATGCAAACCACTCAGCCACCAATCTCTGCATCCTCTAAATTCCTGACATTTTCCGCTAATTTGTAGCAGCCCCATATCAAAGACCTTAATAATGAGATATCATTTTTAATCAATGCGCTTTTGTTTACTGAAAATTAAGTTCATGTTGGGCAATGGAGTATAGTGAACTGTCCTGATGACTACCTTATGAATTATATCAAAATAATAGAGTGGACAGTCCTGGCAGAGACAGAAGGAGCAAATTGGGGTTCAAGGAGCTGACTAACACTAACAGCCATAGCACCGCTCTAATAATGGCGGGAGTCCCGCTACTCTTTTAAATTGACTGTATAATCTGCTGCTGTGAAAGTGTCTGTCTCTCCACAGGGTTGGCTTGAACATGACAGAGAGGCCACTGGTGGGACGTCCCGAGATCACTCTGGGACCCCAAGGGACGACGCAGGATAGGGCTGGAGTTGAGAGAGGAGTGCCTTTAGTTTTCGGATGTTGGTGAGCTTCTCCGGGGAGGCCTTGTGAAGTGGCTTGCGGTTTCCACTTGGGAAGCCAAATGCATTTTGTAAAAAGGCCAATTATCCTCTACAAAAAAGCGCTTCACGGTAAATAAGTGTAATAGAGTGTGCAGAAAATATAATACTGAACCACATAATTTAATTGATAATACGCCATGTATAATCCAATATACCAGGTGCATTTTCGCTGAGATTCAGTAAGAAACTTTACCACATTCGAATCCAAAGTCACAATTTAAACAAGTTAAATACATCACAAATCTAATCACAGTTGCAACTTACTGTCCAAAGGGAAAAACTGCACCAAAAGCATTTAGTTCTTAGGCAGGGTGCTCTTGTGCTAATTCCAAGTCCAGATAAATTGAAAGGATTTAATCAAATTTCCTGTAGTCACCTTACAAAGAAAAATCCTATTTCTCTGTCAAAAAGCTCACGTAATCACTGAAAGACGCTGGGACTGAACTGCTTACCTTTTGGTCAATGGGGGCATGTTTGATCCACTGCTTAGGCTTCTGCTTATAGTCCCACACAACAACAAGAACTGCCCAGTACATTACATTACACACTGCCACAATAGCAACTCTTTTGACTTTCCTCTGGAGTTCTTCCGGATTCAGGAGTAGCTTGTCCGTATTGATTTTCTGCTTTGAAAATGTCATGTACTCAGAGTGAAGCATTTCTTAACGCTCCACAGACGGTCGTAATGAGCATAAGATGATCTTCCCTAAATGCAGCTAGGTGTTCGGCTGCGTGCTATGTATTCTTGAAAATACACTCAAGCTTTCGTAGTAAGAGTACACAAATGAAACCCCCAGTGCTTTCTATAGAGCTATGTCTGTTATGTACAGTATATATAACAGAGGAGGTTCGCCCCAACTGTATACATTGATTGCTTTGATTGATTTTACATTGATGATTTGATTGACATTGTACATGATGTACATGCTGTTTGTTTACATTTTTGTTTTGGTTCTCAAGCCCATTATCCAATCAGAATGCAGAATGAGAGCCACACATAGGGATGCCAGGTCCAACAGCTGAAACCAGTTTGGAAATGGTAACTGGTAAATGGTCTCAACTTACTGTATATAGCGCTTTTTCACCAATATTAGGCACTCAAAGGGCTTTACAGCAAGGAACCACTCACCCATTCCCACACCAATGCACGGAGACACTGGAGGCAGGGTGGATGATGTGTCTTGCTCAAGGACTCTATGGCAGGAGGCAGGATTTCGAACCTCCCGACCCTCCGAGCAGCTGGATGAAATGAACGTGCAGGGACTCTCTCCAATATCTACAGTGTCCTCTGTCCTCTGAAACATTGCTATAGTCAAAGCTATAGGTTTTAAGGTTTTAAGCTTTCAAATGAAGAATGGCATACTCACATACAGTAGAGAGCAACCATGACCTTGTATGCAGTTTAAGGCAACTCATGCTCAGTAGTAGTTGTAAAGCCTTTTTTCCACTGAGAGCATAACCTGCAGACTTGGCCACCTTTACATCCCTTTCACGCATTTAAAACAGAGCTTACTGTCACAACAAAACTGTACACTATTAAACATAAAAGGTATTACGAGAAACTAAATGAGTGTGTTTTGAAATGTGACTGAAAGAATGACTGATTTAATTTGCTTATTTCTTTTTTGTGAGCTATTGTATCTGTACAACATTGATCTACCGGTGCTTTTTATTTGGTATTCAAATGTCATTCGGTCCATAGAGTGTGGGCAGAGAGTATCTTTTATGTTGCTGAAATGTATAAAATCTTAAGGACACTTTCCTTTTTTCATGTAAAAAACCCAACAGTTTATATTACCTTTACATCTTTGTTACCATGAGGCAAAAGCTTGATCCAAACTCTTAACATACCTTTTTGAACATAAAGTTAAAAGTTTTTTTTTTTTTTGCCCAAGCTGGTAAAGACCATGCTCCGAGTGGCAGGTTCGAGCACAATGCAGCGCTCTTATTTTGTCAGAATGTTAAAGACAGTGTAATTTTGCAGTAGGCAGTGGCCGGTCTTGTGCTCCCCGCCGCTTGACTCCGGCTGTTCGCCACAATAGAGTCGTGATTACACCTACACGAGGCGCCAGCTGACGGCTCTGCGCTCCGGGCTCAGCAGGCATGTGATTGTGCCGGGCCCGATCACCCTTTCAGCTTCCTGCCTCTCGCCCTTCTGTCCCTCCATCACGCCCTCCCACGTAAGAGCCCTGTCACACTGGACACACGGACCCCGAAATTATCCTGACCCATGATCCGCCGAAAATGAGATGCAGACAAGCCAAATAATTAACTCGGGAGAAAGAAAGGTGAAGGGTGTTAACTAAAAAGTCTTCAAAAGAGAGCGCTCATATAGGTTCCGAGTACAATGGGGGGCGAACGGGATGACTGGCCAGATTCAAGTGAATGGACTGACAGTAATTCATTTGATTTTTCAGAGCACACTTTGTGAGAAAGGCTAAAAAGGCTTCACTTTTCTACCCATTCTAAACTTCCACACTAACCTTCCTTGACCGTCCTTTACATATAAACAACGTTTCTTTGCTCTGTCATGACAAATGGCAAACTCTATTGGTGGGTATTGGCAATGATTTGGAAAGGCAAATTTGTGTAAAAAATATAAACATATACTGTGCATAAAACAAAATGACAACAATCATAGGAATGCAGCTTATTACAGTATAATAAGAATTAACAGGAGCGAATGATGTTTTCTGGATTTACATAGTTCTGGGACCCTGGTAATGGTTTTGGCGGTGGGCATCGGGTGCAGAGATGCTGAGGCAGGTGAATTACGAGCAGACTTAAATTAATCATTGCGGTGACACCTAAAGCCATAATTCACTGTAGAAATGAGCTTATCAATAATTCACTGATATTGAAACAAGACTAAGTGTCCTTCATCTGCTACACTTCAACTAAATGAACGCTGAGAGCTGAACGTATTACACCCTGTTATATCAACAACCTGTGATGGGTTTATTTCGACAAAATCCCAAATAAAAAGACAAACGTGACGCTCTGAGTAAAGATTGTTTGTGTACAAAGAGAGGATTATGAGACAAAACCATATATATTTTTTAACAACATGAACTTTATTGAAACTCTCCATGTTGCAATCATGTTTCTGGCTCTATAGGTCCCCGGGCTCCAGGATCCAGCCGCTATAACTCTGCATTAAGTCATATATCACAGTAATAGGCTTCAAAACCAATGAGACAGTCGTCATAAAACAGGCGGCTGCCATCGCCGTTCCTCTCAGGTTGAAAACTGAGCTCGAGTTAGAGATGAGATGCAGAGATACCAGAATAGTGGGTAGGGATGAAGAAAGTACAAAAAATCTGAACTCAATAATACCAGCAGTGTGCAAAATTCTTTATTCTGTACCCCACTTCCTCTACTCAGTGGCACTCCAGTCCATTCACAATGCCCTGGCTGACATCAAGGGATGGCTCACACTGATTTTTTTTTAACATATGAACGAGAGTAAAAGTGAGTGGGGCAATTCTGTTTGGGCCCAAATTCATGGACTCTGTGCTGGACCTGGGTTCTCTCAAACAGTGGTGAGAAATGTAGGGGTTAAGTTCGATGACCATCTGCAATTTGGCAAACAGGTTGACAGTGTTGTTTAGGCTATCGATTTCCAGCTTCGTCTTCTGGCCAAAGTAAAACCTGTCCTGAGCCAGAATCAGAATGCTATGCACGCTTACACTAGCTCCCGCATTGACTACTGTAATGCACTTTATGTGGGTGTGAACTAGTGCACTTTAAGTGCACTGCAAATACTGCAAAACACAGCGGCTCGTCAGCTCATGAACGCTCGCCGGAACTGTCACATTACTCCAGTGTTATGCTCCCTGAACTGCCTCCTAGTATGTTTATTTTTAAATCTATTCATGGATTCATGATTCATCTTATCTATGTGACTGCCCGTTGCACACCAGCCCAGTAGAGTGCTGCGGTTTGCAGGACAACACCTGCTGGAGGTGCAACAGTGCATAGAGAAGAATAAAAAGAAACAACAATGAACAATCAGTCATACCCAAAACAGACAGCAGGGGCATCATTAATCAGTGATTAGAGTTACTAATCATTTATATGTATTTTTCTATTTTGTGTTTGGCTCAGCAGGAGCTGTTGTAAAGTGCAATACAAATAAAGGTTGATTGATTGATAAATATTATTTTTAAATATTGGTTTTGATCATTTGGAGTCCCACACAAATCCTAATTAGTTAAAACAAGTCACTTACTTCCACAATCCCAGCACCTACCCCCATCCAAGTCTTATGTAGTGATAAGCTTACTTTTCAAACGAGAACCTTTGGACAACCCACATTCAGTTGCAGTTGCCGTCCCTTTTTTATACCACTAGAGCACAACTTGATAATCACTGTAGTACATAAGAGATTAGGGTTACAGAAGGCTGAAGGAAAAGTATGCATCTGAGAAAGAAAGAAAGAAAGAAAGAACCTCCTGATAATCTACTGTTTCTGGAAGGAGGGGTTGAATGTTTTGTTGTTGTTGTTGTACAGTAGTAAGGGCTTGTTTGGGGCATAAAGAGCACACTGGCTGATCCCGTATTCATTTGAAGAGCATGTTGGGCACAGGGAGCATGCTTTATCTGTATTGATTATTTTATACAAGATGCTGTACAGCATTTAATATCTCCAGGGAAGCCTTGTAACAGCATTTCAGCACTTGGGTTAGCCGCAGTCAAATCACAAGTGTGACCCGTGCTGCATCACCGGTAAACATAAAGCACTTTTCCTTTTCTTTTTTGAGTTTCTACTGTGTTTCTGCTATTTCCCTGACAGCCTTCAAAACACACATATAGCAACCCAGAGGCCACACTAAGATGAGAGCACCATTTTCTCTACCCTGTGTGAGTTTTGGTTGTAGCTATCATCTTCTCACTCTTCCAAAACACGCATACAAAAGAAAACGGTTGGATCTAAGTTTCCTATTGTGAATGAATGTTACTGTCACCGTACCGGCCATACTTCAAGATGTGCAGCTTGCCTAAATCCTGTGAAGCAAAATGGAAGAGTAAATTGCTGTAAAATAAAAAAAAATAGCACAATAATGCAAAAAAGCATATTGGGGATTGGGGAGCAACAGACACTTTGTGGAGACATTCAAGGGAGAGAAAAACATTTAATAGTGTTTTTAAACAAAGCAAGCAAGCTCTTATTTGTTGGTAAGATTTTTTTCTTCTCAAACAGACAGTATATACATATTAAAAAAAGAAATAACAGCTTAGTTGCAATAATACTAAAGGTGACATTATGCTCTGGTCAATCAAATCCCTACACCGCTCACTTTGACCCTTCAAACTGAACTCATTCTTCTCAGAGAAACTCGTTTTGACCCGACGTGCTCAGTGACTTTCTGTCCAAAGCGCTCCATTACAACGCCGCACAACACACAGCATAAATCCTCATTGTACAGTACAGAGAGCGGCGCTGAAAGTGTCTCACATTATAACCTTTTTTCATTCGGTGTGTGCTCCTGCTCTGCTCTCTCGCTCCGAATGAGCGATGGGCGATTTCGTGGAGAGGCACTCAGCCGAACAATATGATTCTCCTATGGCAGCGGTGGCAGACAGGAGCAGACAAGCCACAGCAGTGAGGAGAGGACAGCACAGGAACGTCTGAGAGTGCTCCCGCCTACCGTCTGTTTTTGCTGAAGCCATCCACACAATGTAAACTTTTAAAAGGGTGCTTGGATCGTCAAATGGCCTCAAATAGCTGTGATTTGGATAATTCGATGATACTTGTTGTCTCAAAGCGCTGACAGTTTAGCATTTGTCAGAAAAACACATGTAATAGTCTGAAGTATATATACTTTATTTTTTACTTAATAGTTATGGATTGGGTAAAAAACCTCAGAGGTACTATTCTGAATATCATTTCAATTTAAAATACTGTATGTATTCCCATTGAAAAGTTAACAAATACAGTCAGAATTCATCAGTGTATTGTATATCGATTACGAAGATTACAATCTCATCATTTTAAACATTTACAGTACATTGAATTAACCACCCGAATTTAGTTATATTACAAATCAAAATTGTAACTGCAATTTGTAAAGTAGACACTTTTTCTATACAGTTTAGCCCTAGCATGTATCAGTCTTAGTAGTATTTAACCTCTTAACCCCGCCTTAACCAAGTGCATTTTCTCCAGTTCAGCTTTACCTGAATCTAAAAGCTTTACAGCCTATAGGCCAGTGTAACGCCTCATTTGGAAGCTAAAAGATCTAGGAAGATCTAAAAAAAACAAATCTTAAAGGGGGGTATTATGTAAAATCAGTTATTTTAAAGAGGGGTTATTATGCTTTTTTCAATCACATAGCACCAGTCTATAGCATACTACAATGATGACGTAACCTTCTGTTGGTCTGTATATGCAGTAAATTAAAATAACTGCCTTGAATAAAATTGCTCTCTCAAAATGGCTGTACTGAACGTCTTGAAATAGGCCTCTGTCTCTTTAAGAAGCTTTCCGACACGCCCCCTTCAGCACACTGCTGTGGCATCTAAACAACACTACTGTGCGGGGAGGGGGCTCTGCTGAGCTGAGGAGCAGTGGTTGGTGGCTTGGCTGGTGACAAAAGGTCCAGAGGCGTCTCCAGGAGGTGGGGGCGTTCCTAGGAGGACTGAGGCATAGCTACATCTAAAATGGCTGCCGTCTAAGTTTTTACTGATTACTCAAAAATATGTGAATGAGCCAAGGCAACACTCCAGGCATGTGTTTAATGAGGGAATGACATAATAACATGATATAAAGCTTGAAAAAGTCGATTTTACATAATACCCCCCCTTTAATTTACTGCATATACAGACCAACAGAAGGTTACGTCATCATTGTAGTATGCTATAGACTGGTGCTATGTGATTGAAAAATGCATAATACCCCCTTTTTAAAGTATCTTTTTCCTTGAGTTTTGTCACGTTGTAGTCACTTTATGGACATTTCTTTTCATTGCTTTTTTGTCACATTTTTGTCACATTTTTGTCACTTTTTGTTGCGTTTTCCTCCTCGTTTTTGTCTAATTTTTGTCGCTATTATGCTGCTAGTTTTTTTCCAGAAGCTTTCAGATTTGGGTAAAGCCAAACTGGAGAAAATGTGCTCGGTTCAGGTGGGGGGTTTAAAGGTTAAATTGTCAACCACTGAGGCATGTCTGTGTACAATGGCGTGAGAGCTTCTGTGGGTCTTATCACTCATTTGCGGACTTGAAAGCCCGCAGGTTACTCGAGGGCTCTAACAATCAAGACTTCAGCAAAGGTAATTGATGACTGCTGAAGTTAAAGGCGGCTAAATAAATGGTAGAACTCTAAAAACGGACAAGTTCCAAATATAGACAGACAGGTGGTTTTATTAGCGCAGACAGTAACAGGTTTTATCGCTTGCCCTAAACCAGAACGTCCTCCCTGTCTGAGCTTATGGCAGAGTCCCTCTAAGGAGCAGCACCTGTTTGTCTGAATGCGACACGGAGCGCCGCTGGGATCCGTGGAGTCAGGGGGGAGCCAGATGGGCCTATCCCAGGAGAGGTGCACAAGGACGGGCCACTCTGACAAGTCCTGCAGCCTCACCACTCAAAATGTAGTAAAGAGAAAGAGAGTAGTAAAGTGTTGTTTATATTATCTTTTTCTTTTTTTCTTTTTTTCTTTCTGGGTTTAACCTGACCTGTAACAAACCAAACCGCAGAGGAAGCTTGTAAAAAGAGAATGAGAAAGTAAACAGAATGCCTAATGCAGCTAGGGGCCGCCGAGGGCCATCAGTCCTTTGTGCGACTGCTACAGACTCACATTAGACACGAGGAGAGGGAGATGGGTCAGAAACCGCAGGTGACGGACGGATGGAGACGTCGCATAAAAATAGCCTCATTAGGATTGCAAATTACACACACAAAGTAGATTCAATTTGAGTTCATACGCTCGCAGTAGGGTGTAATATTTCATAAACCCAATCTTTCTGTGCCAGATATTAAGTAAACATGTTACAAGACTACTGATTTCACTGATAACTACTGACTACTAGAAAATATTTTACATAATCTATTCAAAGAGGCGACCTAAGGAGCTCTCATGAACTTGTACTTGGGTTCACCCAGATTGAGGTGTAATCACAATGTGTTTACAAGGTTATTTAATAAGACAGGTGCTAAACAACGAGCTGGAAAATATAATATAGCTATTTGTGGGAATGTTCCTCCAGATTTTTGAATGTGCCTGTATTACATAGGCCCCTAATCTAATATGTAAATGAGAGAAAGCCACATGATTAAAAATGCACAAATGACACTGTTGCTGATCCACTTCTGTACATGCAACTTGTTTTGCACATGAGCAAATGCTTGGTAGATAACCCTCTAAGAGACTACACACACTACATTTAAGGTTATTGGAAATGTAAATTTGAACTAATAAAGGAGAAGCAATAGGATGTATTTAACACAACATAATAAGGCATTGGCATCTCTGACTTTACACATTACACTTTTCCAAGTGTGGAATTTAGAAGTACATTGGGGGAAATAAGGCAATAATGACTTGTTTAAAGAGTGAGAGAGAATCATACCACAGATTGATTTGCAGTATCTTAATCATGAATAGGGAAAAATTGCCCAAACTGATATTATTATCATTTAAATGCGTCAGGAAGTGCCTCTCTCTCTCAGCATCCAAACCTTTACCTTATGCTACTTGCCAAGAAAAGCAACGAGCTCTTATTTATCGGGGACATATTATCAGGTGGGACTATAGTATAGAAAACTATACAACATACATAGGAAAGTAGGAAAAAAAGAGAAAAAGCCAACAGTCTAAATTAATCAAATAAGCTAAACAAAAGAGTTGGCATCTTTGCATGTAGTATCTTGCTCTCAAATGCTCCCCCGGGGAAAGGCAGCCTTTTCTTGTGATGGACTTTGGACATTTTACGATAACTCAGTCTCCCACAGAAACACAGGCATTTGTAGAGATATTTTTTTCTCACTCTTCTTCTTGTCGTTTTTTTTTATTTTTTATATACAACATTAAATGCAAATTATAGCCAAGCTGATTATCATATAAACGGATGTAGCCTGAGGGGGCAAGACACTCACTTTTATTTATTTATTTTCTCATCATTTTTTCACAGCCGCCCATAAAACTCCGGCTTTAATCAGTCCACACTTTTCTTTTAAAGACGTGAGGGACTTGGGGACCGGCCGACTGGAGCTGTGTGCCCTCACTATAGGAGTTGTATTTACAAGAAGAGCGTTACCACGACGATGTTGAGCTTCAGCACCGATCGATCGTATTTCATTGCCATCATTCAAATTTAATTAAGGGAAGACACTACAGGTGACATGGAGGATTTATTATGTAACTGACATATCATTGTCAATGCGGCTGCCAGATTAATTGCAGTCGAATAGAAATCACAATATGGTCAGTGGTAAAGGCATGGCGAGTCTATGCCTTTTTTCGTAATTGCAAGTGATTTTAAAATGCTAACTTGGGTGGATTCCCCATGACACTGCTGATGTGCATTTCCTGATCAGTGCTTAAAGTGACATGAGTCTCTGGTGAGGGGTGTCTGATAAGGATCAGGACAGGTGCAGGAAGGCGAAGGAAACACATTTAATCGACTGTCAAGCCCATTTTATTTTTATTTTTTTTAGACATGCGTGTGACCAAAAACTGAGCCTCGTTCTGGTTGTAGTTATAGTACAACAAGTCTAAAATGCTGCAAAACATTCACAGCTCCAATACCCGAACTGCAAAAAAAATTGAAAAGCATTTGACCATTTCCGTCTCTATCTCCTGGAAAACACACAACTGGAGCCAATCCCACAAATGCTCGCCGCAAAATCCAGTGGCGACAGTGGTGTCCTTATGCGGCTCAGAGGAGACATTTTGGACCGGGATCATGTTTGCAGTCACTCAGCAGTTACAAGTGTCTCATTTGAATTCACGGGGAGCGAGGGAGCATTGTCGGCTAAATTACCCAGAACTAACATGGTCGGGGGAGATAGAGCCGAGTTGTGGCGAGAGAAAATGATAAAACTCGGAGCGTGTGCCACAAACAAATCAACACCAAATAAATGAAAAACTGTGTCTCGCAAAAGTTGTTGTCATTTAAAGATTAATTATCACTGCGTTGCTTGGAAAAATAAGATAGAAATTTATTGGGTGCAAAGTTAGAAATAACTCTGCAGGAGTCCCCATTGATCTGCAATTTGACAGTAAAATTATTTTATTTTGATTAGTCACGGGCAATTAGTAAAAGTATTTTTTAGTTTTTAACACTGGTTAGCAACAACCGTGTGACACTGACATCAGCTAACCTAATAAACACTAGTTAGTTTTGAAGGATGGGGTAATATGCAAAATTGACCTTTTAGAGCTTTTCACCATGTTAAAATTAGAGGTTGATCAATATAGTGGCTGGTCGATATGTCAGGCCGATATTTGGGGATTTTACAATATTGGCTGTCGGGTCAGGGCTTTAAAACGAGTCCTCCCACAATTTTCCAGGCCTCAAGGGAACAGAGAAACATCGCAATGAAAATGTGTTAGCTACAATTTGTTAGCTACAAGTTTCACCAACTAAACCTCAGTGACTATGGACATGCTGCATGTCATTTTGAAGCACAGAACCTGGAGAATTTAATCGCTGAACCGCAATTGTATTTTTGATCGCCGCGCAAAATGCAGCGGCTAGCAACAGTATGCTAATACTAACGGCAGCATGCTAATACTAATGGAAGCTAATCAAAGCTGGGTTAGAAAATATGATTGAACCATCTAAAGTAATAAAATAAATCTGGCCACTGCTGCAGTGGCCAAATATCTATGTTTTTACAGGATTATAGACCGGACATTTAAAAAAAATCTGCAAAAAAATCGATCAAAAATATCTGCCCCACATATCGTCATTGGCCAAAAAAATCCCCCAAAATCGGCATCGGCCTTAGATAAACCCATATCGGTCGACCTCTAGTTAAAAAACACATGTGGAGCTGTATTTCGATCCACTCAAGCATCTTTGAGTAATCTTTGAATTTTCTCCTGTGGCTGCTCTTAGCATTGCGGCGGCAGCTCCCAAAATCCTCCTCCTGATGTCCTACGTGTCCAGGAACCGCTTTCATCACTTCTCAATCTTTCTTGCTTCTCGGCTTAATCCTTTCATCATGAAGTAAAAACACTCAACACTACAGCCACACGAGCCGCATTGACGTTTTTATTCCTTTATCCCCGTAATATATGGTCTATCGTTGTGAAGATAGTGTTTGTGTAAATTCTTGACATGTTTCACGTTGTACAAAACATTTGCCGCGATGTTCCAAGGTACCATTATTTCTGTTTTCAAAGATGTTTCTATTGCTTTCCAAGTATTATTTTGTGTGTTAACTATCCAACTGAGTGTGGCAATTTACAAAATGTACTGTATACGTGAGTGCATGCTTTTCACATTGAATGATGAATAGAATAAAGTGCACTGGCCTCAAAACATTACTATTTTCCCCCTTTCGTTGTTCTTGAGTTTGTGATTCTAAACTGTACAAAATCATTCCTTAGTAACACTGACGCAGTGGAGACAGTGCGTACAAGCTTCTTAAATCAATTCACCGCATCCTAAAATACGGCGTGTTCTCTCCAGCGCTGTGCATTTTCAAGTTTAGCCTTGTGCAACATTTTACCTGCTGTCTCCTACTGCCTGCATTTTGAATACTACGAAAAACCCACATGATTTGACATTTCTCTGTTAACTATAGCACCAAAGTATCTGTACTTTTACCTGGAGACGGCTGACTCCACAGCACTCTGCGCATGAACCCAAACAAAGTTCCCAGTGAGGCCAGCTCCTCTCAGATACCATCGCAGGGGAGTCCAGGCTGGTCAGTGGATTCTCTTCCTCTTTGTCTCTGTGCCTAGTTTTTTCCCCACTTTGAATCATCAATCTGCTCCATAGGTTTGCTCTATGGGCTCCTCCTCTGTAGTGTAGCCTCCAGCGGTGACTGACTCAGGTCCTGCACTGTCTTGTCCTACACCAACACCTAACTCACACATCTACACACAAATTTAGATATTTCAATAAAAAAATACCTCACCAACAAAAACAGCCTATAAGTTATCTTTAGCATTCAGATGGCCACACAAATAGCACTGCAGCATGAATACCTCAGAAAATCAATACAAAATATGTCGACAAAAGACTATTGTCATTCATATTGTTGATATTACAACGATTAGGAAGTTACACCGTCATTTTAATAGTATTTAATAGTGTCTTAAATGTTCCAAACTGGCATATTCAATCACAGCAACAGAAAAAAAAAGGCCAAAAAAAGGCAGCTGGAATGATCACTCTATTATAAATCCATTCTAAATACACTTTTCACTCTCCAAACTTTCAAAGAGTTTTCATTTTTTTATTGATTACCCTTCAGTTTTCAGCTTTCGGAACTTTGTGAAAGAAGAGTGGTGATCGTGATTCGTGCCTTGCCATACTTATCATCCGGACCTGCCGTGCATTGTAGACATTCATATTTGGTGCGTAAAAAAAAATTAATATGCCTTGCTTAAACTCCGATTTGTTTCACAGTTTAAAAGCTTAGGCAAAACCATGTAATTTTTAATGAGACAAACACAACATTTAAAAAAATATATATATATAATTTAGACAAGGCGCACGTTTGAGCAGCTTTCAGAGTCACTGCTGCAAGGGGTGAGTTTGCAATCCCTTCATGTAGCTCTGCAGCAGAAACAGTGGTGACAGGCCGATAAGCACAGACAAGCCCTGCATGAGAACGGCGCCAAGGCACACAGATCCAGGCTTTCTGCCGTTCAAATCGAGAATATCATAACAATCCAGAGGCCAGTTTTAGCCTGTGAGTCAGCCCCAAGTGTGGATGAATGAAAAGAGTAACTTAAGAGAGGCATCTGATGCACAAACTATTCCAAATGACTGTGTAAAGCACTTCACAGGTGCTTTGGTAGCCAAACACTGACGGAAACGCGTCTGCTCCTCCAACCACCACAAATCACACCGGGAAGTGGTATGAGTCGTGTCTTGGCAAAAGACACAACAAAAGACAAGGAGGAGAATAGCCGAATAGCCGTACTAGTAATACCCAAATTATACAATCACCACATGAGCTGTCAATCCAAACTGATTGACTTGGATGGGAGACCGTTTGGGAACACCATGAAGCCTGGCAAATGTAGTGTGTGTGTGAGTGGTTGGTGGTGGTGGCTGATGTGCGCAGACTGGTTGCCTCGCTTATCATCACCGAGTATTGAGTGAATGAATAATGCACCAAATTGTAAAAACGACTTTGATCGTCTGGAAAAGCGCTATATAAGACTAATGCATTATTATTATTATTATTATTATTATTATTATTAAACTTGAAAACCAGTGAACGTGGTCTCGCTCCTGGATAAACGTAGAGTTGTAATCTACAACTTTGTGCCAACTGTGAGCAATGTCTGTGTAGGCTCTAAGTCGTACAGGAGTTGTCCATCTTCAGTGAAGGTTCTTGAGTCATCGTTTGTACTCTGTAGTTGAAGTGTAGAACGTTTCGCCTCTCCTCCAAAAGGCTTCATCAGCAACACTAAAGTTTTAGCTCAGCCCTAGACTATAGAGACCACAGACTAGATGTACTGTAGATCACTGGGATGAGAGGCGAAACGTTCCACACTTCAACTACAGAGTATAGAAGATGACTCTTCAACGGTGAGCTACTTTTAGAAAAAGTAAGGTGTAGATTGTAGAACAACATGGGCAGCTAAGATAAGATAAGAGAAGATAAGCCTTTATTGATCTCACAATGGAGACATTCACTTGTTACATTCAGCTCACAGAAACACTCAGGGTGTGCAGAATAGACAAATAAATTGTAAATACAGTTATCTTATATACAATGACTACCAAAAATCTTAATGGGCGAAAAGTATAAACAATAAAAAATGTCAGTATTAGTGCAGGTTTACAGTCATAGTTCTTTTGCTAGTAGCAAAGATTATATACCAACACAAATAATGAAAATTTAATTTCCTTTAGACACTGCACTATATTAATATGTACCATAACTTATCATAGGTCCACAATGAGAAAATGCATCTATAAATGAGCTGTTTGACCAAAAACATAATCCAATTTGACTCATCCAGCTAATAAAGAAACTTGGAAAGGGCTTGAAAAATACTAGCACAGTTTTGGACTGGGGCGCGGCCTGACTCAGGATGCAGGGGGAGCTTCAAGGAAAAAACATTAGGAACCACTGATGCAGAGAGTTCTGTCAGGATGGGCATATGGTGTATAGCATATTACTTAGCAAATCTATGCACTTATTGGGAGGCGACTGGCTTGCTATACTCCAAAAAGATAGAAGATCCTGAGTACTTTGTTTGATAGCTTCTTATTAAAGACCACTGACAGCTCTAATCACCCTAATACAGAATAGATATGTGTTTAATCATAGCCCGTATAAAGTCATTATTACTTTACAATTTCCCATAGCCAAGCAGCTCCGTAGCTTTTCCAATCATTTTCGCTCCCCTCCGTCTCACTGTCTCTTCATCTCAATTAGCGCACAGTGACATTGTCAAATTAAATTACGGCTCGCTGATGAAACATGACACTCGGTATGGAGAGCTCAGCACACAGTGTCAAAAACTAACTATGTCCAGGCACGCCGCACCCGCCATGTACAAGCGCTCAGTAATAGTGTTTTATCGATTTATTTGTCGCAAAAAGTTTGTCTAAGTAGCAGCTCATTTCCCTCACAGGTGCAGAGCATTACAATCCAATAACCTCTCATCGCCGTTTCCCTCTCGCTGTAATTTCAACACTCCTTCTACAAGTGTGGTCCCTGGGTCGGGACGAGCAGGGAGCGGCAAGTGCGCACCTCAATTACACATCAAAGCTCTCAGACGGGAGCCTCGCAGACAGGAGACTCTGAACAATGGGGTTAGGGGAGGTGTCAAAAAGATATGACTAAATAAGTAAAAGAGAAGCCCTCCAAAAAATGATTTACTAAAAATGTGCTTTTCAGATTGTATGCGACGATGTCATGCTCTCTGATGGGGGGCAGGAGCCAGTATTGGAATTTCAATTATAGGGTGTTTTCAGCTGTAATTCCCCAAAAGAAAGCCTTCAAATGTTGAACTGTATCGAGATCTGGTCTAAATCACACACGCTTTCCGTTGTTGACCGTTGATACACTGTTATCTTCAACAAAAGCATATTCTTGTGCCTCATTTACACATGATTCAGTAATAAACGTCTCACAGAGTAATCCATTTATTTATTTATCTGGTTCAGTACAAAAAATACCAAAGCTAAAATTAGTTTAAAGTCTGAATAAAGCATCATATACTGTAGGTCTGTCTGTTACCACTGCAGGCCAATAGAAACTAAAAGGTCAGCTGAAAATCCAGTACCGAAAGCTTTAGTGTCATAGACTGTTCATAGCTGGCTTGTTTCTAAGCTGCAAAAACAACTTTCCAGATGCATATTGGTTTACTGTTTGCTGTAAGTGACCATTTGCCAAATTCTCCATGTTTACGACCAGTTTGTGATCTTTCTAGATAATGCCAGTTCATCCGTTGTAAATCTTATGCAGTCTGCTGAACTGTGACGCCAGAATGTGCATAAAGATCCTTCTCAGTCAAAGGCCACACCAGGGCAATAATCGACCAAAGTATAGTGAATTATTGCATCAAAAGGTTTGAGAACTGGACTAATCTTTACCATCTGGGATAAAAAAAAAATAATTAATGGATTTTTTCCCCCTCTTCAAATCACTCCACAAATGACTTCTTTAGTTTACTCTCATTCTGGGTCATGTGTGGCTGGAGTCTGTAGCTATGGGCCTTTGACGGTAGCCTGGACAATACCCAGCCCGAACGGCGACATACTGCAGGTATAATTTAGAGTCGCCAATTGATAAGCCACACATACATTTATATACATATTTCTTTTGACTGAGGCTCAGGTCAACATTAACAACATTGTCTTCCCACTCAGATCTTGAACTACTGTAACATCATCGTGAGAATGTGCGCGATCTGGCAAAAACCTGCCCACACAGTCTGGGAGTCGAACACAGGACCTTCTTGCAGTCAGGTCAACCACTCCCACTGATGGTAGGAGGAAGCTGGAATACTCAGAATACACTTGCAGTAAGTGAAAAGCAGTAAAGTACATACAGCATTATAGTGGAATGTGCATATGTAATGTAGGGCTGTATGTAGCATTATGGACAGAAAACTTAGAAAACAACTACACTTAAGTTACTCTTTGAGAGCCATGACATACCCCTCAAGCCTTCAGTATAAAGAATTCACACAAGACATCCCGATAACACAAGAGCGTCTCGACGTCAACGTGCAAATTGGAGGTTGAACTGTGAATTGTAGCCTAAACATCTGCTTGTTCCCATAATTAGTTCAAATGTGATTGATGTAGTTAACACATTTCTATTTAAAATCCTGTAAATGAGGCTTGAAAATCTCCCAAGCCAACATTGTTAATTTAACAAATAATTAGCAAACAATCTCAACTGGAAACTCAAATATGTCGCACAGTAGCGATATTTTCACCTTTTCATCTTGTCTCCTTATGAAACTCGGCCAAAACAGATTTGACAATACTGCATTGTTAAGTGTAAAACCTCAACCAATGAAAAACTAAAACCTTGTTGAATAAATAGTTTTGTGGGGAGGTCAGGTGCATAAAGAGAAAGAAAAACTATCACCGAGAAATCTGCATAATGCAGAGAGAGGTACTCACACTGTAATTATATCCTTAATGCAGTGGAGAGGGCACATGCATACAGACTCAGAGGTTCTACTGTCTGGAAAAAGCACAGAGACAACTATTTAGCCCAAATGAGTCCAAAAAGTCCAAAAGGGTTCTTCAAATATTGTTTTTCTATTAAACAATTGTTGAAACTATACAAAATAAGCCAATTAAAGGAATGCACAAAGGGCAAACATTGCTTTCCTAGAAACCAAAGCATTTTTTTTTAAGCAAGAGTTTGAAAAACAAACAATTCCTGTGATTTACAAATATTTACAACTCAATTTTGACCAATTCTCGAACTTCAAATTGAGGCCAAAAATCTCCCTTGTTGCCTTTCAATTTATGTAGCCTGATAGGGTTCGGGATTGAATGTTATAAAATGAATGTTGTCATACTGTATATAATCTGACATTTCAGGGACTAGTGAACATTATCCACGGACTAACAAAACATCTGAAAACAATATAAAAAGTAGCTTAGCTGCTGCATCATTTCACAACCTGCATATACAACACACTTCAGTGTCCAAATGCTTTAATGGGAACAATAACTCCAGCATTTTACTTTATAGTTTTACTTTTTCATCTCTAACAGTTTATCATTATGAAATGCCCCAGGAATCCCACAAATCACTTTATTAAAAGTTCACAGCCTTTTTTTTCTTCTTCAAACTGCATTAAATAATTCTTAACCTCTAATCTTTTTTTATAATTGTAGCAGTTTTGCTGACACAATCCCAAACTCTATTGGTTATTCATTTTGAGACTCGTTAAATGTTCGACATTCTGGATGGGTCCAAGTCAAATATTCCACTACAGCGGCCATAAAAACTGCGCAGAAAGAAAACCTTTTCCTTATCGTTATGTTTACATCTTTGTTTTTTTTCTGAAGCAGAGGAAAAAACATGCATTTTTAATTCTGTTAAAACACATATAGAGAAGGAAGACTTCTCACATCAGATACATACTGTATGGCAGGTGCGTAGGAGACGAGGGAGTAACCCAATGTTCATCAAAAGCTAAGTATTTGGATATGCACATTATAATACAGCTATGATAGTACAAAATATAGGCAGCCATAGTGCCAGTGTAACCAAATCCATGGCTGTTTCAAGTGAACAGTGAGAGGTAAAAGCATACGGCTGACTGTGGGGAAACGGGGAGGGTCCCACACTTCAGAGAAAAGAGAGAGCGCGAACGACAGGTTGATTTATTCAAACAGTGAGGAGTGGGCGAATCAAACTTTAATGGCTTTTGGGAGAGCAAGACGATTCTCTCTCCTCTTCCAACTCTATACGTTCCCCTTTTTTCCTGCACAGCTTTACTTCCGTTCTCTCCAAGTCTTTGTTTGTAGATATCTTGACGGTCAATCACAAACATTGGCAAAGCATTTAGCTTTATTTCTCCCTGACAGGCGTTTCCCGTGGCCATCCCTGCAGCACGCAAATCAAGGTGCTCTTCATGCTCAGCGGGGTAAAGTAAATGACAGAAAGATAAAGAGTGGGAGAGGAGGTGATTTACCTTCACGACTGGCAGCCTACACAGTGCCCAGCCACTATTTGTTGTGTTAACCCCTCGACTGGAAAGGATGCAGGGAATAAAGTGTTTGCCACAGCTGACACGCTCCCTGACAGCTCACTCACGGCCATTGGGCTTAAAAGGCAACAAATGTGGGGCAAAAACTGGAAAAGAAAACCTAAAAATGGACTGAAGACACAGCTTGATTAAATGCTGGTGAATTGTGAAGGTATTTGTGCTTTTAAGCCAAGCCAGCCATAGTTCAAGTCAGGTATTAAATTATAGTAATAAGCTAAATTATGTGTTGAGACAGTTGCAATAACAAATTCCAAACAAATCAAAGATAGTACAGTATTATCAATAGGTTTGAATTTGGTGCTAAGAACCAAAACCACAAAATATGTCAGACCCACTTAAAGAGTTTGAGGTGACTGTTTCCTATTTAACCTTCTCCCTTGATCCATTTCTCACTCTTTGGCTAAATCTCTCCATCCGTTCCTGTGGGGTTTAGGGTCTTAGTGTCTCTTTGAGGCCTGTGCCTGTCAACCATCCAGCACTCAGCGCTGCAACCACCAGATTCAATTACACAACAGGGGAGAGCGGGCTGAAATTATTGCCGCTAAATCCAACTTTGAGAAATCTGGGTTTGTCTGCACCTTTAGGACGTCTGCTTACTGATTCACATGGAATGACCCCTCACCATATAAATCACATACAGTATAAGTATGGCATTCCCACTTATTCAGTCAAGATCAGTGTTTGCAACCTTTACAAACTGTGGTCAAAGCAAAGCAGCAACATCTGACAGGGGAGGTGAGATCACAGTAATAAGGTGAGGTGATTTTTAGATACAGTATTTCTTCTTCTTCTTCTCACCGTCTCTGCGTAGGTTTCCTCTGTGTACTCTGGTTTCCCCTACCACTAAAACATGTACAATAGGTTAATCCTCCAGCCAGGTGTTTCTGACCATTAGCATGGCTTCACATCTGGAGATGGGTCCCCGAGCACCGACCTTCGCTGGCTGCCCACTGCTCCTACAGGTCGCCCCAGCAGCATCAAGGATGGGTCAAATGCAGACAACGAATTTCCCTAAGTAAATTATAACTTAACTTAAAGGAACTATACAGAGTTTAAAAATGTTGAAATTAAGTATCTTCCTCCCCCTACATGATCGAGCAATGTCCTAATGTGTAGAATGAGCCCAGACCTATTCACCCCAACTGCCTCTAAAATCCTGCACTGTCACTCAAAAAGTTGTTAATTCCGGTCTGAAGTACCGTCATGCAGGAGCTTAAAGGGATACTTCGGGATTTTTGACATAGGGCCTCATTTCCTAGTTATCCAGAGTGTTGTTGATGTCTGGAGATATTTTTTTCTTAAATTCATGCAGTTCTTATATTTGAAGAGTCTAGTGGCGCTAGGCTAGAGCAAGGCTAAAGCATTTCTATGGTGTCAGCTAGCCTGCATTAAAAACAGTCTGACCCACTCCACAATGCACCTGAGGCAAATCACTTATAACGCCAGACTAACGATATAAATGTCTGTGTTAATAGAATAATTTTAACCATTTTGCATTTAAAATAACTTATATTTGAGCAGCATCAGCTTCGTGGCTGTAAGCTAAGTCCCTCAAAATGCGGTAATTCATGTGATCCAAGGTCAGTTATATTTCAAAAATTATTCTATTAACACAGACATTTATATGGTTAGTCTGGTGTTATAAGTGATTTGCCTCAGGTGCACTGTGGAGTGCGCCAGACTGTTTTTTAATGCAGGCTAGACTTTACCATAGAAATGCTTTAGCCTTGCTCTAGCCTAGCGCAACTAGACTCTTCAAATATAAGAACTGCATGAATTTAAGAAAAAATATCTCCAGACATCAACAACACTCTGGATAACTAGGAAATGAGGCCCTATGTCAAAAATCCCGAAGTATCCCTTTAATATACTGTAGAGACCGCAGTTACGCGTAAGACCTGAGGTACGTAGTGAGTATAAAAATGACCAACTTGCATCTAGTCCCTTTAACTTACAATGATATATACTTGTATTTTACTGCCTTTATAGGTTATAATGCTACACCTATTGCCTTCAGTTAGACATTTTGACAATTTTTTTGACATATTACCAAACCCAAGACATTGCCATGTTGCTATGACACTACATAATTTGCCAGAGACAAAGTAGTTTTAGTTTTTGAGGATCTGTACTTTACTTGAGTCGTCTTTTGTGGTTGAGAAGTCATTAGTTTGACTCCACCATTTGATAAATATAATACTTTCCTTTCCACTACATTTATAGTATTAAGGCCCCAAAGTAAAAAAATAAATAAATATGGCCATGTGTTTTGTAATTTTAATAGCCCAATAATGCACATTCTATGGTCAGTAGGTGGCGCTGTGTCAAAAGCGATTGTCTCACAACAGGGAAGATCGTTTGTAGTTCCCACATGATGAATTCAGGCACACGTTTCATGTGTGTGAAGCCACAGTTATTTTTTATAACATTAATTTAAATGGAGTTGCACTTTGAATACGCAAGTGTTTCTTACTGGGAAACGTTATCTAGTATTGGATTAATATGTATTTGACCAGCAGTAGCTCTGTACCTTTGCACTGTGCTTTTGAAATACAGTTTTAGCCCTGGGGAAGGCCTGTGAGCCGAAACGAGTTGGAATTTTTAATCCAGATAGCCACGTCAAATAAAGGCTTTTTAACTATTCATGCCTTTTTGAGTGCCTCAGGGTTTTTGTTTTTTTTTGCATTTTCATTTGTACTTTGACCATCTGTACAATTTGCAATGTGACATGAGCTAAGAAAAGGGATCCTTGAAGAAAAAAAAAAAATACAATAGTCTACGTTTATGCTCTTAGAATTTGAACCAGTAACAGAGGATTCCCTATAGGCCCTTGTGTGTGGTACCTGACAGTGTGAACAGTGGGCGCATCAAAAAGCTGCTTCTCTGTTTTGATGCCAAAGCCCACATCAAGCTCTAAACAGCTCATTCACAGGCATTATACAGGCTCTCCAGCACCTCGGCCAATTTTAGCCCATTTGTGTGTGTCATTAGTGCAGGAAATCATGGTTTGTAATCAAAATTGTTTAGAAACGGCAGTGGAGTAGAGGAGCTGGAGGATAAAATGACTCAGTAAATCCCAATATGCCGTTATTCACATAGTGCTAAATGTATATGAAAAAGGGAATTGTATTTGAGTACCCAATTACCTTGTTTGTAAATACCTAACTTGCTCATTCACTCATAATTCTCTGTCTTTATTTCTGGAAGCAGGTGCCTTTGCAAACACGGCCAATGCCAAGTTAATCCAGTCACTCTCTCACAATCATTTTATGTTTTAGATTCATATGTAGCAACTCACAATGTAACAACTAAATTTGAAGTTCGAAAGAATACTTTATGTCACTGAAGCTGTAACTCAAAAGCATACAGCAAGACCCAATATGATGTGGCTATTTCATTTTATTCTCTAACACTGTGCAAGGATTACTTTAGTAAACAAAAGTAATACAAAATAAATATACAGGCTATAAACAAAACAATGAGCCCAAATGTATGTGTATCTGTCGTTTTGGACAATACTAACAATAAGTCTCTGTAGTAATTATTGTGGCAGGATGTTACCAATGGAAGAAGCATAAGAAGGAGAAACCAGACTTCGTGATAGAAGAGCAGACCACTCAAATAATGATTCAGTACAATTGGACTGGGAATGTTTCTGTTGTTTTTGCTTTTCAGTAAGTCGATTCAAACATTTTTGTTGATTTACTGCTCTAACACACGACAAGGCTTCACAGTGCTAATATCCTTACCAACACACATGCTTGTATGACTCTGAGAAAACCAAAGGCCATATGTAAAATGATGGTATGATGAGTCTCACACGTTAGAGACCTATCCCTCTGGTGCAGTCCCTCATACTTCATGAGCTTACGGCAGGTTAACCCGGGACACTGAAATACGACTGAGTGAAAATTGAGGCTGAAGGGGGATTGGCTCACCTGCCTCACAAACCTAAGAGACAATAAACAGATACGTTTCGATACTTATCCACTTGGTGCCTTTCACTCGTCTGCCTTTTGCCATTATATCTAATCTCCCTATGCCACAAAGCACCACAGGTCTGCAATCTTTGCATCACCACCTTCAAGAGACTAAAACTGTATGCACTCTATGTTGAGATTTATAACCTTAAAAGTGCACTGTCAAACAAAGGCAAAACAATGTCCAGTCGGGTTGCAACCACACAACATTGCAAAATATTCAGTATCACATATCCAGTATAGTAAAGGAAGAGTAAGTAGGTCTGGTTTTGTAATATTTCACTAAAACATTTTACATTTATTATGTCCCCAGATATGAACCAAACATTTAAATTAATCCCCATTAGTCTTTACTTAGTAAAGACTATTCTTCCTGGGGTCCATAATCATCTGATTATGACAATAATCATAGTATGACCATTTTTGCCATAAAAAGCCGTAAAGGGGCTCATTATTAGTCCCGTGAACACACGCAAACAGAACCGTGATCGATAGATGCTGCCATCTATTGATCACTGCCGCATGGTCCCACTTACAGCACATACACACGTTGGGACGGAGTCCCGGAGCCAATCACACAGGTTCATCATTGGTCACATTCACTCGTGCGCGGTCTCTGGCTGGCAACACACAATGTAGTGTGGAAGCTGCCTTGAGTTTGTGGAGTTTTAAAGTGGCTAAACAGAGTCCATTGGTGACTCCAATGTAGATGGTCTAATGTTTACTCTGCTCTTCAAATCTGCCCGGGTTCAGCGCATTTGTTAAACTTTAGCAAGACATAGACGACTCATTTATGATCTCATATATTGTGCTTAGGGAAAATGCTTTGTTAGGTAGTCTGCTGTTTCAATTATAGAGAAAATCTATCGAGAAAACTTTTGCCTTGTTGTGTCTGTGTAGTTAGAGCATCAGACATGTAAAGGAAGGAAGGACTTTCACAGATATGGTCACAAAGCGCTTTACACGGGACAACTTTACATTCACTCCATTCTTGGTGGTGGTAAGCTACGTATGTAACTTCAGTTTACCCTGGGGGAGACTGACAGAAGCGCATGTCGCGACTGCACACCTTTGCACTAACTCTGACCACCACCATACATGCATGCACACACATCATTCATACAGGCCTATTGTATATGTTTTTAATGGTGGGGAAACCAGAGTACCCGGAGGAAACCTACGTAGCCCATGCAATCTCCACTCAGAAAGGCCCCGTCCAGGTGGGAATCGAACCCTTGCTGAGAGGCACGAGAGCTAACCTCTGTACCACCGTGCTGCCCAACACCAGCCGCCATTGCCTCCAAGAATACATAAACAATATATCAAGGCAACCCAGCTCGCTTTTATTTTTGTATTGCCATTCTAAATCAATAGAAGTGCCTGCTACTTTTAAATTTCAAGCCATATTCTTCAAAACCACTTACTACTTCCTAAAATGTCCGTTAGGATTTGTTTATAAAAAAAATCCCTTAAAACTAACAGGTGTCAAACTTCTATTGCACTATTACACTCAGCTTTCAACAACATATTTATTCACTATACAGAAACAGCTTTGAGGCAACAAACATTATGTGACAACCTTTTTGCTACCACTGCAACACCTCTTACCTTTTGATTGCACTGTCACTACACACTCAACCCAAAGCCAATGAGTAACTTGTGATGACAAACACGCAGCAGCCATCTTTGTTCCTTTTTTTGTGTGTGACTGTACATTTCTGAGGCTTTCAAGAGCACAGCTGTGAGTTTGTGTGTGTCCGCAGGCAGCGGGGGTGACAGTAAAAGGCGCGCGTTGGCACCATAAGAGTAGTTGTTAGCGCTGGCATTTGATTTGGTCACAGTGACAGCAAGACCCATTACCAGCCGAGGGTCAGACATCTGCAGAGAGGAGAGAGCGAGCGGGCTGTTTTTCAGACCCTTTGCTCTGTAAATATTTGGAGCCACCAATACAGGACTCAGCATATAACTAACATGGAGGTTAGGAGTCCGTACTTGGAGGTTAGGAGTCAGCTTGAGACTATTTACAGAAAGATACATCCAAAGCAAAATTCACAAATGTTGAAACAGTTGTTTCTGGCGAGAAATTGTGTCCATAACTCCCTGTTTGTTGTACTTTTATTATCTATATGATAATTTAAAACTCACATAAAGGGCAGGAGCCACTAAGAACAAATAAAACACTTTCTTTGTATCAATAACGCACCATTTCATTTTTTTTCTTGCAAAGAACTGTGTCTAGAAGTCAGTTTCACTTTAAAGAGGGGGTATTATGCTTTTTTCAATCACATAGCACCAGTCTATAGCATACTACAATGATGACGTAACCTTCTGTTGGTCTGTATATGCAGTAAATTAAAATAACTGCCTTGAATAAAATTGCTCTCTCAAAATGGCTGTACTGAACGTCTTGAAATAGGCCTCTGTCTCTTTAAGAAGCTTTCCGACATGCCCCCTTCAGCACACTGCTGTGGCATTTAAACAACACTACTGTGCGGGGAGGGGGCTCTGCTGAGCTGAGGAGCAGTGGTTGGTGGCTTGGCTGGTGACGAAAGGTCCAGAGGCGTCTCCAGGAGGTGGGGGCGTTCCTAGGAGGACTGAGGCATAGCTACACCTAAAACGGCTGCCGTCTAAGTTTTTACTGATTACTCAGAAATATGTGAATGAGCCAAGGCAACACTCCAGGCATGTGTTTAATGAGGGAATGACATAATAACATGATATAAAGCTTGAAAAAGTCGATTTTACATAATACCCCCCCTTTAAGGTAATGCTCGTCAGTGGTTTAAAAAGGAAACTGCAACTACAACTGAACTTGGTTTTCCATACGCTACAAATCTAACTCTGTTGGCTGTTTAAAGCTATGCAATCACCTGATGTAAACTACCTGCAGTGCTTATGAGAAAAGCTGGCAAAGTGAATGACATTCCTCACTCCAGTCTCACTCCATTGTCTCGCCGTGTAATAGATTTAGGTTTTGGCCCATCTGCTGTCCTATCACAACATTATTCCTATGCGCTCTTTGCGTGCGGCTGCCGGCTGGGTGTGTGGTTGCTGTAAATCTGGCCAGCTCATTAGCACTGACAGAGGGAATGCTCCGAGCCCACCTGCTCCCCTTCAGCCTCTTTATGGCTCTACAAATTAAAAGGACATTTACACACCGCCTCGCTGCTCTGCGCACTGCAAGCCTCACCTTGCCACTAACATTGCTTCATCTGCTCTCGCTGCTGAGCTATGGATACTACGCAAACTCTGCATTCATCACCCCCAACTGAGCTAATTATTCTCAGAGACTTATTCAAACTGCGATGGGGTCAATATGCGATGAAGATAGAGGCTTTACAAGCAGTAAACGGATGTATCTTTTAACTAAGAGCTATGGACATTTCAATCTATAATACTATAAGTAGATTAAGCCATTTTTTGATCAAACTCAGCACATAAGTTATCTTGGATACTATGATTCAAAAAGCCAGTTTCTACTCAAAAACTTAAATATGAATACTATTTTCTATAAGGCTTTCCAAGATACCTATAATGTAAATAGGCCAGGTGTCAGTCCCCCGATAAAGATGTCATTTGTTTCATTTTTGACCCACTGTTCTAAGTTCATTCTCACCTCAAACCATTACAAGTTCATATTATTTTGTTCCAACTCAGCCACGTTTGGCCCTAGAATCCAAAACCTCTTCTTTAGGACCTGCTTCATTCAAGGACTATGTTTAGGTCATGTTTTGTCACAGGATTAGGCAATTTGGCACATTCTGAAATAATGAATAATTAAATGCTGGGTGCTTTGGTTATCCGACATTAAACATTTCATTGGAACTAACTGGCTGCTCTGAAAGAGATTCTGAGAGCATTCATACCAAAGTTGGTGCTTGTATCACAAAGCATGATTTTGGCTTAATCTGCCCCAATAACTGTTTAAACATATTCAGACCTTACCTTGCATCTCACAGTGTAAGAGCAATTTCTCAAATGTGATTAAATAACACCATTGTTCATTTAGAGCAGCCTTACATTCAAGGTGTTTTTCTGGTACAGTCGTGCTTTAGTTCTATACCCTTTTTATTTGATCCACTCCTTAGTACTTAGAGTGAGTTTAATTAATCCTTAGTCCTTTTACTGAGCTCTTGTGACCTGGGTCAGAATATGTGGCCCTAAATCACAAGGACACATAAAAGTATATACAGACAATGTCACCATAAAACAGTAACTTTCTTACTCACCAACTGTTAAACATTAAAAAAAATATGACCAATTCCCATCAAAGGCACAAAGGCCGTTAATTTCAGATAAATCAGTTTTGACTCAAAGTAAAAAATGTCAACATTTGCGACGCATCCCTTAATACTCCAATTTAATCCAAAATACCGTTTACTGCTTCTCTTTCAGTGTCAGCAAAATACTTCCAACTTAAGCAAAAATATAGCACTTTTAACTATGTCCAAATTTTGTCTACAAAATGAAGCCGTCCTAAATAGTTTTCCTGCTGAGTCCTCATATTATTTAAAGAAAGCTTTTATATGGATTTTCAAGGAGCAGTGACTGCGCGTTGGCCCAAGAAGACCTCATATGGTGGGTGGTCTAAGCACTGCTTTTTGTCCTATTTATTTGCTTGAGTTTATGGATTGAGAGCTTTGAAGATTTGGAGAAGAATAAAAAATGGACCGTATGAGTGTGTGTGTGTGTTGTGTGTGTGGTGTGTGTGTGCGTGTGTATTCAGCTCCTGTTTGAAGTCCCTCACTCCAGCAATTACTTCATATCAAGGATTAGATGGAGCGCAGGGCACACAGGAGGGAGACACATGGAGGAGAGCGAGGTAGGAGATTGAACGAAAGGCCTAAGAAGCAGGACAAACCAGCAAAGACAGAGCTGTTTTTTCAACACAAAGACATGAGCCACTGACAACCGCAGAAATCATAGAGTCGTGGAGAAATACAAGCATTTCTCAAACAGCAAGGCAAACAGCAAAACACTATGAATAACTGATGGGTGCTGTCAGAGTCTATTTACGATGGAAACAATAGTCACAACAGACTCAACTTTTAAAAATGTGCTTTCTTACATCAAAAAATTCAGAGACAAAACACTCCATCAGCAAAGCTTGTGTGAGGAGAAAATATTTACTCCGTGCCTCGACTGACACTTTTCAGGTCGACAATGTCATTGCCACTATAGACTTGAAAGATTAATAGTTACAGGCATTGATACAATGGTTTTCACGACACTGTCCTGTAACTGAGCCCTTTTATACAGTAAACATCTTGCATCTACAACATCCAAGCAACAAAGTGTATGACCTTTGACAATTAAAAACTATATAACTTCTTGAGGAACCCGTTCAGTGAGACATTAATCTTACTGTAATGGCTGGACAGCTGGGTCAGAGCATCTCCAAAATTGCAGCTTCCACCTTCCAAAAGCTGGAAGGTGGAACAGTACCAGCAACAGGTGATGCCAAAGCAGCTAAAATCACACACAAAAACCCACATGACTAACTTGTATAATGTTGAGTTAGCTTAGGTTATCTTAAGATTTGGAGATGGATTTCCAGCCTCCTGACAGGTTGACCAAGTGGCAATGAAGGATGGGTCAAATGCAGGACAAATTTCCCAAGAGGAACAATGAAGTTTAATCTAAGGAGACATACCATGCAAAATGATCTTTTAAACATCTTCTCATAAAAATGTACCTGCATTCACACAGTATTGGGTAATCAATTTATAATCAATTTGGTTGTTTCTTCCTCTACTTCTATGCTCTACACTTTCTTGATAATATTGCGTCATAGATGAAACACAAAACTATCCTGCACATTTTTAAAGCCAATATTATTCGACAGATTGGTTCTGAGCAAATCTAGGCTCAAAGTTTCATTGCAGCACCATGGAGCAAACACTCAAAATCACCAAAAACTTCAATTAGTATTGAGAAATAAATAGATTATCCTTTACTATATGCACTTACATCATCTTAATTCTAAACAGGATCCACTGCATTGTGGACTGATTGTCAAAACCAATAACAAATTTCATAACTCAATGTGGAAACTCATTTGTCATCTGTTGTCGTGCTGTGACTTGATCAGCATTCTCTCTGCAATGCCTTATGTTGGACTTACGGCTAAAATGAAAGCTAAAACCGGCACCCGTAGCCTGACGGTGAAGATCAACAAAATTACGGTAACATTTTCCCTTGGAGTTTGACATTTGTGTAGATTTATGTCTACGTAGACCCATTATGTTGGAAAATATGATGACATGATCTGCAAAAAACGATATTAGCATAGCACGAGCCTATCACGCATGTCCTCTGGGTAGGGCCTTACCTCTGGGATCTGGAGGGTGTATGGCTGGCCATAGAAAGATGGCGCGTTGTCGTTGACGTCTCCAATTTGGATGTTTACTGTTCCTGTGACCAGCTGCAGAGAGAGCAGTAGAAACCTCGGTGAGACGCTGCCAAAAACACCACCTCCTCAGTGACTTAAGAGGACGTTGGTGAGTCAAAATAAACTATCAATGCCAAGCTTGGATTTGGAAGAAAGAAGGGCCAAGAATGTGAGACGTTACCCGCGGGGCAGAGTAGGATGAGCGTCAGTAAATTTAAGAAACTAAAACATGTCGAGTTAGACAGGTGTCAGAATGATTACACATAAGAAAAGTGAAAAATGGGGATATTAAGTGCGTGAGACTGAGATAGAGACAGCAGTTTGAGGTGGCTGGGATGCATCTAAGTGTTAGCGAAGACAGAGGTGTCAAACAGGTAAAAACAGCGAAAATCTCACCTCTTGTTGGTCTCTGACGGTGAACTCAACCTGCATCTCTGACTTGGTCTGTGCAAAAACACAAATGAGGATGTGAATAGGGTTTAGGATTAAAAGGTAGGGCATGCGCTCTAACTGGTTTAAAATAAACACTACAATCAGAGCCGATGCTGGTCAAAAACAGTTCCACTGTGCAGTAGAGCAGGGCATAAGTGGAACATAATGACCTCAATTCAGGCCCTGCCCCTCTGTCTGAGAACCACTAACCACTTAGTGTCAGACTGGGATTCAGGACTACTAGTCTATTTCCCCCACTTTTTAAAATTGTAAATGGAAAATTGTCATATTCTCACTTCTGGTCCCTTAACCACAGTTTGGGAACCGCTGATTTAAAACTAACTGATGCCTGCTCCTGGCGGTTATTTATATCGTACCACTGAGAATTGGCCAGTGAGTAGCCCAACTCGTTTTAGACTGTGCACATTCAGAGAACCAGAGTTACTGTAAGTAACTGTGCTCATGAGAACCATGTGGATTCAACTCCTCTATGAGACAAAAAGGCCACGTGTACGGCTTCACTCTCGTCTATTCGCCAAACTACTGTCCCGATACTCCGCTAGAAACAATAAGAAGAGAGTTTAAATGAGTGTGTGGCCATGCAGCCCAGAGTCCGAGCAGAGACAACATGAGAGCAGCGCCCGGGACACGGGTGACATGCAGGCGCACAGGAGGCGAAGTACGCACCGGGAGACAGACAGCCGAGCGGGGATGTGAAGGGGAGAAGCACTCGCGCCTGGCAGGGGGAAGGCGGTAGGACTCTCCTGCTCATCCACTTCAGCAGACTGCTGCGTTTTGGTGTTATATGTGACAAAGTAGGCGGAGAGTGAGTGAGCGCTGTCAGAGAGCCTGTCCCCGTAACAAAGTGTTGATTAATCAGTGAAACAACACTGTAGTTTGACTGAGATGCGGGGCCCTTGCGGCTGCGGGGGCCCTACGCACCTTACGTAGTTTGTGTATAGGAACAAACGGCTCTGACTACAATCACCACAACCCGGGTTGCCTTCACCAACTTTATTCAGTGTATTTGAATTGGCCATGCCTTAACTAAAGCTATGCCCTCCAGAATTTAGTGACTGAACAGGAGGCCTGGACGGGCAACACATAATAGGACTTAATTGGGGACAGATACTGGGATTTTGGCAGCAAGCATTCAGATCAGACAGAGGTATTTTACATTAACGTCATTCTAGTTGAGCCAATGGATCTGGCAACCTCAAGTGTGGGACTCATTCTCGTTTCTGACTGGATATTCAGGTAAAAGTGTGAATAAATCAAAAGGTCATTTTTCCCTCGGGAGGTGTTCTGGGCATGTCCTATTGGGAGGAGGCCTCGCGGAAGAATCAGGACACACTGGTGGGACCATGTTTCTGAGTTGGCCTGGTGTTGTCTCGGGATCCCACCCCCAGAACAGCTGGAGGAAGTGTGTCTGGGCATCTCTGCTCAGACTGCTGCCTGCGTGACCCGGCCCCGGATAAAGGATGGATGGATGGGTCATGTTTCTGAAATATTTTGAAAAATTCCTACATATACAGTGCCTTGCAAATGAGATGAGGCAAAGTACTGATATTTACCATCAAGGTCTCCCCTGTTTTCTTGGTCTGACAAACTACATTTATATTGTCACCAGAGATGGCATTTATGAGCTCTTTTAACAGTTGGAGAGATGTCATTTTGTTGGTTTCCATAACATATTGTTGAGTTATTTGCCCAAAGCTCAAACACCAGAACTTGTAGAGCCTGTTTGAAATGACTAATGATGTTGCGTATTGTGCATAAAGTGGTGATATCTAGTTTTGTAAATTTATTATTGTGGCGCAGTCAATTTTGGTGGGCCATGATGAGGTTATATTTCGATTTGATCACAATCAGGACAAGTGGGTGAACAAAAATAAGTGTCAGAAGAGTTCTCGTCAATGTAATAACAGTCCAATCACTGAGACAACAGTGAGACGACGACGAATGATGAAGCATTCCTACCTCTCGATCCAGCGGCTGTCGAAGAGCGACCACACCTGTCACAGGGTCCACACTGAAGAACTTCATGGCCTCTTCTCCAAGTATCCCGTACGCGAGAGGGTCCCCTTCAGGATCAGTAGCCTGCAGCGTGGTTATGGCCTGCCCTGTAAAAATCAGAACAAAAAGGTTAAACACCAGAAAGACTCCTCCTGGACCAGGATAAAGCCCAGGAGCTTATTGCTGTGAGGCGAGAGCGCAACCTTTGTGATAATCAGGGAGATTTTAGTTTACATTTTGCATCCCAAGAGGACACTGTTTTTCCATGATTATTTTATTACCACACACTTCTCATATTGTCTAAAATTACATGCATTATAATAGCTTTGTTATACTTGGATTAACCCCAAAGTTATTATAAAGCATCATTTCATCACATTTAGATATCTCAAACAAGACAATTAACTTTGCTAACTCAGTCTGACATTTAAAAAGTGACATCTATATAAAATTCACACACTTTGTTTTCTTAATGTCGCATATTCCTAAACACCACTAATTCAAAGTCAGTCAACATATCAAGAGTATACATCCATTTTGCATTGCTCCACGACGACACACAAGGGTATAGGGAGGAGAGTATGTTAATTGTATCTGCAGTGCTCCCCGGACTTCATTTATCATGAACACTTTAGCTAAGACACAGGGCTAATCAAAGCTAAGGTGGATGAGGGCACGTAAACACTATCTTCCATAGACGGTAAGGTTAAAGCAGCTCAGAGGACAGTGGTGTGAACTTTGACCGCACGGGACACGCCTCATTAACAGCGAGAGCAGGACGACTGGACCACTCACTCATAATGCCCTTGTCCTATGAACTTGAAGAGACACTAGACATGTGATTATCAAACTTTTCCCATAATAATAATAATGCATTGGTTTTATACAGCGCTTTTTTGGACACTCAAAGACGCTTTACATTGCACTATTCATTCACTCCATACTTGATGGTGGTAAGCTGCTATTGTAGCCACAGCTGCCCTTGGGTAGACTGACGGAAGCGAGGCTACCAGTTTGCACCATCGGCCCCTCCAACCACCACCAACCACTCACTCACTCACTACATTCGCCAGGCTTCCTGGTGTTACCAAACGGTCTTCCATCCAAGTACCGACCAGGCCCTTCCCTGCTTAGCTTCCAAGGTCTGACGGGATTGGGCAGAGCAAAGGCGGTATGGCCTCTAGTATGGTCTAACATAAACGGAAAAAAAAGATGAATTCTGAGCAACTTAATAATAGGACTGCACAATAGCGTATTTCACAGTCACTAAAAATAGATCGCTGCAAAGCATCATGGGGTGTAGAGCGAGCCAAACAAGCATTCATTTTGCATGGTGGCTATGGCCTAAGTCGCTTCAATAGTCAATCTTCGAAAGTTATCAACAACAAAATATGTTCAAATGCCAAGGAACCATATACTATATATATATATATATACCAACACTATACAGTAGGTGATGACATGCGCCTTAGTTTGGCTAGCATTCTGCCATTAATTTGGAAGAAGAATAAAGAAGAATGAAGAAGAAGACAAAGGCGAAGAATTAAGAAGAAGACGACGAAGAAGAAGGATGAAGAAAGAAAGAAAGAAAGAAAGAAAGAAAGAAGGAAGAAGAAGAAGAAGAAGAAGAAGAAGAAGAAGAAGAAGAAGAAGAAGAAGAAGTAGAACAAGAACAAGAAGAAGAAGAAGAAGAAGAAGAAGAAGAAGAAGAATGGGTCCTACGTCCGAGAATGACAAGCCTAGCAGTGCTCTCAGATGTGGAGTTATTCAGGAAGAAACAACGTGAACAAAAATCCCCAGGTGAAAATCTCGACCAAACAGCATGCCCACCCAAACGTGGGAGAAAAAGGCTTTTAACAGATTTATGGCTCATCATTACAAGATCCTGCGGCTCCACTATGTGACAACGAAATCGAGTATGATAGTGCATCACCTGAATGTAAGTCAGCATGCACGCATTCACTTAAATGCGCTTTGTTTGTTTAGCTTTGTGACGTCAACTGTAAAGTTGGCTATTAATCTACAGAACAGAATCAATATAATATTTTTTAAAGGTTGCTATTACCAGACACCAAGACTGCAAATGTTTATGTGATTTTGTGATGTCTTGTGAAAATGAATTGGTCTCTGTGAATAAAACCTCCTAGTTCTGAATTGATCTCTTCAAACATGTTCTCAAATTGATGTGATCGCATCACAGTCAAAATCCATGTCAGAAAAATTACAAATGTGTTTTGTTCTCTTTTAATCATGCCTGGACAGCAGGGGTGGGACGGGGTTGGGGTGCGTGTGTGTGTGTGTGTGTGTGTGTTGTTGTTTTTTCTTGCATATTTTGTATTATTATTATTATTATTATCACTTTTTTCTTTTATATTCTGTTGCTGTTTCCTTTATTCTTTCCACTTTAAACTGTACATGCAAAAGTACTGTGCAGAACTGACCCATTATCACGAAGGGTGAAAAAAAATAAAAATAGTTGTACTGCATATTGAAATGATCTGTAAACTGAAAAGATGCACAAATCAATACAAATTTGATCCAAAAAAAAATGTGTTTTGTTCCAGTTCTACTTATTAAATGATGATAAATGGGCACAAACAGGATTTGAGCTATACCAAATCTAAGACTTAACCTAAACCAAAGTGGGGCTAAATTACTGTATTGTTATCCAGGCTTAATCTAGTTAAATCTAAGACCAATTCAGACCCTAAATACAGTATATACTAAATCAAGCTAATCCAAATGCAAATCTGAAAAAACGCAAAGCTCTCGGGTACTGGACTTCATATTGGATTGACTTCACATACCCTATGTATCTACTGTGAGGCCTGCACTCTTGTTTGTATTTTATACCTCTTATGTTCTGTGTTGTGGATAAACCAGAACTAAACCAGGATTAAACTAGGACTAAACTGAAACCGGTTTGAAACAGTGCAATCTGAAAAAGTCTATGTATCACTAGTTGTACGTGCTCAACAGTTTGAGATCCACTCCACCAGACACAAACCCGGAGTATATCAGGGCTGTCAGCTGTGCACCAAACTGTTTAACACAACAACCAATTAGGCCCCACAATCCCACACCCTCCCGTTTTATTAATACGCCCCATTTTCCCATTGAAAGGGTGGCAAAAATGACTAATTAATATAACGATTTATGAACCCCTCTCATTGCGTCTAATGAGATTTATGCAAATTCAGCTGCTTTCAATATGAGTTATAATTTTGGTTTGAGACGGTGCAAATTAAGCATTTTACCTCATAGTCATCAATAATAACTTGACTCCACCCTTTGCAGCTCTCATGAGTGGAAAGATACTGTATGTTTGCTCTGTGTTGGCCGACACATACCTTACTGTTGTCATCGATGGATAATAGTGGCCAATTGCAGCATGAAATTATGCTTCATACTGTATCAAGTTTAACATATTAAAGTTGTTCAGTCGGCACATTCCAATGATCTTAAAGTGGACATAATGTGCAATTGTGGCTTGTCAACATTCCTTCACCTCAGGATTGATATTCCACGCATTATAATCTAAATGCGTGTTTATTGTTTAGAGCAGTGGTCCCAACCTTTTTGTCTTGCCTTGAGTTTTTCATTTAAAATATGAAATACAAGCCATTGTTCACGCTAACTGTGGCACTGCTGGTTGTTTATCTAAAATAAGGGTATAAATGTTTACGAACCACTAGAAAACAACTAGGTGACCAGCCTAGCGTCATTTCCCATAGGCAGATGAGCATTTAATATGAAGCGTTTTTGTGAAATGTGTCGCAAATAGTGTTTTTGACATATGACCTTATATGACTGGAGAGTTTATACTGTTAAAATAAGCAACAAATTTGCCTCCTGCGCTCGGTAACATTCACGGCATGTTTTAGACCTGGGGGAATAAAGCAGGATCCGTCTGAAGCTTATCTGTGACACAGTGGCACCGGGCCCTTTCTCTGACAAATGACGCTATTTAGCAGCAAGTGATGCCAGTCGTACTGTTATGAATGATACCGCGCACATTAGGAGCGCCCCTCCCCTCTCCGCCGCCTCCTCGAGAACGATGGGCTGCAGTCCTCATCTCTCTCATTCACCTGTCTGTCTGCACACCCCGCGCCTCTCAAAAGCTTTAGCTCAGACTGAGACACGCGCGCTCAGGGTTACCGCTCTGTTCTCCCGGGCTAATGCTGAAGAAGTGAACCGTTCACCCAGTAAATGAGTCATGGCTGAATCTGAATACATTTAGAACAAATTCGAAACCGCTTCATTACGATAAGTACTTTCTGAAAGTTTATGTAGCAGTTTTGTGTAAAGACAAAGCGGCAGTCCGTTATTGTGGCAGGGCTGTAGAGGCAGCTCAATATAAAAGGAAACACTGCACTGATAGTGACTAAAACTACGGCTAAATTGCTACATACTTTTGTCGACTAATAAAAATGAATACAAATTAACAGAGGGAATAAAAAGGAACAAGATCTAAGCTCCTGATTCAAAAACCTTTCATTCAAAGAGCTCAGTACTATTCCATTCAATTCATACTATTCAACGTCTCACAAAAAAAGTACAGTTTGACAGCCTCCAAGCATAATTACCGAGGTTTTTTTTGGGCCAAACTGAGATTTCTGTTTCAATGCTTTATCTTTTTATTATTTTTTAGGTAACACTGAATAAGTTCACAGCCAAATAAAAGATTTACTGCAACCAAAATGACTTTCTATCAAAGTCATCTTTATGAAGATTTTGAAGTGAAATAGGACTTAGGCATTAGGCAAGAGGGCTCACCGTCTGCTAAAAGAGCCATGAAGTTTTGTAACTTTAAATATTCACATCATGTAAAGCTTTTAGTAGACAAGAGAGGGAAAAATAAATAAAAGAAAAACTATAAAGATGTGTTTGGCTACAACAAATAAAAGAACATTTTGGACTAATCCTAAAGTTCTTAAAGGGGGGTATTATGCTTTTTTCAATCACATAGCACCAGTCTATAGCATACTACAATGATGACGTAACCTTCTGTTGGTCTGTATATGCAGTAAATTAAAATAACTGCCTTGAATAAAATTGCTCTCTCAAAATGGCTGTACTGAACGTCTTGAAATAGGCCTCTGTCTCTTTAAGAAGCTTTCCGACACGCCCCCTTCAGCACACTGCTGTGGCATTTAAACAACACTACTGTGCGGGGAGGGGGCTCTGCTGAGCTGAGGAGCAGTGGTTGGTGGCTTGGCTGATGACAAAAGGTCCAGAGGCGTCTCCAGGAGGTGGGGGCGTTCCTAGGGGGACTGAGGCATAGCTACACCTAAAATGGCTGCCGTCTAAGTTTTTACTGATTACTCAAAAATATGTGAATGAGCCAAGGCAACACTCCAGGCATGTGTTTAATGAGGGAATGACATAATAACATGATATAAAGCTTGAAAAAGTCGATTTACATAATACCCCCCTTTAAGCATTTGTTGGTAGTGTTAGAGGTTACAAAGTTACAAGTACAGCTAACGGCTAAAGAACTTTTGTATTCTATGAAAAACTTCTGTATGACTGAGCGCTTACACAAACACTGAACACCGCAGAGGAGAGACCCCTCCGTTTAATTCGGCCCAGTCTTTTAGGACAGTCAGGGGGGCAGTTGATGCTAAATCAGTGTCTGGAGGATATCAATCTGCCGTGGATCGATATGATAGGGGCGCGTTGGAAGGACCTGTCCCAGCCCTGGGCCCAAAGGCTTAAGAAAAAGAAGGGGCTAAAGCCAAAGCCCTGTTTATTATGTGTGTGACATCTCTGCACCCCTCCTTCATCTGAGCGCTGATTCAGTGGGACAGCCACTGTCAGGACTTCAATTTCAGGTGCGCTGTGAAATATGTCTAGACATTTTATGGTCCACAGAAGCTTAATGGGTATATGGGCCTGTTCAGGATGCTGTCTACCAAAGCACTGGCAACCTCAAGGAAAAGATGAAATCACAATCAGGATACGCCATGAACATGATGCAAAAGTGAATCTCAGGGGAACATAATTTTAATTTAGTTTTCTTGTGGACGGTTAGATCTGTGGTTATAAAGTTTTTGCACAAAATGTAGGGAAACCACAGTGTTTACCTTTATAAATGTCACCCTTTGTTCACCACTTCTGATTATTTATGAGTTTGTGCTACGTTTAAAATTCTGAATTTACTACCGGTTGTTTGTCTGCCGTAGGAGAAAGACTGCAGCTGTGTTCTGTCGTAAACAATAGGCCTTTGTTATATGGATAATAAATGTGTGGTTTCCTCGTTCTTATAAATACTTGATGAGAGTGTTGAGGCCACAGGGTGAAGTCATGAGGAGGCTGATGAGTCAGAGCAGTGCCACTCATGTTTCTGAACTGTCCACGGCGGACACAAAGAGGCTTCAAGCACATCACAGTCGCTCATCAATCAAACTCCGCCGTGTCTCATGGCAAACGCTGCCGTCAGCTCGGTTCATCAGCCCATTCAGCACTATGGTCTGCATACTTATATACATTTATACACAACTACAGGCAAGACCTAGTTACAGTACAATAGGGCTAACGGAGAAGTGAAGTAAGGTGACTGTTTTAATTCTATAACAATCAAATGTGTCACTAATGACTCTCTACAGGTGAAGCTCAGTTGTAGCTCAAATGGTAGATTTGTCGCCAGGCCCAAAGGTCGGAGATTCTGTATCAGCTCCCACCAGTTCAGACCGTGTGTTTGTGTCCTTGGTGTCTTTGTATGAATGTGTAAATGTGAATGTTTTTTGACATAAAGAGCTTTGAGTGAACTTAAAACCATGCCATGTTAAACAATAAGGCCGAAAATGGAAGTAGGAGGTATTTTGGACATGTTCGTGGAGGAATGGTGCATGGGTGAACGATGCTGAGCTCAGAGGCTGCTTGCAGGAGGCTTAGAGAGAAGCAGTCGGAGAGAGGGGAGTTAAGATTAGAGCTAAAGCAACATTTTATGTGGCCATTTTTGAAGAGGAAACACCTAAAAGGAAATGGTTTCCTTTGGCTTGAATTAATCAACTCACTCTATAGGTTTAGGGACCACTATTGAAGTCAATTTCTCGATCGTATTATCCGCATTATAACCTGGGGGTCACAAACACAAAGCATCGCTCTTCAAAATGTAGATTAAAATTAATAGGGACCACAGTGTGTTCCCCAGCGTTTGCGTTTACGTGTTGCATTTATATTGAGAGATGTATGTACCTTCTGGGAATGCAGGTAAATGTAAAAAATAAGAAAGATAAAGTATGGCAATCTGAGAAGAATGACAACAGGGATAGAGCCTGGATTTCCATACAAACAGCTGGGCGATATGTTTACGGGGCATCTTTAATGGACACAAGAAGATGAATACAGAGAGAGGATGTTCTGTAGGATGAGGACTGGGCAGAGAGAGAGTTAAATATTTTTTCCTAAGGGTGGTCTATTAGATTTCACCCAATAAAAAGATATGGGAGAAAACAAACAGTTCACTTATATGTTCAGCCCACTGTGACGTGAATAAACAAAGCAGAGTATACTGGGATTTTTCATGCATTTTAACTGAGACATTTGCTTGTGGTGTATGTAGACGTTTTTGTCATTACTGGCCATACCACCTTACGAATGCCTGATCTTGAAAGTTGAAACCTAAGGAGTGATGAGCCGGGATTGGCAGACCTTGGGGGAATACCGGGGGCCTGTGTGACTGGATTATGATGGTCAGGGGGTCTGTGTGTGCAGATATGTGCAGCCAAAGCGTCTGTCAGTCTAACTCAAAGGCAGCAGTGGTGATATTTGCCAATGTGATTCCCTTCCCATTATCAGAAACCTTTTTTTTTTTTTTAAACCTTAAACCATATTTAAATATAGGGTTTGGGGATCTAATGTCTTTAAATTGAACACTGTGGCGAAAGCATTAAATAAAAAAAACAGCGGGAAAAACTCAATTAAGTTCACACTGCGGCAGTGTGAATATAACATTTGCTTAACTGAGTACTTTGCTTTTTTAAATCTCCAATGGTTTGACATGCACTTGTATGATGTGGCTATGACAGAAATCCTTATCTGTGTAGTAAACTCACTTGTTTCGATTTTATGAGCCTAATTTATTTGGATAGGAACATGAAATAACAAAGGCGTAGTATCTGAAACTTGAAATTGGACTTTTCTGGTTACATTTTATTCAATGAGACATTTTTATCGTATCTTTAGGGCTATATTTAAGGTCTATATAGTATACGCCTCTTCCCTATCTTTCTTTGGAACTGGAGCATTTTTGCCTTGATCAGTCTAATTTCTTTAAAATATGGCCCAAATTACAAGAGTAGTTCATCTGCAAAAGTTGGTATTTGCTGATAACTAGGAGCTAATTCATCACAATAAAACCCTTACTTTTAGTAGCGCCACTGAGTCGGGACATTTACAGCGCTGTTTCTCATCTCGCTCTCATTTGCCCTTTTCCACAGATCCTCCTCGTGGATCTCCTCCATGTGCGCTGCCGCCGCCTTTGTTTCAGTGAGCGTGCGCGGGCATTAGCGATGTTTGCCACATCAATAACCGCGATAGAGACCAGAGCCCAAGACAAATAGTGCCCGGAGTGAGGCTTTAAGTGACTCCTGTGTTTCAGTGGCGCACGGAGCAGAGTCCTTGGGAGGCGCTGTATTAATCCCGTAGATTTATGACTAAATCTGTCACGGATGAGAGGGGAACCGCTCCAGCCCCTTCTCTTATGTTAGAACGCTCCTCCGAGAAATACGGGGCGGTCAAACGCGCATGAGTGAAATGTGCAAGCTCCTAAACAGTCCAGATGATCGAGGCAAATATATATCAAGCACATGTGCAGTGGAAAGAGCGGGAAACACACCACAAATTTATGGTTATGGCCGTGGCATTCTGATGTTATCGTAGTAGAGATTTCAATATTGTCGAGTGGACAGAGTTTTGGTTGATTGGTTTGAGGACGTCAATCAACTCTCTACTGCGACGGAAATTTGACACACTAGGGCTGCTCGATTATGGAAAAAGTAATAATCATGATCATTTTAGTAATAATTGAAATCAAGATAATTAAAACGATTACTTGTTCCCATAAAAAAACTATGCAAAATATTTTCTTTGGACAGTTAAAAAAAAAGTCCAAATTATATTAAATATCCTGCCGTTTCTAAACTAATCTTCTATTAGAGACATCCCTGGCTCACCTGCCCCTGCTGGCCAGCCATCACACCTGCCTAAGCAAACCCAATGAGCCAACCCAAACTGCGTGGCATGATGACATCAACACATAGCGCTGTTGTTTATGTCGGACCAAAGCCATTAGCTCGTGAAATGCGAAGGGAACAGACACAGTGATCACAGTGGCACGAAATAATACTTGTGTCCGTTGAGCTGCGTTTGTGAGACCTGCCCCTCTGAAGAGTTTTACACTTTTCTGCAACAACCAGTCCTGAGCAAAGGATACAGATTATTATTTGTACAAATGCAACAGTTCATGAGCTGCGTTGGTAGTTCAGCCGATCAGATGGACAAGCGGGAGGGCATCCTTAATAATCGTTTTTTGTAATCGTCTAGTGTAATAATCGAAATCGGAATTGAATTTCGATTAATTGCACAGCCCTACAACACACATTCATTATACTATGTTTATTTTTACGTAATGTTGATAATGCATCCATCCCCGAACGTCCTACAGTATAAGAGGATTACCATGGGTTTTGTTGTAGTGGACTTTTGTGTTGTGTTGTGTGCTGATTTTGACCAACTTCTTGGCTATTTTGAAGAACTTTGTGAAATTGGTAAAGCTAAGGACAGGTGCATAAATATACTGACCTGCTTCTAAAATGCTTATGGGTGCAGAATGGATAAGGCGTGTTTTTTTGCCTTCATATGGACATTTGCCCTCATTTGCATTCACCCCATCCTTCAACGTCATCGTGAGGGGGGGGGAAACCCGTCAGGAGCAGTGGGCGACCGCGGTGCAGTGACCGGGGCCTCATCTCTCCAGATATCGAGTTTGGTCAGAGGATAAGCATGTTTTTGGATCGATGGCGACAACGCAGCACCCCAAAACAAACCCACGAAGACACGGGGAGAACATGCAGCTCACCACAGAAAGGCCCCACCTGGTCAGGGAATCAATACTTGCTTGCTGTGAGGCCACTCAGCCGCACAATGCAGCTCACAATTCCCTTATTGAGTTGCTAATTTTAAGGGTTCCACGCTTTAATAAACTCTATAGTGAAGTCTCGGGAAACAATGCATAATATAGCCATTCATCTTACAAATGGCATTTTAATACAACTATGAAATCTAATTAAATCTTTCTTGTCTAATAAATATCTTCTACTAAATTGAGAAATAGCTGCACTGGGATGTTTTTTCCTATGTTATCTGTCTTGTAAAAGTGGTCTCACAGAAATGCGTACCAGGTGCTGTGTGATAGTAGCATAGACATGAACACAATGATATGACCTTGTGCCAAAAAGACACGCAGATACACTTGGTTTAGTCGTCCTAGACGCTAAGAACGAAACAAATGCATCAAAAGGAATAAGCGGCAGAAGACTGTGCGCAGCAGGTAGGCAGCTTAAAACAAATATGTTAAGTCTACATCTTAAAAGCATAGAAAATCCATTTACATAAAACAAGAATACAAAAATAAAGAGCACTTATGCAAATGTGGGTAGTGCGCTGCATAAATTATGTTATAGTTCTAGGTATGGGTTATTGACATCCAAAAGCTATTAAAAATGGGACGCAATTTGAAGAAAACATGAAGCTGGTAGAAAGTATTGAAACGTTTTTTATATCAAAGTCCACATCACCGTGTCTCGAAAAAAACAATCAATCAAATGTGGACGCAAGCAGTGACACGAAGGTACAGGAAATTTCCAATACTTTCAGCAAAGCGCATTTAAATTCATGTGCAGACGGGTTATTTGTCACCATTTCTCCTCTCCGTAGCAATTGTCTTTTATTATTTGTAATGGCTGCACCGGTATTTCTCCCAAAGAACCAGGGCACTGCGCTCCCTCCGCCGCTGACAGCCGGAGGTCATAGGCCAACTCTGAGTTACCACGGCCTCATTCTTGACCGGGGCGCCCGCCATTTCCCCGACAACCCTGTCCGCGTCCAGCCCGACTGACAGAAACAACATCGCACTTATATTTCAGGCTGCCAGGCTCTAAATGATGAACATGTAAACGGCGCAGCGGCACGGAGAGGCCAAAAGGGGGAGACTCCGGTTTCACTGTGGCTTTATTTGTGTGTGCGGCGCTTCACAATGCAGGTGGCATGTTCCATTACCGCACCATGATTTAGTTGACTCCCAGGTAATAGTCCGCTCCGGTGAGGTCAGCACAAGGCCAGTCTGAGAGAAAGAGAGAGGGCGAATGTCGGTTTGGGGGGGAAAAAATAGAGGCAACAGACTTCAGGGGCCGTTTATGAGGAGGCGGTGCGAGCAAGACTGAATGAAAACGGCACTAGAGAACTCATGGGCCGGGAATGGGCAGAGTCACAGTGGATGGATTTCTTTAAGTTTAAACTGTACAGAATAAAATGCTACTTGTAACTTCTTAACCGAGTGCATTTTCTCCAGTTCAGCTTTAACCAAATCCCAAATCTGCTGGACTGGAGCGTACAGCCTATAGGCCAGTGTAATGTCTCATTTGAAAGCTACAAAATTGATCGAAGCTGAACTTTTTTCCTTGCGTTGTTCACTTTTTTGACTTTTTTGATCATCACTTTTCTGTTGCGTGAGGAAATCACATTTGTTGTCACTTTTTCCACACTTTTGTTGCTTTCTTTGTCACTTTTAAATTGCTTTTTTTTGTTGCTTTCTTGTTGCGTTTTCATCATATTTTTGTCGCTCCTATTGTCACCTTTTCATCGCTTTTTTGTCACTGTATTGTTGTGTTTTTGTCGCTTTTTCATTGCAGTTTTTGTCACGTTTGCGTCACAGTTTTGTCTTGTTTATTATCGCTGCTTTGACACTTTTTCTTTTTAAGAAGCTTTTGGATTTGGGTAATGCCAAGCTGGAGAAAATGGGCTCGGTTAAGGCGGGGGTTAAAGAGGTTAAATATATTATGACTACTCTGCAACTATTACAACTGCAAGCACAAGAAATACTATTATTACAACAGGAGAGCAGTGACATAGTGGCGTAGTGGTAAACATTCTTGCCACACAGTAAGAAGATGTAGGGTTCAATTTCCCAGTTTCCGATATTAACCGATATCAAGAGACTTTGCTGTGAGTGAAAAAGTGAATTGTCCTCTTTTCGCCATTGTGAGCTCACCTCATCTTGCAAACGAGATGTTACAATTATCAATTTATCTATTAATAAGCTGTAATGGAATGAAACAAGAATTAGGCTTCTGGACTTTTCTACACTAAATATCCTTGGGTAATGAGGCTATTTAGGTTTCATTAATATGAACATACATTGAGCTGATAATTGAATTTGTACTTGTACGTAATTGTGATTAATTTTGCAATGACAATAAAGATCTGTCCTATCCTATAACACAATGGTTCCCAAAGTCGGGTCCGGGGCGCCCTGGGGGGCCTCAGAGGCACTACAGGGGGAGCCCCAAAGCTCCTCTGCAAAACATGTACATTGTACAATGAAAAAAGTTCATTTTGAAAGGAAAAATCTGGACGAATGCACCAGTTTAAACCATAGCCTACTGTCAATGCTAGATGTTTAATGCTAGATGATGTTAGACTTTTTAACGCGGCACGGTAGCACAGCGGTTAGCGCTCTCACTTCACAGCACGAAGTTCCCGGGTTCGATTCCCACCTGGACGGGGCCTTTCTATGTGGAGTTTGCATGTTCTCCCCATGTCTGCGTAGGTTTCCTCCGAGTACTCCGGTTTCCCCTACCACTAAAAACATGCATAATAGGCCAGTATGAATGATGTGTAAGAGTGAATGAATGATGGTGGTCATACGTTGGCGCAGATGTGTGCAGTCGCGATGGCGCTTCCGTCAGTCTCCCCCAGGGGAAACTGAAGCTACTAATGTAGCTTACCACCACCAAGTATGGAGTGAATGTAAAATTGTCTCATACAAAGCACTTTGTGACCATGTCTGTGAAAGGCGCTATATAAATACAGATCTTCTTCTTTATGTCGTTTTAGCTGTAAAATTATAACAAATTCCTTTGAATGGAGTAAATTATTATGAGGGGGCCCCCGAGAGATTTTCTGAATAATGAGGGGACCCCGATGTCCCAGACTTTGGGAATGGCTGCTATACAAATATTCAGTTATTCTTTAACAGCATTTCATAAACTAAAACACAAACATTTGGACCAGTGGAACATTTTATTTTATTACTTCAGGTGATCCAACCATAGTTTCCAGCCTTGATTAGTTCCTGCTAGTGTTTGCATACTGCCGCTAGCTTTAGCATTATTGTTGTTAGCCGCTGCATTTTGCGTGGTGATCAAAAATACATTTTCGAAGCTTAACACTAACTCAGCGATAGCCTGGCCTTAGCCATCTGTAAACTCCTAAGCCTAAGCGTTAATTCAAACTGGTAGACTAACTTCAGCATCACCGACCTCCAGCCAATGATCGCTTCCGAGAGGACCACACCTCCACCTCAGCATCAGCAAAAGAGCCGCACCTCCATAGCAGCCATCATGGTCCGTTCGCTTAGCAGCTGCGCTGCGACCCACCTCTGCCCCATCTCCGCCCCATCTCCGCCTCTTCGGTCCACGGCTTCTACCTGCTGCATCTTGACGGTCCTCCATCCCACCACCAGTGTCCAGGCTCCGGGGGAAGACATCCCGAACTCCAAGCTGTTCATCTACACTGACTTATACATCGTCTACCGGTCTGATCGACAAAACTAATACACATGTCAATAAATCTTCCTAATCGCTGCTTTTGTCTATGTGAGTCTATCCAGGTTGAATTATCTTTTCCCTACATGTACGTCTGGGATTGATCTCAGTGGCTGCGTTTCATCGGTTGAATTTCAACCTACCACTCGGCGAGCGAGGGAGGTGGGTGTTGTAGGTAACATCAAGCATTTGAGCCGCATTTGCTGGTTGTAGTTCGGTAATGGCCGCGGATACGAAAGTAAAGGAAGCTTTTCAATCCGTTCTGGCTTGGCTCCCAAATATCCAGAAATTTAAATTGAAGTCTTAGAATGTGCAAGGAATGCCCCCAAGAGTTATGATAGCTGCTTCAATCAACACGGGCGCATTACATACGTCACGACTAAACGCTAGTGAAAATCAGATCCAATCGTTTCAAAGGAGTTCACCCCTCCCACCTGTTAACGGAGCTCAATTGTGAAAACCCAGACCCTCTGTACGAAACGAAATGAGTACGAGGGTATGGTAAAACCAGGCTAACTCAGCGATTGAATTCTCCTACTGTAGTTCTAAGCTTCAAAATGAGGTACAGCAGATTTAGTTGTAAAAGTTGTGTTTTTAAGAGCCAAAACAGGTATCGGTTCAGTATCAGATATTTGTAGCCGATACCCGATATCGTATTTTTTTAGTATCAGCTCCGATATCCAATACCAGTATCGGATCGGTGCATCCCTAGTTTGAATTATTTGATATTACATATATCAGGAATCGTTGCATCCCTAATTGCAACAACATTATTTTTACCATGTGCAGCCGTCCAGTGGTTACTGTTCTGTCCTCAGAGTTGTAAGGCTCGAGTCCTTGGTGAATGTTCTGCTGTCCCTGTCCTGTCTAATAAAAAATATTTTGACCGTGCCCACAAACCAGTTCACTCTGACTATGCTTTTTTTTTACCTGCACCCTTGATGAAAATTCCTCTCTGCCTCTGTCAGTGTGAATAGTTGGATGGCAGAACATTTGTGGGATCAGCACACAGGACTGGAACACTCACAGCGCTGAGTCACCTGTCCTCTCTGATCACACTGTACCTCACCTCCACGAGTGGTCCGGAGCACGACGGGGGGACGGTGATAAAACAAACCCGTGAACCGTGCACCATAGACGGGGAGGATGGATCTGAGCACCGGCCTCTTGGTATGAATCTGCTCTGACAGGTTTGCCACTTCAGAGCGTGGGATTGTGGGATGACTGTCCACCAATGTCTCTCACTGTCCAGAGAGAGCCGCGACGTGATTGGTTAGTCACAGCCTTGTCTCTCAGCATTTTCCTCACTTCAGTATTTGACGGAAGCCTCTATGTTGGAAATGGTGTCTACTAAATATGAGTTGGTTCACTTTCACAGCGCCCTTCCATTGTTTTTTCCACACTAATTGAGTCTCCAAAAGCTTAGGTGAGAAAATTCTCCCGTATGAGCTTTGGTTGCCAAACATGATGCTAAAAACTAGGGCTGGGCAATTAATCAAAATTGAATCGAAATTTCAATCTGTACCTGGTCAATCTCAATATTCGTCATGTGACATTGCTTAGACAGAAACAAGACCTAGTTTTGAAGTTTGGAGACAATGGGAGACTTGTGTGTAAAGTGATACTGGAAAGAAGCTTTTGTTTGAGCTGAAGTTTGTATAAAAGGTCTGTCTAAGTTCATGGGTCAGCTACATGGATACATACATTTTAGTATGAAATAATATAATCGAATCGAAAATAGAAATCCATCAACATAAAAAATCGTGATCTTTTTTTTTTCCATATCGTCTTTAAGTCCTCTTCCCAAATGCTTACATTTGATAACGCATTACAAAAATAGTACTGGCAATGTGTATCTGTGCATAAAAGGCACATTTGGTATGTTTGTTGTTTATGTTTTACAGCTGTTTAGTTGCTACTGAGACATAATGATGTTTGTCTCTTTTGTGTCCATGCCAGCACACTGTGAGTTCCTTATATTGGACTGCGCATGCAGTTTTGAACATAGTGTTTACTGATCCATTTTGCAACTCAGCAGTGTCTTTTATCCGTGGATATTCTCAGTAAGCCGTATCATTGCTGTACTGAACAATTCACAAGGTAAGTATGTATTTGCTTTGTACATGGGGCACATGGTTTAACCACAGTCAATCACAGTTCACTTTGGATGGCAGGATGCTCGGGGATGACAAACAACAAATGTTTGAAGGAATCAATCCCAGAGTGTATCTGCAAACACGGCAATAAATAATAATGACGACCCGTGTTCCTTCATTGTTTGAATTATATGCAGTTTTTTTTAATTTTTTTATGGATGACTCTATGCTGTCGTATATATAACTTGCATGACAGTGAAGTAGATGAAGATGAATGGTTTTAGGGACACCACTTTTACTATTCTATCACTGCACTTTTGAGAGCTGCCCATCTCTGTCTCCTTGAGTGAGGAGTTTTGAACCTTTTGTGCCCGACGTCTCCACGGATGTGTTTTTGTATCCAATAGAGAGCCGTTCTGCCTAAATGTGTTGTCCGTCCGCTGCCTCCTTTGCCCCGTAACACGCCACACTTGTTTTATAGATTATAAATGAACTCATTATCTGTGGCGCTCGTTAGCTCTGGGTTCTAATTAACCAAAATTAATATTGTTTCCTGACAAAGACATTGGCACCGGAAAATTGGCAATTGACCTCCTTGGCCAATGTGGAGAGAGCAGCGATGTGAGAGGCACTGGCTGATATGTTTTGAAGCGTCTCTCCAACAAAGCCCATATAGCTCGCTCAGCTGCGATAATGCCGGGACATGTTTTGGCTCCAAATCAATCGTCCACGGCACAAACAACTATTACCGCCATTTTCCAAGCTTCATGAGCGCTTGTAATTATGGGCATCAGCACAAAAACACTGGTGTCTGACAAATGGCTCAGTGCTGGAGAGGCTGTGTGAAACATTGAGAAAAAGTGAAGATGACGGAAAAAGTCTTGCCTTAAAAAAAAAAAAAAAGGTGATGTTTCTGAGCCGTCCTGCTAAATGCCAAACACCTTCTTGACTGCGAGATAAGAGATACAATTATGCCAACTGCCAGCAAATCTCTATTAATGTTAACATGTGAACATAATCAGATCCGGGCTAAACTGTTTATTAAAAGCAAACTAGTCACAGTACTCACCAAAAAAAAAGCACACCACACATTTACCCTTTTCCTCCAAGGCGGTTTGAGGTTAGGTTGGTGCCTAATTTCAGCTTTTTGCTTTTTGACAGCCAAACTGGGCTAAACAGTTCCTGGTGACAGAAACAATTTGCGCTGGTAAAACTGCCTTTGACTCCCACCGCAATTTTCCAACAGAATTTCATCTTTGTTTTATTTTTCAAACATTGGAAAGGATTTGTTCTCTAATACCAATATTTGACTTTCAGGCTTATTTATCGACTATTGGCTTTGTAAGAAAAATAGATTATGCTGTATCAATGTTATGACCACTGACAGGTGAAGTAAATTGGGCAGCATGGTGGCACAGCCCGGGTTCGATTCCCACCTGGACGGGGCCTTTCTGTGTGGAGTTTGCATGTTCCCTCCGTGTCTGCGTAGGTTTCCAGCACTGAGTATTAGAGATGCACCAATCCAGCTTTATTGCTATCGATACTGATACTGGGATTTGAGTATCTTACCGATACCAAGAGACTTTCTTAAAAATGGCTTTCTCTAAGTGAAAAAATAGAATTGACTCTCTTCTCCATTTTAAAATCAATAAAGTAATATTTTATTGTCATGATATTACAGATCAATTATCAATAATAATCTGATGATAAACTCTTGGATAAACATTTAACAAGGATCACTGGACTCTTCTACACTTAAGTCTACTTTAGGTATTTCTATCATAGTGTCTGACCCATAGACATATTATTAATAGACCGTCAATACTCACTCCTCCCCGTTTACCACAATGACCACGTTCGAGGGGGAATTCATGGCGGATTTACAGGCTCCTCCTCCCAGCTCTGACGAAGCATGTTCCTAATAAGGACATAGTGGCGGGATCTTCACTGTAGACTCGGCCCTTGCGTGACGTGTAGCTCGCGCAGCTCCAATGCTAACAGTCAGAATCAGAATCAGAATCAGAATGGGTTTTATTGCCATGGTTTGAGAACAGGTTCACAAACTAGGAATTTTTCTCGGTGCATGAGTTACGCACTCCAGGTAGTGCCATCTGCGGCCTGCTACGGGCGCGTTGGCCACCTAGCATAGCGCTGTAGTTAGCTCCGTGCATAACCAATCCCATTTCTGAGGAATTATTATAAAGGAGTGCTAATACCCCAGGACAAAGAACTGAAAATTGAACAATGTATACAATCTTCGCGTTAGTTTTTATCTAAATTTGTGTTTCAGGTCGGACCTTAATGTGAACCGTACAGCCGAACTTCCGGCTATACGCAAATCGATAAAACAAAATAATGACGCTCTGAGGCTGTGATTTCAATTTCATTTTTCCGTTTTTGTATCATATTGAAATATGAAAATACGTGCCAATTTGAGTGATTTTGTTTCATTTTATGAAATGAAAAATGCTGATAGCACACATTTCTGTGTAATTTCATTGTTGTTTTCAAATTGAAAATTGATTGAACGAAAGGTACACGGACCCGTAAAGACTGTACCGAGAAAAATCCCTAGTTTGTGAACCTGTTCTCAAACAATGGCAATTAAAAACTAAACTGATTCTGAAGGGTCTTGCCCAAGGACACAATGACAGTGCGCATTCCTCCATTCACGAGACGACCCACTCTACCATCTGTGCCACTACCGCCCATATTTAGTGCCGTTTAGGAGAAGCCTGTATTCGTTTTAGTGTATGGGTTAGAGGCTCAGTTTCCGGAGAAAACAAATGGCTCAGACCAGTCTAGCATGACAAAGAGAAGCAGTTGCGGCAAACAAAAGCACATACGTTTGCACCAGAGACTGCCGGCGGTAAGTGGGGACTTGGAGAATGAACGCAGCACTTGTCAATTAATCCTATCTGGCACCAGTATGCTGGCCTTTATGAGAACAAATGTCAGCTTTCAAGACAAGGACGAGATAACCTTTCTTCATGAAACTGAGCCTCAGAGACCACGGATATCACTGTAGTCGGCTGATGTGCAAGGACTCTCTAAAACTCCACGACTGGGTAAACAAAATATTTATCTAGCACAATGCCTTTTGCAAGTTCAGAACGGATCAGCATGCTAATTACCGTCAGCTCATGCATGCCAAATATCCTTTAGACATATTCACCACATCTTTAGTTTGGGGACTTGTTCAGGGAGAAACAAAACAAGACAGTTGAACTCTTAAAACTGATGGCAGCAACATAATTTATGTGCAAAGTTAGGTTTTAAAACACACAATCAAACCTTTCAACTCCTGCATATTCCTCATAGAGATTTTCTCGCTTTAACATGTGTGGCATCAGTCATCATTATTGCCCATTTGAGAGTTAACTTGACATTTGATGGACAGCGTTAGGGGCTGAAAGAACATACATTAACACAAATTAAGAAATCAGAAGTCAGCATTGTCCAGAGGTTGTCCTTACTCTTGGAATCCACTGGGGGCAGTGTGTTAGGAGTCAGATGGCGCAGACGCAGAAGAAGTGTCAACAAGGAAACGCCTACTTCCTGTGTCTATAAAACCACAGGATACCGAGACGCACCCCCTCTTGCCTGCTGCCCTCCTCGCTGTCCACTGAAGAGCATCATGTAGCCTTTAGCATAGCTTTTGTTTTAGATTGTAAATTCAGGGAATAAAATAATGATTTTGATTTTAATAGAACGAGTCTCCATCTTCTCTCCATTTTTGAACACAACAGTTAGGGGCTGAAAGAACATACATTAACACAAATTAAGAAATCAGAAGTCAGCATTGTCCAGAGGTTGTGGGTCTTTCTGTGTGGAGTTTGCATGTTGTCTGCACAGTGGGATAAATGAATACCAAGTAAAAGGGGGCAAAGACAAGAATATCAAACTGGGATTGCGAAGGATTTTGTTTAAGACTTATGAAACTCCATTCAGTTGTTCTTTACCTGCTCAACATTTTCCCGTTGATATGTCTCACACAGTACAATACGCAAAACACCTGAACATTAGCATTTCAGGATAGCTGCGTATGGTGCATGTTTTAGCGCCAGAATCAATATCTAAACAGCAGCAGATTTGGCCTTAAGTCAACAGTGATGCACGCTCCTGTGTTACTCCTCAATGCACAGAACGTAGTGAGCGCCCAGTGAGCATGCCATCCCCAAACAGACGCAGACAGGAGAGAGAGAAAGAGACCGAGAGAGGAAGCGAGAGAGAGCGGAGCATTGAGGTGAAACATCAATTTCTAGGTTAGCTGCTCTGCATGGCTCAGGCAGGTATCAGGCGCGACCCACCTGGGAGCGATAAGCAGGTGCAGCAGACTGATCTGCCACCCAGCTCTGCTCCTGCTGAAGCCGGCGAGGCCCGAGCACAACAGCACCCACATAAACAATGAGATAATATATGAAGAAAAACTGCAGCATGTCGACCGGAAACAAGAGCTGCGCCGTACAGTATACAAATGACCAATTATTGCAATCACAGCGGTGAGAAATATTCGGGTGAGAATTGTGCGAATAAAAAGTGTGAAGAGTATAGTCTTATCACACAGTATTGAGTTAGTTACTACAGTATGTCATACAGGAGTATAATTCTTTGCAGGCAACTCCACCCATATCTATATTACATACTATAATTATGTTGGAAATGCACAGCTTTGACAATAATATCTATACGTCACTTTTCTTACGAGTATTGCAATGTTGTAATCAGCTTTATCCACCTCTCTCAGGAAGGGGACGTAGGATTGGATTCAACTGTTTATTTAACTTGTTTGTGGCCTAAGCACAGAGTGGAGCAAAGGCCACGAGTCATAAGTCAGGTAGGGGCTGTTTTATGCTCTGGCGTCAAGTCCTCACGAAAGAGCTCCAGATTTAGCTAATTATAAACTTTGTTGTGTTTAAATGTCTTGATATTGAAAGTTCAGACTTTCATTTTTGTTTTGTCTGGTTGCTAACATTATTTCAACCTGGATAGACTCAAACAGACAAAAGCAGCGATTAGGAAGATTTATTGTGTGGTGTGGCCCTCACGGAAGCGATCATTGGCTGGAGGTAGGTGATGCTGAAATTAGTCTACCAGGTTCAATTAACGCCTAGGCTTCATTTCAAAACAGGGGGTTCCAAACCTTTTTCATCGAGAGCCAAAACCAAATGTTCAACAACAACAAAAGTATAGAGGAAAAAGAAGCAGAGTGCTCGCTGGATCACCGTGGTCGGATGGTAAAGCTAGATACACTTACAACAACAAAACAGGTGCTCTTCAAGCTTAGTGGGCCAAGCATACCAAATTCGCAAGAGATAGGCTGAGGCACTCTGAATTTGCAGATAAAAAGTTTAATAGCGTGACCAACGCGTTTCGACTCAATGAGTCTTCATCAGGGTGAGTGTTGTAACAGGTGTGTGAGCCCCATTTAAAACAGAGGGGGTCTCACATGACCAATCACGTGACATACAATAACCATTTCACAAACAAACCACAGGATATTTACAACTGTGATGTATAACTGCGGTACTTACACATCATTAAGAATATTTACAGATCAAGTTATATGAGCAGAGAAGTATACATTGAGTACAGACAAGGAACTGGGGCAGCACAGTTACCTATATAGTGTGGAGCGCAATCAAAAGTCAAAATAGTGATGACAAAAACAAACAGACAGTCACACTATTAAACTTTTTATCTGCAAATTCAGAGTGCCTCAACCTATCTCTAACGAAAAAAGTATATTGAAATCTGAAAATGATATGACTTACTGTAAGTGGAAGTTAAAGGACTGTGTAAAAAAATGAACTACGCTAAGAAGTGAAATTTCTTTTAAATACTTCATATCATGTTTTTCCCACTGGGTGCCCAGTCAGAAAGAAAAAGATGGGGTCAGATCGATCTTACAAACTTTTCCTATAGAGCTAATATTAATGTAATGAAGCGACCCGCGCTAGAATGTTAAATGAAGACAGTTACGGCTTTCCTTATTTACAGGTTATGTCTATCATCATTTTGTGATTAGGGAAAGTTCGCCTGGGTGCGCAAAGATTTAGATGGGCGCTTGAGCCCTACTGTACAGCACCCAGAGGATCCGCGCTTTTGCTTCATACTGTATGTACTTAACCGTATGTAACTGAAGTATTCGCTCTGCTCAAAACAGCTCCTTTTTGACCAAACAATCATGCAAAGTCTGACTGAAGACTAAACCAGCCCATCGCCTGAAATATCTTCTCTGAGAGTTCATTCTAAGTTTGTAAGGGGGTGTGCCACAGTTGGTCGGGTAATCTTCCCTGTGTCTGTGTCTCCTGTCAGCTCTCGGCTCAGAGTGAGGCAGAGCGGCTGTTCCACATTCACTCAGACGATTTCAATTAACTTTTACAACCTGAAGAAATATCACCGCCGCCATCCAGGGCGCTTCCTCTGCCTCTGTCTATCTGTCTAAGTCTGGTCATTACAATCGCTGGAAAACAATACACCACAACAGCAAACAATGAAAATAATCTGCAACTAACATCAATAATGCATTGGATTCCTTAGTTTTCATATGCACAAGGAATTTAAAATATATATTATAACAGAACATAGTGTCTACTACTTCATGTTTACACAAAGCCAAAGAGTTTGTCATTGTATATGAGTTAACCTTCTACTGATCTGGGACTGAGATGAGAAATTGATTTAAAAATAGCAATTTACCAAATAAAATGATTGTCTTTTTGAGAGTGCTTGAATGACTGTTGCTCAGAGCGGATCAAGAGCTTTGTCATTTTTTAAGCCTCGCTGTGCCACTACAATGTGCAAATCTTCATTTTGCGCAAAGGTAAACGGTTAACGGCGGCAGTCCAAATAAGACAATCTAATAAACAAACCATTTCTCTCTTTTTTTTCTCTTTTCTAAAGTATAATGTGCAGGAATTTTCTTTAAAGAAGACATTCATTTAGCCTATGCAGTAGCCTGCTCTATTCTGGTTGTTTCTTCTACAGCTGAAGCGCTCTGATCTGTACCTCCTGGATTGTATTAAATCATAGATAAAACATAACACTCCCCTCCATATTTTTAAAGGCAATAATCCAACATCAGATCGATACTGAGCAGTTCTGTGCTCTAAGGAGGCCATTTACTAAGCGTTTGCTCACATGTTAAAGTGGAGCAGCATTTAAAAAAATTTTGGTCATGCAGCATTTTTCTTATTTACATGTTCAATATGAGGCCCAATTCCTGTAAAACACTTAATTTAAAATGTTAACCTCTTAACCCCTGCATTAACTGAGTGCATATTCTCCAGTTCAGCTTACAGCCTATAGGCAAGTATAACACCTCATTTGAAAGCTAAGACAGACAAAACTGACGTAAATGGATCTTTATCCTTGCGTTGTTGTCGTGTTATCGTCACTTTTTTGCCATTCTTCTTCATCGCTTTTTTCAATCATTTGAATCAGTCAAAGTTTATTTATATAGCACTTCACAACAACACTAGGAAGACCAAAGTGCTTCACAAAAAGATAAAACAATTTAAAACACTAAATTATTACATCGTAGGCATAAACCAGTGTGTTCTAGGTGTTAAAGGCCAGTTTGAAGAGATGAGTTTTTGTCACATTTTGTTGCTCCTTTGTGGATTCTCTTGCACTTCTGTTTTCTTTTTTGTCACTATTTGTTGCTCTTTTTGAGGTTTTCTGTTGAATTTTTGTCACATTATTGTCTCTTTTTCATCACATTTTTGCCACATACTTTTTCATCGCTTTTTATCACTTTTTTGTTGCATTTTCATCCTTATTTTCATCCTGATTTGTCACTATTTTGATGCTTAATTAAAGAAGCTTTTAGATTTGGGTAAAGCCAAACTGGAGAAAATGTTAAGGGATTAAACCAGGTGGAGCACGCCCACAAAATAGCATATTTTATGTTTCCGCTTGCACTCACTATTTAACCCCTCTCTTGGTAAATGACCCCCAAATTGCATTCATCACAGCGCCATGAAGTTTGTTTTCACTATCATTCCCACTGCAGCCTGAAGAGGGAGGCATATTATAAATGTAAATGATCAAAGCGGAGATAACGAAAACGATCATCAGTTTCAATGGTTTATTAGTGAGGTCTAAGTCCACAAAACGTTTGGATTGGAAAATTGTCAAAATGTAAATCTTCCTTTGTTGATGAAATACATTCAATAATAGAAACCGGCTAACGCAATCATATAGGGTTGTTAGTAAGCGCGGACGATACAGCGCGGGGTACGTCATGATGGATGGCGTGTTTGCAGACAGCGCTGAACCATGGACCCCATTATTTCCTGGGGGAGCGAGGGGCGAGCAGGGCACCACAGAGGAGAGATAAGAGATGATTGACTAAACCAAAACAGAGGTCCCACACGGAGGCCGTCAGCTAGAGTTATACGGAAACCACTCAGGAATCCATGGGACAGCTCTGACAGGACGGGTCTGTCACGAGGAGATCAAAACTATCCCCCATCTTCCTCCATAACAAGGAAGGGGACTGCATCTCGCAACATGAGGAAAACAAGCAACCATTAACTGGAGGAGACCACAAGGATCTGATATCAGCGGGGAAATCCCAATACTGATCGGCGAGATAAATAAGATACACACCACTACTGTATCTTAAATGGGATCAAACTCGTCTTAAGGATGGGATTCAATGTGAACTGAATGTGAAGGATTACAGTAGAGTATTTTCTCCATTGGAAGGTTTTGAGTTCGAATTTTCAACCATTTTCAATTTACACTGGTTACCACCCAAAGACATTTCTCACAGTAATGAAATAAAATAGAATGCGATTGTATTTGTATAGCCCAAAAATCACAACACAGCAGTTGCCTCGCAGGACTTCCCTAATGTTTCTGATTTGATCAAAGAGAAGAACAGTTAGGAAATCAGCAATGACACAGATACCAAACAGTGGGAAAAGATGAAAAATGTAGAGTCCAAATGAGGAGCTAGCAGCGAGCGGCAGATGGATGGTTTTCCTGGGAGCCTCCCTCGTCCCCAGACCCTGCTTCATGGTGAGGGAAAACTCAAAAACGCAGGGAAAGAAGAGAGAAAACTGGAGGGGAATCGATAGTATAGTATAATGTCATTGTAATCAAATGATCCAATCTGTAGGTTGGTCTATCACGATAATAAAATCTACAAAAACACAAGATCGGGCCCTATATCTTAAAATATTCCATGTCAAATGTAATGAGAAACAACTTGCTTTGGGTAAATAATATTACATTAGAAGAATTGAGAAAAGTGCAAATAAATGAAATGATGATAAAATGTATTGTTTATCTGACATTTATTGTAATATCGTGCCCTAATTGTAAGTGAGCAATTACTGGCGCTCACTCCAAAGTGTACATGACTTTAAGGCATAGACTGTTAAAAAGAATAGACAGCTCCTCCTCACTCCTCCCCGTTTACCATAATGACCACTTTCCAGGGGGAAATCATGGCGGATTTACAGACTCCTCCTCCCCAGCTCTGACGAAGCATGTTCCTAATAAGGGCAAAAGGGCGTGATCTCACTGTAAACTCGGCCCTTGCGTGACGTGTAGCTCGCGCAGCTCCAATGCCAACAGTCCGACCTCCGTTAAGTAGGAGATTAAAAAAAATATATTTCGAAAACCAGCCTGGTTTCTATTTTTTTGACTAACCCAGCGTTATCTCAGGAGGAATATGTAGCCATATTAAATGTTGAAAAAATTGAAACCAGGCATTAAAGTTGTTTTTAACGTGTCTAAAGTCCAATGCTTTTCAATGGGGGCCTAGCGGCCAAATGGCGGTACTACAGCAATGGAAGAGCAATGGCGGCCTCCAGTGTTTGCGGTCACAAAGCAGAGCAGCTAGCGGCCATTGCTTTAAGGCACACATTTTGGATTAATAATAATAATAATAATGCATCGGTTTTATATAGCGCTTTTTTGGACACTCAAAGACATTTTAAATTGCATTATTCATTCACTCCATACTCGGTGGTGGTAAGCTACTATTGTAGCCACAGCTGCCCTGGGGTAGACTGATGGAAGCGAGGCAACCAGTCTGAGCCATTGGCCCCTCCGACCTCGGTCTCTCATCCAAGTACCGACCAGGCCCTTCCCTGCTTAACTTCCAAGGTCTGACGGGATCAGGCAGAGCAAAGGCGGTATGGCCACTACCGCCTTTGTCACTGTTGACAGCAAAACAAAACATGCTCCTCATGGCCGGCACAGAAAATTGTATTGTAATTATATTGCTTATTTCCATGGAGACGACCTGGAGATGTCCCACTCTCAGTAAAGTCACAGTCAAGTCTTAGAAGAGGTGAGCCGCTCAAAGCAAACACACCCACTTGTTTGGTCATTTTCAAGACATTTTCAAGACATTTTCAACAATAGAAATAGAATATAATAAAATAAATGCTTCTATTGTATTCTATTTATTTATAAAATGTTTAGGCGGTGTGGCTTTAATGCTCATGAATGCTGATAGCTCTGAACAATTCTAGAAAACTGTTGCTGATTTTTATAAAGTCTAGCGCAATTTCATTAAGGACTATTCCTTTTTATTTTGCTTCAGTGCCAACAAATATTGCGTTTATGGAGGAAAAATAAACGTAATATATACCACTCAGCTATAGTCATACATTTTGACATGGTAGTCCATAAAAAGCACTAAACTGTATGCTGGCTGCAGTTATTAATGAAAACACATGACTTTATGCCTCATTTGCCTGGATGTTGGTGTGATGTATAACCTACTATCTGTCTGTTATGGCTTAAGTAATGAATAGTGTCTGCTTCACTGCTTGGCTGCCTGGTACTTGCATATCTAATTACAGCAGGCTCACGTTACACATCTTCTACAGGTCACTGATGATGTAACATGATGTCGCTCCACAATGTGCAATTCATATTATCAGGGTATCTTCTTATTTTTGTTGGAGCCGTGCAACACTCATTTGACCAGAATGGAGAATCATCAACCTCAATATAAACTATTAATTATAATTATTTATGAACATAATTTATTTTAATGGTGAATCATCAACCTCAATATAACTATTAATTATAATTATTTATGAACATAATTTATTTTAATGGGAATCATCAACCTCAATATAAACTATTAATTATAATAATTTATGAACATAATTTATTTTAATGTTCTGTATGTGCGTTACGTATATGCAGCACAATGTCCAGATGTATCAGTGTTGCAGATTTGGCATCTGGCAGCTGAGAATTGGCTGGAGTAGAGCAGACAGACACTATCAACACATTTAGACGAGGCTTTAATAAGTCCTTCCTCAGGGCGACTTCCTGCTCCCTAATCATTATTGAATTAGAAATGCTGGGAAGCTAATTAAAAGTGCAAGGTATTTACTGAGGCACCACAATGTGAGGGTCCAGGAGAGAGGCACAGAAAAGGAATAAAGCAAATGAAAAAGTTCACAGAAGCAAATAAACCGGGTGCATTTGAGGAGGTCCACTCTGAAGATGATAAAAATAAATCTTAATAACCTCACTGCTGCTGAGTCATCTTTAGGAAGCAAATGCTAATACTGCACTCATGTCTCAGTTTCTCCAAACGTCACTCCGTCTGTGCATGTTTCAACAGGTCAAATCAGCCATGACTTTATGTCCAACACATTTCTCATACACTACAAGCAGGGAAAACTAAACAACGAGTGAGAGAATTTTAACATAGTAACTCAAAGATACAAACATGTAATCTTGGAACGTTTATGTACAGGAAAGGTTTAAGGTCGTATCTTACCCACAGGCAAGATACGGCCCCCCCAGCAACGGCCCCCCAGCATACGGCCCTCAACCTTGTTCGGCAGTTTCCACCAGCCAAAACTGTAGCGGTGTATCAGGGGGACTATGACCCTCCACCAGAGTAGGCTCAAATAAATGTAAGAGGACAACGGATGGAAAGTAGCCCATGGCTAATTCTGCCGCATTCACACAAAGTAACTGTACTGTACTGTGCATGTTCATTAATGTGCACTGTCCTCTCCATAATAAACAAATAAAGTAAACAAGTAAAGTAAGTAAAGTAAAAGAAAATGTCTCTATATTTTTCATTCTCATTTTCCATTTTAGTTATTCATTTCATTCAAAATTGACATTAAAACAAAACTGCTAAGTCAATGCCTTTTAAATGGAAAGGAGCAAAGAGCAGTCTGCCTCTTTGTTAACTTTACAATTACTTTACATCAGATCTGTTTTTCTTTTTTGTTTGAAAATAATTACAATAACCACAAAGTAAGTTCCAGATATAATTTAGTGCATTTTGCAGTGGGAGAAAGTTATCGTTGGTGCAGCCCTCTAACTAAATTCTGGTTACTTGTGGCCTATTGTAAAAATGTATTGACAGTAAAGCAAGGTATGGAACAGTGGGCAACAGCTGTGCAGCTCCCTGGGACCCATCTCAAGATCATAAACAAGGTTTGCTCAAGCTTCGGGTTGAGGGAAAGAACAAGGGAACCTAGAGAACCCAACCAGGGACACAGGGAAACATGCAAACTCCAATAAGAAAGGCCTAAACAGACCAAGAATCAAACTGGAACCTTCTGGCTGTGAAACAAGAATACAAACTATGCATCCATCAAAGTATGGCTTTTTATTTCTACAAAACAACTGATACATTTCTCATAAAGCACTGTACTGGGTCATACAATGAGCATTAAGATTCCAAATTTTCTCCCACAAGTCTGCAGCAGGAGTCATGTACAGTATTACCTAATCTACACATGACATTTCCAGTGATTTGAGACATCCCCGTGTGTGCAATAATTAGCCCTAACTCCAACATGGGACCACGGATATCCCAGCGGAGAAGAGAAGTTTCCTTTTCGAAATAAACGTTGCTTTGCCTCCATGAGTTAATTACTCAGCTGAGGGCTTAATCTGCCGAATCAGGCCAAAGTGGATTAGGAGATGAGAGCGTTTAATCAAAGTGTTCTCCCCGTCTAATTACACTCCACGTTTACTGGCACTTTTACACTGTTATCTGCCATTGCATTTAAACATCAGCACAGTTTAGCCGCCCTCCTCAGAGTGAATGGGCCCACCGCCTGCGCGTGACAGCCTCCGTGGATCCAAAACAATAGACCGCAATGACTAAAAACAACAACGTCGTAAATACATGGCGCTACACCCAGTAAAAGCAGTGAGAGGTGATGCAAAAGACAGCATGGATCCCCCTCCACCCTGAGATACTGCGCGGATCAGCTGGCTCCTGTCTTCACATACATTCTCAACACCTCCCTGGAGTCATGCCACGTGCCGTCCTGCCTTAAATCGTCCACCATCGTCCCTGTCCCTAAGAAACCACGGATCACAGAACTTAATGACTACAGGCCGGTGGCGCTGACGTCTGTGGTCATGAAGTCTTTTGAGCGCTTGGTCCTGCCCCACCTCAAGGACATCAACGCCTCCCTCCTGGACCCGCTGCAGAGCCAACAGGTCTGTGGACGACACAGTCAATCTGGCCCTCCACTTCCTCCTAGAGCATCTGGACTCACCAGGAACCTACGCCAGGATCCTGTTTGTGGACTTCAGCTCTGCCTTCAACACCATCCTTCATGAACTGCTACGAGACCGTGTGCCCGACTCCCTCTGCAGGTGGATCACTGACTTCCTGACGGACCGGAGACAGCACGTGCGGCTGGGGAAGATCATCTCAGACACTCAGACTACAAACACTGGAACTCCTCAGGGCTGTGTACTTTCCCTCTGGCTCTTCTCCCTGTACACAAACTGCTGCACCTCCAGTCACCAGTCCATTAAACTGATCAAGTTTGAAGACGACACCACCCTCATTGGGCTCAACTCGGACGGTGATGAGTCCGCCTACAGGAGAGAGGTGGACCGGCTGGCGTCCTGGTGCAGTCACAACAACCTGAAGCTGAACGCCCAGAAGACAGTGGAGATGATCGTGGACTTCAGGAAAGATACAGCGCCACCGTCCCTCCTCGCCCTGACAGATTCTCCCACCCCTAGCTCCATCATGGACCACTTCCATTTCCTGGGCGCCACCATCACCCAGGACCTCAAATGGGAGCCAGCCATCTGCTCCCTCATCAAGAAGGCCCAGCAGAGGATGTTCTTCCTGCGGCAGCTGAAGAAACTTAAGATGCCTACCAGGATGCTGGTGCAGTTCTACATGGCCATCATCCAGTCCATCCTCACCTCCTCCATCACCGTGTAGTACCCCGGCGCTACAGAACGGGACAGGCACCAACTGCAGCACATTGTGCGTGCTGAGAAGGTGATTGGCTGGGAGCTCCCATCTCTCCAGGACCTGTTCACCTCCAGGACCCGGAGGCGTGTGGGTCGGATCACAGCTGACCCCTCTCACCCCCGATATAGACTATTTACCCCTCTCCCCTCAGGCAGGAGGCTACGGTCTATCCAGACCCATACCTCCCGCCACTTGAACAGTTTTTCCCCTCCGCCATCAGACTCATGAACAATAACAAGACCCAATAACTTAGTTACAGACTCATGGATGTAATCTGCTCTGTTGCACTGTGTGGTATGTCCACATTTAGATATGCTGCTATCACTTTATATCACTTTATCACTTTACTTTATACACATACACATCTGTAAATATAATCCCACTGTTGTTCTATGTCAATTGTTGTCATCTTACCATATTTGGCTTTTTATTTTGTATCTTATTTATTTAATATTCTTTATGCATGCCCTAAAGCCTTATAGTTTATGTATATATATTGTTAGTATATATTGTATAGCTTATTTTTATCTAAATTCTGTGTTAATATAAAACATATTATGTTTTATGTTGCACGTCCGCACCAACAAAAATTCTTAGTTTGTGAACCTGTTCTCAAACAATGGCAATAAAAACTATTCTGATTCTGATTCTGATTCTGACATAGCGGCGCAACAACTAATCGCCTGATCTTGTCTAATGACAAATACTTTAATGATCAATATTTATTGTCCGGTGTACAGATCCTAACAAGTTATATCACAATGACAGCAATTTTAAATCAAAATGACACAAGGAAAAAACTTTAGTAAGGCAGTGGCTCTCCTTCACAGCAGACTGCCACAGCCAATAGCACCCAGTTTTGAAGTGTTAAGTAGTTTCTCATTGGATATTCTACTCCAAGGTCCCACCTATCTTTCCCTCTGACTTACATCAGGAAATCCATCATGAGGGAACAAATTACACTGACGACTTCTGAAGGGAAACACTTCCTCTCCTTGTTTTACAAATACTGTATAGTATAATCCAGGTGGTGAAACTGTTGATTGTAGACTGTAGATTGTAGACTGTTGATTGCATCTTCTCAGTCTAAAGTTGAACAGGTCAGGCAGATTCAGATTCTTTAGGATTTCTTTAGCGAAATACTAAAGAAAATAATCCCTGTTTATCTCTTGTAATGTTCACTGTAGTCTATAAAAAACACAGAGAGACAAATGTTTTATGCAATGATACATGTGAAAAGGCAGAATGGTCATTATCATAGTTTAAGGAGAAAGATTAAGCAGAAAGGGCATCTGGCAAACACAAAACCTACAAGATTGTATGTGAAATCAATATGAAATTCTCAGTTGCTGGGCCTTATAGTTGAAGCTCTCTGTAAACTAAACAAATAAGCTTTGTCATCAATGCAGGATCATAAACCGAAGCAGCGTTTTCATAAATCATTCAGGCTTAATGCACAACAGTGGAGACTCTAGTGCCTCCTGATGTTGCTATGAGTTTTTACACCTATTCTGAAATGCTAAAACACGAGAATATTACATCTGCACGAAGTTTATGTGCAATTTCATATAACAAAAAAGTTGGAAAAAACATATCATGTGCTACTTGCAGTTGTATCTTTTGCATCACAAAAAAACTGTTACCGGTCATTGTTGTTCAGATTTTGTAATTAAGATTAAACAAGTACAATCGGATCGTGCTGGGACCTTACTTCAGCGCAGGAGTTTTATGATTTAGACAGTTGCCTTGCGCGGGCTTTAGCGTCATAAGTCAGAGATATCAGTCCGAGCGGATGACACTTTCTCTTTTCACATGGGCCACTAGCACAGTGAGTAAAAAAGTGACCCAAGAAATATTAAAACAAACACCAAAACAAGATGCAAACTTTTTGTCAGTCAGATGGAAGAATCATCACATACACACCCTCCATGAACCACATCACACCCGTTTTCCAGTAGCTCCACTGGCTCCCCATCACACACCGCATCGACTACAAAATCCTGCTCCTCACATTCAAAGCCATCCATAATCTCGCCCCTCCATACCTGACTGACCTCCATCATATCTCCTCACCTGTTCGCTCTCTCCAGCTCTGACCGCTATGACTATAACTTCGCTGTCCTTTTAACATGCATCTGTTTTTCTTTTCACTGCATACTTTGTCTTTGTCTAATCATGGTACAATATTTATTTTATCTGAAGTCTGTTCATCACTATTGACATGATGTCCCCTGTCCCACACCCCTTGGTAGTACCCCTGTTTCAGATGGCGGGTCGTTGGTGTCGTGGTCTTAAGCCCTGTCCTCGGAGGAACAGAAGAATTGGATTGGGATTGGACAAGAAGAACTGAAGCTCCAACAAGGACTGGACGTTCTGCGGTCTTGGCCCGTCTGCTGAGGGACTCCCATCGGCCCTGGGTCTATCTATAGCCTGTCGGTCCATGGGAGTGGATCTCTCCATCTGTGGTTCTCCCCGAGGTTTCTTTTTTCTCCCACTGGGTTTTTGAATTTTTTCTCGCTGTGCTAGAGAGTCAAAGGACAGGAGAGACCCATACTTCATTTGCCTGAACTTTACATTGTCTTGATTATTGTTTTGTTGATTGATGTACATACATATACGTATGTACATTGTATAGATGTATACATGTCATTTTTATTTTATTTTTTACTTTCCTTTTCCTGTCCATTTTAAGTGTATGACTATAGGCAGACAGTTTCTATGCCTACATGGTTATACAGAGCTTGTACTTATGGGTATATTTGGTATAGTAGGGTCGAGCGATATTGAAGTGTGTATATTTTTGTATGATCACAATGAAAGAGAGCTGTGCCCTGGTATAAGTCTTAAGTACCATATGGTGTATTTATTTTGTACGACCGTAAATGATAAATCCTTTATTTTTGTTTGACTGTAATTGAAAAATCCTCTGATATTGTAAATGATAAATGACACTTGTACGATCATAAACGATTTATATTTAAGAATAATGCATAAGCTAATGCATGAGCACAGACTCATGCCTTAGTTTCTTGCATGAGTGTATGTGATGTTACTTGGATGAGAAATAAGGGGTAGGTTTAGTATAAGTTCTTTGAACTTCTTCCTACTCCTTTTGAGCAAAAGTCTTGTTTTTTTCTGTTTTCAAATGTAAAAAATGTTTGAAATACTTTTCTGCTCAAATGAATAAATAAATGGGAAAAAAAATGAAAAAATTGATTTTAAATTAGTTTTTATCTGTACAGTACTTTTAATGTGTTTCCTTGATGTAAGGCAATCTTGAGGGCTTAGAAAGGTGCCAAACAAATAAAATGTATTATTATTGATTGACTGCGGAATCTTCCGCAGTCAATTATTGGTTTTCATGTTCTTTAATATTATTATTCCATCTTTTTCCTGATTTTCTGCACCTTTCAGCACTTTCATGCTTTGTGCAATTTCTGCAAGTTATGCATCAAAATGTTCCGCATGTTTGGGAGAATCCTGCTATTACTTTTGGGACTTCTGCAATTTACGGTTTTTCCGCAATCGGACGAAATACCGCACATTTTTCCATTGACTTATAATGGGGCTCCCGCAAATTCATGCTTTTCCGCATTTTTTTCCGCAATTTCTGCAATTTCTGCAATTTGTGCATGTTCAGCTTCCGCAACTTGTGGGTTTTGAGAAAAAATTGGCCTTCTGCAGTTTTCCAGTTTTTTTCTACGGGAATTTGAAATTTTTGCATTGGTGTGTATGTGGTCTCTGCTCCATTAGTGTGTATGGCGAATCCAGCCAATGCATTTTAATAGGATTTCTGGCTGTCCATGTGTTTCAGCCATTTGTGCAGCTTCTGCAATTTCAGCATTTAGGCGATTTCAACAGTTTGACCAGTTTATGGAATTTAAAAAGTTTATGCAATATAAACAATTTATGCAAATTAACCACTTTATGGAATTTAACCAGTTTACGCATTTTAACCAGTTTACGCATTTCAACCAGTTTATGCAACATAACAATTTATGCCATTTAGGATTTATGAAATTTAAACAGTTAATGCAGTTTATATAATTTATGCAAATTAACCAATTAATGCATTTTACCGTTTTTTTTTGCAATTTAACCAGTTTATGCAACATAACAGTTTGTGCAATTTAATCTGTTCATGCATTTTACCGGTTTATGCAAATTAGATTATGCAAATTAACCAATTTATGCATTTTACAGTTTTTCTGCAATTTTACCAGTTTATGCAATTTCGCCAGTTTATGAACATAAGTTTATGCAAATTAACCAATTTATGCAAATTTATGCAATTTCTGCATTCGATTCCCGCAGTTCCGCAGTCAATCGCAATGGCGCAGCCATTGCTGCATTTCTAGTTATTATTATTATTATTAATAAGAACTTTTGCAATATTCTGTGGCTTCTTGGGATATAGATTTTGCTGCACCTTATTATTGCGATAACACTAATCTGGAGTTATGTGCAGTTTTGCTGTTTTCTAGTCAATGACCATCAACATGTTTACCATTGTGTCTCATCAGAGCGTACACAAAATGTCAATGCCCTTGTACAATCACACAGAGTGTATACTTATGGCTGTAAACTTGCTCACAGTAAAACATCCATAATTTACACTGCATTTTTCTGCAAGTGAAAGCCCACACTTGCTGATGTTGTTTACAGTTCTGCAGAAAGAAAAATATATCCTCCTTAGGCAACTCCTTGCTCTTATTCTTACTGGAGCCTATTCAAGCAACTTTGGGCTTTAGGTGGGTATAAAGACACTGAACCTGCACCCCAATTTGGACTTAGGGTTTGAGAGTGATATAATTTAGATTCTCTGTATGTGGTTGAATTGACAATATTTTTTTTCTTCTTAATGATCAGAGATGTCAGAGAGACACTGACAAATCTTTCATAGCTGACATTTCTCAAAAGACATATTTTCTAAGAAAATTCATTTCATAACACACTTTACAATGGACATATATCTCAGAGTGCTATGTCTGCTACACAAATGCTTTTCAAAATTGTACAGTCTCTGTCTATCACATAGTTTTAGGAGTAACACCTTCTACTTGCAGACTGGTTTCCTCAGACTTTAGACTCGATGTGAGAGGGAGGAGGGTGCATAACTTCTGATCAAATATCCATGCCCTGTTCAAAAGTTTTCCCTCGTGTCTTTGATAAATAACCATGTGTTCCCGCCAGCACCAGCCGCCCGTACAAGCTCTACGGCTGAAGCACTGATTTCTACGACTCTGTACAGTGGTCTAAGTGGAGGGGTTCTGTCGGTCTGACACGCTAGACATACTAGACTGGTGAGACATACTAGTCTCGTATGTCGAGTAGACTAGGCTTGGTTTACACCTAGCATAAACTAAGCCTATTCAGGTTTAAGCCTGGTTTAGACTATATTTTGTCTAAACCTTTTACGCCAATAAACCGTTTTATCTGCAAATTCAGAGTGCCTCAGCCTATCTCTTGCGAATTTGGTATGTTTGGCCCACTAAGCTTGAAGAGCACCTGCTTTTGTTTTTGTTGATGGTTATTTGCTATCTAGCTTTTACCACGGTGATCCAGCGAGCACTCTGCCTCTTTTTCCTCTAGACTATATTTTGTGTTGGTTTTGCCCTCGGCATGACCTGGTTTAGTCATAGAGCTGTGCAATTATGTGAAAAAATATGACATGTAATATTTCTAACAAAATGTATGTTTTAAGATCAAGATTCAGTTCACAGTGAGCATTTTTTATTTTCCATAAGCATAACAATTGGGAGTAAAGTGAAATATAAACTAATATCAATATCAGATGCATTTCAGTACACTAAACCTCAGAGTTAGAGCCTATATGGTGAATTACTCTTAATTCAAAGTCTATTCTTGGTTTAGGTCTGGTTAGATCAGGTCAAATCCTGGTTTGGGTTTGTGATCGCTTTAGACGTGTTGTAGTTGGTGTTTTGATGATGTTAATGATGTTTAACATCAATTTAGTCTTGGAAAAGAATCCTGGATTCTCATCCCTTTGAGGTAAGCCTGGTTGGTTCACATTAAGTCCTGGCTTAGTACGATTCATACTTCATTTAGTGTCTGTTGAAGTTCTCTTCTGCTACAGTCACTATTTTATCTATATTTCAATGCATTTTTATACCTTGGTTTAGCTCATGTCTTTTTCATATCCGTGCTCGTGTCTTTTACATAAGTGGAAAGGCCAAAGTTGCTAAAGGTTGTTGAGAGTTTGAAAATGAAGGGTCTACGTACTGGGAGCATGGAGTAACCGGCTTAAGCCACCATTATCATGTCAGAGGTGCTTTTACAGCCATTGTGTAATGGATCAAGCACCTCCATGGAGACTGAATAACAAATCCACTTTGAGGAAACTTGATCAATGACCTGTCTCACTGCGACTGGAACCCAGACAAGCGACAGGTGTTCATTTTAGTTCATCAACTCAACACAAAGGAAAAGATGAGAGCATATGAGTAAAACATGCAAATGTATGAACTAACAGCAGGTTTATGGTAAGCCTGTTCTTTGCATAAAGTCATATTGCAAACAGGCCCACGAAGATGGTTTGTACCTATAGAGCCCAAAATGTTGTGTTGCACCGCTTTAACTTTGGAGCTTTAACTTCTTTTTCAAAACCATATGCATAAAATGAGACAGTAGTACGTTGGATTAAAATAGTTGCTCAGTATCCTGTAACTAACTACTGTTCCTATTTTTGCCAAAGTTTAAAAGTGCTGTCACTGCGGCACATGGCACACACTAACATGTGTTTATGTAGAGGAAGGCCTCCTGGACGAGGACAGCTGCTGGACTAATAAACAATAATTCAGACAAACTATTATAGTGTGACCAGAGCCCAGAGCTGTAATGACCAGTCCAGGGACATGAGTGACAGAGGAGCGGACCAGTGGAAACGTGCCTGGCCCAAAGCCCATCTGGAGCAGAGGACATGGTGATCTATGGGCAGAGGGCACTGTGAACAGGGCAGTTAGGGAAATGAGCAGCCAACACCCCTCTCTCTCCCCCATCACTGCGGTTGAGAGGACCAGGTCTGGGTGAGAGCCAGAGACAGACTCCTGGACAAAGACGTCAAAACCGACAGAGGGAGAGAGAGAGCTCTGTTGTTTATAATGAGGATGAACTGCGAGCTCGGCGGGAGACTCTAACCTTCTCTGGCTCTGATGCAAAACATTTAGCCGCGATGATTGGGATCAGGCCAAACAAAACAGAGAGCTGGAGACAGATCGCAGTAAGTCCAGGTGGGCTGGGAAACTATGCCACAAAAACTAATATTGTCTCTGCTTTACGAGCAGCTCACAGTATCATGAACTGAGCAAAATTTGACAATAAAATGACAAAGGCCAGAAAATACAAATCTATATGCTTCAGAAGAAAAAGCTAAATCTATTTCCATCACCAGTGTGATTTTGTATTGCTTTGCATCAGGCTTTGTATCGTGCTTGTACTAGGCTTACTTAAAACATATAATAGACTGGACTGTTCCATGTGAAAAGGAGATACATGTATCAAAATGTCACCACCCATAACGCTAAGGACAGCTAAGTGTCCTGAATACTGTATGTGCTAGGCCTTTATGCAGCACAATGAACAAATGTAACTTTTTATCAAGAAGGGTTACAACAAATCCAAAAACTACGAATAAAATATTGAGGAATAAAGTTGGGGATTTAAGAGCTAAAGTGTAAGTCTCAAGAGTCAAGAGCAGGGGAAAGAGTAAGGTCATGAGATAAAGAAATAACCAGGTTCCTATATAAAAGGGTTTTAATTCCAGGCTACTGACACCCCATGGATGAAAAGCCAGACATCTTCAAATTGCCCTGTCAATCACCGCTACAAAAATCATAAAAAGGGTCTCAGGGGAATCAGTCACATGAGTGTATGGTGCACAGTGGTGCCATGATCTATCCTTACAAGTGAAAACCAAACAAAAGGCACAGTGTAAACGGCTAAACATACAGTATGTAGCACGCGTCGCATATAGCACATATAAGTTTGATTATTGTGGATATAAGTAGCATGTCTAAGGGACAAAACAGCGCTTAACATAACAGCATAAAATTACAAGCAGCATCAATGCAATTTCAAAAAGTTAAAGAGGGGGTATTATGCTTTTTTCAATCACATAGCACCAGAGCATACTACAATGATGACGTAACCTTCTGTTGGTCTGTATATGCAGTAAATTAAAATAACTGCCTTGAATAAAATTGCTCTCTCAAAATGGCTGTACTGAACGTCTTGAAATAGGCCTCTGTCTCTTTAAGAAGCTTTCCGACACGCCCCCTTCAGCACACTGCTGTGGCATCTAAACAACACTACTGTGCAGGGAGGGGGCTCTGCTGAGCTGAGGAGCAGTGGTTGGTGGCTTGGCTGGTGACAAAAGGTCCAGAGGCGTCTCCAGGAGGTGGGGGCGTTCCTAAGAGGACTGAGGCATAGCTACACCTAAAATGGCTGCCGTCTAAGTTTTTACTGATTACTCAAAAATATGTGAATGAGCCAAGGCAACACTCCAGGCATGTGTTTAATGAGGGAATGACATAATAACATGATATAAAGCTTGAAAAAGTCGATTTTACATAATACGCCCCCTTTAACAACAACAAAATTTGCTTCGCCCTTTAAAGTGCATATGACACATTAGACACAAAACATAGTTAGATTTTGCTGAAGATTGTACCCAGCTTTCTTTAGTTTGGCCATTTTTGTGATGTTTATAGTTTCACTTCCTTATTGGACACCGACAGGAAGTGACATAGAAGAAGGTAAACAATTTTTAACTGTTGCCCTGCAACCATGTTAAGTCAATGGGAAATGAGTCAAACTGCTATGGAATGTTACCTTCCTCTATGTCACTTCCTGTCAGCAGCTTAAAAATACAAATACAAATAACTTTTCTGACCAACATTTCTTCATAAAAATTATTGCTTCACTGAAATAAAATGATAATTATGCAACTAATGAACTTATGCACTTTAATAAAAAGGTTTTGACAGGCTCAACTAAATCTTCCCAATTACACCCATTCAACTTCATAAATGATGTGACTGGCTTGACAAAGGCCCGAAAACCCAAGACTTACTCGCTGCGAGTCGAGAGTTTTGTTCCAAACTTCCCTACCTCCGAAACATGCCGGCCCGATTGTTTACCCTCCATCTGACCCATGTAAGTTTGTTGTAAACGTGTAAGTATACAATGATAAAATAAAGCACTTCAAAAGAGCAAAATCCACAATTGAACCAAACAGACTGAAGTGATTCAAACCAATGTCTGTGGTGTTGTTGTCAGAAGAAGCTCTAACAAGCCATATACTGTCCACAAAACCCGCACAACAAGAACGATATAGTGTCTGCTGTGGAGACACGTCCTCCGCTATCACTGTCAGTGGCCGGCCTGACACTCATCTGCACTTGTTTTCTCAGTCTCCCGGTTTATAAAGGATCTGAGGCGTAGAGAGAGCAGACCCTCCCAGCGCGACAGACACAGAGATACAGCTTTCCCATAGTCTTCAGACACAGGCTACATCAAACACGCTGACAGTTCACACTCACCAACTTTTGTGTCTTCATAGATGAGGAGGTACGTGGCGAAGTAGTAGTTTTCGAAGCTGGGAGGCAGGTTGGTGCCTAGGAAACAGACGAGCAGCAGTTCAATTAATGGTATCAAACGGGTGGAATGCTCTGTAGATTATTACTGTTACGATGACAAAGACAGTAAAGGTGTGACGTTTTGATTAGGCCTGAAATCCCACAAATCTTAGTGAGATTTTAGATTTGATGACAAAATCCCGTGCTCTACACCATGAGACACACAAACATTATTAGAAGCACACAAGCCCAAACAACAGCTGATTCTGTAGGTATGTGCAGGGCTATAAAATACATATACACTTTATCATTATATTAGGTATTATATTGAAAGTTTAACGACATCTTGAGAGGTTATGGTAATAGGGTGCCATGTTGGAGGAGGTGTCTGTATCGGTGCTATACAAGCTGTTTAGTCTGGAGATCAGTGAACAGCGTTGGTGTCCTTTGATCAGCTGAGGCGGGCAGTGGACCGTACGGAGCTCACAGACGCAACTACAGGCGCACAGAGAGAGAGAGGGGAGAGGAGCCAGACTTTTGAAGTGCAAACACCAGGACCAAGTGAATCAAAGACACAGTGTTTTGTTCTGTCATTTATCTGGGCTGAAGGAGATCCTGGCATGTGCTCGAGTGGCTTTACTGTGCCAAAAACATGAAGGCCGTCGCACAGGTCAGGGGCTGTGGATGGCACTGTGTTAACAACAAGGGTCGGTTTCAATAACATTCAGTGGCTTCTTATGGAAAAAGCAAACATACTTGCCAATAGATTAAAAACAAAATACTTCCCTCATTATAAATATTTTAATTAAGGCCTTTCTCATAGATAGCTTAAGTAAATCTATTTCCTCATCTATCTCCGGTGATTTGAATACAGTATTTTGCACCACCACTTCCTCTAACAACCTAACACAAATTAGACAGGCTTGGGGCTGGCTCAAAGTGTAGCTAATCATCTCTATGGTTGAAATAAGCTGGGTCAGTAGGTGTTCAAAAGATCAGTGGTGTTGTGTGAGTGAAAGACGACAGACGTAAAGCTCAAAGATAATAAAAAAATGTGTCAAATTCCTTTATACTTGATGGAAAGAGGTTGTGACATTCACTTAATAACTTTTCCCATCGCTGCAGCAGTGCAGTGTGGATGGTGTGCTCTCGTGTCTGTCAGTGCGGCTGGTCTCTCTAGTGTTTGTTCTGAAACCTTATGAGGACCTTATTGAATTTAAGATGGCACAAATCATGTTCAAAGTCTCAAAAAAGTCACTTCCTGAGAGTATACAAAATAATATATTATGTTAACATATTATGTTCTGCAAACGAGAAGTTAAATACAACTTGAGAGATCAAATGAGTTTCAATAAACAGTACTTCAGAACACCACGAGACGTGGTGTAGAAATATGGAGAAATTTAGATGAAAGCATTAAAATATGTAAAAACCTGGTACATTTTAAAAAGGTTTACAAAGAATTATCATTTGTTAAATACGAACAATTATTGTGAGTGTTGTTTCTTTATATTGCTGTTGTTTTATATTATTGTTCCTTATTTGTTGTTACCTTGCCTTATGTTCCCTTGTTTATGATTTGTTTATGATTTGTTATCGCGCATTATGTTCCTTGCTTTGATTGTTAATGTAAACATGATTGTTTTTAATTTTGGGGTGGGCGCTTATAAGCTTTTGGCTTCGGCCCCTCCCTTTGAGCAAACTCACTGCTCAAATAAATAAACAAAAATAAATAAATAAAAATATACACACTAAAGGTAAACATGTGCATTAAAGGCACTATACCTGATTTGATTTGTTTAGGTGGAATACTTTTTTTGTACTCATTTAGCATACTGTAAACTCAGACATTTATGAGAAAAACACTGACTCTAATCATAAAGCATTTATATCCATTTCATGAATTTGCAGGCCAGTTTTTAGCATTCCTGTGAAAGTTACCCTGAAAAATGACCCTGCATATTCTGAAATGTGCCTATGAACTCGTCCTTGTGAAGAATTGAGATGTTACAAATATGTTAGTAAAGTTAGAATGAGTTTGGATCACAGCTAATATTTTCATTTAGTGGCTTTCTCTTTCCTAGTTTGTAATGACATAGGTTAGTTAATTCTAACTGTTACATTTGGATGTTTTAGACAAATTGCCTCCACGGGCATGTCACGGGCAGCGCAGCTGTTACTTTGGCTTCTTCTTCTGCTCTTCTCGTTTTTGTTCACCTTGATAAAGATTGTGTCGTCATAACCGCACCAAATTCTTGTTTTGTGTGTTAATCCAACAGAGATTTCAAAATGTAAATTCAGCATTTCAATATTCTGAAATCAAGTGCACTAGATGAATTTAACAGTTGTTCTATTGTTTTGTTAACATTTATGGCTTTGCTAATGTTAGCCGATGGACGTTGTTGTCGTTTACAGACAAAATGGTGGATTTTGGCCACAATGTCTACAATCTTAAATATGTTTTAGTCCTATGCTTAAACCAAAGTGTTATTTGTTCGTTACCTGATTTGCCCAATGTTTGTCATGATTTAGCCTTGTTTTAGTAACATTTTTGATCATGTTTTAGTCTTGAAATATTTTTAGCGCACTTTACAGCACAGTAAAAGCATGGTAATAAGAAGGCGCTCTTAAGTATGATAATTTAGATGGAAAAAGGAAATATGTTAATAAGAACCTTACCCCAACCCAGAATGAAGACTGTCAATTACCAGAAAACATGGGTTTTAGTTTCTTGGCAGTAATTATTGCTGCAATGCATAAATGCTTTACCCCCAGTTATCACAGTTATCATGCTATTTCTATTCATTAACCTGTCATTACTGTGCAGTAAGGCGCAATCTATTTTCTCAAGTGGTACTTTGTGTGAAAAATTTCAGAAACCTTTTTTTTTTTTGTGCTACGATTTGCATCTGAAGCCTAGGTGTAAAGTAGATCATAAAAAACTTAGACTTCTGTGTTTGTAAAAAATGTCCCACACTTTAGCCTGTGTGACGCTCACCTTCACAGAAAGAGTGGAACAAGACCAGGGGAGAAGGAGCCTGGCGATCTTCATGGTCCCGCCTGAACCCAAACTCCACGACATCACCTACGCCTGCACAAAACAAAACAATTTAGTTTGTACATTCTATTAGTCATCATGCAAAGTCAATTTAGAAAATGCACACATTTTCAGAGTGTTGCCAGGTTAACAAAGAGTTGATATGCAGATTCTGCTGGCAGACAAGCGCAGACTAAATTAGCTCTTGAAGCACGTTGTAGGCGTTTGCTGTCACGATCAGGAAGGTTTTGAAAGGGGAATCCCACAATAATTTGTCATCCTGGCCACTTAAAGGGAGATAAACACAGGGATGTTTTCAGAGAAGTTGTCCAAGCTCAGTGGGTGTTTATCACATACATGATGGCGATGCTCAATGTGAAGTTGTTATACAGTTGAGTATGTGGCGTTCATTGTTATAAACTTTAGCTTTTCACAGGGCTGTTTGCTAAGGTTGGAATAAAATAATATATACATATATATTGGAATATTGAAATTTATGTTAAAATAACTATTCTAAATATATGCATATTTCTCTTCTACAGAGTCCGTAAACAGGGTTAGGCATAATAAGTATTAACTTCAGCCTAAACCCTTTCGGCCGTGCTGTACACGGAATGATGGAAATGGAAACTACAAGCTCATGAAATTTACTGTGAAGAATTCATTCATCATTTCATTTTATGTTACAATTTTGAAAAACAATACATTTTAGCTGTCTTCAGAGGGACACTTTTATCAATGTAAATGTTTGCATAATGGTTGTTACACTGTGAAACCAAACCTTGTAAACAAAGGTATTGTGATTTAAATTAGATTTCTCAGTGTCCCGGACGATTAACATTTGAGAAAAGTCGCCACCTTGAATTAACTAACTGTTATGATCGGGAGTGGCTGACATTGGTCAGGTCTAGGATCAGCAACATTATGTGCCCAAAGAATGAGATCAGCTGACTACCAGGTCATCCTGAATGACCAGGTTATTTCATCAACAGATTTCTTCTTCCCTGATGGCACGTTGTGAAAGAGTGGTTCAAAGAGTAAGAGGGATAATTTTTACAAATGGATGGGTCTCCACAGAGTCCAGATCTTAACCCCATTGAGATTCTTTGGGATGTGCTAGAGAAGGCTTTGCGCAGTGGTCATAGTCTCCGATCATCAATACAAGATCTTGGTTAAAAAATTAACTGGATCTTTTGAAGCTTATTGAAACAATTCCAAATCAGAAAATGTGAGCTGATTTGGAATTGACGGTCCAACAAAATGTTAGAGTCTGTGAGCTTTTTTAATGTGGCGACTTTTTTTTTTTGTCAGGCAGTGTATTAAAAGAATGCAAGAATTTGGTAAAAATAGAAGTTTTTAAAAATCAAGCAAACTGCTGTCCTGACAGTATATCTTGATTATATCATTGTAGTGTAGGTGTTGAAAATTAGCACATGTGCTATAACACTTTAAACAATGCATCTGGTTCGTCCAATGTTAATTGCTATGTCCATATTAAATAAATAAATAAATGAAATGAATGTACTATTGTGTATCTGCCTGTGATTTATCAGAAAACCCGTGTGCAGTTGTCCCAAGGAGGACCTTGCTGTATTGATCGCTCCATTGCTCCTCTGTCTCCCTCTCTCTTGCCACTTCGATGCCATTTGTTACCTGTCTTTACCATTTCCTCATTTGTCCCAACAAGGCCCTGGTGGTCAGTGAACTCAATTCACGGGCAATTTAATTTTACACGGTTATCTTTCTAAATTCCTGTTGTCCCTTTAGGCCCGCGGCTCCGCCGATAAACGCCGAGGTTTTGTAGAGGAGACAGCGCTGCCTCTCTATCTGCACTTGGCCTTTTATTGTGCTAAAGTGGGAGAAACGTGGTGCAGGGAGCATTCAATTTAGACACAGCAGCTCCGATCTGCAGGTAAGTGAAACAAGGGGAAGAATAGCCTGTCATAGGCTATTGAGTGAATAGATACATTGTTCTGTCCATTTTACATTACCGTTAGTTGTGCATGAGTGTCTGCTTGCCTATACCTACATTTGTTTTCATTTAGACGCTGGTTTCCTCTAGTTTCCTCTCTAAACATTTTGTGTGCAGTGTTGTTTTTTACACTTTTCCCATTTCCTACTGCAAGCCACCATTTATCTCCGCTCTGTCGTTGCCGCTCTGCCCCGACCCTGTGCTGTGGCCTTCGCTGCTGTGCTGTAAGGTTTAAATGACGATAAACTAATGAAAAACTATATGGGTTCTGCACTCTGTCTCAAATCAAATAGAAAACTCCAGGAAAAAGCTGGAAATACAATTGTATTCTCACCACATTTTTCATGATCAGTTTGCAAGCTTTTAAAATACTTAATATTTACCCTGTTGATGACAATGTAGAAGATACAATAGTGTCTCATGCTAAACAAAGAAAAAAAAAATCAAACAAAAGGGATACTGAGAAGAGCTGCTCAATATACAGTACACTATTACAGTATATTGTTATTGCAATATTAGGTGGAGCAATATCCATATCACAAGGAGTTTCATTAAAATCTAGGAGGCCATATGTATAGTTGTACAGTATATTATGTCTCATTATGAAAACTGACCTATACAGTAGAAGGGATGAATACATAGAAATCCAAGCTTTTATAAAGATCACCTTGATTCTGGTGTGTATCACCAAATAAAACAATATAAATCAATTGAATGCTTTGTACAATCTGACATTTCTCATTAGTCTGAAGAATCCATCACTGAGCAAGTCCTGTCTGACTGACTCATAATATTGCTGCATGGACGTGAAAATTCAGTTTTGTCTTGATCTAATTGCGGAGTGGAACTCATTTAATGAAGTGTGTCCTTGCAGCGCTGAATACACACAGCTTTAACTTCTAACAGTATTTGCTAAAAACTGCAAAGACAAATTGTGACATACAGTATTGTATTACTATGCTGATGTTTGTTTGATTTATCTGAATAGCTTGTTTTGGAAGAGACATATTTGAAGTCTATTGATTTATTACCACAGCGGCGTAGTTTGTTCTACACTTCAAAAGGTAAATATCAAGCATTGGCTTAAACTACTTGAATTGAGGAAATGTATCTTGTTTTGAGTGGTTTTCACCCTTTTTTTTCTGATCTGACCACATTTACTTTGTTTGTTTGATGACATTTCAGACTGGTTCTAATGTAATCTCACTTGAAATAAGAAAGTACATTTGCCAGTGGGAGGAGACCCATTTTCTTACCCTATTAGCAAAGAATGTTACCTGAAATCAAGACGAAATGTATAGAAACAAGTCAGAAACATCTCAGAACAAATGAAATAATCTAGGTCAAATGTCCAACTACATCTTAACTAGTCAAAACAATTTAATCTAGCTAATTACTTTTTGCAGTGTACTTTTCCGATTTACACCCACACATTTTAATGGTCAGTGCTGGTGTTGGAAGAAGTGAAACAAGTGCAAAGAAAAAAAACAACTCAAGTCGTACAGTATCTCATAGATTATTTACAGAATACTATACAATTCTCGAATGTTACACAAGATTTGTAGGATATCAAGAATATATCTGTTTTAAAACTACATGTCACATTCTAGAACTAGTGTGACATTCCGCATTGCTGGCTTCATTAATTCAGCAATTTATTTATGTGTGATTTTTTTTTTTCAAGCTCTATTGTGAGATATATAAGATTTGGAATATACTACATGCTCTACATCACATACAGATCAGAGATGAAAACAGCAAGACAACAACAACTAGAACGGCCCCATTCTCTGCCTCCCAAACATTTCCATCTGAAACTACAGCCTTATCCCTGTGCTGTCACATAATCGATGGGTGAATATGAGTGAGGGGCGCAGGCTGAGACAAACACAGGTGTGAGGGAGCTGACTCAGAGTGTCCACCTCCTGCAGAAACATGTGTCTGTCTCCGACAAAAGCAGAGTTTCAATATTGAACGCAGTGAGAGAGGAGCCCCCTGAAGGGTTACAGATGCACTGTGGCGGAGCAGGACGCTGGGTGGTCACAGCCACTCCACCTGTCTCTGTCTGCAGCCGCTATCATCAGGGATCTCTATATTTTAGCATTTCAAAACATGGGCCAAGCAATCTTCTCACTCAAAAGTACAATGGATCCCACTCCAACAACTGACTGGCATATCGTGTCTTATTTATGCACAAGGGAGTTAGTTTAGATAACGCTAACAACCAAAATAACCTTTTTCTCTCAAAACTCAAGGAAAGGAAAATGGTAAATAGTCTCTCATATAGTACAGTACTTATATAGTCCTTTTCCACCTACGTTAGGCCCAAAGGGATCCACTCACCCATTCACACTCTCATTCATACACCAGTGTACTCAGTGTATGAAGCAAGCAGCAGTGCTTTGATAATTCACATAGACCCAAAAGAAAAAAGAGGGCGCTTCATTGAGTAATGAAAAGTGATGGTATAAGAGGTGCTCTTTGGTGAAGGGATTGTCAATGTATAAAAATGCAGAAAAAAACAAGGCACTCAAAAATGAATCAAAATGCCTTTATTAGTTATGGCATGTCTAAAACAGACTTAAACCCCAACGTGTTTCAGCCCACAGGCCTTCATCAGGGGGACAAACATAATTCAATATAATTAATATACATGTGTTCCACTAATAGGACTTCTCCACCTGGCTGAGGCAGTATGGGAGGTGGACTCAGGTGTAAAGTGACTAAAAAACACCACAAGTAGGCCGTGAGACGGAGGGTCGATCGGTACCATTTTGAGGGATTAAACCACATGGTGATTTTTGTGTAGATATATGACCCTGTGTTTGGAAAATGTGTGATAGCATTAGATTCAAGGTAGTTTTTGGATATGGTGGATGATTTTCCAATATCACAAGAAAAAGGGTTAAGTGAACTCTGACTTGGTGGCATTTTACAATAATGTCTGTCTAATGTCCGAGATTTGCCATATTTGTTGCTTTATTAAAGAAGTATTAATGAAAAAGAGTTTTTTTTTTTTAAAGGGTTCCAACCCGACATTATGTGCCTTTGGGAACAAGTAAGCGGTAGGGTCCATGCATACATTGAATCATAGCGTTGTCAGAAGATAAATTATTTTTAGTCTGGTCTTGAGAAGGTTTTGGAACATGAGCAAAAGCATTTAACAAATTTAACAGGAATTAAATGAACCTTTTATGGTAAATGGCCTCAACTTATACAATGCTTTTCTACCTTCCTCAGGCCCAAAGCGCTTTACAGCAAGGAACTAGTCACCCATTCACTCTCTCATTCATACACCAGTGTACACAGACACTGTAGGCAAGGAAGGGTGAAGTGTCTTGTCCAAGGACACAACAACAGTGTTCTTCAGGGGCTGGGATTCGAACCCCTGACCTTCCGATCATGAGACAACCCACTCTAATAGCTATGCCTAACCTAAGCTAACCTCTTACAACAGGTACATTTTCACCCACTGTACTTATTTACTCTTTGATTTGTGGCATAGTGCACGTTATACATCTGTCACATCTATAGGAATGACTCCCCATGTCCACTTCATCATCACTTTCATCAGTTTCTAAAACATGTTTGATTCTCAATATCTGGCTCATATCCGTGCACTTGAGTCCATTTGCATTTGTAGTGGACGAAGTGCTTTGGACAGTTGTAGGCCAATAAATCTAACTGAGCTTCATGTGCTGGTTGGCTATCCATCCACTGACCAGCTGGTCAACTCATCTCACAGACTTGATCTTCAACCCATGACCAACACGGCTAGGTGCTTGAGGGTCCCTTTCCATAATACAGCCTGGTAGTTAGCTCTTTGGGCATGCTTCACTAAGCAGTCTCGGCATGGTGGAAGCTGATGGCTTTCTATCTCACCCCTCATAGCACAAAAGTGTTTATTTTTGTACAAAGGTGCCCAAATTGTGTCATGAAAAGCAAGATATGACCAAAACATTTGTGTCCTCCGAGCAGATAACAACAGCATTATACCTCTCTTCAACTGCATGGGTGGCATGGAGAAGAAGTCAACCATCAGCTTCTTCTTGTTGGCACTGGAGACTTGGGAATAACTCACTGCCCTGAGCTGTGATTCTAAAGCACTCATCACCGACAGCTGCAAAAAGAGTTTTCTCTATGAGCAGTTCCCTGCATTTGGACTTACTCCACTCCTTCACTCAGAATAAGATTAGTTTTGGCTGCTCTGTCCACACTGACTCAGTGCCATTGAAAAGACTTGGCAACATCTCTAAAGGTAACTTCAACACCTTTTATAACATGAAGACAGATATGGAGCGTAGTTCACATTGTCATAGGCGAAACACCATGGTAGGAGTAGAAGATGTCAAAAGTCCAAATTCCTTCACATGAGGATTGTTAGAAGACCAAGGACTACATCCTTCACAAATTCCACATATGATATCCAGCAAGCTGAGAGATCTCCATTGCTGTGGCGGAGGTCTAGAACACCTCCAGATAAAAGTGGACTGTTCAAAACTGAATGTCAAACAACTGGCCAAAGCAACCGCCTGCACTAAAAAGGAGTTGACCTCATACATTTTTTTCAAAATTGCTAGTCTGGTCTCTAACTGATCTGCCAGTCTCATCATGGCTTCATAAATGCACTTGTGTACTCTGCACGGTAATAGTGTTTCCCATCCATCACCCCACTTATGTGTCCCTCAGCAACTATGTCAGCTTCAATGCAAACATCCCTCAGCCCCGAAATCTCCTCCCAAGAATAGACAATGCATTGCAGATTGTATGAATTGGCAATAAATCAATGGTTTTGTATAGATCAATATCACAACAGGAGTTGCCTCACAGGGCTGCACTAAATATTAAGGCAATTAAACAAAACAGTAAATAAGACAATGTAAAGTCCAGACAAGTGAAGCATCCACGCAAACATAAACATGATGTCCAATTAAATGTCAGCAGCAGGTGATGAGGAGCAGCGTGGGTGTCCCTGTCCATAGACTCTCCAGAATAGCAAGAAAAAACTTAAAACCCCAGGGGGAGAAAAGAGAAACCACAGAAGGAGAGATCCAGACTATAGAGACCCAGGGCCGAAGGAGTCCCTCAGCAGAGGAGCCAAGATCACAGCAGACGTCTCACAGACCACAGAATTGTTCTGTATGCATCCAAGCAATTGTGGCCGCATAAAGGGCTTTGTCCTAGACTCTAGGACAACTACCACTGAATCCAGATGCAACTCTTCACAAATGAGGTCAGAACGCTTAAAGATCTCATACACAGCGCTCTTTCAGTAGCTGGCACATTTGTGGTAAGGTGCTACTACACCCTCTCAGATATCTACTTTGTCATGGATTATTTTTTATCACGGATCTCTAAAGGATTATCTTATTTTATGTTGAAACCAGTCCAGCTTGGGACAATCTGATGTTCAGCTTGTGGCTGCTTCATAAGGATCCACACCATGTTTTGCACTGAGGAAGTCTGGCTCGACTCTTTCATCTCTTGGGCATGGTCATTCCATTCCATGAGTGGATGTGGTCCAACACGTGAAATCTACTGTAGCTTTTCAACTCATGGAAGTTCAGCACTGGGCAAATGAGGACCCCATACACCTTTGCTATACTGCTATGCCATTAACCATGTGTGATGTCTCCTTTCCAGTGATTGTCTCCTCTAGTCGATCAATATCTGCTGCCCCATGCTGGATTGGTGAAGATATGTGCCTTAATGGATGCTGGAATCACTACCTTTCGATTAAGTCCTGCTGCTAGTTTTTGCAAGCACAAGGCAAAATCGTATAGAATAACATGAAAAAATCCAAATTAGAAAAAGCATGGGATCAGATAAAATCATATTATGTCACCATACACTATGTTCAGTTGAACGATTTTCACGATTTTCAACATAACGTTTCTCAGCCCCCCAGCGACCTAGAAAGGTGGTTGACACATCATATTAAAGCCCAGACATTGCTCTTTTCAATGCAAAAAAAACATCCATCACAACCTGTTTCGGAGATATGCAACCATTCACCTTTCAATCTGGTAGAGTTAACTTTTTTTTAACATTACACAGCAAATTATAATGGACAAGCCATTAACTACTCAGTTTCTCTGAAAAGCCAATGCATGTTGATTCTGTTATTGATGGTCTGCAAGATCCTGCACTTTGCAAAAGAAGAAACAACCACTTGGATTATAGAGGCATTTTTATCTCTAGTAGTCACTGAACACCGTATATTGAGATGGGATGATAAAAGTGTTGATTTCTCATGAAAACTACCATGGATCGGATGCTATCACACATTTTCCAACACTAGAGATATGTACCTTCATGAAAATCAAAAGGAAATGTAATCCCTCAAAATGGTACCGGTAGCCCAAATTTGTGGTCCCGTCTCATGGCCTAAAGAAAGCCAACAATAAAAACAGTGCAATAATACAAATAAGTATAAAATATTAAAAATCTTATAGAAACACAGTGAAATTAAGGTCCTTGTTGAGTCCAGATTGTTTTGTGTGTAAATCCAGAAAGTTTCTCTTTGTTGTTCTAAGTCTGTTTCTTATGTGTATTGTGTCTGGTATGTGTTCTATTCTGTGGGTTTGGAGGCTGGCTGGGTTATTGTTGTGGAATTCCAAGTGTCTGGCCAAATAGTTGGTGTTGCTGTCTGTTTTAAACATGCCATAACTAATAAAGGCATTTTAATACATTTTTGAGAGAGTGCCTTGTTTTGTTTTTCTGCATAAAACTAATGTAATATTTGCTACTATTGGGCAAATACTTAAGTTGGCAAACAAAGACTGTGCAAATCAGTTGCATCATAAGGCTTTTAAATTGGGCAAAACAAAACAACTGCCAAATGTATCGTTTTTACTTTGGAGCTAAGGGATTATATCTGTCTTTTAAATAATGGAGTAAAAGTAACAAATTCTCAACAAAAATACTTTTCTAGCTGTGCCCCAACATGTAACTACAGGCACTTTCCAAAAACCTCCCCGAAATCTCATCACAACTTTGTTTTCAGGAAACACAAATAATACCTTGGGAAAGGACAAATTGCTTATTACTTTTCCCCGAATATTTTTCAGTCGTGTATAAAGTCAAAGTACAATTGAATCTGTGACTCATGGCCTAATGGTTGGGCTGTGGATGTGGCCCTGCAGGACTATTATGTGGCCAAACAATGTGCAGTTTATGGCCCATTCGGTTATGTATCATTACAATCACTTGAGGAACAGTGGGGCTTTGGGAGAACGTGGCAGCAGGGGGCAAAATTAAACTACTTAGACAAACAGATGGAAATTAAACAAAAAATAAACAGCACTTGCCAATACAATACATAATAATAAAGGCTATGAGGTGACTCTCCCACGACATTCAGCGCTGAAAGACATTTTTGCTAGGACTTACTCTTAGGCTTTTTTATGGATAAGAAAGTGAAATAAACATGTGACTGTGCTCCCTGAATACAGATAATCAAGACTCTTGAAGAAAATAAAGTGAAAGGCACATTTTGTGCGTAGGCCTGCTAAAAATAAGGAGTGAAAAGGTTGAATTGTGAAGGTCAGACTTAAACTATATATCATTATTATCATTCCAAAGGTCCTAATTCATCCTTTATTCATCCATTTGTTGTTGTTGTAAAGCTTAAAAAATACCTGTGTCTGTAAATACCTCAAGTAGATTTCATAAAACACCTCAGCTCAGTTTTTGATGATACTGTATAATGGTAATGGTCTCAACTTATAACGCTTTTCCACCTATGTTAGGCACTCAAAGTGCTTTACAGCAAGGATCCATTCACCCATTCACACTCTCATTCATGTACGCAGACACTGGAGACAGCGTGCACCATCAGGAGGCGGCATTCGAACCCCCAACCGTCCCGATCATGAGACGACCCGCTCTACCATCTCCGCCACTGTCGCCTCGAACAGTGCGTATAACATTCCATGATACAGTATGTATAATGTTACATACAAAGACACTACAGTCTGGGAGCTTGCAGATGAATTGTATCGGGGTGGGGGCCTAGGCCGGCCCTCGGGCCTCAGTCCGGCCTGTCCCATTCCATCGGCCGCACTGTCAGCCTCCATCAGCTCATCAGTCAGTCTTCTGCTTCAGAGTGTCACAAGGACTGCTCATCCGCAGCTCAGGCCCGACAATGACACCTCCGTCAAACTCAACTCTGCAACTGCAAACATGCACTTCTCATAGTTTACTCTTCCGTTTTTCTTTCTTTAAGCAGATATTTCATAGCTGTGTTTCTCAACCTGAGGTGCCAGCAATGCAGATGGTACACAGGCTAACTGCGGTGGGTAGATAAATACATTCTGAAGCACTTACACTAGAATAAAAAGTTATTACCTGCCTGTGATCAGGCTATTTAAAATAATGTATTCCTTCTGAGTGTTTGTGTTTTTATGTGGTCTAACTGAACCATTGTAAGCCTGTGAACTGTTTTAGCACGGACTGTATTCTTATGTTTGGTTGTCTGTTTGACCGGGTCGCTGCGAAAAATTGCCCTTCAAGGGATTAATAGTTTTCTCTTTCTGCTTTTAGTTAATAAGTAATACGTCAACTTTTCATCTGATTGTGACATTCTGAATGGTGTGAAGTGTTAAAACCGAATTTGCACAGAGGCAGAAGTTATTATTCACTCATTCAATAAAAACAAATATTTTCTGACGACTAAAGCTGGAGTTTAATATCTGCAAACCAAATATTACTGGAAGCAAACACTGTACAGCACAAAGTTAAGTCAATTCAGTAATAAAAACTCCTTTTGAAGAAACATCCCAATCAATGGTAAAATACATCATTCATTCTGCCTGGGCAGTGAGTGTGCACAGTATTGAATGAAGCCGAAGTTAAAAAAGAAGGAAACATGTTACTTTGAAATGGAGCTGAATAAGGTGTTATGAAACACATGAAGATAAGTGTGTTATCTTAAGTTTGGGAGCGGAAACGTATATAATATGATAATATGCAACACATAATACACAAATATGCAACGTCCATACCTCCCAGTCCATCTCCCACCCACCCTCTATTCAATACTTTCTCGTCTTTTAGGTATAGAGGGATGAAAGCCCGAGAGCTCTTTGTCTCCTCTATAGCCCGAATACGGCCATCGTCTCAACGTTCACTTTTGATCGTATCTTTACTTGTTTAATAAAGCCTATTTTACTTTTTGAGGTCGTGGTCCTTGCTAGTGAACACACTTGAGAGGTGAAATGTCTTCAATCAACCTTGTCCAGATTCCTTTTTTTTTTTTTACTTTTGCTAATTTAGAATACGCATGAATGACTGGGAGCAGACACAGAGAAACTCTCTCACATTTATAATATATTTAATATTTCAGTGCTTCTGGGCGGATCTAAAACGTGCAATGTGAACTGATTTTAAAACATTAATTGTGAACCTTATTGCAATCTCAATACTTAATCACAATTTCAACATGATATTTTGGAAAACCATGCCTAGAATTGATCAACAAAACACTGTTAGCCTCTTAATGTGTACCATCAAAACGTTTCCATCTTCTCTCTTTTGTGTGGTTCAGTCCTGCCCTGTCTCATAAGCAGTGGTCTGAAAGCTGATCTGACAGTAGCCTGAGATTAAGGCGGTGCAAAGTGAAGACTAATAGGTGGACCCATGTATGTTCCCCCCAGAGACCGCCGCTGCCCGCCGTCCAGCCCGTATCGGCGTGCGCGCACCACTCGATATTATTGATTAGGTGGCAATTGTGTCTGACTGGCCTTAACCTCGCCGAGCCCCGTCTCTGTGCGGAGCAGTACAGAGCCCAATCTGGATTATCACAGCGGATCGATCGGAGATTTCTGAACCTCCCGTCTCCCTCCATGAAAATGCCATCAGTCATTAGCGCTGTGACCACAGAAAGATTAGCAGGACATTCGGTCGCTGTTGTTGAAGCGGGACGTGGGGGAGCGAAGGGGAGGGGAGCAGCGGTGATGAGTAATGTCTTATTCGTGCCCTTGTGATCTCTTCATCTCAACAGTTGACACGGCACACACAAAAAGCCTTATTCAGCGAACCTCGCAACATGACAAGACTGAATCGAATCCAGGTCAACAGAGCGAGAGGGGCACAGATAATCAAAAATATAATTAAATGTCGATGGAAACGAGTATGACAGCGTAAATGGGACACTTCAAATCCTGCACTGTTATGTGGAATCTGGATAGACCAGCAATTCAACTGTACGACTAATCTGTAACATTTGCAAAGTCTCCTTTTACAGTGGTAAAGCTGAGTCAAAAAGTCACCCTAATATTACTGGAATGAAGAAAGGGAAGTGAATTTTGTCTGTATAGTTCTTTACTCAGACACAGGTCACACAAAGCACTTCTCAGCGGGCCATCTTAAGTCTTAACTTATACATATCAGTCTGTCTTGAATGTGGGTGAACTAAAAACGTACTTCAATATATTTTACCATACAGGCAAGGCGATATTAGAGTGATATCTACTAAGCACGTCAAGATAGAGGAGACATGGAGCAGATTTCACAATAGCTAAAGTAATATGCTGTGTGGCTTCAATAAATTATCCAACCCTCACTCAATATTTGAGCCACACATGAAGCTGGCGGAATTTCCTCTTTGCTGCAAACCTCAAGGAATTTCAGGCAGAAAAATAGCAATAATCTGCTGTGTTTACGCGGCCATTATTGTTGGGGGAGATTATTGAATAAAGAAATCGCCCATGAAGAGGGAAATCCCTTGAATGGATAAGATCCCCAAACTCTCCATGCCTGCCGTTTTTGAGACACCGCTCTTTGTTTAGAAGGACTGGATTTAACATAAGGCTAATTCTGCATGTAGCAAAGTGATTGGAATTCTTGCTTTGGAAAAGGGTGGTGGTTGTGGACTTCATTTGCAGGTCATTGACATTCCTTCTGTCTGAGTGAGTTTCTTCAATTACCTCTCGGTAACCCCAGACTTTTTTCAATCAAGTCCAGCCCAAGTCTTAAAACTTGATTCGTACAATTTGAATAGAAAACTGAACACAAGTGTTATCGTTATCTTGCATATAGAAGTCAATTTCTTGACATTTTCCCACGTCTGATGAATCCACACGAAGACAAAACGCTGTAATTTCAGAAACGTCCTCAGTAAACACGAGGCCAGCTCAGTAAATGTGTGCGTCCACATGGATTGACTCAGGTCCGTGATCTACAAGATGAATTTATTCTTCAGACTCACGGGGACTAAAGCAGAAAAACTGTCAGAGACTGGACTTTCACTGTCAGTTCAAAAACACAGACTGAATGGAGGTTTTCTTCTGCAGAGACTTTTCTCCTTGTCCACTGTGGCTCCTCCACCGTAGGGCCGTAAAAGCTATTATAAGGTCAGTAGATTATGGATAGCATACAGTACACTACGCAGGCGCTGTGACGTCAACGGAGCCACGTGAACGGCGTTTTGAAATCTTTCCACTCTGGGACCTGGTTTGGAAAATGTTTGTTTGCAGACCACCAAAAAGCTGGTTTCGTATGAATGATACGCTGGGTTGATACAATATGTTTTTAGCCTGAGCTTGACTTCATGTGGACAGGGACATCACGTTTGTTGATATATCATAGAAAAAAATTATCTGACCCCCAATTGTGCCCGCTATACAGCCCAATCCGATTCCTGGACTGCCCTTCTCCAGTCCCCCTGCAACAGAACAAGCACAATAGGACACTCCTCGCCGGAAGGAACCACAATCTCCTGATGCTGCAAACTAGTTGCCCCAAAGTCTTTAATGGATGGGTCAAATACAGTGGACAAAATCCCTACATACTGTAGACAATAAGGCGTAACTGAGCCCTAACAAGATATCGTAATTTTTTTTATAAACATAGAGGCAATCTATCACCAAAAAAAACAAAGCAAATGCCGCCCCCAAAATGCTGATTATGCCTCTTTTCACTGTACAAGATCCCTCACTCTTGCAGCCTGTGAACATGAGATACAACGAGACACTCCCGCCAATGCAGCGGCGGCGGATAGATAGCTCCTGAATCATCTTTGATCTCGTAGCGGCGGATAAACTGCACAAAGCACTATGGAGCGCCAGGGCAGCTTACACAGTGTAGGGAGAGGCTAATTATCTGAAACAACAGGACGCGGGCACATAATACAGAAGGAGCAGACTGCCAGAAAATAGTTGAACAGGCAACCACTCACTCTCGCTCCTTGTCTGTCCTGTGCTGACCTATGCGAGAGAGAAAGAGAGAGAGAGAGAGAGAGAGAGAGAGAGAGAGAGAGAGAGAGAGAGAGAGAGAGAGAGAGAGAGAGAGAGAGAGAGAGCTATATGCAGTCAGTTATGGTTGATTACTGTTCACAGGCTGTAAATAACTTAATCCTCCTTCTGAGATAATCAGTTGGAGAGCAGACAATGTACAGTGAGTGGAGTCAAAGTGGTTCTGGTTTGACGCACCTTTACAATCATGACTATAATGGTTTAAAATAGTGGGTTAAACGACAGGGAAATGGCACTGCGCGATGGGGAGTGAACAATCAGAAGACTGAAGTCTATCACACAACTATGGGCCTGAGGCAGAGCACACCCTTAAGGGCATTTGAGATCTCTAATGAATACACACAAGAGCTGAGTGATTACAGTGATAAAAAATAATCACTTTTTTTTCTTACTGATCTATCTAAAGTGTTAATTCAATAATTTTTCAAATGAAGAAAATAGCTCGAATAACAAGTAAATGCTTTCCTCTTCCACAACGTTTTTTTTTTAGATTTATATGCGTTCATTTGGAGCATCCTTTTTTTTTGTGTAAATACATGGGCTCACCGAACACACAAGTCTAGCGTCCCACCTGCAACATAGTATTTTGTTTGTTTGTTTTTGGTAAATATATATATTACACACACATACGCACATACATATACATTATATACATGCATCTATTCACATCCACACACATACGGAATCAAGAAAAACAAAAAAACAAAGCAAAAAACAACGAATATCAACTGTTTTATAGCTCTTTTTTTATAAGTTGGCCCATAGGCTTTATGAGACAGGGCAGCACAGGGTGAAAGGCAGCAAACTGACAAAGCGGGACTCGAACCATTAAAAGGTCACAAGAAAGTTCCACGCACATACGCAGCAGCCTTACCCAATCGGCTATCTCAGCATAAAAATAGTTTCCATTATATTCCTCTAAAATCCAATCCAAACAATGTACTGTAGGCCTGTCCATTATAAAGCCTCATGGCGACAGTTGAGACCATAGTTTTATAAGCAGATTCTATTATTGCACAGCCCTAATAGGGGCCTAATACGCCGCATTTAGTCAAATCACGTGACCACAACTTTTCTGTCAACAACAGACCTAGAGAAGCTAAGAGTCGATGCCACAGCTAATAAGTTAATACCCTATTTTGACAATAATTTGGCAATAAGACTCTCCATAATTTCCTTAGGATTTGCTGTCAACATTCAAACAAACTAGATGTAAAGGGATCATTTGTCGCAGCATTAAGAGAAAGCACATAAATCTATCTTGGCAGCATATTTGTTCATATTTTTAAGGTAAACAGATAACAAACCAACCAAAATGTGAACCTTAATATGCAATGAATTTGAAAATCTGCTTATAAACTGTATGTGTGTTCACATCTTCAATTTATTAACTTTTGCAGATAGTTCCAAAAGCATACAGCCGTCTTTCTCTTGTATAAATAAGATTACACCACCCAGGCTTAAATTAAACATGAGAAGGATCTGCAAACGTAATTGACGGCGCTTGGCATCTGCGCGTGAGATTGTTTTGCTTATTTACATTGATCAGTTAATTCTGCCTCAGCAAAACTCTGCTGTAATTTAGGAGGAAAAACAAGACTTTTTCTTAGTTTATAATGGCATACAGTGTGGACATTTTGACACAACAAGATGCATTGTAATAGGCTAGCTCTGTTTTATGCTGCATTAATGCTAATGGGAGGTTTCATCTCAATTTGAGCCTCTGAGCAGCTCTGGGCCTTTTATCCTCAGCCCATTTGCAGTGGATAGAGAGTGCACATTTTGTCACCGTTTCAGAGTTTGCAGAAATGTTTCCTACACGCCGACCATATGTAATGTCAGTTTCCTAAGAGACGCTGGCCCACTATGAGCCTTCAAACGCGAGTTCCACTCACATCAGTAATACGTTTAAGACGACAAGTTTAAGACATTTCCGTTCATTTCAAAACATAAGCAGCAACTTAATCCACAGACAGAATCCTAAATAGAATGAACGCCCTCCGTTCCCATATCGTTTAACACAAAAGATTTTCATTTTCCCATTTTATTCCCCAAACCCCAAACAATGGATTAAAAAGCACAATCCATTAAGTGCCTTATGTTTATCCAGTGCTTATAGATGCTAATAGAATAGCTGTTCAATGGCAGGACTTATTTCACTTGAACAGTATCTGATGCAAGTATGGCAGGGACAATCATAAATATCGCCCTTAAATTTTGATAGTCCGCGGCTGTTAAATTGTTTTGTTTTTTCTACTTGACCCGTGTGTGAAGCTCTGGGGCCGTCTGCGTGTACATCACACAGTCAGAGAGACAGCGGTGTCAGAGTTCAGTCGATATCCTGCACAGACTCATTTATCTCCTTTTGTCTCTCCCTTTGTCTGTCTCTTTGTTAGGCCACTCTCATTCCACCTCGGGATCAGTCGGGCCCGATCAAACCGTTTAGCAGCTCCGCTAGAGCACGGACCACCTTTGGATCACCCCTCCCCCTTTCATTTCATCCTCGCTCAGGACTGTCCCATCTGCCTCGCTGTCTCTGCTTTGAATTGTCCTCTGCTTACTCTCCATTCAAACACCAGCTCAAAAATGTCTCAGTTTTTCAGTTTGACATGATTCACAATACTTTTTTTTTTAAAACTTTTTATGGCACTGCTGACAAAGACTAAAGACTTCATTAAAATAGCCTACAAAAGTGACAAGAAGTGGTGACTTTGAGTATGTGCGTGTGTGCCTGCAGGGGGTGTGAAGAGGGAGGGGAGAATGAACAACACAAATGTACTGCTCACTGGAGTCTTTTGGAGTCTTCCAAGGGAGACAGATAAAGTAAAGTAAAGTAAAGTAAAGGTATTATATAACATTGATTCCCATCTGGACAGGGCCTTTCTGTGTGGAGTTTGCATGTTCTCCCCGTGTCTGCGTAGGTTTCCTCCGGGTATTCCGGTTTCCCCTACCACTAAAAACATGTACAATAGGCCAGGATGAATGATGTCTGTGTGTGAATGTATGGTGGTGGTCAGAGGGACCGTTGGCACAGATGTGTGCAGTCGTGAGAGTGCTTCTGTCCGTCCCCCCGGGGAAACTGAAGCTACAAAGATAGCTTACCACCACCGAGTGTGGAGTGAATGTAAACTTGTCTCATGTAAAGCGCATTGCCATGAATTATGAATTCATTTCTTTACCTAACTTTATTTATTTTTATTCTGTGGTTGTAAGAGCTTTTGGGGATTTTTTTTTTTATCAATGGACATGAAGCAAACGTATTTTCATTTCTTTCCTAGACTGCAAATCTTTTTTTATATTTTTCTTTTCATAATTATTGTAGCGTTCTATAACTAAAAATACTCATCTAAACATTGTGTTTACAGTGGCAAATGCTGTCATGCTTAGCTTTACAATACCTTTGCAAAAGAGCATTAGAATTAAATGTATAATCTACAGTATCATCCAATATTAAGTGGCCTTTCAAAAATGGTGAAATACTCCCTTGCAGCCCTCAACAACCTGTTTTCTTTGGTTCTGCTCGACTGCCTCGCTTCATTTAATGACCAAACACAGCACGACTGGTGGAGAGCTGGTGGTGGAGATGGAAACAATTGAAAGTGTACAAAAATCTAACCCCTTCGGATGTTGAATCAATGGAACAAAACAGCCATTTCGGATTTTGTAGACTTGAAATGAAGCCTTACATACATCATTATTCATTCATTCATTCAATCTTTATTAAGGACACAAGTGAGGACACATGATCCATATTTATGTAAAAAAAAAATAAAAAAAAATACTCCAAATAATTGCAGCAACAAAACAAGGTTGCTGCAATTATAAATATGACATAATAATAATAATAATAATAATAATAATAATAAACTTAGCCAGACAAAACCAGGCTAGTACACATCACAGTGGCGCAGCCTCACAGCATGTAGGTACCAGGGTTTGATGGGAGCTTTTCATGTGGAGTTTGAATGCTGTCCCCCGGTCTCTAGCTAATCCTCAATAACAATATAATGCTTCTACTGCTACTCCTCATCAAAGGTCAAGATCTGGGGGAACCTGCACACACAGCTACTTTTCCAGAAAGGTTACCCTAATGCGGTACCAGTTGAAGAGTGTGACCATTTTACTTTTTCCAAACTAGAGAATATGTAGGTATCAATATGGGGTATTAGGAACAGTAGATAAAATAATCAGGAAGACAGAGGAGCGACAAACATCCAATCACTACGAAACTGACACATTTTCCTAAGAAGTGCATAACTTTGGGTGGAGGGAACAAGCTGCTGAGGGGAACCGTTACAATAGCACAAGGAAAGACATGCAGACTCCACACAAAGAGACTGTTGACCTGCAGCTGCCTTGCTCATAGATGCTCCACTATAGCCACCCTCCCACTGTGCACCCTGCCTTAGCTTGTTGCAAGACTCTCTATAATACATTATATTATTTGTGCTACTCATAGAGTATAATGCTTGCACTTGCTTTCAACATCAACAGATTTTTCCAGCCTGTGCATCTCCATAATCTATCTTATTTTCTCAACAGCAGCCACTTGTCCAGCCGCAGTTTCACTTCAGTCTGCGCCTTCATGGCATCTTCCAGTGGAGTCTGTGTATCTGCAATTCATTGGCCTCTCTCTCATATTGGTTTCATTTGAGGCTGTCAGTCAAGCTGCGCCCGTCAGATATGGACTACCCATTTCAGTATTTTCTTCCATCCCGTGTTTTGAATGAATGCAGGAGAGTGACAGACACTTGGAAAGGGCAGCTGTCAGATCCATGCCTTCCTTATGGCGCCGAAAAACCCTGTGTGTCCAGTCTATCATGAACTCTATACAGAAAATGAAGGTTTCTTCAGTAAAAGAACTTTCACGGACATTATATCTTATAAATATAGATGCAATTGCAATGTCAAAGTGCTTTAAAGAAACTCTTCCTTCGCCTGACATCATCCTACTTTCTTTGAATAGAGATAGTCTGATGTTCAGTGCATTTATATCGCCCCTGAAAACGCTTTAATATGGTTTGAATTGCATCCAAATCTGACATATATATATTTTGTGCAAAAACATCGACCGTCACATCTGCAAAGAAGACAGAAAAAGACAAAAGTTTTTTTTCTGACAAATTTCCAGAAACACTCAGGAGGGAGGCTTCTCTGATCTAGCAAATCAATGCTTCACACAGCATTCATTACCAAAGCCAAACATATACTACATGTGGCTTACTTCTTTATTCTAGTTGTACATGTTTCCCCACTATACGCCTCTCTGCTCATAGTGCAATTTGAATCAAGTGCTGGAGATTCTCCTCTATCTCTCCCCGCGTGGCTTTCATCGAAAAACATATCATCAAATATTTAGCAAAAGGTACTGTTATAATATTGCTGCAGTTCCAGTGAGACATTGCCAACTTTTGAACAGAACAGAAGAGCGCATAATAGTGAAGTGACCCGTGCGACAGAACTAATGGGACATTCTTGAACAGAGAGGGATTCCTGTCGGTTCTCGCGCTGCGCCGCTGCTGCGTTCGGGTGACACATGAATAAATAAGAGGGCAGTCGGCGCTTCCCAGCAGGTGGCTCTGTGTCCCGAGGGCTACCTGAGATACAACTGCTCACCTGACACCTGTGACAGCACGCGCAGGCCGGCTACTACCCCACGCTTACTGACTGCCCCCCCCCATTACCCTGACAGTCACAGCCACTAAAACGATGACCATGATGTCTCTGATTCAATAACACGCGTGGGGTAGCATTACAGTAGGATGAGACATTTTATGCCTTTAAACGTATGCTCCTTAATAAAGTTCACGTGCGAAGTCCTAATTTAATAAACGTATCCGAAATGAAGCCAAATGAGCGCAAAGTGTAGCGCGCGTAAAAAGTAGTGAATTTACGCACAGCTGGAGAGGAGCGCAGACACTATTGGAATAATCTCAGTCATGAAGCGCCTCTCCTCCGCAGTCGCGCCGTCAAACATCACTCTTATCAACTCAAAGCAGACTGATCATGCCATCATCACATTGTCCTACCTTCCTCGTCCGTGTCGGTGGCTGGCTGAGCGCCGTTGGTTCGACTGCTTGTCCTGCTGTGATGCGTTACCAAGTATCTGCCCCTTCTCCCCTCCCGCGCGCAACTCCTTCGCCTCTCTCTCCACAGTCCCGGCTTACTCTCCGCCAAATCCAACCACTGATGCTATGGCTATTAGGTAGTATTTCAATTGACAGGCGAGGGAGAACGTGCAAAGCATTTACAGGAAAGAAGTCAAACTTGCACGGCACAATCTACGCATGCTATACACCACTGAACGTAATTTATTCAGCCACAACCTTTATCAAACTATTGTGACATTTGAGTTGAATAAGTTTTATTTTTTATTAATTTATTTTTACAAAGCATTTACCGCCTAAGCGTAGGGGTTTGTTGGGATTAAAACATATCGGTTCCAAAGGCTCCAAGAGCAGCCAACAATTAGACACACTGCATCGGAAATCCTTTATTTACAGCAGAGGTCACGAGCGTCCAGCGGTAAACCATAGACAGACTGGCACTGACACCTAGTGGAGGTTGACAAAATGACTATCTACATCTAGATCTCGAATTAGCCAAATGCAAGTGGGTCTATTTTCTTATTTGTTTGACAAAGAAACACAAGTTGGCTGTTGATCTGCACAAAAGGAAGGAAGGAAGGAAGAAGGAAGGAAAGGAGAGAGAGAGCGAGAGAGCGAGAGAGCGAGAGAGAGAGAGAGCGAGAGAGAGAGAGAGAGAGAGAGAGAGAGAGAGAGAGAGAGAGAAAGAGAGAGAAAGAGAGAGAGAAAGAGAGAAAGAAAGAAAGGAAGGAAAGGAAAGAAGAAAGAAAGGAAGGATGGAAGAAAGAAAGAAAGAAAGGAAGAAAGAAAGAAAGAAAGAAAGAAAGAAAAGGAAGGAAGGAAAGGAAAGGAAAGGAAAGAAAAAAAGAAAGAAAAGATGAAAGAAAGAAAGAAAGAAGGGGAGGAAGGAAGGAAGGATGGAAGAAAGAAGAAAGAAAGAAAGAAAAAAGAAACAAGAAAGAAAGAAAGAAAAGAAGGAAAGAAAGAAAAGAAAAAAGAAAGAAAGAAAGAAAGAAAGAAAGAAAGTGAAGTTCATATTTTAAACAAGTTCAATTAAGCAGAGACGAAAATATGAACGGCTAAATTAATATTAAAATCACATGCCTTTCAGAACAAGTTCAGCTGCCTGAGCTCCACCTCGGGATTTCTTCTCATTTCAAAGCTTGCAGCAGAAGAGTTAATGGCTAAACATGTGTGTAGCTCAATAATAAGGCAGATACGTGTATGAGATTTGGATTCAGTTTTATCATGTGGCAATGCTGCCCTCTAGTGTGCATTTGCCTGAACTACATTCAAAAGCAAAATTACCGTAAGAAGTTTTTACTGGTTTGTCTGTAACGTTTTGCATAAATTAGCTTGGAAATTCTGATTTCGCATGCATAAAGAAACATAAAAAACAAATGCATAGGCCAACAAGAAAAGCATAAAGCGTATTAACCAGAAAAGGCTGCCACTTACCACATTAGCTTGTTCGAGAAGGACACATGTTGCTGCTAGCTGTCAATTAACATGTGCGTAACTGGTCCTTTTACACATTCAGATCATCATGCAAAACAAAAAAGGGATCGAAAACTTAAAAAAGAAAAAGAAAAATGCGACGAAATATAAAATTCAAGGTTGAAAGAACATTTATTTCTATGGTTGAAAGTAAGTCCGAGCACGATGGGCAGTGGGCGGAGTCACCTGTACGCAGAGAGTAGCGAAAATAATCACTCAAAGTGAATAATTACTGAAGTAAAATTACAAAAGTTGTCTACTTGGTGAAAAATGGCTTCCAAGAAGATTGTAGGGTGGGTGCCAACACATAACAGAGCAAATGTGTAAAAGATTGCTTACAGTCGTCCAACTTTGGCCCCAAGGTAGTGATTTAGTTCATCATGAAATATTGTGTAAAGAAAGGCACAGCTGTCTCAAATGTATTATTGAGGTGTGCTGTGATTTAAAAAATGCGCAAAATCCAATAAATAGCCACATAAAGTCAGTAAACAATGGAATACGTTTTATATGAAAAGGGCCTTCCGCCTAAATGCCTAGGCAATACACAAGGTAATTCAAAGTGCTTCACAGTGGCATAGTGTGACCTATGATAGATATCTCTGCGTTGTGTTGTGCTTATGGTGCTCTGAACCATGGAGAAGAGGCAAGGCTGCAATCGGGGAAGAGCAACGCTCAAACCCCATTTATTTGACCCTGGCAAGGGAAATAAAAGTTTTGGCGTTAGCCGACTATCACGTGCCCAACGAGGCCTTTCTCTACTGAATACAGGAACAGAGAACAAACATAAATGTACAATAACATACCTGGCAAGGGAAATAAAAGTTTTGGCGTTAGCCGACTATCACGTGCCCAACGAGGCCTAGAAACACGGAGGGACAACAACACGTAAGTATAAAATAATAACACATAAGTACAAAATAATAACATGGATGATACAAAAACATTATAGTAACATAAAAGACAAACTAAAAATACATGGATGCTAATCTAATAACACGATGTTTCTAGATATAAAACCCCGCTGACCTTTCTCTACTGAATACAGGAACAGAGAAAGAGCCAGAGGCGGAGTCAGCCATCTATACCGGCCAAACCGGAAGTGCCAACGTTGGGAACAGACTACCAAAACAAAAGACATACGTGGACTACACACACTGCCAGGTACATTAACATCACAATAAGACAACAAATAGGGACAACATACACACAGTCCCGACTGTTGCCACACTCTGCGTGCTATATCACGCTGCACCACGCAGTGGCGCTCTAATCCTATTACCAGAATTTAACGTAACCTTTACACTCTGTTACAATAGCATTACAAGAAATCAGATCAAATCAGTCTGTAAAAAATCAACATACAATTTTACTACAGTAAAAAGCAAGAGTGCAGATACAATACTTTCTGTTGTCATATGCACACTGTACCTATGTTTATTCTCATAATAAAGTCAAATGAAGTCATGTTCTTTTGGTGACACAGCAGTTAGCACTCTCGCTTCACAAAGAAGGCCCCTGGTTCAATTGACCAAGATGGAACCTCGGGAGAACATGCTTCTTTCTGTGTGGAGTTTGCATGTTCTCCCTGTGCCTGCAAAGGTTTCCCAAAGCACTAACAACACGCACAGTAGATGAATCCTCCAGCCAAGTGATTCTGACCATTTACCAGGGAAGACATCTGGAAATGGGTCTCTCAGAGCGGCACTAAAGTCAACCTCTGCCCCTTACAATTTGCCCTTAGTGGCATCGAAGGATGGGTCAAGTGCAGAGGACGATAAAGTGAACCTTAACCAAGCGATTAAACCTGGGAGTAGCATCAATGCTGACAAACTCATCAGGACGTAAGGACTGTGTCAGGAAGTAGTATGGAGTTCAAAATTGACAAGCTCCATTTTTTAGGGTTTTGTAATTGGGAAAAGTTGGGTACAAGACATTTATAGTTAAGTTGTCTATTAATGCACAACTGTAGCAAAAATATTTAGCCATGTCAGCAGTTATTTTTATCATAAACATCTAAATCTATGGGTCTCAACCTTTTTTTGTCTCCCATTTCAGTAACACTTTATTTTACACTACCTTGATACATTGTAGGTATATAGGACACGAGACCCTTGGGTTAGGGCTTAAGGTTAGAGTTAGGGTTTTATGTCTTATTACATTATGTACCACCAAAATACTAATACACGTTATTCCATTGTGTATGTAACCAGGGTGCGATTTGCTGGGGGGATGGGGGGGATTTTCCCCCCTTCTGGTTTTCTTGTCCCAGTCTCTGTTTCTTTAATCCCTATCCCTACTTCTGGCGTATTATTGTATTAAACGTAGGGGGGATAGAATTGTAAAATTGGCTGTGTTCAAGGTCTGTGCACCTTCTGGTCAGTTGATTTCATTTTATATGAGACGCGGGTGAGCTCTGCTTTAGCGGCTTTGATGCGCACAGAGAGCGAGGGTCTGGGGAGTCAGAAACACTTTCACCTTTCGCTGTTTCTTGGACTTTTTAAGTGTATAAGGCTACTGCATGTATCATTTCTGATGAATCAATCTTATGCACAGGGAACTGTGTTATGTCCTTATTGACTTTATGATCAGTTAAATCTATTTTGCACACATACAAAAATGAGCTCCCCTCGCGCTCTCTCTCTCCCTGTTCAGAGCGCTGAGAGGGGCAGAAAAGTTGTGCACAGACGCACATGCCGTGGAAAATAGACATTAAGCTCCACAAAAGCGTTTTTTGGATCACATTCAGCAAAACGCTGCTTATTTTGTGAAAATCCGCCGCATATTTATGTCAAAACCCCGCTGTAAAGATGATAGAATGAATCGTGGCTGAACAATGAATGCGCGCACTGCGGCAATGAGTGGCAGCGACCGCCCCAACCCGCCCCAACCCGACCCGCGATCATAGGAGAATTTTATGACGGTCTGGGCAGCTGGCCCTGCGGGGACCGCGGGGGAACCCGTAACCCGCACATCAGGTGCGTTAATGCCCCCAGCCATGTGTGAAATCCTGTGTGTTTTACAATAGCGACCGTTTGACAAACAGGATGAGGAACCTTTACGCTATACATTTCGACAAGGGAAGCGATTTCGACAGAACACCGGTTCTGAGAAGTACCAGCCGCGCGCGTTCATTGTGCATTCCGTAACATTTCCAGCTCTGTCCCTCAAAAAAGAAAGACACCTGTGGCCCTGGTCACACTACTGGTCACTCAAAGTTTGATCAAGAGTTTTCCAAAACGGCCCAACTCCCTGAGCAACACACACGCTCATTGGGGTCGCCCCCTATAGCTCGGACGTCTATGTACAAGGCAGATCCACCGCCTCCAGAGCTGTTAAGACAAGATGCAATGAGCTCCGCTCAGCGAGTCAGATGCAGAGTCCGGGCCTTACTGAGTCCCGCCAAAGCATGCAGGACATGTTAAAACATGAAAGCACTGAAATCTTTTTGCAGAATAGAACACATCTAACAACACTGGGTTTCAAGTTCAACAGCAATAAAGTGATTAAGTAATTATCCCCCCTTCTGTTTTTTTGACAAATCGCACCCTGTATGTAACCTATGTAGGTACAAGTTATTACACAGAATTACATAGCACATTACATTGTACTTAATGTGGCAGGTACAATGTATCAAGGGTAGTGTAAAATAAAGTGTTACCTTCATTTCTACTCATAGTACAACTAAACTCTAAGGTGCAGCCAATTACTTAGAAAAGTATCTGCTAAATGCTGATTTATTGGTATTTAATTGTGTATTGTGTTACTGCAAGTTATCATTAAAAGGAAGTTTTCTTTTAAAATAATTTTGAAATATTGTTCACCTTCTTTTTAGATCTCCAAGTAAGTGCTCATGTACCCTCTGGGGTCCCCGTACCCCTGGTTAAGAAACACGAACACAGGTATGTAGAAAAGCTGGCCAAATATATGTATTTTCACACATCAAATACGACAATATGTGTAAAGCTCTACTGATTACTGAATATTTTATTAATGCATGAAGATACTAGCAAATCTGAAGTAGCGGGTGAAACATTCATTAGTCTAAAATAGTGCTATCAATCTCTCCCCATCAGCCGTATTACACCCTAATGGAGCGTATGATTCAGATGGTATGAATACTGAACAAATTCCTCTCTCTCTTTGTGTCCCAGTGCGGGCTGCTGTAGATGGCTTTCAAAAGATAACACAGCTTGACTAATCTGATCATCCACTCATCTCTGCTAATGTCTTCAGTGAATATAGTAATTAATGTCTGCAATTAGTTCAGCCCTTGAAAACGGCACACCGTAGTGAAATATTTAACCGCTACAAGAAAAGACTTTTTTTTGCAGCTCTTTTTTGTGTATGCGTGGCCCAAGTCGGTTTAATTTAATTTGGAATTTCATTCGTCTTTCTTTTTTTTCTTTTTTCTGTCTCTCTCTCTGTGCTGCTCGGGAATCCAACCACTTCTGAGTAAAAGGCTGATGGTAAAAGACAGAATAAAGACCATAATTTAGCTCCTTGTAACTTTAGATTAGATTTAAATGAGAGACTTAATGTTTGTGGATAATGTTCACGACACAATAAAAGATGAGTTTGTAATTTGTACTTGAGATGCTTTCCAAGAGTTGCCAGGAATACACCGCAGGATTGTTGTCATAGTTACCATTCACTTCCTGATCTGGTCCTAGATTTGATTCTGGCAAAACATGGGGCCTTTACATATCGGTGCGGGTTTTCTATAAGTAAGACAAATGACCAGACTGTGGAACCCTGAATTACGCAGGGAAACATGTAGTGTGAATGCAGGTCATTTGGGACATCGGGTAATTTGGACAGCATAAGCAAATGGCCTATTACTTCTGTTCTAAGCGCGCTCTTTAACCCTGTGACATGAAGTATGAGGTGTGGCCAGCATCAAAAAGGAAGTTTACTCCAAAAAACATGTGGTCTGAGAAATGACATCTGCCTATGCCTGATTTAATCATATGGGTATAATATTTAACTGATGAAAACACTGTATATCTAACCTATCATTATGTGCTATGGAGCAACACATTATATACCAATTATTTCAAAAGTATGTGTATATTTTTTACTTTTAACACTTTTATATTTCAGGTAATTTGGGACAGTGTGAAATAGCAATAGGTTTATATTTTTCACCAGGATATTCATATAGTTTTATAAGTTCATGATAAAGAAAGTCATTTTATCAATCTGAACAGTAATTGCGCTGTGGAACTTGCAACAAGTGCTTTGAATCCGCCGTGCAGGGAGGATATTATAGTGGTGATATTAACTTAACCCATGCAAGGACTGCCTTTAAAAGAGTCAAAATAAATATTTACTAGAACTTTACTGGGACTTGGACTAATTTTTGTGTTTTGTCCTAATGACTTTCTTATTCAGACTGATTTTCGTTCTGATTAATAGGCTTTATTTGATTAATTGTAAAGTTATAGACTAGGTTTATGTCCATGTCGGGTCTGGTTCCTTTTTGGAGACTCTAAAACAGCAAATTAGTGGAACTGGACTGCATGAAAAAGCAAAAAGCAAATCCCATAGGAAACAACAGTGTCCCAAATTACCAAACACAACCCCCAAAACTTGTTCTCTGTCAATCCCAATAAAATCACGAGTCATGTTTTGTAAGAAAAATGTCACACAAACATCAAATCTGACATAAAGAAAGAAGACTCCCTGAGGACTTCAGAGATGTATCACATGCTGGGACATTGTCTGTGGACAAGAGCAAAGTCACAAATGAAAAATAACCAAAAACTGTCCCAAATTACCTGGATTCACCCTAATATGTCTGATCGTTCTCTATGCTCTTAGCCGTATGGGAGGATTCCTTCAGAAGGTTTCAAACGTATTGAAGATGCTTCTGAAAGCCTTTGCTACACTATCTCTGTTCTATTTTTATTCTCCTGTTTCTTGTGTTTTGTAAACTTCTACACATGACAAATCCAAGACGTTTCTCTACTCTTTGGAAAGGACACAGCACAAACACAGATGAAAAACCCACATTGTGACATTTGTTGAGGCCACAACAAGTCAGAGCGTAATTTTGATCTTTTACTTTAAAGGCCAAAGAGCTGAAGTTTGGAAAGAGTTTTTTTTAAAGTACAGATAAAGCTTGTGTTTCCTCGCCTCCTTTTCTTTTGTGAAGCCAATTACATGTTCATTTAGCCAGTCCCTTGAGCTTGTAGTGTCTGTGTAATGAAACACTGATCCAATAAACCAAAACAAGAAACAACAGTGCTTATGTTACATTGGGATCGTGGTGAAAGTGTGTCCCAGGTGAGACACAACCATTTTAAATGTGTTTGTATAATTACATCAGAGACATTGAACAGAGACAGATCTTGTTCTTATTCACTTTGTAAAACCACTGCATTTGTACAACGTGATTCCTGAAGCGTTGCTTACTGAGCGGAGTTTGCATGCTCTCCCTGTGCTTGTGTCTTGGTGGGTGGGTTCTCAGAATTACCTGTCAAACCAAATCATGTGCATTATAGATTTCCAACAGCTAAGTAATTCTGAGTCCACTGACATGCCCAATAGCTGACGATAAAGAGATGGGTCTCTTGGCAAACAAAAAGAAAAATGTTGCCAACACCAAATGACTGTGTTAAAAACTCATATTTGCAAGACTTGAAACCTTAGTCGCTTAGTCTGCAAGTCTGTATTACCTTTTTCATCCTCGCAATCTTATTCCTCATTCTGTGACAAGAGTAAACCGTTTCCCATGTTCACTTAAGTTTGATATCCGATGCTCTTCCGCACACCGCCTTCTTCCGTTTTCCAGGTTTGTGTATTATCGTTCTGCCTGCTTTCTGGGAAAATCAATTGCACTTGTAACTGTGTAAAAGTTATGCGTAAATCATTCAAACAGAAACAAACGCTAAAGGTGACAGGTGATTTTGTCACTCCTTTCAGAGGCTACAGGGCCAGAGCTGTAGACAAAGATGAAAGTCAGCCATTTTGACCGACTTATGCCCGTGCCACCAGGGAAGACAAAATCCATCAATGTAATAACCTGGTCATTCAGTATATACAGGTCATTTAATGTTGCTAAACCTACACCTGACAAACAGCAACAACCAACAATCCCATTAGTTGACAGAATACAGCCTATACCTGAAATAAAAATGAACTCTCCATACAGTCATAATTATTCTATGATAGGCTTTCTTCACTCTGCCTCACTTTCTTCCTTATGACAATTAAGCTCTGCATATAAACACATCATTCAAAGCCTCCCCCGGTGTGTATGAAGCAGTAGCCTATATAGCTTGAGATCTGAGCTGTAGGAACCATCACGGGCCCTGAGAACCTCAAGGAGGGGTCTCCTGGTGGTTTCCAGAGTCTAAAGGGACTAAACACGGTGAGGCTGCGTTTCAGTTTCATGCAGCTAAACTCTGGAACAGTCTTCATAAACAGTCTTCATGAGGATGTGAGAAAGGCCTCAACTCTGGCTGAAAACAGTTCTTCTTACCTGTGCAGGGTGCTTCTAAAAAATGAAAGTTTCAGGGCAGTGTTCTCCAACCCTCCCTTACATGATGCTTGTTATAGATAAGCTTTAAAAAAAAGTTTTAGCTGAAAATATTCATTTTTTAGGACTTGCTCAACTCTATTGAAGTTTTTACCTCTCAAAAGTCACATGGTGCCAACCCAAGGTTCAGACATTTTTATTCCTTTCAATTAAATCCAAACAAGCTCAACTATATATGGTCTAAAGAGACTGCATGGCCTACTTTAAGAATCTGTTTCTACCTAATGTGTGTGCAAAGTTACAGCCTAATACAACTCTGTCACTTCCCAGTCTATCAGTTAGTTTACAAACTGCTTCCCTTGGTCTACTGAATGCAACTCAGCGTCAATGGGTAATGACTTAGTTGGTGCTGAGAATGTTCGTCTGGTCCTCCACGACTTGAAGAAGATATTGCTTTTGGTCTTCGTTTCGGGTCAAACTGGAATTGATTTCTTGGATCAGTGCAACTCCACGCTCAGCCAGATCATTCACCACTTTTATGGATTGAACCAGACGTTTGCTTTCTTGGTACTCGGGTTGAGATTCCCACTCACTGGGATCGACCTGGGATATCTCGAGAGTCATGAAAAACATTTTTGTGCTCTTCGTAAGTTGTGAAGTTTCTTAGCAGTTGGATGCTGAAATGGCTGAATTTGTTTCAGAGGCTCATCTGAGCCTGTAACTTCTTGGAGTGACACTACCATTAAGGGCTTCTCTTCTATAGTGACATCATCATATCAAAGAAACCAAAGGCAACAAGAGTTTCAGAGAGGTACCAAAGGTGACGCTCAAATGCTGTTGTGGCAGCCTTGGCAATTTCAGCGTTTGGATACAGTACGTGGATAATGCACACAGCAGTGCAAGGTCACTGCGTGAAGCACAGGCTGCAGCTGGACTTTCAAACCAGTATTTCACCCCCTTTAATATCAAAACCAATAAAACAACATTTTCTGATAATGGCAGTAGCTGGTAATGTAAACAACTTTCAGTATTCGAGCCCTGTGTTCTAACCTTTCCAAGCCTAACGTCAGATAATCCTTGTATGGTGCGAGAGAAGCCGAGCCTCTGGAAAAGAACACACGACACATAAATAATAACTTCAATCTTACCTGCTGGCCTACTCCTTTGCCTTTTCATCTGCAAGCTTCGTAAACAAAGATGAAATGCTGCTGCTTCATGGAGCAGGTTGTGATCTGGACCAGATTTTCCTTGACATGTTTTATTTTCATTGATGAAAGAGAGAAAATAGAAACAAAAGATGCCGGAAAGAGAATATTATGTGTTATACCACTTTGGGGAATTCTGAACAGATGGGCTTCGTAATATTGGACCAAACTCATTTAATTATTTAGACTCTAATTATAGCCCTTCTATAATCACATTTTGTTGGAAGCTTTTATGTTTTCGAGTGTTTTATGAGCAGTATGTTGATCCTTTTCCCTTTTGCTATGCTGTGATACTATCATCAAACATAACATTATAACCACTGAAGGTGTGTCAGTCAAAACTTCACCTCATTGTGTGAAGACACGGCTTTGATTCACCTGACTTACACTTTCACCTCATTTTGTAATAAAACGTTTTTTGTTTGTCATAATGTACCGTATTTTGTCATAAACTCTCTCAATAAATTTTGAAATAACTTTGCTAAGTACACAAGCTGTTGTAATGCGTTGGTAAATATGGAATGTTCTACTTGCCTTGTGATGAGCCGTATAATAAGCATTTATAAAACACTGACACAGTTTCACTTAACATTGTTAATGTTAAGCACCTAAATAGATGCCATAATAGAATTGCAAAGTTTCTTAAAAGCAGCTTTTGCAGAAGCTTTGGTGAGAGAAGGTGGCATTCTGGGCTTACTTTTGCATACTGAGATATATTCTTACCTTAGCTACCTTAGCTTAGACTTTACTGCATGGTCGAAGTGCTTCTGAGGTGTTATTACATGTACAATAGTCCAGGATGAATGATGTGTGTGTCAGTCTCCCCCAGGGGAAACTGAACACCACCGAGTATGGACTGAATGTAAAATTGTCTCACGTATGTCTGTGAAAGGCTCTATGTAAATAAAGTTCTTCTTCTTCTTCTTCTTCTTCTTCTTCTTCTTCTTCTTCTTCTTCTTCTTCTTCTATTACGCCTCACAATATAGTACCTCTTTTTATCCGCTTAGAAAATCGACATGTTTAATGTTGTGTGACTATACTTGGATCGTGTAAATACCGTATCTAAACAGGGAAAACGTGGAAGAACTCGGTCACTTCTAACTTCACCCTGTTAGGTCCCATAACCCCAACCCTGACCAGACAGGTACGCATCAACTCATCTAAGCTCAGGTAAGAACATATCTCAGTATGCAAAAACGGTGGCCTGTTCTTTTGGCCACAGGGTCCACGTTTATTATTTGGATCCCCATTAGCTGTTGAAACCTACAGTATACACTTCTTTGTGGTCCTTTATGAAATCCACATATAAGAAACTTATAATAAAACAAACTTACACAAAAATAATTAGAATGCATTTTGAGCTAACATATCACAAATTCATATCCATAAGAACAAAGCAATACATTGCTGTTATTATAAGCCAGCAAAGATCCAGAGAGACACTTTCAAAAGTTTCTTAAAAGCAGCTTTTGCAGAAGCGTTGGTGAGATAAAGTAGCAGTCTGGTCCACACAGTTATAGCTCTGAACATCACAGATTTATAAACTGCCTCAGTTCTGGCTCTGGGACGGGGCTAAATGACCCTGAGTGGCTTGTCTGGTGCAATAACTGTACGGATCTCTCACACAAAGTCAGCCAAATATGAGATTTAAATAGGTCCTCATCCTCATCCATTCTTTGAATACTCTCTTCAAAAATGTCATATTCTGTGTCTAATTTGTAGGAGCAGGTTTTCTGTTGCTGGCAACAGTATGATCCAAAATGTTACGCAGTGTGTCTGTAAGCAATCAAATATAGACTATGTGGGGGTGAAAAGGGTTTGACATGTATTAGAAATGGCAAATGAAAGTATTCACATATGCTGGGACAATAATTAAATCACGATCTGATCTCTGTGTCAATCTGCCAACACAGAGAGATCGTCATGTGATCCAGTAGATCTTGTTTATAGAGCTCAACATTCCCACCCACTTCCGGTCACGTGTCTGGGTCCAGTCGTAAATTAATATCCTTTTTATTTTTAGCATCGATTTTTTGAAAAATTCAAATATAAACATTAAGTTTAAAAGCATGACAGCTGATCTGCTATGTGCCAACTACCGGATATTTTACAAGAAAGAAAACACTCAATACTTGAAAATAACTTTTCAGTTTACAACATTTTAGGCAAATCTTCAATTTAACCTTGTGTGTTTTAGTCAATGGGTTTGCCTAAAGCTGATTGGCCGGCGTTGTGCTTTTAAACTCTTAATATTTGAATTTTTCGAATAGGCCACTCCCTCCTCCTATTGGTCAGCCTCAGTAATGCTTTAGTGAGTCACATATTTGACCATCATAGTGAAGTGATGGTTTTAGTTCCCTTTCAAAGGCAATATAAAGATTGTAAGTGCATCTCGGGGTTCATTGACACAGACTAGAGTGTCCACAATTTGTCATATAATAAAAAAGGCTGATGATGTTGTTGTGCTGTTGTGTTACATCAAATGCATTTAAATCAGCTTCAGATACTGAAAGAAAGCCTACACAGGCAGCTTCTTAAGTGCATATAGAAAAGCCGCCCACGCAGCCTCGTACAAAAGAGACATTGCAATACACTAGTCTCTATGCCTCTGCTCTAGGCCCGCCAACAATGGAGGAAGCGCGAGCCAGAGGAGATCAGAGAATAGCCCTATACGCCGGGGTCATGCAGCAGATCATTAGAGGAGCGCCGCGTGATGTACGTCCAAACAACAGAGAAACCGCGACCCAAAGGAACATGGCTTACAATGTGAGCTGGGAAAACAAGCCCTGCAGGTCAGCCGGAGGTACAGAGATGTCACTGTCTAAACGGTGGGCTGCTTAGTGGGGAAAGATAATCACAATCACAAGGAAAATGGGACGCTGCAAACTAAATAGCTTCGGTCCATAGGTTCTCATGATGAACGGACTTGCCAACACTGTAGTTTATGCCCCCTACAAGCGTGTTTGTTCACAACGCCCTTCTTTGATTACTTTATTACACATTTACCAAGCCTTTTGACAAACATATCCAGACGCCCCCATCAACCCCAACTTTGTCATTTGTTTTTAAAGCTCTTCATGGACATTCTCCCCCATATCTGTCCATTCACCGCCCGCCCATGCAGAGCCCTGTGCTCTTCCTCTCCTTCCTCCTCTCTCCCTCCTCTTTCCTACCTGCCAAACTAATGACTCACTTATTTGGCCTTTCAGAACACCTAGTACGGCTCTATTTGTTTTGTGTCATTTTAGGCTGAATGTTTTTTTTCTTCTCTGTGTTGTTGTGAAGTGCTATAGAAATACACTTTGATTGATTGATTGGTTTGCTCATGTAGAAAACAAGAAGCACGTGCAAAAGTGGTAAAGCAGTCATTTACATCATTTTTAGTCAAGCAGCATTGTTTTATTTATATCTAATATCTGGGGCCCTAAAACAGGAAATTCCAAATGGTTATTTTGGTTCAAAATGCCCACAAATAGCTATATCCTATTTTGCTTCTTGCATGCACACCTGTCTTGATAAATGACCCCCATAGTGTATTACTGTTGGCATTACTGGATTCCATATCACTTTGCACCTTGAGCTGTGGCTGATAGAGCTGATAGAAAAAAAAGTATAAGGTTAACAGCCCTGTTTGAAAGATTGGTCAGATTAACATGCAAATAATCCGATAAATTAGGAGTTGTAGTTTAGGTTTTGATGTGTATTGGAGACAAACGTTTATTTTGCAAAATGTTGTGCAGATTAGAAATGTGTTACATTACAAGGTTTGGTCGAGGAGGTTTGTGGGTGTTTCACTAACAAAGACTTCTATGAGTTTGACTCTCTGTCCAGCAGATGGAAGGCAGGGGCCCATATAAGTGTATGGTGCAGGAACTGTTTTGGAAGTTAATAATGCTGCCAGTTTTGGATATTACTGTGAGGTCAAATCAGTTCTCTTAATATGTGCTGATTGAGGAGTTGGACAAACCTGGACAAAACATTTGCAATATGACAGTTAAACTGTATTAGAAATAGTCCACATCTAGACTGTGCAGCCTGTGCAGCTCTGAAAGTTCAAAGCCAGTCTCAGTAGTGCCCAGTAGTTGTTGATGTCGGATGAGGGCAGCAAAAACCCTGTTGAAAGCTGGTAATAAACACACCACAGTCCCTAAAAGAGGTGACGCCTGTCAGAGAGCTTTGAAGTTCAGCTCACCTCTGCTTCTCGTGTCTCTAATTTTCCTTTTTCGTCTTATTAAAGAGCTTCCACAGACTGCAGGCGTGTTTCAACTCCGGATAAAACGGATAAAACAGGAAAAAGATCAAACCAGCAACTGTGTGGAAATACTCATTTATCTTTGTCAAACCCAGCTAACGGGACATGTTGTTTTGCAGCCAAGATGCACAGCTCTCTAAATTGCGTCTGGAGTCAGCTTCCCACTTGTCAAACTTTTGACCTAGAAATCCAAGGGAAAAGTTTTTTTTTAGGTCACACATTCTCTATTTTTTCTAGTTGAGGTCCCACATAAACTCTCACATCCATACTGTGAATATTGAACAGGCTGCAGACGAAGAACTAGATAGAAACAGTAACTTAAAGCTGTGGTACCTGACTTTTTGTTGTTGTACAGTACATTATTGAGCGATAGAAGATAGTAGTAGAATCTAAATTAGTGCAATGTAGTACTCCTCTGTGACGTGCTTCTTTTGTCTGATCTTTTACAGTAGTAGAGATGAGGCAGACGACGCAGTCAGGTGATTGGATACGAGTCTGCTGTGATAAAAAAAAACATGCTCCTTTCAGCTGTGACCCGCTCCTCTCTCCTCAGGGCAACACTTCAGATCTGAACAAATAAAATATGACTGAAACTATTAAAGTAGTGTATTGCCCCCTAAAATAAACGTCATGTTTGATGCTTTTCCGAACAAACTCATGATTTAAAAGGACCTATTTTATCTCACAAACTTGAACAAACAAACAAATGGGAAAGCTTTCTCTCAAGAAGAATGATGTCACTGGAGTAAAGGAAACAGAGCAGGAGGTAAATGAGTTTTATTTAGGATAAACTTGAAAAGAACGCGATATCTGAACGACACGCTGAATCCACTCAATGACCTGCATCAATTAATCTGGTACATTGGTGATTTTTTTTTCATTTTTTTTTTAGGTTCATTCCAATGGATGCCAGGTCTGAATGGGGTTTACGTTCAAAACAAATGAATGTACATATTTCCTAAAATGATTAATTAACATAGACAATATAGACCTTTTAAATAAACCTTACCTCAAAAAACAAAAATGTGAATGGCCTCTTCCCACCTACATTAGGCACTCAAATCGCTTTACAGCCAGGAACCACTCACACACCAATACCATCTGTACTACTGTCGCTCTAAACTGCTTGTGTAGGAGCTGTTACTGCCATAGACCCACCTGACGATTAAAAACCCCTATGATGATAAGTTGCTGCTAAAGTTAACAGTGATGTTGTTAAAATGTCCATGAACGGCGCAGTCTTTGCTGTATTTATAGATACTGTATAGTGAATAAGAACTTCACTTAAGTCCATTTCTCAAGTAGCTGCTACCTTCCCCACTCAAGAGCAGGCACTGCAGCAAAGCCAGTTTCAGTGAGCATCAAATATTCATGCTCATCTATAAAGCGCGTTTTGTGGCCCACAGGTGCACGGTGCTGCTGCTCCTTTATCACAGTCTGTCTGTCAGCCCAGAGGAGACAGATTCGTAGCTGCATTATTGGATGCTCCGGGGACTGTATCCAGAGCCTGCCCTCCTCTGCCTCTCTGTGGTGTAATACTATGTGTCAGCGCCAGTGTTTAGCCAAATGCCTCTATAGATGGATTAGTTCCACCTCTCGACCTGAAATCCTCTGGTGGCAGTGTTGTCGTCAGGAAAACCCACAATGCCCCAGCCATGCGCCACGCCACATCCAGGGATTTATATCTGCTATATCCAGGCGTACGAGAGGAGACATAGCACACATATATGCTCAAGCAGACTCCACTTCATCTTAATGTGCATCCAATTGTTCTTATTATTAATTAGTTAGATGGGATGATGGTACATTTTAAACAGAGGCTTTACACCAGTGAAGTGAGAATTTGATGTCCGTTTTCGGATTGATTTTATCATTTACCTTAATAAATCCTTTCCGTAGTCCCAGTGGGGGTAATACAAGTGTTAATGGGATGATTGGGGGGTCTTTCATCTCCCCCTGGTGTCTCTGGCCAGAAAACAATGCTTGCAACTTGACTGCCACCGGGTTGGAGCAATACACACTAATAGAATCACGGAGAAGAAGCTAACAGGCTAACGGGCAAAGCTAACTGCGGGCTAGCGCCACTTTAAACAGTATTTACAGCCAGGTTTGAGTGCAAAAAAAATATTCCCATTGTATAACTGGATGTACAACACCCCTCTCTCCCTTCACCTTTTCTGTCAGTGTAGTATTTACTCTCCAAGACATTTAATAAGTTAAAAAATCGTAACTTGCTAAGACACCTGCAGTTGCGTTTATGGCCTCTAGGGGCAAGAGTTACTTAGTACTGCTTTAAAGCTCTTTATGGTGTCACTCCATTACATTTAACTGAGATGGTGACCATACATTGCCCCAGCAAAGCTCTCCGGGCCTCCGATCCATTTGTTCTGGACGTGTACAAACACTGGGGGGGATCGTTCCTTTGCTGTTGCCGCGCCTAAACTGTGGAACAGTCTGCCCATTAGCCCGTGTGTTCTCACAGAAGTGTCCCTTTTTCAGTTCAAGTAATACGTCTAGGTGTTAAAAGCCTAGAATGCACAGAATGATGTCTTGGGTGCAATGATTTTGTATTTTTAAATTGCTTTATCTGTATGTGAAGCATTTTGGTCTTCTTGGTGTTGTTGTAAAGTGATAAATAAATACACTTTGATTGATTGATTGGCCGGTTGGTTGAAACAGTTACATGTTAAAAGTGTAAGGAGGTCCATTTACCAAGCGTTAACTTGCGTGCAAAATGAGTAACATCATTTTTAAATGGTAAATCGGGTGCAACATACCCACAGAGAGCTATATTCTATTTTCCAGCTTGCACTTTTTGTTTAGCACCAGCCTTGATAAATGATCTCCGGAGTTTTATAAAAAAAAAAGAAAAAAAAGAAAAAAAAATGTGGAGACTTCCATAACAAGGACAGAACTCTGACTTGTCAATAGCCCTTCGCTCACAAGGACCACAACCTCAGATAGATGCACAAGTAATACGTTTATTGAAGATTACAAATAAATGCCGTTCTGAGGATTCGTTAAGGTAAGCTCCCGGGCTCGCGTCCCCGTACCTGTAAGAAAACAGAAGAACATTAATAAAGGAAGGTCAGTAATTGGGGGGCTTAAATAGGCTGCCGGCTGGAAGGGGCATGTGGTGTGGTCCTGCTCTTGAACCTCAGATGTACTTATCTCCATTTATGTACAGCATGGTTGCAAGACGACAGTAATGTTTGCCTTGTCTTACATGTGTCACAATCTGTGCTCATTTCCAACAGCAAAGTGATATAATATTTCAAATCAGGAAAAAAAAACAGATAGTTGCCAATGCCATCCCAGCAAAGCCAAAAGCGTATGCGTTAACATTCTACAGTTTGTATTCAACGTTTTAGCCACTTTCAAAAGTATTTTTCTGATAACACAAAAATGTATCTAACCTCTGTATAGGTGAAAATGTTCAAAGTACTTTATAAGTTTCTACCTCCTACCTTCTACCTGTGATATCGATGTATTAATTAAACTTTGTGCCACTCAGATGACTGTGGAAATGCAGACCTTCAGGAGAGAATGTCTTGCCCTTCTGTGTAACGAGTTTTTCTGCTCATATATTTGACCTTGTTGGGATGAGTTTGTGTTGGCGTTGTGCGGTGAGCCAAATACTCTCATCATACGGCCTCAGGCAAGTAACTCCACAAGTCACGAGCAACACAAAAAGCAAGTTTAATTAAATTCTACAGAGACAGTACTCAAAGCGTCTTAATTCATTCCTCAAAAGAGTTTGTTGTTAGAATAGCATTACTAATCAGAGCTATTTCTTGAGTAATAAGTGAGGTAAAGGTGTACTTTATTGTCTCCATTGAGATTTGTCCTCCGCTAGGGAGACTCAGATGGGGCAGTAGCCGACCCCAGTGCGACCCTTGTCCTACTTAGGTTGTGTTTCAATCTACTTGCGAGTAATTTCTCTGATATTATGCTACTTTGAATCATTTTCTTCCATAATCTTCAAGTATTTCCATTAAATGCTATCTTCTTATGCTTTAGCCAGTGCCAGGTCACAGAGGCAACAGTCTGAGCAAAGATGTCCAGTATCTTCCCATATCGACAAAAACTTCCAGGAGGATTCTGTACAGCGTGTCTTAGATCCTCTTCCCAGTAAAATCTATTTAAACGTCCAAGTCCAATAACCAGCCTCTGTGTGTTTTAGCTGCACGCTGAAAAGTTTACTGAAGCCAAACTTTTCAGCCCCTTCATCGGATGTGCCTTTGGTGCTTTGCTGTTCGGATCAGCACAAATGGACCGAGGACATATACTTCACAATGAAACCCAGTGTCAGACATGTCTCTTCGGACCGTCCTTTATAGACCTGAGTGCTGAAGAGGCACCTCTCAGAGCTGACAGGAGAGAACTTAATAAGCACTCCACGCAGCCATCTCAGCCGTGGGACGTCTCAACCTCTGATGAAGACACATGACACGACATCTACAGTAACGGGAGAGACACTTCTGTCCGACCCTAATAAGACGAGTATGTCTTCTGTCAAAGTTCTGTGGACGTAATGCAATAGCTTGTAGTTTGGAGTGGCGTGTGAAGAAGATGATTCACTTGTTGTGACAGGTGCATGTAATATAATGGTCTTGTGCAGAGGTTAATATAGGAGCCAACCAGGCAGCTCTTGCATGACACACATACAACAGTGCAATTTCAATTTAGTTGTGACAATGCGGAACAAACTCAGCTCAAGCACGGCTCAGCTCTGACATTTAGGGCATTACATGAATTGAAATGGTTTACAGGCTTATGGTTGTAGCACTACATCAAAGAAAAAAAGGCAAAGTCAGTTTAACCATGCGGCTTAACATATTAGGCATGGTGACGGTCCTCGGCACTGAAGTTACACTTTTAAAGTCGAAAGTAGATTTAGTAGAACAATAAAGTAGGCCGCAGTACATGTAAGATATAAGCGTGATATCGGCCTCAACAGGAAAACATTTGCAGGCATATACATCAGATTTTGGCGCTAACTGACTGTGGTTTCTTATGTGTTTTCCTCTCGTGGGTCATGTGACAAGACAAAGTGAAAGCCCGGAGAGAGGGAGGGGGCGGAGAGAGAGAGCGGGCTTGATAAGCGCGCGCTGGAGCTCCAAGTCTTCGCTTTTACTTTGCTCTTTCCTTCGCACTTTTCTCCCGCTGCTCAGACCTCGCATGTTTTCGTTACTTCCCTCTATTGCTTTGACCGACTCCAATGAAAGACGTCGGTCGAGTCGATGACGGAGACTTCCAGGGGGCAGAGCAGCAGCTGATAGAGTTGTAATAAAGCAAAGAAACCCGCGGGGGATCGGATCAGGCTGAGGGGTGGAGAGAGAGAGAGAGAGAGACGACCGGGGACACGATAAGACGCTTCAGGTGCACCAAAAGACGCGATGGAGGCGCGCGGTTTGCGTGAATGAAGAAGGACTCCGCTCGCTTCCCGCCGCTGCACTGGATTACAAAGTGAACAGTCTGAAGAGATTAGAAACAAGACGGTATCACGGATTATCTGGGAGCCATGAACTCGCCACCGGATCGCAGGAAAAACGTGCGGCGGCTGGCTTTGGAGATTGGCATCCGAGTGCTGCTCTTCGGAGTTTTCGTGTAAGTCAAGCGTTCAACTTTACGATTTCTTCTCCTTTTTGTAAACATTGGCGATCTTTCATGAATTCACCGGAGAATTTATCCAGCCATGTGCACTTGTTGTAACTGTACCGGGGAAGGGGGGGCTGCGTGTGGTGCTGGACGAACAGGTTGCGGATAGTTCTGCTCCTATGGACAGCGCCGCGCTAACAGGTTACGCTCCAGTGGACGCGGTTCAGCACCACGGACAGCACGGCGCTAACAGGTTGCATATCTATAGCACTGCAGATATGAAGTACTTTGGCTCCGTCCACAGGAATACCCCCTTATGCATAGTAAACGCACGCTCACACTTTGTAGGTCATATCCATTTGTTTTAAGTAGCAGTGTATGAAACGCTAAGAAAATAGTTATTCAACACATGTCAGAATGTACTCATTGTGTACCATTCAAAAACACATACTTTTGGCCTTAGACGTGCAGTTTAGCAACATAGACTTCAATGTTCACAAGTTGATGGACACTGCAGACAGGTCATCCTCCTTCTTGTAAGTTAATTCTCCTTGTTTGAATGTATAGGCACAATGACACTGTGTAGCATTGTTATAGGCCTACTAAAATTTGTCAAGGAAACTAGTAACAAGAAATCAAATGCATACCTCGAATTGACTTTGTGCACCATCGAGGGACTGTTTGATGAGCAAAACCACACACTGCCTCTGTACAGTTCAGCACCACGGAGAGCGGCGTGCTAACAGGTTGCTGAGTCAGACAGCGTTCACACTCCTAACCCTGCGGATCGAGGTGGCTGCTTTGGGAATACTGTACCCCCCTCTTAAACGAACCGTGATTGTAAGTGATTAAGCGCGGCCCAGGGAATCCACGCGCGCTTCGTAAGCAGGTTAGGCTCAACACAAAGGAGGATGAATTATTTATTGTTTGTCTCGTGTTGGAGGGGATAAGCCCGGTTTGCGTCACTATTGTGTCATTTATGGATTTTCTGCTCAGTGCCATACGAAGAAGGTGGGCCCCCCCCCCCCAGGTCTTGCTTTGTGAAATGACTCACCTTCACAGCGTCTCGCCCTGGGACTGTTTGCCTCTTGATGGTTGAGACAGTACTAGAAGGTGCGGGCTTGATGTTTTATTTGAGGGTTATCTGCAGTGCCCACTCTGCTGCAATGGCTTACGAGGCACTTCAGCGTTCATTAAAATCAAAGAGAGATCGCTCCAAGAAGAGGCTCTGGGAAAAATGTACTCGAAATCATGTGGAAATTAAAGTAGCACTAAAATGTTTTTCCGCCCGACTTCTTGTTTAATTAAAACAATTTTGTTTCCGTTTTCCTTGGGTTGGTCTTTCATGATTTTATTCATGGCTTAGATTCATGGTATAGACCTGGCTTGGATCTCGTGATAATTTTCAGGAGGTAAGAAAAGTTTGAGAAACACTTCTTTACCAGACTGGACTTTGTGGTGTGAAAGGGGTATCAATGCGGAGGTATACTATGTGCCACATAATTATTGATAATGATTGGCTATCGTGATACATTCACCTTATTCCGCCCCGCCCACTTTTGCCACGGATCGGCACTTCCATTGTCTTGACACTTCCAGTAGAGCGTGAAGTCTGTTCAAGTGGAGAACTAGGGAAAATGTTGAGTAGATTGATTTGTGTAAAACGTCCAATGTTCACTTGCACCAACAAGTCAACACTGCACTGTTTCTGTGCGCGGCCTAAAACGGCTTTGTATTCGTGTAGTAACTGATTTTATCTTGACTTCTCCAGTCCTTTGTAAACTAATAGGAGTGAAGGGTTGGGCACAATTCATGGCGGCGCCCACGCAAACTCCTGTAATAAGGTGAATAGGGAGAACATTTTCAGACAGCAGGTTGCTTTATGTTCTATTTGACGGAGGGCAGGAGCCAGTGTTAACTGTAGGGGAGGCACAGTGAGACAGAATGATAATACAGACGTTTGTTTCTTTGTATTAAACCAACATAGAATTATGACTTTGGATTAAAGCCTCTCATTTCTATTTATACTCAAAACAAAGATTTATTTAGATCTGTCTTGTCTCATCCTTTTGCATCTCTTCCTCCTTTCAAGTGTAATTCTCTGAAAATACCCATGATCATTTTCTGTATCGTAACTTCCCATTCCACTCTTCTTTAATGAGTTTTAGTCTCTCGATGGGGCCCTCGCTCACTTGCCCCGCGCTCATCTGCGAAGCCTCGACTGCCTGAGGTGGTTCGTTCGGTGCCGCTCCCTTAGTCTTCAGTGTCAATGTTAATGAACCTTTCCACTGAAAATGTCAGCACAAACAGAGCCAGCCTTAGATTTTATCATCAGGTGGCGGGAAATTGGTCTCTCCACCTTTTTAGCTCTCTGTAGGGGGACTTAGAAAAGTATTTGGTGAGATTAAATATTCAAATCAGTCATAAAAGCAAAAGAGGAGTGTTGTGCGGTTTAGAGTTTATTAGACGGATGGGTCCGTGAGTGAGTGCATCGGGGAGACGGCTTTTGATGAAAGGTTTTAAATATTCATTTTGTTTTTTTTGGTAGAGTCCAATATCTCAACAGGAGTCGTTCACACGGGCTCACAATTGAGGATATGATCAAACAGAAAGGCAGTTTGAAAATCAAATGGAGGATGGAGAAATGGAGGATACGACCTATAGTTATAGTTGGAGGAAAAGATTATGTTGGTAACTAGATGCATAACAACCTGCACAAGAAACTAGGGGAGGGAATCCATCTATCGTGAGCGTATAGCATCCAGAATAGCATTAGCTCATAAATCATTGCCAAGTAAAACAAGCAGACATTGATTTGCAACATTTTCCGCTCGACTTTGTGTTTTACTATCAAGACGCCGCCTGTCTCTACTCTCTCCTCTCAGTCGCTATAGAGGTAAAGGCAAAGTGGCAGCTCTTACACTGGACAGATCTCTCGCGGGACCTTGTATTTTCCGATGCATCATCTTAAATATCGATCAAGTGGAGATGCGCCCAGGTGTCATGGCCAGTGTTGAGTTTGATGGTCTGCCCACCTGAACGCTCTCAGCTGCTGAAACCTCTGCTTTAGTGCCAGCGCTTGATGAATGCCCTCAGTATCATCATCAATAGGGACCGACCACAGCACCTCTGAGCCTTTCAAATCTCAGTCATGACGGCGGCCTTGTATTTGATTACATTTGCTTTGAACCACATGAAGCAACTGATCTATTTGCTTGCTTTTCCAGATATTAAATATTTAAGGCAAGGTCGTGTTTTTTAGCTGGTTTGAAATGTTTTCTGTTTTGTGGGACAGCACAGGAGGAATTCATTTTGATACCGAACAAACGAATGTTCAATTTTTCTAGGTCGAGCCACACAGGGTCAGTAATAGAAAATATGACTGGGTGCATGGGTGTCCTTGGCCAAAGTATGCACAGCAGGAGTGTGAGAATATATCGATTTTCTGATATATCGCGATATATTGCGGGACGATACGATACTTTTTATTCCGATATCGATACTTTTGATGACGTCATGCATATTAATGAGCAACGTCATGCATACTAATGAGGCAGCTGTGCTCCACTGTTTTCACAGTCAATAGAGGAAAACAATGATCAAGAATTCAGTCAGGACAGCAGGGGCAGCACTACAGTTTTAAGCACTTGGACCAAACACTGTCACACAAATAAATGACTTTTAATGATAGTTTTTATAATTATAAAGAAGATTAATTTGGGGTTGATTTATTCCTTTTTAAATAGGACTGTGGTTTCTTGTTTATTTAAGTGTAAAGTCACTGACAGATCTATAGACCCATTTTCAGTGTGTAAGTCAGGGATCATCTATAAAAGTGGTACAAAGCACATGAAAAGAAATGTAAATGATGAATAATATGTAGTATGTTAAAATAAAGGTTAAAGTAGCATGTTTTTTTAATCGTGGTTATTATTGTCGCAGTATCGGCGTATCATGAGATAATCGTTATCGGAAGCCATGTATCGAATCGAATCGTGAGGTACCCGGAGGTTCCCACTCCTAATGCACAATATACTTAGTATTATACTGAAGTACAGCGCTCTGCGGAAGGGAACATGCTTTTTAGATTGAGGATGGTGACAATGTAAAATCATAGTCTCAATGTAGTATTTACTACATTATCTAAATGCTAACAATTTTGTTTTCTGTAGATACTTGTCATGTTGAGACCTATATTCACTTTATTTCATTTCAACCTGGATAGACTCAAACAGACAAAATCAGCGATTAGGAAGATTTATTGACATGTACATTAGTTTTGGCGATCAGACCCAGGCAGTAGACAGGCAGTATGTAAGTCTGTATGGATGAACAGCTTGGAGTTAAGGATGTCTTACCCTGGAGCCTGGACACTGGTGGTGGTGTGGAGACCTGTGAAGAAAGCAGCAGGGAGAAGCCGTGGGCTGAAGAGGCGGAGCCGGGGCGAAGGTGGATCACAGCGCAGCTGGACACTAAACTACATGATTGCTGGAGCCTTAAAAGTGGGTCCGAGGGCGATGATTGGCTGCTACGGAGGTGCGGCTCTTACGCTGATGGGCTGAGGTGGAGGTGTGGCCCTCACAGAAGCGATTATTGGCTGGAGGTAGATGATGCTGAAATTAGTCTCCCAGGTTGAATTAATGCCCAGGCTTCATGACTGACCAGCTCTTTAGAACGGCTCTTTAGGGTGAACGGTTCGAACCGGATACATTTTCCCCACAATTCCCCAAACTAACACAAGAATGAACTCAACAATGGAGCAGGCAACACAAGTAAAAGCTTTCTGCACTGAAGTCAAAGCCTAATGCACTAAAATTATTTGTCAGACAGTTGCAGCCTCTTTTTATTGGTTGTGAGATTTTATTCACAACATGCTTTTCAAACCGTGCCTTTTTTCGATAGCGTCTTAGATTTTGGAGTTATCTGGCTGGCCTTACTACATTATCATATTAAAAAGAGACAGTCTTTTGAACGGCTATTGACATGAACAGATGCCAAAGACTCAGCTCCAGTAAAGAGCCGTAAATCCTCTCACTATACTTGAAACACACCTATATAATGAAAGTTTAGTAGGTGTTGTTTCATTCGTGCTGTAATCCTGCATATTTAGGCCGCCTCCCTTTTCTGCACTCAAACCGCCGGTCCATACGCTGGTAAACGTCACACTGAGGTTTCCATGAAGTTTCTCTGAGTTTTCAGTCTTGAACACCTTCACTAAAATTAGTTCTGATCCAGCCTGTGGTAAAACTCTCCTCCCTGAGCAGATTAGTGTGTGTCAGGTTCCTCTCGTTGACATTGGGTGAATTTGACAGACTTACCCTTCCCACTGTAGCACTAGGAACATGTTTTGCACCCTTTAACTACATTATATGATATCTGAAGTACTAGGGGCATTTCCTTGACACATTCTATACATTTTTTATGATATGTCTGGGCGAATATCAAGGCTAAAGAGTCCTAAATAATGCATAATGTATGGCATGTGCCTCATTATAAAGTAAGAGGCAGCTCCACACACTCCCATATTCGTGACTTTAGGGTTGTCTAAAGTGACATTACTGCCAATTTGTCCTTGGCTTCCTCTAGACTCTCATAATTACTGTCTTGCACTGTCAAAAAGTCTTAGTTGGGCTACTTTAGGCCTGTGTTTCATCATAATGCGCTGACAATAGCTGTATATAGCCCAATTAGCCTCTTATTTGTGCTTTCTCTGAGGTGGATACAAATAGATCTTTCCGCTAATTAACCGCAAATAGACCAGCGCTTTTCAGCATCTTCACAGCCGTGTAAATGTGACACAATGACGTGAGCGCAGCGCCGTTGTCAGAGCAGCGGTGGCAGTAATTCTTGTATTGAACTTCAACACGCGGAGAGCCGGGTCCTGGTCCTGTGGGGCGTTTCTATGTGTGTTTTAGTTTCACCTTTTTGTCACAGGTGGAGTCAGGGATAATTGGGGTCAACTACGATCACATTTGGGGCGCTCCTCTCGAGGGGTAGAGTAGTGTTTTTAGCCGGCGCATGTTCGCGTGCTCCCAGGGAAGCAGGGAGGCAGTGTGCGGGGTGAGGTGTCAAGGAGAAATAAGCCTGTGAAATAACAGAGCTTGCAATGAAAGTAAAAATAAGCAGCATTTTCTTTTGAACTAAGCGGGGCTGAAAGAGAAATTGCAATCGAATCGACATTGCAATTACAAAGGCTTTATGATGTATTCTTTGCAGACGCCATGCAACCTTATTATAAATCTCCATAGTTTAGTTCCTCGTCTTATCCATATGAAAGAGGGAAAGGCTAAAGAGTTTCTTTCTTTTTTTTAAATAATGTTGATGATGACATTTTATTCCAGTCTAATTACTTCTGACATTTATCTAATATTGTTTAGGTGGTTCAATAATCTGTGCCTTTTCAGTAATGTTTTATTCATTATGTTTTAGCTGAGTGACATAGTTTTAATAGACTGATCATGTCTGAGATCCTAATTGGTGTTTTCGTTTTTATTTATTTATTTATTTTATTTGTGGATTTGTGGCCCTGTCCGTCGGTACGTAACATATTGCCTACAGGTGCACGTCTTATTCTTGCCCATAGGCTATGAATTGAGAGTTGGTACCAGTGGAGTGCTAGGACCTCATTTCAGCTTCGCAGATACAGTGCATTCAACTCCTGGTTCAACTTCTATCCATTTTCACTCACGCAGTCACTCCTTCCTTGAGAGGAGAGCCACAAATTCCCGCATGCTGCCTCGGCAGGACATTCTCCTGGTCATGTCAGTTTTAAATCCTGACATTACCCTGACATTATACTGAGGAGGGTGCGTGTGGGAATTCTCATTAAAAGATGAAGAGAAAGAGAAACGTGTTGCAAAGTAGCATTTTGCCGTTCAAATTTCAATACCTCAGTCAGTATATGATTTACATGAGAAACAAACAAACATTAGTGTAACTTTATTAAAGTCTTATTAATGGTTTCACTGTAAGTAGTAGTTCAGACTTGCTGCTGCCCAATGAAACACCAATAGGCCTCACAGCCCAAGTCCATTTATAATCAATGTTTTGTGAAAACAAAAGTAATACCAAGGAATGCCCTGTCTCTCCTGATTAGTCAGCAAACCACAGTTTGAAAGTGCCAATATTAATTAGACATCTAGTATTGGTCATTTCAGCTCTTTCAAACAGAAATAGGCTATAGTTGAATAACATTCCAGCAAACTATAAACAAGTGTAGAATATTCCCAACAATATAGAGTTACGTATTTAAACTGTGCCTTCTTTTGTGATGACAAACCTTTCAGTTGTGACGTTAGTTCAGTCGATATGCCTGCGGGAAATGAAACAGCACACTTCAGAGAGTGTATTCTTGCTCATGTACATGCTCCGCTGCCCTGTTTCAGACACAAACCACATTTGTTTACTCTCTGTGGACTTCCTACAAAGCAAAACCTCTCTTCAGCGCTTGTTGCACCTGTGCAGTGGATGTACTGTAGCTTTGCCCCGGTCTGGGCCCAGCTGTCTGTCTGTCTCCTGAGATGCACTGACCTTTCAGTGACAGACAAAGTGAATGACACAAAGTTAACCTTGCTATCAAACTGCTAATTCAACACCAGCGCTATATCTTGATGAGCTGCAACTGCAACTGTCCCAGGAGGAAAGCTAAAGTTCAATCTAAATGGAAATGGATCTTTGACATTTCACAATATTGAAAAAAGACTGACTCAGAAAGAAGAATAATATTGTGTGTTCTGTGGGGATAATGACATTGTTGCCTTGTCATACTGAACAGAGAAATGGCCGTGCTGCATGGTGGGTTTGTTGTTATTATATCATCAGTAAAGCCAGGTTATAGACCGAATGCAATTCTATTGGTAAAGCTATATAGCAAAGTTCTTATATAAATGTTAGCTAAGGGAATTTTCTTGCTCCACAGTAAAAGTAAGTTAAAGTTGTGAGCCCCAGCACTTCATGTCCTATTCATTTCCTATGGAGATGAGCTTAGACCTGTGAAATAATCATACATTCTACAGATTTTGTGGGATGGACAGCGAGTTGAAACTTGAAATAGGATGTAAATACTTCAGTGGAGGAGACGTCTGCAAGTTTGTCTGGAAGCTAAAGGCTAACATAAATAATGATTAAATTAAAAATAACTAAATAACTATAGAAAAGATGATTTGTATGTGTGTATGTATTTGCGGCACAATGTAAAATTCCGTAATTCATCAAATTAACGTGAGCCTTTAGCTTCAAGATAGCCTGGTCTTACCATACCCTCGTACTCCTTTCGTACAGAGGGTCTGGATCTTCACAATTGAGCTCCGTTTTCAGGTGGGAGGGGTGAACTCCTTTTAAAGTTTGAATCGATTGGAAATGATTTTACCCAATCGCAAGCGTTTGGTTGTGAAGTATGTAATGCGCCTGAGTGAGTGAAGCAAGCTATCGGCCTTCCCCGCTCGCTGAATGGTAGGTTGAAATTCAACCGATGTAACGCGGCCACTGAGATCAGACCCAGACGTACATGTAGGGAAATTATAATTGACTGACTTCTTACATCTAACATAAAGCATTAAACACCAGGAACTCACCAACCACCACAGAATCTTTAGAAAATACAGTATGCTTATTCGGGGGTTTGGGTTGGGGGTCTCGGGGTTAGGGGTGGTGTAGGTCCTGGAGCGAGGGTGGGTGGGGAGATCTATTGGTGAGTGTATTCACAGACACATGTTTCTGTTGTTTTTATGAAAATACTGTCAAAATGTATGTTTATTCTTAACAATAACAATGTGTACACTCCCAAACTTAAAGAAAAAATCCTAATAAAAGTTGATCACAAAAAAGAAAGAAAATATGCTTATTTGAACAAGTCTAAGATCAGTTTAAAGTAGAATTAAGTAAAAGGCCATTAGCGCCACTGCAGTTGTCGTAGAATATTGCTTTTTGTGCTCATTAATTGTCCATGAGAGTAAATACTACGCTGACAGAAAAGACAAGGGAGAGAGGATATTGTACATCGTGCACAACCCAATTACATAATGGAGATTTTTTTTTTCACTCAAACTTGGCTGTAAATAGTGCCAACGTGGCGCTAGCCACAGTTAGCTTTACCCGTTAGCCTGTTAGCTTCTTCTTCATTATTCCATTAGTGTGTATTGGGTCCCCGCGTCGGAGCAGGGAAAGCCGCAAGCGTGGTTTACAGGCCAGAGACACCAGGGGAGATGAAAGACCCCCCCAATCATTCTATTAACACTTGTATTACCCCAGAGGGACTATGAAAAGGATTTATTATGGTAAACAGGAAGTCACCGGAACTAGCATAGCCACATCATGCAACAGGCTAATAGTAAAGAAAAAAATAACATAACATGCAAAACTGACCTCAGAGGGCTTACATTTGTATTGTTCTGCCCTGGGGTAAACAGTTGGAAGTGAGGCTGCCAATCTGTGCTAATGGCCTCATACCAACCACTCACTCATGCGCTACATTCACTCAGTGGTGGGTAAAGGGAGTCCGTCTGCATCAGTGGAGGAGGGATTCGAACTGCAGATCATCGGATCCATGGACAAACTCTTTTACCAACTGAGCACTGTCGCCCTTGTATATTCACAGACTTCCCATTTAAATGCTCGCATTAGTTCAGGAATTTTCCATCATTCCGTCCAGATGACGACTTTTTGAGCACCGTTGCTACGATTAGTCCTAAATGACCCCCATTTTTAACTTCATACCGCATAATGGGGATGTTTTATGTCACTGTTTTGTGGAGGCAGACAACAGAGATAGATAAGATGGATACGTGCACTTAGAAGGTCCAGATTGTTTAGAGATTTTAGCGATTACGACCCGAGGCGCCACTGCTTCAAATGAAAACCACTCAGAGAGAGCTCCTTATCAGCAGCATCTATAACTGAAGCCATCATTCAGACAGGAGCCCACGGTGAAGCGCACCACTAAATAGACTAGATTTATCAGGGTCACTGCTTCTAACTGTGAGTACAAGACTAAGGAACATTCAATTTCTCTCTCTGCTATTTTGGTTTTGAGAAATCATATAATGTGTCAAATTAGCTGTGTGGGACCTGCAGAATGTAACTGTATTTCAAAAGAAAGCAGCTGCAGCACCGGGAGGCTGCCAAAAGCAAGACAGAGAATGGCTTTTGAGATTTTTTTGGGGGGAGAAGAACAGAAATGTCAGGCCCCTGGATGATAGAGTAAGAGGATTGTGCAACTCACATGTAAAGGACAGATTGGCATTTGTCTGTGCAGCGCTATAGCGTTTTTTAAACTCGCAATCAAAGCACTATTTGTTGCTTTTATGTGTCCTTCACTTATTCACACCCAGGCCACTGTACTTAAGAGATGTTGTCTACTTGATAGCATCACATTTGGGTTGAGTTTTAATTTCACCTTTGCAGTCCGTGAGCCCCTGTGGCACAGACACATCAGGCTCGACGACGCCTGCTGTTTCATCGACTTGGTGATTATCGAGATTAGATTCCGCCACACCGAGTTTAAGAAAATGAGGAGCCGTTTTGAAGCCGCCGTGTGAGATAGGTATAGTGCTCCTCTCTGCTCCTCACTCGGATGTTTTTCGTTCCAGATCACTGGTGGATAGAAAATCACCTTCATGCATCGGGCTGTCCTGCGTCAATCAATTTGAATCCTCCTCTAAATAGACCTTTTAAATGATCATATCAAAAGCATAAACAGTCTTTGTAATCTACCATACCATACATTACATTAATCTTCTGACTGCTGTCTTTGTCGTCTTTTCTTGATCATCATGACACTGCAGCTCCACACAAAAAGGAATCGACAACACTTACATCACCTTCTACTAACTTGTAAAGGACTTCAATCATGAACGAAGTCTGTATATCTATCTATCTATCTATCTATCTATCTATCTATCTATCTATCTATCTATCTATCTATCTATCTATCTATCTACATTCGTGCAGATAGATATTTCACAATCCCGGCTCAAACTAAAGTGTGTCTTGACAGATGCGCTGTTCAAAGAAAGGGCAGAGCAGAACTATTCTTGTTAAAGCGACTCTGGCCTTTAACGTCTGTAGCACAATGCTGCTGTTTTACCACCCCATAGTTGCCAGTGTCGTCTTTTATTGAGCGGTGTGCTGGGGAGAGGGACTGAAAGCAGCGGACTCCAACAGGCTAAATGAGCTGGATCAGCCCTCGATCTGGCGCTGGAGGCTGTCAAAGAAATGGCGGACAGGAGGATCAGCATCTGGGGCAGCCCATCAAACCCCTGCATGAAACCCTGCAGTGTTACAAGAGCACCTTCAGCAGGAGACTGAAGATGCCATGCTGCAGCACAGAGCGCCACAGGAGGTCCTTTTTACCGGTTACCACTGGACTGTTCAACTCTCCCCTTTAAGCAAATTGTGTTTTTATATTGTATTCATATTTTAGGATTTATAATAGTTTTAATGTCTTTTATGCTGCTTCGCCTGGCAAATGAATTTCCTTTGGGTTTAATAAAGTTATGTCTTATCTTATATTCTCTTTCATTGTATAGTCCTTTATGGCATGTACCCCATAGGGAACACAATAAAGCTACTCAGAAGTGTTACTCCCTTGTAAGATCATGTTGGTTTTGAAGCATACTCATTTTGCTCACGGCTGTATCTCTCAAGTAGTGTGAACGCTTTTGTCAGTGCCTCGGCTGTTGTTGGACGTCCCTTTGGGATGAAAGCACCCTATCTGACCCTGCTCTTGTCCCAACTTCTGACCTTGTGTAACCCTACTCTGACCCCAGCAGCTCACACGCATCTAAATGGACTGTTCTTCTCCTATTGGATCCTATGGCAACTTGTATTGTTTCTCTTTGAGTATTCAATCCTGTTAAAATGTCATTTTCCTATCAAACACCTGGAGTGATGTTTAGTTTGATATAAGGCCTTTAGATAGATAGATAGATAGTTAGTTAGTTAGTTAGTTAGTTAGTACCAACCAGGCTCTTACTGCTTAGCTTCCGAGATCTGATGGGATCGGGCAGAGCAAAGGCGTTATGGCCTGACTGCTTATATAAGTTTTTGTGGGCCAGGGGGACTTTAAAGCTCCTGATGGGAGCAACATGAAGGAGCTACTGTATGAAGTGGATGTGAGGGATGCTCAGAGAGCTGGGTGGCCTTCGTCAGCACAGAGCGACTGTAAAGTTCAGAGGGTTTGAGCTTTACCAGTGATTTTTAAGGCTTAACTGATAATGCGGGAGAGTTTGGATTTGGATTTAACTGTGTTCAAATTGACATTTATTTACTTTTTTTTTTTTTTACTTAAAATCGATACACTGTGTCTTTTTGAATACAGAGTCTGCATGCTGTTTACAAGACAGGCCAACATCTATTTCAGTCCCAAGTATTTGAAGGCTGCACCTTTGAATATGGCATTGGTTACTGTAACAATACGTTTTCTTCTGTCTCCATCAAATGAACACATACATTTGTGGGGAAAGACCTGTATGTCTAATCATAAAACCTTTTCATCAATTGTAAATCAGCAGACTGGTTGATGTTGTTGTTTAGATTACCGTGACAGTATTGCTCTTGAAAGATGTAAACATGCTGATGAACTTATCCCTGTAAAGAACTGGGATGTTAGAAATGTGTTAGGAATATGTTTGGAGCTCAAATAACTGTTAATCATACGTACATGTCAATGTTGCCTCTTTAAAAAAAACAGGTTAAGAATTATTTCTTGTTCTAGACTTTCTTCAAGTAAAAAACTTGAAAAAATAAAGTAATATAAACAACAACACTGAATGAAGCATAATATAAGACCTTTAAACTACCTGCTTCCAAGCCAAATGCCCGTTACTGAAGCAACCCTTACATGTTCACATGACTAAAGCACTTGTGAGCACTTGTGTTTGGAATTTTTTGCAGATTTTCTTTGTGTATGAGCAAAATGCAGCTCTGCACATCCATTCCATCGCTTTAGCACTGTACTTCTCTGCAAGAGCTCTCCTTCAACATTCAACATGGAACAGATAAAACTTATTGGCAGAATATCACAATAATCACCATGACAAATAAAATAAACCCATACATTATGCACAGCTATTTGCACATGCATAAGCAGAACACGCCTGATGTGCATAAGCAGTGGCAATCACAGTATGTGCCAGCTGAAGTGGAACAATGGAATTAATGTGGTGCAACAGACCTTGAAGTTGGAAGGTAGAGCACAGCGACAGTATGTTTGCGTTTTTATATTGCCCATTTAGTCCATAGAGACATGTATGTATAAATAAAAATATACTCAACCATTAGGCCTATTCATATCCACATGTCTCCTGCTTCCTCTGCGTTACTGTACATCTGGGCGAGTTATTCATATGGTCGTCCATCCTGTAAGCATTGTCTCAGGAGAAATTCCTTTTTTTTGAGCGTGACTAATATGTAAATGCAGTAATCTAGACAGACCCTGTAAAACAAGCCAAGACTGCACCAGAGTGAACTCATATCTGCTACATAATTGACTGAAAAGACGTTAAGGGCTAATACCAAATAGAGAAAGTGGACAGGTTAATTACTGGATTCCTCCGTCCGTCAGTTCAGGGACATCCAATTACTGCTCACAAAAGAAAGATAAATCACCGGATGGGTGTAACAATAGTAAAGTACCAAAGGATCTAGTTTGAAGCTCTTGACTTCAGTGTGTTAAAACGGATTAGTGAGGTCTCTGTTATATGATCAAAAGACACCACATAAAAGCTGTACTACTGGGAATTTTAATTAGAAATTTGACCTTTTGGTATGATAATAATTCCATAATTCATATTTTTTCTTTGGCAATAAAATGATATAATATCTAACAGTTAATAAAAACAAGCGGGGCAGTTAAATCTTGCTTTCTTTGTTTTTTCTTCAAGTCCTTTTTTCTTTTCTTTAAAGGTTCTGTAACTTTTTAAAGTTTTAATTGTGGTCCAGACTCATGACTATCCCAATACATTCCTGGCATGTTTATGAGCATACTTCTCACTAATGTTGTAATGTTTACAATAAGGCTGCACCAGGTGAATTGTCTTCAGCAGCAGTGCTACTTTTGGGTTTAGTATTGCCAAATAATACAGTGCCAACTTCATGCAGCGGTCTGTTTTGTTACTTACAATTTACTGCAAGGAAGCTAAATGGACTACAAATAAATATTGTTTTGAAAACAAGGGAAAAACGGGTAGAGCGCCTTTATTTTAAAGTATTTTTCCTCATCACATACTAATGAATTGCAATAGAATTCTAGCTCACATCAATTTTTAAATCTTATATCAGTTTGGTGTCAATATGAGCCTTCAATTATCTTATGAATATTGACAGAAAGTGAATGAAAATGTCATAATCTTTGGTACTTGCTTCTCTTGTTTGTATTTGATGTAGATCATTTCTCTGCATGGCTAGTCTTTACTCATTATTGGAGTATGACTCAAATCAAAATATCCACGAAATATTTTTTTTTTACATATTTCGGTTGACTGGGAAAGTAGATGTAAAAACGCTGAATTTCTTGTTGTCTGTCGGGCCCCGGATCACAAGTCGTGCCTATGAATAGAATATGAACTGACACAAGCGCTGCCAGGCTGGGCTTGTTTGTGCTGAATAAGTGTGTGAGAGAAAACAATGCAGGAGCCAAAGCCAGAACACAGTGAAGAATCCGGAGAGGGCGACGAGAGACTGACCGTGCACGGCGAAGGAAACCCCCTTGACAGCCCGTGTGTGTCTCCGTCTAAACCAGTGTGACGTTTCATTATGAACAATCAGCCCACGGCCTTATTAAGTGTCACTGTCCCCGCTGCCATTTAGAGCTGTCGTATCCACTACGTCGCCGCGAGAGGAGCCAATTCATTCACGAGACTGTCCCTGCTGCGTGATGCTGCTAAATGTGAAAATACGTTTAGATCAATGTGCCTTTGAGTGAAAAATATACACGTGCAGTTCGAAGTACCGTTGAGATTCACAAACTCTTTTACATGTGGTGTCCTTGCTCCAGATGCATTATTTTGCAGGAGAAACTGGAGACGCAGATAGAGAGCGTAGTATTCGTGTATTTTATTGTTACTGTCATATTAATAAGGATAGACCGCTATTAGTCACTCCTCGCCATTTACATAAGGGAGAGAGAGAATCCCTGTTGGCAGATCTGACTCCTCACTATGGGCTCACCTTTGCTGTAAACTACGCCCTCCACAGAGTGTAAATCTGTGAAAAATTCACCCACCTTACCTTATTTGTAGAAGCATCAATATTCTTTGAAACCAGGAGAGTTGTTTTTGACAAAGTAGGTTTCCATGTTGTACTGCTCTTTCTGCGGCTATAGTAACAATGCCAGCATCCCGCCGTGAACATCATTTTCTTTTTCATTTAATTTATTGGAGACTGTGACCCCCAAAATGATCTTATGAACAGGGCGCCCAGTGTGACAATTGATTGCATTGTGTCACCTTGTTAATCGACAAAACATTCAAGCTGTACTGCCTGAATCAAACCATGAAGGTTGGAGGTAGTTGAGTGAAAACTCTCAGCTGTTGCCTAAACACGCTTCTAAACCCCCGGCACATCCCCATTGTTCACTCAAGTTGATGAGGAGCTCGTCTCAGCCGGAGAACAGGGCGGACCGCCAATGCTAACACTGTGCTAATGTTAGCCTCTGACTTCTTGTTTCGTGCCGGAGGAAAATGCCCTATGGATCTATGAAGTTTACTTTACTACAAGAAATAACTTGATAACCACAGCTTTAAAATTGGGGTTTAAAGGGGGGTATTATGTAAAATCGACTTTTTCAAGCTTTATATCATGTTATTATGTCATTCCCTCATTAAACACATGCCTGGAGTGTTGCCTTGGCTCATTCACATATTTTTGAGTAATCAGTAAAACCTTAGACGGCAGCCATTTTAGGTGTAGCTATGCCTCAGTCCTCCTAGGAACGCCCCCACCTCCTGGAGACGCCTCTGGACCTTTCGTCACCAGCCAAGCCACCAACCACTGCTCCTCAGCTCAGCAGAGCCCCTCCCCGCACAGTAGTGTTGTTTAAATGCCACAGCAGTGTGCTGAAGGGGGCGTGTCGGAAAGCTTCTTAAAGAGACAGAGGCCTATTTCAAGACGTTCAGTACAGCCATTTTGAGAGAGCAATTTTATTCAAGGCAGTTATTTTAATTTACTGCATATACAGACCAACAGAAGGTTACGTCATCATTGTAGTATGCTCTGGTGCTATGTGATTGAAAAAAAGCATAATACCCCCTCTTTAACAATATGCCATTAAACAGTTGTGTTTGATCTGAATTCACAAACATGCCGACATGATCCAACCCCCATTTTCCCGAGCAGCACGCCATGATGTTTTTTCCCCATTCGCTTCCATATGCTCATGCACTTTACTGTTCTTACATCACCAGTTCCAATTTCGTAAACATACTAATTAGTTTGTAAAGTTGACTTTTTCCACTTCACTGACACTGGCGTAGCTTCCCGGCCCCACTGTGAAAACCGCTGACTGTGCGCCTCATTTGCACTCACTTAAATGCTGCTTTAGACTGTCATTATGTTCTTAATGTCGGCAGTAAGTTTTTATCGATATTTCACATCAACTTAATGCCATACTTGACCTTTTAAAACTTGTCCTTAATGCCGGTAGTAATTTCGCCATTCTTTCACCATATTTTTATTACCAGTATTTTATGAAATGATGCATGCTTTGTGAGTGCAGTGCTTCTGGGAGCTGAGAGGAGAGGGAAGTGACAGTACTTTGCAGATGGCACCGGTGCTTCACACTTAGCGTCATACCTCTCTATTCTTAAACCCGGTCCCTCCTGTAAGGCCTTTTCTCAGGTATTCCCCATTAGTGCCTTTTCCATCACTGGGCTATATTTATCTGTGAAGGGGAGTTATAAAGGCGGCGCGCGCTCTTGGCAGCTTCCTGGTTTGAAATCTAAAATAACTGGTGGATGTCCTGGCGGAGGAGCTTTGACTCATTTGGCTGGATTTGCTCATCGCTCCGTCCCTCAGGACCAAGTGCTGTGCCGTCAGACCACACTTCCTCAAAACTCTTGTGGGGGTTTCTGGAAGACATTGTAGTTCATAAAAAAATAAAAAAACGTGGTATTTTTAACTAGTGCAAAATGAAATGCGTCATGGGTGAAGAAGGGAACACAGATAAATGTTGTAGCCTTATCTTTTACTGAGCTGTTATTGACTTTAACTTCTATGGGTGGGTTGTAAAGGCTCATTTTGACATTGCGTAGAATATCCTACTCCTAATTAAAGGTTTGTTTTGATGGGGAACAACTAAGAGGGGGAGGGGCTTAGGGACAGTTAGATCAATACAGCATTTTCTAACCAACGTGGTGTTTTGTATCGATGTAGTAATCCATCTTTGATTCACTGACATATAAAAACACAAGGCTATAGGACAGGGCTAGGCAACATCAGGCCCAGGGGCCAAATCCGGCCTGCCAGCACAGAACCTCTGGCCCTCAAGATGAATTTATTATGCAAATAAGAGATCAAATACCAGTTAAAGAACTCTCAAAATTCGAGAAATAGTGTCAGTATGTTAAAAATGTCCTGTAGAACATCCCACTTGGTCATAATGTAAAACAGTGATTCTCAACTGGTGGGTCGGGGCCCAAAAGTGTGCCAGTTTAACACCTCATTTGTAAGCTAAGACCCACAAAACTGATCGCGTTTTCGTCTCTTTTTTTTGTTTGGTTTTCGTAGTTGTTTTATTTTTTGTCGTGTTTTTTGTTGTTGCTTTCTTCATGGCTATAATTTTGGATATGTTTTTGTGGCTTTTATGTGTCTCTTTTTGCTTTTTTTTGGGTCACGTTTTGTTTTGTATTTTCATCCTCGTTTTGACGCTTTGTTCATGTCGATCTGGGTAAAGCCAAACTGGACAAAATGTGCTTGGTTAAGGCGGAGGGTAAGAGGTTAAAATTTATGTTATCGGGTTGTTTGATCTCTTAAAAGCATATCTATGACTTCTTTAATAAACACTTGTGTGGAAAATACAATCTATGGCAAATGACAGTTTTATTTGGGTCACGACTTGTCATATATGAGGGTAATGAAGCCGTACCACTTTGAATCACTGACGTAAAACATTGGCATTTGCAGAAGAAAGTTCTTTACTTTTTTTGGTAAAGTTTGGCCCTTGGTGTTTTGGCGATGATGAAAAACGGCCCTCAACGACACAAACTTGCCTACCCCAGTTATAGGAGAATACAGGCAGGCCTAGGAGAAAAATACAAAATATATTCTATACAAAACATTTTCAATTTTAAAGCTTTCAGCACAAGGGACTAAGTATTTCTTGAACACAGCCTTCGTGCACAACTCTGTATCGCCTTGTAGGAGCTCAAACTGAGGGGTCAGAGGGTGAGCAGGGTCAGTATTAACAGGCACTTTCATCTTGAGACGACAAACACGTGGGCACCCCTGCAGCTCTGAAAATCATTTGTGCTAAGTTGGAGTAGAAATAAGTCGTAAAATAATGGTGTTATTTTAATACCACAGCTTTCGGGTGCTGAAAACCTGTGTAGCTATACCTATCGCACATTACATTTACACAGTTACACAGATACATTGCATAAACAGACAAAAACATGCATTTCCTTAAATTATGACCATAAACTATTCACTATTAAAGTATCTCAGAGGACAGTGTTTTGTCTCTAATAATATACTGGCACTTCTGTAGTCAACTGTCACCAATTATTTTTATATCATGAGTGGTGCCACTGCTCACATCCCTCTGCAGCATTTCCTGGAAAAACAGATAAACAAACCCGTCACATTAAATGAACGGTCCTGGCTGAGTTTCTATTGTTTTTAGACTTTACTCTTTAGTTGTTTATCTCTCACTGTAGCTCACTGTGCAATGGGAGTATGTTTCGTTGGTGTAACTCTGTGGGGAGCTCTTAACGCTGACAACAACTGCTCAAGGTAAAGAAAAGGATATTGTGTTGGAAATGTTGATTACACTGTATGCATGCAGCATTGAATAAACACAGGCCGAGAAATCACACCAGCCAAGTCAAATTTAACCAAAACAGCCCTGAGGCAAAAAAATAAAAAAATAAAAAAGAAAATTCTTGAAAGAATTAACTTCACACTTTGTGTTCCAAACGACATTGAGAATGTATTTATTTATCTAATCTTGTCTTGTCACCTTAGACCATGAGAGAAATAAATGCCACCAACAAGCCAAATCAATTCCAAAAGGAGACAATGATGAACAGAAAGAAATAAACAGGAGCGATGTAGAAGATATCTGTAATATCTATGAGGTGAGTTTTATTTTGAGGGCCAATGCAAAGACTTTAAAAGCCATTGACAACACTTTTTTTAATAATGATAGAAGTGGGGAGATACTAAATGTGACTTTTTTTTCCAATTCATGTTTTAAAGCTACTCTAAGCTGCTCCATTTTTCCGGTCCGGCATCGTTGCATTCCCACATTGCATCACTAGATGTGCCACTCTCGCAAACAGCAGCGTACTTTGCACCGCAGAACGAGACCGGCGCCGCACCTCCCTCACCTTGCACACACCCCCAACACACCCCTCACCCCCACATGCCCCCGCACCATGTAAACACAAACACGTGAACAAGAGATCGCAAATGTTTGAAGCAGCATAAGCTACAACAGTTAGCGGCTAACAGTTTAGCATTATGTCAGAAGTTTATAAAAAGATCATGAACTGATAAACGTCAGACCGACCTGCTCTGATGCAGCTGAAATCCTCATGAAATATCCGTTTGTTTAATAATCCAATATCTACAGGAGCCGTCTGTCTTTTTTCTCATGATTACAGCAGCACCGAGAGGCTGTGAGTGTGAGGCGTTCAAGGGTGGTGGGGGAAAAAAGTTCTGCACTGTAAACTTAGTTCTAAATGGAAGTATTAAGAGAAAACTTTCATGAAAGATGCAGTTTAGCAAATAAATGTCTTAAAATGTTTACTATGCTACATATCTTATTTATGCTGATGAATGTGTCTTTCACATAAGATTAATGAGATCTCTGTATCTCATTGAATGCAGCGTGTGGTCTATGGTGGAGGGGAGTGAGGGGCGTGGGTGACGGGGAAAGCTAGGTGAGGAGAGGGGGTGGTGATAGAGCAGAGCAGGGTTCACCACCTACTGATGAAAAAATTCAAAAAGACACTGCTTAAAGCAGCACAATGAATTGAATAAAATCACTCTGAATGTTTGGAATCAGCCAGCCGCAAAGACTGCAATTATTTAGGCAATACCATATCCATTGGAAACAACTAAACATCCCTGAGGCATGAGGTCTTATTATATTACTAACTTTGTTTAGACCTTTACCAAACTCACTGGCGTGCAGTTCATAGTAGTTCATATGCTCTCTAAAATGCTCCTGGTTGTTTTTAAAATCTCCACTGTAAGCTGAATTTTTATAATATGTTGACTCGGTTTTATTTGTGAAGACAGCACTGGATGAATGATGATGAAGAGCCAGGAGAGACATTCAGCAACTTATTGTAGCAGTGACTTGAACCTATTGCGCTAAGGACAGGACAGTGTTGTGCCATACGTGCTGCAGCATTAACCACTAGACCATCAGCTGCAAGTGAATATAAATCTACAGGAGAAGAAAACAACATCCCCCTTGGCAAAGATATGCAGCAATTCACCCGACACCATCTTAATAAGTAAACACGGCGTCTAAATACAGACCCTGACGTGTCGAACCTTAACATCTTTATTCAGTGTGATGTTTTAATTTGTGCTTGGTTCACATGAGGCGCAGTTAAAAGTGAGCTCAACACCCTGCTGATTTGTTATGGATGTGTTTCTACCACACACTTGCTTTGATTAAACAAAAATGACATTGCTGCACTATCTCTCTTCCCCGTTGACATTTATAGAGATACGTACACAACAATAGGAAAAGCCAGTTTCATCATCGGTCCAGAAACTGAGTCCGATTTTTCATCCCCACTTGCTTTAAATGAAACGCCAAGCACAGTTAGCCCCAGATTGGTCTTAATAGGACGCCTTTGTTGTGGTTAACCTTGATAGCAGCGTAGATCTCCTTTGTGCTTCCTTCTTCTGCATTCATTATCTGTATTCTGGCCTGGTTAAGTCTGTGACACTTGTCTCTGCTTCCAAGACATCGATTCAGTGAAGCTTAAACTGTGCTTTTGGCAGAGCGTAATATTTTTTCAAAGTCAAAAGGTTCATTCTAATTTTCTGTCACCGATCAAATAACATAATTACGAACATAATTAGTTTTTAAAGGTTTTGCAGAGTAGCCTGCTGTTATGGTGCGACTAAACCACTAATTAAGCTGGATAGAAGGAGGACAGATGTTATCGATATATACAACAAACAAACAAACAAAAACAACAACAAAACCCGAGAGTGGATGAAACTGGTAAAGCTTTAATCTCACAACATAAAGATGTAACGCTCAATCTGGTAAAGGGTTCGTCTTTTACAAAATACTCTTGTCAGTGAGGAGTCCTCATTGCCTCTTACTGCTGGATGTCATTGTTTTGGACTATTCTATATTTGCTATATACGCTTGGTATTCCAAATCCAAAATATTCAAGTTATCAAATACCGGTAATTCAAGTTCTCTATAAAAACTCACATAAGAAGCCATTATTTGCTGTGCCAGTGATTCTCAACTGGTGGGCCAGGACCCAAAAGTGGGTCGTGGAACCATTTTCAGTGGGTCACGAAACCTATCCCAGGGAAAATGTTGTCAGTTTGTCAGTTTCCATGTGAAACAGCATGGAAACACTACCGAAGTGCGTTAAAATGAATGTCATTGGTTTGTTTTATAATTTCTTAACACAAGTTTTTATACATTATGACAAATTACATTTTTATTTGTGCAGGCTGGGTTCTATCCACAGACTGTAGTCTTTCTTTGTGGAGCTTGATGTCCGCTCCGAGTCTAAGGGAGCTGTTCTCCAGGTGCTTCATATGAAGACGCTATTGGGGGAGGAGCTGTTATTCCTGCATCAATTTAAAAAGCAGGTCAAATTAATTAAGTTCTCTTGTTTATTTTTGGTATACATGTGCCATACATCAAATATGAAGTTTAGATGCTATTAAAAAGTAAGTCATATGTCATACGTATTATAAATCTGAGAGAGAATAGTGAGACACTGATCACCAGTGTTTATACGGGGAGTGTTGGGGCAGCCTAATAGAGATATATCTGATGCTGTGAGTCCAGTGGCCTGTTTCATCTGCTCTAAATGCACACAGCAGTGGAGAGAGGAGTGGGGAGGCATTTGCACAGTCTGCTGCTGCATGTGTTAAATCATGTGTGGAGACCAGCGCAGCTCGGTCAAGCTGCACATCTCTATGTGCCGCATACAGGATCATATAATCCCTCAGTAGTTTTAGCCTGGCCAGCTTTTCTTGCTTTCTGTTCTAAAGTTGGAGCATCTGGGAGTCTGTTTTGCAGACAATCATTACCCGTTATGTTTTATATCACTTCGATCGCAGAGACAAATTTGTAATGCAGCACTCAAATGCTGAAGACTCTCAAATTGTGTATCATTCAGAACAAACGTCTGTGTAAGTTCTCAGTCGTACAGGAGTTGTCCATCTTCAATGAAGTCATCTTCTGTACTCTGTCATCTTCTGTACTCGGTACAGAAGATGACAGAGTACCTTCATTGAAGATTCAGAACAAACATAACTTCTCTCAACTGTAATGTAACTGTAACGAACAGTTTTTACAGAGGTCTGAAACAATGGCTGAAGTCAAGTCAAAGCTGCTCACATGGTAACGCTGTATGAAATGTATACTGATGATGTGTATTGTTTATCTTTTTAAATATTGTAATGTGTACTGTATTGTATTGTGTTTTGTGAAATGTGTAGCCTCCTATGGACAAGTGTTGCAAATTAGCAGTTTTTCTATAACACTAAAAAGAATGTATCTGGTTTGTCCAATGCAGTTGTTATGTCCATATCAAATAAACAAATAATAAAACAATAATAAATAGTTTAGTGGTTCGCATGTGCACTTGGCAGTTTAGTGACATTTCTTGTGTGTGGTACGTTAAACTGTTAAACGTGTAGTCTACCTTACCAGACAATGGGAGCGGCGCCGGCTGCAGAAAAAACTGGCTGTGTCAGGGTTTCAAAGGGGTTCAAATAGAGATCCTTGCCATTAAAATATATTGTGATACAACAAAAACTGTGGGTGTAAACAAACATATAACAATGAGGTTTCAATGCACCATTTTACACCACTGTAGATCTGGGCCCTTCATTTCATGTTACTATGCAATATACACATCTTTTACTGCCTACATAGAACTGATTAGATTCTACTGAAACATCTGGGTTGTCAAGATGAATTTTGTAAAAGGTCAAAATCATCAACATTTGCTTTTATGATCACATGCATCATTCATGTGTATAACTTCTTACATTTAAATATGCTAATGTAATCAGATGGTAAAATATAAAGACTTATGTGTTTGTGTTCTAATTTAGATATTTCTATTCATTTTTCTTTCAAGTTGATGGTGAAGTTCAGAAATTCATTAGAACACAGAGAAATACTGTACATACTGACATGGTGCACAGCAGTCCCTCTCAGTGTGTCAATCCAATCACAAGCACCAGTTTCTTCCAAAACGTGTGGCCCGGTGCCGGTGTCTCAGCATCCTCCACGGCAACTGAGCTGTTGAAAGTCGCACCAGATGACGTCAAGCCATCGGGCGCGAGCCTGTCATCCCGAGGCCCTTGGGTTGAAAGAGAGATGAACTGTGTTGGAGGGTCTGGAGAGAGGGGAGGACATGTCTAAACCAGCAGGTGCAGCACTGTGCAGTCAGGCAGGATGCTGCCTGCTGGCATTGCAGGCTCTTAGCACCGTGTCAGAGACGCATTGGGGCAACCTGATATTTTTGATGGGTCATGTGACACTCCTACCTAAACTGATGTTTCTTGAAGCCATAGTGTTGTTTGCAGGCCATGTCGTCAAACCAGCAGGTACATTCTCAATCCTTTTAAGAGCCACACTGCAAGACAAAAAGTGCCAATATGTAAGTTAGAGATCATTGTGTTTCATTTTATTTACAACGTGTATGTTTCTGAACTTTATTTGCAGAGGTTCTTCCTAATTATTTCTCAGAAGAACTCTTTTTGCTTCTATTTGCACTAGCACTGTTAATCTGAAATGGCCCACCCAAATTTCTCCTGATGTGATTTATGGATTTTGTCTTTATCCAAACATTACAAAGACTGTGTTTTTTCCTGCTGATCTGCGAGGGTGTGTGTCATGTGTCTTGGGAGATCCAGGCCAGCAGGTTGTCACTCACATGTGTCAGCCCTCACTGTGACAGGACAGTGGATCCTGACATGTTTCGGCTGAGGTCTGCTATACAAAACAGAGAGACAGAGAAGAGAAGTGACATTTAGTGCCCTCCCAAAAGCCCCAAAGCCTTCACGGAATAGAACAAAAAAAGATAATTGAAAGGTTATAGGGCGGGTTTCAAAGAAAATAATCCTACTTTCCAAAATGTTCAATGTTTATTAATGAAATACTGAAGTATTGTGCACAAAGCAAGAAGTTTATACAGTTTTCTTTTGTAGACCTAAAATGAACACTGACTTTAATTTCAAGCAAGAGTTAGTTTTCCTTTCATGTTAACAATTGTGTTGTCTCTTCCGTTCTTCATTTGCTCATTTTAAATCTTTATTGGACCTATAAACAATTTTACAGAAATGTGGATGGTTAAATGAACATGTTTATAGGCCATAGAAAAGATAACCAGTCTGCCTCTGTAGCATGAGGTACATATTACATTCATTAACTCTTTATGGCCTATTAAACTTGGAACATTTTATGGAGTAACGCTGACTGATGCCCCTCTGCTTCCGTCCTGTATGTTTAATGAAGATTTATTAGGACAAGCTTAACTGGTTATTTACAGGGATAGGCTTCAGGCACTTAAAGCTACTAAAAGGAAAAGGGGAGTTAATGTTAAAAATATTGTACGCATCTACTGTGCACCAAACTAACTGAGCTCCATTTCAAGTAGGCCTGGTGTTTATGGCTTAATATATATATATATATATATATATATATATATATATATATATATATATATATCCCAAAAATTACCCAAAAGTAAAGTTACCACAAGTCACACGCTCTGATACTTTGTTGAAGCGCCTTCAGCTTTGATCACAGAACACATTCAATGTGGCCTTGTTTCATTAAGATTCTGCAATGACAAAAGAGCCAGTGTTGCATTAATTTTTCACCAATACCTTGTATTGCTGGGTTGCAGGTTCTAGAATGTGATCATGTCACAGGGCCCATGGGGACAGGAGCCAGTTTTTCTGCTGCATTACACTTTCACAAGTCGTATCTAAAAAGAAAATGTATGAATTACAAAAATGATCATTAATATCAGTCACTGGGTCCATGATCTCTCTGTACAAGAGCCAAAAATGTCCTCAAAAACTAAATAATTTTACCTCTATATAATATTATAGGCCTTTAGAACGCTGTGATGTCACCTGTAACCCAGCAATTGATGATGGGAGAGTGTGATCATTGTACAAAGCCTTCTCTGGCACATCCCAAAGATTCTTATTGGAGTTCAGATCTGGACTCTTGCTCCTTGGACCACTCTTTCACAATGTGAGCCAGGTAAATCCTGGCATTGTCATCTTGGAATATGCAGTAGAAATCCATTGATGGAATAACCTGGTCATTCAAGGTGTTCAGGTCGTCAGCTGATCTCATTTGGGCACATAGTGTTGCTGAACCAAGACCTGACCAACTGCAGCAAATCCAGATCATAACATTGAGTTAAAAATGTTTTTGCTCGTGCAGTGTGTTTTTCAGCTCCTCAAACTTACAGGTCAATTTCAGTATCACGTTTCAACCCAGGGCTAAACAGGATTTTGCACTGGTCTATTTTTAAAACCTGCTTGGGGGCAAAATTCTAATCGGGCTCCTGCACATCAGCACTTACCCACATTGCTGCTTTACCATTACACTCTAGGAATAAGAACAGGCGATTTTCTTTCATGTGGACTGATCGCAGCTGTCATTGTATTACAAGTGTCTTCATTGTCTGTGCGTTCAAGATGAGGCTACATTATGATTCCGTTTATCTCAGCTTTGCTCCCTGATGCTTCACAACGCTACATCTGTTGTCTCGCTATTTCAGAGGACGCCAAAACAAGGCGTTTCACTTTATGTAACTTGATAGAAAAGGAAATGAGATGCTGTTCCCTTAAGGCTACAATTCGTTCCTTGTCCAAAACTTTTCAGGGTTTTTAATCTCTGTCTTTCCCTAAAAATCATAGTCTCTATATACAACAGATTAGTATGGTTTTCTTTTCTATATTCAAATCTGTTTCCCCACATTTTCTTTGAAATAGTGTTCCCAGAAAGTGCTTTATTAGATTCACGGCTGAATTGACACAAGACGGGATTCCATAACATGTGTTTTCCTCCATAAAATGAGTATTAATTCGTAAGAGAATACAGTAGGTTTTGTTCACGACAGAGTTGTGCAAATAATCATAATGGAAATCACAACTGTAATAGCTGCAATTAGCAAACAGTAAGGAGCGCTGTCTGTCAGGTCATGATAGTTTTCATTAGAATGTAATCAGTATAAAAACTGCTAACCCTGTTGTTTAGATCTGAAATGCATGACATTATTCATTTAAGCAGTTAGTCATTTCTGAAGTTATTTCAAATGTGCTGTGTGGACTGAATCTTTGTTTGAAAATAGAAGTTAGTCCTAATTGCAACACTAAACACTACAATACCGTTTTTTATTGTCATTATCTGAGATGGAGGGTATATTATGTAAGCCGTAACAATGTTTGATTTGAGGGATTGTTGGGTCAACAAACCTGCCATTGTAATTGGATTAAAGTTGTTTTCAGTGACAGATCACACACCCAATAAACAATGCCACAAATATATATGGTGAGGAGTGAAAATATCCTTATTCATTTGTGTGGACATAGAAGACTGTGGAAAACCCTGGAAATATTGACCATGAAACAGGTCAAAAGATTAGGTTTCTGTCATTCAAAAAGTAAATTCTACCATATACTCCGGAGCTCTATGGGTATACTTTTCTTTTGTTCTTGTCGGCTTGTATCTGGGCAGGTTGATTGTACGTCAGTGAATTGAACTGTCACGTGAAGAGCACAGTTCACCTTCACAGTCAGTGGCTTGCACATGTGGTTTTCCGTGTCAGGCCCGTTCTGAGCCACTGCTTCTTTAATCAATAAAAATAAAAGTGATAATTGGAAGAGAAACCATTTTTCTACCTGTCAGTCTATGTCCAGTCCACTTTCCACTCACTGAAGCCAAATGCAATCACAGCTAAGAAATCAGTTGTTAACCCTTTTTATTTATCTATTCTTTTGTCTTTTGAAAGCCCAGCGATAGAAAAATAATACTTTCATAAAAGTGTACTGTAACACTGATAGAAGAAGCTGTGACTGTAACAGTATGAGTATTAGTTCACTTTGACCAGTAGTACTATACAATGAAATGCAGAACTTTGGCCATCACTGCTTGCCTGTGTAGATGCTGGACATACAGATGTGAGCTAAGCCACAAGGAAGGGGAATGACCAGACTGTAACTGCAGGATTTGGCCTAAAAATGTGACAGCCTGCAACAAAAAAATAACTCATTGGGCCTCTATGGAAAGACATTATATAGAAAGACATAAAGGGCAGCCACTTAGAGGACAGCACTTTATTGGTAACTCGCCAAAGACTTTCTATATTTCAACACGAGCTTGATAAGTCACATTTTAGAGGCATTTTCTTGTTTGTTCTCAACACGTTGAACAGAATCTGCAAACATTCAGGTAAATAAAGTCAGGTATAAGGAAAGAAATCAATTACTGACTTTTGTTGTTGTAGAGTAAATGTGTTTTTGCCATCACAGAGTACAGTATGTTGTAAACAGCAAAAAACAGACCTTGCTGCATTGTTTTGTATATTGAGCGATGGAAGATAAAAGTAGAATCTGAATTAGTGCAGTTTATTTTGGGGTGGTCCCCCCTTCACTTTTCCACCGCTCAAAGCTGTGCACGGGTGTGAAACGTGCATATAATTAATTTGCTTGAACAATTCAGATGTGCAGGAGGGATTGAAATGAGCTACTACCTCTCCAGGGTGAACTCCTCCTAAGTAGCATAGTTTAAAATCAAAGTATAGTAAAACAGTAGCTCCTTGAGTTTTTGTTACATAAAGTAGCTGTCAGGTAAAAAAGGTGGAGACACCTGAACTACTGCTTCTCCAACATTGATGATTACAATTCTTCACTACCCAGACATTCTTTTTTTCCTCTTCTGGTAAATTTTGTAAACTCCAGTCCATCCACTTCCAGCTAAAGAAGTCAGAATTGGGCTGGAAATGCATATGCCTGTGCAAATGCGTTATGATGAGTTGCTCCTCCAGTCTGTGATGGATGTTTGAAGGAAGAGCTCACCTGCTGCTCTCCTCCATCACTCACTCGCTCTACACTGTGCGTGCTCAGGTTAAACTACAGCGACAGCACATTTCACACGACGCCATCTGCGGCGGAGAGATGTGGAAATGAATTAGATGAACTGGAGGAATGTACGGATGAATTACAGCTCTGTTTGCATTATGAAGATCTATTTTTGATTTATATTGAATTATCGCTCGCGATGTATAAAACTTCAAATGCATTATCTCCAGATCTACTGAAGAAAATAGGAGATTTGAACCTAGTACAAAATGTGTATTGTGTCTCAAGATTGTGTCAACGCCTTTAAGATTTCTGGGGCCGATTTCTGGACCAATTTTTGTAATAATCAGTTAATGACACTGCAGTGTTAGATCTATTTACAGTATAACACGAGGTAGCAAATAGTTAAAGCAGTACTAAGTAACCTTAATAAATCCTTTCCGTAGTCCCTCTGGGGGTGTTGATACAAGTGTTAATGGGATGATTGGGGGGTCTTTCATCTCCCCCGGTGTCTCTGGCCAGAAAACCACAATTGCAACTTGACTGCCACCGAGTCGGAGGCACCAATACACACTAATGGAATCACAAAGAAAAAGCTAACAGGCTAACGGGCAAAGCTAACTGTGGGCTAGCACCACTTAAACAGTATTTACAGCCAAGTTTGAGTGAAAAAAGCATCTCCATTGTGTAATTGGATGTACAATATCCATCTCTCCATTTGTCTTTTCTGTCAGTGTAGTATTTTCTCTCACGGACAATTAATAAGTATAAAAACGCAACATTCTACAACACCTGTAGTGGCGCTTATGGCCTCTAGGGTGCATGACTTACTTAGTACTGCTTTAAAGAAGGCCACCATTTTTACATACTGAGATATTTCTTACCTTAGCTTAGATGAGTTCATTGTACCTGTCTGGTCTTCACGCGTGCCCTCAGTCACGTAAACACAGCACAGACGCGTTAGCATTTAGCTTCTCCTCCTCTCCTCTATAGCTCCAAACGAGGTGAAGATAGAAGCTACCAAACTCTTCCACGTTTTCCCATTAATATGGTTATGTGAAGTGTTACACGATCCAAGTAACACAAAATAAACAATGTGGATTTTCTAAGCAGATAAAAAGGGGGACTATATTGTAAGGCGTAATAATACCAGGAGTACTTCGACATCCGCGCAATATATCTTCACCTTACTGTGCGGACGTCGAAGACATATTAAAAAATAAAACTACTTGTCTACTCCTGTCTTGTGCTGCAATACATGCTTTTATGTGACGACAGTTCCCCTATGACACCACTGTCCTTTTATAATCCATAATATTTTCAGATTAAATAAAAATACAGCCTTCCCAGCCCACTCTGCATTCAGTAACGCCTGCAGGAAGACAGTACATGCGTCTGAAAAGTTGTCTTCCTTTGGCCATTAATATGCAACACCCGAGACATTTGTGACAAGCTTAACCAAAAGTGCATTCAATATAACTCCTCCAACACCACAGCTTTTTACGCTTCAAAACATGTATTTATTTAAATATAGACGGCTAAATATTCCATCTTTGATAGCGAAAACAAATTTAAATGTCATTTTCTAAGTCTGTGCTCAGCCATGTGTGATGCTTTGTGATATTTTATCAATTTGAGTTATTTTTTGTTTTTTTTAAATAGACTAACGTTGTCTTTGAACGCTTTAAGGACAAAACAGGAGCTAGCAGTATCATGAAAGGAGCTTGTATCAATTATACATTAAAGAGTGTTTTTCGGAGACTTCTTTGTTCTAAAACAGTCCAAGACTTGTTTGAAACGGGCTCTTTTTTCACCCTGGACTTCTAAAGGCTGCTGTCTACTGCTGTAAGGGGCCGAGGAGCTGTCCGGAGCAGAGCGGAGCTGATTTTGGCCACTTCAGCGCATCCCGTATTTGAGCCAGGGCTTGAGGGACCAAACCCAGGGCCAGAAATAACCGGGCCAAAACCTTTCCCTCGCATGACATATGGCTGGGACATTTAAAGGATTACTTTTTAAGCTGCATGTGACGGCTGATGTTGCCAAAATCACTGAATGCTCTCACGGTGCACGCTGGTCACAAACAAAGACAGTAAACGGGCTCAGAACGAAGGTAATTTTCCCTTTGCCTTATACTTTTATTTATATCACTTTTGTAGAACAGTAGCTCCAAGGCTGAACACAATAGTCCTTTAAGCAACAATAATTGGATGTTCTTGGTAAATGTATTTCTGCCTTGCGCTGAATCATGGAACAATTTACCCAAACAAATGTCTATTACTACCTTGGAAAAAGGACTGTTTCAAGGAATATCTAACCAATGTAGAATAGGTTATTGCAGCTAAAATTACTAATGGGAGTGGGGAATAAAGAGTAAAGGCTTTATAGCAATAGGAAAATGCACTAGTAAACTGTCATTATCTGCAAAGGTAATTTTCCTGATAGATTAATTTTAGATTGTTTCATAATATTGCTTAGAAACAGCTTTACTGGATATGTGCTATTACTGAGTGAGTGACTTTGAGGTTTGAATTACGACAATGTTGTTATAAAACGATGATACAAGTCACTCCAAGTCATATTTTAAAGTCCTCCTGGATTAAAGACACGGTACATTTCAATTTCATAATAACAACATGATCAAAAGTTTTTGTTTTTAAATGAACAATTATACAATATTTCGCACTCTGCTCTTTATCTGCTCCCTCCTTTAATGACTGAGATTTGTTCAGAAATGTACATGCAATAACTACAAAAGTGATACCAACTCAGAAAAGTTGGCTTTTAGGGAACAAACATTCGACTATAGCTCACTCAGTTTACATACAATATAAAGTTCATATTTGGAGTATTTCTGAAAGATGTGGTGTTACATTAGCGTCTGCAAATAAAACCTTAAAGTCTTCCCCTTCCTGCTTCTGGGACCTTTACTTAATGCACTGTTAAAAATCCATTTTAACCTAAATCAATATCCATTTAGACTGCACTTTGCACTCAAACTGACTTTCGGGATCTTTAATTGGCCCTACACAACCACCCCTAATGTATTTTATATTAACCACAACAGCAACTTCCACATATGTATTCCAACTTTTAAACGCCAACTTTCCAGCCTCTTTTTGGAAGAAAAAAAAAACACTTCACCTCAAATGATCCAGGGCCGACTGCTGAGCTTGGCTGAACGTCTTGGTCCGGTTTGATGGTGTGTGTTGGTGGTAAATGATGCAGGAGATGCTCTCAGCAGTGGAGGCTGGATTTCCTCACAGGGTCCATGCAAGCACAAACGCATCAGCTCTTAAAATCTCCCGAGCCACTTAGCAGTAGCCCTATAAACCATGATTAAAAGTTGTATTAATTTAGGAGAGGGGCAGCATGGGAGCAATCAGACACATACTGTAGAGAACTTGGCCGACCCCCGAGCAGGACAGAATGATTACAGATTTTGGTCTAAAACTTGGAATGTCTAAAGCTTTTCCACTCATTCACTTCCATTACACTCACTCTTTGGTGCTTCTTGCTCAGATTGTTTTAAACCAAGATATTTTGTTTATGAAAATACCTTCAAGAGTATCGTAGAAGAACTCAGAATCAGAATCGCTGGCGTTCTTTCCAAGTGGCTCTATGATATTTGGGGAAAGCTTGAATAACCTTAGTGGCTTATGAAATTAGTTTCTGTTTATCATAAAGATTAGCAGCTCAAAGATCATTTTCGGAAAGCCCAAGGTTGCTTGTAGTTAATCCAAGCCATTGTTTTCGTCTATAGGAGCCCAATTGCTTTGTGTCATAGAGCCAAATGTTCCCTATTAACTGAAGACAGTACTTGAGATTTATTCATTTCAGTTAATACCAAACCAGGATTAATATTGAAGGCAAGGATATTATAGGCTCTGTACCTCATTTTACCCTCGCTGTAGAATTTGCTCACGGTATAGACTGCTCGGTGGCGTCTGCATCGCATTATGAATAATCTTTCATATCGATAGTGTCCCTAAAAGTGTGTGTGGATGTGCTGTGAGTTGTCAGCGATTAAGTTAGGTTTAATTTAGGTGTTGCCAGGACTGTAAATGAAATTTTGAATCTTTGCTTTGTGTCCCTCCCCATAGACTGCTGGTGCAAGGGGAGTGGAGTCTGGTCTTGCTGTGGCAGGGAGCTTGGAGGGCAAGTGAGCAGCCATTGTGGCTTTCTGTACATGTCTCTTCAAAGCCTCTCGATTGGGAGTCATTCTCAGATCCTTGGCCGACTCAGCTCTCCCTGCCCCTTCAGAATACCGAGGATCAGGGTACAGTCTTCACTACAAAGGGAGCCAGGGAGGCCTCGCACTGAGTACCCCCAGCCCGTGTGATGAGAATGTGAAGGATGGGCTGATAGGGATCTTGGTGGAGGCCTGCGTCATGCACCTCAGCGTAGAGACTGTTTGGGGTGAGGCTTGTTTGTAGAGTCCTGGGAGCGTTTTTATCATCATGACTGACCTAAAGCTTCGACTTTAGATCAGACAGCAAAATGTCTTCTTGGAAATTTGCTCCATTAATTTCTTACGGTACGTACAGCCATTTTATTATGCTTTCATTTCATTTTCATTCTTAATTTTGATAATTGTGTATAATCATTAAATCACATTTTATTTCCTCTCAATAATCGTGACTCGTGACAACCTTGGTCTGTTTATTCTTTTCATTATCAATACACAATTACAAAAGTTTGGAAATTGCTATTTATAATGTATCACACAGATCAAAAGTTTTAAAAGCTGTAGACAAAGCATTTGATTTAATACATGATTAATGAGCTCGAGATTCCTGTTGACAGAGGTCCTGAATCAGACTTTGGTATTTAGATTAGACCAGTTCTGACAGATGCGTTAGTTCTATTTTTGTCTTTTTCCGTCAGTGACACCCATTTACAGGTTGGTTTTATGAGTGGAGTGTTTCTTTTGAATGTTTCATGCCCGTCAAAACTCTCCATTTTAACCCTAACCCTGATGGGAGGACTGAAACGGCTGTGAGATGGTTGTGAAATCTCCTGCATCTCTGAGATGTTATTATCCGCTCTGCCACAGAAAAGCCTTTCAACAAACAAAGCGTTGTTCTCACCGGGCTGGGTCTGTGGTATTGACTTTGAGCCTGAGGCTTTATACCTCATGACCACCGGCTTGAGTCAGAGCTGACAATGAGACTCACGGGGGGACTCGGGGAGTTTGAGTGAGATCCAAGTCATTCGTCCTTTTAAATATCTCCTGGCATTTGGAGACCTCCTTTTTGCATTAACAAGCCTTAAAACAGAAAGACTATTTTGTTTAGTTCATAGATTGATGTGGCTTTAGCCTTTAGCTCAAGTTAATCAGCTTCACTCCGGTGCTTTGGTCTATAACAAATGTGTGATGACTGAGGTGCCAATAAGTCAGACATTTCATAAATTAAAAAAAATGAAATAAAAAGTCAATTTAATTTGGAGCCAGTGAACTATTTGCTTAAGTTTTGCTTTTGACGTCATTCTTATGTTTGACATACTATGACATGTAAAATTTTACACAAATTCAAAAATATGTTTATTTTTTTTACACACTCACATACAATAAGACAAAAACAACAACAAAAAGTAAATAAATCAAATAATGAACAATCAAACAAACAACAAACATTGGCACGTACAAACAATGACATTTTTATCTTCAAAATGCACATTCCCGTTTAACAATAGCTGATACCTCCAGTCCGATATACATCAGGAAATGTTCCCAAGTATTTCCAAAGACCTCATTCTTGTGATTCAACTGACAAGTCAAATGATCGAGAGAAATGTAGCTGAAACAGTTCTATGCCATTGTGTCTTAGTGGGAATTCGGTCCAAAATCCAGTTAACAAGCAGACATTTCCTGGCACAAAAAGTAGCATTTGATATAATTCAATTCTATGATATTATGTACAATTGTAATCACAGTAAAAACAAAGGGTTAAATTCAAAATATTTGTTCCCATTTCCTGTCCAACCATTTGTCAGAAATGATGCGCTTTTGACAACAAACGTGTGTGATGGTACCCAATCTCAACTCTACACTTCAAGCACAGTGGGGAGGAATTAGGCTTAAATTTGTGGTGTAGATAAATAGAGATGTGGGCTCTATGGAGAATCATAATTGAATTGTTCTAACTCTAGTACAGACACATTACATCAAGTATTTTCCACTCATCCTCAGTAATAACACAGTTGAGTTCCTTCTCCCACAAGTGCATAGTGTTAACTGAAGAGTATCCTTTAAGGATGTTACAAAATATTAATAGAGCTAATTGATTTTAAAAAAAAAATGTGTCTCTCAGTGTCTGTTATAGCCTGGTCTTATCATGCCCCCGTACTCATTTCGTACAGAGGGTCTTGATCTTCACAATTGAGCTTTGTTTTCAGGTGGGAGAGGTGAACTCCTTTTAAAGTTTGAAACGATTGGATCGCTAGCGTTTGGTCGTGAAGTATGTAATGCGCCCGAGTGAGTGAAGCAAGCCATGAAATGCTTGACGTCACTTACAACACCCGCCTCCCCGCTCGCTGAATGGTAGGTTGAAATTCAACGATGTAACGCGGCCTCTGAGATCTGACCCAGACGTAACATGTAGGGAAATGATATTGACCGGAGTTTACGGATGGCTAAGGCCAGGCTATCTCTGATATATCCTGAAGTTTCAAATCTGCAGTATCCCTTTGGCTAAAGTCTGTCACCTGTAAATACTGGTAAAAATCTCACCTTGGGATGTCATAAGAGTAGGTCCCTCGATGTAATTATAGTGAACACAATAGTGTGGCACATATTATTTTAGTGCAATATCCCTTCTCTTTTAGACTTCTTCAGCGCTGGCACAGTGGATGGTATGTACATGCACACTCTGTATTCTCCTCTCAGAGCATAGCAGATCAAGAGCATTGAGATGACTTACTCGTATTGTTTCTTGAGTCTTGATACCGTTGGGCCCTAAATCTCCACGGCGAGCCGAAGGGAGGCTCTTGAGAAATAATTCTGTTTTATTTCGTAGGCGTGGGCTGCGTTGGGTATGTTTTTAAAAATGCATGTAGCGGAGAGGGCTAAGAATCAGATTTGATGAATTGGCCCAATTGTGGTGCTTTAATAAAGACAAGTAGGGAAGCTGGCAAAAAAGTTTCTCGGCTGGAAAAGGTCGCGTGGGAAAACTCCGAGCCAATTCTAAAGGGTGCCTTCTTGTAATTCGCGCTCTGGAATGTGCAACCACTGATTTATTCATTTATACTGGCGGAAAAACTTCTTGCTGCTTAAAAAGTGCCAAGTTTTTGGAAATATGAAAGCAGGAATCCCCAAAGATTCAGCTTGTCAGTTACCATTGTAACAATACGTACATCAATCAATAACAGACTCTCACAGTTTGACAGTTAGGCCTATGGGCATAGGCTGCAGCAAATCGACTTGGGCTACTGTTTATGATAATTAAGACCTTAATTAAGTTATACATTGTAAATCTACCAAACATCAGAAAAGGTATTGACAGTGCTCATCTACAACTGAATGTCAAACACCCCTCCACTAGTTATCTTATCTTATCTTATCTTATCTTAAGTTAGTTGAGTCCAGTGTAGAGGCTACTCAGAGCCGGTGCTGGTCCTTCTCGGGCCCTAAGCAAAATCAACATGGGGCCCTACGGTACGTATTCCATGGTTATTCGCCGAAGAGCGAACCCATTTACGGTCAAAAACAGTTCCACTGTGCAGTAGAACAGGGCAGAAGTGGAACATAATGACCTCAATTCAGGCCCTGCCCCACTGTGTGAGAACCACTAAGCCACTGAGAGACTGGGATTCAGGACTAATATTAGTCTATTTCCTCCACTTTTTAAAATGGTAAATGGCATTCTCTCACCTCTGGTTCCTGACCCACAGTTTGGGAATTGATCATTTAAAACTAACTGAAGCCTGCACCTGGCGATTATTTTTATCGTACCACTGAGAATTAGCCTGTGAGTAGCCCAATTCATTTTAGACTGTGTACATTCAGAGAACCAGAGTTACTGTAAGTAACTGTGCTCTTGAGAACCGTGTGGATTCAACTCCTCTTTGAGACAAAAAAGCCATGTAGAACGACTTTACTCTTGTCTATTCGCCAAACTACTGTCCTGATACTCCGCTAGAGACAATAAGAAGAGAGTTTAAATGAGTGTGTTGCGATGCAGCCCTGAGTCCGCACAGAGAAAACATCAGAGCAGCGCCCGGGAGACGGGTGACACAGGAGGCGGACTACTATTTGATGTCTCTCCTCAATAAAGGAGTGTCCATGTGAGTGACAAACCACCAACAAAACAACAAGAGGTTAATTCTTGATAAAAGCACTAGAGACATATGTAAAATAAAATATCTTTGACTCCAGGAGATGTATCAGCCTGATTGTGCAATGTAAAATGAAAATATCTTGACGTGCAGATGCAAACTTGGATTATCCTTTCCTGAGCGATTATCCAAGCGTGCTAAAAAGCGGAATGTGGACAAGTCCAAAATCTAAAATCCCCGTGCTTGTACTTATGCTCAGTATTCTCTTCAGATGGACTTGATAAGACAGGGTAAGCTCCCCTTGCACCCGAGAGAGTAGTTTTGTGGCTACAGTCATTGATGGATTTAATCTATTTTAGCAAAGTCCCCAATGGCTCAAGCTTATTACTGTTGCACTGATGAGATTCTTCGTCCATACTGTGTGAGTTTACATCCCTCCAGTGCAATTTATAAAACCTAATCGGTCAGCATTTCATTCGTCATGCAAAATGAGAACATGAGATCATTTTGAAGGTGCGTCCTAGTGTACCTCTGTAAGTCTATGAGTGACAATATTGAACATGTATTCTCTTTTTAGACACGGATAAATTATTCCTCGGATTATTGTATCAAATCAAGAGGAACCCCATGATTCCCAACCTTAAAGTCCATTCTCTCTGAAACTCAGTGATCATCTGTGACATTGCACCTTGATTAGTTATTATATTATATACATTGTGAACAGTGCTTTACGTGGACAAAAAGAAGTGCCGGTACTCTATTTTTTGCCAAGACATAGACAGAGGTGATTCTTAATAGCTAATGTCTCTGCTTTCCAAAGTGTCTAACAAACACTTCCATGTTCTGGAGCTTGTGCTGTCATTGCAGCTTGTCAGGCTCCATTCTGTCTGCAGTCCGCCTCATCTCAGTCCGCAGATGTTTGTTTCAATCCATATTTACCCCTTTGTTTTGTTTTTATCGCATCTACGAGGCCAAACGGGGCACATCACCCTCATGCTCGTCGCCACTTTAGAACCTCAATGACCGCGGCACAGGTGGGGTCAGCCAACGCGTCCTCTGATTCTGACCTTGTTCTTTTACTACTCTGAAGCCAGGAGAGCATAGTCAAGTGTTCATTGTATTTTAACCGAGCAGCGATGGTTGCGTTTCACACATCCTCTTCGGGATCCGCTTGTTTGTGTGTACGAGCACCACGTTGAGTTACAGTGGCTACGCCGACACATGCGCCTTTCTCTAGGGATGTAACGATTAATCGAAAATCAATTTAAAATCGATTTAATATGTGTAAAATGTGAATCGATGTAAAAAATTAAAGAATCGATTTTAAAGCCACCCTCAGCTACTCCATTTTGCTCGACCGAAATAGACCGGAACATAGCTCGTTGTTTCTAACACGTTAACTTTTTCTCAAGACAAGCTCCACACCTCCACCTGCCTCACCCCAACACACGCCAGACCATGTAAACACATACACGTGTAGGCATCGAAGCAGCAGACGCAGCTACGAGATTAGCGTTAGCGGCTAACGCAGAGTTTAGCATTTTGACAGAAGTTTACCAAAGATCGTAAACTGACAAACATCTGACCACCCTGCTCTGATTCTGCTGAAATCCTCATCAAATGTCCGCTTGTCAATTAATCCAATACCTACAGGGAGCTGTCATGTCTTTTTCCTCCTTATGATTACAAAGGCTGCACAGGAGGCTGTGAGGCGTTCGAGGGTGAAAAAAACTGCACTGTAAAATTAGTTCTAAATGGTAGTATTATGTTCAAACTGCGAAAAAAGAAGTAAAATAAGGTAAAATAAATATAATCTCAAAATATTTGCTTTGCTACACATCTTATTTATGATGAAAACATGTAAATTTACAAGCACTCATGTCAAAATGATAGTTCATTTTCATGTTTTGTAATGTACAGTTCTCTTACTGAGACAGTTGCAGTTTGTTACAAGGACAAAAATGCAGATGTTAAAACAAAAGAAACTTTGGTATGAATGAGTCATACTCTTTTCTAAAAAAAAAAGTTTAAAGGTAAAAAAAATCGGGAAAAAATCGAAATCGGGAGCTTAAAATTGGAAATCGAATCGAATCGGGGCTTGAGTGAATCGTTACATCCCCACTTTTCTCTAATAAAACTCAAGGGTGTATAGGTAATGTAGTCTCTGCTCACGGTGAGACGAAATAGGGAAGCGTGCATTGTGAAGTGCGCTCTGACAGCGGCAGAGCAGCCAGAGAATTAAAACAGATGTGCAACTGAGCGTTCTGGTACGCTAAAAGCACGTTCTTGGCGCATGGAGAGGTGGCGGTACTGAGTACCGGTGCGTACCGGCCCACTTAAAGCACTGATTGTGAAATAAAAATGGTCCCATTGTTTTCCCACAAAGGCAACTGTGTGCACTGGAAATGTAACACTGTTTAACGACATCACATTACCATTTGAGAAAAACAACACGCTGCAAAGCTGGAATCAACCACAAAGACCTCATTCAAACATGTTTTTTTAAAATGCTAATCAGGTGTTGCATTTGTTTCCTACATAATGCTTCCGCCTAATGCATCGTGATTACAATTATTCAGCTGCAGGGTAAATTAGTGCTCACGCTGTGTATGTTATTATCTCCACAAACCCTGCCATCAACAGTACTAATGTGACTGTAATCCATGCTCACAATGCTGCCACAGGTTTAGGAATGGTCTGACACTGACCGCTCTCTGAAAAGATGAGAGTGAAGGAGGCTGGCTGGGAGCAGATGGAACCAGGACGCAGCAGAGGCACTGAGGATACCCTGAGAGCAGGAGGAAACAGGTGAGTATCACAAAACAGCGCTAGTTCTACCGAACATGACGGAATTTTCTGGCAGCGTGGAGCGGACTGAGCAGAGCTTATATATCCAGGCTCATCATGATCATGGACCAGGTGTGCTGCTCCAAAACTACAATTGCAACTTTCCCTGCACCGGGTCAGGGCCACCAATACACACTAATAGAATCACGAAGAAGAAGCTAACAGACTAACGGAAAAGCCAACAGTGGGATAGCGCCACTTAGGCCCTGTCCCAATTCAAACCCTTGCCCTCGCTTTGAGCCCTTCCCCTTGATTTTGGGCGTTCCCGCGGAGGGGGTAGGGTGTCCCAATACTTAGGGAGCAAGAGGAAGTGGCTATCTCCTCTTGAAAAGGCCCCTCCGCAGCGAGTCAGGTGAGGAGCTGACTTGCGGCCAAGGGACTATAAACATGGCGGCTACCGGTGGAAGCGACAATGACTAATGTTTAGCGACGAAAAACACAAATATAAAACCAGACATGCAGTGGCCAGAAAATTTCTCTTGCCAATAGTAAGATCGAATAGCATTATGAGGACCTTTACATATAGAGCTATGCATGCATGGAATGGACTTCCAGATAGTTTAACGCTAGTGGAGGACAAGAAGAGATTTAAATTTTTACTGAAAAAACTCTTAGAAACAAATTTGTAATGGATTTAGCAATTAATGTGTTAGGAGATAAGCCTTTTTTTAAATGCAAATATTAACTGTTCTTATACACAGCTTTTACATGTTTTAATTGGATATACAAATGTATTGATACATATTTTGTATGAATTTAAATACTGTTTTTATATTTTGTGAATGGATTTAGTGGGACCCCAGGAAGAATAGCGACAGCATGACTGTGCTAATGGGGATCCTTTTAATAAACAAACAAATAATGTAAGAATATATACGCAAATAAGCCTGTAAAAATTCTGAAATGTATTGGAATATCTTAGTTAGATGTATATGCAATGGACTTTTAAGTTATAGTTTGAAAGTCGCTATTTGACGACGACGTTCAACGACGCCAGAGTCTGCCCGTCAGTATACACTGACGGCCGGGTGAGTGTCCCGGTGCGCCCCGGTGCACATGTGGATGTTTCGTGCTTATTCAGGTTCTCAATCTACTGACTCTGATTCAAGCTTTCAGTAAACAAAAATGGTCTCAAGCTGAACTCTTTCTCCTGTGAGGACTGTTGCTTGTTTACGTTCTATTATGTGACAAAGATGATTATTGATTATCGAAAACAGTAATGCATCACGTTTAATCGTTTAACAATAGACTGGATGTAAACCATACGATCTGAATGTGTAGATCGTCAAAATTGCCAAAATTAAACGAAACAACAAACCTGAAACATCCCGACCGTCACAAACATATGGCGAACGCGTCTGCTGTTTCGTATATTTCCTCTCCGTTGATTTATCAAACGTAGATAAATCAACATGGCACCCACAACAGGCAGGAGCTACGTATTTCTTGTTATTGTAGTTTATGTGTATAAACTCTGTATTACCGCTCTCTACTAGACGGGGGTGAAATCAGACACGTCGATGTTGCGCGTGACGTAAGGTACACGTTCTTTGCCGTAATTTGCATACTAGTGTTGTCCCATTCCTTAGGGGAGAATCTTCACTTGCACTTTCCTCACTGAGGGACTCTAATGTGGAGGGAACTCGTAGCGAGTGTCCTCAGAGCAAGTGAGAGAAATGGGACAGGGCCTTAAACAGTATTTACAGCCAGTTTGAGTGAATAAATTATCTCCATTGTGCAATTGGATCTACAATATCCCGCTCTCCCTTGTCTTTTTGTCAGCGTATATTTACTCTCACGGACAATTAATGAGTAAAAAAACGCAACATGGATACGACACCTGCAGTGTGCTTATGGCAGTTTTTTATTGGTGTGATGCCATTATTGCATTTACAATTTTATCAGTATACAGACATACTACACCCCCCCCCACCCACCCCCATGTACAGGCAGAAAAAGAAAAAGTCAATTCAGTGTCTAATCCACAACCAGTGTAGGTAATAGACTGGACCAACAAGTAATATTTTCCGTTTTTGCTCCATGAATTTGGGCAGCAGAAAGCTCCAACTAAATTATATCTCTATATCTCTATAGGAGAGGAGCCATTCCCTTACAGTTAGAGGTTGCACTTTCTGCCATCGGCATATTACCATCTTTGTGGCAGCTGTTAAACCAGCTAATATTATCCGATGTTTTTTAATTGTAAGATTTCATTTCGAAGTATCATCTAGCAGAATAACCCTTGGAGTGCAGGGTATGGCTCTTCCAGTAATATTTGAGAGTATCTTAGAGACATTCTCCTAGAACTGAAGAACCTCCGGGCATTGCCACACCAAATGGAGAAAAGTATTTGCCCAAATACGATTCCAATCCCACTCTGAGAAATCTTTCAGTTCATTTTTCCAAAGCTGCTCAATAGGCATAATTTTGTGTGAAGAAGAACTAACTAATAATTTGTACAAGTCAGAGACAATACCAGTGGTTTTTGCTTTACTCAAGATGGTGTGGAGAGCATGATTTTTTAACATGTATCCCCAAGGAACTCCATGGGAACGCAAAGCGGTGCGTAACTGTGAGTAGAAGAAGAAAGATGAACCAGGTAAATTATAGCATTTTTGTAAGTCTTGAAAATGTCTTAGACCATTCTGTCCTATAATGTCGTTAAAAGTAGTAACCCCATTGCATTCCCATGAAGGAAAATAGATTGGCTTCTTATCAATTAAAAGAGAGAAATGATGAAAAATTGGTGTTTGAAGGAAATAATCTTTGTCCTGCAAGTGTTTGTTAACTTGGTTCCAAAGAAATACAAGATGTGCAATAATGGGCCCATAACGACTCTTAACAGTTTTTATAGGCATTTTGGAAAACAAGAGCGCGGGCATGGAATAGGGCTTTATCAACTCTGCTTCGATAGGCATCCATGCTGCTGGTCTGTCAGCGTTGAGTTACTTAGTTCTGCTTTAAGTAACTCAACCATTTGATGGGAATCATTTACCTTAAACTGTTTAAGTGTGTTCTACTTATGTTTGTTTAGTTTAGTTTAGTTTAGTTTAGTGTATTTCACAATTTCGCACATACAATCAGGAAATTCAACGTATAAACCATCAAGTAATGCTACATTGTAAAAATGGACACCCAAAAATCTACAAGCTTATAAACAGGGGTCCATAACCCACCACCCTGGGCAAAGATACTTTGCATATAAACAAAGCAAAGAATGGCTCACATAGAAGTAGCTCCCACTAACATCTTCCAGGAGCTGAAGGCGGATTATAACAGAACAGATGGCATTTCGACAATATATAATATTCATTTATATACTTTTTTTGTCTCCTCTCTTTTTTGCCTTCACATTACAATCAATCAGGCTACAGTGTACAAGCTGTTTCTGAGAAGTTGTTGACGTTTGTTAGCTTTAGCTTGACCTGCTGAATGACCAAGTCTCTCTTCTCAAAGAAATGTAATATCTTCATTAACACAAAATCAAAGTTACAAAAAACCTATTTGACGAAAATGTATCCATTAATACTGAACAGTTATTTGAATTTGGAATTTATTGAGGAAAAAAACAACACATTTGACCTGAATTTAGCAAACTTTACTCAAATGGCAGAGTCATGTGAGGAGAAATAATGAGCTTTGTGTCCGAATCGCCAACAGAGTGTGGTATAGATTGCAGCACTTTTGAGCGATTGAGGGTTGGTTATTCTGGCATGGCACCAGATTCACATGAGAAGTCCTGTTTGATCCTGGTGGTTATCAGTAAAAGGTCTAGTCCAGGCTTTTAGGTCCAATTTAAAGTTAGAAAGTTGAATTACTTGCCTTGCCCAGTTGGTTTTCAGATGAGCAGTTTTTGTCTCCACTCTCATTTCCAATTGTAAACTCTAAAGGAGAGAGTCTGGCAGCGATGCAGTGCCAGGACCGAGTTCACTGAACCCCAAACACTGGAGGATTTCATCAAAAGCTCATTCTGTGTTTCAGATATGCAAGGACCTTTGAGGGAATAAGAAAAATACATTATCTTCTCCGCTGCTCTTTAGTACCTGGATTATCCTCTTGACTCGTTCTTGAATTTAATCAAATTTTGAGCAGTACGGATGACTTTCACAAACCCTCGACTTTTCTCATCTCGGACCACTTTTTTTTATCTTTCAGTTTATTGGGCAGCCGAGCACGACAAAATGTATCATTTTACTGAACCACTTCAACAATGTGTTCTATTCAACCTAAAGAAAATGTGGAGTCGATTTGGTTTTTCGATATATGGATATTGAGTCATCTAATATGGCAATAACAGTAGTTTAATAATACTCTATATTGCAGCCCTAGTCATTGTATGGTACTTTTTCCCAACATGAATATTTATTAGTTTTATTACTTCTTTAGTCTACCAAGTCTCATTGAAATAAATTGTCCTGAGCACAAAGTTGTTGAAATATTACATTTTCAAATTTGCAATTAAGAAGCGTTTCCTCTCACTCCCTCAAAGGTGGCAAACTATCGGTCTGTAATTCGAGCTTTTGATGAAATCCTTCAGTGTTTGGGGTCCAGAGCCCTGAGTCCCGCCTCTACATCTCCACCATATTTGTGTCTCTTTTAATAAAGTTTATAATTGGAAAGGAGAAGATGAGGCGCAAACTCAATCTGAATGGCTCGGCGTGGGGAAATCCCCTGTGGAGTGTATTGATTTGTTACAAAGAGTCTGATAAAGCTGCTCCAAAACAGAAGGGGGAAAACTAAAAATGTGTCTAAGAGGCTTTATGAATGTGATTATGTGACACTAACAAGGCACCACAGAGAGAGACCTCATGTTTATTTTTTATAATCATCACTCTCAGCTAATATCGTTATATTGAATTTCTTATCTCCCCCCAAACACTTCCGCAAAACAGATTTACAAATTGGTAATAAACAGCCCTGTCATTTGTGGCACAGAAACAGATTGGCCGCTTGATTGGACATTGATACAAGTGCAAATGTTCAGCGGCCATGCTCAGAGAATCAAATATGGGGAGATAATTTTTTATCGGGAAGTTTAGCTCAAGGGGAAATGCTTCTCAAACACATTAAGGCGTTAGCAGCCGTGACGGAGATAAGGGTGACAGGTAGACCGCTGCGCTGTTATGACCTTGGAGTGTAGTACAGATGAGATACAGAGGGTGGTGAAGTCTGTAAGAGCGTTGGATGGAGCAAATGAGACACGTTTGTAACAAGGAAACACAAAATATGAGTTAGTACTGTATGTGATTAGGTGTGGCTGGATACCAAAGTTTGTTTTTTATGCTAATTTCCAATGTCTGGAATGAAATATGGAAAGAACATGTTTGTTTGTCAGACTAACATGGGATCATTGCTTGTTAGGTGCATCGGGACTTAATTTAGGCACATCGCTTAAGAGCTATTTCACTTTACAGTAACTTCAGAAATCATACACTCTCTACATAATAACAATGAGCTTAATTGAACTTGATTGGCATGTATTACTATTCCTCTCCCATAGATTCAAAAAGATGGTTATAACAACCACACTTAAAGGAATAGGCCACCGTTTATACATACTGAGATATGTTCTTCTACCCCTTTTTATTGCTTAGGAAATCGACATGTTTAATTCTGTTAAACACAACTACTCACGTAACCGTATTTCAATAGGGGAAACGTGGAAGAGCTTGGTCGCTTCTAACTTCACCCCCGTTTGGCCCCATAGAGGAGAGAGGAGAGGCTAAATGCTAACAACATCTTTGGTCTTTTTGCTTGAGTCAGCGCACGCGTAAGGTCCAGACAGGTACCATCAACTCGTCTCTAAGCTAAGGTAAGAACATATATCAGTATGTGAAAATGGTGGCCTGTTCCTTTAACTACTTACAGGATGAGGGTCCGACTGGCCGCACCAATGCAACAAGGCAAAATATTTTCTTGCGCCTGTGCACATTTTCGGAGCACATGCACTAAATGAGTGTCAGTCTGGAACCCTGCTTATTGCCTATTGCTTTCTAGATGCTCCTTATAATCACATCTGCAGTCGTTCACAGCTTATTGTACATCATTAGCCCTGTGTAATTTATTGCGCACACAGTTGAACTGAATGTGCTGGTTATCAGTGAACCAAACAAATAGATTTCCACTGCGCGAATACGCTGCTGTCTTTCCCTCATCGAGGAATAATGGATTTTGCCTACAGCCTGTGGAGAGCGACAATAAGACCATCTGTGAGCGATATGGAGCAGTGGTTCTCAAACTGCGGTGTGAGTACTGGCTGTGCTACCGTTTGATTTTACAGATGGACATCAGTGCTTCATTAAGATCCGTGGTTTCAAACTTTCCCAGAAGCTCTTCTTCACTTTTTACTTTTCTGCACCTGCTCCTTCAGAATCATGTGGAGTTTGTAATTGTAAGTGTTCAATTTGGATGTTTTTTTTGTCACTTTGAACAGATGTTTTAGAGGCAGACTGATTTGGTAGACCAGCCCAAATTTAGAAGTTTAGTCTTGTAGTACCTCACCTGTTTTTTTTATTTGTCTGGGTGTTTCTTGATCTTAGAAGTTTGTGAATCTCTGAAGTACAGACACTGAAAATCAGCAGCTGTGATGCTGAAGTTTTTTCGCTGATAGATCCTTGTGGAGTTGTTAGACTTAGATGTGTTGAGAGCCGTCGCGAAGGCCAGAGAGTAGCCTGATGGATGTGTGGCCGGAGGCAGAAGCTGTTTGAAAGAGCATTATTCAACCTCTGCTACAACAGTGGGCTTAACCGAGGAGTGGACTATCTACTCCTGTAAACCTCTTTATTAACGGGTTTGTATCATTGAATTTATGCGGCATGTGAAAGCGGACATATCACACATTGAGGCTTAAAACATTGTTTTGGGTACCTCGATATTGATATTTTACATTTTGAAATAATGTGTGAATTATAGAAAGTAAGAAGTGAGCGACTGGGCTGATCAGGATTTAAATGGAACATCCACTGCAGGCAGTATAGTCAGAATGAAACGTTTTAAAGAACGTATACTTTCATCAGACAGCGTGCTTGACATTGACATTGTGATTCAATTTGATGGAATTTATCTTACGTCTATGAATTTATCTTACGTCTATGCTTTACTTTCAAAATCAATTGAGAAACTATTACAAAATTCTTATTTGAATAGAGAAATTATTATTGCTGTAGTTTGCATGATATTTTCTATGATTTCTATTGCAGTCCTAAATGATCTACAGCTTACCGACATCATCCTAAACCAAACTTAGTGATGATTCTTCCAAGTTATATTGTTGAGGTTTGGTTTCATAATTGGCTATGCAACAATGAGGTAAATTCACTTTAAATCATTGATGGGTTTAGTCTATTCAACAAACTTTCATCGTCTAAAGTTACTTTTTATTTATTAGTTCCAGTAATTATTTGTTCCTCTTGTTCGGGGGACAGACGGCAATTTGCTCGGCTACTGGGCCTAAAATGAATTAACGTTATTATCGTGCTTTGTCACAAAAACAGAGAAATCCTGTGTTCAAACTAAAGGTTTTAAACAATACATTTTGCGCATATAGTCTAGGCTCATTAAGACTACTGCCGCCAGTGCCGCATTGGAAAGTGCACATTTATCTAAGTAGCTAATGTTGCCGAACTTGGAGACACACAGCTCAAGAATCTGCTGATTATCCTTGGTGAGTTTTCCGCCTCATTCTTTTCACTGGATGCTACATTTATTCAGGTCGACATCTTCCATTTAGTGATCAATACGTGTCTGTGCCCAGGACTGACGGAGGGAATGACCGTCAGTCAAGCGGTAATCCTTGAAGACGAGTGACCACTTTAAAAGGCTGAGGGAAGGAGAAAAAAACAAACTTTAACCCACAGCAGTTTCACTTTAGACCAATATAACTGGAAACTGTCGTGAATTAGAGATTTCTTTGGACGTTTGGGTTGATTTTATCAAGACTGATATTTTAATCCATAACTATTTTTATGTCACCTATTTCCCTTGGCATCAGTGATAATATCAATGAAGAATTTTGCTTTTGCCTTTCGCAGATAGTTAGTGACTTTATTTCTTAAAGGGGGGTATTATGTAAAATCGACTTTTTCAAGCTTTATATCATGTTATTATGTCATTCCCTCATTAAACACATGCCTGGAGTGTTGCCTTGGCTCATTCACATATTTTTGAGTAGTCAGTAAAAACTTAGACGGCAGCCATTTTAGGTGTAGCTATGCCTCAGTCCTCCTAGGAACGCCCCCACCTCCTGGAGACGCCTCTGGACCTTTCGTCACCAGCCAAGCCACCAACCACTGCTCCTCAGCTCAGCAGAGCCCCCTCCCCGCACAGTAGTGTTGTTTAGATGCCACAGCAGTGTGCTGAAGGGGGCGTGTCGGAAAGCTTCTTAAAGAGACAGAGGCCTATTTCAAGACGTTCAGTACAGCCATTTTGAGAGAGCAATTTTATTCAAGGCAGTTATTTTAATTTACTGCATATACAGACCAACAGAAGGTTACGTCATCATTGTAGTATGCTATAGACTGGTGCTATGTGATTGAAAAAAGCATAATACCCCCTCTTTAAGGATGTCTTTGTAGTCATTCACACAGCACAATAAATAAGTTACTATTCAGAAGTTTTCCTGAATTCCCCAGATCAGAGAGTTGTGCTGTGTATTGTTCGAGGGACAAAGGACACATGTTGATTTACTAAAGGAAAATCCTCAACACACAAAAAACGTGGCTTTTTGAAGTAACATTATGATAATTGTGTGAACCTTTGTCTCTTTTATTTCTCTAAATTATGATCGAAACTATAGAATATTCAACAGATAGTGTATTTGATTTAACTATGGTTTGTATAAAATCCTTCAAATAATGTGAGTGTAAGGAAGGCCTGCTCTGAGCTTGTGTCAAACAGGCAAAAGATGAGACAGAATGTATTGATACCTGGTCAAAGGTGTATCTTTAGTATTGATTAGTAGTATCTAAGCATACTTTCTTTTTTTACAATCTTAGTCGAGAAACATTGTCCTCGAGTGTTGTCCGGGTCTTGCCTCGGGTCTCTTCCCAATCAGACGTGCCCGAAACATCTCTCCAGGGAGACGTCCACGGGGATTCTGATACAGATGAGGGACCCGTCTCACTTGACTTTCTTGACATGGATAACCTCTTCTCTGAGCTCATTTGTGAAGAATGAGCTTTTGACCCTTTCTCTAAAAATACTTGAAAGTCCACTGTGCAAGTTAAAAAGATGCACTACAGAGTATTAATATAGTAGTAGTAGATAAATTGCAGACACCACTCTTCATCATTATTCACATAGACCTCAAACTTCTCAATAGAATGCAACACGCACAGATTCACTATAGATTATTCAGAGCTATATTTATTCAGAAATGATTGCCTCTGTTTAATAATATAATAACAAACAACTGTGCCCTTTTTCAAACTTCCACCATCTTTTCATTAAAAACAAGTCTGTCATAATTACCACTGTCCCTTGATGTCGTCCGATTGTCAATCACCGCTGTGCCACATTATTTAAGTCTTTAGTTCATCCTTTAACTGACAGCACTAATCGATGTTATAGCCACTCATTTAGTTGTGGACAGAATAATACAGGGAACAATTATTCGTGCAATAAGTACCGCTGAGTAGAGTATCATTGAGAGGCTAAATGCAGCTCGCACGGTGCTAATTGATAGGGATTGTGGGTATTTTTATTAGACCCCTCTGTGGCCTTTCATTTGAACTTGAAGGAATTTAGATACTTGTTCTATTGCTGTAATTTGTATATCACTTGATTTTGTTCTCCTTAACCTGTTCTTTGTCTTAAAGGGCGGACATTTTGTTTACTAGTTACAAATATATTTATTTTTAGTCACTTCTTTTCCGAGTCTAAGCATTTTTCCTAAACATCAACATTTTTCCTTTAGTCCCCGGAGGTCTACTGACGTCCGACGTTTGAACTCAGCGGGACGTTGAATTGTTTGAGCTCGATAACAAAGAAAAAAAAGAGACTTTGTTGATACGACGCGAACAAGGTCGCGCTTGACTGATTTCTGGGTGGCCGGGGATAAGACTGAGGAAGCACGAGAATGTTAATTTGTTCCCGCTCCATCAGTCAGAGAAGCAACATGGGGTGTTAGTGGAAGTGACTGCAGGTGAAGGTGTTTAATAATTGTAGGACGATCACTCAAGTCCGTAAGACGCATTGCAAATAGGACGAGCAACGAGCAAGTCCCATATCTTCCTGCGTCACTTAGAACAGAACATTTCAACTTTTATTTAGTTTTCCCTCCAAATATAGTCACTTCATAGGTAAAAAAAACCTATTATTTAGAGCTTTTTGCCATTACAGTGTTGTTCTCTCATCAAAATATACTTGGAATTGTGTTTCGACCCACTAGCGCTTCATTGAGTAATCGTTGGATCTTCACCGTTGGATATTCTTTATCTCTTCTTAACCCTCGCCTTAACCGAGCGCATTTTCTTCAGTCCAGCTTTACCCAAATCTAAAAGCTTCTCGACTGGAGCTCACAGCGTAACCCTTCAGACCTACAAACTGATAAAAAAACCTTTTGTCGTGTTGTCACCGCGTTTCCTTGCTTTTTTTTTCAGTTATAAGGAGTTGACATGTGCAACACAGTTTCATAAATGGCTAACACACACGCTAACACGCGTTTTGATTGACTCACCGCTCAGTCTGGCCTCCCCATGGGATCGCGTTGGTTATAAAAGTTAATCCACTTTGATTCTGGCCAAGGTTCACCAAGCATCCATCAGGTTGGTTGATATAGTCGCTTAATCCCGGAAAGAAATTCCAACTTCTGGCGAGTGCACTCTTCTTTAGGAAGGTTGAATAGTCCTGTTCCTCTCGTAGCCAAACGCGCATCCGTGACATTATCGTTCAGTAAGAAAAAAGAACAGGTGGTGTCCAGAGTATGTTAGAAAGAGCTCAGTCTTCAAAAACAACACTTCTGCTCGGATCCATGGATCCTCCGGCCGTGGGTGCGCTTGTTTAGTGTAGTGGGACAGCACAGACGCATCGGAGAGTTCTTTTTTTACTTTTTTTTTTAACTTATTTCTCTCTTACAACAACAAAAAATAGAAAAATGAAAAAGCCGTTTTATAAATAAAAATCAGGCCGTAAGGCATTACATTACAGACGTAGAGCACTTCCGTTCCTTTGTGACGACACAACTGAACAGCTCAGTGGTTTACCAGGAGAGGGCGGAGCAGCTGCTCAGAGAGCAGGATTCAGGAGGATTACTTAGAACTGCGTGAATGAAGCCAAAAACCGCTCTGGGGTGTTTTTGATAAGGAAATAGCATAACAACATGGCTAAAAGCTCCAAAAAGTCGATTTTGCATGATATAGCTTCTTTAAGCTGTTATAGATCAATAATTCATTTTCTAACCAACAAAGTGTAAGACAGAGATAATGATTTGTTTGAGATTATTATGTGCACTTTTAGTAGTCCTGGACAGTAAAGAACAGGTGTAAAAACACGATCTTTCTGCTGTGACTGGAGCCATTGTTCATCTGTATGATTAAGTGCATGACAAACGTGTCGTGAGCAATGCTCCGCTGTTTAATTAAAAGCTATTAAGGGCAATTGTACCAACTATTGACTGGACAAAGGAGAAACTCAAACGGACAAAGATGCGTCTTAAGCAGTTGGCTTTTACATTGTGACATTTAAAACAGCGAATTGCGGCTGACAAATGGAACAACCCATTCGGAAGCTAGTTTGTGAGTTTGACCTTTTGTTAATGTAGTCGTGAGTCACTTTACTCGCCGCTGTCAAAATTGTTCTTGAACTGGGAGCATCAGGTAGGTAGAAGAAGGTAGAGCATTTTTCACTTTATTATGTGCAGTACAAGCTTTGCAGTGAGTAATAAACATTCAACTGAAAGATACAACTTGTACCTCACGATTCTCAAGGTGTGGTCTTGTGGTCATAATTTAGTTTACTTTAGATCTATTTTAGGTTTTGTTTCTTCTTGATCCAGCGGGTACTTGATGTGAAAGTTTGAAAACAGTAAGTATTTTATAGTATAAAATTTTCCGGACTATAAGTCGCACTTTTTTTTTCATAGTTTGGCTGGGGGTGCGATACTCAGGTGCGACTTATATATCAAAATATGTAATTTCACATGTTTGCTATTTTCCCACTGACAACTGTTAGAGGGCGCTCTAGGCTTGTATACCAGTATCTGCTGCTCCTGTACCACTGAGAAAAAAAAGAAAAAAAACGGTAATCGAGCAGCAGAAAGAAAGTTTGGAGTAAGCGAGAAACTTCTGAGGGATGAAGAAAACAAAAAAAAACAAAAAGAAGAAAACAAAAAAAGCTAATCGCAGGCTAAAAGCTAGATCGCCACAGCTAGAGGAACGAGTTGGCAAATGGGTACTTGAACAACGTGCTGCCGGGAGAGGCTTGTCACTGATGCAGTTACGTCTCCATACCCAGGAAGATGCCAAGGCAGGAGCGACTTATACTCTGGAGCGACTTTTTTTTCTTCTTTATTATGCATTTTTTGCCTGGAGCGACTTACCGTAAATTCTCTAATACTGGCCTGTATTCCATTAGCGGCCGGGTCTCTAACAGTGGCCGGGCTCGCTGCTGGCGGAGACAATTAAAAGCTGGTCTCTAATTTAGGCCGGGCCTATTATTAGAAACTGGGGTTGGGTGATAATTTAACTCTACAGGAATTAGTCTCATACTAGTGTAAATGATAACCCACGTGCAGGAAGTAAACAAACTGGAACCCAGGCTGCGAGAGGGAACGCTGCTGCGGAGTGGAGCTGATCCGAGCGTAACTTCGACATAGATTAGCCACTTTTCAAACCTTCTGTGACTACATTTGGAAACAGGGCAAACGACAAATGTTGTGTGAGCCTCCAGGGTTTTACTAAAGTCACCATCGCGTCCTCAAAGCACATCCAGCGGCTCTCCGTGTGCAGACAAGTCCCACGCCTCAAAATAACTCCTCCGATCGGCGCGAGCGTCTCGTCTTCTCTCAGGTCTGTTTATGATGGCGGCACGGTAGCACGGCGGTTAGCGCTCGTGCTTCACAGCTAGAAGGTCCCTGGTTCGATTCCCACCTGGACGGGCCTTTCTGTGTGGAGTTTGCATGTTCTCCCCGTGTCTGCGTAGGTTTCCTCCGGGTACTCCGGTTTCCCCTACCACTAAAACATGTACAATAGGCCAGGATGAATGAGAGTGTGTTTGAGAGTGTGAATGGGGGACGACGGATGGAAATTAGCCCAAGGCTACAATCCGGTGTGGCGTGTTTACATGCATGAGACCCATGTATGTTCATTAACATGCACTGTCCCGACCAAATAAACCAATAAATAAATAAATAAATAAAAATGATCGATCACAAACACAACGCTCCGTCTAAACTCGCCTTTACACCAGATAACAACCAATAATCCCAAATCCGCGGTACAAACGAAAGTAACAGTAACAGCAACGAAACGCTTCCTGTTGTTCCTACAAATGAAAGGCGTCAATGTTCCAGCCGCTGGAGAGTGTTTCAAATGTTAATTTATAAATGAACGTACTATTTTAGGTTCAAATGGACACAAATCTAATTTTTCTTCATTTTCCTGGTTGTCCGTTTTGCTCAAATAGAAATAAAGGCCTGTGTCTAATATTGGCCTTGTTCCAATAAAGGCCTGGTCCTCCATGCGCTTGAGTAAATAAAGTCCCCACCCTATATTAGAGCATTTACGGTATACTCTGGAGTGACTTGTATATGTTTTTCTTCTTCTTTATTATGCATTTTTTGGCTGGAGCGACTTATACTCCGGAGCGACTTATAGTCCGGAAAATACGGTAGTCAACCTTTTAGTACTTGATTTGTAGATTTGTTTTATACTGAAATATCTTTGTACCTGTGGGCGCTTTAATTCAAATGCTGTTCTCTTGTGCTTTGCTGCAGGAACAATGTAATCTCCCTAGTGTGAGACTCTATTAGAGGATTTTATTTCATCTTATCCATATCTTAGGTCTTCACACGTCCATCTGTTGTGTTTTGCAGCTTCACTGAGTTCCTGGAGCCGTTTGAAAGAGTGATCCAGCCGGAGGAGCTGTGGCTGTACAAAAACCCTCTGGTGGAGTCGGACCATATCCCCAAGAGAGTCATGTTTGTGAGTAAACGCCGCAGTCTTCTCAGCTGCCTGCATTTCTGTCTTGTCATCATTAAGCATTAAATTCCGCCTGTGAATACTTAAAAGCGCGGTTGTTGTGGCCGGCATGTGGCACGTCTTCAGGGTAATGGCGGTCCTCTGCATGAAGCCACGATCAATACACCGTGAGCCTCTAATAATGTCGCACGCGATAAACAGCTCTGAAAACAATATGAAACCACCAGACCAACAGTATGGAACCATCTGAACACACACAAACAAACACATGTATTAGGCCAAGAATAAGCATATATGAACGACCTATGAGCATGGTAGTTGATAAAAGATGAGCAGCTTTTTCAAATCTTCACAAGCTTATTATTCATGGACTATTAATTACTAATGCGTATTAATACCTTATTAATACATCACGAGCACGAGAGTTACCGGATTTTCTATTGTATTCATTATTTTCTACTTTTAATTGTTTGCTGGTGGTTCAATCCCAACTCCAAAACTGCAAAATTAATCTACAGTAGCAATAACTCAAACATTCTTAAAATATAAATATGCATTTGCCCCTGATTTAAGTCACTAATTTCAAGAAATCTGTCAGTGGGTCAAGTTGTTTACCCTTAAATTAATAAACAACAACTACAAAAAGCCTTTTTCATGTTAATAAAATATATATTATGTTTGAGTGTGATGAGATCTTTTTTCTTAATTTAAAAAAAAACTTTTTAGTTATTTCAAGAAAATGTGTCTTATTTCTAGATTACTTTTTGTAGAGAACAACTGTTGTTGTGTCCTTGGGCAAGACACTTCCTCCACCTTACATATGAATCTAATTTGTGAATGAGAAACATGTTTAAAAAAACGTATGCAGTACATTTAGAGCTGGAACTATCTGCTTTTATCGCAATACACATGAGCAAATACGACAAATTACGATTTCAGTATATTGCGATGTAGATCTGTGCTGAGTAGCATGTAAACTTGAAAATAACATATGCTGTAGCTATATCTGTGGGCATGTTGCACCTAATTTACCATTTCAAAAGCCTGTAGTGTACAGCATTAGGGCCCCAAATCTGATATATAAATGAGAGAATGCTGATTCACTTTTGCTTGTCCTACTGGTTATGCACATGAGTAAATGCTTGGTAAATGAACCCCAATAAGTATTGCAATTTAATATTACTCAACGTTAACCCTGAAGAGAGCACAATTTCTAAAAGTAAAAACTATTTTAAAAAGCATTTAGAAGTAGACCTGCAGTGCTGCTCCCTCATGTCCTGACAGAATTCTATCACTTTTGACCACTATTGACAGAGAAAGCAGTGGAGGTCCGCAGGCTCATAGTGTGTGCGACATACAATTTGACAAAAACAGATCAGAATAATCATAGAATATTGCCTCAGACCTGTTGTTGTTAAAGATGTGTTATGCCGATGCAATGTTTTGTCAAATTGACTTTTCTGGGTCAGAATGTGGAGCAATAGCACTGAATTGTAACTATTGTTTTCCCATCTCTTGCCCTCCACTTTACACACTTCGTGGGTAACTTTACTTTATACATTTGAAATACCTCATTCAATTTCCCAGGTGGTTGTTCTGTAAGTGCATAAGATACAAAGAGTTATACAAAAGTTGTGTGAAAGGAATTTAACAAACACTGCCCTGGGAAGAATGTCAAACTCAGGGGGCGAAGGGAGGCGCAGAAAGGTTTCATGGGTCTATCTTATTATTTTCGACAGTTGGTACTGAAGGCCAGCGCTGCTTTATCCACAGTGTAGACGTTATTTGGTGGGCTCATGTGGGCGGTGCAGGGTGAGAGTAAATATGGATGGACTGAAATGTTTTGGCACAGTGCAACACGGAGAAAACCGCCTTAATAACCCGAAGGTAAACACTTGGGCCTCTCTGGAGTGTCTGAGGCTTTTTTCTATAGCAATCAGTGTTGTTTACGACAAGAGAAGATCATTACTGAAGTTGAAGATGATGTTTGGGCTCCATGGCGCACTATTTAGAAAGCCTAAAACCATTATGTAAATACAGTATCATACTTGCTTTTCAAACGCAAGGCTAAACAATATGAGGCAGGGTGCTGGTTATAATATTCCCAGAGTTGCGTGAATGCACATAACTATCAAACTTTTTCTCAGATTGGAAACTTTCCGCTGTGTATGTTTATCCTAAATTTTGTTGATCTTTATGCAGCATTTAATTTTCTGTCATCTGTCCTGGATGAGGGCTTTCTGTGTGCAGTTTCTCCTTATCTCATATCTTCCAAGGAATAGTTCAGTTTTCTCCACCCTAAAACGTGCACATTAAGCTAATCCTTCAGATCAAGATCTGGAGAAGTGTCCCTGTCGGTTCTTCTCAGCAGTCACTGCACTACTCCAAAACAGGGCGTCCCATTGAAGGATGGGTCAAATGTTGAGGTCAAATTGATAGTTGAGGAAAGCCCTTCTCTTTGGTCCTGATGGCGGGGAGCTGACATTGCTATAATACCACCTCCTGGAGGCCAGGGGCGACTCCAAAAGACACTTGGTAAACAGGATTCCAATGTTGACTTTACACCTCCCTAGCACTGCTTAAAAGCCTGGCTGCATAAAGTTTTTCTTTTTTTTTAAATTGCTATGACTCATGTGACAATGCTGGGCCAGGTGTCATATTTTTAACCACGCAGGTTTTTGTACATCAGCACTTAAAAGTGGAAGCCTAAATTTATGTTTGACAGCCTTTGCCCTTTTAAGGAACAGGCTTCATAGAAGGAGACCGAGCAGCCATGTTAAGTTCACAGACCACTCGGGATCATTATTATGACTGGGGCTGAATGGAACACTGGTTATCTCTTCCATCTTAAATTTATATCTATGGGTCAAATAGATGCAGACGGCAATGCATCATACCAGGCCTAGCGAGGGGAATGGAAGTCTGTTTTGGAAATCATTCTTTTATCCACTAGAAGTAAAAAAACAACAACAAAAGAACACTTGAAGTGAGACGTTAGGACTATGGTCGTTAGCCTTTGCTGTTATTTATGTAGGCCCTAAACTGGAACTTTGCACCTCTCCATGCCTCTGTATCTTTTTTTGGTTGCAAATGCATTACATCATTTGTTAGAAAAGTTGTTTGTAAAGTTGTTCCTTTTCCCCTTAGTTTTCCTCTGTTCCCACTTGTGGTTGTTCCTGAGATGCCGCCTGTATCTAGATCCCTTTAAAGTGTATCTTAAGCTTCATCTGACGTTGTTTTTATTCAGCAGGGGTTCGCTGAAATGTCTGGTGAGTAGTTATTTTTATTATGATTATAGATTTATAGTCTTAGGTTTATAGCATACGTCAGTGTGTCTAGTGTCATGACCTTGATTGAGTTTGGTGCAGTAGCCAACCCACAGCTCCTAAATAGGAATCCTCAGGTGCTCAATGATGGATAGGTTCATTTTTGAAAGTCAGTGTGAGGCCTTATTCCCTCCCCGCCTCAATGTCTATAAGTGGCATGCAGTGGAGTGCAACCAACTTATAACTCACAATCGGACACTGCTTGTGAACTCACTCAGCAAATTTCTTACATCTGAAGTAAGATCATTATGGCCTGATACATGGGTCATTTTGGAGCATCTGTATATACCTGATTATCCACTCGTTTAAATGTAACACGTCATCTTGTCTTTAGCCGTAAATCTATACTTATTGGAGGCTGACATGTCGTGAGTGACTGGTGCTGCTCCTTCTCACACATCAATCACAGCGATATGTGTCCAAACGGAAACGAAGTAGGTGGTCTCACTGCCAATCAACAAGACAGCTGTACTTTACTAGATAACCCAAAAAAACATAGTGAATATGTCAAGGCAAGCAGTAGTGGGAGTGTGGAAAATAGATTGGAACTTTGGGTGCAAAAACAACAAATGGGATGTTTGCAATTCCGGCCAGAGCAGTTTTATGAGAAACAATATCTATGACAATATTGTATCGTATGCAGCCCACCGGTGATGGACGGTGCACGCAAGAACAATATCAGTCGGTCTCTATTGGAACTTTTTGTGGGTGCAACGTAGTTTTATACAATAGTAGATTTTTTTGCTGAGCCAAAATGGAGTAATAAGTAGAAGCCAGCATTAGGTTCTTCAGTGAACAACAGTAAATTGGATGTTGGACAGATTTGACTCTATTGAGCTGTAGCAAGTTTATTCTGTCGCTTCCATGGATGACTTTTTGTTAGTTTGTTATCCGTCTATACAGCATGGTCAAAAGTTTGGAAACACTTTTTATGTTTTGGCTTTTCTTTATTTCATCATCACTATTTACATTGTATGACTCTCAGTGAAGGCAGTCAGTTATTATGAATAAACACATGAGATCATGTAGGAAACAAGAAAGGGTGAAAAACCACACCTTTATTCTTGCCATTTTCTCCATGAGCTTCATAGGGCAGTTTCAACAGTCCTGTGAAGTCAAACCCATTTCTGGTGACTACTGTTTTTTGTTTGTTTAAAACATAATTCCATATGTGTTCATTCATAAATGAATGACTTCAGTGAGAATCTACAATGTGCTGTATAACATTTAGTAACAAGCAAGATTGAGTGATGATCTGTTATTACTTTGACGGTTGCTGAAATCATATTTCAGTCTTATTGATTGACATGCCTTTTTATGATAGCTATTCTACCTGAAGAATACTTGTATCTGGGTTTATGGTCTATCTGATTTATGAGCCCCTCCCCTGGGTGTAACTTACAGAGACCCAGATGCAAATAGCCAGCAGTGAGCGTCCCTTGTGGCTTAGACAGAGTTTTCCTGAAGATGCAGCTATTTTGAATACTCCTTAGAGGCATATATAAATGTTTAAGAGAGACACAGTGTGACTCAGGCTGACCTTTTTCATGTTAGTCCTATGCACAGTGCCTTGGGTCATTGGGTTTATGTATGCATTAGGAGCCTTTATTTGTTATGGAGTCTACACAGAAATGTCAAATTAGTTCAGCCCAATCGCTGGAGGCTTAAAAAGGTCAGTAGTAAAATACCTCACAATTTAACAGAATGCAGAGAAGTCGCTCTCAGTCCATGAGTAAATCCATGAGTTATGAAATATGACGACCGTTGGCATTGTCAAATTTCCTTAGAATGGTGCAAAAAAAAGCAATAAAATCCATCAAGTTAGGTTCACATTCTAGATTTTGATTATGCCAAAAGCTTAGATGCAGGTCCAACAGAGAATCCAAAAATATTTCCGTTCATCATTGTGAATTGTTTGTATGTGATTGGGGGCCGGTCAGCCTGCTTTTTAACAATTGAGTTAGATTTACATCGCACAAAGGACTTTTTCACAAATGTCTGCTTATACAATATACTGAAGGACACATTTTATTCCATTAAGAATTGTCCAAAGAAATAATGCAGTGCTGTACAGATGAAAATCATGTGTCATGTGACATTGCACTGCAGAAGCTTATCTGACCCCGAGAAGACAGTTCTGGGTTTTCAAATAAAGAATGTCACAGCAACTGCACGCTGTGACAAAAGTTACAGGTGTTCTAACAACATTGTAGTGCGTGACCTGACCTTTAGTTTTTTTGTGGTGACTTTTTTTCTCACCCGCTGTAATACATTTTTTCCACTACTTCTCCTGTCCCTTTATCTCATGTTTATTTATTTTTCAATTCCAAAGTTTATCAAAGCAAAGTAAGATCTATAATAGCTTAAAAATTTAAATGGAATCACATAGCACAAACAGTTGTGTCACATTTTATAATAGACAAGAGACGGTCTCCTTTTTTCAAATGGATCGATTTGTTATTCAGGCTGAAGATGAGTTTCTGCCGAATGAAAAGAGGTTATTGACACACTGGGTCAAGAGACCTTTAGCTGTGTGTATGAGTGAAGCACTTCATATTACACTGCCACTGTATTGAAAGTAAAGCTGCAAAGTTATATAGACAGTTTAGAGTCAATAGAGGACAAGGTAAAACTAACTATCTTATTATTTGTTATGTTGTTGCTTTGAACAGGTCAAAAAGAGTTAAAGGCCCTTGTCTTTGCTCACAAACAATTGAAAGAGGGAGCGCACACATGGTTTTAAACACATTCATTCATTGTAATGTCAGTAAGTGGTTCAAGGTCATTGGGATTTTTTGGCTTGGTAAGAGGTTCCTGATCTAAAAAGTTTAATAGCTCCAAGCTTATACGTTCCAGATTCAAAACAACCACCAAAAAAAAAAACAGCACACACAAGAACCAAATTTACATTCAGACATGGAGCCAACCATTTTGCAGTAACCCATCCAAGTTCATTTGGTTGAGGGTGAGATACTGTAACTTACAATTGTCCCAGGGCTACCTCAGAGACTTACATGCTGTACAATCCGCTTTTCACGGTCTCTCACTCAGCAATTTAGATTCTATTTCATCAGACAATTCAGGGATTATTCAGGTTTTATTCTCACAGCTCATACTTGGCTGATTCCAGGATTGAACTGGTGAACTCTTTAGCACTGCACAAGTCTTCACCATTCCACATCGAGCTTTACATGTTGCGCTGGAAATCAAGAAAAAGGCAAAGCTAAAAACTGCGCAATTTTCTTATCTTGCTGATTTTTTATCGGGAGAATACAAAGGCAGAGGTTTATGAGAGACTGTGTGGACCTAAAACATCTATGGATTAAATTTTTATCATTGCTGGGAATAATTAATTACAAATCTCAGCTAAACCCTTCAAAAAATCATAAGATAGCCGTGAGTTTTTTTTCTATCCAGTGATACGCTACATGCCCATGAGAGTCATAAATGGTCTTTACTTATATAGCACTTTTCCATCTACGTTTTAAATTGTGCTCGTGGTTTGGAGTTTGGAGAGAGACGGCTCACAGCGGGCGCCAGAAAATGTCCCGTATTTTCAAATCCAAACTTGACAGGTATGAAACCATGCCATGCCAAAAAATTCAAATTAGCAATTTCTCTAGGAAAGAAAAGGCAAATAAGTATATTCTGAAATTGTGCTGCCTTAATACAGGTCTACACAATTAGAGACTCAAACAGACTGTATTTATTCGTTCATTGTAGATGCAGAGTAACATAATGGGTTCATGATTGGTACAAACCCACCATAACGGAATGCTCTCCAGGGAAATCCTTTTTACAGAGATGGAATTGAAACCTGCCCTTTGTTTTTAGGTGCTGAGGCGTTAAATTAGATCAACCATAATTATTCCAAAGGTTTGAATAATTTGTGGCGAAACCCAAATCCATAATTCAATAAGGTCAGATTGTCTTCAGATGTCTTCAACAAAAAGAGTTTGCCTTGTTAAAATGGTCTTTTAAATAATAGATGGGATCATGTCATTCCCAGAGGCACAAGTCATTAACAATTAACCTCAAAAGTGCTGTTTCTCTAATGTGGCTGTAATAACATCTCATTTTGTTGTGTCTTGGTTTCGTTCCAGGCCATTTCCTTCCTCACTCCGCTGGCTGTCATATTCGTGGTGAAGATAATCCAGAGGACAGACAAGACGGAGATCAAAGAGGCGTGTTTAGGTACCGAACCATGAATGACTTATGTTTTAAAAGAGGGGGGGGTGTTAATTACTCATGACTGTGAGAATGTAGTCTACCCCAGTAGTTTACTACCACTGAGTATGGAGTGAATGAATAATATAAATATAAATATAAATCCAATACATTATTATTATTAATTAGTATTTTTATGTTGGTTGGGCACGCAGCTGTAAGCCTATATTCATGTTTAAAAGTATCTAAAACTTTTGTTTTCTTTTAGATAAATGAATAACAAACTCTTGAATGTTGATTTAAGCTCTCTTCTGTGTGTATTATCAAAGCTGCAATGCTTTATTTTAATGGGCACATTCATAATGAAGTCATGACAACAAAGAATTCATCATAATCATGATAAATAATCATTATCATTAATGAGTTCATTGCCTGAATTCCATCCATCCATCCATTTTCTTCCACTTGTCCGTTGCCGGGTCGTGGGGGCAGCCGTTGGAGCTGCCCAGGTCACATAGCACCGGCCCCCATGGCTCCTTCTGCAGGTGGTGGGTCCACGGAAGGACGGCCTCACGGTTCAAACCGGGCCTGTTGGTCTCTCCTAGGGGGCTACCAGTGTACGCAGACACTGGAGGCAATGTGGGTGAAGTGTCTTGCCCAAGAACACAACGACAACGTGCACCTTCAGGAGGCGGGATTTGAACCCCCGACCTTCCAATCATGAGACGACCCGCTCTACCATTTCTGAATATTTTTTTGAATATTTTATTTTATTTCGAGCTAAAGAAGAATAGAAAAACAGAAATATATATATACATAATAAAAAAATAAAAAAGAAATAAAAGAAAAAAAAGAAAAAATAATAATTTACATTACAGCTCGAAAAGGAGTGGGAAGAAGACAAGCTTATTGACTCCCACCCCTGTTCATAAACTTAAATAACAATAACTAACGACACTGCATATTTCTTACCATTTTACAAAACAACTATCAACCGAGTTGGTTACATATTAACAAATGCGACACTGCATTATACCAGGTCAACACTCACAGTATCTCACACGCTACAACCAGTGTATTATTTCTGTCTCCCATACAGAATACATTACCATGTTGGCATTACCGTTATTCACCATCACCATTACAACCCATATAACATTACTCTGTATCAAAGTGTTTGAATGATACATAAAATACTCCACATTTATTCATGAAAGGTACAGTAATCGCAGACTGATTGATGTTCATGATAACAAGAATAGTCTTAATGATATGTGTTAAAAGGGATTCGGGGCTTTTCTTTCTTTTTCTTCTTTTCTGTGACTGGACCAGCTGCCAGAGGGGAGCAGCCCCCGAGCATCCGGACCATCATTTGTTAAGTGTCCTATACTATGCATTAAAAGAGACAAATTTTAGGAGTCTGCTGCCAGAAGAGGGTTTCCTCGAGCTGCCGGCCCCCACATGTCTGCCCTGTACTATGGGTTATGTTGAATGCGGAGTACATAGATATGTGCATGTTTTACTTCTAAGAATTTAGTTCCTTTATATTACCATCAGCATCAATAGCAGTACTGTTGTCTGAATCGATTGAGTTTAATTCTAAGAATAATCCACAGATTGTTAGGTATTAATCCTAGACTGTTACATTTGAAGTTTAAAGTTAAAATAGTGATGGTAACAACACAACAGCAATAGCAATAACAATGGCAATAACAACTGCAATAGTATAATAGTAACAACCACAATATACTTCATTATTAGTTAGATCTGACCTTTAAAGTATACAGCACTTTGTGACACCCTTTCGCAATCAAGGACTCATTTCCTCCTTCTGGTATTTTGACCATACCATTTTTTTATATCTTGATTTGAAATGATGAATAGTTGGACATTGTTTATATTCTGCCCCCAATTTGTTCCAGAGTTTAACTCCACATACAGACACACACACATACTTTTCCTAGTGGAAGACACTGCTTGAACCTTAAAGTTATCACACCCCTCAGGTTATATCCCCCTTCTGTGCGTGCAAAAAGCATTTGTATCCTTGCAGGTAGCACATTTTTGTTGGCTTTAAACAGAAGTTGGGCAGTAGAGAAATCAACTAAATCATGCATTTTTAACAGTTTAGACTGCAGAAATAATATATTAGTGTGATCATAATATCCTACTTTATGTATAATTCTTACAGCCCGTTTTTGGAGTATAACAAGGGGGTGTAATGAGCTTTTATAGTTATTGCCCCAAACTTCTACACAGTAGTTTAGATATGGCAAAACTAATGAACTATATAACAAAAATAATGCATTGTAATTTAAGAAAAACTTTGCTTTGTTAATGATTGAGATACTTTTGGAGACTTTACCTTGTATGTGTCTTATGTGTGGTTTCCAGCTTAATTTACTGTCAATGGTGACTCCTAAGAATTTAATTTCTGATACTGTATCTAAAACTACACCGTCTATATTTACTGAGTCTGGTTTTCCATTATAATTACCGAAAAACATTACTTTTGTTTTATTTAGGTTGAGGGACAATTTATTAATATCCATCCATGTTTTTAATTTCCTTAGTTCACAGTTTATGTTAGTTACTAAATTACTATAATTGTCATTGTAATAGAAGACGTTTGTGTCATCTGCGAAAATCACTAATTTTAATAATTTAGACACATTAAAAATGTCATTAATATATAAATTAAACAACTTTGGGCCTAAGACAGATCCCTGTGGGACCCCACAGCCAATGTCCAAATAACCTGATGTAAACTCCCCCATCTTCACATACTGTTGTCTCCCAGTTAAATAGCTTTGAATCCATCTCAAAGCCACTCCCCTTATGCCATATCTGTCTAATTTTTTTAATAATATAGAATGATTTAGTGTATCAAATGCTTTTTTCAAGTCAATAAATATTCCAGCTGCATGTTTCTTTCCCTCTAAGCTATTAGTAATCTCTTCTATTGCATCGATGATGGCCATTGAAGTTGACCTTGCTGCTCGAAACCCATACTGACCTTCATTAATTAGTTTATGCTTATCTATGAAATTATCCATTCTACTGTTATAAAGTTTCTCTAAGATTTTGGAAAACTGGGAGAGCAGAGAGACAGGTCTGTAGTTAGTGAAGATGTGTTTGTTCCCATTTTTATGTATAGGTATAACTTTTGCAATTTTCATTTTATTTGGAAATGTTCCTGTTTGAAACGATAAATTACATATGTAGGTTAATGGTTTCACAATACTATATATAATTTGTTTAACTAGTGTCATGTCTATATCAAAACAGTCTGTAGACGATTTGTTCTTACACCCGTTAATGACATCTATTATTTCTGTTTCAGTTACTCCAGACAAAAACATAGTTTTTGAATTAATGTCTATCAATGACTCCATTTTGATGCTACTACACTCCGGAATCTCTGCTGCCAGATCCGGTCCAACATTTACAAAAAAACTATTAAAACTTTCCACAATATCATTCATATTATGGTTGTCATTGATCCCATCAGTGAAATAGTTTGGATATGAATTATTTTTTGCATTACCCTTGATTATAGTGTTTAGTATTCCCCATACCCCTTTCATGTTGTTCTTGTTTGTATATAATAGATTGGTATAATATAGTTTCTTAGCCTTCCTTAATATATTGGTCAGTTTATTTTTATATGTTTTATATTTACTTTCAGAATCCTCTGTTCTTAGTCTAATGAATTGTCTATATAGAGTGTTTTTCTTCTTACAAGCATTTTGTAAACCCTTGGTTAGCCACGGACATTTTGTCGTTTTTCTGTTTTTACTGAATTGCTGAATTGGACAGTTTTTATTGTATGCTACACTAAAAATTTCCATGAAAGTATCGTAAGCATTATCTACATCATTCTTGTTATATACCTCGTTCCAATCTTGTTTTATTAAGTCCCTATAGAGTGAGTGAATTGAGTCCTCAGTTTTTACGCGTTTATAAAGTATTTTTGAGGTGCCATCTGCGCCATTGTCGCCCCAAATTCATTGCCTGAATTAACGCACTGAATTAATGAGTATTTCATCATGAAGCAACTTGACCTCACATGAATTCATAACAAATAAATTCATGAAGTCATGATGAATTCATTCATGAATTGATGTACCCTTATTATAAAGCGTTACCAAAAATACAGCATTTCACCAAGCACATTCAGCATTTTTAGATACAACAGGTTAACACAAGGATACTTATTGATGCAGGGTTTTTGGCCCTATAGTCTCTTCATTGTAAATGGCAGGATTTGTTAATTTGTGTGTGTGCAGTATGTCCAATATAAAATCTATCAAATTCACAGATGTCACTTTATTATAACCACCCTCTCGCATTCTTTAATGTTATTGGAAAAGCCGTAATTAAAGTCCATGCACTACTTTTTCATAACCTCTAAGCTGCGCAGTCTGGTGGATCAGCTCAGACCATCCACCAGTAATTGCCTTGGACTGCAGATCTAAAGTCCAGTTTTATCCCATCTATTCCAGCCTTTTTCAGACAGAAAAGAATCTGACTTTTAGACAGGCTTTTAAAGAGACAGGTCTCCATTAGACGGTCACTCAACACTGCAGGTCTTTGTCATGGAGGTCTTTGATAGATCATTAGGCAATCAGTGGGTCAACAAGATCTGTGGTCTAATCAGAATCTCTCCAGGATATGCATAGAGACTGAACAGTTACTTGCAAACACAATTTTAATGGTCACAAAGGGCAAAATGTAAAGCTGCAATTATTTTGTTTACATGATGTGCTCTAAAAACACCCAAATGAATGGTAAATCTTCAGAAGTGGTTTGGTATGGATTACAAACTGAACCTTGATTCCAAAACATAAATGACAAATCTAATCACCGCATTATCTGAAAATTGCAATAAAAAAATTGCAAAAACAAAACAGGCAAATTCATAGCCCACTGCTTCTTACAAGTTGTAACACAAGCAGAAGATATTTTTGATATTTAAAAGAAGAAAATATTGTACCCGACCCGCTTCCTGACCCGCATGTTTTAAAAGTAGTAAATGCTCATCGTAGCGACATTGGGCCATAGACGTCGGAACTAGGGCATCTTTATTTCTAACGACCTGACCGACCACGACTTATCATTAAAAATATTTTTGGATGACTCATAACCGCGGGTGACTAGCCTGGTCTTACCATAACCTCGTACTCATTTCGTACAGAGGGTCTGGATCTTCACAATTGAGCTTTGTTTTCAGGTGGGAGGGGTGAACTCCTTTTAAAGTTTGAAACAATTGGATCTGATTATACACAATCGCTAGTGTTTGGCCACGTAACATGTAGGGAAATGATAATTGACCGGAGTTTACGGATGGCTAAGGCCAGGCTAGCGGGTGACCTGCAGGCACCCGCTCATTTTGGATCAACCCCCGCATCGCTGATAGACGTCACACCCATTATATCATCTCAAATCTCAGCTAAACCCTTCAAAATTTCCCCCTGATCCTTTCTTTCTTGAGAAAAGGGAATGGGGATTAAGCACTGTCTAAAGGGAGAATAAAAACAAAACAAACAAAATGGAAAAATGTTTTGCGCTCTTGCCTTGGGAGCTTTCTGGTCCAATAAGTGTGTACTAGCTTGTTTGTTTCCTTCATCTTTCCTCACATCAACTTGATCTTCCAGCTAACTACGTCAAACAAGATCTGGGCAAAAATCCTGGTACAAGAAGAAAACTAATGTTTGTTCAGATGCAGTGAAGCCCACCTTTATCTTGAGCTTCACGATACAAACATATGGCCTCTTTCCTCTACGGCTTGTTGATAGCGACACATGGTTGGCTTTGCAGCTATGAGTACAGTCTCGCTTGTTGCTCGAGTTCAAGTATACAGTATACAGCCAGTTTCATACTGTTGGCTCATTGCATGGTTAAATGTCCTGCGGATCCGCTGCAGCATCACAAACATTAGGAAAGGGGACAAACCCAATTAAAGAGACACATAGTGAGATGAATCCAGGCGCATCGAGACTACAGGAGTGGAGGACCATTATCGCGCACGGAGCAGCACTTCTAAGGGAGCTTTATCGGTGTTCGGCAAAACAACATCATTCAGAGCAGCAGAGAGGAAAAGTGTGGTCATTATTCCAACACGTTTTCTATGTGATCACGGTTTGAGCGAGCCAAAGATGTGATGAAAGTGAATTTGCTCGGTGGTATTAGGGCAAATTGCACTTTGAGTGAACTACCTGCGCCCGTGTTACTGCCTCCCAATAATCACTCCAGATGAAAGAAAACTAGTGCGAAAACAGAGCTCAAAGCTGTCCCCGAGGGCTAAGAGCGTGAGCTTGTTTATATTCGGTGAAGTGAGATGATGGTTTTTAACGCGGCCATGCTCAAACGGGCTAAAAGTTAAAATTCTCAAACTGTTAGAGAATAATATTTACATGCCAAAATAACACAGATCCAAAGTCATGTCGTTGGGAATTTGGCCATAAAAATGTTCTTTCTTTCTTTCTCATTTTGAACATGACTTGTGAGAAAGCAGTGATGCAAGTTGTTCTTCCAAATATTCTACCATTCATTACAGGCCTGTCATAAGCCTAGATGAAAGTTGGCAGCAAAGAGAAAAAACTACTTTTGACACTCCCAAGACAAACTATAATTGTTATGGAAGAATAAATAGTGTCAGATGATTTTTATTATTATTTATTTATTTATTCATTTGAGCAGAAAAGTATTTCAAACATTTTTTACATTTGAAAACAGAAAAAACAAGACTTTTGCTCAAAAGGAGTAGGAAGAAGTTCAAAGAACTTATACTAAACCTACCCCTTATTTCTCATCCAAGTAACATCACATACACTCACAAGAAACTAAGGCATGAGTCTGTGCTCATGCCTTAGCTTATGCATTATTCTTAAATATAAATCGTTTATGATCGTACAAGTGTCATTTATCATTTACAATATCAGAGGATTTTTCAATTACAGTCAAACAAAAAAAAAGGATTTATCATTTACGGTCGTACAAAATAAATACACCATATGGTACTTAAGACTTATACCAGGGCACAGCTCTCTTTCATTGTGAACATACAAAATATACACACTTCAATATCGCTCGACCCTACTATACCAAATATACCCAAAAGTACAAGCTCTGTATAACCATGTAGGCATGGAAACTGTCTGCCTATAGTCATACACTAAAAATGGACAGGAAAAGGAAAATTTAAGTAAAAATAAAATAAAATGACATGTATACATCTATACAATGTACATACGTATATGTAATCTATGACAATTAACATTGGAAACGTGTTATTTTTGTCCAGTCATGAAAAACTTGAGCAAGCTGACCTGACTAAGGTCACACAAAATTAATTCCAAACACACTAAAATTTACTGTAGTCAATGTTCAATGATACAATAGAGTCTTAACTTTCTTTATAATACTTCGATATTCATATCCAGGCAAACCCACAACAACAACAAAAAGCGCGAGTGTGCGCCTGTCTGTGAAAATGATAGTAATTATGATACTTCACTAGCATAATTTTTTATAATTTTTATTTTTTACAATTTTTTAACATGAACAAATTATGGGAAGAGTACCTGTACAAGAATGTTTTTCACTCACTTAGAACAGTTACCTCTCATACAAAGTCTGACCGTATGGGTTTGACATACTCAGTCCATTTTGTCCAGATTTTATAAAACATGTCCCTTTGAATCCTTAGAGTAAATGAAAGTTTCTCCATAATGTACACTTCTTGAATTATGTTGACCCACTCTTCGATGGTCGGAGGGTCCGGTTTTAGCCACTTCCTGGTTACGGCTTTCTTACTCGCTGCCAGTAATGTCCAGAGCAACCTCTTGTCCTTATTTCTCCAGTTGGTAACATCAGTATTGCCCAAATATACATTTTCAAAATTGCAAGGTATTTTACTTCCAAATATATGATTAATATGTTCACATATTTGTGACCAATAATGGGTTAACAATGGGCAGTCCCAGAAAATGTGGAAATGATTTGCTCCTGAGGAGCCACAGAGCCTCCAGCATAAGTCACCACCCCCTGGTGTCTCTTTTGAATAGGTGTGATAAAAAACCTGACTACTGTATATTCTTCCAACAAAACTCTCGCCAGGTATTTGAACCAGTAGTGCTCCATTGTAATTTACATATATTCTCCCAACTTTCATTTGAAATTTGCATATTACCTTCCATTTCCCATCTCCTCTTAATGTACTCTGTGTTAGGCTTTTTGCCTTGCTGAATGGATTGTATGACTTAGAAATTAATTTATTTGGAGAAAATTATTTAATTAATGTTAAGAAAGTCTGTAGGAACCCCAAGTTGCCATTTTCCAATGTTATTTTTATATTTTGATCAAAATAGTGCCTAACCTGTAAGTATCTAAAGAAATCGTCTTGACCTAAACCATATTTGTTCTGTAGGAGTTCAAAACTCATAAATGCTCCCTTGTGAATAAAAGAATAATAGGTTGTAATTCCTTTTAAGACCCAACCCTTAAATCTTCCATCAAGGGCATTTGGTCTGAAGTCAGAATCATACGCACACCACCTTAAAATTCTACACATTTTTTCCAAGTTGCATATTTGCATTATTCTACTCCAGGAGTTCAGAAGAGACTCATACATAAAGTCTTCAGTTATATTGATATTCATTTGTAGTTTTTTGTCAGATAAAAGGGCCATAATGGGTAGCTCTTTTGTAACAGTCCCTTCAACGTCTTTCCATCCAGCCATGTAAATGGGCGAACATAAACAGATTAAAGGTCTAATTTGAGCAGCATAATAATAATCCCTGAGGCAGGGAAGGCCCAGGCCCCCTTCTCCTTCATCAACTGCATTGTCTGATATTTTATCCTAGCCCTTTTATTTTCCCAAATATATTTTGCCAATATTTTATCCCACTCATCAAAATGTTTTCGAGTTATCCAAATAGGAAGACATTGAAAGAGGTACAGGAAACGGGGGAGGATGTTCATTCTAATTGAATCCACCCGAGAGTGTAAACTCAAAAATGGGACATTGCTCCACCTTTGTAAATCTGATCTTATTTTTGAGATTAGAGGCCCATAATTGGCATCAAACAATCTAGACGGATCTTCTGTCAGTACGGCTCCCAAATATTTAATGCTATCTGATTCCCATTTCCATTTGTATGTGTTTTTCATCTTTGTTGGCGGGTTATAATTGAGCTTTAGAACCTGAGTTTTGGTAATATTGATTTTATAGCCTGAAAAAGAGCCATATTCTTCCAGCATTTTCATTAATTTAGGAAGCGACTGAGTGGGATCCGTCAAAAATATCAATATGTCATCAGCAAATAGAGTTCATTTTTGTTCCCCTGAATTCAGAGTCACCCCTTGAATTTCTGCGCTCTGCCTTATCCACTGAGCTAAGGGCTCAATAAATAAAGAGAAAAGTAGTGCCGATGCTCCACAGCCCTGGCGGGTGCCTCTTTCTAAATAGATGGGTTTGGACAAATCCCCGTTTATTTTAATTCTGGCGGTAGGTTTGTTGTACAGTGCAGAGAATGTCTCAACCATGTCAGAATGAAAGCCAAATGCAGCCATTACTTTATTTAAAAAAGCCCATCTTACTGAATCAAATGCTTTTTCTGCATCTAAACTTATTATAAGAGTTTCTAATTTGCATTGCTTGACATGTTTCATTATCAGAAGCGCTTTCCTAATATTGTCTTGCGTCTGCCTTTGTCTAATAAAGCCTGTCTGGTCTTTGTGTATGAGTTCAGGTAAAATTATCTCGAGACGTTTACATAATATGGAAGTAAATAATTTGTTGTCGATATTTAGTACACTCACGGGGCGATAGTTTCCACAGTCAAGTTTGTCTTTATTTTCTTTGGGGATGATAGAAATAATAGCCTCTCTCCAAGATGGAGGAATAGTCTTCGTTTCAAGTACTGAGTTAAATGCTTTTGTTAATGTCGGTACCAAGTGTTCTTGCATGAGTTTATACCATTCGGAATTGAATCCATCTGCACCGGGGGCTTTTCCGTTTTTTAATCTCTTAATTGCGGATACAATTTCTTCCTGAGTAATTTTTGAGATTAGCTTCTTATTCTGGTCATTTGTGACTTGAGGTAAATTTAGTGAAGATAAAAATGAATCAATTTCAATAGCACTTCTTAATTGAGGCTGAGAATATAGTTTCTGATAATACTCCTCAAGACACTGTTGTATTTGTTCTGGGTTAGTTTCAATTTGGTTTGTTTCGGGATGTTTAATTTTGAAAATTGTTCTCTCTGCCTGTTGTTTCCTTAATCTATATGACAAAAGTTTAAGAGCTTTCCCACCCGTATCATAGTATTGTTGTTTTGTAAAAAGAAGCTTTTTTTGAATGTCCTGTGTGTTTATTTCATTTATCTCCTTCTTGACTTCAAGCATTTTTAATTTTACTGAGTCCTGTAGAAAAGATGAATGTTCCTTCTGTAATTCTTTAAGTTTATTCTCGAGATCTAGTAATTTTTGTTTTTTCAATTTCTTTACAGTAGAAGAAATTGCTATAATTTTCCCACGAAGCACTGCTTTTAAAGCATCCCATAATATAACTGGTGAGACTGCGTCATTGTCATTGTACTCCAGATAAGATTCAATTTCAAGTTTCAATTTATTCACGATCTCCTTGTCATTCAGAATATTCGCATTTAGTCTCCATAGAGTAGATTTTATTTTACCATTAAGGTTAAGGGACAAATATACTGGATTATGGTCTGAGAGCACGCTTGTTCCTATGTCACACTTTATCAGTCGAACATATCGTTTTTAAACATCAAGAATAAGTCTATTCTGGAGTAAACGTTGTGCGCCCCAGAATAGTGAGTGTAGTCACGTCCTGTCAGGTTATTTTCCCTCCATACGTCTACTAATCCCACTTCTTTCATGAAATAATTTACTTTTTTATACATTTTTTTGCTGTCGGGTTTGCCATTTGAACTGTAATTTTTCGGATTTAATCTAATGTTAAAGTCCCCCCCACATATTAAAACGCCCTGACTCTTTGTTGTCATTGTTTCAAGTACATGTTTGTAGAATGACCAGTCACTGCCTGGTGGGATATAAACGTTAAACAGACTCACTAAGGTTCCCTCAATTTTACCAATTACCATAATATACCTCCCTCTTTATCTTTGTGTTCAGATATGAATTCGAAATTCACTGCACTGCACAACAAAATCGCCACTCCTCTACGTCTCCCTGAGTCATGTGAGGAGAAATATACTTTCGTGTACCCCATCTTGTTTAATTTAGCATGTTCATTATCACTAAGGTGGGATTCTTGTATATATGCTATCTGGACCTTATCCCTTTTCAGTTGAGATAACATTTTGGACCTCTTAATTAGATTAAGTATGCCATTTATGTTGAGCGATACAAGTTTTACAGGTCTATCTGACATGTGACTGCATCAACGGTTAACCAAACAAATAGACTTGGCACTCTTCCCTTCTCTGCGCAGAACAGCAGAGTATAACGAACAAAAAAACATACGCATAATGTGAACACAGGAACGACATAAAATATACCAAAACAACAAAAAGTGACTTCCTAAGTAGGGGTCTACCGTTTAGACCCTAATAGGCCCAAGGGGGCGCTCTAAGGCAAAAACCCTTCAACTGGGTTCAGTGAAGGGTGTCCTTGTTGGTCCACAGCATCTTGAAAGCTCTACCTACAGAACCCATCTAATGAAAATTCACAATCTATTCACCACCTTGTCTTAATAATAACAAACATCACTTGGAGGTTATCCACATCACTTAGCTCCAACTTAGTCCGCTGTTGCGCCTGGGGTGGTCCTCCGGAATGTGCGAAGCTTCTCCTTGTAGCTGGCGTCTCGAGTGGGGTCGCGTGTAGCCTTAGTAGCGCGCCGATTCACTCTGGTCCAGGACAGCTGTTTTATCCGCTCAGTCAGTGATGCCGGTGGCGGTGCTGGCATTGTTGTAATCACGTAGTCTCTGTTCACAAGGTCTTCGGCTGTTTCAGTCGGTGAATCGTATGTTTTGGGTCCATCCTCGTGCTTCACGCGTAGCCTCGCGGGGAACAGCGTTTGAAACTTCACATTATTAGCTTTCAAAACTTTACGTATTTCAGCATACTCCTTCCGTTTAGCAATGATGGATGGCGGATAATCATGGTTGAGGTTTACATGATTGTCTTTCCACTTGAATCCTTTTGTTTGCCACGCTTTGTGTAGCAGCATCTCTTTCACCTTAAAGCTCAAAAACTTGACCACAATAGAGCGAGGCGGTGCGCCAGCTGCTGGTCGAGGCCTAGTGAGCGATGTGCCCTCTGAATTTGTAAGTCGGGCACTTCTTCAGACAGTTGCAGGCCCTCGTGAAGAAGTTTGTCCACAAAAGACAGCATGTTAACGGAGTCTTTTTCGGACTCTTCGGCTACTCCATAAATCCGTACATTATCGCGTCTGCTGTGACTCTCCATTTCCGTTAGCTTCATGTGTAGCTTTAGCATCTCCAGTGTTGCTTCCTCTGAGGCTTGTATCCGCTCTTCGGCCTTTTCGATCCGCTCTTCGGCCTCTCCCAGTCTGTTATGGAGACCCGATAAGTCACTTCTTAGGTCCTCAAATTGCTGTCTGTTTTCCTGGCGAAATAGCTTCAGCTCCTGCAAAATCTCTGCGTCGTTTGCTAATTGCTATTGGATGCTAGTTAGCCTTGACCGTCGAGGATAAAACTGTATTTCACTGCTCAAGACGCCTCAGAAACAAATTAAATGTTTACGGTAGTGTCTTGCCCCGTCCTTTTAAGTTAAGCTCTTACAATATCTTCAATATAAAAGGGGCTTTTGGTCAAATTTCACGGGTTCTATCGGGAGCTCTCTACTGTGCGACCGTCATAGCTGATGGTCCAACAGGAAGTCACTAGCATAATTTTAAAGATAATGTCTTTACATGTTCTTTTAAAGTGTCCTAGTGTTTTGCTCTGTTTTGTCTCTTTATTTAAGTCATTCCACAATGTTATTCCTGCTTGGGAGATACACATACTTTTAAGGGTGGTGTGAACACAGTGTTTTCTCATCACAAATTCTCCTCTTAAATTATAATTTCCTTCTCTACTGCTGAACAATTTTTGGGTGTTCCTGGGGAGAAGATCACGACTTGCTTTGTACATTACAACAAGAGTTTTAAATTTAATTAAGTCTTCAATTTTCATTATACGAGATGCTAAGAACAACTCATTTGTATGGTCCCTAAAACCAACATTATGGACGATTCTTATGGCTTTTTTCTGAAGTTTATAAAGTGGATCTAAATGAGTTTTATAAGTGTTACCCCAAACCTCCGCACAGTAGCTGATATATGGGAGAATTAAAGAACTATATATAATATGTAGGGCTCTATATTTTAGCAAATGTCTAGCTCTGTACATTACCGATATACTCTTTGCCATTTTTGATTGTATGCTTGTTATATGGGGTTTCCAGCTTACATTATGACTTAAAATCACACCCAGAAATTTACATTCGTAAACTCTCTACTTCCATATTATTGATTTTAAGTTTTACTTCAGTATCTTTGATTCGTTTCCCAAAAATCATCATTTTTGTTTTCATAATATTCATTGACAATTTGTTATTATCGAACCATTGTTTTAACTAATTTATTTCTGTTGAGATTTCCGTCATAAGAAGCTGTAAATCCTTTCCTGAACACAGAATCGTTGTATCATCAGCAAATAGTATGAATTTCAGTTTAGAAGAGGTATAACAAAGATGATGATGATTTAACATAGTAAAGGCATTATAGCTCAGTTGGTAGAGCATTGGTGCATTCAACGTTGACTTATACTTTTCAACCCACTGAAATTACTCAATAAGGTGGGGATGTATTCACAGAACTAAGATCATTTGATACTTCAAAAAACGTTTGCTACAATGAAAACTCCTAGATGCCTGTGGGCTTAGCCTTACGGAAACATAATCAATTTTTTTTTTATTCCCCCAGTGAAGAGCTGTCACATGTACTGGTATCAAATGACAGATTGTGATTGACAATCAGATCGGTAAAACTGACATGTGCTAATTGCAGTCTTTCCTGGTGTGTGATCATCTTGAAATCAGGACTTGTGTTTGCCCAAACTTTTGCAGCTCTATTATCTAACAGCGTTTTGAACTTTAGATGAGATTTTCCACTGTCGGCGCTGGGAGCTGTGCCACCAGTGATTGTTTGATTTTGTTTACAAAGCATGAAAACAATCAGGCAGAACGGGAGGACGCTGCGGCGGATTGTCTGATGTGTGTGAGTTCAGACGAGCAGGAAAAATACTCCACGCTAACGGCTTCCAGTGTAAAATGTCTGTCAGTTGTTTGACAGACGGACTCCTCGTCATGGCTGTTTCACTCGAGAACTATTAACTGTTTTTTAAAAGAATGGTAACACATAAACTTAATGCGAATGAGAAATATTAGGCAAAACAAAATGGTTTACGCAGCTAATAACCAAACAACATTTAAAGTGTTAGAAAACGTTAGCAGTTAGTATCAAAGCTTAACAGTTTCAAACATAGAAGCTAATGTTAAAAGAAATTGCATGTATTAAAGGAATAGGCCACCGTTTTCCCATACTGAGATATGTTCTCACCTGAGCTTGGACGAGTTGATACATACCTGTCTGGTCTTTGTGCTGCCCTCAGTCATGCAAAATGACCAAAGATGTTGTTAGCATTTGGCCTCTCCCAGCATATTCCTATTGCTCCAAATGGAGTGAAGTTGGAAGCTACCATGCTCTTCCACGGGCACGCACAAAGACCAGACAGGTACTGTATGTATCAACTCGTCTGAACTCAGGTAAGAACATATCTCAGTATGTAAAAAACGGTGGCTTGTTCCTTTAACCTCTTAAGCCCAACCTGAACCGGGCACATTTTGTCCAGTTCGACTTTAACCAAATCTAAAAGCTTCTTGAAAAAAGTGCCAAAAGAGCAACAAAAAGATGAAAACGAGGATGAAAAAGTCCCAAAAACCCAACAAAAAAGTGACAAAAAAGCAACAGAAAAGAAACAAGAAAGTGATGAAAAAGTGATAAAGATGTGTGACGAAAACAACAGAAATGTGGCACACAAAAAGACGCAACAAAAATGTCCAAAAAGTGATGACAACGTGGCAACAACACAAGGAACAAGATCCTTCTAGATGATGTTGTAGGTCTCCAGTCGAGAAGCTGTTAGATTTGGGTAAAACTGAACTGGAGATAACGCACTCGGTTAAGGCGGGGGTTAAGAGATTAAGTAATGCTAGTCAAAATATTAAAAAGAGTAAATAAACCTTGGCAAATCCTGCCATTAGTTATCGTCATAAAACAGAAGTGGCAATAACATCTAAAACCTTTTCATTTTTGTATAACTTTAACAAACCTAGAGACTTTTTCCTGCTAGGAAAAAGGGGAAACAAACATGTTTATTCTTCGTAGCAAATGTTTGCTCCACCGTAACATGGTATGTGATATTCAGTGTTGCCAGTACATATATTGCCACTGCTGATAATTTAGTAAGAAAGCCGTAACAATTGTAAATACAGTGTATATACAACTAATTATTTCATTAACATTCCCTTTCACCGCTATATTCTCAGCCGTATTTAATTTAAAGAGACGGAAGTTATAATTGTAATACTCGCTACTGCCACCTCAGCTCTTGTGCGTTACTGCAGTTATTAGGCTCGTGCATGACGGCACTTCGGACCCGAATTAACAACTTTTTGAGTGACAGTGCAGGATTTTAGCGGCCGTTGTGGTGAATAGGTCTGGGCTCATTCTACACATTAGGACATTGATGGAGCAAGTAGGGGATAGAAAATACATAATTTGAACATTTTTAAACTCCGTGTAGTCCCTTTAAGTCTATAATGACAAACTATGGCCAAAATTATACTATTTTTTTGGAGATAGATACCAAAAAACAACTTAATTAAATAATTAAATTTACTTAAGGTTTAAACCTACATGTAAACCCCCTGCTATTGTTTCAAAAATAAGTTATTGCCCTGTCCATTGCCTCTTCTTTTTGATCTCTGTACCCTTTCTGTTGTTTAATTTAGGAACAACAACTGTGTCTGTTTTCTGTTGTATATATTGTATTATTTTTTTGTAAGTAAATTTAACAAAAGATATACAGTATTATAGCAGGGTGGAACACAGGGCCGGCCCAACTCCTCCCCACATAACGTTTGTAACTCCAGCTTTGAAAACCGGAAGAAATGTAGAACCGCTGAAGCCTTTTGGGTGAGAGGCGAAACGTCTTCAATAACCACATCCAGATGACGACCTTTTGAAAACCATTGCTACGATGGAAATCCCCTGTTGGACTGAAAAGTCATGCACACAATCAACTCTTCCTTGACTACAAACTGTGTCTGGCCAGAATATGTCACTTGTGCAACGGTCTCTTCGTCAATGGTGCAGTTATTTAGACAAAGGAGCCAATCAAGAGGCGCCCTGCACTTAGTCGAGCAGTACGTGAGGTCTGCAGATTGGAAAGGTTTGATTAGTCATTAGGCCTTTAACTGTGCGACATTGTGCTTCAGAGCAATTACTAATCAGGATCTGGCCGAGCGTGTGGGGGCGTTGGTGATGAGCAGCTCAGACCCCAAACACGGTTAGGAGAAAAAAGGTGCCAGGGTTAATTCCTGAGCTGTGTGAGCAGGTGCACCGTGGTATGTCTCAGTAATTGACAGCTCTGTAAGACGCTCTTCATCAAAACAGCAGGTTTAGTGCCAGGATGGACTCAGGAGCCCCTAATATGAATACACAGCACTATTAAGGCTGACCAAGAACGGAAAAACAACATTTGAGAAAATCAAGTCTTCCAAGTTTTCCCTGGTGTTGCAGCAGTACTTTATAATCATCTGAACAATGTTGTCTTTCTTTTCAAACAGTTTAAGAATGCACTGAACTGGAAGTGTCATTTTACACTTAGCTTATCACTTATGACTCTATAAACACTTTTTTTTTAATTATAACCAATTACCACAGTAAACCAGCGCGTTGAGTGGATTCTATTATGGAGGCAGGTTTAGTAGCAGCTTTTTTTTTCAACTAAGTCAACTTTAGAGAAACACAGCTGATGTCTTATTTGCACACATTCAGATAGATGCAAGTAAAAAAAGTTATGTATACAATGGTCCTCTAACGCACGCAAAAGGTTTTAAAATGAACTTTAATCTCTCCTTTCTGTCTTTGCAGCGGTGTCCTTGGCCCTTGCCCTCAATGGAGTCTTCACAAATACGATCAAACTGATTGTTGGCAGGTAAGACTCATCTGATTTGAAGCCATGACTCTACTGTATGAATTATTTACTCGTGTACAGAGCTTTACTATCACATAATGCTGTTAAGATCTCTTTCAAAACATCTTTGTATTGACATTGTTGGTTAAACAGTCCTTAAAGTGTCTACATAAATATAAGGCCCTTTTGCATTGACAGCACTTTGATGTTGAGCTGTTACTGCCATCAAAAGCTAGCAATGAAGGGTATAGGAGATGCTACTGTATTTGGACAGTTAGCATGCCAGCTACTCTGGGAAACTTTTCAAGTCTGTTAGCTATTTCAATGTACTTTCCTAAAGCCATTAGCCATCAAACATTGCAAATTATGAAACATCCAGATGTTTCAGCTGTCGTCAACCCATCAACCACGTTTAGGTGATGTCAAAGCCTAGTCAGAAATAATTTATGAATGCACACATCTTATTACATTAGATAAGAATTATCACATAAAAGTGGCTTCTGAGCTAAATGCTAAAGCATATTCTGTCAAGATTATCTGGGGTCGGATACATATCAAATACCCATAATATGTATGTCTATGATGGAGTGTCAGGGATTTTTTGCACAGCAGTCTTTAGAAACGCCCCGGTTAATTTCTGCCCCAGAAATAAAAGGATTTAACACACAAGGTCAAACATTGAGGTTTATTGCTCTTATCGGTACCGGGTGGATGAGACTGAAGCCATCTGGCGCCTTGCCAGCCTCGCTCAAAACACACACAGAATACAAAAATCATACAGACTATATTGAAAATATAGCCATGCCCCTTTCCTGCCTCAGGGCAGTAGTTTTCCATGATGTCACTGGCTTCATGAGACCCCTCCTCTGCCCTTAGACCCTTGAGTCAAGATGGGGGGCTTTTGGTACTTTTCCGTTGGGGTCATAACTCTCCCCCTTCCTCTTTCCTGAGAGGGGCTGCAATGATTCACCTTATAGAAACAGGACACACTAACTTTGGGGGTTGTTTAAGCTTGTGTGACTGATAAGGACATCTACTTTTGTGGTAACATTAAGTTAAGGGTCACTGGTCAAGAAGTTCCCTTTTATGGGGTTTTTATGACCCTTGCACCTTTATCTCACAACACAGCTTCAGTCTTCAGTGGTTTGGAGCATCTCGTGAGATCAACCAACACAAATTCATTAAACAACAGTAAACCAATCAATGTAATATTCTCATGTTAAATCAAATACAAATTTCTTAACATGGAGAAACCACAGAAATACTATAAATGCCATGAAACGTCATGGCATGTCATACCTTGCCATACTTTAGTATACTAGGGCCTGGCTTCACCATTCATTTGTATAGGAGAGAACACTCAATTCAAACAGGTCCAGGAAGCCGTTGGTTAACAAATGTGTGCATTTGTAGGAACAGGCTCGGATACAGTAGCTAAAGATGCTTCTATGATTTCTATGAGCAAGGGCAACATGACTCAAGTACAAAACAAATACTTGAAATACCAATGTAAGCAGTGACATGAAAACATTTTTGTGTTTCCCCAGACCCAGACCCGACTACTTCCAGCGCTGTTTCCCCGACGGACAGGTCAATCCCAAGATGCTTTGCACCGGAGAACCAGAGCTAGTGTCTGAGGGGCGCAAGAGCTTCCCCAGCAGCCACTCCTCATGTGAGTTCACACAACTCCTAACAATAGAAAGTATGGCTGTAACCCAATACACCGACTGCATGTTAATAATTTGGGATTGGGGAACTGTTGTTTGTAGATTCTATTCTTTATTGTGATCCTTTATCAAGTTTAATGCAGTCCCTCTGTGTATAGATTGTATATCCTGGTACTCTAGCTTCTCTCTCAATGTGAACACAGATGCGCATGAAATTGCCTGTGGTGAATGACCTGGGATAGGAATGTGGTTTGGTTGTACATTAACCACGTTTAATGAGCCAAAATGATTGTTTACAGAGATGTATTATTGTCTTAAAAGTCATTTGTACTTGGTGTACTCATAGTAGAGTGAAATCCATTTGGCCTGTTGGCATTAATGCGTTCACAGTCATTTGTGGGTAAATAATATCTTCATAAACCTAACTACCGGTAGTTAAAAACTATTATCTTGTTGCAGTTATAAACACTGCAGTGTGGTTCTGCTCCCTGGTGAAACTTGCTTATAAACTAATCCATCGAAAAGTTAGGATAGGTTTGGACCACAACTAACAATTTAAAAGCTCCCTTTTTTGCTTTGGAGGACAGTATAACACAAGGCATGCACGAGTGATCCTGCCCATACATGGATCCAATTGCCTTTCAAATACACACACACACTACACTGAATATAGTATATACTTTTATTTTTAGTTTGTGGAAAATTATAAGCCACAACAAGTGTATTTACTATCAAGGTGTAATATACTGTAACTGTTCAGCTTCAGTCTTGATCAACTTACTTTTAACAAACTAATACAATTCCTGCGACTCGATTGGCTTTCCTCAAAGGTAATTAGAGCCTGTTTCATTCCCATGGCAGGTAGTCAATTACTTACCGCTTTTGTTGATTAGGTTAGGTATATTTAATTAACTTTTGGGACGTACTGGTGGTGAAATCAAGCACACAGTGTAATTTACGCTGCTGTCACATTCGGCCGTGGAGAGCAGTGCTGTCCACATATTGCGTTTCAGGCTGTTTCCTCATGATGCTGTGTTAAATAATTCACGTGTTTATGTTTGGTCCGGCGAATGCTAACTGTTGTGAGGGAAAGGATGGCTGCGAGTCATAATGATCCAAACTGTGCCTGGGTGCAAAATAAAGACCCACAGGACCGTTTTTTAAGAATAAAACCTAACGTACAAAATGTATGTGGTATAATAAGGTACTCTTTAAATTTGACGTTATCCTCTAATCATCAGGTTTGAGGGGCAGGAGCTGATATTATTCATCGGGTGATGCAGGGTGAAACTCATTAATGTCAAACCTTGTGTCCATCAGTTTACCTCAGTTTACCTCGCCTCGGGAGCGGTGACTGGCTGTGGCTATGTGGGTGCTGTCCTGTGAGTGCCCAGGTGGAGGTGTGGTGTCTCTGCCGCGCCTCCTATGGGGACCCGTGTGTCGGTGCCCGGGCGGCCGCGGCAGGACGGCTCCTCTGATGGGGTTTCCTCACCTTGACTTCAACTTTTTTACAGGAAGATGCAAGCTACAAACATCATGCCTTTTATATGGGCCACTGCACATGTTGTGAGAGGCTGTGAAGCTCCATAGGTAGAGCACTGGGATTGCAACCATGAGACTGCTGGATCGATCCCAACCTAGAGTGTGTATTTTTTTTTATATAACTTCTTAACTTTTTTATTTGTAAATATTTTAAGTGTTGCTCGTACCAGGGTAGGGGCCTTTTACGTGGGCCGCTGCACATATTGTCCGAGGCTGTGTAGCTCCACAGATAGAGCACTGGGTTTGTAACCATGACACTGCCGATCAATCCCAACCTTGACTCAAATTTTTATATTTTATTTTATTTTGTGCGGCTTGGTCTGGAGTTCAGGTTGCTTTAGTGTAAGTGTTGCTTGTACCAGGATAGGGGCCTTTTACATGGGCCACTGTACACGTACATGTATATTAGGTACCTCCTGAACTCTGAGTAACAGCTTTACAGGTTTGGCAATATTTATTGAACCATTTTGTAATCAAGGCAAATTCGCCTGTCAGCCCAAAGTTTCGAGTGGGTGCTCCAGCCCTGCAGTACCCACGGAATCGGTACCTATACTACAAATAGAAGTACGCAAAAAGGACTTCTGTGGAATTTGGCACATCTGTCCAGATGCTGTTTTGCCTGCTGGCTTCTCTCGAGTATTGCAGTTCACTGGCCATAGAAGGTATTTCAACTATAGAACGAGTGAAAAGCACCGCTGCAGCGAGCGTGAGGCCGGGGCCCTAAGAGCAGGTTTGGGCGAGAGCGGGGGCAGTAGCAAGGGGGGACGGTCGCAAGGGGGGGCTGCGCCAGGGGCGAGGGCCTACATCGACGCTTGCAGCTTTAATTAATTTAATTTAATTATTATTAGTTAGTTTTAGCATCTCGTTATGATCATTGATGACAACAAAATTTGGAACACCCCTTAACACATACGAACCCCAAACACATTCGAACAGATGCAGAAAAATGAAACATGCATAAATAGTAGCCATGACTCATGCGCTGTTAAATGAGGTGGTGATAATTGCTCATCAACACGGTCAACTAAACTCAATCACTATTTTAAAAGAAATGAAAAAAAAAAACTTGTGGAATGGGGGTAAATGTGTGGATGATTTTCACTTTTCAAAAGTGTAGTACAACATACTAAGTGGATTGTATTGTCTTCATTTGCCACAAATTCAAATGCTTTGAGGCGCCCCAGCTCCCTGCTCACGGCCTCTCATTTAGTTGGCTGCTGTGACTTTATGCCATCTGCACTGATTGGCCGAAAGCCCTGTGATTTGGAATGGTTTAAGATCCATCCAAACCAGTTCAAGATCTTGTTGGTGCATGATGTTGTCATGAAACACTGTTGGGCAAAGCACCCACTGTGTACAATGTAGTCTTCCAGCATGATGACTAAGTCGACTTGCTTCACTGGCCTTGGGTGGCCTGCGTAGAGAAAGTTTTAATCTTGCTTGACGTCGTGTGGGCTAATGCACTGTTTCTCCATAAAACTTTTGCCTTAGTGTCACAGAAAGAAAGTTTTGTTGAGCATCGGAGCTCAGAAATTTTTACAAAACTGATCTAACCAACTGGATGAAAGACTTTTTATCGTCATTGGGAATCTTTTGAAAATCGTAATCCTGTCTTCTTAGTCTTAACCATTTTTTTTATTTATTTTTTTTATATATGACAGAAGGTTTGTTTGTTTACCTGCTTGACTAGTTTCAGCCACTTCCTATAATCTTTTTCAGATGCATGATGTGACGGTGAAGTGTTTTTCCATAGAGTGTTATTTGCCAGTCAGTGCCACTACCGGGGCACCGTTTTAGAGAAGGCTTCAGTCTCTAGGGGCGTTTACGTTGACTCCACAGAGAAACCCAGGATTAACTCAACCAGTGCATGCTTGGGTTAGTCTGGTTGGGTAGAATAGAATAGAATAGAATAGAATATACAATAGAATAGAACTTTATTGTCTGTTCTAAAGAGTAGAGATTTGACTTTCAGCACAGCTCAATTAAAAGTCAGTCAGTAAAAACACACACAACATCATTACAATTTACCACATACAATAATAGACAAACTTATCCTGGATAAGCTCAGCCAGCTTTGAAGTACACTTATCCTCAATTAAACTGAATTGAACCCATTGTTATCAAAGTCATTCGAGGACTAAACCAGATGACTATAACATTTACCTTTGTAGCAGAAAAAACGACCTTTAATCTATGACACTAATGGTGCGTTCCACTTGATCTCGGAAGTCGGAATTTCCGAGCTTCGACTTGAAAATTTCAACTGGAACGCGCACCAACTCCGTAATTCCGACTCGGAAACTCGGGACAGAATCAGCTCAACCGAGAAGGAGCACTTAAAGATGGCTGCGCCCGACGTGACATGTAACGCATGTAAAGCTTCATTAAACCGCGTTATTTGGCAGATGTTTCCCAAATAAACTTGTTAGATTTCAACGCGAAACAGATAATCATTACTGCTCTCTTGCTAGCGTCTTAACGGTAAAAAAAAACTACTAAATTATCACTGTATTTACACCAATTATAATAAATATTACAATGAAGTTTCTCTGTAAACTGATTATGATGCTCGAATATGAGCAACAAAGTTGTAACTTTTACCTCCGATGTTTCCTACGTGGACAACTGGAACGCTACAACTCGGAGATAACGTTTTATCCTGGTCGGATTTTCCGACTTCCGACATAAGTGGAACGCACCATAAACCCTATTTGGTTAGTGCATTGCCTCTAAGTAATTTCCTGGTTCAAACACATCACATACATGACTATGTTATAATTTCACACTCTACTACGTCTTGAGTCCAACTGATCCTCTGGTACAATAACAACCTTTCACACTTGCTGCCTCTTAGACACCTGTATTAAGCCCCTGAGGAGCTTTAAGACATTGTGGTGTTATTTGCTGCACCTGAATAGATTATGGTGGTCTAATGGCCTTATGTTGTTGTGGAAGAGTGATTGAGAAAAGCGTGTGTCAGAGAGGGCCCATATGCCGGCTTTTCGAGAGAGCAGAAGAAATCCAATTTAGTGAAGCTCTCCCTTTTCGCCAAGACGAGACTTGTTGGAGTTGTATGCAAAGGAGCTTTTACAAGACAAACAACGCCAAGGAGGAGAGGAGCGGGTTGGAAGCTTGACAGAGAGGCTTGAGATGGATTCTCAATGTTAGAGAGTAGCAGGAAGCCATTGTTAGAAGAAAAAACAGCAGATGCTTCAAGAAATTATTTTGTTTTGTTTCCTGAAGATGTGAATTCTCAACTTTGTAAGTACCACACACATGAAAATAGTGTCACATAATCATGTTTAAAATGGCTAACTACTCTTCAGGAATGATATATACTGTATACTTTAAATACTTGACCTCACAAGTCTTTATAAAGGAAGGCTTTCTTGTCTTGATGCTAAAGGCTAACATGAATTGTTAAAAAGTCAATCAAAATGACTGCAATTTTGTGCCAGTGAAGGACACCACGCTCTGCAACAGGGACAAACCCAGGAGGGGGTGCACTGTGAAGGCAGACAGCCAGGTTGCTATGGTTTCCCCTACCTCCAAGTCGCAGCGGCTCAGGACTAACACCCGGAGGAAACCTACGCAGGCACAGAGAGGACATGTGAACTCCACACAGAAAGACCCCCTCCATAGCTGTGAAGGCCAAACGCTGACCACTGTACCACGTGCCGCACTATAGAGCTATTTTAATATTCATCATGTGTCGAATTAATGTTAACTGGTGAACTATTTACATCCTGTGTGTCAGTAATTAGCGACAAGTAACTTCATATACACTTCAGTGAGTCGAAGTTATTCCCTCTTGGCATTAGTAAGTTAAGGATACTGGCCAATACTTATAAACTACATTTGATATTAAACCATAACGGGGTTAGGCTAGGACAAAATAATGATAGACTATGACATTAAAGGCCTTAGTAGAGCTAGGGGGGAAATGAAAAAGACTCCTCCACTTGAAAGAATTTGCATAGCACTACTCTAAAGTGTCCTTCAAAGTGATGATGCACCAGGTGTGTGAAGAATGTTTTCAAAAGCTCTCAACATAAAACCCCATTTCAAGGTGGCCCAGGTGTGACGTGATTGCATTTCTGTTATTCCCGCCGTAAGTTACACAGTTATCAAAATTGGATAAGACAGGCTCCAGAAGCGAAAGCACAAACAAAGCAGTGGTGATGCGTATATATCAATATTGTTTGCCTTACTCAGACTCAGCACTGCGAATATTAGACCATCAAGTGTGATCAATTATTGGGCAATGAAAAATCTGTGCTCACCGACTTTTTTTTTGCTTCACCACAGTGACGCAAATATTAGGGAATTATTATAGGCACACAGAATGCCCAGCCATCTGCTTTCTTTGTCAACATCTGAACCCATGGAAAGACTCAAGGGAAATTTGCATATAAGGTGTCTTGCCATCGGTTTTGTGCTGAAAAAAGTAATGCAAATGAAAGATGAACGATTTCCACTGACTTCTTTTGCAAACCTTACTTTAAAGTCTTTAAAATTCTCCTCATGCATTCAAAAAGTTGACGCCAAATGTCCATCAGTGTTTGTCTCCTTTGACAATTGTACTTATGCAAACTAGACCCTCCTCTTCTCCGCTCTCTCCAACTTGTGTCTGTTTAGGGGTTAAGAGGCAGTCTGTGACAGTGCACACCAATTACTCGTGGATAATAATGTGCGAGACGTATGCTAACGACACAGTGCGCTGGAGTGCCTTTTTTGATTGGTTAATATGCATTGAGGCCTGCCTTCGGGCTGAATCCCGTCCCGGAGGCTTTTGCGGAGGTCGTAGGTCAAAATACAGCAGCGAGAATTGAGCAGAGAGGAGTTTGAGTGGCACAATCCACACATAATTTCTGCTTAAGGGTTTTTAAATGTGCGCGAAGACACAGCGTTGAGTGATTGCAGTCTGCAGGGGCCCTCATTATAAGCTAGTGAAGGCAGGGGGATAGTGAGTTGTGGTTCGCTGGCTCAAACTTCAAAACATGCTTTAGTCCTGACAGAAGCCTTGCTCTGCCACTCTGCATGGTGCTGGCACAAACTTAAACACCCCACACACCTGTTGGATCCACTGCTTTTGGACCGATATTTCAAGTCTGACAGTAGAAAAACTCATTAATTTTGGCCATGGCCTGTCATTCATTTCAAGCTTAAGAGAAAATTCTGCAGGAAAAGTTTTTCACCGACGTTTCAGACTTTTGGAGCAAAAACGTAACTTCTAGAATACTGTACATTATCTATACCTACCAGTCTCACAGGTCCTTAAATAGTTATATATATTTTCACACCAGACGACATGTTGCCATGTTGTCCACTATTCAAGTCACAAATATTAAAGATAAAATCTCATTGTAAGAATCCACAATGAGAGCCATTGATGCTTATGGCACGGTGTCTAATCCATAAAGATAAGATTAAAACGTAATTTGCTGGATCCTTTCAAATGAGGCTGAACATGCTTTGATAAAATGCAAACTCTTTTTTACCACTTTCAATGTTATCCCTTCAACAAAATAAAACTTGGAGTTGTGTTTTGAGCCATTTATGCATGTTTGAGTAATCTTTGAATCTTAAGAGCCTCACTTATACAATGCTCTTCCAATTCATCCTAAGCTCCTGTCGCAGCTCTACCTAACCAGGAAGCACTGACAGGCAAAACTATCCGCAGAGGATTCACTACTACAAAACCTCACGCTGTAGTCCGCATTGATACTGTACTAGCGCTGATGTCTTGAAAGCATGCTACATCCACAGAGTAGGAGGTTTGTTCTGACAGGGAGCAAAAGGAACAGGGGCTAAGGACAGAGGCAAATGGCAGCAAGTGGGTGAGGAAAGCGCTTCTCTTTATTATTTTCTTTACCATTAATGTTTTATGTTCTTTTTTTTTTCTAAATATAGCTTCCTCCTTTGACAACTCTGAGTAGGGTATGACAATTTTTATGAAGCTGGTTTTTGTTCTGTGCATTTTTTTCCCCCTTCGATTGACAGGCCATGCAGAATTGTGGAGGCTTGTTGCCGCTCTGCCCATCCCAAGAGGGAGTTTTTCTCTTTTTAGGAACATGAGCAGCCATCATAGATTCTGTCTCCACTGGTGCTATTAATGCTAATGGGGAGGAGTGAGGACTAGATGTCTATTAAGGCTATGTCGGCAGAGTATGTTGAACCCAGAAGAAAAGGGTTCAACTTACGCTGCCCAAGGGTATATGGAAACTTTCAATTAGCCGCTTTAGAGCAATACAGTATTTTCTAACCAACCAAATCCATGATGTTTTTGTCCCTTTCCCTTTGAGTAAAACAATATGTTTTGCCAAAACTTTCTCTAGCCATAGTTGAGATAGTGTTTTTGTTTTTATTTTCAAAGTACAATTCCAAGTAGTAGAAAGTCCCACAAGGCTTTCTTTTTGGCCCTCTGTTGTTTAGTTTCATAGGTCCGAACGTCAACAGAGATAACGCCTGAGACATATTTTCTGCCAAAACAAACAACTCCAAAATGTGGTTGACCTTTATTGCATTAACTTTTGTATTGGTAAATTATTTAAACAAGTCAGAGTCACATGTGACTCTTATGAGCCCCTTGTGAGAGACCAACAGGCCCGTTTAATCGTCAGGCCGTCCTCCCTTGGACCCACCACCTGCAGGAGGAGCCATAAGGGGCTGGTGCAATGTGATTTGGGCAGCTCGGACAGCTGCCCCCACGACCCGGCAACGGACACGTGGAAGAAGATGGATGGATGGAGAGTCACATGTTTTGAACTTACCATAGCCATTTCGATCGTGAATTATTTTCAAAACAAGATTCAGTGCACATATTAAACAAAGATTGAAAAACAAAGCACTTACTAATGAAAGAATCACATGTGTTTTGGAACATGTCTGTGGAGTTTTAAACTGCAGGGTTAGTGGGAAGCATGGAGACAGGGACATGACAACAGTACTGTATGTATCAATGACAAAGGCCCGATCCACCATCATCTATTTCTTCTGAACAAATGGCAATATTATTTATGCCCCCTTGCATGCTGTCTCTTTTCTTTTATTGAATTATTAATTTCATCCCACTACAGATGCACAGACACAGATTCATTGCATTATCCCATTGTATTGTTGTCCTCCATCTGTCGCCTCTTCAGGTGTGGGCTCTGGGGGAATCAAGTCCACTTTAGACTGCAGCTGCCTAATATAATGCAGTTAATGCCTTGTTTAATGAAAGCTCTTTTACTTGTGTAATTGTGTTTGGGTTGTCTTGCTGTCTGTGGGCGACGCACTCTGTCTGTCCCACCTCATGTAATATTTATGACAAACAAAGCATTTCTGTTAGCGCTGCCTTCATGTGTTCGAATCAGTGCCTTGTGCAAATATATGGGTTGTAAATAAATGATCATCGAACTTTGGTGTCGCTTGTGCAGCAATTAAACACATTTGTCAAAAGTATGGCACTTCCGAAATCGCATTCAGTTTGGTTGGAAGATACTAAAAAACCTATAAAGCAGTTTTTGCTTTGTAGTTTAAAGATCCTCACCCTGTTGTAATAAATGAAAAGTTGCGAAAGCACTGAGGCGTGCAGCACAGAGGCACATAAGATAAAGTAGTCTAGGTAATTAATTTTTTTCTTGCACTCCAGAGTTTACAGTTAATTTAAGAAAGATTAAGATCCATTTCGCATTTGCCAATAAATTCAGCCAGCTTCTTTTTTTCTTTTCTTCTTTAATTTGTTTCAGAAAATGCATGAAGTTTGTAATGTTTAGTACTCTTTTATGTTGTAATTTCTTCAAATTTAGGAATTCAGTGATCACAAGCACAAAAAAGGACAACATAATAAGGCAGGGAGAGTGCATGTCTTCCATGAAATATTGCACATACAGCAAGCATCTCATGAAATACAAGGGATTGCATGGTTTCTTCAACATGGATACTACATTATACATTTTATTCTCCGTAAGTAACATGCATGCACCGTGACTCTTAATCCAGCCCCAATACAAGCCAGGGGATTCTTAATTAAGGGAGGGCCATCCTCATCATGAAGGCCTGAGCAGTACCCTGTCAATCACTGCTCACAAGGTTGCTTGTGTATTGATTTTCAAGTGTGTATCTCCTCAAGTACAAGTTTATCTAAACATATCCAGCCATTTGTAAGTAATGTAAGTAATATGTTTTATGTTGGCTGCAAACCATCAGGATATAAACGGAAAATCATAAGCTAAAAAATGATTAATCCATGAATTTTCGTGAATCATCCCATCTCTACAGGTAGCACAGCTAACATAAACGCTGCATCAATATTTGTGAACCACTTCATAGCCAAAGGGAAAGTAGTTTTGTGGTGACACCTTGAAAGGAAAGTTGACAGGAAATAAGAGTCGCATATACCGCCACTTTACACACTTCATTGTAGCTTGAAATAGGTTTAAATCGTCCACCCAGGCCTAGCGAGATATATACAATCATTTTAGTTATTAGTATTCCTGGAGGTACTGCAGGTGTCTTTCTATGGTCACACACACAGGAAAAGCCGGTATAGGAAAGGAGTAGCAGTCTCTGAAGGCGACTCTGCTCTTGACCGCTCCTATAGTGAACGAATTTGCAGGTCTCAGAGGTGCTGACATGTCCCTGGGGACTCTCTTTCTCTGACGTGCTTGAACACCCTCACGCCCACATTACTCACACTGAATAATGATCACAGGTAGCTCAGACTCACCTTATTCCGGAGGTTCCCGTGGGTGCCCGCCCCTTCACTAGTATTAGTTAACATAGGATTGCAGAGGTCAAGAGAAAATCAGTTACTACAGGGACACAAAGCCGTTTTCAGGCTGCCCAGAGAAACAGTGCAGTCTTTACTTGTTGGTGCAAATGAATATCTGACATTTTACACAAAGCAATCTACTCTATATCATATTATAGTGCAAACATTTGTCCTCGTTCTCCAGTCAGTGAACTCTTCCGGAAGAGTCAATACAACGCAAGTGCTGATCTGTGGCAAAAAGAGGCAGAAGTGGGCGGGGCGGAATAAGGTGAATCGTTCCTTTTCCATAGAAGTGCAAAATCAAAATGGGGATTTTACACTTACAGTGGGAACCAGATGTTTACATACACTTTATAAAAAGAAACATTTGCATTTTTTCTCACTGTCTGCCATGAAACCAGAATTAACTTTTACTTTTTGTTGGTCAATTGTAATTTTCAAAATGATTTCTATTTGCTAAATGTATAATGACACACTCTTACCAGTTTCAGCAGCATCTTCACCAGGTCTTTTGCTTTTGTTCTTGGGTTGATAATCACATTTCAGACCACAGCACGTTCATCTCTGGGAAACAGAACCCGCCTTCTTTCTGATCTGTATTATGACTGGATATTTCCATCATTGTTTGAACTAATGGTACCTTCAGGCGTCTTGAAATTGCACCCAATGATGAACAGACTTTTGCTTCCAAGGACACGACATCATCATCTGGGCTTTCCCAAACTGTTTAAAGGTATAGTAATTTTAGTGTATGTAAACTTCTGACTTTGTTAGAAACAAAGACAAAAACATAAAAAAAAATTATATCTCTCATTCTTCTGGCACTTAGCAAATAGCAATATTTTTTAAAATTCTAATTGACCTAAAAAAGTAAAAGTGAATTTTGTTTTTATATGTCAGACAGTGAGAAAAAAAATGCAAATGTCTCTTTTTATAAAGTGTATGTAAATTTGTTTTCAAATACATTATTACATTGCTAGTTTCATAAAGGGCTGCAGCTTGTTGTTTTGTTGTGGTGAAGCAGGATGTTTTGGCTCTGGTGTTGGTCCTTATGTGACATCAGCAGGAGGAGCTCAGGGGTAAATGGAGAACAACATATGGGAAAACTAATGAAGCACACATTTGAGGAAAAGTTGCTGTTGGAGATTCAAAGATTACTCCGACATGACTGAATCACTCAAAGTACCAGGCATAATGGATCATGAGGGATCAACATTTTAAAATTGTAGAAAGCTACTCCGTTCTTTCAAAATGCTCACCTCTCTCATGGAACTTTGATGTAAAAATTAATATATATCATATGACAAAACAAAACATTAAAGTGTGGTTTTGTCAAGCTAGAACATGACTCTGCTCTGAGTATTTCCTCACTGCAGAAGGGGGTTCCCTGATGTCGTTGTTCAATCAGCAGAGCGATCCTGTGGTTCTTGGGTAATTTAGCCCTGTCCTTTGCAAATGAGAAAGGTAATGGTCTGAGCGATGGGAGAGCTTTTAAAAAAATGGTGTTAGGCCTTGGTGATTGGAAAAGAATAAGAGTCACAGGAGGGAGATGGATGGAGGAAAAAAGGTATGGATCCTGTGTGGCCTTAGTGGGACAGCTGTGATATAATGCCCCGACAACATGCGTGCAGGAGACTGTGTCGTCATAGAAATGCCCATGCTGCATATGTCGAAATCTTTTTTATGCAAAAGCTACTTCTTTATATGGCACATTTTTAAACAGGGTTTGCATATTCCCTGTTCTAAGTTTGGTATGGGTACTACAAGCTCAGCACATGGCGCAATAGAGGAGACCGGGGCTATTTATCACACTTTTTTTCTAGAGTTCACTGCTCATCAACAGAAAATCCCACGAGAGTCCGACTTGCATTAAATAAAAGCTTGAAACCTTAATTTAGCAAATAGATGTTGCTTCATTTATTTCTGTCATATTGCAATAAATAGTTATTAACCGTCAAACACAAGTAAATCGACTGTGACAATGTGCCCCAGGTTGTCACAAGGCTTGGGGTTGGTTGTCACTATTGTTTTTAATAGAGTTTTTGGTATCAACATAATATTTGATGAAAAGACAAAATAATCCAATCCAATGCCATACTAATGTGGACTATAATGATGTAAAATCATATTAGACATAAAAGTAAAAAATTCCTACCATTTATACCCCATGTGATAACCAACCCCTCAGTCTGTGTGACAACTAACCCTGAGTGTCCACTTTACAAACAATGTAAGCTAGATAACAAATGGCTTCAAACGGCTCAAATCAAAGCTAAAATCCCTGTATTTTAGACCAGTGAGTTTTGTTTATGGCACTAACAAAAGAAAGCTCTCACTACAAAATAACCAAGGCATTAAAGTTTGGGGAAAGGCATAATAACAGATTAATATGTGTCATCTCCTCATGTCTTCAGTCCAAATGAGAAAATAATTATTCAAAGAGAATCAATACAATACATATCAATACACATATTATGTATCAGTACCAGCATACAGTGCCCTCAAGTATGACTAAAGCAATGTCACAATTCACCCCGTGTGACAAATAGCTCCGATCTCCCATGACACAAGCCTCACATAAAGAAGATCTCAGGTCTGAATCCCAAATGTTGTGGTGCTCTGTGTGTTTTCGATTACTATACAACTAAAACCCTGCTTCGAGTCCAGGACCACCTGTCGAAGAATTCATGAATCACAGTGGGACTTTCCTGGTTAAATAAATGTCCCCCCTAAAAAAGTCATGTCTACCACAGCAGTCACATTTCTAACAAGGGAGAAACAAACCTGAAGCCAGCTGCTGTATCATTACACTGTTCATTTTAGAATCTGAATGATATGGCGTGTGTCCCAAAGCAGAAAGTGACTCTACAGGAAAACTGCAGTATCTACCTTTGGCACACAATTGAAGAAGTAGTTTATTATCAAATTTCACAGTCACATCAACATTACTTTATCCTAAAAAATAATGTTTTGTGGATTGCATTTTAATAGCTGGGTCACTGTGCTGTGCTATCTTAATAAAATCCTATATTAGCTGCCTCACCTGCCGTCCAGTCGTCGTCTCATTTGCATAAAAGAGCTGGGCAGTTTAAATGGGGCCAGGTCTTACCCCCTGACAGCGGGACATCTGCTGGATTTCTGCCTCTGTCCCATAAAGGTCCGGCCTTAGCATTCCCGTCTAGTTTTAGCGCCGGGATGACAAATGGGGCACTGGTCGGTGCTGATAGGTGCCGCTTGGCCCACTGTAAACCGAAAGTAATGGGGCTGTCCCAGACCATATATTAGCCTCCTCCACATAAGCGCTAATTCGGACCAAGGCTGTTGTATCCATAATAGACTGTGACACAAGAACTGGGTAATTTTAGATTCTGAATATTTAGCTTATTATTAGCATTTGGCATCTTCGAAATGTTTAAAGTTTTTTTCTTTCTTTTTTAATGCATTGATTGAGTGATTGATTGATTTTCATCTTAAATGTATTCTGACCTTACAAACTAATGAAAATATGTTGTTCCAAATCAATGTTTAAGTTGCTAATTTCCACCTATTTCTTGTTCTCGTGCCTCTCAACAAGAAGGTCCCGGGTTTGATTTGTTCTCCCCGTGTCTGTGTAGGTTTCCCCTGGGTACTAACCGGGTAATAACCACTAAAAGCATGTACAATAGGCGCGTATGAATGATGTGCGTGTGTGAATGTATGGTGGTCATAGGGACCGTTGGCACAGATGTGACTGACAACTCCTAGGTAGTTACTATGGTACATCCCTGGTACTTACAGAGGTAATTACCAGATACTTGCAGTGGTATGGCCTGGTAACTCCGGTGCCATGCCATTGGTCCGACAACCCATTAGTCCGACGTCTCATTATTACAAAAATATAACCCTAACCCTAATGGCACCCCTACTCAATGGGTGATTTTCAGAATAATGAGACGTCGGACTAATGGGCCGACCTCGTAACTCCTAGGTACTTACCTAAACGTAGCACTGTAAGTACTTGGTAATTATCTCTGTAAGTACCAGGGATGTACTACAGTAACTACCGGGCCGTATTCTAAAGTGTAACTGTCTGAAGTTACAGAGGTATAGCTGACCACCACCGAGTGTTGAGTGAATGTAAAACGGTCCCATTTAAAGCGCTTTGTGACATGCTTTTAAGTAACTGCAATTATGGAACAACATTTTATCCATAATGCATCCAAAGCAGGCACAAACTATATTGACTGTGGATAACACTGACATTACACTTGTCTTCCGCTTATTTACATTTATAAACATTGATTTGTACCATTTTTAATGAGCTTTGAAAGGAAAGTTTGTACTATATGTTCATATTTTCCTCTCATTTTTACATGTTCACTAATGTAAAACAGAAAAACGTTTCTCTTTGCTTTGTAAAAACGTTTGAGCCAAGTTTATTCTTCAATCCATAGAGTCTTATTTTACCAAAAGCCTGACTTCACTTTAAGGCTCTTCAACTTTATTTTCTTATATTCGGTACAAAGTTCAAACAATATTGATTCATTTGAGTCATTCTCTTACATTCTAAGTATTTCATGTAAAACACCACATGCTATATTCTTACCACTTTAAGACCTTTAAAGATACGTAGATTGATCCTACAGCTTTCACCTTTCTGAGTTAAGACAAAAATATATGCTTTGAAAGTTTATAACCCACATTTGAACCCTTTCTGCTCTTATGTGAAGTGGCTGCACAGAAAGTGGCATGCAACTTTAGTACTAAATGTTTAAAGCACTACTAAATACAGTTTTTGGACTCAAAGATCTTACTTCAGTGCTATTATATACTCTCTAATCAGTTGGAGCAAGAAGGGCATTGGGGTGGCCTGCAAGTCCCTGAAGACGTTCCCATTATACAAGCAAACCAGCACTGTGAACAAAACTCTGGATACATTTCTAACTTTTTGAAACAGTGACCAGAAACTCTGACATAAATACAATTTCCCATTGATTCAAACACACGCTTTGATGGGATTTTGAAGGGAAGAGATCAAAAGTTACATGAGCTGCTGTAAGGGGTTTGTTTGTATTTGGCTCTGCTCTGAGGCACCTGTCGCAGCAGATGATTCAGTGCCCAGGTTTTTCACTAACAGACTGAATCTCCATCGCTCATTGCGGGGGAGGATCTGAACGGGCTGCCAATCTCCCATCTGCTGTCTAATGTTGTATATCTCTGGAGCCTTTTTCAAACAATTCAATGAAATGACTGACGTGGACGATGACGGATCCCTCTTTCCAGCGTGAGCAACAGATCCATCTTATACATTGTGGAAAAATATATCTTTAGCAGTAACTAAGCATACATACTATAAAGACTGTGCATTCTTTCTGTGAGGACTCTATGTGTAATTTTCCATTCTGTTCACAGTTGCCTTTTCGGGCCTGGGCTTCACTTCGTTTTACCTGGCGGGCAAGCTGCAGTGCTTCACGGACCAAGGCAGGGGGCGCAGTTGGCGTCTCTGTGCCATGGTGCTGCCCCTCTACAGCGCCATGATGATCGCTATGTCCCGCACGTGTGATTACAAGCACCACTGGCAAGGTGAGACCACTGTGTACCATTACGTCAAGTTCGAAAGGTGCAAATGATCATTTTGGGTTCGCTTTCGGTGGAGTTTGTCTTTCCCGTAGTCCTCATTGTTTCCCATTGTATATTGCATAGGTAGATTAGGAGAACACTCAGAAGATACTGTATTAATTAATAAACAGTGAATTTTTTTATATCTAAATATTTTTTATAAGATAATTACATAATACAGAGAGAACACAAGAAAAGAATAAATAATGATGAAGGGAAAGGGTTATAAGTAAAAGAGTTATTTAAATCAAAAGGGTAATTCATTAAAAATTGAAAGCATATACTACTATAGATTGTGTATAGTTTTAAGGTAATATTTTAATATTCCTTTGAAATGAAATATATTTGGATTATCTTTTGACCATTTGCTACAATGAATATAAAATTTGCCATACAGGATTACAAAATTTAAAATAAATATAGGTTTTGTATCAATAGTGTTATTATCAAAATAATAAAACAAAATATCCCTTTTTTCCAAAATAATTCTTACACCACACAGTGATTCAAAAAAATATTCAAGTTCACACCAAAAGTATCTAACATAGAAACATTCATAAAATAGATGTAGCACAGTTTCTTCTTCAGTATTACAGAATGTACAACGATCACAGGTATTCAAACATTTTCTTAGGTAAGACTTTGTTGGGGAAACTAAATGAATACTTTTATAGTAAACCTCTGAAACTTTATTACAGTATTAACAATATACCTATTATTATGAACCCAGATATTTCAATACAGTAGATGCCGCCTTACTTAGCTGCCAGGTCGCCTATACCCACAGCACAAGCCCTGGTATCATAAATAAACAAACCTGCATGTTTCAGCTCCAGTGAGTTTTTAAGTCTCCATCGCATTTATCATAAAATATAACTTGGTCAGCAAGTCTTATATCAAAAGATGTTGTGAAGTGCAAAATGTTTGTGCGTGCATCTGAACTGCGAGACTCGGAAAAATTCTTTAGTTTGTTGTGTAGTGGACTGAGGTTGCCCAGATAAGACGCAGCGGAGTGAGGGTCTGAGCGCTGGGATTCCTGTGTGGGTGATAGAGTGAGAAATAATGTGGCGCTCGATGACAGCACCGTCATATGGTGTTGATTATATTTACTGTGCCATATGTTCCAAGGAAACAGGTTCCAAGATTTAGATATATATGTATATCAGAAACAGGACACAAACTGGAGTTACATAAACTTTATCATGATCAAAAGATGACAATTAAAAGTTGCATATTGCTTCCCCCACATACAAAGACTGATACTTTTAGACTGTTTACTTCACCTTGAATAATAATGGTTCGAAGCAACCACACTTAAGAAGATGCGGGGAAAAGATTAAACATTTTCAGCCCTCCACTTTTATTTACATTAGAAGCAGTCTACCGTCTGGAGTCACAAACCGCATTGAGATTCGCCTTTAGATTCCCTGTAGTATCCGCAGTCTCATAGTCTCATCCTTCTCCCGAGCGGGCTGTAAGTATAAGTTGGTGCAGCCCATTAAACTTGAGGGTCTCAATCTGCGCCTGTATAAACACAAGCTGCGTGTCGCCATTAGCCAGCCCGCTGAGCCATGTTTGATGGATACAAATAACCCTGGCAGCCTTTGGCACTGGAGAAAGTACTATAATGTCCGGAGGCGGGGAAGGCTAGGTCTCCCGTCACTGTCTGCATGAGGTCACCTAAATCATGCTTTGCATCAAGTCACAGTCTATTAAACACTGAAGGAAGCGACTGCGGGGGAGAAGAAACATAATGCCCACGTAAAATTGCAGATAAAAGTGTGAGCGTATTCTTTTCGCATGCTGCCTTTTTTGTGAACCATTTGTGATTTATAGGTTTTTGCCTTACGACCTTAATGTTGCAACATTTTTAGGAGCGAAGAAAGTATTTTCTATTTTCCTATCTTGCCCAAGGACCTGACAGCAGTATGGGTTCAGACAAAGTTCAAAATGACTAATCTCTTATTAGTACCCAAGTGCTTGCAGCCATATCAGGTAAAATTTCACCCATTAAATAAGATAACACGGCTACATAAACAGAAACAAACTTAATCTAACGTGCTATTGATCTTGTTCAATAGCGTTGGGGACGTTTGTGAAAAAGTTTTAAACAGTAAAAAGAAATTGAGCAATAAGAGCAGAGCATAGAAAACGTGTATACTTTATTAACCTTACATGTATAATGTAGAGAAATTATTCAAATTCATTCTACGGAATAAATAGTAATAATATAGTCAGGCTAACAGATTAACATGATTCCTGCAGATCAGGTTGTACTATATTCGCAATGACATTACAATTTTCCTTCTTCCAGAGGGAGATACACTATATCAAGGAAGCGATATCTTTGATAATGTGGACGTCTCTGCTTCCTGTCTGAGTGCTGCCAGCTGGCCCTGTCACACTGATCTATACCCAGCAATAAGACTTAATATTCAGTATGGGGACCTGATGGTACGTGATAGATCGTGCCTTCAAGGCGGATAGGGCATATGAAACGACTTAGCAATGATGACATAGTGAAGAGACAGTGGCTCCGAAGGAGACTGTTGAACAAGACAGAGCCATCGCTGTGTGTAATAGTTGCCTTTTATCACCTGCTCAAGCACCCATGTATCGAGAATGCGCACAATCCTCCAACAAGTCCAATCCAACTTTATTTATAATGCACTTTAAAAACAACATAGTTGACCAAAGTGCAAAACACAACAGCAAAACGTCACAGTAAAAATTAGGAGCACACAGGTAAAAATAATACAAGGAATACAAACAGGCAAACAAAATAAAACCACAAAAGATTCTTAACTCAATTGACAGCTACAGTAAACAGATACGTTTAAGAGCAGACTTAAAACAGAAAGGGACTCAGCCTGTCTAAGGGACAAGGGCAGTGCATTCCACAATGTTGGGCCTGCAACTGAAAAAGCACGATTGCCTCTCAGTTTCCTTTGAGTCCTTGGGACTACTAACAAATAGTGGTACCCCGACCTGAGGCTGCGAGCAGGAGTATAAGGCTGAAGAAGGTCGGACAGATATGAAGGTGTAAGGCCGTGAAGGCAATTGAAAACAAATAAGAGAATTTTAAAGTCAATCCGGCTACGGACAGGGAGCCAATGCATGGACTTTAAAACAGGCGTTATGTGCTAGCGCTTTTTAGTGCCAGATAAAAGGCGTGCAGCAGCATTTTGGACAAGTTGAAGTCGGGCTAGGGAAGTTTGGTTGAGCCCAAAGTACAATGCATTACAATAGTCTAGGCGACTGGTGATAAAGGCGTGGATTAAAATCTCAAAGTGGTGGCAGGAAAGAACAGGTTTCACTTTAGACAGTTGCTGAATCTGGAAGAAACTAGTTTTTACAACCGAGTTCACCTGAGCATCAAGTTTAAGATCACAGTCTAACTTCACACCATCAGTTACAACAGGCTTCAGATACTGAGACAGTGCCCCCACATCACCATGGGCAGAGGTAGCTCAACACAGTGACCTCAGTCATTTTATCATTTAAGAGAAGGAAGTTTAAAGACATCCATTTCTTAATTTCTTCAATACAATCTAAAAGCTGACATGCACTGTAGGCATTATCTTTCTTTAGAGGCATATAAATTTGTGTGTCGTCCACATAGAGGTAGAAATCAATGCAAAACTTTTAAATATTGACCCAAGAGGGAGTGGTCACTTTTCTCGTCCTTGTCTCTCTGTACATAGTCTGTATATAGTGTCTCTGTATGTTTTTACTAACTTGTGCATAACACCAACCTGCCAGGGAGTCTGCAGATGGAAATTAGCCTAAGGCTATAATCTGGCATATTTACGTTTGTGAAAATGTTCATTAATATGTATTGTCCCTCCTTTTCAAATAAATAAATAATAAATAAGATACAATGAGAAGAGGAGAGGCCCAAGAATCGATCCCTGAGGCACTCCACAAGTAAGACTGGATGCAGAGGACTCAGATGATCCAACACGGACACAAAACTCTCTATCAGTAAGACACGACTTGAACCACTCCAACGCGCTGCCTCGAATGCCGACACAGTTTTCCAGCCACGACAGGTGGATTTGGCTCCAAAAGTCAATTCATAGCTTGTTTTCGATGCGCAGTTGTTGTGAACATGCCTCTCTGACATTATATTCTTGACTAGTTCATACTTTGCTCAGGCTTAATGTTATTCATGGTTAAAATGAAAGTGGCCATGTGTCTAAAATACTTTGCAAAAAGTGAAGTACTATATATTCTGGCACCTTTCTGTCATAACCAGCTGAACTTCCTCTTCAGTCGCAGCTACTCTGGCAATTCACTTAATTTCCTGTGCATCACCTGTCACCGCTACTCGGATCACTACTGACCACCACTGCAGAGCTGGAACACCCTGCACCAGCTGCAGTTTAGGAGAGGCTCCGACCCACTTATTATGAAGCCGACACAAACACTTCGAACACACACAACACTTTGATACGGGATGTTCACACGCTGTACACTATATCCCACTTAGTAACCAATGGTAAATGCTGTCAGTAGTCATATACTGTAGTTATCGCCTTAATGTAATAATATTTTGGCTCATAGTCGTTCATTGACATAACAGGAATTACGGGGGTTAAGAGCAGATTGTCAAAGCCATGACTCTAACCAGAACAGTCCAGAACATACTAGATAAGAACCTCTGCTCTAAGGCTTCTGAGCCTCTGCCGCCCCACACGTTTCCACCAATTTAGATGACTTAATAAGCAGACGTTATTTCACCTCCTCTACGCCAGCTAAATTTAACACCTCGTGTTATTTTCACAGACGCCGTTGTCGGGGAGTGATAGGACTCATCTTTGCCTATATCTGCTACCGCCAGCACTACCCGCCTTTCCTGCACATGGACTGCCACCTGCCTTACGCCAGCCTGGCCACTGCTGTCGCCGCTGCCTCCGCCCACGCCCCCTTGCACCCACGGGACGACCCCCAGCCCACCGACAACGCCACCACTCTCCCTATGGAAGGTCTCACTGAGGGGCCCTTATGACTAGGGGCCCCCACCGAGACGCACCTCAACACCATCACGCAGTCGCCGCCAAGCCCCCCTGTCCCGGAAGAATAACTGTGGCCTTTTGTATAACTGTGCCATGGGCGATAGGGCCATCTCTATATCCGTTTTACTGCAAAGTCTCGGTGGAAGCTATGTTTTGTTGATGTTTGTTTTTTGCTTTGTAATATCCGGCTCTTGCGCTGAAGCAAAGTCTATATTTAGATGTGACGTATAACAGTTGTACAAATATGGGACATGACTACAGGGGGAAGAGGAGAAGGCAAAGAAAAACAAGTTTAATTTAGGATAAAGGCATTTTGGGGGATTATGAAAAGATACTGTCGCTACTGTGCAAAGGGAGGAACTATGAACAAATGAATGTTATCAAAGACTCAAAGCATAGGCAGGGCACTCGTCCTAAACTTGCAATGTTGTGTTGTTTCAAACTTTGCTAATTTATTTATAAATTCTTTTGTTTAGGGGTTACAGTTACAAAATTTCTAATCAACACGAGCCTTCTGTAACTAGCAGCAAGAGCTAACACATAAATAATCGTTTTCTGTTCAAGTATTTCAGCTGGATTTGGATCACAATTTGCAAACCGGCACTTAAACCTGGACTTAATTGTTTTCCAGGCAAGAGCTCCTCCCAGGACGCACCCATCTACGCATCTGACCACATTTTTTGCAGAAGCACATCTAGCGCATCTTTTGCATCGAAGACGTCTGAATTAAAAATGTCCAGGTGACTACCTAGAGGCCCTCCATGTGATTTACACTCAAAATACGTTTGATCTGAGCCAAACCCCTTCATTCCATCATTAATTTGTTCTGTTGAGTGAAGCTCTTTGTTCTGTGTTTCACTCTCATTCTATAATTTTTCTCCATGACCGTGTTTTTCAGTCTTCAAGATCCTGTGTTACGCTTAACATTCTCGCAAAGGGTGCTTTTGTACAGTTCATGTTAAATTGTGAAAAAGACAAGAAGTGCAGGGTCCCAGGACAAATGCAAGTGCAAGAGAAGAAAAATTGAGATGTCTCTGTACACTCATTCCTTTATTAATATCTGCCTGTCAACTTATAACAAGTTCACTCAAGAAAGATAAATAAAGCAGGAATACCGGGTGGTTCCTAAATGTGGTCCTCAACACAAGCTTTTTCTTTTTTCAATTTAACATCAAATGCCATTTCTATTTTAACCAGTTACTGTGACTAGAAGGAAGTGTCTTACTCAACAGATATTCTCCCTCGTGAATTGCAATGGCAACCCCCTAGTTAATAGAGAAAGCTTACACACTCTGCACTACGACCGCCCCTTGCTTATTAAAACTCCTACATACCAGCAGAACCATATCAATGTAGTTTATTAAAAATACTCCCTTTTACCAACTTATGGCTCTTGTAAAATCCTTAATCCACCTACAGTATGTCTTCTCAACTTGCTCACATGCTCCAGAGGTTGTACCGGGACAGGGACTACTTACTGCCGGGTGAGGGCAATCGATATTCGGCAGGTGGTCCTGGTCGGCTGCAAGTGTTTCTGGATTTCAAATCACAATCTGATCCGGTATTAATACTCATTACAGGGTGTCAGCCAGGGTCTCTTATTAGGACGTTATAGAGGTGCTTTGGATTGCACTTTGCAAATGGGTTTCAGCTTGTACACTATGTTTGACTTTATGAAAAAAGCACAGGAGAGAGCATTTGGAACTGGGACCCAAATTTTACATTAGACATTAATATCTCTTGGCAGAATGCTTGTCAGCTACCAACCTGTCGCATGGTACTGTAGCTACCATCGGGTCTCCAACCCTTTCCAAGTACAAACGCTGCAAGCTCATCAAGCTGTACATTTCTATATAGGATTGATGAGTCAAATCTGTCTTGGCACCAATGTTCACCAATGATTGAGCCAACCAACATTGGATTAAACATTTTCTTCACAGCAAGAAGCATGTTGGGGCGACAGTGGCGTAAATGGTAGAGCGGGACGTCTCATGATCTAAACACTGGGGGTTCAAATTGTTTCGAACTTGTTAAGGACTACAGATGGAAATCAGCATTGTGCTAAATCTGGTGCTGCCATCTTTTTAAAGCAATTGCACATTGTCCTTGAAATAAATGAAATAGAATCAATGAGCTAAACTAGTTGGGGCTCCTGCAGGTGCACACTGTCATTGTGTCTCTGGGCAAGACACTTCACCCACCAGTCACAGTGTCTGTGTACGTTGGTGTATGAATGAGAGTGTAAATGAGTCGGTGGTTCCTTGCTGTAAAGCACTTTTGAGTGCCTAATGTAGGTGGAAAAGAGCTATGTAAGTTGAGACCGTTTACCACAGTCCCAACAAGGTTCTGGGACTGTGGGATCTTCTCTGTGAGGTTCCCCAGGGTCTGGTGGGAACGAGCTCAAGATCTGAAGATGGGAGCCCAGGCTGCTGTTCCAGGTCACCCACTGGTCCAGACAGGTTGCCCAAGCAGCTTTGGAGGATTGGTCAAATGCACTGGGAAAACAAAATTTCCTCGGCAATGTGCCAGTGTTTTCTCAGTTGGATTTTCAGTCTGTTCAGCTGTTGTGTCCATTTAGTCAAGTTGTTACAGCCTGATTACTGGTTCCCTTTCATCAACCAAGCAATGTTCTGCTTCTTACCGTTTAGTTAGCAAGGATAAAAAATCGCTGTTGCCTTGGTGACTGTGTCTTTTTGCTTTAGCTGTGACATTAATGTGAGAATCTGCCTCCAGTCTATAGAGATGACTTATTTGCACTGAAGAGGGGAGCGGATACGCTGTCAGAACAATGTGGAGTGTAAACCAAATACGCATAGTAACGCATTCCGCTGCCGTGATCATGTCATCCTTCAGAACGGTTTGCAGTCTCTGCTGTCAAGGCCTGACAAGTGTTTTACAAAACCAGAGATAGACTGTCAGCGGATGTGCGCTCAAACTAGACACATCGCTTCAAGACACAAAGATTTGCATTGAGTCCTGTTTGACATGACATTTCATAACCCGTTTCCCTTTCCTTTGGCGTCTTACTTCTGAGGTGAAAACCATTAATCTGCTTCTTAATCCAGAAGAGTTGATGTTACTGTTGTTGCTAGATGCTCTTCCTGGAACTAGTTTTGCCTTTAGATATAGGCTTCTCTGCTAATTTTTAAATTGGCATTTTAATTAACTGTTTCTAGTATTTATGCCATCTCACAATGGTGCATTATGCAACTTTTTATGCGACAAACAAAGTTGATATTTGTGTGAATTTGACCTTGTACTGACCCAGTGGCTGTATGAGTGGTCAGCATGGCACCTTTACTTTCCATCACAGTGGCCTCTACAAGGCTCCAGGGTCAATTGTGTTGGAGGTTTTCTGGTGAGAGGGTCCGTCAGCAGGGAAATCCTTCCAAACAATTGATCCTGGAGCGACCTCTGCGATGGAAAGTAAGACCCCACTCATACAGCCGCTGGGTCACTACAAGGTCAAATACACACAAATAATCAACTTTTTTCCGCATAAAAAAGTTGCATAATGCACCTTTAAGTAACCTGACAAGCTAGACATGCTCCTGGAAGTGATGCGGTGGTGGGTAATGGGTAACATACTGTACATATGGTCCACTGCTGCCCTGTTGAAAAATACAGTAAGCTCTTTTTAAATACAGTCTACAGCCGTGGTTCTCAAGTAGTCGTCAGGACATAAAAGTTGGTCACGTGACTGCAAATTCTTTGATTGTTTCTGACAGTCCACATGATCAGAGCTTGAATTAACCGGTCTCCGTGTGCAAATACAGCGTTTTCATATGATAATATTGTATGCTAAAACAGGGCCAAGTAGGAAATTCCATTTATCGTGAGTTATTCGGGTCATGCCACATTGAAGATGCTTGGGTCCCGAAGCCAGTTGAGAATAGATGCTGGATTTATTCATTAAATATTGCCTACAGTGGACTCAGTGACGGGACTCTGACAGACCCTGAGAGTCTGATATAGCCTCTAACATGGCTCTGGCAGTCACCTCAGCTCTGGCCCACACAGCTGTCTGTCCATATGAGATACTGGCACTGGGACCCATGAAACCACCAAAGACAGTCTGGATACATGTAGATGACACATTTATTGCTGCCGCTCATTTCTGTTTCCAGGTGTCAAAATACATAAAATGCTGTGTAAATCTGTGTGGGCAATTTCGTTTTCTAGTTCCTGTCTTGTTGTGAGAGACACACAAAACAGGGAGAGAAAGGTGTTTTTCAGTGGAAACTGTCACGTTGGCTTTCCTGGATCTGATCTAACGATAACAAAGCCGCATCTTTCATACATATGCTCTTTTAAGGAGTTTGGCTGCCAGAGGATGTATTCATTTATATACATTGTTTGTCATTACTTTTATTAAATCAGATTAACCTTGTTTTGATTCACTCACACTTTTCTCACGCTGTTCATCCAAGACCATATAATTGTGACTGAGCTCGAGAAAGTTCCCATTCAGAAAAGTTTTTAAGATTACATTGAGTATAGCTCATCTACAGTTTCTGAACCAATGGTGCTAAAAGTAAGGGCATCAAGGCCCATATTTTTGTATAATGACAAAAGGACACCCATTACTTCACATGTATTAAGTGTGCAAGTTGAAATCTTTCTACAGAACAAACTGAGATTACATTTGTCTTGCGATTTCGTTTTGTCCGCAGCAGCAAAACTGTATTTCTCCGTATCACAGCTTTCAAGGGCAGCCGTCTTTTGTTGTAACCCGCAATATTCACCGCATTCGCTTTCCCAAGGACTTGAAACGAACTCAAAATATTGTTAGATAATTAAATGAATTGTAATGAATAGACGTCTGAAGAAAAATGAGTGTAAGACAAAAGCTATTTTCATGGCATGCTGGTCCTGTTCGTGACTTTTCTACAGATACGCATGTTTGGCCTTGAGAAACCTTTGAACCGTGTTTTTTTGCTGTTTATAATGTAAAATAACGGACTGCAGATGTGTGAACATGTTCAGAAAATGTGTAACTAATCGACTAAAAGCCCTGTATATTGTAAGTATTTTTACACAAAGTCTTATTATATGCAAACGAGCAGTGTTGCAGTGCACAGCAGCGACTGAACTGAGCCACTGTTAGATGTTCAGTGCATTTTGGCCGTAGACAAACTGAGCCGTGTGTCGGTGGACTTGTGTGTCGTGCTTTTCTGTACCAGTCGTTTAGGGAGTTTTCAATAAATGTCTGTATGCCAAACGAAAGCACATGGTGTGTTTATTGTTGAAGGAAATTACCGTAATATAAAGGTACAACATGCATGTCTTAGCTAGACTTGATGAAGAACTTTTTGAATTTATATTGAGTATAAAGCCTCTCTCCTGTGGAAAAAACAGCCTTCAGGGTTTTTCCTAAGAAGTAAAAACTAATTGTTCTCAGAAGACTTAATGGGCCTCTATATCGTAGCTATCAAAACAACTCTTATGTTATATCATCAAGAATCTAGCTATATCTCTCTGGAATACGTGGTAGACGATATAAATAGATAAAATGCTCCCTCATTCAACCAGTCTTGTTTCTTGCCATGTTCTCTTCACAACCAAACCTCTCAGAACATTTCACTGGATAACAGGCTCTATATTCCTGTAACATGTGTCAGTATGTGCCCTGTTCCCTCTCAGTGAGCCGGGGACTCACTTTCTCCTCCCCATGTGTGAACACAGTGCAGCTGTAATTGGACTGTCCTGTCAAAAGCACCATAAACCCTGTGATGAAGCCTGGCACCTTAATGATCTCACCTCTCTCCATCAGACGGTTATTATACTGCCAAGCCATATGAGAAAGGGACACAGAAATCTACCAAGACAAGAATAGTTAATCATCAATGCTCGCACCTAATAATCCGAATTGTTCTGCCCAAAAATCGGACCAGTATGTAATTATGCCATGTTGGTCAGTGTAACTCTTCACGTGTAATCACATCTCTATCAAGGTTTTTCACAAAGTCCATTCCCATTATTAGTCATTCTTTTCACATTATATGAAAGGATTTTCCTCATAAAATCCTTGGTATCGCTTTATAATAATCAGTGCTTGTTAAGTATTAAAAGCATTAGTAATCAGTGTATGCAGCAATGTAGTGGGACTTGCTGTTCACCTTTTCTTGTCACATCCTCTGCCCATTTCTAATAAGGAAGGAAAAATAGTAAACATCCCAAAATGTCAAAGAGGAAAACTGGGTAATAATACTACTAATAATAATGCATGAGCCACAGCTTGATGAATACAAGGCTCCCATTCTGTGCCCTGGACCAACACCCACTACAGTCACACACGCAACATTCGTGAAGTGTCTAGCCATAACAACAGTATGAACTGGTGGAAGCAGAATCAAAAACCCGGACCTTCGGATCCGAGGTCCAGCCACTGTTGCTCGAAATTAAAAATGTAAAAGTCTTTTGCCATTAAAATCCAATTGTTGTACCACGGGAAGCCCGCAGGAAACTAAATTGCTGCAGTGCTTACCTTTAGACACTGAACAGCGAGAGGCTAATGAATGATATGGGCAGAAAACTCTCCCCTTGCCAGGCTGTCGTTTATCGGCCTCTAATGAAAGCAGCAGTTACTGTGAGCTGGAGCTCGAACAAAGATCTCGACACTCCCCATTATAGTAACCTGTGCAAGTCCTTTGCAGGCCAGAGGCTAAAGGTAGGATTTTACAATCCTTTACAGGGATTTCAACCACTGAAAAAGCAGACATTGAACAGACCGCTACAAGCCATTCTCACCGCTGAATAATAAACTAGAGGCTATTTCTGAAACATGGTCCTGCGACTTTAATTTCTCTACCTGATGGCTGTATTAGAATTCATTGACTTTTAAATTGTGGTGGTATAACATTCAACCCGCTTAAATAAAGGCTAAGTGCATTTTAATTTGCGATGAATTAACAAGCTTTATGTAGGGTTTAATGATGTCATGTAAGGAGAAACAACCAATGTAGAGTTTTGACAAACAGTGTTAAAACATGGTCAAAAGATTTTGTATGACATTTCACCCACAAACTTGCCAACTTTTAAATCTATAACCGTAATTTGAAAACAAATATTTTATGTTATACATCGACCAAGTTTACGTTTGGGAGTTCCTTCACATTCCCTGTATACAGCCTTGTCCTTTATGTAAATGTCTGCTAAGGCACTGAGACTTACTGTACAGTATAACTATAAAGAATTCCCAGTCTGCGGCTGTTTCCTGTTTATGAATTATTCAACACCTCACCTGGGTTTTCCTTTTCTTATCGTCCAAAGCACAAACAAACACATGTGTGGCATTAAGATATTTCACAAAGCCATGTTATTACAAACCACAGACTTATGGCTGCATTTATTTAACTATTTATATATATATATATATATATATATATATATATATATATGTGTGTGTGTGTGTGTGTGTATATTTTTTTCTCTATGAGTATTTCATGCACCTATGTCTGTTTCTGTCTTTATAGTTGTACAGTATGTACTTTTTAGTTTCATGCAGGGATTTATTTCGACATTCTTGTCACAACCAGACCAACATGGCTAGACCTGTCTGTCTAAGCAATATTCCGCTAAAGGGCCCTATTGTACACATCCCAAAGATAATCGACGAAGACCAAACCCATTTTGGTCAAAAACAGTTACACGCAGTAGTGTAGGGCAGAATGGCCTCAATTTGGGCCCTGCCCCACTAGAACCCCTACCTCTGTCAGACTGGTGTTTAAAATAGTTAATGTAATCAGTGGTTCCCAAACTGTGAGTCACTGAAACCTGTACCTGACTGTTATTTTTTTTATCTTACCACTTAGAATTAGCCTGATGGTTTTTTTTTTAGACCGTGCACATTCATGTGGATTCAGCTCACTCCACAATGCGTACACAGAAAAACATTAAAGTGAAGTTAAAGGTTAAGGTATACTTTATTTCCCCATAGGGAAATTTGTCCTCTGCATTTGACCCATCCTTCAATGCCTCTGTGGCAACCCATGAGGAGGCGACGGCAGTGCCGCACCTAGGGACACATCTCCAGATGTGGAGCTGGAGGATGGCTGGAAGATTCACCTATTGTGACATGAGACGAACACCGGCCGGAAGACGGGAGACAGCTGAGCAGGAGAGAAGGCAAGATGCACTCGTGCCTGGGGGGTGACAGGGGGAAGCCGCAAGGTCTCTCCTGTGCATCCACTTCAGCAGACCTTTTTTGGTGTTAATTGTGGCAAAGCAGGCGGAGAGTAAGTGAGAGGAGTCAGAGAGTCTGTCGCCGTAACAACGCGTTAATTAACAAGCAAAACAACACCATAATTTGACTGACTCGCGTAGCGTATCGGAAGAACCGGTGTAACAGGCCAAATTAACCCCCGCCTAGATTATAGTATGGCCTAGGCTAGACTATACCCCTCTGGGCCAGAATATACCTGTCTAACAATAACATCTGAACATCTGTTCAGATTGTGAAAAGTTATTGTTTATTGGTTTATTTGGTAGGGCCAGAGCATGTTAATGAACAAGCCACAGCGGATTGTAGCCTGGGGCTCAAAGTGGTTAAAAAAAATCAATCAATCAAAAAAATATTATTATTATTATTAAGGAGAAGGAAGAAAAATGCATAACCGTTTTTAGAGATTTTGCGATTTAAAAAAAAAAGTTTGACATTGATTTGACCTTTGAAATGTGAACATGTTGGTAATAACATAATATAGTCACAATTTTCGGGACTGGAGACTTACTGTAGGTACTTGACCAAAGCTCCAAAAAGACTTGACTTTTGGAGACTTGACTTGCTGTTTGTGACTTGAGACTTAACTTGCACTTGAGGCCAATGACTCTCAATGACTTGCTGTGACTTTATAGTTATTATTTGAGTGTAACTGTTGAAAGACAGGATTCATTGCATAGATGCGGCGCATCTATGTTTACATAATGGTAATTAGCCACATGCTTTTGCGGTTTCCCGACACAGCGCTTCTAATCAGTACAGCGGGAAAAGGCCGGAGGAAATGTGTGTTTCTTTGGATGCTTTAAAAGTTTTCTAAAGTGAGTGAAGAGGTGAAGATTCATAGACATTTATTAAGGACAGGAAAACGTTTGAAACAATGGACTGTAGCTACAGCGACAGGTCACCTCCAGAACTACGACGCGGTAAGACCTGGATTAATCAACAGAGATCTTAGGGTCTTCTTGGTGTTTTAAGGCGTTCTCACAAAGGTTACAGCATTAAATACAGAGCCCAGTGACAGTGGGACTGAAGGCTGTGCAAGTATACAGGGGCTGGGGCATTACAGGGGAACCACTGACAACTGCCAGAAACTAACAAAAATAAAGATATATTTTATATTTATCATTCAGACTGCAGGAAATGCTCTCCCAGGAATTTTGTACATAGACTGGAGCATTATATATATATATTGAATTTTTGTGGCGATTAAATATTAATTAGACTTTAAATCCAAATCATTAGATTTAAAAAAGTTGGATTTTAGCCTTAATTTTCAAAATTACTATATCTTGAGTCAGCACTTGTTATTTTCAAGTAGATTAAACACATTTTGATAAGAAGAAACGCTGGCGTTTGCGAGGTGACTTGCCCGGCTAAAGAAATACTTTACTTGCACACATGCACAGGTAGGTAAAGTGTCTTGCCCAAGGACACAACAACAGCCTGTACCTGCAGGAGCATGGATTTGAACTGCCAACCTTTCGGTTAAAGGACAACTCACTCTATCACCCTAAGATACTGTATAATTCTTGCTATATCACTTAACATAACTGTTATCATTGGGGTATAATCTGGCCTGGGGGGGGGGGCCATAATATACCCTGGGGTATAAATGGCCTAGGCCCCTTTAGCCCCGGTTGTAGTCCAGATGGGGGGTATACTCTGGCCTGTTACACCGGCACTGCGTGAAATTCATTTTGTGATTTTGTGATGCCAACATGACCACCAAGTTTTTCATTTGACTTACTTTGCCTTGTATAGAACAATTTTAAAACAATATCTTCTTCCTGACAAAATGAAATTACTTTTTTCCTGTTGAAATTTAGGATTTGTCTGGCCCCCTAAAAAGTTGCCACTAAAAAGGTCACACACTGATATGGCAATGCACTGTGTCATTGTTTTGATAAGCTTCTGCAAAGCCATGTGATGTGTTTCTGTTTATTACGGCATACATTTTTCACCAAGAACTTGTTTAGAGAATGGGAATCAGACCACGACTCAAAACCTTTGGCTATGGGGTTAAGGTCTTGACTCTGTGGCGTGAAAATGTCTCCCTGAACTACTCTTTCACTTTTTGAGCGTGATGCATCCTGACATTGTCTTCTATTGATATTATACCACTGAGTCAGTCAGTATTATCAGGTAGTTGGCTGACCTCATTTGTTGGCCAGCAGGCGGTGAATGTGTTTGTGTGTGTAAATAAAAGACAATTAATTGAATGGTGTAAAAAAAATAAAAATAAAAAAACCTCCTTCTTGAAATATGAGTGTGAAAAATGCAAACGTAAGAACGGTACATCCAAAAATAGCACAGATAAATTGCTCTTTTAAACGTCAAAGAGATGCCGTTAAAGTCACTTTCAAAGTCGCTTGTATTTTCCCCGCACAAGTGGTGGCAAAATTTATTCCAAGAACTTCTCGCTCCTATCAGTGTCTCCTGCTATAACCGTATTGATTTGTGCGGAGCTGTCAGGGCCCTCTCCACCTCCCAGTGTGCTTCACTCCTTCCTCCTTTGTACAGGTCCCCAGCATGTAGGTCACTGGCTATACCTGCTGCAGAACTGATAAAGGCCCCAATCCGCTGGCTCCTCTCTGGACAGTTCTTCCCATCATGCCTCAGTGCTGTTCTAGCAGCTGACAGTAGCTTCACCTCAGCCTTAGCTGCAGCTCCAACTTCACTTTAATGAGCAAGTCGTGAATCCACTGTCCTGGGTTATAGGTAAGTCCATAAAATGATGGCATAAATATAATAGATAATATATTAGACTTTGTTGAAATGCGTATTCCACTGTTGATTGCTTGCCTGTTTCACAGTTTTAAAGCATCGATAGAAACAAACAAAGGCACATTAATAACGCTCTATTCATCAGCCTCATTTGATTCTTTTAAATCCTGACCAGTACGTTAGTATGACTGATATATATATCTCATCTTTTCGTTGAGCAATAAATGTTAAAACATCTGATCACATAACAGGATCATATTTCACAATTTCTCAAAAGCAGCAGAGTATTGTGTATTAGTGTGTCCAAAAAAAGTCTAGGTTTGACCATTTTATTATAGGGTCCCTTCAGCATCATTCCCCTGTGGTTTTTATTACGTTGCTGCATTGACTGTTTTTGCTAGACTGTAGACAGGACCATGTTTAACACAATTTTTGACATTTCAGGCTTATTAGTTACAAGTGACTCAATTGGTTCCTTCATAGTCTGTTTATAAACTATGTAGGATGCGTGCCAGGTCCAACTGACCATATGTCCATTCTGGATGAGCAAAGAAGGGCCACTGGCTCTAGGGCCACCATTCTGGCCTCTCAATTTTCTCCTTAACCTCTTACCCCCCGCCATAATCGAGCTTTACCCTAATCTTAAAGCTTAAAGGAAAGCATGAAAATGAGGATGAAAACAGAACAAAAATGTGTCAGAAAAGCAACCAAAACACAGCAAAAAAGTGACAAAAACACGGCAACGAAGCAACGAAAAAGCCATGCCAAAAAAACAACAAAAAAAGAAACAAAACAAAGCAATGAAAAAGCGATGAAAGACCAACAAAAAGCCACAAAAATTTGACAAAACATTGCGACAACATGACACAACGTTTCAATCACTTGTGTAGGGTTTACTGTAGCTTTCAAATGAGGCTTCAAAGAAGGTACTTGAGTCATCTTCTGTACTTGGTAGTTGAGGTCTCCAAACGTTTCGCCTCTCATCCAAAAGGCTTCGTCAGTGAACAAGATTACACTTAGCACACAGCGTAGATAAACACCAGTTGGGAGGAGTTGGGGTTGGCCCGGCTGACCCCTATTTTGTGTTGGAGTGGATGGTTAGAGTCAAACATCAAATACTGGTCAGTATGAGTTGACTTCCTGTAAACCTCTGTCTGCAGGTGTCCGTTTTCCCCTATGATAACTTTACAATCTAAAAAGGCAAGTTGTTTCTCCTTAGCGTCCTCCCGAGTAAATTTAATGTTAGGGTCCACAGCATTGATGTGATCTGTAAAATAGGGGTCATTAGGACACTCAGACATAGAGCTAAAGAGGTGCCTACCAGTGCAGAAGGAAAGACCAAAGAGGAACAACATGTCCAGAGAGCCCTCTCAGACTGTGGCTATCCTAACTGGTCCTTCACTAAAGCACAAAGGGCAGGAAGACCCAAAGAGCAGGACAGACAGACTACAGAACCCAGAAGAAAGGGAGTTGCGGTGCCGTATGTAGCCGGGGTATCAGAGAAACTTCAGAAAATCTTTAAACAGCACAGGATTCCAGTGTACCACAAACCTGTGAACACACTGAGACAAAAATTAGTTCATCCCAAAGACAAAACTCCTAGCCACAAACAAAGCAATTTGGTTTATTCTATTCGATGCAAAGAAGAAGAATGCAAAGAACATTATATTGGAGAAACCAAACAAGTCTTACAGAAGAGACTTTATCAACACCGAAGAGAAAGCACAAGCGGCCCTCAGTCGGCTGTGCACCTTCACCTTAAAGCCTCCAATCACTCCTTGAGGACGGGGAGGTCAAAATTTTAGCTAAAGAAGAACGTTGGTTTGAAAGAGGAGTAAAAGAAGCTATTTTTGTCAGAAAAGAAAATCCCTCCATGAACCGAAATGGTGGACTAAGATTTAATCTTTCTGCTTTTTACTCCAATCTGCTTCGGGGAAAACCGACAGAGCACGGCCAGTCCAAGAAGACGATACCTCAGCCAACAAAAGAACAATAGGCAGGTAATTAGCAGTGATCATCTATGAATAGGACAGGACTGACCGATACTGGGGTGAGCAGGTCGTTACAGACGCTCTACTTCAAAGGTGTTTACCCACAGGTGAGAGCAGCTGTGATTAGAGGGGAGGAGCCGGGCCAACCCCAACTCCTCCCAACTGGTGTTTATCTACGCTGTGTGGTAAGTGTAATCTTGTTCACTGACGAAGCCTTTTGGATGAGAGGCGAAACGTTTGGAGACCTCAACTACCAAGTACAGAAGATGACTCAAGTACCTTCTTTGAAGATGGACAACTCCTGTACGACTGAGAACTTACACAGACATTTCAAATGAGGCATTATACTGTTGCTCTCCAGTCGAGAATCTTGGAGGTTTGGTAAAGATGAACTGCAGAAAATGCACTGGGTCGGTTAAGGCGGTTGGTAAGAGGTTAAAATATGTCTTTTATTTGTGGAAGTGCATATTTACGCTAATTTGGGCCAGGCTGGTCAGAGTTCAGGGCTGTTTATCAGTCCCAGTCCGCCCCTGCAACAGATAAAGCCAGCTCCATCCACCAGGCTGGAAACTGAACTCTCCTCTCTCTATTGTATTTTTTATACTGGTGATTTTATCCATTGTTTTTTTCACCAAAGGTTGGAGAACAGTGCAATTTCTGCCTGTGCTTTGATGCAGTTGATCGTAAAGCTGAAACTGATTTGATACTGCTGTATTTGCTGCTGTTAAAGAGAAAACAAGTTTAACAGGTTAATAGCTAAAAATAGCTCTCTAATAACTGTGACAGATTTCGAGGTGGCATCACGGTGTTGGTAATGTTTTCAAACACCTGATCTGGAACATGATCCAACAAGCAGGATATAACAAATTCTAACGTAACAAGAGAGAAAACACGACAGAAATCCCTGTTCACTTTACCAGATGGAAAAATCTATGTGTAATACTGTTCATCTTGATAGTTTCTTCTACTGCTGAAGTGCTCTAATCTATATATTCCCTTGATTTGGTTGCATTGTCGATGGAACACAAACTGTCCTTCATTTGTAGACCTCATAATACACCAAAGGGCCCTTTGAGCAGTTTTGCGCTCAAAGGAGGTAATTTACCAAGCGTTTGCTCATAAAAACCAGTGACGTGTGCAAAAGTGGATTAAGCAGGTGTCACGCAGTTTCCTCTCATTTATATATCTGATGTGGGACCCTAAAACTGTAATACAGGAAATTTCAAATTGTAAATTTGGTGCAACATGCCCACAAATATGCTAGCTAACCCTCAGCTTGCACTTGCTATTCAGTGCCTGTCCTGACAAATAACTCCCAAAGTGTGTTCATCGCGGCCATCAATTTGCTAGCATGTTGTTGGATGAAATTGAAAGCTCGAGTTGTTCACGCGCCATTCCCACTGCTACCTACAGAGGGCGCTCGAGGCCAATTTGAAATCCTCACCTGAAATCCTTGTAGACCTTACTGTGTTTTACATAAAGCAGATGTTATTTTACATTTTACAACGTAATATTTCAAGGCCCTAAAGGATGTTTTTAAGCCTCAATTATGCATGGAATGTCCGGTTATTATGGGATTATAGGCTTACTCTATGTTTTTTATTTTTTTCTTCTTGTTAATAGACAGCTGTGCAGGTCTGAACTCTCGCCAGTAAAGGACGTGGGAGTAAAGCTCTCACCATCCAAAGTCAATTACTTCATTACTAAAGGCAATAATGAAGTGGAGTGTGTTTGCTCTAATAGTAAAGGAACAAGTGACTGGAGTAAAGGAGGACAAAGAGATAAAGGCAGGCAACCAAGTTTGTATGGTGCTTTGAGGTGCTAAATCTGACTAATCATCCCCACAAAGATTTTCTGAGACACTTTCTTGTTACATTTAAAATATGTAAATAAATATACTGTATGTAGGAAAAGTGTAAAGAACACAGATACACTAACATTTGATCCAATAATATTCTAGCCTTAATTTTTTAATTTGTGTTGCCGAATACTTACTAAAGTTAGCACCAAAAAAAAGCAAAATATGTGCGTTCCTTTGTTCTTCAGACCTGTCTTCAGTGGTTTGCGCTGTGACTTTTAACTTTTATGAAACAGAGTGAACCTCCTGTTGCGTCAAAGAGTTACAGCTATCCCGCCTACACGCGTATACTTTATATTATATGTCTCACTGTCGCTCATTGTCTTAGGTTTACTGCACATTAAACAACTATATGATTTTTTTTCCCCCCCCAATATGATTGATAGTCATGCTAAACACCATGCGGTTTCCATATTATTATTATACTGTAGTTTACAGTCAAATTTCAAATCAGGGAGCCAGTCACACCTTGATTTTTACATCAGACGTCATAATCAGCCACATATACTAGTGTGATACTGTGCTGCCCATGGAAACAGTGAAACTATGATTTTAACCAGAACATTTCCGTGCCACTGACTCCACTCTATATGTCCTATAGTCATTTGAGTATGATTTTGACCTTTAAAAGTCAAAGTCTAATTATTTATTTATGACATCGATACAATGTATGCATTATCTTTAAGACCTTTGTGATCTTTCTCTCTCCTTTTGGCACTTCTTACTAAGCAGCATATTCCTATTCCTAGAATTTATTTTGGACTGATATGACGTGTCTTTATTGCCTTGTGTTTGCGAATTCAAGGACATTTATTATTTACTAATATCACATTTCGCTGGGCTAAAAAGTCTCAAATTAAAAGTACAAGGAAAAGAAAATCATGAATTTTTCAGTGGCTCTGTCGAAATGAACAATGACTTAAATAATTCATGTAAGAAAGTTTTACTCTTCTATGCTCCTTATGAACTTCAAATGAGTCTGTAACTAAATGTGACACTTTCACAGCGAGAGGGTTCTGGTTAATTTACAGATATAATAAGATATAATATACATTCTAAAGTCATTTGGTCTATTTTTGTTATGTTTAAGTAAAATTGTTGGTTGAAAGTTGACAAAAGTCTCAGCGACACGAAGTCAGAAATAAATAGACAGACTTATATAGACAGATTTATAGTGTGGATGCACATGTCTAGTTTTCATAGGCTTTGCTTTATTCATTTGTCCTTTGTTGTACAATTGTACAATGACAAATAAAGCACTTACTTACTTTCCTACTTAAACAATCTCAGTAAAAAAAAGAGTATCAGTTAAAATATTAAAACTGTCTGAATATGAATTAGTCCTGCACAACTGTACATTCTTCACAGGTGCACTTCATCCTACTGTTTTTGATTTTAGTTGAGGATGTTTCGCTTCTATCTTCACTTAAATCCAGGCCAGTTTTATTTTAATCTCTAAGAGTAAAAAGTCCTGAGAATGTGTGAGCCTGCACAGACTGTTTTATTGTTTGTTTGTTTGTTTGTAACAACAAACATTATAGTGAGAGTTTGCTTTTTGCTGTTCCTACCATGGTATATGTGAGGTGCATTTCCTGTTTCCATGTAGATGCCATGATCCCCATATTATTCATTTTAGGTTAGATCCATTCTTTTACCTTGTTATTACTGCTGTAAAGTGCTACCTACTTAACCTATAGTACGTTATGTTTATAGTGTCTTATAAGCCCATGTGATCTGGGAACATTATGTGCATGACACCTAAATAAAAATATTCATTCATTCATATAGTAAAAAAAAAGCAGAATGTAGTTACGTGACAATCTATAGAAAGTTAACCTGTAATCTGCCATGTTAGGTTTAGAGTTAGCAATTATGCATATCCAAATCTCAAAGCGTATTGACTGGAGTGCTTACAGCCAGCGTGATACTTAATTTGAAAGCCAAGACCTTCTAGTTTCTAAACTATGTGTAAGATATGTGTGAGTGAAACACAACTTACATCACATTTGCCGTCCATAGACCTTACACTCACCCTCACCCTAAACCTAAACCTAAACCTAAACCTAAACCTAAACCTAAACCTAAACCCAACCCTAAACTAGCAGATAACAGGTTAAATAGGTTCAACACATGTTCATGCTTTGTGCATGAGATACATTTTATCTGGGCCACACAGTGTATGAAGAGCCTCTTCTGGCAGTGTGTGGATGTGCTACTGTCAGGTCTCGAAGGGCACCTCAATGTTAAGTGATATTAGATGCCAGTGAGTGTTGATGCATTAGTTCCAGCGTGATTCGACTCTCACTAATGGTTTAATCCAAGCGAGAGAGTGATGCCCTTCATCGAGAAACAATGAGCACATTCTGAAGAATGGTGCATCAAGAACTCCAATTTCCAACATTTCCTGCACAAAAACGCACACAATGTATCCACGCTTTGAAAAGAGTATTGGAGGTTTCAGTACAAAAAATATGTGTTTGCCTGAGCTGTTCGGGAGATATCATCTAAGCAACACTTTCTTTGCTCAAACAGTTAGTTCAAATGTTTTCAATGAACCTTTTAAGATCGGAAAAAGATGCACACCCACTGGAGCAACAATGGAGCAGGATTTCACATTCATTTCGGTGTCGAAGTGGGTAAGACTAAAACATGTAAATGCAGTTTGAAGAGTCAAAGTCTTAAAAGTGACTGTTTCCACATGTCCAGCTAAAAATATTATAATTGATTGTAATTTAGGGTGAAAGGGAAAATGCAAGGATGTATTTTAGACTTTGACTTTATTGGTTAACAAAGGAACCTACTTCAAACATTTTACAACTCATTAACTCAAAATTGGAAATAAACCTAGTCACCTCTCCACAATCAGTTGTCAAATGCAGGTCTAAACAGAACCTCTTTCACACTGAAACTGAACATTGTCAGCGTAGAGGCCGGTTCAACATCTTCAGTAAGATTTACGCTGCACAAAACTATGCATGCAACAACCCTCATATGAAATCTTCAGCTCCTACACGCCCCATTATTGGTATGCCTCTATACTGTGCATGTCACACGGACAATAGCTCAAGTGTCAAGTGTCCTGTGGCATGTAGCCATTATCTGATGCAGTAATGGGATTCCCTGTTATGCACTCAGTGTTGACACTTCTGCCCTCTGCCCTATAGACGGAAGCCTTTACAATGACAAGGAGATATATAGTGTTCAAAACCAATTTACTCAAATAATGACTATAGATTTCTGATATGTTAAGTTCAGAGTGATCTGTATGGGACTTATACACCAATGAGTGCTCACTGCAACAGCCCTGTATATAAGGGTATGTGTCAGCATCTTAGAGACTCTCCCCCGAGTTTTCCATTAAGGGAGTCTTATTTGTGCACATTGTGTTCCCATCTTCGGATGTGGCTCTGTGCTTCTAACATGCTTTTAAAGATTTCCAAGAGAGCCACAGCAGTAGTGCCCATGACCAGGAGACAAATACTCTTTTTATAAACACAATCTGCAAAATACAGAGAAGAAACCAAATGATTTTCCTCCTTTGTGTTGAAACATAATCTTCGCTTCTGAATGTCCAGGGTGTATTCCTCCTAACTTAACATAAATTAAGATAAAAGGTAATTGAAGACAGGCTTGTTCTGTCTCATTTTTACAAACTCTAACACTGAATACACATAAGCATTTCTTCTAAACACTGTAAGCCTCCAGAGCTCACCGCTCCACCTGTAAATATCACAGCGCTGCTACTAATGCACCCTTTGTTGCTCACAGCCTCTTCTTTCACTTCAGAAATCCTTGGACCATAACATCTCAGGATGTACCGCCCCCTCGGGACCAGCACAGTGTAACTCACCTGCCTCCGAGTCTCCTCATGCATGCAGCAGAAATTCTTCTTGCATCCATTTACATAAACATTTTTTCGCTGTGTTTTTTTGTGCACGCAAGAAGCTGGAAGGACACCTCGGAAAGAAAAGGATGCTTTTAACCCGACCAGGAGAATATGATGAAATTTCAAACAAGAAAAAAAAGGCAACAAGAAAAATGTCCCCCTTAGAAGTTAACGGTAAACATTGTGATAAAAGGAATCTCAACATACAAACTAAAGACACTTGCACACTGCTCTATTGTTATCCACGTTGCCCCCAGTGAATTGTAGCATACTTCCAAAACTTTGACTTTTTGAAAATAAACTTCTTCAAACAATCTTTGTGGAAAATCTGCAGCACGGCAGTCTTGTGCCGAGCTGACAGGATAAAATTTTTATCTCCAGTCTTCTCTTATTTATTATCTGTTTAATTGCCTTCAGTCCTTTCACAGCTCCGGCAGATGAATCACAAATGAGCCACTTTTTGAAGTAACATGGACATTATCTATTTTTTCTGTCCTATTTCCCACACTGGCTGTCACTGAGACTATCTACAGTGCCTTGCGAAAGTACTAATACACCTTGAACTTTTGCACATTTTGTCATGTTTACAACCCTAAACGTAAAGATTTTATTTTGAATGTTTTACTGAAAGTTCACACACAAGTAACAGACAACTGTGAAGTGAAAGCAAAATGTTATTTTTCAAAAAATAGAAAAGTGAAAAGCACATCTAGAGACTGACATTTTAGCCCATTCCTCTTTACAAAACAACTCTGTCAAATTAGAAGGAGAGCGTTTGTGAACAGCAGTTTTCAGGTCTTTCCACAGATTTTCAATAGGATTTAGGTCAGGACTTTGACTGGGCCATTCTAACACATTAATATGTTTGTTTTTAAACCATTCCATTGTAGATTTAGCTTTGTGTTTAGGGTCATTGTCCTGCTGGAAGGTGAAAATCCACCCCAGCCTCAATTCTGACTCCAGCAGGTTTTCCTCCAAAATGTCTCTGTATTTGGCTCCATCCATCTTCCCAACTATTCTTACAATCTTCCCAGTCCCCGCTGAGGAAAAGCAGCCCCATAGCATGATGCTCCCCCCGCCATATTTGACACTGGGGATGGTGCACTCAGGACGATGAGCAGTGTTAGGTTTGTGCCATACATAACGTTTTGCATTTGGGTAAAAATAAGTTCATTTTTTGTCTCATCTGACCAAAGCACCTTCTTCCACATGGTAGCTGTGTCCTCCATATGACTTCTAGCAAACTTCAAACAGGATTTCTTATGGCCTCCTTTCAATAATGGCTTTCTTCTCGTCCATAAAGGCCAGATTTGTGTAGAGTACGACTTATAGTTGTCCCATGTACAGATTCCCCCAGCTCAGCGGCAGTACGTCGCAGCTCCTCCAGAGTTATCTTGGGGCACTTGGTTGCATTTCTTACCAGTGCTCTCCTTGTTCGGTCTGTTAGTTTAGGTGGACGGCCGTGTCTTGGTAAGTTCGCAGTGGTGCTATACTCTTTCCATTTCCGAATGATGGATTGAACAGTGCTCCGTGAGATGTTCAAATCTTGGGAAATCTTTGTATAACTTAACTCTGCTTTAAACTTCTCCACAGCTTTATCCCTGACCTCTCTGGTGTGCTCCTTGGCCTTCATGATGTTGTTAGTGACCAATTATACACTCTGACCATAGCTCTGAGGCCCTCACAGAACAGCTGGAATTATACTGACAGTAGATTACGCATAGGTGGCCTCTATTTAATGGTTAAGGCAAGGTGCAGTCATTAGGAATGTTACAGTATAAAGGCAATTTAATGCACTCAGAAAAAGGCTGTATGAATACTTGTGCACGCCCCACTTTTCACTTTTCTATTTTTTTGTGTGAACTTTCAGTAAAAAATTCAAAATAAAATCTTTACGTTTAGGGTTGTAAACATGACAAAATGTGCAAAAGTTCAAGGTGTATTAGTACTTTCGCAAGGCACTGGTATGTTAACCTGAAAAAAATAAAAAACTTGATGTGACTTAAAACCAGGGGGACAGAGATACCTAGCATGATATTTTTCTCTCATCAACTTTCTGTCAAACTATGTTAAGTGGGTAAGCCAATGAATAGGCTGCTGCTTTGGAAAATGTGAGTGTGAGAGAAATCTCAAATCCACAAATTAACGCCTTCAAAAGCACTGAATCCATTGAAAAGTCGTTTGCTTCGGCACTTCCCTGAGTAAAATGATATTCATGGGATTTCTAACGGGTGCTGTTAGTTGCTGTCACCGCCTTGAGGGTGGACCACACGCAGCCCGAGGAGCGGCCAGGCGTCAAAAGTGCAGATGAAGTGTGAAAGTGGGCCATGCAGTGACTGATGTGCTGCGTTTAGTGCCACTGGCATCGCCCCTGTGCTAAACCTGCAGTGGCGCAGAGGGACCACAGATGAGATGATAAGACGCCATCATAAACACACAGACCTGACTCTCTCAAGGGAAGTTTACAGGGATGGTGGCTGAAGAGGCTGATCATCACTATCCTCTTATTGTGAACAGCGCTTTTATGTATCAGAATATTATAGCAAATAAAAGTTAAGATACTACTGTTGTACCGAAGACTGGAACCTTTTGAATATTTGTTTTGATGCCTGGTGGTTCATGTGAGAGCACGACATTTGGTTGTCCCAGATCAAATATGATGAAATTACTGGTTTTGCAGAGAGAGAGGAAACAAAATGAAATGTAAGCATATTATGATATTGCTTTATTGTTCAGCAAAATGAACAATGTAGAGGTACCAATAATAGTCTAATTCAGGTACCGATACTGTAAACCAAGTACTGTCAAAGTACTGGAAGCTGGAAAATAGATAAAAGTGACACAATAGCAAAGTGCGAGACTTTGAAATCAACCTTAGTAAAAAGGGTTGAAGAAAATGATGGAGCCTTGTGTAATAGCCTGTAACTTTGCTGCACAACTTTGTATGAAAAGTGCTCTATAAAAAAGTTTTGATTGATTGATTAAACTAAGGACTAAGGTCAACTTTATCATTGATCAAAGTCTACATTGTATCCATCTTCTTAACTACCTCTGGTTGTAAATGTTCTTCCTTTTTTCCAAGGACACTTTTTTCAGTGCTGCAGTTTATTGAGTAGAATCTCCACTGGCCTCTTACTGTCAAGTAAAAGTTAGCCAAGGAGACATACTTTCTCAATATAAAGAATGCTATTTTTGCTGATAACTGTCAAGTCAATGTACAGTCATTTTGATGTACAGTATTTATTTATTTATTTGTTTATTGAGTCGGGACAGTGCATGTTAATGAACATACATGGGTTTCATGCATGTAAACACGCCACACCGGATTGTAGCCTTGGGCCAATTTCCATCTGTTGTCCCCCATGCGCACTCTCAAACACACTCTCATTCATCCTGGCCTATTGTACATGTTTTTCAGTGGTAGAGGGGATCATTCTCACAGTCCATTTTGCCCATTCTGTGCAGATATATAAATAGCATATGCTTGAGTGAAACACAATATACGGTTGTTTGACAATTACTCATTTTGATGATTATGAAGCGCAAACCACGCGTCACAAACTATTAATGTGCAGATGTCCAGTAATTATAACCTTGTTGACAGTAACACAGAAGCTGCCTGTGGACACACACAAACACGCCGCGCGCTGTCTCCTAATGAGTCTGTGTTGTTTGAGGAAAAGAGAATTTTGCCAAGGATGGATCCAGGCCAAGGTTCAGCGAGGGTTCATCTGGACGGTTGTCTTGTGTCATGTTTGATTTTGGAACGAGTTCTCAAAAGATAACTGTTGGCTAATTACAATATATTTACAACCATCCAATTCTTTTTTTTACTCCTATCTTCCAAACAACTTAAAATTCCAAGGCAAATTCCCTGTGATATCCAGCCTGTATCTAATTTACCACACCACTGCCCGGCCACAAAAAACCACAAGCCCCAGTTTTATGGGCAACCGTCGTAATTTCCCCTGCTCTTTTTTTTATAGCACTGATGGTCCTGGGCCGTTCATTGTTGCAGAGCTATTTTACTTTCCTCACTTCGTTAATGAAAACAGGTACAAACAAAAAAGCTTCAGCTACTTTACAGACAAACACAGAGAACAGGGTCGAAATTGCTGTATTGTGAATATCAATCTCTGTAAAGGTGCGTTTCATCTGGCAGGCTAGGACCAATCCAGGCAAGTTTTAGGACCTTCCTTCATCCGTGGCCATGTGACGTGAACAAACTTCTGGCCTCTGATTGGCCAGGAGAGAGATGACTCCCCTCACTAAAACAGGTATAGGTCATATGAGATTTAATATTTCACAACATCATACCGCTGTTGAAACAGTACATTTTGCCGGTGATAGCATTTAGCCGCTGTTAGCACAACTTTAGCTGCTGTTAGCCTAACATTAGCATGTAGCTTACCTTCATAGTTGTCTTTTAGCTGCTTCTTTCCTTTAGTAATGCCTTGACACCTCTGAATCATTCCATAAACCGCAACAAAAGCCATTACTTGTCCAGATTGTTCTCATCGCGGCTCACAAATGTTATCATCGCTGTTCTGTTATTCCTTCAGTAATGTGTTTTAATTTCTTTTTTTTATTAATTTAGTGTGTGCGCGACCTGAGCGCTGGCCACATCACTGCGGTCCTTTGGGTGGGTACCTATGTTCCCCGGGTGCGATTTTGTTTTTCATAGGTGAGTTGGTACATCAACCAATCAAAAAAAAAAAAGATGTAGGTGAGTTGGTACATCAACCAATCACAAGTCAGGAGAGTGAAATGTCATACATACAGTATATCAATCAGCTTAACCCTGACCGTGCCCTATAGCCACTAAACTTAAGGATAGTGGGCTGGTGCCTAAACTTGATACATCGATGTTCCCCCACTTGTATTGATGGGGAACATAGGTACCGGGGAACACAGGGCCGACCCCGGTCCTTTTGCTACAGAAACGCTACACGTGAAAGCGGCCAAACAGGGCTAGGTAGAAACGTATTAAGTGAGGTGAAAACATGTCATACATTGGCTATATCACCAAGTGACCAATTGAAAATGGCCCAGAAACCCACGTTTGTGTTCCGACCCGCAAGTTGAGAACCACTGATGTATAGTTATGATGCACTGAGTAAAAGTGAACAAAAGTGAATGGTCTCCTCATTGTTGTTTGCGGGCGGCAGCTGTGCAGTAGTCTGTATGGTGCATTTGTCTGGGTGACTGGGTTTTCAGCTGGATCGATACCAGCACATGCTTTTGTTGAGTCTCCTGGTGAGATTTCAACGCCATTACCCTCCCCAGGGAAAAAATGCGGCTGGTTGAACAGGAAGAGCAATAACAAACCAGGATGAAAATAAAAAATAAAAAAAATAAAAGGTTCAGAAAACATGTAAGAAATATGCGGCATATCAAGTGTATAATTTGTCCTTCAAGTTTAAGTTTAAGTGTTTTTGTTTCTGCTAAGAGTGCTGCCTCCGCGATCCGGCCCCGGATAAAGCAGGAGAAAAATGGATGTTTTTGTTTCATTTAATTTTCAGTCTTTAGATTCCAGCTGTGATTTAGTTATATTTTTTTGTCTTTTACTCATTTGCATATCCCGCGCTATTTGGGGCTGTACCTCCTGTTCGTAAGTGTGTCTTTTGGCCTTGGACAGTGTGTAAAAATGAATTCATGAATGCTGAAACATTGAAATTAAATGTTGAAAGTACCTTTTTTTTAAATAGTGTCTGTTTTGTATCTTTTGACTGGACCTTTACTATTTCTGACCCTGTGCCGCACTCCGCCCACACCTCCATGTTTTTCAATAAGATGGTAATAGAGTATGGATTCTCGAAACAACAGGAGGTTACAACTTCTTGATTGTATGATAATGCGGGGGCAATGTGGGAGTAAAAGGTTTGATTTGAATATTTTATTTCGAGCTGACACAAAAGCGAAAGAAAAAATAAACAAAACAATAAAAACATTCTGCTCGAAAGGAGTGGAAAGAAGACGAGCTTATTGACTCCCACCCCCTATTCATGTACTTAAATAATAATAATGTGGTTGCAACAATGACAATATTTAGTCCTTATTGTCTTGCTAAACAATTAAGTTGGTTACATATTTACAACAAATGCAACAACGCATTAAGTCAATATTTACAGTATGTTACACTTTATAACAAGTGTACAATTTGTATTTCTTATACCTTATTACCATGTTAGTGTTATTGTTATTCATCATCATCATCATAACAACCCATATAGCATACTTTGTATCAAAGTGCTTGAATGATACATAACATAATTCACATTTATTCATGGAAAGTATAGTATTAATAGACTGATTGATGCTCATGATAACAAGATTTATCTTAATGATGTGTGTTAAAAAAAAAGAATTGAGGTTCTTCTTTTTTCTTTTTTCTTTCCTGTGGTCTGGACCTGCTGCCTGAGGGAGCAGCCCCCCGAGCAACCGGACCATTATTTTGTTAAGTGTCCTATACTGTGCATTTAAAAGAGACAAGACTTAGGAGTCTGCCAGAAGAGGCTTTCCTCGAGCAGCCGGCCCCCCACTTGTCTGCCCTGTACTACGAGTTATGTTGAATGCGGAAATACATAGTTATGTACATGTTATAGCTTCTAAGAATTTAATTCCTTTTTATTACCATCAGCACCAATACCAATACCGCTGTCTGAATCGATTTAGTTGTTTCTAAGAATAAAATAATGATTGTTGTATGTTAGTATAATGATTGATAATAACACAACAGGAATAGCAATAACAATGGAAATACAATATAGTACTATATACTATAGTCACAATACATCATTGATCACCAGCATTAAAAAAAATAATAAATGATCAAATCATGATAAAGCAACTTATGACCTTATTAACAGTTAACATTGAACCTAAAGGCATAGAGCGATGATGCTATATTTGCTCACCTTATACAACTAATATAAAAGAGAGTAATGTGCAGGTTACCGGTGCAGAATACAGAGCCTGATGTTGTAACAGAGGCAGCGGAGTGTATGGTTTAATAATGATAGCACCATCTGGATCGCAGCTATCACTGAACTTTGCCTAGCATTGCACATATGGAAAAATAGCTCTGAAACTTTCTTGCCAGCTTGAGCATAACTACATAAGGTTGTTGACATATTGAGAGCAGCTGAGGCATATCTTACAACTGACACTGAAGGTTACCGAGTGAGAATAAATACTTTCCAACTCTTGCGCGGACTTGACCCCGTCCACCGAGCACGGAAACTTATTGCCATTGATTTACAAGGATTTGGAATAAGAAGAGCTGCAGTGCCGGGTCATATTAAAATATATCACTGAATCTGTATAACCTCGAGGACCACTGGCATCCGAATGTGAGTTTATTATTCTGCCGCTGCTGTTCACATATTTAGTTTTTTGTTACAGGTTTGTTGGGAATTGTTTAAATAATCCAGTGGTCCTTAAACTGTACTTGGCTTTGTCAGGTAATAGGTCGTTTTTTGTTTTTGTTTTTACACCCGGTTTAGATCTGACTTGACCTTGATTCTGGTGGTATTTGGAAAGTCAAACATTTCTCGAGGTGCTGCAATGACCCATCTTCAGAGCGTCACCCCTTTTCTGAGCTTTTCTCCTTTTATTGAAAGTCTCATTCCAGTTTATCATTTGCACCATGTCAAGGTCATTTTTTTTAAATAACTTTAATGAAAAAGAGAGATTTCATGTGAACCTTTGAAACTCTGGCTAATAGTTCTCCATTTAATAGAAATAAATAATATCTGCTTTCTCATTTTAAATAAACACAATTAGGCGTTGGCACAATCATTTGCATTGGGGGTTTGAGTTTTTAGCTGTTGAATGTCTCTCCTGTCTCCTCAATAAATAAAAAAGCCTGTGAAAACACAATGCAATAATTTGTATCATCATCTATTCCTATCGCTGTGGTGGCATTGTACTCGGTGGTGCCTCATGCAGTACAAATTCACAAGCTGTTTTGGAGATAAAAATGTTTGTGGCACTAATGCGATATTGCACACATTATGTTGCAAATTGTAGCAAAGAGCTGAACACATCTAAAAAAAAGGAACCTTTTAAAAAATAAATCTTATAAATTCGTATCTTTCAAGTTGCCTTTACAGTGTGAGGGTGTTTTTTTCTTAATCTCTGAAGCAAATACTATGTGACGGCACAGCAAAAAAGCACACAACTAGCGAGGTAAGATATTTGTTCTGTAGAAAGAAAAAAAATCCAAAGAACCTTTAAAGACTTATAAATTGAAACCTGAAAGAGGAGTCGCCTCACATTGAATGAATGAATGAAATTGTATTGCATAAAGATGAAAATTATAAATACAATTCTGACTGTCTGGAAATGCTTCATAACCAATAACCAATACCAAACCTTGAACATTAACCTCCATTTATAACGGATAAATAAATTAAGATGAATAGTCACAACACACTTTCTTTCACTTAAAACTGACCCAGTAAGTGTATGTTATTTGTGAGGCCCTTTTCCTAATAGTGGTTTTGCTGAAAAGCCAGGATGCCTCATTAAAGTATAAATTTGTCATCATATACAGTATCTATTCTGCACTGTAGGGCTTTGATATTGGATTGAGGGATAGCGCCTTGAAGCCATCACACACATTATCATAGAGAGTAGAAGGCGCACTGGTGATAGATCTACAGCCCTGGTTAAATATTCATGAATCATAACAGTGATTTACAGATAATTTCCTGTTGATGAATCTTTTATGAGGCATCTGCCCACAAGAAACTTCAGCGCCATCACCAACGAAACCGACCTGCCTCTCATTATCAAGCCTTCAGGAGTAATTACTACCGCTTTGTGATCGCACAGTGCCCAAAGGTAAGTGTCAATTACACTCACACACTGTACTACGTCGTGCAAGGCATAGCGCTGTGTAATTGATACAAATTTTATCAAAATCGCAATCACCACTTGGGTCAATCTTTGTTATTGACATGGGGCTTTTTAAGTCATGTCCACAGGCAGCTCGAGCGCTAACAGCACCTGCTTTGGAGTTTGGATAACTCATGGAAGATCTTTGTGTATTGAAAATATAGCGTGGAAAGTACTTTATCTGAGCAGAGGTTTATTTAAAAGATCCATCTGGTCTATGTTGATGAATCAGTTTATTGAAACTGATGTAGCCTATCCCAGCTGATCTCCATAGTAACGCAGGACAGTCGATAGTTCAGACAGCTTTTCAATGACTTAAAGTAGGCAGACACTGATCAATTATCTCTAAAAGTTGAAATTACATAATTTAACCAAATTGCCTTTTTGGCCAGCAGCACTTCCATACTCACTGAAAGTTTCAGTCATTTACACAACATCTTTCTGTTGCCAGGAGACGTTTTAATGCTTTAACATGTCACTGCATTTTGTTGCCTCTCTGTGACAGTAAATAAAAGTGAGAAAGGCAGGAGGATAAGGTTAAGGTGCTTTATTTGTCATTATACAACAACTGTACAACAACTGTACAACATAATGTGTCCTCTGCATTTGACCCATCCTTCGACGCCGCTGAGGTGCAGTGGGCGGTACCGTGACCGGAGACCCATGTCCAGATGTGGAGCCAGGCTGATGGTCAGAATCACCTGACTGGAGGATTCACCTATTGCACATGTTTAGTAGTAGGGGAAACCTATGCAGACACGGGAGAACATGCAAACTCCACACGGAAAGACCGCGTCCAGGTGGGAATCAAACCCGGGACTCGTAGCACCCGTAGCACGAGCACTACTGCAGTTAGTTGCTTTGTTTGGTTCAGTTTTACATTATTTGCACAGAAACATTATTCATGTGACGGGTGACGTTTAGTCACGTAACTCACAAAAGCAGAGTTGTATTTATTTATCTTGATATATAAAAACAAATTAATAAAAAATGAGATTGATCAATAAGAGGAAATAACAGTGATTTGTCTGCAAAATGACTTTTTTAATGTTTTAACTATACATGCTTTTCAGTCATGTGACTTTTGTTGTTATTGTGGCCATTTTGAATACCCAAGTAGAATTATGCAGTACTACAACATGTAACAATATCTCAACTCAGGATGAAAATGAAAGACAACTGATTGACAGTGGCATTTTTATGTCCTCGTAATCATTGCTCAAGAAGATAACAGTTAAAACACGGCCCCAGAGACGCACGTTTATGTGAAGAAACCAGTAAGTCAGTGTTTAAGCTGCTCAGGATGTAAGCATGCTACCAGTTAGCATTTAGCTTTAACAGCTCAGCTCTGACCTCTCCAACGGAAAGCCCTGAACCACAAACATCTAGCCTTGGATACAACATGTGACAGAGGTCAGAGCTGAGCTGTTACTGTAGTATTTCCTCAGTGTTCATAGATGTGAGCCACATATGTGTTTACTGTATCATGTTGAAGCCATTGACAGTTGGTTGACAGTTGCTAACCGGTAGCATGCTAACATAACAGCAGCTTAAACACTGACTAAGACTGACTAAGACTAAGACACTATTGACATGACAAACTGTAAAATCCCAGATAAAGGTTTTCTGTTTCCTCTTTGATGAGTTAATTTAGTGAAGCAGATCTTTAGTAAATCCTGCTGTAGCTCGACAGACAGTTCTGTGTTTTAACTGCTATCTTCTTGAGTAATGATAACGAGTACATACAAATACCCTGTCAATCAGTTGTCTTTCATTTTCATCCTGAGTTGCGATATACATGTTGTAGTACTGCATAATTCTACTTTGGTGCTCAAAATGGCCGCCGGAACTATGCGTGATGTCATTGGAAACGCATGTATATTGTTACACACCTGATGATTTCAGTGATGCTTTATTTGATTAATGCATGTTTCAATAATCCTGTAAATTCAATCCATCACCTTCTTCCACACTGAAAACACCAGCCCGCACTTCCGTACTGATAAACCTAGAGTTTGTGCTGTAAAACCTCCATGTGTCACCTTTTCGTCTGACTGCTCTAAAGCCTGATCTCGATGCCTGGTCTCAAACCCTCTCTCCACTCTTTGCCTTAGTTCCCGCACTGTAGTAATCTTCTTATTGCAGCATCGGTCGGATTACCTGACTATAGATACTCAGAATCTTCTCCCCCTCCTGCTCTCTCGGCTGCAGAGTTTGTCCGGGCACAAGATTGTATCCCTAATCATTTAGTCTCACACTGCGGCGCGGCGACATTGCACTGTACCTCGGTCTGAAAATTATCTGCAAACACTTTTAGTCATGCTCCACGCTCCACTCCAAACCTGTCCAGCCTCCTACTGGATACGAAAATGAAATGGAGGCTACGTGTTCCGTCAAAGTCGCATAATCCAGCAAATGATGCTTTGATGTGCGGTTTTGAAATTAGGCAGCTGGCTCGCTCGTGTGAGGTGAAGTGGGATATTTCTGGGACCAGGAAAGTAATGACGCTCACCTGAGTCAGACCTAATTTAGGAAACTTGTCGCAAAAACCTGACCTTGCAATGTACTTTTCGACTTTTTGGGGGATTAGTTGTCTTGTAGGGTCTACTCTGAACATATTCACGATCTGAACAATAATCATTGTTAATAATGATTGCTTAAAGGGGGGTATTATGTAAAATCGACTTTTTCAAGCTTATATCATGTTATTATGTCATTCCCTCATTAAACACATGCCCGGAGTGTTGCCTTGGCTCATTCACATATTTTTGAGTAATCAGTAAAAACTTAGACGGCAGCCATTTTAGGTGTAGCTATGCCTCAGTCCTCCTAGGAACGCCCCCACCTCCTGGAGACGCCTCTGGAGCTTTTGTCACCAGCCAAGCCACCAACCACTGCTCCTCAGCTCAGCAGAGCCCCCTCCCCGCACAGTAGTGTTGTTTAGATGCCACAGCAGTGTGCTGAAGGGGGCGTGTCGGAAAGCTTCTTAAAGAGACAGAGGCCTATTTCAAGACGTTCAGTACAGCCATTTTGAGAGAGCAATTTTATTCAAGGCAGTTATTTTAATTTACTGCATATACAGACCAACAGAAGGTTACGTCATCATTGTAGTATGCTATAGACTGGTGCTATGTGATTGAAAAAAGCATAATACCCCCTCTTTAAGTATTTACCAATGCTTTACTTAATGGTGTGTTTACAATACTATATCATTTGTCAACTTTTTCAATCGTAGAGTCATCGGGGATATATTTATCTATTTTATTTTCACATTAGATACACTCACAATCATGTCTTGCCCAATTTAAGTTTAAGGGTAAAATGTTTCACCAGTCTGAATGAGAACTTCATTGTTACTAAACCTCCACCCTCTAGTCTTAACCCAAACCCGTCATGCACTAGGCACTTTGTATTTCAATTGTTATGAAATGAAAAGAAGCTAAAGTGTAGGTCCGTGCTCCAAAATCATCCCTGTGGCTTAATTTGAGATTCTCAAACCACTTACTGAATATAATCATAATCATCCTATTTTCTGTCTTATTAAACGTCAGTGCCTCTTTATGATTGATTAGGTAATAAAGACATGCTGCCACTGAAGTACATGTTTTACATAATGTGCAATAACATGTGGTCGGTCAAGTCAAAGTAAAAAAAAAAAAAAAAGGGCTTTAGTAAAAAGGTGTTTTTCTACAGCTAAGAAAACATGAAACACTGATCATTGGCACACTGTATGATGTGGCCAATAAACCCAGATTACAACATGGCGGTCTTGAAGCACGGAGCCAGCAGATGGAGAAGCAAATGTTGTTTGACATTTGAGGCCACACAGACTTCTCTGCATGTGAGATTAGGAAAACCAATATTACAGCACTGATAATGGCCTCGTAAAACCGCTCTGAAGCTACAACATGGAGTATAATGACAGGCTGCCATGGTAACAGCCTATATCGTCTCAGAGGGTAGTGACATTTATGTTCGACGCCAACGTATGTGACTTCCGTGATCACTATGATTGAAGTTCATGCTTTATTATGTTCAATGTTAATAAGCAACACTGTCATGTCCACATTTGAATATTTCCTAAGAGACTATTGAAAAAATGAAAAAAAAAAAACTTAATTAGAAGACTACATTGTGTTAAATCCACCTTGAAACCATGTATTCATGTGTTTTGCTTTATGTGAGGGTCTATTGCCAATTGACCCTCACAACTATAAAACTCCAGTGGCCATAAACACAAACATGCAAGCTCAGCCTTTTTAATCTACTTTAATAGCTTTGCGTTCAACCAAGGAGCAAAAAAACAGTTTTTTCCCCCCTCTCAGTCAGTGCTGTGCTCTGTTTAGTAAAGGCTAAAATGTATCTCATTAGTGCAGATGTGCGGCAGTGTCCAGCTCCCCTATCGAGATGAGACACCATTAAAGCAATAGCCATTAAGACCGCCCATTTGTTTGCACACAGTGAAAATGCATAGATGGAAAATAGCAGTAGATTTGGGAAGGGACACTTTGAATTATTGTGCTGATCTCGGTGCCATCTGGATAATGGATTTACGTTTGTTTTCACAGAAGAGCAATAGAAAATTTGGTGCCAGTTTTAAAAGTTATTATGGCCACGTTTACATTAGGGTACTGTATCATGTGGCAACAGATAGCAGCAATATCATTACTCACCAGCCGTGTAATTCTCTAAAACTCTCAGGAAATGTTATGATATGGACTTAATAAAAAATACACTGCCTGACCAAAAATAATAGTATTAATAATATTTTGTTGGAAATGTGTGTGTGGCATAATTTCAATTGTTTCTGAAATGTCAAAAGATCCAATGCGTTAAATCTTATTGATGATGGGAGAGTGTGACCACTGTGCAAAGCCTTCTCCAGCACATCCCAACGATTCTCAATGGGGCTAACCCTAAGGTGAAGTATTGGCCCAAAGTTTCTGAAGTCTGAAGTGTGAATGAAATGGAATAGTGACTTGAATGAAGGTTCTTGAGTCATCGTCTGTACTCTGTAGTTGAAGTGTCGAATGTTTCGCCTCTCATCCAAAAGGCTTCGTCAGCAGGTTCAGCTCAGCCCGCAGCCCAGATAGCCGTTGTGGCAGAAATAACCGAGCATTTTCAGATTGCTAGTGTCGGAGCAACAGCAGTAATTTCCTGACACTCTCTCTCGTTGCCAATCAGAGGCCAGCAGTCTGTTCATGTCACATCAGACACGGGCTAGCTAGAGGTCGATCCCAAAACCTACACCTGGTACCAGACCGGTTTGGCACTGGCCTTTGTTATGGAAAAGCTCGACAAAGTGGGTGAAAGAGCCATTCGGCTGATACGTGCCTGCATGTGGCAAGACACCTATAGACCACAGGGAGGAGTTCAGCTTGGCTTAGCCCCTCCCCTCTATTAAGAGCTATTCTCCCCTGAAGGTAAACATCTTTGTAATTTAAGTCTTTGCAATTCTATGTCATTGACTTAACTGGTACATTTTAGAAGAAAATAAAATAGTAAATTGGTATGTTTAAATGTATTGCTAAAAATCCCAAATATGACCATATTTAGAATGCTTTCTATGCCTTGATATAAACATTGTGGCAAAAGGTGAGACGTTTATCCTCCAAAGCCACTATATAGCATATAGCAATGCAGCTCAGTGAGAGCTGAAGAGAAGGCAAGCTCTTGCCTGAACTTTAACAACTTCTCTCCCACACACGCGGCCATTAAAAAGGTCAGTGCCTGTTCCTCCGTAGACATAATACCACTGTCTGTTTGAGATCACCGCAGAGGAACACAATGCGGCATGTCTCCCAGGCGCTTGTGTGTAGGTTCTCCGGTTCAATCTAATCTGCACCCACTGTGATAAAAGGCAAACACCATCGAACCATGTTTACAGTACAAGCAGCAGGGGAAACTGTCTGCTGCCTCTTGATGTGTTATTGTACTTTGTCTGTCAATATCCAATGCTCAGAGTATCTGGGTCTAGGTTTACTGTTGTTGCTAGTGTGGCAATACCAGGATGGCGTTGTCAGGCTTTAATTTATTTTATATACCACTCGTCATGTCACACTAGCAATCAGAAAATACTGGGAAACAAATTATTTATGTATTGTGTGAGAGTTACTCTCAGCATCCAAATTTAAAGAGTACCTAAACGGGCGTGCCAAAGCCTTCCCCACCCACAAACAAAAGTCAAAAATTGCTGTGAAAGAGGCGGTCTCTGAAGTTTGGGGGTGACATGTGTGTGGGCCTTTGCATTGGCACAATCACAGCAGACAGATTACGTGGGAGGGACTTGCTTATATACCACAGGTGCAGGACAATGGGCAAGACAACTGGCAGCACCTGATGACGATGTGTGGAGCTGGTGCGGCTTATGACGTTCTGTGGAGGCTGTGGACGCGTCTCCAGCCAATCAGGAAATTCTAATTTAGTAGCAGAGTTTACCCTGAAGGGGCGCAACCCATTCGTTTTCAGGCCAAAGTTAAGATTTTACACATGTTTGCGCTATAATGTCAGAATAATGTCAGGGACCAGTGGACAACACTATGAGACACCCATTGAGACAGTTTATCAGTAAAAAAAAACTTGATTTGGTGTTTAGTTACTCTTTAAGAGAAACTCTGCAAAACTGATGACATGTCGGCACTATCCATGAAAGCCGTTTAGGGTACTTTAGAGCAGTGGTTCTCAACCTGGGGGGTCGGAACCCCCAAGGGTGCAAGACAAATTTGGGGGGTCGCCAGATCATGTAGATAAAATATACATATTTCTATTAGCATATAATGTATAATGTAGCATGTGTGTTCTATTTTACCAGAGTGCCATTTTTTGTTCGTAATTTGATTAATTTTATTTTAGCCATTTGTTTTTTCTTTTGTTTTTAAGAATTATGTAGGCTAATGTTCCTATTTCTCATGGTGTGACAAAGGCGCGGGGTCACAAACTCCTTTAACTGGTATAATGGGGTCGCGGCTCCAAAAGGTTGAGAACCACTGCTTTAGAGCATTTAAAAGATATGATGCTTTGAGTTACTGTAATTGTATTTGCATTGTATCAGTCCTAAAGTTTCATCACTCGGGCGGAACAGTGGCGCGGCGGTTAGCGCTCGTGCTTCACGGCGAGCAGGTCCCTGATTTTATTCCCTTTCTGCATGGAGTTTGCTGTTCACCCTGTGTCAGCGTGGGTTTCCACCGCGTACTAAAAACATGTTCAATAGGCCAGGATGAATGATGTGTGTGCATGCGTGTGTGTGTGTGCGTGTGCATGTGTGTGTGTGTGTGTGTGTGTGTGTGTGTGTGTGTGAGTGAATGGTGTTGGTCAGATGTGTGCAGCTGTGTTTCTGTCGGTCTAACCCAGAGGAAACTGTAGCTACATACAAAGCTTACTATATGTGTAGAGTGAATGAAGAACAAATCCCCTAAACTGTGTGAAGTGCTTTGGGCGACTTGTGTCATGTGAAAAGCGATACACAAACAAGCTTCCATTCCATCGTTTAAGACCCACTTGCAACAATTTCAAGCTTTTGTAACCTTTTCATCGATGCAGGTTTTGTTCTGCTCTTTAACTTATAAGATTTCAAGCACTCATGAGATCCTTTTAGATAAGTCTGACTACATTATCTCCATTCAACCACATTTTCTTCAGTAAATGCTGTGTATCCCCAAGCTTCCATGGATATTAAAGATGCTGTGGAATTTATGTATGCTTTCAATCCAAACAATGATTACTGTATTGACCCCAGGCGAGGTAACTCAATAAGATGTATGCCTATCCAATTGCAGAAAATGGTCATTCTTACGTAATATTATGTTTGATTTCCTTGCACACTGAATTTAAAAGAATGCATTTAATTTCACAGAACAAACGGCACTTCTGTCTGCCATATATGATTCTGTTTATCAAAGCTTGTTTCCAATAAACCAAACCCATCCAAGCTAATGGTACTGTCACACTCCAAAGGTGATAGATTTATTTAGCTTTACAAACATTGTGATTACAGCTGCTGTCAGTTTCAGCCCGCAGGTATTCATCATGTGTCAGGCCTCTGTTCTACACAATCAAGCCAGGGTTAACATGACAAATGGGGACTAAATTGGAAAACCATGGCGCGCATTCACTGTAATAAGCTATTCATTTTACAGCTGACTGCTTGTTTGTGTAAAGGGGGCTCGTTTCCAATAGATTTACACGTGTGCGGCGAATGCAACCTCTTTAAATCGGCTTTGACACAGCGCAAAGTTGGAATGTGTCCAGTAAATTATAAAACGGAACACGTTGTCTTTCTTTGGTAAAAAATAAGACATGGTGCTGAACAAACAAAGATGCCACACTTCTCATTAAAATCCAATTAACTTCTTAATGTATTCAAATTAGAAACAATTGTGATCACAGGAAGGAATGATGCGGGGCTTAAACTTTGGAAATGGGCCGCTTCGTGTGTCAAAAACACCATGAGTCTGTGGTCATGAAAATACTAGTCATGATTTTGAGATATGATTATTCTCTTAAAGACGAATGACAAATGCATATACTGTCAGTTCATTTAAAATATCTCGACTAGGATTTAGTTTAGAGTGTTGCTCCCACATACACCTTGCTTTATGGTATGGTTAGTGTTTACATTTGAGAGAAGACAGAACTATGATCTAAATGAGGATAACATAGTACCGGTCAAAAGTTTGGAAACTTTTTTTATATTTTGGCTTTTCTTTATTTGTAATTACATTTCAACCTGAAAAGACTCAGAGACAAACAATTAGAAAGATTTCAGCAGTAGACATTGATATACAGATTACAGTTAGTATGGATGGGTACAGTATAGGTTAGAGTTAGGGATGTCTTCCCCTGGAGCCTGGAGTGGTGGTGGTATGGGAGACCAGTGAAGGATGTAATAGGGTGAAGCCACGGACAGAAGAGGCGGTGAAGGGGTGGAGGTGGGTCGCAGCACAGCTGGGAAGCTGACGAGCCATGAACACTGGATCTTAAACGCAGGCCCGTGGGCGATGATTGGTTGCGACGGAGGTGTGGCTCTGCACTGATAGGCTGAGGTGAAGGTGTGACCCTTGCGCGATCATTAGCTGGAGGTAGGTGATGCTGAAATTAGTCTTCCAGGCTGAATTTATGCCTAGGTTTCATTATATGCTTCTCATTGAAGGCGTTAAACTATGAATGAACGCATGGGATTATGTAGGAAACAATAAAGGATGAAAAAAGTCCAAATATATTTTTTAATTCTTTAAAGTTGCTGCCCTTTCTTCTTGGCATTTTCTCAATGACAGCTGCATCGGAAGCATTTGGTGGTGGGGGGACACATTTAAAAAATGGGGGTTCTCAGAGGTCGACTTCATAAAATTAAGAACTGCAGTGGGAAGAAAACACGATGCACGAGTGTCCTTGTGCTTCAGTTTGGTAAATCTGTCAGTCTGTCCAACGATAAGCCTCCAGTATTCTCACTTTAGCCGCGGTTTACAGAGCCATGTTTACATTTCAGCTGCTCTGAGGTGATGGTGGCGGAGCTGCATAAACACAGCTACGCAAAGCGGTGTGGATGCGCCGCGGGGCGACGCGATACTGGCGCGATACTGGCGCAGAAAATGCCAAAAAATATTGTTTTTTATGGAAAATAAGGTCATATTTAATTGTTTGCCAGGTCCAGTCTAAACTAATAAATGTAAAGTCAATGAAAAGGGGGACCAAACAACCACTTTTCAAAAGTGGGGGGACACGTCCCCCTCACAATGAATGGTTCCGGGGCCCATGCTCACTGAGAAAATGTGAAAAGTGTGCAAAGCAGTGATCAAAGCAAAGGCCGGCTATTTTCAAGAATCATGGAGACAAGATATTTGTTTCCTCCAGAAGAAATAATGTGACATGTTTAATTGTATAGCAAGTGCATTTCTATACTGTATGATTCAATACTATCTTCAACATTCTTTCCAGATCCGGGAGGCTTTCACACCGAACAGTTTTGACAGCTCACTTCCAGCAGTTTTCTTCAGAGTGATCACGTGACGTGGCAGTGACGTGTCTTATCTACACATATTTTGGCGCCATCTGCTGTTCAACTTTTACAGCAACTAGTACAGCTTCCCAGGTCTGTGAAAGCAAAAAGTCCCCCTCCTCCCGGTTAACTGTCCCGGTGCGAATTGACAAATTTAAATTGCCTACATGATTTTTGCTCCATCCCATTCTTTAACCAAGCCATAAAGAACTGCCCTGAGCAATTTATCAAAGTAGGTAAAGCAGTAGACTCAATTCTGCACGTTTGCGGCTGGTTGACTTTTGCATTTTGTTTTTGCAGTAGTTCATTCCAACACTATTTTATTTTCTTTATTTCCCCCCTATTTAAATAACTGTGCAGTGTCCATGCTTCTGATTGAATGCTCCGACTTATGTGGATGATTGTGGAAACCTCGTCTAATCTCTTCTCTCTCTCGGCTCGTGTCTGCAGGTCGAGTTTAGTGCCATGTCTTTTCCGCTCTGTTGCTCTTTATCTCACTAACCTCCATCCGCCGCCGTTTCGCTGTCTCCGGATCACCGCAATCGCCGACCGCTCTGCTGGAACCTGCTCCCATTTCGGCAGCAGCCATGATTGATTACCCATCACCCCCTTGGCTCATCTCCGCTGCACTGTCTCTGCCTGTTTTTTCTTTTTTAGGTCCTGGACACATTCGGTCAGAGCAGCCCAAAAACAAGGGCGCTGTGGCCCTGTGTCTTGAGGTATTAAATCAAAAAAACCTTAATTCTTGGCTTGGCGTTAACAGCAGCTCAAGCAGTTTCTGCTGGGAGTGGTGTGACCTTTTCTTCTGCCAGAAATTACACATTTCAGCCTCTATAAAGGACAGAAGTGGTCATGATTTCAGTGCTGTAGTTTGGCAACCTTTTACACAAGCCTTCAGAGATATTTCCGATTTGATCTAGCATGAGATTTTTAACAAATACAGCAGTTAGATTCCGCAGCAAGTTACATGATTATATTTTCACTCTTACAAAAATTTAGAAAGAATGTTTCTTTAATGGGTAATTACAGTCTGCTTCCTTGTGTTACAATGCCGGTGTGGCTAAGTGAGTTCACCCCAATGGTTAAAATGGTCCCTTGGCCTTTGCAACTTTCGCTTTGTTTCACATACATTTCACAACCTCAAAATGTGAAGTCATTGTACTCCGAATTGAGAGTTTTATCCTGAACAAAAGTGAAAGTGTCAACGTGGGAGGAGGATGCGCGTGGGAGGATGTGTCCATTGTTATTGTAAAGTTATCTTACTGTAGAGTGGAAAAGTGAGCCAAGGTTGTTAAAAGTTGCCTGAAGTGATTGAATTCCACAAAGAGACAATTTTATATCGAAATAAAGCGAGAATGTGGTTGTGAGGTTAAATCATTTGCCAGAAAAGTTTATGTCTATAATAAAAATACATTTTATTTGTTTGGCGAATGTCTAAGCACTCAGGGTCGCCTTACATCAAGGAAACATATTAAAAGTACAATGCAAAACATCAGAGAACAATAAACAAGACAATGTAGAGTTCAGGCAGATAAAGTATCCAGGCAGACATAATGTCTATAAACGTCGGCAGCAGGTGGTGACGAGCCGCGTCCTTAGACCCAGCGGCATGGCGAGGAAAAACACAAAAACCCAGTGGGAGAGCACTTTATAGCACTTTACAACAACACCAAGAAGACCAAAGTGCTTCACTACAATTTAAAAACACAAAATGATTACATCCTAAATCAGTGCGTTCTAGGTGTTAAAAGACAGTTTGAAGAGATGAGTCTTTAATCTGGACTTAAAAAGGGACTGATCTGAGAACACGCAGGATGAGGGGCATGCTGTTCCACAGTTTAGCAACCATAAAGGTCAAAATCTCAGTTAAATGTAATGAAGCAAGACCATGAAGAGCTTTAAAAACAAACATTACAATTTTAAAATCAATCTGGAAAGGATCAGCACCTCCAAATCTGAGGCCATGGTTCTCCACCGGAAAAAGGTGGTTTCCCCGCTTCAGGTCGGTGGGGACTCCTTACCTCAAGTGGAGGAGTTCAAGTATCTTGGGGTCTTGTTCACGAGTGAGGGACGGATGGAGCGTGAGATCGATAGACGGATCGGTGCAGCGTCAGCAGTGATGCGGTCGCTGTATCGGACTGTTGTGGTGAAGAGGGAGCTGAGTCAGGGGGCAAAGCTCTCGATTTACCGATCGATCTACGTTCCCACCCTCACCTATGGTCATGAGATCTGGGTAATGACCGAAAGGACAAGATCGTGGATACAAGCGGCCGAAATGAGTTTCCTTCGCAGGGTGGCTGGGCGCACCCTTCGAGATTGGGTGAGGAGCTCAGTTACCCGGGAGGAGCTCGGGGTAGAGTCGCTGCTCCTTCACGTCGAAAGGAGCCAGCTGAGGTGGCTAGGGCATCTGTTCCGGATGCCTCCTGGTCGCCTCCCTCGGGAGGTGTTCCAGGCATGTCCTATTGGGAGGAGGCCTCGTGGAAGGCCCAGGACACGCTGGTGGGACTATGTCTCCGAGCTGGCCTGGTGTCGCCTCGGGGTCCCCCAGAACAGCTGGAGGAGGTGTGCGTGGATCGGGAAGTCTGGGCATCTCTGCTGAGACTGCTGCCTCCGCGACCCGGCCCCGGATAAAGCGGAAGAAAATGGATGGATGGATGGAATCTGGAAAGGAACCGGGCCAGTGCAGGGAGCAGAGGATGGGAGTGATGTGGCTGTGGCTGGAACTGGTGAGAAGACAGGCTGCTGCTTCTACACTAACTGTAACCGGTGGAGTGATGACAATAGGAGGCCTAAAGCAGAGGTGGGAAGTAAGTAGTAGTACTTAAGTAGATTTTTCAGGTATATGTACTTTGCCTGAGTATTTTTTTTTCTTTTTACTTTTACTCCTTACTTTTAAAACACAAGTATCTGTACTTTCTACTCCTTACATTTTAGAAAATCAGGTCATTACTTTTAAAATCTCCAAAGGTGAGCAACAACACGACCTAAACAACTTAAAACCCGGGCCAACAAGCGCTGACAAACAGGAAGCTAGAGGACGCAAGCTAGTCGAACACATGGATAGTCACGCCGTGTTTGTTGTGACTGTGAATGAGTCGTATGGAGGAAAGTGAGCAGGACAGCGTCATCGAGGATAATACCGCAGACACCGAAAGACAAGAAACACGGCACCCATGGCCTCACCTGAAAGAACTTTTTGTTGTTGTTGGCTATAAGAATGATTCGTGGCGCATGCAGTGCGTCCTGTGCTTGCCCAAAACACACAAACTTTTAGCATTTAAGAATTCACCATCCGATCTGAAGAAGCACATTCAGGTTTGTTATTTAACTTTCGTATTGTTGTTACTAGTATACATTTGATCAGTTCTGGAGATTTTAAAATGATATAAGTGTTAGTAATGCTTTGGAACACTATATTAGTTTGTTAGAAAGAAAGCTGGTGCTAGCTTGTAGTCTGCCGCACTAGCTGTAACTTATTTCAGGCTGAGTAAAAAATAAAGAGTTTGAAGGTCAAAACATGATTATTTTTTTTGAGGGGAAAATATCAATTTACTTTTTACTTTTTTACTTAAGTACATTTAAGAGTATGTACTTTTTTTTACTTTTACTTAAGTAAGGCAGAGGTTGCAGTACTTTTACTTTTACCAGAGTAGTTTTGTGCACAAGTATTAGTACTTTTACTTAAGTACTGAACACTAGTACTTTTAACATCTCTGGCCTATAGAGCATTGCAATAGTCCAACCGAGAACTGATAAACGCGTGAGTCGCCTTCTCCAGATCTTGGCGCAGGAGAAAGGGCTTCATCTTGGTCAAAAGGCGCAGCCTACAAAAGCTGGCTTTGACAACAGCATTTATTTGTTGTTTTAAATTCAGTTCTTGGTCAAAGACAAGAACAGGTTCTTGACGGCATCGTGGACCGGGCCCATGACCCTGGACTGAATCTGAGGGGCCAAAATGATCGGTATCGCTTCGTATTAAGGATTGCTCGGTAAGTATTAATAAGGTATTAATAAGTATCTGTTTAGGATTACGGGTTAGGATTAGGAGTAGGATTAAGGTATGAATTAGCATTATTCAAGGCCTATTAGCATGGTATTTTATATTAGCATAATGAGCAGTTTATTAATATCTTTACAAACATATTTTTAATGGCCTATTAATTACTAAAGCTTCAGAATACCTTATTAACACTTAAAGGCTAAAGGCTTTTCTTATACAATCTGTTTTATTGTTGTGTACAAGCTGGGTGCAGAAGGAACTAGCGAATCCAGCATCTTTTTGTAGCCTCTGACTAAGAAACCAATAAAGTAAGCTAAACTTTACAAAACAAAAAACTTTACTTTGATAATTCATTCATTCAATATGGGGAACCAGCAAACTTTGCCCATAGACTTAACATCAATTACAATATGACAATGACAATTTAAAAATGAAGAGAAAAGAACTGAAGTCCGATGCCAGGTCACTACTCGTAAATACATCTAGGGCCTAATTATATATTAACTCCAGTATTTTTTTAAATTCCCATGGTTTATCGTTAATTATATCCCATGTTTTATTTATTACACAATACTGAACTTCACTCATCCTGTCCAAAGACACAACATTAGTATGCATTTAATGGAGCAGGTACGGAGGTTGAACTCCCAGCTGGGTATTACTGGGCACTTTTAATCTTTGCAAACCAACTTTGAAACGTATTGAATGGTAAATTGATGCGCCCTGTCTCAGACCTATGGCAGATGGCACAGACTCTCGGTGTAAGCGCCAAGCTGTTTGTCTTGCTAAAGGTCTCCGCGGTTTGTCAACATTCAATCAATCGTGTCAGTAATACAAACAAAGTGTGTATTCCCGGGTTGACTTTGTCTCTTTACAAAGCGAAGTGAAAAGAAAATATGCAATATACATATGGAGAAAGGGAAGCAGAGAGAAATCCAACAGTCCCTTTCTCTTTTGCTTGGAGTCACAAACCAAAGCTGAAGAGAGAAAATGCACAATTGTTACTCTCTTTTCTTTGTTCTTTCCACTTACCTACTCTCTAGTTCAAGTCCTGCGTCACACCACTGGTCAATTTACACAGCGCTGCAATGCTAACTCGCGCCTGCTCCAAGACAGCTGGCCTGTAACTGAAAGTCACGCTCTGGTAGACCTGTGAGAGCTGATCATGTTTGCACACGATGGCACATTTGTTGTCCGCATTTTATAGCTTTCGGTTAAGTATATAGGTGAAACTGTCCCATAATGCCTTCCTCCATTCATTTACATATACATAATCTGTAGTTCTGCTTGGTTATTCAAGTTTCGGTTGAACCTTGTGTTGTTGTAGAAAAAGGCACAGTTGGTAAAAGTACTTGTAAACTCTGACCTCAAGTGGTGCAGACCTAATGTTGCAGATTCATTTACTTGCATTAGCTGACCAGTTGCAAGGCCATCCAGCTGATGTTCTGTTTCTGGAATTGTCCATGTGCAGGGTAAAGTATCTACCCTCTAACACTCAAGTTGTGCAGAGTGAAGTTCTGTTTCGAAACTGACCAAGAAGTGGCTGATCAGCTCGATGCAGGCTTAACAGATGTGTTACATTGAAGAGCAGCCGCACGTACAACACGCACCAAACAACTTCAGTCCCAATTTTATTTAGAAGGGTCAAAGTGTTAATTTTACATATAGACATTTGTTAAAGCAAAATAAAGCAATGAGACCTAGTGAATTTATTGGCAGTGGAATTTATTTATTGAAGAAGCGAAAATGCATTATGTAAATATGATCAATCTGAATCTGAATTACTCAGTTAAGCCAAAAGGGACGATTATTTTCAGTTAAAAGTATCACCAATTGATTTTGCAACATTAGTGGGCTGTGTCAAGGGGGTGTTTGTTCCGTGGGGCGAGTGCGAGTGCGTCTGAAAGTCACAGCTAAGTCGATGAGTGAACGTCCGAAGGTGCCCTAACTAAGGATTGAGTGGAAGGGGGTAGGGGAAGGGAGAACCAGAAAGGCCCCAGCTGTATGGTGTCACGTCGAGATGCACTGAAAGTGCATTAACACTTTTTATTACATAATTTTACACGATTTAAGCCTAACCCTAATCTTAACGTTACAGTAAGATACTTTTATTTTAAACAGTTTTAAATGAAAAATGCTGCGGTTGGATTCACACTGACCCAAAAGTGCCGCACTCGAGTCGAAAGCCGCTGTAGTTCGACCTAATTATGTGAAAATGCCCTAAGTGGGGTCGGTAATATTATTTATCTTTCAAACAAAGAGGTGTAAAGGTAAAATGTTCTAATCAAAAAGACTGTAGTAGTACATGAGTAAATGTGCTGTGTTTCTGAGCACCTCTGGTAAAGTCGTAAACAACTCCTCAGGCAGACGAGGTGCAGCAGTTTATTTGTGGTAAGGTATTTTCTAAACCTTGAGTTTCCTCCTCCACTCAGACATCTATCTCCATTTCTGCTTTCTCCAATACAACGGCCCGGTCCCATTTAGTCTCAAATCAATATTCTTTATTAATATGAAGCTCACCTGATCAATTCTTCCTGAGTGAAGGAATCCAATAGAGACGTCAGAGGAGGAGGTAAAGAAGCTCTGTGTCTTTACTGTTGTTTGACCTCATGGAGCAAATGGATGTGCTTTAAGTCTATCCTTGGCAACGGAAACCATAGTTAAGTTACTTGCCAGGAACAAATGCATTTACTCGATCTTTTGAAGGTCTACAATCAATGTCAGGGGCCACTATAGAGACTGTATCGTAATAGACAAGTCGAAGCCTTGATTTTACTGCAAAATAAGCCCATCATATATCTACTGTATGTAAAACAAACAATATAATGATCATGAAAAGACAATGCATAGACATGTTATTTATTAATTTGTTTATTTAAATGCTGACCAAAAGGAGCTGCAAAAGGGCACAGTTATTACCGATCACTCACTCTCCATATTCACGCAATTTGTCTTGCCCAAGGAAATATAAATGTATTCAGTGTGAACTGGCTGGATCTGGTATAGGCCTCTACTGCCTGGGCCACTGTTGTTTGTATTTCATTCATTTTCATTTGTAATGTATTTTCAAGTAATGTGGTGCTGCATATTGAAAATCCGAGCAACCACATAATGAGCGCATTGTAATGGTGAACATAATGAAGCATAAGGCACACAACAGTACAGTTTATATTGAAGCATCTGGACCATAATGCAATTACTTTTTCACCTCCAAACAAGCAACATGTTTTCTACAGCGCTTCATGTCTGACCATCCATCACCTTGTCAGTTATGATTCCACACAAAACACGATCACATTGTGTTGGTGTAGCTTTAAAGGGCCCATATTGTGCGTTGTTGTGTGGAGTTTCGTTTATATGTGTTATACTTTAGGTGCAATAATCCTGCATATTCACTCTCTTTCTCATGGGCGTCACCTGCTTGTGCTCGCCTCAGGACTCAGTGCTAGTTCAGATCATTTCAGCACTCAAATTGCATTCACAACAAAGAATGTCTTGCAAGAAACTATTGTTTTTAGATTTATTTAAATGTACTTCAATGTGTGTGCCAGTAAAGGACAAGTCCAGACATTTTGTGTGCTCAGAAGCTACTTTTAATTGTTTTCTATGGATTTACATTACTTTAAGTTATCATATTTGATTGCCAAAAGCTGTCCAAAGTATTAAAAAGCCTCTGAAGAATGGGCTATACGTATTCACAGAAGCGATGTATGACTTCTTGGACTGAGCAAATAAATAATGTGCGAGTTACTAGCAAGTTACTTATCGTCAGTGGCAACGTGTTTACGCCCAATCATCTGTTGGGCGTAAACACTTAAATTCAGGAAATGACTGTGGGGACACTGCGGATCCCTCATTTAAAATAAATAAAATTACGCATTATGCTGAGTGGCGGCCATCGGAAAGTCCATTCAGAAGTCACGTTTCATTTCTGCATATACTGTAGTGCATTAGGCATTTTAAGCTTTCAACGAGTCACCGGAATAATCTTTGCCAGTGCCAAAATAGAGAGGATTGTGGAAATGGCTTGTAAAATACAGAATAATCTACTAAAGCGGATGAAGTCGTAATGGAAAAGAAGCGCATCATTGTTATATCTACACTTAATTGTCAGAGATAAAGATGGACTGCTTATAGTTCTGTGAATGCATCTGTGAGAGAGATTTACAACACCAGAGGAAAAAAGAGTTGGAGTTGGAGTTATGTTGTAAATTATTTTGTCACTTCGGGGACTGAGTGTTTTGTAGATGTAATTACTTAATGGTTTTAGGTACAGGGATGAATTCCTTGGCATTTAGCTGGACAGAATCAGGTTGACTGTCTTTATTTCATGGTACAATTGCCGTCATGGTTTTCCTCAATCTGTCACGATGGTTTGAGCCTTACGCAGACAATGGCTTCTTATAAACAGTAACACATACTGTAGAAGAACCATTGCCCACACAAACATTCTGTATTCTCATTGCACTCGCACATAAATATTGATTTAGGACCCACATACAAATCTCTAGTTGTTTACAAGGTGATTTTCCTACCGCTTTTATTATGATTCAAGGTTCCCTATGCAATTATGTGCACCGTTGCCTTGCCTTTCTCTTACTGTTGTTCCATTGTGGCTATACACAACAGAAAATGTTCGTGGACCAATATAAAGCTAAAAATGCATGATGTTTCACTATTTGGTGAGGTTTATGTAAATCATGTTATACCATATACAAGAAATACATTCCAATCTATGAGTCAGGTGTTATAGTTCTTCCCTCATTTGTATTAGTGCCTTGTGCCATTTGGCGTTTTCAATTATTCACCCTTCCATTAATTGATAAATGTCCCAAGTTGTCTTTCTGCCACTCTCCTTCAGAATGGGCTGTTATAGTTTCTGCTCTCCACCTCTACACACCAGAGAGGCCATTACACAAATTCTTAACAATGACTTGCTCTCAGATGTAAGAAATGACTCTGATGTATGGCTGACACTGGGCTGTTCTTTGCATAAAAAATGAATGGCCGCTTTCCATCCTCTCGAGTGCTTTTATAATCCGCACGTACGGAAGACTAAATCACAGTCATTCATATGGAACATCTCGGGCCGTCCATTTCCTGAAGCCGTCTGTAGATGTGCAGGTTATAATCACCATGCCATTATCGGTCATTTTTATCACTTTACACCTTACATTAGGCCATACATTGTTCTTTCCCAGAGTGGAAAATAATGGCTTTTAGTCCAACCATTTTGCCATTTAGAGTTGTGAAATTTAACAAAAGCACTACCTCTGTTTCCAAGGCAACTGTTGAATGAATGGAATGAAGCACCTAACATTTGGAGTAATAAAGCAATAAGGAATTTAGAACAACACTTCTCTATCTTTAAAAGGTGAAAAGTCCTCAAAATGGCACCATTGGTCATGGGACTGAAAATCACGATTAGTAATCTAGACTTTATCGTCAAATAGCGAATAGCTTTAAAAAAAAAAAAAAAGTGAGAAAAGGCTGTATTTACAACATGTGTCAGTGCCGCTGCGTTTATCTCTTGATGAAGAGATGACAGCAGCAGCGAAGAAGCCTCCTGTTTCCTTTGCCATCGCTGCTCCTTGTCTAACGCTTCAGGTTCAGCAGAAAGACAAGGCAGCGATGGGCAGCGCTGGTGCCACTGCCGTTGGCTGGGCGCTGTACTAAGGGAAGGCGCTCATCCACAGGACCCTCGGGGAACCGCACACAGACTGCGAAGCTACTGCAAAGCTACAGCGTCGTGCTCCCATGAAGGGACCCACAGCAACACTGTTGGACAGAGCACCCAAGCGCCAGCACCAGGTTTTTATTTTATTTGTTTATTTATTTGTTTATTTGAGCAGTAAGTTTGCTGAAAAGGAGTGGGCCGAAGCAAATAGCTTATAAGCGCCCACCACAAAATTAAAAACAATAACATTTACATTAACAATCAAAGCAAGGAACGTAATACAAGATAACAAATCATAAACAAATCGTAAACAAGAGAACATAAGGCAAGGTAACCACAAATAATAAGGAACAATAATAAAACACAACAACTGCAAAATAAAGAAACAACAGCAAAAGAATATACTACAACACTCACATAATGTGTTCGTATTTAAAAAATATAGATTCTTTGTAAACCTTTTTAAAATGTGGCAGGTTTTTACAAACTTTGATGCCCTCATCTAAATTCCTCCATACTGTACCTCTACACCACGTCTCGTGGGACACATGCTTTTTAAAGTTGTTCTTGAGTACTGTTTATCGAACTCATTTTATCTCTCAAGTTGTATTTGACTTCTCGTTTGCAGAACATATTTTGTATACTTTCAGGAAGCGACTTTTGTGAGGCTTTGAACATGATTTGTGCCATCTTAAATTCAGTAAGGTCCTCAAATTTCATTGTTTTTGATTTAAAGAATAATGGATTTGTGTGTTCACAGTATCCAGCTAAATAGATTATTCTTATTGCCTTTTTCTGAACTTTAAACAATGGGTCAAGATTACTTTTATCCCCAGATCTCTATGTTAAATGGGGGAGGTGAACAGTATATAGTATATAGAGCTTTGTTGTTAATAATATATTTAGATTTATTCATTAGGGCTAAAATCTTTGCCACTTTAGTTTTAATTTTTATGACGTGAGGTTTCCAGCTGATTTTATGATCGAGTGTTACACCAAGAAATGTATGTTCATAGACTCTTTCAATAGTTTCGTTGCCAATTTTAACTGGTAATTGTACATTCATTACACGATTTCCAAAGAACATTGCTTTGGTTTTCGTAATGTTTAGAGACAGTTTGTTTACGCAGAACCAATCTTTCAATTTATCCATTTCTTCTGTAATCTCGATCACCATTTGCTGTAGGTCTGCACCTGAGAGTATGATTGTTGTATCATCTGCAAAAAGGACCAGTTTAAGCTTCTTAGAAACCAAGTACAAATCATTGATAATAAAAATAGTTTAGGTCCCAGCACCGATCCCTGGGGGACACCACACACTATAGGGTATCACACATGGATCTGCACTGCCCCATTTAAACATACTGTTTACAGTTTGTTAAGTAGGATTCAATCCAATTGAATGCAATACCTCTTATCCCATATTTTTGTAGTTTGTTGAGGAGTATATTGTGATCCATAGTGTCGAAAGCCTTCTTAAGGTCGATGAAATACCTATTGAATACTTATTCTTGTCGATACTATTTGTAAATTCCTCTATGAGTTCCATTAACGCGAGAGCGGGAGATCTGCTTTTGCAAAAGCCATATTGACTGTCATTTAAAATATTGTGTTTATCTATAAATGCGTCTAGTCGAGTTATATAGAGCTTTTCTATTTTTGAGAATTGAGGTAGTATTGAAATAGTTCTATAATTAGAGAATTTTGTCATCATTTTTATAGATGGGAATAACTTTTGCCATTTTCATTAAATCTGGAAATTTACCAGTTTTGAAAGACAAATAAAAAATATGGGATAGCGGTATGACAATGTGATCGATGACCTGTTTAACAATACTCATATCTACCTCGTCACAGTCCAAGGATTTCTTATTTATGAAATTTCTAACTATATCAATTATTTCTTGTCCTGTTGTTGGCGTAAGAAACATTATATTTGGGTTTTCCTGGACACAGTCATAATTATAATGTGTGCATGGTGGAGTTATTGAGGAGGATAATTGAGGTCCTATGCTTATGAAATACTTATTGAACTCGCTCACAATTTCATTTGAGTTTTCAATTTTCTGACCATTTGACATAAAGCTCTGTGGTTTCAACAGGATGCTGAAGTTACACAAGGTCAGAGGGCGAACAATACTAAACCTCTGCTTTTTCCGAGCACCCCCAGCGAGTGTGCGGGAACAACATATTCGCATCATCACACATGCAACCATGTGACAGTTTCTGACCAATAACATTGCTGGCTCGCGGCTCGGTTCGTTTGAGTGCGGTGCATTCTGCATCCAGACCTTCCCTCAAACGAGCTAGAGAACGGCACGGTTTGAATATCAAGAATGAGCATCTTAGGGTGCACTCACACAAGCGATCACGATGTTGTCACGTCGGGGGGATATGGTAGGCAATTTAATGTTTTAAATAATAAATAACCGTTCTGATAGACAAAAACTATGTTCACAAACAGGGCATTGCTTCACTTGCATTGTAACCGATGGGTAAATACAGCATTAGAGGCCTTAATGCATCAGCTGCTGTTGCCATTCACAAAAACATCTGTCGAAAACGGCCAGAGTAAACAACAACAACAGCGATCACTCATATTCCAGCATTGTTTCTTCGCCAGCAGTTAAGACAGGTGTTCAAAGGCGCTTTTCTATTTTATTATTATTCTGTTCTTTCTGAATTATTTATTTGTGCTGTGGCTGGACAAGGACATTGCAGCCGTTGACAATACACATGCCACATTTTCCCCTTAGCGTTCGATCAAATACAGTACTCCTTCCAAAAAATGTTTACACTACACCAGGGAGGGAAGTTTTCATTTTACTGTATATATGTTTTTTTCATTTTCAGCAAAGCACTGGCCATGGCCATGTGGGAACAACACACAGAGACTGAATGAAGGCATAATAACAAATATTAGCATCACCAGTGTATGGCATGGAGGTCAGGCGTCTTTGCCAAAGAAATGTTTTGCACAACATCGGTATTTGCCACACTTCAGCTTTTTATATCTTAACACAAATGGATGGATTAACTGCATTTGTTGATAAAGGAAACTAAACAGAACCATGTCATTTTGCTCTCAACAACAGGATACAGACCGACATTAGCTCTTTGCATTGTGAATTGTATTTTGTATCTTTTTGTAAACACTACACTGCACCATTTCACTATAATAATAGCACATGTACACGTGCAAAAGCTGCAATTTGAAAGGGGGGAGAAGGGAGGATTGCTGCGCTGCTTTCTAGCTTATCATTCCACTGACTTCTCGACTAAAATGAAAGGCGATTGACGATTTTGGGGCGACTGTGAAGAAACCAGCATGAGCGCTGGTGGGAAACATATTATACCAACCTGAGCTGTCTGCTTTTTCTGTTTTTAAAGGTTGTGCACACGGTTTGGAAAGACGAAATCAAAGGGCCAGGTTTTTTTTGGTGTGGATCTGTCGTTATGCGCCGAGTAATATGATGATTAGGACTTGAAAGAGAAGCATATCCTTCAACTCAGCCGAACTCAAACGACATCATCACTGTCTCTCCCGCATGGATTAATTTGGTTTTATAGGCATCGGGGGGGAATTTTGAAGATGCGTAGCATGTTTTTCTTTTGAATCTTCCTGTTTGGAAATGCCCTTTGCAGAGCGAGAGCCACAAAAGGAAGATCAAGGAGGAGAAAGAAGCAGTGCTCAGAGGAGGCTGACGCTCATCATTAAGGCATAGGGTTTACGCATAAATCATAAAAACATCATTAGTTATATGTAGGCAGACAAACATATGGGTAACTCTACCTACCTACCTACCTACCTACCAGGGCTTTTCAAAATGTTCACTGACCTTACAAGAACTACCTCATAAAAGACAGTGTATGCATGTAATCTATGTAATTGCTTGGATGAATCTATTGCTCACAGTGAATAAATGGGAATGAGGGAAAGACCAGTGCGCCCCACCTCAGGACAATAAATTCTGTAAATACCATACTCCAAAGAATGAAAATTAATGAACTTATGCCATTTGCGTTGGGTGAATGAATAGCCGCAGAGACTATTAAAGGATCTGTATCATGCTATTTTAGCCATTCCAAAGTAAAGTATAGGCATATATATGATATATTGTACCTCTATCACTATGGAGTACTCATTTTTGAGAGAAATATAAGTATTTTTGGGGGGTATTTTCCCTACCCGGAAGATAAGACGCTTCGATTCAGTTAACTCCGCCCCTCTCTCTGCTCATTCCACATTTGCAGTATTATAAATATAAATATCGCTGCAAAAAGTGAAGTTACTTCACATAATGCAGTTATAAGGAGTTGACATGTGCAAAGCAGTTTCATAAATGGCTAACACACATGCTAACACACACGCTAACATGCGTTTTGATTGACTCACCGCTCAGTTTGGACTCCCATGAGATCGCGTTGGTTATAAAAGTTATAAAAGTTAATCCACTTTGATTCTGGCCAAGGTTCACCAAGCATCCATCAGGTTGGTTGATATAGTAGCTAGCTTAATCCCGGAAAGAAATTCCAACTTCTGGCGAGTGCACTCTTCTTTAGGAAGGTTGAATAGTCCTGTTGCTCTCGTAGCCAAACGCGCATCCGTGGCATTATCGGTAAGAAAAAAGAACAGGCGGTGTCCAGAGTAGGTTAGAAAGAGCTCAGTCTTCAAAAACAACACTTATGCTCGGATCCATGGCTCCTCCAGCCGTGGGTGCGCTTGATTAGCGTCGTGGGACGCTTCGGAGGGTTGCTGTTTTTTTTTTTGTTTTTTGTTTTTTGAAAAAAAAAAAAAAAAAAAAAAAAAAAAAAAAAAAAAAAGCTGTTTTATAAATAACAATCAGGCCGTAAGGCATTACATTACAGACGTAGAGCACTTCCGTTCCGCTGTGACGACACAACTGAACAGCTCAGTCGTTTACCAGGAGAGGGTGGAGCAGCTGCTCAGAGAGCAGGATTCAGGAGGATTACTTAGAACTGCGTGAATGAAGCCAAAAACCGCTCTGGGGGTGTTTTTGATAAGGAAATAGCATAACAACATGGCTAAGAGCTCCAAAAAGTCGATTTTGCATGATATAGGACCTTTAATAATGTATGAAGTTTGGACATACAAAGGGATACACTTTGCCAGGGGAACTTACGCATTGACAACTGGCTCACAACAAAATTAAACTCATTTTACTCATGTGGAATTCAATTTTTAAAAACAGCTACAGTTCTTTTCTGAGCAGCTATAGTTTTTGTAGAAAGCAGCCACCGATAGGCCACTAGACGGGCACTGGGGTGGGCGACTTAAAACGTCTTCGTCCCGAAACAAATACCCTGCAGTCCACAGTGCTTTACAGAGCAATATGTACCTGGAATCAGTTAGCACACAAAGAGTACAAAATACATAGACATTGAAAAAGATGTCTACACAAGAACAAGAACTACTGCAAATGACCACGTGAGAATTAGACTTTTCCTGCCATGTTATTTATACTTTATATTTATATGTGTTTCACTATATTTCTGCATTCACTTTAAATCATGATGTGCAAGTTTATTTTATATTGTAAGGTATGTCATTGTAATGTTTTAAAAGGACCCCAGGAAGACTAGCTGCCATTATGTGGAAACAATAAACAATAAACACCACGACCGACAACAACAACAGCAACTAAATGATGCGTTCAATAACAAGGTAAAAGTGAATAGTTTTTATGTAGTTCTCAGGAGGCATATACAGAAATAAATACCATGTTTAGCAGCAGTAAAATGAATTGATACCTCCATCCTTCTTCTTCCATTTATCTTGGCCCCAGCCCCTTAAGGCTCCTCCCCCGGGTGGTGGGTCCACAGGAGGGCAGCTCCACGAAGTCTTCAGGTTGAGCTCAGTGATCTCCAGGCACTGCCAATCTGGGAGACTAAACTGTCCTTCTTTGTCTCTCCTCACAAGAGGCTTCTAAACCACTCAGCTAGGATCTGTTTGCCATGGGAGACCCTACAATACACCAACGGTATAACTCCTAGGATCATTCAGGTCCTCAAACCCCTCTACCGTGATAAGGTGGCAGCTCAAGGAGGGATTGGTCGTTATGGATACAGAAATGAAAAATGAAAATAACTACCCAAGAAATTACAATACACTAGAGCTAATTAGACCTAAGGCTCTTAGTCAGACTTGGCATGAGGTCAATAGCAACACATAATGAAATGCTTTAACATAACACATTTACTTGATGATTTTGGACTTTTTTTTTTTACCATACCACATTCATTTTCAATATTCCTCCCATTATGCATATACCCCCTGCTCTTGGACGGTTGCAGACAGCTGATGTAGTCTGTGTGCAGTCCAGTGCACTCGCAGCCAAAGCTGTAATTACGTGCACTCTCCATTTCCATTACCAAGGCATTATTACACTCTGGTGCCTGAGGTCCCATCGGCCAAAGCAGCTGAACCCAAACTTCACCACCACAGGAAGCAAACGTGCCAAATAAAGCCTGATTTATTACCCCGCACTCGCTCTAATAATGGGCGTCCTATGAGGGCTTTCGGCGAAAGTCATGAGCTGAGATTAACCTGTTTACGCCTCTGGCCAACAAACAAGTGTCACAAGAGAGTAAGTAAAACTGCGGACAGACAGGGAACGGGGCATTTCAGCAAAACGTAGGGATCTGTGAGAGCTGGGGGGAAAGTTGTGAAATATTTTGATGGATGAATGTGATTGTAAATTTCATTGCGTCAGACTAATGTTGTAACAAACCTAACTCTCCATCTCCAGTCAACAAAACAACACTTAAAAACTGTCCAGTTACGGTGTGCAATTGGGACATGTGTCAAACATTTCTACATTTACTTTTGATGGCTGTATTAGCAATTACTGCTATGATAAATATACAGCTCACTAACAGCTTAATTTCGCTTAAAATTGATACACATAGCTGACATTTTTCAAGAAGTATTCTTGGCAGCTTCTCCACCAGGACAGTGATGCAACATTTAATCTGGATCCATTGAAAACTCAAGTATCACATTAATCAATGCGTTCTCATGAAAAATCCCTGTGGTACTAGCGTCGGTGCGAACCTCCTTACGATTAAGAGTTGATTTGTGAGGTTTTAAGGTAAAAAAGACTGTGGCTGAGCAACAGGATATGTTTGGTATCACTGCACATTTGTTTATGCTTTGAATTTTATGATAATTTAGTTTCCTATATGTGGAGTGGCAATGGTCTGTATAACTTGGAGTGTCTTTTTCCAAATATCAAATAATAAGCAATGAATATTATTCATTTATTGTGGTGTTTGAACTGTGCAACATTTCACCCAGAAAATAGAATAAGATACAAGCATTTATTTAAATATGGTTTAAAATTCCTGTTACAAGTCAGACCATTGTAACTTTGCTGCAAGCGGGACATCACAAGCTTATCTCCATGGAGATGTTGTTAATTTGCTTTGAGTACAGGTCGCCAAACTTGAGGTTTAAAGCATTAGGTCCTCTTCGAAATGTTTGGTAACCCTGGCATATTTGTTTATTCATCAGTGTTTTGAATTGTATGAGTGTGTTTTCTCTTTTTACTTTGATACATGGGCTACACATAACCTGTAAAGCTCCGCAATGTGACTTTATGGAACATATAATGTTAATCTGACACAAATACATGTTTACAAAAGATCTGTGTGAAGGTTGAAAACCCTGCAAGGATCAAGAAAACAGCATCACATTACCAGGAGAACACTTCAGCCTCTTTGTAGCACATAAAGATTCCTTCTTTCTTTAACTGCAACGATTCTTCTGTACTTTCTTTATAATCATGATTTTTGACGTTTCACAGCTTTTACAGTTTCAGCGATGTCCACAAGTTATACCTAAAAACGTTGCACATGCATACTTGCGTAAGATCATGGTTTTATGCATTTCCCCCACATTTTCTGCAATTGGTGCATCATGTTCAGCTTCTACAATTTATCTTATTCCAGTAAAATTCCTTGCCTTCTACAGTCTTCCTTTATTTCTGTTTTTTACAAAGGATTTGGGAATCCCGCCGCATGCATTTGTATTGAGAGGTGTGCCCATCTGAAACTTCTACATCTTTTGTTTATTTCCAGGTTAATTCTGCTTTCTGCAAGTTTTCCAGTTTTTGCTTTTAGGAATCTGCCTATTTATTTATTTACCATATAAAATCAGTTGCATGTACTGTATGTCTTGCTGTAATCTTTGTGTCCAGCTTCTGCCAATGGTACTTCTTGGTCTTATGCAAGTTTTCCATTTTCTGGTTTTGGGAATGGGAATTCTCAGCATTCGTTTCAACAGGCTTTCAAATTATTATTTTTTTGCAAATTTAACTTTTACTGATTATGCCACTTTTTCTATTTTCTGCTTTTGGGAATGAGAATTCTGGAGTCGGTCACAAAGATTTCAGTCAATGCAAAAGTTTATTATTACTTATCAGACAAAATCAAATTCTCGATTCTATTTTATCTTTTTTATTTGAGCAGTTGAGTTCACAATGGTCAGCGGATAATACAGAAAAACATACAGATATTGTGTAGGGCTGATAAAAGCCAACTTTGGTCGGTCAGTCACATTGATGATAATGCTTTATCTAACAGAAGAGGCTGTCCCACATTGGTTCAGTGAAACCTTCTGAGACCCCAAGATCACCTCCACACATGTTAATTTAACATGGATATACTTTAGGTATATGATAGATCTGTATGAAGTTAAGATACATGAAGGGATCCAGAAAATGGCGTCACTTTACCAGGGGAACTTAAGACTATATGATTGAAGAATAATACAAAGACGACAACAAATGAAATGACATGATGCACAAAATTATATAAAATGTAAAAAAAAATTTAAAAAAGATTAAGTACAATGAAAGCATACAGCATATCTGGATTGATGCCCACAGTTGTGAAGACATCAGCTCACCTTCCTGTAACATAACATGATAATATTCTGATAATAACAACAACACAAAAATAACAATGTAATAATAACAACAACTATTGTTCTGGCTAATGGACGTTCACTGGAGAATAAAACAGATTAACTGCTGAGCTCTTAAGATGGAGAAAGACTGTTGTCGGAGGGAGGGGAGGTAGCTATATGATTGAAACAACTTACTCCAACTAAATTCAGACAAAACTGAGATCATTGTCTTTGGCCCACAGACACAAAGACAAAGTGTTATCAGTCACCTTGAGTTTCTCGCTCTGAAACCAAAAAATCAGGTTAGAAATCTAGGAGTAATCATGGACTCAGACCTGAACTTAAACAGCCACATCAAAGCAATAACGTCATCAGCTTTTTACCATCTGAAAAACATTGCTAAGATCAGAGAAATAGTGTCAAAACCAGACTTAGAGAGACTCATCCATGCATTTGTCTCCAGCAGGTTAGACTACTGTAACGGCTGCTCACTGGCCTTTCTAAACGAGCTGTTAGAGCTGCAGTACATCCAGAACGCTGCTGCTCGAGTCCTGACAAGAACAAGGAAATACGACCACATTAGTCCAGTGCTCCAGTCTCTGCACTGGCTTCCTGTTACTCAGAGAATAGAATTTAAAACAGCTCTGCTTGTGTACAAGTCTTTTCATGGTTTAGCACCAAAGTACATCTCTGACATGTTAGAGCCGTATGAACCATCTCGGGCCCTGAGAACTTCAGGGAGGGGTCTCCTGGTGGTTCCCAGAGTCAATAATAAACACGGTGAGGCTGCGTTTCAGTTTCATGCAGCTAAAACCTGGAACAGTCTTCATGAGGATGTGAGACAGGCCTCAACTCTGACAATGTTCAAATCCAGGCTGAAAACAGCTCTTTTTACCCGTGCATATGAAAACTGAAAGTATTTTATCTGCACTCTTGACTTTTACTGTCATTGATTAACTTTATGTTGATGTTTTATTGATTGATTTTATCTGTTTTCTTGTAATTTCTCTTTCTGCAACTGTGAAGCACTTTGAATTGCCTTGTGTATGAATTGTGCTCTACAAATAAACTTGCCTTGCCTTGCCTTGCCTAGCTGCGCGGGGGGAGTGGAGGAAGCTGCGCAGGAGGAAGGAGGAGGTGGAGCTGACCAGTGAAGTATAATGGGGACAAGCCCAGGAGGCGGAGCACCATTTCACCAACACATGTGCGCATAGGAACAAGCTCAGGTAGCTATTTCTGTGATTCTTACGGAACTAACTTCTCTACTACTGACACCAATACTGTTATGAAACAATTCTGAAACAATTTTCATTGAGAAAGTCTGAAATAAAGTAATTTAAAGGTTTTTAGGCCCCACTGGGACAGACTCTCGCTCAACCTGCCTGTCCGACAAAAATAATCAAATTAATAAATACATACAGTATATAAGCTATATAAGCTAATATACATTCTATAATTAAAAGACCAGTAGTTCACATGGAAAATGGAAAACCTTTGATTCTACATGCAGGGCATTGATTTTTGTTGTTGTGAATGTCAATGTGAATTTGTGAATTTCAATGCTTTTGTATGGATAGTTTGTGCACTAATATATGTAAGCTCTGTAAATACAGCATTTTATCTGGAATCATTTTTTGTGAAAAAAGACAAAATAAAAGGACTAATCATGAATGATATAGAAAGGGGAACATTGCAACTTGTTTCCCTACGGCGCTATATTTTGAAACACACCCGTACTTCCTGTTTGGATGTGACAACAGAGGCGGTTCATTTAAGCTACCTGTTTTGAACCACAGATTGGACAATAATCGTGGATGTGGCGTGGATACTAACCCACAATAATGATTCCTTACACGGTCAACATCAAACTAGCGGCTCGGACGTTGACTGGCACTCTCAATTTGCAGAATAAAGGCGCTGTGGACTGGTGAGAACCGCTGCTAAATGATTAGCTTCATAGCTCGCTGATCTTGACAGATGCAGGGATGGTTATGATGCTCGTGTGATGGATTTTGCTTTTTATCTGTTTTTATGGCATGCACACATTGAGGGAAAGCGGAGGCAACTCAGAAATGCCTAACAATGCCGAGAATTTTGTTGTACAAGTTGTATTGTGCATGTCGGAAGGAGGACCCTCTGTCATGTGATATGGCATGATGATGATGCCCCTACATTTGTGACATTAGCTTTGCACAGCAGTTAGCAGCTTTTGAATGGTTTTGTGTCGTGTGGCTTCATAAACTAAAAACTGAAATGAAGTCAGTCTGATCAGTTGGTTCTCATAGGCTGCTTTGGAGCTTGGAGTCATCCATTATGATGCATTGATTTGTGTGTGATGTGATTTATTACAAACAGCATTGTCACATCAGCATTGTCACATCTCCACTTGTTAAATACTTTTTTATAGCTAGTAGCATATCTTATTTGGTAGCATTCCTCAATAGTTTAATAAGTCACAAATTAGGCACAATATATCAGCAAATTATCTTTATCACAGTATTGCGTAACACCATATAACAGTATATCACAAAATCACTGAAGCCTTTCATCTGACTGAGATTCTCACATTCTTTAGTAACTCAATCTAAAAATAAACATAAATTGCAATTTTGGTCTTGATTTAACACACTTAAATTTCTTTTGATATTTGCAATGAAACTTACTGGGTTGAAATGGTGTTATTTATATTTTTCTTGCAATATTCACGACATTTATTGAATCTCACTTATTTTCCCCTGATATCGAGCAGCACTCGTCACAAATGCGCCCTAATTTGGTTATTATAATAATAATAATAATAATGCATCTGTTTTATATAGCGCTTTTTTCTGGACACTCAAAGACGTTTTACATTGCATTATTCATTCACTCCATACTCGGTGGTGGTAAGCTACTACTGTAGCCACAGTTGCCCTGGGCTAGACTGACTGAAGCGAGGCAACCAGTCTGCACCATCAGCCCCTCCGACCAACACCAACCACTCACTCACTACATTCACTAGGCTTCCTGGTGTTCCCAAACAGTCTCCCATCCAAGTACCGACCAGGCCATTCCCTGCTTAGCTTCCTAGGTCTGACGGGATCGGGAATAGCAAAGACCGTATGGCATTTGCTATGCCGCCTTAAATTATCTAACTAATTTAGATAGTTATCTAACTATCTAAATTAGTTAGATAACTAATCTTAACCAAATCCTTATTTAGAGCTTCATTCTGGTTTACCTGTGCTTCTGTGTCTGTCCAGGGGTTGGCAGGGGCTCATAGCTCAGGGATGTCACTCCAGCATCCTCATCATTGACCCAAAGACTTCACAGACCATTCAGGTTTTGGAGAGGCACAAAGCCAACGTTGTCAAGGTGAGAGATATCATTTTTTTAATGTGAAATTTAAACATTTAATATAATTATGTCAATGTTGTCTGTATATCAAATTCACAGTGCCATATCTTTTGGAAAGGGATTGTAATTTGTTTTGAGATTAAATAAAAGTTATTATTATTATTATTATTATTATTCCTCATCATGTCCACTACCTGTAAATTTAATTTCAAGTAATTCAACTTTTCGAAGATTCTAGTTGAATATGCTAATTGACAGTCTGTCATGTGGAAAACGTTTCCTATCAAAAATATTAATATTTCAGTGGGGATAAAAAGAGTGGTTAAACAATGATGTCCCCCTCTCCACCCCTTAATTGTCTAGATTTAAATGGGTCTGCAATAAGGTATGGACTTTTGATGGCCCAAGTGTGGCAGTAAATTACTGTGGTGCAGTAAATTACTAGGGCACTTGAGTCAAGACCGTTTTTCAAGTCACATTTGAATATAAGATAATGGATGCTTTTTTTGGTGCTTTTATGTTTCCCTTTGATGTTTATATAGAGCTTTACTAATATTACCATTTAGTTTCTTCTCCAAATACACACACACTCAACCTTATCTTTATTATTCTCCCTAGCTTGTATTACTGTTAGCGCTGTGTCACCTTGGGCCAAGTTACTTTCATAACTCTGGCAGTTCTTGTGTTTAAATCAAGCACAGCAGCAGATAACGTAAGCCCTATCGCTGATGGAGAGGTCTAGTGTAGCTTTAGGTGGGCTTTTGTTTGTGTGTTGTGTAAAAGGGTAAATAATGGTCCAATAAATCCAGCAATGATTATCAGACACCGGGGCTCAATCTGTAGCGCTCATTTCTCACTCTGAAGCACACTTTAATCTTCTAAGGCGGCACAGACACAGCAGTGAGCCATTCTTCTTCATCTGCTCAAACAACAAAAGCGTTGAGAGAATATGGACCGCAATAAAAAGCACACTTATTATCATCTATTCATGAGATGCATGCGTGGTGATTAAACCTGTAAAAGTCATATTTAAAGTACCCACAATTCGGAAGCAAGTCATCCTCTCTAATATGAATGTATGTGTAATATGTAAATTAGTACCATTTTGTATAATTACGACATAATGTTATTTAATGTTATTTAATTTAACAAAGGTTAAATCTAGACCACACTGTGTCCTGCCCGACTGTCTGGGAAACGAAAGTTACAAGTCATTCATTCAAATGGATAGATGAACTCTCAATTTGAAAAACTGCTCCTCGTTGATCAGTCTTTAAGAAACTGCCATAAGGGACATATTTTCAGTAAAGCCTCCTACATAATAGATGTCTTTATTCCTTTAATGCCAGGTGAAATGGTCCAGAGAAAACTATTATCACAACCTGAGCTCTCCTTACTGTCTGCGGCTGGCCTCGGGAGACGCATCGGGAAAGATCATTGTGTGGGACGTGGTCAGTGGGACGGCCCATTGTGAGATACAGGAGCACTCCAAACCCATACAAGGTCAGCCGCACATCTCTCTTGAAAACATTTATTAACATTTTTTTGTAGTAATGAGTATTATGTTTCTGCACTTTGGAAAAATAACAAAACATGTATTAAGGTAATAGCAGTATGAAGTTACTTTGTTATGATTTGCCTGGATAAAACTGAATTTGCGGGCCGATTAATAGATGATAAGGTGCTGTTTTTTTTCTCTTTTCCAAACCAAGTACTTGAATTTTCCTTGAGTAATAATTTTTACTGACTTAATTTGTTATGAGTTTAAAACAAACTCTATCCATCCTTCTGCCGACCAGAAACATGTTGTTTCTGCCAAATGGAGAAGCTTTATGCATTTCGGCATAAAGCATGGCGTTTCTGGCTCTGATTGTCTTTGCCCTCATTGTCTTGTTTGTCTTTTTCAGACTTGGAGTGGTTGTGGAATCAGGATGCGTCCCGGGACCTGCTGTTGGCGGTGCATCCTCCGAACTACATCATCCTGTGGAACGGAGACACGGGCACCAAACTCTGGAAGAAGAGCTATGCAGAGAATATCCTGTCCTTCTCCTTTGACCCGTTTGACCCGTCTAATATGGCATGTAAGTTGATGTTTAATCTTTGATTAAAACCACTTAAAGTAGAACCTGTTCATCTGGATACTGCTTGGTTAAACTTTTCTCAAAAGTGCCATCTTTATTTAGATCCCAGACAGGCTGGAGAGAAGGTTGATACTCAATCACTTAAAGACTATGTTTGTGGCTGTGGATCCACTGATTAAAAACCGGGTCAATTGGGCACATTACTCATGAACATGCACATGATTTAATAGTTCAATTTTTAAAGGCCCCGTGTCTGATTTTTTTGGCATTTGTTTATGATAATACAGGAAACATTTGTTTATGATAATACAGGAAACAAGTATAATTTTGTATCCCAATTCCAATTTATTTATTTAATATGGGGGAGAAATTGACCCCTGGGGTGCAACCATAGTCTTTTCTCTAGTAATGAGAAACACTGCCGTAAATTGATAAATTGTTCATAAAGCTACTAAGTGATGTCTTTTATAAATCCGCCTCCTGTTATCTGAACCTCTTTGGCAGTGCTCACCAGCGAAGGGATCGTCTTCATCACGGACTTCTCCCCGTCCAAACCTCCAGGAAATGCTGGTAAAAAGGTGTACATCGCCAGTCCCCATGCCAGCCCCGCCCACACCAAACCTGCCCCCGCGGCTGTCCCGGCCCCCACTGGAGCTAAGAAGGCCCTCAACAAGGTCAAAGTGCTCATCACCAACGAGAAACCCACGTGAGTTTTACTCTGAGTCTGAGTCTAGACTGCTGTGTTTCTGCTTATGCTTTATTCAGCCATGATGTTACTCGTATATGGAAACCTGGAAGCCCGTATGTCTGATCATATAATTCTTATGGCTGCAAAGTATTATAGAGGTTGAAACTAATCAGGTTTTCAGGTTTACCATGTACTTAAAGGCAAATGTTTGTGATTGATTGTAGTTATAGAAATATAACAATCTGTGCTTCAGGATATGTTGAAATACAAGTCATACATTATTAAGTAGTAGTGATGGGTCGGTCGCGAACGAGTCGGTACAAAGAGGCGGCTCTTTTAAGTGAACGATGAAAGCCGAGTCTCACAAGTGAACCGTTTTTTTTTTTTAAGGTTGCATGTTTATCAAGCTCTACATACACTGCTCTCTGCTACATTAGAGACGAATAGACAAGGGCAAAGACTAAAAGAGAGAGTAAGAAAATGGGTTCGGGGAGAGAGGGAGAAAGGATAGATAAAACATCTGCAGCTGCAGCACGTCCGCAAGGAACGAACCGGCTGTTCTCTATCTAGATCTCTACAAACTTGAACTAATCCATAAATGTAGTCAGTACATCTCTAGCTTTTAGCCACTTCTTATTGGAGAAAGATCCGCCTCATATTTTCGAGGGGCTAAAGTTTGGACTTCAGTGATGTCTGGAGACTGTATTCCTCTCTCAGCGAGAGACTCCAGCAGCTACAGACTGAGCAGGACCAGGGGTGGAGCTGACCCAGGCAGCAGAGGGACTGGGGAGAAGCTATGGGAGAAACATAAGGATTTTGACTGTAAATAAAAAAGGAGTACATATATGTACCAGCCTTAAAAGTGCGTGTGTTGCTATAATAAACAATGGCTCCACCACCTGGAAAAGTCAACTTGATTCCTGAAGACAAAACAACACCACTATAAGCCAATATCACTTCATTATAGCAATGGAAAAAAAATATTATTCTGTTCTTTTTAATTTCTTTCTTTATTATAGATGTTTTGTGCAGGGAGTAGTCAAAAGCTCAGTTAACAAGCCATGAATCAAAACCTCTCCTAAATTAAACTGTATTATGTAAACAAATGAAGAGCCATTTGGGAGCCAATTTTTGGTGAGCCGATCGAAATGATCCGGTTCACCAAAAAGAGCTGAAAATCCCATCACTATTGAGTAGCACAATGATTTATTCCACTTGCTTCATTTTAAGTACAGCTCATGTTTTTTGGAACATAACGCTCTGAGCCAAAGTGACCACAGAGCTTTGCCCAGACAAAGCACCAGGGCTTATGGAGAATCTATGCAGGAGTGAGAGAGCGAGGGCTGCCTCTCAAAGTCGGGTTTCCTTGAGCAAATAAATGGCCTTTGGACAAATAACTTGTTTCTCATCTGACATTTTGACATTTGGACCAAGCTGTAAAATGGCAGTTGCAGAGGCTGTCAGATCCATCTTCCATCTTTTCGAAAGAGGAAGCTTTTTCTGACTCTACGCCTAGTGGTGTGGTTTGGGTCTGCAGGATATGAGGAAAGTTGTGATGATCAGCAACTACTGCAGATTGCAATATTTTACTAAACAATTCCAACACAGTACGTGGCTTTAAATTTAAACTAGATCGGTTAGCATTCTTGTTTTAGTTCCCATGCATTCTTTGTTTTTGGCTGTTGTCAGACCTCAGTCATTTTGCAATATATTGTGGCAACATGGATTTTGCAATAAAAATCATTTGACAATCTATTTTGTCTCTTTAGTATTTAGGTTGCATAAATGTACCTAAATGCATTCTTTAGCATGTTCATAGCGACTTTTGACTTGGCTTTATTATGCTATGTGACTTTGACTGTCCGTGCTGTTGCATTACCCTCGTGTTTTTGTCAGGGATAATCGGACTGGACATGTTGTAGCCTCAGGGCATCTGCGCCTTTAAAGGGTACTGTATATCTATCTTTGATTCCGCTCCGTGACGGTGTGTGTCAACCAATGGCCGCTGGCTGCTCTGCTTTGCGACAGCGACACTGGAGGCCACCATTGCTCCGCCATTGCTGTAGTACCGCCATATAGCCGCCATTCGAATCCTCCTGTGATTACGCTGGGTTAGACACAATCAGAGGCACCGAGCTGGTTATCGTAGGATAAATTTGAGAAATCTCGTACTTTAATGAGTCTACCGTGAAGATCCCGCACTTATGCTCTTATTAGGAACGTGCTTCGTCAGAGCTGGGGAGGAAGAGCCTGTAAATCCACCATGAATTCCCCCTCGAACGTGGTCATTGTGGTAAACGGGGAGGAGTGAGTAATGACGGTCTATTAATAATATGTCTATGGTGTCAACGCAAATTGATTAAGTTGTATTTTAAGCAAGGTCTTGTGTTGTTTTTATCAGTTAATCATACTTTAACGCATTTATAGGGCAATATACGGGATGGAAAATAAGTAAATGGTACAAATGGAAACCGCTATCCTCCTTTTAAAACATTATAATATTAAAAGGGCATGGACTTGAAAATCAGGTAAAAGGCGGCCATTTAATCTCAACTCTTTTGGTATGATGGAATGGGAAAAAAATATGCAACCATGTCTTCTGACCTTTTAAAAAAAATACTGATTTACCATTACATGTTAACGTGAATTCATTGAATTTTACAATATCAAGTCAATAATATTCAAGATTAATATTATTTTATTTTACAAGCACAAGACAAACGGACTTAAAGGAATAGGCCACCGTTTTTACAAACTGAGATATGTTCTTACCTTTGCTTAGACTAGTTGATGCGTACCTGTCTGGTCTTTGTGCGTGCGCCCAGTCACGCAAATGTTGTTAGCCCCTGGAGTACTTCAACGTCTGCACAGTAATATCGTCAAAGTTCTCCAGGTGTTATTACGCCTCACAATATAGTGCCCCTTTTTATCCGCTTAGAAAATCGACATGTTTAATTTTTGTAACTAGACTGGTTAAAGTCCTATCTCGAGGATAGGACGTACTTTGTCGAAATTGGCAACTGTGTCAGACAAAATTTCCATGACCTGTGGAGTCCCCCAGGGGTCAGTCTTGGGACTCCTCTTATTCAACTTGTACATGCTTCCATTGGGTCAGCTAATAAACGGCCACAAAGTGTCGTACCACAACTACGCAGATGACACTCAGATCTACGTGTCACTGACTGCAGGTGAACATGGGCCTGTAGATATACTCTGTCACTGCATCGAACAGATCAGTTTGTGGATTCAAAACAACTTTCTACAACTACACTCAGACAAAACTGAGATCATTGTCTTTGGCCCACAGACACAAAGACAAAGTGTTATCAGTCACCTTGAGTCTCTCGCTCTGAAACCAAAAAATCAGGTTAGAAATCTAGGAGTAATCATGGACTCAGACCTGAACTTAAACGGCCACATCAAAGCAATAACATCATCAGCTTTTTACCATCTGAAAAACATTGCTAAGATCAGAGGAATAGTGTCAAACCAGACTTGGAGAGACTCATCCATGCATTTGTCTCCAGCAGGTTAGACTACTGTAACGGCTGCTCACTGGCCTTTCTAAACGAGCTGTTAGACAGCTGCAGTACATCCAGAACGCTGCTGCTCGAGTCCTGACTAGAACCAGAAAACACAACTATATTAGTCCAGTGCTCCGGTCTCTGCACTGGCTTCCTGTCACTCAGAGAATAGAATTTAAAACAGCTCTGCTTGTGTACACGTCTTTTCATGGTTTAGCACCAAAGTACATCTTTGACATGTTAGAGCCGTATGAACCTCGGGCCCTGAGAACTTCAGGGAGGGGTCTCCTGGTGGTTCCCAGAGTCAATAATAAACACGGTGAGGCTGCGTTTCAGTTTCATGCAGCTAAAATCTGGAACAGTCTTCATGAGGATGTGAGACAGGCCTCAACTCTCCCAATGTTCAAATCCAGGCTGAAAACAGCTCTTTTTACTCGTGCATATGAAAACTGAAAGTATTTTATCTGCACTCTTGCCTTTTACTGTCATTGATTAACTTTATGTTGACGTTTTGTTGATTGATTTTATCTGTTTTCTTGTAATTTTCTGCAACTGTGAAGCACTTTGAATTGCCTTGTGTATGAATTGTGCTCTACAAATAAACTTGCCTTGCCTAGACTTGGATCGTGTAAAGGCTCACGTAACTGTATTTAAATAGGGAAAACGTGGAACAGCTTGGTAGCTTCTAATATCACCCCAGGTTGGGGCTAAACCTTTGCTGGGAGAGGCTAAATGCTGACAACATTTGCGTAACTTTATGTACGGTGAATGCCGAACTTGGATTGTATACATGAATGATTTCCAGCACCAGAGAGTATCAGTAAAATGTGTGTTTTTCAGCTCTATGTCCTTTTGACTATGCTCCCGACAGGTCGAGTTTGGCTTACATTTAAAAGTAATGATGCTGACTCAGCCGCCGTGCACGTAGGTCTGCACTTCTTAAACACTCTCCAATTTCCGCTCGCCTCATTTTTGGCAAGAAAACTAATCTGTCGACGGCAAAATGTGACAGCTTATTTGTTTTGGAGGAACGCAGCAGAAGGACAAACTATTCATCACGTCTGGGATTTACGGCGATGATTAAAGGCAGCTCTAATATGAGATTAATGGGTTTACGTTGAAATGAAGCTGGACTCACTTTGTACATGTGAGACTGACTAAACCAGTTCATTACAGAACTGGAAGAATGTTGAAATGTTTTTCTTTTTTAGAGCAATAGTGTTCGATTGTAAATAACCTAAGGCTCAAGGCCCTGTAGACAGCTCTGAGGAATGCATATTTTAATTAGACGGATAAATCTCTAAATTAAACGTGATATTTGCTGGTTTATAATTATGTCTGTTGCCCTTTTTATTATAAACTTAGGTAGGTTTATAAATGATATACGTATATATATATTTTTTCCATACACACCACTGTTAAAAAAAGTAATTGTATTTAACCAGGTCTTTCTCACAAAAGCGATTGTGATTCTCAGCGGGACTATTGAGAATCACAATCTCTTTTATGAGAAAGACCTGTCTAAGGCATCATCCAATACAGTCATTTTAGTTTATAATTACAAAACGTCAATCAAAATAGACGGTGCGTAGTAATTGAAATTGTAGTGAAGCTAAAAACATATCTCAGTCTCGACTTTTTCTGAATTGGTTGCGTTCACGATTTAGAATGTGATCATGTCATAATGTCAGGTGCAGGCAGGAGCCAATACAACTTTATGGGGAAAATACAGTTTTTGTAAGAAATCTCCAAAACAAAAATTGACACATATTTTTCCTCATCAATATTTGACAGTGATTGGATTCACAAACCTGCCGTATTATTTTTATGTCTGAAAGTCCTTTTTGCCATATTAACAACCCTAACCCCCGGCTCACATTAAATGCGGTTAACGTCCGGTACGGCGTCCGCAATCTTAGAAAGTCATTAAAACCGATGTTGCACACTCGCACTGCTCCGCGAAGTCCGGGTCCGGCTACCGAGGCCATCCGGAGGCCTTCCGGAGGCAATGGAAAGAATCCGCAAGAAGATTATTTTTGCCAGAGACCGGAGTCCCACGGATCAAGCTGACGGAAAAAACATGAGCCAAACAGGAAGTCAGGTCTCGAGAGAAAAGAAGATCCGGTGTATTTCAAAATCAAATCTGTCCGCTCACTACTTATTTGGTCTCGTTTACCACCTGTACACGCGCGTAACGTCGGAAATGTAAACATTTCTCCATTACCAGTGACACAGGGGCACTAGTGTGTTGCAAAGCATCCACTTCACTGGGGAGAGTCGTTGTACTGGCAAATACGGCTTTGTTGGCTATTTATCATGTGAACTCGCACCAAGCGTGTAAACTCGTGCACTTCTGTTCTCGCGAGAGCTGTTTCTGTGCCTGGCGAGCTGGCCACAGTGTCAGCCGACTCACTGTGAGTGGTAGTTTGGGGCAACCCGGACTGGATCAGACCGAACCCAGACCGTAGTAATGTGAGCCGGGGTAATCTTTGTTCATTTTCGTTCTTTTACCATTTCACCATACTTTATTATGTGACACCATTTTTAGCACAGTTCTGTCAATGTATTGCCGGAGAATATCTGTTTTAAAGTTTTTTTCCTCTCCTTTGTGATGTGCTTCAGATGATAAATGAGGTTTTCAGATATTGCGTGGCCCGTACGATCTATCAGCAGACACTTGGTGAGTTCAACACAATATCATACAAATTACAGTCTCTGCTGCAGCCAATGATCAGGGAGACGATAAGCTCACACTTTATCAATGGCTGTCATTTTTAAACATCGAGATTCTTTTGTAGTTAAGGAAGTAATTGGGTCTGACAAAAACTCTTCCACTGCTTGATCATTTACTCAAAATAAAGTTTTTAGAGTTTTTTATAATTGGCAATGGCTTTCAGTGTAAAAGGATTTGCTGATTATTGACTCTTGCTTGTTGAAGTTTCATCATCCTAAAATGACATTGTTTTGCCTTTTGACAATAGTGTATATAATCTTTCTCGTTGTTCTCATGCGGTGAGGCCCTCCTGCTGATTTTTCGGCTGCTGGTGGGCTCTTCTACCAAAGTCTTAAAGCCATAATTAAGAAAAGTAATTATTCTCTCAGTGGGATCCACACTGCAACGAACAAACTATCCTACTACATGTTTTTGAAGCCACTCACCATGATTTAAACTCTTACCTTCTTGATGGAAATACGTTTTTGTTAGTTGCCTTTCATATAATGTTTATAATGACAAAGCTGGCTTGTTGTGATTGAAAGAACAAAAATCTAAGCGTTTTCATTTTGTCTTCTGTGGACACTGGTGGGCCTGTCACGATAATTATATCGACTTATCCTTCAATAAAGGCCAGATAAACATTACATTTTTGGGTTCAATATTTTCGTCTGTACATTTATTTGCAGTTTTTGTCACATTTTTCTCATGTAATACTTTATTTCTTACCCTAAGTAGGTTGTATTACATTGTATTTCATGTTTATAGTGGGATATTTTAAGATTAAGTCCTTTTCAACAAGCTTTACTGTCATTTTCATTTTTCAAGCATATTTTATCGCAATATTTCCGTGGCTCAATATATCTAACTTCAAAGTCTGTTAGTGTGGCATGCGTGGGCTCTGGCTAAAGGACCGGCTCTTTCCAAGGGATCCTGTTGAGCAGAGGTACGCAACAACAGCCCCAGGAGCGTAATCCGACTGTTAACGTCTATAAAATGCATAAAATACAGTTTCTTTAAAAAAAATCCATCAAAACCCGAAAATCAGCCCACAACAAAGCAGATTTTTCTACCCAATGCGGAAGAGTTCTCAACTGTATTTTTTTTCTGTTTCTGGAATGCCTTGAAGAGACTTTTCCAAAGAGACTTTCCAATGCATTTTCCGCATTGCAGTATCCTAGGTTTTAATAACTTTTATATCTTAGTATTCGGCATGGATCAGGTTATTCAAGGTTTCCTCCGTTTGTTCCGAGGACACATTTCTTTTGTTTTGCACCTGAGCCGCAAAGCCCTGACGCAGGTTCTTACTGATCCTGTGCTTTACGTCTCTAAGATATTCCTGTCTCTGCCTCTGCCCACTGTAAGCTGTTTCTGTGGCTCCTAACGCTGTGATTTAGGGCACCATCATGCTCCCCCTCCAGTCCCTTTTATCTGCAGGTCTTTCTCTGGACGGTAATGATCATGACGGCGTTATAAAGTTTGTGTTCTTTTGTGGCCTGGGGGAAGAGGAGGAGTGATTGATGGGTCTAGACCTTCAGTCAGTCTTGTTTTTCATTCTGTCTTTCCTCCACATTTAATCTTGTGAGGACTTAATAAACAAATATACTAAAAGCTGGTATAGATTTACAGTGTTCAACGTTTACATACTAATCTGGGGGTGTGCACGATTCAGAGACATATTATTCTGTGTTACGTATATTATGTTGAGCATTGTTATCTGTTCTATTGTTTCCATCTGGAGTTCTATTATTGTCTCATACTATTGAATGTACGGCGTATGCAAGCCTTAATATTGCCTTTGGCCCTTTCTAACCTTTCTAATCATGGCGGTCTGTGCGGTAATAACAATGTAATTTCCTCACATTCATTAATATATCCAATTGTAATTTAATATAATGTGATGTGTAAAGCGCTTTGATTGCCTAATGTAGGTGTAAAAGTGCTGTACGATTTGCCATTTTATGACAAAATCAATCTTGTTTTAATCAAAGTGTGAGAGGGCAGGGGATTGAGTCTTTCAATTTAAGCAGTGTTTTATAGTTTAGAGTGTGAATTTAAGGTGTTTAGATTTAGGAATTTAGATTTAATAAAAGGGATCGATAGGTACCCTGGCCCACACTCCACATACTCGGTGACTGTACACTACAAAAAGTAAAATCAGGAAATGGCTCAAATTACTTGAATTGAGGAAATGTATCTTATTTTAAGCAGTTTTCACAAACGTCTACTTTTTGTTTCCTGATCTGACAAAGTTTTGAGTTGATCTCGCTTGAAATAAAGTAAAACTGCCAATGGGATAAGACTTATGTTCTTACCCCATTGGCAAATACGATTACCTCAAATAAAGACAAAATGTATTGAAACGAGTCGGAGACGTCTCACAACAAGTTGGATAATGGAAGTCAAATACCCAACTACATCTTAACTCGTCAAAACAACTCAAATTTGATTATTATGCTTAAATTGAGACATTTAAGCTAATCTAGTTATTTACTTTTTTGCAGTGTAATGCACCCTAACGTTGAGTGCCGCACCAAACCAACAATACGCAGCAACAGGAAGAAGACTATTTTCAAAGTGTTCACTGGCAATGAATAATTTCAAATTATTTGTAAAATGAAATGGCACTAGAAAACTTTTTTGACAAAGAATAACTGTATACAACTAGATAATTGTGGTCTTTGCAGTTTCACTAATTGTTACCATCCAGATTGCACTTCCATTGTGATTAATTGGTCCTACTCTAAATGGTAAATGGTCACATTTATATACGCCTTTCTACCTGCTTAGGCACTCTGTGCGCTTTACATCAAAGAACCACTTACCCATTCACACTCTCATTCATACACCAGTGTACGCAGACACTGGAGGCAAGGTGGGTGCAGTGTCTTGCCCAAGGACACGAAAGTGTGCACCTGCGGGATTCGTACCGCCAACCCTCCGGTCACAGACGAACTTTATCTGCACCACTGTCGTCCCCGTCTACAGAACAACTTTTTGAAAATATCTCTTATCTAATCCAGCTACAACTTTAATCAAAATCTTCCCAAAGGTGTCTGTTGTATTTTATGTTAAATTAGCATCAAACAATGCTAGCCATATTAATTAAACCAGTGTTTTTCCACTACTATAGACGAGCACAATGATGTGATATTGACTTTTTATTTACTCGTCCTCTTAAAATATGACCTTTACTCTTTTTTTTTTTTTAAGTGTTGGCATGTGTAATTAAATATAATAATAGCTCTGCAGGAGTGCTTATTACGAAGCCTTAACCTGCTCCCTCATCTTAATATTATGATCTTAATAAGCTCTCACCTATTGTATTCTTAGTGCTGAGGCTGTGACGCTGAACGACTGCCTGCAGCTGTCCTACCTGCCGTCCAAAAGGAACCACATGCTGCTGCTGTACCCCAGAGAGATCCTGATCCTGGACCTGGAGCTGAGCCAGACTGTGGGGGTGGTGGCCATCGAGCGCTCGGGGGTGCCCTTCATACAGGTGATAAAACATTCTCCTGGATTGTAACTTTGCTTTAAGAACGCACCACTGAGCCTCTAGTATCCAAGGTGGCTGCTCGTTTTTGCCATTCTTTTCATTACTCTAAACGTTGAAAGGGTTAGAAGGGATGACTAAATGACTGAAAATATCCTAAAAGGGCAAACTGGTGCAGTGGTTAGTTTATAAAAATTCTCTCTGCTCCTGTTTTTTGTACTTGTGCGAAAAGAAGCTTACCCTGTGGATTTGAGAGTTGCGAAAACAGCTTAGTTAGCTTAGCGTGTTGCTCCAGGTGCGATAAATATAGGTACCATTTTGCTCTCGTATTTCAAAACTCCAGGATTTATCCTTTGATCGTTGGCTTATTACTTTTTATATATTACTCCCCCTCGAATGAACCACAGTTACAGTTTTTGCTACCACTCAATTACTGAAAGTGCTTTAAAAAAAAAAAAAATCCCTTTTCAAAGCTTCCCCTTTGGCCAAGCGTCTTCCTCCCTGTGCAAATGATGAGCCCCTCTCCGCCGCTTCCTTCTCACCTTATGTCTGTCTGATTGTGGCTCAGCAGGTCCCCCAGTTCTGATATAAACGTAGCGCTCGCCCCCCTGCACTTTTCAATGCCAAACCCAGCAGTATGTCTGACCTCTGGGCTCCTATTCCTCCCATTTATCTGTCTGGAATCCTAATTGAAATGTGATTGATGCAAGGAGGCTGTTAGATGGAGGATTTGTCACAGCCGTGCAGTCAGTCATGGAGAAAGCGTTGCCACATTCAAAGAAGTATTGCTGCAATCGCATGTACTCGTCAGTGAAGTATTGCAATATCCTGCTTAGGAAATTAGAATAGGCTTTATTGTTTGTTGTATTTGAATCACGTGTGTACAGCAAGATTGTAAGATGTGATCAAGCCTTTCTTTAGACATTTCTATTAGTTTGTCTAGAGGTAATTTATCAGATAGAAATTATGGAAGTCCGTATAGAATAGATTCACCCATTCTGCCTGTGGGTTTTTCTGCCTTTTACATTTGAAGAAGTTGTTTTTTTGCCACATGTGTCATTTCCACACAGAAGTAAAGAACAAAATGTCTCAAAACTCAGACGATTGTTTTGGCAAAACTGTCACACAATGTTTACTTTGGGGAATAAAATTGCAGCCTGCTCTGCTCATAAAAGACAAAGTAAACGTACTTATAATCTTGGATGTGAAGTTGGAGATGGCACCGCGTCTAAGAAAGCCTACTGTTTTAGAGAATTTTATAACGATGTTGAGAATCATGTCAAAAATAATCACTTAAGTTTACTGCTCGTGTTGACTTACCGTCTCTCTCACTTTATCAACAGCTCGTGTTTCCCCCATAAATCATATTTTATACGTCTTGGCAGCAATTTAGTTTTCATCTTTTGACTTGCCGTTAAATGATGGTGCCGAGCAGGGCTTTGTTGTCCCGGAGTCAGCCCCAAAGTCGTATAGCTTCAGAGGGGGGGCACTTATTATTATTCAGCCGTCCGAGTCGGGCCAGGTCCGAGCCTCTCTCCTCTAAGTGTTATAAAGCGCTTGTCATGCAGCCAATTTGCATGAGTGATCACACGACTTCGGGAAAAGCTCATCCTGGAGAGTGGGAGATGCACTGCTATAGAGAGACAGAGAAAACATGGATGAATGTGGATCTTTTACGTACAGTAGCAGCTTGGAAACGCATGCAAGAAACGTTTGTCTGCAAAATGAGCTCAACAGTTTACTGGCTGTGGTGAAAGACTGATAGCACTTAGCAGAGATGTCTTTGCCAATAGTGTAATACTTGATGTTCGTGAATTAAGAGAAATCTAAAGTACTTTGATGAATCCTTAAGGAACGTAACACCATTTCTTCAGTAACCAGTTGTCTGTTCGCCTCTGCTGTATGGAGCCTTCAACTAAGTCCAAATTTTCAGTCCTCGGTCTTCTTCTTGGATGAGTAAGGGACTTCACAGATAAGTATAACCTCCCTCAGCTGCCTTTTTTTTTGCCTTTTTTGCTCACCGAATTTGTAGTTTCTTTGTCCCACATCGTTTTACTGGATACTTTTGTACATCTTTGCTGTGTTTTTGTGAGGTTCAGTTGATTTTTTTACTGCATAAAGTCCGGACTAGCCGAGGTTTTAAAAAGTTAACAAACGGCTAGCTTATGAGCTGAAGACATTTGAGACCTACACATTTCTTCTTCTGAAACTCATTAACCCTAACACTAAAGAGGCACCAAGAGCCCCCCATACCTGCAGCACAGTGGAGCCGTCTCAAGAGGTGCTACAGGAAACAAAAATAGGGCAAACGAGGAGGTATCCGGGCAAGACTTGCAGCTAAGCTTCACAAATCTTCTATTCCTACTATAGTTCTGACTAATGCTCGTTCACTAGTGGAGAATAAGACGGATTTATTCGTCTGCTACACTCGTCCCAGAAGGTGGTGAAAGACTGTTGTGGAGCAGAGGGAGCTGCGCAGCCGGAAGAGAGGAAGTGGAGGAGGTGACAAGTGCAGGACACCACGCTCTGAAACGGGAACAAACTCGGAGGCGGTGCACCGTTTCAGAGGAGCACTGAATGCAGCCAACCAGGTTTCCTTCGAGTGCTTTGGTTTCCCCGACCTCCAAACACATGCTGGTCAGGTTGGCCCACAGTGGCGGCGCGCTCAGTCGCAGCGGCTCAGGACTAACCCAACACCTCGTTTTACCCTACCTACTACTACTACTACTACTACCACCACTACTACTACTACTACTACTACTACTACTACTATTGTTGGCAGCTCTTTGAATGAACATGTTATGGTTATGCTGTAATAAAAGCTTACTTTGAGCTGCCAATCACTTGTCATTATCAATATACTGTATACTGTACTTCAGTCTGTTGGTTGAGCCATATCTGCAATCGGTGTTTTAATTTATACTCAGCTGTTGATTGCTGATAAAACAAATTCATTACACGTTTGATAATAGTGCCATTAAACCCGGGGCACCTCCTGCTGTTCAGGCTAATGCCACCCATTATAAATCCTTCCAGGCTAAAATCATGGTATTTGTTTTAGGCTCTGGTCATTTTTCTTATTGTGAAGCATTTTTCAAATTCTTAATGGCTATTCATTAAGGCACCAGCTGTTTCATTCTTTCTGTGTATTTTTAGGTGAGCCCCTGCGCTCAACGGGACGCTCTCTACTGCCTTCATGAAAACGGATGCATCACTCTGCGCGTGTGTCGCTCCACGTCCACAGAGGACGCATCAGGTCTGAAAAAACTACCTTTCTTCACCCAATAATTAAATGATATTAGCATCCAGCATATCCCAAAGATTCCCAATTGGATAAAGGTCTAATTAAATTCTACCTTTGCTAGACATGGCCAGTGCCTTGGCAGTGGTCTTATCTCCTTGAGCTTCTACTTTTCTTCTGAAATGGTGTAGCAATTTATTAGTGTGTAGTCTTTCGCAGTCACCACTTTTATCATTTCTAGACAGAAAAAAATTAAAGTGAACGTTTCTGGAAGTCAAAGTGTATAAAATTGCAGAATCATAAAACATTTACGATGTTCAAGATACTGATCTTGGCTGACAATCTAGTCAAAATAATCAGTTCACAGAGCGCTCAAGGCTTGGGGGATCATGGGATGCTAAAGTGGGGTTTGCAAGATCATTTTGAGGCAATATTTAATTGACATTCAATTTGATGCACTTTTGATTTAAAGCAGCACCAGATTTTAAAACCTTAATTTATTATAAATACTAATTACATTTTACAGGAGGGGGTTCCTAGTTGTTGGTTGGGAGATTTTATGGGGTAGCGGCCTGAAAAGTTGCTGTCTTATTTTCCTGTTGCCGTCTTTTTTGAAGTAGTAAATTATTAATATTATCGTTCTCATTTCTCGCACAGACCCGGAGCAGATTGTGCAGGAGCTTGTGTATGACCTGCGTTCCCAGTGCGATGCCATCAGAGTGACAAAGACTGTGCGTCCGTACCGAATGGTCATCTGCCCCATCAACGAAAACAACGCAGCCCTGATGGTCAGCGACGGCAGAGTCATGCTGTGGGAGCTCAAAGCGCTCGCCAGCAAGACCTCGGCTAATCCCAAGTACAACCATGCGTCTAAAATAATCATATTTTTGGGGTCTATGTTTTATTTACCTTTAATATTTTCATTGGCTCATTTCTGTCATTTTGGTTTGTACTTCAAAGGTGCGTGACAGCCTTGAAGAGAGTGAGGATTTAGTTAAAGTTCTGATACTTAGTGAGCTGACTCAGTGACTTAAAAGCAGGATAATCCTCTGACCTAATTTTTTGGTTTCCCGCTGAATTGTTCAGGTAGGAGGTGCACTTTGCTGCCATTAAGATGACTACAAGCCTGTGATTTACTGATGTGTTAGTGACGGAGGAGGAGCGCTGTGTGCCCTCAAGTTTACAAGGCAATCATGTTAGGCTCAAGTTTTAATTAAGCAATTTATCAAAAAATATTTAGGATGGAAGTGTCGTCTCATAAACATGGATTTGCACATTCATGCCCTTCTGGCTCTTGAAGTTTTCGGAGAAGATGTACCAGTAATTGTCACAAAATAATAATGTACACGATAACATTATCACCAAATTAATTGTATTCATCACATTCTCATATTACACATTATCACTGCTATGGAACAATGCACCCAATATTTACATGCCACAATGCACACAATCGATACCTTCAAATTTAAGCCACACCTTTGAGACCATACACACTTTAGGATTATGTCTTTTCTGATACTTTTGAAAACTTCTCATTTGAAAAGTGTTTACAATTTTAATTCCAGTTTCTCTCCACTTATAGATAGAAAGTCTCAAGTGCGTGAAGTTTACATTCTTTGTAAGACTGTTATTGTTAAACATTTTAAAGAAACGATTGCTTTTGTTTTTTAACCTTCTCCTAAAATAAACTGACTAAAATCCTGTATTTCAGTGCTGCACTGATGCGGCCAGCTGTCTTCTGCCAGTAAACTCAATTGGCATTCAAATCCTTCTCTGAAACTGTGTTTAGCATTCTGCCGTTCAGTCTGTCTGTTTGGCACACAAAGCTTAAAACAAACGGTTAAAGGAGGTTCTGGCTCTGCCCGTGTGTACTGACATGACTAATAATTCCAGCTACACTGTTTAGCGAGGCAGTGTCGTCAATTTGAGCGTTTCAAGATAAATGCAGATGGGCTATTTATGGAGAAACCACTTTGTTAGATTTGGACAAGATTTATTTATAAAATGCTTCTCGGTGTTTTCATTCAGCAGCCTTAGGACATAGTACTGTGTTGTGACTGATCTTAAAAGAGAATTTCAAAAGTGCAGTTCTGCTTTAGAAGTGTTGAACAGCAGAAGTAGAAGTATTGTAAAAGGGATTCTCTATTTTTGTGGCCATACTGTGACTATCTGTGTGTTTTGTGCATAAATACGTGTCTTTATTTATAGCATGTTGTTCATTACCTGTCAGAAGCTTTCTTGGCTGATAAACATTTTGATAATCGTGTGAATAATGACCAATAAACCAGCGAGCGATAATTTTAAGTTTATTTCACAAACAGACTGTGGGTTCATCTGTCAAAACAACAATAAATAAGTCCCGTATACGCTTCCCATAAAACGATTTCAGTCCAAGAATTGCCTCATTATAAATTGGTGATTACTTAATGCACCAACCGTTATTCCACAGTCGGGCCGTCATTTTGTTTTGTGTTTTGGGGCAAGTTCATCTTTTAGCAGCAACCTTTATGCCCTTCCATTTCATGAGTTGCGTAACATTATGAATAATGTTTAATTATCATTTACTAATTCTCCTCCGCCCCACAGCTCCTGCCTGTCTCCGCTCTACTCCCCGGTGGCCTTTTGTGGTACTCCTTTGGTTCCAAACCAGAAGAGGATTCAGGATCTGTCTCTCAACAGCATGATAGGTAAGAAAGGGATGCTAATACTGAATACAGCCTTAGTTATATATATGTACTTTAAATGATCAGTCTGAAATAAACAGTCCCACTAATTCAAAATTCCCATAGACGTCTTGAAAAATTCATATCAAAAGTTTAATGTGGCTGAAATGCCTTGCCCAGGGACAGTAGCCGTCTGTATTGATTTTGAGCGGAAGTAGATTTCCTGCGACCCTTTCACGACCCAGCGACATTTACACAAATATATGTTTATAGGGATGTTTTCTACCATCTCCACAGACATTCAAAACATTTTAGACTGCGCTCTCCGCTCAGTGAAAGGCAAGGTCAGCTTTCTGATTATAATAAATTATTTCAGAATGTATGTTTCTATGGCAACGATCTCAGGCTCTGGTCAGCGGTCGGAAACAAGAAAATAAGGTGGACAAAACCCGCCCTCAGGGATTGGCTGAGGCTTGGTGTGCCACAAGCAGCGCTGACGACAACAACTTGCTGCTTCCTTATTAAGCGCTCGCAGCACAAACAAACTTTCTCCCACTGTGAGTTAAACACTGTCCATCTCCCGAATATATCGATGGTCAGGCTCTAGCTCCAGTATTAAAGAGCGCAGGGCAAACTTCACACTGCAGAAACGTGATCAAAACACCAGCACGTGCGCCCCTTGGCCCTCACAGTAGTGGAAAATATTCAACATTCAGCTGTGCGTAACATCGCCATGGGAGTCTGCCCAGCCCCTGGCCAGCCACTTACTGCGCCCGGTGTGACATAGCGCTCCCCGACTGCGCAAACGTCTCTCTTACAGCGTTTAGAAACACAAGGTCGGGCCCACTATGTTTAATTTGTGTAACTTTTTTTGCTTCTGTGTAAATAAAAAAATTGTTTGGACTGGTTTAGACATGCGTCATAAATGTGCTCGATTTGACAAAAACACATGCGTCATTTTCCTTCTAAAAACAGAACCCTGACTTTCCGAGTGTCAAAACAAACTATTGGCTGAGTTCCCTGAATTAAATGGATTAACATTAACCCGGTCTCCCTCCTTTGCTAAGTGGTTTCATTGTAAACAGAGCCACTTTTCCCGTGTCTACTTAGTCATCCAAATTATATATATATTTTTGTCATTACTGCGACCTAAAGAGCTATCTCATTGTCTAACGGCACAGAGGAAGTGAAGGACGCTTTCCCACGGTCCATGTCATGTAACACACACATGGACTCGACACTCTTTCCATGCTGTGATGTCTGTATAACCTCGTAAAATACCTTACAAAAGTATTGCAGCATTTCCCCCTCCCAGGCCTTTACAGAAAAATAAAGTTTGATCACACAGTTTACCAAACAAAACAATATCACAAATTAATTTAATTATTTCTGAAAATTGGGGTAGCAATTGCATTGTGTCTCCTGTCTTTAGACCATAAAATATAAACAAAGGCCAAAATAAATAAATAAAATAAAATAAATGATTCTAGCAAAGGTTTTGACACCGTTGACAAACACCGACACACCTTGGTACTACTGCGTGTTGTAATTGTAATTTATGCTTGCACAATCTTGAGTCATCTGACCTCCTGCTGTGACACTTTTTACCCAAGAAACACCGCAGTATCCCTCAAGAAAAAAAATGCTTGTTATCTCGATCAAAGGAATAGCATTATGGGGGAGGACATTTTAGATCTCGTCCTTGTCCCGTCCAGTTGCAAGTTATAAAAGTTCACTTAACGCTCTGTTCCGCAACTTTAACTTTTCAGAAACTCCACAGACAAAAGTAAAAAAAAAAATTTGGTATTGTATGAGTCTCTTGTGTTTTGGCCCTCGGAGCATCTTACTGATACAGCTTTATGTGTATACAAAGGAACAGGGCCGTACAGTAATTCTCTTGACTGGGCACTTCCCCATTCATCCCCTTAGGTGCAGTTCTTGCCCCTTACATCTTGGAGTGGCATCTTTTGAATCTTTAGCTGGCAATGTCTTAGTCTGTTCTTGTCGTCCTCCGTCTCTCCTCCCAGTTGCATTCTCGAATATGCATTAAAAAAATAGTAATGCTGTGCCTTTTTTAATTTATTTATTAATTTTCTGCTGTTGAGCGGAGACCAAGAGGAAGAGATCCTTTGGGAGGCGGAGTGCGTGTAATGTAGGGAGGGTTTTGTATTGCTGCCACACACGATGCGCGCTGAGGCCGGTGACCGCCTGAAGCTACAGTTCTGAATGACAGTCGGTGAATAGAGGCCTGTGTTGTGAAGCTTCGGCCCTGCAGGGTACTGGAGTTTCGATGTGCATTTTGATAGAAGCTAGTTAAAATTTGATAGAGAGGATGGCGCTGGACTGGCATGTAGATGGGGAGAGAATATAAATGAACAAATGACCGTGCTGGTAAGGTTTAAATGGTAAAGGTGAAATGGTTATTTATTGATTTGACTATGCGGTTTTAAAGATTGATTCATTTGCCCTGTGGCTTTAACTTGTCAATCCAGATGACCACCCAAATAACAGTTCATTCGTCTCTAGTGAAAGTCATATTTATTGAGGCAAAAATCAGTGAAGCAAGAAAGTCAGAGTAAATAAAAAGAGATTCTATTATTCATGTAAATATGCACAAACCTGACATTTTTAATTCATTTTTTTGCAAATATAGTTGGAGGTAAATGTATGTGAACCTTTTGGAATTTCTCACATTTCTGCCTAAATTGGTCATAAAATGTGGTCTGATCTTTTATCAAAATCAAAAGAATGAGTAAACGATGTCTGCTTTAACTAATACCACCCAAACAACTACATGTTATCATATTTTATTATATGTAAACATTCACAAGACTGTGTGGAATAAGTAAGTGAACCCTTGGATTTAATAGCTGGTTGACCCTCCTTTGGCAGCAATAACTTCATCCAGACGTTTCCTGTAGTTGCAGATTAGACGTGCACAACGATCAGGATGAATCTTGGACCATTCCTCTTCACAAAACTCTTGCAGTTCAGCAAGATTCCTGGGATGGCTGTGTGAATAGCTTTCTTGAGGTCATATCACAGCATCTCTCAATGGGGTTTAGGTCAGAACTTTGACTGGGCGATTCAAGAACGTGTATTTTATTCTTCTGAAAAAATTCTGAAGTGGATTTGCTTTTGTGCTTGGGGTCATCGTCTTGTTGTAGCACCCAGATGACCTCAAACTTTTCTGCAAAATATCTTTAAAAAAAACTTGAATGAATTAATTTTGCCATTGATGATAGTAAGCTGTCCAGGCCCTGAAGCAGCAAAGCTTCTCAACAAGAGACAATTCTTACCTGGTGAAATGTTAGAAATATACATTTTCCTCCCACTGTAACAACTCATGCCGGAGTTGCAATTTCTCATCTAATCTTTGGCCAGGTCGCATCCATCCAACCTACCCATCTTTGATACACTACAAATGTCATTCTGTGGTAAGAATACAACAACCACATTCTCACAGCTAAACCTTTCTCTTTACGTACGTTGCTGCCACTACCTCAAAAGGCCATATCCAAAAAAAACTGGCTCTCGTCCACCTGAAAATCATCAGGTTTTGTTGGCTTCGTACAACTTAAGCATTGCCAGATACGTATCGATGTCTACAATCCTGTGCACAGAATGTGACATTGTGTTCTCTTTTGCGCGTGCGGGTCTCTTTGGGATATATTATGTTCACAGGGGAGAACTGATGAAAGATGCTGATGTCTGACCCCGATTAACCCATCAGACCATCAGATCGGGGCCCAATCTTGAGGGCGAAGGCAAATGTGGTAGACTAGAGCAAAGGTGCAGACACCAGCGCACTCTGCACTCTTGTATGTGAGCTGGGCCAGCGGCACTTGAAGGGCCCATCGCAGGCAGGGATTGAGCGCATTGTGCAGACTCGGTATGAAAATACTGTCAACATAGATCGCATGTAAGCCTAATACACAACCACAATTTAGTAGAGTCATTTGCTGACGGTCCCTTAATCTGAACGGCCATTAGTCTACGAGCGTTAGCCGTTTCCCCGTGTGTGTCTGTCAGCTTCACAGCCGCTGCAGCTCCGCTCTGAACCTGCCGAATATCCACTAACTTCACCGGTGCCAGACCGGACATTATCATCATCCACTACTGCAGAGTTCGTTTCTGGTGACCAGTGAACCTCCAGCTGTCCATGAGTTCTGAACAATGGACTGATGATGCCCTGTCATAGCTGTCAAGTGTCCCATTTTGCCGTATTTTGCCCTCTTATCAGTCACCGTACACGACATAGCGGTCATTTTAAAGACGAATTGTTTAAAGACCTAGAAGTGCATGGTCAGGATTGACTGAGTGGATAGACCAACTCTACAGTGAAATAACTGAGTGAGGAAACTGGATTTCACCACAATAGCGAACGAGTTTACAGAGCAGAAGGCACGCAAAGTTCACCTCTGACGGGTGATGCAAGTTTTTCCCCCGCTTATTACCGCAACTGATCGGCTTATCAAGTTGTTGTGGCCGCTGTGCCATCATGTATGTGTCTGTTTGCTTTTTGATGAGGCCATTGTTGTGCTGTAAGCTAACGTGGTCTGTTCAGTTGAATGGATTTGTTTGCGTTCTGTTTTTGATCGTAGGCTGGTTGTAGGTTACGCCCCCCCCCGAATATTGACGGGTATTTGAACACTGGTGCAGAGGATGAGGTAAAATATAGATAGTTTTGACCGCAACACTACACCCACTCTCAGTACATGCTTGATAGTAGATCAGTAATGTGAAGGTTTTGTGGTTGCAATGCAATGTGGGCGTACATACTAAATTATTCCCTAGTAAGCACAATGAACAAGCTTTATAGAAACAATAGTATGACCCACTGACTTTCCTGTGTCTCTATGTTGTTTGTTTGTAGTTCATCATTATCTCACATCATTATCTCCTGAGCTGCCGTGCATTTTAAACCGAGAAGATAAAACATGATGAGGAATGAAATGGATTTTCCGACTCCTGCCAATTAAACTGTGGGTTACGCTCAAACGATGACGATCAAAGGGGCATAACGGGCAAATTAAACATGAAACATCCTTATAAGCATTAGGTTTTTAATAGATCTATCAAAATCTGTTTTCATTATAGTAAGCGTGATTGGAGAAAAGGCTTGAGGCGGCGATTTTATGAAATCAACAAAATCGATCAAATGTGTGATTTGAGTCCTAATCAGTTTTAATTGAGAAACTAAAAATCCTGATAGTGTTCAATTAAACTTGGAGAACTGCAGCATAGATTAATGGAGGAGAGAGAATAGTTTCTTTTTTTGCTGAAGCATCTTTTAGTCAATTTGCAAGAACTTTTAATTGCCTTTGGATTTTTCGGCATAAACCATGATTGTTAAGATGCTTAAATGCTGTGTTTCTACACCGAGCACGCTATATCCTGCTAGTGGCGATCAATAGAACCGCCAACCAAGTTTATGTTACCATGTAAACATTGCCACCAACTGCAAAGAAGTTTTAAAGTGGAACCCTGTCAATTGCTCTCTTTGCCTCTATATTTTCCTTGAAGTTTCCCATACGTTTTGGAGTCAAATGTCATCAATAGTCCAATTTATTCATGTGATATAACTCGTCTCACTTTTGTTTTCTCTTTTGCTTATCCACATTTATCCACACGCTTATCAGTTTCTGTGTTTTGGTTGCTTTGCCAAGTTAAAATGCAAAACAAATTAACTTACAGTAGTATGTTGTTAATGGGAATCCCTAAATGTAAGAGTTTAGCAGAGAGGCTGCCATAGATGCTTTGGTGATTTGTGTAATATTCCTGTAATTATGATGGCAAATATGTGTTTGTTACCTGGTTAAGAGCATGAACATTATCGGCAGTGGTCATCAGGTTGGCGAGTTTGTTGTAGCAGAACATTTTTATCTGTCATGTCCTAAGACAAAATGCTTTACAATTAGCAATTCCCTTGACTGACCATGAGGCCAAAGACTTCAACAGGTTGACTGCACTCGAAAAAAGTTATTTTCATGCTAAAAATAGCGTGGAGGGATTTAATCTATTCACAACAGATGGCACAGACTCCCGTATAATGAACAATTTCTAATCTTGTTTTTGTTTTGCTTTTTAGGTCAGACCCTGATTGCTGGCGAGACTCCTCCCCCATCTTCAAACCAACACGAGGTGCAGCTGAAGTTCCTGCTGACTGGTCTCCTCTCTGGCTCCCGCTGCCCCCCTTCGCGCTCCGCATGTGTCCTCCACTCACCACCAAAACATCAGCCACTACCAGCCCTTACTGGCTGTAGGTAGGTAACTTTAAACATAAGAATGGGAAAAGGACTCATCGGTGCAGCAATGAGAAATAAACACAATCAGCATCTTTGAGTTCTAAAGTCATGTGCAAGTTAATTAGGTTTTATTCCGTTGTTTAATTACTTGGTCCAAAAGCACAGGTATATACCAAAACTTTTCCTCCCACCCACAGTCTTTTTTTTTTTTTTTTTTTACTATTTGTGTTGACCGAAACTGCACATACATTTGCCAATGTGTGGGAGGACAGAAGACCTAATTTAGTAGTAAAATGTTGTATTGTTTTCTTATGTAAATCCTTTTTATCACCAGCGCGCTAACCAAAGTTGCACAGTAATATTTTTATTAATGATATTGTTGTTGCAATATCAACATAATTCCGACAGAAAAATATAATTCTTGGATGGTAATATACTCATACTAATATATTGTTTTATACAAGTGTTTGAATGGTTCTCTCTCTTCTCATCACTGAAATTTACTGCAATGACTTTGCATAGGCCTTATTTTTACAGTGCCCATGTTGTTAGGATACAAATGTCAAGGATATTAACAAGGTTGTTCTCCTGAGATCTGCCTCCCCTGCAATGCCCCATCGTTTTTATTTTATTGTCAAAACGTCCTCCTTTCTGGTCATTAGTCATCACAACAGTCTCTCCAGACGACACTTTTGGGTGTTGGGGGTAAAGACGTTTGTCCCTTTGATTTATGAAATGTTAGTGGACTATAGTTTTTGCATTTGTCACTGGGCACCAACGTCTGGGGAGGGCAAAGTATGGGTCAGAACACACGCCTGTTCATTTCAGATTGAAAAACAGCACACGGAGGGTAAGAGACCTTTTAAACATGAACTCTCTTCAGTATAAGACAGTTTTGTACAGCTAACTGCAGCATAATTATTGCAATTTTAAAATGGAAGACATTGATGCATAAGCCAGTTTTTCCCCCTCTAATTGCTTGGGTTACACAACACCATTAAACCTGTTGACTCTCTTCTCTTCATCTTAAAGTTATCTGAAAAAGCATATAATTTTCTCCTTCCAAATAGTGTAATTATTAGTACATTTGTTTGAAGGAGCAGAGCTGTTTGTTTGCATTCTAACGAGTTCAGCTTTTGAACTTGCTGACCCGCTCTACTTTTTCTCTTTCAGTTCTTAAAAGGTCGATAAAGTTGGTGAAGTCAAATTTGTAATGGCATAAATTATTTAGCTCAATGAACAATAGTGATATTTACCAGCAATTTTGAAGTTGCTTAGCTTTATTATAATGTGCTTTATAAAATGCTTCCAAATCTAAAATTCAATTCAGGTTCCTCCAGCTTCCTCCAGTGAAGCTGTCCTTCTACACTCCGGTTAAGTTGAATATAAAGTAGTGTCAAGTAAAGAAAGTGTGAGAAAACTGGGGCATTGGTTTTAGTTGTGCAGTTGGAAGAAACTTTTTTTTCCCTGACACAGATGAGATAGACTTGAAGTGAGAAAATAATCTGGCATTATTACTCCCCTAAGACACTGGAGCACTGGAAGTAAACTTTGGATTTATTTGTTTTAGAAGCAAAAACAGCGAGGAGAGTGCATTATTGCCTCAGGAATCGTGCATACATTTGTGAGTGTGTAGCTGAATTCCAAATTAAGAGTGAAATCATGTTCTTGCAATATTATGCCACAAAATATCCATATCTCAAGGGGCCACAGTATGTCACAAAGGTCTTCCATCTGACTGAGAATTGCACAACACAGCGTAAAACAAAAATGTGTGGTCACTTGAAAATGTGCAAAAGTTCAGTTTTGTCAGGATTTTCCTCATTTTGTTCCGTTTTAGCCTTGTTTTACTTCAGATTTCCTACATTTTGATTCTTATTTTGACTCAATTCAGTGAAAAAATAATCTTTTATTTTTATTTCTACCATAGGTTTTTTTTTCCTCATATGGTGCAACCCTTCTTTGTGCCAATCTTGCTTGTGCCTGCACCAAAATCCATTTAAAGCTATAGTGAGGCTCTTTTCCCCGAGCTGCAGAGCCCGAGTTTAGTTGTCAAGCTGAAAAATGGCCTACACTTAGTCCCCTGACATGGCCCACATAAATTAATCATAGCTCACACAGACACATGGTCCCCTCCCCAGCCGCAGACGTGCAGATAAATAATATCAGCTTCAGCCCCTCCGCAGTTTCATCGAGAGGCATTGTTGCTGCACAAAGGTGCGTCATGTCCCCATTACAGGACACACGTAGGCTCAGCATGAATCATTTCATAGACGTGTATCGGGAAGTTACCGCACCCTCACATTTTATTTAATTAACGTTTTATTTTATTTCATTGAGAAACTATATATTCTCATCTTTCTAATAATGGTACTTAAAAAACATTCTCAAATGCAAAGCTATTCACCTTCAGGGCCATCATACTTACATAGATTAAATGTTGTCATTGTCAAAGTTATTTTATTTAGAATACAAAGCAAAGCACAGCAAACTATCACGACTTTAACAAACGAGTATCATGTTTAGATACTGGTTTTAGTATTGTTGTGTTCAAAAATGAAGAGAAGATGGAGACTCGTTCTATTAAAATCAAAATCATTATTTTATTCCCTGCATTTACAATCTAAAACAAAAGTTATGCTAAAGGCTACATGGTGATCCTGGGTGGCCAGCCAGGGATCGGAGCAAGAGGCCGAACCGGTTGAGCACAAGTAATTTATAGGAACAGGAAGTAGGCGGCTACTTGTTGAAGAACCAATCAATGTCCTTGGAATGCTTCTTCTGCGCGATCTGACTCCTAACACACTGCCCCCCAGTGGACTCCAAGAGTAAGGACAACAATACAGCAATTCAATTCACTTCAAAAGCACAGATTACAATCAACACAGTTTCATATAATTAAAGCCTATTATAACAAAAACATATATAGAAATATTCAATAATATCCGCAAGTATCCAGGTATCAATTTTATGTATTTATTCTGCTTTGCGAGATGGAACAAAGAATGCAAACTTCAAAAAGTGAAACAGAGTAGAGGCTCAAGTTTTTGAGACTTGACATGTTTGAGATTTAAGCATTTAAACCTTCATGGCAATAAGGTTGGATGGTTGAGGCTTCATTCCCTTTTCTGTTTACAATTGACAGAAAGGTGAGACAACCCTTGTGTTGCTGAAAGATGACCATTCTTTGATGACTTTGATAGCAGGGTACTGGACACGGGATTGGCCTCAAATACAAGAACCAGATTGCTCCATTTGATAATTGTTCTGAGTGGCTCAGACGGACACTCGCCATCGCTGTCTGCAATCTACAAGTTTGTGTGATGTGCTTGGTGGAACTAAACGGAGAAACCAAAAGCCCCCTCTCCAATCTGAGCCCTTTCAGCGCCGCTCTCTCTGAACACAGGGCTGCAATTTCTGTTTCTCCCAATCAAGAGTGTGAATGCAGCAGCAGTGTGGGACCGCAGCCCGTCAAACACAGATGGTCTGGGGCGGACTGTGCTCCGCTGGCCCCCCCCCCCCCCGATGGCGCTCCTGGATGTGAAAGCTGGAACGACCCGACAGAGTTTTCAATGCACATGATTTGTCAAGTCCCCATAGTAATCTACAATGTGAAGTGGTTAAACGGTCCAGCTGCCGAATCAGATTTTGTTTCACTTCCTCCGAGCAGGATTGTGAATAGAATTTGAGGATTTGATAATCACTTTAGGGATGACCATGTCTGAAAGGTGATGGGAGAGTCCTGAGGCTTTAGCTCTTAGTACAAAAACAAACAAACACACAATCCAGAGTAGTGTTAAATTTAGAGCCAATTTCTTAAATCGGATTATCCCTTATATGGAGCTCACGAGCGCTGTTTCACTGTGTACGGGGAACATGTTTAATCACATAAAACCCGCTGCAAAATATGTGAATAAGAAGACCTTTTCGCACACTACTTTGGGCTCTGACTCCCTCCAGAATAATCCAAGGAGAACTGTGGGTCATTGATGATCATTCGTGTTTGCCCAAGAACCAACTAATTACAAAAATTGCTGTGCTTTACTAAACACTTTGAAATATCGAGCCATTAAGAAAATGTTCCCGGTCTAGTCTTGCTTATCAACACATGAGAAAGCTTTGATAAATCACAAGCTGTTTTCCAAGTTCGCAACACTTTGGCAAGTTGCCATCATTATAGCCGGTAATGCTCCTGAACTTGGCATTACTGTCTATGCAGGCCTTTGGATTTCCTTAATAAAAAGCTTAGAATATTCTCGTAGGAAGCTCAAAACTCTTGAAACTTGAAGACGTATTTTTTGGATGAGGAGTGAGTTTGGTGCCGTGACTTTCAGCCTAATACAACTTTAATGGAAAACAGTGGGTAGTGTGTTTAATTTATCTGCAATTTATTTTAGTGGCACAAATGGGATGAGCACTTAAATCATAGCGCTATAGAAAATGGTAAACAAACAACCTCAGTAATTGGTCTTAGGTGTATATAAGGGTTGCACTCAGCCTGTCAGTCTCGCCGTATTGTTGTAACGCTCCGTCCTGAGCGTCGTGATGGCGGTTGTCAGTGGTTCCGTAATCATGCGGATGTGGGGAGCGTGGCAGGTGTTGCGGTCGCCGCTGGCATCTGTCGCCTCTTGTATTTGACTATGAGCCACAGAATACACCTCATCAAAGCTTCCCCCAGCGAGTTAGTGCTTGGCGAGACACTACTCTACTCCCGTCTCTTTCCCAAATGTGTGGTGTTCTTTAAAGCTGTCGACCCTTTTATGGGGGAGATGAAAGAGGGGTTTTCACTAATGCAAGGTGCAGGGTTGGATGAGGAGACTGTTTTGTGTCTCTTTATTGTAATGGGCCAATGTGGAGGGGAAAAAAAATGGGGGTATTTATTTGTACCAAGAAATGTATAAAAGGTAGAGGCCACACAATGTTGGAACGAAGATATAATTTCACTCCATCAGAGACAATCTTGTCTTTTTAAAGTAGAAGGTCCTGGGTTTGATTCCTCGACCATGTGGGCTTGTCTGTGTGGCGTTTGAATGTTTTCTCCATGTCTGGGTGCGACCCTATGAGGGCCAGATTTTCCCCATAAACACAAAACATGCATAATATGCTAATTATCCAGTCAGGTACCGCACAATTATCTCAGTTTCCCTTTAGAGACCGTAAACTATACCTTAACCTTGAAAATTATAAACATGTTATGTGGTGTTTGGACTTGATCAGTCATCAAAGCACAACACCTTTGTGTTATCAACTTGTGTTGCTCTATTGCTCAAGTCTTATAACTGTGTAATGTCTTTATCAACAAGTGGCTGAAATGAGCTGGAGCAGTTAATGTTTTTGTGTTGATCAGGGGCAGATATTATTACATTGTTAAGTTATTACTACTTTCTGCTTCTTTTCATTCATAGTTCTTAGAAATAATCAAATAATTAGAACACATCATTAGGTCTAACAATACTGTATGACAAAGAGCTGATTTCTTTTTTTGAATAATTGAATGACAAGCTCTGGCCAGAGGGACACAGTACTTTGTAACAATTGCTTAAGTCACACACAGTCTCTCTTTGTCTGCACTTTACCAGTTTGCGTGGAGTGAAGAAACCAAAATCAGCCTCTCAGTGAGAATTGGACTTCTTTTCCTCCAGTTTTCTTCAATGTTCTGAGAGATAAGTCGATCCCTGATTGTGTGCGCACAGCGAGGGTTGAAACTGCCACTCACAGCTTCACTACAGATGGACATGATGCAGTCTTTGTTTACTTTATCTCTCTCCACTTCCTCTGTCAGACCGCTCTTTCTTTGGCCCATTTCTCCAATCCGGTCCTAATAGAAGGTGTGCAGCCAACCTCGGTGTGCACAGGCGCTGTCTGCTCTCCTGTCTAAAAACCTGTAATCTTTTGTGGGCCTGACAGCTCCATTACACAAAGCCTAAAGCCCCTTTCTTTGACTTGTGTTTCAGTAAAAGATGCAGAAAATGCAAAAAGAAAGGCACGGTAAGGGCCTCTCTGTTCACTGCATAGGAGTAAACAAAGTTGAGATTGGGCAGAGACAAAGAAAAGTTTGGGAAACGTACAATAATACGTCTGTTGGGGAATAGTAAGTAAGTAGTTTGTTATGTGGAGTTTTTTGAGTTTTTATTAGGTCCTCTTTGTATCCATTACAGACCTGGATAAATAGAGAGGGGTTGCATTAGTCTTCATGCAAACAGCTGAGTGATTTGGAGTGGAGGGCCCTGCAGGAAATAACTGGCAGAAACTGTACAATCTCAGAACGAGGCATCACATAAACAACCTTTGAAATCTTTTATTAAACTTTTTAATGCAACTGATTTATTTATCCATTACGGTTTGTTTGTCAGAAGCTGCACAAAAAGCGCCCTCTCAGATTCTTTTGCAGAAACCATAAATAACATTTACATTGTAAAGGAAATGCAGCCACTGGAACAGGCGGTCGAAAACAGAATAATTATAGGATGAACTTCTTCCTCTATCCAGTGATCTGTCAAAGGAAATATCCATTATATTCTGAGATCACAAAAATCTATTCAAAGCCTTTTTGCGTTTGAGATGCACAGACTCCTTTGATTCCCCGGTGGAGCTGAGGTGAAACAGAAGACATTCATAAAACCACTGTTTTCAAACAAAATGTTATTGCGAGATTTTAATAAAATTGGCTGCACCATGATTAGACATTTTTTGCGGTATGAAATGAAAACCTTAAAAAAAAACACCCACGCTCTTTGTAATAGAATGTGACTAAATCAAATGTCTGCTGCCTAACATCAGAGTAAGACCGTGTATGAGTTTGTTGTAAAGGTTTTTTCATTGTGCAGCCTTGAGAAGAGAAAAAAAAGGTTATTTTGAAAACCACGAATTCTGACGCATTTGACAAAAACTTCCCGAGTAATTTAACTTTGCCCAGAAATTATGATTCCCTTTGGTAAGAAAGTAACAAACCACTTTTGTCTGTTGTTTGTCATCACCATATTGTTGGTAATCATTCAGACTCTCATTACGAAACTTTCCCTAGAAGCAAGCCGATTTTTACTGTTTTCTCCAACAACCAAATGAGCTGAACTGTGCGCTACCTCCCCAAAGTCCCATGGCCGTGGGTTGATGAGTGAAATTACGCTGTATGAATTATGTGTTGAATTTTTCCACCTACCTACTTCCTGTTTGCCCGATCCTTCCAGCTGTTCTCCGTATGCGGGGCTATTGGTGCCCACTGCGCAGCTTTGCCTATCGCCACCTCCAGATGTTGAGCCAGCATGGGGTTGTCTCCAAGCTGCCCGCCGCAAAGTGAACATACATGCGCTCAATCTCGGGATAATTAGATAATCAGACTGTAGGCCCAACACCAAGGTCGGAGTCAATGATTAGAATTAAATTGGCCCTTTATTTGTGATGTATAAAAAGCATAATGGGACTAATGACTTGATATAAAAAATTCTGTAGTTCGGCTTTACCCAAATCTAAAAGCTTTTGGACTGGAGCTTACAGCCTATAAGCCAGAGTAACGCCTCATGAATAAAGTGTATATCCATCTATCCATCCATTTGAAAGCTAAGAACAACAAAACTAATCTTTTTTTCGTGTTTTCGTAGGTGTTTTTCTTTCTTTTTTGTAGCTTTCTTCAACGCTTTCTTTCTGTTCCTTTTTTGGTGCTTTTTTTGTCACGTTTTCGTCTCGTTATCGCAGCTTTTCCAGTACATTTGTGTCACTTATTCGTAATGTTTTTGGTTGCATTTTCATCCTCGTTTTCGACGCTATTTTAATGCTTTTTTTTTTAAGCTTTTAGACTTGGGTAAAACCAAACTGGAGAAAATGGGCTCGGTTCAGGTGGGGGTTTAAGGGATATTTCGGGATTTTTGACATAGGGCCTCATTTCCTAGTTATCCAGAGTGTTGTTGATGTCTGGAGATATTTTTTTCTTAAATTCATGCAGTTCTTATATTTGAAGAGTCTAGTGGCGCTAGGTTAGGGCAAGGCTAAAGCATTTCTATTGTAACCGCTAGCCTGCATTAAAAACAGTCTGACTCACACCACAGTGCATCTGAGGTAAATCACTTATAACTCCAGACTAACCATATAAATGTCTGTGTTTATAGAATATTTTTTTTAATATAACTGACCTTGTATCATATGAATTACCGCATTTTGAGGGACTATTTTCTCGCAGATCACTCCGCCGCTGTGTTAGCTTACAGCCACGAAGCTGATGCTGCTCAAATATAAGTTATTTTAAATGCAAAATGGTTAAAATGATTCTATCAACAGACATTTATATGGTTAGTCTGGTGTTAGAAGTGATTTACCTCAGGTGCACTGTGGTGTGAGTCAGACTGTTTTTAATGCAGGCTAGCTGTTACCATAGAAATGCTTTAGCCTTGCCCTAGCCTAGCGCCACTAGACTCTTCAAATATAAGAACTACATGAATTTAAGAAAAAAATATCTCCAGACATCAACAACACTCTGGATAACTAGGAAATGTCAAAAATCCTGAAATATCCCTTTAAGAGGTTAATGAACACTCCACACCGGGTTGTAGCTATGGGCTAATTTCCATCTGTCGTCCACCACTCGTACCGTCAAACACACTCTCACTCATCCTGGCCTGTTGTACATGTCTTTATAGTGTTTAGGGGAAACAGGAGTGCCCGGAGGAAACCTACGGAGAGACGGAGAGACGGGGAGAACATGGAAACCCTAAACAGAAAGGCCCCGTCTGGCCGGAGATTGAACCCGGGACCTTCTAGCTGTGAAGTACAAGAGCTGCGCCATTAAGATATTTAAAGAAATCCCTCCTAGCACCCCATATTTAAAGGCATATCCAGAACTTTTTCTTCTTCTTTTTTTCTTTTTACTGATTAGTATTGAACTTTGTATTATTTTCTTCATAATGTGCCGCCCTTTATTCGAGAAATTAATCACTGCACATAAATGAAGTAACAGACATTATTCATCAGTGTATGAACAAAACAAATAAATTATTCACAGTGACCTTAAATTTGTCCCAGCCGTGATAGAAAGCATTTTTATTTATTTATTTGACCTTTATGTTAACAGGAAAGTCCCACTCGGATTGAGAATCTCTTTTTTTTGGAGGGAGTCCTGGCCCTTACACAGACACCGGGATTCGAACCTGGGACCTGCTTGCTAACACCCATTTGTTTGATATCGAACCACTAACTGTTTCAGCTGTAATGCAAACCAATTAAGGGTGTCACTGTTTTAGGAATGGAAATTAGATGAAAGTTTTTGTTTTAAGTTATATTCTCTCTTGAAAGATAATGTCAAAGAATCCTCGTATTATTTTTATTAAGTCATCTGAAATCCGAATGAAAATGGAATATAAAGGAGTTATTGCTGCAGGACGCGCTCGAGTGAAGGCGGTTGAGTGATTTTAAGATAAACGCTCCTCCACTTTCTACCTTTTTAAATGATCTACCTACATTTCTGAAACTCCTACATTTACTCCTGTGGCAACTCTCATCCCCTTAACTCTCTCTTGTATTTTTTTTATCGTCGTCTGAGTGCCGAATAAAAATCACTTTGCCGCAGTTTCCCGTCAGTATTAAATGTCACGGCTGGTATTTAATCAGATGGAGGAGAGGGGTCCCAGAGGCGGGTGTGAAACCGTGCCGTGAGCTCCGCGGCTGCGAGCTGACTGACGGGAGTTTTGACGTACTGCCTGTATCCACACATCTACTGCTGCGTTCAAGGGGAACACAGGCTTGTCGGAGGCTGCGGGGGGTGGTGGGGGGTGATGCAGGCAGCGACCTTTCCTTTCTCACCAGCCGTGTCACACTCTCTCACGCCCCGCACTTTGTCTTGTGTTGCAGGCACGAGTAATGGTTCTGTGCTGTGCTATAACCTCACCAGTGGGCTGCTCCACAAAGAACTCAGCGTGCACTCCTGTGAAGTCAGGTAAGAGCAACTCCTTAAACAACGCAACAGTGCTTTTCAGTAATGTCGGTGTAAGACAGTTTGGGATCATCACACTCCTCTTCGGAACCTCCATTGTTTTAGTATGGAGCGAGCGACCTCGAAATATGACATTTGGGGCGGTTTTATTGAGATTATTGAACTTTAGAAAATGGTAGGGTTGATTCATTTTGACATTTTAGTTAATGAGTATATATAGCAGTAAAAAAAAAAAGACTCCAGACTCCTGGAATAATTACTTAAGACCAAGTCATAAGGTTTTTAGGGAAAATGGAAAAATGAAGCTGTTTGGAATCCTCCTAGAGCTAAACAGAGCCAATTTCTTACTATCCAAGGTCAGAGCCAGTGATTCCTGTAGATACAGCCATGTTTAGAGAGTAGAATAACACAAAAATCTCATTTAGGCCCAAAAAAAAGACAATTATGCGAGAAGGCTGACACAATTCCCTAAGGCCCTAAGTCATTGTTGTTACAGTTTCTTATTCATCTTAAAATTAGGAGATTATAATTATTATAGTCCGCGCCTCAATTTCTTGTGTAATTGGCATTTTTGACTTCTTAAAATCTTTAAATTTTTTCAATCACATAGCACCAGTCTATAGCATACTACAATGATGACGTAACCTTCTGTTGGTCTGTATATGCAGTAAATTAAAATAACTGCCTTGAATAAAATTGCTCTCTCAAAATGGCTGTACTGAACGTCTTGAAATAGGCCGCTGTCTCTTTAAGAAGCTTTCCGACACGCCCCCTTCAGCACACTGCTGTGGCATCTAAACAACACTACTGTGCGGGGAGGGGGCTCTGCTGAGCTGAGGAGCAGTGGTTGGTGGCTTGGCTGGTGACGAAAGGTCCAGAGGCGTCTCCAGGAGGTGGGGCGTTCCTAGGAGGACTGAGGCATAGCTACACCTAAAATGGCTGCCGTCTAAGTTTTTACTGATTACTCAAAAATATGTGAATGAGCCAAGGCAACATTCCAGGCATGTGTTTAATGAGGGAATGACATAATAACATGATATAAAGCTTGAAAAAGTCGATTTTACATAATACCCCCCCTTTAAGTGTATGCTTCTCCCCATTGTGTTTTTGTGCAATTAGAGTAGGAATAGGAAAACATGTCTTCAGAGAATTAGGGAAAAGTAGTCAATAGTATTTTGACATTTTGCATAATATGTTTTTAGATCTGCACCTTCGCATTTGCTTATTTCACAATTATAGATAATTTATTATTATTATTACATTCTTCGTTTTAGCCTCAGAGAGACTGGAGCTATTTCTAATTATAGATTTTCCTCCATCTGATTTTTGCATCACGACTAATTTTGGCAAAAGCAGAGTCTCAATACGGCAGAATCCTTTGTGGTGGTGCAGTAAACAGTCTCTCTGCTCTTCGTAGGGAGCCTCTCACTGTGAAATGGCGGGTCGAATGAACCTCAGCGGTCCGCAGTCAGACGCACATTGATTACTGTTGATTGTTTACGGCTTCGTTAGTGTCTGCAGAGGCAATTGGCATCCGCATAATTACGGTGCACTGTCGGGGCAGGTTCTCGAAGAAAAATAATTCCCTGCAGTGTATGAGTGTTGAAAGGGTTTTGGAACTGATCACAAAGATGGCCAACTGTGACTATTTTATTGTGAAGTAGGTCATCATTGTTGTACTATAGGCTACACACATAGAGCCAGATATACTGTAGTTATATTCCGGGCTCTCTGACTTGGAGTGCTGTCCTTTTTCTATTTCTACATTGTTCTTAGGAATCAGCACCCAGTCAGAGGGCATTTAGTGAGTTGAGCGCGTTTTATGCTTGCAGTATATTCAGGGCTTGACATTAACGTTTATGGTCACCGGCCACCAACTGATTTCACTAGGCAAAACTAAAACGTAATACATTTACATTGAAAACCTAATATAAAAGAAACAATAAAATACTGCTTATTTTAAATGTATTTCTGTAAAGTAGTACTATAGCAAGTTCATCGATTAGTCCTAGTACCACTGATAATGTATCTACAGAACAGCAACAGAAGTCCAAACGCCTCGAGAATATCAGGTCTAAACCACAGCTTAAAACTGCAGCAGAGAATACCAGGTCTAAAAAGACAGTAAATTAGGTCTACAACAACAGTGACAAAGCATCAAAAGTGCACAGGGTAATGACTCACCACCGCAGTCGGAACAGTACATTACTTGCTTGGCGTCGATTTTGTCTCCATTTTTCATTCAACATCCTTTTCGTTTTCTATGCCTCTGTCTCATCATCGTTTCTTTGTGCATCCTCCTCCACGATTCTCTTTGTCTTGTCTTCTGGCTTTTTAGCCCTGGTTACATTTACTACTGTGTGTGCCAAATGGTGCACAGACGTGAATAGAAAATATAAATAAGAAGCAAATATTAAGAGTTATACAGTATATTAGATTACAAAATTCCTATTTCAGTCCTCTCTCAACTGGTAATGCTCAAAATGAATCTTGATTTTATAACATGCTAGGTGGGTTGAATGTGGGCTTTTAAGTCCGATGTACACTGCGCAATTTTTCTGTGTCTTATAAGATTTTTATGATTCAAATTTCTATATTTGAATGGTTGCACTTTTCAAATGGCAAAGACTGTGATTATTCAGGGATGGATGTTTCTTTACCCAGAGGAGAGCCTATTGTACATGTTTTTAATGGTAGGGGAAACTAAAGTACCCGGAGACACGGGGAGAATATGCAAACTCCACACAGAAAGGCCCCGCCCAGGTGGGAATCGGACCAGGGACCTCCTTGCTGTGTATCCTCCTAACCCTGTGAAGACCTCATGCTGTGAAATGGATGATTGTTGTTGGGCCTGAGCCGGACGCAGTTCCCGGCAAGGGACTATTGTTTTGACTCCACCGGATTTAATGGAGTCATTTGGGTGGCGTGAAAATTTATGGAAATAGACGAATTGGCCATGGCCAAAACAAAATGGCTTGACAGCGCCCCCTCAAAGTTGACCCCCTATTCGCGCGTTTTTGGGCGTAGGCCAAAACTGTTCGGTATAGTGAAAGTGGACATCAGTACAAACCAAAAACTGAATTAGAGCGCCAGTGGCGCCACACCCCGATGCACAGGAAGTCGGCCATTTTGGCTTGAAATCCAGAAACACTCTGGACTCATCTTATGTTTTAACAAACTAGTCCTGGTTTTTCATTGTAATAAGATCACATTTGCCACAGTGCGTCTAGACATATTGAAATTCAAGATTTGGCCACGTTTTTATAAAACTGTTTCACCGTCTCCTCATAACGCCGCGGCGAAGAACGTGTAGATTTCGTGTATTTTCTAAGCCAGCTCACGCTCACAGGAATAAGCCGACAGAGCTTATATTCAAGTCACTAATGCACCACCCGAAACAGAACAGAACGCAGCCTTTAACATATAGCCTGCTCCCAGGATAGCGCCCCCTAGCTTTACCTTGAAAACTGCAGTTTGGATTTTTTTTTAATACAACGTTGCCAGTATGTTCTAAACACTTACTCAAACAAAAAATACATTACAGTCATGTCATATTTTGTAAGATGTGGGCGTGGCCAAGGTAAATGTCTCAAAAATGGCACATTATCGTTTATAGCGCCCCCTAGCTATACCTTGAAAACTGCAGTTTGGATTTTTTTTTAATACAACGTTGCCAGTATGTTCTAAACACTTACTCAAACAAAAAAATACATTACAGTCATGTCATATTTTGTAAGATGTGGGCGTGGCCAAGGTAAATGTCTCAAAAATGGCACATTATCGTTTATAAATCGAACATGCATTGACATATTGAGCTCACACTTGTGTCACTAATGCACCACCCCAAGCTGAACAGAACACACTCATTTTTAGACTAACTTCACCACAGTATACGCCACCTTTTCTATACCTTGAAAATTTTAGTTTGTACGATTTATATGAAAAGTTGCAGGTATATTCTACACAATAAAACAAACCAAAAAATATATTACATGTGTATGATATTTTCTAAGATGTGGGCGTGGCAAGGCTAAATGTCCCAGAGACTGCATAATATCCTTTATAATTCTCACGTACCTTGCATACACATATTATTAATAGACCGTTAATACTCACTCCTCCCCGTTTACCACAATGACCACGTTCGAGGGGGAATTCATGGCAGATTTACAGGCTCCTCCTCCCCAGCTCTGACGAAGCATGTTCCTAATAAGGGCATAAGGGCGGGATCTTCACTGTAGACTCGGCCCTTGTGTGACGTGTAGCTCGCGCAGCTCCAATGCTAACAGTCCGACCCCCGTCAAGTAGGAGATTTCTAAAATTTATCCTACCATGACCACCCCGGTGCCTCTGGTTGTGTCTAACCCAGCGTAATCACAGGAGGAATATCTAGCTGTAGACAGTTCCAAAAAATTAGGCACCGGGCATAACGTGTCTAAAGTGCAATGCATTATTATATATATATTTTTTTTTTTCACTCAAACTTTGCTGTAAATACTGTTTAAGTGGCACAAGCCCTCAGTTAGCTTTGCCCGTTAGCCTGTTAGCTTCTTCTTCGTGATTCCATGAATTGCTGCTCCGACCCGGAGGCAGGCAAGTTGCAATTGTGGTTTTCTGGCCAGAGACACCAGAAAGACCCCCAATCATCCCATTAACACTTGTATTACCCCAGAGGGACTACGAGAAGGATTTATTAAGGTAAACAAGTCACTTAGTACTGCTTTAAAGCATTAATTTCAAATCTTATAATCACAATAGCAATTTTCTACCCATATTACTACACTGTCCTTCATCTGTACATGACATACAGCACCTCATTTATGATTTACTAATTAATATGCCATTTTTTTAAATTCTTCATAAACATTTTCATTTGCGAGTGTCACTAATTGAGTGGTTAATGGTTGTTTTCACTTTGTCTTTATTAGGACTGAGGTGCTCGGGGCTTTCACACTGTCAGGCTGATGTAAAATGTTATTAGTTTCACCTGCAATCACACTGTTTACAAGCGAATGGGCTTATTGATTTCTTGTCCTGTATACAGTGTGTGGTTATTAATTTTACTTTACCCTATGAAAAACGTTGTGCATTTTTGTGGTGGCTATTTAACAAGATGTACAACGTGAAGCATCATTCATTATACTTTTAAATGCAACTATGGCGGCTGCACCCGTAGGCTTCTTCTATAAAATTACCTTAAGAAGACATTGACTACATTTTAATGTTGTTGGCACATCAAGAGTATTAATTAGTAATGCTATATTGCTAATAAAGATTATTAACAATATGGGCCCTCTCCTCTACCACTTAGAAAGTTTGTACAAATAACATTTGGTCACATGGTCAGAACGGCAAGACCAACCATCAATGGCCAATGTACCATACCAAAACAAAAACAAAACAGAATTAGGACAATCTGCAGTTTCTTAGATATGAATATGATATGAAGTGTATGGACGGGTACTTTTTATTAAATATTGCAAGGCCTGCAAATAATGTATTACAGTGTTTTATGCTTAAGTTGCTGTTTGTCTCAGAGACTGCAGATGGAAATTAGCTTCTGCTACAGTCTAGTACAATTCATCTTTTCTGTACATGGTCCCGGTTAAATACAGTAAATCAATAAAATAAATAAACTCATTAACTTCATTCACACAGTTTTGAGTAATGCTGTGAGTGAGCACTCTGGTAATTTCTTATTCTACTACTGAAGCGCTTCCATCTCTATTTCTAGGTTTTTGTTGTGTCGTAGATGGAACTTAAAACAGACTTCTACATTTTGATATAATTTATAATTTTAAACATTACCCTTTACTGTGCACTTGCCAGCATAGAATACATGGCTGTAACTGTGGCGTATTCATTGTTTTCTGTGTTGTTAAACTGGTCCTAACTAACAGCTTGCGTTAATTAGAAAATACTGTTTATGCTAATTAGGGCAAACAAGTCGGAAACTGCACCCCCACCTCCTCTAGTTAACTTCCTGTGATCTATTGTCCAATTACTGTCAGTGGGCCACACTGAAAGGTCCCAAAATCAAAAGGCCAAAACAGCCGCCACCCCAGCCCCATTGAAATAAAACAACTGGACATTTACAGAGAGCACATTTACCATCTGTAATAAACCAGGATTAGTTAAACTTCTAATTGAGGTAATTAAAAGTGATAAGGCATTGATTGGGAGAAAACACTCATTTGTAGCAGAGCCAGACTCACTTTAATGAGAAAAGTCAACAAGGTCCTCCAAGCATCAGCAGAAATGTAACTCGTTTTTGGTGTGAGCTTGCTCACTGTTGTTAAGCATTCACTCTTGCAGTCATTGGTCGTATGCTACTGTAGCCACAGCTGCCCATTGGCCCCCACCACTAATCACATACTCACACCGTACACACAAGTTTATTTTTTTATTCTAAATCTCCACATAGTTTGTTTGTTTGTTTTTTATCCCCATTTCATTGACGTCATAATTTTTCCTTGTCCAATTTTCCATAACCCAGCTGTCATTTATTTCCATTAATGTTTGTCCTGGTACTGACACCAGTGAAACAAAACAATGCTGCAATCAACACTGGAGCCACATCCAAATGTTAAAAGCAGGATCATTTTGAGATGTGTTTCATCAGAATGAACCCACAGGCCTGGCCTCTGCACTACCAGAGCCAAAGGAGCCGCCTGCTTAGCATCTCATTTACATTTAGCAGAAAAATCGGCTAATTAATCATGCAGCTATTGCCAATCTCGTTAGAGCCGAGTCTGTGCTCCTTTCGCTGAACCCACTTCTCCATATCAAGGATTTTAGGATTTTGTAGAGAGCTCATTGATGGAGATTAGACAACCACTGGGGTTGATCCAGAGTTTAATCTACTCTATAATTATGCTTTATTTTTCTTATCCTGGTCAAGGTTTAATATTTTGTTTGTTAAATTATAGCACATAGACGTTTAATATGTTTTATTAACACTTACGTTCAAAATTCATTTTATTTGAATAGTCCACTATCACAGCAGTCGCAGCAGTGAAGACTGACACTGTCTTCCTCATTTCTATCTTGCTTGATTTACAGTTGCATATTTACAATCGCCCTAATGTTTACATACCAGAATACAGTATATCTGACTAATCCATGTTTCAGATTGACCTTGTACTGAATCTTTATTCTCTCATCCCTATTGCTGTTTTGAACCAATTTATTACATTGTTGGTTCAGATGCGTCCAGTTCAGTCTTCTAGCTCCTTAATCCTGTTGATTTATTTTTTTTTCATCTCTGCAGGACATGCCTTTTTCTACCCTTTTTCTGACTAAATTGTTATGTATTTCTGCACAGGGGCATCGAGTGGGTGAGCCTGACCAGTTTCCTTTCCTTTGCCACTTCTGCCCCGAACAACATGGGTTTGGTGAGAAACGAGCTCCAGTACGTCGATCTGCCCACAGGTGAGGCCCGCGCGCGATTAACTTCACCTCAGGCAACGACCACGGCTTCAAACCGTTCCTCCTCCACTTCATATTCTGTACTGATTTTTCAACAGCCTTTTACAAGCAGTAGTCCCAGTCTTTCACTTTGTTTTCCTAAAAGTCTGTCGAGTCCTTTTTTCCCCTCGCTGTTACGTTTCGCTCAAGGGTGTCCTCACACACTCTCCAAATTTACAGTGCAAGCAAAACTTTGTTAGGATGCTCCAGCCCTCAGAGACAGCAGAGTGGGTGAATTGCTTTAACAACTACAACATTTGAGTTGTGTTTTTTATTTAAAAAGAAAACACAAATTACCCATTTACTATTGTGCAAGCTTGTGTTAGTTTTCTCTTGGTACATACTGTGACCCGCCATCTAGCGCGGAAAAAAGCAGATATCTCCGGGAAGAAAGTGATAGAGACTTCCCGATTTTTGCATTGGAAAGAGCCGCGAAAAACGAGTCCCACAACTCCCTAGGCCTCAGGGCAACAGAGAAACATCGCAATGGAAATTGGTTAGCTGCAAGTTTATAAGTTTCACTAAATCTCTGTGAATATGACATACATGCTGTATGTCATTTTGAAGCAAAATCCCGCAGTTAGCAACAGTATGCTAATGCTAACAGCTTCTAATCAAAGCTGGGACAGAAACTATGATTGAATCACCTAAAGTCAGGGGTGAAAGTAAGCCGGTACGGTCCGGTACTGCGTACCGTTAAAAGATGTGCCGGTGGTACGCCGTACCAGGAAGGAGAAGAGGTGCGCTCTCTCACCTTCCGCACAAAACAGTAGTCTGCCAATAATATTACACCGTGAGCTCAAACGCGTTGAAGTTCAGCCACTTAAATGCAGACTCAGCAGACTGGATCTCATCTGCTCTTTCTGCACACACGGTAATAGCGCAGTTTTGCCAATTTGGCTGAGGGCCCCCGTGCGTCTTTACGCATCACAGAACAGAGCCGTCAGCGCCACGGCTCACATGCGCTCCTCCACCTAAAGCTGTCACATTAGAATGAGAGTCCCCTTATACGGGCTCTTTTTGCTTTTCTGGTTTTCCTTCGCGGGATACTTTCACAGCGTGTTTGTTTACCTGCGAAAAAAGGAGGAGCGAACAAATCCGCGCTGGGTCCGCCGCCTCTCGCTCTCGAATCTCTCTCTGCAGTTGTGGAACGCGTCACAAATGTCCTGTTTATCCATGTCTTTGAAATGTTAAATCCTTTACCAAAACAACGGTCAATATTTCTAAAGTTCCCTGTTTGTCAAGTAGCATAAGAACTGAGCGCTTCCTGTTGGCCTTACAAAATAAAAGCAAAAGCCTTTGTTGTGAAAGGCATGACATACACGAGGATCTAAAGATAGATGCAAATATTCCCCTATCTCCGTTTTGATTTTTTTTCAAAATCGTTTGGGATATTTGTTCCTAGTCCACAGATGACACGTGTGAAAGTAAAGTTGTGGGAACAAATGTAAGAACAAATGCATATGTTTATGCCGTTGAAACAGATCTTGTTATGAAAACACTGCTGTGTTGGTAGTAACTGAATACATGTATTTAGAATATCTAAAATACTCATTTTGGGTAACTGTATTCAGGTACAGTTACTGAATACAGTAATATTAAAAGAATACATCAAAGTACTTTCAGTTTCATAATCATAACATTAACAAGACAAAAAGGTCAAAATGGCCGGGGAAAGTTTAGCTCTGTCCTTTTGGGCTCTGGGCATTTGCAAAGTGCTTTTTTTGCATTCCACATTAGTGGTAAATAAGTTGGTAACAGGCATGTAACAATAGCCTAAACATCTTCTTATCATATGCCGCATTTATGCATTAACATTATGAAAATCAACGTGAAGTATTCTAAGTATTCAGAATACAGTACTCTGTTTGGACTAAGCAGTGGATTACGTTACTAAAGTATTCTCCCAAAACTGGCTATATTATTTATTTATATATATATAATGACATAGTACCGGCAAGAAAAAAAGCTACTTTCACCCCTGCCTAAAGTGAAAGGTAAAATCGGCCACTGCTGGAGTGGCCAAGTATTTATGTTTTTACAGGATTATTGCTGGGTTTCGTGACCTCACAGCGTTCTAAAGGCCTATAAAATTATTTTGTTTTTCAGGACATTTTTGGTCTTGTACAGAGAGATCATGGACCCAGTGACTGATTTTAATGATCATTTTTGTAATTCATGAAATTTCTTTTTAGAGACGACTTGTGAAAGTGTAATGCAGTTAATAGGAAAAATTGGCTCCTGCCCCCCACTGGGTCCTGTGACATCATCATATTCTAGAACCTGCAACCCAGCAATAAACCAGACATTTGGAAGAATAGGCCAAAAATATCGGTCAAAGATATTGGCTGAGCATATCCGCATTGGCCAATAAAAATCCCCAAAAATCGGCATTGACCTTACAAAAACTCATATCGGTCGACCTCTAATGACATCATCAAATGTGTTTGGAACTGTTCCTATTTAATTATAAATTAAAATGGAACCTTAAATGAATGGACAAATCAAATAATAACTCTGTAGTGGAGGGCGGAATTCCAAACAGCTGATTTGCCAACCAACATGACAGAGACTGAGAATGGTTTATATTCCATACCAGTGTTAATTTTGTCGACTAAAATATTTAGTCTTAATTTTAGTCAAAGTGATATTTTTGACGACTAAAATTGGACTAAAAGTTTTTCATTAGATTAAAACTATGACTAAAATGTCCAGATATTTTAGTCGACTAAAGTAAGACTAAATAAAAATGAAAAGGAGAGACTAAAATCATCCAAACTTCTATTGACAGTCTGAAAGAGCCTCAGATCATGTAATTCACTGCCAAAGGAACAGCTCTGAGCTTTGTTCATGTGGGAGCAGCTCCATGAAGCAGAGGACCTGATTAAATATGATTATAATGAATATTATAAATGCAAAGTCGACTAAATGTGTTTTAAATTTAGTTGACTAAATTGACTTGCAATTTTAGTCGACTAAAACTAGACTAAAATTGAAGATATTTTTTTGACTAAATCTCGACTAAAATTTAATTACATTTTCGTCAAAAGACTAAGACTAAAACTAAATTAAAATATGTTGTCAAAATTAACACTGTTCCATACTTGAAAAAATGAGGTGTTTGGCATTTAAATCTTATAGGACTTTATGCAATTATGTGTTAAGTAAAAAAGTAATTTAATATAAATAATACATTTATAAAAAGTAGTTCATAGAAAGAAAACCTGTTTGTCTAAGTGCTGGTCTATTACAGGTGCTCGTCATATAATTAGAATATCATGCAAAAGTTCATTATTTTCTGTAATTCAACTTAAAATGTGAAACTAATATATGATATATAGACTCATTACATGCAAAGTGACTTATGTCAAGCCTTTATTTGTTATAATTTTGATGATTCTGGCTTACAGTCCATTTTCAAAATATTCTAATTTTATGAGATTTTGAATTTGGGGCTTTTACAAGCTGAGCCATAATCATCAAAATGATAACAAATAAAGGCTATACATTATCTCACTTTGCATGTAATGAGTCTATCATATATTAGTTTCACAGTTTAAGTTGAATAACAGAAGTGAATGCACTTTTTCAAGATATTCTACTTATATGACGAGCACCTGTATGTTGAGACTGTAGGTACTCACTTTGGTGTTAGCCGTGTTTCCATTCAGTATGATACGTATACCTCTGTGGCTTGTCTTTGTTTTTGCTCTTGTAACTTTTGGGACATCCGATCTTTTTCTGTCTTACAAAAAGTTGGAACTAAAACATCAATAACAATTTAATTTGTGCTGAGTGCAGAGACCGTGCAATAGATCTGGGATGAGTTTAGTGTTGCAGAAATGTAACAGGCTTTCACACTTAGCTTTGTGACCTCTGTGGAGGACGGACAGTAAGTTTTATATAACTGTAAGATGACAAAAGCCACAAGTAAAGCTGAGAAAAAGAAGTTTGAACTCAGTCAAAAATTGTAAGTAATGAATTCGTAATATCAGAATTACTTGCAATCAAAACTTGAAATATGCTGCAAGAGAAAGAATATTTTACTATTTCATAAAAAGAAAACGAGCTATGTTTGTATTTTATGTCAGCAAAACATTAACATGAGGAAATAGGAAATGTTTTAAAGCCATTGCAAAGATAATACTAGTCTAGACTCTACAGAGATATAATACTGTAGGTCTCCTTAAACATTTGCTCTTGTTACTTTCATAACAAACATAAAAACTGCTTGTCTGATGGAGAAACATGAATGAGAAAAGTACAATATCCACATTACTTTTTTATGTTTTTAGTTATGGTTAATCGTAAATGAAGACACCATTTGATGACCCTATATAGTAGTTAAACTGTTGCATGGTGGCTGTGTCCCGTCTCAATAACGACAGCTGCTGGGATGAATATTCTGCCTCATAAATTTGGGAGCTCTGCTTTGTGCATCAGCAGGGGGGTGTGGTACGTGTCTGGAGTGAAAATGAGAGAGTCCTGTTCGGCGTCGCCTCACATACAGTATAAATATTTATCGTGTTTACGGATGGTAATTGCACATTACTTATACATGCGTGACATGACAGGTGCCATTGGCACACCACTTTTCCATAATCCACAATTAAAGGAGCCAACCTTAACAAATCCAACTTTGAAAATCTGCATCTTGATTGCAGTCTTGATTTAGTAGTCAGATAATCAAGAGATTCACTGTAATTAGAATTATCATTTTATTTACGACACGATAATTAGCACTCAGTCACTCAAAAAAAATTGAAGTAGTGGAAAAGAAAGTACTCAACAAAGTCCTAACATTAGTCTTCATAGTAGCCGAACTACACTTCCACCTACACGGTTACTCATTTTACTCTCACTATACTTTCGTTTTACCATTTAGTTGGGTTATTTGGCCAAAAGTTACATTCATTCAAACTAATTACTTCAGTAACAAAATCCAGTAACATATTAACTTTCAGGCTGGATTCAAGGCTTCTCCCCTTGTTAAACAAGAAATCAAACAGAGAACAGTATCGTCAGAGCCTAAACTCAGAGAAGCTGTTTCTCTGTTGTCTTCTCGGCTCCCTATGTGTCATCCTTCCTATCCCGTTTGGTGCACAACTGCTGTTTCCTCTCCACACTAGGAGGTCACCCCTTCCTCCCCAACGCCGCGGGCACTTCTGTTACTTTTGCATTTTTAAACAGGTCGCCTTCCCAAAATCACATCAGGGCGTGTAATGTGCCACACCTGAAGGGCATTGTTGCTTGGTTTAAAAAGGGCACCTTGATACTTTGCATAATAGCTGTTTTGAACGAGGGAAAGGTGGGAATATGTAGGAGGTCTTAGGGCAGCCGCTGTTAATAAGTTACAGTAAGAGGTTTGTAGTTGCTTGCCAGGGTTACTGTTTTCCACTACTATGAGCAAAACAATGGTATTGGCCTTTATCCTATTGACCTGTGACAAAAGCTGTAAATTATGGTGGTATAGACCAGGGTTCTTAACTGGTGTCATCCCTTGGCCACAAGCACCGACCTAAATAAGAGTATTTATCACAAACCTATGTTCATTTAAAATATTATGTTGATTTTTAGCATTGAATAAACCTTTAAAACTGGGATCATGATCAAAACCTTTTATTTTTTTTTTTTTACATACTCAGGAGTTTTCATACTTTTTCAGCAAACTAAATATTAAAACATTTTCAAGCCTCGGGCGCCTGTCTGCACGGCTGCCTACTGCCTACAGTTTGCCCCAGTGGCATCGGGGATGGATCAAATGCAGAGAACGAATTTCCCTGCGGGGATAAGTAAAGTTTAACTTGACCTTTGGGTACCAACCACTGGTATAGACTAAAAAGCGCAAATAATAACATTGACTGGTGCTTTTGTTATATCATTTTCTGCAATGATAGTTTCATTTGATCATATTTATATCTTTTATCTTAATCTATTTTTATGCATGCCCTTTATAGTCTTTAAAGCAGTACTAAGTAACTCATTCCCTACTGCAGGTGTCGTAGCATGTTGCGGTTTTTTTACTCATTAATTGTCCGTGAGAATAAATACTACGCTGACAGAAAAGGCTAAGGGAGAGGGGGATATTATACATCCAATTACACAATGGAAATAATTTTTTTCACTCAAACTTGGCTGTAAATACTGTTTAAGTGGCGCTAGCCTACAGTTAGCTTTGCCCGTTAGCCCATTAGCTTCTTCTTCGTGATTCCATTAGTGTGTATTGGTGACTCCGACCCGGTGGCAGGCAAGTTGCAATTGTGGTTTTCTGGCCAGAGACACCAGGCAGAGATGAAAGACCCCCAATCATCGCATTAACACTTGTATTACCCCAGAGCTACTATGAAAAGGATTTATTATGATAAAAAAGGTAATTAGTACTGCTTTAAGTTGTATAGTTTACTATTTATCTCAAAGTTTTATGTCTCATGTTGGGCGTTTGCACCAAATACAATTCCTAGTTTTTGAAAAATCTATTCTGATTCTTTGACTTATCCTGGCCAGTATGAAGACATTTGTATTGTGCTGTGTTGTTAAATATTTTTAGGATGACTCCCTTTCCAATCTGGGGACATGGTTTCATGTCTTACAAGAATAGATAGATTTCTAAGTAGAAATGAATGTATTTGATGCATCAAGAATTACTTTGGTAATGTAATTAGCAGTTGTAGTTATTGCAATAGTTATGTAGAAGCAGTTGCCGGTCTTAATGTAGTTGTGAGTGTGTACTGTGTTAATGGTGCATGTTACATCCTAGTAATGAAATGGCCACTGGTTGATGGAGACTTCTCAGAGCTACACAAACATTCACTTGATTAGTCCTGACTCTGAGTTACTGGTCCTGGTTGACCTCTAAATACAACAAAGCCGTGCTCAGGCTTTTTTTGTTTTTCACTTTTGAGCTGCAGCGGTACCACCCTAAAATTGAAGCTATCGTTTGATTGCCATCTCATAAATGACTCCCCTGATTTTCTCCGAGCTTCGAATCTGATATGACAATCATGGTCTCTGCTCTGTGTGATTGTGACTGGTTGCCATAGTTGGTAATTGCGGCCCCATCTAAAATTGCAGTAATTGTTTTGTCGTGGAGTGGAGCCAAAGTGGGGTACAATCTGTCAAGGCCATTTGAGATTCAGGTCACAGCACACGGCACAAATAACATCTCCTATCTGCTGCACAGTCTTTCTATCAGATGGTCACATATGAGCTAAAGATGGATAGCAACACAGAAGATTTCACCGCGCTTTAATAAAAGTTTCTTAGGGTAGTTTTTATTACATAAAAGGAGGACCACTGCCTGGTGAGTTTACACCTTGCAGCTCTGATGTGACCTCCTGCTGTAATGTTGTGTATTTTGCATTGCCCTTTAGACAGAGATGAAAAAGCACCAGGTGAGATGAAGGGAGGTGGATCTATTTGTACAGGCGTGAGCTGCGATATACCTCTGCTCTGTCTCACACTTCTCTCCTCCCTTCTCTTTCTGTTTCAGGCAGGTGTTTTGCTTTCCGAGGAGAGCGAGGCAACGACGAGCCCCCCATCGAGATGATAAAAGTGTCTCACCTCAAGTAAGTTGCCTCTACACCACCTACAAAAGCAAAACAATATTAGCGCTATTGTTCCCCTTTAACGTAACACACAAAAAGCCCAGTGGTTCGGGGAAAGATACTGTATAGACTCTATAACAAACGCAAACAAAGTCTTTGTATTTTCGACTGTTACATGAAAATATTATTCTTACACTGGAAGAATGGTAAATTCACTCAATGATAGTGCATTAGTTGTAACAAGGTCCTGGTTCTCCATGTCTGTGTAGGTTTTGTCTGAGTGCTCGACTGTCCTTCACCTTTAAAAACACGGGTACAGGAGGCCAGGACTCACCTGAAAAAAATTCTGAATCTCAGTGACTCTTTCCTATTTAGGTAAAAGTAACAAACATGTATGCTATAAATACTGATTTATTCTCCCTTAATGTCTGAAAATAATGCCTATATTAAGACCCGTATTCTTTGATAATAAGAAGAAAAGAAAAAGTGCAAGAACCACTTTTGATTATATTAACTCAACGCTGTCATCTGTAGAGAAAAGTTTGTAAAATAAGAGCCAATCTTATAATCTCCTCCACAGACTGAAGACTGACGGCTTGTGATTTTGAAGGATTTTGTTATTTTTCGCACAAATCAAGACCATTTTGATGGTAATGAAATATTGTCAAAAGATCTGACAGGCATCAGCATATCTGTCCATAAATTCCAGTCACGCTGTGCAGTCATTAAAACAATGTCGTTTTCCAGTCAAACGATCCTTTTCTTCTATTCTCACGTAAAATCCCACTTGTTTTTGTTGAGTGCACATAAGGTCTTCAGATATTCAGACGGTTTTAAACAAATTCCAGTAATTCATCTCTAACCTTCTAGTGACAAGCTAATTAGTGGACTTTATGAATCAATGTTCGATCTAAGCTACGCACGTGCCCAGGAAATCTATGCAGCGCACAAAATATTATTTAATTTATTTCATCAGAAAAAACATTAAGAACATTTTGTTTAAAATTATTTATAATGTTGGCCTGAAAATAAAATCTGACCTGAGAATAGCTGATAGATGAGCTAACAGTCCTCATGGCGCTGGAAGTGTTGCATGTCTCATGATCAGCTCAGCGTCTCCCATGTCATAGATGCATTCCTGCCTCTTTCACCCCCTTGTTTATCTTTGTGGTTTGCTCCTTCGCTCTGTAGCAGCCCGTGAGAGTGGCTTTGGGCAAAGGCAGTGACAGGTGTGGGCTGGTAACATGCACTCTGTACAGGGCTCGAAATTGCGACCATTTTGGTCGCATATGCTCTCAAAATTATGTCTTTGCGATCTAAAAATAGAATCACTCGCATGTTTGCGACTGCAAACAAATGCTCCGGTCCACCTTAAAAGAAAACCTTCTCATGCTACCTTAAAAAAGCTTGTGTCGTTGTTTTCACAAACACTGCCTGTTAGCAACAGCAAACTTTCTGTTCTAAAATAGTTCGAGAGCATATAGTAAACGACGATCTGTTCTCTGTTGTGGCTCAGCGCCGCTGTCATTCCTTCCAGTCACACGCGCTGGGCCGACCTGCACCAGCCCAGTCCATGTTCTCTGTGTGTGCCTGTGCAACGCTCTCATTCATCTGCCCGCTTTCATTGAATGAGCCAATGTATTTACGCAACTGTAGTCTTTTTATGAGAAAACGAGGATATATATATCATTCATAAACTCATTGGGACTGGGGACGATCTCTCAAATGACTCGCGAAGCGATGTCAGAAGGAGAAGCAGCGCAAACTTCAATCCAACCCACCCGTCACCTCGTGCAGCGCTGAAAGCGAATCATCGCCGCTCTCGCAAAGTAGTAAATACAAAACGTAAAGTCACAACACAGTGTTTAACACGTCTTCTAAGGTTCTGGCAAAGGAGTTTGCTGCGTGTAGCGCGACCTATGGAGCTTTCTCCCGCAGCACAGAGTGAGGGGAGTGTACAGTAGGTGCAGACTGAGGAGACGATGAAGTGCGGTGAAGCAGGGATGGAGTAAGTTGGGGGTTGTGGGCGATTGGGAGGCACAAAATCTGGAGTCACATTTATAATGTTAAAATTTAGCCTAATGAGTTTTGTAAATTGCTGAATTATTGCAAACAGATAAAACAATACATCTAAAATGCAACAGAAGGCTGGAAGTGGCATGTGATATGTTTAAATCCCTTCATCCATGTTAAAAGCGTCCCTGTTTTTTTAGGTTGTTCTCCTAAATTTTTGACTTCTCCTAAATTTCAGAATTAGGAGCACAAGCGCTACCAAGAAAAAAGTTAATTTCGAGCCCTGCTGTATTTTATAAAGCGCTGAAGTCTAAGGGAAAGAGGCTTATTGGGCTGTCACGATAATTACTATATCGACTTATCGTTCAATAAATAACATGTAAACAATACATTTTTGGGTTCAATATTAATCATCTGTACATTTATTAGCATCCCCCTATTTTTCTTTGTAAAACTTTGATCTCTAACTGAAGCATATTGGGTTTAGTGCAGCTTGTGTGACATTTTAGGATATGATTATACACTTTTAGAACAAAGGTTTACTGTCATTTATATGGCTGAGAGTTGACAGTATCTAGTATCGTTAGAGTCAATAATATTGTTTATCTCGATACTTTCCTGCCTCAATATATCGAACTTCAAATTTGTTATTGTGACAGGCCTAGCTGTGTAGACCGTTCATTGCACGTTTTACGCTCGGACACTGGTGCTGTACCGTCGCTGCATGTGTAACAGGCTTGAAAGAGACTAAAAGAACTTTGTCCGAAACAAGTTTACTTCTCCACGAAGCAGCATACGCGGTGGTGCACAGGCGGCGGGGTGCGGGCGCTTGCTCTACAGCGCGAGTGGTCCACATAAGGATCATACCGGTGTGGCCACAGTGCATAGGTCACTCGCAGCTGCTCAGGGAGTTTGTGTGTTTGCTCAGTCACATAAAAATTACAGGGAACATTGGTTACGATGTCTCTATGTTTTCTGTTGCGCCTTTATGTTTATATTAACTCGACATTATGCTTTTAGTAGCTGATTTTGTTTACCTATTTGCGATGCATAACACTGCACTGGATCTAGTAAACTAATAGTGTTTTTCATGTTAAATACCTCTAAACACTGAGCAGCGTTTTGTGTACCTTGCTTCCCTGCGGTGCCGCTGCAGGCTGGAGATTGTTGCTCTGAATCGTGTCGTATTGTGGTCCAGGGAGCTTGTTAAAGCCTGCCAATTTCCCACTCCAGAGCTGGTTACATCATTCAGACTGGCCAGAGGTTCTTGTAGTGAAAGGCACAATTACGCTGTACTCCAATTGACAGAGACAGTCAAGACAGTCGAGCTTTCAAAACTCATCTTTCAGAGATTTATTTAGTCCTATTATGTGTGGAAATCATTCAACACAGCTGCACCAGATGATCAGCTGGACAAGTGTCAACAAGAATGTGAAATACTGTATAACACGTTCCATCAATACTGCATTCTTTGTTTCCTCTGTCCTATGTTGTACAAAAACAGTAATAAGAGACCAATATTTGATGAACAATATGGTAACGCTCAGTCTTGTGGGAGACCATGAGGGGAAACCAGGTAGCTTGGGCATAAGATAGAGACAGAACTTGCCTATTAATATTACAAACATTAAATACACACATAGCCACAGAGAGCAGCGATATCCGTGTAAATTGCCTCGTATTGACTAAGCCAGTTGTCTTTTTCTCCCATCTTCAGACAGTACCTGGTGGTGGTGTTCAGAGACAAGCCTCTGGAGCTGTGGGACATCCGCACTGGGACACTTCTGAGGGAAATGGCCAAGAACTTCCCCACTGTCACAGCACTGGTAAGAGCTGCAAACTTCGAACTACCAACTTCGTTTCAGCTTCTCTATACTATCTTGACACATTTCTTTCTGCTTTGTGCTTAGATAATGTATTTTCCCCCTTGCTTGTACTTTCTTCAGATTTTAGTGACTGCTATTTATAACGTATAGAAAGCGGTTTGTTCCAACTGCTAGATAAATGCAGAGCTAAGCAAAGATCACTGAATGAGTGACACGAATAACTTCACTCAGAGCATGCAATAACTTTTGCTCTTTTATTTATACACATAGCTACGTTCAGACTGCAGGTCGTTTTTTGGGCTACAGTCTTTTTGGGGGGCAGTGGTTGCGATGTCCCCTCCTGGAACCGCCACCTTAACATGGTGGAGGGGTTTGAGTGCCCGCATGATCCTAGGAGCTCTGTTGTCGGGGGCTTTGTGCCCCTGGTAGGGTCTCCCATGGCAACAGGTCCTAGGTGTGACGGGTCAGACAAAGAGTGGTTCAGAAGCCCCTCATGAGAGACCATGGAGGTGGGTCCTTCTATGGACAAGTGGAAGAAAATGGATGGATGGATGGATGGTAGGATGGTAGCGATGTCTGTGCAGATAAACATGTAGCTGTGGAGTAATACAGCGGTGGATGGTGAAGGGACGGCTTCCCTCACACAGACTTCAAACACTTATTTTTTTCCTTCCCGCTCCCGTCTACTATTGCAGAATGAATGGCATTTGTTATTGATGACATGTAGGTCTGATGAAGTCATTTTGCAAAAGATCAGAGTATTGGATCTACATATGAAAGTGGCCTATTTACAACTGTCATGTAAATATGAAATATAGGCCGCATATAGATATATACAAAAAAAAAATGCTTTGGGTCACTTTGACATGCAGTCTGAATTAGGGCTGTCACAATAAATACTATATCGACTTATCGTTCAATAAAAAACGGATCGACGATACATTTTTGGGCTCGATATTTATCTTCTGTACATTTACTAGCATTCCCCCATATTCTTTCTTTGTAAAACTTTGATTTTAAACTGAGCAAATTGAGTTTCATTATATTTCATGTTCACTTCAGCTTGTGTGGTATTGAGAGTTGACAGTATCGAGTATCGTTAGAGTCAATATCGTTTATCGTGATACTTTCCTGCCTCGACATATTGAACTTCAAATTTGTTATCGTGACAGGCCTAGTCTGAATTGTCAGTGGCTATTATGTTGATCGTTTGTTGCGTATACTAAACTGTCTACATCATGTCATCCCACTCATAATATTTATTTCAATGCAATTATGAGAAATACTTTTGCATCACATCAGCAGTTACCATATCCTCTTTAACAGACCAGCTGTTGATGCCACAATAACACACACGATGATTTCCCCTTTCCTAATGGCCTTGTGCATTGTGTGTCACTTCCTCATTCACGTGTTTGTGTGGGCAATTTGAGAGATTAGTCCTTAAAAAATCTCCAGACTCAGCAGCAGTGGAGAGCGCAGGCAGGCAGCTTCATTAGGCCAAAGAAACGCTCATAAAAGAAGAGTTATGTGGGACAAACTTTACCGTGTGGCCGTAAAACTACCTCCCACCCCACCCCAGCGGTGTGAATAAACCAGCAGTAACCTTAATAATGCATGCTGGCCTTCCCAAGACCCATTCTATTGTCTTATTCCAATATTGATTTCAACCCAAGTCATACAACATTAGAGCTAGAAGCACTGGGTAATGACCCTCCATCTTTTACTATGTGTATTATGTACTGTGCAATTTATTCCTACAGTGTATTGTAATCTCCAAAACAGCAGCTCTTCCTTGGTATTTTTATTTATTGGTTTGGTGTTTACTGAATGCTCCAAGGAAGAAACATGTGCAAACCAATGATGCATTTGGGAGCAAAAGCCTCTGTGTCCTATAGAAGTGAGAAGCGACTGGAATTCATATTGATGCACAACAAAGAATCCTTGTTTGAAGTATGGGGCTTTTTCTTGTGAGAAAATGGAATATAATGTTATGAATAATTGATATTTAGGGTTTCCCACAGATTTCTGATGAGTCTGTGTAGTACAGGCGATCCTTCTTGGAAAAAAATGATCTGTTACGATTTTTGGAGAGAAATATCGCCCTTTTTCGAATCATTTTAACAATATAGTTTGTTTGTGGTAATCCAAGAAGAATCGGTGTGTTTCAGCTTGTTTTAGACCATGTGAGGAAAAGTAATGGCAGGTATATCACTAAGAATCTGTTTATGCGTGTGAAACAGGAGTGGTCCCCTCCCACAACCTGAAAAGCCTGAAGAAGAAGCAAATCGCCGCCAGGGAGGCCATGGCCCGACAGACGGTGTCCGACGCCGAGCAGAGCAGCGTGGAGTCCTCGGTCATCAGGTCAGCACTTGATTTTGCATAGATTTGTTTTTTTTTTAGCTTTTCCAAATACCAAGTACAATCTTCTATTTAACGAAATGACTGGACTTGTGTTTAAACGAGAAGCTGATATTTTACTCTCCATTAGGGTGCTTTTTGTTTCTTATCGAAAACAATACTGTAGCAAGCCGTAACTGAAGCTACTTTTTTCCCTCTTTGCCCGGTACAATGTTTTAGTCATTAAAAGCATATTGTGTTTTGTTTCATTCAAGCCAAAGTTATCTTGTTTTCTTTTTAAACTTGAAGCAGCCCTGTTGTTTATAGCTGGGTCCAAAATGTACTGAAAAATCTTGTCATTTCATTTGCTCCGTCATCACCTTTGAGAATTAAGTGAATTATAGCCACAGCTGTGTCTAATGCCATTGTCTTGTTTGTGCGATTCTCCCACTGCAGCCTCCTCCAGGACGCGGAGAGCAAGTCCGAGACGAGCCAGGCCATTTCAGCCCGAGAGCACTTTGTTTTCACAGACACGGATGGACAGGTGTACCACATCACAGTGGAGGGCAACACTGTCAAAGACGGAGCACGGATTCCCCCCGATGTGAGTGCAAAAAGCGTCTATACTAAACTCACAAACATTTATTCAAAAAATCAGCACCTAGAGTTATTTTGACATCAGGGACCAGCAGCCTAATCTTCTGCAATCTACTTGATCTTAAGTTTGACAGTCAGGTATAAATCTAAAAATTCATTTTCATATTGGGAACATGTGGAGTTTCTTTAACATGCACCAAGGCTGTGCTTTTGCATACTCCTTTTGCTTCACCCTCTCGGGTCTCAGCGGGATCTAAGTGAAAATCCATCCTGAAAGATGTTGTGTTTCTTTGTTAAACAGTGGGAGATACACGAGGCTTTGTGCATTCAATGTTTGCGTTACTGGACACGGAACAATCCCAAAGAGAATCCACAAACTACAAGCCCAATCTTTTACTGCCAAATCATACTGAAGTCAGCACGATCTGAAGGCTAGATAAGGATTTATTTAAGATGAAATTGTGTGCGCCAACATTCTATAGCAGGAATGGGTAACGTGGGGGGGCCAAGTACAAGGTTTATTCTCTGACACCCAACATTATTTTGAGGACAGTTTTGCAATGCTCACGCCCAATGCTCCAAAAATCCTTGACGAAACCCTCCCCAACCACCGTGTTATGTCTATAATGACAGTATGAATAACAGTAGAAAGTCATCCTTGATTCTGGCCACAGTGCCTGGGAGGCTCGGCCCTTTATTGGCTGAATAAGGGAAAAAATCTGTCCCACCACCAAGCAAACTTGTCAACCCTGCTCTATAGTAATGTTATTTGACCATGGAGCATAAACAACGTACAGAGACATTACTCTCATGGAGACAGAGATCATGAACTGCACCAGATTATAGCTAAATAGCTAGTTTCCATCCGTAGTCCGATTTCAAGTGCAAAAGTTAAAACATATTATTGTTATAATGTAATTAACATAAGTGCAAGCCTTAGGATATTTTAGTTTTACAAAAGTAGCACCAAAAGTTGTCAAATAATAATGCACGAGTGTGTTTTCTTCATAATGCACCATACACTGAATGTTATGGAGCATATTTCACTGAGCTATAGCTCTCGCGAAGCTTATCTTTTTCATAACTTGCTCAATATTGCTCCCAGACTGAATTGTGGCGTATAGTAGTAAAACTTTCCGCTGCTGAGGGCTGTGATGGAGAATGGCGCAATGTTATTTCCTATCCTTCATATTTATCAGCTACTGTAACTTATTTTGAGGCGCCAAACTGTTGACGTCGGACTGGCAGAGTGCGGACAGCCACTGTCAAATATCTGATTTCGGAGTCCATCATTGAGTCTGTCTATTCTGTGTTTAGCCTCTATTCAAATGCTGCACACAGTCTACACAGTCTTTGGAGGCTTGCCCAGACATTTATACAGCCTTATCTCTAAGACAGCTGTAGATTCATTGCTGCTGGATTTGCATAGCCCAAAGGTTTATGGTGCTTTCAGGATGATCGAGCATCTTCATCTCCCTGTCAAGGAACTGATTGAAACTCCCTTAAAAAGTTTTGTCCCATCAACTTTAATCTAGCTCTAATATACACTTCAGATACTTAATGTTAGTGTGCTCTCCTGTCTGGCTCCTACTCAGAGGATACAAACGTGTTTACTCCTGTCACCACTTTTTGAAATTGTGTATATTTGATGTTGCACTCTATCATAAATTGACTGACTGGATGGTGTTTTTTTTTAACGTGGCGTCAATTCTCTTTCTGTCATGACAGGTTTAGGGAAATCAGACACTTTCTTATGATGCCAGAGTCTGTGTGCTAAATCTGTTTGAATAAATATTGTTGATAAAGGCCACCTGGGGTATTCAAAGTGAGTTGTATTTGTTATTAGTACCAGTATAGATAATTCCCACAATTAACAAGAATGGATTTCATAAGATAACTGAGCTTTGAAGCTAGGCATAGAAATATTATGTGACTAAAGTGTGACTGTTTTATGCACCTATACTCCTTTCTCAGTCATTTTCAATTTGCTCAATTATCACTTATGACCGGACACTCTGACTAGATAAAGCTCTGGGCCCTGCCTGGAGTACCCGCCCCCAGGTTGGGAACCACTGGTTTATTCCAAGAAACCTCTTCAGCTCTGTGGTTGTACTGGTCCGCTGCACACAGGATTTGGTTATTCCTCCTGAGGTAGATCTGGCAAAGCGCTAGGGCTGGGCGATATATCGATATTTAAGATATATTGATATAATTTAAAATGAGATATGGAATTAGACCATATCGCATATATCGATATAGTTCAAATTCAGATAAGCTATTGAGTTAACAAAAAGAAACAGGTAATCTCAAGCTGAAAGTGTATCTTAAACTGAGCACTTTATTTTGTTATCTCTTTATATATAAATGCTGCCCTCAGAAACATGTTTTTATTTAAATGTGCACCTTACTGAGCTTTGTTATACAGTGTTATACATGTTTACATTTTATAGTGAGTTTTCAATAAACTACTCTTATTTGGCTTTGACTTGACTTAAAGAGGGGGTATTATGCTTTTTTCAATCACATAGCACCAGTCTATAGCATACTACAATGATGACGTAACCTTCTGTTGGTCTGTATATGCAGTAAATTAAAATAACTGCCTTGAATAAAATTGCTCTCTCAAAATGGCTGTACTGAACGTCTTGAAATAGGCCTCTGTCTCTTTAAGAAGCTTTCCGACACGCCCGCTTCAGCACACTGCTGTGGCATTTAAACAAACTACTGTGCGGGGAGGGGCTCTGCTGAGCTGAGGAGCAGTGGTTGGTGGCTTGGCTGGTGACAAAGGTCCAGAGGCGTCTCCAGGAGGAGGGGGCGTTCCTAGGAGGACTGAGGCATAGCTACACCTAAAATGGCTGCCGTCTAATTTTTACTGATTACTCAAAAATACCTGAATGAGCCAAGGCAACACTCCAGGCATGTGTTTAATGAGGGAATGACATAATAACATGATATAAAGCTTGAAAAAGTCGATTTTACATAATACCCCCCCTTTAACATTTCATTTCACAGCTCTCACAGAGCGGAAAAAATATCGGGATATATCATGTTTATCAATATTCAACCTAAATATATCGGGATATGACTTGTGGTCCATATCGCCCAGCCCTACAAAGCACCGGTTGTTTTTTTCAGCTTGGTGGTGAAACTGAGGACTGTGACTCATTTGCATGACCCTGGCCCTGGATGAGAGACAAAGAATCCTCAACAACTAAACTGTTGATATGATAAAACATTTCTTAACGACCAAGAGCTTACACAAATACGCTGTTTATCATTGAATATTTGAATAATACAAATAATGTTAAATGCATTACCTCAGTTGCATGGCCTGAGATTATTCAAAGCAGGCAAACTTACTTGGACTTGGCAAAATTACTTTCACACTGCATGATTCTGACCAACTTTGTCTGCCTCAAAAGGGAATTAAAGCTCGTATCTTGTTAGCCGGGTATAATATGGCCATCATGTCCTTCATATTTGCTGAATATCGACTAATGCTGAGCTAATAACGTATGGAAACAACACACTGTTCTCTTCCAGGGCCTGTAATGAGTTTTCACTCTGACATTTTCTCCCTTGTTGGAATGATTGTATTTTAGAGCAATCTAACGCAAAATCCAATACAAACATTTGGATGAGAAATTGTTGTTTGTGTTGTATTGATTGTCATCATCATCAAACATTATGTAAGAAGCACAGACACGGAGCTTATAGTTTGTCTTCATTATTTCCCTGTAATTCTGTAACGTGGATTGGTGTCACAGGGAAGTATGGGGAGCATCGCCTGCATTGCCTGGAAAGGAGACACTCTGGTGCTCGGAGATGTGGACGGCAATCTGAACTTCTGGGACCTCAAAGCCCGTTTGTCAAGGTACAATGATTATGGTTTCTGTTAGGGATTTTGGCAATAGTTGTGGCTTATACCCATTCAGGAGGTTTTTTACCAGATGCAGGTTACTTGGCTATGTTCAGACAGCAGACAGATTTGTCATATTATGTTCATCAATAAATGGCCATGACGTCACATGCTGCGCGGTGTGTTTGAGGACGCATTTATGGTTTGTAGGACAGCAGTTGGCCATGTTAATTTGTTAGTTATGCAAAGCCAACGGAGCCGACATGTTTACGACATAATTGTTTTAATATGGAAGAGAGCCAGGTTCTTTGGGCTATAGTCTCATGTGGGGCAGTTGCACGGGACGTCTGTACAGAAAATCGTGAAGTGAGCGGCTCCATTCACAGTTAAGTCATAACAACTGAACATGCTGTTTTCCATCCTGCTAGCTTTATTCCACTAGCTTTATTGCAAGATCCATTTTATTGATGAATAAGATTTTATTGCACCTTGTAATTTGTTGTGTATGTGGTCCTCCGTTTTGTTCGAAACCTAGGGCAGTCTCTAATGATGATTTTATATGGCTATACATTTTCTTGTTGTTTGTACTTTTTGTGTTTAGTGTTTTGTGTCTAATTGTAAGCCAACCTCACTGCAAACCATTCTACCTATGAGTTTAAATGAGGTTACTCCATCTAATTTAAGGTGGGATGATTAACATTTGTCGTGCATCGATGAGGTGCAGGTCAGATGAATGTGACCTAGTCGGTAACACTGAAGTGGCATTGCAAATCCAAAACGGATCAGATACTGTTTTGGATTTGGGAGAACATAAAGTGACTTTGTTAGCATAAAAAAATAGCCTTAGAAGATTGCTTTGTTAAACATACTGTATATAAACAATAACTTTTAATTTCTTGATCAAGTAACGCAGTCTTGGTTTTTGGTTTGGCTTAAATGATAAAGATGCGTGTGTATTTTGGTAGATAAAAGAGCTTATTGGATGTAGCTTTTACACCTAAACCAGAATATGCCTTTCTGTAAAGGGTGCGTTAATGCAGAACTAAGTAACTCATGCCCCTAGCAGGTGTCGTAGCATGTTGTGGTTTTTTACTCATTAATTGTCCGTGAGAGTAAATACTACCCTGACAGAAAAGACAAAGGGAGAGAGGGATATTGCACATCCAATTACACAATGGAGATCATTTTTTCACTCAAACTTGGCTGTAAATACTGTATTAGTGGTGCTAGCCTACATTTAGCTTTGCCCGTTAGCCTGTTAGCTTCTTCTTCGTGATTCCATTAGTGTGTATTGCGCCTCTTACCCGGAGCAGGAAAAGTTGCAGTTGTGGTTTTCTGGCCAGAGACACAAGGGGGAGATGAAAGATCACCCAATCGTCCATTAACACTTGTATTACCCCCAGAGGGACTACGAAAAGGATTTATTAAGGTAAACAAGTTACTTAGTTCTTCTTTAAGGTTTAGGACGACTCCTTGTCGGAGGTCTATGTTTTCCTATTGTTTTTATAGGATTACATATTGCATTCTTACATGTCTCTAGTACGAACAGTATTCTGTCATTACTGCCGCTGAGCTTATGGATCATAATATTTGTTTAAATCAGTGTGTTATGTGTGTAACAGGGGCATACCAACGCATAGAGGCTGGGTGAAGAAATCCGCTTTGCCCCGGAAAAGGAAACCAGAAACTTCTGGTGATGTACACAGATGGAGCCGAGGTGTGGGACACCAAAGAGGTAATGCCATCACGCCAGGGCTTTGGCAGTCGCATATGGACATTATATCCTCATGATGAAGCCCCATTGTGTAGCACTAGATTAAGCGCCATAACCGAGATGAGCAGGGAGCATCTGTAAGAGTCTGCTGGTTCAGGGCAATGGTTTACAGCCCTCATCACAATTACTATGGCAGAATGAATATGTTTCCCTCCGTGCTCTAATCACTGGGGTTTGAATCACTGGCTAAGCTGTGTCTTTTAAGCTAATGACATTCTCTGCCGTGTGCACATGGGAAAGATGTCTCGTTGAAAGAATAGGTTGAATAAGAACTCATTACTCATATGGTATATTATACTGCAGATTATGTGGTATTGTAGTTTGTAAATCTGCTAGGGCTACTTTTCTGCCAAGGCTCTAAAGACACACAGTAAGGTAGTTAGAAAATTGATTTCACATTTTCTAACGATCTGTGTCTTACTGTGGATCTTAAGAGCTGCTGTTACAAGTGAATTTCTCTGCTGAGCTTTGCGTTTAATGAGACTCTCTTGCCTGTTGCTTTTTCAAAGAACATGTAGTCTTAAAGAGTCTGTGAATTGATCTAAAAATGTGTAATATTATCCCCAGTTTCTAATTGTATGTCATGCCTAAACCAGACTTACCATTATATTCTATGTATGAACGGTGTCTTACAGAGGTAGACCACTGAGGCTTTAAATGTAAAATAAATGAATGTGGAGGGCGGTCCTGTTGGAGCACTAGCGTCTTGTTAAATGGATGGATAGGTTTTCTTCAGATAAGATGCAGCCGGAAAACAGACCTGCAGAGGGATGGTGTAACAGCTTGAGCATAGAAACAGTAAGGGGAAAGTTAAGCCAGGCGAGGATGGAGCTCGGAAATGCTCCACTGATCTCCTGACTTCGGGGCGCCGCATCAAATCCCACCCACACCTGTGAAAATCCTTGGAGAAGAACCAAGCAACAGGGGGTTTTTGTCACTCCAGTCTGCTAAAATTGAATACAAACTGAATAACAAAAGTGGATAAAAATGGTAGAATGGTTGCAATTATCAAGTCACAAAGGCTGCAGGCATCTTGGCAGTGGAATGTAGTTGGCAGTCGACCAAGTCCTATCTCCATGGAGTCTAGTACTTTTGTATTAACCTGGAAACCTTGTAATTGGACACCTAAAAACATTGTCTGAATTGCAAGGAATTCTTTCATTAGTTGAACAGTTTATATTTCAGTCTTCTCTCTAATGCTCCTCTGATTCAAACTTGGAAATAAATACAGCAAAACCACGTCAAGGTTCCAGCAGTTGTTTTACCAATAGAAAACTGCTATTAGATATTTTACCTAAATGATGCCTTACTCCTCATTTTGTCATGTTTGTTCTTAGAATGTATAGATGTAAAAAGAAGATTTGTCCTTCAAGTTGGTGTATTAGGAAAAAGGGTCAAGTATAAGATTTGAAACAAATCCTAACAAAGACAAATGTTAAAAGGAAGCCAAAAATCTATAACATTGTACTATATGTAACATTGTAATCCCGTACAAGGCTGATTGGGATATAACACAGTCTTTTATCTCCAAATTGCCTTTACTTAACTTGTGGTCATAAATTATGCATTAGAAGCACACCACCATCTTTGATTCAGCGCGTGTATTGTTTGTCCTCTGTCTGCTGCAGGTCCAGATGGTGAGCAGCATGAGGATTGGGCGAAATGTAAACTACAGGATTCTGGACATCGACTGGTGCACTTCAGATAAAGTGGTGCTGGCCTCAGATGACGGCTGCATCAGGGTGTTGGAGATGGCCATGAAGTCTGCCAGTTATCGCATGGACGAGCAGGACCTGACGGGTGAGAGCTCTCATACTCTCCTTAAAGTAAAATGAATAAATGATCACATTTACCACTTTTCTACCTCTGTTGGGCACTCAAAGCACTTCACATCAAGGAACCATTTATCTGTTTTACTGCTTCATTCATAAACCAGTGTATGTAGACACTGGGTGCAATGAGAGTTACGTTCACCAACTTGAGTGGAAAGCAATACGTTTTTCTCCATTTAGTGATTAGCAGAGCCGCATATACAGTTTCATGAGAACACACTTCAAGACAGCGGTTTAAAGAGGGGGTATTATGCTTTTTTCAATCACATAGCACCAGTCTATAGCATACTACAATGATGACGTAACCTTCTGTTGGTCTGTATATGCAGTAAATTAAAATAACTGCCTTGAATAAAATTGCTCTCTCAAAATGGCTGTACTGAACTTCTTGAAATAGGCCTCTGTCTCTTTAAGAAGCTTTCCGACACGCCCCTTCAGCACACTGCTGTGGCATCTAAACAACACTACTGTGTGGGGAGGGGGCTCTGCTGAGCTGAGGAGCAGTGGTTGGTGGCTTGGCTGGTGACGAAAGGTCCAGAGGCGTCTCCAGGAGGTGGGGGCGTTCCTAGGAGGACTGAGGCATAGCTACACCTAAATGGCTGCCGTCTAAGTTTTTACTGATTACTCAAAAATATGTGAATGAGCCAAGGCAACACTCCAGGCATGTGTTTAATGAGGGAATGACATAATAACATGATATAAAGCTTGAAAAAGTCGATTTTACATAATACCCCCCCTTTAAGACATGTCTTTAACCTCTTAACATCCGCCTTAACCGAGCACATTTTCTCCAGTTCGGCTTCACACAAATTTAAAAGCTTCTTGAAAATAAGCATCAAAATAGCAAGGATGAAAACGCAGCAAAACCCATCAAAAGAGCGACAAAAATGCAACAAAACAGGTGAGAAAAAGTGTGATGAAAAGGCAAAAAACTGTTACAAAAAGCCTCAAAAGAGCAACAAAACAGGCGACATTTAAGGTAATGAAAAAGCAACAAATAAGCGACAAAAAGTGATGACAAACATGCAATAACAAATAAAAGGGGAAAAAACATTATTATTTTCTCTCATATAGACTAATCTCAAATTATTATTCGATTTTATCTTTTAATTTTTTTAAATATATATATAATATAATATAGCTTTTACGATAATGATTATGAACATTTTAAATAAATACAAAAATCCAATTTCAGTATCATTTCAAAAAATCTTGCATTGTACTTTCTAAACACTTACATTATAATATTCCAGCTCAATACATTACAAATGTTGCCGTTTTATTTTTATGTCACATTTTTCACGATTCATTTAACTCACCAATATAATGATGGAACAGTTACTCCATTTTAACATTGTCAGTCTATGATCAGAGGCTTTAAATATCATCTAATTCATCTCTTCATAGATCCAGTCTGGTGTCCTTACCTGCTGCTGCCCAGAGCTGCCCTCACTCTGAAAGCCTTCCTGCTCCTTCAGCCCTGGTCCGGCACCTTCACCATGGACATCACTCAAGTGTAAGCACCACTACTCCTCCACTCACAGCACCACATCATTATGAAGTTATTACACTACTCAATGCAGAGGCCAAGAAGCAATTATTAAGATACTGCCGACCACCCAAGTGCACCGTTCATCACTATGAATTTCAAATAATCCCCAATTTGCCCGTGTAAGCAAGTGAAGAGGCCGTAATGAAAGTCTTGTTGAAGTGAGCCCAGTGCGCCGCATTGGCTGTAAAACACGCACACAGTCATCTTATCGTGAGTCTGGGGAGTTTATATTAGCTTGGTACTGTCTGACCTCAGCATGAATGTCTCAATAAAGCGATGTATTACATCCCACTGCTTAAATCACTGGCCGTCTTAACAAGCAGGTTTTATCTATTCGGGTCAGGTAGGCTCATTTAAGCTAAAGATTGTTTTTATTTTCTCTCTTTCAGGGATTACGATGAGAAGAATGAGATTAAAGGACTGATACAGGAACAGCTCAACTCTTTGTCTAAGTATGATTTTTCATTTTCTGTTCTTAACAATGCATAGAGTTCAGAGTGGAATTGTTCATTTGATCATTATCGATCATTAAAGACTTGTGAACCAGAGAAAAATATGTTGTACTTTTCATTCCCTTTTATGGAAAGTTTCTTATAAGATGTTCGAGACATGAAAGATCCTCTGGAGGTGTTAAGAAGCAGGTTAAATAGATTTTTCAATAGATTTTTTGTGTATACTTCTGTATAAGCGTGTCGGCTGCTTGATAGTAGATCAAGCATGGAGAGACATTATTGGTTTGCTTCACATATTTAATCCATATTTAATCCTTTGTCTGTAGATTCAATATGCATTTCTATACCACGGACATCTTTCTAGTCGGTTTGATTTTTCAATATTAAAAACAAATCAAAAAATAAAAATGAACAGATATATGAACTGTTACTACCAGAGAATTGGCTGTAAACATCACCATCAGATCTTTCATCACAGTCCGACACAGCCATAACATTAGCTGGAGGATTTATTGATCATTAAAAACACATTATGGTTAAGATATGCTCTTTTAGTTTGCATGCTGCTCACTGCCTTACTCATCAAGTGTAGTTGGAACTTTGTATAATATCATTGTTATCAAGCGCAATTCTTTTTAATCATCTTCCGAATCAGATATTCTAGACTCGCAAAGAAAGTGACAATATCAAAATATCAGTCAATTCAAGTGTCTCGGCAATCGAATGTGTTTTCATAAAAGGTCTGTGTTATTTTCGCGGCAGATGAATAGTCACTCAGTTCCCCCCTGTGTAGTGTCTTGCTGTGTGTTAAGCTGTTGCTCTGATTGTCTCCGCAGTGACATAAAGAGCGTGCTCCTGGACCCCGAGCTGAGCCTGCTGCAGCGGTGCCTCCTGGTGTCACGGTATGTCACACAACAGGGGGTTAAAAGGTGTGAGGGGTTTACACACGCTGGGATTGTTTTGCTTTGCCAATGCAGTGGTTTCTTTTCACACCTACAGTATGGAAAAAGTAGCTCTCTGTGTACACTTGCAGTAGATACATACATACTACCAGGACAAAACGAGATGAATCCGGTCTGGGCGAGTGAAGCCTTGTAACACTTCAAGGCTTTCCTGGCAAGAAAGTCTCATAAGGTTCGAAGTCTCAGAGCTGTTTCATTCTGTTTGAACTCCTGTTGTGGACAAGACATTATTGCGACTTCTCACAAACACGATTGAAGCACCAACACAATCCTGTGCAAGAGAAGTTTCAAACAGACGTGTGGCGGTTTTATTATTTGCAGCCTGATAATGATGTTGGAATGATCAAATCAGTCATAGGCCTATAAATAAGAGTCATTTTCTTTGTAACATGGGTCTGTGTTTCACGGAGCTCCAGTGGGCAGGGCCGACTCAGTCCCCCGCGGCTCTGCGGCTCTGATGCGGGACATCAATGCGTCATCTTTTTATTTCATTCAGTCAGAGCTAATTTTGCCACTATTTGGTGTAGATGGCGCTCCTCATGATTCCTCGCCTAGTCAGTCATTCATGCTTTGTAAAGAATAGGAAAAGCTTTTATTCTGGCTGGCCACAACCTGGCGCAGAAACTTTTACCCATAAACCGTTAAAAAAAGAATACTCCTCCTCACTCCTCCCCGTTTACCATAATGACCACGTTCAAGGGGGAAATCATGGCGGATTTACAGACTCCTCCTCCCAGCTCTGACGAAGCATGTTCCTAATAAGGGCATAAGGGATTTTCACTGTAGACTCGGCCCTTGCGTGACGTGTAGCTCGCGCAGCTCGCGCAGCTCCAATGCTAACAGTCCGACCCTCATTAGTACGAGATTTCATTTAATTTATTTTATTTTTTTAAACATTCTTTTGAAAACCAGCCTGGTTTCCTTTTTTGTGAGTAACCCAGCGTTATCTCAGGAGGAATATGTAGCCATAAAAAGTGTTTAAAAAATAGAAACCAGGCGTTAAAGTTGTTTTTAACGTGTCTAAAGTCCAATGCTTTTCAATGGGGGCCTAGCGACAATATGGAGGTACTACAGCAATGGCGGCCTCCAGTGTTGCGGTCATAAAGCAGAGCAGCCAGTGGCCATTGCTTTTACCCCATGAATGCGGTTAAATGGGAAATGCAGCACATTTATTTATCACTAATGATTTTCATCGCTATATTGACCAGAAAACACCCGCTTTGAGACACTGATACGCAGCTCAGAATGAAGCACTTTTCGAGACTATAGACACGTTAGTCATGTGACCATCTGTTACCGAGACAGGCTCCGGCAGTTTTTCGAAAAAATCTGCTTCCGGAAGAGCGATACAAGCTCCGGAGCGCAGAGTTTTTTGCCCATCACTAGTCAAAACCGTCATAGAAGGGATTTAATCAAATAAACTAATAAACTGCACTACAGAGGAGTACATACATATACATATCATACAAATCAAGGACAAGTTTTGTTCTTTATGTATTGTGATGGTTTTGGTCAATTTTTTTAGTTTATAAATGCTTGAATTTTTTTGTTTCTGTCCCCTGTATTAGGGTCTGTGTGGTACCATCAAAGTTAATACTGACCAAAAGAAACTTTGAATCGGTGCCATACTCGACAAATTAGGTCAAAAACGAGGTCTTGCTTATTATGCTTTTGGGACATTCTTTATGTTTTTTTTTTTCTTCAGAAATTATCTTTTTTTGTCTCGTTCTGACTTTGTTGTTAATGCCGTAGTGGCGACAGAATTTGCAACAGCTACATCACGGAAACGAAATCCCCAAAAGTCATTTGAGGTTTAGTTCTCCACATATTTCCAAGTTGCCTGACAAAATAATTGGCTGTATCTTTGCTGTAACTACAGTTTGATGTAAATCCTCTCCAAAAGGAATGACAGTGTGAGCTTGTGTCAGCAGCTCTGATCTGTGCCCCCATTTCTCATCTCCCCAGAGCATTCATCCGAAATCTGGAGCAGCCCTTTCACTTGATATGCAGAACCCCCTCCCCGCGTTTGCATTTTTTATATTTAAGACATGGTTTACCTGGGACATCAAAACTCGACTTCTTTTTATTTAATTAGCGAAAATGTCTGTCCGATTTTCTGCAATATGTAGTGATAATTTAGATCTCGTTTAGTCATCCGTATCGCTTCAGGCATAGTTTAGTTTAGTCCTCATTTAGAGCTGCGTTGACATGCACCGCTTAAACAAGGTCAGAACCACTTGTATTTGAAAGAGGACTCAAATATGTCCTGCTAAACTACTGCAAAAATCACATGCATTGCAGAATATGTTTGTAGATGTTCAAACTACAGAGAGAGCAGGTTTTTACATGATGAATCCCAATCGAGAAAAATTATTGTTGACTTTGGTTCAATTGCAATGAATAGGCGAAGTCTGAACCTTTCCCTTTTCTCCTCCATTAGCACTATACCTTTGTGGTTCACTGGGAGTGTATTAGCCACAGGTAGGGGTGTCACGATTTCAATTTTTTGAGTCACGATTATTGTGAAAGAAAATATTGCGATTTTACGATTATTCACGATTATCGACCAAATGAAAGGAAATAACTGATATTTTTAGTTTTTGTCTTTAAAAAGCTTTTTAATACTTAAACTTGTAAACATTCACTGTTTCTAAAAATGAAAATGTTTTAAGATGGTTTTGCATTAAAATAATTTGCCTACAATAAATAATACAAAACAATGTCAACTTTACTTCTTTATAATGACCATAATTATCATAATTATTTGACTATATATTATTAGGCCACAGTCTAGGCTACGTTTCCTGTTCTCTAAAGTTCTGCTGCTGCTTAATTATTTGTCAGATGTTTTGATGAACAGAGAATGAAACGTGTTTACAAATGACTAAAGAGACTCTTTTGAACAGCTGATCTCCACATGTGCGCGGTTTCACTTTCCTTTCTGTTACGCTGACACAGAGCGGAGCGCGTTAGTTTTTTGTTTACATCCTGAGCCAGTTGTGGCTATTTCCCAACATTTGGACAACTTTTTTGGGAATTATGCAGTTCGTTACCTTGACCTGGACATTTACAGCGAAGGATTATCTCCAAGATGTTGTTTATATTCGACGTAGCCGATATCAGCGCCTTTTGCTGCAACTTTCTGACGACAGTGTTTGCATAACGGATGTTCCATCGACAACAACAACGCCTTGGTCATGTTTTGGATCCTAAGAGGTCCCACTCTGCTGACTTCCATCGTTTTTGGGTGGATACAACACTGGAGGAGAGCGTCCTTCTGCCTTGCTCAACTACGGGTGAGTTTACGCGCTGTTTATGGCGTGCAGAGGCTCGTGCGTCAGCGTGAAAATTTCCGCGGTAAACGTGGCTTCTGAAATTCTTACGGATAACCTACCGCGTCTTTTTATAATCGTGGTAATCGTAAAACCGGTTAATCTTGACATCCCTAGCCACAGGTTTTCATGTCATTGTTAAACGTGGTCATGTCGGTAGCCTAGCAACAGCCGTGTAGAAGCCCAGATACAAGGCGTGTGTTTGTAAACCATAGAAGACGAGGCCGAAGAATGAGCTTGAGAGTAAATCTAGCTACATGGGCTTTGGGGCTTCAGTGTTTCTGGCCCATTAGTGCACGGACATGACTGGGTAGATGTTTGGTGTGGAGTTTTTTTGAGAAGGTTAGGCATTTTTCTTATTGAAACTATAGTCTTTTCCCCCCCCTCCCTTTCTTACTCTTTTAGGCCTTATTCAAAAGTGCACATGAAGATAGAAAGAAAAGAAAGACCTGCAGCCATTGAAAGCTTTACCAAACGCAGACCATAGACTAGACTTTTCACGGGGGCTGTACAGACTCCCACGATGATGGTCCCTCCCCAAGCTTTGTCTCTAATCGACGCCCTTAGGCTACCGGCTAAAGCACTGGCGCTCCGTTATTTGTATGCAAGATTCCAACTTCCAGCTTCAAGCAGGAGATCGGGCCCTTGATCTTTTATCTAGCGTACTCATTTAGTCCTGGGTTTGCCGTCGTTCTCAATCTTTTCACAGGAAGTACCACAACCTAAACTAGGGTTAACAAGGAATAAAATAGGGGGACAAAACATAATTTTAATTCTGAACAATGACTAACTAAAAACCATAAAAAACAATATTTAAATAGTCCCTTATATAAGCTAGAACTGTAGAGGGGCTTGTGCTTACCACCTAAAGCTGCTCATGTACCGCAGTTTGAGAACCGCTCTTTATTCTCATATTGTTGTCCATTGACGCTTTGAAAGACCACATATTTTCCGAGGTTATACACGTAGAAGTGGCCCGTTTGTTTGTTTCCTTTTAAATGTGTTATTGTCGTGCCTTATCTCAGGTTATTTGGAGACGAGTCCGACCTGCACTTCTGGACTGTGGCGTCCCATTACCTGCAGTCGTTCGCTCAGGCCCGACTGCTCAATTTGTCGACGGGAGAAACCCAAAATGAAGAGGCTCAACCTTCGCCTCAGAATCACCTGGATATCTGCCACGACGTCCTCTGTGAGAGCTCCTATTTCCAGGTCAGTGCAAAGTAATACCGCACAGTTCGCTGGGTCGCTATGTAGTTCTGCTGAATACAAGCTGTACATTCCTCAATAAGAAACCACTGGAGGAGACTCTAAGCCGCAAACAAACTGACAGCAGCGCGGTCAGCCATAATGTCAACAACTCTGCCCGCTCTAGAATACACTCTCCTGTACAGCTAGAATACAAGCGATGGTTTTCCCTTCACAACGCACATATTTATATTTCAGAAATACTACAGTAATACTTATATCACCTGCAAGTGCAAGCTTTAACTCTCAAATCAATCTCCACTGTCATTTTCAAGTCATAATAGTTATAAATGTATAGTGTTTTGATCAAGTAACCAACTGGCTATTGTCTAAGTGGTTAACCTCTCATGTCGTGACCCCGCATTGAAATGACTAAACCTGAAATCCAAGCATTGTGTTTTGCTGCGTCACTATTTGGACCCATTCATCTTTGAGATGACATGGCTGAACGCGCTCCAGTCCTTCTGCCTCTGTTTTTCACTTTAATTATCCACTCTGTTTGCTCTGGGATGGAGAAGTTTGTGCTGAAGATTGATTGGGCTTTCTCCATCTCCAAACTCAATGTAAAAGTTTACTCTACACCCGGGTGGTGCCAGGCATCAATGCATCCTAATATTGGCTTTCCTTGTTCGAGAATACAATTTCAGAACTTTAAATTATTGAAGAGAGATTGACGCCATGGCATTGATATATAAATACTAACTCAATCATTAACTCAATAACACAAATGTTTCGGTATCGTAAACACGTATCGGCAATAATTATGTGAAATAAAAGGTGAGGCATCACTTTGGGCAAATTTCTTTACTGTTTTGTCCTAAAATATCACTTCAGGAGCATAGAATTAGACAGATGACAGGTGACAGGAGCTGCAAGTTTAAATTCTGTTTGCCCTTTAAGTATTGATTTTATTTGGTGTGGAGTTTTTTGAGAAGGTTAGACATTTTTCATATTCAATCTAGTCTTTTTTTCGCCCACGCTTTTCTTACACAATGACACCTTCTTTACACATTGACATTGTTAAAGGGCCAGCTAATGTAATGCTTTCTTTTTCTATACATTAATGGCATTTTAAAAACTGTTTTAGTAGAATTTTTTATGATTCAACTGCTTTCACCTATATCGCCCCTAGTGGTCTGCGAACCCTTTTACCCCGACCCCTCCACAGCGCACGTTGCAAAGGGAACTCCGTGGGCCGAATTGGCCAACTCTTATCACTTGATTAAACTTTAAGAATAACCAGTGACCAGAGCGTCTTTCCTTTTTGAGGACAGAGCTGGAAGTGTTATGAATGCACATGGATGAGCATGGCTGGTACTTCTCACAACCGAATCAGAACCGTGCGTAAAGTTTCCTCATTCTGTTTGTCGATATGTAGCTAATGTAAAACGCGCTGGATTTCACACATGGCTGGGGGCATTAGCGCACCTGATGCGCGGGTTGCAGGTTCCCCGCGGTCTCCGCAGCCATGCCCGCAGATCGGGTCATAAAATTCTCCTTTGATCACGGGTCGGGTTGTGGCGGGTCAAACAATCCCGGCCTGCTGCCGCGCGATGTCGCTCACCGCTGCCGTACGCGCGTCCACAGTATTCAGCCACGACTCATTCTACCATCGTTACAGCAGGTGTTTGACGTCAATATGCTTGTGATCCAGAGAACGCTTTTGTGGAGCCAAATGTCTCCTATTTTCCACAGCATGTGCGTCTGTGCACGAGTTTGCGTTAACTAACATCCAAAGCTGGCAGAGTCTCAAAGTGCTCATGCCCTTCCCAGTACTGTATAACTGAAGGTGAAATTCTCCTCTTTAGAGCCAGACATTCAGAAACTGATGTGTGATGAGCAGCACCACTCGTCTCAACATTCACGTTGAGTTTTTGATGGAAATCTCCAAATGTAAAATCCACAGATCTATTAGTTTTGTAATGTATAATTTTTGTTTCATGTGTAAAATCCCACTAGTTTCAGTGATATTGGACATTAAGGGGAACATTTTCCCCCAGCATTTTTTCAGCATTTTATTGTTACCATAGTTACAACCATAGACTTCCTATACCCACCACCTCAGTTTTAAACTATTGGCTCTTTAGAATGACAAGTGGGACCTATAGGCTGTTATAGCAAGGTTTTTTTTTTCCCGCACATGTTTGTTGTTCATATTAAGCTGCAGCTCATTTCACATTTACTTTTTCAAATGAAATGAAATTCGTATAAGAATTTCTGATTCTATCATTGCATTTGTGTTTGAATAATTCGTTTTTGAGTTGAAACAGTTGCATTTTAAACATACATTTAGCTTATCCTTCCTATTTTGTTGTTTTTTGGGGGCGTGTTGGAGTGGGATTCTGTTAGGTGGTCCTCAGAAAAAATTGGATGATAAAGTGGTCCTTGGGCTGAAAACGTTTGAGAAACACTGACCTTATGGTAGCATTGTATTGTATCAAAAAATGTACCACTCGTCACTATTTTGCTTTGGTGAATTTATATGATATAAGGCTTGTTTGCAGTGACAGTCGATAGTCTAGTGTAGAGCTCTTTCCTGTTCCTATTGTAGTAGTGGGTTTAAGTCTTGGCTCTAAAAGGTTTTATAACTCCTCTCACTGCTCTTCAACCGCGTTCACCTTGAGATATCCGGTCTAATGAAACCCACAAGTTAAAAAGAACCATATAAATCCATGAAAAGAATAATACTATGACTGGAAAGAGCAGTAAAAGATGTATTTTAATTTGATCATGTTAAATCCTCTTTGAAGTGCATTTCATTTTTAATACATGCATGGCCATTATCTGGAAACACATGAAGCATTTGTTCGCTGCTGCTGCTGCAAAACATATTTCCCAAGTGGAGCATTAAAACGCAATTAGGCTTTACCATCTGCACTCAACTCAAACATGACTTCATTCAGTTCGACCATTTTGCAGAAACACAATTCATCAACTAAATTATATAGAATCGGAGACGATCAAAGAACCATAGTGCATAACAGTATGATGCATTTCGATTTATTCCATTTGACGACAATAACACGAAATTGTATTGCTACTTTTTAATAACACACGATGAGGGCATGCTGCATGTTGATACACACTTACAAATCTAAAAATAATTATTCAAAAAGATATAATCGCATTACTTTCATAGCACCGTGTTGTTTTGCTAGTAAAACGAGGCACATTTAATCCAATCAGCAACAAATTCTCAGCGGAAAGTTTATCGTCTTCCAGAACGATTTCAACGAAGGTCATGACAGATCGATATTACTGTGGTGGTGTTTTTGCACTGTAGCATCAATCTGTCTCTTGCTGAGTTAGAAATATCACCTCATTGATCAATGCACGTCTCTGTGTCAACACAGCGAACAAGTGACTCGTCTCTTGGGTGTTTTCCCATCTCCAGCCCATCGTTGCAGGACGTTAGACTGAATTATCAGATTTAGGAACGAACTGGGATTGTGGTATTTTTCGGTACCGTTTGCTTATTGACTCTACACCGCATACGCCTTTTTCTTTGTTTTCTTGGACTCACACAGTTGTCTGGATCAGTCTCCGTTGTCATAAAACATCTCCAGTGGCAGCAGCCCGGCCATTATTACTAATACCCTCGACTCCAAGTTCCTAAACTCAATCCGCCCCTTTCTGCGGGATTTATGTTCAGGGCCACCGCTCACACAAGGCTTCATCATAATAAAGCAAAGCCTCACGTTCGATACAAAGACACAACTCCCACCATCGCACTGCCAGCACAGGCTCTTATTCACTTTGTACGCCGGCGTTTCATTGGATCATGTGCTCTCTCGTCTCTCGCAAGAAAATGAGATGTGGTGCAGGGGAAATCTATTCCTGTTTTGATGTTTGAAAGCAATTTGCGATGATCTTTTACCGAGGACCGTGTCATAAAAAATGGAAAAGATAAACACAATAACAGCAGACCGAGAGGCGATACAATCTTAATATTAATATTTTAAAGACTTTGAAATTACATTTAAAATTACACCTTTCATCTTGGCTCATTCTTTCCTTGCAAAATCTCTACCTTTTTCTTAGTCTCCCCTGAGCTTTCACACAGTTTCTCATTATCTTTATCGATTGACTGTGTGCAAATAGGGAATCCATCATGTCGCTTTTAATGCTCCACAGAAATTCCAGATGGACAGAGTGCACCTGCAGGAAGTGAAGCGCTCCAGCTACGACCATACGAAGAAATGTGCCGACCAGCTCCTCCTGCTGGGACAGGTAGGTACTGCACCACCACGCTGCATACTTTGTTAATTATTAGTTTAAAAGTGATATTAAAGTACATTTTCAACCGCCTTTTAGAAATAAAGCTCAACCGAGATATTCTACATATTTATTTGTGAGAAAAATATTTTTTTATTCAGACTCTTAATTGGCCAACTCAAAGCATAAATGAACAGGAAGCATTATCGTCTTCCTTTTATCTTGCAATAAATATGGGTTTCAACTTGGGGGTGTTGCCATGACATTTGGGGTCTTATATCAAATCTACTTAGAGCTTTTATCAATGTTTTAATGTTATATCTTGAGCTAAAACCAATGGCCGCTGGTTGCACTGCTTTATGACCATGACACTAGGGGACGACATTGCCCTCCATTGCTGTTGTACCTCCATATAGGGGCGGCAAAACAAGCTTGTTTTCCATTAGGTAGCATTGCACTTTAGACATGTTCTACACAACTGTAAAGCCTAATTTTTAAAAACTTTCTACAGCTATATATTGCTTCTGTGATGACGCTGGGTTAGTTACAATTAAAGGGACCAGGCTGGTTTTCTTAAGAAACATTTTAGAAATCTCGTATACTAATGAGGGCCGGACTTTGATTGACAGGCCCTTAGCATTAGCGCTAACGGCGCGGGCGTGGCTACGACTGAACTACGTGCCCCGCGAGGGCCGAGTCTACAGTGAAGATCCCGCCCTTATGCCCTTTTTAGGAACATGCTTCGTCGGGTAGGAGGATTCTGTAAATCCGCCATGATTTCCCTTTCGAACGTGGTCATTGTGGTAAGTGGGGAAGAGTGAGCAGCAGCTGTTTATTAATACTACAGTTTATGGCTAGAACGTGAGTCCATTTCCCTCTTATACACTCAAAACGCCAGCTAACACACAGAAATCCATGAAGCCTCTGATTATAAGGGCCAGACACCTTCACTAAACTTGATCAAACCTAAGGATATTTTCTAGACACGTATGTTATTTTAAGGTGCAATACAAAAGTACAAAGGCTAAATGGTATAAAGTATTCGTAAAAGCGTCAATAAAGCATAATTTAAGGCAAGGCTCTCCGACCAGTATTACTCCAGCCCTTTCCATGTAGCTCCCCAAATGCTTTCTAAATATCTATACACGTTTTTTATTTTTTATTTGATTTATTTGAGCAAGCTTTACGTGGCAAATTTTTTTCTCCGTTTTCTCTTTTTTTTTCCTGAACATTTTTCACACAATCTGCATTTAGGTAAATGAATACAGTTAAAGCCACCAAAGTTGTATTTTAGTTACACAAGTGTCTTTCGAAGCCCAAGTAGTTCTCTGACATTTTTATGAACTGAAACCCATGGATTCATCTGATTAAACAAATATTTTGTTTAGAAACATCCCATTTCAAGCCAACTTTGCCCACCAAATGTGAGTCCCAAAGCAGACTCTGGTTATTTTTTACAACATGAACTCCAACCGCAAATTTACAATCACCAACAGGCCTGTGTCTCCGAACATCGCCCTCTCCCTGCACTTAGCCCCGCATATATGCACACTCTATAATGGCTCTAAGGATATATGCCCGCTGTCTGAGGTAATGATGCTTGCGAGAGGATAAGTGCCACCCCCTTTCTCCCCAGAGCCTCATCTGTTGGGGATTTAAGACACCTCCAGCGCGTTCAATGTCACCACTCCGGCGCCCCCTTATCGCACGGTGCAATCAGGAAACACTCTGATGAAAGAGCATTCCTCCAATAAGCCGACTCCTCTGACCCTGCTATGAGCTACTGCCATTGTCTAGCCCAGATGAAAAGCCTAGATAATCAACATAATTTCCCCTAGGCCGCTCCGCATTGTTTGTCGTATCTTTGTGGTTACCTGGCTTCTTTCTTCTCCATAACCTCTTCTCTTGTCTGTCGCCTTTTGTTGCAGACGGACAGAGCGGTGCAGCTACTCTTGGAGACCAGCGCGGACAACCCAAGCTACTACTGCGACTCGCTCAAAGCCTGTCTCGTCACCACCATCACCTCGTCAGGGCCGTCCCAATCCACCATCAAACTAGTGGCCACCAATATGATTGCGAACGGCAAACTAGCAGGTTTATGTTGTATTTTGAAGTATTATTTTGCCATTCAGATCTCCAGTCTTGGTCCTAAAAGTGATGGTTCATCTGTTGTTGGTAGGCCTGTCACGATAGCAAATGTGAAGTTTGATATATTGAGGCAGGAAAATATCGCGATAAACAATATTATTGACTCTAATGATACTTGATACTGTCAACTCTAAATCATGAAAGTGACAGTAAACCTGTGTTTTCTAAAAGTGCATCGTCATCCTAAAATACATTAAATATAATGTAACCCAATTTGCTTCAGTTAAAAATCTACATTTTACAAAAACAAGGGAAAATGCTAATAAATGTATAGATGATGAGGAGTATTGAACAATAAGTTGATATAGTTGTTTGGGAATGAGTTCAATTATAAGAACTTTTATTTATCTTACAGTAAAAAAACAAACAATTGAGAGTTGTATAGGTAAACAAAAACGTCATGAGGCCTGTTAGCTATAGTTGGATGTGGTCAATGTTCCAAAGTCTCTTATGATAATCATTTAAATAGATTGTAACATTGATTGCCCTTCTATGAGCAAATTTAGCTTATCCCCAGAAGTGTATATCCGTGATGTGAATGAATTATGGACTATTGTAAAGCCATTAAAGGAAGGGATTAAGGAGTGCAACACAATCCCTTGCTCTAATATTAACCAAAACTACTGCAGTTTTTTTGTGGTATATTTTTCCAGTCCATAGCTGCCATGGTTGACAACAACAGACAATGAAAAGCATGAAAAATCTATCCCATTTCTAAAGCCATAGAGCTACTCAATACACATCTTTGTGTGCACTATATTGACGGTCTCTCCCCCGTGTATAAGACATCGACTGTTTCTGTCTCTGTCAGAGGGCGTCCAGCTGCTGTGTTTGATTGACAAGGCGGCGGATGCGTGCCGGTACCTGCAGACCTACGGGGAGTGGAACCGTGCTGCTTGGCTGGCGAAGGTAACACTGTGTGACACATCTATCTACATGAACTTCAGATATAAAGCAATATTTAGACTGTGGTTACATTTCACAATACGCAGTGTGTATTGTGATTCCTTATATTTCAAAATAAGTGAATGTTTACAGAATGTACGCAACATTGTGATGGCAAAATGTTGTCGAGTTCTAAACTCTCAAGACCCCATGGAGACACATAATGTTTGCTCATTTTTACTGCTTAAAATGACCATTGTCATTTCTGTTGTGATTATCCCATTAGGTGGTGAAGCTCTATCTCATGTTATTTTACTGAATGTATAAATGTGTGAATTTGTTGCCAGGTGCGTCTGAACCCCTCTGAGAGCTCGGACGTCCTGAAGCGTTGGGCCGAACACCTCTGCTCCCCTCAGGTCAATCACAAATCCAAGTGCATCCTGGTGCTGCTGTCTCTCGGCTGCTTCTACAAAGTGGGAGAGATGCTCCACAGGTGAGGTGCAGTGAGACCTGGTAAAAGGACATGTTGATGTAGAATAACACTAACGTAAAGTCTTTAGGGCGCTTTACGTTACAGCACAGAAATAACTTGGTAACGGGATAGAACTTTGTGACAATTAGGGATAACAAGGGAAAACACTAACCATGATTACTGGTGATTTACATTTGTCTTATGGGGTTAGAGCTTTAGTTTGTCGTATTACCTTAAAATACATTACTGTTCCTTGTAATCACTGTAATTACCATATTACTTCTCTGCGGCTGCACTTTTGTACTGAACAGATATGAATCGTGACACGAGGTCGAGCATTGCCTCGTGTCCAGTGTCCCTCGGTGTGCAAAATACAGATCATTCATGTTGCGTTCTTTAACTCTTTCATAAACACAAAAAACCCTACATTTCACTTATTTGTTTTAGTTAAGTAAATATATTCAATGTCTTATTTTAAGTTACACAATGGATCAAATGGAAGGTTAGTTCAGTATACTTCAGTACCAGATTAAATGTATGTTCGGATTCTCCTCAATCTCCAATAATATTTGTCTTTACTAACTTAACTTTGTTTCACCATACAGCACAAACATCTGAAATATACCACAGAAGCGTCTCCCTAGCTCGAAGGACTCTTTTACTCTTTTTTTTTACTCTTTTGTCCTAGTTCAGTATTGATCTGCAGGTCTTCTTTAGCCTCTTCCTCTCATTGACATAACCGGGCACTTAAGAGCCCGTTATCAGTAAATAATGAACACAAGGCTGACGTCCGCTTTAGCCGTACATCTATCAACGCTGTAGTGATGATAGTTTAAGACAATGGCCCTCTGCTCGCTCTCATTTCCCTCTCTTTGTCCCCTGTGTCCATGTTCGGGGCAGTATGCGTCAGTTTGATCGAGCCGCCCTCTTCATCGAGGCCTGTCTGAAGTACGGGGTGATGGAGGCCAACGACTCGTCCAATATCCTTTTTCAAAAACGCCATTATCAAGGAACATTCATTTCGAGGCTAAAGCACTTCACTCTTCATCCATTTCTATAGGTGAGCAGTGAACACAGGAAAACAGATGGAAGTGTAGGCCAGTGGTGTAACACTGTCTAATTATCATTATTATCATCAACGTTTCTAACAGAAGAAGAGCCAGTCGGTTTTTCAAGAGAGAACGATTGTATATAACTAAGTCCAGTAGGGCACAATGACATGATCACAAATTGAAGCCTTTGCTTATCTACACAAAACAAGTCCAGATTACAGTTACATTGGAAGTTTTGATTTGGACACTGACGGGTACACAAAGCATCAAGAGAACTACAGCAGCTCATGATCGGAAGGTCAGGGTTTCGAATCCTAGCTCCTGCAGGCGCACACTGTCGTTCTGTCCTTGGGAAAGACATCGCCCACCTTGCCTCCAGTGTCTGCATTGGTGTGTGCGAATGGGTGAGTGGTCCTTTGCTGTAAAGCGATTTGAGCCTAATAAAGGTGGAAAAGTGCTATATAAGTTGAGACCATTTACCAAGTCCTTAAAATAGTGTCCACGACAGAAAAGGGTCACATTATCCCAATACTCAACAATTCAAGACTTTGACCCCCTAGCTGTTAAAATTCACCCAAAATGTTTCTGTTTTTCCCACATTGTATAAAAACAAAACAGTTTAGTTAAACAAAAAATGACTTGATTAGATACTGATACCAATTTAAAAACAAACAAACAAAAGTGAACTCCTGTCCAGATGTTTGTTTCGTCATTATTTATGTGAGTAAACTAGTGCTGCACAAGACCCTAAAGTAAAAATATAATAGTTTTTAGTGCTTTGTCACTATTGTTATTTGGTTTGCACAGATGCAAAGTTTCAAGCAACTACATAAACAAACAAAAAATCCTTCACTTTATGTTGATAGTATTGAATTTAAAACCTTTCCCTGTCATCCAAGAGACTTCCTCAATCACTCTAGAATTATTACTTTATTAGTGGGTAGGAGTTTCACTTGCCTTTTAAAGTAGGTTTAGAAATGTGAATGTTTTTTATTAAAGTTAATCTGCGCCACAATGTGGGTACAAATTGTGCTTCAACACTAAACTAAAGATTATACTATTGAATACAAAAACATGTAATTTAGGTCCCATGTATGCACTTTATATGCACTTTTGCACATGTTATTTTCAAGTCTTAATTCTCTTAATATTGTATGTTACTATTCCATTTGTTGGTTTCGGCCTCAGCCGCTTAAACATCAAGCCTAAAACAATATTTATAGTTGAAGTATATTTATTGCCTACAGTAAACGCACGAGTTGACCTCTGGCTTTTTCATTGGTCACTTTTGGCTCTGCTCCAGCAAATGATTAATTACACCGGGCCGCGCTGGACCAGCCTTGTCTGGCAAGATTTATCCAACTATATTTCTCAACAAAGTATGGCTGGATAAATTCTCAGACAAACACGGAGTATGGTCAAGATAAATCACATAAAAATGTTAAGTGATTATGTACCTTTAAGATGATGCAATACATGGCCACTGATAGGTTACTCATCATTGTAGTGGTTAGTTTAGATTAGTTCATATTTTTGTTTTACCAGCAGGAAAACTGTCAAGCTTTAAAGAGGGGGTATTATGCTTTTTTCAATCACATAGCACCAGTCTATAACATACTACAATGATGACGTAACCTTCTGTTGGTCTGTATATGCAGTAAATTAAAATAACTGCCTTGAATAAAATTGCTCTCTCAAAATGGCTGTACTGAACGTCTTGAAATAGGCCTCTGTCGCTTTAAGAAGCTTTCCGACGCGCCCCCTTCAGCACACTGCTGTGGCATCTAAACAACAACACTGTGCAGGGAGGGGGCTCTGCTGAGCTGAGGAGCAGTGGTTGGTGGCTTGGCTGGTGACAAAAGGTCCAGAGGCGTCTCCAGGAGGTGGGGGCGTTGCTAGGAGGACTGAGGCATAGCTACACCTAAAATGGCTGCCGTCTAAGTTTTTACTGATTACTCAAAAATATGTGAATGAGCCAAGGCAACACTCCAGGCATGTGTTTAATGAGGGAATGACATAATAACATGATATAAAGCTTGAAAAAGTCCATTTTACATAATACCCCCCTTTAAGATATTAGCGAGTTGATTCAAGGCTTGATTAACTTTAGAGCTTTTGAATTCCAAAACCTAATGTATTTCATTAATATAAAAGACCAATGCAACAACAGCATTTAACCTCTTAGCCCCACTTTAGCCGAGCGCATTTTCTTCAGTTCAGCTTTACCCAAATCTAAACACTTCTTGACTGGAGTTTACAGCCTATAGGCCAATGTAACGCCTCATCTGCGTTTTTGTCACATTTTTTTAAGCCTTTTTTGCCGTTTTCATAGTTTTTTTTGTCGTTTTTGTCTTACTTTTTCATTGCTTTTTTGACGCTTTTTCTCTCACATTTTTGTCCCTTTCTTGTCGCTCGTTTGTCACTTTTTTGTTGTATTTTCATCCTCATTTTTGTCGCTATTTTGAGATTTGGGTAAAGCCAAACTGGAGAGAATGTGCTCGGTTCAGGTGGGGGTTAAGGGGTTAACATATGAATGAAAAGGAGCAGAAAGAAGTAAAAACTCGATTTAAAAGTACCTCTATCCGTTTGCAGCCTGCAATACTGTGTGCTTTTTGTAATACATGTGAGCTGATGAAGCGCTCAGAACACTTCAGCTTCATAAGAGCGATACTTGAGCAGCGAGCTCAACTAATTATCAACACTCATGTCTATGGATGAAGCATCCCCTGCTCTTTACAGGCCCAAGTGGTCAAATCAATAGACCAATAAATAGTTGATGGTAGTTCATATGGAAAGATGTCTGGTTGCACAATATACAATTCATTCTGTGTAGGTTAGGGCGGGGCACCGTTCATTTGTATTCTGTTTTGTTGGTAATTCTAGAGAATACTGATCCACAGTTGCATAAAATGTTCATGCCCACGCGGCATCTAATCTAAAACATTAAACAGTTCTTAGCCCTAGCAGAGCACATAACCTTCCAGAGCACAAACTATCCAACCTTTTCATAATGTATCCAGACTGCAGTTTTCTCCTTGACCTCCTTTGCACATAAGCTGATCGAGGCGGCCTTTCTGGACTACGCCCGGCTGCTGCGCACCCTGGGGCTGAGGGAGGGGGCCGCTCTGTGGGCGTCCCGGGCCGGTACTGCGGAGAGGCCCTGATGGAGGAGCTGTTCCAGGGGGAGGGGGGCGTCCAGGAGAATCTACTGGCCGACGATGAGGTGGAAGTGGGTTTGGAGAGCACTGAGTGAAGGGGATAACGTTGGAAAAAATTACGTTTATTGGCGCTTAGAGTGTGTGCGTGTGTGTGTGAACAATCAAAACCGTCCGTGCGTTACATGTCACCAAAAGAAAATGAAACTGAAGAATATATAATTTTGTGTTTTAGCTTTATCTCGAACTCAACACACTACTAAATATAATTAATCTGGGTTTAGTGGATCATTTTCTAATTTATTGGCTGCGCACACGAGGTGAGGGGTACTTTGAATTGAAATGAAAGACTCGGGGTGCGCAAGACCAAAAGTTGGAAACCACTGATCAAAGTCGTTACGCCTGCACAGTTTGATTGTTTACACACACTTTCCAGTGTTCTACTATGACTACTTTAAGGTGCAGGCCGCCATCTATCTGTGTGTCTATGAACCCTTGTGTTAGACCCTCCACAGACACGTCTCCTCCCACTATAAAAGATGAATATAATGATCCACGTCGCTGAAGTCTGGTTGTGATTCCAGTGTGTTTTTGAAGTGTGATGTTTCCACTTTGCGAGAGTGCGCAGATGTGTTTGCATGCAGTGTTTTTAAAAAAAAAAAAAAATTTCCTTAAGATTGCCTCAAGGGCGACTGGATGCACGTTGTTGACGATTATTGTTGTGTGGTTGATGTTTTATGAATTTGATTTTTGAATGTTTACTTGCTAAGCTTTATTTTGACCGTTAATGTAATCTTGAAAGCAGTTCTGAAATTGTAATTGTTGAATTTAGCCTTGATTCCACCAAAAAATTACAATTACTTCCCCATTTTGTTAATATTAAGAGAAAATTGTACACTCATTTTACCGTATTTTCCGGACTAATAAGTCGCTCCAACCTTGGCAACTATCTGGGCATTGAGGCGTAACTGCACCAGCGACAAGCCTCTTCCGGCAGCACGTTGTTCAAGCACCCATTTGCAAACTAGTTCCCCTAGCTGTGGCCATCTAGCTTTTATCCCGCGATTAGATTTTTTTGTTTGCTTCATTGAAGTTAGAGTAATCTCCGCTTTTCGCCAGTTCCTCACAAGTTCCTACCTCACTCCACACTATTTCTGCTGTTTGATTATTGTTTTTTAAATTTTCAGTGGTACAAGAGTAACAGATACTGGTACAGAAGCCTAGAGCGCACTCTAGCGGCTGTTGGTATGAAAATAACGTGTGAAATTATGTATTTTGATATAGAGTTGCACCTGAGTATCAGTCGCACCTTCAGCCAAACTATGAAAAAAGGTGCGACTTATAGTGCGGAAAATACGGTAGCTAGTATAATTTTGTATGGTGCATAGCCGTGACACAAAACCCAGCTGCTCTGTTTGGAAATGTACTTGAATTTTCCTGTGTGTACGTATGTTTTTGTCTCTGTTCCTCAAACTGCACATTATCAAAAACATATCTGGGGAAAAATAGGTTCATCTGCAGTAAAGCGCAAGAAATCATAAGCAAAAACAAAGAATTTTTCCCTGGCACATGCTCTGCTGAATAAAATAGATTTGCATTTGCTATAAATGGAAGCAACATCTGTTGTCCTTAAGGCTATATGTCACTCTATGTAGAAATATGTCGCCTTGAGTCCAGCACTAAACTAATGTGGACTTTCGTTTACCCTGAAATCAACAGAGCATCATATATCAAATAAAGCCAATACAGTTTTTTATAAAATATCAGTCACATGTTTAAACTGGGCTCTGCTGTAGCTGTTGGTGGAAACAAGGCTCTCGACTTTCACACCGTATGCCTGAATCTTTTGTACTGCACTTTTTATTTTATTTTTGTTACCAAATCTGCCACTTTTGGAGTGATTTTGAATTACTTCCTTTGCAGCCGCTGGTGAAGTAAGTGACCAAAGCCTAAGTTGAATCCTCATTCCTCTCTATTGCAGCTGTATTAACACAGACCACTCTGCACTTGTTAACACCCAGTGATTTTGCGCACAATTGGAGATGATTTTTGACCCTGATCCGCTTTCATCTAAGTACTCTGCTTTTAGAGATTTTGTCACTTCGGTCATTGACCCACTCTCAGTCCAAATTATATTTTATTTCCTACTTTAAAACTGGAGAGGGTCCTTCACCTTTTTATTTTTGCTTTTTTTTTTGTAAGACTAGATTGTCCTCTGGTGGTTGTACTATACAGGATCAGTTGTGGATACATGGTGTTGGATCTGCAAGTTAAAGCTCTGTACTTAACTGTGTTTGTATTTTTCACTGAAGACCCGTATAAGGATTGTTAACATGGCTGTGCATGTGTTGTGGTGCCATGGACAATTCACTTTTAGCCACGTAAAGAGATGGATTTGGCAACTGACAATCAGCTTTTTATGAACAATTTAGCAGCTACAATCCAGGTCAAATACAAAATGGAGATCTATGTAAGAAGCAGAAGCAAGAAATAAAATTATTTCTTGAAATGAAATTCCCATTTGATTTCTGTATTTGGTTTGTGCTCCTCTGATGATAAAATGTCACCAAAGTCACAACCATATCTTGCATTATTTCACTATTTTCCGTAAGTTTAGACAGAAATGTTACGGTTCTATGTGCACAGCCTGTTTGTTCACATCCGAACGGGTCTTTAAAACTGGGGCAGTGGATTCGTGGTGCTGTGTGAGTCGTCCCGATTGTGGAGACTGCGGAAACTTAAACATTTGTGGGATTAGTTTCTAACCCATCATTGTATTTTACACTCCCTAGTTTTTTGTTTTTGTCTCTCGGCCACGGCAAAGATCTCTGTCGGTCTAGAAACATGGACCCTCACAGTGAAGGTGTACAATCTACTGACATTGAAACAGCAGTAATTCTTTGTTATTCATATCAAAAACACTGTAAGGAAACATTAACAGCCTCTAGTGTCATTAACCTGTGCTGCTTGTCTGTAAAACAAAATATTTCTGTGTGGTCAGTGGAGGAGAAATGCCTAGACAGGATATTTTGAAAGAAACTGAATTGTAATAGTGTCATTATTTTTATTGTACGTACATGGTTCATTGTTTACTCTCAGCTTTACGCTTTAAACTGAAATTTAACGAGAGAAAATATTTATGTAAATATGGATTATCATTAAAATGTTATTAACAATATAATTTATTGTGGTGTTTTGTGTTTGAAGTTCTACCATGATCATTACTCCTTCAGTGCTTGGACAGCAGAACAGAATAGCTTCAGTTCCATGTCTATCATCGTAAAGCTTAAACTACTTGGGAGTTTGTAAAGTGTTGGTGAATAATACAAAGCATTCCTTATGTTAATAATCTCCAGCCACACAAAGAATGATAAACGCTGGTATCACCCAGAGTTTGTTTGGTTAGTCCCTGTTATACAATAACAGGGACTAACCGTTGCCATAATAGGGCGACGGTGGCGCAGACGGTAGAGTGGGTTGTCTCATGACCGGAAGGTCAGGGGTTCGAATCCCGCCTCCTGAAAGTGCCCACTGTCGTTGTGTCCTTGGGCAAGACACTTCACCCTCCTTGCCTCCAGTGTCTGCGTACACTGGTGTATGAATGAGAGTGTGAATGGGTGAGTGGATCCTTGCTGTAAAGCGCTGAGTGCCTAATGTAGGTGGAAAAGCGCTATATACAGTGAGGAAAATAAGTATTTGAACACCCTGCTATTTTGCAAGTTCTCCCACTTAGAAATCATGGAGGGGTCTGAAATTGTCATCGTAGGTGCATGTCCACTGTGAGAGACATAATCTAAAAAAAAAATCCAGAAATCACAATGTATGATTTTTTAACTATTTATTTGTATGATACAGCTGCAAATAAGTATTTGAACACCTGAGAAAATCAATGTTAATATTTGGTACAGTAGCCTTTGTTTGCAATTACAGAGGTCAAACGTTTCCTGTAGTTTTTCACCAGGTTTGCACACACTGCAGGAGGGATTTTGGCCCACTCCTCCACACAGATCTTCTCTAGATCAGTCAGGTTTCTGGGCTGTCGCTGAGAAACACGGAGTTTGAGCTCCCTCCAAAGATTCTCTATTGGGTTTAGGTCTGGAGACTGGCTAGGCCACGCCAGAACCTTGATATGCTTCTTACAGAGCCACTCCTTGGTTATCCTGGCTGTGTGCTTCGGGTCATTGTCATGTTGGAAGACCCAGCCTCGACCCATCTTCAATGCTCTAACTGAGGGAAGGAGGTTGTTCCCCAAAATCTCGCAATACATGGCCCCGGTCATCCTCTCCTTATACAGTGCAGTCGCCCTGTCCCATGTGCAGAAAAACACCCCAAAGCATGATGCTACCACCCCCATGCTTCACAGTAGGGATGGTGTTCTTGGGATGGTACTCATCATTCTTCTTCCTCCAAACACGTTTAGTGGAATTATGACCAAAACGTTCCATTTTGGTCTCATCTGACCACATGACTTTCTCCCATGACTCCTCTGGATCATCCAAATGGTCATTGGCAAACTTAAGACGGGCCTTGACATGTGCTGGTTTAAGCAGGGGAACCTTCCGTGCCATGCATGATTTCAAACCATGACGTCTTAGTGTATTACCAACAGTAACCTTGGAAACGGTGGTCCCAGCTCTTTTCAGGTCATTGACCAGCTCCCCCCGTGTAGTTCTGGGCTGATTTCTCACCTTTCTTAGGATCATTGAGACCCCACGAGGTGAGATCTTGCATGGAGCCCCAGTCCGAGGGAGATTGACAGTCATGTTTAGCTTCTTCCATTTTCTAATGATTGCTCCAACAGTGGACCTTTTTTCACCAAGCTGCTTGGCAATTTCCCCGAGCCCTTTCCAACCTTGTGGAGGTGTACAATTTTGTCTCTAGTGTCTTTGGACAGCTCTTTGGTCTCGGCCATGTTAGTAGTTGGATTCTTACTGATTGTATGGGGTGGACAGGTGTCTTTATGCAGCTAAGACCTCAAACAGGTGCATCTAAATGTAGGATAATAAATGGAGTGGAGGTGGACATTTTAAAGGCAGACTAACAGGTCTTTGAGGGTCAGAATTCTAGCTGATAGACAGGTGTTCAAATACTTATTTGCAGCTGTATCATACAAATAAATAGTTAAAAAATCATACATTGCGATTTCTGGATTTTTTTTTTTAGATTATGTCTCTCACAGAGGACATGCACCTACGATGACAATTTCAGACCCCTCCATGATTTCTAAGTGGGAGAACTTGCAAAATAGCAGGGTGTTCAAATACTTATTTTCCTCACTGTAAGTTGAGACCATTTACCATTTATTGTAATTTCTTATTAAGAAAGTATAATGCAGTGGTGCCCAAAGTCCAGCCCGGGGGCGCTAAGGCTTCTTGTTAACAAGGCACACATTGCCAGAGGTATTTTTTATTGCTAATTCTGCATGATTAAAACCTCCAAAAGTAACATTTTATTGTGAGACAGAGCAGAATGTTTAATGCTTGACTGCATTGACCACCGATCTCTGGCCCTCCATGAAAAAAGTTTGGACACCCCTGGTATAATGGATAATGTTTCCCTCCTTTTTGTCTTGTGGGCCTCCATAAAGTGAATATAATATATTCACTTATTATCCTCAAATACATATTTTTTTTATTGTAAATTAACATTAGCTTTCCTTTGAATTATACAACACTTCAGTTTCACCTATTTTAATTTAAATAGTTCCATGTTTGTGGTTTAAGTGAAACCATTAATTCCAAACATGCACTTGAAAGTATTACATGTTCAACACAAGAGGGCACTGTTTCTCTTAAAACTGCATTCCCTCGTAGACTCGTATTCATAAAACGGTTCTTAACTCAAAGAAGCTTAATATATCACCACTCAATAGTGTTTAAAGTCCGGCCCACTGCCAGGTAGATTGAGATTCAGTGGTGCAGCATTTATCAAACTGTCTCTCTAATGAATAACTTCCTGTTGGATCTGTTTCTCTGGATTAATTGCTTTCCCTTTTCACTCAGATGCCCCGCCAACAGCTGGCCGCAGCCCTCTGGCCAGGGGTCTCCTTTGTGTGCCTCACATTTACTCATTGGCCTGAACCTGTTTCGGCCAAAAAAGCAGAAGAAAACCTTGTGCCGGGACAGAAGGCCGCACAAACGAGCGGATTGTGCTCCTGTAATGGCCTAATGAATGACTGCCGGAGAGAGAGGCCAGCCTTTAGTGCCCGGGACATCAGTATGCAGCACCTGTCCCAACGAGAACACCGCATTCAGGCACTGGACCAGGAGAGAAAGTGGCAGAGAGAGGGAGCAAGGTGTGGAAGGGATGGAGAGAGACTAAAATCTGCACTGAAGTGAGTCGGCCTAATGGGGTTTCTAATTGGGAAGTTGCATATTACTTTCAGGCAGCTGAATATGATGACAAATAAATGATTGGATTCCAAGTGTTTACATGAGATAAAATGAAACGACTTTTGCTTGTTTTGAAAAGTGCAGCTTAACACACTTAAGGTAAACGGTGGCGATTTAATCCAAATTTAAACATCATTTGGCTTCCTGTAGTGTTTTGGAACATCAATTGCAGTTTGTACCACATTCGTCTGTCAATGGGCAAGACACTCCACAATTCACGAACCTTACATATACTGTATGAATGTGCTTGTTAGTGTGACAACAGTTTTTTCTCTCTGTTTATGAACATGCTGAGTAAATCTAACGTCATCATTTTAGGGGGATTTAGCAAACATGAACCACATGAAGTTACACAATACAACCATAAAACAACCAAAAATAAGAACGTCATTAGAAGAAAATAGGACTTTTGGAAAACCTATTTCAATCCTAATAGTCCTTTGTGGCCGTTGTACGTATTTATTTATTCAGTTTGGTGCTTCTCAAATTTGATCACGTATTTGTTCCTGAAGATCACACAATACACAACACACCAGATGAATTGAGTCTAATTGTACTCTTTCTTGACCACTCAATCAGCCTTTTTTACCCATCAGCCCACCTGCCCCTCCTCTTCTTTTTCTAACACTTAAAGTGTTTTTTGGACTTAAATCTAGACTCCTTTCCAGCCCATGTCCCTCTAAACTTCTCAACTCAAGATCCTTTCCATGTGCCCGCTGGCAAATACCGTTGAGGGAGGGGGGGGGCTTGCTCGCAAAACCATGGTGAAAGAAAAGCAAGATTAAGCACATTTGGACGTCGATGAAAGAGCACAGAGTTTTGTTCAGGAGACAGAGCTGGTGTTGCATTGCTCCGTACAGAAGGATTAACAGTCTGTTGTAAATGAATTGGTGGAGTCAGACTGTGCCCCTATGTGCAGCGCGCAGAGGCAGCGGCAGGTCACTGAGTTCCCATGATCCTTCGGGGCAGACAGACCACTGTATGGTCAAGTCCAAACCTGATCTCAAATCTCAACACCTCTCCTTCAGTTTGTGAGATGTTTCTCTCAAACTCTCGTGGCCTCTTTGAACACATACCGTATAACATTCTCAGTTAACACGTCTTTGTTTGCGGTTTCATGTGGAAACACGTTGATTGAAAAGTGTTTTGCTGTGCAGTGGGTTTTTATCAGAGGTGATGTTAGAACAAAATGTGCTTTTTGAATCTGGTCCTAAATTGAACAAAAGGGCACGGTTTTGGGAAATACGTTGCCAGACAAATAAAGGTCACACACTCTAATACTTCGTTGGACTGCATTTAGCTTTGATCACAGCAAGAAGTCAAAAGTTGCATTGACATTTCACCAAGATCTTGTGTGGATGATGGGAGAGTGTGACCACAGCACAAAGGCTTCTCCAGCACATCCCAAAGATCCTCAATGGGGTTGAGACCCGACCTCTGAGGTGGTCAGTCCATGTGTGAAAATTATGTCTCCTCCTCCCTGAACCACTCTTTCACAATCTGAGCCCGATGAATCGATGTCATTGTCTTATTGGAATAAGCCCGTGCCATCAGGGAAGAAGAAATCCACTGATGGATTAACCTGGTCATTCAGGAGTATGTTCTTTGGGCACATTGTGTTGCTGCATGATATGAACTTCTTACAATAGCTTATTAGTTATATTATTGTTTATATGCAGAAGAAGAAAAACCTTGGACCAATATTTACTGAAATAATGTTTTAAGTGAAGACATTTCCTTTACCCTTGTTGAACGGCTATAATGTTTTGTGGGACGTCCCGACCAGAGGTGGGTATGGTAGCCAAAATATTTACTCAAGAAAGTGTAACGTTACTTAAAAATAATTGTACTCAAGTAGAAGTGAAGAAGTACTTGAGTAAACGTACCTGAGTACTACCCACCTCTGCCCCGACACATGTGCTCAGGCCATTACACCCGTTTACCCCTGACTTCATCTTCTAGTTCACACTGTGGAGGAAGGAAACGCACACGTCCCATCTGATCATTCCTGTACTGCACCCCTCTCCTCACTGCTGCGCCCGTAGAGAGCCCTCAGGTGATGTTAAAACTATACGGGCTTCAGTCTACCATCCTATTTAAATGATTGTCAGTGTTCAGCCAGCCATGTCCCGAACCTCAAAACAACACGCTGGCCCCCATTCGAAACAGCAGGAGTTTCAGAGAAAGGGGAGGTGAGGAGGGTGCATAGTGGTCCCACCGGATCTCTGCCCCATTACCGCTCCATCACAAAGTCTTATCAACTTCCACAAGTGACTCGCGGATGGAATAGACTACTGTGAAATGACTTTTGTGGTCGAGGCACATGTTGGCAAGAGTGATGGTGAGATAATGTTCTTTAGTGGTGTGTCTGGGACAGTTATGGCCTGGTAATGCCCTATTTTGAGATCTGTAGGATTTAATAGTATTCATATGTTATTATGGACAGTACTTGCTATGAACTTCAAGATACAGATAGGAAGATACATTGGGCAAACTATTGGAGATTATTGGAGTTGTCCAGCATATGCGCTGCAGTCACAGATTTAAAAACAATAACGTCATTAAATTGGATTCACACTGGAATTAAATCAAATGTTTAACTATTTAAACTGTGCAAGTTCATCCAAAAGACAAAAAAATATGTTCCAAAAACACATTCAGCTGCAGGTTTGGCTGAAATTATACACAATGTTCTGTTCCAAAGTTTCCCATTGCATCCAATGTGCTTTTGAATATCAAAATTCACCCTCTTTCCTCTGTTTGATGAATCAAATATGCACAGATTTTTATATTTGTGGCATTAAAAATATTGTATTTGGGTTTATAATGGCATTAAAATACTATGACCTGCCTGTAGAAACCCTGAATAAAAAGGAAGCAAGTCAAATGTAAACATTTAGTTGTGGTCCAAACTCATCCCTTCATTTTCATAGGGATGAGTTTATAAGCACATTTTGCAACTTTCAAAGCTGTTATGGTATTGGGACAAAATAAGTGTACTTGTTCTTGATTGACAAAAATGCTTATTAATACGAGTCATCACTGTTGTTTATTTCCACTATTTTCACTGGATGTTCAGGTGTTAGTCCTGAGCCACTGCAACTGAGCCGCGCCACCACTGTGGGTCAACCTGACCAGCATGTTTTTGAAGGAAGAGGAAACCTGGCTGGCTCCCTTCAGTCCTCCTCTGATCCTCTGAAACGGTGCAGCGCCTCCTGGGTTTGTCCCTGTTTCAGAGCGTGGTGTCCTGCACTGGTCAGCTCCTCTACCTCCTCCTCGCTCTTCCTCCTGTGCAGCTCCCTCCGCTCCACAACAGTCTTTCACCATCCACCATCCTCTGGGAAGAGCTCAGCAGTTCATCTGATTTATTCTCTAGTGAACGCACATTATCCATTACAATAGAAGGCATGTGTGGCTTAGCTGTGAGTCTTGCCCGGATACCTCCTCGTTAGTCCTCTTGTGTAATGTTCATGTTTCAGTGTGATATTGACAGAAGTGAATGTGGATCAATGGGTTGTTTGTGCTCGGGTCTGTGAGTCCAGTGTGGTGCATCTTTATGTTTTATATGTGACACTGTAATCCTCAGAGGAAACGGGCAGGTGTGTGATAACAGCCTGTCCATTCACTGACGGGAGAGACTTCAGAGTGCCAGAGCATCATGGGAAATATCCACAGCTCAAGGTCGAGGATGATGATGTTGATGCCAAGTCACTGTGTCACCAATGATACAGTGCGTGCCATTCTACACAGCTGGCCTTCACGCTACTGTTCTTATAGGACATATTTTGAGTTTTCTACCCAACTTGAGTCAGTTTGAGGCTCTTCTTTCTCAAACCAGTTAAGTGCCAAATCCCTGAGTAACCTGTCTCTTCCTGTGAGCGTCCCGGAGCCCGTCCCGCTGCCTGTGGAGGGGTGTCCCGTAGCGAGGGGAGCGTCTGTTTGTGTTTCTCTTCAGGTTTCCTCCCTGTACTCGCACCGGACACACACTGGCCCCTCTGTGTGTTGTCCCAAGACCATGGGGAACAGAGAAGGGGCGGACTTTCGGAGCTTTGGCCCGTTTCGGACTTACACTCCTCTGGGTACAACCACGCGCCCCTCGGACAAATCAGACCCAAAATCTCCCTCCCCCCCCCCAGAGCTCAAGGCAAAACATCCGGCGAGCGGTTCAGTTGAAATGTCGATTTATCAAACTGAATTGTATCTACGCTGCAGTCCGAGCACATAAGTCATGCGCTTTGTTTTGTGGCTGCTCTCCTGACAGCGCTCACTGGAGATTGGCCCTCAATGGCCACCGTAAATCATCCCAAAGTCAGGTGTGTTTTTACATGTGCGCTGCTGGACCACTGTCAAAATGGGAGTGATTTAACACGTCCAACAGAACTCTCCTGCTCTGAGAAAGAAATGGCAAATCAGGGCCTTACGACTACAAATGTTTCTGTCAAAGAAATGTCATGTAATTTGTTTGATTTATGTCCCTCCCACCCCCACCCCCACCCAAACTAACTTAATGTAGTGAAGCCGCTTCCTATGATAATGTGGTTAGGAAAAAGTTTTGATTTTAATAAAGAGAAAGTACTTTTGCCAATGATGTTATAGGGACAGTTTTATGGACAGCTTCATCCTCGAGGCTGCTCGAGCAAGAAAAACTCTCCCCTTCAGTCTAATGTACCGTATATTCGATGGGCTATTGCTCAGCGTAATGTTAACTGTTGAAGAGTTTTCGAGTAACATCAGTTTGATTCTTTGTTTGTGCTTTAGCCAAAATGTGGCAGAATCAACAATGAACTCGATTGTAATTCTACCACAACTAACTACCAACTACACATGGGATTATGTAGGCAATTCTTCAAAATTGCTACTTTTTAATCTGGTCATTTTCTCAATGAGTTTCATGTTTGTCATTGGTTTTCAACCGTCTGTGAAATGAAAACCGTGTTTGGCCCATTGAGAAGATGTCAAAAGTCTGCCGGCTATTTTGACGAATCTATTTCACCATTTTTAGCTTAAAACATAATTTCATATGTGTCATGTCTTAAATGAGTGATTGTAAACTTTTGGCTGGTAGTGTACAGTACTTGCAATAAAATATTCCATTGGTTACCACATTTATTAACTCTGCTGCCCACAATTCCACTAAAGGTCTTTTATGAACTTTTTTGAGAATTTTATGAACATCCTATAACTCAGAAGGTAAAGTCAGAATAATTGGATAAATATAGTTTCTGTTCATTTCTGTCAAAATCGTTTCTTAAAGTTAGACTAAGCTGCTGTCAGAGAGCCCTTACGGCGCTCCTGACAGTAAATCTAATTATAGATGAAGCATTTAACATTTCACAAACGAGCCAGACGCCACATGAGCTTAAGGCAGCAAAACAAGCCAATAATAACTCTTTCAATTTCCCATTTTCAGACATTTGTCAGACGTATTGTATTACTCCAAATTTGTTTACTCAAGGTTTTGCCGTAGGCCACTCTTTCTAAAGCCCTGCCAGGCTATAGTACAGTGTCTGCTACAGTAACACATGAATCCTATACCTCTCTTTAAGTAGTGAAGGGGTCTGCTCAAGCCATCAGTCTGATGTATCCCATTTTGTTGGCCCCTGTGCCCCATTAAAACTACCCCAGACCACCCCATCTCAGGCTGAGCATATCTAGTGTATTATCCTGCCATATCTACACCAGAGGGCAGCAGAGGTCTACAGAAAACACTAGTCTCAATGTTTGCAGGGTTGAAACACTTCAGTTGTCTCCTTTTTTCATCTGTCGATTCTTCTTTTAAACCCATATTATTATATAGTAGGTATTAGCCCATCTGTAATCAATCAAATTAAATTTGAAATAACCGCATAAATGGATACATATAAATATTCTTGAATACATAATAAAATAAAAAACCTTCTTACAGGTTTATATTGCATATTATTATTTAGAGGGTTTTTAGAATCCAGATGAAATAGTCTTAGGTCACCACTCAGTCACTCAGGGCGGCGAGGGCGGTTTGATGCAAAGCAGCTGAAAGAGTGCTGCCACTTGCATTACATCAGACGGGACAGTGAGATCTAAAAGAGCTGCCGAAGGAGAGGGGTTCAGGAGGAGTGGAGGAGGACGGCCCGGGACAGAAGAGAGAAGGGAGAGGGGAGGGGTTAGGTCTGACGCTGTCCTGTGGAGTTATGTGGCTGTAAGTCCTGATGGACAGGTTAAGCTATAGTGTGGACCACATCATTTGGGTTAAATTTGTTTGGGTTTATAGGTGCAAAGTGGCAAGTGTTGCCCCTGGTTTATAGGGAAACATGTGTCCATCTTTCAACGATGCTGTGTCAAAAGCAGTGGGAAACCCTGTTGCAGTGAATCTGTTGAGCTATACCGCATATAGGTTTGGTCAAAAGTGCCTAAGGGGGCAGTGTCATACAGCATTGTGCATGCTGTTCAGACACAAAGTAAACCCGCCCGAGTGGAGGAGAACACAGAGAAAATCCAGCTGATTTTGAAAATTGAAGCCAGGACCTTCTTGCTGCAGGCTCGGGTGCTCACTTAAACTGAATTCAAATAAAAAATAAAATAATCCAGACTCCATCAGATTTAAGGTCAAAGCGTGAAGTTGAAGTGAGTTTGACAGAGAGGTGAAGTGGACCAGAGACACAGTCCATCTTCATGTTTTCATTTCAGACTCCTAAATACTCAGGGTTTGTGTTTCAATAGTTCCACTGGACCGCTGTAAATCTTTCAGTCTGTGCGCGAACTATTGTTGCACTTGTTTGTTTTTTCTACTGTGAATGTTTGGCTGGGTCGCCGCAAAGAATTGCCCTTTATGGGACTAATAAAGTTTTCTCATTCTGATTCTGACTCAGTTATCGTATCAGTATCTCATCTGCTGCTGATTTGCAAACAATGCCCCCATTAATGATGTGAAATACTGTAAATGTGAGCAGCCTAGATACATCTAAAATGGAACTGAACTGAGTGCGTGGGGATACTGCAAAGAGATCCTTGTGCACCACCGGTTGTACCTGAGAACCATTCATCTAGACATCATCTCCTCATATGGACAGGTCAAACCACCGCTTGCACACAGAGCCAACGTCTGCATCTGTGCCCTTGTTGAAAACTGGCAAGTCCCATAAAAAAAGCAGCAACAAAGACTGGATTTCCCTTTTTCCTGAAGCGATGTGGACCGACCCTTGAGGAAAGAGAGATGGATCTTCTCCAAATGCCACCATGGGTGCACTAATGCTGCTTTTGTTGCGCACGCTAATTCTATTATGCTAATAGAGAGTGAATCCAAGCGCCTTTTCTTTCCTCCTTACTCGCTGCTCCTTCCTTGCTCCTATGTGCCCCCACCCGAACGCTTCCGGCCAAAGAGCGAGCTGTTAAATGGCCCCTGGAGGCCCCCGGCAGATTAAGTGTGAGTTGCACTTGGGGAGAGTTGTGAAACGGGCTCGGTTTCTCTTCCTGTCACTAATGTTTGTCTGTGTCCCAATCACTTTATGCATCTGGGCAGTTTTGCGAGCTCCCATTTCACTTCAGTTCATCAATAGGAGCATTGTTTCCAAATCAGCAGCAGATGAGATAATGATACGATAACTGTGTTCAGAAACAAACAACAGACGGGGAGGCTGGTGCATGTTTTGGAGCTTTGGCGACCATGCAAGCATTTCGTGACGTGGGCTATGGCAGATTAGGAGATGGTGGTTGAATATTATTATTATTTTGACTTAAGTGGTTTTTGTACACTATTCTCTAATAATACATGAACACATTTGACAGAACGCTGGTATTTCTTTGCTTAAAGCACCAAATAGGAGCTTTTAGGTGTCAAGGTAAGAAAAAACAACCACTGTCATAAAGGGTAAAACATAAACTTTCTCCCTTGAATGAGAAAATCCTCATTTAAAACTTCTGGGCACTACATCTTTACCATTGTGAGTCAATGCCTTGGTAGATGTCTGGATGGCTTCACTTCACTCTGTGTGCTCGCTACCTATAGGCTACAAAGTGGTCAAAATCATCTAAAATGAATGCACTTACCTTTGATATTAATTTAATGTATAATTTAATTGCGCAAACTTCATCTGAAACAAAGCAAGTACGCCCTGCAAAATGCAACGTTACCCCTGGTTGGGAAACACGGCTTATTGTGCTTGTCCCTTCAGTTGCATCAGGAAGGGCATCCAACATAAAACATATAGGGCAAAGTCCAGGGGAATCAATATCAATACATTGTAAATGGCAATGGTTTTGATGATAACATGCTGTTCTCATGCTATAATTCTGAGCAACACATCACGACTCAGTAATTATGTGTTTTGTTCAATCCATAGGCGCGACCGGCACTTTGTCTTATGGGCCGGCCCCTAATCCTTCAAAACTGGGAACACCTCCAGCAGCCTCCCCCTAACATGCCATGGTTTGTCATCATTAAATGCTATGAATCACATGTTTAAGGACGAGCTTAAGAAAAACATGGCGACTGGCAAACATGGCAGTGATAAATCAGAAATAATGAAACGGCGCTCTAAGTGAAACCAGGAGGGCCGAGCAGAGGATTGTGGGTAACCCGATAGGGCCGAAAGCCACTGGAGGCAGCAGCCACTATAGCTCTAGCTCAACGTGAAGCCCACAGAGGAGACCTGAAGGCGGGCTCGTTCCTCCACACAGACCCTGAATCACATTATAGTGGGACATTTATCTATGGCCTTGTTTCATTGTTTTCTTATTATAATGTTTAATCATCCGTTGTATATTTCTGTTGTTTTGATATTGAGTCTTGAGTCACTTTTTGTGTCCTTGGGCAAAACGCCTCACATACCTTGCTTGTAAGTTGCATATTATGTGTTCATGAAAGTTGGGGAAATCTTAATTTAACTTATTCCAGATCAATTTCTACAGTTTAGCTTTCCTTACTTACATGTTTGCTTTAAATGACATCAGATCACCTTGGAAATGTCAGAAACTCGGTGTAAACCACAATTATTCCCAAACTAAGCACTTACATCAGAGCCAGTGCTTGGCTGCCGCACTGTCTGCTGCACTTTTGGTTTAGTCCTCAGAGATTTGTTTTCACCAATTGTTGTGTTGGTTAAGGTCAATACTCTCGGGTGAGCGCAGCACAATTGTTTTTTTTTCAAAGTGTGGTTCAGGTACCGGCGGTGGTACAAGGGTTACTTTAAATTGTTACATTTTCTGACAAGTTTTCTCATCTTTTGTCCTCATTTGGGTTAGTCCTCCTTGTTAAGATTGCTTTGGGCATATTTTAGACCTGATTGGTTGGGACTGATTCGGCCCAAGTTTTAATAATAATAATGATAATAATTGTACTTGTATTGTGCTTTACAAGCCTGTTTTACAAACGTTCTCAAAGTGCTACACTGTTGTAATTATTCATTCACGCCATACTCTGTGGTGGTAAGCCACTGTTGTACCACCAACCACTCACTTACTCACTACATTCACCCAGGCGTCCCGGTGTTCCCAAACGGTCTCCCATCCAAGTACCGACCAGGCCCTTCCCTGCTTAGCGACCGAGGTCTGACGGGATTGGGCAGAGCAAAGGCGGTAATGGCCTGTGTTAGTCTGTGTTTAGGTCTAGGGCCTGACTCAGACAACAACATATTTTCTTAAACGGTACTTGGCATGAAAGGTTTGAGAATCACTGAATAAATCAATTCAGAAAGGACTAAACAGTTTTGTACAACGAACATGAACTATATCTGTGACTATAAGACTATTTATTGTGGGTCAAGACTCAAAGTGTTTTCAGTGGGTCATGAGCCTTTCCCAGGAAGCATTTCTTATTTATTTACTAAAAAGCACCACAGTCTTAAAATGAGTGGTGTGAAGTTCTTTTGACCCTGATTTTTATTTTTTTAGGATTATTTGATAATGAAATCAATAATAATCTGTAGGAAAATACAGTACTTTAACAGATTCCAACTGCAATGTGTTTATTTGGGTCGTAGCTTGTCATCCTGGGGTGATGTTGTTTCACGAGGTCATACCAGTCTTGAACCATACATTTATAGGGTACTGTTTTGAAGCTCTAGAAGCATCTTTGCTGATACCTCAAATCGTTTGAAAAGCCCCCTTGGTTTAAATCAATGCCTGTGTCGTCCGCATGTCCAAATTGGGAGCATATATTACCTGTCTATCTTATTCAAAACTGTGGACTTTCCTCCTTTGAAAAGAATTATAGGCCAATCAAGAACATGGACTCTGCTTGGCCCTCTGGTTTTGGACGTAAAAATATCAAATCAAGATGAAGCGCCTGTCTGTGTAATGCTCCTAATCCACATTCTCCTGTCTTTAAATGGAAACCTTACCGAGACTTTTTCATTCCACGTCAAATGATGGCCGATTATCTGGGACTTGGTGTATTTTAAGTCCTCTGCATATAAGGGGGCCTAACTACTGTGCGAGCCATAAAGGGCAGTCAGTATTTGAGCGATGATCCCTGCACCAGACACTGTAGACTTTTCCTTTCCAAAAATGATATAAATTCCTCGGCGCTGAAATGCGTTCTGCTCGTGCGGGACGTATGTAGGTAACAGAAAAGTGTCAGGCAGAATGAACAGTCGCGTCCCAGACGGGCCAGCTAATAAAGCAGGCAGTTAAGTTTAAGGAGGGGGGGAGAAAAGAATGCGTATCATCTTTCACTCCTTGCTATGGGCTGTCATCGAGGCTAAATCAGTTTTGTGCTAAATGCAGCCAATAGAGCTCCTGTTGTGGGGTGTAACGATGCAGCCATATCACGATTTAGTTCGAAACACGATGCAGGAGTTGCGATTCTATACTATGACGAAGCAATCACGATGTTGTTAGAACATTTTCATACTTGGGTGACAAATAACTAAAAAGAGAGCAATTTTGTTTTGTTCGTAATGATTATTTTGTTGTTGAAAAGTAGGCTATAGGTAACTTTATTTGTTGTAGGGCACAATTCCTGTACAGTAAAGTGCTTTACAGGAAGAAATGCAAGTGTTAATGGGATGATTGACTTTCATCTATCTCCCCCTGGTGTCTCTGGCCAGGAAACCACAATTGCAACTTTCCTGCCTCTGGGTCAAAGCCACCAATACACACTAATGGAAACACGAAGAAGAAGCTAACAAGCTAACAGGCTAACGGGCAAAGCTGACTGCGGGCTAGCGCCACTTAAACAGTATTTACAGCCAAGTTTGTGAATTTTTTTTTGTATCTCCATTGTGTAATTGGATGTACAATATCCCTCTCTCCCTTTGTCTTTTCTGTCAGCGAAGTATTTACTCTCGCGGACAATTAATGAGTAAAAAAAACGCAACATGCTACGACACCTGCAGTGGCGCTTATGGTCTCTAGGGGCATGAGTTACTTAGTTCGGCTTTAAAAAAAATAGGCAACAAAACTTAAAAAAAAGGTAAATAAAATGCATTACAAAACAAAGCCTGGATTTGAGATGGTTCCTCATTTTAGCTCCATAAAACTGAAAACTACTGGGGTTGCTGACTCGGGGACCAGCAGAAAATGTTTCCCTCAGGTTCTCAGAGCAAGATGCGGTTATAGGGCAGTTATATGTGAGAGATGTATCCACTTTAGCACTAGTCCCTGAAGAGACTTGTATACAAGCCGAGTGGTTTTAAAGGTTTACTCCCTGAGCGACAGGAAACTAGAACAGGGACCTGAGCACTGGACTAATGTGGTTGTGTTTGCTGTAGATTTAGAACAAATAAATAAATAAATAAACGTTTTGGATTATGTGTGAATTTGTGTGTAGAACATCTTGTCCCCAACAATTTTCTAGAGCTATTTACTTGGTTTGGTTGATGGGTATAGCTAAAATTATAAGAGCCTATAGCCTATTACTGTATACTCATAAAGACTATTTTATTAAATGTATTGTGACTCTTCCCAGCAAGCACCCTCACTCCCCCTGACCACCAGTGTAAATGACATTGGCCATGCTTAGGGGGATACATGCGGCTCAAGTTTCCAGCCCTTTGAAGTTTTCATAGTCAATAAATTGCAAGATGAAGCAGATTAGTAAAGTGTATTTTGGCTTCTTTTCACAGCCGGGTGACCTTTGTGTGTGTGTGTTGACATGTCGACAGCGTTGTTCTTGGACGATATTTCTGCTTTTCCAGAATACGAGCTGCACATAGATAAACATCGTGCCAGTGAAAGAGAAAGATACACTGTGCTTTATCAGACTCAGATGTACTTTTGTGGTAAATGTTGTGGGTGGAGTTTTCACAAGTTCCCACCGATTGCTTTGAATTAGGGCATTATTGTACTTGATAAAGTACACCGATAGCTTTAGTCCTAACTCTGTGGATGTAAAGTGGGTTTAGCAATAGCACAACACAGCCATTCCCAAAGTCGGGGACATCGCGGCCCCCTTATCATCCAAAAATCCCTCAGACCCCCACTTTATCATTGTGTTATTGTCGCTTTTCTGGCACGTTTTTGTCGCTCTTTTGTTGCTTCTTTGTAGCTTTTTGGTCTTTTTTTGTTGTTGCTTTTGCTGCGCTATTGTGTTGCACTTTTTTGTGGCTTTTCATCACTTTTTAGTTTTTCTTGTGTTATAGTTGCTTCTCCGGCTCATCTTCGTCACTATTTTAACTCTTTTTTTTCCAGAAGCTTTTAGATTTGTGTAAAGCCAAACTGGAGAACATGCGCTCGGTTCAGATGGGGGTTAAGAGATTAAAAAGGTATTGGTCAGTAGTTTATAGGCAAAAGTACATATACAATAAGTACATCTGTAAGCCAAAAACTGTCTTAAAGCAGTACATTTTTGCAAATATAAATTCCCTTTCAAAATCCAATTTGGGGGGCCCTGAAGTGCCTCTGACCCCAATCTGGGAGCCACTGGATAGTACAATATATGCGGTTGAAGCAGTACTAAGTAACTTGTTTACCTTAATAAATCCTTTCCGTAGTCCCTCTGGGGGTAATGGGATGATTGAGGGGTCTTTCATCTTCTCCTGGTGTCTCTGGCCAGAAAACCACAATTGCAACTTTACTCCCTAGGGTCGGAGGCCCCAATACACACATCACGACGAAGAAGCTAACACAACACAACATGCTACACAGGTCCGGGGTTAAACCACGGAATTGGGCGTTTTTTAAGCCATTCCGCGGGTGAAAAAACTGTCTGCGGCTTTTTGCCTTGCTGTTTTCAATGTAAAATTGGCTATTTCTATCTTATTTTTTGATCAACTATCACTATTTCAAATGACAAAATCTCAAATCCAAGACTCTTTGAGCAGCTTTTTCAATAAGAGAAGGAGAAAGGGGCGGTTTCTCATCATCGCGGGAGCACATGGGCTCTGTTTACTGGTAAACATTGAAAATTCCAGCTGCGCCATATGTCCGCGGTTTTTCAGATATTTTTGGGCGGGTTTGGCTGCCCAGACCTGGCAACCCTGATGCTACGACACCTGCAGTGGCGCTTATGGCTTCCAGGGGCATGAGTTACTTAGTTCTGCTTTAACAATTTTACTGCAATAATGCTCTGTTCCATTACACATTTTGGCCACACGGTGTCAGCCTTGAGCACTCGCTTTGCTGGGGGAGTTTCACGTGACTCCAGGTAAGACTTTGCAAAAGAGAACTTTGAAAAACCTTTCCCTTTTAATCATCTACATCAGTTGATATAGTAAATACCGTTTTGTATGTATTTCTAATGCGACATTTACTGTTATGTTGTCCAACTTAAACCTGCAACAAAATACTGCGTGATCTGACCGGCGCTAAATTGTAGCCTTGAGCTAACACACTTCAAAACGAAACACAGCACGTGGATTCAGCGCAGAATCAAAGTTTATAAGTAAATTGGGGGTATAAAAGTATAATGTATTTATCCTTTATGTAATGCCTATTCTTCCACTTACCACAAACTGAACTCCACTGGACCTGGACAAACCCTATGCCTACTACCTACTTTTCACATTTTCATTTAATCGCAGTAATGAAGCAGCTGTTGTCAATTAGCAAAAGGTTTCACTCCATCCTTTAAATCCACTGACTTTTGTACTGGTCCACATTCTGCCATGCTCCCGCAGAAGAGCTATGTAGGAAACTTTGAAAACGATTTTTAGCCTGAAACTCTAATCCCGACATTCATCAAAGTGATCCTGAAATGAGTAACTGTCAACAGATGGAGGAGTGTGTATTAAGTCTGCTTTTATAGTTGAATAATACCTTATTGAACAGCAATGAATCACTCTGAGTGGGCCTTTCAAGAAACAAAACTGGCTGTAATAGTTTTATCAATGCATTAATGCTTATACTGACATTTAGAGAAAAGCTGGCTATTTCTGTCTATTTGTTGAATTAGCTTGACTTGACATGACTTATGTGTCGCCAGATGAGGCAAGTTCAAATCTAATATTGATTTCACATATTTCTAATGTTAAACTATTCACAGTTACAAAAATATTTTACGTGATGTTTAGGTTGTTTATGTTCCTGTTGTTTGTTTTGGTTCTTGAGACATCGAGTCGTACAATCAGAGAGCAGGATGAGCCCCAAGTGCAAGCTATATCCACTGCTTTGAAACCAGGAAAACGGCTCACCACCTCTCCGGCTGATTCCTTTCCCAGGCCTTTCTGTGGAGGAAGAGACGAACAGGGAGGCGTCCGGGATGATAACCCTTCTTAATCACCCTGACACTGGGGCCGGAGCGGTGTCAAGGTGGGGCCTCTGGAGGAGGGACCGGCTGAGCTGTGTGGTCACCCCCCAAAATGGTGCTACAACAACGGAGAAGAGTGAGAAAAGGTATAAAATAGATAATAATAAGATGTACATAATAGATAATAGGTTGATCAGTTTCATTCTTTGAAGTTACTCACACAAAATGTCTGGGCAGAACTATTCAGATTTATAGGTTTTTCTGAGCATTTGCGTATTATGTCCCTATAACGGACACTTCCCTACCTCTTGTATGATTCACAACTCCAAGTTTCAAAATGCGCTGCTTAATTAAGGTCGATGTGGAAAATGCTGTCGTTCATTTAAAGTCTTTAATTATTATTTTACAGATGCAGTAATAGACAGGAAATGGGGTGAACCTGGTTGAGTAAAGTGATGCATTGAGCAAATAAAGCTAAGCCAACTAAACCCTTGTCATGAGTCAATATTTTTGGATTTACTGTATTTGAAAGACCACTTCTAATCGTTTGTCTACAATGAATGTCTTTAAATTCCCTGTTCCACATCTGTGAACCATGCCACTGGGAGACAGCTCATTCCTAACTTCCCTAATGTATTATGAACACAGGGATTTATTTATAACCATGTTTCAAAAACAGGAAGTCAATTGTTAATATTATTGTTATTATTAAGACTTTATTAAGGATGCAAACAACATGGTTCATAGTGTACAGTACAATGTATGTATATAAGTATATGAAATAGACAGGATCTCCAGTGCATCCACAATTTCAATGTGAACCTAACAGAGCTCTTACTACAAGAGCCCAGTGCTTCAGTTATAGCATATATAGGGCTTACACTGCTGTCTCTACATGTCTCTGTTGTTTGAGAGGTCACTAGTGACATAATGCCCAAGATATTTGAATATTCCCCCTTAGGTAAAAGTCAAGAAATCAAGTCTCTGGTCTTCATTTGTTTTAGCAATCATGACATGACTTTTCTTTGGATTATACTTTATGTCACGCTCAAAACAATTCTGCGAGCATATATTTAGAAGTTTCTGAAGGCCAGCACTATATGGGCACACTAGCACCAGATCATCATCTGCTTACATTAAAGGAGGGGTATTATGTAAAATCGACTTTTTCAAGCTTTATATCATGTTATTATGTCATTCCCTCATTAAACACATGCCTGGAGTGTTGCCTTGGCTCATTCACATATTTTTGAGTAATCAGTAAAACTTAGATGGCAGCCATTTTAGGTGTAGCTATGCCTCAGTCCTCCTAGGAACGCCCCCACCTCCTGGAGACGCCTCTGGACCTTTTGTCACCAGCCAAGCCACCAACCACTGCTCCTCAGCCTAGCAGAGCCCCCTCCCCGCACAGTGTTGTTGTTTAAATGCCACAGCAGTGTGCTGAAGGGGGCGTGTCGGAAAGCTTCTTAAAGAGACAGAGGCCTATTTCAAGACGTTCAGTACAGCCATTTTGAGAGAGCAATTTTATTCAAGGCAGTTATTTTAATTTACTGCATATACAGACCAACAGAAGGTTACGTCATCATTGTAGTATGCTATAGACTGGTGCTATGTGATTGAAAAAAGCATAATACCCCTCTTTCAGTTATAGAGTTACATTGGTTACAGAGATAATTTCCAACAAAGCACCCTGTTTTACATTCATTTAGCTGTACAGACAAATCATCAATGTAGATATTAAACAGTAATGGGGACAGGATCCCACCCTGGCGAACCCCGTTAGTGAGTGACCCTAAAAGAGTCAGAGATAGAGTCACCCCATTTCACTTGCATGCTCTGGGAGGAGTACCAGTAAACAAGTGTTCGGGTTAGATAGCCAGGAACACCATGTTTAGATAGTTTGTCACAAAGTTTTACATGATTGATCCGATCGAATGCTTTAGATGCATCCAGAAAGAACATAAATATAGTAGATTTCTGCATATTGTATTTATCCAGTAAAATGCAAAAATGCACATGTCAGTGCCATGACCTTGCTTAAAACCAAACTGATTGGGTGCAGTATATAAGTATGGTTCAAGTCTCATTAGAATAATTATTTCAAGTACCTTAAAGCCATAATGTTTGCTGCAACAGGTCAAACCAAATCTTACTCTTTCACCAGAAAAAATGGATATAGCCTCGTTAACCTCCTCACACTGCTTTAGTAGTAATAGCAGACTTTTGACTGCCTTGTTCTCTTCTCGTAGTAGCAGAATATGGCGCACCGGGATGGCTAAAGGAGGCCGATAAACCATGACACAGAGAGACTGAGGGCCTGGCACAGAGCTGCAGTTATCTGTTTGGTCAAATGTTTGAAAGAGCCATTTCTTTCTCGCTATCACTCATCCTGTTGGGTGCTATCGGGCGCCAATGCCTTATCACCCTTACAGAGGCCAATAGGTTGATATAGGTTTAGGTTATCATAAATATGCATTACTACATTTTTACTGCATGACTGCTATGAGCGCGGCAGATAAGGCCCGGCAACTTCACGCTCTTTTTGAATTGTCTCCCAGTTTTGAGCATGGATCTGATAGAAGTGACATGTCGTATAAGCACATAAATGAGAGATTGCGTATGTAAAGGAATGTTGCCGATTGTGTGCAATGTCTCGTTTCAGATGGGCCACCGCAAAGGGGCAACGTCCAGGTCAGCTCCCGCCGAAGCTTCTAATGTGTAAATAAACTTCAGACCAAATATTGCGGAGAGGCTTCATCGATCACGTCACTGAAAGGTAGTACAGCGGTAATCATTGAGGAAAGTGTGGGGTTTAATGGAAGCCAGCCTGCAGTCGTACGGTTGATAACAAATTTCACAATAGGGAATCAGGGAATAGCCCTAATGCAAAGCAGCCTTAAGTGGGGCCAAGTGTACACAGCTGTACTGACCAGCACAGCCAGCTCCTGTCACCCTCCACTCTGATAACTGAGATCTATTGTACACAACATGTCATGGGCCTCTCTGCATAAAGCGGCGTGTCGAGGCGCAGTGTGTCCTCCTCTGTAATTAACTTTACTGTAGCTACTTGCTCAAATCCGTAGTAACGCAATGTGTTGGCAAAGTATTTATAGCAACCCCAAAGCTAAGAGATAAAAGTGGCACATCCCTCACGGCCTCCTGCTGTTCTCAGCAGTCTTCAGGCCGGGACAGGTGAGCGCCAGAGGACTCTGTGGTTGTGGGAATGTTGAGGTTTACATAAGGGATTGGGCAAGCCCTGTTAACAACAGAGCTACTTGTTCAAATGTGCAGTTGTGCTTTCACGCTTAGCTGCAGGTGCCAATAATAATTCTTACAGATTTGTGCTTGTCAAGGCTAAACAGTTAACCCTTGACAAGTTTCCAAGACAGTTAATCAGTTTTACACAGTAGATTACTGTACGTTGTAAATCACTTTTGTAAATCTTCAATTTGACAGATTTATTATTTTTTTGGTTCATCAAGTCATTACATTTAATAATAGTTTCTGATTAAAAAGTCTGTTATCTTGCCCGTCCTTTATTATACAATACGCAATTCGCCAAGTAACTTGTAACAGTGTAAAAATGTCAGATCCTTCAATGCCAATCATAGCTAATAGAAGAAAGAAAGAAGTTATATTGTGTAAAATGAACACAATTAATTTAATTTATGTTCTTACATTCCATGGTAGTATACAATGCCTTGCGAAAGTACTAATACACCTTGAACTTTTGCACATTTGTCATGTTTACAACCATAAACATAAAGATTTTATTTTGAATTTTTTACTGAAAGTTCACACACAAGTAACAGACAACTGTGAAGTGAAAGCAAAATGATAGATAATTCTGTTATTTTTCAAAAAATAGAAAAGTGAAAAGTGGAGCGTGCACAAGTATTCATACAGCATGACTTAATACTTTGTGGAACCCCCTTTTGCTGCAATAACAGCAGCAAGTCTTTTGAGGTATGACTACAAGGTTTGCACATTTAGAGACTGACATTTTAGCCCATTCCTCTTTACAAAACAACTCAAGCTCTGTCAAATTAGAAGGAGAGCGTTTGTGAACAGCAGTTTTCAGGTCTTTCCACAGATTTTCAATAGGATTTAGGTCAGGACTTTGACTGGGCCATTCTAACACATTAATATGTTGTTTTTAAACCATTCCATTGTAGATTTAGCTTTGTGTTTAGGGTCATTGTCCTGCTGGAAGTTGAATCTCTGCCTCAGTCTCAATTCTCTTGCTGACTCCAGCAGGTTTTCCTCCAAAATGTCTCTGTATTTGGCTCCATCCATCTTCCCAACTATTCTTACAATCTTCCCAGTCCCCGCTGAGGAAAAGCAGCCCCATATCATGATGCTCCCCCCACCATATTTGACACTGGGGATGGTGCACTCAGGACGATGAGCAGTGTTAGGTTTGCTCCATACATAACGTTTTGCATTTGGGCCAAAAAGTTCAATTTTTGTCTCATCTGACCAAAGCACCTTCTTCCACATGGTAGCTGTGTCCTCCATATGACTTCTAGCAAACTTCAAACAGGATTTCTTATGGCCTCCTTTCAATAATGGCTTTCTTCTTGCCACTCGTCCTGAAGGCCAGATTTGTGTAGAGTACGACTTATAGGTGTCCCGTGTACAGATTCCCCCAGCTCAGCGGCAGTACGTCGCAGCTCCTCCAGAGTTATCTTAGGGCACTTGGTTGCATTTCTGACCAGTGCTCTCCTTGTTCGGTCTGTTAGTTTAGGTGGACGCCCGTGTCTTGGTAAGTTCACAGTGGTGCTATACTCTTTCCATTTCCGAATGATGGATTGAACAGTGCTCCGTGAGATGTTCAAATCTTGGGAAATCTTTGTATAACTTAACGCTGCTTTAAACTTCTCCACAGCTTTATCCCTGACCTCTCTGGTGTGCTCCTTGGCCTTCATGATGTTGTTTAGTGACCAATACACTCCGACCATAGCTCTGAGGCCCTCACAGAACAGCTGGAATTATACTGAGAGTAGATTACACACAGGTGGCCTCTATTTAATGGTTAGGGCAAGGTGTGAACTTTCTGCAGTCATTAGGAATGTTATAAAGGCAATTTAATGCACTCAGAAAAATGCTGTATGAATACTTATGCACGCCCCACTTTTCACTTTTCTATTTTTGAAAAATAACAGAATCATGTATCATTTTGCTTTCACTTCACAGTTGTCTGTTACTTATGTGTGAACCTTCAGTAAAAAATTCAAAATAAAATCTTTACGTTTAGGGTTGTAAACATGACAAAATGTGCAACAGTTCAAGGTGTATTAGTACTTTCGAGAGGCACTGTATTTGATTTATTTTTTTATTTTTTAACAAGTAAAAAACTTTCTGGAAAGAATGCTCATGTCCTGTATGCCAGATAATGCAGTCCTTTTATCAGCCACTAGGGAAGCGAAGATGCCTAATACTAACTGTGTTTCCCAACCAGGGGTTCGAGATTGAAGGTGAAAATGAAAATTATTTTGAAAGAAACTATATTTTTGCAATATAATGTATAGATTTGGGAGTATTTTTTATTATTTTTAACACAACATTGTCTTTCACTTACAAATAGTGCTATTAATTGATTCCTTTCTGAATTAATTGCTTCAACCTTTGAGGTAGGGGGCACACAGAGCACCACTGAAGGGTCCAAATGGTCCGCAAGACAAAAAAGGTTGAGAACCACTGCATTATAAAATCAATTTGAAACGATGGTTTACAATAAAACGCTTCGTTAGGTAAGAAAAGACCATGGGAAAGAAATCACAGCGTTTTAGAAACACGTTTTGAAAGTTTTGTGTAACTTAAAAACTTGCTTCAGTCTCCAGGTAGTTAAACTTGTTTGCATAAGGCCTTTGCAGACATTGGCCTCATCTGTCCGTTTGAAGTGGTGCAGGACTGAAGTGTCACGGTACAGAGGTAGGGATACGGTAAACTTCTTTTTTTAAATCAAACAAGTCATTCCTCTGCCCTCTTAATCGCTGTTTGTCTCTCACTGCGAGTGCGGACGATTAATCAGGCCTAACATAAATACGTTGTGACAGGGGCTTGTAATGGTCTGTGTGACGGCTGGCCGATAAACACAAGATAAGAGGGACAAGCAGACGACGCTGTAGCCCAGATGTGGCCACTCTGCTCGGGCACGGTCTTGCAAAAACTCCCCTTGTGTGTCTTACTACGGCGTGGCTAATGCCTCGCGCCGGTCATAATGTCAGGCTTGCACTAACACTCATAAATGAATGTATTTTTGCGCTCCATACCTCCCCCAGACCTTAAATATTTGTCCAGAGGTAAACTAGTCAGTGTGTTGTGTGTGTGTGTGTGTGTGTGTGTGTTTTCGAAGCCCACAGCAGTGAGAGAAGACTGAAATATGTCTCCCAAACACTGTATAAATATTTATGATTTCTAAAACGGGCCACACCAAAATCATGCCTGAAAGATGACTTCGGAACGCAAACCACATGCAAGCGCAGAATGAAGCTTGGAAAAAATCCATTTATTTTATTCGGGTCACGGTCCGTCCTCACATTTTTATGCCTTTGTCTCGATATGTCGGTCGTCGGCTTCAAAGCCTTGGCATCGCAGCACACTACTTGCAGAACAAAGCAGTTGCTATGTTGTCATTTTGGGCCGGTCTCTGCCCAGTTCTGACGCTTGAAACATTACGATTATTTTTGATATGAAGCCTCGTGTTATGCAGCTATTTTCCCTGAAGCTTAATCGTTGCTGGACATTGGGAATACTTGTAGTTTGGGCCTCTTGTTGCCTATTCTGTCAGCATACTTAATAGCTTGTTGTGATTTTTACATGAACAATGAAAGCTGGGAAACGAAACATGATTTTTCCTGCAAAAAGTAGGGGGTCAGATTGTTGTGTTTTGTCTCACATTCATTAATAGTTCTCACATAGCCCTTTCACACATCCTGAATTAATGACAAACATATTTTAGGCGCATAAATAGATTTAGACTTTTGCCTCTGTGTTATTTTAGGTGCAGTGTGTGATCTGCTGACCAGTTTTACTTCTGCTCAGGAAATCTGTTCACACTTTTTACTTTTACTTCACTTTTTTTTCCACTCTACTGAAAGGACAGACACACAGAGATTCCCCAAATTTGCTGATTTGATCAAACAGAAGAACAGAAGAAAACTGAGAGCTGTCCAACGACGAAATAGACACGCAGATGTCGACAGCGAAGCAGCAGATGGATAATTGTCACCGGGCGTCTCGTGTTCTTAGACAGTACTTCTCTCGAAACTATCCAATCTGACAACATGCAATCATTTTTATCCGATTGTCCCAGGTAGCATTTTGTCAGTGAGTGATTGAATCGGTGAATTCAGCGTGAACACACAGATCAGTGTTATGGTTGCATAGGCGCCCTCTCTCCCTCACCCATGGCATTTCTCCCTAAACATATATATACACTCTATCATTTCCAAATGTGTTTCAGCAGGAGCCAAACGTGCACGTCTCGGTGTTCCGTACGTGGAGGTCCCTTTGTTCCTGTCTGTGTGTCTGCTGCGGTCTGTCCGTCAGCTCTGAACGCAGGCCGCTGCACATGCTTCTAATCAGGAAATCTCAGGGTTTGCCAGACGACTGTTCACTTCTCCCTCCTCCTCTTTCACTCTCTCCCTGCATCTGACTTTCACTGCACTTAGGTTTATTAAAAACATTTCAGGGAGAGGCTCACTGGCGCCACACTGTGGAGATGAGGCCTCACGTCGAGCTGTGACTGGAATGAACAGATTCTGTATGAAGGGTTCTGTGGGAATGACATTTTTCTTACATTGAGTAATAAAGATATATTTAAAATGTATTTATAGCATTAGTTGGTAACCTTATAGGTGTTAAAGAGGGGGTATTATGCTTTTTTCAATCACATAGCGCCAGTCTATAGCATACTACAATGATGACGTAACCTTCTGTTGGTCTGTATATGCAGTAAATTAAAATAACTGCCTTGAATAAAATTGCTCTCTCAAAATGGCTGTACTGAACGTCTTGAAATAGGCCTCTGTCTCTTTAAGAAGCTTTCCGACACGCCCCGTTAGCACACTGCTGTGGCATCTAAACAACACTACTGTGCGGGGAGGGGCTCTGCTGAGCTGAGGAGCAGTGGTTGGTGGCTTGGCTGGTGACGAAAGGTCCAGAGGCGTCTCCAGGAGGTGGGGGCGTTCCTAGGAGGACTGAGGCATAGCTACACCTAAAATGGCTGCCATCTAAGTTTTTACTGATTACTCAAAAATATGTGAATGAGCCAAGGCAACACTCCAGGCATGTGTTTAATGAGGGAATGACATAATAACATGATATAAAGCTTGAAAAAGTTGATTTTACATAATACCCCCCTTTAAAATGGGCTAATCTATGACTTTTCCCGTTTTGGTTCACATTATAACACAGTAATAAGCCAGAACATTAATGTAGTTATAGCGATGCACATTCTCTTTAATTGATTTGTCACTTCTCCAGACGACTAAGACCGTTTCTCTAGCAATATAATAACGATGAACTGTTAGAGAGTTTGTCCTTAACTTACCAGTCCTCTCTTGGCGTAAGGATGTCTCCCTGGAGTCTTACTGGCACTTGTGTAATTGTTAGAGGATTGAGAGAATCAGTATGTAGGTTAAGGAAAATTCTCTCAATTCTCTAACAATTACTCAGTTGCCAGTAAGGCCCCAGGGAGACAGCCTTATGCCAAGAAGTTAAAGACAAATTCTCTAACATGAACCGTCATCACAAGAGTTGGTGAACACCCCTATTTATTAAGAAGAAATATTATTCACAGTAAACGTGCGTATAAAATCACCATAGCGCATCAGAAATGGACTAGAGCCTGAAAAAGGATCTCGCGTTGCATGTTTTGAAAAGTCGCTCATCATGCGCAGCAGACGGGAAACTTAGTAAATTAGAGCTGTCAAAACAGTGAATAGCCCTCGTGTTGACTTCACTGAGCAGCAGATAGCAGCAGTTCATTTTCTGGTTTTAACATAATCACATTTGTCACTGGCTTGTCTCGCCTGCTCTTTCTGCCCACTGGCTTTACCTTTAGCCCCGTGTTTCACATGTGCCTCTCAGGTGGAGCCAGTGACAGCTGGAGTGACAGCCTCATTAGAGCTTCATTACATGGCTGCTTGGACAGGAGGAGGAGAGGCCTGAAGCAGGATGAGCTGCTGGCTGCAGTGACCCACACAGTCAGGTGAGGAGCGAGCAGCTGGGCCAGGTGATGGATTCCTCACATTCAGCCCCACAGGTAACCCACCGGCTGCATACACACGTATGGTGGAAACACGTGGAAGAGCTTTACTCACAAAGAACTCAACACACTGGCACACAATTAAAAGTATTCTTTTTCTGATCTCAAAGTGTATAAAGTCACCAGCTTAAGTACACAATAAAGTGCAAATAACAAGAAAGCTATGCATGTAAATCAATTATAAAACCTGTAGTAAAAGACTCACTTTTTTTAGGAGCGAGACTGCATTGTTATTGATAACTACAATAATGTTTGGGTTACAAGTGACATTAAAGGATCTGTATCATGCTATTTTAGCCATTCCAAAGTAAAGTATAGGCATTTATATGATATATTGTACCACTATTACTATGGAGCACTAATTTTTGTGATAAATATAAGTATTTTCTGGAGGTATTTTTCAAATCCGGAAGACAAAACGCTTGGATTCAGTTAACTCCGCCCCTCTCTCCGCTAGAAATATAAATACCACAGCAAAAAGTGAAGTTACTTCACAATGCAGGTATAAGGAGTTGACATGTGCAACACAGCTTCTTAAATGGCTAACGCACGTTTTGAATGACTCACCACTCTGTCCATCGGGTGTTTACATTATGGGACTCGCGTTGGTTATAAAAGTTAATCCACTTTGGTTCTGGCCAAGGTTCACCAAACATCAGAGACAGTCACAGACAAACACTATTTTGGCTGATAGTCGCTGAATCCCGGAGAGAAATTCCAACTTCTGGTGAGTGGCCTCTTCTTTAGGAAGGTTGAATAAAGTCCTGTACCTCCCGCAGCCAAACGCGCTTTTCTCTGTGACATTATCGTTAGGTAAGAAAAAGAACAGGTGTCCAGAGTAGGTTAGAAAGAGCTCCTTCTTCACAACTTTCGGTGCAAACATGACATCTGTTCAGACGCTCAGCGGGTGCGTTTGTTTTCTCTACAGGGGCAGTGCACTTCCTTTTTTTTTTCTTTCTTCCTTACGACAGAAATAATGAAAAAAGCTGTTTTACAAATTAAAATCAGGCCGTAAGGCATTACATTACAGACGTCGAGCACTTCTGTTCCGCTCTGACGACACAACAGAAGAAGTCAGTCGTTTACCTGGAGAGGGCGGAGCAGCTTCTCAGAGAGCAGGATTCAGGAGGATTGATTAGAACTGCGTGAATGAAGCCAAAACCGCTCTGGGGTGTTTTTGATAGGAAATTGCATAACAACATGGTTAAAAGCTCCAAAAAGTCAATTTTGCATGATGTAGGACCTTTAACAAATTGTTTGACAAAATAGCTGATTCAAAGAAACTTTTAAACAGTAGCATGTTCTAAAACATTTCTGGCTTTACACTGAATCATGTGCACATCAGCTCTTGTAACTCAGTTCATTCCTTGTTGTGTTTGATTGCACTGAATGCATTTTACCATATTGAAAATTATGTATAAAGTTTTTTTGCATTTGAGCTTTCTATCTTGTTGCCAGGTTTTCACACAATTTTAAAGTCATAAAACATATTTTTCTTCTGATGTTTCAGCTGTGAAATGTCCCAGTCACAACTGCTGACAGTCCGCGAATGTTTAAAACTATTGTTCACCGATTGTCAACAGACGACAGGCCAGAATTTGTTTTGAAGAGAAACATATCTGAGCCTGTGCTGAGAACCATTAAGTAGTTAAATTAAGTGCTTTGAATGGAAACCAGATTTAGCCATTTTGAGGAGTTTGCGGATCAAATTACAAAACTACAAAGTGAATTATGAACTTTTACACATACGTTGGGTGGATTACACGTCCACAAAAGACTGTTATCAAGATAATGTTGAAAATGATTTGAAATTCTTCTCTTTATATATTGCTTTTCTGTGAATAAATATGAGAAAGGCGTTCTCCAGAAGTGTAGAAATAGTTAAGACAGCAGGGTTCAACGCATATGAATGGCACTTTGCTGGCCTAAGGTTTATGAGTTTGTTTCCCAACTTGCTCGTTTCCCCCTCTTTACCCCCTTCACCGTGAATTGTCCCGTCTAATAAAGCCTACAGGCCAAAATATATTAAGTAAGTCAGTAAAGTTTAGTTACAAAGCCCTTCAGCAAATACAAATCTCAAAGTAGAGAGCAATAGTATATAATAGAAATGAATTAGCATAAAATAAGTGGGAAAACTCCCAAAAGCTTTTCTAAATAACACGGTCATAAGCTGCTTTCCAAAAGGATTCAGAGAGTCGGCTGCACGGAGCAACAAAGCCTAGGTGTTCTGAAATGACAAAAAGAGGATTGTAAAATGCTTTGTCCTTTATTCACAGTTTTGTGCAGGTTTGAGCACCTGTTACTTTGAGCTCCAAAAACCTCGCTAATGTTGATAAATAAGCCACACTGAGTCCACTGGGACCTTATTGAAACAGGCTGTACCCAGAATCCTTTGCCAGTGAAATATATCTTAATGAAGGAAACGCGGCCTCAGTGGGAATTTGTAGTTGCCACAAGTATGTTGGAGTGTGCTGTTAAACGAAGTGGTACAGTCGGGAATGGGACGAAATGAAGGAGGTGTGACTTCGGGAGACGTGCGTGTGTGTGTAAGTATAAATCATCGGACTCGCTGTATGGCCTTTTAGCGTTCACAGGAGAGAGAAGTCCAGACGCCGTTTTGAACCTGTGAACTGATATTGAGGAAGTCGATGTTTGAATCAGCGAGTTTTTCCTTGACGTTTTAATGTTTTGCAAGAGCCCACCAACGACGAGAGCGGAAATTTATGAGGGCAATAGAAATTACTCAAAATTCAATCCTTAACCACTGCTTCTTGCAACAGAATGACCAATAATGTTCTTTCACCATGTTGAGGTGTTGTTTTTTTCCTCAGTCCTGACATTTAGCAGCTGTAACAAAGCAAGATATCAACAGCTGCATCTTATTAACAAGTAGAGGCCAACTGATATGGGTTTTTCTAAGGCCGATGCCGATACCGATATTTTGGTATGTCGATATGCTCGGTCGATATTTTTCACCAATATTTCTCCAAATGTCTGGTCTATAATCCTGTAAAACCAAATACTTGGCCACTGCAGCACTGGACGATTTTATTTTATTACTTTAGGTGAACCAATCATAGTTTCTGTCCCAGCTTTGATTAGTTGTCGTTAGCATTAGCATATTGTTACTAGCCGCGGTATTTTGCGCAGCGATCAAAAATACAATAGAGGAGGTTGAAACTAACTCAGCGATTGATTTATCCAGATTCTGCACTTCAAAATGACATGCGGTATGTCCATATTGACGAAGGTTTAGTGAAACTTGTGTTTAACAAACTTTGTCATGGTGTGATGGTGGAACGAGGAAAATAAAACCCAAAATGCAGGACTGCAACAAAACTGGTGATGTTTAATAAATGACGAAAACCAAAATAACAAAATCCAGAGACGACAAACCGGGGCTGACATAGACAATGACACGACCAAGGACAAGGGAAACACAGGGGTAAAAATACATGAGGAAACAGGGCACAGGTGAAACGCATCTGGCAGGCAAGTAACGAGGGAAGTCAGAAGACAGAAAATCACAAAGACCAAAAAACATGTCAAAATAAGACACCAAGGACAGATACAAACACAAAACAAACCAAAACAGGGTAACAAAAGGCCGAATCGTGACAAACTTGAAGCTAAACAATTTTCCTTGCGATGTTTCTCACATCCCCTGAGACCTAGGGAGTTGTGTAAGGACTCGTTTTAAAGCCCTGACTTTGCTCTTTCCAATGCAAAAAATGGGAAGTCGGTATGGACCCTGGCAATACACTCCTGATATATTTTGGCCCCCAGTGAAATTTACTTGGAGACCCCCATCACATACCCCAGTGCAGTTCACCTCTTAAACTAGTTCTCTTGTGGATAGATGGCATAAGACAGACTTATGCAGTATGGTATGGCATTGTTGTGTGAGTTTGTTTTGATGACTGTATAGTATTGCAGTAACTGTACCACACAAATCCCTTATGACTTTATGACTTTATGACAATAAAGTATCGAATTGAATTGAATGCATCTGATAAATGTATTGAATTGTGAAAATAAATACAAATCCTCTATGGGAGAATGAAATTAATTCAGTTCCACCGAATATTTTAAACTCTTTGGCTTTGCTTTAGCATAGACAGTGACTGGCAGCGGTTTTATTGCAATGTCCCGGCAGCAACGTAACTTATTTCAGAAACTAAAAACAGACAAACATTGATGACGCATTGGATCTTTGCTGTTAAATTTAATAAGACTGTTTTGTTCTTCAAGGGATTACAAGTGTTTCTAATGTTTTGGAAAGTCTTTTATCATTTTATAAACAATGTCCAATGCAATTTCTTAAAAAATGCAAAAACCTCCTTCCTCTGACATGATACCCAAGTGCACATTTATCTCGTCCTGAGAACTGGTCGTTCATTTGTACCTGAGGTGGTTAGCCCATAAATTTGACGCAGTGGCTGCTCTTCCAGTGAAGCGAAACATTTGAGCGTGTTCCTACTTTTCCCAAGCTCGAAGGCACCGATGGGCCTATGTTTAAAACCTGCTACAAAATAGAAACATCTTTGGCACATCTCGCTGACATTCGAAACCCCGTGGCGGCTGCATCTCTGGGCATATCATAGCTCCGTTTGGTGAAATGATAATTATGATAATTGTGTCTGTGAACTGTAGCGGCGGAGGGGCCTAATAGTCCCTTTTCCCCACAACAGGAACTAGCAGAACTGTGCAGGGGCATGCCAAAACCACAGCGCACACTCAAGACAAGATGAGGCGAGCGGGTGAAACTGAGAAGGAGGCACACTATAGGGTTTTTATAAAGACTTTCATATGGAGCGTACCCCACATGTTTGAATCTCTCTCTGAATGCGGCTCGGTTTGGCGGCCTTATAAAGCGATCCAAGAATAATTTCCATGACTAGACGTCTCTGCAGATCATATGTGTTTCATTTATTCATATTTTCTCCTTTCATGTGTATTGTGATAGCTGTAATTAATCTAGATATATTTCTAAAAGAGTCAAAAGACCGTCAAACATTTATTATTACTGCTGCAGTTCAGCGGCATGTAATTATAGAAGGAACCAAGTGAAAATATCAAAGCAAAAGTGAAATGTTTAGGAGTATTTTTGATTTGCGCTAAATGACCCAAGATGTGAATTTTATTTAAACATTTGCGAAAGCTGAAACTTAAAAGGTATTTTTGTTGTAAACCTATTCTAACTCAACTAACAGTATGGTATCGGCAAAAAAAGGTTAGGTAATACTGGTATCGAAAAATAAGTATATAAGTATCGGAAGCAGACACAATAGTTTTGATACTACCTTTTTCCCAAATTTCAATTTTCCTTATTTTCTACTCATTTTTTCCTCAATTCCCCCCATTTATCTCTGAACTTTTGCCCATTGTTCCCTTTTTTTTGCCACAATTTCTTCAAATTTTCAAAAAAAAAAGGTTTGCCCCATTTCTCCATATCTTTCCCACAGTTTTTTCTAATTTTCCCAATTTTTCCCCAATTTTGCTCATTTTTATTACTAATATTTTCCTATTTACCCCATTATTTTTCCAAATTCATCCCCTTTTTCTTACATTCTTGACATTGGAGATAAACCGATAATGTAAATTTGCAGATCTTCCAAACTTTATAGTTATAAGAAGTATAACAAGTTATAAGAAACTATAACTCGAGTATGGACATAAGCAGAACTATCTTTTCCAGAAAGATACTTTGTTGTGGTGTATGCTTGGTATTTTCAACAAATACATAAAAAACAAAAACAGAAAATCCTCACTGGCAAGCAGCTGCAAATGGCGTATTGAATAAGTAAACACATCAACCCCCATTATCATTTCATAATACAATACTGCTATTTTATTAAGTTTTATGCAGGGAACACTGGCATAATGGTTATCACTTGCCCATCTTCAAATCTTCTTGTTGCAAATATGGGAAACATGGGAAAACATACAAACCCACTGGCTTTTAGCATTAGTATAAAGCTGAGTAAAAATACTGCAAAGTCAATATGGAACTATAATACATACATAAAGCTCTGTTTTCTTCCTCTTAAACTGGGCAGCAGCGTGACAGATGCACCTGAAGTTACTGGTTTCTTTCTTGTCATTCATTTGACATTGGTTTCTTTCACTCACTGGCTCGGTGCCGCTCGCGCGTGGGTAAGGCATGACGCTGATGTCATCGCCCGCCACCAGCTCGCCTCAGGTATAAAGAGATCCCTTCTGTTTTCTTGGGATCTAAATTGGGCTTTCGATGGACTTTGTGGGGACATTATAGCTCGTGTTGCCAGGTCTGTGTGAAGCTGTCCGTCGTTTTTTTCCAGTGTTAATGGTCGGGCTGTGAATCGTCACCACGGCAATAGATTACGAGCCCCACCCCTTTTTCCCCCATTTAGGTTCAGTGCCATACGCTGCTTTACTCGCACGGAAGACATTTGGCACAAAGCAGGTTCTGAAGTGTGTAAAGTAGCACATACAGTAGAGCCATTACGAAGTGGCACTGCTATTCAGGCCTGATCCTCCCCAGTGCAGCAGAGGGCTTAGTTTAGTGCGACTCGAGTTTTGAGAGTAAAGCACTGAGCTTTACAGACAGAGTAAATGCTGGCGAGACATTTTGGCCTACATACAAAGAGGTTTAGAAGTTCATCTGTTTTTGTCCAAAATGTGTCACATTTGTCCTCTTGTTTTTTTAAGAGTTGCAGAATCATAATGTAAATGTTGTTTCAATGTAAATAATGCCAGTTATAGTCAATACTCAACTTAGAAACATGAATAAAAAAAATATCTCAAACTCTCAAACACAGAACATCGCTGGACAGGATGAGTAAATTAAAGGCCAAATGTGAAGGCAGTACATTAAATTGTGAAGGCAGTACATTAAATTTAAACTACTTCCTAACTTTCCTGACACACTTGTATGTCCCAGTTTTTCATAGGGATGAGATCATAATGCCCTTCCACAACTTTCAGGGTCACTTATACTGAAATGCCAGTAAACTATCCTGCAGTTTCAGTAGATGCACCTGTATTATTTCCACAAATGTCTGCAGGAGCTAATACTGGACAAAATACATTTGGCTCCACCCCTTATTTGGGGTTTGTTAGTATAGATGGATCAATGGATTTCAGTCACATAACTACTCTGCTATGAATTCTTATTTGCTATGCTATGCTATGGTCCTTATTTTGCATCACCCACAGCCGCTTTGCATGTAGCTCCAATAGACGACTTTTTTCCCCCAGTTTTATTCCCCTTTGCCTGAACCACGATCTTCCGCAGTGCTGCAGTGCAGGATCTCACTGAGCAGCACCAATACGCGATAAGATATGAGTGACTGTGCAGATTGTCAGTGATAGCATTGTCCCGTTGTGACCAATGTGCGATTACGTTGTTGGCCAAACATAGCACAGGTGCACCGACTCTCTCTCTCGCTCGGTGGCCTTCCGAGTAACCCTCCTGCCATACCCTTCAGCAAACACACTCAATTCCTGGTTTGCTTTACTTGCACTGTGCACTGTACCTGTTAGCCTTGCATTTTATAAAAGTCGCCTTTGCGGGACAGACGTGGCCTTGTTTCCCTGAATAGATGGATGTTTTATAGCGCACAGGAATGCCTCACTCAACATTACTTACTGTGCGTTTCCCGTAAGGCTAATTGTGCTCTGTTGATTCAGTGGAGGAGGTCACTGCAGCCGATGCCTGAGAGTTGTACCAGGTGCAATCCGTCAGCATTTTTATTTTGTGATAATTCTGTTTTTGTAATTGTCTTTTGCGACCACTACCGCTTAGCATCCAAAGCTTTTCTATTTTACCCACAATATATAGAGTAATTGTTTGGCCCAGACAGGCAATTATTGTTTTGAATCCGAGCTATGAGTGTGTAAATATGCCCATAATGGAGTTGGCAGGAACGCACTGACAATAATGGTTTCCAGACGCAAAGGAGCCAGTGGAGGAATGTTCACTTTTTGTAAACAAATGAAAAGGCAAAAAGAAAAGGGGCAACAACCAAGACTATGTAACTTTTCCCATCAGATTTTGCTGTTACACTTTTTCATACTTCTTCCAAGGAGGGATTTGGGCCATTGACAGTTTACTACACATTCACAAAGGCCAATTTTGTTCCAGACCATGCGTGCCTTTCACTGTTTACATGTGAATTTGAGTAAGTGAGTGTAACTTTTTCAATAACACTGGAATGGGGTCTTTTAGGGGCACTACATCCGGGCCAGAGCCCCGCACTGGTCCCAAAGCCGACCCGAGCGATGGTTTTGCTGCTGGGTTATAAGAGAGAGGAGGGGTCAGCAGTAGCGGCGGGTGAAAGCATTCGGGGATAAGCCATGGCTAATGACGAGGAAGTCCGTGCGAGCTTGATGCTCAGGGGTCCACTGGAACATTGATAGTAAGCTGTGTGCTAAACTAAGGAGAGCCCTAATCTTCTTAGGCGTAACGCTTAACATTCCTGTATTTTTAAGGCTCCATCTCCCCGTCTGCTCTTTTTATGGGTGCGCTGCAAAACAGTTTGCAGGCCTGCACCCATTTTGCTGTTGGTTTGTGCAAAAAAATAAACACAGGAGAATGTCAGAGGAGGCTGTGGTTGGAGGACTGGCTGCTCTAATGGTGGGAAGGCCTCTTTTTTAGGTCACAGTACGGGATGGTTTCTCCTAAACTGGAACAGGTTTACTGGTGGCTTTGGGGTCGATATCCGCATCCGTACAGTAACTGGCGCAGCACTGCTGAGGCTAATCGTACAGAGGAAACACTTGATTTGGTTTTGGACACGGATTTGCTCCTTTTTAAAAAGACATCAAAATCACTTCATGTGATTGATGTCTACTCTCTTCCTCGGGGATTACTTTGTCCAGAGCTATTCTCGTTGTTACTGCGGCTGGAAGGTATATTTATAGAAGTGAGATTTCCAATTAGGCTGAATTGACTTTATATTGACATTAAACAATATTCTTTGAGGTGATTTGAAAAAAGACAGTGATGGAAATTGCTGTGGTTATGCCAGTTTGAGGGGGAAAAAGACTAAAAGAAAAGTGATCGAAGATGGAAATGTTGGTGCCGGGCTGTCCCCCCCTCCGGCTGGACTGGCACCATGACTCAACAGCCAAATGAGTTCAGCTTGGTTCACAGCGGCTTGTCTCAGAAAAACACCTTCTTTCTTTTAGAGTAAACTGACTTACTTTGACCCTGAAATAGTACAACTTTTAACTACTCAAGCCAAACTTTTATCTCACAGATCTTCAACCTAACAATTCTCTGCTATATACTTATAAGGCTTTACTTTACTTTCCATTACTTTACAACATGGAACATGGATTTACAACTTGGTTACTAGGGATAACATTGAACAATATATTTTGCAGCCCTGTTTAACACTTTATAACCAAAACGGTTTTATACCAAGAATTGGGGTTAAGTTTAGTCATATTACCATGAAATAAATGGTGTGTTGTGCTCTCTTTCCATGTAATTTACAATAATTATTACCATATTTTTCAGACCATAAGCCGCACTTTTTTTCATAGTTTGGCTGGGAGTGCGACTTATATGTCAAAATATATAATTTCCTGTTTGTTATGTTCACACTGACAGCCGCTGCAGGGCGCTCTAGGCTTGCGTACCAGTATCTGCTACTTCCGTATGGTTGTACAATGACAAATAAAGCACTTACTTACTTACTGTACCACTGAAATAAAATAAAAAAACGGTAAAGTTTGGAGTGCCTAATGTAGGTGGAAAAGCGCTGTATAAGTTGAGACCATTTCCATTACTTGTGAGGGACGGGCGAAAAGCGGAGGTTACTCTTACTGCAATGAAAAAAAAACAAAAAGAGCTAATCGCGGGCTATAAGGTAGATGGCCACAGCTAGAGGCACGAGTTCACAAATGGGTGCTTGAACAACGCACTGCCAGGAGAGGCTTGTCAACGGTACAGTCTTTAAAACAGCTCTGCTTGTGTACAAGTCTTTTCATGGTTTAGCACCAAAGTACATCTCTGACATGTTAGAGCCGTATGAACCATCTCGGGCCCTGAGAACTTCAGGGAGGGGTCTCCTGGTGGTTCCCAGAGTCAATAATAAACACGGTGAGGCTGCGTTTCAGTTTCATGCAGCTAAAACCTGGAACAGTCTTCATGAGGATGTGAGACAGGCCTCAACTCTGACAATGTTCAAATCCAGGCTGAAAACAGCTCTTTTTACCCGTGCATATGAAAACTGAAAGTATTTTATCTGCACTCTTGCCTTTTACTGTCATTGATTAACTTTATGTTGATGTTTTCTGTTTTCTTGTAATTTTTTCTGCAACTGTGAAGCACTTTGAATTGCCTCGTGTATGAATTGTGCTCTACAAATAAACTTGCCTTGCCTTGCCTACAGTTACGCCTCCATGCCCAGGTAGTTGCCAAGGCTGGTGCGACGTATACTCCGGAATTTACGGTACACTTTTAGGCGCCATGCTATTTCCATCCTATTACCATGCTATTACACGCTGCTACCTACTTTAGCAGTTTGTTAATACTCGTCTTTTTGTAACCTTTTAAGTACAGTTGTAAACCTCATGTTTTGACTATTATCGATTGCTCGGTTTGTAGACAACGCTGTTTGTGCTTCTATTGCATGAGCTTTCTGATTAAATGGCAGTGATTGGGCAAAGTAATTACGCTATTTTCCGCAAGTGAGAGAAGGAATTCTAGTCATCAGCCTCCTTTGGTTGTGTGTTGGTCAGTTGATGAACCCACAAATACCTCTTTTGCCATTTGACAGATGAAGCAGTAGACGGCAGAGGCGCCTGTGTGCAGATAGGCCTCGTCCTGCCTGCACGTTCACAGCCAAAGCCTATACACCCTCCAGGGCACGAGCGGAGGAATGCACCCCGACCCGGCTCTCGTCTCGTGGCTTGGACGATCCAGGACCTATAGGCGTCCTTGTGGATCCCCTCCAAGACCCCCAGACTTTTCCCAATCCCTCTGTTTTCCATCACTCAATTTAACTCCTCACCCTTTTTTGCTCTTTTGTGCCGCTCTGTTTGCAGTGCTAGAGTACACAGCGCGAAGTGTAGCCACAGACTCGCAGAGGTTTTTCGGTCTGATAAAGGGCCGTGGCCGGGCTGCTGTGAGGGCCATGAGAGCACAAACATTACGCCACTGAGTAAACGCACTGCGGGGCCCACTGCTGAGCGCCTTTTTGTTATTGCAGCTCTCATGCAGCAGGTCACAGCAGACAGAGAATGCAGCTCATATGGCGGGCTTATCTCAAAATCCAATCCCCGAACCCAGTGATACGGCCTATTCTGGGAAATTGGTGCATGTTAAAGCGCAGGCTGGTTTTCCTATTAGTTTTGGCGGTTTTGATGTAATTCTATTTATAAGTGTAGTTATGAAAGGGCGTTTCAGGTTAGCTTTAGCCCCCGATGGCTATCTGTGCTGTTTGTTTGACTATAGTAGACCAAGATGAATGATTGAACATTTGCCTGTGATATTAATGTGGAGGTTAAAGCAAGAAGCTTTCATCAAATATCTATGAATCCATCTGGCACTAATGTAATTTGAGTTGTCGGAAAATCATCTCTACTCCAGTTTCAGACACTCCACATAATTTTATTTTTATTTTTTTACAGTTTAACAAAACACAGGAAGTATGTAGGAAGTTTGCTGTTAGGTTCAATCTTTGTATCCTAATCTTTCTTGCCAATATTTCCAATATTTCGGCTCTGAAAATTCATTGCTTTACCACACATGTGTCCTAGCAGGCTGCAGAGCAATCCCAGTTATAAGTTTCTAAATATTCTGTGTATTCTGTTTCAGAAAGACAAACCTGACCCATATCTTTGAGAATTCCTGGAAACTAGATGAGCATATGATTGCCTGAGCAACACATCGTGCTCAATACTCCAGAGTTTATGAACCATGTGATTTTTCTTCCAAATGATGACTTGCTGGAATTCGCCTTAAAGGACACAAGCCCATGGCCCAACTGGAGCAGCCTACAACAGGAAGTTGGAGTTACTGGGCTGGTTAAAGTTTCTTCTATAAGGCACAACTGTGCCTCAGTCTAGACTGGAGACGGAGGGTCTCACCATTAGAGAGTGGAGCGCTTAATGAAAACTGATGACAGATTAATCACTAGAGCTGCCGACAATACACCTTTATACTCTAGATTGCAGGTGACCTTGGAGATGGAGAGATCTGTAAAGTGGCTATAAACTGCTATCCAATCCCTCTTAACAAAGTTCTGATTCAAAGCTGCCAACAAACTTCACATTTTTTCTTGCAAAGTTAAATGTAAAAAAATAATTTAAAAACAAATTCTCATTAAGTGTTTTTTTGTGCAATTTATGTTTTAAAATCAATTTGCAACTCACTGTACACAATTTGTAACAATATGTAAAACAAAAATATGTCTAGTAGTACTTGAGAGAAGGCTGAAAAAGAACTGCAAACCATGGAAAGGGAATCCTATTTTCTTTTTACATGACATAAGTCACATAAAGACATGAGCGTAGATTTATAAATAACAATATAAACACAGGATATTTTATTGTTTAAAAAGTATATTGTACAACTTAATATGCAGTATATACCAATAGCAACCATTCAAATTGCAATTTTTAGTCCGATTTTTCAGTCAGACTCTTGACAAGCATGGATTCTATGCTGAAGCAAATTTGTGCAAAAATGTAATTCAAATGACTGTAGTAGGACCATATTTTGTGGCCATGCGCCGAATAGTCTCATCTGTGTGAGTCTTGTTGGCCGCTGTCTCCTTGACAACCAGCTCATTCTAAATCACGGGGAGACAAGTTAATATGGCCATATATTTGATTTTACCACATAGAAAAGTATTACTCTGATATTATGTATGTGGTATAGGTCGAACTGGTGCATACTTTCCATTTCCATTCATTGAAGCATTATAAGTCGTGTGGATGAAGGACGTTATACAGTAAGGCTGTACATAATAAAAGCACATTTTTAAAAAATCGAGGACTCCATTGGTGGAATATTCCTTTTAGCCCGGTGTCTTAACCCTCTGCCACGTACATATTTATACATGAAGCCCGCTATAGTACAAGCATAAGCCTGCGTGCCCCGACAAGTGTATGTGAGCTAAGGCACAGGATGTACAGTAGATGTGAGATAATCGTTCATTTAGCTTGAGCACCTGGGAGCTTGTGCAATGTCTTGTAAACATCAACAGGTCTCATTTATTGGAATCGCTTCAGCCATATTTCAGTGTTTCTACATATTAAGCCTGCCTCCCTCTTCCGCACTCAAAACACCAGCCCAAACTACAATATCAGACAGATTTCCATGAAGCTCCTCTGTGTTTTAAAGTCCAGACACCTTCACCAAACTTGTTCTGGTCTTGTCCGTGGCCATGCTCTCTTCCCTTCACAGATTGGCATGTTTTCCAGTTGCAAACAATTTCAAAGGTTTATTTATTTTTTTTGCTCTTTTGCTCTGGTCACAGGAGCCAGAGGAAGAATCACGCCCTCTGCTGGTGTTAAGTATATTTCAATACAAGCATAATGTGTATAACTAAGGGTATCTTCTAAATGTGTAAATTATTTTAAGTTATACTACAGAAAAGAAGCAAGGCTAAGGTGTGTAAAGTTGTGGTAAAAGCCCAAGTTAAGCCTAATATAGGACCTTTAATATAAATTGCTGCAGCTATGTTTGTAATGTAAACACGAAGCAGCCGTGCGTATACATTTGTTTCCTGGTTAAAGCAGAGCTGGACACGGGCCAGCGGTCTTTAATAGCCCTGAAAACATTTGCAGTGATCACTTGTTTTTGCCCCTGACTGCTTCAGACTCATTAACGTGATTAATAGATAGTGAAACTGTAATGGGAGTGAGTTGGATCCAAGAAAAGCATCGGACTTCAGTGATATTTTAATTTCTCATCCGTCACCAAAGGGAGATATTAGCGTCTGTAAAGGCATTGCTTGTTACAGGAAAGTCTGGTTTCCCTAATACCTCATTCACTGATTAAAGCATTTTTAATTGTTTACATACTTGAGGAAATTGTAACAAAATCTCATGCACCTGACTCTTAATGCATAATTGCTCATGATAGAAAGTAAGTTGTTTTCACCACTTGGCTCAGTTGGTAAAAGTGTTTGTCTGCGGATCTAAAAGTCAGTTGTTCAGTGCCATTGTGTCCTCGGGCAAAATGCTTCACCCACTTTGTCTTACAGTTTTTAAAGGTTTCAATGCAGTATTGACACAACCTAACTCACACAAACTCAAAGGTCTTTCTCCTTGTTTGTCTCATTGAGGAGGAGTATTCTCTTCCAAGCTTATGCTTCCCTGTTGTTGCTTTTTATAATGGGGGACTTCATTTTCGGGGAAGCGATTTGTTTGCTCTGAGCATAAATTGCAGATAATTGACCATTTGGACGTCACACTGGGGTCGCCCGTCGAACAGTGAGGCCGGGTGAAAGTTGACTCGTAGTAGTTCACGGCTGCTTGGAGCTCAATGCAGCGGTCCATGTGTGTAGTGTGTGTGTGTGTTCATTACAGATTCATGTGGGGTGCATATGTAGAGGTTTCATCTGCCTATTCGTTTGCAAGTTTTAAACATAAGATCCCATTTATTGTTTGCTATGCACACTCTCAAACACAATCTCATTATCCTGGCCTATTGTACATGTTTTTAGTTGTAGGGGAAATCTACACAGACACAGGGAGAACATGCAAATCCACACAGAAAGGCACCGTCCAGGTGGGAATCGAACCCGGGACCTTCTAGCTGTGCAGCACGAGCACTAACTGCTGCGCCACCGTGCCGCCCTCATTTTTCTTCTTCTAGTAGATTGCAGTTAATCATGCAATTGTCCTATTGCAATGACAACACCTGTTTTTTCTTCTTGTGGGCACCTACTATAGCAAATCCTTGAGAGGTTTATCACATCAACCACATGTTTTATAGAGTCTCTGTCTGGACACTGTTAGGGGAAATGCAGTGGTAAGTCTGGTTCAGGCTTGTGTTAGGCTTCCAAAATGAATACAAGGCTGCTATGTTCCCACAAAACACATGAACCCAACATAGGCCTGTGACTGTATGGAGTGTAAGAAAGAACTCCTCCCTCTGTTTGTTCTCCTTTTCAGAGCGCTTTAAAACCAGACTCCGCTCTAGGACTATATTTTATAAGTGTATGTAATTGTCCTCTACAATAACAGCCACCATGTTTGCTCTGGCAGTGGTCACTGTGCGGCCTGTGTGAAAGGGGCGCCGGGCCAGCACTGCGGGGCTCGTGTGCTGTTTTCTTATGGTATCTTGATTCGCCGCAGTTGCCAAGATCTTTGAGGGCAGCGGGAGTGCAAGGACATTAGCAGATTGTAGTTAGGTTTTGTCCACAGACCAATATCAATAACATATCAGTACGTACTGGATAACAGTCTCTTGAACCTTTACCTATTCGACCTCGTCCTGATTTTGAAGTGTTGGTTTCCAATTTTACTTCTCAGTGAGCACCACTTGGACAACTACTATTTTCATATCAGAGTTGAGCTGAGGTTGAGAATGCTGGTATCATATTGGTGCACTAATTGCACTCACTGGTCTACAGCAAAAGGGGGTCTAAAGGGTTATATGCACAGACCTCGGACAGGACTTTCCGATGGGCCTTTCCTTTTTTAGCTCTTATCTCATGCATCATTATCCTAGCGAACATGTTTCCTCTGGTGAAGCCACTGTGACTCGTCGTCCATCACAGAATTTTCAAACATAGTAGCCGAAATGTTTATCTATGTGAGACACTACGAATCCCTCAATGATAATAACAGGCGCAGAAGACCAGTGGCCATCTTCAAGTCCAGTTGGAAGTCATTTGGTGTGTCTTATACTTGATTAACTAAACTTTTATCGTATAATTTTAAATTATACGATAGCAGTACTATTCCCCTTCTGCCTACAATCATCCTCCTTTTGGGCTGAATTGTGCGGGTCTTGAAATCGGTGAAACTGATTCTCTAAGTGACCACAGCTTTGTTGTTTACTTGTGTGTAATTATTTTCTCATGTACTGGTCCAGGGCAATGATTTTCTACTTCTACTTTTGTATGAGACTGCAGCATTGGGCATATCTGTGACACACTGTTGTATTAAAGCACTTTCCCACTGTATCATGCAGGTCTATGATGAGCTCATCTGATCTGACAATAGCCCAACTCTCTCTCTCTATTAGATATTATTCTGTGTCCCGCACGGGCTCAGTCAGGTGTAGCTTGTGGAGGAGGTTAAGTGGTGCCGCGAGCAGCACAGCAGAGACAGCAGCTTAAGCTCTGACAGACAGCTCTTTATGGCCCGGGCCCTGGAGCCGGTCCAGGTGTGAGGGAGAGGGAGGCTGATTGGGGCGTCTTGAAGGAGCTCAGCCACGCTCTGCAGTGTCTTACCACATAGCGAAGGTGTCTACAAACAGCTGATTTATGGGCTCTGTCACATCGCCATATACCCCTTCTGTCAACACTGTCATTTTTTACTTTTGAGAACTTGTTTATTGTGTATATAAATTGGCCAGCTGCAAACGATTATTAAAAGATATATGAAATAAAGGTACTTCCTGTGTTGGTTTGCGGTTACTGAGACATTTCCTCAAATTATATTTCAGTCTATTTTTGCTATGGCTTGTCGTTACTTAAGGGAGAAATGTTGTAAAGCTGAGGTTAGAAGCTGAAGTTATAAGGCACTGATTGCCATGTCTTTTTTTTTTCCTTTGCATATACCATAAAATCACACCGTATATAAACAAAAACAATTGTAATTAAATCAAATCTCTGGGAAAATGGTTCATAAAACTGCCAATTTGAGGTGTGAAGTGATTGTAATGCAGGTGCTCATTGTTTACATCACATGGCTACCTGCCAATCATCTAGTTTTGTTTTACTTCCCTTTGAAATAAATGTGAAACCAGCCATGGATATACAATGTTTTAGAACATGGATTATTGCTCATTAAGCAATGGGGTGCTCTTGAATAAAACCAGAATACTAACACTGATGTCCACCTACTCAAATACTCAAACTCAGCGTTTCATGTGCGACCCAAGGCCATCCTTCTCCCGGAGTTTGTCAGAATGTGTTAGCAACCCACACTTTATTTACTTCCCGTCAGCTTTGGCAACAGGAAATCGATCGAGACACGGGAGGCAGCACGCATCAGTTCAAACAACATCTGCTTACCACCATGCGCAGTTTAGGTCCATGTCTGAACTCCCAGCATCCCCCTGGAGAATCAAACACACCACTCATTCTGCCAAGTCTTTGGGCCAGTCCCAAGCTTATAACTGTAAAGGGATGCGTCAAGGGCAGTACGTACAGTATGGCCAAATCATCAGGTAAATCACTGTCTCCTTGCATTGGTGACGTTAAATATAATCCACTTATTACAACTACAAATTAAGCTGTCACTTATCCTGTATGTTAGCACTTTTACTATTGGACCATGTTAGGTTGGGGGTTTCATGATTAGTTGCCATCCTGGGCTTAATCAATGACGGAAAATACTAACACTTGATTGTTGTACACTGCATGACCAAAAAAAAGTCACCTCAAAAAAGGTCACACGCTCTTATATTTTGTTGGACCGCAATTAGCTTTGATTACAGCACAAATTAGCTTTGGCGTTGTTTGACTAAGCTTCTGAAATGTCAAAACATCCAGGGAGAGTGACCACTGCGCAAGCCTTCTCCAGCACATCCCAAAGACCTGGACTCTGTGGCGGCCAATCCATGTGTGAAAATAATGTCTCATGCTCCTGAACCACTCTTCACAATGTGAGCCCGATGATGCTGGCACTGTCGTCTTGGAATAAGCCTGTGCCATCGGGGAAGAAGAAATCCATTGATGGATAACCTGGTCATTCAGGATGTTCAGCTGATCTCATTTTTTGGGCTCATAGTTTTTCTGAACCTAGACCTGACCAACTGCAGCAACCACAGATCATACCATTTGGTTGACACAATTTAGGTCAAGATACATACAGGTCCCCGGCACTTCAGTTATACACTACTCCTGACCTAGCCTGGTTTTACCATACCCTCGTACTCATTTCGTTTCGTACAGAGGGTCTGGATCTTCACAATTGAGCTCCGTTAACAGGTGGGAGGGTGAACTCCTTTGAAACGATTGGATCTGATTTTCACTAGCGTTTGGTCGTGACGTATGTAATGCGCCCGTGTTGAGTGAAGCAGCTTTCATAACTCTTGGGGCATTCCTTGCGATTCCAAGGCTTCAATATTAATTTCTGGATATTCGGGAGCCGAGCCAGAACGGATTGAAGAGCTTCCTTCACTTTCGTATCCGCCGCCATTGCCGAACTACAAGTAGCAAATGCAACGTCACCTACAACACCCGCCTCCCCCGCTCGCTGAATGGTAGGTTGAAATTCAACCGATGAAACGCAGCCACTGAGATCAAGCCCAGACGTACATGTAGGGGAAAGATAATTGACCGGAGTTTACAGATGGCAAAGGCCAGACTACTCCTGACCTGTTGCTCAGACAGTGACAATAAAAGATGGGTCAAATGCAGGAGACAAATCTCCCCACAGGGACAATAAACTCTATAACCTCGATCTTGAATAAGTCACATTCTCTCTGTTCCGTTCGTTGACCCTGTTTGTCGTACATGCTCCAGCACATCTCCCCTTGAACAATTCCTACTCGTCAGATCTCTTCGGCTTGGTGCTGAGGGCAAAGGTCAACCTCCAAGTTGAGTTCAAGTGAAGTCATTTGCCCTTCAGCTAAGTCGAGACCGAGTCAGCGTGACCAAGTGGCGTTCATCCAGAAAAATAACTGATTTAACTCAAACCACAGGAGCAAGTCTCATCCTGTGAGCCCACGGTGAACCCAGGAAAACACCTCCATCTCATTTTTAATAACACGTAGTTACAATAATTTTCTCAACATTACTCACAAGCTTTGGGCTCATTATGTCATACATCATCGCACAGACACGCCCTGAGTCCCTCATGGAATTTCTTGGATATGGCATCATTTTGGGTCTCCTCTCTGCAAGCCTGTGAATCTCCAAGACTTTCTCAAACTACTGATATTGTAGACAGTTATAACTCTCCATCAAATGTTAGCACTGGTTTTGATGCATTTATTTCAAGTGAAAATACAAATTCAAGCTTAAATGGGATTATAGAGAGGGTGGGTGGGATTGAACAAGATAAACTTCTTCCCACTCCTTTTTGGACATTTGTAAACTTGGCTTAGTAAAGGATGTTTACTGTTGTGCTTTTGCCCTCATTGATTTGTAACAGCCTGTCTTTTTTTTTTTGTAGGGATGCTTTGTGTACCTCGCAAAATAAATGAATTCATTCAAACAATCAACTTGCAAGACATAGAGCTCGCTGCATAATTGCGGACTGTGTTTTGGCCATACATCACTGTGTTAATTGGCCAGGCTATATTAGCGTTATGTTCCCACTGTTCCTCTTTATATCTAGTTTGCGTGATGTTTCTGTGCAGTACTATTTGCTGGCAAAAGATAACGTTTCATAGCGTGATTTTTCCATATCTAAACCATACATCCCTATTAATAATCCTCCCGTAGAGCCCACTGCTTTCTCTTGTTCACGTCCTGTTGTTACATGCATGTATCTAATGACTGTAAATATTTATGTCGGCCTCTTTTCAGCAGAGAGCCAGTGTATTGGAAAATGAGACAGCACAGACAGTAGTTGGGACTCGGGAGGAGCAGACTTTGGATAATGCCTTATTAATCTCGCCTCCCTGTGTGTTTCCTATTTGGATTCTCCCAGGACAATCGCATATGTAATCTTTCCGGGATAGTGGAGTTGTATTGGAGAACAGTCAGGCAGAGGCAGGATCACGCTGCTTGTTCTGACAGGCACAGTTTGAAAACACTTCAAACTTGATGATGATGCCTCCTCCTCCTCCTCTGCCTCCTTGTGGTTGGTCCTGTGTTGTGTTTGTTTAGCTGTCCGGCACTAGCCGCCTTCAGGACGTCCTCCCTGGTGAATGACGCTAGCCATAATGTTTGGATTTGGAGACTTACTTTATGTGGCTTTGGAAAAGCCACATAGAGTCTCTGAATGACAATGTCAACTGCACTGTTTCACTGCCCTGTAAAGATGATTGAATTTGACATCCGTCTTTTGTGTTGCTTTTGAACAATTCTGGCTCTGTCCACAATGATGATTTATGCTTTTAAATTGGTGGAGGTCCGAAACACTTACTGGTGACATTGTACATGTAATATATTATTTGCCATTTTGACATTTAAAAAGTCAGATCATGCGGTAAACAAAAACTCCAGCTTTTCTCTGCTGACGACAATCAAGACAAGGCTGTATTGTTTAGTAGCTGTATGATATTGGAAAACATAAGTTGTCCTGGAAAGCTAGATGTATACACAGTATTAGAAAAATACTGGCCAAATGCATTGTTACTTGTATTTGAGAGGCTGAGAGCACATTTGTTTTTATCTGGAAGTTTGATGTTTTAGCGAATATGGTATAAGCATGTCTTACTTCCATAACTTTAACTACAAACTATTTGTGTACTTTGTTGTCCCTGCTGGGAACTTGGTCCTCTATATACTGTACCAGTGCTTCAGGGCAACCTTACAGGTACCTACAGTAGGCGACTGCACTGCAGCCCCTCATCTCCAGAATTTGAGCGAGGATCTTGGTCAGGTGTGCATGGTTTGAGGTGGGTAAAGTACGTATATGAAGAAAACCAAGAGAGAACATGTAAACTCCATGGAAACGACCACGCTGCAACCACTGTGCGGCAGTACACAGCAGAAAGAGCAAATGTTTTCAGCAGGTTGTCAAATTCATTGTTCAAACCAACAGTTCTTGACAGACACAAATACACAAATGCATGCCAGAGTGTACTTTCACAAACTGGCCTCTGTCTCCTCCACTCCTGCCAAAGGAAATCACTGTTGTATTTATGTACATTAATACAGTACATGGTCTCATTCTACAATCCAGTGGTTTCTCTGGAAAAAAACAGACTTTGTCACATTGAGAGAAGTAAAAATCCCTGTATTCACCAGCTATGCCAGCACCAATGCATTTCCCTCTGTCCCTCTTGTCCTTCCGATCCCAGTTGCTTTAATGCACTCACATTTTCCTTATATTCACCGTGTTATTTATATGAGTTCATCCTGGTCCAGTGGAAGGTTTCCCTGGGGAGGCACAGGCAGTGGGCTGATGGCTCTGACCCTTGTCTAACCCACACACAGAGGCCCATTGTGCATATATTCGTTTTATAACAACTCAACTTTTCTGCCTATAGTGTCGTTCAAGCAGGGGAGGAGAAAGTACTTGAAATTCATCCCTACAACTTCAACAAGATTGTGGTCTACTTTTACTCAACTTTCTGCTGCTTCCACTACTACGAATTGTGTTACTACAATTAGTACTACTTGCTGCAACTGTTACTACTATAGTATCAGCTATAGGGCTGCACAATATATCGCAAAAATATCGTATCGCGATATTAGTAATGCAATATCCGTATCGCAAGTAGCCACAATATATCGCAACATCACCAAAGTCTTCATCTGACTGAGATCCACACATTTTTTTGCAAATTCAGCCAGAATCAAACAATGCATGTCTTAATTTAGTTAAATTTTAGTCTTGTTTTGGCCCTGATGTAGTCTCCTTTTGACACAATTTGCTGAAAAACTAGTAACTTGTGATTTGTGTTTAGAATCAGAATGGAACATAATATCATATCGTTGAAATAGTAGAGTAAAATATCATAATAATATTGTTATCGCAATATTGCACAGCTGTATCACATATCGCAAGTTACTTCAATATCGTTCATGATAGCTGCTTAAGTCTAAGCAACTATCAGGCTTTGACTTATTTTACAATTGTGATCACTACCTTCTTGATAACTAGTAATTCACCTTCTACTTATAGCTTATGGTATTGTGGTTTTAAACATTGACTTGCTGCTGGAAGCACTACCCTGAAGTCATTACTTATTCACCCTCCACACTGGAGTAAATCCCTTAAACCACCACCAAAAAGGATCCTTTTGACTAATTCTGGCTTCTTTAACAATGTCTAATGTGTTTTATGAAACTGCACAGCTGCCTTTCAAATGATCTAAACTAATCTAATTAAAGCACTCACTGAGGGGCCAAGGACAAACTGACAGTATGAACCACAAACCAGTAAGAGCCAGGTTTCTCACTACTGACCTTTGGATGCCTGGATGAACACTGGATGAAAACAAAAATGTAAACTTGCTATTGAAATATTTTGAGTAAAAGCATCTAGTTACTACGCACCTCTGCCAGTGCTTCTTACTCAAACACAAACAGTTGGATTTTTCCTCATTGTAGGCAGCGATGGCTCATATTTTCCGTAGAGTGAAGCGTGTCATGAACTCTGGGGCTGTGGGCACTGGCAGCCGCTGATGCAGCCACAAATTCAAAGCGGGTCCCTCTGGTCTGGGAACATCCTGCCGCGCTGTCTCTCGGCTCACGGGAGAATAGCACCCAGATGTGTAAATGTATTAGAATGCTTTGGTGTTCTCGCAAGTCCCAGTATCATTTTCACCACTTTTCCTGCTAATGTATTCATCCTATATGCCGCTCTTGTCAAAAACAGTCATCACTTTCTCCCTATTCAGCCTGCAGCTTTTCGACGGTGTAACTGCGAGACTTCAAATTCAAATGAGTGGAAAGATGAAACTATGCACAATTGAAGCTGTCCATTCACATCAATTGTGGTTTTTTACATCATGAAAGTGCTGCATGATTTGCTCACAAGTATTTACAATTCGATAAAAATAAATTCACTGTGTAACATTGGAGAGAAGCTCCACGGCTAAACTAATACAAGAATTACATGCATTTCAGAACATGCTTGTAGAGTTTACATGTTTGTATTAAATGCCAAGACCCCATGATGGCAGGATATTTTGTTGTTTGCAAAAAATCCTGACATCTTTTGTTGAGTTTGTTGATTTCCACCTTTCAAACGGCGACTTTGATTTGATTGCAATGGCGTAAGTGGGAAGTGTTGTCACCACAACAGTCCGATACAGCAACCGCATCACTGCTGACGCCGCACCGATCCGTCTATCGAGCTCATGTTCCATCCGTCCCTCACTCGTGAACAAGACCCCGAGATACTTGAACTCCTCCACTTGAGGCAAGAACTCTCCACCGACCTGAAGAGGGGAAGCCATGTTAACTAAACATTTTTTAACCTCTGAGCTCCTGAACCAAGCACATTTTCTCCAGTTTGGCTTTACCCAAATCTAAAGGTGCGTTCAGACCAAACATGCGTCCACGCCCCATCCGCCTCTAGTTGGACGCCAAACATTGCCGCTCCACACTCGCGAGAAACGCCTGTTTGCTGGCACGTGAAGTTTTGCAAGCGTCATAATTAGGAGGCGTCTCATACAACTCAGGCCGAGCGCAAACCGCGATGATCAACTTGTCCTCCATGCTGCAGGTCAGGGGCACAACTACCCCCCTCCATCCCACACACACGCTATGGGGCCGTCATGTGCTATGAGGAAATGGCCTAAGTTTTCCTCTGCCCCTCTCTCTCCCTCGCGCAAAAGGGGAGAAAAAAAACGCAAGTGAAAGAGGTGTTTTGCTTCAACGCGATCTCTGTAACCGTGTTTATTATTTCATTAGATCTTTTATTTCTCAAACGTGTTGCCTTATGCTCACTTTGACCTCCTCGTGGGGCAGCAGCAGCAGCGGTGGAGATGACCGGGGCGGACTGAGGAGGAGGCAGTGTGCGGTGATGATTATGCCATTCGGAGGCGGCCAAGAGCGGAGCGAACAGGTGGAAGATGTGAGTGACGGGGCTCCTGTAGCCGCCTCGTCACTCACGGACCCCGCGCGCCTTTTTCTCTCCTATGGCCCACTCACGTCCCGCGGTCGTGCGTTCACAACTGCCAATCATACACTCCTCTCTCCGCCCCACTCCAGCAGTGACTTTTGTTTCGCAAAATAAGCATGCACAACTAAAGTGACGCCTCTCCCCCAAAGAGGAATAAGAAATAATAATACTTCACCTCACTATTTGAGCCCAGTCCCTGATTGGTTGACAAGGCGTAAATGAACGCTCGTGTAGATTGTGATTACTTGAGTGCATGAAGCAGTGGGTGCGGCATCCCTGCTCTGTTCTCCCTGGCTTTGACGCACGTTTTTCCTCATCCGCTGGCATTTGTTACGCTTCATACGCGCGAACGGATTTGCTTACATTTCGAAGCGCGTCGAAGCACGTCTACATAGGGTTAACATGAAAGTTGGTGGTGTGGTCGCGTTTGGTCTGTACACACCTTAAGAGCTTCTTAAAAAAAAGTGTTGAAATAGTGACAAAAGCAAAGAAAACAAGGAAAAAAAAAACAGAGCAACAAAAAAGTAACAAATGAGCAGCCAAAAGTAGTAGATCCGTTTAGATCAATTTTTGAGGTCTTAGCTTTCAAATGAGGCGTTACACTGGCCTTTAGGCTGTAAACTCCAGTCGAGAAGCTTTTAGATTTGGGTCAAACTAACTGGAGAATGCACTCAGTTAAAGCGTGGGTTAAGAGGTTAATGATACACACACTTTATCGCATAGAGCTTTTGAGTTGAGATTTTTCTCATACTTCACCAATCTGTGGAAAGTTGTCCCGCTGAATTGCAGCCATCCAGCAGTGACATATGGGAGCCCTTTCCTGTGTTGTCACCATAATCGGTGCACTTCGCACATTCCTTCACAAAGCATTTTCATTCTTTCCCCCTAAAATGCCACTGCTCATAACATCTGCCCCTTTCATCTCGATAGGTCCCGCCTCCCGCACAATCAATATTTATGTGTTTGCCTGTCTTTCCGTGCTTTCTCCGGCTTTGTTTTTTTTTGTTGTCCTGAACTTGAAATTAGTTGACAAACTAGTTTGTCAACCAGCAAGTGTTCTCCCTTTGCTAAAGAAACATTGTGCGGGATATATGAGCGGAAGAAGGGGACCCCGAAAGATTTATGAAGCTGCCCCTAAAAAAGTCAATACAGGTTTCGGATTACATCTTTGGACCAGTGGAAGATTTATGTTTAATAAGCTTCAGGTGTTGGCGGGCTTCGGTTCGGGGGCTGGGGAGGGCATAGTTTACTCCACACACACACACGCACACATTTTAGCACAGTCCATTTTAGCTGTCAGACTCTGTACCAAAGCGTCAATTTGCACGACTGGGAAAACAGAGCTACCTTTGTGCCCAAATGCTTACATGTGGCAGCGTGTGTCGCCAGTATGACAACACACAGTCTGTCAGGGGTGAGCGGAGACAAATGGAAAAGTTAATATAAATAGTTCATCGGCGAAATAGCTAGTTGGAAAGGTCATAAGGAAGATTGACAGAGGCCTTTAAGACACACACTTGTACTTTTTTTTTTTTCCAAACTGAGGTGGGTTTACAGTTTTTTCCAAGTCATGGCACACTTAAAAAAAATTAAAAAAAACACTACGGGATCCTATCATTACCAAACAACACTGTGGTAATATGGTTCAAATAATGTCTCTCAGCAGTGAACAGAAACAAATGAAAGTGAATATAAATAGCTTATATATATATGGAAAAGCCGGAATGCTTTGTAAAGGTCATTGAGGAGATTGACAGCAGCTGTTAACACGACCCCTCCTCTATTCTTCTCTCACCTTTTACTTTCTGCTCTGGGAGTGACAGGCCCAAGAGCTGAATAAAAGACAGTTTGTATGTGCAAGGCGTGCCCCCAGCCCCATCCTTTACAATCTCAACATCTGTAGGCTTTCAAAACATCTTGGGCTTTACCACGGGTGCATTGATGTTTGGCGGCGGTACAAAGATGTAGTTTAAGTTAAGACCCTCGTTACCACTCGTGTATCTGTTGAGTCTTGCCCCAAAAACCCCAGCTTAAACTCCTCATAGATCCAGGCTGTCAGTTGTGGACCAGGAGTAAATCATCGTAGTGAGCGTACCGGCTGATATCCGAAAGTGTCTCGACCTGAAACCACCAAAAAGTGCTGCTCTGGCACTTCGGTGGAGGACGCCTGAAATGGAAAATGTGAAACTTAATAGGACGTGTTAGCCTGTGGCAATCAACCCATTAGCCTCTGTCAAAGTTCTTAAAGGAGCATATTCAGAAGGAACTCAACATGCCCCATCCCCTGTTTAATCCAATAGGCTACAACTGGCTTTCAATCTTTACTGAGGCTGCTGTTTTTGATGCTAGATTGCAGAGGATTCGTTGGTTATGTCCATTTCTTTTCTTTCTATTGCTGCATGATAAATTAATTTCAAATTTAGACGAGGCATGTGTTGTAAGCAGCAGGGGACCATTTGCTGCCAAATGCTGCATTTGTGATGGTGATTGTAGTTGTGAGTGTAACATTGCGTCTTGCAATTTCGATTCGATTGTGATTATATCTTGCGGCCTGAACTCCATCCACTGCAACTACTACTTTTGTCTTGTCTTTAGAATCCTAGCGCAGAGTGTTTCAATGAGAAAATCAAAATCAAAAAAACTTTCCCTTATTCTTGGCTGTTGAATCCCACCTCGCTTACCTGTGTGAGATGGTGGACACACAGGGACAAACTTCTTGGCAGATGCCCATAGAAGATGGAGGGCGACCTGATCATGGCCGTGTACTGCAGGACCTGGGCCTAAAGATCTTAAAGTGAGCACAACTGGCACAAAAAAAAAAAAAAAACCTCTATGGCATAAGGATTTGTAACAAAAGGGTTACCAACTAACCATGAAAGCATTTTCAGGCTGGTGAATTGCAGAAGTCGTCAGCTCCTACACTACTCCTACTGCTCCTACAATCTTTACTGTTACGGTTACTTAAATGGATCTTTAAAATTAACTTATTTGCCATAAGATATGAAAGTCTTTCCAACATTGGCATAATATAGCTGGCTCCTGTTTTAGTGACTAATATGGGCATTATCCAATGATTAATTAAAACTATTAAGATTATAGTCACAAGAGTGAGCTCTGTAAACTTTAGTATGTCATTTTCCCATTGTCACTGGATCCCAAACCCTGGGCTGTTTTCTCGCTGGAAAATATGTAATTAAACCTATTGTTAAGTGTAAACTAGGCCACCCACAGCAACAGGTCATTAAGTCTGCAAAGCTGAAAATGAGACAAATTTAAACTAGTGTGTTTCGCAAAGGAGTAAATGGAAGAAAACAACATAATTGCGCCTCTAATAGTGGCAGCTTGCATGTGTAAGCGTCTTGTATGGAGGGAAAGGGCTATATCAGTTTCTTGCTAAAACCAAGCCCATGTATAGTGTGGAATCCTAAGCCACGTGCTTTTACAGATAAACAATAGGAATAGGTGTCAGCATTGTTCGACTCAGAGCTAAAGTTGGGTTGGGAGGTGGTAATTGCAGGTATTTGTACACAGGGTCACGGCACTGCGAGGGAAGAATGGTCTGTTGATACGATTGGGCCAGGCTGCGGTGTTGGTATTGTGTGTTGTGTAAAATGGCACAAGTGGCTCTCATTCATTGGACACACGCTGCAGGGCCCGGCCTTTTACTGCCACACAATGGGGCACAATTCCCTGGGCAGTTCTCAGGTAGATCGCTTTACCCCCGCGCCCCTCCACGGCTCACCCAAGGACCAGCCCAGCAACCCCAACCTGTTCCTGACACACCAGCGGGCTACGGTTGCATGTGCAGACCTAGATGCATACTGTCAATGTGCGGCAAACAAACCAGACATTTGAATCTAGCAGAAGAGGAAGAAGTACTGGACCGCCATTCTGTAATACAGTGAAAGGATTGAAAAATGAAAAAGTGTAATATTTTCTACTATTAGTTTGTGGTGTGACTTGCTCAACGACTCAGTGACAGCATACAGTGCAGGGTTTTAAACTACTGACAATTGAATAAATGAAAAAATCAACTAAGCTATAGCTGCCCCTACTCATCTTGACAGCTAGCAAAGTACACACATTGAAGCCTGGAATTCTGAATATCGCAAACATGTCATATTCAGATATTTTACAATAATCGAAAGTGACAGAGTTGTGAACCCTCCCACAACTTCCTCGGCCTCAGGGAGCAGAGAAACATCACGGTGAAAATGGATCACAAGTTTGTGCACCTGTTAAAGGTGAGACCAGGTATGGTTGTAACATGGGCAGAGTTGTAACACCACCAATTCCACCATTCAGGGGTAAGATAGGAGTCAAATGGACATATCTGTGTTTACCCACTTCCTACCTGATCACACATGGTGATTGTCAAGGTTGTAAACAGTTCAGGCTATATTTTGTTAAGCGCTTATACTATTACACATAAACCCATATGACTTACATTAGATTAAATTGTAGTTTCTCGGGCAAAATGTGATGCACATTTCCCCTGCCATTATGCTGATACAGCTCGCTAAACAGCTCACTAAACAATGACTGACAGGGGTGGGGATGGTTCTAACACAATCATCCCCTATATACAACTAATAACACTTACTTGATTTTAATACTTTTACAGAATGCCTAGACAGTGGAAAAGAAAGACTGACAGAGGTGTGCCCACTAATGTTTTTTTTTTTAAAGCGTCTGATGTGATCAGAAAGAAGGGTGTAAGAGAATTCTAACAAACGATGATCGAGAGGTTGATGAAGAATAGGCAGCAGTCAGGATGTCTTATGCAGTTTATTTGCCATCTTGGGACCCAGAGACATGAACTCAAGACATTATGCTAGTCCTAACATTCAAGCCTGTCTGTGCTTCCCCAGAGGACACGTAAATACCCTCTAAGCGCGTCACACTAACACGCACGCAAGCATTCAGTGGCTGATAGTAGGTGCCTAAACACCCAGTCAAGGCTATAAAGAGATAGTACGACCGCACAGCTTGACCTACGGGCAGTACGACATTATAGATTAACCCAGTATGATGACTAGCGATTTAATATTATCTCTTACAAAGGGTAAATCAGATCAGTTGCGAAAGCACATGTGATCTGCCATGTAAAACTGAGCAGATACTGCATAACACTGCAGAAGCTGAGAGACCGGGGTCCAGTGGTCATCCAGTGTAGGTTACACTGAAGCATCAACAAAGTTTTCTCTGAGGCGCAGGAGGAAGTGTTGGCTGATTATTTGACTCAGACAGCAGACCTGTATTATGGACTGACTCCACGTGAGGTTAAGCATATGACAGGTTAGAGAGAGAGAGACATTGTTCTGGATTGTTCTTTTATTTAAATAAACCTCTATTTGAAGCATATCACATGACGTGCCCTCTGTTTTGTTTCTTTTGTCTAACTGTTACAACTTACCCCAGCATGTGTTACAACCTACTCAGGAAGGATTGTTTACTGTTTGATAAAAATGTAAAAGCAATGTATTACTGTATCATCATTAACTGCAAATGTAATTTCACATGAACAAGGGTAGGCACTTATAAGCTTTTGCTTCAGTCTACTCCCTTTGAGCTTCCATTAACTGTATGATTGTGAAACATTGGAGGAAGAAAAATGTTAACTGCTCAAATAAACTAACTAACTAACTAACTAACTACCCCGGTAGTGGGGTAGGTTGTAACAAAGGAACACCATGTATTTGACATCAACTCACGAGGTCTGTGATAATCTTGCATAGGTTTGAATTGGTGCCATTTGTAGTAAACAAATGTGGGTACTTTGTATAAAAGTTTGAGAACTCTAGCTCAAAAAATCAGTGAGTTACAGGTGCTGAAGCAAAAAGTGTTACAACCATACCCGGTCTCCCCTACATTTTATGTTGTAGACTTTTAGCTTATAATTTTGGAACCATAAGAGATTGTTTTGGAATCTGCTGATTTTTGTCTTTCACACAATCTCCCTCTGAAGTATCTACTAAACATGAATGTCCTGAATAAATCAGCCCTATGAAAGCCCAGAAATATCAGCGGTGCACATATGGCCGATCCTGTGGTGCTGCGGGGCTCAAGTACCCAAACATATCTTTGGGCACCCAGGCCAATTTTCCCCATTTACAAAATTATTGCTAGCACGGGTTGCTTCCTTACATTAATATAGGTGCGGCGACGTTGAGATGCTCTTCTCATTTAGCTCTATAGGTAGAGTGTTCAGGTCATAATGAGTTTGTGAGATTGATTCTGACCCCGTCTTATGTATTATTGTTGACTGACTGGGCATATCGGTGAACCTCTATTCAATATATTTTTGCATATCCCTATGATTGAAACCTTTTCTATAATAATAAATTATCGGCCATGCCAACCCCCTTCATATCGGTATCGGACCCCAAAATCCATATCAGTCGGGCCCTACTTTTTGCTATTACTACTAAAAAAAAGGCTGTGCCTTGCGTTAACTGAATCCTGCCTTACTTATACCTGAGCCAGATGGATGGCACAAACTTCTAGGCCCAGAAGTTTGGGAGTGACCCAATAAAATGGGCCTAGGGGTATGCTCGCAGCGCTTCAGGAAAGTAACTTGAACTTTCTCTTACCAAGGGTTATTTAGTCCCAGGGCAAGTATAGCATGTAGGTATTTGCAGGCTCCAATATGTCAGTGTGCCAGTCTTCAATGGCTCCCAGACACTATAGATAAAATAAACAAAAGTGCACAATTGAACATGAACATAGACAATAGACTTTGCAAGCTTTTGGATCGTCTCATTTTAATTCAGTTTTACTCTACTTTTGTATTTCCCTGTATGACAACAGCAGTCACCATTAGATACCCAACAATGATTAGACATGGGACAATGAAAGAGGCGAGCAGATGAACAAATGTCAGTCAACCTGAATTTTTAGTTTGCTCTTCCTTGTTTATGCAATTATGAGATTTAAACTGTGTCAAGCCTGAACTGTACACTGTCACTGTATCTGCCGTTGCACCGCTGCTTTTCTTTACATGGACCAATCGCAGTCGTTCCCTCGCGGCGAACTGTTCCTGTGCATTCTGAGCCTCGGATTCTTGGAGGAGATTGAAACTTAACGCTGCCCCAAAGACAAGAGAGCAACCCGACACTACACACACCCAAGTCGTTCCTCTGCCGATCGGGTGACACAGCTGGTTTCAGTAAACAGACTCGCACCACATGTTTGAATACGCACACTCTCACTCGCGCTGTTACTGAGGTATGTGGCCCTCTGTGCACCTGGCGGCACTAGGGCGCGCTGCTTTCTGTCATATGGAGCCAGTCAGGTTTACAGCAATTAGCCCTGATGGTGACACTGAGCATGCGGACTCTGGCACTTGAACTTAAACTACTGAGCATTATTAGAAGCATTATTAGTGCATGCCGTTACTTTAATTATACTAGAAAGTTTATTTTATTAGCTTCAAATTTGTACTTATTTGATATGTTTTAGTTGATGATGAGCATGAAGTGTCACGTCATAGCACATTTCATTTTATGAGGTCTATGTCCACTCTGATGTTCGACACTTCAACGAGTACAGAAGATGACTCAATAACCTGCATTAAAGATAGACAACTCCAGTACGACTGAGAGCGTACACAGACATTTTGTTTCCCCTGGTTTGAAGTTTTCTCCACATGTGCACAGTGACATAAGAAGTAAATTAACATTTAAAATATGCCCCTTCACTGATCTTACTGAATGAATACCATGGCCAATATCCCATCAAACAAAATCAAGGTTTGGAAGTTACTTGTCTGGTTATTGGCATATTTACTTAAGAACAGAAACAATCAATGGCGATTTGATATTGACCTCCTGAGCCCGATCTTGTGTTTCTAAACGCAGGCTGTAGACTAAACTTTGCCGCTGACGGGGGACGCTCTGTCTGTCCTCAGCTCCAGACATAATGCTGTAAGTGAGTTGCGTGGGGGCTGTACATGGGCTGGACAGACACCCACGGCCAACAGGGGTTACTCCACAAGCCTTTTCCTCCTACAGACAGACAAAAAATGTAGTACAATTAATAATACAAGTTAAATGTAATACAGTGTTTTTTGTATTGGCTTTGACAGACTGAATTCATTAACTTGCAATGGCTTGAATAAGTGCATTAAAATGACAATAACCGACTTCATCTGCATTTCTCATTGAATGACCACACACCTCATGAAAGATGAAAGAAGGTTGACATATTTTCCATAATTTATATAATTATCTCTTTTATGGGCCACTGTGACTACTGTGGTCTTTATCACCTTTTACAGTCCTGAGATGTGCTCAGAGAAATGCAGCTAATCATCCACAGATCCACATGAGCTGCTTGTATCTACCAGCTGGGATTTACTGCTGCCCTTGCTCCAAAATCACACACACACACATCAGAATGAAAGAAATGGGAAAACGTGACACTGTGGAGGGTCTGAGGTGCCTATAGTACGATCACACGCATTCTTTATGATATTAGGCTGTCATATATTCAACAAATCCTATATCATTATTATTAAAGTAAGCCATGTATTTTGGATTGGAACAGGGGTTCAAACGTTCATCTATTCCTGACAATAGTTTGCAGAGTTTGGAAACTCTTGGGAAAGCCGGAGTAAAATGTTTGGCAGAAAAAAGACAATTGACTAGAAATGAATTGAAAGTATCATGGTTGGGATTACATTCACACACATGCTAACAATTAGAGTATTAGTAGCTTTTGTCTGTGTATGTGAGCAGGGTGTTCTATTATGTCTATGAGAGTTGTATATGCCGTCATTTTAAATGTTTTAACCCCTGAAGTGATTACATAAACGTATATTTTACACAAGTTCCCAGTTGTTTGCATCAATATTTTAGGGGTCACAATCTGAAAAAAATTGGGAGCCTTTGGACTTGATAATTCATATAAAAATGTGTGACATGCCTTCTACTAATTTAATGTATCAGAATCACATCATGTAGATATGTTTTACACTCGCTTGGTTGTTCCCACATAAAAGTGTATCCGTACAGTATGGGGAAGGGGCTCAGTGGTACAGTATGAGAGAGCAGATAGTCCCCATGTGGACCAGTTTAAAATGGACAGAGGGATTAGTGCTAAACTCCTCAAAACTGGGTCCAAAAGCGCTGATTTACTGCAGGTCTGTGCTGGCATTACTGTGCAGACACCGCCATTACTCTTTGTTTCTCTCATATCTGCTGCAAGACACAGTTCTACGTTAGGATGTGCCAATAGGTCACTATGATTCAAATCAAATTTATTTATCTAGCACATTTTAAAAAAACAAGTGCTTCACAAAAAGGTCTATAGCACAAAAATATAAAACAATACATAATAGACAAGCAGCAATACATAATATACAGGAGCAAAGCGCTAACAGCTCAGATTCTTAATTGTTTAATTTTGTCTGTTAGGATATTGTAAAAGCCGGCATTTCTGGGAAAAAGTATTGCAAAGCCTTTTTATTGATTGTGACTAGTTGTTGTTTATATTACCACCGCATCCCTGGAAGTTATGAACGATGCTTACAAACTCATCCCTGTGGGTGTTGCGAAAATCAGAGTTTATGCCATTCAGTTTTGGATTATGCATGTCTGATTTGTCGAGGCTCAAATGTAATAATCTGAAAGATTTATGTGCTGAAAGAATATTCTATTTCTCTTCTTTTTTCATGGAACCATTATGCATTCACTACAGCTTTGGCTTCCAACTACAAAGGTCCCTATTACAATTCTGAAATTTCAGCTCCTGTACCAAAGAGTGATTGACCTTTTAGTAAATTTCTTCATCACTTGCTCACTAAGTCTGCCCAATAGATTGTAGATTTATGGGTGAATAAACTAAACTATTGTATACAGTATTTTCACCATCTGCTATGCATCCTTATAACCTTGACTTGATGTATCTGAGTTGAGCAGGATTTGGACTGACTGTCTCTGGTCTGTTCCAGTTCACCTCATCACTCGGTCCCACAACGCCCTGATCTTATGCACCTCTGAACTCATTTAAAAGCCCCGCGTGGTGCCGATCCTCACTTTCTTTCCATCTATGCAACGTTTTGGCCCATAATGCCTTTTTAAACTCTGTCAGAAGGTAAAGCTCTCTGCATGAAAGCAATAAAAAGGTGAAATCGGGTTTGAGTCTAAGCAAAAATGAAATTGGCTCGAGAGTAGTTGGTGGTGTAAGATGGTGAATACAAGGGACAAACCATTAATCATGCAGAAATCTGACCCGCGCAAAGGCATTTCTTGTCCTCAGCAGTAACTTATTTGCACAGTAGGCAGTAGAACCTTGGCCAGACAGGTCGACACGCAATTTGTCCTTCCACTTCCTCTGGGTCTGTTTTCTTTACACCGTCTCCACCCAAAAGCCCGGGTTCTGAAAAGGCAGCGCATATTTCAATACAAAAGGAGACTCAAGTTTAAGCTAGGGTCAGCAGAGTTACTGCTGAACCAAATCGGAAGTTGTGACGATGAAGGTCCATTGTCACAACTTCTGATTTGGTTCAGTGCATTGTCTATTGGGATAGTTGATGACCGGTTTTACAGCTATTCATGCGATTGTTTATAATTCCATGTGATTGTTCCATTGTTGAAGATTAGAGAATGGTGAATAAGTATTTTGTAAATGATTTAACATTAATGTGTATTTTACCACAATTGTATATGCTCGACAATTAGACTGGACAGGCGAAGTAAACATTATTTTGGTACAAATACAAAATGGTAAATGGACACAACTTATAGCATTTTTCTACCTTTATCAGGCCCAAAGCGCTTTACAGTAAGGAACCAGTCACCCATTCACACTCTCATTCATACACCAGTGTACGCAGACACTGGAGGCAAGTAAGGTGAAGTGTCTTGCCCAAGGACACAACAACAGTCTGCGTTTGCGGGAGCTGCGATTTGAACCCTAAGATCTTCGAACCCTAAGACGACCCGCTCTACCAACTGCGCCACCGTCACCCCCCAAAAAAATGCCTTAAATTATTTTTATGTTTATCTATAGCTGGTCCTATGTCAGAACAAAATGTGGTTTGGATCAGAGTTTGGACCTTTGAAAACCTTTTGTGGTAGTTACCTGGGGTGGAAATTATCTTGCGTTCATTAATACTGATAATAAAAGGCATATTTGTATTTTGTCACGCATACAGTGAGGAAAATAAGTATTTGAACACCCTGCTATTTTGCAAGTTCTCCCACTTAGAAATCATGGAGGGTCTGAAATTGTCATCGTAGGTGCATGTCCACTGTGAGAGACATAATCTAAAAAAAAAAATCCAGAAATCACAATGTATGATTTTTTAACTATTTATTTATTCCCCTCCATGATTTCTAAGTGGGAGAACTTGCAAAATAGCAGGGTGTTCAAATACTTATTTCCTCACTGTATCACCCGCCATAGTAGCCTAGGCCACTTTACTGACAGAGTTGCCAAACAAAGTAGGCAAAATATGTGTTTTGGTGTGGTTCTTCTTCTTTTACTACTCGTATGTCTATAGCCATTTCAACTTCAAGGTGCATAATATATTCCATATGGTTATTTTGGGGATTGTCCATTACACATCACAGTATCTACAGACTAGTGTTCCTTTTCTCCTTTTTGGTTCGTAGCTCGCCACATAACGCTGTAGTGCTGCGCTGCTGTCAACACTTTTCTATAAGGGAGTCGCCTGAAGCCTTAAACAGAATGCGCTCGGAGCTGATTAACTCGTGTTACCATACTTTTACCGTCAACAGACTGTCACACAAATGGCCATCATTACACCCACAGTCACCTCCCACTGTTTCAAAAATACACAATTCACCCACTTTAAAGTTTGCCACGTAGTGATTCCCGCGAAATTACCTCCATCAATGAACTTCCTGATAATAATGGCTTGTTTCTGTAGCTTTTTATGTACTGTTTACATTTACTATGGGAAGGTGTGAAGCCATGTTTGCTGATGCTGTAATTATTTCACAGTTGACATGGCTGCTTATTAAAAGGTAAGGGCAACAGTGTGGGAAGCATAAAAGCAGCATTAATGTTTGTTCAGTTGTTTAAATATAACTAGATTGGTACTTTGATGTTGGGTATTTTTGACTGATGGATTAGGATTAGTGCAGTCAGTATATTGTTCTACCAGTTTGATGTTTTAAATGAAAAATGGCCAGCTTGATTATGTGAAAAGGTGAAATTAGAGGTTTAAGTCTACTAATAACTTACATTTTGAATTGAGCAACACTCAAATGTCAGCATTCTAGTGAACTTGCATGCATTATGTTTGTGCTTGTTCGACGCCTGCCAAAAAAAGGCCTTCCCTGACCATTCGTACAGGTTGGTTTGGCAGTTTCAATCAGAAGGGTATAAAGTTGATGCCTGCCAAAACATGCATGACAACAAGCTCATTGGACTTTTCAACCCTAAAGAGTCTTGGCTACATGGCACAGGCTTTAGGTTAAATTAATATAGATATATAAACTTCTAATATAAACTTACAAAATAAAGTGATCATGAACTTGTCAATAGCTGATGCGAGACAATCCACGTTACTTTTAGGCACACCAAAGCCCTTGTTGAAAAGGCATCAAGCCCAGAGGTTAGCAAGGGTGTGCGGGCATCGTAGCGTTGGTGAGTGAGTTTCGTAGCGATTACTTTTTCATTTAATTGGCATCTGTGTGTGCAAGCTTGTTTATTTGCATGGCTTGGCGATGGATCTTTGTGCGTGTGCGTGCATGTTTATAAGTGGTATAGGAGCCGGGATTCGAACCGCCATCGTTTCGATCATGACCTGCTCTACTATTTGAGCCACTGTCGCCCACTGTTGTAAATGGTCTCAACATACAACCAACCAAAAGGCTTTTTAGCGCTTTGTGACTGACTGGAAAAACTTGTGAACATAGCAACTCCACTTTGACAAAATATATTGATTTTAATAAGTAGGTAGTATATTAAAGTGTGGTGTGTCTGACAGATAACCACCATTATTAAAGAGTAGCGGGAATTCCCGAAACTCAACTGAACGTGTAAATTGCACAATCTACTGTTACAGGTTGAAGAGGTCAAATGAATGCTGACGATTAAATTTTCTTATCTAACTTCAGTGACAGTTTAATGCCACGATTATTCTCGTTCCAAGTCTCTCTCCCCCTCTCCCCTTGGGCGGCTTGACTCAGTGGGAAAGAGAAAGTATACTGTTCGTGGGTGAACTGCCTGCTCGACATGTACAGTCCTGCCGAATGACTTCATGCCATAGCAGGGTGTTGTTATAAAGCCTGTTTGCGCATATTATCTCTAGGCCTTTTGGCAGGTCTCAAACAACATAGAGGGAGAGAGACAGAGCTCCACTCCCAGGACGACCCACTCGCTGAAGGGCAGAAATAATCATAAATGGAGCACTTGGAGGAGCTTCATTTGAAATAAGTCTTTTTTAGCAGCTGGTACAGTGCTGTGTTTACCCTGCCCACAATGATTCCATCAGCCAACTAATCTCTCATAATCTTTTCTGTTCGGGATCTAACAAGTTGCAACACCTCAGCCCTTGTGTGTGTTTTTAGTGTTGGATGAGTAAGTTTCTCCACCAATTACTGGACCCGTTAAAGCAGAGCAAAGTAACATTTTTACTTTACTAAATCCTTTTTGTAGTCCCTCTGAGAGTAATACAAGAGTTAATGGGATGATTGGGGGGTCTTTCATCTCCCCCTGGTGTCTCTGGCCAGAAAACCACACTTGCAACTTTTCCTGCCTCCGACCCGGCAGCCCCAATATACAATACACTAAAGGCTCTTTTCCACATGCAGGCGCGTGTCAGCCGTATTGCTCTTTCACCCGCTTTGTCGAGCTTTTCCATAACAAAGGCCAGTGCCAAACCGGTCTGACCAGGTATAGGTTTTGGGACTGACCTCTGGCTGTGGCCAAAGCGCGCTAACCCATGTCTGATGTGACGTGAACAGACTGCTGGCGTCTGATTGGCAACCAGAGAGTGGACAGCCCTCTCTATTGACACGCAGGTCATACGGATTTAATATTTCACAACATCATACCGCTGTGCTAAAAGGGGATTTTGGTGATAATAGCATTTAGCCGCTGTTAGCGCAGCTTTAGCTGGTGTTAGCATAACATTTGCATGTAGCTTACCTTCATAGTTGTTTTTAGTGGTTTCTTTTCTGTTTTAATACAGCTTGGCTCCTCTGAATGATTCCATAACTCCCACCAGAAGGCAGCATTTGTCCACATTTGTTCTCATCGCGGCTCTAAAAACTTTTAATGACGATCTGTACAGCGTGCTGCTCTGTGCGGCTCCGCCTACAACAATGCATGTGTGTGTGTGGTGGAAACAGAAAGGCCTGCGGGCTAGTGTTGATACGTGCACGTAGATCGGGCGTGCGCGGCCGGTTCACGCTATCTGGAACGATAGCTTAATGGAAAACATCTCTCTCGCTGCTCTCAGTTGTCTACAAAATCACTTTTGGCTCGTATTTCTTTCATGGTACAGGTAAGTCCTGACTATTTCAGTTTATCGATGAACATTTTGCAAAATGTTATTTGGTTTATCACAATCAGAAGAAGCTAACAATGGGCTATAGCGCCTCTTAAGCAGTATTTACAGCCAAGTTTGAGTAGAAAAATTGTATTGTATTGTATAATTGGGTTGTGGCACAATGTACAATATGCCTCTTTCCCTTTGTCTTTTTTCAGCGTAGTATTAATCTCACAGACAATTAATTTGCAGGAAAAAACGCAACATGCCGCAACAGCTGCTGTGGCGCTTGTGGGCTCTAGGGGCAAAAGTTACTTAGTTCTGCTTTAATTTGACTTTTCATAATAGTCTTAACTTAAATTTTGAAAGAACAAGTACATTTCTTTCTGTGGTTTCTCCTCTTACAATACAGTAGTCATTTTTCTTGCTGTAGTTTTGGTTTCTAGTTTTATTACTGCAGGTGTTACCTGGAGAAAAGGTGTGCCATCGTGTGCCATCTTGTTTACGTACAATAGAGAAGACACCCATAAAATTACATCAAAGTCTCTTCCTGTAACTCCCCAAACACTTTATTACTGCAGGTGGTGCAACAAGACAATGTTTATTGCACACCTCTGACTAATAGTTTTATCTCCTGTTTAGTTTAGTTTTAATAGATTAGACCAGTGGTTCTCAACTGGTGGGTCGGCACCCAAAAGTGGATCAAAAAGTTTTTTTAGCTTTTCCATCATTTGTGAGGAAAATAGCTCAGACTTTAGCCATGATATGTGCCAGACGGAGTTAAAAGCTTTTGAGTAGATAATAATGTGTACGTTTTAAGTTATCTTCAGTTAATTTTACTTCATTTACTTTCATTTAACTTTCAATATGTATGAATGTGTTAATTCAAGTCAACATTTCTCCAAAAATAAGGGTGAAAGTTATAAATCAAAGTGCTGAATATATCTGTTTTGAGCTTGTGTGGGATGGCATCCAGATGAATGTTGCAGAACGTGTCCCTTATCCTTAATTCACTGTTGACTCACATAGAAGTATCTAAAAGCACCAGTATTTATTTTTCTCTTGTAACATCAGCCTTGGAAGTTGCAACATAAACAAATACTTGCAACATGTTGTTTTATAAGAAACTTTTCTGTTGCTGCTTGAAGATTTCACCCGAATATGACCTGTAGCTTTCACTGTTTGTCCAAAACCAACCAAACCACGAAATGTTTCATTTAACCACTATTGTGCATGATGTTTTCACTTATATAACCAATAACCACAACCTCAATATGAGCAAATTATGTTTATTGATTTGTAATGAAATTAGAGATGATTGCAGCATTGAGAAAGAGAGTGCAATTTGGGCAAAGCTTTCGTATGGATTTGTATAGGGTGCAGCCAAAATAACATGGTTGTGGTGCAAGTAAAAAAATGATTGGGTAATCAAAGGAACAGTAATAACTCTTTCAACCCAGTAGAGCGAGGTTTTATTACATCCAAACTTGTCTTTAGTTAATTCCCATCTCAGATTCTCACTTCTTGATTGTTATGCCACTTCTGCAGAGGCAGTAACTCTTGGAGGATTATGTTTCAGGTGAGTGCACAGTCTGATCATTAATTTCTTCAGCCAAGCAATCGATACTGCGCTGTCTCTCTCAGACTACTGCACCGGGTAAAGGAAAGATCCACTGAGCATCGCAGTAAATATGTTTTTCACTCTAGCTGTTTTATATCTGTTATTATTATTGATGTGATTGATGTGCACTTATCTGTTACCTATGGCGCCATATGGGTTTCTCTACAAACAGCCAAAGTCTAAGACAATAAAATGCATGTTGCTCATATTTCAGCACATGGAAATGTATTAAAAGGTCTATCCCTCAAAATATTACCTTGTTATGGGATCCACTATTTCTATTTGTGAGATTAATTTCATTCTTCTCAACTACAAATATGCAGTAATCATATCATTCAAGTTTGATTTACCTCTTGACCCCGACATGAACTGAGCACATTTTCTCCAGTTTGGTATTACCCAAAAACTTAAAGCAAAAAAGTGGCAAATGAGCAACAAAACGTGCCGGAAAAGCAACAAAAGAACAACAAAAACACGACAAAAAGTGATTGAAAAGCCACAAAAAGTCAACAAGAAAACCACGAAAGAGCAACAGAAAGGTGACAAAAGTGCAATGAAAAAGTGACCAAAACACAACAAATAAAAACTATGAAAACATAAACGCTTAAAAATGCGACAAAAGAGTTACGATCAGTTTTGTAGGTTTCAAATGAGGCGTAAGGCTGTAAGCTCCAGTCGAGGTCGAGAAACTTTAAGATTGCTTTTAGATTTGGGTAAAGCCGAACCGAGAAATTTGCTCGGTTAATGCAGTTAAGAGATTAAGGGTATCTGCCAACACATTTTGTAGCAGCTCATTATTCCATCTAGTGGCATCAAAAGTAAAACAGTTAGACTTTCTATGAGAGCTTTCTATGTAGAAAGAAAGTACTGTATATTCAAAACTTAACCCAGCTGTTTGATGACCCAGTAATGAATTGAACTGCACATGATTTGCTGTTGTACAGTTGTAGTAGGTATGGTAGCAGAAAATACCATGGTAAACTTACTCGGGGGGGTAACTTCCTCTTTGTTCCCCTTTGTAAGTATATCCCTATGCCATTCCATAGACCCCCAGTGAGTTTTTTTTCCTCGAATCTTGCGCCTGTTTCTCTTTTTTTTAAGAATCGATTTTCCTGTTTAGTTTTCACTTGTGGTTTATACGAATGTTGCATCATGTGTTTGATAATCTCCGCTGATATCACCCTGACAGAGAACAGCCACAGTCCGTCTGCGCTTATCCTCCGTTGTCAAGCGCAGATTTACAACTGAAGCATAAACTCAAACTGACCCAGAGCTGGAGAAGGCATTTCTGAGAAGAGGGACTTAAACAGGCCCGACTGCACAAAGCATTTACTGTCGTACAAGGATCCAAGGGAAGGATTGTTTCAACGCTTCATTCTGCTGGGAGCATCTTCACACCCCAACAGACAAGTTCAATTTGTGCACCCGGTCGTGAACTGTAAACAAGTATAACAACAACTACTATGAGTACTCAGTCTTATAATAATGGATAGAGTAAGCTCATAAATAACATGCATTTATAAACCAGTACAATACCACAATACGGTACCAGAACTAAAAATAAATCATAAATATACTCTAACAAAATGTGGTTCAAAGGACTAACTGAGAATTACACTAGGACTAATTGGTCTGACTAAGTGAAAGAGAGACAAAAAGACATCAAACAACCCGTGTACTCCGTTACAGCATAGTATGCAAAGAGCATAGTGATAATAAGTGAAACACCGATCCGATACTGGTATTGGATATCGGAGCCGATACTGGAAAAAAATACAATATCGGGTACTGAACCGATACCAGTTTTGTCTCTCAACGCCTTAAAACACAACTTTTACCACCTAAATCTAAGTGAATATGGGCATGCTGTATATCATTTTGAAGCTAAGAGCACGGGAATTAGTTTTAACCTCCACAAATGTATTTTGGATCGCCGCACTAGATGACGCGGTTAGCATCAGTACGCTAAAGCTAGCAGGAGCATGCTAATACTCAACAAAAACTAATCAAGGCTTGGTCTGATATTAGGATTGAAAAACCTAAAGTAGCCTCATAAAATCAGATCGGCCATTGCTGAAGCCAAGTGTTTGTATTTTAATTTAAGAAATGACTGATCGAACACATTTTGATGTTGTTTATATTAATGTAACCTCAAGCCGGTCATATACCCAAGGATATTTATGGTAGAAAAGTCCAGTGATCTGGAAATGTTTATCCAAGAGTTTATCAATGGATGTAATTGATAATTGATCTGTGACATAATGACAATAAAATATGACCTGATCTGAAAGAGTCAGTTAAATTTTTCACTCAGAGAAAGCCACTTTTAAGAAAGTCTCTTGGTTTCGGTAAATATCGGATATCGGCACATACTCAAACCCCAGTATCGGTATCGGTAGCAAAAAAGCTGGATCGGTGCAGCTCTAGTGATAATGATAACTGGGATACAACTAACAATGTTTCCTTGTCTTCACAGTGAGATTAATTCGTTTTAGCATGAAATAAAGTAGAAGGGTGATGTAAGACTTTTAGATTCCATTTTATTGTGCTAAAAACACATTGAACTTAAGCACCCACCATACGACCAACTGAAGTTATTTGACATTTGCTTCCTCTTGCTACAGTACCACAGTTTGCAAACCACTCACTCTGTTATGGAGCATCCCAATCGACCCAAATCGCTTGTGAGCAACGAGTGCGCGTGTTTTGTGGAATTAGTAAAAGTTGCTTTCTCCAAACGTCCTCCTTCATGTGGACGGCCCAAACCCGGGTCCACCCCCCCTCTGAGCGTATCTGCCGTTTGTTAAATGAGAGACTTCCACTGTGGGTTAACTGGAAACATGCGGGTCCTGGTCAGAGCCACGGGAGGCAGAGGCAGAAGGCTGCGCTCTGTGAAGACAAAACAAAAACATATCCTCAAACTGAAAGGCCAATCAGCGGAGCGAGACTTTGATGAAGCCAGACAGATTTGTGCAGGGGGCCGCTGAATCTATGAAGTGAACATGTAAGCTATTGTTATTTTAACCAAATTCGTTCCAGCAGTCACCTTTTAATCATCACGGATCAGTTTCCTTGTTTGCAAGGAACATCGCTACTTTCTGATACATAATATACAGTAAGCATTTAGGATTTTATGCTTTTGTTGGTTTTGTTTTGGTCTAAACAATGTCAGATTTGAAAACATGCATACATTAACTCTATTGATAATTTAATTCAGGGGTAGATATGTTTGCTCTGTCATAGGCTGATTTTTGTCTTTCGTGAGACGTTCGTGGGATGAACCTCCCCATGATGGCCCAGGCAGCATCAAGCCTTGTTGTACAAATAGTAATGTTGATAACCATCTAGAGGCCTGACTTCTCCCCAAGGACATTTTTAAGGAATTGACTAAATTGTAAGTATTTCTAATAGGTGATAAAAGGAAAAAGAAGGCGCTTTATGGACCTCCAGGCAGTTAAAATGATGGTATATAAGAGGTGCTCTTTGGTGAAGGGATTGTTGATTTATACAAATCCTATTGGTGGAACATAGGTATATTATATCACATGTTTGTTTTCATGTTTTTATTCTGTTTGTCCCGCTGATGAAGGCCTGTGGGCTGAAAAGCGTTGGGGTTTAAGGCTATTTTTGACATGCCATAACCAATAAAGGACATTTTAATTCATTTTTGAGAGAGTCCCTTGGTTCTTTCTGCATTTGTATAGTTCTAAAAGGTATTTGCATCTGTTATGTGAAATTATATTCCCCATCACTGCGTAGTCCATACAATTACAAAATCACCACAATATAATTCTCTGCTGCGTATCCCTGAGACATAATCAATGCATCGGTTTTAAAAGGGAACAAATGTATTTTGTTCAGGTGTTGTTGTTCATGAACAAACTCGTTATTGCATTATTTATTATTCGTTATCGACGTTATTGCAAGATATTACCAACGTATTCACTTCAACTAGAGGTCAGTAACAAAACATAATTGTGCATTATTTATCATTGTTGGATCAAACACTCATTTACCCGTGAACTAGAAGATGCAGTCTATCCACTATGTGTTTACTTATCCTTTAAAATGCCACTGCATCTGCTATCCCTCATATCTGTCAGCATGTCCTCAAAACCTGCCCTCAAATCCACAGCCTACCCTTGGTTACTCACGTGACAGAGCAAACCTTCACGTACACAATACTTCTACTATTGTACTTTTGTGTGTCAATGAGTACGACTCTGTTTGCCTTTTACAAAAGCAAACAGCGTCGTACAAAGCAGCGCAAAAGTGAGGCCACGCCACAGCTTAGCTCATTGTCTGCCGTGAAATACCTGCCAACACCTTGACGTAAATAAGTGACGGGCCTTTGTCACAGTCAAAGACAACAGGAAGTCCAAGAGGAAGTCTGTCAGGTATTTTTAGATTCATGAATAAAACCCAATTATGAAGCGCAGGTGTGTTTGGAAGATTCAATGTCACAGCAGAAGAAAGAGCTTTTCAAGTGCTGTTACGGTGGAGCAATTTAATTTAATGGTCGCTCAGGAATCAGTGTTACTCAATAGAGCTACTGTACGCATAGCAACATGACTCAGAACACAGTCTAAAAAAAATTATCTCCATTGTGTAATTACAATATCCCTATCTTCCTTTGTCTGTTCTGTCAGGGTAGTATTTACTCTCACGCACAATTAATAAGTAAAAAACCGCAACATGCTACGACAGCTGCAGTGGCGCTTATGGCCTCTAGGGTGCACAAGTTACTTAGTTCTGCTTTAATACAACTAAATTGAGTTATTATCAAAGGACACATCTATGTAAATTAAATTTCACAGTAAATAGTGTGGGTTGAGAGAGATTTGAAACTTATTTTAAATGCAACACTTACGAGGACATATGCAAAAAAATCTTCTGACATTCTTTAAAAACGTACCTGGAGAAGAATTTTGCTTCCTTCATGCAAGTTGTGTGATTATGTTTATTGTTTGTTCTTCAAATGCAGAAGCGCTCAATTCTGTATTTCCTGGATTTTGCGCCATTATGTAGACCAGCGATCTTCAACCAGTAGCTCGGGAGCTGTTTCTGGGTAGCTCGCCAAACACTTTCTACATCTCTACATTTGCTTGATGACTCAAAGTCCCTTTGAAATACCATCTTGGCTACTATTTCTCCTGGGTGAACTCCATCAAAGTCTCATTTTACACAAGTGTATTTGAAACATAAGTAGCTCTCCAACGTTCTTGTATTGTAAAAGTAGCTCAATGGAAAAGTTGGAGACTCCTGAGCCGGGAACTAGTGTCAACCACATATAAAAATCCTTTAATCCTTCACCAGGACTATTCTGATCGGTTCTGTTCTCTGACTGCATGCAATACCAATTTGTTAGCATGCTGTTAGCAACAAAAATACTTATTGTTTAATCTTTTAGCACATACAACTCCAACTGTGGCCTGCAGAGGGCGCTCTAATTTAACTTCAAGATGAAAAACCAACACATTCCATGTTGACTGAAATCTTTTTTTCTGTACACACACAATAATCTAATTTCAAATGCTCAAAAGCAGGATTATAAGCCACATTTATGCACAATATGTCCACTTTGACAACTTTCAAAACAAGCGCAGCACACAAATATAAATCATCACTCTTATGCTTACAAATGGCTCTGAGAGACTGTCTTACTGCTGGCTTGACTGCAAAAGAAGCAGTTTTGTTACTTTGAAGTACGATGCTATAAAGATTTGCAGTTTGCTTTTGTTGTGATGGCTTATAATGCAAATGTTTGGCAGACCTAACCGCAAAAAGCATACAGAGCAGTGTTGTTTTTGGCAGCCCTTTGAGTTTTAGTCTTAGTCGTTTGGACGAAAATGCTTATAGTTTTAGTCACATTTGAGTCATTTCTAAATGTTATAGTTTTAGTCATGTTTTAGTCAGACAAAAATTTAAAAGGTTTTAGTCAAGTTTTCGTCAGTTTCATTATAAAAAGTTAGAAAATTTCTATAAGTATTGGAAATTTGAATAAATAATAGTTATCTATTGGCTTTATAGCTTTTGACAGACAGATTACACCACAATAGGCACTAGTAGAAGTGTCATTGTGAACAGGACTTTCCCCAAAAGTGCCCGCTCTCCTCGTCCTCTGATCACCGCTTCGAGATTTTTTTTTGTCAACAGCACTGTCTGCACATAGCGTTCATACGCTATGGTATAACTGTCCTGAGTTCGATGTCCCTGTAACATCGATGTCAGACGCACTCCGTGGAGGATGTACGCTAGCAGTGCACTGCACGCCACGGAGAAAGAGAAAGAGGCGCCGCTGCCCGGCCGCATCATGAGAGCTGACGGCGCCGCTCTGTGTCACGTTTACCGGTGTGTTCTCCCACTCCGCGTACAAACTCTGTTTGTGAACGATCTGACGAACCACTTTCTCCCATTTTAGTCTCGTCTCGTAAACTCATAGACGTCTCGTCAGGTTTTAGTCCCCAAAGAGCTATTTTTAGCTCGTCATCGTTACGTTATCGTCATTAAAAAAGGGGCGTCAACGAAATGACATCGTCTTCGTTGACGAAAACAACACTGATACAGAGACACATGCAATAATCTTGCACGTACTCCATACAAGCCTGGATAAAAGAGAGAGTTGGCAGGAAGACCATACCACTACTTTCCTTTGCCACCATGCAATACAGAAACATAGAAGCCAAATAATTATAGCATCCAAATATATTGTGTTAACAGATTTATTTATCAGTGCCATGGCAGTGTCATGTGTTGATGTCGTTTTAATGCACATTTTTTATCACTGATTTTTATGACCCTGCAGCTTCCAGCCCTGCAGATGTTTAGTGATTCTTGTCTTTTTTACTCCCCACATCAGCACTGCGGTCAGCCAGCTCTGAACAGGTGTTTGTCCTCATGTCTCTGACCTCATCCACAAACCGACTGGAGTGAACAGCACCAAGATGGAGGCCCTCTCGCACACTTCTGCTCATCACTCACCCCTGGCTCTCTCTGCATCTGGCGCTATCTGTGGCACATCTTCAGCCCATTACCACATCATCCATCATTCATAACACCAAACTCCTGTCTGACTGATTCCTTCGTAATGCGAACAAAAGCAACTCCACAGCTCTCACAGGAGCAAAGTCTGTCAAGGGACGCCAAATCTATCACAGATCTTTACCGAAAACAGTTAGGTCAGGGGTTCCCAAACTGTGGCAGGACGCCCAAGGGGGTACGCAAAGAAATTTTGGAGAAAAATAATGTATATCACAATCTAATCCATATTGACTGTTACACGGGAAACGAGCATACAGGCGGAAGAGCCTTCGAATTTAGACGTGGATGAGCTTGTTCTGGACCTAAATGCCGTCCGCTCCAGAACCGAACCTCAAGAGGCGAGCTAAAAAGACCTGAGTGTGCAAAACTCAGCGGAGAGCGGGAGCATGGCGGAGGCGCAGCCCTGCAGCAACAGCAGCGCCATTAACATGAACCTCGCCAAAGTTTGATCGTGTTGCAATGTCTTTACTATCTGTCAAAGAGAGAGAGGAGCCTGTGAGCGCCATCACACTGATTGGAGACTTTGAGTGTCGAGTTTTCCGCTCATTCTGATACAAGGAGCAAGAGGACAGAAAAGCGTCCGTGGCCATGTCATTCCTCTGTCGCTCGACCCATGGCTTTGTATCTGTCACGTAGCTTCATTTCATTTACGAGTTGATCCACGGTGGCACGGGCAAAGATTGTAATGTCCTCCGTTTGCATTAACCAGGGCTTACACCAGCGGATTCAGATCTGTACCAGCTGACAATAGCTAATACTGAGAGAGACGCAGAGGGGGCAGGGCCAGTGTCTGATGTTCAGAATGAGCTTGTCACTAAACACTCAGCTTTACCCAATCACACTAACTGCCCCGTTTTCAAAATAATTCAAAACTGACATTTCCATTTAATATCTTGTATATACATATTCTTAATAGCCAGCTCTGAACAGCGAGCAAAAACATGTTTAGTTGTGGAAAACCTGCTTGAGTTCAGGTTTTCCATAATGGATGGAAATAGACATTTTATTATATGTGATAGTCACAGTGTTTTCAATTGCATCAAAGTAGGGGGTACTCGTCACGCAAAGCTCCAGGGGGTACACGGCTCCAAAATGTTTGGGAACTACTGAGTTAGGTCATATGCTGGAGCTTAAGCTTGGAGTTGCGTTTTGAGACATTGATGCATGTTTGAGTAATCTTCCATAGTACTTGCTGCTCTTACATTGCTCCTCCAATTTCCTCCAAGCTCCTCCTGCGGCCTTACATAACCAGGAAGCATCCTCTTTACCTCCTGTCAAGGCATTCGCTTCCTAGCTCGGCTAATTCCTCCTTCACAGAACAACAGGAGGCAACCAAAGTTTTGTTACTAACTCTAACAAAACAACAAACCACCAAGTATGGAGTGAATGAATAATCAGCTGTGAAGCGCTTTGGGTATCTTGAAAAGCGCTATACAAATCCAAGAGATTATTATTATTATTATTATTATTAAGACACCGTCTGATCTGCGCTGGTGTCTGACTGGCAACATTTCCAGAGCCGTATAGGCCGTTTGTTTTGATGGTTTGCCTGGGGAGGAGGGTCTTAAAGAAACAGGTGCGTTTTAAACTAACTCATTTTGTCACTAATAAAATGCAAGATAATGATGAAGTAAAATGATTACCAATACCTGTAAAGATGCTCCTTTAACGTTGAGTATTTTGATAAAAAGGATAGACCCCTTGTATAACCCTCTTCACCCATGACCAGTCTGCCCCTGCCGCTGCCCCCTCTCAAAAGCCCTGATTGTGTTTTAATTTTCGGGTGTTCTTGGGTGACTTGAGCCCCACTTTGTTTACATTGAACTCTTGAATGGGGATCTCTGCTGCCACCCAGTCAGCCCCTTATCTGATGCAATGGACCATTGATCACCTCTTAGCCTCACAATGAATCACCTCTCTGTCGCTTAAAGGGGGTCATCGTCTGTGTAACCCAAAACTAACTTACTATATTGCTGCTTCGGGTTCACTTCACTCGCAATTGCCGATGTGCCCTATCTTTCCCCGTGAGCTCCGGAGCATCTGCGTACAATGTATGGAGGATATTGTTCGAGTGAAATTAAATGCATTGTTGCGATTAATTTCACCCTGCTCATGCGTGTCCGGAGGCAATATAGTCGATGTGCCGTGCTGTTGTGTGATGTAGCGTACTGTCTCGTCAAAATGGTAATTAGTTAGTTAGATGCAATCATACTGTTATTTTTTAACTGTTTCTGAAACAGAGCAATTTTATTCAAGGCAGTTATTTTAATTTACTGCATATACAGACCAACAGAAGGTTACGTCATCATTGTAGTATGCTATAGACTGGTGCTATGTGATTGAAAAAAGCAGATTAAGAAGATTTTAGATTTGGGTAAAGTCCAACTGGAGAAAATGTGCTCACGGTTATGAGGTTAATGACTTTTTCTATCTGCAAAACCAGTCACTTTTATTATTTGTGTTAATGCGTCAAAACTTGCGTGATTGAAGCATTTCACATTTATTTACATGTTATTCTGCCCTTTTAGTTCATAATCCACTCTATTAAAAGAGAAATTGTGCGAATTATCCTGTGTATTTTAAAATTCTGAGTTGGTCAAACTTTACTCATGGAAAAACCAAACATAGCTTTTATCGTGTGACTCGGAATGAAAAGTTTAAGAACCGCTGCACTGCAAATGATCCATGTGAATAAACAGTATTCATTCAGCATGCCGTGTCGAAATCACCCCAAGTATCAAGATTCGGCCACAGCCATCTCCTGGATCGCTTTCTATCATTCATGAAGAGCTGGCCATAAATATTTATCCATTGCACAAACCCGGAATCCATAAAAGCTTAAGTAAACAAACATATTTCTTACTTCAGCATCAGCATCAATTAAACAAGTTTTTTTTTTTTTGCTTCACATAAGTGGCAACATATGGTTAGTGACAATCAAAGAAGTATCGTGTCATTATTGACGACATCATTTTGGCTTTCAGAAACATCCCACGTCGCACTCGAAACCATCTCCACTTGCCCAATCCTCGTTAACTTCACAATGGTTTGTAATTTGTCAAAAATATGTCACAAATGAAACGGAGTGTTTAGAGTTGTGGAAAACATCCTTAGAGATTTTGCATGATGAGGGCATTGTTTTTTGTGGGTGTGACTAATACAAGTAATAACTTACATACCACTCTGTGGTTTATGTTGACACTCGCCATAGAGAGGATGTTAACTCTCGCAAACCACTATCATGCAAAACATCTATAAAAAACATTATATGATTTACTTTATTATTATTATTATATATTGGAAAATGAAAAGCAAAACATAAAAGAGCTTGTCATAGCCAAAACAAAACTGAGTTACTTTGACTAACTTTTCCTAACATTCAACACAAATGTTAATCTTTCTATCCAGTCTATTAGCCTCTTAACTCCCGCCTTAACCAAGTGCATTTTCTTCAGTTTGGCTTTACCCAAATCTAAAAGCTTCTTTTAAAAAAAGTGTCAAAATAGCAACGAAAACGAGGGTGAAAAACGGGACAAAAATGTGACCCAAAAAAAGCGGCAAAATGTGCCGGAAAAGCAGCAATGACAATAAATAAAGTGACAAAAACACGACTAAAGAGCAATGAAAAAGCCACAAAAGAGCAACAAAAAACGTGACGTGAACGCAAAAAAAAGCGTCAAATAAGAAACAACAAATGTAGAGGAAGAGATCCGAGGCACTCAGATTGATAAAAGTCCTTTAATTTAATGGCATAGCCGACGCGTTTCGGTCGCGTGGTGACCTTCTTCAGGGCATTCAATGATTACAAATGAGCACAAGTGTGCTTAAATATACAAGACCTCAATCACATGACCAGTCAAATGATCTAGTCACATGATCTAGTCACATGATAAAACACAGATACATTTTTAAAAATCACCTAAAAAGAAGATGTGGTACGCAGTAGATGACATACATGTAGCAACAACACAGATTGAAAAATGACAGTCATGTACCACATATAAGAAATCTATAGCACCCCTACATTACGTGATCGACGGATGGATACAGGATACAAGGCATAATAGAATACATTAGCATGTTTAGAAAGTTATATGAATACTGATTCACAGAAGAAGGACTTTTTAAATAACGTCTGTTTTATTATGTATGTCTTTTTTATACTTTTCTCTTGGTAGGTATTGAGTATTATATTGCCAGTAGCCTTGTGGTTAACTCTGGTGGTCATAAATCACTGTTCTGTCCTTAATGCCATGGGTTCGAGTCTCCAACAACTTTCCTTAAAAGTAAAATAACTAGTGAAAGTATTCAAACCCCATACAATGCAGACTTATTCCATTTTCCCCAACCTATTTTAACCCTTGATAAAAGTTCAGGTCTGTTGTGAACTTCATTCATTGTCCATGAGTCAGTAATGTCTGCAGCCTCTCTATAGGCCAGAGTGCAGATTTATTTTCTTGGAGCTTAAAGCAAAGGAATAAATTGAGGGGTGTGCATACTGAGCTCACAAACTTACACAAGAAAACCCTAAACCTCATTGATAGGCTCGATAAACAATAAAAATGAAGTGTTAATATCTCACCTCATTGTGGATTTACGTACGCTATCAATTATGTGCATCACTTCTGGATGGTGTCCAAACTGCAGATAAGCAGCGGTTGTATCCCTGACCGCAGCCTCGCATTGCTACACGAGAGAAACTTATTAGGCCCTATACACTTGGCCCATTACTGGTTCTGGACCTCATGGCACCAAAATGTCTGCACCCTCGGTTTCGTAAAGGGCGGGGGTGAGGGCAAGATTTCTGCTTCCCCCACGAGCTTTGGCAGATAGCATCACACCAAAAGTAGTAGCAGCACTTAGAGTCTGAAACTGAACCACAAGCCCCCGCCTTCCTCGACCCGGACTTAATTGGGCCATAATTTTACAGTGCGCCACAGTTTGGAGACGTGTCCCGTGTGGGGAGAGGGCCGCTTCCAAACGCCCCATTAAAGGATTTCAGCAGTATTCATTCACCCCATAAGGTAGAGTTTCAGCGCGGGTCAGCATTCCTCAATATAATCGCAGTCAGGGGTGGGAGAAGTGGTCCAAAGCTAAACCAACAACATTAGAGTAGAGGTCAAATAACTACAAATGTTTATTCGAGACATTGTAAATAGACTTATTGAGAAGTCTTGTTCTAGACATTTTGGAGCTTTTATAGATGAAAAATATAACGGGGAGAGTATTTTTGCTTCATTCTCACAGGCTGGAGTAATCCTGTTTAATTTAGTTTCTTCCTCTGCAGAGACGCTTCAATTTGTATTTCCTGGATTTTGTTGCATAATGGATAGAACTTTCTTTAATGCCCTTAAACGAGCAGTCTGAGCAGTCCTGCACTTAAGCTCCATTTATTACAGCGCCATTGATTCGGTAGCTTGCTGTTAGTTATAGATTGCGGCTTGTACTTTGTTTTTACCAAAGGCGGCATTGGTAGCGCCACAGTTGGCGCTCATGCTTCACAGCTAGGAGCCCCGACCACTAAAACACATACAATAGGTTTATCCTCCAGCCAGGTGTTAGCCAGGAGATGGGTCCCCGGCACCTGCCTGGAGCAGAGCTGCCCTCTGCTCCAACAGGTTGCCCCAAAGAGGACGGGTCAAATGCAGAGAATGAATTTTCCTATACGGGGATCAATATTTTATTCATTTATTTGTTTATTTGGTATAGTGCATGTTAATGAACACACCACGCCGGATTGTAGCCATGGCTAATTTCCAGCCATTGTCTCACACTCACGCGCTCAAACACACTCTCATTCATCCTGGACTATTGTACATGTTTTTAGTGGTGAGGAAACTGGAATACCCGGAGGAAACCTACACAGACACGGGGAGAACGTGCAAACTCCACACAGAAAGGCCCCGTCCAGGTGGTAATCGAACTCGAGACCGTCTAGCTGTGAAGCACAAGCGCTAACTGCTGCACCACAGTGCCACCCATAATAAAGTATAACTTAACCTTTAACAAGGTCAACTCCACTGGTGGCGAACATGCAAACTCCTCACAGAAAGGCCACACCTGTCCCATTAATCGATAGGGCCTTCCTGGTTACGAGGCGACAGAAGGTCAGTTAAGTGTTTTGCTCATTGACACAATCCGTGCAGAACCTACTAATCTGCTCTCAAGCAAACTTTACATCCAGTATTGTAAGCAACTTTACGGCTTCACTCCTTATATGTCCAGTTGTTGAAGTAAAACACTTAAACCACTGCGTTTTCCCCTTAAGTGAAAATATGGTCTTAACATTACACTGTAGTTTTGAATGTCTCCCCCACAGCAGCAGCAGCGGCATGCAGAGGTGAGCGCGGCTGCCTCAAGAATGTGAAAACGGGTAAATAGATTCCCATCTCGTCCTTCATACTATTTTAACTGGAGCCTGTCCAGTCATCTTATTACCCAGAGAAACAATGTCTCCACTGTGTAAGCACCGCCTCGTCAAACTTCGGGCAGCAGCGAGATAAATATCCTCACACTTTTATACTTTCCACTCCGCTGCACATAAGAAAACACCACTCCAATTGCACACATTCACCCCTATATCTGAAGTTAGCAGGCCTTTTGTCACTGTTACTCAGCGATTTGTTCCTCCAACTTTGCCTAAATCTGGCCATACGTGCAGAGGCTTATAAAACGCCAAGCTTCACACCTAAATAGGAACGCTACGTTGACCAAAAGGGGGAAAAACTCCTTAATAACAGTGTGGCTTATATACTTGGTCCAATACAACTTATGACAGTGCCAGTACCACTTTTGGTCTGAAATATGGTCTACGTTAAGGCAACCTTATAATTAACAAGTCAGTGAATGATGGTTAATGGCCTAAACTTTTTTGACTCTGAATTAAATAGTTCCTTTTTCCACGGAAGAATGCGGCAGCCTCTAAATGCAGTAGTTTTCCATGTTTTGGTTTGGTGTTGGTTGTAGTGCATTCTTTTTGGGTCACCAACAACACCACAATTAATAGTCGGAAACGTCTTAATGGAAAAGGAAGTTTGTGGCAATTCTAATGAATGTTGTGGAGTTAGATCACGGCTAGTGTTATTTTTTTAGCTGATGATGATGCGCGTTTAATTTGTAATTTCTATTTGGTGTTTAAGCGCAACATATTGTACCTTTTAGCGTTAGTTTTTGTTTTGTTTTGTCCAAAGTTCACCCCAGCAAATCAACCGTCTATCAGGATACGACATTGATTGATACAAGCCTGAATTACAAAACATTACAGTATGTCCTTGGTAGACTTTCTGATAGAAAAAAAAAAAATCATTTCCAGTAAGGCTGCACAATATATCGCAAAAAATATGGTATCGCGATATTAGGTGATGCAATATATGTATCGCAAGAAGCCACAATATATCGCAACATCACTAAAGTCTGGACTGAGATCAACACATTTTTTGGCAAACTCAGCCAAAAACAAACAATTGCATTAAACTTATAAATGTGTGCAAGTTCTAGTTTTTTATTTTTTATTTTTATTTTTTTTATTAGTTTATTTGACAGGGACAGTACACATTAATGAACATTTCTGTAAATGTGTCAGTATTAGCTGCAAAGCTAGTTTTCAACTGTTGTCCCTGGGCAAGGTGTATAATGCCAACAACAATTATAAAACATAAAACAATTTAAAAGTTGAGGCTACATACTTACATAAAATGTTGATACAATTCATACATTAATAACATCTGAATGTTCGTTCTGTGACTTGCACAATAGAATGGAGATTTTAGTGCAAGGGCAGGTCATACAGTTCAAACAGACATAAGGATAAATATGTACAATTATTATTTACAAAGCAACATCTATGCAGAGGATCCTGACACTTGGCTCAGTCCTGCACCAGGAGGTCTAATGAGCACATCGTTGATTGGATTTCAACCAATTTTTTAATTGAGTCCTAAATGTGTTAAACGTGGGGCATTCTCTTATAGTGAGAGGGATGCTGTTCCAGATGTTACAGCTCCTGACTGAAAGAACAGGAAATGTTTAACTAATACTTTAACAGTCTGTACTAGTACAGACTGTTAAAGTATTAGTTAAACATTTCCTAATTTAGTTAAATTTTGCCTTGTTGTGGTACTGATATGGTGTTTTTAGGTCTCGTTTTGACACAATTTGTTGAAAAACAAAACATTTTTGTTTAATTAGAATGGAACATATCATATTTAAATGGTTTAGTGAAATATCGCAATAATATCGTTATCGCGATATTGCACAGCCGTACCGCATATCGCAAGTTAGTTCAATATCGTGCAGCCCTAATTTCCAGCGCTATTATAGGCAACTACAGACATTATAGCGCTGAACGGCTTAATACGAGAGTAAAGTTTACCTCCGGAATGATCTGACGATCAACTGGGCTGTGAAACTGTAATATTTCTTGTTGCAGTAGCATTAAAGGAGTGTTAGGGCAAACACTGAAGACAGATTATGTGCAAAAAGCCTTTCTCTGTGCGTGAGGTGAAGTCAGGTCTTGATTAATTTGGTATTTTAGAAATGTCCCTCTCCTCCCAGTGAAAAAAACGCCTTCTCAGGTATCCTTTTACTCTCTCGTTTCTCGATCACTGCTTCCAATGTTTCCTTGCGCACACTCCGGCATTATGCCCTCCCTATATTTGCTTATACATGTCAGTGTTTAGTTGCTGCTCGTACCATTGAAACCCCACGCGCTGGTCTTTTATTGCTTACACATATTTCAGCACTTTTCCTGCCCCACGGCGAGAGGAAGACCAAACATCCTCCGTCGTAAATTTTCTGACTGGGGAGTATGCCACACAGGAAACCATAGAGTCTTTCACACAGGTCCTGAAGGTGGAGGCCACAGCGTCGTATATCACCGCGACAGTCAACCACACCCAGGTCTACGAATAGACATGACTTCTATGAGGAAAATCAAGGTTAGAATAGAGAAACATAGGTCCTCTAAACTGAAAGCCACACAACAGCCGTGCCAAAAGAGAAGCTTTCCGCCACTATTTTACAGAAACTGAGGTGAATAAAAGGAGCAACTGTTGAGAAAAATGCTGTCAAACTTAAACGTGACTATTATTTTCAATAGATCATAGTAATCATATGATATTGTAATCGGCCTTGTCTGTCATCCATTCATGTTCTATATACATATAAATACAGAATTCAATACAGACCTTAGGAAAATGCCTTCATCTATTCTTGTCTCTCCTTATTTGTACTGTACTAAATAAATGATGTGCGTGCGCGTGCGCGTGTGTGTGTGTGGTGTGTGTGCCCCCTTCACTAAACTAATTGGAATCAAATCCTTAAACAGCGTTACGTCAGTGCTCGTCTTCAGTCTGCAGATGAAATGGCTCTCATCTATCAGACATGATTCATACCATCACACAGTGTTCATATTTACCTCCCAGTGATGGATGTGCATCATTATGGAGATTAAATCTGCTCCAAAAGTGTCTGTGTGACAGACATCTCTGTCTTCGGTCTGCACAGCTCGTCTAGAGCTCGAGGGTACACTTTCAGACAATATACGTTTAATAAGTAAGATGTGCCATGGAGAATTAAAAAAAAAAAAAAAAAAAACGTGTTAATTTGTATATTCTAAGTCTTCATTTATGAACTTTATGCTAATACACAGACACAAGAGAAAGTTTATCAGTCACCTTAAAATCAATCAGCATATGAAAACTGAAAGTATTTTATCTGCACTCTTGCCTTTTACTGTAATTGATGCATTTTTATGTTGATGTTTTATTGATTGATTTTATCTGTTTTCTTGTCATTTTATGCAACGTGAAGCACTTTGAATTGCCTTGTGTATGAATTGTGCTCTACAAATAAACTTCCCTTGCCAAGTTAGAAATCTCTGAATAATCATGGCCTTAATCATCTGAAAAACATTGCTAAGATCAGAGGAATAGTGTCAAAACCAGACTCAGAGAGACTTATCCATGCTTTTGTCTCCAGCAGTTAGACTACTGTAACGGCTGCTCACTGTCAGACAGCTGCAGTACATCCAGAACGCTGCTGCTCGAGTCCTGACAAGAACCAGGAAATACGACCACATTAGTCCAGTGCTCCGGTCTCTGCACTGGCTTCCTGTCACTCGGAGAATAGAGTCTTTGTGTGAGACAAGCCTCAACTCTGACAATGCTTAAATCCAGGCTGAAAACAGTTATTTTTACCCGTGACAACTGAAAGTATTTTATCTGCACTCTTGCTACTTACAGTACTGTAATTAATAACATTTTATGTTGATGTTTATTGATTGATTTTATCTGCTTTCTTGTAATTTTATGCAGCTGTGAAGCACTTTGAATTGCCTTGTGTATGAATTGTGCTTTACAAATAATCTTGCCTTGCCTAATTTCATTAATCAATGCATCAAACCTCTCTAGTTACCTCTTCTATAAAGTTATAGTTAGCCATTATCGTCCATGTAAGGACATTTGTTTTAGGCGTTTGATCCAGCTTTCATTTCTTTATTGGAATGTGAAAGCAGCTGGAGTACTTTGCCTTTGTCTTTAACCATATACTAAAAGAAGAAAGTATAATTGTCGTTGCAGCTGTTTTAGCTTTTGTGGATTAAAGCTCCTAATGGTCGGACTTTTGTTTGTTTTTTGTTGCTATTTTACATTAATTTAAATCACATATCATAGCTTATCGTCTTTTTCAGTTAAAGATCTAGCTCAACTGAATCCAATTATTAATTTTTTTCTTGCGATATTTGCCATCGTCAGATAGAACCAGTTTCGTCCGTTGGCAACAAAAGACATCAGTTTTTGGCGTGGGTTCAGCTCATTGTCTGAATGTAGGTTGGAATTGACTTGGCAAAGGTGCTTTCCAATGCTTTAGGTCAAGTTAGGGTAGTCAGGTTACTGTGCTGTCTGGTTTGTTGTGCTGATAGTGTGCTGTTTCATAACAATAGCTTACAACTGAAGAGGAGGTCTGGTTATATGCTCTATATTTGAGCTGTGAACGTCTCAATTAAGGTGTGGGTGTAAAGAAGTTATGGTCTCTCCATAATTTAGTCGAAGATATCTTGCTAAATCAACACAGGCTTATTATATTATCTTAATGTTGACTTAGAAGTTCACTAGGACATTTTCAGCATTTTCGTTGGCTTTCCTTCAGTTTTCACGCCGGTCTCGGTGATTCGTCGGTGTGGTCTGCTCTTTAGTAGCACCCACAGTCTCTCCGTTTCCCAGACTCTGCAAGAACACTCTCCGCATGGTTTATGTGTTGATTTAGGGACTGTGTTGAGTGCGCCTCGAGATATCTGTCACCGAAACACTACGGCAAAGAAAATTGAGAAATACCTTAGTTGGGACGTAGGCCCTGAACGGCGCTTTTAGGACTGGAGTCACTCAGTGTTCATTATGTTCATTTTGGCTTGTTTATTTGTTCTGGGAAAATGCATAAAAGTAGCCTGACTGACGCCGTGGAGAAAAAGAGAAAATATGACAAAAAATCCCGTAAACATCCAGACTTACTGTTAATGCAGCCGTATATAGACCGGGCTTTTAGATTTGTGTGCAATTAACCTTGTTTCAAAACCACAAAGGCGGCCATGCAATCTCGAGATTAACCAGAAAACAGACTGAATCATTTCTTTTGGGGGGAAACATGGGCCACTTTCATTTTAATCAAAACGTCTCGATTTCGTGAATGTTTTTGTGGCACGTCGTGAATACACATTATCTCGGTAAGAGGAATGTTTTTATTCCGACTGTCCTTCCGAATTGGGAAATAACGAATTGCAAAAGTCAGTTTACCAGTGTTTTGTTGCACCTTCTCAGACATTTTGTGTAAATAAGTCATTTTTTTAACCAGAAAGTTATGTACCTACAATATTGTAACCTCATTTTGAAATTGAAATCCACCATGAATAGTATCTGTGCATGTCATTTGAGAACAAGCTGTTATTGCTCTAATACTTTACAGTTTCCCAGTGGTCATATATAAAACATACTAAAAGTGCTAGGCCCCCACTGAGCACTAATTGCTTGATTTAAAGTGTTGCTGTTGAGCACGTCTGCGCGGCCCCCCTCGCCATCCCAGCGTGGGATGTTCCAGTGCAGGAGGGGGGAGAGAGGAGGAGCAGAGGAAGCGGAGACGTTCCAGTGGCTGATATGGGACCGCAGCGCTTCAGGGCAACACCTACATGATTAGATTAACACGCGAACAAAATACTCTCCTCCCTCGACTCATTACTGAGGAAGCACTCAATAGTTTTGTTTCTAGTCCAATGTAATTACATTAGAACTAAACGTGGTGCCAGAGAAATACTTTAATTTGATGCATTTTATTGTGGCCAAAAGTTAATTAATTTCTTTATAATGGCTTTACATAGCATAGCTTACAGTTAAAGAAAAAGTGATTTCATTAGTTTATTTCAAAACCGCATTAGCACACCATTCCTTCATTCTTTTCAATCTTACAGGTGTAAACAGATCTCTGTCGTCTTTCTGCTGCTCAGTGTCGTCAAAGTGAGCATTCCTTTTAAAGCACACGGACATTTTATTATGTGTCTGTACAACAAGCTAGTAAGAGCTAACCTGGCATCCACTTTTGCCAAACTCTAATGGATCCGTGCAATCAGAATTGTTTATTTCACGTGTTCACGAGCAGCGTCACTCTTGGGATGTGGAAGTCCCCTCAATAACAATCTACAGTTGGCGCATAGGGAGGGTTTTTCTAATTGATGGTAAATGACCAAAAACACATTGACAGTAGGTGAGTTTTGTGATTCATAAACCTGTACGAATATTAACGCAGAACTGCCGCTGCTGATTGCCTTTCTGATTGGTTTACTCCTCTTCCTGTTTGCTTGTGTATGTTCCGCTGTGGAAATGTAGTTGATGCCGACTCTAACCAGACTCAATTGCTGGCACAGTGGGTCTGGATATTTCCAGGCACTGCTCTCTAAAACACCACACATCACTTTTTTTTAATCAAATTTAGCGGTATAAGGATACATCAGTTTTGAGTAAGTAGTTACTTTTAATTACTTTTTGTCTTTTTTTCATCTTTAAAAAATCTATCCAAAATCTCCACATTAAACACCACCAGATGAAAAATAAGCAGCAAAAGTGAAAGCACTAAGAAAAATAACATACAACAAATGAATACAAGAAACTAAAGGCATTATAATTGTAAGGTATAGCATGCTATAACAATTGTTGCCAACTATGTTCTCATTGCAAACATTGTGGGATTTATAAAGATGTAAAAATAACAAACCTATGTAGTTGTATTTAGTTTTTGAAGGGTCCAGTTTAGTTTAACAGGTCCAGAGTTGTTATGCTTAGGTATTTTATATATATTTTAACTTTTTTTAAACAAAATATTCTTTTTTGTCTGTAACTAAGAGATTTTCCCCAATAAAGTTATACTGATTCTGATTACAGTGTACTTTGACTTGGGCATCCAGCATGTTTTTTTCATGGTAACCTTGAATCTTGAACCGATATTCCTGTACAGAACTGCTTCATCATCTGGTCTTGTGCAGGTGCAAGTCTAGTGTAGCATATTTTGGGCCACAGGTGAATATATTGTGGATGTTTATGGCCTGAACCTGGTCAGGCTCAGTCACTTCCTGTTTTGGAGTCACTGTAAGTTCACCCGTATAGCAATGCAAGGCACAACTGTAATCCTCCGGTTGCAGCGTTTCCTGTCCGTGAGCCGAGCGGGTCCTCTGGAGATGCTCTGCTGTCACTCGCTCCAAGTGCCGCAGCCTGGCCCCGAAAACCAAAGCTCCCACAATCCACCTCTGCGCTCTACGCCGCGAGGCCTGGGAAGACCATAAAGTCCGTTTTACAAGGTGACATGACATAAAAACGCAGGGAGAGCCCAGCGAGAAGGGGTCAACGCCAGGAATCGGACGGAAACATTACCATCTGATCATTTCGTTTTGGGTTTCGATTTCACTCACTCATCCTAAGAATTGGACAATGGCTTTACACAAGTATGCTGGGTTCGTAGGCCGAAAACAGCATGTTCAGTGAATAGTAGTGGTGGTGGGCCGGCGCCTGTCTGCCATCACCCATGTCCACTTACACACTTGGGCCTCACGGGGCTGGAGAGGGGATTACTGCTCTGACTGATCCTGGAGGGCCACGCACTTAACACTACTGTAAACAACAGGCCCATTTGAGAGCTTCACACAGGACTCAACTCTGCGGCTAATGTGCAGCGCCCTGGCACAGAAACAAAGCGGTGCCAGCGCCTCATTGAGCGGACTTTCATGTTTGAGGGGAAAATTCAATTTATTAAAACGTATAAAACTCCATGTTGAGACATTGTCCTTTTGAAGTTTGAGATTTTTTCCTGACTCTCGAAGGCACTCAGGCTTATAAAAGCTTTTTATATAGTTCATACATTCAAGTCTTTTAAAACAATTGTCATTTCATTGTCCAGTGGGCAGGAAAGATTCTTTACAGAGAAGCTGTACTGCATTACACAGCGAAGTTTACAGTAATATCAAAAGAGGAGCTCCATTCATTATTAAAGAAAACCCTTTACATGATTGCTTTGAGGTATGATTGCTGAATATTTTATTCGATAACACTTTATTTTACACTACCCTAATACATTGTACTTAACAATATTTAGTACAGTGTAATCTACTTTGTAACAATCTGTAATAACTTGTACCTATGTAGTACATACACAATGGAATAATGTGTATTAGTACTTTGCAGGTACATAATGTAATAAGACATATGACCCTTAGGATTAAGACTTAAAGGAATAGGCCACCGTTTTTACATAGTTGATGTGTACCTGTCTGGCTTTGTGCGTGCGCTCAGTCACGCAAATGTTGTTAGCATTTAGCCTCGCTCAGCAAAGGTATAGCTCCAAACTGGGGTGAAGTTGGAAGCTACCAAGCTGTTCCACGTTTTCCCTATTTAAATACAGTTACGTGAGCCTTTACACGATCCAAGTCTAGTTACACAAAATTAAACATGTCGATTTTCTAAGCGGATAAAAAGGGGCACTATATTGTAATAACACCTCGAGTACTTGACGATATTACTGCGTGGACGTCGAGGTAAGATTATCTCAGTGTGTAAAAACGGTGGCCTATTCCTTTAAAGGGACTATACGGAGTTTACAAATGTTAAAAATAAGTATTTTCCTCCCCCTGTCCTAATGTGTAGAATGAGCCCAGACCTGTTCACCACAGCTGCCGCTAAAATCCTGCACTGTCACTCAAAAAGGTGTTAATTCGGGTCCGAAGTGCCGTCATGCACGAGCTTAATATAGAAGCTGCAGTTACGCGTTAGACCTGAGGTGGCAGTAGTGAGTATAAAAATGACCAACTTGCATCCAGGTTAGGGTTAGTAAATTAGTGCATTATCCATATAGCCCAGTTTATTAAGATTTATCTGTCCTCTTTATTACCCTCCTTAAAACGTCATATCAGCTTTGTGCTCCTTTATCTTGTATAGTTTAGCGACTGGGAACACTTTTGGACAAAGTACTGGTTAACCATGTTAATTAATAACATATTTCTCCTTCCCCTCGCTCAGTGTTGAAGTCCACCAAAGCTCTGAAAACTGAACTGCTTTTTCCTATTCCTAATTTATCATGGTTTTAGCTCGGATTACTGTTTGGTTATTGACGCTCATCTGATCTGACAAAAACTTTAAGATGCACATTCTGCGACATGGCTCGGGCTAAGTTTTCAGTCATCTCTAGATTTTTCTTTTGTGGTTCCTGCATTCAAATTCTTTAGTCTATCTTTTTCCTATTCAATTATACGGGCCTCAAGAACCCGTCATAATGTAGCTTTGTTCGAATGAAAGGGATCAAGCTCGCCTGCTCCGGGAAAGGGGAGAGCTGCAGACTTAGCCATGTTTTTTAGCGTGACTGGGGTTCATATAAAAAGATTTTGCTCCATAATTTGCTTGGCTTGGGCCCGCTCCAGAACGGCAGAGGAATTTGACTCTGTTTTCGGGGAGGGGGGGTAGTAACAGTACAGAAGGCTACAGCACTAAAACACCCAGCGCAATATGGTTCACATTCTTCCCTCTGCCTGTAAATGCACCGTGAATTATCTTGCTTTGGAGTCCAGGGCAAGACTCTGATTTGATCTCGAGGGTGGAAGAAAGGCAGCTTTGACACTAAGTGAATGGCGCATTGTGGATAGAGGGAAAAAATAGTGACAAAGTAAAATGTACTGATGTGGCCTATTACAGTACAGTAAAACCACTATTCGACTACTACTATCATTGCAGACTATATGGATGGAAGAAGCTACTTGGCTTTAATCTGGTGGAGTATGACGGTTGGTGCACCTCAGCAAGGAGATGGTTTGATTCCCGGCCAAACGAGGCCTTCTGTGTGGAGTTTGCATGTTCTTCAGAGTGTTTGAACTGTTTCCCTCTACCAATAAAACATGCATTATAGGTTATTAATACGGTTAACTAGTACAGAACGTTTCTGTACGTGTGAGGTTAAAGTCTCTGTAAACTAATAACAGAGGTTTTAAGGCTTAACTTGCTGAGCTTATTCAGCCTAATAAAAGCCTCCTTTTAGTGCTCCTGTAAGTTAGATAGATAGAATTATTATTGAGTGATTATTTACATTATTTACATTAATATTGTAGCAGTGCAGAAAATGAAGTAACAAAAAAGTAACAAGAACTCAAAAGGAGTAGGCCGAAGAAAGAAAGCTTGTAAGTGCCTACCCCATATTCAAAATGAAGTTCATTTTCTTAATAATTTGTATTATATTATGGACACTTATACTGTGATACACTTGCATTGGGATATGTATTATATCCTGAAGTTTATGGCAATGCCCAACACTATTACTTCTCTTCTACTACTACTACTGCTGCTGCTCAGGACCTAAGCAAAATACGGATTTGTTTGCTTTATCAAAACAGTAAAACAGAAGTGAATGAAAGGTTTTGCACGCGCGTACATACACTATTACATTATTCTTGAATTCAGTAATGAAATATTGTTCTTTTGCAAAACACACTGACTACACACTTATCCAGCAAGATTAAAAATTAGATTGGCTATAAATTACTCAAATACTATGCCATATACAGTTAATTAAGTAGTATCCAGTCGTGTAAGTATCCAGTTACAAGATACTTCGACATCAGTTACTACTTCTCTGTACAGTCTTTCTATAAATTAGTGCTAGTCTCTGTTTTTTTCTCCTGCCTCTCGTTTTTTCTTCTTCCTCCTTATACCCACATCTTGTGTAGAATGTGCCTGGATGCGAAACCTAAACAAAGCCATGAAAGAGTGAGTGCGCGGGGAGTCAGTCTGTCTGTGCCACTTTGGTTAATTGTGTTTGGAGCACCACTTTTGAGCCGTTTATTCCCGCTCGGCTCCTCTGTTGACAGACGGGGCAAGTATTTCATAAACATGATAAATCACAGTTGATCGGAGTGACTCATCTTCATCAGTTGTCAGGGATTTCACACAAAAGAGGCCAAATGCTAAACCTGGGCAGGTCTCTGGGAACAACTTTGACATAGTAATCATTCTAATACTCACCTCATTATCTCCTCACTTTAAATGGTTATGTTATAAAAACAGCTTTGCCTTGCACTGTGCAGCAGATTTTGAGGTACTGCCTTAGGCCAAAGCAATGTTTTCTACATTTGTGAATATTGCAGACCTGGTTTAAAGCAGAACTAAGTAACTCATGCCCCTAGAGCCATAAGCGCCACTGCAGGTGTCGTAATATGTTGTGGTTTTTTACTCATTAATTGTCCGTGAGAGTAAATACTACGCTGACAGAAAAGACAAAGGGAGAGAGGGATATTGTACATCCAATTACACAATGGATATAATTTTTTTCACTCAAACTTGGCTGTAAATACTGTTTAAGTGGCGCTAGCATGCCGTTAGCTTTGCCCGTTAGCCTGTTAGCTTCTTCTTCGTGATTCCATTAGTGTGTATTGGTGGCTCCGATCCAGAGGCAGGCAAGATTGTTTGTTTGTATACTTTATTGTCCCCGTAGGGAAATCTGTCCTTTGCATTTCACCCATCCTTCGATGCCACTGGGGCAACCCGTAAGGAGCAGTGGGCGACAGCAGTGCCGTGCCTGGGGACCCATCTCATGTTTTTTAGTTTTAAGTTGCAATTGTGGTTTTCTGGCCAGAGACACCAGGGGAGATGAAAGACCCCCCAATCATCCCATTAACACTTGTATTACCCTCAGAGGGACGACGAAAAGGATTTATTAAGGTAAACAAGTTACTTAGTTCTGCTTTAATAAGTGTGGTTTAGCCTTGGTTACTGCACACCAGTGATTTCCAACGTGGGATCAACAGAACTTTATAAGGAGATCCAGACTAGAATACAATGAAGGGATAACTTTTTATGTTGATTATTGACCTAGAATATCTTTAATTAAGCTGTTATAAAAGCCACCGCTATCCTGAAGCAGACTAATGTAAACGTAGCTGCTGTGCCAACGCCCCTTCTGAAAACCACTTACTCACACACATCACCTTTATACGTAGTCAAGGTGTGTGCCCAAGGACAAAACAATGTGCACCATATGATTTGAAATGGTGTCCACTTCAGTACCATAAAAATAAGTTTCCATCTCACCTTTAAATGTAATTAAACTTTGACTATAATGAAAGTGCATTTATACTGTACATTAGCTTGCTTTTCCACTATGCTCTGTCCCTGTCTGTGTGCGGCCACTCTGCCACTCTCTCATGGGAACTGCTCTCCATTTGCCGCTCTGCAGCCAAGGAATTTCGCCCGGACCCCGTTGGTTTATTTGTGCAGCCCTCTGTGGTGCGTCTGAGTCGGGCCGCTCCGATTGAGGCCCGTCCCGAACGAGAACAGCTCATGGAGAGTCTGTGCTCGTCACTCCGCTCCAGATGGTGGTGCGTGTCGTGTGCCAGTGGAGAGAGAGAGAGAGAGGGTCTGAAAGCTTGGACTTTAGCCTAGAACCACAACCTCTGACAGGCTGCAGCCGCGGGACCGACCCAAGCAGCACAAAGCACCTTTTCAGCCCCCGCTCCGGCTCCTCTCCTCTCCCCTGCTCCCTGTCAGTCAGGGGCAGACACCTCACTGAGCCGCAGAGGGGATATATTAATGCACACATGGGCATTGACATTTGGATACAATGATTCCAAAATATGACACACACAGAGAAACAAACAGACTCTTCGTTCCATGGACCATTTATGCAGTTCGGTTGATCTCACTGTTTTTCTTCTACCAAGGGGCAGGTTCGGGTCCAAAACTGTGGAACGGTTGTATATACAGTAGTGTCAATGTCCATATTATTATTACCATACAGATGTGAAACCAGCCAAATGATGTCAATCTTTGTAGTAAGTGATGCACATCTGTTTATTCAACTTAATTTTTCCTTTTTTTTTTTAATTAAGTTTGCTTGTTGAAAAACTAATGTTAAGTTTCTCTTTTAGACATACAGACAGTGACGAAACAAAAAAATAATAAACATGTAATCAAAAATTTAAACTTGATATTTTTTTAATATAATATACAGAATATATGTACACTATCATATTAAAACTTTAATACAACTATAAAAGTAACATGCCATGTCGACTTATTGAGGCAAATATTCACAGCTTCACTGAGCATTCCACTATCCATTATTTACTGTCTTCCTGGTTCTTGAAATGGCCCTGGGGATTTGAAAGCGAGAGATTAGTTAGCCCATACCCAGCCATTTAAACGCACGTGGTAAAAACCAATGAAACATGATTTTAATACCTGCAATGCATTATCTATATATCGCGCCGTGGACCCATATCAAATGTGGAGTATATGTCCGAGCAGCAGAGGAACTATTGACCACCCACCTATTGATCTTCTCGCACACGGCCAGACTTACTGAGGCCATTTTGAAGTCACAGACGCACACTCGCGCTCTCTGGAAAATGTGAAAAATGAACAGAAGTGTCAAGCCTTAGTGGAGATGGATTCTAACCCACAGTTGAACCCTAAACACACACACACTCTCTCTCTGTCTGTGCGTCTTCTCAATGCCTGCAGCACACCTTGAACTGCCTGGCCCTCGATAGCTCTCATCCACCTTGAGCGCGAAAAAATTCTCAAAGCACCGACACCCATCATTGTCTTTGAATGAGTTGGAATCAGTTCAAGATATTGCGACACACACTGGTTCATGGTAGTGACAACAAATGCTGTGTTTGTTTGGCTCCAACTTTAAAATATATCAGTTGTTGTAGCGCTAAGTAGCCTATTGTCGTTGAATGACAATCATAACACATTAACTTTTGGCTAGTGGCGGGAAATCAGAACAACACGATAGGAAAAAAAGAGAATAAAAACTTGTAGGACTAAAAAGGTTTTGAGCTAAGTGATTAATCCTGAGCTGTAATTACCTGTTTCGGTGCCGTGCCTTGCCCGGGCAGGACAGGGCTGGCTCCTGTTGTTCGCAGCAGACAGGCCGGTATAAAAACACGTCAGTCACTGAGCACTTTTATTTAATAACCTCTCTGTACGAATCACAAAGAAGCAACAGTTTCCAAACACTGTTTTCATCCAAAACTTTCAGCAGCGCGCGATCACCACAGCCAGAACAGGCAAAAGAGGAGGGAGAGAGGGCATATGGTTTGCTGATCAAGTTGAATGTGCTTTTTATATTGCTCTTCAAAAGTAATCTTCATTCCTATCATTGCACTTTCCCTTTTACATATAGTTACCTATACATCACTTTTGTTTGTGTACATATCTGGTATATTGGTAACGAGTTTATGTCCTTTCCCTTTAATTTGCATTTTTGCATTTTTCTGCAAACTGCATTTGTAGTTTCCACATTGTTTTACTGGATCCTTTTGGACATCTTTGCTGTGTTTTTGTGACGTTCAGTGGATTTTTTACTGTAGAGGGTCCATACTAGCCATGAAGGACCCAGGTTTTTTAACATAAACAAACAGCTAGCTCATGAGCTATAGACATTTGAGACCAGTGCTGGACACCATGCTCTGAAACAGGGACAAACCCAGGAGGCGCTTCACCGTTTCAGAGGATCACTGAAGACAGTACTCCGGTTTCCCCGACCTCCAAAACATGCTGGTCAGGTTGGCCCATAGTGGCGGTGCGCTCAGTCGTAGCGGCTCAGGACTAACCAAACATCTGAACACAGTTTCGTTGTACAATTGTTCAATGACAAATAAAGCACTTACTTACTTTTTACTCTGTTACTTTTCATAGGCACGAAGGTTTGAGCTACTGAAACAAATCATTTCTGGAGTTGAGAATGCCTCCCTCCTCTGTACTAACAAAACACGTCATAGCAGTAGTCGTGAAAGGAGCTGTGTTGTCACTTGGAGAAAACAGTGAGCTTGCTGCATATGGAGCTGTGCAGGTGAGTGGGGGCTGTATGTGTTGATTTGTGCCCCCTGTGTGATTTATAATCCTCATCCGTCACTGTGGGGTTGTCGTGAAAACGTTTGTCATCAAGGTGCCAGGAACCACAGCTGAGTATGCACACTTCTGAACAAAACTCTTTTTATTTGACCATATATATATATAATGTTGTGAAACAGTACTGCTCACACAAACTTTTACATTGCTAAATCATATGGGCATTATCCAGTGTAAAGATATCTCCAGGTGCTGCACGTTTATGCTACTGTTGGTGACTACTTTATGTACTGTATCTACATCTCACATATATTAGAAAATCATTATTAGGGTTTATTTTGCACACTCAGTTGATATTGGTAAACCTTTCCCACGGATGTGAGACAATCTTCAGACATTTTGTACATTAATCTCCACATATTTCACATTTTGAAACCACTACAACAGTCCAAACCTCCCTTTTTATTTTCTCCACTCCTATGTTCAACTTCCTGCTCCTTCTCTCTCTCACCCTCCTCCCTCCGTATCGCTACACTATTCCAGTGTGGACCCCTGGGAGCCATATCTCGCTGCGCCGGCCTCCTGCACTGTTTCAATTAGACACCGTTTATGAGCACTCTTGGTTTTTTCAAGGCTCTTTTATTAGCCCTGCTCTGCATTGAGTCCTGACAGTAACTATGTTGAAGTGGTTAGCGTCTGTGTGTACAGTACCATATATCTCCACTGACTTTGAGGTCAGACTTTTCACTATCAGCTCCACGATTACTGCCATCTTTCTGTCCTCCTGCCACTAAAATATTGCTCTCTGGACCGTTCTGAAGTTGCGTGAGGGAAAGGCTGTAGATTACTGAAAAACTTGGCCTTGTCCATGTCGATCTTTGAGACGTAGTACAAGACAACATCTGATTCACGGTTTCCCAGAGCGCTGCCATTAACTATAGAATGGATGCCGTGAGAGAAGTGAAGGGATAAAAGTTTGGAAAAACATACTAAACGCGCCTGCATTTATGAATACTGTCAGAGGCAAACATTTATAAGCAAGAATGTTACGTACACTGGGGTTTGAGAGAGAAAATGCTCTCCACATATCTGACGCATTCAATAGGATCACCATCTTTTAAAGTTAAGTGGACACTAGACCCTCTGAGCCACTGCTGCCCTGTCTTTGACACACTCTCAAATTAATTCACTATTAATAGCAACGAGTCAAAAACTCCTGTGCAGTGGAAAACCTGTGTCTGACACTTTTGGACTGGCATGTTAAACCCACATCAAACTTTATGGCTTTTGATGTCAGTGATGACATCATCAGTGTGAGACAGGACGCAGGGGACCAGAGCTGAGCAGCGGGCACCGGGCTGTGATTGGCATTTCTGGGCACAGGTGCACAGTGACTCAGCGTATTTATACAACACACCCAGAGCTGCGGGAGAGGAGAGAGTAACAACTCAACAGCTAATAAGGCTACCTGGTATTTATGTCATTACCAAGGGCAGCGGTTTCTCACACCTCAAACTAGAAATAGTGTGGTCCGGCATTTTAGACTTTCGAGTTTGGCATAAAGTATTCAAAGACTGGAAGCATCTTAAAGCAATACTAAGTAACGTGTTTATCTTAAAAATCCTTTCCATAGTCCCTCTGGGGGTAATACAAGTGTTAATGGGATGATTGGGGGGTCTTTCATCTCCCCCGGTGTCTCTGGCCAGAAAACCATGCTTGCAACTTGAGTGCCACCGGGGCGGAGCAACCAATACACACTAATGAATCACGAAGAAGAAGCTAACGGGCTAACGGGCAAAGCTAACTGTGGGATAGCGCCACTTACTATTACAGCAGTTGAGTGAATATTTCCATTGTATAACTGGATGTATAACACCCCTCTCTCCCTTCACCTTTTCTGTCAGCGTAGTATTTACTCTCCAAGACATTTAATAAGTTAAAAAATCGTAACTTGCTAAGACACCTGCAGTTGCGCGTATGGCCTCTAGGGGCAAGAGTTACTTAGTACTGCAAGAGTTACTTAGTACGGTTTTAGTCTTATATGCATTCAATAAACAAATGTGTAATGTGGCTTATACTAAATCTCGTGCCTTTGACCTCAGCAATTATATTTGACTGTGTTTTATAGATGTGTCAGTATGGAAAAAAAGAAACGTGATGAGTATGGAAGGGCCTTTCTAATATAGTAATCTACTTTAATCTAATGTCAGCACACTTCATTGTTGATGGTACTTTTTCCCCAATACAATGCTCAGAAAAAATGTTATGTCTACATTATCTTGTAAGCAAAAGAAAAAAACAGTTCTTGTCTTGTGATTCCAAATGATCTCATTCAAAACATTAGAGAAAAAACTTGAGTGAACTACTCACACTGTTTCTGTTTGCAGTATTATTTTGACATTCTTTGCAAACAATGGAGGGCAGTACACATTGTATTACGTTACCCCCCTTTTGGCTATTCTCAACGGTAAATGATCTACTGTTCTACACTTGAAACTTGTGCACTGAACAAACAAAAGCAATCCAAACTCTCAAACTGCGATTGTGTAAAACCTGGCAGCCTCAGCCTATTATCTTTCTCCAAACAATTTTATCCCATTTTCCACTGTCCACACTCCAAGTTCTGTTACTTTAAACTCTCAGACACAGCATTAAAGTCAGCACAAACAAAGCAACCTTATAAACGAACTCTGAGTGAAATGTACAAATTATGATGTGTTTGGACACAATTGTACCGCTAAGGATTGCACTGCTGACTTGTTTACCCTCGCACAAAACAGACACGGGACAGGCCTTAATCGAACCAGTGCTTATTTGTTTGCTTTGTTATGATCAGAAAAAGGTATTAACAGCGTTGTGGGCCATAAGAACTGTTCCCTATTTGTTCTCTATCTTATACATCATATGAACATCTAAATGAAATTAGGCACCTTTTACATACACAGTCCAGAGTCCTCCTTCAAAATATTCACAATTGTTGTCCAATTCATATCAAATATAAGAGACACAATATGGACCATGCTGTGTGACCGCTATAAAGATTGATTGATTATCCAATGTCCAAATGCCCATATATTCTTTTATAGTTTAAAGTTGTTATATTTTATTATTCATCTCGTTTGCACCAAAGAAAATTCCTAGTGTGTGAACCTGTTTGTGTTCAGTAACAATTGCAGTCAAACTATTCTGATTCTGACTGTGACCATTACGTGCTTTAAAAAAGCCATTAGAAAACGAAATAACTAGAACAGTTGGGGGTTTGAGAGACACTGACACTATTGGGTAGACCTTATCTCTCAGAAAGAAAGAAAAACTCACACAAAGCTCTTCCCATAGACACATTTGATTCCAACCAGTCAATCAAAGTTGACCTATTACTTTGTGAACACTCCACCGTTACCCACCTTCATTCCAAGCCTGTCCACCATAATTCAACGGGCTAGAACTGTTTGATTTGATTTGATTTATTTGAGCTATTATTTACAGTGCGTTATTATTTACAAGATTTACATTTACAAAAAAAAACAAGAACATAAAATAAATAACTCAAAAGGAGTAGGCCGAAGCAAGAAAGCTTATAAGTGCCTACCCCAATTTCATAATACAATACAATACAATACAATACAAATAGAAAAGTTTGTGATTTCTGAGTGTATTTACTTAGTTTTATAATTTTCTCTTATTTTTTTATCATTGCTTATATTACCATTCTGGTCACCATTCTATTGATTTACTTATTGTTTAAGTAGTCATAGTGTTTTAGATATACGTATATATACACATACAGACATATGTATACATGCACATACATTACTTGCGCACATATTTATTATACATAATATTATCATCACCATAATAACAATGACAATAATAGCATTCTCAAAATATCATTTCAAATTTATCATGTTTTTATCATTTCTCATTTCTATCATACCTGCTTCAACTGTAATAATGTTGGTTAAGATTGTTCTGTCAGTGGTTTATAGCCCACATAAAGAAAATCAATCTTCTGCATTTGACCCATCCTTCATCCAGCACCTCAGGAGCAGTGGGCGACCACAGTGAAGCCTCCAAGGACCTATGTTTATATTCCAGCCAGGATCAAGAAGTACCTAGCTTGTGGATGTGGCTATCATTGCATGTTTTCGGGTAATCGGGGAAACTGCTGGGTTAGAGCTGGGTAGAACATCCAAACTCCTCTCAGAAATGTCCCACCTGTTCTGGGAATGGAAGATGCTGATGTGAGTCGAGAGTGCCAGCAACCCGGCTTTTCACAGTGCTATTCAGCCCATGTTATGTCCTGATTGGCCAGTGGCAGAGGCCTTTACTGGCAGAAGATGAAGTGACGTGGAAGGGAGGGAAAGTTCAGGATTAAACCTTGTCTATGGAGGTCATTTAGCAGCTTTGTTAAGACTACCCCCGGAGCCGAACCCCTTCTCTCTCCCTAACCCTTTACCCCACCTCCGTGTGTGCTGCCGGGGGCTTATCTGCTCTAGATGTGGGCTCCTCCGGGTCTTTCACAAAGCCCCATGTTGACATTCCAGAGGACCAAGCCTTGTGCAAACATGCCAGGCCCCACCAGATGGCTGCGTGAGGAAGGGCAGCGTTAAGGCCAAGGAGGGAACCAGAGGGCAGGAAGAAACAACAAGTTCGGAGTCAAAACGACCTCAAATCAAATGCAATGTCAGGACACTCCGGTAAGTCATGGGCCGTCCTACAGCCAGATGGTCGTGTGTCGAATTGTTCGCTGTCCTCGCCTGTCCTCTTATGGAGCATTCGGTGGCCTTCTGTCCTGGCCTCTCCCACCAGAGTCAATCAAAGCTAATATTTGGAGGTCACCAGGTTAATCTCCAGAGCATTTGAAAACCATGGAGAAAAGTCCACAAAATGAGAAACTCGTTTAGGTCTTAGGAGACTGTGGTGGGTCATGTTTACCAATGGGGTGAGAAACTTATTACACAAATCGCTTCATTCCACTACTTTTATTTACTGCTCATCTTTACTACACAATCAGTGCTATATTCATGTTTTTAATGGAGTTGACTACTACGTATAAGTAAAAGGTACTTTGACACATGACATATTAGGAACTGGAATCTTATTTGTGCAGGTCACCCAAAGCACTTCGCAAAAGACAATTTATCATTCACTCCATACTCTTTGGTATGTAGCCACAGCTGCCCTTGGGGTGGACTGACCCAAGCCGGACCTCTGACCACCAGCAACCACTCACTCAGCTGGTCAGCTCAGGCATTCAAAAGGTATGGCCATTTTATTATCTTTTAAGAATGGATTGGCCACTTTAAATACATTGCAACACAAATAGCTTGGTGAGAAAACGCATACAACTGTGAGGTGTGGGGACTTCAGCAATTAGAAATGGCGGATCAAAACCAAATTTCTGCAACTGCTCCTAAAATACATGTGATGACAAATTTGAACCATACATATGTAGCAAGTAAACATTTAAGACAAAGTATACTTGCTCAAAAGTCCTACAAATGGCATCCATAACCCATGAACATGTTGATTGTTTATTTCTTTCTATTTGTTTTCCTTTGTTTTCTCCAGATTTTTTGGCTGTAGGGCTTGAGGTTATCTTATTTTTTTAGGGTGGTATGTTTTGCTTCCATAATCTTTGCCCGCTCTTCAAAGATTTATCCTTCTATTGCAATGCATGATTAGTGCCATAATAGTTTAAGTAATCCAGTAATTATCTGTGAACCCTCATGCCTTTTTACTACATGAAGCATTTTCAAAAAGTAAGATTACTGGCAGTGGATCTCTTTCTTTCGTGGTACTATATCAGATGTATGTTAAATAATGTGTTCTTTAGCATTAGGCGGGATTAACCAGGCTCGGACTTGTTCAGCATTAACGTTCACATTTAGCTGCGAGTTTTCCTGCCGCAGACTTGTCCTCTCTTGTCTCCGGATCCTGAAGGAGGGCTTGGAGCGAGACGTCAGTCCCCAAAATAACATTCCTCTTTTTCTGTACAATTGGCCCTGAAGGATTGCCCACAGATTGGAGGAAGAGAGTGGTCGGATCAAGCCTACACCCCTTATTAACTTTGGGGGAAGCCGGATACGCACACCGGCTATTGCGCACTTTTATCACTACGCCTGTCTATTGTGCTCTGGGCTGAAGGGGGAGTGACAGTAAGAAGCAACATAAAGGATTATATTGTTCCATCCTCTCGACGTGCCCGCTGATATGTGTGTGTGCAAGCCTCTATGACACAAGTGCACGCTCAGGTTACTTACTTTATTTACAGTTTCAATAAACAGCCAGCGCCGCGAGATCTGAGGTGGAAAAGAGCAGAAGCCCGTGCAGTTTTGTTTTGGAATCTGTGGCAATGGAAACTTCTAGATAATGGTTTATTTTCAGGAGGGAGACTTGAACTTCTCTGCAACACAGCAAAGAACAACAGCTAGAAGCCACGACAAGTTTAGACGTTTAACTATACACCAGGAGAATCGAATTTGATTTATTTGTAAAGTGCCCATGAAGTAACAAAAGGCAAACATTTTCTTTCATTCTATTATTGTCTGCCGTCGTCTTGAAATTGTCCTTTACCTACGCTTGATTTTCTGCCATGTTATATAACTGTTGTGTAGTGTATGAATTATATTGACTTGATTTGCCTATGCTGCCACTCCGATGCCACTCTGCTATAGATCAGCCTTGATTTACTTGCAAATAATTCTGGGCTTGATCAGCTGCTTACTCTGCTGAATTAAATCTATACCGATAAGAGACTGGAGAATCAATCAGCTCATTTCAGTCTGGCAGCTATCAGCCTCGGCCCGCTCAAATTGACTTGTATCCAAGGAGAGCCAGTGTAAATGAATAGGACAGCGCGCAGTAATCTAACTCTAATGGCTAATGGTGGGGCAATTTATTATTATTTTTTTTTTAATCATATCATGCAAAACCTCCTTTTTTGAGCTTTAACCCGTTATTTGGCGTTCTGCACACAGTGTGTTTGTCCATTCACACCGCCATGTATTCGGATTTTGCATGCTTTGGCTGAAATGCTATTTTGTTTTCATTGTTTTATAACACGTCATTCCCACTGGTGCCTGCAGAGGGTGCTTGAGGCCGATTTAAAACCCTGTCCAGCCCAGTTCCTCACTCCTTGCTCCTTGCCTCTCTTAACGTGGACATAATTTCACATTTTAAAACGTAATTGCTGAGGTCAAAACGCCCAAATCTTAGCATTTTTGAACCATTAAACATGCCTTTTGTGGAGTGAGACACCCACCCTGACCCATGCAAGAAGTGTGAGGCCCTATTAAGTCTGTCAAACAACACAAAAATAATTCTCAACTTTTTAAAACCTACATTCTGCAGTGCTGCTGAAGCTTAAATACTCGTTGACTACTATATTAATTATGGATGGGAGAAAGGGACGGTAATGTTTTATATGATGATATTGTTTTGTCACACTTGATGTGATTGGTTAAATTCACGTGCCAGTCCTGAAGAGAAGCGGCTGGGGAACACTCGACTGCATCTGTCTGAGTATAGTTTCATCTAACAGAACAGAACTAAATTAAAGAACAATATAGACTTAACACAATATATCGTAGTATCGCACTCTTAGTGAATATACACCAGGTGGACACAGACATATAATGAGTCTATTTCATCCATCCATCCATTTTCTTCCACTTTTCCATTTCCAGGTCGTGGGGCAGCCGTTGGAGCTGCCCAGGTCACATTGCACCAGTCCCCTATGGCTCCTCCTGCAGGTGGTGGGTCCACAGAAGGACGGCCTCATGGTTCTAACCGGGCCTGTTGGTCTCTCATAAGGGGCTTCTGAACTGCTCTTTGTCTGACCCGTCACCTAGGACCCGTTTGCCATGGGAGACCCTACTAGGGGCACGAAGCCCCCGACAACAGAGCCCCCAGGATCATTCGGGTGCTCAAACCCCTCCACCACGTTAAGGCGGCGGTTCCAGGAGGGGATAATGGGTCTATTTCATTTCCAAAAAACCCTCTTTGTATTGGCTATTGCTGGGTTTCAGGTGACATCACAGCGTTCTAAAAGCCTATAATATTATATAGAGGTAAAATTATTTTGTTTTTGAGGAAATTTTTGGTCTTGTACAGCGAGATCATGGACCCAGTGACTGATATTAATGATCATTTTTGTAATTCATAAATTTTCTTTTTAGAGACGACTTGTGAAAGTGTAATGCAGTTAATAGGAAAAACTGGCTCCTGCCCCCCACTGGGTCCTGTGACATCATCACATTCTAGAACCTGCAACCCAGCAATACACCAAAGACACTGTCCTGTTCAAACCCTTGTGGTCAAATATGACACTATCTCCTGTGAAAGATATTTAGGTGAAATACTATTAAATCAGCTTCTTACTCTGCAGTAACATGTCTGTAAAAAAGCAAATAGTCTTTATTCCCATAAATTATTGTTAACATTTTTCGACTTTGCAAATTCCCAGAGTTTACATCAACTTGACAAAAAGGTATTTTGAAATGTGGCCCTCTCGTTGGACATAATCTTGGGAATAACTGCTCTAAATAATACTTGTGTAAGTGAAATCTAATGGTTCAGGGAGGAGACTGCGGAATCTACGAGCAGGTCCAGTCGACTTAAGAACAGTTTCATACACAAGGCCATCGGAAGCTGAACTCCCTGCCCTCCCTCCCACACCTCTTCCCCCACCCCCCGCTCCACAATCAAGGATGAGAGAAATATAATGTCAAATCATTCACATGGTTTGACAAATAAAAAATCTTGAATCTTGAAATCTTGAATCTTGAATAACAGTAACGTACTTAGTATAATAGACACACCCCTAAACCTAACATTGAAGAAAATATATTATTATTTAGAAGCTCTTTCTCAGCGAACTGCCCTGTATGTAGTATTAAGGTGAACTATTGTGGGAAATCCCTCCATTTGCAAAGTAAAGCACATCTAGTCTTCTCTCCTCTCGGACAGCATACATATCTTCACCCACATGATATTTAGAAGAACGTTTGCTGCTCAAAGAAACAGTGTTTGATATTAAACTTTAACTATAACACATGTGGTTGGCTATTGTTGGCGCTCATAATCAAAGACACTTGCACAAAGATGTATTTTCTATTATTTATTTCGCAAATGTGGCATGAACACTTGCAAAATCCAAAACCTTGGTCCAGTAAAAAACAACATTTCAATGATTTAATACTTTGTTTTCCGCTCTCAATTCTGTCAAGTAAAAATTTGGAGTCTACTTTTAGACTACAAGAGCTAGTAGTTACCAAAATTGCCTTTGCCTGTCTATAAATATCCAGAAATCCGACTCTTTTACTAAAGTTAGGAAAGAAGTCTGGATAGAAATGGTACCAACATCTACTGTACATACAAAATGGATTAGCGGACTATAAAATGTACAGTTTGTAAAATTTTAACTTAAAATTCACATTCATATATAAAAAATACAAAACCAGGATCTTTCAAACCCACTAAAAATAGCTTTTCTGTTACTGCTGAAAGATCATTTTAAATTACCATAAAATTTCATGGATTATTTCTGTATTACAACCATTATTAATGCCATACTCTGTCATAATCTTTAAGTTTTTTTCTCTTTTTTTCCTCAGATTTATTTAAAAACAACATAAGTCAATAAATTAACGTGCTACCTCAGTCCCTGAAAAGCCAATGCTCCACTGCGTTACTGAGAGAGAGTAAAACAGACATGTGTGGCCATAGGCAGTAGAAATCCGAATGGACCAAGAGACTACGAAGGTAAAGTGAAGACAGGCTCCCATTCAAAAATATAAACAAACATTGTCATTTTATATACATTCACCACTTCACTTTAAGAGGTCTATTTGTTGCTAAGTTGTTGTATTATTATATTAGTTTAAATCTCCACAGCTAATTCCCCATCCAGCCACACAATACTGTAAAGCTGAGGCTCTCAACTGGCAGGAATCTTTTTTTTTTTACATTTATTTTATTTCATTTATTTAATCTATATGGCACATATATTTAACAGTGAACAATAAAGTTACATTCAACCCCACCAGTTGAGAACCACAGATTTAAGGCAAATTTTCTTGATTTAGGACACTTAGCTGAGACAACAGCGACATTTTTAAATGCTATATGTTGTTCTTTAGGTAGTACCGTTAGCATCACTAGCCACACTAGCTGTACCTGTATAATTTGTGACAAATTTTCAGTTGCACTCTACTTTACAGCACAGTAATAGCATGGTATTAGGATGAAACAGCATTAAATGACTTGGAAACATGACACACACATAATTTAGATCATAGCAATATAACTAAGCCTTTAAAGTATAGTAACATTGTTTGTATTTTCTAGGCAATAACATGGAAAGAAGGCTGCAAAATGCATAATTCCCTTGTTCCAATGCTATTTCCATGCTAGTACCATGTGATTACTGTGCTATACATCAAGTGCAGCCAGATTTTTAAATAGAGTAATAATCTATAAGCGTATACATTCCCGAAGCCCCCATAGTTTCTTAGCCGTCATTTCTACTGTCTATGTCTATGAGTGCATGTGTGCATGAAACAGAAATATAGGACACATCCATTAGCGTACCTTGGTTGGTGAGGGTTGTGGTTATTTTGGAGTCCATACAAAAATAATTCATGTAAATATATAATATATATTTTTACATATTTGAATATATTTACAAATATACCCAGCACTATACATTATACTGATTTGTTTTTTTTTCTCCAGAATAATTGGAAGGGTTCATATAAAGAATGGAAAAAAGAAATGCATCAATATTACAAAATAAACAGGAAAGCTGTCTCTATAGATCTCCTATTTCTCTGGATTGTTAGTTGAAACTTTCTTTTAGCCCATTTTTTTCCTTTCCGAGTCCATCGTTTTCAAGTTCACATTGGTCCGCAGGTACATTCCCCCTAAGGCAGAAAAATATCAGTCTTGGAATGGCAGCCCGTGCACTTGGTTCACCGAAAAAGTGTCAGTGTTGAGGAGACGTGCCACTCCCCAAAATTTGAGAACTTGAAGTCTGGAAGATGGCGGATTTTGCAAGAAGCGTTAGTCCACTCAGTCTTTCTGCAATATCCAAAATTTAAGACCACTTTTGACCCCGTCCCGCCCTAGGCCCATGAGTCCACTGGGACCAAAGGGGAGAAGGGGCTGTTGGAAGAAGTGTCTTGAAGAAGCTGTTTTCTTGTTGGGGCAGTTTTACAGTCTTTGCTGTAAGGCTCATGTTTTAACGTTCCCATTGATGTGCTGGTATTTGGGGAGGCAGGGCTCGTCCGGTAACGGGTCGTGAGAAAACACGGAGTCGTCGCCGGAGAGCACGAGCTGCGCGTGTCCGGGAAACTGGGGGAATACTGCTCTGTCGGGGTGCACAGGTCTAGGTACTCCTGCAATGACGAGACAAAAGACAAGGTTAGGTAAGATACAAGCCTAACCTGGATAGCTTACTACTAGTTAAGTCATCTATTGTTTAACCTATACCCAAACACACCATGTACCCAAGTAGTCTTGCTCAAGAATATAAAACAGTATGAGAATATCAACATCCTTGAGTGGGAATTGAACAGGTCACATCTTATAACAACATTCCCTCCAAAGCCAATGTCGCCCCTAGATTCACCCACATTTACTCGTGGGCATTAGGAACTTAAGATTACGTTGCTCTTTTCCATGTTTTAAAGGAATGTCTAAAGTATTGAAGAGCATAAATAGTACAATGAAACCATGTCAACACAGACTGGGACTTTCCGAAGGAGGCTGAGAACAGCGAAGAGGAGCCGTATCACCTTCATTATAATATTTATCTAATCCAAGCCAAATCACTCTGGAAGGGTTTGTGAAACGGAGCAGAAAAATAATCTCAAACTGGATACTGTTATGAAAATATTTGCAGGAATAAAAGGCAATAAATGGATGTCTAGACACAGCAGGCCTGGTACCGCACTGTCTAGAGAATTTTGGAACATGAATTGACTACAATTGCTATTCTACTGTTTATTAATCTTATAAAGCAGTTCAAAATGGGTAATATAGTAACTGCTGTATGTTTTTCCCCTCTTAAACATGCAACAAGTCTCTTGAATAACAAAACTGATTTCAGAGTTGAGTTGGTTAAGCGATTGATCTTTTTTCCTCCCGTCAACTTTGACAGACAAATTGTTTTAGAGATGGTTAGTTAGAAGCCTAAAACCAGATTTTTCCGCACAAACTTGAAATATTTTTGACATTGACAACGTCTTGTTCCATGAAAACAATTCCATGTGGTTTTGAGCAACAAAGAAACAAAGACCTCAGTTTGAGTCAATGTATCCAAGTATCAATTCGAACAGATCCGATGTCTGACACTAAGCAAATACAGAAACTGGCAGCCCTCGACGGACTGCCCCACAAAAATGAAAATGAAGAATCCCCAAAATCCTGGCACTGATCTCTGCGCCTGGTGTGATGTTGTATTTCATGTTAGGCACCCTCTGTCTTCCCTCTGTTCTTTCATGGGTGCAAGTTTTGAAAAAGGTTTTTGGGGTTTTCTAGAAAATGAGCGCTGGCTTCCATTTTCCCAGCTCAACAAGCACAGGCTCGCATTACTGAGGACCTCCACATCTGCCAGCGGTTTGGGGCAGAGACGCACGAGGGAGGAGGGAGGGGGGAAAACGCTGCTTTATTACATTTCAAAAGTTCAAACTCCGAGTTGGGCTTTTTTGGCATAAATTCACAAAGTTCCCTTTTCCAAAACAGACCGGTCTTGACAGCTTTCCACATTGACGGTCTCTTTTCAGGTCGTTCTGCGGATATCGCACAAGACAGGAGAGGGGATGGAAAAAGCACAGCCATTATAGGAAAGGGAATCATGGTGGTGATGATTGGGCAATTTTAATAAGCCACAGCAGCCACAGTGGGCCTGGATCGGATTGTCAGGCCACTTTTTGGTCAGTGTTGAGGGCCTTGTGTCAGCAACCCGCACTCCTAAAACTTTCAGCAATATTGTGCAGCGCCCTCCACGCACTGGCACCCGCTGCATTTAGATTGGACTGAGGACATGTTCTGCATAGGAATGTAGCATATTCCATTTTATTGTTATGAAATGCCGGGCTCCTAGTTGCCAGGAAATTACAGCTAGGCCGACCACCCTGAATGGTTTCAAGATGGAAAATTGAGCTTTTTTGTTGCTGTGTTTCTGTGCGAGTGATGAAAAATGAGGAGTCGTGCCCACCTCATTGGAGCTGAGGGTCAGGATCCGATCCAGATCCTCTACGAGCTGCTTGAAGGTGGGTCTGTGGGACGAGATTGCGTGCCAGCAGTCTTTCATCATCATGTACCTACAGAAAGCAGTGACAAGTTAGACAAGTTATGTCATTGACTATTCATGTAAACGACACTCAGCTTTATGTCGCTCTACTTTGTCTATCACTAAATGGGCAGTGTTCTTGTGTCAAGGTACGTCAGTGGTACGTCATAAATGTTTTCTTCTTCCTAAGAAAATATTTGAGAAGCACTGCTGTACGTTGACCTTTTAAAGCTTGGGCATATCACATTTCTTTGAACACTACATGCCCATTTTAAAAACACAGCAATGTGTTGGCATCTAAAATAGCGCATTTTCTCTATAGTGGTCCAGCAAGCTGTTCACCATAACATGCATATAATTATAATGGCTTGCACTGGTATTGCACTTTACAAACTACTGTAAAGGTTCATTCACGCCATTCTTGGTGGTGATAAGCTACTATTTTAGCCACAGTAGACTGACGGAAGTGAGGCTGGCAATCTGCGCCAATGTATACCAGGGAGTTCTGTCGAGAGACGGCACTTACAGCTCGTTGGTGCAGTTGCCGGGCTTGTCCATGCGATGTCCCTCCTTTAGTAACTTGAAGAGCTCCTCGACAGGGATGCCGGGGTAAGGAGAGCCCCCAAGGGTGAAGATTTCCCACATCAGCACCCCAAACGACCAGCTGCGGAGACAAAATTAAGGATGCGTCAGACTCAGAATCAGTATAAATTTACCCAGCACCAGGCTCCATAATTAATTACTTAATAATTCCCATTCTCACCAATGAAAATATGAATGGCATTAGAGCTATTTGTTCTCATATCCAGCAACCCGAATGGTTTACTCTGTGTTTACTATTATTTTCAAAATTTTCATTAATTCATTCTGTATGGTGGCACTGGCTCTATTATTGTTGTGTTGAATTCTACAGGGAAAGGAATTTACTATTGGAAGATTAATTTGGATGACGGGTGCCACTCTGAAGGCAAAAATACTGTATAGGAATTTTAAAAGGGTGGATTATCTTTGAACCACCAGATCATTTACATTAGTCGCTTTAGCCTGTAACCCTCGACAATGCCCCTGCAGTGGTGTCAATGGCTTCTTTCTGCCGTTCGGTGGCTTGTGGCGCGGACCCACTCACTTTGGCCCCGGGGTCAATGCTGCCTTTTGTTGCCATCTCTGGACTCTCACACAGGCTGACATTGTCTCACCCTCACCAAACCAAAACAAACACCGGGCCACCCAGCAGAAACCAATGTCCGAAGATGACGCTAACTACTTTAACCACTTCCTCGTGATTTCATGTCTCTTGTCTGCGCTCGTTCACAAAGAAAAGTATTATAACCTACAAGGAAATGTATACTGTACACTGTACGCCACACCCTGAAAGTTCGACTCGGCACGCAGCCACGGAGAGCCAGTTTTTATCACGCGCCCCATCTGTTGACACAAGCAGATTTGTTCCCTGTTCCCTATCGCGGAGTAGTATCTTCTGTTGACACACTTGGCTCTCCTTTCCGTCCCAAATTAGCGGCTCGTCAACTCGCTCCTTAGCGGACATTTGTGCTCGACCGCATCCAGCCATGACTCGCCAAACAAACGGGCCACGCCAACACGCTCCCGGGTCACTTTACGCTTCAAACCTGGTTACAGACGCAATCAGTTCAAGTAGATCGATTGCAAAAGGTGACCTAATTTTCCGGTCGACTTACACAACATCTCGCTTGCATTGATTGAGAGCTACAGTACATGCATATAAGCATCAGCATACAACGCATTATATAATTTTACTGTGTTACTGCGCTGCCCACTTCCAGTCTCCGCCATTACTAACCACAACTCCATCCCCAGAGCCTATTTGTCAAACTGGCTCACATTGGGATTCATGTATTCATTTAATCTGATGTCATGTATGGATCGCCTGCACCGCTGTGATGACGCTCGCGAGGATACAACCTACTTCCCTAACACCTTTCTCTGATCCATCCCCGCGTTACATGAAGAGGCTATTACTAAAAGTGAGTGATGAAATTAGCTAGCAGGAGTGGCTGCAGCCTCGCGCTCTCTCTTCAAGTTATCGATTACTACCAAACGCAAAAGGGGCATCATAAGTGCCGCTCATTACTTATGCCCAAACACGCACATGTAGCAGCAGAGAAGGAATCGTGTCTATCCGAGTACTTAACTGGATGAAAACTGTTTACCCCGGCGACCGAGTCACACACGCACCGAGCTCCTTTCCCAGGGGTCAGCATAAAAGGCATTTATCTAATTGCCACAGACACTTTCAGCCGGCGGTGTCTGAAGCACCGACTTCAAACAACGCTGTCAGAACACATAAGACTCCCGCGCTAAAAAGAGGGACGCGTTGCCTTTGTTCTGTTTTTGGAGTAAGAGGGGGCAAAGAAGGGAAAAGGACAGACAGAGACGGGTCAGCAATCCACGTAGACGAAGAAAAAGACGCCCAAAACATGTGGGAGGGGGATTATTTTGATCGTGGATTGTTCTACAATACGCAGAGCCACATGTTCAAAAGTATTACTGAATGGCGAAGGGTGCAGCGAGGGACTTGCTGGGGGGTAAAAGGAGAAGGATGAGGCCTGTCTGCAGCAAAGGGCCAGAGCTTTGTTGTGTACGCTCGGACATCCATGGAGGCCCAGAGGAGAGAAGGGAAGACTTCCGAGCGAGGATCCAAGACGGAGGGGTTAGTCTTTGGGGAGGAGGTGCTGCCGAACTCCTGCTCCTTCCAGGGCCCTTTGAAGCCGCTCAGATTAGTAACACGGCATTGGCTACAAGTCTAGCGTGAAATCCTCACTTTTGCTGCAGACCGGCCAGTCCCGGGCCTTTGTAACTGGCCACCCCCACCTACAGCTCACCAGTACAGCACCAAAACACCTAACCAAGACCCTGCCTCAAAAACAAGGAGTAACAATGTATCTCCAATCGCTCCAAAACTACCTCGAAAGGAGAGTGGGGAAGGGAGATCATGCAGTCATGCATAAAAACAGAAACCAATGAGTTATTAAATTGCTATGATGTATTCAAGTCTACTCTTAAGTGCAAATACTCATTGCCAATGTTCATTATGAGTTAAGTAAGATTGTGTGATACTTACACGTCACTCTGGTGTGTGTAGACCCGGTCAAAAAGTGCTTCAGGAGCCATCCATTTTACTGGCAGACGGCCCTGCGGACACAAGGAGGGAAAAGGTCAAATGTGATCTACAGAATCATCTCTGAGACCACTGTCCACATCAGCGTGATTGAATCCAGTTGAGATCCCGTTACTTCTCCAAAGGCTGATAAGTGAGCGAGCGCTGTTTGGCGAATGAAGCATTCCTGGATCCGTCTGCGAGGAGGATTTCCCATCGGAACATTTACATTGTTAAAGCCGTACAGCCGATAAAAAGGGTCATAGATAACATAGAGTTTATCTGTGTTTGCTGCAGCCCAGAAGCTAAACACGACGGCCAGGGCGACCTTGGTCAGTATCAGAATAGTAGTGTAATGCACACTGTAATCTTATCAACTTTAGCACCAAAAACAAACGTCTCGCTGAAGTGGTTAGGGACCTTGAACATGTGGGTAGCAACAATTCACAATTTGATATATGATCATAATTGTATGATACAATTTTCACACGATTATTGTCAATAATAAGGCAAGTTTGTGTAGGCTCTCAGTCAGCCAGGGATTTCCTTGTAAGATAAGGTTAGATATACTGTACTGCTGTGGTTCTCGACTGTTGCCTGACATTTTCAGTGGTTCCTGGGACTTTACCTTAAAGGGACTATACAGAGTTTACAATGTTAAAATTAAGTGTTTTTCCTCCCCTACATGCTCCAGCAATGTCCTAATGTGTAGAATGAGCCCAGATCTATTCACCACAACTGCCTCTAAAATCCTGCACTGTCAGTCAAAAAGGTGTTAATTCGGGTCCGAAGTGCCGTCATGCACGAGCTTAATATAGAAACTGCAGCTACACGTTAGACCTGAGGTGGCAGTAGTGAGTATAAAAATGACCAACTTGCATCTAGACCCTTTAAATGATTGTTCATATATTATTTTATTTTTTTGATAGTCAGCCTTATGATAAACGCTTGAATCAACAGAACTTTGTGACAAAATACTCTGCGTTCTTAGACTGAAAATGTTTTTTATCAGTCAAAATAAGTAAAAATTAACACAATTTGGGTGACTGCGAACCCCAAAATCACTCAACCAACAACTATAAAATGTGATTCGCATTTATAATTTAAGGTGCAAAACATTTAAAGGGGGGTATTATGCTTTTTCAATCACATAGCACCAGTCTATAGCATACTACAATGATGACGTAACCTTCTGTTGGTCTGTATATGCAGTAAATTAAAATAACTGCCTTGAATAAAATTGCTCTCTCAAAATGGCTGTACTGAACGTCTTGAAATAGGCCTCTGTCTCTTTAAGAAGCTTTCCGACACGCCCCCTTCAGCACACTGCTGTGGCATCTAAACAACAACACTGTGAGGGGAGGGGGCTCTGCTGAGCTGAGGAGCAGTGGTTGGTGGCTTGGCTGGTGACGAAAGGTCCAGAGGCGTCTCCAGGAGGTGGGGGCGTTCCTAGGAGGACTGAGGCATAGCTACACCTAAAATGGCTGCCGTCTAAGTTTTTACTGATTACTCAAAAATATGTGAATGAGCCAAGGCAACACACCAGGCATGTGTTTAATGAGGGAATGACATAATAACATGATATAAAGCTTGAAAAAGTCGATTTTACATAATACCCCCTCTTTAAATCTGGTTTTGATTTGATATTGGGCTTAATTTCACTAAAATATGCTGTTTTCTATCAAAAATACATCAAATTCTATGTCAGGAATGTAAAAAACAGTGTCCCATGACCCCCAGGGTCTCCCGGCCCTCCCTTTGGGAACCACTCTTCAATGATCTTAGGACAACCTCTCAGGAGAAGCAGTTGGCAGATCGTACTTATGGTTATGTGTACCAGTCCTCTTTGACGCTAGTACCTTCTTGCTATCAGTCAAGCTCACGACAGGCCCACTACATTTCTATTATGTCAAATATGAAATGTTGAGGTAACATCGCACACTGTTCCATGCCGTGATCCAACAAAGACGGCCCAACAAAAGAGCTCTGTGCAAATTAGTTTCAGCGTCAGATCACTGTTATTGTCGTAATCATCAGCTCCATCAGCATCACACGCCATTGTTGCCCATGTTGTTGTTGTCAGCCAGTTCTCAGCGTGATCGTGCTTGCTACAGGAGGCAACCATGCATACCAAATGAGGATGCGCAACCAATGCAGATTTTCCGTGCTTTGCTCCGCTGTGGGAAAAAGAAAGACGCCGCTACTGGGCCACTTTGGAAATGTCAATTATGTGTAGCCGCTCTCTCTCTCTCTCTCTCCCCAAGCTCTTCGTCTTTTTCGCTAATTGTGTAAGTGGCGATGACGCTAAAGGAACAAGGGAGTGAAGGATCAACAATCTACATTCACGAGGCTGCATGGGAACTCGAGGTTTTTGCCAAAGGACCAGCCAAGATGGAGGAAAGCTGAGGGAACCCAGAACATGGGACAAAGAATGGTCCTAATTCAATGTTATAACCAAACAAGGATTAACATATTGAGTCCCATATGTTTAGTGACATTGCATGAGTTTTGTCAAAGTTAAAATAGTTTTCTTGAAACTGAATGTGTATGTGTGACTCAAACTACTTGCTCATATGAATACATACAGTAGGAATAATATAAAAATAAGCATATGGTTGAGGATGCTTGGATTGATTACAACTTTTTAATGTTAAGCTCTTTCGCTTGGTCTGCAAACTTTAAGTATCACATCACATGCTTGACACCAGAATATGATTATGTTTTAACATTGAATCAATATGAAAGAAGTGAATAGATCAAAAAAGTCCCATCTTTTGAACCAAATTTTCGAGAGAAGAGAAATTTGCACATCAAATAGACTACTTAGGGCAGGTGAGCAGGAGACGAGCAGTTCGTGTTACATCAATCAGGACAAATATATTTAATTTCATAAGGACATTAAGTCAACGCTTCAGCGCTATGGCCTGGAAATATATTTTTTTGCAAATTTTGGCAGTGTGTGGGATTTTTCTTAACCAAATTCAGCTCTCTTGATTACTTTTATTTTATTATATTATTAATATATATTATTTGCAGAGAATATATTATACATGTATTACCTAATAATAATTGTATTAAAAAATAGAAGTTCTGTAAAAATATATAATTACAGAAAGACTTAAGTTTTATAGCGACATAAGTATTCAAACCTTATGCAATAAATTCCATTCATTGCCCATGATGCAGAATAATATAGCCACATTTTCATCATCAGACTTAAACATAATACTCCCAACCTCAAACAGTTAAACACACCCGGCCATAACACGCATTGCACTGTTTCACTCTACCCTCCGGTCGAAGATACAACAGAGCACGTTTTAAAGATAGTCTAATCCCTACAGCCATCAACACACTTAAAAAGTAGTTATTAACGCCCCCACAGTGACATCTGTATTTATGTCATCAACTGCTGTCATAATGTCATGTACTGTATATGTTGTCTCTTTGTAATGTATATTTGTGTGAATCCTGGTGCTTTCCATGCTCGTACTACTGTGAAGACAAATTTGTGTATTTGTGTTCTGTTTCCTGTATTGTGAGAGCTTACATTTGTTGTCTTTTTATAGTAGTCGATATTGTGGACGTCTCGGGCCAGGCCAAAGTCTGCGATCTTCATGATGTTGCTCTCTGTGACGAGAACGTTCCTGGCCGCCAAGTCTCTGTGTATACACTGAAGGCGAGAAAAACAAGAAAGGTCAAGCGTTACTGTGGAAAAGGTGACCGAGTTGCTTCATATAGATATAAATCATGTCTCAAACCAGCTGTGCGCTCGGCTAGAAGCGTTTATGATACAAGCCGCTGCTTCAACATTACCTGTCCACTGTGCGACCCTTTGTTACACTGATTAGCATGTTCAGATAGGTAGACATTCCTGACATATTTCTGACATACAGTAAGTCAGGGCGAGTGCGCATGTGCAGTTGCCTGTATGTTTGCGTGTTCAAATCGTCACATTCCTCCTGTGAGAGAGAGAATAGGCAACATGGGTGCACCCCCTCTATTTACAAAAAAGCTCCTAATGCTACCACACAGAGGGGCTTTTGTGGGACAATGGGGGACAATGACGGGGGAGGGACTGGGATAGTGTTTTTAGTAGATGGTCGTCCCATACTGGAGGACAAACATGTTGTGTAAAATCACTTTTGTTTAAAAGACATTTGGTGCACAGGGGACTCTGGGGAAAAAAATCTTCTCTTAGAAAAACAGCTTGTGCTTGAATTAGGACAATTCAAGCTGATTTTGAGTAGGTTTAGAGGGTCTTGAAATAATATTGCCATTGGAACATGCATTAATTTGCTTAAAAGTCAAAGGCAAGAAAAATCAGTCTAGTTCCATAGGCAATAAAATAGTCCAAACCTTCTCAAAATCAGAATAAATTCTGATTCTGATTGAAGCACTTTTAAGTCATTTTTGTCTAAGATCAGATTTTTTTCCAGTAGAGCGGTAGTGCAGCCCTTATGATAACGTTGTAGAAGATTTAGTTCATTCACGGGAGTTTGCTACTAATTTTCTTCATGTGCATCCGTTAGATTGTACTGTAGGTTAACTAGTGCCTTTAAACTGTCTGTCAGTTTCCTGTAACTGTTCATTGTAACCCCTATTTTTAATAGGGAATGGGTACCAAGTAATACTGGGACTAGGAGAGTAATGTAGATACAATACTAATATATCAAAATGCATTGAAGCTTTCGAAATGATCAAGGCCGTAATCTCTCATGCTCAAATAATTGGAATGAATGAAAAGGAGTACAAAAAAACACAGATCCCACTAGATACAAATGAGCATAAAAATAATAATTAAACCAATGAGATACATAGATTTGATCGAAAATAATAATAATGTAAAGGAATGTAAGTATTAATGTTTAGATATGAGGACTGATACTTTGAATATTGGCCCCAGTATCACAATATTTATACTTCGGTGTCTATCCGCTCATCACTAATATTCAGCCCATGGTCCCAGAATGTGCAAGAATTACTAAAGCTGGCTACACTAATATGCATTTGGTTAGGGCCCAGTTCTTACCTTCTGTGATGCTAAGTACTCCATGCCGCGGGCCACCTGGTAAGTGCAGGACACGAGGTCTTTGAAGGTGAGCTGTTCGTCTGAGACTCGGGCGATGTCGTAGGAGTATTCCATCCCGGGCGGCCGGCGGGCTCTGAGGTACTCCCTGAGGTTTCCTTTAGAGGCGTACTCCACGATCACATACAGCGGGCCTGCATGGGGCAAAAGGCCAAAGTTACTTTACAAGCATTATTTGAGGTACGGTCTGGTTGCACTTGACTTTACAGCACAGTAATGACAGATGAAAATAGTATGGAGGATGAAAACAACATGGTGTCTGTTTTTTTTAATGCAACCTATGTGACCTACAATTGTTTTCTTCTGTTAGCTCTATAATGACATGAGAATTAAGAGGAAAACAAAGTCAATTACCATCTTGCGTGCAGGCTCCTAAGAGATTGATGATGTTCTTATGCTTCCCAATCATCTTCATCATCTCCATCTCCGAAACCAGGTCCGACAGGTCCTTTTCTGTGGCATCGTCTGCGCAGCACAAAGATATGCAAAGTGACTCGAATGTAATTGAAGAGCGGGCAAAACAAACACACTCAATCCGATCCTCTGCTGACCCCTGGACACAGCAGCGGCTCTGTCAGGCAACACCTTGTTGAGGAGGTGCCCCTGATTAAGTGCGGTTGACAGACAATGCGGGCTAAAGTTTCTCCTCGCACAGACTACAGAGCGGAGCTTTCAGCGCCCGGGGAGGAGCAGGTGGAATTAAAGATGTTCAATCTAGATTCATTATCTTCAGGCACAAACGTCTTTTCACAACGTCAAAACGGCATCCCACGAATGTCTCTGTCCACGGCCCTGCACTGCTGGGTACGATAATAGATGTTGAGCGATAGGTGCTTTAATAGAAAGTAGCAGTTCAGCGTTGTGTGGGGCTGTCTGAAAATGTAGACGTCCTTTATTTTAATTAAGATACAATTCCATTTATGCTTTAGTGCATTAACCTCTTAAACCCGCCTTAACTGAACACATTTTCTCCAGTTTGGCTTTACGCAAAACCCAGAAGCTTCTTGAAAAAAAGAGTCAAAATAGGGACAAAAACAAGGATGATAACGCAACAAAAGAGCAAGAAAAGCAACAATAACAAAACAAAAATGTGATGAAAACACGCTGAAAACTTCGAGAGATGAAAAAGCAACACAAACCGGACGATAAAAAACAACGAAAAACACTAAAACACGACAAGTTACGATCAGTTTTGTAGGTCTTAGCTTTCAAATGAGACGTTACTCTCTGGCCTATAGGCTGTAAGCTCCAGTCAAGAAGCTTTTAGATTAATACCGAACTGAAGGAAATGCACTTGGCGGGGGGTAGGATTTTAAATTTCGGTATTGGAATGTTGGTTTACACCTGGTTTGTCATGTTTAGACATTTGTCCAAGTTTAGGTCTATTTTAGTCTCTTTTTTAGAATTATGTCTTGGATTATTCTTTATTTACTTTATGATGTGATACTTGGGTGAACGGTTTAAAGGGGGAGGTATTGTGTAAAATCGACTTTTTCAAGCTTTATATCATGTTATTATGTCATTCCCTCATTAAACACATGCCTGGAGTGTTGCCTTGGCTCATTCACATATTTTTGAGTGATCAGTAAAAACTTAGACGGCAGCCATTTTAGGTGTAGCTATGCCTCAGTCCTCCTAGGAACGCCCCCACCTCCTGGAGACGCCTCTGGACCTTTCGTCACCAGCCAAGCCACCAACCACTACTCCTCAGCTCAGCAGAGCCCCCTCCCCGCACAGTAGTGTTGTTTAGATGCCACAGCAGTGTGCTGAAGGGGGGCGTGTCGGAAAGCTTCTTAAAGAGACAGAGGCCTATTTCAAGACGTTCAGTACAGCCATTTTGAGAGAGCAATTTTATTCAAGGAAGTTATTTTAATTTACTGCATATACAGACCAACAGAAGGTTACGTCATCATTGTAGTATGCTATAGACTGGGCTATGTGATTGAAAAAAGCATAATACCCCCTCTTTAAGCCACAGTTCTTGTATGTTTCAGTTAAATATCTCATGTGTCTTGAAGTGAGAACGGAAGTCTGTATTCTGTCGTAGTATTACCTTTAAGTTACTGTTCATTTCACCTCTGTCTCGGTCTCCTCTCGCCTGTGCCTTATTCTCTCACTGCTTGTGCCAGCCTGACTCGCCTCTTTGTGCAGTCAGAGCCAGCTGCTGCTCTGGGTCAGGTATGTGACCGCACCTGAACTCTTACCTCCTCCCCAATCTGCCTGCCCTCACTCAGCAAGCGCCAATAACCAATCATAATGACAGCCCCGCCCCCTCTGCTCCCCTCTGCTCCGCTCGCCCGACGCACAGCCACATAAATCACATGTAAAGTGTGCTTAGGTTGCCCACAACTCATAACAGTGTCGTCTGTGGGCCCCTTTCGGACTCTGCCTTTCAGTCTGACTTCATGATTTTATGGGACACTTGTCTCCACCTCGACATCACGGCTTAATTGTCTTGCAATTTAGGTGAAACTTAAATCACGTTTACTGGACACTTTCTGGTCTTATTATATGGGAAAAAACTACTGCCTACACTGCTACTGCTATTACAAATACTTCTTTGGGCGACAGAGTGGGTCGTCTTATAGCAAGAGGGCTGCTGTTGTGTCCTTGGGCAAGACATTTAGACCTGCCTTGACCCCAGTGTCTATGTGCTCTGGTGTATGAATGAGAGGGTGAATGGTTCCTTGAGCGAGAAAAGCACTAAATTATTATTTGTTTACTACTACTATTATGACTGTATATCTCTTTTAGTACTACAGTGTTTTACAGAGGTTACATTTTTTTTATTTAGCAAAGTAGGGCAAACTGCAATACAAACTTTGAAAAACATATAGAATTCACAACTTCAGATATTTACAATAAATGTTGTCCAGGTGACGCATTTCTAAACAAAAGAAGCGTTTCTAAAGGTGGCAGCAAGTCAAATGTGTTTGTTTAATGTGTTTTAATAACATTTTAATTCTAGGTAGGTAGGCTACTATATTCTTAATGCAACAAATGCCCCCAAAAATCTTGATGTATTTCATTTTGTAAGATTTGTAAACATTCAATCAAACAGGGGAATGAGGGGAAATTTTGATATTCAAAACTAAACTGGACACAACGGGAAACTTGCGCAAAAGACTGAAATTTCAATCCGAACAGCAGCTGAGTGGAGTGTTTGTTACATACGTGTGCAGTAAAAAATAGTTGAGCAATGTCATTGTTGTGATTTCTGTCGATTTAATACCAATTTGAGTCCAATTAAATGCTTTTTAATGACTTTTAAGGCCTTTGTTTAGGCATACTTCATTTAATGCTTTTTAATGCCCTGCTGAAACCCTGAAAAGGCATCATAGGAGATTTGGGACATTTACATTTGCTGCTGGCCACATGAGATTTGATCACACTATCTTGATTGCAACTGTACACTGTATCTGAATGGGCCGGTATCTCTGTCCCAGCACAAGCCAGACGTTTACCGTTTCATCCCACCTGTAACACAGTCGGGGCAGGGGAAATGCTCTTACCTTTCAGCATCTTGACTGCCACTGTTACGGCCTCCTTGGGTTTGTCCTTATCGATGCCAAGGGCCTCTGCCATTACAACTTGGCCAAAGCAGCCTTCACCTAGGGGCTTGCCCAGTGTCAACCTGTATCCAAAACACGGGACAAAAAAAAAAAGACAAAGTGAGACGTAAGCTTAAGCCGCTGACCCGAACTGGCCGGGCATTGATTCATTACAGTGAAGAATAAACAGGTAAGATTAAGTGCAACAGAATGAAACTAGGCACTGAGCCATCTCTGCCCCGCCTTGTAGTTTTTACTAGATTGCTTTCACTGTTTCAGTGCGTTGGTATGTGTGTTACTGGTGCGCTGGCCAGACACTGTGCCAAGGTCATGCTAAAGCAATTGCTAAAGGTTATAGAGAGACATACATTTCTTAATTGTTTGACTTATGTTGGCATGATCAGGAATGATGCATTACAAGTTATTACAGTGGAAAGACTTCAGCTTTGTGATATACAATGCTGTAAAGCTGTTTGGCAGCCCATGTGCAACAATTTTCTTCAGTCTTTCTATGGTGCATGAGATGCTTCCAGCGCAGAACCAGTCTACCTAATTTAGAGTCAACGTTTTGGTGTTTGAACGCTATTACAGAAAAGGTAGTCTTTGTTCAGAGCTTCAATAGTCATTATTTAGAAGGCTTTTGTGGTACTCAATATTTCTTTGGTACAACATGCTTTGAGAACTATTTGTAGTGAAAATTGTCGACTGGACTAAACATCACTACGATGAATACTTCCTGGATGGTGGCTGAAACATTGTCTGTGTGCTGAACTTCCCGTGCAAGATAGCATCTAATTGGTGGTTAAAAAAGGGTTTGACAATGATGACCATTTTCATTTGTTTTCAAAATATTAAATATATTGCTTTAATAGAGTTGTAAATAACATGTTATGTCAAAATGTTTTTAGGAATAAAATGTTCCATTAAGAACTTAAACATAATTGTTGACATGTCTATCCTTGAAATTTCAGTTGCAGTCATTCGAAGAAGCATAAATAAAAATCTCTGTAATCATCCATGAATGTGTTGTATGTTATTGTGAAAGCAACAGAGGCCTATTTGTTCTCCTTGTAGCTGCATTGCATGTGCTCTTTCGCATTATCAATTATAGCCCTGTCACCTCTCTGACCCTTGAACCTGCTGTGCACCCGGGCTGGTGTATTTTTTCCCCCTTGTGAGTGACATGTGTTGGTCCTAGCACTAAAATGCACATTGGTCTCTATGTAAACAGTGGAGCGGCGTGCTGTGATGCCTAGAGCCTTACGCCCGGCGCCCCGCTGTAGTAACACAATCCCCTATCTGTCCTGACCACTCGGCACGCTCAATGGCACCTATTCTGTCCGTCCAGCCACACATAATCAATGTTATTTTTCCCTTTCGCGCAAACCGCAAACGTTAGCATTCGTCTGTGTTCTGCTATCCCAACATGATCCCCCGGCGCTGGGATGACAGGACGGGAATAAAGACCCAAAGAGAAAAGATTTACTTAGCCCAAGCATAACATCCCCCCAGTGGTTGTTGTTTCATCGCTACGAAACAAAACTTGGACAAATGTGGCTCGAAGTGGGGCAACCGCATCGGAAAAGAATTTGTTCAGAGTTTATGGTGCGGTAACCAAATTATTGTATTGACATTCTGACATAAGACAGGCCTTTGTTTTAGAGTTTGGGATTTTCCATTTTCATTTTCAATGTAATGTTAGACAGAACTTCACATATTACCATATTACTTTCAGTCAGTCTATGTAGGCTATGTTATATTATAAAAATTACCATGTTCATCTCGACTTTAACTGCCACCACTACTGCAGTCACTATCAGCATTGCTACAAAGCTACTTCTACCACTTCGACTTCTACCACACAAGCTGAAAACGACGACAACAACTCTATTGCATCCATCATAAATGTTCGTCGTCTGTACTAGGTTGTTTTTGTGTGGCCATCATTTTGTCTCTGCAACACGAAAACACCCCAGTACAGAAGACTTTTTAACCTCTTAACCCCCGCCTTAACTGAGGGCATTTTCCAGTTCTGCTTTACCCAAATTTAAAAGCTTCTCGGCTGGAGAGCAACAGTGTAACTCCTCATTTGAAAGCTAAGCTAACTTTTTTAGTTGCGTTTTGTCACATTTTTGTTGCTTTTTCATCATTTTTTTCCATCGCTTTTTGGTCGTGTTTCGCCACATTTTTGTCACTCTTTAGTCACTTGTTTGTGGCCTTTTTTTTGTTGCTTATTATGTTGCGTTTTCATCCTTGTTTTCGTCGCTATATTGACCCTTTATTCCAAGAAGCTTAAAGAACTACTGGTGCCACTTGACCTGAAGCTACTCTGTTATCCCATGTTATTATAAGCATCAGCCGACTGATATCTTTCCCATAAATAATCTAATCCCTTTAGGAGAGGAGTTTAAGTTAAAAAAAAAATGTTCCTCCAGAATGTACTCAAGTAAATCTTTAGAAAGTGAGAGCACTCGAAATTGCAACAGAAGAAATCCCTTTCCATCCCTGGTATCAAGCTCCGCTAACCTTTGCTGCTTTATTAAATCCACCATAGGAGCTCACGGTTGGCTGCTGTAGCTGTGACTAAGTGAAACCTCAGCACTTCTAATTCCTCTGGTATGAACAACACTCCGGGCCCAAACACGCCGGCGACAAAAGCTAGCAGCAGCGCTAACCACTAATTAGCACAGCAGCACCGTCCCTTTACCATCAGCAGTGCAAGCGCCTAATGTTTATGAGCGAGCAGAGGTTGAAAGGGTGCCAAGTCAGGACAAACTTAAGCTCAAACAGTAGCCATCTCTGTCATGGTTTTAACTTAGCAGTGGTAGTTGTTAGGAGTAGGCCTACTTGTATTAGCAATGCATAGTAGTTTTTAAATGTTAGCGAAACAGTGATGAGACACGCTCTTGTTGTACTAATGGGTGCGGCCTATAACTATTTAATTACGTGATTTTAATAAATAGTGATGGCTTTGTGGATTAGGGTGCAGTACTGAGAAAGGCCACACATGACGCAAAATCTTTTATTCATTGTAAATATAGTCCTATTCATTTTGACACTAAGCGCTACTGTCTACTGACCTTTACAATAAAGATTTGTGTAGTCATCTTGAGTCATATGAAAGCCTCTGCTGACTGACAAAATGTGTAGTCAAAGGATTTTTGGATGCTCCAAACAACCAAAGGTGTTTTATAACCAAGATGATCATGTAGCTTTTATCATTGATGCTCATACAGGAATATTTCGCTTATTGGAACAAGCTTTGGCCGATCACGCACTTGCACACTGTTGGTCTTCTACATATTTGACACCAAATAAACTCAACATAATGATCAATATATATGAAAAGTAAACTTATGTTTTACCTTTTGAGGTTTTCTGGGGAATCTAGTTCTCATAACTCCCCTCTTTCCACAAAATCTGAGTACTGATTTAGTTTTGATTGGTCTTCTTCTATATATTTTGACAATAGCATGAATATGTTTGTGTCTCAGTTGTCATTGACTGAAAGTTGTCGATTGGACTAGGTTGTTTGAATTGAGGATGTTTCGCTCCTCTCCTCTATTCAAGCTGGTTATGAGGACGTTAGGAGGGAAAGGGGCAAACTTCCCCGACTCCAACAACACAGTCCAATATTTTGAAAACCTGGGCTAAGGTAGCATTTATTGATCCACTGATCTTTACCTGTCCCGTGAAAACTCCCAGCGAGGATCCTCTGGCAGGTCGTACTCCGGTATGGGGTCGTCGTGCGCTGAACTCCTCCTGGTTGTTATTCGAACCAACGGTGTATTCGAGTTCATTGATGAGCTGGAATCGGCGGAAACCTATGGGAAAAAGAAATATTGGCTGATCACCAAAGTCTAGGTTCTCTGATCCTGGAAATCCTGGGCATTTCTAGAGGAGATGATTTGGATTGGACTGCATTTAGTTTATAAGCATTAACATTTCTTTGTAGTTCTTGTTAAACTTTTAAAGAATGTATCTCTAGGGCAGTAAACACCAACGGCAGGATAAAAACAAACCATTATTTAAACAGATGAGGGCAACTTCTTCGACCACTGTCAGCGGGACTTATCTCGGCACCCGTCCATCTAACCTTACCTTGACACCGGGATTCTTTGCAGCCCCTCCACACAAAGTAATCCAACACTTTGTGCCTTTGGACTGAAGCTTTTAATTTCCCTTGAGGGAGAAGCAGGGTTCAAACATAGACACAAATCTTCTAAGGCAGCAGTGCTAACTTGCTCAGAAATGCATGCCTCTTTATCTATGGCTGGAGGTGCATTGTTTAAAATACTAAAGTAAAGTCTTCTAAGGCTAAGTTAATGTTTCCAACACTCTTGGACTTTGTTAAAAAGCCATATTTATTTTGGTTTATAGCAATCTGTTTTATTTCTCTATTTTGTGTATTGGCCTATATAGTGTATATATATAAACAAAATTCAATATGTAATTTAGGCTAACGAGAGCCACTATCAACATGGAATCAATGGCTGAATCTAAAGGCTACTTGAATATTCTTCCTGTTTGTAGTAAATCTTTAAATATTTTTTGACTTTGAGGATGTTTTTGTAGGATAACATTGAACATAAAACATCATGGTGTTATTTAACGTATATTAAGGTTGCATTACTTTCTAAAATCAATCTGTATCTGATGTAAAATAATAAATATTGGCATTGTTTTGATCGTTTAGGTCGCGACATTAAAATCATTGCCAATAGGTTTGACGTTAGCTCATACTATAGATATTTAGATTACTGTGGTAAATGTATTTTTTTCCTATTGTTGCAAATTGACTGCAACATTTTCTTGTGTGTTTCTGTTTGTCTCCTCTAGAGGTGTTAGATGCCGTTCAAACTCTTTATCTACTTTCTGTTACCTGGCGGCGCAGAGGGATCTGCTTGCTTAGTTTGTGCACTGCCGGTTGACCCCCAAAGTCCGGTTTCTTGGCCTTGTTCTTCATCCGGCACACCACCACGATGCCCACCATGCAGGCGATCAGGAAGACACCCGCGCAGTATATGGCGATCTCCACGTAGTCAGGAGGGATGGGCCTATAGCCCTGTCAGTGGGAGCTAGCAAAAGATGGAGGAGAGTGAGGATTAACAGCTAAATGGCTCAAGAACTCCCGTCTCTAAACACATATGGTTCTCAGGTTGGCCAAATATGTACTGGAGATGACTGGATGTAATCTCTATGAGCAAGCAAACTAAACAGCGATCTTAGAGTTGCTCTTCTCTGAAGGTAGGATGCTTACTTTTACCGTCATGCCCTGCGTGTGGGACAGGTCAGTCTAAACAGACTCATATATTGTGACTCATATAGTGACTACCTGCGTCTGTCAATGTTCTGGGCAGAGACTGTATACGAAGCCCACGCATTATGGAACAATTTTAGTCCAGGGAGGATGGTGCATTTTAAAACTACAATGTTTTTTTCCACTTTCAAGGAGGCAACTAGAACAATTTAGAAAGAAAAGGCAGTCAAGGCATACATGCTTGTACCAATATGGATTTACTATTGCCAAAACAAGACATTAGCTTCATGATGTATTGTATGAGATAAAATTATTCAAATAACAATGCTGTTGTAGTTGTTGTGTCTGTCTTGAATTTCCCCAAAACAGATTTCTCATGTACATGCGGTTCACATTATAAATCTTTGCCCCAGCTGACCCCCGAACCCGCAGTGCACTCCGTTGTACGAATCCATTACTGTACATCCTATTGAACTTCCTGTAGAGGAAGTTGAAGTGTGCTGGACAAAAATGGCCTGTTCCATAATGCATGGGCCTCCAGACCACAGCCCCTTGTGCTCCGCGGCCTGTGCAGAGCCAGCTGGAGGTTAAGCAACCTCTGCCTTGTTTCAATGTGTCCAAAAACCACACAGCTAACACAGATACCCCAGCCTCACAGGCGCCAGTGGGGCAGATCGAGCGTGCCAGGGGCAATAAATATTACACATTACTCTCAGGGGGAAATGTTGGCCTGTGATCTTCATACGCTATTGTTTATAGTCAAAATAAGGCCTTAATGTTTTAATTGTAGCCTTAACAGGACTGTCTGTGTTGCTGTATTGAGACAGCTAAGCACGCTCTATCAATCTTATTTGAAATCTGATGTCAAAGCTTGTGTCAGTCATCTCTCATCTGTTTAGCCTAAAGTGAACTTGTGCAGATCGTGAGTTCTACGTATGCAAGACTACAGTAAGAATAATAACAAACAGATGTGCAGCAAGCGATATAAAGTAGGATTAAACAACGGGCATTTTATGGTATAAGTTGAGATACTTGGCTCCGATAATTGAGAAAGTCATGCCAACTTCAAAAACGTGTTAAGCTTTGACTTTCTATCTTTATTTCAAGAAGAAATAAAGATCTTAGAAGTAGCCAATTATCAGTGCCAGGAAACAGTGTGTGGGAAGCTCTCGTGGAGCAATAGAAACACATGCAGAGTAGACATGCTGTTAAACTATGAGGTGAAAATATAGCACTCCCAGGGGAGTAGGGAAGAGAGATATTACACAAGGCAAAAGGCAGGTCCCCGTCCCGAATGCAGTCTGGAGTCACTCGAGCTGCTCTGGGAACTACACTTCCGTCTCAGAGCACGAGGCACTACATTCTTATCTGCGCTGGGCTTTAAACAAGCCCATGAAATCCAGGTGAAATTAGGGAAAACATGATATACCAAGATTATATCAGTATTTCATTGCAATAGTGACTCTAAAACGTAGAAACGAAACAAAGCCAAGCAAAAATCAGCCAAAAGATCTGTAAACAAGACTGTGGGACATGCCTTTTATGCCGTCAAAACCGATAATATGTACAAAAATGAAATGAGGGAATGAAAGGGAGTGTATAGACCAGTATATGTACCTGGAAGCACCGTCAACCAAGCAGTTTGATAGGAGATCCCGATAGAATTACCCGCCAAGCATGTATACTCCCCAGCATCTTCAAAAGTAACATTGGGCAAGTGGAGAACCTCAATCTCCTTATCTGTGGTGTTAACACCGGCCGTCTGAGGGGAAGTAAGCAAGGAGGTAGAGAGGGATAAAGAGGAAAGAAAAGATAGAAACAAATGAGTCCCAAAACACCAAGAAGAGTATAATGAAAACACAATCTGGGCAGTGTCCATCGATGAGGTCCCATCCCAGGCTGCTGGAGTTTACAAGAGAAGTAGGAAGTCATATGTAAAAAGGCATAGAACAGGCCCAAAATACTATCCATAGACAGTCAAAATTAATGGACGCTCTAAATTATGGGAGGTTTGAGTTGGGCGATATTGACATAATAGCTTTGTCAATAAGCTTTGCGCAATGTTATCTTTGTGCGATCACTTATGTTTCTCAGATGTTGTTCCGAAAATACTCCACAGATCAAACAAACCAAAGTTACTAGACTAAATGACTTTTATTAGAATCATCTTGGGTGGCCAGGCAGTTATGAATATGTTTTTTGGCACCAACCCTTACTCCCAATCGCTTGGTCCATTAATTTCTACAGTCTGTGCCGCCACTACAACACGGGAAAATATACACAAGAAAGCGAATGAAACCCAAAAAGGTTCCCGTCACCTTAAATGTAAAGATAAACCCATGCATTTCAACAACCAACATGGAAAGCGCAGTGCCGAGAGACAGCGCTTCCATGGCTTCACCCGTCTCTGCAGTGCATGGACAAAGCTGAAAAATAAAGGTCCACTTTTTAGGAGGAGAGAAGGTCCAGGGAACCACCAAGACGCCACCATGAGGAGGTACCACCACAGCATTGAGAGGAGCACGGAGGGTGGAGAGGTGGGCCAAGTCTTGAATGGTTTTACCTGGCATAACCGTGAGCCATCCCGACTGGTTCGCCTCGCCTATATAATTGGAGACTTTACAGATATACTCCCCAGCGTCTTTCTCCGTCACGTTGGTGAGGGTCAGAAACTCCACGTCTGTGCTGTTAATGCCAGAACGCTGGAAATTCATACACGAGAGTAACCTTTAATACGTAGAACAAATGCAGTAATGTATATTGAACATTCAGTTGTATTAAGAGCTGTAGGAAAGAGATAGACCCAGAATGAATCTCTAAAGCAGAACTAAGTAACGCATGCCCCTAGAGGCCACACACAGCACTGCAGGTGTCGTACCATGTTGCCGTTTTTTACTCATTCATTGTCCGTGAGAGTAAATACTACGCTGTCAGAAAAGACAAAGGGAGAGAGGGATATTGTACAATACAATTACACAATGGAGATATTTTTTTCACTCACACTTGGCTGTAAATACTGTTTAAGTGGCGCTAGCCCGCAGGTAGCTTTGCCCTTTAGCTTGTTAGCTTCTACTTCGTGATTCCATTAGTGTGTATTGGTGCTCCGGGTCGGGGGCAGGGGAGTTGCAATTGTGGTTTTCTAACCAGAGACACACATTAACACTTGTATTACCCCCAGAGGGACTATGGAAAGGATTTATTAAGGTAGTTAGTTAGTTCTTCTTTAAGTTAAAAACATCAAATCCAGGAGTTTTCTCTCTTAATGCCAATAATAGTTTTGACTGACAGAGCTTTTTGGCATTTTCTTCTGCAGAAGTCAGATGATAAGGAAACAAAGCAAGGAATTAACAAAGTCAGCTACAGTATGTGCTGGGGATTGTTTTGTTTTTTTTACTCTCCACTAACCAAAAATATCTTATAGCAGAAAACATTTGAATGCACGTATATTAACCAAAAGCATACACATGTATTATAATATGATTGACTGAATGAGATAAATCCACATTAAGTCTCAATTGAATTCATATTTGTATGCTTCTATAGTTAGATTTTTACTGACCCATTTTCACAAATCAAGCGTTTTTAGAGCTTAATCTGCACCTGCTTCATTCTTAGTGTCACTCAAAAGATTTAAGATGACCCAAAAACTTATGACTTAGTGTGGACATAGCCTGAGCGCTTCAAATACCTCAGCTGATAATGTGGGTAATTATGAGGAGATTTGAAGCTGGGAAACACCTGCGAGTGCCGGAGAAAGAAAAAAAAGGATTTCGCTTTTAAGAAATGGGATGAAAATGCAGTGGCTTTTTTACCTTGAGCACGCGCACGTACGGGTGTCCGTCCGGGCCGTAGCGACTGCCGTTCTGAGTGATGTGCTTAAGCCACTGAATGTGCGGCTGGGCGTCGCTGTAAACTTTGCAGACGAACCGTGCGTCCTCTCCAACATGGACCGTGGTGTTCGCCGGGAGTCCAGCCTGGAGGATCGGCCGGTGAGGGGAGCGCTCTGTGGGAAATACAAAGTGAGATACAGAATAATTCCCCAAAAAGTCATGCCAACCTTTCTTTATTATGTCAATGAGTAGAAGAATACAAATATAAATCTTTGCAGTAATAAAAGCATATCTGGTCAACATTATCTCTTATTCACGGCTGATCTCTCCGGCTTTGAATCTACTCTCCCCGTTCATTTCCTGTCATATCTTCATAAGCGTCTAAAGAAAGCAGAAAATGTGCAAGAAATGTACAATTTAATAAAAGGGGAATCATTTTAGCTTTTCTTTGAGCCTCCGTGAGTTTATCCGCGTGAAAGGACTGGAGTTCGCGTTCTGGACGTGGAATGTGTTTCTTCTCCCACACAAAACAAGAAGCATGCCCATTTATGTGTAAAAGCAAAGCACTTCAAACTATGCAGCGGGAGGGGCTTGGTCAAGTGCAATGTATGTGCAGAGATGGACCGACTATGACAATGTAAAGCATTAGGTATTTTAAACTTCACACGCTTCCTCTTTTATTGTTTGTAAACTACTAGAAAAAGAATAATCCTCTTAAGGAAGAAATGACCTAAATCGGTAACACTTTATAATAACTACACATTATTTAGCCTTAATACATGATGAGTTATGCTTAAGTGCGACTGACACTTAATAGCTACTTAACAATGAATAAGTTAAGTATGAACTATTCATTATGAGTTAGGCATTAACTGTAGTAGTTAAGTAGTTAAGTGTCAGCCGCACTTCACTAATGAATTGTTAAGTCATAATTTATTAAGGCTAAATAAGGTGTAGTTATTGTGAAGTGTTACCTTTCTTCATTCAGATTATTTTGTGTCATTTCAAGTGGGGAAAAAAAATTAATGTGTCTGATTTCGAGTGGGATTTATGCTTGTTCCATTGGCATTAGCATTTTTATCTTCACTTAGATCAGTTCAAACCGACTCAAATTCAACATAAAGAACCTTTATTCAAACAATTTAAGAAATGATTTATTTAAGATGGTCATTTTTCCAGTGTAAAGATCAGGCCCTTTCACTTTATTGTCCCAGAAGAGAAATAAATCCTTCGCATTTGAACCAAACTCAAGACAGAAAAGCCAGTCCAGGTGTCAATCTCCGAACCTTGTTGCTATGAATTTTACTTTTTCTCCTATGTGAGACTTTGGCATCAAAATAGCATCACTCAAGCCAAGCAAAAATGTGTTGCTGAACTACACATACCCCCTGCGTGCCGCACGTGACTAAAAGATGTAAACAATGTCAAAGTTCGAATGGGGAAACGTACCAAGCCACCCTGCGCGCTCTCGCCACCTGCATTCTTTTACAGGCAAAACATTTGGCCGGCGAATCCAAATACTAGACCTGTTGAACAATGGCCTTCTTTCAAATGGGCCAGCTCTGGAGGACCCCATCCCATACAGCGAGCGAGCGAGCGACCAGCGCACCCACCCCCACCTCCAGGTTCAAAATGACATCACTCAGCTCGGAGCAGTGCAGTGGCTTTCCAAAACAAAGCCCCGAGGTGGGCGCTTTGGATTAAGTTGGTGGAGTATAAGGTCGGGGGCGGGTCAAGACAGGGGGATGGTGAGGAGAAGTGATGGAGAATATAGAAGCAGGGGCTGGGCTTAAGAAGAACTAGAGCTAAAAATGGCAGGAGAGTGAGCAACACAGGAGCATTGTTGGAATTTCAATATGGCAGGCTCAGCAAATCTGTTACTGGTTACAAACGCAGTGTCCTTATGGAAAGAATCGGCAGAAATTATGATTCCCGCCTGTGTTAGATACATTTTCCTTCATTTTTTGCCTAAACCGAGTTTGGCTTTACCCAAATCTCAAAGCTTCTTGAAAAAAGTGTCAAAATAGCAACAAAATGAGATGAAAACCAGGATGAGAATGCAACAAAAGAAAGACAAAAACGTGTGACAAAAGCGCAACAAAAAGTGACAAAAATCTATTAAAAAGTGAGAAAAAAGTGAGAAAAAGTAAAAAATGGCAAAAAGTGACAAAAAAAGAAATGCAACAAAAAAGCCACAAAGAAGTGACAAAACACAACAAAAATTGACCAAAAAAGCATGAAAAAGTGACAAAAAGACACAAAAAGTGACAAAATGTGTGACAAAAACACAACAAAAAGCAATGTCAAAAAAAGTGACGACAACGCGGCAACAATGCAGTTTTGTAGGTCTTAGCTTTCAAATGAGGCGTTACTCTGGCCTATGGGCTGTGAACTTTTAGATTTGGGTAAAGCTAAATCTGAGAAAATTCACTCAGTTAAGGCGGGGGTTAAGAGGTTAAGTCATAATTTAACTTAGTTTTTGTCCTAAATTTGGATTTTGAGCGTTTTTGCAGGCAAAAGCAGGCACTTACTAATGTATGTCAAAATAATACATTATTTTTTAGCTAGTTTTGTAAAGTAATCTAATAGAGCTCCGGATTGTGTCGCCAAAATTCCTGATGCATTCCATAAAGATAAGCTAGAAGCTAGAGTTCTTGTTTGGATTCTACACTGTCATTATACAGTATATTCATTACCAGTTTTGACACCTTAAAATTGATTTAACTATTTTGCCATGGTCCATTTTGGTCAAGTGATGGACACAGAGGAGCGCCGGAGGTGGGACTTACAAGAAACCCGGTCTAAAAAAGGCAAGGGAATTAGCAGCATGAGCGGAGATAGCAGAGGTATCCGCAGATGCAGAGGCAGGGAGCCCATATGTCTGTCTGTCTGCGTCCGTCTTCATGCTCGCTGTCAGATATTTGCCCTGAACCATCCCGCACCTCCTCACTGCACATTCCTCATGTTGGCCCCGTTTATCGCTTCACTGGCTTCTCCTCCTACGCCGCACTGCCTTATCTGAGCAAAAAAAACGACTCGGGCTGAGATCATTTTATGCGTCAGGGCAAACTCTGTTACGGCGTCTGTCAAAAGTGGTAAAAGTAGGACAGGTAGGCCAAGCTGTTTAGGGGAAGATTGACAGGGAAATCTGCAAAACAGCTCAAACCTGTGTGAAGCTAATGCTGAAAAGACGATCGATGGTAAGATTTTCCAAACAGTGGGTTTTCCCTTTGTCCCGAGTAAAAACAATGCAAACTAATAATTAATTACCCATTGGTTAATTTGTATCTCGAGGCGGCTGACAGCAGAATGATGGAGCACCTCCTGGGACTTTCTGCGGCGCCCCATGTGAGACTAATGAACTCTGGGTAACCTCCAGCTCGGGATCATGGTGGCATCCACAGGTTGGCACGGGTCGACAAACAAAGCCCCCGCAAAGCTAATCGGTGCCAGTGCTAAGACTTTTAAGGCCTGCACTTTTATGCTCTGTGAATGTCTGATGATCATCCTCTCTCTTGAGCCTGGGTTTTAACCCGTAAAGCCTGGTTTTTGAATGGCTAATCCCGCAGGTCATTTGGACACGAGCACTGATAAGCGCTCTCTCCCCCCTTCTCCGCCTCGCTCGACCCTGGATAATGTATTGAAATAAAACAGGAGGTTACTGGGTGCAGGGGGCAGCGGCTGTGGAGCCAGACGAGAAGGAGTTTACGGCTCTGCTCGGCAATAAAACTCAAGAAAAAGCAGAAATATGTGGTTCTGAGGGAGCGCTTTAGTAGAGCGTATACAGGGGCCTGGGTATAGGGGCTGCTGGTGTATGTTATATATTGCACTGCCATGTTTTTGTGCAGCAAGAACAAAAGATGGCTGTGGCGCCAACTTGTAACTTGATATTAGGGAAATAAATTCAAATAAACGTTGCATGGCTTCGAAATCCTGTTGTAGCTTAATGGTATCACTTATTTCTATTTGAAGATATATGTGCAAGTTGAAGCTATTAATACTTCTATCAGTGCTTTATTGACCTGCTTCTAGGGGTTCGAATGAGGCCATAGGTGAAAGAGTCCACTTGATGATTGTAACCAATGTCCACTATTGATTTTGCAAACAGAAAACACTCTCTGGTCTCTGGGCTACAAAAGGTCACAATGAAAGGTTGAGTGAGTTGGGTCTGAACTCCGTGGATCAGTGCTGATGATAGGAGCCTCATGTGTGTGGCTCAATGACATAATTTAACCTGTTGACAATTTGTAGCATAGAGAAAATGGTTTGTCATGCACTCATAACAAAACAGAAGCCAATGAATTACAGCACCCATTGCCAAATCACATACCTGCATAAAACTACTGCGCCTAAAATAATCTGATTGATGTCTTTAGATGGCTTTCAACAATCAAGCGATATTATGCCATTTGCCGTGACGACGCAGACTATTGCCGCAACTTGTAATAATAACAATACTGCTTATAGTGGTGGAACATTGCAGCAATTTCATTAAAGAATTGAACAAATTTCCGAAAGTGTGAGAGGAGCCCTGGAATGTGACAGCTGCGTCTAAAAGTCACTCCGCTCTGCACAGAAACTCATTTGTATTTACTCCGCAAAGGTCGATTTTCCCATAGTTACCCGGGGTTTAATATAGAGCTGCATTAAAACTGTTGACATCTGTTGGGGTTTTTTTGTGCCGCGACTTGGCATGGCCGCTTGACTCGCACCTGCTTCTGAGCGCACCTGGACCATCAAACAATGAGGCCATAAACACCAGCGTTTCACTGTAGGAGCCCTCTCCGCTCACAGCATTCAGACACACACAGGCTCTTAACAGCTGTTTCTCGCCCGTACTGACCTACTACGTCCAGGGTGTACGTGTGGTTGATTGCCCCGAACTCATTCTCGACCAGGCAGGTGTAGTTGCCCTTATCTGATGGCACCACGCTCTCCATGATCAGGGTCCAGTGTTGGCTTCGTACCTGCGGGAGAGACAGCGGGGCATTGGAAATGTTAGGAACCCACAATAAGAGCTTTTTTAAAGAGGAACAAGCGAGTTTGGACATAAAGGCACCTCACTAAACAAGGCAAACAACAAAACAAAACTAACAATAAAACAATCACAACTAATAATTTACGGTGGAATGGAATGTTAATAATAATGGGTCATGTTGATTATGTAATACTTAATAATAACTAAGTCAATGTTGAATTAATAGAATGGTGACTGGTGTTTATAAGTAAAGATTGGTTATGGTTATTAAGCGAATGGGAAAGATGGAAAAGAAAAGTACAAATTGTAAATAAAAATTTTTTTTTTAAATGCTTATATATTGGTAAACTGCATACATTTCTATCTTCGTGTTGTCTTCTTACTTGGCAGTCTTGTAATCATTACGTGATTTTCTTTTGTTAAACATGAATGTTCTTCTTTAGCAAAGGTGCTGTACGTAAAATTAATGTGGACAATTGTAATTGTGTAATCCAGGAATTTGTAATGTAAAGTGTTATGTTGTATCACTGTATCCGGAATGTAAATTCATTTTGAATATGGGGGTAGGCACTTACAAGCCTTCTTGCTTCGGCCTACTCCTTTTGAGTTCTTGTTACTTTTTTTGTTACTTTATTTATTTTTGCACTGCTACAATATTAATGTAAATAATGTAAATAATCACTCAAATAATCACAAATCAAATAAATAGTTCTATCTAACATACTACGGTACTCATGATTCTCAGCATTTGTTGGCTTTGGGGATTACTTTGAAATGTTTTGTCCTTTAGTGAATTAGTCATTGTGTAGTAACTAATTTAATCATAGTTAGTCCACGTTTAGTCATTTTCTTAGGTGGTACTTGGTGTAAAACGATTGAGAACCACTAAATTAAAGCATAAATGTCTTCAAAGAGTAGTCATCTGGACAGGGTCATTGTTTTTAGTTGAAGACAGTTCTCTCATCATTGTCCTCACCTAAAAGAATAAAATTTGTGTTTTGGTTGTGTTTTCATTACGTTTTTTTTTTCTCTCTTCATGTTTTGGTCACATTCTTGTGGCTTGATCAGTTACGTTACACTAAAAAACTGAAATGCGACCAGAACACTACAAAAAAGCTATGAAAACCTGATGAAAAACCGCAACAAAAATGACTAAAACATGATAACACAAACAAGGAAGCTTAGATGAGTTTTGCAGGTCTTAGCTTTCAAATAAGGCGTGACACTGGCCTATAGACTGTAAGCTCCAGTCGAGAAGCTTTTAGATTTGGGTAAAACTGGAGAGAATGTTCTCAGTTAAGGCGGGGTTAAAGGGACTATACGGACTTTAAAAATGTTAAAATTAAGTATTTTCCCCCACCCTACATGTTCCAGCCATGTCCTAATGTGTAGAATGAGCCCAGACCTGTTCACCACAACTGCTGCTAAAATCCTGCACTGTCACTCAAAAAGGTGTTACTTCGGGTCCGAATTAGTTACGCATAAGACCTGAGGTGGCAGTAGTGAGTATAAAATGACCAACTTGCATCCAGTCCCTTTAAGGGGTTAAATAATAATAGATGATCTAAATCTAAATTTGTTGATTTTTATTTATCCTTATTTGTCCCACTGAGATTAGGAATCTCATTTCCAGGTGAGTCTTGGCTCCAGAGGGAAACCTCTTGTACATGTTTTTACAGGTATAGGGAAACCGGAGTAACTGGAGGAAGCCAGGGAAAGACCCAGTCCAGGTGGAAATCGAACCCAGGACCTTCTTGCTGTAAGGCATGAGCGCTAACCGCTGGCTACATACTGTATTTTGTTTTGTATCCTGAACCAATATTTGGCTAGCAATGGCCAAGGAATGAAAGATGGCAATAATAGAAGCTACAAAAAACATGATCCACATTATGTCTGGGGAATAAATCCGTAGCTCGAGGCCACTTTGCATGTTCATTTCTTAGCCGTCTATTCTTTCCAACAGAATAGCCCTCGGATGCCCAGACATGTCACAGCAGAGAAACGGCTAATTCGAAAGTCGAGCAACGCTTTTTTTTTGTTGTGTCTCAAAGCGGTGCCAAGTGACATGTAGAAAGTAATCTGTGTTGATATTAACATTGTATTAGTCTATTCTTCATTCATTTGTTCGACTTGTTAGATGCCTTTATGGCAAATTGAGCAAACACAATGTCAGCAAGTCGCCTGGAACACGATGCTCCTCGCGTTTAAACTTTTAACCATCTTAGCGACCGTGTTTGTAAACCCTGTTTAAATTGAGGCCGGAGTTAGCGCTGCCGCAGCGGAGCCAGCAGGACCAGTTCTCCCTGATTGAGTTACCTCGGTATTCGCGGCACATTTCGATCTCACTTCTCTCTATACCTCACTGTCTAGGGGCATTTAACCCTCACGTCCCGGGGCCTTGGGTTTCCGACTCACGGGAAGTGAGTGGGGAGGGGGCTATTCGAAGTTACAGGAGGGGCTGAGCAAAGTGTCCCAGCGAGAGGAGGCGCACGGATGAGCAATTTCAATTTCACACAAGAAACACCGGCTTTCCTCTGCTTTGTCCGGCTGACTGTCCACTGATGGATGGAAAGGGGGACAGAAGAGCGGCAGGATAGAAGGAGCCTTTAAGAGGTGGAAATGCTTCATATGTGGGGTAGTAGTAGATGTAGCAGCAAATATTAGTAAAAGAATGGTAAGACTAAAGCAATAATATGTATAACTTTCATAACATCTGGGGGGAAAAGTATATCATTAGTAGTAGAAATTCATAGTGAAGCTTTTTGGATATTTCCTGGATGACTGAGAGCATTAGAGCAGGTAGAAGGTGTAATCATTTTAGTACAGTAAATAGTGAGGCTTTAAAATGTGATATCTTGTTAAAATCACTGGAATTAAGAATATTTGACCTTAATTTGTGTAACTCTGACTTGCAGTAGTAAAAAGTAAGTAAAAAGATCTGCTATTGGAGTATGGTTTCGTTCCTATTTTTCATTTAAAATGAGGCAAAAATGATGTGCAATGAGAAATGTAATCTTATTATAATAAGATGCGTTACTTCTTTGTTTAAGAGCAAAAAGACTTGTTCCATAGGCAAATTATTTTACTTACTACTCATATTAATGTGAAAATCCCAAAGAAAATTGTATTTATTTTTGTATTCGTTTTTGCATTATAGGTAGGGGCTTTTTAATATTGTCCAGGATATGTATGACCTGCATTGCTTCAAACAGCAAACGAAATTGGAATCGATAGTTCAGATGTCCTTCTCGAGAAGCACTATGGTGGACACATGGCTATAGAAATAGGTTGCATTTGTGTTAGCAGTGTGACCTAATGTTGGTAAGATAATTTTATTGAGGCAAAGATTGTGTCACTCCGTACTTCAACGTAAAAGTGGACATTTGCACTAAATCAATTTCATGTATTGGCTGTTTGTCTTTTACCTTGTAGCCCCCCATGCGGTCCTCCTGGCGGAAAGGCCTGTTGTTCTTGAGCCAGCGCAGTTTGGGGGTGGGTTTGCCTCCTGCAGCACAGCGGAACTTCACTGTGTTCGCAGCTGGCACCGCGTGCAACTTCTTCTCCATCTTCGATGACGACGTCCAGTAGGGGGCACTGGAAAGGAAAAAACGCAAAGGAGGTCAGTGCAAAAGTATTATCTTTATCATAAACACTTGAGAACACAGTAGCAGCTCGAGCACTGCACAATCGCGAGACATGTCCAGTGCCTTGGCAGAGGTTTCCACAACTGCTTCTAGTTTTATGCTCATTGTTCATTTAAGCCATCTTTCTCTCTTGACTTTTTTTTTGTAACACAGTACTGTAGTGTTTAACAGTTCAGACTGGAGGCTATTGGACTAAGAAAGGCAGATACAGTGTGAGCAAGCGTGACTGCGGAGGAGCCAAGGCCGAACCAATCTTAACACTTTCCAAACCCCACTTAGATCTGACCCGCAACCAAACGGCACCCCATATATACACACACAGGATATAGATCACACACACACACACACAGACACGGGGCTAAATGAAAACACACACTGGAGGCTCGCTGCAGTGTTACAAAACATGAGCTCCGAGGGGAGAAACTGGCTGGGCGTTGCCAACAGGGTAAATGGACCATCACATTCAATTTCATCTTATTCCACTTAGCAGCTTTCTTTCACTCCCTACACTTCCTACAATTACATGAGCTCTCCTGTTTATCAGCCTGTCACTTGGCTGGTGCAGCTATATCACATTTAGGAAACCATTATCGACCATTAAAGATTACACTTAAGTCTCTTTTGAGCAAATATTTTTTTATATGGCGGCAAAGCAATGTTAGTATATTTGGGAAAGCCATTAAGAATTATAGAATCACATGAGCTGGGACCAGAGAGTGCTCATAAAAACACTTGAAGTAATCTCTTATTTTGACCAACTTATCACTCTATGTTCCACCTTAAAACACATATATGTTTAGTACCACAAGGAAAAGGCTAAGACCAAATATGACTAAATTAGGTGTATGTAAGGTCTATAAAGGGTAAAGACCGGCATTAAAGCAAAACTAAAGCATAAACATCGTCTGAAATTGGAAATAATAATAATAGTGCCAGGCCCAAAACTTGGATTGCAATGGTTGCATCAAGATATGGTATTTCTAAACACCGCATGCTTTAGAGGCAGATGCTTTTATGTTTAGACACCAGAAAAGATCATACATGGTTCTATATAGTGTTACCAATTGTTGTTGTTTTTTTGGTTTAGGTGTATCCCTTTTGTGTGTGCTTAAGATGCGTAAGAGACAACTGTAAAGCTAACTGAAACTAACCCTGATCGATACAAAACAATGCAAAACAATAAAGGTTATGTTTGAGGACAATCTGTTAATAATACAATATGTCACGAGGAAGCAACCAAATCCAGGAAGTAGATCCTCAACTCAACGACGACAATTGCGTTTAGCCAGAATGCAATAACTTTGAACAGCCTATAGCCTTCAACAGGACTTCCTGAAATCCATCACTTCCCAGGCTCCCATTTGTCCCAGCTCCAGTCTGTGTTTCTCAGCTGGACGTTCCTCCGGAGCCCCCCCCCCCCCTCCACCTCCCCTCCACTCCGCTCCGCTTTCTCCGCTCTGCACCTGGGCGCGTGATTGCCTAAACAGATGGGACTCCACTCCAAGCTCAAAGTCAAACAACAACCCAAACGGCCCATGCGCCGGACCAGAACTTCCCTCTCACTCGGAGCAGAAGTACGAGCGGAAAAAGGGAATACCCGGCTGATAAGAGCCGTCGTAAACATGTAAATAAGGCCCGGGAGATGGCCTGATATACGGTCACCCTCCCCTCCTCCCAAATGCTGACAATCCTCTTCACTTCGCACACACACTATCAGACACTTGCCATGAATTTCTCTGGCACGGACAACCGGACAAGACATGCATACTTGGATAGACAAGTCAGTAAACAGCGCTCTTCCTTCCTGGACTGCATATGGTACAAAGTATAATAAGTCATTGGAGATCCTCTTCCTGCATTGTCCTATAATCTATTAGTATGTATTTGCAAACAGAGGCATTTTCTTCCGCTTTATCCGGGGCCGGGTCGCGGAGGTGGTTAATTCCATTTCTTGTAACTGTATAATCACCAGCTGCAGAATCAATGTCAGCAGCCTGCTTGTATATTGCAATACTTTTTAAAGGAGGGGGGGGGGGGGTATTATGTTAAAAATCGACTTTTTCAAGCTTTATATCATGTTATTATGTCATTCCTCATTAAACACATGCCTGGAGTGTTGCCTTGGCTCATTCACATATTTTTGAGTAATCAGTAAAAACTTAGACGGCAGCCATTTTAGGTGTAGCTATGCCTCAGTCCTCCTGGGAACGCCCCCACCTCCTGGAGACGCCTCTGGACCTTTCGTCACCAGCCAAGCCACCAACCACTGCTCCTCAGCTCAGCAGAGCTCCCTCCCTACACAGTAGTGTTGTTTAAATGCCACAGCAGTGTGCTGAAGGGGGCGTGTCGGAAAGCTTCTTAAAGAGACAGAGGCCTATTTCAAGACGTTCAGTACAGCCATTTTGAGAGAGCAATTTTATTCAAGGCAGTTATTTTAATTTACTGCATATACAGACCAACAGAAGGTTACGTCATCATTGTAGTATGCTATAGACTGGTGCTATGTGATTGAATAAAGCATAATACCCCTCTTTAAACAAAGGGGTTTGGCACTTTTTGAGCAGGACAAGTGATTAATAAGAGAGCTTTGCATCCCATTTTTCATAGATTACGGTGACGTCGATAGTAGTTTGACGTGTGCAAAGTGAAAAAAAAAAGCCCATTGCTCCGTATCACTGTGCGTCTTCATCTACGGCAGAGTAAATTCATGATGAAGATTGCATGTTTTTCTAATCACCCCAGCTCCGTCCACGCTCTGACACAGACAGATGAGGCGCAGACTGGCCCATTGCGAGGCTGTCTCTCCTCTCCTCTGCGAACCCCTGACCCCCATATTGGCGGCGGGGTCGGCGGACGAGGTGAGGACTTGAAAGGTGAGCGGGGCTGTTTCCCATGCTCTTCCGTCCGGCGGGGCAACACTTCAAACGAGACGACCCTCTCTCTGCCCCACTGTCTCCAGATGGGGCCGGACGGACTCTCACTGTCCCGCAAAAGCCCGCAGTATCCGGAGACCCGGCTGTTTGTCCTGCAGCGGACCAGGGGTGAGCTGAGGTTATCTGACTGCGCAGCGATGACGCCAGGCTGCCCTCGCGAGCTCTACCACTAAATGCTTCCATGTCCGTGTTAACTGTGCTGTGCTATGGCCCCGTGTGAGCAACAGGAAGAACGTGGTCTGACTGAAAAATACAATTGTGAGACTAACAGAAGTAAAGCGACCATAAGCATGAATAATTGAGGGTTAAAAACATTCCTTTGGGTATTCCAGCAATGATATTTCACGTTTTAAAGTTTGAAATGATGTCTATTCAAAAAACAAAACAAAAAGATTGACTGCCCTTATCTGGACTTCGAATCAACTCTGCAAACAGCAGTAGGGAACGTCCTGTTATAGAACAGCTAGCAAATTCATGCCATCGGTAGTTACACATTTTCAGCGCAGAACGGTTGCTGTGTTGAATAATGGGCTTTCAAATGTAGGGAACAGTTTCTCGTGTTCTCTCTATTTTCCTTGAGGGCCAACAAATTCTATATCTGCTCTTACATTCAGATGCCTTCCCCTCCTGAGTCTCGAAGATGATACTGTGGCTGTACTTTTGACTCACACTATGTAACTTTTTAGAGCCTAAAGGGTTACATAGTGTGCTGCTTATTAATACCTCTGGGCATATTTTCCTTCCAAGTCTAACAACATCTCAGCAAGTCAAGTCAAAAGGGGAAATGTGTTTTACGTTTCTTTGTAAATATCCGCATATACGGACACTATAAAGGATTGGAATCGGTATCACTTTAACCAAAGCGCTATTCCAAAATCCTCAAATCAACAGGTCTAAAAGCCAATGCTCCACGTGGCTTTATAACTAAATGACATCAGCCGCCCCCTCCCATCGGTGTCCCCCCCCCCCCCCCCAAAAATACAGTCTTCCCTCTCAAGTCTCCTCTGTGTCTCCTCCAATAACACCGCTCTTTTAATGACGAAGCACAAACTCTGCGTACCGTCTCCCCTCCCCGACCTCGGCTGCTGCAACGTCTCCTCAAAGTCAAATCAAAACGCTTTGTTTCACCGTGGCCCCGTGCCCAAGCCCCGTTTGAAGTTGAGGGGGGCGGGGGGGAACAGGACTACCACGCCCACATAGTATTCCCTCTACCTCCCCTCTTGACTCCAAAACTCAGAAATCTTTTGGTACTGATTCAGCTCACTCCTCCTCCTCCTCCTTCTTCCTCTTCTTCTTCTTCTTCTCCTAAAATTTCAATAATAACCCTAGTTTTGTAAGCAACTGCTTGCGAACTGCCAGAACAGCTTTCTCTTGTTTTGTTGCTGGATCTATTCCCTAATCCCCTTCCACTATTTTTCCACACTAAGTCTCTCTCTCTCTCTCTTCCCCCCATATTTAATGGATTTCAGGCAATTACAGTTCGCCCGTAGTGGGGGAGGAGAACTGCGTGTGGAGAATTTTAACAAGATGTGGAAGCCCTCATCTTGACTTTGGAGTGTGTGTGTGTGTGTGTGTGCGTGCGCATACGGGTGCAAAGCATGTGTGCGCGTGGCTATATAAACTAAATACTAGCAGGGAAGTTAGCAGGCGAGGTTTTGGAGCGAGGAACTTTCTCTTTCTCACACACAGACGGCCATCAGGTAGGTAACCGGGTCCAGATGGGGTGTTTTTTTTATAATGGATGAGCCCAGCTGACTGCATGGCTGGCTGGCTGGCTGGGTGGATAGATGGCTGCTTGGCTTGGCCCCATGAAGCCAAACTACACGAGAGACGTTAGTAGGAGGAATGCTAAGAATCCCTATATTCCCTAGAGGACCGCGCCTGGGAGACGTACACAGATCCACACAAACTTCACAGTAAAGGGCTAGACAGGAATGCTATAGAAGAGGTGTGCAGAGCAAGGCAGAGGTGACCAGTGTGTTCAGGCCTGCCAGTATTGAAAACAAAGACATTTTCTGAACGTTTGAGAATTACTGGTATGGGTTAAACATAGGGCTGCGCAATATGAGAATAATACAATATTCGATAACCGTTTTGAGTATTGATTTTAATAATAGTATGAATTTATCACTGCAGCTTAAAGTCAAGTGAGTTAAGAGAATGGCTTAATATTGTGTACAAAAGTTTAATACAATATGGACTATAACAAAAATAGTTGATTATAGTTGTAGTAGTTGCATAAATCATTGTGAACAAATTCAAGGACACAGTGCAGGATCATTTCTGCATCAATTCTGTGAAAAGCGGCATGCACTGTAGCAAAATGCATTAGTGGACAAACACGGCCAAAGCAAAACCAAGCCCCCGACGATCCCCAGTTATTGAGCATTTATTGCAGACAATTTTGGCAACGTATTACTATGCGGTCAAAAAGCAGAAAAACTATTCCATACAGCACGTACGGAATGAGGGCAGGACACAGACTAGTCTAACTTCACTCATTTGCCCCTTAATACTCACTCAACTGCTCCCCGTCCGCCCCTGTGTCCTCCGAGCGCTCAGTATCGTCCTCGTCATCCCCCGACGAGATGGCATCTGCACAGAGCAACCAGGGTTACTATTGCCACTTCATAACACCTCCCCTCACGCATGCAGAGTTTCAGTGTTCACTCAGTCCTGCAGATGTAAATACTGTGTTGGCCAATATGTACACACCAAACTTACACTAATATGAACCACATCAATAACAGGCCTCACAGTCTTCCTCTATGGCCGCTGTTTTGACTCAGGTACACCTTTTGTTAGATGCAACACACAGTGACATTCACACAGTTACTTTTAAATTTAGATTCATGAATTCATTTTGGACAAAAACTAAAGACAAACAACAGTAACAGACAGGGGACATGCCAACGCCACATCCAGCATTAACCCAGAAACCTGGTGTGAGACAGAAGTGCTAACCACTCTGCCAATGAGCACTTGAACCATTCACTCCAACACAAATGTCTTGACAGTAAGAAGTGTTTTTGCCTCCAGAATACTGCCTGGGGCTTCCATCCATGGCCATGTTCTGACTCTAACTCAGCCCTGCACTCACAGCCTGCCTGCTCCTGACTCACCTGTGACATTGACTATGAAGCAGACTGTGTCTGTGCCCACACTGGTGCAGGCGTACAGGCCTGAGTCCTTGGCCGTAGCATCACGGATCTGCAGCACGTCCTGCTCTATCAGCGTGCGATTGTTGGCGCCCAGAGAGCGGCCATCTTTGGTCCAGGTGATGGTCCCCGTCAGTGGCAGCGGGCAGCTCAGCTTCAGCAACTCCCCGGGTGCACTGAGCACAGCGTGGGCTTAGAAATTTGGTATTTGTTGGACGCCTCTGCAGGAGTGAGGGGCAGGTAGGAGGAAGGTGCACAAGGACAGACAGAGAAGGGAGAGGAAGAGACAAGCCAGAGTGTCAGAAACAAAATCACCACATGAGCCCATGGAAGCACTTCATTATATGCACAGAAAGAACAGGCCCGTATAAATCACCTTGTTATCATTATCACAATCTTCCCAGAGTAAAATACCACTTTTCTGTGACAGTCTATCATTGGTCTTTATAGATTTAGAGCATGCAGTTAATCACCCAACAGTGTGTACAGAAAAAATCAATGCGGGTGAAAATTGAACATAGCTGTCCCCCAGTTTCCAAACAACTTTTCTGATTGAAGCCAAGCAGTGGATGTGTATATTGGTGAGTATGTGAGTAAATAAAAAACGAGTGATCAAACTCCCCTCATCTGTCCATTAGCAAAGCAAGCAGCCAGAAGACGAAGCATTTTTTTACAGCAGGGGATAAGAAAGGGAGGGTAAGGTTGCCTTATTGGGTGTTTTGTTTTTGCATTTTGGACTGTAAACTTTTGACCTGACCATAGCCTGACTCTGCTGGTTTCCAACGCTTTCATAACATGGCCATGGAGGACTTATAACCCCTGCACAAAATCTGCCGGCCAAAGCACAGTGTATGTGGCTCAGCTTGACTCCAAAGAGCGTAAAAACTTCACATCTGGGAGAAAATCCAAGTCTGCGTGAGTGAGTACATTGTGTCATCTGGCTATAACTGTCGTGAGTGTGCACAACCAGGATACGACCAACGACGTCACTGCTATAGAGGTAGTACAGTATAGAGAGTGTTCAAATTTATGATCATGATAATAGGATGGAAATAGCATTGGCAACTATGTTTCCATGGTATTATCAAATAAATAAATACTAACCACATTTCCTGGTATTCTACTTTTTTTATACCAGGTTATGTGTTAGGGTTTGGTTCAGCCCTATTACATTGAAATAATGAACATTTGTGTCCTGTTTCCTTGTAATTACCATACTTGCCATGTTATAACACTTTAAGGAACCACTGTATTCCCTTGTTATGACCATTACTGCTATTACTGTGCTTCAAAGAACAAACATGTCTTGACATTAGGACAAACACTATCCCGCATTTTCAACACAAAAGCTGCCACTTCACACTTCTTATGAAGAATTTTGTAATCACAATATTAGCCTCTTCGATAGCAATGCATTAAGAGGCTTTTGTGGGGATTAGACTGGATTTGGTTTAAGAAAGTGCCAACAAGAAATTAAAGCGAAAGCCTGGAATACAGGGGCTACAGTTACGAGGAGTATTTGTTGAGCATTTCATAACACTACTCTACACTACAGTACTCCTCTGTGTGTACTGGCATACCTCAGCTGCCTTTACAGGAAGTAGTAGTCCTACCTCGAGGCACGAGCCAGGGATACGGGCATGTTTTTAAGAGTCTAAATGTCCCCTGTGGGCAAGTCAGTGCGCACAGGTACAGTCCCCGCATTGTCTTCAATCCGGAAATAATTAACCCTCTCCCCCTGAGCGCTAAAGGCAGAGAGACTGTGGGTGGCCAGATAAGAGGTGGAGCAGCGCTGATTGATGGAAGCTTTCTCAAATACCTTTTAAGGCAGGATTTTTACAAACCAGACGCTATGACATGACCGGCTCCAGACTCGTCTTAAAGGTTGTGGGGGGGAGAATTGTAGGTGTTTTGGCACGGGAGTGTTATGAGAACTAGGTGAAATATGGGCCTAAATGTCACGCTGTCAAACTGGGCTGAACAGGACGAGATTTGTGGGAACTATTATGGTTGTTGTTGTGACTCAGATTTTAATGGGTTTAAGGTAGAGAAATGTTGACTTGTGGAAAACAACTGTCGTCTAGTGTTCGCTTATAGTTGACCATTTTCAAAACAATGGCTACACCGTGAAGGATACTGTAATGATCTGTGTTCTGTCCCCTGTTTTGGTTTGGTTCTGTGTCTAGTCTTGTTTTATTTTGTCATGTCTGTTCTGTCCTTGTGGTTTTGCTTTGCTTCCCTCGTGTTGAGTACCTGCCTCGCCATAATGTGTTTCACCTGTTCCTGTGTATTTAGATCCCTGTGTTTTCATTGTTTCTGTTTGTGCTCTGTGTTTGTCCTGTTCTGCTTTCCCGGTCTGGCCTGTAGTTTTTGCCTTGTTTTTTTTTACAGTTTTGTCAGTTCTCGGACTCATCTTGGTCTCATCTCCACCTCAATCATAACAGATACGAGTATAGGTGCCTTTTTGTACTATGGAGAAGTTCGATACAAGGCTTGGCTATAGATTTCAGAGTGACTAAGCAATGCACCACCTGGATTTCTCGTGATACTTGCACCGCCAGGCTTTTCTCCTGTCAGCACTTCTTACAAGAAACGAGGAGCTTTAGTGAAAGACGATCCAGACTGCAAAATGTTGATGTCTTTTCACGGATGGGAACGCTGTCTCCCGTTAGGTTAAAGAACAACATGCATGCACGTGTGAGCTGCACCTTTGTCCCGTCACCAGCTGTCTCCCTTTTTCCGCACTCCTACTCGTCCAACCCCAAACCCCCCGCTCCTCAGAAACACCTCCCCAAACACACGGAGACCCTCGTGACCCCGCTGACCTGACCCTGACCCGCCCAAACCTGTTGACACCTCCGACATGCCAGATTCTTCATGGGAAACTTGTGCCGTGCGAGAACAGGCAGACCCCTGCTCCTGCTACGGGCCACAAAAACAACAATTACTCAGATCTACACTACCGTTCAAAAGTTTCACCTCACCCAGACAGGTTTAAGTTTTCCATGAAATCTTGTATGGAATAGCCTTAATTTCAGCAGGAACACTCTGCTCAAAAGGAGTGGGCCGAAGCAAGAGCTTATAAATGCCCACCCCCAAAATCAATACAATTAAATCAATACAATTAAAATCATCAACAGAAAGGAGGCACAATTACAACAACGGTCTTGTTTCATGTACGAAGTCTAGTACAAAGCAAGTAACAAAGGGCGATCATTACATTTCTTTCAGAGGGTTACCATGCCTAACTATAATAATAATAATCAAACTCACAAATGCTGATGCTCCAGATACTCAACTATAGCTTAAAGGAGGGCCAGTTTTGTAGCTTCTCTCACTGTTCTAACATAACTGCATGAGGGATTTCTAATCATCAAATCACCTTAGCGAACACAATGTACCATTAGAACGCTGGAGTGATGTTCACTCATGTCGGCATTCCATTAAAAACCACCAGCTAGACTAGTAATTTACCACATTAATAAGTCTAGACTGCATTTCTGATTATTTAATGTTTTCCTCATTGAAAACACAGTGCATTTCTTTCAAGTTGCCCCACAATTTTGAATGGTAGAGCATATTTATAAATTTATAAATTCGTTTGACTGTTCCTTTTCTGTGCTTTTGAGCAGCGTTTCTCCAACTGTGGCCGTGCACCGAGGCATTTTAATAATGCTTTAGTAATGCGTTAATGTGTTCATCTTGTAGTCCAATATTTTGCACACGGATGCTCAAATATCTTATAAAGTGGTTCTTAAAGTTTGAGAACCACGATTTTAGTGAAGGACCAGCCAGATGAGAGAAAACCTCGGTAAGAGGAGTCTCCAGTGCTCTGTATGGGGCAGTGGGTTTGTCGAAAGCATGCTTGTGTATCTGAATAGGTGAATCTAAATTTCCACTCGTAAGTGAACGCAAGAGCGAATATTTCAATTGGCTGCCTTCGAGGGTGTTCCCCATCGAATGCCCTATAACAGAAGGATCCTCTATACTACACGAATGCTACATCACAGTCTGCCTTTCCTTTTCCTAACCTCCATCCTCTCTGTAAATCCATTATCAAGTGTTGAGCAGACAGCGTCCTCTCGTCTCACGGCTGGTCAGGCCCGGGACACACGCTGAGCTAAAGACTTGAAACGTTTCACTCCAGCTTTTTCATCTCGCAAAGTTTCGGACGCCGCAGGATCCTCCTTCACACTCTCCTCACAAATACTTTCCCTCCATTTCTATCAAAGCGCCCTCTCTCTCTCTCTCTTTCCCTCTTTTATCACTATCATTTTGAGGCTCTATCCCTCGCCTGGAGCGCCGTCTTTTCTTGCGCTATTACACGTGTCTATCAGGTGTGATCAGGCTGCCCTCCTCCGCTCACTATCTCATCTCTCACACCATCTTGGCTCACAATAATTAGTCTAGCAGGGGCCCCCGAGATGAAGGAGGCAATTCTCGCAAACGTCTTCACATCTGCTCGGGCCCGTCTGTCTCTCTGTCCGTCTGTCAAATCATTCAGAGGCCCGGAGAAGATGTCGAGACTGTGTGTGTTTGTGCCTTTGTTCGCTCTGAAATATTTTTCATAACACAAAACTCTGGACAAACTTTATGGTTTTGATCACTCTCCTGCCATCTGTGTTGAATTGTGGATGTGGAAATAGTGAGGCACCGACCACTTCTCTGGCCGATCATGATCTTGCATTTGTTATCTCCCAGCTATAGGGATCACATGAGGCAAGAATTAAAGCTTTTCCCAACAACTATGCCATCAACAAGTGCCAGCCTTATGGCGCAAACAGCTCAAAAGTCAGACAGACAGCAGACACCATTTGCTAAGTGCCGACCACTCTGTTACTATGCAGCATTTATATGATAGCATCTTTTATAATGCATTATTAAAGGCATGCCTGATTCTCTTTCTTTTTGTTGCTAGAAGTGGAACGAAATTAGTTTTGTCCTCCTTTAGTGTGACATGTGTGAGAAAAACACTGTGCATCTACTTATAAAGCATGTGTATCAATTTCTATAGCTGTCTAGCGTTTCTGTGACATCTGATCCTGAGAAATGACCTAAAACGTTGTGAAATTAGCCTATGAACTTATCCCTGTGAAGAACTGGGACGCTACAAACATGTTAGGAAAGTTAGGAATGGGTTTTTAGTGACTTCCTCTTTCATTGTTTGTTATCAAAAGATCTGCCTTTCAAGTGTTATTTGCATTATCGACCGACTATACTTAACTAGGAATGGCTCCGAGGCTAATGTGGGTGGTATTTTTTGGTCTATTGACTTTTCACAAAGCCTAAATCAGTAACTTAATAGTTGAATAGTGAAGATGTAGTATGCTCGGCTTATTAGTTACTTAACTTTAATTACTATCCACAACTACTTTTACTTCTTCTATAACTTAGCACACAACAATACTCTGCATGCTTATACTCTAGTGCAGATTCTGCCTCCTCCATCTCCCTTTAAAGTCTGCCGTCATATTTAAAAGAGCCCATCTCTCCCCAGAAAGCCACTTCATCTCTTCAATCTCCCTCTCCTCGCCGTGGCTTCTGTCGATGGGAAAGGTGGACTAAACGTAATGAGTGCCATCTCTCAGTCTCCCTCAGCCAAATCACATTAAAGCGGGTTGATCGTCCTCACGTCCCCTCGTCCCGGGACTTTTTAGGCTTCACCCTTTTTGTGTGTGTCTGCCGCTCCTCACTGATGTCTGTGGCTTTTCTCATTCAAATCCTCTTTAGTCTTTTTATGATGACAAAGGAGCTGCTGCATGAACTGGCTCCTGCTGGTGTCCATGGCGACGACCCCAGCTCCCACAACCCCCCTCCCCCTTTCAAAATACCCCATTACCCCCGATGCCTGAACCCGACCCGACCTCTTTAGTTTTATCAGAAACACCCCTTCGTCAAAAAAATCTTCTAAACATTAGAAAGCAGAATAGGTATTTGAAGTGTTAGGGCATGTTTTATATCACACTTTGTCGGCCTATTAGCATAACTACCTTGAAGTCATTTTGTGATGAGATTCAGAGCCTTTTTCCCCATTCTGTTTTCCAAACTTGCAGCATTATCAGATTATGTCTTAGATCAAGTAGAAGGCTTGCTGGAACCACAAAAAAAATCTATTTTATTAAACAGTTTTATTTTTTTAATAAATATCATGGCGACGTGTAAACAGGGCAACCTCCTTCTCTTTGGTACAGCTGAGTTTTTGTGTGTTTTTTTGCCTTTTTCTGCAGATCCTACTAATATAATATTATTGTTTTATGGTAAAAAAAAAAAAGTGTTAAAGTGCATTTGACAGGTTTCAATGCTTTTGAAAATATGACTTATATGGATAATATCTGTTGTAATAATATGTATCCGTTTTTTTCAGTGAAGCAGCAAATAATAAGTAACGTTGGGAGGTAGAGGTAAAGTTCCATAGCAGTTTGACTGACTCATTTCCCATTGACTTAACATGGTTGCACGGCAACCGTTTAAAGTTTTACCTCTATCTATGTGACTTCCTGTCCGTGTCGAATAAGGAAGTGAAACTATAAACATCACAAAAATGATCAAACTAAAGAAAGCTGCGTAAAATGTTTAGCTAAACCTTTAATAACTATGTTTTCGCAAAAATCTAATGTGTCTAATGCACTTCAAGCTTACTACTAGGTAAAGACTGGGCTAGTGTAAAAATCTCCAACCGTCTAAATACTACATACTATAAGAGAGTTGGTAATACTTTTGGGCTTTAAACGAATTATAAAGAAAAGCTTTGTAACTGTTTAATAAAATCATATTTGTGAGTATGCACCACTGCTTGAAGTGTCAACAACGTTTCTAATGTGTTTCTCTGTAAGTGTAAGCTGCATTGTGTATGAAAATAAACGACTGTAATCCTCAACTCTCTTATCATGTCGGTGTGAAGTCAAACACTGCGGTGACAAGACGCTCTCTGACCACATCTCCCAAAGCAAACACTTACACTCACGCAGGCTATTGACTCCCCGCGGGCTGTGAACCTTTTAGATTAACACCAGGCAGCAACAGGCTAATAAAACTCCGCGAAGGTCGTATTTCAAGTCCAAGTGCCCCCCGGTCACACCAGCACCAGCCCGAGTCTCTCAGCATTTGTTTGGAGTTCAAGTCCACACACACAGACATATATAAACTGAGGCCTATTAACTGGCCAGCTGACACTTTTATACTTTTACGGCCCCGCTCCTACTGTGTGGACAGAAGACTATTGCAGATGCAGCGATGCCTTGACTTTCCCACCTTCGTAAACAAAGGACAGACGCACTTGGATGCTGTTGACTTGAGTTGTTCCTGGTAATAGGGCTGTATAATGATGACGTAGTGTGAATTCCCATAAGCAGAACACACATAATGGGGACTTGCATGACGTTGTTTCAGCTCAGTTTAGTTGTGCTGATTTTTGCCATGTAATGTTCCAATTATTAATGCCACAAATGCAAAAAATCTGAGCTTGTTTCATTTCTCAAGATCCGCAAACATTTCATCAGACCAAAAAAAAAATTTACCATTTAAATCACTAACATCATAATAAGTAAATGATGTTTCAAGCTCCCTAAACCAGAGATTAATCATTTCTATTAAATGTGTGTTCTTTTCTTAATCAATGTAATTTCAAGCGCACATGTGGCTGTCTGACTTCAGGACATCCAGGCAACTTCCCTCATCTGTTTTTTATTCAGCAGTCGCCCCGTTAGCCTCCGTTATCCCATGGTCTTTGCAAAAGCAAAAAAGCTCGACCACATTGTCCATAAAGCCACAGCTACACACTGCAGACACACCTTTAGGCCACCCGCGGGTATTTTAATCACTAAGCAAACGCTGAACAAGGTAAACAGTGCCATAGATACTGCAGTGGCAACAATAGCTCTGTTATGGACAACTAAATCTGACACACTACGACTGTTCCTGCAAACAAACTAACACAGGCCACCAGCAGAGCAGCAGCAGCAGGCGTGGGCTGCCGGGACATTGATATGCAACCTGAAGGAGCTACGACAATTACAGCTCCCACACGCGGTGCAGGGTGGCCGGGGCTTCAGGCCATGCAGGGGCAGGAGCAGGAGAGGGGGCAAAGCGAAACTAACGGGGGTTAATCATCCACCAATCTGTCTTACTAATTTTTCTGTGCCTTCAAGCTGCTGGTTAGAAAGACTTCATATCGCATCGATGAAGACTGGCAGCATGAAGGGCGGGTTACTCGAAAATGTGTAATTGAAACGTTAGGTAACAAAAAGACTTGAAATGGGTCTCAAATGATGAAAGATTAGGACAATTGTCATAGCAACAACTCCATTTCCATTCAACTCTAGTTTGGTCTAATCTGGTTCATGTTTTTGTGACATTTTGGGTTAGTTTCTGTTTTAAACTTTAGGCATGGTGTAGTCTTATTTTAGCCACAGTTTCGACCCTGTTTTTTCCTGTTTAAGACTTGGTTTCAGTCTTGCAGGAGAGCATAATTTACACTGAAGTGGTACTTGGAGTAAAAGGTTTGAGAACCTCTCCTGTATCTATGTAAATAATATGAAAACACTGCCTGAATCTGTTAAAAATGCCTGTAAGTAAGCATTATAGGCTTATTTAATGCTTAAACCAGGCTATATAACAGATTCAGTTCTTATGTAGAGGGTCAGCATTTATCGAACAGAGAAGCCAAATGGAAAAAGCTTGTCAACCTTGAAAGTGTAAGTATAGTTCATTGGGTCAGACGTAGATATAAAGTATAAGGTGATGGACCATCAAACCTGTGTTGCCCACTTTGACCCTCTGATAGAATCACCCACAGCTGCAGCAGACCTAAATCCCATCAGCCTTTGCCGTGTGCAGCGTTGACCCCAGATCAGATAAAAGGGGTCAATCATGAGCGCCCCCTAGACCCTGATCATGTGACTTCTCCTCATTGAACTCCTTAATCTCCCATCACCTGACCACACCGCTGGATAATCCCTCCATCTAAGCATACAAGTCAAACACGCTTTTTTTTTCGTGTGTAACTTTGTGGGGCCTGTCATTTGCAGGAAACTTATTAAACCATCAATTTAAACATTCCAGGCTTTGAATAGTTTCATCAAAACAACCAAGTGAAACTCAAGGAATAGAATATTAATTTACCCTAAATACAACCATTGTAACTCACTAAACCCAATCTTTGCACGAGCACGGGGTCTATGAAATTGGCTTTTTCCTAATCTGCAATTACTAGTGATCTGTGAGATCCTTACCAGTGCAACTCTTTATGTTTACCCATGGCTGGCTCGGGTCTGACACAAAGAGGACACAGAGTTCTGACCGTTCATGGATATTTGTGAGTCTTAAAATGACTTGTGGTGTAAAATTAGGATGTGTGCCATAGCAAGATATTCAAAACATCCACTTTCTATGCTTTGAATGGTCCTCAGAGTGACAGGAAAACGTCAGGTGACTCATAATCTCTTACATGAGACTCCTGGCTACCACTTGGAGCAACCTGTGTGCCTTCTTCTTCTTAAAGCAGTACTAAGTAACGTGTTTACCTTAATAAATCCTTTCGTAGTCCCTCTGGGGGTAATACAAGTGTTAATAGAATGATTGGAGGTCTTTCATCTCCCCCTGGTGTCTCTGGCCAGAAAACCATGCTTGCAACTTGACGGACACCGGGGCGGAGCAACCAATACACACTAATAGAATCACGGAGAAGAAGCTAACAGGCTAACGGGCAAAGCTAACTGCGGGCTAGCGCCACTTTAAACAGTATTAACAGCCAAGTTTGAGTGAAAAAAATATTTCCATTGTATAACTGGATGTACAACACCCCTCTCTCCCTTCACCTTTTCTGTCAGTGTAGTATTTACTCTCCAAGACATTTAATAAGTTAAAAAATCGTAACTTGCTAAGACACCTGCAGTGGCGCTTATGGCCTCTAGGGCAAGAGTTACTTAGTACTGCTTTAACTTGAAAAACGCAATCGTGAACTAAAGCGGGATCACCCAGCATGGAGCCAAACAGTCTGAGACATCAACAACTTCACCAAAGCCTCTCATTAGACCCTCCAGGTAAGACCTGCAGCTGACCTCCGGGCCAAGGGTCAAGAAACAAAGGAGCAGCTTAAAAAGTGATGCTAGCTTACAATTAGCATGCTGATTAAGGCCTGCGAACAAAAGGCTTTGAGGAATGTGCGTTACCATCCATCACAACAAACCACTTTAACAGCAGACGCCAGCAGTGGAGACAGGGAGAGAAATCGGTCAAATTGCTCATGATTTTGCTGAACACGTAAAAAAAAAAAAATGGCTTTTTCAAATAATTGACTTAGAAAGAGTTGGAAGACGAGGCTGTTTTTCTCTCTCCAGCTGGGGAAGGGCACCAGCGCAGTGCCAGTACAAACAGTGACCCACCCATTTTACAGCTCATGTCCTCCCACACTCCAACATACCTCTGTGCTCTGAACCTCTGCAGACATGAGCGACTGGAGGTAAAAACTCCAAAGTGAGAACCGCGCACTGGTTCGGGGCAAATAAACACCAACCAGTCAGGCAAGCTGTTATCTAAAGTTTATATGATTTTGTGTTGTGAAATCGCGACTGTCACCTCTTCTATGTGACTGTTTTATTAGTACAGACGTGTAATTAATCACTGTCAGTCGCTTAACCAACGAAGCTTATACAATTATTTTATCGACTGCCACTCAGGTGCAGACACAAGGTGATATATATAAAGTTTATTTTGGCTTCATGCGTGGCCAAAATTCCCAAGAAACTAACTAGTAGCACGACACAGACTAATTTCATGTTTCACCTCTGCCATTATCTCGATAAAAGTCAATCATTCTTTCTTTCTTGTTTCTATTTGCTTATAAACCACTTTCCCTCCTCTCTCTGCTTCCACGTATCTCAACTGCGGTTACATTTAGTGGTTCAAATGTCAATTTGAAACCTCCCATTCAAATTTCGAAAGACCATGCACCATATCTGAACATTTATTTATTTATTTGAGCATACATTTTGCTCAAAAGGAGTGGGCCGAAGCAAAAAGCTTATGAGCGCCTACCCCCAACTCAGTATGATAAAACATTTCACTTCATAATAGTACAATCAGTGTAAAGGGAACAAAAACAACAACAAGGAACAATAGCAAAAAAGGATGAGGTGCACAGTCTGGTCATGTTTGGCAAGATGGCATTTACGTTAAGGAAGATTACATGTCTAAAATGACATGTCTATCATGTACTATAGGCTACACCTTCCCCAAACAAGTAATACTAATTACAACAATAACAATGATAATTCTATGTAATGAAATCGTGATCACTCTCGACCCCTGAAGCATATTTCAGTTTCCACAGCAATAATAAGAAATAAGTTTACATGATCAGTCATACATTTAGCCGCATCATTTTGTGATTAGTCTCATTGAATGCTTTTGAAAGGAATTTCAATTAACAAGTTCTACTGCTCTAACGAACACACAAAGCACAAACTTCAAATGAATATTGAATTTCAACGTAACAAGCTTCAAATGACGGAGGTAGAAGAAACTTGCCTTGGGTTGTGGAGTGAGTGTGGCAAAAGAGATCCGAGGCACTCTGAAAAGGATGAAAGTCCTTTATTGAGAGAGTGCCTCGGATCTCTTTTGCCGCACTCACTCCACAGTCCAAGGCAAGTTTCTTCTACCTCCATGCTTTGTTTCATCCTGGAAGAGCACCTGAATTTTTGAGTAATTCGAACATTTTTAAAGACTGTTTTTGGACCCAGTGTAGCACTTCCCAGCACCTTGTTTTAAGAGCCTCAAAAGACTTCCCATGTCAAATCAATTCCACGATTAAGAACTCCATGTTTCAATTAGAACCAGGTTTATGAGTCGGAGAAACAACAGAAACATCCCACTGTCAGCTATAGTCTCTGTCCCCGTCCCGTCCCGGCCTAGGCCTGTCTCATGTTGGAGCATCACTCTTACCTTCGGGCTCCTCTGTGGTCTCCTCGTCTTTGGCGGCGGTGAGGGGCGGCCGTGCCACACTGAGCGACAGCAGAGACAGCAGCACCACGGCAGCAAACAGCCGGGCCATCCCGTTAGAGAAGCCCCATACCCCCCTCTCCTCCACCTCCCCCTGGACACTGATCCCATCTGAGGACGTCCGGCAAACCATCAACTGCTGAGGGTCGGCCTGTCACTCACTGGAATTTAGCCAAACACCTAAAGAAAGACAACGACAGAAACGTTACCGTAAGTGTGGTATTAATAAACATAATCTATAAACTGTGGCACAAACTTTAAAGCAACCACTGCTTAAGACAAATTATAAATCCTCTGTTAAATGAGAGCTTTAAAATGAATGAACAGCTTTTTATTTCAATCACTATTACTTTGTTTTAACTGGACATATCTGTATAGGCCTAAAAATGACCACATTTTAGTGCTGTTGCTCTTATCCAAACATTATCCTTGACACCTCCCTGTGAAATGTGGAATCAGATCTTTGACAGCCCACTTCCAGCTTCCCAACCCGCTGCTTGAGAACCGCAGGATTACCCTAAATCAACAGCGCTAGACGGTGTTGCAAAATGCTGTCAAACTCGCTGTGCCACAGAAATACCGAGGCACTGAGGCACCAGTAGAAACACATCCACTCCTGCCATTTTAAACGATAATTGTAGGCAGCGCACTAGTTAGTCTTTAGGCAAACCAATTAGCCCGGTACAGCAGCGCCAAAAGGCGGTCATTCACAGCGAGCAAACCCGTCTCATCTCTGAGTCATCGCTTATTCAAAGTTGAGAGCCTTTTATATGGAAATGTGGGATCAACCAGACCTCATGCGGTGAGGAATTTGAATACCACTTTGATAGCTTTTCTAAATGGAAAATAAATTAAAAACTGGGGGGAGCAATACATCATTTTGAAGTGGACTTTTTTATTTGCAACGATACTGGAGCAAAAGTGTCAATTGCTGAGATACGACGGTTTTATTCCCGCGCGCAACAGATGCACCGAACCTGTTGCTGCTGCGCCTCTCCGTCCCGTCTTAATGCCACTTACGCGCGAAGGGTCACTGCCTGCGCTTTCTTGATTTGATTATAAATGCTTAAAAGGTATTCACTGAAACGCAAACGCTGTTACAGTTGGGCCACTTTGCGCCTGCATGTGCACGGTCGGACATCTGCGTTTACAAGAGTATATACACACCGGAGTCTCCAGAGGTTTGGCGGAGTCACGCTTCCCTGCGCTCCTTCTCGCTCCAGCTGGAGATATCGATTTGCGGTCGCCACGGACGCACACACAACAGGCGAGAGGAACTAGTTAAAGTATAGCTACTACTATTTACACATTAACCCTTTGAGTCTGTAACGGTGATGCGCAGTGGGAATTTGGGGGAGAAAGTGGCGGTCATACGCACAACAGGGCATTCAAATAGTAAAACAACAACACCATTTCACATCAAGAAAACATGCGCCATCCCCTAATTATTTCGACGTGCACGCCAGTTTTGCATATCCTACAAGATTCAATCTAAAATAAATCTCAAACTTTCTTTATTACCCAGAATGGTCGCCTGGCGCGCTTGTTGTGTCGCTACAGCCTTTCTGAAAAAAAAAGAAGGAAGAAAAAAAAAATACTGATCGCATTCGCATATGACATAATCTCACTTCAGACCCTTCAACTCTTCGCAGATGTGTCCGCAGTGCCGTGGTGCGTCGTGACAGCGGGGACGCACGAGGTATCCACGCATGCACGGTGCAGCGCAACTTTCATTTAACAGAGGAAGAAGAAAAAAAAAACAGCCTCTGAATGAATTTTCTTTGGCGCTGATTACGTTCCCATTGAAATTCAAATCACTTGGCTCCCGTTGACAATGGGGGCTCATTTGGAGGCGCTCAGTGATTTAGGGCTCCGGCACCAAGGCAGTGGAAAAAACAAGTGCGGTCACGGGATAATTGGCACCGTAAATGCAATGTAGAAAATTAAGCCAAGTAATAAATAACCAGGACGCTCGTTAATGGGGGTCTGAGCTGTGATGATGCAAAGGGCTGTGCGGCGCTTCTCCATAAAGTAAACATCCATTGATTTGGATAAACATAGGCCCAGCTAATAGCCTACTCAAGATGGGTTTGTCAAAATGAGTTGAAATACTAACGTGTCAGTCAATTTAGACTGCGTCCTTAATAATTACACACTTCGCTTTACTTCTCAAAGTCAACGTGGAACACTCAAGGATTAGGGAAACGTAAAAGATGTTTTGCGTAAAAGTTGTCCAACAATGCGTAAACAAGCGTAAATATAGGCTACGCGAGCTGAGACTTAGAGAGAGGACTTACTTGTAAGTGCGAAAGTCGTGGAGGTATCTGTTTTGGCATGCACAGATAAGGGAGGAGAGAGCATGAGCAGAATCCACACACAGGAATGCTCCGACTCCACAATGCACCAAAAAAATCTATACGACGCGCTGCTCTTTCGGCTTTACAACTCCTCCAGCCGCCGTCACCAAAGCGCACCCGGGTATAATCCAAACTCAGATGGTAATGTAGTCCAGTGCCACGCAAAAGAAATCCCACTTTTTCACTCGTTATCCTTTGAGAGCTCTTCGGAAAATCTCGCAGCGCAGTCCCCCCCCCCCCAGAAACTTTGCTCCTCCAAGTCTCCCAAGTTTCTGCTACATGCCGCGTCTCCACTTGTCAAAGCCGCTCAGAGTCTGCAGACCGCGAGGACGAGGGAAAGAGGTTGAAAAACGTGTCGCTGTCCAAACGCAAAGTGTCATAAAATCCTCGCGATGTGAACCGTCCCCACGAAGCGAGCGTCTGCCGTGCGTTTCTTCCGCAGCCTGCCCTCGTACTGTTCCTCAGACGCTTTGTCAGGTTTACGAGGTTTTTTCTGCTCCTTACGTCTCCACACACTGCCCTCCTCCTCCTTCGCTCCAGTGGGTGTCATTCCCCCCCCACCCCCCGATCACCCCCAGTTGTAATTTGAGCCGTTTCCTGGCCGCTCAGCCTTTCTCCGCCCATCAAACTGCAGCGCTGCTTGGCTGGCTGTCCCGCGCTCGACTCGTTTTTACCCCGTGCAACAAGGCGAGGGCCCCATCCATGGCCCAGTGCTCTACTCCTCTCACACTGGAGCCCCGCGGTAAGCACGCCTCCTAGCGGCTGTGATGTGCAGCGAGTCCAACAAGTGTCCCATAAGCCTTGCTACAGAGTCAGTGAGATGCAAACACAACAATGGTAAACAATATTTGAAAAATAGTAAGTATATACTATATGTAACTGTAGATAGATTTGTTTGTGCTGTGGCTTTGATCAAATGAGCACCTTAAAGACACGGTCTCTAAGTCAAGGGTAACAAATCGTTTTTGCTTGAGGCCAACTGGTTGTTGGTGCAAGGACTGAACACAACAGTGTTTTGCATGGAAAGAGATCATATTCAAACACATCTCGTAAAATTTTAATATCATTTTCCTTGAATGAACTGCATACAAAGAATAAGTCTACCTCTTTTCAGGCTAAGTCAAACCTTTTGAAGGATGAATTTGGGCATCCCTGCTTTGCTCTAAAATAATATAATCGCTACTTCTGATAGCAAACAATAAAGAGTAGGCCTAGGTACCGTTACATTTTTTTAATACTTGGTTTTTGATACCTAAACAATTTTTTTATATATATTTGTCATACAACCATAAAACAGCACAATAATGTGAATTTATTCCACAAAAGAATGTTTCTTTTAAACGTTTATCACTTAATTTAGGTGAAACAACCAGGTCACTTCTTCTAATGCTGTCCCTGAACCCAAGAGGCATCGAAACGCATATTTGATATACGTTGACGTATAACTTAATTTTATTTTATTTTTCAGTACCTGCATTTTTCGATAGAGAAAATAGCAAAGATTTATATCATCATTTAAATATGCAGTAGATTAGTGTTGTCCTCGGGGTCAGTCGGTCTCACATCTTGTATCTCCTTAAACCCCTTTGCTGAATGCATCTTCTCTATCTGTAGTGAATCATATATGTAGCTTTATAAGTATACGCTCATTTTACAGCGGGAGACGCAGCTGCAGTAGTTTTGATGGCTGCATCTACCTGAGCACCAAAAGCCTATAGTCAGATAAACTCAACCCTGTATTCAGAGTCTCCTTATGTGTTTCCATCCTGGGAGAGTGAACAGTGGCCCCCGTCGTTGCTCCCCCACCGCCTCGAGCTGTCGCCTGCATTGGTTCAAGTGCTCTCAGAGGCAGAAAAAAACTTTTATTTTTCGTGACGAAGCCCTCTTTTTGTAAGCAGGCGAAGGGAAACGTTTCTATTCAGTCTCGAAAGAGCCACTAACCGCTTTTTTTTCTGGCCTGTTTGAATGAGGCTGTTTTTCGGCTCTGCTTTGCTCCCATCTCTACCTCGACCAGTAAAGCCATCCGATAACACTAGGCCTGACAGGTTGGCCACAGGGAAAGGATTTGGGGGAAGAAGACGCATTTTTCAAGGGTGACACAAAATACCCCCTGCTGTTCTCCATTTTTGCCTCTTTCCTCCTACAACATAAGTCTATTTACAACCCCCTAATTTATTTTTACATCAAGACAGACTCAATGCCCTTCCACTGAGGTATCCATCAAACTGTCATAGTCCCAATTCATTTTGAACCTTTTAATCCCTCCTGTGCTCTGTTCCGACCCAAAAGGGGAAGACACAGCCAGAGGAAGTGACAGGTTAATAGCCGGCAATCAGTGTCCAAGATGCACATATTGACTAACTGTCCCAGTCTATAGATGTTATTGGAACAGTCCCTCATCAGAAGGCTTCTCCGATATTCAGTGTTCGTGCAGAGATAAGTGCAAAAGCGCTGTCTAACTAATAGCGATGGCGGGGTTTGAAGTCCTCTGCAGTCATTAGGAGACTCCCTGCTGCTATGCTAATGCAAAACGCACTCAAATGAAGTAATCAACGCTAACCGTCCGCTGCCTTTGTCCAGACTTGGCCAGATAATCGTGGATTTTCAAATTTCAGATCTTTCTTAACTTAAAAGGATACACGTTTAACAAACTTCTCCATTTATTGTTAGATAATAGTAATAATCAGTGTTGAGGAGAATACTTTGCAATTGTTTTTAGTTACAGAATACTGAATACTTGCCTTAAAGTGTATTTTATAACTTATTCTGTTACTTTGTCCAATCGGAGGGCTGTATTCTGAATACTTGGAATACTTTCACGTTGATTTGCATAATATTCATGCATATAAGCGGCACATGATTAAAAACATGCAGCTACGCTACACCGCCTGTTATGAACTTATTAATTAGAATCATTAGGATGCCCACAGCCCTGAATGACGTAGGGCATAACTTTTCCCCAGCTGTTTTGATCTTCTCTTTCTTATTGTTATGAATATCAAACTGAAATTGAATGATTGAGTACTTCAAGGTATTCCTTTGATATTTGTAAAGTACTGGATTCTAAATACCCTCAAATGAAAGAGTAACTTTACCAGAAAACAGTTACCGTATTTTTCGACTATAAGTCGCACTGGACTATAAGTCGCACCAGCCAAAAAATGCATAATGAAGAAGAAAAAACATATATTAGTCGCTCCGGACTATAAGTCGCACCAGCCTTGGCAACTACCTGGGCAGTGAGGAGTAACTGCACCGTTTACAAGCCTCTTCCGGCATCACATTATTCAAGCAACCATTTGCAAAGAGTAACCTCTGCTTTCGACAGTCCCTTACAAGTTTCTCGCTCACTCCAAACTTTACTCTTTTTATTTTCACTGCGTGCTTATTTGTCATTGTACAACTGTGCAGGAGTAACAGATATTGATACACAAGCCTAGAGCGCCCTCTAGCAGCTGTCAGTTTGAAAATAACACAATGCGAAATTATATATTTTGATATATAAGTCGCACCTGAGTATAAGTCACACCCCCAGCCAAACTAGGAAAAAAGTGCGACTTACAGTATTGTCCGGAAAATACGGTACTCAAACTGAGTATTCTAAATACGTATTCTGAATACAAGGGTTCACCTACTACTGAACACTGGTGATAATGCACTTGTCTTGAGCGCTTTTCATGCTGCTTAAAGTTATTTTACAATTTCATTCATTGTTCATTCACTCCATACTCAGTGGTGATGCTTTGTAGCCAAAGCTGCACTAGAATGACGGAGGGGAGGCTGCCAATCCGTGCCATCCGCCCACTCACTCAAGCTCCCTGGCGTTCACAGTCTTCCATCCTGGAGATCTGACAGGCTTGGGCATTCTCAAGGTGTCAACAGATGTTCAGATTTGTTGTAAAATAGAAGCTAAAAAGAAGCAAAAGCTGTTACCAAATATGAGCAGTTTTCGCACAGCAGCCTCCGAGTTATGAATCTGTTGCCGGATAGTGCTGGTGTAGCTTACTAATGCAGCGCCTCTCTGCTCTCTCCTACTCTCCAGGCCACTTCCTCGAGTTGAAGTTTTCCATAAAAACAGAACTCCCTCCTCCAGTCTGCGTGAATGGGCCCTAGCAGAGACATTCAGGCAGCACAAAACAGGCTTGTTCTCCGCCGGGCTATCTGTCTCCCCGCTTCCTGGAAGGTGCTGCTCTCCATCACGGACGTGGGTGAAATGTTTTGATAAATTTACTGCAGCAAAATCTAGCAAGACCTCACGTACCCCCACCCCCCCCTCTCCCCACCTACTCACGTTGTATCACTGACTTTGCGCAGTTAGGACATCAAACATGTGTGAGTCACATCCTGTCGAGAATATGAAACAAATGCGCGGACAGTCGTGGGATGGGGGTGAGGACTCGTTGGAGAAGTTGGGAGAACAGGGGACGCCTCAGGGTCTAATTTGAACCATACAGTCGCCCTCTCTGCAAAGACATGTGGCAGAAGGGTAACAGGACCCCCGACTCGAACGGGACAGGCAGGGTTACCACACAGGCGTATGTGTTAGACAGATATGAATGGACCGAGGGAAAGAGAGGAGAGGGGAGTGAGGGATGGCGCCAAAACAAAATGGCAAGGTTTTGGTATGTGTAGATGTACATCTTACTATCTGACGCAAAATATACAATGATAAATACTTCTGGAGTTATTATGTCAAATGTGCGACATGTGATTGTACAAGGCAAACACATTATTGTAATGCACGTGATGGCATAGTCACTTCATTTACAGTAAGTGCATATACTTGAGTCTTCTTGGAGTAGCTTCATCACTGTGGTTTTTACTTCTGTTATTCATCGGAAACAGTATTCCCACTTGAGTAAAGCATTTGGTTTCTCTTCCCATCGTAAGTAAATCTGTTAATGACAAAAGCTTCACATGACATATGAAAATGAATCAAAGTTAAAGCAATTTGAACTTCAATGCTTGCGCTTTATCATAATAATTCATCATTTCATCATATTTGTGTTATAATGATCAGAATTGTATGTATTATTTATGTTTTATCTGTCCTAGTACAGCAACTCTAAAACATAATACTTGTACGCTTAACTCAAGCTTTTTATTACTTTGATTGATTGATTGATTGATTGATTTTTTTATTTCGAGCTACACAACACACAACACAGGCACAAAAGCCAGAAAAATAATAACATTCTAGCTCGAAAAGGAGTGGGAAGAAGACAGCTTATTGACTCCCACCCCTATTCATAAACTTAAATAATAATGTGGTTGCAACAATAACACTATATTTAAGTTTATGAACTTTACTTACTTTATTAATCATTAGAGTCATTAAACTCAAAAAATAGTACATCAAAACAACTGGACTTACTTTAAAAAGAGCTTTTGAGTTTTAATCAACTACCTGGATGACTGAGAAACTACATTGTTTTATTCAGGTCATTACTTTTTACTTCTACTTGATGATGATTTTTAAGTAACAGTACTCTTACTATATATTGGTTAGGAATGTGTTTTACACCAGGTGGCAGACAACAACACCTGTTTTAACCAAACTTGGGACTGGAACAATCATTTATAATAGTTTGTGATCAGTGATGGCTGAACTACAAGACAAAGGGACAGCTGTCACTACAACAAAATGTGTACAGCACATGGTTAGATGTTTGTTTATTTGTTTGTTTGTTACTTTCGGGCAGTGCATTTTAATAAACACACTTGACACGTAAACACGCCACACTGGATTCTAGCCATGAGCTAATTTCCCCTCACAAACACACTCTTCATCATGGATTGTTGTTCCTGTTTTTAGTGGTCGAGGAAACTGCAGCACCCGAAGGAAACGCAGGCACAAGATATGACTTGGGACACAGTTCTCATCATCTTTATTTATCAGACTCGAGGTCCATACGTAATGTTTAGAAAATATGACCAAATAATCCTACCCTCTCTTTAAGTTGATGCTAGACTTTTCAACATAATTCAATACCGTGTCTTCTCTTTTAATATTTGATTTGCTATTTCACAAATCACGGGTCCATTCATTTCTGCTGTCTATGTTTGCACCCAGGCCATGCACCAATCCCCTAAAAAACCCCATAGACCTCCCACTCTTCCTTGACACGAGACATCCCCAGGCTTTCTCCTTTGAGCTTTTTAGGCATCCCTCCATAAGTCATTTGACCCTCCTCCTCACAGCCACTGATAGGGCGTAATAAGCTCATCGGGACAGCGCTCTCCTCCCCCTCAGCAGGTAACAGGGGCAGGCACCATCCAGGGAGGGGGCGCAGATTCCTCACATGTTTCCACACCTCACGACTCCACAGCGGGCGAATAGCTGGGATGCCTGTACAATGAGCTGGAGTCCAAAAGAGAAGGGGGGAAAGGGGGATATTTACAGGTTGAAAAGCTGGAGGTTACTGTGTGGACGGTGGATGTAGGTGAAATGCAAATCACAAACATAACGTGACAATATTAACCATGCATAATAATAATATATAAGTGTAAATATTCTTGCTTTCATTATGTAACGTATTATGTAAAATATTTGACCTGAAGTAAAAGCACAGTTGTAGTATATTTGTACTTGTATCACTGACTACGAGCACTCTAACACTACTTTGATTACAGTTCAATTCGCTGTGGCATTGTTTCAATAAGATTCATTTCTTGTATTGTATTGATGATGGGAGAGTGTGACCACTGCGCAAAGCCGTGTCCAGCACATCCCAAAGATTCTCAGTGGGGTTAAGATCTGGACTGCGGCCAATCCATGTGTGAAAATAACGTCTCATGCTCCCTGAAACACTCTTTCACTATGTGAGCCCGATGAATCCTGGCGTTGTCATCTTGGAATATCAGGGAAGAAGAAATCCATCAATGGAATAACCTGGTCAGTCGTTTCGGTTGTCAGCTGATCTCACTCTTTGGGCACAAATGTAGGCCATACTGCCTTTGCTCTGCCCAATCCCGTCAGACATTGGAAGCTAAGCAGGGAAGGGCCTGGTCGGTACTTGGATGGGAGACCGTTTGGTGACACCAGGAAGCCTAGCGAATGTAGTGTGTGAGTGAGTGGTTGGTACCACGTTATCAATGTACATGTATACTGTAACTAATGTGTAGGTACAGGAGAGCACGCGCTGCAAATTGAAGTGAGACACCGTTGCCTGTAACAAGCAGAAACAAGAGTGAACAGAGAAAAATAAGTCTCCAAAAATTATCACACTGAATTATCATTCCTAAGTCAGACGGAGCCTTTCTGTGCTGATGTGAATTGTTTCTAGTTGTAGGGGAAACGGGAAGAAACCTATTGGCACAGGAAAAACATGCACCTGGACCTTCTAGCTGTGAAGCAAAAGCGCTAACCACTCTATCATCATATCACATGCACTTTGATAGTGTGATATTTTTTGGAGACTTGTTCTGCTTATTTTTTCTCTGTTCACTCTTGTTTCTGCCTGTTACAGGCAACAGTGTCTCACTTTAATTTACAGCCCGTGCTCTCCTTTCCTACACATTAGTTACAGTATACATTCACATTGATAACGTGGTAATTTCCCTTGTTTTGCTTTATTTTTCTCTGTTCACTCTTGTTTCTGCTTGTTACAGGCAACGGTGTCTCACTACAAAAATAAACAATCAATAAAAATGCCTGGAGTCATATCTTTACTTTCACAACAGTAATACTGTTGTCCAGCAACATTAAAATTAATGCACAATACCACATTCCCTTTTGCCACAACTATGTGACAGCTCAGCACCATTAATTGCTCTTTGAATACCTTTGCTACACCTTGACACGTAGTTACACGTTGTACTACCTTGTTACACATTGTTCCTCCTTGTTACACTTTGTACTTCCTTGTTACACCTTGTTCCCCCTTGTTACATGTTGTAAGAGTACCTGTACTTTAATGCCTTTCTTGTTACCCTTCTTCTTCTTCTTACTTACACCTGGAACTCGTGGGCTGTATTATTATTATTATTATTATTATTATTAAAATGTAATTGAGGCAAAGTAGGAATATCATGACTACAGCTGAAATTTTGCACATTTTTTATTCTTATGTTTGAATAAAGTATAAAAATCTCAGTCAGATAAAAGACTTCAGTGATTTTGCGACATACTGTTGTTTCTTGAAATTGTGTCACCTTATATAATGGAAGGGTAGTATGTGGGTAGCACATTACATTTACTCATGTACTAAAGTAGTAGTTTTGTTTCATACTGTGGCAGTATGCCTGCAGGCGGGCACTGCCACTTGTAGTTTTGATGGTGATTGGCTGTGCGCGCCGGCCGTCACCTGATAAATAGCACTTCAGTTTATTATTTGACCTCTGACTTCTTGTACGCCCAGTCTCCCGTGTTGTGGTTGTTGCTCCTCGTCACTCTCCAGTCCAGTCTGTTGTAGTGCCGTCATGGCCCGCGTTCTCCGTATACGGCCGAGCTAGCTGCTGAGTGGATTGGCTGCAGTTGACTCGGACCCCGCTGTCAAAGCCCCGAGCCACGCAAATGCCCCCGCTCAGCCTCTGGTCCAGGAGTGGTCGTCACTGCCGCCTGCCTTTTTCTCCGCTTTTTTACCCCCTACTTTGCCCCGTTTGCGTTTTTTATTCCCCGTCATTGTGGAAGCTGGAAATCGGAGCTTCGTCGGTGCGAGAACACCCTGGTAGACCGTGGTAACTGAAATATGGACTGAAAACAAGTGACTAAACGAACTTCGGACAAACCTGGTCTTAACTAAAGAATGTGAAAATAAATGTAAAACTTTTCTATACAGTGCCTCGTCTCTGTGATCCATTTACTCAACAACGAACCTACGTGCTTTACATAGTTCTGGTGCTGGCCATCTCCAGCTGGCATTGATTGTCATATTTATTTTGTGTTAAACTACTAAGTTAACCCTCGCATTGCCACAATACAGTACTTTACTTCTACTTGAGTAATATTAAAAACTTTGGGTCCAACAGTTCACAGTATATTTTCCAGTAGTGCTGTGGAGCATCCAAGAGCTCTTTCGCAAACCAAGTTGAATAGTTTGGAGGAACACACAACATCATGTGTGGAGGACAAATGGAACAGCACACCAACATCAAAACCCTATCCTCACTGTGAAGTACGGTGCAGGGAAAATCATAGTGTGGGGCTGTTTTGTTGCCTCAGGGCCTGGACAACGTGCTATCATCAATCGAAAATTAATTCACAAGTTTATCACGATATTTTGCAGAAAAACCTGAGACTTTCACAACAGCGTGGAATAAGTAAGTGATCCTCCCTAGCAATAACGGCTTTCCTGTAGTTGCAGATTAGACGCTCACAACGATCAGGATGAATCTTGGACCATTCCTCTTTATAAAACTGCTGCAGTTCAGTGAGCTTCAGGGGGTGTACTTACTTATTCCACACTCTCCAGTGAATGTTTACATGTTATGGCCAATAAAAATATGATAAAATGTAAATGTTTGGGTGGTATTAGTTCAGGCAGACACTGTTTAATCATTCCTGTGATTTTGATGAAGATCAGACCACATTTAGTGACCAATTTAGGCAGAAATTCCAGACGGTGTACTTACTTTATCTCTGCACTGTAGATGTGGATGACTCATTTTTACCAATACAGGTGTTTTTCTGTTGTTTTCCAGGCCATTAAGAGTTATGTCCAGACGCTCCGTGCTGCTCCTCTGAAGACTCCTCTGACGTCACTCACCATGACTCACACATCTCTGTTTATACTGAGGATAAATCAGGTGAGTGAGTGATTACTTACGTCTTCTTCTTGAACTAATAACTGGTTTTCCGCGCAGTTGTGTGAGATCAAGGCATAATAAGTGCAGTATCTTTGTTTTTGTGATTTTGTCAATGACTATTATTGCATTAATAGGATGACTGGCAGTTGACCGGCCATATGATTAGCACAAAGGGCTACTATTTACTGTTCAGGATAAGGCACCATCTTACCTCCAGTTTAAAGCTACATTTTATCCAACAAACAGAATATTGCACAAGCATTCGTAAAGAGGTGTATTAGTGCAAAGTAAAAACGTATTACTTTACCTTTTCTGGGAGTGGGACGTCACCTGCTCGTCTACAGGAAGCCAAACATACAATTAAATGGCATTAGCTCCTCTACCAAATGCTTTATTTTTGATAATCCACAGCAAAAGTAGCATTGTTAGTGTGTGGGGGATCATTAAGAGTATCACTGGCATATACATTTAAGTTTTGAGTTTTATGACAGTTTGTTGCTCTTGTAACAAACATATAACCTGGAATGTTCTGCAATGTGGCTTTAAGAGAAAATGGCGAAATGCAGATTTTTGTCTGACTATATGACCTCACCGTGCAAGATGCTTTCCGGGCATTGTAAAAAGTCTCTAAAGATCTTATTTTGTGTTATTGTTACATTTAATAAATATAGATCCACAATAACATATTAATTCCGGTGAGAACCACACATTGATTTCTTGTAATACACCCTTCTGTTAAAGAGTACCAGATTTGTCAGGCTCCTGCTTCCTTCCTCCTGCTTGTTAGGCATTAGCGCTGACTGTAGCGAGATCCTCTGTCCTGGGACATTGGGGAGGAGAGTTAAACATTAAACCGTACACAAAACACCAAAACCTGCTCGGACTGAACCCATCCCTCTGACTGACAGCCCCGGGGTTGTCTGCTCTGCTTCCCCATAATCCTTTGCTCTCCCCTGCCGCCTCAAACAGCAACACTGATGCTATCTTTAAACGTGCCCGGCCTCTCAACGGGACTTTCACTGCATTTCGGGAGCAGGTGGTTCCTATTGTGGGTCTTTACACCTTTAGGAGATGATCCGGGCCTGTCGTCTGGTAGATCTTTACAAACTGTTTCTTGTCACTCACGTTGATGGAGCACATACTAAAGTGGCCTGCAACGGGGCGGCGTGGAGTGCCCACCTTTACAACAGAGCATTCCCTTCATACACTGCATTCATTGTGTTTATGTATTGGAGGGGGCCCGGGCGAATAAATCACAGGGTGAGTGAATGGGCTGCCTGACCTATGAACCCCGGGTCAAAGAAAGCCTGTGCTCTGTGTCCTGATGTCATCGACAAGCCATTACCACTAGGTCTTCAACACCTCCCAAGTCCCGCCCCTTAATGCTCACAGCGCGCCGCGATTGGCCAAGCCCCGGACCGCAGAGTCTAAATCACAGAGCGCGCAGGCAGTTATAGACTTGACCTTGGTGCGATGCGGAGACCCTTCCCCCTCTTCCCACATTTAACTCTGTTTATGGTTTCTCTGTGTGTTCACTGGGCTTGACGAGAGCTGGGACATGTTATAGGTGCAGGAGTTTACGACTACTGCTGCTCCTGAGTTTGCAGAAGTGCTAGTAAAGATCACTGCTGCTACTGTTGCTGCTCCTACAACCACTACTACTGCTAGTACTGCAAATACTGCTACTTTTGGTTTGATACTGCTGCTCACCCTTAAACCTCCCTCAAAATTAGGATAGGGGAGCGATGAATTATATCACTATGGTAAAAAAAAATGGAGGCACTACAATTATTGAAAAGAAACATTAAGGTAGAAAAAAAGTGTTTAGATAGCACATTTTGATGCCTGGTGAATCCTGAGGCAGCACTAAACAGTTCATTGGTTCCAAAAAAGCAGCAAACCCAGGCACTCTAAACAAACATGCACAGCATGAGGATGAAGTACTTAAAAGGGTTAATATAAAGCCCTGGTGAAGACCAGGTGAAGACCAGGTGAAGGCCTGGTGGTCGAAACATGTTGGCTTGACGATCTAAATAAAGGCCTTTTAAGTACTTCCTCGTGCTGTGCATATTTGTTTAGAGTACCTGGGTTCAATGCTTTTTTGAGACTTGGATCCCTTTCCCAAGAGCACCTACACACATTTTTTGGAATACATTGGGACACCTAGAACAAGCAGTCATTTTGTTGTTTCTAGAAATATATATATATATATATATATATATATATATATATATATATAAGGGCCGGGACTTTTTTCGATTAATTGCGATTAATTAATTACATGAGGTTTAGTGCAAAAAATTAATCACACTTTGCTTTCCACACTTCAGTTTCCTTTTTTCCTGCAGACGCACAATTAATGGCAATATTGCACTGGCCTGTTGGACTTGGTTGAACAAAAATAAACAATATTTTGTTGCTTAAGCTTATGTATTCAGTCATTATTCAATGGTATACTAAAAATCCTTATGAAAAAACTTACTTCTCACTGTTCTCAGGTCAAATATTTATATGCAATTAATTTCGATTAATTAATTACAAAGCCTCTAATTAATTAGATTAATTTTTTTAATCGAGTCCCGGCCCTAATATATATATATATAAAAACTCTACCTCACCCTCCGCGGGCGGTCTCTTTTTCCTCCAAGCTCGGGTCCTCTACCAGAGGCCTGGGAGCTTGAGGGTTCTGCGCAGTATCTTTGCTGTTCCCAGAACTGCACTTTTCTGGACCGAGATGTCTGTTGTATTTCCTGGGATCTGCTGGAGCCACTCCTCCAGTTTGGGGGTCACTGCCCCGAGTGCCCCAACGACCACGGGCACCACTGATGCCTTCACTCTCCAGGCCTTCTCTAGCTCTTCTCTGAGCCCCTGGTATTTCTCTAGTTTCTCGTGTTCCTTTTTCCTGATGTTGAAGTCGCTTGGTATTGCTATGTCAACCACCACAGCTTTCCTTTTCTCTTTGTCCACCACTACAATGTCCGGTTGGTTCATTACCATTCTGTCCGTCTGTATCTGGAAGTACCACAGGATCTTGGCTCGGTCATTCTCTACCACCTTTGGAGGTGTTTCCCACTTTGACCTTGGGGTTTCCAGCCCATACTCTGCACAGATGTTCCTGTACATTATGCCAGCCACTTGGTTATGGCGCTCCATGTAAGCTTTCCCTGCCAGCATCTTACACCCTGCAGTTATGTGCTGGATTGTCTCATTGGCCTCTTTGCACAGTCTACACCTGGGGTCTTGTCTGGTGTGATAGATCTGGGCCTCTATTGCTCTGGTGCTCAAGGCCTGCTCCTGTGCAGCCATGATGAGTGCCTCTGTGCTGTCCTTCAGGCCAGCTCTGTCTAGCCATTGGTAGGATTTCTTGATATCCGCCACTTCAGTTATGTTTCAGTGGTACATCCCGTGTAGGGCTTGTCCTCCCATGACGGGACCTCCAGCACCTCATCTTCTGTTCTCCATTGTCTGAGACATTCACTGAGCACGTCATCTGTTGGAGCCTTGTCCTTGATGTACTTATGGATCTTGGATGTTTCATCCTGGATAGTGGCTCTCACGCTCACTAGTCCTTGGCCTCCTTCCTTACAGCTAGTGTACAGTCTCAGGGTGCTGGATTTGGGGTGGAACCTCCATGCATGTTTAGGAGCTTCCGTGTCTTAACATCTGTGGTCTGTATCTCATCCTTTGGCCAGCTTATTATTCCTGCAGGGTATCTGATTACTGGCATGGCGTAGCTGTTTATTGCCCGGGATTTGTTCTTGCCATTGAGCTGGCTTCTTAGGACCTGCCTTACTCGTTGGAGGTATTTGGCCGTAGCCGCTTTCCTTGTCACCTCTTCGAGGTTGCCATTTGCTTGTGGGATTCCGAGGTATATGTAACTGTCCTCAATGTCTGCTATTGTTCCTTCTGGGAGTGAGACCCCTTCTGTGTGGACTACCATCCGACCACACTTCTCTAGTCTGAATGACATCCCAATGTCTGCACTGTATATCCGGGTGGTATGGATCAGTGGATATATATATATATATATATATATATATATATATATATATATATATATATATATAAAATGTGATGCACAGTAGATTCATTGATTTGAGTAAAATGTTCAACACTGGACTGTTTCTCTGAGAGAGCTGAAAACGGCTTTGGACTTCCGCAGTCCTATGTAAACTAATAGGAGTGAAGGGGCGGGCACAATTCATGGTGGCACCCGCAGAAACACAGAAGACACAGAAATCAGAAAAGTGTCAGATATTTACTGTTACACATCGAAAATGTTCTCGCACATCAAAGCCAAGCATTCAACATAAAGTGAGCCAAAAGACTTGGCCTGAGATTAAACAAATACTTGAGTCTGTCTTCATCTGACTTTACAAATAGGTTTCAAGAGATATCAGATAATTTAACAAGCAGTGGTGTACACTTCAACCATTACTGCAACTCACGACTACAAAAAGGTGCAAAGTAAATGAGTTTAGTAATGTGTTCTAACCCTTTGCTGGCGTTTTAGGTTTTATGCATTATTCGACTACTACTACTACTACTACTACTAGTAGTACCACCACTACTACTACTACTGCTACTGCTGCAAAAGGCTATATTTTTGTCACTACTTTTCCTATTACTAACTGTTCTGTAAAGCCCCTTGGATGACTTTGTGTACAAATTGTGCCATACAAAGAATCTTGCCAACTACTACTACTACTACGACTACACTTACCGCTACTGCTTTTTCCACTATATTACTCACTGCACTATACTTAATTCACTGCACCAGCTCCTTAACGCACCGCCACTAAACACTTCTGTAAATAGTTGCAGTGTTGTGCGTAATACGTCTATAGCGGTGTTTATCCAGCAGGTCTTTAGACATGTGTCAGTGCCTCTCTGTTAAACCAGACTGGGTCATTGAGCCAGAGCATATGTTTTCTTAAGGGAGGACGAGGTGAGCCGGGGTTAACTATTTTGACCGTGAATGCCTATCCAGAGTTTAAATTGGGCTGAGCAGTCCCCAGGGGGCTCACCTCCGTGCCAGGGCCTGCGACGTTTGACCCCGTGACTGCCTCTGCGATGCATCCAGACAAATAGATACACTCATACACAAACTGACACATGCAGAGATACAGAGGTAGAATTGGAGCATGTTTTGTGACTGGGTACTTTGGACGTTTGTGATTTGGGAAGGACAGTTGAAGCTTTGTACTTGCTCCTTCCTGTGCTGAAGGTGCTGTCAAAAGTGTGTTATAATTACATAAATGCATAATTAACCATAATCGTCCAATCTCCCTAATAGCAGCAGGGCATTTGAAGTTGCTTGTGTTCAGAAACACTATAGAACCAGTGCCTCAAGGAAACCTGTCTGGAGTAGCAGACAGCGAACCTCAAGGCGAACACAGTTGGAAGATTAGGCTATTGTGCATGTTTTGACAGATATGTGACTGCTTTGTTGCGCCAAAGCCCATACAACGCCTTTACATTGAAATCATCTTTCAATGCCACTGGTGCAACCTGTCTGGAGCAGTGGGCGACCGCCGTGTAGCACCTGGGGACCCATTGTGGGATATTTTAGAGCTTTCCACCATGGAGCTGGTTCAGGGCAGGTTCCGGGCTGGTTTTCCACCAAAATAAAAGCTAGCGTAGTGCTAAGTTACAGACACCCGTATTGCCATAGCAACGCACAGGGGTGTCATTTGTCACATAAAACATGGATAGTACGTAGTTTTATCTGTAAGCTAAAGAGCACAAAGCAAGAAGACAGTAGTTTCTTACAGAGTTTTGGCTTCTCCATTTATCCCTTTTTACTGAAGTTAGCAGAAACTAAACCTCCAGTCTTTTAAAAATGCTACGTATCATTTGTTGTTTTCCTGGAAGCGAAAGCCACACCCCCAGACATCAATGGTGCTTGTTTCATGGTCCAGCTGTTAACTGGTTCCCAATTCTTAGAACCAAGAGCCAAATTCTTTTGAGTGAACATGAAAGAATCGGTTCTGAAACTGGAACGGGCCCAGAACCAGCACAAGGGCTATTTGGAAAAGGGCTATTTGACACGGGATCTTGGCCATTACTTAGAAACCCACAGCAACATAGGCAGAACTTTAAAACTTTATGAAGATAAGGGTGTGGGCAGTCAGATCTGGAAGGAGTTTGATTGGAAGACGAAAACCAGATTTTTCAGGACTTCGTTGAAATCTCTCTTCGCCAAGAGCACCATGAGTGACAAATGCTGGAGAAACTGTGGATGTGTCGGTGATCAGGCTCACATCTTTTGGGACTGTCCCACCCTACATACATTTTGGAAGGATGTTAAGGACATTTTGGAGAATCTACTAAAAGTTAAAATTTCTTTAGACCCCCAAATATTTTTATTGGACATTTTTCCTGACAACCTTTCTCAAGACCAAGCATTTCTTCTCCATCTCCTCTTAATGACCGCAAGGAAAATGATAACAATTTGTTGGTTAAAACCTGAGCCACCTACAGTCACGCAATGGATACAAAAGACAAGACAAGTTTATTCAATGGAACGGTTGACGGCACAACTACAATTAAAAATCCCGGTTTTTGAGAGAAGATGAGGACCGGTTATTGGCTTTCTGAAATAGGACAAAAACCTAGCCTTAAATTTGTTGTTTCTGATTGTAAATAATGTGTGAAGCCCAGTCTCAGGACAATGTTCATGTGTTATTTGTGTGTAATCACAATAAAGTTCAAAAAAAAAAAAAAACTTTATGAAGATTGTTGTGAAGTTAAAGGGTCACATTTATGTTTTGTGTATTTGTACACTTTCTGTCCTCATATGGAAATGTGTGCTTGCATTTGACCCATCCTTCAGTTAACCAGGGATATCTGTGAGGAACAGAGGTCAAGAGCCCAGGCAGAACTATAGCCAGGAGGATCTCCTCTTTTTGCTCTTGGTTTAGTTTGAGAACACAGACTACCAAACTATTTCACATACATTTCTTGTAGTTAATACATTCTGTTAGCACAATGATCTTGCTTTCTGGAGAAACCTGGCGACAGTATTTTCTTTTCTTTCTCCTGTTACCTTCTGCTTTGTCTGCACTTTCTTCATAATCCACCAAACTGTGACTGCATGAACTCTCTGTACACCTCAGCTGCCTGTAGCAGCTTGCCTGCCCGCAGCCTTTTGACAGACAGATTTACATTGTTGTGTCTTATCGTTCAGCGCTCGCAAGACCTAATCACACTGTTGAGCAATGACATCATATCTCTCAACATCATCGGTCTTCGCACAGCGTGTCTCCTGCCCTTTGCCTACAGCGATGCAAATTGGTCCTATAAAACTTGCAATTTTCTTGGTACAGCCACCGGACACCCGGTAGACAAAAGAGCTATTCAAGGTTTCTTTTATATAAAGATTATTTCTGCACCAATCTTGGAGCACGGCCAGGAAAAGTATAGCATTTTTATGTAAACAGTGACTTGAGAAAGGCTGCCGTTATTCTCAGTGAAAAAAGAAACAAGTACAAAAAATAAATTAATCAAGTGTAGCAGCACGTCTCTGCAGTTTGGGTGCCCCGCTAGCGTCGGATCCATCCATCATGATCAAATCACTGGAAAAATGGGGCCAGGCCAAAAAAAAGGCTGAATAGATCCAACAGTGCAGAAATGCAAGAAGTTCGTTGGGAATTTAAATGAAGTTTGAGCAGAAACAAGTCTCTGAGATTGATATCATCTGAGGCGCAAAGTAACTAGATGCTTGTACATGTACTTACTTATTTCAGCACATTTTGGAGAGGAGTAACATTAAACCTCAGTACATGTTAAAGGATTTCTAACTCTAGCACAGGGTGTCCACTTTTTTAATTGAGGACCAAAATGGAAACGTATAAAAAAGGGTAAAACACAATAATGTTTTGCATGTAGAAAGATAAATGCTCAACAGATCTATAAGATATCCTTTAAGTCAGTAGAACACGCTTTTTTAGTTTATCTAGAATCTAATGACTATGGAAAAAAAATAAAAGCGTAAACTCTTCTTATCCAAACATCTCGCAGCCTTTGCTACTCTCACTTCCGTCACATCTCGGAAGCTTAGCAGGAAGGCCTGGTCGGTACTTGGATGAGAGACCGTTTGGTAACACCAGAAAGTAAGTGTGTGTGTGTGAGAGAGAGTGGTTGGTGGTAGTCGGAGGGGCCAATGGCACAGACTAAAGCGTTATATAACACTAATGCAATATTATAAGATCAAGCCCCTTGGAGGATCAAATTTGGCTAAACTGAATGCCCCATCTCATCTGACCTTCAGTGGAGGTTTATGATATGGGCGACATTATGGCAGTCAAGAACAGCACTATGCCGTGCACATCTGTATGATGTCACAGGTTTAAAGGGCAATGGGAGCCTATAAGTGGTGGTGCAATCAAGGCAACACAATACAGTTTTAAAAAGGAATTAAACTATTTATTACTGGCCAGTTAAAAGTCAAGATAAAACAATAAAAGGACTAAAATGGGGGTTAAAAAGGGCTAAAAGTTAAAATCTGTCTCTCGTCGTTCCGGGACGACCGAGGTGGTCAACGGGACAGCCCACGGGGTGACTCCGGGCTCCTCTCCTTCCAGGGACGTACACACCTCCTTCTCTGCTTGGGGGCTGGTTGCCGCCGCGCACAGGTTCCACGCCCCACACGCAGGCCAGGACGGTCCAGACATCCAACCCCGGTGCCATAGGCCAGCCCGTCAGGTCGCGTCGGTCTCGGTCTCCACTGCGTGCTGCGTCCCCGCGGTCGACAATCCACGCCGCGCGCCTTCCCATTTTATTTTGAGAAATCTGTGTCTCCTGCTCCTCTGGTTGATTTGATAATCATTATTACATCAGCCTTACGTCATTTCCTGTTGAGGTCTGGAGCTCCACTGATCACGCGACTCTCCATCGGCTGCGTTTAGACCCTCTTCAAACAGGCCAGAACCGCCACTGCTGATTTTGGAAGCTAAGCAGGGTCGGGCCTGGTTTGTACCTGGATGGCAGATCATGTGGGAATACCTGGTGTTGAGTGACTAGTGAGTGCTTGGGTGATGGTGGTGTCAGGGTAAGATGTTGCAGATTGGTGCAGCCACGCGTCTATCTGTCTACAACAACGGCTGAAGTAACTTACCACCATTGAACATAGAGTGAATGAAAAATTGTCTCATGTGAAGCGCCTCTCATGTGTGTCTGTGAAAAGCCCTGTACAAATAAGGTTCCTTTCCCTAATGCATGGTTTGGTATCATTTAACACTTTTAACGCACATCCACGTTACAGTTGTCCCAAGCTGCTCAACTGCTGTTTTTAATAATACAGTGGAAAAACCTGTAATCACGTGTTGTATTCAAACCCATTAGGATCAAAGTGCAGAGAAACACTATTGTGCCAGTATTGTTTGTGCTAATCTTTGAACTACACCTCTAATTAAAGTGGGAAGCTTGTTCAGACATGAAGTGTGTTCAAAAGCAGCTCTCCACTGGTAAGATCAACCTGTAAATGGGTGTCACTGACGATCACTGAGATGACAAAATTAGAACAAATGCATCTGTCAGAACTGGTTTAATCAAAATATCAAAGTGAGATTCAGGACGTCTCTAACTCGTTAATAATTTATCACATTTAATGCTCCATCCATTATAAATAGCAATGTCAGTCTTTCATTATGATGTTTCTGATATTGAAAACACGAAGAGACAAACTGATGTAATCCTAATAATCTCTGGTTCTACAGTTTTTCTGTTTATAATGAGCATATGATTTCATGGTTAAGGTGAACTTCATTGTCCATGATTGAAGGGTTCTCTGCATTTGACCCATCCTTCACTGCAGCTGGAGAAACCTGTCAGGAGCAGTAGACCTCAGTGTAGCACCCAGAGGCCCATTTGCAGAGCTTGAGGAAGGTACATGGTATTTTAACCTCTTACTTGAAAAAGCTAAGTCAATTTGTCAGATTTGTATTGATTTTTTTGCTTTGTTGTGTTATTAAAGGGATTATACAGAGTTTATTTTTTTTAAATTAAGTATTTTCCTCCCCCTACATGTTCTAGCAATGTCTTTGTGTAGAATGAGACCTGTTCACCACAACTGCCTCTAAAATCCTGCACTGTCACTCAAAAAGGTGTTAATTTGGGTCCGAATTGCCGTCATGCACGAGCTTAACATAGAGACTGCAGTTACACATAAGACCAGAGGTGGCAGTAGTGAGTATAAAATGACCAACTTGCATCTAGTTCCTTTAAGTAAGCTCTACAGCTGTTGTCATATAAAAATGAAAGCCTGACATGTTTGTTGACAAAACCTTTTCACTTTTATCTCTTACTGTGACATTGTTATGAAGTACTAAAGCTATGACAGTTTTATTTGTATCCAGATAACAGATAGTCATAGGTGTCAAAACAGTAGTCTCACATTTACAATCCACTACAGCGTTGTGTCAAATAATAGCACATTATCTGTCATGTTATCGCTCTGACGCAGTGGGAACAGGCCGTAGCGAGCGTAATAATCTCGATCTGTTCGCTGCTGTTGAGCCTGTGGTGTTTCTGCTGCTGTTGTGGGAAAGGCTCTTTATGGCAGAAACAGTGAAAGTGAAGCAGACACACCTGTAAACTGACGCCTGGGAATCCTGAGGTTCAAGCTACGAGCCCCGCCCACTTTACCCACAGACTCCGCCCACACAACACACGCCCCCTTCACGCTGTCATTACAACACAGTACTGCTCACTTTGGGATGTTGTAGGTTTAAGAAGTACAGGCAGCTCAGGGTCAGATTAACTTTGCACTTGACAAGTGGAAATATTTTATCCACTGTCTTTGCTTATAATTTAACCTTTGATGAGTATTTATGTCGTATTCTTTTTACTTACAAATAAAGTTTCCCTACTTTAACACCATGAATTATTTTGTATATATACTGTTTTTTTCTTTACAAGCAATAAAGTTGCCATGCCAAAGGTCATGTTATATGGCATAGGAAGATGTGACATATTATTATGGTTTCGTTCTCTCCTAACACTATAGAGGTTATGCAGATGACATTCCAGCCAAAGGAGTCTCAACTTTGAGTTTTATGAATCGCTTTGACTGATCAGAATTTTGAAGTTTCTGTTTATGAAAAGATGATGCATGTCCATACCTTTTATTATGACTTGTGCAATACTAGCTGTACTATGATTACCATAACGGTTACTTTCACCATTACTCACTGCACTGTCTCCATCATGGTTTTTGTTACCGCAAAAAACTTCCACTCTGAGTATTACTTACTTTTAGACACACCACTACTGCTTTATTTGTACTGCCACTTACTGTACCATAACACGTCTGCTAAGATAACTACTATCACTACTGCTACTGTCACACTTAAAGCTACATACAGTACTATTATGTCAACATTTTAGTATCCAATTTACTTCTTTCCCTCTTCTTCAACCCTTTCAGTAATCAAAGCCACACTGCGTCACTTTTTACCTGGTCAAATGTATTAAATAATAATTGTGTAACACGACAGATGGCAACTCTTCATAGCTCACCATTTCTCACGCCCATAAACTGAACAAGAGACAACGATGACCTCTTTTTTTTAATCATGTAAATACAGCAGCACTCTGTGAAATGTATTCATAACCCATTTCATATTTCCACCTCCATCCTGACACCCCACGAGGTCTGAAAAATGCGCTATTAATTTTGTCCCAATATGTCTTTTGTTCTGGTGCGTTTGACGATCAATGCTGCGCTGTCAGAGGAGTTGATAGGTGGAGAAATGGTGGGCCCTGACCTTTGGCCCCGGAGCTTTGAGCGCAGACAAAGGTGGACTGGGGCCGTGCGCTTGCTCAGAGGAGGAGGCGACTCACACCCCTCTCTCTTCGCCAGTGTTTTGTATGGAGGATTTTGAACATTGAGTATTGTGATGAATTGGTGCAGGAGGATGGTGGAGGAGTTAAATATTAGCAAAACTGTAAAGAGATTGCTGCAGCTCGACATGACGTTGAAGGCCTGAATTTTATAGTTTAACCATGAATGAGGGAGTTAGTTAAAGTGCTTTTGTCAATCTTTAAATTAACTTGTACACTGTTTGTGACAGAGACTGGAGACATCATGCTGGATAATTGCAAAGGGACGTATGGGACCCAACCACGCCATTCTGTATCAGTCGTGTGTGTCGATAGGCTAAAATCGGCCTGATATAACTTGCATTAAACAGCCATCTTTCAGTAAATGTGATCACTTGTTTGCATAGGACCGATAAGATTATAACAAATGAGAAAAAAGACAAAATTAAAGAAAAAAACTGCTTGTTTCATTGACAATCTTATTTCAAGATTGTCCAAACCTACACAAATAAGCAAAATGGTTCCTTGCTGTAAAGCGCTTTGGGCCTCATGAAGGTAAGCGCTATTTGAGACCATTTGCCATTTAAATGTTCACATTTTTGTTCCAGTTTTATCCGTAGACTGTATATTACTGAACTAATTGCTTTAATCATGGACTTTTCATTGAAGCTTTTTTGTAATGATTGAACTTCAGAACTTCAGAACACAGAAGAAGGAGGTAGGGGAAACCGGAGTACCGGAGGAAACCTCTGCAGACACGGGAGGACATGCAAACTTCACACAGAAAGGCCCCGCCGGGGATCGAACCTGGGACCGAGGCAAGAGCGCTAACCACTCAGCCACCGCGCTGCCCTTTGTCATTATTGCCTCCTAGTATTTCTCCTAACACCCAAGAGAACATCATTGTATATTTTTCCATTTTTTATTTTTTATTTCACCCTGTTCTATTGAGCTGGCTACAAAAACCCATCCAAACTGTTTGCCTGAATGAGCTTCTGTTAGCCCGTGCTGAATACTATAGGGGAAGCCACATCTCCTACAGTCCATCGCCATTTTACAGTGATTCAGTGAAGCCTTGTGAGACCCCAAGATCACAACTACCTCCATCCATCCAGTTTTTTCCACTTGTCCGTTACTGGGTCGTGGGAGCAGCTGTTGGAGCTGCCCAAATCACATTGCACCAGCCCCTATGGCTCCTCCTGCAGGTGGTGGGTCCACAGAAGGACGGCCTCATGGTTCTAACCGGGCCTGTTGGTCTCTCATAAGGGGCTTCTGAACCGCTCTTTGTCTGACCCGTCACCTAGGACCTGTTTACCATTTGAGACCCTACCAGGGGCCCGAAGCCCCCGACAACAGAGCTCCCAGGATCATTCGGGTGCTCAAACCCCTCCACCACGTTAAGGTGGCGGTTCCAGGAAGGGATAACTCCACACTTGTTAATCTAACATGGATATACTTTAGGTATAAACGATAGATCTGTGTGTAGTTTGGATACATGAAGGGATCCAGAAAAAGGCGTCACTTTACCAGGGGAACTTACAGCCTCTGTGTATTAGGGTTGAAGAATAATACAAAGACTGAAGTTCATATCAGTTTTGTACGTCTTAGCTTTTCTTCTTTTAAATGTGCTCTGTTACGGTGAGGGTTAATAAAATGGCCGTAAGTGCCATAAGAAATGAATGGAGCAAATTTGCAATAACAAATTTCTCTTCTGGTGACATCTCGTAGATAAAGTCGAAGCTGTAGGTCAGTCATGATGATGAAAATTCTTCATCTTACAAAAGAGACTCTCCCACAGTGGTTCAGTGAAACCTTCTGAGACCCCAAGATCACAGCTAACTCCACACGTGTTAATCTAACGTGGATATACTTTAGGTATATACGATAGATCTGTGTGAAGTTTGGATACATGAAGGGATCCAGAAAATGGCGCCACTTTACCAGGGGAACTTACAGCCTCTGTGTAAGACTATAATGTTGAAGAGGAATACAAAGACAAGAACAAATGAAATGTACAAAAATGTAAAAAAGAAATACATGTAAAATGAAAGTATACGGCAGATCTGGATTGATGGCCACAGTCGTGAAGACATCAGCGTATCTTCCTGTAACATAACAAGTGATATTAACAACAATTACAAAAATATAATGTAACAATAATGACAACAACAATAAATGGTGCGTGCAGTTGAATGCATATAGCAGAGAATAAATATGAAAACAGAATAATGAGCATAAAAGTGGTTAAACACAAGTAAAAGAATAGTAAAATGGCCATAAGAAATGGAGCAAATGGAGCAAGTTTGCAAGAAGACATTTCACTTCTGGTGACATAGATAAAATCAAAGTTTTAGGTCAGTTATGATGATAAAAACGCTTCATCTTACAGAAGAGACTCTCCCACAGTGGTTCAGTGAAACCTTCTGAGACCCCAAGATCACAGCTAACTCCACACATGTTAATCTAACGTGGATATACTTTAGGTATATACGATAGATCTGTGTGAAGTTTGGATACATGAAGGGATCCAGAAAATGGCGTCACTTTACCAGGGGAACTTACAGCCTCTGCGTAAGACTATAAGGTTGAAGAATAACACAATGGTACATGAATGCAATAAAGGTATAGATTGTAAAAAAGAAAAAAGAACAGACAAAAGAGAACGGTGGCCACGTCTTACAGAAGAGGCTCTCCCACATTGGTTCAGTGAAACCTTCTAAGACCCAAAGATGATGTGATGCCGACTCCCTCCTCTACTCAGCTCAGAGATAGATTTCTACTCACATTAGGACTTGCTTTAACAAAGACCAGCGATGAAAATGGAGGATGGATTCTGGTTCTCAGTTCACTAAGAGTATCTACCCTTCACTCAGACGTCTGTTAACTGGGCTCAGGCGAGTGACATCGGGGAGAGACTCTGGGACTCCCAGGGCTCTACAAACAAGCCTCGCCCCAAACAGTCTCTACGCTGAAGTGCACGACTCAGGCCTTCACCAAGATCCCTATCAGCCCATCTCCCACATTCTCATCACATGGGCTGGAGGTACTCAGTGCGGAGCCTCCCTGGCTTCACGTTGTAGTGAAGGCTGTACCCCGATTCTTCAGATTCTCAAGGGGTCAGGGGTAACCTGCGGCCTGAGAAAGACTCCCAATCGAGAGGTTTTGAAGAGACATGCACAGACAGCCGTGAAAAGAGACATGTGAAAGCCGTGAGAAAGCCGTGAGCTTGGAGGGCAGGCTGCTTGACTGCCCTCCAAGCTCCCTGCCAGACCAAGACCAGACTCCACCCCCATCGAGGGGAGTAGAGTCTGGTTTTGCTGTGGCAGGGATCCTGGAGGGTACACAAGCAGTTGCCACTTCTTTCTGTACATGTCTTTTCAAAGCCTTTTGATTGGGAGTCATCCTCAGGCGTGGGCATGCTGGCCGACTCAGCACTCCTAGTCTCTTGAGAATACCGAGGATCAGGGTGCATCCATCGCTACAATGGGGTACCAGGGTAGGTCTGTGCTGAGTACCCCAGCCCGTGTTGTGAGCGTGTGGAGGACAGGTTGATAGGGATCTTGGTGAAGGCCTGCGTCGTGCTCCTCAGTGTAGAGACTGTTTGGGGCGAGGCTTGTTTGTAGAGCTCTGGGAGTCCCAGAGTCTCTCCCCGTCGTCACTCACCTGAGCCCAGTTCACAGACGTCTGAGTGGAGGGTAGATTGTCTTTGTGAACTGAGAACCAGAATCTATCCTCCATGTTCATCGTTGGTCTTTGCTAAAGCAAGTTCTTATGTGAGTACAAATCTATCTCAGAGCTGAGAGAGAAGAGACAATCTAGTGATCCAGAAAACAACGTCACTTCGCCAGGGAACTTTTCAGCCTTCAGTGTAAGACATGGTTTGATAGAAGAAGAAAGAATGCAAAGAAAAACAGTAAAAAACACGCTGTAGTTCATCGCAGCCGGTATCTGTGCAAGATTATCAAGGAAAATATGAATGTAAATGTATAAATTAAGCAATGTACAAGAGAAAAGGTCATCTGTGGCTGATCAGAGCAAACAGCTGACCCATCTGAGCTGTAGATCACCAACTTCTACACATCCCAGCACATAGAATTGATGATGTCACTGCAACCGGCCAATCAGAGAGCATCATTTGTAGCCATGGAGATGAATTAAGATTAGTTAAAGTTTGGGATGGAATGTTCTGAAGTGAACGTTGCCATAGTAATCATGTAAAAAGTATATAAGTGCAGTGTAATAACTCCTTTAGATACCGGGTCTCTCTTGGTAAATACAGCTCACACACTGTGGTGTCGAAATGCTTTTATATGAAAACAACGCCAGTATTTTACATTTTAAAATCTGTTGATTTAATGCATCAGGAATCCCAGAAATCTTAGCGGTTTTGAGCGACAACACAATCCCTTTCCATGATAATCAAGAAAAGTCACAATGTTTGCCAGTGGGCTGCAGCAGAACAAATAAATGAAAATAAATGTTAGTAACTTAAAAATAGCTTTGTCTGTGTGTGTAGGAGTATGTTTGGTATTGCTGGGATGTTTATTTATGTTTTAATTTTATGACAGTTTAGTTGCTTATGGTTAAAGCCACATTAATTTATGGTTTTATTGGTTGAAAAAATGAAATAAACATTATGTCTTCGCTGTGAGGGAGCTCGCCTCTCTTTAGACCTGATTTGTAACATTACCAGCGCATGCCCATGGAGATTCTGATGCTTTGCTTTTGTAGCCAAACAAGAGGTATATGGGCTAAGTGGTTCTCAATTTGTGGGCTGGGACCTGAAAGTGGGTCACGGGCCTGTAAACTTTGCACTGCCGATGCTGACATTTTGATATGCTACATTTTGATATTCTGTTCTAATTGTATTATCTTCTTATACTCTATACTTCTTGCCCCTTTAAAGCTTTTTATTCATTGTATATACTAAGATACCTCTATTTACTATCATTTGTTTGCACGCTATCCTGTCTTTGATTGCACATTTCCTGTCTATTTGCACCGCCCTGAGTGTTCTTGAGAGCTCATGTAACAAGTGAATTTCTGGCTTATCTTATCTTTTCCAGGGAACTTTTGTTTCAATAACTGTATAATTGTGAAATATATATTAAAAAAAGAATGTAAACTCAATGTATCTACTACTACTATGTTGCCAGAGATTCAAACTGAAAAGTGACTGGTTTGAATAATGATCTTTATTGGAGCACAGCTTGTCATCCTTGTGATATGGGTCCCGATGCCACACGTGTTAAAACCCACTGCATTAGATCCTCTTCGTTTCAATAACTCACAATAAAAATAGCTTCATATTAAGAACATGTTTGTAGAGGTTTAGTTGCTCTTGTGACATAGCAATAACCTGAAGGTGGGAGTGAAAACGGCAGAGAGCTGGAAGGAGGGAGATTATTCACTGTGGTGACGCAACCCCCTTCAAACCGCACCTGCCTCGTACTTTTGTCTGCAGCCAGTTGACATATTAAAGTAGTCTGTTTTTGTCCCGCTGGTTGCTTCCTTGTTTTGTGGTTAAATGCTGCGGAAAATTGTCTGTCCCGGGCCGGCTGCAGAGGTGGAGTCTTTCCCTGTGAGCGCCGCGCGGATGGGGCACATTCCTGGGAAAGCTGTGTAAATCCCTGCATTGATTTGGTGTGAAACCCTCCTGACCTCTGGAATACATTAGCAGATTAGCCATGGGGCCCAACGCTCGCCCCGGCCCATTGAAGGGGGGACCATGCCACAGGCGCTTTACCCCCCAAAATAACAGTAAATCCGGATACCAGCGGCGGCAGATGGGCCCACACCGGCTACCGCTGACAAACACCAATTAAACTACTCACTGTGTGCAGGATACAGAGAACTGACTGGTGCTCACAATGGCGTTTAGGGGCCGGGGGAAAAGATTCAAGACTGTGGTCCACACTGGGGCAGCTACATTATTCGAATTTGAATCAAAATCGCAGGTTTTAATGGCCGTAATTAGTCAATCCTAAAGACTGCAATTCAATAACCTGGTGAGATCTCTGAAAATGTGTTCTGAAATGCAAGTGATTCTTATATTATTTCAGCAGTTCATTAGTCTGTTTTCTGTCAAACGTCTATGCTCCCAGGTGTCTTTAAAATGTGTAAAAGATATAAATTAAGTTATAATCAGTTTAAGTTGAGTAAAGTTTTTGATAACGTATATGTAGAATCAGATATGGTTTATGGGGAAACCTTTGGGACTTCAGCATGGGGGCTAAAGGGTGCTGTTTATCTGGAGCCCAAGGCATGGAGGGGCCCTCAAAAAGCCAGTTCAGAGCTCAAAGTCATATATTGACATTTATTTATTTCAAGAGGAATAGCCCCTTGAGATGAATCATCTCGTTTTCGAGGGGTCCTCTAATTCAAATAGACAACACCAAAAAAGGTAGCAGATCAAACGTTACATTACATAACAAAACAAAACAGAAAAATACATAAACACACACATTGACACCCATACTCACACTCGCACCAGCTCTCAGCATTCAACCAACCCTCCAATCATGTTACAGAGAAAGAAATATATAAATATATACATATATACATATACACATACATACACATACACAAACATACACATACAGTATACACATATATATACACTCATATATATATATATATATATATATATATATACAGTATATACATACATACACATACATGCATACATACTACATATAAATAAACATGCATGCATAGACACACATATACATACGTACATACACAAGAGTACATGCATATACACATACATATGCATACAAACAGAAATATGCATATCAGCATAAGGAAGTCCAGTATATGATGGAATAGCATGTACATCGATTAGCAAAACATACATTTGAGTTGTTCAGATGTTCTAAAAAGTACATAAATAAAGTCGCCAATGAACTTATTGAATGCGATAGCAGTTATAGAATAAGAAGATAAAACATAGGAAAATAAATACTAAAAACATTGGCAAATATTCTGAAGATGCATTAAAATAGCATTTCGAAACATATGGAATGACGTTAGAGAGCGTATTGAGACAGGAAGACTGTTCCAGTCTCGGGGAGCTTTGATATTAAAAGCAAATTTACCTATTTCTTTGTTGGATCTTGGAACATTGAAAAAAAGAGAGTCATTGTGACGAAGGCTATAAGACAATATACAAAATGTGTGGTATGAGCTTAGAAAGAAATCATAGAGCATAAACTATATATATAGTATATAGCATATATATATACTGTATATAGAGCGCTTTTCTGAACACTCAAAGACGCTTAACATTGCAAAGGAGGTATGGTGTGGAGCAAGCGAGGTCTAAAATAGACTAAAGTGACCCATAGTTTGGAGGATTTGGAGGTTGATGAAATAGGGCAGTGCTTTTTCCTGACACCAAGATAATGTTAGGATATGATGCCCTTGAGCAAGACACTTCATCCACCTTGTCAATGCAAAAATCTGTGTGTTTGGCTATGATTGTGGAGGTTGCAGAAACAGAATGGCAGAACAGCAGTGTTATAACATATTTTGATTTAGTTTTAGTCTTTTGACGAAAATGTAATTTAAATTAAGTAGAGATTTAGTCAAATAATTCTCGTCAATTTTAGTGTAGTTTTTAATTTAGTAATTACATGTAACATTTAGTTAACTTTGCATATAATATTTATTATGATCATATTTCTTCCTCCCCCACAAACAAATCACACAGATGTTCCTTTGGCAGTGGATTTGAATGATATGAGGCTCTTTAAAACTGTCATTGTAAGTTTGGTGATCATTTTAGCCTCTTTTTTATTTTCATCCATCCATCCATATTATTACACTTGTCCGTTGCCGGGTTGTGGGGGCAGCTGTTGGAGCTGCCCAAAACACATTGCACAAGCCCCTATGGCTCCTCCTGCAGGTGGTGGGTCCACAGAAGGACGGCCTCATGGTTCTAACCGGGCATGTTGGTCTCTCATAAGGGACTTCTGAACCGCTCTTTGTCTGACCCGTCACCTAGGACCTGTTTACCATGGGAGACCCTACCAGGGGCACGAAGCCCCCGACAACAGAGCCCCCAGGATCATTCGAGTGCTCAAACCCCTCCACCACGTTAACCTTTCATATTATACAAAAATATCTAGATATTTTAATCATAGTTTTAGTCACATAAAAAAACTTTGAATTAACTTTTAGTACAATTTTAGTTGCAAACATATTACTTTGACTAAAATGATGACTAAATATTTTATTCAAACAGCATACCAACGTCAAAGGGCACTCTATTGTGAAATGTCTGTGGTGTCCAGAAGCATCTATATGAGATGGATGTGTTATTAAGTCAATTACCAATCCCAACACATGAGCTCAAGGGAGTCATTGCCATCCTTTATCCTCTCTCCGTTCTTTAGTGCCAGGTTTTGTGTTTGAGGAATGCAGAGTGTAAAGCCCCAGTTTTCTTTGGACCAAGCCCTGTCCAGATCATAAATACGTCTGCATGAGGAGAGGGAGGCCCCTAAAACATGTTATAGAGGCAAGAGGTCACTGCAGTATACATTTTGGAGGGAGATTGATGCTCATCTCCATGGGGACGTCCCGTGTTGTTCCTTACCATATCTGTCACCGGGAAATAAGCCGTACATAAAAGGGCAAAGTCCAAGTAGAAACCTTGATTTATGGAGATCTCAGAGGGAAACAAGATGGAGGATTTGGGTAAAGGTTGTTTGCGTGATAGTTTTAAAGATGATACATATTCAGGCTCACATAGGTCAACATGGAGCCGGACTTTGAGATAACCAGCGTCACAGAAGACAGTTATCTGATTTGCAAAAGTGATTTAAGGTGAGACCGATGAACCGTGTAAACTGTTAAAACGCAACAATGTGCGGAATTTTACTCTCGCTACCACCGGCACATCAGCCTTCATGCCGCAACTGCTGTGTCCTATTTTTTTCAGTGGGCAAGCTCGTCGTGTTTGTAGAATGTTTGTTCTCAGTGGTGACATCTACTTTTACTGATTGAAGCGTAGAAGTTTGCATAATGCACCAGGAAAAGGTCACTAGACACTTTTCACTTTGACTTCAATCTTCTCACAAGGGATTAAAGAGGGGGTATTATGCTTTTTTCAATCACAGAGCATACTACAATGATGACGTAACCTTCTGTTGGTCTGTATATGCAGTAAATTAAAATAACTGCCTTGAATAAAATTGCTCTCTCAAAATGGCTGTACTGAACGTCTTGAAATAGGCCTCTGTCTCTTTAAGAAGCTTTCCGACACGCCCCCTTCAGCACACTGCTGTGGCATCTAAACAACAACACTGTGCGGGGAGGGGGCTCTGCTGAGCTGAGGAGCAGTGGTTGGTGGCTTGGCTGGTGACGAAAGGTCCAGAGGCGTCTCCAGGAGGTGGGGGCGTTCCTAGGAGGACTGAGGCATAGCTACACCTAAAATGGCTGCCGTCTAAGTTTTTACTGATTACTCAAAAATATGTGAATGAGCCAAGGCAACACTCCAGGCATGTTTTTAATGAGAATGACATAATAACATGATATAAAGCTTGAAAAAGTCGATTTTACATAATACCCCCCTTTAAGGTAGATACATGGAGACTATCTTGTAGGGCATCAGTGGGAAAAAAAATACAAATAATAAGCCGCATACGTCACGATTCAACTTTAGAGAATCCGATGTGTAGGTCTATTGCGACCATTTGCGCAAACTTCTGATTCCTTCTTTTGAGATTTCAGTTCCATGTGATTGTATTGACGTCTTTTTTCCTTACATTAAGTTTATTTGTCATTGTACAACGAAATAGCGTTCAGGTGTTAGTCCTGAGCCTCTGCAACTGAGCTGCGCTGCCACTGTGGGTCAACCATGTTTTTGGAAGAAGAGGAAACCATCGGACCCGGAGGAACCCGGCTGGCTGCCTTCAGTGGTGCACCGCTGCGTTTGTCCCTGTTTCAGAGCGTGGTGTCCTGCACTGGTCAGCTCATCTACTTCCTCTTTCCTCTTCCTCCCGCTCCACAACAGTCTTTCACCATCCTCTGGGAAGAGCTTTAGCAGTTAATCGGTTTTATTCTCCAATGAACGTCCATGAGCCAGAACAATAGAAGTCATGTGTGGCTTAGCTGTGTGTCTTGCCCGGATACCTCCTCGTTTGTCTCTTTTTTTGTTTCCTGTAGCTCCTCTCTTGACGCCTCCACTGTGCTGCAGGTGTAGTGGGCTCTTGGTGCCTCTTCAGTGTCTCAGAAGAAGAAATGTGTAGGTCTTAAATGGGTTTAGCTGACAGGACCATTATGCAGTAAAAGAAAATCTACGAACCCCACAAAAACACGGCAAAGACGTACAAAAGTATCCAGTAAAACAATGTGGAACACAGAAACCACAAATGGAGCTCGTAGAAAAAGGGGGAAAAAATGCAGCTGTACCAAGAGAGAGAGGTTGCTGCCTGTTATAGATAATAAATGAATGAATTCACCCTTTATTCTAAATGATACAGTATTGCAAACTCACAAACTGACAGTCATAAAATCTATTATGACCTTCAGGGCCTCTGCTTTGACAGACGTAATTTAACTATGATTTATGGGGCAATCTCGTCCAAACTCATACAGTATATTGGCCATACCCATCGCGTCAACAATGCTGTACATCACGGAGTAAAAGCACTAAATATTTATAAAGAGGTGCAGTAAAGATTCGTCTTTAGTCCATTAGCTTTTAGCAAGTGCACTGGCTATGGGTCCCGACAACTGAACACCAAGCGATCATCATTGTAAACCAATCAACCAATCTCATGCTTTAATTCCACTTTGCAGCCTCCTTCGCCTCTGCACTTATTATCCATCATTCGAACCAAAATTTTACTTCATACCCTCTGTCGTCCTGGTCTTAAGTTATCATGTTAAAAACTCTCCCTCCCCATGTCTAACTTGTAGCATCCGCCTCTATCTCCCTTTATCAGTGTGATGCTGCTGGTGCAATGCTACATGATCTGTTTACCAATACTGCACCGTGCTCCGCTGGAGGCCACAGCAGCCCTCTGTACAATGGACTGTTTCATAGGAGCACGCTTCACCTCCAGCTCTGAAACTTAGGAGGAGTTCAACATGCAACACGTGATTAGACCTGCTGCAGCAAGACATTGTTGCAAATATGTACTCTATAGGTAATGATAACCTAAAGCTTTTTTCATGCCTAATCAGTTGTTTTTTGATGCTTTATTGTCATGTTTTCGTCACGTTTTTTGTCACGTTTCAGTCGTGTTTGTGTCACTCTTTTGTTGCTTTTTTTGTCAGATTTTGTTTAGTTTCATCCTCACTGTTTTGATGCTTTTTTTTTTTTCAAGAAGCTTTTAGATTTGGGGAACTAGGGAACATGGGAAAATGTGCTTGGTTAAAGGGATATTTCAGGACTCATTTCCTAGTTATCCAGTGTTGTTGATGTCTGGAGATATTTTTTCTTAAATTCAAGCAGTTCTTGTATTTGAAGAGTCTAGTGGCGCTAGGCTAGGCCAAGGCTAAAGCATTTCTATGGTAAAGTCTAGCCTGCATTAAAAAACAGTCTCACCCACTCCACAGTGCACCTGAGGTAAATCACTTATAACACCAGACTACCCATATAAATGTCTGTCGATAGAATAATTTTTGAAATATAACTGACCTTGTATCACATGAATTACCGCATTTTGAGGGACTATTTTCTCGCAGATCACTCCGCCGCTGTGTTAGCTTACAGCCACGAAGCTGATGCTGCTCAAATATAAGTGATTTTAAATGCAAAATGGTTAAAATTATTCTATTAACACAGACATTTATATGGTTAGTCTGGTGTTATAAGTGATTTGCCTCAGGTGCACTGTGGAGTGCGCCAGACTGTTTTTAATGCAGGCTAACTGATACCATAGAACTGCTTTAGCCTAGCATTAGCCTAGCGCCACTAGACTCTTCAAATATAAGAACTGCATGAATTTAAGAAAAAATATCTCCAGACATCAACAACACTCTGGATAACTAGGAAATGAATAAAGGATAAATAAAGGATTAATAACTTTTTATAAAGTATCTATCTGACTATCTACCTACGACCACCACCACTCACTCAGGACACAACAGCAGTCTGCGTACAGGAGCCGAGATTCGAACGGCCAAAGTCATGGATAGCAGACGACCCGCTCAACCATCTGAGCCAATACCGCCCCTATACCTGTAGTACGTACCTGCACGTTTTTGTGTGTAAATTGTATCGATTTATCAATTGCCTGCATTGTGTTGTAGTGTTAAGCTAATTATTTTCCGATCAACATCTCACACTGTTTTAGCCCAAGTTCGCATTATTTGCCCCCTCTCTCTCTCTCTCTCTCTCTCCTCAGCCCCTCCCTCCCTCGTGTCCCACCCCCCTCTTGTCTTTGTCCCGGGCCCATCTCCTGCTCTGACATGATCTCTCCATTCATGTGCCAGTCTGTTTCCTGCGCTCGCTGCGGCGGGGCAGCCTCAGTTTGATGAACCCATAAAGGACCTCTGCATTAGGCCACGGAGACCCCGCACGGCCCTGTCCAGTGTTCCCACAGCCCTCCTGTCTGTCAGAGGGCTGAGTGACAGGCGCTGACACAACACACGTCCCACCCAGGGTCCCTGCCCACACACTGGACCACATGCACAAAGTTTTAAACAGTCTCATTAATGTGTCTAGGAGATTAAATGAAAAGTGAACAGAGGGTAGCTAGGACCGGCCTCTTCATTGAAATATGAAAAACCCGTTCCCAACTTTTGATGCACAACATGAACCCTATTTGATACTCTAAATCTCATCTCACAGCCCTACTTTAGTTTCGGCACGGCCCATGTCAGACAGGCGTCCCGAGGGGTGGGGCGCAGAGTGGGCACGGTGCCAGCAGCTCCACCTCGTCTACTCATGAGCAGCACGTCTTTGAAAAGCAGGAATGCGCCGTGCTAAATCTGCCTCCTGCGGGACGGTCTCTGATGGCCCTCTCTCCCCCCTCCCTCACGGGCACGACGACACGCATGGAGACAGTGACAGGGGACAGTGACAGGGACCCAAAATATCCCGTGCTGTTTCCATTTACAGGACAGTAGTGTGAGCTCTTCAGCCTTGAGCAGGTGGGTTGAGCCGTCAGAATTGTGCACGAGTGCAGTGAGAATAATGTTTATAGAAGAAGAAAGTTGTGATCAAAATAATTAGTCAAGAGGCTCTGTGCAGTATTGTTAATTACAGCAAACGTCCTGTGCTCGTAACTGTTTCCTGCTCTTGTTTCCGCAACGTAGAGTTAACCACAGCTGCTAAAGAATCGCTTACACAAGTTCAGAATCAGAATCAGTTTTATTGCCATGGTTTGAGAACAGGTTCACAAACTAGGAATTTTTCTCGGTGCAAACGTGCGACATAGAACATATAACACAGAGTTAAGATAAAAACAAGCTAAACACTTTCAAACTATAAGGCTATTAGGGGCATGCGTGAAAAATATTAAATAAATAAGATAAATAAAAGTGACATATGACATATAAGACAACAACAATTTGACATTGAACAACAGCGGGCTTGTGTTTACAGATGTGTAGGCAAATAAAGTGATAAAGTAAAACCTTATACAATGTAAATACTTCATCAAAGGAGACTTCGATGTTAATGATGGTGTTTTTAACTTAAAAAAAAAAGCCAAAATCTGCACTAATTGGCTGGCAAAACAACCAGCTTCACTTTCATTTCTATTTAGTTTTCTAAAAACGTATGTAGGAAAGCTTTTGGTTGATGGATTTTCACTTGTTATTTCATTTATTTGTTGTTGTTTATTTTACCCATTGTCTTTGTACAGCAATTTGCGATTTTTGTCTGTGAAAAACGGTTTAGAAATAATTAGGGCCGGGACTTTTTTCGATTAATTGCGATTAATTAATTACATGAGGTTTATTGCGATTAAAAATATTAATCGAAATTAATCACACTTTGCTTTCCACACTTCAGTTTCCTTTTTTCCTGCAGACGCACAATTAATGGCAATATTGCACTGGTCTGTTGGACTTGGTTGAACAAAAATAAACAATATTTTGTTGCTTAAGCTTATGTATTCAGTCATTGTTCAATGGTACACTAAAAATCCTTATGAAAAAACTTACTTCTCACTGTTCTCAGGTCAAATATTTATATGCGATTAATTTCGATTAATTAATTACAAAGCCTCTAATTAATTAGATTATTTTTTTAATCGAGTCCCGGCCCTAGAAATAATACTTACTTACTTATTTATTTGTTTATTTAGTCGGAACAGTACATGTTAATGAACACACATGGGACCCATGCATGTAAACACGCCACGCCAGATTGTAATTTTAATCTGTTGTCCCACACTCGCACTCGCAAACACATTCATTCATTCATCCTGGCCTATTGTACATGTTTATAGTGGTAGGAGAAACCGGGGTTGGAGGAAACCTATGCAGACACGGGGTGGGGGACCTGCAAACTCCAAACCCGGGACCTTCACTCACTCACTCACTCACTCACTCACTCACTCACTCACTCACTCACTCACTCACTCACTCACTCACTCACTCACTCACTCACTCACTCACTCACTCAGCCAGTTAAAAACAAACTGCAGATTTATGCTAAAACGTAACATTAAGAAAACAACAACGACGAGAGCTTACACAGACATTAAGAAAAGAAGGTATGGTGCAATGATATTAAACATTTTACCCATATGATACTGCCACTTCCCTATATTACTCAATACGTTTGTGTATTCCAACTATAATCTGAAAAAAGCAGCTCAGTAAAATGCACCTGCCCGTGTTTGGCTTTTACATGAGTTCCGTTGTTGATGTCTGAAGGGTGAAAACTTGAGTTCCGGAGCAGGTTCCTCCCTCGTCCCACCAAATCTTTCTGCTGACTGAATGTGGTTTGAGTTTCACGAATCCGCTGAGGGGTCAACTGACTTTTATTTCAAACCTGAGTTGTTCTCTTCTCCCCGTGTTCATGAGGCTGGCCTCGTCTGTCTCTCAGCTGTGGATCCACCCCGTTCACTGTCTCGGATCTTACGGTGGTGTAAGTGATAGCAGTCTTATCCCAAATAACGCTTGTGTTTCTTTGTGTCTGTGTGCTGTTAAAGTTAGAGGAGACACTCGATCTGCTGATGTCTGTAAAACGATCTGAAGGTCAGTGGTTTAAAATGGATGTGTTCCTCTGGCGTGTGAATTATATAAAACATGTTTGTACATTTATTTGTTTTACTAACCAGGCGATTCCCACTGAAATTCAGGAGATCTATTTCAGGGGAGTCCTGGCTCTGTTGTAAACCAGAGCATCTTGTGGACACAGGGAGAACACAGGAAGGCCTTCTTGCTGTGGAGTAAGAGAGAGTGAGTCCTGGGGCTGGGTACTGTTAAACGATACCAGTATGGTAATGAACAAAAGGTTTAGGTACTGCTGGTATTGAAAAAAACATTATCTTTAGAGACCAACATTTGATGCCTGTCGGGTCCAGGCACAGCATTAAAAGAAGTTACTTGGTTGTTCTAGCTCAAATTATGTACATTTAAAAGAAAAGGTCTTTTTTGGAATTGGTTATCTTCAGGTTCTGCAGGTTTTTCCTATTAACTGCATTACACTTTCATGAGTAGTATCTAAAAAGAAATTGTATGAATTACAAAAATGATCATTGACTGGGTCCATGATCTCTCTGTACAACACCACAAATCTCCTCAAAACACAGTCATTTTACCTGCCCCCACCTCATTAAATATTATAGGCCTTTAGAACGCTGTGATGTCACCTGAAACCAGCAATAAATTACATTACTGTTCTGTTTTCTGGTTCTACATGACAAATATTTTAGTATCGAAAAAGGATCGTTCCGGTATCTGTATTGTAAACCAGGTATCGTTAAAGTACCAGTATCGTTCACCACTGAGCCACCTAGCTGGCCCTAAATCAAAATAAAGGCGGCACAGAGCCTCGGGTGACTGTAAGGTTTATTTTATTTTGATGACCGTCCAAATAAATAAAACAAAGTCTAGCTTATTATTGAAAATATGCCGTGGCATGTCCTCACAAAGCAAAAGCAGTCAAAATAAAAATGTCTGTAGAGGAAACTCAAATTCCCTTTGTCTTTGGCAGAGAATGACCTGTAACTAAACCAGTAACTATAGTGGTGACAGCACAAAAGGATTCTGAAGCATAACTCAAAACATGGCCTAACAAATCATGGTGATAGGTCAAATACAAGTTAAATAAAACTTTATAGGACTTTATACTTTCAGTCATAGAAGCAGTACATTGCGTCACATAGTCTTTTTTGGGGGGGCGCCATATTAGACACTGAAAGGCCCTTTTACCTGATGTTTTTTTGTTTTTGTTTTTTTACATCAAGGAACTTTTAAATGCGTGTTCCAAATATGGTGTGGATTATGACATCAAATATAATGCAAACAAGAGTGTCATAATGATTTGCAGAACAAGAGACGATAAGGTTTCCCTTCATTTAAATTGTGTGGGAATAATCTGACCTTGTGTAGCAAATCTAAATATTTGGGACATTTTATCACTGATGATTTGGCAGATGATGACGACGTGCTCCGCCAGCGCCGCATGATGTATGTGCAGGCTAACATGCTCGCGCGCAGGTTTGGTGCGTGTACACGTGTAGTGAAAAGGACACTGTGGCGACACTGGTACAGCTGTTTGCTTTTGTTTTTTTAAACTGGACCTCGTGTCTGCAATAAAGGTTGATTAATGAAAGAAAGTTTTAACGGCTAGTTGTGTCCAAACTCGATCCAAAGTGTCATAACACATTTCCAACATCCTAATTCTTCACAGGGATGACTTCATGAGCACGTTTTCCAACTTTCAGGGTCACTTTTTTGGGGAGTAATGCTGACAGAAACCAGCCAGCAAGCTCACAATCAATACTTTATCATCACATTTCACAAACCACTGCATATTCAATATTGAAGGAGGACAAAACTTAATTTCACAACTAGTATGAAATATCAGGTACAGGGCCTTTTAGCATTTGACCAACATATTTGTATTGTAGTAATGAAAAAGTACCTAAAGGTAATTTGGGTTTAGGTAAAGATGCATTATTGTTATTTTCACATCTTTAACATTGGGTGATTAAACATTATCATGGAAAATGTCATCTTTGACCCCCATTTGTGCATTGTTTTCCAGATTGGGGACACTTTGTTTATTGTTGAATCTTCAGGCTCGTTCATGTGTGTAAACCTTAAGGCCGCGTTATGCTTCATATGCTTCCTTAAGAAAGATGCTTGAGAGCCCATGCATGAAGTGTGACCACCGCATTCTTCCTATTATTGTTTGTGCCGTTTATTTAAATTTATTTTGAAACCTGTCATTCCCCAGGTATTAAAGCTTTGCTGACGTGAGGGAAATCGGGCCCTAGACCAAAGAAAACACCTCCAACGAGACGTCCTTCAATTGGAAAGCACGACATGTTCATAATCGAGGGGTGAATGAGGAGAACGAAGCAGAGGGTGTGGCGGGCAGAGTGGATTTCTGTCAGAAGATGAGATAATCATGTGGTTAAATTTGTTTGAGAAAATGAAGTAAAAGTGCCCCACGTGGGAAGATCTTAAGGGTGTAGGTATAATGAATATGTCTTGTGAGCGACAGCAGTTTGTGATGGTAATGTCCCGGGACAGTGAGGCTGCTATGGGGCACTGGTCCGGGATAAAGCAGGTTACGCTCCGCTGTCTCTGCCTTGTGTCCGAGGCTCACCCCATCTGTCCCAGCGGCCAATCACAACAGGCATCACCGGGTTTCAGCGGTACAGGCCATGAGGTAGAGTTTCCTCAAAAGCCCAACATCATGACCACCTGGCTGATAGAGAGCCCCTTCATAAAATCAAACAAATGAAGACAAACGGTGATGGGCGGCACATTCCTTTGGGACTTCGAGCTGATGTAGCATTAGTTTCTTCAGCAATTTCCACTACTACTTGGGCTAAGCTTCATATGTACCATGCAGTCACAGTGTTGGTCAATTCTAGGTAATGAGATCATCTGACCACCTGAACATCCTGAATGACCAGGTTATTCCAGTAATGGGTTTCTTCTTTCATGATGGAATGTGTATGTTCCAAGATGACAATGCCAGGATTTATCGGGCTCACATTGTGAAAGAGTGGATCATGGAGCATGAGACATCACTTTCACACATGGATTGGCCGCCACTGAGTCCAGATCTTAACCCCATTGAGAGTCTTTGGGACATAGCACTACCGTATTTTCCCCATGTTGGATCCTGGTTGTGGTGATGGGACGGCTCGCAGCAGGTGCTGGGAAATTTCCCTTATTTTCAAATCCAAAACTTGACAGGCATGCTTTGGGATGTGCTGGAGCAGGCTTTGCGTGGTGGTTACACTCTCCCATCATCCATACAAGATCTTTGTGAAAAATGAATGCTGGCAACACTGGATCTTTTGACATCGCAGAAGCTTTTTGAAACAAGCGAATGAGTGCTGTAAAAGCTAAAGGCGGAACTACAAAATATTTTGACCGTATGACCTTTTTGGCGGAGACATTTGGGTTTCTGAGGTCAGGCGGTGTACATGTGTCTTCATATTGTGGGATATCGTGTCAGTCACCAACATCAGAGGCCAAAGAAACACCTTTGATTTTGATTTTTGAGTTGCTTGCTGTTGACGTCTTACTCGCATTACCCTTTTCTAACTCTCTTCTTCTACTCAAATTTAAGTGAAAATCAATATCCACTGCTTGGCACGCCTCCCCTCCCTGTACCTTGTGGCTTTGGTGAACCCGGCTCTGCTCTCATTGCCTTCCTGCCCAGACGTTTTGATTCTCGTGGTTCTCGCCATGTGTGGCTTGAACGGTTTTCTTTCTTTCGACTGTTTATCGAGCAGTAAAACCTCAGAGAGACGTGGCTTCTCTCTAGAACCAACATGGAAAATGTTTGATGAAAGTAACATCAATACCAGCGACCAGAGACCGAGGCACTTCCTCCCTGTCAGGGCTGGATATAAGGTTTTGTTTGAATATTCTCAATGTTACACTTAGAGCCGCCAGAGAGTAATGTAACAACGGGATAACATTTTACAAGGAGCTTCACACGTGATGCCCAGAGCTAAAATAAAGACACTTGGCCTGAATCAAGACTTTGCAAAAGTATTACAGCAAGAAGGTCCGGGATTGGATCCTCTGACCATGTAAACCTTTTAGTGTGAAAGTTACATTTGGGCCAACAGTGGTTGAGGTTGTGGTAGACTTTATTTGTCCTCTGCATTTGACCCATCCTTTGATGCTGCAATTGCAAACTGTAAGGAGCAGTGAGCGACCGCATTGCAGATGGTCAGAATCACCTGGCTGGAGGTTTAACCTATTGTATATGTTTTTAGTGGTAAGGGAGACCGAAGTACCTGGAGGAAACGTATATGCAGACACAGGGAGAACACGCAAACTCCACACAAAAAGATGGGATTGAACCTGGGACCTTCAAGCTGTGAAGCACAACTGCTGCACCACCGTGCCGTCGTCCAGCTGTAGGTGATTCTGACCCGAAAGCTAAAGATCTGGAGATGGGTCTCATGAGTTACTAGTTGTTAGAAGATAACATTAAATCGCTATTTATCATACTGGGTCAAGCTGTAATGTCGTACTACCCGTGGGTCAAGCTGGGTCAAGCTGTAATGTCGTACTACCCGTGGGTCAAGCTGGGTCAAGCTGTAATGTCGTACTACCCGTGGGTCAAACTGGGTCAAGCTGTACAGTCGTACTATCTCTGTCATAGCCTTGGCCCACGGGTAGTACGACATTACAGCTTGACCCAGCTTGACCCACGGGTAGTACGACATTACAGCTTGACCCAGCTTGACCACGGGTAGTACGACATTACAGCTTGACCCAGCTTGACCCACGGGTAGTACGACATTACAGCTTGACCAGTATGATAAATAGCGATTTAATGTTATCTTCTAACACTAGTAAATCTTCAGCCATTTCCAAGTCGCTCCCCAAGGACTTTCTTCATTTCAGACGGTTGATGACTCACATAAAATGGATTTTCTCTTTGTTCTGAACATGCTCAACATAATTGCAAACTCTGAGATAAATATGGTAAAGTTCAGTATAAAAAGGAAATTAAAGTCATTTTCTTTAATTGTGTTGAAATATCATTTTGATTACTAACTCTCCGGGATGAACTTCACCAAAGTCGCATAGTTACACAATGCGCAACTCTGCTGTTTTTGTTACACAATAGTAGCTAAGGGGTAAATAAGTTGGAGTCTTACAGGTTGCCCTGCAGCTGCGTTGTAGGAGGATTTAATTGCAGCATTTTTTCAAAATGTTTTGCATTTATTCACAAGTTTCCATCTAAAGTGTGTCTTTGCAGTCCTTTGCCCCCTTACACCATATTCAGTTTGTCAGCTACTCTTTTTTTACCTTAACTGCCATACTGTGCACACATGGGCCTAACGCTCAGGACTGAAGCAGCACTGTTTGAAATATGGACTTGAAAACTGGGGAAAGACCAGATTTCGGCGCAGATTCTTTTGTAATGACTGAGATGTTTAATGGAACAAACAGCCAATGGAAACTTGAAGCCCAACTCTGTTTATTTCTCCACATTTTTCATCAAACTCTTTATTCGGACATTAAAATCACAGTCTGGCTCTGTTATCCATTTGCGCAGACCTCTTATTTCTCTGACTCCTTGCCCTCGCTCACTCAGCAGAACAGTGGCCAGAGGTGGATTTATTGTCCGTTAATCAGTGATTAATCTCAGAATTCCCCTTTTATGCAACTGACTTTATGCTCTTCTGTGACACCATGAGCTAATCTGATCTTTTACCAAAATGAAAGGTTCCAGTTGTGTCTATCATATATTTCTTACAAAGATTTAGTTTTGTTTTTTAACCGCTTACGCCTTAACTGAGCGCATTTTCCCCAGTACAGTTCAGCTTTACCCAAATGTAAAAGCTTCTTACCTGTAGGCCAGTGTAACGCCTCATTTGAAAGCTAAACTGATGTCAACTTTTGCATTGTCGCTGTGTTTATGACACGTTTGTGATGCATTTTTTGTTGTGTTTTTGTTGCTTTTTTAAATTATTTTATTGTTCCTTTTCCAGCACATTTTTATTGTGTTTTTGTCAAGTTTTTGACACTTTTTGTTGTGTTATTTATTTTTTAAATAATTTTTTGTCTCGGTTTTCGTCACTTTTTTGTCACTATTTAGTTGCATTTTTGTTGTTTTTGTTGCATTTTCATCACTTTTTGCCATGTTTTGTGGCTTTTTTATCATGTTTTCGTCACATTTTAAAACTTTTTTGTCGCTTTTTTCCACATTTTTGTTGCTTATTTGTTGTTGTTTTTGTTGCAATTTCATCACTTTTTTGCCATGTTTTGTGGCTTTTTATCATGTTTCCGTCACATTTTTTACACTTTTTTGTCGCTTTTTCCACATTTTTGTTGCTTATTTGTTGTTTTTGTTGCAATTTCGTCGCTTTTTTGCCATGTTTTTGTGGCTTTTTTATCATGTTTTGGTCACATTTTTTTTAACACTTTTTGTTGCTTTTTTGGTGGGGTTTTTAGGTGGCTTTTTGTCATGTTTTGGTCACATTTTTTACACTTTTTTGTTGCATTGTTGTTGTTTTTGTTATGTTTCTGTCGGTTTTTTGTCGGGTTATTATTGCATTCTTGTTGCTTATTTGTTGCTTTTTTGTTGACCGCCTAAATTCCGGTGCAATGCCTCATTTGAAATCTAAGACCTTGTAGTTTCTGAAAATATGTGTAAGCTCTGTTTGAGTAAAACACAACTCACTGGTGGTGGATTTGCAGGGAACTGGTTAAGAAGTTAACTACCACGAGAACAATAATGTTTATGGGTTAATTCAGAGGAACTTCTGGGAGTATTTTCTGCACACATACAGTACAGTCTTTTAATTGCCATGTTAGAAAATCTCTACAACAAAGGAAAGTTTCTGCACGACTGACAACCTGCACAAACATGAAGTTAAACCATAAAACTATCAAGGCCAAGAGCTCTAATGAATAAAGCATATTATAACCTGAAAATTCCCCCGAATCCTTTCTCTCCAGCCATCACTCGACTAAATATAACAATGCCATACACTCCCCTGAACCACTCCCTCTCTCTGTCCTTGGACCTCTGACAGCCCGTGCCCACTGTTGGCCCAAAATACAAATATTTACCGCCTTAAGCGCTTTCACAAATGTGCCGTGGCTTCTCCGTGAGGCTGGACATCATCAGGAGCGACTCACGTTACAATTATTCTTGACAGATTGTCCGGTTCAGATCTGACTCATAATTTCAGTGTCAAATCGTGTGGGATTTTTGACAACGCTGTTAGAAAGATTATGTGCACTCAGGCCTAGAAATAAACCGTCTCAGGGTTTATAGAGAGGAGACTGTAGTGCCATATTATTATTTGACTTGTTATGGGCTCTTGTAAAATATAAACTACTGCTTTTCAGTACAAATGTAAATGTAAGAGAGACTATCGTAGATTTGTTCAGCTTCAAGAGAATGAAGGAACTGCAGTGATAGGGACAAAGAGAGGGGTAGCGTGTTGCTGAAACTGCTGGATAAGAGAAAAAGAGTTTTTAAACAGTATGTCGAGACCCAAAAGTGGGTCATGAAACATGTTTACCTGTATTTATGTACTGAAAAAGTACCATAGGCTGTTGAAAGTATTGTAGCGGAGGTCTTTTTTTTTCTTTTACCATAATTTCAACTTAAACAATGCTTAAATTAACAAAACTCTGTAGAAAAATGCAGTATTTTATAGATTCCCCTGCAAAGCGTTTTATAGGTTGGAATCAATCATCAATCATCTTATTTGCCTCATCCTGGGGTAATGGTGGGTCCTGGTCCCACAGAACCACTGGTATAAATGACTTGAGATGACATTTGAAAGCCAAATGTGGCTATAGTGACAGGCAGCCTGGGTGGAGAATATAGTTTCAGTTGTGCTCTCGTAGTGGAGTGGTTAGCATGAGTGAGGTCCTGGGTTCAATTTGTGGGCCGTGTGAGCCATTGTAGCTCTCTCTGTAATTCTCTATAAACCTTTAGTTCAAGAAGTGGACAAGGGTCCCTGTGCGCTCCAGTGTCCATATGCCAGCAGATTTGAAGGATGGCTCAAGTGCAATTACCCTGTTCATGTATGCTTTATTTATTGCATATCTTACCTTCTCGAACATGTAGTAAGTAAGTAAGTAAGTAAGTAAGTAAGTAAGTAAGTAAGTAAGTGCTTTATTGTCATTGTACAACTGTACAATGAAATAGTGGTCAGGTGTTAGTCCTGAGCTGCTGCGGCTGAGCCGCGCTGCCTCTGTGTGTCAACCTGACCCGCATGACCTTGGAGGTCGGGGAAACTGTAGCACTAAGAAGAAACCTGACTGGCTGCCCGCTGTCTCCTCTGATCCTCTGAAAGGGTGCATCGCCTCCTGGGTTTGTCCCTGTTTCAGAGCGTGGTGTCCTGCACTGGTCAGCTCCACCACTTCCTTCCTCTTCCTCCCTCCGCTCCCTCCGCTTCACAACAGTCTTTCACCATCTCCTCATTTGTACCTTACTTGTTTCCTGTAGCACCTCTTGTGACGCCTCCACTGTGCTGCAGCTGTGGGGCTCTTGGTGCCTCTTCAGTGTCTCAGAAGAAGACATTTGTAGGTCTCAAATTGGTTTAGCTGATAAGCTAGCATTTTGTTTACCTTTAAAAAGCTGCTTTCTTCAGGACCATTTTAGACTCTCAAAGTAAACAAATCCACCAAACCTCCACAAAAACACGGCAAAGACGTACAAAGTATCCAGAAAAACAATGTGGAACACAGAAACCACAAATGCAGTTCGCAGAAAAAGGCAAAAAACTCACAAACTGCACAAGGAGAGAGGGAGGTAGCAAACACACATTAAAGTCTGAACTGGCTCTGTCAATTATTTCAAACAAATGTCATATAAGACATTTCCAAATGTATTCAATTTCATCAATCAAAAGTCAAAACATAGTCCATATAGCCCACAGCCCAATAACTATATAATTTCAATGCAACACCACCCATGCTTTCCTCACACTCCTCTGCCGCCTTTCTCTGTCTCCCCTCTGGACCCTTCACTCCTGGGGCTGTAGTCTTCATTCGCCTCGGCCTCTGCTTCGGCTCAGCTCTCCTCTCGCTGCTCTCACTTCGGCCGCATCAAACATTTCTGACATTTCTCAAATGTGTGGCTAATCAGGAATGGACGCTCTGAGTGCAGGGAGGCAGAGAGGAACAGGGAGCAGGGATGGACGGATAGAGAAGTGCCATACTGTAGTAGTACTACAACAGTTAAGGGAAGGGTGTGTGCACCAGTAAGAATACCATTCTCACAAATAAACATAACACGCTGATGTGCAAACAGACACTTTGCGACAAAAGACATGCCCTAAAGCTCAGGCACAGAACAAGCTAGTTTTGGACTGGGTTATTAAAGTCAAGTATTTAAAAGAAGACCTAATGAAATGTCATATCTGGGTGCTTGGAGTCAAAGCAAAGCATCAACATCTGTGCGTAGAAGAAATGGTGATGTCCCACTCACAGTAAAGTTATGGGTCAGGTCCGAGAAGAGGCGAGCACAGACACACTAAAGGTTTTTTTATGTACAGGTGAAACTCGAAAAATTAGAATATCATTAAAAAGTTCAATTATTTCTGTAATTCAACTTAAAGTGTTAAACTAATATATGATCTAGACTCATTACATGCAAAGTGACATATGTCAAGCCTTTATTTGTTTTAATTTGGATGATTTTGGCTCACAGCTTGTAAAAACCCCAAACTCAAAATCTCAGAAAATTAGAATATTGTGAAAAGGGACTATATTGTAGGCTCAAAGTGTCACCCTTTCACCAGATAATTAATCCAAGATGCTTGAAGTCCAGTGTGAAGTTTCCACTGTCTGTGATTTGGGGAGCCATGTCTTCTGCTGGTGGCCCACTGTGTTTTTTAAGTCCAGAGTCAGCGCAACTGTCTACCAGGAGATTATAGAGCACTTCACGCTTCCTTCAGCAGACAAGCTTTATGAAGACGCTGAGTTCATTTTCCAGCAGGACTTGGCACCTGCCCACACTGCCTAAAGTACCAAAACCTGGTTAAATGACCATCGGATTACTGAGCTTGATTGGCCAGCAAACTCACCTGACCTGAACCCCAAAGTGAATCTATGGGGCATTGCTAAAAGAAAGATGAGAAACATGAGACTGAACAATACAGAGGAGCTGAAGGAGCTATTAAAGCATCCTGGTCTTCCATAACACCTCAGCAGTGCCACAGGCTGAGAGCATCCATGTCACGCAACCACATTAAAGCAGTAATTCAAGTAAAAGGCCCAAACTAAGTACTAAGTTCATATGCATCAGTATAGTTTCAGAGGGCCCACGTTTCTCTGTTTACATTTTTTTTAAATTGATTTCATGTGATATCCTAATCTTCTGAGATTTTGAATTTGGGGTTTTACACGCTGTAAGCCATAATCATCCAAATTAAAACAAATAACGACTTGACATATATCACTTACATGTCATGAGTCTATATCATATATTAGTTACTCTGTCTGGCCTATACAGACAATTAACTCCAGTTTAGAAGCTTTTAGATTTGGGTAAAGCCAAACTGGTGAAAATGCGCTCAGTTAAGGTGGTGGGTAAGAGTTGAATTACAGAAATAAATTAACTTTTTAACGATATTATATTTTTATGAGTTTCACCTGTATTACTCACCAACTAAAATGAAATGAATGCTTGTATTTTCTTTCATCTTTAGGGTTGAGTTTTACGTAGTGAGCTTTTAGGTCATATATCATGCTAAACTGACATTTTGACCATGTTATAATGTTGTTCATCAAAACTAATCTGGAGCAAAAAGTCCACCTTGTCATTGATGGGCTCATCCTGATCCATTCCATGCTCAAATTATCAACACATTTGTACCTCTTTTGTGATGCCTAACTACCAATTTTCTTCTGCCCACACTGACGCCTGAATAATGAACAGATAATACCATTCTCCTTTTTATGGCGCTGCCGTTAAACTTTTACTTCTGAAGCTAAATACACAGTTATAACAGCAAGTTCATAAAAATCCAAATCAATGAGTGTTGCAGCCTGTCTCCAGAGTTTACAGGGCGCCTTATAAACCTAATGCCTCTGCGAGCGCTAATGACAAAGTGAAGAAAACAGTGGGGCTTTGACTTCTCTCTCCGCTGAGGCTAAGGCAGTAAATATAAGCGTTTTTTTTTTTATGCAGTTTTTTATACAGGTAATTACACAGGGGCCAGCTCTGCTCGTGCCCAGAGGGGAGCCACGGCCCGAGCCAAGATCCTCTCGCTCCCGAACAACAGCAGCATTCAGCGGAGAAAGATTTAGACGTGTGTGTGTAAAAATGAAAAAAAAAAAGGAGGGTTGGTAACTTTACCTGAGGAGCTGGGAAATATATTTGTCACAGTGAGCTGAAAAAGAAGTGGGGAAAGAAGTCTGTGCTCAAAGACGTAGAGCCTGAGATTTACTGCATATACAGCGCATTTCAAGATTCCCCCCGCTTCTTTAGCCACCGCTGCCCAGGGGTGGAATCACAAAATGAGGCCTTTTCTATACCATCATCAATCACACACAAAAAAACTTGCCAACACTGCACAGGAAAAATGGAAAAGTGTCTTTGCTGGGTATTCCTTGAGACTTGAGAGTCAAGATGAGTTTTGTATGTGGGTCCAACCAGGGACAGGAGTTCAACATTAGCACATACTGTAGCTGTACACTCTTTTTCCATAGTATTAGATGCAAACTAGTCAATGTCCCAGTCAATAAATTAGTTACAGAATGTCTTTTCCCTCATGTCCTACTTTGAATGATTTGATTATGTTTATTCGCAAGTTGTTTGACGGGTGACAAGTCGGAATCAGTTGTAGTAAAACCATTAGCACTACACTCTTATTTGAGTACCGTCGACTTGTATTCCAGTACTTTTTGATCTGAGTGAAAAATCCTACTATTACTTTAAAATCCACCAATAAATCTGATTGACACTTGCCCAGTGTTGAGAGCTTTTGTCCACAGATTCAAATGGTTCATACTGTTGCTGTGTCCTTGGGCAAGATACTGTCTCCACTGGTTTATACATGAGAGTGTGTTTGTGAGTGCAAATGGCCAACAACGATGTATGATGTATATGAGTCTCGTGTGTTCGCTACAAGAGGGTCTGAACGCAGCCGATGGAGAGTCACGTGACCAGACCTCCACAGGAAATGACCTATCCTTAAAGTTAGGATCAGGGTTAGGTTTAGGGTCAGTTTGGATTATTTTAAGATAGCGTTGTCCTGCGGAGATGACGCCATTTCCTGTGGAGAAGTGGAGCTCCACTGATCACTAACATGCATTGTCCCAAATGTATAATTGACTAATAATAGGGTAGTACTGTATATGAGGTTGTTTTTGTCAAATCGTTTTGGAGTATTTGTAGAATGAGTAGAATTTGTGCCTTGTGAATTTGTCGTTTTTTTTTTTTTTACCATGTTAGTTTCTGTCCACAGTAGCTTAAGAGTTAAGGCTTTTCACGTTCAAGTCGGGAGTAAGTACTTGTTGTTAGCCCCATAGGAGAGCGAGACAGCGACCATATTGAGAGGACGTCCCACATACGCCTCCCTCCTCTTCTTCACTCACATTAGTATTCTCCACAGTAAAGTCTATACAAATCACTTTCACACACGGGGGCGGGGCGTGCGTGGGACGGGGGGGGGGGCGCACAACTGGCTTTAGTGCATTATAGAGTCAGCCGTCTGGGGAGGGGGAAGCATTAACACGCCATTTTATATGACGGCATTAACCTCCCGCAGTAATGTTTGCCCGCCGCCCGAGGCCCGAGAGCTAAAGAGTGACTGTTTGCGCATGTGGTTTTAGCATCAGCCCAAAGTTTTACAGAAACAAATGTGGCATTGAGTGGAATTTAAATGAAGGTGTTTTAGTCTGTCCTGCTTTACACCAATCATCACCTCGTGTAATAGCTTTTCGCATTTTTGAAAAGTGTGCATGACCTAGCTGCCAACTCCTCCAGAGATGACTGGTTAATCACGCTTCAAAGGTGCACAAAGTTGTGTTTGGCATCAAGCAGCTCTGCAGATGTTTTTTCACACCCAAAGTTTTATTACAAAGAAAATCTCCCTCTTCAGTTTGAGCACTCTTGGAAAAGTAGAGCCATCTTCTAAGCAACTGGGCTCTATTTCGTCAAATGTGTTTTTCTGACACATTAAGCTTTCAGACATGTAAGGTATAGGCAATGCTTAATGTTGTGTTCAAGAACATAAAAAGTTCATGAACATCCAGTACAGACTCTTGTACACTTCAGTATCAGTAACGTGCCAACCCTGGTCGTATTCTCTGTGGTCAAAGTATTTCAACTTGAAAAGACTCCCAGAGACAGAATGGCGTTAGGAAGTTTTATTGAACATGAATCCTGATTGGGGCTCAGACCCTGGCAGAACATTACGTTAACAAATGAAATACATGGCGATGATAGATGATAGCCGGAATCTTCCCCCGGAGCCCAGACACTGCTAGTGGTAGATGAGACCCGGGGCGGCCAATTGACAACGATGAGCAGAGCCAAGGTGAGGCCTGGCAGAGGAGGGGCGGAGGAGGGGCACAGCACAGCTGGTAAACGGCTGAGTGATTGACCAGGGAGCTTAAGAAGGGGATCCTGGGCGATGAATGGCTGGAGCAGGAACGTGCAGCTGCGGTGATTGGCTGTCGTGAAGGTGCGGCTTGAGATGGGACCAATGGCCACTGGCTGCTCTGCTTTATGACCGCGACACCGGAGGCCGCCATTGCTGTAGTACCTCCATATTGCCACTAGGCCCCATTGAAAAGCATTGGACTTTAGACACGTTAAAACAACTTTAACGCCTGTTTTTTATTTTTTCAACACTTTCTATGGCTACATATTCCTCCTGAGATAACGCTGGGATAGTCACAAAAAAGAACCAGGCTGGTTTTAAAAGAACATTTTTTGAAATCTCGTACTAATGAGGGTTGGACTGTTAGCATTGGAGCTACACGAGCTACACGTCACGCAAGGGCCGAGTCTACAGTGAAAATCCCGCCTTATGCCCTTATTAGGAACATGCTTCATTAGAGCTGGGGAGGAGGAGTCTGTAAATCTGCCATGATTTCCCCATTGAACGTGGTCATTATGGTAAACGGGGAGGAGTGAGAGGGAGTTGTCTATTCTTTTTAACGGTCTATGGATGGGACTGTGATTGGATGATTGGCAAAGGCTGCTGTTGATGAGGCGAGGGTAGGTCTTCCAGGTTGAATTTGCGCTGAAGCTTCATTTAATGTCTTACTTTAGAAAAGTACAGATCCTGCAATATCACTCCAATACGAGTAAAAATTACTTAGTCAAATGTTTACGTAAATTAACGATATTTGCTGTACGAATCACTGAAGTATCCAATGTTTAAATTGCAAATCATTTTAAAGTGTTAAGCAATACTTATAGTAAATATAACTTTGTGGACTCAAAAAATGTGAATATTGCCCTGAATTCACCATCAGTGCAGCAATACGACAGACACAAACATTCATTTATGTACGTTTTTTTTTGCTTCTGAGCTTTTATAGAAATACAGTAGAAAGAAATATTCTTTCTTTGAATGTAGTGGAGTAAAAGTGGTCAGTTATTTAAAATACTGCTTAAAAAGGCCCAGTTCTACAACCTCATCCCAACATGTTTGCGCCCTCAGTTTTAGTGGAATGGCACACATTAGGCTCTACCTGAATTACGTAGTTAATCAAACAGTGGAAGCCAGAGGTAGTTGAGAATAAACTCTGAGCTGTTTCCTAAATGCGTCACAGCTCTCACAGACTCTCCCGCACGTCCCGACTGTTCGATTGAGTTAATTAGAAACTCGTCTCAGCCGGAGGTCATAGCGAGACAGAGTTGAGACGTGAACAAGGCGGACCGTCAAAGCGAAACACTGAGCTAATCTAGCCTCTGACTTCCCTGTTTGCACGGGATTATATTTAGACACACAAGGGTCTGCTTTTCTTTCACAAATGCTGTGTTTACAATGTGGATTCATGGTACTTTACTACAAGAAGATAAATTGATTACCACAGCTTTAAATACAGGGATCTCTATTCGCACCCCTTTGTTCAGCTTTACGTCTAAGAGAAAATACTGTATGTAAACATCTCTAATCCTCTGTAGTTTTGTTGCTTCTCTTATTTCTGATACATTTCTTTCACATTTCCTGATCACTGTACCACTGTGTGTCTGGTGTGTGTACAATAGCTCGGCTTTGCTGTGTCCCCACGCAGGTCCTCGGTGACGCTGTGTTGAATTTGGGTGACAGGGTCCCAGTAGGTTCGGGACGCCCCCCTGTCCCGCTCATAATCCCCCAGAGAAAGGAGCTGCATTTAGGCTGCGATACGCTTAATCCTTGGGGATCCAGGCAACAATGGGGCCCGGCACTTCCTGCGGCCCGCGAGCTTCCGCTGGTCCAGGGGGCGACCGCGAGTTTAAACACCAGCTACATACACACTCATAAAGCACTAATGTCATGTACAATGTGAATTAGTTCCAGCTCAGAGGATATTTGGCTTTAGGAGTACAATATTTAAAGGTGTTTTATTTTTATACTCATTACCCAACGGTCAAACGACTTAAGCATGAATTAATGCTACGCAGATAACAATTATAATGTTTTATTTACAATGAAAACATTTCACATTATATAGCACTTGTTTTTATTTGGTTCTTGGGACGTACAATTGCCAAATGTCCAATCAATGCTTCACGCTTTGGGTTGCCAGATCCAATGGCTAAAGGGAATAAACTCATCAAAAGGTTCGACCAACTTATCTCTATTTTTGCTAAATTTCAAACTTTAAGAATGCATGCTATACATACTGTTAAATGCCTTGTAATAGACTAAACTTGTTATACCCTCTGTATCCTGTAAAAGCAGACATAGGTGGGAGAAAAAAATACATTATGAACACGCAGCTAGTTGTTAATCTTGCATATAAATTGAATTGGGATTTTGGAAATTTGGACCACAACAATTCAAAATACTTGCTTTGTTTACTAAACAAAACAAAAAAATCAGGTACTGGGCCATTAAGTAAGTAAGTAAAATGACCCCAACAATGGCTTCCAAAACTAAAACTTGAGACTGACAAAACCTAGTGAACGTAAACAAGTTGGCTATGACATTATGACTTTAGTTGTAAATAACAATAGCCTACATTATTCTATTGTTATATTCTTCCAATCATAACATTGTGTCAGGTTATCCAATTTACCCAGGGATAACAATCCTCCAAAAAAACTACGAAGATAAAAAAAAAGTTTGGAGAGGAAAACTTTTCTAGAAAATAAATAAGCTACTGGTTATTTGTTCATATGCCATCTCTGAGAAGTGTTGCAGCCATTTCACTTTGTCACTGTTATTACTTGTATTAAAAATTGTGTATCCTACAATCACCACAACAGTTAGCCGCTTTATCTTTATATGAATTCGCTATTTTGTATACCACACGATGAGTCACATGGTTTGCCAACATTTACATTTCTGCTTCAAACGTTTAAGGCGACGCCCCTCCGTTTCTTGGCTCTGGCGTTGATGCACATCCTTTTAAACAGCAGCCGAAACATGGACAAAGTGGGCACAGCAGCGTCGAAAAACAAACTTGTAAATTCTCGCTGTCCGTGCGGGGGGAGGCAGGCTAAATAAAGCTGCCTACGCAAAACACAAGCTCATGGACAACAGCGCGCTCATGTCCTCCATACTAAACAGTGTGGGCACAGGCTGTTTACATTCAGCCCCAAACTCCACAAAACAAAGCCTGCACCGAGCACAGTTAAAAAAAAAAAGGATACATTGAACTACCCGCAGCCTACAGATACGGCACTATTTAGTAAACAGGAAGTCAGTCATGCACCAGTCTAAATGCAGCATTGTGTTACTATCTGAGAGAGAGATATAGGGATAGGGGTTTCAGGTTTTGGCAATGCAGCTGCGAGATGAGTGGATTGCATCTGGATCAGGCAAAGATTTACAAACAGTTGCCAGCCCTCTCTAACACGTTCTCCACTTGTGCATACGCTTTATGAGTCACACTTCAGACGCATTTTCCTTTTGACCTGAACATGTTGGACAAAGAGGAACTCAAGTCATTTTTCTCATTTTCTCGTTCCTTGTTGAAATATCCTCTCAAGCGCAAGACATCTATAAAGCATATTGAGGATCGCTCTGCCGTTTTTGTGATGTAAAACTAACAGCAAAGCATGGACGTCACTAAAAACCCCCACAGTAACCGAGCACATTTTCTTCAGTTTTACCCAAATCTAAAAGCGGCTCGACTGGAGTTCACAGTGGCCAGTGTAATGCCTAGGTTGAAAGCGAAGGCCTACAAAACGTATCCAAGCCTCTTCCTTATTTTTGTCATCACGTTATAGTCGTTTTTGTTGCATCTTTATCATGTTTTCATTGCTTTTTTGATGCATTTTTTGTCACGTTTTTATCACATTTTTGTTGTGTTTTTTGCCATATTGTTGTCATGTTTTCATTGCTTTTTTGTTGTGTTTTGGCAGCATTTTGCTTTTGTAGCGTAATGGAACTGTGATAAAAGCCACAAAAATGTGACCAAAACATGTCAAACAAACAATACAAATGTGATGAAAACACAACCAAAAAGGACGAAACCATGACGAGAAGCTTAGTTTAGTTTTGTAGGTCTCAGCTTTCAAATGAGGCGTTACACTGTAATACTCAACCGGAGAAAATGCACTTGGTTAAGGCGGAGATTAAGAGGTTAATGATAGAAAGACTGAGGTCTTGCCTAAAAGATGCCCCCTTCTCTTTTGTGGATTTGACTAGATTGTAACGTAATACTGTAACACCTTAGGAGCACTTCGACGTCCACGCAGAGAATTCTATAGGAGTGAAGATATTACTCCGCGGACGACGAAGTGCTCCTAAGGTGTTATTACGCCTTACAATATAGTGCCCCTTTTTATCCGCTTAGAAAATCGACACGTTTAATTTTGAGTAACTTACTTGGATCGTGTAACCACTCACGCAACCGTATTTAAATAGGGAAAACGTGGAAGAGCTTGGTCGCTTCTAACTTCACCCCCGTTTGGCCCATAGAGGAGAGGAGGAGAGGCTAAATGCTAACAACATCTTTGGTCTTTTTGTGTGACTGAGCGCCTATATTCCGTTTTTACATACTGAGATATGTTCTTACCTTAGCTTTGACGAGTTCATTTGTACCTGTCTGGTCTCCACGTGTGCCTTCAGTAACGTAAACACAGCACAGACGGCGTTAGCATTTAGCCTCTCTCTTCTCCTCTATAGCTCCAAACGAGGTGAAGGTAGAAGCTACCAAACTCTTCCACGTAAATATGGTTACGTGAAGTGTTACACCATAAAGTAGAATTACACAAATTAAACAATGTGGATTTTCTAAGCTGATAAAAAGGGGAACTATATTGTAAGGCGTAATAATACCGGGAGTAATTCGGCATCCGCACAGTAAAGTGAAGATATCACTGCGCGGATGTCGAATTACTCCTGGTGTTATTACGCCTTACAATATAGTTCCCCTTTTTATCCGCTTAGAAAATCCACATTGTTTAATTTTGTGTAATTCTACTTTATGGTGTAACACTTCACGTAACCATATTTAAAGAGACTATACATAAATTTAACCACAAATAAATGTATACAAATTTAAAATTTCTTTCTCATACATGCTCCAGCAATGCCCTGGTGAGTAGAATGAGCCCTGGCCTTTTCACCGCGATTGCCTCTATGTGCCTGTAAAGTCACTTAAATAGTTTATGCTCGGGTCGAACAAGCAGACAGCGTAATGCGTAATGCGCGTTCACGCTCAGCTGTAGCGTTAGCTGTATCTCCTCTATACTGACGCTGCAGCGCGAGTGGTAACTTCAGAAGGATGGATAAGCGGAGAATAAGAGGAGACCGGCTTCAAGCACCATCGAAACTCCAGCCCAGAGCCCAAATAACAAAAAGAAACGAAGAGTTTATTCGAGTGTGACAAAAAAGGCGAAAGTCGAGTCTGATCGGCGTAGGCAAAGAACCAGAGTAAACATCGGAAAATGTTGAGAATCTCTCAAAAGACCCGCAGCTTATTTTTGCTTGAAAGGTAAGAAATTATTACTAAATACGTGGGGGAAAAGTGTTGTTGATGCTTCAAAACAACGGTGTCCGACTGTCCGTGCATGTTGTACAAACTTCACTGAAACAAGCCATAAAATAATCATATTTGGAAGTTACCAAAATAGTTGATCTAATAGTTTTATACCTACAGAGAAGTTGTGTAGTATTAGTAGCAGACTAGTAGTGTCAGTAATAACAGTAATTGTGCTGTACCTACAAAACATTTGAGTAGTAACAGTGGTAATGGTGCTGTATTTCCAATGTCAAAATAATGCTGCTAATGTTAGCTTTTCTTGACCGCAAAATAAGCATGACTGTTCACGGATTTATAAGCAGTGAAACGACTACAAAAAGTGAACATGTGCCGTTTACATTATAGTTTACGAGTTAGCTACACTAACTTTAGGCCCAGGAAATTGAAGAGACGATTTTGGCTTTTCCTAGTAGCATTTCTACCAGTGGAATTATTTTATTATTTCAATTAGGCCTACGCTTATGCATACAAAGTATACGAGTATTTTTTTTTTCCTCCTTCAAACGTCAATTATTCGTTTATATGTATTACTTCTTCACTCGATTCACTTTGCTGCATTTGCTCAAGTATTTTATCTTGGAAAACATTCACTCAAACTGATTTGGTCTAAATATCTTACAAAACAGTAACGTTTCTTACCTCAGTTGAAGTCATGCCTTTATATCTGTAAATTGACCAGGACGGGACTGTTATTTCTGGTGCTCGTAAAGCCTGAGCGCCTCATGCACGAGCTTATCATCGAGGCTGCAGTTACGCGTTTGGCCTGAAGGGGCAATTGCGAGTACAAAACTGCTAAACTCCACACAGCCCCTTTAAATAGGGAAAACGAGGAAGAGTTTGGTAGCTTCTATCTTCACCTCGTTTGGAGCTATAGAGGAGAAGAGAGAGGCTAAATGCTAACGCCGTCTGTGCTGTGTTTACATTACGGAACGCAGACGTGAAAACAAGACAGGTACAAATGATGTCAAAGCTAAGGTAAGAACATATCTCAGTATGTAAAAACGGTGGCCTATTCCTTTAAAACGCACCTTTTTGCCTTGGCTTTAAACATAGCCTGAGAAATGTGATTTTTTTTTTTTTAGGTTCTGTATTTTTACTGTTCCTTTGTGTATTCATTATGTAATTTTACTGCTGTGTTCAGTACTTTGGTCCACGTTGTTGTTTTTAAAGCGCTCTATAAATAAAGTTGGATTGGATTCTTTGTGAACTAAAATATCAGGGGCCCAAGTAGATCTAAATCTGGGCTAACCTAAAGGATTGCACTCTTCACAGACAAGGAAAGATACAATAACTGTTGCACTTTCAATCAAATCTATGAGTAAGAAAAAAGTTTAATTGACTGTCATCTGCTTGAGGACATTAAAGTTATTCTGCTGCCTGACGTTGGGATCTCATCAATGTGACAGACGGGCGATGCGGGTTGATGATGATCACGAGGGTATTTTGTTTATTTGGCAAATGATAAAACTGCAAAACAGCTCTTTCAGAGAACACAGTCTGTTATTTCAACACATAAATCGCTGCAAAGATGACATGATATTTCTGTGCCTCAAAAGTTTGACACTAAAGATTGGAAAAAATGGGGAAAACCTCAGGCATCTCTCCCCTGATTTTTGAATTTTTTTGTCCTCCCTCAAAGAGTTTCCACAGTCACATCTATTTCCCTCTAACCACCAGTGTCTCCACATCACAGCAGCAGAAGAAACCAGAGCCTTTTGCACCAACTAACCCCATACCCTCCTTCGCCAGATAATCTCCCTTCTGGCAGTTCTAACCATTTTGTTTCCAATTTTTCACTCATGTTTTTGACACAGCATATATTATTATTAATAATATTCCAATTGATTTACATTTATTTTCCCACCTTTCTGTGTGGAGTTTGCATGTTCTCCCCGTGTCTGCGTAGGTTTCCTCCAGGTACTCCGGTTTCCCCTACCACTAAAAACATGCACAATAGGCCAGGATGAATGAGAGTGTGTTTGTGAGTGTGACTGTGGGACAACAGATGCAAATTAGCCCATGGCAACAATCTGGCATGGCGTGTTTACATGCATGAGTCCCATGTATGTTCATTAACCTCTTACCTCCCACATGAACTGAACACATTTTCTCCAGTTTGGCATTATACAATGTAAAAGTGGCAAAAGAGTATAGCTGGGCGATTTCCCCCCCCCCCCCCCAAAAAAAATCGATTTACGATTCGATTCGATTTCCCCCCCCCCCCCCCATTTAAAACAAAATAACTGCGAACTATAAATGTATTTTAAAAATATATATTTATTGTATTTAATTAAGTGAACCAACAGAAACAAAATTGCAAAGGCAAACCCTTTCTCTAACTAAAAAGTCACTACGCAGTGTTCAACAAAGATTGTTAAACATCCAAATTATTTATACTGTATTTGGATTAAGCTAATAAAAACAAAAATCCTGAGGTAACTGAGGCACATTTGTACAGCAGGACCTTATTCCTCTAAGCAGAGGGCAGAGAGCTAAAATAAATAGATAAATAAATAATAATAATAAAAAACTAAGCAGGACTAAGTAACATTTTGCCTTAATAAATCCTTTTCGCGCAATACACACTAATGGAATCACAAAGAAACTAACAGGCTAATGGGCAACGCTAACTGCGGGCTAGCGCCACTTTAAACAGTATTTACAGCTAAGTTTGAGTGAAAAAAACTATCTCCATTGTGTAATTGGATGTACAATATCCCTCTCTCCCTTAGTTTTTTCTGTCAGCGTAGTATTTACTCTAACGGACAATTAATGAGTAAAAAAACGCAACATGCTACGACACCTGCAGTGGCACTTATGGCCTCTTGGGGCATGAGTTACTTAGTTCTGCTTTAAAAAAAATGCTACAAAAAAGTGGCGACAGCGCAACAAAGAAGTTAGGATCAGTTTTGTATAGCTTTCAAATGAGGCGTCACACTCGTCTATACTGTGTTAAGTGGTGATGTCACAGCTCTACTTCCGGGTCCGTGCGAGAAACTACAAAAAACACTTTAATACCACAATCAATATTTCTGAAACTCAACAGAGAGTTACTGAACATACTTATTTATCAGGCCCATTAGCCAAAAATGCTGTATCTACTGCTATAAAAGTAATATTTACCAAAATCGCTACATCCGGGTTAGCGGAAAAAAATGCTAACGGCGCAGCAGCGCCGCTAGACCCGGAAGTAGCAACTTTAGTAAATATGACTTTTTTAGCATTAGGTGTGGCATTTTTGGCTAATGAGTCTGAAAAATAAGTAGCTTCTGTAACTCTTTGTTGAGTTTCAGAAATATTGATGGTTGTTTTTAAGAGTTTTTTATGTTTTTTTCTCGCATATTTGCCCGTCTGCTAGGACCCGGAAGCGGAAGTCGTGGCGTTACACTTAACAAACTTATAGGCTGCTCCAGTCGAGAAGGTTTTGGATTTGGATAAAGCCGAACTGGAGAAAATGTGCTCGGTTAAGGCGGGGGTTAAGGTGTTAACATGCGCTGTTCCGACCAAACAAATAAACATAAACTTGAATGAATGCATTTTCACATATAAGCGTGCCCTCCTCCTTTCTGTGATGTCAGGACTTTAGGAAAATCTATCATCCTGACATAGTCCTATAGGCACATGTGTGAAAATGACTCACTGTACCATTGATGCACTTGCATGCTCCAGCCCAGTCCCTCACTCCTTTCTGTGTTTTCTTTACATAGTCATTATTTCAGATCTTAAAACATAAAACATCGAAGCTGAGGTACCTACTCAAAAATGTTTGTAGTTTTGCAGAATATGTCCATTTTGAGGTGGGACTTGAAGCTGTGCCATTTAAACAATGCATTCAATATGGCATTCCTCTTTCAGAATATATCCACCAAGAACGCATTACATGTACATCTACCCCAACCAAAATAATGGCCCTTTTTGGCAGGCTACACGATCATTTCCATTGTGCGACAGACCCCAACCTCCTGGCACTAAGTCAACCCAGAATAGAGATGCAGCAAAGAGCATTATCTACAATCCAAAGCAGGCCTTATATGAACTTTGGCTGAACGGCAGCAGTGGTCTCACTGCTCAAATTTAATATTAACATTAACAACAATAACATAGAAAAAGAAAGAATATCCGCTCCCTGGGCCTTGCATTGCCTCATAATACATAATAAATCCAATGTTTTCAATGAAAGGGGTCCACCATGACACTGGCATTAGGGTGACGAACATTGTCCAGCAAGACTAACGACGGGTGACAGTGCCAGGGGAGTGCGCCGCGCCAACGGGAACCGTGCCTAATGTGGGAGAGAACACAGCCGCGCTTGCACTCTTCGCTGGGAATTAGCCTGTCAGTGTGTCCCTAATTTTCAAGGACTGCTTTTAAATCTAGACTGAATTTAAACCAAAAGGAGTGGTAATTGTTTTCGCAGGAGAAGAAAAATGATTGGTTGAGTGAGTGAGGTCAGGCTGCACGGAGCGAATTTGCTTCCAAGTGTGGCTAATGGCCCATAGTAATAATATTTGGGATGACACGCGCTTTGGCGAAACGCAGAAATGAAAACAGACTTGGGCATAGGAATCAGGAGAATCGCATGCCACGCTTTGAGTGTCCACTTCAGGTCCAAATTACGTCAATGTAAGGTAAGATTTTTGAAATATCTGCATTTGCCTGCGCGTTTTTAGAGGTTTGCGTATTGGACATTTTTATTTTTTTGTGTGTGCATGATTTGTCTCCTATTACACTCCTCTAGGGACATGCAAAACTTCAAAATACATACATTTATTTATTTTTTCCCCAACAGCAAAAAAGAGAGTCATCCAGCAAATTATACAGCTGGTGAATAATGTATTAACTAGTTTTAGGGCGCTTTAAAGCCCTTCGGTCCTGGAAAATATCAGGCTTCAGCTACGTCACCAGAGTTTAGGCTGGGTAAGAACACATTCAAAAACTATATTAAAGCATTTATTAATTTAGACGCATGCTTGAACAACTCTATGTACCAATTACACGCATCTCTGAGCAAAAATACTGTCAAAGTAAATGTAATATTTCAGTTTGTTTTTTATCATGTATTGCCCAAAAGAATTACTGGAGTCAGTGTTGGGAATGTACAACCCCTTTATTTGGTTTAACCAATATAACAGTGAAAATGTTCAAAGAAACACACTGTGGTTTAAATAGAATGAACAAAATGTGATCTTTTTCCTTCACTGGAGCCTCACATGAAGAGTCTGAGTGAAGCAGTGTTTAAGAGAGGACAGCATGACATTATAAGTACATTCAGAATGTTAGGACAGAAAGGCAGCGTCCAAATCATTTCAGGACTTTGAATCATTTGATTTGCAGCCTAAAGAATTCTTACCGGAGGAGAGGGTGCCAAAAATAAATACAGTGGTTTAAATGGATCTAAAAATGTGATACATTATGATTAAAAACAAATAAAGATTACACTGTTACAGCTCAGATAAATGGAATATTGTGGAATTGTGAATTTATTTCAGTCATTTACGTTTTGAACATATTCTAGTTTTGGCAGGATGTTTTTTTTCCCCTCCAATTGTCCCAGAACACATTGTTCTTCTTCAAATCAGTCACACAGTCACAGAGTGTGGAAGAAGAAGAAGTGACGTTACTTACCCTCGAACTATTACTTATTGTGTCATCAACAAGGGAAGCGATATTTTTCTGTGATGAAATAGCGCTGAAATACACACATTTCCCACATTATTCTAATTCGTTGATACGCTCTGGTTCAGTGTTTGTGAGAGGTGAAAGAACAATGTGGATGTTACCTGCATTGCCAAAACCCCTGGCCAAACAAATCAAGTCGTCACTGATAACGTGACTTTTTGCTGGGAAATTAGTATATAATACAGTATAATGTTATGAGGGAGCAGCAGAAAGCACTTTTTTTTTTTTACATATAGTGACAGACACACGTAGAACACGGATAAGTGAGGACAGGTGCAGACAGGTGACGGGACAGCAGCTCAGGATCTGTACAGCAGGATGCGTTCGGCACAGTCCTGTCCCACCAGAGAGGCATACTGCTTCACCTCCGCCTCATCACTGGAGCCTTTCCGTTTTCGGGAGTAAACGGCGTACGGCATCACGGTGCGTCGGTACAGCACCTGCGCCCGGCCCAAGTCCCTCAGCAAACGGGCGTCTCCTACGGGAAAGAAAACGGAACATAAGTGTGTGCTGGACATCCTTAGATCAAAAAGGATTTGTCTTCAGAGTTAAAAGGCAATTATTAATCTTTACGAAGGAACAGACTCCACACAGACTGGTGCAAGGGATTGAAGGGGGATTGAGACCAAAGGCTCCAGAGTCAGACCCAAATATCTATTTATGTGTCATTATTCCACAACAAAGACAGCATTCACACTTAAGTATTCTATGCTGATTTCCCCGTGATTGAAGCAACAGTATAAGAGGGGGCATTATGCTTTTGTAGGTATTTGGTAATAACCTATTTATCCCTATGTTACACTTTGTTGGTTAGAAAAGGAAATATTGATCGAAAACATCTAAAACAAAATATCCTGTACTTTCATTTCCGGATATTCACACAAAACCCCCAAAATTTCCTAGCTACGTAGGACCTCGGGAGATGTGTTTTGGGCAGATTGCCATGTTACTGAAAAGAGCCACGAGAGAAGATCTAACGATTACTCAAAGTTGTGCTAGTGACTCGAAACACAACGTTTTGATGGGAGACGTTGAAGTTATACAATAGTTTTGTCTGATTTAACTGGACGTTGCCAGGTTTGTTTTATGATCCGAACAGTTACGCATTTAGAAAACCAAAGTTACGAATTCTAGATCCAATTTCCTTTTAGGCAATTCAATGATTCACGCTTCACTCATTCCTGCATCTGCATCTGTCTTGGACCATGCAAAGATGAGCGGAAATGGGAGGTGATTTGGTTAGAGCTCTGGCAGGTCAAACCCCAATCACTTGAAATACAGTACATACCCATAATAAAAACAGTCTTTCGAGAGTCCGATACCGCAATTGTTTATTTTTTGGTATCCAATTATAATTACCAGACTAGGACAAAACACTTCTCACTGAACATTAAATTTCCCTTCCAACAATTTAGCACAAAAAAAAAAAGCCCTCTGAATTTGTTGGCAGCTTCAGTCAATTATTCCAAGAAATGGCTGGAGGAACAGAATAACGTTTCCCTTCATTTGCCCCGAGCGAGGAGCCACAGTGGTGCGTGATGGGGCCAGTTACGTTGGGCTTGTTTACTGTGTCTTGCTCCTATTCGCCCTGCCAACTCCAGCATCTCGTTAGCTCTGTGGACGTACTCTGCCAGCCCCCATCAGACCGGCGCAAACAAGGCTAATCTGACTGTAGTCATCTCTGGAGAGGGGAGTGGAAAATGGGCGAAAAAATGATGACCTGTTGTTAAACATTCAAAACTCAGCTCCAGGAGAAGACGGCGCTGGCACCGACAAACATGCAAAGGGCTGCTGGGTGAGTTAGTAAAAAGAAAGACAAATTAATAATAAAAAAGCGGTGTTTTGTTTTTTTAAATGTTGTATTCCGTGCGTTTATGTCCTGAAAGTTTTCTTTGAGCATCTAGTTCTGTTCAAGCCAAAAGACCTTCATATCATGTCTTGAAAACAGCTCTAAAAGGTTGTAAAAAGCATAAGAAATGTACCAAAAAACCCTGAAACTGGTGCAACCATTTATACCAACTTCGACATAAGCAAAGCAGAGTTCAATACATCTACCAGGCATAATACTTGGGGAACTTTAGAGAAACTTTGCTAATAATGCATTCAAATTGAACTACACTACAGTCTTTCCTCTTCATCACTCAACTGTACAAAGCCAAAAACGTGTGATTTACTCTGTGTAACCCTGATCGTTCATCCCTTCAGCTGACTTCACTTAATATCTCAGAGAATTAGTCAGTCTGTTGGAGCGGCTCCCGTCTGGACGCTCTGGGGAGAAGCAGATGAAAATCTATTTAAGGCGAACGTAGTGAACCAGGCCAACGCAGACACATCACTCACGCAGACGAACATTTGTATTAATTGGGCTGGGCTTCGGAAGGTGCCGGGTAATAAAAGCACATGTTATATAAAATGTTTAAGATACGATGGGTCACTTCACTGGCACAGTGATGCATGGATAGCCAGAATATAGAAGACTAGGCAGAATATCCAATGCCGTTCCTATAAATGTTCACTGAGGCCCAAATTTGTATTCACTTAAGTACATTGACTTTCACATATTCACTGATCCAGGTAAAGATGGTGGCCTGTGTTTGAGAAATTTATTATCTGATTCCAATCGAATTTTATTAGTCATGAGCTTTGTTTTTTACAAGCATCTTTAACTTGTTAATTTGACTTGAAGCCATGCTTTACACGACCCGATGCTAAGACTGCTGTGCTGTGCAACACATTTCTACAAAAAATACAGTCTTAAGATGATACTAAGGGCCCGATCTTCCACCTGGTGCAACAGCAGCGTTGCTCAAGACAAAGCTGGTGTCTTGTGTACAAACAACAGTGCGCCAGTGCTTTCGCCAGTGGCCTCAGGGCGTCGCGTTGGGGAAAAAGGGATCAGGGATGAAGCGCAGTGCTACGAACAGACTACAAGAAGCTCTTGCTGCTTCTAGCCTCACGTATCTTATTAAGTTCTCGAGAAACTACAAACTATTAATCCCACTGTGAGTTAAACACTGTCCATGTCCCACAAGAGAGAGAATATGAATCGATGAGGCCCACTCTAACGCTAGTATTGAAAAGCGCGGCAAACTCCACGCTGCAGAAACGCAATCAAAACACCAGCTCCACTCATAGTAGCGGATAATATTCCAGTCTGGTATGGTCTGTAAGTGGAAAAGCTTGGGGAGGGACCACTGCTGTGCAAAACATCGCCATGGGAATCTGTCCAGCCACTTACTGCTCCAGGTATGAAGCTGAAGATTCCACATAGCGCCCCCACGATCGTGCAAATGTCTAGTCTACAGTCTAGAGTTTAGAAGCACAAGATCAGGCTCTAAAAGTTGTATTTCACTGTATGGATTAAGAGAGCCTTTAGGCAAGTAAATGAATGATTCAAAGTAAAACTATTGAGTGGGAAAGTAAATGCAGTTTTCATGCAGTTTCATTGACTTCACATCGAAGCCAATATAACACTGTGCTTCACCAGCTTTAAACCTCAACACTCATCACTGGTTCAGGACTTTGTGTAGAATGACTTGAACAGAAAGCGGTAAAGTTTTACTGTAACACATACAATGTTAAAATAAGAAAGTATAAAAGTCACGGCACTGAACAGATGTTAGGTTGGCAGCTTTTAAAAAAGTAGTACATGAACATAAAATGGTTCAACAACACTAATAACGCATATTTAAAAAACACACCGACACAAAGAAATCTTGAATTCTCATGTACCAAAATGTGGTTTTACGGTATGTTTTCCATGACGATTTCCAAACACTTAAAAACAAAGAAAACCGTTCTTGTTACCAGCGTAATATGTCAAAACTTGCAGAGTGAAGTGAAAAGCTGGACCATCACAAAGCCCAGAGGTGCTCCTTGCTTCTCAAAAACCTGTCTAAATTATTTCACATATTCACTAAACCTCACTGTGTGGATTCATATTTAATTCATTAGCTGCTGCCTCTGAGCTGCTGTGCCCTAACCACTTCTTTTTCCACACATCTTAAAAAACGCTGAGTCACACAATGTCGGAAAGTTTCATATATATTTTTGTCTAAATTAGGAAAATGAGATGAAGCTGCCGTAAACAACTTATGTAATATAATTAATGCTGTTTGGGGAGTGTGAAGAATTAATATATCCACAGAAAGTGTGTGTAATTTTTGAATAATTTCACATGCTGTCAGGATTGTCTTCTCCAAGAACAATGTGCTCTCCTTCAAGTTCTTTATCATTTTGACAACCCACTTACTGTAAGAGACCGGATACAGCAAAATGGGAAAGAGCTCTGTCCTCTCAAACAGTGATTTACAATTTACTGCTCAGCACGGTCCACCTCAGGAAACATTGGACTTTTGGCTGAAATTAATGTATATTGACTAACTCACAGAAAGACTGAGGCCATGTTAAAACATTCAACTTGGACTATTCAACAAAAAGACACACATAACCTCAACATCTAAACCAGTGTGATAATTTAAGACATTATAATGAACAAAGGGAACAAAAAGTGACGACAAAAATAATAAATCAGTGCCACATAATAAGAAAAGAGACCTAAACCAGGACAAAAGACAAAACTAAGATTAAACCAGGACTTGAGGAGGTAAATTAGAGGAATCGCAAACTAAAACAAAATGACTGAATTTTCAAACTTGGAAGGTGAATGGAGATTTATGAATTCATGAAAACATTTGCAACAAAATAACATACTTTTTAAAGATCTTAAGAGTAGGGTTGCTAAATTCTGTACATTTTCAAAGCAGGCAATATTCCAAGGGCATTAACGAGAATTTATGGGAATTCATGGAAATAAACAGGGAATTAACACAACTGAAGGTTGGCATATAAAAAGTCTAAAAAAAAAATCTTTGAACGCCAGTGTTTGAAGAGGACAGTGTGAACTTGTGGCCGATACAAAAAGAGCTTTTGGAAATGGAACAGATTCCTTCCATGTTTGTGTCCATCTTGCATATATTCATCAAGTGTGTGCTGATTATAGTATTATATTGTTTTATAAGTCTTATAATTTAGGTCTGTTTAATGCAGCTTTGTGTCAGACACAGGCCCTGCTCACTCCACCTATTGGTCAGCGTCTGTCCGGGTCAACAAAAAATGCACAAAAAAACATGTTTATTTAAGCATTTTGACAGTTTTACATTTTTTGAAAATTCCTAACATTTCCGAGCTAATGTTCCCATTGAAACTTTCCGGGAATTTTCCACCCCTTTGCAACCCTAAGTAGTACTAAACAACACAAAAAAGCATCCAGAGACTGGGTTCTGCTGCTGTGCTGCTGCTCTGCTTTACACAAAACGCAGAACAGATTGTCTGTTTGTTCATTTAAACACCGATAACCCACAATCTAACAGCAGTAGCGTTTATTAACCTCCACATGGCTGAGAGAAGATCCACTCGTCGTATCTCTCAAAGCAGGTCAGGCAATCCAAACATCCTCCAGGTCCCGTAAACAACTTTCCCTTTTCTCCTCCTCTTCTCGGGGTGTTGAGCAGCTCCAGACTTGGCCGCTGTCAGGGCGTCCGGAGGAGCAATGACACTCGGGTCCATAGTTCAAGGGTCGGGGTGAAGAGGAGTGTTTTGGGGTCGGTGTAGACTGAGCAGGGTCAGTCCAGGCCTTGACATTTCGCCATGGACCCCTTCAATATCCATCCATCTCAAAAGTTTCACAAGACTTGCTTAACACCGGATACTGGTCAAAGGTGACGCTCTGGTTTATTCTCTAAGTGTACCCTTCCGATGACCTGATGTTGCAAAACTCATATCAGGGCTCAAGAGTGAAAAACAAGGGCAAAATGGCGTTGTATGTGCGGGTGCGCTTTGTGAAGAGGGGACCTTGGTGTCAGCGAGTATCCGGGCCGAGTGAAAGCCATGTCGGACCTCTGTGATGTATTCTGACCTCACTGGGGTTATACGTTTTATATTGACTATTATTGTTGCAATGAGGGAACCGCTTTAAGGAATGAATTAAAAAGATGCTTCCCTCGCTGAACAGAACCTCTCATCGGCGCTGATAATTTGCATGAGACAAATATGCACCCATTTGTAAAAACTGGTCATGTATGAATGAATAATCTTATAAGAGCAAACAGGAAGTTGTCCCTAACATTACATGCTCTGAGCCGACTCCCTGGATTATGGCAGCGTTACCAGGAGCAACGTTGCTGCTCTCTCACTTCGAACCAGGTTCTTGACGAAACGAAAGCTTTCCTTGAGAAACATTATCGAAATCTCTCATAGCTAAATACATTGTTTGTTCTTAGCTCTTTCTGCTTCATTCAAACGCTAACATGAACAAAAGCAGCTTCAACACGCAGCAGATGGAAAACCCTGCACCAATGGCCAACTCCACGGCTCATGCTGCGTCCCATGTCCACTCTGACTTTGGTTTGGGAAAGGACCCTTCATCACGTCTGGCAGAGCTACAGATGGCTCTTGTACGCTCGGTACCACGAACTCCCAAACAAAATCGATGGCGCGAACTGAATTTTCTCCATCGAAGCCTCCTTATACCAGTTCTGCGCTGTGGGAACTGCCCATACCAAAAGGAAGCAAAGAAAAGAGCGTCTACAGCTCTGCTCCAGAAAATGGGCTACAACGTTGAAAAAAAGACCTCCTGGACTTAACTCCAGCTCCAGTGGACAGGTCAATGCAGAACCTGTCCAAAAACATTGCTCCATCAGCCTCCAGGAGGGACACAGGAGGAGCAGGGTCAGAGGGGGACAGATCTCTCTCTCTTCCTCTTTTTTCTCCCCCTCTGTTTCATTCTTTTCTCTTTCTGGGGCGACAGTGGCGCTGGGTAGTCACATGAGTGGAATGTCCCACAGGCGCACACCGTCGTTGTGTCCTTGGGCAAGACACTTCACCCGCTTTGCCTCCAGTGTCTGACGCTGGTGTATGGATGAGTGTGAATGGGTGAGTGGATCCTTGATGTAAAGCGCTTTGAGTGCCTAATTTTAATGTTTTTCTCTCGGGGTCCAGGAATCTTCTTCAGGATTAGTTTACTGATCTTGGGGGAGACATTGTGTTGTCTTGAATATTAAATATATCATTCTAGTTTAGTTTCCTTTAAGTTTATTTTTTTCTTGGTGACACTGGACTCACTTTAACTCTGTCTTCTTTGGGAGGAGTTTGCTCTGACGGACTAACGATTCTGCATCCACAAAACAATAAATATATCAATTTATCAACGAAAATCCTACTCGTCATGTGTCATCTCTGAACGAATGATTTCTTGATATAAGAAATCATATCTTGATATTTTACGGCTTTTCCAGTTACCAATGTGCTCACTGCAAAATGTAATCTAGAAATAAGGAAAATGTGTCCTTGATTACAAAAATCTCTCTAGTTTCAAAGATTTGTTAAGGTGTAAAGGGAGAGAACTAGCTTAAAATCTCATTGTGTGAATAATCAGTGTGTTCACCTGCAGTGTCTCGCCTTCGCCTTAAAACCATCTTTGGCTCTGTCGTCAGTTCATTGCATTTCGTTAAGACTGTGCTTACGATGCTCTGAGTGGTTTTGATAGTCAAAGGTTTAGAAAAGTCGTTGGCAGAGTCGTGTTTGGCGACAACGTGGCTCTAATGGAGCAGACGTGTCCCGCTCTGAGCGCATTAGAATTATACTGTTATGTTTAGTTTGATGGAGATGGTTTGAATGAACTGAAGGGTCGGTCAATCAGACGCATGAAGTCAACAGGAACCGCAGAGATCAAAGTCAGAATCACAATCACATCACGAATGCTATTAAAAAAACAGAACAAACTCTCCCTTTACGATGTTTATTCTCTGACGTTTTGTCGCTTTAAGCCACAGATTTATCCAGGAAGTAACTCCAACATGGCTGCTCTTTCCCAAGCTTATTTATTCCCAAATACTGACATGTTTGCCCTACACGTGGATATGCCAACTCTACCTCTGAAAACAGATCAAGTAGATCAAGAAATGACAGACACAACGACGTACAAGAATCGGACAGAGTTAGATTTGTCCAATAGTGAGTATCCTGTTGTGAGCACCCTGTTTGGTTGTGAACCAAATATATTGGCTTATTTTCAAAGTTAAAAAGTGCATTATGTAACTTTTTTTATGTATAATGTATATATAATAAAAAAAGTTGATATTTGTGCGAATTTGACCTTGTAGTGACCAAGCGGCTGTATGAGCGGTCAGCATGGCGCCTTTACTTTCGATCACGGTGGTCTCTACAACGCTCCGGATCAATTGTGTAGTAGGTTTTCTGGCTAGAGGGTCCCTCAGTGAAAACAACCACTGTGATAGAAGGGATCACTACAGGGTCAAATATGCACAAATATCAACTTTTTTTCCCCACATAAAACGTTGCATAATGTACCTTTAATGAACAGTGATGACATGAATTGTCCTGGCCCACACATACTGCGGGAACACGGTACAAACTTCACACAGAACGTCCCCGCCAATGGCCGCTGGCTGCTCTGCTTTGCGACGACGACACTGGAGGCCGCCATTGCTCCGCCATTGCTGTAGAACCGCCATATAGCCGCTAGTCCCCCATTGGAATCCATTGCACTTTAGACACGTTAGAAACAACTTTAATGCCCGGTGCCTAAAGTGTCTACAGCTAGATATTCCTCCTGTGATTACGCTGGGTTAGACACAATCAGAGGCACCGGGCTGGTTATCGTAGGATAAATTTTAGAAATCTCGTACTTAATGAGGGTCGGACTGTTAGCATTGGAGCTGCGCGAGCTACACATCACGCATGGGCCGAGTCTACAGTGAAGATCCCGCCCTTATGCCCTTATTAGGATCATGCTTCTCCAGAGCTGGGGAGGAGGAGCCTGTAAATCCGCCATGACTTCCCCCTCGAATGTGGTCATTGTGGTAAACGGGGAGGAGTGAGTAATGACGGTCTATTAATAATATGTCTGTGGTCCCTGCCCAACTTAATAGGAATCAAACCATTTCCTTTGTGCTGTGAGGCGACTGCGCCACTGTGCCGTAGAAAAAGTTGTTGTGCAGCTTTGAATACAGCCAAGTTTTTGCTTTGGCGTTACTACAGCTTCCAAATAAACAGACCAACTACAAAAAAGGGTAAAGGTGGTTTTGGCAGCGATTTTATGAAACAACCACACATGTTGATAAATGATAAACTCTCTCTTTCGCATGAACAGAAAGATTAAATACTAATCATTATCGCTGGGAGTAATCACGGACTATTACCGCAGCCTGCCCCGAGCGACGAGCCTCATTCTGTGTGGAGTGAGTGTTTCTAGAGACTATACATTTGCACATGCTGTGGACTGATTTGTTAAATAGGCTGTAATTTGGCGAGGCCACGCTGGCGCCTGCTCGACACTCAGGAGTTCGACGGCCGACCGCGAGTGTCACTCATTGTTCTTGTGTTTAGCTTACTGCCCTACTTCCTGCAGAGTAAGACAAACACAGATTATTAACACGTGAGAGATGGAGCGTATGCGCTTTACAGAAGGGAATGGGAGAGAGGGAAAGGAGGACAGATGGGGTGAAGGAGAGAGGGGGCCTTGTGTGTCAGCAGCGATCATGTAATCAGCCTGAGTCAGCGCCAGAGTAAACTTCACATCGGACGTCTTTACACACCTCATTAGGCCGCACTCAACACAACTATGAATGAAAAGTCAGCCGTTCATCCTATGGGCTAAACACACTGACAACACACTGCACTATAGAACTGCAGTAGACGAGTACTTTACCCTTTCGCCATTTTACTTTGTTGCAACATTTGGAACAGTATTTTCTTCTTTCATTTCAAGTAGTTTTCGATTAATATTGCTACTATTCCACAACACTTTTCAAACCACACTCAGACCTACTGGAACCAAACTGTCCAACTTTAAACGTTTTTTTATAACAACTTTGAAAACACATAGCCTGAAACTGTCCTTATACAAAGCATTATATCTGCTGCATGTGTCTCAATGAATAATTCAGCTGAACAGAGTTTCAGACTTATAGAAAGAGAAACCCCATGGAGGTAAGAGCATGTCTATTCAACACTTGGCTGCGACACATTTCAACAGAAAATACTGTACATACGGATTTATGTTAAAATCTTTCCAGGTACCATTTGGATTCAAGTTTAGTCTGCAATGATGCCACCATTGATGCCGCTTTTGATATTTATGTTTTTACTCAACTTATATTCCTACTATACATCTTGTTTCTTTATCCTGTAGCATGCAGACTTTAGATTAGTGCCGTTTACTGCTGATTCAGAGCAGCATTGATGAGTAAATTCCCATATTATTTGCTTACCTGTTTATTTTTATAGATCGCGTTAGCTAAATACAACAATCTAGTCTTGGGTTTATGCCAAATGCCCTCCGAGATTTCTCCTCAACACTAAACTGCATTATGTCCCCTCGTGCTTTGCTTTTTAAGACTTTTTAAAACCACAAACTAAAGTATTTTCTTTGTGGTAAGATTACGGTACTTTTGTGAGGGCCACAGTGACACAATTACAAAGAAAGAGGTTTCCATTTCTTGCGTTCTGTCCAACGACAAGCTGTTGCCTTATTTCAAACTCCCAATTAGCCCTGGGTCAGAAACCTCATACTTCGCCTTTCCGCTAAACTTACTCTGAGGTCGGCACGATTTGACCTGGGCACTCGCTGACTGACTGACCACTGGGTAAAGTCTCCGAGACGCAGACGCCATCTTAAATTGTCCCGCAAACCCCAAAAGCTTGGCTCCTTCTCTGAGGTCTGGTCCTGAAGACAGCTCGTAATACACTTTGGGGCCTCGAAAAATATCTGTGCCCGTCCAAAACCAACAGTCCGTGCAGGACTGCAGGCACCACAAGAGCCACAATAACATGCTATGGTCAGAGTGGGAGATGCCAGCGCTGAAGCCACAGACTGGTCCATTATAATTTGTGCTTGCTGGAGCTCTGGTGATTGACAGGGAGAGGTCAGGCCTATCGCTGGTTAAGCTGTTAATCACCATGTCGTAAATTACAGCTTTTACACATTCTTTTATTTTACAGGGATCACTGGAACGGCTAAAGCTTGACTGACCAACAGGCAGATGTGGTATTTAAACTTGGATTATTTTGCTATGCATTAGGAGCCTTTTGAAATGATAATGTACACAAAGGAAAGAAAGCTAATGCTTTTGTTTTGTGAAGACACTGCAGAACATTCTAGGTTATAGGTTTACATTTATTGTGTGAAATGTGAGGCAAAATGTATTAATTGCTTGTTCATTGCTTATTCGCATCCTCATACTGCATAACTCAAAGTCATTGAAAGGTTTATACCTTCGTCTGCATAATTTTTGCTAATTGCATTAACTAAACAGAAAGGCAAACTCCTGCAGTGTGGCATGCATCTCCCTGAAAATGTGTTTTTTTTCCCCCTCACTCATAACAAGCAAATTCAGTTAAACTATTTCTAGCTATTCTAGCTTGCATCACCTGCATGGTCCAAGAATGACTTCAGCTAAAAACACATTTATTCTTCCACCTATTCAGTCCATCTTTCATGTTTCTATTCCTGTGTCAGCCCAAGACACCAGTGCTCCCTCATTTCTCTTCTCATATGCTTAAAATCTTCGTTCTCCATCTATTGATTCACAAATTCCTCTTAAAAGTATACATCACATACCAAACACTTGAGTTGACAATCTATTTTTTGTCCCATTAGTGTCACTGTCCTTGTGCTGTTTGCTGATGCAGAAGAATGGGGCAGAGTAAATGCAGCACTGAACCACTCGGGGCAGAAGGCTAGAAGTGCTTTCAATATACATTTCCTTTGAGTTTATGAATACTCGGGGTCCGAGGCCACCATACAACTACTTTCAGGCAAAGGAGGAGGATATTTTATAGTAGGATATGAGGCTCAGGATATGGCGCACAAAAATTAGCTCCATTCAAACTGTGAAGAAAGACTACAAGCTTTTACAATGGAGTCTATGAAAAGTCAGGAGGAAATGGTACAGTGGCTAAAATAAGGTAAAAAAAATAAAATAATGCAAGGGCTGTGCAATTGTAATCTCAACTTTGGTCAATCTGAAATGTCATCCATGTCTTTTTAAATGCGAGTGTGCTAATTATGTGGCATTAACAGCATTTTGTTTGGAGTTTGGAGGAGCAAACTGGGAGATATGTGAACTTTTTAAAAGGTCTCTTGTCTATATTTATTTACTCATATTAAAAACTAAAATTGAATCGAAAATCAAGATATTTTTTGTCCTCCACATCACTCGGGCCAGAACGCTGTGTTTTTGACTTTGTAGCACGGGGCTCTTTTGTGGACACCTGTTGAGAATGAATGATGTACAATGGTTGCATTTGTACATTTTTGAATACTAACCTATTATATCAAGCTTTGGAATCCCTTAGAACAGTAACAAAGCTTCAGTATTGTGTAACTGATATAAATCCTTGTGCCAAGTACCCAAAACAAATAACATTGAAAGAGACAGACTTCAACTTTATGCCCTCAACACATTTACAGGCCCCACATCGGACCAATCGAGCCCGAGCGAGGCGTCTGCCAGTCTACCTCCTGCCACTGCTTTACCGCTCTGATTATCTCCATTAATGTAATGGCTGTGTGGCGCTCTGTGGGTGCGAGTTCTCTGAGTGGGGACATTAGGGGTCGTAAAAGTTACATTCACAAAATAATTACGTGAGAAATAATTCTGATAAAGTGCAGGGAAAAACAATAACCATCAAAGTGGCAGTCCCAAAGGTAAAGTAAAATGTGTTATTCAAATCAGCGTTTTAATTTACCTTTTTACATCTAATTGTCTAGTTCAGTTACTTATGTCACTATAGCAGAAGCTCCCTTTTTTGTTTTGTATTGTACAGTTCACACACATTTTTGGAGAGTGAATTAGATTTCGCTACTATACAGCATCTATCTAGTATCTACATGTCTATAAAGTGTTCTCTGTAGTTTTTACCTGCGTCCGGATCCTGGTTGAAGCGCGAGTAGCGGGTCAGGTCCAGCTTTGGGGCACATCTCTCGATGGCGACCCAGCTGAAGGTCTCTGGGCACAGGAGGTCTGAAGGCCGGTACTGCCCCTGCGCACACGCAAGAACCAGGAACATCAGTAAAGTTCAGACAAGAAACTATTAAGGACGGGGCAATGGCAATCCTATGTGATTATTTGTTCAGTTGCAATATAGTGAACCTATATATCTTGCCTCTTAATAACAGGCGTCTTCTCTATGACTGGCATTTAAATGGCCAATCAAAGTCTTCCAAAATATAACAGGTGTGTCTAAGAAATAGCACAAAGCAGTACAGTTTCCAGCAGTCTTACACAGTATCATACTACGATACTTAAATAAAGCCTCATTACAATAAAATGTTTGAAAACAGCTGTGACATACTGTTGCTACTTGTGACCTGCATGACCAGTGGTTAAGGCCTCTCCTCTATCCAAGTTTATCGTTTAATGTATATATTCTGCCCATAGATATGAGCAGGAAACGTAAACACTCCAGCACAGCGAAACACTTGTGTAATGGCCAAGATTGATCCAAGATCTGGCATCGAGGGCAAACTGAGTTGAACCAAAACATCAGCAAATGAGAAAAGGCCGATCCAGAAAGCACAAAAAGGACTAAAAACGCATTATCTAAGACTGTGCTTTATCACACAGCTCCAAACAAACACTCCGTCGGTGGCTGAGTAAACAAGAAGGCGCCTGTTCGGGGACTGCTGCGAAATTTCAACACACGATAATATTTGGGTTTTCCGTGACATTAAACTACAGGACGAGAGCTAATTTCACAAACAAAGCGGGGTCAAAATTCGTGCATGATAACACAAAGACTATCAGCACTTCGAGAGCACAGACCTCAGCATGGCCCGGGCTTTGTTGGGCAATGGTGTAGTAACCGGGACCACACGTGCACTTGAACTGACTTTATCGTCCCCTGCATTTGACCATTGTTCAAAAACACTGGGGTAATATGTCAAGAGCAGTGGCCATTGACCAACCTCCAGATCTAAGTTGGGGTAAGGAGTATCTAGCTGGGTGTGGAGGTGACAATCGCACACGTTTCATCTTGATATGCATTTTACTGAAACTAAATTATGATAAAACTGTTACTTTCCTGACCATATGAATCATTTACTTTTGGTGCCATCTTGAAAGGACCCATCTTTTTCCAAGAACTTGAACCTAGTGTTTTTTACTGATACCAAAATGTATATATTTAGATAAGCTTTATTGTTCCAGAAGGAAAATAGATCTTGGGCTACAGTCCCACACATCTTCATGCTCACCACAGTTCAAAAACAATTCAAAGCCATAGCTCACACGCCGTGAAAAGTGCCATGGATGCAAATTCATGTACAATGTCCCTTTAAAATATACAAAACAATGTGTAAATGATCAACAATGTAATTCACCTGATCAAAACAATGCTTTTTGTGTGATCAACAAATGACCAAAAATCCAACCTCCCAGTGATGTTGAACCTTGGACTCCAACCAACCATCTCTCAGTGCTATAGCGAGGGGAATATGCTGCCTGTTTTTACACGTAGAATGTAGTTTGCCTTTGCGATGAACTTTTAAGCTGTGAAAAAATGCCCCCAAAACGGCGTCCTATGGAAACCCCTCCATGCGTGACGGGACATTCCTTGCGCGAGTCGTACGAGGGGAAAAGGAAATCCGCGGAGAAGCGGAGGATAGCAGCGCGTTCTAAGTGCCGCTGCTAACAGATGAGAGGAGCAGGAATGAGTCTGTGAAGAGGGTCAGACTGAGATGGGACGTCCCGGCAGACTCGGGCCCGCTCAGACTGTCAGCGCGGTGGGGTTCATGCTCGCACACTCGGCCTCACCTCTATAGGCTCCTTCAACACTGCAGCGGGACAATGCTTTAAATGCAGCACCTGTTTTAGAGGTAAACTAAAGGCTTGTGTACCAGTATCTTCTACTCCTGTACCACTGAAGATTAAAAAACGGTGATCAAGCAGCAGGAAGAAAATGTGGAGAGAAACTTGTGAGGGAAGCGGAGATTACTCTTACTGCAATGAAGAAAACTAAAAAAGCTAATCGCGGGCTAAAAGCTAGATGGCCACAGCTAGAGTAACAAGTTCGCAAATGGGTGCTTAAACAACGTGCTGCCGGGAGAGGCTTGTCAACGGTGCAGTTACGCCTCCATGCCCAGGTAGTTGCCAAGGCTGGTGTGACTTATACTCCGGTGCGACTTGTATATGTTTTTTTTCCCTTCTTCATTATGCATTTTTTGGCTGGAGCGACTTGTAGTCCGGAAAATGGCAGATACCTATACCATTTTAGATGACAGGCTCTTTTAAAAAGTGCTGATGCAAGTGTTGCTTTAGCTGTTGCTTAAATTTACGGAATTACACATCACTAGATTGACAATATCGGTTTTCACAGTGTTTTAATAGTTGAACACTATAAGAGCTGCTGCTACAACTACAACTATGTAGCGCAGTCACATTTATACAGTGTTTTTCTACATTTCACTGAACAGGCAAAGAACTTTTCATTATTCACAAGTGTACGTAGACGCTGGGGGACAGGATGTTTAGGTGTGTTGCCCAAGGACACAACAACAGAAGCCACTGACCTTTGGATTAGCAGACAAACGCTCTACCAGCTATCGCCGCTTCAATACACTGTGTAAACGATTCCAGTGTACAGGATTGCTAACATATTCCACTTTATTGACACACATTTTCTTAAGCCAATCATCGTTCTAACTTTAACCAGATTGCTCATGCCAAACACAGGGAGAATATCGTTTCTAAAAAAGCCAAGTGCTAATTATGCATCTTCAGCTCTTTAAGTCTTTTCGGTGGATTCCTAATTCTGTATCTCAAATCCACAATGACACATCCAGACTTCGAGTGTGGAGGCTTAAACACACAGTGAGCAGAAAATATAGTCTCGGCTCATGGCACAATTCCTCAATGCTCGGCCTGAAAAGAATAAAACTCTGAGGGTAAGAATGAAGATTACAAAGCTACGTGGTTGTTAGCGGTTTGAAGTCGGGATGGAGGCGACAGACAGAGATGCTTCAGTCAGAGTGAGAATGGTGTGCACCACTGTCTGACGACTCCACTGTAGACTATACTTTATTCTCACTTGGGTTGGCTTCCATTCAGTCAAACTTCTCCAACTTCTTTGGCTTTTTCGAGCTTTGCGTTTTGTGGGTTTATGCCTAAGCTACAGTAACTCATAATACTGTATAATTACTTTATCTCCCGGTGTCTGTCTATGACCCAATTTGCATTAGTGCATTGAGCAGCAGTGACTTAACGAAATAGTAGGAAGTGCTCACTGGCACTTTTAGCAAAAGTTTCAGCTCACAATGATCGAATGGTATGAAATTAGAGCATGTAGCAGTGATGTATTATGCATTTCTGTAACTACTTGTTCAGTGTGGTGAAACTGCAGAAGCAGAAAACAACAAATGGTCATTTTTTGTAATTGAATATGTTTTAGGGAAAAGACACGCACATCCACAGCTCTAACCAGTCTGCTGGAAAAACAGTCCAGTGAAGTCTGAAGAAAACATCAGTAATGGTGAGAGCAGGAAAAATTGGTGAGCATTACAATTGTGCGGATCTAGTCTTTATTTTTGTTTGTTTTTACCTAAATATGGCTCATGCTTGAAAATATGAAAACACCAGCTCCAACAATGGTCATTAATTATTATCCTCATCATATTGAGATAGCTGAACCAACTTCATAATTGCAACAAATCTGTGTGTGTATGTATGACCCCATCAGTGAAAAAGGGAATTTGGGTCATGGGACCAAAAGTATAATAATTATTAGGCATCTGATAATTTACATTTCCTTGAGATCATGGGAAACCCTTTCAGAAGATGGGACCCACGCTGAATTTGTTGTGTGACTAACTGTATAACAATGAGAATAGTTTGGGCCAAAAATGGACTTGAGCCTCTCCACAACCGCCTGCCCTGTAGTTAAATACTGCCCTGTAACTCATCTGCAACTCGTACTGTTCCTCCCTCCCCCAGCCCTCACACATCTGAAGGCAGTCCTGTCTCTTGCTGAGATTTAAACATGTTTTCTTCATCATTCACTCTCTCTCTCTGAGTCACTCTTTCATTCACTGTCAGTCATCGGCACCACCTCCGTATCGGTCCGAAACAGCAGAGAAGTAAAAAGCAGACAGTTGTGGTGATTGATCCGTTTGGGTGGGAGACTTTGAACAAGGGGGAATGGAGAAAAAGAGGTGTTGTTGGAAAGTGTTGCTGCTACATCATTGGACAAACATAAAACATGTCAAACGTTGTCTTGTCCTGTGGCAGATTCCACGTGGTTACACAGAGAAGTAGAGCCGTGTAACTCTTAAGAGGCATCAGTTTCGCCATATGCATATCCTTGGACGCTGGATTACTTAGGTTAACATGTTGAGGTATTTTTTCCCTCTATTTCACCATGCCTGTTACAAAACCACTCCTTTTTTTATGCCACACATTAGTAGGGAACAGACATTGAAGACTATTTTAACATGGACAGTTCTCTTCAATCCCCTTGTGTTTAAAAAGCATTAAGTAGGAACAGTTCTTTCCTCATTTGACTAAACGCTGTAAACAATGACACAATCCCAATAATGAGCTCTTAAGATAAACACATCTCCACTCTGTGTGAGACGAGCTGGATCCAGTTTTATCGATGAATCCTGGGAGCCATAAGTCTCACACAGACGCTTCACCGCTACTTCCACGACTTCTGCCGCTGTTACTAATGTAATTACAACCCTTGGTTCGACTGCTATTGCGATTACTGCAATTGGTCACTATATTTACAACTTCTACTGTCAGCCAGAAGTTTTCCATTGTAGTAGAGGGTCTCCAGAGTTGTTGAACGCACTGGTTTGTTTGAGATGAGGGGATTTGTCTCAAGTCAAGGTGAAATGTCCTCAACTTGAGAGGAGAAAATAAAAAACCCAGTTCAGTCAACAACTTCTACGATTCCATTGTTAACTACTAACCTTACAGCTACTACTACTACTGCTCCTGTTACTGCTATTCCTAATACTACAGCAGAAATGTAACTCATATTTTAAATACTTCTGTACCTACTGCTTCTGTTAAACTGCTACTACTACTAGTGTTGATAAATAATACAATAATAATACTATTTTTTAGACTAGAACTACTAAACATTATAGGTTGACTATTACAACCACTACCACAACTACAACTTCTACCACTAATACTGCCACTGCTAATTCTGCAAATCCTACTATTACTACCAGTGCTTGCCGAGCTGCTACTGCTCATTTATGACTGCCCTGCTCTGTCTTCGAGGCCACACAGAGGTTCAGACACAGATAGCAGGTGCCCAGCTGTCATAGCTGCTATTGTACATTCAATACACACTCCTCCTCATCTCAAACGTATAACTGTCACCTTGTTATTCCCTTTCACTGTGGGCCCGTCCCGCGCCCCAGTCTTGTTTTCTCACACAGATCTTACAGACAGGAGCGACCCCCGGGGCCCAAACTTTTGATTTATAGGAAAAGCAACTAATCATTCACATAAATCCAGCTGCAGAGGAATCCTTGTGAAAACTAACACCGCTCCAACCCCCCAACTATCTCACAGATCAGAATGTACACACTCCGGTATGTGCTGCTGACTGAACTTCTAATCAGAGGAACTGTCCATAAAAATAGCACTGGGTTTGTTCAGGATCATGGATACATACACAACATGAACATGAGGTCCTACATTTGGACAAGTTCATAGTACATTTTTGACAGGAGATGTTACCACCTTTCCCCTGGGCTAACACACAAGTGACCTAGATTTATGGTAAACAAAACAAAGGAATGCGTTACAGATCCTACTGATTTGTACAGTGAAATTTCAGCCATTTAAACTAAATTACATTTTTAGGCATAGTTAGTTTTCAAAACAAATTATGACAATTCAATAAATCAGACTCACGCCATAGCTGCAAAGTGAGACCATGTAGGGCTGCATGATTTTGGACAAACACTCGATTGTGAGAATAGCAAATGCCATTAGCTTTGATATATGACCGGCTAAACTAATACAAAAAAATCACATGCTTTTCAAAACATGTCTATAGAGGTGTAAAGTACAGGGTTAGCAGCTTTTATACATAAGACCCCATTGAGACGGTGAGGATATTATATTGGCAGCGAAGGACTGCTTAAATAATTACGATTTGCTGATGCCATTAATATTGCCATTTTGATTCTATAAATTGTGCAGCCCGACTAAACATCGATGAACTTTACAATCTATTTGCTTCACTAGAGCCTGAAGCCCAAGTCTCAGGATTAATTTGAAAACAGCCCCAGGACTTAATATTTTTTTAATATTGCTACTGCTGCTGTAAAACGCCCCTACAGGCTCGTATAGCTACAGGCCAACATGTCCCGCTAAAGATTATTATAGAGGAATGCACAATTTTTTTCCGCTGTGACCACAGGCTGCATTGAGGAGAGGTTTTGGAGCTTAGATCAGATGTTGTTTTAAAGCCACATTGCAATGTCATGGTTCAAAGAGTTTGGCTTTCAGACTTGGTGCAGAAAGGACCAGGACAGAGGACTTTTGGGGAGGCGTGGTGGGTCACGTGTTCCTGATTTCCTGCCCGTATCTCCCATTGAATTCGTCATCTGCACTACTGGCTAATTACAAAATTAAAGTTGTTTAAAGTTGACATATAATGCATAATTGAGGGCTGGTAATGATTAAAATTTGACCTGAACTCCCTCTGCAGGCTTAAGTGGGAATGACATGCTGATGGAGCTTGATAGATGGAGCTAGAGCAGTTTGTGGCAAGTATTTCTCCTTTGAAGGTAATAAGCATAACTTACATTTAGAATACTAGTAGAAGTTATACTTCTTAAGTAAATGAAGCAAACTATTGATAGTATGTCAAGTCCAAAGTACTGCCATACTACTAATGCCTCACACCACTGCCCTTTGCCAATACAAAAATGGCCAAGTTATGCTCTCCTTTGGTTTTCATGTAGAAGTGATTATCTGCAGGACCTGAGATAAAGTGTCTTTGTGCTTCCTACCTTCTATTCTCAATAGGTCCATTTGTCATGACACTATCCGTACAGGCCACATGTGTAAGAGTGAGCATACGCCGTTCGTTGATGTGGATTGGAGCAAACGCCTCCTTCACTGAGACTGTGAGGCTCCATCGCTGATGTAAGTGACTGGATGAGGTCACTGTGTTAGACGGGGTTATGTTCGTCTCTGGCTGTAGATGTTTTCCAAAAATAACATGTAAAAACAAAGGCGTTTGTGCTGTGCAGGAGGCTGAGAATTCAAATACAGTCGTACCGTCCCATCCGAAAAGAAGCAGAGGATTGTTTAAGTAAAAGGAGCTACTGGACGTGGCCTGAAATCCGAACAACCCCCAAAAAGTTACCAGAAAAGAGAGAGGGCGACTTGCGTTAGGGGTCAAAGGCATTGAATCCTACGGCATCTTGGTAAATATCAGCCAGATTTGATGAAGGCTTAACGGCTATGTAATGACTACTGACCATAAAACATAATCTTAATTAAAAGATGAATTTGCCATATTTTCAGATATTTGTCCCTAACATTCATTTAAAATATCCGTGCTGCTCCATTCTGGACACTTGCATAATTTATGAATCCGGTCCATTCACCATGAAGCACTTCTGACAAATACATGGACTTTTGACCCAGAGACACAGATGCGGTCACAGTGTCACGTCTGTCCTTTTCCTGCACTACATTATTCAGTGAGTTTAATCTACGACCGTCCCGAACTCGAGGGGCGCACAAAGAGGCCTAGTGTGACCCAGACCTGAGCAAGCCTAACCCATCCCGACCCGGACTCGCACCCTCACCCCCCCTGACCCCCCGGGGCAGTCCCAGCCAATGGCAGCCAAACACCAATAAACACAAAGTCTGATCCCTGCATCCGTGCCCTGTCCCAACAACCAAAGCTCACAATGCACCCCCCCCAGTCTGTTGAAAGAGTCTCTGCCCAGACGAGAGAGGGGCAGGGGCGCTGAAGGACGCGTGTAAACAGGGCGGTCCGAACAAGCACACAAACGGCCAGACAAATACGACAAAATGGGATTCAGGCAATTGAAAGACAAGTGTAAACCACGGTGTCTTAAAACAAAGCACTGTAGAGACTCTTCAATGACCTGAGAAAAAGGCTTTTATTGTAACAGAACTGATAATAAACATGTTTTGAGACGACCAGAATATTGTATATGTTTAAGTTCTTTGCCCCATTTGACAAAATTGACTGAAGGTTTAAGATTTGACGGTATTGACGATTGAATTTAAACAGCCATTCTGAGATACGAAAAAACTTCCCCTCGTGGAGTGTCGAGTGTATTATAAAACAGACGCGGCGCTGTCTGTATCCAATTATGAATCATCTTTACTGATTGCACACCTGGAAGCAAACTGACGCGCTGGGAGTTGCCGTAGGATTATATTCCACTTCACAATCTGAAAGTTGCAAAACGTGGTTACAAATTCTTGGATGTTGAGACTCGGGATTCATGGAAGGATTTGTGAAAGCTAGTAACGAGATTTGGGGTGTGACAAACAAGATTCAACTTCCTCGATCTGACGCTTTTTGAAGTACAAGAGTTAGAGTTTGATAAGATGCCAGTTCTCGATCCCTTGCAATGCCTCAGGTGGCTGTGGTCTGTCTTTAAAGGAATAGGCCACCGTTTTTACATACTGAGATATGTTCTTACCTGAGCTTAGACGAGTTCTCATTTGTACCTGTCTGGTCTTCACGCGTGCTTTCTGTAACGTAAACAGAGCACAGACGGCGTTAGCATTTAGCCTCTCTCTTCTCCTCTATAGCTCCAAACGAGGTGAAGATAGAAGCTACCAAACTCTTCCACGTTTCCCCTATTTAAATATGGTTACGTGAAGTTTCACACTATAAAGTATAATTACACAAATTAAACAATGTGGATTTTCTAAGCGGATAAAAAGGGGAACTATATTGTAAGGCGTAATAATACCAGGAGTAATTCGGCATCCGCGCAGTGATATCTTCACGTTACTGTGTGGATGCCGAATTACTCCTGGTATTATTACACCTTACAATATGTAGTTCCCCTTTTTATCCTCTTAGAAAATCCGCATTGTTTATTTTTGTGTAATTATACTTTATAGTGTAACACTTCACGTAACCATATTTAAATACGGAAAACGTGGAAGAGCTATAGAGGAGAAGAGAGAGGCTAAATGCTAACGCTGTTTGTGCTGTGTTTACGTTACAGAAGGCACACGTGAAGACCAGACAGGTACAAATGAACTCGTCTAAGCTAAGGTAAGTATGTAAAAACGGTGGCCTATTCCTTTAAGGAGGGGCAAACAACAGGACAATTAGTTTGTTGACTTTTGGAGATGGAAACAACAACACACACTCAATACAGACGATTAGAGCTAAATTAATGTAAGCATAAAAGTCTGTTAACGATAGAAAGTTGAGATAAAACAACAGTATGTCTTGGTCAAATCATTCAGCCTAACAACACAGTCTTGCATGTGGGGAGATTTACACTGGCGTTTAAAGACTGCAGCTCCACTTTAGCCTTTCACCTTGCTCCACACATTTACCACAGGGCGTGCTGCAAATAAAGACGGCTCCCCGTTTGGGCCCCAGATGAGCCCCTCAAATACTCCCCGTCTCCTCCCTCCTCAGTCCCTCTCTTCTCCTCGCTGCTTCAGCCCTGGCCTCTGCGTCACGGCTCCACGGATGACAGGTTAATGAGAAGAAAATATTTTTGCAGGATCGCGTTTCGTCGGAGGCCTGAGAAGCAATGGCAGCACTTTTATGGGCATCTACAGAGCGCACAGCCTGGGCACTTTTATCTCTCAATCTGGGTTTATGGGGCTGGAGCGGCCGTTACGCCTGCCCGACTACAGCTAACCCACTCGTATCAGCACAGTAAGACCCTAATCTGAGGGTCTGAAATCCCACCGAAATCCCAGAGGATCAGCAAGCGCAGTTGTGTTTTCATTTAATATAGAACAAATCTAGGGAAAAAAGAAGAAGTTTGGGACACGTGAAAAATTGTGCCTGGGTGGAGGAATGGACTAAAGATTAAAATAGGTCATAAGAAGCACAGTTTACAAGTACAAAATAGTGATCAACAATGGCGTACTGTATAAAAGGACACTGCACAGTATCTCGAGGTAATAAAGTTGCTATTTAGATCTTTTGAACTTTATCTACATTAGAGCACACTCAAAATACAACAATCAAACAACTAAGCCTAACCTTTTTGGGTTTACAAACGTAAAACAGGGAAGCGAGTAAAAGTAAAATGTGGTGGTCATGTGGTCCAAATTCATTCCACATGTTCCTTACCTTTTAACATCCCAATTAATAATAAGTTAGCACATTCCCCAACTTTCAGGGAGTAATACAAAGCTATAACGCAAACAACAGCTAGCCCAGGTTACGATTGAAAAAAGGCTTTATAATGAGTGGAAGTCGTGGAGTGGAAAAAAGGTATTCTCGACAAAAGTTTTGCTTTTAAAATATACTGAAGGACAAAGTAAATTTCATTCCACTACTAGGAAAAAATAAAGTACACTGCCTTTAAAATTCTAAGATCATCCTTTATGTGAGTATTTACAGGAAGTTACTTGCACTAAAGCGAGGTGTCCATTCAACAGAACTGTGGGGTCAGGGCTGTTCAAACTTTCAATGTCCTGGTAATAACTGCTGTAACTCCTGAGACAATCGTACACATTTTGTGCTTCTGCAGGAGTGTAGTGTAGGAAACAGACCTGCATAAATTCTTGTTTGAACAACTTCAGCAGTAAAAGAGATGATTGCAAGCCCCATTTAAAACTCACATGTGCTTCAGAATATGACCATTTTACTTTGAATGAGCAATTTCTGCAATTTTGACTGGCTCTTTGTAGGCACTTATATCTCAACACACTTTCTGTGCCAAAAAATGCGAAGCGGACATTTTGAGACGGCGTAGCGCAGCTGGGGCAGGTTTGAAAATAAATAGAGGAGAAGTTAATGGCAAGGCAAACACCTCACACTGGCAGCAGAAGGCTCTGGATCTGCTCAATCTGACACCCAAATCTAAACTCTCCCTCTCAGCCTTTTGACCTCTGCGCCCCCTCGCCCCATACATTTAGTCTGGAATACATGTATGCAATGAAGTAAAGCAAGGGAATAAATTGGACTTCAAGTAGTTTTATGGAAATATACACTACTGTACCTGACCAGAAATAAACTCAGTGCAAGTCAATACAAAAGGTCACACTGTTTTTTTGGACCTTTGATTACAGAACACATTCGCTGTGGCACTTTCTCCAGCACATCAAGGGGCTAAGATCTGGACACCGTGGTGGCCAATTCATGTGAAAATGATGTTTCTAGCTTCCTGAACCACTCTTTCACAATGTGAGCCTGTTGAATCCTGGAATTGTCATTTTGGAATATGTCCGTGTCATCAGGGAAGGAGAAAGAGATGGAATAACCTGGTCATTCAGGATGTTCAGGTCGTCAGCTGATCTCATTCTTTGGGCACAAAGTGTTACTGAACCTAGACCTTTTTATTTCTTCTAGTGTAATGGTATTTGGAAGTAACACTCTTGGCCACAGTTGATTTAAGGTGCAAGTTTCCAAAACGTCTGCAAAATTATTATGTATTTTTACTTAATTTCCCTTTATTTTCTAGGTTTATTTATTTTGAAACATGTAACTTAACCTCTTACCCCCTTCCCCCGCCTGGACCGAGCGCATTTTCTCCAGTTCGGCTTTACCCAAATCTAAAAGCTACTCGACTGGAGAGTAACAGTGTAACGCCTCATTTGAAAGCTAAGACCTACAAAAGTGATTGTAACTGTCACGTTGTCGCCACGTTTTTGTCACTGTCATTTTTTTGTTGCCTTTTGTTTTTTGTTGCTTTTTTGTTGCGTTTGTCATGTTTTTATCGCTTTTTTGTTGAGTTGTCGTCATGTTTTTGTCATTTTGTTCCGTTTTCATCCTCGTTGTCGCCACTATTTTCATGCTTTTTCTGTTAAGCTTTTCGATTTGGGTAAAGCCAAACTGGGGAAAACGTGCTCGGTTCAGGCGGGGGTTAAGAGGTTAATTAACATGATACATTTGGAAAGTAAACATAAATCACACCTGTCAAGCAATTCAAGTACTACAGTTGTTGGAGCACTTTTTAAACTTCTTTACTTTAAATAAAGCCATACCACGGAACATTACAGGCTCAAGAACAGCTAAAATGTAGTAAAACTAAAAATAGAAACAAACAGGCCATTACCACTAATACCAAAAGTGCTCTAATTGATCAGACCGTAGATTATCAAAATAAAAAAATAAAAATGGAAAAAGGATCTAATGTATCAAAACCTGTCAAATCAGCAACATCTCCATGGAAACGAGTGATGTTCTGCTCCCAGCAAAGTTACGAGTGAGGTCTGAAGAGAGGCGAGCCCGTTTAGAGTAAAGAATGCATGTACCAAAACTAAGGTACATTTCTCTGCTACCTTCCTCACCACTGGCTCAGCGTGACACAGAAGTCGAACCTCTCTCTTTTGACCTTCCTGCCCTTCACTCTCTCTCTCTCTCTCCTCCTGCCACAGCACTGCAGCTCGCCCGACCCGACCCTCTGAACTCTGCCCCCTCCGGGACGCCCCATCCTGTCAGCACTCCTCCTGTGGGGGGGGGTGTCCCGAGCAGTGGTCCAATAAGTGGCAGCCTGTTGATGATTTGTTAAAAACACAAGCGGGTCGAGACAGGAGGGACGATGAAGCATTAAAGGGGAGAAAAATTATCAAAAAGGTTGGACAAATGTTGGCGCTGAGAGGTGCACTGTTGGTGGTCTCCCGTCGGGCGAAATCAAACAAGAGCGTTTCTGTCTGAAAGGTTTCAATTTAAGGCCAGGGGAGGAGAGAGGAGCTGGACTGTGAGGAAAGTATGCCCTGGCTTGTAAATCTTACAGAGGGAGTGAAAAAGAGCCCAGTTGGGTTTGATCTGATTTGGATGGATTCCGCCTTTCTGCTTTTTCATGGCGGATTGTGGGGAAAAAACTACGGGCCAAGTCCATCAATCCAGACCAAGAACCAGAGAATGTAGACGTGCAGGTAAATTTAAATCAAATCGTAAATAAAGATCTCAAACCTAGATTAAAACGGGTTACACTACTTTTAAAATGCAATCCACAAAGTAGCCATTTGAACAATCAGGGACCCCATACCTAAAAAGACATGGCTGTTTCTAAGAATATCAAGCTGCAAAATATTTAAAATATGGCACTCTAAAGCTACTATAAGCAAATCAATTTGCTGGCCCGGAACTGTTGCATTACCTCATCGCATCACTATATGCCACCTTCAAAACAGCAAGCTAACTTTGTCCCGTAGAAGCAAAGACGAGCACCGCACCTCCCTCACATCACAGTGCACTCCCAACACACCCCTCACCTGCCTTTGTATATAGCAAATAAAGCATTAATATGTTTACTTTGCTATATACTGTACGTTATTCTGCTGTGCTGCACATATGATGATAGATTTTCATTTCCCCTTGAAAGCATCACCCAGGGCTGCGTGTGAAGGGCATGAAGGCGGGGACTACAGGTCACTGACACATACTGGTTAAGGTGCCTTTATTGACATTAAACAACTGTATAAAAAAAGTTGTCCCCCTTTGATGCTGCTGGGGCAACCTGTAAGGAGCAGTGAGCAGCGCCCGGAAACTAATGGTCAGAAACATCTGGCTGGAGGACTAACCTATTGCGGATGATTTGGGTAAATACTAAATACAAGGTGAAGACCTGGAGACCACAAATAGATAACATTAGTGGGAAAAATGTAGATCATAGACATAATTATTAATAGACCGTTAATACTCACTCCTCCCCGTTTACCACAATGACCACGTTCGAGTGGGAATTCATGGCGGATTTATAGGCTCCTCCTCCCCAGCTCTGCCGAAGCATGTTCCTAATAAGGGTATATGGGCGGGATCTTGACTGTAGACTCGGCCCTTGCGTGACGTGTAGCTCACGCAGCTCCAATGCTAACAGTCCGACCCCCGTTAAGTAGGAGATTTCTAAAATTTATCCTACCATAACCAGCCCGGTGCCTCTGATTGTGTCTAACCCAGCGTAATCACAGGAGGAATATCTAGCTCTAGACAGTTCCAAAAAATTAGGCACCGGGCATTAAAGTTGTTTTTAACGTGTCTAAAGTGCAATGGATTCCAATGGGGGACTAGCGGCTATATGGCGGTACTACAGCAATGGCGGCCTCCAGTGTCGTCGTCGCAAAGCAGAGCAGCCAGCGGCCATTGGTGTAGATTTTTTCTGGACTACAAGGCTCTCTTTCACCCTGTACTGTTCCTTAATCCTACCGTACATAAATTATTGCTCTGAGGTCTGGGGAAATGCCTTCAATAGTCATTTACAGGTTTTATATAGACTCCAAAAGAAGGCTAGTAGAATTGTTCACAATGTCGGATATAGGGACCAGACCATACAAATATACTGTTCTTAAAATCTAACACCATGAAACTTGATGACCTTATAAAATATAATACTTTGTTACAGATATATAAAGCCGTAAACAACCAGCTCCCTAGCAATATACAAGAAATGTTTGGTAAAAGAGAGGGAAGACACGATCTAAGGGGTACTCATAATCTGAAAGTACAATGTATTCATTCTACCCTAAAAAGTCACTGTATCACCCGGAGAGGAATAAATCTGTGGAATAATCTAGAGAAACCCTTAAAAGGTGCTGATAGTCTACAGCAATTCAAAAAACAGTATAAGAGAAGTGTGTTTGAGAAATATGATAAAGACATGTGACCTTGCACTTATTATCTACAAGCAATTTTGTATTACTGTGAATCTGTTTAACCACATCATTGCTGATAGAACCGATGTCACCAACCTCTAAGTTCAAGTTGTTACGAGTTAAAGGAACTTGAGAGAAATGAACAAGCAAAAGATAACAACAATGCTGTAACAGCCTTTTAATGCACCACCCAGCATAGGTCTCAGAACTGTCTCACAACAATAACTAGTTAGGGCAGCAGGGTGAGGGCTTGCTGATGGGGGGCTACTGCCCTCTACCAGCTGGCCACATTACACCCTGGCTTTTTAAGGCACCTCACTAAAAAAGGCAAACAACAAAAATAATAAAACAATCACAACCAATATTTTTACAGTGGAAATGGGAATGACAATAATAATGGGTCGTGTTGACTATGCAATACTTAATATAACTAAATCAATGGTCAATTAATAGAATGGTGACTGGTGTTTATAAGTAATATGGATATGGTTATTATGTCAATGGGAAAGAGGAAGAGGAAAAAGAAAAGTACAAACCATGAAATGCTTTTCTTTAACAATGCTGCTATATGTAAAGTTAATGCGGACAATTGTAATTGTGTAATTCAGGAATTGGTAAGCAAAGTGTTATATTGTATGAAAACACGAGATGTTGTATCACTGTATACGGAATGTCAATTAATTTTGAATATGGGGTATAGGCACTTATAAGCTTTCTTGCTTCGGCCTACTCCTTTTGAGTTTTTGTTACTTTATTTATTTTCTGCACTGGAATAATGTTAATGTAAATAATCACTCAAATAAATCCAATCAATCAATCAATCAAAATTGTTGAACTTTTCTTGTGAGCCTCAACTCTCGTGCCTCGTGACCCTATGTTACAAGACAAAGCCCACTTGTCTTGCCCTTTCCACGGTTGCAACGCTGCTACTGGCAAAATGCTTTGAGCGATTATGATTTTCTTGGGGAAAATAAGTGGAACAAAATAAAGACTTTGGCAGAAGAAGTAGGTCTGTAAACACATTCGTTTTCAACACGGACGACTGCGCAGTAACTTTACACCCGTGTATTTGAGCAAAACTGACTTGGCGCATCTGAGAAACACACGAGCACCCGCAACAGCCGCTGCGGAAACACAAACCCTCCTGCCCCCGGCCTTGTAACAACATCGCACTCAATGACCTAAATGTGACTGAGCATTATTTCTTTTACCACTGACTGGATCATATCATGCCCAAAAGTCTGTGCATTCTTTCTCCGGCCATCTTTCATCTGAACCTGCATGGTGGTGGAGCCCATTGCATGGACGCTGAAAGGCAAACAAAACATATAGACAAAAAAGGGGGTTGGGCCCAATATTGTCCAGACTTGTATGACTGTATGAAGCACACGGCCACAATTGAGGCAGTTTACTGTAACAAAACAACCCACACAAAGGGTCTATATGTTCAACTGTAACGTAAGAGCAAGTCTGTGTACGGATTATAGTTGATAAAGGGCAAATGGAACCACACATCGAAATGCAATGTAACACCAGATACAAAAGGCTTAAAAATAATAGCAATAACAATGAAAGAGGGTTGATGAATAGCAGGCTGTATAAAGTTCAAATCAGTTGCTCCCAAACTGTTGGTGCAAAAACAAAAAAAACAATTTAACAGAGTAATATGAAAAATGTATGTAAATGGGAAAGCAGCAGAGGGAGTGATGCACCTTCACAAAATTATTCCTGCAGGTCTGTTACTAACTAAACAAACTAAACTATTGCTACTAGTCATCTAATACTATGATTACAGTTGTTATACATGTATAATCATTCACTGATTTTCAATATTTAGCTATTTAAACTTTATTTTAGCATGTTGTAGGAAGGTGCTTGAGGTTCTTGTTTAAAGGCCTGTCAGTGGAGAGTAGATGAGTTTGCTCTGGGACAAGCACACAATTGTCTTAAAATGGGACAAATGTAGGGACAAATATCCCTATGGGGGCCTTATTGTGAAGCTTACTGCTCCAAGTCTATATTCTTCTCCTCCTGTCCAACAGATTTATAGTCCATGTCAACTACCTTATGTTCTGGGACAGTGACTGCGTTTGGCCCACATACCTGTAGTATATTGTGTAATGTGCAGTTACACACGTACACAGAGTGAGTTCACTGAGCCCTGAGGTGCAAATAAAACTACATGGTGTACAGTCCTGATGGCCCTGACAGTTTTCTGCATGCCGTAACCTGCGACATCAAACTCACAGATCTATTCCTACATGTGTTTTTGACAAAGCAATGATTCAAGAAGATGAGATAGTGTTTTCGCTTATGAAATTGAATGGATGAGTTCAGTATGCACAGAGGCACTGTTGTGCAGGTGCTGGTTTGGTACACGCCTGAGGTGGGTGCTCTGTCACGTCTAATTGAATGCAGAAGCAGAGCGGGTGACAGAAAGAGCCTACAGCTAAGAGAGGTAATTAAAATCTTTATAAAATGTTGGGATTCAGATTTATTGCAGCCTAAATATTATATTCAATAAAGAAAAACCCTGCCCGACTAAAAAACATGCCACAAAAAAGGTCACACGCTCCAATATTTTGTTGGATTGCCTTTAACTTTGATTACAGTGGCATGGTTTCATTAAGCTTCTGCGATGTCAAAAGATCCAGTGCTGCATTAATTTCTCACCAACATCTTGTATTGATGATGGGGGAGTGTGACCACTGTGCAAAGCCTTCTCCAGCACATCCCAAAGATTCTCAATGGGGTTAAGATCTAGACTCTGTGATGGCCAACCCATGTGTGAAAATGATGTCTCAAGCTCCTTGAACCACTCTTTCACAATGTGAGCCTGATGAATCCTGTCATTGTCATCTTGGAGTAAGACCGTGCCATCAGGGAAGAAGAAATCCATTGATAGCATAACCTGGTCATTTTCAGGATGTTCAGGTTTTGATCTCATTCTTTGGGCTCCCAGGTTAGATTCCCGAATCTTAAAAAATAAATAAATAAATAAACACAATAACAACAGTTTGGGAGACCTTATGGCATATTATGCAGTATAATTAATTGTTATTAATATTTATTTATTTATGTTTTCTTTATGTATTTTACCTCTCGGTCTTATTTTAGTGGTCCTTATATTCTTATTTTTACTTTTACTTTTTACTTATTTTAACCATTTTTATGGTCTCCCAGTTTCCTCTGGAGGAGCCCTCTGCCTCGGGAGCGGTCATTGGCTGTGGCTGCTGTGGTGCTGTCCTGTGGGTGTCTGGATGGAGGTGTGGTGTTTCTACCGCGCCTCCTCCGGGCGTCCTGTGCTGGTGCCCTGTGGCTGCAGCCGAGATGCTGCTCCCGATGCAGACGGCTCCTTGGATGGCGTTTCCTTGCCTGGTTTATCTGTACCCAGCCTTACCTCAGCCTTATGTCCATTGCGTCCATTGTTTTACCTTGAGTGTGTGTGTTGTGCTTGTGTGGTGTGTCTCTGGGAAGGTGGGTGGGAGAGTGTGTTTGTATTTGTGGGAGGAGGTGGGTGTGAGAGAATGTTTTTAAATCTGTAAAGCACTTTGTGTTACATGAAATGTATGAAAAGCGCTATATAAATAAAGATTGATTGATTGATTGATATTCAAATCTATAACATTCTTTTGGACACCTACATGTTTCATATTCATATAAGAATTTGCCTGATAAACCTTTTTGCAAGGTTGGCAGTGTGCACCTGCCTTAATTGATGTGCGAAGTCTATGTTTTAACAAACGTAATTCCCAATTTCTGTGGCCATTATACAATAATTGTAGCAGCAGCAGGAACATTGACCGGAATAAAGTAGTTTGACTAACGTTGAAATCAATAGATGCCAGCTGACATGGTTAAAAGCACAAACCTGATGGATTAATCTCATTGAGACCCTCTGCTCATGTGGAAAATGGTGGTTGGTTACAGGACGGAGTGCTCTGTGACAGTGTTTGTTGTTTGAAAACGGGGAGGAGTCGGGATGAAAGCGAGCGGAGGTGCAGCTGCCTCTAAATCGCGCTTTAAAAGTCACTAAAGTACCGGCGGGAAAACGAAATTAACCTTTTATCTTCCCTCCTTTTCTCATTTGGCACACACTTTGTCACTCCTACTTTTACCCCATCTGTCTCCTCATTCTGCTCTGTTCCTTTGCTCCGTCCTGTTGGAAATTTTAATGGTTTCCTGGGCTTGGTGTGAGACATTCTTTCACAATAATAACAAAGGTAAGGGCCACTTCATGTAACCCCCTCATTACTATGGCCAGTGCTGCTCCGGGCCGCTGTGGTGTCTATAGGGAGCACTTGAAGAGCACTTGATTGGTTAAGACCAGGTTTCGGGGAAGGGGAGGGTGCAGGGGGGAAGGCTTCAGCATCAAAACATACCGCAGATTGAGGAAACGGAGAGGTATTTGAAAAGTATATGATAACATTCACAAAATAATACACCTAATAATGGAACTACATTATTGGGAGCTTAGGGAGTATATGCAACTGCAGTGTTTCAGTTCAACTTTGTTACACAAAACATCATTTTCACATAAGGAAAGGCCACCACAGAGTCCCAAAGCTTTGCGCAGTGGTTCGACTCTCCCATCATCAAGACAAGACCTTGGTAAAAAATTAATGCAACACTGGATGGAAACAAATCGTGGTGGTCGAATGAAATGACCTTTTGTTATTGGTGGCGTCTCTTTATTTAGCCAGGCAGGCACTTACTTACAACACTGCTACAATCGCTACAGAGTACCACAATCAACAAAGTTTGATCTAAGGACACACTGTATATAATAAGAAATACATAGAATGCATTATGGTGGGGTGGACTTTACACTAAACGCAAAAAAGACCTGGTTGCACCTGCAGTTTCACTTGTCACAACTTGATTTCTTCGGGGTCATAAAAGCAGTGCATTTGTGACTCTAGGCAATTTTGACATTTAAAGTTAACACCTTTGGACCAGAACTTTGCACTTGTGAAGCTTCACATGTTCCAACTTGACGGCTTATTGAGGCCATTCTAAGACATTACATTCAGTGCATTGGGTAACTCGAACTCAAACAACAAACAAGGACAAATCACACACAAAAATGACTTTGTTTTGACGCCAATCTGCAAGAAAATCTGAGCTTCATCTACTTCTACTTGGGGCACCTATTAGGTACCTCAGTATTGACATTTTACATTTTAAAATTTGAAACAATGTCTGTGCAAAGAGAATACGCTATGGATTGCAAGATTGGGATTGTTAAAAACAGCAAACACAAACTTTCAGCTAACGGCATGCAAGCAAATCCATGGTGCCATAACATGAGGAGCACACTTTGGAGAGTTGGGCGATGGGGTTTAAAAATGTGAAGGACAGTTTTGTGTTCTCTATGATGTAAAACAAAGTCAAGGAAATGAAGATCAGCGTGCCCTAACAGAACAAGAAATGACCATGGTGAACAGAATGACTCCAAACTGTGTGAATGAGGCAAAAACACTATTCCAGGTGTGTTTTTGACGAGGCAACAGCGTGGTCAAAAGTTCAAGAGTCGATTTTGCATGGTATGCCTCGTTTAAGAAGACCAATGTTAGAGCTAGCGGCTTAATGTTTCTGTGTGACATGAAAGCATCACTTTGACACCGCATTAATCCACAGATAGAAGATACAGACAGGAGGGCTCGCGGAGGTTAGCGAAGGTTAGCGAAGGTTAGCGCTGGAGTGACAGAGGCCAGGACCTTTGAGCTCATTTAGCACCCGACAGCTTCACCTTCTGCTCCCTCCGCAGCTCCACATCGCACACTCATCACACCCTCAGCCAGAACCCGAGTCGCAAGAGCCAAGAGAGCAGGCCAAGAGGCAGGGGCAGGATGTCACGTCTGGCCCCTCAGCCCACCAGCCAAACCAGCGGGGCCCTGCATGTGGCACGTCCCGCCCCGTGGAAAACAAAGGAGAGGGTCTGACCAGGCCAAAGCCCATCTGATCCTGGATGGACTCCAAGTTTTCTGGGGCATTTAAAGACATTTTGGACACTCGACAAAGCTGTGGCTGGTTCTTAATAGTACTTTAAAGAGCAGTGCCACATGGGGTGAGACGGCGCACGTCAGTGAATTTTAATTTAAGTGATAGATTTATTTATCAATGTTTCACTCAGAGTGAAACATTGAAAGTAATTATTCATTGAAATGCGTGAATTTTTACCAATAACCCCAAAGTGCTAGCAATTAAAGTGCCTTTTCTTTTTGAGGTTGAAAACAGCCAATTATAATCCTCTATCCAGTAATTGGCATATTGCTCTGGAATAGATTTTGCACCAAATGCCCATCCTGATGCAACACTCCCCATTTATCTTGGCTTCAAAATCAACAATGGGGGAAACGTTTTGGTCTATGTGAACTAAAGCGACATTATTTTCCTGTTTGAATTGTACGAATGTGACTTTTCTAAATGTTTCTTATGTGTGCCTTTGGGTCTATGGCATTGCATGACAAAAAGGTGCACCTTATATGAGCACAGGCTGCAAAAGATAATCTGACCAAACTTGAAGAGGCTAAACGAACAATGGGACAGCTCAGGTAAAAGCTCAAGAAAGCGTCATCTTACCACTTCTTTTTTTTAAATCCAGTTTGTCCATAAACACTATACAGTCAGCAGAAAACGCCCCCCACAATGCACCTGGTGTCTGTTACACAAACAATGCACCACTGTTGCTCCTCGGGGACAGGAGACTACTGTAGGGACAATGGGCTGAAATTCCACTGAGGAAACTAGTTTAAGCATATTTACATTTTGTTCAAACACCAACAATTGCAGGTCTCTAAACACAAAGGCAGTGTCAAATGGACACTGTACTCTACATTATACACCAGGCATTCATGCTAAATAAATATACATCAACTGATTTCCATGAAAGAATATGTAGTAAAATAATGTTTTAGGTACAGTATACAGTGGGGAAAAAAAGTATTTAGTCAGCCACCAATTGTGCAAGTTCTCCCACTTAAAAAGATGAGAGAGGCCTGTAATTTTCATCATAGGTAAACCTCAACTATGAGAGACAAAATGAGAAAAAAAAATCCAGAAAATCACATTGTCTGATTTTTTTATGAATTTATTTGCAAATTATGGTGGAAAATAAGTATTTGGTCAACTACAAACAAGCAAGATTTCTGGCTCTCACAGACCTGTAACTTCTTCTTTAAGAGGCTCCTCTGTCCTCCACTCTTACCTGTATTAATGGCCCCTGTTTGAACTTGTTATCAGTATAAAAGACACCTGTCCACAACCTCAAACAGTCACACTCCAAACTCCACTATGGTCAAGACCAAAGAGCTGTCCAAAGACACCAGAAACAAAATGCACCAGGCTGGGAGGACTGAATCTGCAATTGGTAAGCAGCTTGGTGTGAAGAAATCAACTATGGAAGCAATTATTAGAAAATAGAAGACATACAAGACCACTGATAATCTCCCTCGATCTGGGGCTCCACGCAAGATCTCACCCTGTGGGGTCAAAATGATCACAAGAACGGTGAGCAAAAATCCCAGAACCACACGGGGGGACCTAGTGAATGACCTGCAGAGAGCTGGGACCAAAGTAACAAAGGCTCCCGTCATAACACACTACGCCGCCAGGGACTCAATTCCTGCAGTGCCAGACGTGTCCCCCTGCTTAAGCCAATACATGTCCGGGCCCGTCTGAAGTTTGCTAGAGAGCATCTGGATGATCCAGAAGAGGACTGGGAGAATGTCATATGGTCAAATGAAACCAAAATGGAACTTTTTGGTCAAAACTCAACTCGTCGTGTTTGGAGGAGAAAGAAGGCTGAGTTGCATCCAAAGAACACCATACCTACTGTGAAGCATGGGGGTGGAAACATCAGGCTTTGGGGCTGTTTTTCTGCAAAGAGACCAGGACGACTGATCCGTGTAAAGGAAAGAATGAATGGGGCCATGTATCGTGAAATTTTGAGTGAAAACCTCCTTCCATCAGCAAGGGCATTGAACATGAAACGTGGCTGGGTCTTTCAGCATGACAATGATCCCAAGCTTTTGAAAGAGGGTGTGTATTTGTGTATTAGCCAATAGCTGCAATGCGGCGTGGCGTGTTTACATGCATGCGTCTCATGTGTTCCTGAGCAAATGAGTAAGTAAGTAGAAAGTAATGATAAAAATAGCATTTGTTTTTGTGTCCAGTATAGGGCCGGTGAGCAGTGGGACGCTGGGAGGAGGAGTGGCGTCTGAGTGGAGTCCAGCGGAGTGCCAAGTACTGCTGTTTAGGTCTTTATAAAACCACGGCTCAGACCTCAGCTACAGAAGGTGGTTCAGCCCCAGTACAATACAGGCAGTATGGAGGGGCCACAACAACACAGTATGCCTGCGCATTAATGAACTCCACAACTTAATATGCAAATGTGGACTGACACTGAATGCTGGCTGCAGTGCGCACAAGGTGGGAACCAGGCAACCTCCTCACCCTTGTACAGAGCTCCTCCACAAGTGTAAAACGCAGGAGTGGGGAGGGAGAGAAAAGACACATACATGAGGGCAGATGAGGGGGTTAGGGAGGGTACATGCCATCACACGGGGGGGCAGGAGCTGGGGTAACAGAGCTCGCAGGCAAACAGTGACATCGAGATTGAAAAAAGGCGCAGGACATAAGCCCATACGCAGAAACTGGGCAGAGGGACAATGCGGAGTCCCAAAATAAAATGTAAGGGGATAAATAGTGGTGGCATACAGCCATAAGCTTCAACAAGACGTCCCAACAACTCCGGGCTATGGGAACATTTTATTCAGAACACGACTGGAATAAAGGAATTCACAAAAAAGTGACACAAAGAGGAGATGAAAGAGGATTTTCAACCAAACTACAATCCACTGGAAAGCAGCTCTAGTGTTTTAAAAAAAACAATGAATAATAAATGAACATTGCAAATCATTTTTCTGTTTTGTTATGAACATGTTAGGAAAGGTCATGACAGCCACAGAATCAGTAATCGGTGGTGCTGATTCAAATGTTGATTAGAACCCGAACTCTTTGAATGTGTTCCAGAAAAATCACAGGAAGAAAAAAACATTTCAGAACAATATTCATCATCCTGAGATATAAGGGGAGTCGTGGGGTGAGTGATGAAGAGCATTTACACTAGGGCCAGCTCGAGTTATAGATAAGACATTTGTTTATAGCCCACTACATGAAACCTATTGTCACAAAAGATATGCCTTTACCTTTACATCCATCTAGAACCAGGCCTGATATCCTCCGGAAGTTTTTTTCCCGTCTCTCATCACTTCTTTATAATCATTCTTTCGCCCGGTCTAATACTTTTGCACAGCGCTGTACATGTATTGCATTTGAGCTCAAACTGATTGTTGATTTACAGCAGCTGTCATTGCAGTGACCTCTCCTTAAACCTCTAATGTCTTCTGCAGCCTCGTCTCCTGTTCTCTCTCTCCCCCGCTCTTCTACGTCAGTCTCTCGTTATGTCACAGTCTGGGTGTAGTGCAAAAAATGGCGCATATAAAAACATTTTTAATTATTTCTTACTTTATGGCTATAATTGCTGTTTTAGCTGTAATGACAAACCCTGATCAAGAGTTTAGTCCCTATATGCCCAAATAAGCCCATGTCCTATACAGTATATCGAGTATTAATGTGTGGTGCGTACCTTGTAGCGCATCTTGGGGCAGGAGTGGATGTAGAAGCCCAGGTAGTAGTAGCAGAGCTTGGGGGACTGTTTCTGCAGCTGTCTGGTGAAGGCAATCTCCCTGCAGCAAGAAACACACACACACAAAAAAAGGGATATGCTTTTTTAGGGAAGTTAAGTTTTCAACATTTTGGATTCCTTTGAAAGAGAAGTAGAAAGAGACCTCTGAGTCCTGGAACTTCCACAGTCTGAACTGATAGATGCACACTGCAGACATTTCAGCTTAGTTCTGCAGGAAAGTGACACTCAAATCTTATTTGACCTGTAAGTGATTTTGTCGCTACACTTTATGAATGTTTAAAATTGAAATCTTGTAACAGATTGGCTGCAAAGTTATTAAAGGGGGGTATTATGTAAAATCGACTTTTTCAAGCTTTATATCATGTTATTATGTCATTCCCTCATTAAACACATGCCTGGAGTGTTGCCTTGGCTCATTCACATATTATTGAGTAATCAGTAAAAACTTAGACGGCAGCCATTTTAGGTGTAGCTATGCCTCAGTCCTCCTAGGAACGCCCCCACCTCCTGGAGACGCCTCTGGACCTTTCATCACCAGCCAAGCCACCAACCACTGCTCCTCAGCTCAGCAGAGGCCCCTCCCCGCACAGTAGTGTTGTTTAGATGCCACAGCAGTGTGCTGAAGGGGGCGTGTCGGAAAGCTTCTTAAAGAGACAGAGGCCTATTTCAAGACGTTCAGTACAGCCATTTTGAGAGAGCAATTTTATTCAAGGCAGTTATTTTAATTTACTGCATATACAGACCAACAGAAGGTTACGTCATCATTGTAGTATGCTATAGACTGGGGCTATGTGATGAAAAAAGCATAATACCCCTCTTTAAAATGAAAACGTCCGCTTTTGACCGTACTTGTATAATGTTTTTGAGTCAAATTAAGTAGTGCACAGAAAGTCAAACAGTTAGATTTGTTGCAGCCCAATGGTAAAGCCAAAACAAGAGCTATGCAAATAAGTATATTAAAACAATGTCAATTAGAAACCAGGAAAAAAAAAAAACATTTAGCACAGACTAACAACAGTCTGAAGAAGTAAACAGCCACTTTTTTCCTCCATCTGATTTCATTACACAAAAACAACTGCTTCGCTTCATCCACACTGACCAGAGAGAAGCTGGTGAAAGAGGCTAAATCTCCTAAAATAAAGATTTAGAAGGCGGGCGATTTACGCAGCTCCTTCAAATACAGTAAATGTCCTGCCTCCTTTATCCCTCCTTAATTGCATCCTTTTCCTCAAAGCCTTTCTTTCCCTGCGCCGTTTCCTTCACTTTTCCACAACTAAATTCCAGTCGTCTTTCTTTCCTTGTTTTTGTCCTGCTCTTCCATCCAACTAAAAAAAAACAACAACAAAAACGCTCAATTCCCCTTTTCTAACCACACTTAAGAGCTCGGGGGCCTTAAAATAAAATACCGAAAAATAAGACATGGGACAAAGCCGACTTGGGACGAGGCGGGGGAGAGAGGTACAGGAATATAAAGCAGGGGGGGTGAAGCGGGAGAAAGACGGACAGAAGAGGCAGCTAGAGCGAGGTGCTGGAAGGTCACCCGCTTGCTGCCAGGTTCCTGGGTTCCCATCCCGACGCCACAAAAGGGCCTGAATGGAGAAAAGGGGAGTCCGAGGAGGAGGGGAGGGGGCTCATTCACAAAAAAAAAAAGAAAAAAGAAAAAGATTTGCCCCCCATGACACCCCCTCGGCAGCAGCTTGAGCCCGCCATTATCCCCTCTTCAGCCATCTGACACTCCAGCACAAGCCAATTATCAAGCCACCCTGCCCCTCACACCGAAGTGCACACGGCTCAAAGGGACGGACCCCCGTAAGAGCGCATACCATGAGGTCCTCACGTGCATCGCAGCTACACATGAGCGCAGACGGACCAAGTAAAGCAGACTAGCGATGGAAAAACAACCAAGGGAGTGTGAGGCAAGATGCATGGACACATATTTAACTCTCTGATGCAAGTCCCAAACATTACTTTTTTTTTTTTTCTGGTATTGTGAAATGCCTAGAAAATCCAAAACAGTCATTAACTAGAACTAAAAATCAGGTTTAAATGAGAGGTTATATCTTGGGGTTCAGATCACAGCAGCACAAATGGAAGCGGGACATCCCAGTGAAAGTGATCCTGTGCGGGAGCCAGCTGTGTTTCCTTTGCACTGTCCCAGACTCCTCTTTATGTCACTCTCCTCCTCTCTCGCCGGTCCCCGCTCTGTTTTCTAAGCCTCTGTGTAGAAGGAGCTGTGGTTTTCTAAGAAATCCCTCAACATCTCCCTCTTCTGTTCCTTCGGGTGAAAAACATAGATTCAGAAAGGCCTCGTGCTTTGGGTTGGGTTTTCAACACCTCCCACACTTAAATGCTCGTTTTCTTCTTTATCTAAAACATTACACAAGTACTTGCTGCGCAGTTTCTCAAAAACAATGTTATACAATGGATAACAATAGATAATAAGCATGTTTTTAGCAGTAATTTTAGGCATTTCTGTAATGCAACCACAGCCTGGATCATCACTGAAAAGCAAAACTTTTCATCATCATATTGGAACAAACTGATTTATATGCAATTAAAGTCATGAAGTGGCAAAAACAAACTTATTTACTCTATGCTTTGAGCCCAGGCGAACTCCCACCACCTGTTGAAAGCACTTATGTGTGAGCGGCTTCTTGGTAGTTGTTTGTAGGAAATCATGATGTTGACAATTTATGTGAGTGAAAACACCAAAAGCACAGATTTGGCGGGTTTTGCCAAAAAGTGTCGGGAGTGTCCAGACTGGATGAAAGAGTGGGCGAGTGAAAAACAAACAGGAGGATTTCAGTGACTTTTCCGAGGCCTCCCTGAGCACTCCCTGTTACTCTTGGACTGGGAAAACTGCAGGGATTGTAGGATTGATGACCAAGCTCTTTCCCTCCAGACAGTCAGGAGGACAGGGTCTTATGGAGATGCACGATACCAGATTTTGTCCTCAAAAACTCCTAAAATATTTTATGAACTGAGTTTTAATTTATAGGTGATAAAAATGAAAAATAAATAAATACATAAAATGAAAAAAGACAATTTTAAGAGAATAAATTTTAAACAATTTTAAAAGAATAAATACAATATTTGTGTAGGTTATAAATCTATTCAAATTGTGTGCGATAAAGAAATTGGTTAATAAAGGGGCGGATTATGCTCTTTGCAGGTATTTGATAATAATGAGGACTAACACCTGAACATAATTTTGTTGTACAGTTGTACAATGACAAATAAAGCACTTACTTACTTGTAATGTCAAACACATCTTTATCACTATCTTACACTGTTGGTGAGAAATGCCATATTGATCTAAAACCACTGCAACAAAATATCCAGTAGTTTCGCTTCCTGATTTTCAAGCGATCTTCCCATAAGCCCCTTCCACCCCCCTTCCTCTTGCTCTCCTGCTGTGCAGCTGTTTCAATAAATAGGGGATAGACCCCCGGCCCGTGTGGCTGTAGTAAACTCTGGCAAGTGTTTTCACTTCGTGATGAGATGAACTTCGCAAGAGATTGGGGAGAGTGAGGAAAGCATTTCCTGGATACATAGGACCTCAGCTTTTTGGGAAAACGAGGAGCTTTTTTGGAGCTGCCACTAATCGTGCTAAGAATAGCCTCTGGTGAAGATTCAAAGATCACTCAAAGATACTCGAAACACAACTCTAGGTTAGTTTTTGATGAGTGAAAAACTTTGCAAAGTGGTAAAAAGCTTGAAAATGTCGATTTTGCATAATATCCCCCCTTTAAGTATCAATACAGCTATGAGATTTAAATATTCAGATCAAAGTCCAAATTTCAGGCATGTCCAGAAGCACTGACATTTAAGAACACACTAAAATATGAACTACTAAATGAGATTCACATTTTAGAAGTGTAGTATTACATTTTTAATAGTTGCGACCAATCAAACTGTGATTTTGATTTGATTGGGATAAACAGTGCAGCACAAGTTAATAATATCGATTTTGTACAAAAAAAGTGTCTTCAAAGTCTTTACCTTTGTGTAGAATAGTGCCTTAAAGCATAGTGCAAATCAATAAGAGTCACATACTGTCCTCTCACCACCTGTAAACGCTACCTTTGAAGTCAGGATCCCCCTCAGTGCACTACATCTGCACAGAAATGTTTTAAAAAGCCTCTCTCACATTATTGGGTTACATTTTACAGGAAAGGCTGGATATGTGTCCCTTTGCATGTGTGTATGCGATCTCCTGTTTCAGTTTGGCACAGAGCCGTCAGCTGAACCGCACAACTATCCCAGACTCGACCAATCCTGGCATTTTTCTGGAAACTATACAGCGTTTATAGTGTACAGTTGTACAAAGCAGGAATTTAGGAGATGGGAAGATCAAAGGAAAGAGTGAAGGCATCAAAAGACAAGGGCAAGGGCAAAATACGTAAGATTTAAGAACCAAAAGAAGAAATACAGTTTTATAACAATTTTTACATTTGCTCGTTGCTAAAATAGCAGTGGGAGGCAATTAGACATTCATTTTATAAGCGTCAGACTGCTGGGGTTAGGAGCCCATTTGGGATTTATTGCTAAAAGCCAGACATTATATTTTTACTTGGCTGCGCAATCAATTTTTTAAAACAAAACTAGTCTCAAGGACAGACTCAACACTGCAGCCGCTGACAGACGCGAAGCCCAATAAAGCCAGTTATATCTGCTTTATTAAATAAGTTACCAGCTGCTCAGCGTTATTTTATGGTATGTGCAACTGAGCTATAAATGCCATGACAACCATATGAGAACAGACTAGATCTAAAAGACATGTCAATTTTAAGTCATAGGCCAAAATATGTAAACTTTATGACAGACTGATTAAACCCAAAACTAGCGTTACACATACAGTATTTAAGTAGCATTGGTGACAACAATCTGTAAGCATTGATAATTCATATTTAAACATTTTGAAATAATGTCTATCTAAACAGGAAAGTAAGGAGAGTAAGGAGTGAGGAACTGGGCAAGAGTTTGAATTGGTCTGGAGCGCACTGTGCAGGCAGCAGTGAGAACGTTGTTGGAACAAAAAAAGTGAAAACAAGCGTTCACTTTCAGCTTATGGACTGCTGAACAGTGAACAGGATTACTCTAAACTGTGGGAATTAAGTGAAATACTACTCCTAACACTGTATGTTTAGTCTAAAGTCTAAAAGGAGTGACACTTTCTATTAATTTTTGACAGAAAATGATTGTACCGCAAAACTTAAAGGGGGGTATTATGTAAAATCGACTTTTTCAAGCTTTATATCATGTTATTATGTCATTCCCTCATTAAACACATGCCTGGAGTGTTGCCTTGGCTCATTCACATATCTTTGAGTAATCAGTATAAACTTAGATGGCAGCCATTTTAGGTGTAGCTATGCCTCAGTCCTCCTAGGAACGCCCCCACCTCCTGGAGACGCCTCTGGACCTTTTGTCACCAGCCAAGCCACCAACCACTGCTCCTCAGCTCAGCAGAGCCCCCTCCCCGCACAGTAGTGTTGTTTAGATGCCACAGCAGTGTGCTGAAGGGGGCGTGTCGGAAAGCTTCTTAAAGAGACAGAGGCCTATTTCAAGACGTTCAGTACAGCCATTTTGAGAGAGCAATTTTATTCAAGGCAGTTATTTTAATTTACTGCATATACAGACCAACAGAAGGTTACAGCATCATTGTAGTATGCTATAGACTGGTGCTATGTGATTGAAAAAAGCATAATACCCCTCTTTAATCTATATTAACTTAATATCAGCAATATTTTTAGGTACCAAACAGTATATTTTTGATCATTAGACCTCCATCATTATTCATGTCTGATATAATGGTATTATTGTTCTAAATCTGTTTCCGTCCAGTCAGTAGACACCCACCTGAGAGCAGAGTAGGAGCCCAGAGACAACGCGGCGAAGTTTGGGTCGTAGTACAGGTAAACAGAGGACACACAGGAGGGCAGGATGTCTATCACTCCCACTGCTACGATTCGCCCGTCCAGCCAGTACTGCTGATGGAAGGAGCCGTAGCCCACCTCCGGTCCTTCGTCCGAATACTCGGCCTGGAGAGACAAGAACAGCGGCTAAGAAACAGCTTGAATAAGAGACATGTAAAAAAAAAAAAAAAAAAAAAAAAAAAAACATTTTCAACTTTACTGTTTGAGTCTTTGTCTCAAGAAACAACGACCGTATGACCTCGAGAATGCACGACCTCATATGAGTCAGAAGCTGAGCGGGTTTGGGCAGAGTACCAGGATGGGACACCATGTGAGGATAGCAGGGGCCATAAGGTCTCACCGGTGCGTCATTAGGTATGACACTTCACCCACTGGCTTCCAATGTGTGTGTGTGCACTGGTGTATGATTGAGAATGTGTTCATCAACATCAGGGTTTATGCAGGGAGCATTAAGTTTAATCTAATGTTTTTCAATTCCCAAATACTATATTTTTAAATGCAAAAAAACAAAACATCAAGCAATCATCAAACAGAGGAATGAGGGAAAATGTTGATTAACAATGGTATACAGTGGGCAAATTTCGAGCAAAACTTTGAGTAAAACTGATAATAAATGTAAATCATTTCAGTAAATCCTGCAGTTGAATGTGTATTTTTTGTAACATCTACTGCAGGGGTCACGAATTAAATGTCACCAAGGTCCGAAATGAAAAAAATGGTCAAGCAAAGGTCCGGAACATACGGGGTTAATTCACGGTTATATCAGGATTTTTAAGCCATTTTTTAAAATCTATTTCTGTGATTTGAAAATAATGCAGTCAATTGAATCCTGTTATTGTTTTTTTGCTCTAAAAATAGGTTTTGGCTCCTAAATAGCAGAGTGCATAGGCTACTTTAGCCTATTATACACAATGTGCACATAATATATGACAGTGATGTGTTTCTTTGCTCAGTTCAACACACTGAGCCCTGTTTAGTCCAGGTTTAGTCCTGGCTTAGTCCTGGCTTAGTCCAGGTTTAGTCCTGGTTCAGACCTGCTCGGAAAACAACCGTACTATTTGCGCATTACGATCGCGCGTGCATATTTAATTAGGGCGTCCTCTGCTTTTGTTTTAGCGAGCCATATTTCAGTCATTCCGAAACCGTTTCTAAAAATTTAAAAAGTATCATGAAGCTAAGATTTAGGACTTTCTCTTTCTGTTCATCTGTGCTGTAGTTTACCGCTCTGGTGCAGTCAGAGAGGGAGTGTGGGAGAGCGAGGGAGGGAGAGCGAGAGAGGGAGAGAGAGGGAGCGCAGAGGCAGCCGCTGGTCTGAGGGGATTCGGGTCGGGTCCAAAGTTCGGATCCAAGGTTCGGATCCGGATGGGCTGGCGCATGGGTCCGGATCCGGACCGAGGTCCGCCGTTTAGTGACCTCTGATCTACTGTATAAATGGGCGACACGGTAGTACAGTGGTTAGAGCTCGTGCTTCACAGCTAGAAGGTCCTGGTTCGATTCCCACCAAGGCCGGGGCCTTTCTGTGTGGAGTTTGCATGTTCTCCCCGTGTCTGCGTAGGTTTCCTCCGGGTACTCCGGTTTCCCCTACCACTAAAAACATGTACAATAGGCCAGGATGAGAGAGAGTGTGTTTGAGAGTGCGCATGGGGGACGACGGATGGAAATTAGCCCAAGGCTACAATCCGGTGTGGCTTGTTCATTAACTTGCACTGTCCCTACCAAATAATAAACCAATAAACCAATAAACATGGAGTTAAAAGAAGTCGAGCAATGGCATTATTTTCAAAAATACTTGCAAGTTGGAATCTAATTCAAGGGTGTTTAAAATAATTTTGTCTTAATAATATGGCTGCGGAAACCCTGAACATGCACTGTCCTCATTAAAGAAATAATAATATATGTATCCCTATGTTTTTACAGTCCTGTATCTTATAGAAACTGTCCAAAATTCATGTGTGAGCGGTACAAGGTGAAAGCTTCTAAATTATGATAGACTTTTCCAATTGTTAACTCTTCAGAGTTATATGAACGTAACTTACAACAGTGAGCAATATCTAATCTATAAAAGTACATAGTGCTGGGCGATATGACGATACATATCGTGGGGACGATAGAAAAGTGCCTATCGTGCCATTTCTCTTCTATCGTTTCTATCGTTTCTAACCTAATTTAATCAATTATTAAAGCAAATATTCATTAAATAGGCCACAAGAATGTATTAGTGTTGTCTTGTCACTATACATCGTCTAAGTTTATATTAAGTGATTATAAACAAGAATAAAAAAGAACTTTTTCGCAAAGAAACTCTGCCTTGTGGTTTTGCGACACCACCCTGCTTTACGATATCTCTGTCCGCCGCCACACCTGCTGTAGCAACGGCGACATCTAATGGACGTACACGCGGGGCTCTCTCTCCCTGTTAAACACCGCGTGGTTTCACTCTGCTTTACGCACGGCAACTAAACAGCTTTTAGTGATGGATCTTTTTAGCGCGTGGATCTGGATTAAACACACGAGAGAGAAGAGAGGAGAGGCGTGGTGCAGGAGGTAAGAGACGGATCGGGCAGCGCGTAGAGCAGCTAAAGACGTACAATACAAACTGCTCGCCCACTGTTTCTTAAACATTACATTAAAGTTGAGAAAATGGCGATAATAAGCTCCAATTTACATTTGTTTTAGTGTAATATGAGCCTTGATATTGAGGAGCAGATGATGCTCTGAGTAAGTCGTTCTCTACGCACGAGTTTACACATTTCTGTTGTTAAATTCGTGTTGACTCTGGTCAGATCATGTTTAGCCCATTTATCCTGCAGTCTCACATTTTTCCTGACATTGACAATATATGCTATATAAATTATCCATAGCAAAACCACTGCTTCAAAATAAAGTTGAAAAAAAGTAAGCAATGATATTTTTGTCAAACTTTTCAAAGAATAACTGAAAACTGACTTTATTGTGGTATATCGTGATATGTATCGTTATCGTGATATAAAATAATCCATATCGTGATATATGTTTTTTCCATATCGCCCAGCACTAAAAGTACATGTAAAATAATAATAGAAAATAATATGTCTGTGTCTCTATATGGAGCAAAACAGTTCCTCGTGAAAAACCTAATAGCATAACTTGGTCCATTGCCTCCTGGAGACAAACGTGAGGAACATTGGTCACTTCTCAGTTCAATAATAGCGCTCTTGTGGGCCGTAGATTGAGGATATAAAATCTATGAATCTCAGAGGAGTAAAAGGCCGTCTTTATGGGAGACTGTTTGACTCGGTGGAGCAGATCTGCCACACCTGTATGATTATGGACTATAATATGCCGTTTCTTCCCCTGCCAGGCCCCACGCATTATGTGTGAGCAGGGCTGTACAGTAGCCTCACTTTCTGTCCGCTAATGGCTCCCAAATGTGGGGAGAGAGCAGAGGCGGGACAGGGGGGAAGGGGGGCTGGAGACGGAGGGGACTGACCACAGAAACACTCCGGGAGAGGGATTTTTAATAAAGAGCCCGGCATGAGCACAAGACATTTTAGCGTGCGGCGGTGGTGGAGGGACGCCAAGTTTTCTCCTATACACTGCAAAACCAGACACATTCATGCAACCTATAGACACTATTTTGCACCATTTCAAACCATTTGTAGTATATAAATACCAAACTAAGATAATGAAAAAGTAACATAATGAAGGGGCATTATTTCTTTTTCTTACTATTATCTTGCAGGTAACGGTTCACAAAGAGTTGACTCATTTTGGCAAACAGCTGAAGCCGTATGGAAAATACTACTTCAGCTGTAAATCTGTTACATATTACAATTGATAATTAGACAAAAATTAAAAAATGAGCAATGACTAAACTGTTGAAGCATATCTGCCTACAGTATACAGTGTATAAGCAGTTAGTAATGATTGAAACATAAGGGACATGAAATTTAAATTTTGCAGAATGAACTTTGAAAGTTGTCTGTAGATCTGAACTCTCGAAACTTAAAAGAAATACATCTGTTTCATCTTGTGGCAACATCAGCCCAGTTGAATTGCTCATGTAATATTGTAGCCTACAATACAAAATGTGTACATTTTAGGCTGTGATGGTTTGTTTCAGGGAATCATCTAATACATTTTATATGGTTATTGTTAAGATAATGTTAATAATGTTACTAATACTTCTGGCAGGTATTGGTAATGTGTGTTTTAATGTTGGGTGCACCTGCCCGGGAACTGCAGATTGAAATTGGCAAATCTGGTACAAAGCATCTTTTTGTGAAGATATATATTTTGTACATGGTCCTGTGAAAAAAATAAAATAAAATAAACTAAACTACAATGGCTCATATGTGTATGTACAGTATACTACGGTTAAGGTGTCTTTATTGTCATTATACAACTGAACCTGTTTGGACCCTGTTTAGAAATGATTTTGGAAAATTATTCTGGACCTTTGTAAGACCCAAATTAGTCCTGATTTGATCTTGATCTGGGCTTGGTGGTCAAAAAAATGTATGAGGTGATAATTTGTGTGAAAAGTTTGAGAACCACTGTACTAGATGATTTTGTAGGATTCTGGTTTTACAGTATAGGTCTGCTCTCTCCATGTGGTACCTCAGAATTTGAGCCTGAGCCCATACCTCATTTATAAAACCGTTAAGGGCTTGACACACATTTCATTTTGCGTCGGGATCCGCATGCTGGGTTTTTTCAATCAACCCACAAGACCGGCTTTTATCAGGGGCTTAAGCAGGAGGGGTTAAGGTTAAAAGTCACATTAAGCCCAGGTACTGGCCTGTGTTTGCGTCTGTCTGAATGAGTAACAGGATCGGAGTGTTCATCTGGATCATGTTAGCGCGCACAGACGCTGCTAGTTATCACAACACTGGGGAGCGAGCAGGCTAAAACGCTGCGCCACTGAGGGTCACTCTCTGAATGAATGAAACCTGGCCAAACATCAACAAGACACACACTCTCCACGCCGCTACATAAATACGCTTTACGCTGTCCCCAGGGGTGACGACAATATTATGAAGGAGTCTGAGGGGGCGTACAGATATTGCCTTTCAAATGTGTCTTTTGTTACACATACCGCAAGGCTAAATTTATATAGGTCTTCAAGAAACTAACTTCAGGAATATTTCCAGTAATAACAATATTTGACAATAAGGAGCCTCACCTTTACTAAATCATTTCAACACAGTATGTTCTAAAAGACTGAAACAAAAATGCTCAGAATTTTGTTTTGTCATAATATTGTGTAAAAACAGACTTAAAAATACTGAAAATATTCTTAATAGATCCAAATAAGGAAAATCAGCAGTCGTTGTGGGTTTGACTCCCTGCTCTTCAAACCGTACTGAATTGTCCTATTAAGGAAACATTGGGAGCAAAAAATCCTTTAAAAAAAAAAAATCACACAATACTAGCTTGAAATTAGCATCACTAACAGGTACAAAGTGGTCATAAACAGAGGCATCTGCGGGCTCTGATGTGTGACAGACCCCACATCTGCAGCACTTAAGAGACTCATGGTTCTACTCCGGGACCTGTCCACAGTGAAAGCTCCACAGCCTGTTATTTCTCCTCCCAAAACACTGCGGGGTTTGTCAGCGGCCCCTCTGCGCCATTTAAAAGCTATGAGTGTTGGCTTTTACTTCTGTCAAAGAAGGCATGAATGATTTTTTTTTTTTTCTTCTTTCTACATATCTGAAGTGAATTGCGCAGGTTGGAGTGGAGGCAGTGGAGTCGACAGCAGCTCTAGATTGTATATTTGGAACTTCATGCCGCTTAAAAGACAAACCTTGTGTGACTGACCCGGGCCTCACCTCAGCGGACGGCCTAATGGTTGTGTCCTTGCCACTGTGACAACAATCTAAACAGTTTTGGGGGAACGTTTTAAACCACCCAGTGCTTCCCCCTGCGCTCCTAAATCGCTCACATATGGCGCTGCACTCAGCACGACATCACAGCAGCGCTTTATCTACTGTGAAAATAGGTAAAGGCTGTTCAGTTAGTTTGTTTTATCTGCAATACAGCGCACATACTGTGAAGACCTGTCACGCAGCGAGTTTCCTGCAAAGCTTCCAAGTTGGTACAGAGAGAGTATATTTTCTCAATGTGCCAGTCATTTCACTTGCCACTCACAAGCTGGAAAAAAAAGCCCAAGATTCCGAATTTCTTTTACAGCGGAGTCCTGGTTCCAGTAAAATGGATTTCCAAATGTAGTTAATAGGTTACAAACAAACCATTAGAAATCAAATTCACATTAATCTGCTTAATTGCTTCATTCGACTTAAAAAGGTCAACATATGAATTATGGTTGGAAAATGTATAATGGTTATTACAGGACCTTACTGATGACTATCTACAGTAATTATTTCCCCAAACAAGTAATGCCAATAGTATACAGATTATAGCCCTCTCCCACATCACTCGAGCGACTTAATATGTGCATCTTAAGATGGTGCAACAGTGTGTCTGAGGATTATTATGTGCCTATGGATAGTAATGGTTTTGTATAGTTAGAATAAATAAATAGAAAACTGATTAATGGTTGTATATTTTGGTTAATTGTTGAGCCACAGAGGAGGAACCGTATCTGAAGAAAGTCTCGGGATGGTTGAGTGTTTGTGGTGTGGCCAAGGATCTGGGATCATAAAAAAGGCAGTGACTAATTGGCCAACACCCTGTTAATGAGCGTTTGCCCTTTGGTGAGACACATACGGAGGCCATAAAGAGAGTAAATAGAAGCAGGATGGGTGCATGAACTTGGTCCAGTCCATAAAACACGCACACACAAAGTAATGAAGCACATTTACTCTGTAACATTTACTCAAGTAACTGGCACCTCTAAATAGTAGTGTACTGGCTCCTGATATACATTTATTCTTTACTTGTTTTGAGATTGCATCCTTCTGGTTAAACACATTTTGGCCATTTTCCCATACGTTTTATCCAATGCTTTATTATATTGGGGGAGGGTTCTTTTCATAAAATCCAAGTTTAAATTTTGTTCTAGATGTTATTTATTCGTTACTTCTCTGTTTTGACTGTCTGAATACATTACTCTGAAACCTTCTGTCCAATAGCGAAAGCCATTAGTCGCCTGCGAAAGCCTTACCATGCTAAAAAGTCCAAATGGGGATCCTAATCGTGTCCGTCTTTGTGTGTGTGAACGCATGAACGAGGCAGGGAATTGGGGGAAGATGATGCTAATTGCAGCCGGCTTTCGGCACGAATCCGCAATTTCAGCGCAACGGAACAGCTCCCCAAACAAACAATGAGACGAGCTGGCCGTCGAATTTGGAAACGCGCTGTTTACATACATTAGGACAAATAGGGCTTTACATGAGAGATGAGGAGCCACACATTACGCAGGTACATGTGGTGAGTGTCTGTGTACTTTAATGGCACGCTGATGGAAGACAGATGCACGCTACACGCAGATGCAGCCAGAAAAGCATAATAATAATGATACATTTGAGGGAACAGAAGAGGAAATGGAAGCAGGAGGGAAAATGGGCCCAACGAGCAAGACCGATATTGGTTAAAGGCAAGTTCTCAAACACGGATGTTGGCGGGAGAAGAGGTCTTGATTTATTCAACGTTTAGTCCAGGTTTTCTACTGATTTACAACAAGCTTAGTTTAGCTATGGTTTGGATCGCATTGTTTAGTCTCTGTCAGTTATAAACATTTCATTTCAATTGATTTAGAATAAACCTGGCTTAGTCTTGACATTGGTACATTTAAGCCAAATTTTCCTGAAGTGGTACTTGGTGTGAAAATAAGAATCACTGTTTTCAATGTTCTCCTGTTAATGTGCGAGAGCAAACCAGTGCTCTCCGAGTGCCTGGCCGCCAGCTTTGACGAGGTGATAAAAGCTGGTTTCCTATAAACACTAATGATATTCATTAGAGAAGGCCGGAGGGGCCAGGGGAGGGTCCCACACAGTGACCGCGCTGCTGCATCTCTGTTCTGTGTGTTTATTTCCCCGATGCCATTCCTATTAAAATGGCCGTTAAGTTATTTGTTTTGTGTCTGCGTCTAAATGAAATGTGGTCTCAAAAGACGTAGCGGTGACTGAGCATTGGACCCTCAGCATCTCATCACATAGACACCGCAGCTTAAAACTATGAATCTTTTAAGAGTCCCATTGTATTTGAAGGTACAGAGAAACGATGTGTTTTTTTGCAGCCATGTCCAAAATGCCAATACTAGCGTTTTTTCGGGACTATAAGTCGCATGTTTTTTCATAGTTTGGCTGAGGGTGTGACTTATACTCAGGTGCGACTTATATATCAAAATATATAATTTAACATCTTTGTTATTTTCACACTGACAGCCACTAGAGGGCTCTCTAGGCTTATGTACCAGTATGTCCTTGTGCTACTCCTGTACCTCCGAAAATGTTAAAAATGGTAATCAAGCAGCAGATAAAAAGTGTGAGGGACTGGCGAATAGCGGAGGTTACTCTTACTACAATGAAGGGGAAAAAAAGCTAATCGCGGGCTAAAAGCTAGATGGCCAAACAGCTAGAGGAACAAAATCGCAAATGGGTGTTTGAACAACATGCTGCCGGGAGAGGCTTGTAAACGGTGCCTCCATGCCTGGTTAGTTGCCAAGGTTGATGCGACTTATACTCTGGAGCGACTTATATACGTTTTTGTCTTCATTATGCATTTTTTTGGCTGGTGCGACTTACAGTCTAGAAAATACGGGTAAGAATGTAACCGAGTTTGGAAAGGGCAGTGCAAAGTAATACTACCAAGGCTATTTCCCGTAAATGTAAGAAAACTTACTGCATGAAATTGTATATTTTATGGTACAAGATCATATCCATATAAAACCTAATATTGCATGTGAGAGAGAGATTTCTGACAGACATGACCAAAAAGATCCTCACTGTAATACACTCCATCCATAAAACGCTTTTGTTTCTCCACTCATCCTTTTGGCCTCCTCACATGAACTTGGCCTCGCTTACCACTTTCGACTTGAGCATATGTACATTCTGCAGCGTGGCTTTTTATGCTTCATTGTACAGTATTAACTCGAGCTACAGGAACCATCTGTTGGGTCCCGGAGTGGTGCCCGCAGAGCCGCCTAATCAGCCTTTAATTTGTAGCACACCACCCAAAGTGAGGAGCCGTATGTCCCACTCATGTCAAGGCCAGAGGAAAGTCAACACACCACAGCGCAATCTGGACGCCACATTTCACCGCTCCCCTCCAACAAGCTCACTTTTCATAAGCAGCTAAATTAAAACTCGACGTGAAAAACAAGACTCACCACACTGATAAAAGGCAATCTGCAGGGTGTAGAATAGAATAAGGCATTCCCGGTGTTTCCCTTAAATGACTTTTTCTGGTTTCGGGCGCCATTTTGCGGATTGTTTTTCAGTTATTTTGAGTATAAATGTTTTTGAACAAATGGTATTTTACTTTTAGCAATAATAACATATGAAAGTCGGAAATATGGACTGACTTAATGGTATTCAAATGTATCAAATATTTGCCATTCACACAGACAGTGTGTCTACAGTGCCTTGTTTTTGTCAAGAACTCATTCATAAAGTGTAGAGTTGTAGACATATGCAAATTGGTGAAAAGTCTACTTGAAAAAGGAATTCAATGAGAACAAGCTTTTAGATTACTGTTATGTTAAGAGTATCGCCGAAGCGGATATTTCACGCTATTATTACAGATGACCAGTGTACCATGGGTGCTACCCCACCACATTTTGCGCACCACTGGAATATACATTCATCTTCTTTTGTGTGTGACTGACAACACTTAGGAACAGTGCGAGTGTGTTCAGCAGGAAAAGCAGATTTACTTTCCTTTATTCCATCAATGACAGTAATTATGGCAGGAAGACCCTTTCTGGACCGGGGCATGTCATTACAGGCAACACCCTTGGCTGAAAAGAGACTTTAAAAGGTTTTATTAGACTGTCAACAGGATATACAGTACATACCTCTAGCGGTGAATCACATAGAAATCTCCGGAACTGTGGAAAGAGAAGAGAGAAAAACAGTTAGCTCTCCGGGTCACCAACTTCTGTGAAAAGGCACAAATGAAAACCATGCACGCCTCTGTAGCTGTCCAATTTAGTCTAACCCTCCTCTTTTTTTCTCCTTACTCAGGTGTCGCATGTCGGCCGCTGCCCCTCACTGACAAAGGGGGCACAAAAAGGAAGAGCGGTATTTACACAAGCGAAAACACTCAGGCTCTCAAGTCTAGAGGCTTACAGTCCAGGGAGGCCGCAGTGACGGCTCAAATAAGCAAGTGTTGTCAATGTTAAAATAGCTTTACGTCCAAAATGCGCTTGAAAAAAACGCACAGCAGAGTTCAATTAACTTTATGTCTGTGGAAATACGTGTTTTTTTCTCTTTCGTGCTCTTGCTTTTACGGCTATGGTTTGAGCGAGCAGTGAATTGTGAAGGATTAAAGGCCAAAATGCTGCGTGCCTCTATGTTTAGGGCCAAAACCTTTTCATAATGGGAACCAGGGAGGCCACAGTAAAACGCGATGATGGACAGCTTTTTGGTTTACTCACTCTGGGTCTAAGAGAGGCACGAACCCTGCAACACAATCTGAATTTATGTTTCTCCGGGAATGCTCTGAGCCGGGACGTTCTCGCTCATTGTTGGTGGAAGTGATTCAACGCGCGGCGAGTGTTGTGCAAGCCTTGTAAACACGGGAAGCGGAGAGTCCAAGAGAGACAAAGTGATGTAAACTGATATCAACATCTTTCAACTCTGAAACACGGAGTCTGAAACACAGGCACCATGCTTGATCAGCACCAACAAGTAACCACTGGTTTTATAGGGGTTCACGGTATCTCCCTTTGTTCCACTGATTTTATGCCCAAATACAGCATGATACAATGCATTGGTTGATCATGTTTAGGTGATAGACGTGTTGTTGTGTGAGCGCGTACGGAGAGGCCATATGCACAGAATTCCCGCAAACTCCCTGCAAATTCGCCACAGCTTTAACTTCACAAGTGTGGCGTCCATGGACAGAGTAAAGAGCACAACGTAAAGCGCTTTCAGGGTCCAAATAGGCACTAAACAAATGCAACGATAAGATTGGTATCTATTTTCATTTTGTTAAGATTGTTTTTGTTCCTCATAAGCTTTGTTTGACACTACTGTACAACGAGAATGAGATGATCAGAGAGAACTATTCAGCAAATTGACGGAGGTGGTGATGAACTCATGAGGCCAAGGCCAGAAATTGTCCAGTATAGGTGTTACAGGCTTAACCACTAGACTATCATGCAGTAAACATTACATTTTTATAGTATTCTGAAAACTCTGCAGCACAATCATTTATCACTTAAGTGTTTTATAAAAAAAAAAGTACCCTAAAGACATTTTTGACACACGACAACATTCAACTCTCAGTCATTAATTCTCCAAACAATTTACTTCCTTTGTAGCAGCACCTGCCAGTCTCGGAGTCCTACTGACAATACGCCGCACTCAGTAGGTGAGGAATCTCCGTTTTTACTGTTGACGCAGCAGCACCGCCTCACTCAGAGCGGAACATCTGTCTTCCCTCTGCTTATTATTAACTAGATGATCTAATGGTTGCGGGAAATTTCTACAATCACCACCAACGCTGTTTATTTGGCAGTGTGTGTGTTCACTGGAAAACAGGTAGTAAAAGCAACTACTATGAAAAATGCAGTTAATGCACTAATGCATCAATCTTAACACTGGGCGACTAGAAGGTCCGGCGTTTGATTCCCACCTGGACGGGGCCTTTCTGTGTGGAGTTTGCATGTTCTCCCGTGTCTGCATGTGTGAAGTAGCGACACCGTTTCTGTCAGTCCCCCCAGGGGAAACTGAACACCACCCGAGTATGAGGTGAATGTAAAATTGTCTCATGTAAAGTACTTTGTGACTATGTCTGTGAAAGGCGCTATATAAATAAAGTTCTACTTCTTCTACTTCAATAAATGTCAAATGTCATTTGGTTTATAAACTTTGGACACGTGACTGATTTATTTTGACACATTTTAAGGTAAACATATTACTTATCTTAATTAATTACTGTATTACGATACGTATCGGATTGTGACAAAAGTGTATTGTCCCAGCCCTATTTTTACACAAGGGAGATTTTGAAAGCAAGAAGCTGCACTGGTAATGTTTAGGCTCTTTCACCCAAAATATATATTATATATTTTTCCCCACTTGCATTTCATGGTTGACTTGTTAGTCTGTTGTTAAAGGTGCATTATGGAACCTTTTATGCGAAAAAACAAACGTGATATTTGTGCGTAATTGACCTTTTTGTGGCCCAATGGCTGTATGAGTGGTTAGCATGGGTTTACTTTCCATCACAGTGGCCTCTAGAACCCCCAGGATCAATCGTTTTGTAGGTTTTCTGGTGAGTGGGTCCCTCAGCAGTGAAAACTTTCATAAACTCTCAAACCAATTGATCCTGGAGAATCATAGAGGCCACATTTTAGGAAATTAAAGTCACCATGCTAACCACTGGGTCACTAAAAGGTCAAATACGCACAAATAAAAAGTTTTGTTTTTCACAAAAAAGTTTCATAATGCACCTTTAAGCCATGTATAACAGAAACAGATAATAAAATGTCTAAATAGGACCAAGGCGAAGGCTGGCTCTAAAATGGCATCTACATTGAAGCCTAATTTTAAGCCTCCTGAGCACCAAAAGGCCCGCATACCAAGCAAACATGTCCCAGCTTCTATAAAAGATCATTTTACACCTCGCGGTAGTAAACAAGAAGCAGTCCTTTGTTTAAACAATTGCTTTCATTTGTACGTATTTGCACGATTGAAACAGTTTCCATGACATCACAGTTGCTACATCTGTTTTGTCGACAATGATCTTTGCTCATGCGAAAAAATGCTTATCGGGTTCCCCCACCTGTGAAACTCGGCCAGTAAAGTGTAATTTTCCACTGCAGCTCCACAGCGACTACTGCTCAGCGAGTGCACAAATTACCAACAGCAAAAACTCATAATGGCCGGAGCAACGCTTAGGGGCTCCAATAAAGGTTTCACACAAAACAATACCCTGCAAAATGGAGACACATTGCACATGTGTGACAATAGCTACTGAAGGAAATGATGAAGTAAATACAGTTGATTCATTATGATTTATTATATTTATTGACATTTAATCCTACTAAAAAGTACCTTTATCATCACCAAATCATCCAGATAATTAACCGCAGATTCCCCCACACAATCATCGACCTTCATCCGGAATTACAGAATACATCCTGGATTACAGCAATGGGATTTAAAGCACCACTGTGGAATATTCCAGGTTATACTACAGTATATATTGCAATGTCACGAGGAGAGTCATTAAACTGGTAAAACCCAACTCACGGCGGCCTCCATCATGAAAATACTGACAGTCACGTAAATCTATACTTTAACAGTCACAATGGTTTCCTTTCCGCCTTTACTTGAGAAATGCATGCTCTATAACCATTCTCAAACGCTTTGTGTCAAGTCTGCTCAGCCATTAGAGGCTCCTCTGCTAGAGTCTGACAGCGCTGTCCCATCTCCGCACATCGACAAGAAACAGAGCCGGCCCGAGCTGACACAAGCAAAAACTATGGCATCGCTCACAACGCAAGGGACAGATACGAAAATGCACAACCACTTTACGAATAGGAAGCCAATGCGTCAAACTGTGAAGTGACCCGAGCGCCGTCTCCCCTGCACATGGAGTCCATCGCTCCAACTCTCCCTTTCTTAGTAAACACACATCTGTAAACATTTATGAGCACACACACAACACATAGACACATCTGTCTAATTACCACTTAGACTTTTGGCCATTGAGTTTTTACGAGCAGAAATTGGGCAATTTATTTGAGGGACGAGGTGTCTATTTAGTCCCCTACATTAAAAACCTCTTAAACTCAGTCAGGCATTTTTTCCACACCACACAAGGTGCTCACTGCATCATTGTTTGTTTAAAGGCATATAGGCTGCGTTCACGTTCCAGAATTTTGAGGGAAGCGCATAATACAAATACTAATGTTGACTATTTGTTATTTTGAAGTGACTGAACCCACAAACCTGGAACATTGATCTTATAGTTGAAAATTCTTTCTACAGACCAACATCAAGCATATGTTTTTGAATTCTGTCACCACTTTTGGACCTTTATTTAAAGATAATTCGACCTAGTTAATTTGTGTTGATAGCAGAAACGTTGAGCTTTGTGACAGTTTGTGTTTCAAATGGACTGACAGAAATATTAACCATAAAACTCAATAGAATTCGTAGCTGCCCACCACCTCCAATTTAAACTTCAGGCTCTTTAGAAAGCCAAGATGTCACATGAACGCAAGAAAGAATCCCCTTAATGGAGACAATCCCAGCATGCAGAAGATCTACAGTACATGATGTAGACCTCTCCAAAGGCAAATGCCCCATCTTGCAATGGTGGGTACAAATAATTGCAAAAGAGATTGTCTTTAGGGATAAATGCTGTGCTATCAATTCAATGGTACAATTCAATGGTACATATTTGACAGATTATACATAGATACATTTTTAAAGGCCCTGTACCGATTTTTTATTTGGGAAGCAAAGTTAAGTGAAGTCTAGACATAGTTTAGTACAGTATAGCCACAAATGTATCCTAGCCATGACGTTGCACAGGCCAGCCCCACTTCACCACCTTTCCCCCATTTACCCCAAGTGCGATTGCTGAGATTGTGGCCATCAGGAAGAGTAAATAGCGATTAAGTTGAATTTGTTTTCCCCAAATGAACGCCACATGTGCAGGAACTCTGCGTCATGGCTTGGCACAACAGTTAAGCCCACTAAGTGTGAGTGAATGCATGTGTGTTATGTGTGTACAAATAGCTGCATGTATATAGCATACAAGGGCCCCTTCAACGCATTCTGGAAAACAAGAGCGGAAACGATTGCAATAATAGCTGGCAGAGGTCCAGTAATGCCATGAACAGGAAATGCATACATGCTTAAACAAACAAAGCTAATTCTCTCTGGGGACAACACACAGTCGGATGATGAGAACAATTTAGCCAAGGTCAACTCACACACACACACAATCTCTATTAGTGGTTGGCTCGGGGCCAGGCTGACTGTATCCACATACTAAGTAGTTGAAGTTGAAATTGAAGTTTGCTGTAGCTGCTGCTACTCTTACATTCTTTATGCTTGGTACAAATGTGAGGGGCATGTTGTAGTCTGTGCAGATTTAGGGTTACCGATGAAAAAAAACTAATTTCATAATAAATAAAAGGAACACATTCTTGACATTGGCAATAAATTGTTCAGTACTAGAATAGGGAAAAGTCCAGCTTAGGCCAAAACATTTTCACTTGCCAAAACTGAACAAAATGTATAAATGATCTCTGAGTCCTACTCTTGAGAAAAGCTCTTTAGCCTCCAAAAAATTAAATGACCAAAATTGTATGTTCATGGTCATCCTTTTTTGCGTCCATACACGTACATTATAACACCAGACCCAACTATGATATTTCATTATTGCAAGGCAAGGCAAGGCAAGGCAAGTTTATTTGTAGAGCACAATTCATACACGAGGCAATTCAAAGTGCTTCACAGTTGCAGAAAAAATTACAAGAAACAGTTAAAATCAATCAATAAACAACAACACAAAGTTAATCAATTACAGTAAAAGTCAAGAGTGCAGATAAAATACTTTCAGTTTTCATATGCACGGGTAAAAAGAGCTGTTTTCAGCCTGGATTTGAACATTGTCAGAGTTGAGGCCTGTCTCACATCCTCATGAAGACTGTTCCAGATTTTAGCTGCATGAAACTGAAACGCAGCCTCACCGTGTTTATTATTGACTCTGGGAACCACCAGGAGACCCCTCCCTGAAGTTCTCAGGGCCCGAGATGGTTCATACGGCTCTAACATGTCAGAGATGTACTTTGGTGCTAAACCATGAAAAGACTTGTACACAAGCAGAGCTGTTTAAATTCTATTCTCTGAGTGACAGGAAGCCAGTGCAGAGATCGGAGCACTGGACTAATGTGGTCGTATTTCCTGGTTTTTGTCAGGACTCGAGCAGCAGCGTTCTGGATGTACTGCAGCTGTCTAACAGCTCGTTTAGAAAGGCCAGTGAGCAGGCCGTTACAGTAGTCTAACCTGCTAGAGACAAATGCATGGATGAGTCTCTCTAAGTCTGGTTTGACACTATTCCTCTGATCTTAGCAATGTTCTTCAGATGGTAAAAGCTGATGATGTTATTGCTTTGATGTGGCTGTTTAAGTTCAGGTCTGAGTCCATGATTACTCCTAGATTTCTAACCTGATTTTTGGTTTTAGAGCAAGAGACTCAAGGTGACTGATAACACTTTGTCTTTGTGTCTGTGGCCAAGACAATGATTTCAGTTTTGTCTGAATTTAGTTGGAGAAAGTTGTTTTGCATCCACAAACTGATTGCCATGTAAGAATATTTGTACTATAAAGGCATAAATCTGTCACAAAGTGTGTGTGTCTGACCTTATGACGCAGGTTCCAAAGAAGAGGTTTTTGGGTCCTGGGACCAAACAAGGCCGAGATGGAACGAAAGATTATGAACTTGTAATGGGTCGAGTTAAAGTGAAACAAAAATATTACTATCAGATTGGCCTATTTATTTAAATGTATCATCATGGAAAACCCTCTTGAAAATGACATTCATATCGAATTATCTTGGGGCGACTAACAGGCTTTTCAGACACACAACATCCTAGAAAGGACTTTTGCTTAGTGAATGATTTAGCAAAAAAAAATTGGGCTTTTTCGGCTTTTCTACCCTTTATGTGGCTATATATAAAAGACTCCATATGAAAATGCTAAGTAAGACAAATAGTCTGTAATTTTTGTCTTAATTAGGAAAAGGAAAAGTCTTGTCCTTTTCCTTTTAAACATACCTAATTGGTAACTTGCATGTATTACTTCCATAAACTAAATTACATCTAAAAAAAAAACACCCATGTAAGCCGTAAGTATTGTTGATGCCAAACAGTGGGGGCATATTTCTGGGAACAGTTAAAGTAAATTGTGGTTCATTGCAGACTTGAGCTGTCAAAATGAGTCAAGGTAAAGGGAATACAATAAAACCTAATGAGTTTGAGGGGGACGGTAGGAGTTGATCTTGGAGACTAAAGTGAATGGCCCTGGTATGACAGTATTGGGCCGCACCATTTTGGGAAACGATTGTATTGCTATTTCTCTGATAACTATTGCAATTGTGAGCGGATTTACAGTTCACGTTTTGAGAGAATGATTTACTGTGCGCCTTTTAGACATGTTGAAGAGCATTAAATTAACATGAACTGAAGACACCATGGATACATCTGCTGTAACGGGTACTGCCTTTGCTAATTACAACTATTCAAATTGCGATTTCAATCCGATTGCATTTTACAGCCCTATAGCGTACTCCAATAAAATGAATGTACTGTATATGAGGCGTAGATCACAGCTGTAAAAGTTGTATATAGTTTAGCTTTGCCAAATACGTCACAATGAAGCAAACAATAAATGGTAAAGGCGTTCGGAGCAATTAACCCAACCGTAAATCAACGTATGCGAATCAGATATCTGGAAACTCCCAAAAAACTCAACCTGGCTACCCAACAGAGGCTTTATTGTACATTTAAATCATTTGTAGAAGTTATTTTTCTTGCCAGTGAACCCGTTCGATGTCAAAGCTGTAAAAAACCTGTAGCTCACAAACTCTCTATCCCCATTAACAGAGATGATGTTATGGAAGTAGGAAAGAATCTGCCCCAGTCTGCCCGATCTGACAGCTTTTATTATTTATTAATTACCTGACTTTTTACAAGCTGGAGAATTTAGTAATTTAGCGAGGCTTGCTTGGCAGGAGCTAGGGAGGGTGCGTGGAGGAGGTTGTTTTTTCCAGCCCTGGGGGACAAAAGGCTCTCTCAGGTTAGTGGGAACTCTCTGCATCCTTCCTGACTAGACTCTATCCACTTGTGTTTATTTTTAGGTGAGCCATAGGTGTATGAGGATGGTTCAACTGTTTGTAAACAACACGGGTGAGTTCCATGTATGTTTTTATAGTACAGGCGGGGGTCCCAAGAAGATTTCAATGCAAAATTTAAAACGTATTTTATTTAGGACACAACTGAAAACATTCCCGTGAAGCACAAGTCTTTTCCTTGGTCTTCCTCAAGGCCACCATCTCTGGCAACTCTAATCCCAACAGCTTTTTAGGTTTCCGCCGGGCATTAAAAAGCATTAAATAAATATTGCTAAAATCAAGGCCTTAAATGTACCATATTTTCCGCACTATAAGTTGCTCCGGAGTAGAAGTCGTACCATTGGCAACTACCTGGGCATGGAGGCGTAACTGCACCGTTTACAAGCCTCTCCCGGCAATACGTTGTTCAAGCTCTCATTTGCGAACTCGTTCCTCTAGCTGTGGCTTTAATTTCCGGGCTGAAAGCTAGATTTGTGGAAAATACGGTAATTAAAAAGCATGAAATTAGAGTCAAACTGGCGTTAAATCTAAATTTGTTGCAAAATTATGACATTGCTCAACAAATTTCAACTGTATAAGTTCATTGAAAATACAAAAATTATGGTCTAAAACATATTCAGTTGCACTTTTAGTTTCCCAATAGTTTTGCTCAAACGTTTTCAGTTTTGCCAATTCTCTTTCCTCTGTTTGTTGAAATGTTTGCAAATCTTCAGAAATGAGATATGCACAGATCTTTTTCTGCTTTGCATTGAAAAGCTTAAAACATAACTTGATTCTGCCTGTATAAACCCTGCTCTGTATTTGCCCAAAACATTAATAATAATAATAATGCCTTACACTTATAAGCCTGTATTACCAAGTTTCTCAAAGCGCTATACTGTCATCATTATTCATTCACTCCATACTCTGTAATGGTAAGCTACTGTTATAGCCACAGCTGCCCTGGGGTAGACTGACAGAAGTGAGGCATAGCAAAATTTCTATATGTTTACTGTCAATGTGTTATTTAAATAATCCAAAATGACCTGATCGGTATCGAGTTACTGAAACTTCTCAAGGGATTGTTGTTGATTAGGACACATGTTTCCTAAACTTTAGAACTGCAGTATTACAAAATGCACATTTTACACATTACAGGCATTGCACAAATGCATATTAGGTAACGCACGTATGGCTTGAGGGCTACAGCACTTTAGCATTCCTGCCACATCTGTTTATGCTCAACACAGCAGTCAACATACTGAGGCGAACATTTCTATTACATTCTAAGCCTGGTTAATTGAATGTTATTAATTTGCTGTGAATATGAATAAATAGAAAAGGTGGGCGTGAATGATGCTGCCTGTAAATAATTAAGGAAACAGTCAATGTCCGGAATTTTACATATTTGATCACTGCGCCCCCACATTATTTGTTATTAACATTCATAATAGCACTCTACTTGGCTTGAAACCTACAGTATGACAAATTAATACGTTTTGCTTAAATGGGCTGAAAAACCTTGAAGCGTGTTGCTTTCAATTAAACAAAGGCTGAAAATCCATCTTTTATTGAAGCTTTCAATAAAAAAAATGTGTACCCCATAAAATAGTGAAAAGCTGCAGTGGTCTCCCAGAGTAAACAGCTGAAGTGAGTGGTCTGTGAAGCGGTGCCCAGCAGTAATAACTGTATGTGCAGAATAGAAGCATGCCGTACCTCGCTCTCATTGCACTCCTCTGGCCCATCGCCGTGAATGGTCATCTGGTAGCGCTTGTACAGAGAGGCCGACTGCTCATAGGACGCACTGAACTGAGGGTCCTCATAGTTCACCGGCACTAGCCTCACCTTCAGGCACCAGGAGGAAACACAGGTGGAGGAGGCTCATCAATGAAGTTGACTACAAGTGCTTTCATCCGGGGCTGCACAATACGGGAGAGCAATAATTGTGACCTGATTCCAATTTTGATGCCTCCAACAGTTTAGTACAGTCGAGATTTTATACATTTACAGTAATGTTTTTAATCATTATACTATTTACCACGGCCAAGAGGGACAAGGATTAAACTATTCCATTTTGGACTGAATCCAGGAAGAAATCCAATCATATTCTGTGACAAATTTCTATTTTCTTTTAGCACAAGTGTCTGCCATTACAATCAAATCCAATCGTGTACCTTGTCAAAACTAGATTTCAATCATTTCTATCAAATATTGTGCAGCCCTCGCTAGTTTAATAGGAAACCAGTGAGAGAAGGAAATTGGGAAAAGAAAATCGAGAGCAAAACAGTGTTATACAAGTGACATGGCATCACTGGGTTCACCTCAGTCTCCCAGTCCTCGAGGCGAGCGGGCTGGTTTAGATTTGACACACCTGAGCCCATAACTGTATCCGATTGTTGCTCAGAAGGGAAACATTGACTTAATCTTCCCCAAAACAGAAACATGGATGCAAGTAAACATTTCAAGGAGTTCAAGGAGACTGAGAGGACATGCAGATAATAGGGGAAGTGGTTTCCTGGAGGTGAGGCTAGTGCACTGCCCAGCATTTACCGGAGACTTCTGCTGAGGACCCCAAACGTACAATAATGGCTAAAAAATGGACACAAGTAATTTCTATTAAGACATAAAGGTCAGAAAAATACTGCATAATAGGTACTTTTTGCTGCTGTTTTGCTTTTATGTTAATGAGCACTGGTATACTTAGCAACTCCAAATAGTCCTTAAAAAGTTTTTCCATGAAGCCCTATATGGTACGCTATCATGGTTATTACTATTTGCTTTAACGGCTTCTTTCATTGTGTTTGACATCACTTGCCACGGCTAGTTTGCAACACAAGAACAACTCCGACCAGCTCAGCAACAATTACCGACACCAAACACGCTGACACAGTGACATCAAAAGTACGTTAAACTTTCCAAATTTCCACAGCTTTCCTTGTCAGACATTACAGTACAGTGTGACATGGAGCACAGATTGAAGCAGAGGCGTGGAGAAGGTCAAGGTTATCCAGCTGACGAAGTGCCCCCCACAAAGGTTTTGAAAAAGAAAGGAGAAAAAAACACTCATTGCCGACGTCGCCTCTGGCCAACTCGCACACCTGAAGAAACACTGGCGTATGGAAACCGTTTCAATCCATTTCCGCAGCCTTTGAGCCCGGGCTCTTTTACGTACGCGGCCTCCCTAATGTGACACGCCATTCACAGGTTTTAATTCAGACGGACATTTTGACTCCGATTCCCCAACACCTTCACAAATGTCTACTGTAGATTTTAACATGAAGACGGGAGGTGTTGGGTTTCTTTGAGGCACAAGAGAGTTGATCAAGTTGGCCCTATACGCTTTAATTTTCACTTTTTTTTTTCTTCAAGAAGCACTGCCAGTCTGGTGTCGGAAAAAGAAGTGTAGCTGATACTGGTATCGAAAAAAATGAAAAACATTTTTTGAGGCTTTTGGTCCAGGGACAGCATTATAAGAAAGTGACTTGATCGTTTCAGTTCAAATAAATGATTTTTTTTTTTGTCCCTATTTTTTCCCATGTTATCAAATTATTTTGCCAAATGTTTGCCCCATATTACCTAATTTTTTGAGAATTTCTTTTTTTATTTTAGGCCCAATTTTTCTTGTTTTCCCAGCTTTTTCTCCCTAATTTTTTCTTACAAACATTTTCCCTATTTCCCCCCCCATTTTCCCCTCATCCCCCCTGAATTTATTAAAATATTATTCCCCATTTTTCACACATTCCTTGACACTGGAGATGAACCCGATATTGTAAATCTGCATATCTTTCACACAATATTGTTTTCTTGTACTAGATGACAAACATTTTAGTATAGGTATCGGAAAAAGTATCGGTACCCAGCCCTAAACTTGGCTAACTTGTCATTTGTCATTGCTGAGTCTAAGCATATTCAATAATCATAACACACTAAACTACACTAAACAAAAGTTGCATTGAAGGCTATTTTACTACACTACAAACAAAGCCTATATAACATATTACAAATATTTTTAGTCAATTGACTGCTGGGGCAAAACCCACATGTTTCTGATCAATTCAACCAATTTAATCATTCAAACAACTGCTAGATACAACTCTTGAACAACTACAGAGGCATGAGAAGGTCAAATATCGAAACATTTCTTGATGCTAGGTAGAGGATTGAAGTGTTCCTCGTTTTACACGTTATGAAAGGATTCTTCATAAATCAGCTTACAGACTAAGTTTCATGATTGTGAAAGCAGATCGTAACCCTTTCAACACTACTTAAGGTGCCCGACAGGTCCAAAAGAAATACCCCGCCCCTCCCTCCTCATAGGAACGACTGGGGCAGGCTGACCTACACCCCTCGCCCTCTGACCTGGCTCTCGGACGGTTTTTCAGGAGGGTCCTTGTGAATGGCCATCTGGTAGAGTTTGTACACCTGGTAGGAGGCGTCGAAGGAGGCTTTGAACTGCGGGCTGGGGGGATTGGAGCGCACTAGCCTCACCTTCGAAGAGAACACGGTCACAAAAAGGGTTAACACAAGTGCAAACAGCGAGAGAAGAGAAAGAAAATGTCATTGAAAGGAGAGAGAATGAGAGGGACACAACAATGGCCATCGGCAAAAAAAGGCAGTTTAAGATGCATTGTGTAACTCCTGATGATGACGAGTAGTGGTCATTTTCTTATACAGATTTCTGGTGCCTTTAGCAACTTTGGAACTGAGGTGGGGTCGAAAGATGTGCACGGCTAAGTATGAGTGACCTACAGTGGGTTAATGAGAATGATGGTCTGTCAGAGTAAGTCCCTGGCCAAAGTAACGGCCCGGAAAGTGATACAGAGAAATTCAGTCTGGTACTGCACCATATAAATCTTTTCGGACCAAGCTTAGCACGGGGCGGGCTGAGCCTGTTTCTACAAATGTGTACAGTTTTTTTCCAATGGCTTCCTGTTCAACGTGAGCGTTCTATCGCCATACAATTAATGGAGAAGCAAGGCCCTATGTCAAAGTATGTCAAGGTATGGTTTGTCCGTCTCATGGCGTTTATAGATTTTGTGTGGTTTCTTAATCATTAACATTTTATATGATGATGTTTAGAGGCCATTGGATCAATCAATCAAACTTTTCAATCAAAACTAGCGCCCCGCATCATCCATCCATATACATATATGTATATTATATATATATATATATACAGTATATATTCTCTGCGGTCCTGAGCTCCTCCGGCAGGTCGTTCCAGAGGCGAGAGCCGTAATATTGGAAAGACGCCTCGCTGTGAGTCTTTCTGTTGACTTTAGGAATAACTAGGAGACCCCTGCCGGAGGAGCGAAGGGGCCATGAAGGTTCATAAGGTAAAAGCAGTTCTGAAAGATAAGAAGGACCAAAACCATTAAGACACTTAAAAACCATTAAAAGAACTTTAAAATCCAAACCTACAAAATGCAGAAACTTAATAGAATATGATTTAGCGGTTAGCTCAGAGGATACTTTTATACACTATTTCTTACTTAAAGGTGCAATATGCAACTTTTTATGCGAACCAAAAAAGTTGATAATTTTTGGGTATTTGACCTTGTAGTGACTCAGCGGCTGTATGAGTGGTCAGCATGGCACCTTTACATTCTATCACGGTGGTCTCTACAACGCTCCAGTATTAATTGTTTTCTAGGTTTTCTGGTGAGAGGGTCCGCCAGCAGAGAAAACCTTCCAAACAATTGACCACACCACTGTGATGGAAAGTAAAGACGTCATGCTGACCACTCATACAGACACTGGGTCACTACAAGGTCAAATATGTACAAGTAAACTTTTTTTTCCACATAAAAAGTTGCATAATGAACCTTTATGTACAATCTCAAACTAACTAGGCTTTGATAACACGTAAATGTGGTCGATGGGTTGCTAACAGCTGAAATCATGTTGTTCTTTCATCATTTGCGATGTGATGGCTAAAGGCTAAGGACTATAAGAAAAGCACATTGAACAGTCTAACAGACTTGAACAAAGCTTCTCCTTTTTATTTCAATGGTAAACATGCATCAAATACCATTTCAGTAGTTATGAAAGTAAACCATTCAAAAGTCCAGCTGCAGCGGATCGTTCTTTTACTACAGCACTGCTGTTGTTGAAGGACAAGACCACAACAACTAAAAGCATGCAACTGAATTTGGAAGTGATCTACAGCTGTGTCAAGGTTCTGAGGAAAATGGAACGCTTGAAATCAAAGTGGTAACAGACTGAATTTCTCTGTAAATTAAGCATACTGTAATGTCAGGCCGCTTTTACACAATGCACCTTTACAATTTTCAGCCGGATTTGTTTTGAAAAATGTGTATAATCCCACTCAAATCAACAGATGTTTGAGATGGACCAAAGCACTTATGAGGCAGGTTACTCGCAATGGAACAATAATCATTGGCCTATTGATCACTTTGTACAGTTTTACACAAGAGCCCTTTGCCAGAACTTCACCATGTTTGTGGGGAAATAAAACACTTCTCGTTTTATTTCAAAGTTGAAATTCATACATTCTGTTTTTTTTGTTGTTGCCAATTTTAAATATTTTTTTCGGTGTTCCCTGATTTTTTACCTGAATGTTGACATTTGCAACTTTTTTCATCGCTTGAACTGTCAGATTATGATGTGAAACAATAGAGTTTTAATTTCATTTGTGAATGTTAATGACTTGGACTCCACAGAGCTGTCAAACGCGGGTGAACAGTAGTCGGTGTTCAGCCAAGCGAGCCCACACATTTCAATATCTAACAGAAACTGAGCCAGAGATAGAGAAACCGCTGGAAAGAGAAACTGACCGCGTTGTTATTGTCGCAAAAAAACTCAACTCATTTCAACTTCCTACGGCCCAAATTTAATTAGCCATCTCAACGCTTGGGAGCTTTTGTTGGCCACAAGCTTGTGCTATAAAATTGCCTGGCCTGAACTATCGAGATGAGAACTTGACGTTTATTTGAGTTGGACATGCGCGAGTTTCATTCTACAAACACTCGGCATAAAAATCCTTCAAGGAGTGAGACAGACGATATAGTAATAATGATGGAACAGTTTCATTCAATCACTAGATATAATTTGAAAGTTGCATTTTTATCAATCACTAAAGGATCATTTTGAGTTGGAAAATATGCAGAAACGTCAAAACAATTTAAGGAAACTGGTTGAATACCTCCCATGTTTAATTCCAAGAATGTTCTTTCAAAAAACATATAATACCTGTGGCTTTTCTCTGAACTTTGACAGCAAACTGCACGTTCTAATAAAATCTTACAGCCATTCAGAATAGAAATGTGTAAACTGCAAAGGCTGCTGTATAATAAAAGTGGTAGTTCTTTGCCTGAGACTGTAATGGGGCAGTTGTGCCACACATCCCGAGGGGCCCAAAGAGCTCCAAATCACAATCTTACACTGACCCCCGGTGGTGACTCTGTAAACTACATTCACAACAGCTTTCCAATTTCATTTCTAGTTCTTTGCACGACCAACTAAATTGTGTAACTAATAGTCAATGAGCACACATTTTAATCATTTTGATTTGATTTTTGCATAGTCGAGAATGTTTAAACTAAATTAACTTAAATTAAGATGTGTGTACTGACCCATCTGGTTCTCAACTGATGGATCAAAACCCTAAAGTGAATCAAATGGTTGTAGATCTATAGCTTTTGATATAGCCATAAGATTCTTGGTTTCTCTGAGGAAATGTACTGTATTAATTCGACACCATCTACTTTAACTCAAGCTAGAAACTACAAAAATCTTTATAAAATCAATGTTCTTTTTGGGCTATATTCTCTCATGATACGTTGAATTATTAAAATGGTAGTAATCAACGTCAACAAGTCATAAGTTATACTGGCGACTGAATGTAACATGGCAACACAGACTGAAGACCTGGTGGAGTCATTTCTTCTTTTATGTAAATAGTGAAAGTTTTATAAGAGCCACAAATGCAGTGTGGTCTGGTTAGTTGTGCTTTCTGAACCGCTAAATGAAAACTGCATTTGTAAAACGTGTCATTACACACTACGTGCAAAGTAATAAGTAAGTCAGCTATAATTTACCTACTTTATGTGATCGGTATGTCCATAAGCCATCATTTTGATTGAATCTAATTGGAGGCTGAGCAATCTGTACAGGACAGAGTGCTTATTTGGAGTAGGTACACAAACACAATCTCAAGTGCCTGGATTATCCTTGTATCTGTTTCAAATCTTTGCCCAGACCAACACTGACATTACTTCACCGACCTCAACATGTGTTTTTTTGCCAAAGGTCTTTATACTTTACCAGAGTATGTGCCAAACGGTCCTGGGACACTGGCGGAGTGGTTAACTGTGGTTTGAATGTCATCATTGGGGGAAACTCGAGTCGATTTGTGTGGTGCGCCTGTCATTTGGAGGATTTTAAACCGGGATGTAGCGGTTTTTCCATTCGGCTCTGGCCTGATCTCCCTCTCTCCACTTCCATAAACACATGGTGAAGTCACTGGGGCAAAGGACGAAAACTGCACAGGGCACATTTACAGTTTAACAGAGTCCAAAGCTACAGTATATCCTGGCGTGCCAACCTTCAGAAATTCATTTGTCCATGTAAAAACAATAGCCCATAGTTTGTGGCTAGGTGGATTCATTTTCTGTAACATATTTCCCTGTTAATTTAGCCACATTAATGGAAAGACATTTGCTGACCATTAGGTGAAATGTCTGACATTTCTGGGGGGGAAAAAAGAACAACGGGCCAACAGTGGCATTGTGGGTAAAGTGTTTTTGCCAAACAGTTTGAAGCAGCAAAAAACTTAGGGCTGCACAATAAATTGTAATGGAATCAAATCGCTATAGCAACAACATGAACTTTTGCTTTGAAACCTGTTTACCCTGTGGTGCAGTGAAATGCATGTGATTCTTGTTGTAATAGTTTATCAAAGTTCAAAAGGCGTCATGACATGTTTAAAATGTGACTGTCTTGATCTGTAAGGAGGGGTATTATGCAAAATTGACTTTTTAGAGCTTTTTACTATGTCAGTACTACAATGTGGTTCTCTCATCAAAAACATACCTGGAGCGGTGTTTCGACTCACTTGTCATGCATCTTTATGTAATCTCTGAGTTGTCTCTAGGGGTTATTCTTAGCAGAGCAGCGACATCTTCCAAAATCTCCTCCAGAGGTAAATGTATTGAAGAAATGCTTTCCTCACCTCTCGATCTCTGCTTAAGCTTAATCCTTTCATTGTTTAACAATGTCATAGCTTCACTGCAGCCACACGAGGAGCACAGACATTTATTTTTTAATTTTTTAACAGCTGCGCAGAGAAGGAAGAGGTGGGAGGGGCTTATGGTGAGATCGAGTGAAAATAAGGAAGTGAAACTACTGGATATTTTGTTTCAGCCGTTTTAAGCCAATATTGTATTTTCTAAGCAATAAAGTGAAAGATAGTGATAAAGATGTGCTTGAGATCATTACCAAATATCTGCAAAAAGCATTATACCCCCTCTTTAAACATAAATTGCAAATCTAATTGCAACTGCAATCCTTGTCTAAAAAAATCGCAATTAGAGAGTATTCCAAAAAAATGTGCAGCCCTATCCCACATTGTCTTTTGTTGCCAAATCAACATTTAAGTTGTTCAATGATTGTATCAGCAGAGGAGGCGTATATACAAACTAGATTTCATCAATAGGCCAATGCTTATTCACAGAGAGGGAGTCATGACCTTGTTACGCTGTGTGACCCGTCTCACCTCAAGGCCATGAGCGGCGCTGTCTGACAGGGACTCGTTGATAAAGTCCTCCAGGCTTTTGGCCTGGATGCTGAGGCTGGGACCCGAGGGGGGAGTTTTGGTTGTGGGCGCGATTCCGTCTGAGCTCTGCCTTTTCTGGTCCTTCTGAAGACGCCGCTCCTTCCGAATGTCTTTGGCCTTACGACACGGCGGCTTGTTTGGATCCGCTCCTGTTCCTGCGAAAAAGCAAACACCCACAAATTTACAAAACAAGGCACCTTTTCAAAGGAGTTCTGTGTTTTAGATTTAATTCCTGAAAAAAAAAAACGTGTTTAGTCTAAAGTCGCGAAGGACAGGGTAGAGCGTTTCCAGATGAGAAAACACAAGCACGAGACACGGTAATAACTCAATTAGAGCTTTTTGGAAATGGCGAATAACGTCACCTTCATGTGGCTGACGCTTAGTGTCGAAACTATTAAAGTCGGCCAAGGATAAAGTTTAGAGACAGGAAATAGCCATAATAATACAAGGATTTTGATATTGTAGTGGTTACTACTGTATATGAACTTCTCTTGTTGTTTCAGTTTACGAAATAGAAAAACAGACCCTACAGTTGAACAGAGGTCCACATGAAATCAGGAGACTACCACAGACTGAACTATGCAAACAGGTGTTGTTGGTCAGTGTAAACTGGCCTTAGAGCACATTTAACAAAGTTTGAATCTTTACTGTCATTGTAATGCTAACAACAACTAGTAAACATTCGATAAAAGGCTTTATAACATTGGTCATACACACAAATGTCTGTTTTACCATATACCCAAGGCAGAGGATAAACATTTTACTCCATTACAAGTCAAAATAATATAGAGGGAAAGTACCATAGATTTGTTTTTTTTACTTCAAGAAAAAACAGACTGAAGATGTTACAAATCTTACCACAGTAAAGCTCAACAAAACAAAGCACGTCTCCTTTGTCACACTGTATATCATTTATCAATTAATGAATGATTCCGATTTAAGTTCTTATTGTCTTCTGCAACACACCTGGAGATAAAAATACCACTTACATCACACCCCAACATGTTGCAAAACAACGTTTGATCAAGTGGTGCGCATTAGAAAAGGAGTATTTTGCGTTTGGCCCAAATCAAACCAGATGGTGTGTCGCTGATGAAGATAATAATATGGCAGCTCTGTTGCTACTGAGAGGAAATGCGCTGTTTATATTTGCCCCATACAAAAGGCTTGAATTCCCTAAACATTTTTCTTTCTTCGCCGTCCCACTCTGCAGCCTGCTCCTGGGACATTGCCAGACCCCTGTGGCTCTCGGGCGCCTCTTGTCAACAGTTTACACGCCCACATCCTGTTTGCAGCAATAAGGAGACAAGAGCCATATCCCGTCTAATTGCCAAGTTCCGCCATTCAGCACACGCTCAAAAGGTCTCCCCTTACATCGACGTCACGGGCCAAGGAGGGATGCCCCGACCTGACAATGACTGACTAGAAGTGAACATCCAAACACCTAAACCTCTGCTATGCATGTCAATATCTAGCCCACGATGAAAAAGTTTGGACACTTCGGCGGTGTAATTATCCTGTATCAAGACAAGAGACCATCATTAAGACAAGTTGTTAATGTTATCTGAACTGTCATAAAGGATCTATTAAAATACCTATCTTCCAAAAATGAATGTTAGCGTCTAAATTCTTACATCCCTATACCTCATCTTCCTACTACCTAATGGCCCACTTAAGATTTGCTGCACTGACGGTTTTCTTCAGTCTGAATAAACAGCACAAGGTCAAGGCAGAGCTGGTCCTGCACCAAACAGGAACTGGCATCTGGTCTGTGTCCAAACACTCTCTCCTTATCCTCAATCGCCCACGTGCCTCTCCGACTCCAATTACACTCTCTCTCTCTTCAACTGTCTGAACGCTGAGGTGAGTAGCAGTGACTTGTATTGACTCACTTACTTATTCGAAATCATCTTTTTGAATGAATTGTACTTTGTGTGGTCATTTACTAAGCATTTGCTCACGTGCAAAACGAGTAGCACGTACAAAAATGGATGAGAGGACGAGTCATTTGTAAATGTTTTACTCACACAGCATTCTCTCTTTTACATATCAGATTTTGGGCGGTAATACTGAATACAGGCATTTTTGGAATTACCCTGATCTAAAGTTTACATATTCCAGTTTTTTAATACTGTGTATTGCCCCCTTTAAAAGGGACTGGATGCAAGTCGGTCATTTTTATACTCACTACTGTCACCGCAGGCCTTACGCGTAATAGCAGTCTCTATATTAAGCTGTGCATGACGGCAATTCGGACCTGAATTAACACCTTTTTGAGTGACAGTGCAGGATTTTAGAGGCTGAAGTGGTGAATAGGTCTGGGCTCATTCTACACATTAGGACATGGCTGGAACATAATATCAACATTTTTAAACTCTGTATAGTCCCTTTAACATCAATGACAGCTTGGCGTTTTTAGTGGTAGTTGTGGATGAGGTTTTTATTTTCTCTGATGGTAAAGCGGCCCAATCTTCTTGGCAAAAAGCCTACAGTTCCTAAATTTACACATTTTTACATAATTGTCTTCCTAACACTGTCCATGTAATTTATTATTTATTATTATCTCATAGTAGTTGTTGCTTAAAGGCCCTTTCCCTTTTGTTTTTGTAGGTGAATACCTTTTGGCGATTGAGTACATTGTGCAAGCAGCAATCTATTTAGGAGGCTAGTTGTTCTTTACATTACTGTGACAGTACTTGCTTGTAAACCCATCCCTGTAAAGGATTGGCATGTTGGAAATGCATTAGGAAAGTAAGGACTGAGTTTGGAGCACTGATCATTGCTGTCACGTGGCACAGAGCGATTGCAAGACAGTGTACGTGAACACAGGACGAAAGGAACAGTGATGTAACTACAGCTGCAACAAGAGCACTCTCGGGTAAAATGCTTGGTTTTTGTATTCGATACACATATACAGCTCCACACACGTACTCAGAGCAGAGGACACCGAGGAGATAAAGCCTGAAAGCGCTCTCCCTGTACTGTATATTACAAAACTCTCTCCTCTGCAGCCGTTTGCACTTCATAAAACGCGTGATGACTTTACCCCTCCCAGCGTCCCCTGGCTTTCATAGTAATCTGAACGAGGTGTCCTGAGTGTAAACTGTCCGGGAGAGTAACATCACGGGAGGCCACTACAGCACGAGGATGCACACAGGAACAGACAAAACACTTGGCACTGAGTCACCAAAGCGTCACGTTACTGAAAAGGGGCTAAATACAGAGATCTCCAGAGGTTTACACTCAAAGAAGCTGTGGACAGACATCTGCTTTGGTAGGTGTTCAACAAAAGAGAAAGTTGTTGTGCTTGTACCTGACAGTCTGCCATTGATGTGTTGTTAAAAGGATTATAACAAATACAGTTCGTCTGGGTACTGTTCATTTTTTTGAAGATTATCAGACGATAAGTGTTTGGCAGTACTGGTACCTCAACAATTACTTTTTCAGTATTAATGCTGTAATAAGATCCTTGTGTGCAGAAACTAATAGCAGCAATTTAAAACCGGTAGCGTTTGTCATTTATTTGTGATAGGACCGCTTTCTACAGTCTCGGGATCCACCAGGTTTGAAACTTGCATTGAATAGTGCGTAGTGCGTAGTACCATTTTGTTTAATGGTACGCAGCCCTGGACTCCAGCAACAGGTGTCACAGACCAGTGAACTCTTGTCACAGCCCCAATCCTGGATAAACTGAGGGGTTATGACAGGAAGACCATCCGAAATCAGAGCAAGAGCAGCAACAACGCTGAAAATAAAAAAATAAAAATAAATAAAAAAATTCAGTTGCAACATCAGAGAGAAGTGAAAAAAACTGGATAAAATGAGAACAGAAGGAGAACTTATTTTGTTTATTTTTACTCACTGTGAATTTATATTACGCACTTTTAATTTATGAGCTTCATGGCTATTTTATCAATTATATTTGGGAGTTTGACGGGGTCCAAAAATGTGTTCATGCTCCAGCAGCCAAAACCAGAATGACAGGCATATGAGAACATGTTTGCAGAGATCTTAACTATAGTTAGCAGGTTTTACACATGATAAATCCTGATAGAGATAAACCTGTTGTTTTCAGAGTACATTACACTGCATAAATAAATACAACCTTTGTCATTTGCCAACTGTAAACATTCAAATGGCATCTTAAACGTGATTGCAATTAATTGATTTCATGCCGAGAAGCTGTTTTGAGATCCAAACAATGCATAGTACATCTTCGTGAGTGTGTTCACATCTGGCGCTGCAGCATTATGTGGGCTCCGCAGCATATGGAGAGCCGTGTTTTCTCAAGCTACCTCTGGATCGCGCCCAAAGCCATAAAGCGCCGCAGTCATAAACCCGGGGAAGATACGTCCAGGTGGTTTGTGTTGGAGGTGAAAAAGGGAGGAACGGATAACCGGCGGCTCCAAACAGTAAATCCTGCTGCTTTCTCTTCCCCAGCCTCCTGAACAGGCCACTTATTTCTGCAGAAAGGGGGCTACGATGCCGACACATGTGCGAGTGATACAGAAGCGCTGGCACCGCTCACATTTTCCAGCTAATGTTTATGTCTGCATCTGGGAATAGTGTCCAACAGCAGGTTTTAATGTGTTGGACACTCATTTGGATTGTTAACCACTCACCAGCCCCCATTTAATTCATCCAAAAAGTGGTTAAGGGCAAACAGTGCTGCAGGGGTGACTTATTGCTAGCCATTTGCACTAAAATAATTAAAGCAGAATAGAGAACTAGCTGGAGATGCCTTTATAATGAGGAAAATTGGAAAGACAGTGAAGCCAAAACGGGATTGTGATTTAAAAGGGCAACTAACAATTTTATGAGTAACCTTTGCAGGGTACAAATCAATAAGATGTGAACAGTGGCACCTACTGGCAGATTAGATACATTGCTTTAATAATTCATGAGAGCCGATCATAGACCGTTAAAAAGAATAGACAACTCCTCCTCACTCCTCCCCGTTTACCATAATGACCACGTTCGAGGGGGAAATCATGGCGGATTTACAGACTCCTCCTCCCCAGCTCTGACGAAGCATGTTCCTAAGGGCATAAGGGCGGGATCTTCACTGTAGACTCGGCCCTTGCGTGACGTGTAGCTCGCGCAGCTCCAATGCTAACAGTCCGACCCTCGTTAAGTAGGAGATTTCTAAAATTTATCCTACGATAACCAGCCCGGTGCCTCTGATTGTGTCTAACCCAGCGTAATCACAGGAGGAATATCTAGCTGTAGACAGTTCCAAAAAGTTTGGCACCGGGCATTAAAGTTGTTTTTAACGTGTCTAAAGTGCAATGGATTCCAATGGGGGACTAGCGGCTATATGGCGGTACTACAGCAATGGCGGCCTCCAATGGTGTCGTCGTAAAGCAGAGCAGCCAGCGGCCATTGGAGCCGATAGAGTAGGTAGCTTGATGGGTCCTTGAGAGGAAAGGATTGAAACTATGAAATTATTGGCTGCCTGTGCATCTGAAATTTCAACTAGCTGATGACATGGCGCCCACTGGACATGTTGTGATTGCAGCGCACAATATTATAATAGTAATGCTGGATTTATTGCTGTACAATAGCAATCAAATGGAAATAGCTGCGATAGTAAGTCGCAAAGATTACAAAAATAAAGAAAACTCTGTCTCCATAAGGATGTATTATGTACAAAAACTGCTAACTCAGTTCTGAAATGCAGGAGATTCTTGTAATTGTATTGCATAATAAGGCTGAATATATATAAGAATAAGGCTTATAATATCAAATCTGGGAGTTAACATAGTGATCTGAGCTGGCACACACTGTAAATAGCCAAAGACACGACGTAGTTCCACAGAAAGTTTATTTCAGCGCCATGTTCATTGCCGGGCAAAACAGTAACCAGAGTCTCGCAGACTCTCGTGACGGTACATTACCTCGCACAGGAAGTTAACAATCTCCCTCTCTCTTTAAATGAAAATAAAACGAATAAACGGGTGACTTATGCATATAAAACATTGTCACCAAATACAAATGATAAAAAACTGCACCAAGATAAATGCGGTCCAGATATTACAGATTCCATACACCCTCATAAAGCGCTTTAAGAAGCATAAAGTGAGGAAGCAACGTTCTTCTTCAAACAGTCAGCAAGTTGTGACTTGGTTTCTGACCAACGCACCTCTTTGATTTTGTTAGTATGTAGAAGCTCTTTGACACCGTTTATTTCTAATCTGAGTCTCTTCTCTGTGACCTGTTTTGTAGACTTAAGAGCGTCAAACAGGGAATGGTTATCAGTAACACAAATAAGGGGGAGCGTTCAGATCACCTTTACCAGTGGTAAGCTCAGAGTAGAGCATAGCCAAGAACATAGCATTGTCTATACCATCGGTCATGGCAAGGGTTTCTTCTGCCAGCGTGCTTCTAACCACATGTCTCATTTTCTTAGATTGCCAAAACAGAGGAGAGAGCTTTCCTGTTTTTCCCATGAGGGCGATTAAAGCCCCTCCCTGTGTACCTCCATCGGGAAGATTGCCCAGTGAAGCATCACTGAAGACCACCAAACTCAAATCATCACTGTTGCCCAAGTGTTGAAACTTAAGTGTGACCTTCTCTGACTTAAGTTTACGGATCACTTTGTTCACGTCATGTATGGACTGAACAGTAGCATTCTTAATGTTAGATGCTAGGCTACATGTGTCAAACATAACATCTGGTCTTGTTTGTTTAGCAACCCACAGAATCTGTCCTATTTTGGACCTGAGCTGTTCTCTTTCTTTGTCATTTAGTTGAGCCTCTCTCTGTACAGCACGTGCTGCCTGTAAGTGAACTGGTTGTAGGTTTTCAATGTAACTGTGCTGATGCACCTGCACTACACCACCAACAGTAGCAATGTCCATTCCCACATATGAAAAACTCTCATGTTCTTCACGACCCACGTGAAATGCAGATTTTAGTACAGGGATAACATTAGTTACTAAGTGCTCTGAACCTGAACAAAGTTCAAAATTACCCACATGGCATGCCAGTACTCCTGTCACCTCAGACTGCCCATTCTGCCAATAAAACACTGCAGGATCAACCCGTGACATTTTACCACCAGTGTTCAGCATGAGTTCTTTGACCCTGTTGTACCAGTAGAGGGAAGTGTCTGCAAGTCCATATTAGGGCTGAACGATATGGACAAAATTTCATATCTCGATATTCATGCCACGATATGATATAACTATGGGTTAGGTGAAAACTAAGCATTTTTCAGAAAAATAAAATCATAATACAATAGTTTATATCTTGCTTTTTCGATTTTAATATTTTGAATGTTCATATCTCGATATAAATACAATAACGATATATTTTTCTTTCGCGATATTGATATCTTGAATGTTCATATCTCGATATCGATACGATAACGATACATCTTTCAGCCCTAGTCCATACACACATTTTTTTAGTTTCCACAAAGAATTGTCCACGCCTGCTTCAGGGGGGGGACGAATGTAAATGTCTCTTGAGAGCTCCATACCCTGCAAAAAGGCATACTTAACATCCATAGAATTCACTTTCCATTTCTTTTGACAGATTACAGCTAACAACAGCCTGAGTGACTCTGATGCGCACATGTGGGAGAATCTTTCTGTAACTCGTGAATATTGAGTTCTTCAAAACCCCTCGGCGAGCTTTGGGAACAATGCCATTAGAAGTTTCTTTCAATGTACATACCCATCTAGTAGAAATACATTTTTGACCCTTGTCTGTGACCTCTTCGTAAACATTATTATTTTGCCAGTTTTTAATCTCTTGCTGTTTAGCAGCATCAAAAGAGATGTCTTTGGTAATGAGTACATCAGCATCAGCGCTTTCACATTCAGTGAGAAGATCGTCAACGTGTGACATGTCTAAAGCTTCTTTTAGAACCTCACTGCCATTTGGTTCAAGATACTGCACATTGTACCAGTTTTTTAGCTTAGCTAGCAAGGTTTCCATACCATTGTCTTTAGTCATATTGTCCGCGGGTATTTCCAAAGTGGTCTCTCTGGCTCGCCCCTCGAGCCCAAGCGCCACAGTGAGTGCCTGCTTCTTCTTGTCCAAGTCCGTAACAGGTCTCCAAATACTAACTTCATTTTTCCAGCACTTGTATGGTCTGGCTTCGTCAAGCTTCGGCGGTACTCTGTAGTTGGAAACCATCCTCTGCTACCATGTAAATAGCCAAAGACACGACATAGTTCCACAGAAAGTTTAATTCAGCGCCATGTTCATTGCCGGGCAAAACAGTAACCAGAGTCTCGCAGACTCTCGCAATGGTACATTACCTCGCACAGGAAGTTAACATACACAGGTCACCACAGTCTGCAGCAAAATACACTTTCTACGCAGGCTCAGACTGTTCGGTGTCGGAACATGATGCTAATCTTTTACAGAGCAGCAATAATCTGTTGGTCAAATCAAAGACACAAATATCCAATCTAGTAAAGACAGCGAGAAAGCTTATAGTCGCTCTGGCCTCATAGGAGCTGTACGAACAGGCTGAGAGGAGACAGACTAGATCGGCATCCTCTCTGACGCCACACATGTACTGTACCAGAGTACCAGCTGCTGAACTCAGGGAGGAGGTACTGGGTACCTCTGTGAAAACATAACTGGTACAAATATTCTTTTGTCACTGTTTCAGTGAAGTGGCTAAATATCCAGAAGTGTGCCCGTGGGGGTGTTAAGATGGAGGGGGAGTGCATGAAGTAAATGTTGTATTTGTGGTGTCTTAGTGGGCAGCAAAGACCCTGTCCGAACCAAATTTCTCCCAAGGGAGACAAATAAAGTAAAAGTATAGAAGTAAATCTAATCAAAATCATGCAGCCCTACTCTTATTCCAAACTGTATACTGTCACATTATTCATATTCAAAGAATCTAAGAAAAAAAAAAGAAGATAAAAAGAAGATGCCCCTCCCTGTCAAGCCGGTTCATATGGGTGTAGCATGTGCAAACTTTTATGGATGAAAATCTGATCATGAGGTAAGTAGATTCACAAACAAATAAACTATGCTTTGTTAAAAAAAAAAAAAAAAAACTTTCTTTACCTGGTTTAGGTTCTGAGGCTGGTGTTGGTGGCACAGAGGTATCGTTCTTGGTGGAATTGGGCTCTGCGGACACATCCTGCTCTCCCTGTCCCGGTGCTGCAGTGGGACAGTCCGCTGACTCCTTCTGGACGTCAGAGATCGAGGGGCACTTGGCATCAGACCGACACGAGAGACTGGGTTCCCGTGGACCTGCTACATCGCACACCATTGACTCCCCTGAGAAGAAACACAAACGTACTCATTCTCAACCTAATCTCTTCATCTAATCTTTTCTGTAAAATATGGTATTATAAGTATGTGTGTGTGATTGTAGATTTGTATACCGTGTGTATAAAGGCCTTATCTCCTAACATGTACAATATCTAGATCTTAAATTAACAGATTCTTACCTTTATTGCCTTCATCTTTCGGTAAGTCTCCACTTGAAAGAAACTTGCTCATCTTTTTAAGGACTTTCTTATGGGATTTGGTCGGCTGGAATTTAAGAGCACGACATCTGGACATGCAGGAAAAACATCCGTAAATAAACATCTTTAAAACGTAAATATATACAGATATACTGTGCATTAGAGTAAAAAGATAGAAAAGAGATTACCTAATAGTGTATTGTGGACAGCATGTCTTGTTCAATATAGGCTTATAAACATATTTACCACTTCTGTAAAATTTAAAAAAAGAAAAGAAAATCTTGTTTAAAAAAGAAAAGGAAAAAAGGGTTTCAGACATATTTTATCAAAAAAGAAAACATTAAATTGACCTTCTCCATCCTCGGTCTATAAGGTCTTGGTAATCCTGCACTGTCATTGTGTGCGACCACATACCTGTTAAAAAAAAAAAAAAAATCATGTCACCATTATGTGTGGGTAATTTGTAAAGAAATATAGATTAACCCAGGAAGTACAAATACATGTCATCCTATTTCCCACAGTACTCTGAGAAAACATTCTGCATGTTTATGTTTAGACATAATTTCCCAGAGAAACATTGGTCAAATACACATTAACTCATACAGCACAATACATTACAAGATGAAAATTAGCCATTGTGGCTAAGTCTGGCATATTTACATGTGGACCTTGAGGACTCATGTTAATTAATATGCACTGTCCCATCTTAAATAAATAAATAAATAAATAAATAAGAACAGCTTATGTTTAAAGACCCAAGAGAGAAGGTTCACTCACAGCTCACAAGATTCCTACATACCTAAAACAATCAAAAGCACAAAATTCTGATTATGTGTGATGAGGTTCATATAGTTAACCCCACGAAGCATGACACTGCTCTTCAAAGCGCTCTCGTCTCACACCAAGAAGGTTGCGGGTTCAATTCCAGGACCGTGCGGGTCTTTCTACGTGGAAGGGTTTCCCCAAAGTGCTCCGGTGTCCTACATCAACCCAAAACATGTACAAAATCCTCCAGCCAGGTGATTCTGACCATGAGCCAGGCTGCCCCAGTAGCATCGAAGGATGGGTGAAATACAGAAGACAAAGCAATTTTTAGATGCATTTGTGGATTTGCTGAAATAAAGCATAAAACCAGACCTCGCCCACATGATGGGCCACAGTAATAATAACTCTGTACAATGGAGTAGGCTGACAGGGCTGTGTTTGACGTCAGCAGTGCAGCTGCAGTGAAAATGGCAGATCAGATGATACAGTTCACACCTGGTCCTTTCTGTGGCCTCCGCACAGCCATTGCACTCCCAACAACACTGTTCCGCATCATGGATATAGTAGACGAGCTCTATGTGTCTCAAATCGCACCAAATAGGGCTTTTTAATAAATATGTTTATGGCATTTCCTAAACTGCATAAAATACAATTACCTCCATGCAAAATGGAATCAATAACAGAAAATCAAACCAAAACATTTTAGAGGTCGACATGAGTAAACATATTATTATAAAATTATCTTAGATCACATGCAAGACATGGGGGTTAATGATTGAAAACAGGTATAAGAAATGCCAGAAATATTATAAATACTCCTAACTTGATTATAATCATACTAAAGAGCCCTGTGTATTTCTCACAGGTAGCCATTCATCAGTTTAGTAAGTGATTAAAGAGTGTGCCAGTGCCAGTGCCTGCCTAGGAAACCTTCACTTTATCCTGTATCCCATAAGGACATATAGTAACCTCCTGACATGGACTTCTAATAAGAATTACCAGCAGGTGCAGGCTTCCTTCCTCTGCACTGAAGCTGCCAACCTTCCTCAGTGTGACTGTGATGTAACAAGTACAGCTTATGTCTCTGATCTTAGATTAGACAACTGCTCTAGTCTGCAGCACCTCACTGCTGCATTAGGAACTGCCAGACACCTTAAGTAGGATACAATCACAGCCATGTTTGCAATCCAAGAAGATGTTTGAGGCCAAATATAGATGGTATAACAACAACCATAACAAAGACAGAATGAAGCAAATGTTCAAAATGTAAATGGGATGGAAGACTATGGCAAATTACATTACTGCTCAGCTGCATTTGGTTGCCTAAGATGATCCTTGCAAACTTGTTGACACTCTAAGCAAATCCTTGTTTTGCACTAGGCCTAATACTAAGAAAACATGTAAGACAACAAGCACTCTTTGATTTACCGTTTAAATCAGTATTTCTCAGGAGTTAAGACTACAGTAACGCATTACACTAGAACAAATTAACTGTACATTAAACCTAATAGCCTATTTATGTAATGCTATATTTGTAACACGCCACCACAGATTTATCAACCTTTATCATGATTTGTTTACATTATACCAAAGCCAAATCACTGCTACATGTGGCACTTGAACGCTCCTATGTTGACCCCTCTCGTATTCATGCTGTCCCAAGCACTTGTCTACAGTTGCACTTGCACCCCATTTACTGTTCTTTTCTCAGTATCTCGCACACAGTGAGACAAAAAATATCAAACCAATAATTTTATTGTGAAAGTAACAAGCAGTGGATCTTTTCCATTGGAGTCAAATTTCACTGACAGGAAATACCCGAGCATCAGTGATAAGACACATTTTGCACCAAAGCTTCATGACTGTCAATCAGAAATGTCTTGATGTCAGGGAGGTTACACGCTCAATCGTTTTGTAAATGAAATTATAAATAACGTTAATGAAGCGCTTTACAAGAAGGCACGTTAAAGCAGCAGTCGTGATATTTAGCTAGCATCCTGGTTTATTCATCAGCCTTATGACTATGGGTTTCATGTTGTACAAGACGTAATACATAGCTTGACAACAAAAATACAACTAATACGCTTGCATCATGTGATCAGATAAATCCTTTGAAGAACTGTCCACACCATCAAGTATTGGAGATAGCTGTGACGTTAGCATTAGGCAGCTAGCTAGCTACCAGTAATGTTTATCTTTGATCGGTCCCTTACCATGTGAAAAGTTCCCGGTAGAATTTTTACAGTAGCCACATTGGTATCCGCTGTTACCGCCGAAATATTCTACAATGGTATAAGACTTGTTATCAGCCATGTTTTTGGTAAATTGACAGCTGAATGGTCTAGGTTTCCTTCTCTGAGCTCTGACAGCAGCCGCAGCGTACTGTCGCTCCGCCCACTATGCTACGTGTAGTTTTACGTCAGTTTATGCTTATGGGTGTGGGACAGTACTGTGTAGTTAAAACCAAGTTGAAAACGCTCTTGATAAATTACCCAATTACCTAAAATGCTATACCAACTGCTCCGAAAAATGAAATGCCCCCACTCAGAGACCCCAAATGTCTGTCAGTGTGCCCAACCGTATTTCTACTTGCTCTGAGTAAATGTATGTGACCCTGTGGTGCAACACATGTAAATTGAATAATACACCGATTTAGGGGCAGTATCAACAAACGCATCCTTGGGGTACCTCTGTCCAATTACCTCTGGATGTCACAAGTCACGACCCCGTTTTGAAGACTAGCCTGTCCAACCAGCCAGTCATACTTTCAGTTCACGCCTTTGTAAAGCATGTTTTCAGCATGAATTAAAAGCCAATTTTACTGGAGAAACAAAATACTAAGTGGGGTTATTTGGACATGTTACGGTGTACTAACTATACATCTCATACGGAGTATTTTTGATCAAATACAATCGCAATTTCTATTACAAACTTGAACATTCAGGACTGAATAGATATTTTATGAATATCAATCATTGGTTCAATATGACAAGCCTTTAAAAACAGGTAAGCAAAACACCAGTAGTTTTAACTGTACAAATTTATTCATTCAAACCATTTGTGCAAAGTAGAATGAAGCTTAGACAAGGTACCACAAAATCTATATTTGACAAAAAGAGAACGGTAAATAGAAAAATAAATTAAAAATCACCAGCTGACCAATATTGTATTTTTTGTTGGTATAAAAACTCTGACTGTCTTTTACAGAAGCGCTTTTGTGTTCTAAACACAAAAACAAAATGAATGTCCTTTTTATCATGAGCGTTTCCCCTCTTCCAGTAATACCACAGCATTCAAAACAACCCGTCATATTTTTAAGGAATTATGAAGTGTCTTGGATTAAATTCCACGTCAGTTCACATACGCGTTGACAATTTTACGGAAATGTTGCCTTTTATTACATAGTTTTTACCAAGACAATAAAGTTGGCTTTTGACAACATCGCAGTGGCATATTTGAAGTGCTAGAGATGCAAACCTTGGGGACAGACAGTAAACTGAATGCACTTGAAGGGTATTTCACTCGTTGATCCTTAGCTAAAGCTTCCTTGCGGGATAGGGATGTTTTCGTGGAGATATTTCATGCTGCCCTGGTCAGAGAAATCGGCCACAGTGTGTCCCTCTCCTCTCAGGACCCACTTAGTTGTGAGCAGCCCCTCCAACCCCACAGGTCCTCTCGCATGTATCCTCGCTGTACTGATGCCAACCTCCGCTCCTGTAGAAATTTTTTAAAACATTATGAATATCTTGAATAGATACTACTTAGATTTTCTTTTCATGAGATTTGACATAGTCTCTAAAGACTTCATTATTGATTTGTTTACGGAAACAGGCAGATACGTATTTTCTATGCATTTTGAACTGTTTCAAGATTACGTTTAGTCCTTAGAACCACGATAGGCATAATTTAAGCACATAGTTGCAAGGATGAACGTCAAGCACAGTGGATTTTTAATATCTAATAACATGCTCATGATGACCTTGAGTTTTGTCCAAACTGACAATCCCGAAGTTAACAGAAGTATAAAAGCATTGCCAAGTATACATACCAAGTCCAAATCTGTATCCATCAGCAAAACGAGTGCTTGAATTCCAGAAAACACAAGCACTGTCCACCTGCTGCAAAAACTGTTCTGCCGTCTCCTCTGTACAACACAATGAAGAAAATAAAATAAAATAAAAATAAGATCATGTAAAAGTTTGGATTTTTTTATAATCACTGACCGTTTTCAGTCACAATGACATCCGTGTGCGAGCTGCCATATTTATGAATGTGGTCCACAGCCTCCTGCATGCTGTCCACTACCTCGATGCAGCACTCCAGGTCTCCGTACTCTGTTCTAAGAGACTTAACCTCAGACGGGCTGAAGGTCAGGTATGAAGCAAATCTGGGCCCAGCGTGGATCTGCACCTGTGAGAACAAGAAGTAGAAACACTAGCTCAAAGTCTATTTAAAGCATATGAGAACAATAGACAGTCAATGATTAAAATAAAATTGTGAAATTGTTTTAGATGTGTTCTTCTGGAGCAAAAATGAAAGACAAAAGATCAGTTGCCGTGGGGAAATACTTAATTCTTAGCTAAAAACAAAGGTCATAGGTCCCACAGTGAATTAGGGATAAAGATAAAAAAATTGGATCTGTGGTACAATGAGCTGCAACAGATAATCAAGCAGTGTCATGCTGTAACTACCATTTCTGTAGTTACAGCAAAAATACTACACCAGTCTGATAAACCTTCTTAATTTTAACCTTAGGGGTGATCTTTGACGAATCGATGTCTCTCGAGAATCACTGTAGACAGATTGTAAAGAACTGCTTCTTTCAGTTGCGTAACATCGCCAAGCCTCTTCACGTGTCTCAACAAAAAAGAGCTAGCTCGGTTGCAGTCAGTTCAAAACTCTGCCGCAAGACTCTTAACCAGCACCAAGAGGAGAGCCCATATCACTCCTGTGTTAAAATCTCTTCACGGGCTCCCTGTTGAATTTCGTGTTCAATTTAAAATCTTGGTGCTAACATTTCGAGCCCTACATGGTCAAGCTCCTTCTTACATTGACCTCATCAAGCCCTACAGCCCGACCCGGAGTTTGAGATCGTCTGGGCAGAACCTATTAATGGTTCCACATATCCGTTTTAAAACTCGGGGAGATCGCTCATTCAAAGCTGCCGCACCCCGACTTTGGAATAAGCTGCCACTCGACTTACGCTCTCTAGACTCCGCGGACATCTTTAAAAAGGGCCTAAAAACACATCTATTTACAAAAGCATTCTAGTCCAATCGAACTCGCCCTGCCAATTATTGTCGGCATCTGTTGTGTTTTATGATGTTCTTTTAACTGTTTTAACTGTGAAGCACTTTGTGACTTTGTGCCTGTGAAAAGCGCTGTATAAATAAAGTTTACTTACTTAATTTTAGGAAATGTATGCAGTGTGTCCGCTTTTCTCACCTGTTCCGTTCGCAGCATATCAATAATCTGGTCAAACAGTGGAGTGCGCAGCAGATCTCTGTGAATGAGGAGAGTCTCCATGGCATTGCAGGCAGCAGGGTAATCACATTTGGAATCTCGTACTAAAGTTAAGGCACAGATATCGCGGTCATGTCATAATCGGCTTGTGATAAAATATTATGACAGGTCTATTTTACTCACCAATCTCAATGGCTTTGTCCAGGCCGGCCTCTGAGTCTACATAAACATGGCAGACACCTTCACTGTGGCCCAGGACGGGGATGCCTTTGGCTGCCCTTTGGATGTCCCGCACTAGTTGTGACGACCCTCTAGGAACAATCAAGTCAATCATTTTGTCCAGTCTGCAAAGGTCCTCAACTTCTTCGCGCGTGCTTATCTAAATGACAAAACAAAGTAAGTATTAACGTACAAAGCTACAGAATGCATGTGACTTTTTGGTCTTACCAGTTGTACAGCGTCAGATACTCCGTGAAGGGACAAAGCCTCTTGCACAAGTTGATGGAGGATTTTGTTTGTGTTGGATGCTTCTTTGCCCCCTTTCAGGAGTAAAGCATTTCCGCTGGCAATAGCAAGAGCTGACACCTGTAATATGCAATTAGAGTAAGAATGCATAATTGTAAAATGCCAGGATCATGCTGCACGATGTATGAAGGGAGTGATGACTTTGGAATCACAGCTCAAAACAAAAACTAAAACATTTTCTTGTATCGCTGACAATTGCTTACAGACCTGTGGTAGACAGTCGGGGCGTGATTCAAAGATGACCAACAAGACTCCGATAGGGACAGTAATCTGCTCCAGTTCCAAGTTGTTGGCGACTCTGGTCCTTCTCAGCACACGCCCCACACTGTCCCGGGACGACACTGCCAGCTGACGCAGTCCGATCGCCAAACTGTTCAACTTCGCTGTCGATAAACTCAGGCGGTTTGTGAGCGCCTGTGAAAAACGACCTGCAGAAAGCAAATAAAACATATATTACACTAGACTCATAAACAACCAGTCTCATAGTGACTACTCAAATCTACTTAATTTTACTAGCACTGTACCTGATGCTATTGCCAACTCCATGTCTCTCTTGTTGGCACCGAGAATCTCTTCCTTCTTTTCGGTCAGAAGATCAGCAAGACCGCAAATGATCTCGGCTCTCTATTCAAAACACAAGGGTTGTTTTTAGGCCTTTTGGAATATGAGGGCTTTTTTACTGAGGCCGCATTGCATCTTATACTATGTATGGTGACTCATAAACATGAAAATAGCATTTATACACTAATTCAGAGGTTTGTGTACTGCTTCAGGTGGTACACACAGACGCTCCCCTGTCTTTGTCTAAGATACAGATTATACACAACTTAGATCTGTTGGCACTTTTCAAATTATATCTTCGGTTGCATTTGGTGTGAAAAGTTTGAACCGCTGCACTAGTTCAAACAGAAGAAGTTGAACTTTGCATTGTCTACCGACCTGCTCTGGATGCAGAGATGCCAGTGTCCTCCCAGCGTGTCTGGCCATTTCTGTCTGCTGCTCCACTGTGGGACCTGCAGGCTTCACCTCAGAGAAGAAAGTGCCCACCTTCTTTCCCTCTACAATGTCTGTGATGACATGACCAGTGACTTTGGGGTCTGTCCCATTGGCAATGATGACCGATGTCCCGCCCTGCAGCGCCCACAAGGCTGACTTCACCTGATGTGCAACAAAAACGCTATTTAAGTCCATTTAACTGCTTTTACTTTGCAATAAATCTGCTTCTTTAAAATATGTGGCTGACCTTTGCTTCCATGCCACCAATGCCCACTCTGGACTTGGTGCCGTATGTGATGGACTGCTGATCCCCAGGGTAAAATATATCAATGAGCTTGGCATCATCAACACCAGGAGGTCTGTCGTACAAGCCTGTAGGACAAATGATTTTCAATTACACAAACTACTATTTAGTAAATACACTGTAAAAAAATGTTTAAGCGTAAATAAATTGTCAATCCCAGCTATTGTAGAATACATTTTTAATAACTCATCAAAACTAAACAAAAACAACAACAAAATAGAATTAAATTAGGAAAATAATCACTAAAAACTGAAAAAGTTATAATGCATTTTTGTATCAGGCTGAGCTAGCCAAAATCTCATCAAAAATATTGTGGCTTTTTGTAATATGGATATTGTATCACCAAATATTGCAATAACAATATTTTGTTGACATATTATTCCACCCTATTTAAAGTATTACCAGGCAAGTGCTTTAGTTTACCTTCAACATCAGACAAAGCGATCAGCATGTCCACTTTCATCTCCACAGCCAGCCGGGCCGCCAGACTGTCGTTATCTTTGATGCTTATTACCTAAAGCGCAAACAGGAAGTTAATTCAAAGGGGAAATCTGCTTCGATTAGATGGTGCATACAACGCTGTAGTTGTTCATCTAATATAACCCCAATAGCACAAGGACAGGCCAGACGCATCATGCAGAACATGACCCAGCTTGTCAAGCCAATCAGTTTACAAAAATACAGGTGCATCTGTTGTCTGATGAAGGGCGAAGACGCCCGAAACATCACCTAGGTGTAAGCAATAAAGTATTTGCTTGGGAGCAAAGTAACCTGTGCACTCTATTTAGGATTTTGGGATGTGCGTGTCTTCCTTCTTTAGATTAATACAATGTGCCTAATCTCCTAACAAGGTTTCATGAAGAGTGAATATAAAATGAAGAGTGAAGTTACCAGCCCAGCAGTTAGCACACCACAGTGGAGCACACAAAGTATTCCTAGCATGCCCTACACACAGTACCCACATTTAACCCCTGCAGGTCACTGCTTGGCACAGGGGGAGCCACCACCGCATCGTTGGTGTTGATGATGGGGACGATGTTCATCCGCATCAGCTCTTGAAGGGTGCTGTTCAGGTTACGCCTTTTCTGTTCATCATGGAAGTCTAAGTTTGTCACCAAAATCTGAAAGAACACATGACGAATTGATGAAAATGTTACTAAATTGCAGTGCATTAATGGGGCATGTTAATGCACGTAACTCGTGTCATTTGGTGTCATTAAATACAGGTGAATTATCCAATGCAGATCTCGTGCATATTTTATGGCGAATACAATCTTTGTTACAGACCTGTGCAGTGCAGATGCTGTACTGTGTAAACATCGCTTCATATAGTGCCATCAGACCGCTCTGCCCGGCTGCAGCACATGCCCTCGCCTCCAACACTGGCATTGACTGGAACAGGGCAAATCCATAACATAAAACAAGAATAATTTGTATAATGCACTGAATAAGAGAGAAAGAGGTTAAAAACTCACCATGTCTTTAAGTTGGTTCTGCCCTGAATGCAACGCTTGCCTGACACTTTGAGACAATAAGATCTCGTGCCTCAGCCTCTGTTTCCCAAAAGCCACAGCTCCACTTGTGACGATCATCATCTCTCTACCCTGATTCTGCAGCATTGCTACCTACATTAAAAACACAAGACTATTAATAACATGCTATATCTATTATAAGCCTTTTTAAATAACCTGTACACTAGGAATTTAACAGCAAACCATCTTATCGGTTACCCTTTTCCAACTAAAGATAATTCACATTGTTTTTTAACCTGTTCAACGATAGAGGCTAGTCGACCAAGCGCCAGCCCACACTCATCTCCCCGCGTGACCACAGCGCTGCCCAGCTTCACAACAATTCGCTTGGCCTGTTTCAGCTCACTGCGGTGGGCAAAGGGCTTTCCATGGGGGCGGGGAATGGAAACTAGAAAAATAAATTTGAAGAATATTAATGTTTAAAGCACATACTGTTGAAAACTACACACTATATCAGACTCTTACATTTGGCCTGAGAGAGGGCTCTAACAGGGACAGGACAGACATGATGCTGAACTCTTGATGGCAGCCGAGAGCAGAGCGCCAGCCAGGCAAACATGACACTGATGTCTGTGGACAATTAATAAAAAGTATTACATTATTATAAGGATGCCACAAACAGAGCTACTCCCAAAACTGTAGATGCCCATTCATTGTTGGTAGTCATATCAATCCTCATCATTCGTGCTGATAAACTTGACCACTAACCTAGTTATTTTTACAACAGTGAAAAAACGTGTCAGTCACTTAAATTGAGCGTTTATAATATTATACAAGTAATATAATACTTGATGTTTAAACTAAAATTCCGATTTATTTTCTTCAATGTGAATATTCCGCGTTGTTGATCTTCACAGTGCATAGATAAAATGCAAGCTCATAGTTAAGTTAGATTTTATTGGATGAAATGCAATGAATGAAATGCAAGAAATGCTGAAGTTTTTAGTTAAAAACCAACACTTATTTAATAAATAATACTCTTTGCAAGTCAGTATGCACTGTAGAAGCATGATTTTTGTGTCTATTCTGTCGGCCAAATCCACAATAATAAATCTATTCGCAGTCAAAGCCATGGCAATACAAACCAAAACATTCAGATGCTATGGGCGCTAGATAGCATTAGCTCATGTGCAACAAAGAGCCCCATTTCAACCGGAGTTTACGGTATAGATCATTTTACAGTGAAGACAACGCAAATACCTCTTACCCCTGTTTGTGTGAACTATGAGGAATTTGCCAATAAACTTCAGAAGGACACGTCTTCAGCCGGAGACAGAAGGGCTGCGGCTGCCACATCCACAGCCCACGTTGCTCCTATGGTTGCTCCTGGGTAGACTGATGAAAGCAGAGTAAGTTTGACAAAGACTACTGCCCCCTGGTGATCCGGAGGTGGAGAGACAACTACCTAACACTTTTGAGCTATTTTTTTAATATTGTATTGGTGATCTCTGTCCAGTGTTATTTTTCATTCATTCTTAATACTGTTGTAAGTTTGTATAGTCCCTGGCACCAATGCATCCGTGCCAGACACTAATATGTTTAACATTAATATTGTCCTGTCCTGCCCTTACCAGCGGGAGCCAAAATCTCAGGGAGCACTATGGAGCTAACCTAACACCCATCTCAACCACTTGGTTTTACATTAATTAATTAATTAATTAATTAATTAATTAAATGTATTTATTCATTTGGAAATATGTTTTCTTTGTGTAATTAAAATACAGGTAATTTAAAAATATATATATACATATTTCCGAGATCAGGTGGAACGCAGATAAGTTAGATAAACCCGTTCACGTGAGAATGATGCGCGTGCTTATGAATGAACAGTTGAGTTTTTAACGTTACACGAAATCGACAGAAGAACATTTTGGTGTAAGAAAAGGAAAAGGCATGTGCTCAACTACCTTTAAAAGTGTACATCGATGACCATTTTGGTAAGAGCAATACTCTCAAAAGTAACTGGTAAAATGTGTTTATTCAAATTATGTGTTAAAGACAACTGAAACTACCTAACGGTTTTAACAGTTATAGCGTAACGTTAAAGTAATCAGTAGGACCTGCAATCCAAACTAACTAATAATTTTGTTTTGTTTGATCTTTATTCAAATCATAAAGATGACATGTGAGTCCTGAATCTATACTCATATATTATTCATGCGTTTCATCTAGCACCGTGTTAGCCATCAGGATGGACGCACAAAAGCCAAAGATAAAAGTGCCTGAGTCACAGGTAAATCTCACACCATGTGTTCATTATAGGTAGTATTTACTTTATTTGTCTTTACTAATTGTTTTATCTCATTTAGGAGAAATACAAACAGTTAAGAGATGCTCGAAGAGAGCTTCTGACTCCTGCACACATGTACATGTTTGACATCATGGCAGACAGGCTGTCCTTGGAACCTGCTGCAGTTGAAGACTTTATTTTAGATTCCACTTCTGTGAGTTTTTTATTTTTATTTATATAATAATAACCATATGTTAAATTTTCAAATCTCATATTTCAAAACATACATAATAATGTTATTATAGGTGTGTGTTTTTTTTTTGTCATTTTAATTATTCACTGTATTTTGTGTTTGCTTACTTTATAGCTCGATGCCTGTGATACATTTTTTGCCCAAGGAGGCAGCAGAACAATTTCCTTTGTTTACCAAGAGGCCGAAATCCCTGGAATTGGTTTGTCCATAACACAATTTACATGCAATTTAGATGAGTTACCTTTTCACTAAAGTATTATGGTTTTCATCAATATTCTGTACTTATTGTATAACAGAGTGTGGCAGGAGTTATCCTGATTCTGGGAAAGGGGGAACCACGCTTAGGCTGTTTTTAGCCAATCTGTCTCAGACGTGCCTAAGAGGAAAGTGTTGCTTTTTTACAAGAACACAAGTGAACATTTGTATCACTCCAGAAAACGTACACAAGGTGAGTATGTTTTGTGAGTATATCTGACAGCTTTTGAATAATCCTAAAAAGCTTCTATGACATATGCTTTAGGAGATATTTTTTAATATGGTTGATGGCAAAGATGGTCTTCTGAAGGGGATCAAGGATACTTTCAGTTCTCTATTGCCAGCTTTAGATGCAGAGCAACACTGGGGGGTTTTGAATAAGTCAAGACATGGAGAGAAATTTAAAAAGAACTTCATGTTCACAATAAATAACTGTCTCAGATCATTAGACGGTAAGTACACCTTTAAAAGAGTTGTTCTAAATGTATTTCTGAGCTTTTGAAAACCTTTTTGTTGTTTTCAGGTTTACAAGTGAGGTACCAGGGCATTGTTCACCTGACCAAAGTCACTGATGTAGATTTGTCCAAATTAGTCTGCCTGAATGATATGAAAGTGCAGCTGCAGACTTCAAAATGGTGCGCCGTTTTGAGGAGATACTGATGCTTTGGTACAAGGAAATTGATCAGGTGTGTTCTTAGTTCTAATCAATTGCATACTGTATTATGTTGTTGGCTTTCATTTTATTTAAGGCTGCTTGTTTTAGGTCCTACTGGAGGTTGATCAACTGAGAAGACTTGATGGTTCTGCAGGGCCGCTTTCTGAGTTAGAGCACTGGAAACAAATGTCTCTAAAGTTTGACTCTGTTCTTAATCACATCCAAAGCTCTGAATGTAAAGCTGTGGTTAAGGTCCTCTGTATCAGCAAGTCCAAAACTATGAAGGTATACATTCACAGAACTCAACTACAATTACAACATAAATTGAGACATGAGAAGATTTACCCATGGAATTTAATTTAAGATGTGGCGGGAACTGGATGCCAAGGCCACTGATCGTGTAAATGAAGCAAAAGATAACGTTAAGTTCCTGAGCACTCTGGAAAATGTTTGCCAGCCGCTGTACAACAGTGACCCGGTAAAAATCATGTACTACACTTAGGGATAAAATACAGTCTTAACATAATTTTATTAATAACAAAAGTGTCATAATTTTGGTTTTGTAGGTTTCAATGATCAAAAGTGTGCATAATGTTTTCAATGCCATTCACATGATATACAATGTTTCCCGGTACTACAACACAGATGAGAAGATAGCCATACTTTTTGGGAATGTAGGTTAAGCATGTTTTATTTAAGTTGGTCATTCTGGACATTTACGCTGTCTCTTCTGTTCTCAGGTCACAAATCAAATGCTGAATGCATGTAGAGCGTACATCACAGAAAATGGAAAATATCAAATATGGGATCATAATCCTGAGAATCTTACCAGGAAGATGCAGGTTATGACGATAGATATTCTTGTTTTAATAAATAGAAAATGTATAATGCATTAATTATAATTGTAACAACTGTTGTGTATCACAGGACTGCATCTCCTTGTACCAAGAATACAAGACTTGCTTTGAGCAGAAGAGAAAGGAAAAACATTCAAAGAAACCCTTTTGCAAAGAGGTTTCAAGAATGCACATATTTGGGTCATTTGATATATTTTGCAAGAAACTTGAAAAGGTTAAATGCAGTCAATCTCTTTGTTTTTTCACATGCAGTAATCTTTAAACTCACCCACCTCTTTATGTTTTATAGATCACGCAGATCATTTCAGTCTTCAAGACATTTGAGCCCCTTCAAAAATCAAAGATTGAAGGCATTGAGGTATTTGCCAGACAATTCCAGACAGTGTGCATGAATATGAAGAGGAGACAGTATGATATACTGGCTCCAAGCAACACTGAATTTGATCTGGATTGTGTGAAGTTTATGGGTCAAATCAGCAACCTTGAGGTATTTTTGTTGTTGTTTTTTTTGTATTTCTTACCGTAACAACTTCTTTGAAATGTCTTTTGCAGAAACAGTTGTGGACATTTATGCGTTCATGCTTTTCAAACATTCTAACATCGCAGCAAGCTCTACACTTACTGCTGCGGTTAGTTGTCTTTTTACAAATCCTGTCATGGATTCGATTCACTAAAGGAAGAAATTTGACCGCAACCTTTTTATATTTGCAGTTTTCAGAAGCTCAACATTCCCTGTTTAAATGCCAAAACGCCAGATATTTTGGATTGCATTCTCCAACATTATGTCACTGAGCTTGATTTAGTGAACACAGTAAATACATTTTAATGTTTTCCTTTTTTAATAGAGTACAACAATGCATTGATACATATCTATAACACTGCCTCTTTGTCGATTGGTTACAGTTATACACCAAGGAGAAAGACAACCCTCCACTGGCCAGAAATATGCCCCCTGTTTCTGGGAAAATTCACTGGGTCAGAAACCTGTACAAAAGATAGAGGAACCCATGTCATACATCCAAGTATGTAGCAACTGATAGTAAAGAAAAAATCGTTGCATAAAATATACAGTTAAGTCAATCTAATTAATGTGTTACATAACTTTGATTCAACGTTTCAAAAAGGCCAACTCTGATATACTGCGGAGTCCTGAAGGCCGCAGTGTGGTCAAGACGTACAATAAGACTGCTGCCGCTTTGGTGGACTATGAAACTATTCACTATAAAGCATGGAAGAAGGAAATCCCAAAAGTGCAAGGTTGGTTAATGCAGGGTTCTGTTAGTTCACTTTTTTTGTCACCAACAAATATCTTGTTTTAGGCTTTACAACTTTCCCCTGTTACATTTTCTTGTATCTTGTAGTCTTAAATAACACGCTCTTCATCCGAAACCCAAACACCGGGAAATTCCTCGTCAACTTTGATCCCAAAGTGACAGAGATCATTCATGAGTCAAAGTCTTTATTGCGAATAGATCTGGAGGTTCCAATGGAGGCGACACATTTACTTGCATCTGAAAGCAAAATGAAAGCCAATCGCGACAAGCTGCAGGTAATGCATACTCGGATTCATACAGATAGGCATTCATCCTGTTTTAGGATCAGACAATGTCATGATGAGTCTCAGATGGGGGACAGGAGGCTACTTTGGTTGTTATTGTTGGTTTCAGTATTTTTTGGTCAAAGCAACATGCATAACAAGACTGATGAAATTAATATAATGTTATGTCAGCAATTTTCCATAATGTGTGTATTGTTTGCTGTTAGGAGATTTTGGAAGAATATGAGTCAACCTGTCAAAAGATACCAGCAGACCTTAATGCGTTGATGGCTTCAAAAGTACAAAATGTAATGTTGCTTCTGTTAGAGTAATGATTTCATTATTATTTATATACTGTATTTGTATAACTTAAACCATCATTTGGTTTTCCATAAACAGGTTGAGCATGCCCTCCGTCCTGGGGCAGTGATGCTCACATGGTCATCTTCTCTCCTGGATACATTTTTTCAACAGGCTAATTCTGCTTTGTTTGACCTGAAACACACTTTACAGCAGGTACTGTATGTGGAAAAGTCAAAATGTATTTGTGGTCATTCTTTTTCACTTATCTATTAGAACAAATATTGTAAAATAGAAGCATAAATACTAGTTGAACATTCGCCTCTTTAATGTGTTTTCTTTAAGTGTTTTGTTTATGTAGAAATAACAGGACCTACAATAATTGTATTTCCATCCTGTTTCATACTGTATTTTTCCATAGGTGCAGGATATCTCTATGATTCATATAAATAATGTGCTCAGAGATATTTCTGAGATTGTTTTGATTGAGCTGCCTAAGGATCCAACCACAGTAAATCATCTGATCTCCATAAACAAAGAATGTGTCATAATTGTCTTGTTTATTGTATTTATTTATTTTTAGTTGTACATGTAGTAAATGTTATTTATTGTCTTCATTTAGGACCATTGTGCAGCACTGGCAGAGTCGCTCAACAACAAATGCAGTCATATTAATTCAGCTGTTAAAGAGTTGGGCGACATATTCAGTGATGTCTATGGATTAAAAGACAAGCCCCTTCCAGGTTTGCTTGCTAACTATATGCACTGTATTTTCCTTCAGACACTGATTAAATGTAGAATCGTTCATCATTATATTGATGTTTTCATAGAAGATCTCTGTGAAGACAGTGACGACATGAAGAAACATGTTGAATTTGAGAAGGTGCTTAGCTCTTTAAACTTTTTGTTTATGTCACTAACATAACAAAATACTTTCCTCTGAACCGTTTTCTTTTCAGGAATTTAAAAACTTATGACAGTATTACTGCACGTGTCCTAGAGACTCTTGTAAATATAACCAAGTGTTCTCTCGAGATTCTTAAAAAAAGGATATGGACCAAGTAAGAGTCAAACTATTTTTTATAAATGATGCAGTTTTCTAAAAGGTAATTTTCTTTGTAGAGTATCTATAAATTCATCTCATCCTAGATTTAACAAATTAAAGGCTGAAGCAAAGTCCAGTGTTGACCCTTTGGTAAAATGTGAAGTTCATCTGATCAGACCTAATGTGGTAAGATTACATACTGTGTATTTCTCAATCTTAACATGCGAAGACTGAAGACTGTTTCTTTGACATGATGTTGCCAGGTAATGGTACCCACTTTAGATGATATTCAACTGGCTATAAACCAAATTGTAAACATGGTACTGGAAATAAACAAGGATATCACCTGCTGGCACCGTGAATACAGCACTTTTTGCTTTAAAACCACAAGTAACAGTAAGACATTCAAGTCCATCATCATCCAAACACATGCATTCTCTACCAGACACACAAGTGAAAATTACTTTGCTTCTTAACAGAGGGAAAAATGGTGGATTTTTATCATAAAATTAGTGAACATGAGGACATCAAGAAGATTTACATGGCCTTGAAATCAGCCATTGCCTCTCAGAAAGGAGAAGTGCCCCATGTGCTGAATGAGTTCAGTGTCTTCAAAGCCATTTGGATGGAGGACAGAAATGTCAAAGTGATGGTTTGTCAGTTTTTCTTGCTTTATGCATGGGGGTTTGTGTTACTTCTTTAACCATGGCGTTTTTGCAAACCTGGTTAGGAGTTTATGGAAAGCCAGCCGTCCTTGCTCCAAATACAATGTGAAATCCAGCGCTATGAGTCCATCCTTCGGGACATCGATGATAGCACGAACAACGTTGTCATAGGATCCTTAGAACTTTCAACAGGTCGGACACTGTACTTTAGGCTGTTGACTCTTTCCGTTGGATTAAATTGTTCCACTGTTTTTTAACCAGATCCTGTAAAGAAAACACTGGCAACAGAGGCACAAGAATGGAAACAACTCCTGTGCAAATGCCTGAAGGAGAAGTACAAGCAGAGAATGATTGATTCAAGCATTCACTTCAGCAAGTACAAGTCCCAGCTGTCCAAGCCTGTCACCGATCTGGAGGATGTGCGCTGTGCAATGAAGGCCTTGTCCGAGCTCAGGGATGTTGAAATTAAAACTGAAATGACACTGGTCTCCATTGAGGTATTTTTATATATGTATTATACTTTATCTGTGCTTTACTATGTATACTTCATGTCTTACACCTTTGTGGTGCAGGAAGCCTTTGATATTCTTGGAAAATCGAAGGCAATTGTGACAAAAAGAGAGTCAGAGAGTGTTCACAATTTGAGAACTGTATTCAGCGCCCTCCAGGTCAAAGCGGTAAGAAATCAAAACTCTTCAGCCCTCTCGATATTATAAAAAGTTTCATTATTATGAAAATCTTTTCTTTCTTTTTTTTTGCTATATTTAGAGATCAGTGCAAGCTGATCTTGTTCGAAGGCAACCTGACTTCAGAAAAAATCTTTTGGAGTGTGTTTCCACTTTTAAAAACAATGTCAACACCTTCATTAAAAAATATGATACTGTAAGTTTGAGTAAATCTCTGTCTTCTCATTTAAATGTTTAGATTTCTCGAAAACTAATTTTGTTCACATTTAGGAAGGCCCCTTGGTTGAGGGAATAGCCCCACAGGAAGCCAGCCGTAGACTCCAGTCTTGCCAGGTAGCAACATCAGCACCTATTTTTTAGACGATTAACGTTATTATATTCTGATTAGAAAGATATTTGTGAACTCTGTGGTTCTGTCATCATCCTAATACATGTTTCATTTATAAATTAGATCTATTGTATTCTTTGTGGTCCCTTATTGAAATAGATACACATTTCTTGTTCAGGCAACATTTGAAACATTATGGTCAAATTTCAATACCTACACATCTGGGGAGCAGCTCCTTGGACTACCAGTCACAGACTATGATTGTCTACACAAGAAAAAGTATCAACATCTTGCAAAATATTTACTGTATAATTATCACTGTCCATTTGAGACTGCTGTGATTGTATTTTGATTTTATCTATTAATGTGATAACTTTAGGAAAGAGCTTGATTTGCTTCAGAAACTCTATGGTCTTTATGACGCAGTGATGAGCAAGATACACGGTTATTACAGCCTTTTGTGGACTAAAGTGGACATTGAGAAAATCAACTCTGAACTTCTAGACTTTCAAAACAGGTATCTCCTTCTTCCATAAAGCAATTTCAATTGTATTGTCATTATTAACAAGTAATTCAAAGTTCATTTTAGATGCCGAAAGTTACCCAAAGGGCTTAAAGACTGGCCTGCATATTTAGTCCTGAAAAAGACCATTGATGACTTTAATGAGTCATGCCCACTGCTTGAGATGATGGCCAACAAATCTATGATGACACGCCACTGGAATCGGATTACAGACCTAACAGGCCACCCCTTTCCAGTGGAGTCGGACAACTTTGTCCTGAGGAATATTATGGAAGCCCCTTTGCTGAAATATAAGGATGATATTGAGGTTTGAATTCCCCACTCTTGCTCACAGTACATATTATGTTTGTACATTTATTTTCAAATACTTTAAATTACAGTTTATTGATATGTATTGTATGTGTTTCTAGGACATCTGCATATCATCTGTGAAGGAGAAGGACATTGAAGCCAAGTTGTCCCAAGTGAAGGAGATTTGGGTTAGTCAGACTCTGAGCCTAATGACTTTCAAAGACAGAGGAGAATTGATGCTGAAAGGAGCAGATACGGCAGAGATTCTCACAGCACTGGAGGACAGCCTTATGGTTTTGGGTTCTCTTATGACTAATAGGTAATAAATGTAGTATTTTCTTTTTTTAAATATGCCACAACTGTATAAATAAGTTGCTGATGATTCATTCTTGTGTGACTTTCAGGTACAGTACATATTACAAACAGGAAATCCAGGATTGGGTTTTTAAACTTTCAACTTCATCTGAGGTCATTGAACAGTGGGTAATTGTGCAAAATGTATGGATATATTTGGAGGCGGTATTTGTTGGTGGAGATATTGCCAAAGATTTGCCACAGGTGCAAGACAAACAGACAATTTTCAAAAACAAACATGTCGGCAATTGCTGTAATAATGGTGAAACCCCTCTCTGACAATAGGAAGCAAACCGGTTTAAGAACATTGACAAGACTTGGATTAAACTAATGGAGCGTGCACAAACGGTCCCAAAAGTAGTGGAGTGTTGTGTGGGTGATCCCAATTTAGTTAACCTTCTACCAGATTTACAAAAACAGCTGGATATCTGTCAGAAGTCTCTTACTGGGTATTGTTTGATTGATTGATTTAACAATTTACACTTTTTAGTTTTGTTATTTTGTACTGACTAACATTATCAACACAGGTATCTTGAGAAAAAGAGGCTTCTGTTTCCACGATTCTTCTTTGTATCTGATCCAGCTCTTTTGGAGATTCTGGGTCAAGCCAGTGATTCCCACACAATCCAGGTTTGAAGCTAAGCATGTTTGTTTTAATTGTTGTCTAATATTATCGAGTTTATATGCATTGCTCTTTCATTACAATGTATATGTTTAGTCACATTTATTGGGAGTGTTTGACAATGTCAACGAAGTGGAATTCCATGCGCAAGAGTATGACAAGATTTTGACTTGCATTTCGAAGGAGGGAGAGAAGCTTCCAGTAAGTAACAATTTTACAGTTTACGTGAACATAAAATAAATAAAAAAGGGTTTGCCTATTTGACTGCAAATATTGTACAAATAATTGCAAAGAAGTAAAGTCTATTTAGTAAAAAGTCATGTCACTACTATATATATATAAATGAATAAATGGGTTTTGTTGTAGCTGGACAAGCCAATTATAGCCCAGGGAGCAGTTGAACTGTGGTTAGGAAACCTTTTGGAACAACAGCAGGTGTCACTGCATTCTGTTATCAAAGCATCAAACCTGGAGATCAACGATGAGGATTTTGAGCTTCTACCTTTTCTCCAAAAGTTTCAAGCTCAGGTTTGGACTTCCTGAAAGAATATCGTTATTGTCACCAATATCTAAAAAAAGCAACTAATCCCTCCATTTATTTAAAAGAAAACAGTTATTTCCATTATTATGTGTTTAAATGCTAATTTACCTGCACTTATTTTTAGGTTGGCTTGCTTGGGATACAGATGCTTTGGACTCGAGATGCAGAAGATGCATTACAGAAGGCTGAGTTTGACAAGGAGATTATGGAGCTGACAAAGAAGAAATTCTCAAATCTACTTAGCACACTCATTAAACAAACTACTTATGACTTATCAAAGTTTGACAGAGTCAAGTTTGAGACTCTTGTCACAATCCATGTGCATCAAGTTGATATTTTCAATGACCTAGTAAGAAAAAATATATATGTATATATACCGGTATATGTTTTGTTTTTATTGTAAGATAACCACTTTGTACTTTTTCAAAGGTTAAGAAGCGTATTAAAACTGCCAGTGATTTTGAATGGTTAAAACAAAGCAGATTCTACTACAGGGACCATGTGGATAAAATCATAGTTTCCGTTACAAATGTGGATTTCATTTATCAGAATGAGTTTCTTGGGTGTACTGACCGTTTAGTCATCACGCCTCTGACTGACAGGTGAGAAGTTTAATACAATAAAAAAAAAAGTTCTTACAATCAAATATTGATATTTGGTTTATTCCCAGATGTTACATAACCTTGGCTCAGGCTCTGGACATGAGCATGGGAGGGGCCCCTGCAGGTCCAGCAGGAACTGGTAAGACAGAGACCACTAAAGACATGGGTCGCTGTCTGGGCAAGTACGTGGTGGTGTTTAACTGCTCTGACCAGATGGACTACAGAGGGCTGGGCAGGATTTACAAAGGTATTAGTTTCAAACTAATCTGCATCATTATGTTCACATATGAATATCCTGCTTTTGTTTTTGTGATCCAGGCCTTGCCCAGTCTGGCTCCTGGGGCTGCTTTGATGAGTTTAACAGAATAGATTTGCCAGTGCTGTCTGTGGCGGCGCAACAGATTTACATTGTTCTGCATGCGCGCAAACAGCGCAAAACCATTTTCATCTTTATGGATGGAGACTCCGTTGATCTAAATCCAGAGTTTGGCCTGTTTATCACAATGGTGCTTTTTGCATGTGGAAAAAATATGACTAAATTATTCTAATAAAACTAACAAAAACAAATGCATGATATGACTTTTAGAACCCTGGTTATGCTGGTCGCCAAGAGCTCCCTGAAAACCTGAAGGTTCAGTTCAGGACTGTGTCCATGATGGTTCCTGATCGACAGGTTTGTTCATTCAAGAACTGCTAGAGATTTACCATGCGGAGATAACATGAATATTTTTACATATCATACAGATTATAATGCGAGTCAAACTGGCCAGTTGTGGATTCAATGACAATATTATCTTGGCCCAGAAATTCTTTGTCCTTTACAAACTGTGTGAAGAACAACTTACCAAACAGGTGGAGCAGATTGTGGCTTTGTATCATCTTCAAGTTGTTCTAATTGCTCCTAACCAATTGCTCTAATTGGTTAGGTCCATTATGATTTTGGCCTGAGAAACATTTTGTCGGTGTTGCGAACCCTTGGTGCCAGTAAAAGAGCTAGGCCTGATGACACAGAGTCCAGCATAGTGATGAGAGTGCTGCGTGATATGAATCTCTCCAAACTGGTGTGTGTTGGACGTTCTGACCAGTGTCTCATCTGCAAATACACACAAACTCATGTCTATAATTACTTTACAGGTGGATGAAGATGAGCCTCTCTTTCTGAGTCTCATTAATGATTTGTTTCCTGGAATCAGTCTGGATGGGAGTTCATATGTTGAGCTTCAAGCTGCTGTTGACAAGATAGTTAAACTTGCTGGTCTTGTCAACCACCCCCATGGAACCTCAAGCTGGTGCAGGTGTCACAAATCCTTGCTGTCCGTCTTTATATTTTAGCGTTTCTTAAGGCTTTTGTATTCAATCTGTGCCAGTTTCTTTATAATGCATCGGTGTAGTTGTGGAGTATGGTGAAATAGTACTATACATTTTCTAGTTTTTTAAATGTTTTATTACTACTTACAGCTTTATGAAACTTCACGTGTACGACATGGTCTGATGACATTGGGCCCAAGTGGTTCTGGTAAAACTGCAGTCATCCACACTCTAATGAAGGCCATGACTGAATGTGGAGCGCCACACAAAGAGTTGCGCATGAACCCCAAAGCAATAACTGCTCCTCAGATGTTCGGACGTCTGGATGCAGCCACTAATGACTGGACAGATGGGATTTTCTCCACTCTTTGGCGAAGGACACTAAAATCCAAAAAGGTTTTGTTTTCGATAAAAGTGGAAACAAAAATGGTAATAATATGGTAATAGCATAACTTTTACTCTTCAGGGGAGTTCACGTGGATTGTGTTGGACGGTCCGGTAGATGCTATATGGATTGAGAATCTTAACTCTGTGTTGGATGACAACAAAACACTGACCCTCGCTAATGGTGACCGAATCACCATGTCTCCAACCTGTAAACTGGTGTTTGAAGTACACAACATGGACAACGCCTCGCCGGCCACTGTGTCCCGAATGGGTATGGTCTTCATAAGCTCTTCAGCTTTGAGCTGGCACCCCATTTTACAAGTAAATATCTCATCAAACATTGCAATCAATTCTTCTTGTGGAAATAATATACACACACATATATATGTGTGTGTGTGTGTGTGTGTGTTTATGTGTTTATGTTATGTTTTAGGGATGGACAAACAAACGCAATGCAAAAGAGGCAGACAGTATTCTGGCCTTATATGAGAGAATATTTGAGGATGCGTACTTATACATGAAACAGAATCTTAAGCCAAAAATGGCCCTATTGGAGTGCAACTACATAATGCAGGTATTTACATGTATTTACAAGTATTGTATTACTAAGAAAATAATCTTAACACATTTTGTTCTACACTAAGTCTGTGAACCTGCTGGAGGGCCTCATCCCGACCAAAGAGACCGGGGGCCTCATGGGCAGCCACCACATGGAGCGCCTCTTTGTTTTCTGCTTGATGTGGAGCATTGGAGCCATTCTGGAGCTGGACGACAGAGAAAAGTTAGAGGAGTTCTTGAGAGCGCATGAAAGTAATATAGATTTGCCCAAAACAAAACCCGGGGAGACTATGTTTGAATACATGGTCCACACCAATGGTATGTATGTCTCAGTTGGTATTTTGCGATGTCAGAATATTGCAATGGCTGTGTGTTTTAGGTGAATGGTGTCCCTGGAATGATCATGTGGGAGAGTACACTTATCCAACTGACAACGTACCAGATTATGCTTCCATTCTTGTGCCTAATATGGACAACGCAAGAACCTCTTTTTTGCTGGAAGTCATTGCTAAACAACGAAAGGTCACTTTCATTTTTAAGTAACACAAATTAATAAACCATCTGTGTTAGAAAAGGCATCTCTGTTCCTTGCAGGCTGTGGTGCTGATAGGAGAACAAGGAACCGCCAAGACAGTGATGATTAAAAGCTTTATGAAAAAGTATGATCCTGAGACTGACCTGTCCAAGTCTCTAAACTTCTCATCAGCCACAGAGCCCATGATGTTTCAGGTAATGTGTCTGCTGTCATCCTTTTGTCAGTGTGCTTTCATTAGTAGTTGATCTATGCATAATTTGCTTGCACAGAGGACCGTGGAGAGCTATATTGAAAAAAGAGTGGGAAGCACATACGGACCACCTGGAGGACGTAGAATGACCATCTTTATTGATGATATTAACATGCCAATTGTGAATGAATGGGGGGATCAGGTCAGCATTGGTTTTCATTTCTATGTCCCGAGGTTTTCTGCTTTTGTTACTCATTAGTTGTTCTTGCAGATCACCAACGAAATTGTCCGTCAGATGATGGAAATGGGTGGCATGTATAATCTGGACAAACCCGGAGACTTTACGACTATTGTGGATGTACAGATAATGGCGGCCATGATTCATCCCGGAGGTGGCAGAAACGACATCCCACAAAGACTCAAGAGGCAGTTTACGGTCCTAAACTGCACTCTTCCATCTAACTCCTCCATTGATAAGATCTTTGGTAGCTTTCTCGAAAATGTATTGTTCCTTTCATATTACATCAAATTCAGAGTAATGCTTCTGGTCTCTTTGTTGTAGGCGTGATCGGTTGTGGATATTTCCATACAGCTAGAAACTTCAAGAAAGAAGTAACAGACATGATTCCGCACCTTGTATCTGCCAGCAGAATCTTGTGGCAGTGGACCAAGGTAAGGGGAAATCGATTGGAAATGATGGTGAAATTATAATATTCACATACTGGCATGTGTCGTGTTTTTACTTTTTATTTTAAGGTGAAGATGCTTCCGACCCCCTCCAAATTCCACTATGTCTTCAATTTGAGGGACTTGTCCAGAATTTGGCAAGGAATGCTCAACATTAAGGCCGATGAGTGTGACAATGTTTGTACACTTTTAGCCCTTTTCAAAAATGAATGCACACGGGTCATTGCAGACAGGTACAGCGTGACAACATTGCTCAGTTCGAAACATAAAAAGAAAAAAACGAATAATTGTCTTGGCCATAGGTTTATTTGCACAGAAGACAGGGAGTGGTTTGAGGCGAACATTACTCGTGTGGTCGATAAGCATGTGGACTCCAACCTTGTTCCACAGTTGCATCCAGAGCCGTATTTTGTTGATTTTCTGAGAGATGCCCCAGAGCCCACTGGAGAAGAAGCGGATGACGCCTGTTTGGATGCACCAAAAATCTATGAACTGGTAAAGTGAATTCTTCCACTATTGTACTTCCAGAAATGTGACTTTTACCTAATCAAACCATGGTGTGCCAGGTGCCGTCCTTTGAGTTTCTGTCAGAGAAGCTGATGATGTATCAGAGACAGCACAATGAGGTTATAAGAGGCGCAACTCTGGATTTGGTTTTCTTTAGAGATGCCATGACTCATCTTGTCAAGGTCAGACAATATTCATGAAAAAGATTGAGGCACATAATGCAGAATAAAGTGCAATTTATTATGACTTTTATTTTTAAGATATCGCGTGTCATTCGAACCGCTAATGGCAATGCGCTACTTGTGGGAGTTGGAGGATCAGGGAAGCAGAGTTTGACTCGGCTTGCTTCATACATAGCAGGATACAACATTTTCCAAATCACACTAACAAGGTTTACATCATCAACATTTTTAGATCTTGCAAAAAATACCTTTAAAACAACATTATACATTTTTCAGATCATACAACGTCAGTAATTTCATTGAGGACCTGAAAGTGTTATACAGGATTGCTGGGGCCCAGGGCAAAGGAATCACTTTCATCTTCACAGACAATGAGATCAAAGATGAGGCCTTCCTCGAGTATCTCAACAATGTTCTTTCTTCTGGAGAGGTGAGAGTGCATCTGTCTTTCTTATGCAATATGATGCCATCGTTGCGTCGCATTGTTTTGTCTTCTTTTGAGCCAATCCACATGGATTTGTGATCTGCTTGCAGGTCTCCAACCTTTTTACAAAAGACGAAATCACTGAAATTACACAGAACCTGATCTCAGTGATGAAAAAGGAGTTTCCTCGGATTCCACCAACTTTTGACAACCTCTTTGACTATTTTATTTCACGATCCAAAAAGAACCTGCATGTAGTATTATGCTTCTCACCAGTACGTTATATTTAACCACTTTTGGCCACTCAGAAGCTTGACTGATGCACTAATAATAACCTACTCATTTGTGTTTTATTGTTACAGGTTGGGCAGAAGTTTTCCTCCAGGGCTCTGAAGTTCCCAGGACTGATTTCTGGTTGCACAATGGACTGGTTTACACCTTGGCCCACTGAAGCTCTTGTCGCTGTGTCCGCGCACTTCCTGTCAGAATTTCATATGGTTTGTTCTCCACAAGTGAAGTCCGCTGTGATGACTACCATGGGCACATACCACGATAAAGTGTCAGATATGTGTGAAAGCTACTTTGAAAGGTAAACAGTAACACCCAGGGGATTATTGTCTTTCATGGAGTCACCATTATTGATTTTGTTTTTTTTATTTTTTTATTGCAATGTTTAACAGGTTCAGGAGAAGAACTCACGTCACACCGAAATCCTATCTCAGTTTCATAAATGGTTACAAATCTTTGTATGGTGAAAAGCATAAATACATCGACACATTGGCGGAGCGCATGAATGTTGGTAAGAGAGACATGTTTGTCAGTTTTTGTTTTGTTTGTATACGTTTCAACACGATGTATGTAACTTCAGGATTGGATAAACTTATGGAGGCCAGCGAGTCTGTGGCTAAACTTTCAAAAGAACTTGAAGTGAAAGAAAAAGAGCTTGCAATAGCATCTGCAAAAGCTGAGAAGGTATTTTTAGATGGCGATTAGTCTGTAAATGTTGATATGAACAGCAATTCAACATTCTTTGTGCAGGTTGTGGCAGAAGTGACTGTCAGTGTCCAGGCTGCCAATATCATAAAAAATGAGGTGCAGATTGTGAAAGATAAAGCTCAGAAAATTGTAGAAGAAATTGGGGTGGAGAAGGCCATTGCTGAGGTGAAACTTGAGGCTGCGGAACCTGCCTTAGAGGAGGCGAAAGCAGCTCTAAATGTGAGAATGGTGATATTTTATTGAACATTGTCTTGGGGTGGCATTTTGTTATGATGTATGCTTAAAACTTTCAGACAATCAAACCAGCCGACATTGCCACTGTGAAGAAATTAGCCAAGCCCCCGCATCTGATCATGAGGATTATGGACTGCTGCCTGCTTTTATTTCAAAAGAGAGTGGACGCTGTGTCTATTGATCCTGAACGGCGCTGTTTAAAGCCATCGTGGTCCGAAGCTCAGAAAGTAATATTGGTCACCATTAATTACTATAATGTTATGTATGCAGTGATTAGTATAACCAAATCTTCTTTCGTGTTTTAGCTTCTGAGCGGTTCTGGATTTCTGGTAAATCTTCAGCAGTTTCCGAAAGACAAAATCAATGAAGAAACTGTAGAGTTACTTAAGCCTTATTTCGAGATGGAAGACTACACAATGGAGAATGCAAAGAAAGTCTGTGGTAATGTAGCAGGTCTCCTGGCCTGGACCAAAGCTATGGCCACGTTTTATGGAATCAACAAGGAAGTTCTGCCACTGAAGGTAAAATCACTGTAGATAGAACTGATTCATTTAACTTATTATATTATCAACGTGTGTGCAACTACTCAATTACAAATCCTCTGAGAAGTGTTCTGCCCTTTGTGTTTAGGCAAACCTAGCTGTACAAGAAAGCAGGCTGAAAGTGGCTATGAACGAGTTAGGCACGGCTGAAGCTCTGCGAGCAGAGAAGCAGGCAGAGTGTGATGTAGTGATGGCCAAATGCAATGCCGCTATGAAGGAGAAACAGGTTTGCTCTCCATTTACCAAGGTTTTTTGTCATTTGTGGGAGTATAAATAATAATGTAGCTGAATTTTAGGCCTTGCTAGATGATGCAGAAATGTGTAAAAATAAAATGCAGGCTGCATCTGCTCTTATTGATGGTCTGAGTGGAGAAAAGATTCGATGGATAGAACAGAGCAAAGAGTTCAAATCACAGATCAACAGGTATTTCATTGACTACTACCTACTCTATCTGTTGTTGTTCAAAACTAATACATTCTTACTGTGCAGACTTGTGGGCGATGTGCTGCAGCTCACCGGGTTTCTGTCCTACTGCGGGCCATTTAACCAGAGCTTCCGTAACATGTTAATTAAAGAAATCTGGGAGGCAGAACTCAGGAAAAATAAAATCCCCTTTACAGAAAAGCTCAATCTTATTTCTGCTTTGGTTGACCCACCAACTGTAAGTTTTCTTGTTTCCACTTTCTTTCAGCATGCCCGGCCATTTGAAGTGATACATCTGTCTCACATTTTTAATTTGTTAAAGATAAGTGAGTGGAATCTCCAAGGCTTACCGGGAGATGATTTATCTGTCCAAAACGGCATTATTGTCACAAAGGCAACAAGATACCCACTGCTGATAGATCCCCAGACACAAGGAAAAGCCTGGATTAAGAGAAAGGAACAGGAAAATTCACTCCAAGTATGTTTTCCTGTGGAGCTTTCCTAACAGTTTTAGCAAATCAGTGACAGTTAAAAAAAAAAAAAAAAGGTTTGTAATTATTGTGTGGTTGCTGTGTCAGGTGACGTCGCTTAATCACAAATACTTCCGTACACATTTGGAGGACTGCCTAAACTTGGGATGCCCCATGCTCATTGAAGATGTCCGCGAGGAGCTTGACCCCGCCCTTGACAATGTTCTGGAGAAAAACTTTGTCAAAAGTGGCAACAGTTACAAGGTACAATACAACTTACAATATGTTTATTTAGCTTGTTTGAAATCATACATTTTGACACCCATTCTTAAACCTGCTCTATAGGTTAAGGTAGGAGACAAGGAAATGAACGTCATGGCTGGGTTTCAGCTGTATATTACCACCAAACTACCAAATCCAGAGTACTCCCCAGAAGTTAGCGCAAAGACGTCTATCATTGATTTCACTGTTAATATGAAAGGTTTAGAGAACCAGCTCCTCGGTCGGGTCATTTTAAAAGAGAAAAACGTGCGTATTTACTGCTAGGTAAATTACTGAGTGTTTCAGGATTTTAAGTGCGATTTTTTGTTTACACTGCAATAGGAATTAGAAGCCGAAAGATTAAAGCTGATTGAAGATGTAACCGCAAACAAGCGTAAGATGCAGGAGTTGGAAGATAATTTGCTCTACAAGCTCAGTAGCACTAAAGGTAGAAGATTTTCACTCCCATTCACACCATAACTTAATCATGAATTAACATGAAACATTTGAATCTAGGTTCCTTGGTGGATGATGACTCCATGATTGGTATTCTGAGAACCACAAAGCAAACTGCTGCTGAAGTGAGTGTAAAGCTCAGTGTAGCGGCAGATGCAGAAGTAAAGATCAATTTAGCTCAAGCTGAATATCGTCCAGTCGCCTCTCGGGGAAGTATCCTGTACTTCCTCATCACAGAGATGAGCATGGTCAATGTCATGTATCAGACGTCCCTCGGTCAGTTCCTGAAAATCTTTGACCTGTCACTTGAAAGGTACAGTCATATTATATACTGTGCAAACGGTTAAGATCAAATTAAGATGATAATAATTCTACCACTGCAGGTCAGAGAAGTCCTCCAAAACTCAAAAGCGAATTGCAAACATTATTCAGCATGTCACATTCGAAGTGTTCAGATACACAGTCAGAGGCCTGTATGAAAACCATAAGTTCATTTTCACTCTACTTTTGGCTTTGAAGATTGATTTACAGAACAAGAAAATAGAACATAACAAGTTTCAGGCACTTATTAAAGGTAGGGTTGTGTCTTATTTGGATATCTTCCATTTACATTAGTAATTCAGTTTTTCCAATAATTCATGTCTAATCAATAGGTGGCGCAGCTCTGGACTTGAAAACCTGCCCTCCAAAGCCGTTTAATTGGATCCTGGACATGGTTTGGCTCAATCTTGTAGAACTCAGCAAACTGGCCCAGTTTAGTAACATAATAAACCAGGTAAGAGTCATTCTTTTGAATAAACTAAACTTCATGTGTCCATTTTATAGTGTATGGCTCTTTTTAAAGGTATCTCAGAATGGAAAAGGATGGAAAGCTTGGGCAAATTCTGATGCTCCAGAAGAAGCTGTGATCCCAGATGGATATAACTCCTATGATGTGTTCCACAAACTATTACTGATCAGGTCTACTCTTATTGTTTGTAAATTCATTTTCGTGCCAATTTCCAACGTGTTTATTTTTGTCCTAGGTCATGGTGCCCTGACCGTACATTATGTCAAGCCATGAAATATGTGGAGGATTCGCTGGGCACAAAGTTTGCAGAGCCAGTCATCTTGAACCTTCACACCACATGGGAAGAAAGCGACCCTCGCACTCCACTGATCTGTTTCCTTTCCATGGGCTCCGATCCAACTGATCAGATTGAAGCTCTCGCTAAGAGACTCCAGCTGGGTACTCGTGTCAAAACGTGTCAAACTCTTCACTTTTCTGCGTAATTTGGTAAATGCTGAGTGTGTGTTCTGATGCAGAATGTGGAGCCATATCAATGGGGCAAGGACAAGAGGTGCCTGCGAGGAAGCTTGTTCAGAAGTCAATCACACGAGTATTTATCAATCATGATGCACACTCGCTTTGAAACTGTGGATGCGACAACTCACATTGTATTTTATATCTAGGGAGGCTGGGTACTTCTGCAGAACTGTCATCTGGGTCTGGGGTTCATGGAAGAACTGCTTGAAACTATTACTGTCACAGAAACTATGCATGACAGTTTCAGAGTGTGGATCACCACTGAACCCCACAATAAGTTCTCCATTACTCTTCTACAGGTGACCAACATTTTTGTGATATTTCTGACAAAAATGTCTATATTTTTAAACTCGTTCTTTTTCTCCTGTGGCCAATGCAGTGTTCGATCAAGTTTACCAATGACCCACCTCAAGGGGTCCGCGCTGGCCTGAAGAGAACATTTGCTGGAATTTCACAAAACCAACTTGAAGTCAGCAACTTGCCCGCGTGGAAGCCTTTGCTTTACAGTGTGGCTTTCCTCCACACGGCTGTCCAGGTAAGTCCACCACCTACTAGTATGAAATGCAATGTAAAGCGTCTTTTTGCGTGCAGAAAAGCTTTATATAAAAGCAAGGCATTAACATTATCATGAGAAATATATTTTCTTTGCACAGGAACGCCGTAAATTTGGTCCACTGGGTTGGAACATCCCCTATGAATTTAACTCATCTGACTTTACTGCAAGTGTTGAATTTGTTGAAAAACACTTGGATGTGTGTGGAAAAGTAAGGTACTCTGAGCAGGAGTATATGTTTGTTCATTAAAGTTAGTGACTCTTCACTTTGGTCTTTAGGATGTGTCCTGGATAACTGTACGGTACATGCTGGCCGAGGTGCAGTATGGAGGAAGAGTAACTGATGATTATGACAAACGACTCCTGCAGTGTTTTGCCAGGGTAATAATCACAACATCGGTGTCGAATTTTTTCTGCGTTTCACTGTTTCATATTGTATCTACAGGTGTGGTTCAGCAAAAAGATGTTTGATCCATCCTTTTGCTTTCACACTGGTTATAAAATCCCAGTGTGCAAAACAGTAGATGAGTACATGGAATACATTCAGAGCCTTCCCACAGTCGATTCACCTCAAGTCCTGGGTCTGCATCCCAACGCTGATATAACGTAAGGACAATCTTAGCTTCATTTGCCCTCCAATCACATGTCATGCTGAGTTTGTCACGGGGGAGCATTGAAGTATAATTCACACTGGATTTGTTATAATGTTTATTTCACCTAGGTACCAGACAAATACTTCCGCAGATGCTCTTGACACAATCACAAATATTCAACCAAAAGAAAGTGGTGGAGGATCAGGAGAGACCCGTGAGTCAATTGTTTACCGAATGGCGCATGACATGTTGGGCAAACTGCCCCCTGACTATGTGCCTCATGAGGTATGTCCCTTTAACGTGCTGTAATTTGACAAACTCTCCTCTGTCTTTATATAAAATTATAACATTTGTACTCAGGTCAAAGCCAGGCTCATAAAGATGGATGCCCTGAAACCAATGAACATCTTTCTACGCCAAGAGGTGGATCGGATGCAAAGGATTATAACTGCTGTACGCACCAGTTTAACAGACTTGAAACTGGCTATTGATGGCACCATCATAATGAGTGAGGTCAGATCAATACATATTTTCACTTTTCCCGGGTTTTGGAGGCATTAGTAAAATGTTTTGCTTTAACTGTTGTTTTCTTGCTACGCTCTTCCACTCTCAGAATCTCCGAGATGCCCTGGATAACATTTTTGACGCCCGTGTCCCGAATTTATGGAGGAAAATCTCCTGGCATTCGTCTACTTTGGGTTTCTGGTTCACTGAGCTTCTGGAGAGAAACAAACAGTTTTCCAGCTGGGTTTTTGAGGGACGGCCTACTACCTTCTGGATGACAGGATTCTTTAATCCTCAAGGTAATTCTAAGGGGTTTTATGTGTTTTATGTTACACTGTTCAGTCATTTACCAAATCGTACACTCTTCATGTGAGTTTATGATTACTGTAAGTCTACGATTCAATAGTTGGTGATCTTCGTGATTATTTCAGGTTTTCTGACGGCCATGAGACAAGAAGTTACAAGGGCAAATAAAGGCTGGGCTCTCGATACAGTCACCCTGACTAACAAAGTCCTCAAACAGGCCAGAGAGGAGATCACAACATCTCCTAAGGTACAACATTTAACTTGACTTCACCAAACATTAGCTCTTGTTTTGTACAATGTTGTCCTTTTCACTATTATAGGAAGGAGTGTATGTCTACGGCCTGTACTTGGATGGGGCCGGATGGGACAGAAAGAACACCTACCTCATCGAGTCCTCTCCAAAAGTGCTGTTTACTCCGCTGCCAGTCATACATATGTTTGCTGTCAACTCCACTGCCCCTCCGGACCCTAAGCTCTACGTCTGCCCCATCTATAAGAAACCCAGACGCACAGACCAGAATTACATCACTGCTGTGGTGTTGTCTACTGTCCAGTCTCCAGATCATTGGATACTGCGTGGAGTTGCCTTACTCTGTGATATCAAATAAGTTATGATAGTATTTTATGTATGACCTGTAATTATTATTAATAAATAGATCATTTATACTGTGTAAACGTTTGACCAGTTTTACAGTATGTACATAGACACTGGGGTTGTCGATCAATCAATTCTAATTAAACGTATTCACTTTATTATCATCTCATGTTGCATTACTCAACACAAGTCTGCAGGTACGTGGATCTATTCATATAGTAACTAGTCTGTATAGAAAATTAGGTGCATAAAACAATTCATCAGTGCAGGTCGTAACAAAATCCTCTTGATCCTGATTGTTGTATGCTCACGCTCCAATTGCAGATGCCCTTGTTTTGGTGTGGGATATCGGCTTATCTTTAGTAACCTGACACTGCGGTACACTGGTGCAGCGCTCAGGCCAGAGTCCCATCAAACATTCATGAAGAAGGAGAACCCTACATCCAGACTCCGCTCTCACTAAACGCCTCTACACCAGCTGCTGGAGGAGCCATGGAGGAGATTTTGAACTGCCCCGTCTGCCAAGATTTATTCAGCGACCCCGTAACTTTGGGCTGTGGACATAACTTTTGCTTTAGCTGCATCAACACGGTTTGGGACAATGACGGTTCAGAGGCGGGACCTTACTTTTGTCCCGAATGCCAAGTGCTTCTCTCTTCAAAGCCTAAATTGGAAATCAACGCGCATCTCCAAGACAAGGTTAAGAGTTGTGCAAGCGATCAAACAGAAAACAGGGGAGCAATTCTCCAGCTATCCTCTGCGACCACTGCATTGAAATCCCCTCGGTAGCTGTCAGGACCTGTCTGACCTGCGATGCATCTTTGTGCCAGGCCATGCCCTCTTACATGAGCAGAGATTGGCCCTAAAGCAGCACACTTTGGTGGAGGTGACCCGGGACCCTCTGTCTCTTAAGTGTCAGGAGCACCGGGATGAGCTGAAGTTTTCTGTGTGGACGACAGGGTCCCGGTCTGCTGCCTGTGTGTACTGGTGGGAGCGCACAAGAACCACAAGACGCCGCAGCTGCATGAGGCTTGCGCCAACTTTGAGGTAAATAGCGATGATAAGTGAGGTGGTAACTGGAACATATGGGTACCTGTTAGAGAAGGTGCTTTGGGTCAAATAGAGGACAAAATTCACAATATTACACGTTAGCCTATTTAATGGTATTGTCTATTCATTGTATTTTGGTTACTTTTTTATATTGTTTTCATTACTGCCTATGTGTCTTTAGACTGTGCTGGAGAGCTCATTGAACCAGCTTCTGAAGAGGAGAAATGATGCTGAGAATACAATCAAGGAGTTGGAGTCACTCTATGCACAAACTGTGGTACGATTTCTCTTTATAGTTTCCATCTAAATTGTTTTTTTTTTTTCTGACAAATATTACAAGTAGATTTGTTATTTATGCTGTGTTTAACGTAATGAAACCACAGGGACACTGGAGTATTCTGGTGTTTGTATAAACTAAACACATGCAATCTTTATTACTTGCTAAATGCAGTCATTCAAATTGCAATTTTTTCCTCTAATTTGCATTGTGGCTTATCTTTTAAATTTGACAGTAAAAATCAACACTGATGACGTTTCCTATCGTAGTTGAAGTGTTAAAGTAACATGCGCTGTCAGAAGTATGAAGAATGTCGTCACCTCTCTGTTGCAGCTTAATATTTATTAACACCTTTGCGATGTGTGGAGAATTGTGTTAATCTAGTGAGAGGTTGCATATGTGCTCAACTGCTGCAGTGACATATTGTATAATGTCTGGAATCAGGTGAACTCTAAAGAATACTATAACGCTCACAAAATTATTTTCAATTTAAAGGCCTTATAAAAAAAAATTGTGATGGAATGAAATGTGGTTTGTCCTTTCCCTTCAGTATACTGTAAAGGCTGGCATTTCTGGAAAACAGGGTTTGAAACAACAAATTAAATTAGTTCTATGGCTTTGTGTTTAAATTGATCAAGTCTGTCCCGCCACATCTCAAATCCTCTCACGTCCGTTCTTTATTATTACTTAATGAGGTGGTCACTCAAACACTTTCTTACATTACATCTCCTCGTGCCACAGAAGTCCGCTGCGGACCTGCGTGAGCGTATCACTGATAAGTACAGTCGTATCCACGTGGTTCTGGATGGAGACGAGCGTTTGATGAAGCAGATCGTGGATGCGGAGGAGGCCTGTGTGACCGAGTGGCTGGACGTCCAGAGGGAGAAGATGGAGCAGAAGATACAGGACATAGATCAGCTGAGGGCCTCCACCAAAACACTGCTGCGGGAGAACAACCAGCTTAGGTTCCTCAAGGTATTTAGGCTCAAATGTTTGTCTGGTTTATGATCATATTGTGCTTAGTTTACATATGTAAAGCCACGGGTCAAGCATTTTACTGCACTGTATAGAGTGGTTCCTAAAAGTGTGGTATACAGTATGGAAACAAAACCCTTGATATTCTTCTTTATTTCATGGTAATATGATTAATCATTACTCAACCAACTATGAAGACTGTAAGTTACCACTTCTTGGTAAACAGGACTACAAAATGCATTATTTCTTGTTGTTGACCTTAGTTAAAGGGCAAATCTTATTGCTAAAATCAGCTTCAAATGAACAGGGTCTCCTATCCACAATCTCAGCACCTGCCCCAAATCGAGACTTCATTCATGGTAGTGCAGGGCTGCAGTGACTTGAAGCTCAATGACTGAATTAAGGAGGTTCTTTCGACTGAGGAATGGTGTGTTCAAATACAGTGAAACTTGTGCTTGTGTCCTCATATGCAGCTTAGGTAACCCAGTAATAGCACATCCTCCAACCATTACCTTTCATGCTGCTTCATTCCACACATGATATTAAAGTGCTGTAAAGAAAGGCACAACCACCAGCAAGTCTGGCTCCTGAGAAAAACAGCTGTTGTAGATCAATTTTGTTAAATTTTGCTCTACTACTTCCAAGACACCATGTTTGTCCACAAGAAATGCCATGTTTCTGCTGGTCTGATGTGTTACTCAGGTGTGCCACACTTATATATTTAAATATGATGTAAAATCTGCCAGCTCTAAATTTAAAGAGCATTATCTCATAAATCAGCTTGGATATCTTGCAAACAATTACCCAATATGTAGGCAAGGCAAGGCAAGGCAACTTTATTTATACCGCGCATTTCATACACAAGGCAACTCAATGCGCCTCAATGCTTATATGTAAATGACCATTAAAAGTAGTTTATTCCCACAGTTTTAATAGTAATCTGTTTAATCTGTCCAGACATGATTCATTTTCCTTTATTTTCTTCACAGCAAATCACAGCTCAGAATCTGTGGTGAGTATTTATTTAATCGTTTTGATGCATGTCTAATTGTCTATATAGCATCCACTCACGAGCTGTTCATTGCAGCGACCCTCCGGACCTGCCCCCGATCCCTGCAGTGGACCGGTCTCTCTGTGAGCCCGAGAAGCTGAGGACAGTGGAGCGAATGGTGGATGACCTCTCCATGTCTCTGTCCCAATACTTTCCAAGACTGTGGTCATGTGAGTGCACCGTCCAAATACTCTCCTATCTAAAATAATCCCTTTCTGTTTGTACATAATGTTGATTTCTTTCCTTTTATATTTGCAGATCTAAGTTCCCCAGCTTTGGACTTTCAAACCGCCCACCCTAAATTAGAAATATCCCAGGACAAGCGGAAAGTCTGTTGGAGAGAGCAGCCAGTGAGTGTGTTTACCCATAGTACACAGCCTTTTGACTCCCAATATAGTGTTTTGGCGGAAGAAAGTTTCACGAGGGGACGGCATTACTGGGAAATCATTGTGCACGATAAACCATATTGGCTTATTGGGGTTACGACTGAGCCCCTCCGGAAAAACAACGGACCCACGACTAACGCTATAGGTCTGGATAAGTCATCCTGGTGCATCTATCACGCAGAAGGGCAATATCTAGCCTGTCATGACGCTGAAGAGAAGCCTCTAAACCTCGGGAAGCGGGTCAGAAAGTTGGGCATTTTCGCTGATCTCCACAAGAGGGAGCTCTCGTTCTACGACGCAGACGCAATGGCCTTGATTCACCAGTTCACGGTGCAGTGCAAGGAGGCGATGTATCCCATGTTTAACCCGTGCTTTGACGTGAATGGGGTCAATAAGCACCCGCTGACCCTGTTCTGGATTAAAGAGCCTTGGGATTGGTATGACAACAGTGAAGAGTTCATAGGAAAAGAAAACACAAGTACTGAACAAGAAAATAATGGGTGATTTCCAAAGTAGGCAACATTTTAAGGCCCTTTAACTTTGGAGTGGACGGGGTCTTGACCATGAAACCATCCTCTTAATATCGTCATGGTCAGGGAACGCTAGATACCTAGACCTCCACCACTTCCACTTGCTCTTTTTCTCATCCGGAAGCAGGATCTGCCCCACAATGAACCAAAACTGAATCAATTTCTTACTTGTATTTTGGGGGGTAAATGTGCACGCTAGTTTTGCAATCTCTGGTTGTAAACTATAATTTGCATGGCAGTGTTTTGAGGAATGACTTGACTCAGAAAATAAATGACCCATCAGTGATCTAATGTCTCACCGTGTCTCCATGCTCATTTCACCAAAGAGGGCACTCACTATTATCGTCTTCAAGCAGTTCTTCGAGACCGATACCTCTACGGCAATTTGAATAACTAACTGTACTTTTTTAGTCCCGAGCGCCATCAGGGCTGGCGAAGGGGCTCTTGTAATCGTATATAGAGTGCGCGAAGCCTCCTCTCAAACATGCACTAAAGCACTCCTCTCGTCGTGCACGTTCCGTGCACGTGCACATGTATCATTATACGAACATTGTAATTGGACGGTGCGCGAAGCGGAGCGCACTTCCCCAAAGTGCGAACAAAACGCACAAAACGAGCGCGAAGCGCTCCCCCCTCTCAAACACTCACTAACGCACTCTTCTTGTCGTGCACGTCCCGTGCACATACACATATAATGCAAAAATCAACATTGTAATTGTACAGAGCCCATAAAAGTCAAGGGGCGACTGAGAGCCCTGGGACCTCTACCATGAGGTAGGAATGCCTGAGCGCTTTCCGAAAATATATAGTTTATGGTACCTGCGTAAGCGGGAACATTGTTTTCGTATGGGAATATTATTCTTTCTTTCTTTCTTTCGCACCGTCACAATTTTCACCCAGTGAACATCGACGAAAAGTCACAGATTTTGGCCCAAAATTCAAACCCGATCCGACGCAACTTTCGACTATTTCCAAATTTTGAATTTCAAAATAGTGGCGCGACAGCGCCACCTCCATCTTTTTTTAACATTGCGAGATAGGACTTGGCCAAAAATGAAGTTTGTCGTAGAATCATACAAATCGGTACAGACGTGCATCATGACAAGTTGAGCAAAAAATAATTATTACGGCAACGCCATCCGCCATATTGGGTGTCGGCCATTTTGGATGACAGCCTTTATTTTTCACTTGGTACAAAATCTATCTCCTCCTAGAGGAGATAGATTTTCGGAATGACCTAATTTTGGGTGGGAAATAATCTTGAGAAGTAGAACTTTAAAAGTTATCCAAATTATTTTTCTAAGTTTTACGGTTTTTATGCGGCAAAGCCGCAAACTGTACGAAGTATTTTGAGATTTTTCGCAAATAAAAATGGCTCCTATTTGCACATATGAAGCCTGATTTCGCTCATTTTATCAGTTGTTAAAGTCACAGTCCTAAACACTTTTTTTTTGGCAAAATTCAAATTGGGCGCGATAGCGTCCCCTATAAGAATTATATGGAGAGTACAAATTTTAGTTTTACGAAAATTAAAATAATTTGGCACAAAATTCTATTTGGTCATTCCGATCAGAAAAGTAAATTACACCCATGCCATATTTTTCACGGTGTTGCCGTAGCGATGACCAGAACGTCCCATTTTATTTTGATGGAAAAAATGTTAAACTCCATAATTCAGCGAGAAGTGAGGAACCAAAGGTTATCCAAAGTACTTGGATAACTTAGTTTAGTTTATTTATTTGTTTGAGCAGTTAACCTGCTCAAAGGGAGTGGGCTGAAGCCAAAGGCTTATAAGCGCCCACCCCAAAATAAAAATAATAACATTACATTTAATATTTACAAGGTAGCAAATCATAAACAAAGGAACATAGGGCAAAGTAACAATAAATAATGAAGAAGAATAAAATAAAATCAACAGCAAAATAAAAAGCAACAAAAGAATGTGCTACTTTTATGTTATAAAGGTGCATTAATGCATATTATACTCTGAGATCTTGCTACTTCCCAGTTGTCATTACCATCCTCAATATAATTTAATTTGGGTTTAATTATCATTATTATTATATTTGTTTAATTGAGTTATATGTGAAGTATGATGTAAGCCCTGCATAGTGAGGTGCATTAAAAAGCCAGGGTGTAGAGCGGGCCAGTTGAAGAGGGCAGTAACTCCCCATCAGCAAACCCCCACCCAGCTGCCCTAACAGCAACAACAACACAAATAACCTTTGTGGATATTCTGCGGCGCAGCCGCAGCCCTAAGTAAAATGTAAAAATATGCTTCAGTTTGCAGATATAGTGTGATACAAATTCATACTAATTTTTCTCTGTATAATGTCAATATTGAGCGCGGGGTGCGCGTTAGTGCATTCCAAAAATCCTAAAACTAAGACCCTTGGGAAAAAAGTTAAAAACAAACATAAAGGCAGTAGCAATAACGGAATTTTAGATTGAGGGAGACAAAAGGGCGTGCTTTGCGGCTATATTTTTGCATTAATTTTACTTCTCAGTCTGATGTATTATTTCCCCAGGACAGTACACACACAGGATTTATGCTGCCTGTCAATGATATAAAAAGTTATTACTTGCTTAACTTCTGATTATTAATTTATTGAACAGAAAACAGTTACAGATGAATAAGTTGTCATGAAGTAAATTATTACATTTTTTTTTTAAATGACCTTACTGAACGATATTGTCGCCATGAACAGGTCAATGTTATTTGCACAAATGTAATAGAAAACAGCTACATTGTATATGAATTTATTACAAAGGTCAAATGAGAATAAAAATGTCAGGTTGAGTGAATGCAAATCGTGAAGACTCACATCATGTAGACATCCCACATTTACATTTCTTGATCCTGGTCTTGGACCTAATCCAGTCCACATAGTTTGCGACCCGAGTGTAGACTCCAGGTTTATTCTTTTTGCCACACTGGTCACCCCAGGACACCAGCCCATACACCATATAAGCGCTGTTCTGTTCACAGCTCAGAGGGCCACCAGAGTCTCCCTGGGGTATGAAACACAACAGGTATCAGGGGGCAGTAAAAGAAGGATTTTCTGAGAAAATGTTCAGTACAATTTTACTTATTTACATAGAACAATACATAGAAACATTAAACCTGGGCATAACACAGAAGTAATGGTTGTGGTTATTGCTGTAGTTATAGCAAAGAATTGCAGGAGAAGTAGTAGCATTGCGACTACAGTACAAAAAACATTTTGAATATTAATAGATACTTGAGTTAACTTCTTGATAACTGTAACCTCTGTCCTGCTGTCCCGCAATTCACAGACATACAATCCATAGGTGCCCGACTGACCTGACAAGAATCCACCCCTCCCGCCAAGTGTCCCGCACACAGCATGCCATTGTCCAGGACTCGGCCATAAATCTGTGGTTGGGAGCATTTCTCTTGGTTAATCAGCAGCACTTTGGCCTCGAGCAGGTGATTGGAGCCGAAAGACGCTATAAATAGAAAATAGAGATATAGTTTAGTTTTAGTTTAGTTTATTAGTTTATTTGAGCAGTTAAAATTCTGCTCAAAAGGAGTGGGCTGAAGCAAAGCTTATAAGCGCCCACCCCCGACATCAACGAAACAAAAACAATTGATCAAATCACACAAGTACAGGGAGCATGCCACAAAGCACAAGACACAAGAGCAGGAACACAGCACACACACACACACAACGCACCCCTCCGTGACCCAACCCACCTGCCACAGCTACACCATCAATCCCACACTAAGCAACATCACATTCTGATCCCTTTTTTTTTCTATTTGTCCCACCGGCAAAGAGAACCCACAACCCACCAGAGCGGCCACCTCAACACGGACCACACCCACAAAGCATCTCTAGAATTGTTTGTACAAATATAAATTAACAGAGTTTAACGGAACGGAAAGGAAAAGAAACACAACTGAAAGGAAACACAACTACAACAGCTGTCTCATTTCATGTACGCTATGGCTAATACAAAGCAAGTGAAAAGGGCGATCCTTAAGTTATTTATACACATATATGCACACGTACACACCTACATACATACATACATATACACATACATATATATACACACATATACATATATATATACTGTATACATACATACATCCCCTTTTTTTTCTTTTTCCTTTTTTCTTTTTTTTTTTTTTTTTTACAGAGAAGGTTCACAGTTAACAACTTCCAAAAGGCACTAGCTCTGTGCCCAAAAGGCACATCAATATACATATTATATCATCCATGATCTTGCAACTTCCCAGTTGTCATTTCCATCATAGATTTTTTTTTTGTTTTTTTTTTTGTTCAATGGATTATGTAATATGTAAGCCCTACACACTGCAGTGCACCAAGAAGCCAGGGCGCAGAGCGGGTCCACCGAAGAGGGCAGTAACTTCCCATCAACAAACCCCACCCAGCTGCCCTAACTAGCTGTATTTGTAAATGATGTTCCTATGCTTAGTGGTGCGTTAAAAGACGAGGTTTATGAGCCCGTTGGGAGGATCCCTCTCAACAGATCCATAACTCGTTTATCCTAATTCTCAATTTTGTAATTTAGAGCAATAGAATGACAACCGTTCAGAGCAACAACACTGTCTTAGTTAATAAAATGCAAATGCAATTTAATTCTACTACTCCCCCTTGTGGCAACGTGTATCTTCTTCTCTGTACTTTTCAAAAGTCTTTTGTTTGTATTTATATTTGAACAGGTTGAAGTTTGGACATCGTTTCCAATACATTTAATGTTAATTCTGCAGTTGGGTCAATGACGTATAAGGGGTCAAAAAACATATTTTCAAAAAGTTTTTTCAAAACTGATGGCATGCATATTTTTGAGTTGATAATTTTGTGTTTAAACAAGTTATGTTTGTTAAATAACATTTAAAAGTATTTAAATGTATTTTTTGATGTATTTGTAGCTTCTCTGTATAAAAACGTGTCAGGTGGCGCAACCAAGTTTTTTCTAAAATTTTAATAGTTTCCAAAAAATTGTACAAAGTCAAATCTTTGCCAAGTATATCTTAGACAGTCTTTATCCTCTGAACATTTCATCAGTGATTTGTAACTGACTGATGCTGTAATCAGCAAGAAAACAGGAGGACCATGGACTGAGTGCTCGGTGTCAGCCCGAAACAGTTATCGGTTCAGTATCGGATATTTGAAACCAATAACTGATTTTTTTTTCTAGTATTGACTCTGATAACTTATACCAGTATTGGATCAGTGCATCCCTATAATTTTTAGATGGTAATTTGACATTTTTTGCAGTTGCACCACTTGACTGTCTGGTTGCACCACCTGACATTAGCAACTAATTTCAAATTAAATTGGCTTTATGTGGACTCTTATATTAGCTTTAGCATTTGTAAGCATGGGTAAACATTTACTTTTAAAACAAATTAAGACTTTTATAATAAAATAATATTTTCCAATATTTACATCGGTTGTACCACCTGACACCAAAAGTGTGACAGTTTACCTATGAGTCGGAAATAAGCTATTTTTTCTCAATTCTTGAAAGAGATTTTCAAACCTTTTCACTCAGCCATAAAGATAACTTGTTCTTCTGGCTGATGTCATATCCTGTTTGCTGTTACTATTCTTTATTTCAAAATAACAGCCCTGTTCTTACGGTTGTGCCACCCTGATATTTTAAGATTACAAATTGCCGGACAAAAGTTTTTTAGTGATCTCAAAAGCTTTAAAACTATGAATATTCACAAATGACGGCTTATTTGAAAGATATTTAACATACAATTATGCCATGATGTTTTGTTTTTTAATTGTTACTCTGAAAATACAATTTTCAGAAGCTTTATTAGTCTAATCATTTGCTCGGACGGTTGCACCACCTGACATTTTAGGGGTTTGAGGTGTGAAAACATAAAAAAATGTGTATTATTGAAATGTGATGAAAATGTGTTTAAACTAAATAGGTTTTGTAGAATAAAGTGATACATGTAATGAAAAGATTAAATTATTTAAAAAAGAAATATAACACTCGGACACAAAAATATGCACGTCATGTCAATGACCCAGTTTCAAATGAGAAAGCATTGTACAAACTGCAATATCATCATCATCATGGCAGCTTGCATTTTCTTCAGTTTGGATTCTCTCTGGGCCTAACAACAGCACTTTGGTTTGGAGCAGGTGCTGGAATTGTACAGCTACAGTATGTACATATATGTAAATTACTTATAATATGGTGTATTCGTAACGTGAACTAAATATCATTTATTTTGTATCTTTTCTACCAATATAGCTTAATATTTATGTTTAAAAAATGTTTGTAAATTGAAAGAGCAAACCCTGGATAAAGATTTAATGGCTGCATTGTACTGTAGTTGCTTTGAAAATGTGAACTTGTGCAGTGTCCTCACAGTTCTCTGTGACCCCCCATCCAGAAATGGTACACTCCATCCCATCAGGCAGCGGGCCGTCAGGCAGACAGGCTGTTTTCACAAACTGGGACTCTTTAGCACACTTGCCATTTTGGCCCTTCAGTCGCAGCAACGCTATGGAAACACAAGGACATACCAGGACATGCTTGTATTTAGTGCAACTATTGCACTATTGGATACAATTTTTACATTGTTGTATTTCTGTGATTATTTTCAGTATAATAAAAAATATATAATAAAATCACAGAAAAAATGTCAAATACTACTTTTTGTTGTGGCTTTGCGTTAAAACATTGGCTCACCTATATCATTGTAGACTGCGTATGGTTTCTCGCTGTAGTTCTCGTGCCTAATGGCCTCCTCCACAGTGAGAACCTGCTCATCTGGCTCCTTTGCAGACAGGTCCTGGCTTCCCAAAACCACCTGCATGTCTTTGTTCGTCTGACTATAATTACACACACAATTACATGCAACATGGGGATAGATGTAGTAAACACAGAAAGTGTATTTGTGAAGAGACAACAGGGGGGTAGACCAGTGTGGGATTTGGCAAATTTGACCAACGCCACAACTAGAGGTCAGGAAAGTTACAAAATTCAAGTAAATTTGAGTTTGCAAGTATAAAGTAACTTCTGAATACTTTCTCAAACAAAAATTGAACTGAATTCTATTGTTTCTTTTACTCACATGCAGTGTCCGGCGGTGAGCACCCAGCAGCTCTCGATCAGGACTCCTCCACATGTGTGGCCGTAGGACACATTGGAGTTCCGAGGTCTCACTTGCACCGACACTTGCCACGGGAGGGAACCCGGCGTAGGTTTGAGCCCACCGTAGATACGAGTGAGTTGTTTTTTGGGCTGTGGCTGTCCACATGTCTTGAACTGTGCCTCAGTGGTGTTGTGGGTGCGATAGGGACAGGGGAGGTAGGACGGGCCCAGTGGGGCCAGGAGGAGGCGGAGGTGCTGGTTCTATTGGCTTGGGGGGAGGAGGGCCAGACTTTCTGGGATCAGGCTGGTCTGTGGGTTCCACTGTAGATGGTTCACCTAAAAGCACAAGTAACGACTCTTTGAGAGACCATTTTATATCATTAAACAATGGAAAAACAAGTTCTAATATTTGATATTTAAGTATTTTTATTTCCAGTACAAACATGCAGTTTATAGATGGAAAAGCATGTTCTTTCAGAGCACTTTCCTTTTGAACTCTGGAATTAGACGTTTGTCACCCTCTCCATGGGGAAATACAGTGTGAAGCATGTTCAAAAATGTTTTGGTCTTAGACTTCATGGCCCGTGCAGGGAACTTTGATGTCTGCATTTGACCCATCCTTCCACCAGAGCCTCAGGTCTGGAGAAGTGGGCGACTGTGGAGCACCCATCTGGGGACCCATCTCCAGATTTTGAGCTAAGATCTCAGTCAGGGCCACCTAGTAGGAGGTTTTTTGCGTGCTATGTTTGTTTTGTGTTGACTGGTAAAACTGTAGCAACTGGAGGAAACCCGCCTGGACCCAGGAGAACATACAAACTCCATCATGCAGCCAGAATCAATGGTTTTCATTTGTCTTTTGTTTGAAAGTTAATTTCGAAGCTGAAATGGTCATAATGAGTGAAGGTGTAATTGAATAAAGGTTGAGGCTTGGACCAAACCTGTTGGATCATCACAGTTCCTGACATCGCAGTAGTCCCACTTGAGTTCGTGGCCTTTTCGGTAGAAGCACCAGGGCATTCGCTCACCATCGGGATTTCTGTAAAATTTGGTGATGTGTTACTCTACTCTCTCTGAATCAGTAAACAAATCTGTATATATCCACTATAATCATTTACTATTAAAGAATCCTAAAAATCCATCCTCTTTTAAGTTTGCAAAGCACTTTCAAGATTCAGGCACCCATTCAAACTGCCTGTAGGAAATTGACAACCTTCAGACCTAATATTTACACTGATCTTTAACTTAAATATTTGTTTTATTTCAGCACGTTTGTATTGGCTCTCCGTCATGCAGGACATTTCCATTGTTGTAGAGATTTCCAATATCACTTCTCTTCTCAACTCAACTTCACCCACCCAGTCCAGTCGACGGTATTTGAAAAATATCTACTGCGGTTTTCAGCATATAGTACAGGATTGCATCATGACCTGCAGTAGTTGTGTGGTCCCAGCCCGTCCTCGTTGTCAGTGGTGTCGAATGGGTCGGTGCCGTCCTTCAGGACGAAGTGTGAGTTCCAGAACAGACAATCGTGACCATTGTCTGTCTCACTCACGTTGCCCCGATACAACTCCCCATCGTCGGTGTAGCAGTCATTGGGACCTGGGGGCGAAGCACTACCGGTTAGCACCTGGCTATAGTGGCATCAAGACAAGCAGCAAACCAAATAGAATTACCAGTTTAGAATTATTGCAACAAATGACTCGCCTTCTTAATTGAATTGTACGCTAGTAAATACTATATTACATTACCAGTGTAGTCCTGTGTTACGCTCCAAAGTTTCATGAGGACATGTATTTCTATATTTAAAGTTCAATTTGACTCAATTACTGACCTGAATTTGGTCAGATCACTTAACATTTGGCGAGCATTCGCTTCACAACAGGCCAGTTTGACCTGAGCGACTGGCGATTGCAGCAATATTTACCGACTTTGCAGAGGCGTCCAGTGAACCCTGGGGAACACGTGCAGTCGAAGTCATTGCCGTCTCTCACGCACGTCCCGCTATTTTGGCATGGATTCGGCTCACACACTGCATCTGAAAGAAACCACATAATTAAATCTAAAATCTGTGGTAGAGGTAGAAATGAATGAGAATATTTTACCTTCACAGCAACATTCAAATGTCGTGTTCATAATCGATAAAACAAATGATCATAGCAGCAAATGAATTAAAATGTTGTCTTACAGTCAACACAGTTTGGAGGCAGGAATGGCGCTTTGCATTTGCATTCGTAATATGGAGGTTTGGACGTCACTACACACTCCCCGCGCCCACATTGTCCCCTTTTACAGCGTTTGAGAACTGATGAACACAATAATGAGACAATAGCATTAGTGTAATCCTGATAAAACATTTACGATTATGTTTCCTACAAACCTCTTTCGCATCTTTTCCCCTTGAACGGCTCTGGGCAGTCGCACTTGAACTCCCCCTTGCCTCTATCCTTTTCGCGGCAAACTCCATTGTGAAGGCAAGGGTTGGGTACGCATACACCTACAGTGTCTAGAAGAGCAGGTGCATGCGCTGCTGCCAGGACAGTAACAAGTTAACTCTCAGAAACCCTCCCATGATTCACACCTTAACACTTCACCCACATCGTCTGTGAACGTAACTCACAATAATGATGATGAAGCTTTCCATTTGTTGACACCTAATTGTTTGGACAATATCATATGTCATTGTTGTACTGTATTTGATTTTCACCTTCTGGCTCCTGTAGGTCATAGAGCCAGTCGCTGCTTTCATCGTCCTCGTCGTCACCTCCATCCCCTCCAGGAATGATCTGGAAGAACTCGTCTATAAAAGAGCCACTCGGTTAGTCTCATGTTCACAGTGAGGATGGGTTGACTGTGGACTTGCTCTGACCGTGGGTGATTGCGTCAAACCGCCCGTGGCCCGTGTGTTTGTTGTGGTGATCATGAGGATGCCCAGGTCCACGTTCATGAGTGGGTCCATGTCTGCCGTGATGAAAATGCTCCTCCTTTTTCTTCATCTGATCATGAGAAAACATTATTCAGACCAGAGGAACAAAAGGGACTGACTTTTAATGTTATGTCATAAGATAAACACACTACACAGAAATGATCATGCTTCCTTTTTTGGTTTGTCACAATATTACCGTAACCTAAAATGGCACAAACATGTGAAGGAAATATTTTCTTTAGTCATAAATGTAGTCTTTTAAATATTTTCTTTAGTCATAATGTAGTCTTTTCTCGTACCTCGCAGGAGATGAAGAGCATGGCCAGCAGCACGCACAACAACAGGAGCCTGAGCTTCATGGTGAGACCAGAGCCATTGGTCGGACTGGGGTGTCGCGCACCAAACACACTCTTTAACACTTTAACACGAGCTGAGTACACTAACCTTTGCTCCTCTGCGTATGAGACTGTTATTGATCTGAACGCTATTCTAATCTAATGTTTTTTTAAAACACAAGCTGTAATAATGTATTTTTGATACTAAATAGTGAAAGAAATGTCCTTATGATAGTCCTCTTCACAAATACACTAATGTTGTATGTACAAAAGAGATTCCAAGGCACATCTAGATTTGGTAGTTTTATTCAAACGCCAACGCGTTTTGACCCTTGGGTCTTTGTCAAGGCAGTATGACATTGGCTTGACATTTTTCCGAAAAGGTATCGTACATTGAACTCTTTCAATTGTTTAAATAAATAAATAAATAAATAAATAAATAAATGTCTTTCATGCATGCGTTTGAACACTTGATAGAAGACAAAACTGACAGTAATCAGGACAGACTTTACTACCTGGAGCAATTTACTACAGGTCTGCCAAGGGATCTTGTCCGCAGCTGTTTACATATGAATGTGAATAGAGGCTATGCTGAAGCCAAATGTCTCTTAGCAGAATACTTTGGGAACGAAACTAAGATTTCAGGAGCTTATCTGGAGAAGGCATTGAACTGGACAGTAATTAAAGCTGAAGATGGGAAAGCATTACATGCCTATGCAATGTACTTAAGAGGATGCTGTAATGTGATGCAAGACCTTCAGTATATGGATGAGCTTGATAATTCATCAAATTTGAGATTAATTGCTTCCAAACTGCCTTACAAGCTCCGTGAAAAGTGGCGGACCAAAGCCTTTGAAACACAACAGAAATCGCAAAGAGTGAAATTTCGACATTTGGTGGAATTTGTAGAAAAGCAAGCGAAATCCTTCTGGATCCACTATTTGGAGATCTCAATGAGCCAACAGCTGCAACTATAAGAACAAGAACAATTCTTCCAAAGAGCAGACCAATTGTGACAAAGTCAGTAAAAGGCAAAAATAGCAGTTTCGCTACTTCAGTAGCTTTTAACTCTAAACCTGATGAACATTCAAACAAACAAGCACCTCCAAGCAAACAAAATGCTCAAACACTGCCATCTAGTGGTGCCAATGCCTATTGTGATTTTTGTCATGGAAAGCATGTACTGACTGAATGCCCTCAGTTAAACTCGCAAGATCACGACAAAAGAGTCGAGTTCTTCAAGTCCAATGGCTATTGTTTTGGATGTTTAATAAAAGGTCACATGAGCAAATATTGTAAAAAGAGGTCAACATGTAATGTATGCCAAAAAAGACATCCAACTATACTGCACATGAATCTTGCAGACCTACAGAACCGGGAAAGCAAAACTAAAAACCCACAAGAAACCCCAATAAGCAATGCTATTGTCTCAGCTGGAGATGCAACGGGGGCCGGGAAGGACTGTGCACTTGCAATTGTACCTGTTCGAGTAAAGTTAGCACAGAGCACTAAATACATTTGTACTTACGCATTTCTCGATCCAGGCAGCACCGCATCTTTTTGTACAAACAGTCTCATGAACCGCCTACATGCAAAAGGACGCAAAACAACAATACTTTTGCAGACAATGGGACAACAAAATCCCACACGGACATACGAGGTGCCTGGACTTGAGATTGGACACTTGAAAGGTGGCTCATACATAAGCCTGCCAAAAGTTTACACTCAAACCAAGATTCCAGTGTCTAAGGACAACATCATTTCAAAAGCGGATCTCAGGTGCTGGCCACACCTTGATGGAATCAACTTGGATGAGATTGAGGCAGATATTGAGCTCCTCATTGGAACAGACATTCCCAAAGCCATGGAGCCATGGCATGTTGTTAATAGTGAAAACAATGGGCCATATGCAGTAAAGACGCTCCTGGGCTGGGTGGTGAGCGGGCCACTAAAACAAAGCCAAACCACAGTAGAAAACACTGGGCCAATAGCAGTGTCAAGCAACAGGATCTCTGTGGTGGAGCTGGAAGAACTTCTCATAAACAGTATAACCAAGACTTCTGTGAAACAGATATGAGGAGAAAAATGAGATGTCTGTGGAGGATAAGATGTTCATGTCAATAGCAACAAGTAAAGCAACACTCAAAGATGGCCACTACTATTGCCTCTGCCCCTCAGAAATGAAAACAAGAGCATGCCTAACAACATTAGAGTGGCCAGAGAGCGCCTGCAAGGTCTAAAAAGGCGTTTTATGAAGGACTCTGACTATGCTGCTGAATACACAGCCTTTATGCAGGACATTATCAGAAAAGGCTATGCAGAAAAGGTGCCTGATGAACAACTAAATAGAGATGACGGTCATGTTTGGTATATACCCCATCATGGTGTTTACCATAAGAAGAAACTCAAACTCAGAGTTGTGTTTGACTGTACAAGCTCTTATCAAGACACTTCACTAAACAAAGAGCTTCTTCAGGGTCCAGACCTAACAAATACACTCATTGGAGTCCTGCTAAGATTTCGAAAGGACCAAGTCGCTGTTATGGCCGACATTGAGGCTATGTTTTATCAAGTCTTTGTAAATGAAGACCACAGAGACTGCTTGAGATTTCTTTGGTGGCCAGAGGGCGACACAAGCAAAGAACCTGTGATCCACAGAATGAGAGTGCACCTTTTTGGCGCTGTGTCGTCCCCAAGCATTGCCAATTTTGCCCTGCGTCAAACTGCGGAGGACAACAAAGACAAGTATGATGAGGTGATCACTGAAACTATAAAAACAACTTTTATGTTGATGATTGCCTCAAATCCGTGCCAACCGAGAGCCAGGCGGTCATGCTGTGCAGAGATCTGGGAGATGCTTGTAAGCAAGGTGGTTTCACACTAAACAAATGGGTCAGCAACAGTAAAGCTGTGATTGACACAATACCCGAGTCTCATCGCGCTGCTGTGGTGAAGGAGCTGGATCTCGATAAAGACAGTCCAAAGGAGCCACATCCAGTTGAAAGGGCACTTGGAATACATTGGAGGCTTAATGATGATGCATTTACCTTCAAGGTAACCCTCAAAATCGTCCTGCAACCAGACGAGCCATCTTATCAACAGTCAGCTCAATGTATGACCCGCTAGGTTTTCTTGCCCCATTTGTGCTCAAAGCCAAACAGATCCTGCAAGAACTCTGTAAATGTAAATATGGGTGGGATCAAATCATTCCAGATGAGTTTGCAAGGTCCTGGCAAAGATGGTGTGATGAGCTCAAACAACTGAATGGATTTCAAGTGAAACGATGTCTAAAACCAGAAAATTTTGACCCTGTGAAGACGGCTGAGCTCCATCACTTCTGTGATGCAAGTGAAACAGGCTATGGCACTACAAGTTACATCAGATACACAAACCATAAAGATGATATTCATGTTGCTTTTGTGTTTGGAAAAGCACGGGTGGCTCCCATCAAACAAATCACAATACCACGACTAGAACTCTCAGCAGCCACACTAGCTGTAAAAGTGGACAGAATGCTGAAAAGAGAGTTACACATGCCACTTAAAGAATCGACATTCTGGACTGACAGCATGACAGTACTCAGGTACATCCACAATCAGACCAAGAGGTTTCATACATTTGTATCCAACCGAGTGGCTGTAATCCATGACCTGTCCAACACAAGACAATGGAGACACATAAACTCAAAGGAAAACCCGGCAGATGATGGTACACGAGGGCTGTATGCGGAGTCATTTCTCAAATCAAAATGGCTGGAAGGTCCGTCTTTCCTAGGTAAAACCAAGGGTGAGTGGCCAAATGACCCACAAGATCCAGGGGATGTAGCTGTAGAAGATCCAGAAGTGAGGAAACCTGTGACAGTTAACACATTGCAAGTGGATAACACAAATCCACTCTGTTTATTGATCAGCCACTACTCCTCCTGGAACAAACTATTGAAAGCTGCTGCATGGATATTAAAGGTGAAGAAAGCCTTGCTGCATCAAATTCAAAACGGAAATGTGATGGCTTCCATGGAAAAGATACACGCACAAGAAGAAGGATGGTGAAGAAGTGTGAGGCAAAAGTACAAACTCTAACAGTGGATGACATAAAGGAGGCTGAAAGAGCTCTGGTTCAGTTTGAACAAAGCAGACACTTTGGACAAGAGCTGCAACTCCTTAGAACTGGAAAGCGATTAGGCTCAAAATACTGTCTCCACAATCTGGATCCAACCATTGATAAAGGCATTCTAAGAGTCGGAGGTCGCATAAGTAAGTCCACAATGCCAGTGGATCAAAAGAATCCCGTAATTCTGCCAAGACACTCACATATGTCTGACCTGCTGCTGAGACATATCCATCAAGCAGTGGGTCACTCAGGCAGGAACTACATGCTCTCCAGACTACGTGAGCGCTACTGGATCCCACAGGCCAATACCCTGGCCAGAAAGATCATCAAGCATTGTGTGTTTTGTAGACGCATGCAAGCAAACCTTCAGAACAAAAGATGGCAGATCTGCCTCAAGACCGTCTGTGCTCGGACCAACCACCTTTCAGTCATGTTGGAATAGACTACTTCGGGCCTATTGAGGTCAGACGGGGAAGATCACAAGTGAAACGGTGGGGAGTTATCTTTACATGCCTTGTCAGTAGGGCTGTACATCTTGAAGTGGCTCACTCGCTCACAACAGACTCCTGTATAAATGTTATACGGAGATTTATATGTCGACGGGGACATGTCCAGAGCATCAGAACTGACTGCGGAACCAACTTTGTTGGAGCCCAAAAGGAACTAAAAGATGCATTAAAAGTACTGAATCACCAAAAGATTCAGAATGCATTCTTACCAAAGGAAATCAAATGGACATTCAACCCCCCACATGCTGCCCATCATGGTGGAGCATGGGAAAGATTGATACAATTGGTCAAAAAAACTCTCACATCTATCCTAAAACAACAGGTAATAGATGATGAGACACTGCAAACTGCCTTAACTGAAGTGGAGGCTATCATGAACGATCGGCCGATAACAACTGTCTCAAGTGACCCAAAGGACTTGGAGCCACTTACACCTAACCATCTCCTTCACCTCAAAACAAAACACACAATGCCACCTGGAGTTTTTGTGAAGGAAGACATGTATTCAAGAAGGAAGTGGAGACAAGCACAGTATCTAGCTGATCTGTTCTGGTCAAGATGGGCAAAGGAATACCTCCCCTTAATGCAGCAAAGAGTAAAATGGCATCACATCAAAAACAACCTTCAGACTGGAGACCTAGTTGTTATCGTGGATGAAACGGCACCAAGGAATTCATGGCTTTTGGGTCGGGTAATGCAAACCTTTCCAGACTCTCAAGGACTTGTAAGAAGTGTGATGGTCAAAACTAAGACCAATGTTCTACAACGACCAATAAATAAATTGTGTCTGCTTATGGAAGCTGCAGACTAAGAACTTCAAGAATGAAGTCACCTAATAAATCCGATCTTCTGGTGGACCTGTAATATATGTTGGAATTCTGAAATACTGGCTATTTTACGTTTCTTTTTTATGATAAAGGGAATGACTTGGCTCCCTCTAAATGTGTAATTGTTTCGCTATGCTGCAACAATTAGGGGCCGGGTTGTTGGAGCAGGTTTTGAATTATGTTAATTTTTGTTGTGGCGTTAGACCTCCCTCCTGATCAAGGAGCCTTATTAGCTCACCTGTGGGCTGTTTGTGTGTGTCAGTGAGGAGGAGAGGAGATACTGTTTTGTAACCAAACCAAACAAAAAGAAAGAATAACCCAATGTATTGTCAACCACGTAGATTACTTTGCTTTGTGCAATAAATATTGTTTGAACCGGCATACTGGATCTCCGCGAGTGCTTTGTGGGTTAGATTATTGAGTTACAAGCTCCTCTGTAAAAACGAACAAGAACTGGCCACCACACAGTGTGAAACACTTTTTACCTTTTATTTATAAAATAATAGCCTACATGCCCCTAGTGATAAGCTAGACACAGGAAATCAAAGAAAGGATTTGGATGAAGGATCTAATTTATTTAAATCTCATATTTAGCTGCCTTCAGTCAACATCTCCATGGAAACTGGAGACGTCCTGCTCCTAGTAAAGTTATAGCCAGGTCTGAGGCGAGGTGAGCCGCTCACAGCAAAGACACGTGTTTATACATTTTTAGATTTTATTTACATTAAAACATCTGTAATAAAATAAATGATTGTACGTTATTCAATTTATTTGATGACACATGTTGTGGCTTTAATGGTATATTATACAACTTTTTATGTGGAAAAAAACGTAGATATTTGTGTCCATTTGACTGTGTAGAGACCCAGCGGCTGTATGAGTGGTCAGCATGGCACATTTTCTTTCCATCAAAGAGGTCTCTCTCCATGACTAATTGTTTGAAAGGTTTTCACTGCTGACGGAGCCTCTCACCAGAAAACATAAATAAAACAAAACAAAACAAGTGATACTGGAGCATTGTTGTAGAGATCACCGTGACCTAACGTAAAGGCACCATCCTTATGGAGGATTGAAAGTGCCACAATTAAATAAATAAATGCGCTATTAAATAATTAAATACATGTGTCATTAATTCATTAAATGTGTCATTAATTAATTAAATATGGAATAAATAAATCAATGTATTATTAAATGTTTCATTAATTAATTAAATTACCAATGATTCTGTGTAAAAATATATATATAATTATTTATCTATTTAATTAATTATTTCATGGTCCTGTGTTGCAGTGTTTCATGAATTAATTTTATCTGTCAAACTCACCCATCAAAGTTTGAGGGTAGGTCCTAACAGCTGATTGGTCACCCTGTTCATCGAGTCAAGGCAAATCAATTCCGAGCTCGATGCACGTGTGTAATGACATAGCTCTCCGGTCTGTTGACGCTGCTTCAAAGTAAGCAGGGAAACATCGGCCCAATCTCAATTCTACCCCTTAGCTCTCCGCTTCGCCCTACCCCTCCGTTTTGCGCGTTCACGAGAGACGAAAGAGTGTCGTCAATTAAAACAGTCCATTGTTATAAACGTATCAGTTCTACGTTTTCGCTTTGCTGCTGCGAAACCCCAGTTACCTAATGTAACTACGGTTCTATGAATATGTTGTGAAGCCCTTTAGGCTTTCGCTGATGCATAATCTCTCGGAAGCTCCGCTTCCCGCCTGAGAAGATCAAACGATCTAACCGCTCCAATCACCCTATGAGCCTGGCACACCCCCAAGTCCTATAAAAGGGGGCCTAGCCCAACACTCTGCTCCTTTGAACTCAGCCGTCGGAGGAGAGGACTTGCCAGCTGGGCCCGAAGCTAAAGGGCTTCGCAACATATTCATAGAACCTTAGTTACATTAGGTAACTGGGGTTTCTATTTCATATGTTGCTTCAGCCCTTTAGGCTTTCGCTGATGCATAAGCCATCGCGAAGCCGAGGAGACCGATGTACTCCCAGCAGGCATGGACTCAAGTGATTGGAGCAAGCCCGGGGCTGACGTGCACACCGACAACCAACTTGTCACCAAGGCAGAAGCCCACAGGCTGGGTGAGGAGTGCAGTCACCATACAAGGCACCATAACCTCTCACCAAAACAGAGAAAACTGGGACGCCACCACTGATCCCTCTAAGCTGCGCGCATGCGCATTTGCGCACTGCTTTCACGGTCTCCGCGCACAGAAATCTGCGCCGCGCACAAAATAAGAATCCTTCCTGAATTGAGAATAAAATAAACACAAGAATTTATTCTGTACCATTTTGCACTCTGACACAGAGAGTGACAGGAGACTGGTCAGCCAATAATATCATGCGGTTCACGTACGTACTGTATTCACGCAGCTAGCTAATCAACGCGGTGTGTTTATGCCTGCAAAACGGCGTGGCTACGGTAGAGTAAAGTAACATGAATGATGCACAGTGCGGCTAGTGCTAACCCCTCAGAATAATGGCGAAACGAACGGACAGTAGCACATCCGCTGACCTGACGAAAATAAAAAAGAAATGTGGTTCTTTTAGGATGGAATGGCTTTCGGAGTATGTGCAAACTGAAGAAAAAACTATGAAACTGGGTGAGATTTTTTCTTTTTCGAGTGAGAAAGGTCTGCTCTGCAAAACATGCTGCGATGCCAAAGTAGCAAGCGAGTTTTCGGAGGGAAAAGTATGGACAGAATGGAAGCTGGATTACCTCAAGCGCCACATTAAGCACAAAAGTCATATGAATGCGGTTGAAATTGTACGAAGACGCAAGATGGGAATGGGCATCGGCACATTATTGGTGGAGAGCGCCAAAGACCGTGAGAAAAGGACCGAGCTGTCACTCATTAAGCAATCCAACCCTGAGCAAGTAAAAGTTCTCATCGACAATATTCTTGTTGCCATCAAAATGAACGCATCAGTGCAGTCGGTTCAACACATTCACGATCACATGGCAAAGTATGTGAGTATACCAGAAAGCTGGCGAAGCAAAAATTATGCCTTTGAATTTGTGAATTCAATAAATGAAATAGTGCAGAATGAGACTATGTGCAATGTTAAAAATGCACCGTGGCACACCCTGATAGTAGATGAGAGCACAGACATAACAGTGCACAAAATGCTAGTCCTGTATATTAAATACAGGGAGGAGAATAACATCAACTATAAAACTGTGTTTGGCGGCATCATCCAGCTGACGGCATGCACTGCTAAGGATATTTTACATGCAATAACTCAGTTTTACTCTAAACATGAACTGGACATGCAGAGAATGGTGATGCTGACCTCCGATGGCGCCTCAGTAATGCTAGGAAAGCACAATGGAGTTGCCGCTTTGTTAAAGCGGCAAATACCACACCTAACTGAACAACATTGTGTAGCCCACAGAGAGGACTTGGGCATTGATGATGCGTGGAAAGATATACCTTTTATGCGTGATGTGGAAACTCTTCTTAGAACAGTATATTCCACTTTCTCTAGATCCACTGTAAAGAGGGGAAAATTTGAAGACCTAGCAAAGCTTCTCAATGAGGATACATTGTCCTTCAGGCCTCTGAACGAAGTGCGATGGCTGTCGCGTCACCAAGCTGTGAATGCTGTTCTGAGGAACTACACTGTGCTGGAAGAATACTACAAGAGAGAATCCAGTGACAACAGGGATCCAGTGGCAAATTACTGCTATAAAAAGTTGACTGATTCAAAATTCAAGGTTACTCTCACTGCTTTGGGAGATGTTTTGAGTGAGCTGGCACAACTCTGTCTTGCTTTTCAAAGACGCAATCTGACTGTAATGGAAGGGCACTGCTTTGCAAGAGCAAAGATTGAGAAGTTGCGTTCCCAATACCTAAGGGATGAGAAGGACGTTCAGTGGAGTGACCGTGTCAAAGAGGTGATGAGGACCTCTTCAGCTGATGGCAAAACTGGTGAGATTACTCGTTTTATTTGTAAGCTCTGTGATCACTTGGATGCTCGTTTTCCAGAAGATGAATTAAAGGAGTGGTCCGCATTTGACATTGAGGCATTGAGCTCAGACATTATGTTTCAGTATGGATCAGCAGACATTGCGACACTGGCAAAGAAGTATGAGGCTATTCTCCAACACCCACATTCTGTGGAGGCCATTAACAGTGAATATGTAGAATTCAAGTACATTATGAGGCAGAAACTTAAACAAGGGTCAGTCAGCACATTCTCAGATATGGTGGCAGCCACACTTAAATGTGACGAGCTAAAGAAGATCTCACAGCTTGTGGATATTTGTGCTACATTTCAAGCATCCAGTGCAGATTGTGAAAGAGGCTTTAGTTTGATGAATCGGATCAAAACTGCATCCAGAAATCGTCTTGAGGTAGCACATTTGGAACATCTGATGCGCATAAAGTCAAAGCTAGAAGCAGATGGGGCTATTAACCTGGACAAAGTGTACAACCACTGGAGAAGTGAGAAGGACAGACGGAAAAAAAAAGGTGAAATTTAAGTCCTCATTCAGATTTGTGGTTATCTAGTGTCATTTATTAAGAATTTTGATTTATGAATATTGATCATTAAATACTTTAACTAGTTTGAGTAGTAGTTTGAGTAGTACAAATAATAATAAAAGTGTGTAATTATATATTTTACAGACAGAAGCAGGACCCTCTCTCAGACCACAGCAGAACTTTTCTAGACCACAGCAGGACTCTCTCACCCAGTGCATAGGAGGAGCTTCACACAAAGTCAAAGCATCACATTGTTTTCAAATTGGAGTTTATTGTTGGCTTGGTTCAGTTGGCAGTTTACGTTAGGGTTGCAACTAACTATTATTTTGTAATCGATTAATCTATCGATTATTTTTACGATTAATCGCTTAGCTGTGACTGGTGTAGCAAAATTGTGTTTTTTCATTTTTTTAATCACATAAAGCTAAAGTGGCACCACTTGAGGACGTGTTGATGGAGTAAACTTAAAGTAAATGTTTGTTGGAGGCTCTTAGCGCCAATTCTGCTTTCTGATTGGATGGGACACAGACAGAAATTTACAATGTACAAAACACTACAGACCCAAACTATAAAAACAAAGTAGGTTTTCATCAAAAATACTAAATTTTCATACCATTTTTGCTCTATTTGAGTCTGTGTGAACCAGAAAACGATTAAGCGATTACTAAAATAGTTGTCGACGAGTTCAATAATCGATTAGTCGTCGATTAATCGATTAGTTGTTTCAGCCCTAGTTTACGTTTTGCCATAGTTAACTAAATATACTTCTAATAGTAGGCAGGTCATTGACACGATCTTTACAGTATCCATTTCGTTGTAAGTATACTAAATCCCTTATTAAAAGTAATTTGACAGAAATTACTGCTGTAATTTGATTCTTTTAATAAACCATGTAACGTGGATGGATGTGATACTCGCGCGACCACCGTGCACACGTCTGTCGGTGCTCACAGTGGTCCAAGAGACCGCTCAAGGAGATTGCGTGTTTGCCCACACACATGAAATTTAGAGGGAACATTGGACGCCACCCCAGCCGCCAACCAAAAGGGGCTGGGAGCGCCCAGTCAAAAGTGCGAGGGTGCAATGCCGCCTCTCCCAAGAGCGCCAGCACCCCCAGGAAGGAATTACGGTCAGTTCTAGACAGGCAGCCTCTCCCAAGAGCGCCCGAGGAATCCAAACCGACCACACCGACTAGGTCTAAAACACAATGGGTGTATCCCAGGCAGCCTCTCCCAAGAGCGCCGCTGGGGAACTAAGGTCGCCCGCCACCCAAAACAGAATGGGCGACAGAGTCGGAGGCGACATCCAGCAGGTAAAACTGCACAAAAGTCGAAGAAGAGGACCAAGAGGCTGCTCGGCAGATCTCCTCCACCGACGTGCCTCGAAAACACTCCACGTGTGGAGTGAGCCCTGACCACCACCGGCGGTGGCAGCCCCTGCGCCTCGTAAGCCATGCGAATAGCGAGGCAGACCCAGTGGGCCAAACGCTGGGGGACAAGAGGGCACCCCGATTCTTGGCTCCAAATCCAACAAACAATTGGTCTGTCCGTCTGAAGCCAGCCGTCCGATCCAAATAACAGCGCACAGCCCTCACCGGGCAAAGGCTGTGACGACGCTCATCCTCCACAGAAACGTGCGAAGGAGGAAAGAAGGGTCTCACCCTGATCACTCTGGACCTGAAGGAGGACGTGATGACCTTGGGCTGGAAGGCTGGTTGGGCCACAGTTCCATTAGACCATTGTCGGCAGGTAGAGACAAGCAGGACTGATGCACGGAAAGTGCACACAAATCGCCCGATCTCTTAGCTGAGGCCAAAGCCAAGAGCAACGCCGTCTTGTAGGACAGCCAGGCAATGCCTGCCCTGCCAAGGGGTTCAAAAGGGGGCCCGGATAGGCCCTTGAGAACCACCTGAAGATCCCATGATGGGGCGGTTCGGCGCAACGGCAGCCTGAGACGGCGCGCTCCCCGCAAGAAACGCTTCACCAGGGGTGACTACCAGCCGTAAAGCTACGAAACCCCATGTGACCAGTGGTGATGGCTGCCGCAAAAACCCCCAGAGTTGTGGCCGCCCTGCCTCTGTCCAGTAGGTCTGGGGGAAACTCAACACATCCTCAATGGAGCAAGATGTGGGGTCCAACGACCTACCAGAGCACCATTCGGTAAAAGCCGCCATCGGACCTCGTAGGCTCTGGTTGTGGATGCGGCCCAACCCCCTGGATCGTAGCCACCACCGAGGGGGGAAGGCCTAAACGCAGTAACTTCCCCTCTCGGCTTCCAAACCATGAGCCGGTGCCCCAGAACCGGGCGTGAGTGGAGGGCTCCCCCGGCCTGGACTAAGGCGCCAGGCCGGTCTGGAAGGGGCCACGGTTGGGCAAGAGCCATTTCCACCAAGTCCGGGTAGCACCTGGCACTCGGGCTGTCCAGGGCCACCACAAGAATGAGAGCCCACTCCGCTCTCACCCTGGGAAGTAGAGACGCCATAAGCCGGAGAGGGGGGAAGGCGTATAGGAGGCCGACTGGCCATGGCCGACGGGCCAAAGCGTCCACCCCGAGAAGAGGCCTGTCTGTTGACCTGAGCGAGAACCAGAGTGGGCACTGTGCGTTCTCTGCACTTGCGAAAAGTTCGGCTATCGGTCTGCCGAACTGGAGCCACACCTCCGCCGCGACCTCTGGAGCCAGGCCCCACTCGCCCCGCAAGGTGCCTCCCCTGGACATCCTCTCGGCGCCCACGTTGCATTCGCCGGGGATGTGGCGGGCTGTCAGAGAGGCTAGGTGTGTGTCCGCCCACAGTAGAATTTCCACTGCCAGGCTGTGGAGAGCGGGGGACCTGGTCCCCCCTGCTTGTTCAGATAGGCGGCCACTGTGGTGTTGTCTGTCCGGACCAGCACATGCTGACCCTCCAGACTGGCTGCAAAGTGCAAGAGGACATTCTGCACTGCTTCCATCTCCAGGAGGTTGATGTGTCTCAAAGGCAAGGACAAAACGCCGCCTGCAGAGTGATGACCCAACCGGTCAGGGAGGCGTCTGAGAACACTTCCACAGGACGGTCCGCTAGACTCATTCGTACTCCCTCTCGAAGCCGACTGCGGACCAGCCAGAAGGCAATGTCGTTCCATGCCGCCGGGGGAATCTGCACCGGCCTCGACATCCCTCTGAGACGGGAAAACCCCCTCTGGAGGTTCCTCATATGCAACAGGCCCAGCTTCACCACCAGGTGAACCGCCGCCATGATGCTCAGTAGTGAGCGGATCCGCTGAGGGCGGATCTGAGGCCCGTCCAGTGCGGCCCGACCTAGATCCACTATCGCCACCTGCCTCTCCAGCGAGAGCGAGGCTCTCATGTTTCTGGAGTCCAGGACTTAACCCCAGATATTGGAGCCGTTGGGTCGGTTGCAGCTGGCGCTTGTCGTGATTGACTACAAAGTCTAGACGGGACATGTGCTCTAGCACTCTGGCTGTATGATCCTCCGCCTCCCCTGGAGAGGAAGCCAGGATCAGCCAGTCATCGATGTAGGTCAGTATTCAGAGACCCCGACGACGGAGCGGGTCCAGAGCTGCCTCCACACACTTGGCGTGGGGCCAGCGAGTAGCCGAACGGAAGGCGGCACTACTCGAAGCACCTCCCCGTACCGCAAACCGGAGTGGGGAACAGTGGAGAGCGGAGCCGTGGAGGGTGCTGTGACACTGGGCCAATCACCGCTCAGGACTGGCACAGCGTGTGTGGTAAACCAAGAACCAGAGCCGAGCTCGAGAGCCAGACACAAGCTGGACTCGTCTCCGGCCGAGTGCAGAGCGACGTGGGCTGCAGAAGGCCCCACGCGCACGCCTGTCGTCACCATACGAGTAGAGGGATGAGCTTTTTCGACAAGTGAGGCCACCCGAGCCCCGCTGTCAACTGTCATCGAGGCACTGAAAACAAGCAATCTCTTCACGCTGTTATCAGAGATAGGGACAGAAGCGTGCTCTTTACTCTGACAGGCGACCAATCCAGCACGTCGCTGGATTGGTCGAACCTGACATAACAGAGGATGAGCAGAGCTTGTCAAGAAATTTTTGACACAAAAGCCCTTCCATAACATCCAGCACATAAGGTGTGCTGTCATGGCACATGAGTGGTACCAGGTAGTCTCAACGTGCCGTTATCAAGCTCCTGCTCCGCATTCGAACCTGTCATAACAGTGGATAAGCGGAGCTCGTCGAATTTCTTCTTTTTTTTGGACACAAAAGTACCTCCATAGCACCCGGCGCACATGGCGTGCCGTCATGGCATATGAGCGGTAACAGGCGGCCTCGCCTCAACGCGCCGTTATCAAGCTCCTGCTCCACGCTCGAACCTGTCAAGCAGTGGATAAGTGGAGTTTGTCAAGAATTTTGGCACACAAGTCCTTCCATAGATTCCGGCACATAGAGCCAGAGAGTAGCGTCTCGGAACTCTCTGCGCTGACACTCATACAGCGGGTGTATGACGCTGCGGCCGAAGGTGCAGATCCAGCAGGGCAGGACTCGGTGATGGACTTCATATTGTAAACCAGGACCGAAGAGTGAGGAGGCGGAAAGCGACAGGATCAGGGGAGGACGCTTCTCCATTCCCCTGAGTGTCGATAGCTACCCGCAAATGACGACAGGCTAGTGCTGCTCGAGCCGTTAGCATTGATAGCATAGACGCAAGCTCAGCATGGTCAGCGTCAACTTTGTCCCGCTCAGAGGGAAAGGATGACTCCACGCTATAGTCCCAGGAGGAGAGGACGGCAAGGGAAGCCCCGATACCGTCCTGCAATGCCACAGCACTCGGCCAATCATACACTGGATGTTAGCAGAGAGGAAGACCATTCGCACCTGGCGTTTAGTCAGCGGGCTAACGCAGGCTGGGACCTGAAGCGAGGAAAGTCCACCTGGGCGCGGGGACCGGGCCAGGGGACCAGGGACCTGTATCGGAAGTTGCCAAGTTCCGTCCGCCCCAAACCGAGAGGTCTGCTTCTGAAGGCCTCGGCGGCGTTCGCGCACCTCCCATGGGAGCGTGAAACGCACGGGGAAAGTCCTCGTCTGTGCGGTGGAGGAGGAGGTCAGGCCGGTCTCGAAGAGAATGATGACCGGTCAGGTACTGCAGAACCGCTTGACACCGGAGGGTGACGAAATCTTTAAGCGGCAATCTTCTGCGGTGAGTCTTGTCAGTCTTCAATCTTGAAGACGGACAAATTGCATTAGTTCATTATTAAACTTCATTATTAAAGTTGCATAATGAAGCTTTAAGTAGAATTTTAAACAGAAATGTTTTACTTTAAAAGTGTTGCTCCTGTATCAGCATTTTATTTCAGTAAAAGATTAAGAATTTTAACAGTGATAATTAGATGCTGTCTCATGCTGCAGTCAAGTGACTCTAAAGGTATTGGCTTTATCTATTCATTCAACCATTATAAGTCACTGGTGGGAGAAGGCGCATTACAGATCACTATAGGTTCAGTATTTTTTCCCCCATCGTGGTCGTGGCCAGGATAAAGCTGTCAGGACCTGTCTGACCTGCGATGCATCTTTGTGCCAGGCTCATGCCCTCTTACATGAGCAGAGATTGGCCCTAAAGCAGCACACTTTGGTGGAGGTGACCCGGGACCCTCTGTCTCTTAAGTGTCAGGAGCACCGGGATGAGCTGAAGCTTTTCTGTGTGGACGACAGGGTCCCGGTCTGCTGCCTGTGTGTACTGGTGGGAGCGCACAAGAACCACAAGACGCCGCAGCTGCATGAGGCTTGCGCCAACTTTGAGGTAAATAGTGACGATAAGTGAGGTGGTAACTGGAACATATGGGTACCTGTTAGGAGAAGGTGCTTTGGGTCAAATAGAGGACAAAATTCGCAATATTACACGTTAGCCTATTTAATGGTATTGTCTATTCATTGTATTTTAAGTTACTTTTTTATATTGTTTTCATTACTGCCTATGTGTCTTTAGACTGTGCTGGAGAGCTCATTGAACCAGCTTCTGAAGAGGAGAAATGATGCTGAGAATACAATCAAGGAGTTGGAGTCACTCTATGCACAAACTGTGGTACGATTTCTCTTTATATTTTGCCATCTAAATGGGTTTTTTATCTGCCAAATATTGCAAGTGTAACCCTGTCTCTGTGCTGGCGAGGACCCAATCAAATGTCTCTGCGTTGTGTTGTGATTTCTACTGGACTGGGGCCAGCAGTGCGGACAGAGAAAACTAGGACTCGGGATGATGGTTGAGGCTGAACAGACGCTCCTCATTTATTTCCCTTGTAAAACACAAATATAACTGTGTGGCAAGAAAGAAAAGGACGCAAGAAAGCTGCTAACGAGTCAACTTTATTCTTTCTGGGCCAAAGAAGAATGAGAGTTAAACAGGGTGAACACCACAGTAAGGGCAAAGACACGACCCCAAACCCCGAGACCTGCTGGGTGAGAGACAACTCTCTAACATGTACACCAGAACTGCTTCAATTACAATATAATAACAAAATGACCTCACAAAAGGTACAACAAATAAAATGTATGTCCGTTACAAATAAAGATATTTGCCGTTACGCTATTAACGTTCAAGATAGCACCTTGTAAAATAGTTATTTTCAACTCAATTATGAAACATTAGCTTGTGAAGTTTCTTTAAAACATATCTGTTCTCAAAACATTAACTAACAATCAACATTTCGGCTGTTAATTACAAGTGTGGTGTTTAGCACAATTGGGAGCTCTCCTTACCTTGTAAAACACAAATAGAACTGCGGGGGGTTTTTAAAGGCTTTGGGCGATCAAAAAGTTAACGGAAAGGTCAGAGTGCCCTCTGCAGGCGAACATATAAATTACAACCTTACACCCACGCCTTCAAAATAAGATGCCGTCTCAGACATCACAAATGTACATTTGCAACACAACAAATAAAACAAATGGTTGTGGCGACTACTGTGTATCAATATGGAAGGAGGGAGGGATGGGTGATGGGTTGGGGGTTAGTCTCTAGTTCTGGAGCTCCGCCTGTCTTTTGCTCTCTGCCATATCTTCCACCCCCGATCAATTTTTTGTTGAACTGATTCACACTCAACAGCTCTCAGCTGAAAAGAGAGTCTTTTTGGTTGGTGTCTATTTCTAGGTGGGTTTCTTCGGATAAATTCTTGTTCAGTTGGTGGCGGGATTTCCTCTTGTTTTTCCTCCAGTTCCACAGCAGATGTCTCCAGAAGTAGCTCATCCTGTTCTCCTTCACTATCCTGTTCATCCATATCCTCAAAGTGATCTTTTCCACTATCATCCTCCTTATTTTCATCCTCTGGCTTGTCGCCATCTGATTCATCCTCTGAGGCACTGGCCATTTCATTTCTTCCGCAGGTTTCTTCAACAGACTGTCCTGTGGTTATGGGGAAGAACATACATTTGGTGAGAAGGTTTCTATGGACCACTCTTTCTTTTTACCCATTTTCTGACCAAATGACATAAACTGGGACCCCAGGCTGTTTCTTCAGGACCACATAGGGCTTTGATTCCCACCTGTTGCCCAACTTCTGTCGACCTTCAACAGCACAGACTTTAAACAAGACTCTGTCCCCTGGCTCAAATGTATGACTTTTAACCCGCCGGTCGTAGTGTTTCTTTTGTTGCTGCTTGGCCTGTCTAGAACTTTCGTTAGCCTGAGTGTAACAGGGTTATATTAGACTTAAATTCTGGCGTATTGGGTTGGAGCGCCACCATGTGGCGCAGCGTGGGATTGCACGCGGGTAATATTATTGTATTACTGTGTTTTATGTTGCCTGGCAGGGTTTGTGCGTTAGTCTATGTGTATTGTATTTTATTTTGACTGTCCGTCCCATGTCTAGTATGTCCGGTCTAGGGAGTATATATAGCTGGCTCCTCCTCTTCCTCATTCCTTCGAGCTATGGTTATGGAATGAGGTAAGATTATTTTGGCATTGATCGCCATCACCATGTTAAGACTCACCTAATTTTAATCTGTCTTTAGTGTTAGTATATTGTTTTATTGTCATATATATATATCCATATTATTTACTTAGGTGTTTTCGTTCCTTTTCTGTCCTTAGACCACGTTGGGTCGGCTATATATATTGGGCTAACGCCATCTTTTTTTGTTCTGCCTGCCAGAAAATAAATGGGTCTGGAGCGTTGCTCACCCTGATGACAACCTGAGTCTTCCATATATCATAGCACAGCAAATACACAACGCAGGGTCACTGCGACCTCAGCCACATGAGCATAAGCAAACTTCAGGCAGTCTTGAAGGTCTTGAACATAGTCACTCTACTCAGAGGGACCGTCACTGGAGGTCAGACCAAACACAAGATCGAGTGGCAGTCTAGGGTGCCTGCCATACATCAAAAAGTAGGGACTGTAGCCTGTAGCCTGTAGCCTGTTGAAGCCAACGGGGCTTCAGATGAGGATCGAGGGTGCCAAGCATATTCATAAGGGTCCGGTTGAACCTTTCAGTAGTTCCATTTCCCTGGGGATGCTACGGGCTTGTGTGGGTTTTGGTGATGCCTGTGATCTTGCATAGGTCTCGCACTACCGCACTCTTAAAGTTGCGCCCTTGATCTGAATGAAGTCTTGCTGGGAACACAAAATGGCAAAAGACGTTCCTCCAGAGCATCCGGGCAACTGTGTTGGCCCTTTGGTCTTTAGTTGGATATGCCTGTGCAAAGCGGGAGAAATGGTCAGCATACAGACTCCGACTGTTTAGATGAATCACAGATAAGATTTCCTTCCTGTACATTTTATTTTGTATTTCACAGTCCTTATAGTATTTGCACATACTGTTTATATTATTATAGAAGTTTGTATCAGGATCAATATCATCAGTTATTTGGTTTATGTTTTGTTCAGTGAAGATGGGTGTATTTAGTTCAAAGTCTCCATTTATAGAATCATTACTACGTGACTCATTTTCAGATGACGATTCATTGTAGGTACTGTCAGTCATAACAGCGATTTAGGGAATGTAAAGCCATGGCACTTTACTGCACTGTATAGAGTGGTTCCTAAAAGTGCGGTATACAGTATGGAAACAAAACCTTTTGATATTCTTCTTTATTTCATGGTAATATGATAAATCATTATTCAAACCAACTATGAAGACTGTAAGTTACCATTTCTTGGCAACAATATGGAAACAGGACTACAAAATGCATTGTTTCTTGTTGTTGACCTTAGTTAAAGGGCAAATCTTATTGCTAAAATCAGCTTCAAATGAACAGGGTCTCTCTCCTATCCACAATCTCAGCACCTGCCCCAAATCGAGACTTCATTCATGGTAGTGCAGGGCTGCAGTGACTTGAAGCTCAATGACTGAATTAAGGAGGTTCTTTCGACTGAGGAATGGTGTGTTCAAATACAGTGAAACTTGTGCTTGTGTCCTCATATGCAGCTTAGGCAACCCAGTAATAGCACATCCTCCAACCATTACCTTTCATGCTGCTTCATTCCACACATGGTATTAAAGTGCTGTAAAGAAAGGCACAACCACCAGCAAGTCTGGCTCCTGAGAAAAACAGCTGTTGTAGATCAATTTTGTTAAATTTTGCTCTACTACTTCCAAGACACCATGTTTGTCCACAAGAAATGCCATGTTTCTGCTGGTCTGATGTGTTACTCAGGTGTGCCACACTTATATATTTAAATATGATTTCAAATCTGCCAGCTCTAAATTTAAAGAGCATTATCTCATAAATCAGCTTGGATATCTTGCAAACAATTACCCAATATGTAGGCAAGGCAAGGCAAGGCAACTTTATTTATACCGCGCATTTCATACACAAGGCAACTCAATGCGACTCAATGCTTATATGTAAATGACCATGAAAAGTAGTTTATTCCCACAGTTTTAATAGTAATCTGTTTAATCTGTCCAGACATGATTTATTTTCTTCACAGCAAATCACAGCTCAGAATCTGTGGTGAGTATTTATTTAATCGTTTTGATGCATGTCTAATTGTCTATATAGCATCCACTCACAAGCTGTTCATTGCAGCGACCCTCCGGACCTGCCCCCGATCCCTGCAGTGGACCGGTCTCTCTGTGAGCCCGAGAGGCTGAGGACAGTGGAGCGAATGGTGGATGACCTCTCCATGTCTCTGTCCCAATACTTTCCAAGACTGTGGTCATGTGAGTGCACCGTCCAAATACTCTCCTATCTAAAATAAACCCTTTCTGTTTGTACATAATGTTGATTTCTTTCCTTTTATATTTGCAGATCGAAGTTCCCCAGCTTTGGACTTTCAAACCGCCCACCCTAAATTAGAAATATCCCAGGACAAGCGGAAAGTCTGTTGGAGAGAGCAGCCAGTGAGTGTGTTTACCCATAGTACACAGCCTTTTGACTCCCAATATAGTGTTTTGGCGGAAGAAAGTTTCACGAGGGGACGGCATTACTGGGAAATCATTGTGCACGATAAACCATATTGGCTTATTGGGGTTACGACTGAGCCCCTCCGGAAAAACAACGGACCCACGACTAACGCTATAGGTCTGGATAAGTCATCCTGGTGCATCTATCACGCAGAAGGGCAATATCTAGCCTGTCATGACGCTGAAGAGAAGCCTCTAAACCTGGGGAAGCGGGTCCGAAAGTTGGGCATTTTCGCTGATCTCCACAGAGGGAGCTCTCGTTCTACGACGCAGACGCAATGGCCTTGATTCACCAGTTCACGGTGCAGTGCAAGGAGGCGATGTATCCCATGTTTAACCCGTGCTTTGACGTGAATGGGGTCAATAAGCACCCGCTGACCCTGTTCTGGATTAAAGAGCCTTGGGATTGGTATGACAACAGTGAAGAGTTCATAGGAAAGAAAACACAAGTACTGAACAAGAAAATAATGGGGGATTTCCAAAGTAAAATGTTAAAACATTTTAAGGCTCTTTAACTTTGGAGTGGACGGGGTCTTGACCATGAAACCATCCTCTTAATATCGTCATGGTCAGGGAACGCTAGATACCTAGACCTCCACCACTTCCACTTGCTCTTTTTCTCATCCGGAAGCAGGATCTGCCCCACAATGAACCAAAACTGAATCAATTTCTTACGTGTATTTTGGGGGGTAAATGTGCACGCTAGTTTTGCAATCTCTGGTTGTAAACTATAATTTGCATGGCAGTGTTTTGAGGAATGACTTGATGTGACTCAGAAAATAAATGACCCATCAGTGATCTAATGTTTCACCGTGTCTCCATGCTCATTTCACCAAAGAGGGCATTCACTATTATCGTCTTCAAGCAGTTCTTCGAGACCGATACCTCTTCTAACAATTTGAATAACTAACTGTACTTTTTTTTTTTACATTAATTTTACTTCTCAGTCTGATGTATTATTTCCCCAGGACAGTACACACACAGGATTTATGCTGCCTGTCAATGATATAAAAAGTTATTACTTGCTTAACTTCTGATAATGAATTTATTGAACAGAAAACAGTTACAGATGAATAAGTTGTCATGAAGTAAATTATTTTTTTAAATGACCTTACTGAACGATATTGTCGCCATGAACAGGTCAATGTTATTTGCACAAATGTAATAGAAAACAGCTACATTGTATATGAATTTATTACAAAGGTCAAATGAAAATAAAAATGTCAGGTTGAGTGAATGCAAATCGTGAAGACTCAAATCATGTAGACATCCCACATTTATTTCTTGATCATGGTCTTGGACCTAATCCAGTCCACATACTTTGCGACCCGAGTGTAGATTCCAGGTTTATTCTTTTTGCCACACTGGTCACCCCAGGACACCAGCCCATACACCATATAAGCGCTGTTCTGTTCACAGCTCAGAGGGCCACCAGAGTCTCCCTGGGGTATGAAACACAACAGGTATCAGGGGGCAGTAAAAGAAGGATTTTCTGAGAAAATGTTCAGTACAATTTTACTTATTTACATAGAACAATACATAGAAACATTAAACCTGGGCATAACACCGAAGTAATGGTTGTGGTTATTGCTGTAGTTATAGCAAAGAATTGCAGGAGAAGTAGTAGCATTGCGACTACAAAAAACATTTTGAACATTAATAGATACTTGAGTTAACTTCTTGATAACCGTAACCTCTGTCCTGCTGTCCCGCAATTCACAGACATACAATCCATAGGTGCCCGACTGACCTGACAAGAATCCACCCCTCCCGCCAAGTGTCCCGCACACAGCATGCCATTGTCCAGGACTCGGCCATAAATCTGTGGTTGGGAGCATTTCTGTTGGTTAATCAGCAGCACTTTGGCCTCGAGCAGGTGATGGGAGCCGTAAGATGCTATAAATAGAAAATAGAGATATACATTTAATGTTAATTCTGCAGTTTCAAATGAGAAAGCATTGTACAAACTGCAATATCATCATCATCATGGCAGCTTGCATTTTCTTCAGTTTGGATTCTCTCTGGGCCTAACAACAGCACTTTGGTTTGGAGCAGGTGCTAGAATTGTACAGCTACAGTATGTACATATATGTAAATTACTTATAATATGGTGTATTCGTAACATGAACTAAATATCATTTATTTTGTATCTTTTCTACCAATATAGCTTAATGTTTATATTAAAAAAATGTTTGTAAATTGAAAGAGCAAACCCTGGATAAAGATTTAATGGCTGCATTGTAGTTGCTTTGAAAATGTGAACTTGTATAGTGTCCTCACAGTTCTCTGTGGACCCCCATCCAGAAATGGTACACTCCATCCCATCAGGCAGCGGGCCGTCAGGCAGACAGGCTGTTTTCACAAACTGGGACTCTTCAGCACACTTGCCATTTTGGCCCTTCAGTCGCAGCAACGCTATGGAAACACAAGGACATACCAGGACATGCTTGTATTTGGTGCAACTATTGCACTATTGGATATAATTTTTACATTGTTGTATTTCTGTGATTATTTTCAGTATAATAAAAAATATATAATAAAATCACAGAAAAAATGTCAAATGCTACTTTTGTTGTGGCTTTGCGTTAAAACATTGGCTCACCTATATCATTGTAGACTGCGTATGATTTCTCGCTGTAGTTCTCGTGCCTAATGGCCTCCTCCACAGTGAGAACCTGCTCATCTGGCTCCTTTGCAGACAGGTCCTGGCTTCCCAAAACCACCTGCATGTCTTTGTTCGTCTGACTATAATTACACACACAATTACATGCAACATGGGGATAGATGTAGTAAACACAGAAAGTGTATTTGTGAAGAGACAACAGGGGGGTAGACCAGTGTGGGATTTGGCAAATGTGACCAACGCCACAACTAGAGGTCAGGAAAGTTACAAAATTCAAGTAAATTTGAGTTTGCAAGTATAAAGTAACTTCTGAATACTTTCTCAAACAAAAATTGAACTTGTTTCTTTTACTCACATGCAGTGTCCGGCGGTGAGCACCCAGCAGCTCTCGATCAGGACTCCTCCACATGTGTGGCTGAAGGGCACATTGGAGTTCCGAGGTCTCATTTGCACCGACACTTGCCACGGGAGGGAACCCGGGGTAGGTTTGAGCCCACCGTAGATACGAGTGATTTGTTTTTGGGCTGTGGCTGTCCACATGTCTTGAACTGTGCCTCAGTGGTGTTGGTGGCATTGGTGGGTGCGATAGATACGATGGGGGTCACCTGGGCTGGGGCTGTCGGGGCTGGGGATGTCGGGACAGGGGCAGTTGGAGGTAGGACGGGCCCAGTGGGGCTAGGAAGAGACGGAGGTGCTGGTTCTGTTGACTCGGGGGGAGGAGGGGCGGGCCATGTGGGATCAGGCTGGTCTGTGGGTTCCACTGTAGATGGTTCATCTAAAAGCACAAGTAACAACTCTTTGAGAGACCATTTTATATCATTAAACAATGGAAAAACAAGTTCTAATATTTGATATTTAAGTATTTTTATTTCCAGTACAAACATGCAGTTTATAGATGGAAAAGCATGTTCTTTCAGAGCACTTTCCTTTTGAACTCTGGAATTAGACGTTTGTCACCCTCTGCATGGGGGAATACAGTGTGAAGCATGTTCAAAAATGTTTTTAGGCCCGAGCGCCATCAGGGCTGGCGAAGGGGCTCTTGTAATCGTGTAGAGTGCGCGGAGCGAAGCGGAGCGCTCTCCTCCTCTCAAACATACACTAACGCACTCCTCTCGTCGTGCACGTGCACATGTATCAGAAACGAACATTGTAATTGGACAGTGAGGTAGGAATGCGCGAGCACTTTCCGAAAATATATAGTTTATGGTACCCGCATAAGCTGGAACATTGTTCTTTCTTTCTTTCTTTCTTTCTTTCTTTTGCACCGTCGCAATTGTCACCCAGTGAACATCGACGAAAAGTCACAGATTTTGGCCCAAAATTCAAACCCGATCCGACGCAACTTTTGACTATTTCCAAATTTTGAATTTCAAAATAGTGAACACCTCACCTCAGATTTTTTTTAACATTGCGAGATAGGACTTGGCCAAAATGAAGTTTGTCGTAGAATCATAAAAATCGTTACAGACGTGCATCATGACAAGTTGAGCAAAAAATATTATTACGCCATATTGGGTGTCGGCCATTTTGGATGACAGCGCGCGGGAATCCGCCGTTATTTTTCCCTTCGTACAAAATCTATCTCCTCCTAGCGTTTATCGGAACGACCTAATTTTGGGTGGAAAATAATCTTGAGAAGTAGAACTTTAAAAGTTATCCAAATTACTTTTCTAAGTTTTACGTTTTTTATGCGGCAAAGCCGCAAACTACGAAGTATTTTGAGATTTGGCTCAATGGCTCCCATTCGCACATATGAAGCCCGATTTCGCTCATTTTGTTATCAGTTGTTAAAGTCACAGTCCTAAACACTTTCATTTGGCAAAATTCAAATTGGGCGCGATAGCGCCCCCTATAGGAATTATATGGAGAGTATAAATTTTTGTTTTACGAAAATTAAAATAATTTGGCATACAATTCTATTTGTTCGTTCCGATCAGAAAAGTCAATTACACCCATGCCATATTTTTCACGGTGTTGCCGTAGCGATGACCAGAACGTCCCATTTTATTCTGATGGAAAAATGTTAAACTCCATAATTCAGCGAGAAGTGAGGAACCAAAGGTTATCCAAAGTACTTGGATAACCTTTGTGGATTTTCTGCGGCACAGCCGCAACACTAAGTAAAATGTAAAAATATGCTTCAGTTTGCAGATATAGTGTGATACAAATTCATACAAATTTTTCTCTGTATAATGTCAAAATTAAGCGCGTAGTGCGCATTAGCGCATTCCAAAAATCCTAAAACTAAGACCCTAGGGAAAAAAGTTAAAAACAAACATAAAGGCTGTAGCAATACCGTAATTTTAGATTGAGGGAGACAAAAGGGCGCGAAGCGCCCCCTTGCTTTGGGCATGGCGGTCGGCGAGGGCCGATAATCGCCGCTTTGCGGCTATATTGGTATATTTGTTTTCTTAGACTTCATGGCCCGTGCAGGGAACTTTGATGTCTGCATTTGACCCATCCTTCCACCAGAGCCTCAGGTCTGGAGAAGTGGGCGACTGCGGAGCACCCATCTGGGGACCCATCTCCAGATTTTGAGCTAAGATCTCAGTCAGGGCCACCTAGTAGGAGGTTTTTTGCGTGCTATGTTTGTTTTGTGTTGACTGGTAAAACTGTAGCAACTGGAGGAAACCCGCCTGGACCCAGGAGAACATACAAACTCCATCATGCGGCCAGAATCAATGGTTTTCATTTGTCTTTTGTTTGAAAGTTAATTTCGAAGCTGAAATGGTCATAATGAGTGAAGGTGTAATTGAATAAAGGTTGAGGCTTGGACCAAACCTGTTGGATCATCACATTTCCTGACATCGCAGTAGTCCCACTTGAGATCGCGGCCTTTTCGGTAGAAGCACCAGGGCATTCGCTCACCATCGGGATTTCTGTAAAATTTGGTGATGTGTTACTCTACTTTCTCTGACTCAGTAAACAAAATTTATATATATCCACTATAATCATTTACTATTAAAGAATCCTAAAAATCCATCCTCTTTTAAGTTTGCAAAGCACTTTCAAGATTCAGGCACCCATTCAAACTGCCTGTAGAAAATTGACAACCTTCAGACCTAATAATTATACTGATCTTTAACTTAGAAATATTTGTTTTATTCAGCACGTTTGTATTGGCTCTCCGTCATGCAGGACATTTCCATTGTTGTAGAGATTTCCAAATATCACTTCTTTATCTGAAAATGAAATGTCCTCAACTTCACCCACCCAGTCCAGTCGACGGTATTTGAAAAATATCTACTGCGGTTTTCAGCATATAGTACAGGATTGCATCATGACCTGCAGTAGTTGTGTGGTCCCAGCCCATCCTCTTTGTCAGTGGTGTCGAATGGGTTGGTGCCGTCCTCCAGGACGAAGTGGGAGTTCCAGAACAGACAATCGTGACCATCGTCTGTCTCACTCACGTTGCCCCGATACGACTCCCCATCGTCGGTGTAGCAGTCATCGGGACCTGGGGGCGAGGCACTACCGGGTTAGCACCTGGCTATAGTGGCATCAAGACAAACCGTGAGCAGCAAACCAAATACAAATATGAATTCCACCCATAAAACACTAGAGTTTAGTCGGTTACTGTATTTCCCCACAGGTTATTGTTGAAATCATGATCAAACCAACTCCATCTGTCATTTTAACAGACTCGAATAGAGGTTTCCTGCTTTTTCAGTGACCCACCAGTTTAGAATTAGTGCAACAAATGACTCGCCGTCTTAATTTAATTGTACGCTAGCAAATACTGTATTACATTACATTACCGCTCCAAAAGTTTCATGAGGACATGTATTTCTATATTTAAGGTTCAATTTGACTCAATTACTGACCTGAATTTGGTCAGATCACTTAACATTTGGCGAGCATTCGCTTCACAACAGGCCAGTTTGACCTGAGCGATTGGCGATTGCAGCAATATTTACCGACTTTGCAGAGGCGTCCAGTGAACCCTGGGGAACACGTGCAGTCGAAGTCATTGCCGTCTCTCACGCACGTCCCGCCATTTTGGCATGGATTCGGCTCACACACTTCATCTGAAATAAACCGCATAATTAAATCTAAAAGCTTTGGTAGAGGTAGAAATGAATGAGAATAATTTTACATTCACAGCAACAATTCAAATGTCGTGTTCATAATCGATAAAACAAAATGATCATAGCAGCAAATTAATTAAAATGTTGTCTTACAGTCAACACAGTTTGGAGGCAGGAATGGCGCTTTGCATTTGCATTCGTAATATGGAGGTTTGGACGTCACTACACACTCCCCGCGCCCACATTGTCCCCTTTTACAGCGTTTGGGACCTGATGAACACAATGATGAGACAATAGCATTAGTGTAATCCTGATAAAACATTTACCATTATGTTTCCTACAAACCTCTTTCGCATTTTTTCCCCTTGAACGGCTTTGGGCAGTCGCACTTGAACTTCCTCTTGCCTCTTTCCTTTTCGCGGCAAACTCCATTGTGAAGGCAAGGGTTGGGTACACATACACCTGGGTCAAAAACAAATACAGTGTCTAGAAGAGCAGGTGCATGCGCTGCTGGCAGGACAGTAACAAGTTTACTCTCAGAAACCCTCCCATGATTCACACCAACACTTCACTCACATCGTCTGTGAACGTAACTCACAATAATGATGATGAAGCTTTCCATTTGTTGACACCTAATTGTTTGGACAATATCATATGGCATTGTTGTACTGTATTTGATTTTCACCTTCTGGCTCCTGTAGGTCATAGAGCCAGTCGCTGCTTTCATCGTCCTCGTCGTCGTCACCTCCATCCCCTCCAGGAATGATCTGGAAGAACTCGTCTATAAAAGAGCCACTCGGTTAGTTTCATGTTCACAGTGAGGATGGGTTGACTGTGGACTCGCTCTGACCGTGGGTGATTGCGTCAAACCGCCCGTGGCCCCTGCGTTTGTTTTGGCGATCATGAGGATGCCCAGGTCCATGTTCATGAGGGGGTCCGTGTCTGCCGTGATGATTATGCTTATCCTTTTTCTTCATCTGATCATGAGAAAACATTATTCAGACCAGAGGAACAAAAGGGACTGACTTTTAATGTTATGTCATAAGATAAACACACTACACAGAAATGATCATGCTTCCTTTTTTGGTTTGTCACAATATTACCGTAACCTAAAAATGGCACAAACATGTGAAGGAAATATTTTCTTTAGTCATAAATGTAGTCTTTTAAATATTTTCTTTAGTCATAAATGTAGTCTTTTAAATATTTTCTTTAGTCATAAATGTAGTCTTTTCTCGTACCTCACAGGAGATGAAGAGCATGGCCAGCAGCACGCACAACAGCAGGAGCCTGAGCTTCATGATGGGACCAGAGCCATTGGTCGGACTGGGGCGTCCCGCACCAAACACACTCTTTAACACGAGCTGAGTACACTAACCTTTGCTCCTCTGCGTCTGTGACTGTTATTGATCTGAACGCTATTCTAATCTAATGTTTTTTCAAGTCTGTAATAATGTATTTTTGATACTAAATAGTGAAACAAATGTTCTTATGAATCTTCACAAATACACTAATGTTGTACAAAAGAGATTCCAAGGCACATCTAGATTGGTAGTTTTATTCAAACGCCCTTGGGTCTTTGTCAAGCCCAGCCAGTGGGCTGGACATTTTTCCGAAAAAGGTATCGTACATTGAACTCTTTCAATTGTTTCAATTGTTACCTTTTATTTATAAAATAATAGCCTACATGCCCCTAGTGATAAGCTAGACACAGGAAATCAAAGAAAGGATTTGGATGAAGGATCTAATTTATTTAAATCTCATATTTAGCTGCCTTCAGTCAACATCTCCATGGAAACTGGAGACGTCCTGCTCCTAGTAAAGTTATAGCCAGGTCTGAGGCGAGGTGAGCCGCTCACAGCAAAGACACGTGTTTATACATTTTTAGATTTTATTTACATTAAAACATCTGTAATAAAATAAATTATTGTACTTTATTCAATTTATTTGATGACACATGCTGTGGCTTTAAAGGTATATTATACAACTTTTAATGTGGAAAAAAAAGTAGATATTTGTGTGCATTTGACCGTGTAGTGACCCAGCGGCTGTATGAGTGGTCAGCATGGCGCCTTTACTTTCCATCACAGTGGTGGCCCTAGGACACTGCATGACCAATTGTTTGGAAGGTTTTCACTGCTGACGGACCCTCTCACCAGAAAACATAAACAAAACAAAACAAAATAAAATAAAACAAGTGATACTGGAGCACTGTAGAGCTCACCGTGACCTAAAGTAAAGGCACCATCCAGACCACTCATACACACAAGGTCAAATACGCACAACAATAATTTTTATTTTATTTTTTTGCACAAAAAGTTGCATAATGAAGCTTTAAGTAGAATTTTGATAAGAAATGTTTTACTTGTGTGTGTGTTGCTCCAGTATCAGCATTTTATTTCAGTAAAAAGATTAAGAATTTTAACAGTGAAAATTAGATGCTGTCTCATGCTGCAGTCAAGTGACTCTAAAGCTATTGGCTTTATCTATTCATTCAACCATTATAAGTCACTGGTGGGAGAAGGCGCATTACAGATCACTATAGGTTCAGTATTTTTCCCATCGTGGTCGTGGCCGGGACAAAGCGCCAAGTGCAGGCTGTCTGCAAACGTCCCGACACAGAATGAGAACAGAGGGGTCATTTTATCCGCCTCCAGAAACATCACCTGTCCCGCGGGGAAACTGCATAGTATCCCGATGTGACAGAAACGTTTCAGGACGGGCAGCTGATGTGGGATACCTCCGTGCCACGCTGTGTACTCCCCATCGAAATACTCCATACACCAGGACTCCTCGCCCCGCCCCAGCCAGCACGCCTCGCTGGAGCCTTTGCGCGGGATGGTGGGGTAGGTGACACCCAGCTCCCAGTAGGATTTCCCCGTGACGTCCAGTTCAAAGTAATGGCGGCCGAAGCGGAAGGCCTGGGTACTGAGGGCGTAGAGAGCAGAGTCGAAGCGGGAGGGGTGGTCCGGGACATCCTGCCAGCTCTCACTATAGGTCACACTGTCTCCTCGGGGCGGGAGCAGCAGTTTGGGATGGGCTGTGTCTGGGTTCAAGTGCACCTCAGCGGAGTCTGCACAGATAAAGCACATTATTAGGAGAGTGATGGTAAAAATAGCACTCTTAATTAAACAAATTATGAAACTCAAATACAAAAAATAGACAAAGAAAGTTATAAGAAAGTTGCTTTAGTTTGCCATTTTCTGGAAAGCTTTTGTACCAATGATGCACTTGTGAGAATATCTCTGAAATACTGTATTTTGAATGAAATTTAAGAATAAGGAATGTGTCTATGGGACTGAACCCACACAATTACAAGTTGTGTTAAAAGTAATTAAAAGAATTCAATCGGATTCAAATTGGTATTCAATCAAAAAAATTAAACGTTTTCCTTAGAGACAGAACAACAACAGTGACGATGTTTGTTACACTTTCAAATTACTGACGTGGCAGATTCACACGGGTTTAGAAACTTCTACGTCCTCGAGGTAATTCTAATCCCATGCAACTTGCATTTAAGAAAACAAGTTTAGGAAAGGAGACATATGCTATAGGGCCTTTTTACCCATTACGCTTTTTGGTATCCCTTTATATTAATGAGTGCTCATTAAGTATTAATCAGGTATTAATAAGCATTAGAAATCTTTTTAGGGTTAAGGGTTAGTATTAGGGTTAGGCTACGAATAAGCATATCATTCATGGCCTATTAGAATGGTAGTTGATAATTGTGTAATGATCAGCTTATTAATATCTCTACATTTTTTAATGATCTACTAATATGTTAATAAATAAAGTATATAGGCAGCTTATTTATACCTTTACAAGCATAATTATCATGGCCTATTAATTACTAATGCTTATTAATACATTTCGTATAAATACATAATGGACACAGTAATATAAAGCGTTACCTAATTTTTTATTAACATCGTCGGACGTACATTATAAGTAGCCTAATCAGAAACTGCACATACTATGTAAATATAAGAGTGACTGATATGATTTGCACCAGAATGACTGTGCGCAGTGATATGAACTCACAGCTGTGCAGGAGTTTCTTCATAAGCGGCGTCTGTGACTGGACGAGCTGCAGCAGGTTGTGGGTCAGACTCTGGATCTGCTCCGATTTGGCCTCGTCCAGAGTCACACGGCTGGGGTCTGTGTGGGTCAGCGTCTCCAATACTCTGTGGGAATTCAACAGGGGAGGGGGGATTTCTATTCATGTTCCTTATCCTGCAAGCATGAATCATGTATTTACTGAATTTGTTTTAATGTGATCCGGTACCTGTCCTCTGTGTCCTCCTGCTCTGTGTAGCTAAACAAAGACTGAGGAAAATACATGTAAGTTATTTTTTGTAAGCGAGAAACTGATGTGCTTGAAGTAACAAATCCCACTATCCCTGAAATCCACGAAATCCAACTTCATACAGTAGGATGTTTACAATTGTGCAAGAAAATGTGTTCTTCTGAAATGAATTAAGAAACCAATCAAAACTCAATAGCAATACGCACCCTTTATACGTATCATCCCATCTATTTAACCAGCAAGTCAAACAGAGTAGAGAATCGATGTGTCTCAAAACGGTGGCGTAATGTGAATTCATAAGACGGCATTACAGTCTTATGTTTTTCCACCTTTCTTTGAATTTGAGCCCGATCAGTTCTTATTTTTCTGTTTTCCTTTTTTCTGTAAACAAAACAATAAATGTGTGTGTTGGATGTACATAACGTTGCTCAAGAAAGAGTAACATGACTTTAAAATAATTTTACTTTTTAGAAGTAAAAAGTAGTGGCCCGAATAATTACTCAAGTAAGTAGAGTAAGTACTTGAATTTTTTTACTTGAGTACTGTGAGTACTGAGTAACAGTTTCAGCGTAAAAGTCTAAATTCATGTTTCAGTCGTGACATAAATGATGAGAAACAAAACATAAAATAATATGGAAATTATAATATTTTCAATGAAAATACCATAAAAACCTATCAAATAAATCATTATGAAGTGAAGTGAAGGAATACACCTTTTATACACGTCAAAATGAAAATTTCTCACTTGAGGATTTACTCACGTGTCACGAGTTACATTTTTTTTTACTCAAGTAAGAGTACAGATACTTAATTTAATATTACTAAAGCAGAACTAAAAAGTACTGTATGAAAAAAAGTACTTGCAACTTGCGTAAATGTAACTGAGTACTACCCACCTCTGCATAATATAAAGCTATATACTGTACTAGATGCTAAATGGGACAGAATATTTACCATATTAAGTTTATGTTGCATTGCATGGTTCAATGAAAGAGCATCCTCTATTTTCTTTCATAAATGTGTCTTTGTGTGATTCTATAGGTGGTCAAAGCTGTCCTAAAATATTTCCACAGTTACATTCACTGATTCCCCGTCATTCACCATAGTCTCAGGCTGCACGTACAACTGGTCCAAAGCCACTGTGAGTCTGTCCAGCTCCTGCTCGATCTCCTGAATAAGCGAGCAGTTCCTCTCCATGAAGCCGTCCAGAGCGGAGACGGCGGCCCGCTCCTCCATCTCCAAATGGGACAGGGTGGTCCTCAGGTCCTCATCCAGGACGTCCCGCATCTCCTGATACTTCAGTATGATGCTCTCCCTGATGGCCGAGGACTTTCTCTGAGGCACATGAGCATTTCTCATCTACACACTGCTCTATGATGATACTTTTGACTTTCATTTATTTACAAACTTACTGTGATTTCCGACTGGCGAGCCGACAGTTTCTTCAGCCTGTATTTCACCGCGTCCTGTTGCTTTTTGAGATCACCTTGCTGCTTTTCCAATTCTTCCTGTTGAAGTTAAATGTCATGGAGGCAAACAGTTGTTCATCTTTTAATAGATTTCTAAGATGTATATAGTTTTCTGATCCAGTGTTGAATAATGCACACACTTTGAAGCTAAACATGCAAGTGACGTTCTTATTTTTGTGTATGGTGATTTTTTTTTTTTTTGTGTGTGCCTGTGACAAAGAATGGCAAAGTCTCAAAGTAGGCTACTGACAAAAGCTACAGCCAAACATATGTTGTTTGTTATGCGGTCAACTACAAGGTTACATGAATGGCGTCTTAAAGTAGGACATGACATTGCAAATTTTATAGCTCACTTTCCCCCTTCCCCTTTGACTGTAATGAAAGTGTGGGTAGAAAGAGGCCACTTTTGTTTGAACAGCAGGTCAAACACTGTGAATCAATCATGGCCATGTCCGACTGTCTCAACTCAAATGACTTCTGTGAACCAACCCAAGTTTACTCTTATTCATGTACAGTGGGAAGTATGTATATATTATAATGTAGTCCGATACTGTTCACTGTGGCTGGTCTTTTCCCCTTCATTTTATCCTTCAATTCAGGGGTTCCCAAACATTTCAGGCCATGACCCCAAAATCCCTCGACAAACGACTTGGGACCCATTCTGTGAAATTTATATACATTTAAGGTGCAAAACATTTAAAATCTGGTGAAGTTATGTTAGTTTGGATTCTGTATATTAATATTTGGCTTAATTTCACTAAAGTATGCTGTTTTCAAAAATCAAATTCAATGTCAGAAAAAATATATTGCCTCAAAAATCATCTTGCGATCCACATTTCAGTGTCCTGCGAACCCCACTTTGGGAACCACTGATTCCATTAATTATGCTATTTTGGCTTATTGTTTAATATAAGTCTATATATGGTTGTGAGATTAATCTGTATCGCTTTATATTAAAGGGATACTTCTGGATTTTTGACATAGGGCCTGATTTCTTAGTTATCCAGAGTGTCTGGAGATATTTTTTTCTTAAATTCATGCAGTTCTTATATTTGAAGAGTCTAGTGGCGCTAGGCTAGGGCAAGGCTAAAGCATTTCTATGGTAAAGTCTAGCCTGCATTAAAAAACAGTCTGACCCACTCCACAGTGCACCTGAGGCAAATCACTTATAACGCCAGACTAACGATATAAATGTCTGTGTTAATAGAATAATTTTTGGAATATAACTGACCTTGTATCACATGAATTACCGCATTTTGAGGGACTATTTTCCCGCAGATCACTCCGCCGCTGCCTTAGCTTACAGCATTGACTGTGAATTGAAATTCTAAATTTACAGTCAATGGCTTACAGCCACGAAGCTGATGCTGCTCAAATATAAGTTATTTTAAATGCAAAATGGTTAAAATTATTCTATCGACACATACATTTATATGGCGCATTGAGTTGCCTTGTGTATGAAATGCGCGGTATAAATAAATTTGCCTTGCCTTGCCTTATATCGTTAGTCTGGCATTATAAGTGATTTACCTCAGGTGCACTGTGGAGTGGGTCAGACTGTTTTTAATGCAGGCTAGACTTTACCATAGAAATGCTTTAGTCTTGCTCTAGCCTAGCACAACTAGACTCTTCAAATATAAGAATTGCATGAATTTAAGAAAAACATATCTCCAGACATCAACAACACTCTGGATAACTAGGAAATGAGGCCCTTTGTCAAAAATCCCGAAGTAACTAAACGGGCGTGCCAAAGCCTTTCCCCACCCACAAACAAAAGTCAAAAATTGCTGTGAAAGAGGCGGTCTCTGAAGTTTGGGGGTGACATGCGGGGGGGTGAGTGTGTGGGCCTTTGCATTGGCACAATCACAGCAGACTGATTAGTGGGAGGGACTTGGTTATATACCACAGTACAGGGCAGGACACTTGGCAGCACCTGATGACGATGTGTGGAGCTGGTGCGGCTTATGACGTTCTGTGGAGGCCGTGAACACGTCTCCAGTCAATCAGGAAATTCTAATTTAGTAGCAGTTTACCCTGAAGGGGGCGCAACCCATTCGTTTTCAGGCCAAAGTTAGGATTTTACACATGTTTGCGCTATAATGTCAGAATAATGCCAGGGACCAGTGGACAACACTATATGAGACACCCATTGAGACAGTTTATCAGTAAAAAAACTTGATTTGGTGTTTAGTTACTCTTTAAGGTGTGCTCATTAAAGAGCAACTAAACACCAAATCAAGTTTTTTTTACTGATAAACTGTCTCAATGGGTGTCTCATAGTGTTGTCCACTGGTCCCTGGCATTATTCTGACATTATAGCGCAAACATGTGTAAATCCTAACTTTGGCCTGAAAACGAATGGGTTGCGCCCCCTTCAGGGTAAACTGCTACTAAATTAGAATTTCCTGATTGACTGGAGACGTGTCCACGGCCTCCACAGAACGTCATAAGCCGCACCAGCTCCACACATTGTCACCCCAAACCTCAGAGACCGCCTCTTTCGCGGCAATTTTTGACTTTTGTTTGTGGGTGGGGAAAGGCTTTGGCACGCCCGTTTAGTTACTCTTTAAGTATTAATAACTTAAGGTATAAATAAGCATTAGCAATCTGCTTAAGGTTAGGGTAGGCCATGAATAAGCATATTATTCATGGCCTATAAGTATGTTAATAGATAATATAGTATACCGTATTTTCCAGACTATAAGTTGCACTTTTTCATAGTTTGGCTGGGGTGCGACTTATACATCAAAATATATAATTTCACATTGTGTTATTTCACACTGACAGCTGCTAAAGGGCGCTCTAGGCTTGTGTATCAATATCTGTTACTTCTGCATGGTTGTACAGTGCCAAACAAGCACACACTTACTTACTGTACCACTGAAATAAATAAAAACAGTAAAGTTTGGAGTGAACGAGAAACTTGTGAGGGACTGTCGAAAAGCAGAGGTTACTCTTACTGCAATAACGAAAACAAAAAAGCTAATCACGGGCTAAAAGCTAGATGGCCACAGCAAGAGGAACGAGTTTGCAAATGGTTGCTTGAATAATGTGATGCCGGGAGAGGCTTGTAAATGGTGCAGTTACTCTTCACTTCCCAGGTTGTTGCCAAGGCTGGTGCGACTTATACTCCGGAGCGACTAATATATGTTTTTTCTTCTTCATTATGCATTTTTGGCAGTTGCGACTTATAGTCCGAAAAATACGGTAAGTATCTTATTAATATCTATACAAGTACAATACATGCCTATTAATACTTAACGAGCACACCTTAAAAAGCGTTACCAATTAATCTATAGAACACAACAAAAACATGAGTCTAGAACAGTGTTTTCAACTGGTTTGGCATCGGGATCCTCCATCACCGAAGGACGACAAGCCACGACCCAAATATTAACACCTAGTCCAAGTAACCCAAAAACATTTTACAGTTTTTCTGCAGATTGTTCTTGAATTATGCCTTTAATAAATCTAGAAAGCTAAAATCATGCTCAAAATAAGACTTTTTCAGAATATAATCTCTGGGAAAGGCTCGTGAGTCACTGAAAAAGAACACCGCGGGTCTCGACGCACTTTTGGGTCCCGTCCACCAGCTGAGAACCACTGGTCGAGAAAAGACACCAAGTTTAAATTTCTTTTCGTACACAACATCAGATCTAGGTATCGTTAAACTCAACTGACCAAAGTTAACAGAGATACGGGTCAAAAGAGAGTTTGGCTCGTGTTTAGGTAAAGCTCTAATCATCACATAGCTACACATAAAGAAGAAACAGAGTCGGACACAGGTAAGAGGTGCTTTGGTTCAGCAGAGGATCATGGTTCTGTGGTGGTTTAAAGCTTTATTGGCTTCAATTTCAATACAACAAATGGCAGTGTGAGTTTTTCAATTATAAAACGTCTTAAATACAATTGATTGATTTACTTCGGAGCCGATGGTTACTGCATGTGGCGTTCAATTCCAGTGGGCTTTGTGCACATACAATATGCGACATGGGAGTTCGGACTGGACTTTCTGACCTCGGGTGGTCTTTGTCTCCCGTTATTTTCCTATGAAGGATTATCAGTGTCTCTCACAGATGAACATTTCAAGATTACGTGGCAGACAGCGAGTTGGAATCTTGAAATATGTATCAATCACGCGAGACACTGCTAATCCCCGTCTGACAGTCCATGAAGAAGTCGCGTGTCGCTTCTGTGCAGAGAGCCCACACATGTAAAGGGAGAGTGTCTGGCTGTGTTGACGATGGGAGCCTGAGACTTTTATTTTGAAAGGGCAGGAGGAAGTGGCCGGGCAGGAGGCAGGAGATTTCTTTCCTTGTTGATTCAGGAAAAACAGTGCGTGGGTCGGCACTCAGAATGTTTTCATAGACTCATTGAGCCAATTCTTGCAAACTTTGGACTCAAAAATAAACATTTCAGCCCAAGCCAAAAAGGAGGGAAAGCAGACAAATATTCAGCAATACAAGCATGGATCTTTCAAAATGGCGTCATGAGGTTGTTGGTTTTTTTCCTCTCTCTAATTACAAAGTTCCACAGGAGCAACATATAATCATATTAGGAATAAACAGGCAATAAAAGGACAAAACAGGAGCAATCAAAGCAAATCAAGCAATCATAACTTTAGATATCATTCATTCTTTGTCATGTTTGGATGAAAGTCCATTTTCGGTGCAAGCCTTTTCGGACAGTTTATTCAAAGTCCAAAAATCCAGGGAAGCATCCGGGGTAAAAGGTGTCATGGCTTCCTCAAATATGTCAAGAAAAAACAAAAAAGGAGTAGAAAGTCAACCCAAAATCCTCTAATAATCTAGTTTTTGTTTTTTACAGTTGTCGTGTGCTATCCGGATGAATGTACAGAAATGCATGCGGCTCTGAGTGCTAGAAGAGCTTGGCCTTCTTTTTCATGTCGTTGCGTTTCCACAGAGGAAGCCTGTCAAACTCCTGGATCACCATACCGAAGATGTCAAAGAACGTTTCGGGAGCTAGGTGGCGCTAGAGAAACATAAGAGAAATGGACAAGGAAAGAGAAACAATGAGGGAAGGGTAGGGTAGTTGTGGCAATAAAGCCACAAAATGGAAAACAAGAAGCAGTGGATACTGCATATTCTTTGGTTCAATTGTGTAATGTTTTACACAAAGCAGAGAATTTCAGTATCGATGCAGCCGCTCACTTTCTGTCTATACCATGCATGAAGCATATTGGTAAAAGAAAATGTTTCCTTTTGTCAAAAAGCACCAACACTAAGACAAAGTGTAATGTGTTTTCATGAGTCGATGAGGTTTTTGAGTACAGTACAGTTCTGTCTAACTGTAGGGAACCAACTAGCCAACTTCCTACTCAAAGGCCCTGTAGCCGATTTTTTTCTTACAATTAAATTAAATTTAATTTTGTATATTCTCCTTGCTCCTTGAAATGTGTGAAAGCTGCTTTCAAACTCTTGTGAAGAATTGGGATGTTATTATTAAGTGAGAACAACTCAATTTAAACTTCAGAGTTTGTTAACCAAACATTGAGCACAGGGCCTTAAAGCAGTACTAAGTAACTCATGCCCCTAGAGGCCATAAGCGCCACTGCAGGTGTCGTAGCATTTTGCGTTTTTTTTACTCATTAATTCTCCGTGACAGAAAAGACAAAGGGAGAGAAGGATATTGTACATCAAATGACACAATTGAGATATTTTTTTTCACTCAAACTTGGCTGTAAACTGTTTAAGTGGCGCTAGCCTGCAGTTAGCTTTGCCCGTTAGCCTGTTAGCTTCTTCTTCGGGATCCCACTAGTGTGTATTGGTGACTTCGACCCAGAGGCAGGAAAGTTACAAGCGTGGTTTTCTGGTCAGAGACACCAGGGGGTGTCTAATCATCCCATTAACACTTGTATTACAGAGGGACTACGAAAAGGATTTATTAAGGTAAACAAGTTACTTAGTGCTGCTTTAATAATTGGTAAATGTAAGTTTGGCAAAATTATCATTAAGTTTATCTCTTTCAAAGTGATGTGTGTATATTGAGTAAATGCTGTACCTCTAGTCTGGTCCTGTCGACGTCCCGGGGCAGTTTGGCTCTCCCTCGGCTGGATATGATCAACATTTCATAGGGGTACACCTTCACAGGGACACAGTGGTCAGTGGACAGATGCATTTAAAGCTATAGGAAAACGATTATCTTTGATCCATCTATTTAAGTATAACATGGTGCTGGGGAAGAGGTCTGGCACAGGAGGAGTGGAGTTTGTTTTAGGATAATTGGGTAAATGCAGGTTAAAGCTATTTTCTGTGTAAAACGTGCAGTTGATTCAGATAAAATGGGAAAAAAACATGAAAACAATTATGCAACACTTTGTATTTTTAGACTGAAACTATTAAAAGAATCGTTAAGTGGGGCAGCTGAATCCACATGGGAACAGCTGTCCTGGAAACAAGAGGTGTAGCCGCGACTGAGCCAGAGGTGGGCGAAATCTGTACTCAAGTAACGCAAGTACTCATACTTTAGAACAGCTACAAGATTTAGAGGGACAGATAGTGTTGTTGTTCATCCTCCTATAAACAGATATTACAAATTCGATTTAAAAAAGCAAAATCGCCCAATAATTATCATCTACAAATGTAAAAATGAATAGTATCACTGTCTATCTGCTGTGGAAAAAAAGCATAAATAATAGAAATAATAAAAGCACTTTTGTAAAACTCATAAAACTGTAATGCTCTTGATGTAATCTGTCTTATATACTGGGCAGTATATAGTGTATGTCGCCGATGTTTGGAGGGGCCACTGTATCTGCTCCATACAGTCTCCAGCGCAGAGCTCAAAGCCGTGTGCACATGAACATGGAGAAGCCGCATGCTGAAGCGTCAGTGAGATTGGCCAGCTGTTGAAGCAGCATGCTAACTCTTTGACCTCCAAATATGATGAGTGTCTAGTACCGTGCAACGTACATGTTGTACATAAATGCAGAAAATACTGTCAGCCCTGGAACAGACTACAGTATTTGTTTCATAAACTACAATCTGTATTACATTATTCAGTAAGTTAGGAATGACTAAGAAAAGTGTATGGACAGCTACTGTGGAGTATTACAGTTTATAGCTCTAGTTAAATATCTGGCTTATCTCTTTCGAGTGATGTGAACTCAGAACAGCTGTTTCAAGAAGCCATTATTTTCTTATTGGCAGTAACTGTCCCTAAAGTTAGTGATCCCATTGTGAGGTTGTGTGTTAGAGAAAAAATGAAATGACTATTTATCATATTGGGTCATGCTCAATGGCCACTGGCTGCTCTGCTTTGTGACGACAACACTAGGGCCCGCCATTGGTCTGCCATTGCTGTAGTACCTCCAGCCGCTAGGTTTTAAAGCCTGGTTTCTAATTTTCCTAAACTTTCCACAGCTAGATAATCCTCCTGTGATAACCCTGGGTTAGTTACAATTAAAGAAACCAGGCTAGTTTTCGTACAATTTTTTTTTAGAAAACTCGTATACTAATGAGGGCCGGACTTTGATTGACAGGCCGTTAGCATTAGAGCTAATGGCGTGGGCGCGGCTACGACTGAACTACGTGCCCCGCGAGGGCCGAGTCTACAGTGAAGATCCCGCCCTTATGCCCTTTTTAGGAACATGCTCCGTCACAGCAGGGTAGGAGGAGTCTGTAAATCCGCCATGATTTCCCCCTCGAATGTAGTCATTGTGGCAAATGGGGAGGAGTGAGGAGGAGTTGTCTATTCTATGGTCTATGGTCATGCTGTACGGTCGTACCATCTTTGTCGTATAGCCATAACTTTGGCTCTCATGCACTGTCTGCTTGGCTTGCATATCAGTATGACGCACAGCAGAGGAATTATCCCTCTTCTTGTGGAAGCAAAGCCATACTGGAATGGTCAGACTAGTGCTTTTGTTCATTTCTCCAGGTTCTGCACTGATGGTAAATAAACCTCCAGCCTATTTTTCATCTATCCTCTCGGGCACCACTGTTTTGTCTCTAACATTTTGCCAATGGGCAAGATACCTCAGACGTCTGTATGAATGTACACAGTGTGTTTGTGTGATAATTTGTGGTTAGATGTAGTAGTAGCCTCCCTGCTACAATAATGCACTTTTCTTCATAAAGTAAAAATGATCAATGAGGAAAGAAGTTTGCACAGCACTATATGTATGTCCTTAACACCCTTGTCTTCAAAACAATCTCTATTTACAAAAGGATTCACGTCACTGATTTGTAACATAATTGTCATGTTTAGTGTTTGTAATATTCACAGTTGTCATCAGCACAAAATAGAAAAATATACTTGCTTTTGGCTCCAACATATTAGGCATAGATACTCCCCTGTCCATCCTTGCAAGTGCTGCGCGGCCATCCTTAATGTGCTAAAGAACAAAACATACACACATGTAACAGAGTGGGAGGGGCAGCACGATCATGGCATGACAAATGTGCACTATGACACGGGCCACTACTGAAGGACATGGAGCGAGTCTGCGATATTTACTAATAATAACATTTCAGTTCAGTCGGTCTAAATGTCAATTTTGATCAGTGATGTTCAAGACGAATAACACGACACAAGGCCAAGAGCACAGTGCAGTGGTTCAGCTCCAGGTGAGGACTTTATGCCTCAAATACAAAAATGTTGAACCCTAAAAGACTCTAAAATATATAACATCCACAAATAAAAGACAAAGTGGAATGAGGTTATGCCACAGGGTTGTCAGAGAAGTCGTTACTAAAGAATACTAAATCTATCTGAGCAGGCATCGACACTTTAAAATGACCGTGAATATTCCTGCTTGTTACAACTTAAAGTACTGGGTTAAATTAGGCCCAATTAAATGGAAGAAAACCTTTTAAGTAAACTCTTATCCAGTGTGATATTGAAAGTGATAATGAGTTCTAGGTTTTCCTTATTTTCAATATTGAGTTTGAAGTTTAAGCATCTTAATATATGCAGTTTTGGCACATACTGTAGATCCACATTGGTTTAGATAGTAAATGATGCACTGTGTATAACTGAATAATAATACGCATTGTAACAATAACTATATAGTGTTTAAGCGTCGAGATGAAGCTTGTTTGTATAGAAGGCATTAAAAACCGTGCACTCTGGAGCTGACATGAGTCCAACAGTGATGCAAGCGTGATGCAAGCGTGAGGCAGGCGTGGGCGAAGAAGATCATTCACTGTGTTTTTGGCAACCCACGGGACAAATACATGGTGCTGGTCTATGGTGCAAATCTATGGAGCGGGGTGAGGGCATGCCATGTGGAGCAGCAGACACATACCTGAAACTCTGCAGGACAAAATGGGACAGAGAATGAGACTCACAGTTAATGATTTGGCCTTTAAACAAAGCTAGAATATTTTAAGCCTGTGTTTCAGTCTATTTTTAGTCTATCTGTCAGCTGTAGTGAGTCTAGGACTGGAGTTTGTCAGAGTGTTATGTGAAGCCGCGCTCACCTCGGCCTCCTCCACACATATCGCTGTAGCTGTTGTACTGAGTGAAATCTGTCGACTGTGGCTGCAGAAAAACACAGAAAAACAGCACTGATGTAAAGAATCGATGACATATCCCCAAAGACTCTGCCTGAATGTCAGCACTATAAAGACATTCATTTATACTTGTAAAAGCAATGGCAGTACTTTATTATTTCACTAGCATGGTAGTTTGGATTTAACAGTTGTGAAAAGGGATGTGTTTTTGGTTTATTCATGTCTGCTATGTCATACAATTTGCAGAAACTTAGCACCAGACAATACAGGCGTTGAAGTGTGTTTCTTAGCTGGTCATTTCATTATAAAATGTTACAGAGTTGCATTCAGCCTAATTTATCCCATGCAAATCACTGAACTATTCTTTAGATTGTATTATAGTCTGAGATTCCACAATGAAACTGAATCTGATCTATTTTCATGTCATCTTTACCCGATGTAAGCCGTTTCTTCCGTATCCAGGCAAGGAGTTTGTTTTTGTAGGAGACGTGGGTTCTGCAAAACATTAGAAACAGAGACTTACTACAGCGGAACAATGCCTTATTCTTTCACTTTAGAGGTATTGTCACTGGAGGTGTACATCGTGTGGGGAAGGCACCTGCTTCACAGCGCTGAGCAGACTGACTCCGCGCTCGGATCTGCTCCTTCTCCCTCTCCTCCTTCAGGATCATCTTCCCCAAACCTGACTGGATCTGAAAAACAATGCACACCAAACATTACTCTCAGGCATCATTTCACTTTCTGTCTTTAAATGTTATTCGACCACTTTTAACACAAAGACAAAAGTCAGAGGAAGATCGCATATGAATAAGAAAGATTACATTTTCCTAGACTGCACACTGCAAAACTTAACTATAGAAGAAGATAATACAATAAAGCTCTGGTAGAGGTCCATATTTTGTATGAGACAGTAAACATGAGGCAGTGTTAGAACTAGTACCAATTTACACTGCCTGACCAAAAAAGTCACATGCTCTAATATTGTATTGGACCAACTTTGGCTTTGACTACAGCACGCTTTCGCTGTGGCGTTAAAGCAGCACTAAGTAACTTGTTTAGCTCAATAAATCCTTTCCGCAGTGGGGGTAATACAAGTGTTAATGGGATGATTGGGGGTCTTTCATCTCCCCCGGTGTCTCTGGCCAGAAAACCAGAATTGCAACTTTATTGCCTCCAGGTCGGAGCCACCAATACACACTAATGGAAGCATGAAGGAGAAGCTAACAGGCTAACGGGTGAAGCTAACTAGGGCTAGTGCCACTTAAACAGTATTTACAGCCAAGTTTGAGTGAAATTGTGTATTTGGATGTACGTACAATATCCCTCTCTCCCTTTGTCTTTTGTGTAAACGTAGTATTTACTCTCACGGACAATTAATGAGTAAAAAACGGCAACAAACTACGACATCTACAGTGGCACACTTATGGCCTCTAGGGGCATGAGTTACTTAGTTCTGCTTTAAGCTTCTGCAATGCCAAAAGATCCAGTGTTGCATTTATTTTTCACCAGTATCTTGTTTTGATGATGGGAGAGTGTGACCAATGTGCAAAGCCTTCTCCAGCACATCCCAAAGATTCTCAAGTAAGATCCATGTGAGCCTGAGGAATCCTGTCATTATCATCTTGGAATGTGCCCGTGCCATCAGGGAAGATTGATGGAATAACCTGGTCATTCAGGATGTTCCTTGGGCACATAGTGTTGCTGAACCTGAACCTGTTCATAAAAGGCAGTGTATCTAAACATATATCACTCATAGAAGAGTCTAAAACAAAAATTAATTCCTGGTTTAGTTGAGACTGACTTTACTGAGATGCTCTTCTTGGAGTTGTTTTCTTTTCAAGGCCTCTTCCTCGTCCTCGTCTCTGGACCTCCTCCTGCCCTCTGGACCTGCACATGAACAGCAATCATTCAAACCACAAACACACCACAACCTTTTAGGTAATGACATAAATCAAGTTGACATGAAACATTTTGTTGCAATATTCTTTTTGCACAGATGGTTTAGTTTGGAGGGCAGTGATGAGCACATAAAAAAGATATTGTTTAGTGTAAGAGAACACACAAATGTAAGACAGAGTTGACTAGACAGACACACATTACTGAGATCGTAAAACATAAATATCTTTGGACAACACAATGTGAGACAAAAGTTTGAAGTCAGTCTCAGTTATCTCTGTCCAACGCATTTGTGGCACTATTGAACATTCAGTGCTCTCAGAAAGGAGTTTTCTGAAACGTGTAGCAGTAAAAACAGCCGAGCAGCAACAGAATAGATTGAGCCAAGTCATTAATGCAAAAGGCATTAGAAAAAAGTAAAGCTGTTCTGTAATGCATAGTGTGTGAACGACTGAGAGCCTTGTTTTTGTTAAAGAATTATATCTATTTTTTTTTTTTAATACAGAACCGGTCTAGAATTTGGAAACACTTTCTATGTATTGGCATCCTTAATTTTCAACACTATTTATATTGTCTATTTCTCAATGAAGACATTAAACAATAAATGAACACATTGAATTATGTAGGAAACAAAAAAAGGTGAAATAACTCAAAACATTCTTCAAAATGTCCACCCTTTATTCTTGCCATTTTCTCAATGAGGTCTCATAAGGTCGTCCCTGAAAAAATGTTCAACAGTCTGTGAAGTCAAAAACATTTCTAGTTTCTACATTGTGATGAAAATGTCAAAAGCAGTAATCAAAGCAAAGCTAAATCTATTTAAATGTTTTTGTTTAAAACATTATTCCATATGTGTTCATTCATAAATGAATGTCTTCAGTGAAAATCTACAAAATAAATGGTCTTGGAAATAAAGACAAACCAATACATAAAAAGTGTTACCAAGCATTTGACAGGTACAGTATATACATTGTGATGTAATTTCCCAAACAGGACTTGTGCAATAACCGGGCATGATACATCTTTGCTGTTTGAGGTAAATACATGGTTCACTGTCTCAGTTTCAAATAAATAAACAAACTTCACATTGACCGTACAATGACAGAGCAGTGAATGCTCATGTCCCTCAGCGAGGATTTCGTAGTTTCTGCAATTGAGTCAGCTGATGCACAGTCACTGTGTGTTGCCTGTCCAGCCTGTTTTATGTGGGTACCCTGTTCCCACTGTCTAAAGAAAGGTATAATTATGTTGTGAGATTTAAATATGTTCTCCAATTGTCCCAATATTGTAAAAAAAGAAAGAAGAATGTAAAGCAAAAGCCTTATTAAAGCCGTGTAAGCGCAGAAAGCAGCAGTGAAAAACATGAAAATATTTAGATAATGCAGTCCATTGGAGGCGGAGCGGAGCAGGCGTCGGTCTGAGCGGACTGTACCTAAAGCAGCCAGGGAGCAGGGCAAGTGCTTGGCCTCGCTGTGGTCCAGGGAGGGCGCGTGAGCCGCGGGGAAAGTGGCCGAACGAATGATGTCATCCGCCGACTTGCTTTGGCGAGCTACGGCGGCAGTAACTACAGGTCGGTAACCGCTGGCAACTGAGCTAACATGGACTACACATCAGAGGTGAGTAGAGGAGCTGAAAACTATACTCAATGAGAACTTACTGCTACTTCTAAAAGATACAAATAACACATGTAGAAGTAGTGATTAAAAAAGTTATTTAGAATGAGTATTGTCTGATTTTGTGTTAATTTCATTACTACCCACCTCTGGTCACCACCTCAAACTGCAGGGAACATTTTGCTTCAAACTAGATTAAATTGAAAATATAATGCTGTGTCTTGAGCCTTCAGCAAGTCAATGACTCAAAGGGCAAAAGGGATATTTTTATACTGACTCAGCGTCAGTGCGGATTTGGGATTTACCTTCTCTGTGACTCATCACCGTCTTACATAAGGAAGATACATTAAACCCACACTCAGGGGGCAGAAATATGTGCAGTGCTGTAAAATATCAAGGAAACGTGTGGGACAGTAAATACTATGCTTTAAACTCATTAAGAAGACAGGCTTCAACGACAGTAGTTTTAGTGTTGAACCTCTTTTAAACCTGGTTAGGATCCGTTTCTGTCCGTAATTTGTCCTCACATGGTTGAAAACTTGTTTTCTCCGTAAATTCATCACAGAGTAGTTTGGTAGTTCATTAGCAGATTCTTACATTTTCACCGGCGGTTCATGGGGAGAAAACTTAATTGAACTGTTGGGTAGTGTTTGGTTTTCAACACTGGACGTTTGTTTTAAAGTTGTACTCAAAAGTTTACATACCCTGGTAGAATTGTTGACAATTTTTTGACAATTTTTCAAAGAATATGAAAGATAACACAAAAGGGTTTTTTCACTCATAGTTAGTGGCTGTGTGAAGCCATTTGTGGTGAAAAAACGAAGTTTGCTCTTTTAAATCATAATGAAAAAAGAATGTACCACAATTACCCTGATCCAAAGTTTACATACCCAAGTTCTGTGTATTGCCACTTTAGCATCAATGACAGCCTGGAGTCTTTTGTGGTAGTTGTGGAGAAGGTTCTGTATCTAATGATAAAGTGGCCCATTCCTCTTGATCATAAACTCAGTTTTTTCACCACAAATGGCTTCACACAACCACTAACTATGAGTGAAAAAAACTTTTTGTGTTATCTTTCATAAACTTTGAAAAGTTCTGCCAGGGTACAGTATGTAAACTTTGAGTTTACATGACTGTACATAAGGTAAAAGGTTTTACAAAAGTTTACATAAAGAATATCCGGTATTTTCATCAATTCATATGCACAGATATTGTTAGGTAAAGACTAAACGAAATGAGCAGGAGGTCAGACAGAAGAGGGTCGGAGACAGACTTCAAACGGGACATTGACGCCTGACGTTATGGACACATACAATATATCTAAATACAGCCCAAATACAATAAAACATGAACTGTTTGCTAACAGTATCATCCAAAGAGATTCACCATGTTGTTTGTAGATCGGAGGTTTTCTGTAGATGTTGCTTCCTTGATCTGAAAACACACCATGAGGATTATGTTTAATTAATTGTAAAGGGACAATATACAAAAATGTAGTAACAATGAATGAATGACTGGCATTTTACATATTTGAAGTTACTGTAATATATATAAAACATATGTGTGGATGGTATGAGGCTAAAACATTTGGAGAAAACGTGGAGTAGAATTACAGAGACACTGGCGACAAATTTCGGCAGATATTTAAAAAACAGATGGAAAACTGACTATGGAAAAATGTTGAGGATAAGGTTGCAGTCAGAAGAAACACACAGTGCCACACAGAACAATACAACAAGTCCAAATTGACTCATACCCCGATAAATATTCAGAGCAATACATTTTTACTTCTTCTATTTTGTTTAGAAATTACACAAATTATTTTAAAAGTCTACAGCTTCTACTGCGACACATTTACTGCCACTTTAATCGGGGTATGACTCGATTTGAGCTTAGTCCGGGTCAAACAGACAGGAGCAGTGACAGGGTGCGCTCCACTCCACATACTAAACAGACAGATAGATAAATACCTGGGAGGTGGAAATGTTTGGGGTCAGAGACAGAGGCGGGGTGCCCGGCCGGCTGTCGGGCCTGAGTGGGAGAGGGGAGCTGCGGCCACTGGGCGGGTCAGTGCCTCCATGAGAAGAACCAGAACAACAATGTAAGCACCGGTGTCGCGGGACAGTGTGTACGGGGCAGCAGTGAGCGGGAGGACACACTTCAGAGACGGGGCGTGTCTGGCTGTGCTTTGATGGAGTTAATGAAGTTACATGTTGCAGATTGAACTAGAGAAATACAGGCAGAGGTGGAAAAGGCATTTTTGATAGTAAGTACTGTTGTGTAGTATCGCACATAGGGGGTCATTTATCAAGACAGGTGCTAAAATAAAATTAGCAAAATAAAATATTGCTATCTGTAAGCATGTTGCACCTAATTTACCTATGAAAATGTGTGTAGTAGGGCTATAAATGTGATCTGTAAATGAGAGAATGCTGCGTGAGTAAAAAATGCGCAAAATACTCTTCTGCTGGTCCCTTTGCACGTGCTACTAGTTTTGCACATGGGCAAATGCTTGGTAAATGACCCCCATAGATTGTTAGGGTGTGTGTTAACCAATGAACGGGGGAGTGCGTGAACTTTAAATAGTTAGATGTGGGAAAACCCCAAACTCATTCCTAATTTTCCCTAATTTTCCTTCACGCCATACTCGGTGATAAGCTCTTATTGTACACACAGCCGCCCACTGGGGTTGACTGACGGAAGCAAGACCCCTCCGACCACAACCAACCACTCATTCTCACACTCTGGCCTTTCGTACACATGTTTTAGAATATAATTGGGGAAAAAAAGTACTGTGCGTCTAGTAATAAAGTATTTGTATTTGCATCAATTTCATGAGCTTGGAGGGTAGTTTTCTCGCATTTTTGTGACAGTGACCCTGAAAAGTGACTCTGCAATTTGTGAAATGCGCTTCTAAACATATCTCTGTTAATAATTGGGATGTTAAAATGTGTTAGGAAAGCTTAGAATGAGTTTGGGACCAAAACTATTTAATTTACTCACTCCCTCTTTCATTGTTGTAACTAAAAAAATATAAGGAGGCAAGGTGGGTGAAGTGTCTTGCCCAAGGACACAACAACAATTTTCACAGGTGAGATTTGAATTAGCTTTCGAATATTGTCACCTCAAGAAGCTGTAGAGCGATTACATTTTCTTAACAATGACGGTATCATTTATTTTTATCCTACGAATTCATCCACTTAAAACAATTATAACTAGAACTGCTGGGTTTAGAAAATATACTCTCAACAACTTTATTACACTATTGCTTTCCACCTCTGCTTGCGTGTATGATTTATTAACTCTATATTGGCATTCACAGTTCAGTTGCAGTTCAGTTATGAAATATTAATGCCTTTTCATGCAACAGCAAGCTCACAATTGTGGCACTTCAAATCTCATTCACACAGTTAAGTCTGGAGAGAGACTGACAGCGAGACAACTCATCCGTCACCCACACTGGAGGAGCTGTCACTTTGCGCAATGAATTTGGATTAAAACATTTCTCAAGTTCGTGCAAAGGTCAGTGCTGTGTTAGAGCGATGCCGGGTTAGTTCAAAGGACAGAGTTCATGCTGGTTAGGTTGGAGTGAGGTTCATGTCACACTGAGGCGACGTCTCTGATGTTTTTTTGGAAATGGCACAGGGTTCACATGTGATGACAAAATGGATTGTTGTTGGTGGCCTTTGACAGTATAAATGAATGGACCAACAGAGACTTGACGATAAAGTGGACATGTCATAACAGCCGTTTAAATCTGCTTTTGGGTACTTTCGCATTGATAATATACATATTATCACCAATGGTGTTGGTTGGTTTCTTAAAGCAGTACTAAGTAACATGTTTACCTTAATAAATCCTTTCCGTAGTCCCTGTGGGGGTAATACAAGTGTTAATGGGATGATTGGAGGGTCTTTCATCTCCCCCTGGTGTCTCTGGCCAGAAAACCATGCTTGCAACTTGACTGCCACCGGGCGGAGCAAGCTATACACACTAATAGAATCACGAAGAAGAAGCTAACAGGCTAACGGGCAAAGCTAACTGCGGGCTAGCGCCACTTTAAACAGTATTTACAGCCAAGTTTGAGTAAAAAAAATATTCCCATTGTATAACTGGATGTACAACATCCCTCTCTCCCTTCACCTTTTCTGTCAGCGTAGAATTTACTCTCCAAGACATTAATAAGTTAAAAAATCGTAACTTGCTAAGACACCTGCAGTTGCGCTTATGGCCTCTAGGGGCAAGAGTTACTTAGTACTGCTTTAACATTTGATTGGAGCCACCTCTGTCGGCAGCAGGGGGAATTAAACATGCTAAAAACAATATGTTGTACTTTCACTTTTACCTAAACGGCATGTAAACACATCAATGACACCGTGATAAACACCGTTTGAGTGCAAAATGACTTTCGGATTTTATTGACAGGAAATCTGATCAAAGCACTTCAACAGAGATGGAAAATAGCGCTCTACAACAGCCACAAATGAGTGGTTTTGTGTCAAAAAAGTACATGATACTTCAAATGTTTGCATACTGTATTAACTAATGAGGAGCACATCCATTTACTGCAAAGGAGTGAGAGGAATGAGGATGATGGCTAATTAACGCAACAGCTAATGACTTAAAGCTTTCTAAATGCTAACGTGACATGACCAAGTCCTTTGCAGCAGTAGCGATATAGACGCTGAAATATTTCCCATATGCCCGATCTAATGTGTAATTAACAGAGAAAAGTGAAGTACAAACATATGGAAGAGCGCACAGGGTGGACATGGATCTTCAATTCGTCTGGGCAAGAAGCCGCCCGAGCCGCCCTCAACACTAAGGCCCTGAAAGTGTCTCCTTCAGGTGGTAAAGGGGGCTAGGGGGCTAGTGTACATATAGATTCGTCTCACATGAGATTCCTTGTATCCTGAACATGTTTGTAGAAAGCTAAAGCTTTATTTCCACAGCCTTCATACCTAAGTAATCTTTGGTCCATTCATTGATATTGCCCATGATACTGAAGTCCTGGTGATGATGGAGGTGACGCATTGCCAGTAGGGGGCAGCACACAGCAGTGGCCTGGGCCCTTACCTGTGCTATGGGGCAGGAAGTGGTGTCTGAAAGGGGAGGTGGGGCGCGAATCACTGTTTTTAGAGCCCACACTGTTACTGCACAGAGAGGAGCACAGCCTCTGCATCCCTGTCAGAGCCTCTGCGGCGGGACAGGCGCACAGGACAGGGGCGCAGTGAACACCCGGGAGCAGGAGGCAGGGAGGGGTGAGGGTGAGAGAGTGAGGGGAGGGAATAGAGGGGTTAAAAGGTGAGAAAAATAAAATAAATTTAAGAAAGGTATCCTGAAACAAGATTGCTCTATGAAACGAATCAGCAAAATATTCACATTAGTTAAAAGGTTTTTTGAATTTGTTGATAAATCTTAATTATAGCAGTTTTGATGAACATTTAGTTACCAATTAGACCCCCCTGTACAAATTCCTTAGAAATCAGTCACACAAATGATGCCAAAATGATTTCAGATTTGAACTAATGTAAATGTTATTGCTTTGGGGATGTGCCAAAAATTCACTTTCAAGTTGTTAATTTCATCTGGGAAGAAATCCTTCACAAGTACAACCTAAAAGTAAATTTTAGTGATGCTCCCTGTCGCGAGATAAATTAACTTGTCAGCGGGAGCTTCAAGGTGAAAACTCAAAGTGTCATCCGTATTGTTTTAGCAGCAGTTATGGCAGGTGATCATCCTTCATCCTGAAATGCAATGATATCTTTATTAACGTGTGCTGTGGTCTTTGCTGCAGGGCTCACCGGGTCGATGGAAGTGCTGGGGGGACCGGGACAGCGTGGGGATGTAGTTGTGTCTGTTATAAACCGGAGACCCGATGGAGCCCTGGCTGGTCGACCGCTGCAGGATACGCTCCCGTCTGTCGTATGAGCCCTGGAGACAAACGTCAATGTGTCCAATAAGTACAAAACATTGCATTAGACGGAGCTAGTGTACAGTATGTTACGCTCACCTCACACGATGGAGTGGGCGACATGTTTCTTGAGGACTAGGGGAAACAAAACAATTAACTTTTCTTTTTTTTTTCATTTAGAACAGCTCTCGCTATGCGCCTTAAGTGTAAACTGTCCGTAGTGGTCAGAAGTCCTTCAAAGTCTGTAGCACATTTACAACTTTCGGGGAGGGATGTGGAGATGTTCATACGAATGCCAACAACAACCGGCCTGTTAAAGGGATATTTCAGGATTTTTGACATAGGGCCACATTTCCTAGTTATCCAGAGCGTTGTTGATGTCTGGAGATATTTTTTTCTTAAATTCATGCAGTTCTTATATTTGAAGAGTCTACAGTAGTTGCGCTATAGGCTAGGGCAAGGCTAAAGCATTTCTATGGTAACAGTTAGCCTGCATTAAAAACAGTCTGACCCACTCCACAGTGCACCTGAGGTAAATCACTTATAACACCAGACTAACCATATAAATGTCTGTGTCGATAGAATAATTTTTGAAATATAACTGACCTCGTATCACATGAATTACCGCATTTTGAGGGACTATTTTCTCGCAGATCACTCCGCCGCTGCGTTAGCTTACAGCCACGAAACTGATGCTGCTCAAATATAAGTTATTTTAAATGCAAATTGTTATAATTATTCTATTAACACAGACATTTATATTGTTAGTCTGGTGTTATAAGTGATTTACCTCAGGTGCACTGTGGAGTGGGTCAGACTGTTTTTAATGCAGGCTAACTGTTACCATAGAAATGCTTTAGCCTAGCATTAGCCTAGCGCCACTAGACTCTTCAAATATAAGAACTGCATGAATTTAAGAAAAAATATCCAGACATCAACAACACTCTGGGTAATGTGGCCCTACAGTATGTCAAAAATCCTGAAATATCCCTTTAACACCGTACAGGCTCTACATTGGAGTTTTAAGATACCTAAACACTTCATAATATACTGCAAGGATTTCGCTCTACTATGAGAAAAAAAAATGTGTACAGCATCTATAACCTCTTAACCCCACCCGAACAGAGCACATTATCTCCAGTTTGGCTTTACCCAAATCTAAAAGCTTCTTGAAAAAAAGGTCAAAATAGTGACAAGAACAAGAAGAAAATGAGGATGAAAACGCAACAAAAAGCCAGAAAAATGTGACAAAAACGTAACAAGAAAAGTAACAGAAATATGAACAAAAGTGATGAACAAAAACTCAAATAAATAAAAAAGTGGCAAAAACGTGATGAAAAAGAACATGAAAAAAGTGACGACTACACAACACGACGCGAGGAAAAAGATCCGTTCAGATCAGTTTTGTAGGTCTTAGCTTTCAAATGAGGCGTTACACTGGCCTATAGGCTGTAAGCGCCAGTCGAGAAGCTTTTAGATTTGGGTAAAGTCGAACTGCAGAAAATACACTTGGATAAGGCGGGTGGTAAGAGGTCTTAAAAGCTTACAATAAATAAGCAATAGCATTCTACTCTACTGTTTTGGTATATCTTGCATAATAAGCTATAATAAAAATAATAATATGCTTGATAACAGACTCTTATAAATCTACTTTTGTGTCGTTGACTAAACTTACCTTGTCATCAGGCAGTGGTGAACGTTCTCTCCTGGCAGTGTGGAGCTACGAGAGAGAGAGAAAATGCATAATAGTAGAAATGTACAGGTACAAAAAGAATGATTAGACTAAGCCAGAACTAACCTTAGTCTAAACTACTTGTGATGAACCAGATCTAAACCTTTTTTGTTGTTATTTCTGCTGCATTTAATCAAGCCTTCGCATGTTTTTTTTTACGTGCAGTGCTGCTGTAATCGTTATGTTAAGTTCAAAATGTAATAAAATGTCCACTTCTTTGCGAAATAAACCGCATTTTGTAATACTTTTCAAACTTATTTCAAAATGCGGCACGTTTATTCCACAGTGAAGTTACAATTTTATTACATTTTATTACGTAATGTGGTTTAACAGACCCTTGTTGTATGTTTGTGCTGAAACTTGTAATTTCAAACTATATTGCCCTTAATTAAACTCCTGAATCTAAGTCTAAAAAGGTATTTCTCTTGTGTGAATCAATACGTTTATAAGATTTCTAGACCGAACAGCAGAAGGTCCAGGAGCGTTGCGTTTCCCACCAAAGAGAACCATCTGTTTAAACAACGTACAGTCATATTTATGTGCTGGACAGCGTGCATGCAGACAGAGGAGCATGCAGGCAACAGTTACCTCTCCCACACTCTCCCTCCTCTCGTCTTGCTCGTCCAAAGAGGTGGTGTACATGGGTTCATAGGTTATAAGGTCGGGGCGCTCAATGTCATAAATGGCTTTGACTTTGGGAATGGCAGCTAGGTCTCTGTAATCAAGGATCTCATTGTCTACTTTTGCCTAGGGAGACAGACAGAGACAGAGGAGCACTCACAAACGGGTACAAGGGAGTTACCACTGCACAGAATTACAATACTCAAAGATACAGTGGGGAGAATAAGTATTTGACATGTTAACATTTGTCTCAGTAAAAATATTTCAAAAGGTGCTATTGATGTGAAAGCTTTACCAGATATGGCCAGTATTTCACAATCCTCTCAAAATGCTTTTCAGAAAACTTTAAACTGATCAAACTCAAAGACTAACTCATTCCAGGTTTTTCCAAAGCTTCTACAAATGCTCTACTAGGACAACTCCTATTATCATTTTCACTCCTCTGTCAGAAATCTAGCAAGGATTATTTGATGATATTAATTTCTATGGTGAAGTCACGTTCGTTCCACTTCTGGAGATTAATTGCTCACTAGTATAACATCCTTCAGAAGCAAGGCTGTTATACATGTTATACTAAAGCTGGAATCTGTTTGCAGATGTTCAATGCAAACAGATTCCAGCTTTCTATGCCTTTTTGCATCTTCCTTTGTTTGTGTTTCTAATGTCACGATAATTACTGTATTGACTTATTGTTCAATAAGTGACAGACGAACAGTATCATTTTGAGCTCAATGGTAAATTGTATTTCATCAAGTTAAATGCTGATTGCAACTCATGTGTTATGGAATATTATGTTAAAATGTACTTTAGAACAAGGTATTTTGGTAACACTTTATTATAACAAACACCTTATTTAGCCTTATAAATGATGAAATGACACTTAATTCATCATGAACAATTCATTAGTTAACCCAAAAGTTTACCCAAATCTAAAAGCTTCTAGAAAAAGCGTCAAAATAGTGTGACAAAAAAGTGTGACAAAACGCAACAAAAAGTGATTGAAAAAAAGTGATGAAAAAGTGACAAAAATGTGACGAAAGGCAGCAAAAAAGTGGCATAAAAAGTGATTTAAAAAAAGTTTAAAAATGAAGGAAAAGATCCATTTAGATCACTTTTCAGATCTTAGCTTTCAAATCTTGCTTTACCCAAATCTAAAAGGTCACAGCCTATAGGCCAGTGTAACGCCTTATTTCAAAGCTAAGACCTACAAAACTCATCTAAATTGATCCTTTTCCTTTTATGTCACATTTTTGACGGCATTTTCATCCCTTTTTGTCACTTTTTTTGGTGTTTTCGTAGATTTCGGTTGCTCACATTTGTGTCACTTTTCACCACTTTTTGTGTGCCATTTTCTGTTGCTCTTTTGTCACATTTTCATCCTCGTTTTGTCACTCATTTGAGGCTTTTTGGAAGGAGCTTTAAAAGGGGGGTATTATGTAAAATCGACTTTCTCAAGCTTTATATCATGTTATTATGTCATTCCCTCATTAAACACATGCCTGGAGTGTTGCCTTGGCTCATTCACATATTTTGAGTAATCAGTAAAAACTTAGACGGCAGCCATTTTAGGTGTAGCTATGCCTCAGTCCTCCTAGGAACGCCCCCACCTCCTGGAGACGCCTCTGGACCTTTCGTCACCAGCCAAGCCACCAACCACGGCTCCTCAGCTCAGCAGAGCCCCCTCCCCACACAGTGTTGTTGTTTAGATGCCACAGCAGTGTGCTGAAGGGGCGTGTCGGAAAGCTTCTTAAAGAGACAGAGGCCTATTTCAAGACGTTCAGTACAGCCATTTTGAGAGAGCAATTTTATTCAAGGCAGTTATTTTAATTTACTGCATATACAGACCAACAGAAGGTTACGTCATCATTGTAGTATGCTATAGACTGGTGCTATGTGATTGAAAAAAGCATAATACCCCTCTTTAAGATTGGGTAAAGCCAAACTGGAGAAAATGTGCTCGGTTCAGGCGGGGTTAAGATTTGCATGTGTGGAGATTACTTGTACACTTGTCGCCCACATCTGGCAAAAAGTTTCAAACAATAGCAGCTCTAGAAATATATTCACTGAGAAAAATCCTAACACATCCAATGCATATTTTACCCGCTGTAAGGAGCTATTAACTTTCAGAAATGTACAAAGGTAAGTCTTACATAGATGGTGTGACCCGGTGAGCCAGGTATGCTTGAACCAGGTCGGGAACAAATACTTTCGGACGACGACCGCGTTGGCTGTAAAAAAGAAAAGCACATAGTAAAAGGTTATTTTAAAGGTTAACTCAACAATATGGATTTTCCTAAAGATGTTCGGCCCATTCTGCTGATGGTATGTAGAGGCCCATGTTGAAAATGTGTCACACCGATGTCATATCAACATGTACAGACTATGTACAGCTATTTGTGAAACCATTTCTTCATAGCGTTTTGATAGCAGATGTCATGATGAAAACAAAAGGTTTAACACGTTTGAACCACAGATATAGGTTCAAGCAAAGTACTACATTACTGAAACTACTAATATGTACTTCATTACCTTCATTACCAAAGAAAAAACATCATTTATAATAATAATCACTATTTCTCTATCGTGCAGCTCCACGTCTCTAAAAGGTTTCCACAGTGAATGGGCAATGACGGCAGCACAACCTGATATTTGACACAGAATATGTCGACACACCCTGTTATTTCCTGGTTAAGTCATTCATTTATAATTCTGCTAATGAATGAGTGGCTTTCAAGAACCAAGTGCTTTTATGAGAAATGGCAGCGATCCTGAACGTAGCAAATGGGGATTGGCTGAATGGGGGTTTTCCAAAGACAAATTAGCCGTTTTTGTTGCGAGAGATTGCGAGTGCTTTTACCAAATCCATCTCATGCCTTAAAAAAAGATATGACGATCGCTCAAAGACAAGACGGAATGGCTCCAAAACATGACACACAGAGGGCAATGCAGGCGGCCTCCAGCAGGGGGCGGCATACAGTGCACCGTGTCCTTTGACAGACACTATTTAAGACAGTAAACACAACGGTGGAGGGTAATGCCGTCTCATAGCCAATAGTGAATACAGTACCTGCCTTTGCGTTTTTTGGAGGAATAAGAGGGACGGTGGCAGTAGCTGTGGAAGAAGGGAGAGGGGAGCACAGGACATCACAGAGGGGTACTGCCTCATCACCAGCCCGAGTACAAGTTACATCGAGCAATCAAGACAACATACAGTAGCAACTAGCGACACATGCAAAAGCCAAAACAGAAGTGTAGATAAGGCTTAACAGCTCAACAAGGGATAGCAAGGGGTAGTGGGTCATATACATTCCATTTTATAAAGAGTTTTAGCAATCAAGGCATCCAGAAAAGAATAAAGTCCAATGTCGTACCCTCTCTCTATGTCTCTCCTCTGTCCTGGTGGTGTTCTTGCAGCCGGGATGCCACACCGTTGACCCTGAAGACAAAAGCAAGAAGACATTGAGGAAAATAAGATTACTGGTCATGGTAGAGCACAGTGTTTCCAAACCAGGGGTACACGGACCTCTGGAAGGCGTGTGACCCAATGGCCGCTGGCTGCTCTGCTTTGCGACGACGACACTGGAGGCCACCATTGCTCCGCCATTGCTATTGTAGTACCGCCATATAGCCGCTAGTCCCCCATTGGAATCCATTGCACTTTAGACACGTTAAAACAACTTTAATGCCCGGTGCCTAATTTTTTGGAAGTGTCTACAGCTTAATATTCCTCCTTTGATACGCTGGGTTAGACACAATCAGAGGCACCGGGCTGGTTATCGTAGGATAAATTTTAGAAATCTAGACTGTTAGCATTGGAGCTGCGCGAGCTACACATCACACAAGGGCCGAGTCTACAGTGAAGATCCCGCCCTTATGCCCTTATTAGGAACATGCTTCGTCAGAACTGGGGAGGAGGAGTCTGTAAATCCGCCATGATTTCCCCTCGAACGTGGTCATTGTGGTAAACGGGAGGAGTGAGTAATTACGGTCTATGGTGTGACCACATGGTTTGGGGTTCTTAATTGGAAATATTTTGGATTAGTGAATTGTTGAGTCTGCAAAATTATCAGATTTTTCAGATGTAAAGTGCAATAGCTCTTTGCTGTATCTTTTATATAATACAGTACTTTTATTTATTTTTTAAAGGTGCATTATGCAACTTTATAGGTGAAAAAAAAAATATTGATATTTGTGCGTATTTGACCTTGTAGTGACCCAGCGGCTGTATGAGTGGTTACCATGGCACCTTTACTTTTAATCACAGTGGTCTCTAGGACGCTCCAGGATCGATTGTTTGGAAGGTTTTCTGGAGAGAGGGTCCGTCAGCAGTGAAAACCTTCCAAACAATTGATCCTAGAGCATCCTAGAATCCAATCACTGTCAAATACTGATCAGGAAAAACATTTGACAATTTTCGTTTTGGGGATTTCTCCCATAGAGTTGTATTGGCCCCTGCCCTTCACCTGACATTATGACATCATCACATTCTAAAACGTGAACGCCACCTATTGCAAGAATCAAACCAAGGGCCTTCTCGCAGTGAGGCAGGAGTGCCAGAACTCTGTGCCACATAGGAAAACTATTTGTGAGGGTAAAATGTACTGTACGCCATAGTTACACTAGATGACGTGTTTAGGTTTGGGGCAGGTGTAAAGGGTGCTTACCTTGCAGATACATCTCCTCTCCCTCTGTGAACATCTGGTTACAGCGGCTGCATCTGGCACAGCTGGGATGGTAGTGCTTGTCTCCCGCCTGCAAAAACAGCACAGAAAATACACTCAGTATCATCAGGGGAAAATACAGAACGAGATGAAGTCGGGCCCATAGACCGTAAAAATAATAGACAGCTCCTCCTCATTCCTCCTCGTTGCCATAATAACTAAGTTCGAGGGGGAAATCATGGTGGATTTACAGACTCGTCCTACCCTGCTGTGACGGAGCATGTTCCTAAAAAGGGCATAAGGGCGGGATCGTCACTGTAGACTCGGCCCTCGCGGGCACGTAGTTCGGTGTTAGCCACGCCCGCGCATTAGCTCTAATGCTAACGGCCTGTCAATCAAAGTCCGGCCCTCATTAGTATACGAGTTTCTAAAATGTTTCTTACGAAAACCATCCTGGTTTCTTTAATTGTACAGTAACTTACTGTACCCAGCGTTATCACAGTTGGAATATGTAGCAGTAATGTAGCAGTAATGCACTAATGGGACACTAATATGTCCCATTAGTGCAATGCTTTCTAATGGGAGACTAGCATTTATATAGAGATACTACAGCAATGGCGGACCAATGGCGCCCCCTAGTGTCGCAGTCTCGAAGCAGAGCAGCCAGCGGCCATTGGTCAGGCCATTTCAACTCCTAAAATCTGTTTAATGTTTGTTTGATCATGTATTATTTAACTGACCTGTAGAAGAAGTTGTAATATGCTATAATGGTTATATAGATTTAAAAACTGAATGGTTTGTTTTCAAAAATGTAACAAACAAACAATTTGTATAAAAAGCTCCAGAACAAACCAAGCACCAGATCTGGACTTGATGAGTTAAATACACAAAAAAACAGGAAAAAAAAAGTGTAAAAAGTAATGTCATCCAATGATTTGTATTGTATTCATTTAGTATTGGCCACAATTCTAAGCCATGGAGAGATAGAGCTATAACTACAGCAACTGAAGGTCTATTTAGGAAAAAGCAATTACTTACTAATTACTATAATGGCGTGATGGAGGTCTCCAGTCAATCTTTTACTAAAGTTGCTTTTCTCCTAATGTCTATGCGGGCTTGCAAGGAAACAAATTACTAAAAGGAATTGTAGCAGTTCAGCTGAGGGCATGGCTCAGTGGAGATCTGCGCTAACATTTGCATTTTACAGTCATTTACAGTCATAAGAGTCTGCATAGGGACCATTTTCAAAGAGGCACATTGCACCTTCTACTCATGTCTATACTGCAGCATTGTATACTCTCTAAGGGATAGTAAAATAACGCATTAGTGGCCTGTTTGGGGTTCATGCTTTTCTATTTTATGGATTATGAGAGACCTTTAGTGGCTGTTAACAATATGTCTGCCATCAGCTACGCAGGTCATTTTCAACAAAGGAATTAGCCGTTAGCATCAGGAGGACAAGAATATACAACATGGTTTCAGCCGCTGTTTAAGAAGCCTGTCAAGCTAAACGATACATAAGAAGTTTCCTAACACTTAAAGTTACACATTATTCAGCATATATAAAACATTAGTAAATACTTAAAAATAAAACTTTTACATAGCTTTCTGAGTCACCTAAATAAATGTTGTATGTGTTGCCATAGTAACACTGTGCACCAACGGTTTGAGGCAAGTTGTATCATGGTAATTATGAGTTATAAATGATTAACAAATGACGATGATGATGAAAGCTGAACCTCTTAACCCCCACCTGAACCAAGCACATTTTCTCCAGTCTGGCGATACTCAAAACTGAAAGCTTCTTGAAAAAAGCGTCAAAATAGCGACAAAAATGGGAAGAAAACGCAACAGAAAAGCGTCAATATGAACCGATAAAAGTGTGACAAAAAGTGACGAAAAAGCCACAAAAGAGCAACAAAAAAGCGACGAAACTCAACAAAATGAGATGGAAAAGAACGTGAAAAAATTGACGACAACAAAGCGAGGAAAAAGATCCATTTACATCAGTTTTGTAGGTGGTGTTTGGTCTTAGCTTTCAAATGAGCCATTACACTGGCCTGCGGTCCGGGGAAAGCATGGGGAGGGGGCGACAGGAATGACACTGAAGACTGCAAGAGCGCCACCCGTCACCGTCTGCTATACAGCTTACGCTATGAACCGCAAGATCCGGCCCTATATGTTTCATAAATGATGGATTAACTCTTTATACAAAAACCTTTCAATTGCTTATGAGTAGTTATGCTGCGTTCAAGGCATATAGACCCTTTATTGTTTGTAAACATTCCGGGCTTAGCTGGAGGCGGGAAGCTCGATTCCTATCTATTTCCATTGTAGCTGTTGTCATAGTAACGATAAACAAATGTCTAACTGTTTTTGGAAATATCAGATAAACCTATTTTATCGTCTCAAATGTCATTCCTCTGTTCTTGCACCTTAAGCCACAACAGGACCACATTTTTCAGTTGTAGTTTTACACTTAAAATCGCTAGTTTAGTTTAATCTTATTTCTCTTGATCACTTCCTGCCTCCAGCTGATGTCACTGATGATGTCAGCAGTTAAAGGGTCTATGGTATCTATGGTATTTGTAGACAATTAATTTAAATTTGACAACAAATAAATCATGTGGTCAAATCAAGCTTTTTCCACCTTAAAACTCTAAGCAAGGTCAAAACGTATCTACCTGCCTGCGACATCGAGAAAGCCCTTCGCGCATTTGTAACTTTGCGGTTTGATTATTGTAATTCTGTGTACATTAGTCTTGATCAGAGTTCAATTTGTCGCCTCCAGGGGTACAAAACGCAGTTGTACATTACAGGATAAGGTTTAAGCAACTTTAGCTGCCTGTATATTGTGTATTCTCTTTCTTATATTATTTTATTGTAGACCGTAGAACACAGTTGTTTTTAAATGTGCAATATAAATAAATTTGATTTGATAAGTAAATCAGTGTTAATGCTCCCAACGTGTTTAAAAAGTGCACTGTGATCTATGACTTTAAAATAGGTAACTAATCCTAATTGTATCTTTTCTAAAGCCATCATCATTTTGTCAGCTAATTGCGGAAATAGCGTCCTTGATCAGAGATAGATTAGACAGACTTTCACAAAAGCCGTCCACAGTCCAGAGCCAGAGTATGCAGACAGGTATTTGGGCCGGTCCTCATCTCGCACACAGACGGTAGGATTATACTGTGAGCCCGGCTGCTCGCGCTGACATTTTGGTCCCATTAAACGCCGCATAACTCTGGTCTGATTGGATCCGCGGCTGTAAAAGCACGAGGCGAGCGTTTACTGAGGAGAGCAGGTGTTTAGACCGCGCTGAAAATGTCATCCTTGATCAGCCGCTGAAACGAAAACCGTTATTAGAAGTCACTTTGAACTGGAGGCTTTTTCAAAATCTCAAGCACCGTTACTAAAAATACAGCGGCCTCTTTATGTAGGAGTAAAAGGACAGATGAAAATAATGCTTGGAAGTAAAAGTAGGCTATTGAGTGCCTTCGTCAACTGGTCTTAACATTTACAGAGCAATTACTAAAGGTTACTCTTTGAGTTGTAATAAAAGATACAATATACTGCTGTGTGCACCATTTTATACTTCTTTCCCCCTTAATGTTTTTGGTAGTCATTGTATATAGGATACCTCTATTTACTATTTACTTGTTTGCACATTTCCTGTCTATTCTGCACACCCTGAGTGTTTCTGAGAGCTGAATGTAACAAGTGAATTTCTCCATTGTGAGATCAATAAAGGCTATCTTATCTCATCTCATCTCATCTCATCTCATCTTATTGTATTTATACTTAAGTGCTGCATTAAAGTTGGGTCTGTGCTGGTTTTATTTATTTATTGCATTTTTCCCCCCTTAAAGCAGTACTCAGTAACTTGTTTACCCTAATAAATCCCTTTTGTAGTCCCTCTCGGAGTAATACAAGTGTTGATGGGATGATTGGGGGGTCTTTCATCTCCCCCTGGTGTCTCTGGCCAGAAAACACACTTGCTACTTTGCCTGCACCAGGTCGGATGCGCAATACACACTAATAGAATCACAAAGAAGAAGCTAACAGGCTAACGGGCAAAGCTATCTGCGGGCTTGCGCCATTGAAACAGTATTTACAGCCAGGTTTGAGTGAAAAAATTATCTTCATTGTGTAATTGGATATACAGTATCCAACTCTCCTTTGTCTTTTCTGTCAGCGTAGTATTTACGCTCTCGGACAATTAATGAGTAAAAAACCACAACATGCTACGACACCTGGAGTGCCTCTAGGGGCATGACTTACTTAATTCTGCTTTAAACAGGAAAGTTCTACTGAGAATATCTTTTTCAGGGGAGTCCTGGCACTAAAGCGGACCCTATTGAGCATGTTTTAGTGGTCGGGGAAACCAGAGCACCCGGAGGAAACCTATGCAAACCTCAGGAACGTTTTGCTGTGAGACAAGTGCGCCAGTAACCACTGTGGGAAACCAACCAGGGTTTAGTTTAGTGTTCCTTGGAAAGCCGGATATTTTTGAGAGACAATAATTTGTGTAATTTGGCATTTTTGGAATTATTACGACATATTGTTTTAGTACTTGAGAGATAGTGGTAGTACAAGGGGATAACTATGTGTAAATGTGGAATAAATGGTTTTGTATTTGCTTTCAACTTTATTTCCAGGGTGCGATTTGCTGGGGGGATGGGGGGGATTTTCCCCCTTCTGGTTTTCTTGTCCCCGTCTCTGTTTCTTTTATCCCTATCCTTACTTCTGCTGTATTATTGTATTAAATGTAGGGGGGGATACAATTGTAAAACTGGCTGTGTGTTCAAGGTACGTGCACCTGCTGGCCAATTGATTTCATTTTACACGCGGGTGATCTCTGCTTTAGCGGCTTTAATGCGCACGGGGTCTATGCTCTATACTAGTGAAGGTCTGTGGAGTCAGAAACACTCATGCATCACATGTCTCGTCATCAGCAACTTTGCAAATAGGTGTTTTTCTTTCTTTTTATTATGAATGCCTGAAAGCTGACGCGCTCCCGGGATGGCACAGGCCCGGGGAACTATATTGTGAGAGTGGACTGTTTAAGTGTAGCCTGTAAGGCTGCATGTGTCATTTCTGATGAATGAATATGCACAGGGAACTGTGTTATGTATCTTGATTGACTTTATGATCAGTTAAATCTATTTTGCACACATACAGAAATGAGCAGGACTGGCGTGTCTTATCCCCTCGCGCTCTCTCTCTCCTTCTGTGTAGAGCGCTGCAGAGAAGTCGCGCACAGACGCACATGGAAAATAGGGCTCGACAAAAGCGTTCTCTGGACCACAAACAGCAAAACGCTGCTTACTTTATGTATTAAAAAACGCTGTAAAGATGATAGACTGAATCGTGGCTGAACTATGAATGCGCGCATGGCGGCAATGAGTGGCGGCAACCGCCCCAACCCGACCCGCGATCAAAGGAGAATTTATGACCGGACTCGATCCGCGGGCAGCCTGCGGGGACCGCGGAGGGACCCGCGCAACCCTTGCGTTAATGCCCCCAGCCATGTGTGACACCCAGCGCGTTTTACGACAGTTTGACAAGCAGGATTAGGAACTTTACGCACGGTTCTGATTCGGTTCTGGGAAGTGCCAGCCGTGCGCATGTGCATGTTACATTTTCAGCTCTGTCCCTCAAAAAAGAAGACACCTGTTGCGTCACACTACGCTGGTTACTTAAAGTTGATCATCAGAGTTTTCCAAAACGGCCCAACTCCCTGAGCAACACGCGCTCTGGAGGGGTCGCCCCCTACTTCAGTCGTCTATGCACAGGCCATTTGAAGTCTCTCATCTCCTGTTTTCCTCGCTGAATATAACCCAAAACTATACGGAGGAAAACGTAAGGCCTATATGTCTCATATATAAATATCTGCCTCGGAGTAGGCTATAGGCTGGATGCATAGAGTTGGCTGTGTGCGCTTATATTCAGCCCACACACAGGCACGGACGCCCTGCACACAATGCTATCAACTTCACCCTCCGTTCCACACACACACTGAGCTACTAGCCAGTTAGAAGACATCTTACAACACTGGGTTCAAGTTCAACAGCATGAAATGCATGTGATTTTTATGCAATAATGGTGATTGAGTAACTATCCCACTTCTGTTTTTTGACAAATCGCACCCTGTTTATTTCTATAGCATGATTACAACAACCAGAGCTGCCCCAAAGTGCTTTACACAAAATACATGGCAACAACAAAAATCATGAGATACAAACAAGGCATGATAAAACTAACATCTAGAAATAAGAGGATACATGCAGAGGCAGCTCAACTTGTATAGGAAAGTGCAAACAAGTTGCAAGTGATGCAAGTGAGGATTTGAAACTGCTTTGCGTCTGGGCCAAACGGACGCTGGGGGCAGACACTTTTATTCAACATTTAGGTAAAACAGAGACCAAAATATGCCCTCTAAATTGATTCAATATAATAAATCTGTATAAATCTGTCGATGTCTATATTGTGTCAAGCTCCGGTTTCAGAGAAGCCCCAGTGATCACATGCTGGCGACATTTCCATAAACTTCATCCCTGACATGTGTTTCATAATGACTGCGTTACATCTGAATGAATTCAGACTCAAAACGCTCGAGCCGTTTACGTAATGTTTATATAATTTACTGTGCGTGGGTGCAAATGAGAAGGAGTGAGCGGGAATATAATCTTTCTCATAAAAAATAAAAAATGCTCATGTCAGCGCTGTCTTGGCCCCAAACTCTGCAGATTAAAGAAGATTAGCAAATTACACAAAATTCAACTGATCCCAGGACACACACAAGATGAACTGATCACTAAAGCCACAGACTGTGGAAAGGAGTCTAGACGTTACTTTTATAAGGAGTCTAGACGTTACTTTTATAACATGTTTAAGCCGAATCGTTGTCTGGTGCATGAATCAAAACTTGTTCAGCACAAAAGGGAAGACAGAGGCCATCTTCCATCCTCCACACATCCTCCAGACATTTTGAACAGATAAATAAAATATATATTAAGAGATTAAAAGGAAGACAGAAGCAACTCAACTACAGTACGTAACACTACATGTTAATGTTAATTTTGCTATGCCTGTTCCTGTCATTAAGTCATTAGTGAGGTAGTGCCTGGTTAGCACCCTCCATCCCATTCCCAGGGTTTACAGTATAGAGTCCAAAGCAAATCAAATGTAATGGTTTTTAATGGCATTTTAAAGCAGAACTAATGCCCCTAGAGGCCATAAGCGCCACTGCAGGTGTTGTAGCATGTTGCAGTTTTTTACTCATTAATTGTCTGTGAGAGTAAATACTACGCTGACAGAAAAGACAAAGGGAGAGAGGGATATTGTACATCCAATTACACAATGGAGATAATTTTTTTCACTCAAACTTGGCTGTAAATGCTGTTTAAGTGGCGCTAGCCCGCAGTTAGCCTGTTAGCTTCTTCTTCGTGATTCCATCAGTGTGTATTGGTGGCTCTGACCCGGAGGCAGGAAAGTTACAATTGTGGTTTTCTGGCCAGAGACACCAGGGGAGATGAAAGACCCCCAATCATCCCATTAACACTTGTATTACCCCCAGAGGGACTACCAAAAGGATTGATTAAGGTAAACAGGTTACTAAGTTCTTCTTTAAAGCTAACACCATATTTTAATACCACAACCGCAGAGGAAAATTGGCAACTATTTCATTCCTTAATAATTGCAAACATTTAATCCAACAGAAGAAAAGAATTGGATAAAACGGGCAAAAAAAAGAAGTACATTTCAGCCAAACTGCAACTGCATGTTTTAGATCATAATTTTGCTACCGGTATATTCAGTTAACTTATACAGTAAAAATGTTCAGCAATGTCATGTTTTACAATACATTTAGATTTAATTTCAGTTTGAATGCAATTGCTTTTGAATGACATTTAAGGCCTTGATTCTGGTCAATTAATCTAATGGATTTTAATGTGGAAATCCTGCCTTTTTTTTTTTCGTTTTTAAAGGAGATTTGTACTTCCAAAGCTTTGTAATTCCATTTTTACACCGAACCAATCTATTTTCCCTTATTTGCCAGAGGATGATGGCAGATCAAATTTAACCTTTTCAATTGTTGCATGTCATGGCTTTCTTAGTTAATGGGAAGTCCATATTCCTCCTCTTACCTCGAGCACTTTGCCTGTGATGAACTGATGACACGCCTCGCACCGAACTCCGAAGTGGATCTGATAATCTTTCTCACAGTAGGGGGCGCCATCCCTGGGACACAATAGAAAGCTCAGTCAGTGTTATTTATGGACATGACCGATCTGCGTCCCTAATAAAGTAACATGTTCAAATCAAATGTAGATTTTACAGATAACAACTGTAACGTTAAAAACATTCACACTCAGCTGCCCAATCAGAAATCTTAAATTGCAAGACCAGCAGAAAAAACAAAACTCGATACATGCAATCCATAGACAGTGGTAGTTATCAAAGTAGTAACGCAGGACTCACTTGCTGATGTACTCTCCGGTCAGCACTTTACTGCAGGCCTTACACTTGAAGCATCCGAGGTGCCACTGTCGGTCCAGCGCCAGAAGAGCCTGCCCGTTTTTTATGTCGCGACCACATCCCGCACAGTCTACAGAGAAAACAAATGATACATGATACAGTATAGTTGTGAACAGATGTAGATGTAGGCGTACATTTTTACACAACTCATTATTAAGGCTGGGTACTGTTGAAAGGTACAATAATTGTGGAGAAAAGTTAAGGCATTACTAGTATCAATTTTAATACCAAAAACTGGCATGGGGAATAGTTTTATCAAGATACAGGACAATGTCTGATGGGAAAGTCGCCTTGTTTTCCCGAGCCGGTTCAATCGGGCGATCCTGGCCCGTCTGCTTCAGGGACTCCATCGCCCTGGGTCTCTATAGCCTTTCCGTCCATGGGAGTGGATCTCTCCATCTGTGGTTCTCCCAGGTTTCTCTTTTCTCCCACTGGGTTTTTGAGTTTTCCTTGCCGTGCTGGAGAGTCTAAGGACAGGGGACACCCGCGCCGCTCGTCGCCACCTACTGCTGATGCTTACTGTATTTGGACATTATGTTTGCCTGGATACTTGATTCGCCTGAACTTTACATTGTCTTATTTACTGCTCTGTTTTGTTGCCTTAATGTTCGGTGCAGCCTATGAGGCAACTCTTGTTGTGATATTGGGCTATACAAAACCATTGATTGATTGATTGAAATAAAGAATAAACCTACTGTTTTACCTAAATAAATTAGGTAAAGTGAAGTTCAGTTCATATATTTCAAGCCTGTGCAATGTGTGCATGGTACAACTCAAAACAAGTGATTCTGTATTTTTCTTCTAGATGATTAATGATATAACTAGGACTGTAAAAAGATAATTAACACATTAATAATGGATTAGCGCTTGTGTTTCACAGCTAGAAAGTCCCGGGTTCGATTCCCACCTGGACGGGGCCTTTCTGTGTGGAGTTTGCTTTATAACAAAGTAATCATTTTGTTTTGTAAAGTTCAGTCAACGTGGCTGTTTTTGATGTAATATTCAATCGTTGAAAATGGCATGTATTGTTTAAGACAGCAGGTGTGTAAAAGAAGTCACACTTGACACAACGCTCTGTTTGCTGCTGAAACATGTAAATGTTTATGTAAAAGTATTTAATGTAAGGCGTGCACCAGTTTCCTGTTAGCAGATTTGTTACACGGGGAACAATTTGTATAATGGAAGATGAATCGCCAAATAATATGAAAACCTCTCTCTCTATTTAACCTGATAACCTGATTTTCGTCCATAATTTGTTACACATTTTCCTGGACACATTGATAAAATACAAACTATTTAACACTAGATGGCAACAAAGTGCATTTCCACCCGGTGACACTTGACTTTCTCCATCATCCATTATTTCTGTTACAATGTCTCATCCACTGAACAAGAACACGCCAGAACAGTCCCCCCAAGCTCTAAAACTACTTCAAGCCTGTGCACTTCTGAAGGGACAATCTCATCCCCTCATCGTCTTGTGCTTTAATGAATCGAGCGAGTCGCTGCGGCAGCCTCCACCATCACCACCGGGGATGTTAACTACGTCAGGCACAACCAGGCAGCGTGGCCATGACGTGGGGGAGAGTCGGCATGTCTTATTCATGGTGACCTCGTCTAAAAGCTCTTCAGATGCCAATACAGGAGGAGAGACGGTAATGAGAAGTGGAGGATAGAGAGGAGGAGAGGGAGTGACTATAGCAAAGTCAGAGGAATTGCTCGCACATACATAATTTAGCAAGACCTGTCTCAATGTTATTCATAAAGCAAGGGTCACTGGCTGCACTCAAGAGAAGAGCAGCGGAGATAAAGGGAAACTTCCTCCATCCTACTGTATGTTACGTCACAGACAGGACCGTCAGTAATGCTTTAGTATTACACAACTTTAGCTACATTTTACCATAACGCAACATGGATATAAGTTGGGATTTTGAGAGAATAAAGCATAACATTGTACTTTACCCACTGCCTACATGAAGCATATTTTTAATGTACCAGACTTTTCTGGTTTCATAATGTTGCCAGCAGGTGAATGAAATACTGAAATTACACACTATATTGTGTTTTAAGTTACATTATTTCAGCATTGCTTCTTGTTGCCTTTTATGTGCAGCTGTAAAGTCCAACTCAACCCTTTACTAGTAGACAGGTGCATTACCATAAATCATAACACAAATGCACTATTGCAGTGGTTCTCAAACAGAAATACGATTTCAACCTATGCACAGTTTTATTTGCTTGGCTCTGACATACTATTCCCTGTCCATTCCACGCAGGGGAGTTAGTCTGGTGACGGAGCAATTGGAGCAGTTTGAAGGGGCGGGCCTAACGCGCACAGACTGTCAGTGAAATAAACCAATTAGCGGACGTGACGACAGCTGTAGTCCAACTCACAAAATATGAACTGAATATAAACTCACGAGAACGCGGAGGCAAAATCCTCGACTACTTCATCCATGATTAGTTTTGGCTAATGGTAATTGAACTAACAACATAGCAGCGCAGCGAGTGACGTAACCTTGTTAATTCTCTGTGATGGTCGTGATTGGTTCGGCCTTAGCCGCCAATCAGCAACTTGTTTACCGTGTGTGTCCAGACCCCCCTTCTTTCGTGCAGAAAAGAAGCGGGTGTGGTTTCTCAGGCTACAATTTTATGCCTATTTTAGTCTCATTTTTACACTTTGGTTTTGTTACAGGCTAGTCTTGATCTTGATCTTGATTTATCTACACTATTCGGCACAAATACCAAATATAATGTTTCAAACGGCTCGGTAGCGCAGCGGTTCAATTCCCACCTGGACAGGGCCTTTCTGTGTGGAGTTTGTCTGTGCGTAGGTTTCCTCCGGGTACTCCGGTTTCCCCTACCACTAAAACATAGGCCAGGATGGCTGAGGGTGTGTTTGAGAGTGCGACTGGTGAACAACGGATGCAAATTAGCCCAAGGCTACAATCCGGCGTGGCATGTTTACATGTACGTGACCCATATGTGCTCATTAACTTGCACTGTCCTGACCAAATAAACAAATAAACCAATGATATAGACTTAACTTCTCCTAAGTTAAATCAAAACATACATACAGTGTGGACTGTTTAGCTGGATTGGTTAATGTTTTGTGCACTGGGTATATTTTAGGACACGTTTCACTCAATTTTATGCAAATATTGCGTGGGCAGTGCAGCCTCAGCAAATTACTATTCACAGCACACTATATCAGCCACAAAACAACAGGTGCATAGGAGCTTTCAATTTCACTCCTAAACAGCCACTTAATAGCTGCCATTCAAAACATGCTTAATGCGTTTAAGCTATTTTTTGTCTAAACCAGAGGTAAATTAAGTATAAACCAGAAGTAAGCCAGGACTGAACGAGGCCTGAAAGAGAGCTAGGGTTAAATTCTACAACGCCAGGAATTACTCAGATCAAAACAATAAATAACTAAGGGGAACAAAGACCAAATCAGGACAAAACTGAGACCGAACCAGATTTAATCCAGAACTAAACTAGAAGCCCAAAGCTTTCAATAAAGCGATAAACACTGTACTAAACAAGGATTAAAAATAAGAGTAAACATGTGATTAAACCAAGACCAAAACAGGTTTAAAACGGGAGAACATCGCATCTAAAGCAGCCTTGGAGTTTGTGACTTGCCACACCCATTAGCTGTACTCACTGCTGGAGCCGAGGACGTCCTTGGGTCCCGGTGACATTGGCTCGACGCAGTACTGACACAGACAGTCTTTCCCATTGAAGGTCACTCTGTCTCCCGCAGGAAACGGTCGTCTGCAAAAAGAGACACAGGAACATTACTCACAACTGGGACAAAGAAATAAATAGGACACAAGCTTTGAGTTGTTATACAAAAAACTGTGATAACCTGATTTCACACTGCTTTGAATTTACAGTACTTTGGTCACCTTGAGCAGTGTAAAGGGCTCTGTAAATCAGCGTGGATTAATTTGGGCCCGAACCACTCGACTAGAGTCAAACCAGGTTTAAAGCTGGACTAAATCGTGGCTCAGGGTCTAGTGCTTGAGTTTTTGTTGTGAGATGTGAAGACGGAGCAGTACAATAAGTTTAGACAGTGTCAGCCTTCAGGGGTGATTGACTCCAATGACAAAGATGTGACGCACTCTCGTCCTGTCCACTGTAAGACCCCGAGACTCACTGTGACTTAGCATCAAAACTCAAAGCAACCACATCAGGACCTTTGTAATCATATAAACACAATGCGATGGGCGATTCGTATTTTGAATCTACTGAAATCTGTATCCTAAATAAAATGACAATGAAGACGATACGAAGCAAACCTAATCTCACCATCGGCAAATTGAATAAGATTGACCGATATCCAAATGTGATGCTTCTGATATTACACGAATTATACATTTGTGTTTTGCAGACGGCATAAAAACTGAAGGATTAGGCAGTTTATAGCATCTGCATAGAATCTCCTATAGTTTGTGCACAGATGTGCTTCAGTTTTAATTTAATCTGAGTCGGGCGCTGTTTTATTTCATACTCACAGATTAAATTATTATTGACCGTGGCTCTGGTAATCTGTTTACACGGCCATTGTTTTTCATATGGAGAGGGTTAAATGGGTTTGGGCAAAGCACAGACTGGGACCTAAACCAAGACATTGAATTATAGGGACATCGGGTGACTGTTTGAAACATATCTTATTATGTACTTTATCGTAATACATACAATGAGACAGAAAAGTAAACCCGTAAATTACAGCGATAGTTGAACTACAATACAAAGTGAGGACGTTTGCTACAATTGCTAAAAATTTGGAAAATCATGACTACAACTGCACTTTTGTTATGTATTGTTGTTTGTTTTAGGCAGCCTTAGCAAAAAAATAAATAAAAAAAATGCTGTGGGAACCCAGGGTGCTGAGGGTGCTGCAGCTCCCCTTGGTGGATGGTCTGTACATTGCAGGCAATATTATTAAATAGAAAATAAGCACAGAAAAAGCATTTTTCGGGGCAATCTTGTCCCTCAGCACCCCCTAACCTAAATATGTTTCCACGGCTCTGCTTGTAATTAGGACAGTGGGAAACAATGACAGTAACAGTCATTACTTGTCAAATACAAGTTGGATGTCTTGGATTGTCTTTTAACCTCTTCACCCCCGCGTTATCTGAACACATTATCTCTAGTTCAGCCTTGAGCAGCTTCTTGAAAAGGATGAAAACACAGGAAAAATACGCATCAAGAGAGCAACAAAAACGCAACAAAACAGGTGACAAAAAGTGATGAAAAGCAACAAAACGGTTATAAATAAGCATCAAAAGAGCGACAAAACAGGCGACAAAAACATGAAGAAAATGTGACGAAAATGTGACGCTAGGAGAATCTTATATCAGTTTTGTAGGTCTTGGCTTTCAAATGAGGTGTTACCAAGGTATTACCCTCCAGTCGAGAAGCTTTTAGATTTGGGTAAAGCTGAACTGGAGAAAATGTGCTCGGTTTAAGAAGTTAAACATGACAATTACACACGTAGAAAGCAGTTGACCACAAAGAAGATGCTAGAGAAAACTAGGAGATCTGAGGGTCGCTTGGTAATCGTCAGTGATCTAAGGTAGAAATGGTAAACTCGCTGTATAACTATAGCTCTTTGTATCCAAACCGCGCTGCAGAGTAAAGTCTTTTTCCGACATGAACGCATTGATTTTTTAGCATTGTTCCGGCGTCATAAACAAAGCATTGCTCCTCGTGAGTTGCTTCGACCTTCACTTTTTAAATGAAGCCATTATGTTGTTTTATTATTGAGCAGCTTCGATGGTGTCCTCGTGTAAACTCGCTCTCAAAACTCTCTATTCAGACTGATGAGAAAAGAAAATTGGCTTACATTTTCGGGAACATCTTACTTTGCGAGTTCACTAAAATGTACCTGAAGTAGAATAAAAATTCTCATCTAAAATGTGGAAGATATCTATAGCTTATTTGTGTTTATAGCATTAGTAAATAATAGCAGGACTTTTATAAGGCGGTTTTTCCCTGTGATTTACACCTTGTGCTTAATGGTCTATAGTTAAAAATCCCCTTCATCAGCGAAACCAAACAAAGCCTTTATTGCTTTCCCTCTAATGGCTAATTCAAAATTGGTTTTCCACTTAACAGACATTTCATGAACAAGGAATGGATGATTTAAATGTAATCTATAAAAAACAAACCTACCCTGGCCCAAAAAAAAGCAACCTGGAACTGAACTATAGGGAAATCGATGAGAGTATTAGTTTGCGTGAACGTTGCATTTGTAGTAAAATGATGACCCTAAATAAAGAGTTCACAGACGACCTGGCCTGAATATACTTTTGATGGAAAAAAGGAATGTAACTATTACTGTTATGGCCTGGATTTGAGTGAGGCAATGTATGCTAATTTTCATAGCTGCAACTTTGTTCTTTGTTTTGTGGTAAAATAATTAGATTTAGTTAATAAGTGTCGTGTTTGTGTTGCAATAGAAAAGCCCTAGTGTCAGACCAGTTTGACAAGACGACGACAACGTCATTGAGCCACTTTGTCCAATCAGAGAACATCGTCCTGTGACTTTATCCTCATTCGGGAGAAGTCAATAAGAAACCGCTGACAGCAGGAGAGTGGAGGCAGGACTTTGTTTGTGTCTGTGTTGTGCAGCTCCACTGAGTATTTATAACATTAAACTACTAAAATGGAGACCAGTCTGTTGTTAAATGTTAGGTTCGTACCTGCGTAACTTTAATTATGATTGACAAACTAAAAATTATCCTAATAACTTTATAAGTCCCACTGAGATTAAGAATCTCTTTTTCAGGGGAGTCCTGGCCCCAGAGGGGAACCTACTGTTCATGTTTTTAGTGGTAGGGGAAACCGGAGTACCCGGAGGAAACCTACGCAGGCACGCGGAGAACATGCAAACTCCACACAGAATATCCAGGTTATTTCTCCATTTATTTATTAACTCTCCTGCCTCATGGAATGGGTCTTTTTTGTTCAGATAGTGTGTATAGATTATTTTAACACAATGCAGCAAAAAGGAAGTGGAAAAAACAAGTGTAATAGTCTAAATTCTACACATAGAACTTCCATGTTCAAAACTTCACAAGTAGCTTCTGACTGCTGCGACGTTAAGTTACCAAAAATAACGGTTTGCCTTATAACTGTCATGTTGCAGATGTTTGGACATGGTTTACGATTTCTTTATTTACTGATCCTGCCCACATGAAACAACGCTGCCATTATATTTAACATGTGCTTCACTGTCTGGGGATTTTCATAAAAGCATGGCTGCAATCAGTACCAGATACCTATTTGTAGAATGACATGAAAGTAACATATTTCATAATGTATTTGGCAATGTGGATTAAGATGCTGACCATGTCTATATATTCTGGGACCACTAAAATCAGATGTTTCTGGTTGAATTTCATTGTCTTACTTGCAGATGGTGCAGACAAAACAGGCTGGATGGTACGTCTTGCCCAAAGCAGTGACCACTTCTCCCTCCACGAAGTCCCCGCAGCCGTTGCAGCGTGTCCCGTGCATGCGTTGGTAATCCAGGGTGCACAAGTACTCGCCATTCTTCATGAAAAAGCCGCCCTGGGCCAAATCACAGCCGCACGCTGTAGAAAAAAACACACACACACACACACACAGTAATGTAAGATTAAGTTATGTCATGTCTGAGCTACGGTCATTCAGAGCAGACAGCCACTCGGAACAAAGGAACACGCTTCACTGAGTTTGTTCACAGAGATGTTGCATGAGGCAGGACAGGACATTACTTTCTAACAAAGGTCAAATGAGTTCTTGAAATACGGCATGTAATAATAATAATAAAAACAAGTACAAAATTAAACTACTGCTTCTTTTAATTTTGCAACAATTTCTAATGATCTAAAACTACTAACACGGTCACAGCTAGTACCACTAATTCTACTACAGGTACAACATGACCTACTATTACCACTACTAATGGCGACGTTATGTAGAACAGCCTTTTTCCTCCAACCAGACTCCACGGCCGGCAAGGGGCACCATCTGCATAGCTGCGCACATGGAAGTAGGACCCGACCGATATATCAGGTCGGGCTGATATGAGGTACAATATCAACCATCGGCCGATATCTCCGGAACCGATAGTGATTAGCCATGCTGGTATCGGAACCCAAAATCCATATCGGCTGGGCCCTACACGGAAGATGACCATCGCGTTTGGAGCAGCGCTGTCCTTGCGCCAGGCGGAAGATCTGGCCCAAGAGGTCATTTATCAACACAGGCGCTAAACAGCAGGTGCAAACCTAAAAATAAATATATTTTTTTGTGTGCATGTATGACTCCTAATTTATTTACCTTTTGAAATTGCCTGTATTACGGATATGTAAATGAGAGAAGGCTGCGTGAGTAAAAAATGCTGCTCCTGATCCAATTATGCGCATGCAACTCATTTTGGATGAGCAACGCTTGTTAATGTGCTGCCTTTCTTGTTTTTTTTGAGGATCCGAGCCCATTATATTCCGGTGAGAAAAAAAGCTTGTTTGTTTATTTGGTCGGGACAGTGCATGTTAATGAACATACATGTAAACACGCTACGCCGGATTGTAGCCTCACTCTCAAACACACCCTCATTCATCCTGGCCTATTGTACATGTTTTTAGTGGTAGGGGAAACCGGAGTACCCAGAGGAAACCTATCCAGACACCGGGAGAACATGCAACCTCCACACAGAAAGGCCCCGTCCAAGGTGGGAACCGAACCTGGGACCTTCTAGCTGTGAGGCACGAGCGCTAACTGCTGCACCACCATGAGAATCCCACCTCGCTTGACTGTGTTAGATGGTGGAGACACGAGCTTGTGTTCAGAAGGAGGGGGTGACCCTGTCGTGACCAGGTACTTCAGGACTTAGCCTAAAGACCTTGAAGAGGCCACACCTGCTAAAACAAACTCACTGAGGCTTTATGGAATGGGCACAGGGATAGGCCTACAGAGGGCAATTACCATAACCTCAGGGCAGGATCTTGTACATTGACATTTTGAGGCTGGTGAACTGCACAAGTCGCCCCTTATTCACCATCCGCAAACTCAGGCAAAGAGTAAAAACACCCTGCATGATTCAATGAAATGGGTCCATAGTGCAGTGCGTGGAGGTGGGGACTGTTTTCTGCACAGTACTACAACTACTTCTACTGCATCTACTAATGCAATTACTTACATATCTATAACAATTACTACTGCTGCTACTACTGCTACATGTGGTCATACCGCCTTTGCTATGCCCAATCCCGTCAGATCTTGGAAGCTAAGCAGGGAAGGGCCTGGTTAGTACTTGGATGGGAGACCGTTTGGTAACACCAGGAAGCCTAGCGAATGTAATGAGTGAGTGAGTGGTTGGTGGTGGTCGGAGGGGCCGATGGCGCAGACTGGTTGCCTCGCTTCCGTCAGTCTACCCCAGGGCAGCTGTGGCTACAACAGTAGCTTACCACCACCAAGTATGGAGTGAACGAATAATGACGACAGTGCAGCGCTTTGAGAAACTTGGTAATACAGGCTTGTAAAGCGCAATACAAGTGTAAGGCATTATTATTATTATTACTCCTTCAATCATTGCTTTTACTCCTTATCTGCTGCGAGTACTACAACCACTTCAGCTACTACGTAATGCCTCTTCTACTGCTGGTATTTTCACAGCGGACTCTGCATACTACACCAGTGGCATCATTAAGTCAAAAATAAAACAATAATAGAGTTGTAAAGGGAATTTGAGCATCTGGAAAAGCGCTACATAAAAGACTATTGGGATTATATATTTATAAAAGGAACAAAAGGAACTGGTAAACTTTTCACCTCTGCAAGTGAAAAGCACAGGCTTTTTTTGCTTGTGTTGTTCAGGGCTAAAATATACCCTTGTTTTGGAAATGTAAATGATAAAACTCAGTTGAATACAATCAGCCGGGCCTTTTGTATTGTCAAGGTAAACTCAATGCCACATCCTTCTCTGATTGTGTGGTCCAGGAAGTGTCCTCGGTGCACGTCACAAGAGAAAGTGCACATAGCTACAGCAACAGCCTCTAAAAGGTTTTGAATAACCTTGTTTTGAGCTGTACAAAAAGGCAACGCGTTTGAAATGTTGCTTTTTATTTCTGTACCTCTCTTCAAGCAGGGATGTGTTAGTTCAGGAGTAAATGCTCTGTCTAATGAAATGAAGTATATCAGAGGCTGGGGAAATATAATTTAAAAAAAACAATGAGAAAGTAATGAGAAATGAGAACACAATCCTGAAACTGTGTGGATCTAGCACAGAGAATGTTGCACCTTGTATTGTATTCCATAGAGTAAAGAGTGAAGTTTTCTTGCTGGTATTTCCTGGTTTCTTAAAACAGAGCTCCGAGCTATTTTTTTTAACTCTGAGCAAGAAACAAGTCAGATTTTCCAGAACATGTGGAGGTGTAGTTTAGACTGGATCCACTGCACCAAATGCATCACCACTACTTTCTCTTTTTTAAATGTACAAGTTGGCTTCTGAACGGGACATTCTCGGTGCAACTCAACTCAAAATGCAAAAGTGGCCCGAAATGCTTGGTCAATTACTGGAAAAACAGAACAGGCAGTCACATAATTAACGCACTCGAAAGGGACACGAGCCACTTATCGCCCACTGCTTTTAATACAATGGTCCACTCATCGTTTCACATAAACACTCTAATTGTTGAATCATATCCGTTTCACAGAACAGTGAGCAAATATGTACAATATGAACACACTAGAGCTAAAACTAAGTCTCTGTTGTAAAGATACTCTAATAGCATGGGGGCCAGAGGTGGGAAAAAAATCTTCCTGCTCGTAATTCGTGTAAACATTCTACTACTGCTGATGTCGAATGGTCACATTTGTACAGTTTTTTTCTACCACCATTGGGCACTCAAAGCTCTCTTTACCACAAGAGAAAGGTTTAAGATTAAACAATAAAACAGGGCAGCATGGTGGCACAACAGTTAGTCCCTCTAGTTTGATTTCCGGGCCGGACTTTCTGTGTGGAGTTTGCACGTTCTCCCTGAGTCTGCATAGGCTCCTCCTTATATACCATAACATATGAAGAATAGGATCCCCACTGAGGCCAGGACTCAACTAAGAAACAGATTCAGAATCTCAGTGGGAGTTTCCTGTTATAAAACAACAACTTCACTGTTAGAAATTGATCCACCTTCGGATGAGTGAGTGAAGGCTGCTCAACATGACGACCACTGTTAAAGGTGCATAACGGACCTTTTAACGTAAAAAAAACAAAAAAACTTTTTGTAAGTGCGTATTTGCCCTCTTAGTGACCGTGGTCAGCTTGGCTCGTTTACTTCCCATCACAGTGGCCTCTGTGATGCTCAAGGATCAATTGTGTTTTATTTGTTTTATTCAAGTCTAGTTTGAATAGGGACAAGTTTGTTACACAAGCTCATGTTACATACTACAACATTTTAGCCAAAGCTAATTCTCAATGTACGTCCCTAGTTGGGCTTTTACATAAAAATTAAACAATACATAGTTAAAACAAATGTAATAATACAGTACATTATCATATCTATGAGTACAACATAAGATAAACACAGTGAACGGTCACATGTCTGACCTCAGATTAAAGATTGTTTTTAGAGTTTCTGGTTTTCTGGTCCCTTTCACCACAAAACCAACAAAACAAATTATCCTGGAGCATCATAGAGGCCACTTTGATCTAAAGTAAAGGCATCATGCTAAACACATACAGCCACTGGGTCACTAAAAGGTTAAATGTTTTTTTTTCACATAAAAAGTTCCATAATGCCTCTTTAAGGTTAAGGCGCTTTCATTGCCATTTTACAACTGTACAACATGTCCTCTGCATTTGGCCGATCCTTCGATGCCGCTGGGGCGACCCATAAGGAGCAGGGACGGAACCCATTTCCAACACTGCATGTTTTTAGTTGATGGGGGAAACCGGAGCACCCGGAGGAAACCTGTCCTGACACTGGGAGAGGAACATGCAAACACCACACAGAAAGGTCTGGCTCCTTCTTACTCTAACCGCTCAGCCACCGCTCTGCTAATGATCCAGTTGACAATTATACCACTTCTACTACAATAAGTATAATAAGTTACATGATGATATGAATCAAACATTATACAAGTATAAATAAATAGTTCCTCATTACACCAGGTGCCACAACAATTACTAAAGCCACAGTTATTTATTTTACTACAATGAGGCCTTTTTTTTACTACTACTGCTCCCATCCTACAAATACAATCTCTATATAAGATTTTTAATATTTTTCCCCCAGTGCTACAAGGCTTGCAGAACTGCTTTTACAAGTTCGACTCTCGTAAAGTTACTTCAGCTTTTTTTTTTTACACATATCTTTTGGAAAAGTGGGACCCACAGTGGGACGAGTGAGGTTGATATTTAGATAGACAGATAACAGGATAATGCTTCTTACATAACGCGTGTTGGTAAATCCTGGATGAATGGAGAGAGTGAGGAGAGAATCAGCTTTAATTGTATCAGGGCTCTGGGCTGATGGGATTAGCCTGTAAGCTAAGTGAGTCTCTCTGCGGTCGCCATGGGCCGTCACCTCTGACTCACGACCGACAGATGTGGGAGGTTATAATAAATTAAAGTGTGTGTTTGGGGGCAGGTCTTTAAAATGACAATGTTTATAAGCAAATTAGTAACAAGTGGGTTTTTGGCTCAATGTGTAGACATTACTTGATGTTGATTAGGGATGCAACGATTCTCGATATTATATCGTTCGATACGTCCTCTTCGATTCAATACGCAAATATGTTCAATAGGAATCGAAGAAATATTGTAGATGTGCCGCGGTGGCCCGCTAACACTATTTTCAGCCATTTCCCCTGTGCGCTCTCACTGAGAAACACAGCAGCCTCCTCCGACCAGAGAGAAACTCCTCCCGCAAGCCCCCCTCCCTCCTGTGTGTCTGCCTGAGAGGCGGAGCCACACGTGTGTTAGCTAGCTGGTGTTTGTAGCATTATTAGCTTCGCGCACCGGGACACGGCGAGAAACAACAAGAAAACGCACCACCTTCGCACAGATCAGCTGTGGCAGAGTTTTGCTATGGATTATAATGACCAGGGGAAGATAATGGTGTCTGAAAACAACCAACATGAGCTCCATCTATGGCATCTCGTACAGCTGTCAGCAAGGAGGACAGAAAAGGTAAAAAAAAAAAAAAACCTAAGAAAAAAAAACTAGTTCGGCTTTACCTAAATCTAAAAGCTGGAGCTCACAGCCTATAGGCCGGAGTAACGCCTCATTTGAAAGCGATGACCTACAAAACTGAGTGTCACTTTTTTGTTGCGTTGTCACCGCGTTTTTGTCACATTTTTTAAGCGTTTTGGTCATGTTTTCGTCTCTTGTTTTTGCCATTACTTGTTGCTTCCTTCATCGCTTTTTTCTTGCTTTTTTGTCGTGTTTTTGTCACTTTTTAATTGTGGTTTTGTTGCTTTTCCGGCACGTTTTTGTTGCTCTTTTGTGACTCTTTGTCATATTTTTCATCACTTTTTAATCAATGTTTTTGCCGCTTGTTTATTGTGTTTTTGTCACTATTTTGACGCTTTGTTCAAGAAGCTTTTAGATTTTGGTGAAGCCAAACTGGAGAAAATGTGCCCGGTTCAGGCGGGCACATTTTCAGAATTCAGAACATAATTACACTAATACAGATAAAATGTGGAATAAAAAACAACTGGTGGGCAAATAAAGATAGATGCAGAACTTCAATAGAGTAGATTTAACTGCGTGACCAAGAATCAACTCTGTCTGCAGCTAAAACCGCGAGCCGTAGACTTTAGGCAACACCACAGCCACATTTATCAACAGAAAGCAATAAAGTCTGATTATGAGACAGCACTTTTTTTTTTGTTAGAAATTAGCACGTCATGTCTTTAGCACCTTCAGCTCAACCACACACTCAGCACCTCTCCTCTCCAGCATATCTACTCCTCCAGTCCATATTCAGGCCTGTAATCTCACAATCTGCGGTGTTATTCTGGGCCTCAGTGACCGATCTATAAACGGCGCCGATCACAGCTTAACTAAAAGAGCTGCAGGTTTACGACATGACACGCTGCCGAGGGACAGGAGGGAGAGGCAGATGATTCACCAATCCAACAGTTTATGCAAATGTGAATCAAGGTGCAATTTAGGTGTTCGCGCAGGTGTCGCTGTTTATAAATCGAGACGTTTTCACAAGCAGAAGGTGCATTAGTTAATTTCGAAAAGAGCAAGAAAAAGGCGTTCCCAGAAAGCATTTCTTTCAGTGTTTAATTACTGAAAAGTAGAAACACCTCTGTTGTCTATCAACCTCTTAACCCCCGCCTTAACCGAGCGCATTTTCTCCCAAATCTAAAAGCTTCTCGACTGGAGAGCAACAGTGTAATGCCTCATTTGAAAGCTAAGTAGGGATGTAACAATTCACTCAAGCCCCGATTCGATTTCCAATTTTAAGTCCCGATTTCGATTTTTCCGATTTTTAAAAAACTTTTTTAAAGAAAAGGATATGACTCATTCATACCAATGTTTCTTTTGTTTTAACATCTGCATTTTTGTCCTTGTAACAAACTACAACGGTCTCAGTAAGAGAACTTTACATTACATGATCATTTGACATGAGTGCTTGTAAATTTACATGTTTTCAGCATAAATAAGATGTGTAGTAAAGCAAATATTTTGAGATTATATTTATTTTACCAAACCTTTTTTTTTGCAGAACATAATACTACCATTTAGAACTAATTTTACAGTTCAGTTTTTTTCACCCTCGAACGCCTTTTTCTCAAGACAAGCTCCACACCTCCCCTGGCCTCCCCCCAACACACGCCACACCATGTAAACACATACACGTGTAGGCATTGAAGCAGCAGACGCAGCTAAAGTTAGCGGCTACGAGATTAGCGTTAGCGGCTAACGCAGTGTTTAGCATTATGACAGAAGTTTACCAAAGATCGTACACTGACAAACATCTGACCAACCTGCTCTGATTCTGCTGAAATCCTCATCAAATGTCCGTTTGTCAAATAATCCAATATCTACATAACGTCGTTAGAAATAACGAGCAATGTTCTGGTCTATTTCCGTCGCGCAAAATGGAGTAGCTGAGGGTGACTTTAAAATCACTTCTTTTATTTTTTACATCGATTCACATTTTACACATATTAAATCGATTTTAAATCGATTTTCGATGAATCGTTACATCCCTAAAGCTAAGGCTTACAAGAGTGATCCTAACTTTTTTTGTCGTGTTGTTGCCGGGTTTTTGTCATGTTTTTTTGCTTTTCCAGCACGTTTTTTTGTTGCTCTTTTTTGTCATATTTTCACCACATTTTTGTCACTTTTTTGACGCGTTTTCATCCTTGTTTTCGTCACTTTTTTGATGCTTTTTTGGGCTAAGAGGTTAAAATGACTACAGATTAGTGTTTGGATCTTGTTGGTTTGGGGTTTCTGTGCTTAAATTAATAAACATCTTTAGGGAAATGTAACATTCTACTTTAAACTTGACAGACCAAACCGCACAGTGATTTTTGGGTTGGAAGAATATTTGTATTTGGCCTCGATCCACTGTCCACCACCGTCTGTTTTGATAATAAGTTAATCAGAGCGATTACTGTAGAAACAATATTACTCCGTGTCTGCTTTGCAAACCTGTTTCTGAATGGCAGCGGTCGTGTTATTTGTGTTGGATCAAAGCAAACGTGTGACACAGTTACATCATGCGATTGTGTCATATTAACAATGAATTTTAAAAGCTCGCACTGAAGCTGCTAATTTTCACGCGACTCCCACATCGCCCTCAGATCCCAGCGCTCGCATCATCAACACCGACACGTTTATGGAGTGAAAACTGTTCAGATCATATGGTTGTTGTCAGGACGTAAACGTGAAATGTATGTAATGAGGTGGGAGCATGTCTCCTGCTTTTAAGGCAAGACAAAGCTCAATAAATTAGTTTAGTTTAAGTTTATTCTTTAATTCTGAACCCCTGCCTTAACCGAGCACATTTTCTCCAGTTTGGCTTTACCCACATAAGCTTCTGGACTGGCGCTCACAGTCTATAGGCCAGAATAACACCTCATTTGAAAGCTAAGACCTTTTGAGCTTCTTTCTCGTCACGTTTTAATCCTTTTTGGTTGTGTTTTCATCACGTTTTTCTTGCTTCTTTGACATGTTTTGGTCACATTTTTGAGACCAAAACATGTTTTACTCAAAAAAACAAACAAAATGAAATGCAACCAAAACGCTACAAAAAGCAACGAAAACATGACAAAAATGTGATAACAAAAACAAGGAAGAAGCTTGAATGAGTTGTGTAGGTCTTAGCTTTCAAATGAGGCGTGACACTGGCATAAAGGCTGTAAATTCCAGTCGAGAAGCTTTTAGATTTGGGTAAAATGGGAGAAAATGTGCTCAGTTAGGCCACCGTTTTTACATACTGAGATATGTTTTCTTACCTTAGCTTTGACGAGTTGATTTGTACCTGTCAGGTCTTCACGTGTGCCTTCCATAACGTAAACACAGCACAGACGGCGTTTGTGTAATTATACTTTGTAGTGTAACACTTCACGTAACCATATTTAAATAGGGAAAACGTGGAAGAGTTTGGTAGCTTCTATCTTCACCTCATTTGGAGCTATAGAGGAGAAGAGAGAGGCTAAATGCTAACGCCATCTGTGCTGTGTTTACGTTATGGAAGGCACACATGAAGACCAGACAGGTATAAATGAACTCGTCAAAGCTAAGGTAAGAACATATCTCAGTATGTAAAAATGGTGGCCTATTCCTTCAAGGTGGGGGTTAAGGGGTTAAAGGACAATGTACAGAGACATTAAGCTCATAGAGGTAAGAAACTAAATATTAATAAATCTTTCTGTAGTGAAACGCGTGTAGGTGCACCTTTTGTCTGTGGAAAAAATAAGATTTTGAGACAATGACCTTTGAAGTTACACGTTCATATAAATCTATGCAGGAAGTTTATTCAGTGAATAATAAAGACTATTTTGCAGATTTAACTATTTCTCTGATTGCAGGTGAAAGCTGACTAATCTGACCCCAAACCTGAAAATTTAAAACAGAAAGTCTTGCCTTGAGTTAGTATGTCAAAAGAGAATGTTTGTTAAAGCAAAAATCGAGTTATTTTAGTGGTAAAATTGCCAGTATTCACTTGCTAAAATATTATGTAAAAGCTTGATTTAAAATGACAACTTCCATCTAGTCCCTTTAATATGGTACATAATATAAGACAAGTCAAATGAATTCACTGTTCACACAACAACATCTGCGAGCCCACTGTACCTTTGCACGTGAAGCACTTGAGGTGGAAGTGCTTGTTCTGGACGCGCAGCACCTCTCCTTTGCACGGCTGTCCGCACTTGTAACACTGGATCAGCGGCTTCTCTGTGGAGTGGTGGTGGTGAGTGTCCTGTGCATGGGCCACTGCAAAACACACGAGAGGAGGCGACGTTAGAGCCAGCGGAGACACGGACATCAGACGGCTGGATTAGTAGTTTATTGAAGAGATACACTTTGGTGCCTATAAGCAATGAAGGGGGAGACGACAAAAGTTTGGATGAAATATTAGACAGCAGAGGGTCCTGGTTGAGGGCTCTCTGTGAGAAGTTTGGAAACTCTCCACATGTCTGAGTGGATTTCTTTACAGTATTGAGTTCAGGTTTCCCCTTTCAGCAACAAAAACATGCACCATTTTTTGGACTTGATTTAACCCATTTCGGTGTATAACATGGTAATTGTGGTCATTTCTGTAGAAGAGTCTGTGGCTATTTGTCACACTTTTTTTTTCTAGAGTTCACTGCTCATCAACAGAAAATCTCACTAGAGTCAGACCTGCATTAAATAAAAGCTTGAACCCTTAACTTGAAATAGACTTTGCTTCCTTTTTTTCTGTCATATTGTGATAAATAGTTATTAACCGTCAAACACAAGTAAATCGACTGTGACAATGCGCCCCATGTGCGGGGCAGGTTGTCACAAAGCTTGGGGTTGGTTGTCACTATTGTTTTAAATGTGAGTTTTTGGTGTTAACATGAAATTTGATAAACCTTTGTAACTTTTTTGCTTTTTGAGATTAAAGGACAAAATACGTTTTCTATAAACATATTCTAATGTTAAAATAAAGTGATTCGAAAAACATATTAGACACAAAAGAAAAAAATGTCCCACCATGTTATACCCCATGTGACAAATAACCCTGAGTCTCCACTTTACGAACAATGTAAGCTAGCTAACAAACGGCTTTAGCATGTTAGCTCTAAAACGGCTCACATCGAAGCTAACGTCTCTGTCTTTCAAATTTTTTTTTTATGGCACAAACAAAAGGAAAAGTCTCACTACAAAAATAACCCAGACATTAAAGTTTGGGGATAGGCATAAAAACAATTCAAATGTGTCCTCTCCTCATGTCTTCAGTCCAAATGAGAAAATGATTATTGGAAGAGAAGTAGAATATCAATACACATATTATATATCAGTACCAGCATACAGCGCCCTCTAGTGTGGCTATAAAAAACAATGACAAATAACCCCGTATGACAAATAGCCCCGGTCTCCCCTACATGGAAACAGCAGACACACACTTTTTTTTTCATTTATTTCATTGGTCCCACCCAGCGTAAATACTTCCAAATACCAAGAAACATTTTGTAAAGCGGAAAATAAAGTAAAATGCAACCTATATATATTTTTCCCATTCTATGTTATTCTTTTTGAGCAGATATGCGCTTAAGCACTGCATTGTTCTGGCCATTGGAGCAGTGCTTTCACAAACTCTATGAACTCTATAGACTTGCCGCAAGTGTCTGTTGATGTGGGGGCTTCTAGTCTGTGCTTATCTACAAGAGAGGACAGAAAAATGTTTAGTCCCAGAGACGTCAGCGATAAGGCCCCACCGCAGAGAGGCTGTCAGACTGAAACAGAGCCACAGTGAGACGACCAGACCGGGTTCAGGGCTCTGAGAGAATCCCCAGACAACAGGACGCCAAAAATAGTCAGTCTAGAGCTGGATACGGAGACTTAAATCATAGCTGCACATCAAAATACAGACGTTCACTAGATTAAGATTTACATTACACAAAAAATAGTCAGTCGATGCACATGGGAAGGTTCAGACGCACTAGGAATCAAGTAAACGTGAGCAAAAACGGAGCAAAACTATTGTAGAAGTGTGTTTTGTGAGTCATTGCACTGTCCTTTGGTGAAATGGATCTTTTTCAGGTATAACTAGGTATTATAGGCTATGGCGCCTAACTGTACGGTATCATCAACGGCTTGTGAGGCTAAGATTAAAAATAAAATGATGATGCCTATGATGATGCCTATGATTAGCTGCTTCAAGTGCAGGTCTTATACTGCTCAAATAAACGCTATGTGCTTCAGCGAGTTCCACTAAATGCCGGTCTTTTATAAGCATTACTTCTGCACAAGAGCCTCTGTTTGCGGCTAATGCACTCGCTCCATTAGCTTCATCTGTGCTTATTCACCTTTTCCCCACAGCTTAAGTGGAATTACAGTTTTCCCCTCTTTTCCTCACTGTCAAGATCTGCTTTTCCTGACACTTCCAGGAATCTCTATCTCGATGACAAATTCAAAGCGTCATTCATCCCAAGCAGCGCACAGGACGTTACATTTCAGTACATCTGCAATGTACATGTCTAGTTACGACTTTTCCCCGAGCTATAGGCCTACACAAACGATGAAATGACAAACACAATGAAACGTTTTTATGTTTCTTGCTTCACGTAACCAAGATTTGTAGATATCCTCCATCAAAAGGTCTTCAGTTTTGCTCCAATAGCCTTGTGGGTGATGCTGCTGTGCATGTACAGTACATGGACCAACGCTCGAGTACCGGCTCTGAAGTGTGAAGTGTCTTGCCCAAGGACACAACGACAGTGTGCACCTGCGGCATTTGAACCGCTAATCCTCCGATCACAAGACGACCCGCTCTACTCTCATGAATTCATCCTGCACTGTCCTGTCCACTGGCGCCAAAAAACTTAATTACTTGAGTAAAAGTACATTTTCTACTGGTCAATTGTTACTCCAATAAAAGTACAAGTTCTGTGCATATGACAGGTATTAATGCTTTTGAAAATACGACTTATTTAGATGAATAACATCTGTTGTTATCGTTTTATTTCAGTGAAGCAGCAATTTAATGAAGAAACGTTGGGCAGAAAACTTCTTTTTTGTTCTTTTTTTTAAGCTACTGACAGGAAGTGACATAACAATTTGACTCACTCATTTCCCATTGACATAACATGGTTGCAACACAGTTTAAAATTGTTTGCCTCTATCAACGTCACTTCCTGTCAGTGTCCAATAAGGAAGTGAAACCATGAACATCACAAAAATTGTCAAACTAAAGAACTTTAAGTGAAAGTACTGAAGTATTCGCTGCAGAAGAAATTACAAGTGGTATGGTAATGACTTCAAAAACACAAAGATATCAACCAAATTCACTACCCGTACGGCAACAAAATTGGGACAAACCTTCTTCCTCATTGTGAGTCCTTGTTCTGATCATAGAGTGTGCATTATAAGGCTTTTAAGATTAGCAAAACATAAGGCAAAATGTAAATGTGGAGCCTTTGTAGAAATGTAGTGGAGAATACTGTATTATATTTCAACAAAAACACTACTCAAGCAAAGTACAGATCCTCAAAAACACTAATTAACTACAGTATTTAAGTGAATTTGCTGCGTTACTGAGAACCTCTGCGTCTGACAAGCTAGCAACAAAAATAACGATTAGATACAGCCCTATTTCACAAAGGATTTGAAAATGTTACTGTCACATCTGGGTGTTTAATCAAACATTACACTTCTTGCCTAATTGTCTTCTAACAGTCGTCTTTGCCCAGAGATATTAAAACGAAAACACTTTCTAAAAACCCAATCCAAATGTATTCCCTGCATACAGTATAGGGGGCACACGCAGTGCTGCATTGGCGCACTGCACTGCTGCTCTCTGACAGATGATTTCACTGTGAGGGACATTAGGTAACAGCTCTTTGCTCTTTTCTGTCTATTTTAACAAACACATTAGAGACGATCTGCTCCTCCTGCAGCTTTGGATCATTACCTGAGGCTAAAATAAGGCGCTTCACCAAAGGAACGGGAATAGCATCTCGGCCGATCGATGAGCCGCTAAACAAAGACTGGATTATTGATGATGAGTCTGTATCCTGTATCACGACCCCTATAGATGGCCTTTTAATAAGACCAGTCATGTGCATTAGGCTTGTTTTATAGCATATAATACATTCACTTTAGGTGCTGACTGCTGTGGCTACTCTCTTTTAAATTGCCTAATTATTGTTTTTGCAATATTAGGTGAAGCAATGTCCATATCGTAAATATCACTGAGGTCTTCCATCTGACTAAGAGGTCAGTATTACTCAATATTTCAAGTCTCTTAACACGATTAGATGGAAGACAAATTGCTTCTTTTTTTTTTTTGCTTTAAACGTAATAGAAAGAAAAAATTCAACACAGTATATTCTACTGATTATATTAGTATCCGCATATTGTGCGGACTGTGTTTTCAACAGTTACAATAATTATGACGTAAATGCTCATAACTAATAAAGCTTTCAAATACACTGCCTGATCAACAACGGCCTTTAGCTTTGATAACAGCACGCGTTCACTGTGGCGTCGTTTCAATAAGTTTCTGTAATGCCAAAGAGCCACTGTTGTATTTATCTTTTTACCAAGATCTTGTATAGATGATGGGAGAATGTAGCCACTGCACAAAGCCTTCTCCAGCTCATCCAAAACATTTGAGAATTTTTAGGATGTGCTCAGGGGCGGAGCTAGAAAAAAAATCACGGGGTGGCAAGCAGGGTCAGGGATAACTTCTGGGGTGGCAACACATTTTACGAGTGTTTATAGCGGGGGTAAGTTTTGCTTGATCGCAAGGCAATTTAGTTTAGACGCAGGCTGAGCCTCCCAAAAACATTTACAAATAGTAGCATTGTCCATAATATAAGTAGGGGGTTTCTAACTCATTTAAAAAAAAAAGAAAAGAAAAAAAATCATCTTCAGAGCCACAGGAGTTAGCACCTGGCTCCTTATTTAGCTATAAAGTTGTTATAATTCTGACCGAGAGTGAGCCTCTGTAAAAACTATTAAATGAATCAGGCTTTGTATTTTACTGGTTTTGCATTGGTTAATCTTGCAAGTGTATACATGTTGAATCCCAATGTAAGCAAATGTGGCTGTTTTCGATTAATTGCGCAGTCCCCATTACACCTACTGTATATATAATCACTTCCATTGCCAATTGGACCAAGTATCAAAACCATCCGTGCTCATGATGTCCAGATGAATGTAGGTGTGCGGTGGTGAAGTGATGCGTGGGTCGTGTGGAGGTCAGTGTCTGTGATCACGCTGTGGGACAGAGGTGACTCAGCCTCAGTCTGGTCCTCACTGTGGGATACGGCACCTCAACTTTCAAACACACAGGCCATCTGGGCGACTGGATACGGCTAAGCATTGAGAGTGAATATTGGCTCAGAAAACAGAAAGAGTGAGATGAAATGTACACTGCCTTGTCAAAGAGATAAAGTTGTCACCTGGATCTGAATAAAATTAATGACAAGGTTATTACATCAATGGATTTAATCTTCCCGGATGGCACAGGCATATTCCAAGATGACAATGCCAGGAGTCCAGATCTTAACCCCTTTGAGAAACTTTAGGATGTGCTGGAGAAGACTTTGCATAGTGGTCACAATCTCTTATCATTAACACAAGCTCTTGGTGAAAAATGAAAGCAGCTCTGGACAGAAAGCTTCGCTTAGTAAAACGATGCCACTGTGAATATGTGCTATAATCAAAGCTAAACAGAACATTACAGTGTTTGTTCTGGCCATAGACTGTATATTGATAAACATCTTGTGTGCTCACTCCTCCCCATTTACATTAATTACTCTATTCAAGAGAAAATCCATGATGGCTGCTCAATCTCTACCTACAGAACATGCACCACAAAAGGACAAAAAGGTGGGAAGCCCCACATTGCCCCAGAACCTGTCAAACAAAGCTTCAGGCGCGGTTAAAAATATCATACCTTTTGGAGCCAGGCTTTTAGCAGTGCTGAGAGAATCGCAAAGACTACAAAGGAATCAGTTTTACAAAGTGTCTTTTGGAGTTGCCTCTGGCCACCAGGGGTGGTATTGCACCTCATTGGTTCCTCATTGGTTTTGGCCAGAAATTGTATTAATTTATTTGTTAGTACCAAAACAACTACAATTACAATTGAGAAATTAAAATGTAAATTAATATTGTCTTTAAATTACCCACACCAAATATTGACTTAATTTACCACCACATAATGGTGTCAGTTCTACTCACAACCCACAAACATACTGCTTCTGAATGAAGACAACGATTCTACCTCTTCTGTCTGTTGACATTAAAGCATAAGCTACATCCTGATATTTTTATAAATGAAACAGTATTGTATTTCTATTGGGGACCAACCGGCTTGAATCTATACTAGCGACTACATCACACTTTCCCTCAGACCATATGTTCAAGTCGGTACTATTTTTAATAAAAGGTTGTATTTACACTAGACCACTATGGAAAAGTCAACATTGAAAGCTTTCCAAAAAATACAAGACAGATGTTCAAGCCCAAGGATTTGGTCTGAGATTTTCCACACAGCCTTTGCCAATGTAAGTGTATGTGCACCACATAAAGAATATACAGAGGAAGTTCATTTCTAACATACTCTCTCATCTGATAAAAGCATTCAGAGAGCAATATTTATAGGATTGGGTTCAAGTTATTGCTTTTTCCCCCCCCATGCCGTTAGCCAAGTCTATGGCGTCATACAGTACGTTATATGTTTCATAGGTAAAAGGGCAATAGCAATCACAATGGATGCTTGTAAGAATCTTAATTAACAGCATAAAAAGCATTTTACTGTAAGATGCCTCAAAAGATAATGACCAACACCAAACATTACCATAGTCCAAACCTAAAACAATAGGCTGCGTTCACATTCTCAATTTGATGATGCAATGATTTCAGATGGAGGGCAGGGTACAATACAACTCTATGGGAGACACACACTTTTTGAATTAAATTAAAAGTCAACAAATGTTAAACCTCTTAACCCCCGCCTTAACTGAGCACATAAGTGACAAAATGGCAATAAAAACTAGAAGAAAGCGAGGATGAAACCCAACAATTGAAAAACAACAAAAACACGACAATAAAGTGACAAAAAAAGACGAGAGACGAAAACACGACCAAAACGCTTAAAAATGTGACAACAAGGGGCGACAACGCGACAAAAAAGTTATGATCATGTTTTCTGAGGAGATGTTGAACTTTGTGACCATTTTTATTTCATGTGGATTGGCCCAGTAATGAAACTATGGTAATTTGACCGTTACCATAGTTACCCACCACCTCAATATTAAACTATAGGCTCTTTATAATGCTGTGATGTCAAGGGAACGCAGCCAATTACCCCCGAACCAGAAGATATTATATTGCACACAAGTATCAGCAGCATATTACCAAAAAAAACAAAAAAACGTCACAGACCTCATTAGGACACAGAGATGCTTCATTGTCGGGCAAATCCAATACAAATTTGCTCCCATTTACAGCAATACGGGACCTTCTTGATATAACTGTATTGCATGAAGAAACAAATCGATACAGACCAATGGTGCAGTGATTCTCAAAGGGTGTTGTTTAAAAAAAAAAGTTTCTAAATAAAGCATTTTGTGAATCCAAGAGTGAAAGAACAAGCTCTAAACATATGGTGAGCTGTTGTTTTGTGATGTGCTCATATTAAGTTTAGCGATGCCTAAAGAAGGCCATTACCGTCTCTATCCAGCCCCCGCTCTGACCCACAGTGAGCCAATGATAAGGTCTGCTGATGGATCTCGGGGGGAGTAAAGGGGACGCCTCGCTGGATCCCCGGGGCTGATTCAACGGTGACCCCTGCCCCGAAGGTAAACAACAATATGGCCAGAGATGATACAAGAGCCAGGATGTACTGAGGAGAAAGTGAGGCCGCTTCATTTCCTGTGTGGAAGCTGGAGGGACCCACAAAAAGAACATTCGGATAAAAATGTCAAACTCTCAAAGGGAGCAGAACAATCTGGGGAAAATAACAAATGATTTTTCAAACAATTATTGCCAATATTACGAGATAAGAGATTCATATTTTAAAATGAGTATTATGTTTAACGGCACATTTCAAGCATAATCAGGATGATCCTATTGCGATATTTCAAAAAGACAATTATCAATGACAAGTGCTTGAGTAATTTTTTGAAGAAACTGTACTTATTAATGTAGTTATATCATTCAGGACCTTCTACTTGAGAAATATTAAAATGAAGCATCTTTACTTAAACTTGAGTAAAAAAAAAGTAGTTGCAAGTGCCAGAGTGATTAAATTTAAGTTACAAAAGCTTCAAGTCGAGCTAGTTTGTGTTTTGTACCTCTTTTTGTTCAGGTTTTGTTATAATTTATGTCACAACTGAACCATAAATCAGACTTTTACGCCCTGACTTGAGTAAACGTTTTGGCTACTCTACCCACCTCTGTTGTAGACATCTAAACAAAACGAGACAGAGGTAGAGCATGTTGTTGTTGGCAGAAAACATTTGTATATTTTGTGCTCTAAGTTACTCATATTGCAATTTTGATTTGATTGCAATAAATCTTCAAGTCATGGAACCTCTGGGCAGGATTATTATCACCTCTCTCCCTCTGCTGGACCCTTTTAGGTTACGTTCACATGACATCCTGAAGAGCCTATATAAAATAGTTTAAAACTGAGGCGGTGGGCAACTGAAAATCCAGTAACTATGGTAACTGTCGAAATGCTGATTAAAAAAAAAAATTATAGTTTTTGGCTAATACCATGTAATTCCTGGGACAATCCACATGAAACCAAAACAATATCTTCTCTGTCAGCACCTGTAAATTAAGGTCCAGATATTTTCTCATAAAGGAGTCCAAGAGTGATGAGAAGATTAAAAAAACATTTGTGTGATGTTGGCCAGTAAAAAGTCCTTTCAGCCATAATAATAAAACAGTAGGTCCGTGAATCCAATCACTACCAAAAACAGCTTCAACATTTTTTGATTTTTGGAGATCTTTCCAAAACTGGGAAACAAAGTAACTCCCATTGAGTTACTTTGGCTGCCCTCCATCTGAGATCAAGAGTTAGTCTAGGAGAGTAACATAATTTTCGCATGTTATTTACATGTTGCAGAATTAGCAGTAAAGCAAACTAAACCGAACATGATTTCTACATTGCTTCTATGTTGAACCTACTCTTTATAATATGAACGGCACAACACTACGAAACTAACACGGGACGTTCTACCACTACAGCACTATTTACTTTTGCATGATGTCGTCTGAAACACACAGCAGCGGTTTGAAAAAAAGAGGGAGTTGAACTGAACAGTGCAGAAACGCGGTAATAAAATATTCATTGAAGCTCTGCGCTGGTTGGAGGGGGATCTGCCGGCAGCAGACAGACAAGTGTGCACTGTTTACATGTGGCACGGACAAAGAGAGACATGAGTCAATACGACCTCCCCGCGGACCTTGAACTGCGAACGGCCCTCGAGATGCGATCCGTGGAAAGAGGACAGAGCAATAAAGGGTTTTTAAAATGTCATTAGCCAGTGATAGGATTATGGATGTTATATAAATGCTGCTGTGCATGTCTGATGACGGTGATGTCACTAAACGAGACCATTGATTGGAGTATTTTAGTTTTTCTTAATATTATGTGTCGTGAGCTCCACCGCTGTAATTTACCCAACTCTAATGCTACACACCAAACGTCAAAGTCAATTTAAATGTAAATCAAATGAAGCAGATCGTAAATAAATGTCTCGTAAAAACGTCACTGACTTTGATAAATGGACACAGTTTTATGTCCCATTAAATAGAAATGGGAGATATGACCTTGAATAAATTAGTGACTGTGATTTTGGCTTCACGCACAGACGGCTGGAGAAATCAACAAGAAAACGATGTGCAATGTTACAGGAGGCGATGTTAAATTTTGCTTACTGTGATTTATTATTCATTTTATTATAGATTTTATTATAATTACTCTATACAGCCTGATGCAAATTTAAAGCAGTCTCGCCACAACAACCATCAAAGAGCATAGAATATGAAGAATCATAAAAAAACATAGCAACATTTGACAAACAATGAGTTTTATAAGCCTTATAGGACTGAAAGACAACAATACAAATCTATAATGCACTTTGTATTCCCTCATTTTAAACAACGCAGTGGAAAAAAATAATAAATAGATAAATGACCTAAAATTGATTGAATAAAGAGATTTATTACTTTTTTATGAAAAAAAGTGGAATGAGCAGTATTTTTTATAATTCAGACTCATGGCTTCATTTTAAGTGAAATACAAATTTAATTCGAGTTGTAATAAGTATTTTTTCTTATTGGTATAATGCTTTGACACTAGTCCAAACATACTGAAAGATACATTCTTGCCATTTTAGGTAATTTATCTGATTCCAATGAGTGTAAATATTTAGTGTATAATTGTATAGGTTTGAATATAAAAAAGTCTCAAATGTCTTACAATGATCAATTTAAGTTATCTATCACCTTATATACTCTAAAATAGGTCTGTATTTGTTACTTGAGCCTGCTAACAATACAATTTAAAATGAACTGATAAGGGTTTTTGACATTCACATTTTAAAGATCATTTTAATTTTTTGGAGCAAACGTTGTTTCATGGTTTGTATATGGCATCGCATGTTAGTTTGTCCTACAGTTTCTCTCTTGCACAGCCCTGTACAATATGAATATAGGACACATGCAGCCGCCGCTTGACTCCCATTGTCCTCGTAGCCAGGGGGTTGCACTGTTACGGCGGCCTCCAAACCCTATATATCAAAGAGCATAAAACATGAATCCAAATCGTCCCGGGCCGTTTTGGGAGGGGGGGAGGGGGTGTGTCTCACGCTCTTCATCACCGCGACATAACAAGACGCTCTTAACCCTCCCCTTTATAAATATGTATGCCCTACCTCCGCGCGCCCCACCCCCTGCTCTGCCACCAGCTATCCCAGACAAAGCACTTGAAACGCGGCCGCGAATTATCTGAAGCCTGCCCCTATCAACCTCCACCAGACCCCCTCCACGTCTCGATCTTTGAACAAGCCATCCAAGGAGCGCTAGGGATAATGACGGGGCTTTGAGCGGGTGAATACCGCAGTGACAAGCGTTTGTTGTTGACCAGGTACATAATATTGGAAGGGAAAATAATTCATTTGCGTCGCTCGGAGCAGACAATGGGCGCTCGATGAACTGCGAAAGGCCATTGTAGTGGATGGAGTCAAGCTTGGAAAGAAACTTGGCCCTGTGCCTAAAACTGTGGGGCTCAGAGTAATGTGTTGGGTTTCTGATAACATTCAAAGCAATATCAAGTCAAGAACTGGCTAAAACTTTGACCAGATAATTAGTAAAGCCAGGCTAGAATGAGAATTCAATTAGTTCACAATATACAGTACACTCCACAGCTTCTTATCCTAATTAAGCATACATAAATAGCATTTTTTGGGTATGCTTTAGAGAGCTCCATCTGTGTTTCGTTTTATTTTGTACAATGACATTGAAGATCTATCTATCTATTTTTTATGCCTTCCACACAAAAATCAAGCAAGTGAGGTTTGTAATGCAGTTAGAAATACTATAGGGAAGCTTTGTTGGTAGCAATAAGCAACAGTAGGTGTTTTAAAGCAAACAAAGTAATTCATGCCCCTAGAGGCCATAAGCGCCACTGCAGATGTCGTAGCATGTTGCGTTTTTTTACTCATTAATTGTCTGTGAGAGTAAATACTACACTGACAGAAAGACAAAGGGAGAGAGGGATATTGTACATCTAATTAGACAATGGAGATAATTTTTGTCAAACAAACTTGGCTGTAAATACTGTTTAAGTGGCGCTAACCCACAGTTAGCTTTGCCCGTTAGCCTGTTAGCTTCTTCTTCGTGATTCCATGTGTGTGTATTGCTGCTCCGACCTGGAGGCAGGCAAGTTGCAATTGTGGTTTTCTGGCCAAAGACACCGGGGGGAGATGAAAGACCCCCCAATCATCCCATTAACACTTGTATTACCCCCAGAGGGACTACGAAAAGGATTTATTAAGGTAAACAAGTTACTTAGTGCTGCTTTAAAGTAACATAAATATAGATTAAAATGAACAAATTCATCCAATAAAAATGTTTAGTCTACAGACCACAACTCCATAACGGCACTGGTGAAAAAAATATGTATGCAGTAATGCAATATTCATATTTTTTTGACTTTTTGCTTCAGAAAAATTTAATATTTCAACTGGACTTTTAGTTTTGATTTGATCGTTGTATCAATTAAGACGTTTCAACAGTCGTCCAACTGTCATCATCAACATCAAATCAAAACTAAAAGTTAAATTTTTCTGAAGCATTTGTTATCTGGATGGAAAAAAAGAGCTTACACAGACTATATAGACTTTGTTTGAAAGAATGGAGTGATGACAAAGAGGGAGAGACATTCAGCAGATTGCCGAAGCCAGGACTCAATCTCTGACTGGCATTGAGGCAGGAAATGTGCGCCCATTGTGCATTTAAGTCTTTGAATTTAGACAATACTCAAAACCAAACCAAGAACAACACGATATGCAGAAATTAAAACCCTACTCTCAGTGGCAGCCGTGAAGCTCTTGGCGTTGTGCCCGTGAATGGGTGCCCGCGTGTCTAAGTCAAATTTCCGGTCATATCGAGGTGATTGTTGAAAAGAGGAGGACGTTTGTTGACCCGGGGACAATGTCTGGCCTCGCTCTGTGTTTCTTTCGCGGAGCTGGTGTTGTTTTTAGTCTGTCCATTTTAGCGGACAGTGGTGTGATCTCATCAGTGTATTCTGTGTCCACTGTACCAGCTGTCCAAACACTGGGGGTCCGTGAGAGGGTTCGAAAAGGGATTTATATTCACAGATGATGCTTTAATCTACTGGATAATGAACGCAATACCATTTGACAAATTGTTGGAAACACAACTTTAGCTTTAAGCAGGTGAATTGCTCTGCGTGTTCTCAGCAGCTGTACTATTAAGCTCCTTTAGAGGCCTTTTAAAAGAAAACAGCTTCATGTTTTCAAACCCATATGACCTATGAATATAAAACAAAGTACTAAACAGTACAATGAGTATACTAAAAATAAAAAAGCAATTTTCCAGGCATTATCCATTCACTTTTTTGTGGTAAGCTACGCCTATAGTTAGTAGCCACATCCTTCAGTTTCCCCTGGCCAGGATCCTGAATCATGAGTGCACAGGCGCTGCCCCATCACTCCAGCAGGATTAAGTGGATGGGTTAAATGCAGGCAGCAAATTTCCCTACGGGGACAATAAATTACAACATAATCTTATTATACATATGTTTCTTATCACTAGTTTTATGTGGTGATTTTCAAACTTTTCACACCAAGTACCATCTCATAAACTATTTCATCTTCCAAGCAGAGTACTGATCACCAAGGTCAAGATCAAATCGGCTTTTCACACTTAAAGGGGGGTATTATGCTTTTTTCAATCACATAGCACCAGTCTATAGCATACTACAATGATGACGTAACCTTCTGTTGGTCTGTATATGCAGTAAATTAAAATAACTGCCTTGAATAAATTGCTCTCTCAAAATGGCTGTACTGAACGTCTTGAAATAGGCCTCTGTCTCTTTAAGAAGCTTTCCGACACGCCCCCTTCAGCACACTGGTGTGGCATCTAAACAACACTACTGTGCGGGGAGGGGGCTCTGCTGAGCTGAGGAGCGGTGGTTGGTGGCTTGGCTGGTGACAAAGGTCCAGAGGCGTCTCCAGGAGGTGGGGGCGTTCCTAGGAGGACTGAGGCATAGCTACACCTAAAATGGCTGCCGTCTAAGTTTTTACTGATTACTCAAAAATATGTGAATGAGCCAAGGCAACACTCCAGGCATGTGTTTAATGAGGAATGACATAATAACATGATATAAAGCTTGAAAAAGTCGATTTTACATAATACCCCCTTTAAATTAAGATACATGCATAACTAGGTAAAAACAAATCTTAATACACTTGAAATAAGACTTCTTGATGTTTTTTTCTTTTCTCTTTTCTTAATTTAAGTGTAAAAACTTGCCTCATGGACACATTTTCTAAATTATTAACTCAAATCAAGAGCAAATTTACTTATTTCAAGAAATTTCTGAGTCATTTCTAGATTACTTTTTGCAGTACAGTACCGGCTCTAAAATAGATGACAAATGAACATAATTAGGCTACGTCTAAATGGGTACCACCGATGTCTAAACCAGAAAACACCACCTAACTTATGCCTGATCAAAACATGCACAATAGGTTAATTCGCCTGCCAGGAGATTGTGACCATCAGCCTGCCTCGACATTTGGACAACCAATTTTTATTATTTGTACTTTTTGCCCCTTAAAGCTTTTTGTATATAAGGTGCCTCTATTTATTATTTATTTGTTTGCACACTGTCCGATCTTTGATCCCACATTTCCTGTCTATTTGCATCACCTGAATGTTTTCTTAAGAGCTCATTTAACAAGTGAATTTCTCCATTATAGTTAAAATGAATAAAGTGTATAATTCCAGACCCTGTGTGTATCACCTGAAGTATCATAAAAAGACATCAGTGGTGCTGAGTGTGTGGCAGTTCGGGGGTCGTGGATCCCGGACACGTGAACATAATTATCTAATTCACAACATCACAACAAGAGTCTTTTCAAACATAAAGTGAATCAGCAGCACGTGGAGCTGTAGGTGAAATTACCGTCTTTGCTGAACAGCCTAACAAATGACAAACTCCTCCAAGGCCACGGCTAATACTGTACGCTCTAGGCTTTAAAAATAGGACACAGACAAAGCGCTAACACTGCAAACTCGTGAGTGTGATTCATCTTTTTCAGCACAAACTATAATTTAGAGTTTAGTCAGCTGAGCGCGGCCCACCTGCACTCACAGCTGTTGCATAACACGAGCCCCAAGGTTAAGAGAAGACGTCAATAGTGTCCGATATACTATTTTAAACCTAAGGTCACAAACTACATAACCTAAATCAAAAAGACAAGGCAAACATTTTCACTCTGATATTATCTGGCAACTAATCCAATTTGTCTTTTATCAATTAAACATTTAAGACTCAATAACACTAGTCGACTAGTCGAAAATTCTGGATTTCTATTTTGTAGAAACTCTTTTACTCTCACTTTCCACACTGGCCAGTTAGATTGTGTGCATGTATCAGTAATTAAGTGAATAGATCCCAAGGAATTAATTATTACCAAAGGAGATAACTAGATTAAAACATGGATAAGATGCAACACATTCAAATTCAAACCAGGTTCACTCCATGTTCGCCAGGAGCTTTGTTTCCTAAACCTTAGATGGGAGAATCCGCAGTAACGGGGAACATACATGCACACACATTCAGGCTGTATCCGAAACCATTAAATTGTAGCCTCTAAGTACTAACACTAGCATCTAATCCTTCACCTTTCATGGGCTCAACTGTTAGATCTCTATGCAGTTAGTGAACTAGAGCTTCAGCAGCATTTGCCCATTTCGACCGTCCTTACCCAGGGGAAGAGGAAGTGACATCACAAACAGCTGCTGTTCTTCTTCTGTAAGGTCATTGGCAGGCAAACAAAAGCGCATGTCGCCACCTACTGTATTGCATATGCAACAACATAGTGTCCAAATGAAGACATTTAAGGAGAAAACAAAATCCAAATGATCCTTCCTTTAGTGTTATTTTATCTCAACAGATGTTTCATAAAGCTACAGTATGCAAATTAGCCATGTGGCTTTAGTTTCTACTAAATGATAACAAAAGCACAAACTGCCTTTTAAGCCATTTACTGAGGCAGCTCTTTAAAACACTGACATGTGACTGTGCTGTGGTGACGACAACATGTATTTTGTCACTTTTATAAAGTTTGACTTGTGCAGAATCTTATCCTATATATTTTTTATTTATTTATTTAATGTGCACCTGTCAATCAACAGTGGTTGCGCATGAATCACTCGAGGGTGGGGCCGAGGGGGGTGGGGGGATTGGTGCAGTGGCTTATGGGATGGCACATAGCTCCTAATCACTGGTTAGTTAGCACCAGAGGTCCCTATGCTAAAGTAGCTATGATAGTTAGCATGGAGGCTCCTTTCCCTAACTCCTTCCTAACTGACAGCCCAATTCGGACACTTCTTATCATGGTGGACACTGACGCACATCCGGTTTGGCGTAAGACCTCTTACCAATCTGCTCGTTTCGGAAGGGGCCTCAGTCTAAGTAAGTGACAACATAAACTGACAATGTCTGATAATAATTAGCTATAGCCACGCTGACCCGTGGGCACTTGAGACCAGCTCCTTTGGGGGGGTTATCCCTCACAGGTTTGCGTTTCAAGTGGCTTTAGGAGAAAGCAGCCTGGAGCGGTGTGGAGGTGGCCAACAGGAGGTGCTATGGGGCTACCTTCATGCCGGGTTAATTCAGAGGGAGAGTTTTTCATAATCATTCATGTTTACGCCATTGTGCACTACATTTTAGCAACTCATAAGGCAAAGCAGTGGATTTTACAAGTGGTAGATGCTTTCTAAATGTTTCCAAACAAGAGATACATCATCTCATAGGATTCCCAGACCAGAAACTGCTATTGCAAATAAGCTAGCTTGTTTTGCTAAACATTTAGCTCAACATTAAGTTGCCATTCTCTCAGAATACGACACTGATCACCAAAACAGGTTAGCCTTTGGTTAAATATGACAAATGTATGTATGCTTTTAGGCTTGTGGAATTTCTCAAGTGCAGTCTCCCTCTTCTTATTATTTTTTTTACTTTAACAAGCAACTGCTCCGACTGTTGGACCACTTCAGCCTGGGTCTGGGTCCAGACCAGGGCTGAATGGTTTGTTGAAGCATTTGGACACACCGCAAAACGCTCCGGCCTGTCGAAAAGCGACTATAGAGTCAGAGTACTATACTGTTACTAATGTGGTTGCAGTAAAAACAGTCATCTTCTTTGCAATATTATGGAAACTAACTTAGAGCCTACTCTAATTGTACAATAATCATTTTGGATTTTATCAGCTATCATCAGCTGACTCTGCATCTGCTTCTCTACAACTAATACACCTTGTTCACGACATCCACAAATCTCCTGATCGCTGACAGCATTATAGTGAAATGCATAATATATAAAACAAAATCATGTTCAAACGGTGGCTGTCCCAATCCCAGATAAGCTGGTTGCTTCAGAAAGACATCGAGTAAAAAGCTATACAGATATTCGTACTATATGTGAATTGCTACAAAGTCAGCAGGTATTTGTTGTGCAAAACTAACAAGCTGAACAGAAACAAGTTATTTGATATCTGTGGATCATGGGTATGTTTTCCAAATGTACCAAATAGCAAAAGTCTCAAAATGATATGCTATGTATGACCTAAAAACACTTGTGGGCACAGATGGCCTGCAGTCGAAAATACCCGCCTACATCATGCAAACAAGGCATGAGAGCATTACCAAAACCAAACCAGGCTGTGTCCATAACCCACACTGAGCTACTGAGGCACAAGCAGCTTAACTTTGAGAAGAGAAACATGTGGCATCCAGAGGTTACGAGCGTCCTGCCAGCTCTGGGACAGGACACAGGGACACACCAGCACTGCTCCAAACAACACAAACACTTCATTCAGAGTCTTTGTTTATGAGTGACTAGTGACTAATCTATTTAGTCGGGTGTTGATATTTTTGACCTGTCTTCTTTTCTCTTTAGGTTTACTTAACAAGATAGCATGAAAAGGAATGAAGAACTGCAAGTGACATGAGCCCAGATGCAGTCTTAAAGCAGTAACTCATGTCCCTAGAGGCCATAAGCGCCACTGCAGGAGTCGTAGCATGTTGCGTTTTTTTACTCATTAATTGTTCGTTAGAGTAAATACTATGCTGACAGAAAAGACACAGGGAGAGAGGGATATTGTACATTCAATTACACAATGTAGATATATTTTTTTTCATTTAAACTTGGCTGTAAATACTGTTTAAGTAGCGCTAGCCCGCAGTTAGCTTTGCCCGTTAGCCTGTTAGCTTCTTCTTCGTGATTCCATTAGTGTGTATTGGTGGCTCCGACCCGTTGGCAGGGAATTTGCAATTGTGGTTTCCTGGCCAGAGACACCAGGGGGAGATGAAAGACCCCCCAATCATCCCATTAACACTTGTATTAACCGCAGAGGAACTACGAGAAGTAAGGTAAACAAGTTACTTAGTACTGCTTTAACACCAGGCCAATAGTTAAACTCTGTCACCTGTGAGCCTTTTTTATGAAATAAAAACAGGAGATATCGGCTTATCCTTTACTTGAGTAACTATATTGGACTTACACTAAGGACATCCTGGACGATTAGTAGCCACGATGATGTACTGCATGACAAAAACAAAGTCGCCACCAAAAAAAAAAATTTGTTAGATCACCTTTAGCTTTGATTACAGCACACATTTGCTGTGCATTGTTTCAATACGTTTCTGCAATGTCAAAAGATCCAGTGTTGCATTCGTTTTTCCTCAAGTTCTTGTATTGATGATGGGAGAGTGTGACTACAGCGCAAAGCCTTCTCCAGCACATCCCAAAGATTCTCAATGGGGTTAAGATCTGGACTCTTTAGTGGCCAATCCATGTGAGAAAATTAAGTCTCATCTCCCTGAACTTGATCATAACAGTTAGTTAAATTCAGCTGGCGACTTTAATTTATTTTTGACACAGAGAAAGAGAAGCAATTCGGTTTCCTGAAGACCCTATGGCTGGTCGTGTGGTCCGGGATCGCCACATGAAGAGGAGGAGGGTTTGAAGATCCGCCTCCGTCCCGCGCTGCGCTGCTGTCAGGGCTATAAACAAAGTCCACGCGCTGCCAGAGAGGGCCATAAACACAGATGCATTCAGACTAAACACTCCAATATCAGGAACCCACTCACTGCACGACCGCTTCAAAGTCTGGGCCATGTGAGGACAGGCAGGTTCTGACTCAAGTTTGTACAAATGTGTATGCGAGAAATGTTTAAAATAAATGTTTAAAAGAAGAAGTATAATGTGCCAGATACAAAACGTGTTAAAAGTAATTAAGCGAGTTTGAGACAAAGTTCCACGGCCGGCATTCATTGGAATAAACTATTCAGCTCCATGGACCACAGTTATTTTCTCTTTCTAAACATTCTAAATATTCAATGTACACTTTACCATTCACCACATTCATTAGCTTTTGAGAAATGTGCTACTCGTTGGAGTGTTAATAATTTACTGGAGTTGCAAATTATTAATATACAGTTTCAGAGCAGTTTCAAATGCAAGTGTTTCACGAGCGAGTCTGTGTAGACTGTAACCATAAATAAAGGAGCGATGCAGTGTGTAAGTAAATCTGTTTTTAAAAATGTCTTCATTTATTGGAGTAGATGCATAAAATACGGACAAAGTGCAATTAAACTTTGATTAAAAGAAGTCATTTTACTCTCACTCCTCTTATTGGTCAGTTTAATTAATGTTTTCAGCCGATAGACACAGACGGCATCTCTGGAATCGCCCATAAATGCTGCTTCATGTGGACGCGGAGTTTGGTTTCCCGAGATGTGACATCATTGCCCACAGTGGGTTTGTGTTAGGCGCATTGAGTTGCCTTCTGTACGAAATGCGCGGTATAAATAAAGTTGCCTTGCCTTGTCTTGCCTTGCCTTGTGTTCATGTGCTTTTATGTGGGAAACTGATTGACGGTTAGATTAGCTAATAATGTGTTGTTACAGTAACATCTCAAAAGTGTAGCAGTGTTCAACTAAAAAGCTCACATTAGACGATAAAAGAACAAAAATCAGCTGATTCAGTCAGGTGTGTAAGTGGGAAGCTCGTTTTGACCCGAGTTCCCAAGTTGTTTTCACAGTTGAGTGAGCGTTCATGTGCATTTCCCAACTGGGGAAAACATTTTCCCCAGTTCAAGAGGACCACATGAACGCAGCAAAAGGATCATGAAGCTGCCAGAGTGGGACAACAAAGAAGGAAAAGAACTACTGAATCTTTCACCCATTACTCCACCACTACTAAGAATTATGAATTTATTTTCTACTAAATAAAAATACAGACTTATGAAGAGGAGCAAAGTGGTTCAACAGCCCATAGATACATAAATAGCAGACAATTCTACCACTAACGTTAGCTTCATGCTACATGCTACTCTAGCTTCGAGTGCGGGTTTTTCACTTCCACTGGGCAGTGTCGAAACATCCATCTGGACCTCATTTTGACTTCACATTATTTTCATGTAATAACTGTGTTAATAGAAAACGGCTAAAAATTGAGGAAAATAGTGATTCCCATAACAAACTTCCTTACCCCTCGGCTCGGCCACCCCCCTATGACATCACAACATTGTAAACAAACAGCCTATAATTTAAAATTGAGTTGTCACAGCGAAGATTTCTATTGTGGTAACTATGGTAACCGTCAAAATGCTGAATTTTCGCCTTGGTTAATGGTTAATATCTCTCTAACGGCTGACCCATCATGAAACGTGGTTACAATATTCAAAACGATGTGCTTGATGTTGGTCAGATGAAAGGACTTTCAGCCAGAAGATGAACGTGGCAGGTTTGTGAATCCAATCACTTTTGAATAATGATCAGGGAAACAAAACTGCGTGTCTCCCCTTGAGCTGTTTAGGCCACTTCCCTCCTACTGAAATAATGACATGACATTGTAGAAAGTCATGAATGCTACTATTTAACTACAGTGAAGTGTGAAACCTCAAAAGAAGCAGATAGTTTTAGCTCTTAAAGGCAACATGAATAAACTAAGCATGAATGTTGATAAAATTGTGATGTAGCCTTTACACTAAATACTTTTTTCCAACATGTTAAGATAGATACAGTATTATATTATAAAGTTAGACTTAGCTCTAAGGTTGCCAGAGTTATTTGAAATTTCTTAGGTCACATAATGTCCTCTGCACGAAAACATAACATCATTATAAAACCTTCTGTTAGTGTAGTTCAGGCCTCTGCCTACATTTTCTGAAATACATGTGATTCTTGATTAACTTTAACAAGTAGCATCCAGTCTTCATTCAAACCTTGGATCTGTTTAAAATGTGCACAGAGAAGTGAATCTTAATACAATAATAAAAGTCTCAAAATTATTTAACCAAAGATGTTGATAAAGAATGTTATTTTATGTATCCTGGTAATAAGACACTTGCCAGTGGACACACTTAGCATAATGTCTAAAGACATGAGGCCATTTACTGGGACTGACTCACAACAGCGTGGTCTGCATGCCATAGTAAATTACAGGTTAGTGTTAATAGAATGTCCCTGCACAGTGGCCTCATTTACTCCACAAACACTCGTCTGGCCTCGGCTGCAACAACATGAATCTTCTCTATATTTCTCTCTCCATCTAAACAGGGGCTACTCTCAATGAGGCAAGAAATACAATGGGCTGTACTTAAAAATCAGCTGTCTACTTTCACCGCATGTGTGCAGCACAAAGGAAGATTTATTTTCTCTTAATATCTAACTTCATTTCACTGAATGTTGCAGATTAAAGGAAAATAAATGCATTGGTTTTGCTGAGACAGTAATCAAATTTGACTCATCTAGTTTGTGTAGAAATGTGGAAAGCTTTTGAGGAGCTACTACTTCTGAGATTGCTATGGGAGCATAGTTGCAGCATCAATATATGGGAATAAAAGTAACACAAATAAAGTAGGGTTTGGGATCAAATGGTGTATTAAACTGAACCATAGAAATATGTAATTTTGTCTGGAACTAGCAAACATTGTTGAATACAAAAAATCTATATAAAATCTAGAGAAAAAATATGTGGAATCTCTTTTCATAGCTGCTTGGTCCAAATGTGAATGATAACGTATTTTATATTTTAAAATCATCATTCGCTCATTATAAACGTACCCTGAGCTCTACAAGCAAATATGTACTGTAGCTACAAGAACTAAACCAGGTCTCAGTTGGGACTAAACCAGGTCAAAAGTGTGATGACACAAGGTCCAACACCAGCTCTATAAACCATGAACAACCTGGGGAAATCTATCCAGACTAAACTGGGGCCTAATTCAGGACAAATTAAGTCTAAACGTGACCAAATCAAGACTAAACCAGAGAACAGGCTGCGTTACACCGAAATTTCTTTGGGAGACAAGTTTCTAGTTGTTGGACCATCAGCTGTGCTCCCTTTATCCTAATTCAATCCACATATGCCAACAAAAAACAACACATAACAATCTGTTTTTACTGTGCACAGATGACCCTGGCAGCCTCACCTTATTACTCAGCTGAAAAAGCACCTTCTCCCCATTTCCCCCGCTATCTCTATACAGGGGTCTATACGCCGTGAATGAGGCCACGGCACTGGCAAAACAATGGACTGTACCTTTTAGATGGTCCCCATGGCAACGGCTGCAGACAGAGGGGCGAGCGAGGAAACAGGGGGAGACATAGGGGGAGAGAGAGCGCGCTGCTGGGTCCATAGCGTTGCTGCGCAGTGTGTGTGTGTGTGTGTGTGTGTGTGTGTGAATGGCAATACGGTCCGGTTTAGCCTAGTAATATGTTGTAATTTCCGCCTTTCCCATTCGAAATTAGCACCCCAGAGCTCGCAACACACACACTGCGTTGAGCTTTCCCTTTGGCGTTACGTGCGGAAAAAAAACATATGCTTTGTCCCGAGATGCATTAACATAAAGCTTGACGTTGCCAAATTGAGGATCAGCTGGTGGGAGCGCTAGGAAAAGGGTGTAGCAAGTGTCTATCCGAAATGAAGATGTGACAATTCAGCGAGTGCAAACTGGCACATGGAGAAAAACTACACAGAGAGAAAAGGCATACATAGCATTGCCGTTATTATCGTATATGTTGGGCACACTGTAGGTAAAATGTGTGTGAAGCGATAAAACTAGCACAACAGTTGACGGATATTGGACGTACCTTTTTCCTTGACCATGACCATTGGAATAGGAGGGAAGCCACAGCAATTAAGTAATCCGGTAATGCAATAGAAGACCGGCAGGCAGAGGTTTTGCGGACAGCGTGGGGCTCCTCTGTTCTCGTCTGACTGTTTTGCTCTGGTCCCGCTCCCCCCTCTCCTCTCTCTCTCTCTCTCTCTCTCTCCTCTCTCTCCTCCCTCGCTCAGCCCCTCCGTTGTGTCAGCCGCCTCCTCAATGCAGCAGCAGCCAGGTGGATCCTTCTGCCTACCGTTGACTAACGCTAACCCTAAATACCCCCCCCCCCTTTCCAAAAAGAATAAAAATACGGTTCAGAGTTTTGCATTTCGTTAGTAAAGTATGAGTCACGCACTGCGCTGGGGAATGTCTAGTACAGTCACAATGAAGCAGCAAGAAAATACAGAAACACTAACAGCAGCAAACAACAGTAAATGTTATATAATGTGGATTTAAAAGTATTGTTTTAATTGTAAGCACAGGTAAACTATCTCTCAAGCAAACTATGTAGACTGATCTATCATTCTAATTAGGAATATGATCGATAAAAGTAATATGGAGAATGAATTTTATAATATTGCCTCGGAAATTACATTGATTTTGTTCAGACAATTATATGCGTAATGACAGGAGAAATAAGCAGAAACAAACAAGGTAGAAGTGGCTCTGATTGTAATTATCGCAATCATTGTCGAGTTTCTCAAAGCTCTACACCGTGGTCCTTATTCATTCCCCCATAATAATGTCTGCCACAGCTGCTTCGACAACCACTTGTTTCTCACGGACACCACAACTGTATCAGTCAGAGAAAGGATTTAAACCACTGACCTTCGGATCTGTGGACGTACTAAACACTGAGCCATTGTTTCTGAAAAACGAATAAGCCTTTTCCATATAGCACATTTCAATCTACATGGTAGGATTCACCACGCAGTACACAGCTTCACCACGCAGTACACAGCTTCACTCTATCTAGTACTTGCAGTGTTTAGTAATAAGCACCTTTAAACACAAAGACATCAAAATACTGTCTTTTGATGAAGTTTATGCAATTATTTATAAGTGCAAGCCAAAAACTCGAACAAAGAAGCAGCCAAAGACGAGTTATGAAGGTAAGGTAACGGTGGCTAATGCGATCGGCAGTCTGGGAAAATCACCTCTATGTTATTCTGCAGTGAAATATTATGCCTGTTTTAGGGCTGAAAGATATATCGTTATCGTATTTATATCGAGATATGAACATTCACAATATTAAAATCGAAACGTAAGATATAAACGATATATATATATATAGATTTTCATAAATAAAACTGCACTCTTTTGTATTATGATTTTATTTTTCAGAAAAATGCTTAGTTTTCACCTAACCCATAGTTATATCGTATCGTATCGATATCGAGATATCTGGCATGAATATCGAGATATGAAATTTTGTCCGTATCGTTCAGCCCTAGCCTGTTTCAGAGGACTGTCTTCTCTTTCTGGCAAATCAGTGGCCATGAGTCTGTTAACACTAGGCTGGGTATTGCCCAGCCAACTTCACGGTACAATAGTATCCTGATACAGAGTTCACTTTTACAATACGTATCGCGATTCAAGTGTATCACGATAGAGTGTCCATAATGCCAGATATATTCATAATTTAAAAAAAGATCTCATAGGTGCACAAAATGGAGGTTGCTGAATAAGCACAGCGTGCAATTTAAGCCTTTTATTGGAGTAGTTAGAGTGCATGTTGTGATACGTTCAGAATAAAGACTATAGTATATACTAAACACATTTGCGTATCACAACGTCAAGTATCGGCACCGCCTTCTGCTTTGGCCCTGTCTGGCACCAAGTGGACATGCTCCAAATCGGGGGTAGAAATGTAACACCGCATCGTGCTGGTGGAGGCGGTGGTAACAGACATACAGTCACAAAGTTGTCGGTCTGACTGGTACATAATGTCCTTAGGATTGACTCTTCACCCACCGTCCCTGTGTGGTGTGTGAGTAATTGGCTGTGATTGGAGAGGTCATTGGTGACACTGAAAGGCAGACATGTCTTAAGTGATTATACAAAAGTGTGTGGTTGTGTTAAAGTTCTCACCCTGACTTTGTAAATGCAATATAAATGTTCTGATCTATGAGCTCTTGTGCAGAATCCCACGCACACACAAAATAAGGAAATAATGCATCAGTTGAAAAAGGGAAATCACCTTAAGGACTTGTTCTCCTGCTTTTCATTTTATTCGGACTATTATTAAAACTATAGCCACGTTAGCTGCCATGTGATGAGGAGGTGTCCATTATCGCGCTCGTTCCAGTTTGAATGGGAGAGTGGCGTGGTCATCAGGGGGATCAGAGGTCAGACTTACAGCGATCTGGCATGAGCCTTGCATTATTAACCCAAGTGGATCCTCTTCTAATCCCATTACGGAGAACGTAGGAGAGTATGTCCCTGCCACACCCCGCCTCTTATATCATGCCTCGTCAAAAAATAGATTGCATTAAAAAGCTATTAATGTAATTCACACATGCAGAAAGAGACGGATTAGTCCCGGAGCTTATAGAGTTTGATCCTATAACAGTCTATAGGCGCCTGCATGACGTGGTGTTGATCTACGGTCCGTCGCTGGCAGTAAAAGCTTTTCATTGTTTTGTTTGTTTGTACATTCGATTATTTAGACTAATTACATATTCCATTACCTTTTATTCCTGGTTGAAATACGTTTTGCAGTGATTTGTCTCGTCGATAGAAATACAAGTGCTTTGAATCCTTTGCTATAGGAGTTAATGACCTTACAAAGAAAAACTAAAAATTATACTTTGAATCACGAAAATTCTGTTCAACCAAGACAATGTTGCTCCTCCTGATAAAGATTCTATATTAGTTCTGCCTCAACAAGGAACAACTCTATTGGCAGTTCCAAGCCAGGACAAATGGAAAGTAGCTGCAGTCTCTTTATGAATCGACTTAAAACAATTATAAATGGCTTCAGGAAGAAAATCACATGCAAACGAGGAAAGGGAAATAATCTGCCCTGGATAAATGGAGATATTTGGTCTCTTATGAAACAAAGGGATCATGCTCTCAAAATGGCTCTTAAAAGTAAGAAAGATAATGATAGGCGATTGTTTACGTCTCTAAGAAATAAAGTCACAAACTGATAAGAAATGCAAAAGCTTCCTTTTCATCAATGTTATAAATAATTCAAAGGGGAATGCAAAGGAAATATGGCAGAATTTAAACAAATTAACAGGAAAAAATGCTAAAGAAAATAAACCAATAAAATTGAAAATAGAGGAAACTGTCTATGAGGATGCAAGTGTAGTTGCCAATGCTCTTAATAATCATTTTGTCGCATCCATACAAAAATTGACAACTCATAACCAATCTAATTTTAAAGTCGAACCTCTAAAAATTGATGCTCCCATATTGACATTCACAGAAGTAACTCAGTCAAAGATAGAAACAATCATCTCATCTATCAAGTCTTCAAGGGCAAAGGATATCTATGATATTGATACCTTGTTTTTAAAATCAAATAAGGTAACATTAATCCCATCCTTATGTAAATTAATAAACTGGTCAATCACTGAAGGATTATTTCCCACATCCTGGAAAACCGCTGTAATCACACCCATCTTTAAATCAGGGGAACACACAAATATAAACAATTATAGACCAATAAGCATTCTCCCGACATTATCAAAAGTATTGGAAAAAATGTGTTTCAGAGCAAATAATTTCTCATTTAAATCATTCATCATTTAAGTTGCATCCAATGCAATTTGGATTTCGTAAATTTCATTCTACTGATACTGCAAAAATTTATCTTACAGAGAATATCAAGTCAAAATTGGATAGAGGGGGTATAGTTGGGGCCATCTACCTCGACTTAAGAAAAGCCTTTGATACTGTCAATTCAGACATATTAATTACTAAATTATCTAAATTTAACTTTTCACCTAAGGTGCTACAATGGGTGGCATCATACTTAAAAGACAGGAAACAGTGCGTCAGGGTTAATAACGAAACATCTGAAGTAATGTATAATTTTATAGGTGTGCCCCAGGGCTCAGCCCTTGGCCCTTTACTCTTCAGTTTATTTATCAATGATTTACCTGATGTGTGTTCTGAAGCATCATGTCAGTTATATGCTGACGACACCATCATTTATGTTCACGCAAAAACGAAACAGCTGGCGGCAGAGAAGCTGTCATCTGTAATGGTGTCAGTCTGTGATTGGTTAAAAATTCAAAATTACACTTAAATACTAGTAAAACTATGTGTATGTTCTTTTCTAAGTCGGCAACCAAAGAGAGCGATCCAATAGTTTTGGTGAATGGGCAAGCACTACAAGTGGTGCAAGAGTACAAGTATTTAGGTGTCACCATGGATTCTCAATTATCATTTAAAAAACATGTTAAGAAATTGAGGAACAAAATTAAATTCAATTTAGTGAATTTTAAACACATTAGAAATAACTTAACAACAGATGCTTCAAAATTATACCTAAACGCCACAATTCTCTCGCATATTAATTACTGTATGACGAGTTGGTCTCAGGCCAACAAGACTACACTGTTGCCCATAGAAAGACTTTATAAGCAGACAGTAAAACATTAGACAAAAGAACAATTCATATCACTATTGTAAAGTTTTTACCAAACATAAGTTTTTAAAGTGGGAACATTTGATAATGTACTCTGATGTAATTATGGTCTATAAAACCCTAAATGGACTTGCACCGCCTCCATTACAGGAGTTTATACAGCTGAATGTAAATACAAACACACGCTCATCCAGTAGAGGAGACTGTAGAATCCCATTTAGAAAGACTTCATTTGGACAATCTGCCTACTCAGTACGCGCAGCACACTCCTGGAACTTGGTTCCAACAGAATTGAGGAACCTGACCTCATTTCACATTTTTAGGAACTCTGTGAAGAAGTGGCTTTTGGACAATCAAACATGTGAACACAACATGGTCTAAAGTCACAAACCACTGATACATGTCTTGCTGTGTGGAAGATTGTGGTGTTGTGTGTATTGTCCCTTTCTGATTTTTTAGTTTAAAAAATTTACCTATTTCTTGCATTTTAACTACATGTTGTTATTCTTCATTCACTGTCTTTTTATGTTTCTGTGATAGTGTTTTGCTGTATGTTTGTGCCTGTTGTATGTCCTATTCTACCTCTCTTGACATCAACCTGCCATGGGACTACGGATGAAAATTAGCCTATATGGCTAACTCCGGCACATTTACATGTTAAAAAAACACATGTTGATAATGTGCACTGTCCAATTCAAATAAAGAAATAAAAAAAATAAAAAATAAAAATGGAGAGGGTAGTGCTGTATAGTGAGAGCCAAAGCATAGAGAATAGAAAACACACTTCTCAGGTTTGCATTGCCTTAAAAGGAACAGGCCACCGTTTTTCCATACTGAGATATGTTCTTACTTGAGCTTAGATGAGTAGATGCGAACCTGTCTGGTCTTTGTGCAAAAGACCACAAATATTGTTAGCATTTAGCTTCTCCTCCTCTCCTCTATGGGTCAAACGGGGTGAAGTTAGAAGCGACCAAGCTCTTCCACGTTTTCCCTATTTAAACACGGTTACACGGGTAAAGTGATGTCGAAGTGCTCCTAAGGTGTCATTACGCCTTACATATAGTTCCCTTTTTATCCGCTTAGAAAATCGACATGTTTAATTTGTGTAACTATACTTGGATCGTGTAACTGCTCACGTGACCGTATTTAAACAGGGAAAACATGGAAGAGGTTGGTCGCTTCAAACTTCACCCCGTTTGGCCCCATAGAGGAGAGGAGGAGAAGCTAAATGCTAACAATATTTGTGGTCTTTTTGAGTGACTGAGCGCACGCACAAAGATGAGACAGATACGCATCAACTCGTCTAAGCTCAGGTAAGAACATCTCAGTATGGAAAAACAGTGGCCTGATCCTTTAAAAAGAAAGCTACGGCTGCTTCGCCTGAGAGCTCACATCTCACCGTAATTGCTTTAATTCAAGTGGGAAGAATACATGACGTGCAACTGTGTGTTGAGCATATAACTTTAACAGAAATCACAATCCAAAACATCATTAATAGAGAGAGAGCAGCAAAAACAAGCTGCTAGTTCAAGATTAAAAAAAAAAAACAGTATCAGCATTAGATTAAATGTCTGCTTTCGTAATACGCTGAAGACTAGTACTGTACTACAAGAACAGTATAGAGCCTTTAATGAACGGTAGATCACACTTCTCTTCTACTATCATCATATTGTGCATGATTCATTTCAAATAAGCACTTTCTTTTCCCCCTTTTCTACCATGACTAGGCTGTACTAGCATTTCCAAACTTCTACCCCGCATACTGCACACCCTGACAACCCCATGTTTAATGCATGGAGCTGAGAAAATTAGATTTGGGTCATAATTGAGTCGCGTGACGGGAACATCCATCAGGAGTCACACGGACGGAGGCTGTTTGTCCCGGGACAGGGCTGGGGCTGAGGGAGGATTAGTTTAGCATCAGCGACCCTCACTATCTGCTGAGCCAGGGAAACCATTGTGCATTCACAAAGCGTCCATGGACTGCAGCGCTGACAGTGCCACCTGCTGGAGATCCCACGGTGCGCAGCGTTTTCAAAGGGCTGGTTTTGAACACACATGGAAGAGTTTGTACAAAGGAAAGGCTTTCAACATTTAGTAAAAGGTAAAGGACTACAATTAGACAACCTGATGTTATGTTGTTGTATTTTAAGACTATCTCTCTCCCCATCTTACTTTGTGCATCTATGAACAAAAGGGCAGCACAACATTATTATCGGCTTATTGCAATATTAGGTGACACAAAATCCATATCGCAAGTGTCAACAATCGCAAAATCATTCATCAAAAAAACACACATACCTTTAGTTTGTTAACTTTGAAATGTGCAAAAGTTCAGTTTTAGTTATGATTTTTGTTTAGTTTATTCAATTTACTGTACAGGAGCATTAATCAGCATTTGAAAAGATGCTTTGTACCAGACTTTGGCTCTTGGAGTTAATTTCCATCTGCAGTCCCAGAGACAGACTGGGGGGGATTTTCCAAATTAAGTTCCATTTTATCCTTGTTTTGGTCCTGCATCAAGATGTTTTTAGTCTTGTTTTGAAAGATAAGCTACTGATTTGTGTTTAAATTTACTATGTTGAAATGTAAAAAATTGCTATAATCCTCTATAATCACAATATTGGCTTATTATAGTTTTATACATTATGCTGTACTATTCACCTTATTCCGCCCTGTTCACTTTTGCCTACCAGATCGGCACTTCCATTGTATTGACACTTCCGGTAGAGTGCGAAGCCCAAAAAAGGGATAATGTTCGCCGCTAAAATCTGATGTTTAGTAGATTGATTTGTGTAAAATGTTCATTTGCACCAACAAGTCAACACTGCACCGATTCTCTGCGCGGCCTAAAAACGGCTTTGTGCTCGTGTAGTGACTGATTTTATCTGGATTTCTACAGCCCTATGTAAACTAATAGGAGAGAAGGGGCGGACACTATTCATGGCGGCACCCACGCAAAATTCCGGAATAAGGTGAATACTATACTATACATAAATACAGTTTCCTTCATTGTAAAAAAAAAATCAAGGGCCGAACCTGCCAATTTTAGCCCAGTGCCGTACATAATATATGACCTAATGTGGTGTTCTCTTTGGAAATGTTGAAGTAATTGACAGTATATCTGACATTAATTGAACCCTAAAAATGTTAAAGCACTCTCTTATTAGTGTAATTTCTCAAAATTGCCTTCAGGGCCAGAGGTTCTTAGCCTGGGAACCAGACTCACCCGCTGGTCACAGTAGCGTCAATTCCATTTCCCAGTGAAGGGCGGGCGTCTGCCGTTGATGCGGTGTTATTGGGTGTTATTAGCGGTTTTGCGTTAATATTCGCGCAGGATTATGAATCACGAAACTCACCTACTCTCTATGTGTTTTTGGTCATTTACCGCCGATTGGAGACACGCTCTTTCTCTCTCTCATGCGCCGATGTTTAGATCATCTGGTGTTAATTTATCTGGTTGCACAGCTGGATCGTCAGCTGTGTTGACAATGTGGGCCACCACGTCACCTACCTACACTCAACAAAGCTTATATTCCGTCTCAAACAACATATCCGATTGTCTCTTCAGTGCTCTCCACTCCAATGCACCATTACCTTGACATCGATTCAGCAAAATGGACGTTGACGCTTCACAGAAAAGCTATGTGTTCGGTTAAAAGTAGACAAGCATGTCCCAGTTGATTCAGCTGAACTGTCTCACCTGCAATGCAAATTGGGAGCAAAACAGCTGTTTGTGGGCGTGTCCTTCTGGGTTACCATGATGTAACCAGTCAATGAAACTACAATTTCTTATGTGAACTGTCCGATAATTCTTCCTCATTATGCTTAATTAGGACTGTAGCTGGTGGTGGCTGCTTCCTTTAGACCAGTGCAATTTCAATTATCATTTGCGAAGACAAGAAATATGACGTGGAGAATTAATGTAATGGACAAATATTGGTTTTGGACATGCAATTTCTGTTGTCAGTTGATGCTGAAGTTCGCTGGTTCAAACCCAGGAGAGGGACTATGTAGTAAAACATGTGAAAAGTTCATAAAGATTTATTGATTGCAGATACAGTTATTTGACAAATGGTTCACTCTTGAATTGCAAGGATTTGTCTTTACTTATCCCCAAGAGCACCCCCCACCCCCACAGCGTGGAGGCCAGGCAGCACTGCCACAGGTGCCCTGCTGTGGATGTTTGTAGAGCAATGAAAGAGATTGGTCGAGCCACTTTGTGTAATATTCCTCTTTGTGTTAATATAAATGTGCATTTCCCCCTTATGTATAAGACAAAAAAGAGGCTGTATCTACAATCAATACATCTTTATGTATTTTTCACATGTTTTACTATGTGGTCCCTCTCCTGGCTTTGAACCAGCGAACTTCGGCATCAAAGTCCATGACCTTAGCTGTCACACCAACTGACAACAGAAATTGCATGTCCAAAACCAATATTTGTCCATTACATTAATTCTCCACGTCATATTTCTTGTCTTTGCAAATGATAATTGAAATTGCACTGGTCTAAAGGCCACCACCAGCTACAGTCCTAATTAAGCGTAATGAGGAAGAATTATCGGACAGTTCACATAAGAAATTGTAGTTTCATCGACTGGTTACATCATGGTAACCCAGAAGGACACGCCCACAAACAGCTGTTTTGCTCCCAATTTGCATTGCAGGTGAGACAGTTCAGCTGAATCAACTGGGACATGCTCGTCTACTTTCAACCGAACACATAGCTTTTCTGTGAAGCGTCAACGTCCATTTTGCTGAATCGATGTCAAGGTAATGGTGCACTGGAGTGGTGAGCACTGAAGAGACAATCGGATATGTTGTTTGAGACGGAATATAAGCTTTGTTGAGTGTAGGTAGGTGACGTGGTGGCCCACATTGTCAACACAGCTGACGATCCAGCTGTGCAACCAGATAAATTAACACCAGATGATCTAAAACACCGCCAACAGGGCCGTGGAGTCCAGACTGATTCCCTGCTGTATAAAAAATATAGAGGGGAATCATTCTGGTCTCACCAGGCTAAGAGGTTCTATGCTGGAGGGCCGGATTTCACTTTGCCTACCCGTGTACTACAGTATATCTCAATTACAATTGTCGTAATAGTAATGCAAACATTTATTTGTGAATAACAGCTATAACAATTTTGCTGTATGGGCGCAGTTTGTGTTAAAAAAAAGAAATTAAATAAACTTGAAACTTGTGTTGGAGAGAGAAGAGGCGAGACGTCTTCCATTTAATAACAGCCCAATACAGATAACTACATGAAAACCTTTCTATATCCCAAACCACTACAGTTTGGCTAAAATGAGACTTAATGAAAGCACTATTACTTTCGATTGAGGCACTTAATAGGCGGTATAATCTCACCGACGTTCGAGTGGAGGCTGCCAGCGGTGTTTCCTGACCCCATTATCCATGGTCCAAGGGCTGCTGCCGTATTTGTGCTTGTGTGTCGGAGGCCATTAATAACCCGGCATAGAGCTGTATGTAGCACAAGCCTCACTGTGTCGGGTGAAATTAAAAGCTTTGCTAGACTTTACAGACACTTTGGTGAAGCAAATGTCTGTCTGTTGGCCTATACTGGACAGATCTGATTCATGTCTCGCTAAAGTTAAAAGAAACAGGGGCATGTACAGTATAGAGACTTATGTATGTTTGAGGTGACACAAGGACTGCAATATAAGGCTTTATAAGAAAAAAAAATCAATTGAGAACATTTTGTTGAACTTCCATGTTAGCTTATTTGTATTCATTTGGACAAATATTCTCTATAGCTCTTAGTTTACTGATTACTCCTCACTAGCTGTTTGACGGATAATGCTCTGGAATGCACAGAGTGGTCTTCTCTTCTTATCTTGACAGCTGTTCAGTTTACACGCACTGAAAGAACCTATAGATGTCACAGTGCAAAAAAGCATCTGTTTAATCTACACCAACTCTGAGGCAGTTAGCCCACTCGCCTCGCTAATCCAACAGGTCACTTTTATAGTAAACAGCCGCGCTTCGAGTGGGATTAAAAGTAGGATTGGGGAAGATTTGACACACACATTTGCAGCTCGCAGCGGGAAAAGGCCACAGGGAGGGCAGGATTTGAGATTAGCCAGACATGCCCACTCCCTCATGACAAACTACATAAATAATAGAGTTACTCTGTCTGGAATACCACTCCTACTGCAGCCAACGTGAGGGGGTTCAGATCATTTTTTTTCACAGTCCTGCTCAATCACAAAGACTGTGTTTCGCCTTCTGCAAGTTGAATTTCCATTCAACTTAAGCATATCACAAAACAATATATTTATTAAAATACTTGCCTCTGCTTAGTAATACCTTTACATACACTAGTCTTAAGGTTATGATGTAAAAACTAAGAAAAAATACCAGTATTCAAATTTTTTAGCAGTAGTTCACGTTGATATTTCAAAGTGTTAACAAAATCCAGCTCAGTTTTCAAGAGAATGGAGCCCATCCATGTTTTAAAGTTAGAGAAGCGCTATATAAGATGTGTCCATTTACACACAGCATTTTGCATATGGCGCAACTTTTGCGATATGTGCCAGCGTCACTAACAAGAGGGAGTCGCTTATTTAAAAAAAGTCGACTGAGGTGTGGTTTATTACAAGAGGTAGGGTTAGGGTGCACAGGGTGCTGTCCTATGGCAGCCTCAAATTAATTTCCTCGTTTACATCGCGCTGCCTCATATTCTTCCTTTAGCATTATAGGCTTTTATAAGCTCTATCCGGTCAAACTTAAAACTTTATTTATCACACCGTCTTTGTCCGTGTCCCGAGCCGGTCCCGCTGTAGCGCAGGTTGATGTCTATGGTTTGCACTCAGCCAAACACGAAAACAAACAAAAGCACGTGTTCACCCCAATAGCCGCTAGCTGCTCTGGTTTATGACCGCAACACTGGAGGCCGCCATTGCTCCGCCATTGCTGTAGTACCTCCATATAGCCGCTAGGCCCCATTGAAAAGCATTGGACTTTAGACACATTAAAAACAACTTTAATGCCTGGTTTCAATTTTTTAAACACTTTCTATGGCTACATATTCCTCCTGAGATAACGCTGGGATAGTCACAAAAAAAGAAACCAGGCTGGTTTTCGAAAAAAAAATTTTTTTAATCTCCTACTTAACGGAGGTCGGACTGTTAGCATTGGAGCTGCGTGAGCTACACGTCACGCAAGTCTACAGAGTCTACAGTGAGATCCCGCCCTTATGCCCTTATTAGGAACATGCTTCGTCAGAGCTGGGGAGGAGGAGTCTGTAAATCCGCCATGATTTCCCCCTCGAACGTGGTCATTGTGGTAAACGGGGAGGAGTGAGGAGGAGCTGTCTATTCTTTTTAACAGTCTATGGTTCACCCCTACTCCCTCACCCCCCATCTCCCCTCCCCTCGCCCGTTGTGCGAGTCTGTCTGGAGGAAAAAGGCTGTTCTACATAACATCGCCATTGGCCATGGGAGACTGTCCTGCCCACATACAGACCACTAATGTGCCAGGTCTGGGGAGCAGCAAGATCTCACATTGCGCCCCTCCTAGGTGAAAAAGGGTTACGCTTTAGTGTGTATTTAGAAACACAAGATCGGGCACATCTTTTTTAACAAGTCTAAGTTTAAGCTGATCACTTTCTTAACGTATAGGCAACATTACAGTATAAATCAAAGGTCCAAGGGGTACGTGACACAAGACAACAAATGTTGGGAACCACTGCTTTAAACAATCAGTGATCAATGTTTAAGGTCCACTTAAAGCCACTTGCAGATAAAAGTAAGCAATGCAGGCATAATTGTTACTTATTGAGACATTCAAATCCAGCTGATGGCGCATTATCGAAGCCATTACTGCTCTTCCTGTCCCCGATTGATTTTCTAAAACGAATCGACGGCTTCAGACCTTGACTCTTTTTGGTCGTTGACCCTGAGGTTACTTCGCCCATAAACCTCCATCGAGCCCCGGCCATTAGTCAAACCACAGCATGGACTTCTAATCTTTCACATCTAAAAAAAAGTTGCTTACGCCGCTGCTATTTACAAACTCCCAAAGCCAGGAAGATGATTAATGCAATGTCTGGCCAGCGTTCAGCAAAATACATCATGTTTTCGAAATGGCAATTTGTCCTCCTGCCCATGTTGTAATCCTAAGCCATCATGTCCACTCCTCATGTGCTTACAGGCGTTTGGCAAAAAGCTCAGAGTTCAATCATGATTTACATGATGATGAAAAAGTTACAAAAGTGAGTCATTGCTGGGGATAATAATATAATAATTTCATATGTATATTGGGTTGTAAAAAATGTAAATTATAGTTTCAAAATTATTTTTTTAGAGGAAGTTATTACTATGTTGAATAAAGTTAGGACTGAAAAATTACCAATACATCAAGCAAGCAATGAAATATCAACCATCAATGTCAAGGCTGGAGAACTTTTTTAGTCCTTAGATGCTAAATTAAGGGGTATGTTGTCCTGAAAGTTTGATAAAAAGACCACGAAAGATGCAAGTTCCTATTAAAACCAAAAGAAGAAAGAGGATGTAGTGAAATTTTGTAGATAAGACTTTTTCTTTTGTTTCCAGGTGAAGGTTTACATTTTACAGGAGAACCAAACTGCCTGCAGCGTCTTCTCTTAATTTCCAGAGTCAATACTGCCCTGATTGCGTAACAACACTCTGTGGGCACAACATGCGAGGCCAATGGTGTCACCACTTAAACGGAAGCAATCACAAAGTAACATCTCATTAATTCACTTAAAGGCGCCCGCGGAGGCCGGGACAACAGACACCGCTTTTAAGAACCGTTACTGTTAGTGTGCTGATAATGCTTTTCACTGCACACTGCGAGGAAGTGACGAAAAAACACAACAAAACCACCACCAAGGCATTGGCTCTGTCTCGCAGTGGCAAAGATGCAGTGCCTAAATGTGAAGACAAAGAATCCTCTAGTTCTGAAGCAAATGCTCGACAACACAATTTCTTAGTGAAGTATCTACTAACTACAAACTAACTGCTGGATAACTTTCTCACAACAATGAGTTTTGTAGGATCTGTACTTCACTTAAAGAGGGGGTATTATGCTTTTTTCAATCACATAGCACCAGTCTATAGCATACTACAATGATGACGTAACCTTCTGTTGGTCTGTATGTGCAGTAAATTAAAATAACTGCCTTGAATAAAATTGCTCTCTCAAAATGGCTGTACTGAACGTCTTGAAATAGGCCTCTGTCTCTTTAAGAAGCTTTCCGACACGCCCCCTTCAGCACACTGCTGTGGCATCTAAACAACACTACTGTGCGGGGAGGGGGCTCTGCTGAGCTGAGGAGCAGTGGTTGGTGGCTTGGCTGGTGACAAAAGGTCCAGAGGCGTCTCCAGGAGGTGAGGGCGTTCCTAGGAGGACTGAGGCATAGCTACACCTAAAATGGCTGCCGTCTAAGTTTTTACTGATTACTCAAAAATATGTGAATGAGCCAAGGCAACACTCCAGGCATGTGTTTAATGAGGGAATGACATAATAACATGATATAAAGCTTGAAAAAGTCGATTTTACATAATACCCCCCTTTAAGTTGTCTTTTGTTGAGAAAAGAGAGAAGAGAAGAAGAGAAACCTTCCTTCTTGTTATACTAATTTGTACTTTCTACAGCAAATACTTAATCTGACTGAGCAATTTTCACTTGTATTGGAGTAATGTTTGACTAAAAGTAAGTATATTGTATGTACTTTTCCGCAAATAATGGAAAACAAGTACTTTTTCCAAAATTTCCCAAATAACCATGAACAAAGAAGTGACCAAGAATTAATTGAATAATAATGTTAGGGTCTTCGAGTAACCATGGCTATTTTCACAGACAGCAAGTCACATATTGAGTCCTCGTATTGAGCCACCTTCATTGTTTTTACAGTATATATTAAAAACAAATAGCTTTAATAATATAGTTCTTGAGATGCATATAAAACTCAGCACCATTTGACAAAAAACAGTTTCCTCTAAGTCCAAACTCCACTGTCAATCAATGTGCATCGATGTAATTATGATTTGACAGCCCTACTAAGTCAAGCAAAGCAAAGCAGAACATGTGAGGGACTCAAACAGGGACAATTCACCGGGACGTCAGATACCTGTGGCCACGTCATGCAGCCGCTCGCTCAGGTAGTAGTCGTTGGGGTTGAGGTAGGGCATCTGCTCCATGTACGACTTGGGAATGAGGTACAGCACCTCCGCCACGTGTCCGTCCTCAATGATGGACATGCGTTTGACCGAACTCTTCCTCTTCACCCGCACCCTGTCCACGCCGTGGCTTCGGCTGGAGCTGCATATTTTGCCCAGGCTGTTCAGGTTGGGCAGGTTGGGCATCGCTTCCTGCTCCTCTTCCACCGACCCACAGAAAAATCCTAAGCACCAGAGGTAGATCCTAGCCAGCGTCCAAACCGGGAACCGACTGGAGAAAACTAGACTTAACTCGAGGCTCAAAATGGAGACAATAGATGCTGAAAATCCCGCTGGCAAAGCATGGCGTAGCGATGGGTCTTGGAGGAGCAAACGTCAGGTGTGACAGAGCACTGCAGGTGGAGCACGGAGAGAGGAGCGTGGAAATGAGCTTACAGCTTTGGGAGTGTCTTCAGCCATAGTAGGACCTTAAGCTGCTTATGGGGCTGACGTGGGACTACATGATTATGTCCCGGGAGGGGTTAGGGCTCCGCTCCAGGTTGGACGAGAACACCGTGAGAACCTGTTGCAGTCAATACGTTTCATGTACTGTGTGCTATTTTTAGATATTATCATTAGGGTGATAAAGGAATAGAAATGGAAATAGCCACACAATCTATTACGCCTGCACGATTCTGGCCAAAAATAGCATTTCATTTTTTCTCACATATTGCAATTGACTTGGGATTCATGTTTTGAGCAGCAGCCTCCCTCTCTCTTGGTACAGCGATGTTTTTTTGCCTTTTTCTGCGAACTGAATTTGTAGTTTCTGTTACTGGATACTTTTCTACATCTTTGTTGTGTTTTTGTGAGGTTCAGTGGATTTTTATTTACTGCAGAGAGTCCGAAATGGCCACGAAGGAACCAGGATTTTTAACAGTCTAACGTTGGCTGATGAGCTAAAGACATTTCAGATCGACAATGTATTCTCCTGAAACACTGAAAAGGCACCATAAGCCCCCCACACCTGCAGCACAGTGGAGACGTCATAAGAGGTGCTATGGGGAAAGAAAAAGGGACAAACAAGGAGGTATCCGGGCAAGACTCACAGCTAAGCCACACAAATCTCTACTATTGTTCTGACTAATGTTCGTTCACTTGAGAATAAGACGGATTATATTAGTCTGTTACGCTCTCCCAGAAGATGGAGAAAGACTGTGGGGCGGAGGGAGCTGCACAGGAGGCAGAGGAAGGAGGAGGTGGAGGAGGTGGAGGAGCTGACCAGTGCAGGACACCACGCTCTGAAACAGGGACAAACCCAGGAGGTGGTGCACTGTTTCAGAGGATCACTGAAGGCAGTACTCCAAAAACATGCTGGTCAGGTCGGCCCACAGTGGCGGCTCAGTTGCAGCGGCTCAGGACTAACCCAACACCTGAACGCAATATCGTTGTACAATTGTACAATGACACACTTAACTGCACTAACTTACTTAAAATCTAAATTTGAGATGAGATACACAATTTAAACATATCTAGGAGCATTATCTTTGGCCATGATTGATTCAAAGAGTATTAACCTGCTGCTCGAGCCAAGACGTCCTCATTCCACTCATACTTTTCACAACAGTAGATTTTATAGAAGTAAATATGAGCAGCTTCATTAATACAATTAATAACAGACAGACAATTATATACATTTCTGTTGAGGTCAAAACTACACAGTAACCAGGCTCTAAAATACACATAATGGAAGATATTTTGTTATTTGCAAAAGATTATATTATCTAAACAAGTTGTTACCAAAGTACCCCCTCACAAAACGCTCGACCTTCCATGTACCTCCAGGCCTAGATCAAATTAGGACAAAACCGAGTCTAAAAGTGTCTAAAGTAAAACACCAACCTTATATTAAACATCCTACTAAAGCATTAAAGATACTAAACTAAAAGCCAGTAAGCATAGTATGTGTCCAGCGCAGTAAAACATCTCATGAATATAGATTTTAAAATGCTTATACGCATTTCACAGGACCCTCCACAAGAAGGTGTCCATATAGTCCATTAGGGCCATAAAGAGGCTTTCACATTGACCACAACTACCCTATAGATGCAGACCAAGTACTTTGAGAGCATTTTAACTTGGGACGCTGCCAGTGTTCTAAAGGGCAGCAGACACATTGTCAGACGGTCGTTTGGGTCAATACTGTGTAATGACATCAGATCGGGAGCAGAAATGCCAGAAGTGAAAGCCCATTATCCGCCGCAATCAGAGCAAAGAAAGGATTTGGACCATAGTTAGAAGGAATGTACTGTGTTTAAATGAACATGCAGAGACAGAAAGCCAGCTTACCACAAGCCATGTATAATCAAATACTATTGGGATTGGTCCACTAATACATAGACAAATTATAAGTACAAATCCATGTCTCTCAAAACCCTTTTCACTAACGACATGGCTAATACTTTGCAGTGCACTTAAAGTCAAAAAGGCCCTCTAATGGAAGCAAACCTGCAGCGGATACAAACCCTAAAGCAGACACCCAACTTGGTGTGTGTCCTTTGATACAGTGTAGTACAGTTTATTGCACAGCCTATAGAATAAACATAATGTGTGGCTGTGAATACAAAGTTAGCAATTGTTGTTTAAGCCAAGTTTTTAAGTTAACTACATATTTTGCACAAGTCCCGGTGTATAAACATATTTGGGAGAAGGCTGAAATATGAACTGCTAAACTAAAATGTCTAAACTACAGGACGACCTATCTTATCTTATCTTACCTGATTTTATACTTGGTAAGAGCCTACGGAAAGGATATATTGTTGTTTGCAAAGAGAGGAGTTTTGTAATTGCAGCCATTATGATTTGTTCTTTCTGACTTTACCTGTAAAGCAGTAATACTGTATGGCTGCGTACAGTATACCAACCATATACTAATGCCGTAAGAGAGGTCTTCCCTGCGCACACAGCCCACTCATATCACAGCCACATATCTGAGGCTAAAATTGCTGAGGCGATGAAAAGCGCAGCACACAATGACAGAGCAGAAACGTGCCCGCTCTCTCACTGTGGCGGAATGTGGCTCGGCCCGTGCTGTAAATTTCATGAATTTCCTCTTTGTCTGGGGGCTGAGGCAGGACGGGACAGCTGGGACTGGCTCGATATAAATCTCATCAATGTTTACATCGCTCCAACTCAGCTCAGTCAGTGCCATTTGTTTGCTCAGGATCAATCTCTGACGTCTATATGGCGCCATAAAACTCAACAGAATGGAATGAGATAGAAGGCGCTGGCCCGGAATGAAATCTACTTTATAGAAGTTATGCAGATTAGGTCATAGCAATGGCGACACAAGCCAAATGAGTATCAACGTTGAGTTATGAATTGTGTTATTTGTTTTGACACTTATGTCCGTAACTTTGAGGGTTCTGTTTAGAATGAAGAGAATAGAGAGGAGCATGTGCACTATACTCTATAACAGTATAATAATAATATTCACCGCCTCTATATTGGAAGCTTTTCTACTCTTTTGATGATGCAATGTTTGATGTGTTTGCCTTGTCTTTTTATGGTATTTATAACATTTCAGTAGTACTTTACAGCACAAAACGATAGATAGCTAGAAAGATAGATAGATAGATATGTAGATAGATATGTAGATAGATAGATAGATAGATATGTAGATAGATAGATAGATAGATAGATAGATAGATAGATAGATAGATATGTAGATATGTAGATAGATAGATAGATAGATAGATAGATATGTAGATAGATAGATAGATAGATATGTAGATAGATATGATAGATAGATAGATAGATATGTAGATAGATAGATAGATAGATATAGATAGATAGATAGATAGATATGTAGATAGATAGATAGATAGATATGATAGATAGATATGTAGATAGATAGATAGATAGATATGTAGATAGATAGATAGATAGATATGTAGATAGATAGATAGATAGATAGATATGATAGATAGATGTGAGATAGTGTAGATAGATAGATAGATAGATATGTAGATAGATAGATAGATAGATATGATAGATAGATAGATATGTAGATAGATATGTAGATAGATAGATTAGATAGATATGTAGATAGATAGATAGATAGATAGATAGATAGATAGATATGATAGATAGATAGATAGATAGATAGATAGATAGATATGATAGATAGATAGATTAGATAGGCCAACAATAATAGGATATCATTTGTGTAGTAAGTTCAATGCGTGTTTATTTGTTCAACACTTTCTGGCTGCTCTACATTGCATTATTCATTCACTGCCAAGGCGGCCAGTCCCACCACCGCCAACCAACCACTCACTCACCACATTCACACTTAGGGAAACAACAGTCTGCACAAGCGGGAGCCAGGATTGGGATAGGATATAGCAGCCCAACCTTTTTTTCTGCTGCGGACCGGTACAGGACCAAAAAAGAGCGCACTGGCCGCGGCACAATCTCTCCTGTCCCTTTCTCTCTTCTGTCCGCTTTTGAGGCTGCAACGCCATGAACTTTTGGAAACAATATGAGCTGAGAGGAAAGGGAGAAAGCAGACGCTCAACTGCGCTGGTGATGGAAAGACGTCGGATTTGCTCGTAAACACATTCAGCTGCACGAGGCTGATTCTGTCTGTAATAAAACCAGATGAACTCGAGTCCAAATGATTTCTAGGGAGACTTTCTATCAGGAGTTTCGTTTCATATGGACGAGCTTATTGGCTTGTGGACAGGTCAAAGAGAAATCTGAGAAAATGTGGTCGTTTATAAATTATTGCCCATTTCTCTGCGGGCCGGTAGCAAATGCGTCACAGCTTGGTACTGGTCCCCTGCCCGGTGGTAGGGGACCACTGGGATATAGGATATAGGGCGACCTGCTCAACCATCTGACCCACTGTCACCCTATAAAATGTAACATGGTTGGCACACAGAGCTAATTTATTTCAAGTGATATAATCAACTAACCCAGCATCAAGTATGTAAATGGATGGTATTTTCTGATAATAGAAACAGGGTTGCAGAGGACTTCGTTATCAATATAGCTGCCAAACTATTTCCATCTTATTCTTACGACCAAAATATCCAAATGGAAACCACACAAATGTGGACCCTGATCATCTATATAAGTAAATAAGCCCTGAACTCACTGTATCACAACAGAAATGAGCATATTAACAACAGGAATTCAACTTGCTTCATCTCCATTCAGTATTAAAATAGAATGGAACAGACAAATAAGAGAAAATGCTATGGATTTAAATGAACTTAATATGGTCAACAATTAGAACATTTAAAAATGATCTCAGTGTCGCCCGGCAACAGTGATCAGACAATGTTTTTGCAATCCATGTGCTAAATATGTGCATGGCATTATTTTTAACCAGTGCTCTGTATGCAGCATTCCAAAACAAGTGGCCAGAGCAATCTTTTAATGTTGCATATCTCCACGACGACATATTGCTCGCTTCTGTCACGCACTTAGTAGTTAAGATTAAGGACCTATTAGACCAAACATTTCAAAATATCTAAGGATTCCTGATTTCTTTTAGTGTTTTTAAGTTCATCATTTCACATATCAACACTTAGTTCAGAAAACCAACCAGCCTTAGCAGAGAATCCCAGCTAACAAATTAACAATTCATTATTCTCACTTCCCTCACGCGCCTTATTGCTATACCCCCATAACGCACCTCTTCCGCTCTCTCCACTTCCCCCATCCCAAACCCCCCTTGATCATACCGTCCAGTCCGAAGCAGGAGGTAATCTTCTGGGCGTAGTTGCAGATTCCATCGTAGCCGGGCTTGTGCGGCTGCTCCTGCTCCTTCACTGTGCTCCTCTCCCCCATCTCTGCTCTCTGCACCGTCCAACGCGCACACGTCCCGTCCAGCGCCTTTCTCCTTCCTCCTTTATAGGCTTATTAATAATTCAAGCCCCGGTCAGGCAATAATTCAAGCCCCGGTCACGGGAGAGCAGGGGGAGAAATGCTGGTGCAGAGGGATGCGGCGGCAATGGTGGTGGAGACTGGAGCAGCCCTATCCAGTGGTGGGACGAGAGGAAGGCGTCAGATTGGGTTACTGCAGGATGACTCTTCCTCCCATAAACCATTGATCATTCAGATACACCGCAGTCAGTGTAACAGGTATGAGGCGGGAGGGGGAGTACAAGCAAAAAATAACATAAGTCTTCTCCAGTGAATCCAATCAATTTGTGGTGGTTTGTTTATGGCATATGTTGAATGTCGGGGAGGTGCTGCTGGACGAATAGAAAAAAAGTCAAGACTCTACTTTCAGGTGACAATGCAGCATATTGTCACAAAAAAATGGTACCATGTTACAATGTTGTTCTCTCATCAAAAACATCTTCACAAGTGGCTATTCTTAGCACCACGGCTACAGTCGCCCAAAACGCTCCTCCTGAGGTCCTACGTATCCAGAAAATGCTTTCCTCACCTCTCGATCTCTTGCTAAGCTTAATCCACTCACGGCAAAGTAAAAACACTCCCCATCACGAGCTGAGACGTGTATTTTTTCTTCTTATTGAAACAGCTACGCAGCAATAGGAAGCAAAAGAGGGAGAGGGAGTGTGGGCTGGGTTTATTTTAGGTCGCTCAGAGGATCAGGAAGTGAAACTTATACCAAATACCTGGATAAAGCAGAGCACCCCCTTTCTAAAACTAAATATTCTATGTATTTGCTATTGTAGCAGTTTGTTGACTGTGATTGCCAAAATGAGACGTGTAAAAATGCTCCTCTAAAACTTCACCCTCTTCGCAAATGATTTAAACGGGACCTTTTGCAGATTGATATAACAATGCTACGTTGGTCTGTAATATCTTGTCAGGTCAACAGCATATAGGTTACATTAACATATAAATTATTGGATGTATCGTAGGGCTGCTTGATTATCGAAAAAATTATAATTTCATAATTGAAATCACGAGTATTTATTGCCTTTAAAACCAATCTGTATTATTTATTTATTGGCCCAAAAACTATAAATATTTTCTATAAATCTTTATGCTCAGTTTCTAAACTAATCCTGTATTAGAGATCTCTGTCTCACCTGCCCCCTGCTGGCCAAACATCACACTTGCCCAAGCAAAATCGAGCTGTGGCCTGATGACATCACACAGCGCTGTTTGTTTATGTCCATTCCAGTTATACCCCTTAACCCCCGGCCGAACCGATTCCCGTTTAATTCACTTCGCCCAAGTTGCCCGTTTGAGTGTTTGGAGGAGGAGCCAATGGCGCAGATTAGGTTTTGTCAGGGCAGAGCTGTTGCTAGGGGAAGCTTACCAATGGGGGACTTTGAGAAGTTTGTAAAGAATAATACAAATGTGCTACACTGCCATTACATAGTGCGAAACAGCATCTAGTAAGTTCATTCTGGTTGGACAGAGCCGGCCTATTAGCTATATCTTACACCAGGACAGTGCCAAGTCAGTCATGGCCAAAAGTGATTGACAAATAACTGTACTGGATGGAAAGGCAATTCCTTTGTTTTACCATTAAAGACCATTGGTAAATAAATGGTAGCAGGTGCTTTTCTACCAACATTCATTCACTTTCATACACCATCAGTGTACGAAAGTCATATAACCTAAGGAAAAAACATGAGTATTATTGCACTTCCAGTCCAGTATGTTTGCTACAGTGGTTTAAGCTGAATGCATATGCTGTAGAATGAGCTAGAAGGGTATAAAAGCCTGAGATGAATAATAAATGCATACGAACCACTAACCCAAACATCAGCGGAGCAATTAAAGTCACGCGGCCAAGTACAACAATGTGAGAACATATTGAACTGTGGGAAAACACAAAATACCGGACCCAAAGGAATAATATAGATGGTTTGATATTCATCTAAATGAGCACCTCGAGACTATGCAAATGTTGGTCAATTACATAATCTTAAGGCAAATTAGACAATGCATAACCTAAATAAATATGATGGTGAATATAGAAGGGAGCGATTACCATATGAGTAGATACAATGCAGAAACCGCAGTGTGGATATAAAGGGTTTGGATAAACTTAGGGAAAGCAAACGTAATTGGGGCTATTTTCTTGACTTCCTGCATTTCTATGGGAAGAAAAATACAGCAAGATCTTGAGATTACATATTTTGAGGGTTGGAAGCGATACTAAAAATACCCCTCAGCTCAAAAGACAGTAGAGGAATGCTGTGTTTGAGTACGGCAACAAAACATGTAGATTAAAGGCTCGCACATGGCTGCTCAATTAATTGTTATAAAATTGAATAAGATGGATTATTTGCCTTTGGGTTCTGGAGTTGAAAGAAAGCATTCATGTTTTTTTTAGGCTGGGGTTTATTTAAAGTTAAGAGGTCCGTCTTGTCTGTGCTCATGAACTATATTAGTAAAAGCGTTTGTTCAGTATATTTCAAAATGTGAAAAACAGATGAGCGCGAGTGCATCAATGCTCTGGGAATCACGTAAGCGATGACCGGTGCTCTTCCAAGGACAGGGCTGACCATGCCTGAAAAAGTAGGCTAAAGACTTGCTTGTGGGACAGCTGATGTCAGGTAAACAAAGCAATCGAAAGAAAAACGTAAGAGGCACTCGAGTCTATGAAAAAAGTCCTTTATTGTCCCTTTTGGTTGGTCCATGATTTAATACTGGACTTTTACATGTTTTCATAGATTTGAGTGCCTCGGCCATTTTTCTTTTGATTGCTTTCTTTACTCAACATCAGCTGTCCCACAAGCAAGTCTTTAGCCTACTGTTTTCATGCATATTTCAAAATGCATTAAAACAAGATCTATCACAAAACATGACATAATTTAAGGATTTATGTCTTTTAAAGGCTTTATTGGACATTCACAAATTGTCAAAGCCAGAACAAGAATCCACGACACTGAGGACTGAACTGTGTGCATATGTGCAGCTCTCTTAACCACTAGACCAGTAGTTCTCATACTACAGTACATGCCCTATTGGTGCTACTTGGGCTCCTTTAAGTGTTGCTCAGGCTCATCTGCAGGTGTATGCCTAATTCATTTTAGAAAGAGATAATTAAAACTATGCTTTTGTAAAGAAATTAAGTTACAGTAAGTGTTCTTCTGGTTTAGACATGGTACACCCAGTTTAGACATCATTTCAGTCTAGTATAGGCCTATTTTAGAATCGTTTAAGACCAACTTGAGTCCTTTCTTTATTCAGGGCTAGTAGTAGGTACTAGGAAGATCAAATATTTATAAAAAGTTTAAAAACCACTGCACTTTTTTGCCATATGGCCTTTTAGCCCACTATAAAGACTGTTACCAGGACACATGGACAGAATATTCTTGGTTTCTCATTATCCCTTAGTATACAGTAAATATGGCACACAGTACAGTGACACATATAACTGGCCTGTGAGTTTTATCCTGTAGAGCGTGTGATGTAGGTCCTTGTCATGAATGGTGATTGACTGTTCACAGAGCCTTGAGTGTGCTGCTAATCCAGCGTGTGGACAACTGGGGGCTGTAAAACTGGGCTCTGGTTTCCATTGATTCCAGCTCGTCCATCACCATCACTAATACAACCACTACAGATACAGTTGATATATCAACGGCTGATGCGGTGAGGAGGTGTGATACAGCCATTCATTTGTGTATTATTTCCCATTGGGGATTAGGAATTACTAAAACCTTACAGCAGTTAAGGACCTGGAATAGCATACAGTGAGTAGTGTATAGTAACAAAGATGACACGTAGACCTGCACTGACAACTACTGACGGCCACATTTAGGGCATTTAGGGCATGTTCATTGTGGGATATTTTTAAATTAAGTGCGTTTTGAACAGAGCTTAACTGTCATTTTTAAGCTTTAGAGTTAACTTCTGTGGCATTATAAGGTCTAATAATATCATTTATCGCAATAGTTTCCTGCGTCAATATTTCAAACTTCAGATTTTGTTATCGTGACAGGCCCAGCCATATTTTCTACGTTTATGCAAAATAATCAGAATTACGTTGATTGTAGATGGCCAGAAAGAACCTGCCCATCCAGAGAGAGGACAGTCAACTCCAGCTTGTATACAGTTAACCCATAACTAGGAATGGAAAGTTGAAGTATAGAGATATAATCTTAACATTCATTCATATGGATTCCTACTGAGTACTATTAGAGATTATGAATCACTGGAGGTCTTCATTATAATGGGGCCATGGTAGGGTACAACATTGGATGGATGATCATATATAGCAAACCACTGTATAATTTATAATTTAATTTAAGAAATAAAATTATCTTTTTAAGGGAAAGGGCAAAAGAGAGACATAGTAAAGCACACAAAAGAGATGGGATCAAAACCTCAACATCTGACCTCCCCATCACTGATTATGCACCCATTAAAGCCGTATTAGATTATGGTTTCACAATCTTTTCTTCTACTCACAGTAATACTCTATCATATTCTAGGGATCACAATGTTCTCAATCATAATCTCAATCATATTCCAGCAAAATCATAATCGGGCAAAGATTGTCTGTAATAAAACTGACTTTCAAATAACTTTTTTTTCATACACTGGTTAATCTATGAGAAAAAAACATTACATTTTCTCCTGAATAAAGTGACTTCTTATTATAAAGAGGCCACATGGGATTTCCGGATCTATAGCGGCAGCTGCAATCGAAACTTTTGACATTGCATGGTCTAAAAGCGGCAGAGGACCAGGTATGTAGAGCACGGTAACGGCACTTATCTCCTCTGTCAAAGTCACCTGATTCAGAGGACAGCTCCCAGAGCCCACCTGCTGAGAACAAACCCGCTCCATCACTCACTGCAGCAGCCAACACCCACTGCATCAGGCTGGGAACACGGATGTAGTTTTATGATTTAAATATTGTAAGGATATCGTAAGTGAAAACATTCAAAGAGGGCAGGATTACACTACACAATCTGAAACTTTGAAGGCATATTTTGGAGAAATTGTGAAGCAAAATAATAAATGTAATGTAAATATAATAAAACATACTGCTCATGTGTAACTCCAAGAAACAACAGATTTGTACAGGCTACTGATGTAACTTTTTGCTGTGAGGTAAGAGCAGCAACTTCTAATATACACTTGTGTTAATTTTCCAATCATAAAGACTTTTCATTGAGGACGGTTGATGTCATAGCAGATTTGCATAAACCCCCGTCTTAACTGAGCGGATTTTCTTTTTTGACTTTTCCAGCTTCTGTTTCCTTTTGTCACTTTTCGTTAGTCTTTTTTGTTGCTCTTTCGTCACATTTTTTTTACGCTTTTTTGTCACTTTATTGTTGAGTGTTTGTGGCTTTTTTTGTCAATTTTGTATCACATTTTCGACGCTCTTATGTTGCTTTTTTGTTGCGTTTTCATCCTCATTTTTGTTGCTGTTTTGGCGCTTTTTTCAAGAAGCTTTTAGATTTGGGTAAAGCCAGACTGGAGAAAATGTGGTCGATTCAGGTGGGCTAAGTTACATGGGCAAAGAGGATAGTAACTGGAGAGTCGTATGAGTATAAAATTGCCTGCTGATGGAAAATGTCAAAAGATTAGTAGCTATATTTTACTTATCAGTCTTCATGAGGGTCTTCTCTACAGTCTGGTTTTACAGGTGGCCTATAACCTCTCTATCATCAGAGTGTGGGGACAGTAGTTTCGCCAATAATATGCACAATCCCTCATCCACGGCATCAATATCAAAAGACGCCGGGCTACATAAACACATTTATTTTCTGAAATGGGACATTGAAAGCCTTTTGATGACTGTGATCTATTTTTAACCGAGCCGTCAGTCTCCCCACATCAACAGAATAAGTTGTGGTGTGTCTGGAAAAGGCTGCAGTGGACACAGCTGCTCACCAACGCACCGATGCAACATTATTGCAACAAGATTGGCCACCTCTCACACGGTGCAAATGAGACCTCCTCCCCATTGCGTCCGTCTCCGGAGCGAGACACCCTCCTTTCTAAATTAAGAGACTTTGTTCTTCCTCCATGCATTGTTATGAAGCCTTATGCAGTGTAGGATACTCACCTCTTGCAGCAGACATGCCTGGTAGGTGCCGTCTCCTTCTTTCTGTGGCCGATCCGCCGGTGTAGCTCGGGAAACGGGGGAAGGAGGACCGCGTGACAGCCCGCTATTACCTCTTCGTTGGGTTGTCATAGAGCATATTGCTATGAAACGTGGAGAAAGCTCAAGGCGTTTGGAACCGAGGCTCTGGACCGGGATGGAGAGCTGCACTTTCCAGCGACAGGGCGTGTCCTGGAAAATACAGCATCCTTCTCACTTTTTCCACAAGTTCACGTCCATGTTGGAGGAGAGAGCGACCCGATGATGATGATGATGAGGGGAAAATCGCATAACCTCGAGGACGCGTGACTGCATGCGCGCACAGGCAGCGGGAGAGTTAAAGTGACTCCCCTACTTTGCTCCGTGATCGCTCTGCTCGTGTCTGGATGTGACAGATGAGATATTAGGCTCAGTAAAATGGCCCCAATTGTCTTCATTAAGGTCAAGCCTTCCATGCAAATTTAGATAGCCTTTAATGGCATAGCACAGCCTGGATGGTTGGCCCTTTAAAGAAGCCAGTGAGATCTTACCTACCCTGTTTTCCTCTAATTGTCAGTGGATATTTAGCCTGGACCGGTTTTTCGCATTTTACGCATTACGACTGTGATATATGTGTAGGGTTTTGGGACACGTCCACGTGGACTAACTGCCTAAATATGGTCCACTTCTAGCCTACTTGTGAAATGGACCGTGCTGCAGGCTATTATTTGCATTTCAATGTATCAAACTTTTGTCCGAGCAACTTACCTCTGAAATTACAGCAGTGTAAGATCGTGTTGAATGCCATTCGATGTAATTTGGAGGTAATTAATCATAATTATCAGACGGTCTTCTATGCCTTGTATGACAGCTCCCCTGGCGGCTGAGCGCGGAGCTGTCGCGGGGGAAGTGCCACCGTGTCCCGTCCATAGACCCCGTCCTGTCCGCAGACGTGTTGTTTACAGTGTAGTGCCAGGCCTCGAGCCTGCAGACGTCTGTCCTGTTCGTGTGAAGGGTTTTATTGCTCTCTTTTATCATTTTCGTTCAAGGGTCAGTGTATGAAACCTCCAATCTGGATCGAGGCGGCAGCAGGAAGAAGAAGATAGAGGATTTCTCTAGATCTTCGAGAGAGAAATTAGTCCAGTCCAAGAACAAAATGTTTTCCAAATTCACGTCCATCCTCCAACACGCAGTCGAAGCGGTGAGTATGGGTAAAATACACAACTGTGTACAGCTTCACGGATATCTCATGTCTCTTATCTGAGAAAAACAAAGTCTTTGATCAGTGTACTACTGTTGTTAGCATCTGTGCTAGTGAAGTAGCCACAGCTAGTGTTAGCGTTTTGTGTTTGTGTTGTTTGTTTACACTTGTTAGCCGTTGTGGAGAGCCCAAACAACCATCTGTCTATTTGCTGACTGGTGTTAACTAACAGGACAGTTGACTGCCACATGTGTAGATCCTGTAGATTTTTCCTGAGAAAGGGTGTTTCGCAAGTGATGCTAGTTAGCCGCTAATCTTAGCTTTTACTAGCCACAAGAAGCTCTCATATGGACCAGCTGACACGTATTAGTGATTTTGAAATATCATGGAAGTTGCATAATGATGTACAAGGATATTCTTCGTTTTGTATAACATTTATTCTGTTTATTCCAAAGACTATGGATCATTTGATCAGTTTGAGCATAATGGATTATGTAGTCCTATTATCCAGACATGACATTCCTCAAACCTGTTCTGAGCTGCTTCATGACAAACAGTGAATGTAGTAGTTGTTGAACTGGTAAACTGTTAGCATATCTACCGCTCAGACCTAGATCTGCGATAAGCAAAAACAACAATTGGATATAAAACAATGTAAAATGCACAGCAGAGAAAATGGTCTTTAGTTTTATAATATGAATTTGTGTTTTAGTGATGTTTTTATTTCCAGCTGGCCCTTCACTGCCCTGCAAGAAGACTTCGTTTACCACTGGAAGGCTATTACACATTATTACATTGAGACGTCTGGTAAGAACAACAGCAAAATGTTGTATTTTATCGTAATCTCACTCATAACTCATACATCCCGTTTCATAAAGAGCGGGAAGTGAAACTTTGATGTTCACCGTTTTTCATATTACATATTACTCCACCTTACAACTGTCACAAGCTGCTTTACAGAATTAACAACTGTTCTGTCTTATTATTATATTTGTCTTTGTAGATGACAAAGCCCAGTTACAGACACAAACATCCCGTCTCACCTGGAACAGATGCTGGACATCCTGACCCAGGAGGAGGCGGAGCGTGAGTCTGGAGAGACAGGGCCGTGTATGGAGTATCTGCTGCACCACAAAATACTGGAGACTCTGTACACTCTGGGCAAGGCCGATGTAAGGATTTAGCAGTTATAGATTTTAGTGGTTTACAATCTCTCCGAACTCGATTGAAGCTCTGCTGCTGCACAGTACGAGGCCTTCGGCTATAATAATATGTTTTGTAATTTTTTTTAGTGTCCCCTGGAATGAAGCAACAGGTGCTCACTTTTTATACAAAGCTCTTGGCGCACATCCGTCAGCCTCTCCTTCCGCATATAAATGTCCATAGACCTGTACAGGTGAGGCTTGCTGACAAAGTGTTTTTCCTCTTGGTGTCCGAATGCTAACTGTTGTTTATTTATGCTGCAGAAACTGATCCGTCTCTGCGGGGAGGTACTTGCTGCACCAACAGAAAATGAGGAGATTCAATTTCTTTGTATTGTCTGTGCCAAGCTCAAGCAGGATCCTTATCTAGTGAACTTCTTCCTCGAGGTAGGGGCCGTTGTGATTAAACAAAGTGGAAAATGCATTGTTTCTGTGTAACTATTGTTATTTGGTTTTACAGAACAAGACAAAAGAGCAGACACTCGGTCTCCCGGAGCAGCACAGGGTAAAGATGATGCTTTGGCCCCTGACACAGGTCAAGCTCAGACGTCTGACAAACCAGAAGAGCCACAGGCGGCTGCTGCTGCTACGTCGAGTCCAACCACTAACAATAACAACAACAGCAACAACTACAACCTGGTCACATCACTGCTCAACCTCACCAGGAGCCCGGTAAGAAACACTGTACTACTGTCATTATACAGGCAATATAATTAAATTCAACAACGTATCTCTTTTAAATTTCAAAGCAAGTAAGTTTGAATGGTCTGAAGCAAGACTCAAATTTAAAACATCGCTGTAATTTTCCAATTTAATTTACGTTTTGCCGATTTGTGAAATTTGATTGTCTTGATTTGTCACTATATCCTAAACTTACATTTGTTTGCATGTATCGTTTCACGCGTCTCTTCCTCTCAGGACGGCAGGATTGTAGTAAAGCGTGCGAGGGCCTGATGTTACTGGTCAGTCTCCCAGAGCCGGCTGCAGCCAAATGTCTGACCGAGAGCACGGAGCTGTGTGAGCTGCTCACAGATCGACTCGTGTCTTTCTACAAAGCCCTGCCGCCGTCCATGGACCCACTGGACATCGAGACTGTGGAGTCTGTCAACTGGGGGTAGGATTTCATTTGTTTTTGGCCAACACTTGTCTCTCAAAGTAAAAGATAATTTTACTTTGAACTTGAAGATTCCACTTTAGTTCAAACCTTCTGATTACAGGCATGAAAATCACTCACCTTTCGGCAAAATTCGCCGTTTTGAAACCAAAATAGATGCTCGTGAAGACGAGTATCGTGTAGAATCGATGAGAAAATGTTTAGGGGGGTGGGGGTTATGTTAGATATGGGCTTTGGTGTGGGAAATATCTGTGATTTTAAGACCACGGATCTGTGAATATAATTATAAAACCGCGCCGTCAGAGTTTACCCGCGGCCGCTCTAAACTACACGGTGTAGCTCGCGCTAGCTCCGCCCCCCGTGCGAACTGTAGTCCAGTTCTGTGGCGGTGAACTCTGCTGTTTATGGCCCTGGCAAACCGGTAACCAGTGAGGTCCTCAGGGCACCCACAAGCAGCCACAGTGTGAGGTTACGAAGCTAGTTTCCCTTGTATAACGAGTGTCGGTGCGCACTCATTTGCATAAAGCCACAATGCGGAGTTTTTGAACTACAAATTAGCTCTTACAACAAACAATCTTATTAACTTGATTAATTTACCAAATTAACACAAATGCTCACACAAAGTGAATAGATTTTGATTAGATGTTCAACATGTGGGCGGCACGGTAGTACAGCGGTTAGCGCTCGTGCTTCACAGCTAGAAGGTCCGGGTTCGATTCCCACCAGGGACGGGGCCTTTCTGTGTGGAGTTTGCATGTTCTCCCCGTGTCTGCGCAAGTTTCCTCCGGGTACTCCGGTTTCCCCTACCACTAAAAACATGTACAATAGGTCAGGATGAATGAGAGTGTGTTTGAGAGTGCGCATGGGGGACGACGGATGGAAATTAGCCCAAGGCTACAGTCTGGTGTGTCTTGTTTACATGCACTGTCCTGACCAAATAACCAACCAATAAAATGTTTATACAAACAATGAATTCAATTGTATTTTAAAGGGTGGATATTGTTTTGGGTTTAGAGAGTAGGCTACTAGACATTTTTGAAGTGAGCTTAAAAGACAGAGCTCTAACATAAAAAATATAGGCCTATATTTTTGTATAAGAGGGCTATATATATATATATATATATATATATATATATATATATATATATGAAACGCCTTGGCAACTACCTGGGCACGGAGATGTAACTGCACGGTTGACAATCCTCTCCAACAGCATGTTTTCAACCTCTCATCTGCAAACTTGTTCCTCTAGCTGTGGCCATCTAGCTTTTAGCCCGTCATTAACTTGTTTTGTTTACTTCATTGCAGTAACCTCCACTCTCTCGCTCACTCCAAACTTTCTTTCTGCTACTCGATTAGCCTGCAGTGCCCTCTAGTGGCGTGTGAAGTATATATTTGAATAAATAAAATAAAAATCACATATTGTCGCTCGGGAGTATAAGAAAAAATACCCAAAGTATGAAAAAAAGTGCGACTTATAGTCCGGAAAATACAGTACCGTTTTATTATTGTTTCCCTTTCTTCCCCCCTATTTCTTTCTTTTTGTATATTTATTTTCTTTCAATTACATTTTAATTTGTCAGCCTAAGCCCACTAATTAGAATTTAATTTAAGGAAGGCCAACTTAGAAATTTTTGGTCATCACGACTTCCCTATGAAACATCCCTAATACAACAGCACTAGTACAAAGCAGCAACCATCATTTTCAAACTTGATTGACATCCAAAGGATACATTTACACATATGATTCATAAACAGATAATTCGATTTTGTTACAAATGATACTAGGGTCTTAAGCCACTTTTATAAAGAAAGCTTCCATGCTTGAAAGTAATGGCTCCCATAGCTCATAGATTATATTTTTCAAAAGTCAACTTTTCCAGTGGTAAAAAGTTTGACAACTGAGACAAAAATGTTTTTAAATTTGGAGGAGATTCTTCCAGAGTTGTACTATTGTGCTATTTGTAATCCTTTTCTATTCTTTTTATTCAGTCTGGACGTGTATAACCTAAAAGAGGACGCGGCAATCTTCACTGGCAAAAGGGCTCTCATCTCCTTCCTGTCCTGGCTGGATTACTGCGACCAGCTCATCAAAGAGGCGCAGAAGGTCTGTACCGAAGGAGCTGACTCAATGTTTTGATGCGTCATATTGTTCTCACTTGACAGCACCAGAAGAAGCCCGTTTGGAGTGGAGGCAGGAGGCTGAACTAAAAATGTTTTGTGTCTTTTTGTCACTGTCACTTTCAGTCGGCGGCGACCGTCTTGGCCCAAACTGTGAGGGAGCGCTTCTTTGTGGCCGTGATGGAGCCGCAGCTTATGCAGACGTGAGTGACGCTTCTTTCTCCCATCAATCACTCATCACATTCTGTCAATTTATTTAGACCGTTAGACAGTTCATGCAAAAGTATAGAAAGTAGTCCTCCTCCGCTCTGTCCTATCACTACTTCAGTGTCTTTTACAAGCCCTAATTTAAGTTTAAGCTGCAAATGAACCTGGCTTAAGATATGAATAATATTGGGATTGTTTTTACCTATTTTGAGCAGTTTCCCAATTAGATTAATCATGTACTCTGATGGATGAAGTATTTGATCATTCAAGCTCAAATGATAACCAGCCAGTGTCTAATCCCAGTCTGGAAAAATGCAAGGAGTGTAATCAAAGTGGCTGTGGTCAGATTATAAAAGCATGTCACATCACAAAAGATTAGTAGTTCTAGTAGTTGATGCGACAAGTCATGCATTTGTAGTAGTATTTGCCTTTTTGGTGACTGCTAGGGCTGGTTCAGACTTAACCTTGGGTCTGTTGCATTCATCATTTGCACATCGATGTTGTCTGCAGAGATGCAGTTGTGGGTGATTGAGCTACAGCACATCTCCTTCACATTCCAGTCTCGACATGGTGTTTATTGATTATACCTGGTTCTTCGCTCTAACCCAGGGGTGGGCAATTAATTCTCATAAGGGGCCACATAAGAAGCCTGAATTGAGTCGGAGGCAGTGTTAATTTCGTCGGCTAAAATATTTAGTCTTAATTTTAGTCAAAGTGATATTTCTGACGACTAAAATTGGACTAAAACTAAAATAAACGTTTTTCATGAGACTAAAACTATGACTAAAATGTCCAGATATTTTAGTCGACTAAATAAGACTAAATAAAAATGAAAAGGAGAGACTAAAATCATCCAAACTTCTATTGACAGTCTGAAAGAGCCTCAAATCATGTAAATTCTCTGCCAAAGGAGCAGCTCTGAGCTTTGTTCATGTGGGAGCAGCTCCATGAAGCAGAGGACCTTGATTAAATATGATTATAATGAATATTATAAATGCAAAGTTGACTAAATTTGTCTTAAATTTAGTCGACTAAATTGACTTGCAATTTTAGTCGACTAAAACTAGACTAAAATTGAAGATATTTTTTTGACTAAATCTCGACTAAAATTGAATTACATTTTCGTCAAAAGACTAAGACTAAACTAAATTAAAATATGTTGTCAAAATTAACACTGGTCGGAGGGCGGCATCAACAATAACTCGAACTTATTCTGCAACTTTATCCTATTGTACATTACACTAAATTGTGTATTTTGAATATCTGATACTGGTATTTAGTAGGACTAGTATTTTCTGTAAATATTTAGCCATATCAAGCCAAGCATATGTGTGCATCGTTATTCAGGTTATTCAACAAAGCTCCAAAATAAAAATATGTTTTAATTGGGAAAATACTATTGAGGAACTTTTTTCAATAAATGAATAATAATGAGCCTGACTGGACTGTAGCCAATGTGTTGTTTATATCCTGATCTCTTATCATGTCAGTGCCCTCTGCTGGACACGTATGGAATTCTTTCCTTTTATTTTTATTTAAGCAGCCCCCTAGTGGCTGGAATGAGCATTCTGGTAATTTCTGTAAACAAAAAATCATAACTCCGCAAAGGAATGGGCTAGAGACTTACTTTATTTTTTGACATACTCAGGAATTTATGCCCTACAAGCCGGATTGAGTCATCTCGCAGGTCGGATGTGGCCCGCAAGATGACTCAAATTTGCGCAGGTCTGCTCTAACCTTTAGTCCATGTCGTGTGGTGTGTGTCCGCAGGTCAGAGGTGGGGATCCTGACGTCCACAGCGCTCCTGAACCGGATCATCCGACAGGTCTCGTCCGAGGCGCTGCTGCAGGAGACCGTTTACTTTCTGTTGGGAGAAGACAAGGACCCAGAGACGGCAGCCACCATCGCCCAAACGCCACTCAGGCACAGGCTTATAGAGCACTGTGACCACCTGTCTGACGAGGTTTGTCCATCCAGGCCTCTGTAGACCGTGTTTATGGTGTAATGCAGCATCTGATAAAATGTTGTTCAGCATGGATTTGGTTTGGAGTTCCTGCTGATTTTCTGAGAGAGTCTAATTGCCATGTAGCTGTTCACCCATTTCTTGCTTAGGGCTGGGCACCGATAATTTTCGATTCCGGTAATTTAACAATACTTGGTTTTCGATACCGATACCTGAACGATTTTTTTCGATACCTATACTCAAATATTTGTCATCTAGAACCAGAAAACAGAACGATAATGTTTGGAAGATCTGCAAATTTACAATATCGGGTTCATCTCCAATGTCAAGAAATGTGTGAAAAATTGGGAAAAATTTTTGGGGAAAATTGGGAGAAATTGTGGTGACAATAAGGAAAAAATGGGAAAAATTGGGAATAAATTGAAAAAAATGGGTGAGAAATGGGGAAATTATCAGTTAAAAAAAAAGTTTCATAAGAATGAAGAAAAATTTAGGGCAACAAAAAGAAATAAAAAAAAAGAAAGAATTAGTAATAAATTGAGGAAAAAATAGGGGAAAAAAGTTTTATTGGGGGAAAAATGGGGGGAAATAGGGAAAATATTAGTAATAAAAAATGAGCAAAAATTGGAAAAACAGAAAAGAAGAAATTGGCAACAATGAATTTAAAAAATATGGGATTTTTTTTTTTTCTTAGCTGAAACAATCAAGTCACTTCCTTTAATGCTGTCCCTGGACCAACAGTATCAAAACTTGGATCTAATGATAAAAGTTTTTTTGTTTTGTTTTCGATACCAGTAGTATCTAAACTTTTTTTTCCTGATATCGTTTAACGATACTCAGCCCTAATCGTGCTTTGAAATAAAACTGATTTAGTTAAAAGAAACGTAAGTGTCGTCCAAGTACATCAGCTGTAAAGGTAAATTGTTGAACCTCACAGTAAACGATCTCCTCATGCCTCCAGATCAGCATCATGACCCTGCGACTGTTCGAGCAGCTCATCCAAAAACCGAACCAACACATTCTCCATAACTTAGTCCTTCGAAGCCTGGAGGAGCGGAACTACATGGAGAACAAGCCCCCGGACGACCGAGAGCCGCTGGAGAACGGGCAGCCGCATGACGCCGTGTAAGGACCAGCCCTGCCCCCTTCCCCCAAATATCAGCGAAATATAATCAAATAAAGTGCATGAACTTAGCCTTGTTTCTTAAGCAACCTGCCGTTCCGATGTGCTTTTCTCATCCACTGAGTGTTTGATTTGGTTAATTATGAGCAGTGATTAAGAGGATTATTGATGTGAGATGTCGGTTTGTGTTTTGAATAATTACAAAACACATTAACATCTTTAGCTTGAATGAACCATAGAGAATACTGAAGAGTTGCTTGTTAAATAAAGCTACTTCACAAAGGCAAGTCAATGAATCAGAATAATGTTGGCAATAAGAAAATGGGGGTATGTCTTCTATAAGGGATGGTTTAAACTTGATGAATACCTAATAACGTTATACTTTCTTACATAAAAACAATCCAAAGAAACCACTTTTCATTCTGAACTCCCAAGACAAAACAAATGATCGCACAGATGGGCTAACATCCCCAGTGCTGCTCGTGAATACAGGAGTCTGACGTTGACGTTGTTCCTGCAGAGACTTGGAGGAGGACCCGCTGTTCGGCGACGACCTCTCCCCGGACAGTCGATTGTCTGGCTCCGATTGGCTGAGCACGTCCCCCCGCTGAGCCCCGACCACTCCAAATCAGACGGGAAGACGGAGGTGCACAAGATAGTGAACAGGTGAAGACAAGCTTTCGCATTAGCGTTGGATTTATGCATTTATTTTTTCAAAGCGAAAGTCTGTGAGTCTAAATGTAGTTCAGATTTAATGGAATGCGCATAATTTAGTCCGGGTGTGAAATCATGTTTTTGATGTCAACAACTAATCAGTCCAGCAGGATTACGTGTGAACCAATAAGATGAGCTTTCTTGTGCACAAGGAACAACGAGGAGGGGATTCAGGTCCAATCAGGAGGGAAAGCTAGATCACTTTTAGAAATTCTCTCTCTCATTATGCAGCCTTCCGGACTTCTACTTTAAAGCCTCAAATGTCATTTAACTTCTTAACCCCCACCTGAACCAAGGACGTTTTCTCCAGGTTGGCTTTATGCAAATCTAAAAGCGTGCGGGCAGAGCCGGTTTTTCCTATACGCAAACTACGCAAGGTGCGTAGGGCCTCCGCAGCCGCAAGGGCCCCGCATCTCAGTCAAACTACGGTGTTGTTTCACTGATTAATCAATGCGTTATTACGGGACAGGCTCTCTGACAGCGCTCACTCACTCTCCGCTTGCTTTGTCACATTATAACACTAAAACGCAGCAGTCTGCTGAAGTGGATGAGCAGGAGAGATCTACCGCCTTCCCCCTGCGAGTGCTTCTCCCCTTCGCGTCCCCGCTCGGCTGTCGGTCTGTGCTCATGTTTTCTCTGCTCGGACTCGGGGCTGCATCGGCCACACACTCATTTAAACTCTTCTTATTGTCTCTAGCGGAGTATCAGGACAGTAGTTTGGCGAATAGACGAGAGTAAAGCCGTACACGTGGCCTTTTTGTCTCAAAGAGGAGTTGAATCCACACGGTTCTCAAGAGCAGTTACTTACAGTAACTCTGGTTCTCTGAATGTGCACAGTCTAAAACGGGCTACTCACTGGCTAATTCTCAGTTGTGAGACAGAAATAACCATCAGATGCAGGTTTCAGTTAGTTTTAAATCAGCGGTTCCCAAACTGTGGGTCAGGACCAGAAGTGAGTGTGACCATTTGCCATTTACCATTTTAAAAAGTGGGGGAAATAGACTAGTAGTCCTGAACCCCAGTCTGACAGTGGCTTAGTGGTTAGTGCTAGTGGTTCTCACACAAAGGAGCAGGCCCTGAATTGAGGTCATTATGTTCCACTTCTGCCCTGCTGCACAGTGGAACTGTTTTTGACCGTAAATGGGTTCGCTCTTCGTCGAGTAGCCATAGAGTATAGGTACTGTAGGGCCCCCGGGTGGATTTTTGCTTAGGGCCCCAGAAGGGCCAGCACCGGCTCTGCGTGCGGGGAAAAAAGCATCAAAATAACAAGAATGAAAACGCAACAAAAATGTGATAAAAAAAGTAGAAGAAAAGAAAATGCCACAAAAGAGCAACAATAACAAAATGTGAGAAAAGAGTGACAAGAGCAACAAAAACATGACAAAAAAAAGTAACAAGAAGAGAAAAAAAAACGAAAACATGACAAAAACGCTTCAAAATCCAGCGACGACGCAACAAAAAATTTAGGATCAGTTTTGTAGGCCATCCATCCATCTTCTTCCACTTGTCCGTTGCCGTGTCGTGGGGGCAGTTTTTGCATCTGCCCAAATCACATTGCACCAGCCCCTATGGCTCCTCCTGCAGGAGGTGGGTCCACAGAAGGATGGCCTCATGGTTCTAACCGGGCCTGTTGGTCTCTCATAAGGGGCTTCTGAACCGCATTACATTTGCTCCTTCGTACTCTATGTTATGTATTATATATTTCTATGCTACTTCTGTCTTGTAGTTTCTTATGTTTGGTTCCCGATGAGGCCAAGTCGTCATATCAAGTCGAAGGCACAGGCTACGACACCTACCTCAGAGACGCACACAGACAGGTAAACGATATTAACTCTTAAAATAAACATACACTCCAACATACCAGTGCTCTTGTGTCCGCAGTAGTTTAAAATAAGGAGAAATGCACTGACCTTTATTTGTGTCTCGACAGTTCAAAGATTACTGTGGCGTGTGTCAGCGCTGGGACTGGAGAGGACACCCAAAACCTCTGGAGAAATGCAATTTGGAGTTGCCGTTTTTCGAGGGACACTTTCTGAAAGTCCTGTTTGACAGAATGGGACGTGTCCTCGATCAGGTCGGTACGCTGCCCCTTTTGCCAACACACGAGCCACCATTTAGTCCTGGGTTTAGTTTCAGGGTAGTTCTTTGTTAAGTCCTGGCTCCAATGTGGCTGATGTGTAATGGACCCTGCGTTGTGTTGGTTCATTTCTTTAAAGGACTCTCGGGACTCTGGTTACATTTGGAGGAGGCGACCGCACTCAACTCCATTTAATTTATGGCACATAAAACAACATGGCGTTAGCCCCGATTGCAGCCCTGCCCACGTGTACAGTCTCTTCCCATAAAAGACTTAACAAAAGGGCTTAAAAACATATAGCTCAAACATACCTGGCACATAAAACAACAAGGCTGATTTGATTTGGATTTTTGTCGACTGTAGCTTTTGCCAATCTAGATTATAACATTACACTATTAAAAAGGCTATGTTTCAGCACTCCTCATTCCAAGACAATATGGTTGATTCAAGGCCAAAGCACCTGGTGAATGCTAATGCTGAGCTACTGCTTTAAGTAACACTTGCCCAAATGATACTTCAACACAATGATAGAAGATTTAATTAGTTCCCTATAGGGCTGGGTACTGTTAAACGATACCAGTCCGGTATCGGGGAAAAAAAAGTTTAGCTACTACTGGTATCGAAAGCAGGAACCGAAAAAAACGTTCCTCTCTAGATCCAAGATTTGATGCTGTTGGTCCTGGGACAGCATTAGAGGAAGTGACTTTTTTCTCCCAATTTTTCCCCCTCTTTTTTCCCCCATATATTATTACTAATGTTTTCCCTATTTCCCCCATTTAAAAAAAAAAAAAAATTCCCAATATAAAGAAAATCCCTATTTTTTCCCACTTTTTTGTCTTATTTTTGCCCCAATTTTTCTTGTTTTCCCAAAAAATTTTCTTAGTTTTTGCTATTTTTTTGTCACAGATATTTTCCCTATTTCCCCCCCATTTTTTCCAATTCATTTTTATTTTTTTATTTGCAATTGTTTTTCGTTATTGTTGCCACATTTCCCCCAAATTATTCCCAATTTTTCACACATTTGTTGACATTGGAGATGAACCAAACATTATTGTTCTGTTTTCTGGTTCGAGACGGCAAATATTTTAGTAAAGGTATCGCTATGGAAACCCAAGTTGTTAAAGTACCGGTATCGGACCCAGCCCTAGTTCCCTACATTGTTTACTATAATTATTTGCGTATCTATGTAATTAGACACATGTGAGTTTTATAGAAAAAGTGTAGAAAGAAACTTATTTTGTCCTAATCTGAGGTTTATACCTCTCCTGCTGATCATGAAACACTTAAAATAATTGATTTATAATGAGGCCAATAATTTTTTGAGTCGTGTTACAAGATGTTTTGTTATTTCACTCAATATTACAAGCGTTTTGCAAATGAGCTGCTGATTCTGCAAAGCTCTGGCTGAACAGCACCAATGAACTCCAGCTGTCACCTGGACGGGTACCGTTTTAAACCAGTGTAACCAAAGTCATTACCCCATTAAGTTGTTTTCCTGTCGCCTTTCTAATGTGATGTCATATAGAAAAGTATATTTTTGTATCTTTGGTATCAGTGATTGGTGTCGGCCTTTAGTGCAGATTGTTTTAATCCGTCTCTTTCCCTCCCTGTTCTCCAGCCGTACGATGTGAACCTCCAGGTGACCGCGGTGCTGTCTAAACTGTCCCTGTTGCCTCATCCACATTTACACGAGTATCTGCTCGACCCCTACATCAACCTGGCCCGGGCTGCAGGTCCTCTTCTCCGTCATCGTCAGGGTGAGAAACGACTCACTTCTGCTTCTCCGCACTCACAGTAGAAGCTCAGTTTATTTCATGTGGTCAGAATAGAATAGAAAAATATACAGTACGAATTACAGTATTGGTGTCAAATCCAGATTGATTGTAAAGTGCAAATAACGTCAGGTCTGTAATCAGTTTGTTGAAGAGGACGGACTTTTAGCAATGAACCGCAAAGACGCTACTATCGTAAAATCATACTTTACGTTTTGGTTGGTCTTTTGTATCGAGAAAAGTCTTTGTTGTTGGCGGCAAATGTAAAGAGTAGAATTTCGTGATAACATTTCAGCTGATAATTAAATATTAAAGCAGCACTAAATCACTTGTTTACCTTAATAAATCCTTTTCGTAGTCCCTCTGGGGTAATACAAGTGTTAATGTGATGATTGGGGGTCTTTCATCTTCCCCTGGTGTCTCTGGCCAGAAAACCACACTTGCACCCGGGTCGGAGCCACCAATACACACTAACGAAATCACGAAGAAGAAGCTAACAGGCTAACGGGTAAAGCTAACTGCGGGCTAGCGCCACTTTAGCAATATTTACAGCCAAGTTTGAGCGGAAAAAAATATCTCCATTGTGTCCTTGAGTTGTGGCACAATGTACAATATCCCTCTCTCCCTTTGTCTTTTCTGTCAGCGTAGTATTTACTCTCACGGACAATTAATGAGTAAAGAAAACGCAACATGCAGTGGCGCTTATGGCCTGTAGGGGCATGAGTTACGTAGTTCTGCTTTGAAGTGGTCCTTGTCAAAGCTTGATTAGTGGGAGTGCTGCTTGCAGGGTTTCCGCATGGGAATTAAAAGTTATTAAATGAGGCCTTAATTGTTGTTTATATAAAGCATTCAATTGGATTCAAACTGGCATTAAATCTGAATTTATTGGAAAATGATAACATTGCGCAACAATTTCTACTGTATAAGTTCATAGAAAATATCAAAATTATGGTCTAAAACGTACCACATTTTTTTGATCAAAAGTTTCTAAGATTTGAAGCGCCCAATTTCCACGTTAATGTCTTATTGCGCAGGTAAACCGAGAGTAATGTTGTTTTGCGCTCTGTTTTCAGGTGGTGGGGGATCTGATGCTGAGGATCCAGAGAATCCCAGACTTCACGCCCAAACTGCTGCTGGTGAGGAAGAGGCTGCTCGGGCTGGAGCCGGAGGGAATCAAGTAAATTATTTGTTTCATTACTTGCATGTTAGCAGGGCCGTGAGAACCCAGGGTGCTGAGGGTGCTGCAGCAGCTCCTGGTGGAAAGTGGGTGAACTCCAGGCAATATTAATAAATAGGAAATATGCACAGAAAAAGCGTTTTCGGGGTAAGTTTTGTCCCTCAGCGCCTCTAACTAAAATATCATCCCGCGGCCCTGCATGTTAGTGACCAGTGGTGGTGGTTCCTATAAGAATGTCAACACCGAATTACCGTGATATCGACTGTTTAATGTTTTATACTGACGTTAACAAAGACTGTAGTACAAAATCAAGAGTGAACATCACAGACGGCACCACTTGTCCAAAAGACAGCATTTTAAAAGTTTGGCCAAAATGTTATTTAAAAAGCATTAAACTAGATCCAAACTTGCATTAAATCTTTGGGAAAATTATGACATTGTTCAACAATTTTTACTGTTTAAGTCCATAGAAAATACAAAAGCTAAAGTCTGAAACATATTCAGCTGCAGGTTTCCTGTTTTGTCAAATTCATTCTCCTCTGTTTGCAGATCTTAAATGAAATGTGCACTGATTATTTTCTGCGTTAATGGCATTTGGGCATTAACCTCTTAACCCTCATCTGAACTGAGCACATTTTCTCCAGTTTGGCTTTACCCAAATCTAAAAGCATCAAAATAGCGACACACAACAAAATGACAAGAAGCGATGGAAAAAGCAGCAAAAATGTGGAAACAAGGCAAGGAAAAAGATCTGTTTAAATCAGTTTTGTTGATCTTAGTTCTCAAATGAGATGTTACCTTTTAGATTTGGGTAAAGTCGGCCAAACGCGCTCTGTTCTGGTGGGGGTTAAGAGGTTAAAAAGCATTAGATTTGACTGGCTTCTGCTTATATAAACCCTGAGAACCAAAGTCACGAATTAATAATAAAGATATTGAACTAGTTTTACAATTACTCGTTTGAAATTTCTGGTTTAGTAAGAAGGAGCTGGGAAATGTCAAGAACTTTTCCAAATCTGCAGGCATCTTCATCTGAACCAAAGCCACATTAGAACGTTTGTCCACTTCATCTTTATACAAGAAATGTCAAAGTGTCCTGTTCACGTGTCTCTCCAGCATCGACCACATGACTCTGCTGGAGGGCGTGATCGTGTTGGAGGAGTTCTGCAAAGAGCTGGCCGCCATCGCCTTCGTCAAATACCACGCCACCTCGTCCTCCTCTCCATAGACGCTACCGCTGCTCCTCTGTCTTGCCCCGAGGGTCGGCACAACAACAAAAACGATCGGTCCCGGGGCCGCCGCGCTGCTACATGTGGGACTGGGTGCACCGAGCGATTCACTCTCTTCAAGACGGTTTGGAGGTGTTATCGGTTTGTCTCCATGGGATACACGCGCGAGTCCGTCGTGGGATAAAAAGGTTCAAATCGTGGGAACGCATTCGACAACGACACAAAATCTATAGGACTTACTTCACCGAGGACTAAACCGGGGATAAGGGTTTGATTTTTACGGAAAAGTCGTAGCCAAAACACTGCCAGATGTTATAAAGATATGCGCGAAACACGAGACCCACGGGACCGTCCTGCCACTGCCTCCGTCGGCCAAAAACAATGACAATTTCTTATAAAGAAAAAAGAAAAACGCGTATTTATTCTCACCCTGTCTCCATTGCCTTAATGTGGATCTCACCTCATTCACAGAGACTGTTCTCCCATAGAAACATTTGTATCCAAACCTTTCTGTGTTGTCTGAAAAAAAGAAGAAAGAAAGTCCCTCTATGTACTTATAGTTACACTTTTAAAACGCCAACTCTTATTTATTGTACCTTTTGATTTCAGGTTGCCTTTGAAATAATGCTAAGAAATTATTTGTTATGGCAGATTCTATTTGTGTGTTTAAACCGTCTCCTGTTTGCACCATGTTCATCCAAAGATAAAGATTTGATCACATTCAGAGAAACACCATGTAAAAGCTTCTAATGGACAAGTAAAGACTGTTTAGATATGGTCAATTATTGAATAAAATCTGACGGAGGATGCAAAAACTCCCACTGTTTAGACTTCATGGGAGACAACAGTGCTATTTATACAAAGCAAAGCCTAAGTTTGTCACATTTTAGACAAATCTTCCTAAAAAAAATTGTGATATTTATTTATTAAACGTCTATGGGACAAATAGAATAGAAATTGTTCAGAGCATGTTTCAAATTGAGCTGTGCCCCACAACAGAAGTATTTTGTCTATATTAATTTAAATATAAATTGAAAATGCGATTGGAATTATTTTCAGATTTCAAAGCTGATGTCTTTGTTTATTGCATATTAGTTTATTTTATGCTTTTCTGCCTAAATGTTGGCAGAGTCAGTTGATTTATTCTATATAACTAATCTTAACTTCAAAGCCTTTAGCCGACTGGTTTCTCTGGATGCTGATCTGATTCATCGTGTTTTTCAATGTGCACATTCATCTTTTGTTACATTTTTATTTCAATTCAGGGAAAACCTCTTTCTCCTTGATTTTACCTTTTGTTTTGTGCAGTTTCCATCAATGTTCGATTAATCCAAGGGACTCTCTTGTGATCGCGCTTCTTATTAATAGTCTTATTCTAATCTATTTTATCAATGCAGTGATACATTCTGTGTTTAACAGTATAAAAGCCTGGTCTTATTTACCACAAGTATTACTTTCATCATGATTGTGGATGGTAATTTATAAAGGGTGCTGTGCTTCGCTGATTTCTTTTGTTATTGGTCAAAATGTAACCAAGTAAATGTTGAATGTTTTGTAATGAGATGCTACAAACGTCTTAAAGTTGGGCTGTAACTTCTTGTAATGGATGATTGTGTGTTAACGTTTGCCAAAAGTGACTGAAATCTGGTTGTTTCTCAATTTCCCTTCAAAGCCACACTGTCTAACATTTCACACTCATAAATGGACTGAAATACAAGCAATTGTTTTAATAAATACTGCTGATACGGCTTCTCCGGTTTGCGTCAGCTCTTCTCCCAAATGCTTTTTTTGTGATGTTGCAGAATATAACCTGAATTGTTCTGCAGTGTGGCTTTAAGTACGGGAACAAACTCATCAAAAATATGGGTAACACTTTATAAAAACGACACCATATTTAGCGTTAAAGGAATAGGCCACCGTTTTTACATACTGAGATATGTTCTTACCTTAGCTTTGACATCATTTGTACCTGTCTTGTTTTCACGTCTGCGTTCCGTAATGTAAACACAGCACAGACGGCGTTAGCATTTAGCCTCTCTCTTCTCCTCTATAGCTCCAAACGAGGTGAAGATAGAAGCTACCAAACTCTTCCACGTTTCCCCTATTTAAATATGGTTACGTGAAGTGTTACACTACAAAGTATAATTACACAAAATTAAACAATGTGGATTTTCTAAGCGGATAAAAAGGGGAACTATATTGTAAGGCGTAATAATACCAGGAGTAATTCGGCATCCGTGCAGTGATATCTTCACTTTACTGTGCGGATGCCGAATTACTCCTGGTATTATTACGCCTTACAATATAGTCCCCCTTTTTATCCGCTTAGAAAAAACATACTTTGTAGTGTAACACTTCATGTAACCATATTTAAATAGGGAAAACGTGGAAGAGTTTGGTAGCTTCTATCTTCACCTCGTTTGGAACTATAGGAGAAGAGGCTAAATGCTAACGCTGTCTGTGCTGTGTTTACGTTACAGAAGGCACATGTGGAGACCAGACAGGTACAGATGAACTCGTCTAAGCTCAGGTAAGAACATATCTCAGTATGTAAAAACGGTGGCCTATTCCTTTTAAAGGTGCATTATGCAACTTTTATGTGGAAAGAAAAGTTGATATACTGTATGTGTGTATTTGACCTTGTTGTATGAATGATCTGCATGGCATCTTTACTTTCCGTCACAGGGTCCTAGGACGCTGCAGGATCTATTGTTCTGTAGGTTTTCTGGTCAGCAGAGAACACCTTCCAAACAATTGGTCCTGGAGCGTCCTAGAGACAACTGTGACAAAAAGTAAAGGCGAGATGCTGACCATTCATACAGCCGCTGGGTCACAACAAGGTCACGCACACATATCAACTTTTCTTTCACATAAAAGTTGCATAAAGCACCTTTAATAAATGAGTTAACACTTAACTCATCATTTATTAAGGTGTAGTTATTGTAAAGTGTTACCAATATGCTTTAGTGACAATAATTTGTATAAAATATTGTTTCCACATTTGAGAAGACTTGACACTTTTTCCAAAACATTGGAAATGTCGCTATGTATTTCTCATAAATGCCTTCACACTACGTACAAAAAAAAAATCACGATATTTGCTTAGATATTTCAGACTTAAAAACAGATAAATATGAACCTTAATAATGTTCATAGATGTGGACAAAAACAACTTTAGACAGGCCTCAGGAAGAGAAAGTTTTCCAGTTTCTTTTTAACACAAAAGTTTAAATTGCACGGCCAGGCCAGATGATTAAAAAGCCCCACACGTTTGAGCGTATGTGAGATTACCATTTGATTAAAATTCAACAATTGCGCGGCACTGATTGCGACGATTAAAAAAAAAAATTTAAAAATGTAATTACACATTTTTGCAGCACAATGACTACCATCGACAAGAAGTTACTCATCTATCCAAGAGCCCAGCTTTAAAACCCCTTTTCTCTCCGTCTTTATCGATATTGTGAGTCTGTGTGAGGGCTGTCATCTCAAATCGTCAGCGCAGGAGATGATGTGTCATTTTTGTCTTTTGTCTAGAGAAAAGTCCACAATTGTCTGTCCTCCCTCCGCCCGTCACTCACGCACCTACGCCGCATATGCAAAAAGGAAAAAAAAAAAATCATATTTGCACGTCTTGTAAATATCCATCATGAAAAGCTTTTTGTTGGTCTCCCAAATTATTTTTCATAAACCAAAAGTGTAAGAGTGATGTGTCTATTTTTAAACTTTGAGGAATGAAAAGTTTGAATCATGCACCTTTTTTTTTTTTTTTTTGATAATCTTTCCGATGGTCGTTGTACAGCTGTATATTGTAACGTCATGTACAATAGCAATATGGACAATACTACCTGGTGTAAAATGCATGCCGCGGAAATGTGGAAAAGATTTGATGCAGGGGCGTGTCTAGACTAGATTTGTCATCACATAAGGGTTTTAAATTGGGTTGGATATGACATCACACGAAACTCTGGACTAAAACTCAACAAAACCCTCTTTTTCCTTCTGTGTCCGCTTAGACACGCCCCTGATTTGATGCCTTATGACACTGTGGATCGCTGAGATTTTGTAGATTTTGGACATTTGAGTCTCGTTGCTTCTGAGTATGATTTGCCTGTGGGTTTTTACTCTGCATCCTTTGTTACATAAAAAGGGACACTTCACTTTCATGAGGTTGTTGGACGTGTGTGAAATGGTTTTAAGTCATTGCAAAGTGATTGAGAGTTTTATCTTTTTTTTTGGCAACACGTGGGTAAATAAATCATCTTTGTTTGCTGCACGCCGTTTCGAATGACATCTTCACATCCTGTAAGTCTGTAGTCCAACAATGAGATTTGATTAACCTCGTGTTAATATATTGATCACTGATTCAGGCCTATCGTTGCCGTTCACTTGCACTCACACTAGGGGGCAGTATTATTTGTGTGGGAAATACCTAGAAATGTACAGGGTTGCCAGGTTCACTTTGTCTCAACAGAATTTGGCAGCTTTTCGAACAAAGGGGGGAAAATGTGCAAAGCCAGGACCAGAGCTGCTCTTTCTGTGAGAGAGAGAGAGTAGCGTAAACACAATAAAACTAAAATAAATTCATTGGAAATCGTGGCCGTGCTGCTTTAACCTCTTAACCCAGCGCATCTTCTCCAGTTCAGTTTTACCCAAATCTAAGAGCTTCTCGGCTGGAGCTTACTGCCTCTAGGCCAGAGTATCACCTCATTTGAAAGCGAAGACCTACAAAACTGATGGTGACTTTTTTTTTGCGTGGTTGCAGCACTTGTGTCACATTTTTGTCACTTTTTGTCGATCATTTGTTGCCTTTAAAAAAAAAAAATCAATTCTTTGGTCATCCTAGTGTTCACGCTTTGTTCAACAAGCTTTTACATTTGGGTAATGCCGAGTTGAAGAAAATGCTCGGTTCAGGTGGGGGTTAAGATGTGATTGGCTGGGTTTGACCGCTGACACCTGGCAACCCTGTGAATGTATTGCATGATTAATAATTTAAAACTCTAAAATAATGTAAACATTGGTTAGTGCACATGACAAGTTTTATAGTTTTCTACTTTGATGGGTTAAGCATTAATCATGAAATTAAAAAAAAAAGTATGAATTGTAGTATGTATTGATTTTTAGGGCCTAAAACGCAAAAGGGAAAAGATCCACGTCATAAGAATAGAAATGAGAAGTGATGAAATAGAAATCGAAGTGGGCATAATAACATAGAGGTCCACACACCAGTCTGTCGTGCACAAAGGCATTGGCTATAATTTATTTCACTTCATGTTACCACTGCTGTTATACAAATATGCTTTTTAAACATTCAATGTCCCAATTAAAAAAATATCTTCTTCAGCGAGAAATGTAGTCTTTTTAACACTTTGATACGTTTTAGCTTGGGTTTTTTTTATTACAAAACATCTGTACAATAAACACAAATACAAGAAAAAATAACAAATTTTAATTTAAACACAACTTTTATATCGGATTTCCCCTTTTCGACGTGAACTTTACCAATGTCTTCATATAAACAGCCGATAGAAATTAAAAGCTTCAAATCTGGATAATACTCGTTTTGAACTGCAGTGACTTGTACTTGTACTGGATGAAATATAGGCACTACGGTGCAGTAAAAGGCGGTGACTGGATCAACGTTCGTTCTGAGGTACAAAAAAATCTCGGGTCATCCTTTTCCATCCTCCAAAAACTATATTTAAATTATGTCTTACAAAAATATCCATAGTTTTCATTTCACTATGAGTCAACGTAATAAAACATGATGCGCTGTGCATTTCCACACTGGTCCAAGAGCAGGTCACACACGCTCGAGTACAGCCTCGGACCTTTAGCTTTGATTACGGCACGCAGTGATAGTGTATGAAACTGCACTAAGGGGTCTGTAGCTTCCTTGGTCTGGAGAGACATTGACCAAACCCACTCGAACCCTCTCTCATTTGTCCTGGTTCCAACGCATCAATTTGGAGAACAATGAGTTAAGTTGGGGGTGAAAATATCCCAAACCAAAACAGATGCTAAGAATGAAGCATTAAACCCTTTCATTCAGGGTCACAACGTTTTGTCTGACCTTTGTATTGCAGTGAATACACTCCGTGGTCCGTGTTATTAAAATAACTCAGTGAAGGCTTTGTACAGTGTTAACAATTCTTTGTCTGAATGTGACTTGGGTCAGTAGTTGTGTCGCAGATGAATGAATGGTGAAGGCAAAAGATTCTCAAGTCTCTGAAGAAAAGCTAATAATATCTAATGGAGCTCAACACCTCTGAGTTCTGGAAACGATTCTACCTTTTATTTTGCCAAAGGGTATTAAAATAAACTTATATCAAGAGTTTAAAGCACAGACCCTGAAATAGCGACGTGGCTTCTCCCACTGCGTTCAGCGGAGCTAACGGAAGCTCGTTCATGCTAGCCAGCTCCATTATATAGAATGAGCGAAAATCAAAATCAAAATAGTGAAAGGAAAAAGGACACTGTTGAGCGTGTTAAGACAAACACCTGGCACTAGGAATGACAAGTCTGTGTTCAATAATGACTTAAAGAGGTAAAAAGCTTCAATGGATAGTCCCTTAGAACAGGGATCTTCCGGAGCCTGCCCCCACTTCCCTGGGGCTTCCGAAAGAAGGGGGCAATTTTAGTCCGTTGATATACAGTCCTATGGTTTAAAGGTATGACAGAAGCTAACCAGCTTTGTGGTCACTTGTGGTAATTTTAATTGCAAGCTTTATCTGGCAAATGTACCAAAGCATTTCGTGTATTTCCAATATTTTACATTTTCTATCGTTGAACAACTCTTGCTATGGGCAGTATTTAGCACATTAGCCATTGTTTAAATGCTTTGTTCAAACACTGTATGGCAAAAATTAAAGGGAAACATACTTTCAGAACCCAGAGGTGGTTGGGACGGTTGAGCTGCATTGTTGTGTACAGTATTGGGCTGAAGGCAGTTTCGAGGGCTGCTTTGTGTCTCGATTTATCAATTCTCAGAGCAGCAAAGTCATTGCTATGGTCAGGTTGGATGATATATTGCAAGCTTCTCAAACTACTGCATTTTTAATTAAGGTAGTTATTTTACCAGAAACATTTACTTTTCAGTTCGACCCATATCATTAAGTTTTGTTAACTTAATAGTTAAAACTTCTCAATTCAATGTTATTTGTTCCATTGTGAAGTTAGAGCTGGGTTTGTGTTTCGTCAGACTCTGTCTTTTAGCAAAAACAATCAATTGAACTGAAAAGATCCTTCATAGTGCTCATTGGAGTGAGCATTTAACTAAAAGTCCATGTTTCGTACAAAGGCCTTTGCAAAGATCTTCTGCATCAGTTTCAGTGCTTTTAGTTTTACATTTTAGTTCGATTTTAGGATTGTCATAGTTACCGGAGCTTCACAAACTCCTCGTACAAAGTTACATTATTCAGCAGAATCACACCAACCTCCTGGACTTTAAGGTCACGTCAGCGACTACAGAAAAGACCAGCGCCTGCAGCGGTTGCCTTTTGTCATCACTGTGATATAGGGTGAAACGTTAAACCCCGTGTTTTGAGCGCATCACACGGGACAGTCCATGAACGCTTCCCGTGCGCTGCAGTTACAGCTCATGAACATGACTTGTAGTAAATAACCCTTAACGCAAACCGATGTCTCGTACATACAAAAGGAAAATACTACGTAAAAAACACCTACATGCCTCGCACAGACTAAACCAGGTTAAAAATACAAGTTAGAAAAATATGTACATATCGGTTTCTAATCGTCGCATTTACAAGCGTCTTTTCTAATGCATTGATGTATGTGCTGGACGGGCCCACATTCAAAACTCAAGTCTCTTTGGCGGCGTGTGGCACATCGTAGCGAAGTGTGGGCGTTTCTCACCATTGACAAAAATATCATAATCTACAGCATAGAAAAGGCCATCCAACACGCGGGATGTAGTGATATAATTCCTATGCGATAAAACTATATATATATATATATTTGTACATTTACCAAAACATACTGTCGAAGACCACACATGCCCAGGACTGTGTGAATACGTGTCGCAGAAGTCACATTCAGAAGTGTGATGTGAAACTTTAGGAAGGCATCAATAAATAGAGATGTCAGTCCCCGCGTCCCTCTCTGTCCCGGGACGTCTCTCAGTGCCGTGGGGCTGTCCCAATTAAAGAAGCGGAGGTCAGTCGCCCTTCGCGTTATGCGCCGCCTCCAAATTGACGACCTGTAGCTCTGTGAGGTTAGTGCTGCTGCCGCCCGCCTGTTGACCAATCACCATCTGGAAGAGGACAGGTTTGTCAGCAATGAAGCCCAGATTGATAAAGGCATAAACATACAGGAAACAGAGGCTGAGGTGACACCCCTCACTGTGGAGCTGTGGGACATCCCAGAGGGTTAAAGGCCCTATGGCCTGATGTTTTGGTTTACAAACATAAGGTTTAACTGATATTTTTGGTCAAAACTCATTTAAAGCATTTTAAGCAGCCCTGTTCTTCACAGGAATGAGTTCATGAGCACGTTTTACGACTTTCAGGGAGGAATATGTCATGGTAACAACTAGCTGCCAGTTCACAATCAATAAAAAGGATCTATAATTGGACACCGCACACTTTTTTCACTAATACCTATATTGAGGGACAAAAATGTTATTCGCTACAAGAAAAAAGGGCCACTACTGCATCATTAAATGTGATGTTCAAATTTCATCTCAAGATCAAAGCACATCATTGTATAGAGTATATTAAACTCGGACAAACTAAACGCAGAGACACAAAGTGTTGATGTCTGTAAACTGGCACAGCTCATTGTTGATACCAGCTGCCAAATGGGAAAGTGTTTTTTTTTTTTCCATTGTTGCGCAATAGTGAAAAATCTGTGCTGACCAAATATAATATAAAAAAAAAATCATAATAACCAATTCACAGAATTGTTTAGTTTGTGTAGTTTTCGATATTCACGATTGTTCTCTTCACTGTGGCTCTCCCTGCATTATGAAGCATCAAAAATTCTCTTAGCACAGAAAACAAGATACAAATAAGCTACTTTGAGAACTTTATTCAAAAATAGTTTTCGGTTGTTCCAGCTGCCTCCATCTGAAAGGGGTGTGACCGATATCAGATCTCCTGCCACCCCACACCGCAACACTGCACCAGATAACCAACAAAGACAAACTTTAGATTCATATATGATGAACACAGCCAATAAAACAAGTATTGACCTAAATACACTAAAGATTTAAGTGAGATTATTTCAAGTATCCCATTAGGACTGCACAACGTATCGCCAAATTGGTGTCTCGCAATATCACAAACACTAAGGTCTTCCGTTGGACTGAGATTGTCACACATTTTTGCCAACGCAGCCCAAAACAACATACGGTAACTTTAAAATGTGCCTACATTCAGTTTTAGTCGTTATTTTCCTAATGTTTCATCATAGCCTAATTTTAGTCCTGATTTAGTATTTGCTGGAAAAAAGTACTGTTGAAATTAAGCAAAATTGAGCAATATTCAAGACAATGATCGTATAACACAATTTGTTTTCTGATATTGCGCAGCCCTAAAGCCTATTGTCCATGCACTGTGGTATTTTTGACTGTGTGAAGCCATTCAAACCCATTCAGACCAAAGCCGGACCCTGGCTGGGGCCCTCGTGTGGCAGACAGTGCTGTTATACTTGAGCATTAGTGCAGTGGCATGCTGCTGGTGCAAAGGGGAATTTGAGAGTTTCACTTGTGAAATGCAGATCTTGCCGTACTGGGTGAAGCTGCACGGCGGGGAGCGGGATCTGCACCGTCCCGGAAGGAGCCGTGAGGAACACCTGCTGGACACCACCTGGACAGAGGGAGGGGGCAAAGAAAGAAACAAGAGAGAGAGAGAGAGAGAAGATTTTATTGATTTAAAATTCCCCTGTTAAAGCACCTCACAGTAGATTGTTTTTGTACAATAAAATCTTTAAAGATGATGAATCATTTTACAAAATGGCATAACCTCTTTTCCCCCCGTGGATAGATATTGCTAATGCAGCTACAAAATAAACTTGACACCAGCCTGGTCTGCGGCCCCTCACCTGTGTCCTGTCCTTGTGTGTGGGACACCTGCATGGTGGAGGTGCCCTGTGAGAAGGCGTTGAGCACGGCCAGGCCCCCGTCCAGCGACGGGCTGGAGGCGTACATGACCGTGTGGGGGCTTGGGTACATCATGTGACCTGCCACCGACGTAGGGATAGAGGACGTGACGATGGTCGCCGGGAGGCTCACTGTTGCTGCGGGAAACAAGCGACACAATGAGAGGGGTCTGTTCACACTGCAGCCACCAGGGGGAGTAACAGAATAGACAACTTTTACTTTGTGCAACAACGGAAGCAAGACACAAAATTGTTTCTGATTCAACGGCAGTAGAATAAAACGCTGCTTTCTAGGAAGGGTTTCTATAGGAACAACCCTCCACCTCTCACAATAAGACTATACTAGAATACATACAAATAAATGACTAATTCTAATGGTTCAGGACATTAACCCACAAACTAAGAAAATCTATGACGACTGACTTGGCTTTTATTAAAGGAGGATCAACTTAAACATTATTGAGCCACGAGGGAAATTGTTGGCTACACCAGCTCAAGAATACAACAAAAATCACAAGTGCACATGGAATAATAAGTCACTGAGGTGCACACCTGTGGAGTTAGCCGAGGAGTGGGAGATTTCGGGGCTGCCGTCGCTGCTATTGGCCTGCGCGTTGGGATGAACCTGAATGGCCTGCAGCTGCTGTGGGATGCCTGCTCCTGGACAAAAGGGGGCAACATTCAAGCTTCGATAAGTCACTGAACCCAAAGAAAGAAGGAGAGAGATGTCAGGAAGTGTGAGGTTAGTGGTGTGAGCAGTTGTCGATCAGTCATTTATTGATTTTTTTATTTAAAAACAGCTCTGGGAAAAGGAAGAAGCCGCTGAAATATATTGTTGGTAAGAGTATTGTTCACTCTGGTATCTGAGCTCTCAGACTCAGGCAAAGCAGGAGTTTGTGTGATTAATCAAGGGGTAAAAAACACCTAAATTCATGAATTGAGGATGAAAATTATGCCAAACCTATAGATTAAATCTGAACAAAAATCCAATCTAAAATGGGACTAAGAAAAGCAGACCATTGTTTCCATCTTTACCTTGTGTAAGGAGTGAATCTCTCCACTGTGAGACACTGCACAGTCCCATCTTATTTAAATAAAACCAATTGTTGCAAGACCCTTATTTCCCCAGAGCGGTAAAGTAGTGGTAGCATTAGCATTAGCAGTGACGGCCTGTGGCTAGCGTGAGCGGGCGGAGGGCAGCGTGTGTGTCACCTGTGAGTGAAACAGCGGCGGGGAAGCGGAAGACGGCCTGCTGCCCCTGCGCTGATGCTGGGGTGGCCCCGTGCTGCCCCTGAAGCGTCAAAGAGTGAGACTGCAACTGGCTCAGGGGGATGGTGGGAGTGCCAGGGGGAGAGGGGTGCCCGCTGTTGTCAGGACAGGACAGGGCAACCAGCCAGAGAGAGAAGGGAGAGAACAGAAAGAGGCGGGAGAGGGACAGAGAGAGAAGGGGGTTTGTGGAGGGAAAAAGGAGAGGGGACGAAAGAAGAGAGACAGGAGAAAGAGGGAGAAAGTGAACGAGGGGTAAGATAGAGGGAGGAAGACGGGAAAAGAGGAGAGAGGGAGGGGAGTGAGAGAGGTAGAAAAGGTTCAGCAAAGTAGAAATGTTTACAGCCGTTTTGAATCAAGAGGTGGGGTATTCCATTAAGCCAAAGATGACGAGTCCAACGAATTTTGTTTCTATAAAAACTTTATATAGTCATCACGCCATGGAAACTGGTATTGTGATGGTATATGAAGTCACTACATCAGTGCTATTGTGCGCTCCCAAGCCAAAAAGCATGGCAGCAGGACCCTAACGAAGCAGAGGGATCTACTATGGTTCCTGGTTCTAGGTTATGTAGTACCTAATGGCGTTATTGTGGTATAAATGCTGCATTGATATAATCAGCTGTAAGCGGCGCAGAGCACTATCAAACAGATGGAATACCTCACTGTCTCAATTCAAAAATGTGATTATCATCATGAATTACAAATCACACAATTTTGCAAAGCGAGATGAAATTTAAGAAACATGCAGTGTTTTTAATTTACAAGAAAATGGCAGCCTGAAAATGTACATAAACCTCGACTCCAGACTAAAGCAGGACTGACCCAGACAAAGTGGTAAATAGGTTTTCACACTTGACAAAACCAAAGAGGAGTGCTCAAACAGCGACACATCAACTGAATAATTCATTTGGAAAATACCATAACAATGTAATTATCAAGGCATTATTGTGTTGAAACTTGTTTGGTAAGTTACTGTGGAAGCCGAGCAGCACGTCAACAATATCTAAATATATTACGGACATGCTGCTGTGACGGTGCAGTGACTCGTTTGAAGCAGATGAAGCCGCCTGTTGCTTCATGAATGTATATTGGCCATAATGTTGTCAGACTGACTCACTGCATCATGGAAAAATAATCTATATGACATGACGCTGTAACAACTGCCTCACCTCAAAATAAACAGGCTTTTTTAAGTGCGTCTTAATATTATACAAAAAACAACTGACCTTAGAAAGACTTAATCCAGCTAAATACTGTATCTTATATTGTCATCCATTAAATGCTATTTCTATGTACAAACTGACTGTTCTTAGCTACTATGGTCAGTTTTCCTTATTAGCAGAGAGTTGTTGGCTCAAAACCACTCTCCCCTGTTCATAAAGTGCTGTTGAGTTCTTGGGCAAGACACTTTGCCAGCCAGTACAAATGTGATGAATGACTCGGTTCTTAGAGGTGGTTGGACAGGTTCTAGTTTCAGTTTTCCTCGAACATGAAAAGCATTGTGACTTTTTAAGATAACGCAATGAGGGCTGCAACATTTGAGAAAAAAAGATTCAATTGTGAATAATATGTCAAGTCAAAGATATATTTACATGTTGTGTGGTGAATAAAATGTCATCCATCTCTCTGTTTATATCTAAGCTAAAAATGTCACTTGCAGTTAGGAGCGCTGCTGACACCTGGTTAGCAAAACAAAAAGCTAAACTAATTAAAGACTTTTGCTGTGACGGCTGTGAAAAGTATTTGTAGGGCACATGGAGGGGAAGTCACAATAACAAATAAGACAAACAGCAGTGATTTTACAGATTCCTGTCTCAATAGTTCATCAATTTGAGCGACATATTTTCTGCAAGCTCCGCCCCCACATTTGGTCACATGTTTTGCGGACAGTTGCTGCGGTCAGCGGACAGACCCTCGCAAGCTGTCGACTGTTTCAGGCTTCAGTCACTCAAGGAGGGAGCGGGGAGAGAGGGAGGCACCTGGTATGGCAGTTATGTGGCAGACAGGTGGTGCAAAGGAGGGTCATGAGGAGGAGGAAGTGTCGCCGTTCACACACGCAGAGCCTCATGTGTCAGAGAGACCAGCTGCTTCATGCTTCACCTTTGTTACTATTGTTGGGAGGGAAACTAAAAAAAGTCACATTGAATTCAGATCAATGGTCCTCAATTTAATTCATTTAGCTTTTCCACCTCCATTGCCCACTGACCTTTGGATCCCTGAACAAATAAGCTAAAACTCTCATCACTCTCTTATTGGACTGGATATTCCTTTCTCTGAGCAGCAAAGCTAGTGTCTGACTTTTACTCTGTTGCCTCCAAATGCTCCAAACACCACAGGCTTTCAGAGATGCTCAGCGCGTGACAGTAAAGGTGTAGGAAGCATCGCGTTGAGGAGCTAAAAGGTGTGAAGTAGTCATTTGATTCCGTATATCACGAGTGGGTGCGAGGTTTTACGCCGATGGAAACGACTGAAGTGTCACCTGCCTCTGGGTAATTCACGATCGATCATTTTGCTCAGCAGAGACGGCAGGTTCTCCCGGGGTCAGACACTTAAACATAAGCAGTTCTTGGACAAAGATATTTCAGACGTTTACGGTGGAGTTGCATCAGCCTTTCAAAATGTGCGTGCAGGGAGAAGTCTTTGTCAGCATTATTTGACAAGACTCTGGAAAGGGCACTGGGGGAAAATGTAGGAAAGATCAGAGAGCGTCTTTAAAACTGTGGCGTACCAGAATTGAGAATAACATTTTGTTTTTTTTCGGATCCCCAATGGCTGCCGCGGAATAGACCGCTACCCCTCTTCGAGTTGTCTGCTCTGGAGATAAATTACAAAGGTGGATTTCTGAATTAGGAAACCTCGACGTATTGCACTAATAAACCCTGATTGTCAATTACCGGCTAAGCCAATTAAGCTGCACTTCCTTTGAAACCCCCGAAATGCTCGCTGTGATGCAGACCGTATCCATAAAGCTCCCCTTAGCTCCTGGGTCAAGTCTGGTTCAGGGCCCAGCGTCTCCTTAAAGAACGTCTCAATTATAATTTCATTCAGAGCCATTGAATATTCATGACTAATTACCTCCCGTATTGGTCTGGCCTATCTGCCCCGGCCCATTGTGTCCCCCTCACCTCATTATTCCCGTCCCCAAAGCCAGCGTTGCCAATTAAAACTTCCTGGTTACACAGAGAGCTGAGTGCGACCGGCGATCGGAGGGGCTGTTGTGAGATGTAAATAGTTTGGAGAAATAAGCGCGACCGACCGGAGATGGCGGCTACAGGGTCACGCCGCGATGCCATTCAAATTGTAATTAGTTAATAAGCTGCGCTGTGGCATTAACAAAACATGAAGCCGTGAGTGGAGTGTCAGGCTCATTGTAAAGGAGGAGATGAAGAATAACACTGGATTTATATGATGCAGCACGGTATGAGTCAGACCGCTTTCATTAATAACTTAGTTGGATAATATATTGTAATAACTGGTTTAAAGTGGCCTTTGGTGGGCGCTTTGAGAAATGAAAGGCTCATTTATCAGGTCTGCAGGCAAATCATTATTACCACAGTAGTCAGTGAAGCAATATTTGTATCGCAAGACGCCACGATATATTCATAACATAGTATACACTCACCTAAAGGATTATTAGGAACACCTGTTCAATTTCACATTAATGCAATTATCTAAACAACCAATCACATGGCAGTTGCTTCAATGCATTTAGGGGTGTGGTCCTGGTCAAGACAATCTCCTGAACTCCAAACTGAATGTCAGAATGGGAAAGAAAGGTGATTTAAGCAATTTTGAGCGTGGCATGGTTGCTGGTGCCAGACGGGCCGGTCTGAGTATTTCACAATCTGCTCAGTTACTGGGATTTTCACGCACAACCATTTCTAGGGTTTACAAAGAATGGTGTGAAAAGGGAAAAACATCCAGTATGCGGCAGTCCTGTGGGCCAAATGCCTCGTTGATGCTAGAGGTCAGAGGAGAATGGGCCGACTGATTCAAGCTGATAGAAGAGCAACTTTGACTGAAATAACCACTCGTTACAACCGAGGTATGGAGCAAAGCATTTGTGAAGCCACAACACGCACAACCTTGAGGCGGATGGGCTACAACAGCAGAAGACCCCACCGGGTACCACTCATCTCCACTACAAATAGGAAAAAGAGGCTACAATTTACACGAGCTCACCAAAATTGTACAGTTGAAGACTGGAAAAATGTTGCCTGGTCTGATGAGTCTCGATTTCTGTTGAGACATTCAGATGGTAGAGTCAGAATTTGGCGTAAACAGAATGAGAACATGGATCCATCATGCCTTGTTACCACTGTGCAGGCTGGTGGTGGTGGTGTAATGGTGTGGGGGATGTTTTCTTGGCACACTTTAGGCCCCTTAGTGCCAATTGGGCATCGTTTAAATGCCACGGACTACCTGAGCATTGTTTCTGACCATGTCCATCCCTTTATGACCACCATGTACCCATCCTCTGATGGCTACTTCCAGCAGGATAATGCACCATGTCACAAAGCTCCAATCATTTCAAATTGGTTTCTTGAACATGACAATGAGTTCACTGTACTACAATGGCCCCCACAGTCACCAGATCTCAACCCAATAGAGCATCTTTGGGATGTGGTGGAACGGGAGCTTCGTGCCCTGGATGTGCAACCCACAAATCTCCATCAACTGCAAGATGCTATCCTATCAATATGGGCCAACATTTCTAAAGAATGCTTTCAGCACCTTGTTGAATCAATGCCACGTAGAATTAAGGCAGTTCTGAAGGGAAAGGGGGTCAAACACAGTATTAGTATGGTGTTCCTAATAATCCTTTAGGTGAGTGTATATAGTTTAGTTTTAGCCTTTTTCCCCCCCACTGTTTGGTGAAAAAACAAATGGCTCATGATTTTTGTTCTGCCACGATGAAGGCCTGAACAAGGTTGAAATGTGTTAATGCTTCTTGTTCAATTACTAATAAAGCACTTTCAAGAATAAGTGAGAAGTGCCCAAGAGCTCCTCTTTTCAAGCCATTTGCAAGGATCCTTGAAGAGCACATGACTCCTTTTTGCTGCTTGTACCTGCCCGTTGATGTACTCTCGCATTCTAAATTACTCACCATTTTGGATTTTTGAATAGTAAAATGTATATATATTATCGCAATATTCAACACAGTTATCCAGTTTTTCCTCATGAGTCGCCCTATATTCTATTACTCATTAAATGCATCAAACTGCTGTGCTGTTGCTTCTAGTAGTAGTTTGGATAATAGGTTTAAAGGTAGAAATGTCTCGGATTTAGTTGGCAGAGAATGGTTGAATGTTTATGTGAGCAGTTATGTTGCTACTCGTGATTGTCCAGATGCTCCCCTTCCTAAAGCTAAAAACTATTCCTATTCACCTAATTCAGGAATTTTCAGTGGGCAGCGCCGTCTTGTGTTCATGCCAAACTGCAGGTCTAACTTGAGCGGACATTGGCTTTCATTTATGAGTGCGCAACAGAAATTAAAAAAAAATATTGTTCAGTGTTTCCCCTAGGTTTACTGGTTTGGCGGGGGGGTATGGTTACACGTGCGGTCCGTGCACGCTGCCAGGTAAAATAAAGTGTTTTTAGCAAATGTTATTATTTGTAACAATTTATTGTCTGAATTTCTATATGGTACATAATTAATTCAGTTTAAGTAACTGTAAAACATTTTGATGATGCAGGAAATCTGTGAAACAGATGCTAACAGCTTCACCTAAACAGTTTAGGCTAAACTCAACTGTTGCATTTAGCTTGGGTTGGATTGTCTTATTTACAAAATACCAGCGGGATTTAATGTTAATTTTATTATCATCTAATCGCTCCAGTTAAACCTACTCGCTCTGTAGCGGCAGCTCCTGTCTCTGCCCCGTTTCTCAGATCTTTTCTGGCACAGCCTCCTCAAATAAACACAACCGCATGGCCTGGGTCACTGAGTGCAAAACGTGGACTGGATCCGTAAAGAAACACGGACTCGGACTGGATTGAACAGGTGTAGTAGCTCATAGCTCAAAAACCGGAATGGATTAGCGGAACGGATTTGGTAAAGACGCTCGTTTTAACTATCGGTGATTTGCGCTGCATAATAAAAGTCTATCGTCCTTAGAGGGCGGGGGCTGCCAATATAATGGTAGGGGAAACACTGTTAATAAATTAATATGCGTCACTTTTTCATGGCATCTTCCCTCTCCGTTGTCAACCTGAGGTGACGAAAACGCATCTCTTTAGAGGTTTTTAGCTGGTTTTCCATTTTATTTGCGCATGAGTAACCTACCGGGCATGAAGGTGAATCCCCCTGGAATCTGCATGATCCCCGCAGACGCCCCCTTCAGGACGGTCCCGTTGGCGCTGATGTTGCTGTTGCCCGACACTGGAGTCATGTAGTTTGTGATGGGGTACCCGCTGCTCACCTGCATCGTGGTGGAGGTGGTGGGTACTGTGGCCTGGGTGCTGCTGGTCGACCCGGGCAGGTTAGCGACTGTGAACGTGGGCTTCAGGGTGTCCTAAAACAAAGTATAAGAGGGACAAGATTTGGTTAAATTGTGGAGTGACGCACAGTAGATGGTAAAGAAATCCAAATTAGACAGTCTTTCACCAAACATGCACGAATGGTGAGCTTTTTTTTTTGTATCGGTTTATCTCACATATGCTCTGTTTACAATGTAGAAATAAGAAAATACATTGATTGCAACTACTTGCTTTGAGAAATGCCTTTTATGTAGGACATGTGGAACAGCGACACTTTGGAACCCAAAGTTGTAGCGCCACAGACCTTATTTAAATGCATATGCCAAGAAACCTTTAATTGCCTCCGATCTGCGTCAACTCTCCAAGTAGCTAAACCGCATCTCTTGTCTACATTCATCTATAAAAGATTTGTTTTTGCGTTTCGTCATTTTGTGCGTGTGACCAAACGGAACACAATGTTTTATCGTGAATTTCACAATGGAAGTGAACCGAAACAAAGCGATGCAAAGCAAAGGACTCTGTGAAGAAGCAGTGAGCGCTGGAGCAGGATGTGTTGGTGAGTGGGCTGGAGATGAGAGCGGAGGTAGGCGTCAGGCAGAGCATCTAAACACACGGCCATTTCTATTACACACAAAAGAAAGCGCATACTAATATTAATGACATGGACACAAGCATGAACAAAGCAGAGTCCTGTAACGTGTCATGGGGTATTACATACAGTATTGAAAATGGGGATTGTTCAATAAGCAGGGGATTTTTATTGCCACATTGCTTTTTCTAGTGTTTTTTTATATACATCTTTTAGTCCTACTTTACATCAAGGCTCGTCCTGAATCTGATTGATTGACCTACAGCCATGATCTAGTGCAGCCAGAAGTGCATTGTGGTCCACATTTAGACCTGGTCAGTCTGGGTTTATTTCTGGTAGTGCTTCGCAAGCCAAACAATGCACTTTACGAGGTAGCACTCGGTGTGAAAAGTTTCAGAACCACAGTGTTGCAGTTTCTAATCCCGGATCAGAACAATGACAGTAGCTCCTGTGAGAGCATGCCCGTAGCTCTGAGCCGTGTTGGTCTTTATATGTGACTGATTAGACGGGCCAGAGGTGCAGGGGTCAGGATAAGCTCCACTGATAAGGCACTACACACCTGATCAGGTACAGTCGGGCTTCTCAGTACTGCTCGGTCTCTCTAGCTACAAGACTGTTTTATTAATCTAATGTTTAATCAAATCACTATCTATGATCAATCTCAATAACTACATGTTAACAAAATGTTTACCAGCCAATACTGTGGCAGCACCTGGTTAGGAATAAACTGAGTGTTAAATGGTACGAAAGCATGTTTTTTTGTGTATAAGCTGAAGTTTATTTAAAAAGGTGACGTCACCTACACGTTCAAAAAGCTGTTTTAGTTTTAGTTACTAGTCGCTCTGTTAATTTCACTAAATTGTGGATTAATGCCGTTTATTCAAAGACATCGGCCACGTGGCTTTGCAGATGGCTGAGCAGGTGCCGTCTTGTACAAGCAACTCTCAGAATGTAGACAAATGAAAGCTCTACAAGAGCCATTGCAAACAGTTCAGCTCGGTGCTCGCGAGTAGTCTTTGATGGTCCAAGGTCCGTCACCGCTTTAGTTAAACACTAGCCTGGCCTTTGCCATCCGTAAACTCTGGTCTTTTCCCTACATGTACGTCTGGGCTTGATCTCAGTGGCTGCGTTTCATTGGTTGAATTTCAACCTACCATTCAGCGAGCGTGGGAGGCGGGTGTTGTAGGTGACGTCAAGCAATTGCGCCGCATTTGCTGGTTGTAGTTCGGCAATGGCGGCGGATACGAACGTAAAGGAAGCTCTTCAATCCGTTCTGGCTCGGCTCCTGAATATCCAGAAATTATAACTGAAGCCTTCGAACGCGCAAGGAATGCTCCCAAGAGTTATGATAGCTGCTTCACTCAACACGGGCACATTACATACGTCACGACCAAAGGAGTTCACCCCTCCCACCGGTTAACGAGAAACAAATGAGTACGAGAGTATGGTAAAACCAGAACTTGTTTTGTGAACTCCTGGGTACGAACTTGCGGGTGCAGACTCGCAGTATGGACTTGAGTTCACGAGTGTGGACTTGGCTTTTTCAGCGTTTGGAACAAGTGAACTCGATGACATCACAGGAAGTAGCTCATGAACATGGGGCTGTGAGCTTTTATAACATTAAATCACCTCATATGAATTTAAAAGGGTGAGACATTGCAGACGAAGTGGACAGATGTTTTTAAGACATCAATTTCAAACTTTTGCAGAAAACAAAACAAAATGTGTAGGCTACATTTTAGTCAATTTCCCATTATGTATTTATACATAAGGCGTTATGTGTAGAATAATTAAAAATATATATCTTATGTGCAAACTGAAATAAAAAATAGATCAAATATGATTTTTTTTAAACTGAAACTGTTTCTGAAGTTCCCATACAACGATGTGTCTGCAGTGCTCCCTTAATAAAACAATGTCAAAATTAAATGCATTTGTCCTCAATAACCTGTTCATGACATACGACTTTAAATTCATCTATTGCTGATTGTTGTGAGAAAATGAAAGTATGACCAAAGTTGTTTCAACACTTCTGCTCAGAAACCCAGTAAAAACTGTCTTGAGCAGGAGACACTTCTCTGGGGATGAAATGGGTCATATAGCCATGTTTATTTACATGTGCACGATCAGCTGGAGCGGCTCGGTGTGTGTGGAGGAGGGGCCGCCGCAGGCGGAGGCTCGCGGTGATCCACGTGGTCAAAGCGAAACGGATTGTGGGAAATATAGCTGGCGGAGTACGCACAAGCCTCCTCTGATGCATGCTCAGTAACACGGGCGGAGCAAGTTCTCATCCGGGGATTTACAGTGAACTTGCTGAGAAGCGGACTTTGAATTGGAACAAGACTTGGGCCTCGCGTGATAACGTTTCACGAGTCCACGAGCACACAAGTCCGCACAAGTACACAGATTGAGAAACGGCCCAGTTAAACACAGACTAGGGAAAAAAAGGCAAATGGGGAGGAGCACAAGCAAAACTCCCAGGGCTCTGTTGACCAAAAAGGAATGATGATTTCACTCGTTCTCAAACCGTGACAGAGGAAGCTGAATTTGAACAGCTGGCTGTGGCTTCTGCTCATTTCTAGCCTTCCACATGTCGCAAATAGCCGAATGCCCATCTCGGGTCGCCTGTTGCATTATGGGTAGTGGAATTTCTTTTGGCTACCAAACAATATTGATAGGTAGTGTACAGCAACGAAGAAAGCTCTGATTTTTCCGCTGGAAAGTTGATGATTTAAAGCGGTTTTGTCTTCGCCGTGGAGCTTGTTACAATTTTAGCTTAAAGTCTATTTTTACAATACATTTACAAATGATTTAAAAAGTGACGGTGTCAGTGTCGGGCTGATCCCAGGTCCTGTCGTCCCCGTCTGCTATTCTGCTATGGTCCACTCCTGCCTACGGAGCTCCATCCTGACTTTTCCCTCGCTTTCAAGATATTGACAACCTAAGTATTTGCAAGAAATGTCACTTGAGACTTAGTCTTTAAACCAGGCGTCTCAGACACTCGGCCCGGGGGCCAAATGCGAGGTATATTTTTGCGGCCCGCAAGATGATTTCTTATTTGTATTATATGCGGCCCGCCGGTAAATTGCATTAAACACATTAGAACTACATTTCCCATGAGGCACCGCGCGGCAGCGCAAATGCCGTTGCAGACGCGAGAATGACGACATCAGACAGGGGAAGGGAGATGCGGCACTTCTGCAGACGACTTATCAACTTTTTTCAACAAAGAAACTGACTAAAAGCAGCGGACTGTGAGAGAGGAGCTTCTGAAACAGGTGGGAGACTGTCTGGCCTGGTAGGGAAAAGATAATTGACCGGAGTTTATGGATGGCAAAGGCCAGGCTAGAGACTGTCAGAACGCCAGGGAGAAACTTTAGTTGTTCAGCTAACATGTGCTGGAAAAGTTACAGCACTGCAGCATGACAAAAAGCAATTTTACCATCTTTACCTTTATGACTTTGGAAAGTGAACACATCGTAATTAGTGTTTAAAAGCATCACAACAGTAAAGTGAGGAGCCTTTTCTCCATCTTTCTCTCAGAGCAACATTGTGTGCTCACACAAGAAGCACATCATGTCAATGGATTTAATCTTTATTAAGGACACAGGTGCGAACACATGATCCATAGTTAAATTAAAAATAGAGAATATGGAAATGTATAAAAATTCTGCAAATAATTACAGCAACATTGGCAGTATAAAATATAAGCCCCGTCAAGTGCTAACTGTAGGTCACAAAAAGACAGACACACCAGTCTGTAAAATGGAATTTGGAGAGTTGCCAAGTCGTCACATTCATTGATGTATTTATTTATATATATGACAGGGTAATTGAAAATTAACATAGTACAAAACAGGTTTGTAGATGAAGCTTTTTGCTAGTGCTCATTATCAGCTCCAGTCCCTGGTTGGGCCTTTCTACACTAAATTAAAATTACATTTGTAGTACATTTTGCATTTCTTTCTAAATAGGCCAACAGACAGAAACTGAACCAGACTCCTGAAAGATGATTCACTGATGCCCTGAACCAATTTACCTGAACCAAAATGAGATTAATTACAAAAACACTAATTGTCTAAGTCTGTAATTTCAAATTTAGGTTCTCAGCAAATGTTTAGGTGATTGGAAACCTCTGGAAGCTTAAAAATGTGCAGATAGTTAATGTACAGTCTATTTTAAGGTTTATTATAGCAAACAATAAAAAGTTGCTATATCATAATTGACTTAATAAAAAAGGCTTTGTCTGTTGCGGCCCCCGACCAACACTGGGTTCGCATTTTTGGCTCCCGGTCCAAATGAGTTTGAGACCCCTGCTTTAAACCAATGCCCATGAGCCTTACGGTTCACTGGCATTGGTTCAGGTGAAGAACCTGGGTGTGATTTTTGACTCTGAGTTGACTTTTATTCCACACATTAAGAATATCACAAAGATGGGTTTTTACCAAAAGAACATAGCCAGAGTCTGCCCCATTCTCTCTCGGGCCAACACAGAGATGCTAATGCATGCTTTTATCACCAGTCGTATCGACTACTGTAATGCCCTGGCTCTCTGGTCTTCCCAAAAAGAGTATCTCAGGTTTACAACTTTTACAAAATTCAGCAGCTCGTGTCCTGACGAAGACCAGGAGGCGGGACCACATTACACAGGTTTTAGAGTCGCTGCATTGGCTCCCCGTGTGTTTCAGGATCGATTTTAAAGTTTAGTGTCTTAATGGTCTTGGTCCTTCTTATCTTTCAGAATTGTTTTTACTATACGAGCCTTCGCGGTCCCTGCGCTCCTCTGGCAGGGGTCGCCTAGTTATTCCTAAAGTCAACAGAAAGACTCACGGCGAGGCGTCTCCAGTATTACGGCCCTCGTCTCTGGAACGGCCTGCCGGAGGAGCTCAGGACCGCAGAGGACGTTCATGTTTTTAAAAGTAGGCTTAAGACCAGGGGTGGGCAATTAATTTTCATAAGAGGCCACATAAGAAGCCTGAATTGAGTCGGAGGGCCGCACCAACAATAGGTCGAACTTATTCTGCAACTTTATCCTATTGTACATTACACCAAATTGTGTATTTTGAATATCTGATACTGGTATTTAGTAGGACTATTATTTTCTATAAATATTTAAAGGATGTGCATGTGTGTGAATCATTATTTAGGTTATTCAACTTGTTATACTCGTTAACTTCTACCATTAGCAGGGGTCTCCAAGTAAATTTCCCTAGGGACCAAAAGGGGAGTGTATTGCCGGAGTCCATAAACAAAAGCTCCAAAATAATATAAGTTTTGATTGGGAAAATACTATTGAGGAAACTTTTTTCAATAAATGAATAATAATGAGCCTGACAGGCGCCAATGTGTCGTTTATATCCTGAGCTATCATGTCAGTGCCCTCTGCTGGACACGTGTGGAATTCTTTCCTTCTATTTTTATTTAAACAGCCCCCTAGTGGCTGGAGTGAGCATTCTGGTAATTTCTTAAAAAAAAAAATCATAACTCCGCAAAGGAATGGACTAGAGACTTTTTTTTTTACATACTCAGGAATTTATGCCCTACAAGTCGTGGGCCGGATTGAATCATCTTGCGGGCCAGATGTGGCCCGCGGGCCGTAATTTGCCCAGGTCTGCTCAAGACCCACCTTTTTAGCTTAGCTTTTAACTAATATTTATTTATATTAACTTTATTTATCGGTTTTAGTTCTATACAATTATTTCTTTAGTTTTACTCTTTTTATATCTTGTGCTATTTCACACTTTTAGCTGTTTTTAATGTATCTTATTTTTTATGTTCTCCCAGTGGTTCCTCTGAGGGAGCCCTCGGCCCCCGGGAGTGCTGGTTGGCTTTGGCCGTGCGGGCGCTCTACTGTGGGTGCCTGGATGGAGGTTGGACGTCTCTCCTACACCTCCTCCGGGCGCCCTGTGTTGGCGCTCTGTGGCTGTGGCCGATGGGCTGCTCCTGGTGCAGACGGCTCCTTGGATGGTGTTTCCTCTCTCAGTCCATCTGTACTCAGCCTTATGTTGCCAACTTTATGTCCATTTTTATTTAAGACTTTTAACTGCTGGGCTGTCTGTATGTATGTATGTGTCTGTGTGTCTGTGTGTGCGGGTGGGGGAGGTGGGGGTTGTTGTTATTTACGTATATTTGCTGGTGGGGACGATTTTAATGATTTTTAAGCACTGTAAAGCACTTTGTGTTACTATTTTTATGAAAAGCGCTTTATAAATAAAGTTTGATTTGATTTATAGCTCAATATACTTCAGTGTTCACGCTCTGCTACCTGAACACGCTCACACATTTCAATGGCGGTGTGATTTGTTTGGGCCGAAATTAGGAGCCTGATTGACCCACACATGCGCAGTCGAGATGGGCATTCGGCTTATACTTCACTTGCGTAAATTTGGATGCACGTTTGATAAATTAAACACTTTCAACTACTGTAGTTAGTAGATGATCATAGGTTATATCGATTTACAGTTTCAATAGATCAGTTTGTATTCTGAAATAATAATGCCTCTCTATGAACTAGAAACGGCTCTTAACAAGTGAACAACTGTTGTCCTTAACACTTGTGAGAAAGTATGTTGAAGAAGCTCAGAGTCTGCCTGGTCACGGCTCAGTGGCAGAGCTCTCACTCATCACTGCAGCAGTATCAGCAGCAGACAGGCCACGTGGGGCTTTGGGACAGAAGGGAGCAGGACGTCGGCGCGCGACCAAACAGCTGAGGGGACAGACAGCTGGATGGAAACCTGAGCGCCTCACTCAAGATTTAACCCTTTACAGCTGAGGAGGCAGAGACAGGAGGCAGATGATAATAAACTTCCTCTCTCAGGGACAGACTGAAAATCTGAGTGAAATAGGACCACACTTTTGTTTTCACTTTCAAGATTCTTCATGATCCTGCTTGTAAACACTTGATGTAATCTTAAACAAATATAGCTCTATTATTGACTAAACTTTGGGTCATTACAATCAAGGAGTAACTGATCAATTAACTCTTTTTCGTGAGACTGAATCTGTGGACTTCCAAAAATCAATCATTGTATTTATTGATCTTTATGTTTTTTTTTTTTTGGCTGACATCAGTCCAGAGTTGTGTTTTCCTGCAGTCTTCTCCTGAAGAGTCACAAGATGCTGCGTGTCTTGTCAGTTGATTTAAATTGTCAATGAATGAAGAAGGGAATAGAAATATGGAATAATTCCCATGAAACAATAAATCAGGACAGCGGCGTTTTTGTTTTCCCAGACCTGGATACTGTCCAGTCAGACAGAGGATCGTACTGTGATTATACAGTTGGTAGGAAGACAACGCCAAATCCTGTTTTAAACTGTAAACAAGCCGCGTCACAGGAACATCACGTGACTGTTCTGAGGAAGACCGCATGAAGTTAGCAGTAGAAACATGTCAGGCCTAGAGCTGGGCAATTGTATTTAAATAAAGCGCATCAGCATAAACAAAATCGCAAAGGCAAACCCTTTCTCCAACCGAAAAGTCACTGCAGTGTATAACAAAGATTGTTAAACATCCAAATTATTTATACTGTATTTGGATTGAGCAATAAAAACAACAAAAAATCCTGAGGTGGGCTCTGTTCTTCTAGGCACATTTGTACAGCAGGACCTTATTCCTCTGAGTAGAGGGCAGAGAGCTAAAACATTTTTATTTTTTTTTAACGAAAGAATTTTATTTAAAACAAAACAAAAAATAAAATCGATTTGACCTACCAACTCAATTTTTAAATCAAATAGATTTTTTCCCCAGCCCTAGTCAGGCCATATCTATTACTGATCTAATAGAACATAGAATATTTACTAACTTGTATATAAATCAGCCTGAACTGAATACTACTTTTATATCTGAGAAACAAATCGGTTTACATTTCAAAATAAGGTTTTTGCTTTGTTGTTTTCTCCTATTCCACTGCTACAGGCGCGGGGTACATTTAAGAGCAAATTCTGATCATGTGCTAATCTAAAAAAAGAGACCCACTACTATCAGTATGACCCATAGAGGCAGCAATGGGTGACCAGTGCCTTTGTTCGCACTGCCCCATGTGTCGCCGGTTCAAGAGCCTTTTCTATAAACAGCTCAGGCTTTTAACTCAGAGTCAAGGCGTTGCATAGTAAACATAAGTCGCTCGGGTGTAATGCATTCCTCTGGACCAACACAGGCATGGGACCAGTGATGTAGCCAAAACATATGCCATTTCCTGCTGCTGGGACCCCATGCAGCCAACTATCCATTACCCCAAACTGGTGTCCCCACACCAAGTGATTATGTGTATTGAAAAGTACAGCTTCCTCACAAAAGAAAAAAAGTGCCTTATCCACCATTTTAGATTGTTTCGGTCAGTTGGTTCTCAACAGATCCGTGGCGTCAGGACACACAATTGCCCAAGATTTTTTTAATAAAGTAAAATATAAAATACTGCCTTTTCCCCTCCAAGTGATTAATGAAGTATAAAATATTCTATTCTAACCGACTCTAGTGTTTTCATACTTTTTCCTCACTGATAAAAGGTTCAATGACCCACTTTATGGTCCCTACTTACAAGCTGAGAACTAGTGGTTTAAATCGAATGGTACTTCAGGTAAAGCTTAGAGAATCTTAAGGTTTACAGCAGGGAGGGAAAGCATTTGCGACGCGTGCATGACAAATAAAAATGTATTGCATGATTGATGGACTGAGCAGCTCTACAGCCACACGACAAAGGCCACACAGAAAACAAGATGGTCCCCAGTGATGTTGAGTCAAAACACTGAGTGCCTTAAGTGAATGTGCCACTTACTGTAATAAGGAAAAGCAACGCAACAACTGAAAACTGGATTTATCACGTGAAGTGGAGACTGAGCTATGAATCCTATTGACTGCGCAGCCACTGAAACCCCCCAATATATACAAACTAAGAGACAACAGTATCTTATTTACACAGACGAGGGGGAGAGAGGTCTGATTTGTCAAAGCGCAAAAGCCGGAAAACAAGACCTTTTTTTTAAGCTCCATTACGGCAGAGTTCCAAAAAGGACTGTGCGCTATATATGGTCAACAACTCGAGCTCTGAATTGCCCTCGACACACACACACACACACACACACACACACACACCACACACACACACACACACACACACACACACACACACACACACACACACACACACACACACACACACACACACACACACACACACACACACACACACACACACACACACACACACACACACACACACACACACACACACACACACCACACACACACACACACACACACACACACCACACACACACACACACACACACACACACACACACACACACACACACACACACAACACACACACACACACAAAATTAAGCATTTTTCAGAAAAATAAAAATCATAATACAAAAGATTTTTGTAGAGAACAAAGATATGTGTGCATAAAACAAAGATATGTGTTATTCATGAACATCTATTTCGTTTATATCTGGCCTTTTCGATTTTAATATTTTGAATGTTCATATCGATATAAATACAATAATATATTTTTCTTTTGCGATACTGATATCTTGAATGTTCATATCTCGATAGATACAATAACGATATATCTTTCAGCCCTATAAGGACGACTCACTGAAAAACCTTGAGTGATGGGTGATAGTCGAAGAAGCCAATGGTGCAGAAAAGCCCCAGGGCAGCTACAACTATAGCAGGGTCATTCCACCAAATCGGTGCCTTTTCTTTTTTTTAAAGGATTTTTCTTGATATTTTTTTAATTGGTATTGGTTTAGGTGTACACAAATGTATGGGAGGCCATCTCAGTGTCTTCTTAATTTTTTGAATGGATTTTTCCTATTTCTCTTCCTCAGAATGGTAACAGGAATGACTAAATTTGACCAATTTGCCAATTGCAGGCTAATGCCAACTAGCACAGAAGCACATGCGGTACCCACTGAGACAACATTTCTTGTACATGGGTGATTGACATGACGTGCATATTTTTGTGTCAGAGTGTTATATTTCTTTTTTAAATAATTTGATATTTTCATTACATGCATCACTTTATTCTACAAAACCTATTTAGTTTAAACACATTTTCATCACATTTCAATAATAAACATTTTTTTTATGTTTTCACACCTCAAACCCCTAAAATGTCAGGTGGTGCAACCGTCCGAGCAAATGATTAGACTAATAAAGCTTCTGAAAATTGTATTTTCAGGGTAACAATTAAAAAATAAACATCATGGCATAATTGTATGTTAAATATCTTTCAAATAAGCCGTCATTTGTGAATATTTATAGTTTTAAAGCTTTTGAGATCACTAAAAAACTTTTGTCCGACAATTTGTAATCTTAAAATATCAGGGTGGCACAACCGTAAGAACAGGGCTTTATTTTCAAATAAAGAAAAGTAACAGCAAACAGGATATGACATCAGCCAGAAGAACAAGTTGTCTTTATGTCTGAGTGAAAAGGTTTGAATATCTCTTTTAAGAATTCAGAAAAATAGCTTATTTCCGACTCATAGGTAAACTGTCACACTTTTGGTGTCAGGTGGTACAACCGATGTAAATATTGGAAAATATTATTTTATTATAAAAGTCTTAATTTGTTTTAAACGTAAATGTTTACCCATGCTAACAAATGTTAAAAGCTAATGTAAGAGTCCACATAAAAGCCAATTTAATTTGAAATTAGTTGCTAATGTCAGGTGGTGCAACCAGACAGTCAAGTGGTGCAACTGCAAAAATGTCAAATTACCATCTAAAAATTATAGGGACGCACTGATCCAATACTGGTATAAGTTATCAGAGTCAATACTAGAAAAAAAAAAATCAGTTATTGGTTTCAAATATCCGATACTGAACCGAAAACTGTTTGGGCTGACACCGAGCACTCAGTCCATGGTCCTCCTGTTTTCTTGCTGATTACAGCATCGGTCAGTTACAAATTACAGATGAAATGTTCAGAGGAGAAAGACTGTCCAAGATATACTTGGCAAAGATTGGACTTTGTTGTACACATTTTTGGAAACTATTTAAATTTTAGAAAAAACTTGGTTGCGCCGCCTGACACGTTTTTATACAGAGAAGCTACAAATACATCAAAAAATACATTTAAATATACAACATAACTTGTTTAAACACAAAATTATCGACTCAAAAATATGCATGCCATCAGTTTTGAAAAAACTTTTGAAAATATGTTTTTTGACCCCTTATACGTCATTGACCCACATACAGTGCCTTGCGAAAGTATTAATACACCATGAACTTTTGCACATTTTGTCATGTTTACAACCCTAAACGTAAAGATTTTATTTTGAATTTTTTACTGAAATTTCACACACAAGTAACCATCCATCTTCCCAACTATTCTTACAATCTTCCCAGTCCCCGCTGAGGAAAAGCAGCTCCATAGCATGATGCTCCCCCACCATATTTGACACTGGGGATGGTGCACTCAGGACAATGAGAAGTGTTAGGTTTGCGCCATACATAACGTTTTGCATTTGGGCCAAAAAGTTCAATTTTTGTCTCATCTGACCAAAGCACCTTCTTCCACATGGTAGCTGTGTCCTCCATATGACTTCTAGCAAACTTCAAACGGATTTCTTATGGCCTCCTTTCAATAATGGCTTTCTTCTTGCCACTCGTCCATGAAGGCCAGATTTGTGTAGAGTACGACTTATAGTTGTCCCATGTACAGATTCCCCCAGCTCAGCGGCAGTACGTCGCAGCTCCTCCAGAGTTATCTTAGGGCACTTGGTTGCATTTCTTACCAGTGCTCTCCTTGTTCGGTCTGTTAGTTTAGGTGAACGCCGTGTCTTGGTAAGTTTGCAGTGGTGCTATACTCTTTCCATTTCCGAATGATGGATTGAACAGTGCTCCATGAGATGTTCAAATCTTGGGAAATCTTTGTATAACTTAACGCTGCTTTAAACTTCTCCACAGCTTTATCCCTGACCTCTCTGGTGTGCTCCTTGGCCTTCATGATGTTGTTTAGTGACCAATACACTCCGACCATAGCTCTGAGGCCCTCACAGAACAGCTGGAATTATACTGAGAGTAGATTACACACAGGTGGCCTCTATTTAATGGTTAGGGCAAGGTGTGAACTTTCTGCAGTCATTAGGAATGTTATAAAGGTAATTTAATGCACTCAGAAAAATGCTGTATGAATACTTATGCACGCCCCACTTTTCACTTTTTTGTAAAATAACAGAATCATGTATCATTTTGCTTTCACTTCACAGTTGTCTGTTACTTGTGTGTGAAATTTCAGTCAAAAAATTCAAAATAAAATCTTTACGTTTAAGGTTGTAAACATGAGAAAACGTGCAAAAGTGCAAGGTGTATTAGTACTTTTGCAAGGCACTGTATTGATTAAATAAGTTAGAACAGAAACATACTTGGATTTACACATTAAAACATGGTAACAGGAATGACGTGACATATTTCCCCCTTCTCCAAATGTCCACAAACAGTTCATAGAGTATAGGTTTGAAGACATCATTTTACTGGATGATTATTCAACTACTACACTCACGAGCATTCGCCAATTTGGTACTCGCTGCATTCTGCCAGTCTTTTTTCTACCGTGTGACCTTTCCAGATTTTTATCATTTCTATATATGGTCAGAAACTCCAAAGCCCTCAGTTGCCCTCCTTACATCGACATACATCAAGATAAAGCCCTCCCTATCACACAAACGTAGCAGAGCGGCCCAGACACGGCCGATTTAAAAAGAAAACGATTCCCTGTTGGCGGGCGAGTTCACTGTGCCAAACTGAAGGTGACAACTGGCTCGCGCGGAACTACTGCGTACCATTGTGTGCTGCGCTCGCGGTGCTGGTGGTGGCTGCTCCTCGTCTAATCTCCCATTTGCTGGCTCCCATCTCCAGGCCTGTCACTCCGCCAGCAACATGGAATTCGCCGCTCCATTTGGGACTGCTAAAAAAGGCAAGGCAGCCCAAGTGGAGGAGGTGCAGCCAATGGAGTCTGACCTGTCCAGTTGCTCGCTGTAAAATAGTCCTGGGGGGTGGGGTCGAGCATGGGAGTATATGGAGTGGGGGGGGGGGGATGAAATGAAGAGCATCTACTACGCGGGCTGCAACAGCAAATTTTCAAAAGACAATATTGCTGCAGAAAATCCAAACATAAAATTGACTCAATATTGATTCAAGTTTTTATTGTATCTGAGATAAACTAGTATAATCCTGTATTTGCAGTATTTTGTTCATGTCTGATGTGAGGTTTGCTTTAATGCTTAAGGTGGATGTCCCAAATCACAACAACAAAACATGGTTGCACGTTGGACATTATGATACAGTTTTGATGCCGGTGTAGTGTCTTAAAATTGAATATCAAATAATTCAGCCAAGAGATATTAAATGTGTCTGAAACATCGGCAAAAGCATTGGTAAAGTTATGGTGCATAAATCTTGATTCACCCCATGTAAGGGGTATTTTCATATATTTTATTTTATTATATTTAATTGCAAGCCCTAAATCTTATATTATCATTCTCTTCTTGTGCACCAAGCTTGTGTCTTTGGTAATAATTTGGATCCACATCAATTTAATTATTTGCTTTTGGCCGATTGCACAAGTTGATCAGAGCCAGTGATTGGTATCCAAAGAACTGGTTCGTTCACAACCATAAACAAAAAGAAGCTTCTAAAATGTTCAACTTTTTGGGAGATTGTGAGGTGACAGCATTTGCGTCCCAGTCTTAAATTACAAAACACGTGTGTGTAACTTCTTCATCTTTATAATGAAAGGCTGAGTAACACTTCGGAGCAGCCCCAACTGGCCTTGAAACGAGAGTGAGAACAAGACTGTGATACTGAGAAAATAGCTAACCTTAGTCCTTCATACATGGGATGTTGGATTTGACTCTGATATCTTAAAATAACCTGAAAAGAATAAGAACATCTGCACTGTGGCCGTATCCAATCATAAAAATAACAGGTTTGTAACTCGAAAATCCACTTTAGGACATTTTGTTTTCTTGATTTCATCCCAATTTTCTGCAGCACAATTCCTACCACTGTTTAAACTCTCAAAAAAAAATGTGTTGCCATTTTTCCAGGGAAATATCATTTCTAACAAATGGAAGTCCTGAGTTCAACCACGATCTATTTGTTTCTGGCTCACTTTCACACGACAGAGAGGTTTGTACACTGATTATACCCCCTCCCCTACTTTAAAGTTAATATTATTCACATTTTGACCAATATATCCACAGAACACAGCCATCATGAAAACTTAACCTCAAAAGAAAGAAAACGGACACTTTTCTTACAAAAGACGACAGGTCACGTCAAGATGAGATCAGAGAACTTCAAACACCTGCCTCACGATGGAAAGTCTGATGATGGAAACTTTGAAATGTCTGGAATAGCCTTGATGTGCAAATGTAAAAACACTCATTTGTAGAATTCTGGAAAACAGCATCTGTAATTATTCAACAATCAATATTGTTTGACGTCTTGTTTTATAAAAGTGCGTTCATATGGCACAGACTAAAAACCTTGTGGGAAGGACTTTTCTTTTTTAATCTCTGCAATTGTGATTAAATTTGCATGGATTTATTTTTGTTTTTACAAAGAGCCCCATTCTGGCATCTAGAAGTAAATATTTTCAAATGTGCATTTCTTGAGCAGTTTGTACACGTCTGAGCAGCAGGTTTATGATTTGGAAATATATTCATTTCATTTATTTATTCGTTTGAGCAGAAAAGTATTTCAAAAATTTTACGGAAGAAAACAAAAACAAGACTACTGTCCTCAACAGAAATTCTGATTATGAATCTACGTCAATAAATTTGACAGTATTACAGATACTGGCTGCACTATAATCGGCAAGCTGTGCGTCACATTTCTTATTTCATAAGTGAGAAGTCTAAATCCCTGCAGCACATCTTGCTTACTGCCTCTTGGCCCCGGCTCATCCATTTACAAATGTCCTTCACTCCCCCACAGTGAAACCAGGAGATGTTTAGACTGGTTTGGGATGACATACTCCTCTTGGAGGAAAACAGTCCAGACGCTGCAGTGAGGAGCAGAAGTACAAGATCTCATGATAACGCGCTCTCCACCTGTCAGTTCCAAACACCGGAGCTGCTGGGGTCAAAAAACTATTTACAATCAGGGTTCAGTTAAGGCTACACACTGCTTCAGTGTTGACAAACTTTTGACCAATTTGGACCAATTTATCATTAATTTAGCACATTTCTTGGTCTAGTTTTGTTTTTAACCCTTGTAAAAGTTGCAAAAACGCGACCAGTGATTTTACTGAAATAAACAGGTTCTCTTACAAATAGGTTTCCTCTAGAACTCCAGGGGTTTATCAGGAGCTCTACCCACTCAACAAAATCCACTTTTTTATTTTATTAATTATATACAAGTCACAAAATGTATTTAAAAAATCCTGGCACCTAAAGGGTTAATTAAAAACTGTAGTTGACTGGAATTCTATGATCACACAGAAACACAAGTATGACTACATTCAGTTTTCAACTCACACTTTAGCCTTCTCTCATGTGCATGTGTTAGACGGTGAGGTTCTGCACAAACAAATGCTTCCTCTCACTGCCCCCAGTGGTTTTTTCTTTATGTCATCTGTGTTTTATATAGAATTATAAGAAATTACACATTCTGTTCTCATATGAATAATTGAATTTCCAATTTCAATTAGGGCTGCAAAAAGAATAGCAATCAAGAAACAAGCTCAATGTCAATAATCTTACATTTATATGATATCTGCTCAGCCAGAACAAAACATGTCGGCTCTGAGGCAATTATGTACAAAACCTGTAATCGTCGTGGGACCATTTGCAACTTTGCCAAAAATTACTGATACATTGTTTTGATATTTTTTATGTAGTGAGCCTTATGATCAACACTATCATGACCATTTTGAGGGAATATATTTTTTTTATTATATTCCATTATCTACTATGACAGGGTCAAACTGTAAAATGGTCAAAGGGAAGTCCATATTTTTTAGAACCACAACGTAACCCGAAGGAGGGTCCTGAAAAGACATCGGATGAGAACGACTGTACACTATGGGTCAAGTCTTGTTGTGGGATATTTGTTTAACAGTGAGAACGCCTCGTCATCACATGTTTAGTGCTAGTTTTGTGACTATACAACCGGCTCCACACTCTCAACCGCAGGGCAGAGGCCAGAATGTCAAGGCCACGCAGCGACTAAAAAAGCCATCACGTTAAGCAGCACGTAAAGTAGTGCCTAAATGTTTCCATACGCGCTGGCTCGTATCTACATCCATACCTCCTCGTATCACCAAATGAGTGGGGGGAGTGGAGTGGGAGAGCGAGGGGGGAAAAAAAAATCTAAAGACAGCTGCAGCTTATAAGGAATGTAAGGGGCCCTCGGCCAAGCGAGCAGCCAGGGAAACAATACCATATATGGCAACGACGGCCGAATCAAAATTTTATCAATGAGCAAAGCAGGCAGAAGAGTGGCTTAACGTGCAGGTTGAGCTCCCATCCTTGACAGGGAGTGTGGTACGCGTTAAGTTGGTGCCTCGTGAAAGCTGCAGCGAGCGCGTCTTCAAAGGGGAGTCCGTGAGCCTGGTAAACAGTGCACAGACGTGGATATAGAGGCGTGATTAAAGCGAAACAGAGGAGAGCGTGTCTGTGATGAACTTATCGCTTCAGTCTCCAAACCCAAGTCAGGGGCTCATGGGCTTAAAGCAGCATTTGCAGTAACGGGTGTGAACTGGGCAGAGCAGAGCCACCAAGAGAGAGCACAGAGGGAAAGCTGCAAGTGTAAAGTATTTTCTGAATACGGCTTATCTCAAAAGCACAGCAGAACTTAGGTGGAAAACTTGTTTGGAGTTCCACCACAATTTGCCAGATGAAAAAAAACGGGCGCCCCAACATTTGTGCATGGCACAAAGTTCATGTGCAAGTCGTGCAGGAAATGGGGACTTTCAAGAAATGCAGAGTTTTGCGATAGATCAGTTAAGACTTTTATTTTCTGGATGCAAATTCCCAAATCACAACATTACTCCTTTTGAAGATTCAAGCAAACAAGTGCAATAGAAAGGTTTGAGGAAAATCCCATTGAGATTCTCAATCTCATTTTCAGAAGACCCTATTGCTCTCTTCACCGACACCCTATCTGGCACAGGAACGAACCCGGGACCTTCTTGCTGTAAAATGGGAGGCGATCATGCTGTGCAATGAGTTTTACATTGCAAAAAGGTATAATCATAACACCAGATAATTGTGAAGCTCAAAATCCGAAGAGAACTCTGGATTGGGCTGCAAGTCTTTCTAACAACAATCTTACGTTATACCAGGGCCAAGATGTGAGTACACTTCATCCTCCAAGGATACTTGGGTCAAACAAGTAATTAGCTGGTAGTTCTTCCAAAGGAGCAGAGATATACAAGGCTTGGCCTGGGGAGTAGCAAATAAATATTTTATCAGTTTCCCAGATTAAGCCGATGTTTACTCAACTATACTGTTAAATCAAATGTTCAAAAGACTGCATGTGAGCTCAGTGATTGTGGTATTTGCACATATAAATAAAGTTTAAGGTTAGACATTTAATGTGCTTAATATACAGTCAGATTTGTTAGCCGAGTGGTCTGCAGGCTGCAGCTTGACTCTCGTTCATATCTGGAAGTTTTGACCAGAATAGCAGCACCTTCTCTTAAATCTAAGGTAAACAGCACTGTCCCAAGCGCGTGTTTCTCGTCCTAACGAAACCCAGACCTGCTGAGATTTATCTGTGGGGCGGTTACGAGCTTTTCCTGGATCAGGGGTCAAAGATCAGGAGATGGCTCCCTTCACTGAACCGGGTTAATTCTCTGCATCTTATCAGGCCCCTGTGCTTCTCTGAACTTAACTTTGTCTTCAATTAAAGCTACACTACCAGACTTTACTGCACTGCTGCACTCACTTTAGTGCGGTTAAAACAAAGGCCGTTATCTAAAGCCTTTTGCCCACCAAGAACATTATAGCGACCCTATATAGGGGTGGGAACCTCCGGGTACCTCACGATTCGATACGCGATACATGGCTTACGATAACGATTATCTCACGATACGCCGATACTGCGATAAACGATATATTGCACAAAAATAACCTATGATACATCACAATAAAATAAACATGCTACTTTTATCCTTTATTTGAACATACTACATATTATTTATCATTTCTTTTCATGTGCTTTGTACCACTTTTTTCTGTGACTATAAATGATCCCTGACTTAACACTGAAAATGTGTCAGTGACTTCATTTACATTTAAATAAAGAAACCAGTCCTATTTAAAAAGGAATAAATCAACCCCAAATTAATCTTATTTATAAATATAAAAACTATCATCAAAAGTAATTTATTTGTGTGACAGTGTTTGGTCCAAGTGCTTAAAACTGTAGTGCTGCCCCCTGCTGGTCTGACTGAATTCTTGATCATTGTTTTCCTCTATTCACTGTGAAAACAGGTGATCACTGCTGCCTCATTAATATGCATGACGTCATCAAAGTATCGATATCAGAATAAAAAGTATCGGTATCGCATCGTCCCGCAAAATACCGCGATAAATCGGAAAATCGATATATTGTCACACTCCTACTTGTAATGTCGTCAAACTTGCTAATAAAACAAAACAAAAATTTGATGCAACGCTTTACTGCTAGTGTTGAGTTTAGCTTTTAATGCAGACGCTAGACGATGGGCACTTCTTTCCATGCTTCCCTCTTGGGCTGCACAATATGTACATCACCAAATTCAAGTTCCTTCATTAATATTTAATAATTAAATCAATTTCCGCACTTCTAAAGTTTGTTTGCAGTTGCGATCTGGCTGAAAAAAGTACTTTTATGCCGTGGTCCGTGTTGCTCTCGCTATGGCCGTTGTTTTGTTGTTTGTGGAACTGTTATGATAGTTAGCTCCTCCACTCATATTTCCCTATTTTATGTTTATTCTGCTCTGCTATTGGCCGCCGCACAGTATTCACTTTGGGTCAGTAAAATAGCCCACACTTCTGTGCGTCCAAAATTAGCGGTAAAATTCAAACATGTTTGATTTACTGCAAATGCGATTCGAACAAAGTCCAGTTGTTAACCCCCCACAATATGAGACACAATCCGCAGAGTCATAATGTGACTGAACATTGTAGTATAATCGGGCAAAAAACTGCGCAGTGTGTTCTCAGCTTAACAACACATATCCATCATCACTGAATTAAAATAGTGTTATCCCCTTGACTGTCAATATTCGTCAGCCAATCCTAGCATCTCTTATTGGAACATGCCACAAACTAAGCATTATGGGCAATTCTAACAGCAAAATATCTGATCAAATTTTGGTTTACATGTATTTTAAGATATTTTCCAAAGCCTCTCATGTAGTATTTGATTTATGGTGTTTAACCTCGTGCCGTCTCCACTTTTTCAGAGAGAATTCACACTAGAGTAGACCCGCAGTGAGCAAAACTGAGCAGCGCTTTGTATTTTTATGATTCCAATCCTCCATTGAAGTCATGTTTCCATTGGAGACGAGACACTGAGTCACAAAAAGAGGTCTCGCTCGAGCACCTCTGCTGCTCAGAGCTGCAGATATGAGCTCTGGAGTCAAACGCACTGTTCTCCCCCAAGTCGCAGCGACCCAGCTGCAGCGATCTTATGAAATGAAAGATGAGGGGTTTATCTAATCTGTAATACGGGGTTGAGTAGCACATCTGGGGTCTGAGTGTACAGAGATTTCAACTAAGGCCTTTGTACAATTTGATTGAAGTGAATGAAAATATCCTATTCTTCTACACAGAGGAGCATTGATCCAGCTGATCTCTTTATTGTCATAAAGTAGGAAGATGAGGTGAATCATAGTTTATTGATTAATGTTTACTACTGTACATAGAGCATGGAGAGCTGAGCATTAGTCAGTGTCTGACACTAGCACAGACCAACACATGAAAATGATACAGAGGCCAGATGGCTCAGTGGTAGGGTACAGCACATATGCAGGTCAACAGGTTTGAGTAAAATAAGTGTCAAATTGCCATCTCTCAAAATGTCCATCTTGACTTTTTGCCAATTTCTGAGATTCTGTTTCCGTCTCAGCATTGGGAGACCCAGCTAGGCCTGCCACGATACATTTTATTTGAGGACGATATATCGTCTCAGAAAATATCGTGATAAACGATAATATTGAGTATAATGCAATACTGAAAACTGTAAGCAACTATTTTAATTGAAATGTACTGAACTTTAGGCATTCAATATTAACACCTTATGACAAAGTGCAAACTAGAAGGGTCGAAATATTCTAGGACACTGTACCCATCTGTGCTTCTCAACCTTTTTACACACACTTTGTTTACACCCCACCTCTCTCCAAAAGCAGCGCTGATCTATAAATGATCTGGATACATCTCTCTTCATGTCTTTACGCACAGGGAGACGGGTTGGATGAACACTCTGCTCACTCAGCGCTGTGATAGCGTTCATTCTTCTGTATTTATTTTAAGCACACGCAGCACGTGCATTTACCGAGACTAAAAATGTTATCATCCTTCATTTTACTAATCAAGCAATAAGTCAATATATTAATTATCGCAGCAGGCCTAGTCCCAGCACTAACAATTTGCTGTCCCCTCTTTGACCGGTCTAATAAAGCCTACAGGCCTAATAATTAAAAGGCGCTATACTATTGAATTATAATGTACATAAATTGAGAAAAAAAGTGTACAAGAAAGGTCAATTCTAGCTATTTTGGTGCCTGTCGCAGAAGTGTTTAGTGACTGGAGGTTCCAAGCATGATGGACGTGTTCTCTGTAAGTGTTTTTACCTTTGTCTCCCCTAAGCCCTCGGCCTCTGACACCTGGTAGGTCAGGTCTGTCTCCTCGAAGCCCGTGGCGCTCATCCTCTGGTCCGTGGAGGGGTCCGACCGGGGGGCGAGTCTGGAGAGTTCAGACACGTTTGGATGAGGGCTTTACCCGTCTCACTGGTGATCATGGGCTGCAGTTTACGAGTGGCAAACGTGTACACGTGCCCCGTTTCACTGGCCACAAGCAGCAGCACCTGGGTTCCCGTCAGGGTTGACAGTTCATATGCCTGGGAGAAAAAAAAAGAAGGGAAAAACAGTCTGAAAGGATGCACAGAGGATGACTATATATGGGTATGGATTATCACTACTATCTTGAACTAATCTCAGTTAAGTGGGAATGTGAGATACAAAGAGAACATCCAGGACGAGAGAAGGGGCTAAAAAAAAGCAAGCATACAGTGCGGTGCAAAGGTTTAAGCACCCCGGATCCAGCTTTCTAGTCAAAACGCATTAAGTTACAGAAAAAGACATTCCCATAACTTTTACAAAACATATTACGGATTGATTTTCATCTTTTCACCCTGCAGAGTCATCACCTCGTACTACAGCTTTAAACACTTTTCCCGGCAGCAGTCTTTCAATTCTAGTTTAAAGGATTTTTGTCCATTCTTCCATTCAAACGTCTTCCAGAACTAATAGGCAAGGCAAGGCAAATTTATTTATATAACACATTTCATGCACAAGGCATCTCAATGTGCTTCACAGCAACACCATAAACACAATAAAACAAATCCGTCAATACAACTCATAATAAAAATAGAGGTCTATCCATTAGATTATGTTCAAGTCAGACTGAAGACCACGGGAAAACCTTCAGACTGATTCAGGTTTTCAGGTGTGTTTAAGATCTTTAATCCTTTGTAGAGTCCATTTACATTTTAAAATTTCACAGATGGTGTCATGTTTTCCTCCAGAACTTGTTGGAATTTAATTGAATCAATTCTTTGTTCTATCCATGATATGTTCCCTGGCTGCAATATAAATCCAAAGGATCAGTAACCCTCATGCTGAACAGTTAGTCAGAAGTGCTTCTCTGAATTCTCTGTGCCAGCAAAAATTTAGGGACAGACAGACAAAAAGCAGGAGGTTAGAACAGAATGATTTGGCCACAATACAGCAAAGTTGGATTCTGAACAACAGGGTTTGCAGGTTTTACACATGACGTATGTTTACAAAAGGATATGGTACTTCCTATATAGCTGCGGACTTTACGATATACCAATTTCAACCATTGAGATTGCAAATTCAATTCAATTGCAATTAGTGTTGCAGCCTACTGAATAGCAGGACTGCTCCATCTCCATCACTAGCACTAACACTTTACATTACACCACAGAGACCTGAGTTTAACTAATCATCAGACAGTCTCTACACACTCTGCTCTCATAGTGAACTCTAGAGAACACTTCTCAACTCAAATAAATGACTCATCACGTTGTGTGGAGGAAGACTCTGGCAGCGCTAATGCCGCTCTGCCGTTCGCATCACCTCAGAGCAAGCAGTAAAAACTATGTCCATGCAGCTGGTCCAATGGGCGCAGAATAAAATTCAAATCAACTTTATAGGCCAGTTATAAACACTGTACTATCTCCCCTCTTTTTCAACACTGTCTTTCTTTATGAGCCATTTCTAACCTACCGTATCAGTAATGCCTATTCAAAGGGGCTATGTAATTGCTCCTTTGTGCGTGATGGAATGGCAATAGAAAGGGATAATGACCACAAACTAGCTCCACTGGCTCCCTGCTAACCCACACTTCACCTGAACACTTCAAACTTCGCGATTACATCGAGATTTCTACAGGCGCTTATGTGCCTATACCGGCAATCGCCGTCTGTAGCCTCTACTTTAACGCTAATGCGGCTAACACGTAATGAAGTGTACAATTAGCAGTCCATCTCCTCTGATTAGCCCGCGGTTGTTGCTACACAGGGAGGACCAACACTAGACCATTTGGCAATAGTTCAAGACAGAGAAGCACCAATTCCACCATTAAGTTTTCTTATAAATATTCATGTGTGATTGCAGTCGGCAGGGGGTCGATTCAAACTGCAATTTTCACACTAAACAAGTTACCCACGCAGGCCTGCAAACGGTGCGAGAATTTTATTTAGATATTATTCCACGTTATGGAGCGGGAGGCAGCTGGTGGTTGTTTTATGTTCACCTCATTTGAAGTCCATTGCTATAATTTCATACGTGATTAGACTACCATAAACAACGAGCTAAAGATGTTTGGAAGTGGGGATGGCAGGCAGAGGGCAAGACGGACAAATGAATAATATGCTACCGTTGTGCCTATGGACAAAACACTTGCATGTTCCTACCTGTGAGTGAATGGGTGGAACAATTCCTGGTGTAAAGAGCTTTGGCTGTTTGTTGGGCTATAACATTGCTATACTGATATTACATTATATTGGCCATAGAAATATGTTTTAGATCACGTAAATCTGCTCCTGATACATGCAGAAATGAAGCTCATTTTTTGTCTCTTTTTGAACACTAAATTTAAGTGGAAGGCAGGGCTGGGCAATAAATCGAAATTTAATCAAAACTGCAATCTCAACTTCGGCCGGACTCAATCATCATGGGGCTTTTTAACCATCAGGTCTGCAGCCAATTCTGTGACAGTAATAGCACCGGGTTTGGAGTTTGCAGAAGTACAATAGAACCGAGATTATGAGGAAAAACAAATTGTCCAGTCCTAGCTCAAAGTATTTGTAAATGTATTTTAGAGAATCGTGTTTCTCATTCAAAGTTTGTCCGAAGCTTGTTAATGTAGCTGCACGTGTCCTGGCGGACCGTTGGGTTCATGGTTTCAAAAAAGTGCCTTCTCAGTCTTTTCCCTTGAATGCCCTTTCTGCTCTAACAAGCCTCACAGATGGATAGTCCTGTGGATATAGTGTGAGACACAACGGCAGTCTCTGATGAGATTTGAGCCAGTGTCTTTCTAGGACTGCGAATAGAATGAAAATTAACACTCCGACACTTCAAATCAACATGTCCAAAGCCACTCCTGAAGCAGAAACATGTGATTTGGACTTTTGGAGAAACACAATGGAAAAAGGTGTTAATGATAAGTGGAAAACCTTTTCTGATCAAGTTCATGTTTGAGCTTGGACATCATGCAAGTAAAAACTTGATTTTTTATTTTATTTTTTTTGCCATATCCCCCAGCCCTGGACCACACTTCACCGGACTGTCACTGTTGTCGACCCATTATTGATCGTTATGAAAGAACAAATTGAAAGACAGCCTCTCGAGTTCATTTGCCCTTGTGGCCAGCTCTGGTCTAATTAAGTTGGCACCACAGCTGAATGTACATAGACAATACTAGGAGAAGCCCACCTCAGAAGAGACGGAAAGCCTCAGCCCGTCTCTTGCTCCATCTTTCAAAATTAAACTCGTCTCCTGCCGCAACCAGTTTGAGCCCAATAATCTACTATGGATCGTCCCACTCCACCCACCTGTCAATTTCGGTGACGGCTGACAACTGTGTAGGCAACGTTTTCAACCGCGCTCTATTGCCACAGCGTGTCAAATAGTGTTCATGTTGCCAAGAGCCTACATAAAGACACCTCAGTTTCCAGGACAACAGTCTGAGAGACATAAAAAAAAAGAAAAATTACACCAGTGCAGAGCGAAGGCAATTCACTCCAAGTCCAAAACTCCGGCGCTGCAATAATGCGCCGTGTTTGTATATAAAAGAAAAATTACTTTGTTTAGAAAACAACTGCATTGCCAGCTGCAGTAATAAACTTTGTATGCTCTGCCGCAACATAGCAAGATTGCAAAACAGCAGGAATACAAGTCATAAGGTTACAGTTTATCTGCACTCGAGCTGAGCAGTGAAAAGTGGGGTTATCAGATCAGATGTGGTTCGATATCTGCTCATGTCACCGTTTACGGACAGCTCAAACCACAGAGTTTTGTCGTAGGTGCAAAAAATGTAACATTCTCTCGAAAACTAAGATGTTAACGGAGATGATTGCAGTGAGATCATCATGCATCTCAGGTATGGTACAAGACTGTTTTGGGTAGGGTTGAAATATATAAGAAAGAGAAAACAGAAGCCACACAGAGTCCAAGAACCATTCAGTTTGGAGTTATCCACAGAGAAGATCAGTCGTGAAAGTAGGGGCAAACCAGACAAGATGTGATCAAATACATGCCACCGTTTACTGGCAGCTCACACTACACTGATATTACAATCAGATGGAGGTCAAGTTTCTCAAATGTGAAAGCCATTTGGTCGTTTTAACTTCGGAGTAAATATCTGGAGGGGACAAGAATCATGTGTTGAAATTAAGAATAAAAATGTAATATAGGTATTACAGATTGTGAAATTTGATCTAGAGAGTGGTACTCAAAAAAGTATGTTTATAGTTTACAAACAACGAAAAAGGACAAAGCACAAAAAGTGTTGGTTGTAATTCAAACTCATTCCAAACATTAACGTATTTTCAACTCCCATTTCTTCACAGGGATAATATATAAGCAATATAATGTAATGTAAAGGGAAGGAAAAGGAAAGGACAGACAGACACAAGTTCTTTACATGGGACAATTTTAATACACTCCATACTCTGTGGTGGCAATCAAGTATGGAGCTTCAGTTTCCCCTGGAGCAGACAGACAGAAACGTGACTGCAGACATCTGTGCCACCACCATTCATCCTGACCTATTGTACATGTTTTTAGTGGTAGGGGAAAGCGGAGTACCCGGAGGAAACCTATGCAGACACGAAGAGAACATGCAAACTCCACACAGAAAGGACCCGTCAAAGTGGGAATCGGGACCTTCTTGCTGTGAGGCACTGTGCCGTGGTTAGCGCTCATGTAATGTAACTTGCTAGTTCACAATTGATAAAACATTAAATAATTAGATGCATTAAAGTCTTTTTCACAAATGCTTTTACAATATACTCAAGGACAAAAGAAAGGATTGTATAACGAGAAAACAATCTGACTGGCTTTTGACAATCTACAGTATGATGTGAGGTAGATGCATCAAACACCTGCAGCTTTTGAAAACAAGAGTTTAGGTGTGATCTCCTCTTCCGACCGAGGTGAGGTGTCAACACAACGAGCTACAGTATTATCCATCTATGAAAAAGCCCATCTATTTACTCAAGTCACAAATGAAGGTTGCAGCAGCTACAGCCACAGCGTAACTTTTTACTATACTAGAAAGTGCACTGAGCAGGACCACCACTACTCAAATACAACATTCCAGTTCCACATATTAACTTGCTGGCACAGTGGCACTTGATAAAAGGTCATTACTCCAACCTTTGATGTGGCAATAAAAAGAAAACCCAATGTTTACAGCAGCTGCTCATACCAAGCTCCGCTGACCAATTGTCCAACAGTCCTGCAGAGCTTCAGCGGCAGCACATAGTACAGTAAAGTCCGTTAAAGCAGCCGCTGCCACACTCTGTGTGTGATGATCTACCCCTGGGGTTTGATCAGCTGTTGGCACCTACAGGCTCCACCACATGGTCCACACCTCGAAGCAGAGCGGCTCTCGCACAGAAGGACACAGCGCAGGGAGAAAGGGAAGTTTGTCGTTTCATCATCCACACAAGAGCGACTGAATGTGTTGAAGTTTTGAGTAAATTATAATACTAGGACTCACGTGTGGTAATCATAAGATTTCAGACGATAGTGTGTGGACAAATGCCATGTCAAATGAAGTGGAATTAGAAGAGGGCTAATAATTATAATATACTGCTATATACTCCACACTTTGTGGCAGTAAGCTACTATTGTGGAAACAGGCTGCTTTAATGTGCACCATTTCAAGTGCTGCAGAATTAGCATTGATTGTACAAAATCTACATTTCAAGAACACTTTCCTTCACAGTAATTATCTTGTCTGAATCTTCAGGTTAATACAAGTTTCTTGTACAGGTTTCCTGTATTAGCAGTTCATATCTCAGTTTTATCTTAAATGTTAATGCTCCGAGTCCTGCATGTGTTTAAAATGTCAAGAGTGAATCTTAGATTCCCTCTCTTGATTTCAAAAATACTAAATCAGGACCAAAACAAGGTTAAAAATGGAACAAATTTAGAAAAAAAAAAAAAGGTAAATCTCTATCAGATGGAAGACCTTTGTTATTTTGCGATTCACATAGGCTTCTTACGATGTGGATTACGTCACCTTATACTGCAATAACCATAATTCAGCAATATACTGTATGTATATTATGGTGCAGACCTAATCCAAACCAGAGACTACAAGAGCCTGACGACTACCAGCGACTGGAAATGAGGCTGCCCTGGTAAACCATGGCCTGTTAGTCACAAGTGCAAACTATGACACAGCTCTCTCTATCACATTCAGTCTCCATAGCTGTACAGAGATGACATGCAAACTCCTCTCAGAGACATTTGGTACATCACAGCTCTTCTCCTTATCTACTGCATTGAATTTCATTTGCATGAATGAGCGTCCTTACTGGACGTGGTCTTGGCTATAGTGAGAGTGTGGCTGTGTGAGATTCTTGGGGGTGGGCACATTCAAAAATAAACATTGTCATCTGCTCAAGTCTATTTCCAGTCATAAATGCTCTGACATCCCAGTGCTCGGCCAGACGGGTTTTGTTTGAGCTCCGTTACTGCCGATCAGGTGTCTCGCTAACTATTCGTCATTAGTGAAGTTATTAAGGAACGATTTGAGACGGGTAATGAATATGGTATTTTTTTCCTCAAATTGCGCAGCCCTAAATGAAATTAAATGCCTTTATCTTTTCCTAAAAATACAAAGTTTCTGAGGTCAGAGAAGGATGTTGGGTTGTCGATGTATCCACTGGTAAAATATGGGTCACAGAGGGAAAAAGGGTGGGAATCAGCATCGTGTAGAGCAGACCGATCCCCAGCGAGTAATTGGTAGCAAAAGAAGCTCTGTGATAAGGCCCCATTACTCATAGTGAAGTCAAATGATAGACCAAATGGCTAATAAAAATGTCTGTATGGCGAAAATAAAGTCAATCCTCGTCTGACAATCTAGTATTCAGAAATAACTTACAAATCAAACTGAACATGGCCACATAAATGACAATTACAACACTGTACCTACTACTAGGGCTGAACGATATGGAATATCTCGATATTCATGCCAGATATCTCGATATCGATATGAGACAATATAACTATGGGTTTGGTGAAAACTAAGCATTTTTCAGAAAAATTAAATCATAATACAAAAGAGTGCAGTTTTATTTATGAAACTCATATATATATATATATATATATATATATATATCGTTTATATCTTACGTTTTCGATTTTACTATTTTGAATGTTCATATCTCGATATCGATACGATACGATATATCTTTCAGCCCTACCTACTACACAATAAAAGTTTTCTGGTTACATCCTCCTTCATTTGCATGAAAACTACCAACCCATATGACATCACACTGTGTTTGCAACTATAATTACACTGGATAAATAAAGAGGGGTTTTCCCAGGCTTAATTCTAGGAAGCAATGTATGTATGACAAACCACTTCCCGAGTCACAGCTGGTGTCTATGAAGCAAGACTTGGATCAGGATTAACAACATGTAAAGTTTTCTTTCCACAGAGAGTAAATAACTGGGAATGGCAGCTAAACAGTAAAATAAAATGCAGGCTCAATCTAAATATTTCCTCACTGTTTGGAAAGGAAGATACATCTGAACAAGTGCATGAAGATTGGTGAACCTTTTGGAGCCGTAGCGGTGACATTAATTAAATTCATCCTGCTGTTGTGATGTGATGTTAAGTGGGGTCAAGTTAATTAGATGCAGATGAAATATCTTTAATTAGAAATGCTTTTTACGTAATTTGCAATTATGCAATAGTATACTGGGCTGGAAGGTATACAACTATCCCCTCCTCTGTAGTGTTTTGCCTGCAACAACCCCACACAAACAAGACTTAATCAACACATTACAGGTATGTCATAAGAAAGGACATGAATTTGTCATTGAAGCCAAGCGATGTGTTTTGCATACCAACAAACTATGGAGATTCAACAAATGAGACTTAGTAAACAGGTTACTAGCAGGAGCCTCGCCATTTATCCATTCCTGCTTTTTATATCAAGCCTTGGAAAAGAATAGGAAAAGCGTCTATTCTGGCTGACCAGGCTACATCAGCAGTAGAAGCCAGCCATTAAACAAAATAATACAGTCAAGCAAATAGACTTTGAATTGTAAGTTGTAGGTATTGAATTAAAACTTAAATTCCCCTGACTGGTGTTAAGAAAGCACATGTTAGTGTCAGGCTAGCTACTATTTATACTGGGTGCGGAAAAAAAGCAAAATGACAGGAGCCCAAATGAGTTGTTTTCATCTGTGGCTGAACTTCAAACTTATTCCTCAACCTACCTTTTTCATAATGCCGTCTTCCTCTTGCTGAAGGTGGTGTACCGCCGCAGCTTGTTGTCAATAAACTCCATCTTAATCTTTACCCGTCCACCGTCTTTTTCCCAGGCTTTGCCCCTGCGACTCCACCGGTGACCAGCCCGAAAGCTCCAGGGGCACTCCCCCGACCTCTTGCCCCACCACGACCGTCTCCATGTCACCCCGTTCCCGCTTGACCCCTCTCCTACTGTCCGCGAGTGAACCCATCTGGTCCTCCTCGTCCACGGAGTCAGAGTCGTTGTCCGAGCCGCTGCAAAGAGGGTCTCTGTCGTGGTCAAACCGGACCGGGACCACTCCTCCGGCGGCAGCGCTCAACCCCACCACGTTGGCCTGCTGCACCACCGCCGACTGTAGCTGTGTCACCCCGGTCCCGTTCCCAGGTGGTGGTGGTCTAGCGCCTCTCGGACCGTTAGCCCCTAGCATTCCTACCACTGCGTCTCTACCCCCTCGTAAGTTGAAACGTGCCCTCGGACCAAAACGGGACGAACGCCGCTTCCGATCACCCCAGACCCGTGTCCCACAGTGCCCCCTCTACCAGATACGGACCCGTTCCCAGCCGGTGTCGACCCAACTTGACTGGGTAACATCCTACACGAGCGCACCGACTGTCCCGAACACCACCAGCCCCTGAACAAGCTTGTGCACCACGCTGCTGTGTCGTTAATGTCCGTTGCTCGGTAGGTAGCGTACACGCCTGGCCTAAAAATGTAAACAAAGCAGACCGGTTGGTGGGCTGGAGACTTCAGGAAATCACCGACAAAGTTGGGAAAGTGATGCTGCCCCCAGGACCCTTGCACGTTGCTCGGTTTGGTTCACCCTCCTCCTCTATCGCCAAAACTCCGAGCACTTTCTCAAAAAGGAAAACGCGAACAACGCTCCCCTTGCACTTCCGCTGCGTCGTGTAGTCCCCGTTTGCCCTTCAAATCTACCCTTTGAACAAGCAGTGCCAATCTAAATAAATCTTGAATCGATATTTGTGCTGTATTTTTCATGTATTTGTCGATAAATAGTCTGAAAATGCACTTTAATCACGGTCAACGGTTACAACGGCGGACGGATAGACACAGCCCGGGTCTACTTTTCTCCTTATAAAGAGCTACAACGTTTCCTTATATGGCGCTGTCGCTCCTTATTTGGTGAGTCACAACAGCGCGCGCGGATTGGCCAGGGATGATCCGAGGAGGGCTCTGATTGGTCAGGGGAGGCACTTGTAGGAATACCAAAATGGTTGCGCTACCGTATAAACGTCACAATCAAGTAAAGCAAGCCGAGGTACGAGGAGAGCATAAGTTTTTCTGCTGTAGCGCTCAACTGCAGACCATACAGCACATAGTTTAGGGGTGAAGTAGTGCCGTTTAAGAGCTTATAGGTGGGGGATTTAAGAAGATCAATGCAACATGCTGGTTAGACAACATTAGTCATAATAACTTAATAGCAGTGATCTCAAACTGTGTACAGAGCAGGCTTAGTTTATGGGCTTCATCTGGTAGTACATGTGGTCCTCTACAATCTGTCCTTTAGCAATTGTATTCATACTTTTGTCCATCTTTGAGTGGCCCTTGTTGAGAACTATTTATAAAAGTATTTTAGTACTATGGCCCTGTGGTTGAGGTTCTCAGTGGTTTGTTATGTAACCCTATTCCTCTGGTGGTACTCAAGAGACTATAGTCTTCTCATTTAGAGTTAATTCTTTTTAATTAGAAACAATTTCATTAATGTTTTACTATGGTATCGGGTTGTCTTCCATGGGCTTATTGCAAAACACTTTATTAAGCTTTTAGTTCCGTTTGAGTCCCATTTAAAACCTGATTTAGTCTTGGTTTAGTTCTGGTGGTATACTTGAAAAGCCACATCCTATATGAGGTGTAAAAGGCTTTATGCATGATATTGTATGGTCCTTTTAGCCAAATGTTTTTAGGTGGTTTGTGAATGTGAAAAGTTTGAAAAACACATCGCAAAGAAAGACTCTCCTCAGAGCTGATAGGCCAGAATACATGGGTAACAGAGGGAATAAAGAAAGGGTAAAGCAAATGCATTAGCATGAGCTTCATAAAAACAAACTCATGATTTGTTTTTGAAAGCCTACTAAGCTTTGTTTCTCGACCTTTAAGTTTCTCTATATGAGGACATCTGAGCATGACTCAGAGAGTACTCAATCATTCAAAACAGCCAATAATGACAAATCTCACAGGATGACAAATTCAACACAAAAAGGCTGTGTTGTGAACAGTCTTGCATGTGCGTTGGATTGACAAAATGAGGCTCTATTAAGAAGGGCCACACAAAAGGATTCAGGGATGCATTTTCTATAGTTTTAGCCAAACTATAGGCATTTGCACTACCTATATGGTACATGTATAAATAAATAATCTACTCAAAATTAGATTCAGCAGAGGCCCGTGAAGTTATATAATGAGCAGTTGCATTTTCAGTGGTGTGGCTTCAATGTTCAATGATCAATTCAGCTTTATTATCCCCCATGGGGCAATTTAGTTTGCACCCAGCAGTCACATAACGTACCATCAACACAGTACCAAAAAAAAACATATAATAAAATGAGATATTATACATGAAATATACTCATTAATTGAAAAGACCAATCGCTCTTGAATCATGGAGTTTTTGAACTTGTTGGTGTTACACTGTGGATCATTAACGACACTCGGATGGAAGCAGTAAAAACTCTTAGCACAAGGGGTGAGAAGGGTCTGACACATCTGACCCTGTACACCTCGCTAAGGTCATTGAACGCAGTGCCAGCAATTTTACTGCAAACTTTGACAACATCATTAAGAGGTTCTTCTGCTTTTCCGAGAGTCAACCATGCCAACAGATAAATGAGACGGTATATGGAAAGCTGCTCTGACAGTCGCTGGTACATAAGACAAATATGACTGGCGACAGGACACAGCCCTGCAGAGATCCGTTGACGATAAAAGAACATCTGATTGGACCATTCACCCTGACTCGCTGAAGTCCATCAACCAACTGATCAGGCCTGGATCAATGTTGAAGTTATGTTTTAGTTTATCAGCTAAAACATGAGACTGAATACAATTAAATGCGAAGAGAAATCAACAAAAAGCAAACTCCCAGAGAACCTGCCCCTTCAAGATGTTTAAAAACGAATTTAAAAGTGTTCTGATTGGGTTTGTTTTGCTTGAAGTTATATCCTTGCAATCCATCTGCAAACCAGTCGTGACAAAACCAGAAACGTTTACCTTTTTTCCTTCGTCTTTTCTAATAAACTGCCAACACATCCAGCAATGTTAAATTAATGCACTGTTTAGCCAGATTGAAACTAACACAACACCACTAATTATAGCACTGGTGTAAATGATATTATGTTTCATGCTCTACTGCTCATGTCTGTGTGGCATTAGAACATTTTATTCATAACTTTCACCAGACAGGGCAAGGCAAAACAAGTCTGAAGATTTTGGCACACCAAGCTTGCACACTGAAATAAATATTGGCGTTGTATCATATAACCAGTTCTTATACGAGATTGTTGAGTCACTGTCTGTAACTGATGAATTTGAGTAAAGTTTGTTTTAGAGGGTAATGCAAAGAAGCTATTGTGGCATTATTCTGTTTTGATAATGTTTTCTGTTCACTCCTTGTTTGAAAAGAAATAGGCCTAACCATGAAAATATGTATTGTGTCCAGAAATACATAGTGAAACGTCCAATGAGAAGAACTTCTGTATTTTCCAGGAAAGTTAAACTATTGCACCATCTAGTGACCAGTGGCAGAACTATGCAGTCTCAGTCCACAATTAACTTACCTCCTATCATCTGTAATACTGCAGTGTATGTGAAGCAGAGTTAATTATTCTTTTTTCTTTATGTAACATAAATTCAATAGTGCAGGAATAAGTAGGGAGACCCAACAAACACACCAAGGAACTGTTGGGACAGGAGAGCAATCTTAAATTGTTTATGTCTTTAATTATGAGAATTGATAAGATTTGGAAAAAGTATGAGCATGTCACAGTAGTATAGGCAAGTTTGCTTGGAGGGGGTATGACAATTTTTTCACAGTAAAAGAATAAAACTGATGGTGACCTAAAGTTAAGAACCGCTTTCAGCAGGTAAGTCCTGTTGGCTCATAATACTGTATTTTTTTAGGTACACAATATTTGGTCTCTGTTGTGTGTGATCATATCCTCTAAGGTCCATAAAATACACGTGGTGTGCCCCAGGGTTCGATTTTAGGGCCAGTGCTTTTTAACCTGTATATGCTCCCTCTTGGTGATGTCATCAGGAGACATGGAGTCAACTTTCATAGTTACGCTGATGATACACAGTTGTAATTCTCATGTCTCCTGATGACACCAGGCCAATGGATGCACTTTTTAACTGCATTTTAGATATCAAATCCTGGATGGCAGAAAACTATCTCCAGCTTAACCAGGACAAAACTGAAGTTTTAGTCAACGGTCCTAAGGCCCAGAGAGAGAAACTTTACCCAAACTAGAGTCACTGTCTTTTAATCCTTCCTCACAGGTGAAGAACCTGGGCGTGATTTTTGACTCTGAGCTGACTTAAATTGCACACATTAAGAATATCACAAAGATTGTTTTTTACCATCTAAAGAATGGTACCGTTTTAGCTTAGCTTTTAACTGACATTATTTATTTAGTCCTAATGATATATTGTATATTGTGTGTATGTATGTGTATATGCATGTATATGGATATATGTATGTGTATAATATATATATTTTAGGAGGTGGTCTATATATATATAATATATATATATATTGTAATCTGTAAAGCACTTTGTGATACCTTTCGGTATGAAAAGCGCTTTATAAATAAAGTTTGATTGATTGATTGACTGATCTGTCAAAGTCCTCTTCGGGGCCAGAAGATTTGCTAATGGGTCTAGATTTGGTGCTCAGGTCTGGTGATGCCCACCCCTGACTTACTTACGGCACATGTATGCGGAGTATTATGCCTGTGTCGTGAGATTGAGGCCCAGCTCTGACAGTTTGCAACCCGTCTTCGTCCCAATCATTTAATCAGACAGCACAAGTTTGAATTTTTTTTAAAGCCTTATATCTGATTTTTGTTTATTTACTTTGTTTGCTTTTATTGTTTATGACGTTAAAATAGTTATTTGTGTCCAAACTCATCCTTAACTAATCAAATCCCAGGGATGAGTTTATAAGCATGTTTTACAACTTGCTGCTAGTTCTTCAGTGACAAATGCTATACAGTATAATTTGATGCAGTGTCTTTTCCAAATGGACAACTCACAGGTGGAGGATAAAACATACAATCCATTACCAGGAAAAATATCAGGTACAGGGACTTTAAGATCAAGTCAGTCAGATATTCCAGAATGAGATGGCGTGATCGTGTACAGAGGAGAGAGAGAAAACATGTGGCCTAAAGGGAGACCAAAGAGAAGTTGGATTTTGGATGAAGCAGACATAAAATCAAGGCGTGAGAGAAGGATGTCTTGTACGAGATGGAGGCTGGTAATGGTGTAGTTTTCAATAAAAACATGTAATTAATTAAACATCACGCATCTTGTAAAACACTGTGATCCTTTATTGACAGCAGCACGTATAACTTTTGAATATATCAGGTTACTGTGAACATTTGCTGAAGCGGATTAAAAAAAAAGGTCTAGGTGTGAGTGCCTAGCGTTCGTAAAAAAAAAGAAAAGAAAGTAAAACATGACACTAAAAACAACGTATAAAAAAAAGTTCAAAACAAAAGGCCATTGCCTTCGATTAGATACATGTAAACAAATAAAAATTATCCTTCATTTTCTAGGCACTTATGAGTCTCTTTTGACTTCCTTTGTACTTTTAGTGTTTGTGTTTCTGATCGGACACTGAGATGGTTCATGAACAGCATACCGCCTCATCAGTACCTTTTTTATAGTAGCTAAAAAAAAGACAGGACCTTCATAAATGTTCAGGCACCTGTCATCCTTCTACAAGTGATAGTGATGAAAAAAAAGGGTGGATTTAACTGAAATTAGTGCATGGCTTCTTTAGTTTATGTACACAATGAATGCTGTAGTAATGGTCCTGTAACAACTGGACCAAATATAAATTGATTGGACCACTCAAGAAGACATTGTATGTTAGACGCACACTCAGTGACAGGCTGCAGCCCGGACAGGACGAATACAAGGCTGTGTCCAAAACTACGCTCTTTCTAATGTTGAAAGCATTTTCTTCTTTTAATAAAATGCTACTGAATATGCCAGGTTTATAAAGTTTTCTGCCGTCTTAAAACTTTCATAGCCTTAACCACAGCCAAATTTCTCTTAAGTTGCTTACAATTTCAATATTGCTTTTGCGGACGTTTAGATTTCCCCCCACTCGCCACACACCCAGACAAATGATTTTTATTATTTAGAGTAGTAGATTTTGTTAACCATTTTTCAACATAAATCATTCAGGCAGTGAGTCAATGTACTTCTAAACTTGAACATTTCCATATTGTACACACATACAATAGCTGCAGATTTCTATCATTTGCGCTGACTTGAGAGTAGTTTTGGACATAGCTCCAAGACTTTGAATTTGTGGGCATTTTCACCCATGTACATAATGACTTATAAGCACCTCATTTAATAGAACACACTCGTAAATAATATACAAAGCCCTTTCTGGCACAGCCTCCTTTCTTTTGCTCTTGGCTACTTTTTTTGTGTGTGTCCCTCGCATCATATTACCGTAACTGTAACATATTACCTCACAGTTAGGCAAACCCCCACACTCCTACATGTGTAACATTTGGTGGCACGAAAAGAAACTTTGGAGAGTCATGCTTGGTCCAACGATGCAGATTTCGGGATGCAGCGAGATGGAAGTAGATGCTCGGACGTGATTGAGTTGATAAGGCTTCACTGAAGTCACTTAAAAAGCACCCTTCCATTGGTAAGGAGTGAAACTGTCCTGGTTTCAAGAGGCTTAAGACCATAAATACTGTAAAAGCTGGTCATTGATAGCCATAGGGGTAGGCACCGAGGTTTGTGAGGCTCCGAAACAGCAAAATGAATGTCTATGGGACGAAGTAAAGGAGGCAGGCAGGATTATGAAAACCACAGTCTTATTTAGGGCCATCCGTGCTGTGGTCAAGGCAAAGTCTCACAACTGAAATGCATATAAAAAGTGTCCTTTCCTCAACTATCTTCCCTGAAATGTGTAGAGTAATAATAATCCAGCATCAAGTCTTTTTTTTTTATATAATATTTTTTGGGGGGGAGAAGAGGAGTTGTTGCAGTCCCAGCTCAGACTTTGCTGTCTGAGGGTATGTCCCCAACGTGTGGACTATGTCGGTGAACGAGGGCCGCTCTTTGAGGCTCATGGCCCAGCAGCGAGCCATCAGTTTGTAGATTCTGGACGGACAGCCCTCGGGGACAGGCAGCTTCAGCTTTCCAGACTTCAGGCCTAAAAGTGACAGAGAGAAAACGTATTTGAAGGTTACACTAATTCATTGTCTTGTCCAATGTTATATTAATGGCATCAAGAAGACCTTTCCCAGTGTAATCCCAAACAGTTCAGTATTTGATCAATAAATGACTCTTGTGGAAGAATGATTATATTGTCTTGCTTCCGCCTACTCCTTTTTCCTTTTCTTATTTTTCTTGTAATATCTTCCCACTGTTAAACATTGTGAAACTTAAAAGCTTCCATGACTGAATTGAAAAAAGGCCCAAGGTAGAAAACCACATCCTTCTGATACTGACCTTCGAGCACCTCGTCGTCGCCGAGTTTGGCGTGTGGCATTTCCCCGAGACTGAACACCTCCCACATTAAAACTCCAAAGGCCCAGACGTCCGACTTAGTGGAGAAATCATCTTCAAACACAGACTCCGAGGGCATCCATCTCAGGGGGATCCACGCCTGTCTGTAGTGGTAGTACTCACTGAAAAACAATACACATGACAACGTTAATGAATGAGTAAAATACTTTGGTAACATCAAGCATTTGCAAACCTTTCTGAGTGTCTAGTTCATTATGGTTAGGGATGATTAAGGTGAAGAAAAGGTTTAGGGTTGTCTTATAGGGTCTAAAGTTTTTGGTCTAAGAATACTTTGTAAATGCCTGTTGTACCAGTGTGGAAGCTTTTGGTTCTTGTACACGATTTATTTTGTAGTTTTGTGTGTCTGCTCATTTTAAATACAGCACAATGACAAAATTATGAATGTGGTATTCTCTTTCTCATGCAGCTGTGAAAGCCAGTGACTTATTAATAATATAGTGGTTTGGAAGTCTTCACCTGTTGTAGACGTCTTTGCTGAGACTCAGGGCTGACACTTTGACGCGGCGCTGGCTGTTGATGAGGCAGTTTCGAGCGGCCAGGTCTTTGTGCACGAAGCGGTGATTGGACAGGTGCTCCATGCCGTGAGCCACCTGCGCGCAGATGGAAACCTGTGGGGTGCAAGAATAAAACATTAAATATACATAAAGATAAATAAATGATGATTTCTTAATCCCAATCACAACACCACACAGAACAACCTACAATGTGCTGCCACTCGGGATTTCAGATGAAAAACATTAGAAATGAGTTTAACTGAAATGAACGCATGATAAAATAATATGTAGAAACTTTAGTTTTTGGGTGAAAAACCTTAACAAAACCAAGCATTTATATTAGGTGCAACACATTTTGATATTTCTTTTGGATGTTTGATTTAAAGTACAACAATACCTTAGTGGTAATTATATCAATCAGATCTGTACTTACTTTGGTCTTGGTGCTGAGAGGCTGTGTTTTGACCTTGTCGTCTTTGCTCTTTGAGATTCTCAGGAACTGCTTTAAATCTCCCTGAAACACAACAAGTTCAAAGTCAGCTCATGACAGGTTTTCAAAAGTTTGGCACACAAACTATGTGCCCTTTAGAACAAACTTCCCATTCTTTGAGATTTATAGTTTATAGGCATGTTTCACGCCTTTCAGAGAGACAAGATAATATTTACTACACAGCACAACTAACACAGGATCAGCATCAGTGCTACCTCTGCGATTACTATCGCTAAAAATACGGCACTCTGTGTACAGTGGTCCTTATCTTTCCAAACATCTGCAAACTCAATGTACTATAAAGAGGCTAAATTGATTTCTCTTAACTGCAAAGAAAAAAAGGATTTGAAAACAGCAGTGCCCACTACTGATCCCGTCAGATCTCAGAAGCTAAACAGGGAAGGGCCTGGTCGGTACTTGGATGGGAGACTGTTTGGTAACACCAGGTGGTGTGTGAGTGAGTGGTTGGTGGTGGTCGGAGGGGCCGATGGCGCAGACTGGTTGCCTTGCTTCTGTCAGTCTGTCCCAGGGCAGCTGTGGCTACAACAGTAGCTTACCACCACCGAGTATGCAGTAATAATGACACAGTGTAGCGCTTTGAGAACATCGGTAATACAGGCTTGTAGTGCAATACACGTGTAAGCCATTATTATTATGATTATGATTATTATTATTAAGAAGTTCCGGTGACTTCACTTTGAATCATTAACTTTTCCCAACCTCAGGTACCATTGGTAGAAATATGCAACAAATGTTGATGGCTCTTTTCAGCTTTGTAAAATCTGTGAAAGGTTGCAATAAAACAATTTCAAAGTCCTATATATTGTTTTGTTCAATTATATGATTTTTTTTCCACTGGGTAAATGATTATCAGTAATGATTTGAGTGTCACAATGCACTGACCAGGTCGTAATACTCCAGGATCATGTAGTGTGGCTCGGTCTCTTTGCACAGCCCCAGGAGACGCACCACGTTCGGGTGACTGAGTTTCCCAAACATTTCAGCTTCTCGACGGAAATCCTGCTGCAGGGCCTCGTCTCGAGTCTGAAGACTCTTCACCAGAACCACAGTCTCCTCCTCACTGTCATCAATGCCTTTGGCTTTGGACAGAAGCACCTCTCCAAACTCTCCTTTACCTGAAATACAAGGTGGTGTTGAATAAATTACACATCCAATAAAAAGTTAGATTAGACCTAGCTAAGAAAAAAAAACATATATATATATATTTTATATATAGGTGTTTTTTATACCTAGAGTAGTGATGGTCTGCAGGTTTGCACGAGGAAAGTGGAGTTTGTCGCTGTTGATGTGACTGTGGCGTTTCTCAGTCGTGGCCAAAGTGCCCATGTTGGTCAGAGCCACCTCCTCCTGGATCTCTGTGGTGGTGTGGCCATTGTGCTGGACAGCGCCTCCTGTTTACAGGTTGCAGAATCAATACCTCAAAAACCTTACCATGGATGATGAATGTAATTTAATTGCATAGATTATTGATGGCTCTTTTTGAAAGAAATGGAAGAACAGTAATAGTAATACTAAAACTCCCCTGAGCAGAGATGCGTTGGTGCATTTTAACAATAGCAGTGTTCTAATAAAGGCTTTTTGATTTAAACCATCAATCTTGGAATTTTGTCTTCTATTGACTTATATTCTGTAAATATTGGGGCTTATATTTTAAACAATGTTACAAATAGAAAGTAAAGTGAACTAATAAGTAGGGAATGTCGCAATAGTTTGTCAAAAGTTTGTGTTCTCTGAAATGAAGTAAAGTGGCAATGCTTTTAACTTACTGATAACAATTACAATTTTATGTGAGGTAAAAGATGTTTGTGTCTCTGCCTTAATTTCTGTTCACTACCCTCTGTTGAACACTAGATGGCAGCAGATCTCTGCACACCACTGACTTGCCACATGAACTACTGACACACATTCAGCTCCAGTTTACCCCAAAGCACATACCGTTGAGGCACTCCATCTCGGGCTCCTCTCCGTCGCCGCCCTTGTGGAGTCTTTTTGCGCTGCGTCTCTTTTTGCAGTAGAACATGAGCCCCAGGACGATGATGATGTAGGCCACGGCGGCCCCCACGGACAGGCCAATGGTCTGGATCATTTTGTACGGAGCCTTGTCATCCTCGTTCTCTCTGTTGTGCATCGGTTTGTCTACCACAAAAAGACATTACAGGTCAAGATGATGAGGGATACTTAAGGTCTGTAAATGAAATAGTGAAATGACAGAGTGGACTTTACAAAATTACAAAAATCATGAAATTATAGAGTGAGCTTTACAACAAAACAATCTGAACCTGGACCAGTAGAGATACTATTAGGAATATACAGTGTTTCTCAATCCTTCACTAGTGAAATCCGGGACTAAAACTGAACTTAAAGGGATATTTCAAGATTTTTGACATAGGGCCTCCTTTCCTAGTTATCCAGAGTGTTGTTGACGTCTGGAGATATTTTTTTCTTAAATTCATGTAGTTCTTATAATTGAAGAGTCTAGTGGCGCTAGGCTAATGCTAGGCTAACGCATTTCTATGGTATCAGTTAGCCTGCATTAAAAACAGTCTGACCCACTCCACAGTGCACCTGAGGTAAATCACTTACAACGCCAGACTAACGATATAAATGTCTGTGTTAATTGAATAATTTTAACCATTTTGCATTTAAAATAACTTATATTTGAGCAGCATCAGCTTCGTGGCTGTAAGCTAACACAGCGGCAGAGTGATTTGCGAAAAAACAGTCCCTCAAAATGCGGTAATTCATGTGATACAAGGTCAGTTATATTTCAAAAATGATTCTATCGACACAGACATTTATATGGTTAGTCTGGTGTTATAAGTGATTTACCTCAGGTGCACTGTGGAGTGGGTCAGAAGGTTTTTAATGCAGGCTAACTGATAACATAGAAATGCTATAGCCTTGCCCTAGCCTAGCGCAACTAGACTCTTCAAATATAAGAACTGCATGAATTTAAGAAAAAAATATCTCCAGACATCAACACCACTCTGGATAACTAGGAAATGAGGCCCTATGTCAAAAATCCTGAAATATTCCTTTAACCACCATCTGATCCGAGCACTTTTTCTCCAATTTGGCCAAAATCTAAAAGCCACAAAAGAGTGACGAAAAAGTGATGAAAAAGTGAAAAAATCTGATAACACGGCAACAACGCAAGGAAAAAGATCAATTTAGATCAGTTTTGTGGGTCTTCGCTTTCATTTGAGGCATCACACTGGCCTATTGTGTGTAGAAAGACACTAGAAAGACCAAATAAAAGTAGCCAGTGCAAAGGAACCATTTGTGAGTGGTATGTGTGCAACACTTTGAGAAGTCATATATTAGTCACTCAAAATTACCATTTTTACACTCAAGTGGCTTAGGGGCACAGGCAAGAACCTGAACAATGAGACCTGCCGTCTTAAAACTCAGCTATTTTAAGGTTTTTCATATCAGTCTAGGCACCCACCCCACTCCCCCCGCTCAATGTCACTCCCCGGGCAAATCAAATGTGCTAAAAGAACATTATTGAGCTCTGTGGCTGGTGAGACGGTCACTTTCATCTGCGTTCAAAGAGACATGTAGATCCCCGGTGAAGTGTTATCAAGGCCGACGTGTGTCACTGACAGGGCTCCAGTCGCTGATAGTTATTAACCTGTCCAAGCACCTGACGGGTAAAAGCTGAGGGGATATAATTAACGCCTCTGTCCTGCACATCAGCTGGATTTGACTGAACGTGAGAGCTGCTTTGTTCCTGAAGATAAAGGAGTCCATTGTACAAAAAAAGTGTCTACGGAATTTTCCACGGTATTTTGTTGAAACCGTGGAGACTTTTTAATACAACTTGGGGAGAAAAAGCGCCAGAATTTGTCAGTAATTGTCTCCTTAGTTTCTTTCTGGGGGGAAATTTAGCAATGACACCAAGACCCTCTACAATGACATTAAACCCAGACTCACCCACGACGTAGAGCTGAGCCACGAGGCCTTTGATGTTGCAGCTGTTTCCAGCCACACAGGTGTATCGACCCGTGTCCTCCGCGCTCACGTCTGTGATCAGCAGGGAACCGTTCGGCATCTTCTGAATTCTGAAGAGAAACGGCCAACTAGATCAGACTTTGAATCAGTTTTTAAGAACAAAGCATACAAACAAATTTAGATAGATTTTATTGATTTCACACTGGAGAAGTTCACTTGTTACAGCAGCTTTTACTACATAATAAAGTGCATATAGCCAGATAAGTTTGCATTAATACACAGGTGATTAGACTGAAAGATTTGGTAGATTGCGTAGCTTGAGCCATTTTGAAAAATGTCTTTCTTCTTCTTCTTTTGTATTTACAGTAGGGTTGCAATTTCAATTGGTTGGCAGGTTTTAATGCCAGATGTGGTGTTGCTTTGTAAATAATAATTGTACATATTTATCCTTATGTCTGTTTGAACTGTATGACCTGCCCTTGCACCAAAATCTCCATTCTATTGTGCAAGTCACAGAACGAACATTCAGATGTTATTAATGTATGAATTGTATCAACATTTTATGTAAGTATGTAGCCTCAACTTTTAAATTGTTTTATGTTTTATAATTGTTATTGGCATTATACACCTTTCCCAGGGACAACAGTTGAAAACTAGCTTTGAGCTAATACTGACATATTTACAGAAATGTTCATTAATGTCAAATAAACTAATAATAAATAAAAGATGCCTTTGCTATTACAACAAGCTGCAAATCTTGTCACAAGAGAAGGCAACAATGTGTGGGTGAAGTGTCTGTCTCAGAGACACAACAGCTTAGGTGAGACCTGAAATGCTGAGCCACTGGTTGGTGGGTGAACACTTTTCACATAGTTTTACCATGGCTCCTGTTTCAGTTATCATTTAAAGAGTGGGAATTATGCTTTTTTGCAGGTATTGGTAAAAAAAAAAAAAAAAAAATCTCTCTCTATATATATATATATATATATATACTATCTTACACTTTTTGGTTAGAAAATGCCATATCATAAGTGTAAAGTTACAACTTAAAAATGCCGCTCTGTTGTCTCTTTAGGTGCAAGAATAGAAGGAACACTTCATGGGACTGTAAGTTTAAAGTTCATCTTAACCGTAGGCCCCGCCCACCACCTCCTCTATTGATCTAAAACAGCTAAAACCATAGACTGTTAAAAAGAATAGACAACTCCTCCTCACTCCTCCCTGTTTACCACAATGACCACATTCGAGGGGGAAATCATGGCGGATTTACAGGCTCCTCCTCCCCAGCTCTGACGAAGCATGTTCCTAATAAGGGCATAAGTGTGGGATCTTCACTGTAGACTCGGCCCAGCTCCAATGCTAACAGTCCGACCCTCATTAAGTACGAGATTTCTAAAATTGATCCTACGATAACCAGCCCGGTGCCTCTGATTGTGTCTAACCCAGCGTAATCACAGGAGGAATATCTAGCTGTAGACACTTCCAAAAATTAGGCACCGGGCATGAAAGTTGTTTCTAACGTGTCTAAAGTGCAATGCATTCCAATGGGGGACTAGCGGCTATAATGCGGTACTACAGCAATGGCGGCCTCCAGTGTCGTCGTCGCAAAGCAGAGTAGCCAGCGGCCATTGGCTTAAACAAAATATCCAGTGGTTTCACTTCCTAGTTTCATGTAATCACCCCATAAGCCCCACTCACCCCTCCCTGCTCTCTTCGCTGCACAGCTTTTCGATAAAGAGAAAACATAGTGAAGCTATGACGATGTTTTACTTGATGATGAAAGATTAAGTAGCAAGAAAGAGGATGAAAGCATTTCTGGAGCTTTGGAGCGCTACGTACTGTAAGAGTAGCACTGGAGAAGACAAATTAGTCAAGATGTGAGAGTGGGTTGAACATACAAAGCTCACGTGTATGTTTTGATGAGAGAACAACATTGCAACAGGGTAAAAAGCTCGTTTTTGCTTAACACCCCCCTTTTAGAGATATTTTACTTCTTGCTTGTCCAATAGACATTTGAACATGCTGCATGTGTAAAAGAGACCAAGTAAAAGAACTGACCTTGTGTTTCTGGAGATGTCCAGTGGCTTGTCTTTGACGACCCAGTGGATGTAGGGCTCCGGGTCTCCTGCGGCCTGACAGTGCAGGATGGCGGTGTGCCCCTGGTAAACCGTGGTGTTGTCCGGTTCTACTTTAAACCGGATGTAGACTGTGGACGGCAAATGTAAATGCAGGAAAATTAAATTGAGACTCAGTGGAAATAGCACTAGTAAAGTTTGTTTTTTACCTGCCACGTTCAGGGACACAAAGGCTCGTATCTCCCCCTGCAGGCGGTTGGAGGCGATGCAGGTGTAGTTCCCGGCGTCGCTGCGGCTGACTTTGGTGAAATGAAGCTGTCCGTTTTTCTGCTCCATGTGAGAAGGCAGCTCTCCTCCATCTAATAGAAAACCAAACTTGCATTACATTGTATCCTATTCTACTGACCACTTTATAATTGAATGTTAAAATAAAAATAAAATAAAAGTGTTGTTGAAAATGTTACAGCAGAACCCGCAGGAAAATATTTCATTCAGATTCAATGACTTAGATGCGAGACTGTTTAGATTTCGGTCATGACTTTACATTAAATTATACCGAGCGCGTTATTCTTACTATATTATGCAGTTCTTGGAAAGGTTTCAATAAATATAAATCAGATAACCAGACTGTAATCAATGTCATGATTCGGACACAAAGCTGACGGTTGAGACAGAAGAAAAGAGTAAATGATAAATCTTTTCCACACCCGGAGCATGTTCACACACATACTTTACACAGAAACTGAATTTGTCATCATTATCAGCAGGACAGAGCGAGCCACCAGGAACCTCCGACTCTACTTTATCTGATTTAACTCATCCCTGCCGTGGACATAACAAGTTTAAACAAGTACAAGTGCTAAGATTGTCAGAGTTTCCCACAACATGCATTCAAGAAATGCGGAACAACGCCTCACATTTGAGATGCATTACATTTATCATTTTCCTATGTGCTTCAAAGAACAGAAGAGGCTGCTTTGTATTTTCAAAAGTCTGTCCACATATTTTCATTTGTCTTCCTGTTTAGCATGTTTGACTTTTTACCACTAAAATCTCAAAAATAAAATAAAAACATAAAATACTCAAACTCAAATTTCACAACAAAGAACCAAATCACACCGATGTATTTTGTACGGACCTGCTTTGGTCCAGCGAACAGTGGGGTTTTCTCGTCCCGTGGCTGAGCATGAGATGGACATCTCTTTGTCCAGCTCCAGGCACTGGACGGGCTGAGGGGTTGGAGTGAACTTCAGCTTCTCTGTGACAAAAAACACACATAAACTGGTCAGATGCACTGCATACATGTACAGAGACTATGTTACAGCAATGCTCTTCTGTGTGGGTGCAACCAGTGGAACATTGGATAATTCTGCTGATGTTTGCATTTGCATTTCAAGATCTCATTAAGTTAATCTTGGGCATGATTCAGGTGAGAGGTGTAGAAGAGTCCTTTTATAGCCCAGATTTAGTTTAAGTCCAGATTCAAACATGGATAAATTCTGCTTCAGTTCTAGTTCATTATGGAGTTTATAGCCCTTGATTGGTGATGGATTTTAATCTGCTTTATACTGCGTTCCACTTATGGCGGAAGTCGGAAACATCAGAGGTCCATAAGCGTCCATAAAAGTAACCACTTTGTTACTCATTTTAGAGCATCATAATCAGTTTACAAAGAAACTTCATTGTAGTTTATACAACAGTGTAATGTATTTATCATAATTGTTGTAAATACAGTGATAATTTAACACTAGTAGTTTCATATTTTACTTTTAACCGTTAATTGAGATGTTCGCAACAGAGCAGTAAAGCTTATCCATTTCGCATTGACATTTAACACGTATATTTGGGAAAACATCTGCCAAATAACGCGGTTTATTGAAGCTTTACATTTGTTACATGTCACGTAGGGCGCAGCCATCTTTAAATGCTCCTTCTTGGGTTTGGTGATTCTACCCCGAGTTTCCGAGTCGGAAATACAGAGTTGGTGCGCGTTTCCGTTGAAATTTCCAAGTCGGAGCTTGGAAAATCCGATTTAGTCCTTTTTAAGCTCTGACTAACTAATATTTATTCAAGTCTCTATTTTCCTTTGGTCTTGATATTTCAAAATGTTACTTCTGATACAATTGCCAATGCTCAAATGTCATTGTTTAAACACACAGCAAAAGCCTCAAGCTATTTATTTGCAAATCAAGTTGAGACAGATCTAGGTGAGCACAGCCTGCAATCGCGCTTTACAATCGTATAAACAAAAGCTGTCCAGACACAACTGCGGCATGTCAGAAATCCCACTTGGACTCAGAGAAAAGAGCTCACTGTAAAGATAACGCATTCAGGTGTTGCAGAGCATAAAGCTGCTGTACATAAATCAAATTTGCACCTTTGTGGGTGTCCTGCACGATTCGGAGATGCCATTTAAGGAAAAGCCGACTCACACCCACACAAGCCCACAGGCAGAACCTCATGTGCGTCTCTCATCTCTGCAGTAACTCCCCAGTGAAATCCTAATATGGCCTTTGGGCTTACTGTGTACTTGTGTGCGGAAAGAAATGTGGAAATCTTTATATTGATTTGATAGGACCATGTGTAGTTCTCAGATTGAAGGCCATGTTTCCAGACTTTTTCCAGACTTTTAGCTGTTTTATGTGTTTAAGGCAAAGGTCAATGGGCAATTTTGATACAGTAATCTTGCATTGTATAATCTTTACAATCTGTTTCATTAATGTGACTGAAAAGTAATTTAGTCACAGTTTAGATGGAGCCTATAATTAATTAATCATGAAGAAACGTATTTGAAAATAGCAACCGGTCACTTACCAATACAAAGCCTAATCCTAATGTTATTTAGTCACTTTTTGCAATGTTGTCCTGGTTTAGATCCATGAATAGTATATGTCATAAATAGTAGTGTTCAAACATAGCATTTGCAGAGTTTGTGAGTGAGAAGCCCAGTCTTACCGAGCACAGTGACCCGCGCCTGCCCAGACAGCCTCCCGCCCACGGTCTTGGCCTCACAGCCGTATATCTGACCATCGTACACCTCCACACTGTTGATCCTCAGGGTGCCGTTAGGAAACACCTTGAAACGAGAGTCCTGGATAGAAAAAAATAAAAATTGTCAATTGCTGCTTTATAGAAATTAAATGTCGACAAACTATGTTGATGTTGGAAAGTAAGCCATTTAATTCAAGTAGGTAGCATCTTCAGTAGTATTTACTGCTAATACAAGCGTTTATCTGACCTCCTGAGAGATGAACATGTTGTTTCGGAGCCACACGACCTCTGGTTCGGGAGTGGCCTGGGCGTGACAGTGCAGGTAACCGGGTGTACCCTCCTCAAACTGACTGTCCTGGGGCCGCGTCACCCACACCGGGGCAGCTACAGGGACAGGCAAATACAGGCAGAAGATAAGTTAAGAATATGATATTAGCAGTTTTGTGACAGAATTGTTTAATACAGATCATAGTAACCAAGGTTGAATATGACATTATGCAGAATTGTAGCTTATGAATATTCTTTTGGGCGTCGGCAATGATAGTTTTTTTTTTTTTTTTGGAAACATTGCTCAGAACAGGTCCGGTGATGATTTATGCAATTAAAAATATGGAGGACAGTTTCTAGTATTGTCTATCAAGCAACAAAATCCAGGAAGTATAGATCGATGTGCTTCGGGAATGCAGAATGAATGAAGTGAAATACTACTCCGGGTACGTTTTTCTTATATTCAATGACCCATGGAATTGCAGTACATTCTTAATCAAAAGTGTATAACAGTGACCTCACCCACAAAGTATTGGAGTTCAGTACAAATGCAGCCAAAACTGGGACTAAATGATTGACCAACAGTCGGACTTACTGGCCACGGTGAAGGTGACCTCTTGTGTCTTTCTTCCTGCTTTGTTCTCGGCCACACACGTGTAGACTCCAGAGTCGCCGGCCTCGGTGGGACTGAAGATGAGGTCCAGCCCGTCCTGGTACACTCTCCCCTCTGTGGGTACTCGCTGGCCGCCCCTCTCCCACCACACCTCCGGCTCCGGCCTTCCCCGGGGCGGGCGGCAGGGCACCCTCTGCAGCGTGTCTGAGGTGAACACCAGGGGCGCCCGGGGACCCATGTCGTCAATCTCTGTGGGACCAAGAAAAGGATGACAGTGAGCAGTTTGAGTCTGGATGTCTAAACAATTTACAGAGAATAGCAATTTAAGTTAAATTACAGTCCATCCAATCTCATAATCACTGCCCACTATTACAACCCAGCCCTGAATATGAAGCCGATTTTCTTGTAAAGGTTTGTGTTTTACAAGCATGAAGCAGAAAGTTGCACAGAGAAATTGATTTAATTTCACAAAGATATTATCAACACAACACCTTCAAAGCCACTGAAGCATGACTGATTTTCAATTTCATGAGAAAAACAAAGCTCATTTAACCCAGATTTACTGCTTTGTTTGAGATATTTCCGATGTTGTTAAGCAAGTAATGAGATTCGTAACAGAGGACACAGTGACAATGAGAGAAAATGGAAAGGTCAGCAAAGTCGAGCCACAACAAAGGGAATAGGGCAGCATGTAAGACCAATAGAGCTATAGATCAAATATGACTTGTATATATTTTAGTATCTTCTAGAGATATTAAAATCATGTTGGTCTTTATTTTTTAAAAGAACATTAAATTGAAAAACAGACTGGGTAGAATATAGTAAGATGAATGTGCGGTGGTGGTGTTCAAGTCGTCATTTTGTTAAATACCACGTTGCTTTGTGAGACAAGTTTCTTTTTATAGACTTGCACTCAGGTGAACTCAAAGAGCTTCTTGCAATTATTTACTTTATTTAAAGAATATGTATATTTCTTAAACATTACTTATCTATGCCCACTGACTGTCAATGTCTATGCCCCAAGATATGAGATAAACATAATAACAGCAATATATTCACCATTACAAAAGCATTTTACACAACGTTTAAGTTGTTTAGTGCCCACTCACTATGTCCAATCAAAAGAAAATCCTGCGTCCAAAACCAGGCAATAACAGGTTAAAGTGGGGGTATTATGTAAAATCGACTTTTTCAAGCTTTATATCATGTTATTATGTCATTCCCTCATTAAACACATGCCTGGAGTGTTGCCTTGGCTCATTCACATGTTTTTGAGTAATCAGTAAAAACTTAGACGGCAGCCATTTTAGGTGTAGCTATGCCTCAGTCCTCCTAGGAACGCCCCCACCTCCTGGAGACGCCTCTGGACCTTTTGTCACCAGCCAAGCCACCAACCACTGCTCCTCAACTCAGCAGAGCCCCCTCCCCGCACAGTGTGTTGTTTAGATGCCACAGCAGTGTGCTGAAGGGGGCGTGTCGGAAAGCTTCTTAAAGAGACAGAGGCCTATTTCAAGATGTTCAGTACAGCCATTTTGAGAGAGCAATTTTATTCAAGGCAGTTATTTTAATTTACTGCATATACAGACCAACAGAAGGTTACGTCATCATTGTAGTATGCTATAGACTGGTGCTATGTGATTGAAAAAGCATAATACCCCTCTTTAACACAAACGACCAAGTGCCATTTTAAAACAATAAATGTGCATGTTGTAAACCTTAACAGCCTAATACAAAAATGGTGTAAGACGCTAAACCTGTTTTGTTGCAGAGTAGGTCAAAGTACAGAAAAGTCCAAAACTGCTAATTCCCAAGTACTGGCATCGATATCTGGACTAATCCTCTTAAAATGATTGAACATTGGCTTCAATATTGCACGGACTGGTGAGTAATCTGTTTGAATCTTGCGGAAGAACACACTTTTCTCCAGTCAAAGGATATGGCTGATAAAGACGCTAATGATACTGTTTGTGCTGTGAACATTTTTTACAGATCTCATGATAAATAGTCTCCAAATATAAGTATGGGATAGATAATATGGATATTCCCAAGATAATAGTGGCTGAATTCAGTTTGAAGCCTAAATACTAATATCAGATTTATTCAGCAAATCTGGGGTTACACATAGATTATTAAAAGTGGGGATTAGCTAAAGCACATGTGAGGTGGATGTATGAAATATGACTATAGGCAGCTCATAGCCACTGGTATTTGTCCTTCTGTAATACTTTAAAATACTTTGCAGCTGTACATGCTTAATTCCTCAACATGTGCATCCTATATACACAAAATAAGAATGATAAAATGCAAACTATAAAGGCTATTAGAATTAACGACATGAAGCTACGATGGAGTGACTGGTTAGATTTGTCCCAAAAATACTCAAGTCCGGCATGACACAATCCCCTGTAATGCCAGAAGGGATTACCATCAGATTAAGTGAATTAAGGTATTTAAAAAGAGCTATGGTTCACTGGGTTAAAACTGCAGATACACTCGCTAATCCCAGGCCTCGCGGGGAGCAATAAGGGGGCAGTTTGAAATGAATAAAATGTTTTTGGACCAACAGAGAAACCTCACTGCTCAAGCTATTGGAAAAATGTGACTTGCACGCACTTGTGGTTGAGAATGCGAGCCCGATTAGTAAATTGAGAAGATGCTACGCCGGAGAGTCCATAGTTTGAGCTCCAGTGGTGGCCTTGAATTGTAGAAAGGAAATCAACACAGCTGCTGTGGGATTTATAAGAGACTAACCCACAACCGCATACAGTATAGGGTCATTCCATGTCAAATCGACACATTTTTGAGAAAAAGTCCTGCTCGACCGTCTCGGATTGGCTTCAAACTTGCCATATTTGTTGTTCATATACGCAAACGTGAGCGCGTGAAGTTTGGAGTCGGTATCTTTTGTAGTTTCTGAAACACTTCACTGAAATCGAGGAAGTTTGGACGTGGGGTTGTTCCAATACCAATACTCTGATCAAATCTGTTATGAAAGTGGCGAGTGCCTAAACTGTATTTTAACTCAAACTGGTATCTTGTCAAATCAAATCATGTCAAATTTATTTATATAGCATGTTTAAAAACAACGACTGTTGACCAAAGGCTTCACAAAGGCTTATGGTACAAAAATTATAATAAACAAAGACAATACACAATGTACAAGTAATCCATGATATGTCCTAGACAGTGCTAAAAGCTTTTGAGTACAAATGTGTCTTTAAGCAGGGTTTTAAAATGGCCAAGTGTCTGTGCAGCTCCTATGTGGAGAGGCACTAGGCAGTTCATGCCACAGTTTTGGAGCTGCAACAGAGAAAACCATGTCCCTTTGGTCACACGCTTGGAGAGAGAAACCTCCTACAGCAGCTGATCAGCAGCATGACGCCAAAGAATCTCAGACATATACAGAGGAGCAGTGACATGGAGACATTTAAAAACAATGAGCAAAAGCTTAAACCTAATCCTAGAATGTACAGCAGGGGTGTCAAACTCATTCAGGGTCGTAAGCCGAAATTCAGCTCTCACGGTGGGTTGCGGGCCTCATATACCATAAACAGGAAAATACTATTGAGAAAACGATTTAAAAATAGAGCTGATTTGGTAAAAAGACCGACAGAACTGTAGCCTAATAAATATTAATAACGGCTTACTGTACACTTGTATTGCTCTTTATAAACCTGTGTCACAGCTTTCTCAAAGTGCTACACTGTCGTCATTATTCATTCACTCCACATTTGGGGGTGGTAAGCAACTGCCCCTGGGGCAACCCTGACCATGTACCACGTGGCTATAATGTGTTGTCTATATCCTGATCTCTTATTATGTCAGTGCCCTCTGCTTGACACGTGTGAAATCTTTTCCTTTTTTACTCCTAGTGGCTGGAGTGAGCATTCTGGTTATTAGGCCCGAGCCGGACGCAGTCCCCGGCAAGGGACTATTGTTTTTGGGTGTTTTTTTTCTCTTTTCTCCGTCAACAATCTCATTTTTGACCCGCTAAACGTCAACGAAAACTCACCGGATTTGGCGGAGACATTCGGATGGCGTGAAAATGGATGGAAATAGACGAATTGGCCACGGCCAAAACAAAATGGCTTGACAGCGCCCCCTCAAAGTTGACCCCTATTCAAATCGGGACGCGCGTTTTTGGGCGTAGGCCAAAACCGTTCGGTACAGTCAAAGTGGACATCAGTACAAACCAAAAACTGAATTAGAGCGCCAGTGGCGCCACACCCCGATGCACAGGAAGTCGGCCATTTTGGCTTGAAATCCAGAAACCCTCTGAACTCATCTTATGTTTTAACGAACTAGTCCCTGGTTTTTCATTGTAATAAGATCACATTTGCCACAGTGCGTCTACACATATTGAAATTCAAGAATTGGCCACGGTTTGTAAAACTGTTACACCATCTCCTCATAACGCCGCCGCGAAGAACGCGTAGATTTTGTGTATTTTCGAAGACAGCTCACGCTCACAGGAATAAGCCGACAGAGCTTATATTCAAGTCACTAATGCACCACCTGAAACTGAACAGAACGCAGTCATTAACATATAGCCTGCTCCCAGGATAGCGCCCCCTAGCTATACCTTGAAAACTGCAGTTTGGATTTGTTTTAATACAACGTTGCCAGTATGTTCTAAACACTGACTCAAACAAAACAATACATTACAGTCATGTCATATTTCATAAGATGTGGGCGTGGCCAAGGTAAATGTCTCGAAAATGGCACATTATCGTTTATAAATCGAACATGTATTGAAATATTGAGCTCACACTGGTGTCACTAATGCACTAATCCAAGCTGCACAGAACAAAGTCACCAGTACAGCGCCACCTATCTATACTTTGAAAATTTTAGTGCCCAAAGATTTGGGCACCCAGCCTGCAGCACCCACGGGTTTGGTGCCTACAAATAGAAGTACGTGGAAAGGGAGAGCGAGCAGGGGCGGTCGCAAGGGGGGGATTGCGCCAGGGGCGAGGGCCTTTATCGCTGCTTGCGGCTTTAATTATTTTTTTTATTACTTTTTTTGGGACATACTCAGGAATTTATGCTCTACAAGTCGCGGGCCGGATTAAATTATCTTGCGGGCCAGATGTGGGACCCGTGTTTGACACATGTGAAAACAAATGAAAGGAAACAAATGAAGAGCAGCTAACAGAGCGATATACTGTCGTTTTTGTTCCCTGTAAGGAGACCATTTATATCTGTCTTGAACACTGATCAACACCAATATAAACAGAAATCAGAGATCTCGTATCGGATCATACTGAAAAAAAAAGTTTTAGAATTATTTAGAACAATACTATTTGTATGGAAAAGTTAAGACTGACATCTTTTATTCTTCAACCTTGGCTTGCTAACTCTTGCTTCTGTCTGACTAAAGTTCATATTTTGTCTGTCTCCAAGCCAAGTCTCGTCTCCCATAGTGACGGTGCACGGCCTGTAGTAAAAGCATCAACACTTTCAATCTCACGACCAAATCTATGCAATTACATTTTTGACTCTTTGCCAGCCCGGAGACTCTGAAGAGTGGCTCAGTCCTGCTTGTTTCCAGCGTTTTCGCCTCCCGCCAGGTGCTATTTGACTCCGCAGGAAACATGTTGAGGTAAACAAGATGGTGCTCTGGCAAACAGCTGGATGATTGTAGGAAATAATGATAAGGGAGCGGACAGGAAAGTGCATCTACGCTGCGCGGTAGTGGGGAGTAGTGGGTACAGCTGGGCCGGATGTCAATGGGGGAATGTGATTATCCCCGAGCAGATCTGGCGCTAAGTGAAAGATGCACGGAGAGAACAGAGGAGGGGTAAATATATAATGACTCTCACAGTATCGACTTATACAATCACAGGTGTGTACAGAGCAGTGTGGGCCAGCAGCAAAACAAAAGAAAATCTATGGCTACGCTTACAACAGAGGGGAAACAATTCTCGCATACAAATTCCTTCATAAAGTTCATCCAGAGGCAGTCGATAAATGATTAAAGACCAGTCAAATTGCATCTTACAGATAACAAAAAAGTATAATATAATATAAAAGGTGTGTGCTCCAAGTCAAAGCACATTTAGCAAAGCCAAATTAAAAGAGGGGGTCATTGATCAAGGCAGGTGCTAAATAGCAGGTGTAAGCTGAAAAATAAACTATGCTATTTTGTTGGCATGTTGTACTTAACTTACCATTTGATGTTGCCTGTATTATAGTATTAGGGCCCCAAATCTGATATGTAAATAAGACAATGATGCGCGAGTACAAATTGCGTAAATGACTGTGCTGCTGATCCACTTCTGCACGCGCTACTCGCTTTGCACATGAGCAAACACTTGGTAAATGACCCCTGAATTGTCTGAAGCCCTATTACTTTATTTAAGGGACAATGTACACAGATATTAAGCTCATAGAGACAGAGATGTACTGCACCTGATTATAGCTAAATGGTTAGTTTTCATCTGCAGTCCCTGGATACAGGATAAATGAACAGTGCACATTCCATAACAAACAGTATAACAACGATCACAATGCTCTACTGTAAACTTCCCCCAGCGTTAATCAATCTCACACAACACTTCACATTCATTGCATTTTACTTTGAAATACTAGTGTCAGTTCGCTTACAGTGGCATCAAGAACACATTATTTAAAAAAAAAGTAGAATAAATAAGATGTGTACATACCAGCGATGAGCAGAGAGGCCTCGAGTGTGACTTGGGAGCCCGTGAGGCCTCGTCCCACGCACTTGTAGTTGCCGGTGTTTCTGGGTTTGACCTGGGTGATCAACAGGCTGCCGTTGGACAAGAGGATGAGCCTGAGGAAGACACAGACACAAGAGGCATATTAGAACGAATCAAGATTAACTGGAGTGACTGAAACTAAACATCACAATCCAGTGTTTGGAACTCCACACTGGAAGGCGTCTGATTCTTGTTAGTTTAGCAGTTTGTATTTCTTTAAAGAGGGGGTTTGCTTTTTTCAATCACATAGCACCAGTCTATAGCATACTACAATGATGACGTAACCTTCTGTTGGTCTGTATATGCAGTAAATTAAAATAACTGCCTTGACTAAAATTGCTCTCTCAAAATGGCTGTACTGAACGTCTTGAAATAGGCCTCTGTCTCTTTAAGAAGCTTTCCGACACGCCCCCTTCAACACACTGCTGTGGCATCTAAACAACACTACTGTGCGGGGAGGGGGCTCTGCTGAGCTGAGGAGCAGTGGTCGGTGGCTTGGCTGGTGACAAAAGGTCCAGAGGCGTCTCCAGGAGGTGGGGGCGTTCCTAGGAGGACTGAGGCATAGCTACACCTAAAATGGCTGCCGTCTAAGTTTTTACTGATTACTCAAAAATATGTGAATGAGCCAAGGCAACACTCCAGGCATGTGTTTAATGAGGGAATGACATAATAACATGATATAAAGCTGGAAAAAGTCGATTTTACATAATACCCCCCTTTAATCACATCTAAAAGCATGTTTAAAAAGCGCGTGCATATGAACTGAATCTTGATGTTAAAACATAAATCGTGTATCTAATTGCAATTGCAACACGTCTCGGAAAAATGTGAATTTGATATCTCTCCAAAACCAGAGAAAATCACATCTGCGAATCATTGCCGCATTTGTTTTGCCTTGTTTAGAAAACCACATGGAGAAGATAACCGAACACCAAAGCGTTCAGAGTCAATTATAGCTAGGCCTCAGGGTGACGACTAAATAAACAAATACGGTTCTTTACAATGGCACGTTTTTATCAACAACTTTGTACCTCAGCTCACCCTATAATTATGGCATTGAACATTTAAATTGAATATACACATAACTGAGGCTTTTGACAATGGAAAAACGTTACATGGTTAACAGCTCAAAAACGTTGCTTAGAGAAAAAGGCAATATGTAAGTAAACTTTAAAATAGCTTTTAAATAAACCAGAGCGTAACATCCATTTTCCACCTCTCTTTTGGGACAGAACCAAGCCATTCATAGAAACTAGTTTAGCAAAATCTGTGCAAAACCCCTCCGTTCATTATACCCAGAGGGCGAGTCAATTTACAAAGCAATTGCAATTTTAATATTCCGTAAATAATGTATGTTGTAATATCGCGCAACTCCAGCAATCTCATTCAAGCAAGCTTCGTGGAAAATGCTGAGGAAATCGAATCTGAAAATCTCATTGTGACGGCTGCCCCACTTGGCCTCTGGCAGCCTGCAGGGAATTTGAGCCAGTCAGGGACAGGAATAATTAGACAAGAGTTGACCTAAAATCAGCTACAGGTATGATCGACAAGAGACATGCATATGCAAAATTGTGCGGGTAGGATATGGCAATGTGTGAAAACCGAACAGGATTTTGGACCCATTTTAAATAGTTGCTTAAAATAGGAAAGACAGTTTGGCGACACAGTGTGATTTCTCGTGAGGGTGATATTTCTGTGTCGTGGCTCCAATGTAGAAGAAAAATGAACCACAGGGAGTAAGAGCATGTGTGTGTGTGTGTGTGTGTGTGTGTGGCGATGTTACCATTACCAGCCTGGTCAGAATAGTTTTGACAATTGAAAGTTTAGAAGAAAGGATTTTGATGCATTTTCCTAAACAAAACTCGATGACTGATTAATGAGCCAATTCTAAAAAGGGCACGTTAGTAAATGAGCATCAACCCCTTAACACCCACCTTAACTGAACACATTTTCTCTCTAGTTTGGCATAACCCAAATCTAAAAGATTCTTGAAAAAAAAGAAGAAAATGAGGATGAAAATGTAACGAAATTGTGACTGAAAAAAAGACGATAATGTGTTGAAAATGCAACAAAAACGCCACAAAAGAGCAACTAAAAAGTGACAAAAAAGCGATGGAAAAAGTTGCAAAAATGTATTGAAAAACAACAATAGAGCAGCAACGCACGGGGGAAAAAAATCAATTAACATCAGTTTTGTAGGTCTTAGCTTTCAAATGAGGCGTTACACTGCCAGACTGGAAACAAAGGAACTCGGTTAAGAGGTTAATACACTTTTTCAAACTTTTCCCATTCCCACCTCATTATGTGACCTTCAAGTACCACCAGGTCAGTATTAAACAGTGTCTAAAAAGGGTTTAGAATAGACCTATGTTGGATTGAATTATGTCTAAACTGGGAGTAAACCACGTCTAAACAAGAAGAAACACCTAACTTGAATGTGGTACTAAAGAATAAATGAAATGATCTCTACTTAAAGAGGGGGTATTATGCTTTTTTCAATCACATAGCACCAGTCTATAACATACTACAATGATGACGTAACCTTCTGTTGGTCTGTATATGCAGTAAATTAAAATAACTGCCTTGACTAAAATTGCTCTCTCAAAATGGCTGTACTGAACGTCTTGAAATAGGCCTCTGTCTCTTTAAGAAGCTTTCCGACACGCCCCTTCAGCACACTGCTGTGGCATTTAAACAACACTACTGTGCGGGGAGGGGGCTCTGCTGAGCTGAGGAGCAGTGGTTGGTGGCTTGGCTGGTGACGAAAGGTCCAGAGGCGTCTCCAGGAGGTGGGGGCGTTTCTAGGAGGACTGAGGCATAGCTACACCTAAAATGGCTGCCATCTAAGTTTTTACTGATTACTCAAAAATATGTGAATGAGCCAAGGCAACACTCCAGGCATGTGTTTAATGAGGGAATGACATAATAACATGATATAAAGCTTGAAAAAGTCGATTTTACATAATACCCCCCCTGTAAAATGAATGAAAATTGCAGATGACCCGGAGGAACCCCTCCGTGAGCATTTGTGTGTGTGTGTGGCGATGTGACTTTGTGAGTAGTTTCTTTCTTTGACTTGATTTTCTGAAGTCATGTTTTGTTTTATCTTTTGTTTGGCACAACAGATCATTTGGAAATTCCAGCAAACAATATTAACATTCAGCTGCAGTTTGTTGGTTTGACCCACAGTGGGGGTGACCCTCTGTGTCTGCCAAACGGCCTTGAGCTTTGTCTCACACATACATAATATCCTCTACATTAAATATTTAGGCTTCCCAAGCGGTGTGCTCACAAATGCCTGACGAAACACATTCCCCTGACAATACGGCGGCCAAAGTCAATACAGACTTCATGTCCATATCACTCCAAAATACTTCACCTGTGTCTCCACTGGATTATGAGATTTTAATTTCGACACTTGGTCACACAAAGGAATGAATAATCACTGATACTGTGTGTAAGAGCATACCATTTGCCAGAAGGTTAATGATCAGGCAAAAGGACTTCTTTTCATGGCCTTAACATTGACTTTTGACACCTAGAGCAGCCAACAGTCGATGAGCTCTGTCGATGTTTTGGTGCCAATATGTGAAGACAAGTTATTTTTACCCAAACTATAGATTACAAGGTTACTGCAGTGCTCCAAGGTAGTGCTTTTCAACCTGGGGTCACTAGACCATTTCAGGAGGGCAGCAGACTTTATTCGAGACATATTTTCTATTTAGTTGGAAAGGAAATCATGCCCTAGGAGGTCGCGAACACCAACGGCTGTTATATCAGGTGTCATGACTACAAAAGATTGAGAGTCACAGCACAAGACTAAAAATAACAGCCATTAACATCAAAGTGCCAGTCACAGTATACATTTTCTGTTTGTGTTTGCAAACTTTAATAATAATAATAATAATAATAATAATAATAATAATAATAATAAAAAAAAAAAAAAAAAAAAAATAGAAAACAATGTGTAAAAATAGGTGATTATCAGTCGAGTTGTCAAGAAATTGTGTGTGGTTTACCTCAAGGTTCCATTCTGGGCCCAAAATTGTTTAACATGTACATCAACGACATTTGTAAAACGTCTCAAGTACTTAAATTTATCTTGTTTGCTGATGATACAAATATTTTTGCATCAGGTGACGACTTACAGCAACTGTGTCGGATTGTTAACTTGGAACTCAAAAGTGTCAATAAGTGGTTCAAACAAAATAAATTATCTCTAAATCTGAGTAAAGTAAAATGATGATATTCGGCAACCGTAATTCCAATGCTCAGGAAGCAATTCAGATAGAGGGTGTTGTCATAGAGCGGGTGCATGAAATCAAATTCCTTGGAGTTATTATTGATGATAAAATAACTTGGAAATCTCACATTAAATATATATCTACTAAAATATCAAGAAGTATTTCAGTAATAGCAAAAGCAAAGCACATTTTAAATATCAAAGCTCTACATATCTTATACTGTTCACTGATTTTGCCATATTTATATTATTGTACTGTGGTTTGGGGTAGTACTTATAAAAACACAGTAAAACCAATAGTATTGTTGCAAAAAGAGCTATCCGAGTAATTCATAAAGTTGGGTTTTTGGACCACACAAACTCATTATTTTTAAAATCAAAGATCATGAAGTTTTGTGACATTGTTGAGTTCCAAACTGTACAGATGTTATACAAAGCAAGATACAAACTGTTACCAGGCCAAATACAAAGAAGGTTCCAAGAACGTACTGGTCGTTACGAATTACGTGATGAATTGAACTTTAGGATTCAGAAACATAGTTCAACTTTGAAAAGCTTTAGTCCGACAGTTAATGGGGTACAATTGTGGAACAAAATGGATATGGAGATGAAACGATGTCCAAACATCAACCTGTTCAAATATAAATACAAACAAAAGACCCTTGAAAAGTACAGAGAAGAAGAAATACGTAGCCACAAGGGGGAGTTGTAGGATCAATTCGCAATTGCATTCTATTAACTAAGACAGTGTTGTTGCTCTGAACGGTTGTCATTCTATTGCGCTAAATTACAAAATTGAGAATTAGGTTAAGCGAGTTATGGATCTGCTGAGAGGGACCCTCCCAACGGGCTCATAAACCTCGTCTTTTAATGCACCACTAAGCATAGGAACATTATCTACATATACAGCCGGTTAGGGCAGCTGGGTGGGGGTCTGTTGATGGGGAGTTACTGCCCTCTTCAATGGACCCGCTCTACACCCTGGCTTTTAACGCACTACAGTATGTAGGGCTTACATATTACATAATCCATTGAATACACACAACAACAATAACAACAACTACAACAAGAACAACAAAAAAAAAAAAAAAAAACTGAATGAAGGAAATGACAACTGGGAAGTTGCAAGATCACGGATAATATAATATATTAATGTGCCTTTTGAACACAGAACTAGTGCCTTCTGAAATTGTTATCTGTGTTTGGCAATGATATCCATCTGTAACCTTCTGTAACCATCTGTAAAGAAAGAGAAAAGAGAGAAAAGAAAAAAAGGATGTGTGTATGTATGCATATATGTGTATAATAACTTAATGATAGCCTTTTTCACTTGCTTTGTATTAGTCATCGAGTACATGAAATGAGACAGTTGATGTAGTTGTGTTTCCTTCAGTTGTGTTTCCTTTCTGTTTCGTTAAACTCTATTAACTTATATTTATACGGACATTCTAGAGGTGCTTTGTGGGTGTGATCTGTGTTGAAACCACCGCTCTGGAGGGCTGTAGGTTCTCTTTTGCCGGTGGGGCAGTATGATGTTGCTTAATGAAGGATTGATAATGTAAATATAACAGGCAAATTGGGTCACGGGGGGTACGTTGTGTGTGTGCATGCTGTGTTCCTGCTCTTGTGTCTTGTACTCTGTAACATGCTCCCTGTACTATTGTGATTGATCAATTGTTTTTATTTCAATGATGTCGGGGTGGGCGCTTATAAGCTTCTGCTTCGGCCCACTCCTTTTGAGCAGAAATTTTAACTGCTCAAATAAATAAATAAACTAAACTAAACTAATAATAATAATAATAATAATGCCTTACACTTGTATTGCACTTTACAACCCTGTATTACCAAGTTTCTCAAAGCGCTACACTGTCGTCATTATTAATTCACTCCATATTCGGTGATGATAAGCTACTGTTGAAGTCACAGCTGCCCTGGGGGAGAGTGACGGAAGCGAGGCAACCAGTCTGTGCCATCGGCCTCTCCGACCACCAGAACCACTCACTCACACACTACATTCACCCCAGGCTTCCTGGTGTTCCAAACGGTCTCCCATCCAAGTACCAGCCAGGCCCTTCCTTGCTTAGCTTCCGAGATTACGTTTGTCAAGTTGCCGTCTCCCTGTCGCCACACTAGTGTAAGCGAATCAGCTGGATATTGGAAGGAAAGCTTTTCTTCTGTGTTTCTGAGCTACTGAACTCACTAAATTTGGCTCCCTCGTGCTATTTTATCATGTGTGCTGCCAAGTGTTTTATCAACTAGCTGGATAAATGTATGAACTTCTTTGTGACTTAACAGAAAGAAAAATGTGATGGGACTCTCAGTGAAAACAATTCACACGGCAGAGCCTAATACCACACAGTGTTTGACCGAGGAACGTTGTTTACAATTTACTGCTAGACATAGGCAACAAACATTTCACAGCCACACCATCATGCGTATGCGCACTGTGCGGCTGTCGGGCTTGGTCTGGGGTTCATGTAGCTTCAGTATAGATGTTGCTCTGAGCAGGTGGGACGGGGGCAGACGAGAGGAAACCTGAGCTGACAGATAGTCGCCCTGCCCCTGAAACAGCGACAGTGTGTTAGAGTTAGGGTCATAACAACGCTGTGGGAACCCAGGGTGCTATGGATGTCGCAGCAGCCCTTTGTGGATAGTTTGTGTATTGCAGGCAATTTAAAAGAAATAGGCTAAACATGTTCCCACGGCTCTGGGTCATAAGCATTTCAGAACATGCTTGTAGAGGTCGAAACTACAGACATATATATAACTACAGATATAAAAAATGTAGTAATTGCATTTTTCCATTACCTTCAAGAAAATATGCAAACATGACACAAGGGCCGGGTGAGTTAAAGGCTTAATTTCCCATGTTTACAAGCAGAAAATGCCGCGTCACCAAAAGCCCGGGTTACCGAGTCGTCTCTGACAAGCTCATTACACAAGTGACTGGCTACCGATATGAGGTCTTTTCAGTGCACACAGTAATCGCTTCAGCCACTCCAGCATTGAGATTATGTGGTAGAAGTACGAGCAGCGTCGGAGCCTTAGGGAATACTTGCCCCATGTACGAAATCGGCTATTATCTTGTGCTCGTGTGTTTACGGGAGGCGTGCTGGGAGCATGATTGTGGCGCCCCGAGCGTTTTTTCCAACTCGCTGCTTCGGTCCTTCGGATGCCGCTGGAGAGTAACAGTGTTCAAGTGACGTATAGTACGACGCATACAAGCTATACTACGTGCCAGAGATGCAATAGGCTTCTGTAATGCTTTTGGTCCATGCAGTTCATCTCAGGGATAAACTAGTAAAGCACAGAGAAAAAAAGGGTCTCCTCATTTCCTCAAAGGTCAAACCCAGGACAAGCAAACAATACTGTGGCATAATCATGCTCAGCGAATTTAAGCTAAAACACATATTAATAGGATGTAGCAACTTTTCATAAGATGAAACAATTACTGACATTTTGGCTTCCTTCAGTAATCTTTTTGCACTGGTGCTCTACTCAAAACGGAAGCAATTGAGAAAATCTGTTTTTGTACTCCTAATTAGCATATTGTAGCCTCAGATATTTCCAGGAAAACACTGTATCTAATTATAAAACATTCGTATCAATTTCTTGAACTCACAGGCTGTTTTTTTTTAGCATTTCTCTGAAAGTGACCCTGAAAAGTGACCCTGCAAGTTGTAAAACGTGCCTGTAAAGAAGAATTGGGATGCTATAGATATGTTAGGAAACTAAGGAATGAGTTCGGACCACAGTTAACATTTTAATTTAGTGGCTTCCTCTTTCATTGTAATAAAAAAACATTAATCAGGTAAAGAGACTTAAAGGAATAGGCCACAGTTTTTACATACTGAGATATGTTCTTACCTTAGCTTTGATGAGTTCATTTGTACCTGTCTGGTCTCCACGTGTGCCTTCCGTAACGTAAACACAGCACAGACGGCGTTAGCATTTAGCCTCTCTCTTCTCCTCTATAGCTCCAAACGAGGTGAAGATAGAAGCTACCAAACTCTTCCACGTTTTCCCTATTTAAATATGGTTACGTGAAGTGTTACACCATAAAGTATAATTACACAAAATTAAACAATGTGAATTTTCTAAGCGGATAAAAGGGGAACTATATTGTAAGGCGTAATATTACCAGGAGTAATTCGGCATCCGTGCAGTGATATCTTCACTTTACTGTGCGGATGCCGAATTACTCCTGGTATTATTATGCCTTACAATATAGTTCCCCTTTTTATCCGCTTAGAAAATCCACATTGTTTAATTTTGTGTAATTATACTTTATGGTGTAACACTTCATGTAACCATATTTAAATAAGGAAAACGTGGAAGAGCCTCGTAGCTTCTATCTTCATTTGGAGCTATAGAGGAGAAGAGAGAGGCTAAATGCTAACGCCGTCTGTGCTGTGTTTATGTTATGGAAGGCACACGTGGAGACTAGACAGGTAAAAACGGTGGCCTATTCCTTTAAACTGTGGGCGCAATGAAGTCTCACAGACAATAAGTGCTTGAAACAATATATTATTAAGACTGAGGAAAATAAGGTGTGGTTTTGATGAAGCTCTGACTTGGCACAGCAATAATGAACCTGGGCTGGTTAGATAAATTAGGTTTATGTTAAAATAGAGGTTTTAGCGACACATTATTCTAATTCTCCCTAAAAATAGATCTTAACAAATAGGTGGAATGAAGGAAGCACAGTTATGCCAAAGCGTAAGTTGTACCTGGTTTTGTTGACGACGAGCTCACTCTCGTGGTACCACTCGAGCGTCGGGGGCGGGACAGCGGTGAACTGGCAGTGGAACATGGCCTCCTCGTTCTTCATCACCACCTGGTCTACAGGAGAGACCACCGGCCGCGGGACGCTCTTATCTGAGGGGAGGACAGAGATTTATATCAACACGTTTTGTATTATTACATTATTTTAACTTATGTTTAGAGACAACAATATCTGATTTAAACGCAACCTATAGGCAGCTGCTAAAATACAAGCTATGGAGCCAAAGCAATGATTTTATGGTGATACATACATACACATAACACACACATCTTGAAGAATCAGACCAGAACGTCCCAGCTGCAATGCGAGACAGGGCTGACTCAATGCACAGTGACAGGTTTATTAATATTAGGAGGTGCAAACAGCTGCCCCTCAGGACAAGCCAGTGAACGTCACTTCAGAATGCAGTGGGGTCTCGTGTGTGGAAAAATGGCTATTATAGCTTTGTGAGGAAGAAAAACCAAAGTAATTTATAATAATCTTGCTCAAAATAACACCACGAGCTGATAACGCAGATGATGATGGTGATTATAATGAATAACAGTCGGAAACATCCATCGTCTTCCGCTTTATCCAAGTTAGTCGTAAATTGATGCATGTGCAAGAAAAATGCTCGTGATGAATAATGCTCCCTGCTGTTTCTTCATCACACAGATGAGGGATGGCAGTGGAAGGAATTATTAATGCAACTGTCAAAAACAAGCCATATTTTTAGGTAATGGCATGCTGAAACAAATAGAGCGAAATCCATGGCATGTACTACACAACAAAATCCAGGAAATGCAAATTCATTTTTCAACAGACGTGACCAAAGTGAACTGGATTACTCAATAAACCACAAAGACTAAAAAGACTAAAGCACAAAGTCCAGGATTTTTTTTTATAACATGATTAACCTCTTGAAAAAAAAGTGTAAAAATAGCAACAAAAGAGCGACCAAAAAGTGACGAAAAAAGTGACGAAAATGTGTGACAAATAAGTAATGAAAATGTAACAAAAAAGCCAAAAACAGAGCAACAGAAAACTGACAAAAACGCATTAAAAAAAGCTATGAAAACAAAGTTTAAAAAAAAACACAAGGAAATTATCCGTTTAGATGCGTTTTGTAGATTAATGTATACAAACTAAAACAATGCGTAAATTTAATAGAATGAATTGAGAAAACAGATGATACATGGAATAGCCAGTAGTAGCTGCCCACGGGTCTCAGATTGACATATATGGGTAAAACTATCCTTTTAACACTTGCCTTGTTCGGTCATTAAATCTCTCACATTTTAATAGTTAAACACATCAGATTTACAAGGGACACTCATATCACCCAATAAAACCTTCACAAATCCACTTTATCCTTGTATCCACATTCCTGACACTTTCCTCTGGCCAACCTCCTCCTGCTGCCGCGGCGCTCGGGCCAAAGTCCTGGATTACTGTGAGCTGACCTGCCAAAAACGGGGCTATCCCGTATCCCAGTACGCAGGATTAGGGGTGAATGATTTTTGTTCTTTTCCTTTTCTTGCCTAAAAAACGAGGAATGATCACCAGGCACGGCGTAATCTAGGTGCGAGTTTGAGTGAGCAGAAAATAGCTGGTTATTTCAAAGATGTAAAGGGGAGAAGGTGGAGTTTTGAGAGAATGGGACGTCCCAGGAAGTCTAGACGCCTCACTTTGAAAACCTGTCTGCTTGTCCTTAAGGTACAGCCGTAAAGCACAATAGAAGGTGGCAATTTGGTAACATAAAACTCGACCGTGAGCCATTCTTCCTGCGCAGGTGCTAAGTTGCGTGTCTCAAAGTGTGTGACTAATTGAAGTGAAGTGTGTTTCGAGTTACAAGGGGCAGGTGGCTGTACTGTACCTCGCTCTGTGTAACACCGGCGAGGGAGTTTACGAAGGGACAAATAGAAAATAGGAAAAGTCAGGTGTGAATAATGAATACATGAAGAGCAGACATGTACAACTTCATAGTTAAATTGTACCTGTTTTGAAAAGGTTACGAGAGCAGAAATTAATTAATGACTTACTGGTGTATTAACCTCTTAACCCCCGCCTTAACCAAGCACATTTTCTCCAGTTCAGCATTACCCAAATCTTAAAGCTTTTGCACTGGAAGACCTAAAAAACTGATCGCCGTGTTTTTGTTACATTATGGTCACATTTTTGTCATGTTTCCGTCTCTTTTTTTAGGCTTGTTTTCACCGTTTTTTGTCGCGTTTTTGTTGGTTTCTTCATCGCTTTTTTATGCTTTTTGGTCCCGTTTTTGTCACTTTTTAAGTCATGTTTTTGTCGCTTTTTTATTGTGTTATTGTGGCTTTTCCGGCATGTTTTTGGTGCTTTTTTATTGCTTCTTTGTCGCTTTTTGTCACTCTTTTGTTTTGCTTTGTCATCACTTTTTAATGGTGTTTTTGTCACTTGTTTTGTTGCCTTTTTTGTTTTATTAAAGGGGGGTATTATGTAAAATCGACTTTTTCAAGCTTTATATCATGTTATTATGTCATTCCCTCATTAAACACATGCCTGGAGTGTTGCCTTGGCTCATTCACATATTTTTGAGTAATCAGTAAAAACTTAGACGGCAGCCATTTTAGGTGTAGCTATGCCTCAGTCCTCCTAGGAACGCCCCCACCTCCTGGAGACGCCTCTGGACCTTTCGTCACCAGCCAAGCCACCAACCACTGCTCCTCAGCTCAGCAGAGCCCCTCCCCGCACAGTAGTGTTGTTTAGATGCCACAGCAGTGTGCTGAAGGGGGTGTGTCGGAAAGCTTCTTAAAGAGACAGAGGCCTATTTCAAGACGTTCAGTACAGCCATTTTGAGAGAGCAATTTTATTCAAGGCAGTTATTTTAATTTACTGCATATACAGACCAACAGAAGGTTACGTCATCATTGTAGTATGCTATAGACTGGTGCTATGTGATTGAAAAAAGCATAATACCCCCCTTTAAAACAGCGACGAAACAACATATTACAATTGTTTTGTCTACTTTCATGACAAAATATTGACTAAGACTAAAAGGAGAAGTAGTTTAGCTTTAGTAGAATTCATAGTGCAATATTTTGACTAAATAAAAAGTAAAATTTTTAACTGGTTTAAATAATTTCTCATAATCCTACTTGGCCCATGTGTTTGTCCACAATGGTGTTTTATACAACACTCTCAGCTCTGGCAAATCATGTTTTTATATTGTAGCTGACCTACATTTAACCAGGAAAGTCTCAAATCTAACTTTCAGCAGAATCCTGGCTCCAAAGGGGATCCTATTGTCACCTTTTATTAAGTTGTAGGGGAAACTGGAGAACCTGGAGGACAACTACAGACTAATGGGGGAGAACATGCTACAACTCAACATAGAAAAGCCCCAATCTGTTCTGGGAATCAAACCCAGTGAGGCGAGAGCGCTGACCATAGAGGTGTGAAGGAATTTTGCAAACGCTGACCTGAAATCACAGTCAGACTCACATTTAAGGATATCTTTCCGTGGTTTCTTTTTCTACGCTGTAAAGACGACATATTCAAATGTTAATGTATGTGTGGTGGATGTACAGCGTAATGTATGAGCCTGCGTGGGATGCAGAGGGAAAGGGTGCGAAACACACTCTCGATAATCGCGTTAAAATTCATCACCGTTCATCTTCCGCTCTCTCTCAACTAATGCCTTTACGATGCCGCAATTTACACTAGACCTGAGCATCGAGTCTGTGGAAATGTATTCAGAGGAGGATATGAAGTCATTTACAACCTGCACTAGCGGTAAGATCGGTAAGAGCATCCGTCCACTGATGTGAAGATCAGCAGTTTGAATTAGAGATGCACAGATCCAGCTTTTTGGCTTCCGATACAGATACTGGGGTTTGAGTATCTGCCGATATCCGATATTAACCGATACCAAGAGATTTCTTAAAAGGGGCATCTCTGGGTGAAAAACTGAATGGTCCTTTTATCTCCAAGATCAATAAAGTCTTCTCATGATGTTACAGATCAATTATCAATTATATTTATTAATAAACGAATGGAAAACATTTAACAGGGATCACTGGATTTTCAACCTTGGGATATAATAAAAACAACTGACATAAAGTGATCTGATCATTACAACTAGTGGATTTAAAAATATGTTATATCAGTTATTCTTTAACAACAGTTCATAAACTAAAATACAAACACTTGGCCACTCTCCATCATAGTTTCTGACCCAGCCTTGATTAGTTGGCGTTAGCATTAGCATGCTGTCACTAGCTTTAGCATACTGTGGCTAGCCGTGGCAATCAGAAATACATTTGCAGAGGTTAAAACTAACTCAGCTTGGATTCTCCAGGTTATTAGCTTCAGAATGACATACAGCATGTTCATATTCACTAGATTTAGTTGGTAAAAGTTGTGTTTTTAAAGCTGTGAGAGCCAAACTAGTATCTGTTCAGTATCAGATATATAGACGATATCCGATATCGTATTTTTCTAGTATCGGCTCCGATATCTAATACAGTACCAGTATCGGATCGGTGTATCCCTAGTTTGAATCTCTGGCTTCTCATTTAAATGCAAGTCCAGTTGTTTTGTTTTAATGTTAGCAAATTAAAGAAGGATAAGTCTGCGTTTCATTTTGTAACTTCCGAGTCTATAAAGTCTGTCCAATTGTGAACCACAAGCAGAAGAAAGAACTCTTTGTAGATGATGAATACGATGCGTTTCCTGTTTTGTTTCTGAATTATAACCTTTGAAAAGCTCTGAGAAAAACGAGGAAGATGGTTTGTTGGTCAACATTTAGGTTCAAGCGGAAAAATCCCGGAATAGTTTTTTCTTCGAGACGTGAGTAAAAGCGATCTACAAACCGATGATGTGGAGAGTGAAGTTGCTGTTGCTGCACACGTGTCCCGCCGCGTTCTTGGCGCAGCAGTAGTACAGGCCGTTGTCGTCCACAGACGCGCTCTTCAGGCTCAGGGTGCGCTCCTTGTTGTTGATTTGATGGGTCTTCTCCGTCAGCTTCACCCCGTCTTTGAACCAGTGACACGTGGGCCTAAACCGGGAGAGGAGAGGGGCGTGAGAGAGGAGGAGATGAATGTGCAGAAGAGGGTCACTGGAGCATGAGAGAGGCCAACATCAACACACAGGAGCAGGTTTTTACCAACTCTTCAGATCCCTGACCTTTAAACACTGAACTCCAGGTCCGGGTCGAGTGAGCAGACTTACCGCGGGTGCCCCTCGATGTCGCAGCGCAACGTGACGGGGACCGAGCTCTCGATGTCTCCCTCTGAAGCCGGCTCCTTCAGGGTCACGCCACCGCTCTCCAGGTCTGAACACAAAAGAGGAGGAATCTTTATTAAAAAAAACAGTAATAAAAGCTGCAGTACAGAGAGAGCATATGCACACATAAGACGCCATCAAAAGTGTGATTAACTGTGGCAAAAGAATGGAGAAAACAAAATAATACTAATGTCATATTGAAAGACCACAGGGTTTATACAGGAACAAGCAAGACAAATTTAATCATATTAGTATATAAGGGTCGACAGTGGAGCAGTTGGTAGAGCGGGTCGTCTTGTGATTGGAAGGTTTGAATTCAAGCTCCCACAGATGCACACTAAGGCAAGACACTTCACCCACCTTGCCTCCGGTGTCTGTGTACATTGGTGCATGAATGAAAGTGTGAATGGGTGAGTGGTTCCTTGCTGTAAAGCGCTTTGGGCCAAATGTAGGTAGAAAAGCCAAAATAATTTGTGTTTTAGACTTTGATTTTTTAATGTTTGACAAACCTAAGCAGTAAAAGCCAGCGGGAATCCAATTTAATGATTTTTGATGATATTCAAGGCCTTAGTTTTGGACAATTACTGTAATTTAAGATAGAAGATAGATAAGAGATGAGATAAGCCTTCATTGAGCTCACAATGGAGAAACTCACTTGTTAAATCAGCTCTCAGAAACACTCGGGGTGTGCACAATAAACAGGAAATGTGCAATCAATTAACCTCTTAACCCTCGCCTTAACCGAGTGCATTTTCTTCAGTTCGGCTTTACCCAAATCTCAAAGGTTACAGCCTCATTTAAAAGCCAAGACCCATCTAAGCTTCTTGCTCGTTATGATTGTCACGTTTTCGTCCTTTTTAGTTGTGTTTTCGTCACGTTTTTGTTGCTTTTTTAATATGTTTTGGTCACATTGTTGTGGCTTGATCACAGTAACAGTATGCTTTAAAAAAATGACTGCAGCCAAAGCGCGAAAAAAAAAAGCAATGAAAATGTGACTAAAATATGTCAAAAAAATGTCAAAGATGTGACAAAAGAGCAATGAAAACGACTATAACGTGGTAACAAAAACAAGGATGAAGCTTAGATGAGTTTAGTAATTCTTTCAAATAAGGCGTTACACTGGCCTATAGGCCGTAAAGTCCAGTCCAGAGCTTTTAGATATGGGTAAAACTGGAGAAAATGTGCTCTGATCAAGGTGTTAAAAGTCATTATTATCAACCTTTGTATCAGACTCAAAAGTAAAAATCATGTAAAAGAGACAGACATAACAGAAAGTATATTACGATTACAATCCATATAAACAGTCCCTACTTTAAAGTACCGAGCTGTACCGGATATCCCTCTCTTCAGTTCTTGTAAGAACACATATAATTTCATTCCATGAGTCTCATAATTTCTCAGGACAGCATAATGTGGTCACATTATTCTGCACAAAGAGCAGACTGGCGGGGGGACTTTCAAAAAGAGCCTACGAAAATCATTGTATTATTTGTATTTTTTTTCCCCCTTAAAGCTTTTTTTAATTCATTGTATAGAATATAGAATACCTCTATTTACTATTAAATGCCCAATGGAAACCCTGTACAAGTTCTTTTCCCACAAATTTTTAAAAACACCATATAAAAGTGATTATACTTAAAATGCAGCCAAAGATAAACCTTGGATTTGCCCACGTTTTATCCATGAATATTCCGCGTTTTTAACTAAAAGTGAGAAGAGAGAGGCTGAGAGGAGAGAGTCGGCAGGGGAATCGAGTTAAGTGGCTTCACGTTGTCTGCTCTAAAGGACACGGACACAGACTGGAGCTGCAGGGAGCATCACTGACTCACATTCATTAGAGGGACGTGCCTTTACACGGCTTTTTATAGACTTTTAATGGACACTTCATTGACTTGCTCTGGTAAACCGGCCACTCAGCTGCCGTCAGGAAAGACCATAAAAATCTATTAAGGGGAAATGAGCATTAAACATGTTTGCACTATTAGCCACAAGACATTACTGTAAAAATGGGAAAGTGATGGAAATGGGATATGACAAATGGCATTGTTGTGCTTTATATCGCATTAATTTGTGTCAGAAGAAGACCGTAATGCAGGCAAAATCTAAACAATAAAACAAGTTACTGTTTTTAATGGGACAAAGTGGAAAACAGGCACAATGGGAGAACGTACAATCTTTAACAAAGTGTGTTTAAACTGAGGCTGTAACTTTTTAGATTTGGGTGAAGCCGAACTGAAGAAAATGCACTTGGTTGAGAGGTTAATACCCGATGGAAACCCTATACAAGCTCTTTTCCCCCAAATCTTTAAAGGGGGGCATTATGTAAAAGCGACTTTTTCAAGCTTTATATCATGTTATTATGTCATTCCCTCATTAAACACATGCCTGGAGTGTTGCCTTGGCTCATTCACATATTTTTGAGTAATCAGTAAAAACTTAGACGGCAGCCATTTTAGGTGTAGCTATGCCTCAGTCCTCCTAGGAACGCCCCCACCTCCTGGAGACGCCTCTGGACCTTTTGTCACCAGCCAAGCCACCAACCACTGCTCCTCAGCTCAGCAGAGCCCCTCCCCGCACAGTAGTGTTGTTTAGATGCCACAGCAGTGTGCTGAAGGGGGCGTGTCGGAAAGCTTCTTAAAGAGACAGAGGCCTATTTCAAGACGTTCAGTACAGCCATTTTGAGAGAGCAATTTTATTCAAGGCAGTTATTTTAATTTACTGCATATACAGACCAACAGAAGGTTACGTCATCATTGTAGTATGCTATAGACTGGTGCTATGTGATTGAAAAAAGCATAATACCCCCTCTTTAAAAACACCATATAAAAGTGATCAAATTATGTCTAAAACCAAAAGCAAAATCAAGACTCTAAACAAGGACTTAAGAAAAATCATGACGAGGTGTAATGCCTCATTTGAAAGCTAAGACCTACAAAACTCTTCTATCCATCTTTTTTGTCACGGTTTTGTTTCTTCTTTTGTGGCATTTTTGTCACTTTTTCATTGTGTTTTTGTCACTTGTCTGTAGCTTTTTTTTAAAAAATGTGTTGCATCTTCATCCTCATTTTTCGTCTCCTTTTTGTTGCTATTTTGACGCTTTGTTCAAGAAGCTTTTAGTTTGAGTAAAGCCAAACTGGAGAAAATGTGCTCGGGTTATGAGGTTATGTTATGTGTCCTTTTAGGCCGACTTGGCAAAAATGTCAACAAAAAATCAGTCAGGTAGAAGACTTTTTGCTATGTATTGCAGGTCTTCTTGTGATAACAATATTATGTCAACCAACATCGCGATAAGGATAATCGATATTTACCATTTAAGCGCAAATAGTAAAACCACATGAAATTGCAGTATTTCAAAGCATGATTGTTTTCAGTTCAAGGTTGATATAGCGCATGCAAAAAACCACATTGTCAACTTCTTGGACACATTTTCACTTTCACCTGTAGAAATTCAAAGCCCCGTCTTACCATTTACAAAGCTCTCGTCTAGGCCTCGACACGCTCTTAGAACATATCAGTCTGGTCCGCCGCATGACACTCGCAACAGCCCGTACAACCAATCAATAATACGGCCATCCAAAAGAAACACAACATTGATTTAAGGCCCTGTAAATCCATCTCTTTTGACACAACGGATAATGGAAGCCTTTTAATCAAAGACGTGGCAAAAGCCGTCACCTTTCAGTTTTATACCGTGGATCACGTTGACAAATCTTTCCAACAAAAGCACCAGACGTTTCAGATCATGCACAACAATGACGGGGATGTCCTTAAAGCTCTCCTTAAAAAAAAACTAAATTGTACGGCGCATTAAGTTGTCAGCACCTTGTCAGGAAAACGCCTTTTCACGACAAGCTTTTCTTTGGGATTCCCCTTTCCGTGTTGATGCGTGTTGACGGTACAAATGCCAAGCGTGTCTATAGTGAAAAGGGGACATGGTAATTGTTGTTTGCGTGATGCTATAATAGTCTCGGTGATTAGAGACAGCCACAGGACACTCACAGTGCGGCAGCATAGTTTGACATGGCCCCGTTTGTTTCTGTCACATGGTTTACATGACTGTAAAATGATATTTCACTTTGAGTCATTCTTTTATACAGAGCTGTATTCATTTAGCCTGGGGGAGCTTCATGGTAAGTCTGCATCTTTGCTGTTGGTTTTATAGTATACAAAACAAGCTTGGAGGTTCATGTTAAAATGCTGAGTTGCAATGGGAAAAATGCAACACGAGCAATATGTAAACTAAGTAAGAGGCCGAGGAAACAGAAGCACATGCTCATAAACATGGATGGGGCTTGTTTTAATTTTGCTGAAAGGCTGTGAACTCAACTAGTCACAGTATACAGCTTGTCCAGAGTGAAAATAATAATTTATCATGACTAAATTGGAGTCGATTTGATCAAGAAGGAGTGACTTAATATTTGATTTCACCAAGATCAATCTAAAACACTGCTACAGAAAGAAAACTACACACAATTTATCCAACGGCAATGAACTGTTTTGAAATAGAACTCCTATCGAACATTTCTCGTCAATAATTAACTTTAGACGAAGTGCAGAAATGATGCTTTCCATCTGTAAAACAGTCAGACATGGACATATCTATATTTGTTGAACAAGTCATATGCAAAGCCTTAAAAACACAAGCTCCGTCACCAATATTATAAACTACTGCTCAAATCATTCCGTCTATTTGCCCCCTACAAAATCTGTACCTATATCTTTTTCATTGATTTTCCGTCCGTTTCCAGCCTTATGGGGTCTCACAGATGAGCTGCTAGATAGCCTTGCCATAAGGTCGAAGAGGCGGCTGGAGAAACACCTGTCAGGCTGAATTACACAGGAAACAAGCCCCAGAGGCTCATGGGAAACGGTCTCTGCAGTAACAGCTAACATGCCCATAACCCCATCTGAGGCTAGCAGCGCTCATTAGCTCCTCTCCCGCGCCAGATGCCCCCGGTCTGTCGCTGTTTGGGTCTGTGGAGGTTTGTGATGCATGTAGCTCTCCAAGCATAAATGAACAGTATGTGAAAGTCAACAGGTATAAAACAAGGCTAAGAACAAAGAAAAGGTACAGAAACATAAAAAACAAATCCCTAGAGAAGCGTTTTGATACTGAGGCACTATATTATATTATATTAGTGACAGTAGAAAAAAAATGTTTTTTTACTATAACTACAACACAAGTACAGCAATAGTTTACTGTTTATGCACATTTAGCAAACAATAAAGAATATTCACACCATATCTACATAATACTATACTGTTATTGTGACTCCCTCCTGGAACTGCCACCTTAACGTGGGGAGGGGTTTAAGCACCTGAATGATCCTGGGAGCTCTGTTGTCGGGGGCTTCGTGCCCCTGGTAGGGTCTCCCATGGCAAACAGGTCTTGGGTGACGGGTCAGACAAAGAGCGGTTCAGAAGCCCTTATGAGAGACCAACAGGCCCGGTTAGAACCATGAGGCGTCCTTCTGTGGACCCACCACCTGCAGGAGGAGCCATAGGGGCTGGTGCAATGTGATTTGGGCAGCTCCAACGGCTGCCCCACGACCCGGCAACGGAAAAGTGGAAGAAAATGGATGGATGGATGGTTATTGTGATTTAGTTCTGTTGTATTCACAATTCCTTGGGACTGTAATTAAGGATATAGTGCAAAATACATTATAAGTACTGATATTATGATATTACAGTCTATTTACAGCATTTTGATGGTCAATTCCATGTTATTGCTGGGTTTCACGTGACATCACAGCGTTCTAAAGCCCTATAATATTATATAGAGGTAAATTAGTTTGTTTTTGAGTAAACTTTTGTTGTTGTACAGAGAGATCGTGGACCCAGTGACTGATATAAATGATCATTTTTGTAATTCATACAGTTTCTTTTAGTTACAACATGTGAAAATGTAATAAAAACTGGCTCCTGCCCCCACTGGGTACTGTGACATCATCACATTCTAGAACCTGAACACACATAGTAATTACAAATTAATTTCTTATTACAGTGTACGGTATTGAACGTTTTGTAATCTTCTTTCTTGTACACCAAAACTTGCTGCTTTCCTTCAACTTTATACAGTGCTGTAGACACTGTGTTTCTATGTTTTATTCAATATGTCAATAATTACATATTGAATGTAATATGTAATTATTACATTCAATAATAATGTCTGAGGCCAGATGCTGCAGACCTGTCATTAGTGAAGTGAAACTAAACATTGAAATACTGACTCACTCTGCAATGGAGAATTAGGCTTGTATTACCTGTATGTATGTATTTATGTGTCAGTGTGAGTCAGTGAATGTGACGTGTCGAGAAGGTCCCGTTTGAACTTGCCCTAAAGAACAGGTGGGAGTTTCACTGATCATGTGACTCGAGACTGTTTGGAGCTGGTTCAAAAAGAAGCTTAGATCTAAATATGTGCCATGGAAGTGTAAAACCAAGACTTGAGTTAATACAATAATCGTACATAAAGACAGAAAATGTGCAGTCTACACTCTTTTCTCAACACACTGATTGAATAATTTAATGGAGCACCTAGAGGAAACCTACAGACATATGGGGAGGACATGCATACAGTATAGGGGAGATCCTCTTCCTGTGAGGCGAGACGCTAACCACTGGCACCAACAAGCCGCCCGCCGTGCAGTTATAGGCGTTGGAATGTATCCCATTACTTAAGGTCAAAGGCAGGCACTTTGTCACAGGACACTGACACTGGCACCAAGACCACATGGGATTCAGTACTTCCCCAAACTCATAACACATGTCGTAGGTCTGGACACATTTACTTTTTACATTTTTTTCGATACCGGTTCTGGAAAGATACTTTGTTTACGATACCGATACCTGGACGATACTTTTTTCGATAGTTACACTAACATATTTGTCATATAGTATGCTACTGGACACAATATCGACCTATCGTTCAATAATAACAGATAAACAATACATTTTTGGCCTCAATATTTATCATAATTTATGTGTCAATACATTTGTGTGTCATATTTCATGTTCAATGTGGACATCTTATGATTAAGTACTTTCGAAAAGAGTCTTATAGAACCATATAGTATATGCAGAACCATAAAACATAACATAATGTTAATTTATTCTATCAAAGACCATTTTTTAACTGTCCCTGGACCCAACGGGCATCAAAGCTTTTTTTTTTTGGTACTTGCATTTGATACTTTTGTTTTTCCATACCAGTAGTCCCAGGCTTTTCTATACCATACTGGTATTGTTTAACGGTACACTGCCCTGTTAGTCAGAGGCCCAGTTCTAGCCATGTGAATTCGGGTGAAGAGATGGAAAATGTGGATGGGCAAATACACAGCCTGACCTCCCAAAAAAGTTGCCACAAAAATAACCAAATGTCACGTGCTGTAATATTGTGTTGAACAGCTTTTAGCTTTGATTACAGCATGCATTTACTGTGGCAAAAGATCCCTTGTTAGATCTTGTACTGATGATGGGAGAGAGTGACCACTGCACAAAGCCTTCTCCAGCACATCCCAAAGACTGTCAATGGGGTTAAGATCTTTTTTTTTTTTTTATAGCCAGGATTACAACATTTCTCCTCGTCATAATAACATTGGTCATATTAATAACAGTAATTTCATGACATGTACGGATTTCAGCAGCTTTAACTCTAAGAATAATTGGTCCCGGCGCCTACGTTAACCATATCCTGTAGTTCATCTGTTCTCATCAGCGCTGAACACGTTCCCACATTATAATTTAACACTCCTCCTAATTACCCAATGATCCGCCGGGCCCGTCCCACACTTTCTGATGGGGATTATGGGAGGAATTTGCCGCTAATAGGTTATGAAAGAGCGCCTTCTGTTTGGGCGAGAGGACAGCTGGAGAAACCTGAGCTGTGAATAGAGAGGGAAGTGTGTGGCTGTCGCTAAAATGTGGGTCAATTTTGGCGACTAAATTAAACAAGCATTTTAGGCCTAACCAGCTGCAGCACTTAATGGACCACGGCTGACAACAATTTCACAGTCACAAGGCAGTCATTGTGGTAAAAGATGCTGAATAAAAAATACCCATTTCAAGGGTCACATGAGTTCGACCACATTAACTTAATTATAGGTGAAAAACAATTGAATATAATTATAATGATTATGAAAGTATCCCACAGTGTCGTCTGGTAGCTTTCGGATACTAATTGCCAAGTGATTTTTGAACAAAGAAAATCATATTAAACACATTTAACATATTCCTTTACTTGATGTTAGGGAGTAAATACATTTCAGCTTGAGTTTGATACAACAATATGTCACTTTGTTGAGTAAAATCTACATTAAATTTCCCCCCCCATTTTTAAAGAGATTTGTGGGTATTTGTGAGTCACTATGCACCTTTGCGCTTCACCAAATAATTGTTGAAGTTATGCCACAATAGACAGTGAGGTGGATGCTTGGACTGACAGCACCATATGGACAGGCTTTGCATTAATTTTGCATGGTTTTGGGAAGGGAAAAAAAAAACCTATAGCTCCAGCCGAGGCTTGAGCGAGAGTGATGGAGCGAGAGAGAAGCTGATAAAGTGTCAGATTTGATCATGTGTGGAGGATCGAGGTCAATGGGCCGGAGACAAGTACGGCAACCCAGAGGGACAAAAGACTGCGGGGACACAATACACTGCGAAGTGGACAGTGCAAGGGAAGTGTGGTCAAGGATGAGGAGTGAATAAGAGGAATGGCCAGGGAGAAGAAAGTTGCATGATTTTTTTTTATTTTTACTTCAAGGATTTATCTATAGCACTGGTTCTCAACTGGTGTGGCGTCGGGACCCACAATCACCCTGGGACAACAAGCCGTGACCCAAATACGAATTATGTTAACTATGTAAAATAATGCCTTTTCTCAAGCTTCTGTTAAATACACATTAAATAAAAGCTAGAAGTATGATCAAAACAACTGCAGAGAGTCCATAATGGCCCTGAAGAAAGCAGCTTTTTAAAAGTAAACAAACCGCTAGCTTATGAGCTAAAGACATTTGAGACCTACACATGTCTTCTTCTGAAACACTGAAGAGGCACCAAGAGCCCTCACACCTTCAGCACAGTGGAGGAGTCAAGAGGAGCTACAGGAAACAAGGAAGGGACAAGAGGAGGAGGTATCCGGGCAAGACTCACAGCTAAGCCACACATGCCTTCTGTCCCTATAGTGTTCTGGCTAATGGACGTTCACTGGAGAATAAAACTGATGAACTGCTAAGCTCTTCCCAGAAGATGGTGAAAGACTGTGGTGGGGCGGAGGGAGCTGCACAGGAAGAAGAGGAAGGAGGAGATGGATGAGCTGACCAGTGCAGGACACCACGCTCTGAAACAGGGACAAACCTAGGAGGCACCGTTTCAGAGGATCAGGGGCGCACTGAAGGCAGCCAGGTTTCCTCCAGGTGCTACGGTTTCCTCTACCTTCAAAAACATGCCGGTCAGGTTGGCCCACAGTGGCAGCGCGGTTAAGTCGCAGCGGATCAGGACTAACACCTGTACATTATTTTGTTGTACAGTTGACTAGTCTGGTGACTGGTGTTTATAAGTAATGAGGTTATGGTTATTAAGCAAATGAGAAAGAGCAAAAGTAAAGAAAAGTACAAATTGTAAATAAAAATAAAATAAAAATAAATGCTTATACATATTGGTAAACTGCATACATTTCTATCTTCGTGTTGTCTTCTTACTTTGGAAGTCTTGTAATCATCATGTGATTTTCTTTTAGTTAAACATGAATGTTCTTTCTTTAGCAAAGCTGCTGTACGTAAAGTCAATATGGACAATTGTAATTGTGTAATCCAGGAATGTGTAATGTAAAGTGTTATATTGTACGAGATGATGTACACTGTAACCGGAATATGGGGTAGGCACTTATAAGCTTTCTTGCTTCGGCCTACTCCTTTTGAGTTTTTGCTACTTTATTTATTTTCTGCACTGCTACAATGTTAATGTAAATAATGTAAACAATCACTCAAATAAATTCCAAACTAACTAACTAACTACAGTTGTACAATAACAAATAAACCACTTACTTACTTAAAAATACCATCATAACGTCATTTTAACAAACTCAAGTCACTTAATATTTTTTCTGTACCTAAATATTAAAAGATGTGTTTTCCGGGAAAAGCTCATGACCCACTGAAAACTGTTCCACAACCCACTTTTGGGTCACTTCAAATGATGCACAGCGGGGTCAATTGCAGCTGACCAACATGTCCAACAGCACGTGGTCCTGCTCTAGACACCGACCTGCTGCTGGGACAAAAGAATAAAGGAGCACAGCCTCCATTTGTCAAACAGGGAGGGGTGTTTTCATTTTAATACCTCCACAGGCGGGACTGGCCCACCACAGCATTAGACCATGATAAATTAACTATGTGTGCTTTAAACGGGGGGAGGGGAGACACTGTACGCCCCACCCACTCAACCCATTTACAGTGAGGACACGCGATTTCGCACACACTTGAACGCACCACATGGATTAGAGCTGGAGGGGTTTAACGCGACTTTATCGTCCGGTAAATGCATGTTGGGCCAATATGACTCCAGCTGTCACAACATGGACTGGCACTGCTTTAGAGACACAAGGGTCAAGGAGACAGAGATTCATGACGTCCCACAGTCAATGTATTAGATCCATTTTAATTGAGTAAACAAAACAAAACAAAAAGACAAATGATGATACAATTTTAAAATAATATTGCAAGCACATATTTGCAGTTTTAATATATTAGTATTGAGGTCATTATTTAGTCGGGTGTTAACTGATGTTATAAGGGTTGATGCCACGGATTTGTCTGTGGAGGATGTGTATTGTATTTTATTCATATTAAGTCTTAAAATCCTTAATTTATTCTTAACCTCTTACCACCCGCCTTAACCGAGTGCTTTTCCTCCAGTCCGACTTTACCGACCAATAAAACTGATTTTAGCGGATCTTTTTCCTTGTGTTGTTGCCGTCACGTTCTTTTCATGAGTCTTTGTCACTTTTTTTGCTGCACCTTCATCCCGTTTTTGATCCCCTTTTTTATTGCCCTTTTGTGTTGTCTTTTTATCCTCGTTTCTTCTCGTTTTTTGAACCGTTTTGAAACTGGACATACGAGGTCGGTTGTATAGACGTGCTTTTTGTTGGACAATGTCTGAATTTGTTGTGGACAATGTTGTCTTTGTGTATGTTTTTACTCACAGTCACAGCCGATGCTTTTCTTCACGGGAATAATGTATTTTCTGCTAACTCTATGTGGCCTAGTGTTTGGTCTGTGTATTTTAGCAGGCCTCAGTGTAGTTTCATAAACATACAGAAAACAAACAGTGGTATTGGACTGCTTGGTTGGCTTTAAGCATTTTTTACACAAATATGCAAGCAAAAGCCGAGACACAATCTTTTATTTTTGTTAACGTTTTAGATGGTAATGAATAACCCACTTTCTATTGTACCACTGTAACATTAGCAGAGAAATATCCAGGCTACACTGACTACAGAAGCCCCGAAGGATCAAAAATCAAACTCACAATTCCCACTGGGTTTAGGTACAATATGGCTCATGTTAGATAATTCATCGTCAGCCAGATGTGTTTCATAATGGGCTGAAAAAGTAATGTAGATCGGAGTAAAAGTATTACAATTTCATTAGTCAAGTGGTCAATACTCAGTACAGTATTGCCACTCAAGTAAAATCAAACGGTTTTTTTTCTCCTCTGTGAACGAACATTTTCTGATACTGTAATATTATACGACTGCCCCACTTCTGCTTTTCTTTCATTACTTTTTATGGCTCGGAATAATTCAGGCTTCTCCAACTACAGAAGCCTCAGAGGAACAAAACTCAAATCTTAAATACCCCCTGGGTCCCTGTAACAAGATAGACCTGATGCTGGATCATTTATCTTATGCAGGGGGAGTTTTGAGACGTACCAAAGTTTCGAAACAGGCAATAATAAAGAAAAAATATATACCGTATATATGAAAGCAGTGTGTGTGTGATATGGAAATGTATTATTTGACTTTTCCTTCCACATCGTATCACAAAGTCTATACCATCATTAAAAAAGTCACGATTTCACAAATACATGTGAACTGCTAAAACAACGCTAGCATTTTAGAACATAATTGTATAAGTCTATAAGTTATCGAAATGAGGCTGATAATGCAAAATGCTAATTGCGGCAATGGAGTTTCTTAATTGATCGCTATCTAACTTGTAACAATAATTAATATAACCATAAATGTATACAGTGAGGATAGACGAAAGGGTTTACCGTGACTAAATACAGTGAGGAAAATAAGTATTTGAACACCCTGCTATTGCTGCAGTGTGTGCAAACCTGGTGAAAAACTACAGGAAACGTTTGACCTCTGTAATTGCAAACAAAGGCTACTGTACCAAATATTAACATTGATTTCCTCAGGTGTTCAAATACTTATTTGCAGCTGTATCATACAAATAAATAGTTAAAAAAATCATACATTGCGATTTCTGGATTTTTTTTTTTTAGATTATGTCTCTCACAGTGGACATGCACCTACGATGACAATTTCAGACCCCTCCATGATTTCTAAGTGGGAGAACTTGCAAAATAGCAGGGTGTTCAAATACTTATTTTCCTCACTGTATGTTCAAGACAGTAAAATAAAGTGAAAATGCATGTCATAAAAGCTTAGACAAGAGTTACCCAAAGCCTTGTTTAAGCATACTTTAAACACTGCGCTCTTATCAAACAGACCTTCCGCTTCAGCGTTCTCATATTCCCGTCAAAAGCAGCTGTGTGGTGCATTAAGAGCATTTATATGAGTGCCACTGGTGTGCAGCCACTGAGCGCCTGTTTCCTGCTGAGCGCTGTCGTCTGTGTGAGCACTCAGATTATTGGCATGAAATGGACTAAATACACGGTGCGATAAAGGCGCACAGCCGCACAGCCACAAGAATGGAAATGATTGGCGGACTGCTGCTGATGTTGGATTGAAAGGGAAAAGTCTCCATAGACCGTATTAGATGTATTAAAAGAACATTTGTTTACATTTTTTGGTATCACTTTGTTTTACAGTACCTTAAAGGGATATTTCAGGATTTTTGACATTGGGCCTCATTCCTAGTTATCCAGGGTGTTGTTGATGGCTGGAGATATTTTTTTCTTAAATTCATGCAGTTCTTATATTTGAAGAGTCTAGTGGTGCTAGGCTAATGCTAGGCTAAAGCATTTCTATGGTATCAGTTAGCCTGCATTAAAAACAGTCTGACCCACTCCACAGTGCACCTGAGGTAAATCACTTATAACACCAGACTAACCATATAAATGTCTGTGTTAATAGAATAATTTTAACCATTTTGCATTTAAAATAACTTATATTTGAGCGGCATCAGCTTTGTGGCTGTAAGCTAACGCAGCGGCGGAGTGATCTGCGAGAAAATAGTCCCTCAAAATGCGGTAATTCATGTGATACAAGCTCAGTTATATTTAAAAACTATTCTATTAACGCAGACATTTATATGGTTAGTCTGGCGTTATAAGTGATTTGCCTCAGGTGCACTGTGGAGTGGGTCAGACTGTTTTTAATGCAGGCTAGACTTTACCATAGAAATGCTTTAGCCTTGCTCTAGCCTAGCACAACTAGACTCTTCAAATATAATAACTGCATGAATTTAAGAAAAAATATCTCCAGACATCAACACCACTCTGGATAACTAGGAAATGAGGCCCTGTTTCAAAATCCTGAAATATCCCTTTAATACATTGTACCTAACTAAATGTAGTACAATGTAATGTGCTCAGTAACATTGTGTAATAACTTGTACCTATGGGTTAGTTACACAGTGGAATAACTTGTATTAGTACTTTGTAGGTACATAATGTAATAGGACACGAGACCCTTAGGGTTAGAGTTATGTCTTATGTACCTACAAACTACAAATACATATTATTCCATTGTGTATCTAACCCATAGGTACAAGTTATTACACATTGTTACAGAGCACATTACATTGTACTACATTTAGTTAGGTACAATGTATTAAGGGTACTGTAAAATAAAGTGATACACATTTTTTTGTAAGCATTTTTAATAAGTAATGCATGTAAATAATATGTCAAAAACTTAAATCATATGAAAAGTGGTCAATATAAAGATTGCAAAACTACCTTTTAATTATGGACTTTTGTGTTGCCAGTTCAGTAGGTAACAATGTTTATCCTAACAAAGATTGGTGGTGGTCAGATCCCTCATACTGGCATGACTACTGTATTGGAACCATCTTTCTTGAATGAACGTTATGTGATACAGATGTTATCCAAGATTAAGAGTTTAAGATCCAGACTGCCCTTTTAGACCGTTTTCAAAATACAAAAAGCATCGCACACATAGGTAGCCGACGTCCAAAGTTAGGTTTATTAGTGCTAATGTTTTGGAAGATCCTTCTCCAGATAATTTTCTTTTTCTCTTTTTTGAACCACAGAGTGCATGTGGAGAGGACCGGTCCGGGTGGCTTAGATCTTCTCCAAAGATTTGGTGACTCATGTGCGAGTAGTCTATTCATTTTATTGGTAACATGGTGGAGAGCTGCACAATTAACAGCAATCAAAATTAAGTGGTGACAATTATCAAATCAATCCTTTTCAAACTAAAAAAATCTCATAATGTAACTGCTAACCCTGAAGTTTAGATCTCTTCCAACATGTGACTCATGTTATTTTAGAGATATATGTGTATAATTTATGAAGCAAGCTGAATGTTGATTATAAAACATAAATCATAAATCTAATCGTAGTACTTGTCAGAAACATTGTAATTAGATGCAGTATTTTTTGCCAAAATCCTGCAGCACTATCGGCGTAACTGTAACTTTTATCACACAGCTGCATTATGTCTCTACTGTGAGCGTTTGTATCCGGACACATTTTACCGATCCCGTCAGGTCCTTGCCAGTAAACCTCTGGATGTTCCCTCCGTGTTCTGCGTGGGAATTTTAATGAACTGGCAGTGGGTTCGGTTGACTTCGGGACACGGTAAAAAAAAAGGCTTTGAACAAACTGGTGGTTCACGTCTGACTCGTTTTTGATCGGTTGCAGTGAGTCGGTTATTATTAACAGGGAAGATCATGTTCACTGCCCCACATGAAAGGAGCTCTTCTGGACATGCGGGGGAAACTTATAATGTTTGGGTTTGTTTTTGATGAGAGCGTTGATTTATGAGGTTAAAGTTTAAACCGGCCAAACGCAATTTGTCCTGGTGAATCTAAAACTAAATAAAATACTTACTTTTTGACGGCACAGACGGGTACTGTATAAGACATGAGTATGGGTGTTGTCTTCAAACTTGGAAGGCGACAAATTGTTAAAAGGTAAGGAGGAGTGGTCGTAGCAGTAGTGGAAAAATGGAAAAAATATTAGTAGTAGGAGTAGTGGTAGTATCTAGTTTATTATTTGTAGTTGTATTATTTAGACTCCACTTTTATTAATAAAGGTGCATTCTGCCACCTTTTTATGCAAAAAAAAAAAAAAGGTGTATGTAACTGACCTTTTCGCGACACAATTTCCATCACAGTGGCCTCTACAACTCTCCGGGATCAATTGTTTTGTAGGTTTTCTGGTGAGAGGGTCCGTCAGCAGGGAAAACCTACCAGAAACTCTAAAAACAATGGATCCTGGTGCATCGTAGAGGCCACTGTGATGGAAACTAAAGGCACCATAACCACTCATACAGCCGCTGGGTCACTGACAGGTCAAAAAAATAAATAAAATAAATAAATAAATAAATAACATAAAACGTTGCATAATGCATCTTTAAATATTCGTTTGCCCACCTACTCACTAAAATACCAGTTCATTTTTAAATGTCTTTCTTTTTTTAAAATCATGAATATTTACAGTATTCCCCTGTTTAAAGAGTACCTAAACGGGCGTGCCAAAGCCTTTCCCCACCCACAAACAAAATCAAAAATTGCCGTGAAAGAGGCGGTCTCTGAAGTTTGGGTGTGACATGCGGGGGTGAGTGTGTGGGCCTCCACATTTGCATTGGCACATTCACAGCCGACAGATTACGTGGGAGGGACTTGGTTATTACCACAGGTACGGGGCAGGACAATGGGCAGGACAATTGGCAGCACCTGATGACGATGTGTGGAGCTGGTGCGGCTTATGACGTTCTATGTAAGTCGTGGACACGTCTCCAGTCAATCAGGAAATTCTAATTTAGTAGCAGAGTTCACCCTGAAGGGGGAGCAACCCATTCGTTTTCAGGCCAAAGTTAGGATTTGACACATGTTTGCGCTATAATGTCAGAATAATGTCAGGGACCAGTAGACAACACTATGAGACACCCACTGAGACAGTTTATCAGTAAAAAAAAAACTTGATTTGGTGTTTAGTTGCACTTTAAAACAAATGGTAAACTATATAGCGCTTTACACCTACATTAGGCACTGAAAGCACTTTGCAGCAAGGATCCACTCACCCATTCACACTCTCATTCATACACCAGCGTACACAGACACTGGAGGGTGAAGGACACAACGACAGTGTGCATCTTCAGGAGGCGGGATTCGAACCCCCGACCTTCCAATCATGAGGCTCTACCATCTGCGCCACTTCGCCCATATACTGTTCCATTGTTCCATGTCCTCCCTCATGTGTGTGGTACTGTGTTAACTTTTGTCTGTCTTATGTCTCCTTTACACCTTTGTAAAAAGGGAGCAGGAGCTTAGGCGCTCTCTAAATGCAGACCGACACATTGCTACTTAAAAAGTCTTCATCAGGGTTGAGGATTGATGAACCCTGAGGAAGACTTTTTGAGTGCCTCAGCTCCTTCTTTCCTTAAAAAAAAAAAAAAAGCTTAGCTCAAGCTCTATTAAAGTGGTTTTATTTGGTTTTCCAAGAACCACAAGACTGAATAAGAATAAAGGGTTTGCAAAGACCGAAACTTTGGCTAAATCATAATCAAGATTCAGTCTAAACCAGGAAAAGACCAAACTTACATGCGCTACTAAAGCATAGACCAAATTCTAATGAACACGCACATACAGTTTGAGAACCAGTGCTCTGTTGCTTTTAAGACCGCAAAACTACTTTATAAGAACTACTGCCAGTGCTAATCCTGATACTCCTACTACTGCTAACAACACTTATGACATTCTTACAGCTGATACGTTCTTTGTCTTGTTTCTTTGTGCTGCTTTTATATAAGACCTTACGCATTACCTTAAATGTCGTATCTAAGAAGGGAGCATATGCTTTCCTTCTCCATTTGGACAGACTTGAGTACGTCGGACACAAAGCTTTTCAGAGCCGCTGCTACCTTAGGGCCCTGCGCATGTTGTTCATTATCCCAAATGGGGCTGTGTGCTATATTCCATGGCTGGACTGAAACTCAAGAGCTCAATGCGGTTAAGCTATAGCCTTTAACTAAACCGACGATGCGCCGCTTTTTGACATCTTGCCCAAAAGCGCCCTCGATATAAACCAATCAGGGGTCAAAAAGTGTTAATAATATCACAGCCATGAGGTAAAGTGCCCCGTTCACTGTGATTTCGACGCAAAAGCCGATGTACAGTATATGGGAAACGGCAGTGTTAGACAACAGGGGAAAAGACAGACGAAACGAATGCTTGGTGGCACAAATATCCAGTTTCCATTGGAGAGAGGAGGCGACATTCCTGCAGCGAATACACTTCTGATATACAATACCAAGGCTGTTGTTTAAACTTTTTCATCTGGAAACTGGACACACTGATGTGATCACAAAATGTAACTTTATCAGCTGCTAATTTGCTCCCAGGAAATGTCCCCCCCCCCCCAGAAACACAAAGCAGAGGGAGTGGCAAGAGGCAGAGGCATTTGGTATGGGGGTTCTGAGGTAGAAGAAAGTTTCCAATGTTACAACAAAGAGCAAAAGGAGTAGCACTAAAGAGCCACAAGTGGAAAAGTCATCTCATATATGGAAGGTTGACTGTATGATCCCAGCCTTGACCAGTGCATTGTTTTATGTCCATGGGCATATTGTTAAATGTACTGTATATCAATGGTGGGTAAAGTATTCAAAACGCCAACGCTCTACCCGACGCTGCCACTTTCACGTGGTTTGTGTCTGAGTGAGTGATAGGTTGGTTGTTACAAAGACGGGCACCGACTTCTCCATCAGTCTAACCCAAGGCAGGCAGCTGTACCACATACCGGTACTTTAACAATACTGTATTTCAGGCAGGGCGATATGGCCTAAAATCTTTATATAAAAAAGAAATATCACGATAACGATATATTTGACGATATAATTGACAACGAACAAATTACCTAAAAATTCCAGCCTTACGCCCATTTGAAAGAATAATGCAAAGATATTTCATTCTTTTTTTTTAGCGGCATACTAATTTCCTCACAAATATGGATCTACTCAAGCAATTTACATCCTTCATTTCATTTTACTTTTAAAGCACCGGTCCCTGTGTCCTCCACAGTCGATGCTGCTCTGACGGAGCTGAGCGTAACATAAATGACATCGTGTCCACAGCGATATAAAAATTACAACCATATAAAAAATCATATTGAGATAACGATAAACGATACGGCCCATCCCTACTGTATTTATAATACTGATACCTGAATGATACTTGTTTCGATACCTACTGTATACTAAAACATTTGTCATATAGAACCAAAACAGAGCAATAATGTTAATTTATTCTAATAAGAGTATGCCTTGATAAATGACCCCCATTTATCAAGGCTTGTACTAAATAGCGGGTGCAAGATGAAACATACAATATTGCACTTAATTTACAATTTGTTGTTGCTTGTATTACAGTGTTAGGGCACCAAATCTGATATGTAAATCAGTGAATGCTGTGTGAGTAAAAAAATGCATAATGACACTGCTGCCGAGCCACTTTTAAATGTGCTACTCGCTTTTACGCATGAATAAGGACCTCCTATGTCTTTTCAATTTGTATTATTTATTTGAGCTGAAACAACCGAATGACTTCCTTTAATGCTGCCAACAGGCATCAAAACTTGTTCTCTAAAGATATTTTTGTATGGTACCTGCTTTGAAACTTTTATTTTCTTGATACCAGTAGTACCTAGACTTCTGTTTCAATTCCATACTGGTTTCGTTTAACAGTACACAGACCTACTTTGAAGTCACTAAACACAGTATGGATGGTAAAAAACAATGCAATGTTAAGTGTGATTGAGGACTGATAAAAAGAGCTTAATCAAACAATCTTCAAAGTATAAAGATTTCCACTAAATAGGCCTTATAGCTAAGCAGCCGATCAGACCTAAGGAGAAAACATAAAAATACTCACATTTGATATTGAAAGAAGCGCCGGTGGATCTTAAAACTCTCCCGTCACTTCGTTCGACGCGGTGCACTCGAAGCTCCCTTTGTCCAGTTTGCGGTCGATGGAGGTGAACTTGAGGTTGCTGCCCTCCTGAAAGCGCCTGTCCGTGTTCTGAAGGGCCGTCCCGTTGTGGCTCCAGCTGTAGGTGACGTCTATGGGCTCGCTCACCTCACAACGCAGCATCGCGCTCCGGCCGTGCAAGGCATCCTGGGACTTGGGCTCCTTGGTGAACTGCATGGCGGCGGAGGCTTGGAGGGACAGGACTGCGAAAGGAAGAAAAAAGCGGAAGGGATCATTATTATTATTGAAATTTTTAATGGACAAAAGCATTAAAAAGCAGTAAAGCAGTAAAAACAATTAATAGTAAATTTCAAAACCTTTATGGGGTGTACTGTATATATAGGGCACTAGAAAAAGACTAAATATATTGATATGAACTAAAACTGCCAGACTTGCATTGAACCGAAAATAGATTGCAATTTGAATGGTTACAAATAGAAAATTGCAATAGCTGCCATTAAACCTCTAGTTTGCCAACAGTGCAGGTGATATTTGTGGGTTTCATTGAAATTACAGAAATGCCATTAGCTATTTGAGTCTGTTCCTTCTAATGCATGCATCTGTTAGACCAGTGGTTCCCAAAGTGTGGGTCGGGACCCTTCGGGGGTTGCGAGGCCTTGGGTGGGGGTCCCCAGATGATTCCAAGACAGTGTTAATTTTGACAACATATTTTAATTTAGTTTTAGTCTTAGTCTTTTGACGAAAATGTAATTCAATTTTAGTCGAGATTTAGTCAAAAAAATATCTTCAATTTTAGTCTAGTTTTAGTCGACTAAAATTGCAAGTAAATTTAGTCGACTAAATTTAAGACAAATTTAGTCAACTTTGCATTTATAATATTCATTATAATCATATTTAATCAGCTCCTCTGCTTCATGGAGCTGCTCCCACATGAACAAAGCTCAGAGCTGTTCCTTTGGCAGAGAATTTACATGATCTGAGACTCTTTCAGACTGTCAATAGAAGTCTGGATGATTTTAGTCTCTCCTTTTCATTTTTATTTAGTCTTATTTTAGTCGACTAAAATATCTGGACATTTTAGTCATAGTTTTAGTCTCATGAAAACTTTTAATTTAGTTTTAGTCCAATTTTAGTCGTCAAAATATCACTTTGACTAAAATTAAGACTAAATATTTTAGTCGACGAAATTAACACTGTTCCAAGATAAAACAAAAAGAAAAATGCTACTGTTTTTAGTATATTTTTCAGTGTAAAACAGCATATAATTTGTGAAGTCCATTCAGTTATTCAGAATTAACTGTTTAATACACATTAACGTGATTTTAAAATGTTTTCCTGGCCTAAAGTAGCATAAGAGGCAATATCAAATACAATGTGGGTCCTGACTTGTGTATGTGTACATTATTGTGGTCCCAGCCAAAAAGTTTGGGAACCTCTGTGTTAGACAACGGCTTCCCGGACCGGTTTGAATTGAGTGTCATATCCCCATACAAGTGAATGGTGAAACCAGGCTTTATATTAAAGTATGGCGAGGTATGACATGCCCATTTTCATAGCATTTATATCATTTCTGTGGTTCCTCCTCATTAACATCTTATAGGACGATGTTTAGGGGCCACTGGATGTGTATCCGACGCCACAAAAGTACGAGCTCAGGCCGCTTTTAAATGTATACACTTGTGCTCATCTAATCTCAAAAAGTCTGTACATTCATTTCTAACGAGGCTTTGACCTCACCTAAATGTGGTTGATGGGTTGACAACCGCTACAAACATCTGGATCATTCATAATTTCCTACGTTTCATGGCTAGAATGCTAATGGCTATAGGAGAAATGCATTGAGCGGGCTAACAAACACTGAAAAGTTTCCCGGACTTCTATCGTAGGATTAATTTTGCAATTTGCAGCACCTTTTCTCACACATTAGGGCTCCTGAAGGCGTCCGACATGTGAACAGTGAACTCATTCTTTAAAAAACAAAAGGCAAATACAATCGCAATCACAAAAGGCCCAATATTTATTTCACACAAAATTGTTCAGCCCTAAAAACACAACTTTAGTTTCCACTGGAAAAAATGAAATCTTATCCAAGACAAAATGACTTAAAAGTGCTTGAATTATCAGAGATTTGTTCTGATTTAGAGAGGGTTTGGACTCGTCTTGAAATAAGATTGCAAATGGAACTAGACAGATATTTTCTTTGACTTTTTTGTCTCATTTCAAGTTTTTTTTGTCTTTTCTTAGCGTTCAAGTTAATTTATCTCATTCTAAGCGAACTAACGCTTGTTCCATTGGCAATTTCAAGACGAGTCCAAACCTACTCAAGCATTAAAAGTCTTATTTCAAGCACACTTCAAGCCATTTTTCTCATATAAGATGAAATGTATTCCCAGACTAAGCAATTTAGTCCAAATCTTAGCAGATAATTCACAAAATATCCGGCCAATACGGTATAAATAAACAACTCCTGTGGTTGGAAGAGGCCTGAATGGTCCAGACGAAAAGAAAAGCAAGAGAGGAACGGACAAAGTTAATGCGAGTCTCGGTGAAAAGCCGCAGTTAAGATTTTACTGCATTTTCCGTTCATTAGGGGATCGTCATGGCGACGGCTTCACCTCCGGCCAGAATGCAGCGTTTAGACAAAGCTTCGACCCGTGATTTCTTCCTGGTCAAATTATCAACAAATGCCTTCCCACCCTTTTCCCGTCAGAGAGGACACGCCGCGTCACGTGTTCGAGCGCTGCGGAGATCATTTAGTGGTCCCTTTTCACACACACTTGGACGAAAGCGGGAATCTCTTCTGCTCCAGTTACTCGAATTATGAGAAGGAGACTCCCACAAACAAGGCAAGTTTATTCATTCAAAGAGCTTCACGGTTACATACAATTACAAGAAGGCAGATAACATCAATGCTATCCCACAATGTTGTCAAATCTGAGGTTGTTTTTTTATAGGCATTGGTCGGCCCTTCGCAGAGCTACACCTGTGCACTCGGACTGAGGCTCTTTCAGGCCCAGAGCCAAAAGGGAGAGATCTGTCACTAGACTTGAATCAGGACCGTCTGAAGTTTTGAAGAGTGGCCAAAGCCTTCATCTCTGACCCAGAACGACCCGCAGACGCACCCACGTCCCGGCCGCAGGTGGCTCCATGAACTCAAAGTAAGAACAATGGACAAGAGAGGAGTATTAAGACTTAATTCAAACAAAGAAATTGTGGTAACGTTTTAGAATACAGCCCGCGAGTTCCAGGTGTAAGTACGGGTAACAAGAAAGTAATTACACATGTAAGTACAGGTACTCTTACAACGTGTAACAAGGGGGAACAATGTGTAACAAGGTAGTACGTGTCAAGGTGTAGTAAAGGTATTCAAAGAGCAATTAATGGTGCTGAGCTGTCACATAGTTGTGGCAAAAGGGAGACATGACTCCAGGCATTTTTATTGATTGTTGTTTATTTTTTATAGTGAGACACCGTTGCCTGTAACAAGCAGAAACAAGAGTGAACAGAGAAAAATAAAGCGAAACAAGGGAAATTACCACGTTATCACGGTGCATGTATACTGTAATGTGTAGGTACAGGAGAGCACGGGCTGTAAATTGAAGTGAGACACTATTGCATGTAACAAGCAGAAACAAGAGTGAACACATTGTTTACACTTTGTACTGCCTTGTTACACATTGTTCCCCTTTGTTACACTTTGTAAGAGTACCTGTACTTACATGTTTAATTATTCTTGTTACCCGTACTTACACCTGGAACCCAAATCTAAGAGTCTTAAAAAAATAGCGACATAATAGCGACAAAATGAGACGACAATGAGGATGAAAACACAAGAAAAAAGTGACAAAAACTCTAAAAAAGTGACCACAGAATGACAGTAAAGTGACGGAAATGTGACAAAAAGTGAAAAAAAAGTTATGAAAAAGTGACAAAATGCAACAAAAATGCAACAAAAATGTGACAAAAATGTGACGAAAAAGTGACGAAAATGTGACATAAATGTGACAAAAAGTGACAAAAAGGTGACGAAAATGCAACAAAAATGTGATGAAAATGTGACGAAAAGTGAAAAAATAAATTTAAAAAAGTGACAAAAATGTAACAAAGTGGCAACAAAGTGGAAAAAAAAAGCAAGGAAAAAGATCAGTTTAAATTAGTTTTGTAGGTCTTGAGGCGTTACACTGGCCTATAGGCTGTAAGCTTTTGGATTTGGGTAAAGCTGAACTGGAATGCACTTGGTAAGGCTGGGGTTAAGAGGTTAATATAATCAGTGACTAATTTCATGTTTTCATGTTCTCTGGTCCTCGTCTGAATACTTTCCTATTCTGGAAAGCACTTTGAAATACTACGTGTACAAAATATTGTGCCTTGAGTCTTTCATTTCTACTCAAAGTGCCCCTTATCAACTAAACTCAGATTTATTAGTATTTAGTAAGGTGTTGGGTTCAAAAGAAAGGCTAAACACACTTTTTTTTACAGGAAAATAACTAAAATAAGTTTCTTTTAAAATCATATTGAAACGCGATACAGTAAAATTGCCTTGAATACAGTAGGTGATTAATCAGGAGGAATTTGAGTTAAACGTACAATGTGACATTTATGCATTGTTCAACTTGTTTTGCCAGTCTTTCCATGTAGCGTGAGACTCCAGAAATAGCATCGTTTCACATGAAGATAAAAAACAACAACATCACTTGAAAAGCCTCTCCTCCATGAAGCGCGCGAGTACGAGGCTTTGAGGAGGTCACGGAGTTGGCAGCAGCTTCGGGACTGAAGAGTGTAACAGACAGCGACGACATTAACATCAAACTGATCAAAGACGCACACATGACATGAGACCAGACTCCGTTCCAAATACCACGTTTTTGCTCCAGGAATACCACAATGATTGTATTCCTCATTCATCTCACAGTTCTATTTTTTCTTGGCAACAACTTGTCACAAAAAAAGTAGTTATATATAGTGCTTTTGTAATTGCTTTTCTACTTCCAATGGCCACTGATGGTACTTTACATCAAGGAACCATATGGACAAGAACTGGAGGAAGTGGGTCAGATATTTTGCTCAAGGAAACATCAGGTTATCAAGTGAATGCTCTTCCAACAGAGTTCCCAAAATAAAAAAATGTCCCAGTTATACAGGGGGGGAAAAATGCTTTGGTATAGATCGATGTATTGACATTTGGTAGCCATTGTAGGTGAGTTATACATTAGCCCAAAATGAAAGTTGCAGGATTACTGAGTAAAAGCATTGGCATTCAAAGCATTCACACCTCAGACAAAAGAAACTGCAATACAGCCATTTTTTTGTGGGAGCACAAATCACAATCACGAAAAGAGATTATACCCCGTCATAGCGAGCATCCCCGACTATTCCAAGAAACATAGACTTGTAAATTGGCACACATCGCTAGAGATGGTACTTTTTTTACAACAATTCTCATAATTCTACACTCAAAAGCTAACATCTTATTGCGAGAAACAGATGGTTTTGAGGTTCCAAGCCAAAAAAATCTAAACGTAAATAGTTAAAGCAGAACTAAGTAACTTGTTTACCTTAATAAATCCTTTTCGTAGTCCCTTTAGGTGAAATACAAGTGTTAATGGGATGATCGGGGGGGTTTTTCATCTCCCCCAGAAACAATACTTGCAACTTTCCCTCCACCGAGCCAGTGGCCCCAATACACACTAATGGAATCATCAGAAGAAGCTAACCGTGGGCTAGCGCCACATTAGCAGTATTTACAGCCAAGTTTGAGTGAGAAAAAGTAGTATTTACTCTCACGGACAATTAATGAGTAAAAAAAACGCAACATGCTACGACACCTGCAGTGGCGCTTATGGCCTCTAGGGGCATAAGTTACTTAGTTCTGCTTTAAAGTTTTACTGCACTGACCACCAATCTGTGGCCCTCCCCACCGTATAGTATACCCTTCAATATGTGGTCCTGAATGAAAACAAGTTTGGACATCCCCTGCTCTAGACCTTAGTCAAATTACCATTCACATTCAAACACAGGACCCCCACTGTAAACAAATGTAATTATATATATTAATATAAACATTACATTAAATTCTGTTATCTGCCCTCACAAATCTATCTACACTAAATACATGATCGATATTGTTCTACTTTAAATATGGATATCATCTTGGGATGGTCCCAATGGGACCCCCAGCTCAGTGCTCGCAACCCCACTACCCCAACCCCACTTTGGGAACCACTGCTCGCAATGTATCGCCCGTAACCTGGATCATATTGGTTTCTATGTATTGATATCTATTGGATCGTTCTGTATGAATGATCATTATCTAGATGGAGATTGAGTTTTTCACTTGGCAATAAAATAACAATTGGTCAATAAAAAAGCAGTCACAAGAGTAGTATTGTACTCATTGTGCCTATTAAATTTGAAGGAGGGACATTTGTGCTCACCAATATATAAAACACCCCACTTTATACATTACTTTGCAAACCACTTAAAAGTCCAGTGCATTACATGGTCTTGCATCTTCTAATATAGACCCAAGTTGAAATCCTGACTTGATTTATTACTGGCGGACTGCTACAGTATGCCTTTTACAGCTAAGATAACAGGGCTGAACAATTCCCCGTAGAGACAGTGAACACGCTCCATCTGTGAGTAACCGGGATAAGAGGCGGCAGATGGGACCGACAGCACCCCAGCGCCTCTCCGCGAAACAATCCATCATGTAACGCTTCGGGATGTCCCACTGTGCCCATGCCAGGACTACAGCTGGGCGAGACACGGAGCCAACTTCCTGTTCACTCCGAGTAAATGTCCAGGCAGGAGAAGAGCAGTTGAATTTGAGATGTGCGCTGACAAGAGGGCACAGGAGGGGGCTTCCTGGAGAGATAAGGTGTGTTTTGACATGCCATAAATGACGGAGCAGAGACGGGTGAAGACAGCGAGCCAGGTTTGGTACGGGGCCAGTTGACTTACAGCTAATGAGGGGCAGAAATATTGTTAACCTGGACTCTAATAAAAGTAAAAAAGTAGGGATGCAATGACGGACGCAGCACAACTACAGCGGGTGCTTCAAGGAACAAAGGTTGGGAATCACTGTTCTAGAGCACATCTAAACCCTTCAAGCCTGCAAAACATGACCTAGCCTGATATACACGGGCTAAAAAGGGTGTTTTTAGTCAAATCGCCTAGTTTGTGTTTAGGTGATTACAGTCGGTCTGCAAGGTTTCTATAGGCAGAATGCTATAGATGCTTTGAATGACATTTAAATGCCTAAATACTATACAGGTGCTCGTCATATAATTAGATCATCATGAAAAGTTCATTTATTTATGTAATTCAACTTAAAATGTGAAACTAATAAATGATATAGACTCATTGCATGCAAAGAAAAAGCCTTTGTTATAATTTTGATGATTATGGCTTGACATTTTTAAAATATTCTAATTTTATGAGATTTTTAATTTGGGGTTTTTACAAAATTATAACAAATAAAGGCTATACATTATCTCACTTTGCATGTAATGAGTCTATCATAAATCAGTTTCACAGTTTAAGTTGAATAACAGAAGTGAATGCACTTTTTCATGATATTCTAATTATATGACAAACACCTGTATTTTTAATGCCATTAATGCAAAAAAAAAAAAAAAAAAAAAAAAAAAAAAAAAATCTTGGCATATTTCATATCGTAAGATTTGTAAACATGCAATCAACAGGGGAATGAGGGGAAATGTTTATATTCCAAACTAAATTGGACACAACTTTTGAGCAAAAGATTTCAGTGAACACTGCTGCTGAATAAATTTTGACCATATGTCTTTTTTTAATGACTTTTAAGGCCTTAATTTTGGCATAATTCATTCAATGACTTTGAATGCCCCGCGGAAACTCTGGTTTGAAATTTTCCAATGTGTAAATCAGTCAAAAGTTTCTGGTAAGTTCAAAAACTAAATGTAATCTTGCCCAAAAAGGTTTACCCATACCTGTTTGAGAGCAATTTCTTCAACATATTGATCCACCATTTTCTGTTTATACCCTCTGAAAACCAGTCACAGGCTTTTGCAGAGCACTGTTTCAGACAAGACAAAGAAATAGCTCGTATCCGTCACATCTGAGGAAGCCTGTCAGGTCCACTGTAGGCAGCTGACCTACATCTCCTATAAACACGGCGCTCCTGCCGCACCCACTCACATAAACACAGCAGCTGACTTCAAAGCCACGGTCGCCACTCGAGTTTAATCTCCACTAGAAATTAATATGATTTGTATAAAGAAAATAGATCACGATAAGAGGCTTGCGCTCGCGTGGAGATGTTCAAAGAGTCCATGGATGAAAGAACAGGAGATAAACTAAACCAATATGTACCGAGAAGAAAGTGAGGAATGCCCTTGATAAAATGTTTACATAGAGAGATGACTGCAGCGCCCACATGGAGGTAGCATGAATTCAGAGTATTAGCCCATTAGAATATTGAGGAATCATTTTACACAATACTTTGAGTGAGTGTGCACTTAAAGAAGGTTTTACAGTCTTGGCTCTTGTTCTGAACTGTTGTTGCTGCAGTGTAAAAAGAGAGGGCACTTTTCTGGCATTGCGATAAGGGTTACAAAGGGCGGAAACTTTCAAATGGGAAGATTAGCCGAAACATTTTGAAAAGTCCAAAACTGTCAAAACGCTTAAACAAACAATATTTTTTTGCATTTTGCGTTAAAAAACGGTTAGTAAACTATTATTTACCCGTTACTGACGTTGTTGAACCATAAAGAAGTGGAAGGCTCAATATGGTCTAGTTTCACCTAGATTCTGCTTCATATGTTCTAATAAGCGGCGGGACAAATAGCAAAGTTACATATCATGATTTTGTTTTATCACAGTGTCACTTAGACGCCGAGCAACACTTTATGAGGAGTGGACGGGGAACAGAGCAGCTGCATTCAACAGAACAGACCTAAATTATAGAACAATCGCTACAAACTGAAACATGTGCAAAGACTCTTAAAGAGGGGGTATTATGTAAAATCGACTTTTTCAAGCTTTATATCATGTTATTATGTCATTCCCTCATTAAACACATGCCTGGAGTGTTGCCTTGGCTCATTCACATATTTTTGAGTAATCAATAAAAACTTAGACGGCAGCCATTTTAAGTGTAGCTATGCCTCAGTCCTCCTAGGAACGCCCCCACCTCCTGGAGACGCCTCTGGACCTTTTGTCACCAGCCAAGCCACCAACCACTGCTCCTCAGCTCAGCAGAGCCCCCTCCCCGCACAGTGTTGTTGTTTAGATGCCACAGCAGTGTGCTGAAGGGGGCGTGTCGGAAAGCTTCTTAAAGAGACAGAGGCCTATTTCAAGACGTTCAGTACAGCCATTTTGAGAGAGCAATTTTATTCAAGGCAGTTATTTTAATTTACTGCATATACAGACCAACAGAAGGTTACGTCATCATTGTAGTATACTATAGACTGGTGCTATGTGAGTGAAAAAAGTATAATACCCCCTCTTTAAAACAAGACAGTACTGTAATACAACATGAAAAGCTCTTCTTTAACACTGTCCCCTGCGAACACTAGTGCTCAGACGAAGATGATTTTCCAAGATACTTTTGCTCTCTCTATGATTTCAGTGTGACCAGCACAACTGTCAAATCAGATTCCTTTGCTGCTGTTTAAATCTGTCTGAAGCAACTTTCAGTACCATTTACAGTCCATTGGTAATGATGTAATGTGTTTTTTATTCTTGCATTGAGTTAATTTTTCTCTGGTCTGCACTTAGTTTAGTCTGTTCAAGGACTTTTTTTTTAGACCCGGTTTAGTCCTGATTTGGCATCCAGGCCTGGGGTCACTTGAAAGGTCAAATATGTTTCAAGGTGTGAAAAGTTTGAGAATCACTCAGCACAAGGTCAAAGCGTCCCCCTTTTCCAGGTAAGAGGAGCCCGCGCTTTAAAATGCAACAGATCGATAAGCGCTGGCTAAAAAGCCTTTGCTAATGCACCTTTAGCAAATAGCATTCATGCAATATTAATCCTTTCTCCTTTTCCAAACAGAGACTAGATTTCAATCAAAGTCTCCGAAAATACACAAAGAAGACGTCCAGGGGGGAGAAAGTGGGTTAAAGAGGGAGCGGTATAAAGTGTTCAGTGGGTCCTGTGTCTCCTCTGTGGGAATCTCGTCTTTTCGGCTGACTGCTCCGTTGCCCCATTAAGGCTGAGCTACTGTCAGTGCTGTCAGGTGCGCGACGCCACACAGTCGGCCTGACAGCGAAAAACCAAGTGTAATGGGCCAATCACCGACCCACGCCTCTCCTCGCCGCTCTCGCTTTCGCTTCTCAACTTCCTTCTGCCGCAGCTCGGAGAAAGAGGCGGCCGCGGCAGCTCGGATAACCAGAAGAGGGGGTAAAGAAACAGCTTTAAAGTGGCGCGGAGGAAGATTTAGAGCCCGACAAGAGCCAGAGGTGAAAGGGTCACGCTGCAAAAGTATCCCGGGACAGAAACAGTGAAATGGATAGGGAGATAACATGGGTTTTAAAAAGTGTTTAAGATAAGCGCCTTAAAAGGGATGGTGCCGTTTTATGGAGTGGGATGTGTGAGCTGTGCATTTACAAAGAGTGGTGCCTGCTGTAAAAAGGTGGGTGGGTGTGAGGGTCTAGTTTGGAGAGGCACGAATACAGGCGCTAAAGTGCAGTAGGATTCACTGTAATAGGGGAACAAAAACATAACCCAATTGATTCGTAATTCAGTTCACATTTTACACACAACAGAACATTAACGTTTGAGAGAAAATGCAGGTGAATGGGGGAAAAATTAATTTAGAGAACTCAATTTGAAACTTTTGTTATATTATCTATATATTACTGACATAAATATGAGGATAAAATAGCAAGTTTTCTGTCATTTGATGTTTTATTTTGTTGATATATTAGTTCCACAGATTTTGGATATCCTATTAAATATTTTTTTAATAATCTACAATAAGTTAAATCATTGGTAAATATTGAATTTTTTTTTTTTTTTTCAAAGCTCAATAAATCAGGCTACGAATTAAGACATTAAATAATTTCTCTTAAGAAATGTTCTAAATATTGTTTTTGAGTTTCTGGGGGCTACTAATGTGGAGATTTTGTTGCAAAGGTGTATAGAAAACCTTGTTATGAGAAAACTAAACAGAAAAGTTTATTTTGTGCCTGTAAATCTTTGAATGACTTATTGCGCTTTTACCAGCCTGTGTTACCAAGGTTCTCAAAGCGCTACACTGTAGTCTCAGTGGTGGTAAGCTACGCCTGTAGCCACAGCCCTGGGGTAGAGTGACGGAAGCGAGGCTACAGTCTGTGCCATCGGCCCGTCCGCCCACCATCAACCACTCACTCACATTGATTCTGACCTATTGTACATGTTTTTAGTGGTAGGGGAAACCGGAGCATCCGGAGGAAACTTACGCAGACACGGGGAGAACATGCAAACTCCAGACAGAAAGGCCCCGTCCAGGTGGGAATCGAACTCGGGACCCTCTAGCTGTGAAGCACCACCGTCCCTCTCCCAGAAAGCTTTTAAATGTGATAAATGTGGTGCATTTATTTTGAAAATTTGGTCAAACATGCAAGGCAAAAACAAAGAATGGCAAAATTGTTTAAATCTGTTTAAGTCTTTTTTGCACAGTTTTAGTAAAACATCCATCACAACAAACACACTGACTTTGCAAACTGACATAAATGTGAGCAACACAATAGGAACTTAACATGAACTTCAAGTATGTAAGTCCAGAAACATTTAAGAGGGATACGAAACACAAAGCTCCTGTAAGCAGGTGCTGGACTTGTCTACTCAATGACTGCACACCAACAAAGTGTCTTCTTAACACCACAGGCCCAGAGAAAACTATACACTTTCCTCTATACGATAACCATCTCGCGACCCCACTTTTAAACATTGAATCGTCCCCTTTCTCCCAGATAAGTGGCGTTATCTGATAGTGGAGTATTGCATGTCCGCTGCCCACTGGCCTATAGAGACGTCTTTGGTGCGACGACACGACGGGATGACACACATGCTTGAGTCTGCGAGGGGAATGCACTCCCTCAAAAAGCAGCGGCACCCACGAATACTTGTCTCAAATGGACCGTGTGCGTGCGTGTGGCGGGTTTAACAGCTCCTCAGTGGACCGTGGCGAAGCGGGACAGCTGCTCTGCAACGTCTCAAACTGACACGAATATACGAGCGGCAGGAGACGGCGATTGGGGAGTTCCAAGATGGCCGACGTCGGATGCTTATCTCCTGCCAAATCCCCGAGACAACTGGAGCAGGAGACGGGCCCGGCTCACAAATGGGGAAAACCAAAATGCTGTGGCAATTGAGTGCAGAGGTATTTGTATAGTAGACAGATGGCGGCGTGTGGAGGCCGTAAATTGTCTAACATCTACATTTCTATGAGGCAAAGGGCTGGGTATCATTCAACGATACAAGTATGGTACCGGGGAAAATCTGTTTAGGTACAACTGCTATAAAAAAAAAGTTATCAAAAATAGGTACCAAATATATATTTTTCTTTGAAGTTTTGACGCCTGATACTTGGGTCCAGGAACAGCCCTAAAGAAAGTTACTTGGTTGTTTCAGCTCAAATAAATCAAACACATTTAAGAGAAATAGTCTTTGATGGAATAAAAGAACATGTTTTAAAGCAGTACTAAGTAACGTATTTACCTTAATAAATCCTTTCCGTAGTCCCTCTGGGGTAGTTAATGGGATGATTGGGGGTCTTTCATCTTCCCCTGGTGTCTCTGGCCAGAAAACCATGCTTGCAACTTGACTGCCACCGGGCGGAGCAACCAATACACACTAGAATCACGGAGAAGAAGCTAACAGGCTAACAGGCAAAGCTAACTGCGGGCTAGCGCCACTTTAAACAGTATTTACAGCCAAGTTTGAGTGAAAAAAAATATTCCCATTGTATAACTGGATGTACAACACCCCTCTCTCCCTTTGTCTTTTCTGTCAGCGTAGTATTTACTCTCCAAGACATTTAATAAGTAAAAAATTCGTAACTTGCTAAGACACCTGCAGTTGCGCTTATGGCCTCTAGGGGCAAGAGTTACTTAGTACTGCTTTAAGGTTCTATACCAGTGGTTTCCAACCTTTTTTGTCTTCCCTTGAGTCGTTCCTTTATACTCCGAGTACCCCCCACATCGAGGATCTTGCCAATATTAGTATAAAGTGACCAACTAAACTAGATTATTCCGTATTTAATAGTGTGTTGTGTTCAAAATTATTCTAAAATACTCTGAAAATCAAACCTTTTACTGAAAACATAATTAAAACTAACTTTCCTTTGAAATAACTCAGTTTCACTTTCTTTTTTAGTCTGAAACAAATCCAAGTACCCCCTGCTAAGTGCTCAAGTACCCCTGGTTTGGAAACACTGTTCCAGACGACAAATGTTTTAGTACAGGTATCGTTAACTTGCTGGCATTTAGAAAATGTTTAGGGTACACAGCCCTAATAAGGCAACACGTCAAAATATTGTATCAACTTCTCGTATTAGCTTTGTTTCCATCGCAAATCTGGTTTAGTGTTACTTGACCAGAAAGCTCTAAAACAGCAGACTCTCCTTTGTGCCAGTATAAATGTATAATGACACTTCAAGCTGTTATCCTCAACCCTAAAAGATACTGGTTATCAGTACAGATCAGTTTATCCGCCTCCTCTCCCTCAAGCCACAACATTTACATAACCCAATTATGCACAACAGTCGCAAAATCAAGATACCATCAGGCTCTTCGCTCCCTGCACCGACAAACAGCTCCAGACTTCAAAGCACGGGAGGAAGTGACACAGACGCAACCAGAAAGAGGTAATGGCATTAGTTATTTACAAATTCCCACAAATTTGGCACGAGATGTTAGAAGATCTTTGTGAAACGTGTGATTTAGTCGTGCAGAGGTCAGACGGAGGCTACACAGTGAGCGCAGACTGGAAAAGCATCAATATTTCAGGACGTGAGGGAAGTCTGAGGCAACAGCTTTTAAGGGGAGACTCCGTTTTATAGCTCCATTTGAAAAGGTTGAGTCAGGAGTTTTTTTGTAATGTAACTGAATACAACTTTTGAGAGTATACCAAAAGGGTATACCAAAATACAAATGATTTAAATATCTCAACTCGCATAATTGCCAAAAGGTATAAGGGAAAATGGAGGAGGAAAAAAACCTAAAAAACTCGTAAGGCATTTTTTGGTTGCAACATCCCGTCTAATTGGCCAAGGACATAACCAGTGACACCAAAATATGCAGCAGTGTTTGGAGAGTAGTTAGAAATCAAGCCAATTCAGCCAAAAAAATGACTTGGCAGTGATGCTATGAGGCTCACAAAATAGAGATGTTTGCAGCATCATTCACAAATATCCATTGTAGTAGAGATTCTTGATTTCATCTCAGGTGAACAAACACAGTGTGAACTCTAATCTTGTTTATAGTGGAGGATAATAGTAGTAATAGTCGTGGTAGTTAAAATATTCAAACCAGAAAGGAAATCAGAGCACTGAAGACACTTACTGAAATGTGAATTTGGCACATTAATGATTAAATGATGGATTCAATTATGCCAAAGCTATTAAGTTTATGTTATGTTATCATGTTATGATTCGCAGCAATTATAAACTAATGGAGATTGTAAAAGTTAAAATACTGGAGTTATTGTTCATATTAAAACACTTGGAGACCACAGTGAGTTAGATGTATTTACCAGCAGTAACTCAGCAGCTAACAGAGTTGTTCCATGGCTTTTTTCTCCAATTTTTATATTGTTTTTTAGCAAATGTTAGTCTATGGAAAATGTATGCAACAGCTGCAAATGTGGCAGATCTCCATGGTAGCTGTGGATTTTCCAAAACTCTATACAGTTTTAATGCACGACGCGGAGTCAAGAACACCACGGCGCGCAGCGAAGTGCATTAAAACTGTCTAATGCACGGCTCAGAGTTGTTTAATCCGCTTATGGTCCCACAAACTGAAACTGTTCATTTGGGCCTGTTTGCTTTTTTAAGTCCTGGGCAGGAGTTATTTAACTTTTTAAGCTGTTTTACCTCAAGCTAGTTCCAGCTCAATTGTTTGTCGTTACTGTGGAAACAGCGGCAGTGGAGTGATATACGTTTGTTAAGTGATGATGTCATCACTCTACTTCCGGGTCCAACTGAGCTTAAGTCGTATTCACTACATGGGATGTTGCTGATTTTAACCTGCTGTAGAGCCGACTATAATGCTCTTTTTAAACATCTGATCACACAGAAACATCACATTTACTCTGGATTTTCTTTAGTAACTCTTTGCTGACACTAATTATCAAATTATTTTTCCATACACAATGAGGGCTTATTTTAAATATTAAATATATAATTTTTTCCTGGAGGAATGGTGAGCTATATGATTCAAATTAGGTGTAAAACAGTTGTTGGTCGTTTTATCTGTTGTTATTGTAGGAGATTCAGATAAAGTTGTGTTTTTTTGCTGTGTTTATCTACGATACTCTCAACAGTAGCTTATTATTGTGTGTGACGTCAGACTTAACAAATGTATAGAACGTGATTTAACTAACTGTGCGGTTAAACGAAAATAATGCACACCAGTTCGCATTAGAAGTTTATGTAATGTGGGAGGACTATTTAACAAACAGCATTCATAACCAGAGCAGCAACTCTAATCATTTTTATTTAAAAGTTGCTTGAAATTTCCTGTAATTTATGGAAGCATGACCTTTTGATATGACAGCACTTCCCCTTTAATCCAGCGCACAAAAGAACGGTTATGCCAAACATTCAAATTCAGGTGGTGAGTTTTTCTATGGCTGTATTAAAAGTGCTTGGAGTGCCAGAAAATCCCGGGATAGCGTGGCTCACATTTTCATATCTGCTGCAGTTGGTCCATCCTGCAGATCCCTGTGAATTCATTGGAATGCTGAGCTAACAAGATTAGCATTCCCAGCAGCGGATCTGTCAAACTGAGTGAAGGACTCGGGCAGAGGAGGCTGGATTGAGTGTAATGTGGTAAACAACAGGATTTAACCTCAGACATGAGACAATCTGCAGGTTCATGCATGAGGAGAACACGTTACAAAGCTTTTTAACGCGCAATATAGACCATATTTTTCCCTTTCTTTGGGTTAACATTAGGATATCATTATATCATCATCACAATGAAAAACGTAAACAACATTTCTATTGCGTAGATGAAAACATTGCAATAAATTGTTATTTGCGAACGTCGTGAAATTCTCCTTTTGGGCAGTGGTTCCCAAAGTGGTGATTTTGAGGCAATATCTGTTACATTTCTGACATTGAATTTGATGTAACTTGGATTGAAAACAGCATATTTCAGTGAAATTAAACCAAATATCAAAATACAGTATCCATTCCAAACCAACACCTTTAAAGGTCATATGACAGGTTTTAATGCTTTTGAAAATATGACTTATTTAGAAGAATAACATCAGTTGCAAGTTTATCAGTTGCATAATTACCATTTTATTTTAGTGAAGCAGCAATTTTAATGAAGAAATGTTGGGCAGAAAAGTTATCTTTATTTGAATGTTTGAACTGCTGACAGGAAGTGACATAAAAGAAGGTAAAGTTCCATACGTTTGTTAAGTGTGACGTCACGACTTCCGCTTCTGGGTCCTGGCAGACGGGCAAAATATGCAGGAAAAAAAAACATTAAAAACTCTTAAAAACAATCATCAATATTTCTGAAACTCAACAGAGAGTTACTGAAGCTACTTATTTCTCAGACTCATTAGCCAAAAATTCCGCACCTACTGCTAAAAAAGTAATATTTACTAAAGTCGCTACTTCCGGGTTTAGCGGAGCTGCTGCGCCGTTAGCATTTTTCTCGGCTAACCTGGATGTAGCGATTTAGGTACAACATTTTTGGCTAATGAGTCTGAGAAATATGTTCAGTAACTCTCTGTTGAGTTTCAGAAAGAGTTTTTTGTAGTTTCTCGCACATCTGCAGACCCGGAAGTAGAGCTGTGACGTCACCACTTAACAAACGTATAGCAGTTTGACTCATTTCCCATGGTTGCACGGCAACAGTTTAAAAATTGTTTACCTTCTTCTATGTCACTTCCTGTCGGTGTGCAATAAAGGAGACACTATAAACATCACACAAATGGCCAAACAATCTTTGGCAAAATCTCGTGTTAACTATATTTTAGCAAAAATTGTGTGTAATGGGTCATATGTACTTTAAATCAGATTTTAAATGCTTTGCACCTTAAATCTAGCCTGGCTAACGCCAGACTGCTGTGTGCGCTCGAATCTTTTCGAACTTCACAACAGCCTGGGGACCATGGCCGACATTTTTCCATGGATTTGGGCACCAATCACAGAACCAGGAGGGACGGTAAGACGATGACGCGCTATTTGACATACGGAAGCTTGTAGTTTGTTTAGGGATAAAAAAATTAAAAAATATTTACGGATCCAACATGACAGCAGCAGACGCGATGCCATCTTTCGATCAAGCTTTAGAACGTGTTCTAAATAGTTTAGCTCAAAAGTTTACAGCAGGTACGTCATATGTCATCTGATACCATGATACGATTGGCTATGGCTACGTGCAGACGCAGGAGAGACATTCGTAGCGCCCAATAAACGGCTATGGACAATCGTAAACCACACCTCTCCTACGAGAAAATGAATTGGTGGTCCCCAGACTAAATATCACTTGTGATTTTAGTCTGGCGTTAGCCAGGCTACCTTAAATCATAATTACTAATTGCATTTTACAGAAGGGGTCCCGAGTTGCTGGTTGAGTGTTTGGGAACCCCTGCTTTAGGGGACGCATTTACCAAATGCAACTACTGATACAGAACAGCTGTATGCCTTTAGTATATTGGGGAGATTAACCATTTATATAGACAGTAACGTTTTGCTCTTCCAAGTCAAGGGTAAGAAAACTTAAAAGCTGGTCACACAATTGCAAAAATTATCTTTATCTGGCCTGTAAAAACAGTACATGTACATGTAATAATGAAGTACACAGAGTTGTATATTTCAGAAAAACTGCAGCTCAATATGTTTAAGACTTTAGCTTTGGTATTTTCGATTAACTTGAACGGTAAAATTGTTGAGCAATGTCAATAAAGAAATATGGATTTAATGCCAGTTTGACATTAAAGGCCTTGATTTAGGCATAACTCATTTAATGACTTTTAATGCCTGAGTGTACCTTATGTGTGTAACAAGTGGCAACAGATCGAAACCATAGACATATTATTAATAGACCGTCATTCCTCACTCCTCCCCGTTTACCACATTGACCACGTTCGAGGGGGAAATCATGGCGGATTTACAGGCTCCTCCTCCCCAGCTCTGACGAAGCATGTTCCTAATAAGGGCATAAGGGCGGGATCTTCACTGTAGACTCGGCCCTTGCGTGAAGTGTAGCTCGCGCAGCTCCAATGCTAACAGTCCGACCCCCGTTAAGTAGGAGATTTCTAAAATTCATGCTACCATAACCAGCCCGGTGCCCCAGATTGTTTTTAACCCAGCGTAATCACAGGAGGAATATCTAGCTCTAGCCACTTCTAAAACATTAGGCACCGGGCATTAAAGTTGTTTTTAACGTGTCTAAAGTCCAATGCATTCCAATGGGGGAATAGCGGCCATATGGAGGTACTACAGCAATAGCGGAGCAATGGCGGCCTCCAGTGTCGTAGTCACAAAGCAGAGCAGTCAGCGGCCATTGATCGAAACTCAACTTTAAGGTTCTTTCTTTACATATAAATGCTGCATTTACTCAAAACATTTCCGTTTCAAGTGTCGCAATGAGTCCAGTAAAGCGCAAATATCCCGGCAGCCCAGATCTATTCGTGTAAGACGCTTACGCACCTGTGTTATTAACTGGGTGGTCAAAATCTTATGCCTGGGTTGTTTTAAGCTTTTATGCAGCAACAGCCGTTTGATACAAATCTGAAGAATCGCCATAAAAACAGTGATAAAATTCCAGAGTGGGGCCGTGGACAGCGTCATGTTGACTTTTTTTTCCAGACACAAACAGCGGCGCAGTGGAGCAGGTGTGATCAGGGGCTCGGGGAGAACACGGAGATGAAACCGTGATAGCTTTGGACTCTGTTTGTACAGCCGGAGAGAGAGATGTGGGAGATAAATATGAGTGGGATTGAAGGGCAAAGACATGGGAAGCACTGGGGGCTCCTGTCAGAAAAATGACTGCAGATGATGTGAGTGGGGGGGAGGGGGGTGCAGAGGTGTCTACAAGCTCAGGATGAAACTGGCTGGTTTTAAGCAGTCACGGTACAAAACAAGGCGTTATCTTTTACACAAAATTGTAGACAAGAAAACTATATATAGTGCAGTTGTTTTACTAGATAGTTTTGTGCTTTGGTAACTTACAAGGATTTATTTTATCAACCTTCTACACACAAGAGCTGCAAAATATATCGCCAACATCGCCATTTCTCTGACAGACATAGGCAAATACATACTAGTTTACACACGAGTACTGAATTAGTATTTATTAAGACTTGTTTTGGCCCATTTTGATGAAAAATAGTATAAACATTTTGATTCAGTTTAACAGAAGGTACGGTTTTGAAATTGTTTTCTAAAATTATACCTTGATTTGTTAATTAGTGCAATATTCAAGACAGTTATAAATATAAATCTTTTCCCCTCATATCAAGCATATTCTTTTCTTATTTTTAGGATAGTGACATATACCATTATAATCATCAAGTAAGAGCGACAAATGCAACACATTTTGATTCAACTAATGCAGAGTTACACATAAAGGCTAATATATCTGCAAACATTCTTTCCTTCCTTTGCACTCATTGGATAACACTGAATTCAAACAATTGTAAGAATTAAGTTGAACTGTCACGAAAGACGGATGTAACTGATGCGTGTAATTATTTCGAAATAATTTCCCATTGACAAATGTAAAGCCTCTGGGTCATCCATTATGCCACACTGACAGGTCCGGCATCGTGAAACATGGCCACATGTAGTTCTCAAGCTGTTCAATGCTTTATTATTCACACGCTTCAGTATGAGTAATGGCAAATCAATACATTCAAATGAAAACCAATCAAGCGATCAGAATAAAAATGGCAACAGTTAAGGCACAAAGGTTGTGTCGACTGTAATCACTATTTTTGTGCTTATTGATGAGAGTAAATGTTTTAAATGTAAAATTTAGTATTAAACAATCCTTAACAAATGCCTAATAGAGTGAAGTTATTAAGTCTAAGCAATCAATACTTTTTAAAAATGGCAGCCTCTGACTTTATTGAAACCCGATAGCCATATTGTGCATGCGCTGCAACATCAGAAGTTTCTCATTAAGTCCAACCATGTAAAGAGAGGTTAGGCGTCCCCGTGTAGTGACCCATGGCCCTTGTCCCATCACTGTCATGTATACGGTCCAACCCTGTCCTCCGCATGCCCCCCCCTGTCAGCTTAAATTAGGCAAACGCACCGCTGTTGTTCGGGTGGCATTTCTGCTTCATGCTCCGCGGATTTCTGCGGCATCCAGGTCAGTAACACAAACTAACAATGACAGGTGCTTTGTGGGAAATACTGGGGGGTTTGTTCAAGCAAGGAGACGCTTCCTGGAAGGTGCTTTAGCGTAACAGACTAATGACCTCCAAACCAATCCTTCATTAGATTTGTTTTTGGACCGTTTTCACCGATTTGAGTGCAAGTGGCTGGAGGAGTCAACATTTTAAAATGCATCACCTGGCCAAAAAAAAAAGCTGCCACCTGGATTTAACGGAGGAAATAGGTAGGATCCTGTCGTCGGATGATTACTGCATGGGCGATTATCTTTCAGGTGAGCAGCAGTTAGGAAAAGACACATCTGTGGTAAAGAAAAACTAGTCTGATAAGTGTAAAATCAGTGAAAACAAGTAAGGAGATGGCAGAAACTATAGTACTTAATTTGGGTTAAGAACCGGTCAATGCATTAAAAACTGGAAGGATTATAGGGGAACCATCGTCACTCTCCAAGTTCCTGGTGAAAATATAATGCAAGACATGATGGAAATAAATCTTGTGCCGTTGCAGAAGCTTCTCGAAACAATGCCACAGCAAATGCGTGCTGTAATCAAAGCTAAAGTCTGTCCAGTGTACATTTGAGTAAAGTATGAAGGAATAAAGGAATACTAGTGCTTTATATAAATTGGTTTATTGAACGACTATGAATGAGAATAGCTTTCAGTAAATGTTACCCACACTTGCCACTTTCCATAAAGGAACCAGGAGTAATAATAAGGGCACATTAAAGACAGCCATCTGAAGCCGTCATTGTCTCTAGGCTGAACACGGATCTTCAGTCTCTCTATTACTGCTGTGTTATCACTTTTGAAGTCGCTGTCATTCACTCTCGCAGCTGGGGAACATCTGGTTTGCACACTGGGGCCAGGTTCATCTCTGAACAATTTTACAACCCCCCTCCATGATCAAAATGAAATCGTATAGAGGCACAAAGACCGACTGCCTGCTGCCTCTGTCGATGAACAAGACAGAATCCACGGAAAGATTTTGATCTACGGTATATAGTAAAGGCCATACGTCAACATCATGTGGCCAAATAATGTGGTCAGCTGACTACATGACTAAGTTACTCCATCAATACATGTTTTCTTCCCTGATGGCACACAGGGGTGGTTCAGGGAATTGGCATTTTCACACTTTTGCATCATGGTTTGACTCTCTAGTCATCAATACAAGATCATGGAGAATAAATAATCAGAACTGGCAAGAAATTAACCTTGTGACGTTACAGACGTTTACAGAAACAATGCCACAGCAAATATGTGCTGTAGGATAAAGGCGGTCCAAATATAACTTTTTTATGGCCAGTGTATTAACCTCTTAACCCCCACCTGAACTGAGCACATTTCGACTTTAACCAAATCTAAAAGCTTACAGCCTATAGTGTAATGCCTCATTGGAAAGCGAAGACCTACAAAACTGAGGTAATGGATCTTTTTCCTTGTGTTGTTGCCGTCACTTACAGTATATTAGACATTATTTTCATCACATTTTTGTCTTTTTTCGTCACATTTTTGTCTCTATTTCGTCACATATTCATCTGTACTTCATCATATATTCATCTGTATTTCGTCACATATTCATCTGTACTTCATCATATATTCATCTGTATTTCGTCACATATTCATCTGTATTTCGTCACATATTTGTATCTTTTTATGTTGTGTTTCATCCTCATTTTCTTCGCCATTTTTTGACGCTTTTATCAAGAAGGCGAACTGGAGAAAATGTGCTTGGTTCAGGTGAGGGTTAAGAGGTTAAACAAGTTTATCGTCATGTTTTGTTTCATTACAATTTTTTTTTTTTTTTTTTAATGCAGGGGGAAGCGGAGGTGAAGGATAACACCTTTTTGAGCATCACCTCTCATCTGACAAAGGTTAATTCTGTTCAGTCTGAAATCTTCTTCAGGTTCAAAAAGCAGTAATTTAAAAACAACTTTCAAATGCTTAATGTCATCTCTGTTACGATTTCATGTGTCTCCCATAACAGGACACCTCCATATGGTCCCGGTGACTGTAGCGATAACACAGTCCTGCAGAGTGTGTGGGGGGCGGGACAACGGTCATAAATCTCCGCATAAACACGCAGAGGTGGTCAGTTCATCAAAGTGAGGAATATATACCATACAAACACTGCACGGAGTGGGGTTTAATAGGCCGCCCATTACCAGCTCATTACTGGTCTTTATACAGGGGGAGACTGGCCCCAGAGGAAAACAATGTAGGACAAAGATACATGGACATCATTATGGAAATCGCAGTGATAAATATGAACCATAAATAATTGCACAAAAGGGAGAATATTGTTTAAGAGAATTCAGGATCATTCATGATTGTTGTCCAATATTATGCAGATTTATTTTGATATGTCATCAAAATTGTGTACAGATGCTATATGTAAAATGACATCCCCGTCTCTCGTTTCGTGGCAGATGGCCCCATGCAGACGATGGAGATATAACCACAGTCTTTCAACACCTTCTCTTGCGCTCTCTCTGTTCCTCCCCCTCTGCTCTATCACTGAGGACTTCATAACTGTCATACCTCATCAGAAATAGAGACATCTAAAGCACGGCCGGCCCTCGGCGTGTCAACACCCACTCATAAGGGACAGGCCGCTGAAACACAGGCGGAGTAATGGGTTTGTTCAGGGCATTATGGAGGAAGGGAAGACGATACAGAGAAAACGTAAGCACGAGCGGTACAAGGGCTTAGCAAGCGTACAAACCTTGAAGGGAGTACGATGCAAAATCGACTTGTAAGAGTCTTTAACCATGCTACAAAGTTGTTTTCTCATCAAAAACAACCTGGAGTTGTGTTTTGAGCTGCTCGCGCACCTTTGAAACTTCTCTATTGGCTGTTCTTAGCATCACGGCGGCGGATCCCCAAAAAGCTCCTCCTGAAGTATCGAGAAAACGCTTTCCTCACCTCTCCATCTCTTGCTCAGCTTAATCCGCTCATCGCAAAGTGAAACCACTCGCTATCGCTTCACTACAGCCACACGCACCACACAGACTCGTCTCTCTTTATAGAAACGGCTGCACAGCGAAGAGGAGCATAAGGAGGGGGGTGGTAGGGGCTTGTTTGGAAATGAGACCACATGTCTTACTTTAGCTGTATTAGATCAATACGCCATTTTTGAACCAACAAAGTGTAAGATATAAAACACCAAATACCTGCAAAAGCATTAAAGTTATGGGACACTTTAATAGGACTGAGAATTTACTTTAACAGGTTCATCCGCCAGCCACCACTTTGTGCCAGCCCAAAGCTCAAGGGCGGCATCAAATATTGAACATTTTACAATTGTATTCATAAACTTAAATGCACTATACCTGATGTTTATTCTAGTAGTGTAAGAAATTGAGTCAATTTCATGAACAGGCTAGTTTTCTAACATTTCTATGACAATGACTCGTCTGTGGAAAGTGACCCTGCAAGTTGTAAAATGTGCCCATAAACTCATCCCTGTGAAGAATTGAGATTTTACAAATATCTTAGAAAAGTTTGGACCATAACGAACATATTCATTTAGTGGCTTCCTCTTTTGTTTGCAATTTAAAAAAAATCAGGTATAGGACATTTAACATACTTTTGCAATTCCCCAAACCAAAGGGGGACTCTTTATGGGTTGAAATCATTCTTCATAGTTTAGAGTATTTTTGTAGGTCAATACACAGTAGCCGTCACTGTCAGGTTCAAGTTCAAGAGACATTTTGCAGCTGAGACTTGACCATTGATGTTTGTTTTTGGAGTCACTATATTACATTAGATCACTTCTTTGTTTCAGACCGCATGTAAACTTACTAATCAAATGGTTTGGGGTCAGCTACTTCTTGCAGCCATGGCACAGAGTCTGAATGAAAACGCCGAACAATTTTTGAGGAAGTGTTGCGCCGACTTCTGACAATGGAAAAGGCTCCAAAGCGTGTTCTAATCCTACCTGGACCACCCCATAAACCTGCCTTTTGTCCCACAATCCCGGCATCCACAATTTTCCACAGAGACGCCCACATCACCCACAATGCACTGCTTTGTGGAGCCGCGATCCTTCCCCCGCAGCTTTGTTCTTAAGAGACTGACAGAATATGGGGGCAATTATTAGATTAAGACGGATTAGGCTTCGAACTCAGGTGAAGGCTGCTTTCTTTCTGCGTTCGGTCGCTGGAAAAGTGCGCAGCTAATCCAGTAATGAGAGCTCTTTTGGAGGGAAAAATGCAGCCACGAAGAAAAAAACAGTGTTTCTTGAACATGTGTAGTTTTTTATCTCGAACAAAGGCAGCACACATCCGCCCTCAAAGCCCATGATTTTCCAAGTAAGTGGCAGAGCAAGTCGACGGAGGTAAAAAAAAAAAGGGAGAGAGGAAGCGAATAGAGGATTTATTGTAAAACTAAATATAACAAAACATCTGGGTTTGTGCTCAAAGATATTTTTCCAGAATTAGGAGCCAGAGATGGAAGATTAACTCTGAATGGAAGACTGCAGCTCAGCGTTTTGCAGCCAGGCTAAACACACCTATCCGAGGCACGCTACAAGCCAAGGACTGTCAGGGGCAGAAGCGATATGTATGGCTTTTACAGAAGCGCAACAAAGTCAGAAAAAACGATTGTGTGGAATAAATGTTGGTCATTAACAACTGAAGACGTAATGTATTAAAGCAGCCATGTGTAGAGTTGCAGGAAAAAAGAAAACATCCAAGTCTGATGACACTGCGGTTGTGAATGGATTTCTTATTCATGTTTTTATCCCCAATGCAGGTTTTAAACACGTCCAGGAGAAGAAGAAGAACTCATCTGCGCCAATGGTCCCTCTGACCACCTCCATGCACTCACACACATCATTCATCCTGGCCTATTGTACATGTTTTTAGTGGTAGGGGAAACCGGAGTACCCTGAGGAAACCGCTGTGCTACCGTGCCACCAGGAGCACTACATCTTTACTAACAAAAATGCATGGCAACTTAAGCCACTAAAGCACATTTTAGTTATGATCTTCCAAATAAACTTACATGTTGGCCTTGTTGTGGCACAGGTTCATATTATTAAAATTTGCTTTGACTAAAATGTTTTGTTTAAATGTAATGGAAAAAAGTGTTGAAAGATATCGACCACCATTTTTTATTCTGCAGCTCTACAACTAACCAAAGAACTAATACACCGTCACTGTTGACCACATATTCAACTTGAATTTTCTCAGGATTCTACAGTGAAGTTGTTTCAGAAAAAAAGGTATACAGGTATTGGAAATGAGGACGACAAAAAATCCAGTCAGACGTCTGTGCCACCTCTAAAGGGATTTAGAGGTGGCACAGATAACTTTCCAAACGTAGTATACTGTTTGGCACTGTAGATTATATACGTCACCCTCGACAGCATTTTCAACTTGAATTTTCTCAGAATTTCCACAGTAAAATTGGTTGAGATTAAGAACAGAGATAGTGGACACGATGAGGACTAAAAATGCAGTGAGAGTCTTGTTTTGCCTCAAAAGGAATTGTTAAAATACCATTGCAAAAGTAGCATGTATGGCACTTTGACTACCTATAACCATTCCATCGACTTTGTTATAATTTGGTGCCCTACAAAATGTCTCCCTGCTTTTACAGTAAAGTATTTTGGGAGCAGTTTCTGTAAAGTACTATCACAGATAAAAGCAGCATGCTGTTTCCAAGTCACTTTCTTCCTGAAATATGATCTATAATACGCCTCGATGGATTCAACAGAATAGGAAATCCTCCCTGCACTGTGATATCTAGGCCGACTTTATCTTATACAGTACTATATGTAACAAATCTCAGAGCTAATACATCTCTATAGTGACAAGGGCTGCTGCTTTTCACATCAGCTCATAAAAGACTCTAACAGATGGGAGCTCCTTGGCTGCCACTGCGACGTGCGACGCTCCTCCACAGGGCAACCGAGATGTGCCGGGGAGAGCAGGCAGCAGAGGAAATGACACAATATAATACAACTTTTCGACTAAATGAAAATACTACTTCAATGCACTGTCCAATAAACATAAACGAGACCATCATATTGTTTACCGACTCAATTTGGTTCCCTGCGACCTGCGCTCAAACAGTAGAGAAGGCAAAACCCCAGATAAAATAGTTTAGATAAAATTCACGGGAGGAGCTGTGAGCTGAATTCTTGCTGACGGCTTGAACCGTGCTCAGGGTCACTGGTTCATGAAAACAGTCTGCTGCAGTCATTACTTTGTCACCATTTCCTAAAGGGGATGACAAGAGATGAACTAATCCCTCGGAGAGCTTCGTTTTAAAGTGGCGCAGCGGGTCACTGCTTGTCCAAAAGGGGAAAAACAAGCGCTTACAAAAATACTCAAGTGTCTCAAGTTACATGAAAATAGTGAAATAGTAGATGCTGTAGCTGTAGTGCGTTTTATGTTTGTAGCAGCAAAACAAACATAAGGACGACGTGTTGCCATTCAGGCGTTGATAGGCAGACGGAAACAATTCAGAAATACTGTATGAACAAGTATGAAAGTAATTAATAAAGAAAAAAGTATATTGTGAAAGAAAAAACAATATATGAAGATCATTTGTGCTCATGGACGCTCTACACCTTATATACAGACTGCATAATAATGAGGATAAGCAACAACACATTTCAAAAGTCTATTTTTTTAATCAAATTTGAGAAGATGTTTCAAATAGTAATCCACACAATTGCAAGGATTTAAAAACGATGGACTCTCCTATTTGGATTCCTTCATAAACGACACTCCAGAGAACAATACGACCTCCATTAACCCACACTTCCCCTCCGCTCCTGTATTTTGTCTCTCAGCGCCGCACATCTGCTGCCGACCTTCGGAAATACTCCTCTAAAAGGTTTCTCTATCCCTCTGTGGAGACCGATCTGAGACAATGTGAATGCCCACGCTCAAAAGCAAAAGGCAAGAAGGCTGTGAACTACATTGTTTTCATTGACAAGTTTCAGCAAAGTCCACGGGTTGGAAATGTTTAACAATGCAGGAAAAAGTTCTGAAACTATTGATGCGAGAAACAAGTGTCATTTTTGTAATGACACTGATACTGATATTGCAAATATAGCACCTTTGTAATCAATCAGGTAATACCCAGCCAAGGTCATAGATACAGACGGCATGGCATCGTATGAGGGGGCGTGGTCTAGTAGAGGGGAATCACACTTTTTCACTCTTAAAAGGGGGGTATTATGTAAAATCGACTTTTTCAAGCTTTATATCATGTTATTATGTCATTCCCTCATTAAACACATGCCTGGAGTGTTGCCTTGGCTCATTCACATATTTTCGAGTAATCAGTAAAAACTTAGACGGCAGCCATTTTAGGTGTAGCTATGCCTCAGTCCTCCTAGGAATGCCCCCACCTCCTGGAGACGCCTCTGGACCTTTCGTCACCAGCCAAGCCACCAACCACTGCTCCTCAGCTCAGCAGAGGCCCCTCCCCGCACAGTAGTGTTGTTTAGATGCCACAGCAGTGTGCTGAAGGGGGCGTGTCGGAAAGCTTCTTAAAGAGACAGAGGCCTATTTCAAGACGTTCAGTACAGCCATTTTGAGAGAGCAATTTTATTCAAGGCAGTTATTTTAATTTACTGCATATACAGACCAACAGAAGGTTACGTCATCATTGTAGTATGCTATAGACTGGTGCTATGTGATTGAAAAAGCATAATACCCCCTCTTTAAATATATTTATCACACAACAATATAATTCAAGCCAAAATGGATGTTTTCCACAGCAAATTGTTCAGTAGAAGTATAAAAAAAAAAAAAAAAAACATTTGTTGCTAACGTTAGCATATAGCATTACGGTAATGTTAGCTTCCTGGTTAGCATTGTTCGTTTTTAAGTATTTCTGGGCTGTGGAACCACTTTGCTCCTCCATGTCTCTGTATCTTTATTAAGTAGAAAAATATATTCATGATTCAGCGTTTGTTAAAGTAATGGTGGGGAAATGGGAGAAAGTTATTTTCTTTGTTTTCCCTCTGGCTGCTTCGAACATGATCATATATGGGAAATTCCAAAGATGCCGTCTGTGTCTATCTGCACTCACAGAATTTATTCATTTTACCATTTTATTGGTACTTGGAAGAACAAATATATAATCTGATGGTACTTAAGGTGAAGAGTTGGAGGCATCTGACAAAGCTGTACTTGTGCTCAAAACATGCGTACAATTAATTCAATGCCAAGAACTGGAATGTACAGGAGGTATTGTGAGAGCCAGAGTTGAACAAAGTAGGTCCTGAACAAAGTTTTTTGAAGAAAAAAAAATACTGAACGCAAAATCAGTATTTTTTAGCCACTTCCATCTAAAAATTCTGAACCTCCCGAGCCCTACACATGGGTGGTCAATATTTGCTACACAAACACACACAGATGTTGATGCTGGCGGGAGAGACCAGGCTGGACTTGGCTGCTTTGGCCCCGAGTTCAGTTTAGTCACCACAAATTAATCAGCCGTAACCTTTAGCACAAAGGTCCACTGTACGTTCAGCTGAAAAGGTGGGTTGGAATTAGAAATGGGATCGTTTTTTCAGATTTGTTGACTCTGTAAATAAAGAGGACAAGCACTTGCAGTATATGAGAAGTTCAGATCTTTCATACAGTTTTCCAATAACATTTTAGGAGCCTAACAAGAACATGTTTTCGATTGAAGTTTGCCTGCCTGACCAAATGTGGAAAATGTGGAACCAACAGAACAAATGCAGGGACGGACTTAAGTACAATTTGAGATATTCGCTGTAATTTAACATCTATTTAGAGCAATAACAGCTCAAAATATAATATAATTTACAACAACACGATTAAATGGAACACTTTCAGATGACTGCACACTAGCAAAGCATTTGTGACTTATTCCATAATTCTAAAACTTGGCAAAGCTTTCCAGTAGTAATTACCTTCCTTTATTGCTCAGACCATGAATACTTTTATAACTTAAAACCCCTTTAATTTTACTGACTTGTGCATAATCTTAACCAGACACAGGGACGGCACACATTACTATCATGTCGGCATCTATGCTTATAAATGGTAATGGTAGTAAAGATGTGAAAATGTTTTATAAATGAAGAAGTGTTTAGTCATGTTACAGTCATGTTTATTATTATGCACTGTCCCTGTCATAAATAATAGTGAATTTCTCCATTGTGAGATCAATAAAGGCTCATCTTTATAATAATAATGTCATTGGGCTTGACCTGCAGACCTCTCCATGTGCCTTTTATCTCCAAAAACGCATGCATTTAAATGTCTACTGAGAGTGAGCGCTGCAAAAGACTTCAAGATTTCAAACTAATAGGAGCCAAGAATTGTACAGTTGACACACGTATTGATATTGCAACTTTCACAATACAACAGTAAAGAAGTGGAACATAATCTTAACCTCCTAACCCCCGCCTTAACCAAGATTTTCTCCAATTCGGCTTTACTCAAATCCATAAAGTCACCACAGCCTATAGGCCAGTGTAGCGCCTCATTTGAAAGCGAAGGCCTACAGTACAAAACTCATCTAAACTGAGCTCTTTCCTCGCGTTGTTGCCGTGTTGTCATCATTTTTTTAAACCTTTTTTTCCATCGGTTTCTTGTTGGGTTTTCGTCACAATTTGCAACTTTTTCCATCACATTTTGTCACTTTTTCGATGCATTTTCATCCTCGTTTCGTCTCATTTTTGTCGCCATTTTGACACTTTTTTCAAGAAGCTTTTAGGTTTGGGTAAAGCCAAACTGGAGAAAATGTGCTCAGTTCGGGTGGGGGTTAAGAGGTTAATAGGTGAGACAGTGTGGAGTATCTGTAGTAACTGTGGCTGTTTCTATTTTGTACTAATATTATCACTCAATGAGAAACAATACCATTCACCACTTCTAGGTGAAGATACACCTTTGCCTTTTCTTACAACATTTTTCAGCGATACAATAAACCAATTAGTTTTAACCTAGCAGAGAAGAATGTACTCATGCCCACATTATAACTCATCTCAGAAGGTTCAAAGCTCACCCTTCATAATTGATTTATCAGATTAATCTACAACTGGGAGCTAAGCGTTTCCAAAAAAACCCCTCTAAATTCACGACACAAGGCTCTGTTTAAATGCGTGTCGTGAAATTACAGACTCGAACATCAAAGGCGTCCCATTACGAGACATCCAGAGCCACAGAGTGCGGTTCCTGGATGGCTTTCGTGCATCTGTGGAGCAAATGATTATAATTAGCTCGTATTATCTTTTAATTAAGAGCGGCTGTGAGCGTCGTCATGTTTGTGCGCCAGCAGGTGGTCTATTTGCAACGCGGCGCGAGCCAGAGATGAAAGGAGGACTCGCGATTCCCCGATTTGAATTTGCGGCGCCACAAAACATTTCAGATTTTTAAGGTTTATCTTTATATTCCTTGTGTGGAGAGGAATGAACTCCTTTTAAGTTGGAATTCTCTTTGAAAATGTGTACGCAAGCAGATGTACTGTCGCATCAAGTTACCAAAACTTCTCCAATGTCGACTCAACAAACGTTATGGCCATTATTAGCATTAATGGCTCGATAGTGTCATCATTAAACATATCAATAATAGCCATTTTCTGACAGATTATTCATTTTTCTCACAAGTACAGTGAATGTGAATAGATTTGCAGTTTGTGTTTACATTTAAAGAGTTTATACAGGAACAGCAAGTCAAATCTAATACTTTTTAACCTCTTAAAGGGGGGGTATTATGTAAAATCGACTTTTTCAAGCTTTATATCATGTTATTATGTCATTCCCTCATTAAACACATGCCTGGAGTGTTGCCTTGGCTCATTCACATATTTTTGAGTAATCAGTAAAAACTTAAGACGGCAGCCATTTTAGGTGTAGCTATGCCTCAGTCCTCCTAGGAACGCCCCCACCTCCTGGAGACGCCTCTGGACCTTTTGTCACCAGCCAAGCCACCAACCACTGCTCCTCAGCTCAGCAAAGGCCCTTCCCCGCACAGTAGTGTTGTTTAGATGCCACAGCAGTGTGCTGAAGGGGGCGTGTCGGAAAGCTTCTTAAAAGAGACAGAGGCCTATTTCAAGACGTTCAGTACAGCCATTTTGAGAGAGCAATCTTATTCTATCGTCTGCAAGTTCCAGTCGAGAAGCTTTTAGATTTGGGTAAAGCTGAACTGGAGAAAAAGCTCTCGGTTAAAGTGGGGGGTTAAGAGGTTAACGATCAAATTATTATCATCAATGCCACAAAATCTGTGCATCTAATTTCTTAACAATGTGTCTTTGCAAGATTCCGTCGAGCAACTTTTGAACAAACAAATGTGTATAATTTCAGCCAAACCTGCAGCTGAATGTGTTTTGAACCATATATTGTGTGATTATTGTCATTATTAAAATGTAATGCCAGTTTGAATCTAATAGAAAAGTTTAGTTATATTTTAGGGCCTTAATTAGCACAGTAGCACATGAGAGAAGCTACATCGCTAATCTAAGAATCTTTGCATTTCAGCACATGTGAGAGGCTTAAACTACAGGTGACCAGGTTTTGAACAAAAATGAGCCATAATGTAAAGTTTCCAGACGGAGATTGGATATAGCCATAAAATACAGGCTATAATTAACTAACAAATGTATGTGTGAGTAGTAGATTCTCCCATCAAAGTGCTAAAAAAAAAAAAAAGCCTCTTTTGTTTCGTAGCATTTTCCCATCGGGACATAAGTGGCTCTTGATGGTTTTCCTGGTCTGCTGCGAGAGCCGTGGGGGATCGGTGACATTTAAAGTGGCTCATGTTATTTGAATAACACAGACCGAGGCGGGACATGGGGTCCCCCAGTGAGAGGCTGCAGTCTGACAGGAGGCTGTGTGGATTAGCACACAGCGCCACGACTCTGTTCGCTCACCTACAGACGGGATCAAGGAGGAGGCGTGACCGAGCTCTTTGAAATGACCAATATTATTTCTCGTAGTTTGTATTTATGGACTTCAAAGGGTCGCGGCATCAGCAAATAATTACATATTGGGTAAGTCAACCCCAGAGTATCCAACTTTATCCAAGTACAGAACTAAAAAGGACTAAACAAGACTAGAATAGACTAAACCCCAAACAAAATGGAACTAAAGTTGGAAAATCAGGACTAAAAACAAGTACAAGTAATGGTTTCAAATGTCAAATTAAAGATATATGCTATTTCCACATTGCACTATTTAGGCAAGGCAACTTTATTTATACCGTGCATTTCATACACAAGGCAACTCAATGCGCCTTAGCACCCGCCTTGTTAAATGACACCTAGCTGGTCTAAGATGGCTGACCCTAGTGATTTTGCGATGTATCGTGGCTTATAGTGACACATTTGGCGATACATTCCTATTCAATATATAACTTAAACTCACTCACTGATTTATAGTAATGTCATTTAATTATTAATCAATAAACAGCACGTCATTTGTGTACTCCAATCAATACACGTTTGTAAAAAGATCCATTGTACCATATTTTTTAGATCAGTTTACATTACAAGAAAGCATTCACTCGATTACACCAAGGACAATGCCTTTTTATTAACCAATTCATTTTCTCTCTCTCAATATCCTCTTATTTCTAGTGCTCTGATGTACGGTGTTAATTCGAATGTTACTTGGCAACACATGCGACCGCTGTTTCCTCCCACACAGGTCGATGCAAACACACTGAAGGGGATTCGTGTTTTCGACATCGCATCTACCTCTGTAATAAAAGAGCTTTGAGTTGCCGCCAAAGTAACGCCAGCCAGCTTACTCCTGATTGCTGCGCGCCTGACGCCTCACCTGAGATTAGGCAGAGGAAATTAAATGTTTGTTTTTTTCTCTCCGCCACACGCTCCATGTCTGTAGGTGCCGTTTAATGTAGACGAACTCCGCTGATAGGAATCTCAAGGGTTGAGATTGGGCAGGAAACGGGACTTCCTTACGGATAAGTGTGACCGATAAACACACAAAGGGATTATAGACTAAAGTATCTACACTAGAGCTACTTTCAGACTCTTATCAGAAACATTGAAATGGCTGAAAAAGATATCACTTGCACCTACATTACAGGATGAACTTGAAACCTTGTGTGCAACATTTTGACGGATACAATTGTGAAGACACTATATGAAGCAAAATTGCCTTTAAGCTTTTAACCATGTTACGACACTTTTCCCTTGTTGAACACAAACCCAGAGAAGTATTTTTGCTCCACTCAAACAGGTTTGAGTATTCAATCCTCTTTAATGTAGCTGTTTCTTTTACTGCTGTGGCATTATTACGAAGCACATTAACAATAGCGCTTTGAGATGGAAACCATGCAGATTGATGTCTTTACATACATTATTTGTAAAAGTAGGTTTGTATACCACAATATTCTCTTTAAATAAGAAGGTTTTTTATTCTTGCAAATTTTCTGTAAGCGCAAGAAAATGGCTATATCAATAGGGCCTGGTTTAAAGCAGAACTAAGTAACGTATGCCCCTACAGGCACTGCATGTTGCGTTTTTTGTAATCATTAATTGAGAGTAAATACTACGCTGACAGAAAAGACAAAGGGAGAGAGGGATATTGTACATTGTGCCACTACTCAGTTACACAATGGAGATAATTTTTGTCACTCAAACTTGGCTGTAAATACTGCTAAAGTGGCGCTAGCCCACAGTTAGCTTTGCCTGTTAGCATGTTAGCTTCTTCTTCGTGATGCCATTAGCGTCCCTGCCGTTGCAAGCATGGTTTTCTTATCAGACACATCAGGGGGAGATGAAAGACCCCCCAATCATCCCATAAACACTTGTATTACCCCCAGAGGGACTATGAAAAGGATTTATTAAGGTAAACAAGTTACTTAGTTCTGCTTTAAATCAAGAAAATCCAGCTAGTGATTTAGTTTTGTTCGATTAAACTTGGTAAATTTTCCAGTGTGATGAGCTATAAATGTTGATATTATAAATAGAGGCTTAAAGATTCCTGCCAAGTTATTTAGGACATGTATAACATACCTGGAGGATTACAGCGAAACTGAGCATTTTGTATGAAATAATGTTAATCACCAAAAAACAAAGTTTTGTGGGCGCATCATTCCTATTGACTAAGAGGCGCAAGAAAAACTAAGAATTGTGTTAAAAAAATTGGATGAGCTGTGAATGTGCAGCGTCTGAGCCATTCAAGCAATACAATTCCATTTTTACCAGTTTTCCTCAGTCTCGCTCCACATTATTCAGAGACTTTTATAAATCCGTGTCTGATCTCGGCTAAATCTTCCCTGAATAAATAGCATCGAACTCAACGGCAAGAAACTATTCACATAAATTTAATCATCCGGCACAAAAGATAAGGTTATGGACATGAGGGGCAATGATTCTCACTAAGAGCAAATCACGCGACATGCCACTAAAGAAAATGATTAAATTTTGCCATAAGAGCTTATTCATAACGCTGCAACAGTGGGGAATGATAGAAGTGTCAGCGCGGAGATGGGATTCACATTTCTCTTCCAATTCATGCAGCACAAAGAGGATGTAGCGAGTCCATCTGAATCTGCTGCACACGTGTTGAATATGGAAATGGCACAGAGCTTTATCCAACCTCAAAACTACTTTGAAAGTCCAATGCTAGTGTTGTGTTCGGCATAATGATTAATGAGACTGCACTTTCGTGGCCTGTTCCACTACCACAACTTGGCCTGTATCATGCAAAATCAACTATATTTAAGCTTTATACTTTATACTTAAGCTTTCAGTCATATTATAATGTTATATTCTCATCACAAACATATCTGAAGTCGTGCTTTGTTTCATCCATGGACAAACTCTCTTCAAAGCGCTGATTAGCATCTTTAAAACTGGGCGTATTTTCTTCTTGCGGCTGGTGCAATGTGATTTGGGCAGCTCCAACGGATACATGCATTATTTTAGGCTATACTGCATGAGTGTGTGAGTTGTCTTATAAAAGGCAAAGTAAAGCACAGGAGCATTAAGACGGCTTCAGTGCAAAAAATATTGCCATAGTTAGTAACAATTAGTCTATTTTTGCACTGAAGGCGTCTGGAGAAACAAATCGACTGGAGAATTTCAAGAAAATGGGGAAGACGCCACAAAAAAAAAAACCTCAGTAAGTTACTGAAAGTTTCATCTTCCCCATTTATTTGAAATTCTCCAGTCGATGATGAATTAGGTAAGTCTCAATTTATTCTTGCTGAAGTCCTACTCCAGTTTGTAAAGATATGCATAAGCTTCAACAAAACCAAAAAGACAAATGAATAAAAAGTTGAACGAGTAACTCTTTATCCATAGATAGTTTTAGTAAATTTGAGGAGACAATATAAAAAAAATGTTTAAAATAAGGATTTCTAAGCTAATGCATATACTGTACGTCCATGTTAATAATCCATGGATCAGGGAGATGCTACGTTTCCCTTTGTTTACTGCTTTAGTTTAATGAGAAGACGCCAGTCAATGCTCTCATACATGCCTCAAGCCCATTTAAAATTCATTTTCATCAAATCCAGCTCTCCAAGCAAAGGGGGGAAAAAACAAAACACTTTTAACAATGTAGCGCGCTGCTGACTGACAGGTTTTCTCATCGCAGGTTATTACAGTCGAGGGTGAACTACAGAGACAAGTGAAGAGCAGCTCTGGAGACAGGCCTTCTCTCGGCAAATACAGGAAGTACTTAAAGCACTTAGGTGAATTATAAAGGGCTTTCACTGACAGGGCTTTCAAGATTCCATCACAAAGTCAACACAAGCATTTCCGTGATGGAGGATGGAGTTAGGTACGGACGTCTTCAACAACGGCGTTTTGTGATTTGTTTTAAATAAAGTTTCAGACCAGGAGCATTAACATACGAGAGAGAGCGCTGAAATATAAGTGTTACAAAAGGTTTCAGAGCATGATTATAGAGGTCTAATCGTATTGTTCCCATTTTCTTGTCCATCTCATTGTCTGATTTTCATTGAAAGCCCTGCGGTCTTAGAGACGCCTGCTCAATAAGATGTGGCCTAATAAATTGCGGATGACAGCAATGTTTTTTATTGTGCACATTTTGTTAAACACTGATTCCTGAAAAAATGCACACACTTCAAAAGACCTGCTACATCTGGAGTCTGCCTTATTTTGGTCATTTATTTTTACAAGACTTTGTTCTAACTGTTCTGTTCGCTCACATTAATTATTTTTGTGAATTGCGGTGTAACCTTCCTAATGCATTTATAACAACTCAGTCCTTCAAGTGGATTAGTTTAAAAGCACTATTTACAGCTTTCAGTGAGCAGCGCCGTCACTGTAATGTAAACATGTAGGGCTGCACATTCTGCTCAGTTTCATTAACCGATTAATTGGTTACTTTATCAAACGATAAGTGATTAACTTGGTGTCATTGTACAGGACATTATTTTTCAGCAAGACTGCAAGAAAAAGTTTACCAGTGATAATCATAAAGCATTGTTAAAAAGTTGAATAATTAACCAAAATACAAATAGGTTTATAAACTTCAACAGATTTTATGCTTATTTACACTTATTATACTGTATTAGGGCAGGGCGATATGGCCTAAAATCTATATCACGATATAAAAAGAAATATCACGATAACGATGTATTTGACGATATTATTGACAATGGACAAATTACTTCAAAATCCCAGCCTTACGCCTATTGGAAGATTAATTCAGTGATATTTCATTCTTTTTTTTTTTTTAACGGCATACTACTTTCCTCGCGAATATGATCTACTCAAGCGGTTTACATCCTTAATTTCATTTAACTTCATAAGCACCTGTCCCCATGTTCTAGAGTCAGTGTTTATGCTGCTGATGGAGCTGAGCGTAACATGAATTATATCGTATCCACGACGATATAAAAATTACAACGATATCAAAAAATTATATCGCGATAACGATATGCGATACGATATGGCCCACCCCTATACTGTATTGTCCTCTAACACAGGGGTTCCCAAACTTTTTTGGCTGTGACCCCTAAAATTGACACGTAAACAACTCGGGACCCCCTTTGTATAAAGTTATTGCCTCTTACGCTACTTTAGGGAAGAAAAACATTTTAAATCAAGTTAACATGCATTTAAACAGTTTATTTTGATTATATAAATGGATTTGAGGAATGATATGCTGTTTTACACTCAAAAATATATCAAAAACAGTTGCCTTTTTCTTTTTATTTCATCCTACAATCATCTGGGGACCCCACCCAAGGCCTCGCGACCCCCCGAGGGGTCCCGACCCCCACTTTGGGAACCAGTGCTCTAACATAAAGCATAATGATTCATTGTCAACATACTTTTAACCTCCTAATCCGCACCTTAACCGAACACACAAAAGCTTCTTGGAAAAAAAACATCAAAATAGCGACGAAAACGAGGATGACAAATCAGTGTGGAAAAAGCAACACAAAAAAAATGCTACAAAAATGTATCAAAAGCAAAACAGAAAGACAAATGAAAGACAAATGTTGCTGTCAGGTATCAGGGCCTTTGTTTGACCTCACAATTTTCTAAGTGTGACCAGTAAGTCTTCCGATAGTTTTCCTCCTTCATTGACTCTCCGGCGATCGTCACTCCAATGCAAACACTAGAACATTTTGTACAATATTCCCACCGCTGTTTGAGGAATGTGCCACAGAGATCAACAGCAGAGTGGCTTCCTCCGCTCTTCAGTGTAAACAGCGTTAGGAAGCACAGGGGCCTGACTTGTTACAAAGCCCCCCGCTGATCGTCCTGTCACTCACGAGCGGGATGCAGACACTTCCCGGCGGGGGGTGGCGCGACCTCCCGGGACCTTTCACCAAATCGCACCTCCACACGGGCGCCGAATCACAGCCCGGCAATTATCCGCTCACGGGACGCTAATTGGCAGGTTTGGCTGCATATGAATACTAAACAGGGGCATGAAGGCGGCTGTTGTTATGGCCATTTTGGACAGAGGGAGGGAGTAGAGAGGAGGCTGCATACACATATAGGCCGTCAGTGGCGTTTCACTAACACTCAAAGTCATTCAGTTTAATTTGTTTAAAAGTTACATTCACTCCAATCTAGATGAGCGCAGAAAAGGCTTTAGTATCACTGCCAATGTGCAAAAATAAACACCATTGTTGTGCAAATGAGCATCCAAAGAGCAACAGAACCAAGCCTTTCCTAAGAGAGGAAGCGAAAGATGAATGGGGCATAATAAAGTCCTCCATAGGTGTCAGTCAGTCGATTAAAATCTGTCAATTAGTGTGGAGACTGCAGACCACCGCCAAGGCAATAGCTTCAACTCGCAATGTTAAAACGCTCAGATCTGGACTCAAAGCATCTCCCAGCAAAAAGGAGAATTGCTATAGAGCTTTGCCGATACCGACGCTTTCTGTGAACTCAATGGCGGCTCCTCCTTGTGAAAACACTTGGGATTTCAGCCAAACGAGCGCATCCCGGAGAGAATAACAAAATTAATGTGCGGGTATGTGCAACGTGAGTGAGAACCGTTAGAACAAGGCCACCCAAGTCAGTGTATCAAAGCTAATCAGCGCTACTGTTAAAGAGAGGAGACCAACTGCTTTGGTCACTATCCAAATACAACCGCGATAGTCAGGCAACAAGTTTCTCCAAAAAAGCTGCCTCACTCCAACAGCCATGTGTGCAGGAGGTCATTAAAAAAAACATATAGGCTACTTTAATTTTTACATTAATGTAGCCAACAGTATTATCTGAATCCATACATTTAAAACACATTTAAGTCTAACCAGGTTTAATTTAACACAGAAGTGAGTTTTTGTCAGGAGATTTCATCAGAATAATGTAGATGAAATACCGATAATATCGTTTATCAGGATATTTTAGAGATGATTTATCTATTTTTTCTGTGACAGGCCTAGATTGACCTTCCAGGATGCCGGATGGGAGGCTGTGAGGGAAATACCAGGCCTGTGTGACTGGTTCTTGGTGGGTCCATTGGCGCAGATTGGCAGTCGTGCTTCAGTCAGTCTACCCCAAAGCTGCAGCTTACCACCACCAAGTATGAAATGATTTAAAAACAATGCCCCTTGTGAAGAATTTTGGGTGAATCGTGTCCCGTGAAAAGTGTGACTTGTTCAATAAGTAATGTCAGTTGATTTCGTATTCCTGGTGGTTCAAAGTTGGTCCAGTTTTGTTCTCCCACATCAAAACCCACAAACCTTTAGCCAGTCCACTGAAAATCCCTTTTGTATGGCACTAACAGTAAAGGTATGGCTGGAGCTGCTGACGGTGGCACCTTTAGAGTTGTTTTCCCTTTTCCTATTTTAGCAAAGTGGCTCTGTAGAGGTCCCATCCACATATAGGACACACAGAGGCAGTGCAGATGCGTTTCCCTAAGTGCATTTTGACCCATTTTACCGGTGGCAGAGGCTCTAACGACAGTCTGGTGACATGTTAGAAACAGGTCACTTCTCTCTGAGTGTGCACTTTGTACATAAGTCGAGTGTAAACTTAGAAACTGTGTCAAATTGGTTTATCGTAGTCGCCACTGCAGTTTCGCTGGTAATGGGTGTGCTATGCCGTAGTGTAATTTCATGTTCTTTGTTCTCGCTTCCTGTAAATCAAATCAAATCAAATCTCCTTCTCGGAAGTATACAGTATAAATCCTGCGTTTGTATGTTAGATTTTGGGGCACAGCAAATGTGGGGACTTTACCTGCTTTCGTGAGTGATACTATGAAAGAAAAGCGTGGGTTTGTGCAAGAGCTTCACAAAGGCAATCAAACTATAAGGACCATTTATCCAGTGACAATTGAAATGGAAATTTGCACACGAAAAAGGTGCAGCCTACTGTGACGGTAATTGCTGTGTTTTGCTTTGAAACGGGGCTGCCTTACCTGATCACACCATTAGCTTTCACGGCCGGCTTTGTAATTTTGAGCACCGACATGTCTGCGCTAACAATTTCTGCTTGTAAAATAGGGAGAAATCTAGTCAGAACTGTGGTCTATAAATTGAAGTCATTGCTTGGTTTATTGAGGTGTTTTGCAGAAGAGAGGAAAGCCCAGCGTGTAGACTTTTCTTACCTTTGTTGCAGAGGCGCATCAGTCGAGTGGACATAGAAAGAAGAGAGAGAGAGAAACACACATTAGCCAAAGGCAGGGCTTTACAACACAAATAGCAGCAGGTTTCTTTGTCAAAACATCTATTGCCCGTTAGTCTGAGCTTGAAGGAAAAGCCCACATGTATCTCAGAGGTATGATCTGTAATGCATTGCCCCACATGTTGGAAAATGGCTCCTGGCAAAGGCGCCCCCTGTGTGTTTGAATAGGCACAATAAATCAATGCTAGCTCCAAATACAAATATGATATTTCCATCCAGGCAAATACAGCTAGAAAATAAAGACCAGTACATTTCAGTTTTTTCCCTTAAATTTCTTCCTTTCTTTTTATTAACGTCTAAATGTTTTTGTTTTGTCTGTTACTTTACGCCAGCGAGCATACTATACCCTCTGGCCCCCACGAGGATTTTGAAAATGTAATTACACCAAATAGTGATTTAAACTCTTGTTCCTGTGAAAATTTCCCTAGAGAACCCCCTTTAGGTTCACATACAGTAATGTACAAGAGTGAAGGGTTTCTATAAGTGGCAGCAAGTCAGATTTAATGCTTTTTAATGCAATTTTAATGGATAACATACAACACATACAAATCATCTTTTTCTTTGCTTTGTAACCAATTTTGAAATAAATGTTGTTAAAGAGAGCAAGTGCTTCTCACATCTATTTCATAACAGATGCGTTGGAGAGGTCATGCGTAATCATGTGGAAAATGTAATCTCCCGTGCACTGTAATGGCTAAAGAGCAGTGAGGAGCCATGTTAAAAAGGAGTGGCCGATGACGCAAAAATGACCGTGTCTACAATAAAAAGGTACATAGGCCATATAACATTTGACACCCAATACACAGTGCACACATAATATATACACATTACATGAATACATCAATATATATACACTTTATCTATGTAGGATGTAGTATACATATGGGAAACAAATATTACAGTCAGTCAATCGAAGGAAAACTGACTGTGTATATTCATATCACTATGTCCACCTCAGACAAGAGTGGCTTAATAAATACATGTTAAAATTTGATAAAGAAGAAAAAGAAAAACAATGGACACAATGGGTCAGGCTTCGAGTAAATTTGATGCAAAACTGATTCAAAATGCTTTGGATCATAAATGTAGTGTTTTTATGGAACTTAAGTAAATAGTCAATGGCATTTTCAAATAAATATTGATTTAAGGTCTGTTGGAGTTAAATTCAATGTTTTTTTTTGGCATGTAATGACTTGTAATGACTCCAGCAAAAACCCTGAATAGTGTTCATTAGGAAGCTTGGCCATCCATTGTTTCGACCCCTGTTATAAGTATGTTCCCGACCAAATAAACGAAACAATATATGTATATAATATTGTGTTTATTCCTTTGGCTTGGCTCCATAACAAAATATTGCCCACAAAACCAAAATGTAATAAACTGTTTCACTTTATTGTGGTCTTCCTTATTGTGGTATTCCAAACCTGCAGCCTTTTTATTTACACATTTCATCATAGCTCAACAACAGGACAAGGCTCGGGGGCCCGAAACAAAAATCTATAAAAGGCAATGTTCCCCTCAACAGGGACCGCACCAGGTCAGGGCGGACTCCTCCGTCTGTAATATCTATGAAAAGGAGCAACAAATACGTCTTTGAAAGCCCCCTGAGCGGAGCAGCGTGCAGACATGTTTCTATGCTTTACTATAGCGGGCGTCCATTCATCTTACCACAGCAACCTCACTGCCACAGGAGGCTGAGCTAATGAAGGTAAAATGTAGAGAGTTTAGGATACTTTTGGGCACGTATGCAAGAACTTGGATTATAAATATATCATCTCAGTCGGCGTATTGCACGAGAGGGGGTACGAAAGGAAGACAATTATGATCAACACTGACCAAAAGGAAGAATAGAACTATGCACTTGTGGTTTGCAGTTGCTGGGTCAGGGCTCAAAAGCAAGTTAAAATACAGTATTGCAAGGTTAAATGCATTACAGAGTTTGGTTTTTCAACTCCTTGTTTTGTTATTTACAACAAATGTTTCTCCAAGTTGGAAGTAAATCAACTACAGCTGCTATTCAAAAGGCGTTTCGAGATTTTCAACACTATTGTCTGTCCGTCTGTTGAACTGTTTTTTTCCGGGGCAGCGTGGCTCAGCTGTTGTGTTGGAGGTAGTTAGCAGTTTGTTAGCGCGTCTCTCTCGGTCGGGAGGTTCAGCGCTCCAGTGCCTCCGTCTCATCCTCCCTAATCCACTCTCCTCTTCAGGCCGCACCCAACCATCATCTTCCTCATTACACTGTCTGAGGATTTTGTATTAGTCCTGTTTACACAACCCAACAGACCGTGAATTAGTTCCTCCATCGCTTTGTGTTGAAAACGGTGAGATGTCAAACTCCTTACTTCTCCAGTCATTTAGATATTTAGGCAGCTCTTTCGATACATGCCCAGTCTTGTTTGTTATTCTTTGTGTTGCAATCTTATAGTTGTTGTAGTTTTTGACAGGATGGTGCTTTTAAATCAAAAGGTCTCCAGTCGATCCTGTGATAGTCAGCCGTTACGTCTACACTTATTTTCCTTTTTGCTGTACGCTTTGTTGTCCAGGCATCTAATCCCTATAGTGACTTCACAGCAGCAAAAGTCACCTGTGGATTGAATATCATTTTCCCTTTAGTCACGCACACAAAGCACACCTATATCTCTGAACCACGCAGCGTCTTGGCAGCTGTAACCGTGTCCTCGCGATCACGTCAGGCGTCATGTATGTGCAGTTATTGTCCTGTAACAGAGCTCCCCTCGGGCTGGGAGCTCTGGCACAGGCTGAAAACCCTCCCGCTGTTTCTCTTTCTCCCCATAATCCTCTTAGAAACCGGCCACTGTGTCTATTTCACAGCCAATAGAGCAATGTGTCGCCGGGTTCAGGAGGTGAGCGAGAGGCTGAGGGGTCTCTTGAACTGTTAAACAGCTGCTCTCCGTCACAAATAGAGAAATATGTATCGAGACTGTAATAGAGACAAGATGGAGAAAGAGGCCTATTGTTCTTTAAAGCAGTCGCCACCTGGATCCAACTAACTGTTATGATTCTTATGATCAACTCTAGTGGCGTCTACTGGCAGGCCTTATCCAGTGCCTGGTTTACCCTGTTAGGTGAGGCCAGGGCCAATCGGGTCTGACCAGGCACAGGTTTTGGGACCGACTTCGGGACGTGGCCAAAGCGCTCTGAACTGATACTAACGTTAACAGACTGGCCAGAGAGAGGACAGCTCCTACTAAAACAGCCAGGTAATACGAGATTTCATATTTCACAACATCATATATTGGCCATACCACCTTTGCTCTGCCCGATCGAGTCAGATCTTGGAAGCTAAGCAGGGAAGGGCCTGGTCGGTACTCGGATGGGAGACCGTTTAGTAACACCAGGAAGCCTGGGTGAATGTGGTATGTGAGTGGTTGGTGGTGGTCGGAGGGGCCGATGCCACAGACTGGTTGCCTCGCTTCCGTCAGTCTACCCCAGAACAGCTGCAACAGTAGCTTACCACCACCAAGTATGGAGTGAATGAATAATGACAGTGTAGCGCATTGAGAAGCTTGGTAATACAGGCTTGTAAAGCGCAATACAAGTGTAAGGCATTATTATATATTGAACATCGAAACAGTTCATTTTGCCGATAATAGCATTAAGCCGCTGTTAACTCAACTTGATCTGGTGTTAGCATAACATTAGCACATAGCTTTCCTTCTTAGTTCATGTTTTAGCCACTTCTCTCCTCCAGTATTTACCTTGGCGCTTCTGCCATAAACTCCACCAAAAGATAGCATTTGTCCACATCGTTCTCGTCGAGGCTCACACAAGTCTTCATCGCCGTTCTGTTATGCCTTCAGTAATGTGTATTCCAGCGTGCGTGTCCTTTTGCTATGGAAACGCCACACATGTAAACACTTATTGTGTCGCGTACAGTGGTCAAACAGGGCGGGGTAGATGTGTACTACGGGGAAACGTGAAGGGCATATACTGAGATGATAATGCCAGGAAGGATTCATCGAGCTCACATTGTGGAAGGTTCAGGGAGCATGAGACTTCATTTTCTCACATGGATTCGCCAGCAGGAAGTACAGATCTTAACCCCATTGAGAATCTTTGTGATGTGCTAGAGAAGACTTTACGCAGTGGTCAGTAGTATCCCAAAACGTACAAAATCTTGCATTGCTTTTATGAAAGATGTGCAAGTGTCCAATAGTCAGCTCCTCCTCCCCTTTGACACATCAACACTGGCCGCTGCCTTTACATCAAATGATTTACTGACCCCCCCGCCCCCCAAGACCTTCAGAAGTTAAACCAGTCTGGGAAACCTAACCCATCGTCACTCACGAAACAATGCGGTGTTCCCGGCAGAAAGTGAAGCTTTAGCGACAAAGGCCAAACAATAACAGATTTCGTTACACAGTAGAGGTATCTACATGTCTAATTTCAGCCCAGCCACACCCCTCTCAAACGTCCCGAAGAAGAGGTCTGTCAGGAGAGCTGTAGGGCTCCAATACCGGACCAGACCAGGATTATGTGTCAGTGCTATTGAAATGTGTAGCTGGGAGGGACGGGAGACGAGTAAGGAAAGTCTCCACCCATCGAGACCGGTACTATACGACTGTACACAGCAACACTTTGAATATCTTTCGTGTATGAGTTACAGATTAGACATGGTTCTGTCAAGTTGAGGTCAATTTATTTTCTCCATAACTCTGCAAACAATCCTGCCACTAGAGGTCACCAGTGTGTTCTTTCTGCCAACCCCAAGCTGCAATAACAGATGACGAAGCCTATACCTCACCCATATCTTATCTCAATCAAGAGGCATATAGAGGCACCAAGAGGCAAAATATAGACCTTTTCAATGTAATATGTTTATTTAAGGGGCAAGAAACAAGATGCTAAGAGAGCAGTCATGGCCATAGACATTATTTCAAAACATGCGACAAAACATGTAATATTGATACCATTTATGAGCCCAGATGTATATGCATTCGCTTCATGTCATTGTGGACCCACTTTTGAGTATGACCCTCCGCTTGCAACAAACAGATTGAGCCAGGGGAATTTGCTAAATCTTTGTCTAAAATTGATTTCGTTTTTTACATCTCAGAATAAAAGAACCCTTTGTTCTATCAAAGTGTTTTCTCCATTACTGCCCTCCATGTCATTCCAGTGGCTCTGAAAATAGTTATGACTCACTTGATTCCATTATCGACCCTCATCGCTGTAGACGCAGCCTGTTTGTTCATGTTTGAGAGGGACGTATCGATCGCTGTTCCGGGCCAACGCAGGGTTTTGTCTAAAGAGGACCCAGACATGGCTTTGTAATGGGCTGACAGGCTTACGCACACACAGGCGGACCATGTGAGGAGCATAGTAAAGAGATGGACCACCAGTCACAAAGACAGGGATAGATCTGTTTATGTTTGTAGAAATATCCAACTGTGATGTTTTCTGATATTGTTAATGTTCATGCAGAGATCTCTACATTAGTTTAGCTAAATCTTAGAGTTCTCTGCCTACCACTAAAAACATGTACAATAGGCCAGGATGAATGATGTGTGCGAGTGAATGAATGGTGGTGGTCAGAGGGACCGTTGGCGCAGATGTGTGCAGTCACACTTCTGTCAGTCTCCCCCAGGGGAAACATACGTAGCTTACCAGCACCGAGTGTGGAGTGAATGTAAACTTGTCTCATGTAAAGCGCTTTGTGCCATGTCTGTGAAAGGCTCTATATAAATAAAGTTCTTCTTCTAATTTGATATTTCTGACCGAGCTTGCAATTGGATTTGCGATTTATGTCTTAAAATAAAGATTCAGTTCACAATTAACATTCTAAATAACTCCAAAAGCATTGGAGAAAACAACTGCAAGAACCGCACACGTTTTGAGGTCTAAACCAGAGCTTTCCAGCCAGGGGTACGGGACCACTAGGGATACTTAAGCACATATCTGAAGGATATTAGATTGAAAAACAGGTGAAACTAAGTCGTATTTCAAAATCAATTTCAAGGGAAAGTTATGTTTTTTTTAAATGTTTTTAGTAAAATCTTCATATTTTGTACTTAAGGGGTATGCGAGACAAGAAGGTTGGGAACACTGGTCTAAACTACAGCATTTTTTTTAAACTGGATTAATCTTGTTTTTTGTTTTAAGCGGATAACATAGTTGCAATAATCAATTTGCTATAATCAAAATTGCTGTTTTGATTAGATTACAAGTTCGCACAACCATTTCAGCTCTGGAGCATAACATACGGCCACCTCTTTGGTAAAATTTGGACACACGTAACATCAATCCTCGGAAGTAATTACAGTATGTGAGAAGATATTAGACCATTTATAATAATGAATCATAAATGTAATAAATTTAGGGTTCATGGCATGTAGAGGGATTAAGAGGTGGATAGGGACGGTACCCATAATGCATCTCTGTCGGGATGGGGCTGCTTCTTCCAACAGGCGTTTCCACAGCAACGGTCTGGGACAGCAAACCTCCCACGAGAGCAGCCTCAACGCAGGTCAAAGTTCTTTTAAGGGTAATTTATTTCAGCGGGAAAAGTGATGATGCGCGTATCTTCAAGCATCCTTCTGCCACACCGGGTTTTTTATGTACCTCTTAAAAAGACAGGTTTAGCCCAAAGTAGAGTGGAAAATTACTTTGGGAGAGGACTTTTAGCTTTATACTACTAAAAAAGCTTCACACATTTCAACCCACTGCGAGCGTAATGCGATTTTGAGCTGTTGCGTTTTATAAAAAATATCATTGCGAAGAACCCCTTGATGTAAAATTTATGTTTTAATGATTTTTAAACTGAAATCACATCAGTAAGACTGGACGAAACGGTCAGAACAGCCAGCAATGTCATTTATGTGGCAACTTTATCAGGCTGACAGTCCAGGGAATGAAAATATACTTTCATATTAAGAAACTGTGCTTCACCGCATAAAAACATGTCTACAACATGACAGGCCCGGGTTTTGCTCAAGCTCAAACTGTCTTTGGGAAAAAAAACAAAAACAGGAGTCAGATAGTTTTCCAGTCCATCTCAAAATAAAATTACCAAATGCCAGACTGGATTTAACAGATAGTGTTTAAAAGTTTTCTTGAATCATCTTTGGCTTATGTCATTTCGTGGTGTTTTATTTTGCTTTTATTAAACAGGACAGCAAGCAGCGAGAAGAGACGTCCTGCAAATCATCAGAGCTGAGAATCTCAACTTAAAACTAATTTTAAGCAGAGGATTTTATTCATGCTTAAGTAATGCTATTTTACTGCACGATTTTGAAGTAACTTGCGATATCGCGATATTTCACAGCGGTATCGCGTAATGATATTATTGCGATATTTCACTGAACCATTTCAACACGATATGTTCCATTGTAATTAAACACGAATTGTATGTGGCTACTTTTTCAGCAAATTGTGTCAAAACAAGACTTAAAAAAACACCACTTCAGCACCACAACAAGACTAACATTGAAATAAATTAAGTAACGCTTTTTAACTAGGGCTGCACGATATTGAATTAACTTCACAGCGGTATCGCGTAATGATATTATTTCAGCACGGTATGTTCCATTCTAATTAAACACGAATTGTATGCAACTACTGTAACTAACCGTTTTTCAGAAATTGTGTGAAAACAAGACTTAAAAAACACCACATTAGCACCACAGACTAAAACTGAAATAAATTAGGAAATGTTTAACTAAAACTTAAACTAGAACTTTTACACATTTATAAATTCATTGCATTTTTTGGCTGAGTTTGCAAAAAAAGGTGTCGCTATGAAGATGAAGACTGTAGTGACATATTGTGGCCTCACCTAATATCGCGATTATACGATATGTTTTGCTATATATTCTGCAGCCCTATTTTTTACTTTTTCTGGTTTAGACATTGTGTACTCAATATCAGGCCGATGAAGACTTTAGTGATGTTGGATACATTGTGGCTTCTCGCGATACGGATATTACATCACCTAATATCGTGATTATATGATACGTTTTGCGATATATTGTGCAGCCCTATTTTTTTAACTTTCTATAGACATTGCATACACCCAATTGTTAGAAAGAGTAATCCTGTTTTGATCTTGGTACGTGGTGTGAAAAGTTTGAGAAGCACCCAAGGCCACCCTGTACCTAACCCTCTATAAACCAGTCTAATGTCAACCAGGACGCTCCACTCAGAGGGTTAAAAGTCTGTTGTCTGTGCAGTCTTGGGGCAAGTCTAAGTCCAATGCCGCCTGAATGTTAAGGATTACTCGACAAAGCCGTGGCTCAAAATGACCTCAACCTTTGGTCCAGCAGCCAACACAGTGTCCCAAAAAACCTTAACTTTCAACTTGACATTGCGAGAGAAATCACACAGCACGTCCAAATATTTCACCCTTTAACATGATCCCCAGCTTGAGGAAGAGACACTATCCGGCTAATGCTAGCAAATGACATTTAGTGAGGAGTTATTTAGATGCTATCGCTGGCTCGGGGTCTTTGTGTTAAAGGGATTATCGCTACCGTAGCCCGTGTTGAAAGACGTCTTTGTGGGTGTAGTGTTTAGCGGGACAGGGGAGAGGTTTGGATGCCTGTGCGGAGGGTGTCAGTTATCTTGGACCCTGCCACGGCCCGCTGAGTTCCTGAACCGCGGCCAAAGCCTGGTCCCGGAGCCAGACTCTAGAGTTTCCTCCACAATGATAGGTATTCACAGGGAGAGCCAGTGGACCGACAAGCGCCTCTCTTCTGAGTGAGGGCAGAGGGAGCTGGGGCGATGGGGCGAGGGGCTGCGAGCAGGACCAATGCGGATTGAGAGCCTGCGCATGTTCAATGGAGCATAAGTACTGGACATTGGTCATTAAAAGTTATCCCAATGTCTATTTGGCTTGTACATAATAAATGGTTTATTCGATTTCTTGCCATCATGAGCTTAATCCATTATAGAAAACACTAACAATTGATCATTATGCTATATGGAAGCGTAAATAATTTATATAAAATGATACCAAATAGACCAACTAATCGATTGAAATAATTTAGGGGGAAAAAGCGCATCCCTAATAAACCATAGTTGTAAAAGTGTGAAATTAATGGTAAAAAAACCTTCATCCATTCACACTTGCTTCACACATTAGTCCTCGCAATAGAGTCAAGGTGAGTTAAGCGTCTTGCACAGGTTGGGAACAGACAGAGATCGAACCTTGTGCCTCCTTTAAAGCAGTACTGAGTAACTTGTTTATCTTAATAAATCCTTTTCGTAGTCCTTCTGGGGGTAATACAAGTGTTAATGGGATGATTGGGGGGGGTCTTTCATCTCCCCCTGGTGTCTCTGGTCAGAAAACCACAATTGCAACGTTATCTGCTCCGACCCGGAAGTGCGATACACACTAATGGAATCACGATGAAGAAGCTAACAGGCTAACGGACAAAGCTAACTGTGGGCTAGCGCTACTTAAACAGTATTTACAGCCAAGTTTGAGTGAAAAAAATTTATCTCCATTGTGTAATTTCATGTACAATATCCCTCTGTCCCTTTATTAGCGTAGTATTTACACTCACGGACAATTAATGAGTAAAAAAGCGGCACCATGCTACGACACCTGCAGTGGCACTTATGGCCTCTACCTCATGCCCCTAGAGTCTAGGGGCATGAGGTACTTAGCTCTGCTTTAAGATCGATGCTTAACAGTATTTGGTCCATTGAAGGCATTAGCTTGAAAACCATACTTGGATGCTTTATGTCTTAGTTTAGTCCGCTTTAAAAAAGGTCCTGTACCTGATTTTTGAGCTTACGAACAAAGAAAGAGGGAGCATGTTAATTTCAAATTGTCGACTTTCTGGACTCTATTTGTACATCTCAATTCTTCACAGGGAAGAATTTATGAGCATGTTTCAAAAGCACATTTCACAACTTTCATTGAGCAATGTTGCTACGGTAATGCTATGCTAGATACACAACGTAAAAGGTCTTTTTTCCACAATCAACGACCAGAAAGACAGTATAGGCTTTCCGGTCATTCCAAATATGTTGTTCAAAAACTAAATGTTTAAAAACTAGAACTGCCTTCACAAAAAGAAAATGTATGACACTTATTCTTAAAAATCAAACATACTTGGTTATAGAAGGCAAAGACCGGTGGATTACGAGGTGTAAAAAACATTCGGGAAAAAGTTTGTTAAATTTCACCTTTTTAAAATACAGCAGAAGAACCCCATTTGTGTCAAAAAAGATGTTGGATTCCTCGAGGGCACAGCAGTTAATGGAAAACTAGGTCACTTGAATACAGTATTAGTCCTGCACTGTTCCTCCCTCCACTCCCCGCCAGTTTCATTAAATGTAGATGAGGAGGACACAGAAAAACACATAGTAGGTCCCTGTTCGAGTCCAGCGATCGCGAGTTCACAGCGAGTTTCGAGGGTTAACGCGGTCAAATGAAGAGATGACGCTCTGTTGAATTAATTTGTGGTTGTCAGTTTCTTTGTCACAGCGAGGGGCCTTTCTCCTCGGCTGGGAAGAAGACATAGGGAGACTATGGAGGATTTAGTGAATGGTTGGCTGCTATGTCTTAGTTCCCCTATTGTTCCTTTGAAGATGGGCTTATCATATTCCACTATCTACAAATTCACAAGCCGTATTAGATTTAATTAAGAACCAGTTGAAGTTATACCATCAGTGTTTGCGAGTACATAAAAAAAGCCATAACGTCGACGAAAAGGGCAGCACCGTGGAGAAGAAAACATTTCGTTATACAATGTCAGCTTATTTGGCTGGAAAATGTAGCTCAAATGATCTCTACAAGTAGTGGATAAATAACTAAAAGAGTACTGCTCTCTGCCTTTCCCACACATGTTTGTTGAGAGGGGGGCGCTGGTGATGGGGTAGGTGTGTGTTGATTTCATTTTGGGAGAACAAATTTCCCTTCAATCAAATCCTGAAACAGTTCCTTTTGGTCAGTAGTGGATTTTAATGTTTGTGTGGGGAAGCTGGCCACAGAGTGATCAGAATGGGCAGGCAGACTTGACAAACATATAACTCTTACCAGGCAATATTTATTCTTCACACAAAAGAAACTTCTCCATGACCCATGTCACTTGCATGAACAAAAATGGCTTTCCTACTTTTATACCTCTCCTAATGGGGAAAGGACCTCCCACAGGTAAGTACCATTAGCTTGATGGGTGAGTTCAAACTATAAGTTTAGCTGGTAGATTTTAAACATTTTACATAAAACATGTGTTGTGTCCAAAATTATAACTGTTCAAATCAAATTAATGAACACAATACAAACCAAAATCATGTACAAAAGGAAAATCAAAGCAAAGTTTAAACCATTTTCTCCCCTGCCACATGGTTCAGCCTGCGCTTTTAAAATGGCCGACAAGGACCACACCTTCCCTTTGTTCCAGCCATGTACAGGTAAGTTGATATACAAATAAACAAAGTTTTAAAACAGACAATGTGAAGTGTAATCATTAACTTAAAGAGGGGGTATTATGCTTTTTTCAATCACATAGCACCAGTCTATAGCATACTACAATGATGACGTAACCATCTGTTGGTCTGTATATGCAGTAAATTAAAATAACTGCCTTGAATAAAATTGCTCTCTCAAAATGGCTGTACTGAACGTCTTGAAATAGGCCTCTGTCTCTTTAAGAAGCTTTCCGACACGCCCCCTTCAGCACACTGCTGTGGCATCTAAACAACACTACTGTGTGGGGAGGGGGCTCTGCTGAGCTGAGGAGCAGTGGTTGGTGGCTTGGCTGGTGACAAAAGGTCCAGAGGCGTCTCCAGGAGGTGGGGGCGTTCCTAGGAGGACTGAGGCATAGCTACACCTAAAATGGCTGCCGTCTAAATTTTTACTGATTACTCAAAAATATGTGAATGAGCCAAGGCAACACTCCAGGCATGTGTTTAATGAGGGAATGACATAATAACATGATATAAAGCTTGAAAAGGTCGATTTTACATAATACCCCCCCTTTAAACAAATGATATGAACAAAAGTGTCCAAAATAAATACTGGGACAAACCCACTTTGTCACAGTTTGCCATCTTTAAAATGAAGGTGCAAAAAATAAAAAAATAAAAACTTGGTGTGGCCATTATTTCATAGAGTATTGCGGCCGGCAAAAGCTTCCTTTATGCTCCCATTTCGTACGCAAATACTGTTTGTCCGTTCCAAGCGCAGTTACTCTCACTGTATTTATGCTATGTGCAGTAGCTCATGTACTGTTACGCATTACTCTGGATAAACGAAGCAATTGATGGAACGTACAGCGGTTAGCACTCGTGCTTCATAGCTAGAAGGTCCCGGGTTCGATTCCCACCTGGACGGAGCCTTTCTGTGTGGTGTTTGGATGTTCTCCCGTGTCTGTGTAGGTTTCCTCCGGGTACTACGGTTTCCAATAGGTTTCCGTCTGGGGCCAGGACGCCCCTGAAAAAGAGATTCTTAATCTCAGTGGAACTTTCCTGGTTAAATAAAGGTAAAATAAAAGAAGACTCAAGCAGGAGACGGACAGAAAGCTACACGCGTATCCGTTTCGAACAGAGAGCATAGATGAGCCTAAAGTCTCTGTTTATGGGAAACACTGAACTCTGCATATCGTACACCGCATTGTTTTGCTTTATTTATTTACCCGTTTTATTTAGATAATTCCAAGTCAAGAAAATGTGGCACATTGAAAAGCCAGACTACAATTAATCTTTTTTTTTATGATGATTACAGGCGACCATATGGTTCTTCAGCTTCATCTACCAGCCCCAAATTATTTGCACACCTTTCCATTAATAATGTGCACAGTCGCTTAATAATTACAACGACAAAGCCTCTTTTATAGGACCTGAGGAGGAAAGTTAATTGCTTTGGCCACAAAAGAAGCCTCTCTTCAACACCGTCCCATTTCCTGTGACAATTAACGCGCACTTCCCCTCAGGTACTTGTGAACCAGCCGCCAGGACGACCAGAGAGACCGAGAATAAAACCTTAACAAGCCCGGGCCACGAAAGAGTGGGAATCGAAAGAATACTCTAATACAACTACTACTATTGTTGCCTTTGCTGAAACTTGTGCTGCTAGCGATTGTTCCAAGTGACTGCTAGCCCGATTTGAATGCTACAACTTCATCAAGCGCAACAGCAGGTAAATTAATACTGATAAAGTGAACCAAAACTATAAAATGTTTGACTGCTGAACTGTTAACGTTTTCAGAATATGAAAGAATTGCGCCAGTGTGGAGGTGTTAAGACAATTTAAAGTGCACAGTCTGTAGAAGGTCACGTAATGACAGACAACAGGTCAAATAATATAGCGCTCGTCATTGTGCGGTTTGAGGCGGTAGAGCGTTTTGAGGAAAAACAACAACCCACTTACCTATTACTTAAGATAAAAGTTTACGTTAGTATGAGCACAGACGTACCTGCACTTAAAGGCATGTCTCCGAAAGATGTAAAACTCAAGTGGAGTAACGACTAGCTCCGGTGGGAGAAAGCTAGACCAATAAACCGTTGTAATGCCGCCTTGTTAAGCGTCTGATAGCTGCACTTTCTGATGACTAAGGAGGCCTTAAACTACACAGGATCATGTCTGAACCTCCCTCTCTCGCAGCGAACAACAAACCACCATAATTACATGGTGTGGGCGCAGGTTAACCAAGCACAGACCGTTGCAGCAGGAGAAGAGAAGGGCTTTCTCGATGATTAAAGATGAATAATTAGATCTAATTGCTTCCTGCCGCACACACACACACTCACACAGTCTCTTGTGAGCCGTGGAAGGGACAGTGTTTTGTTTCTCACAGGATTTGGGGAACGGGGGAGGGGAAGGAGACTGGAGACAGGGGAAGGTGAGAAGTGTCCAAAGTATGTGCTCTCCAGGAAAAGTATTTTTTGCTTCAACGGAAACTACATGTGTCATAGAAGTTTACTGATAATAGATAAAGCTACAAAACTATTCAGCAGACTTCAGAAATATTTTGCTTTGACATTTATAAAATAGCCAATATGCACAATTACTAGGGCTGGGTACCGTTAAACAATACCAGTCTGGTATAGAAGAAAAAGGTATAGGTATTACTGGTATTGAAAATATAAAAGTCAATGTCAATATCAATGTCAACTTTATTTATATAGCACATTTAAAAACAGCTACAACTGCCCAAAGTGCTGTACAACAAACATTATAAAATACAATTGAAGAGTAAAAACAGTCACAAAATATACAACATGAAACAATAATAATAAAATACATGGGATCTGCTCAGCTTGTGTTGAAGGCCAAAGCAAAAAGATGAGTTTTCAACAACGACTTAAAAACATGAATGGACTGGGCCATTTTGACATGAAAAGTATCGAAAGCAGGAACCGAAAAGAAATAAAAATCTTTATATTCAACTTTTGATGCCGTTGTTAAATACAATAAATTAAAAAGAAACACAAGTAAAGAAAAAAAAAAGAAAAAATTGCAACAAGTGGGAAAAATTGGGGTTTTGTTGTTGTTGGGGAAAAACTTGAAACAAAAGGGGGGAAATTGGGGAAAAACTGGTAGAAAAATTGTGGGGGAAAAAATTACATATTGGTGGAAATTTAGGGGAATAATTTGAGAAATAAACATGGGGCAAAAATAACTTTTCTGCCATTTTGTCGTTAAAGGACGTTTCTTGGTTGTTTCACGTCAAACAAATAATAATAATAAAAGGAATAAATTAACATGATTAATCTGTTTTATATGACAAATAGTTCAGTATAAGTAATGTTAAAGGACCGTATCAAACACAATGTAACGGTACCCAGCCCTAACAATTACATAATAATTAATTACATTAATTTAACTTGAATGGCCTTGCTTGTCTGGATGCTTTTGTCAGAATAGTTTCTCTATGAAAACTTAAGTCCCTCCCAAAAATCTTTAAATTTGCCACCATACCACACACACACACACACACACACACACACACACACACACACACACACACACACACACACACACACACACACACACACACACACACACACACACACACACACACACACAACACACACACACACACACACACACACACACACACACACACACACACACACACACACACACACACACCACACACACACACACACACACACACACACACACACACACACACACACACACACACACACACGCTTTACGACAGTAGACGCGACAGCTCGAAATCAAATCTCTCATCGCCTGAACATCATTTGTAATTAGTGGAGATTCAAAGAGATTTCTACGCGTCTAAATTAGCTGCTGCCTGCGTGACATTTTGCTGATTGAGTTCTCATGAGGAGGAGCGGAGAGACAGATTAGTATCTTCACTAAGAATGCGTTCTGGAATGAAATGACTGTGACAATTCTGCAGTATATTTGAGAGTGAGTCCAATCAAATGCGACAGAGAATGTTAGTTTTTCTAGAATTATAGAATCAATCAACAAAAAACAGTCCAAGGTTAATACAGGCAGAAGCAAGTCAAATTTAATGCTTTTTAATGCCATTGTTAAAGCCCAAATACTATCATCAAACGCAGGAAAAATACAGCGAATATTTCACTTCTCAGGATTTGCAAACATTTCATCGAATTTGACAAAACAGGAAACCTTTTAGCAAAAACATGTGGTCAATTTCAGCCAAAACTGCAGCTGAACATGTTTTAGACCATCATTTTGGTTTGTCAAATGAACCTTTACAGTAAAAATTGTTGAGCGATGTCATTATTTTCCAATAAATGTAGATTTAATGCCAGCAGCTTGAATCCAATTTAATGCTATTTAATGACATTTAAGGCCGCTTTCATCCCGCCTGCATGTCATCGATGCCCTGTGCTCAAATGCCATTCATTTAGTCTTAATGAAATAATTTGCTCGCTTCTCTATCCACCACGGGTTCGCTGCAACTCCCCCACAGCACAAACCTGCCTCTTTTTGTTCTTAAAATGATCATGTTGTAAATGTGTTTTTGGAATTGTACTCTTCTTGTTTCTTAGTGAATGTAAACGTCCTTCTTGATATTCTGTAAGCTCACTTTGCTGTCTCAATGTGCAAATCATAGTTTGTGAAAAGGTCAATTCCTTTTCTGTCTAGTTTTATCGACTTTTTCACATTGTTATTTTTGCTTTTTGACCGAAAATAAACTAAACCGAAGCTTCACTACGATGAATACTTCCTGGACGAGTGAGAGCCTTCACAAATAAACTAAATGTGTTGGTGTCAGATGCGCGGGACCCTCCCTATGCAAAGACATCAGATACAGGTCACATTTGCACATGGAAAAATAAATGAACATAAAATAAACATATGCAACAAGAGCGACTGACTCATACATATCTGTGATGCAACATCTACAAATATGTTTATGAGTTTGTCTTGCCAACAGTCCACCACTTGTGTCATCCGTCAAGCCGAAGAAGCAGTCTAAAAAAATACTCTCCGGGTGAGTCAGGGTTTTCCATCTGTAAATGTATACTTGATAATTGTTGTTTGGGCAAAGCTTTGTTTGGACAGGAAGTCCTCATGACAGAAGACACCTGGAAGAGCTAATCCCTTCTTTGTATCTCTATCTGAAGATGTTTACATTACAACTTCATTCATTCATACATCCACAGCGTTTACTTTAGGCGTCAAGTTTCAGGTCGTTTCAGCAAAAGGCTTCAAAAGTGAGAAATTAGTAGTAAGAGTCTTTAGGTGCGTTTTGTTGCAATGCTCAGACTATACTTCATATAATCTATGTAATTTCTGAACTGACTTGACGTAAGTAGGGCTAGTCTCAAACTATGGGGAGTCGCTTATGCAAAATCGACTTTTTTAGAGCTTTTTACTATGTCCTGTCTTCTCATGTCTTCTCTGATGAAAAACATACTTTGACCTGTACTTCAAGTTGCTAGCACATCTTTGAGTAATCTTTAGATCTTCCCCAGTGGCTATTAGCAGCAGCAGCTCCAAAAAGCTCCTCCTGAGGTCCAACCTATCCAGGAAATGATTTCCACCTCTCGATCTCTTGAGTGAAAACATTCGTCATAGCGTCACTTTTTTTTTTACTTTTTATTGAAACAAATTGCATAGCAAAGGGAGCAAGAAGAGGAGGAGTGGGAGGGGTTATGGGGAGATTGTGTGAAAATCAGGAAGTGAAACTACTGGATATTTTCCAGTAGTTCCTGTGTGAAAATCAGGAAGTGAAACTACTGGATATTTTTGTGTCAGTGTTCGGTGTAAGATAGTGATGAAGAGGTATTTGACAGTACTACAAAATAACTGGATAAAGCATAAAGATCAGCACGATTTGTTTTTGCAATTACGCGACTCGGTGCTCTTGATTGAGAACTTAACTGCACTTTACCCACCTCTGCAACTATATTCTCTGCTCTGCACCGTTATCACTCAGGCTGTCAATAACCTAAAGCCTGTGTCCAGTATACAATCTTACTCCTCAGGTCTGTTCATCTATATCTCCAGTCTCCCATGTTGCACTATATAGTATTGAAACACATTGAAGCGGATCTGGTTTCTTCGGCAGCTTGGACTAATGTGGGTTGATGGATGCAGTCGATCCTCATCTCTCTCCGTCAGTGATGGAGCGGCTGAGAGCTCGTTACTGTCGCCCTCAATGTCAAAACCTGCCTCCGAACTTCCCCTGCAACCTCATACATGCAAACAATACCCCAGAATCATTCACCTGGCTGCAGCAAGATGGATCTGCGCTGCCATGTCATTGTTTGGAAATGCAGGAATGACCAAGATGAAGTGAGGTATTGTTTACATTTTCATTTGTAATACGGAAGCCAGAACAATGTGAAGGAAGACAAAGACATGGAATACCTTTGTTTAATAATAACCACACTTATTGTTGCCAGTGTATTGTTGCAAGACAAAAATAGACTATTCTTACAGTTTTAGGCTTTGCATATAAAAAGAACACGGGTCACTGTCCAAAGTGGTTGGTTCTCTTCAGTGCAGGGACCAGGTTCATGAACAGGGTTTGCGTGAAGCATTAAAGCAGAACTAAGTAACTCATGCCCCTAAAGGCCATAAGCTCCACTGCTAGTGTCGCGTTTTGTTATCGTCCGTGATTAACAATTACAATGATTAATTGTCCGTGAGAGTAAATACCACGCTGACAAAAAGACAAAGGGAGAGAGGGATATTATACATCCAATTACACAATGGAGATAATTTTTTTCACTCAAACTTGGCTGTAAATAGTGGCGCTAGCCTGCAGTTAGCTTCGCCCGTTAGCCTGTTAGCTTCTTCTTCATGATTCCATTAGTGTGCATCGTGCCGCCGACCTGGAGGCAAGAAAGTTGCAGTTGTAGTTTTCTGGCCAGAGACACCAGAGGGAGATGAAAGACCCCCCAATCATCCCATCAACACTTGTATTACCCCCAGAGGGACTACTAAAAGGATTTATTAAGGTAAACAGGTTACTTAGTTCTTCTTTAAGAACATTAAATGAATTGTGTCAAAATTAAGGCATTAAATGTAATTAAAAACATTCAATTCAATTCAAACTGGCATATAATCTATATTTCTTGTAAAATGATGACATTGCTCAACCATTTTTACTGCAAAAGTTAATCAAATATACCAACATTATGGTTTCCGTTTCCTTTTTTTTTTTTCTTTTCCTTTCCTCAAAAGTTGCCCGTATTACCAAATTCACTTTCCTCTGTGTGATGAAAAGGTCACAAAATTAAAGCACTCAGAAAGGTCAAGATTAATTTTAAAATACTGTATTACCAGAAAGCTAATCTGTGTTTCTGCATAGTATTATTAGCTATGCAATATATGTTAAAGGAATAGGCCACGTTTTTACATACTAAGATATTTCTTACCTTAGCTTGACGAGTTCATTGTACCCGTCTGTCTCCACGTTGCCTTCCGTACGTAAACACAGCACAGACGCGTTAGCATAGCCTCCCTCTCCTCTATAGCTCCAAACAGTGAAAAGAAGCTACCAAACCTTCCACGTTTCCCTATTCAATATGGTTATGAAGTTACACCATAAAGTATAATTACACACAATTAAACATGTGATTCTAGCGGATAAAGGTAATTCAGCATCCGCACAGTAAGTGAGATCACTGCGATGCAATTACTCTGTATTTACGCTACATATAGTTCCTTTTATCCGCTTAGAAATCCACATTGTTTAATTGTGTAATTATACTTTGTAGTGTACACTTCAAGTAACCATATTAAATAGGGAAACGTGAAGAGCTTGGTAGCTTCTATCTTCACCTGTTTGAGCTATAGAGGAGAAGAGAGGCTAAATGCTAACGCCGTCTGTGCTGTGTTTACGTTACGGAAGGCACAGTGGAGACCAGACAGTACTAATGAACTCGTCAAAGCTAAGGTAAGAACATATCTCAGTATGTAAAACGGTGGCCTATCCCTTTAAAGATACTAGCACTGGATTTCACTTCACTAATGCCGTCATTGTTTGTAAATGTACCCCTGGTGAATCCGAGAAATGGTTGTTGTAGGTCTGTTTTATGTAAAGAGCATGTCTGTGTGTCTCCGTGTTTTCCCCCACTGTGGCGAGGCAGAATGAACCATTTAGATCTCACTGTGGGGGACTTTCGACCGATGGGATGTGGTTTCCCGGCCTTGTTAGCATCAGCCGGGAGGTCAGATGGATGCAGGGTTTAAACCAGGCTTTGATCAGCCTCTGAGAGCAGCAGGAGAGGGGAGCAGAACCCCCCCCCGGGCAAAGCAACGGACACTGACTCACCTTAGGTCTATTCAGAGCGGCTCCATGAGAGTGAGGGAGGCAAGACGGTAAGAGGGTTGTTCCAGTAAAGCTTATGGTCTCCATTAATACAGCAGTAAAAGACAATACAGTACAACAAAATCCCACGCCAAGTCAACACAACAAGCACCTTAAAATGATTTTAAAAATTATAATAAACGCATTGCTGGCTTCTACAAATTCAAGGTGTTTGACAGCTTATCTCTACGGCATATGGCACTTGCTTTGGTATTCATGTAGATCCTACACGCCACAAACTATGTTATAAAGTGTCACATCTACCTCGTGAATCTTTCCTCAACCAGAGAGAACACAGCCCCTTTAATATCTCTGGAAGTCCCCCATGTTTCTCTGAAGGATATGAAAGAGGACAGAAGACACTCCTTCAAGGCTTTAATCGGTACCATGTCTTTCAATTAGTGAGGCTTATTTATAGACACGGCAGTAAAGGCTGAGAATATTACAAAAGGAAGTTTGGAACATCAGTGTAGAACCAACTGAAGACTACAGTAGACTACAGTCACAAGTACTGTAGTCTCCAGTTGGTTAGACGGCCTCCTCACTGGCCTCTCTAAATGAGCTGTTAAGACAGCTACAGTTTATCCAGAACGCTGCGGCTCGAGTCCTTACAAGAACCAGGAAATACGACCAATTAGTCCAGTGCTCGGGTCTCTGCACTGGCTTCCTGTCGCTCAGAGAATCAGACTTTGAAACAGCTCTGCTTGTGTACAAGTCTCTTCAAGGTCGGGCACCAAAGTATATTGCTGACATGTTACAGCCGTATGAACCACTCGGGCCCTGAATCCTCAGGGAGGGGTCTCCTGGTGGTTCCTAGAGTCACGACTAAACACGGTGAGGCTGTGTTTCAGTTTCATGCAGCAAAGGTGTGTAACAGTCTCTGTGAGGACGTGAGACAGGCCTTAACTGTGCTATGTTTAAGTCAAGGCTGAAAACATACTTAATTACGGACATGTACGTACTCCACTCGTCTCACCCGCAAAGCCGTCAGAATCACCAGGGACCCTACGCACCCATCACACAGTCTCTTCAAGGTAATGCCTTCAGGGAGGAGACTGCGGAATCTACGGACCAGGTCCAGTCGACTTAACAGTTTCATACACAAGGCATCGGGAAGCTGAACTCCCTGCCCTCCCTCCCACCCTCTTCCCCCATCCCCCGCTCCACAATCAAGGATGAGAGAAATATAATTTCAAATCATTCACATGGTTTGACAAATAAAAAATCTTGAATCTTACTGCTGCCTATGGCAATTGACTGTATTTAACTAATTTTAATATATAATTTTAATGCATGCATGTTATATTTTTGAGTTGTATCAATTGATTTATTCTATTGTGTTTTTTAATTGTGTCTTCAGTGTTTCTGTGAGGCACATGAGTTGCCTTGTGCATGAAATGTTCTGTATAAATAAATTTGCTTTGCCAAGTACTGCCCATTTTCATGAGTTGAATTGCTCTCAAATACAACATTTTCAAGGTTTAGGTAAAACAACTGATAGAAAAATAGATGATCATGGTATTGGTTCATCTGGATGTATGCCTATCATTAGATTTAAATCAGATTGTAATCCGCTCTTCTGATCTATTAAGCCTTCCTTGTGGGCGCAACATGTTCCGGGAAAAGCTATCATCATCACCATCATCATCGTAATGCTCCACACCCCCAACCCCTCCAGTCAGTCCCACTGAGAACAACGGCCCAGGAGAAGAAGCTCGAATTTCCACAAAGCTCCATCCACATCAGAAATGAGACACTGTCCAAAGCAGCGCTGCCATTTGTCACTAAGCAGTTTTTCGACTCTCTCTCTCTCTCTCCCCCTTCTGAAACCTGGTCAGGTGTCCTCGCCCCTGGTCCGTGGCTGCAGCTCAGATTCGCTCGGGATTAAACTCGACTGTGGACTGAATGAGAGAAGCTCGACTAAATTACCTCAACTTTGGCTTCTGTGGAGAGAGATCTGAGGAGGATTAGGCCGAAGTAAAGTGCAGGTACAGTAACCGATATGTTTGAAAAGCAGGTATGGACCACGGTGACCTCATGAGTGAATCCTGTTTCCTCTTTGGATTACACAATAAACATACACAGCCTTGACAAAAAACGATACCTGGAATTTATAGGCACATGGTAAGAGCCTCTCATTGGATAATTACTGCAAGTTTGGCAAATGTGGCACAAGACGTTCGGACAACCTGAAAACTGATGAGCCAGGTCCATAAATTCATTCAGCTGGCTTATTTGAACACATAATGCTGAAAGTATGTATAAAAAATTAGCAAAAATAGCAAAAAAAAGCAGTTTGTTGGGAAGACAACCAATATTTTTCCAATAAATGATGGAAGGTCAAGCCAACCCAAGGTGATCCCTTTTACTAGTACTATTGAATATCATGTTTCTCAACCTTTTTGTCTCGCATACGAGTCCTTCATCTCTATTCAAAGCCAATTACTTAGAAAATTATCCGCTAAACTCGTTGTCGTTGTGTTATGTCATTGTGTGCTGTGTTAAAAAAAAAGCAGATCTGAAATATTTCCAAGTATCCCCTATCATTATTTGGAATGTGTTTGGATCACTTTTGGATACACTTATATTTCTCAAAATCATGTCCCCCTGCTTTATTATGAGAGGATGGTCTAAAATAGTAAAATAGAAGTTTTCCTTGCAACATTATCGGACACCTGGTTCCCTTAGGTAATAAACCAAACTTTATTTCACTCCTCTATAAACTTGTAGGCATATTAAGACCTTAACATATGCTTTAAATGTAGCTTTCACAGGCTCGTGTAGAGACCCAGTTGGTTCGCACCTGTGAGAATGATGCATACTGTTGACAGAATGAACAAAACCCCAGTAATAACAGGTATGTGAGGTCAGCCCCTGCTCTGTTTGAGTTTCACACGGGGAGAGTTGCTCTGTATCTCCCCCCAACAGTTTACTTAACTTTGAAACAAATGCATTTTCACACATTTGGAGGGGAGTAAATCCTCGAGGTTAAGTGAAATACATGCTCCGACATCGGTAGCAAAAAGCCAGTGTTGTATGAGTCTATAAGGCCCAGCTCCCAGCTCTGCCATGAATCCAGTAAAATACCTTTCTGACAAGGCTTCATGCGCCGCCTAATGAAGAAAAAAGACTGAAACCTTATATGCACAGAGCTAAATAGACGGTTGTGCTGCCCAAACAACAAACAGCACGATAGGGTTTCCAGGCAGAATTTACACAGTTGTACTTTCTAATGTTGGCTGGGTTTCTCTCCACAAAGTTGGCTCCATGTCATACAGTAGGCCACCAGCAGTCAAATGAAGCCTATGGGCCAAGTAATGATGTTATATAAACTATATTACAAAATGCACAGATAAAAAGCTTGAAATTCTTGATTTTTTAATTTAACACCCTTCGGTCACTCGAAAGACCTTGCTAGACACTTTACTTCTCTCGTGCAGATTACAATTTGATAAGCATTTGAAACTCAAAGCGTGTCACTCAGCCAGCAACTTGAAAGCTAAAACAAACATGGCGTGTGACGAGAACACAGCTACTGGATTCTTTCGCTGTGGAGTAAATGTGAGTTTATCTTGCAGAGTGCGATGTTGTTTGGATAAGTATAGACCCATTGGAGCGTGGCCAAACGAAACAGCACCCATACTGAGGAGAGAAAGACTCTTCAAACGCCTTCAGTCTCTGTACTTCCAGGCACACAGCCACCTGCTCAAAGTGGACTCTGGAGTAAACAGGGACTGGAGAGGGAAATTGACCAACTGGGGTAACTATATAAACTGTGCAGTAAATCTATTCTAGTATTATAAAGTACTGCAATGTCCGGTGGTGTAATGTTTAATTGCACGTAACAAGCAGCTTGCCAGCCTCGGCACAATGAGTTTTTTTTTTTTTTTTTGCACTCTCAAATCAGAAAGGTTGCAGAATGTCTCCCTGGTCTCTTCCATATCTGAGACCAAATCAAAAAGACACAAAAGAGGGGCACCCGCTCACAGTGCCGGTTCTACCTATAAGCAGACTACGCAAGTCACGTAGAGACCGGGGGGGCTTCACATCTCAGTCAAATGACGGTGTTGTTTCGCTTGTTAATAAATGCGTTGTTACGGCGACAGGCTCAAACAAAATCTTCAAATCTTGTTGTCTCTAGCAGAGGACACTCATATCAGGACAGTAGTTTGTTGAATTGAAGTGACAAGATGTTGTATTTGTCTCAAAGGGGAGCTGAATCCACACGGCTCTCATGGACACGGCAAGTTACTTTCAGTAACTGTGGTTCTCTGAATGTGCTCCGTCTAAAACAAATTAGACCGAGCCATCAGGCAAATCTCAGAGGTAAGATAAAAATAACAGTCTGGTGCAGTTTCAGTTAGATTTAAATCAGCGGTTCCCAAACTCTGGGTCAGGGACCAGAGGTGAGAGAATGTGACATTTGCCATTTTCAAAAGTGGGGGAATTGTGTAGTGCTTAACACCAGTCTGGTGTTTAGCAGTGGAGCAGGGCCCGAATTGAGGTCATTATGTTCCACTTCTGTCCTGCACTACAGCGTGTAACTGTTTTGACCATAAATGGGTTTGCTCTTCATCGATTAGCCTTGGACAGCTCATGTGTATCATTGAGTACAAAGACCTCTCAACTTCTAGTACAGCGGCTCTCAAAGGTTTCACACCAAATACTCGTGAAAATATTGTGCTTTGAGTGTCACCACATCTAAAGTCAGTCAACGACAAGTCAAAATAAGGTCTAATCCCAGGCTCCAGGTCTAAATGGGACTAAATCACGAACTACTAAAGCAGTTCTAAACAAAGGAACAGGAAAATACATGAACTTTTGTCTACAATACAGAGTGATTGGCTGAGTACCACAGTTTGAGCTCTAGTATGATATGGTATGCAAAAAGACACTGGCACTTTGTTATGGATGTGAAGAAAATGCTCTTATAGAAATTGCAGGTTAAAGACGTTCCTGTCGCTTGGGGTGAAAAAGAGGAGCCATTATCAAGACCATGTGCTGCTCCGGCTTGAATGATGTGAAATTATAACCACTTTTCTTTCAGGAGGCTTCAGGATGCACTTAAATACGAGGCAGACGACAGCAAACCTTTCAAAGCCCGTCCTTTACACTTACTGTACGACGACGACAATTCATGATGCTTTCATGTATTAGAGAAGCGCAGGAAACAAAATTAAAATGGAAAAATAACTGGTCTCCATACAGGATGAAAACCCAGGACTAACAATCAGACTAATCCTGCTCTTGGGACTATAGGATGAGAATCGTTTACAGCTTGTTTGGGTATGGAGTTGAATGGGCATGCCGCATTTAACAAGATCCAAGTCACACTCAAATCAGAAGCACATGGTTTCACATTCAATTATAGGCATTTTCTCCTCTGCCAACATTTTTTAACACAAAACACTTGTTCTCGGGCCGCACGCACACGAACATTACGGTCTACGGCTTGGGCCGACCTCAGAGACTGGCCATCTGAAAGAAGCCCCATTCATAAAACAAGCTTTAAAACGGGGCAACAGACAAACCGCAGGACCCTGAGAGGGTTTTAGACGAGAGGGAAAACATGTTTCGACTTGAAGCACTTAAGTTGATCATATTCTGCTTACAAAGAACGTCTCAACTCAAGATCTTACAAGAAACTATCAATATATACCATATACTTAAAATTAGGTACTTCAATGGAACGTAAAAGGTCTTGTGAAGAGACCAATTAGTGTTTCAACCTGAAAACCATAAAATAATACTAATGGCAGAAATAAAAATCTCTAATCTCTTTAACTATCATTAGGATGAAAATACAGAATAGAAAGTTCCAATTACAATCAACAAAGACTTAATTAGGTACCTCACCGAGATATTTCGACCGGTTTAGGCTAAACAGTTTTTCTTTATCCCCAAAAAATAAACATTTGAATATGATGCAGGACGTCTTGCTGTGAGGCAGGAGCACTAACAGCCCCGACTGTAAAAACTGAAGCAAAGCATCCAAATTTTACAAATGCCACAAGTTCCCCAAAGCAGCTTAAAATAGTCCACTGTCAGATTTTAGCTCTAGGATATATTTCTGGTCACACCTCAATCAACACTCCCTTCAAACAGCCTTTCAGGAGACGCATTTGCTGCAACGGTTTTAGTGTGACCCGTCATCACTCACCGGGACGTTTGGTGCAGGCTACGGTTCACAGGGGACTCTATACCTCCATCTGTGGGACGAGGTCAAACTAAAACCAGGTTAAGTCTGTTTAGACCCATCAGTACGGAAACTTGATGCCGTGAGAGAGTGACCAATCGACCGGTGAAGAACCACTGTCCTCCAGCTGCACGACACAGGCTGAACAAAGGCTCAACTAGGGCTCATTACTGGGGCAGTTCAGAGACGTAAGTTTGAAATGGTGGGCAGCAAAAATGCACACTTGTATAATAAGATTATGCATGTAATTCAATATGTTCATGATGCCAGGGCACTCCAATGGGCAGATATAATTTTCAAAAGAAAATACAAACTGCTGGTTATTTGGTTAGGCTAGTCTGGGATGTATTTGTGGACTTTTCAGGTCAATAATGGAAGCATGGTGGCTTCCTTCGGGTGCTCTAGTTCCCCCCCACCAAAAACATGAACATGCCAGAATGAGTAAGAGTGTGTTTGAGACGGGGGGACAATGGGTGGAAATTAGCCCATGGCTATAATCCGGCGAGGCATGTTTACATGCATGAGTCCTATGAATGTTCATGAACTGTCGCGAACAAAGGACCACCCTGGATTCAATTCCCACTGAAATAAGGACGAAACTCAAACTTGACCAGCACTCAACCAGGCCTCAGCCCTGAGACGTACCAGAAAAACCTTCCACCAGGATTGGACTTAGCCTTACTTTCTCCATGGAATCTGCCGCACCTGGTACTGCTTTGATTTAATCAAATTTGACAGTGGGATCACAAAATGAACAATCAAAGAAATATGGTATATGGCCTCTAAACATATCTGTAGATTATTCAAACTCAACACAGAAAGAGCCACACGGTCTGAGAATTGACCCCAGGACTAACCACTATGCCACTGTGTCGTGGTAATGATTCAAACCATTATGGAGCAGTACACTGGAGCTGATGTAACAAGTGAATTTCTCCATTGTGAGATCAATAAAGTCTTATCTTATCTTATCAGAATCATTTCAGGCTAGGAGAGGCTTTTGTAACCACATATCTAGTTCATCTAAAAAAAAAATACAGGCACTTTAGAGGTAAGAACTGAGTAATGATGACTGATGACTTGACTGACGAGCTAGGACTAACGTAGACGTATAATTTTAAAGATTGCCAGTCATAACTCCCCGTAGCTACTCATACATCATATTTGCGATGCCTAAAATTCAGAAGTATCACCTCTTCAGAAAGCTAAATCAATCTGTTCATTATTCAATTAAAGATAGTTTCCCGTTCCCTTTTATAGATCGTCACCAATGAGAAACTGGAGAAGTTGGCTCGTAGTGGCCATTACATTAGACACTGTAAAGCTTTTTAACCTCGACAGCTTCAAAGGAAACTCGTCCCTCTCTGAGTTACAGTTTTTGGCTTATCTTACTTCCCAATGTACTTCAAAGAGAGGCATAATTAAGAGATTAATCTAAATGACGGCACAGAAATTTAACGTCGATCAAAGCAAGCCACGTGTAATCCAGTACAAAGAAAGCAAACATAACTTTTACTTAATGGTCGTCGTGGCTCTTCAACATCTAAACAGTGAAAACACACAGATTCTTGGACCGTTTTCCAAGAGAGTTTTTATTTATAGTACCAGAAACGGCAAATAAATTAGGTCTACGATCATTCGGAACCAACCCTGATCTAAAAGGCCATAACTTAACTATAGTCTTTCTCTGTACAAAAAAAGTTACCATATTTGAAGAATCCCTTTCATGTATTACAATATTGACATATTTCCAAAGTAAACCAGCATTTCCCAAACATGTAATGAGAAGCAGCAACATAAAATACGGCTATACTTGTTGGACCGCGCTAATGTAGACGAAGGGAAGCCAAAGCGTGCAGGAGCAAACATTTACGACCCGAGTTTTTCCATAAGCTTTGATACTCCGCATATTCTGTATCATCTTTTTCCCCTTACCGTTTCCTTCTCTCACGACAGGAACTCAGTCAATGTTTAATGCGTTTTGAACAGCCGCGCCGAGCTACGGAGCCAAGAGAGATCAAACAAACTGAGGAGGGGGCGGGGGAGGGAGAGCGGCAGGACGTCCAACGCGGGATGAGAAACATTTGTGTCGGTGAATAGTATGAGGCGGTTATATTCACGACCAAAGCGGTTTTAAATGGGGGAGAGGCTCGGTGAGTTCAGGGATATTCAACGGTTTTGAATGAAAAAGGAGTGTTTTGCTGGGAGCGGGACAGGATCAGCTCGTCTCCAACTGCAGGTAAGCGACACATTTGATTTACATAGTACTTTAAGATCTCTTGTTAAACAGCAATATAAGATAGAATGTTCTTGACTTAAAAATCAAAAAGGAAAAGCAGCGTTCAATCCCAACGTGAGGATAGTTAGCAAGATGGCTACTCCAGGAAACCTTTCAGCTGGTTGATGAGCTAAAGATATGAGACCTACAAATGTCTTTAGCTGAAACACTGGAGAGCACCACCTCCACACCTGCAGCAGAATGGAGGTGTAACAAGAGGCGCTACAGGAAACAAAAAAGGGACAAACGAGGAAGTATCCAGGCAAGAATCGCAGCAAAGCGACACATTCCTTCTATCCCTACTATTGTTCTGGCTAATTTCCGTTCACTGGAGACTAAGACGGATTATATCCATCTGCTATGCTCGTCCCAGATGATGGTGAAAGACTGTTGTGGAGCGGAGGAGGAAGAGGTGGAGGAACCGACCAGTGCAGGACACCACGCTCTGAAACAGGGACAAACCCAGAAGGCGGTGCGTGTTTCAGAGGAGCACTGAATGCAGCCAGCCAGGTTTTCCTCCAGTTTCACATACTTTCAAAAGCATGGTCAGGTTGGCCTACAATGCAGCGGCTCAGGACTAACACCTGAACACAATTTTGTTGTACAATGGCAAATAAAGCATTTACTTACTTAACCCGCTCAATGTACTTTTCCGATAGCAGTAGCATTTAGCCAAACATCCTAAATAATTAACGATCCAGATGTTTTAAGCCGTTGTCAACCCATCGACCACATCTAGGTGAGGTCAAAGCTTCGTTATGAATACATGAACATATCTTTTAAGGTTTTGTTTTTGATAAGAATTAGCAAAAGTAGCCTCTGCTTTTTGTGGTGTTGAATACACATCCAGTGCTCATCATGTTATATGATGTTAATGATGGAGTAACCACATAAATTAGAATATAAAATGCCATGAAACGGGCATGTCATACCACATCCATTCATTTGGGCCAGGAAGACGTCGGAAGATTTACGGATTTGTAGGAAGGCTCAGATAGCTACCAGCGTTTCTGTGATTTCTATGGTACTTGACATCTAAAAGCATAAAAAATAATAACAATGGTGATCGGAATTACAAGCTGTATTGTTTTTTCATAATATCTCAAAAACTGGTGTCAGTATCTCTTCAAATGTCATGCAGTCCATAGCGACACACAGGAGGTGCTGCACCCAGGGCTCGAGTAACGTTTTGCCCTGGATTTGGCCGGACGTGCTGTGTGAGGTTACCGGTTGTGGAGGAGCTGGAGAGGTGTAGCTTTCACTGAGTCCTTTCTTTGGATTTTTACAGAGATGACGGGAGGCGAGGCAGCACAAAGGCAGAGCGAAACGTGTGCCCCAAACCATCCAGGAGGAGATGAAAGAGCAACGGTGAAGTCACGGCACAAAAACGCAGCGAGATACGAGGAAGACGAGAGAGGAGGTTTCAAAACGACAACATGCAAAGTCTCAATGGAGAAGAGCCACAACTACTACGCGTGTCGCAGAGAGTAAAAATGTTTCGACAATTTCATGGGAAAGCAATCCAAGTATGAAGGGCTGGGTACCGTACCTTTAATTTGATTCCAAATCCACTTTTTTCAGTACCTATTCCACATGAGTCAATATCTAGAATAAACCAAGCGACTATATATAGTGCTGTCTATCATATATCATCTTTAGAATATTATATATATTTCTGTACCAGTTTTCTTTACGAGCACCTTTTCTGAAACAGGAGTACCTTTTTTCAGTGTCTTTAATGGCACCCAACCCTAGTACAAAGCGAATTAAAAAAATGACACCAGTAGAACTTTGAAAATCTGGTTAAATGTGTAAAGCGCATTAGAAATATAAACTATTATAAGAATTAGAGGTCAACCGATATGGGTTTTTCTCAGGCCGATACCGATTTTTGTGGATTTTGATGGGCAGATATTTCAAAATGCCTCGTCTATAATCCTATGTTTGAAGCTTCCAAACTGTAAAGTGTTCCAGTGTTGCCTGTGACAGCTTGGGCACTTATTTTGGCTAGGCTATTTATTAAGGACACTCATGTTTAGTTAATACTTCAGATGAAAGACAAAATTCAGCAGATTCCAAAACAAAAACGGTACATCTTTTATGGTTCTGAAATTATAAGCAAGTCTGCACATAAAATATATCAAATAGGTGTACAAACTTGTGAACGATTTTCACCGTGATGGTTCTCAGCTCTTTTGAAGCCTAGGGAGTTGTGGGAGGGGCTATTAAAGGCTCTGAATGAGCTCTTTCAATGGAAAAAAAAGTCTCCATCACTTTCGGTTTATTTGGCCTATATATATATATCGGCCCGATATTTGGGTACAATATATCGGTCAACCTCTAATAAAAATAGGCTGGTTCATGTTGTGGTAATACCTGATGAAATGGGAGCAGTGGGAAACAACGTACTGAAAATGATAGAGAGCGTGCAGTTAAAGGACCACAAAAAATTACAGTAAGCATAATATTTAGGTACTGGAAAAGGTGTCAAGAAGGTCGAGTCCAACACCCAGACCGACTGGAGTTACTGTAGATTCACTGTAAAACGCTTTCAGTGCATTGGAGAGTATATAACAGAGGTCCATTTCATCGCGAGTCCACTTCAATCTGAATTTTCCAGTCCAGACGGTCAACGGCGCTGCATACCTCTCTCACAAAGACCCTGCTGTGATCTGGACACGTTCAGTGACCACAGGTGTCTAACCCAGATACTTCAACACTGCATCAACTTTTCATCGGACTCCTGCAGCTCAAAGCCCCGACTGTGCGTTTAATGCCACAACTGCAGCCTCGTGCATGAACTGGAGACAGAAGAGAAGTGAAGGGTCCAACAGCTGGCTCCCATCTTGGGCCGGTCGCGGCTGTTGTCCAAGTCCTGAGGGACATCATGGTTTTTATGTCTCCATTTTGACCACACACAGATTCAGAGCTGCACCCCCTACCAAGTTAATAACAGGTTTACGAGCGTTTACTGAATAGCTGGTTTATTATCTCTAGTTAAAGTCTGGGGTAATAGGAATGAAGTATGAAGTCACTTTACATTCAGTGGTAGCTAATGGATATAAATAGGTTGCAGGGTTAGTGGTTAGCGCTTTAGCTTCAGAGCATATTCTCTCCATGTCTTTATGTCTGCTCTGGGCACTCTGGTTTCCTCTACCACAAAAATCACTCACAGTAAGCTAAAGATCTCCAGCTACGACATCATGATCAACCTCCAGACACAAGGTTTGGAGATGGGTCTCCTCACCCCTGAGACAAATGCTCCATCAGAAACCAGTAAATTGGTAAGAGGTCTTACGCCAAACCGGATGTGAATCAGCGTCCGCCATGATAAGAAGCGTCCGAATTGGTCTGCCAGATAGGAAGGAGTTAGGGAAAGTGGCCTGTATGCTAACTATCATAGCCACTTTAGCATAGGAACCTCTGATGCTAACTCACTGGCGATTAGGAACTATGTGCCATCCCATAAGCCACTGCGCCAATCTCACCCTCTCGCCCCCACCAATTATTGATTCATGCGCAACCACTGTTGATGACAGGTGCACATTTAATAATAATAATAATTTAAAAAAAAAAGATTCTGCACAAGCCAAACTTTATAAAAGTGACAAAATACATGTTAGAGTCACCACAGCACAGTCACATGGTTTTAAAGAGCCTCCTCGGTAAAAGGCCTAAATGAAGGCAGTTTGTGCTTTTGCTTTCATTTAGTAGAAACTTAAGCCACGCTAATTTGCATACTGTAGCTTTATCAAATAAAGGAAAGTGTGAAGGATCATTTGGATGTTTGTTTTTTTCCCGACTTGCATGTCTTTATTTGGACACTATACAGTAGGTGGCGGTATGCACTTTTGTTTGACCTGCACTGAACTTTAAAGAAGAAGAAGAACAGCTGTTGGTGATGTCACTTCCCCTTCCCCTGGGTAAGGACGGTCGAATTGGGCAAATGCTGCTGAAGCTCTAGTTCACTAACTGCATAGAGATCTAACAGTTGACCCCATGAAAGGTTAAGGATTAGTTGGTTTCGGATGGTTTCGGATGCAGCCATAGTTACTTAAGAAAGCTTTTGGCTGAGGATTTTTCAGTGATTTATTTTGCGCTGTTTCTTAAATGTATTTTTCGGTTTAAGGTCAGGGTTATGATTAGGGTTAGGAACGACAAATGTCATGCAAGTCGTGTTTCACTCACACAGATCTTACACATACTTTTAGAAACAAGGTCTTGGCATTCAAATGAGCCAAGACATGCACCTCACACTGGATATGCATAATTGGCAAAATAACTAACCCTAAACCTGAGATGGCAGATAACAGGTTAAATAAACTTGACTTACTTACTTGCAGATTGCTTGAGGCACTGGTGAAGGAACATGCCAAACCTTATTTGGCATGTTTCATTTCCCAAAAGTAATATTTTGACTATTTGAATACTTTTCTCATGACATACACGACAATTACAGAAAGATAGGTCAAAATATGTCTATAAGCAGAGACACCCATGACCGTTATGTGACCAGAATGTTTTGCTTGTGACTGCCAAAACAGTCAAAAGTCTATCCTGTAGCTAATATCAAATCAGTATGAAAAGGAGGAATCTTTATAGCACCTTTAGGTAAAATGAGTAGAAACCATTTTATTTAACATTGATAATTTGACATTGGACGACTGTGGATCATGGATAATGAACTCAAATGTGCTGCATTGTTCTAAGACTCTCAAACGGACAAAGGAATTCTGATACGGGACATATGTTATAGTGGCAGGACAATTCACCACAAATATCCCGGAAAACAGCTCACAAGGGAGGGTACAAGCGAGGACAGATAAGTGCAAGGCCACGATAACCCAGACCACAACCTGCATTCAGTCACAATGCCACATGTTAGCACCGGGAGGACAGCGGTGGCGTGGACGTCCGCCCCGGCACGCTGCCTACAGGAAGCAACAATTGGACAAAACTTCCTCTGACCCACGACAGGGAGCAGGGACCGCGGTCAGACACAACACGGGGATTTTTGCATCAGTCGTCATTTCATCGCGAAGATAAAAGACAGGAAAACGTTACTCCCAAATCAACAGAGATGCACCTGCCCAAAGCACCATTGTGTTAGAAAAGTGAACACATGTTCGCTGCTGGACGAGAGGGCAAATTCTGATAACTGCTGGGACTGTATCTGTAAATACATGATTAGAATGAGGCGGGAATGCGTAATAAGACTTATAATGAACCATCAACCTTTCAATACAGTCAACATTTATCTACTGCTCTGCTTCTCAATCATTCGTGGAAAGTCCAAATATGGTTTCATCTGAGCTAAAACTCATTTGTTTTGCCAATGAATGTTTTTATGATTAGATGGAGTATTCTTTTCCATTTTACTCAGCGAAACTTCAGTCTAATAGTGGCCCCAAATCTGGAAAACCACAAGCATTTATTGGGCCCCTCTGGATGTTTATTCGTTGCAGTGTGTGGAGAAAGCCTTAAAACAACTTGAACCGCGTGGTACTAGCATTCTCCATGGACACTCGTAAATATTTTCATTATTAGCAGACTCCAGTCCTGGGCTTATCTGCCAGTTAAAGTGGTGGTAATAAACTTCACCTAAGAACAATATCAGAGACTACAGCAGTTATGAGTAATAATGGGGATTTAGTGGTACCACACGGGGTTTTGGAACAGACTCTCCATTGTGACAGTCGAAAAGGAAAGGATGGAGGACAAACAGGAAGCACCTCCGTATGGCAGATGGAGGGAGTGAACTATGGCCTTATTGAAGCATCAGGGAAAACAAATGTTACATCCACAATACAGCAGGTGTGTAATTGTCCCAGAAAATGAAACAATGATGACATATTTAAGGAGTAGTTAATAAAAGATTGCAGGAAGATCAGCAATGGAGGCAAAAGGCTTGTTTTACTTTAAAACTTTAACAAATTGTCACATCCCATGATATACGTTTGGGAAGAATCCTGCTACTCAACTCCACTTTTCATTGAACTACTCCAATATGGACCCTGTTTTGTGTTACATTTGGTTAAAAGGTTACATTTTTCTCATTTAGACATACCTACACTGCCATAGAAACGTCTTTCTGACCTTTGCTGAAGCAGAAACCAAAATACATTTCTATGTGTTTTTTGAAAGAAGACATTTTCTGGCAGATTATAAGCAAATTTAGCCCGGACAAATAAATCAAGTAAAAATCAGGTCTTTATAAATGTTTTTACAGAGCAGATTGCCACTAGAGAAGAAGAAAAAAGCAGCAAAGTTAGCCATTAGCTTGTAGCATGAGGCTAACGTTAACATTATGGCAAAAGTTAGCATTATGGCTCACATTAGCATTATGGCTAGCATTCTCCGTTGGAAAGAGACACAAATAGATTATGTATTTATGGGCTTTTGAACCTCTTTGCTCCTCTCCGTGTCCATATCTTTATTTGGTAGAAAATACATCCACAATTCAACATTTGTTAAAGTTATGGTGGAGCTATACTTGAAAGATTTGTTCCTGTGGCCATTTGCGGGCGTTCCCTAAGATGCCATCTGTGTCCATCAGAGCAGCATTTGTTAGATCAGTCAATGTTCGCACAAGGTGTATCACTGTCTGTCAAGTTTATCCCTGACCTCTCCATGGGCTGTTATTTGACTGGCACGATGCATCACACAACTGCAGCAAGCATCAGAGCAACATGGCAGAACGTGCATGCGTAATAAGCATGGCATGTTGAAAGCAAAATGGAAAACATTTGCAGTTCGCGCTCCAGCTCTTTCAGATTTCTAAACATTACATTCTTTTAATGTCACGCCAGACTTCGTTATGACAGATGCTTCACATGTACGGCTGGAAAGATAAATATTTGTATTAAAGAATTACCTCCTTTTCCAGAAAACGTCCCGGTGAATCACACACATGCTTCGGTGCTCTTCACTTTAGAGGCACTTCCAAAACACAGAGTTAAAAATAGGCACAGTTTCGCTCTTTCGACTACCCTCTTTCATTCAGTCTTACTATGTGCATCTTTTATGTGTCAAAACTGATTACAGTCTCAGTGAAGTCTGGCTGTACACACTCAAGGGAGGTTCACGGGAGGACACAACCCAGAAAGCAGTTTAAAAGGGAATCATTGGGCTGGCACGGTTTGAGAAATGGGAACGAAAGGTGAAGCGGAGTGCGAGCACAGTAGACGGAAACGGCACAGGAGGCATGTCGAGATCAATTATTTTTTTACACATAACTATGACTTCAGACAGAGCAACAATATCTAAAATGTAAAATGTTCTGAAACACATATGAATCTTGTATTATTGTAGCAGTACCACTGTCGTCTATCAAATGTTTCTGCTTGTTCTGGATGTGTTTATGCGTCTAAAAATTGTATTGCGAAATATTACAGTTACAATCTTATCCTAAAATCGTGCTGCCGTAACTGAATGAATAAAGCAGAAGCACACGGAGAAGTCGTTGGACATAATTAAGCGCAGACACAATAACGAGTGTGGCTGTAGCTGTATAATGGGCCTCCTCTGTGTTGGGTGATTACGTCGAGTTACTGCAGAACAATGGTGGATGGGATGTGGTAATGCCGAGGGTCTGGGCTGCAGGGGGACATGTAATAGCTGAACAAAAGGATAGTTAGGTTACGTAGTGGCCAGTATTGTGTTTCAAATGACTGGATCAAATGCGCAGCAGTTTTTACAGCATATGATTAATGAGGAAATACAAGCTTCTGAGGTTTGGTTGCAGAATACATCACATCAACAATTTAAAAGCTTCCCCAAAATGTGTGGATTTTTTGACAGTGGTGGAGCTACACCTCAGAATTACATTGGGATTAGTTTCAAAAGTGTCCAGTCATCCAAAATGTGTTTTCTTATCACATTTGCCTGGCTGAAATACGAGAAATGGCCTGGAGGATCACCTCATTGAATTACGTTCTACAATTCATTATGGCCTGCAAATAGAGACTGGAAGCCACAGCAGTAACACAGCAGCAAAATATACCAAATATGGCAATATCATGAAATGCAATATTTGTATCATAAGAATCAAATTTATCGCAAAATCCCAAAAGTCAAAGTCTCATCTGACTGAGATTGACACAACTTTTGCACACTCAAAACAAAACACTTAAACTTTAAAGGTGTAATTTTTGTTGTAATGTCCCAGATAGCAAAAAGTGTCCGCCCCAGATCCGCGGCGGAGGCTCAGGGCGGAGGTGTCAGGATCCGCGGCGAACCCGCAAAGCGGATCCGCATCGGAGTCCACTTGCACATCGCGGCGGAACTGTTCCTGGTCCGCAGCGCGGAGGCGGGGCGGACCAGCGACACCTTCGCCGCGGACCCGCGGATTTTAGCACGGGTCCGCGGCGAAGGTGCTGCGGATCCGATGCCAACCTCGCGGTACCGCTCAGGATCCGCTTCGGGTCCGCGTATGTGTCTATTTTGTCATTATTTGCCTTCTAGTTTTTTTTATTGATCCACTCATAACTTTGTGATTTGACTAACATCTACTATCAAACTAGCTTAGCATTTGAAAGGAAATTGTTAATAAACAAATTTGGCAATACTAAACCATACTGTAAAAAAAAAAAAAAAAGACTAAATAGACTTAACATGTCTAATAAATAGACCTTAAATCATTGAAATATGCATCAGTGCTACAGCCTTCTAGACTAATAAACCCCATTTATCATACAAACGAATGAGAAGAACTTAAAGATGGACAATTGTATTTAATTCATCAATTACAAATATTAACATTGACATTTTTAATAACAAAATGATCAGCTAAAGGGTTCAAAATTTGAAGACTATTTACGTCACAGTTGGCTTCTCAGTGAAAATAAATAAAATAAAGACGTAGTAAAACAAGTGGCCAACAAAAGATTTATTCAGTGCAGCCTCATTTCAAACCAATATATCTCAAAGTACTAGCCTGGCCAAAGAATCAATCCCCCAAACGTTCACCACAATAAAATAGATGATTGAATGTTGTACTTATACACAGTAGTTAGGTGTTCAGAGTTTGAGATGTGTATGGTCAGTCTGAAGCAGTAGATAGGGGTAGAAGTAGTTCGCCTGGTTCCTCTTCTGCGGCTACATCCACCTGGTGGAGATACAGTCTGTGTCCAGTCAAATATAGTCCCCTCGGCTCTGACAGGATCTGAAATGACACCAGCGAGCAAAAAACGTAAACATGGATGAGACTGATTGTTAGATATGATTCTACAGAGCCATGTGCTTACACTGTATTTAACTGCAACTTCACTGTGTGCCACTCAGCCCAGCAGAGGTCCACCTGAAATAAACAATAAGAATATTATTTGCAAAGGTCAGGTTTCATAATGCCATTATGTAAAGGTCTTCAATACAGGTACTTACAGTACTTTTTCCTCTTCTTCATTTTCATTTTAACACGAAACCACCGAAGGAAATGCTGAAAGAGAAAAGACAATACATATTATTACCACATTGGCAAATACTAACTGAAATTCTGACCTGCTGTGCATTGAATAAAGTTTCATTACCATTTGTTGACTTTTATCCCAGTGCAGCTGCATATGATAGTCAATGCATAATGCATGGAATGGACGCTTATTTGGTTTAGTTTAGTTTTTAGTTTAAACTAAACTAAACGCTTATTTGTAAAGCTCTTTTCACATGAGACAAGTTGGTCAAAGCGCTTTACGAAGTAAAGTGTACTTTCATCCTGCCACACACAGTGGCAGTAAGTTACTTATGCAGCTACATTTTCCCCTGGGGTAGCCTGACAGACACGCGACTGCACACATCTGTGCAAAGGGTCTCTCTGACCACCACCATTCATTCACGCACACACATCATTCATCTTAGCCAATTGTACATCTAGTGGAAATCAGAGTACCCAAAGGAAACCTACACAGACACGGGAAAACATGCAAACGGCGCACATAAAGGTCCCGTCCAGGGATCGAATCCGGGACCTTCTTGCTGTGAAGCACGAGTGCCCAATTACATTTTTTAGTATAGTCAAAGTAAATGGGTGTTTATGTGCAAGAAAGAAATAACAGACACAACTTGACCAACCTGTCAATGTTTAGGTTCATTATCAAGCTGTGGGTCAGTAGTGAGGAGCAGTTAGCCTGGTTCCTCTCGTCCTGGTGAATATCCAGTCTCTCAGTGTCCAGAAAATGAACACCCCTCTTTTCACAGCAACTGAAAGCACAATAGCAGATCATTAGAATGTAATAATATGGACAATGACTGTTGTTGTTCTGTAATCTAAGGGTTGATGGTTTATAGAGACCACACATCACTGTGGCTGTTCAGTCAGTGGCATTTGTGACATCAAAAAATGGATTTTGGATGCAACTTAAGATCAACCAAAGATCCATAGCTTACTTAAACATTATTAGAGTGTGTTACAGATAAAGCTCCGCACTATGTTAGCCAGGATTTATTCTTTGGACTGGACTTTTCCGACCAACAAACACTGGGAAACATAAAAGAAAACAGGTATCTATTAATAATCGGTGTATTTCCCAAATTAGATTTACAAAATTATTAACAAAAAAAATATTTACCTTAAAGCAGCAGCATACTGTATGCTGATCAATGTGATCTTAAAAGTCTTACTGCAAGAACAAAACCCCAAAACCCAAATTCCAAACTTCAACAACAAAAAACAGATTCAAGCAATAACTAAATGAAACAGAAGCTACATCGTGACATGAACAACAGATTAGGACAGATAGAATGTCAACACAACACTGGTAGTCTAACAAATAACAAACAAACCAACCTGCAGATGTGTAGGTTCAGTCTGAAGTAGTAGCTCATAGTTCAGGATTGATGAGAAGTTTTCCTGGTTCTTTACAGCTCCAGCCTCCTGATGAATCCAGTCTGTCCAGTCAAATGAAGTGGTCTCTGCTCACAGCACCTGATAGGACACCAGTAGTTTATATGATGTAATATTATGGATAACATTGATTAGGATCCCAGAGGGCTTATCTCTGTCGTTTCATGGCATTGGTCCACCAATTCTTAAATAGAAACTATATTAGTAGTTTGTATAAGTGAACAAATCTTGTAGTTTAGATAATTAGGATATAATTAATACTTTTAGAGTATCAAAGCTGTTCTCTATTCAATTCAGTACTAACGATGTTGCTGTATGTTTTGTACTTCAGTCTAAAGGTTTAACCCAAGTAAATATTTGTACATTATATTTAAATACTATAACGCTATAAACACATACATGGTTTCAGAATAACTTCATAAAATCTGTTTAGCCAACAACCACAAGAAGTAGGCTAAAGTCACTGTAGCTAGCACCGTGTTTACTTCCTTTACTTGGGAATTATTATCCGATAGGCCTACTAACATTTAAAACTAGTACTAACTACTACTGTTATAGTAATGCCGTTTTGGTTCATTACACAACTTTGATACAGTAATTTGTGAGGAATTCTGTACTCACCGTGAGCAGACAACCGTCTTTGCATTGCAGAGTGATAATAACGGTTTGCTAATGAGGCATCCGCGGAGCGGACTTGCCGCGGACGTGTAGCGAACCTGAAACACCGGTGGCGCGTCCGCAGGGCGGATTTGCCGCGGACGTGTAGCGAACCTGAAACACCGGTGGCGCATCCGCAGGGCGGATTTGCCGCGGACGTGTAGCGAACCTGAAACACCGGTGGCGCGTCCGCAGGCGGATTTGCCGCGGACGTGTAGCGAACCTGAAACACCGGTGGGCGTCCGCAGGGCGGATTTGCCGCGGACGTGTAGCGTTAAATGGGGCTACAGCAGAGCTAACTGTGCGGATACTGTCCGAGTTGTTTCTTCACGAACACCTCGTAGCTGAACTATATTACCTACGCAAAAGTAAAGAACGTCAGTCAAAAATAACACCAACAACATCAGACACATTTCTCCGCTTGGCGAAGTTGAAGCGGTTCCGCTGCGGAGGCGCTCTTTGACAGCGGGTTTCAAAAGAGCGCGTCATGTAAGCGGATCTGCAGCAACCGCGCGGCGAATCCGCCGAGCGGTTCTGACTCCGGGGCGGATTTGGCGAACCGAGGGCGGATCCGCCCCGGAGTCAGGTGCTATGTGGGGTACCTGATTTAGCTTAATTTTAGCCTGGCTTTGCGTGACGTACAAAGTCTTTGTTTGAATTGAATGTGTTGAAATGGTTATAATCGTATATTGCAATGGTATCGTTATGGGATGCACATACTACTACTTTATGGGTGGCCCAGTGGCACAGCGGTTAGCGCTCGTGCTTCACAGATAGAAGGTCCGTGTTTGATTCACACCTGCACGGGGCCTTTCTGTGTGGAGTTTGTATGTTCTCCCCGTGTACTCCGGTTTCCTCTACCACTAAAAACATGTAAGATAGGCCAGGATGAATGGGAGTGTGGCTACAATCCAGAGTGGCTTGTTCATTATCATGCACTCTCCCGACCAAAAAAAAACATCCATCCATCTTCTTACACTTGCCGGGTCGTGGGGGCAGCTGTTGGAGCTGCCCAAATCACATTGCACCAGCCCCTATGGCTCCTCCTGCAGGTAGTAGGTCCACAGAAGGACGGCCTCACGATTAACCGGGTCTGTTGGTCTCTCATAAGGGGAAACTTAAGCTGATGCCACATTTTATGCTTATTTGCACTTTGATTATACTGTATTTCCCCCTACAGCATAACGATTAATTATTAACATACTTTCTAATCGATTGAGCCCATGATGACGATTAATCATGAACATCCTGACTATCGTTAACGCGATATTGCACCTGTATCGCCTGCGCACCAGACAGGTTACCCCAGCAGCTGCATCAAAGGCTTTCACTAAACTACACATTAAAACTTAACCTATACCTATAGTCTTATAATGGATGCATGCCAAATATGGGTCTATTCTGCAGCAATTCTCCCACATAATGAATAGAGAGAGAAACCTTGAATGCTACATTACACTGTTCTCCAATATGAAGCCAAACTTAATCTTTATCCGTTATAAAGATGAAGTCAATAGCTTCCTATAGAAATGTGTTTCCATACCAACCTTCTTCTCACAGGGAGAGCAAAGGTTTTTCTTTCATTAAAAAACAACTGTTGGATTTACACTGAACACGATGCAATATAGATACTCGACTGTGCTCAGTGTTGACTTTTGGGATGCTGGCTTATAGCACGTCAATATAAAGGGGGCAACACGGCAGAGAGAGGGCCTTATTGCTCTGCGGTGGTCGAGTTAAATATAGCACCTGCCTGGCTCCGAATTGTACAGACATCTCAAAAATACACTCTTTTTTTGGTGTCTTTTAGTGAGCATTTGAAAGCAAGATCTGCACAAAAACATCACGACTGAGGGGAATTCTCGCGCAGACAGCTGAAAAGACGACCGCCGAAAAGCCCGGAGTAGCACCGGTCCCAGTGAAGGATTTGGTCGGCGTCCAAAACTATGAGAAAGGACTCAAAGAAACAGGGAACAGCTTTTGAGAGATTCACAGGCCGCCCGCGCCAAGAGCTGGAGAAGCCACTACAGCTCCCCTCGGGCCGCTCTTATGTTGTTTTGGCTCGGAGTACAAGGAGCGTGGGGTTAGCAATGTACAGGTTACCATGGCGATGCCTCAATGAACTTTGGACTCAGTTTGGGGTTAGGAAATGAACATAACGCGGGGAGAACAAGGGGAAACGGGTCGTGACATGCAAATCTAACACACGCTACAGCTACACAGGCCGGGAGAGGGTTGTCTGGAGTAAAGCTCAGGCTGACCTTGTTCACTTAGGTCAAAAGTACAACAAGCAAACTCGCCTCTCGGCAAAATCGCCTGCCAGTCAGACCCATTCACCTGCCTGGCAAAATAAAGAAGGTCTTAATTCTCTTTTATAACATGAACACCTACAACTATCACACTTCATTTAAATCATATATTATGGTTTTAAACATTGGCACTTTGTGTACAAATAACAATGTACACACTTTTGTTAATAGGCTACCTGTTTCCGATTAAAAGTAGAAAGGGCATACAATAGCAAATGAAGTAGAGCTTTAGAGGATTAGTTAGCAGGCAATGGCTAAATAGATGTTTAAAGTGGCTATACCGCCTTTGCTATGCCTGATCCCGTCAGACCTCGGAAGCTAAGCAGGGAAGGGCCTGGCAGGACTTGGATGGGAGACTGTTTGGGAACACCAGGAAGCCTGGGAAATGTAGTGTGTGTGTGAGTGGTTGGTGGTGGTGGCTGATGTGTGCAGACTGGTTGCCTCGCTTATCATCACCGAGTATGGAGTGAATGAATAATTCAAGAAATTGTAAAAGCGACTTTGAGCGTCTGGAAAAGCGCTATATAAGACTAATGCATTATTATTATTATTAAAGTTTAAAAGGGATTGAAACTTGATCTCACCAAGAAATTGAAGGTAATACCCCAGTTAGGCCTGTCACGATAACAAATTTGAAGTTCGGTATATTGTGGCAGGAAAATATCGCGATAAACAATATTACTGACTATAAAAAACACAAAAATGACAGTAAGCCTTTGTTCTAAAAGTGCATAATCATATCCTAAAATACCACACAAGCTGCACTAACATGAAATATAATGTAACCCAATTTGCTTCAGTAAAAATGAAAGTTTTACAAACAAAACATAGGGGGAATTGCTAATAAAACGTACAGACAATGAATATCGAGCCCAAAAATGTATCGTTAATCTGTTACTTATTGAACGATAAGTCGATATAGTAATTATCGTGACAGCCCTAACCCCAGTAACTCTTGTACTATAGTCTCGAACTGATATACTGTATGCCGCTTTGGAAAATGCAGTTTAGACGGCTCTGACACTGGTTTATGGGAGGGGTAGACAACGTCTGGCTCGGGGGAACGTGAAAAATGTTGGAAAATTTAGGAAATACTGTCAGTATTTCCTAAATTTCCTGGCAGAACATCCCACTCGGTCATATATAATATAAAACATTGGCATTTGCGGAAAATGTTCTTCACTTTGGGCTACAATTTTGGCAATGATGAAATCGGCCCCTGGTTTATGGGCTTTAGCTGTAGAAGAAGAAACAACCCAATTAAATGTACTAAAACCTAAATGAATAGAGCAATGTTTTTAATAAGGTAAAGAGGTGTAACATGGTTCCTTTAATGTCCACTGTTGCACTTTTGAAAATCAGACTAAACAATCCCATGAATATCCCTTGACAAAAGAGCAATGTACAGTTTGACCTTGTTTAGCAGCGGGACAGTCCCAGGTCTGATTGAGTCCTCCCTCACGTCACCGCTGCTCCTGTGGCCGTTGCTATGATGAGTTCATTCAGCCGCCGGACACAAGGAGTTAATGGCGGATGGGATTATGCAATGGGATGCCAGACTCTTTTCCCTTTCTTTCTCTCTCTCTCTCCGAGTCCCTAGTCTTCTTCAAACGGGCCAAATTAGGCATTCCTGCACGTTTTGATCGGTTGCATTTGAATGGGACGGCAGCGGCGCATGCTTTGGCTGCACCGTGGGAACTCTCGGAGGATTTCTCCTAAACTTTGGCGCGTCCCGCTCCCTGCCTTAGAGGAGAGAGAGTTGTCATGATTTATACCGTCTGTGTGGAGGGAGATAGCACTACTGTAAAAACAAATGTATTCATGACGATAAAAGCAACCCTGCATGGGAACATAGGGTATCATTTGTGTTTGATATGGCGGGTTTACACTCGACACCTGTGGCTTATTTTTTACAAAAGCTTTCAAACATTACAGAACTGGATTACGTGCTTTAAAAATGCGGAGGACAGGTTTGTGTTCCCCTATGATGCAGTAAAATCCAGGACACCCAGATAGGAGCAGTAGAAGAAGAAAGGAGTAAAGTGAATAGGATTACAAAACTGCATACAACTCTAGGTATGTTTATTGTCTGGGGGAACTATGTTATAACATGGTTAAGAGCTCAAAAAGTCAATTTTAGATGTGTCTGCTTTAAGATATAGTGACCAATGACCATACATGGTGGTGGGTGAAGGAATATTGAAAATGTACAATCCAATGAGACACTAATCTTGAATGTTGCAAGTCAAAATGAAAAACAAACAAAATGTTTGCCATTTGTTTGTTGCCTGTTAATAATTTCAATAGATTAATGATCAACCCCCGATGTAAACCTGTGGGTAATTTGCCCAGTCCCTAAAGCCCAGTCATAGAGTTGTATTTATTTGAATCCACAGCATGCATTGATCCCACAAATCGCTTCAATCGGTTCTATGCACGCAAATGGAACGTGACTTCCGAGTGCGATCCCCGGCGGCCGCGGTCCTTCCTCGCTCGCTATTTTCCCATTAGGATTAGGGATGTCTTGCACAATCAACGAATAGTTCAAGAAAACATCACTGACAGTGAGATACTGATCCGAAGTCACTGGCTACGCGTTAAAGATATTACGCAGGAAATGTCTGTGTTTTTTGAGGTAGGACTTTTTATCTCAGAGCTAACAGCATCAAAACACAACACCACAAAAATGAAACAACTAAAACCTATTTATACTAAAGACCGGCTGGTTATTTTTTGAGCAGGCTCATTCAAAATCTTGATGTTTGAAATATGAAATAACGGAGACTGGATGAGCAAGCGACGGCTGAGAATCCACTCGGAAGTCACGTGACGCCTGCATATGGCCTATAGGTGGCTGTAAACCTATTAGCATAAACACAAGGTCACCAATAGCCAGCACACGTAACCTACGCTATATGACAAGCAATACTTTCATCAAACGCTCTCAATAATGTAACATGTGCGTACAGCCAATATGCTAATTATTGAGCGCATCAATGTCAAGCATAACCTTCAAAGACATGAGATTTGAGATGCATTTAAATGACTTTATGAATTGCAATGTGGGGGAAATGAGCAGGAAATTATATTATACATGTCATGAATTCCTGGGAGGGCAACAACAACAACAACAACAACAACAACAACAACAACAACAATATGATAAGTGGATGGGGCCAGTCATTTGCTTTTCCTATTTGCAGCAATGTAATGTAACCAACATGACAAAAATAGTTGGAGCTTTGACAATAGCATGTTATAAAAATGTGATGTTTCCATGTCAACCATTGCCACAAAGGACCCGTCAAGGTTGCGCAGCTTTCGAATCCTGAAGGTTTTATTTTTACAAAGATATCTACAGCACGTTTCATTTTACTTGCAACAAAGACGTTCTAAAGTTTGAACTGATTCCAAGACAAGAACACATTTTTTTGTTTCAGTAGGAAGTATCCATTTTGTTGCTGATATGAGCTTTTTCTTATTTGTCACCTTTTAGAGTGCCCTTAGTTTTTTGTTCTTTTGACTAAACTAATCCCTGCACCGACACCGCACCAAAGGTAATGATTTTGACTACCCATTTTATTACCTACTTTGTCTGGGGCCATTTTTTTCTATAGAACACTCACATTTGTCAAAGTGTGGGAAATCTCCATAGCCTAAGGTTGAAATTTGTAAACTTTTAGACATGAATGGACATTTGCTGCCAGACATTTCCTCTCTCAAATCCTGGTTTAGTCCCGGGGTTGTCCTAGCTCACATATATTACATTCCCTGCATTACCAAGGCAAAGTAGAGAATACATCGATATGGCTCACCACCAGCAAAGTAGGAAATATAAATGTATTCTCTACTTTGCTCGCCCATTTTAAGAAGGCATCTAATTACTTTTCCATCAAACTAAGCTAAGGTTTAACCAACACAGGCAGTAGATATGTCTGAACTGAAACGCTGCTTGAAATCTAGATAGGGATCAACTATGCTTTGGCAGTCGGCGCATGTTGAAAACGAGTCCTCGAAAACGTAACCGTGGCACCAGAACATCAAAACATTGCAATGAGCGATTGGACAAGACGCAAGCAGAAAGCGCCGACATCGCCGCCTCACTGCACAACAAAGACATTTAGTTGTGGTAATGGCGGGCGCATGCGAAAACTCCCACAGCCATAGACTAGAGCCACGAAAACCAGGCACCAAGTCAATAAACAAGTCCAGATTGCGCCTCTAGACCAAACAGGGGAACAGCAGAGACAGAGCAACTTGAGATCTGAAAGAAACCGCACTGATCAGGAGGACCACACTGCCTTGAAACTAACCGCCAAAAACGCCAGGCTTCACATAGACACAGGCTGCAGGAACACGGGTCAACGGGGCCAGTAAACATCACTTAAGTCGGCCGGCACCAATCACACAGGTCTTTATTTACAGGGCTTGAATTGATCGAAGGCATCCAAAAAAGGGGTCAGAAAGGTCAGGGGCAATTATGAAGAATTTATTTTCCAAGTTAGTGCAAGAAATTAGATTGGGAACAGGCACAGATAGACTCTTTTCATATAGCGTCGAAGCTACGATAAGCAGCAGCAGCAGCCTGCAAAATATTTACAATACACGACTTAGAAATAGCAGTAGCCGCAAGAAACTGCCAGTTGTCAAATCTTTAATGGTGGTTATAGTTCAACTTTTTGATACCCAGCCTTACGATCAGCACTTGAATTAACAGAGTGAGAAAACAATTAGGGCTGCACGATATTGAAAAAAACCTTGCGATATGCGATACGGGTGCAACTAGGGGCTGGGCGATACCCTGGGGCACACATTACATGTGATGTGCCCCAGGGTTCAATTTTAGGCCCAGTGCTTTTTAACCTGTATATGCTCCCTCTTGGTGATGTCATCAGGAGACATGGAGTCAACTTTCATAGTTATGCTGATGATACACAGTTGTACATCTCCATGTCTCCTGATGACACCAGGCCAATGGATGCACTTTTTAACTGCATTTTAGATATCAAATCCTGGATGGTAGAAAACTTTCTCCAGCTTAACCAGGACAAAACTGAAGTTTTAGTCATTGGTCCCGATGCCCAGAGAGAAACTTTTACCCAAACTACAGTCATTGTCTTTTAATCCTTCCTCACAGGTGAAGAACCTGGGTGTGATTTTTGACTCTGAGCTGACTTTTATTCCACACATTAAGAATATCACAAAGATAGGTTTTTACCATCTAAAGAACATAGCCAGAGTCCGCCCCATTCTCTCTCGGGCCAACACGGAGACGCTAATGCATGCTTTTATCACCAGTCGTATCGACTACTGTAATGCCCTGCTTTCTGGTCTTCCCAAAAGAGTATCTCAGGTTTACGACTTTTGCAAAATTCAGCAGCTCGTGTCCTGACAAAGACCAGAAGGCGGGACCACATTACACCGGTTTTAGAGTCGCTGCATTGGCTCCCCGTGTGTTTCAGCATCGATTTTAAAGTTATTTTAATGGTTTTTAATGTCTCCTCCGGCAGGGGTCTCCTAGTTATTCCTAAAGTCAACAAAAAGACTCACGGCGAGGCGTCTTCCAATACTATGGCCCTCGCTTCTGGAACGACCTGCCGGAGGAGCTCAGGACCGCAGAGAACGTTCAGATTTTTAAGAGCATGCTCAAAACCCATCTTTTAGCTGATATCTGTTTATTTATTGTAAAGGAGCCCTCTGCCTCGGGAGCGGTGACTGGCTGTGGCGTCGTGGGTGCTGTCCTGTGGGTGCCCAGGTGGAGGTGTGGTGTCTCTGCCGCGCCTCCTATGGGGACCCCTGTGTCGGTGCCCGGTTGGCCGCGGCTGGTCTACTGCTCCTGGGAGGACGGCTCCTCTGATGGGGTTTCCTCACCTTGGTCATCTGTACCCAGCCTTATGTACTTGATTTTGATTCTGTGTGTGAGTGTGAGTGTAGAGGGGTAGGGGGTGTAGGTGTATGTGTGTATTGTGTTAACTGTATATATTGGGAGGGTGGGAGGGTTTGTCGGGCGAGAATGTTTTAATGTCTTTTTAAATGTCAAGCACTTTGTGATGCACTTGTGTATGAAAAGCGCTCTATAAATAAAGATATCGATATATTTTTAAATGAGACATGGAATTAGACCATATCGCATATATCAATATAGTTCAAATTTGCACTTTAATATTTATTTTATAGGCTATTTTTACTCAAGATTTTTCTTCTTTTTTTTTTATCTAAATGAGCACCTTACGGAGCTTTGTTATACAGTGTTTATGTTTACATTTTATGCAGAGTTTTCAATAAAACTACTCATATTTGGCTTTGACTTAACATTTCATTTCACAGCGCTCACTTTGCGGAAAAAATATCGGGATATATATCGTATATCGACATTTAACCAAAATATATCGGGATATAACTTTTGGTCCATATCACCCAGCCCTAGGTGCAACATTGCATTATATAATTGCGATATTTTTCAAAACCATTTCAACTTGGTTTGTTGTATTGAATTTAAAAAGGGACTAGATGCAAGTTGGTCATTTTATACTCACTACTGCCACCTCAGGTCTTATGCGTAACTGCAGCTTCTATATTAAGCTCGTGCATGAGGGCACTTCAGACCCGTATGAACACCTTTTTGAGTGACAGTGCAGGATTTAGAGGAAGTTGTGGTGAACAGGTCTGGGCTCATTCTACACATTAGGAATTGGCTGGGGCGTGTAGGGGGAGGGAAATACTTAATTATAAAATGTTTAAACTCCGTACAGTCCCTTTAAGCACAAATGGTAAAGTATTTTTTAGCACATTGTGTCAAAACAAGACTTCAAAAACAAGGCTAAAATGAAACTAAATTAGGAAAATTATACATGACACTGAACCTTTTCACATGTAGCCTTTAACATGCATTTTTGTTTTAGGCAGAAAGCAGAAAATGTGTTGATACTACTAGAGATTTTGTGACATATTGAGCCTACTGAATCACCTATTATAAAAAAAATAAAATAAAATAAAAAAAGCGTTACTTTGTACATCCCTAATGTGTTTTATACTCAGGATCACACTGCAAAATATTTACAGTACAAGTTGATGTTGATATTTTTGTGAGGGTCATGGCTTGTCATGATGGGTTGAAGGCGGGTTCCATCCGAGATCCACTGATCTAAAGGCTTACCGTTCTTTTGAATACATAACCACATCCAAATTCTCAGTTTTATACCCACACCCTACCTGAATGCTAGCTTTGCTCAATAAAGAAAAGTGTTTGTCATTCACTGATGAAACAGTTAACCAAAGACATTCGGCTTATGTAACTTAATTTACATGTTGCTTATTGCATCATTTGAACAAGCGCCAATCAAGAACTAAACACACCTAGCTCAAACTCTTTGCCAACACTGTGTAAAGCAGCAATACCGGTCATTATTAAAACTTAACTGCCTGACAGATTGCCAGAACCAGAGTACTCAAAATAATCGAGTGTGACAAAGCACAAAGCGGCATTACAAAACCCCATATAAACATGAGGGTCTGAGAGGGCAGCTGTGTTCGAGGCCAGGGCAGGATTTCTCAACATGGCCGCTGTTCTTGCTCATTTTTCAAAGTGTTTTTATTCAGGTTTAGGGAGATAAAAAACTTGTTTTTTTCAACACTTACCGCAGTATGGCCTGTTCCATGTGAGATTTCTTTGCAGGAACATAATGGGTATCATAATCACATTGAACAAGCCATCTCATGTTCGATGGCTTTGACAAGTGAAATAAATAAACAAACATATAATACAAATTCCTGTCACAGAAACGGTCCAGTGCGATAAACTGTAAACCAAGTTACACATCTCTTTGTGCTCCCTTTGTTTTGAAAACTGTGTCAAAGCGGCATGCTGGTGACACTACTCACAGCCTGGGAAAGTAAGCTATAATTGATGTCTTTGCAACAGTGATGCCACTCCTTTTGGCACAGTCTCTACACAACGACAACACCACAAACCACTCAGAGTAACATCGTGCAGTTTTGAAATAGTGTCTTTTGTACAATGTATGATCCATTTGCCAATGATTTAACTAAGTATTTGACGGCAATGAAATCTATACTCAGCCCACAGAGTCTTTTTGGAGTAGAAGACTTCAGATATTAGAGAAGAGCGGCACAGTATATTGCAATTTTTTGGGTTATTGCGCCATTACATGACGCAATATGACAAGAAGCCACAGTATATAACTCACAATCAATGAGGTCTTATTACACAGAGGAAAATGCATAGTAACTTTAAAAGATGTGCACAAGTTCTGTCTCTTTCCATTTTAGCCTTATCATCATCCTCTTGACTAAGTTTATTTTAGTTTAGTTAGGAGGGCTGGGACAAAATATCGGATCGGATCACAATACTTTGTGCTGCAATACCAAGTATTGATACTTTCATTTGTGTTTGGAGGCATTTTTATCCTGCACTCCTTTGTTTTCCAGTAACAGTTACACAGCACTTTGTTACATTTTGTGTTAATACACTTCACAGTCTTAACAACAATTCAATAAATATCAAAGGGCATTTGGTTTATAAACTTGGGACACATGACTTTATACCCATTTTTAAAGGTAACTGCAATACGTATCGGATCGGCCCACGAGTATCGTGATACACAATCCGATAGATTGTGTAAAAAGTGTAAAAAGCCCTATTAGTTAGTTCTTGTTCTGACACAATTTGATGAAAAAACATCATGTATCGTACAGTGTTGACGTGATGTAGTAAAATAATGCTATTAGTTATCGCCATTTCTTCTCATATCGTGCTCTGAAGTTAAACTAATGTTATCATAAAGTCAAACACCACCTCATTCAGGACATGTTTAAAGCTGCTATGACAGTAGACCTGGCTCTGCTCTGTACCTTTCACTTTATAAACACTGGCAGCAGCCCCTTCGCACGTTCAGGCCGGGTCTCCCCTGCAGCTCGCACACAGAGGACACATTCATCCCAAAATGGGCACCAGGAGGAGACAAGAGGGGGGTGGCAGACACACTTACGGAATTTTTCAACCACTTTAAACCATCAGGCCCGCGTTGAAGACCCCAATACCGTCCCGGGACCGTCTGTTTGGCTTCAGTCTGCATGCGGAGATCAGATAAAAGTGACTGCGTTTTGACATGATGAGCGCTGAGCTAATGAGGTGATCATTGGCAGGATAAGAGCATTCTTTCCTTCCTAGAACCAGGAGGGAGGTTTCATTGGCTTTCTCTGCACAGAGGTTATGAACTTGGGCTGCTGCACTGAGCGAGGGCATCGAGTCGGGCTTATTCTGCTGCTTTGTCCTCCAAACTGGAAGATGTCGTGTTAGTTAGTTAGTTGTCTAGTTGCATGGTAGGTTACAGGGTTTTAAACAGTAGTTTCCTTTAACTTTTAATTGAGAGATTCAATGCAACAAGTAGGCCTGTCACAATAGCAAATTTGAAGTTCGATATATTGTGGCAGGAAAATATCGCGATAAACAATATTATTGACAACAAATAAGATACAGTCAACTCTAAAACACAAAAACAACCGTAAACCTTTGTTCTAAAAGTGCATAATCATATCCACACAAGCTGCAATAACCATGAAAAATGTATCGTTAATCTATTTATTGAACGATAAGTTGATATAGTAATTATCGTGACAGCCCTAGCAACAAGTAGGCTACAGTTAGAGTTCTGGCTTATCTGTATTTGAAAGGTATCAGTATATAAAAAAAGCATGGCAAGCTTTGAGATGCAGAGGCAGTTCTCATGCAGACTTATGAATATGGTAATCAGAAATTGCGTGACCAGTGAGTTGTGGGCCATCTGGAGAATGCATGATGGCATATATGGCTGAGATGGAACGGCTTGTACATGGAAACCTGGGACAACGGTGACTGACAACTAGTTTTAGAATATGTAATATGATGATTATAATATGTGTGTAATATGATACCGTAATGTCTGCTTCCAACAGTGGGATAAAAGTCGCCTAAAACAAACTACAGTGCCCCTCGCTGCTGCTGCTGCTGCCCCCCGCGAAGTGTGGAGGGGTCATTGGCGGGGGAGGGGCACTAAACATGCAAGTCTCCCGCAAAACAGCACAATCTTCAACTTACATTAGCTTCCAAGAATGTGTGGCTTCATATGCAAAGAAAACGGCGTTTGCTTCATGACAACTTCCAATCCCAGAAGATAATCAAGCCAACATGTGTGGGGCAACGTCTGACTTAAAACACATTATGAGGTGGGAAAAAGTTTTTTGTCTAAGCTTCACAGCAGCAACATCAAGCCAAATAAACGCAACAAACATGTTAACACATTGCAGATCGGGCACCAACCTTGTAAGCAGATGAACCCCACGGCGTACAGCGTATCCAGCGGGATCTTTCCGCTCCTCATCCCCGCTTTCCTCCAGCCCTCGCCCCGCTGCTGCTGCTGTCTCCTTCCGCGCTGCCCTCGTACATCCATGCCCGCTCCCTCTGCTGTGATCCTCGGCGTTTCCCACTACGGCTTTCGCTCCTCGTTTGCTCCACAAGCTCTGGCCAAAAAAGTGGCTTCAAAAAGACCCGTGCGTGACCGTGTAGGCTACGCGTAAAGGTGAGAAGCGAAGTCCTAGTTGTGTTGCTACCTGAGCGGGTTCCCGTGGGGAATAAAGCCTCCCAACTGGTTACTCAAGGGGGAAAAACTACCAGGAACACGGCTGGCACATGTGGGAAAGTCGCCCGTGCAGCAGCAGCGGCAGCAGGCCAACCAGACGGACCACTTGCCGACGGGGGAAAGTTTGAGCGGTAACTTCCAGGCGCGCCACAGAACAGCGAGTCGATGGATAAATTATTTGTAGATACTAATTTCAGTCCTCGGCCGCGTTTCCTTCGGCAACCCCGAGTCCACAGCCGCCTGCTCCGGGACCACCGCTGTCCGCTACGAGGGGGTAGTCTGGCTCCGCGGTGGTGCTCTTTGGAGTTCGCGTCCTCCCACCGCTTGGAGAGGTTTTACTGAGGCGCGTCAAGCGGACGTCAACAAAGCGCAGCGCATCCAGCACGGGCTTTCACAATAAGTGTCACCTCGGAAATGTTTTCACTTAAAATAAATACAAAGCAGGTTAACGCTATTTACTTTACTTTAAAATCATACAGGGTAACATACAGTAAAAAAAAAAAAGAAGGGAAAAAAGTCCTTATAAAGCCTCCTCAGAACTGAACAGATCTTTTTTTGTTGTTGCTAAAAATAGGCCCCTTCTTAAATGTTTTATTTGGACAAAATAGCTTTCATGCTGCTGAGCACGAGAAGCATCATGTTTGGCATCACTGGCATGTATTGTATTTAGTAACAGAATACTAAATACTTGCAAATACGCACAAATATAAACTTTTTCCCCCCCATAAAAGTTACATAATGCCCCTTTAAAATGTATTTTGTAACGTATTCCATGTCTTTGTCCAATCAGAGTATTGTATTTCAATACTTAGAATATGTTCACTTTACTTCTGCATTAGGCCTATATTTATGTAGAGCTAAATACGGGGTATAATTATAAATAAGTCGGCTACGCTTGTTGGAACACCTTTTATAAACGCAGATCACATGATGCACATGTGTGTTGTTTGTATGAACTGTGGCATAAGGAGTTATACATCTTTGTTTCATTTTAGGATGAAAAACAGGTCATCATCATTAAAAGTCCTTTCTTAATAATGTTGTGCAATATGAAGCTAAAATGTAATGACTGAGTACTGTAATGTATACCTTTGATTTTAGGAAAGTAACTGTATTCTAAATACTCTGAAACGAAAGTGTAATTGTACCTGAATACAGTTACTAAAATGAGTACAGTATTCTAAAAATATATTCTAATTACATGTATTTAGTTTCTCCCCAACTGTACTGTGTAAGGCCTAGGATGTTCCGCAGTGTGGTTTTGATCTATTAAAATTATGGGCTTCAACAACATATTAGAGTCAATCTAGCTGCTAGTTTAGCAAAGCAAAACATCTAAAACAAAACCACAACAATTGTATTAAAAGATTATAGACTAATCCCAAAGTGGATTTCCAAACAAAAGCCTCAATAAAACACTGACTGAACCATCCTCTCTCTCTCTTTCTCTCTCTCTCTATAAAATGGGCATGATTTTGGCTCCACTTTAAAAACTAAATACATACATAAGTAAACATAATAACGAATTTACTGCAACAATTAAATGGCTCGAAAATAAAATGAAGATGTTAAAATAGAGTCGACTTTAATTGTGAAAAAGCTTAAACACCCGGCGTCTCCATGGTTTCCAACAGAGCAGCTTCCGGTCCAGGAAAAGGAGGGAAACAGCGCCACTCTGCGGGAGACTGCTGAAGTCTTCGACATATTGCCCAAGTGGGGACGTTTAACAGGGAGATGGATGGCTACATTGGTAGGAACTAGATATTTAAAAAAAACATCTGAAAAAGAAATTCAAAATGTTAACTGGAATGTTTGGGTCTGTAGGTGCTGCTGATGTAGAGATACTGTCGCCACAATGTGAGAAAATGGTTCTTGATATTACATTTTTCCATATAAACCGATGGAGAAACGTTAAGTCAGTGCAATAATTAAACATGTTATTGTGAAGATGAGGTATTTTGTTTGTTTCCAGGTGAAAGTTTATATGTTAAGAGAACAAATTGGCCCAAAACCTGAAATAAAATACAAAGTTTTGCCTGCAGTATAGGCCTTAAGTACTTGTGTAAATGTAACTAAGTACTACCTGCCTCTGGTCCTAAGTGACCTGGAGTCAAATAATGAGAACTTGTCTGACAATTGGACTAGAACACTGTGACTGGCGCATTACTGCACTTAGAGTTGTGCTTCAGTCTCCCATAGCTGCATTATTTATATCATTATAGATCACTTTTCTCCACACAAACGGGAAAAGTGGAAAGGGAATACAGCAGCAGGAGGCAGAGAGACACTCTCCACAGAGATTTTATCTGAAGTTTTGAGGCTGGTGTCAACGCTGCACTAATGAACTCTGAGCAACTCAAGACTCGAGGGCCTCATAAAACTGGCAGAGACGGGGCTGACAGCTCCTGCACAGAGAATTCATACTGAGGTGGGATCCTTCAGAGCTCCATAAACTCCTCCAAGACTGAGACATTTTCAGGTTTTGAAGTTAAGACAGTGTTAATTAGGAACGCAAGACCATTATAATAGTATATTATGTAAAATGGCAAACGAACTGATAAGTGTTTTTAGATATACATTTGTTTCCCCTAGAATGTCACAGTACATTTTATGGAATATAAAAAAAAACATTCAACATTACCTACAAAATAGTTTATTCTTTGATCAAGATTTGAGAGCAGTACATTTGAGGCATAATTAAACCACCAACATTTAAAACAAGATGAATGATCCAATGGCGAATGGCAAGGAAGTGACTGATCCTCTTAAAAATGTGGCTGAGAACATCATTGACATTTACAACAAAATTAAAAAATATACAAATTTTTTCCAGTTCTTTTAAGCTTAACTAAAATCCAAGGTCCATCCATTAAAATGTGCAAAACAATCTAGTACTATAACGATGAAGATTTCTTTTTCTAGTTGCTGTAAACACGATATGTAGTTGTGCTGAAATCACACATGGCACCAGACAATTTATTTACACGGTCAAATTAAACGACCAGAGTCAGCATCATTGTCATCTACACACTAAATACCCTAATCTGAAATTAATCACATTCTCCGTCATAAGAGAAACAGTCAAAGCAGCGACTATATTAGTGTTATACGACAAGTAACGAGTCACATGAACCAAATCATGTCAGTAGGAGAAGCGATTAAAACCCTGTATCGCAAAGCTTAACCCATCATCACCTTAAAATCTCAACAGGCAGGGGAAAAGAAAACAATTTAAAAACACTAATTACAGCATCTTAAAATGGTAGTGTCCAGCCCAGTCGTCTTTATGTACAATCGAAGACCTGTATCTTCTTAAAACCCAAATATTCACAGCTAGAACAACAAAATGGCACGAGGAGAAGCAAATTAGTTAGACGCTAGGGCTGCACAATATATCATCAACACATCGTCATTAGGTCAACACAAGATATTGCAAATTCTTCTCCTATTGTGCAGCTCTAGAAGACAAAATGAAGTGCATAACAGTTTCCTGAAAACAATGGAGGTATTTCACGACTTGGCCGTGTCCATGTGGCACCAACAGACTCGGACAATTACAACTTCATGATGCAATAGTGTGCAGAATGTCTCGAGGGTATTTTTAACGATTCTGTTGTGGTGCATATGTGAGTGAGGCATCTCTCACTCAGAGGTTGTGGGGTTTGGGGGCGTGTCTAGCCCGGACTGGTGTTCGTCCTGTTCTCCGGACATTTGAGTTTAGTAGTGGCTGTGAAAGAATAAAGTGAGTTACTTGCAGCTCCCATGTGTCCATGTCTTTCTCGCCACATTGGTGACCCCGACGTGATCCAATGTGGCGAGAGAGACGCCTCACTCACATATACACCACACTGTCAATTTTTTGAGCCATAAAAGAACATTACCTGCTAAACTGCAATGGCAAACTATCAAAATGCCAATCTGTCAAAATTATAGCCACATCATTTATAGGTAATTTGGCTTAATGAAGAGAGCGTTTAGTACCTCTAGCAAATAGGTCGATATCTTTCAACTTTAAATCAAGTCTAGGCTCTATATTCTGGATATACCAGCGTGAAGAGGGGTCTTTTTTTTTTTTTTATCGGCACACTTTTCATAATGCATACAAATATTTCGCAGAGTACTGATATTTTAAACAAAGAGTAAAAACAAACATGTACGCTGCACATGTTACGATTTCTTTGGGTGTAAAAAAAGTCTTTGGGTGCGATAATGTTGATCCGAAAGGAGTGATGTCGCCTTGTGCAGCTCTCTGACGAAAAGCTTAGTTTCCACTGGTGTAAAGGTCCACAGTGCTGGAGCTGAGGCCGCGGCTCTGCCTGAAGTTCCCGTTCCCTCGAGGCTGAGACGAAAGAGGAGGATCGAGAATGAAACGTCAGATACGTGTTATGATGGACTTCAGATTAAGTTTATGCATCAGTTACCGGGAACGACTCGTCACTGGTCTTGTTCAGATAATTCAGCGAAGCAGCTCGTTTCATGCTGTTGGGAAAATACAGTTGAGTAATAATTTAAACAAGTGTTACAACTAACAACTACTATACACTACTAATACTATACTATGATGCTACTAATACTACACTAATTAAAATATGGCTTTAAAACACTGGAAACTGTCACATCTCTCTCTATATTGTTGCAACTGTAACTAAAGTGCGTGTCCTGTCAGTGAAGTTCTCAGCTAAAGCTAAAGCTCTCCTCAGTCCTCACTTGGTGCTGCGAGGCTCCGGCGGCCCGTTGCCCTGAAGCTTCTTCACCAAAAGTTCACTGCTGCGCCTCAGGACGTCCCGCAGCTTCCCCAGAGAGCCAGCACGCTGCAGGGCTCCACTGCCGTCCTGAGGGGACAGGGGAACATCAACATATCTGCACGACACACCTCGGCTAGTGCAGCAAAATAACAAGTACCTTTACACGTTGGATATGATCCAATTAGTCAAGTTGTTTTAGGAATGTACTTCAGATATACAACCCCTGTCCCCTATGGATTTATAGCAATGGAAGGATTTCCCCCCCTTTACCGTACTTTGTGAAAGCACACATTTGTGGAATAAATGTGTGAACTAATGGTCATTTGTTCTGCTTGTTATTAACGTTAACGTGATGATAAAGCCCCACTGTCCCTGAAAGTTGTGAGACATGCCAATACAAAAACTGGGGTGTTTGTAGTAATCGGTCAAACATTAGTTCGGACCGCTCTAAGCTAGTGCAGTTTTACTCGTAAAGGGCCTTTAATTTCTAAGCCAATAAGCACCATTCATAAACATGACTAAAACAAGTATTAATATTTCTAGATTGTTCATCTTTTTAAATTTGCTCTTTTCCATCCATCCACTCCTAATGAAGAGAATATTTATGAGACATTAAAGCCTAAGAAATGGACCAATTCATTTTGATAGGACATGTCACCTGTTCGTCCAGCAGATGGTGCTGTGAACACTTTGTGAAAGATTGCATTTGAACCAAAACAGAGGAAAAAAGACCAGAGTTTCACAAATGAAAAACTTTATTTGCGAATACCAACAAGTGTCGATGCAATAATCATCACAATGCATTATGGGTAATATTCAACGCAGTCCTACGTCCTAAGATAGTGCTATAGACCTTACCATTAATGCTTTGTCCACTTTGGGAAACTGAAGCCACACTACATGGTTTATATATGTTCAAATAGCTCCATAAATAAGCATTCCACTAACACAATATTGTCAATAATGTTACCAACATAGTCACTTGTTTTGCATTGGAGAAATAGGTGTTTCAATGAAAGGAATGAAGAAGGCAAGTAGCATATACCAAAAGCTATAGTGAAATGTATGTCACAGCCTACAATTACCATAACGTTGAAGTCAAAGTTTACATTCAGTCAGTTCAAACAACATCTGATATGAAGGAGGAAACACATCGGGATTTTAGTGACTACTCGAAGGAGCACAAATCACCGAATGTTTTACAATTTCGTGAGAAAAACGGCAACACACGCCGCCGAGCTTCGTGTTGCAAACGCGTTATCCATTTACAAGTAAACCAGAGTGGCCACGGTGACTGAAGCACGTTACACAAGTCAACACTAAAACTAGACTAGAGTGGCAATAACCAGAGTCCTGCACTGTGAACCTTGATCTTATTTGTTTGGAATAAGGTTGAAAAGGTGATTCTGGAGCTACATTAAAACCTGGGTTGCCTTGAGCTGCAGGCTTTTCGATTGCATACTGGGTTCAGCTGTAGGATCTGGCAACCCAAAATGTGGGGCTCATTGTGGTTTCTAATGCAGTAAGTTGGATAAATGGCCGATGCACCAAAACCTTTGCCATTATCTAAAATTATTTGGTTTATTGTACTTCTTGTTATCAGCAAAGTGTGTGTTTAACATGTAGGAAAATAGCACAAGAAATTTTCTTTTAAGACCAAGTTAAAAAGTATGAGTTAGTAAATCTTGTATTGAGCCAAACATTTTTGTTGCAATTACCATTCGCCAAAGCCATGATATTGTACTTTACTCATCATGAAAGCTTATCATATTTGCACTAAAATAAGACGCATAGTTAGAGTATTGAGTCTTCTTTTCTCATCGGTCAGTAAAATATCTGTCCTGTCTGTCAATATCACATGCTTTGGACCTTTTAGCTTAAAACTCCTTCATAGAAATTTGCCTCAATAAAAAGATTAAAAGCTTTATAATGACTTCCCTGTAGAGTTATGAGTTTCATAACTTCACAGTACAGGACCCTCAACGCCACCGACTTGAAACACTAGCTACGACACTAAATGAGACACTCGTCAAGATATCTATACAACTAAACCGTACGTGAATATCTAAACTGTTCTTGTGCCAGTATCTGCGCTCTGTGCTCTTGCTCTCATACAGTCGAAGCTCTACATTTCGCGTTGCTGCGGATTCCCTTTGAAAAGTGTGAACCTTTTTTTGTGTTTGGGGAAAAAAATAATAATAATAAAAACATTGAAAAACCCAAGGACGCTAAAGCTATAAAAAAAAAAAAAAAAAAAAATCACCATGGAGACGTTGCCATAGCGACATTAGCCATAGTTACAGTCAGGGGATTTGCAAGAGGAGGAAAACAAACCTAATGCTTCTATTTGCAGACTAATTGATTTAGTATTGGGCAAAATTCAGCATGTTTGTTGAAAGCAGGCAGCACTGTCCAAACAGCAGTGACCCAACAGCCAATAATATTGTTCCACAGCCTTTTCTCTACTTTTTATTCTTGTTTATAGCCAATATTAATGCAAGGACAATGCTTGCTTGTACCTCTAACATGACAGATGTCCATTCAACGTGCTAGAGAAGTAATAAAACCGTATCGCGAGTCTGTTTTGTTTTCCCTTGTTGCTTTTGTTCTATATTAATTCAACCACGGTGCAATCATTGGTGCGCCAAGAATAATTTGTTTTCCACAATGAGCCATCAGACTGTATCTATGGCTACAACAGCCGTCACAATGTCACCATGGCTACGGTATGTCACTGCAATCGACTGCATATTTAGCCACATATATATTTAAAAAAAAAGTATTACCAAAAATGTAAACAAAATCATAGAAATTTCAAATAACATCTATAAAAACGCCAAGCTCCCTTTCTTATATAGCTCTCGTCTAATCGGCTAAAATAATAATGTTAAATAATCATAATTACTTTACTATACAGTGTACCATATTGAACGACTTAGGCATTTGAGAAAGTAAAATGGCAAAAATACAGGCGCCAAGTTAAAACCACGTCTTTGTTCATGTGCACAGGCTTTAACTTGTTGAATAAGCAGGCTGCGAGTGCTCAAGGCCATGGACAAATAAGACCAATGCACGAAAACCTTAATAAATATTGACCTTTTGACACTAGCGGTGGGTTGTGGCGATGTCCGTGGTGCCTACTGTGACATCTTAGGTTTGAAATATTACACTGTTTCCCTAATGCTTTGCACATTTACAATAAAACTCACAAATGACACATGTGCGAGTGCTTTGTCATAGTTCAAAAATGGTTACACACACACGATGATATTTGAGAGGGATGGCCCAGAGTCTTGCAAATGTTTCTGTTGATTAACTTTTACCTAAAGGAGAAGCAGTGTCTCCCCACATGATCCATCTATTCGAGCTTGGGATTGCTCCAAAGGCAGGAAAACTCGCACTGCTTCATGGGCTTGTGTATCTGTGATGTAATACTTCATACACTTATGCTACGTTCAGACCCAAACCTGACTTTTGTGTCTTGTATCTGACTTTTTCATGATCCAAACATATCCATCTACATCCTACTCTACGCCAACATTTACAAAACACCGGCCCATCCCCTCGGCGTGAGCTAAACTAGTCATTTCTACAGACATGGACGACACAGTTAGTGAGAAGAGAGAATGTCACAGACAGAGAGCAGATGTGAAAGACCAAACGTCCCAGCAGCAGCGGCTGTAGCAGCAGCGGGGGCAGGAGTGAACCACCAGGGGGCAGAGGAGAGCCGTGTAGGGGGGGCGGTCAGTATCTCTGCCGGGACAGGGGGGGGCACCGGGAGGAATGGAGAGAAGGCCATAGGAGAACACGCATCCGATTTGTGATTTTTGTGTTGGAGAAGAGGAGCAGAATGGAGGAATAATCTTGATGGCTTTAGGCCTGATAAAAGAGAGAGACAGAGATAGGCAAATAGACAAACAGCACACACACTTCTGTAAGGCTAAAGCTTCGGGGTTGGGCTTTGAAACTGCTACCTATGCTGCGGTCTTACTTCCAATTCTTAGAGCATAATTTCAGTGATATCGATTAATGCTACGTTAACATTTGGAACTATACTATAGAATCTGCTAAACAGGTTTTTCTACATACGTTTTTGTTTTGCCTGTGGTTTATCTCTAAATTGTGCAATTTCTTGGTCAATAGTTGCAACGTCCTACATTACTGAGGCACTCGTTTTGCTGCAGATAAGAAATTTCATCCCAGCTGACCATTTTCTTCAATCGTGACAACACAGTGCAAGCTTTCGTTTTCCGTTAAAATGGTGGAAAGCTCCAATGAAATGCCAATGAGTCTATGATTTGTGGATCCTTTAACAGATTGACTATTCCTGGCGATTGCTTTAATTTAGTAATTTCTTATCTCTCTTGTCGGTGACTGCTTGAAATGATTGAGATGGAAAAAGTCACTGATAATGTGTCATAAAAAGGCCTCTTTACTGATTAAGTTGGTTAAACAACTAGTGCTGTTAAAATGCTGAATGAGTAAGATACATTGCTAGGCCAAAAAAAAAAAGAAAACAAAGGTTGCCGCCACCTGGATGTGGGATTGCAGCAGCCTGTCAGGTCTAGGCTCAGTAAAATGATGTGGCCTAAATGAACTGAATTACCATGTTATTCCATCTTCCCTGATGGCACGGGCATATTCCAAAACGACAATGGACTCACAAAGTTAAACCCATTGAGATCATTTAGGCTTTGTCCAAAATCTTTGTGATAAATGAATGCACATCTCGTGACATTGCAGATGTTAAACGAAACAATGCCACAGCAAATGCATGCTATAATCAAAGTTAAAGTCCAACAAATATAATAAAATGTGGCTTTTTTCCTGGCCTGGCAGTGCATCTAAAACAGAATGAGCCTTGCAGTCTGAGCCTTTTCTTTTATTTCTTGCGCAACAGCAGCAGGTGCCCGGTGATGTAGCAGGTTGATGCTGCAGTCAGTGACACAGCAGCTTTTCCTTTTGCTTTATATTAAACAAAGAGGCTCATTTTTGGCACATTCACCTTCACTGCAGACAGGAGACATCAGCACTTAATGTGGCCTGCTTTGCCACGCACTATTTAAAATGCATTACAAGTTACATTATCTGATCTAGAGCGTAAAGTCTATCCTTTCTTATCTGTTTGTCCCAACCCGGCTAGGCTTACTGTGTGAAATGAGAGGTGCAGAGGAGGAGTACAATCCACTGAGTGAGGAGCGGGTCTGATTGAGAGGCTGATTGATTGTCGAGGCAGGAGCGATCACAAAAGATTCGAAGGTTAGTGGCACAGGGACAAGGAAAAGGGGAGAAGCATGCGACACATGAAGCGACACACCGAGAAGCATCTACACAGCACAGCGCACAACACGGACATGCAATATTAACGTTAGCATGAGATTCAAAAACATTTACCGAACACTGACGTTTTTTACAGAAGTTCATTGTTGAGTAACTTACCACACTTAGTCTTGTTTATAGTACAAGTTTCTAATTAAAGTCGCAATGTTACAAAAAAAGAAAAGAAAAATCATCCAAGTACCGATACTGTATCAGGTGTCGTTTAGGAATACTAATACTACAATTATTACTCACTACGATTTTTGTACAGAATCAAGTGCTTGGGTTGCTGCAAAATAAGTGTATGTCAACTCATTTCCCAGTCTGGTAACACTTTATAAATGATACATCATGAACAATTCATTAGTTAAGTGTGACTATCACTTAACTACTACAGTTAATGCCTAACTCATAATGAATAGTTCATCACATAACTTATTCATTGTTAAGTAGTAATTAACCTCTTAACCCATCCTTAACTTAAAAGCTTACACCCTTTTAGGCCAGTCTGACACCTTTGTTTGAAAGCTAAGACCTACAAAACTGATCTAAACTGATTTTGCGTTGTCGTCTGTACATCAATAAGCTTGCCTTGTCATCGCTTTTTTGGGGCTCTTTTTATTGCGTTTGAGACCCATTTTTGTCACTTTTTCATTAGATGTTTGCTACTTTTCATTGTTTTTTGTTGTGTTTTGGTGGCTTTTTTTAAATAGTATTTTTGCCACTTTTTCCATTGCTTTTTAGGTCACTTTTTTGTTGCCGTTTTTGCTTTTTGTTTTCATTTTGTTTTTGTCGCTTTTTCAAGAAGCTTTAGATTTGCGTAATGCCAAATTGGAAAAATGTTAGTCACACTTAACTAATGAGTTGTTCATGATGAATTTGGTGTTCACTTCATCAATTATTAAGGCTTTATTAAATACTTGTAAAGTACTTTGTATTTCTATTGTAGTTTGTGAAGCTGTCTGTGAAAGAAACAAACATTATTACTTACTAAATAAGATGTACCCATTATAAAGTGTTACCAATAGTCTTTATGTTATGTCAGAGGTTTGCTGAAATAACTTTACTGTAAACTGTCGCATTTTCAGTATTTGTAAACGCCACGTCAGCTGCTTTTTGCAAACTACAACTCCTCAGGCGCTTTTAGTTTCAACACAACTGCGGAATCTCAAACTCATGGGGGTTAACCTTAATTTAGCTGCCTCCATGAATAAAACATCGGACTTGGGCGAAACGACGACACAGCGGCAGGTGGAAGACAGGTCTTTTTAGCACGTACAGAACAGAACATTTTACAAACACAGACACCCTGTTAAAACACGGACCTTCAGTAATGAGTGGATGGATGGAAATTAACATCAGATGAAAAACAAAACATACTTGAAACATTTCACAACATAAATTAAATTCTACGACACGAAGAAGCACCAACACAGATGCACATGCCCGGTAAATTTGCTGGCGTAAGCAGTTTCGAGGCGGGTTATAAAGCATTCACCATTCAGCTCATAATGTTATCCAGAAAGCAGGTTAGAAGTCACAACACTGAGCTCAAAAAAGTGCAAGCTAAACAGGCTACATGCAGGTTTTGGCTTGGTTTATGCAAAAGGCGTGGCTGCATTAGTAAGAAGCACTGCTCAGTATCAGGCAAAGGCAACATCGCTGGCCTGGCCCTTTTGATTTTGGGCTCAGCTTTAGCGCTAACTCGGTGTTATGTAACCACCTCCTGAGGGCTTCTTGTGGAGAGATATAACTGCATACGCCAAGACGAGGCTTGATATAATGACCTGAATACAAAGAGAGAGAACGCGTCTATGGGGAGAGCTGTGCTGGAGTAGATGGACTGGGTGTAACAGAGTGAGCACTGTAGTAAGACAGTAACACGTTATGAAATGGTTAAAAGCTAATTTTTGATGAATATGTCTGCTTTAAATGGGCTCTTCCTGTTCATATCACGTCCTGTTTCATTTCTCCCTGGTAGGGCTGGGTACCGTTAAACAATACCAGTTTGGTATCGGAAAAAAGGTTTAGGTACTACTGGTATCGAAAGCAGGTACCATCAAGTTTGGATGCTGTTGGTCATCAAAATTTAAAAGAAATAAAAAAGTGAAACAAGTTAAAAAAAAAAGAAATTAAAAAAGGGGGGAAATTAAGAAAAAGTGGGGGAAAACAACTGGAAAAATTAGAAAAATTGAGAAACATTTGGGGGAAACATTTCAAATTGTAGGGAAAAATAGTGAAAATTTGGGGCAAAATTGAGAGAAAAAAATTGGGGAAAAATAAAGAAAAAATGACAAAATGTGAAAAATAAGTGGAAAAATTGGGGTAAATTTTGGAAAATATTTGGAAAACAAATGGGAAATTTGGGGCAAAACAATTGAAGTTTGTGGCCAATTTAGGAAAAAAGTTTGAATAATGGGTGAAAAAAACATGAAAAAAAAAGTTACTATTAATGGAGGTTTCTTTATTGTTCCACCTCAAACAACATGCAAAAGAAATTAAATGGAAGGAAAAATAATACATTAACATTATTAATCTGTTTTATGGTTCTATATGACAAATATTTTAGTATAGGCATCGAAAAAAGTATCGTTCAGGTATCGATAAAAATGAAACGGTACCCAGCCCTACTCCCTAAGCATCTTTTGATCATGAAAAGCAAAACACTATTTTATCCATGTTTCAGTGCATGTTTGAGCAATTTCTTTAGCGCTCAAGGACTAATAAGTAGCCTACAGTTGACCTGACAAGTTTGCTTTTCCTTCACATTGGGAGGTATTGATAAAGAACAAAACCTTGATTTGTCGCCAGTTGCCTGAACATGAGCCTTTGAGTTACTTCCCAGTACTGAGCAGGAGTCGAGGTGGCGTCACAACCGCAGTGTATTAATGTTACAGGAGACATCATTACCAGGCGCAAACATGAAACTCGGGTCAAGTTAAACACATGCCAAGACACTCAATCAGCTTCAGAGATTTACAGAGAGCACTGAAGAGACACGTGTGACAGAGATGGACTGGTACAAACAAAACTAATAGAGAGGTCATTTAATTTAGTGGAGCTGGGTTTAGGATTGTTCCGCAAACACAGCAGGTGACAAAGATAAATGGATGCAATAGTCGTGGGAGGGCCGGGGAGAAATGTTTTGGCACTTTTTACAGGGCGAAAGGGAGATTACATTTTACAGGGCGGTATTTTTGGGGTTATGGTTTGAAAAGTTTTTTGTAAGTTGAAAAGATACTGTATGTATTACTAATTTACAATGCAATTTACGGCTGAGCAATATATATAACAATTGGATTTTAAAACGGAAAAAGCCAACAGGGTTTTTTGACAATATATTGTGCTTCCTGAATGTTTTTAATCCAAATGATCTTAAAACATGCTTTGCACCAGTCCATCCTCGGCATCGCTCAAAGCACAACCCCGTCCCTCCAGTGCGTCTCTGCAGAGATTCGTTTCAGATTTTAGTTTGAACTCTCTCTAGTAGTGGACTTGTACTCACCCCGTTCCACTCGACGCCCATACTCACTTCCTCCCCGGTCTCGGAGCCGCTCTCATACTTAACGCTGGTCAGAGAGTCGCGGCTCCTCCGCCTCTCGCTGTCCGAGTCCTTCAGGATCTCCACCATGCGGTTCGGGTCCAAGCCCTGAGAGCGAGAACACAGCGCACAGGGGTCAGAGCGGGGCGTGATGTAAGCGCCCGGGCTGGAATGATGAGAGCATCGGTAAATGGGTTATGATAAAAAAAAAAAAAAAAGCAGTAGTGCTCAATGTCGTCTTCTCATTAAATTTTGGTTTGGTTTCGCAAACACAGTGACTAAGCTATAACAGGTAGATAAGGGAGAAGTCTGACCTGAAACTGTGGTTCTCAAACTTTTCACACCAAGTGCCACCTCAAAAACACTCTCTCCAAGCTCTACTCGGACTACAACAAGATTAAAGCCGGACTAAAACGATAAAAGTCGATAGAAAAGATTTAAATAGACTGGCATAAATTAACCTCTTAACCCAGTTTGGCTTTACCCAAATCTAAAAGCTTCTTGGTAATGAGAAAATGAGACGAAAACGAGGATGAAAATGCAACAAAAAGGCCAAAAAACAGTAACAGAAAACTGATGAAAAAAGTGACAAAAAGCCACAAAAGAGCATAAAAAATAAAGTTACAAAATCCAACGAAAAAGTGATGAAAAAGCCACAAAAGAACAACAAAAAAGTGACAAAAATTAATGAAAATGTGGCAAAAATGTGACGAAAAATCCAACAAAAAGCGATGGAAAAAGTTTTTAAAAAGTGGCGACAACACAGCAACACAGTGAGGAAAAAGCTCAGTTTAGATGAGTTTTGTAGGTCTTAGCTTTTGAAGGAGGCTTTACACTGGCCTATAGGCTGTAACCCTTTAGCTTTGGGTAAAGCTGGACTGGAGATAATGTGCTCGGTTCAGGTGGGCATTAACAGGTAAGATTAAAATGTCCCTACCCCAGTTCGAGAACCACTGATCTAAAGTATTTCAACACACAGTAGTATGGATCTTTTTCCCATTGTGCAAGATTACAACATAACTATACTACATATTATAAGCTTTTTTTTATTTGCTATAAAATGTGTAGCTAGATCTTGAACTTGGTAACCAACACTGCACTGTATGTTTGCTTTTAATAGTACGAAAGGTGTCACGATAACAAAACATAAAAAACTGCTCTGGTCGAGTTACCTTCTTGAGCTCCAGTATCTTTCTCTTTTCCTGTTGGCGGTTAAATGACAACAGTGATAAATGACACCGACTTTAACCATTACACCACTGATCGTCAGCCCGCCTCAGTTAGTTCGATTTGTATGACCTTTTATTAGTCCTTGGTAAATCAGTATTAGTTTGTTTGTATGAAAAAAAAAAACCCATAGTGAAACTGTCCCCAAATGGAACCAGAACAGAAAAGGACAAGCAGCGGTGAAATGAAAGTGAAGTGGAAGCTAAAGAGGAGCTATAAAGAACAGAGACCCTCAGCTGGTGTTATTCAAAGACTTCACATATTCCCAATAACATGATAAGAATATGATTTGAAATACAATACTGTGCGTGAGTTTTATGTGTTGCTGTGTTGAGTAGAACCCAGGGATGCTTTTGTTTGTTCTCTAAAACCTTTGCACAGTATTGTATTATTAATCCCAAATGCCCACTTTTGGGGCTTTCCTGCCACCAGCTGAGAATCCAAGAGTTCGGAAAAAGAGACAAACCACTTACTGTGTTGCTCTGGATCCCAAGCATTGTAAAGAGAGGGAAAAACAACATGAGATTGACACTTCAGACCAGGGGGATGCACACATTAACATCATCATCAGGGAACAGTGAAAACCATGCGGGGAGTTTAGGCTAACGTGACCCGCACCTGTTTGCGGGACCGAACGGCGCACTCCTCCAGAGTCTCAGCCGCCTCCAGTTTGCCCTGTCGGCGGTACAGGGCGCCGAGGTTCCTCAGGGTGGTGTTCACTGTGGGGCTGGAAACAAGTCGCAAGCAAAATGAATTCATGAAAAAAATAAATATGATGAATAAAAGCATCATGTGTGTCGTTTTGTATGTCATTTAGAGGCAATTGTCTTCAAGTGATACGTTTTGCTGATGGATCTTAAAGTTTCCCTTGGCCTTTTTTCATAAATTCATTCAAACCTCTTAAAAACCAGTTTGGCATTACGCAAATCTAAAAGCTTCTTGAAAGAAATGTAAAAATAACAAGGATGAAAACGCAACAAAGATGTGACAAAAAAAAGCAACAAAAAGGCAGAGAAAGAGCGACAAAAACGTGACAGAAAAGCAACGAAAAAAGTGATAAAAGGGCCACAAAGGAGCGACAATAACACAACAAAAAAGTGACAAAAGAGCATCGAAAAACGACAAAAACGCTTCAAAAATGTGACAAAAAAGTTGGGATCATATTTGTAGGTCTTAGCTTTTAAAGGTGGGTATTATGTAAAATCGACTTTTCAAGCTTTACATCATGTTATTATGTCATTCCCTCATTAAACACATGCCTGGAGTGTTGCCTTGGCTCATTCACATATTTTGAGTAATCAGTAAAAACTTAGACGTCAGCCATTTTAGGTGTAGCTATGCCTCAGTCCTCCTAGGAACGCCCCCACCTCCTGGAGACGCCTCTGGACCTTTTGTCACCAGCCAAGCCACCAACCACTGCTCCTCAGCTCAGCAGATCCCCCTCCCCGCACAGTAGTGTTGTTTAGATGCCACAGCAGTGTGCTGAAGGGGGCGTGTCGGAAAGCTTCTTAAAGAGACAGAGGCCTATTTCAAGACGTTCAGTACAGCCATTTTGAGAGAGCAATTTTATTCAAGGCAGTTATTTTAATTTACTGCATATACAGAGCAACAGAAGGTTACGTCATCATTGTAGTATGCTATAGACTGGTGCTATGTGATTGAAAAAAGCATAATACCCCCTCTTTAAATGAGGTATTACACTGTAACTCTCCAGTCGAGAAGCTTTTAGATTTGGGTAATGCCGAACTGAAGAAAATGCCCTCGGTTAAGACCCTCCTCCACAGCAAATCTTCACTGTCTTTCTTGCTCCACGGATGCAGCTACTGTCGGACATCAGACATTAGAAAGGTCAACAGTGTGTTGTGCGCTGTGCTACAAAGCGGGAGGTGAGCGCTTCCTGGTTTCGTAGGGCGGTGAGAAGAGCTCGGGGAAAACTGAAGGAGCATCTCAGCACTTGAAGTAGTTGCAACGGAAGATTCAAAGATTTCTCAACATGAAGAATGGCTTAAAAGAACACACTGGTAAAATGATCATATTTTGCAAAGTACCCCGATTATAAGTTTGCAGTCTAGCTTTCAGTCTGTCTAGGAATAAATCTCTTCTTTGCCTACATTAAAACAATTTTTAATTAGAACATTTGATTTAAAAAGATCTAGGCTTTTTCGTTTGTCACTTTTGAGCAATATGAAGTAATAAACCAGTTCTCCTTGTGAACAATAGTCATATGTGCCTCGATTTCCCCTGAGCACACAGTCCCAGGGCTCTCAGTCTGTGCGTATGATCCAGCTGTGACTCACCTGTTGACTTTGCAGGCTTTGTACCAGCCTCCATATTCTCCATAGGGAGTGTTGTCTCGGTGTTTGCCCTGGAAGTAAAAAAAAAAGACAAGGAAAAAAATTGCGAGGAGGTCAGAACAGGTCAAACTACATTTTTGTACTGTTTGCATGTATCCATTATCCGCCATAAGGGCTTATTTATACAGCGACTGAACCACAGGTCATATTTCAACCGGTTTTATTTTGGTGAGCACAGGGTGAAAACATGTTTACGTCGGAGCGTGCGTTACCTTGCTCATTTCCTCTCGCTCCTCTGCGTGCATCCAAATGGGTTTGTTTTCAGCTAAAGAAACAAAGGTTTGTGCAAAGGTCACAAGGTGGAGAAAATAAAACGTTTCTAGATTTCTGCAAAACATTAAAATTACGACATATCTACAGCAAACAAAAATAAACAAACACAATCTTTAAAAACCCTATACCTGATTTTTTTTGCTAGAAAGCTAGTTGTTGTTTATTTGACTGTACAAGTCCATAATGCTTGAGAAAGTTGTGAAACGTGCTTATAAACTCAGAAATGCGTTAGGTAAGTTTGGACCACAAGTAACATTTAAAATGTACATGGTCCTGTTGGCATAAAAAAAATAAATTAAAAAAAATCAGGTATAGGGCCTTTAAGAACATAAACCATCTTTAAACAATGCAGGAGTTTTCTGAGGCGTTAACAAATTTAGCAAAACTGTAACCACCAGTGAGTGTTTGTATGTGCCCCTTTGCAGAAGTATTTAAAAAGGTAAACACAGTGTTAACAAATATCCAGTATTATGTACCAGCAGATTAAAGTGCCTGGTGTCTGACAGAGATGCACTACTAAAGTCCTCAGACTCGTTTTCCAAGACATTTACAGGACTGGGGACTTGACGGGCAGCGACTTATTCTTCATTCAAGACTTATTAAGGACACACACACATATGGTCCATAGAGTAACATGTGACTCGACTTGATGTTCAGGCAACAAGTACAACTAAATCTGTTGTGTCTACTATGTTTGGTCTTCCTCAATAATTATAAACCCGAGTGTAACAGAACTACCTCCTGAATCTCAATGACCCTCCACCATATTCCCAACAGGTTTTGTAATTTTGCAACAGGGAGAGATTCATTAATGTCCAAATGAAAGATCTCACAGAAAAAGCTACCACTGACAGGATAATTTTCCCTTTATTTCTCTGACAGTCTTCTTGAAAAGCTCCTGACTGGTGACTGGCTTAGAAATTGGTCCACTTTTGAACTGCCTGCCCATCACTGCTCGCTGGAGACAGACATTTTGTACAGTCAGACATTGCAGCAAAAATAAAGATAATTTGATTTGAACGGAAACGGCAACTTTTCACTGTCCATCATTTTTGGTATTTGAGAAGCTTAAAATGTGGCGCCTTACCATCCACAGAGCCAAACTCCTTCTCGTGGGCGCGGGTCAATATCTCTTTGTAGAGGATCTCGGCCTCCTTGTATTTGCCCTGTTTGAGGAAGCAGGACGCCTGTGGGTGACAAATAGAGACAGAGACACAGGGGGGAGAGAGAGAAGAGAGGGGGGTGTAAGAGTTTAGTATTCGATCAGATGAACCCACTGACTCATAATGTGTCCCCTGGGCCGTCCTCCGGTCTAAAGTGATGCCGTTACTCAGTGACAAATGAGAATGCCGTGAGAGCATCATGATAAATGTGTCTGTCATCTCTGAAAGGGGAGACGCTTAGAACTCAAGGCCTAAGGATTTTGAAAAAAAGAGACCACAGCGGCATTAAATCAGCTTTTTACCAGTTGTGGACAGTAAAAGCTGTGATGGGACATATCAATTCTAACTAGTTTTTGTCCATTCTCCTTTGTATTTGTCGTTAAATCTTGGCTGAAAACTACCACAGCCTCTTTATAGTCAATGGTTGACACTAATGACACTGCTCTTGTCCCCTCACCAGGTTGTTTTTGGTCTTGGCCACGTTGGGGTCGTCGGGTCCCAGCCGGCACTCGTAGATCTCCAGAGCGCGGCAGTAATAATACTCCACCTCCTCGTACTTGCCCTGGTTCTGGCACAGCAGAGCCAGGTTGTTCAGCTGTTTGGCCACATCCGGGTGGTCCTTGCCCAAAACCTGGAGAGAAACAACGGTAAGAGTTCAGCACGGAAAAGGCACAGGAGATTTTACATATAGCAGACAAGAGTCCATTAAGGGACTACTGGCTTTATAGACGGAGGTCTGTAATTGTTCACTAGGTCCAGCGTGATAAAAGAGAAGAGCGTCAGAACATCCACGTTTGCCCACATTTCAACAATAGTAGGGAATAAATATTGAAGGGTAAAGCGAATTCAATATCAACACCATTGAGAATACCTTTAGGGTTCCCAGTTTTCTCTTGATTCTTGATATATAAATAAAATGATATGTGTATGCTAATAGTTTTACATTTGGCTCTTTGGACAGAAGTGTGAGCAACTTTAGCAATTATTTAGCTATTTATCTGTTCATGTCAACTTTGCAGTTACATGCCTACAGACAAAGCTTATTTTACAGAAACAAAATGAACGGAGAGAAGATAAATCTGGTCCCCAATTCAACCCCAGATCAACACTGCCCAGGTCCCGAAAAGGATTTAAAGGATCATGTAAAATGATTGGATGTTTTAGCTTCCAAAGTTGCATTAGCACCTCAGCGCATTGTGCTGCTGCTGCTGAGAAGGTGATTGGCTGTGAGCTCCCATCTCTCTAGGACCTGTTCACCTCCAGGACCCGGAGGCGTGTGGGTCGGATCACATCTGACCCTTCTCACCCTGGACATAGACTAGTCACCCCTCTCCCCTCAGGAGGCTACGGTCTGTCCAGACTCATAAATCCTGCCACTTGAACAGTTTTTTCCCTCCGCCATCAGACTCATGAACAAAAAACAAGTCTCTGTAGCTTAGTTACAGACTCATCGATGTAATCTGCACTTGCACGTTTGCACCGAGAACAATTCCTAGTTTGCGAACCTGTTTTCAAACCATGGCAATAAAGCCCATTCTGATTCTGATAAACTAGTCCAAATCAAAGATGCTGACAAGAAATCTTGAAAGCCAAGCAAAACGTTTGGTTGAATTTGCACTTTATGCAATTTGATGAATGACTACCTCATTAAAATTCTCACCTCCCACCCTAGTTTAGCCAATTAGCCGCAGAAATGTAAGCAGATCAATATCCTTATAATTTATTGTCATGTTTTAGTTTTTCTAATCCACAAGAAAACCTCCAGACATGTCATAATAATGTTTGTCTGAGATGATTCGCTCTCCCTCTCCACATCCTGCAAATCCTTTTCTCAGAAACATTTCACCTCGCCTCTCTCTCTCTCTGTGTGCGGTGCTGCTGCGGGCTGTGATCTTGATCTTATAAAAGACTCCGATCGATGGGAGGGAATACGAAATCACATTTACAGGAACAAACCCATTGAACCTTGTTGCGCTCCGTGTTTTAGCGCCGTCTCTGTCTCTGTCTCTCTCTCTCCTGCTTCATCCGTTGCCCTCCATTAAAACTGACACAGGAAGAGCCCCCAGCGACAACTTCTCGGCCAATTTAAGAAGATCATTTTCGCTCTGGATATTTTTAGCGGCTCTTGTTACAGTATCTTGCAGCTGACTTTGATTAGCTCATTTGTTCGGGGGTAATTGTCTGGTGTGATGCCGGGACAGACCTTCTCTCTGATCTCCAGAGCCCGCTTGCACAAAGGCTCCGCTTCCTTGTACTTCCCCCGCTTTCCGTACAGCACGGCCAGGTTGTTCAGTGTCGCTGCGACCTGAAAGCAGATACAATACAAATAAATTATAAATGCACAAGAATGAAAAAGCAGAAATCCTCAGTAGTATAGGTAGATTTAACATCACAGTGTACAAAATTAGAAGAGCTGGGTGCATGTTTTACTTCTTCCTACACATGATTGTACATTTTCTGTACTATACTGCATTTTTCAGCATTGACTTTCATCAGCGGCACATCAATTCTTAATAAAAATCAAATTCAGAATTCTTCAACAGCACGAAATAATTGAAAACAAAAGCCCTTTTGACAAACACACGGCTTTCACAGTCAATTTTCCTCGTGTACGCGCATCACAAAGTCATGAACTTTTGGCTGATGTTATCTGTAAATAGACCGTCTGTTTATTTGGTGCCAGTGATCTTAAAAAAACAACTAATCTTTGTAGCCGCAGCAATTGTAGTCACATGTTTGCAGATATTGGTGACAAAATAATGAAATTTAAAGGTGCATTAACAAAAAAAAACCTTGACATTTGTGTGTAATTGACCCTTTTGTAACCCAGCGTCTGTATGAGTGGACAGCATGGCACCTTTACTCTCGATCCCAGTGGCCTCTAGGACGCTCCAGGATCAATTGTTTTGTAGGTTGTAGAAACTCAAAAAACAATTGATCCTGGAGCATCAAATTAATCCACAACAGGGCTCGAAATTAACTTTTTTTCTTGGTAGCGCTTGTGCTCCTAATTCTGAAATTTAGGAGCACAACCAAAAAAAAAAAAAAAGCAGGGAAGCTTTTAACAGGGAGAAGGGAATTAAGACACATCACATGCCACTTCCAGCATTCTGTTGCATTTTAGATCTATTATTTTAGCTGTTTGCAATGATTCAGCAATTGACAAAATAAATTATATTGGGACACCAGATTTTGTGCCTCCCAACCCCCCGACTTTCTCTGCTCCGCCCCTGCTTCATCGCACTCATCGTCGTCTCCTAACTCTGCACCTTCACTCTCCTCACTCTGTGCTGCGGGGAAAGCTCCATAGATCTCGCTACAAACTCCTTTGCCAGGACCTTTGAAGACGTGTTTGACATTGCGTTTCTGAGTTTATGTTTTGTAAACAGCGATGATCCGCTTTCAGCGCTGCGCGAGGCGGCCAAGCGGGTTGGATTGAAGTTTCGAGTGTCATTTGAGAGATGCCCCCAGTCCCGATGAGTTTAAAACCAGAGCATTTACGCTTGCAGTGGCAAACATGTGAGTAATTTTATTTTTAGATCACAAAGGCATAAATGTGAGAGCATATGCGACTATACTGGTCGCAATTTCGAGCCCTGCACAAATTAAAAGTGAATGCTTTCAAAGTACTGTGGTCCTATTGTGCTGTTTTCTTTGCCTTTCAAACAGTTTTTATCTTCAATCAAAGCAAACTCAAGGCCTCCAGACGTCGCGGGGAAAACTCATTTCAATAAAGCCTTCAGTGTTTGAGGTTTGTGGAGGAAATAACGGGCTGATCAAAAAGGCAGTAAAATGTGGCAGATCGGTGGATTGAGTGGACCCAGAGTCGTTTGCCTGCTGCAGAGGAGGAGTTTGTGATTTATTGGTTTTAAGCCGGTGCTGGTCATACGGTTTGGAGCAGGAAAACAGACCGTAGTGTGCACTCACAGCCTCTTTATAGACCGGTCCTCAAAGGATTATGAGGCAGCAGCAAGAAGATGCTAATCCCTTATAAGTAAATAATCACGTCCTGCCATTGATGAATAGTCTCCGTGGCAACAGATGTAAATAAAGTAAAATGATGTGTTCTTCATGATGGCTTTCAATCACATGCCGTTTCCTGTTACAGATGCCATTTTGAGGACTTTTGGTTTCGGGTAAAAACATGTTGAATGCTTGGTGATTTGTCAGTAGTAAATTAGCTGTTCCCTTTGATCATTTTCAGTCCGTGGAGATAAATACACATTGGAGATAAATGGCCTTTTAAACCCAATGGTCAAGCTGACATCAGGATGATGCTCCTAGTGGTTAGGTTACTCTGCGGTTGTCACGGAAACAGGCTTACCGCTGGGTGGTCTTTTCCGAGGGTCTTCTCCCGGATGGACAGAGCGTCATTGAGCAGATGGGCCGCCTCTTTGTATTTGTTCTGATCTCTGCACAAAGGACAAAAAAATCAAATCACAAAATGTCAATAAATGTGTTGAAATGCAAACGATATTACGCCGTACAAGTATTCAAACATGCTCAATATATAAAGGGACAACTGATAGGCATTAAAGAGTATGTTTGTTATGGAAAGAAAACGTTCGTCAGAGATGCATAATTCAGGGTGTTTTCACACAGGCTCTAGTTGGGTCGATCTAAAGAGGCTTACGACCCGAGAGCGGCACTTTTGGGTCAGTGTGAATCCATCTGAGTGTTGCAAAACTTTCTCCGTCTGACGCCAGATTTATAACTTTGTTTGTTAGCGTAGCATAGCTTCTAACAGGCTAAAGGCTGCAACACGTAAACATTGGCTTTCTGTCATCATGTAGGTTTACTACAGTGATGATAATGGATGTATTCACGTTTACTGTGCACACTTTAGTCATGTTAATGACCCGTGAAAACGAGGCGTTATGTTCGGATATTGTATCGGCAGAACATTTTCATATCGGACCATGCCTAGCTTTAACGCCTCTTTTTTGCGTGAAGAAAAATGAATACACGCTGCATGAGGACATTTGGATTACTGCTCTGACGAGGCAAAATGAATCAACTTTACATCATCAAGGTAAGTCTCTCTTTCCCGTCTTTCTCTTCCTGCTGCAGTGAAACTTTCCTCTTCATGAGCCGATTAAAGAGCATTTCTCCTTGCTTTGCGTATCAGCCTCACTGTATTTAACCACGAGGGCGAGGAGTGACCGGCGCGTAACATTGAGGAAGTGTGCGCGGACGTGCATGCGTGTCGGCACATCGATGCCAGTTGTCATGGGAATAAGTCCAACGAACAGCTGATCGTTGTTACGTGGCTGATGTTGATGCAATGTTTGGTGTTTAGTGCGGACGCGTGTGAACATGGACTGAACTAACTTTGAAGAAAATGCAGTTGGAACTAGGGCGGTCTCGGCTCGACCCACAAGGTGCTCCAACTTGTGTGAAAACGCCGTAAGTCTGCTGTATTGGACTGATTTGAAGTCGGCGTGTTTTTATCCATGTTTTAACCGCAGATCAAAGTTTCATGGGCGGATGGTTAGAAAGAATGATTTTTTTATTTTTTTAGATTAGTCATATTCTCATGTAGATTTATCATTATTATGTCATACGATGATGTTTTGATGATGAATGTTTCAATGGTCATGTTCAGGGGCAAAGATTGTCCAGACTAACATTAACAGAAACCAACTACTGGTAAATACATCTAACAAAAATCTTTCCTTTATAAACGATAATTCCAGTATTTTACATTTTACAATCTCCAATAGTGCATTATTTCAGACCAAGAATCCCAGAACGTTTTTGACAACACAATCCCGAGCTCTATTGATAAAAATATACTCGGACAGTCAAAGCAAAGCACACACACAATAAAAACATGAAAGTGAAAAATAAATGTCTTTCCTTCATCAGGTCAAACACTGCAATAGGTTTTCCCTCACCTGTAGACCAGAGCCAGGATGTTGAGCATGGTGGCCACGTCCGGGTGGTCGTGCCCCGAGGTCTTCTCCAGGTCCTCCAGAGCCTGTTTGCAGAGGGGCACAGCCACCTCGTAGCGGCCCTGGGACGCGTACTGGATCACCAGGTTGTGGAGGGTCCTGAGACGGGCCGGGATCTCGTAGCCTCCCTGCTGAGCTGCGGCCACCGCGGCGCTGTTGTGTTGGTGCGGCACTGCGGGGCAAATACGAGGAGGCTTTAATATAATCAGGGAGTGATGGGTTATTCTGTTAGTATTGTCAAAGTAGACTAAAGGTAAGATACTTTTAACTTCTCCTCAGATCAAAAGGCGACTATTGTCTGAGTCACACCACATAATTTGTTTAATATTTCGTACATCCTTGTCCCTGATCCTCCTCATCGTTGGGGAACAGGTCGTCCAGCGAATCCTTGGGCGTCTCCTTGTCCTTCTCCTCCTGCTGCAAAAATCAAGACAAAAAAATAGAGACCATAAATCATTTTGACAGACACGAATAACCCGCGTTATTATCTAAATTGTTCACACACCGGGACAATGGCAGGTTGGACAAATGACTCGCAAATTAACAATGACAAGTCTGACCTCCTCAGACAAATGAAGGCACTGGTTCATGTTTACATCGCCACAGTTTACATAATCTCCAACCATTTATAACAGGAAATTACTGTTATTTTTGAGAGTGAAAACGGATCCGAAGATGGATTATGGAGTTTAAAATGGGACAGTTTTGTGTTGCAATAAAATCCAGGAAATACAAACAGGTAGAGCTGGTAAAGATTAAATTTTTTTTAATAGTTAACTTTTTGAAAATTAACGATTAATTAATAGTTAATTTTTGTTGCAAGTCCACAGAGTGTAAACTTTGGTTCAGGTTCAGTAAACTTGCCAACGTTAACGTCTCTGATCAGCTGGAACCAGGCCAGAACCGCTCATATCTGTGAGCACCCAATGACCACACGGTCCACCTGGAGATCAACTGAGCGCAGAGTGCGCACTGAGCCATGGGCACTTGCCAGGTCAATTTAGCCATAGGATTTAGCCTCACAGTAAATGATAGCTATCCGTTAGCTTTGTAGGTTTTAGCTTGTAGATGCTCTCACGTTTCATGCGGCTATTGTCAAATATGAAAGCTACAGTAGTCACAAAACTTGAATTAGTTTGGTGCACAGTCTCATGCACAGCTGTGCGCTGTAACTTTGTTGTTGTTGTGCAGACTGATGCATGAACCGCTACCGCTAGCTACTAAGTAAAATGCCGTAAAAGTTCACATGTATACAGCGGTATAACTTTCACCTCACCGTGCGATGTCTCATAAGGTTCATCGCCCTCAGTGGTGCGTCTGTTGGAGCGGGTTAGCGAGTCGACGAGGCTACAGTCAGGCGGTGGATGCGGGCGGCTGTTTCGCTGCCCAGGTGAAGTGAGCGAGCGCGGGGCAGCGGAGCTCACTCAGCCTGGAGCTGGAGGCTCCTACGGCTGCAGCCACGGGGAAAGTGGCATATTTGACGGAACCAGTGAACTTTTACAGCCTGTGCATAGTTTATTTACGCGTTACACAGATCTAAAAAAAGATTAAATCGCTAAAAAATATTTTAATAGTTAAAATTCATTAATCGTTAACGATTAAATTAATAGTTAACTTCCGCAGCCCAACAAACAGTTACACTTCAGTATTAGAAGTATTATAATGATTACTCAGAATTGCATGAATGAAGCAAATACTACTCCAGATTTGTTTTTGAATAGGGGGAACAACATTACAACACGGCTAGCAGCACATAAACATGATGAGACTTACGGTGGGCGAGACATCTTCGTCGTATTTCTTGAGCTGGTTCATAAACTCCAGGTGCTTCTTCTCCTCCTCGAGTTGGGCCACGTTCTGCTCGCTCTTCTGCAGCTTCTGTTGGGTGTTGGCCAGCTCGTCCCGCAGCCACTGGTTCTCCTGACAAAGGCGACGCACCTGGGCCCGCAGCTTCTGCTTCTCAGACTCCACCGCGTTCAGGTGGTTGGACAGAGCCATCATGACCTGAGAGAGGGACGCCATGGCACACGGTTAGACACAGATCTGGGACAAAAGAGCGACTGAGATGAGAAGAGGAAGGTCTGATCTGAATCATAATCTCCACTTGGCTTTACTATAGAATGAGGAAGGACCAGGGATAGGACAGTATGACAGAATGGATCAAATAAGTCACATCACAGTCTTGGATAACATGGAAGTTGATCAGTCTCAGCTCCCTGCATTCATCTAAACTTGAGACTTTTATAAAATGTCATCATAAACTTGTCAATACAAGTCTATTACTCAGAAACCCTGTAGCTGAGATTACACGTTCCCAAATAGCAGCAGCAGTAGGAAGATAAATTTAGATGAATGGTTGGCCGTAGTTTCAACTTGATTCTACAGTAGCTCTAAAAACCCATTCTGCACACCCTGACTCTTCACATGCATGACTGTAAAGCAAGTTCTACAAAGACTGTGGGTTTCAGGGTTCCTGCACAGTTTGCAATGAGAAATTTAAGACCTTTTAAAGACTTTTTTAAGACCTAGAATTCCAATTTAAGACCACACGCACCTAAAGATTACTCGCATTTTATGTCAAATTAGTCAAATAATGTTTGAATTGTAAACCGTTGATGGAAAATAGCTACTTTGCTAAATCTGGTACAAATCATCTCTTCTTTTGTAAAGACTTATGGTTTTGTACACTGTCCCCGTTTCAATAAACTAAACTAAAACTAAGAAGATAAAAAAAGGTTCATAATATGATAAACTGTCTGTGGTAGTTTATTTTTTCCACAAAGGATTGCCATTACAAGATATGCCTCAATGAGGCAAAGGATTTTACTAGAGGTGCTCTGTCCCGATCGGTCGATCACGGTCTGGTTTTTGTGATCAGTAAAATGTGCTGATCCAACGTGGATTTCACACACTTTCTTTCAGTAGATATTCTGGTGAAAACTCTGCAGTATAGCACCGCTCTCTTTTAAATGAATTAGACAACAGGATGTGCTGTTCTAAGTTCCAACTGTATCTCTCAGCGCCTGGCGGGTCTACTCCTGTCCAGACTGCAGTGTGACTAAACAAAGCAACCATGGAGACAAAAGCAAAGTGAGGGTTCATGACCATAAAGTATCCACATATGGGACTTCTAACAGGTGAAGACGACGATGTGCCATTATTTACATTTGCCACATGACCTCACATGCGCGCTCCTCATGCGCGCTCCTGTAGGTAATACAGACGCGACATTTAACACAAAACTGTGCTATATGAAACGTGTGTGAGAATACAATCAGAGGTCGGGGTCCGTGAAAACGGTCCTGTCTTATTTCGCTGAGAAAATGTGTTCTTTAGTGCTGAAATGTCGCTAAATGGCTGCGAGTCAAAAGAGTAAAACATGTCCGTGTTTAGCACCTCATGTCGCCGTCTCCTTGTGCAAGTTTTCTTCTCTTTCTTTAACTGTTATCTACAGTAAGTAGTAATCTAGTTACTGCCCAAAACCAAAATGCTGCTCCTAATTCCACTGTGTTTAGGCTGTGTGCTCCGCCTGGCCGCTCCGTAAACATCTATTACGCACATCTGAAGCATCTACGAGTCACAAGCTCAGACAGGGATTTGATTGGCCGAAATAACACGCTATAAAAAATACTAAAGTTTACTACATTAAAATAAATTCACCCAATATAACAATTCACATTTAGAAAAGCCCAGTATTTGTCACTGTTAAATTATGATGTAATAATATAATAACATAAAAATCAATTAGAACCATGTGATCGGTATCAGCCGATTAAAATTTTAGTGATCGGTAATCGGTTCCAAAAATCAGTGTCAGTGAACCCTTCAGCTCTGACCTGCGCCTCTCCCAGCCCCAGCTCGATCATCTCCACAGACTTGCGCAGCAGGTTGGACTTCTCGTGGACCAGGTTGGCCTCCTCGTCCTTCTTCAGGCACTTGATGGTCTCCAGGAGGCTGTGCAGGATGGAGTTGTGCTCGTTCTTCAGAGCCTCCAGCCCCTGGATCACCAGCTTGGTGTTGGAGATGATCTCCTCCTGAGTGAGCTTCTCCAGCTTCTCCTCGCGCGGGTACACCATGGTCGACATCTTCACCAGCGCTCAGGGAAAACACCTGAAGAGAAATAAGAGGACGGGTGAGAAGAACGAGCTTTCTACCCACGTTCACTACCTTCGAAATAACCCTTTGTAACAAACAAGATTATTTTATTTTACAACATTGCACAACAGGTAAAGTCTGAAGTCCTCAGGAAGCTTCATATCAAATAGATCATGTGCCGTCTCTCTGGCGTTTGGGGGCCACATTTTTTTTCATTTTCCTCAAGTATAAAAAGCTTTCCTTTTACCATTTCATATACAAAGCCTTAAAACACCATCCTGGTTTACTTTATCACTGCTTTTTAATGCAACTTTTTTGTTATTAAATCTGTGTGATCGTGTCCCTGGGTTTGAAAACTACCTTTACTAAAATGGACACCACAGAAATGCAATATACAGTAAATCTATAGCGTTGTTGCCTCATAATAAATCACAGCCTGATTCATACTGACACAAAAGCCATTACTGTAAAATGAACTCGGGTTTTTTTATAAACAGCTCAGAGTCTGAAGTGAGCTACGCCAGCATTTCTCTCATAAGTGCATCAAACTCTTGACAGTGTGCCATTCACTGGAATAAGGAAGAGATCTCACCTTATATAAACACACGGCTGTTTATCTGCTTTGAAAAGGCCACATGCAAAGTCAGGGCTTGTAAAAACAAACGCCTACTGTATGCACGGCCACGCGACAGAGGCACGTTATTCCAGCGCATAGAGAGTCACAGAGACCAATAATAGGGCACATTCGTGAGTCAGACTGCAGTTTTCAGCAGCAGCAGAAGCAGCAGCGCGTTCACAGCTGCTGCAGAGCGGAGCCTGAAGCTGCCAACACTTGACTCACACAGACGGGTGGAGAGAGGATGACGGGACACAAAGGCATCGGAAACACACCCAGACCAACACCATCGTTGACAGAAGGGCCGTGCGGTGACATGTTGTTTTAGCAAAAGAGCAGTACGGTGGTTCTGGAGTCGTTCCTTCTGTTTGGCGTAGTCTCGTCCCCGTGTGCAGCAAAGGAAATTACAGCGTGGCATTTTGTTCCGTGCAGTCTAGACCTGACCTATGATTCAGTCCACATCTCCAAATGCCACGGCCCTCCTCAAACCGAGCTGCCACTGTCGAACATTACGCACTGCATACAACAAACGGGCGCGGTAAATTAATAAACACAAGCCAGAGCCATCTGCGCCAGAGATCGAGCCACTCCCCAGTCAGACATATTCCTGCATGCTGCGTCTATTTTTAAAGGAATCCACAGGCACGAGGGGAAAACACGCTCTCGACAATCCCCAAACACTAATACTAGTTTCTAAAGTGGTAGAACACAATTTGTAACCTTGAGGTGGTCGGTCTTCAGTTAAATTACAGCGTGGCACCTTTTGTGATGATATTAAGAAGAGCAGCCTTTAGTTTTGCCTGATGAAAGTCTGCTTTGTGTTCCCGTCACAATAACGGCCTCTTTGATTTCCTCCTCAAGGCCGTACTAAAGTCTCCAAGCACCTTCATGTTGTTCAAGTGAAGATCAAATATTCAAGCAACAAGGCGGGGTCTTCTGAAGTTAATGTTTTCTACGCGGTGAAAAGGTGAGATGAAGTCCAGCTCTGTGTTTACCTCCAAACACTGCTGACCTAATCTGTAACGTTTACTCTAACTATGATTCATAAACGACTCACAGCTCGACACAGGGCAGGCATCTCAGAATCTATGCAATATTAATATGCAGGCAATTTCAAATAGGAACTTGGGCCATTTGTGTGAACTTGAGTAGAAAATAGCAGCATTAGGCCAGGTTCAGACTTCTGCTGAAGTGACCAAAGTCATATTCGTTTGCCCTTATGCCATAGGGCCACTTGCTGCACAGTAACCGGCAAATGACCATCACAATGTGAGGCGACAAAACAGCTTTGCACACTTTTGCAAACACAGCATAAAAACACATGGTAGAACTCAGGTTTAGTCATGGTTTAACTAATTAATTCCATTGATTTCAGCCTATTTAATGATATTTAATAGAACATACTCTGTTGAAATGGTTTAGTCATTAATATATGCTATGCTAGCATGGTATTTAATATAGTTATCAAATATCACAATTCTTTTCTCATAGTGTGAGCAGGCAACGACAGGCCCGAGGGCCAAATCCGGCCCTCTAGCACAGAATCTCTGGCCCCTAAGATGATCTTGAGAAATATTATGTAAATAAGAGATCAAATACCTGTTAAAGCAGGAAATGCAGGAAATACTGTCAGTATTTGTTGTTTTTTCATTTCCTGGCAGGACCTATACACAATGTAAAATATTGTCATTTGCAGAATGTTTTTTTTACTTTGGGCTGCCCTTGTTTTGGGAATGACGGAAATCGTCCCACCATGACGCAGACTTGCCGACTCCTGCCACACCGCATAATCTCAGGGTCCAAATGAAAATGTATAACAAGAGCTTGATGTTTACGCACTCAAGTGTGAATCTAAATAATCTTCATATTATTCAAATGTGAAAGTTCATACAAGATGAAAACCTCAGATCCAGTTACACAGATTATTTGTAGCACTTATTAAAATGACATTTGATACAATCAGGATGAGTCATGTAAAGATGTGCAGTTCAAGTTAGTTTGTCAATCTTACCACATGCAAAATGCATACAGTACCATATGGCATGTTAAAATTACATTACTTTCAATCCCTCAGTGCAAACAGTAAAGTTCTCCAAAATCTTTCCAAACACAGAGGCACTCCCTCATGCCATCAGCAGCAGTTGGCTGAAAAGGAGAGGAACAGACTATAGAGGATAAGTCAAACAGGCATAAAACAAACCACAGCTACAGGTGCAGTATGTTTTTAGAAAGACACTTATAACTTGGACAAATGCTCAAAAACATCAGCCTCCCTTTAACTACAGTAAATCACTGTTTCCTTACCAGCCACTGGAAAAAAGATTTCTCACAGAACTTCCTGCTGTAGGAATCTTCCTTTCATTTTCACTCATACCATTAATGTTTGGGCTGCAGCGTGTTGAACCAGACCGGATTCCGCTCACGCCTCATCGCTCGGCATCCAGATCAGCCGACGAAACACGGTCTCCTCTTTAGGCAGAGCGATCACGCCCAAAGCGCCGGCCATAAATGCAGAAGGTAATCCATAAAATGAAAAACAGGAAAAGGAGGAGGAGAGGAATAATATTGAGACGGGAGCGGAACGAGATGACGGTGACCTGCCGAGTGCCCCGACTGAGAAGCAGGAGACTGTCCCGTCCACAGATACGCAAGGGGAGGGGGAGGGGGGGGTAAAAGCGTTTCAGTGCTGCCTTTTCTTATAGAGGAGTGAACTTAAAGAGACGCAATTAGTTTTCCAAAATTGTGCAGACTTACTGATTATAGGCGTTTGCTAATAATGTGGACAGAGCTTAGTCTGTGGTCATTTTTTAACCTCTGTGAAAACATGTAGCCATTTTGAAAACTAGATAATTGCTAGCGGCTGCACAGTTAGTTTGTGCAGCCGCTAGCAATTGAAATGGACAATTGCAGCATACTCAGAGTTATAAAGACGTCGATAACTTCTGAAGCGGGACATTTTGAGACCGGATAAAAAGTCCAGCCGTTTGTCCACTCCGCTAATTTGCAGCTGTTCAGATTTGGATTCGGTGGAGATCAATCTATTCCCATGAAGCTCATTTGAATTGACAATGTGTCCCTGAAGGAGCAAAGGTCAGTACTGAAAAAGCCAATAGGGTGAAGTGGACCCATGTAATCCATATAGTCCCGCAAGGCCAACATCCATCAGCTTTGTTTTTTACCGATTTCAACGTGCTCCTTTTGCTTAACATAAGGTGGACGGGACAAGTGTGATTTTCTTACATAAAGTGATTTGTACAAAATCCTGATTTCTACTCGAGTGACTTTTTGTGCCGACAGTATGCAATTACCTGTGTAGTATATTTGCACACTGAAGCGATTTGCCACATAAACTCAATGCCAAGTGATTAATTTCAACTTCGACATGCTGTAGGACAAGCTTTGGCTGCACAATTATTATAGCGCGAGAACAAATTTAGAACAAAGGTGGATATTAAGTTTAATGAGTAAGCAATAAAGCAATTAATGATTGAGTAAGGTGGTGTTTAACTGGGTAATAACAATATTGGCTTAAAGGAATATGCCACCGTTTTTACATACTGAGATATGTTCTTACCTTAGCTTTGACGAGTTCATTTGTACCTGTCTGGTCTCCACATGTGCCTTCCATAACGTAAACACAGCACAGACGGCGTTAGCATTTAGCCTCTCTCTTCTCCTCTATAGCTCCAAACGAGGTGACGATAGAAGCTACCAAACTCTTCCACGTTTTCCCTAGTTAAATATGGTTACATGAAGTGTTACACCATAAAGTATAATTACACAAAAATAAACAATGTGGATTTTCTAAGCGGATAAAAAGGGGTAATTCGGCATCCGCACAGTAAAGTGAAGATATCACTGCGCGGATGCCAAATTACTCCTGGTATTATTACGCCTCACAATATAGTTCCCCTTTTTATCCGCTTAGAAAATCCACATTGTTTAATTTTGTGTAATTATACTTTATAGTGTAACACTTAACGTAACCATATTTAAATAGGGAAAACGTGGAAGAGTTTGGTAGCTTCTATCTTCACCTCGTTTGGAGCTATAGAGGAGAAGAGAGAGGCTAAATGCTAACGCCGTCTGTGCTGTGTTTACGTTACGAAAGGCACACGTGGAGACCAGACAGGTACAAATGAACTCGTCAAAGGTAAGAACATATCTCACTATGTAAAAACGGTGGCCTATTCCTTTAAGACTTAAGATACATTTAGGTAAATATAAAGTATCAATCGATGAACTCGAGTCATGTTCTTTAATTGTGAACTCCACAATCCAAGTTGCATTGTTGTACTTCCAACAAGCACAAAGCAAAAGACAGTTTCTGTAATTGTTTGTTTAAAAAGGTAAATGAGACGGGACGGCCCTGTTGTAGATTGTAACCAGTACAATTTTCTTGAACTGACATAGATTTCCTTCCCATCTCCACCGTGAAGCCCGACACCAGGAGATCACATCCTCCTGGTCCATTTCCGGAAGAGATATTCATCTATCTCTCTATCCACCCCCTCCTCTCCCTCTCTCTAGGCACGCAGCCACAGTAGAAACAGCAGAGGCAGCAGAACAGGAGGGTGTGGCCCGTAACAACACTGACACTATCCACTGCCATCAATTAACTCTAAACCAGCTGCTGCTACATACGGCTTTGTGGATGAGTGACGAGGATTTCACATTCGTAATCCTGACTCCGATCCTGGCACAAGATCTGGAGACGTGTCCTTGGGCGGTGCCCTGCGGTCGCCCACTGCTCCTGACAGGTTGCCCAAGGGCACTGGTTGAAGGGTAGGCCAAGTGCAGAGGACAATAAAGTCTGCAAATACAAGAACAAGAAGCCCCTATATCTAAAATCTAACAACTCTGTGAAGAAATCCACTACAAAATTCATCAAATCCAGTTTTTCCCCTGGTTCAAAAGAAAAAAGTCCATCTATAATCTATTGCGAATGGTTGGTTAACAAAAACAGAAAAGAAACATAGAACAAACAGTACACAAAAGGCCAACATATCTTCTATCCAAATGTGATGCATTTAAATAGAAAAATACAATTTCACTTGTATTTATATTATAATATATTTATCAACCACTTACACTATGATGTAAACCTGCACTGCTGATACTGACTAACATTCTTTTGTTGAAGTCTGTTTACTTATTATTTACTGTTTACACTTTGTGTCCCCACAAAGTCCTTGTATATAAGATACCACTATTGAATTTGGTATGGGAGACAGAATAATACACTGGTTGTAGCGTGTGAGATACTGTGAATGTTGACCTGGTATAATGCAGTGTTGCATTTGTTAATATGTAACCAACTCGGTTGATAGTTGTTTTGTAAGATGGTAAGAAATATGAAGTGTTGTTATTTATTGTTATTTAAGTTTATGAACAGGGGTGGGAGTCAATAAGCTTGTCTTCTTCCCACTCCTTTTCGAGCTTGAATGTAATTATTTATTTATTTTCTTTTTTCTTTTATTATGTGTATATATTTTTCTGTTTTTCTTTTCTTGGCTTTTGTGCCTTGTTGTAGCTCGAAATAAAAACTCAAACAACAAACAACAATAAGATGCCACTATTTAATTGTTGTTGTTTATTTCACATTTCCTGCTTATTTGCACACCCTGAATGTAACAAATACATGTCTCCATTGTGAGATCAATAAAGGCTATCTTATCTTATTTAATCTTCATCTAATCAGGAAAGTCCGACTGAGATACAGAATCAATCTTCAGCATCAATAAATGGGCAAGTTCAATTCTCATAAAAACACACTGACCATATATCTGCCATACCAATCGTCACATATAATTAGCATTTAATCTATTGGACACAGCAACCTATGTTATGATTTGAGCCACAAAGTTGAAACAAAACAAGGTAGCCTACCTGGAAAACTAAAATTTGCTAAAGAATTAGCCAAAACATATTGACTGCTATGCAAGGATACATTCATAATATTGTTGTCCAGCATTAGATAACTACTTAACGCTAGTTGGCTTTATTTTTGTAGTCAGTCACTTCAAGATTAAACATTAGAAATGAATGTACAATATATTTTATTTACCACTGGAGAAGGGAAAGTACTGTATTATTTATATCGCCAGTAAATGAAAACACGACACATCACATCAGCATATCCCTGTTGGACATTTAACGTTGCCGTACTGACATGATCGCTCTGTTATGACAAACTCATTTCCACCGTGCAAATCAGATGCGTCACTCCTAATTCAACTAACTTATCCGTTTTACCACAAATAGGCCACATTTACCCGCATGTTTTGTTTAATAATAACATTTGGGGAAATTTCGCTCAGGCGTCTAAGGGAGACAAGCGCTAGCCCCGGGCAAAGCTAACCTCACCACTCCCTGTACTTCATCGGGCTTCAAAATCGCTAAAGAAACACGACTCGGGTTAATTACAAACCTGCCAATAATCAACAGCCTTAAGCGGATTGAAAACTCGCCACAAACTCCTAAAACAACATCGTTATAAGCGTAAAATCAGCGCTCTTACCGAGAGCAACCACGGTCGTCCAGCTCCACCGCTTTGATCCAAAATGTCTGAAGGATTTCCCACAACCCACCGCGGCTGAGTCCAAGATGATGACGTGATGTTTTGTTTATGTCCAGATTTCGGTCATTTTTATTTGAATAAAATATTTACAATGATTTTTAGGATCCGGAGGTTATATATCAACATTGTCTTGTAATCCTATTGAAAATAAATTAAGAGTGTCGACTTTTGCCCAAAACAGAATGTAATAAATATCTGTAAAAGTGTGATTCAAGTTTTTTATTTCACTCATCTACTAACGTTACGGGTGTAAATCAATCAATTTCAAGCATTTCAAGACCCCTTTTTTAGAGTAGGGGAAAGCTGCAGACCCGGAGCCGAGACATAACTACCGTGAAGCGAATCCACCGTGATAGTGCGCCCTCTGCTGGATAAAGTGGATCTAGACCTGATCTAGACCGATCAGCTTTTAGGAAGGTTGATGTTGATTGATAATGTTGATCTATACTTCACGCACGTGAGGAGTTAGTTGGCTTAGTTATTTCAAATTTTCATTAAAACAAAACAAGATGCTTCTGTTGATTGATAAAGATAACATAATTCGAACAGCATACAAATTGCTTGTTATTTTTGCTCCTAAACAACCCTAACCTAACCTAATCTTAACCCTAATCTTAACCTAACCCTTACCCTAACAACCGTAACCTAATCCTAAACCTAACAACCCTAACCTAACTTTAACCCTAATCTTAACCTACCTCTAATCCTAACGATTTTAAACTAACCCTAACAATAATTGTAAAACATAAAATATTAACAAATATTCGTCGTGGATTTGCTCCTACCAACAGAGGGCGCACTATCACGTCGGATCCGCCTCACCGTCGTGGATCTGTCTCGGCTCCGGGTCTGCAGCTTCTTATAAAGAATTGGTTTGCGGACAGTGACATCTTCTGGCGTGTTAATGTATTACATCTGTACTTCTGTAAATTAAAGCCACGGTGACGTTTCATCAAATAAATAGAATATGGACTAATTTAGCGCGCTACCGCCATCCATGGATCTAATCCATTGAAGTATCCTCCAGATAAATTGTTCATGAACATCAGGCTCGCAAGGTACAGTTATCCCTCTCCTCCTTGAATCGTTGCTAGCACCCCGGTACAGGGTTCTAATTAATAGAATACATCTTTAAATCGCATTTAAACTGGTAATGATTTTTAAGAAAGTTTTATTATTTATTTAAAAAAAAATTTCTTTCTCCAAACGTCATCAGTATGCGACGTCGCGTGAGTGTATCGCTGTGAAGGACGCAGACATTGGACGCAGATGAGAAAGTTTGGATGAATTAAGTCAAAATTTAGGTAATTGTACTGACAGTTTTATTGTATTTTTCTAGAATGCATATCTAGGTAAATTGCGTATGTATGTAAAGCAGAAAATATGTCTTTTTCTTCGTTCGTTTGTTGCCTAATGATGACATTTTAGCTGCTGCTGCTGCTACTACTTCATTCATTTGACATAAATAATCCTGAAGAGTCTGTGAATTAACTGTATGTTTGTTAGTGACGGGACTGTGTGATGGCGGTGTCGTGTCTGACTCGAGCTCTTCGCTTCCTGACGGTTTCCCAGCCTGTTCTGCTCTCCTCCCAGGTACACACAGCTTTAACGATAATGTTACACTCGGGTGCAAAAACCCTGTGCTACATAACATGTTTTCTGCCTCTGCCAGGGTGTAGCTCAAACAAAAGTTGGAGGTCAGTTGGTAAACCTGGGACCATGCAGAGGCTTCCTTACCACAGCTACCCTGGACCAGAACCAGAGGACTTGGAAAAATAGGGAGAAGTACACAATCAGACCTATTGGAATGAGAAAGACTGGGGGTAGAGACCACACAGGTGAGTAGTACTATTATAGTCCCTTTAACCTTTACATTTGCCACTGTACTTTCTTGAAGTGTTTGTTATTGTCTTAAATGTAATGCTATTTTATGTGTAACTACAGGAAAGATACGGACCCATGGTATCGGTGGTGGTCACAAGCAGAGATACCGGTGGGTGGACTTCCAGCGACTTCGATACGATCTGAACCAAGAGGAGAAACCGTTTGAGGAGAGGGGGTCGTGCAAGTGCGTTACGACCCGTGCAGGTGAGGTCATTATTCTTTACAGCTGCGATCTTGAATGGATGTCGTTTGTTCAGCCTCTGGTTTGCACAGGGTTTAGTTTTCATCCTAGTTAGAACTGTGTTGTTGTTGTTGTGAGATTTATTATTCGGTGCTAGTTTAACCTGGTTGTTCCTTAACTCCATCATGTACGTTCATCCACAGATCTGCAGATGTTGCCCTCGTCGCTGGAGGCAACAGAAAAAGATGGATCATTGCTACGGAGAACATGCAAGTGGGAACATCATCAAAACATCGGGAGTCATTGGACGCATGGCAGGTAAACGTCTAAACTTGTGAAACGTGATAGTAAAAAAAAGAGGCTGCAACTGGGAAGACCTGCTACTCTGTTTTCCTATATAATGGTAAAATAAATAAAAAGATATTGATAATGGTGAAAAATGTTTGCAACACTGAACACGTGCTGTAATCAAAGCTACACACGAACTGCAACATTGCACAGTGCGTTATCTTTTTTGCGTGTTATGAACTGTGCAAACCTGTGTTGTAAATACTATTAAAATTGTGGTTCATATGATTTGCTTTACAGTTTCAGCAAATGAAGGCGATGCTTACCCACTGGGAGCTCTTCCTGTCGGGGCTCTGGTCAACAATCTGGAAATTCATCCAGGCAAAGGATCACAGTACATCCGCGCGGCAGGTAAACTTTCATTCATTCATTTTTCTACCATTATAGCATTGTAGCACATGATGTTGATTTAAACATTTTTGCTCTACTTTGTACATAAGAGTATATAGTAACTACATTATTTTTTACCAAATGTAAAAATGTGTTCGATAAAAATGCGTGTGTATTGTAATAGGTTGCATTCACGTGACATCACAACATTCTAAAATAAAGTTATTTGTATATTTTGTTCAAGGTGATAGTAAATGCTTTATTATCCCTAACAATGGTTTATTTTTAGGCACAAGCGGCGTACTGCTTCGTAAAGTCAATGGAACAGCAATCGTGCAGCTTCCGTCAAAGCAGCAAGTTCAGGTGAGATATTCTTAGATGATGTGCTTAAATCAAAACTCTATAATCAATGCATTTTCCTCCAAACAGGTCCAGGAGACTTGCATGGTCACAGTGGGGCGGGTGTCCAACATCGACCACAATAAGGAACACATTGGAAAAGCGGGGCGCAATCGCTGGTTTGGGGTTCGTCCTTCGAGCGGTTTATGGCAGAGGAAAGGAGGCTGGGCGGGACGCAAGATCAAACCTCTGCCTCCCATGAAGAACTATGTCAATTTACCCTCGATAGCTAAATAATAACATGGCTGCTTTGAACCGAATGGACTTCAAATTACAAATGGGGCTAGACAATAAGAGAAAAACAGTGTTGTGTATGTGATAACTAGTTTAGTATCACAACTGGTATCACTGTGGATGTATTGTACATTTGAATAAAAATATTAAAAACACTGAGTAAGCATTAGTTTTTTTTTTCAAAATTAAAGGTAGAATATGCAAGATATTTGTATCTCCAGATATGACCTACAGATATTGATGTAATATTGAAGATTTGGGTGATATGTGCTTCCTTAATGACAAAAGTGTATGAATGAAGAGCGGCGCAAAAATGAAGACCATTCTTGATACAGAAGATTAAAAATTTTATTTAACACAACTGCTTGTGAGCATGGAAAGAAACAATATAAAAATCCAAAACATATTTACATCTATAGTAAAACATGCAGAGTAACCCATATATTTTAGTGGTAACTTAAAAATACTGTCATGTTTTCAAAGTAGGGTTTGTGCAAAGACATTGGGTGGCATTTCAAGTATCAGGAGCAAAGCGAGGGCATGCCGTTCAAATTGTTGGGTGAGGGTGAAATCACATTGCTGCTTTTGAGATTAGTTCTCAAACTATGGCACAAGTACAACTGGTTTTCCCATGTTAATAGTTTTGTGTTTTGTCCTTAATTCATTCTGGCTCTATTTCTGTAACAATGAGCCTCAAAAGTGTTAAAGTTAAGAATGAGTTTGTACCACAGCTAACAATTGATTTTTCGCTCTTTCTTTCACTGTTTGTGGACAAAATATCAGATATAGGGCCTTTAATCAAATGGTCCTAATGGAGGCTAAAAAATCTGTCTTTGCACTTAAAATTAGACAATACATCTTAATTTACTTGCAATTTGATGTTTTTTTCTTGTTTTATGCGGAAAAATGCTTATTCTACAGGCAGATTTTTCCACTTGGCAAGTCAAGTAATTTGAACTCTTCAAGATATATCCTTTTGTCAGTGATTTTGCTCATTTGGTTTCTGGTTTATGGAAGGGTATAAGGTAGGACCATATAGTATTTAGTAGTCAAAACTGGCATGCCCGCTCTTTGGTCCTGCCTTTTTTAAAAGTGCCCCCGCGCTACGTCTAGAGAGTCAGGGCAAAAAAAACAAAAACAAACAGAAAATAAGGTTGTAAGGTCAAATAAGATGAAATACTCTTGCCATTTTTAGTTTGAAAAAGGCTAAATTGTCTAGTAAAATCCCTTGGCTAATAACTTCACGACCTACAGGCAGCTAGAACACAGGCAAAAACGTCTGGTGGTATTATAGCTGCAATCAAGTGGCAATAGCAATGTAACAGATTTTCCGTTGACCTCAATGGGCAAAGAAAATGCAGCGTCAATACAATATAATAAAGAACACGCGGGTAACTCTAGTCTATAGGTAGTGGTTCTCTCAAATATGACGCCTCAGACTCAAAAAAGCAATGTCCCGATTTGAGATAAAATGTATTCAACCCACATCAAAGTGCATTATAAAGTTAGAGAAATGTGATAAGAAACGATACTACTATAGTGTTTGCATTGTACAACTTCATAGCAACACGGGAATATATTTGGCATTTATAGTTCGAAGGGATAGTGCAGGGTTTTGCTAGAAATGTTTCATACTCAATGTGTTTTTGATTATTTGAAGTGCCAATTTGGAGACGCAGACAGGAGACATGAACCAAACAAGCCCTTATTGAACATCTACAGCTACACCGACTTCTATCTTTGTACAATCTTAAGAGGTCTCTAGAAAGTATTTCAGCAGATTAAGATGCAGACCAATTGTAGATTAAGATTAGTGAAAAATCGATGTTAAAAATAAATGTCTAAATCATTTTGAAAAAGGTCTGAGTGGATACATTTTACACACTCACGAAGTACCACAGTGAACGTACTCTGGCTTCAAAGCAGCGAGTCCCAAACCTTTTATGCCATGCCAGGAACCCCCCAAATAATTAAACGCCTCACTATCATGCGCCGTTTGTATACATTTCAAGCAGCAAAACATAAAAACAATCTAGTTTAAAAATATGTATCCAAGTTTATTTTGGCACTTGACCTCCATATGTACAGATGTGCTCAAAAGTTTACAAACTCTGGCAGAATTTTGACAATTTTTCAAAGAATATGAAAGATAACACAAAAGGTTTTAGTGGCTGTGTGAAGCCATTTATGGTGAAACAACAGAGTTTGCTCTTTTTAAATTATAATGAAAAAAGAGAGTACCAAAATGACCCTGATCCAAAGTTTACATAACCCAGTTCTGTGTATTGCCACTTTAGCATCAATGACAGCCTGGAGTCTTTTGTGGTAGTTGTGGAGAAGGTTCTGTGTATAATCTAATGATAAAGCGGCCCATTCCTCTTGATCATAAACTTTTGATCAAGGTCATTTTTGGTACTTTCTTTATTCATTATGATTTAAAAAAAAGCAAACTCAGTTTTTTTCACCACAGATGGCTTCACACAACCACTAACTATGAGTGAAAAAAAAAAATCTGTTTGTGTTATCTTTCATGTTCTTTAAAAAAATAGTCATAAAATCAAAAATTCTGCCAGAGTATGTAAACCTTTGAGCACAACTGTATCGCCTCATACATACAGAAAAGGGGGAAAAAGTTAAATTTAGTTCATTAAATTTGATCAAAAAACATTGTACTTTGAAAATATCAAATTGTCTAACTTCCTGTTTAAAGAAAGTAATTTTACATAAATAAGATGAACTAGTCCGATATACAGTATCAGTGTGGTTTTGCTCACATAAACAAATCAAAAGTTGTAAAAATCACCAAATTCTGTATATGAATGGACATTTAATAGATATAATATACGCGAGCTCTGATAGAAGTATTTTGAAAGTCTAGTCTTCAAATTTCTAGTTCATTTTTTGTATGAACCTCAGTTTCAGCAAATACTACAGTCCTAGTGCTCCTGTTTGCTTCTCCAAGATGATGGCAGTGACAAATTCATACCAATGGGAACGAAATACTGATTCATGTTCAAAACCCCGTCTTTACAAAACACTGAACTATCTCTTATTAAAACTTAAAGTTAGCTATTTGTGCTTTTGACTTTATAAGGGAAAAGGAGGAGATTTCACAATATTACGTCTTGTATAATCTTATATACAATGCTAAAAAAAAGCCAGCCTATCAAAGCTCTTTACTTTATATAAAAAAGCAACAATAAACTCATACAGAAAGGCCCTTTATCGAAAGATTCTGTTTCTTTTCCTATTGCGAATAAAAGTTATAACACTATTTTTATTTTTTTTAAATCAGGGAGTACCGTCAACACTGAGCACACCAACACAGACACACGTAGGCAGTGACTCGGACATGTGGCATAAAAAGCGACATATCTCAATACTTTTTTTTTTTGCATTGCGGTCAAGACATTGTACAAATACCCCGTTCAAGCGTTTCCTACTAACAATACTGAGAAGAAGTACTGTACGTTTCAAGTTAGATTAGTTATATTTCGCCAAAAAAGGACACAAGGCTTGTTCAGGATGTGCGTGTTTGCTATCGAAGCTCATCAGAGGCGGGCAGTACTTGTAACAAACTGGGTAAACGCTGTGGTTTGCATTAAAGTGGAGATACAAGAGACAAAGATTAAACTACAAATTTTCTTTCGCGATTACTTGGGAATCAAAACGAATCGTGATGAAATCTATGGTAAATTTTTGGCGTGGGGCTTTTAGATGGACTGGTCTACTGTACAGCCGATCCTTTGGCAGTAGCAGCTCATTGTTTGGATTTTGTGGAATAAAATGGAAACTATATTGTAATAAATGGTACTCGATGATACTTTGACTTCATTTTTGTCTCTTATATCTTTTCTTAAAGCCATATTTATCTCTACTGCTTTCGTAAAAGTGGGAAAAGCGTTTTATTTTCGTGTAGTAGAGTAAATCTCAATAGGCCTAAAATGTAAAGCCATATTTATGTGCCTGTATTATACATTTTTTAAAGTAATACTTGCAGAAATGCTGGATACCCTTGCCTTTATGAAGATTTTTGAAGTGTACTGACTTGTAGTTTCACCACCAAATACTGTACTGGAGGATTGCAATACAGTTCAATTTCCATTTTGAGGAGACTTCGTCTGTCCTACCCGCCTCTGATGCTAAATGTTAGCGTATGGCCAAACGTAGCTTGTGACTTGATCTACCGAACACTCAGTAACAGCGACACTGGTCTCCGTAGAGGGGCCGTAAAAAAACACTACAAGCTCCGGTGAAGCTTTGGCACATCAACTGCAGGTCTGAAGCGATGCGGGGTTTACACGTTACCGCGACAACTGGGCGTAGTGAGAGCATATCGTCAATACAAGCGGAACAATTAGTGGCCCTTTATGTAACGGATAAGATCGGGTTAGTTGTTGTAACATAAACAACTACTTTTGGCATTGAGCTATCAGGAGCTAAATGTATGTGGTATACCCTGCTTCTACTGTAGGCGTCTCTGTACAGTCTGAATGTACATGAACACCGATACAAAAGTCACAACGCGCCGTTTACATGTGGTGAATGAATCGAAGCTACATTCATATAATAGCTACCCTCGAAAGTATCTAGCCTTAGCCGTTTTAGTCGTTAGGTACACAGTGTGCTTTAAGCAATAGGAGGCAATATTGAACTTCTCTATAAAAGTTTAGACAAAGTAAAGGGTTAAAAACTGAGCACTGAGTTTGAGGAAAAAGATCCAACTAAATTCACAGCAATTTTCCAACTTTCAACGACAAACACGAGCACGTTTCACCTCAACAATCGCACACACGTCACCGCACGTCACCGCACGCTCCTCCATGTCTATAGAGTAACAATAAATGTAGGATTTCACAGAAATAATAATAAAATGTTAACAAAACAAAGTGCAAACACAGCTGCCATTATCGAAATGTGGCAATTTGTCAAAAACCTCAAAATACCTCCGAGGCCGTAGCACAAAACTTACAAAATCGTTTTTTGTAGTGTGTAAAAAAAACAACATCACCATCAACAACATCGAAAACATCAACTTGACAACATGGAGCTTGTGGTTAGATTCAGTTCAGATTTCCACAGGAAAACTAGTCTTAGCCGGGACCCCCAAAGCCTCGGGTCACACAGGCTTGGAGTAACCGAAGATCCCCACAGGGAAGTGCTTCACGTGTGTGGGCCACTGCGCGGCGAGCTGGAAAAACTTCACATCGTTCCACTCCACGCCGTCAATCGTGACTGCAACACAAAGACACAGTGAGATCTACAGCATGACGTTAACCTCTTAACTCCCGCCTTAATCGAGCGCATTTTCTCCAGTTTGGCTTTACCCAAATCTAAATCTTACAGCCTATAGGCCAGTGTAACGCCTCATTTGAAAACTAAGACCTACAAAACTCATCTAAGCGTCTTCCTCGTTATAATGGTCACACCCTCGCCTTTTCGTTGCTTTCTTTGACATGTATCGTGGCTTGATTATAGCTACATTACAGTAAAACAAACTAAATGCGGCCAAAGCGCTACAAAAAAGCAATGAAAAAATGATATGAAAAAAAAAAACCACAATGAAACCAAGATGAAAACATGGCGAAAACATGATAAAAAACACAACAAAAACAAGGAAGAAGATCAGTTTTGTAAGTCTTAGCTTTCAAATGAGGCGTCACACTGGCCTATAGGCTGTAAGCTCCAGTCGAGAAGCTTTTAGATTTGGGTAAAACTGGAGAAATAAGCTCAGTTAAAGTGGGGGTTAAAAATAGGAAATACTTTATCCATTTATTGAAGATCTCGATTGATTCTGGGCCTGTGATGCTCTGAACTTTGGGTAAATGGCTGTTTTAAGCAATAGATAAACTTAACAATAAGCAATTTGCCATAAACATGTATCTGTTTTGTCATAGCACAGATCAAATGGAGTATTGTCTGTGTTCTGTTGGTGCAACTGTATGGTTTCAACGGCCATTTTATAAAATTGACCTTCAGACCGAGATAAGGTCAAATCAGGACTAAACAGGGTCTAAAAGGGTTCAAAGTATAAACTAAACTAAATTATGTCTAAATTGTGTGTAAACCAGAAAAAACCTAATTTCGAGCCCACTGCGAGAGATGTATGCTGTTTGTATGAGATGTATGATTTTGTATGCACATTTTCATTCAAAGAAATCTCAAGAAATTACATTAACGTCCCGGAGCGAGTATCAGAACAACATTTGATCGTACAACCGTGACACTCATTTGGCTTCTGTTTCCATACTGTGAAATCCTCCGCTTTCCCTCTATTAAAAAACAACTTAAAAAGGTTCAGGGACACGACCCAACAATCTAAAATGTGTTAAACCAGACTGTGTTATCAAAACAGACTATTCTCTACAAGTGTTATGCATAAGAAAATGTATGTGTCCGTCTCACCACCTTATAAAACTCGAGTTACGAGTCATGACTGTGGTGATAAATATTTTTCAGCAGCTTTCATCAGCCGTTAGATGAGGCCAATAATGTCAATGTCACCTCCGGCTCAGCTCACCTTGGATGCGGTTTGTGTTTGGTGAAAGGCTTCCTGTAGACGTCAGTGAACAACATCGGATTGAAAGTGATTTTTCTTGTTTCTTGCAGATGTGGGTCACCTAAAGTCTGCGCTCTGAACATAACCCTCTTCAGTTACTCCTTGACTGTTTTGTTTCTAGGTCACGCTCTAAAGTTAAGTAATCTTCGAGTGAGCAGCAGAGGGCAGTGTGGCGCCACGTACCTCTCAACATGGTGTGCTGGTGCTTGGCGGTGCAGATCAAGCGGCTGATTCCGTCGATCACTTGGCTCTTAGAGTCCAGCTCTTTCTCCTTGGGCTTCTTACTGAGGAAGATCACTGTAAAGCAAACAGGAAACAGGACTGAGATGTGAAGTCTCTAAACTTTTATTCATTACAGGTGAAACTTGGAAAATTTGAATATCGTTAAAAAATGCATTCACTTCTGTTATTCAACTTAAACTGTGAAACTAATATATGATGGACCCATTACATGCAAAGTGAGACATGTATAGCCTTTATAATTTTGATCACTATGGCTCAGCTTGTAAAAAGAGATTAAAAATCTCATAAAATTAGAATATTTTGAAAATGGACTGTAAGCCAGAATCATCCAAATGATAACAAATAAAGGCTTGACATAAATCACTTTGCATGTCATGAGTCTGTATTATATATTAGTCATTTTAAGTTGAATTACAGAAATAAATGAACTTTTGAACGATATTCTAATTTTCAGAGTTTCACCTGTAAATGTCAGGTCTGTAAGAAGCAGGAGATTGTACTTCGATCTTCTTCAACACCAACAAAACGCCAGTTTGTGCACATGCTATGGGGGAGGTCAAAGTCCAGTGTCCTTGAACGTATGGGCTGCGTGATTTTGTGCAAATTCTTTTTTAATTAAAACAAAAGTTGGCATTACTATTCCAGCCATACAAAACTTTGCTTTTTGCCCTTAACTGCTTTAAGGGCACAAAAAATAACACTTTCTCATGATTCTTTCCTTAAAAATAAATGTTTGTATGCAATTACAGAGGTTCTAACTTAAACTCTGGAAACCCCAACTAGATTCATATTGTGGGTCGAGGGATTGTTTAATCAGTCACATGAGCAATAATTGAATCAGTTTGAGAAGAAACACTGTATTTTGATATTAAGTATACTAAAACAGGGACAAACTGTATATTGTTTACTATAAGTGAAAATAAATTCTGGTCGCAGCTCGTCCTGATGCGATGAATGTGGCTCCCGCAGCTTCACCAGTTGAGAATATTTACATGAGCGCGTCTCATTTTCTCTTCCTCAACACTTTCAACTTTTGATTAAATGACTAACGCAACATATTTCCCCCTCACAGCATATAAGATGGATGTAAAATGCCATTGCACTCCCACTTCCTGCCAGTTCTTAACTTCACAATAATAGCTGCGCTCCAGGCCTAAAACATACCTTTCTTGTTCTTCTCCTTGGTCACCACGGTCATGGCCATGCTGGGGGGCGGGGTCAGCTCTCCTCCGCAGGGCAGTCTGCTCACCTGCAGAGACCTGAAGTTACTCTTTAGGGTGTTTTTGATGCCCACGTCCCGTTTCTCTCCCTCCTTCTTCTTCTCAGGGCCCTGCCACGTCCAGTAGTCCACCTGCAGCCCCATCACCTCGCTGCCCGAGCATGGAGAGCTGCGATAAGAGAGACCACGAAATACGGTTATATAGTATAGTGAGAATAACAATCCAGAATAATAATGTTTTAGCTCATTATTTGATCATCTTTAGAGCTCTAAAACAGGCAATACGTCAATCATATTTTACAATGTTAAAGCTAATATGTCGTCATGTCTCGTCGTACCCAGCTCCAGACAGGGCAGTGGACACAGACGGGGACTGGGGAGGGGTACTGCCGATCTCTTTCCCGTACGGGCCGGTTGTGGGGGCGTTGGGGAGGACAGGATGCTCGTGTTGCCGCCCATTGCATCATCGGAATCCACTGCAAACGCAAAGTGAAGCCAATTACTCACACGCTACTGTACATGACAACGAGGCCAGGCGCTTAACGCTCACATCTGTCTATTGGATTTAGTAACAAAGCACAGTATTTTACAGTAATTTCTATCATGTAGTATCGATACATTTACTTGCATTTTTAATCTCATCTGACATTTATTCAACCAGGAAAGTGTCAGAATCTCTTTTTCAGGTAACCCCTGGTCCAAGAAGGTATTTGATTGAATATGTTTTAGTCGGAGGAAGCAGCAGAGCAACCAGAGAAACCACACACACTAGATAACAATTACTTAAAGGGGGGTATTATGTAAAATCGACTTTTTCAAGCTTTATATCATGTTATTATGTCATTCCCTCATTAAACACATGCCTGGAGTGTTGCCTTGGCTCATTCACATATTTTTGAGTAATCAGTAAAAACTTAGACGGCAGCCATTTTAGGTGTAGCTATGCCTCAGTCCTCCTAGGAACGCCCCACCTCCTGGAGACGCCTCTGGACCTTTTGTCACCAGCCAAGCCACCAACCACTGCTTCTCAGCTCAGCAGAGGCCCCTCCCCGCACAGTAGTGTTGTTGTTTAGATGCCTCAGCAGTGTGCTGAAGGGGGCGTGTCGGAAAGCTTCTTAAAGAGACAGAGGCCTATTTCAAGACGTTCAGTACAGCCATTTTGAGAGAGCAATTTTATTCAAGGCAGTTATTTTAATTTACTGCATATACAGACCAACAGAAGGTTACGTCATCATTGTAGTATGCTATAGACTGGTGCTATGTGATTGAAAAAAGCATAATACCCCTCTTTAAAAGTGCTTGCATTATCGGAGTTTGTGCTGCTTTTGAATAAGTTTGGACTAATGTATTGGAACAAGAATGGCTTTGACTTTTTTTGTGTGTGTCTCATTTCATGTGTTTTTGTCTTTTATCTTTGCTTGTTCCATTGGCAGTCCAATTTCAACACAGTCCAAACCTATTCAAAATCAACAGAAATCGTCATTTATCTACATTTTTCCTTGGCAAGACTCTACGCAGAAAGCAAGCAGTTTTATGGACACTGATTTACCGAGTGTTTATATGCGTGTGTAAGTGTTCACGACTCCACCAGACCACCACTGAACACAAGTATCTCACATCTATCTCGGAGATCTTGCAATCCAAAGCAGATAACCGTTATTTGCCCTTTGTGGGTTATTTTTCACAGACAAAAATGGAGATTACATCGCGCGCTTGATGACAGTCTTCAGGGCTAGATTAATCGGGTTTTGATGGTTTTGATTAATTTTCCAATTTTGTCACATCTCTAAATTACAGCACCATATTTACAGCGATAACGAGCTTAATCCATCATTTTCAAACCACTACATATTAAGTATTAAGGCGATGTGTCTTTGGTGTGCCTCCGTACCTGACGTTGACAGGCTTTGCTCCACAATTCCTACTTTCACAACCTGCAAGGACAATATATGTTACGAACAACGTACAGCAAAAAAGTATAAAATAATCGTTTGTCGCTTCTTACCCCAATAAATGGCACAAATTTCTGGCAGGAGTCCTCGTCTGGGCTGTGGGCAGACAGCAGACAAAAAAATGAGATGGTTTCCTATGTTTTATGTCTTTCTACATTACTTATTATAGGTATCATTTCCAAAGTGCACACAGAGAGTCAATGAGTCCTGGAGCAGACATGGCTTTGATATGGAGGGAAGGGGACAGATGTGTCACCATGTCCCATTGCAGATATGGCACATGACTTTGCTTTGGTGGCAATGGGGTCAATCTTTTGGGGGCGGGTCAAAATGAGATGGATGAGAGAGTTGCTCCTTACAACCAAAACAATATGAACGGCTACAGAGGGAGTTGGTAAACTTCGTCAATCTTAGGATTCCAATGAGGTAGATGAGGCGAGATCCCAGACTAATCTCTGTATAGAAAAAGGGAAAGTCTGTAGTTCAGCTGGAGAGACTAGACCTGAGTGGATGTTGGTGCAGATTGACAGCTATGTTTCCATCATTTTTACTGTATAAAATAAAACATCTAAACTTACAAACAAATAAATCACAGGACAAATGCTTAATGGAATTTAACTTTCAGTCGTCTGCGGTATAGTTTTTTTTTAATGGCGTGAATCCTTTGTTCTTCCCTTTCTTTTTCAAGACTCTGAGATCGGTCCCGAGTCAAAAGCCAAGTGGTCCTTTTGCAACTGTTTCATCATCCGCAGATCTGGGACCACCCACAGCAAACACGAGAAGAAACACAAACACTCCAGGCTCCGGTGAAAAAAATCAATCTCTCTCTAAAAGTCATTGTGTAGAGAGATGTACAGAGGGAAAAAATAGTCAGTTTTCCCCGCCAGGCTATTGTGTGTCCAGCCATTACATCTTTTATTGGACTGGTATTTAAGCGCTGAAGCAGTAGTAGTAGTGCTCCCAACAAAAAACACTCCAGGGCTTTTGTAAGTTGGATTGTACGTGGCAATTGTATAAAGTTGTTTACTGTGTGGGTATACGTCTCGATAAGTGTCTTCAAAAGCCGTTTAATTTAATGGACGTACTGAACTGAAATGGTTTGTAAAATATATCAAACTGTGCAGCCCTAGCAACAATGTATGAATGTTTGTTGCTACAATCACACAAATGTCTCCTTACTTACCCAAAGAGCGTGAGCAGCAGCATGCCCCAGCTCCCCTCTCTTCAGACCTGACCCATTCAGGTGAATATCCAGAGAGCTTTCTAACCCTCACCCTATTGCCCGCACATTCTGCAATTAGGAGGACGACCTCAACTGTGGGGGAGAAGCACTCCACTCCAAGCTTCTCAAAAAATGACAGCAATATTTTTATAGTTGAAATCATTGGCTGAAAAATAACCATTAGAAAGTGGAATGACAATGACTATAGTATAGTAAAAGGCAGTCAAAAAGAAGCAACTGAGTCACTCATGTCTATGATAAAATGTGCCCTCTGTCTTACAGTGTGATGTTACTTCTGGCCAGGAATTATTTCATTATGTAAAAGAAAATGTCTTGTGATGGGGTAGCCACTAAGCTTTTTGCTTCGGCCAACTCCTTTGTTTGCTTGTTTAAATGTTTTTTCTTTAAGGAAGAGGGGAGTAGGATCAGAGTAGGTTTGGGCCAGTCTGTCTTTGTCTTGTGTTAATGTTGATGTTCCTTTTAAAATGTTGTATTGTTTTGTTGTTTCGTAGTGAGTGGTGTTGCGTGGGTCTGGGAGTACCGCTTCTTCCATCCCCTTTTCAAACTCCATGTATGTAAATTGATAGTGAATTTTTATCATTGTATAATTTTTCTGTTTCTATGACAGTGAACTTGTCATTCAATCTGTTATATGCAGGTTCAAACAAACAAACCCCTGACTCACATGTCCTTTAAAGTGCATTATGACACGTTAGACACCATTTTTGCTAAAACATACAGTAGTCAACACAATTATATCAAGATTGTGCTAAAGATTGTACCCAGCTTTCTTTAGTTTGACCATATTTATAATTTCACTTCCTTTTTGGACACCGACAGGAAGTGACATAGATGAAGGCAAACAATTTTAAACTGTTGCATGCCGAACTAAGTCAATGAGAAATGAGTCAAACTGCTGTGGAACTTTACCTCTATCTATGTCACTTCCTGTCAGCAGCTTAAAAATTCAAATAAAGATAACGTTTCTGCCCAACATTTTTTCATTAAAATTGCTGCCTCACTGAAATAAAAATGATAATTATGCAACTGATGTTATCCTTCTAATAAGTCATATTTTCAAAAGCATTAAAACCTGTCATATACATTTTAAATCCCACACGTGTTCATTCATTATACTCAGATGTTCCATGTCACAATAAAGGACTTTAACACACATTCTTACATAGACACGAGTGCATCAGAGCTTCTTTTTGACTGCCTTTATACTAGCCACTCTACTACCAAGCCTATAGTGATTGTTATTCCAAGTTTCATGCCCTGTCCTTGAAAAGCTTTGCCAATGTGAATCTAATAAGACCCCCGAAGCACTCGCCCTCATCTGGTTCTCTATTGATCACCATTAGATAGTTGTTCTGCTCAAAGGCTCACAATAAAAGCATCAAATACAAAAGCGACTTCAAAAATCCATCATTATTAGTCCCTTGGGCGTCATGCTCTAATAATGAGACATTTATTCCAGGGTTGTTGTGAAAAAATGTACACAAACCATCGCATATCAAAAGTGAAAACATTCGGGATTGCTTGGCGGTTGTTAGGCAAAAAACTTGTTAGGCAAAAACACAGCAACAACAAAACATCGGCGACACACAGAGAGGACATAAAGTAAAGTAACGACAGCACACCAAAGACACGCTGGGAAACAGTGTGGGAAAAAGTGAAATAACGGTGAGCTTTGAGACGTGAGATGTCAAGACAGAAGGAGCTCAAGCCAAACGTGGGAGAGAGTATAAGGATTCATTAGATACCTGATGTAAAAATCAAAATACAAACTTCTTTTCCTTGAATGCAAATCAGAGGGGAAAGGGGGAGGGAGAAGGAATGCAGAAGTGTTAAATGGTGTGCTACACTGAGAGCTGTCAGAGATGGGTTCAAAAACCGAGAGAAAAAGTGATGGTCCGTCCTAACTCCTTTTAAGAGCGGAAACTAGGTCAAAAGCAAAAAGTGGTGTACGAAATTGGAATGAGCGTTTTGCTAAAGGGAGAAGTATGGCTGTTTTGCATGTTGCTGTAGAAGCGAGAGCGAATGAGTTTTTAATAATATACAGAATCCAAAATGTATACTTGTAGGATATTGAAAACATGCGGTATGTGAAGTTAAAATGAATTGCTATTTTGGGATGTCTCCTCTGGGGCAGTGATAGTGATTGAACGTGAACCGACTTCTGAAGTAGTAAAAATAAATCTTCAATTAGTTTATTAATGGCTTATTTGTTATCATGCAAAGCACTCGAGTAAAAGTAGCATATTTTAAAACAACACATTAAGAAATACGCTGTACTACATGATCAAACCTAAAGCTCACTAACAGTAGCCATTGAGTTGCACAGTATATCGAGTTAGGTGATATAATATCATTATCGGAAGAAGCCACAATATGTCGCAAAATCACAAAGGTTTTCCATTTGAATTACATATTGCTAATGGAGCCTAAAGCAAAACATATAGTAACTAATAATGTGCAAAAGTTCAGATTTTGTAAGATTTTTTTTTTTTGGTCTTGTTTTGACACACGGTCATTGCAATATTCAAGACTTCTTTTGACATATTGTGCAGCCCGAGTAGCTACCTTATATTAGTGCACTATCGCATGTTGTACTAACTACAAAGTAAAAGAAAATGTTACTCCATACTTTATAATTTTATCTTTGAACTGAGTATGCACTATTATTTTTGATCTACAGATGCAAGCGTGCGCAAAGGAACTGAAGAGAAGGTGTGGGATAAATAATATCAAATGGCACTTGATGTAAATTCAACTCAAATGCTGTGGTGCTGTGTGTTACAATATACAGCTTTTAACAGTAACATTAACAATAATCAACTGAATTAAAATGCGGACATGCTCGTACGAGTACACACATGCACACACGTACAGTCTACAGCGTAGTGTGGGTGTGAGCGCTGACTGTACCTCTTCTGTTTGTAGGTGAGCATGGCCTCTGAGATGGGGAACTGGTGTGACACATTGGCTCCGGCTAAATACTGCACCACCCGTCCCGCTACGTCTATGTTATCTGCAAACAGAGATAGGGAAATGAATTATTGATGAGGTGTTTACAACCTTGACTCCCTAGATCACAGTTAACACAATTATATTTAAGATTTTTGGACAGTTTTTTTGTGATTTGATCTTTTTTGTCAGTGAATTCATGTATTGCTAAGACAAAGGACACTGGTAGGGACCCATCTTTGCCTTTTGTTTGGCAAAGTCTGGCATCCCAGCCACGTCTTGACAAGCTGTTTTTTTCTCTATCGAGGTGCAAAATCTTGGTAGGTGTGGGAAAAAATTGCATTAAACATTTATATATTGACTAGATAACAGGGAGGAGTGTTGCAAAAGTCATCAAACCTGTGAGCGAGCAGCCGCTGAAAGACGATAAATTAGATGTCAGACAAGCGGTTCGTGTGGTACATACAGAACAGCGTGCATTCTGGGTAATCTGACATGTGGAAACAGGCTGACAGTGAAGGATGAATTAATTTGTTCCCCAGCTTCCCCTCTGGATGAACTGACCACACAGCTATAATAAGTCTATATCATACAAAAACACTTTTTCCTTGTTAAATACTTACATCTGGAGCAGTAGTTTATTCATTAAGCCCATAATCCAACGCACACAAATGGTCTGGTTTATTTACTAAGCGAGGTGCTAAATTGCAAGTCCTACTTAAAGGCGCACTGACATTTTGGACTATACTGTTGCCATCAATACAAAACATGCTCCCGATGACCAGCTCGACACAGAAAATGCTATTTTTGCAGTGGGTAATCAAAGAATGGGTTTGGAGGAGGACCTGTTTAAATCTCAAATTCTTCTGACTTTAGTCACATCTCCATGGAGACGAGCTGGAGTTGTACACACTCCCAGTAAAGTCTCAGTCATGTCTTTAGGAGAAGTGAGCCGCTCACAGCAAAGGTACATGTTTGTTTGTACATTTATGAAGTATTTTTCAATGATGGAAATATCTGTCATAAAATAAACGCTTGTATTTCAATTTTATTTATTGGGTAAAATGTTACGCAGTTTGGCTTTACATGCATAAGCACATGCCACTTTATAGCATGTTGCACCTGATTTATCAATAGAAACCGTTTATAATTCTATGTATGATACAGTATATAAAACATATTAAAGATTAGTTGGTGCTGTAGCTTTTTAGCACTTATGTGAGACAAAAATCTGAACTGCCTTTTGCACCACTGAAGCACACACTATCTACTATATTTTTCATGTGAGCAAACACAAAGTAAATCAGGCCCAAAGTGTGAGAGACGTTGCTAACCACACTGTTCCCTAAAACTGCAAAGCTAAATTCTCACCAGCCCATGTTCTTATGTTTCAGGGTCACTGTTGTATCCTTACATAGACATCATTTCAAATTATAAATTGTAAAATATCAATGCTGGGGTACATAAAGGCATAATTTTAAGCCTAATTTATGCATAATATATTCACATTAATGAGTGGGAGACTATAACTGGGAGACAGTCACTGGCACCTGGCACAGGCAGGATATTACAGCTCAGCTAATTTACACAGATCAGATCGAAACCCGGGCAGCATGTTTTGACATGATTTTCCAAGCACTTTTTTCTAACTCATATGAACATTCCTGCAAAAGGTTTTTCCAGAGTTCGTAAGTGTTACATGAACGCCCCAATATTTCGAGCATGTTGGCAAATCTAATATATTTGTTACACCTCAATTTAGTTTTATTAAGCTGCCTTTTTTTTATATAGATTTCATTCTCTATAAAATGCCTTTTGCGCATCTGATGGCCAGATGCGCAAAAGGCCAGATTTACACATATTACTACAGAAAATGTGCAGGGACAAATTCCTTATATGTGAAGTAAAAATCCTTCCCTTGTGGCTGAAATGAAAGCCACAATCCTATCTGTTCTTTTTCCCTCCAGAACAGCCTCATCCTACTACACCTGAGTTATTGGACAGCCCTGACAGATCACAGAGGAGGGGAACATTGTTGCGATGTTCACTGGCCCAAAGCGCAGTCCGGTTTCTGTCTCCTGCAAAACGAGATAATGTCTTCTTTCCATCTATTAGCTGCTGACCCGTACACTGACCCCATTTGTTTCCCTTCAATTGGCTCAACATTAGAACAAGCTTCACAGAGCCGAGAGAGAGGGGGACGCAGCGGTAGAGGTCTGGTGGCAAACTCTGGGATGTTTTTCCTTAAATAATTCAGAAAGACAAATAAGTAATTTCTTTATCTTTGAGCAGGCAGACTTAAATAAGGTCTAAAGGTTTGAAATGATATTGAGATTAGGTTCTGTTATGTATTGTGCATTATGTGAGATAAATATAATAATGTACTTTTTATAGAGCCACAGATTTGTTTTTGGTCTTCGAAGCTGTTTTAGTATCAACTTTGATTTGGGTAACATTAACTCTATCTTTCGTGTGATCTCCGAGTATAATTACCTGAAGTGGGCCGCTCCGTCCTGCAGAACAGCTCCCTCCAGGCCGTGTCCATGAACAGATTGTTGAACTTGCCGTCGAAGGAGGCCACGTGTTTGGCCAAAGGTTGTGAACCTAAACACGGCGCATCAACAATAAAGTTAACAAAAGCAGCATTTTCCATTCCATTTTCTGTATTTACTCAATAACTTTTAGAAATAAGGTACAAAACAGGCACACATTTGGACTGTGAGCGATCTTTGTCGACATACCAATGGGGACGACCAGGAAGCGGATATACGAGAGCCAGTCAGGTGTTTTATTGGCCAGCTGCTCCACGAAGAACCTCAGTATGGTGCTGAGGTAGCTCTGGTCTCCTGCCACCGCCACTTTCATCGTCGGAGGAGTCTGCGCGTTACAATTGCAGCTGGAGAGAGACGGAAGAGAGAAGTGATTAAGTGAAGGGAATATGGAACAGCTTATTGTTTTGTAGCTTTTCACAGCGGCCACCTGTGCCGGATCGAGCGCTGTTGTTAGCCGCGTGTGCAATATTTTCTGATATACATGTGTTCATTGTAAAACATACAGAAATATGTGGCCTCAAAGGGTGAGACGATCATATGTACAAGTCAAGAAAAAACTGTTCTGAAACTTAATTCAATTCAAAGTCAAAGATTTTATTTGTCAATCATTTCACAATGAATCGGAATAGTTTATTCTCTTGTCCTTGTTGTGAAGCAGGGGGTGGGGAGTGAGGGTTGGGAGCACAGGGAAGGGAGAAAGTTCAGCTTCTACAACTACAGCAAAATCATGAAACTATATAAAACAATAACACACTGGAAAAATAATAATCATCTTAAGGAAATTACATAAACATCCTTGAATTAAGACATTAAATCGTAGAGTAGATTTGGTCTGGTCTTAGATAAGATAAAACCTATGAAACCAATTGAACAAGTTTTTTTTTTCTTAATTCAGCATATTTCGTATCATTTCAAGTGAAAAATAAATATTTGTAAAAGTAAAAAGTGAATTTCTCTGACTTAAAGTTCAATTCATGCTTATTTCAATGGCATTAGCAATTTAATCTTATTTTAGATGAGTTCAAACCGAGTCAAATTCAACATAAAGAACCCTTTTATTCAAGTGATTTTAAGTAATTTATCTATTTAATATTGTAATTTTTCCAGTGCATGCTTCACATATTGATTTGTTTGGGTTTGCAGTTAAAGGCAGGACAAAACTGACAATCTATTAGCGCATATAAAGAAATTAATATCTTATAATCCAACAGAGAAAGCCAAACGTGACAGCAAAACATTGAAAACCTTCCAATAATTTTCACACGGGTGTCTTATTGCTCCATCTGTGTCAAAAATGTCAGAAAAACCTTCGAGCACAGAGAAACTGTTAGCTCAGCCAGGGGCAAGCATACCAGAGGAGTCAAACCGGCGGGTTTGTGGCGTGAATAAGGGAGGGGAGTATTTTTTCAAAAACACCAAATGACGAACCAATGACAATGACCCAAATCTGCACATTTACTGAACGGCTAAACTTCTCTCTCACTGACGTCTTTTGCAGAGGATTATGACTCCAGGCTTTAAGACTCTGGCAGCGCTGAAGAGGCATGCGAGAGTTAGATGAGTAAACTGCATAAGGGGGACAGGTGTGTTGAGGATAATAAAAATACACTACTAGCTCAGACAAAATCAAAAGCGTGCTTGACAGGGGGCTGACATGACCCCGTCTCCTGCCGATGTTAAATCCAGAGATGAAGACGGAAGATCCAACAGAGAAGCAGAGGTTTGTGTTTTTCGGGCATGTTGTTTTGCAGAAAGAGTGATGGCTCCTGTGAAAGCTCCTGGCACCAAGCTGTGATACAAATGTAAGTCTATCGTATGAGTAAGTAAACAAGCAACAAGGATCCCCCTTGGCTCAAGATTTGGAAACGTATGCTCAAATGCACACATTTCTACAAATACAAATATGAGAGCTAATGACTCTACCTGGGAAAAAAGAGGAAACCACCTGGATTTGACTGAGCAAATAGGTATTGTACAATTACCGTAGTGAGGAATTGTCCTACGAATTTACAATGGGAAGGACACAGGGGAATCATCATCATCATCAACACAAGTTCTTGCAACAATGGTGGATATAAATCTCGTTCCAAAAGCTTATCGAAACAATGCCACAGCAAATGCACGCTGTAATCAAAGCGTAATAAAGGCGGTCCAAGAAATCAAATGTTATAGTGCGTGGCCTTTTTGTTTTGTGGTGACAGTTTTTTTCTGACCAGGCAGTGTAGAAAGAAAGTAAGAGTGGTGAATAAGTGTTGCACATAGCGAGTAAATACGCTGGGTTTTATGCTACTTCTCAGTGTTGTAGAAAAGGTGTGTATAAAAGTACGTCCAGCGCCCACACTTACAATCTCTGGATGCGCGTGACGATGGTATTGAACGCGGCCTGGACGTCTGCAGCGGAGCAGGTGGACACTATGGGCTGGGCCTGTTCGTTAAGCAGGTCGGCTACGTACTGCACAGACACACAAGAGAGGGATGCAAGGAGTCAATTATCAAAAGATATTACATTAGATTTGAAATTTACTGCACATTTTAATAAACAAATTCAGATTCATTAACGCCTGAGATAAGATTAAAATATGACCTGCTAAATGAATATAAGGATTGCACTTATTTCAGAGCACGTTTAAAGTGCATATGACACCTGGCTTTCCTTTAGTCTGGCCATTTTGGTGATGTTTCTAGTTTCACTTCCTTATTGGACACCGACAGGAAGTAACATAGAAGAAGGTAAACCATTTTAAACTGTTGCCGTGCAACCATGTTAAGTCCATGGGAAATGAGTCAAATTGCTATACGTTTGTTAAGTGTGACGTCACAACTTTCGCTTCCGGGTCCTGGCAGACGGGCAAATATGCAAGAAAAAAACATAAACAACTCTTAAAAACAACCATCATTATTTCTGAAACTCAACAGAGAGTTACTGAAGCTACTCATTTCTCAGACTCATTAGCCAAAAATGCCGCACTTACTGCTAAAAAGTAATATTTACTAAAGTCGGTACTTCCGGGTTTAGCGTAGCTGCTGCGCTGTTAGCATCTTTCTCCGCTAACCCGGAAGTACCGATTTAGGTAAATATTACTTTTATAGCAGTAGGTACAGCATTTTTGGCTAATGGGCCTGATAAATAAGTATGTTCAGTAACTCACTGTTGAGTTTCAGAAATATTGATTGTGGTATTAAAGAGTTTTTTTGTAGTATCTCGCACGTCTGCTCAACATTTCTTCAGTAAAATTGCTGCTTCACTGAAATGAAATAATAATTATACTGATGAACTTGCAACTGATGTCATCCTCCTAAATAAGATATATTTTTATATCTACTTTAAGCACGGTAATGTGAGCAATTTATCCTAATGGAGAAAGATGAATGTTGTTTTAATCATAATTCTCCAGTTTAGTCTTATTTTACCCATGTTTTGGCCCTGATTTAGAAATTTCAAGTAAATTTGAAATTGAGTAAGAGTGTATTGCGTTAAAAGGGTTTAGCAAAAATATACAGTACATTTCAATTTCTTTCTCATATTGTGCAGCCCTAAGCATTAAAAGTTACAGAAAAGAAACAGGCCCACGAATTGATTATTATTACAGACAAACAAACCTGTCCCTGCCACTCGGTCGTGTTGATGAGGATGATGCACTCTGGTAGGCGCTCGTCAGAAATGAGGATCTGGTTGAGCTGGTCGTACACTGACTTCCTGGGGACCTTTACATAAATGAGATAAACGTGTAATATGGCGGTACAAGGGCAACATTGGAAAGTCTATACGGTGTTTCGCTGGTGTGTGCGGTACCTGTGCTATGAGCCGTGAGTCTGGGGAACACTCGCTCTCCATGCTGCTCGTGCGGTCGTTCTGGGCCTTGGAGTTCTGCCTGTCCTTCATGGAGGTGCTGCGCGTTCGCCTCTGCAGCTTGTTGTCCATTTTACTGAGGACACAAGGGCAATGCGCTCAATTACGCGCCAGTCCAAAGGCAATGTGCAAAGGTGCGTTTCCCAGGTGAGCACTGTCGACGCATGTAATTTGCACCGTTTATAATCAACCTCAATTTATATGCAATTTCCGACATGCTTGCGCCGCACAAGTGTCCCCAGTGAGGGATAAGTGTAGCTCATTGAAGCGGCGCACATTGAAGGACACGTTAGAAGTCGGAGCAAAGCATTTCAATAAGGACATTATATTAAAACCAACTGACTTTGAGTGCAACGATAATGCAGGGTTAGTACAGACACATAACAATGGACCTAATGAGTGCTTATGCATGTGTGCGGATTCAGCCCCGTACCTCGGAGACATGTGGTTTTGGGACTCGGTCTTGCAGAGTTTCCCCACTGTGCTGGTCACTCGCTCGGTGTTGACGTCCCAGCCGCTCACCTCGCCTTGCCCCGGACTGCTGTCGTCAGTCTCTGGCTCCTGAATGTGACGGGACGAGGGCAGAACATGAGCTGAGAATATTGTGGAGGTCAATAGTAATGCTTGTCATACAGGAGAGGCAGAGTAATGTCCCGGGACGTTTGGAATAGACTGATCGCATGTATTAAATATGAGGTGCTATCCGCATTTAGCGTTCGGTCCATGGTTGGCAAATTAGTGGGATAGTGATTATTCCAGTGAGCTCTTGAGGATCTGTCAGCAGCCTCATTTGGAAATGTATGACTGCAATGTCATCTGCCCAGCACTGCTTTCTGTTATGTAAGCTTTGTGACTAAATATCGAGCCTAAACACCACAAATAAACAAGAAGCAAAAGAAAACATTTAAAAGAAAATCCATTGGCATTTCAAAAAATCTTTGGTCTAATAAAATAACTACAACAAATTTATATACAAACTATTAACATGCAAAAAAATAAGAAATCAATGATGGGGCAACAAACATAGCTTCAGGCTTAACTCAGCTTGGAAGGGCATCAGATACTATACTGGGTACATGCACTGGGTACATGCACTGTCCCAACCAAAATAAAACCATGACTGGGTATCTTTAAACCTTTCTGTGCCAGTACTTTGAAAGAGACGTTTTTGGTGTGCTACATTCCTTATCTAGAACCAGTAGCTCTCCAGCCATTGTTTCCGAGGACTTTCTACATTTCTAAATACAACACAAAGGCAAATATAGTAAAGTATAAAATGGAAACTCTAGTCAAATTCTTAGATTGTGTGGATTATCGTATTGGCTCAAACTCAGCTTAAAGGATGAAGTTGTATATTTAAGCTGCTGTTATTGTTACACTAAAGTAGCTCAAGGTTGGAGAGTTCTCCTGATCTCAAACAAATGAAACAGGTAGATAATGTTATTGGTTATCTCTGAAGACTATTTCTTTGAGCAATAGTAGTAGATTTTTATTTAAGTTGGGAAAACTAAAATTTCTTTAGTGTTGTCTCAGAACACATGAGGCATTAATAGTTGGCGTCTAAAGAGAAATACTTTTTGGCTAGCAATTTCCCATACATTTTTTCCCATAAATTAAATCATTTTATTTCTGTATAAAAATTGTACATTTTGTATCTGTTATTATCTGTTATCTATTTCGCCTATTCCATATTAAAAGTACAACTTACAGCAAGCTTAAAGGCAATAGTAATTCAAAGTGATTTAATCAGAATTTAGTGTAAATCGACTTTTTTTTTTTTTTTAGCTCAATCCCTTTATGTGTGTAGTTGTAGCAATTGGCTTCGAGATAACTTCATAGTGTTGCAGTCCTAATGTTTGGGGGTTTATAAAAGAAAAATGTATCAAGAAATATTTGTACTTCATTCATGTTCCCAGCTACTGTGCTTTTCCAATAAACACAATTATAATTAGCATTTGGTCTAAATCTGTGAGTAATCTACAACAGATTCAGCTCTGCCTCTGCCCACTTCTCCAGACAGATTTTGCTGACTGCATTAGATCAAACCCAACATTCCTAATCAGTACCACAACTACAAAGCACTGCGGTGCCTCTTTCGAAAGGCTTAGGTGGAGAGGACGGCAGACAGAGGGGGGCCGGGCTATTGAATAATTGAGTCGAGCGTTTCAGTTTGATGCCAGATAATGACGGCAGCGCGGCGTGACAGACCGGACTAAAAAGTCTTGATCTTTTTGCAGGTGGCACGCGCTGTTTTCCTGCGGCTTTTGGAACTCGTTTTTGAAGCGGGTCAGTCTCGATTTGTGCTGAGAGCCCTTCTGCTGCTCAGAAGGGATGTGAGCGTAGCCTGACCTGACAAGGCAACTACAAACAAATAAAAAAAAAAAAAAAAAACAATGCCCCTTCGATCCTCATCAGCAGTGATTTATTCAGCGTGAGGTTGCACTGTCTGCACTGATCTATAATGGATGACTGTGCTGTTTGGAGCAGCTGCCCTTGCCTCCCCCTGCCTCTTCCTCTGTCTTGGAAAATAACAAGGACCCATGTCTAGGAGAGGCACTCGAGTCGATGGAAAATAACATCGGCAAAAGAAATAGCCAAAGGGAAATTGGCAAAAACATGTTTTTTTTTTAGATGAACGTACCCCAGTTGTGTCATTGATGCTGTCGTCCTGATACCGGCTGCTTTGTACTTTGCATCTGTCCACGGTCAGAAAGTCTCCAGTCTGTAAAATAGACACACAAGTTGTTAAAAGTGGGCACATCATGAGTAATTATGGCTTATAAACATTCTTATACAGGACTCCAGACTAACATTTTGGGTTGATTGCAAGTTTTTTCTCACCTAGGTGCACACAGACATTATTCAAGTACACCACTTCAGAAATGTCTGAGCGCCTTTTGTAACAAGTCGCCTAATTAATCCCTATATTGGAACAGAGCTTTACTCTCCGCCTGCAAGGGATGTTTATGGACTTTGACTGGAGACATTAATGGAGCAAAATGTCGAGCTACGGCCGCCTGTAACGCAGCAGTCATTTTTATTACAAGCTAAAATGGATTCTCAGATATTTATAAACAGGGCTTCCCGTGGCATAAGTCAAAAATGCCTTCCCCTTTCTCTGGCCTTGTTGTTTGCGAAGGCTCATAAATCCAATAGCAGGGGGTGAAGGAATTGCTCTGTCCCGTCTTGTGTACAACCAAAGGAGCTTATTTATGTCTTTGGTGGCAGAAGGGGGTCATTCTGTGTCAGCCACTATGAATACAAGAAGGCATTGGGTAAAGGAGACCTCTTTCTTTGCTGTGCAAATCTGGGTTGTGTTGTAAAAATCGACTTTTTAAGAGCGCTCTATCATGTTACAATGTTGTTCCATCATTAAAATCATACATAAAGCTGTGTATTGAGTAGGGCCCGACCCATATGGATTTTTGGGATCTGATACCGATATGAGGTGGGATGGCATGGCCAACATAGCCGATATGTAGGCCCATATTTAAAGAAAAATAACTAATTATTCAAATAGTCTATAGTTAAACATTCATTATTATTATAGTAAAGGTTTCAATGATCTGACAAATCTAACAGAGGTCGACCGGTGTAAGTTTTTCTCAGGCCGATGCCGATTATTGGAGATTTTGATTGGCCGATGCCGATATGCACTGCTGATATTTTTGGCCAATATTTTAAAAAATGAAAATATAATCCTGTGTAATAAGCTTCTAAACGTGTCAGTGTTGAACTGTGACAGCAGGGGGCGCTGTATATTCATGTTATGAGGTACTTCAGAGGGAGTTTGTTTGAAAGACAAAAATCAGTAGTCCAAACCAGAGTCCAAAACAAAAAAGGGCAAGTTGAGAGGGAGGGGTGTTTTAAAGAGAGAGAGACGATTTGCTAAGTAGGTCATATCAGACACCAAGAAAGGGCAATTTTGGATAAACAATTTTAGATTAAAGTAGACTATTAGCTCCACAGATCAATATAGCATTTTCAAACAAAAACACTGTAAAATACATACAAATACACATACCAGATGTGTCTGAAATTACTACCAAATACCAGTAAAATCATAATATTCCCTCCTCAAATGGCTGCATAGCATTCATAGCCAGTGTTTCCTCTCATGTCGCATTATGGGCTAAAGGCTCTCCAGGGACCACTATAGACACACACAGAAGAGTGGGCAGACGTTTTGACAGTGCCCAGGGGCTCTTTCTTTATGTAACAGTGTTTACGGGAAAGCCTTTTTCAAAGCGAGCACAGGGACAAAGCCTAAACAGGGGATTTGTACCCAGGGGTTTCCTAATTGAGTGATGTACTTACGGGACAGGACAGCTCTCTCTGCTGGCTCTTGTGGCTGTGGATGCTGCCGATCTCAGTCTGCGAGCTGGAGTGGGACATTCCCTCAAAAAATGGTCTGCAAGAAAATCAAACTTTCACTTTTAATTTACGGCGTGGTTTACAGTAGAACCAATATAAGGTTGGATTATGGGCTTTAAAAATGTGGAGGTCAGTTTTAACGATGATGCAATTGTATCCAGGAAGTACAGAACAAAGTAACAAAACAGCTAAATTAAACAGGGTTGCCCGAGGATAACTCAAAACTGTGTGAATGTAGTGAAATACTACTCCAAAGGAAAAAAAAGTCAATTTTGAATGATGATGCAAATTCTCTCACATACAAACTTCTACGCTAATTATATGATTAGGTTCAGACTCTGTGCGGCGGAAACATTTAGTTGCACCCATACATTTTAAAGTACACATACTGGGGCCCTCGTGGAGCGCCCTCTGCTGGCAGAAGAGTATCACTCACTTGAGTTTGGGTTTGGGCGTGCTCAGGACACTCTCGTTGTCCTCCATCTCTGGTCCACTGTCGCTCTGGTTATAGACCTCCAGACTGTCGTACAGCAAGTCCAGGTCCTCCTCCACCTCCTGTGTCTGGTCCACAGGGTCTGAGTCCAACACCTGCCAAGATGAAAGCATAGCAAGTGCTTAAGAAGACAGTCGAGACCGACACCATGGCAATTCACGGTACAATAAAGAAGCAAAAAGATCAAAGCTGATTTATTATGCATATTCATTAGCACATCCAGAGGAGTTAAACGGTGGTGTCTATAAATAAATATCCCCTGTATTGGCTCTCTGAACTGGACGTTGAAAAGTTGAGTGACTGCTGGATAATTGCGAAGGGCTTTGGCCTGCTCTGTGGGGAGTTACATCACAGGAGCGGCACACAGGCGACCTGAGGACTAATCAGGCGATTAATGCCACTCCATAAGAGCAGAAGCTGGCAGGAGGCAGATAAACAGTCTGCCCCCCTCCCACTCCCTCCTGTGGCGCTCTCTCTCTCTGTAGAGCCGCATTTTGTAATAACACCATATTATGTAATAACAGTTCAATAGATGATAACTTAATTATACAATAACACCTGCACAGCATTTGTCAGTAAAAAAACATACTAGCTGTAGTACTAGCTAACCATGTATAAGCATCTACATTTGATGACATTTTGAACAGTAGTTACATAATGCAGTGTTATTGCAAAATGTGGCTTAACATCTCCCTCGTCTCTTTCTGTTTTTTCCCCTCCATTTCTCCCGTCTGTCGCCCATGTGTTTATAGATTGGCCGCCTGCCTTTGCCTGACACTGGGAAGGGATTAGAAGCAGAATGTGATAAAAGATCGGCACCTGCGGCTTCCAGAAACATCCTACATAGAACCACGGGCTTTCACACAACACACAGGTTAAGTCTCACACAAGAACCTACTGTCACTGAGATGAGTTAGGGCTGCACAATATATCTCCAAATTATTGTTATCGCAATATTAGGTGATGCAAAATTGGCATTAACAAAAAAATATCACCCATCTGACTGAGGTTTACACATTTTTGGTAATAAAAAAAGAACAAAAATTTGCTTAAGACATTTATTGACCATTTGCTACAAAAACAACTTTTTGAAGTAACTAGGTCTTGAAGCGGTTTTAGAATTTTCATCTTTATTCGAACTTTACAATGGAAATTAATCAGTCTTTATTAAGTTTATTTTAAACTTCAAAGCATTTTTGTATTCATTGTAAGAATTGTCTAATCTTTATATTGTGTTCTCTGAAAATGTTTTGTCTGTCTTTAAATACAGTATTCCATGTTACTGTATATGTTGCTTTGTCAAAGAGCAACTAAACTGTCCAAAGACTCAGAATATTGACAATACGATATGCAATACCAAACATGGTCCTTATGATATTTTGCAGTTATCAAAATAGCATCAGAAAAAGAAGCTCCTGTAAACCTTTTTTTGGCCACCTGTAGTCAAAGCAACACTGTTACATCTCCATGGAGACAAGCAGATGATGTCCGGCTCCCAGAAAAGTTCTGAATAAGTTCTAAAGATAAAGCGATAAAGCGAGCGGGACGCCGCTCACACTTCTGTGAATCTGGAGGAGGTAATGGAGAATGTGTCTCCTCTTCTGCAGAAAATGGTTAAAGAAGAAAGGGACGTGTATGAGGGACTTTCCAAGTCCATTGCACTCGAACAGCAAAAAGAGCTGAGTGAGAAGCTCACAGATGTTATCTCTACCAACATAGCTAGAACAAAAGACAAACCACAATTCACGAGGGAGGTACGGGCCGAGATCAGAACCTTCATGAATCTGACCAGTAATTGCAGCCCGTCCTGCACTCCCCTCAGACCTTTGAACAGGAAGAAGCTCCAGAGGTCAAAGAACCTATTCCATCTGTCCACACACTTCCAAACAAGTCTAACCCTGTCCCAACTCCAGGAGTGGACATGGGTCCCACATCAGCGAAAAAGCCCCTGCCTGGACAGTGGACCAAAGACGATGTTAGCAATCTGGTCTGTGAGTGTCCAGGATATTCCAGAAGAAATGGCGTCCTAACAGCCCAGAAATGGTGGCTTTCTCCCGGGAACTTCAGCTGAAGATGATGGGGCAGGTATCTAACTGGGACATCCTAGTGAAGCCAAGCAAAGGCCAATATAATGAAGTGGCAGATGCTGTATACAGAAATCTGTGCAAAGGCACAAAGAAGCTCTATGTGACCCATGCCGCAGTAACCCTGACCGGCTTCAGCTCCCAGGTGATAGACACCATCAAATGGCATCTGGAGATGCCAGCAAAGAAACGCACTATGGGCTCAGTCCTGCGCTCGGTGTGGGACACCCTCTACAGGCGATAACCGCAGGTACTCCTAAGCCTATGCTCACCAAAGTGCTGATATTGTGTAAAATAGGGATGCACTGATTGGATATCAGGGCCAATACTGGCAAAGCCGATAGCGGCTCCAAATATCCAATACTGAACCTATACCTTTTTCTTTTTTTAGCTCTCATCGTTTTAAAAACACAACTTTCACCAACTAAATCTCCATGAATATGGGCATGCTGTACCTCATTTTGAAGGGCAGCAGAACCTGAGTCAGTTTTAACCTTCGCAAAATGCATTAGTTTTTTATTTTTATTATTATTATTTTTTTTTTAAAACCTTTATTTAACCAGGAAAGTCCCGTTGAGATTACTAATCTCTTTTTCAAGGGAGTCCTGGCCAAGACAGCGGCACAAGTCAATACAATTTAGAATACAGGACAGATTTCAAGCAACAATTTCATAAACTATTTAAAACATTTATGCACAAGTCGTAATGATCAGATCACTTTGTGTGAGTTGTCTAATGTAACCTAAAAGCCTGTCATGTAGCCAAGGATATTTATTTAAGGGATTACTCTCGGGTCGGGTCATCCTTCCTAGAGTACTTGCAAAAACACTGTAATCGCAATATTCAAGACAAACATCAAGAATCTATTTTTTTCTCATAATACAACCACATTCACAATAGCAATAGTCTTATAGAAACAGAAGCATAGCGTGTGGTGTCTGACACCTTCATATGCATGATGCAGATCACAAAAATAAAGGTTTTTAGGTTATTTTATGTATTCATGTATTTTAACAAAGTATTCCCATTATAAGTCTTTGTAAAGCTGTCACTTCACTGGTAAATGCGTCACTGATTGCTCTATATTTTGTACACTGCAATTAACCGATCGTGTTTCCCACCACTTACCTCATCTGTAACTTTGAACCTCTTCAACAAGGCCACGAACTTCTGCTTGAAGTTAGGTTGCTGCCAAACAGAAAATATATGTTAAATATGTTTTGGACTTGATTTAGTATATTTTGAGCCTTGTTTTGACACAGTTTTATTGACATAAAAACTGCTTACAATTTTGTAATGGAATGCATTGGTTGTAACAAGTGAATTTCTCCATTATGAGATCAATAAAGGATAATCTTATCTTATCTTAAATGGTTTCATAAAATGTCACACACAAATTCACAATACTCAAGACAATTATTGAGTATTGCAATTCTGTTCTTATATCATCCCGCTCTAAACTGTAGAGATTAATGAGCTTTCTTGTTGTTTTATGGGCTCTCAGTAACAGACCACTAGATTACTCATTCACAAAAGCCATTATTTGACCTGGTCCAGTGAACCTCACATTCATTTAAATGCTCATCCACGTCTTACTAATGGGAACATGGTGTGCTCCGTCTCTTAAAAGCTTGTCCGACAACAAACACAGGTCTTGGGAGGTTAAGAGGAGGTAATGATTGCCAAACGTAAGAAAAAATGCTGGGGGGTGAGAGAGAGGAGTCGTACCCTGGTCATGGAGGTGGTTCGAATCATTTTTCGCCGCGCTTTCTTCGGTTTCCTGACTTCATCATCTTCGTCATAAAGATCCTATAATTGTTGGGTCATAAAATTATATTGTTAGTCAATTTTACTAATGTGAAGAAAGAGAACACAAACCAAGATGTTTACTCTTTGTTTTGAGCATGTAGCGTTTTTACCTTTTTTTTCTTCAACTCAATAATAATACAGTGTGTTTAACACTACTAAACAGCGTAGCTTAACCATTGAGATTAGATTACATTTTAGCAGATATTTTCAGTATAAAAAAATAAATAATCAAAAACTCAGTAGGCCTAATTGTTAGACAGGGGCAATGAAGCGTAGATATTTATTTCACAGTACAGTTGGTCAAATTTAATGATCATCATAGCAGTCTCCTATTCAGCAATAAAGACAAATACGTTTAAATAATAGTAAAACAAATACTTCAATAAGCCATAATATGACAAGTGGCAAAAATTACCTATTATTTACAATTTTCTGAAGAGTTTCCTCAAGTATCCATGCTGTATCTGACTGCCACTCACTCAGAGCATGACAGAGGCAGACCAAATAAAATCTGAATCTCGATGTTATGATTGCACCAAATGGAGATCAACTCCTGTCCAGCTCCAATGTCTCTAGTTCAGAACTCGTTGACATGTATATTTGTGGACACTGACCTGCCCGTGCACCGCGTCGTCGCTGGCTTCCTGCTCCGATGAGTAACTGTCATCGTCCTCCTCAGAATAGTTGTCCATGTCCGGAGAGCGGTCTGAGGAGAGCCCCACAAAACACACAGGGAAAACCATTATGGCTGGGTTACATACGGAACCAAAACATTATATACACGCCTTTAGCCAAATCACTATTATTGTTATCGTGCAGATTTTGTGGTGTTCTTGGATAATTACAGTCGTATAATGAACCTTGTGAGCAACGAGAATCATTAGGGTCAGCACCGGTTTACCCTTATGGATATTTTTTACTAAACCACCACATTCTACAGACTCAAAGTGTTTATTTCAGGCAATATTGTTAATCATTTGTAAGCTGGATACCATAGGATCTTGTGACTATCATAGGAATTACATATTCTGTTACAATCTGATATGAAAGGGGCACTGGCAATCTTCATTTTAATCATTTTAGGTTAGACAGTTGTCACTTATTGTCTCCATTTAATAATAGAATGCTTTCCCTTTGTTTCCTCACTATTTTTATTATGTGCCCAAATGCTCATGATCTTTTAAGAATGGATAACTTGTTAAAGGACGTATACCTGATTTATTTTCTAGCAGGGAAACGATTTGTTATGTCTACCTTAGTAAATTGTACACTAAGACAATTGTGCATCACCTTCATAAACTTCTCAGCTAGTTTTCTTACATTTCATTTAGGGCTGAAAGATATATCGTTATTGTATCGATATCCAGATATGAACATTCAAGATATTAATATCGAAAAAGCAACGATATATCGTTATCGTATTGATACGAGATATGGACATTCAAAACATTAAAATCAAAAAAGCAAGTTAGAAACGATATAGATCTTCATCAATAAAACTGCACTCTTGATTATTATGTTTTATTTTTTTGAAAATGCTGGTTTCACCTCCCATAGTTGTATCGTATCGATATGAGATATCTGACATGAATATCGAAAATGAAATTGTCCATACACACCCAATCAGACAAGACCCAAAAGACCCACCATACAAACACAAAAGCACACCTTAACATAAGACACCACAACAAAACACAACCGCTCCACTCAGATAACCCCCCCCCACACACACACACACACACACACACACCCACACACACACAAAAACATAAGGGCTTTAATCTGGTTTATTCTGCAGCTTGTTTTTAGACAAATGGAGAGAAAATTATACTGTAGGGTTGGGGCTTGCATTATTTATTTACCCTATTATTCACTCCACATCAATGGTAGTAAGCCACTATTGTCTTACATGCCACATTCACACAGACAACGTGGGTGAAGTATCTTTCTTTCCCAAGGACACAACAACAGTCTGCACCTGTGGAAGCCTAGATTAGAATCGCCAAACATCCGGTTATAAGACCACGCGCTCGACCACCTGAGCCACTGTCACCCCACTGGACTCAGTTTCTCACTGCTCGTAAAACTCTCTGTCTTCCTCTTCGATTTATGGATATTATTAGTGAACAAGATAAACAACCCGCCTCTCTTCTTGGTAGTGACACTAGCGTAATGCTTGACCCATGAGCTCATCTGTTATATTGGCCTCTTTAATAACATCCAGAACATGAAGGGACCGGTCCAGTCTTGCTCTCCCCCAGTCCCAGAATAAGAGCGGGGTAAGGTGATAGGCCCCACATCTGTTCTTCTCCCAAAGCCACATTACTGCCGCGGTTGAAGAGAATACCATCTCCTTGACCACGAACTTGGCCCGGGACTAATACAGTTGAGCGTGTCTTCACTGGGGAATAAAAGCCATGTGGTGAAGGGGAGAGAGGGCGGAGGCTAGAATTATAGCACACCATTTAGGCGTGTGGGTGCAGGCAGGTCCCAAAAGAGCCAAAGAGGGGTCAAAGCATGCCCACTGTTTTGGCTTACAATAACTGCAATATCATGTTTTGATTTTACATAATTTTGATAAGACCGACATATCCTCCTCTGTGCACTCACCTGAGGTCTTGGTTTGCGTCCCGCCTGCCCGCTGCCATCCTCGTGGTCGATGGGCTGAGAGGACAGGGAGAACACACTGATCTCGGCCACTCGCACCGGAGCATCCTTCACGTTACTATGGAGACCCAGGATCTGACCGCCGTCGGTGGGGTGCTGCATCACCTGCACACGGATTATAAATTCTGAAATATGCTTTATTCAGGCTTTATCGCATACCTTCGAACACCTAAGCATGCGATTTTGCATTGTATAACTTGAAATTCTTCAAAAAAAAAAAAATCAATGTCAATGTTGATTGGCTCAATTATGCGTTACATGTTCAATTTAAACAAAATCTAATGTTTAAATTTTTAAACACACTGAAATCATTCTGACAGAACACTATAACTGGTGGGTCAAAAATTCCTCAACAAATTCCTTAATTCCCACATTTGAATTCAAACTCCTCAAAACTATAAAAATCTCTCCAAAACAGTTCACTTTCTGGCATTTCTGCCCATTTGTAGCTGGTTTCACTTCCTGTCTCTCCAGATTCAGACATCTCACACCGTAACTATGTCAAAATAGACTAAAGGAACAGATGACATTTTGTTTCGCGCCGGGCAAAATGGAAGGATCTTATCTCCGTTTCTCATTTCTGAAGCAACACTGATCTTTCCGAGATTGTGGAGGCTTCATTTACACACAGTGTGCTGCTTGAAACAACTCAGCCCTCGGTTAAGATCTGGGCTTTGCGTGTTTTAAATCAATCTGTATTACCACACACTCAGTGCAATTAAATTGTAAAACAATGTTTAACAATCGATTTACTCACAGCTCGAGGGGTGTTTTCAATAATTTACATTTTACATTGTAATATATCTAGTTGTATCAATATTAGTCTCAATTTAGACCCGTTTTAGACCTAGATAAGAGTCTTCTTTTTTAGTTTACTACAGGTTTAGATAAGGTTTTGCACTGTTTTCTACTTGGCTTAAACCTGGTTTAGCTTTCTCCTAGTTCTGAGTTGACTTATGCTGCCTTCATGTGGTCTCGTAATTATGGTAAATACCACTTGCCAAGTAGAAAATTGCACATGAACGCTGCTTCATCTCGTATGTTCCACTTGGAAACTGGGAAATAATTTTGATGCACGAGTTCCCGAGACGAGATAACTTTCAACACAACAGAGAGATTTTCAATGCCTTTAGCTGGTTGTTATGAAGCCGACACTATGCATTTAGCTAGTCTTAGTCTTTTCTTTCCATTTATCGTCATGTAAAAAAAAGCCAAACCGTATATGTTTACTGATCAAAGCAGATACAAACTAGCAGTAGGTCGGCGGTTTGTAAACGACTTTCAAACGTGAATTTATTTTTGTTTACAGAGGTTAATGTTTCATTTAGCTACCACACAAAAGCACTCGATGCATCCGTAATTTTCACCATTCACCATTTTAGAAGCTTAGTTAAGTTAAAAGTTGGGCAAACATTATATTATTAGCATTAGCGGCGGGTGTTTTTATACTCAAATTCAATATCTTTGCACTAATAGGCAAAACAGCCCTATTACCGACCGGGAAACAGCATTGTCCAATCTGGTTTTATTCATAGAGGTTTTCTGTTTATGGCAAAGTCCCAAACAGCGCAGGAGTGAAATTACAATATTGCATGAGTATTTTAATGAGCTGCCAGTCAACTTCCCCAGAGGCTATTGTTGAGAACCAACTGTGTCTGAATTTGGACGGGGCTTCAGCGGTAATTAGCCCGACAGAGAGAGGCCTGTGGAGTGGAGCATTTCACACAAACACTGCAGACAAATGATTTTAAAACAATACGAGTGAAAGGGCTGAAAAGTGAAATACCAAGAGCGAAAAGTAGAACAAAAGAAGATGGAGCCTTTTCATGGACTTCCTGTGAGAATTTAGGCCTATTTAGTTGTTGGCCTCAATGAATCACAGTTAGCAAATTGTACAGGAAGCAATTATTTAGGCAATTTAATATAACAACTAAATATTCAGGATTCAACTGCCTTTTCACTGATCCGATACTAATCCAACACCAGTTTTGGCTTTCATCGCTTTAAAAACACAACTTTGACTAACTAAATCTAAGTGAATATGGCGTGCTGTATGTCATTGTGAAGCTAAGAACTGGAGATTCAATCACTGAGTTAGTTTAATGTATTTTTGATCGCCACGCAGCCGACTAGCAACAGCATGCTAAAGCTAGCAGGAACATGCTAATGCTAGTGGCAACTAATCAACGTTGGGTCAGGAGCTATAATAGAGCTCGGGAAAATCCACAGTTACCATGGAGATCTGCCATGTTTGCAGCTGTTAGCATACATTTACCATAGACTGACATTAGCTAAAAACAGTATAAAAACTAGAGAAAAAAGCCGTGGAACAACTCTGTTAGCTGCTGAGTTACTGCTGGAAAATACATCTAACTCATTGTGGTTCAAAATCTCCATTAGTTTATAATGCTGCTAATCCCATGATGCTTAGCGATATGACATCACATTCCCGAACTCTATAGAAATACCTAAAGTAGCCTAATAAAATAAATCGCCACTGCTGGAGCCAAGTGTTTGTATTTTAGTTTATGAAATGCTTTTAAAGAATAACTGATAAGATAAGTTGTAATGATCAGATCACTTTATGTGAGCGGTTTATATCAATATAAAATAGCCTGTCCCAAGGATAGTGTCGAAAAGTCCAGTGATCCATGGTAAATGTTTTTCCATTAGTTTATTAATAGATATAATTCATCATTGATCTGTAACATCATGACAAGAAAAGATAAGACTTTATTGATCTCACTTTACACTCAGAGAAAGCCACATTTAAGAAAGTCTCTTAGTATTGGTTAATATCGGATATCGGCAGATACTGAAACCCACAGTATCAGTATCGGGAGCAAAAAGCTGGATCAGTGCATCTCTACTTTGAACATAATTCATTATGGTTTACAGTATTCGCTCTTCTAGTAATCTATTCTGTTTGACTGAAAGCACTCTTCTGAGAAAGTTTCTTGCTCCAGATGGCTTAAAATCACACCCGGCAGCAAGTGCGACCCACATGAGTCATCTGAAGTGAAGCGCAGTGGGCCCTTCCCTCTCGCAACTAGACCTATTACAGCCCTGTCAATCACTGTCAGGGAGCAGCCCGCTTCAATCAGCCTCTGACGGCTAAATGATGCCTTTCTCTGCTGAAATTAGGCGTCTGACAATCAAAGAAGTGACATAAGTAATCGCAAGCATTAGGGCAGCGGGATATTGGAAAAAACTGTAATATGTATATAACTGTAACAATGTGAAGATTTTTATACTTTTCTTATACTTTTCTTGATATGAAAAAAAAAACTAATTACATTTTTCCATTCATTTTTCTCAGACTTCAAAATAAATATTATGGGACTAAATACACTAAAGAAGTTAATCAGCTTTGTGGTAACTCCTGACCATACCGCAATTATTTTATGTGAAAGAAAATCCCAAATACTTGACAATACAGCTTTTTATGAAGTTTCAGATTGAAATGCTCTAAAACTGTGTGTCATGGTCAAGAGTTTGCACAAGGCTGATTGTCACCTCCGGTTATAAAGACATTCTCTGTACCTCGGACATATTGATAACTCCCACCGCCAGGTCTTGTAGCCCAGAATGGTGCGGTTCTTGTAGCGTTTCCGCCTCTGCAGCATTATCTGGAGTCGGTTGGCGTCTCGCTTCAGAAAGTGTGGGTACTGTGAACGCAAACACTTGCAGAGTAAATAACAATGGAGAAAGTTTGTGTAAGATTTCAACTCAAATAGACAAGTGAAAAAGTTGTAAAGTGATGGATAACAAGGTTTGTGATTGCAGCTCTGTTTCCAAGTGGGACAAAGGGCCAGCCCAGTGCACAGTAGAGAATCCGCTTGTGGCTACATAAAATGACATAATGGATTGTAAATATCACTGTGGCTAGGAAGATATTTGGCACATGATAGCGATCGATATATACGAGCTCGCTACAACTTGGCAGTCGGAAATCATTGTGTTTTATTGTAAACGTACAAAAGTTGTGTCCAAATCCAACAATTTTCATTTCAAAGAAACATGTCCTTTATAATGTAATACAATGTATGTAACACCCATAAACTCACTTTAAATACTTAATCAATCTTCATAGTGTTGCTCTTTTAGTCTAAAGCAGGTGTGCCAAAAGTGGGGCCCATGGACCAGATTTGGCCCGCTGGAACAATTCCGTTGGCCCGCCAGAGGGTGACTCCTTAACTTTTCCCATTCAATCTCAAATGTAAGCCCTAACTGTATGGATGCAGTACATGTCAAATTGGGGGCGCTGTTTATTGCAAAGGTTGTTGACATCAACAAAAGTAGGGTAAAATTGACTTCTGAAATAATTTATGCTGAACTGACACTTTCAAGAGTTAACAAATAGGTAAAGTCACAGTAGGTACTGTAGTTACAGCTGACGCCATGACTCTGATCAGCACTCGTTTTGCCGTAGTGGAAAGTAACGAAGTAAAACAAACAACGGTCCAAGTAAAACTACAAAGTTTGGCAGCACTTACATCTGTGAGCAGACTTTTAGCGTCATGATGACCCTCAACAAGTCCAGGCTCAGAGGTATACTGAATGACTCACACCTTGATGACATACTCACCTTGCCAGTGAGCCAGTTGCAACCTTCAACCTAACATTACTAGGCTAATAATGTCATAAGACCAGCTTCATGTCTCCCACTAGGATAAGCAGTTTGTACTAAAGATGCAAGGATTGTTGTTGTTTACATTTTGCACTATATTTCTGCAATTGTTGATTTTGTTTAACTAAAACTAGGCTTTTGCCATAGTTTGTTAATGTAGCATGTTATTTGAATAGATAGAATAAAATGCGAATGTATACCAAAAAAGTAACTATTATATTTGCAGTTATATGTATTCCACGCTTGAAATCATTGTGTTTGGCTCGCGGCCCACAGGCACATTTTCACTTTGGCCCTCGGAGACAAAACAGTTTGGGCACTCCTGGTCTAAAGTTTTATACCTACTCTATATAAGCACGTCTTGTATGAAAAACTGTATTGCAGCAGAAATATTTTTCATAAAATATAACTCAAACAGCAAACATGACCTGAATGTGCTATTTCTGAGAAAACCTATTTCCTCATCTATGAATTGAAGGCACGTTCTTCATCTATTTAAAGGTTGCAACAGGACAGTACCACATTCTGCACCTGCACCGCCTGGAACTATTTTAAACATGGCCTATTTCTTTTTAAACAAATTTCTTTTAATTTTCCGCATCTATTTTCTGTGACTATTCGGGTCATACTCGCGCCGCACATTCTGCCCGGTTTAGGCAATGGCTGCTGTTGAAATGCCCATTTAAAAATACTGCAAGACTGTCAGAAACATTATCACTGTAACATCCGCTGCTCTTTCAAAAAAGTTTTCATGCAACTCTGACAGTGAGTGAGTTTGACTGGGCCGATGTTTTGAGGACAGAAAACAGAAAAATATGCAAATGGTGAATTAGCCTCAAGGGAGCTATCCGTCAAGCCAGAGCAATGTATTTGAGATAAGGAAAAGCAATGCGAATGTATTATAGGATTAAGCTCAGGAAATTAAAGAAAAAGATGGAAAACCTTTCATGATCATTATAAATAGAAGGAGAAAGAAGAAAGAAGATATCTAACAAAGCGCTGGCCCAATGTCACAATGTGAGCTAGCATAGATAAGTGCCTGAACTATATTCAAAACATGCATCTTTCAGGGCAGTCCTGTCCTGTGCAGCTGATTATTTAGGAATTTGTATTTTAAAAGAGTTTAATTTTCTTTTACCCGTATTGTAAACTGCACTTTACATACATTTACTTAATTATTCTAAATCCATAAAAAGAATAATGAAAATAAAATACTATAATCGAGGCAATAGTATCAATGTGCTGTACCCATGATCGTTCTTTTTTCACTTGACATAAACGAGTTTCCAAAAGCATGCAGAAGCACCTAGATAGATCTACTCTCAAGTCTCAGCGGAGACATATACAAACTGGTCTCTTACAAATGAAACCACTTTTAGACAAATGGAATCATTGTATAAAAAAGCTTTAAAATCTTTGGCCAGAAAACCTGTTCCGTACCACCACTGTCGCATTCTTGAGACGTGCAATCTTCTGAACTTTGAACATTTTAAATACCTTAAATTTGCCTGCACGGTTTATAAAATACTCAATGGACTTCGTCATTAAGGGGATTCATAAAACTGAAATCATCTTCTGGCAGAGCCACTCGGTCTACGGTTAGAGGAGACTGTGAAGTGCCCTACATACCACCTTTGGGCAGACTGTTCTTTCAGTCAGGGGAACATCTGGAACAGCATCCCTCTCACTATAAGAGAATGCCCCACGTTTATCACATTCAGGACTCAATTAAAAAACTGGTTGAAATCAAATCAACAATGTGCTCATTACACCGTGCAGATCTCCTAGTGCAGGACTGAGCCAAGTGTCAGGATCCTCTGCACAGGTGTTGCTTTGTAAATAACTGTATGACCTTGCACCACAATCTCTATTCTATTGTGCAAGTCACAGAATTTATGAACAAATGCTATGTTATATAAGTATGTAGCCCAAACTTTTAACATTTCTATAATAGATGCTGTTGGCATAATACATAATATAAATGTGTCAGCTAATACTGACACATTTCCAGAAATGTTCATTAATGTGTACTGTTGAATAAACTAATAATTAAATGATGCAGAAGGAGAAAGAGAGAGGATGAAGGAGGGAATGGGAGGGTCAAAGTGAAAGAATGAGAGAGAAAGGTACTGTATTGATGTAATGATTTTAGAGTTTAGTTTTAAGATACATTAAGTGGTCAATTAGTTCACTTTTCATTCATTCTGTAAATGTCTACATTGTCTTTTCTACACACCAATCTGCCCAGGGAGGCGTACATTAGCCTATTGTGGTATAACCTGGCACCAAGCATCTTTCCTGACCTCGTCTTGGTCAATGTGTTTCTGTGCATTGTCCCTATCAAATAAAAGCATACCATACCAATCTTTGAATTTGCCTCTTCCCCCCAACCCCCTAAATCTGCATTGCCTGAAACCTGAAGAGCACTGGTCCTTTGTAAGTTTTCCCAACTAAGATAATTGACCACTCTTCCTCCTCGCTAAGCGCACGCATGCTCCTAAATGTCCCCATACCTCTGGTTAGGAAATACTGTTTTGATGTGGGGGTAAATGCTTTATCAATCTAGCCACAAAGCTTTTCCACTTCACATTGCTGACTCGATAGAACTACTGCCATCCTATTACCATGCTATTGCTCTGCTGTGAAGTAAAGTGCAAGTCAGACCTCCATTAAATCGCAGTTATTACTCGACATTACTGGTATTTAGGAGGTTTATTTGACCATGAAAGCTGATCTATCTCGGCGAAACCGGGCAGTTATTGCAAAGAGACTCGCTTCGGACTGTAAATTACTAAACAGCGTTATGAAAGACAAACTAACGAGCGGAGCCTGACACGTTTGCAGTGGGAAGAAGGAGCAAACAGCTGAGAAAGTGGCGGTGCGGTGGCAGTGTGAGCGCATGCGTTTCTATGGAGGAGCTGTGGGGAAGCCGGAGTCTGGGTGAGAGAATTCACAGAGTAATGAGAGTGGTCGTGCCTGCAGTGAGAACGTCAGCTCCAAATCGGTCTCCATGAGGCCGCAGGGGGGAGGATGTACTCGTTTGATCGCAAGAGTCGCTTCGAGCCCTGGAAAAGACACACAGGAAGACATCATTTAGTTCAAAAATATTTATGCATAACATTTGAGGATTTATATGAGTAACTCTCAAGAATAGAGCCGACAAAAAAAAAAAACAGTAAGAGCCTCGAAAACTTGTGGAAACTACAGATTAAATGAATACACTGAATAGAGTATGCAGATGATGTCACAGCATGGCAGTGTTTGATTTGTTGAACTCATTCGTTATTATTTGTTTGAACGCTGCGATTTTTGCCATTTACAACTGCCAGTTACAATTACAACTGCGATTTATATTGTAAAACCAAGATTCATTTCTTAGTGGACATTTTAAACACATTCAGAAGCATCAACACTTGGAGAAGACTTAAACAGGAGCTACATTTGTTTCAGAGCATGTTTGTAGAAGTCTAAACTAGAGGGTGGCAATATATCGTCTACAAGATCATATCGAAACTGTCGTTTGGAAGATATGCAAATTTACAATATCGAGTTTATCTGCAATGCAGCTAGGGACAAGTGCTGCAAATTAGCTTCTGCTAAAAGCACTATGATACATCAGACTTATGTTACAGTTTGTCTATGTTTTTTGTCCCTATCAAATAAACCAAATAAATGAATAAAATAATGCCAAGAAAGCAACTGAAATGCAAAAAACTGCAGCTAAAATACAAATTAAATATACTTGATGTGTGGTGGTCTATCAAAAGGGTAAATGGCAATGGTCTCAACTTATATAGCGCTTTTCTCCTTTTTATCAGGCCCATTCACACTCTCATTCATACACCAGTGTACGCAGACACTGGAGGCAGGAGGAAGTGTCTTGCCCAAGGACACAGTGACAGTGTCCATTTGTGGAGCTGGAATTCGAACCCACGACCTTCCGATCATGAGACGACCCGCTTTACCAACTGTGCACCGTCCGTCACCCTAAAACTACTGTGATACAATTTTATGTCAATATCGCTCAGCCCTAGTCTAAACTACAGGGCTTGCAGGTTTTATATAAGTTCAAATGTTTTTTTCATACGACAATAACTACCTAAACAATTGAGAGCCAATGACTAAAACTGACCAATGTGGAGAAGTTTTTGCAAGCACCAAACTCTACAACAAAACGTGTCTTCTTTTGCATTGTGCGACCAAGGCTATATCTGATTATTTGGCAAAATCTGATTATTTCTTATTTACTTTTACTGACTTGCTTGGCTCATAACACTAATCACTCCATCAGGTCTATTTTCGTGGCTGGCACAGAGACCATTTGGCCAAGAAGCCAGAGGATTTACCTAGGTCAGTCTGCGGCTCCGACACAGTCCTCAGAAGACTTGCCCTTAGCTTTTAGCAGGTTCGCCTTGGATTAAACCGATCATGTTTCTCATCAAGTTGCCATTTCAACTGCGCAACTTCGATCTATATTAAGTCACCTTAATTCAACAAGTGCATACAGCTTGTTGGGTGTCTGAGGTACTGTAACGTTAAGAATGAATTTTGTGACATTTTGTGATTTCAGGTGTATAAGTCGCACAGGATTACTTCAGATGCGGGCTAAAACTGCCAGTTGCATTAGGAGAGCATTAGCCACATGGGGCGGTAAAGCTATCCTTCCTCTGGCATAATACAGCGGTGAGAAATGCCTTGATGGTTCAGCGGGTACGACACTGGAGCTGCTAAATCTTGTAACAGCCACCAACAAATACTGTATGAAACATGGCACTGCAACTGCTGAGCCATCAGCATTACACTAAGAGCGGTGGGCATGGGATTCACTCAGTTGGAGGAGAAAGCTACGCTCAAATCAACAACCAAGTTTGGTGAAAATTTAAGGCTTTGGTTGTGTTTTTAGGACAGTGAAATCTATATAGCTAATGGAAAAATCAGCCTCAAGCTAGCTGTCAAGACAGAGAAAAGGAAAGGCTTATGTAATTTTGCTATGAGGGTGACAATATGCTAAACCAGTGCTTCTAACTTTCCTCACCATGTACCACCTAAAAACAAACAAAAAAACTACAGATTAATAATAAACTCGCTATACCTTCGACAAACTAGGGCTAAACGATTGAATAATAGGATTAAACCATGACTCCACTTGGTCTAAACAAAGGGGACAAAAACGTAAATGAAACTGATCAAAGACAAGCATTACACCAAGTGCTATGGAATTTAAACAAGTGCGAAATTTAATAGAAATAAATTACAAATTATAGAGAAAAAAAAAAGAAAACGAATGACTCATTCATACCAACAGATGTTTCTTTTGTTTTAACATCTGCATTTTTGTCCTTGTAACAAACTGTAACTGTCTCAGTAAGAGAACTTTACATTACAAAAAAATATCAAGACATGAAAATGAACCATCATGAAAAATGAACTAATCATTTTGACATGTGTGCTTGTAAATGTTTTCAGCATAAATAAGATATGAAGCAAACTTTATTTATCAAACTTTTCTTTGGGTTTTTCCGCAGTTTGAACATAATACTACCATTTAGACCAAATTTTACAGTGCAGTTTTTTTCGTCACAACTGTCGAACACCTCACAGCCTCCCGGTGCAGCCTCTGTAATCATGAGGAGGAAAAAGACATGACAGTTTTCTGTAGATATTGGATTATTTAACAAACGGACATTTGATGAGGATTTCCGCAGAATCAGAGCAGGTTGGTCAAATGTTTGTCAGTTTACGATCTTTGGTAAACTTCTGTCATAATGCTAAACTCTGTGTTAGCCGCTAACGCTAATCTTGGACTGTGTAGCCACTAACTTTTGCTGCACTGCTTCGATGCCTACACGTGTATGTGTTTACATGGTGCGGCGTGTGTTGGGCGTGAGGCGGGGGGAGGTGTGGAGCTTGTCTTGAGAAAAAGTTAGCTCGCTGTTTCTAGCGATGCAATGTGAGAATACAGCTATTCCGGTCGGGCAAAATGGAGTAGCTGAGGGTGGCAATTCTTTTATTTTTTACAATAATTCACATTTTAAGCAGTTTTTAAATACATTTTTGATGAATCGTCACCTCCCTACATTAAGAGCACAAACATTGATTTATTTTCGAACTGTGGTACATGTCCCAGTGGTGGTACTTTGCTTTTCTAGTAGTGGTCATATGCCATTTTAGACTTTATTCCTTAGCCTTGCACTACTGAAAGTGTGGGCTTTTCAGGAGCGTTAACCCCTAAAGATATATTTAACCTAGCCTATCTTAGTATTGTGACAGACTGGCGCATCTTAAAAGCATAACAGAAAGTGCCTATAGACTGTAACACAAAATGCATCTGTTTTTTTTTTTTTTTTTATCATATCATGTTTATTTTATCATGCATCAAAACTTATGCCATGATTAAAACTGCAAACATTTAAGGTCCAAACGGTTACTAATCTGATTCTGGAAAGATCCTTTCACGAGTCCACCGGAGATAGCACGTGTCTGGTAGGAGCGGTGCATACCTGGCATATCAGCATCCCGCAGAAGCATCTCTGTCTGAAGATAAAAATAAAGCTCTTTGACACATAAGCTGGTGTCAAAGTCATCTCTGGTTTACCGTCTCTGAACTGAAGGTGTGACAGAAGACGCCGGAGCCAATTACCAGCACACCACGACCGAAAGAGGTTGATATTATTCCTGATTACGTGACCAGATGAGTTTTATTTTTAGAAGAGCAAGAGACAGAAAAAGTTGAAACAGAATGACTCTATTATGCACCTGATTATTCAAACATGCCAGCTATGGTCACATTGGTCACAGTGCACCAAAAATATATAGTGTGATATTTGAGCATGACATCATGGCTTCTAGCACTTTCGGCTCATAGCAAGAAGATCCCGGGTTCCCAGAGCAGCTGAGGGCTGTGTAGATTTATATTTCATGCCTGGATGAGTTTTTAAGTTCCTCAAATGCTATTCTGCAGCTAGGTACTCCTCCTGATCAAGATCCCGTCTCAAAATCTGAAGATTGGCCTTGGGGCACTGCAATGGCTGCTCCTGACAGGTTGCTCTGAGGTACTAGATGAGGGACGGCCAAATGCAGAGGTCGATAGTCTACAAATACAAATAATACGCAGTCTCTGTATTTTTTCTGACTGCATTATGTACTTCTGTAAGCAGTTTTATTCATTTGCGTTTTTTTTTTTTTTTTGCAATGAAAACATTAAGTAGGGCAGGTTTTTAAGGGTTCCATTTTTGGTATAACTCTTTTAAGTCAAACCTGTTTTTGAACTCTTTTCAAACATCACAATTCACAAGCAGGATACATCACACATCCTTTTTTTGTCTTCTATGTTGTCGCTTTTAAATTGCAGTGTTCATTTCTTATTACCTTCTGTTTTAGCTTTTATTAATGAATGAATATTTTTATTTAAGTGTCATGCACGTATGTGCCCAGCCCACATGGGCTTATAAGACACTATAAACATAATTTAGAAGACGACCGTTTAAACAATATGTTCAATATACAATATACATTTCACAGAAAAATCAAGAATCTGGATACAAAGCTTTCAATCTCATTGTCCATGCTTTCTCCACATATCTTGCCAAGCAACATTTTTTATTTCTAAATAACCAACTCAACACATCACCTTCTGCCAACCAAAATAGATCAGGATTATTGCATTCAACTCTTTAAAACAAAGCTGTTCCTATATCATTATACAATGGACAATAGAACATAAAGTGGAATTCATCCTCCACCAAACATAGATCACAAACATTACAAAGTCTATTCTCTTCAGGGACCCTCTGTAACGAGGGGTGTTTTATGAACACAGAAGAAGAGGCTGTTTTCTTTGTCACATGCATCAGCTCTGCCAGTGTTTTCAGCATCTGACAATCGAAATGGAAGGAGCTTTCATGTGATGTCTACTAAAGTATCATGACGACGCTGCACTGAACTCTGAGTAGCATGAATAAGATGTGATGAAATGAACTGCAACAATATCCACAATCTCGCCCTGGCAGATGAACCCACTCCAGCGAAGGCCACGTCGGAAGTACCTTGATGTGGAGCGCGGAGCTTGTTTTGCAATATAAACAGGAGCTTCATATCGGTGCATGTCCGGGGCTACACAAAAGGAGCCTTGTACGCACTTTTTTTTCTCCCTTCATGCTCAGGGGTTGGTACAATGAATCAAGGCACAAAAGCTGAGCACTCTCCAACTGCTGCCTGACGTGCATTTACAATACGGAGACTGCACTCAGTGTCCTCTGCCCCCTTTCCTTTCTCTGAGTCCTCTCGGCGGATACAAGCTGGCCTTTTCCAGGGCCCGGGTGGGGACCATTAAGGCGCCGGTAATTGAATGATCTCTGCGAACATGTTTGTGATTAATCAAGTTGATTAGAACAGACAGGGATGTTCAAGTACCTACTATATCCATATATATCTTACTTGTTGTAATACAATTTTATCACTTTACCGCAACATTTTTAGCACACAGTGTTTTGGCCAGTCACTATGCTGCTCGATTCTGCCAAAGTTATGCTTCCACTCTAATTCTAAAACTATATGAAAGCATCGAAAAGGTATCATCAAACCCAGCGCTGTGGTATTTATGGAGCATAGGTACTTGCTGGGTACTTGCTGGTACAAATGCCTGGGTATCACCATAACATTTTAATATCCCCAAAGATAGTACAGCATGCAATATCTTTAACTGGAGTCTGTTTCAGTTTTAGCATAGCAATAATAATTGTATTTGGTTCGTGGCTCGTCATTCTGGGGTATTGGTGGGGTCTGAAGCTGTACCAATTGAGAACCACTGAACTATGGTCTATGGAATGGTGCCCCAGACACTTTGATAGTCAGCCTTATGATCAATGCTGTGATTTGAAATTATATTGTATCAAGAGGGCTCCAAATTATAATAACAGATACTCCCTGATCCACAGCAATTTCGGAAAATCTCCTAATACAGTTGTGCAGTTCTGTCCTTCCTTTTGGAACTTGCGAAATGAACTGTAGACCCCCTCCTTCCCAGATGACAGGAAATGGCTTAAGGTCAGGACAAGAGAAATTGCATTAGAGGGTTTAGGCGTCGGAGCCCCGCGCTCGCCCCAAACACACACACAGCTCTACATAATTGGATCATATCTAAGCGTACGGCCAATGGGAGTGCTTTGGACCGCCGCTCGCTCCATATGAGGACTGAACGCCTCTCCCGCAGTAATCCATCTGACACAAATGTCTGGAAACAACCTCGGGCGACTCCGGGCAGGAAATAGAGGAATAAAATTGCATTATCAAGTTATGCCCGTGTTGCATTGGGACACATTGGAAACTGTGAGGCAGATAATTGCAACCCAGATCCGAAAACGCTGTGTGATTAGACATAGCAGAGGGTTAGGGTTTGGAAACTCTATTGTGGAATTCCAAGATGGCAACTTGAACATGATCGTGTGGGCGATAGTGGCTTAGGTGGTGAATAAATTCCAAATTGTTTATTTCTTTCTACCTTGTTGTTACACCATTCTCAATCTTTCATATATGTTACTTGCTCTTATCATGTCCAACCCCTAAAAACAATTACAATTTGAATGTAAGTACTATTGACAATTTAAAAAACACAGGATTCATGTCTTCTTTAAGGTGCCCTGCTTATTTTGGCCTTCGTATACTTGAGCCGTCCCGAGCTGTTTGGACAGACCCAGGTGTCTCCATGGTGAGGGACAGGACATTTCCCAGAGAACACAGAGCCTCTGGGAGCCTTTAAACTGCCACATCGTCCCAGCCAGAGAGTTCATTACCAGGCTGTGAGCGCGGCCCCGGCCACTTAACCAGATGAGGTTCGGACGGACGCTGCATCTTAACAACAAACTGATGACATGAGGCTTTAGTGCGGCTTTGTCATTCAGCATCAGCAAATAAAACACTTTCATCTTCTTTCAGTTCGGTTCAGTTCGGGATATGTCTCTTGTATTTGACCGTCTTATGTCTTTCCTTTTCCCAACATGTACAGTAGACAACACTTTTTCTTCCTCCTGGAGGTCAGAATATGCAGTGGTTTATACGGGTTTTAGCATTTTTTAAGGTCAATATGCATTCTGATTATATAGTGACAATTATTCAAGGTTGTTCTGGTTTCAATTAGGACACTGGATATTTACTATATTCCATTACAGGTCTGTACAGAGGCATTAGTCACAATTAGCAAAACGCAAAGGTAGCAATGAAAGGGCAGTGCAATATGCTTTTCAAACAACAAATGATCCTATCTACATGGGTTTTATAATGTATAAAAAAAAAAACGTGTGGCATAGATCTCTACAAACATGTTTAGAAATGCAGGTGATTCTGTGACTTTACAGTACCTATTTCAGTCTAATCTCAAATGAAAATGCTCCTGGACATTTTACAGTGATTTATAGTGGCATGAAATCAATTGTAATTACATTGTAATACTACGGAGCCCGCCAGGGGACATGACGAGAATTTTTTTTATTGCGTTATTTCGCAATACTTTGCAAAATAACGCAATAGTTTTGCGATAAAACCAAATAATTATTGCGAAATAACGCAATCATATACTCTACGCTATCAACCTCCACACACAATGGAGCATGAATGGGGGAAAATAATTTATCTTTATTTCGAATTGGGTTTAAAATACAAAGAATCAAGATTAGTGCTGCCAACAGACATATTAATGTAGCCTAAGTGAAAGACATCTTATTGTATTACGTGGAAGCTGTACGAGGTCTGTCCCAGAGTCATGAGGCGATCTTGGGACAGATTACATTTATTAAATGTAATGTTACTATTTTATTTTGGGGTGGGCGCTTATAAGCCTTTGGCTTCAGCCCACTCCCTTTGAGCAGGTTAACTGCTCAAACAAATAAATAAACTAAACTAAACTAAATTTCAGATCAGCACAGCCAGGCCCTGAGATCAGGAGAGAGGGTCACTCCCCTACCGATGTCTAGAGACAACCACCAGGATCGTCTGGAAATGCTTTAGCGCTTCCACCCATCCCGTCAAGAGCATGAATGGGGGAATTTAATTGATCTTTATTTCAAATTGGATTTAAATTACAGAGAATTAAGATTAGCGTTGGCCAACAGATGGTATTCCTGTAGGCTAAATGGCAAAGGGGGCACTCAAGGCGTAAGGAATATGCTACTTCGACCTGGCGGTTCTGGTTGAATTCCTAACCAGAATTATACAGTTGTGTGCACGGTTCTGGACAGCAGGGATACCGTTGGATGTACGCCAAGTGCAGAGAAAATGGTTTAGGCAGGAGAAAGGAAGATGGGCATTATCCTCAGGGAATTGGATCCAAATGGTGTGTCCAGAAGGCAAGCCACGAGATATCAAAGAAGTCTTTTCAGAGGACCTAACTTTATCTGCCATATTGATCTATACGATAAGTTGAAGAATTCATAAATTCAGCATTTAGTACAGACTTGGGCGCTGTAATCCCTGAGCACACAATGATCCAGAGGCAAAGGTGCTGCGCGCAGGGAGATGGTCGTTTTCGTTCTCAGACAGGCCAAACCTTTAATTCAAGAGAAGCCAACGCTCCTTGATGGGTGGAAGCGCTGGAGCATTTCGGGACGAACCTGGTGCCTGGCCGCGTGCTGGTGCCAGTGACACTTAGTGCAGCTGCAGTGGGTAAGATGCGTTAAGGCCTTTACACATCTATTTGGGGACAAGCGACAACATTCACCCCCGGGTTGATGGATAGTTGATCGTAAATTCAGGCCAGTTTTGTGCAGAGACTGAAAGTTGCAGGTGCTGAATCTGTACGTATTATGTGGCTATGAGGTCCATGGGACGTGGGCTGCGCAACGCAGGAATCTGGGGCTGACACCTCCAAAATCAGCTAGACATCGGCAGGGGAGTGACCCTCTCCCCTGATCTCAGGCCTGGCTGTGCTAATCTGAAATCTGTCCCAAGATCGCCTCTCATGACATGGGACACCCTCCAAGACCTCGTACAGCTTCCACGTCATACAATAAAATGTCTTTCACTTAGGCTACATTAATACCATGTCTGTTGGCCAGCACTAATCTTGATTCTTTGTATTTTAAACCCAATTCGAAATAAAGATCAATTAATTTCCCCCATTCATGCTCCATTGTGTGTGGATGATAGCGTAGAGTCTATACGCCGTAGACGCTGTAAGCGGCCTCGTTCTGTACCCAAATATGATTGCGTTATTTCGCAATAATTATTGTGTTTTATCGCAAAACTATGTTGTTATTTCGCAAAACCATTGCGTTATTTCGCAATAATTATTGCTTTATATCGCAAAACGTTTAAAAAAAATTCTCGTCATTTCCCCATGGCGGGCTCCGTATAATACAGTTAAAGCAAATTAGATATTATTTGTAAGTTGCACCCTTCAAAGCATTTTAAATTGATGGGTGCAAGACCACTCCTTGTTTCTAGGATAGCAACATGGCCTTGGGGCAAGGCAAGAAAACTTGATTTTCCTAACATGATCAGGAGAACTTCCAAAGGAGTGTGCCTGTGCGAAAAGGAAATAGCATCGGCAAGATTTTAGGTATTCATATAATATTCCAACTGTTACCTTTTGAACATGACAAAGACGAACTAGTCCATGAAATCATTTCAAGTTGGCTGGACTATTGTATTGACTTACAGGTCTATAAAAGAAATAGAATAAACTACAACCAACCAGGGTTGTCACAAAATCAAAGAAAAGACACCATATTATTCCTGTATTAAGACCTTAAAAAATGTATTTTCAAATTCTTCCAATCTTCTAGCCTTGTTCCCAGAGTACAGACTGAACCTTTGTTATCCTTGTATGCTTCCCAAATACTGAACTCCCTACCAGAATCTTTGCCTTGAGACCTCAGTTAATATTATCAAGTCCACTTATAAGCTTTCTTGCTTCGGCCTACTCCTTTTGAGGTAGTTCCTTTTCTTTTTCAATCCTTATTATTATTTTTATTTTTGAAATGTTAATGTAAATAATTGCAAAAATGTGCAAAGATGTGAATGTAAAACACAAATGGAAACTGCTCAAAAAAATAAAAATAAAAAAAAAGTTGTGAGTTGAATTCCCTTCACAGGTTGTTGCTGTTCCAAACCATGCTGGACAAAAAAATCCTGTACTATATAAGCCGTAATCATGTCCATACTGCCTCTATACTGTAGCCTCTGGTCTCTCTATCTAAACCTGCTGCAAATTACATTTAATGCCCCACTTCAGAGCAGAGCCGTGTGCCCTCCGGTCGCTCACAGAAGCCCTTGGATTTCACGCTTCGCAGACAACATGGAGACCGCCGCCACACTTGGATGGCTGCTCCCATCTTCTGCATGACAGTGAAGGGCAGAAAGCTTATTCGTGTTGAGATAGACTCACCCAGTAATGCATCATATTTCAATGAAGATGCATAATAGCCTCGGCATAGCACATTGAGACTGGGAGGAAAATGGTTAATTAACATGCCATACGAACGCGCTGCTTCGAGTCTTCAAAGCAGAACAGGCAACAGTTCTCAATTTATGAAAATGTCAAAGCGTCACATTGGAGCGGGGCCTGATGCATTTGCTCGTTTATCTCATTAAAAAGATGCTCAGGACCCAATTAGAACATAGCGATTCAAATTACATGCATGTTTTATAACAACAGCTGCTAATTGAGAGATTTCATAACATTGTGATTGGCTTTTATGTTGGTCCATTGAGTCAGGAACTAATTGTGGATATAATGTTTCATCTTGAACCAGTAAGATGGCTTTTAGATTTCATTACGCCACTTCATAAAAAAGGATTACTCTACAACACTGACAAACATCCACTAATAAATTATCTACAGATGAATTGTTTTGTGCTAGTTCTAATGTGTATCAAAACTCAACACTAGTAAGAAAGCCTAAGTAGCTAATACGTAAATTCTACTGATCATCTTCCGTGACTCTTAAAAAGTACAGCTTACTCCCTGCATTCTAATTTATCTGACCTAGATTCATTTGCAAAGCATCGAGAGAAACAGCACATGCGACCGACACAATCCCACGCAATCTACAGATAAAACTGTGGGAAACACGTCCAGCCCGAGTGGCAAAAATGCATTTGCAATAATCAAAGTGAGACCGAATCCTTCTTTAGGTGCTAATGCCAGTCTGTCATTTACCGCAGCACCTGGGTGACTCACCGAGGCTCCCTGTGCAGCTTAGAGCCTTTTTATCAATCGACCAGATTAGCTGCGAGCCTCGTCATGTCTAGGCAACCAGCAGCTGCTCCACACAATGTTTCACTCTTTCATTGCAACTGTGCCATGTTGCAGGCAAGAGGTGGAAGCAATGAATGTGGAAATATTGTAAATGAAGTGAGTGTTTTTTTCTATACATTTCTGTTGTTTTGATGACTTTTAGATATAGTTTTTATGGTCATTTCCATCCGTTGTCCCAGTCCTGCACTCACATACACAATCTCTATCCTGCTACTTAGATACGGTCTTTAAAAGTTTGGACCTCGGTCATACAATATAAATAAAAAATATATACCCGCTCACCTGTATTTTGACCGCTATCGATAACGAGTTGAGTTCTTTGTCCAGCTCTTTGAGAACCACCAGTTTTTTCAGCGTCAGAGTGCAAAGCCTGTGTGGGAAAGAGAGAGGGAAAAGAAAAGGGCATTAGCGGCGTGCCTTAAATAGTAAAATAACACCTTTGAACGCGAGCGGGCTGATTCAAAGTGGCAGGTATTCATTGCCATCATTTCTGCCGGTGGCTTTGGTCGGCGGGACGAGCGGCAATTAAGCACTTGAATAATCAAATCCTATTGTGATTCCACGGAGGGCTGCCCACTGTCATCAGGGCAATGTCTGTCATCTGAGAGGGCAGCATGAAGCGGCGCAATCAGGGCTCGCCACTAAGAGCTAAACGGCTTTGATCAAACCCAGATTCACATAGTTCGAGACAATGTATCGGGCTGCACAATTAAGTATTAGACGAATTATGATTATTTCGAGATTTGCAATTGATTTCACAGTGGACGTTTTAAACAAGGGTCCAACTTAGATTTAGCATGGGAGAAAGGACTAAAGTGTGATCAATCATGTAGGTTTCTACATTTCATATCCACACATGATGTATTTGTGATCATGAGCAAATAAGGTTGATTGTTACCTGACTTAAAGCAGTACTAAGTAACGTGTTTACCTTAATAAATCCTTTTCGTAGTCCCTCTGGGGGTAATACAAGTGTTAATGGGATGATTGGGGGGTCTTTCATCTCCCCCTGGTGTCTCTGGCCAGAAAACCATGCTTGCAACTTGACTGCCACCGGGGCGGAGCAAGCAATACACACTAATGTAATCACGAAGAAGAAGCTAACAGGCTAACGGGCAAAGCTAACTGCGGGATAGCGCCACTTTAAACAGTATTTACAGCCAAGTTTGAGTGAAAAAAATTATTTCCATTGTATAACTGGATGTACAACATCCCTCTCTCCCTTCACCTTTTCTGTCAGCGTAGTATTTACTCTCCAAGACATTTAATAAGTTAAAAAATCGTAACTTGCTACGACACCTGCAGTTGCGCTTATGGCCGCTAGGGGCAAGAGTTACTTAGTACTGCTTTAATCTACAAAAGTTATACTGCCAACGTTGGTGTTGCGACAGTAGGGTCATCAGAATGGAAGAATACTGATAATATCCCTTGAAATCCAAGAAATGTGCCTGGGTCAAAAGCAAAACCAGCAAGGTCAAACTGATGCTTTTAGGATGCAGCCTTGTTCGACACACAGTAATAACAATATACCGGAGAAAAGCCGTGATTTTATTTCTTTAGCACGTTCATAAGAACTGCGACAAAAATACCACCAAACTATCACCAAGCCGCAGAGACGTTTGGGGCTGGGAATATCATGGTTTTGAGGGGGCTGTACACAAACACACAAGAAAGAAAACTCCACAATTGGCCTCAGAAAAAGAAAAATCCCCTAAATCCAACAGAGAGCCGGAGGAAATAAAAGGTCCACAACACTGTATGATTTGAGTGGAAGAATGGTCCCAAAAATCACATCTGAGCTATGCAACTAGTTGAAGTGTGAAGGTTTCCTCATCAACAAGAGCTTTTTAAATACATTTTAAGTGCTGCCAGTTTATTCAGCATATAGGAACTTGTAGGTCCTGGCCTTGTCCTAAGAAACCCTCATGCCCACTGTGCGACTCCAGCACCAGAAGTCAACAAGTCCAGAGCCAAGTTCACTCCACTTCCTCCTGCTGACCCACTTTCAGCGTCGGGCTGTAGCAGCATTAATGTGTGATCAGATTCAGACATGCACTGACGAGCCCGAGGAAGAGGAGGAAGGCAAACAAACACCTTCTTTTCCTCAAGAGTCGCACGGAGACTTTACCTCGACACTTCCCCCGAAACATTTATCTCGTTCTGCTGCACAATTTGGCAACATTTGTGCGAGACTATTGTAAACAGCCAAACAAAGGGTGGATGTGATTCATTTATGTGAGGGCTCTGGAGGATTGAATCATAGGCTGCACAAAGGTAATAGTGCTGCACAAGCAGAAGAAGGGGAGAGTTGACAAAGCAAGATTATGAAGCAGCTCATTGCTAACATAAACATAAATTTGAGGCTGAGGAAAACTCTAAGGAAATCTATTATAAAAACTCCTATTAAATGAAATATACTAGACAAATAAGCTTTTTGATATTCAATGGAAAATAGCTACATTAAATAACTTCCATTTTTAATTACAGTGGGAACCAGATGTTTATATTTACATTTTCTCAGTGTCTGACATGAACCAGAATTTACTTTTCCAATATTTCCACATAGTGTTTTCTTCATGATGTCATCTATTTTGCGAAATCCACCAGTCCCTCCCGCAGCAAAACAGCCCCACAGCATGATGCTGCCACCCCTGTATTTCACAGTTGGGATGGTTTTCTCCGGCTTGCAAGATTCACCCTTTTTCCTCCAAACCTGACGATGGTCATTATGGACTATTTTTTTTTTTTTTTTCGTCAGACCACAGGATATGTCTCCAAAAATGTAAGTCTTTATCCTTGTGTGCATTGCAAACTCCAATCTGGCTTTTTTATGTTCTTTTGGAGTAAGAGCTTCTTCCTGGCAGAGTACCCTCTCAGCCCATGTCGGTACAGTACTTGTTTCACTCTGGATAATGACAAACTCTTACCAAGTTCAGCCAGCATCTTCACCAGGTCTTTTGCATTTGTTTTTGGGTTGATATTCACATTTCAGACCACAGCATGTTCATCTTTGGGACAAAGAACCCGCCTTCTTTCTGATCTGTATGATGACAGGTCATTTCAAAAAATTTATACTTGTGTATAATCATTTGAACCAATGAATGTGGCACCTTCAGGCATCTTGAAATTGCACCAAAGGATGAACCAGACTTTGGACTTGTGCTTCCCAGTTCTGACTTTGTAGAAAGTGACAAAAACATTTCTAAAAAAATCTATCTCTCATTCATCTGACATTTAGCGAATAGAAATCACTTTGAAAATTCTAAATGTCCTAGTTAATTCTGGTTTCATGTCAGACACTCAGAAAAAATGCATATGTGTCTTTATATAGTGTATCTAAACATATGGTTCCCATTGTATATGCCATGAAACTTCAGGCAACTTCACAAAAGAGCAAAAGTTGTTTATTGCCCCAAGTAGTGCAACAGACAGTATTTACTACGACAGCTGGCAAATCCAAATCTCAAGGTAAAACACGTATAACGCGCAGAGCCCGATAACCAATTATTGATTAAAAAGAAGGGGAAAAAAGATGAACTAAACTGTGGTCTTTTTGTTATTGCTTTGTAAGATTGTGAGCCACAGTGGATTTCAGGCTTTTGCATGAGAGATTGAGTTATGAGTGAGTCTTATCAAAAATAATATCATGTCACCAAATTAAACGCTCACCCTCTGAAACGAAATTGCCATGAAGGAAAATACATGAATGAGTATGTTTTGTTTGTTTGTTTTTGCTTTCAGACATTAAAGCAAAAGCTGAAATGCCTTGATAGATGCACATTTAATTCAAGTATCCCACTGTAACTATGCCCTATTTTTCTGTTAACGCTCAGTGCACTCGCAGGGTCACATTGTGGAGACTGTTTGAATAACCAATATAAATCTATTTAGGGCCGCAGTAATGAAATGGTCAGTGGTGTAGGTGCATGGACAGACTACATGGACTCGAGCCGTATGGTGAGGATGAGTCACTGGCCACAGCAGACGGAGAGAGAGGAGAGGGATACTGGGAGAGTGAGAGAGGAGGGCGATTGTTGACGCTTTAGCAACATCTGAGTCCCAAGGCTGCCCATAGTCCCGGATCCACGTGTAATTAAAAAATCTGGAGGCGCTGAGGGGTCGCCACAGGAAGCAGCTATTGTTTATTATTAGACCAAGGTGTGATTTCCGCTCTTGCCATTTAAAGTGCTGTGATTCGGGCCGGTACAGATACGCAATTTAGAGCAATTATCACATTGTACAATGTCAGAGCAGTTACTGGTTTGGTGAATTTAATGAAAACATGTTTATTATTTAGGGTATGTGATATATAGAATAATGCAGATGATAAGTGCATTATATTGTAGATTTGAGCACAGGTGTCACCACCTGCATAGCATTTCTGCTTGATGCACTTCCGCCAGTGCCTTTTGGACAGCTGCAGGGTCAGCACCCGGGAGCCACTCTTCATAGATGTTTCACTCCTTTAATCCCGGAACATCTCTGGGTGGTGAGCAGCAGTAGGACGTCTCCCCAATGCAGATGATAAGTGCATTATATTGTAATTATACCATTGAAATAATTTTACTTTTAATATGGTACATTCATCAAAAACAAAATCATAAGCACCTTTATGATGTGTCAAAACAAGGCTAGAATCAACAAGCTAGAATTAATCTAAATTAGATCTTTTTGCACATTTTCATGTCAGTATGCAATATGCATTATTGTTTTTTGGCTGTGTAAGCAAAAACAATTAAACCTCAGTCAGTAGTTTTGCAATACGAGTTGAAATCATGGCTCTGTCTGATAAGGGTATTGTGACATCTAATATTGCAATAACAATAATTTGACAATGCATAGTGCAGTCTTAGCAAAAAGCCCTTAAGAGAAAGTCATGTCACTGTCACATTTCATATAGTCAACATAAAGATAAAATGTAGGTCAAGAACCAGAGAACTGCAGTTTCATCCTCTAACATCACATCAAAATAACAGTTCGCAGAACCCCCTCTCAAAGAAGCATAAATCTTTCATTTGGCGCGTCATTCCCGAATGGAGCAGCAGCAGAGCCCGGGGCAGGAGCGGGGCCAGTCTCCGTGTGCCAAAATACAGCGTTATCATCATCGCTCCTGTCGGGAGAAGACCTGCGGTGGGAGGGACACTAGCCAGCAGTCGGCTCAATGTTTCTGTGAATGGCTACAGAGAGACACCATAGCGAATAATACATGTTCTGGCTGTTTCCCACAAGATAAGAACAAGCAAAAGCCCAACACAAAGACTTCCATTGGCAACACAACTGTTTGCAAATGCACTTTGTAGCTTATATTTTCATCAATATGAAGGCAAATGAAGCAGTGGAGTAAAATTGTGTTAAAATTAGAGGTCGACCGATAGAGGTTTTTGTCAGGCCGAAGCTGATTTTTGATTGGCCGATGTCAATATGCATCGCTGATAATGTTGGCTAAGATTTTTTAAAATGACTTAATCCTGTCTATAATCCTGTGTATGATGCTTCTTAAACTGTAAAATGTGACAGTATTGTACTATTGTGCTACTACAACTATTATCAGTCAGTGACAGCAGACGGCAATTTATTTGGGGAAAAGGGCTGATTTTGTAAGGACATTCATGCTTAGTAGATACTTCAAATGGAGCTTGTATGAAAGACAAAATTCAGCATATTTCAAAAACAAAAAGCAGACGGATCAGCGCTGCGTCAAAGCTAAACATATTGCGTAAATGACGGAGAATTTTCGGTTAATGTAACCTCTGTTATGAAGGGACATTTAACTCAGAAATAAACATGCTGAGTGTTGTAGTGGGGGTGTATGTCCATTAGATGTCGCCGTTGCTACCGCAGGTGTGGCGGCGGACAGCAATATCGCAAAGCAGGGTGGTGTCGCAAAACCACAAGACGGAGTTTGTTTGCGAAAAAGTTCTATTTTATTCTTGTTGATAATCACTTAATATAAACTTAGAGGATGCATAGTGACAAGATAACACCAATACATTCTTTGTGGCCTATTTAATGAAATATTTACTTTAATAATTGATTAAATTAGTTTAGAAACGATATAAACGATAGAAGAGAAATGGCACGATAGACACTTTTCTATCGTCCCCATGATATGTATCGTCATATCGCCCAGCACTAGTGTCACTAATGATGGATCTGCTCACCCTCTGAACCAAAGGCCTTTACTTTACAATGGGTCACATCTCCATCCATACTGCACTTATTACAGCAGCATTACTATGGAAATCAATACAGTACAGAGGCGGGGGATGTGAGCTTGTATTAGTTAGTATGCCAACTGATGGCAGCTTTGTAGACTGGGAAAATGAATTGTATATTTCACGGGTCTGCAACCTTTTGGATCCAAAGAGACAGTTGAAATTACTAAATTAACTGAACGAACAATTTTAATGAGTGTGTTTACATGCGCTCGAGTAACCTGGTTATCAGGTATATCCTGGTTATGGCAATATTCTGGATATGATGTGTACATGCGTCCGAGAAACCAGGACACTCATATCCCTGTTTACATGAGCAACTACAGGATTCTGGAGAACCTCCAGAGAGGGGCGGAGCTCATGACAAATATGGTAAGGAGCTAAATAGTTTAGCAATGTTGCTAACACATGGCTTTTTCGGACATTTCTCTGGCACTGGGACAAGATCTATTCAAAGAAGCACTAATAACAGTAGAGTTCTTTCCCAGCTTCAGCGACAGACGTGAGAATTGGAAAAAAAAAGAAAGAATAAAAATGTGTTTGATCCCAGAGCTGCGCTGACTTCCACCGGAGATACCACAGAGCAAACAAGTAGTTGTTTTGTTAAGGTTACTTCAATGTTTTGTTGAAGATACAAAGATTTTAAAGCCCAGGTACCAGATTAAATGACAGTAGGACAGTTTTTGCTCCTGTCATATCTGTTTCAAACATTTGCACATGCTCAGTATGTCAGCAATGGTAAAAAACCAGGATACTGTGTTTACATGGTACAGTAACCTGGAAAAGCTGGGAATATCCTGGTTTCTAATAACCTTGGCTTATCCAGGAAACTGCAACCAGGATACATGAATCAGACAAAACCAGAAAACTTAAAATCCCCATTGATAACCTGGATACGTGGTTGCATGTAAACACACTAAATGAATACTCGGTTCATTGCGAAAGTGGGGACAGAACCTTGAATTGAAAAATCCAGACTCACCGCTGTACCAGAGATTAAGTCGGGTAAAAGTCGGCACCAACTACAATTCTAGAGCGGAACATACGCAAGCAAACAGGAAGCAGAGTAAACCAATCAGCGGAGGGCAGTCTTGAGTTGATGTTGCAATGTTTTTAGCAGTTCTGCGTTAATATTCAAAGAGGGTTACGAATCGCAAAAGTCACCGACTGTTGATGTGTTTTTGGTCATTTACCGCAGATTGGGAAAAAGCTCTCGCTTTCTGTTATTGAGGGGACTTCAGCACCTCAAGAGTGACGCTGCTCATGAACAACACGTGACCGCAAATAAACTAATCTGATTGCACAGATCCGATTGGGTTTGCCATGAGCGGCGAACGAGGGCGCCCTGCCCAGACTGATATCCCCGTGTATAAAATACAGAGGGGTATCATTCTGGACCTGCCAGGCTGGACAGAACCAGCGCTAAACCAAGGACTGACTTCCCAACATGCTCTAGCCTAGGACAAAAGGGCTAAACCATGTCCATGTCAGTTTTATTTCTAGAGCTCATTTTGCAAGTCCAGTGGTCCCCCTTTCCCAAGCAGCATGAAGGAAAGGACCAATTCAAAATAACTGTGCAATGAATGCTTCGACACGAGGATACCCAGTACAGGATTATGGTTGTTCGTCATCATCACTTTCAAATGACGTCTTGAACTGAAACTCCAGTCCAAACATAAAGAACACGAGTGGGACAGCATAAACAATCAGAACTAAATGAAGTGTGTGACAGGATGTGCTACAGTGCAAACCATTAAACGAGTGTCTATGGTTCCTTTTATGCTGCATTATCAGAGCATGACAAATACGTACGCGCTCAGATAACTGTGGTCAAATATTTGGTTTCCGATAAGAGGTCTGCGGCTGCGGCATGAATAGGGCCCATTATCTTATCACTTCGACGGGAGGCAGATGACTGTAGTGATTCGGGGCTTTCACTTTTGTAACAACATCGAGATCTGACAATGAATCACTGATGGTAATATAAATCTGATCTCAGTAACACACCTGCAATACATCCGAGTCAGCACACACACGGGCTGCTGAGTCGGCTTTAGTCATGCTCCAAATGTTGTCACTAAATCTCGCAGTGCTTTTGGAAATCACCAGGAGTTGCTTAAGGGTAAGTTCATGTGTGAACGGATAAGACATTGTACGTTTGTTTATATATGAAGCTGAAACACAGTAATGGACTCGTCATTAACGGACTTGGCAGATATGAGGGGAAAAATTGAATATTTGATGACTCTCTTGAACATTGTGAAAATATTATTGAGATAATCAACAAAACAATTTCAACACAATGCAGGCCATTCAATTACACAAAAATCGTATTTGTTTTTTTAAGTTGCCATGTGCTTTACTTTTAGGCTGTGTTGGCAAATTAATGTGTAAATCTCAAGGGGAGCCTGATCATTGCCAGGTGGGATATTTCAAGATGGACAGAGGCTGAAATCAAGGGATTATCCACATCCTTTCTTTGACCTCACTGTGCTCCGAGACACTCTTCAAATGACGAGTGCTTGCACAGGTCCTTATGAAAACTCCTGGCTCAACTTCAAACTTGGGCTTGGCCTAGTTTCGGATTTTACCCTGAGGTAAAGTGAGACACACAGGCAGCAATTTATACGTGACAGCAAGTTACATCAAAGCGTTCTGGAGGGAGTAAGCCCCGCATCTCAAATCAGCTCCTTAGATCCTATAAGTCTATGCATTAGACTTAGTATAGGATCTGGTGCGTGCATTTTTCTCTCAATTTCTCAAAACCAGGACAACTGCCTCCACTAAACCATTCGGCTTATAAAAGGGAATCTTTAAGAGTTCTAAATATTTCACGAGTTCCCTGAGATTATTCCTTCAGCCTTTTCCATGCCTTTAGAAATCATCAGCAATATGAGCCAGACTTGTTGCATAGCTTTGCCGTACCTTAAGCAGTTTGATCAATTGGAGCTGCGCAGGATTCTTGTGATGGCTGAGAGTCAATAAACAACATGGAGGGCTACACTGTGACACTTAAAAGCTCTTAGTACACGACATGCTGCTGCGGCTATTTCTGGAGCACTCCAGTGATAGCAGCATCTCCAGTAACTGATGAGACACACTTAGGTTTGAGAGCTACAAAGATATGGAAAAGAGTGGCTGAGAGATAATAAATGAAAATAAATGTGTTTATTTTTGCAGACGAATGTTTGATAATAAAGGGCTTAAAGTAGCGCAGGAAGAAAGTTCAAATCATGACCCAACTTGAATTGCCTTTAGCTGCATAGACACAAGTGCGTGTGTGTACATATCGTATCGATCAAAGAATCTACTGGAAACCTGCACGCGCACTAATTAGCAGCAGACTCTATTGGAGGTAGCACTAGTTTCCCTTTAGGTTTGATTTTCAGTTATGGATTTGAATGCATTTGAGATTGAGATTGAAAAATATTGCAATGTGTTATTGTAATGTATCCTTGTGGAATTATCAAATAAAATATATCCAGGAAGACTAGCAATCACTTTGTGGGTAGCTAATGGGGATCCTAAAGAATCAATCAAAAGATTCTTGTTCTACCTATTGCTGATCTACAAAGACTTCTAATGGCTTCTGCTGTTCAGTTTGCAGTATGTAATCAACAAATCCCAATAAAATATCCAACTAATCTATTCGAGAAAATTGTTAATTGCATGTGACTTCTTCTTTTTTCCTTTTTGTGTATTAAAACTAAGAAGACGGTCGCTCTACTGTTTCAATCGATCCGATCGCATTTAACATAACACGCCATCAGAGCAGCGGCCGCCCAGTTCAATCTTTCACTCTTGAACAAAGTCACACTTTAGTCCTCGGTTTCACCAGGTCAGCAGTCTCTCCCTCCCTCTCTGTTTTGCCCGTAGCCTGGATGGATCAGCGCTGTTATGGTGGAGGCACAAAGCAGGGGAAATGATGTAACGCAGGCCTTTTGAATGATACGCTCTATGTTTGCCATGTGCAGCTGGGAGGGGTTCGCCGGTGATAAAAGAACTACTTTGAGTAATGCTTTGACAGTCTTCGTGAGTGCTTTCACCTTCTGTTTTTTTTAATAAGAGCTTCATGTATAACGCGGGGAATGAATGGCAGCACTTGACAATAGACACAAACCTCCTTTCTCTCGTGTCAAGGCCCCCGCTGTTGCTCTATGCCAGTGTTATTTGCTCATGTCTAGTTGTATAATTCAGCTCCCAAACAAAAGACCCACTCGTCTGAATCTTCTCCTGAATATTTCATTCTCCAACACTAGAGAGGAGGCAGGAACTCACAAACTACTGCTCAGTCAGCGATATGCAATGATACAAAGGAACTAAATGAAAAGTTTTAGAGACAGAACTTTGACGGAAAAATATTGTGAATTGTTTACTCCAACTTACAATAAAAGTAACTGTATTTTAAAGTAAAAAATTATTATGCAACATTTTAGAGCTTTTTTTTTATAATGTTAGATTATTGTTCTCTCGTTAAATATAGCTGTGTTTTGAGCCGCTAGCGCATCTTTGAGAAATCTTTGAATCTTCTCCATTGGCTATTCTCAGTACAGAATACAGATCCCAAACAGCTCCTTCTGAGGTCCTATATGTCCAGGAACTGCACCTCTCGATCTCTTTCTAAGCTTAATCCTCTCATCACAAAGAAAAGCACTCGCCATAACTTCACTACAGCCACACGACTATTTATTATTTTTTTCAGCATGAAATATATTTGTGCCACTTTTCAATAATAGACATAGGGATGTAACGATTCACTCAAGCCCCGATTTGATGCAACTGTCTCAGTAAGAGAACTTTACATTACAAGACATGAAAATTAACTACAATCATTTTGACATGTGTGCTTGTAAATTTACATGTTTTCAGCATAAATAAGATATGTAGCAAAACAAACATTTTGAGACTAATATTTATTTTATTAAAAAAAATGTAAAGGGTAGCACATCGATGTAATTCATATATCCAGACAGAGGTACTCACATAGTTTTTATTTGGTTACAGCATTAAAATAAACGCTAACGCGTTGGTTAATGCTGTAACCAAATAAAAAACTATGTGAGTACCTCTGTCTGGATATATGAATTACATCGATGTGCTACCCTTTACATTTTTTATAAAATTTATACTTTTTTTGGGTTTAGCACTCGGAACATTTGAAGACGCGCAACTCCCCTTTCTGGATACAATATTTATTTTATGTTTGTCAGTTCATGATCTTTGGTAAACTTCTGTCATAATGCTAAACTCTGTGTTAGCCGCTAACGCTAATCTCGTGCTAACTTTAGCTGCGTCTGCTGCTTCGATGCCTACACGTATATGTGTTTACATGGAGTGGCGTGTGTTGGGGTGAGGCGGGGGAGGTGTGGAGCTTGTCTTGAGAAAGCTCGCTGTTTCTAACGATGCAATGTGAGAATAAAGCTATTCCAGTCGCGCAAAATGGAGTAGCTGAGGGTGGCTTTAACATCGATTCTTTTATTTTTTACATCGATTGACATTTTACGCATATTAAATCGATTTTAAATCGATTTTCGATGAATTGTTACATGCCTAATAGACACAGCAGAATGTGTGTCTGAAAAATACACGTTGTTTAAGCCTTTGTGTTTGTGTAAGCTCTCAGCCGTACACTCGTCTTCTTTGCTATACATATTTATAGCCCTTATCATATCAGACAATGCCATACGAGTCCTATCCACCCACAGCTGTGCATTTATAAAAAGCCTTTTCATGTCGGGACAGTCAGCGTGCTTATGTCCAGGGAAACCAATCTATAAAATGAATGGAGAGGACTAATCCAGAGACAGAATGGATGAGTTCTATCACAGTCACTGTGGGATGTGCCATAGGAGCTTAGCCTGCACTTAGCCGCACATGCTAAAGCCATTTTAGCCCCAAATATCTGCTGTATATTGGTGCCAGATGGCCATATGCTGGGCCAGCTTTAATGCTTGACGAAAGCCTCTCAGAACAGGCTCTGTTACTGCTATAGACTGGTTTATCAATTCCTTTTTAAGGTCTTGTTTAGTTCTGATTTTCGATGTCCTGTTTGAGAGCTAGTTTAGTCGGTGTTTAAGTTTAGTTAAATTCAAATTAGGGGATCACATTACATTCTGGTTAAGACATGATGGGTTAGTCGAGGGGGTTAATGTTTAGGTATTCTAATCTTTGGAGGGACCCGGTTTAGGCCTTACAACTAACACAACTGTTTTAGTCTAGGTTTAGTCCCGGATTCCCCCGATCTAGACCTTATTCAGCTCTAATGTCAATGGTTTAGAGACCTAATAATTTGGGTTTCGACCTCAGTTAGTCTGGTTCAGTCCCATGAGCTTGGTCTTGGTTTTGCTTTGGACTTTACCTGGTTTAATCCTGATTTATAACTGGCTTCGAGACAGTATAGTCCTGGTCTAATATTGGTTTAGTCCTGCTTCAGTTTTGCACCAAGCTTAAATTGTGGTTCTAGTTCAATTGTGGATATTCATGTGATTAACCAAACTAAGGAAACTATTTCTTGTCGCAATGTTGTTTTTTGCTTCAGGAGCATTAGGAAAGGCAGAGGTTTAACCCAGAGCGACCTTCTGATGCCGACACACAGAGATCAGCCCCGAGTTGGTAAACAATTGCATCCTTTAATCTCCTACGACAGCCAGGGTCCATTCAGGCATCGATACGCCACACGCAAACAGCAGATGGGAAAGTCATTCAGAAAAACAGAGATGAGATGGACAATTAATCCCAATCAACAGCAAAGGTCAATGCATGGCGTCAAGTGCAGGCGAAAAACCTGAGCGTTTACTAAATTCATTTACTCTGCAAAACAGTGAGAGCTGCACAAGACGACGATGAAAAAGACAACTCATGAATCAATAAATGACGGCTAAAATGCTGAAAATCTGTCATCTTTTCGGAGCTGTGGAGAATATTTGTTGACCGTTTTCATCAGCATGTTTTTATCTACAAAACGACACAGGACAGTGGCTCCCGCAGCAGCAGATTTGGGGGTGATTTAAAGCCTATGTTTCCTGAAAACACAGGCTTAGAAGTCCTTTGAAAACTGTGAATCAGACGTTTGACCCGGGTTACTCTCACGTGGGAGGCTTCTAACGGATGACCTGAGTTATGTTATTCTTACTGCGCTCCCTGACGACAATAATAGAACTTTGTTTAAGGAAAGGCAAGATAAACGGGGACCAAAATGAACTTAATCAAATCCAAGCGCTTCAAAAGTCAGAACTCATGCGTCACTCTTCGCCGCTAAGTTAACTCCGTGACATTTACAGTTTTTCCACTGCAGCCACTTCCCGTCATTGAGGTTTATCAGCTGTGTATTTCTGGTCAGGCCCGTGTTGGCGTTTCTGCACAGTTCGACATGTCTTTTGTTCAGACCGGACTATGATGTGATGAGGTCAGCGGGATGAGTGTTTGTAGTGGCCACATTCAGTCAGATGCGGCTGGGGCAGTGGTTCCCAAAATGCGGTGAGGGAAACACTGGTGCTACAGTGTATCTCTTTCTAGTGGGTGCTCGAGTCTTTTGAAGTTCAAAAAACATCATTTTGTTTTCATTTGAGCTTTTAAGCCTGGTTGTGACTTTTTGTGGTGCCTTACTGTAGTTCTGATTTAGACCTAGTTTAGACTTAGTTTTGGTCGGATTGTGGAGTTTAGTTTTATTTATTTATTAGTTTATTTGACAGGAACAGTACACATTAATGAACATTTTAGCTGCAAAGCTAGTTTTCAACTGTTGTCCCTGGGCAAGGTGTATAATGCCAACAACAATTATAAAACATAAAACAATTTAAAAGTTGAGGCTACATACTTACATAACGAATGTTGATACAATTCATACATTAATAACATCTGAATGTTCGTTCTGTGACTTGCACAATAGAATGGAGATTTTAGTGCAAGGGCAGGTCATACAGTTCAAACAGACATAAGGATAAATATGTACAATTATTATTTACAAAGCAACATCTATGCACATGTCATAGATAGTCAATGCTTCTGGTTGTTAAAGGCCCTATACATGATTTTTTCCAAGTAGGGGAATACAATTTGTTTTGTCGTCCTTCAGTACATTTGTAGAAATAAAATACAGCACATCTAACTATAAAGTATCTGTATCAGTTTCATTTCATGCTAGTTTTAGTCAGGATATTTGTGAAAGCTTACCCTAAATATAAGGAAACTGCTCATAAACGTATCCATGTGAAGATTGGGAAGTTAGAAAGGTGTTACGAAGGTTAAAAATGACTTTGGACCAAACTAATAAAGTATAGGGCCTTTAAGTTCCCGATTAGTCCTGGTTTAGTCCTGTTTTTGATTGCTGACAAACAGGAATAATATTACTTTTTTTATACTGGTTTAGATCTGGCGTGTATTACTAGTTAAGTGTAAGTAATATTTTTGGGGGGTTTACTAATTTACTTTTAAACTATTCTAAACTCAAAACCACATGTACTTGCTGCCACAGAATGTGCTGGTTGATTTGATGATTAAGAATTGTGATTTGATAAGAATTAGATCAATTGCACTGCCCTATTGTAAACGTTCACGTTCCTCACATATACATATACATGGGCCTGCATTTACTATACTTTTCAGCAGTATTTGCCCGTAGCTTTAGCTTCTGACGGGGCAATGACTGCTCTTTGAAATCCTCTTAAGGTGGACGGGGCCTGACGGAGCGCGGCTGTGAGTTGTTTGCACAGGGATCAAAAGCTCACAGCCTTATTTAAAACATCCTCCCCGTCTAGCCTTCAAAAAACCCAGAGAACGACTGAGCTCCAAGATAAGCAAATATTTCAGGAGATAAGTCGACAAGCGAGTACAATTAAATGCCGAAGACTAGTGGGTGTTACATTCGTAGACGACCATTAAAACCTCGCATTACAGTCATTTTATATATTTTAGGGCATTTCGACACAGTGCTTTCCATGTAAGTGAAATGACAGTAGGTTTATTTTAGCGTCAGAACAAGACTAAAACATGGAAAAGACACTTGTTGAAAGAGAGGACTGATCTTTTAACCTCTTAACCCACACCTGACTGGACCACATTTTCTCCACTATGGCTTTACTCATATCTAAAAGCTTCTTGGAAAAAAAGAAAAAAAAGTGTCAAAACGGCGACAAAAACATGACCAAAATGTGACGAAAAAGCAACACAAAAAAGGACAAAAAAGCAACAAAATAGTGATGCAAATGTGATGAAAACACAAGGAAAAAGCCACAAAAAGGGACCAAAAAAGCAAAGGATAAGTGACAAAAACGCAAAAGTACAGTGACAAAAGAGCCACAAAAATATGACAAAAATGCATTTAGCTCAATTGTGTAGCTTTCAAATGACGCGTTGCCCTGGCCTATAGTCTGTAAGCTCTCCAGTCTAGGAAGTTTTAGATTTGAGAAATGCCGAACTGGAGAAAATGCGCTCTGTGAAGGTGAGGGGTAAGAGCATAGACTGTTAAAAAGAATAGACAGCTCCTCCTCACTCCTCCCCGTTTACCACAATGACCACGTTCGAGGGGGAAATCGTGGCGGATTTACAGACTCCTCCTCCCCAGCTCTGACGAAGCATGTTCCTAATAAGGGCATAATGGCGGGATCTTCACTGTAGACTCGGCCCTTGCGTGACGTGTCGCTCGCGCAGCTCCAATGCCAACAGTCCGACCTCCGTTAAGTAGGAGATAAAAAAAAAATTCTTTCGAAAACCAGCCTGGTTTCTATTTTTTTGACTAACCCAGCGTTATCTCAGGAGGAATATGTAGCCATATTAAGTGTTGAAAAAATTGAAACCAGGCATTAAAGTTGTTTTTAACGTGTCTAAAGTCCAATGCTTTTCAATGGGGGCCTAGCGGCCAAATGGAGGTACTACAGCAATGGAGGAGCAATGGCGGCCTCAAGTGTTGCGGTCACAAAGCAGAGCAGCCAGCGGCCATTGGGTAAGAGGTTAAACAACTTGCGTGTTGCTTGGAGCGCCCTCCCCTGGCAGTAGGGAGAATATACCGTGGTAAACACAACATTCAAGCCAGCATTTTAAGCCAATAGCATGCTAACCAATCAATGGCGCAGTAACAAATGTAGATGGGTGCAGAACGGATTCATTCAAAATCCAAGAAATAGACCAGAGCACTTTAGCAGTAGATGAAGAAACAACCAAAGTGAACAGGATTACTTAAACCTGTGCATATGGGAACTTTACAATATGGTTAGAATCCAAAAAAAGGTGACACATTCATCCATTCCTCTGGGGTAACGAAGTTTGTTTTGATACTGGTGCATCAATGACCTTTTGTCAAAATACATTTCAATCAATTTAAAATCACTTTTAATGATAGCATTTGAGATGTTTAGAGAAGCGTCATCACTGACAATAGAGCAATGACAACCATCTAATTTTCCTGTTAACAACACACTTTTAACTGTGCCTGTTTTTCACATTCTTGTTATGAATGGCGGGCTGACTCAAATGCTGCGACAGTGATTTTGATTCAAAGACTGTAATTTTGTGCCCCATTAGCTCTAATGACAGCAACTGCAACTGAAAAGGCCACACTCGAAAGCACTTTAGTAATTTTCTACAATTCATACAAAACTTGACACAGACTAATAGCGAACGGGCACTCGAATCGATAATGTTACGTTCAGCAATCATGAGCGCTTCGAGCTACACACAGAGCATCAATCACTGATTTGATTTTAGTGTCGACCTATAGATTCTAAGAACCAAGATGGGGCCAGTCCTTATTCGGTCTTGATTTAGGCCCGTTTAGACCTGATTTAGACCTTTAAATGGGACCAACACTAGACCATTTTTAGTCATCTTGGTTGACTTCTTGCATTAGGTCATAAGAAGGTCTCCAAAAGAATGTTAATTATACCTATGGCCACTAGAAGTATTGGAGTCCAGCATTTCTGATTGCATATGTTTTAAAGGGGGGGTATTATGCTTTTTTCAATCACATAGCACCAGTCTATAGCATACTACAATGATGACGTAACCTTCTGTTGGTCTGTATATGCAGTAAATTAAAATAACTGCCTTGAATAAATTGCTCTCTCAAAATGGCTGTACTGAACGTCTTGAAATAGGCCTCTGTCTCTTTAAGAAGCTTTCCGACACGCCCCCTTCAGCACACTGCTGTGGCATCTAAACAACAACACTGTGCGGGGAGGGAGCTCTGCTGAGCTGAGGAGCAGTGGTTGGTGGCTTGGCTGGTGACGAAAGGTCCAGAGGCGTCTCCAGGAGGTGGGGGCGTTTCTAGGAGGACTGAGGCATAGCTACACCTAAAATGGCTGCCGTCTAAGTTTTTACTGATTACTCAAAAATATGTGAATGAGCCAAGGCAACACTCCAGGCATGTGTTTAATGAGGGAATGACATAATAACATGATATAAAGCTTGAAAAGTCGATTTTACATAATACCCCCCTTTAAGCAGTTATTTAGTTATGATTTGCATCTTTATGATTATTTATGGGTTTAAAAAGTATAAATTGTCCAACCAGTTTATTTTGCAGCGTATGAGGTCAAAAATTGTCTCCTTAGCACTGCATAAAGCACTTTAAACAGTTTTCTGCCCTAAGATTACGCATTGATAGCCAAACACTATAGTGAAAGGTAAAACTTGCAATTTCTTAAACGGAAATCAGAATCATCTTGAACTGCATCAATCACTCACTATCGGTCACGATGTGCAGACGGCTTTGACAGTTCACTGCAGTTGTCCCTATGCCGCTGCTCATGTATTTTCTCAGCGTCTCCTGACGACTCCTCCCAGTCTGTCCCTCCAGGCTTTAATGTGTCCAAATGACTAATGTGTCTTTAATCTATTGCAGCCTCAGTCCTCTTTGGTAAACACACTTTCCACAGTGATAATACTAAATGGGCAAATAATGGCAAAATCAGTATTGAGCGATGGGTTTTTAAACATATTTTTGGAAGTGTTTGTCTCCTAAAATGCTGAGTCAACAGAAAATTGCTTTTGCCTTCGTTTATGTATTTTCTATTGGTCTTATTTATGAAGAATAATATCGTCTATTTTGAAGATTTCACAGGTTGGACATGCACCTAAACTTAAGTAACCAGCTGTACGATGAAATATAACAATATCAGTAAAATATTTCTCAACACTGTGAAGCCATTATGTGAGTTCCAGCTAGATATTGGGGATTTTTGCAAGTTTCTAGCCTCGCCTGCCTCGTGACGTCACTGCTGCTCCTCTGTGAGTGCATGGCGTGTGTAATAAGTGTCTCTTTGTTGCGTTTGGCGCATGCAGCTCAGGAAATGCCTGAATGGGAGAGGTGGGGAAACAACTGGAGCAGAAACGGGAGAGGAAAGCCGTGCCGAGCGAGTGTCCCGATGTGCTTATTTTGACAGTATCCTCCCTATGTCAAGAGCCTGCGTCTGCCCTTCTCCCTCCGTATCCACCCACACAGGAATCTGGACACGCTCCCAATTCGGAGGTCCGCGCTGGGGAAACCAAACTTTCTTCCCTTTGTGAGGAATGCAGCGCGGGCCCGGATTGAGCGAGCGGAGACCCGGAGCACCTCAGCAAAACTTGTTAAAATCACAGTCTGCGCGGCCTCCACTGAGAAAATGGATGACAAACTGAGCTGCACAAAGGGAGAGGGTGAGAGGAGAGCTACGGCCAGAGAGGACATTATAATGCCTATCATTGCGATTTCAGTTTGACTGTGGTTACTAATATATAGCAGCTCAACTGGTCTCTGCAGGAGGTTTGAAGAAAAACTCCAGCTCATGATGCAAAGAGTGAAAGGGGAAGGAAGCCAACGCAATATTGTGGCATTTTAGACAAAGAAAAGGGAGATACATTTGTAGATTTGCAGCTATTTCCAAACTCATCAGAAAAACAAGATGACAAGCCAGTGTAATCCTTGTGTTCAATATGGGCTAGAAAGGTCTGCATCACATTGAGCATCTGGCATAACAACTAGGCCAAATCGATAAATCATGCAAATAATTATCTTCTTGGAGGTGGATGCCAATATTTTGCAAAATGCGCTGCAAATGAGACGGGCTGCTCAATAAACAAGAAGAAATGCAATAACAATATGAACTGTTCACAAGAAGAAGTGAGGAATTGAAATTGGACATAAAATACGGAACAGGACATTTCTCTGGTTATATTGTTGACAGGGGAGAAAATATGATTGTGCTCAGAAATTATTAATTGTACCCGCACAGCCCAAGACCACAAATGCCTTCCTTCCAACATTTTCCAAACGGAACAGATGACCTATATGGACCATCTTTGTTTAACCTCAGAGTAACTGCACTTAACCAACTTCCTCGGTGCATTATTGTTGCTTTAACATGGGTCTACTTTAGAGACAATGAGAGCCATTGTCTCTCACTGGATAAACATCTCAACTTGTACATCTTATGACTTACTTAAGACGAGGCTTTTATCGTAATGGCTTTTCTAATGCACCAACAAATGTAACTCAATTGTCCTCCGTTCAAGTACTTAATATCTGCTTGACGTAAACAATGATTTCCATCTCAGGCAGAGGACAGTGGAATCTTCAAAAAGCAGCGTGTTTTTTTTAGTACATCCTAGTTTAGTCCTTAAAGGGGGGTATTATGCTTTTTTCAATCACATAGCACCAGTCTATAGCATACTACAATGATGACGTAACCTTCTGTTGGTCTGTATATGCAGTAAATTAAAATAACTGCCTTGAATAAAATTGCTCTCTCAAAATGGCTGTACTGAACGTCTTGAAATAGGCCTCTGTCTCTTTAAGAAGCTTTCCGACACGCCCCCTTCAGCACACTGCTGTGGCATTTAAACAACAACACTGTGCGGGGAGGGGGCTCTGCTGAGCTGAGGAGCAGTGGTTGGTGGCTTGGCTGGTGACAAAAGGTCCAGAGGCGTCTCCAGGAGGTGGGGCTTTCCTAGGAGGACTGAGGCATAGCTACACCTAAAATGGCTGCCATCTAAGTTTTTACTGATTACTCAAAAATATGTGAATGAGCCAAGGCAACACTCCAGGCATGTGTTTAATGAGGGAATGACATAATAACATGATATAAAGCTTGAAAAAGTCGATTTTACATAATACCCCCCTTTAAGAAGGTTTACCAAGGGTCATCTCTGATCCTGGTTTAGTGATCGTGTGGTCTATGTGAGAAGGCTCTTTGCTGTCCACTGTAGTAGAGATTTTCGAATATCGTTGAATGGACTGGGTTGGCTGAGGACGTCACATTTGGCGTATACCTTCATAAGCTTCTACTCGCTCTTGTAGTCATAATGTAAGAATGATTAAACACACAAAGCCGAAGTCTGTTTAAAAAGAACCTAGTAACGACTCCAGCCCAGAGCAAAGACTATTCTAAGAAGTGCAGTAGTGTGGTTATGGCAGTCCTGACCACTCCCATCAATTCACTAAGAGGACCCCCAAACCTTTCTCCCTTTCCACACTGTCCTTGAAGCTCCAGCAAGGACTGGACGTTAGCTTCAGTCTTCAGTCTGCAGAGTGACTCCAATTAACCCTGGATAGGCCCAGTGAAGGAGGGTTTAAGGGGCAACTATCCATCTCTACTCCACATCTTTAGCAGACTAGAAGGTAACCTGATACGGGTTTTTCTAAGGTCGATGCCAGTTTTTGTAGATTTTGTTTGGACGATTTAAAAATAATCCTGTGTAAGATGCTTCTAAACTATAAAATGTGTCAGTGTTGATCTGTGACAGCAAGGGGCATAGGGCTGATTTATTCAGGACATTCATGTTTAGTAGGTACTTCAGCAGAAGCTCATTTGAAAGACTAAAAGCAGCAGATACCAAAACGAAAAGCGGTAAGTCTCTATCTCTTATGGTTGTGACCAATTTTCGCCTCAGTGTTTCTCAGCTCAGGCCAAGGAAGTTGTTCTTTTAAGGCTCCAATTGACCTCTTTTCAATGCAAATTGTAAAATAGCAATATATCGGTCAACCTCTACTGCAGACCATTCATTTGAACATGCGTTTGTTTCACTGTTTGATGTCTGTGTCAATAATGGTTGTAAACTGTTCTGTTTGTACATCAGTAATATCAGTACAGCCCTGTGATTAGGACTGCTGTGATAATGGTTTGCCTCTTTTCCCCCTTAAAGAGATACAGATACAGATAGTTGCTTCTCAGGCTCTTCTCTCCTTGCTGCTACATAAATTATGACAAAGAGAAGCACATAACATAGTGCAGTGTCACCATCTCAAAGTGCAGCGTTCCTATGGAGGCAGGAGTCACGTTATGATCCGCAGACGAAGATGAGGATTACAGCGCGTGCTGCCTTTGTGAAGCATCAGATTACACTCTCTTCTTCTGCTATTATGAAATCAGATTACCCAGAATCCCCTGCTGCAAGAAACAATATCTGGGAGTTGAGACGGTGGGGTTGTGGAGGAGGTGAGGGGTCAGGCGAAGCTCATATTATCCCCGCAGACTTGATATCATGAAAGATTGAAATGGTTTTAGCTCGGGTTTAATGAAATGAACATGCAAAGACTGGGAAATAAGGGGGAAGATTAAGGTCAGGGATCTGGAAGATGCATGCTCTAGTCTAGAACTATCAAACTAGACAGCATGTGTTCAAACTAAAGCTAATTTGTCATAGTCATGCAATAAACAAAAAGAAATGAATAAGTCATGTCACACCCTCTATCTGTTTATGTTTATGTTTATGTTTATTTTTTTTATTTGTTTGAGCAGTCAACCCGCCCAAAGGGAGTGGGCTGAAGCCAAAGGCTTATAAGCGCCCACCCCAAAATAAAAATAACATTACATTTAATATTTACAAGGTAGCAAATCATAAACAAAGGAACATAGGGCAAAGTAACAATAAATGATGAAGAAGAATAAAACAAAAACAACAGCAAAATAAAGAACAAAAGAATGTGCTACTTTTATGTTATAAAGGTTCATTAATACATATTATACTCTGAGATCTTGCTACTTCCCAGTTGTCATTACCATCCTCAATATAATTTAATTTGGGTTATCATTAATTATCATTATTAAAGGTGCATTAATACATATTATACTCTGAGATCTTGCTACTTCCCAGTTGTCATTACCATTCTTAATATAATTTAATTTGGGTTTAATTATCATTATTATTATATTTGTTTAATTGAGTTATATGTGAAGTATGATGTAAGCCCTGCATAGTGTGGTGCATTAAAAAGCCAGGGTGTAGAGCGGGCTAGTTGAAGAGGGCAGTAACTCCCCCTCAACAAACCCCCACCCAGCTGCCCTAACAGCTGATTTGTAGATGATGTTCCTATGCTGAGTGGTGCATTAAAAGACAAGGTTTTGAGCCCGTTGGGAGGGTCCCTCTCAACAGATTCATAACTTGCCTACCCTAATTCTCAATTTGTAAATTTGAGCAATAGAATGACAACCGTTCCAAGCAGCAACACTCTTCCTTGATAGGAAATACACATACTTGATCCTACTGCGCCTCCTAGTGGCAACACATTTCTTGTTCTCTGTATGTTTCAAAAGTCTTTTGTTTGTATTTATATTTGAACAGGTTGATGTTTGGACATCGTTTCAACTCCATTTCCAGTTTATTCCACAATTGTACACCATTAACTGTTGGGCTAAAACTTTTCAAAGTTGAGCTATGTTTCTGAGTCCTAAAGTTTAATTCGTCACGTAATTCATAACAACCAGTACGTTCTTGGAACCTTCTTTGTATTTGGCCCGGTAACAGTTTGTACCTTGCTTTGTATAACATCTGTACAGTTTGGAACTCAACAATGTCACAGAACTTCATGATCTTTGATTTTAAAAATAATGAGTTTGTGTGGTCCAAAAACCCAACTTTATGAATTACTCGGATAGCTCTTTTTTGTAACAATACTATTGGTTTTAATGTGTTTTTATAAGTACTACCCCAAACCACAGTACAATAATATAAGTATGGCAAAATCAGAGAACAGTATAAGATATGTAGAGCTTTGATGTTTAAAATGTGCTTTGCTTTTGCTATTACTGAAATGCTTCTAGAAATTTTCGTAGATATATATTTAATATGAGCTTTCCAAGTAATTCTGTCATCTATAATAACACCAAGGAATTTGATTTCATGCACTCGCTCTATGACAACACCCTCTATCTGAATTGCTTCCTGAGCATTGGAATTACGGTTGCCAAATATCATCATTTTGCTTTTACTCAGATTTAGAGATAGTTTATTTTGTTTGAACCACTTATTGACACTTTTGAGTTCCAAGTTAACAATCCGACACAGTTGCTGTAAGTCGTCACCTGATGCAAAAATATTTGTATCATCAGCAAACAAGATAAATTTAAGTACTTGAGACGTTTTACAAATGTCGTTAATGTACATGTTAAACAATTTTGGGCCCAGAATGGAACCTTGAGGTAAACCACACACAATTTGTCGACAACTCGACTGATAATCACCTATTTTCACACATTGTTTTCTATTTTTTAAATAACTGGTAACCCACTGTAGAGCTACCCCCTAATCCCATAATGTTCTAGTTTATTAATTAGTATATCATAGTTTATTGTATCAAACGCTTTACTCAGGTCAATAAATAACCCTATTGCATATTTCTTGTTATCTACAGCATTAGTTATTTCTTCAATTATATCAAAGAGCGCGTGTGAGGTTGAGTGATTATTCCTAAAACCAAACTGATTGTCCGAGAGTAAATTACACCTTTCAATAAAGCTGTCAAGTCTAGAGTTATAAACCTTCTCTAAGATTTTGAGAATTGCGGTAAAAGGGAAACAGGCCTGTAGTTTGTGAAGAGATGTTTATCTCCTGCCTTGAACAGAGGAATCACTTTTGCTACTTTCATACTTTCAGGAAATTGTCCAGTTTGCAGCGATAGGTTACAGATGTATGTTAACGGCTTAGAGATACTTTCAATAACACTTATTAAAGTTTTCATATCCATGTCATAATAATCTGTCGAGGTTTTATTTTTACACCCTTTAACAATGTCCAGTATCTCCTTTTCCTCCACAGGTTTGAGGAACATGGACAGAGGATTTGTGTCTATCAGTTCACAATTATAGTTCTCAACATTTGCAATTTTTGCAGCAAGATTCGGTCCAACATCTACAAAGAATTTATTAAATGTATCGACTACTTCATTCATATTATTTAAAGTATTATCCTCATCTTTGAAATATTTGAATGGTAATGCCGCACTGTTTTCCACAGCACTTGGTATTTCATTTATCTTTTTGTCCTCTTTTGGGTTACTTCTTGTTTAGACTTCATATTTGAAGGCTTACGCACAGGAACGGGGGAAACTCTCATAAAGACAGGCCCCTGTCTAAATACCACTTACAGATAAGACTGTCACTCACAACAAACTACAGCGCCACATGAATCTGAGTGTCAGAGGAGGACACTGCGGCTACAGATAAAACCAGGAGGAAAAGGATGTTCTTCTGAAGGAGAGATTTACTCGCAGCCGAGAGAGTGAGGCTTAAAGACTGGCATTAAATCAGCAGCAAAAAGTGCACTCAGAATATCAAAGTAACCACCATTTTAATACATTTTCCGGAAGAGAATTCTATAAAATTTTATTGGAAACTGGCCTGAACGTCACTGTACGGACATGAGAAAATAATTGCTCATTATGTGTAATTATTGTCTTTGCCCGGTGCCCATTATGTCCATGTTATTAACACGTTGCAGCAGCCGTGTCCAGCCTTAAGGTTAATCACAGCACACATTTGTTCCATCGCCCAGAGCTTATCTCTTACATTATTAATGTCCCATACAGTGTCCAACTGTCCCATCATAACAAACCAGGGTTAAATGCTGCCAAAGACAATATCTACAAGCCAGGGCCAGGGTTCTAAAATGAAAATGGCACAATAGTCCAAAAGATATTATATACATTCAATTATCTTTCAGTTCATTTGCCACACAAGTAATTGAATAGATTTACATAATATTAGCATAACATTTAAAGTATCTTTACCTGAGAGAATGTGATTAGCATATTTCACCCGTAACTACATTTTCATTTTCCTGCTCAATTCTGCTCCACAAATGTGTTTAAATTTAATTGGATATACTCGGGCTGAGACAAAACATCGTACCGGCTGCAATAGCAAGTTGCAGTTTCAGGTAGAGATACTTTATCAAGTATCGCAATACTTTCAATACTTATTTGGAGGCATCTTTATCATTCACCCCTTTGTTTTCAAGTAACAGTTGCACAGCACTTTGTTAGATTTTGTGTTAATGCACTTTTCAGTCTTAACACTTTAATAAATGTCATTTGATAAACTTTGGACACATGACTGTAGAAAAGCTCTATATAAGTTGAGTCCATTTACCATTTTGAGGTATTACTTATCATAAATACTTGTTGTATCGCAATACTGGATCGGCCCCTGAGTATCGTGATACGTATCGGATTGTGACAAAAGTTTGATTTGATTTGATTTGAAAAGTGTATCGTCCCAGCCCTACAACATACTGTGTTACTGTGGTATTTTTTGCGTGAAATACCGCAGTAATATCGTTCTCTCATAGTCCTGTCACGATCGCACATTTGAAGTATATTGAGGCAGGAAAATATTGCGATAAACAATATTATTGACTATAAAGCACTAGTATCTTTATAGTATACTGTTAACTCTAAAGCATAAAAACGACAGAAAACATTTGTGCAAAACGTTTAACAGAGAAACAAATAGCAGAAAAATGCTAATGAATGTACAGATGATAAATATTGAGCCCACAGATTTATCGTTTATTATCTATTGAACGATAAGTCGATAATTATTGTGACAGCCCTATTATCGCAAAATTCAGACAGTTAACAAACGTCGCAATTTTTTCTCAGCCCTATGGTCAAACCCTAATTACTTTTCAACTAAACATTTTATTTTCAATTGGGTAAAAAGCTGCAAACAGATCCATGGAAATGTCTCTGGGCCCGTTTTAGAAAACCATTAGTGTCTGGATAACAAACAAGAGCCCTGCGCCTGCTTGAGCAGGTGACGGGGTCGAAAGGTGGTGACTTGTGACCTTGAAGGCAGCAAAAGCACTCTCTGAACTTGGTTATCTCTAGCCCGAGCATTCTTTACCGTCATAATAGACAAACATAGCAGCGGCCGACCTCAGCATTAGTGCCATTCTGCAAATGCCACATGAACAAATGCAGCCTGACCACAGATATGAGCAGGCCATTTGTTCGACATGGGCTCTCACGGTGTAATGCTTTGGTCTCACCTCTTCTGGGGTTGGGCACGCTCACTGAAACCTATTACAGCTTGATGTAAGGCGAGGGACTTGTGAAGCAGTGTCAAACACAATCTTAGTAATATAGAAAGTAATGCCGAAGGGAATGCAAGGCGCCCGTACTTCATCATATTGCAAACCGTAGGAATAGAATGGTATGACATTAACATGACCTATTTTGAAATGAGTTTTAATTAAAAGATGATGTGAGGAAGAACTTTGACATTCCTTAACTGAATACTGTGATGATATAAAGATACTCAGTAGGACATAATGCAAATACATTTTCAACACACGGCGTGGTCCCACTGACACCGCTAAGGAGCACTCTAGCCTCTGCTTGAACCAACAACATACATCAATCCTATTAAATGTAATGAGGCCACTGTCACCGCTGCTGTTCTCCAGCGCGATATAGCCCTCAGCCATTGACGGTTACTCGGCAACATCATCATCAAAGCTCCGGTCAGGGGAGAGAGAGAAAACAGCAAGATACAGATACAGCATCTACCAGAGGCTTCATGTTACCTTGGAAAGTGAAGTACAAAAACATAAATACTGCGAAGCAAGAGCTTGTGTGAGAGGGAAAGCGAGAGGTGGCAGACAGCAGCTGGTGGGGAGTCGGAATGAAGTCAGTCCAAATGTTCGGGCGGCAAAGGACGAGCATAAAAGTGTCCCGGACATAGCGATAAAGGACGAAGGACAAAGCAATAAACTGTATAATTCGGGCATCTGGATGCTGTTGTCGTCAAAGAGGGGACGGTTTAAACTTGAGAAGGGATGTGTGGAAAATGAATTAACACAAATATCTCAAATGACTAAAAGAAAAGGGACGCACAATTTGGAAAAAAGTCTAATTGCACATTTTTTCCCGGAAATGTATTGATATTAGACATCAAGATTCAGTTCATAGGTGCATCGACGCTTGAAGGAAGACTGAAAATGAACCGCTAAACTAATACAAGAACATAGACAACAGGGTGGGCAGCTTTTACGTTGGTTGTATCACTTGTATGATTGCAAATGTGATCTCAATTTGACTGTGAAGTTAATTAAGCAGCCCTGCCCTGAGTAACAGTTCACCACTATGTATACTAGCATCTTAACTATGCAACAACAACAACGTCGAGACATTAAACGCACAGGAGGCTAAAACAATATATTTTTTAATCCTACCATATAATCCCATAGATTATATCATATTATGCCTTTAAATGTGCCATACGTACTGTAGTTTTTCATATCCTTCACAATAAATAATCAACTTACTGGTACATAAAATGACTTAAAGAGGGGGTATTATGCTTTTTTCAATCACATAGCACCAGTCTATAGCATACAACAATGATGACGTAACCTTCTGTTGGTCTGTATATGCAGTAAATTAAAATAACTGCCTTGAATAAAATTGCTCTCTCAAAATGGCTGTACTGAACGTCTTGAAATAGGCCTCTGTCTCTTTAAGAAGCTTTCCGACACGCCCCCTTCAGCACACTGCTGTGGCATCTAAACAACACTGCTGTGTTGGGAGGGGGCTCTGCTGAGCTGAGGAGCAGTGGTTGGTGGCTTGGCTGGTGACGAAAGGTCCAGAGGCGTCTCCAGGAGGTGGGGGCGTTCCTAGGAGGACTGAGGCATAGCTACACCTAAAATGGCTGCCGTCTAAGTTTTACTGATTACTCAAAAATATGTGAATGAACCAAGGCAACACTCCAGGCATGTGTTTAATGAGGGAATGACATAATAACATGATATAAAGCTTGAAAAAGTCGATTTTACATAATACCCCCCTTTAACTCTTTTCCAGCTAAGATAACCCTTGCTTTACTATTCATAATTCAACAATCCCAACTATGCAATGCGTTTTTCTCATTCAATAATCTCAGATGCTCAGTATTAAAATTATGCCAAATTCCTTCATCAAACTCCAACAGCCTATATTTTTTTCCTGACATTTTTACCTGGTTAGGTCGTCACATATCATCTGAATAATGTAATTCATGAACTTGAAGGAGCTTTATTAACCAACACGAAAAGAGACTAAGCCATCCCAAAACTGTCTTCACTTAGATAAGGCAGGTTTGCATGGTGACTCCCTTATCTCACCACTGCACTAGCATTTTGTTATCAGCCAGTACGTGCAACAACAAATGACGCATGTTTTTTAAAGAGGCTTAAAGCTACGTTTGGATAAATTAATGAAGAATCTGTCTAATGTAACGGGGGCATGGCTGTGACACACAAAATATGCTTCGACGGTGAATTATTCCTGCCTTTTCATAAGGATTATTTCCTAAACGTTAGCCCGGGATATCATTTAAAGCACCATCTGCGCGTTGAGTTTTAGAGACCCATAATAAAAGTCAGAAGTGTAAACAGTCCAGTGAGTGGCCTGATTTGAAAGTGTGCCACTTGGCCGGACACCACTCCGCTGCGGGCGAGGAGAGGAGCACAGCTGCACAGAGCGGAGCAGCAGCCCAGAGCCCATCAAAGAATGAAGGAATGTCCAATCCCCCCAAAACACACAGGCCTGGGGCAGGGCTGAGAGCGGGACCCCAACTATAGACAAGCAACGGGAGAAACAGGGGGTACTCAAGATCATTCCGAAAGGGCAGACGAGACTTTCAGAAGAAGGGAAACTTTACAACTCAAAGGCAGCGTATTAAGTATTTTTCAGGTATCACAAACTAACTGTAAAAATCCCCACATATTGACATGATTTAAAACTTGCTAAGCCACTAACCCCTTTAAAAATAAAAAAGGTTAAAAATGACAGGTGTGAACGAGAGGCCCAAAATACTAGCAGTCAATATTTACCCTGTTAGTTGTGAAAAGAAAAACAAAACATGATAAAATGTGATAACATACTTTATGAAATTTCAAATAACTCAAGTTAATAATGTGTGAGTAAAACTGAAGAGAAAAAAAAGTTTGCATAGTTAATTTGAAACTGAAAAAGTGAAGCTATAGCATAAATAGTAACTGGAGAGAAGCAATAGCCGCCTCGCTACATTAGATTATAAAGCAAAGAAGTGATTTTTTTTATATAGGCACTGCATATTTGTTCATTCAGTAATGGACGATTACGATGCAAAGATTGTAATGTCATCGTCAATGGATACTTCAATAGGAGACTACAGAATTAGCCAATAGTAGAAAGTATGTCGTAGCAAGCATTCAGGAGCTGCTAGAAAAATCAATTCCCAGCTATTCTATACAGTAAAACATTGCACAACAATACCCTGTTCCAATAACCTTCAAAATCGGATATTGTCATCAAAACTGAGGGTATTTGAGATCGCAATGCCCTTAATCTTTAACAGACACAAGGTGACACTGTGTTATATAACTCTCAGCCTCACAACAAGTATAGAGACTAAAATTGGGCTAAACATTTCATTGCAAATTATATATGAATCGAATTAATATATACAAATATGGTCCATGAGTGACATTTCAGCATTACTCATACAAGATAGTTTCTATTCAATTACTCCAGAATCCAAACTCTAAGCACAATTGACTGAAGACGTATCAATTCAAAAGCACCACGGCAATAACTGCAAATTAGACCATAGATTTAATCACAAGTCAATTAGGATTGTATTAGTTGCACTACTTGATAAGTGAGTACAAATAATTATTACACTGATTTTATTTTTTTCAATTTGCAAATACTGCAACTGCGTTATAACTTGTGATTTGTATTTTTTTTAAAAGATTCAGATCAATGTGCACATTTTAAATAGGTCCAGGAGCACTATAATACACAGAGGACTAAAATACGAGCTGCTAAACTAAATAATTGCAGTCGTTGTGATGTGCTAATAGCAACCATCAAACTTGCCAATGCGATTGATTGTGCAGCCCTAATATATGACCTTGATGCAAACATATCAATACGTTAGGTCTATGAAAAGGACTTCTACATCTTTAAAGACTAGCTACAAGCTGTACCCTTGTGCCAGAGCAGATACAGGCTTTGTGCCCCTTTCCTCATTGGCAGCGCTCATCAATAAAGCATAATAATCCTCGCACCTATTCATCTTTAATACTGCGCCTTGTGTGTCGCCCAGCGCAAACACAAGGAGCAGATATAGAGGTGCCAAGCCGATGTTGCACGTATAGACCGCACTATAAATGCAAAGACATGTCCCCTGCTTCCTCTGCCACCGGTCTGAAAACTTAATGGCCGCAGTTAACATGTACGCGATATCCACACGGGCAGAAGTAGTGCAGTAATGGCTGAGTTATACGCACTCAGTGACTTGAATATTGTACTACAGTGCACTCACAGGGGTAGGTTCATGGAACTAACTTAACAATCAGCTTTGAAGGAGAACATTTTTTCAAGCAAACCCACGTCAGCACGATGGGATCAGCAGTGACGAAGCATCTGCCCATGAACGCAAGCTTGAATCTTGGTAAACTGTCACTGTTAATCCAGGTATAAAGACGCTTCACCAACTCCAGCCACAGTACAAATGCCCAAACTAGGACACAAAACTCGGATGAATTACGATGCAACCAACTGATGGTCCATTTTTATGCCCGAGTTGCGTTAAAAAATATGACAACGTTTTGGAAAATCTTCTTATGAGACTGTGCAATCAACTGAAATTTTCAATGAATTGTCATTATATGTAGAGATCTGGGGAAATGCGTATAAAAGTAATCATGACCCATTGTTTAAAGTTCAGAAAAAGGCAATAAGAATAATCCATTTAGCTGGATACCGTGAACACACAAATCCTTTATTTTTTAAATCAAAAATAATGAAATTTGAGGACCTTACTGAATTTAAGATGGCTCAAATCATGTTCAAAGCTTTATAAAAGTCGCTTTATGAAAGTATACAAAAGTCAAATACAACCTGAGAGATAAGATGAGCTTCGACAAACAGTACTCCAGAACAACCATGAAAAGCATGTGCCCCACGAGACGTGGTGTTGAAATATGGTATGGTATGGTATGATTTTATTTAGACAGGGACAGAGCACAATTTAACATTGACCAAAAAGAAAGATGCATTGTACCAGGTTATAGCAAAAATGCTATAACCTGGTATAGCATTTTATATGGAATAATCTAGATCAAAACATCAAACTTTGCAATAACCTGGTACATTTTAAAAAGGTTTACAAAGAGTTTATATTTCTTAGATACGAGTTGTAGCACATTCTTTTGTTGTTGTTTCTTTACTTTGCTGTTGTTGTTTTTTGTTCTTCATTATTTGTTGTTACTTTGCTCTATGTTCCTTTGTTTATGATTTGCTACCCTGCAAATGTTAAATGTAATATTATTGTTTTATTTTTAGGGTGGGCGCTTACTGTATAAGCCTTTGGCTTCGGCCCACTTCCTTTGAGCAGGTCAACTGCTCAAACAAATAAATCAACTAACTACCAACAAAACAAGAAATTGTATACAGTTACTGAAATTATGTTTTGTGCAGTATTTATGTTGTATTGTTTATTCCAGCGAAGTACTATTCCATAAATTACATTATTCGTAACATGCTTTGTCTGATAACATAGGAGTATACAGGAGTAGGAGTATACAGTTTCCCCGACCTTGAAGGTCGGGGAAACTGTAGCACTCGGAAGAAACACTATTTCGTAGCACTCGGAAAAACACTATTTCGTTGTACGCTTGTACAATGACAATAAAGCACTTACTTACTTACTTACTTACTTACTTACTTACTTACTTACTTACCACTTACTACCCATATTGAGAGCTTGTTGGATAGGCCATTCAGTTTTGATTGAATTTGTTGATTTAAAAGAATGACAAGTAAAACATAATTCACATTCTAACGATAGCATAGTAGGCTACACCTTATATAAGTGGGTATTTTTTTGATTTTTTTTTATAACCTTTATTTAACAGGAAAGTCTACTGAGATTAAGAATCTCATTTCCAGGGATCTGGCTCCAGGGGGTACCTATTGCACATGCTTTGTCTGATAACATAGAGTATTTGACATTACTGAACAAACATAAGTAATTACAGTATTTAGAAGAGGTAAGACTTCTCTCACTTGAGTACAGATTTTGGCTGCTCTGCCCATCTCTTAAGCTGCCAGTCTGAAAACTTAATGGGCACGGTTAACGCGGACATAAACTCAATACACTCCCACACTGCCAACAACAAGCCGAGGCTGCTCACGAGAGCTACTATACAAAGGCATCCAAAAAAAAAAACATTCAACAAAGAAGATATTGTTTCGTTCACCCACAAAAGCGAGTGGCCTCACACAATCAAAACAGAACTAGTGAGCTGTCAAATTAGCGCACAATACCGTCATTTTGAAGAGTCGCTATAAATGTGATTAGTTTCAAACATGCAGACGCCCACTGATCACCAAAAAGAAAAAGAAAAAACGCGTTCATACCAAGCATGCAGTAACGACAATGACGGAAAATGATATAGATGTTTTCCACACTGATTTCATTCACTCCTACAGACTCATGGAGATATCAGGCATAGAATATAAGGCATGCAATAGCAGCACACATAATAGAACACAGTACAGGAAACCCTCCCCTTCGCAAGCCCACTTCTCTCTCCCAATGAGTGGTGCAGATCTAGGTCAAACCTGATTAATGTGCCCACAGTTCCCGGGAGGTTTTTAGTCAGGTGGCAGCGACGATGCCTCTCCAACACCGTGCAGGAATACTAATGCATTTCGGCTATTCTTGACATTTAACTTTGCTATATAATCAAAACAATGCAGATGATGTACACAGAAGCGCTACTCGGGGGCAATTTATCATTATTTCGCTGGGAATAGGACTGGCAGGAAATGAAAATAGGGACATACTTGTTGTGAGTGGGTATTTGCATAGCCTCTATCCATACCATAACTGTGAGGTTTCACCAGTTACTATACATGCAAGCTCCAGTGTCCACCCAATTGGATTTAAATCTGCTTTGGACATGTCTAGGCTGATGCTGTGTGCTGCTACATGACAGCATTAACTCGCAATCCACGACCAGACGACTTTTAAATGATCTACTTAACCTACATAGCAAGTTTATTACAACACACGTAACTGATCACATGCATACCATGCTCGGTGTTGAAATTACTGCTAAAAAAAAAAAAGAAGTGTCACACACAGTACATGGAGCTAAATTGGGAGGCATGCATACCGTGAAACATGAAAGCTTGGGGCACAAATAGACAGAGCATTGAATGGGTGTGTGTATAAAAGATTATTAACACGGTCGTAAAGTAGAAGATGAGGCGTGTGCGGTTTTTAAGTGACCGAGCCCGAAGTTTTGTTTGCCACACAACGTAAAGAAACCAAATAACGTTAATCCGAGAAATGTTTGTGGCAATTTAACGGCGATTAGTCGTCATTTTGACAGCTTTCATCACGATTTTTTATGTATTTCCACATGAATTAAATGTAACCGGGGATTATTTGAACATCAACTGCATAATCGCGCTTTTAGTATAAAGAGGATCACTAATGCTATTTGTTAGTAGCTTTAGCATTAGCCACTTTGCTAGTTAGTTAGCGTGCTCTAGCCAGCTCTGTTTTGAAATGTGCAGCAACACCAGCAGGCATTTGTGAAAAATAAAATCTGAGTTTATTTGACGTGCTCGTGATTTGCAAACATTGCGATTCAAGGCGTGTGCGCCACAACTGCAGCCTTACCTTGGGACACAGCTCGGGGACGATCTGTCTATCTCCCAGGTCGCGAAGAGGTTCATCGGGACGGGCATGGATCCCGAGCCCGAGCCCAGCACCACGGCTCCCGGGAAGGGTCCTGCAGGGAGGCCGGTGGGCATCGGTCCTCCACCACCGCCTCCGCCGCTGCTGCTCGGGTTCAGGAAAGCGGCCCGTCTCTCCACCGCCGCCGCCATCATCACCTCCGTCCGCTGGGCTGAAGTGTGAGACTGACGGAGCCGCAGAACACGTCTCTTCTCCGGCTGCTCCTGCTCCGCTTTGCCCGCTCTGGAGTCACTGTGACTGAAACGCGGCTGCACAGAGGCCGATAGGGGGCAGCGCGGAGCAGGCTGACAGGGGTGGGACAGCTACTACTACACTCACTGGCAATGTAAACAAACTCAAAATACATTCATATTTTCAGGACCAGTCGAGACAGGTTTTGAACTATCTATAATGTACAGTTATGTCTACTCAAACGTGGGCCTTTTCAGTTATTACAACATTATTACATAAGGGACAATATTAAACTTTGAGCATACATACATTTGAGCAACATTATGAGCAAAAAATAAATAAAACTTATTTCAGATTCTACAGGCTATTTTACAAAAAAAACAGAGAGATGCTGAAAGACTGTTGTGAAGTGGAGGGAGTGGAGGGAGGAAGAGGAAGGAGGAGGTGGAGCTGACCAGTGCAGGACACCACGCTCTGAAACAGGGACAAACCCACGGAGCGCGGCACCATTTCAGAGGATTAGAGGAGACAGCGGGCAGCCAGCCAGGTTCTTGTGCTACAGAACACAGTGCTACAGTTTCCCCGACCTTGAAGGTCGGGGAAACTGTAGCACTCGGAAGAAACACTATTTCGTAGCACTCGGAAAAAACACTATTTCGTTGTACGCTTGTACAATGACAATAAAGCACTTACTTACTTACTTACTTACTTACTTACTTACTTACTTACCCACTTACTTACCCATATTGAGAGCTTGTTGGATAGGCCATTCAGTTTTGATTGAATTTGTTGATTTAAAAGAATGACAAGTAAAACATAATTCACATTCTAACGATAGCATAGGTACACCTTATATAAGTGGGTATTTTTTTGAATTTTTTTTATAACCTTTATTTAACCAGGAAAGTCCTACTGAGATTAAGAATCTCATTTCCAGGGGATCTGGCTCCAGGGGGTACCTATTGCACATCTTTTTTGTAGGTCTAATAATTTTACTATAGCTATTTGTCATTGATATCCAATTGCCACTCAAATCATAGGCCTAGCATATTCATTAGTTACCACAAACGGCCATATGGAGGCTAAATGCAGCGCTGAGAGATCTTATTGTAGCACAGTACTGGGTACCCTGTTCTCACTTAAAATCCTATAGTGAGGTGCCTTTCAGGTTTATAAATACTAAATAAAATATAATATTTTTTCATTGATAGCTACTTTCCCTGAGAATCTAAATTCACACGCAGAGGTAATAAGACAGTTGTTAATTATTGGACAGTTGATGATAACATGTCACAAATCTATAGTCATTAATTGCCCCCAGAGACCCAGAGGACAGAGGGAAGAAATCAGTTCAAGTTTAATGTGCATTCTTTGTAGTGTCATATTCGGAGTTGCGTTTCAAAACGCAATGTTATAAAATCTGACATACCCAACATACCCACATATACGCACACCCTTATAGGATGCAGTGTAGTGCATAATCCCTTGTTTGATTTTCTCCCATTGCTGTGTGTTGTAATTACTGCAGCTTAAACTGCCTACAACGATTCTTTTGGCTTTTCAGACCAATGACGTGAATGATTGGCTGAGTGTCATGAATGTGTGGGAAAATGCATGATACTTGATACACTCATTGCTAATGGCAGGTGTTGGGAAATACTTTAACTGGAGCTGTGACTAAATGCTGGTATAAAGGTGACTTGACCGGGCTTGTTCACCAGGGTTGGGTAACGAACAGTATCCACAAGAATGGTTTTTCATGTTTCATCACCTGCATTCTTAAGCGGTAATATCTCCCTTAGTAAAACTTAAAGTGTGGAACATTCAAGATATTTACAAAGAACATACATTAAATATATATAATTCATAAGATAAGGTACAACAAACACACTTTTCTTAAGTCAACATAAAGCTTTCATCATTCACAGATGGGAAAAGTCTTTTAGTTTACAGTGTCAATACCTCAAATAATGAATAATATCGAGGACAGAAGCACTGCAGTTATTATAACTTTAAACAAAAATGACAAAATTACATGTAATTGCATAAATGTAAATGAGTCTTTGTTAGTGTTAGCCTGGACTTTGTTACTTAATTTTCATTCTGCTAAGATCTGCTTTGCCTTTGCCTTTATTTATTACTATTTTTCAGACCTTTAAGGCTTTCATCCAAGTCTACCACTGGTTCAGATTGTTAAGGTTGTGCTCTGGTTTGTGTCCTTTATTGCTTTAGACTATAGTTAAGACATTGTTCAAATAGTTGCTTGTTTCACCTCAGATTTCAGCGTGTAATTTCAAAGTGTATAATACTTGGCCTGTATACAAAAAAGAGAATCACTGATCTATCTCCCCCCATCTTAGGGCTTTACTCTATATGTTACATAAGTGTGTTTAAAAGTGTGTGGTATGTTATAGCTTATACTTTCCTTTTTGTCTGTTCCACAGTAAAAGCAGATTTACTGTAACTCCCTCAGAACATGCAGAGAGGGAGAGGGATCGGAAATCCTAATCCTTCATTATTGCTTTATCGTACTGTACAGTAGTACATCTGACAGTGATTCAGCGTAATATTCTCGGCATCATGCAGCGCTGGCAATAATGACTGCGCTCTCATAAAGGAACCCCAAATCAATACTTTCACCTGCCTTAATCCGAATTTGCTCATAATACCGCTACTATGCTGTAACAAGATTATACATGAGGGAAAGTGTAGATTTCTGTATAACATAAAAAAAACAGGTGACGATGAGAGAAATACTTTATTGATTTTGAATAGTGATGCTATAAAGTTATTGATGAGTTTCTCAAGACGTTTAAAGTGAATTGTTTTTAGGGTTTTTGGCACGTTTTCTGGGTGTAATGTAGGTGTAATCATGGAGATTAATCCATCAGCAGTGAAAACCTACTAGAAACCCCCAAAACATTTGCTCCTGGAGTGTTACAGGCCACTGTGATGGAAAATAAAGGCACAATGCTGACCCACCACCATAATCACCTGTGTAAACAACTCTATAGTATATTTTTTTTATATGATTAAAGCCTCATTGCTGAATATTCCAGGTTATACATCAGAGCAATAGGGAGAAACTAAAAAAACATGCCATCAATAGGTTACCATAAGTGCTTTGAAATGAAATGAGCTGTGAAATGCTCATTACATTTTATAAGGGGGTCCAGAGTTGTTGGTTGTGATTTTGTCTGTTGCAGTTTGAAAAGTTTGGGGATGTTCTATAGATTTGAATCAAACGCACTATGACTCTGGTTGGACTTGAATCCCAAACCATTCAATATCTTTTCATTACGACAGCCTAGAAGTCCAATGCACTGTCCATTGCACCACAGGGACATGCAGAAACGGTTGCTACAATTAACCATGAATGTTTTTCTATCACTTGTACCGTCTAGATCAAATCATTTCGTGGTACTTTGACTTAAAGTTACTGAAGTAAGTTCACATTCTTAACCTCTTAACCCCCACCTGAACAGAGCATATTTTATCAAGTTTGGCAATACCCAAGTCTAAAAGCTTCTTGATCAAAGTGTCAAAATAGCAAAAATATAAGACGAAAATAAGGATGAAAATGCTACAAAGGAGGCACAAAAGAGCAACAGAAAAGTGACAAAAAGTTATAAATAATGTGTGTGTGGGGGGGGAATTGACAAAAACGCAACACAGAAGCAATGGAAAAAGGATGAAAAAAGTGACAACAGTGTGAGGAAAAAGATCTGTTCAGATGGATTTTGTCGTCTTAGCTTTCAAATGAGGCTAAAGCAACTCAAGAGAAATTGCAGGAAGGCCGAGAGGAGATGGAGGAAATTCAAAATAACAATAAATTTTCAAATATTCCGTGCTCAACAAAAGACCTACAATACAGCAATAAGAAATGCAAGAAATAAATTCTTTTCCACAATAATCACCAACCACAAAAACAACCCCAAAGTCCTATTCTCAACAATAGAAAATATTTTAAATCCTGATTTTAACAGATCTCCTTTAAACCCCATAGACGCTCTCTGTGAGGCGTTTGCAGACCACTTCAGGGGAAAGATAGACACTATCAGATGTAATATTTTATCTACCCAAAGTAACACGGCTTTAAATGCATCTGGTTGTCTATTTGTTCCAGAGGAAACACTGCACAATTTTGTCCAGGTTAATGCTGAGATACTTGATAAAGTTTTCTCCTCAGTGAGGCCCACCACATGTCTTTTAGACCCGGTCCCAACACCGTTTTTTAAAACATTCTATGGATCTTTTAAAGACAAGCTTTTACATATGATGAATTGCTCTCTTCAGACTGGGGTCTTCCCTGCTGCCTTTAGGGGGCGGTGGTGAGGCCTCTACTGAAGAAGAGCAATTTGGACTGTAATAATTTTAACAATTTTAGACCGGTATCCAACTTACCATTTTTAAGCAAAAGCTTAGAAAAACGTGTCTTTATCCAACGTAATGATTTTATTACTGCACATAATGTCCTTGAGAAATTCCAGTCTGGCTTTAGGGTAAACCACAGCACCGAGACGGCCCTTTTAAAGATCTTAAATGATTTTTAGATTAAATTATGACTCACAGAAGGTTACAGTGTGGTTCTGCTGGATCTGAGCGCCGCCTTCGATACAATAGACCACACTATTCTTTTAACTCGTTTAAAACACATCGGCCTCTCTGGTGCTGTCCACAAATGGTTTACATCCTCACAGACAGGACATTCATGGTAAGTGTGGATATTTGCTCTCTAAGGTCCATAAAATTACTTGTGGTGTGCCCCAGGGTTCGATTTTAGGGCCAGTGCTTTTTAACCTGTATATGCTCCCTCTTGGTGATGTCATCAGGAGACATGGAGTCAACTTTCATAGTTATGCTAATGATACACAGTTGTACATTTCCATGTCTCCTGATGACACCAGGCCAATGGATGCACTTTTTAACTGCATTTTAGATATCAAATCCTGGATGGCAGAAAACTTTCTCCAGCTTAACCAGGACAAAACTGAAGTTTTAGTCATTGGTCCCGATGCCCAGAGAGAGAAACTTTTACCCAAACTACAGTCACTTCCTCACAGGTGAAGAACCTGGGTGTGATTTTTGACTCTGAGCTGACTTTTATTCCACACATTAAGAATATCACAAAGATAGGTTTTTACCATCTAAAGAACATAGCCAGAGTCCGCCCATTCTCTCTTGGGCCAACACGGAGATGCTAATGCATGCTTTTATCACCAGTCATATCGACTACTGTAATGCCCTGCTTTCTGGTCTTCCCAAAAAGAGTATCTCAGGTTTACGACTTTTGCAAAATTCAGCAGCTCGTGTCCTGACGAAGACCAGAAGGCGGGACCACATTACACAGGTTTTAGAGTCGCTGCATTGGCTCCCTGTGTGTTTCAGCATCGATTTTAAAGTTATTTTAATGGTTTTTAAATGTATTAATGGTTTTGGTCCTTCTTATCTTTCAGAACTGCTTTTACCTTATGAACCTTCACGGCCCCTTCGCTCCCCCGGCGGGGTCTCCTAGTTATTCCTAAAGTCAACAAAAAGACTCACAGCGAGGCGTCTTTCCAATATTATGGCCCTCGCCTCTGGAACGACCTGCCGGAGGAGCTCAGGACCGCAGAGAACGTTCATGTATTTAAGAGCAGGCTTTTAACTGACATCTATTCATTTAGTCCTAATTATATAATATATATGTATGTATGTATGTATGTGTGTTGTGTGTGTTGTTGTGTGTGTGTGTGTGTGTGTGTGTGTGTGTGTGTGTGTGTGTGTGTGTGTGTGTGTGTGTGTGTGTGTATATATATATATATTAGGGCCGGGACTTTTTTCAATTAATTAATTACATGAGGTTTAGTGCGATTAAAAATATTAATCGAAATTAATCACACTTTAATTTCCACACTTCAGTTTCCTTTTTTCCTGCAGACGCGCAATATTGCACTGGTCTGTTGGACTTGGTTGAACAAAAATAAACAATATTTTGTTGCTTAAGCTTATGTATTCAGTCATTATTCAATGGTATACTAAAAATCCTTATGAAAAAACGTACTTCTCACTGTTCTCAGGTAAATATGTATATGCGATTAATTTCGATTAATTAATTACAAAGCCTCTAATTAATTAGATTAATTTTTTTAATCGAGTCCCGGCCCTAATATATATATATATATAATATATGGCGTATTGTTTTAAATGTTGTAATCTGTCCGTAAAGCACTTTGTGATACCTTTCGGTATGAAAAGCGCTTTATAAATAAAATTTGATTGATTGATTGATTACACTGGCCTTTTAGACTTGGGTAAATCTGAACTGGAGAAAATACACTGGATTAAGGGGGGTTAGGAGGTTAATGGAATTGAATAAGGTTCTTAATTGTACATGCACACATAATATCTCAAGTCTTTTTCACATAAATAACGACTCTGGTGGGACTCGAACCCACAACCTTTGAATGCCTTTGCGTTAGAAAGCCTAGAAGTCCAATGCGCTATCCATTGCGCCACAGAGCCACATGGTGGAGAACGGACACTCTGCAAACATGACAGTCTAGTGTATGGCTTGGTGAGCAGAGTTTTATCTTTCTACTTCTTTAGATATCTTGTTCTTGGGTGTGAATATCTGTTTACAAAGTTTGTTCAAGTAAACTGAGCGCTCATATGAGCGTAAACTGAACACTCATATGGGATTCACAGTTTAAATATAGGCTAATGATGTAACAACTCAAGGTCAACTGTACTTTGATAATCACGTAGTCCTCATATTCACTCAGCATATGAAAAGTTGTGAGCGTCTCCTCCCAGTATATGCTGTTTTTTTTCTCGAACAGGGACTTTCACATCCCTCCCAAAGTTACGAAATATTTACACAAAACAGCCACTTTATTTGATCCAAGTTGAAAAAACAAAAAAACAAAAGCTATTTATCATGACTTCCTTTCAAATCGAAATCAGATGTTTGGCAAAAAAAAACAGCACATCCTTTTCCCAGCTCCGTTTGCATTCCTGTGCTTACATTGCAAAGATATATGTTATGGACAACACTGCCACCTCGTGTTCAAAAGCGTAACTACAAATGTGATAGAAATAGATTCAGCTGCATTTCGCTATGCCTCCGACAGATGGCAGGCTTTGCGCGCGGTTCGCTCGCATCTAAATCGGCATAATGACTGGGAAAGTGGGAGTGTGTGGGAGTGTAGAGATGGTCTTGCTTGATACGTCTCCTATACCCCAGACTGGCACTTTATAACCAACTTTTATTGAATCCTGTGGAGGAAGCGAGCAGAATAATGTCTATGTAAAGTCAGCTGTCCGCCCACAAGCAAACACTTGGCCCCTGTTATTGAGTTAAGATAGGGCTAAGGTTAGGAGGGAGGGCTGCTGGTGATGCTTGGAATGGCATTTCCTCTCAGCTAAGACGGATCATTTTCCTGAGTGTAAGACAGCCGGTTTGACGCAAGCATCCCGAAGGCAAGCACATTTAGAACAATGCCTGTTAGATAACCTTGTCAATTCTACCATAGAGGTGACACATTTTTCATAAAGATTGAGCACTGAATGGGGGTAGGTTTATTATTAGCTTTAGAGAAGGCAGAGGCAGGCTTTGTTCAAAAACACCTCCACACCATCAAAGTTAGGCATTTTTAATGAGCACTGATTGCGAGGCTAAAACAAGAGTGAGCTGTGAATAGGTGCACAGATTGCTCAATGTTTAAAACGCCATCAAGGACACTGAGTTGTTAGAAAACTGCACAATGTCAACTTTAATCAAATGTCTCTGTTTTTTCTCATCCATTATGAGACTTAATTGTCTGGCTCGCCGCTGTGACATAGACCTTTTCATGGCACCTGTGTTGTACTTGAGTTTGGGAATTAAATAAATCTGCCCTGTTATTTGACATGGTCTACTCTACAACTATATAAAAATAGAGAAAAGAGCAGCAGAACAACTCCGTTAGCTGCCGGGGATACTACTTTTGAACAATGACTTCAGCGTTTTACTATAACAAAAAAGTTTTTATGGAATGCAACAGGAATCCAAAATCTTGGCGGTTTTGACAACACAATCCCGAGCTCTTGTATGGTGTGATCATTTGTAACACCAGCAGAGTTGTTATGTGAAAGTGTTTGAAGCTTGAACAATAGGCAAGTGTTAGAATTTGAGTTTCACATTCTGATGGCTGCAGATCAGGGTTCCCAAACTTTTCAGGCTTAAATCACTCGACCAACAACTCGGGACCCGTCTGTAAAATGTACCGTATATTTTCTGAATTATAAGTCGCTCCAGAGTATAAGACGCACCTCCAACGAAACTATGACAAAAAGTGCGACTTGTATTCCGGAATATACAGTAATTAGCATTTAGAATGATTTCAGATGCAATGTAAAACATATTGTCTGAAAATCATCATGCAACACCCACTTAAGTGTCCCGCGATCACCACCAGGGGAGCCACTGGGTTAGAGAGTATCCAGAACTGCCCATCTTGAGGGGTCTGCAATAAACCGTCAAAATGGTGCACAAAAAAGCGGTGAATACAAATCTGAGAAAAATAAAACAGTTCATGGAGGAGGATATATGAAGCATCAGCGCAAATTCAACCTGGAAGACCTACCTGCAGCCTTCATTATCCAATCATCCAATCACGGCCCCATCTAGAGCCGCACCTTCGAGACAACCAATCACCGCAGCTGCTCATTCATCCATCCATCACCCAGGATCCCCTTCTTAAGCTCCTCGGTCAATCACTCGGCCGTTTCCCAGCCGTGCTGTGACCCTCCTCCTCCCCTCCTCCCCCGGCCTCTCCTCGCCTTTGCTCGTCGTGTCGACCGGCCACCCCGGGTCTCTTCCTACCATCACCAGTGTCCGGGCTCTGGGGAAAGATTCTGGCTATCGTCCATCATCGCCATGTATTCCATATCGTCAATGCAATCTTCCGCCGGGATCTGAGCCCCAATCATGATTCATGTTCAATAAAACTTCCAAACACATTCTTTCTGCGAGTCTTTTCAGGTTGAAATGTTTGAGCCTGATGTTGCCTACCCCTGGTCATGGGTTTAGGTCGCAGATCACATTAAAAGGCTGCCAAACAGCTGTACAGCAAGCCATCCCTGTGAGAGATGACTTAATTATCCCATTCCCCCTTTTTGTAGATATTTGTATATGCATCCTATTTACTTGTGGGTCCTAGTGTTTTAACAAATCACTCTTCTACTGTGGTCAAGTAAGTTCCCCTATGTCACTGAAGCTGGTCTGAACCACAGAGTTTCACCGTAGCCTTATCCTAACTGTCCACAGCCTTTTCACAGCTCCCAACACGCCGGCAGCATCTTCAGTCACCTCCTCGACATCTCACTCTCACTCTCAGCCGAGCACCCAGTTCTCTCTCTGCGCACATGAGAAGTGTGGAAGCAAAGACTGAACTCTCTCCTTCATACATAAATGAATCAAAAAGTCAATCCACGCAAGGGAAATGTGGGGTTATATTTTTGGCACTGACATAACCTCACGGCGCATTGGCTTTTCATGTTGGTTAGTGGTTAATATTTCAGAGTAAACATAGCGGTTTATTGATCCCTGTCTACCTTACCCACGGGAAGAATCCAACGAAAGGAGGCCGTCCAGGTCAAGCAGCAGGTGTGGGTTTTGGAACTAAGCAAATATTTTAGTCTATAGTGTCTTTTGGGGAATTGAAGACTTGGAAACAATGGATGAACGGCGAACAGTATTCAGTTCTAAACAACCAAGTCCAGACTCGGGATAGAGGTGAGATTGTAGTAAGGAACATCAACATTCTTTCTTGATAAGGATAATCAAGCAATATTTTCGCAAATGTCTTCATTCACAAATTACTCAAAAGAGAATTGGCTTTAGAATAACTCACTTACAATAACCTTCATATCAAGCACCTTTTTTATTTTGCACCAACATTTTGCCAAACAACAATTTCCATATTACCTTGTAGCTGATACACTGTCAGAGTAGAGTAGAGTAGAGTAGAGTACAGTCGTGGCAAGAACTCTTTGCTTATGACAAAATGTTGAGGAAATGAAAGTTAAATAACTCTAAGATACAGTCTGGATCGTTGTGTACACTGAGCGTGAGCAGATTGTATTGACACTATAAATGGGGGAATTTAGGGCAGAGTTACGCAGAGCCAGCTGTTGACGCCGAGATGCGAGCAGAGGATCTATGCGGGAGTCCAATGGCACCTACCGCACTGTTTACCAAACACCTACAGGCAACAGGCCACATCTGTATACTGTAGGTGTTTGGTAAATAAACCATAAAGGTGCAGAAATGAGTTGTATTCCATATTTAATGTGTACATTTGTCTCTAAAATGGAAGGTCAGAAATACAGTAGTTTGCCTATGCCTGTTTGTCTAATGTAGCTTTTGATAAGTCAACCTCAGAACTGCTTATTATGAGATTAACTATGCTAAAACACACATCTGCAAAACTGTTTTTACTTTATGGCGAATCATAATTTATATTTTGGTCACGGCTCATCGAGATGAAGTTGGTCTGAAATCTGCACTGGCCACCGCACAGGACTTTTAAAAATATGGTTCCTGAGCTTTGTGGATGAATGTTTCCTGAACTGTTTTGTGGAGCTTCAAAAATTCAGCGCCAGAGAATATCGACTTACTCAAACAGGCATTGGAAAAAAAAACACCTACAACTTCATATTTGTGATGAGGGAACACAATTGAAAAAGGAAGCTGACTTTGAATAATAGTCATTTTAATACATGCATACAAATTGTAACTTTTTATATTAAACACACGTTGTCACGCATAATTTGCAAACACAGTCATTGTCATGAACTGAAAACATCTCCATATTGTGTTTCTTGTCACACTAATAAAAGATGCACAAGTCGCCAGAAGGAAAGAAAAAAACAAAACTCCACGCAGTGAGAAGATTGGCACACCGCTGTAATCAGGTAGATTTCAGCTTATTTAATCTGTATTGTGTCATCTTCCTGATAACATAATTACATGCCTTCACAGTCTGATTTACTATTTGCCTTTCATTTGCATATTAATACAACACCAGACACAAGCTTGTTGACAGAGACAGGGCTTAGATGAAATTGTGCCAGTTGAGTCTGAAATATAAGGAGTTCTGCGAGAATGTTTCTGCTGAGATAAAAGGTACAAGGATACAGTTAGTGGTGCAGTCGGTGATGCTCAGACACAGGAGGGACACTGGTTCAAAAGATTTATTATTATCATTATTATTATTATTATCATTATAACATAAATGGATAATGTTTCAATGTTTCGGTACAGCTTCAAAGCATCACTGAGTGGAGTGTTTTTAAATCACAGTTGAAGACACATCTTTTCAGACAAGCTTTCGATGCATAGCCACTGACTCGACTGCTGTTTGTATGTACATTGTGTTTTATTATTGATGTATATTGTGATTCTTGTTTCTATACTGGAAAGCGCTCTGGGCACCTTCTGGCTGTTGTGAGGCGCTATACAAATAACATTTGATTTGATTTGATTTGAATGTTGTGCACTTAGGTAGGACACAGCTTCTTTCTTCTTTTTTTTTTCTACACCGAGAAGTGTTTGCATGTTCTCCCGATGCCTGTTTTTGTTTTAATTTGAGCACTCTGGTTTCCCGCATCAACCCAAAACATGCATAGTGGCCTAGAACCTCTCAGTCCTGCTATACTGAAGATCCTGGCTTAAGTTCTGGAGACGTGAGCAAGGGTGATTGGTTTCCCCAGGACACTGCTTGAAAGATGGGTTAAATGCAATGAACATATTAAGCCTGGGACGACACACTTTTGTCCCGATACTAAGGGCCCGATATGATACATATTGTGATACATGTTGTTATACTGAACGGCAGTACTCTACCCTGAATGAATTGTATAAGAAAGCATGAGTTAATATAAATCAGTCAGACATTGAGTAAAACATTTTGACAACTCTAAATGACAGACACATTTTAAAAGTGTCCTCTTTTTTAAAATCAACCACCACCAAAACATTAATGTATTGTGGTGCATGTCTTCCATTATAATACGTGTATCACAAAAAAGACGTATTGTGATATATTTAGGGCCATTTTTTCGATGAATTCCGATTAATTAATGACATCAGGTTTTATGCAATTAAAAATATGAATCGAAATTAATCGCACTTTACTTTAGTGGCCCAAACACTTTTTCAGTTTCCTTTTTCCTGCAGACGTTGCTCAGGGACGAACAAGGCGTAAAGCCAAAAACAAGTTTACTCACACAGTTAAGCCGACATAGACTTCGTTAAAGAGATCTATTATCTTTGAGGTGTCTGAAATGATCACACAGGCCTCACATCCCCACTTCAAATAAGTTCAAATGTAGGAAAATACAAAGAAGCATCTAAAACACACCTCTAAAAATAAAAACAACCCCAAATAAAATGTTTAAATGCCATTAATTGCGTTGAATGAATTACAAAGGCCTTAAAGGGGGGGTATTATGTAAAATCGACTTTTTCAAGCTTTATATCATGTTGTTATGTCATTCCCTCATTAAACACATGCCTGCAGTGTTGCCTTGGCTCATTCACATATTTTTGAGTAATCAGTAAAAACTTAGACGGCAGCCATTTTAGGTGTAGCTATGCCTCAGTCCTCCTAGGAACGCCCCCACCTCCTGGAGACGCCTCTGGACCTTTCGTCACCAGCCAAGCCACCAACCACTGCTCCTCAGCTCAGCAGAGCTCCCTCCCCGCACAGTGTTGTTGTTTAGATGCCACAGCAGTGTGCTGAAGGGGGCGTGTCGGAAAGCTTCTTAAAGAGACAGAGGCCTATTTCAAGACGTTCAGTACAGCCATTTTGAGAGAGCAATTTTATTCAAGGCAGTTATTTTAATTTACTGCATATACAGACCAACAGAAGGTTACGTCATCATTGTAGTATGCTATAGACTGGTGCTATGTGATTGAAAAAAGCATAATACCCCCTCTTTAAGTAAGTCTCACCACTAGATATTTTTTTACTATACATGGAGAATAAAGACTACACAATGCAACACATTTTGTCAGATGTCCATGGTTAAATTACTTGCCGTTTTTTTTTTTGCCAAGATAAAAACAGTGATAAAAATGAATTTGTCAGTTTTAAATTCACCTGAAAAAAAAAAGAAAAACAGCACAGTTTTCTCATCCTTGTTTGGCTCATGTCTCCTGTGGGCTCAGATGCCTGTCTGCTCCTTATCTCTGAGCCTGTCTCTCCTCTGTCTCAAACCCAAGGATGGTCCAGTCAGCTTTGTCTTTGAGCAAACAACTTTTTTTTCTAAAGTTTTTGTAAGACGCACACTGTCTAAAACAATACTCTCAACAACAGGCCCGAGAATGAAAAAGTGATTCAATTTTGATTTCCTTGTATACGAAAGCAAGTGAGCACGACTAATGAACCAGGTTTGGTGAAACCAGATGCCGCAGGAAACAACCTCGTCTCAATTTTAAAAATCGGCAGGTGCAAGCTATACGCGGGGATCTAGGGGGTTTAGTTGTGAAATCCCTTGACATTACTTTATGCAAATTGCTCCTGCCAATAGCGGGATCTTTTGCGGAACAACATTCAGTAACTTGTAAACTATCAAGAAATGAGCGATACATGAGGAAAGTAATTCACAAGGAAGTTGCCTCATAGTGAATAAATATCAAAAATCCCCTGTGGTAACGAGTACACCTTCAAGTTGTTTGTAATTTGTCGAAAGAAGATTAATCTTATTAACCTGCTACCCCCGCCTGAACCGAGCACATTTTCTCCAGTTGGGCTTTACCCAACTCCAAAAGCAACACTGTAACACCTCATTTGAAAGCTAAGACCTACAAGAGTGATCGGAACTTTGAGGTCACATTGTCGCTGCATTTTTGTCTCTTTTTTGAAGCGTTTTTGTCAGTTTTTGTTACTTTTCATAGCTTTTTTTTATTGCATTTTGCTGCTTTTCTGGCAAGTTTTTGTCGCTCTTTTGTTGCATTTTTGTCATTTTTTTGTCGTTTTTTGTGGCCTTTTCACTGCTTTTTTTGGTCACTTTTTTGTCGCTTTTTCATCTTTTTTTGCCAGTTTTTATTGGGTTTTTTGTCGCATTTTTGTTTCTTTTCCAGCACTTTTTTTTTGCCACTTTTTTTGCAGCCTTTTGTTGCATTTTCATCCTCGTTTTCGTCGCTATTATGATGCTTTTTTTTATTTATTTGGATAATGCCAAACAGGACAAAATGTGCTCGGTTCAGGCGGGGGCTAACAGGTTAAATTATAATTGTCAAAGTAGAGGCCTGTCTCACATCTTCATGAAGACTGTTCAAGATTTTAAATGTTGAGTCCTGACTCCAGCAACCAGCAAGACAACACTCGCACAATAATTTGCTCTCACATGTCAGAGATTTTGTCCATGAAAGAGACTTGTACACAAAAGTGGAGCTACTTTAAAGTCCAACCTCTTACCGACAGGAAGCCGGTGCAGAGATCAGAGCACTCGACTAATATGATCAAATTTCCCCCGGTTTTCATCTTAACTCGAGCCGCAGCGTTCGTGATAATAGCGGGGTTAAGGTGCTCCGTGCAAATCGCAGGCTTTTTTTTTTTAACACACCGGTCTTCAACGGCACAGCACCTTATCGTTATGGCTCTGCTTTAGGGTGACCAGATGTCCCAGTTTACCCGGGACAGTCCCAGTTTTTAGTCCTTTGTCCCACGTCCCAATAGATTTCTCCAAAACCATTGATTTGTCCCAGTTTACTCGTAATCTGTCCAGTTGTCCCGGTTTTGGCCAATGTAGTCCCCGAAATAGCATACTTATATTATTGTACTGTGGTTTGGGGTAGTACTTATAAAAACACATTAAAACCAATAGTATTGTTGCAAAAAAGAGCTATCCGAGTAATTCATAAAGTTGGGTTTTTGGACCACACAAACTCATTATTTTTAAATCAAAGATCATGAAGTTTTGTGACATCGTTGAGTTCCAAACAGTACAGATGTTATACAAAGCAAGATACAAACTGTTACCGGGCCAAATACAAAGAAGGTTCCAAGAACGTACTGGTCGTTATGAATTACGTGACGAATTAAACTTTAGGACTCAGAAACATAGCTCAACTTTGAAAAGTTAATGGTGTACAATTATGGAATAAACTGGAAATGGAGTTGAAACGAAGTCCAAACATCAACCTGTTCAAATATAAATACAAACAAAAGACTTTTGAAATATACAGAGAAGAAGAAATATGTTGCCACTAGGAGGCGCAGTAGGATCAATTATGTGTGTTTCCTCTATAATCAAGGAAGAGTGTTGCTGCTTGGAACGGTTGTTATTCTATTGCTCAAATTTACAAATGAGAATTAGGGTAGGCAAGTTATGAATCTGTTGAGAGGGACCCTCCCAACGGGCTCAAAACCTTGTATTTAATGCACCACTCAGCATAGGAACATCATCCACAAAATCAGCTGTTAGGGCAGCTGGGTGGGGGTTTGTTGATGGGGAGTTACTGCCCTCTTCAACTGGCCCGCTCTACACCCTGGCTTTTTAATGCACCTCACTATGCAGGGCTTACATCATACTTCACATATAACTCAATTAAACAAATATAATAATAATGATAATTAAACCCAAATTAAATTATATTGAGGATGGTAATGACAACTGGGAAGTAGCAAGATCTCAGAGTATAATATGCATTAATGCACCTTTATAACATAAAAGTAGCATATGCTTTTGTTGGTTCTTTATTTTGCTGTTGTTTTTATTTTATTCTTCTTCATTATTTATTGTTACTTTGCCCTATGTCTGTTTATGATTAGGTCCTTGTAAATGTTAAATGTAATGTTATTATTTTTATTTCGGGGTGGGCGCTTATAAGCCTTTGGCTTCGGCCCACTCCCTTTGAGCAGGTTAACCGCTCAAACAAATAAATAAACTAAAACTAAACTAAACTAAACTAATACTTCACTTGAAAATTAATGTCTTTGGCCCATAGGAAAATCAATTACCAAGTGTAAACCAATTCAAAATCTCAATTCAGGATGCGGATTGGTGTATGTTATAAGTCGTCGACAGTTTAACCATTCATCGTGGGAAAAGACAGTTTAGATTTGGAACCACTGCGGTCTATTCCCGAATATTGTCCCAATTTTTTAGTTGGAAAATCTGGTCACCCTACTCTGCTTTTTCACAGTCTGGACCTGGAGTGACTGGTCTCCGGGGAGCTCCCAGACACAATTTAAAACGTGCCCTCGATTCACAACGCTTTTGAACGATTATCCTGTTCAGTTCTATACTGTAACCGCCCCCCCCCCCCCCCCCCCCCCCCCCTCTCTGTCTCCACTAATCACACTTCAAAACACACAGGGCGGCAGATAAGATCCAATGTAATTAAGACTCCTGCAAGCCCGGCAAATTAAGGTGATTATATGTCTCAAAGATGATATTCGCGCTAACTGCACAATCGATGAACAATTTCCTACATTTTGATTCATCTCAGGATATTATCATTAATTTTCTATCTGCCCCTTTAGGCTGTTGAACACTGATACTGCCATGAATAAAAAGCACAGAGATGGAACAAAGCCCACAGAAAAAGCTTTTTTTTTTTAGTGGAGGTGAATTTAATTTGGCTTTGGTCAATGGTATAATTAAGGTATTAGAATAGACGGTATATTTTTAATCAGCGGTTATGACTGAAAGGGCTAAATGTCACACAGTCAGATGTTGATTGGTGGTAAAATTACTGGGTATTGTCAATTCACTTTGCATGGTGATGTATTCTGAACGCTCGCTGAAGAATAATTTGGGAAAAAATTATTAGGAAAGAAATGAAACGGCTTTCTTTGCTGCAGGTTGTCCTCGCTCAACCTCCCTGCTTAGCAAACGAAGCAGATGGACGAGAATTAATGAGATCAAATACTGCTTTAGTTATTGAAGTTCAATGCCCAAGTTAGTTTTAACCTGTTCCTTGATGTAAGTTGTGTTTCATCGCACAGATCTTACACATGTTTTAAGAAACTAGAAGGTCTTGGCTTTCAAATGAGGTATCACACTGGCTTTGAGATTTGGATATGCAGAATTGGAGAAAATAAATCTATCCCTAACCCTAAGATGGCAGATAACAGGTTAAACTACATTATAGATATAGACGGCAACGCGCCATACAAGCCTCATTTCAGTTTCCAACCAAGTTAAGCCATAAGCCACGCCCCCGCAAATTCTCATTGGATGTCACTCCTAAATGCAGCTTTTTCAGTTGGCTTTATTACGTTAATATTGTAGTTTTACAAATGTTTAAGATTAGGAATTAAGGTTAGGGTTAGGAAAATGTTTTTTGTACATGTTTTTTTTTGCTTCTATTGAACAATCTGCTGAAAAAAAACATCCATATGAACCTGATTTAGATTTGGCTTTATATATAGGCTATGTAATAAGTTTATATTCCACCAGAAAGGAGGGAAAACATTTCCTAACCCTAACCTTAACATCTACATGTGGGTGGCGGGATCATGGCATAACTGGGTTGGAAAGTGGAAAGACATACGAGGGGGCGTGGCCTCGCCGAGGGGGAAGGAAGTATCTTTTGGGAATCACAATTTTTCACTCCTTTCTGGTGGAATATAAACTTATTCATCACATAGCCTATATATAAAGCCAAGTCTAAATCGGGTTCATATGGATGTTTTTTTCAGCAGGTTGTTCAGTAGAAGCAAAAAAAAACAAAAAAAACAACAACAAAAAAACAGCAGTCATAGCTAGCGTTAGCATGTAGCATGATGCTACCATGAAGCGTCATGTTAGCATTCTCAGTTTTTTTTATTATTATGGGGTGTTGAATCGTTTTGCTCATCTCCATGTCTTTGTATCTTAATTTAGTAGATAACTATAAAGAGCAGCCATTCCCAAAGTCCGGGACATCGCGGCCCCCTTATTGTTCCGAAATTTTCCCGGGGCCCCCAATAATAATAATTGACTCTATTCAAAGGAATTTGTAAATATTTTACAGTTAAAATTACGTAAAGCAACATCTAGCTATGACGGTAGGCTAAATACTGGTTTAAAGTAGTACATTTTAGCAAATACGTGTATTTTTCCATTTAAAATATATTGTTTTTCAATGTACTTGTTTTGCAGACCACCTTTGGGGGCCCCCCTGCAGTGCCTCTGAGGCCCCACAGGGGGCCCCGGACCCCACTTTGGGAACCACTGATATACAGTTCTGGAAATTCTGCCATGACAAGCTAAAGAACAGTATAAAAAGTGGAAAAAAAGCTGTGGAACAACTCTGTTAGCTACCGAGTTACTGCTGGAAAATACATCTAACACACTGTGGTGTCCAAGTGTTTGGAATCAGAATCAGAATCAGAATAGTGTTTATTGCCATTGTTTGGAAAAGGTTCACAAACTAGGAATTTTTCTCGGTACAATCGTGAACAATAACTCCAGTATTATACCTTTTAAAATCTCTTTATTATTGCTGCTAATCCCATGATGCTTAGTGGTATGACATCACATTCCTGAACTCTATTCATAATTCAGCATTTGTTTAAGTCGTTTTGGAGCAATTATAGAAAGTTTAGATGTTTCTCCTCTTTGTTTTCCCCCTCAACTGCTTCAATCATTACCATACGGTATGAGCGATTCCAGAGATTGGAGAGCGTGTTGTTGGTGCATATGGCAGGTTTTCCTCTTCTTTCCCCGATTCATCACTTGGTCCAATGTTTCTTAGCCAGGGGGACTGGAAGCACTTAGTGCCCTGCAAAAAGTAATCAAGAAATAAGGAAAAGCGCTTGAAATATGTAATTTTGTCTCCGAATTGAGTTACTAATTTCAAGAAATCTGTCCATGTTTTTTACACTTAAATTAAGAAAAAAAGACCTCATCGCACTCTAAATTAGAAAAGAAAATCTTCATTTACTAGAAATAAGGTAGTTGTTGATGTTTTTTCATAAGTGTGAAAAGCTAGAGAGATTTCTTGAAATTAGTTATTCATCGGGGCAATTTTGTTAAAACTGAATACGGATTGAATACTAGTTTTACGGATTTGAGCTTTACTTGATCATTCTCTCAAATAATCGGCAGATATTGTGACAGAGGGTATGTGAAGTTTAAAAGAAATGTCAATGTGATACGTGAGACAAAAAAGGTTGGTAACCACTGTGAGTTTGATCATGGTTCAACTCACATGAAGTGGTTTGTTTATGAAGAACAGATGAAACGTTATAAAACTACATTAGTGACAAAGAGAGGAAAAACGTTCCATCTATTCAACCACCTATCTCGGACATTATATAGAAATCCCATTTGAAGGTTATCTCCTGCGTAAAAGAAATAGCTTCATATCGCTGATGTCTTTCATTGAACCAGCACCACGTCCAAGAAGTTCAGTCTGACCCGATGTCTGCTTTTCAAATCAACGTGTGAAATGAAAAAAGTTGCGATGAATAATTCAGTTTTCGACTACTTTTATATAAATCTGATATTTCACCCTTAAAAGATAAACTTAATTACAAAAAAGCGACAAAAACATGCCAGAAATAACAATAACATTAAAAAGTGACAACAACATAACAAAAAGTGACCAAGGAGCAACAAAAAGTGCAAACAAAAAAGTGATGAGAAAGCAACAAAAAGCCAATAATCCTCGGCTTTTAACGCACCACACAGCATAGGAACATTATCTACAAAATCAGCTAGTTAGGGCAGCTGCGTAGGGGTTTGTTGATGAGGAGCTACTGCCCTCTACAACAGGCCCGCTCTACACCTGGCTTTTTAACGCACTACACTGTGTAGGGCTTACGTAATAAATGTATATAATAATATTCACGGAGTATAATATGTATATTAATCTGTCCTTTTAACATAAAACTAGTGACTTTTGGTAATGCTAACAATGTTACCATGGTAACCGTCTGAAAGAAATGTAATGATCTCCTTTTGTTACTCGCTTTGTACTAGACTTTGTACTTGAAACTAGACCGTTGTTGTAATTGTGCTTCTTTCTGTTCTTTCTGTTGATGTACGAACACTTCAAACAGTGTTTGTAAGTTATAGTTCTTTGTAAATAGTTTGTAAGTATGTGGCATTATCATAGTTGTTTTGTAATTGGTTGTTACGTAATCAGTATTGCTCTGTTTTGGGGTATGGTCGGATGCTGCGGGTGTGTAGGGTCTATTTTGTTTTATTTTGTTTTGCTGTTGTTTCCTTGTTGCTGTTTTGTTCCTTTGTTGTTCCACTGTGTTCTTGTGAAATGATGATTTTAATTGTATTGATTTTGGGGGTGGGCGCTTATAAGCTTTTGCTTGGGCCCACTCCTTTTGAGCAGTGTTGCTGCTCAAATAAACAAATAAACTAAGCCACACAAAAGTAACAAAAATGCAACAAAAAGTGACAAAAAAAAGCCTCAAAGGAGCGACAAAAATGTGACAAAAAAGTGACAAAAATGTGATGAAAACATAGCGAAAAAAGCAATGAAAAGGCAGCAAAACCAACAAAAACACAACAAATAAACAACAACAAAAACACATAAAAAAGCGACATAAAAAGAGAAGAAAACATGACAAAAACGGCCTAAGAGGTTACAATCATTTTTGTAGGCCTTAGTTTTCAAATGAGGCCTTACACTGTTGCTCTGCAGAAGCTTTTGGATTTGGGTCAATCTGAACTGCACTCTGTTAAAGCGGGGGTTAAGAGGTTAATTATCTTTATATTATGACTTTAAAATCTATAGGTAAGTAATTGCTATAAAATCTTCCAACTGCATTTCAGATTACAAACTTTTACACATTTTGTCACGACGACCTTGACACCCTCTCCTTGTTTATGCAACTTCCTGTTTAGTCCAATACATTCCCATTCGGCGCACAGTATCTGGCCCTAATGCGTCGTAATGGCTGCGCACCGGAGGCGCGCAGATAACATAGAGGGGCTGAGGCAGGATGAAAGAACAGAGCCAAGGATAATGAGACGGAGATGAAGTCGACTGATGAATTTCTATTACGACGTACATACAATATGCAAATCACGCAGGACCTCAGCTGCTCGCTCTTGATAGTGCGTTACGTGCACCCAAAGCGCTCCCCGCATCCGTAATACTGACCTATTCATCCTACAAGCACGGCGACTGCTCTCTGAAGGATAAGTCGCACCCCGGACTACCATTGTGGTATCTCCGGGGATGATGCAGCCTTTGAGATATGCCGCTGTGTGTTATGCCACGTTTTGAATGTCAACTTCAAAGGGACAATGGAAATGAATGGGGATACAAGATGCGCGGAGCAGACCTATAGAGAGTCTAGTGTGTTTGGTGGAAGCGGACCTCACAACGCTGCCAAGAACAACCCTGGAAACTGGCCAAAACATAGAGGAGAATGGGTAAGCATCCCCGAGCACACTTGGCAACCTGGACCCTTAGGAATTTGTAACATAAATGATTTTCTATTCCAATCAAATTTCATTCCAGGACAGACTTACAGTAAACACATCTGAGGCGAAATGTGAAGATCATGGACTTTGGTACGTTGACCCGGGCAGGTAGAGATTTCAGTGATGTGATCAAGGTGTGGTTTTCGAAAGTCATCTTTGCGTAGGTTTCCTCCAGGTGCTCCAGCTTCTCCTGAAAAACATGCATTAGACCCATGCAGCGGTGGTCAAAGTGCTTGTTTTCATTACTTGAGTAAAAGTACAGATACTATTGGTCAAGTATTACTCCGATGAAATAAAAGTGTTAGGCGGAATACGGAAATGGTCCCAAAAATGCAGGCAGAGAGGATTAAACAGTTCAAACGCAACATGTATTTAAGTTCTCCTTTCTGGAAAGAGGCAGGTTTGCAGACAGTGGCTGTTTCCCAATTGCGAGGATCCTCGGCGTCTCGACCACTTCGGACGTAATTCACGTCATCACAGCGCCGCCAAGTGGTGTTCCATTCACTCAGACCACTCGCCTCTGCAGCTCGACTCTCGTTGGCTCATTTACGAAGGATGCACGGTGGATCCTCGCTGCTCGAGAGCTGAATTACCATGATGCACTGCAAACTGTTTTTGCCCCAAATTTATTAGTTGAAGTTTTGTTCACATTTGTGCAAAAAATCATTGTAATAATAAATCATTAGTAGAAGTTTGTAAGCAATAAAGATGTAAAAAGAGGTTTATATAAGTTAATGAAAGCCTAATAAATAGGCTATTTATTGATAATCAGGCCTATGGTTGTTAACGTAAGTCTGCATTGAAGCGATTAGTGATAAACTGGACCTGCTAAATATATTTGATATTTTAATTGAATTTCTTACAAATCCTTGCAGAAGTTTTGTTATTTTATTCATGCCAAAATGTTCAAACAGTAAGACATCCAACCAAAACCAGTTTATAACAGCTTTTATTCATAAAACAGTCGTTTTTGTAAGCATGGACTGACATTTTATTATATGATTTGACACGTGACATGACGCAGCCGCTCGCTCCGGAGGCCGTTCTAATTGAGCTCAAATGCGGCGGTACGAGGACACTCGCCTCCGTTTGGGAGGAGCCCACCACCGAGGACGTCAACGAAGTGGACAAATGGAGGAAGGATCCTCGCAATTGGGAAACAGCCAGTGAAGTGGAATGGCTGGAGGGGATCGGAGACTGGCCAGAAGAACAGGTGAGGATCGCACTGTGAAACAACGGTCTGGCAGAGTCTTGTGGTTGAGAAGGATCCAAAATACTGTTGCAGATGACTGATGAATTGCAGGTGTGGAATGAGTTGAGGGTGTGGCTCCAGCCTGGGGGAAGGGACATGAGGAAGACCGGGAAAACATGGCAGGAACACTGGGCAATGGAGTGGACTGAAAGGCCAGCCATAACAAAAAGTTGCTCTGTTTAAGGAACAGCCCCGTTTTTCCACGCTGAGATATGTTCTTACCTGAGCTTAGATGAGTTGATGCGTACCTGTCTGGTCTTTGTGCAAGGTGCTCAGTCACGCAAAAAGACCAAAGATGTTAGCATTTAGCCTCTCCTAGTTACATGATCCAAGTATAGTTACACAGAATTAAACATGTTGATTTTCTACGTGGATAAAAAGGGTACTATACTGTAAGACGTAATAACACCTTAGGAGCACTTCGACGTCGGCGCAGGAAAGATATTACTGCGTGGACGTCGAAGTGCTCCTACAATATACAGTAGTACCTCTTTTTATTCACTTAGAAAATAAACATGTTTAATTTTGTGTGACTATACTTGGATCTTAACTCACACAACCGTATTTAAATAGGGAAAAAGTGGAAGAGCTTGGTCGCTTCTAACGTCACCCCGTTTGGCCCCATAGAGGACGGAGGAGAGGCTAAATGCTAACAACATCTTTGGTCTTTTTGCGTGACTGAGCGCACGCACAAAGACCAGACAGGTACGCATCAACTCGTCTAAGCTCAGGTAAGAATATATCTCAGCATGGAAAATCGGTGGCCTATTCCTTTAAATTATTACTTAAAGTTGCATTATGGAACTTTTTATGTGGAAAAAAAAGTTGATATCTGTGCATATTTGACCTTGTTAGTGACCCAGCGGCTGTATGAGTGGTCAGCACGGCGCCTTTACTTTTGATCACGGTGGTCTCTAGGACGCTCTGGGATCAATTGTTTGGAAGGTTTTCACTGCCCTTCCAAACAATTGATCCTAGAGACCACCGTATATAATATAAGTATCAAAGAAAGTACAAATATGATTAAAGAAATTACTTCAAAATAACTTGACACAAAAGCACGACACGCACAAACCTTCTTCCTTGTTGTGAGTCAGTGGCATTTGACAGTACATCTGCACAGCGCCACCTACTGTTCAGAGTGCCGTATTAGACTTTTAAATGAACAAACCTACATGGCCAAGTTTACTTTTTTATTTCGGAAACCTTTATAGAAGTGGAGGAGAAAGCATGATATATATATATTTTTCAAATGTACTGGAGGAAAAGTAAAGACAATAAAATAAAATACAGATTCTCAAAAACTTAGGAACAGCCATTTACTTCATTACTGACCATGTGTGTTCATTAACAAGCACCCAAATGAAAACAAAAACAACTCATACAGATGACCCTTTTAAAAACTGGGACACAGTTTCTTCCGTTGCAAGGGACAAAGCCTTGGTGGTGGTTTAAGGGATTAGTGCTCTAAATTTGACCCATCCTCCGTTACCCCCGGGACAATCTGTCAGGCTTCCAGATGTTTGGTATAGGTTTGGTCAGGACTAATTGGAGCTTTTAGCCTATAGTGCAGGTTTTGGGTTGATGGGGTAAACGGGAACTCCCAGAGGAAACTCTAGAAACAGGGAAAAGTTATAACCATTTGCCCCTTGTTGTCCTTTGGTACTCACTTTTTGTTATTGTTTTATTTCTTCATCCTAATCATAATATTCAGCTGCAAAATAATAATCCCACTACTTCCTCTCCTGCAATCAGAAAGTGCATTGAAAGCAGTCATTTGGCATTCTGACTTCACAGCGCATAGACACAGTGGGGAGAGTCCCAGTTTCTCACAGACAGAAAACTCCCCTAATGAGTCCTTTTTAAGCATGGCTGATGAAGTTTCTTTGCTTTGGAGTTGTGCTTGTGTTGCTGCTGGAGTCTGTTTTTCTCCCCCCACCCCCCTTCCCCTTTTGCCATTAACCCAGATTTCCAAAATGGCCGCCGGGGGGGTGCGTCTGATTGCAGTTCCTCCGTCCTTTGAACTCAGCGGCAATCAGGCAACCCCAAAACTCCCGACTCTCCTTCCCCTCTCTGTGAAATTATGAAGGTATCTCTCGATCACAGCGCGCCCCCGAGCCACCTCCAGCAAGGAACAAGGGACCTGCTGACTTGGCATCTTTGAACTGGGGTCTGCGAAGCATAAAAATGCTGTTAAGCTTTAGTGGAAATGTAAAAGAGCAACGCAGTTTTTAAATTCAGATCGCCCTTCATGTCGCCATCACCGCTGTGTTTATGTCATCATTCAGGCTGCATCGTTTTAAGCTTTCTGTGTAGTTAAGCTGTTTCATTCACTCTTGATAATGGTGCAATGTTTATCCCACGGTTCTAATTTGTTGCTTACGGCTTTAGAGCGCTCATTCTGTTCAAGCACCATGCGCAACGTAAATGGTTTGATTGAACGTTTTTTGAGATACACTCGGCCCGTTGCAATGACTGCTTTGAAAGCTTGATATATTATTGCTGTGACAATATGAGTAACGATATGGAGGATCATTTGAAGCCACTGATAAAGAAACGTCAAAGAACAACCCAATATTTTACTGGAGCTCACACCACCCACGGTCAAAACTGGCTTCACCGGCCTCCACAGCCATCTACGGCCGACAGTGCTATTCCCACTAAATACAAGCATCCTCCTGACGTCGGCCAAAACCTGCTCCACCACTCCCGACTGGCGATTATCGGATTGGGCCTTTAGTTTACTTCATGGTAACGGCCATTCGAAAGGGTATAGGATATAAGGATAAGGTCCGTTAAACTGATGGGACGAAGGCAGCAGTGAACAAAAATATGAATCATTTATTATCCTTCACAGATTTAGTTTAGTTAAAATTCAAGAGTTTATTTAGAGATCCAGTTTGAATAAAATTTTGAAGTCCACCCACAATCAGAGGAGATCAAATCAAATTTGACAGGAGTTCAATAGCAGGAAGAAGAGGACGAGCCTATATCCAGACCCTGGACACTTCGACTTTGCCCTGCTATGACTAGTATTCGGACCCAGCGCACCGGGGCTAATGCAGCGGTTTATGGAAGTTGTGCACATTAGTTGTCGGCAATAACATTGTAAGTCGTGATGAAACAACTCTCAACAACTCTCAACAACTATGCCATGACTATGACCCAGAGTGATTTCCAAGAGTGACGTAAAGGGGGAAGAGGTCGAGTGGGTGGATGACCCTGGATTTTATAGCACACAATCACATCTGATTGGTTTTGGCAGCAGGGTTGCTTGACGCTGCATATTCCACTACACTATTTTTTTTAAACTAAAAACTCTGCTGCACGATGACCTCAATTTACCTTTTGTCTACTTGTGAGACTTAAAGGAATAGGCCACCGTTTTTCCATACTGAGATACAGTATGTTCTGAGCTTAGACGAGTTGATACAGTACGTACCTGTCTGGTCTTTGTGCCCGTGGAAGAGCGTGGTCGCTTCCAACTTCACTCCCGTTTGGAGCTATAGGAATACATTGGGAGAGGCCAAATGCTAACAACACACACAAATGATATGAAACTTATGCTGTCGATCCAGGTCAATTTCCCCATAGACTTTAGACTTTATAATACTTCCATAGAGTAAGAAATTTTAATAGAAAAATTAACAGTAGGTACCAAATTAATTAATTACTTTCTCCTATCTAACAATGTGTTTGATACTTTCCAGTCAGGATCTAGGCCCCACCACAGCACTGAGACAGCTCTGATCAAGGTGACAAATGATATCCGTATGAACACCAACACAGGTAAGGTCTCAGTTTTAGTTCTGCTGGACCTGAGCGCTGCCTTTGACACAGTGGACCACGGGATCTTACTTCACAGGTTAGAAAACTGGGTGGGAATCTCTGGTACTGCTCTAAACTGGTTCAAGTCCTATCTCGAGGATAGGACGTACTTTGTCGAAATTGGCAACTGTGTCTCAGACAAAATTTCCATGACCTGTGGAGTCCCCCAGGGGTCAATCTTGGGACCCCTCTTATTCAACCTGTACATGCTTCCATTGGGTCAGCTAATAAACAGTAACAATGTGTCGTACCACAACTACGCAGATGACACTCAGATCTATGTGTCACTGACGGCAGGTGAACATGGGCCTGTAGATACACTCTGTCACTGCATCGAACAGATCAATTTGTGGATGCAAAACAACTTTCTCCAACTAAACTCAGACAAAACTGAGATCATTGTCTTTGGCCCACAGACACAAAGACAAAGTGTTATCAGTCACATTGAGTCTCTCTCTCTAAAACCAAAAAATCAGGTTAGAAATCTAGGAGTAATCATGGACTCAGACCTGAACTTAAACAGCCACATCAAAGCAATAACATCATCAGCTTTTTACCATCTGAAAAACATTGCTAAGATCAGAGGAATAGTGTCAAAACCAGACTTAGAGAGACTCATCCATGCATTTGTCTCCAGCAGGTTAGACTACTGTAACGGCTGCTCACTGGCCTTTCTAAACGAGCTGTTAGAGCTGCAGTACATCCAGAACGCTGCTGCTCCAGTCCTGACAAGAACCAGGAAATACGACCACATTAGTCCAGTGCTCCGGTCTCTGCACTGGCTTCCTGTCACTCAGAGAATAGAATTTAAAACAGCTCTGCTTGTGTACAAGTCTTTTCATGGTTTAGCACCAAAGTACATCTTTGACATGTTAGAGCCGTATGAACCATCTCGAGCCCTGAGAACTTCAGGGAGGGGTCTCCTGGTGGTTCCCAGAGTCAATAATAAACACGGTGAGGCTGCGTTTCAGTTTCATGCAGTTTCAACTCTGACAATGTTCAAATCCAGGCTGAAAACAGCTCTTTTTACCCGTGCATATGAAAACTGAAAGTATTTTATCTGCACTCTTGCCTTTTGCTGTAACTGATTAACTTTATGTTGATGTTTTATTGATTGATTTTTATCTGTTTTCTTGTAATTTTATGCAACTGTGAAGCACTTTGAATTGCCTTGTGTATGAATTGTGCTCTACAAATAAACTTGCCTTGCCTTGCCTTGCCTTGCCTAAACACAATTAATTGATATTTTATTGCCTGACTTTACAGGCTGAAGCATTACGCTGCATTATGAAGCGTTTGGTATATTCATTCATTTAAAACATTCAGCACATATTCTGCAGTCACCGCCGTTCTTCTGCTGCATCTTTACCGGCTGCTGCCAAAGTAAAATGTCAGCTCTGGCCTAAAATCATTTGACATTTATCGCAGTCAAACATGAGACAGTTGGCCCACTTTTCCTTTTCTTTGAGTGAAAACCAAATCCGCCATTTGAGCAACAACCCAGAGGGACTGTGCAGCTGACAGACAGGTGAGGGCAGATGGCTCCACTGTAATAGAAGTGTAATAGGATGGGAACAGCGTAGTACCCGATTATGTAATAAACTGGAATGATATGGTAATTACAAACAATACACACAATCTTTTTAATGGATTTAACATGGAAGTGCGTGAGGCGTTGCACAGTATTTTTTTTTTTTTAAACAAACAGGACTAAACATATTCTCTTGTCTTAAATAGTCTGCTGACAGTGTGCAGCTCGAAGAGAGTGTTATCCAAACCTTGTCACGTCCAATATGCAGCATTAGTCATGACGATAACAAAGGGCCATTTCTGCTGCTTCACAACACTGTGACTCAGACTTACTCTGTAATAACGGCAAACCCACACGCGCGCCGGGCGTCAAGTTTTAAATAAATTTACTTTGATGTGTCAATTTCACTGGTCGGTCCACAGCTGTCAGACCGTGCTAAAAGGATGGACACTTCAAGGAAATGGCCTAGTTTTGATCGACTGTGACAGGCGAGATACTGTTTTCTAATATTGGCCGCATTTAATCCAAGCTGTCGGTTTAGAGTGAATGGCGCCACAATTTCCACCGTGCAAGAGCTGAGGCTGGAGCCCTCGGCAGATAAATGCTCTTCACCCATGGAGGGCTTCAGTGTTGGTAAACAATACAGTGAGACACAGAAGAATGGTTATTCTTTTTTTTTTATCTAACCAGGTAAAATGTTGGAGAACATTTACAAAGAAAAAAACACTCATTTACAAAGATGAATCAATCTGTGTTGTCAGTTTCAGATCTTGGTTTGCACAAATGAAGGAATCATGAACGACTGTACCTGGTTATACGAGGTGTTTAGGTTTAGTTTACACCTTATTGTCCCAAAAGAGAAATCTGTCCTCTGCTTTGAACACAACCTTTAAGGCAAGTATAGTATTTGTAGAGCACAATTAATGCACGAGGCCATTCGAATGACTTCACAGATGCATACAATTACAAGAATGCAAATAAAACCCATTAACCTCTGTCGTGGCAATTTCTCACCACTATAAAGGAAAACTTGAAAGTATTTGTCTTATCAAAAGTGTAAGTTTAATTTAACACACGTGTGGAGAGCCGAAACACAGGTAAATCCATGATGGCGGACTCTGGAGAGCCGAAGTCTCTCCCCTGGTTATATAGGTACACATGAGAGGCCGTCCCAGCACCAAGATGGGAGAGGCCACAGGAAGGCCTTTTAGCCAGGACACGTCTTTGGCCATTGTCTTAGGTGTGAAGCAGAAACCCAGCATGTGCGAGAGTCTTTGTGTCCATTGTAATGTAGAAAGCCGGCGCTCCCCAGCCCCCCGACCAAAAGGCCCAGAATCGCAGCCAGACGGTCCATCCCTGTCTGTGTATTTGCTTGCGACTAGTTTCAGTTAGATAACTCTAAAAACTGTCACAACACCTCTTAACCTCACCTGAACTGAGCACATTTTCTCCAGTTTGGCGTCACCCAAATCTAAAAGCTTCTTGAAAAAAAGTGTCAGTGCAGAGACAAAAATGAGACAAAAACAAGGATGAAAATGCAACAAGAGCGACAAGGAGGCGATGAAAAAGTGACCAAAAAACAGTGAAAATGTGACAAAAGAGCAACAGAAAAGCTATGACAACACAACAAAAAAGTGACATAAAGCAATGAAAATGTGGCAAAAATGTGTCCGCGGCAACAACGCAAGGAACAAGATCCATTTAGATGAGTGTTGTAGGTCATAGCTTTGAAATGAGGCATTACATGTTATAGGCGGTAACCTTTTAGATTTAGGCAGAGCTGATACGAAGAGCAGAGAGAAATGCACTTGGTTAAAGGAATAGGCCACCGTTTTTACATACTGAGATATGTTCTTACCTTAGCTTTGACAAGTTCATTTGTATCTGTCTGGTCTCCACGTGTGCCTTCCGTAACGTAAACACAGCACAGACGGCGTTAGCATTTAGCGTCTCTCTTCACCTCTATAGCTCCAAACGAGGTGAAGATAGAAGCTACCAAACTCTTCCACGTTTTCCCCAGTGGTGTGCCGTCAGGGCCAGCAGGGCCTTCTCTGCTGGCCCTGGCCAAATGAAGAAAAAAAAGTGTAAAATGTCTTAATAGTATATTTAATTTAATTTATATAATGTATAGTTGAGTCGCTTACAGTATATTTGTTTTGTTGATGTGTAACTGTAATTTCCTACTTAAAAAGTGCCTTAAACACGTCTGGCGAGCTGCTCCTCCTCAGGGCCTTCAGAACAGATTCTGAAGGCCCCGTGTTGTCAGGCCACACACATGATTGACAGCCAGCGTGACTGACAGAATTATCAGCCAATCAGAATTCGATGTACATTGACAGAACGCCCCCCAGGGCCTGCAGTATCTCAGCAGCTTCCCCTACGTTTTCTTCGCCTGAGAAAACCGCTAATGTAGCCGTGCATGGGCAAGACGATCCAGGAAAACAGGCGTAAACCGGATAAACAGATATTCCTCTTGGGAACATCCGAACGAGGCAAAATGAAGTGGATTTACTGATCATGGATATTTTGCGCCCCTTCATTATGAAGAGCTTCGAGAGCAAAGCAGCGGGAACGACAGCGGGACGTAGACGCTCGGCTCCCCGGACAGGATTAGGGTTTTCCGGCGTCAGCTGTGCTGGGACTCGGGCAGGCAACAGGTACGTGACTACGACATAGACATATTATTACGAGCGCTATAAAAAAGGGATCTCAAATAGCACAAAACTTTAAGTTTAGTATCTTTTTATTTTATTTTACTCGCTCTGCCAACAAAACATCTCCTAAAAACAGCCGCCTGTTTCCACATTATAACGCGCTCGTCTCCGGAGGCCTGTCATGTGTCGTGTGTTTCTGTATTCTAGCACGAGTGTTCCCGAAGGTGTTTGCTTTTGTTTGGGGGCGGAGGCACCACTGCTTGGTTTGCATTGTTGACAAATCCTTTAGCGAACAAATGCCACGCAAAAAGGCAGTTTTATCCATACGCCTATTGTCGATAAGTTTATATGCGTTTGATTGTGTGAACCCATGTTGCTATTGAAGGCCCTAACTGAAACCCCACGGCCCGCCACTGGTTTTCCCTATTTAAATATGGTTACGTGAAGTGTTACACTACAAAGTATAATTACACAAAATTAAACAATGTGGATTTTCTAAGCGGATAAAAAGGGGAACTATATTGTAAGGCGTAATAATACCAGGAGTAATTCGGCATCCGCGCAGTGATATCTTCACTTTACTGTGCGGATGCCAAATTACTCCTGGTGTTATTACGCCTTACAATATAGTTCCCCTTTTTATCCGCTTAGAAAATCCACATTGTTTAATTTTGTGTAATTATACTTTGTAGTGTAACACTTCACGTAACCATATTTAAATAGGGAAAACGTGGAAGAGTTTGGTAGCTTCTATCTTCACCTTGTTTGGAGCTATAGAGGAGAAGAGAGAGGCTAAATGCTAACGCCGTCTGTGCTGTGTTTACGTTACAGAAGGCACACGTGGAGACCAGACAGGTACAAATGAACTCGTCTAAGCTAAGGTAAGAACATATCTCAGTATGTAAAAACGGTGGCCTATTTCTTTAAGGCGGGGGTTAAGAGATTAGATACATTAGATACAGTTACTTTCAATAGTCATATGCACAGCTAGAAAAGACAGTTTTAGCTGCATTAAAGGATCTGTATCATGCTATTTTAGCCATTCCAAAGTAAAGTATAGGCATATATATGATATATTGTACCTCTATCACTATGGAGTACTCATTTTTGAGAGAAATATAAGTATTTTTGGGGGGTATTTTCCCTACCCGGAAGACAAGACGCTTCGATTCAGTTAACTCCGCCCCTCTCTCCGCTCATTCCACATTTGCAGTATTATAAATATAAATATTGCTGCAAAAAGTGAAGTTACTTCACATAATGCAGTTATAAGGAGTTGACATGTGCAACACAGTTTCATAAATGGCTAACACACACGCTAACACGCGTTTTGATTGACTCACCGCTCAGCATGGCCTCCCCATCCATCGTCGGGTGTTTACGTTATGGCCCTCGTGTTGGTTATAAAAGTTAATCCACTTTGATTCTGGCCAAGGTTTACCAAGCATCCATCAGGTTGGTTGATATAGTAGCTAGCTTAATCCCGGAAAGAACTTCCAACTTCTGGCGAGTGCACTCTTCTTTAGGAAGGTTGAATAGTCCTGTTCCTCTCGTAGCCAAACGCGCATCCGTGGCATTATCGGTAAGAAAAAGAACAGGCGGTGTCCAGAGTAGGTTAGAAAGAGCTCATCTTCAAAAACAACACTTATGCTCGGATCCATGGCTCCTCCAGCCGTGGGTGCGCTTGATTAGCGTCGTGGGACAGCACAGACACGTCGGAGAGTTTTTTTTTTTTTTTTTTCAAAAAAAAAAAAAAAAAAATTATAAATAAAAATCAGGCCGTAAGGCGTTACATTACAGACGTAGAGCACTTCCGTTCCGCTGTGACGACACAACTGAACAGCTCAGTCGTTTACCAGGAGAGGGTGGAGCAGCTGCTCAGAGAGCAGGATTCAGGAGGATTACTTAGAACTGCGTGAATGAAGCCAAAAACCGCTCTGGGGGTGTTTTTGATAAGGAAATAGCATAACAACATGGCTAAAAACTCAAAAAAGTCGATTTTGCATGATATAGGACCTTTAAAGCTGTTTCACTTGGACAGCCACAGTACAGCACTCAGAGACCCATCTCCAGATCTTGAGCTGGGTTTGCTCAGGATTACGTAGTTGGTGGATTAGCGTATTGTGCATGTCTCAGGTTGACGGCTCTGTGTAAAAAAAACCCAGACACGGGAAGAACATGCAAACTCGAAATACAAGACTTCACTGTGAGCTTAGAAGACCGATCAGTGCACGTCACGCTGTAAGTATTCAAGGAACTTTATCAAAGCGAGACACGTCACTCGACATGGCTGTAAGAATGTGTTTGTTGAAGAGCAGACAGTGTGCCCCGGGACAGCCGTGAGTGCAGAAGTAGCCTGTCACATGAAGTGAGACCGACAAGTGAATGAGTCATAAAAAACGCTTTGGGCTTAGAATGCGAATGAATAACTGAAGTTTCTGTTTTTCCTCTGCATAAAAAATTGGGCTGCCTACTACTGTCACCCAAATGCTTTATGTTACGTGAAAACTCCACATATCGGAAAAGTCCTCCCTGAGAAACGACTGTGCAACTGTGGATATTTTTCAATGTCACCCTGACTGCCTGCCCTCTGCCCTGTTCATGTCACAGTCTCCAACGCGCCGCAGCGACGCACACGGGAGCGGACACATCTGATTCTCCGACGGAGCAGAACGCTTTTTATAACACGCTGCCCACGAAACCGGAGAGAGAGAGCGAGGGAGGGAGAACAGAGGAGGTTATCTGTCGTGGGCTGCAAATGTCAGGACTCAAAACAAACCTGGACAGTGTCAGTGTGATGTGAAGCTGTGGTGTGTGACCTGTTCACAACGACATACAACAGCATCGGACAGGAGAGAACCACGGGGGAGTGTGCAGGGTACTGTATTTCTGCTTTCGGAGTAGCTCTGGTAGGTACGGCAAAGCATCGATCCTTTACATTATGGCTCTCAAACTGTGTTACTTGGGTTCTTCAGGTGGCACAATTCAAAATCATCTGTAATTTTTAGACTTGATTCATTTCAATTTGACAAAAAAAAAAAGGTCGCCACCTGGATTTAACTAACTAATATAATCTGAGGTTGTTGCAGTTGGCCTGGTGTAGGTTCAGTAACAATATGTGTCCAAAGAATGAGATCTGCTGACGACCTGTACATCCTGAATGACCAGGTTATTCAATCAATGGATTTAGTCTTCCCTGATGGCAAGGGCATATTCCAAGATGACAATGTCAGGATTCATCGGGCTCACATTGTGAAAGAGTGGTCAGGGACCATGAGACTAGGGCTGGGCGATATGGACCAAAAGTCATATCCCGATATATTTAGGTTGAATATCGATATACAGTACGATATATATCCCAATATTTTTTCCGCAAAGTGAGAGCTGTGAAATGATATGTTAAGTCAAAGTCCAAGCCAAATACGAGTAGTTTTATTGAAAACTCACCATAAAATGTAAACAGAAACACTGTATAACAAAGCTCGAAGGTGCACATTTGAATAAAAAAAATATCTAATAAAAATAGCCTATAAAATAAAATAGGTCAATCTTTTTCTGAGGGCAGCATTTATATATAAAGAGATAACAAAATAAAGTGCTCAGTTTAAGATAACTTTTTTTGAGATTACCTGTTTCTTTTTGTTAACTTAATAGCTTATCTGAATTTGAAATATCCCGATATATGCGATATGGTCTAATTCCATATTTCATTAAAAATATATCGATATATCTTAAATATCTATATTCGCCCAGCCCTACATGAGACATTATTTTACTCATGGATTGGCTGCCACAGAATCCTGGTCATAACCCCATTGAGAATCTTTGTGATGTGCTGGAGAAGACTTTGAGTAGTGGTCACACTCATCCATCATCAATACAAACATTTGTGCAACACTGGATCTTTTGACATGCAGAAATCATTGAAACAATGCCACAGCGAATCAAAGCTAAAGGCGAGCCAATGTGACCTCTTTTTAGTGGTGACTGTTTTATGTTCAGGCAGTGTAATTGAATTTATGCATCAGAGAAGATACATTTACATAGCCTGGTTTTACCATACCCTCGTACACATTTCGTACAGAGGGTCTGGATCTTCACAACTGAGCTTCGTTTTCAGGTGGGAGGGGTGAACTCCTTTTAAAGTTTGAAACGATTCGATCTGATTTTATCCAATCGCTAGCATTTGGTGAAGTATGTAATGCGCCTGGGTGAGTGAAGCAAGCTACAGTATCAAATGCTTGAGAATGTCTGAGATCAGACCCAGACGTAACATGTATTATAATTGCGGATGGCTAAGGCCAGGCTATCATTTACAGTAAGTTGGGTGTTCTTCTATCTACATGGTTTACACCCAGTTTAGATACTGCATCATTTTGTTCAATTTAGCTCCCTGTTATTCCTTTTTAGTTTAGTTTAGTCCTGATTTAATCTTGATCCCGGTCTGGTGGTACTTGGTGTGAAAAGTTAAGGAACCACTGCTACCCTAACCCTGCATGTTGTGTCCTGCATGTTGCTTCTTTCTTGCGTCTTGTTTATGGGCCTTAAAAGTAATGAGAACCCCTCGTCAGATGCAGTCCTCCTGCCTATTCTACTATTACTCGTAGCTTTAGTCTGTTATGCAATCCACAAACGTGTACCGAGCCTCCCTTGATATTACGTGAGATTATAAGGGCACACATTAGGTCCCTGAATCAAAAACTTGCAGGCCATAATAACAACGCAAAGACACACTAAATGCTTTTCCTCACCCAAACCTAGAAAACTTCAATATCAATTTGAGAGGTAAGTGAGAAGGCAAATCAAAGCACCCCACTATTTTTCAACTCAAGACTTAGGCGCAGTGGCTTCTCAATGGGATGTTTGACCTAAATATGAGCTCTCAGTCTCTCCAGCTGCAGGCTATGGCAGGAACACAGCGCAAACGCTCTCTTACTGAATTATATTCAGATCATTCTTCATTTGTCTCTCACAAATGTCATTTGTGAGCCTCGACACCTACACATTTCATCAAAAAGCTGCAATATGAAACCTGTTGGCTGTCTACCGCCTCCGACTTAAGTGCGGTTCATATCACTCCAAACAATCACTTGTATTTCTATTGTTGAATAAGTTTGACTAAACAAACTTGTGCAACTGTGCGTTTTGAAGTTAACCTTGAAGTTCTTTTCCCCCTCCACACTTATCTCCGCGGATGTCTGGATTTGTGTTTACATGAGCACATCTTCTCAACTCTACTTTTGAGTGCAGTGTGTAAATAAATCAGACAGGTTCTTCGCGCTTGCTGCAAATGCTTCCAGACATTTTATTATTGAATAGAAATAAAGTGCAGTGGGATTGTTCTTGATGCTGTTTGGGAGAAAAATATTCAATGTTTGTCCCTTTGGGCTCTTTGAGAAATCTTGAGTATTCTTTTAATGAATACTTCTTTTTGATGATGGATTTGTTATAGTTTTTGACTAGTTACAGTAGCAACATTCAGCTCATTGCAATTGTGGTTTTATTTATGTAATGGGTAATGGAACCGTGGTGGAGGGGTTTGAGTGCCCGAATGATCCTGGAGCTCTGTTGTCGGGGCTTCGAGCCCCTGGTAGGGTCTCCCATGGCAAACAGGTCCTAGGTGACGGGTCAGACAAAGAGCGGTTCAGAAGCCCCTTATGAGAGACCAACAGGCCCGGTTAGAACCTGAGGCCGTCCTTCTGTGGACCCACCACCTGCAGGAGGAGCCATAGGGGCTGTGGAATGTGATTTGGGCAGCTCCAACAGCTGCCCCCACGACCTGGCAACGGAAAAGTGGAAGAAAATGGATGGATGGATGGATGGTAATGGAACAAGGAAGTGACTTTCTCCAGTATTCTGTGGTAATATAAGAGCCAAGATGTAAAAATATCAACTACTACTGCAGATTCCCATCTCCTAAATTAACTAAATGAGTTCATCTTTTCTTTAGAGCAGTGGTTCCCAAAGTGGGGGTCACGGGACACTGAAGTGGGGGTCACAAGATGATTTTGAGACAATATTTTTTACATTTCTGACATTGAATTTGATGTATGGTTGTTTAAAAAAAAGCACATTTTAGTGAAATTAAGCCAAATGTCAAAATACAGTATAACAAACATCACTAAACCATATTTTAAATGTGCTGCACATTAAATTATTATAAATGCTAATTACATCTTACAGAAGGGGGTCATTGAGTGATTTTGTGGGTCACAGCCTGAAAAGTTTGGGTACCCCTGCTACAGGGCATAACATTATGGTAATAGGATGGAAAAAGCATGATACCCAGGGGTCATGTGCTGAGCGAGTAGCTCGTGTGTAAAAGGGTAATTTATGCATTTTTTACTCACTGTCTAATTTACATATCAGATTTGGGGGCCGGATACTGTAATACAGGAAACTTCAAATGGTAAATTGAGTGCAACATGTTTATTTATTTAGCACCTGCCTCGATAAATGACCCTCCTAGTGTAATAACCGGCTATCTTCCGATATCTAAAAATGACCATGCTTTCCATCCTATTACAATGTTGTAAAGAGACTAGATGCAAGTTGATTTTTATACTCACTACTGCCATTCAGGTCTTACTCGTAGCTGCAGTTTCTATATTAAGCTCATGCATGACGGCAATTCGGACCGAATTAACACCTTTTGAGTGACAGTGCAGGATTTTAGTGGCATGTAGTGAACAGGTCTGGGCTCATTCTACACATTAGGAAATTGCTGGAACATGTAGGGGGAGGAAAATACTTATTTTTTTAAACTCCATATAGTCCTTTTAATGTTAACATGCCCTGTTGTGACCAAATAAAAAATTAATTACAAAAGTGCAGTACAGTTCTTTATTTTTCCCCCATTTGTGGTCAAGTTAATTGAGAACTGAAAACTAAAGGACCCCAGAGTCCAGGGTGAGACTGTGAGACTGTGAGAGCAAAAGGTTATACACAACAACACTGGTTGTCAACTTTTCTATAAACAATGCATTATAGAAGTATTGTATTCCAGATGAGCTTGATTGATCTTTTAAACACATGCAAAAAGCTCATTCAAGGGCCCGTTCGGGTGCATTGTGGTTTTGTCACTGTCTGATTTAAATGCTTTATTGTTATTATTATGGAACGTCCTTGAATGTCTGAAAAGGTGGCAAACAATAAACGCCATTATTATTGGCCTTGAAAAGGAAACGCAGACAAAACAATGGTTTGTTATGAAAGTTGCGAGCTGTGGCTTTTGCAAGACTATTCTCACATTTGAAGAGCCTTATTACTGATTCTATGCAGGTAGACGTATATGTGTGCATAATGCCTTGCCATCTGTTGTAGCTCAATTGTCTGACACGAGTAAAGAAAATAAACTATGGAAAGCAGCCACTCACACTTCACAGTATATAACGTAGGTAGTCTACTATAGTTTTTGACCCAAGGAAACTACAACATTACGATTGTGCTGGAGTAGAATTTGAACTGGCAACCTTCCTGAACCCCATTGGCATTGTGAGAATGAAGAACTATCCAATGAGTAAAAGGTTCAACAATCTTAATAATATGATTTACAGAGTGCGAAAAATAACAGTATAGATTGAATAGCTCCTATAGAAACACCAAAAGTCGACTGTAAAGTTCCATAACTTGCTTGCCCCGAATCTCTAACTACTATTTGATAAGACCCTAAGGGCTTCCGTATTGTACACAGTGCTACATTAATACTTTATGCCGGTTTGGAGCACTGCCCTGCCTCTCCCGTGTATATCCAGGTCATTGAGAAACATCTGTGCACGAAATGAGCCTATTAAAATTTCAGAAGTTTTGGAGAAGATTAAGAGTTTGTTTAGAAGTGTAGATGATTACTAAGACGTCTCTCTCTCTCTCTCTCTCTCTACTGCGGCCAAGGGATTAGCAAGGCATAAAAGTGCAGTGTAAAATGGTCCGTTATCTGGTGACAGCCGGGAGAGTGGGAGCAGATGTTTATCTTCATGCGGCTAATGGGTTATCGTTTTCTTGGTGCAAATCCTTTGTCCTCCTCTGCCTTCCTATTTTGGATAATAATATTGAGAGTTTTGATTGTCATGCACAGAGGCACCTCAGAGAGTCCATTCAGCCCCAGTACGTCATCGCAAAGCAACCTCCCGGACCAATATTCATATAAGAATACTGTTTTGGTATTGACTTTCTCTCTATTCAGTTTCACAGGCACCGAAGAAGATGAGGAATTTGTTTGGGAAGATTTAGATGCTGCAGTGTTGACGAACTTTCTGACCCACTCACTCACTCACTTACTCACTCTGGCTCCATGAAATTCCCTCATGGTCTCCATCCTGGTACTACGAGGGAACAACCTGCTTAGCTTCTGAAATCTGTAGAGGAGATATGGTCATAATCAGGCATGGAAACAAGGTTTTAATTGTGAGTTCAATTTGGCTTGTTTCAAGATACTCAAAGTGCTCTCGGGGACAAAGCTACTGATTTACTGGTCAATCTATGTTTCTCACGTATGGTCATAAGATCTGAGTAAGGACCGAAAGGACAAGATTGCACATACAAGAGGTCAAAATGACTTTCCTCCCCAGTGTGTCTGGGTGGACTCTCAGAGATAGGGCGATGAGCTCAATCGCCCAGGAGGAGCTCGGAGTAGAGCTGTTACTCCTTCACGTCGAGAGGAGACAGCTGAGGTGCCTTGAGCATCTGTTTCAGATGCCTTGTGTCCTGTTGGAAGACCCCTGACAGACGGACTATGTCTCCAAGCTGGCCAGGGAGCACGTCTGGATCCCACCAGAACACCTGGAGGACGTGTGGGTGGAAAGGGAAGTCTGGGCATTTCTGCTCAGACTGCTGCCTCCGCAACATGGCCCTGGATGAAGCTGAAAAGAATATGGATGGATCAAAAGACCAGTTAAACTTTCACAAGCTCAAATTCAGTTCCTGTTACAAGCTGTTCTAGATGTAGTCATATGTAAATCATCGTTTTGTTATGCAAGATCACGCTGCAGTAGACCATCACACTGAATATCAAATATGCTTTTATCATTTTCAAGGCTATGCTTCAACATAAAGCAGTAGACTTTGTATCGCTTTGTTTTTTTGTTTACTTTATGTGCTATAGGATCATTTTCAGAGCCTTTAGTAAAAAAAAAAAACTGTGCTGTGAAAGATATATGCTACTTATTAGAAACTTCATCTTGCAGCCGTATCTGAGACAAATGAAACTATCCGCCAGCATGATCAGAATGACATCACATTCAAGAAGCTTGGATTGAGACTATTATGCTCAACCTTTTTGTTCAAGGGTGAATTCTGTTCTTAAATGATTCAGTTGCTTATCTATCACATTTATTTAGGCGAGGAAAGTCAAGTATCTGCCCACAGACACAAAGGCGGTATGTGTCTGTCAGCGGTGGGGATATAACTACCAAACTTGGGTTAGTGAATAAAGCTCTCCAATCATTAATGCATGGCCATACCCCTAATTGCACTCGTACCCATATGCCCCGGGAAATAACCAAACATTGAATTATGTTAGCTGTCTTTCTCTTGAAGTTGGATTTTATATTCTTTCTGCACGGTTAATCAAATTATGCCTGGAAAATTGATGTACTGAGCCCCAGGGACCCCTGAGGCTGTGGACCACTGAGCAGATCCTACTGTCGTTCAGCACTGACAGCTCTCCGTGTATTTGTCTCTACAAAATACAGGAAAGTTTGAATGAAAAAAATATATAAAATCCAAGTTTAGATCCATGGCAGTGGTATCTCTGGATATTTTGTCCACAGTTACAACTTTCTGCCTTTTGAAACCGCACAAACTTTTGGATAAAAAAGAAAAATTGGTTTGTTGGTGCCGTTCAGAACTTTCCCTTACAAAGATAAATTACTACTGACCAAAGAGATGTGGTTTAGGCACAGTTTGTGAGATTTTTGGTGTATATAGAGTGTATATGCCTTTTAGTGCATTTGAAATAATATAACATTTTAATAAAAGGTCCCAAAATTTGAAATATTTCTTAATTATTCACCTATGCCATCTTTAAAGGCGGAAGCATTTCTGACATAAAAGTACAAAATAAATAAAATTCTGGCATTCTCTCTTTTGGTTGCTTCTTGCATTGTGGGCATCAGGCAAGGCAAGGCATGTTTATTTATACTCGTACAAAAGGCAACTCAATGCGCATCAGCCTTTCTGTTGTGGATGAAGTGCATCTGTCCAAGGATCACAAAGACAGAGCGTGAGAGTTGAAGCAACTGTAGCCCTTGGGAGGACAAAACCAGGAAACATGCAGTTCAGGAGTCGGTAAATGATTAAGACACAAATACATATAGCAGGGGATACCAAAGAGTCCTGACTCTAAGATATTGGTGTTCAGCAGCACCAGCAGCAGCGTCGGTTCCTTCTCGCCAAGATTTGACTAGTGTGTAGTGCCAACCCTTAAGGCGAGATTTACTCACTTGTGCAGAAGTCTTAATTATTTTCCAACTTGACTTTAAAGTAGGATAATTATGTAAGCGGGATGATGAGGTGGCTGGTGTTTGCCGAGGTAAGATGACAGCGACATGAGCCCACAGAATTAGTGCTAATCCACGTTTCTGTATGTCATAAACCCCTCGAGGCTTTGAAAAGGCAACACAAGTCTAGGTGGTGATGAATATGACCATAGAAATGTTGTGAAGAAAGAAACCCTTCGCTCAATAGAGGTCTTTGACGCAGCTTGTCTTCTGTTTGCACACTCCAGCCTAAGCCACAACTTCGTTAACTACTTCAATGGTGAATTTGCAGATACGAGGTCAGGGTGAACAGATTTGTTGATACTGTTTAGTAACTGAAAACAGGTTGAGAGTATTTGTTTTTAGAATCAAGTTAGTGGAACCAATAACAAAGTAAATCCCTCCGTGCGGAACATGATGAGTCCAGCCTGCTACTAAATGATCGTTGGTCACTGATGAAGCCTCTTGAGATGAGAGATGAAACCCTAATTATGTATGATTAGTATTTTCAAATGAATAGCTGCAATAGAGCATGACTGATCCACGATTGCATGACACTTTAGCTTGTAAAGTAACATGGAACAGTTGAGTAAACTCTGGTTAACTCCGGTTCTGGTTAAAATGATTGTTTATTGCTAGAATATCCGATGCTGTGCAGGCTGTTGAAGCGAGCGCCTGAGCAAATTGTTTTCCAATTGTTGTCTATTTGCAAAATGCTACTCGTTGGCTCAATGTTTGGCAATATGCGTTTGCATCACCGTAATAGACCATCAGCCAGTATAGCATATTAGCCTGCTGAACACACACAATCTCTTCCATGAATCCATATGTCAGCCACTCTCTCAAGGCGACATGCTAACAGGCTTAACCACACTACTCTCCTGCTCGTCCCCTGGAATGGGCCAACCGTGTATAACAGTAATTTACCGCATGCTATTGGCCCACTGCTATTTCTCCAGGCGATGTTTGTGGATTGTACCGAGTCAGATGTGCACAAATGTGAAATGCAATAAGAAAATATAATAATACCGCCTATACAGCGGAATCAATACAATCGCAGGGCTTGAAAATGTGGTTTTCAGAAGCTAGTTTAGAAACTTTTGTGCAATTGGATAAGTCCCTCCTACACAACACAGGAATCGATCTTGAATCATAAGAAATACTGTAAGTACATTGTTTAAATATATTTTTTCTCCCCAGACCAAGTGGCTTGTATGGGCCTGTTGTTGCCAGAGAGTGGAAGAAAGATTAGTGCAAAAACACAACCAAAACAAACACTTTTTACCCAAAGAGGTAACACCAGCATTTAACTAAGCTCAAGCACTTATTAGGATGTGGTTTGGAACAAGTGTGGAGCCTGTGGAACGAAGAGAGGCAATCTGAACACTGTATGGGCGCATTCTGCTTATTGAATGGATGATCTTCTTGTGAACCTACGTGAAAATTTAAACACAAACAAGTTTTGGCATCATGTAAAATGTGTTTGCAATCGTGAATAACAACATCAAGATTAATATTAAAACCAACAAAATCGCCACCTGCTGCCATATTGTATCATTTTTTGTCATGCAAATAATGGAGAACTGAACCTAAAACCACACAGCTACTCACGGCTCATCGATTCTCACATTTTTAGTACAGAAAGGCCACAGTGTAAATTATAAAAGCGGCTATGTATCAAAGTATTCGACCTAAAATGCTAACGAATGATTAGCACCTGTGATTGGTATACAGGTCTAACCTAATGCAATATAAAAAGTGTTCTGGCAAATGTTTATACTTTCAGTGGTGCTGCTGGCCCAATAAAAAAGACATTTGATGATGTAATTCACACTTTTAGAGATAGATATTGATTTGTTTCTGCGTTATCTCCCAGTGCTGACTGTCCTGCGTTACTATGGAGACCAGCTGCCATATGTCACTTACCGACTGAACAATGACATTATATCTGGGGACTCGGGAAAAACAAAAAAACAAAAACTTACATACTCTACCTGTAAGATTTATTTTTGTCTCAGTCTGTTGGAAAAAAGTTTGGCCCATTCTTCAGCGCTTCTGCGTCAACCTGTCGAGGGAACTGGTTTACCCTTTTTGAGCCAAAGTTCACCCAAACACAGGGACAACCTGAACAGACAAACCCAACATGATGAGAAAACTGAAGCTAGAATCCGCAGACACCGATTTGACTCATTTGGCGATTTCTACACCAATGCATGTCAGAGTTAGGAATGTTAGATTAAATATATCCTGTTTTCAAAGATGCGCCAACATAACTCGAGCTTCGCAAATTACAGTTCGAAAATGCTGTTTTAACTTTTTAGGTCTTTTTTTTGTTTGTCTTTTAAGCGCCTCTGATTTTCTGCTGCTGTTTCGCATTTGCACAGTTCATTTGAGGAAAACAATCCGCTCGTCTCTGCTTACTGTCATGAGAACGTCGTCTCCAGTGTAATGGGTATGAGTATTACCAAAGGAAAGAAGGGTTGTTAAGAAGATGGGAGTCTTCTAAACTCCCGTGTGTTCTCCCTCGCAACTGTAAGCAGAATACAGATGAGATTTTGAGTGCCGAAAAAGCACACTTACTTATTTTTGTTGAGCTGAGAGCTGGGGTAAATCTGAGGTGAGTGTCAAGAGAGAGCAGGTACACATAAGGTCGATGACGAGTGTAGTGACTGCAAAAATAAATCAGTTAAAACCAACAAATTAATCTGTATAGTTCCTCTTAAAGGAACAGGCCACCGTTTTTACATACTGAGATATGTTCATGCCTGAGCTTAGACGAGTTGATATGTACCTGTCTGGTCTTTGTGCGTGTGCTCAGTCACACAAAAAGACCAAAGATGTTGTTAGCATTTGGCCTCTCACAGCATATTCCTATAGCTCCAAATGGGGGTGAAGTTGGAAGTGACTACGCTCTTCCACGGGCACAAAGACCAGACAGGTGCGTATCAACTTGTCTAACCCCAGGTACGAACATATCTCAGTATGGAAAACGGTGTGCCTGAGTCACGCAAAAATCAAGATGATGTTAGCATTTGGCCTCTCACAGCATATTCCTATAGCTCCAAACGGGGTGAAGTGAAAGTGACTACGCTCTTCCACGGCACGCACAAAGATCAGACAGGTATGTACAGTATCAACTTGTCTAACCCCAGGTACGAACATATCTCAGTATGGAAAAACGGTGTCCTGTTCCTTTAACAAAAGTGCGGTCAGGGTTTACATTACCTTTGTTGCTCACTGCCTTAGCCACTTTAGCGAGCATCTTCACTGCCGCTTATTGAGTAAGGATTCCACATACTCTATCGGTTCATGACTGCTGTGCCGAAAGCCGGGATCTCCACTGCCCAGGCCAGAGCATCCGGGCTGACAAGGTATAAGTTTTGGAACTGAGCTTGGGCTGTGGCCAAACAGACTGCTGGCCTCTGATTGGACAGAGGAGAGAGGATTGCCCTCACTAAAACAGGCATACACAATTTAATATTTCACAAAATCCTACCACTGTTGAAAAAGGTGATTCAGCAGCTGTCAGCACAACTTTAGCTGGTGTTAGCATAACATTAACATGTTGCTTACCTTCATAGTTTGTCTTTTAGCTACTTCCTACCTCTAGTATTTGCCTTGGCACCTCCATAAATAACTCCATAAACCCCACCAAAAGGCAGCATTTGTCCACATTGTTCTACCAAAACGTTTCATCACTGTTCTGTTGTCCCTTCAGTAATGTGTATACAAGCGTGCGCATCCGTGGGAATGGATGTGGAAACCCTCTGAAGTGTGCTATATGGAACCCCCGCATTACTGTCTTCTCTTTTCCAATATAATAAGTATTATCAAGGTGTTTTGTGCTCTCATTTGTGTAATTGTCCTTGCTAATCCTATAGTTTAGACCTCTACAAACATGTTCCAAAATGCATGTGATCTTCTCTCAACTGGAAATGTTAGATTTTCTCTAATGTTGAAATTCCTCTCACATAAAGTAAAAAGGTTGAAGAAACGTACCAAGCTAAAGGTTCAAGTGAAACAGCAGGGTGGGAACTGTACAGGTGATTGCTTTATGAAAACTTTTGCTCAGATGGAAGCAGCCTGGACGACTGACAGGTAACACAAAACATTGTCTAACTAAATATTATGTCTGCTCTGCCCATCTCTGTTTATGGACTTCAAGCTCTGGTACGTTAAGTTTTCATAATGACAGCCAGGACGTTATTGTGCTGTATAATATTTTATAAAAAGCTGTAACTGGGAGTTTATTTTGCTGCATAAACACAGTCTCTTTGATCTCCTGACATTTAGTAAACAGTTTTGACGCCGGCAATGTCGGTTCTGTTTGTGCTGGAAGACAGTTTTACGAAGCTAAGGGTCTTATTTTAAATGGTAATAATAGCGTAATGCTGTGCGATGTGAATATCTGTGTTTGCAGGGTGTTTATGGAGCTGGACTCCCACAGGGCTGATAGTGCGTGGACAGCATCGTAATGCCCTCGTAAACAGGAGCTCAGGACAACTACAACAAACGTGTTCACCGTAAGAAGGAGAAAACAGTCCCGCATAAATGAAACCAAAGTGATTCCGCTTCTTATTCCCAAAAGCACTGGCTGTTTTACTTTGGATTCGGCTTTTTTTGCCTGGATTTCTTCATTTGTAAGAAGAGTTTAAGATGTAGAGCAAAAAACATTTCATCATTCAATAAGTTGTTGGGCTGGGTCGATCTGATATCACCAAGTTATTAAGAGTCCAGGGCCAATGTAAAGATGTTTGCCCAGGACAAATGTTACAGCCAGCCAATCAGCCTAATCCTAACCCTAACATTGGTCCTGGGCAAACAACTTTGACATTGGCCCTGGACTCTTAATAACTCCGTGATATCAGATCCACCGCTGGGCTGTTTGAAGCTCCAAAAATGAAACCTAAAACTTAAGTTGAGCATTGAGCTGGAATGAAGGTGGTTGCACAAATCCACTTATACTTGGGTGATAATACGTTTAGAGATATAAAAACAGAAAGAAAGCATTGACAAGAAAACAACATTTGAAGAAGAGTTAAACTTTTTTGCAGAATGGTTGTCACTGTCCATTGTGTGTTTGTTTGCAAAGTCTTAAACAAGAAAGACAATGAGAATGAGCTGTCACTTTCAATCTATCCCAGTAGAATCGGCAGCTATTGAGCCAAATTGTTTTGTTCACGTATTTCCACAGCCCAAACGTCAAAGAATGATTTAGTGCCCACATACCACTTTCAATCAAACTCGAACTAAAAAATAAATAAATTATGAATTACTGGTGGATTTATGCAGAGAAGAAGCTAGCCCTTTGCTTACATCTCCCTCAGCTGTAGCCCATCTCATTCTCTCAGTCTTGTTATAAAGTTAAAGCCTCTACGCTTTCGAAAATGACCCCAACAAACTCTGCTTTTTTGTAATGCACTCTCCGACTCCTCGTGAGAATAACCTCACTTGGGTCTTCACTTCTGAGCCTGGACTTATATCAAAGAGATAGACTTTCTTAACAGCTGCCCAATTTTCGGTCAACCCCCCCCCTTGCTCCCACTGCAATTCCCGCTCCTCTGTCACCTCCCAAAATATCTCAAAGGGCGTCAGATCAAAAAAGCTGAGGTAGACAGGGTTTAAATTGCTCTACTTATAAGATAAATCAGCAGGAAAGGGCAGTGATGTTTTATGTCGAGGATTTTCCAGCGGTGAAATCAAAGTAACAAAGTAAAGAAGAAGTAATTAGTCTAGAACTTCTTCTTCTCCACTGATATTTTGACATTTTTGGAGAAAACCAGATCATTGTCCTGGGTCATTTTCTGACTTTTATGTGTCGCATTTTGGAGGAACACTCAGAGGTCAGAAATGAAGAACAGAAAAAGTCTTGGTGGCAATCTCAAGCCTGCTTAAATCGAAAGAGCTGTGCCAGGCTGTACACTACTAAATAATAGTAATACAAGTAAGACATTCAGATGGATTAACTCCTGCTTTCACTGCTCTGAAGTTGGAAATATGTTTCCGTAACATACTTTTGCACACAGAGACTAAATAGAAAGCATAGAAAATAAATGGCATTTAGTCAAAACATCAAAATATTAACTTGTCAGTTTTGTCATTCAAATCTTGCACATATTAGAAGGATAAATACATAAATGCAGAAAAGGCTCAGCAGTCCTTAGTACATTATTCACTCAACAGAATTAGAAATAGCTGCCAATACTTTACAGTGCTACCTTATAGAATATATAAAGCACTGCTTTCATACCGTGTCTTATGACATATATTTTTGAATGTCAGAAAAATTGCTAAACTACTAAACGTGGATCCTACAAGATTTTGGGTTCATTTCTAGACAGTGCTGCCACTCTATTCACCTTATTCCAGGAGTTTGCATGGGCGCTGCCATGAACTGTGCCCCTTCCCCTTCATTCATATCAGTTAACATACGACAAGAGAAGTCAAGATGAAAACAGTTAGTACACGAATAAGCTGTTTTTTTGTGCAGTGTTGAATTGTTGGTGCAAACAAATCAATCTACTAAACATCAGATTTTAACATTATCCCTCATTCTCCACCAGTGTCGTGCTGGGACCTCATTTTGGCCCGGGAATTTAGAGAAGACCAGCCTGCCTCTCTGTGGGTTTGTAGCTCAGTGATAGTGTGCTGGTCTCTGGTGCAGGAGGTCCCTGGTTCAAGTACGGCTTTGACACTTTTCTATCACTTTCTCTTTTTACATGGGCCGCTGCACACACAGTCTGAGCCTGATACAACACAATCAGCACCAAGTTATGAAGATAAAATTATTTGTCCACTTTTCTACCTTTCACTGGCCTTTTCTCTCTTTACTTGCACGGACACTTGTCTCCGCTGGATTGGATGCACCAACTTCAACTAAAGCGGAGGGGTGTTCCACTTAAACACCTCTCTGAGTTAGTTCAACGTCAAATGGTATCTCCCCGCCACAAGGATGAAAAGTTAGATGCAAACATTTTTTCTGATTTTGACACATTTCCCCCTCGTGGGGGCGGCACGGCCCGACCCTAAACAGTACCGGGAAACCTCCCGACTCTCCCATGGCCAGCACGCCTCTGTTCTCCACTTAATGAATGGGCTTTGCGCTCTGCCGGAAGTGTCAATACAATGGAAGCGCCGATCCATGGCAAAAAGAGGCAAAAGTGGGCAGGGTGGAATGAGGTGAAAGAAGAGTGCCGTGTGCGAGGAGACTTTACGCACGGCCCGTTCATACAAATTGGCTGCAAACTTAACATTAAACATTTGTGTCAGGTAGTGGTTTCTGGTGCCTGTGCGCACAGCGGCAAGCGAGAAAGGCAATGGAGTTAAGAGGGAGAGGGATTAAACATTTATGCTTAGGGCACCAAAATGACTTGCAGTGGCCCTGGATGTGTATTTGTCTCTTGTAAAGTGGCTGTGATACACTTCATCAGGAGCCTGTTTGCTGACATTAGCCGCACGGATAGGACTCACTCATTTGTTCAGGAGGGCAAACAAGGCCTGTTAGTTTTTGGAAAAGAGGCTTAGAACACATTTGATCCTCTTAGATACCCCACTGATAGGAGTCTGAACGAAGTTTCATTACGAGTTTTCCAGATTAGAATGGAGTGATATTCTTCTTTCAGATCAGGAGCAACTATGCGTTTTAATGCGTTGATATAGCGCTTTTCATTCCCCCAAAAGTATAAACATCAGAACAAAATATCATAGAATACATTTTGGTTAATTCCACGAAGATGGTACAATGTTACAATATCCATAATCCGACCACAACACAAAAACACATAACACTAATCATTTCACTTGACCCCTTTTGACGCCGTTTCTAAAATGTTGCTATAAATGTGTCATCTAAAACGCAGCGGTGACAATTTATTTTACTGAGCAGCTGGTGACGTGGTTCTATGGCCAAAAGGAGGAGTCGACCTTCTCCATTAAGCAGATGTCCTGAGAGCTGTGTCCATTATGACTGAGGTCTGCTGCACATTCACACGAGGACACTTGACATCACTGCAGCGCGTGAGAGAGAACGAGAGACTGAGCCAAAAGTTAAATGGGCCCTCAGACCATAATGAGAGGTGAGGGGCTTTATGTGTGAGCAAATGTGAGGATCATGACATACTTGTAACACTGCAGAGGAGAATATTGGAATAAAAGGCCAAATAATTCTAGTTTTATGTAACCTATACTTTTAACGTTTTCCTGTTCTGCAAAACACTTTGAATTGGACAACATATGATAAATTCCTTGCCTATTATGCAAAATTGCCATGTCACATTGTTATATACAGTATTCTCTGTATTCATGTTTCAGTATCTATTTAGACTCTCAAAACATTACGACGATACACAGTACATGGAGTAAGTAATCTATGACACTTAGGTTAACGATACTTTGTTTTCCATACCGATACCTGAACAATACTTTTTTTCGATACCTATACTAAAATATTTGTCGATATATCGAAAACAGAACGATAACGTGTGGAAGATCTGCACATTTACAATATCGGGTTCATCTCCAATGTCAAGAAATGTGTGAAAAATAGGGGGAATAATTTGGATTAAATGAAATGAAATGATTAGGGGAATCAGTAATAAAAAAAATTGCAAAAATTAGGAAATAAATGGTGTAAAAATAAGGAAAAATTGGACATAAAAATTAAAAATAAGGGAATAAATTTAGTGAAAATTTGAGAAAAATTGGGCAAAAATAGGAAAGAAATTGGTAATGAATTAGTAAAATAAAATAATATAAAATAAATGGGAAATAGGGAAAATATTAGTAATAAAAAATTGCTAAAAATTGGGGCAAAAATAAGGAAAAATGCCTCTGAGGTCACCCAGGGGGCCCCGGACCCCACTTTGGGAACCACTGCCTTAATGTATCTGCTTTCCACATACATCACTTTAAATGATAAAAGTCACAGACCAACGTTAAATTGAAGTTTAAGAAAAAAGAAAAGGAAATGCATAATATTATAACTTCTGTATTGTTCCTTATCTCAGCTGAAATACCAACATGTCTGTTTCTGCACCGCACGTTCCCCTTTCCAATGGAAAAGACCCTAAACCAGTTAAGGCAGCACTTTGGAAAGTCCCCAAAAGCTCTTTGCGCATCCAGTCGGCATCAATATTTCAACAGGGCCAGCGACATGTCAAAGTGTCTCCACAGACCCCAGGTGGGGCCTTGTTCACCGTAGGACGTCCCGTCACGGACAGGCAGTTTAAGGCAGGTGTCAAAGCCTGTATGTCAGACACACACCTCTCCAGCTCCGGGGCGAGGGCAGCACAAACCCCTTACCACTTCAAGGTCCTGTAAGTTTAGAGGAAAAACAGTAGAAAGCTGCAGGCACTGATGTTGACCGGGCTTTGTCCCAAGGCATGCATCCGAAAGCAACCTCAGTTTACGCTGTGTGACCGTGTGACAGACAAGCGTTTCCTTATATTATATATATTTCCTTATATTATCGGTGGACCCAAAGCATGAGCAAGTCAGCAAAGTCCCCAGTTTAACCACATGATCAGGGAAAGGGTTTATGTGCAGAAAGAGTACAGTATGCACTTTGATCAGTTTCAGCTTAAATATGCCCCATAACACTTGGAACTGAGTGTACCTCTTTCTTTGTTTGATCACTCCAACTTATGAAGTGCTAGATTGTTGGCCAACGCCAGATGGAGATGAACAAAGAGCTGTAATAAAACTCTACGTATGAAATAGCCACCGATACTGTGACAAATGTGGCGGCCATCTTACAATTGCCTGATTAATTTCCTTTTAAAGTTAAGCTCTCTGCTGCACAATATTGTCACAAATATGGGACACATCCAGGAATACATGAGATGCTACATCTCAAGGGGCTTTCCATTAATAAACACTAAACGATATTTGCTTAATTAAAAGTGATATGAGATAAGATAAGGGGGACAGTTTGTAAGTGGAACATATGGCCAAAGACGTGCATGCCCTTATAGACTTATAGTCTTATAGTTTAAAGTTTTTCTAGTTTATTATTGATCTAAAGTTATATGTTATACCGTAAATCCTCTAATACTGGCCTGTATTCCATTAGCGGCCGGATCTCTAACAGTGGCCGAGCTCGCTGCTGGCGGAGACAATTAAAAGCCGGTCTCTAATTTAGGCCGGGGCTATTATTAGAAACTGGGGTTGGGTGATAATTTAACTCTATAGGAATTTGTCTCATACTAGTGTAAATGATAACCCACGTGCAGGAAGTAAACAAACTGGAACCCAGGCCGAGATAGGGAACGCTGCGGAGTGGAGCTGATCCAAGCGTAACTTTGACACAGATTTAGCCACTTTTCAAACCTTCTGTGACTATTTTTGGAAACAGGGCAAGCAACAAATGTTGTGTGACCCTCCAGGGTTTTAATAAAGTCACCATGGCGTCCTCAAAGCACATCCAGCTGCTCCGTGTGCAGGTAAGTCCCACGCCTCAAAGTAACTCCTCCGATCGGCGCGAGCGTCTCGGCTTCTCTCAGGTCTGTTTTATGATCGATCACAAACACAAACGCTCCGTCTAAACTCGCCTTTACACGAGATAACCACCAATAATCCCAAATCCGCGGTAAAAACGAAAGTAGAGAAATCTCCACTGACATTGATGTCAGTGCGAAACGCTTCCTGTTGTTCCTACAAAATAAAAAGTGTCAATGTTCCAGCCGCTGGAGAGTGTTAGAAATGTTAATTTATTTTAGGTTCAAATGAACAAAAATCTAGTTTTTCTTCATTTTCCTGGTTGTCCGTTTTCCTCAAATAGAAATAAAGGCCTGTCTCTAATTTTGGCCTGGTTACAATAAAGGCCTGGTCCTCGATGTGCTTGAGTAAATAAAGGCCCCGGCCTATATTAGAGGATTTACGGTATTTTTATTTGTTTGGTCAGGACAGTGCATGTTAATGAACATACATGGGTCTCATGCATGTAAACACGCCACACCGAATTGTAGCCTTGGGCTAATTTCCATCCGTCATCCCCCATGCGCACTCTCAAACACACTCACATTCATCCTGGCCTATTGTACATGTTTTTACATGTACCAGGAGGAATCCTACACAGACACGGGAAAAACATGCAAACTCCACACAGAAAGGCCCCGTCCAGGAGGGAATCGAACCCGGAGCTTCTAGCTGTGAAGAACAAGCACTAACTGCTGTACTACCGTGCCTCCCGTATGTTTTATGTTTCATGTTGCACGATCAACCGAAAATAAATCCTAGTTGTGAACCTGTTCATAACCACGGCAATAAAACCAATTCTGATTCTTGTGCGGTGACAAGAGACTTTACAAACATCACCAACAATAGCTCCACCGAGCTCACAGCATCTCCTCCTCTTCCTCTGATGCCCCGCCGGCTCCAGAACAAACTGACTGAGGGTGCATTCGAGTTTCCAAAGGGTGCAAATAGAGTTTCTCGCCATTAAAATACATTGTGATGCCATTAAAACTGAGGGGGCAAACACTTCAATGAGGTTGCAATGTTGCACCCCGCAGATCCGCCTGCCATCCACAAACACCTGCACAAGACTCCAGACAGGAGATGATCTTGATGGTGTGGAAAAGATTATAACACAAGCCGAGAGAAAGCACTGAACAGCTTCAAAACAGAAACACATTTGCCATAGGCTGACGTTTTACATTAAAATACTGTGATCCCAACTTTTCCATTAACAACTTCACAAAGCCACTTTCACAACTCCAGGTGACCTTTTGCAGAGTAGGCAGAAGTGGCTGGCTGTATGAGCTGTGGTGACTTTCTGATGGAAATGAAAATGCAGTGAAGGGAAAGGTAGTCCGGACCTATTAAAATAACCCTAATGTTAAAGTTTTTGTAAATAGGAACCCCAAAGCAGAGCCAGAGACCGACCAAACAAAGTTCAAAGATTTATTTCCTTTACAGGCAGTGGAGACAGGGGGCTGGCTGGCAGGCTGACAAAGTCACTCCAGGAGAGATGCAAAAAGACCTGAGCACAGGGGAAACATATTAGTATTCAAAAATAGTTTCCAACAAAACTTCTGGCTAAACACTACCAAGTAGACGGAATAATCTGGCAGAGGTGTGGAGTGAGAACCAGGGCTTTTGAAGACTGCAATTGATGAGTAGATTCAAGTGCGCCTCACTCCCTGGAGGAGCCGGCCTACCGTGACGACTAACCTTCCAACAAAAAACAAACAAAAACACGACTTGTATAAATGAATTGCGTTTTTGTTGCTTCCGATACTTTACAGTTTAGGTTTTAGCTACTTGAAAGGAAGGACGTTAAACTTTAATCATCACATCCGCTCGTCCTTGCATTGTGTAGCTTTTGCACAAATGCTGCTTCCAATAAGAATACCGGAGTGGAGTACATCATGTTGAGGGATTTTTCCTTCTCTCCAACGCGCTTGAAAAAGTGGACCAAAATGTAAAATCCAATCTCCTATGTTGTGTGACAAGCAGAAAATAACAATAAAGAAACGTGTACAGTTTTTTATTAGTTTGAAAAAAAGAAGTTCCCAAGCCCCACCCTGTATAGCCCATTTTGTCTTTAACATTCTTATTATATTACTGTAAGTGACCATGGAGGGAAAAGTAAATGCAAAGATAAGATAAGACTTTATTGACAATGGAGGAATTCACTCAGCTCTCCAGAACCCTCAGGAGGTGCAAATAGCCAGGAAAAAATGATTAACTCCTAAAAATAAAAAAACCCTTTAAAGTTGCATTATGCAACATTTTATGTGAAAAAAGAAAAGTTGATATTTGTGCATATTTGATCTTGTAGTAGCTAAGCGGCTGTATGAGTGGTTACCATGGCGCCTTTACTTTCCATCACGGTGGTCTCTACAACACTCCAGGATCAATTGTTTGGAAGATTTTCACTGCGGGCGGACCCTCTCACCAGAAAACCTACAAAACAATTGATCCTGGAGCATCGTAGTGACCACCGTGATGGAAAGTAAAGGCGCCATGGTAACCACTCATACAGCCGCTTGGACACAACAAGGTCAAATACACACAAATATAAACTTTTTTTTCACATAAAAAGTTGAACAATGCACCTTTAATAAGAGCAAACATATAATTAGGACAGAATGTAAAATATAAGAATGTCCAATAATATTATAGTAGTATTTACAGGAAATTTGGCTCAATATAAGCTTTTAAAAGCTCTTGGACCCCTCTTATTAAAAAACATATTTGGCTCTATATAGGGAGCTAATCCTTATAGGACTGTCATGCAAATGCAAAACTAGCTCTGCTCAAGTGGATCGTCATTTACCGGGGCTTTAGAGCAGCTTAAGGAGAATCTGAGGGTCACCATAGAAACAGAAATGTCAGGGACGGTTTTCTATATAAAAGATAAAAGCAAAGGCAATTCAGACTGAAATAAGAATATGTAAGTACAATAAGAGCTGAAAGGTAAACGTGTTATTTGAATTTCCTTATCACATCCTTTATAGAGTGATTCTATGACCTTATTTAAAGGGGGGTATTATGTAAATCGACTTTTTCAAGCTTTATATCATGTTATTATGTCATTCCCTCATTAAACACATGCCTGGAGTGTTGCATTGGCTCATTCACATATTTTTGAGTAATCAGTAAAAACTTAGACGGCAGCCATTTTAGGTGTAGCTATGCCTCAGTCCTCCTAGGAATGCCCCCACCTCCTGGAGACGCCTCTGGACCTTTTGTCACCAGCCAAGCCACCAACCACTGCTCCTCAGCTCAGCAGAGCCCCCTCCCCGCACAGTGTTGTTGTTTAGATGCCACAGCAGTGTGCTGAAGGGGGCGTGTCGGAAAGCTTCTTAAAGAGACAGAGGCCTATTTCAAGATGTTCAGTACAGCCATTTTGAGAGAGCAATTTTATTCAAGGCATTTATTTTAATTTACTGCATATAACCAACAGAAGGTTACGTCATCATTGTAGTATGCTATAGACTGGTGCTATGTGATTGAAAAAAGCATAATACCCCCCTTTAAAAGAACTAGCTCTTATATGTTCTTACCGCAGGCATCCAGACATAATCAAGAACTATACTGCAAGTCTATGTGTTTCTTTGAAGTTTATACAAATTATTGATGAGTATTCCAGTTGTGATAGTTTTACATCATGTGTCTGTGCCCATGCAAACGCAGCATCCTGATTTTAGTATCCCGGTTAAAAGAAACCAGGATATTTCGACACAGTCCAGGATATTGTGCCATGAGTATTCTGACTTCAGACTGCTACTGATGTGCTGAGCAAATTAATACAGTATGAGCTGAAACTTTCCCGCAGCGCCTGTCGCTCGTCCCTGCGCTTTTAAAACTTTAATAATCACTGTAATAATAAACAAAACATTGCAGTGTACTTCGCAAAACAAATACTTTCTTTCCCGCTCTGTGGTAGTTCCAGAAGGTTGTCTTATTTTTTCCACCTCAAGTGCTCTTGACTGTATTGTTAGTTAGTTTTGGCCATTGTATTCAGATAAATGTGCTTAAAAGCTGTGTGCTAGCATCATAGTGTGATCTATCTATCTATGTATCTATCTATCTATCTATCTATCTATCTATCTATCTATCTATCTATCTATCTATCTATCTATCTATCTATCTATCTATCTATCTATCTATCTATCTCATAATATCTATCTCATAATACATGGACACGCTTATAGTGCAGTCTTCATGGATGTGTGCATAGTGCCCTTTCTGTGTGTGTCTGGTGGGCACATGGTCCTTGATGTACTGCACGAAAAACGACTGAAAAATATGCCATACACTTTTTCTAGTTCGGGGAGCATGTGGTGAAGGTCTGAACTTTCTTTTTTTCCCCTTTTTTTAATAGAAAGTAGATGAAAGAAAAACTCTGCACATTGAAGTAAATGTGTGAGGAATGAATACATATCCGAGACCCAGGAAGAAGAAAAATAAAGTTCACTTCAGCAATAGGAAAAGATACAAGCACACCGACAAGATTAGCAAACCAAAACTTTCGCCATACTGTATTGACGTAAACAAATTATTGGAGGGCAGAAGGTCTTTGGAAAAATGATCAATCAAGACAAAGTGATTTATGTTTTAAAATCAAGGTTGAGTTCAGAGAGTGCATTTTAAACATGTCCATGGGCATTCACATTTGAGAGAATGGATAATAAGATTTTTTAAGGCCCCTTCTGATAGGACTTTTTGCTGTTTGTGGAATACATTTCAAGATCTAAATAATGTCGGCCTTGGTGATCTCTATTTGTGACCTAAACTTGTATGAATGAAATTAAAATCGAGTTCCAGAAAAGATCCGAACATGTCCTGATTTTCAACATGATCTCGGATTAACGAAAGTTTTCCTCCACGCCTGAAGCAAGAGCAGGACCAGGCGATGAACCCAAATGTCGGCGCCACTGTTTTCTATATCTGTATTATGTTTGTGACACTTGAACACACCATGCAACGGAATACTAGCTTTTCAAACTAAAAAAACAAACTAGTGCTACATGGGCCGCCTACACGACTGCACCTTCATTGAAACACGGCCTCTCTTCTCTTTATCCTCTCCAGCGGCTTACTGTTTATGCCCTTCAATCATTGTACACAATCATTATTTATTTCACAGCAATTAAGAGCAGAGCAGTGGATTTGTTTCATTTCTAGTTGCAGGGACGTGACCTGCAAATCTGCTTCAATTACTCGTGTGCCCTCAGTGTAATTAAATATATACTTTTTAAAACTCATTTTGACACTTATTAATGTGACAACAAAGAAATAGTGTAGTCGAATAGGCTGTTATGCAAAAATGACTTTCTAATGTAGAGTCCTCCCCCCTGAAATGTTGCTACACCTGTTTTAGATCAACATTCTATTTTCTACTCAACATAGATAGTGATAAAAATGTGGGTTTGAGTGTTTGAGATTATTGCCGAATACCTGCAAAAGCCTCTTTAACAGAAGATACAGCATCGTATTTGTACTAATATTTTGATGGATTGTAGGGGTCTTCACCGTTTTTCTATCTAAGTACCAACACTGACTGCAAGACGTAGGTTTACTGGGTATGCTAACTTTCTCTCAGTTTTGTCATTGGTTCTTAATCACTGTGCATGATTTAAGTGTTTAAGTGTGGATGCTTCTCCTCTCACCCCAGAAGCTTCGTCAGCAACTAATTAGCTACAAGTACAAGCTGACCATAACCATCCAGTATAAAGGTTTAATTTATAATTGAAACGATGAATTTTCATTCTAAAAAAAGCTAGATTCAGGGTGCTCAAAATATTAATAGTTTTGTGAGAGTGAACTCTGAATACCCTGAACTTGCATCTGCTCATTAACTGTCTTTTGCTCTTACCGCATAGGTTCAGGGGCAGATAAATAAATACACTAAAGTGCTGTATCTCGCATTTCCTACATTGAGTACCCCAGGCCTACGTTTTTTCTGCTTATGCTTTTGCTGAGGCAGGTGCCATGTCAATATATATATTTCCCCAAGATTGTGTCGTGATAAAGGAAAAAATGATGGTTTCTCAGGTAAATAACTTTCAGAGGATCAGAGACATATTAACGTATTTACAACATTGCTTTTTCATTTAGGGAAAAGATCCAGTCCTGTTTTATTCACGTAGCCTCAGAAAAAGTCACGGCCAACTGAAAAAATGTCTTTTGTTTAGTTTCAATAGAAAAGCTTTTTTATTATGTCCGTTGATAATATCTCGTCCATATTCTCCCATTATTATGCAAAGCATCAAAAGCACACTCAGTGGGTGTCGTCATGTTGGTCTTTGCACATTCTCTCTCTTTTCTTCAAACAGCCGAATATACTTTCAAGTCAGACTTTATTGGCGTAGCGAACTGCATTTACTGTAGTGGAGATTTCAAATATTGTGACTGAACTGGGTTGTTTGAGTTGAGGACGTTTCGCTTCTCCAGATGCTTCACAGGAAGAAGGTCCCGGGTTCGAAAGGCGGGGCCTTTCTGTGTGGTTTGCATGTTCTCCCCGTGTCTCCATTCAACCTATCTGCTACCACTAAAAACATGTACACTAGAGTGCTGCAACCCAACTGAAGTCCGACAGAGCCCGTCGGGTTCAAAATATTTAGAACTTATGTTCGGGCTTGGGTCGGACTCGGACACATCAGCGCTTAAACAAAATAAAACTGGTGTAAAATTAAAATGGGCCTGTTTAGTTGACACAACTTAGAGTTCGTTTTTGTGGGGGAAAAACATAATTAAACTGGGCCCGCGGTGCACGATGTTGGCCGCCCCACATTAGTGCATCACTGCTTTTACGCACCAAGCTCAGCAAGACCCTGAGCTCAGGCCCTGCTCCGGAGAGTGACCAGCTTCTGTCTGACTAAAGGGAGGGAGCGCTCAGACACGAAGTGAACGTGACAGTCCAGTACTGTCTGAAATGGTTAACTCTGTGGCGGTGCAGAACGCAGCGCGCCATGTGCCATGCCAACATTACACGCTGCGTAACCTCACTTCAAAGGCTTTTCTCAAACCGTGCAACGCTTTAAACACACGATTTATCCATTGATCAAAAATAAAATATAACACGCAAGTCCGTGTTGTGAGAGAGAGGGCAAATGTGGCTCTTTTTAGCAGGTTAATGGGTTCTGTGAAGTGCACGCCTCAGAGAAATGTGGTGAAAGTGTGTTTCAAAGCGTCTCGTTGTGCGTTCGCTTTAACAGCTTATCCAAAGCGCACAGACTGAGTGAAGTTTAGACAAGTATTGAATTCACCTGCGCTACGAGGTAACAGCGGGTTTACGAGCCCCCTTTCCCCCTCACATTATAATTGTGTCGGGCTCGGTCGGACTCGGACACAAATATCTTAATGCCTATCGGGCTCGGCTTGGATTCGATTACTGCTCTGTCGGACGAGGGCGGGGCTCGGACAGAAAAATAACGGCCCGATCCGCACTCTAATGTACACTAGGCCAGGATGAATGATTAAGTGAATGGCAGTGATCAGAGGGCACCACAATGTATGGAGTGAATTTAAAGTATGACCATGTCTGTGAAAGATGCAATACAAGTATAAGTCCTTCATAATGTCATATAGTTAAACACAATAAGAAGCCGCCTGAGGGTCAGAACTGCCATAGCCGATTGATTGACCAACTTGTTTACAATTTCGTTCATTAGAGTAGTCCTTGTTCAGGGCTGGGGTGAACCCATACATTGTCATTTGCATTGACAAAGCCTTGCCTCTCCCTGTTTTATAAAGGTGACAGACTGAGGCGACAGTGGGTCTGTGCTTTAAAGGTAGTTAAGTGAAGATATTACTGCGCGGACGTCGAAGTGCTCCTAAGGTGTTATTACGCCTTATAGTTCCCCTTTTTATCAGCTTAGAAAATCGACATGTTTAATTTTGTGTAACTATACTTGGATCGTGTAAAGGCTCACGTGACCGTATTTAAATAGGGAAAACATCGAAGAGCTTGGTCGGTCCTAACTTCACCCCCGTTTGGGTCCATAGAGGAGAGGAGGAGAGGGCTAAATGCTAACAACATCTTTGGTCTTTTTGCGTGACTGAGCGCACGCAAAAAGACCAGACAGCATCAACTCGTCTAAGCTCAGGTAGGAACATATCTCAGTATGGAAAAACGCGGCCTGTTCTTTAAGGTAAGGGTGCTTCCTTTACACCTCTCTTAAATCTTTTCTCTCGGTCTAAATTTTAACCTCACTGTCATCAAAAGTATGGTTAGCTAGAGAGATTTATTGAATTTTTTCAGCTGTAAAAAGTGACAAAATGCATCATCCTATAATTACAGTGGGAAAAAGTAAGTACACTGTTTCTCACATTCCTGCCTAAAATGGTCACTAAATTGGTCTGATCTTCATCAAAATCACAGGAATGATTAAACAGTGTCTGCCTGAACTACAGTAATACCACCCAAACATTTCCATTTTATCATATTTCTATTGGCCATAACATGTAAACATTCACAGGAGAGCGTGGACCACCTGAATCTCACTGAACTGCTTTGTAAAGAGGTCCAAGATTCATCCTGACCATTGTGAGCGTCTAAATTGCAACGACGGGAAAGCAGTTATTGCAGCAAAAGAAGGATCAGCCAGCTATTTAATACAGGGGTTCACTTACTTATTCCACGCTGTAGTGAATGTCTTAGGTTTTTCTACAAAATATCTTGTTAAACTTGTGAATCCATTTTTCCATTGATGATAGCACGTTGTCCAGGCCCTGAGGCAGCAAAGCAGCCCCACACCATGATACTCCCTGCACCATACTTCACAGTGAGGATAGGGTTTTGATGTTGGTGTGCCGTTCCAATTTTCCTCCACACATGGCGTTGTGTGTTCCGCCCAAACAATTCAACTTTGGACTGATTAAACCAAAGCTGAATTGTCTTACTTGACAGCTGCTCAAGTAAGTATCTTGTTAGGTTTAGTATTTTTCATATCTGAGTTCAATAATTTTTTGGAAGACCTACACTATCCAACATCTTTTCTGCTTAAATGTGGCGTCTTTACAGTAAAAAGTAGCGGTGAATGAAGTGGTTTAATAAAGTAAGACAGGAGAAACACTAATGGCCTCTGATGGTGCCATAAAGGCCTCAGATCAATGAGAGGACACTTCTTGGAGGGAGTCCAGAGTTTGAACACATGCTTTGGCTCGAGATGCACTGACAGAAGGCATTATGGGTAAACAGCAGTGTAAGGAGAAGGCTGAGGTCGCGTCCTATAATCAGAGAGAGATCTGAGTGAAGGCTTAATCCCTCCGTGAGCTGAGACCGAACTGTGTGGTCCACTCAAAAGACAAGAGCGGCCCTGGATCTTATAAAACACACAGGTTAATGGTGCTTTACTAAAGGGTCTAAATAAAAACTGACTTTTGTTTTCCAGGTCCTATTGTCCGTCTCACTCTTTCGAACCGAAAAACGCCAGCCCTGTCGTACATCAAACTCCTTGAGCAGAAGTAAGTTTAGTTTGTACTTTGCGGAAGAGGAGGGCCACCTGCTGGCATTCTGTAAAACTGCATTTTATATCATTCAAACCTATGAGTAATGTCTAGGCACCCACATTGTTTTAAGTTATACTACAAAAAAACAGGGTATCTAGGCAACCCAGTACCCCGTGCTCTGCAGGAGATTTTTGAGAAAACAAAAACAAACGGGCAGAAAAAAGCACCTGACCCCACTCGGATCCCTCATGAAGGGTGATGCCATTGGGTCGGGGATACTGAGTGCCTGGGCATACACTGTGCGACTTTAGACATGATTATGATCAAGCTGCACTCTTGCAAAACAGATTTTTGATCTCAATGAGATTTTGTCCTTGTTAAATAAAGGTTTGAATGAAACAAGCTATTCTAATCATAAGCTCAAACTGTGCGACTGAATCGAATGCGAGTAGAGTCCGAGCCCACGACTGACCTGCTCACACTGTACGATGACATTACCCGCGTTACCATGTGTGGCAGTATGCCAAACTTTTAGTTTTGATGGCTGTGCCCACAATTTCCTATGTTCCTATGGTTGACCTCTGACTTCCTGTACACCTGGTCTCCGTTGGTTTGGTGGTTGTTTCTCCTTGGTGGTATCGATATTTGGATGCTATATTCAATAACGAAAGTTGGTGTTAACTATTTCCTGTTAATGGAGTAATACGAAACTTGCCTTGGCGGATGCTGTAAGTGTGGCAAATATATCCGAGGAACTCTGATGGAGATTAAAAATCCTTTATTAGGATTTATTACATGTGTAACAGCATTACACCCTTTTATTACTCTTTTTGACCCAGCGCAGCACTCCCGATCGCCTTCTCTTCACTAGTTCCTGTTAATGTTTAGTCTGTCGTGCCGCCGCCGTCATGGGCTAGTTGCTAGTTGCTGAGTGGATTCGCTGCAGTGACTCGGACTTAGCTGTCAAAGCCCTGAGCCATGCAAATGCCCCGCTCAAGTTTTGCCATGGTCAATTTAGTAACGTTATGCCTTTGGTCAAGGAGTGGTCGTCACTGCCACCTTCCTTTTACTTTGCCCTTTTGTTTGGTTATCTACTGTCACTGGAAGCTCGAGCTCGTGTGGAGCTTTGTGTCTGTGAGAGCAACACCTAACACAAGAAACAGATACTGTAAGCCTAGATAAACAAATGACTCAACTAAAGAATGTGAAATAAATTCAGGTCTTTTCTAAATTGCCATTGCCTCTGTAATCTCTTTTATCACCAACAGACCTACGTGCTTTAATTTCTGGTGCTGGCCATTTCCAGCTGGCGCTAAGCCTAACCGCTCGCAATGCCACAGATACTAGCTTGATCTGTTATATCATCCTCTCAAACAGCGTGTCTAAGCACCAAAACATCAATTAAATCATTTTGGCATAGCTAACATCAGCAACAAATGACCAGTAGCCTAGCTTAAATTAGCTGATAGTCACAAAGTGATTGCAGTGATATGTTCAGGACGTTATCAGCAGTGTTTAGCCCTCGCTTACTATAATGTAAGGCATAATAACACCTTAAGGGCACTTGGACATTACTGCGCGGATGTCTAAGTGCTCCTAAGGTGTTATTATGCATTGCAATAGTACCCCTTTTTATCCGCTTAGAAAATCAACATGTTTAATTTTGTATAGCTATACTTGGATCGGAGTATAGAGGAGAGTAGTAGAGGCTAAATGCCAACAACATCTTTTTTGGCGTGAATGAGCGCACGAGTGAAGACCAGACAGGTAAGAACATATCTCAGTATTAAAAACAGTGGCCTATTCCTTTAAAGACAAGACAGACACACAGACAACACAGTTTGCATGGGTTTTTTTTTTACCTCATGTTTTCTCTCATATGTCTTGGGTTTCCTTGACTTAAAAAGCAACATGTTTAAAAGTGCTTGAATGTGAAATCATAAATAGCTGGCATGCATAGATGATCATGTTTGCATCCTCTTCCTTCCGCTGCCCAAAGATGTGGTCAAATTCAAATTAGTGACTAAAATCAGTCCTAGCAGCCTACTGTTTGCTTCAGTCTTTATCACTGCAATTACTTTTGATGAGATCATAAAAACGCTATTGGTCCAAATGGCCTTGTGTAACCCTTTTGCTTCATTCCCTCCATTCATTTAATTCACACGAGGCTCCAAATTACATGACCTCCAAACATCTGTGCGAGCCAAAACCTTTATTGGTATAAAAAGGTGCAATCCCTGCTCCGACACGTGTTGGGAACGGCTAAATCACGTTGAATGCTAATAGCGGCTTGCAAAGGCATGAATAATTAAGCAGGGCTTTACATAATGAATGAGAGATTGTGGAGCAGTTCAGGTCAAGGCAGGATGGGGTGCTATGAAGTATGATCCAAGGAAGTAGGACACTAGTTGGACCTGGTTGTGCCCGGGCCAAAGATCAGAGGAGCAGGTGTTTTTTTATGGGTTAGCAGTAAATGGATAGCAGAGTGGATAAGTAGGTCTAGTCCCTCTGTCTCCATGTTGTGTCTATGCGGTGGTGCTGCCGAGTTAACACTGGGGTGAGTGAGTAGGAGCGTACACGGCTCTGGGCTAAAGCTAACCCTGAGAGGGCGTCTGAAATCTGGATTATAGGGATGTTCATGTGCTCTCATGGAGAAAATCAAGGAGAAAATGTGATCTAAGTGAAAAGGGCATGAACAACGTTTACATTTGTTTTTCCAAGGGCAATAAGCTTTTATTTGCATATAGCGTTTGGCAAAAATAAGATGAAGTTCTTGAAAATGGTGTGTTTTGTGATGAGGAGTTTACCATGCTCTGAATTAAGTTTACTTTTGAGAGACAGGTATTTTAGTTACATTATCTTATTTCAGAATACGTATACATACTTCAATATAATTCACATTCTCACAATGGGAGATTGAGTGATGTAGGTTTTTTTTATAAAGAACAAAACAAAACACACTGAACAAACAGGGGCCTTTCAAGGTTCTTTATTATGCAAATCTGCTTTTCTTTGGTAAAGAAAGAAAATCATACCTGGTGTGATATTGTTTTATTCACTGATGTTTCAGCATGCTGCCGTCTCTCTCGTGTGCTCTCATTGAAGTTCACATTGCAGCAGAAGTCACAAAGATTTCCATGAAGTTTCTCTCTCGTTGTAGCCTGGCCTTAGCCATCCGTAAACTCCGGTCAATTATCTTTTCCCTACATGTACGTCTGGGATTGATCTTCATTGGTTGAATTTCAACCTACCATTCGGCGAGCGGGGAGGCGGGTGTTGTAGGTGATGTCAAGCATTTGCGCCGCATTTGTCGGTTGTAGTTCGGCAATGGCGGCGGATACGAACGTAAAGGAAGCTCTTCAATCCGTTCTGGCTCGGCTCCCAAATATCCAGAAATTATAACTGAAGCCTTGAAATGCGTGAGTACGAGGGTATGGTAAAACCAGGCTACTAACAAACTTTCTGATCCTGTTTGTGGTCAAACTCTCTACACAGATTAAATTGTGCCACTGGCAAACCACCTGTTTAAACCACACGCCTATGTGCATATGTGCCAATGCGATTCAGTATCGCCACCAAGTACATTTTTTTTTTGCTGCCAGAGAAGAATACATTAATGCCAGTTTTTGTTTCACATGGATTGAGAGTGGGCTGGTGCAATGTGTTTTGGGCAGCTGCCCCACGACCCGGCAACGGACAACTGGAGGAAAATGGATGGATGGATGGATTGAGAGTAGGACATACATAGTTATTAACCACAAACCAGGTCAAAGCATTTGTATTCTCCCTTAGACTTCTTGCCTGTCCTACACCTAATGGAAAACAAATGAATTACTGACACTCTAGACTGACTATATGCATATCGAATGGCGCCCATTTGGAATGTAATTAACCAGTAATATCCTTTAATTAGGCCTAATGTGCTTAATGTAAATCATTTCTCCACATTCCTTCACGATGCGCCTGATTTTAGAAAATAAAATTACTCGAGCTAAACAATGTTATTTATAAATATAGGCGTGATAGGAATACACTTCTTTCCCAATCCCTGGGAATGCTGCTGATGCAGACAAAGGGGTTGCACTTCTCTGTTATTTCCCCCTAAGCAGCAGGGGTTGTACGCAGCTTACTGTGGTGCACAATAGAAAAGAATATAAATAAACATAGACTATTGAGAAAATTGTATTGTATTACACTCAGCCTTTGTGTGGGACAGCATGGGGCCCTCTATGCAAGCCTGCGGTTACAGTTATTGACAATGCGGGAGAAGGCAGGTAATCTTACACACTTTGGATTCCAGAGATATGTCTATATAGGAATTTAAAAGGATGTGCCTACAATAACCACAGAAGAATAAAGCAGCAATTTAATCTTGAATATACATTGTTCCTTTAAGAAGAACTCAAAATGAGAAAGACTAAATGTCTGCCCTGTCTTATCGAATCACAAGAAGGCACTTGGAGACTTCCCAAGCTCAAAAAAAAAAAAGTCCATTCTCTGCTCACATGCCTTGCTTTAAATCTGATGAATAATGCAGTATTTTGTTTTAGCTTTTGTGATTTGATTCTTAGCAACATGTTCAAGAGGCGTTTAAAAGACTGGCTCTTTTTTATATATTTTTTTTAATGACGCCAGACAGATAACTAGTAGAAGATGTGATCGCTAACAGGCCCTTTTGATTCAGATCATCCACAATGACAATGGCCCAGATTTGAACGCTTTGAAAAATGTGTCTGCATTAAATCTCGTGCCACACTTAGTGACAAGAGGCTACAACTGTCTGACAAATCATTTTTAGTGCAAAAATATTTCCCCTGTCAGTTGTGCTGCCTGCTCCGTTTTTGGGATGATTCTTGAGATCTGATTCAGGGTTGTTCTGGGTAAAAACTGACGCCCTAAAAAAGATCCGTCTCTTCACAACTGAGATCGGGTTCGAACTGTCCAAAAGAGCCGATTCGGTCCTGAAAGTCACATCATTGATTTTACTCCTAATACCTTTTTTTAGAAGTAGTGCCTCAGCCAGAAAAAGAATAGACTAAATATGTACACTTGGCAGGTACAGAGAATTTGCCAACATACCAACTAGCGAACTAACAAACTAGCTCCTTGTCTTTCTTGGCTACGTCTGCAAAAAAACAAACAAATCAAGGAGTGAAACGTGTAACTGGTTTTGATCATGATTCTTAGGGAGATTATTTGCCTGATTTCACCGATTTTACTGCATGAGTTTACGCCATCTGACTCAAACTGCGCTATCAGGCATGATTTCATATCCCGACTCTAAACCCATCTCCCTCTCTCTGTTCAACTTAATGGTCAGAGATTTGTTTTATGCTTCGTATTTCTGCGGGAGCCATTTCTTGCTGATGCTGTCGTTTCTCATACAGGCCTTTCCAAAAGAGAAGATATAAAAAATGCTGGTTTATGTTCGATCCCCTCTCCGACCCTCTCCGAATGTTCTTACCAACTCTTTTTCCCCCCGTATCCTCAAGAAACCTCTGCTGCCTTCAGTTGTGTCTCTTTAGATCCACAGCAGCTGCCTCGGTTAAACTGCCTAAAAACACACTTTCGCTTTGTAACGCGGTGCCTGTTTTAATGCAATCAGATGGATGAATGGAGGCTGAACAGCCAGAGACAGATGTGGCGAGGCATTAAAGCTTTTGTTAGCGCTCACTTCACCCGCTAACTGCACAGAGCTAAGTGCCTTCCAGTGGTTAACTTCGGAAAAAGGGCTTGCGAGGGCCAAAGCCTCTGAAGGTTTAAAGATTGCATTAACTCTTGAAAAGTTTGTTTATCAGGGCATGAATAAAAGAGAGACACTTTAGGCTTTATGACTCACTCACGATTGTGCCATAGCAACAGAAATCAAGCATTGTCTTCAATCACTTGGTTACAATGGATATGAGAGCTCTCAAGCATTTTAATAAAAAATAGGCATGAAAATAAAACATGGGGAGCGCATTATGGATCTTTCAGCTCAGTCTAATGGACAAAAGCAGACAAGGCACTCTGATAGTACAGAGTTCAAAAGCCTTTATTATGACACAGCCTTTTCAAATAAAGAACACAACTCCAGGTCTCTTTTTAATGAGGCAACTCTAGAGCATGGAAACAACTCAAAAAGACGGTTTTACTTGATACTATGAGTCCTGTTTAAAACTGTGAGTCAGAAGTCGGCAAGTTTGCTCGGTGGAAGGGCGATTATCTTCATTGTCAAAGGACCAAGGCTGAGGTAAAGCATGTGAAGCTTATAAATTCCAGTGTTGTACATCATATACCTAAATGGGTCTTCTGCTAAGAAATTTTAAAAGGAAATGACACTATCTTTTACATTTCTAGAGTACTTTAACAGGCATTTAATCAAAAAAATATCGAGATGGCCAGAGGTTCTAAGGGTCAGTTTTGGCCCCTGGGCCTGACGTTGCCTACCTCTGCTGTAACTCTATTTCATGCTCAGTGGACCAGCTGTTCGCTCAATTAAACAAAATGGTAAATTTGAATAGATTTTCAGATGCAAATGCACCCGTGATTGTACGTGTCTTAAAACCAACTTGTGACACCAGCTCTCACTTAAAGTCCAAGTCATGCTGTTTCCGTGAAATCTCACTTTATCCAAAGTCAGCATTCGAGTTCTGCTTCGGGCTAATAGATTGTAATTACCTTTTGGAGCACGTTCTTCCCAGGATTTAGGTGTGGCTTTTCCATACGACTCCATTAAACTCCCCTGGGGTTAATTGAGCCAGTCTTTTGTAATTCAGCCTGACCTCTGCATCAAGATATAACCTTCACTTTTGCAAACGGGCTGATGCCAAAGCCTCTATCTGTTGCACCGTTAACATCAGTATCCTGCCATCCTGTTAGGTTGCGTTAACTACATTACGCACTACCCTCTCCTGTCTGTTTATGCACAGGCCATATCATAAACCAAAGGGCCAGCACTACACATTCATTGGCTGATGGATTTTGATGGATTCTTGTCATGTCCTGTAAGAGGTGTCCAAAATATCACCATTGCTTTGGAGACATTGCCCCTTCAGTCTGAATGGCCTGGTTGCATTGACTTAATCTTTTCGTCATCAGTTCAGACTCCAGAGAAGGCCATAGCAGGAAATACTGTAACTCTCTCTTCCTCCTTGGAATGATTAGGTTGTCAATTTTCGTCAGACTTTTACAGTGATCAGTCATCTGCCTCAGGAGTGATCACTTGTTCAAATATTGCAGACCTTGGACATACTGCAGCAGCGAGGATTGTCTTGTTGAAGTGCTCTATTATTTCCAAATGTTTGTCGTTCTGAAGTTTAAACTCATCAATATTTGCCACTTAAATTGCCACTCAACAGAATGAAACAGGAGTGGGTGGAGACGAGGCAGGGATTTAAATTGATGTTTTTATTAACACCTATTTACACCCAACGACCATTTTACAAGCATAAAAAATACCCATAATTAGTCTTCATGTTTTAGAAATGAGAGATTAAAAGGTCAATTGAATGACAAAGATTTGACACACACAAACAACTTTTGTTTAACTTTCTCCCCACAAGACCTTGCTATTTTGGTTCAAGGCAGCATTGATTTTTAATAAGCAAAACTTTAGTTTAGTTGGACAAATATTCGTCTTAACTACTGCCAAGACTCTGCAAACTTTTAAGAAGGCAAATAAGGACTGGTTGTAGGAGAGGAGGGCATTGGGGGATAGTGGATAGTCGGTCTGGCACGCTTCGAGTTTCGCTGTTGGGAAATCAAATGATATTGTTTTGCTCATCGCCTTTGCTTCAGTGGGAGTCTGTTAGTCTTGAACGGAGCACCTTCTCTCTCTCCCTCTCTAGCCATAATCCCACAGATGTGATTGGCAATTTGATTCTCGCCCGAACTTTAGCTGGCAGTGGTAGTTGCGAAGAATAAATATGTGAAGTACAAATAGAGAATCAATAAGGCAAAGATAAAACTGTTCCACTGGATATTTTTGACCCCATCAAGGCTGTCTTTGTAGAAGCTGTGCAGTACTGTTGTTTTGAGTTCATACAGTATGCTCTAAATATTTGTATCTATATCGCAAACTCTTTGAAGTCTGCAGTAGGAGAAATGTATGGATGTGTGATGTGCTTGCATAAGCACTGTTGGATATGCTTAATACTTAAAGGTGCATTATGTAACTTTTTTTATCCTGGACAAAGATAAGATTAGTGCGCACGTGACATTTCAGTAACCCAGCGGCTGAATGGGTAGTTAGCATGGCGCCTTTACTTTCTGTTACGAGTGCCAGGCCTCTATAGGACCCTCCAAGTTCAATTGTTTTTTAGGGGTTTTGGTAGGTTTTCACTGCTGATGAAACCATGGTTACGCATACCTTCCATTCAGAAAACCTACCAGAAACCCTAAAAACAATATTGATGCTGGTGCATCATAGATGTCACCGTGATGACCACTTATACAGCCGCCGGGTCACTGAATAAGCACTAATAAGCATGTTTTTTATCACACGTAAAAAGTTGCATAATACATCTGTAAAAATAGGGGGCCAGATCTTGTGCCTGGCGCAACGACAGTCACGGTCAAAGCGAGTCTTTCATCTTGTGCAAACACAACTTTGCGCTAGTGCTTTCTCTGGTAGCCTGAGGGCGTCGCTGAGGGAAAAAAGGGGGTCGGTGGAGGCGTGTACTCAAGCAGCGCTGACTTCAACGAGTGCTTGTTGCATTCCCTTTGCTTAATCTCAGGTATAACGCTGTAGATTGTAAGGAGCGCAACTCGTCTGTGCAAACATCTGCTTTACAGCTTGTGTTAAGAATCACAAGCTCTGGCTCAGGGTATTTAAGACAGTTTCTGTAAACATTTCATAAACATGATCAAAGAATGAGGCAAACATGTTCAAAATTCAAATATGTGTTTTACTGATAACATTGTAATGTTGAAAGATTTTACATGATGTAAAAGTTGTTTATGAGCCTTTTTGATTCTAAAGGCTATTATCCAATCAGAAGCAGAGTGCGCCCCACACATACGTTAATACGATATCCTATGGCTAAAGCGGAAATGAACATAATAACTCTCTCCTACTTCCACAATCCCAGAACTTATCCACACTCATGTCTAAATTATTTAACCATAGTTAAACAACTCAAACCTGTCAATGTGAGACATCCAAAATTGTTTAAATGAGGTCAATATGCTTGATAGCTACAGTATATAGTTTTGATTATTGGCAGATGGTTTTGCACTCATGTCATGTCTTTTTTGTTTTTCTTATCTTTTAGGAAACTGCTTCTGAAGAGATGAGTTTCAGAACGAATGACAAAAGCAGGTGTATTCTGCTCAAGGCTCATAGTTGCAAGGCTCAACTAGCTGCTTAATGTCACAGCATAGGATAAATAAAAGCGGCATAAATCAATAAAGTCAACGTGAAACTTTCCCCAGTTTTAATATTTGTTCAACGTCAACTTTTCTCAGATGTCACAAAGATGTAATTTGATTTGCAGCGATTTCTTTGATAAGATTTGATCCCGGTCCCTGCAGTCTGTCAGGAGCAGTACCTCTGGGATGTTTCACTGCCACACTCTCCGTATATTCACCTTCATTACACGACAGGCAATTCTGAACGTGCTGAGGCATGGCTACAGAAAGTAAACTTTTCTTGATGATGCAGGGCCTTTTGTTAAGAAGAGAGTTTAAGCTTTTAGTCTTCGGAAATATTTGGTTCAGCCTGTCATTGAGAAGAAAATTAAAATCTAGCATGCACAGTTTCACAGTGATTAAATATTAGGACTGTTTCCAAAGCAATTACAATTTTAAACATTGACATCTTTGATATCTTAAAAGGGGCCAATAACAGTAAAAATATACATGACTGACACCTAATTTATATATTTTTTACGCTCAGACTGAATATTGTGTCATGTTATCAATAACAATGCACCTGAGTCTAAAAACACTCGACTATTTCTCATGAAAGAACTCCGACGTGAGAAAGAAGCAACAGCTCCCAGTCCAAATGTAAAGTTGTGCTCACGCGGTTCTTTTCGGACGTACCCCACTCATCTGCACAATAACTTGGACAGGTGCAAACCCTATCTCTGTCTTCCTCTACTTTTGTCCGCGGTGTTTACTGCACACCAGAGCGGGGGCAGCAGAATGCCTTCCTGTGCTGTAACGTGGCTTTGGGTGCAAAATAAATGCGATAAATTCACTCAGCGCTGAGTGAAAAAAATAATAATTAAGCGAATAGCGGGTTAAATTCATCAAAAGCCAGCATCTTAACACACTTAAATTAAAATAAATGTACTGCCACCGTTTTCTTGGTAAATTCGAATACGCACAAAGAGAAAGTCCAGTATTTCCAGCACTGATGGCACTCTTGTAACAGCGTGGGCAGCTGCGGCTTATAGACCAGTGTGGCCTATATATGTAATTTTGTTTTTCTTTGTAAATTTTGTTGGTGTGCTCAGTAGTCCGGAATGTATGGTAATTGACCTTTTTTTGACCCAATGGCTGAATAAATGGTTCACATGGTGCCTTTACTTTAGATCAGGGTGGACTCTACAATGCTCCAGGATCAACAGTTTTGTTGGGTGAGTTGAAAACCTACTAGGAACACAAAAAACAATGGATCCTGGAGCGACATAGAGTCCACTGTGATGGAAAGTACAGCCACACACACATTATATATATATATATATATATACATACCATCAGAGCCCTGTTCTCGCATCTCGCCCATTTCCTCCTTGTTCCAGTAGCCCATTTTTTCATCGAGGTGCTCTGGTTCCCCAGCACCTGACGCAGACCTTGTTTGGCCGGGCAACGTCTGAGCCGGCATTCATTCCATTGTCTCTCATCATTGTATGAGGTAGGCGGTAGCGTGAAGGGTCTTGCCTAAGGACCCACACAGGCAGCTCATTTTCCCCCAACAGGGATTTGAACCGGGGTCTCCTGTGTGCAAGTCGGGTGACTTACCACTTGAGCTAGCCAGCCGCTAGCCGCTGTGCCCGTGGTCGTTGGGGCACTCGGGCAGTGACCCCCAAACTGGAGGAGTGGTTCCAGCAGATCCCAGGAAATACATCAGACATCTCGGTCCAGAAAAGTGCAGTTCTAGGAACAGCAAAGATACTGCGCAGAACCCTCAGCTCCCAGGCCTCTGGTAGAGGACCCGAGCTTGGAGGAAAAAGAGACCGCCCGTGGAGGGTGAGGAAGAGTTTAGTATATATATATATATATATATATATATATATATATATATATATATATATGTATTTTTCACATACAAAACTGCATAATGCACCTTGAAGACTTCTGGACTTCCTGGTGTGTAATAATACTTGAATGGAGATTTTAAAATTTAACATACTGGGGCTATAGTTCACATAAACTTAGTGGTTAATGTATTTACCAGTAGTGACTTGGTAGCTAACAAAGTTGGCTCATTGCTCTTTTCTCAACTTTCGATTTGACCTAGTTTGTTGGTAATGTTGGTCGAAGGACAGTGTGTACTAGTTCACCGTAAAATGGCGGATTTCCATTCAATATATTCAACATTCAAGCCTGATCTCTATTGAAACATACAAGGCTAATTGCTTAGCCTTGCTTTGAGAAGAATTGGAGACTGAAAGATTGACACAATGTAACACATACTTGTGTTTTTAGATGGATTTGTTTCCCCCTGAAGAAACCTTTATGCACAGTTTTTACTGGTTGGCATATAACTTTTCACAGAGCAAAATGTATACAGCTTTACTCTAAACCTTGACATAGAGGCTGTCTCTAGTAAAGTGTACAAACTGTACGTAGTAAACATTTTATCTTTATGCATCCACCATTTAACCTGAAATTTTACAAATATGAGACCCATAATTCTTAATTGCACTATTGGCTAGTTATGTTATCGTCTTTACTACGTTTAAAATGGACGAAATCATTGCTAATGGAAAGTGGCCTTTTACATTACTGTCCGTAACTAAAAAGCTAAAGAGCCTATAAATGTGTGACGCATTTGGAGTCCTCGCCTGAACCCTGAGAGCAGACAGCTTCCACCTTTCTGGGGGAAAGGCTCCGATCTGATGTGTCTGAGCCGTGAGCCCAGTGAGGCGTGGGCCATCAGCAGAAACACTATTTAGATTCACACCAACACTTACCCACAATACACACACAGAGCTCATATCAGGGCGGCCGAGGATCAGCCTGTCGGGTAAATGTCCCAGGGGTGAGGTTTATCCTGGGACAAGGTCACAATGCACAGAGATATTTTCAGTATAAATTTATAGCAGATTAGAATCTAAGAATCGCTGCCATATTTTACGAAATAGACATAGCATAAAACAATGCTCAATATTTAAGTCTGATAGTGATTACACACTCGAAGAATTTCCACAGGTAATGGCACAACTGTTACACTTTACAGCGCATAGCAAAGGATGGACACAGTATGACTTTGGATTGTCACCAAAATACGTGTTATTTTTCCTGAAAAATTACTTTGTACTGGGTTAAAGTGATGAGTCATGTTACCATGAAATACATTTTGTTTATGTACAGTAGGCTGTCAGTTATCCTGGAGCAATTAGAATAAATTTAATTTTGAAAAAAAAAGGGAAATTATAGTTACAGTTCTTAAAAACTCAGTACAAAGCCATCAATACTAAAATCAACAATAATTTGTACAAAATAAAATGCTTTTACACCAAAATTGTATAAATAGCAACAACTGTCTAAATAACATATTTTGACAGCATACTTTGTTTTATTCTAGTCCATGTGTGAAAGTAATGTCTCATGCTCCCTGAACCACTCCTTCCCAATGTTTATGTTTATTCAAAGGATCCCCATTAGCACAGCCAAACTGTCGCTATTCAACCTGGGGTACAACATATAAAACAACAATATATATATATATATATATATATATATATAATATATAAATGTGTAAAAAACATTGTACAACACATTCACACATTCACATCACAACACATAAGTTCCACATTCAGTTTTCATAAGCAGAAATAATTATCAGATTTCACAGCAACTTGTATTTCACTTCCAGGCTCATCATGCAAATGTGAGACCGATGAATCCTGGCATCTTGGTCTATGCCTGCGCCATCAGGGAAGAAAAAGAAAACACTGACGGAATAACCTGGTCATTCAGGATGTTCAGGTGGTCCGCAGAATTCTTTGGGCATATGAATCTAGACCTGACCAAATGCAGTGACCCCAGATCATAACTGTTACTTCAATCCAGGTAGAGACTTGTGTTTCGGTCGGGAAGTGTATATCAGACCTAAAGTAGCACCAATGCTCCAAAACTCTCCAACAAATTATCACTATTCGACCGATGACACACCAAAAGTACTTAGAGTGATAGTCCGTACGTTTTTTATTATTTATTTATTTTATTTAATAGATTGACAATAATTGACCACCTGGGTCTGAAATTTGACGTAACGTAAATCATATCAAATAATATGTTTTATTTTTGCTGATTTCAGCAACAGATCAGAATTCCTGGGCTATCACTTTGACCAATGAGAAGAGTTTCCCTGTCATGTCCAATCAGGAGGGAGGGGAGGGATCATGTATTTTTTAAATGTTGTTCTTGCTCTCCTCATTTTTCAAACCAGGGGTGGCTTTCTGGTCAGGAGGGGAGGAACATCATCCAAATTTCACTCTCTCCTCACTGATAGTCTTACAGACTATTACTTTAATTTTAACCCTTCATAAATTCCTTTTACTGGACAGCGATGTAGCTGTATCATTTTAACGCACATCTGGGAAGGCCATAAAGATCAGCCCTGAATATCCAAATCTTGTGACAAACGGATCATAAGCCCAAACTGTCAGTGCCTGCAGTGCGCCTCTTGATGCCACTTGCCTGCGCCTGGGGCTAGACTTCAGCACGGGAGAAAACCTGTCAAAATGACTGACAGCTGTGAAGGAGGGACCTCAAGTGTGTATAAGCAATGGCTTACAAACCCGCCTTATAAACAGGAGACGCAAGGCGACTGCTCTTTTGCCACAACTGAAGTTGTCCTTGAGAAAAAGGTCGTGTCATATTAGTGTACAATGATTTGCTCATTAAAGCCCTGGTCTGGCAGCTCTATAGGCTACAGGCTCGGCTAATTTGCGCCGAGGTGTCAGCTCAAGCCTCCACATTGTTTATAAAAGAGCATCTCCGGGCAATACAGAGCTAATAAGTCAGGGTGATGTGATATTTATGAGGCAGAGGTGGACAAACTTGTATTTGTAAGAAAGTACAAAGTAAATAATATGATTGAAATAAATACATAGAATAAATAAATAAATGGGTGGCACAGTGGTTAGTGCTTGTGCTTCACTGCAAGAAAGTCCCAGGTTCGATCCCTGTGCAGGGACTTTCTGTGTGGAGTTTGCATGTACTCCCTGTGTTTTCTCCAGGTTTCCCCTTCCACTGAAAACGTAAATGTACAATAGGCCTGGATGAATGATGTGTGTTTAAATGAATGGTGGTGGTCAGAGGGGCTGTTGGCGCAGATGTGCAGTCATCATTCTTCTGTCAGTCTGTCCCAGAGGAAACTGAAGCTAAAGTCGGACCACAACCGTGTGTGGAGTGAATGAAGAGCAAATACGGTGGCTGAGTGGTTAGGGGTCTTGCCTTACATCTATAAGGTCCCAGGTTTGATTCTGTTTCGGGTTTGCATCTTCTCCCCGTGTCTGCATAGGTTTCCTCCGGGTACTCCGGTTTCCCCTACCCCCAAAACATGCTGGTCAAGTTGGCCCACAGTGGCCCTCAGACATGACTCGGGACTAACCCAACATCTGATCTACGCAATTTCATTGTACAATTGCAGAATAAAGTTCTTCTCCTCTTCTTCTTTTTATCCTACACTGAGGATTCATTGAGGATTTTATCCTCAATGAAATGAAACGTTTTTATCCAATATAATGTTACACTGAGTGATCTTATTATACTGTATGCAGCATTAAGGCCTGTTTATACTTCTTGCTTACGTGCTGGACACATGTGGGAGCCAATCAGTGAATTTGCGACAGCTGCAGTTACGAGGGCGTGCACCTGCTGAGGCTCAAGAATATATTTTCACATGCAGCCGATAGCCTAGTGGATAAGGCTGCTGCCCTCATGGCGGAACACTGTTCTGTCTGCAGTGTTATTGAGTCTCAATTTCACATCAGTGGTCAGAGTTTGCTATATGTTTCAAGTTTGTGATGTCTCAACAAAGCTTCTTGTGAAGAGAAATGCCTTCAGTAATAATAGCAACCTAGCAACCATTTCTTCGAAACCCTTGCTACCTGTATATCCTGTTGGTGAACAAAAGGAAAATATCATTCAGTGCAGCTCCGTAAACATTAAGAAAGATGTCTTTTTACTTTTGCTTGAGTAGGATCAATATTGAAACCGAAAGCACACTCGAGTATCTGCTTCCCCACACTCATTCGGCAAACTTTGTAAGTTAAGATTGGCAGATAGAAAAATGTGCAAGAATATCAGCGGCAGCCTTATTATAATCCTTCATCGAACATCTGTCTAGATTGAGTAAAACCTCCTCAGCAGCTCTCAGGAAACATCAATACGTACAGCGAGCATTGACGGATACACATCTTTATTCACTTCATTTCCACTCCAGCCCTTTTCATTTGCGTAAACTAAAATCATCTCCCAAAGCACCACATCCATTACAGCCTTATTAATAACCACAGAACATCAACATTATTTAATATCAATATGCTAATGACCCTTTTGAGGAAGCACATTCGCTAATTAAAAGCTTCCAGTTGGTGCACGCACAAACGAAAGGCCTATTACCTTTTCCCATTTGTTTAAAGTGGAAGCAGAGAAGAATTGCTTGAGTAACCTCCCATGGGCTCGGATACAATTACAGAAGGCAGAGAACGAGCTTGAGAAATGATTTATCATTTGAAATGTTTCAACTTCTGTTTCCTGGAAAGTAAACAAGAACAGATAGACGAGGAAACGCAAATGGGTTTCTGTACTTTAGTTAAGTGTGCCCCTGAGGTTAAGGTGCAAATTACCATCCAAGTACTTTTTACGATAAAAAGACAAAAATTACAGAGGACTCGCTCAAGAACCTGCTTCCATCCTCCTCGCTATGAGACTTTATTACTAAGTTAATTTTTAAAGCAAGAAACAACTCTAATCTTACCGGCATTCAGATAACTTGCTGATATTTTCTAATCTTTTTGTTCTTTTGAGTGTTTACTCATGATCTTTTAACAGAAACTGATAACATGTTGAGGCTTTACTTCAGGTTTCCACCAACACAATTTGGAGGTGTTGCCACCAGTTACTTTTCATGAATAATTATTAGTAGACACGAGGCTGAAAAATTTAACATCTGTCATAAAAATTCAAACTTGTTTTTATTGCATTTTGAAGCTGATTGTGGTATTGGAAAAAAAGGATGTTGGAAAATAAAACACAGGCAGTCCTCCAGATAGAAACTGGATATTACATTTTTCTTTATATCCTTGTACCTGTGTTACAGTTCAAAACAGCAAAACTGCTTTATAAATGAAAGAACTGAAGTATAATGCTTCAGTAATCTATTTGAGTCCCTGACACCGACTCATTCACATACATCCTCCCGCTCTCCTTAAACCCGATCCTGGTCACATTTTTTCCCTCCTTCACTATGGAGCTTCACTGACCCAAGACAACAAACTGCAGCTCATTCTGATTCAAGCACGGATGTTCTGACTGCACGCTGCATTCACGGAGCCATTGGTTTGTTTTTGATTGAGTGATAGCAGGAATATTGCATTTCTAAATAACAAAGAAGTGATCAAGAAGTGTTTGAAATGATTGCCAAACCGTTACCGTGCATTATGCTTAAATTCAGACAACTAAAAACTTTTCCGGACTAGGGCTGGGTACAATGGCCGCTGGCTGCTCTGCTTTGTGACGACGACACTAGGGGCCGCCATTGTTCCGCCATTGCTGTAGTACCTCCATAAAGCCGCTAGTCCCCCATTGGAATGCATTGCGCTTTAGACACATTAAAAACAACTTTAAAGCCTGGTTTCTAATTTTCTGAAACTTTCTACAGCTAGATATTCCTTCTATGATTACGCTTGGTTAGTTACAACTAAAGAAACCAGGCTGGTTTTCGTAAAAAAAAAAAAAAAAAGTTGAAATACTAATGAGGGTCGGACAACATGTCACGCAAGGGCCGAGTCTACAGTGAAGATCCCGCTCTTATGCCCTTTTTAGGAACATGCTTCGTCAGAGCTGGGGAGGGGAGTCTGTAAATCTGCCATGATTTCCCCCTCGAGGGAGGAGTCGTCTATTATTTTTTACGGTCTATGGCTGGGTACCATTAAACGATACCACTATGAATCATAAATAACAAAAAATGTTAAAGCAGAGCTAAGTAACTCATGCCCCTAGAGGACATAAGCGCCACTGCAGGTGTCGTAGCATGTTGTGGTTTTTTACTTATTTATTGTCCATGAGAGTAAATATTACACTAACAAAAAAGACAAAGGAAAAGAGGGATATTGTACATCCAATTACACAGTGGAGAGCATTTTTTTCCACTCAAACTTGGCTGTAAATACTGCTAAAGTGGCGCTAAACCGCAGTTAGCTTTAGGGCTGAAACAACTAATCGATTGGGGTTTGTTGAGGGGGAGTTACTGCCCTCTTCAACTGGCCCGTTCTACACCCTGGCTTTTTAATGCACCTCATTATGCAAGGCTTACATCACACTTCACATATAACTCAATTAAACAAATATAATAATAATGATAAATAAACCCGAATTAAATTATATTAAGGATGGTATTGACAACTGGGAAGTAGCAAGATCTCAGAATATAATATCTATTAATGCACCTTTAATAATGATAATTAATGATAATTAAACCCAAATTAAATTATATTGAGGATAGTAATGACAACTGGGAAGTAGCAAGATCTCAGAGTATAATATGTATGAATGCACCTTTATAACATAAAAGTAGCACATTCTTTTGTTCTTTATTTTGCTGTTGTTTTGTCTTATTCTTCATCATTTATTGTTACTTTGCCCTATGTTCCTTTGTTTATGATTTGCTACCTTGTAAATATTAAATGTAATGTTACTATTTTTATTTTGGGGTGGGCGCTTATAAGCCTTTGGCTTCAGCCCACTCCCTTTGAGCAGGTTAACTGCTCAAACAAATAAACAATAAACTAAAAAAATCGACGACTAATCGATTATTGAAATAGTCGACAACTATTTTAGTAATCGATTAATCGTTTTCTGGTTCACACAGACTCAAATAGAGCAAAATGACATGAAATTGTAGTATTTTTGATGAAAACCTACTTTGTTTTTCTAGTTAGGGTTTGTACATTGTAAATTTCATGAATATCTGTCTGTGTCTCATCCAATCAGAAGCAGAATTAGCGCCAAGCGCCGCCAACAAACATTTACTTTACGTTTACTCCATCAGCATATCCTCAAGCGGCGCCACTTTAGCTTTTTGTGATAAAAAAGAAAGAAAAAAGAAACATTTTCTACACAATTCACAGCCAAGCGATTACTCGATTAATCGTAAAATAATCGATAGATTAATCGATTACAAATTAATCGTTAGTTGCAGCCCTAGTTAGCTTTGCCCATTAGCTTCTTCTTCGTGATTCCATTAGTGTGTATTGCGCCGCCGACCTGGTGCAGGCAAAGTTGCAATTGTGGTTTTCTGGCCAGAGACACCAGGGGGAGATGAAAGACCCCTCAGTCATCCCATTAACACTTGTATTACCCCCAGAGGGACTACCAAAAGGATTTATTATGGTAAACAAGTTACTTAGTACTGTAAAGACAGTTACTTGGTTGTTTCAGCTCAAATAAATGATACAAATGTAAAAGAAATGATCAAACATGTTAGTATAGGTATCATTCAGGTGTTGGTATCTTGAACTAAGTATCGTTAAAGTATGGTATACTTCTTAAAAAAAAAGAAAAGAAGTACCCAGCCCTTCTCACGGCATACAGGAAAGGAAACAAAATCAAGTCAACAAACGGGTGAGTAGATTTCCAACAAAATGTAGTCAGAGTGCCGCAGACAACAGCAAGGTTGAATACAGCTCAGTTATTTCACACAGTAGGTCTTAAAATCAGTCACACCTCACCCACATATAACATTCTTATAACACGGACTCAAAGTACCACCAACATATTTTACATTCAAACAGGCTGCCAATTAGGACAACATGAATTCTGTCACACAGGGCATATAAAAGGCACAAAAGTACTCCCCGTTCTGCCACTCCAGATATAAGCCTTTAAATATGAAAGTGCTATCAATGGTAATTTCACCAGAGCCGCTTCAGTTTGCCCCCAGCTGAGGGCCACCTAGGAGGACTCTCTTCACGGAAAACCCTTCTGTCTGTTCCTTAAGTGCCCACAAACCAAGAAGGAGGCTTATTTTTTTATTTTATTTTTTTAAAGAAAACGCATTCGCTCTGAGCAACGGGAGCCACATTTTGTTAAGGAGAGATAATGTTTCAAAACCAAGTCCTGGGTGGTTTCAGGTTATGATGCACTGGGGTGTTTTTTAGCTGCTAAATACATGGAAATGAAGTGCCATGTAGTAGTTCTAAAACTGTCTTGCAGCAAGTCACTTTTAAATGGCCATTTTTAAAGCATCACTCAAAAGGTCTAGTCAGAATAGCAACTAAATATGATTGTTGTCATGGCGAAAACTAGTGGATAGTGGAGAAAGTCAAGAACTGGCTTAAACAACGACAAGGAGGGGCATTTTTAAATCTTACTTATACCCTCAGGGGGAAAGGTTGATTTCCAGATTGTGCACTTGTGTGTGAAGAAGCTTTTCATATGACGAGACATTCTCAACTCTTTGAAAACCCCTATAACAATGGAAAAAAGCCGACAGTTTATGTTCTGTTTGTATTAATTTTATAGCTTTACATCATTAATCACTGGAGGTCACAGAACATTATTATCCCTCAAGAAAATCAAGCTTTTGTGACCTGTAATGTACGCTTTAGATAGACGCATTGTGAGGATATAATCAAACCACTGCCTCTCACAGACGCTTTAATTACAGGGAATTTAAAAATCAAAGTGGACGGACCACGCCAAGGTTAGAGAAACATTTATCTCTTTTTCATCGGACCTGCCATTTGGGGCGACTAATGAGAGAATATTGAACAGTTAAACTAATACAAGAATTAATTACATTCTTTAGAGGCCTAAACTACAGGGTGTTTTAACCTGACTGACAAAACATGGTAAATGGTTGGCTCAAGCTGGTGAGAAAACACGGCTCTGTGAGTGGAAGGACCCTGGACTCACTGAATGTTGTGGTGGTGGTGCACATCAGAAAGACACTGGTTGCCATTTTGGACGACATCTCTCATCCCCTCATGGTGTCCTGGCCGCTCAGAGAAGCATAGTGCCTGGCGACTCGTTTCACACCGCTGCCGGATGGAGAGGTGTAGAAAATCCTTTCGTGCCCACAGCCATAAGACTTTTTATATTCAAGAGAATATCACAAGGAGACAAAGACTGAGATTCTGAAGACATCTCTGGAATGTGCTTAAATTACACCTTTAGTCAGGATCGCAGGGTTGCATAATACAGTTAGCAATTTACTGTACACGTCAATGCAAATCCCATCTTTTTGGCTGTACATCCTGCTGGCATTTGCTGTTGGGATGAGCAGTTGATTATCAGTTGTGCGAATGAATTTTTTCCTCATTGGTCTTTTTCTTATCAGAGCGGCGCATGACCTTCAAGGCTGAGCGGAGGGAGAAGTGAGCCATCAGAATAAATTATAGGCTGCCTGCCGCCCTTGTCACAGAAGAAGTCCTGCTGTTTCTGCTTTGACAGTGAGTTTGATTAGCTCTTGATCCCAGCAGCACACATCCAGTGGCCCTTGTGAAATAATGTCCACGTACAGGCATGCAATTATGACTGCGTGCTGCCTGGTAAGTCACTGCCTGCAAATGACAGTGGATAGGTAGGCTAAGAATCTTCATCCAGTTCGAAACAAGAATCCTTATTTTTCTATCAGAAGCTGCAGCTCTTGTCTGACGACTGTCAACATTTATGCACAGTCATGTGACAAATCTCAGTCACTGAAATGTTTGCATGTTTAAATCGCAGATCAGTTGGGGCGAGGGCGACACAGCAGTGGTTAGTGCTTGTGCTTGAAGCTAGAAGGTTCCAGGTTCGATTCCCACCATGATGGGGCCTTTCTGTGTGGAGTTTGCATGTTTCCTCTGGGTACTCAGGTTTCCCCACCACTAAAACCATTTTAGTGGTTTAGAATTTTAATTTGGTTAATTAATTTTCTACTTCTACTTGTGGTCATACCGCCTTTGCTATGCCCAATCCCGTCAGATCTTGGAAGCTAAGCAGGGAAGGGCCCGGTCGGTACTTGGATGGGAGACCGTTTGGTAACACCAGGAAGCCTAGCGAATGTAGTGAGTGAGTGAGTGGTTGGTGGTGGTCGGAAGGGCCGATGGCGCAGACTGGTTGCCTCGCTTCTGTCAGTCTACCCTAAGGCAGCTGTGGCTACAACAGTAGCTTACCACCACCGAGTATGGAGTGAATGAATAATGACGACAGTGTAGCGCTTTGAGAAACTTGGTAATACAGGCTTGTAAAGCGCAATACAAGTGTAAGGCATTATTATTATTATTATTACTTCTGGGGACTCGAATCTTAAATCTACACTAGCTGAACCGTGAAAGTCCGAGGTAGTTTTCTCACGAACCCTCCTCATACACATCCTGGGTGTTCACTCGAGTGAATTAGAAGCACATTCATCGCAAGACAGACTTGAGACGTGAACCGGATGGACCGCCAGAGCTAACACTATGCTAATTGACTACAACAGGCACATGGTCTGTTTTTCTTTCACAAATGTCACATTTTCAACTTAAACTCGCGCTTCACAGCAAAAAGGTCCCAGGTTCGATTCCCACCTGGACGGGGCCTTTCTGTGTGGAGTTTGCATGTTCTTTCCATGTCTGGTTAGGTTTCCCCCGGGCATTCCGGTTTCCCCTACCACTAAAAACATGTACAATAGGCCAGGGTGAATGCATGGTGGTGGTCAGAGGGACCATTGGCACAAACGTATGCAGTCGGGACAGCGCTTCTGTCAGTCTCCCCCAGGGGAACTGAAGCTACAAAGGTAACTTACCACTGAGTATAGAGTAAATGTGAATTGTCTCATGTAAAGCGCTTTGTGACTATGTCTGTGAAAGGCGCTATATAAATAAAGATGTTCTTCTTCTTCTACCTAATGAAGTTTACTCTACTATGAGAAATTATTGAAATACCATGCACAACTGTATTTCAGATTTTGCCCAGGCCTAAAAACACTGTCTGACAGCAAATTTTCTTTTTACAATATTGTCGAGGAAGGCTACAATCGTTACCATGGTCAAGTGGACATTTGCTGTCAAAAAAATCCACCAGAGTTGGAGGACAAAGAGTGTGAGTGAGGAACGAGCCACAAGGAAAAGCATTCAGCTTCACTGATGAACACAGAAGGTCGTCTCACTTCTCTCTTGCGCGTTATGTGCTAATGACTCATTAAATACTTCCTCCTGCTGTGTGGTCGGGGTGTTGGTATCATAGACTGTTAAAAAGAATAGACAGCTCCTCCTCACTCCTCCCCGTTTACCATAATGACCACTTTCGAGGGGGAAATCATGGCGGATTTACAGACTCCTCCTCCCCAGCTCTGACGAAGCATGTTCCAAATAAGGGCAAAAGGGCGGGATCTCACTGTAAACTCGGCCCTTGCGTGACGTGTAGCTCGCGCAGCTCCAATGCCAACAGTCCGACCTCCGTTAAGTAGGAGATTAAAAAATATATATTTCGAAAACCAGCCTGGTTTCAATTTTTTGACTAACCCAGCGTTATCTCAGGAGGAATATGTAGCCATATTAAGTGTTGAAAAAATTGAAACCAGGCATTAAAGTTGTTTTTAACGTGTCTAAAGTCCAATGCTTTTCAATGGGGGCCTAGCGGCCAAATGGAGGTACTACAGCAATGGAAGAGCAATGGCGGCCTCCAGTGTTTGCGGTCACAAAGCAGAGCAGCCAGCGGCCATTGGTTGGTATGAAAGAGTTTGAGGTCACTGTACAGTAGGGTCATGACATTGAAGTTTATTGATAATTATTGATAATTTACTCTAAAATGGAATGGGAACAATACTTTTAGAACCTCATATAGAGTTTATCGGACTCAAAAATTGTTTGGGTCAGAGTAAGGGTCAGAGAATGGTTATGGTTAGGGGAAAAAATACATTTGTTGCCTCTTCAATCCGGTAAAAGAATCTTGCACTGGCCTCTGAGAGTATAATAAACCCCACTGCAGTGAAAAGCCTGAACAGGATTGTGTGTATCTTAATAATACAAAGTAACCATGACCTGTCGATAAACTCCTTGACGTTCAGGGTCACAATCTCTCAACATGAATCTTCAGAGCATCGCCCTGCACTTTATAACTCCGCCCCTTTCTGTTTCCTCTGCCGATATGTCATTCGTGGACATTCCCATCTGATCCAAAGGAGGCTGCTTTTACAGATGACTTGTATAGTTTTTCACTGGCGCCGCTGCCATAAACAGCTTCCATCAATCTGCTCCAGAGAGGAAAGTGTTGTTTATCAATAGCCCTGGAGGATTGCCCCGCCAGGTGAGGATATTACTCACTTTAGCAAATGTTACGCTACATTTTAGAAACCTAATCATATTTTTTGAGATGAAGTGCAAACAGGGCGGTGCAGAAGCAAATCGAATTGCAATGGATCAACAAATCATAATACAATGCAAACTTCACGCATCAGGGAGAATTTTTCCACAACATACTTTTATGGAGCAAAAAGAATGGTTCCCTACAAAATGAAAAAAAAGTCAGGTATAGGTGCTTTAAATTAAAATTGAGATGGATCAATTTGCCATATCAACAGAGTTTCAGGTAAAGTAATCCACTACAATAATTAGATTATTCATACTTTATCAAATAACTATTACAACTAAAACATCTTATGAGGCGACTCATATAATGTCAGAAATGTAAAAGAAAAAAGAAAAGAAAACGGAAAGTCTAGCTGGAAGGCAAGGCAACTGTTGTTTATACCGCGCATTTTGTACACAAGGCAACTCAATGCGCCTGGAAATACATTATTTTTAGTCAAAAGAAATGAATATTGTCCGTTGTTGTTTCTGTGGAAACAAGATGTTCTCAACTGCAAAAACGAAGACAGACCTAAACAGACCGGCTTTGTTTTTTATAAAACTAAAGTAACTAGTAATCAGTAATCAGATTACTTTTGAAATTAAGTAATCAAATAAGTAACTACATTACTTTTAGAAGGAGTAATCAGTAATCAGTTGCTGAATTATTTTTATGGAGTAATCCCAACTACACTGCATATCAGCCCAATGCAAACTGTTTCTGTATGATACATAAATGTACAAGCTGTCACAGGTGTAGCCTCTTAAACTCTCTCTAAACTACACATAAATGAAATGTAGAAATCAATTAATCATTGAGTTTAGATTAAATGGTGTAATTGTTGGCCCCCAAAGTTTTCTGCTTCGCCTCTGCAGCTGTACTCTTTCCCTCCTCTCTCTATCTGCGCCTTCCTCTCTCTCTTCTTTCAGTCTCTGCTGTCAGCTCCGGATCCAGAAAACACTACCAGCTGCTAATTTCTGTCGGGGAATTTGAACTTATATTTGCTGATGACTTTTTTTTACCTTTTGTTCACTGAATAAACGGGGAGACTTCACGCATGACCACGCATGGCCATGTCTGAAATGCTGGCCGCGTTGGCATACATTTCTTTTTCTCCTCTTCCTCATCGTTCTCATTGAATACATGGCCTGATTTTTTTGTTTGTCAACAGCATTAATAAAACGGCGGCACAAATACAGTGCAAGGTCATTCAGTCACAATGGCCTCTGTGTGGTGCCCCTCGGAGCACTTGTGCATCAGAATCAGAATCAGAATAGTTTTTCTGATTGCCAATGTTTGAGAACAGGTTCACAAACTAGGAATGTTTCTTGGTGCAGACGTGCAACATAAAACATATAACACAGAATTTAGATAAAAATAAGCTATACAACTTTAAACTATAAGGCTTTAGGGGGCATGCATCAAAAATATTAAATTAATAAGATACAAAATAAAAAGTAAAATATGGTAAGACGACAACAATTGGAGGTCCTGGAGGGTCCTGGAGGTGAACAGGTCCTGGAGAGATGGGAGCTCACCTTCTCAGCAGCACGCACAATGTGCTGCAGTCGGTGCCTGTCCCGTTCTGTAGCGCCGGGGTACCACACGGTGATGGAGGAGGTGAGGATGGAGTCGATGATGGCCGTGTAGAACTGCACTAGCACTAGTCTTCTGGGCGTTCAGCTCCAGGTTGTTGTGGCTGCACCAGGACGCCAGCCGGTCCACCTCTCTCCTGTAGACGGACTCATCACCGTCCGAGATGAGCCCAATGAGGGTGGTGTCATCCGCAAACTTGATCAGTTTAACGGACTGGTGACTGGAGATGCAGCAGTTTGTGTACAGGGAGAAGAGCCAGGGGGAAAGTACACAGCCCTGAGAAGTTCCAGACGATCTTCCCCAGCCGCCCGTCAGGAAGTCAGTGATCCACCTGCAGAGGGAGTCGGGCACGCTGAGCTGGTAGAGCTTGTCTCGTAGCTGTCCAGGGAGGATGGTGTTGAAGGCAGAGCTGAAGTCCACGAACAGGATCCTGGCATACTGTAGGTTCCTGGGAAGTCCAGATGCTCCAGGGTGAAGTGGAGGGCTCTGTAGGCAAACTGCAGCGGGTCCAGGAGGGGGGCGGTGATGTCCTTGAGATGGGGCAGGACCAAGCGCTCAAAAGACTTCATGACCACAGACGTCAGCGCCACCGGCCTGTAGTCATTATTAGCGTATAGCAGTATAACACATTCCTCTCTCTTCGGTGACAACTTATGGGAAGCCGTTCAAAAATATGTTTAGAATAATGATAATAACCGGATACTAATGCTCATCATTGTGGGAAAAAGAGTTTGGCCACGGACAAGATCTGTAAAACTTTAGGTGAAGATGTCTAGACTATAACTCAGATATACTGAATCAAAACACCACTTCAGGTTGTTTTGGATGAGAATATAACATTATAATGTAAGGTAAAAAAAGTCAGTGTCGCACAATAGGCCCTTAACATGCACAGTCACACTGCTCTCAGATCGTACCTGGCTGAGGGATTAAACCAGACTGAGACAAGCACCAGCTGTTCTGCTATAGTTTTATAGCGACCGGCGTGTGTGACCGGGTGTGTTTACTGTGTCTAAAAACGGCAGACAGCATGAAGCCAAATAAATTAAGGCGTCTGTTAAAGACTTTACTCTACTTATCAGTCACGCTGATTAGCCACTTGAGTTCTTTCAGCCGTTGGCTCGGCTCTCCCGCGCTGAACATCCTGTCTATTCGAGTGTGGTTATCTAACAACTTAATTAGTAGGGTCAAAATCAAAACAGCTGAAAATGCATGGGCTAATTCAATAGCCCCCTCCTGGAGCCGCCACCTTAACGTGGTGGAGGGGTTTGAGCACCCGAATGATCCTGGGAGCTCTGTTGTTGGGGGCTACGTGCCCCTGGTAGGGTCTCCCATGGCAAACAGGTCCTAGTTGACGGGTCAGACAAAGAGCGGTTCAGAAGCCCCTTATGAGAGACCAACAGCCCCGGTTAGAACCATGAGGCCGTCCTTCTGTGGACCCACCACCTGCAGGAGGAGCCATAGGGGCTGGTGTAATGTGATTCGGGCAGCTCCTACAGCTGCCCCCATGACCCGGCAACGGAAAAGTGGAAGAAAATGGATGGATGGATGGCTAATTCGATAGCATTTGGGACACTAAATTGTGCTACTGTGTACTAGACATTATGTTATTAATGTAAGTACATGTTCGTAAACTACACACTGTTTAGCCAACACTAAACCTACGACGCTGAGTTTCACAGTTTCACAGAGTATCACCATTGTATCACCTTTACCTTTTCTGTCAGCGTAGTATTTACTCTCACGGACAATTAATGAGTAAAAACCGGCACATGCTACGACACCTGCAGTGGCACTTACAGTATGGCCTCTTGGGCACGAGTTACTTAGTTCTGTTTTAAGTGAAAGAAATGAAAAGTCACAAGAAAGAAAGAAAAATATTAAAATGAAGCTTTTCCGCCACCATCTTGGATTTTTCAGGTGGCTACAGGGCTTTTCTGAAGCAGGAGTATATAAACTAGATCTGTGAAGAGTTTGATGCTTAGTGAACGATTCTTTAAAAATATTGACATAATTTGTTCCACTAATGTGCACGAACAAAAATCTAGCTTCAACAGCCACACACTGTATTATCAGCAATATGCATAGCCAAAAAGCATATTTATTTGAATTTATTATGTAGTTTCAAGCCAAAATCTGTCTTAAAACAGCATAGTGTTGCATTTCTTCCGTATGCGGTAGTGGCTATGAGGCTGGGTTCTCTCGCCTCACAGCAAAAAGGTCGAATGGGGCCTTTTATGTGAATTTTGTGTGCCATTTGTGAGTTTCCTCTGGGCTCTGGTTTTCTACAACAACTCCAAAGCATGCAGTATAGACTAATTTTTTCTAGTGGTGGAATGGCATTTGTTTTGTCCATTGTAAATAGTATCGTGTTAAAGCAGATCATTTGTTGAAAAAAGATCTTTGTGTGCTGAGCATCTGGACTAAAAGCATTTTATCGATTGTGAACAAGCAGGCTGGTTGCTGTTATCATGAGAGTGACAGTAAAGGTCACTGAAAGTTGTGAAGCACGCTTACAAACCCATTCCCGTGGAGAATTGTGGTGTTACATATACATGAGCAAAGCTAAGAGTTTGGACAACAAGTAACAATTTGGTACTTTGGGAAATAAAAACACCTACTAATCGCTTTCATAGAAACATCACTTTTTGGTCAACATCCTCATTGTGAAGCAGAATTCACCAAGTGTTGGAAAGTTCACCCGCTAATAGAGAACGTGAGTGGCTTGCCTTGATGTTAATTAGTCTTAAGGTACTATGATTGAAAGTAATTTTGACATGAGCAAGCTTTTAAACCAGACCCCCCATCATTTAAAATGTGCTTTCTGCAGTTTCTCTCCTTACTGAGATGTTGTGTCTCTCTGTCTGATACAGGCCTCCCATGGTTTTCCATTTACCAAGACATACTTATGAACAGTTATAACTTATAACTCAATACTATTAATTCCCTTCATTAAAGTCCACTGTCCAAATTATAATATGTGCAGATTTTGTGAATGTCTGGGGAAATAATTCGTCATTTCCACACATTTGCATGTGAATAAGCTCTGATGTCGGTATCAAACTAGAATTGCTGCGCTGGGAACCATATGTTTACACACACTTTATAAAAAGACATATTTGCATTTTTTTCTCACTGTCTGACGTGAAACCAGAATGAACTTTTATATTTTATAGGTCAATTAGCAACCCCGTGAACTGCTACCTTAACGTGGTGGGGTTGTTTGAGTGCCCGAATGATCCGAGGAGCTATGTTGTCTGGGGCTTCATGCCCCTGGTAGGGTCTCCCATGGCAAACAGGTCTTAGGTGACGGGTCAGACGAAATGCAGTTCAAAGACTTCCATGGATAGTACTACAGCAAGGACCGTGACGTCGCCCGGTATGGCGCAGCCGGGGCCCCACCCTGGAGCCAGGCCTGGGGTTGGGGCTCGAATGCGAGCGCCTGGTGGTCGGGCCTCTGCCCACGGGCCCGGCCGGGCACAGCCCGAAGGGATGACGTGGCCCGCCCTCCTGTGGACTCACCACCCGCAGAGGGATCCGTAGGGGTCGGGTGCAGAGAGGACTAGGTGGCAGTCAAAGGCGGGTGCCTCGACGACCTGGTCCGCGTGCGCAGCTTCTGGCGTTCGGGACATGGAACGTCACTTCGCTGGGGGGAAGGAGCCTGAGCTTGTGCGGGAGGTTGAGAGATACCGGCTAGATATAGTCGGGCTCACCTCCATGCACAGCCTGGGTTCCGGATCCCAACTCCTGGAGAGAGGCTGGACTCTCCATTTTTCTGGAGTTGCCCGCGGGGAGAGACGGCGGGCTGGGGTGGGTTTGCTTATAGCCCCCCAGCTCAGCCGCCACGTGTTGGAGTTCACCCCGGTGAACGAGAGGGTCGCGTCCCTACGCCTTCGGGTTGGGGACAGGTCTCTCACCGTTGTCTCGGCCTACGGGCCCAACATCGGTGCAGAGTACCCGGCCTTCTTGGAGTCCCTGGAGGGGTACTAGATAGTGCTCCGACTGGGGACTCCATTGTTCTACTGGGGGACTTCAACGCCCACGTGGGTAACGACAGTGAGACCTGGACGGGGGTGATGGGGAAGAACGGCCTCCCCGATCTGAACCCGAGTGGTGTTCTGTTATTGGACTTCTGTGCTAGTTACAGTTTGTCCATAACGAACACCATGTTCGAGCACAAGGGTGTCCATAAGTGCACGTGGCACCAGGATACCCTAGGCAGGAGGTCGATGATCGACTTTGTAGTTGTGTCATCTGATCTCCGGCCGCGTGTCTCGGACACTCGGGTGAAGAGAGGGGCTGAGCTGTCAACCGATCACCACCTGGTGGTGAGCTGGATCCGCTGGCAGGGGGGGAGGAAGCCGGTCAGACCTGGCAGGCCCAAACGTGTTGTGAGGGTCTGTTGGGAACGTTTGGTGGATCCCTCTGTCAGTAGAGTCTTCAACTCCCACCTCCGGAAGAGCTTCACCCAGATTCCGAGGGAGGTTGGAGACATGGAGTCCGAGTGGACCATGTTCTCCTCCTCCATTGTTGATGCGGCTGCTCGCAGTTGTGGCCGTAAGGTCTCTGGTTCCTGTCGCGGCGGCAATCCCCGAACCCGGTGGTGGCGCCCGGAAGTAAGAGATGCCGTCAAGCTGAAGAAAGAGTCCTACCTGGCCTTGTTGGCTTGTGGGACTCCGGAGGCAGCTGAGAGGTACCGGCAGGCCAAGCGTGCTGCAGCTCGTGCTGTCACAGAGGCAAAAACTCGGGTCTGGGAGGAGTTCGGAGAAGCCATGGAGGAGGACTATCGGTCGGCCTCGAAGAGATTCTGGCAAACCATCCGGCGCCTCAGGAGGGGGAAGCAGTGCTTCACCAACACTGTTTACAGTGCGGGCGGGGAGCTGTTGACCTCGACTGGGGATGTGGTCGGGCGGTGGAAGGAGTACTTCGAGGATCTCCTCAATCCCACTGTCACGTCTTCCGATGAGGAGGCAGAGGCTGGGGACTCGGAGGGGGGTTCGTCCATCACCCAGGCTGAAGTCACTGGGGTGGTTAGAAAGCTCCTCGGTGGCAAGGCCCCGGGGGTGGATGAGATTCGTCCCGAGTACCTTAAGTCTCTGGATGTTGTAGGGCTGTCTTGGTTGACACGTCTCTGCAACATCGCGTGGCAGTTGGGGACAGTGCCTCTGGATTGGCAGACCGGGTGGTGGTCCCTCTCTTTAAGAAGGGGGATCGGAGGGTGTGCTCCAATTACAGAGGGATCACACTTCTCAGCCTCCCCGGTAAGGTCTACTCCAGGGTGCTGGAGAGGAGGATCCGGCCGATAGTCGAACCTCGGATTCAGGAGGAACAATGCGGTTTTCGTCCGGTCGTGGCGCACTGGACCAGCTCTATACCCTACATCGGGTGTTCGAGGGTTCGTGGGAGTTCGCCCAACCAGTCCACATGTGCTTTGTGGATTTGGAGAAAGCGTTCGACCGTGTCCCTCGTGGTGCCCTGTGGGGGTGCTCCGGGAGTATGGGGTGCGGGGCCCTCTGCTCAGGGCTGTCCGTTCCCTGTATGACCGCAGCAGGAGCTTGGTTCGCATTGCCGGCAGTAAGTCAGACTTGTTTCCAGTGCGTGTTGGTCTCCGCCAGGGCTGCCCTATGTCACCGGTTCTGTTCATTACCTTTATGGACAGAATTTCTAGGCGCAGCCAGGGGCCGGGGTGTCCGGTTTGGGAACCTCAGGATCTCATCTCTGCTGTTTGCAGATGATGTTGTTCTGTTGGCTTCATCAAATCAGGACCTTCAGCGCGCACTGGGGCGGTTTGCAGCCGAGTGTGAAGCGGCCGGGATGAGGATCAGCACCTCCAAATCTGAGGCCATGGTTCTCCACCGGAAAAAGGTGGCTTCCCCGCTTCAGGTCGGTGGGGAGTCCTTACCTCAAGTGGAGGAGTTCAAGTATCTCGGGGTCTTGTTCACGAGTGAGGGACGGATGGAGCGTGAGATCGCTAGACGGATCGGTGCAGCGTCAGCAGTGATGCGGTCGCTGTATCGGACTGTTGTGGTGAAGAGAGAGCTGAGTCAGGGGGCAAAGCTCTCGATTTACCGATCGATCTACATTCCCACCCTCACCTATGGTCATGAGATCTGGGTAATGACCGAAAGGACAAGATCGCGAATACAAGCGGCCGAAATGAGTTTCCTTCGCAGGGTGGCTGGGCGCACCCTCCGAGATCGGGTGAGGAGCTCAGTTACCCGGGAGGAGCTCGGGGTAGAGTCGCTACTCCTTCACGTCGAAAGGAGCCAGCTGAGGTGGCTAGGACATCTGTTCCGGATGCCTCCTGGTCGCCTCCCTCGGGAGGTGTTCCAGGCATGTCCTATTGGGAGGAGGCCTCGTGGAAGGCCCAGGACACGCTGGTGGGACTATGTCTCCGAGCTGGCCTGGTGTCGCCTCGGGGTCCCCCAGAACAGCTGGAGGAGGTGTGCGTGGATCGGGAAGTCTGGGCATCTCTGCTGAGACTGCTGCCTCCGCGACCCGGCCCCGGATAAAGCGGAAGAAATGGATGGATGGATGGAGGTCAATTAGAATTTTTAAATTATTTATATTTGTCAAAGGCCAGAAGAATGAGAGATAGAATTTTTATTTATTACTTTTGTACAAAACCAAAAGTTTACATACATTTCATTAATATTTGGTAGAATTACCTTTAAACGGTATAACTTGGGTCAAACGTTTTGGACGCACAATAGTTGGCAGGAATTTTGGTCCATTGTCCCATACATTTTCAACTGGATTGAGATCAGGACTTTGTGATGGCCACTTCAAAACATTGACTTTGTTATCCTTAAGCACTTTGTAACCAGTTAGGCTGTATGCTTTGAGAATTGTCCATTTAAGACCCATCTGCGCCCAAGCTTTAACTTCCTGGCTGATGTCTTGAGATGTTGCTCCAGTATTTCCACATAGTGTTCTTTCTTCATGATGTCATCTATTTTGTGAAGTGCACCAGTGCCTCCTACTGGGATTACAGGTGGAAATGAGCATTTTTGCTATAACCTGGTACAATGCATCTTTCCTTTTGGTCAATGTTAAATTGTGCTCTGTCCCTGTCTAAATAAAATCATACCATACCATACCATACCATACTGCAAAACAACCCCACAGCATGATGCTGCCCCCCCGTATTTCAAAGTTGGGATGGTGTTCGCACGCTTGGCCTTTTTTTTTTTTTTCGTCAGGCCACAGGAAATGTCTCTAAAAATTAAAGTCTTGATCCTTTTATATTTGCAAACTCCAAACTGCCTTTTTGATGTTTCTTTTGGAGTAAGAGCTTCTTCCTGGCAGAGTACACTAACCTCTCAGCCCATGTTGGTACAGTACTTGTTTCACTCTGGATAATGACAAACTCTTACCAGTTTCAGCAGCATCTTCACCAGGTCTTTGCATTTGTTCTTGGGTTGATATTCACATTTCAGACCACAGCACGTTTATCTCTGGGACACAGAACCCGCCTTCTTTCTGATCATATGATGGCTGGACATTTCCATCATTGTTTAATCCACTGAACACTGAACTTGTGTCTTTAAATTGCACCCAAGGAGAAACCAGACGTGCTTCCAAGGTCATGACATCATCATCTGGGCTTTCGCAAATTGTTTAACGGTATAGTAATCTTAGTGTATGTAAACTTCTGACTTTGTAAAAACTAACAAAAACATTTCTAAAATTCTAACCATTCTATCTCTTATTCTTCTGGTATTTGACAATTAGAAATAATTTTAAAAAATGCAAATGTGTCTTTTTATGAAGTGTATGTAAACATATCGTTCGCTGTATCATACCTTTGATGCGTGATTATTTTTAAGGCGTATTCTTGTATTTTTATACTGAAATTGCAAATACATTTGAATCTTGAAACTTGGTGTTATCTTAAAGGTCCTATATCATGCAAAATCGACTTTTTTGAGTTTTTAGCCATGTTGTTATGCTATTTCCTTATCAAAAACACCCCCAGAGCGGTTTTTGGCTTCATTCACGCAGTTCTAAGTAATCCTCCTGAATCCTGCTCTCTGAGCAGCTGCTCCACCCTCTCCTGGTAAACGACTGAGCTGTTCAGTTGTGTCGTCACAGCGGAACGGAAGTGCTCTACGTCTGTAATGTAATGCCTTACGGCCTGATTTTTATTTATAAAACTTTTTTTTTTTTTTTTTTTGAAAAAAAAAAAAAAAAAAAAAAAAACAGCAACTCTCCGACGCGTCTGTGCTGTCCCACGACGCTAATCAAGCGCACCCACGGCTGGAGGAGCCATGGATCCGAGCATAAGTGTTGTTTTGAAGACTGAGCTCTTTCTAACCTACTCTGGACACCGCCTGTTCTTTTTTCTTACCGATAATGCCACGGATGCACGTTTGGCTACGAGAGGAACATGACTATTCAACCTTCCTAAAGAAGAGTGCACTCGCCAGAAGTTGGAATTTCTTTCCGGGATTAAGCTAGCTACTATATCAACCAACCTGATGGATGCTTGGTAAACCTTGGCCAGAATCAAAGTGGATTAACTTTTATAACCAACACGAGGGCCATAACGTAAACACCCGACGATGGGGAGGCCATGCTGAGCGGTGAGTCAATCAAAACGCGTGTTAGCGTGTGTGTTAGCCATTTATGAAACTGTGTTGCACATGTCAACTCCTTATAACTGCATTATGTGAAGTAACTTCACTTTTTGCAGCAATATTTATATTTATAATACTGCAAATGTGGAATGAGCGGAGAGAGGGGCGGAGTTAACTGAATCGAAGCGTCTTGTCTTCCGGGTAGGGAAAATACCCCCCAAAAATACTTATATTTCTCTCAAAAATGAGTACTCCATAGTGATAGAGGTACAATATATCATATAAATGCCTATACTTTACTTTGGAATGGCTAAAATAGCATGATACAGATCCTTTAAATGTTACTCGCTTGTTCAACCAGTCAGACAAATGAACAAAAAGTCCAAATTACATATTTGCTGTGTCCATTTTTCTGTTGTTGTTTTACAGGGACTATACGGAGTTTAAAATATTTAAAATGAAGTATTTTTCTCCCCCTTCATGTTCCAGCAATGTCCTAATGTGTAGAATGAGCCCAGACCACAACTGCCTCTAAAATCCTGCACTGTCACTCAGAAAGGTGTTAATTCGGGTCCGAAGTGCCGTCATGCACAAGCTTAATATAGAGACTGCAGTTACATGTACGACCTGAGGTGGCAGTAGTGAGTATAACAATTACCAACTTGCATCTAGTCCCTTTAAAACAGATTTAGGTCAGTGTTTTATGCAACACATATTTTATTTTCTAACACTTTCTTTAACATTATTAAGAGAATTACAGCTAAAAATCTGCATCTGTTTTAGAACAGGGTGACGACTTGTGGGAGGCAAAAGTAAAAAAAACAAGATCTTGTTTACAATATAACACATTTTAACCTCAAAGAAGTTCTGGTTTGAAAAGAAAAACAAAGTCATTCCCTCCTCCGTATTTGACACTGTCACAAAGTGCTTCACGAGTTTAAAACAAAAACAACTATTCCACCAAAAAGAATAAAATAACAGTCTGTCTGTGATATTGAGGCGATATGAAGGGTATAAAGGTCGGTTTGGAGAATAGTCCTTAAAGGTTTCAGTGAAACATTCTTGAATAGTTGAAATTGCGCATTGTCAATAATGCAACGTTTTTTATTTGTAATATACTCAATGTTTGTAGGAAATGTGGAACAGTAGCACAGTGGTTAGAGCTCGTGCTTCACAGCTAGAAGGTCCGGGTTCGATTCCCACCAGGGACGGGGCCTTTCTGTGTGGAGTTTGCATGTTCTCCCCGTGTCTGCGTAGGTTTCCTCTGGGTACTCCGGTTTCCCCTACCACTAAAAACATGTACAATAGGCCAGGATGAATGAGAGTGTGTTTGAGAGTGCGCATGGGGGACGACGGATGCAAATTAGCCCAAGGCTACAATCCGGTGTGGCTTGTTTACATGCATGAGACCCATGTATGTTCATTAACATGCACTGTCCCGACCAAATAAACCAATAAATAAAAATAAATAAACGTTCAAGTGTATTTAGAAAGAACATTTCCTGCACAAGGACATTTTAAAGTGCCTTACATAGAGTCCAATCACAGAAACAACTGTTGACAACTCATGTCCTTGAGGTATAGAAAAATAAACTCTTCACTTAATGAAATAACACATTTACTGCCACTCTTTATAGAGATGTAATGGTGTTATGATCTAACCCCCTTAACCCAGCGCATTTTCTCCAGGTCGGCATTACCAAAATCTAAAAGCTTCGTGGCTGGAGTTTACAGCCTATAGGTCAGTGTAACACCTCATTTGAAAGCTAAGACCTACGGAACTAATAATAACTTTTTTTTGTTGCATTGCTGCCGCGTCTATGTCACAAGAGTCTTTTTGTCTCCTTGTTGTCGCTTTTTCCTGACTTTTTTTCGCTCTTTTGTCATGTTTTTGCCACTCTTTTGATGCTTTTTTCCCGCCCTTTTGTGGCCTTTTCAACCCTTTTTAGTTGTGTTTTTGTCTCTTGTTTATTGTGTTATTTTTGCTTTTCCGATTTTCGTTGCTCTTTTGACGCTTCTTAATGTTATTTGTATCATTGTGTCTGATCAGTAAGTTTGTCATTCAGAATGAACTCTACCTTCTCTCACCTGTAATTGACATAGTTTAGTAGTTCCCCTGTTGATTTGGCAGAAGATAACCATTTTCCTCGTGTTAAATTCTGTTTTCGCACATGGTAAGGCACCAGAGTCTGACAAATGAACAGGATGAACTCTGCATTCCTCTGATTGGTTAATCCACCTGTCAATCAGAACTCACGGAGATAACGCAGAGTACCAGACTACTTGTCTTTGTGAAGAATTGTAAAAGCGTGTTTAGCTTGGCAACAGTGACGTATGGAGTGAATGAATAATGACTACAGTTTGACACTTTGTATACTACAAAGAGTGCCTTGTGTAACTCTGGCTGACGTTGCTTTTGCATCTTCTGTTGGCAACATTTGAAGCTTTAAGTGCACAGAGATCAGGAAAATTATGTTTGTCTGTTACATTTACATAATTTGAAGTTATGAATATATGAAATCCTTTCCAATGCAAAATAATAAAAAGGAATAATAAATCATATAAGCCCTTCAAAATCTTCTTTATACTTTTGTGCAGTGTGGTAAATTACTGTACCTCTGCATGACTTGCAGGAACAGGTGTTTTTTTCATAAGAATCTGCATGTTCAAATGTAATCCTGCATCCACAGGAGTATTATTATTAGATTTGTGAGTCACACAGTGTTACTTGCGGTTCAGAAGCCTCACAGCGATGGTGTTGCCGATGCAGAAGAGATTTCACTTATCTGGCCTGAAGGTAGAACTTTTCATGAGTGGATGCGAATGTGCAGTAAACAGCGCTTTTTAAATGGAGAAGGCTGCGCGGGTCAACACAGATGGTGGGAGTAATGATATATTGATTAAGGATCATAGCCTGAATACAAAAAACTGAGAAAGTGAAACTTTTAAAGGACACTTGAGGCTACAGTGAACCAATACAGATCCAGTCACGAGTAGTAACAAATACATTAGATTAAAATTAGAATTATTATCATTAATTATACATTTCAAATGTTCATATAAGCTGCCTTCTAGTGTGATCTTGGTTTTTTTACAATGTGGCTACAGTCTTATACAGTATATGAATTGGCTGACTGTTCAGAGATAGCTTTTCACAGTATCATTACTGGTATATTCTAACAGCAGTACACAGGTGTTGACTGAGGGATTTGACAGAGTTTGCCTGGTGACTGTAAATAATTCATGTGCACTGTGGCTGAGAAAAAGTGATTTGATTATGAAACGTCGGTTGTCTGTATCAAAAAATGTGCAGCTCCATCGATTGATCAAGCTTTGCTTATTTATCATTATTATTTATTTAACTTGAGGAGACTGTTTCATATCTGGTATAGCTGAAATGTATTATTCTTACTGCAGAGGCGCAGTGGTGTAAACACGTTTTTTCCTATAAACAGGGGATTCATTGGGGACTAGGGATGAGGGCATCAATACCAAAGTATTGATATATCGATACCAAATGGCTAGTTTTTGAGTATCGATACTGGGTAAAAAGCATTGATATAAGTATGTAAAATATAAGGCGATTATAGACGCAAAAGGACAATTTACTGAGCCATCTATATCAGGTGACAGGAACTGCAGGTTTATGTTCGGTTAGTCTGTTAGTATAATTTTTTTTCATGTAGTCAACCAGTTTAAGTGACATCATTTAAATTTACATAGGCTATTCAATTGAAAATATCAGTATTGGTATCGATAAATGATAAAATGACCCTAAAATTATCAGTATCATAGAGTCAAAAAATGTGGTATGGCCCATCACAAATAAAGACCCAAGGAGATAAACAAGCAATTGGGATCTACCCGGCAGAGCTGAAGGAAGTGTGGTCAGGGGAGTCGGGCATACTTGCTGAGATTGCGACCTCGGATAAAGCGGAAGTACATGGATAGATGGACACACAATGTAGTTGATGCTGTTGGTTGACAATCTTGAAATATCTCAATGTGGCGGTAATAATAATAATGCATCGGTTTTATATAGCGCTTTTCTCAAAAACACTCAAAGACGCTTTACATTGCACTATTCATTCACTCCATACTTGGTGGTGGTAAGCTACTATTGTAGCCACAGCTGCCCTGGGGTAGACTGACGGAAGCGGGGCAGCCAGTCTACGCCATCGGCCCCTCCGACCACCCCCAACCACTCACTCACACACTACATTCGCTAGGCTTCCTGGTGTTACCAAACGGTCTCCCATCCAAGTACCGACCAGGCCCTTCCCTGCTTAGCTTCCAAGGTCTGACAGGATTGAGCAGAGCAAAGGCGGTATGGCCACCTTTACAAAGGCGGTAGGCCCTCACATCCACCGACAGCCTATTGAGTGCCACCTGAACCTTTAAGAGGAGGGATCCTCACCTGCTGGCCCTCTTGGTCGCCTCAGATGTCACCCTCCGTTTGGGAGCTGAACACGGAGCACGAGGAGTGGAGCCTTGTCCCACGATCACCAGTAAACGTTTAAAATATAACAAAAATCCTTTTTTGGGGACGCTTGAATCCAGAGCGCGTGTTTAAGATCTCTGCGTTGCCGTTGCGCATCGCACACGCACAAGGCTCCGCTCCAACTTTAACATCTGTGGCCTGTGCTACATGCTCTTCATAATCAAAAGCTCCGTACGTGGCATCAAGTGGCTTTTGTGCACGAGCTAAAGCAGGGTAATTCTCCTCTCGTGCGGTGCCTCGTTCTTAAGAAACATCGTCGTGGCACTCGGGACAGGGCCACCTTCTTTTTGATTGCCATTTGTGTCTGTGGCGCATTACTTACGCTTCAGACTGGGAACCTCGCGGGTCTTTCCTCCTTCCCCATCGAACTCTCCGTTGACCATTTGTGTTCTCCTTCCACGTCTCTTCCACTTAGTTTTTACGCACAACAACCAAAGACTGAGTTGCTGGACCCTCGAGTCCTGTTTATCGGCACCGCCGTCGGGCCGAACCGTGGCCGCAAAAGGCTGTGGCGCATTTGCTGCAGTGGCTCAGCGCGCACCCTCGGGCACAGTAACATTTTGGAGTTGCTGTTAAGTGAACATAGTGCTGTTTTGAGAGCATATATGCAATACTTATGGTGTCAATTTAGCATTTTTAATAACTGAGAATGAGAAAGTGGTCTCCTGAATTTTATCAAATTATGTACTGTTTGCTGTCTTTAATTTGATACATTATTAAAATAAACTTTGTATATTTTCTATATTTTGGTCTACTGGTCCACTCAATCACTTATCTGCGCGTGCCTTATATGTACAAGCGTCCCTGGCACTACTCTACTCCAGGGTGGCGTTGTTCGAAATAAGTAAATTAGCAAATCTGCCCCTCCGGCCATTACATCAACACAGCGGCGCCTCGAGTGGTCCAGGCATTACTGATGATACTGTGGTAGGATATTGCAAGTTATACCTTAGGGTGAAAAAGAGAGAGAACGATACTTGCAGGAGATAAAGAGAGAGTTAGATGGATATGGAAAGCTGCAGATAGATAGGTAGAGAGTGGGGTCCCACATCAAAAACCTAGAAGCCTCTCTGTGTGATAGATGTGATAGATCAGTGATACACAGGTACATGTACAGCTGCTCTCACCGGAGGGAATGAAGAGGGGGGGGGGGGGTGGGGGGCAGAGCAGCGAGCGTGTGTTTTCAGGGCTTTTATGTTTGATGTAAAAATGAATAATTAATGGGTTTCTACATAAGAGATCAGTGAAGAACAGGTAAACTACAGGAGACAAATATGAAGGAATCAGACAATATTTACTTTGGGTTGCTTGTGTAAGAAATCAAACAGAGAAACGACGTTTGTCTTTGATCTTTTTACCTTTCTGTCTCAATCAAAAGCACCTCTTATCAAACCATATTTTTTCAACAGTGTAAGTGCAAATGTGAAATTGTGCATGGTGTGAACTGTGAGAGAGCAGGACAGGTATAAAGCTTTCTAAAACGATATAATGTCAGTCGTCACTTTTTTGAATGTAAGCTCAGGCAACCTGTCCATACAAAGACAAAAGCGAATTTGTTACTTTTTTCCTGTTAAGTCACTTACATCTTTTAGGGTTCCTTCCCCGGGCCGGACGGGGTCTTTCTATGTGGAGTTTGCATCTCATGGTACCACTAAAAAACATGTACAATAGGCCAGAGTGAATGATAGTGTATTTTTGGGATGGAGCAGATTGGCCAGACACAGGCTTGTAAAGTGTAATGCAAGTGTAAGCAGATATTATTTCCTTATTATCTTTTGCCTTGATTTCCTTCAGAATGCACAACTATTATAAACCGAAAGGGAAACTGTTGGAAACTGTTTCAAAGTTGCACCTATGTTGACGACAGAGACAAAGCTTTTGCTTAAAAAAAAAAAAAAAATCTACAAGGATGATTTTTGAAATTTAGAAAAGGTCACCCAACACACATCTGCTTTTTAACTAGTTAAAACCGAACTATTGTCAAATCTAATTAGAAGTGTGATTCTAAGAGCATATGTGTGAAAGATGCACTTTCTCCGCAGCTTCTACCTCGGTCGTCTTGATTAAACCCCACAGACTTGCCTGCACACCCTGGACCGTCCCTCAGCGTCAAAACTTGAATAATGTCTCCATCTGGGAGCGGCTTACTTAGCATAACTCAACAACCACACATAATTTGCCGAGACACTTTAAATTTTTTTTTTATATCCCAGTGACTTTATCAAATTAGCTGTAAAAAAGAAAAAAAAAAGAAAAAAAAAGTAAGTCCACCAGCGCTTTGCAAAACACCTCTGGAGATGAAACTAAGACGTACAGCTCTGGGTTGGTTTCCATATGGCGCCCGGTTGAGATAATGACTTCATAATTACCTGGATGTTCACAGTCCGCACCGTTTGGCTCAGCAGCTGTCGCCTCTGCTGCCTCCGTCGTAGCTCTGTGCAGCGGCCGGCGCCTGGAGACCCTTTGACCAAGCACCCATTAACCAACACATAAAACACACAGCCATCAGTGAGCCTATAGCGTTACACCGTATGGAGCCACAGATTTCTGTCATCTGCACTGGGTTTCCTATGACAACTGTTGTTGTGATGGAACACTCTTTGATGAGCTCAGGGGTATGTACAGTATAGGGCAGAGGTGGGCAAACTAAGGCCCGCGGGATGATTTAATCCGGCCACTGACTTGTAGAGCACAAACTCCTGAGTATGTCCAAAAAAAAAGTAAGTCCCTAGCCCATTCCTGTACGGAGTTATGATTTTTTAAAAGAAATAACCAGTGTGCTCATTCCAGCCACTAGGGGGCAACTTAAATTTAAAAAGAGGAAATAATTTCACACGTGTCCAGTAGAGGGCACTGACATAATAAGAGATCAGGGTAACACATTATAGACACGTGGTAAATGGTCTACCCCAGAGTGTGGAGTGAATTAATAATGACTACATTGCACTTTGAGAAACTAGTGACACGTTATTATTATTTATTACAGTCCTGTTGGGCTTTTGACCAAATCAGCACTATTTTAAAATCACAGTTCATTATTATTCATTTATGGGAAAAATGTTTTCTCGATAGTATTTTCCTGTTTACATTATGTGTGGGCTGCAACCCACCGAGGAAGCTGGATTTCGGCCCACGACCCAAATGAGTTCAACACCCCTGGTTTAAAGGGTGTAAAATATTTTCACTGACATAAAGAAGGATACTACATACGTAACTGCTGCAATTTGTTGCACTTTTGTAATGTGTCATTACAGTCAAATTGAGAGTTGTACTTGTTTGAAATGCTCCAAACTGGTCCGAGTTCGAAAACACAATGTGGCCTTTGCATCAAAAAGTTTGCCCATACCTGGTATAGGCTGTGGCCTGGGCTGGACTAGATCAAGACTATCTGACTGGAGTATTTAACCTGTTATTGACAAGGTTACGTCACTCGCTGCGCCGCTATGTTGTAGTCATAGACTGTAATTCTATCAACAGTAACATGCGCAGACGTTATTAGCCAAAACTAATCATGGATGAAGGAGTCGAGGATTTTGCTTCCGCGTTCTCGTCAGTTTATATTCAGTTTACATTTTCTGAATTGGACTACAGCTGTCGTCACGTCCACTAATTGCTGATTGGTTTATTTCAATGGCAATCTGTGCGCGTTAGGCCTGCCCGTTCATACTGCTCCAATTGCTCAGTTAAGGGCCTGTCACAATAGGCGCACGGGCACTATGCGATCATTTGCGGCCTCAAAATATGAAGGTCGTGCGAACACTCTCTCTTGGCGCGCGGGCATCTGCACGAGCGACCGCTGTTGACCGCATGAAAAGGTGTGAATCGCAGTTGGATCATCAGTCGCAGCTGAATGTCATACATGCACAAAATTCAGTGGAGGTCGATTGCGACTGAATATAGCTGCAGCAGAGCGCTACAGTCGCGAGAATGGTGAAAGATAAATCGCCTCAGTCGTGCTGATGGTGAGATCGCACTATCAGTCTTGTGTGATTCCTGCTGTAGGTACTGTATATAGAGGCTAGATGCTGTTTCCTCTTACCCCGTTTGGTCTTCACTGTGGCTTTGGTGAGTACCTTTACTTTTGCAGCATCTTGTTGACTTGTCCCTTCGAGGTTTAGTGTGGAAGACGAGGAGGACGTCTGTGCACTTTGACGCATGACTGGCAACAGTGACGCACGGCTGTCCACAATCAATGTCTGTGGCCCGTGAAACACTCGCTCACCAGCCGCTCTAGTAAACCCAGCTTTCCCCGGTAAGCCTTGACCCCGTACGGTCAAGTCTTGTTCGTTAGATTCTCCAGGCTGGAGCTGGTGTAGCTCAGTGTGGCTTTGACTGAGGTTCCCACCCCTCTGTGCGTCTGGACCTGGCACGGTCAGGACCAGGAGGCAGAGCTGGTGCGACGTATGGCCTTTCCTGAGACCTCAACAAAAAGGATTTTTGCACTTACACTGACAAAAAAAAAAAAAAAAAAAACTCTCTTTGCTCTTAAAGTTATATTCATTTCCCCTTATTTTAAAGGCAACGTTTCTTATTACATGTATTTTTTTACTAAATCAAAATGAGTCAAATTGAGTAATTAACCGTATGAAGATTTTTTTGGGCTTTGTATGTTGGAAGCAAGAGCGCTGACAACTCAGCCAGTCTGCCTTTGCAGCACCCATGAGCCCTTCTTTAGATCACGTCCAAAATCAGCTGCTGCAGCCTTCTATGAATGTTATGTAAGACTGTAGAAATCTGGAGCAGCACAGTGCAGTCAAACACCCCATGCTGTTTGGGAACCAAACCTGAAACCTTGTTTCTGTGAGATGAGAGCAGTTACCCAAAAGGCATATATTCAACAGCGTTAAAAATACTTATTCATTTATTTATTTGAGCATACATTTTGCTCAAAAGGAGTGGGCCGAAGCAAGAAGCTTATGATTTTGTAGATGATGTTCCTATGCTGTGTGGTGCATTAAAAGATGAGGTTTATGAGCCCGATGGGAGGGTCCCTCTCAACAGATTCATAGTTTGCCTAATTCTCTTTTCTTTATTTTGTTTTGACCAATAGAAATGACAACTGTTCTGCTTTAGATAATCAAATATACATTGATAACTGATTAGTGGCAACTAATTTCTTCTTCTCTGTACTTTTCAAAAGTCTTTTGTTTGTATTTATATTTGAACAGGTTGATGTTTGGACATTGTTTCATCTCCATCTCCAAATTATTCCACAAATGCACACCTTTAATTGTAGGGCTGACACTTTTCAAAGTTGTGCTATGTTTCTGAATCCTAAAGTGTAATTCATCACATAAATCATAAAACCAGTGCGCTCTTGGAACCTTCTTTGTATTTGAGCCGGTAACAGTTTGCATCTTGCTTTGTATAACATCTGTACAGTTTGGAACTCAACAATGACACAAAACTTCATGATCTTTGATTTAAAAATAATGAGTTTGTGTGGTCAAAAAACCCAACTTTATGAATTACTCGAACAGCTCTTTTTTTGTAGCATTACTATTGGTTTTACTGTGTTTCTATAGGTACTACCCCAAACCACAGTGCAATCATTTAAATAGGGCAGTATACAGTAAGAGAACAGTATAAGGTATGTAGAGCTTTGATGTGTAAAATGTGCTTTGCTTTTGCTGCAATGCTTCTTGAAATTTTAGTAGTTATACATTTAATGTGAGATTTCCAAGTATTTCTGTCATCTATAATAACTCCAAGGAATTTGATTTCATGCACCGCTCGATAACAACACCCTCTATCTGAATTACTTCCTGAGCATTGGGATTGCAGTTGCCAAGTATCATCATTTTGCTTTTACTCAGGTTTAAAGATAGTTTGCTTTGTTTGAACCATTTATTGAGACTCTTGAGTTCCAAGTTAACAATCCACACAGTTGTTGTAAATGGTCACCTGATGCAAAAATATTATTTGTATCATCTGCAAACAAAATGAATTTAAGTATTTGCGATGTTTTACAAATGTCGTTTATAAACATATTAAACAATTTTGGACCCAACATAGAACCTTGAGGTAAACCACACATCATTTCTCGACAGCTCGACTGATAATCTCCTATTCTCACACATTGTTTCTATTTTTTTAAATAACTGGTAACCCACTGTAGAGCTACCCCCTATCCCATAATGTTCAAGTTTATCAATTAATATATCGTAGTTTATTGTATCAAACGCTTTACTCAGGTCAATAAATAACCCAATTGCATATTTCTTATTATCTACAGCATTAGTTATTTCTTCAATTATATCACTCCAATTTCAAATTACTTTAAAAATGATCACAATTTTCCTGAACTGCTGTAACATTCCTCCTAATCCTGTGGTTCCAGTAATCCACAGTACATAAGTTTTACATTTGTGCTTCAACAAAGATGTTCTGCCAGAGCACTCAATGACTAACAGAGGCAGAAATCTGTTTGTTAAAATATTCATGTACATGTAGCCTGGCCCTGGGAGACACATTCAAATCCTTAACCTTGTCGTAGCAAGTTTGGGGACACTTGCTAATGCCAGAGGCACCGTTTTAAAAGTCTACTATTTCTGCAGCCTTCCAGTGGAGCGGGGGACTATACAAAGCTTCTCTGTCTGCTTTACTCTTCCCACTACTTCGACATAAAGGGACCAAGATTCTCTCTTTTTTCTGTCTCTCCAATCAAATCGAGCTTTACTATTTAGATTTCTGGCCTAATGTAGCTGTGTTGTTCCATGCTCAACTGTACATTTATAAATCCTAAAAGCAATTGTTAGTTGCCAAAGTTGGTCAGATTTAAGGAGCTCAGGACCGCAGAGAACGTTCATGTATTTAAGAGCAGGCTCAAGACCCACCTTTTTAGCTTAGCTTTTAAGTGACATCTATTTATTTAGTCCTAATTATATATTGTATATATATATATATATATATATATATATATATATATATATATGATGCGGGGCGTATTGTTTTAAATGTTGTAATCTCGGTATGAAAAGCGCTTTATAAATAAAGTTTGATTAATTAATTGATTTAAATTGTCTTTAAAAGCTTTTAGGATTTTTAAAAGCATTATTGTAGTACTTCAGAATATTCATTTTTTATGATAAAAACAATAAATGTGGCCTTTCCTGGACTAGCAAGTAAATGCTGCGGCCGCACTGAAAACTGCTGCTTTGTCGGGCATCAGTAAAGACAAGCTCCACACAGCCTCACAGTAGCCTACACCAGTGTTTTTCAACCTTTTTGGAGCCAAGGCACATTTTTTCATTGAAAAAATTACGAGACACACCACCAGCAGAAAATGTTAAAAATGTAACTCTGTTAGCCTATATTCACAATATAAAGTAGTTCTCATCAAAGCCACTGTCACCGCCACCTGTCGCATCCATGCATCACTAATTCTCTTGTCTCAAAGAAATGAGCTACCTGCGACCACTTACTGATATGGAAGAGTATTACATACTCTGCCGATCACTAGACAGCACAGGGACAACGGTACATTATTTGCGGATAATAATTCATTTGTTTTCAAAAAAATTTTTTAGACCAACTAGGTGAAATTGGATAATTTCCCAAGGCACACCAGACATTATCTCACGGCACACTAGTGTGCCACGGCACAGTCGTTGAAAAACACTGGCCTAGACAACATCCCAATCTCACCTGCCTGTACCAGTAAACACACAAACATTTGTAAAATAGCTGCAAAGTTTGAAGAATGTCAGAAGCAGACAGTGAGCGCATGTTAAAGTAGTAGTAAACTGCACATTTATAGGTATGAAAGACTGCTCATACTTACACTTCACAGAAGTCCATCTAATCCACTCTTCTTTGGGCTGCAGCCTAAAAAAAAAATCCACATGGTCCAAAGGTAAACTTTTCATCTGCGTGCATGTGTCCTGGTCCTCTGACGGCTCCTCACGTGTCACTGTTTTGTACATTAGACGTGTTTGTGCAAGTTTGTAGCTGATTTTAACCGGTAACTAGAGCTCCTATTGTCATCAATAACATAGCCTACTAATCAAACAGGTGGAGTCCTTCAGAAATCTGGGGGTGGTGATAGACTGTTCCTTGTCTTGGAAACACCACATTGACTTAATCTGTAAAAAGAATAAACAAACCATATATTTTCTCACCTCTGTGATTCTCAGCGTCCTGCAGTTCTGTAACGCCGTGTGGTACAGCTGTCTCTCTGTTACTGCAAAATCTGGACTGAGACGCTTGATTAAAATCTGCTCGAAGATAGGAGGTCAGACCTGGATGGACATACAAGGCCGCATAACAACACTTTGCAGCTGGCTAAGAACATCACCTCAGACCCCAGCCATGTTTTGAACTCTGAATACTGTATGTGCTGTTACCAGGACGGCGGTACCGTGTGCTGCGCTTTAACAAGGTCAGATTGAGGAACTCCTTTGTTCACTCATAAACGTGAGTGTGTCATGGCGAGTGGACAATTGTTTTTCATGTTTTTGTGAAATGTCTTATATGTGTGTCTTTGTATTTTGTGTTGATAAGAGCTGCTGAACTTTGAAAAACTAATTTCACATCCTTGCATCTGACCATAAAGTATTTATCTATCTATTACACTTAAATCACCTTATTGGCACGATCCTCTTTCCGTGCCTTGTTTGTTTGGCCAAGTGATTCCCTGGACTTGACCTGACAGGCGCTGCAGCATCACGGCGCCTAGAATTTTTTTCCAGAATGCGACAGGACTCAATTAAAACGCACCACGAGATAATTGATGAGATCTTTTATTAAAACCGCGATTAGATTAAAATTTGATTAATTGCACAGCCCTATTTCAAAGCAGTTTACATTACAATTATGTTTTATTTTTCAATATCCTTAAATGGTTCTCTTCTTATCAATATTATATTATGTAAAAATGAATAAGCAGCATGATGAAAAAAAAAAATCCAACAACTTAAATTACATTTTGTGCTGTGACGGGCTGTCCATTCTCTGTATGACCGCAGCAGGAGCTTGGTTTGCATTGCCGGCAGTAAGTCAGACCTGTTCCCAGTGCATGTTGGTCTCCGCCAGGGCTGCCCTTTGTCACCGGTTCTGTTCATGATCTTTTGGACAGAATTTCTAGGTGCAGCCAGGGACCGGAGGGTGTCCGGTTTGGGAACCTCAGGACCTCATCTCTGTTGTTTGCAGATGATGTTGTTCTGTTGGCTTAATCAGATCAGGACCTTCAGCTGCACTGGGGCTGTTTGCAGCTGAGTGTTCCAGGCACGTCCTATTGGGGGAGGCCTCGTGGAAGGCCCAGAACAGCTGGGGGGGATTGGATAAATAAAAAATACAAGTTGGAAAATGTGCCGATAGTTCTGTGCATGCACAGCCGTGTGTTTCCACAGTACACCGTCTCCCTTTCCCTCAACATGCCAACCCACACTCCAATGTGTCACACGGAGATATCCATGAAGCTTTTCCAGGTTCAGAATTCTTCATCAAACCTTTTTCTGACCCCGTTTTGGATTTGGGTCCTTTCAATTCATTTGTTAAACCCTCGGTCACCAACCTTAGCGTCACTATTGATCATTTTAAACTAGACAAGTAAGTGAATGCGGTTGTCAAATCTGGCTTTTATCACCTCAGGCTTTTATCCAATTTCAAACCTTGTTTACACCGGAAAACGTTTGAGTAGGTCTTTCACGCTTTTATTTTTTCTAGACTTGACTACTGTAATGATACACTGGTATCAGTCACTTTGTACTTTCCCACTTACAGTTAGTCCAAAATTTTTGCAGCGCGTCTTTTAATTGGGAGCAAGAAACACGAGCAAATCACCCAGAGTTTAGCCTCCTTGCACTGGCTATGGGTCCATTTAAAGATTTTATTGTTTGTATCCTTGCGTCTGCTGCCATGGTCACCGGTGTACAACAGAGGAAAACTGCCCACTGCTGGTGTTTTATAACGAACTTTTATAACAGCTCATCATCAAACCTAGGGGTTATAAAAATACCAAGAATAGAATTTATATATATTGATTGTCAGTTGGATTGTATCAAATCTGTGTCTATCTAAAGCAAAAAAGACATTTCTGTTATGACCTTTGCTGTCATGGAAACTGCTGGCACAATCCTCATCCCAACACAAGATTCATGCTGCAAGAAGACACACGTTGAATACCTACAAAGCTCTGACATTTTCTAGACTGAAGTGTGATGGTAAGCAATTTGTCACTATCTTTAATGGAGAGTTACTTCCAACAGCAGCAGATGTAGCAGCAATTGTAGCTTTGATTAAATGGCAATTATATATAAAAAAAGGAAGAGCCCTTATAATTTCTGTTGTCAGGAGTTGGCTTTCTATCACCACCCTAATGGAGAAAATAAACAACTAATAACATGTTATTCAGAGGGAAAAGCTGACACTGCCACTTGGTCAGAAAAACATGCACTATATTAGGGCCATTATAATAAGTTTCTGCAATGAGCCCCCAGTGACATGTAATGCAGAAAACTGTAACCAAGAATGGTCTGTCTCCTTGTGAACAACTTAAATGGTAAGGTATGGCTATTATTAGGATCATGAGACATATTTTCCACATATGGACAGAATCCAAGCAGAATCTTAAAGGAACAGGCCACTGTTTTTCCATACTGAGATATGTTCTGAGCTTAGACAAGTTGATACTACCTGTCTGGTCTTTGTGCCGTGGAAGAGCTTGGTCGCTTCTAACTTCACCCCGTTTGGGGCCATAGGAATACATTGGGAGAGGCCAATTGCTAACAACATCTTTGGTCGTTTTGCGTGACTGAGGGGACGCACAAAGACCAGACAGGTACATATCAACTCGTCTAAGCTCAGGTAAGAACATAACTCAGTATGTAAAAACGGGGGCCTGTTCCTTTAAGGATGAGCTGGATAAAGCAGCAGACAAGGCTGTTTGTAACTAAGACTGAGCACACACATGGAGCCCCTAAAGGCAACTAAAAAACTACAGAGATAACTGTTTACACAAAAGTAAATCTCTCTCTCTAGGCCACCCAAAACAAGTGTCTTGCATAGAAACTAGAATAAGGTAAAGTTGAATTATTATTGTGTCTTACATACAGAATACTACATACAGAAGTTCCACTAATAGGGAACGTGAGCAGGGATTAGACCGTCGTGAGACAGGTTAGTTTTACCCTACTGATGATGTGTTGTTGCAATAGTAATCCTAGTAATAGGTTTACTATTGTTGCTTTTGTGAATTCTGCTTCACAATGATAGGAAGAGCCGACATCGAAGGATCAAAAAGCGACGTCGCTATGAACGCTTGGCCGTCACAAGCCAGTTACCTATGTTCGGTGCAACCTTGCAATGATAAAATCTAAAAAAACCAACTTTGCAAATGCTTTCAATTTTACAAAAACGACCAAGGAAAAAAAAGAAAACATACAAAAAGATTTGCACAGAACTATCAGGAGTTCAAATGATGATGTACGTATGCACATTTTCATCTCAATATCATTGCTACAAAGACAAAAATAAAAGTATATCAAGTTTATATTTTTCCTTTAACAAATTGAAACCTCCATTAATCCGAAATTCAAGTCCTTTTCGGTTTTGGGGTCGTTTGAATAGTGAAAATGTTGACCAGTCCAAAAGGCTCTGGAGAAGATAAATCATGTATCTTTACCATTGTATAAAGCAAGGCCAAACACGAATTTACATAATTTATGCAGCTTTATGCATTTGACAAAAACAGGCATGTGTGGCTCAAAGCATCGCACCACTTAATATGCAACTATTCTGTGCTAATTTCCATTTCCTTGCTTTAATATAGTCAAAAACAAGAGTAGAGCTATGTTGTGTTTTGTGTAAGAAAGTCACAGAGACTTCTTTCATTCAGACCTATTTTCTTGATAATGTTAAAGCTAAAACTTATACTGTAGGGATCATACTGTCAGCTCTGCTCTAGTTTCTTTTAAATACAAAGAATTCTGAGATGTAAGCATCGGCGCCGCAGCCCCCCATGGTTTGGTGTTAGATGGTGGTAAAAAGGAGAGTCGTGAGAGGGAATCACACTCTCATTTATTACATGTACTTTGTGTAGAATCAAGAAACATACTTGCAATTTAAGAAACCTGTCAGCTAACTGGCATCTTAAAGTTTCACATTACAATACTGTATGTTGCTAAGACACAAGAGAAAATCATCTGTGCTACATTGGGAAACATGGAGGCGATATCAAACAAACTCATGCTCCTACTGCTCAGCTAGACGCCAACAGTGCTATCTTTGCCGTGGGTTATCAAAATAAAGCATTTAGCAGAAGACCTAATTGATATTTGTCCACCTGTTCTAAAATCAAAGCAGCAACATCTCCATGGAGACGAGCTAGTGATGTCCCGCTCCCAAACTGAAATATTTTGTCTTGGTAATTAACTCGGCAGCCCCCCATGGTTTAGTGTTAGATGGTGGTAAAAAGGAAGTCGTGAGAGGGAATCACACTCTGCGCGAGCTTATTATATGTACAGCTACTTTGTGTAGAATCAAGAAACGTACTTGCAATTTAAGAAACCTGGCAGCTAACTGTTATCTTAAAGTTTCACATTACAATACTGTATGTTGCTAAGATACAAGAGAAAATCATCTGTGCTACATTCGGGCTATCTTTGCTGTGGGTTATCAAAATAAAGCATTTAGAAGAGGACCTAACCTGTACTAAAATCAAAGCAGCAATATCTCCATGGAGACGAGCTAGTGATGTCCCGCTCCCAAACTGAAATATTTTGTCTTGGTAATTACCTAATTTTTTACTTCGAAACCATCATCTCATGGTATTTGCTTGTTGCTGTCTTTTTGATCCTCAGTCAGATCAACACAAAATCGCTGGTGGAGTTTGCTTTTCTAATGCCGCAGTATTCTTTAAGTCATAAGATTTCAAAAGAAACACCAGGCCAAAAAGTGTAAGTGTCACAATTTCCAGAGTCCTGATGTAAAATACATAAAGTCAGTGATCCAATATTTACTGAGACATTCACTGTTATGATTTCAGAGCCCTTGTAAAAGAGAATTTGTATCAAACATGGGTCCCCTTCTGAAGGATTTAAGAGAAGAAGAGAACTCTTTGCAAGGGACACATTTGCAAAATAAAGTAAATCAAAATTTGGAAGAGGAGTGGAGGAGCAGTGTGGTTTTCATCCATTGTGGAACTGTGGACCAGCTCTATACCTGGGATGAATTAGCAGCTCCAAATCAAGTATGCCGTGTTCTTGTTCACGAGTGAGGGACGAATGGAGTGTGAGATCGACAGATGGATCGATGCGGCGTTGGCAGTGATGCGGCGTTGGCAGTGATGCGGCAGTGATGCGGCGGCTGTATTGGACTGTTGTGGTGAAGAAAGAGCTGAGTTGAAAGGCAAACCTCTCGATTTACCGGTCGATTTCTCCTACCCTCACCTACATGTAGTCACAAGATCTGGGTGGCATGGGCGCAATTGTTATTGGTGAAAGTGAGACCAATAATGTTTTGAACTTTGTACTTATAAATCAAATCCTATACCCACATTACGTGTGACTCTATACATGTTTACCCTGTTGCAGTTTTTAACATTGCCATCAGACGCAGTCAAATGACCACTGCTCTCTTTTAAAGCAGAGTTGAGTAGGTGGAAGTCATGAGCCAAAGCACAGCGCCAAGTCTTTGAATAATACCTGCAGTCAACCAATTATTTTTGTAAAGCCTGACAGCTGCAGTGTTCACTGTGGAAAAACACACTTCGTCAATTGCCAAGTTTCTTTTGAGCAGAAACCACAGAGATACATCTCGAACTATAGCCTAATGCTACCAAGTGCTGAGTATCCCCCTGGTTCAGGTTTTCCTTGCCTCAGTTGGTGTCCTGTTGCCCACATTAGCCTTGTCAGTCGTCGAACCACAGCTCTGTCGGTTTGATGCAGCCGAAACTGCAGAGAGCTGATGCACCTTCACCTTGAGGTGCACAGGCCATACGTTCGCCAAATGAAAGCAGACGGTGATCGATTTCTTCAGAAAGAGCAGCGTTTGCAGCAGGAGGAGGTTAACTAACTCGATCGCCAGATGAAAACTGGTCATCTCTTTCTGTTGAAATTCATTAAGTTTCGTAAGACTGATTTACAGCTTTACAAATAACCAAATGATTATATAGTTAGCATTTGTTCTGGCAAAACTGCTGTGAAATGTACACAAAGTGGCCACAGCATATCGTGAAACATTCACAAGTGGCAGGGTTCAGGCTAAACATGATTTTATGGCTTTTGACAAACTCACTGAAAACCATAAATGTTCAATTTTTGTGTGCTTTTAACACATAGCGTAGGCCAATGCTGTGGAAATCCCATAATAAAGAGAAAATAATATTATTTTGTTCAGTTGTTTGTGTTTACAGCCATGTCTGATCAGCAGACATGGCTGAAAATGTCGGCTTAGAAAATTTCATTAACCTCTGTTCTTAAAGCCCAAACATCTTTTGTTGAATTTTCATTTCAACTCTGCTCCGTACGACTGGAGCCATTTATACCAATCTGTAAAACTCAATCGCATCTTTCAAAAACAGCAGTGCCCATGTTTTTAATGAATATCCATTCTTATGTTTCTGTTCTACAGTATGCCATTGTCCTGCATGTTTGTCAGAATGCAGTGTGTTTTTATTCTTTGTATCTTGCAACGGCCTCGGCCAGATTAATTTAATAACTTTTATCTAAATGTGAGTGGACAATCACAAAAGTGCCCGGGCATCTTTATTTTTTGCAAATGTTGATCTTTTTTCAATTCAGCTACATACCTTAACTACATAAGAATACTGTTAGATCGACGTGTGACCAATCAAGGAGTAATCTGTTACTACAGTATATCCTTTATCCAGTGTTGGGGAGTAACGGAATACATGTGCCGCCGTTACATATTCAGAATACAAATTTTGAGTAACTGTATTCTGGTACAGTTACTGTTTAATCAGGGGTATATAGAATACAGTTACTTTGCCAATATCAAGTGAATACATCGTGGTACTAATTTTTAAATTTCAGCTTCATATCGCACGTCATTCATAAGAAAGAGAACATGTTAAATCAGTCTAAATTAGTGCTGTCCAAAATATTGAGTTATTAACGCATTAACACAAATCAAAGATCAGTTCTTTCCTTAGATAAAAATGCGAGTTAACTATGGCATTCATGAAATTAATCGCGATTAAATATGCTAGGACGCCCTTTTTGCCTACACGAGGGAGACACGTGCACAAGGAGCCCAAAGTAGGAGGGGAGAGAACAAGATGGCAAATTAGTTCTGTCCTCTTACCTTTTTGCTGTCGTTTCAATCATTTAGCATGAAAGCTGCTTGTTGCTAGCTGTAAGCTAAGTTAGCGGATGAGGCGACAGGCTGCAGTTTGTCACACTTTCCCAAAGTCCTCGACAGTGGCGCAGGGAGTAGAGCGGGTCGTCTTGTGAAATGGTCGGCGGTTCGAATCCCGTGGGTGCACACTGTGTCCTGAGGCAAGACATTTCACCCACCTTTTGCCTCCAGTGTCTGCGTACACTGGTGTATGAATGAGCGTGTGAATGGGTGACTGGTTCCTTGTGTAAAGCGCTTTGAGTGCCTAAAGCAGGTGGAAAGGCGCTATATAAATGTGACCATTCATTCCTCTGTCAAGTGGGATGCAAAGTAATGCAGCGATTCTCCCAATGGTTGATAAAAGACTGTCCTCCCAACATAAAATAAAGAGTTAAAACGTATCCGTTGAGTATTCAAACATACTCCACGTGCGAGCCATGATTTGCCAGTGTTACAATCTGCAGACTGGAGCGGCTGCACATTTGTGACAGCACAAACGCAACCTGTTCTCCCGGTGAGCATTAAGCACTCTTGTCTAATTCTTGGTAAATAAGCAAATTAAGCATTAATAAACGGCAGTGCAACAAACATGTTTTTAATCCTACATCGAGTGTATGTACAATATATTGTGTGTTTAAGTGAAAGTATTATTCAGAATACAGTACTCCGATTGTCCAGAGTAATGGAATATGTTGCACTCAGATAATGGACTGGATGGTACAATCCCGGAATCCACATATCCCAAGGTGGTTATACTATGAACTGAAAATAGGAGAGATATTGAGACAAAGTACAAAACCATTTTAAGGCAAGTATTCAGGATTCTGTAACAAAATACATTTTTAAAGTATTCTCATTCACTGACAATACACACTGCTTTTATCCTGTCTAATTACAATCAAATATGTTGTATAGCATCTTTGCAAAGAGCTGAGGACTGTCGCCCTGAAGTGTACAGCCTGGACATTATCTGCTCCATGTTGAACCAAACGCTGACTGAAATGACTCATTCTTGAGGAGCTGCCCGCGCTTGGCCCCTGTCACTCACTGCAATAGCCCACGATGTACTTCCATTGATTTGTGCGCCGCCAAGCCTCACGGGAAACTGATAATCCAATCACACATGGCTAAGGCCCTGACATGAAAAACACAATTTAAGCTGCTGCAGTCTTCCAAGCGCCCTGGGTGAATCGCTCTGAACACTCTTATTTTCTTCAAATGGGTTTTTCAGCTTGACAGAGGGATGATTTATACAAGCCGATTGCTCCAGTTTTAATTCCTAAATTCACTATCAAAATGAACACACTTTGTGCTAATTAGTTAAAACTCAAAATTTGCAACAGTAATGTCCCCAGAGTTGAATAGTTTAAAAGTCTTAATTTCATACAGCCAGAGAGATGTGTTTTTGTTCACAGAGTTATATGAGAGTTATAAGTCGCCCAAAGGCAGCGAGTCAAATGAAAAAAATCGACACTTAAAAGTTTTGCATCATAACTTTCTTATTACTGCACAGTTGCTTTTCTCTGACTTTTTGCTGCTATATTGGAAATCTTTGTGAAGTAACTGAACACTTTGGAAAGGTTGTCAAACCAGACAAGTAAACACAGAACTTAACTTAAAGAAGTAGCAAGGTAAGAATAAAGGTTCTTGAGTCATCTGTACTCTATAGTTGAAGTGTTGAACGTTTCGCCTCTCTCATCCAAAAGCCTTCATCGGCGACACTAAAGTTTCAGCTCAGCTTGCAGACTATATATAGACCACAGGGAGGAGTTTAGCTTGGCTCAGTCCCTCCCCTCCTATTAAGGGGCTACACTCACCTGTGTGGTAAACATCTTTGACGGAAAGAAGACTGAAACTCAGGTGTGAGTTAGGTCGTTAGGACTTAGAACTACAAAGACTCATAACTACAAAGATTTTTACCTACAGGTGAGAGTTGCTGATGAAGCTTCTTGAACTGATAAGCAATTTCCAACCCAATCAAACTGTATCTCTATAGCACATTTTATAAATAAGAATTTCCAGAATGCAACACATAAGAGATGGGAACAAAATGTCAAATTACAGCTTCAAAACTTGTCTGTACATTTTTCCTTTGTATATTTTAACTCTTAGGGCCAGATCTAAGAAAAGGTGCGCAAGCTCTAACTGACAAAAGGAACGCACCATATCTTGTGATGGTGCTGCTGTTGCGTTATGTGCCTGTACCACTTGCGAGAGGGCGTCGCTTATAGGTCGACTGAGGATTGGTTTACAAGCAGCACTGAGAGCAGTGCGCTGATGTCAGCCTCACATTCATTTCCTTGTTTACATCACGCTACTTTGTGTACTTAAGCATGATAGGCTCTCACAGGTCAAACTAAAAACTTGATTAACCCCATTGTGATGTAAACAATGTTCCTGTCTCGAGAGAAAGAGCTGTAGCCTATGCCGGTCCCGCTGTGGCGCGGATCGGCCCTCGCTTGGCCATAAACGCGAAACAAAACAAATGCATATGTTCACCCCTCACTCCCCACAACACCTCCTCCTCGCCCCTTCCCAGCCACAGAGTCTGGTTGGACGAAAAAGTGTTTCTCTACCCCCTGTACCTCCCATTTAAATGCGCCAAGTCTGCAATATCGCAATGTGCGCTCCTACTCAGCGCAAAATGTTACGCTATAGTCTGCATTTGGAAACACTAGATCGGCCCTTTAACTACTAGCGCCATATTGAATCAAAGTCAATGAATACATGAAACAAAACAAAAAACAAAAACAACAGACTGCCAGAAAAGATAAAGGAAAAACAAAGCAACCGACAAGTGCATTATCAAGTTTATATACTAGTGTCCAGATGTAATTATCCAGATGTGATCTGGCACTGAGTCAGAAAAGGCGTGGAGGTCTCTGTGTGGAGTGATTTTGTGTATCAAGGGTGGGTTCATTCTTTTCTAAACATGAAACGGCCACAACTCCAGGTAAGGTATTCCCCTGACCAAGGTCTGCAGAAAGGTCCCGCCGGGTGACCCATAATCTTATAGGTTAGGAGTCAATGCAGTACATCAATAAAGTCGTGTTGCTTTTAACTGATTGTCTAAGGGGAACTTGCAGCTTAAATTTATCCACAAGTATTTTATTCTATTTCAAATAAGAGCAAACTGAGGAGAGACCAGGGTAAAGACATAAACGATACTTATTTGTTTTCTCAAACAAACAAAAGTGTGAATAATTTTGAAGCCATACGTGCTGACAAATGTGGATAACAATGTGAACAAATTTTTCTTCAATTGCTGTTCTTCAGGATGACCTTAGATAAATGCACAGATCCTTGTGCAGTAGAAGTTTCGATGCAGTCTCAAAGCGGTATCCAGTCTGCTCCTTTGGATGAGCTGCCATGTCCCACTGTGGGCTGAGTGTAGGTGATGGGACGGGGCCAGGTGGCGTCCCTCTGTAACATCTGTCCTTAGCTGGAGCTGTCTGTGATAAATGTGTCAGTGTAATCAGCCTTCAAGTGCGTCTCAGCGGGACCACACCAGCTCCACTCACCACAAAAACCTGTGCTAGCAAGGGGACTGAGAAGAACGAAGTGCACTGCATAAACACACATACATATATAATATATATATATATAAAGAGACCGGCCGCGGAGGGTGAGGAAGAGTTTATATAGATATAAATATAAGTATATATATATTATATATATATATATATATATATATATATATATATATATATATAAATAAAAAACTCTTCCTCACCCTCCGCGGCCGGTCTCTTTTTCCTCCAAGCTCGGGATCTGCTGGAGCCACTCCTCCAGTTTGGGGCCACTGCCCCGAGTGCCCCAACGACCACGGGCACCACTGATGCCTTCACTCTCCAGGCCTTCTCTAGCTCTTCTCTGAGCCCCTGGTATTTCTCTAGTTTCTCGTGTTCCTTTTTCCTGATGTTGAAGTCGCTTGGTATTGCTATGTCAACCACCACGCTTTCCTCTGCTCTTTGTCCACCACTACAATGTCCGGTTGGTTCCCATTACCATTCTGTCCGTCTGTAACTGGAAGTCCCACAGGATCTTGGCTCGGTCATTCTCTACCACCTTTGGAGGTGTTTCCCACTTTGACCTTGGGGTTTCCAGCCCATACTCTGCACAGATGTTCCTGTACACTATGCCCACTTGGTTATGGCGCTCCATGTAAGCTTTCCCTGCCAGCATCTTACACCCTGCAGTTATGTGCTGGATTGTCTCATTGGCCTCTTTGCACAGTCTACACCTGGGGTCTTGTCTGGAGTGATAGATCTGGGCCTCTATTGCTATATATATATATATATATATATATATATATATATATATACTGTATACTCACCTATATATATATATATATATATATATATACTTATTTAAAAAGGCCTATTAGTCTATTACTCTTTGAAGTTTCTATGTAGCCTCCGACTGTTTTCTATTTCTGCCCGTTTTGTTTGGAACTATGAAACAAGAGCCCAGTAGCTATTCATTTCACACCAGCCCGACACAACGTGAGTGCACTCAGATACTTAGGCATTGAACTAGTGAAACTTCCAAGTAGAGGTGGCAATATTGACTCTCTCCTCTTAAAAAGAGAAGCGTTCTGGATTTATACTTTGGACACTTTGAGACCGAGAGGTTTGAATGAAGACTTTGACCTAAGACCGTTTCTATGACTCATTTTACTTGGGTGATTTCAACAGTCCTGACATCTTTACCACAGGTGCTGTTTGTATCATATCGTCACTGTGGTACTGTTGGTAGAATTGTGTCATTCCTGTATATATTGTATATAATATGTAAATATATATATTATATATTGTATATAATATGTAAATACTTTTTTCTTTTTTGTTTTGTTTTGTGCCATACATTTGAGTGTGGCTTTTCTTTAATAAAAAAAAAAAACATCACACTGTGGGCACTTGCCTCCTTGTTATGACTTGGATACACCTATATGACGATACTTCTCTGTTGTTATGCATTGCTTTTCAATACTCAAGTGTAACAAAAGTACCTTTGATGTCCTTTTATATAATATTCTGTACAACTTGTTAATACTTATCCTTGGGTTTGCACACACTGTGTGTATGTGGGTGTGTGTATATATTTTTTTGAGATCATGTGACCTCATTAGAGACTCAATATAAACAGGTGTGTTGTCCCCGCTCTTCTTCATGTCTGAGGAAGGGCTGGCTTAACGCCGAACGTCACGACTTGGTGCAAGTTAATAAACTGCGGGAGCAAACTTGAGCTGTGCGGTACTCTTTTTCTCTTTGTTTGTTAATTCATCTTTTTGGGTTCAGCATGCTAGCTTAAGAACTTGGATGTGTGCGCCTGCTCTACTCACACTGAATTAATTTTGAAGCCATACGTGCTGACAAATGTGGATAACAATGTGAACAAAGTTTTTCTTCAATTGCTGTTCTTCAGGATGACCTTATATGCACAGATCCTTGTGCAGTAGAAGTTTTGATGCAGTCTCAAAGGAGTATCAAGTCTGCTCCTTTGGATGAGCTGCCATGTCCCACTGTGGGCTGAGTGTAGGTGATGGGACGGGGCCAGGTGGCGTCCCTCTGTAACATCTGTCCTTAGCTGGAGCCTGTCTGTGATAAATGTGTCACTGTAATCAGCCTTCAAGTGCATCTCAGCGGGACCACACCAGCTCCACTCTCCACTCAGCCACAAAAACCTCCGACTGTTTTCTATTTCTGCCCGTTTTTTTCATTATGGAAATGTTAATTTGTTTTTATCTGACTTTATTCCTTGTTTTCACCTCTTGTTGTTGTTTTCTTCATCGCCTTGTTTCCCTCACTTTATTGTTGTGTTTCCGTCGCGTTTTTGTCACTTTGTAGTCATATTTTTGTCACCTTTTTTATCGCTCTTTAGTGGGTTTTTTGTGGCTCTTTTTTCTGCTTTTTCATCACTTTTTAATTATGTTTTTGTCGCTCTTTTGCTGCTTTTTTGTTATATTTTCTTCATCCTAGTTTTCGTGGCTCTTAGCTTTTAGATTTGGGTAAAGCCAAACTGGAGACAAAAGAGGTGAATTATCTCTTTGATGGCTGATGAGCCGGCTGTGTTCATTTTATCTATAGACTATGTAATACTATGGCATCCATCCATCCATCCATCCATCCATCCATTTTCTTCCACTTTTCCATTGTTGGGTCGTAAATCACGTTGCACCAGCCCCTATGGCTCCTCCTGCAGCTGGTGGAGGTCCACAGAAGGACGGCCTCATGGTTCTAACCGGGCCTGTTGGTCTCTCATAAGGGGCTTCTGAACCGCTCTTTGTCTGACCTGTCACCTAGGACCTGTTTGCCATGGGAGACCCTACCAGGAGCTCGAAGCCCCCGACAACAGAGCTACCAGGATCATTCGGGCGCTCAAACCCCTCCACCACGTTAAGGTGGCGGTTCAAGGGGTTCTCAAACTTTAAATCAAAAGGTCAAAAAATAAAATTCACAGAAGTCAAATGATCCGAATAATTTATTTTGTGCTCATTGCACTAAAAGAATTGGTTTTGTTGCCATTGAAACATATAACATAAACTTGGTAGATAAATAATACACGTTTAAAACGTTTAAACTATTAGAATATAAGGGCATGTAAAGTAGATTAAATGTGATAAAAACAACAAGAATCTGACTCAGAACAACAGTGTGAATTTATTAACAGCAGATATGACATAACGTAACATTTAAATAGTAAAAATATAAATGCATTTGTAAACATTACAATTCAAGGACCAGAGTGCATAATATAAAAATGATAATAAAAAATAATCAAGAGTAAAGAGCAGCCCCTATCACGAGACATGACTGATCTAAACGAACATCACTCAGACCGCTGTGATTGGAGTTCTTTATAACACTCATGGTTGGGAATGCACACTCACTATGATAAAGTTGTTTTTTTCCCCAAAACGTTTTCTTCATATTTCTGTTTAACCAGATCACTGCTATATTTTCTTAGCAAACTTTAAAAGCCAATTTTTCCCAAACTAAACCTCTGGCTGAGCGTCATTCATTTTCCAATAAGAAGAGCTTCATGTCTCCAACACCATAAATTAATGTATGTCACAGCTCTATGATCAGTTAAGGGTGCTGAAAGAATATAATCTATAATACCATCTTTATTCAATGATTCTGATACAAGCCAATAATCTAGTTGTGTTTAAAGGGCATTCTATTCTGCTACATACAGTTACTTACTTTTAGCAATGAGTGCAGTTTTTCGCTTCTACTGAACAGTTTTCTGTGGAAAAAAAAAAAAAAAACCTCCATATGGACCTTATTTTGGCTTGACTTTACTGGTGTGTGATATGTATGTTTATAGTCTGTCAGAAAACGGCTAAAAAGAGGGGAAAACTGAAATCCCCTGAGGTTTTCTTCCCCCTTGACTAGGCCACACCCCCTTGTATGACGCGCTGCCTTCTGTATCTATGGGTTCCAATGGATTACCATGGCAACGTCCCTAGAGTTGTATCCCAGCTGTGTGGAATGTTTACAGCTGTTCTAAATGATGTCACATGCTTAGTCATTATCACTACATCACCAAGTACCTGACTCTGTCATTCCCTATCACACGAGCGAAGCCTTTGACTGCATTTCGACGCATTTCGACGCATTTCGACGCATTTCAACACATTGGACTGCATTTTGTTGCATTTCAACGTATTTTACACGTTCTCCGACACAGTTTGTCGTTTATGAACGCATTTTTAAGCTTCTTTCACAAACGTAAACAGATTTTCAGATTTCAGACCATGAAAATGTTTGGAAAGAAGCGTTCTTCAGATGCCGCGCTCATACAAGAGCTCCGGCTTTCGCTCTGTTCAGCGGAGAGGACCATTCTCTCTTTACAAGAGCAGCTACAGCGTGAGCGTCAAGATAAGGACTTGTTAGCGAGCGATTTTGACGAGAAAACCCTGCGCTCACAGGACACGCTGTACATCGCCAGTGAGGCTCTGAGGGAGAGTAGAGCAGATGTCACAGCTCTACACGCCCAAAACGAGGGTCTGAATGAGGAGAACAACAGGCTTCGAGCCTCCGTGTCAGAGCGAGATGCCAGAATTCTCCTCCTTCAACAGAAAATGGATGACCAGAGAGACAGTTCAAAACTGGTTATCAGTGCCCTCAAGACAAACTATGGTCAGCTAAGAGTAGCAGACACGAGTCTTCGTAAGAAGATAAAAGACCTGGAAGACCAGGTCGAACAGAAATCGCTTTTGCTTCAACAGCAAGACAAGGAGCTGACCGAGAGTCGTCTCAAGCTTGAACAGTTTGCGCTGCTTGAGACGAACCACGTCGCCCTGACGGACAACGTCCACCAGATGGAGGGGAAAATGAGGACTCTTCTTCAGGAGCAAGTGTCCATGAAGGAGGCCAATAAAACCGCCGCAGAGGAAGCCAAGGAGACCATTTCTGCATTGAGGAAAGAGATTAAAGTCCTCAATAAAGGTCTAGACTCACAGCAGAGAGCTAACCAGACTCTTCAGCTGACCCTCGACAAAAAATGGTCTCCTACAAGAAGTTACAAGACCAGCTCCATCAGATGACACACAAGCTGATGGAGGAGCAGCAGAAGAACCTCGTGCTCCAAGATGAAGTGACCACACATTACGACAGCCTGCAGGAGAGCATGAGAGACAGACTCCATGCTCTTCAAGAGTCTAATCGTATGTTTGAGAGGTTTCAAGAAGAGAAACAAATATTGAAAGCTGCCTGTGAGAAGAATAAAGCTGATTTCGAACAACTGGAGTCAAAACTCAAGGACAAAGTCAAAATAATCAGCGACTTTGAGGAGAAAAACAAGTCGCTTGAGTCTGAAAAATGCGTCCTCACAGTAGAAGTCCTCAGGTCTAAATCACACACATCAGGGACCATATTACGCCTGGAAACACAGCTCCAGGAGGCCAAGGCGGAGCTGGGAAAATCCAAGAAACTCCAAGAGAATGTGGAAACCGACCTGATTGTTAAGAGACTCCAAGAAGAGAATTTAGAAATGAAGGCAGCCCGTGACAACGCTATGGCGGAGGCCGACAGGTTTAGGAAAGAAGCAAGAGTTCTCCAGGGACAGGTTAAGGAGCTGTATGAGAATCTGGAACACAGTGTCGAAGTCGTTGTGAGTCTGAGGAGGACAATGCCGCAATTCAGAAAGGAAGAATGATCCTTTCAGAGACAATCATGAAGTATGAGAAGGCAGAGAGAGCAGCCGCACAGCAGGAGTCGAACAAAACACAACCAGCTCAACTGAAAACCAAGGAGCCAGAGTGGAGCACAGCACTGCAGGACATACGGAGCAAAAACAACGCCTGGAAAGACCACAGGAACCAGAGAGAGAAGGACAAGAAGATGGAAACCGACCATAAGATGCCCAACGTTTATGGCCAGAGGAGGAGTAATGGCTTTAACAGGAGACGTCAGGAGGAGCAGGGTCAGAGGAAAAACGGTCCCTGGTTCTGAGGTGGACAGATTTCTCTCACGAGTTCTGAGGGGAACAGATCTGTCTCTCTTCCCTTTTCTTACTCTTTTTTCTCCCCTCTCTTCTCTTTCATTCTTTTCACTTTCTCTCCCTTTTCTCCCGATCTTTCTTCCATTTTTTTCTGGGGTGACAGTGGCGCTGGGTCGTCGCATGAGCGGAATGTCCTGTAGGCGCACATTGTTATTGTGTCCTTGGGCAAGACACTTCCCCTGCCTTGCCTCCAGTGTTTGACGCTGGTGTATGAATGAGTGTGAATGGGTGAGTGGTTCCTTGATGTAAAGCCCTTTGAGTGCCTCGAGCAAGTACAAAGGGCGCTACATATATGGGATCATTTGCCATCTCCCTTCTCTCTTCTTCCGTGTTTTATTTTTCTGGGGTAACAGCGGCGCCGGGTCGTCGCATGAGCGGAATGTCCTGTAGGCGCACATATAAAGCTTTTCTCTTTCTCTCTCTCCATTCTCTCTGTTCTTTCTTTTCCCCATCTTTCTGTCCTCTCCTCTCTCCATTCTTGCTTCTCTCTCTCCCCCTCTGTCCCCTTTCTCTGTCCTCACCCCTCTCCCTTTGTTCTCTCTCCACTCCTGTCCTCCATTCTCTCCAGAAGACCATCTCGTTTTACATCCACAGACCTCCTCTCTCTCACAGACAGAGCCTGTAGTCTTCTCCTCAAGCAGAACCTGTATGTCCTCATCGCTGAACATCACGCTCCTCAGATGTGGCTCTTAACGCCTGACTTCTCTCATCCCTCATAAATCTTTCTCTTTCTCTCTCTGTTCCAGGTGGCCGGTCGTTCAGTCTTCAACCCTGTCCATGGTGGAACCACCGTCCAACAGCGACTGGACAACAAGGACTGAAGCGCCAACAACTGGAAGTTCTGCCACCACGATCAGAGGGACAGAGGGACTCCCATTAGCCCCCGTAACTGCCGACCGAGATGCTGGTTCAGTTCTCCACGGCCATCATCCAGTCCATCCTCACCTCCTCCATCACCGGCGCCACAAACTGGGACAAGCATCGACTCTGCAGTATATTGTGTGTGCTGCAGAGAAGGTGATTGGCTGTGAGCTCCCACCTCTCCAGGACCTGTACACCTTCAGGACCCAGAGGCGTGTGGGTTGGATCACAGCTGACCCTTCTCACCCTGGACACGGACTATTCACCCCCTCTCCTCAGGCAGGAGGCTACGGTCCACTCCAGTCACTGAGAAGAGAGCGGCGAGCTTCCATTCATTCCCTATGCTGCCTGGCGACCGGAAAGAAGCCTCCAGTCACATGAACAGTTTTATCCCCTCCGCCATCAGACTCATGAACGATAACAAGAACCAATAACTCTGTATCAGACTCATGAATGTAATAATCTGTTACAGCAATTGCACTATTTTTATAGTCAATTATTAATATTTATCATATATACTTTATTATCTAAGTTATGTGTTAAATGTTTTATGTTTCATGATCTATGATTGAACCAGAAAGAATTCCTGGTTGTGAACCTGTTCATTAACAATGAACCTGTTCATTAACAATGACCCTGTTCATTAACAATGGCAAATAAAACATTTCTGATTCTGATAAGTCTAAGTGTGCTTTCTGATCATATTAGCATAATTTTTCTCAGCTGAGGGCTTCACTTTTGTTTATTTCCTTTGAAACAGCTCGTCCTGGAAACTAAGGGCCTATATTAAATGCTTGATGTCATGAAACAGGGTTGAATGAACATCTAAACTACAGGCATATGTGGTTATCAAATCCCAATTGAGACGTATTAGTGAGTTTCATATTACTGATTGGAAAAACTTTGTAAATAATACATCAACAAAATAACCATACCTTTAAACCTGGGTCTATCCATTATTATTTTCATATGAAAACTGAAAGTATTTTATTTACACTACAATTGATTAACTTTATGTTGATGTTTTATTGATTGATTTAATCTGTTTTCTTGTAATTTTATGCAACTGTGAATCACTTTGAATTGCCTTGTTTTGTGCTCTACAAATAAACTTGCCTTGCCTATTTACATTTCGTCGCTGAAACTATAGGCTATTTTGGCTTTTTATGCACAAAATGTCTTCTTATATGAAAACCCAACGGGCGAGGAAAGCCCTTCTCTTTGGTCCTCATGGCAGGGAGCTGACATTGCTGTAATACCACCCCTGGTGGCCAGGGGAGACTTCAAAAGACACTTGGTAAACAGGATTTCTATGAAGACTTTGACATTGGCTTTGACGTTTTGGACGATGGGGTAGGTGTCATATTTTTAACCACACTGGTTTTTGTACATTATAAATAAATAGTGGAAGTGTAAATCTATGATTGACAGGCTCTGGCGCGCTGTGGAGGCTCGTAGCCAGTTCTCGCCTTTTTGCCCTATGGAGTGAATGAATAATGCAACGTAAAGCGTCTTTGAGTGTCCAGAAAAGCGCTATATAAAACCAATCCATTTGTATTATTATTATAATAACCCCCGCCTGAACCGAGCACATTTTCTCCAGTTCAGCTTTACTCAAATCTAAAAGACACTAGAGAGTCAGCATAACGCCTAATTTGAAAGCTAAGACCTACAAAACTGGTGGTCACATTTTGTTGGGCTTTTGTAGTTTTTTCATTACTTTTTGTCGTGTTTCCGGTAAATTTTTGTCACTTTTTGTTGTGTTTTGTTGCTTTACTGGTACAATTCTGTCACTCTTTTGTTGAGTTTTTTTTGTCACTTTTTTGACGCTCTTTTGGGGCTTTTTCATCACTTTATAGTCGTGTTTTTGTCGCTTGTTTTAGGTAAAGCCGAACTGTAGAAAATGCACTCGGTTAAGATGGGGTTATACTGTATAAGAGGTTAAAGGGTGACCAGATGAGTTGCCCTGAAATTCGGGAGGGGGGAGTTCGTGTTTTTTTTTTTTTTAAATCATATGCCACATTCACAATTATGCACCTTATGCACGACTGCAAATAGGAAATTATTTATAAACGACCGCATTTCACAGACCGGGATCAGTACAATGAACGGGCCTGAATGGAACACCGGTTATCTCTTCTATTTTATATCTATGATGAAACATAAAATGACAGAAAATTTGCAATCATATTAATGTCAGTAATCTACAGCAGAAGTTTCAAATTGATATCACTAAATGTCCAGCTCAACTTTACCCAAATCTAAAAGCTTTGGGTAAGCTTTACAGCCACTAGGCCAGACTAACGTCTCATTAGAAAGCAAAGACCTACAAAACTGATCGTGACTTTTCTGTTGCGTTGTTGCCGCGGTTATGTCCCATTTTTTAAGCTTTATTGTCCTGTTTTGTCTCTTTTTAGGCCCGAGCGCCATCAGGGCTGGCGAAGGGACTAAATCGTAGCGCACTTTTGGGGAGTGCTCCTAAATCGTATACTCCTCCAAAGTGCGTGGAGCGCACAAAATGAGCGTGAAGCGCTCCCCTCCTCTCAAACACTCACTAGCACGCTCTTTTTGTCGTGCACGTCCCATGCACATACAGGGCAGGGATGTGTCTGTGACAGAAGAGACGCTGAGCTGACCTGAGAAATGCAACTCCTCTGTGACCGATTTTTGTGTGTGCGTTGCATAGATTTTCTTCGCGCTGATAACGTGTGGGCCGCACGTGCGCAGCTTAAGGTGCTTCCACACACCAAACGCGGTTCACATGGCAGGGCAGTTGATTCCTGTGTATTGTCAATGTAAGTGCGCGCACATGTGCTGGTGATGTGTGTGCGTGGCGGCAGGTGTGTCAGAGCGGTGTCAGTCAGCAGCAACACGTGCCAGCTGTTCAGAGCGGCGTGAACGCTGCGTGAGGAAGCAGGAGGAGGCAAACACACATTCAGGAATAATTATTGATTACCTGAATTTGGAGCAACATTAACTACCTCTTCACTTGTGTCATAAAGACACAAGTGAAACGGAGACACCGTCTGAAAAGAGGAAGTATTTATGACTATCAGCAGCTGTGGTTTGAAATGCCTTTTCCGAGCCCAGGCATTCGGATCAGAGGATCATAAGCAGTGGCGGACTGGCACCAAAAAGAGGCCCTGGCAATTTTAGCAGAGAGGCCACATTTGTCTTCAAAAGGCGGCCGCATCTCCGCTTTATTTATTTATTTAGCCTTTTTATATGGTTGTGCGCCACAAGTTGTGATGAGCGGCGAGCGAGCCGCTGGTGGTGCTGCCGCTTGCAGCCATTGCGCCAATAGGCGGCCGCTTCCTCGCTTTATTTAGCCTATTTATTTGTTTGTGATGCGGCCACAACAAGTGATGAGACCAGGCGGCCGCAGTGGCATTTGCCCACATTGCCCAATGGCCAGTCCGTCACTGATCATAAGCTTCAATAAACTTGTGAAAACACGAATGTGGGCACATTTAACAAGGATTACAAACATGTTTAAAAAAGGGATTTTATCGTGACGTGATCGCTGGACAGACAGGTACTACACACTCAAACCCACTCATATTGAAATAATATCTGAGAGAGGGAGAGAGGAAAGAGGCGAGATTTGCTTCAAGTGTCAGAGAAATGTATGGTTAAACTATTCCACTATCACCAAAGTACAAACAAAGAATCAGGAAACGCTAATGCTTAGCAGCAACTGCGCTGCGAGTTTTTTTTCTCTACAGAATTGCGCAGCAGTGGCTCCGCCTGAAGGCCAATTTATACTTCAGCGTCAGCTCCGCGTTTACGTGTTGGACGCACGTGGGAGCCAATCAGGGAGTTCGCGACAGCTGCACCTGCCGCTGACGTGCACCTGCCGCACAAGGTGACTCCGTGGCCAGTGCTGCAGAACGCAAGTGCCGTGATTGGTTGATCCTTTCGCAAAACAAGGAAACACACAACAAACTCCTTCAGTCTCCCTCTTTGAAGTTATTTTCATGAATATATTGTTCCTATAATTTAGTGCTTTTGTGTTTTCACTTTTTATGTTATTAAAAAAAATGTTTAAAATATACATCACAACGTGAAGGCAGAGGAGCTACGCGGAGGTTCGAACGATTCTGGCTTGCGTCAAGCAGACAGGGCTGCGGTGGGGGGACCGGCCGCTCGACTATAAATCAGCCTTAAGGTGAACACATACGAGCGTCTGATTGCAAGCCTTTCAAGCGTCAAAATAGAAGCAGCAGCACGGTCCGTGCGGTTACGTGTGTACACACCTTAAAAGCAAGAAGTGCGGCGGTGCCCAGCATCGAGGAGGCAGACTTTAAAGCTTGTGTCTTACGGCGGCCTCACACCAAGAGCGGCGGAAGAGAAGAGAGCGGCGAGCTTCCATTCATTCCCTATGCTGCCTGGCGACCGGAAAGAAGCCTCCGGAAATGCACAGGAGGTCGCCAGGCAGCATAGGGAATGAATGGAAGCTCGCCGCTCTCTTCTCTTCCGCCGCTCTAGGTGTGAGTCCGGCCTTACTGGTGCCCATAGTCGTGGAGGCGGACCTTAAAGCTTGTCTCTTACTGGTGCCCATCGTCAAGGAGGCGGACTTTAAAGTTTGGGCCTGCCCTGTGTCCAACGTCAGTCATTGATGGAAGCTATATAACCTCGTGACAGTCAGCTCAAAGGTAGATGAGAACTGCACTTCTTTCATATCACTTTGCTCCATCATGAGGCTGATTCAGAAAGCTCTGCTGGTGTTTGCGCTGAGTCTGTTGGTGAGACTCGTCGACGCTCCAGAACTAGACAAGAAGGGCATGGCTCCTGCCTCTGGCTCTGAACTGATGGACCCTGTGATCCTTGTGACAGTCCTTGTGTTCAGTGTGGTGCTGGTGCTGCTGCTTGCGCCTAAAACCAACAACACATTAGTATGACGTCCTTGTTGCTAGCAGGGACGAGCTCCCTTACAGCTCCAGTTTAACTAATTTTAACATCACTGTCGCTTAAACCAGGAGTGTGTACCCGCTTTTAACATAGTTTTACTTGGAATTTACATTTTTCAATAATTTATAAGCATTTTAACCTCATAGTGGACTGGCACATGCCAGGGTTGAGCCATGGCTCTACTCACCTCCTCACCCAGTTGTGAGAGTTGCGCCAGCCTCAGCCAAAAGGTCGCAGATCTAGAGCACCGAATTTCAAGCTTGTTTAAGATCCAGGAGGAACGGGACTTCAAAATGATCGTGGGAAAACCCAAGCCAGTACCAGCGCAAAGAAATCTATGCAGCACTGCCAGCGAACATTACTGGCTCCAGCTTGGTGCTAAGCCCAAAAGACCAATGAGTTTGGGGCTCACTCAGTCCGGGACGCCACCTCTACACAACCCCAGCCTCAGTCAGACGTTTTTACCCCGGCTCCTGCTGTTGTCTTCTCCTTTTACATATGTTTTTAACCTCTTGAACTATAGGGCCCATTTCCCCGAATATGACAATCCATACTATTTAGGGCTTTTCACTGCTTGAACAAAAACTGGACTGCCAAAAATTTACTCAAATACTAGGTGGGTCCTTGGGGATATTGGGGATGTGAAAATGAGCAAGTCAATAATAGTAAGCAAGAGTAAATTAGGCCAAATTACCAAAGAAAGTGAGTTCCGCCTAAAAAACCCCACATACAAATACAAAACATCTCTCATTTACTTTACAAAGAAGCAAATAATCATCATAAATTGTAACTACACCCTTTCACTGATAATTGGAGCAAGTTTCATGTCTAGACAACACAAAAATTGAACATTTGTGCTGGTTTTGATGGAAAAAAATCCAGGCGGAATGCAACTGTGCCAAATTTGGCACATTTGGCACAATTTGGCAAAACATTTGAAATATGGAATATCTCAATGCAATTGAAAATTTGGGATGCTGTTACATATTTGGTCATAAAAATGTATTTTGTTAATAAAATAAATACAATGTATATTCATAACTTCTCTTTATTTGCACAGAATAAGGTCAACACACATTATAATGTATCATTTGCCACAATTAGGGTCAAAGTAAACACTAGCAGTGTTGGGTAATAACCAACAAACTATATATATATCAATATATATATATATATATATATATATATATATATATGCAGCAGCGGAGGGTGAGGATGAGTTTATATATATATATATATAATATATATATATATATATAAATAAAAAACTCTATCAATAACAATCTATCTCTATAGATCTATCTCTATATATCAATCTCTATATCTATATCAATCCATCTCTATATATCAATATCAATCTCTATATATCAATCTCTATATCTATATCAATCAATCTATCTATAAATCTCTATCAATCTCTTTCTCTATATATATCAATCTCTTTCTCTCTCTCTCTATATATATATATATATCAATCTCTTTCTCTCTATATATATATCAATCTCAATCTCTATCTCTCTCTATATTATATATATATATATATATATATATATATATATATATTATATATATATATATATATATATATATATATGTAAAATGTAAAATTCCTTCTTAGTTAGTATTGTCCATGAGTATTTTTTTCCTGCCTCCCTTCGCCTTTCTGCGTGAGTGTTTGTATTGTCAATAATAGTTTTCACTGTGGCACTACTAAAAACAGTTGAAACAACTGGAGAACAGTCCAAGAGGCCATTTTGTTCAGAACAGGTCCTGGTGTTCTTGTAGGAACAAAACGATGTGGGTTTGATGGGGTCTTGCTCATCACGATCCTTCCAGCGATTGGGGGCAGTAGGTGCAGGCAGTGGAGTGGCAGCAGGCCTCGGACGTGCAGACAGTGGAGTGGCAGGGCCGGACACGCATACAGGGCGGCAGTATGCTCGGACACGCATACAGTGGAGCGGCAGCAGGGCTCGGACACGCAGGCAGTGGAGCGGCAGTATGGCTCGGACACGCAGACAGTGGAGCGGCAGTATGGCTCGGACACGCAGACAGTGGAGCGGCAGTATGGCTCGGACACGCAGACAGTGGAGCGGCAGTATGGCTCAGACACGCAGGCAGTGGAGCGGCAGTATGGCTCGGACACGCATACAGTGGAGCGGCAGCAGGGCTCGGACACGCAGGCAGTGGAGCGGCAGTATGGCTCGGACACGCAGACAGTGGAGCGGCAGTATGGCTCGGACACGCAGACAGTGGAGCGGCAGTATGGCTCAGACACGCAGGCAGTGGAGCGGCAGTATGGCTCAGACACGCAGGCAGTGGAGCGGCAGCAGGGCTCGGACACGCAGACAGTGGAGCGGCAGCAATTATTTGTTTATTGGTTTATTTGGTAGGGACAGTGCAAGTTAATGAACAAGCCACACCGGATTGTAGCCTTGGGCTAATTTCCATCCGTCGTCCCCCATGCGTACTCTCAAACACATTCACATTCATCCTGGCCTATTGTACATGTTTTTTAGTGGTAGGGGAAACCGGAGTACCCGGAGGAAACCTATGCAGACACAGGGAGAACATGCAAACTCCACACAGAAAGGCCCCGGCCTTGGTGGGAATCGAACCCGGACCTTCTAGCTGTGAAGCACGAGCGCTAACCACTGTACTACCGTGCCGCAGTGGAGCGGCAGCAGGGCTCGGACACGCATGCAGTGGAGCGGCAGCAGGGCTCGGACACGCATACAGTAGAGTGGCAGTATGGCTCGGACACGCATATAGTGGAGCGGCAGTATGGCTCGGACACGCAGGCAGTGGAGCGGCAGCAGGGCTCGGACACGCATACAGTGGAGCGGCAGCAGGCTCGGACACGCATATAGTGGAGCGGCAGTATGGCTCGGACACGCAGGCAGTGGACGGCAGTATGGCTCGGACACGCAGACAGTGGAGCAGCAGCAGGCTCGGACACGCATGCAGTGGAGCGGCAGCAGGGCTCGGACACGCATGCAGTGGAGCCGGCAGTATGGCTCGGACACGCATGCAGTGGAGCGGCAGTATGGCTCGGACACGCATGCAGTGGAGCGGCAGCAGGGCTCGGACACGCAGACAGTGGAGCGGCAGCAGGGCTCGGACACGCATGCAGTGGAGCGGCAGTATGGCTCGGACACGCATGCAGTGGAGCGGCAGCAGGGCTCGGACACGCATACAGTGGAGCGGCAGTATGGCTCGGACACGCATGCAGTGGATTGGCAGTATGGCTCGGACACGCATGCAGTGGAGCGGCAGCAGGGCTCGGACACGCATACAGTGGAGCAGCAGTATGGCTCGGACACGCAGTGCAGTGGAGCGGCAGCAGGGCTCGACACGCATCAGTGGAGCGGCAGATGGCTCGGACACGCATCAGTGGAGGCATATGGCTCGGACACGCATGCAGTGGAGCGGCAGCAGGGCTCGGACACGCATGCAGTGGAGCGGCAGTATGGCTCGGACACGCATGCAGTGGAGCGGGCAGCAGGGCTGCGGACACGCAGGCAGTGGGGAGCGGCAGCAGGGCTCGGACACGCAAGGCAGTGGAGCGGCCAGTATGGCCTCGGACAGACGCGCATGCAGTGGAGCGGAGCCCAGCATGTACGGCTCGGACACGCATACAGTGGAGCGGCAGTATGGCTCGGACACGCATGCAGTGGAGCGGCAGTATGGCTCGGACACGCATGCAGTGGAGCGGCAGAGGCTCGGACACGCATGCAGTGGAGGGCAGTATGGCTCGGACACGCAGACAGTGGAGCGGCAGTTAAGATGCAGGTTGGCTCGGACACGCATACAGTGGAGCGGCAGTAGGCTCGGACACGCAGCAGTGGAGCGGCAGTATGGCTCGGACACGCATGCAGTGGAGCGGCAGTATGGCTCGGACACCACATGGAGCGCAGCAGGGCTCGGACACAGCGTGGGCGGCAGCAGGCTCGGCTAGTGGAGCGGCAGTATGGCTCGGACACGCATGCAGTGGAGCGGCAGCAGGGCTCGACACGCAGCAGTGGAGCGGCAGTATGGCTCGGACACGCTGTGGCGCAGAGCTACACGCAACAGGGGGCAGGGTGGACAGCAGGTGGAGGCAGGCTGGCACGCATGTGGAGCGCAGAGGCTCGGACACGCATGCAGTGGAGCGGCAGTATGGCTCGGACACGCATGCAGTGGAGCGGCAGTATGGCTCGGACACGCATGCAGTGGAGCGGCAGGGCTCGACGAGCAGTGGAGCGGCAGTAGGCTCGGACACGCATGCAGTGGAGCGGCAGTAGGCTCGGACACGCATGCAGTGGAGCGGCAGTATGGCTCGACACGACAGTGGAGCGGCAGCAGGCTCGGACAGCGGCAGCCAGCAGGGCTCGGACACGCATGGGGCCAGGTGGAGCGGCAGTATGGCCGGACACGCATACAGTGGAGCGGCAGTATGGCTCGGACAGCTGCATGACGAGTGGCGCAGCAGTAGATGGCCGGACACGCAGAGTGAGCGCAGCAGGCTCGGACACCGCAGTGGAGCAGTGTGAAGCGGCAGTGTATGGCTCGGAACAGGCATGCAGTGGAGCGGACAGGCAGGCTCGACTACGCATGCAGTGGAGCGGCATATGGCTCGGAACGCATGCAGTGGAGGCGGGCAGCAGGCTCGACACGCAGGCAGGGAGCGGCAGCAGGGCTCGGACACGCAGCAGTGGAGCGGCAGTAGGCTCGAAACGCATGCAGTGGAGCGGCAGTATGGCTCGGACACGCATACAGTGGAGCGGCAGTATGGCTCGGACACGATGCAGTGGAGCGCAGCAGGGCTCGGACACGCAGCCAGTGGAGCCGGCAGTATGGCTCGGACACGCATGCAGTGGAGCGGCAGTATGGCTCGGACACGCAGACAAGTGGAGTGGGCAGTATGGCTCGGGACACGCAGACAGTGGAGCGGCAGTAGGCTCGGACCACGCAGACACGTGGACGACAAGTATGCTCGGACACGGCAGACAGAACACAAGGACTGTCAACAAGGATCACATGGGGTTCCATTAGTTCAGAGCCAGAGGCAGGAGCCATGCCCTCTGTCAGTTCTGGAGTGTCGACGAGTCTCACAACAGACTCAGCGCAAACACCAGCAGAGCTTTCTGAATCAGCCTCATGAATGAGCAAAGTAAAACAAGTGATATGAGAAGTGCAGTTGTCATCTACCTTTGAGCTGACTGTCGACGAGGTTATATAGCTGACTGATGTGAACACAGGGCAAGGCCAACTTAAAAGTCCGCCGTCCATGGACTGATGGGCACCAGTAAGAGACAATGCTTAAGGTCCCCTCCCGATGCTAAGGCACCCGAGGAAGTCAACAGACTTAAAGTCCGCCTCCTCTGACGATGGCAACCGCCTGCACTTCTTGCTTTTAAGGTGTGTAGCACACGTAATCGCACGGACCCGTGCTGCTGCTCTATTTTGACACGCCAGCAGTGGAGTGCCGGCAGTATGGCCGGACACCATGTTATAGTGGAGCGGCAGTATGGCTCTGACACGCAAGATAGTGAGCGGCAAAGTATGGCCTCCGACACGCAGGCATGGAAGCGCAGCAGCGGCCGTGACACGCATACAGTGGAGCGGCAAGTATGAGCTCGGACACGCAGACAGTACCCCAACCAGGGACTCGGACACGCAGACAGTGGAGCGGCAGTATGGCTCTCGGAAACGCATGCAGTGAGCCGGCAAGTATGGCTCGGAAAGACACGCATGCAGTGGAGCGCAGTAATGGCTCGGAACACGCAGACAGTGGAGGGCGGCAGTAGGCTCGGACACGCAGAACAGTGGAGCGGCCAGCAGGGCCGGACACGCAGGCATGGAGCGCAGTTATGCGGCTCGACACGCAGACATTGACGCAGCAGGCCTCGACACCAGAGAGTGGAGCGGCAGTATGGCTCGGAACACCGCAAGAACAGGAGCGCGGGCAGTAATGGCTCGGAACACGCAACAGTGGAGTGGCAGCAGGGCCTCCGAGTAAGTCGAACGTGCAAGACAGTGGAGCGGGCAAGTGAATGAGCTCGGCGAGACACGCAAGACAGTGGAAGGTGCACAGGCCTCGAACGTGCAGACGAGTGGGCGGCAGTATGGCTCGGGAGACACCGCAGCAATGGAGTGCAGGATGGCTCGGACACGGCAGACTAGTGGAAGGAGCAGCAAGGCCTCGAACGTGCAGACAGTGGAGCGGCATATGGCTCGGACACGCAGACAGTGGGGAGTGCAGCAGCCTTCGAAGACGTGCAGACAGTGGAGTCGGCAAGTATGGCTCGGAACGCATGCAGTGGATGCGCAGCAGGGCTCCGGACAACCATGCAAGTGGAGCGGGCAAGTATGGCTCGGACACAGCAGACAGTGGAGCGGCAGCCAGGCTCGGACCACACAGCAGGCGAGTGGAGCGGTCAAGCAGGGCTAGGAACAGCGCATGCAGTGGAGCGCAGTATGGCTTCGACACGCAAGAACAGTGGAGCGCAAGTAATGGCATCGAACACCGGCAGACAGTGAGCGGCAGCAGGGCTCGGACACCCATATAACATGGAACGGCGCATTAGATTGTTAATTGGTTAATTGTAGGGACAGTGCAAGTTAATGAAAAGCCACACCGGATTGTAAGCCTTGGGCATAATTTCCAGATCCGTCGCCCCCAATGCGTACTCTCAAACACATTTCACATTCACTGAGCCTAGTTGACATGTTTTTAGTGGACGTAGGGGAACCGAGTAACCCGGAGGAAACCTATGCCAGACACAGGGAAAAAACATGCAAACCCACACAGATAAGGCCCCAGGCATTGGGGGAATCGACCCCCGGAACCTTCCTAGCCTGGTGAAGCACGAGCGCTAACCACTGTACTACCGTGCCGCCAGTGGACGGGCAGCAGGCTCGGACACGACAATGCAGTGGAAGCGGCAGCAGGGCCGACACGCAATCAGTAGAAAAGCGGCAGTATGGCTCGGACACGCATATAGTGGAGCGGCAGATGGCCGGGACACGCAGGCATGAAGCGGCACAGTTATGGCCGACACGGCAGGCAGGTTGAGCGGCAGATGCTCGGACACGCAGACAGTGGACGGCAGTATGCTCGGACACGCAGGCAGTGGAGCAGCAGCAGGGACTCGGACACGCATGCAGTGGAGCGGCAGTAATGGCTCGGACACGCATACAGTGAAGGCGGCAGTACAGGGCTGCGGACCACGTGCATGCAGATGGAGCGGCAAGTATTGGCTCCGGACACGCTCAGGTGGAGCGGCAGTATGGCTCGGACACGCATTGCAGTGAGCGGCAGCAGGCTCGGACCACCGGCAGCAGTGGAGAGGCAGCAAGGGCTCGGACACAGCATACAGGGAGCGGCAGTATGGCTCGGACACGCAGGCAGTGGAGCGACAGCAAGGGCCTCGACACCGCATATAGTGGGAGCGGCAATATGGCTCGGACACAGCATACGATGGAGCGGCAGCAGGGCTCGGACACGCATACAGTGGAAGCGGCGCCAGTATGGCTCGGACCACCAGGCAGTGGAGCGAAACAAGCAAGGCTGCCTGACACGCATATAGTGGAGCAGCAAGTATGGCTCGGACACGCATATAGTGGAGGCGGCAGTATTGGTCGGACACTCAGGCAGTGGACGCCAGTAGTGGGCTCGGACACGCAGGGCAGGATGGAGCGACAGAAGGGCTCGGACACGCATATAGTGAGCCGGCAAGTATGGCTCGGACACACTGCAGAGCAGTGGAGCGACAAGCAGGGCCTCGGACACGCATGATAGTGGACGCGGCAGTATGGCTGCGGACACGCAGGCAGTGGAAGCGGGCAGTATGGCTCGACACGCAGACAGTGGTAGCGCAGTAATGGCTCGGACACGCAGAACAGTGGAGCGGCAGCAGGGCTCGGACACGCAAGACAGTGAGCGGCTAAGCCAGGCTTCGGACACGCAGACAGTGGAAGCGGCAGCAATTATTTGTTTATTGGTAATTGGGTAGGGACAGTGCAAAGTTAAATGAAACAAGCCACACCAAGGATGTAAGCCTTGGCTAATTTCCGATGCGTCGTCCCCATGCGCACTCTCAAACACATTCACATTCATCCTGCGCTAGTTGTAACAGTTTTAGTGTAGGGGAAACCGGAGTAACCCGGAAGGAAACCTCTATGCAAGACACAGGGAAACATGCAAACTCGCACACAGAAAGGCCCCCGGCCTTGGTGGAATCCGAACCCGACTTCTAAGCTGGAAGCACGAGGCAACCACTGTACTACCCGTGCCGCAGTGGAGAGGCAGCAGGGCTCGACAAACGCATGCAGTGGAGCGGCAGCAGGGCTCGGACACAGCAACAGTAGAGCGCAAGTAAATGGCTCGACACCGCATATACATGAGCGGCAGTAATGGCTCGGAACACGCAGGCAGTGAGCGGCAGTAATGGCGTCTGGACACGCAGACAGTGGAGCGGGCAAGTATGGCTACGGACACGCAGACAGTGATGCGGCCAAGTAATGGCTCGGACACGCAAGACAGGTGGAGCGGCAGCAGGGCTCGGACCATCGCAGAACCAGTGGAGGCGGCAGTAGGCTCGACACGCATGCAGTGGAGCGGCAGATGGCTCGGACACGCCACATGGAGCGGCTATGGCTCGGACACCAGACATGAGCGGAACAGTATGGCCTCGCACCGCAGACAGTGGCAGCGCAGCAGGGCTCGACACGCATGCCAGTGGAGCGGCAGTATGGGCTCCGACACGCATACAGTGGAAGCGGCATAGTATGGCTGCGACAGCGCACAGTGGAGCGACAGCAAGGGCTCGACACGGCATAAGTGGATGCGGCAGTATGGCTGGGCGAGCACGCATACAGGGGAGCGGCAGTAATGCTCGGACACGCAGGCAAGAGTGGACAGGCAGTATGGCTCGGACACGCAGGCAGTGGAAGCGGCAGTAAATGGCTTCGAACACGCAGGCAGTGGAGCGGCAAAGTAATGGCCCGGACACCATCAGTGGAGCGGCAGTATGGCTCGGACACGCATGCAGTGGAGCGGCAGTAATGGCTCGACACCATGCAGTGGAGCGGCAGTATGGTCGACACGCATATGCAAGTGGAGCGCGAGGGCTCGGACACGCATACAGTGGAGCGGTCAGTAAGTGACTCGGACACGCAGCAGTGGGAAAGCGACAGAAGGCTGACACGCATATAGTGAGCGGCATATGGCTCGGACAACGCATAAGTGGAAGCGGCAGTAGATGGCTCGCACACGCATATAGTGAGCGCAGTATGGCTCGGCATGCAGGGCAGTGGAGCGACCAGCAGGGCTTCGGACACCATATAGTGGAGCGGCAGTAGGCTCGGACACGCATATAGTGGAGCGGACAGTAATGTGCTTCGGACCACGCAGGCAAGTGGAAGGCGATCAGCAAGGGCTCGGACACGCAGGCATTGGGCGACCAAGCAAGGCTCGGACACGCAATATAGTGGAGCGCAGTATGGCTCGGACACTGCATACAGTGGAGCGGCAAGTATGGCTCGGACACGCAGGCAGTGGAGCGGCAGTATGGCTCGACACCAGCGGCATGTGGAGCGGTCAGTATGGCCTCGGAACACGCAAGACAGTGGACGCGGCAGCAGGGCTAGGAACACGCATGCAGTGAGCGGCGAGTATGGGCTCGGAACGCAGCAATGGAGCAGCAGCAGGGCTCGACAACCGCATGCAGTGAGGCGGCAGTAAATGGCTTCGGACACGCATACAGTGACGGCGGCAGCAAGGCTTTGGAACACAGCAATGCAGGGAGCGGCAGTAATGGCTCGGATACACGCAGACAGTAGGAGGGCGGCAGCAGGGCCTCTGGACACGCATGCAGTGGAGCGGCAGTAATGGCTCGGACACGCATGCAGTGGAGCGGCCAGTATGGCCGGAAACGCATAACAGTGTAGCGGCAGATGGCTCGGACACGCAAGGCAGTGGAAGCGGCAGTAATGGCTCGGCCGCATGCATGTGGAAGCGGCAGCAGGGCTCGACATCGGCAGGCAGTGGGATGCGGCAGTAGGCTCGGAACACGCTTAGCAGTGGAGCGGCAGTAGGCTCGGACGACGGCAGGTAGTGGAGCGGCAGTATGTGCTTCGGAAACTACGCAGAGTGGAGCGCAGTATGGCTTCGGACACGCATGAGTGATGCGGCAAGCAGGGCTCGGACCACGCACGCATGCAGGTGGGAGCGGCAGTAGGCTCCGGACACGCAGGCAAGTGGAGGCGCAAGCAGGGCCCTCGGACACGCATTACAGGCGGAGCGGCAGTATGGCTCGGACCACGCAGCATGTGAGCGGCCAGTATGGCTCGGACACGCAGACAGTGGAGTGGCAGCAGGCCTCGAACGCTGCAGACAGTGGAGCGGCAGTAAGGCCTCGGACACGCATATAGTGGAGCGGCAAGGAATGGCCTCGGGACACGCATATAGGGAGCGGCAATATGGCTCGGACACGCATTACAGTGGAGCGCAGTATGGCCGGACACCGCAAGGCAGTGGAGCAGGCAGCAGGGCTCGACAACGCATATAGTGGAGCGGCAAGTAGGCTGCGACCACCAATATAGTGGAAGCGGCAAATATGGCTCGGACACGCAGAACAGTGGAGGCGCAGTATGGCTCGGACACGCATTACAGTGGAGCGGCAGTATGCTTCGGACACGCATACAGTGGGAGCGCAAGTATGGCTTTCGGACAACCAGACAGTGGAGCGCCAGTAATGGCTCGGACACGCAGACCAGAACCACAAGGACTGTCACAAGGATCACAGGTCCATTAGTTCAGAGCCCAGAGGCAGGAGCCATGCCTCCTGTCCCGTAGTTCTGGAGCGTCGACGAGTTCTCAGCACCAACAGACTTCAGCGCAAACACCAGCAGAGCTCTGGAATCAGCCTTCATGATGGAGCAAAGTAAAACAAAGTGATATAAAGAAGTGGCAGTTGTCATCTACCTTTGAGCTGACTGTCACAGGTATAAAATAGCTTGACTGACTGATTTGGACAAAGTGCAAGGCCCAAACTTAAAGTCCGCCCTTCCTTGACGATGCACACAGTAAAAGACAAGCTTAAGGTCCGCCTCCTCGATGCTAGGCACCGGGAAAGGCAGCAGCTTTAAAGTCCGCCTCCCTCGACGAGGGCACCTGCCGCACTTCTTGCTTTTAAAGGTGTGTACACACGTAACACAGCACGGACCAGTGCTGCTGCTTCTTGTGAACACGCATGCAGTGGAGCGAGCTACGTATGGCCGGAACACGCAGGCACAGTGAGCGGGCAGCAGGGCTCGGACACGCAGGCAGTGGAGGCGGCAGTGGCTCGGACCAACGCAGAAGTGGAGCGGACAGGCAGGGCTCGACCAACAGCAGGCTGGAGCGGCAGCAGGGCCGGACTACCAATGCAGTGGAGCGGCAGTATGGGCTTCGGAACACGCAGAATGGAGCGGTTCAGCAGGCTGGACACGCAGGCAGTGGAGCGCCCAGTAATGCTCGGACACGCATGCAGTGGAGGGCAGTAATGGCGTCGGACACGCAGACAAGTGGATGCGGCAGTATGGCCGACACGCAGATAGTGGAGGCGGAGTATGGCTCGGAACACGCAGACAAGTGGAAGCGGCAAGTATGGCTCGGACACGCATGCAGTGGAGCGGCAGTATGGCTCGGACAACGCAGAAGTCGGAGCGGGCAGCAGGGCCGGAACACGCATACAGTGGAGCGGCAGTAAATGGCTCGACACGCAGGTTTAGTGAAAGCAGCAGCAGGCTCGGACACGCATACCAGTGGAGCGGCAGTATGGGCTAGGAACACGCAGACAGTGGAGGCGGCAGTAAATGGCTCGGACACGCAGACAGTGGACGAGGCAGGGCTCGGACACGATACAGTGGAGCGGCAAGTAATGGCTCGGACACTGCATACAAGTGGAGCGGCAAGTATGGCTCGGACAACGCAGACAGTGAGGTCGGCAGTATGGATTCGGACACGCAGACAGAACACAAGACTGTCACATAGGATCACATGGTCCATCAGTTCAGAGCCAGAGGCAGGAAGCCATGCCCTTTTCTGTTCCTAGTTCTGGAAGCGTCCGACCGAGCTCTCACCAACAGACTCAGCGCAAACAACCAGCAAGCTTTCTGAATCACGCCTCCTGATGGAGCAAAGTAAACAAAGAGGATATGAAAGAAGTGCAGGTTGGTCACTACCTTTGAGCTGACTGTCAACGAAGGTTATATAGCTGACTGACGTTGGACAAAGGCAGGCCCAAACCTTTAAAAGTCCGCCCTCCTTGACTGATGGGCACCAGTAAGAGGACACCTTTAAGGTCCGCCTCTCGATGCTAGGACACCGGGGAAGGCACAAGCTTAAAGTCCGCCTCCTCAGGACGATGGGCCACCGCCGCACTTCCTTGCTTTAACGGTGGTAACAGCGTAACCTGCACCGGACCGTGCTGACTGCTTTCTAATTTTGACACGCCAGAGCAGTGGAGCGGCAGTATGGCTTCGGACACGCAGACAGTGGAGCGGCAGCAGGACTCGGACACCGCATGCCAGTGGAGCGGCCAAGTATGGCTCGGACACGCAGACAGTGGAGCACGTATGGCTTCGGACACCGCAGAACCAGTGGAGCGGCAGTATCGCGGACAGCGCAGACAGTGGAGCGGCAGCAGGGCTCGGATCACGCATGCAGTGGAGCGGCAATATGGCTCCGGACACTGGCAGACAGTGAGCGGCAGCAGGGCTCGACAACGCAGGCAGTGGAGCGGGCAGTATGGCTCGGGACCGCATGCAAGTGAGCGGACAGTATGGCCGACACTGCAGACAAGTGAGCGGCGGCAGTACAATAGGCCTCGGACACGCAGATAGTGGAGGCGCAGTATGGCTCGGAACTACAGCAGAAACAGTGGAGGGCAGGCAGTATGGCTCGGACTCCGCCAGCAGTGGAGCGGGCAGTATGCTCGACACGCAGACATGGAGCGCAGCAAGGCTCGGACACGCATACAGTGGAGCGGCAGTTAATGGCTCGGACACGCAGGTAGTGAAGCAAAGCAGCAGGGCTCGGACACGCATACAGTGGAGCGGCAGTATGGCTCGGACACGCAGACAGTGGATGCGGCAGTAAATGGCTCGGACATCGCGACAGTGGATGCGGCAGCCAGGCTCACGGAACACCATACAGTGGAGCGGCAGTATGGCTCGACACGCAGACAGTGGAGCGGCAAGTATGGCTCGGACACGCAGACAGTGGAGCGGCAGTATGGCTCCGGACACGCAGTAACAAACACAATATCTGTCACAAGGATCACATGGTCCATCAGTTCAGAGCCAGAGGCAGGAGCCATGCCCTTCTTGTCTAGGTTATCTGGAGCGCGACGAGTCTCACCAACAGACTCAGCGCAAACCACCAAGCAGAAGCTTTCTGAATCAGCCTCATGATGGAGGCAAAGTAAACAAAGTGATATGAAAGGAAGTGTCAGTTTTGTCATCTACTTTGGAGCTGACGTCACGAGGTTATAGTAGCTGACTGACGTTGGAACAAAGGGCATAGGCCCCAAAACTTTAAAGTGACCGCCTCCTTGACGATGGCACCAGTAAGAGACAGACCTTTAGGTCCGCCTCCTCGATGGCTAAGCACCGGGAAGTGCACAGCTTAAAGGTCCGCCTCCTTCGACGATGGCACCGCCGCACTTCTTGCTTTTAAGGTGTGTACAACACGTAAACCAGCACGGACCGTGCTGTCTGCTCTATTTGACACCAGGCAGTGTGAGCGGTCAGTATGGGCTCGGACACGCAGACAGTGAGCGGCAGCAGGGCTCGACACGCAAGCAGTGGAATGCGGCAGTATGGCTCGGAACACGCAGACATGGAGCGCCGTATGGCTCGGAACACGCAGACCCGTGGAGCGGCAGTAGCCTCCGGACACGCAGACAGTGGAAGCGAGCAGCAAGGCTCGGACACGCAGACAGTGGTATGCGGCAGTAATGGCTCGGACACGCAGACAGTGGAGGGCGCGTATGGCTGCGGACCAACAGCAGACAGTGGAGCGCAGCAGGGCCTCGGGAACACTGCAGACAGGTAAGCGCAGTATGGCTCGGATCACGCAGACCCAGTGGCAGCGGCAGTAATATGTGCTCGGAAACGCATGCAGTGGACAGCAGTATGCTCGGACACGCAGAAACAGTGGATAGGCGCAACGCAGGCCGGACACGCAGGCAGTGGAGCGTGCAGCAGGCTCGGCACGCATGCAGTGGAGCCCGCAGTATGGCTCGGACACAGCATGCCAGTGGTATCGCAGCAGGGCTCGGACAACGCATACAGTGGAGCGGCAGTAATGTGGCTCGGACACGCAGGTAGTGAGGCGGCAGCAGGGGCTCGGGACATGGCATACAGTGGAGCGGCAGCAGGGCTCGACGCCATACAGGTGGAAGCGGCAGTATGGGCTCGGAGCACGCATACAGTGGAGGCGCAGTATGGCTCGGTTACACGGCATGCAGTGGGAGCGTGCAGTATGGCTGCGGGACACGCGACAAAACCACTAAGGACTGTCACAAGGATCACAAGGTCCATTCAGTTCAGAGCCAGAGGCAGGAGCCATGACCCTTTCTTGTCTAGTCGGGAGCGGTCGAACGATCTCACCAAACAGTCTCAGCGCAAACACCAGCAGAGGCTTTGAATGGAGCAAAGTAAAACAAAGTGAATTAAAGAAGTGCCAGTTGTCATCTACCTTTGAGCTGAACTGGTCACGGAGGTTAATAGCTGACTGACGTTGATGACAAGGCAGGCCCAAACTTAAAGTTCCGCCTCCTTACGAGGGCCCACCAGTAAGAAACACAGCTTAAGGTCCGCGCCTTTCCGATGCTAGGCACCGGGGAAGGCAGCTAACTTAAAAGTCCCCTCCTCTGAACGATGGCACCGGTCCCGCACTTCTTGCTTTTAAGTGTGTACACATACGTAACCGCACGGACCGGTGCGGCTTCTATTGAACACGCAGGCAGTGGAATGCGGCAGCAGGGCTCAGGACAGAAAGGCCTACCGGCCTATGGGTGAATCGAATCCCGGGACCTTCTAGCTGTGAAGCGAACGAGCGCTAACCACTGTACAACTACCGTGCCGGCAGTGGAGCGGCAGCAAGGCTACGGACAACGCATGCAGTGGAGCGGCAGCAGGGCTCCGGACACGCATAACAGTGGACAAGCAGAGGCTCGGACACGCAGATAGTGATGGCAAGCAGGGCTCGGAACACGCAGATGTAGAGCGGCAGCAGAGGCCGGACACTGCATGCAGGGATGCGGCACAGGGCTCGACACGCATGACAGTGGAGCGGCAGCAAATTATTTGTTTATTGTTTATTTGGTAGGGACAGTGCAAGTTAAGAAACAAGCACACCGGATTGTAAAGCTTGGGCTAATTTCCATCGCGTCGTCCCCGCATGCGTACTCCTCAAACACATTCCACATTCATCCGGCCTAGTGTACATGTTTTTAGTGTAGGGGAAAACCGAGTAACCCGGAGGAAACCTACGCAGACACAGGGAGAACATGCTAAACTCCACACAGAAAGGGCCCCGAGCCTTGGTGGGAAATCGAACCCGGACCTTTCTAGCGTGAAGCCACAGCGCTAACCGCACTGTACTTACCAGGTGCCGCAGTGAGCGCAGCAGGGCTCGGACACGCCATGCAGTGGAGCGGCCAGTAATGGCTCGACACGCAGAACAGTGGAGCGGCAGCAAGGGCTCGGATCAAAGCCATACAGTGGAGCGGCAGTATGGCTCGGCACGCATTACAGGGAGCGCAGCAGCTCGGACACGCAGACAGTGGGAGGGCAGTATGGTCGGACACCATGCAATTGGAGCGGCAGTATGGCTCGGACACGCAGACAGGTGAAAGCGCAGCAAGGCTCGGACACGCATACAGTGGAAACGGCAGTATAGGCTTCGGACACGCAATAACCAGTGGAGCCGGCAAGCAGGCTCGGACAACGCATGGCAGTGGAGCGCAGTATGGCTTCGGACACCATGCAGTGGAGCGGCAGTATGGCTCGACAGCGCAGACAGTGAGCGCAGCAGGGCTCGGGACACGCATACAGTGGAGGCAGTATGGCATCGGACACGCAATACAGTGGAGCGGACACAGGGCTTCGGACACGCAGACAGTGGATGCGGCAGTAGGCTCGGACACGGCATGAGAGTGGAGCGCAGCAAAGGGCTACGACACGCATGCAGTGAGCGGGCATATGGCTCGGACACCGCTGCAGTGGAGCGCAGCAGGGCTCGACAACGCCATGCAGTGGAGCGGCAAGTGATGCGTCTCGGACACGCAGACAGTGGAGCGGCCAAGTATGCCGGACACGCAATGCAGTGGAGCGCAGTATGCCTCGAGGACACGCATGCAAGTGGAGCGGCAGTATGGCTCGGACACGCAACAGTGGAGCGGCACAAGGGCTCGAAGGGACACGCATGCAGTGTGAGGGCGGCAGTATGGCCGGAACGCATGCCAGTGAGCGCGCCAAGCAAGGGCTCGGGAACACGCATGTCAGTGGAGCGGCAGCAGGGCTCGGACACGCAGACTAGTGAGCGGGCAGTAAATGGCTCGTACACGGCAGGCAGTGGAGCGGCAGTATGGCTCGGACATCGCATGCAATGGAGCGGCAGTATGGCTCGGACACGCAAGACAGCGAGCAGCAGCAGGGCTCGTACACAGCAACAGCGGAGCGGCAGCAGGCTCGTACACGCATACAGTGTAGCGGCAGCAGGGCTCGGACCGCATACAGTGGAGCGGCAGTATGGCTCGGACACGCAGAGCAGTGAACGGCAAAGTATGGCTCGGACCACCGCAGAGAGTGGAGCGGCAGATATGGCCTCGGACAGCGCAGACAGCTGGAGCGGCAGTATGGCTCGGACACGCAGAACAGTGGAGCGGGCAAAGTATGTCTCGGACACGCCAGACATGAAGCGCAGTATGGGCTTCGGACACGCAGCAGTGGAAAGCGTCAGCAAGCTCGGACACGCAGAGTGGAGCGGCAGCAGGGCTCGGACATGACGCATGGCAGTGAGCGGCAGTATGGCTCGGAAAACTCATGCAGTGAGCGGTCAGTATGGCTTCGGGACACCGCATGCCCAGTGGAGCGGCAGCAGGGCTCGACACGACAGTGGAGCGGCAAGTTATGGGCTCGGACACGCATTAACATGGAGTGGCAGCAGGCCTCGAACGGGCAGCGACAGTGGAGCGGCAGTAGATGGCTCGGACACGCCATATAGTGTGAGCGGCAATATGGCCTCGAACACGCCAGGCCAGTGGAGCAGCAGCAGGGCTCGGAACATGCAGATCAGTGGAGGCGGCAGGCAGGGCTCGGACACGCGATCCAGTGGAGCGGCCAGTATGGCTGGACACGCATACGAGTGGAGCGGCAGTATGCTCGGAATCACGCAGACAGGGAGCGGCAGTATGGCTCGACACGCAGACAGAACACAAGACTTCACACGCGCAAGGATCACAGGTCCATTAAGTTCAGAGCCAGAGGCAGACCATGACCCTCTTGTATAGTTCTGCAGCGTCGACGAGTCTCCACGAACAAAGCAGCGCAAACACCAGAAGCTTTCTGAATCAGCCTCAATGATGAACGCAAAGTAAAACAAAGTGATATGAAAGAATGCAGTTTGTCATCTACCTTTGAGCTGACCCTGTCACGAGTTATATAGCTGGACTGAATGTTGGACAACAGGGACAGGCCAAACTTTAAAGTCGCCTCCTTGACGATGGGCCACCAGTAAGAGACAAGCTTAAAGGTCCGCCGTCCCTCGACGATGGGCACCGCCGCAGCTCCGTTGCTTTAAGGTGTGTACAACACGTAACGCGCACGGACCGTGCTGCTCTGCTTCTATTTGACTACGCATGCAAGTGGAGCGGAGTATGGCTCGGACACGCCAGCAGACAGTGAGCGGCAAGCAGGGCTCGGACACGCAGACAATTGGAGCGCAGTGATGCTCACGGAAACGCATGCAGTGCGAGCGGCAGCAGGGCTCGGACACGCATGCAGTGGAGCGGGCCAGTATGGCTCGCACCACGCAGGCAGTGGAGAGAGACTAGCAGGCTCGACAACGCAGGATGCAGTGGAGCGGCAGCATGCGGCCCGGAGCACGCATGCAGTGGAGCGGCAGTATGCGCTCGGACACGCAGACAGGTGAGAGGCGGCAGCGGGCTAGCGGACACGCATTGCAGTGGAAGCGGCAGTATGCTCGGACACGCAGACAGTGAGCGGCAGCAGGGCTCGACACGCAGGCAGTGGAGCGGCAGCCATGAAGGGCTCGGACAACAGGCAGTGGAGCGGCAGTATGGCTTCCGGGACAGACGCAGATCAGTGTATCGGCAGCAGGGCTCGGACACGCAGGCGAGGCAGTGGAAGCGGCAGTATGGCTCGGGACACGCATGCAGTGGAGCGCAGATGTCGACACGCAGACAGTGAAGCGGCAGTAATGGCTCGGACACGCAGATAGTGGAGCGGCAGTATGGCTCGGACACGCAGACAGTGGAAAGCGGCAGTATGGCTTGGACACGCATGCAGTGGAGCGGCAGTATGGGCTCGGTACACGCAGACAGGGAGCGGCAGCCAGGGCTCGACAACGCATACAAGTGGAGGGCAGTATCATGAGCTCGGTACAGCGCAGTAGTGAGCAAGCAGCAGGCTCGACCGCATACAGTGGACCGCCGGTGGCAGTATGGCTCGGACACGCAGACAGTGGAGCGGGCAAAGTATGGCTCGACACGCGAGAGTGGAGCGAAGTATGGCTCGGACACGCATGCAGTGGAGGCGGCAAGATGGATCGGCAACAACGGCAAGACAGTGGAGCGGCAAAGCAAGGGCTCGGACACGCAGTACAGTGGAAGCGGCAGTATGCAGCTCGGACACGCAGAGAGTGGAGCGCAGCAGGGCTCGGACGACGCATGCAGTGGAAGCGGCAGTAGGCCGGACACGGCAGGCAGTGGAGCGGCAGTAGTGGCTCGGACACGCATGCAGTGGAGCGCAGAAGGCCTCGGACAACGCAGGCAGTGAGCGGCAGTATGGCTCGGATACGCAGACAGTGGAGCGGCAGTATGGCTCGGACACTGCAGGCAGTGGAGCCGGCAGCAGGGCCCGGGACACCCAGACCAGTGGAAGCAGCAGCAGGCCCGGACACCGCTAGCATGGAGCGGCAGTGAATGGCTCGGACCGCATCGCAGTGGACCGGCATATGGCTCGGTACTACGCAGAGCAGTGGAAGCGGCAGCAGGGCCTCGGGACACCAGGCAGTGGAGCGGCAGCAGGGCTCGGACACGCAGGCATGGTAGCGCAGCAGGGCTCGGACACGCATGCAGTGGAGCGGCAGTATGGGGCTCGGAAACGCAGCATGGAGCGGGCAGCTATGGGCTCGGACCACGCATGCAAGTGCGAGCGGCAGAGGGGCTCGGACATCGCAATCCAATGGAGCGGCAGTATGGTCTGCGGCACACGCATCACATGGAGTGCGGACAAAGTAGGCTCGGACACGCCAGCAGTGACGTGCACGCAGGCCTTCGAACAGTGCAGACAGTGGAGGCGGCAGTAGGCTCGGAACGCATATAGTGGAGCGGCATATGGCTCGACACAGCATATAGTGAGCGCATATGGCTCGGACACGCAGAGCAAGTGGAGCCAGGCACAGGCTCGGACATGCGACAGTGGAGCGACAGCAGGGACTCGGACACGCATACAGTGTGCGGCAGTATGGCTCGGACACGGCATGACAGTGGAGCGGTCAGTATGCGCTCGGAACCACGCAGAACAATATGAGCGGCAGTATGGCTGCGCACACGCAGACAGAACACAAGGACCTGTCACAAGGATCACATGGTCCATATAGTTCAGAGCCCAAGAAAGGCAGGAAGCCATGGCCCTTCTTGTCTAGTTCTGGAGCGCGACGGATCACCTAACAGACTCAGCGCAAACACCAAAGCAGACCCTTTCTGAATCAGCCCTCATGATGGAGCAAAGTAAACAAAGTGATATAAAGAAGTGGCAGTGTCATCTACCTTTGGAGCTGAACTGTCACGAGGTTATATAGCTGACTGATGTGGACAAAGGCATGCCCCAAAGCTTTAAGTCCGCCTCCTTGACGATGGGCCACCAGTAAGAGACAAGCTTTAAGGTCCCCTCCTCGAGCATAGGCAACCGGGGAAGGCCACAAGCTTAAAGTCCGCCTCCTCGACGATGGGACACCGCTGCACTTCTTGCTTAAAGGTGTGTACAAGCACGTAACCGCCACGGAACCGTTGCTGCTGCTTCTATTTTGACACCGCATGCAGTGGAGGCGGCAGTATGGCTCAGACACGCCATATAGTGGAGGCGGTAGTATGGCTCTGACACGCAGATAGGGAAGCGCAAGTATGGCTGCGGACACGCAGGCCAGTGAGCGGCCACAGTATGGCTCGGACACGCAGACAGTGAGCGGCAGCAATTATTTGTTTATTGGTTTATATTTGGTAGGGACAGTGGCAAGTTAAATGAACAAAGCCACACGGATTGTAGCGCTTGGGCTAAATTTCCATCCGTCGTCCCCCATGGCGTACTCTCAAAACACATTTCACATCATCCTGGCCATTGTACATGTTTTCTTTTAGTGTAGGGGAAACCGAGTAGCCGGAGAAAAACCTACGCAGACACGGGGGAGAACTATTCAGAACTCCACACAGAAAGCCCCGCCTTTGTGGCGAATCGAACCCGACCCTGCTCAGCTGTGAAGCACGAGCGCTAACCCTGAAACTACCGACGGTGCCCGCAGTGGAGCCGCAGCAGGGCTCGGACACGCAGACAGTGGGAGCGTCAGCAGGGCTCGGAACACGCAGGACATGGAGCGGCAGATGGCTCGACACGCAGACAAGTGGCAAGCGGACCAATATGGCTCGGAAACGCATGCACGTGATCGCGGCAGTATGCGCTCGAACAAACGCAGGCAAGTGGACATAGCGGGCAAGCAGGGCGCCGACAGGCGCATGCAGTGGAAGCGGGCAGTATGGCCTCGTGAAACGCAGTGCAGTGGAGCGGCAGTATGGCTCGGACACCAGACAAGTGGATGCGGCAGTAGGCTTCGGCACACGCAGCACAGGGAGAGGCACAGCCTCGAACGTGCACAGAAGTGGAGCGGCAGTAGGCCCTCGGACACGCAGAACAGTGGAGCGGGACAGTAGGCTCGGAACACGCAGAACAAGTGGGAGCGGCAGATGGCTCGGACACCAGCAGTGAAGGCGGCAAGCAGGTCGTCGACACGGCTCAGCAGTTGGAAGCGGCAGTCGGGCTCGGACAACGCATGCAGTGGAAAGCGGCAGTATGCTTCGGAAACGCATGCAGTGGAAGCGGGCAGTAATGGGACTCGGACACGCATGCAGGTGGAGCGCAGCAGGGCTCGGACAAGAAGCGCATGCAGTGGAGCGGCAGTATGGCGTTTCGGAACAAGCGCAATACAAGTGGAGTGGCAGCAGGCCGTCGAAACGTGCAGTACAGTGAGCCGGCCAGTATGTGCTCGGACCACGCATATAAGTGGATGCGGCAATATGGCTCGGACACGCAGGCCAGTGGGAGCAAGCAAGCAGGGCTCGGACATGCAGACAGTGGAGCGGCAGTTAGGCTCGGACCGCAGACAAGTGGAGCGGCAGTATGGCTCGGACACGCAGACAGCCACACAAGGGACTGTCACAAGATCACAGGGTCCATTAGTTTCAGAGCCAGAGGCAGGAGCCATGCCCTTCTTGTCTAGTTCGGGAGCGTCGACGAGTCTCCACCAACAGACTCAGCGGCAAAAACACCAGCAGACTTTCCTGAATCAGCCTCATGATGGAGCAAGTAAACAAAGTGATAGTGAAAGAAGTGCAAGTTGTCATCTACCTTTGAGCTGACCTGTCACGAGGTATATTAGGCTGACTGATGTCTGGACAAAGGGCAGGCCCAAACTTAAAGTCCGCCTCCTGAACGATGGCACCAGTAAGAGACAAGCTTTAAGTCCGCCTCCTCGATGCTGAGGCACCGGGGAAGGGCACAAGCTTTAAAGTCCGCCTCCTCGACGATGGCACCGCCGCACTTCTTGCTTTAAGTGTGTACAACCAACGTAACCGCACGACCGTCTGCTCGCTTCTATTTGAACAACGCATGCAGTGGAGCGCAGTATGGCTAGACCACGCAGACAGTGGAGCGCAAGCAGGCTCGGAACTGCATGACAGGGAGCGGCCAGCAGGGCTCGACACTGCAGGCAGTGAGCGGACAGCAAGGCTCGACACGCATGCAGTGGAGCGGCAGTAATGGCTCGGACACGCAGACAGTGGAGCGGCAGCAGGGCTCGGACACGCAGGCAGTGGAGCCAGAGGCTCGGACACGCAGCAGTGGAGCGGCGCAGCAGCGGCAGTGGCGGCAGCACCCACCGCAGGCAGTGGAGCGGCAGTAATGGCTCGGACCACGCAGGCATGGAGCGGCAGTATGGCTCGGACACGCAGGCAGTGGAGCGGCAGTTAGGCTCGGACACGCAGACAGTGGAGCGGCAGCAGGGCTCGGACACGCAGGCAGTGGAGCGGCAGCAGGGCTCGGACACGCATGCAATGGAGCGGCAGTATGGCTCGACACGCAGACAGTGGAGCGGCAGCAGGGCTCGGACACGCAGGCAGTGGAGCGGCAGTATGGCTCGGACACGCATGCAGTGGAGCGGCAGTATGGCTCGGACACGCAGACAGTGGAGCGGCAGTATGGCTCGGACACGCAGATAGTGGAGCGGCAGTATGGCTCGGACACGCAGACAGTGGAGCGGCAGTATGGCTCGGACACGCATGCAGTGGAGCGGCAGTATGGCTCGGACACGCAGACAGTGGAGCGGCAGCAGGGCTCGGACACGCATACAGTGGAGCGGCAGTATGGCTCGGACACGCAAGTAGTGAAGCAGCAGCAGGCTCGGACACGCATACAGTGGAGCGGCAGTATGGCTCGACACCAGACAGGAGCGGCAGTATGGCTCGGACACGCAGACAGTGGAGCGGCAGCAGGGCTCGGACACGCATACAGTGGAGCGGCAGTATGGCTCGGACACGCATACAGTGGAGCGCAGTATGGCTCGGACACGCAGACAGTGGAGCGGCAGTATGGCTCGGACACGCAGACAGAACACAAGGACTGTCACAAGGATCACATGGTCCATCAGTTCAGAGCCAGAGGCAGGAGCCATGCCCTTCTTGTCTAGTTCTGAGCGTCGACGAGTCTCACCAACAGACTCAGCGCAAACACCAGCAGAGCTTTCTGAATCAGCCTCATGATGGAGCAAAGTAAACAAAGTGATATGAAAGAAGTGCAGTTGTCATCTACCTTTGAGCGACTGTCACGAGGTTATATAGCTGACTGACGTTGGACAAAGGGCAGGCCCAAACTTTAAAGTCCGCCTCCTTGACGATGGGCACCAGTAAGAGACAACCTTTAAGGTCCGCCTCCTCGATGCTAGGCACCGGGGAAGGCACAAGCTTTAAAGTCCGCCTCCTCGACGATGGGCACCGCCCGCACTTCTTGCTTTAAGGTGTGTACACACGTAACCGCACGGACCGTGCTGCTGCTTCTATTTTGACACGCAGGCAGTGGAGCGGCAGTATGGCTCGGACACGCAGACAGTGGAGCGGCAGCAGGGCTCGGACACGCATGCAGTGGAGCGGCAGTATGGCTCGGACACGCAGACAGTGGAGCGGGCGTATGGCTCGACACGCAGACAGTGGAGCGGCAGTATGGCTCGGACACGCAGACAGTGGAGCGGCAGTATGGCTCGGAAACGCATGCAGTGGAGCGGCAGTATGTGGACACGCAGGCAGGGAGGGAGTATGGCTCGGGGCTCGAGACACGCAGCAGTGGAGCGCAGTATGGCTCGGACACGCAGACAGTGGAGCGGCAGTATGGCTCGGACACGCAGACAGTGGAGCGGCAGTATGGCCTCGGAACGTGCAGACAGTGGAGCGGCAGTATGGCTCGGACACGCAGACAGTGGAGCGGGCAGTATGGCTCGGACCGCAGGACAGTGGAGCGGCAGTATGGCTCGGACACGCAGACAGTGGAGCGGCAGCAGGCTCGGACACGCAGACAGTGGAGCGGCAGCAGGCTCGGACACGCAGACAGTGGAGCGGCAGTATGGCTCGGACACGCAGACAGTGGAGCGGCAGCAGGCTCGGACACGCAGGCAGTGGAGCGGCAGCAGGGCTCGGACACGCATGGCAGTGGAGCGGCAGTATGGCTCGGACACGCAGACAGTGGAGCGGCAGCAGGGCTCGGACACGCAGGCAGTGAGCGGCAGCAGGGCTCGGACACGCAGGCAGTGGAGCGGCCAGTATGGCTCGGACACGCAGACAGTGGAGCGGCAGCAGGGCTCGGACACGCAGCAGTGGAGCGGCAGCAGGGCTGGACACGCATGCAGTGGACGCAGTATGGCTCGGACACGCATACAGTGGGCGGCACCAGTTGGCGGACACGCAGGGCAGTGGGAGCGGGCAGTATGGCTCGGACACGCAGTAGTGGAGCGGCAGATGGCTCGGACACGCATACAGTGGAGCGGCAGTATGGCTCGGACACGCAGCAGTGGAGCGGCAGTATGGCTCGACACGCAGACAGTGGAGCGGCAGCAGGCTCGGACACGCATACAGTGGAGCGGCAGTATGGCTCGGACACGCAGGTAGTGGAGCGGCAGCAGGGCTCGGACACGCATACAGTGGAGCGGCAGTATGGCTCGGACACGCAGACAGTGGAGCGGCAGTATGGCTCGGACACGCATACAGTGGAGCGGCAGTATGGCTCGGACACGCAGACAGTGGAGCGGCAGTATGGCTCGGACACGCAGACAGAACACAAGGACTGTCACAAGGATCACATGGTCCATCAGTTCAGAGCCAGAGGCAGGAGCCATGCCCTTCTTGTCTAGTTCTGGAGCGTCGACGAGTCTCACCAACAGTCTCAGCGCAAACACCAGCAGAGCTTTCTGAATCAGCCTCATGATGGAGCAAAGTAAACAAAGTGATATGAAAGAAGTGCAGTTGTCATCTACCTTTGAGCTGACTGTCACGAGGTTATATAGCTGACTGACGTTGGACAAAGGGCAGGCCCAAACTTTAAAGTCCGCCTCCTTGACGATGGGCACCAGTAAGAGACAACCTTTAAGGTCCGCCTCCTCGATGCTAGGCACCGGGGAAGGCACAAGCTTTAAAGTCCGCCTCCTCGACGATGGGCACCGCCGCACTTCTTGCTTTTAAGGTGTGTACACACGTAACCGCACGGACCGTGCTGCTGCTTCTATTTTGACACGCAGGCAGTGGAGCGGCAGCAGGGCTCGGACACGCATACAGTGGAGCGGCAGCAGGGCTCGGACACGCATACAGTGGAGCGGCAGCAGGGCTCGGACACGCATGCAGTGGAGCGGCAGTATGGCTCGGACACGCAGACAGTGGAGCGCAGTATGGCTCGGACACGCAGACAGTGGAGCGGCAGCAGGGCTCGGACACGCAGACAGTGGAGCGGCAGCAGGGCTCGGACACGCAGACAGTGGAGCGGCAGCAATTATTTGTTTATTGGTTATTTGGTAGGGACAGTGCAAGTTAATGAACAAGCCACACCGGATTGTAGCCTTGGGCTAATTTCCATCCGTCGTCCCCCATGCACACTGTCAAACACATTCACATTCATCCTGGCCTATTGTACAGTTTTTTTAGTGGTAGGGAAACCGGAGTACCCGGAGGAAACCTACGCAGACACAGGGAAAACATGCAAACTCCACACAGAAAGGCCCCGGCCTTGGTGAGAATCGAACCCGGACCTTCTAGCTGTGAAGCACGAGCGCTAACCACTGTACTACCGTGCCGCAGTGGAGCGGCAGCAGGGCTCGGACACGCATGCAGTGGAGCGGCAGCAGGGCTCGGACACGCATGCAGTGGAGCGGCAGTATGCTCGGACACGCAGACAGTGAGCGGCAGTATGGCTCGGACACGCATGCAGTGGAGCGGCAGCAGGGCTCGGACACGCATGCAGTGGAGCGGCAGTATGGTCGGACACGCATGCAGTGGAGCGGCAGTATGGCTCGGACACGCATGCAGTGGAGCGGCAGTATGGCTCGGACACGCAGGCAGTGGAGCGGCAGCAGGGCTCGGACACCGCAGGCAGTGGAGCGGTAGTAGGCTCGGACACGCAGACAGTGGAGCGGCAGCAGGGCTCGGACACGCAGGCAGTGGAGCGGCAGCAGGGCTCGGACACGCAGACAGTGGAGCGGCAGCAGGGCTCGGACACGCAGGCAGTGGAGCGGCAGCAGGGCTCGGACACGCATGCAGTGGAGCGGCAGTATGGCTCGGACACGCCATGGCAGTGGAGCGGCGCAGGGCTCGGACACGCAGCAGTGGAGCGGCAGCAGGCTCGGACACGCAGCAGTGGAGCGGCAGCAGGGCTCGGACACGCAGACAGTGGAGCGGCAGTATGGCTCGGACACGCAGCAGTGGAGCGGCAGCATGGCTCGGACACGCAAGCAGTGGAGCGGCAGCAGGGCTCGGACACGCAGACAGTGGAGCGGCAGTAGGCTCGGACACGCATGCAGTGGAGCGGCAGCAGGGCTCGGACACGCATGCAGTGGAGCGGCAGCAGGGCTCGGACACGCATGCAGTGGAGCGGCAGATGGCTCGGACACGCAGACAGTGGAGCGGCAGTATGGCTCGGACACGCAGGACAGTGGAGCCCAGCGGGCTCGGACACGTGCAGTGGGCGGCAGCAGGGCTCGGAACACCATGCAGTGGAGCGGCAGCAGGGCTCGGACACGCATCAGTGGAGCGGCAGCAGGGCCGGACACGCATACAGTGGAGCGCAGTATGGCTCGGACACGATGCAGGGAGCGGCAGCAGGGCTCGGACACGCATACAGTGGAGCGGCAGTATGCTCGACACGCAGGTAGTGAGCGGCAGCAGGGCTCGGACATGCATACAGTGGAGCGGCAGCAGGGCTCGGACACGCATACAGTGGAGCGGCAGTATGGCTCGGACACGCATACAGTGGAGCGGCAGTATGGCTCGGACACGCAGACAGTGGAGCGGCAGTATGGCTCGACAGCAGACAGAACAAAGGACTGTCACAAGGATCACATGGTCCATCAGTTCAGAGCCAGAGGCAGGAGCCATGCCCTTCTTGTCTAGTTCTGGAGCGTCGACGAGTCTCACCAACAGTCTCAGCGCAAACACCAGCAGAGCTTTCTGAATCAGCCTCATGATGGAGCAAGTAAACAAAGTGATATGAAAGAAGTGCAGTTGTCATCTACCTTTGAGCTGACTGTCACGAGGTTATATAGCTGACTGACGTTGGACAAAGGGCAGCCCAAACTTTAAAGTCCGCCTCCTTGACGATGGGCACCAGTAAGAGACAAGCTTAAGGTCCGCCTTCTCGATGCTAGCACCGGGAAGGCACAAGCTTTAAAGTCCGCCTCCTCGACGATGGGCACCGCCGCACTTCTTGCTTTTAAGGTGTGTACACACGTAACCGCACGGACCGTGCTGCTGCTTCTATTTGACACGCAGGCAGTGGAGCGGCAGCAGGGCTCGGACAGAAAGGCCCCGGCCTTGGTGGGAATCGAACCCGGACCTTCTAGCTGTGAAGCACGAGCGCTAACCACTGTACTACCGTGCCGCAGTGGAGCGGCAGCAGGGCTCGGACACGCATGCAGTGGAGCGGCAGCAGGGCTCGGACACGCATACAGTGGAGCAGCAGCAGGCTCGGACACGCAGATAGTGGAGTGGCAGCAGGGCTCGACACGCAGACAGTAGAGCGGCAGCAGGGCTCGGACACGCATGCAGTGGAGCGGCAGTATGGCTCGGACACGCAGACAGTGGAGCGGCAGCAGGGCTCGGACACGCAGACAGTGGAGCGGCAGCAATTATTTGTTTATTGGTTTATTTGGTAGGGACAGTGCAAGTTAATGAACAAGCCACACCGGATTGTAGCCTTGGGCTAATTTCCATCCGTCGTCCCCCATGCGTACTCTCAAACACATTCACATTCATCCTGGCCTATTGTACATGTTTTTTTAGTGGTAGGGGAAACCGGAGTACCCGGAGGAAACCTACGCAGACACAGGGAGAACATGCAAACTCCACACAGAAAGGCCCCGGCCTTGGTGGGAATCGAACCCGGACCTTCTAGCTGTGAAGCACGAGCGCTAACCACTGTACTACCGTGCCGCAGTGGAGCGGCAGCAGGGCTCGGACACGCATGCAGTGGAGCGGCAGTATGGCTCGGACACGCAGACAGTGGAGCGGCAGCAGGGCTCGGACACGCATACAGTGGAGCGGCAGTATGGCTCGGACACGCATGTACCAGTCGGGCAGCGGCAGCAGTGGCTCGGACACGCATGACAGTGGAGCGGCAGTATGGCTCGGACACGCAGAAGTGGAGCGGCAGTATGGCTCGGACACGCATGCAGTGGAGCGGCAGCAGGCTCGGACACGCATGCAGTGGAGCGGCAGTATGGCTCGGACACGCAGAGCAGTGGAGCGGCAGTATGGCTCGGACACGCAGGCAGTGGAGCGGCAGCAGGCTCGACACGCAGCAGGAGCGCAGTAGGCTCGACACGCAGACAGTGGAGCGGCAGTATGGCTCGGACACGCAACAGTGGAGCGGCAGCAGGCTCGGACACGCATGCAGTGGAGCGGCAGTATGGCTCGGACACGCATGCAGTGGAGCGGCAGTATGGCTCGGACACGCAGACAGCGGAGCAGCAGCAGGGCTCGTACACGCAGACAGCGGAGCAGCAGCAGGCTCGACACGCATACAGTGGAGCGGCAGCAGGGCTCGGACACGCATACAGTGGAGCGGCAGTATGGCTCGGACACGCAGACAGTGGAGCGGCAGTATGGCTCGGACACGCAAGAGTGGAGCGGCAGTATGGCTCGGACACGCATGCAGTGGAGCGGCAGTATGGCTCGGACACGCAGACAGTGGAGCGGCAGCAGGGCTCGGACACGCATGCAGTGGAGCGGCAGTATGGCTCGGACACGCAGGCAGTGGAGCGGCAGTATGGCTCGGACACGCAGGCAGTGGAGCGGCAGTATGGCTCGGACACGCAGGCAGTGGAGCGGCAGTATGGCTCGGACACGCAGGCAGTGGAGCGGCAGTATGGCTCGGATACGCAGACAGTGGAGCGGCAGTATGGCTCGGACACGCAGACAGTGGAGCGGCAGTATGGCTCGGACACGCAGACAGAACACAAGGACTGTCACAAGGATCACAGGGTCCATCAGTTCAGAGCCAGAGGCAGGAGCCATGCCCTTCTTGTCTAGTTCTGGAGCGTCGACGAGTCTCACCAACAGACTCAGCGCAAACACCAGCAGAGCTTTCTGAATCAGCCTCATGATGGAGCAAAGTAAACAAAGTGATATGAAAGAAGTGCAGTTCTCATCTACCTCTGAGCTGACTGTCACGAGGTTATATAGCTGACTGACGTTGGACAAAGGGCAGGCCCAAACTTTAAAGTCCGCCTCCTTGACGATGGGCACCAGTAAGAGACAAGCTTTAAGGTCCGCCTCCACGACTATGGGCACCAGTAAGACACAAGCTTTAAGGTCCGCCTCCTCGATGCTAGGCACCGGGGAAGGCACAAGCTTTAAAGTCCGCCTCCTCGACGATGGGCACCGCCGCACTTCTTGCTTTTAAGGTGTGTACACACGTAACCGCACGGACCGTGCTGCTGCTTCTATTTGGACACGCAGACAGTGGAGCGGCAGCAGGCCACCGTGATCGAAAGTAAAGGCCCATGCTAAACACTCAGCCGCTGTGTCACTAAAAGGTAAATAACACACGTGAAAACTTCCTAAATGCACCTTGAAGGTTTTTGTGAAAAAAGAAACACACTTAGACAAGGCAACAATAGTGTAATATAGAATCTTGTCACTGCTAACACTAGCACATAATTCTACCTGCATTTACTTCCTGCCAAAACTCCCGCTAAAGTGTCAGTGTTGTTGCTGCTCTGACGCCTCTTCCCATAGCTGTGCATTTGGTAACCATTAATCAGTTACTTCTGCAAACATAATTTCACCTGACACATCCTCTCAGTTTCCATAATAGCTGGATAATTTAAATGCTAACATCATATTACTTCCCACATCCATCACACGACACTGTTTAATATAATATATGCTGTGAAATCTGACACACTTAACCATCACAGGGAATTTTAAAATTTAAAATCTCTCTTGGTCCTAGAAGCAGCTCCGGGGAAGTGAATTAATGTGGCCATGATCACTTTAACATCTATCAAAACACTTCTATTCATATCTGCGATAGCCCATCAATTATGCATCATCAAATGAATCCTGATCTGTGTGGTCATGTACTGTACTTTCACTCTACAGTTCTGCAGGTGATATGGAAACTTTTTAAGTTTAGAGATATCAATTTGAAACGTTGCTGCAGATTTACTGGCTATAAATGAGAAAAAAAATGTATTGCGCGTTCTTGTCATTTTATGTTTTCATAATAAAAACAGGCCTTTATCCTTTAAAAATCTCCAAAATTCTTATATTTGGTGACAAATCTCTAAGGCAATGGATCGACCAGGTTTATTAATTTATGTTTTATTTTTGTTACAATTAGTTACAAAGACTTTTCTTCTGAGGATTTTGGGTATCTTAGTCCATCCTATCCTAGTTTTTAAATCAGCTGTTTATGTGGAAAAATCAGTTAAATTCGACATTCGCCTTTTTTTATTTATTTTTTATTTCAAAAACTAAATCAGAGCTAGGATTTTAGATATTATAAAATCCTTCTTAAAAATCTTCCAAATGTTTGCAGTTCCAGGCTGGAAAATTAGAAGTCTCTGTGGTGCTATTACATGGAGATATTGTTGCACCAATTGTGAGAAGAATTGAAGCATTTTGATAAAATGGCCCTTAAAATATATATATATTTTTTACGTTTAGAGAGTTTTGCCTGCAGTGTCTCCCCTTAAATGTGTGATGCAATTATAACAGCATAGACAAACCTAATGAAACAAAACAACACTAATCGTTACATTTTCTATACCTGTGAGATGTGGAGATTGTGTTCTGTGTTACACTGTTTTCTTGTTTTCAGAAACCTGGGCGATGGGCTTTATATTCATGACTTCTTTGGCCTTGCTTTGCTGCACAGAGATTGTAACAGTTGGCAACCCTCTCATCTCGCAAAATCTGCTGCTTTAGCAAAAAAAAAAAAGACAGAAAAAAAAAACTACTTCCAAGTTTACTCCTTTGTGACAAAAAACATACAGAAAAGGATAAGGGTTTAAAGCCCAGCCACCTAGAGTATCGTCAGCTTCTTTAATTGGCTTCTTATCTAAAGTTTGAAATATGTACTTTTCTTTTATCTCATTTTATGTGCTCTGTGCAGGCTGTTAAAGAAGTGCCAGAATCTCGCTATGTACAGAAGGCAGCACTGGCACACTACAACTGCTGATTATGACCAACACAGCCAAGTCTTCCTAAACTAATGTCTTCCAGAATTCACAGATGGGATGCCAAAGAAAATGGTATAGCTGTGCAAGTTTGAGACATTATAAGGATCAAATTACAAGAAAGTTACAGTGAAGCGCTGAAAACACTGCTCTGTGTATAACGCACAGTTACTTTTCATTGTTGGGAGATCATGTTTTAGTTCTAAAGTTTGACATTCTCCAAGATCTGGTTTGTTGTCTGCATCTAATGAACATTTCAAACAATGCTTTGTAATTTGTTCTGTGTTAAAATAGCCGTCTTGAAGTGTAACTGGTTCTCTTTTGCCAATGAGGCAATCAAATATGATGCTGTTGATTGTATGATTGTAATTGCATAGGACAAAGTAAGTAATCTTTATTTGTATAGCACCTTTCACAAAGGCCAGAAAGTGCTTCACAACACAGTTAAAAATCAGAAATTACATACAATATAAAGAAAAGGGGTCAAAACAACACAGAAATCATATCAGCCCAAAAGTAGCTAATTAAAAGCTTGAACAAATACATGTTCAAGCTATAAAGGTCTTAATCAGTATTACTCCTTGGGGAATGTATACAGTACATGAGTTTCTGTTATGTAATGTCTTTATGTAAATCCTATCTTGTAAATGGGAATTTCAGCCATGATCAGAAACTGCAGGTGTAAATCATCTTTTTTTTTTTTTGCTGTTTCATTGTTTTGTTCCTTTGTTTGTTCCACTATATTCCTTGTGAAATGAGAATTTTTTGTTGTATTGATTTTGGGGGTGGGCGCTTATAAGCTCTTGCTTCAGCCCACTCCTTTTGAGCAGAATGTTTACTGCTCAAATAAACTAATAAACTAAACTAAACTAAACTAAACTAAACTAAACAAACAAGCGAAAACTGTGGATTTGTTCGTGATAGAGGGCGCAACATATACAGTAACATGCCTCAAGCTAAAAATGGTTGACCACATTAACCTTTTAAGAAGTCATTGCTTTATAAATGAACTTAAATGAGCTGCTGCATCATATCCAACGCTACACAGCCAGTTGCTTCCCCGGAGATGGCCTTTCCTTAAACCATCTCTATAGCTGCGGGAATTAGCTTCACCTCCCCATAAACCTCTTATGATAATAAATGACAGAAAACAAATATATCTTGAAAAATATGCTTTAACCTGAGTGAACCCTCACCTTTATCTTACCTATATTGGATCTGGTGCCCATAATTTCAGCCCATGACATGTCTATCTCAGGAAAAATGAAATGACTTCTGAAATTGAGGAGATTATTGCCTGGGGGTGGGTGGGCTCAAAACATTTGCGTGATGGTAAGTGACTGATTGTTTTGCCGTATAAAGCCTCTGTGGACCTGATATGGAGCTGCACATAAAAAGGTACACCACATATTGAAACCATTTCCCCTCGCTCCCGTACGTAAGCTCTCTTTCATAAGGTGCATTCAAACTAAAAAGGAGATTATGACAGGGGATTTCCATCAGACACGTGGTAGAATAATGAAGAGTGAACAGATGGCACTAATCTCCCCAGAATTATCTTGTATAACAAGTATAGTCTCCAAATGGCTTTTAAATTAGATGCACCGCAGTGTTCATCCAATGTGATTAGCTGTGTGCAGTAATGGTCAGTAGACTGAATTATGTCCTTACTCATTACCATATTGTGTTTTTGTTATGGAGAAATATTTGACACTCGCTGTTCTGGATTTAGCCAATATCATATACATCTGTCTTTGACAAAATGTATACCTTAAAATGAGAACTGAACAATTAATATTTCAGTTCTTCTCAGTGACTGTTTTGATATGGGGGACAAGGGTGTTGGGGCACAAAAGGGAGTTAAGACAATTAGAATACAATGGCAATTATATATTTTATTTATTTATTCATTCATCTTTTTTATTTGAGCAGCTGTGTTTCACAATATTCAGCAGAAGATATAACAAAACAAAGGTATGATGCCTAAGACCCACAGAATATTGTGTACTATGACTATGTAAGATCTAAAACCAGATTAAGAAAAATAGACTTTCTACTTTCATCAGTAAAAAAAATTGTTTCTAGCTTGTTTCATTCTTCCATAATCCCCAGTTGAATATAGGTAAGTTTCACTAAAAATGCAGTTTCTGACCAAAAAGAGAAAGAGAAAATTAGCTTTTTTGTAAAAAGAAACAAAGCAGAACAGTGACTTTAACGCTAATATTTTTTTGCTTTAGTGACACCTCAAACATCTGAATGAATCAGAGTCTGGTTCTTGAACTCATCTGACTCAACTTTTTGTGTGTGTTTGTGTTTGCTGTGATGAAAGGCGCTGCCGAGCCGCCCCGAGGTTCCCTGAGCCTGTGTTAGCCATAGCATTAGCATGCTTCTCTGGGCTAGTTTAGGTCGAATACCTGTCTACTTCCTTGATCCTGCTGGTCAATCTCGTCATCATCTCCTCCAACACTTAGTTTGAGACCCACCGCTAACCAAAGCCTGTTCAAGTGTAAGTTGTCTGTATTTTTCCTAATCGACCTCGGTAGCCGTGGTAGCACATCTGATCCTGCACCTCGTCTGAGATTTTTTTTAAATAAATAAAAATGGAAAGAAGTACCTGTGATCTGATCTGTGATCGGCATCCAAAGATCCAAAATAATGTCTACTGTCTTTACTGGGCCTGTTCCCACTGAAAAACATAGTTGACGTCTACAGACGTCTTTGGCAGTCAACGTTACTAAACTAATGTCTTAGACCTCAATGACAGTCAATGAATTAACAACTGCACACACATACTCCCTCCCTAACGACTTTGCCTTAACTTAACCTGATTGTAATTTTGCATATCTTCTTTTGTAAGGCACATTGAGTTGCCTTGTGTACGTAATGCACAATATAAATACAGTTGCCTTGCCTAATCACAGAGATATGACCTGGTAAATTGCAGACAGGATTAAGTAAGAAAATGTGATGATAAAATGAACAATCACTCCTATCTAACCTGGTCTTAGTAACGTCAGGTTGGTTAAATCCTATTACTATTCAAGCAATACCCTTTTGCCACTCATTTTGTTCATATTTCAATATCTCCTACTGCATAAGCCATCATTCATTCATCTGTATCTAAACTATTTGCACTTTAACACGGATCATATTTTTTAGACCGAACTAGGAGCACAAATCCACAAATACAGTCTTTTGAACTAGCACACTATTGTAATGTCCTTATCAAAGATCTTTTCTCGACCCCACTGTGCAGTGTTTTGTTACCCAAGTCTAGACTCTATTTCCCAGCACCTCTTAACGTCTTATCGCAGTCACTCAGCCAACGCAACAACATTCAAAGGCGCTTTTTCCACTGCGGCCATGTCTTTATCTCACTCTTGTTTATACTGTTCACTCAGGCCCTATCTGTGCCTCAAAATGGCTTCATCTTCCCCACCCCAGACACCAAAGACAATCGATTGCGAGTCTGCATGCTGTCTGCTACACTGAATACACAGAAGGCACTACTGAAACACTCGCTGATCATGACCACTACCAAGTCTGGCAAACAGAGTCTTTGTGTGAAGCACTTGATTTTATCACGTTAAAATCCTGAAATATTGGCGCCCGAAAATACAATATTCTAAGTTGAGTGAACTGTAAAATTAGTGTAATGATTGTGTCTCACAAACCTAAAGATTGTGCCCAAATTCACCACCTGTACAGCAACGGGACCACCACCTCCTGCTCGGGATGTGCATTGGGGGAATTTGCAGACAGTTTTATACATTTTATATACTTACTTCAGCCTTTTTAGAACATATTTTAAGCCTTTATTAAAGAGGCCTTTGTTTTCCCTCATTCAACAGGTCCTCTGATCAGAACTGAGAGATTCATACCAACAGTAGTAACATTGCATTATTTTCTATATGTCGAGATTAAGGAATTAGGGGCCAGGGTGGACATACTGATTACTAAGTACCAACCTTAAAGAGGGGGTATTATGCTTTTTTCAATCACATAGCACCAGTCTATAGCATACTACAATGATGACGTAACCTTCTGTTGGTCTGTATATATGCAGTAAATTAAAATAACTGCCTTGAATAAAATTGCTCTCTCAAAATGGCTGTACTGAACGTCTTGAAATAGGCCTCTGTCTCTTTAAGAAGCTTTCCGACACGCCCCCTTCAGCACACTGCTGTGGCATTTAAACAACAACACTGTGCGGGGAGGGGGCTCTGCTGAGCTGAGGAGCAGTGGTTGGTGGCTTGGCTGGTGACGAAAGGTCCAGAGGCGTCTCCAGGAGGTGGGGGCGTTCCTAGGAGGACTGAGGCATAGCTACACCTAAAATGGCTGCCGTCTAAGTTTTTACTACAAAAATATGTGAATGAGCCAAGGCAACACTCCAGGCATGTGTTTAATGAGGGAATGACATGATAACATGATATAAAGCTTGAAAAAGTCGATTTTACATAATACCCCCCCTTTAAAAGTACCAGCAGGCTGAGCTCAAATCAGGACTAAACCGAATTTAAAAAAGGGTCTGGTTTGTGAGGGTGAGTATTGGTGGTGTTTGAATAGGTCTGTTGTTGCAGATGTGTGCACTGATTCAGTTTGTGACAAAGGGCCCGATCTTCCGCCTGGCGCAACAAAAGAGTTGTTGCGTCTCGACCAACAAAAGTGTTGGTTGAGACAAAGGTGTAAATCTTGTGTACAACAACAGTGATCCGCCGGTACCTGGGGGCATCGCTTAGAGAGAAAAAAAGGGATCGGCTGAGGCGTGGTGTGATACAAGCAGCACTAGGGTGAACATTCGGACACTGTCAATGTCATCGATGGGTACCATGGTAACCAGATGAATAATTCAGCCCTCATAATTTTGATGGCAGTAGGATCGTTCTGGATTCCATTTTTGGGAAGAGCAGAGAGAGCAGAGCACAGCCAGTTAGCGCTCATGCTTCATATCTAGAGTTGGATCCCCGGCCAGACGGGGCCTTTCTGTGAGGAGTTTGCATGTTCTCCCCGTGCATGTGTAGGTTTCCTCCAGGTTCACCGGTTTACCCTACCATTAAAACATGCACAATAGGGAAGGGTGAATGAAGTGTGTGTGAATGAATGATGGTAGTTAGAGCTACACGTGTGCAGCCGCGCTTCTGTCTGTCTGAACCAAAAGGCAGACGTGAGTATACTACCACCACCAGCGCTTTGTGACCATGACTGCGAAAGGCGCTATACAAATAAAGTCATTCCTTCCTTCCTCTTGCATTGTGTCAGCTATTCTGTTTCCACGTCTGGTTCCTCCCTTTCTCTCTTTTCTGTGCAACTAGGGGCGCCCTAATTAAATAAAAAGCGCTCCGTGACTTTGTTATGCGTGAAATGGCATGCTTTATCCGACCCTCCCTGAGATATTCATAGGCTTACAGTGCACATTTTGCCAGGGTCATAAATAATCTGTTTTCCATTTTGTCTATATTTCTGAATGCTACCGTTTGGTCACGCCACCGGGGCCATTTCAGCAATGACCTTTCCAGTCTCGGATTTGTTCTTTTCAAAGATCTTTAAAATATGCTTTGAGATAAGAGCGCATTGAGGAAATTGATGTTAAGGCTCATTTGCATAGAAGAGGACAGGAGTTACTTAGCATGGATGGTTGCCAGGCTAAATGAACGTGAAATGCTGTGTTCAATGTTGTCTAATTATTAATGGCGTCAGTCTAAAAGCTGAAACCGTTAAACACAAGTGATTTGATTGGACTTTCTGAGCCGTGAAGTCAGATCCAAACCTAATCAGTGGTTGGGATATCACCTTGTGTCTGTGAACGTGCCAGTATCTCAGTAAGTGTTTAATCACATAATGGACTAGCAGCTCTGGGCCTCATTTCAATATGGCAGAGGGGTTAAGTAGGTTTTTTGAGGACATCCACAAATATACTTGCTGCAGTTAGATAGAGAGTGGTTTTCCCTAAAACATATAGGGCCAGATCTTGTGCCTGGCGCACGAGGTGCGCAATCCCCTAGCGAACTGAGATCTTCCGAGTGGCGGATTATGCGCTATTCGCCTTCGCCACTTGCGAGAGGGCGTCACAGGAGGAGGTGACTGCTCTGATGGGAGAACCGCTGACATTCATTTCCTCATTTATACCGCGCTGCCTTGTGTTCTTCCTTAAGCCTTAGGCTCTCACAGGTCAAACTAAAAACTTTATTAACTCCATCTGAGCTAAACCATGTTCATGTCTTGAGTGAAAAAGAGCTACAGCCGTCCGCTGTGGCGCGGAACTGCCCGAGCTACATAAACGCTAAACAAAACAAATGCACATGTTCAACCCCACTACCCCACAACCTTCCCCCTTCCCGCCGCGGAGTTGATCTGGTTGGAGGAAAAAGGTGACTCCACTTCCCATTTGCGCTAAGTCTGGAGTGGCAAGATCAAGTGCGCTCCTACTCAGCGCAAAATGTTACGCTATAGTCTGCGCTTACTCATTATTAAAGTAAACATAATGGTTGTTAAATTTAACAAAAAAAAAAAAATTTTAATTTATAGTAAAATTTATATTGGTGATTTTATTACTACCATCCGCAGACTGTGAAAAACATGGACATATCATCAGTATTAGCAGCGGGAGGCCTAATTGGAAATGGTGGCAGGCTCCGAAAGTTCCTTTATGTAATGGACTTTCCATTAAAAGTCATTGTTGAATACTGGCTTGTCATTCTTACTTCATATGTTTGTTTAACAAGCCAAGCCAAAAAAAAAGACAACACAATATTCTGGATGTCAAAGTCAGTCATATTGACTATATAGCTGTATATTCATCCTGTCATTCACATTCATCAACATCACCAAACAACAGAATTCTAGATGAGGTGTATAATAGTGATTATTAAGAACCATCTCATAAAATATTGACATTCCAAGTACTACCAGGACTAGATCTAATCAGGACTGAACCAAATCTAAACCGGGTCTGGTGTGTGAGGGTGAGTGTTGGTGTTGGTGGTTGGTCGGATCTGTTGTTGCAGCACCTGAAGAAGCCCAACTACCGTGAGTGTTAGCAGAAAAATGACTGGATGTGAGTGTGGAGTAAGCTGGACGAAGTAGTTAAAAAATTAAAATGGTAACGTGTTTCGACAGATGTGTCTTCATCAGGGCAATATTACGCACTACGCACCCGTAGTTCACAAGTCCTCTACACCCGTGGGACCCGCAGCAGCGCTCATTTTCTACTTTCATTACCATGAGTGTTAGTTGGACTAAGCCAAGCTAACCTTTCTCAGTGGTCTGTATCTAGTCCGGCCTGTGAGCTGAAAGCCTTAGTGAAAGTATTGAAAAAGTTATCTGAGACTTTGATTTCACACGTTTTTTTTTTTTTTAATCTTTAGGAAAGTCTATTTTCTTTTCAGGGGTAAGGGTCCCAGAGGAAACCACATTGGTTAAGTGATGAGGAAAGATACGCAGGGAGAACACGCAAACAGCACACTTCAGCCTCCACCTAGTCTGATTATAATTAAGTTGTAATACAGTAAGTAAGTAAGTAAACTTTATTTATATAGCGCTTTTCACAGACAAAGTCACAAAGTGCTTCACAGTAAAAACAGATAAGACATCTTTAAAACACAACAAATGCCGACATCATTGGCAGGGCGAGTTCGATTGGACTAGAATGCTTTTGTAAACAAATGTGTTTTTAGGTGCTTTTTAAAGATGTCCATGGAGTCTAGAGAGCGTAAACCTAAGACCTAAAATGATTTCTTTATTGCTTTTTCTTTCCATTAGAATGACATAGAGACTTGAATTCCAATATATTTTGGGAAGTACAAAATCATAAACCAATTAGCTCCTAAGCCATGGTATCCCAAGGTGCCACTTAAACAATAATTAATTCAAAACATGAAAAATCTCTTTATATTAAGCGCTCATTTAGGCCATGAGGGAGCTAACTCTGTGTATAAAGTGTCTGGAGAGTGCTGTAAAGCTGAATAATTGTTTTGTGCCGGGCGCCGCGGTAAGGTTACATTAATAAATATCAATTTTCTAACCTTAATTTATGCGGCCCAAATAGCTGTTGGGAACAAATGTCAGCGTCTCGGCTTGTAAATGGTTTGGAGAAACGCAATGCAATTACTAACAGTTGAACATTGGCATTTAAAAGAATCACAACGCTGTCTGCATCCAGAGCGGCCGTTTACGGATACAGTGATGCTCCGCAGATTCATTCTTGTTGACTTTAGTGAAACGACTTTCATTTTGTTATTTGTCTAATGTTGCACGGATGTATAACTTTTCTAAAGACATTTGCCCTATATATTTGAGTTGTCTTATATGCACAGGGGACAGATTTTCTTCTTTACTTATGCATTACTGACTTATCCTCGCATGCGCTTGGAGAGGATTTCCTTTCCTTTATTTATTTCTCAAGAACAGAGACTATTTTAAGGGGTCACTGGCATTTGTGTGGTTTTATTTTTGTTAACTGCTTATAAAAATCAGCCATGCACCATCAAGTGTTAAAGTTGTATTTATATCATATTAATGCTATAAAGGGGTCATATACAGTGCAGAAAAGGCAAGTACACCGTTTGGAATTTCTCCATTTCTGCCTGAATTGGTCATAAAACGTGGTCTGAGCTTCATCAAAATCACTTACATTTTATCATATTTTTTATTGGCCATAACATGTAAACATTCATAGGGGAGCGTGGAATAAGTAAGTACACCCCCTGAATCTCGCTGACTGTAACAGTTTTGTAAAGAGGAATGGTCTAAGATTCATTCGGATCGTTGTGAGCGTCTAATCTCAGGTCAGCCAGCTATTTAAAACAGGGGTTCACTTACTTATTCCACGCTGTTGTGAATTTCTCAGGTCTTTCTGCTAAATATCTTGATAAACATCTGAATTAATTTTTCTATTGATGGCAGCACAGTTAGTCCTATACCCTAAGAATATTTAACAGTACGTGCACCCAGAATGCTCTAAGTCTTGAGCCCCGAAGGTAATATGTACCTCGCTGATAAAAAGCAACATCTAAACCATGTTCTGGACCCCAACACAAACAAAAATCCCTTTGAAACATTAGCTAACCATACTGAAATGTTGACGACAATCAGAAATGTTTGGATTTTGAAAGCCTTCTGTGCTAACATTGCATTATAGTCCTCCGCCCATCTGAATCTTCCTGAAGACCGGTGCATTGTGCTTAACTGCCATGGCCAATGTTCTCTTTAATGATCCCTTCTGGCCAAGCACTTTTTATCCCATGAGTACCATCTAAAACAATCACGACGGACTGCGAGGGTGTCATTCCAACCGCGATAAGGACCCAAGATGGCGCCCGTGTCGATAAAGCTCACAACATTCTTAAGGAGATACCGATGGGGAGGGGGGTAAACAGCGCTTTCACGAGATCCCTGCACTTAAATTGACTTTGAGCGATCGTAGCCTCTTGTAGCTCAGCTGGGTCCCTCAAAATGGACTTCATAATGCCGGATATCCCGTGTAGGATACAATCACCTGGCACACACGAAGACTGATGGCGGCGCGCTGCACTGGAGCGCATCGTCGCCACACACTTATCCATCATGGAGATTGGGATTTGATAAGCTGCTTGATATGAGAAAATACCATTACAGTGGCAGGAGTGGAGGGGGGGGGGGGGGGGGGGGCCCGCGAGGCACGTCTCCGATCAGGGACAATGAGAATGGGTTTATTAAGAGTGATGGCTGCTGCTGATGAGCGCGTGGAGGGGAAAGGACAAACAAGAGAGAGAATGCTGAGGAGCAGGATCTTAGGATTGTGGACAATGCTGCTTATTGTAAGGTAAAGTGTCCTTAACCACTTGTTGGACACGTTTATCTCAAGTAGGGGTGTTAAGATTAACCGTTTTTTCAATGAAGATTCTTGAGTCATCTTCTGTACTCTGTAGTTGAAGTGTCGAACGTTTCGCCTCTCATCCAAAAGGCTTTGTCAGCGCACTAAGGTTCAGCTCAGCTCGCAGCTCAGATAAAGACCACAGGGAGGAGATCCAGTTGGCTTAGTCCCTCCCCTCTATTAACAGCTATTCTCACCTGTAGGTAAACATCTTTGTATTTTAAGTCTTTGTAATTCTATGTCCTAACGACCTAAATCACACCTACATTTCAGTCTGAACGACCCTAATCTCAGCTGATCACTGGCAATTACCTGCCTAGTACCAGTCGCGACAGCGGTTCTGTCTCCCCCAGGGAAACTGAAGCTACAAAGGTAGCTTAGCACCACCGAGAGTGGAGTCAATGTAAAATATTCTCATGTAAAGCGCTCGGTGACTGTCCCGGGCTGAGTTTCAGCCTCATTAACATGACAGGGCCCTGAAGTATGGGCCGTAAGAAAGTCCCCCTTTCCTGTTCATGGAGGTGTTCTCCTTCTTTCCAAAAAATGCTTATTTGACTTGTGGAAATATTATTATACAATGTGGAAATATTTCTATACATTATCATACTAGGCTTTAGTGATTATATATAAAACTGTGTTATGTAATCTGTGCTTTAAGGTTCATTTGAAACTGGGGTTTGACTTTACAACTAACTTCCATTTTACTGCCCCATTGTTATTGTCTTTACTGTTAGAGCCACTGGGGGGCAGTGTGTTAGAAGGAGTCAGATTGTGCAGAGGAAGTGACGACGACAAGGAGACGACTACTACTTCCTGTTCCTATAAATTACTCGCGCACAGAAGGTGCGCTCTCTCTTCTCTCGCTGGACCACCAAGAGATGTAGCGCTCAGCATAACTTGTGTTTTAGATTGTAATATTCGGAATAAAACCATGATTGATTTTAATAGAACGAGCCTCTGTATTCTTTTCCATCTATTAAAGAACACGACAGACTCCATGTTCAAACCAACATTTTGTCTTTAGTTAAAATGTTAACCTGTCCTCAAAGGAGTGCTTGGTGGCTTTGAGGTGGAGGTGAACAGCAGACTTTCCCGGCGGTGTTGATAAAGCCTCTTCTGTAACACTTGTTTGGTTTCTTCAATGTAATGTTCTTTGCAAGAGGAATGCAAAGAACATCGTGAATAAAAAATGTAGAATCCTGACATCCCTAATCTCAACATGCACCTTTGACATACTTTTTGCAAGAAGCATTTGTATTACTTGGATAAATGATGGGATGAAGCTTTTAAACACATGGTAATAATAAAAATACACTTTTGTAGTTGTTGTAGTGAATGCTTCGATTACGTGAACGCGGACTCGCCCTCAATCTATACCAGAAAAGCTGAGAACGAGTTCTGCCAGTTCTATCGATATTAGCTGCCAGATCAGTGAACCTGCCTTGTTTCTCGTGCTGATTACTCCACACAATACAGATTAACCTAATGAAAACAGGATGAATCAACCACAACTTCTTCTCAAGCTGTCAGCTTTACTTGGTTGTAAAAAGTGAGTGTCTTTCATCCAAGATTCTTTGTCAACAATTATAGTCATTTACTTGACTATTGTACATTTATGGGTGCATGAGTAATATGAAATTTAAAAGTTTCATTAGTTGCCGGTTCTGCAGTTCACTAGACAGTCTCCACTTTAATTTGACCTTAATTGATTGTAATACACTTGAGTTGTATTGATTATAATGTCCCTTCTTTGTATTGTTTCTAGCAAAGCACATTTAATTACCTTGGGATTATATTTTGGGCTATTTATACCTTTCCTGACTAAAACGTTGCATATTGGATCGACAAACTTTGACCACTCACATTCACCTGCTCTCCTACACAATTTGAATTTCATTTCTAACTGTCCTTTTTTTAGCGCTTTATTTTCCAAAATCATCTTTCCAAGAAGAGATTTCGTCTGAAGAGATTTTCAAGCTTGGCCCGATATGTTCTATGCAATCATCAAAAAATATTCCGTTTTCCACTTGGCGCTTCGGTCACGTTGGAGTCGTCTAGCCACTAACGATTTTCTGAATGTCAAAAAGTGTCCAATATAAAGGATAAAGAAACAGTGAACTCGTGTGGCACATTGCTCAGCTGTCCACTAATATGTCCATAACTTCATTTTGTACCAAACCCCCACACGTTATATCTCATTTTTGTCATACATCCTTAACCTCTCCATCACGCTGCTCTGATTCATTGCATTAGCGGCACAGACAGAGTGGAGAAATGTGCTGAGCAGTGGTGCCTCCGAGCCTGTTTGCCGCACGGGGTGACAAGTTAAATGCCTGATATAAAACCTGACACAACTAATCTATCATACATCCGCGCCCTGTCGGTTAGGAATTCCTCTTTTTAAAGGATGCATTATCGCGAGGCCATAAGTCATGCCGTTACGTACGATATCTCCGGCTGTGTCCTTGTGTCTCGACAAGATTGCATGTGTCGTCCGCTCGGGAAATATTTGTTGCGGGAACATATCTGATCCTATTTTTGACATCTAATCTTGCTGTCCGAATTACCCTGTGGCGGGGAATAGCAGCTCTGGCTTTATTTCTCCATTTATCCGGCAATCACATGGAAATACACAGCGCACTGAAGGGGTTTTTCTATAGCGAAGGGAACCAAAGCATATGTCATGAAAGACTGTGTATTATAGAGCAATGGCTGCAATATATATGGCATGTGCACTTTCATTTTATACTGCAGTGATGTATACACTCCTGTGCTCTGGTGAGTAATAAAAAAAAAAAGCTAGACATGGTGTGGATTTAAAGCAACACAAATATAAAGTAACATTGCAATGACATAATCTCTCCTTTTTGTTTTCACTTTGGAAATTCCACAGATTATTCATTGTTTTGCTTAGTGTTTATTAAAGGAGGAAGGGGAGAAAGTGGTGTTGTTCTATGAAAGGATTGGTTTACATTTTTAAATGAGATACAGAAGAGCGGGACAATATAAGCTTGTGGTTTTGGCTGCAGGCTGCACTCCTCAGTGGATTGATTTGAACCAAGACTCGTCCAATTTTTACCCACTTTCACACTGACCTGTAATAGATACATAAATAACCAAATAACCAATGGACATGGCTAATATTTATAAATATATCTTTCATTGGAACTACAGGATTGGCTTTGCCACGGTCAACCTTTGATGTAATCTCTTTATATGTATAACATCAACAACAGGTGAGTGAACCTGCCTTGTTTCTCGTGCTTGTTACTCCACGCAGGACAGATTTAATGAAATAAATATGAATTAACCACCAACTTCTTGAATATTGTGCACAAAAGCCATCTGTACTTGTAGTTTAAGTGGGTCATCTGTCATCTCAGAATCTTTGTCAGCGACTTTACAAGAATATAGTGATTTTATTGTTCTTATTGTACATATATGTATGCATACATGATCTCTTTAAATTTTGAATAAACATCAATTTTGTCACAGGACAAAAACATGCGACTCGTACAATTGAAACAACATGCTGGATGTTGATTCTAATGTGAACAAATGTATGTTATACCAGCTGCGTTAATGTAGGTTAACATGAGCCCAACTGATTTTACTGGCTGAGAAAATCCTGTGAAAACATACGCTTTTGATAATCAATAAAACATGTACTTCTCTTATGCAGGTCCATTTTTTTCTTGTTATTTCCTCTGGGTATCTTGGCCAATCTTGAGTCTGTGCCCTGACCAAGTGACAAGATAAGCTTGACTTTATTTAACTCATTCATCACCTGGAGCCTGTGAACAGGCTTCTTAGGGACAAAGAGAGGACCACCTGCACCTTCCCAGTGAGATGGGTCTTAGTGAAGATGGAGTGAGTCATAAGGAAACCACATAGAAACCTCCATAGAAACAGGGGGACATGCATTAAGTTAGAAAGATTTACTCTGACTGCATATTTCCCAGTTGCTCATTTCTCAGTGGATGGCACAATGTTTGGGTTACAGTGAAGTATGAAATTGTGCCTTCTGAAAAATTAATATTCATATAGTTGCATGCAGTCTATACTGTATATGTGCCAAAAAGAGTTTTATATGGTTTCATGAAAATAAGAGTGTCCTATTGATTGACTTTTATGTTGAAATAATGTGACTGATAAATCTAGTTAAGATGAATCAGTGTGTTTTTCTCTTAAATAAATAAATGCCTATCATAGGCAATGTGGGTTGTCTGTCATCGTGTTCTTGGGAAGACATTTCACCTGCCTTGCCCTATAATGGTAAGCAAAAGATGTTGTTTACATCACTGAGGGATTATATAATGACTTTAGTGTAGCACTTTGAGAAGCTTGTAAAAGCACAATACAAGCGTAAACTATTATTATTACGTGTTTCTACTGTATCTAATGTCAGTATGTGAACTTTGACCATGAATTGCGCTGACAATACAAGTCGTTTTTTTGTGTGTGCTGTTCTATATTATCTGTATACTGTACTGTTATTAACAAACACACATGATTCATTTTCAACAATAAGACCAGTTGTACAAACATTGTAATAAACCACAGCAATATCTTTACAGCTATTAGCCAATTCTTCAAGTGATGGTTTTGAATGACTCTGATCTACTCATGTTTATTGTAACAGACTATTTTGATAATCATTTAAAAGTGCTTTATAATTTTTAGTCATGGTCAAAATCTGACCCATTTTTTGATGCTGCCAGAGCAACCAGCGGGAGCCCATTTCCAGATATTGAGCCAGGCGAATGGTCACAATCTCCTGCCTGGAAGAGTAACCTATTGTGCATGTTTTGGCTCGATCGGGAGCTGGAAGATTTCACAGTGTGGCCCATTAGACACACGAGATGGGGCCCCTGCAGTGTAACAAACCACGGCATTAACGTTGAAACTGTATTTAATGAAGGTTCTTGAGTCATCTTCTGTACTCGGTAGCTGAAGTGTAGAACGATTCGCCTCTCATCTGTGCTACAGCGTACAGAAGATGGACAACTCCTGTACGACTGAGAGCCTACACAGACACGTTGAAACTGTAGCAGTTGTGCAGCTAAAATGTCTCCATGTGGCCTTTGTCCTTTTCATTTCACTCGTTTATCTGTCAAAGCCATTAAAACAAGTTAATAGTAAATTTTCTGATTGCACAAAGCATGAATTAATCATTTCCACTCCACTTTTAACTCCTCTGGATCCCCATTAAACTCTAAACACCAGTCACTTTTATGTACGACCCAAATGGAAGACTTTCTCATTTAAAATTAGTCTGGGTCAGGATGAAAGAGGGCAGAGGGACGGAAGGTTTACGCAAATGTTCCAAATCCAGTCATAAAAAGTGCAGCTTGTTGCGGCTGCAATGAAGTTTTCAATGCCGGGGGACAGTTTGGAATGACACGGAATAGAATTAAGGTGCATGTCCTATAAAATCACAGTTATTAATGTTGGCTTTTAAACAATTATAGGTGGCTTTGGAAAACAGGATTTATTTTACTCTTATGAAAATGTCAGGTTGATTTTGGCCCAAGGGAAAACAAAAGTATTAGGTAAAGTGCTTTATTTGTCATACATTATACACATTATGTTTATCGAAGGTTAAGTACAGTGTTTTTTCCTTTTTGATTTTGCAGCTTACTAAGTATTCATACATCTATTATTCCCAGCTTTTTTACACAGAATACAATATTAAAATTCATAACCCCCCCTTAACTTAGCCCTAAACTTAAGCACTTGTTCTACTCGGTGATGTATCAGAATGTACAGTGGTGCTCTCCTGCTGTCCCCCATGGACAAACTCTGTGAGCTGCTGATCTGCCATAATCACACATAAGAAAGGCCCACAAACATTGTGTATGCAGGTGCTTATAACCTTATAACACATTCACTCTCCTCTCTCTCTCTCTCTGTCTGTCTTGCTCTGCACTGCGTCTTTCTCTCCTCAGATTGGAAAGTCTTGTTGGGGCCTTGGTCGTCTCAGCAGCTGAATGTTGTGTGCATGGCAGAAAGCCACCTGAGCCTATAGTGGCTTATTAAAATGTCAGGGCTGCAGCCTGTCACTGTCACTGGGCACAGTAGACCGTCAGCACCGCGTTAGCCTCCGCAGAGTGTTTCCTCCAGCGCTGGTCTGAGCAGCTAACAGTGAGAAAAGAAAGCGGAAAGTTGTAGCTACAGATGTACAGTATAAATCTGTTGGACAAACAAATTGACTAAAGTTGAAATGTCAGCACACATTTTGCCATCCATTCATTGAAGTACCATTGGTTGTCCCAGATAGTCGTTTATTAACTGGAAGGTTTGTGGTTTGAATCCTGGCTGCCCACTCTCATTATGTCTTTGAGCAAGACACTTCACCCACCAGCGTACAGTGGTATAGGAGTATGACTGTAGTTCTTTAATGCAAAGCACTATAAGAGCTCGTGGAAAAGTGCTATATAAATGGAGACCATTTACCATCAGTTATCCTCTGCGCACATAAGTAAGAGAAACCATGCTTAGATAACAGGACATTCGGTAAATAATTGGGCTGTATAATTTCATGTAATGTAAACCTTTTTGCCTCAACTCACCAAAGGTAAGGTAAAGCTTACCATTCACTTCCTGTATAGTGCCTAAGCAATACAGGAAGTGAATGTCTAAACCACAGGTTCTTAACTAACTGGTAAGATGACCCAAACCCATGTGTTACTGTGTGGAAAAAGTAAACCATATTAGATTACTTGGGCACACAACACTTTTAATGTTACTGTTATTATGTTACTAGTTATTTAAAAAAAAAAAAAAAGTACTCAAACCAGTTACTAACGCTTTACCCGCAACACTTTTGATACACTTTATTTACACTAATCTTGATACATTCTACCTCCCGTATTAAGTACAATGTAATGTGCTATGTAACAATGTGTAATAACTTGTACCTACAGTTACATACAATGCAATAATGTGTATTAGTATTTTGGTGGTACATAATGTAATAAGACATAATACCTAACCTAACCCTAACCTTAACCTTAAGCCCTAACACTAAGGGTCTTATGTGTTATCCCATTATGTACCACTAATATACATTATTCACTGCATAGGTACAAGTTATTACATATTGTTTACATAGTACATTACATTGTACTACATTTAGTTGGGTACAATTTAACAAGGTAGTGTAAAATAAAGTGTTACCACACTCTTTATAACATAACCAAAAACACTGATAAGAAATAGAATACATTTGGGAAGTACAGTACTTTATCTTCACTGTAGAGGACATTTCACTCATCCTTCAATGGACCTATCATCCTTGTTATTTATATTGCATGATTTAAGTGTCACATCACATGAATTTGCTGAGACAACATTCTGAATTTACACAGACTTGGAACAGATATCGACTGGATGGGACCAAGACTAGCCTCTTTTGAATATGCTTGCAACTAGCCCTCAATGAAAGACATATGTCGTCCGGCCTTTAGAGAAGACTTCTGACTGACTGGCTGCAGTCCATTTTGGATGGGTATATATCTGCCACACTCACTTACAGCGGGGAAATGGCAGCGGAGCAATAACCCAAAAGTCATTCTACAAATCTGTGACACAGCCAAGCTTTTGACATCATGAACTAGCAGACACATTTCGATTTTGATGCGATGTTTGTGTTACACTTTATTTCCAGCCTGGCAGAAGCAAATGTCTGGTTCTGTTCGGCGAGCTGCATTTTCATATTTGTAAGTCAAAGAGTGATCCTAATCTCGTCTGTAGGAGGTGTCTTGTGCAGAAAGCGTTTGGCGGAGCGTTAGATGAATCTGTAAAGACTCATATCAGACTGAGTCGAGTTGCCAGTGTGTGATCATCTTCAATCTTTTAGTGGTCGGGTCAAATATATGTCTCTCCTTTTCTGTAGCGCTCCTCTCACATTTATAGCATTTCCCCGAGCGCCTGTTTGCTGTATTTCTCAAGGGGGAAGCGGGTCGTGTATTTCTTCATCTCTTCTATCTTTCTGATCACAGGCTGCAGCTCTCATGTTGAAATGCATCACTATAGGCGAGCTGTAGTTGATAACAAATCACAACCAGGAGGGGGAATTTGAAGAAATGTTCACATGACTAGTTTTATTAAATGATTACTTAGTTTTAGGGGCAGGCGGTAATGACAAAATCTCTACGTCTTTTTAGACTTTCTCAATAACAATAAGTAAGTGAATGTGCATGTCTTAGTTACAGGAATGAGGGTGTCTTTAAAAAGCACCAGTCTGAATGAAATTTATATGAAAAAAAAGAAAACAAAAGTTGCCCATGTGATGAGCCGAAACATACTGTAAGGATCTGCAAACATGATGATGATGATATGCATTGTAGCAACTCAGTGACAGCATATACATGTCACAGGTGACAGGGAAAGGCATGATGGGTACCTCTTACTGTCACTGATGGATTGGCTGCCTTACACAATGTACCTGTCAAATTTGGCGAATTCTGCTGCCATCCGAATGAGATACCAGGAGCATCCGAAAGCAAAGAGAAAAAAAAAACATAAATCTCCAGGTTGAGAGGGGAAAAGGCCATGCTGAAAGTCGTGAGGATATATAAAGAAAGCTCTGCAAGAACGGAGTGAAGATACATAATGCTAGTGTTGGCTTATGAGGTTTGAACTGCAATTACACCACCGTTGCTTTATGACAGACAGACGATGATTAAAATAAAACTACATAAAACACAATTCATTGTCTTTTATTAAAAGGTCTTAAGATAACTTGTTCCAAAGCTCCAGCTGCAGCTCCATGCACCTCTGTTAATTATCTCAGTCTTACAATACGCCCTTTTCAATCTATTTTTAAAACTTAGTGGCAGTCGATGTGGCAGATGTGTGTCTGCTTAAGTATTCGGTGTAAGTTTACCCTATAGTTAACATTCACGATCACAGGTGATCACCATAATGGGATTCAGAATCAATGAATGAAACTCTAATTACAACAAAGGCAAAGGGAAAATGAGCTATGAAGCACAACGTAAGAGCAATCCTGAATACCAAGCGTCGTCTTCTCTCTATGTATCAATGGACAAACATGCACTGGTTTTTAAAATACCACCAGCATTACGACACCGTACAATTGGAAAAACCTCCGCTGCATTCTTAGCATGCGTGGCACAGCATTCCCTTCATTTACAACATGTAGCTCATGTGTCAGTCGTAGAAAAATCACCAGCCTTGTGGTATGACAGTAACAGCTCTCATTATTGAAGCTAGTCTCTACCTTTTGATCACCAACAAAAAGCCATTATCCTTTTAATAATGGGAAGAAATGTATTAGGTGTACAATGATTAAATGCAAAAATGAGATGTTAAGGTAGACTTTATTAATCCCTGTAGGGAAATTCATTCTCTGCATTTGACCCATCCGCAATGCTGCTGGGGCGACCTGTAGGAGCAGTGAGCTGTCAGTGGGGACCCATCTCCATGATGTGGACCCAGGCTGGTGGTCAGAAACACCTGGCCAGAGGATTAACCTATTGCACATGTTTTTAGTGGTAAGGGAAACTGGAGTACCCAGAGGAAACCTACACAGAAAGGCCCCGTCCCTGGTGGGAATCTAACCGCTGTACTACCGTGCCGCCTTTATGTGAAAGTTCTTTGTTGTCACTTTTCCTTCTTTATGACCATACTTTTTTGTCTTATAGTTATGACAACTTTTTGTGTACTCCAGCAGCAAACACCTCTCATATGTCTAAACTGCATTAGGTTGCGTTCTTGTGACAACGCAGTGTCATAACATTTCAAAGAGCCGACCCACATGCAGCAAATCCAGAAGTCATATATTTTACCCTGTTAAGTTAAAAATTCAACCACACAGGAATAGTTTTATGTTGAAGTTTGGTGGATCGATTCACTAAGAAACAATGATCAGGTTCACCATTTGCTATTTCTTTCAAGAACAGTGACTTTCCCATAGAGTTGTAGGAGGGTATTAGTCATCTGTTATTATGTCACATTATTATATCATATAAAATTCTACAATGTCATGATTGCAAGTTCATGGCATGTCTAAACAGAGGGAAGGAGACCACTGACACGTGAGAGAGATTGTCCCTCTGCTGACCTGGGAACACCTTCAGATTTCCCTGGAACAGCTTGAGGACGTATGTGTGGAGCAGAAACATCTTGAGATGTTCTTTATGACCCTTTGGATAAGCAGAAGAAAATGGATGGATTACGATTTCTCAGCAGTGGCAGTAAACCAGTGTTGGGCAGTGATGTTACATGTTTTAAAGAGGGGGTATTATGCTTTTTTCAATCACATAGCACCAGTCTATAGCATACTACAATGATGACGTAACCTTCTGTTGGTCTGTATATGCAGTAAATTAAAATAACTGCCTTGAATAAAATTGCTCTCTCAAAATGGCTGTACTGAACGTCTTGAAATAGACCTCTGTCTCTTTAAGAAGCTTTCCGACACGCCCCCTTCAGCACACTGCTGTGGCATCTAAACAACACTACTGTGTGGGGAGGGGGTTCTGCTGAGCTGAGGAGCAGTGGTTGGTGGCTTGGCTGGTGACGAAAGGTCCAGAGGCGTCTCCAGGAGGTGGGGGCGTTCCTAGGAGGACTGAGGCATAGCTACACCTAAAATGGCTGCCGTCTAAGTTTTTACTGATTGCTCAAAAATATGTGAATGAGCCAAGGCAACACTCCAGGCATGTGTTTAATGAGGGAATGACATAATAACATGATATAAAGCTTGAAAAAGTCCATTTTACATAATACCCCCGCTTTAAGTAACTGTATTCCTGTGCAGTTACTTTTTCATTTGAGGGTATTTAGAATAGAGCTACTTTCCTAAACTCAAAAGAATATATATATAGCAGTGCTTTTTTGTGTTCCAAGTGGTAAATCTCTGACATGTTAGAGCCGTATGAACCATCTCGGGCCCTGAGAACTTCAGGGAGGGGTCTCCTGGTGGTTCAATAATACTGTAAACACGGTGAGGCTGCGTTTCAGTTTCATGCAGCTAAATCTGGAACAGTCTTGATGAGGATGTGAGACAGGCCTCAACTCTGACAATGGCTCAAATCCAGGCTGAAAACAGCTCTTTTTACCCGTGCATATGAAAACTGAAAGTATTTTATCTGCACTCTTGCCTTTTACTGTAATTGATTAATTTTATGTTGATGTTTTATTGATTGATTTGATCTGTTTTCTTGTAATTTTATGCAACTGTGAAGCACTTTGAATTACCTTGTGTATGAATTGTGCTCTACAAATAAACTTGCCTTGCCTAAATACATTAATAAAAGGCGTTCCAACAAGTGTAACCTACATGTTTTTAAATTATGTGCTGCATATCAGTATTAGGCAAATCATTTAAAAAGTATTTGGATTGGACAAAGTAGTAGAACACGTTTCAAAGTGGACATATGGTGCATATAGGGCTTAAAAATAGACTTTAAAACATTATTTTGGGTGCCTCAGCAGTGATATTTTACGTTTTATAATGTAGAATTAGTCTCTATTCTCTGTCTGTGTCACATTATGTACACTTCTCTTATTCTCCTTAACCCTGGCCTACTCAAAAGTCAAAAAGTTAACCCTATAATAAACTATATAACAATATTAATATTCTAGCACATTAAACAATAAGTGGCAAAAATAACTTGTACAGAGGTGGACTGTAGTTCAGTACATGTCAAAGATTCTTGTAAAACTTTATGATCTGAACACAGCTTTATATATGTGTGTTGATGCCTCAAATATCAACTAAATAAAAGTCGGCAACTGTGCGCAATAAAATATTTATAGCAGTCTTGGCTGCTGTTTTTTTCCCGGCAGACAGAGAAGAGCGGGGCACGAGTGGGAGCAGAAGTCATATGATTTACATCGAGACGGTTCAGCGGTCAGTGTTTTCATATGGTTTTTTTTGGCCGGCTGCGTGTTGAATGAAACCAACAGCGATGCCGGTTAACAGTGATGGATGAGCAGTGAGCAGTTTTGGTGTGAGCGTGTGCCACATGAAAGAGAAAATCGATATCAGCATCAGCCGCGTTTGTGCTCTGCCCTTTATCCGATCAGTTATGCCTACAGGCTTGATGCGAGGTACATGCCATGTCCTCATACACTGTTGCTGACATTTGAAGAATATTTACTGAACATCCAAAAGCAGCTTTGATCGTCAATGTGTGCTGCAGAATACACACAGAGTAGGAAAATAAAATGTGTTTTTCCTCCACCACTGCTTTAGATGCTAATTCTTTATACAACCACTACTTCAACTTCAATTTTTACTTCCACTTTAAAGGAGCACCGTGTAACATTTGGATTCTCTTGTTGCCAAAACAAAACATGCTCTGAATGACCAGCTCGAAACAGAAAATGCTACTTTTGCCGTGGTTAATCAAAGGATGGATTTGGATGAGGACATAACCTGTTTAAAGGGGGGTATTATGTAAATCGACTTTTTCAAGCTTTATATCATGTTATTATGTCATTCCCTCATTAAACACATGCCTGGAGTGTTGCCTTGGCTCATTCACATATTTTTGAGTGATCAGTAAAAACTTTTTACATTTTAGGTGTAGCTATGCCTCAGTCCTCCTAGGAACGCCCCCACCTCCTGGAGACGCCTCTGGACCTTTTGTCACCAGCCAAGCCACCAACCACTGCTCCTCAGCTCAGCAGAGCCCCCTCCCCGCACAGTGTTGTTGTTTAGATGCCACAGCAGTGTGCTGAAGGGGGCGTGTCGGAAAGCTTCTTAAAGAGACAGAGGCCTATTTCAAGACGTTCAGTACAGCCATTTTGAGAGAGCAATTTTATTCAAGGCAGTTATTTTAATTGACTGCATATACAGACCAACAGAAGGTTACGTCATCATTGTAGTATGCTATAGACTGGTGCTATGTGATTGAAAAAAAGCATAATACCCCCTCTTTAAAGCTGCCCTATAAGCGATGTCTTTTTGAATTTTTAGTGTGAGTAGTGAACCCTGCTCTGCTCCGGTGAGGGGGTGCGGCGCAGGTCAAAGTCTTTTATTCTATATTTGTTGAAATGTTATGTTGTGGCTTTAAGGACAAAATGTGTGTGACTTATGTCTGGATACATCTCTACTACACTTTTCCCAAAATCTGTATTCAACCAGCATCATTTTTGAAAGGCTGACACACACTTTGACACTCAGTAAAAGAAATTCATGAAAACAAATTAATTAATCTTAGTAAAAGTCATTTCCAGGGAAGGTCTGACAACAATTTCAGCACCTCAGTTGAGGATAGCAAACACTGACAAGAGGCAAGGACACACTTAGTCCCTTAAGTACTTTCCCGAAGCTCGATTAAACATCATGACTCACAGTTTGCACACAGTATTTCCCATATTTATCTAAATAATGTTTTAGTGACTAAGGCAGTAGTACTGTCTCTGCCCTTTGTTTAATGCGCACGGAAATGAGCCATTGCACTATGTATTTTTGTATGCGTGAATAATTCATTTCTGAGCAAAGTCACACCACACACATCACAAACAGAGGAGCTCTCCAGAAATACTGTCCGCACGGATTGAATGCTAAGAGGAACAATTATTTAGGAGCCAATGAAGCGAGAACGATGGAAACATTTGTTGATCCTCAAAGTGCCGCAAAGAATTTTATACACTCAACCATAAAATCACACACTAAAGTTTAATATTTCATAGTGCGCTACTACAGTAGTGGAAAATAAACACAGTTGTTGTTGTCAAGCGGCATCCAGTATAATGAGATAAACTGAAATATATACATCTCTGCAAAGGTTTCAAAACCATCCGAAAGAACTCGAAATGAAAGAAAAACATATTTTTGTACTGAACTAATGCAGGGGTGGCCAAACCTTTTTTCATGGGGGGCCGCATATTGAAGCGTACACGGGGTGAAGGGCCATAGATTGGTGGTTAGTGCCGCAAAACCTTTGACTAGCAGAGGTTAAAATACCTTTATTTATGCTTATACCATGGTCTGGGTGAATACTCGATTCTGATTGGCTGGAAGGTGTCCATTAAAAGTGATAATGTACACCAGTTAAAAAACAGTTAAATCACGTTCTATATCACTCCACTGCAGCTGTTTCCATAGTAACGGTAAACAATTGAGATGGAACTAGTTTCAGGTAAAACTGATTAAAAAGTTAAATAACTCCTGCCCAGGACTTTAAAAAATAAGCAAACAGGCCCCAATGAACAGTTTCAGTTTGCCGGACCATGGTATAAGAGGGATAATGCACTATCCTTTACTTAAAATCTTCATACCAGCTCTGTCTCACAATAAAATGTTAGTTGTTAGGTTAGAATTGTGTAGAATTATTACTAAAGGACCATCTCTGATGCTGTGTACCGATTCAGCACGTTTCCGAGGGCCACCAAAATTGGTCTGAGGGCCACATTTGGACCCTGGGCCGCACTTTGGACACCCCTGAATTAATGGAACACTTGTGCCCTTTGTCAGTGGAACTTACCTGTGTGTCCTAAAGCTAAGCCTAAAAAACCTCGGTCGGCAACAAAAATATAATGCTTTTACAATATTATTTACTTTCCATTGGATTTATGTAAATTCAGTTGTTGACTTAGAACACAATATTTTTAGTTTTTGGTTGCTGTTTTTGGGGGCACATTCTTTTTACACATTTTAGGCTGTACTCCAAACTATAGAAACAAAGGAATTTAAAGTGGAGGTATTAATACGCTTTTTGCAGGTTTTCAAACCCGTCTTGATAACATCTCATACATTTTGCAAGTTAGATGCTAAATCCTATATTGATCTAATTTAAAGTTTCCCATCCTGGTTCAACATTAGCTGTAAATCACCTCCGCTTTGAACAGTTCCTGCGTAAGAGTCAAAGATTTCTCAAACATACACAAATAGCCACAAACAAACAAACAAACTATTGACATTTTTCTAAAGGGGAATTGCATTATGGTAAAAAGCTCCAAAAAGGGGATTTTCTTTCCTCTTTGCATTTAACCAAAGCATTGACAATAATGATTAATAACACAGATGAACACTGAAAAGTTCATGATGCAGAAGACTTGGCATTTCAACCCCTGTTACAATGATGTAAAGTGAATACGTTTGTATTCCCAGAAAAAAAGCCTTTCCCTCCTCTCCTCTCTTTGAGCCAAGAAGAGCCTGTGCCCATTTCCTGAAAATGTTGGTTAAATAAATGAACTTTGCCATGTTTCATTACTGCTTTGATCAACCACAATCCATTTTTTTTTTACATTTGACAAATCTCTTCAGCCGTAGCATTTGTTCGTAATCCAAAACTCTACTCTAATTTTCTTTCTTGTAAAATATCCAGAAATCCCTGCCGGAGCAGCATTAAACTCTCGGCTCGCACTCCCTCAGTTCATGAAGGATTTTACACTACATTACCTTATCATTATCATTACAAAAATATCCTTACAACACTTCTGCGCTAACCATGGCGCAGTCGGGGGAATAAAATGTTAAGCCACAGGCCAAGTCGTTCCCTTTCTTTGGCTTGAAATTCTCATTGAGATCTTGGCACGGGACGGATGCACAAACTTATCGATAACAGGAGGAGGAGGGGGAGGGGCTGTGCTACATCCCATCCAGCTCGCAGGTTTCTTTATCCCAGGCCAGAGATCTACAGGACGAGTCTGACAGGCAAATCCACCAAACGGCCTTGTGGGTAATGGTCCAGAGCAGACAGGGCTCAAACTGTCTTCGAAACAGTACTTACAGCAGCATCATTAACACTCCTAAATCTCTCCGCTCCCTTTAAGGTGAAGTGTGGACAATTAGTGGGAGAGTGCAATCCTCTTTTACGATTTTTCCTGTCACGTCCAAAAAGCTTCCGTTGTTTCTGCTCAAGGAAGAGTAGTAAGACCACAAGTTAAAATGGACTGAGTGAGAACTACTTTAAGTTCAAACGGTACAGAAAAGTCGCTCAGCAAATACGCGCAAGATAAAGTTATAATCAAAGTAATTTTCACCCGCAGCTGAATGAGTGTACCCTTTTGCTACAAGTGTCTGCTGTTCCCAACCAGTATCGACTTGAAGGTTGTGAGTGATTGTGCAACCCACTTTACCAGCAAGACTTCTCGCAAAAAGTGTCTGACTGAACTCCTTTCGGCTGCTTTTCAAGATGAAGAGCAGTTCTCAAAGAGCGTTGTTTGATAAACTGGCTGTGCTAAGGTCATTGTGCGAACACTCAAGTGTATTACGAGTTTCGATGAAGGATCTATTATACATGTGTGGAATGTTTGTTTTGTCTATTTTCACACTACTATGTTGATCTTCTAGTGAGAATAATGACTGGGGTATTTATTGTCGCATCTTTTTCAGGGTAAGTGTGTGCTGCACGCCACATGTTGTACCAAGGACAGTTCTCCCATGTCTTCTATAAAATCTTTGATGAATTAGTTTCTAAAGCTACAATTTCAGCATATCAAGAAGAAGAAGAACTTTATTTTCTCCTTTTGAGCAGAATTTTAACTGCTCAAATAAACTAATAAACTAATTTGTATAGTGCTTTACATGAGACAATTATACATCCACTCCATACTGCTCAGTTTCCCCTGGGGGAGACTGACAGAAGCGATGTCGTGACTGCACACATCTGCGCCAACGATCCCTCTGATCACCACCATACATTCACATACACACACACATAACTCATCCTGGCCTATTGTACATGTTTTTAGCGGTTTGTTTTATTTTTGTTTGTTTGTTTGTATACTTTATTGTCCCCACATTTGACCCATCCTTCGATACCACTGGAGAAACCCGTAAGGAGCAGTGGGCCATGGCAGTACCGTGCCCGGAGACCCATCTCCATGATGTGGAGCCAGGCTGATGGTAGGGGAAACTGGAGGACCCGGAGGAAACCTACGCAGACACGGGGAGAACATGCACAAAGAAAGGCCCCGTCCAGGTGGGAATCGAAATCGGACCTTCTAGCTGTGAAGCGAGAGCGCTAACCGCTGCGCTACCGTGCCTTCAAGACTTGAAGGTTCATGTCAAGGTTCCATTCTGATAATATTGGTTCAAAGAAGAAAAAAGAAAGATCTGATGAAGGCTAATGCCGAAACGTAACCATTCAAATTTGGACATCGGCTTATGAGTGTGCGATGTTGTTTTTTGATTTATGAAGATTTTCCCCGACATCTGCACCTCGGAGATACTTCTGGTGTGCGTTGCTTCTCTTTTCTCATGGTTCTATTATGAGTCTCACGAGTAGATTCCTGTCCTAAACTCATAAATCACATGGACTGGAACCAAAGCTACTCCATCTGGGATTCATCATATACAGTAGTTGTCCATTCACTCACTAGGACCACAACCTCAAATAGAAGTGAAATAACTTTATTGACCAAGCAAGATCATGAGGAAGGGGAATAATGTTATGGAGACAATGACGATCTCTCTGGCTTTCATCCCCATTGAGCTCAAAGATAGAAGGAATAACAAGTAAGACAGGAGAGACTGAGGAGAGGGAACGGGAGGTATTTATAAGATGGAGACCAGAAAGGGCATGCATGAGGTGTGGTCCTGTTCCTGAACTTAAAGGTACATTATGTAACTTTATATGTGAAAAAATAAGTTTATATTTGTGTGTATTTGACCTTGTAGTGACCCAGCGGCTGTGTGAGTGGTCAGCACGGCGCCTTCACTTTCCATCTGCTCCAGGATCAATTGTTTGGTAGGTTTTCACTGCTGACAGACCATCTCACCAGAAAACTTACAAAATCATTGATCCTGGAGCGTTGTAGAGACCACCGTGATCGTAAAGTAAAGGTGCCTTGCTGACCATTCATACAGCCACTGGGTCACTGCAAGGTCAAATACGCACAAATATCAACTTTTATTATTGCAGAAAAAGTTGCATAATGCACCTTTAACATGCACTGTCCCAGTCAAATATAGGCATCAACCCTGCTTTATCTGGTCCACAATGGCATTCAGCTAATCATAATAATCTCATTTCTAATAGGTGGATTTACTTACAGTATCTATCGATGGGATGAAGCAATATGCACAAAGACCAGTGCCTTTAACAATTGTGTGATGCACATTTCAAAAGATACTTTCATTTTGGTCATCAACCAAAGGTTAAACAATCAATCCACACAATTTGACAGCAGAGTTGCAAATTATGGAGAAAAAGAAACGTTGGAAGTGTAATAATGTTGTGTTTATACAGTAATAATATGACCCCAATGAGTCATTCAGTGCATGCTCAGCGCAACTTTTCTGGGTGGAAGTTTATTTATCTACAAAACTGGCAGATCTATGTTTTTATGGAAGGAAAACAGTCTTAATTTGGAGAAGTGCAACTTGATTTTCTCTCCAATGAATTGAAGGCGCCTGGAAGTTCTTGGACATAGCAACTTGTTCCCAGAGCATCATCACCTCGAGACAGCCTTCCTGGATGACGGCTTCTGGTGGGGAATATGACTTTTTGCGGTGGCTGGCAGAGAGAAATTGTTAATGGCAGTTTATTTTTTTATTTTTTTGCGACTGGAGTTTTGGGGTAGCCAGACTGACTCTTCCTCCTACTTGGTATGCGTGCCCGTGCTCCCTGGCTATGCATAGTGCAAGGGGAAGTGGAATTTGTCACCCAGCTCAGGAAATTATTCAGAATTAGGCTGACACGCTGATATCCCAGGATGCACCTGTCATTTATGTGGTCTATTTACATAAGGGATTTAAAAGGGGAAGGGAGAAATAGAAATACACTTAATGTGCTTCCAAATGAGGTGAAAGGAGCCCCACCGAGTGGCAGACATGCAACAGTGGGTGTCTTAATGCATTTTATGGCGAGGAATTTGAGTAATTAAAATATTTGTAACATGAATTTTTTGAACTTCAGTGTTTACAGTGGAGCTATCATGTAAGACATAAGAACAACTTTTTGTCAAGTCACTGAAATTGTGCTACACTACGCTGAATATTGACCGGGGTGGGGGTTAAGGGGAGGTTCTTCTGTCGGCCGGACCGCGTAGACCGTAAACGCCACAGTCTTGTCCCTGAACGCAGCACACTGAATCTTCCTGTGTTGTTTTGTTTGCGGTTTACTGAACCTTTCTGTGTGGCTTTTATTAGCTGCTCGGGGATGAAGAAAGTAATATTGAACACGTTTACTGGAGTAGCTGGCTCGCTAACTGTACATTTGAGAACCAAAGCTTTTCTTTTTTATTGTTTCACTCATTTATTATTAAACAAACAGAGGTTCCTACCGACTATTGCGGACCTGAATATAAGATGCACCAACTAAATTCAGAAAGAATAAAAACAAAGTACAATTATAGGCCACAATTGTCTCTAAGCACAGGTGTCTGTCCATGTTGTAACATGAGCGCACACACACACTGCACTAGGGCAGAGAGGTGAGCGTGGTGTGGGACAGCGTACAAGCAGCACCACAAGCAAGTGTCCCCCCCCCTCTTTGCATTTCAGTCTCATCTCCTCCTCGCTCGTTTTTCACAAACATCACGCTGCATTTTCTATACATTTACGCACCGAATGGGCACCAAACTACTTATTTAGCCCAGTGTGAGTTAAAGCTGTTCTGAGAGAAAGAGCATAACACGATGGTCTCGATGCAGCGCCTGGATATCAAAGCACTGGCCTCGCCGCTTTAAAAACGTGACTGATGAACTTACCCCCTCCCCGCACTGCAGTCTTGTAGCGATCGAAGTAGGAAAAAGGCTGAACTGCGGGACTACTCCTTCATATTATATGATATTCTGGATGTGGAAGATCTAAACTCTACGCAGTTAGCGCTTAAAAATCTTTCTAATAGTGCCTGGAAGTGCAAGGGCTTGTATTGACTGCTAACTGTCCGACTCTTCATTTACATAGAATAATGTGTTCATTGTCTCTAAATAATTCATTAATGCCTTTAAAGATTCTTATTTGGCAGGTATTCGTGATATGTGAGCTATTTGCATGATTGCAATGTCAACAGCCCAGCCCAGCCATGCCGTTATGAATATTTATAAGGACATTTCAGCGCATAATTGTCAAGGTAACCTCACAGACTCTGCATAGATTTATTATTAGCCACACCATCACCGACTCGCAGAAAGACCTACTGTACTCACAGAAGTTTACTGAGGTGTGACACATGAAGTTACTTAGGGGTTGATTTCCAAACTCAGATTGTCATTTTTACATTTGTTGTAAATATTCAGTTAAGTTGGAAGAAATGGTCAGAAGAGGAAAGTTATAGTTTTGGTTTAGCTCAAAGGATTCAGTAGAGCATGGACGTTCTGGGTTTCTCCTCCGGATTTAGGCTTATATCCTCGTCAGAAGAATCTGGCTGGGAAAGTAACCTATTGTGTATATACTGTATATCTTGGATTGAGTAACAGCATTTATAAACAAATAGAAAACAAACCTTGAATCACAACAAAACAATGTCTTTAGCTGGGATGAATGTCGCGTGGCCATTTCTACACATGCTCTTATTAAATCAAGCAGACAGACGATGCAGAGTTCTATTCTAATTTTACGTGAGGAAAAGAAAATAACATGCCGTCATACCTCTCAACGCAGGAAGCGAAGGTCAGGGAGGCCAATCTCTCCTTCACCCGATGGCCGTACTCTCCTCAAAGCGATAAGAGGTTATTTTTCTAAGCCAAAATCTACGGCTCAGAGCTCATATGACAAACCAATCCACCCGGACAATGGAGTCGTGACGCCACGGGCCGGCACTTTAAAAGACTCCTCTCCTGATAATAAGCGCAGAGGGCAGTGGCTCGAGAAGGATTTCGGCCCATGACTCCACATTTCTTTGCTTCAAAAAGCTGTTATCGTAGCGGCGAGAACATTGTGATTTGGAAAAAAGCGTTCAGTCCATTTAAACAAAGTCATTTTTTCTCATTTATTAGCGCTCCTGCTGCATCTGTCGGCTGATTACAGAGCAGGACTGATTAGCGTTTTAGGACTGGGGATAAAGGAGGAAATTGGTTGGTGGTTCTTGGTGGGCTGGCTTTGCAAAGTGAATAGGGCATAATCTGAAATGACGAAGCTCTTTCTCGTTGATGCGTCGGCCTTGGCGGTACCTGCGGAGATAAGTGTGACCTGAAGTGAGGCGGTGCTCCAGACAATGGGCTTAATAGGAAGGAATAAAACAATGGGCCTCATTCACGGCCGTTCACAACACGTTCTTACGCACACATTTGCTCTTAAGGCCTTTCTTAGGAAGGTTTTTGGCATTCACAAAACTTGTTCTTAGGTGATAACGTTCCTCTGTAAGAACAAATCCTAAGAACAGTCTGGAGGACTCTTACGAACAAAGACATCTCCAGTTCTGTTCACGATACTTCTCCTGATGAGACCCAACCATAGACATATTATTAATAGACCGCCATTCCTCACTCCTCCCCGTTTACCACAATGACCACGTTCGAGGGGGAAATCATGGCGGATTTACAGACTCCTCCTACCCAGCTCTGACGAAGCATGTTCCTAATAAGGGCATAAGGGCGGGATCTTCACTGTAAACTCGGCCCTTGCGTGACGTGTAGCTCGTGCAATGCTAACAGTACGAGATTTCTAAAATTTATCCTACCATAACCAGCCCGGTGCCTCTGATTGTGTCTAACCCAGCGGAATCACAGGAGCAATATCTAGCTGTAGACAGTTCCAAAAATTAGGCACCGGGCATTAAAGTTGTTTTTAATGTGTCTAAAGTGCAATGGATTCCAATGGGGGACTAGCGGCTATATGGCGGTACTACAGCAATGGCGGCCTCCAGTGTCGTCGTCGCAAAGCAGAGCAGCCAGCGGCCATTGGACCCAACATTCTGAGTCATATAAATTTGTACATATTCAATCATGTATTAATTCAGTGGTTCCCAAAGTGGGGGTCGGGACCCCTCGGGGGGTCGCGAGGCCTTTGATGGGGGTCCCCAGATGATTTCAAGATGAAATAAAAAAATGCTACTGTTTTTAGCATATTTTCTAGTGTAAAACAGCCTATATTTAGTGGAATCCATTCAAATAAACTGTTTAAATACATATTCTCTTGATTTTAAAATGTTTTTCTGCCCTAAAGTAGCACAAGAGGCAATAACTTATACAATGGGGGTCCTGCGTTGTTTACGTGTCAATTTTTGGGGTCCCAGCCATAAAAGTTTGGGAACCCCTGTATTAATTAATCCCAGAATGTAAATATACATCACCATCTGCGACAGTAGAGCGGGTCGTCTCATGATCGGAAGGCTGGGGGTTCGAATCCCGCCTCCTGAAGGTGCCAACTGTCATTGTGTCCTTGGGCAAGACACTTCACCCTCCTTGCCTCCAGTGTCTGCACACACATTGGTAATGAATGAGAGAGTGAATGGGTGAGTGGATCCTTGCTGTAAAGCGCTTTGGGTGCCTAATGGTGGAAAAGCGCTATACTGTATAAGTTGAGACCATTTAGTTTCTTAAGAAGATGTTCATGAATGAGGCCCAATGTCGGAGAGTGATTGAAATGCGCACTTCCCAATGGGTCCACATGAGGCAGGCTTTCGAAGGTGAGTAAAAGTTGCAGGATAGAACGCCGTACGTCATTATCATAGTTTAAAACAAGGACTTCTTCTGTTAATAAAAGGATCACGGGCCTGCGTCTTTCGAACAACTGTCTGATATATTGCAGCGTCTTGCCACACAGCTGCGCTCTCACAGGCCCACGCTATATCACAGCGACTGCGATAAAGCTGTCAGACTTGTGTCACATTGGTCTTAATGACATGTAAAGCACATGAGCTTATGGTGTAATTATGGGGATATTGTCTGTCACTAATTAACTGGCAGACGAGATAATGAGCGCGGTCCAATGGTAAGTTTTACGATAGCATTACAAAGCCTATTATAATACCGGATGGTGAGATTTTTAGCCATTACTTTATGGAAAGCACCTCTCACATTTATGTTTCGCATTAGAAGAAAATGGTCCAGTTATTAGTTGCATAATGTGACATAAACAATCAATGGTAAATCTTGATCAAGCAGAATGAGGGTTTGTAGTTTGGTTTCTTTTAGTCTTATGCATTCATTTAGCACTGTACAAAGTAGCATTTCAAGGGTGAATGCAAACTGAGAAGCAAGATTTCAGGCCTAAATAAGCAGCTTGCAACCCCAATTTTTGTTATTTTATAATTCAACTATTAAATTGAAGAAGTAGGAGTATGATAGTAGCTCAGATTCCATTGCACAAGCATTTTTGGTCCTTTATTGTATTTAATCAGTGACTCAATTAGCTCTTGTTCCACTGTAGCAAAGTTTAATATTTTAACTCGGTAATAAATCTGTCCAAACGGCACAGCCAAACTCTCTTCATCCAACGTTCTTGATTGACACCAAATCGACAAAGTAATAAAGTGATTATTTCAACCTAACTGCAGAGGTGAAATAGCTTTGCATTAGGAACATGACCATTTTCAGTATCCTCTGCCTTGTCATCAGTTCTGCAACACAATATTCAACCACACCAGCAACGGAGACGGGATACACTGCAGGAGTGAGATGAGCAGCCTGGTCACGTAGTGCACTCTCTCTCTCTAAATGTGGAGAAGACACAGAAGATTGTTGTGGACTTTTGAAGAGCAGACATCCAGCTTGTTCCTCTGCAGTGTTTCACTACGGACAATTTCTCTCCATCATTTTGATGGACAGGTTGTAAAAAAATCCCTCATGAGCTCTTTTTATCTGTCATTAAACAATCTCATTATATGCATTTTATGCATTAGGTGTTTATACCTATTATTTATGTAGATCCTGAGATTGCAGGATAAATGTAGCTAAACATGATTTCTGAACAGAATCATGGAACATGATTTTTTGCAACAAAAATGTGTTCAAACTTGTGTGTAAGTCTCAAATGATGACGACTTATTCAGAGCATTATCTGAACCTCAATATCAAGGCTCATATTTCACTGAACCAAGCAATATTCAGCAGTTCCGTGTATTTTTCTAAGTTAATGCTTTCAGCTCTGATGTGAGCGTGTGTCATGTTGGAACCATTGAAGGCTGTTTAGTTGCCGTGCGAAATGCAAAGCGAAACCATGTGGGGTCCCATAATTTTCCATCAAAGCCAAAAATATTACGTCAATGACAAAGAATTTTCAGTCAATGTAACCGCTGCTCCTCTGAGAATCAACGGTGCTGCTGTGGAGAGTCATCACCGCCATGTTCCTGGGTTTGCCCATCACAGTGATCTTATCCTGGTCTACAAACACTACATCACTGGTCAAGCCTCTCTGCTTTCTCCACAAACTAACAACAGTCTTTTCAGACAGTGGAGTCAGATCGACTGAAGAACAGAAACCTGAACTCTTCCCTAACCCCTTCCCACTTCCCTGTGGGAAGTAAATGTCCTCAATGGAGGGTAGAGGCATCTTCTCAGTTGCATGTAAGACAAGAATGGATGAATGCAAGCTTCTGAGAGAGGGACATTATCATGGTGTAATTGATAACAACCGGTGATTCAGGCTTAAAATATTTACTAAATGTTGTTGATAATTGATAATGTTTCATTTATTATCACTGCTTTATTAAAGAGCCGTGCTGTCGGACCCAGATGGAGCCTCGGGTGATCATTGAAATCCAGATGGCTCAACCGACAATTACTTCACAATAGTTTGGACTGAGACTCAACTCAGAGTTAAAACATTAATACTAAGCCATAATTGGCCAGACCGTAATGCGTTTTTAAGCAGCGCTCGAGGAGACAACTGCCTTTAAGTGAGCCACTGTGTCTGAAACATTCATCTTCAGGATATTCAAGGATGAAAAGTGTAAGTGCCACTGCCTTGGGTCCTCGACAAAACGATCTGTCAATGGTGTGAGAAAGCAGACATTCAGGCAAAGTTTCAAAACTTTGTATCACGCTTTCCATAGACTCTTGAGATGAAGGTTACGCAGGTTATACAATGAGTCTATTATGATAAAAAGTTGAAAATGTGCAGCGAAATGAACTCTCATTGAATGCACATAAAGCTTTCACAGTTCAAAGGTTCAAAGTCGATACAAATCTCACTCTTTTATCACCGTATACTTACTCCAACAATTACAACAATGTATATCTGGTTTGCACATTTATTACACTATTTCCAATCTAGTTAAAGTCTTCCGTAAAAGTCCTCCAAGATCCCTCTTTTCCCCAGTGCTGTGAGTGAAGGCCCAAACTTGGATGTCTATTACCCAGTTGGCTGACTCTGAACCCCCCTCCCCCGTGTTGCTGCTCGTGCTCACCAAAAACCATCTCAGCTTCTGCTCATGCATTCTCCTAATGTTCCATTTGGCCGCTCCGCCTCAACAATAATTACACCGAACGCACTGACAAATGAGTGACCGCGCCTCTGTTTGCTCGCTTCGCTGCTAAAATATTTACAGCCAATGAATATGGGAGCAGACGACATGTCCGTCCAAAAGGGCCTATAATGGAGGTTTAAGGGGAGGCCATGCTGCGTTCGGGTGCACGTCTGCAGTTTGAGCAGCGTTACGAGCAGTTTGCGTGGATTTTGTTTGTGACTTCGTGTGTCGCTGGTCACACAATGGGGCCGAGGAAGATTTTAATCAATGAAACCAATTTATGATGCGACATAGAGTGAATTAATAAGGCAGTGACGTCAGAGGTGAGAGAGAGAGAGGGGGCAGGTGTGCGGCGTTTGGGGCTGTTAATGCTGGGGCATTAGTCTCTGTCACAGCAGTAAAAGGAGGAGAATGGAGCTTTGAACGAGCCAGCGGAGATCCAGCCTCGTCAGCAGCACCAGGAGAGTGCGCTCATTTAGCACCGCACACTGTCCTCCATCACAGGGACAGGCGCAGGGTTATGCTCACACAAGAGGAAAGGTGGTCCCGGGTTTAATGTATGACCTTTGTTTTGGAGTGCGTAAGCCAGTGGCGTGAACAAGACAGTCGCCAAAAACGCACAACCAACCGCACAGCATTGCTCGGTCGCTTTGCTCAATGAAAACAGCTCGGGACAGACCAGAATCTCCTCTATTGAAAAACTCCCCGCAACATGTCCAAGCATGCCTCCACTTTACAGCACACTCCCCGATTTTGAACTGGGCTCATCAATCGACCAATCAAATTGCTTTTGTAAAGACAACGTCACAACAACAGCCACCTCACAGAGCTTTCCAAAGATTGCTGATTTGATCACACAGAAGAATCGTTTGACAATCAACAATGACTCACACATCAATCAAACTTTAATCAATCAAACTTGCTTTTCATACCGAAAGGTATCACAAAGTGCTCTACAGATTACAACATTTAAACAATACGCCCGGCATCATATATATATATACACACATATACATACATACTGTATATGTATATATATATATATATATATATATATTATATATATATATATATATATATATATATATATATATATACATAATTAGGACTAAATAAAGTTAGTTAAAAGCTAAACTAAAAGGTGAGTCTTGAGCCTGCTCTTAAAAACATGAACGTTCTCTGCGGTCCTGAGCTCCTCCGGCAGGTCGTTCCAGAGGCGAGGGCCATAATATTGATTGGAAAGACGCCTCGCCGTGAGACTTTCTGTTCACTTTAGGAATAACTAGGAAACCCCTGCCGGAGGAGCAAGGGGCCATGAAGGTTCAAAAGGTAAAAGCAGTTACAGGTAAAAGATAAGAAGGAACAAGCAGAGCCGGTGCTGGCCCTTCTGGGGCCCTAAGCAAAAATCCACTCGGGGCCCTATAGTTCGCATCCCATGGCTATTGATGAAGAGCGAACCCATTTATGGACAAAAACAGTTCCACTGTGCAGTAGTGCAGGGCAGAAGTGGAACATAACCTCAATTTGGGCCCTGCCCCACTGTGTGACAACCACTAACCACTAAGCCACTGTCAGACTGGAGTTTAAGACACCACTAGTCTATTTTCCCCCACTTTTTAAAATGGTAAAAGGTCACTGACTTAAAACTAACTGAAACCTGCACCTGGTGGTTATATTTTTATCTTACCACTGAGAATCAGCCTGACAGTCCGGCGGAGTCCGGTTGAGGGAAAGCAAAATGCCTAAACAGTTATTTGTTTTATGCTTTTTGGCTTTTTCTCTCCTCTATTCACTGCAGGAACTGCAGGATGTGAAATACAAATTAAAAGTGTCATTATATGTCGGACAAAGGAGGACAGATCACTTTAAGCTCTCGGGAACATCTTGAATGTATGTGATGTTGTCAAGTACCTTGGCCACATCATAACTGATCGTTTAACAGATGATGAGGCATTTACTGTCAGTGCCGGATGTTTTATGCACAAGCGAACATTCTGTCTCGGAAATTCTCCTCCTGCTCTGTACATGTGAAACTAGCTCTGTTTCAAGCCTACTGCTCACCTCTGTACACCGCACATCTGTGGGTGAATTATAAAAAGTGCAGTTTCCAGAAAGTTACAGTTGCATGCATTAAGAAGTTTATGAAAAAAATAAAATAGATGGACAAGTGCCAGTGAACTCTTCGTGTCGAATGAGGGAACACTTTGCGTGCTGTCTTTCTTGAGAAACCAATCTATTCACCAAACTACTGGCCTGATACTCTATAGTACTCGAAACAACAAGATAGTTGCCCGGTCCGAGCAGAGTAAACATTAGGCGAGCAACGCCCGGGCCGGGGGACGGGAAAGCCGCGCCGGATGCGAGCATGAGGCGAACACCGGGAGACGGACCGAGTGGAGACGCGAGCGGAGAAGCACTCACGCGTTGGGAACTTGGGAGTGACAGGAGGAAGGCGGTAGGTCTCTCCTGCTCATCCACTTCAGCAGACTGCTCCATTTCGGTGTTGTATGTGGCAAGTAGACGGAGAGTCAAACAGCCTGTCACCGTAACAACGCTCATTAATCAGTGAAACACCGTGATTGGACTGAGATGCGGGGCCTTGCAGCAGTGGGGGCCCTACGCACCTTGCGTAATCTGCGTATAGGAAAACCGTCTCTGGGAACAAGACATTTAAAAACCATTAAAATAACTTTAAAATCGATCCTGAAACACACGGGGAGCCAATGCAGCGACTCTGAAACCGGTGTAATGTGGTCCCGCCTCCTGGTCTTCGTCAGGACACGAGCTGCTGAATTTTGTAAAAGTTGTAAACCTGAGATACTCTTTTTAGGAAGACCAGAGAGCAGGGCATTACAGTAGTCGATACGACTGGTGATAAAAGCCATGGCCATGTTCTTTAGATGGTAAAACCTATCTTTGTGATCATCAAACAGTGACGCAGACAAACACACGTAATGTCCAAATGTCCGACAGTCGACAGTGAAGCAGCTGAAGGATATTTGTCCCTGTGCATTACTTGGGCCAGATCTTGACTTTCTAAACTCAGGCTGTAGACTACATAGACTTTTTTTTGCCAATGGGGGTCTCTCTGTGTTATCTTCAGCTTCATACCTGGTGCAGTAAGTGGGCTGGACAGACTCCCATGGCGAAGTTATACAAAGCAGTTGTCCTTCCCCAAGCTTTACCTCCTACAGACTGGAGGGGGGTTTGCACATGCTGGTGTTTTGATCACGTTTCTGCGGCGGGGGCTTTGCCCCACTCTTTAATGGGCAAGGCAAGTTTATTTATATAGCACATTTCATCTTCAATGTGCCTCACAACACCAAAACACACAGAAATATAATGAAAATACAATCAAAACAAATCAGTTTATACAATTACCCAATAAAAAATATACACAAATATATCTAGATCTTGATTATATTATTATTTGTTAAAGGAATAGGCCACCGTTTTTACATACTGAGATATGTTCTTACCTTAGCTTTGACGAGTTCATCTGTACCTGTCTGGTCTCCACGTGTGCCTTCCGTAACGTAAACACAACACAGACGGCGTTAGCATTTAGCCTCTCTCTTCTCCTCTATAGCTCCAAACGAGGTGAAGATAGAAGCTACCAAACTCTTCCACGATTTCCCTAGTTAAATATGGTTACGTGAAGTGTTACACTACAAAGTATAATTACACAAAATTAAACAATGTGGATTTTCTAAGCGGATAAAAAGGGGAACTATATTGTAAGGCAATATATTGTTGGGAAGATGGTAATGGGCCGCTGATGTAATGGACTTAATATGACTGTTAAAATTCAGGTCTGAGTCTATGATTACCCCGAGATTTCTAACTTAATTTTTAAGTTCTAGTGAAAGAGCTTCAAGATGACCAATGACAACCTCTCTGTGTTTATGTGGGCCAAAGACTAACACTAGTGCTAGAGCTGGACTCATCGATATAGTCTCTCTTTCTCTCTCGGGACATGGCCAGTTTAACTCTCAGTGGGAGAAATAGTTTGTAGTTTGACCTGCAAAAGCTTAATAACATGCGTGAGGCTGTACGCGATGTTACAGGTGAAAGCGCTAACACACCGTTGTTTGTATGTAACATACCAACTTCGTCTTGAGCTACACTGTTGTTGCGCCAGGCCAAAGATCGAACTTATATCTCCTTTCCACAAGGAACAACTCAAAGAAACCCAGTGGGAAAAAGAGAAACCTTGAGGGGAGAGGTCCACTCCCATGGACAGACAAGCTCGAGATGTCCCAGGGCTAATGACCGATCCATGAAGACTTGTCATCTGTGGAGCGGTCTAAAATATGTAACTGACAAATTAAAGCTATTAAATAAACAATGAAAAAGTTCAGCAGACAAATAAAACAAACTGATCTTTTATTTTTATTGTGCACTTTGCATTCAGCTGCTTGTAATTCATTCTTTTGCTTTCTGCCTTTCAAATCAGCCCCCGACGAGACCAAGGTTAATAAAGTGTCATTAAGGTGCACTCTTCACGCCCCTTCACAGCAGAACAAACAGGCAGGGGCATTATTGTGAGTAGAAGCAGGGAACTGGGGGATTTCTGTCTGCCCAACACATAAATAATTGCTTCTTAAAATTCCAAACAACTCCAATTATGAGTGGAGTAGTGTGCTGCGTAAAAACATCCAAAAGGGCTACTTAACAGCACACTTATTATTCATTTGCATACAACTATGGGCAGTGAAGAGCTGCTCAGTGTAAAGCTGTAGGCTGTGAGAGGCTTGTAATTATCAGCACTTAAAATAAACCAGTTAACAAACAAGAAATGTGTATGGAGACTGTTGAATTCATGCTGCAGCTGAAGAGAGATAAGAATTGAAAAAGAAAACTAATCAGAGCATTGAATGATTATTGTTCTACGGTATCACTTCAATAATAGATGATCTTTTATGTCTGTTACCGATGCTACTGTATAGGCACTAACTTACTTTTGTTTCTGACTTACTAAACGTGAAGGAATTCTGCTCCAATCCTGAAACTGCAGTGTGGACAGTAACCTTTGTGAACGCCTGAGACTCGCGCATGTGCGGAGCTCAAAATAAAAGATGAAAGTGGCATGTGTTCATACTAGTGTTATCCCTGAGGTAAGAGAAGGAAAGGATGCACATATATTTTGTCTTTAGGTAGATGCACAATCTATGGTCTTATTGATTTTTATGTTTTTAGCACTCGCAAGATTGTTCCACATAATTTGCAATCTATTTTTGGACACCTGTTACAACTGACAGTCCTCGGCCTCATCTGCAGAGGAACTTCTTGTGTTTTTTCCCATGAGGTGAAGGAGTGTCTAACCCTCAGATTTCACATTTCAGTTCGCTCAGCTCCACTCCGCTCCTGGCCGCCACCGAACGGCAGCAACATCAACGCCCACTACCTCCTCTTCAGTCCGCTCTGGTCCTCTCCACCGCTGCTGCAGCTCCACGAGGAGCTCGAAGTGACCACACGCAAACAATGAAGCTAGACCACGTCTCTTTCACGATCATAAGTTTTCCCAAATGCATGCGAGGGAGAGAGGGGCAGAAAAAAGTTACGTGAACGAGAGCAATAGAAGCATAATTGGGTCGTTTGATTTTCATTAGTGATAACAAACTCCTGCATATATATATTGAATAAAATAGTGACATTTCCGTTAAATTAAAGTCCGTGCGAAGGGTGATTACTTTGAAAACCCAGATGTTGTTGCCGTTCTATCCTGTCAGGTGCGATCTGAACTGTGGAGATTTATCCGGCCGGCTCTGACAGAGCTGAAAAATAGAGTTGGTCCGTATTTTTGTCGGGGAGGGACAGAGAGGCGTGTCAGCGACCCTTGCTTTGTATTTTGTTTCACTGTTGTTGAGGTTTGGTGTAGCCCTTTAAGGCAACCCCTTATGGGATGTTGGGCTGTTGTTATTCAATGTATTTAATTTGTACTTTTCTCCCTCCACAATGTGCTCCTCTTGCCAGTCCCGAGTTCGGATAAATGGAGAGGGCTGCACCCGAACAGGCCTCTGGAATAAACTTGAAAAGATTCATCAAATAAATGAGCCTCTTAACAACTGATATGCAAATGTACTGCAGACACTGACTTATTCTGGTCAGTGTTTGATAATTATGGATAAATTATAGGCTCCATCACATCAAAACATTTCATATATATTTTACATGAAGACGAGTAATTGCTCTGAATGTTGAGTGTGATTACACATTATAAACAGCGTATTATAAACACAATTAATTAAAAAAGCCATTTTCTCCCTGTTTGAACTGAGCGCATATGAAAATATGTTTGAGTTTGTTTTGGTGCCGACACATTCGCAGATCTCTTTGAAAAATTCCTTGTCGGCATCCTTTGATAAATAAACCTTCCATCTTCCAAATGATTTATTAAAAATGCTACACATTCCCGTGTATTATGAAACCTGACCATTTGCATCATGCATTAGCCTTAAGTAAATCATTTTTTTCCATGTAGAACACAATAGCTTCAAGGCAGATGCCAGTGATGCTATTGCGCAAATCTATCTGACAGGGCTGAACTGGATCTGACAAGTGACAGGCTTCTCATAAATAAACATGTGCTGGGCATTGAGAACATTAGCGCAGACAGTGTAGGCGATGTATCATTCTCTGGCAATGTGAACAATCCATACCAGCCTAAGAGGCATATTTTAGAAATAAGGAAGTTACATACTTCAGTGTACAGCTCCAGAAAATGTACTTATTGTCACTGTTGTTTTTGTCACCGAAGACTATAATGATATCATTACATTGATGCTCCTTTTTTAATGATGATAATGCAACAACAATTAGCTATAAAAGCTCTTTGGTGACTAAAACATAATGAGACGTTTCTGAGTTTTCGTTGATGAGAAAACTCAAAAATGGGAGAAAGTGGTTTGTCAGATTTTGTAACTGGGATGCAGTTTGCAGTGCGTATGCAGTTTTGGGGGTAATATTACAAAAGTAACGCATTACAACTTAACTGAGGAATATAACATATTGCTTACACAAAATACAGTAATATATTATTCATTAAGTATTAAGTCATGCTGTATGAATACTTATGCAGGCCCCACTTTTCACTTTTCTATTTTTTGAAAATAACAATCATGTCATTTTGCTTTCACTTCACAGTTGTCTGTTACTTGTGTGTGAACTTTCAGTAAAAAAAATTCAAAATAAAATCTTTACGTTTATGGTTGTAAACATGACATAATGTGCAAAAGTTCAAGGTGTATTAGTACTTTTGCAAGGCACTGTATATAATATATAACATATCATATAACATTTTAAAACTGTAACTACTAATTTAGAATATATTACAATTTTAAAGTAACAGCAGCAGAAAGCAGGTTGATGAATGAATGTGCAGACGGCGCTGTTGATAAAAAAAAAAAGAAAATCTCAATGCGATGATTAGAGGATGAGGAAAGCGGAAATTTTTTGGTCATGTTCCTAATGGCACTTCTGGATTTTGTGGTGTAATCTGTCTGTCAAAAGCTGAATACAACCTGTCAACCTTCATCCCAATTTCCAACACTTATTTTCAATACTTGTCGACCTAAATTAATTTGTTGAAATAGTAATACTTAGTTACTTAAAACTAGATTAAAACTATCACATTTAGAAATTACTTAAATGTGACTAAAGACTAAGACTAAGAGGGCAGCCAAAAACAACACTAATAGACCACAACTGATAAGAAATAGCTTTGTTGCAACATGGGATAATACACTTTCCAAATAATCCAGACGGGGAGTTTACTGTCCTCTAGAAGTGAACTCTGGTCCACTTCCACAGATACTTTGCTTGTTTTGTGCAGTGTGACCCTCCCTGCAGTATATGAATGAGTGTCAATGATAAACTATGTCTCTCCTCTACCCTCTCTGTTCTGTCCTTCCGGGGACAACGCCCTTTAATGCCATAGTGCTGCAATAATGTACGTCCATGTAACTCTATGTACATGTCACAAACCGGCTCCTAGCTCCACTCCAAACCGTGCTCGATTCAATTACCTGTGGGGGTCTAAAAGCTTTGTGTGTCTCCCTCTCCTCCCAAACCTCACCTAGAATCTTCAGTGAGTGAATTTGTACTGTAATTGATTCTTTGAGACGTCGCTGCAGATACCAGCTCCTCGGCTCCCGTTAATAGCTGTCACATTGTACAACTGCCTTTACTTAGTGCTCTTTAAAATTAGGTCAGGTTGTTTGGAGCCGGGATTATAAAACAAGAGCTTTTGACACTTTCAGGTTGATATGCTCAAGCACTATCAAAGACACTAGAGACTTCATGATGGTTCTGCATAGAATATATTACGTTCAGGGTAGAGCTGAAAGATTTACAGCAATCCAATCAAAGTCAGAATTAGAATAGTCAAAATCAACAAATGATACAATGTCCTTTCCATATTGCAAAATCAACTGTCTCCAATTAAGACCCTTCAAACAGAGGTGGGAAGACTGCTCAAAACATTGAGTCTATAGCAACGTTAGTCACCCAAATATTTACGTAAGAGTAGTGAATATTCAGAGCAGCAAGAGTTCAACCGTTTGTCCGCTCTCTGGTTGTGAATGCAGACGATCTGCTGTGTAGAATGTCCATCTCCTCTCTGTCGGAATAAATCTATAGCAGCCCGTTCATGAATATGGGAAGCCTCTGTTAAGGCCATTTGACCAAGTGGATGCATTAATTCCACAGACTCGCTTTGTGAATACTGATGCTGTTTGTGACCAGACTCTGCAATCACCCAAACAAACTGACTTGACTTTTATTTAATCGGCTATTTGAAAACTTGTTTATTTACGAAGAGTGGACCTTTTTCAGAGGCGGAAGATCAACTATACACTGTCAAAATAAAGTAGAAGTAGATAATAAGTTGATGCTTTTAAGTAAATAGTGCTTTTAAATGTATTTGTATTTAGGTCTTGTGGTTAAGTCGCAGCATGTATGCCTAATAATGAAGTTATTTCCATTTCACGCTGCTCACTGCACCATCTATTGAATTCAACAGCTAATAAGTAAGGATTAAACAACGAGGAGCCGTGCATTAGACGGTTATAATGCGGAGTCAAGAACACCACAATGCGTAGTGGAGTGGTGTTAAAAAAAAAAAGGAAAAAAAAGACGTCTTTCCCCTCTCTCTCTTCTTTCACACACCACTGTGAGCACCGGATCCAGATTTCTACTTATGTTTGGTGATGATTGTTTTATGTTTTGCCCATTGAATATAGGAGACTTCACGCAGGGAGCGATGGATGCCCGGATCTCTGGCCGTGTTGCCGCACATTTTATTTCTTTACTCTTCCTCCTCGTTGTTCTCACTGAATATGAGGCCGTTTCATTTTATTTTTTTAATCAGCTGCATTAATGAAACGGCGGCGCAAATACTGAGCAATTCAATCACAATGACCTAAATGCGGTGCCCCTCGGAGCACTTGATGTAAGAGTGCACAGTGCTTAATGAGCGTATAGCAAGCGGAGGTACGGCTGTGGCCTCCTTTTAGGCCTGAGTGTAATCCAGTCAAAATGGGATGGCATTTTGTGATATTTCTGTTTGGTTTATATGCATGTTTGGTTTGCCGTGATTATGTTTCCCATGTTGTGTATTTTGAGTTACACCTCCGTCATTTGTCATTATGGTGACCCCGTACATCTGAGTGTCTGCAACCAATCATTCACCCCGCAATCCACACACCTGTTGGCCGGCGGGGATTTGAAGCACAACAAAAGAGCCAAGTGAACGCAGTCGAGGGAAAGAAGGCAGCGTGTGAGGAGAACGGCGGCGTACACCAATCCAGCCAGACGAAACCGACGCAGAGAACACCCGCACTGCAGCACGGACTACACGCAGGGGCAGGGCGATTGGACCCTGCCTTGCCAGTGAGTATAGCTCCCTCCATATCGGTGGTGCTTGGTGCAGTGGAAGCCTTGGGCTGAGGGGTTCAGCGTGTTGTGCGTGGCTGGCCTGTGTGTGTACTGTGCGCCAGGGCTGGAGATCGCCACCGGACAGCAGGCATGGGACGGAGTGCGGCTTCGGGAAAGCTGTGAGGCCTGATCAAACAGGAGGAGAGCGAGGAGCTCTGTCAGTGAGTACCGCCAAGACGCTATCACCATGATGGGTGTCTGGTGTACGTGGACGTGTGTGCTGGCCCCCTTGCCTTTTGCCCAGGTTGTTACCAGCGGATCGGGAGAGGTACAGGACCCGGGGCGAGACGGGGCTCCAGCTGGTCTCAGGGCTAACCTACGCAATGCGGCGACTACGTCGGATCGGGTCTCGGCTGGGACCCGGAACCCCAAGCTGGGAAAGCGCTGCCGCTCCACCTCCTACCTGTGACTCCTAGCAAGGAATTCGGACTTCCTCTTCGACGTGCCCCATTTTAATTAGTTTTAGTAATTCTTAAACTTTTAATAGCATTTTAAAACAATTATCATTATTGTTGTAATAAAATATGGTAATATTTTCATCAGTTGTCATTATTGGTTACACCAGTCTGCTCTCATTTAGTTAGTATAAGTTTCTTTAATCGGCACAACTTTCATTTATCACTTTTAATCTGTCTCTTACATGAGCATCCCATGAGGTCCCTCCATTCAGAACTACGCATTGTAATGGAAAATATTTTGGTGCAATAAGTACATTTCCTCGGCCTCCCTGGTAAGGTCTACTCCAGGGTGCTGGAGAGGAGGATCTGGCCGATAGTCGAACCTTTCAGGAGGAACAGTGTGGATTTTGTCCCGGTCCTGAACCAGCTCTATACCCTCCATCGGGTGCTCGTTGGTTCGTGGGAGTTCGTCCAATCAGTCCACATGTGCTTTGTGGATCTGGAGAAAGCGTTCGACCATGTCCCTCGTGGTGCCCTGTGGGGGTTGCTCCGGGAGTATGGGGTTCGGTGCCCTCTGCTGAGGGCTGTCCGTTCCCTGTATGACCGCAGCAGGAGCTGGTTCGCATTGCCGGCAGTAAGTCAGACCTGTTCCCGGTGCATGTTGGTCTCCGCCAACGGTTCTGTTCATTACCTTTATAGGCCCAGGGGCCAGAGGGTGTCCGGTTTGGGAACCTCAGGATCTCTTCTCTGCTGCTTGCCGATGATGTTTTTCTGTTGGCTTCATCAAATCAGGACCTTCACTGTGCACTGGGGCCTGGATGAGGATCAGCACCTCCAAATCCGAGGCCATGGTTCTCCACCGAAAAAGGTGGCTTCCCCTCTTCAGATCGGTGGAGAGTCCTTGCCTCAAGTGCAGGTGTTCAAGTATCTCCCTCCCACCTCCCTCGGGAGGTGTTCCAGGCATGTCCTATTGGGAGGAGGCCTCGTGGAAGACCCAGGACACGCTAGAGGGACTATGTCTGAGCTGGCCTTTTTTCGCCTCGGCGTCCCCCCAGAACAGCTGGAGGAGGTCTGGATCGGGAAGTCTGGGCATCTCTGCTCAGACTACTGCCTCCGCGACCCGGCCCCGGATAAAAAGAAGAAAATGGATGGATGTAAGTACATTTCTGTTGTGTGTTTGACATGTAGACAACCTCTGAGGACCCGGACCCCACTTTGAGAACCACTAAATTAGAAATATTTGGAGACTATTTAGGATAACTGAATCATGTAATGACTTGGTATGCCTGTGCTGATTGTTCTTGTGATTATTATATTTTTTTTTACACTTACTTGATCTGTGTACATTTGAATAATTTCCGTGTAGTAGTGTGTGTGGCCTTGACAGTCTGTTCCTCGGGGCTGTGACTCTCTATAGAGCACTATAGTCTCTCTGTCTGTTCTGAATCATCCAGTCGCCTGCTCTGGCATCAGTTCACTCCTATATCGGCTTCTACACAGGTCGTCTGACAGCCAGAGATATGCGCATTCAATAGAGCATTTAAACATCGTAAATAAAAGAGACTCCTCCACTCTACCGCTGTTTGAAACCCTGCCCAACACAGTCAAAGTATATTGTCCATGGAGGCAGTAGATTGGGAGTTCTTGTGTTCAAATTAAATTGGGCCGTGGTCCACTGTGCATTTTAGCTATACATATATTTGATTTGAAGGAAATCATTGAGACGCCAATCTTCTTTTGAATCTTAAACATAAATAGAACAAAAAATAGGTTTTGATTGGAGACGCTGCCTGGTTCTCACGAAAAGTGAAGCGAAAGCCAGGCTCATACGTCTCCCTGTAGGCTAGACAGGGATGAAGATTGAGAGGCAGAGGAGGCTGATGGATTTGCTGCTGCAGTGTAATGGGGTGGTGAAGGACAGGTTGTAAATGGCTGGGAGAGGTCACTCACTGGTTGAGAAACAAGGTAGCAGTGTACGAGGCAGTCCTTGCTAAATCATGTGGAAAGAATTACTCTGAGTCATTATGAAAACTTGTACATGCAATGTTTACGTTCTATAGAGCCAATAGCTGTACACGAAAGTTAGGAACAGGTTACCGTCCAGGACTCATTATTTAAGACATTATTTAAGACATTATTTAGAGGTACCACTGGAGACCTCTTGTGTTCTGGGTTGCACCATAATGAAAACCCGAGATGCTACCCACCCCATGTCACGGTCTTCATTGAAGGATAGTTGCCTCATCTCCTTAATGAACGAATGCATGAGAAAAAGAGGATTTCTGGGGATGATTATTTTTGTTTTGGCGTTACCGCGGTGAGCCACATAGCGCCCGTGTGCCACAGAGATTTGTGGACAGATTGAAATGAGGCTGGCTGCTCGCGCTCAGACGGGCTCTTGATTTACTCTCTGTGTTAAATCATGGAGACAGGCGCTGCCCACTGACTCACTGATCCATCTCCCGACTGAAGCTCCTCTCCATTCTCCCTCTGCTCCTCTGTTCTGACAGTGCTGGATTCACTGCAACAACTAAATGATTTCCAACCCGCTGCCGTGGTCGGAGAGGCGCAAACACAAGCTTCAGAGGGAGCTGTGGTCAGGTGGTCATTGTTAGTGTTGGGGAAAACATAAATCTCTGTGACAGAAGGTACAAAGACACTGCGCTCAGCCCGTCCCCACAGGAGCAGACAGCGTCCAGGTTCACACAATTATTTGTTTGAATAAACCTGTTGGCTGGGGCTGTATGCAGAGAGGCCTGAACAAGCCTGAGTTGGACTGGGAAGAGTTCTCATTAAAGGCCCGATACCAGTGAAAGAGGGAGCGAACGTTTAAACTGTTGGATGTGTCCAAACTCATTCTCAACATTTCTAACATCACAATTCTTCACAGGGATACGTGTATAAGCCTGTTTCACAACTTTCAGGGTCACTTTTCAGGGTCACGGTCACAGGGATGCTCACAGAAACTAGCCTGCAAGCTCACAATCAATAAAAGAAGAAGAAGAACTTTATTTATATACAGTAGTGCCTTTTACAGACATGGTCACAAAGCGCTTTACATGAGACATTGTGCATTCACCCCATTCTCGGTGGTGTTCAGTTTCTCCTGGGGGAGACTGACAAAAAAGCAAATGCGCAGATCTACGCCAACGGTCCCTCTGACCACCACCATTCATTCACGCACACACATCATTCATCCTGGCCTGTTGTACATGTTTTTAGTGGTAGGGGAAAGTGACGTACCCAGAGGAAGCCTACGCAGACATGGGGAGAACATGCAAACTCCACACAGAAAGGCCCCGTCCAGGTGGGAATCGAACCCGGACCTTCTAGCTGTGAAGCACGAGCGCTAACCGCTGTGCTACTGTGCCACCGAAGGCTTTAAAAAAGGTTTCATAATTACACGGACAGGCTTTTTGTTTTCAAAACAAAGTACTGCATATTCAGTGAAAGAGTACAAAACTAATTTCACTTTAAGTAAAATGTCGGGTACAGGGCCTTTAAATTGTGTTGATCACTTTGTCCACATCATCAGCCTGCGAGCAAAATAGTGTAAATGAGTTTTTGTTCAAACTGAGATCAGTGTATCATTCTGACAATCAGATATACATCTTTGTTTTTGTGCATTGTTTTGAACTACGAAACAATACAGATCCAACCCAGAACAACTCAGATCCAATCCAGTCATGAATGTTACTAGATGGACGATATTGCAATTTTTTTTAGCTGATTCAAGAACGTTTTCACACTTTTACTTTTACACAAACCTCAGCTCAAACAAAAACAAATGCTTTCCTCCAGCTTTATTTTAACACATAAAAATCTCCCATTGTCTCATCCAAACTCCAGAACTAGCTTCTATTTCTGCCAAAGAAATGACCGTAAACCTGACATTATAAACTCCCATAACAATTACTGAGATTGATTTAGATTAAATTTTGATTAATTGCCCAGCTCTAACTCGTGGCATCCATTTTAATCATATACACTGGTTTAGAAGTGTAATATAAAATCTCATATAAAATCTCAAACGAATGACTATTTTGCACTGTTTGATTACCATTTCCCTGTCCCGTTACAAATGCTCTTATATACAGTATTTTATAGCAATTTCAAATCATCTATTTACATTTCCTATGTTCTTGCACTACTCCATGATTACAAACGTGCAGAGTAGAGTATATATAACATACATCTTATCATATTGTGTTGAGTTTTGGTACAGGCCTTGGCTCTCACTTCCGCTCTCTGCTGCTCTCGACCCCGGTGGGAAGACGGCACAGATCTTTCGTGGGTCGTGATTTTCAGACTGACTTGTTAACCTTGCTCGGAGCAGAGAAAGCATCTGGTGTCTCAAGGAGAGAGCGCCGGCAGTGTATGAGCTTTGACGTGGATTTACGCCATTTCACATCTGCACATTCATTTTGATCTGAATGGAGCCACACAGAAGCGGGAAATGCCAATGACAGATTTGTGGGTATAGGGAGTTTAAAATCAGTTTGTCCTCATAGTAAATTCTTTAGAAAATAAAGTATGGATTATCAACTGACCTCCAATGGATGGGATGGTAAGCGGATTAACAAGAGAAATAAATGGCAACTTACGGCAGTACAAAGAAATGAGATAAAGAAATCACACAAAGGGCAAGGAAATGGCATCGACCTGAGCTAAATGAAGGCAGGGGACACTGTTAATCAAAGGCTGAAGTTATTAAGTTTGTTCTAAATGATAAATATGGGCATTTGTGGTTAATTTGCCATGTATTTGATGGCTGTGTTTGGTTTGACACCAAATTTGTGTTGGATATGATTTGCTGCAAAGAGGCATTCCAGATGTTCCTGCTTTTGAAAAGTGAAAGGAGCAGGTGTTGGCTGTGTTTTGCTCGCATTAAAACTTGGTATTCGGCATTTGGTATTATGCTTTTTGCTAGTTATAATTGGACATGTTTGATCAGTATCTTACACTTTTTGGTTAGAAATTAAAATACTTATCACAACACTGGGTCTTTTGAAATTGCAGAAGCTTATTGAAACGATACCACAGCGAATGTGTGGTAAAGTAAATTCTGCATAATATTGACAGGATGTGACATTTCATTGTATTGTGTTTGGGGCTGATTGGCAGAACGTGATAACTTGTCCTGATCACGGAGCGGTAGCAGGTGTCATGTTATGCCTGATGGAGGTAAACAAAACAAAAAAAGTGCTTTTTTTTGCTTATCAGAAGAAACCATTTAAAATAGCTGCCAGTTTCTGCTCATCATCAGTGGGCAGATTTGGCTCGCGCTTTATTATTGTTTGGGAAAACAATTAGCAAAACCTCACACTTCACTTTACTGCCAGTACTGCTCTCTCTGCGGAGAAATAACTCTACGCTGTTCTCACTGTCCAAACACTGACGATGCCAGGATATGGGAAACTGTTGTACGTGCATGGGCTCCTTTGACATTTTAAGCCCATAGTCCTGGTCTCGGGATTGAAGCCAGGACTAACCAGTTTGTGTTTGTCGTTATTGGAGGAGGAGTGTGTATTGAGCCACACTGTCAGGGCACTGCAGGAGTCTTTATGTCTGCAGTTAACAAACACATCAGTGTCACCAATAATGACGCATTTAATGACAATTTACCATAAAACGCACAATCCATTAGTTTCTACACGCCCCCGGACAAGATGAGCTTTTCCAATTATTATTATATTCATGCTCTCATATTATACTTAATAGACATTTCCTTTAGTTCGACCTTGTTACCAGTAAATATTGTTCACACAAGTAATCTTTCATAGAGTTTATGATTGCATGTTATAGATTGAACTTTATGACCAACTTTATCTTGTAGGTGAAACATAACAATGTCAGTTTAGTAGCATTAACCCAAACAATATTAGAAAAGTAAACAAAACTGCAGCTAAAAGACTTGCACTACCTGGATTATCATGTTTTCACACCGTAATAGCTGGAGGTTGAGTAAAAATCTCATAACTGCAGCATTTCTAGCGCTCAGAGGCAGAAGATCAGAAAATAAATCTGAAAACTTTGATGTCAACACTAAATTTGCTATTTTAAGATTTAACTTCACATTAAGTAAGCAAGTGCTTTATCTGGCATTGCAGGAGTCCTCGAGAGTGGAAATATGTAATAAGAAGCCTGTTTGTTTCTGTGCGCTCAGTACAACGAAATTGTGTTCAGGTGTTGGGTTAGTCCTGCGCCGCTGCGACTGAGCGCGCCGCCACTGTGGGCCAACATACTGTGAAAACAGTTATGAAAACACAATCACTATTCATGCATGTTAAAGAAAGGTTCTCAGCACTCGCTTGCAAGTGCTTCTCTGTGTTTTTTAAGTCTTACATTTCTACTCAAATGACCCCTTACATTGAGGATGCAGCCAATCATTTATTTATCACTCAGATTTACCGAATTAGTATTTAGTGTTCAAAATGAAGCTAAAACACTCTTAAATTCAAACCTTGTACTACTAAACATTAAAATATATTTTCCTATTAAAATCATACTGAAATTCTATCTGGATTTATACAAGTACACAAAGTTACGCAGGTACATTTGTTAAAGAATAAATATCCATACTGTACCTCTCAACAGTCTGCAGAAGCAAACCATGACCTTGTTGCTTAAGATGAAACTATGAGCAGTCATTTTTCTAATATAATTTGGACATTCAGTCAATCCCCCAAAATAGCGCGTGTTCCCAACGGTGCACTTAAACATTTTATGGTGGCCAATTCCTCATTTAATTAAACTGCAGCTTCAAACTCAATAGCGCAGACGTAACGTTACTCTGCATGTGGGACATCATCACAGTAATCCAATGGAACAAAGCACTCATTTCTGGTGGTACATTGTGATTCTACTCATGTAAATAAATGAGAGAGGACGTTATTTTCTAATACAGTGCTTTGCGAAAGTACTAATACACCTTGAACTTTGCACATTTTGTCATGTTTACAACCCTAAACATAAAGATATTATTTTGAATTTTTTACTCAAAGTTCACAAACAAGTAACAGACAACTGTGAATTGAAAGCAAAATGATACATGATTCTGTTATTTTTCAAAAAATAGAAAACCGAAAAGTCGGGCATGCACAAGTTTTCATACAGCATGAATTAATACTTTGTGGAATCCCCTTTTGCTGCAATAACAGCAGCAAGTCTTCTGGGGTATTACTACAAGATTTGCACATCTAGAGACTGACATTTAGCCCATTCCTCTTTACAAAACAACTCAAGCTCTGTCAAGTTAGAAGGAGAGTGTTTGTGAACAGCAGTTTTCAGGTCTTTCCACAGATTTTCAATAGGATTTAGGTCAGGACTTTGACTGGGCCATTCTAACACATTAATATGTTTGTTTTTAAACCATTCCATTGTAGATTTAGCTTTGTGTTTAGGGTCATTGTCCTGCTGGAAGGTGAATCTCCGCCCCAGCCTTAATTCTCTTGCTGACTCCAGCAGGTTTTCCTCCAAAATGTCTCTGTATTTGGCTCCATCCATCTTCCCAACTATTCTTACACTCTTTCCAGTCCCCGCTGAGGAAAAGCAGCCCCATAGCATGATGCTCCCCCCACCATATTTGACACTGGGGATGGTGCACTCAGGACGATGAGAAGTGTTAGGTTTGTGCCATACATAATGTTTTGCATTTGGGCCAAAAAGTTCAATTTTTGTCTCATCTGACCAAAGCACCTTCTTCCACATGGTAGCTGTGTCCTCCATATGACTTCTAGCAAACTTCAAACAGGATTTCTTATGGCCTCCTTTCAATAATGGCTTTCTTCTTTCCACTCGTCCTGAAGGCCAGATTTGTGTAGAGTACGACTTATAGTTGTCCCATGTACAGATTCCCCCAGCTCAGCGGCAGTACGTCACAGCTCCTCCAGAGTTATCTTAGGGCACTTGGTTGCATTTCTGACCAGTGCTCTCCTTGTTCGGTCTGTTAGTTTAGGTGGACGCCTGTGTCTTGGTAAGTTTGCAGTGCTATACTCTGCTATACTCTTCAAATCTTGGGAAATCTTTGTATAACTTAACGCTGTTTTAAACCTCTCCACAGCTTTATCCCTGACCTCTCTGGTGTGCTCCTTGGCCTTCATGATGTTTAGTGACCAATACACTCTGACCATAACTCTGAGGCCCTCACAGAACAGCTGGAATTATACTGAGAGTAGATTATGCACAGGTGGCCTCTATTTAATGGTTAGGGCAAGGTGTGAACATTCTGCAGTCATTTAGGAATGTTATAAAGGCAATTTAATGCACTCCGAAAATGCTATATGAATACTTATGCACGTCCCACTTTTCACTTTTCAATTTTTGGAAAAATAACAGAATCATGTATCATTTTGCTTTCACTTCACAGTTGTCTGTTACTTGTGAGTGAACTTTCAGTAAAAAATTCAAAATAAAATCTTTATGTTTAGGGTTATAAACATGACAAAATGTGCAAAAGTTAAAGGTGTATTAGTACTTTCGCAAGGCAGTGAATGACTTTAATGCATTTGTGCCCTACCATTATGCAGGCAGCTCAATGGCAAGAACTCAAATTTAATGGACAAGTTCCAAGTACAAAGCGGCATCAAGCAAAAGGTAACAGAACTCACTACAGGAACAGAGGTACACGGCAGGAACATCCAAAACTGAGTGGGCAAAAACCAGGCACGGACAGGTGACACAGAACAGCACTCACAACAACGATGATGCTCGGACCAAGACAAAGGAGAACACAGGGGAATATATACACACACAAGGGAAATGGGGAACAGGTGTAACACATTAAGGCGAGGCAGGTAATCAACACAAGCAAGCACACAGACACAGACTAATGTCGTGTCCGAATGTCCACCCTAGTCCCTAACCCCTCATTCACTACATAGGCCCGCACTATATAGTAGACTATATAGTCCACTGATTCTGTTGGCGATTCGGACAGAAGCCCACTACTTTCTCCGAGCTGCGTGACGTCACGCGCACTGCGGCGTGCAGACTTTTTTCCTTTTTTTTTTACTGTCTGAATTTATTTATTGTTACAAATGTTTATTTTATTAAACAGAAAGACAGTTTTGGCACTTTTACAGGCGTTTTATTTTACATTTAAATTAAAATTAAAACTATCATAAAAAAATTTAAAAAAAGGAAAAAAAATCACTCCAGAAGACGTGCAGAAAGTAGGTCAGAGGCCGGTGTCCGGAGCGCCAGCAGAATGAGTGCACTACATCTGCTAAAAGTTCGCTAAACTCCTGGAAAAATGTATTTCTGCGATAAAGACCGACCAAACTCATGAGACAGGGGACTAATTATGGATAAATACGAGTCAGATACGTTATATTTAACATGGATTTTACATGAATGGCTTGGATTATTCGAGAGGAAGCTATTGGTCATTTAACAGCTCAAGCTAAAGGTAAGCAGCTAACGCTAGCATTTTTCACCGTAACCGTTTATATTTAAGTCATTTATTCATGATAAATACGCAACACACGATTGAAACAGCTGGTTTCATTCAGTCATGTTGTTTAGTTCAAAGACCTGTTGCTGTCAGGCATTTTTTCCGACTCACGCAATGCATTGTGGGCTATATTGACCTGTGTAGTGAACACCTCTGCTCACTACTTTTCAGAATGCATTGTGGGAAATTTTGAGTGCACTACTTTTTTCTCTCTGGACATTCGGACGCCCCTACAAAATGGCGTGACCACTATATAGTGAACTACAGTACATAGGGAATAGTGTGGACATTCGGACACAGCCTAAGACTGTCAAAATAAACACACCAGACAGAAACACAGAACCAATCAGGGGAAACAAGACAAAACTAAACAAATCAAACCCAAACCATGACAAGTTTGGGCATAATAAAATGTAAAGAATAACAAAAAATGCAAATAAACAATTTCCGACATCTAACCTGTACCAACTTCCCTTCCATGGACCTCGAGCATGTATCATGTGGCTTCATCATCACATTGTGTCGCAAGGTGCAATGTCTCTGAAACAGAAATAGGTCATCTATAGGGGAGACTATACATAGAAGAAAAAAAAAAAAAGCACTCGAGCTCCTATTCAATTTTTCTGCTCTGGGTTTAATGCCAACGTATGGGAACTGTCATCAGCGCAAAAACAACAAACCCACTTGACACACGACACAGCCACGCACTGAACTCCTGTGATGCTTTGCACCGATACTTAAAATGCGCTGGGAAACATGATTAAATAAAATGCTACAGCTACTGTCTCTAAATCTCAACCAGTAACACATTTGGTTTTAAGAAGCTCATGTAGGGTCTCATCATCTGGAGTTTTCCACCAAATTGTTCATAGGTCATTCGAAACATCCCCGTCTACTTTTGTAAAACTTGAATTGAAAAGTTTAAGCTCTATTTCTGATTTTTTTTTTTTTTCGAAACCTTGAGCCCTAGAAAACAAGATTGCTCATCTCAAGGGATTTATCCTCTCAATAAATTCAATCTAATTATTATCTAATTATCTAAATGATCATCCCTTCTCTTCAAAGAGATGAGTTTATAGCCACATTTCACAAGTTTCAAGAAACCAAAACAACCAGCTTGCTATTTCACAATCGATAAATAATTAAATGTATAGCTCACAAAGGGCTTATTTTTCATACTGTAAATGTCTGTTTTAATAATATGCCAAAGGATAAAAAAAAAATCATATTCCACTGTTTGAAGAAAAAAATCAGCAAAAGAGCCTAATTAAACTATTAATACAACTACTTCAGAACAATTTAATATCACAAAACCTACAATAGCTGCACGTCTTCCCGGCTTTACTGAATGAATGTGTGTGCAAATAGATTTAGCTTTTTATCAACTGAGGACCCCAGAACACGCAACCCATTTGACTGACTATAATATCGTACTTTACTTGGCTGAAGCGCAGTACTTATATTGAATATCGTGGCCGGGTTTGTCCTGGGTTGATTCATGTCTCACCCTGACTCATACTTTTGCAGCGTACATTTGTTTTCGGCTTCATCTGACTCCACCTCATCTTGAATTCTTGCCCAACAACATCGATGTCTGTCCAACCTTTGACCCACACTTAAAAAAAAAACAATATGTGACGTGAGTTTCAATCTCCACAATGGCCTGTCTCATCGGGGCATATTGCTCGTATCTGAGGAGCCGTTTTGTGATAACGCAGTGTGCTGAGTGTCACTGTACCTTATGTACGAGGGAGACTTTGGCACAGGCACCTGCTGGCAGCCGAACCGAGCAGCCTACGAGACCTCTACACTTAATCTTATTAGACCCAAAGCTCCTGTTTGGTATTAGCCAGTGTAAGATTTATAAATTATTTCATATTGCTCAAGACTGGCAGTGATGCTTCATGGATTGTACGTGTGGCAGACATAGGTTTAAATATATCTATGAAGCAGCTCAATAGATTTACAGTAGCTCTATTTTTATGAGTAACAATCAAGTGACATAATGACTCTCCCAAATGAACACAGTGATATTTGACGGCCGTGTAAAACAGCATTAGCTTTAAAGGTAATTATGTCTCATGACCTGGTTATACGTATCTAAATGATGAGAAAACAGGTTCAAAAGTGCGAATATTTTTGTATTACCTTGGCATTTCCTTGTAGACCTGAATTGTGGATTTTTAGTTGTATTCATGTTTGTTGTTTTGTCTTCCACATTTGACCCCTTCACCTTCGCCTCAAGGCAATCAGTTAGGAGATGCGGGTGAGTGCCCAGGGACCCATCTCCTGGTCTTGAGCCAGAGTGTGGGTCAAGATTACCAATCCGGAGAGTTAGTCTACAGTGCATTCTTTGGGTTGAAGGGGAGAAAGAGAGAATGTCCAAACTCCACGCAGAAAGCTTTAAACATTTTTGCCAGAAAAAGCATTTTAAATACCTTAAATTTGCTTGCACGGTTAATAAAATACTCAATGGACTTGCACCACCGCCGTTAAGGGAATTCATAAAACTGAAATCATCTTCTGGCAGAGCCACTCGGACTACGGTTAGAGGAGACTGTGAAGTGCCCTAGACATACTGCCTTTGGGTCAGTCAGGGGCTGTAACATCTGGAACAGATCAGAATCAGAATCAGAATCAGAATCAGAATCAGAATAGGTTTAATTGCCATGGTTTGAGAACAGGTTCACAAACCAGGAATTTTTCTCGGTGCAAACGTGCGACATAAAACACATAACACAGAGTTAAGATAAAAATAAGCTATAAACTGCATAAGGCTATAGTGGCATGCATAAAAAATATTAAATAAATAAGATAAAATAAAAGTGACATATGGTAAGACAACAACAATTGAACAACAGCGGGATTGTATTTAAAGATGTGCGTATAAAGTGATATTAAGTGATATAAAGTGATTAAGTGATAAAGTTTTAACAGCGGCTCTAAGTGTGGACACACCACACAGTGCAAGTGTAGATTACATCCATGAGTCTGTAACTAAGCTACAGAGACTTGTTTTTTGTTCATGAGTCTGATGGCGGAGGGGAAAAAACTGTTCAAGTGGCAGGATTTATGAGTCTGGATGGACTGTAGCCTCCTGCCTGAGGGGAGACGGGTGACTAGTCAGTGTCCAGGGTGAGAAGGGTCAGCTGTGATCTGACCCACACGCCTCCGGGTCCTGGAGGTGAACCGGTCCTAGAGAGATGGGAGCTCACAGCCAATCACCTTCTCAGCAGCAGCACAATGCACTGCAGTCTCTGCCTGTCCCGTTCTGTTGCGCCGGGAACCACACGATGATGGAGGAGGTGAGGATGGACTCGATGATGGTCGTGTAGAACTGTACTAGAATCTTGGTCGGCAGCTTAAGTTTCTTCAGCTGCCGCAGGAAGAACATCCTCTGCTGGGCCTTCTTGATGAGGGAGCAGATGGTCGGCTCCCATTTGAGGTCCTGGGTGGTGCCCAGGAAACGGAAGGAGTCCACTCACTATAAGAGAATGCCCCACGTTTAACACATTCAGGACTCGATTTAAAAAACTGGTTGAAATCAAATCAACAATGTGCTCATTAGACCGTGCAGATCTCCTAGTGCAGGACTGAACCAAGTGTCAGGATCCTCTGCACAGGTGTTGCTTTGTAAATAATAACTCTCCATATTTATCTTCATAATGTCATCTGTTCGAACTGACCTGCCCTTGCACCACAATCTCTATTCTATTATGCAAGTCACAGAACGAACATTCAGATGTTATCAATGTATGAATTGTATGAACAATTAATGCTATGTTATGTAAGTATGTAGCCTCAACTTTTAAAATGTTCTAAATGTTTTATAATTGTTGTTGGCATTATGCATCTTGTCCAGGGACAACAGTTGAAAACTAGCTTTGCAGCTTAATTTTTGTGTTCTTTAATTTAAATAGTGTATTTTATATATGTGTATTTTTGTGTACAGCACTTTGGGCAGCAATGTTGTTTTAAATGTGCTTTATAAATAAACTTGACCTTGACCTAATACTGACACATTTACAGAAATGTTCATAAACGTGTATTGTCCCTGTCAAATAAACGAATAAATAAACGCCCACACAGCCCATGAATCGAAACTTTGCAGGAGAAAAAACAACAACAACTCACACGGGAAAGAAAGAAAGAAAGAAAGAAAGAAAGAAAGAAAGAAAGAAAGAAAGAAAGAAAGAAAGAAAGAAAGAAAGAAAGAAAGAAAGAAAGAAAGAAAGAAAGAAAGAGTTTCTTGCACCCTGACAGATTTTATTTCAAAAAAGCCCATCCTGAGAAGGCGGGGCGCATGGGTGAGCTTTATGTGTGGGTTAATCACTTAGACGTTCTCAAAGGGGAGAGTCGCCTGTAATAAGATGATGGACAGTCACAGGTAATTGTTCTGAGTTGGGGCATATTACAGGCTGAAGGGTGAACAGCACTTTGCTCTATAGGTTCACACCTGTATAGTATAGTATACATCACCATAGGAACCAGATATAGACAGGTCCTATAAAAAACTCTACCCAAGTGCACATAGGTAATTTTGCTTTATTGCTGTGTCAATCTGTGGTAAATGAGTTCTTGTTATCCTGTAGCCTGTATTTCTATTATTGACACCCTTAACCTTGCATCTGTTATACATTTTCCTCCCACATAAGTACCTTTTAGGCAATTTCCTGTCCCCTTTCCCATCACATCATCCACACGACCGCGCTTCTTTACCGTATCTCTGTCAAATTAAACCTGCTATCTTCCGCTCGACTCCAGCTCGATGTTTCTATTTCCTGTTGGTAATGAAGTAACGGGAGCGAGGCTGTACAATCCAATACCATATTAAACCCTAAGGATCATGTGGGAGTCAAAGATGTGAAAGAAAAGAAATGTCAATCTGCTTTGCTACAAAACACTGATGTCAGGAATGAGAACAGCTCGTGCAAGTGTGATTAGTCTCGTCTGTTTTAGCTAGTCAATAATATTAAAGATCAGCTCATTTAAAGTCAAATGCATTTTTGCAAGTGCGACTTGGTATCAAAGGCTACACTTGTATATCCGCGAAACTAGGTACATGATTGCTTTCTTTTATCTCATCTCTTCCATCGGCTGGGAGATTTGGCAGCTTAATGCGCCCCAGAATTTAGGATTTAACACGCTTATAAATAATCCCCCTTGTGCCCAGAGATACAGAGAAGGTCAGGGTATGTCAGAGCGTGGCTATCGATACCGCGATCCACCAAACCAGATGAAACGGGCAAACGGAGTCTGCGCTCTTTCGCTGCCCTGGCGCCGGGATTTCCCAGGAGACTGTGGGGCTGGTGGGGTCAGTCTTGCTCTTTGTTTTCACCCTGCTCCTCTCTGGCCGCTGCAAAGCCCCACTCACCGCTGCCTGTGTGTATAGAGATGCTTTGGTGTGGTGTCTGTGAAGAGAGAATGCCCCCTGGACTTTCACTACCCACACTGATCTGTATGCTGCTGTTTTTAGACTCTCTCAGAGGATAGAGAAGCATTTTTAAACACACAAACAGACTAGCATTATACAGCAGTGTTTTCGGAGCTGCCCCCATATTGTATCATTTTCTTCCCCGTAATCTAAAAACAAGCAGAACAATAAATTGCACATTATTGCTTTTTTTTGTTTCTTGTATGATTAACATATACAACTATTGTGTTGATAATACAATACATAGATGATAATAGTATGATAAGTAGCTTCTTATCTTTACAAGCATATTATTCATGGCCTATTATTACTAATGCTTTTTAATACCTTATTAAAACTTAACAAGTGTTACTTCAATAGCTGGTACTTTTCAAATGCAATAAAAATAAGGAAGGGAGGATGTGAGTGATTGAGTATAAAAGTAATCGGTAAGTAGGTAAGTATGAAAGTAAGTAGATAAGTAAGTAAAGTAAGTGCAAATCACCAGTTGTAAGATGAAATAGTTAGTAGCAGTCTCTGCTGAAATCTGCGAAGAAAGAGAGAGAAGAGAGAGAGAGAGAGAGAGAAAGAGAGAGGAGAGTCAAGAGAAATGAGAGAAGAGAGAAAGGAAGAAAGAGAGAATGGAGAGAAAGAGAGCGATAAGAGAGGGAGGACAGAGAGAAGAGAGAGATGAGACAGCGAGAAAGAGAGAGAGGAGAAATAGAGAGAGAGAAAAGAGGGATAGGAGAGCGAAGAAAGAGAGAGGAGAGAGAGGAGAGACAGTGAAGCGAGAGGTGTGTGAGAGAGAGAGAGAGAGTAGACGGAGGAGAGAGAGTGGAGAGAAAGAGAAAGAGAGAAAGAGAGAGAGGAGAGCGAAGAAAGAGAGTGAAGAGAGAGAGAGGGTTGTGTGAGAGAGATAGAGGAGAGGGAGGAGAGAGAGTAGACGGAGGAGAGAGAGTGAAAGTGAAAGAGAGAGAGAGAGAGGGGGGGGAGGCGAGAGAGGAGAGAAAGAGAGAGATATCGATTATACAGTTGTACAACAAAATAGTGTAGATTCGATGTAGGGTTAGTCCTACATCTGACCTTGTGCAGTTTGCCACCATTTCGAAACTAACCTACAAATAATGTACCTAATTTATTTTATCTGTGGATGAAAGAAACATTAGGAAAAAGTTTCAACAAAAATCAACAGAAGCAAAAAAAAATAAACCTATACATCTGCTTGAGCCGTCTGTGATAAGATGGTTTTCACTTTGCAGCCCCATAAACTTCTACTAAACAACACATTTGGTCAAACTAATTGAGGAGATGGGGGACATCCAATTGACATTTGCCTGGTACGGCTTGCACAGACAGGCAATATCACTCTCACAATCATGTGCTAGAGTCAATTTAGATCAATTCACCAAGGTAAGAGGGAAGACATGCAGACTCCACTAAGGACCTAAAGACCAGCACATGCTGCTGGAGGAGATTGCAAACCTATCAGTGCAAACTTGAATAGGCAAAAAGAGTTCAAGGCAATCAAATTCAGACAGTATTTGTGTGCAATATGAACTAGTGACCACTATTAGTATCATAGCAATTAGGTTCACTAATTCAGTGAGATTGATATTCCACTTGCGTCTGTATAGACATCCATTTATCCAGCTCACACCTCCGAGTATTGACCTCATTTGCTCTAATGATCCACAGCCGCCCACTCCGCCTCCGAAATGACAAGCCACAGACAGCTAAATCACCGCTCTCACAGACCACTATAACCAAGATACTTTATATCTACAAGACAAATGTGTAAAACATTAGGCGACGTAATACTCCTGCGGCTAAATGATTTGCGTTTCCGTTTGTCAAGCCATTTTCCCATTACAACGGGTATCCTTTATTTTTCTAGTCTGTAAATGTGTCACATTGATTCTATAATAATAATGTAATACATTCATTTATATTGTGCATTTTACACTGGCTTAACAATAAAAACGCCTGTAGCTTTGATAACAGCACACATTAACTGTGACATTGTTTCAATAAGCTTCTGCAACGTCAAAAGATCCAGTGTTGCGTTGATTTTTCTCCAGCATCTTGTATTGAAGATGGGAGAGTGTGACCACTGCGCAAAGCCTTCTCCAGCACATCCCAAAGTTTCTCAATGGGGTTAAGATCTGGACGCGGTGGTGGCCAATCCATCGCATTCACCGCCGCTCTTTCACAATGTGAGCCCGATGAATCCTGACATTGTCATCTTGGAATATGCCCGTGCCATCAGGGAAGAAGAAATCCATTGATGGAACAACCCGGACATACAGGATGTTCAGATACTCAGTTGATCTCATTCTTTGGGCACATAGTATGGCTGGATCTAGACCTGCACAGCTGCAGAAACCGCAGATCAGAACAGTTAGTTAAATCCATAGTGATGACTTTGTTTTTGGTCAGGCGCAGTACAACAGTAAACATACAAAAATGCACATGTACAGTATTCATTTATCATAATGAAATAATAAAGTTAAGATAATGATACAGAGGTCCACACAACTCACAAAGCTGCTAAATGTACAGCTTAAAAAAACAAATCTTTTCACTTAGTTTTATTCAGTCGTACATCACTGGAGTAGGGAGGTAAAGATTTCCATTTCTTGTAATCCTTTTCCCCCCTGTTTATATAATTTGTAGATACCATGCTTAATAATCCTCACTGTTCCCACTGTTACAGAGAGATACAGAGAACCAATCTGAAATCATTGTATCTTCAAGCACGCTTTTATAGTTTATCCATAGCTTTACAGTCTTTTGTTCACATTCTCTCCCCCTCTCTCCTTTTCCTCTTGGTTGACGGTGGACGGGAGCAGATAAATCTCTAAACTTCCCTCGGCTCCATTCATCTTCCCTTCAATAAAATAGATCTCGTCTGTGGCATTAGAAGAGGAAGCCCCAGACCACAATACGCCCACCTTTTACTCCACTGCACAGCTGGATGCTAAGCCATGATGTTTTGGTACTGGCCAGTGATAGCAAGGCATTTGTTAAAGAACTGACTTTTAGCATGCTGTGATGACGACACTTGAGGAGAGTGAAAGAAAGTTGCAAATTCATTGGGCTTCAACTCCATACTTCATTAATCTCTGACTAAACTGGTAACTTTATACAAAATCCATCTCTTTTTCGGAGTAAAATTCCAGCAAAAGCGCAGTATTCCCCGGCGTGTTCATAAAATATGCAAAACAGAGCTTATTAAACGACATGATTCATCAAGGACTGAAGCCAGGCAGTTCATCCATCAGTGAATTGTCTGTGATATAACATAAAGGGAGTGAGCAGTCCCGTGTGGCCAAAGGCGTCACAATGAATAATCAAACAATTCGGCATTCACTCACAGTGGCGCTGCAGTAAGTCAGTTATGTTTCAATTCAAATGCGCACGAGATAGACTGTATATAGGATCTCATCTCGGGAGTTACACTAAGGCCCTACTAAATATTAACAATGAGGAACAGAAGGGTTTTGCTGAACTAGTGAGAAACAAGTTCAGTAATAATAAAGCAGGCAACAGGATATCTAACTGATCCTTGATGTATTACATTAAAGCATGCAACAAGAAATCTCTGAGGGCCGGACGCACACCCACAAAGATAAGGTGTGGAGCTCAGTAATCCGAGAGGAGCTTGGAGTAGAACTGCTGCCCCTTCACGTCGAGAGTAGCCAGTTGATGTAGCTTTAGCATCTGTTTTGGATGCCTCCTGGTCGCCTCTATCGGGAGTTGTTCCAGGCATGTCTCATTGAGAGGAGGCCCCAGGGAGGACCCAGGACGCGAATATATTTTTCGTAGGTATGTTCAACCAATCACCCTAAGTCATGAATGTGAAACGTCATGCATATATTAACCAATCAGCTTAACCCTGACCCTGCCCTAGCCACTAACCTTAAGGATAGTGGGCTGGTGCCTAATCTAACCCCCGGCTCACATTAACTACGGTACGGGTTCGGTCCGGGTTCGGTCCTGATCCGGTCCTGGTTTGCCCCAAACTACCACTCACAGTGAGTCCGGCTGATACTGTGGCCAGCTCCGCCAGCTCCGGCGCCAGATGCTGCGCCAGGCACAGAAACGGCCTTCGCGAGAACAAAAGTGCACGTGAGTTTCGCTCTTGGTGCGAGTTTACGTGATAAAAAGCCCCATAGTTAGTTTTTGTAAACAAAAGCCGTATTTGCCACTACAACGACTCTCCCCAGTGAAGTGGATGCTTTGCAACACACTAGTGCCCCTGTGTCACTGGTAATGGAGAAATGTTTACATTTCCGACGTTACGCGCGTGTACAGGTGGTAAACAAGACCAAATAAGTAGTAAGCGGACATATTTTATTTTGAAATACACCGGATCTTCTTTTCTCACGAGACCTGACTTCCTGTTTGGCTCATGTTTTCCGTTGGGGCTCCGGTTTCCGGCAAAAATAGACTTCTTGCGGATTCTTTCCGGAAGGCCGCCGGATGGCCTCGGTAGCCGGACCCGGACTTCGCGGAGCAGTGTGAGTGTGCAACATTGGTTTTAATGACTTTATAAGTCTGCGGACGCCGCACCGGACCTTAACCGGATTTAATGTGAGCCGGGGGTTAATACATCTCTAGTTGGATAAGAAATGTACTCAGAACATACCTATGAAAAAAATAAAATAAATTAGCACCCAGGACACGCTGGAGGGACTATGCCTCTGAGCTGGCCTGGGGACGTCTCGGGATCCCCCCAGAAAGCTGGAGGAGATGTGCTTGGATAGGGAAGTCAGGCATTTCTGCTCAGACTGCTGCCTCTGCGATCCAGCTCCGGATAAAGCGGAAGAAAATTGATGGATGGAACAAGCAACAAGTGCACACAGCAGCTTTGTAACAGAATGAGGCACTTTTTCAACATGATGTTGTGCACCTTCCTAGTGGCTCATTTTAAAAATAGACATTTCTACTTTTCAACGCAAAAGGGGGCAAGTCTCTAAGGTCAGACCTAACCAAACATAGTTATTATAGTCATTGAATTTTTGTTTGTTATTGTGCTGCCCAGTGCTGCTCCAAGGCCAGGTTAACTGTAACAACAGAACAGTCATAGGTCACATATCTCTCCACATCTGTTTCATGAACTCCTGTAGAGGCTTTGCTCCATCAGCCGTAAGCCCGGTGCTTACAGTGTGGACAGCCCATCAAGATGACTGACACATGTATTAAAGCCAGGCTGACCAACTGCTGCGGAGGAGCTCACAGCACGCCTCCCACACAACATTCGACAAGTCACACTGTGCAAGGAATCTACTATAGGAAGAGAGAGAGAAAAAGAAAGTAAAGTTTGCAGGCATGTAGTGGTGAAATTTAAATTTAACCAAATGTTGAAAGTGTAAAGTGAGTCACAAACCTGTCAGTTGATGGTCTATCCATCCAAGTCCAAAGCTAATGAGAACCACATGAAAGCACTGATACAGTAGTTGTCACTTTAAATTGTGTTTAGTAAAGGGCCTATCTCACCAGCCTGGAGACTAGTTGGAGACTTGAGTTGCTGCTGGTCTGCTGCTGGAGACGTCTCCTGGAGATAAGGCGAGTATCCAGGTAGTCTTGGTGAAGACGAACATGTTTGATTTCAGCGCAAACTGAATGGAGATTTACTTAAGTCTCTGTCTCCATGTGGTCTCCAAGAGGTCCCTGAGATGTCTCAAGCAGTTGTGTCACAAATACTATTTGTTGTCCTCAACCTGTGACGTTCCTGCACTGCCTCGGAGACGTGTCGGATATCTCAAAGACACGTAACGCTGATGTCGCAGATAAGTCACAGAGACATCTCCGCAACTGACGTCTCAGAGACGTTTGGGCTCTGACATTTCATACTTCATGCTAAGATGTGCCCCAAGAACTGTTGCTATGAATGAGACTGATGTTTTCAGCCTGGACAGCGGGGGATGTTGGGGTGAGGCAGGTGCAGATCATGACGCGGCCTGATCTGATATTCATTTAATCTATAATATCTTTCACACGTGTGCATAAACTAACCAGGAAAAACAGCAAAGAGGCCAAACTTATGTCACAAAGACTAACAATTAATTATGAAACGATTGAAAGAATTATTGATTAAAACTCAAAAGTTATCTGAGTGGTTAAGGCAGATGCATGTGTGGTAGTTCGGGGTGCGCTTCCCCTCCCTGTCTATAAAAGGCCACTACCTTCAACCGTTCCTTCCCTCACCTGACCTCCCACCCCGTGACGTCAAGCGCAGTAGCTAGAGATGGTGGCGCGGGCATCGTGGGTAAGTGTTGGAGCAGTCTCGTGGTTTGAGTAACTTGTCTGGCGGGTGGCTAACGGCCCTATTCTTTCCTCAGCAGCTCGGGGATTGTTGCGACTGTTGCGGTACGGCCAAAGGGTGGCGCAGCATCGCTGTACGTCTCGGTATGGCCTTGGTGTCATGTCTTTTTGTTTACATGCTTAATGTCGCCTATTTATGTTCTGTATGTAAACTGAATGTATCAATGTTTCCCAGGCTTCTGCTGGCGGGAGTCTCCCCTTTTTCTGTGTGCACTGTGCGGCCTTTGTATCCAGGCGCACATTAACCACTGGACTCACTAATGGGACTGCATTATTAGGCTATTTGATTTTCTGTTATACCCAGTTGTGAATAAGGACTTTTAAAAACGTTCAAAAACACTCATCACCCTGTTTTGTAGCTAAAAGAAATTGATTCAGTCCTGTAATCATGTGTTTCTGGCACTTCAGTCAATGAACCTGCGTAGCCTTTTGGTGTATAGAACAAAATCTTTCTGGTTTAACCAGTGGCGTTGTCATGGATCGAACATAAGTGTATAAAAATATCACCATCGACCTCACTTGGTCACACATACTGTATATGGCAGAATATTACTCCACTCCTTGCATTGCAAGTTCGAGTCCCAGCTATGATTATTTACTGTTTAAATCATAGCTCCTTCTCTTCACCCATTTTTTATCTGAAGTTGAAGCACAGTTTGTGCTATTTGTATTTTACTTTACTTTAATTACAACAGAAAATAAGAAATGGTTGTCTGAGTTTGAATCCCAGACCTTTGGGTTACTAAACCTGTGCTGTATCCACTCGGCTACCAACTACACAAAGCTGCTGTCACATGGATAGCAGTTTTTAATCCAAGTCCAAATATGGAGGTACAGTCATTCTCCACCTGGTTCTGCAGTTGGGCCTGACTGACGGAAGGGGCAGAGAGATATTTCCGTTGCTCTAAAAATCCAAATCTGCACTAAATGCACCAGATCTGATTTATTAGATTCTAATTTCTCCAGTTATCTGATTTCGCTGACCAGGGATGTCACAGAAACGCCTCACAGGTGGAGGACAACAAATAGTGTTTGCAACATTGCCACAGCTGCTTGAGACCGCGTAGACATCTCTCGGAGACCTCTCGGAGACTTTGCAGAGACTCAGCTGAAATCGGACCTGTTAGTTTTCACCAAGATCACCTGGAGACTCGTCTTACCTGCAGGGGACATATCAGAGACATCTCTGAGACCAGCAACACTCAGGTATCCAACTGACCCCCAACTAGTCTCCAGGCCGGTGAGATAGGCCTTTTGTAAGCGCACAATCCATTTGAGTTGTGGCGGACACGGCCAATACAAAAATTATTTCATCGTGCTTGTTCACAAACAAACAACAGTAATGTCCCTGCCTATCACTTGTCCAAACTCCCAACAGCAGGAGCGGGAGCAATTTAGCTGCACCGAACAAACAGAGAGACCACATGTTACAAACTTTTGAGCAACCCAACACCGTAGAGCCGGTCGGGCTGGGGACAGAAAGGAAGTATGTTGGAAGAAGGATGCACTTTCCGCACTTGCTTGCTTACGTTCATTTTTAGTAGTGTTTTAATTATACTGTACATTGAGTCTTTTATGGTTTCTATTTGTTATGTTCCACTGTCGACTAAATGGTTGAATATTGTATGTTCCTGCTGGCTGCACACAAAGGATCTGGTAAAGTATTGAATTTCTTACAGCAATTCTTTTATAGTTCTTTCTTTCATAGATCTTTTCATAGGCATAGTTTTTCTGTCATATTCTATTCCCATGCAATCATCTGTATTGGATTCGGGCTGGACTGGGCTGGGCTTACAGAGATAGCACCGCCAAAAATATATATTAACAAATGTGTGTGCTTTGGTAGGTCTGCTGGGGGAAATGTTACGTGTTTGGTTTTAAACTTTGATGTCAATATTATGTCAAGTTGAAATGCACTGAATTGTTTCTGTGAGGTAAGTGGAACTTGTTCCTTTGGCCCTTAAAGACAAAGATATTGCTGCATCATTTTCTCAGAAGTTGTCATATCAGTTTCTTGTGTTGCTGTTGAAGCCTGTTTTTCCTGCACATTTTATTCCCATCCGTCTCCTCCATGGGAACACTCATCCAAACACTAACACGCAAACTCATAAACCACGTCAATGTTTTATAGGTCAACTCTGAATGAGGGAGAATCTTTGCAGGAAATCCAAATGCTTAGTCCCTGGAAAGTGCCAACAAGTTTAAATATTAAAGAGGCTATGTATAATTCACTTTTTACAGCCGCAGTGCGCTCTCATCTTGATACCTGGCCTCCCTGTTGGCTCGTGGGGGAGTGGCAGAAGGTCCAACTGAGTGACCTGATTATTGGAAAGATCAGAAAGTCAGTGGTGGCAGTACTCCCCAGGCTATAAACGGCATGTGATAGTCAGAGCTGAGGTTGTGAGGAAGGTACAGAGGGGGAGAAATTCTACAACATTTCTGCCTGGCTTACACAGTACACAGCGGCAGACAAATGAGTGAGGTTAATAGTGTATTGAATGAAAAATTTAGTATACCTCCAGTTTAAGTTTAATTCCGTTTGACTTATATTGTGCCAAACTTACAGTATTTATGAAGAATTTATAAATATAAGCGCAAAATTCACTGACTCTGTTGCTGATCCACTTTCAATCACTTTGCACACGAGTAAAGCGATTGGTAAATGACCCCCTTGGACTGGTCCTCAAGGCACCCTCACATAATTAAATGTCACCCGTGGGTCATGCCGGTCAAAAACATGTCCCGACATATCTCCCTGAGAACCTAAAACATGTTGTAGAAGTTGGTGACACTTGGGATTGGAAGACTGGCGCACAAGGCGAAATTTCAAAATCTAATCTAGTGCATTAGACATAGCGTGTTAACTGCTATCTTAGGGTTAGAGATATTTTCTTTAATTGCACATATCCAAATCTCAAAGCATATTGACTAGAGCGCTTACAGCATATGCCAGTGTGATGACTCATTTGAAAGCCAAGACCTTCTGTGATCTGTGTGAGTGAAACACAACACTTCATCACACGTGCCTTGCCTAAACCCTGACCCTCTGATCAGGGGTCAAATAACAGATTAAAACACAGTGGTGAGCACAAACCAATATCATTCTATCATTTTAATGGTACAAAACCTTCACAATCCATGCCAGATTTGAGGCCACAGCACCATCAGTGTTGCAAGCTGCCTATTATGTCTCCTATGACTCCTTGGGCAAGACGCATCACCAAGTTACTACAGTAACTATAGCAACAGTCTTGCACTATCTATATTTTACAGTGTCACTTTTACAAAAAATGCGACCAAACCACTCAATCAGCAGAAACAATTATAAGTACTTACCTGAATCTCAAAACAACACATCTGTTCTTCGTCTCATTTCAGTCAAGGTGATATGTAAATGCACCGCGTATATTATGTTCTCATGCAATAATTATACATGCCCAACAGAACATCGCAGCTTACCATCTCTGCAAAACAATGTGTCCTCATAAGCGTCCATGCTGATGTGGAAGAGTCCTAGGGCTAAACTGGTATCTGTAATTGGCCCTATTTTACAGACAGAGATTGGGCGTGCAGCATAAGAATTAAGATAAGTTGCACGGCTGTTTCGACAGAGCAGCAGATAATTACAGAGGAGCCGTTGAAGGGTGTTAGTTGTCGCCTAAAGCCAAGTGTGCATCCTTGGATAGATACTGTAGGCCTATAACATGTTTAGTAAGGGGCATGTGGTGTGTTCTGAAACACTTGACCTTTCCTTGCATTTCACATGAGCGCAGCATGTGAATATAACATTAAAGCACTCATTACCATAAGGAAATGCAAAGAGCTGTAACATCAAAACGCTTCAGAGTGTCCCCTGAGTAGCAGTCGAATCGATAACACACAGACTTCAGTTAATGATTAGAAACTATTTGCAAAATGTCTGAATACACACGGCCTGACCAAAAAAAAAAAAAGTCATAACCTTGATTTAACTCTTATGATCTGGGGTTGGTCAGGTCTTGCCTCAGCAACACTATGTGCCCGAAGAACGAGATAAGATGACTACCTAAACCTCCTGTTACTCCATCAATGGATTTCTTCTTCCATATTCCAAGATGACGATGCCAGGATTCATGGGGCTCACATTGTGAAAGAGTGGATCAGGGAACATGAAACAACATGTTCACACATGGATCGGCCGTAGAGTCCAGATCTTAACCCCACTGAGAATCTTTGGGATGTGCTGGAGAAGGCGTTACACTGTGGTCACACTCCCCCATCATCAATACAAGATCTTGGTGAAAATTTTATGCAACACTGGATCTTTTGACATTGCAGAAGCTTATTGAAACAACGCCAACCCGAAAGCATGTTGAATATTTCTATATATGTTTTTGTTTTTAATAGGCTTAATGATTACATGAAATTGTGTTGATTGTAATCTGTGCTTTTGGGGTTGATTTGAATTAGGCGGACATTTTGTTGTTCTTACTCTTGGAATCCACTGGGGGGCAGTGTGTTATAATGCGGAGTCAGATCGCGCTGCAGAAGAAGCATTCAAAGGACATTGATTGGTTCTTCAGCAAGTAGCCGCCTACTTCCTGTGTCTATAAAATGAGAGGATACCGAGACGCGCCCCTCTTCTTGCCCTGCTGCGTCCCTTGCTGTCCACTGAAGATCATCATGTAGCCTTTAGCATAGCTTTTGTTTTAGATTGTAAATTCAGGGAATAAATAATGATTTTGATTTTAAAGGACGAGCCTCCATCTTCTCTCCATTTTTGAACACACATGATCAAAGCTAAAGACGGTCCAAGTAAATATTAGAGCGTTGATTTGTTGCAACTTTTGGACTTTGTTTTAGACGCCAACACTGTAATAATAATCTAATGTATTTATTCATTCATTTCTACATGCAGACACTGTTTATTCATTCGTATGATTTTGATGAAGATCAGGCCACATTTTATGACCAATTTAGGCAGAAATGTGAGAAGTGTTCACATACATTTTCCTCCCACTCTATTTATTTTTTGGAAGAGAAAGACAGAGACAGTGAAGACAGATTTCAAACCTGGTCAACCTATACTTTGCACGCTGTCAGATGGAGTCCAGCAGAGATTCCCCCTGAAAGTGCTATTTTGAAAAGCCATTACTAATATGGCTCTACACAACAAAATCAATAGCAAATGATCATTCATTTTCTGTAGCGGTTTGTTCTGGCGCGGTAACATGTCTCACCATGAAAAATACATGGGTTTGGCGGTAGAGCAGGCGGTTCAGAGCGGAGAAGGTCAAAACCTGGATTTACTGCCGTCGTTTGTCTTATCGTGGAGCTCTGGCACCGGCCGTGTGTCAGTGCTAATGTGCTAAGTGTGCAGGTGCGGCCCACTGACTTCCTGGTTTATAACTCCGGAGAGAGTGCACGCTGAAAAACATGGTCATCTGGAGGATACTGCGTTTATGTGGAGAAGATGAGTGTGTGATGTGTGAGGACGACAGGCAAGTGCTGAGAGAGTGTCAACCAACAAGTGAAGTGCAACGTATAAACAACATATCTGGCATGTCTGAATTATATGCTTCAGATTTTGTAATTCGGCTGTTTCTCTTGAAGTAGGCTATAGGTAATCATGGGACTAAACAATGTGTTGATGAACTGATGTAGCTCACTTAATCGAGCGTCCTCCCACCGTTATAAAGTCAGTGGTTTAGTCCCACCTGTTGCCATTGCATACTGTTCTTATGTCTTTTGGCTGGACACTTCACAACATGTTTTACCTCCAGTGTTTGTGCACAATGGTGTCTGAGTGTGAATGATGCTTGAGAGGTTAGAAGTTTGTCTGTCACAATTTGGTCACCACAGAATGAGCAAAAAACTTACCCCTTTTCGTGTTTACATCATAGAGGACACTTGCTTACAACATATTGATGTCTCTATCATCTAAAGCTGTGGTGAGTCTTCCAGAGCCTGGACTAGTCAAAGACTGCTGCAGAGAATAGCGTCTCGTAGTGTGGGGGGTCAACGAATCGACTCGCGTTTCAATCGTGTAATGTGGGCGGCAGACCCCAGTCGTTTTAAAGTCGATTTTGGAAGCACAGGAACATTTGTATTTATTGGTTTATTTGGTCGGGACAGTGCATGTTAATGAACATACATGGGTCTCATGCATGTAAACAAGCCACACCGGATTGTAGCCTTGGGCTAATTTGCGTCCGTTGTCCCCCATGCGCACTCTCAAGCGTGGCCTGATTTACCATCCCAAAAGTGAACTCACGGAGCGCCGCGGCCAATTACTCAGCGAAATACACACCAAAAATATCATAGCCACTTCCCTTTTCATCTCTCTATCATAACAATGGCAAAAACAACAGTAATGGCCACAGGGAGCCCCACACAGACCATGTAAAACAGCACAAAAATGTATCACCAAAGGTTCACAAAAAAAACCTTTCCCAGGCACATTTCAAGCACAAGCAGGCTTTTTAAAGGCACATCTATGTTCGGACAACGCAGCTCCTTTTCTCTGCCGTCACTGATGTCTGACCGTTTCCTTTACTCATTAAATCCACTGGAAGTACGTCCCGCTTCTTCGTTTCGCCAACTTCTAATTTCCATTTAAGAGAACTATAAACAAGTTCAGAGACTCATACCAGTGCCATTGAACCGTGTTGGGCCCACAGTGATCACATGACAATGTTAACCAATCCAGAACACACGTGTGTCTCATCTTTGTTGATCTAGGGTCACTTTTTTGTTACTAAATAGAGAAATAAAGCAGGGAGGTAGGAGATGCACCGCAGCATTGAGTATGTAATGCAGCAGCGCAGGGTCAACTGTTTGACAGACTCGTGTAGTGTGGCCATGCGGTGTGGACCCACCATTCTTCCCAAATCTTTAAGACTGAAAACAATGTGTTTTTGAATCCTCAGCTTACAGTAGGCTTATAAAAATAAGTTTTGAGCGTTCGGATAGATTTGCCAATTAGTCTGACTTAAATCGTTTGACTTTTTCATGACATCTCTCTTTAAGTACAGTAGATTCTACTGTTATTGTTTTTTTGTAACTTCTTATCCAGCCCAGTTTTCAAAAGTTTAAGTATAACTGGGTCAGGCCCATTGTTATCCCTTTCCTTTTAATGTAGCAAAGTACTCATTTATAATATTCGAGACACATTATTCACAACTCAAAACATGAGAAAGTGTTCATTAGTGCCATACTTTTACGGTATATGTATTCAGCTAGCATTGATTTGAAAGTGCTGCATATGATAAAAGCTCGGAATGAGCTTAGAATAAACTCATTATCTCTGATTCACCATCTGCTTTTCGTTTGACAACACTCTCAAACAACAACACAAAACTCAAATTAAAGTACAAGTAGTGCTTCTGCTAGTTTGACAGTGTGCTCCTGATACATATTGTGGTGGCAAGGACTTTATAGTCTTTTTAAATTTTTTATTTTTATTCAGTTTTGTTTTGTTAGCTTTGAATACTCAATCGGTCTTTTGCAAATATGTAACCGGCGGCTGCCACTGCAGGCTGGAATATAGATGTGACACCTGTCAAACGCTATTCCAAAAGATGTGTTGATTAGGGCAGTTACATAACACTATTACTCAAATTTGTGTTGTGTGGAGTCACAGTAGAGGATAGACAGATATATTGGGTGACAATGAGGACGTCTCTTTACTTAGTTAAGGTGTCACCCACATGTGACATAACTTAATTGATTGTTTTCCTGTTGAGTTTCTATCACATAAACATTAAAGACTACTGTTTGCCTACAAATGATTTTAAATCTATTTAATTATAGTGCGTGGCTACATAATTTTGTGTAAGGAACTTAGGTCTTGTCCACACGAAGTCAAGGTGAGGACTAAATGCAAAGATATTTTATCAATCCAGTGTATCATCCATACGAGCCCGGCGTTTTGGGGGTCTGTAAACGAACATTCTCCAAACTAGGTCCCACAGTGGAAAGATCTCAGAACGCTGTTTATGTGGCTCTTTTGTTACGACGTCTCCACAACTTTTACTAAAACAAGACATCACAGCATCAGAGTGGTGTCTGTTATCCATAATCTACTAACCTTATAATGAGTTTTACTCATGGATCTGGTTTTGCTCCGCTCCTCTTTGCTCCACTGCAGTCCAGCCACAGGTGACAAGTTGAAAACACGGCAGAGTCAGTTTGTGTTTCTGGACTGACAGTCAAAGTCCGGTCACTGACAGGTTTTTCTGCTTTTGTCCCGTTACGTCTGAAGAATAAACTCACCTCTTAAATCCTTGAATCCATTTCATTTTCACTGTTCATGTTCCACAAAAGTTTACTGCGCATGCATGTTCTATTATCTGTGTTAGCATCACAGCGCCACACACAGGCCTGGCAGATGAATCATGCTGTTTTCACAGACCTGAGTCAACCCATGTGGATGCACACATTTGCTAAGCTGGCTTCGTGCTTACAAAGAAAGTGTTTTGTCTGCGTGTGGATATAGCCTTAAAGGGGGGTATTATGTAAAATCGACTTTTCAAGCTTTATATCATGTTATTATGTCATTCCCTCATTAAACACATGCCTGGAGTGTTGCCTTGGCTCATTCACATATTTTTGAGTAATCAGTAAAAACTTAGACGGCAGCCATTTTAGGTGTAGCTATGCCTCAGTCCTCCTAGGAACGCCCCCACCTCCTGGAGACGCCTCTGGACCTTTCATCACCAGCCAAGCCACCAACCACTGCTCCTCAGCTCAGCAGAGCCCCTCCCCGCACAGTAGTGTTGTTTAGATGCCACAGCAGTGTGCTGAAGGGGGCGTGTCGGAAAGCTTCTTAAAGAGACAGAGGCCTATTTCAAGACGTTCAGTACAGCCATTTTGAGAGAGCAATTTTATTCAAGGCAGTTATTTTAATTTACTGCATATACAGACCAACAGAAGGTTACGTCATCATTGTAGTATGCTATAGACTGGTGCTATGTGATTGAAAAAACATAATACCCCCCTTTAATCTGATGAATTCTCTTCAGACAAATTCTCGTGAGACTGTGTATACTTTATTGCAGTTGTTCTCAAACTGTGGTACGTGAACCACTGGTGATACTTGGGCTTCTTAAGGTAGTACTTGACGTCATCTGCAGTTTCAATCTTGATTCTTTTTAATTAGAGATAGATGAATTCATGCTTTGGTGTTTTTCTGGATTAAACAGATTTTACGCTCAGTTTAGTCAGATTCAGGTCTATTTTAGAGCCGTTTTGTCCTGATTGGAGCTTGATCTATGGCCTGGTGTTATTTGGAAGGTGAAGTATTTTATGAAGTGGTACTTCTTGTAACATATTCAAGTGCATTTTTGGATTACATGGGAATTGAACCCACAACCACACAAACAGCGGAGAGGCATAACATACTGTGCACCCCATTGTATTGCACATATTGGTGTAATCCTTTATTTTCATCCGGCAACCTTCTGTCCTCATTTTCATTCATTAGCTCCTGATTTATATTCAGCGTATCGTGTTGAAGCCGATAGACCTTGTGATGTAATTACTTGCTCTGTTATTTGGATCAATAGATATTTTGGCAACGGCGTCCTAATCTGAAAACACTGCCATTGTGGCGTTTAGAAACCACACTAGTGTGTAATTATCATTCACATAGAGGAACAAACTCTTTGCGTTTTATTAGCATTCCTCAACATGTCGACAGAGCAGCGTTTCAGTGGCTCCTCTTTTGGCTTTGTTCAATCAGACCTCAAACTATGGATCGCTAAAAATTGAACAGCTCCAAAGTAACAAGGCTGAATCTAAAGTTAACTAGTGGTTTTTTTTAAGGCACGTGTGTATTTTCATATTTTTTTATTTGTGAAATCCTTTCAAGGTAATTTTTAATTGAAAATTCCACACAAGATTCAACAGATGTTTATCCCAATGAGAAGAAATTTGTTAACTATTAGTGTTTACTAGAAATTCTCTCTTAAAGATAGAAGTCTTGTACCAATATTTCTCCTTAAGAAAAAGCAGCTTATGTTTGAATAATGACTTAATTCCTAACATCTTGATGGTTGTTTTTGCTTTACTGCTACTTCTGTGTTTATGACTAAACACTAAAAAATCGCTCCCTGTGCCTTTTTCTTCACACTTGAATATAGTAACATTGACCTTTCATTTAATTTAATTTCACAGAAGTTGCATCCAGGTCACTGAAGCCGAGATCACTGGGACGACCTGTCAGAAGGCGACCGCAGAGCAGCACCCGGAGACACTGCAACAGATCTAAGCCAGGATTCTAGTCATGTGAGGCCATTTAAAATCTCAATGTATAAATCACCATTTCATGAGATAACTATGCACGACGTTTTTCGATTTTGTGGAATTGAACATTTGCGTGCCTTGAGCTCCAACACTCTTGATCCTGACCCAATAGTAGAAAACAAACAAATTGAACAAATGGATGAAAGGTTATCCCTCTACTTCAAAGATATGCCAGGATGCACTTCTAAGAATACAGCCCTCCCCCTGACACGGAGGTTATAGCCTGTGGTGCCAATATGAGAGTCTATTTGTGGATAACCTCTTCAAAAGCCCACCTCGGATACTACCTCTGCAGTGGCATCAGCACGAACAGAAATGGTAAAATTGCATCAGTATTCACACTTTGAATGTTCAGTATAGGGCTGAATGATATATTTTTACAATATTGCAGAATGAAATTTGCAAATCGCCGAGGCACACAGTTTTGGTCCATGTCAGCTTTAATGACCTTGGTCCATTGATGTGAATGGAGCTGCGAGAGATGGCGACGAGCGCTCCATCATGTGCTTGTCTTTATTTGTCTCAGTGGTTAAGGTGCGCCGTAGATACTGTAGATCGTGTGCACATACAGTGAAAATATCAGCGTTTATAAATGTTAGAGAAACAATCTTGATTGTGTATAAAATCCTCTCAGTTTATCATTCGCTCAATAAATCTCTCCAAAGATGAATGTTTTCCCTTTGTCATTACACCATTGTAAAAACAGCCCAGGCCCACAGTATATTTATAGTATTTTACAGTCAGAGACACGCTGATGGGGAACTTTGCAAGACAACGACGTGAACCAAACAAACTGCTGGCTTTTGCAGTCTTTTAGCTATGGCGCCTGTATCTGTTGTGTGTGTCCATGTGCTGAGGAGGGAAAAACTATTTCACTCAGGATTTTAACAGAGAGACAAAGGGTGTTCCATTATTCACATCCCGTGTGCTTGCTGCGGGGCAGAGATGCTAACTACTCTGCCACTGCTCACCTCAAGATGTGAACAATAATCTGAACAGTAAAAATCAATTCACTCGAGGCTTGGGATTTTTAGAGAGCAACTGTTTCTGTCAGTTGTAAGATTAGAAGTAGTAATGTTTAGATTAAAGGGGCGATACCCGGTTTAGAGTGAAGTCCTTTTTGGCCCCTTGCAGAGGTACATAGCTCTTATGCTAAAGATAACTAGACGGGCATTAGATCTCTGTATTGCCCATGAAAACTTGTGAAATGCCCCATGAAGAATCAGGCTGTTCAGAATGCGTTAGAAAAGTTGCAAATGAGTTTGTACTGCAAATTAACAATTAAAACGTAACTAGATTCCTTTTACATGATTTGAAAATGTGGGGGGGGAAATGGGTACAGCCCCTTTTGAATTATGGCACGAAATAAAAAAAAACAGAAAGAATATTATAATGACCCAAACCTGAATATTTATGATCAAAATATAAATGGTGGAAGTTTACTGACAAAGAATAACTACTGGGTATGCATACTCCCCTAAAAGCCTATACCTGGAGTTGTTTGCTTCATCCATTAATTTTTCTCAAATCGCTTATTCCTCCAATGCATTTCTAACGACAACCAAGAAAAGTGCACAATGGAGTCTCCTGTGGTTTCTTTTGACCTCTGATACAAGCACATTATTCTGTTGACAGGGAAGGTAGTGATTTCATAATTCTTCGCTTCGTCCGCTTGCATTATTACTTGCCATTGCTGATAGCAAATGCGGTAATTGTCTGTAGAAGTGCTATTTGTCAGATGCAATTTTCTTGTTCACGTTGGCCACATCTCAGGACTGAAGTATCCATTTTGTCCCTCTGTGTGCAGAGGAGAATGACAGTGGTTTAGGAGACGTGCTCTCGAAGCGAAGGCGGCGATAGAGAGAAACAGAGGAGGGTGTCAAACAGGACAAAGCTATTTCACATCATGTGTGCATGTGTGCATGATCTTGCCCTGGTATAGTTAGGATTACCATCAATGCTGGCCAGGTATTATTTTATTATAAACCAGTGATGTTTTGAAATGTAAAATACTGGAGCCTGCATTTAAATTGTAAGGACACTTTTGTATTCGCCAGCAGTGACATGGAAGTTTTTTTATATTGTTTGGCAAAGTTACAACCCATGGACATGGTTTTCTTCCCTCAATAAAAACTGTGGGTTTTGTCCATAACGTTAAATTTCTAAAACCCGATCCCTATCTCTATATCATCTTAGTAACCCAAAGTATTGGGCTATTTTTTACCGACTCAGGGTGCTATATAGAGGTCTAATGAGCAAATCCTTCTTTCAGGAGTTGACACAAAAAGTTGTTTAGACGTTAAGGATTCCGTTCCTTTCTCTTACCCAAAATTATCATTTAGTAGATATTTTTAGCATCAAGGGAGATTCACCTCTGAACTGGAAAATACATTATTTAGATTATACAGTTCAGCCACTGGCTGTTGATGTTACAGTGACGTGTTACTGAATGTTAGTGTCGTAGTCTTTAACCCTGTCTGCAGAGAGACTCCCATCAGCCCTGGGTCTATCTAGAGCTTGTCTGCCCATGAGAGTGGGTCTCTCTTTTTTGTGGTTCTTCCTGAGGATTCTCTTTTCTCCCACTGGGTTTTTGCGTTTTTCCTTGCCATGTAGGAGGGTCTAAGGACGGAGGACGCCCGGGACACGTTTCCATTTGCAACTGACTGCTTGGACGTTACATTAGTTATTGTTTTACAGTTTTAATGTTTGGAACAGCCCTGTGAGGCAACTCGTATTGTGATATTTGGCTATACAAAACAGATTGATAAGAGAGATGCTTCAAGTTTAGCAGTGTAATTGACTTTGTATAAACGCACCTTTGTGAGACCCTTTCCCAATAAAATAAAATAGAAAATTCCTTTGCACTTACTATATAAGCTAGAGCTAAATCGAGTAATGAAGTCCTATTGATATTTTGATTCCGAGAGAATAAAACATTGGCAGGATATTGTGCAGCCCAAATTCCCCAATGGGCTCAAACACGAAGAAGACTGTAACAACATCCTCTCGAGATAAATGACATTGCAAAGGCGCCACTTCGGCAATTAGGCCAAATGACTGAGGAGGAGAAGGAAGGAAAATCACTCCATTTTCTTCTGTAACCCAGGTTAATTAGGACAACGTTGTGCATTTTAATGAAATTGAAATCATTCCGCAATTTGATGAAACAGTGATTCAACACGGCTTATAGAAGAAAGAAATCATTTTATCTTATACACAATACTTTATCAAAGATTTACATATAAAAACACATTTTGATCTCATGTGATTATCTCTTCATTGGCTCTCGTTGACTCGAAGCCTCTGACTACTAAACAACATCCAGCAACAAAGGTTCACGCCACAGCACACCCTAAAGATCGAAGTTTCAAATGCAACACGTACAATTCAAAAATATATACTCTCTCCAGGCTTGCAGTAGTTGCTCTTTTACACCATTTGTACAGTTTATGAAAAAATATGTCGGTTTTGTTAAAGGTTGTTTTTCACGTTCTAGAATCTGACAGGGTCGATTTCACGGCGTTCCCACAAGCAGAACCATTGCCCTTTTTATAAGCACATTTATACAAGCTTGGAACTGGAGTCAACAACCTTATCCCCTTAATTTGTTTGTTTTGGGTGATTTGTGTGCCTATAAATTGGACCTTTACATTCTCACTCCTATCGCCGGGAGGGAGTAGCTGCAGAATCACTTGAAAGAACAGGCGTAGGCAAAAACAAACACAAAAACCCAAGACTTTTGAAGAAGGTAATAGCTTTGCAGTCACTGAAAGGGAAAATGTGTCAACGTTGAGTGGTATGAGTGAAATTCCTATTTGAGCGCCAGTGATAAAGAGACAAAACTATGTGTTCCCAAAACAAATTTAGTGTAAAGGAGTGATACAGTTTTGTATTTTCTCAACCCATCTGGACTGCTCGCTTTCTCCTTTTGGGCATAGTGACATCATCAGATTCTGGAACATGAACCACAAGCTATCCATGGGTTTCAGGCACATCACATTATGGGCAGAACTTTGAAGGACTTTTGACCATTCATTGGTTTTAATTGTATGGAAACGATTCAAAGTCATCATTACTTGAGACCCATGGATAGAATGTCATGACATCCGGTGAAAACAACCCACGAGAAACGCTTCAGAGGTGACATAATGCATCCATGTATTTTGCATCCACATTCAGTCCTGCAGTCGAGTGTCTTCTGTGCCGTGTCCGCCCCCCCCCCAAGCTCACTGCCTCCGCCCGTTTCGTCCGGCCCATTACTCCCCGGCTCTGCTCGTCTGTCATGTGTGCTCGCACGTGGTGACTTCGGGGAGCGGGGTCTGCTCCTGCATGACAACTTGAGGGGGGGTCGGAGCGGGCGGGCCTGCGAGTTCTTCTGCAGCTCTACCCCAAACGCCGGGGGTGCGCTCTGCAACTGTCTCCTGTACTGGACGAAGCTGCACGTCTTTAGGATGATGGCCAAGATGTTTTTGCCAATCAAGATCCCGGATACCCTGTTGTCCCGATACAAGATCATGTTCCCCCTCGGATGAATAAGGTGATGACGTTTATGGTGACCAAGCTCAGGATGGGGTACAGGAGCATCTTATGTGGGACAATGTTGATACCCTGCATGCTAATTTCACTTAAGGAGACGCACGGTAGCACCAGTAGCAGGATGTAGCAATAAAAGAACATCAAGCCTTCAGCCCAGAGGGGTAGTCCCTTCTTTTGGGGCTCCCATAGATTAGCTTGGATGTCCAGTATGTCCAACAGGTCCACCACCACCCAGAAGAGCCTGTTGCGGATCTCCTCCCGTTTTTTAAAAGCTCGAACATACTCCATGTGGTCAATGGCGACGAGCACGACAAACAAAACAGGTATGCATATCGACAGCAACAGCGTCAGCGCTTTCCTCGCCAGCGCGTCTAAACTTTTCCTGTCCGCCTTGTAGTTCTGGTACACAAAGTAGACCTTTATCTCCAGGACAAATATGTACAGGAACCAGAGTATCATGGCGTAGCCCCGTTTGGCCGTCCTGACCTCGGCGCCCACCCAGACCGCCACATACCGCAGGACAATCAGGAAACAGATGTCGCCCACCATGACCATTATGCATATCCCGATCTTGCGCGGCCCGTGGTTCTGCTCCACCAGGTAGGCGTCGATGAGTGCCATGCTGCTCATGATGAGGATGGTGGACAGGCACACGTGGGGTTTGTTGGTGGGGGGCGGCGGGACCATCCTGGAGGAGCGGGACGGGCCCTGTTGTTGATGTTGGCGGTGGTGGGGTTGGGAGGGCGGAGGGGGGGGGGCGTCAGAGAGGGGAGAGGGGACGAGTGCAGGGGGGCTCCAGTTCAGATCAGATTGTGGTGCTTTTTGCTGCTGCTGCTGCTGCTGCTGCTAGACTCCGGCGTTTCCCTCCATTGCCTTTGCCTTGGCCACCATCCTGAATGCATTAACCGGACTCATCACTTTATAAATCAATCTCCACTTGGACCACCTGCCGAATTAACGGACACACATTTAGTATATTAGCTTTAATTAAAAATCCAGCTATCTGTGCCTTTTTTTTCCAAGCACTCTTTCACACATTATTGGTAGTGAATCATTATCAAAGGCTCATTCACACTGGCTTAAGCACAGCAGATAGCAAATCCAGCCCTGAGTACTCACTTGTGTCCCTTTTTGTACTTTATCCTAGTGACTTGCGGCGAGCGATCATCCATGAGACTGCGCCGGGCGATCACAAAGCCCATCTGTAATCCAGCACACAAGAGACGGCTCCTCTTTGGCTCTTCTGATGCATGTAAATCCACTGCATTTTTACCCCACTTTTTCTCTTTCTGGTTCAAACTGAATCCCCAAACATTGCCATTGTCATAATCCACTTAGGTCTGAGGCATCTTTCTTGTCACGCATAGACTCTTGGATTGGATCGGCGGTTCGCCAAAACTAAGGAGAAAGTTACCAAAATTGCGGAACGGAGATTTTTTTTTACTACAAGTTTGATCCACTATCCATTTGAAAGTGTTCTGCGTGCCTTTTCCTCCGCCGTCTCTGTCTCTGAGTGCAGTCACCTCGCATCAGCTATGAAATGCGGCTTCTTCAACAACCACCGAGCACCACTGACTATTTTTTTCCCCTTCCCTTCCTAAGACTTAAAACATCTCATCCAGGGACGCCACTAATTTATCCTTTTCTTACATTGCTGTCTTCTTAGCCTCCCGCCTGCGTGCACGTCTCTGTCACGGTTCTCCAAAAGTGTGCGCTGTCTTGTTTTTGGTCCCCGCACGCACACGCACACTCGGGTTAGACGGTCTTTGGCGCGACTAAAGGCACTTGCTGTGTAGAGGAGGACGCGCGGCGGACCACAGCTGCAGAGGGGAGAGGAGAGAAAGAGCCTGAGAGTTTTCCAGAGGGTGGGGAAAGGCAGCGGAGGTATAGAGGGAGGGAGGAAGGAGGAGGCTAAAGCTGAATGCACAACTTCTCTCTCTCTCTCCCTCTCCTCTCTCTCTCTCTCACTCACATTGTGCTTTCTTCTGCCAATATCCTATTTTACGGTTCTTTTATTCTTAGGGAAAATAAATATAGCACCTATTTTCGGGTCCTTCTTCTTAGAAAGCCCCTGCACAGAGCGGTTGGGGGTAATGGTATGGAAATACTGAGAAATAAAACAAATCCATGATTATTTTTATTATGCTTTTGGTGAGGCGTGTAACATAATTCTGAAGTGCCGTTGTGGGTGCTCTGTAATTTCAACTCCTACCAGAGGGAGGAGTCATCGCCAGCATCACTGCAGCTACAGTACACCACTGCATAACTTCACAGAAAAAGAAAACGGTCATGCTCCAAATGCGAAATGTGAATTTGGAGCAGGTTTCATCTGTGATTATGCCCTCATTGCCTCATTGACTTGTAATAAACACACTGGAAACATTTAATTTCTATTTTTATGTTAAAGGAGACATATACAGCAAAACCTCTTTCGTTGAGCTTTTCATAATTGTATAACCTTATAACGTTCCCTGGTCAAAAATAAATCTTGCTTCATTCACACATGAGCAAACATGTTATCGATCACTGCTGCAGCGCTTTGATGACCAAACCCCTCCACCATAACGTGGCGGAGGGGTTTGAGCACCCGAATGATCCTGGGGCAATGTTGTCGGGGGCTTTGTGCCCTGGTAGGGTCTCCCCATGGCAAACCGGTCCTAGGTGACGGGTCAGACAAAGAGCGGTTCAGAAGCCCCTTATGAGAGACCAACAGGCCTTCTGACCCACCAGCTGCAGGAGCCATAGGGGGCTGGTGCAATGTGATTTGGGAAGATCCAACAGCTGCCCCCACGACCCGCAATGGAAAAGTGGAAGAAAATGGATGGATGGATGGAGTAATAATACAGACAGAAAACAGAAGTGTCATCTGCATTTTTAAATCCCTTAAATCATCGCCGAACCCTTTCTGAGTTCTGCACTCAAACTACACTTTTTAAGCCGCATTGTTGTTCCAAGAGTATGCCGCTATCAAAAAAAGAAAAGAAATACCACTTGTATGATATTTTAGCAGGTTCAGTTCCCACTGCTGCCTGCAGAGGCCAGTTCAACTTTACTTGAAGATGCAGAAGAACACAGTCCATGCCGATGACTTTTTCATACACACTCATGCCGGAGTCTCGTTCGTTATCGGAATTAACCAGACAAATCGCTCCACCAACTAAGAACGGCCATGCCCCACCACCCACAGAATCGAGAAAGAGCTATCAATCTGTCAATCCTTTCCGTGTCCGGGCCGGGTGAGGTTTCCCGTGTTGAGTCAAATTAAGCCGCAGGCTCCACTCCTGGTGGTGCCCTTTCGTCAATTCCTTTAAGTTTCAGCTTTGCAACCATACTCCCCCCGGAACCCAAAGACTTTGGTTTCCCGGACGCTGCCCGGCGGGTCATGGGAATAACGCCGCCGGATCGCTAGTTGGCATCGTTTATGGTCGGAACTACGACGGTATCTGATCGTCTTCGAACCTCCGACTTTCGTTCTTGATTAATGAAAATATTCTTGGGAAATGCTTTCGCTTTCGTCCGTCTTGCACCGGTCCAGGAATTTCACCTCTAGCGGCACAATACGAATGCCCCCGGCCGTCCCTCTTAATCATGGCCCCAGTTCAGAGAAGAAAACCACAAATAGAACCGGAGTCTTATTCCATTATTCAGGCGACCGGGCCTGCTTTGACCACTATACTTTTTCAAAGTAAACGCTTCGGACCCCGCAGGACACTCAGCTAAGAGCATCGAGGGGCGCCGAGAGGCAGGGGCTGGGACAGACGGTGGCTCGCCTCGCGGCGGACCGTCAGCTCGATCCTGAGTTCCAACTACGAGCTTTATAACTGCAGCAACTTTAAGATACGCTATTGGAGCTGAAATTACCGCGGCTGCTGGCACCAGACTTGCCCTCCAATTGGTCCTCGTTAAAGGATTTAAAAAAATGTCAATGCTGTGAGGCCGAGAATATGGTTTACGAGCCAAACCAATGAATGTTATGTGCACCTCCAAGTTCAAGGCTTGGAATAAAAGAAAGAAATCCTGTAAAACAGCACTTTCTAATGCAAGTGAATACAATGTAATCTTTTTTTCCACACAGTGCTGACAGAGATAAAAACACCTCTCCCAGAAAGATGGGAGATGTAGGGCACAGACGTCTTCCCAGCATGCCATGTGTCTTTTGGTCAGAGAGAGAGAGACAGAGAGAGAGGTTTGGGGGTTGGCGGGTGACCGAGAGGATTTCTATTGATCAGCCGAGCTGTGAATCAAGAGAGCTAGATGGGGCCAGTACCGTAACACATAGCCTAAGATGCAAGGAATAAACTGGGTATTACTGGTTTCCAAATGGCATTACATGCTTCAATTGTTAAATGAGACCATGAAAAAAATTACTATTGTTGCAATCAATTTTGTGATTTGTAGTGTGGTTGGATGCATGAAGTGGGAATACGGAGAGCGTCACTGATTCAAATGGTGAGGTTTGTGTGTTTTACTTTGATACTGAAAATCATATAGAAATAGTGGCTCCCAGGTAAGAGTGTGACATTTTCACATTGTAGAGTTAAAAACACTTAATTTAAGTGGTGACGCTGAGGTTTTTTTTTTTAACCAGTTTTCTTTTTACACAATCTGTTTAATGAATTCATTGAGCCGGCTTCTTTTTACAGATTTTTCACAATTTTATTCAGTAGAGACAACAATTCAACCTAAAGTAGCGCCTACAGACACCATGGACGAAGATGTGGAAGGTGAACTTTCAGTTGTCTTTTCAGTTTTGTTTTTTTACGTATAACTTCACAAGATTGAATGACTACCCGGATGACTGAGAAATTACAGTTTTAGTCAATAATCTCAGTAAAAGTTTGAAGTGAATATATTTAACATATTTGTTTTGTCCTGTTCATCTGTAGTAACTCGCCTTAATGAGACGCTGCAGATGAATGAGGTGGAATTGTGTATATTTATCATCTGTAAGCTAAGTAATGATGCATTGGAGGTGTGCAAGTAGCTAAAATGACTGGTTGTATGCGTTCCTATACAGTATGCTAACAGCAGCGGCTCTGTTTATCCAGCTGGGCCAATTAGCGCTAATCCTTCCTCAGAGGAACCCAGCGCATTCATTACTCTAGCATGCAGCCATTTACCGCCTGTGTCATGAATCGGGGGTTTATTGAAAAGTCAAAAGTATTGGATTTCTGTGCACTTTTCATCCCGCCGGCGCAATGACAGCCGATCATAATGACAATCCATCACGCCCGTTTGAATATGGCATTGGATTCGGTTGCACATTTTCAGCAGCTGCGGGTCAGGTGACAGCTGCCATCATGGCCGCTCATGTGCTCTGTCATAGAACATATGGAGGCCCAGGGTAAAGGAGAGAGCCGGCCGTTTGCCATTCACTGCGCGGCATTCTTATCGACGATTTCCTCTGGATTTATCGACCGTAATTGAGCGCTGACAAGTGGAGTGATGAATTATAACCTCCTCTGCAAATTGGAAAGTTGGGGTTCTTTCCATAACATTTTTTTTTAAATCCTGACAGTGATTGTAAAACACATGACAGGCTTTAATTTGAAACGCAGATGGTGAGACGTAAGTGTGCGATACATTTAACAGATTGTTGACAAGTGTGGCTGCATTGTTAAAAGGATGACAGGTGCTCAGTGGTTAGAGGGTTCCTTCTCAGAGCCAAAGATTTCGAATCCGTTCCAGTGCACTGTTGCCATGTCCTTGGGCAACACACTTTCACTTGTTTCTTTGACAGTCTGATCTGCTTCACTCCGCTGTCTGACAAAGCTGCACATCCTCCCAAAAGTGCGCAACACAGAGGAGCACTGAATTACAACTGACCTATGAAGTCTCAAAACATTAACGATGCTGTAGTGCATTCAGAGAATTCACTTTCCACCCACATCCCACCTATTGATTTATCATTATTTATCATAATTCACTGGGCTACAGTAGATACTGAGGCTGAAGCATGAAGGAGTTCTGGCTCAGCTTGTTTTTCAACATTGAATGTGTCAAATTAGCCTAGCCTGCATATTATTCCTGAAACTAGTCAAATTGTTTGGATTTTGCTGTTGTCCATAAACAGTAATTACTGAAGAAAGTAATGCATACCATCTCCCAGGGCTCCGTCCTCAGGTGGTGGTTGTTGTTGTTGTTATTGTTGTTGTTATAACCCTCAGCCCTCCTGGGAGGAGTGAGTGAGCTTCAGCTTATTCATCTATCAAGGCTGCACTTCCCTTTCCTGTTGAATAAGTGTTGCCTTCTCAGCCTGGAGCTTTTGGATTTTTAAACCAGAATTTGGCATGGTTTGCTGGGTGACTGCGTAAACTAAAACTCCTGTTGCACTGGAATGTGTTACCAACCCCTCTAACACATGGGACTTAACATCTTTGGCCCTTTTGAAGAAGAACATTTGATGATTCTCGAAACGTGTAAAAATGTCCTGTTGAATCTATTTAGACTTTGGAACCAATCTTGCATTACTAAACACAGACTTCTGCGCGGACGGGGGCGCTATGTGTTATCTTCAGCTTCATACCAAAGCCTGTTCCACATAGCGCAAATCGAATCGACTTAACCCGCACACGCTCCTGTTTGCACCACACACACACCCGCACAGATGAGATTGATCCTCATTAAAGTTTAGTAAGCCGTGATGAGAACAAATGTGGACAAATGCTGTCCTCTGGTGGGAGTTATGGAATCATTCAGAGGTGCAAAGGCTAATAAAACAGAAAAAAAAATAACAACAACACTAAAACACAAGCTAGGTAAGCAACTTGCAAATGCTATGCTAACACCAGGTAAAGTTGCGCTAACAGTGGCTAAATGCTAATATCGGCAAAATGCTGTGAAATATTAAATCCGTATGAGGCCAGCAGTATGTTCACGTCACATCAGACACGGGTTAGCCCGCTTTAATAATAATAATAATGCATTAGTTTTATATAGCGCTTTTCCAGACACTCAAAGTCGCTTTACAATTTGGTGCATTATTCCACACTCCATACTCGGTGATGATAAGCGAGGCAACCAGTCTGCGCACATCAGCTACCACCACCAACTCACACACACACTACATTCGCTAGGCTTCCTGGTCTCCCATCCAAGTACTAACCAGGCCCTACCCTGCTTAGCTTCCAAGGTCTGACGGGATTGGGCATCGCAAAGGCGGTATGGCCACAGCCAGAGGTCAGTCCTAAAACGTATACCCGGTCAGACCGGTTTGGCCCTGGCCTTTGTTATGGAAAAGCTCAGTAAACCGGGCTGACCAGGCATTGGGCTGATACGCGCCTACTTATGGAAAGACCCCATAAGTGGGCTGGACAGGGGCTGGACCGACACCCATGGCGTTGTTAGAGGCCCCTCCCCATGCTTTTCCTCCTACAGATGAGTAGTTTCCGCTACTGCAGTAGGTTGTGTGTGTATGTGTGTGTGTGTGTGTGTATGTGTGTGTGTGTGTGTATGTGTGTGTGTGTTCTTTAATACAGTGTTTAACTCACAGTGGGGAAGTAGTTTGTAGTTTCTCCTGCAAAAGCTTGATAGCATCCGAACTCTGTTAATGTCAGAGTGAAGGGAATGCAGAAAGTACTCATTTTAATGAGCGTTGCTTGCAGTACATGTCTCAGCCGACCCATGTTGTTTCCTAAGCGACGCTCTCAGGCTACTGGCGAAAGCACTGGCGCATTGCTGTGTGTGCGCAAGATAGCAACTCGTCGCTGTTGCAGGCGGAAGATCAGGCCCTAGTATGTACGTGGATGATTGAGATTAATCTTTATTTTTTTCTCTGTCTCCTCCTGAAGTGTAGACTTCAGCAGTCCGTGTCTTAGCCTTCTGCTGCTATTTTAACAACTCAGCATAGAAGCATTCCAACTGACTGCGTGACAGATCCTTTACTGAGGGACAACATCCATGGAGAGAGAGAGAGAGAGAGAGAGAGAGAGAGAGAGAGCTGCTGCTTTGTGGAGTATTCTTGGTCTGGTCAGTATTCATCAAAAGTACAAGGAAGGGGCAGGTGTGAGTTGACATGCATGTGGGGAGGTAACAGCATTCAATGTAATCAACAAGATTAATATTGAAGTGGTGACTTCCCTTCCCTAATCTGGCAAATTCATGGGCAAAATAAAGAGTCAACGTTATATTGTCCCGTGCCCTCCTTTTGAAATTTTTATATAAAATCTCACAATGTCATGAACGCAAGCTATTCACTCTGCAGGAGGATGATGAACTATCATGTCGATGCAATCGTGTAGGTCTGTAAGTTCTTCAAAGACTAGGAGTGCATTATTAAGCTGTGCTTTTAACCTGAGCTGCAGCTGAATCTGTTCCGCAGAATTTTCCCATTTAGACGCGCTCAGCAGATCCTCCTTTGTCTTCTTTCACTTAGTGTTCATAATTAATGAGCACGGAGGAAATCACATCACTGCGTCTTCGGGGAATTGTCTCTTTTAGGGGAAAGCTGATTTATGCGCACAGTTATGGTTCAGCAGTGTCAAACATGGCGCCCTGATTAATGTAATTATTCTGTTAAACCAACACAAGGCCATGCTCTGTAATTTAGGAGGAATTGACAACAAACACAAAAAACTTATCGTCTTTCTAATAGAGCTGCACTATCGTTAAGGCCCTATGTCACATTGCAATCACGATGCTTGTATTTTCTGTATTGCTTCCAAATAAACAGATTTGACATTATTAAACACCGGAAAAAGGTGGCTTCCCCTGTTCAGGTCGGTGGGGAGTCCTTGCCTCAAGTTCAAGTATCTCGGGGTCTTGTTCACGAGTGAGGGACGGATGGAGCGTGAGATCGATAGACGGATCCGTGCGGCGTCAGCAGTGATGCAGTCACTGTATCGGACTGTTGTGGTGAAGAGGGAGCTGAGTCTGAGGCAAAGCTCTCGATTTACCGATCGATCTACGTTCCCACCCTCACCTATGGTCATGAGATCTGGGTAATGCCCGAAAGGACAAGATCGCGAATACAAGCGGCTGAAATGAGTTTCCTTCGCAGGGTGGCTGGGCGCACCCTTCGAGATAGGGTGAGGAGCTCAGTTACCTGGGAGGAGCTCGGAGTAGAGTCGCTGCTCCTTCACGGTAGAAAGGAGCCAGCTCCTCCCTTGGGAGGTGTTTAAGGCATGTCCTATTGGGAAGTCTGGGCATCTCTGCTGAGACTGCTGCCTCCGAGACCCAGTCGCGGATAAAGCGGAAGAAAATGGATGGATGGATGGATGGATGGATGGATGGATGGATGGACATTATTAAACACACAAAGGCAAGCTTAATTGGTGCGCACTCTGTAAGCTCACCTTATCAGATGCCCAAACAACCTTTGAATTGGTCACGATCTGTGGTGAAGGTGCGTGTGTTAAAGAAACATTATTATTGGCATTAAAACTCAAGCTAAATATGGATCTTAGGACAGTAGTTCTCAACAAGCCATGACCCAAATACAACTTAGACTCATAAAATATAATGTAAAATATTGTCCTTTCCTCAAAAATAAGCTTTACATTAGCCAAAAATGTGGAAACGTTGAAATTATAATAAAAACAACCCAATAACATTTGAAGAGACTCAAGTAGTGATTCTATTCTTTTTCCGTACATGAAAATAAATGTTTTCTCGGAAAGGCTCATGACCCACTGAAAACAGTTCCACAGCCCACTTTTCAGTTGAGAACCACAGACTTACTGTAGGAGGTTGTGTGCCCTCGTCAGTGCCCACAAAGCTTAGAATTATATCATGATTTTTCTTTTTACTGGCAGGCCCCCTAGAATAATTGGTAACAGGTCAAAATTGTCCCACGGGATGGACATTGACGACCACTAATTTTGTGATTACGGTTGCTGCACAAATAGTGGAACATTATTCTGTCCTCTCCATCGTGGGTTTGATGCTGAGGCCACTAATTTGCCAAATGTCTACTGGAAAATAAATCCTTAAATGCTTGCATGTTCCTGGTCTTGGTCATGATTGTCATTGTCAGTACACAATCATGGCAAGGTTATGGTAGACTTTATTGTCCTCATAGTAGTATTTATCCGATGATTCTAACTCATTTTACCAATGGAAATTCATCAGACCCACGGGCGAGTACAGCACCTGGGGACCCATCTCCCAATAAGATCTTCATAAAATTCTTCCATCCAGCGCCATCTTTCTAAAATGCTGCCAAATAAAGCTGTAAAACTTACAAATACGACATCACAAATTCTAGGGGTTTTATATGACTGGATATGTGCTCCTGTTTTATCCATGATGCTTTGCTGCTCTGCCCTTGGCTCGGAGGGGGACAGCACATCAGATGGTTTGATGATAAAACGCCAGCTCCTCCCCAGTGACATAAAGTATCTCCGCAGCCTCCCATCTGAGCACGCTGACTGCTCAAATGAACTGCCAGGCCAATCTGTTTCTATGAAATAAATCTAACTTTTCCTTCCTCAAACAGTGGCATTTGGCTGTATGTAAATATTTGAAAGTGTCTATCGGAGTGTGTGCAGCTCAACGTTTGGTGAATGTTCCCTTGACAACGCTGCAAATGTGTCTTTTTGTGTGTCTTGTCAGAGAAGATATGGAGGGACAAATAGAGCGCGGCCTGCACTTTCAACTCCTCAACAATGCGCGGTGTATGTTTACGAATATTGTACAAAGACCCGACAAAATACAGTTTACGATCAAGGCGGGGGAATGGTGCGTTCAAGTGCAATCTATGGCCAGTGACTGATTGCATCTTCAATCAACAACTATTCTCTGCACCTCTCGCTCTGTTGATTAGTACATGTCCCTATATACCAAAAAACACAACTTGTTTCACTTTGTGTGGAGTGTATCTGCATTTGAATGGGATGCTTTATGGAATCAACATCACTCATAAGAATATCAAAAGTCTCTTAATTTATTTACACAATAGCATACTAATTTCTAAAGATGTGCGCTTCAAATAGCCTGCAGTGTGTCATTCCAGATCGGAATTGATATTTTTCTCTTTGTGTAAACGGAGTTGTTTTTCTGTGTGGTAGCAACAATATAATTCAGAATTTATCAAAGTGTTCTTGAATATTGAACAGAACGTACAAAACGTACGTACAATTAGCACCTCAGGCATAATTTCATTTGTGCACAATGTGTGATAATGTGCCAGTGTAATTACAATGTTCTTTAGTATGGCTTGAATTGGAATGCTCTGTTTTGGCAGTCGGGCACATTCACTGCATCTCCGTTCCCATCGAGTGAGCGCAGATATGAGTGCACCTGAGCTGGAGGTAGTGGAATAATTACAAAGGAAGCATCCGCCAGTGATTTGATTTTCTTTGTGTGTCGACTACAGATGATTTATTTAAGACTCAAGCCCAAGGAAGCAAGAGTTATTCACCATGTCGTGCTGTGAAAGAGGTTGGTGGTACAAATGAGTCAAAGGTACGTTTAAGTCCTCCTAAGAAAACACGTTTGAGTCAAATATTTCACTGATGGCATTTCAACCTGAAAAGACTCACAGAAACAAAGCTGCATTAGATACGTTTCATTGGACATGAATCATGTTTGGCGCTTCAGACCCCGGCGGAAGACAGTGATGGTATGAAATACATGGGCGCCACGAATCAATGTAGAGTCTTTCCCCCGGAGTCTGGACACTGGTGGTGGAAGGGGATGAGGACGGCGAGCCTCAATGAGCAGAGCAGAGATGATGCCAGGTAGAGGAGGGGCGGAGGAGGGTCATAGTACGCTGGGAAATGGCCGAGGTAGTGAACAAGGGCGCTTAAGAGGGGAATCGTGGATGATGATTGGTTGAAGCAGAAACATGCTGCTGAGGTGATAGGCTGTCTCAGAGATGAGGCTTGAGATGGAGCGATGATTGGATGATTGGCGAGGTATAGTTGGAGATCAGGCGATGAATGGAGTTCTGCATGTAGGTCTTCCAGGTTGAATTTACACTTAATTATTACACTTGTAATAAGTTATACACAGAGACAAAGACATTTCACATGATGTTACTTGTTTTCATTCTCACATTTTTGTGTTGTTTTTCTACTGCCAATTGTTCATCAGAAAAACCACAGAGCCTCGTACTTCGGTTTGCCTGAAGAAAGAGCTAAAATGCATAAAGTCAGATCGTCTTCATACTGTATTTGTAGTGCCATTTTATTAGGAGTCATGCCCTACATTCATATGTCTTGTTCTTAATTAATTGTATGTCTTAGATTTGCTGCATTGCACCCCTGCAGAAACTTTCTCCACTTCGGTATTTTTATGTATTGACATTTCATGTTGTGAGAAACTTATTTGTGATCTTTGTGCCATTTTGTTATTCTACAAAGGTTCCTCTGCTCTCTTCTTCATTGCAGAAGCAGACTCATCTGGGCACCGTGGTGGCACAGCGGTTGGCGCTTGTGCTTTTTGGCTCGGTCCCTTTCCAAGTTCTTTCCTCCTCAGCCTCTCCTCTATAAGCCGCAAAGGACATATATATATTCACTAACACAATACTCATACTCTACTTTTACATCTCTAACGACTGTATGTGTGTATATACAGTTATATCAATACTTCTGATTACTTTTTTCTTCTCTTCTTGATTTCAAATGAAAAGTCATACTACTTCACTTAATTGTCATTATTTAAAGTTCACATTCAGTGGAAGGCTTTTGGCTTCCCAACACCGACCTGGAGGCCCACAGGAAGCTTGTGTTTTCCCATCAGCTGCAATTTACAGTGTCATGTCGTGCAGGATGTAACGATTAGTCAATGCCATTATCAAAAATGGGAAATACACGAAAACAGAGCAGCCCTCATGCCCAAAACGTGGATTAATTGCCTTAGTTTTGGCAGGCAGGATTCAGTGTCAGCAAGTTGTGAAGAGATTGGGGGATTTACATCACCAAAGACAATTTGTACATGAGGCATAACAGCCGAAATAGGACACATAAATCACATTAGCTGTAACCCTGAGCCTGCCATCGATCCACCGCGGCAAAAACAAATGGAGGCGTGAAGACTTCCCCGCCTTAAACATCCCCATCAGAGTTGTAACCACATACAGGGATAATGCTGCTCCCATGAGGGCTATTAGAGTAGGCCAATATGGGGTGGTTAGACAGGGCAGGAGGGAGGGGTGGGGCTAAAAGGGTAGAATAAGGCAGGAGAGACTCTGTCCGTCAAATAACAATAGAGAATATAACAGATAATCAAACTCGGAACAGGTTTTATCTTTGTACCTACATAAGGTAACAAAAATAGCAATAACATTTTGCTTAATTGTTATCTTAAATCAAGGCTGCATTTATTTAAAGCCACACCGCGTAGCATTTAACCCAATAAATAGAATAAAATACAAGCATTTATTTGATTACAGATATTTTTATTTGTTAAAAATACCACAAAATGGACAAACGTGTGTCTTTGTTGTGAGCGGCTCACCTCTCCTCAGACCTGACTGTAACTTTACTGGGAGCGGGACGTCTCCAGCTCGTCTCCATGGAGACGTTGACTAAACATGAGCTTTAAATAGATTAGGTTCTCATCCCAATCCGTTCTTTGATTACCCATTGCAAAAATCATTTCTGTGTGTAGCTGCTCATGTTTTGTTTTGTTGGCAACAGTATCGTCCAAAATGTTATGGGATGTGCCTTTAAGATACAAATGTACCATTTACCATATCATAATTATTAAACCTCTCACCTCGCTTATTTCTTATTTATTTATAGGCTCTATCTTATAGTTATTCATTTTAGTTGTTCATGTATGAATGCACTTTACGGTTTAAAGCAAGGCCACATGGGGATTGTGCCTCTATATTATGTGGCAGTATTTGTATTGAAAGTGCCTATATGTGGGACAGTCCCCATTAAATATGAAAACATACGTATAGTCTTTTACCCAACTCCGATGATGACGCTAAACCATAGCATTGTCTTTGACAGAATGGATGTCGTATGAAATATGAGACAGTGCAACACACGCTAAGAGTGCAGCCACTGACAGTTAGCAGATTATTGATTGTGCTCAAGTCCCATGTGACCAACTGGCGAACAGGGGAAGGAGTGGCTGCCCCTCAAGGTGACAATTACAGGAAATCAATGCCAACTCAAGGATTTGCACACAAAAAAACATAAGAACAACATGTTGAACTCAATTTCCTCAAGAAACGTTGTCTAAGCAGACTGGAGAGCTTGGCCAGTGTAACGCCTCATTTGAACGCCATTTTTTAAGCGTTCTTGTCGTGTTTTTCTGTTGCTGTTCGTCAGTTTTTCCATCACATTTTCGTCACTTTTTTGTTGTGTTTTTCATCACTCTTTAGTCGCATTTTGTCATGCATTTTTGTTCTGTGTTATAGTTGTTACAGTCCTCTTAGTCTTCTTACTGCAAACTTTGTCTTATTATGATACAATATTTATTTTATCTGTAGTCTGTTCATTACTATTCACATGGTGTCTCCTGTCCCACTCCCCCTCGGGAGTGTCTGTCTAGATCAAACGGAGGAACCCGTCTGAACGGAGGAACCCTGCCTTCTGGGTTGACAACAAGGACTGGACGGTCTGCGATCTTGGCCCGTCTGCTGAGGGACTCCCATCGGCCCTGGGTCTCTATAGCCTGTCCGTCGATGGGAGTGGATCTCTGCTTCTGTGGTTCTCCCCAAGGTTTCTCTCTTCTCCCCCGGGTTTTTGAGTTTTTCCTTGCCGTGCAGGAGAGTCTAAGGACAGGGGACACCCGCGCCGCTCGTCCCCACCCACTGCTGACGCTTATTTGGACATTATGTTTGCCTGGATACTTGATTCGCCTGAACTTTACATTGTCTTATTTACTGCTCTGTTTTATTGCCTTAATGTTCGGTGCAGCCCTATGAGGCAACGCCTGTTGTGATATTGGGCTATACAAAACCATTGATTGATTGATTGCTTTTCCGGCATGTTTTTGTCACTCTAATGCCGTTCTTTTCCATGAAGCTTTTAGATTTGGGTAATGCCGAACTCAAGAAAATGTGGTTCAGGTGGGGGTTAAGAGGTTAACATGCACTCTTCCTACCAAATAAACTAAATAAAACGATTAAATAAAATCACCTCTTCATATGTGTGTGAGGTTGATTTGGGAAAATGTTGCGTAATAACCGTTAGAAAATGATTAAAACAGCACAAAAAACAAACTTGTTCCTCCAAACTGAAGTTGCGAATGCTTGTTAAGCATCACTCTTGAGCACAGTGGCAGCCCTCAGATCTGGAGAGCAGTATGTCTTAATGCCAACCTCCCTCCGACTGAGAACCAGTGGGCGGGCTTTGACTTTGGCTCCATCCATCTTCACCATGAGTCACAGCACCCGAAAAAACAAAGGCATGTAAATAATATTCCCACAGTGGTGCGTCCTGTCCAGCATAAAGGCGTTCAGACAGAGGAACTAGAATAGAAATGGAGACTTGGCATGGATGATTAATTTTACATTAGGGATATCTTAGATGCACTGAATCAGGCGGTTTGTTTTGCATATTAGCAGAAGTATTTTGTGGTGTGGTCGGTACAAAGGAGTCATAGCTAAACAGTTTGCAAGAGTATACGCACTGTCACTTTTATTTGTTCATTTGTAAAGCGAGCATATACTTTACCTAATACTGTTATAAGGAAGAAACTTTAATGACGTTTTAACTGTGGTATAATGTTATATCCCCATCAAAAATATATCTGGAGTGGAGTATTGTTTGGTTTGCTCAAGTTTCAGTAATCATATTCCGCACTCAAAACATCAGCCCACACACCAGAAAACGTCACATGGAGAAACCCATGAAGCTATTTTGCATTTAAATAAAAAATAAAAATAACTGCTAGGAGCATTCTCTGTTTTCTGGAAGCGGCATATTATGAAAGGATCCATCCATCCATTGATCTCTAATCAAAATCTCCATCAAAACAATACTTAGTAGAACACGCCCCTACACCTTTACCTGACAATTCCAGTGCCAAATTGTCTTAAAGGGGGGTATTATGTAAAATCGACTTTTTCAAGCTTTATACCATGTTATTATGTCATTCCCTCATTAAACACATGCCTGGAGTGTTGCCTTGGCTCATTCACATATTTTTGAGTAATCAGTAAAAACTTAGACGGCAGCCATTTTAGGTGTAGCTATGCCTCAGTCCTCCTAGGAACGCCCCCACCTCCTGGAGACGCCTCTGGACCTTTTGTCACCAGCCAAGCCACCAACCACTGCTCCTCAGCTCAGCAGAGCCCCCTCCCCGCACAGTGTTGTTGTTTAGATGCCACAGCAGTGTGCTGAAGGGGGCGTGTCGGAAAGCTTCTTAAAGAGACAGAGGCCTATTTCAAGACGTTCAGTACAGCCATTTTGAGAGAGCAATTTTATTCAAGGCAGTTATTTTAATTTACTGCATATACAGACCAACAGAAGGTTACGTCATCATTGTAGTGATTGAAAAAAGCATAATACCCCCCTTTAACCTCTTATCCCCCCCTCAACACTTGTACCGAGCACGTTTTCTCCAGTTTGGCTTTACCCAAATCTAAACGCTTCTTGAAAATAGCAACAAAAACGTGACCAAAAAAAAACATAAAAAGTGACAAAGGTTAGGTTAGGTTACTTTATTTGTACCCGTAGGTAAATTTGTCTTGCAATTCTGAGAACTAGTCAACATTAAAACACCTTATACAAAGATAAAACACCACGTACATATTTAAATATAAAACTTGTAAGTGCTCCAGATACTAACAGGATGTGCCTAAAGATACAATGTAAGCCACTGGACAATAACAAAGATAAGAAGCCGTGTCAGGGGCGATTAGATCCCTACTTGTTCATCAAGGAAAATGGCAACGGGAACAAAGCTTTTACTAAAACGATTCGTATTGGCTTATTGGCATTAAAACCTACGCCCAGATGGAAGCAATCGAAACTCTTTTAGGATGCTTCGTGCCATCCTTTCTAACTGTCTATCATACAGAAAGTCCAAACTGGTCTGAAGCTGGCCGATGACTTTACTTGACCACTTGACCAGCTGATTCAGGGCGTTTTTGTCGAGAGGAAAACGCAAAACAAAAGAACGACAAAAACGTGACAAAAAGCCAGTATACGCATAAAAAGTTGGCAAAAATGCGCTGAGGAAAAACATCAACTTAGCTTTCAAATGAGGCGTTATACTGGCCTATAGGGCTGTGAGCTCCAGTCCAGAAGCTTTAAAGATTTGGGCAAAGCCGAACTGGAGAAAGTGCACTCCGTTAAGTGGGGGAGAGGGGTAAGGGGTTAAGTTATAGAGGGAGGACTGTCCAGGCAAACCTCACCTAGAAAGTCATCCGGAAAATAAAACCAGGACCTTTGTGAGGCGGAAGTGCTGACAACTCTCGCTATTCCCTCTGTAGTTTTACAAGTGTAATCCTTTACCACCTCCACTTTTTTGCCAACTATTTCCATTAAAAAGAAACACTATCCTCATTCTTGGCTTGGCTTCATCTGCAAAGGACAAGCGTAGGTGTGTTATCTTGGCTACAAAAGTATTTAGCAACAGAAAATCCAACAGGGGCCTTAAATTGAATCAAGCTTTATTAATGACTAAGCGCGCTCCTCCTAACAGTGTTACCGCAATAAAAAAAAACAAAAAAAACAAGATAGCTAATTAGAAACATCGAACAAAAAACTCAAGCGACAAGCCACTCTGGCGTAATTAAGAAGAGTTTTGTTTTTGAGCATCACATATTAAGTTCTGCCTTTCACCCACATGCGAAGATACCAGTCACCGCTAAGAAACTATATTACGTGAGACAGGAGGAGAGAGAAATCCTGACAAGATGTAGGCCAGGCAGGGAGGTGCGAGTAAAGTTTTAGAAGTCTTAGTTAGATGTGACCAGAGGCTTTGAAAGAGTTAGAGAGAAGAGATAAAGGAATCTTGTGCGGGACAAAAAGCCAATTCCGGCCCTTGTCACACTTCAAAGTATCAGTGATGAAGATACAGCGCAGGTATAAATGCACAGTTTTGTCTTAACTGCCGCTGTCTGGTGTTATTGTAGATGTAATCGTCATGGATAAGTCGTGGGTAATACCGACGATTTGGAAAGAAATAATTCCTTGGCAAATTGTTGGTTGTCGTCCAAATTCATTCCTCTCTTCCCAAATGCATTTCTTCACAATGCTAAGTTAATAGGCACGTTTCACAGCTTTCAGGGCACTGCCACGGTAATGCTCACAACAGGGAACAGGCTGCCGGTTTGCAAGCGTTAAAGGTGCATTATGCAACTTTTCTGTGGAAAAAAAAAAAGTTGATATTTGTGTGTATATGACTTACCAGTGACCCAGCGGCGGTATGAGTGGTCAGCAGGGCGCCTTTACTTTCTATCACAGCGCTTTCTAGGACGCTCCACGATCAATTGTTTGGAAGGTTTTCACTGCTGACGGAGCCTGTCTCCAGAAAACCTACAAAACAATTGATCCTGGAGCGTCCCAGAGGCCACTGTGATGGAAATTAAAGGCGCCCTGCTGACCACTCATACAGCCGCTGGGTCACTACAAGGTCAAATGTGCACAAATATCAACTTTTTTTTTGTTTGCGTAAAAAGCTGCATAATGCACCTTTAAAATGCTTCATAATTAAATGCACAGAGAAAGCTCTTTTTCACACATGTCCGGTTGAATATCTTTTGGACCAGGTGAACGCACTACCAAATGGGCTTTTACTTTTCAAAAATGCATGTCTGTATTACTTTTTTTTCTTCTTTCTTTCTTATTTTTCAGACATCTTTATTTTCTTGGTTGTCTTATAGATTTCAATGACAGAGTTTCATTCATTAGATCACACTGTTCCTGCTTCAACAGAATGTGTATTTTTACTGCCGCAGTCAGGGGCTCTTTTGATCAATTTCAGAAAGCCACTGGCCTCAACACTGACACAAACGATAATCCACCTCTGCTAAAATATTTAACGGCGTCTGATGGGGACTGGACACTAAAATCACTTGCAAAAAGCGTTGCCAGGTCTGCAAGGTGGCGCTTGATGTTTCTGTTAGATTGGAAACCCTCAAAGTGATAAATCATTTGCCAGTTTACTGCTTTAATCTGGAGATGCTGTGAAGTTGATGTCTCGTGGGACGCTGATTCTGATGAGCTAATTAAGCAGCACTTGCAGATGAAAGGCTTTTTGTTAACCTGCTCGCACCTCAATTAGGAATATATTCAGAAGGTTTTTTAGAAACACTGACCCACAAATTTCCTGCCGCGCTTGATACATCCCAAAGTTTGAATGCATAAATTACAAAGACTATTTCTGTTCCGTATCAATACGCGCAGTCAATCGACAGTCAATCCTCCAATAACTCTCCTCACTCTATTCTACTGTAGCAGCAGAACTTCAGGCACCATTACCTCCATCTGAGGGGTGCGGGATGTTACTGTCGTCTTTCAAAGTCATTTAAAGTGGCAGACGTTTATAAAATATTTATTTATTCAAGGCATGAACATTAACACAAAGGTATATTTTACTGTCCCTATAGGGAAATCCATCCTCTACTTTTGACCACTGGAACAACCTATATGGGGAAAACATAACTCCACTTCTTTTCTGTGTAAGGCAATAATACAAGCCACACAGCGTCTCGTTACAATGGAAACGAGCATGCTCTTGAATAGGGCTGGGCGATATGGCCAAAAATGAAAATCTCGATTTTGTTACTCAGTTTGGACGATTACGATTTTAATTGATTTTATTGGATTTTTTAAAGGTCTCCTGATCTTTCATTATAAGACAACTGTTCAGAGTCCAGACCATTAATATCCATCCTACCATACATTTTCTTCCACTTTTCCTTTGCCGGGTCGTGGGGGCAGCCATTGGAGCTGCCCCAATCACATTGCACCAGCCCCTATGGCTCCTCCTGCAGGTGGTGGGTCCACAGAAGGACGGCCTCATGGTTCTAACCGGGCCTGCTGGTCTCTCATAAGGGGCTTCTGAGGGCATTAATATTTAGATTCATAATATAGCCTACAATTAGGCCCATTAAAAAATGTCATTTATCTTTTAAATATTCCTTGTCTGCTCTCAAAAGTAAAACTTCTAAATAAGCCATGGAGTTTTCAAAAGCATTTTAGTTTTCTCATCCTCATGCCTCTGCTGTGATTGACAACCGTCTCCATGGAGACTCAAGGGGAAAGAGGCGGAGTTAAGCTGCTGCTGTGTTCAATGGCCGCTGGCTGCTCTGCTTTATGACCGCAACACTGGAGGCCGCCATTGCTGTAGTACCTCCATATCGCCGCTAGGCCCCATTGAAAAGCATTGGACTTTAGACACGTTAATTTCTATGGCTACATATTCCTCCTGAGATAACGCTGGGTTAGTCACAAAAAAAGAAACCAGGCTAGTTTTCGAAAGCACATTTTTGAAATCTCGTACTAATGAGGCACGAGCTACACGTCACGCAAGGGCCGAGTCTACAGTGAAAATCCCGCCCTTATGCCCTTATTAGGAACATGCTTCGTCAGAGCTGGGGAGGAGGAGTCTGTAAATCCGCCATGATTTCCCCTCGAACGTGGTCATTATGGTAAACGGGGAGGAGTGAGTATTGACGGTCTATTAATAATATGTCTATGGCTGTGTGCCTCCGCTCAGAGTATGGCTCAGGGTGAGAGAAAACTCAGTTTTAGCGGAAGAAAACTCTATTGTGCACTCCGAAAACACAATGCACGGCCTTTGTAAAGCAGCAGAGATTGTCAGAAAGTCTCTGGGTTCTGGAGCGGTGGACACGATTTTACGATTTAGCCATTTTCCACATCGCCCTACTCTTGAATAGACAACAGTACCATTCAAGAGCATGCTCGCTCCCATTGTAAAATGTCTATAACCTTAGATGAGAAAGGTCATAGATTGGATTACAGTAAAAGAAATGATAGAAATGAAGGCGCACACTTGGCTCAGCTGCAGGGGATGTGAAATGTGTCTGTTCTCTGACAAATCGATCGTGCCCTCTTAGTATATCATGCCATATAGGATCCACCAGAGTCCAAGCATTGACATAAACCGATTGAGTAAAATAATTTATTACAGCTCACTCATGGATAAAATAATCTGCACATTTGCCTAATTTTGAAGCAACAGCGCTCTCATTCTTCTTGCACCTCTGCTCGCGCTAGTTGATAACATTTCCATAACACAAGCAGAGAGCAAGATAAACCTTCCCCAGTGGACTCAAACCAGATTACCTTATCGAGTTCTCTCCTCTGTACACAGCGCACGTGCACCGACAGTCAGTGCCTCATTAGCCGGCTAAGCACAAGTCGTCGGGAAGGAAAGGTGAAGCGCGTCCGCTCTCCTTCACCATTCATAAAGCCTTCTTAAATTAGCCGTGTCCCCGGTGACGAAAAGAGACGAGGAATTCGCAACGGCAAAAACACGTATGTATCAGCAGAGGAGCCAGAGGAAAAGCTCGTCTTGGCGGTTCATTCTAATCAAGCTGTGCTCAGTGCAGAGAGCTGTGTGTGTTCGCTTTGGGAGTCACAACAAGCCAATGACGATAGCACTACACAATGTAAACAATAAACTAGAGCTATCGCATTAAATCCATTTTAACAGTTTTGTATTGTGCGATAAACGTTCTTTGTGACCTAGTTTTTTGTTTTTTTTCTTGTGACACACCAGTAAACTTCTTTTTTTTTCTGACCCAATTTTTTATTTTTTTATTTTTTTGCTTTGAGTGTAAGAACGCACTTTAGGTTGTAAGCCAAAGTTTAGAGTAGTAGTAGAGTAGTAAAGTAGAGTAGTAGAGTGTTAAAATGATCATTCAAGGGACATTTAGAATAGATAAAAGTGTGCGCTTAATTTGCGATATACCTTGCGAGTTAACATTCATGAGAATAATTGTGATGAAATAATTTATTTGATTGACAGCACTACAATAAACACAAGAGCTTCCTCGGTCTCATCTAATCAATATCAGACAGCATGGTCAACAAACAACAAACCTGATTCTTACCCCAGTTCAGTGAAATAGTTTAATGAGCTGAAGCTAGTATAATGTAAGCAGCAGGTTAGGGCTAAGGACGAATTATATATTCCTCAGTTTCCTGTCCAGAAAACAACTTTTTCAATACTTTTACTACACTGAACAAATGTGATCTTATACAAAGTTCCACACTTGTTAAATGATGTTGAATATTAATTGCAGTGGTGGTATGACAAACACCATAAATACAATTGTCAAAAGTTTTTGTATTTAGTTTTTTTCTAAGGTTTTGCCAATGTTATTATTTCTGTTCCCGGAATCTCATTATTTGGAAACACGCCGCAGCTAAGCTGACATCTATCAGAGAGCGGACCAGACTTGGAAACAAGGATCTTGACAGTTTACTCTTACATCAATATGGGTTCAGTGGAGATAGCCTTCTTGTGGCGGCATTCTTGTAGGTAACACAAGCTAATGATGCTAGCCCAGCTCACAAAGCACTGAGACTTTGAGTTCAACTTTTACTTTCTGTGCAACTTTTTTTTTTGTAGCTTCGGGGTTTGTATGGTGCGCTCATAATAACACCAAGATGCCAAGAAACTCTCCCAACAACTTCGGTATACTGTTTTAATCTTTGTGTTGGCGGACATGTTGAATGGGCTATGTATTTTTCAGTGTACACACACGCCCTCCGGGGAGCATGCAAATATTTTTATGGCTAAATGCTCTTGGTCGCAAGTCAATTAATCACTTCCACTGCAGTGAGGGCCGCTCCAGTGAAAAAATGTCCCAATGATTTTAGCTCTAATGCAACACAAATCACTGTCAGGAAAAGCCCAGAGCGCCTCTATACCAACTGTGTGGTTTATGGAGTTGTCTAAAAGGGATAAATGCAGACCAATGTTGTTATCAAACATAGGGATACTGGACACTTTTACTGCTGTTCTGTTTGCTGGTAAATCCTGCTACACAGGGTCACATAGCAGGACACATGTGGCCTTTTGCTATTTAGGATAGAGACTAAAGGCCATGCCGATCATATTTATTTGGTAGACTTGAAGACTGATGATTTTGAGGGTGAATCCACAAAGTCAAAGAAGATGGTGGAAAATGTAGAATAAAAAATAGTTTTAAATTCTTCACTAATGTATATATATATTTTTTTTATTAAGTCAGAGAAACCCCAGAAATGTACTGAATCACTTTATATTCAGAGGCACGTTGTTTGTAAGATCATTTCAACAAATGCAATAGTCACAATTCATTCTATTGTGCCAGTCCCCTGTCTGGATAAATGTACCATAATGCACATCACTTATTCTAAATCAATATTCAAGTCACTACAGCTTCGGAAGCAGTCACTTTGCCACAGCAACACTAGAAAGCATAAAATGTAAGAAAAAAGACCCTTTGACAAAATCCCCTCTGCATTTCTCCAGGGCTCCTCCAGGACACAGCGCTTTGTAATGGTTGCAATAATGTTTCTGTGTGACTGACAGTGGCCATTAATCACTTAGTATGTGGAGGACGCTTTGTTTAATAATCATTACAGCCGTCTCCATTGCATATTGTGAGAGTACATTCACTAGTTTTAATAAGGTGCTCGAAATGAGGCACATGGGTCATAAATCAAAGAACATTATGTATTATGAATTTGCATTCCAAATCTCAATGTTAGCGGCCGTTGTTTTACTGTGGTCTGCATGTGTTGTGTAAATCATGCTTATTTCTTTATGCATCAAATGCGCAGAACAAGATGTTCGGCACTTTGTGGAGAGACTCTTTTTAGTCTCCTTTGTGTTGAGAAAATACAAGAAGCTCAAATCAAACATAAAAGAATCTGTCAGTAGTTGAAAAGACAGTTATAAAAACATAACTGCAGATTGTTAACCTTGTGCTGCAAGCTGGTATTGCTGTGAGTGGGTGGTGGTTTTACAATTGCCAACAACAAGCACTTTATCGATACTAATTAACAACATGGCAACATAGTGGGTCATTTACCAAGCGTATGCTCATGTGGAAACGATAAACACTTGCAATAGTGGACAAGCAAGAAATGTATGCATTGTTAACTTTTTTACAGTGTGTTTAAGCTCAGTTAAGGAATTTGAGGTTCGAAACATTTAAATTATTACATGTTGACTGACATCATGTTAGACAAACCTTGTGGGGTTGTAACTGCAGAGCTTAAATCAGGAAACACTGTATATTTTACATATAGTGGTGCATGGGTCAGCATGAGTTCGTCATCTCATTGAGGTATCAGACCCCTTTAAACTATCAAATTAAAGCAGTACTAAGTAACGTGTTTACCTTAATACATCTTTTTCGTAGTCTTTCTGGGGGTAATACAAGTGTTAATGGGATGATTGGGGGGTCTTTCATGATGTCTCTGGCCAGAAAACCACACTTGCAGCTTTCCCTGCTCTGACCCGGAGCACCAATACGAACTCATTGAATCACAAAGAAGAAGCTAACAGGCTAACGGGCAAAGCTAACTTCGGGCTAGCGCCACAGTATTTACACCCTTTGTCTTTTCTGTCAGCGTAGTATTTACTCTCACGTACAATTAATGAGTAAAAAAACTCAAAATGCTACGACACCTGCAGTGGCGCTTATGGCCTCTAGGGGCATGAGTTACTTAGTTCTGCTTTAAGAATGATAAATTACATCAAATAAGATGTTACAATTCTCTAGAAATGTATATTGCTTTACGGTTATTGACAATACAGCCACTGTCCACAGGGGCACAGCATTTAATTGGCTTTGTATTTGATTTGTATGCAGGACGGGTAGGAGATAACAATGACATCAACCAAAACTGGCGTTGTAAAATATTGCTTTAAATTATCATTCATACATACATGAAGTCTTAACCCCGTATAGTTCACTTTTTATTCACCAGTGGAACCATAAAACCTGTTATGAGGACAATGTGTCATAAATATATGTACATGTATAATCACTGTCCAATAACCGTGTTGTAGAAGTCATGACCGCAGTGTATAAAGATAGACGTAAAGATTAATGTGAATCGTAAACAATGTATCCTCCGTGTAAATCAATAGGGATGGGACCAGTTACTTCCTGCAAGTACATCTGCACTGCATAATGCTGCCATGGGTCCTCTCTGGATATCCTCACAAGCTTTTTCTCACTGTTCAATCCATGTAATGGGAGTATCATTTATATTACTCATTATTGAACGCTATGACCCTCAACTAAATAGGCGACTGCACAATATATACCTCATCATGGCAGAAAGTGGAGCAGAGGAAATACTTAACATGACCTTTTGGATTACTTATAGTTCACATTTGCATAGCGCTAACCTAAAAAAAAAATCTTCCACTTGGGGAGGCAACAGTCTAAGCAGGGACTCCCAGACTTCCCTCAACCCAGACACTTCCTCCAGCTCCTCCAGGCCAGCTGAGCGATATAGTGCCTCCAGCATGTCCTATAGGTCTTCCCTGGAGTCTCCTACCAATGGAACATGAACAAATCCCTAGGACACCTCAGTTGGCCCCTCTGGATGTGGAGCAGCGACTCTGCTTTGAGCTCTCCCCAGGTGACCAAGCTTCTCACCCTATCTCTAAGTAAGCACGTCTTGCCTCATCCTTTGCCAAGAGGTAAATCCCGTCTACAATGAAAATTAACACTACGTTTTTTTGAGGATTACACTAAGGATGTCTTTTCCAAGTCACCAATTTCCTTGATTGATTTTCAAGGGTCAATGATCACTGTATTAACGGAGTACACCTCAGTCCGCTTAGGTGCTTTTTGGTATCTGTTATTCGGCTGTTTACGATGATGCAGTTTCACCAATTACTTTGTCCAAAACGTTTACGCATCAGATTTCCTCAAATACTCTGCAAACTACAGACAAAATTAGGCAGTCATCAATTGTATCAAAGAAGCAATATTGTTCTGTTTCTTCCATATTTTCTTTCATGTGTGGAGTTTTGGCTCAGAATCCTGCTTGGCTCGTCCTGTGACGCTGTTTTCCTTGGTTTCGCTGGAGACGCTGCTGCTGTGGAGGGGAGAGGCGCAGATTGGGAGCACTTTGAAATTCCAGTGGGCTCAGAGCTGGTCCCAAACGGAGTCAGTTTTTCAATCAGCCAAGTCTGTGTTGTTTAACTCAAGTGAGGAAAAGAGGAGCCGCGTCCAAGTGGAAACCAAGGCAGGGAAAAGGGATTTGAAAAACATAGCACTTAGTAAAAAGGATAGAGCACATACAAGGGACCCTGATGTGAATACCCTTTACAGTTAATAATATGAGACGGATCGATTATTATTGATGACAGTGCTGCACTGCATGATGTAACAAAACAACTAGTACGCTTTACAGTAAAGTTACAAGAATGTATGATTAACTGCTCAAATAAACTACTACTATAAATCCAACTGTACAATGCGTTTTTTCTTTTAACATATTTTGCTACAACATAGGGCTGGGCGATATGGACCACAAGTCATATCCCGATATATTTAGGTTGAATATCGATATACGATATATATCCCGATATAAGTGAGAGCTCTGAAATGAAATGTTAAATCATAGTCAAATTCAAATACGAGTAGTTTTGTTAAACTCACTATAAAATGTAAACATAAACAAAGCTCTGTAAGGTGCACATTTTAATAAAAAAATATCTTAAATAAAAATAGCCTATAAAATAAAATAGGTCACTCTTTTTCTGAGGGCAGCATTTATATGTAAAGAGATCACAAAATAAAGTGCTCAGTTTAAGATAAACTTTTTTTTAAATCAGCTCGAGATGACCTGTTTCTTTTTGTTAACTTAATAGCTTATCTGAATTTGAAATATCCCAATATACACGATATGGTCTAATTCCATATCTCATTTAAAAATATATCGATATATCTTAAATATCGATACAGTATATCGCCCAGCCCTACTACAACAACAAAAAAGGGACAAACGAGGAGGTATCCGGGCAAGACTCACAGCTAAGCCACACATAACTTCTGTTGTTCTGGCTAATGGACGTTCATTGGAGAATAAAAACATTATAAGCTCTTCCCAGAAGATGGTGGAAGACGGTTGTGGTGCGGAGGGAGCTGCACAGGAGGAAGAGGAAGGAGGAGCTGACCAGTGCAGGACACCACGCTCTGAAACAGGGACAAACCCAGGAGGCGCAGCACAGTTTCAGAGGATCAGAGGAGCACTGACGGCAGCCAGCCAGGTTTCCTCCAGGTGCTACGGTTTCCCCGATCTCCACAAACATGCTGGTCAGGTCGGCCCACAGTCACAGCGGCTTAGGACTAACACCTGAACACTATTTCGTTGTACGGTTTGCAATAACAAATGAAGCACTTACTTACAGGACATATATTGTAGCCTGGCCAACCAGACTCTATGTTTTTCCAAGTGTTATCTCTGCAAGTTCTGTGGGAAATTATCTTTAACCAAATTAACAGGCGAATCATGAAGCCCTTTTGTTACAGGTGAGAGAAAGTCTAAACGTGATACACGATTTGAGAGCCTTACACATTTGAGTGCTGACAAATTTGCATTTCATTGGGGCGAGATGGGATGAGACTGGCTGCGGGAAAACTGTCAGACTCTGCTTTTGAACAGAAAGCAAGAGAGACTGGTTGACTAGGCACGCTTTTGTATGCCAATATATACCTGTTGAATTGAGACAATAACTCAAGTGAAACAAATTTATCCTCAGAGGAGGCTAAATGTCAGTTGTGTACATATATTTTTTGTTATTTTTGCAAAAACACTTCCCATCTCATTTTGGAGCATGATGTACACTGTTGCATCGTTGTTTTCCCATATGATAATTTCAGTCCCAGAAGAGAAGCATTTCATTTGGCAGAAGTGTGCCTTTTCGCAGTGAAAATATGCCTCGGCGGCGGCTTCACAACACATGTATTTGGGTCAGTCAGGTCTGGTCTGGCATCTCTGAAAAGAGGGACGCAACCCAAAAGCACCAGTGCATAGACAAACAGGGAGGCTTCTATGCGTGTGGGTGCGTGTCAATATGTGAGATTTTGGCCACCGAGCCTCACCAGTCCACATTTAAACAATCTGAATATGAGGCAGAAACGGGAGCCAATCTTGCAATTTGCACCACACAGCAGTATCTCCCCATTGTCTGGAGCCAGAGGCATTTGGTGGTGAGCAGATAACGGGGAATGTGATAGATATACAGGCAACAAAGGACCCAGAGGAGACAGCTTTGAAGAGGTGTGGCTGTTCAGGACTCCCCACAAGGACTGAAGCAGCAGAATTAGAAGTATTGTTCACCGCTGCAGTCACTGAGGTCCTTTCACTCAGATAACACATCTATTGTTGCATGCCCAGCCAGTTAACAGTGAGCTGTGTAAAAAGAGCCACCACTATGGAGGCACAGGCTATCACTTGATTATACAGTAGGAGGTATGCACTTAAGGTCCTCGACTTTTTTTTTTTTTTTTTTACATATTTCTAACACACTGTAAAATGTAAAATTAGTTTCAACTCAAAAACTAATTTCAAGGGCTGCCAAGAAATTTATGTGTAACCAATAACCATTTTACAATGTAGTCGATTTGAAATTTGAGATTCACCTCTTTCGTTCAATTGTATTCTTAGGTTGACACTAGTGCTGGGCGATATGACGATACATATCGTGGAGACGATAGAAAAGTGCCTATCGTGCCATTTCTCTTCTATCGTTTCTATCGTTTCTAACCTAATTTAATCAATTATTAAAGCAAATATGTCATTAAATAGGCCACAAGAATGTATTAGTGTTGTCTTGTCACTATGCATCCTCTAAGTTTATATTAAGTGATTATAAACAAGAAAAAAAGAACTTTTTCGCAAAGAAACTCTGCCTTGTGGTTTTGCGACACCACCCTGCTTTACGATATCTCTGTCCGCCGCCACACCTGCTGTAGCAACGGCGACATCTAATGGACGTACACGCGGGCTCTCTCTCCTGTTAAACACCGCGTGGTTTCACTCTGCTTACGCACGGCAACTAAACAGCTTTTAGTGATGGATCTTTTTAGCGCGTGGATCTGGATTAAACACACGAGAGAGAAGAGAGGAGAGGCGTGGTGCAGGAGGTAAGAGACGGATCGGGCAGCGCGTAGAGCAGCTAAAGACGTACAATACAAACTGCTCGCCCACTGTTTCTTAAACATTACATTAAAGTTGAGAAAATGGCGATAATAAGCTCCAATTTACATTTGTTTTAGTGTAATATGAGCCTTGATATTGAGGAGCAGATGATGCTCTGAGTAAGTCGTTCTCTACGCACGAGTTTACACATTTCTGTTGTTAAATTCGTGTTGACTCTGGTCAGATCATGTTTAGCCCATTTATCCTGCAGTCTCACATTTTTCCTGACATTGACAATATATGCTATATAAATTATCCATAGCAAAACCACTGCTTCAAAATAAAGTTGAAAAAAAGTAAGCAATGATATTTTTGTCAAACTTTTCAAAGAATAACTGAAAACTGACTTTATTGTGGTATATCGTGATATGTATCGTTATCGTGATATAAAATAATCCATATCGTGATATACGTTTTTTCCATATCGCCCAGCACTAGTTGACACAACTGATTTAATTTGTAACTGACGTTTTTCACTTCAGACAACTGGAAACAGTTATGTCAACCTAAGAATACAATTGAACGAAAGAGGTGAATCTCAAATTTCAAATCGACTACATTGTAAAATGGTTATTGGTTACACATAAAATTTCTTGGCAGCCCTTGAAATTAGTTTTTTCAGTTGAAACTAATTTTACATTTTACAGTGCATAACAGTTTTTTGTTGTTTTTTTCTGTCTGCTTTTACAATACACTAAAGCACAAAACAATTTTTATTCCATTCAAATATGGCCTTTAATAAGAGTGTCAAACCAATGTAATAACACATTTCTTAACTCAATGTTGACATGTTGCCATGCTGTGATATTATCTGCATACAGGCTATTAACGACTGGTACTGTAAATACTAAATTCTACTGCAGTGGTTCCCAAAGAGGGGCCCCCTGAGGACATCAAAAGCACTAAATAGTTTAAAGCAGAACTAAGTACCTTATGCCCCTAGAGGCCATAAGCGCCACTGCAGGTGTCGTAGAATGTTGCGTTTTTTGTTTTTTTTACTTATTAATTGTCTGTGAGAGTAAATACTACACTGACAGAAAAGACAAAGAGGGATATTGTACATCGTGCTACAACTCAATGTCACAATGGAGATTTATTTATTTTTCACTCAAACTTGGCTGCTAGTATAAGTGGCGCTAGCCCACAGTTAGCTTTGCGTGTTAGCCTGTTAGCTCCTTCTTCGTGATTCTATTTGTGTGTATTGCCCCTCCGACCCGGTGCAGGGAAAGTTGCAAGTGTAGAATACCACCCTTGCAACTTTCCCAGAGACACCGGGGAGATGAAAGACCCCCAGTCATCCCATAGACACTTGTGTTACCCACAGAAGAACTACACAAAGGATTTATTGAGGTAAACAAGTTACGTTGTACTGCTTTAAAGTTGAATGTATTTGTATTTGTCAAAACTACAGTTTTAAATCTGTATTTAGCCCATACATTGCTAGTTTTATGTGTCTACTTCAATTTAAAGTTGTGAAACACTACAAAGTAGAATTCATTATTGTTATTGAGGGCCCCTCGTGGGATCTTGAGTTTTATAAGGGGTTGCAACATATGAACTTTGGAAATGGCATTTCTACTCTGTGTAATTAGTACTTCAACTCACCTTTAGGACACGTTACTGCTTCTAAAACTAAATATTTATCACAATTCAGTTAAAGAATAAGATAAAGTTATAATTAGTACAGTTGTATAAAGCATAGTATGAACAATGTGTATGGTCTCGGCCTCACCTCTCCCTCCTCTTGCTGCCGTGTAAAGTGCCTTAGGTCTACTGTATTGTACTGTAGATCGTTTGTAGCACTGCAGCATTAAAGTTAGTCAGAAAAGTATGTTTAGTAAAGTAGCTGTTTCTGAGTTCTAAAGGCAACCCAGCAGAAGGTATATTCATTCTACTTTCACATCGGCGTAAGAACTATTTCTTAATACTAGAAAAAGGTCTGTTTTTTGAAGTTTGACATTTTTGTTTCATAATCACACCAAAAAAAGATCACTGCCTTGAGTTATGCAAATCAATACCGTAATTAAAGAAAACTTACTTTGCATTTTGGGACAGTGATTCATTTCATTTTGGTTTATTTATGCTTTACATAAATCGTGCTGATTTAGTATGTCTTCAGGCCCCTTCTTCTCCCCAGGAAACTGCTCTTTTTACTGACACTTATAGGAGAGTTTTTTATGCTTGCCTGATGGCGGGACCACAGCACTTAACTCAAAAGCATGGTGACTCATCTGCCTGCTTGGACATATGTTTTTAATGGAATAAATCCATCCAGTATCCACAGGGGTTGTGTTGAGACTCATTTACCTCAAATGTATACATCAAGCAGTGTCCTGGTTTGAGCTCTATTTGTAGAGTCCTTTTGAGGCAATTAGTTCAGGTCTAGACCAAGTTTGTTTATGGCTTTAACAAATAGGAATGAAAATGATCTTTTGTAAAACTTCACCATCCAATCAACAAATCAACCTATACCACTCAATCTAACCAGCTTTTGTGTGACCTGTGGCTAAGACAGCACAGTTAGAGAGGCTATGGACAGCATTTAGTCTACCAAGTCACAAATCTCCCTAGGGACAATAAACTAGCAATACAGGATCAGGCAGTAATTCTAAATCTGTATCTAGTATTTCATACCAAAAAAACATTCAAAACAACTTCCAAACACAAAAATAAATGAACCAAAGTTGGACAGGAAGATACGGTGTTAAATCAATATCACGATATAAAAAGAAATATCACGATAACGATATATTTGACGATAATTGACAATAGACAAAAATCCCAGCCTATTGGGAAGATCAATTAAAATATTTTTTTCCCTTCTTTTTTTTAGAGCCATGCTAATTTCCTCGCAAATATGATCTACTCAAGCAATTTACATCTTTAATTTCATTTGCTCTGAGTGGAGCTGAGCGTAACATTACCTGCAGTCTCAGCCTGAGCCTGGTCGTGACTTCAGTCAAAATCAGCTGGAGCGCGCATGCAAATTATATTGTGTCCACAACCATATAAAAAATGACAACGATATCAAAAAATGATACCGGTATAACGATATGCGATACGATATGGCCCAGCCCTGACCTAAAGTCTTGTTAAGTAAATGCTAAGTTCTCACTGCATTTCGGTAAAAAGTGAAATCAGCACAGCTACTTATTTCCAGCAAAGATTCCTCCATTTTACGACTTGTCCGTTATAGCTTAATATCCCCTTGGGCCACTTTCAAAGAATTACGTTGTGTTATTAGCCTATTCGAGTCGTTTGGCCGCCACTGGACATGGATTCCCTCGTTTGATCCGAACAGTGCGAAGGGAGGAGTGATGTAGTGAGCGTTTCCTCAAATCAAAACGCCCTGCCTCCTTGTTATGCATGATCTATAATGGGTCCACCTCTGGCCTGCTCAGTTCCCCCTGCCAAGTGTAAAGAGCATTAGACCTAAATCTAAATCACACGACTTGAGAGTGGCTTTTCAGCTGTGCCTCGCCATCTGCTAATTCTCAGAAGTGTTGGGCGAGAGGAAAGCAGTGCCGTTAAAAGTGCTGTATGCAGTAATAACATTTTATTCCGCACAATTAAACCGTGGGGGTATTGTCAGCCTGCTAGTCAAATCGCTCAGGTCAGATTGGGTTAAAGCAGCTGTGTGCAAGGCAAGGAAAACTACAATAAATGTACTCCATGCTCCTGGGGCTTATTCATAAGTAAATGCCAGTAGTTCTCAGTCTGTTCACACCAAATATCACCTGAGACAACACAACACTTGTTTTTGCTTTCATATTTCATGGGGTGAACTCAAAGATATACAACTTATTTTAGGACACTCTGAAATGTTCAGTTTTGCTTCACTGGAGGGGTCGGAGCGGGGATCGGGAACCCAGTCAGTGTCTGGTGTGACCGCCATTTGCATCACGCAGTGCAGCACATCCCGTTGTCGCACTGATTATGCCAATCCAGAGCATCCCAAACATGCTCAATGGGGGACATTCAAAATGCCATCAATACAATGCACCTGTGTTCACTGTCCATATTTGCTTTGTTTTGTTTATTTATTAAAAGGATCCCCATTAGCGCAGTCATGCTGTCGCTATTCTTCCTGGGGTCCCACTAAATCCATTCACAAAATATAAAAACAGTATTTAAATTCATACAAAATATGTATCAATACATTTGTATATCCAATTAAAACATATAAAAGCTGTGTATAAGAACAGTTAATATTTGCATTAAAAAAGGATTATCTCCTAACACATTAATTGCTAAATCCATTGCAAATTTGTTTCTAAGAGTTTTTTCAGTAAAAATTTAAATCTCTTCTTGTCCTCCACTAGCGTTAAACTAACTGGAAGTCCATTCCATGCATGCATAGCTCTATATGTAAAGGTCCTCATAATGCTATTCGATCTTACTATTGGCAAGAGAAATGTTCTGGCCACTGCATGTCTGGTTTTATACAGTATTTGTGTTTTTTGTCGCTAAACAGGAGATTTTCATAAGTAATCCTTGGACATTTGGCCAACATAATACTTTTCAAGGAGGATAATAAAGAGTATAAGAGTCTGTTTTTCACTGACAGCCATTTTAGTTTACTAAGCATTACTTTTGTGCTCGTCATGTAGTCACAGCCTAGCACCATTCGAGCTGCGCGGTTCTGTACTGCATGAGGCAAATGGTGGTCAAACCAGATACTGACTGGTTTACTGACTTCCCTGACACCTCCAATGAAGCGAAACTGAACATTTCAGTGTGTCCTTTTATTGTAGACACCCATGAAAAATGAGAGCAAAAACAAAAGTGTAAAAACTTGTGTTGAGTGTATAATGGCTCACTTACAACCACTATGACTGTAACAGGACTAAAACAGATTCGAACAAGGGCTAAATTATTATTTTATCAGTTCTCAAGAGATCACAAAAGCAAATGTCAAAAGGTTAAAGTTAAGAAAGATCGTAAACAAATATTCGTCACATTAAGGCGCATTGAGTTGCCTTGTGTACGAAATGCGCAGTATAAATAAAGTTGCCTTGCCTTGCCTTATCAAGTCACCCACACCGAGAAAGTCATGGGCTGTATTTCCCCCAGTGCACAGGGTTTTCTTTTCTTTTTTCTTTTTTTTTTACATGTCAAATATGTATGGGTTCAGCGTAGCCCGAGTAGTTATTCAGCTGCATTGTTCTGCCCTGGGCCTGCTGTGTCACAGTGGCTGCTAATGGTCACCCTTCACTGTGTGTGTCCCAATAACAGCACAGTGAAACATGATCCGGAGTGTGCGCTCAGAGTGAATGTTTATCACTGAGGCTTTATGCGCCGAACGAGCACAAATGACCAGCGTGAAGCATTTTCTTAAAACCAAACGATCTTTTTTAACTTGTAATCGTACGGGAGCCGTAGACAATCGTTCATCATGCAAGGGAAACGTGTTTACAGTTGGTTGTGGTGTAGCTGATAGCCTTCTTGCCATGAGGGGAAAAGAAAAATGCATTTGTTGACTACAAGCTGTTGTTTAAATATACAGAGCATGACATTGACAACATGGCAACGCTTTTTAATGACATTTAAAGGGGGGGTATTATGTAAAATCGACTTTTTCAAGCTTTATATCATGTTATTATGTCATTCCCTCATTAAACACATGCCTGGAGTGTTGCCTTGGCTCATTCACATATTTTGAGTAATCAGTAAAAACTTAGACGGCAGCCATTTTAGGTGTAGCTATGCCTCAGTCCTCCTAAGAACGCCCCCACCTCCTGGAGACGCCTCTGGACCTTTTGTCACCAGCCAAGCCACCAACCACTGCTCCTCAGCTCAGCAGAGCCCCCTCCCCGCACAGTGTTGTTGTTTAGATGCCACAGCAGTGTGCTGAAGGGGGCGTGTCGGAAAGCTTCTTAAAGAGACAGAGGCCTATTTCAAGACGTTCAGTACAGCCATTTTGAGAGAGCAATTGTATTCAAGGCAGTTATTTTAATTGACTGCATATACAGACCAACAGAAGGTTACGTCATCATTGTAGTATGCTATAGACTGGTGCTATGTGATTGAAAAAAAGCATAATACCCCTCTTTAAGGCCTTGATTTTGGCGAAATTAATTTAACGATGCTTAATGCTTTTTACTGCCAACATCAGACAAAATAAGGCATTGTCAAGTCTTATAAATAAAAAGTCTTGAATTATAAATGTAAACATGAACTCCGTAAGGACACATAGATTAGATAATGTACTTACAATTATTAAAGCTGGGCTACTTTTTGTTGTTGTAAAGTCAATTTGTTTTTACCACCACAGAGTATGTTGTAAACACAGCCAAAAACAGACCTTGTTGAATGCTCTTCACACATTTTTTTATTGAGCGATAGAAGATCAGATAATTGCCACCGCTCAAAGCTGTACACGGGCTTGAAACGTGCATAAAAACTATTTCCCTGAACAATTCGGCCATGCAGGAGGGATTGTGAGAGCTAGAAACCAGTTTGGGCCAAATGATGAAATGTCATAGTTTGTGCAGGAAAATCAGGCACTCCAGCTTTAATACAGTACCAGTCTGTAAATTGAATATGTATGGCCCATATCATTCTGTCACCATCGTCTATTGTAACCTTGTCATGAACTGATGGGACACCACACACCACATCCATCACCTGTCTCACCACTGTCCCTTCCTTGAACCACTTTTGATGGGCACTGACCACCTGCAACACCAAAGAGCGGGAGGTTCGGAGATGCTCTTAATCATCGAGCTGTTACCGTTCGGCCTTTGTCAATCTCAAATTCACACAACTGCCTATTTACCATCCTTCAGACATGACAAACTCGAAATACTTTTCCCTAAATTCCACATTTACCTCCCTCTCCGGTGTTATGTACAGACTATGCTGGATTAGCCTCTTGTTAACTGCACTCCTTGTGTTTCCAGTCTGCAGTGTGCAAATGAGACTGGGATTAGTTTGGGCCAGCAATTCCAAACTGCAGCTTCAGAGCCCACAAAACCCACGACTGTGTTACTGTGCGATATCAAAATCAAAACATTTATTCATCTTTCTGCGGATTTCATCATGCACTGAACTTTTCTTTCACACTGTGTAATGCACCACTTCAAATAAAGAAAATAAAAGTTCTAGTGTTGACAGCGTCTCTTGTTCCTAAAACCGTGCAATATCTTTTGTTTCTGTCACCCATATGTAAATATAGCGCATGTTGTTGCAGTACTTTTCAAGAACAAAAATGAAGTAGTGAAAAAACACATTTATTTATTTAAATGCTTTTTGTATTAGTTTTGTACTCCCTTTTAAACTGAAGTACTAAAATACAATATCATGTAAAATTCATGCTTCTTTATTGTGTTGCAAACAAAGTTCTCTTTTTATCTTGTTCGTGTTTTTATTGATTTTGGACAGCAAATAAAAGAGCATTTACCCCTGAATTAGAATATGGAGTTTGACGTGCTCTATATCATGACATTTACGGGACTAATTTAGCGCCATAGCAGATTTTTCTGACTTATATCATATTATATTATACGTTATATTCCCTAGTTACGGAAAAAAGTAATATTTTCGTAACTTGTAACTTTTGTAACAGTGTAAACAATACGTTACAGTGCCTAACGTTATTTGTATTTTCTCTGTAAAACTATGTATGAAAATAAAATAAAAACTAAAGAATTTATAAGTTTTTAAAGTTTAAACTTTTAAAGTTTAAATCCTTGAACTGTTCAAATTTGTGCTACACCTTTTGAGAGTTTGGTCTTTGGTCTCATTGTCACTTCAGATATTTCATTTGATGAAGTGAAACTGAAGGCAACAATTCTTGTGAAATGTTTTATTAAAGATATGTGAGGGACTAGCCCGAACAGAGGAGCATTTGGATCACAAAAGCTTTTTGTGAGCGCTCTGACAGAATACAGCTCTGTTCTTTCAGATTAAGGCCGGGCAAATTTTGCTCAAATTGATTTGCGACGGTATGTGTAATAAGGAAAGTATAGGAACATTTCCTCAAGTGAGAAGTGAGCAGTCGTTCACTTTTCTCGTTTACTACATACTGTACATCTAACTTTGTAAAATGGCATTGGCAGGTTCGTCATAACGTTGATTAGATTCGTCAGCAATCACACATTGTGGTTGTGGGCAAACTAAACATTGTACTATTGACAAAACAAGATAACTTTTAAGATGTGATAACAGTTAGGTGGGTGCTATTTGAACATTGTTATCGACCGTATGCAAATATTATGTATTTCTGCACTACTATTTGATTAATATATAATATCATTTTTGATTGGGCATTTTCTTGACAAGTGCATTTCTCCATTGTGAGATCAATAAAGTTCTATCTTATCTCATCTTATACAAATAGGCAATGATTTTTGTTTCATTCCAATTACAAATTTACGGAAAAAAAAGACTTTCGATACTCAACCATTTTAAATTGAGTGGAGGAATAAAATGAATATTAGTAATTTGTCCATGTAATATTTATTACATTTAAAAACGTATTGATGTTTTGAAATGAGGATTGATGCTTATAAACTGAAAGATCCACATAAAGATATTGATATGTCCTATGTCCCCATCAATACAGAGTGATCAGGTTCCCGATACCTAATCCCATCCAGCCATCCATTTTCTTTATCCGGGCCGGGTCACAGAGGCAACAGTCTCAGCAGAGATGCCCAGACTTCCCGATCCACGCACACCTCCTCCAGCTGTTCTAGGAGGATCCCGAGGCGGCACCAGGCCAGTTTCGAGACATAGTCCCTCCAGTGTGTCCTGGGGCTTCCAGAGAGGCCTCCTCCCAATGGGACATGCCTGGAACACCTCCAGAGGGAGGAGAACAGGAGGCATCCGAAACAGAGGCCTGAGCCACCTCAACTGGATCCTGTCACTGTGAAGGATAACTATCAATACCCATGTTACAGTATTTACATTACTTACCCTCTTGTAATGGAGAGACCTTTCCCAAAATTTCAAAAAATTGACAGAAATCGTTATTTTTATGACGTGACCCTATAACCTTTTCCAAGATTGGGAAATGCATTAATCTACTCATTGCCATTTCCACATTGAAAAACTTTACTGGATTGTTGTTCTGTGTAGGTGGATAATCACTGCTGTGCACGTTATGAGTGTGCATGGACATAGACTATTGATTTTTATGTCTCTACAAGACATTGTTGAGTAAGCTGAGTCTGTCATATTGTTAATGAAACCAAACACAAGGACATAAGATACAAGCTACCACTCGCAACATGCTTGTGTTTTGAGCTCTTGTGCAAGAATAAAATAAATCATGACTCCTGATATTTTGCTAATGGAGCCGTATAAAACAAATGGCTTAAATAAGTCTGTTTTGCATACAAACCTTTTATTGTTTTTCGCAATTCATAGGACACTGTTCCTTACACATACAGTAGCCACATTTCCCTAAACCAAGAATGTGCTCTGAGAGGGAGCGAGTAATGGTTTTAAAACTGGGAATTGTGTTCAAGGTTTGACAAAATAGTCCTTATTTGTTTATCAGTGAATGCTATTTATAGTTTCTTATCAATCGATCAAAAAAAGTTGTGTTTTATATCTGTTTAATCTATTTGCAGATGAACTTCTTTAATCCGTCAGATATTGCAGTTATTTTTCATTTTACAACAAACAAAACAAGCACGAGGACATTAATCCTTTGATGCCCAGAGGATGGATTATTGTTCTGGGTGTCACAATGAACGTAATAGAAGAAATATGGCAACAATTTACTGGCCATGTCTGACTCATACATTAGAAATTAGATGGGAACATAAACTATAAGCATGAGCAGTAAATCACAGTCACAGTAATTAATCACACTGCTGTATTATTTCAGCATTAGCCTTATTGACAAAGCTGCAGTGTTCAAGGCACGACAATGACTGGGCAATGGTCAAAAGTAACCAAGTAATAGTTGATACAAGTAGAATTAGCTTATACTATATAGAGCAAATATCCAAAAATATTATTCAAATATATAATGAAACGCATTGGATAGTGGCTGATTGACTGGTGACATATCAGCAAGAGAAAGCGTGAATGCCACATGCTTTGGCAAGGCCATGATATTTATCAGATTTTACGACCGGTCATGGTAACCTATGGCAACAGTGTCTCTCACAACTTTTCCTGGGGTAGCTTTGACTGTGGAATCTTGCTTCTTACCAGTGTCACAACTTGAGGCTCAACAAATCCAACACATTGTATATACAGTAAGACTCCTCTCGTTACTATTACTTGATTGCACGCTTTCCTTTTGCATCCCCCTGAGTGTTCCTTGAGAGCTGATGTAACAAGTACATTTCTCCATAGTGAGATCAATGAAGTCCTTTCTTGTCTTTATCTTATTAGAATTTTAGTAGTAGTATTTATTTATTTAATTTATTTATTTGTGCTTCATTTGTCATTGTACAAGCGAACAACGAAATAGTGTTTTTGCAGGTCGGGGAAATTATAGCACCTGGAGGAAACCTGGCTGCCCACCTTCAGTGCTCCTCTGATCCTCTGTAACGGTGCAGCGCCTCCTGGGTTTGTCCCTATTTCAGAGCGTGGTGTCCTGCACTGGTCAGCTCCTCTACCTCCTCCTTCCTCTTCCTCCTGCGCAGCTCCCTCCGGTCCACAACAGTCTTTCCTCCATCTCCAGGGAAGAGCTTAGCAGTTCATCTGTTTGATTCTCCAGTGAACGTCCATTAGCCAGAACAATAAAAGGCATGTGTGACTCAGCTGTGAGTCTCGCCCGGATGCCTCCTCGTTTGTCCCATTTTTGCTTCCTGTAGCGCCTCTTGTGACGCTAAATAAAGCTCACGTTCTGTATTCCATGGAAATGTGTCATTTGTCGTGATTTATCATCGACCCTAACTACATATTTTATTAGTGAAAACGGGTCTGCAAAATGCATTATCTCTTGTTATCCTAGTTACCAAGCTATTTCCACCCTGTTACCATGTTATTACAGTGCCGTAAAGTCAAGCTAAAAGTAAAGTTTTAAAGTACCATTTTCCCTGTGACACATATACTTGCATCATTGCCCTTGTCCTGTACTTTCACAATAGAAATTGGATACATCCAGCACTCTGAATGGAGATTGTCCCAGGATGCACTGAGGCAGAACAGGAAGTGTTATCCACAGCAGAGGGGTTGCGGGGTCGCCCAGAATGTTGGTCCCATTTGGAGTCGGCCCGTCCTGGGTCTCTTCGCTCCGCGTCTGTTTGTGTCAGTCGGTGTGGAATCAATTTCTCCAGCCGCCTTCGGGGTCCATCTACATTTTTCAATTCATTTATACTCATTACCAGGAAATAGCCGGCGGCAGAAGCAATTTAAGCACCTGTAATATGAGCCCTCGCACCGATATGATTTCATGTCACACTGTTTTGGTTTTTGAATCGATGTCATCAGCGATCATGGGAAGTGGGAAATGTTGGATTGTTGTGGGGCAAATGTGGCGCATTGCCAAGTCACGACAAAGGCAATGCAGCAACAAGATTTTCAGTGAACTAGTTAAGCTAGACTGTATTATCAAAATAAAACAACGACAAAACCCCTAACATTCCAAATATGCTGCATTTTTCCCCCTCGTATACTCCAGATCACATTATTTTGCCTGACAGAGCAGTTATATAAGCTCATACCACAATGTGCAAATCTGTCCCTATATTTAATTACAACAGAAACACAGTTAAATTAAAAATAACATGAATTAATCAAATACTAAATTAAAACTGCCCTTCACATTGGGATGCATTATATTGTCGTCATGTCCTCAGGCATTTCACCCATCGTGACAATGTATGGATGCGGTGTGTGAAACAGAGTGAGGGTGGAGTGATAATTTCTCTCAAACATCAGCCTGAAGGTGCAAACGTGCTGACGTAAACTGCTCTTCATTGTATGTACTTGTTGTGGTTAAAACAACAGATGAACAAGTGACTGTACTGTATTTCCGCTGCATCATCCGCAGACCAAAGGCGAACTCCCTTCCCCTTTTATCCCAGAAAACAGACTTGAGGCATCTTAACTTTGAAAGACACTTTGGCAAAAACAAACAACAAATGCTGCTGGGTGTGTTCTCTGAGGATGTGGAAGTGTGGAGGCGGTGAGCTCGCTGGGGCCCCCCGGAGGACGGGCTGTCAGAAGTCCTCTGCACAGATGAAAGGGCTGATAAAAGCCCACATCTTTGATCCAGGGCTATACACCTTAATAGGAAGCTGCTAAAGTTAGCCCATGGGTTTGACGCAGCACAATAGGAACAGGCAGGTTTACTATTGTCGACTTACTGCACATCGCTTTAGAAAGATCATGAAAGGGCAGTGTATTTTGAAGAAATTCACCATCAGCATGTTTCTAGGAATGAATGCAGAATATGATTACATACTGTATAAAGCTTTCCATCCTCTTGCTGCATAATTGAAATTTGGAGCAACAACCAAAATTAAAGGAACAGTCGACTATCCATACTGAGATATGTTCTTACCTTAGCTTAGATGAGTTGATGCGTACCTGTCTGGTATTTATGCGTGCGCTCAGTCACGCGAAAAGACCAATCATATTGTTAGCATTTAGCTTCTCCTCCTCTCCTCTATGGACCCAAACGGGATGAAGTTAGAAGCGACCAAGCTCTTCCACATTTTCCCTATTTAAAAATGGTTACGTGAGTAGTTACATGATCCAAGTAACACAAAATTAAACATGTCGATTTTCTAAGCACCTAAAAAGAGCTACTATATTGTAACCTACAGTATATCATAGAATTTTTTAAGCACTCAACGCACTTTAGTAATAAGGTAGAATCGCTGTAAGGTATGGAACTCCACAGAGACAGACCTGGAATTGAACCCGTAACCTGCAACTGAGTCAAATGATCTGGCATATACTGTAGTTCAGAATGTAAACTTGGACACTTAACTAGTGATTGAAATGGTACTACAAATCTGAGAAACCTTAAGTTGCATATTGAGGACATCGAACCGAGGCCTCCATTACAGTAGACCACCGATTTGTATTTCCCAGATTTTCTAGCAGAATAGAGAGAATCGGAAAGTGTTCTCCGCATTTTCAAAGCTCATAATGCATCGTCGGTCCTGTTCTAAGCCGGAAAAAGTTCAATTGTCTTTTGTTCTCTGGAGCTGTTATCTGATCCACACAAAAGCACAGCTTCTCATTGGGACATAATAACAGACGGACGATGCCAGACTGTCCAGGGGTGAGTGGGTAGCTGTCCACCGTCACGCTCCATCAGCAGAAACAGGTAATGCCCGGGCAGCGTCCCAGGGTGGTTGCTATAGCAATGAAGAGAGTGGTCAGTTAGATTTGGAAGCTATTGGTCAAGCAACAGATGGGCAAGAACAAAATGAAAGGCTGCGCATTTTCCTTCTCGGTAAACAACAATATTGCCCAAAATATCAGAAATGCTGTGAACTAAACCGGCCCATGGGAGACTGTGTGAGTGTATGAGACTTTGAGCACACCTACTCCACAAAATTGAACTAATGTGTATTTATTAGATAATGCTATAGTTGACTGATTGTAATCGGCTGTTTACCCGCCACAAAACAGTGGTATACTGGTGTTGGACATACTTATCATTTACACATATGCACATTATGTCCTCCAACACCGTTCTCCACTTAAAATCTTTGGAGAAGATAGTTTCATTACTCAGTGGGAAACCATTTTCAGCCACTCTGCCTCGTGTGAACTGGACACATGAACAGCCATGTTGCAGCCTCGGACTAAACAGTGATTGCCTAGCTCACAATCTCAAAATATCATGTTTTTATGCTTTTTACATTTATATTTAGTCAAATAACAGTCTGTAAATGATTTCTTGACTTACTTTTACTTTGAAATACTCCATACACTGTAAAATGTAAAATTTGTTTCAACTCAAAAAACTAATTCCAAGGGCTGCCAAGAAATTTTATGTGTAACCAATAACCATTTTACAATCTAGTCGATTTGAAATTTGAGATTCACCTCTTTCGTTCAATTGTATTCTTAGGTTGACATAACTGTTTCCAGTTGTCTGAAGTGAAAAACCTAGGTTGACACAACTGATTTAATTTGTAACTGATGTTTTTCACTTCAGACAACTGGAAAAAGTTATGTCAACCTAAGAATACAATTGAACGAAAGAGGTGAATCTCAAATTTCAAATCGACTAGATTGTAAAATGGTTATTGGTTACACATAAAATTTCTTGGCAGCCCTTGGAATTAGTTTTTTGAGTTGAAACAAATTTTACATTTTACAGTGTAGTTGCCTCAGAAAGCCACAACATACAAACTTTTTCAGTAAGTTGAAACCGAGCTAAACTTTCTTCTTCTGTCTAGTCACGGCGATTATAAAAGTATATGTTTGGCACACAGCGCCACTTTCTGGACAAATACATGCACTGCAGTTTCATTGTTCCACATGAATTTTGCTGACACACATTATTTATTTGTTTAAGCAGATAAGACATCATTGCTGCATTTTCCTGGAGACTACTGGTCATTGCAGCGTTATCCTGGTGACAATTCCCGTGTAAAGAGCCCAAAATGTATGTTTTAGTGCAGAACCTCTGTGTATACTGTGGCGGAGAAATAAATGTTGTATAAATCTCAGTATTTTAAGCAAGAAATTAGACAGGCAACCTAAAAGAAAATGTAGAAAATGTAAGTTTTCTTTTAGGACTTGATTGGAGGAGGAAGAACTGATGCAACATTTTGGCAAATTATTTCACAATTAAACCATTGTACAGTAATAAGACATTACAGTAATGAGCATTCCTGATTTTGTGACTAAACTGAAGATTAACAAGAAGATGTAATTACACACTTATCACATCAGAACATAATTGATTAAAAACATGTTTTTTTTAAAGATATATTTTATGACTAGAACTATCAAACCAGAGATATTCTGAAATACAGAGGATGGTTGCACTCTGCTTGTCGGTCTACATCAGCCGCGAAAATGGTGCTATTGCTTCCTCCGGTCTGAAACTCTTTTGTGAGATGTCCAGCTCACACTGTGTCAAACTATGACTCAGGCTGATGGTGAAGAGAGACATTTCCTCTCCTTGAGCCGCCTAAGTGCACTCAGAGTTGGATTGTCTTCTCTATTTCCCCAGTATTACTCTTACCAGTAAAACGATCAGTTACAGCTGTTTTCGTGGATGTGTACAGGCTGTTGTACATGACCTGATGAGGTATTTTAGCACCGCAATGAAAATAGAGTCACACATCCCTAACCAAAGAGTATTTTACTTACAATAAATCATTTACGTACTTGCCAAATATGACAGCCTCTGACCAATTCCAATCACATAGTCACATTAAAAAATACTGGCAAGGCTGCGTTAAATACTTTGCCCACGGACACAACAACACCATGCACTGCTAGTCGGGATCGAAGCAGTAATATGAGTTGCTTCCCACATAATATGAACTGACACTCTGTCAATCAATCAATCAAACTTTATTTATAATACACATACACATAATTTACAATAATTAGGACTAAATGAATAGATGTCAGTTAAAAGCTAAGCTAAAAAGGTGGGTCTTGAGCCTGCTCTTAAATACATGAACGTTCTCTGTGGTCCTGAGCTCCTCCGGCAGGCCGTTCCAGAGGTCGTTCCATAATATTGGAAAGACGCCTCGCCGTGAGTCTTTCTGTTCACTTTAGGAATAACTAGGAGACCCCTGCCGGAGGAGCGAAGGGCCGTGAAGGTTCATAAGGTAAAAGCAGTTCTGAAAGATAAGAAGGACCAAGACCATTAAGACATTTAAAAACCATTAGAAGAACTTTAAAATCGACTCTGGACTTCCTCATTGTCATTTTCAGCCCAAAGACCTCCCCCTTTCTGAGCAGCAATTCACCACCTGCTTGTGTACAGCCTGCACATTGGGAGCACTCATTATGGGATATAACTCTCAGAGTATAGCCCTGGCCACACTGCATGGATCCGCTCCACTGCTGCCTAAATCGCTCCGTATTCTGAAACATGTTCAAGCTCTCGTCACTCAACTATCCCCACATATCGACACTCTAAAGTAGCCTCTACAATCTACTGGCTTCTAACAAGAAATGTCAGAATCTTTTCCACACAGAGCATTATTTCAAAGCTGTTTCTTCTTCCAAGTACATGTTATCACACTGCCATTTAAATGCTGTTAGATCTGGATCAGATCTTTTGTAGCACAGTCGGACTTCAAAATAGAAATAATCTGACAGCGTCTACAAGAAAACCTTTTAAACATCACCACCTGTGATGCAGCACATTGTTATCCGACATTGTTGAAGCTATGGTGTTGTCCAGTAAATCACGTAGAGCCAAGAATAAACCACATGAAGCCATTTTGTTGGTCCATGCAAAATTAAGCAAAATTCAACACATTTTGTCAATGGTTATATGCTACAACCAAACAAATATCAGTAAGTTAGGCAATCATCACTGGTATTCTCAACATATGTTTCTACATCATGCTAAATTAACATTTTAACCTTGTTACAATGCTAATCCCTTATCTAAAACATCCCCAAATCAGTATGTGGCTTCATTCCTGCATGTCTGAGCGATCCTCGCTAATCCCGCTCTCTGAGCGGAAGAAACACTCAACTGAACATGATTGCGTAGCCTTGAGCTGACCCGCCCCTCCAGGAAGTGCCTTCTGCTCTTGAACAGTAAACACGCCCCTCACACCTGTGCGCCGTGGCTGCGCGATCTTTTTACAGACTCTGCACTGGACAACAGCAGCCCTTTAGGGCTAAACATGTGTAAGTAAGTATGTAAGTAAGTGCTTTATTTGTCATTGTACAACTGTACAACAAAATTGCGTTTAGGTGTTGAGTTAGTCCTGAGCAGTGTTGGGCAAGTGACTTTAAAAAAGTAATTAGTTATAGTTATCCACTACTTGTTACAGTATGATAAAAGTAACTTGTTACTGGACAAAGTAAAAAAACTGCAAGATAAAGCGCTCATCGTCATGTTGGAGTTAGAATCACTTCAACATGATTACAGATTCAGAACCAGCGTTGCTTTCAGTCTTTGACCCAGACTCAACCACAGACACAAACGCAGCAAACTCAGAAGGAAACTGCTACAGCAACAGCGAACGCACCGGCCTTAAACAACTGATCTGACGTCTTTAAGCAGTAGACGATGGGCAAACACATTTACTAAATGCACAATTGATAACAGGACACATCCAGGCTAATGTCAGCTCCTATTGCCGAGTTTAAACTACGATAGATGAAGCACAAAGTTAAATAAACATCTGCGCTCGGTGTGCTGACTTACCCACATCGTCATGGACTTCTGTAAACTCCACAAACACGCAGCAGCTCCTGCACCTCACGTCTGTCGTCACCAGCTTTAAATCTGTCCAGAGTCGTCAAATATTGAAATATATCCATAAAGTCCGCTCGTGTGACAGGCCGATTTGTTCCAGCTGTAGTGAAGAAAAACAACAGACCGCGTGGGGCTTAAACCAATGAATGCGCCGGACACACTTCTCTCCTGCAAATCAGCCTATCAACGTTAGCGTTGCCCGAGTCATGCTGTTTCTCACTTCCTGAAACAAGTCGCTCCATGACCAAAAAGAAAAAACCCAAACAAAAAGTCACCTTGTGTGGCAGGTGCACGTCAGCGGCAGGTGCAGCAGTCGCAAACTCCCTGATTGGCTGCCACGTGCGTCCAGCCTGTAAACGCGGAGCTGTCGCTGAAGTATAAACCAGCCTTTACTTACACAGAAACGGGAACGCGGAGGAAACAGTAATTCATTAGATTACTTGTTACTGGAAAATCAAACAGAGTTACTAACGCCGTTATTTATAAACGCTGTTATTCCCAACACTGATCCTTAGCCGCTGTGACTGTGTAACTGGCCAAAGTGATGTGAGGTGCGGGACTTGAGAAGATCCTGAGCATCAGGTTTGAGAAACAGAATATACAGTGTTTGCATGTTTCAAGTTGAACATGCAGCAATACCTAACATATTGTTCAGACAGAAGTTGATTTTTGTTTTATTATATAACAAATATGTGGCTTTTTTTTTGTCAGTGGATTAGTTTAAAGTCCATTCCCTGAATCACCACACCCGACTTAGGGAGTGAATATATAGGGACAAGAGACAAATGGAAGGTCCCGGGTGATGATTCCCACCTGGACGGGTCCTTTCTGTGTCGAGTTTGCACGTTCTCCCCATGTCTGCATAGGTTTCCTCCAGGTACTCTAGTTTCCCCTACCACTAAAAACATGTACAATAGGCCAGTATGAATGATGTGTGCCTGAATGAATGATGGTGGTCAGAGGGACCGTTAGCGCAGATGTGTGCAGTCGCGACAGCGTCTCCCCCTGGAGAGGCTGTAGCTACAAAGGTAGTTTACCACCACCATGGATGGAGTGAATGTAAAATTGTCTCATGTAAAGCGCTTTGTGACCATGTCTGTGAAAGGCGCTATATAAATAAAGTTCTTCTCCTTCAGTGTCACTCGTTACTTTGTATGTTGACATCAGTCTGCCCAGGGACTGCAGGTGGAAATTAGCACAAGTGCTACAACCTGGTACAACGCATCTCTCCTTTCTGAGGTTAATGTATATTGTACACTGTCCCTGTTCAAATAAATAAATAAACTAAACTAAAGTAAAACTTATATGTGATTGTCAGTTCAATGCAAACCTATGTGACTCCATGTGAGTCACTGCATTGAAACCCAAGTGAATGTAATGGCAAACAAGTAGAGAGCTTTTGATTGATAAGTGGAATGAAAAGAGATTTTTATGCACTGGTTCGAAGGTTTTATCCACTGTGGCATTACCAGTTTTTAAACTTAAAGCAAAAAGCCTTAGAGCACCTTTTTCCAGTTTTCCTGGATGGCATTGTATGGCTCTTAATTTAATTTTGCCAATACCACCACCACTCGTCTTGCTACACAAGGTTAGGCTTTGATCAATTCTAACTTGGTTAATAGGAGATGGACTGGTAAAGCGATATATGGCTGTTTGAAGGGAGCTGAATCTGAGGAATGTTCATTTCAAAGAGCAAATGGTCTTTATCGCATGATGACTATGCAGGTTGGAAATACTGACTATAAAAAGGAGCGTCCGAATCTGTATACTTTTGGCACAACCATTGCCTATTATCTTGTAGACCAGTGGTTTTCAACTACTGTAATGTATAGCTTATGGACCCACCTTAAACCAAACAAATACACAAAAACCTTGGTCCTTTGTTGGGCTATTCAGTATCAAAATACAGCATTTCCTAATTGAGATCTGTTGATTCAAACATTGATTATGATGCTGACTTAAACAGTGACTAACTCACTAGTTGAGAAGCACTGTTGTAGACAATACTGTATCAAACGTGGGTGACGAATGACTCTATTATTGTATAAACTACAACTGAAGCCACAGCCACAACGGGGTCGACTGATGGAAGTGATTTACTGTAATATTTGTAGCAGAAATATTAAATAGGCAGGCGATCAGAGTCCTCAATAAACACTGCCCTGGTCTGACCCGTCCACTCACATCATGCTTTTCATCATGCCAGACTCCCACACCCGCCTCCTCTGAACTGGTGTTTGTATTGGTGCAGCACTTACATCATTTACATTGGGTCGCTATCAATGAAAATATGGTTCTCCTGTTTCCTAATATTATGGGATACAGTCAATTATCAAATAGCGGCTCATCCAGTTTTGTTGTAGCACTTGCTGTCCCCCAAATTCAAAATAATACATTGTAATACATTCTCATTGCCCTGCTTGCACACCTATACTTCTCTCCATCATGGGAACAGGGCCAGGCAGGTGCTTCATAATTTATCAGTGAAATAAATGCTTTATAAAGAGCGAAGCAGTCGGCTCCGCTCCTCCAGCTCTAATCCTGTTTATGTGCTCCTCCGCGGATCACTTAGGTTTCAAATGTACTGTAAAATCAAAAGGAATTGGCCTGTAGGGAGACATTGAACGTGGACATGCCCGAAAGTGTTTAGAAGCGGCTCGGTAAAAAGAGAAAATGAGAGTGGAGATATATAGGCCAGAGAGGAGCAGGCTAGCAGACTGTTGGCCTGGAGAGGAAAGTTTAAAATAGCTCAACTTATGTAGCGCCATCTGAACTCCAACTGCGGCAGAAAAATAGCGCCATCTTCTCAGGAGATTTAGGTCAAGATTTTGTTTGTGTATTTACATTGCTTTAGAGAGTAACTATCTGCTTCTTCTGAGAGTTCACACACTGTTCTTGGAGAAGTGTGGGCAAAGTAGAATGATGTTATAATATAGTAATAAATGGATGAAGATTCATTTGCATGGCTATTAACCTAAAAACGATTTCTTAAAGGTGCTATCCCTGATTTATTTTTCTAGTCGTGGAGTTAAACTGGTTTATCCTCCTTTAGTATATTATATAAACTCAGACATTTGTGAGAAAAAAAAACATAGTGCATTTGATTATGAAGCATTTGTATCAATGTCATGAAGTTTCAGGCTAGTTTTCTTGTGTTTCTGTGAAAGTGACCCTGAAATGTGACCCTGCCAGTGGAATGTACCTATAAACGTGTCCCTGTGAAGATTTGGGATGTGACAAAGTTTAGGGAAACTAGGAATGAGTTTGGATCACAACTAACATTTTCATTTGGTGGCTTAAAAAATAGGCCCCGTTTTTCCATACTGAGATATGTTCTTACCTGAGCTTAGGCGAGTTGATGCGTATCTGTTTGGTCTTTGTGCGTGCGCTCAATCATGCAAATAGACCAAAGACGTTGTTAGCATTTTGCCTCTCCCAGCATATTCCTATAGCTCCAAACTGGAGTGAAGTTAGAAGCTACCAAGTTCTTCCACGTTTTCCCTGTTTTAATAGTCACACAAATAGTCACATGTCTGTGTAAGTTCTCAGTCGTACAGGAGTTGTCCATCTTCAACAAATAGTCACACAAAATTAAACATGTCGATTTTCTAAGTGGATAAAAAGGAACACTAATAATAATAACACCTTAGGAGTACTTCGACGTCCGCGCAGTAAAGTGAAGATATTACTGTGCAGACGTCAAAGTACTCCTAAGGTGTTATTATGCCTTGCAATATAGTACCCCTTTTTATCGGCTTAGAAAATCGACACGTTTAATTTTGTGTAACTATACTTGGATCGTGTAACTTTTCACGTAACTGTATTTCAATAGGGATAATGTCGAAGAGCTTTTTAGCTTCTAACTTCACTCCAGCATAAAATGCTAACAAAGTCTTTTGGTCTTTTTGCGTGACTGAGCGCATGCACAAAGACAGGACGGGTGCGCATCAACTCGTCTAAGCTAAGGTAAGAACATATGTGACCCGTCATGGTTTCCAGAGAACCAAGTCGGCAGACTCACTTTCTCGCAAATGGAGGAACAAGCAAATTTTTTTTAAATTGGTGATTTTCAAAAAATAGTTAAACCGTTTTTACATACTGAGATTATCTCAGTATGTAAAAACGGGGGCCTATTCCTTTAATCCTCTTTCATTGTTTGGAACAAGGAATTGGGCCTCTGATTATCTTCTTGTTGTGCGCAGTCGACATAATATTTATATGGCATATATGGAACACACATAGCCATACTCAAAGTATGCAAACTATACTTTTTCATAAATGAATAAACTAATGTAAAACACGCCAGCTTTTACAAGCAATTGTTGGACAATTTTATAGAGGCATGTTTCTGAGAGCTGAATGTAACAAGTGTATTTCTCCATTGTGAGATCAGTAAAGGCTAGCTTATCTTATCTTAGGCTACTGTAGGCCATATATCTTTAATATTTTTTACCATATCCAACACAAGTAACAACATTAGGGTGACCAGATTTTCTGACTAAAAAACTGGGACACTAGTTTGCATGGTCAACCAGGGAGCCATTTATTGACTGTTTTTCCAACGCTAAATGGTAAACCTGCTTGTTAATATCTTACACCATGCACCAATCAACATTAACATGATAGACTTGATATTTTTTATTGGTTTCTACTTGGTAATGGAAATGCAAATGCATGGCCCAAAGACATGAATTTTCAAGTTTGTTACTTTGTGGATCATATTGGCCAAAAACGGGGACACTTGGGACAGATCCTGTGTAAAACTGTGACAAATGAATGGTTTTGGAGGAATGTGTGGGACATGGGACAGAGGACTCAAAACTGGGACTTTCCCGGGTAAACTGGGACGTCTGGTCACCCTAAACAACATATTGTTGGACTGTATTGGCCACTGAGCATAACTGTGCTGTATCTGACCCTCTGCAGCTGTAGCCCACATGCATACTGGATACATGGACCCAGTGTCGAGCATGAAATAGATTTGCATAATTTGAGTATGAATTTGTGTTTCGGCTGAGCTCCTAATCCCGGAGCGTGAATCCTGACTTCCAGAGTAAACTCCAGAGCATGTCTCTGCACATTTATGAAGGCCAACCCCCCCAGAGGCTCTAATCCATGAAGCATTAAAGAATCCCACAGCTTTAAGAGTCCGTTCTTCAGACAGATGTTTGGAAATGTTTAGACACCTCATTGTTTCTGTCATTTTTCATACCTTATTTAAAAATCAGCGTGAGGAAAAGGGTAAAATAAAACCTGTCAATGTGTCGACACACGTGCACGTCCGCACTTTACCAATGTTACGCGGCGGTCACTCCTCTCCCTCCTGGTTAAATACAGTGAGGCTTATAGACACAAAGCGAGGAGAAATGCTCTTTAATCGGCTCCTGAAGAGGAAGGTTTCACTGCAGCAGGAAGGGAAAGACTGGAAAGAGAGACTTACCTTGATGATTTAAAGTTGATCCATTTGCCTCGTCAGAGCAGTAATCCAAACGTACTCATGCAGAGTGTATTCATTCATCTTAACGCAAAAAGAGACATCAAAGCAAGAGTAGTTCGGCCTGAGATCGGCCACATTCACACCACACAGGCCGCTCCGAGATCACCTGTTTCTTTTTTTTTCTTCTTTGTTTAATTGACATACAGGACAAAAACATTCATACAACACATAGGCAGAAACACATGAGGTCACAAATAACAAAAGGTAGATGGAATAGGATATACAGTTGAGTGTTTTGTGTGTGAAATATTGGGGTGTGTGGAGTGAATGTGTGTGTGGATGTATGTATTATGAAACAAAAACATAAGATAGAGGGGGAAAGTAATTAATAATAATATATAACAAAATATATAAAAATAGTAATGATCATGGTAATCAGTAACAATAGAAAGATAGAGAATATAACCATAATAAAGGAAACCTTCAGAGACATTTACCATCACAATAAACCAACATGAATTGCAATAATAGGATTAATAAGAAGAATAGTGAATGGATGAATAGGAAAGGGCTGAAAGTCCCTTTAGGTCGCCCTAGCTAGAGCCTGTGTGAAAACACCCTCGACTCGGCAGATGATGTGATCTGGACCACCCTGGGAACTTTCATTTAAACTACTTTTATACCTAGAAGAAAGGAGGCAGAGTGCTCACTGGATCGCCGCGTACAGTAGTAAAAAAAGTAAATTTGCTAAAGGAAAATAGCAAAATAAACTTACAAATCAGGTGCTCTTCAAACTCGTGGGGCAAAGCATACTAGGGTCACTTACCCTGATGAAGACTCAGTCGAGTTGAAACGCGTCGGTACACGCTTTTAAATAAACCACTATTTTTTGCCATTCAGAGTGCCTCGGCTCATCCTTTTTCCATTACTTTTATACCTACTTGCCTACATTTGACTGTAGTTGTAGTTGTATTTTTTATGCTAAATTGTAATTTTAGGCTTTTCAGCTTGGTACAATGTTCTTGCCTTATTAAAACATACTTGTGTTTCGAGCCAAAGCTTACAATAAAGCAACACTCTAAGGCTATTCTGGACGCTGGTTTGTTGGGAAGGGGACGGGGTAAGAGTGTAGGAGGTGCTTAGAGGTGATGAACTAAAAACAGCAATTGAGGGAGAGTTTGAACATGTGTGTAGATATGTCATTACATCGGAGTGAAATGCTGCTTGTTATGTCACAGCCGAAGCGCAAACATTTTATTGAGGTAAGTAATCTAGAACGACCCTAACTAATAGTCTGAAAAAATACATTTCTCCCGGTACTTTCACCTTTGCGCAGCGTGCTTATAAATGATGTATTTGTTTGTTCGCAGTTGCAGCGGTGGATTTGAATGATCACGCTGCCAAGTCTATCGACCTGTGGGAAAAGTAAGACAAAGTTAGCATACCAGCCAGATTTGCACTTGTATGTGATTCTGCAGCACAATGGCCAAGAGAAATGAGTCTGTTTTGCATCAAAACAAGATCTATGGAACGAATACAAGAGTCAAATTAGCATTTCCCCACACAAATACCTCCTTATTTCACAGACTAGACACAAATATTCAATTGTTACACTATGAACAAACACACAAACAGGAATTTTAGACTGCTAATGTGGTGAGAGCTCGGTGCCCATTATTCGAGGTCTCTGAAATTCTGTGCAAATTCACCGTGTATTTTGTGGCAAATGGTGTGTGCTGCTGCCATCATTTTAAGATCTGACAAATGCAGTGAGTAAAAAGCATCCCTGAAACATTTCTAACCTGTTATGCAGTGGTTATTCATCTATCAAATACATATAAACGGACATCAGCATATAATTTCCACAATCAGCCTGTGTCGTCATAACCATTCTCAACCACTTTGAGAGCAAAATGGTTGTCTAAGCAGCTGAAACCAGTTCCATTTGGATACAGGCAGCGTACCCAACTTGCCATGCACTGTGCTTTGCTAAGTGGCTTCTTGACAGCTACTTGTGACAGCAGGTATTTTAGTTCCCCGGTCACACTTACGACTCCTGTTTACACTCTGTAGTGATGTGAACGGCCTCCACTGGAGCATGTTTGCAGATTGTTGTACAAACTCTCCAGTCTGACAGAGATTTGCTGCTAAATGTAGAACGTGATGCTCTCATGGTTTGATGCAATACAGATTGGGGTTTTGTACTCCTAAAAGTACGAGAATACTTTACTGTATCTGTAATTTGGTAGAATGGGAAGGCATATTTGATTTTGCTGTTTGATTTTATAGGTAAGTTGTTTTATATGCATGTTTTGGTTTACTTTTGCTTGAGTGACGCTTCCCAGTTGGTCACCATGACCCCCGTAGACATGACTCCAATCCCTTGCCCTGCAAGTTAAGCACCTGTGCCACTGCGATCCGACGATTGCCCGGGTGGAGCTCAGTGTTTGGAGCTGTTTTCCTGGTTGCTCTGCTGTGTGCCTTAGGGCAGGACTACGGCGGGCCAGGGAGACGCTCGATCTGCGACCCAACAGACCTATTCTGCTCGTGGCGCGCCCTGATTTGGACCTCCCTGTGGGATATGTGCTTCACCTTCTGCACCTACAGTATAGTCTACTTTTAACCAACTTTTATTCCCATTCTAATATTTTTGGTATTTGTATTTATTTATTTAAAAGGGACAATGCATTTACAAAAAGTACAATGTACTTAAAATGCAGGATTATAGCTAAAGCTAATTTCCATCCTCTGGCCCCAACCGGACCAGGCCCAACCACACATCTTCCACCTGCACCCGCCCATATCATTGAACATTTTAAATTCTCTAATAAATTGTTAATCTTTTTAATTGTTTGCCCCTTATTTGGTTACACCGTTGCTCTCCAAGTCCACCAATAACTTAAAGCTAGTTCGGTCTTTTCCAAATTCCATTCTTCCATCCATAAAACTACTGTATATTCCTCCTTACATTATCCATAATCAGCAACTTAAAGCAGTACTAAGTAACGTGTTTACCTTAATAAATCCTTTCCGTAGTCCCTCTGGGGTAATCCAAGTGTTAATGGGATGATTGGAGGGTCTTTCATCTCCCCCTGGTGTCTCTGGCCAGAAAACCATGCTTGCAACTTGACTGCCACCGGGGCGGAGCAAGCAATACACACTAATAGAATCACGGAGAAGAAGCTAACAGGCTAACGGGCAAAGCTAACTGCGGGATAGCGCCACTTAAAACAGTATTTACAGCCAAGTTTGAGTGAAAAAATTATTTCCATTGTATAACTGGATGTACAACATCCCTCTCTCTCCCTTCACCTTTTCTGTCAGCGTAGTATTTACTCTCCAAGACATTTAATAAGTAAAAAATCGTAACTTGCTAAGACACCTGCAGTTGCGCTTGTGGCCTCTAGGGGCAAGAGTTACTTAGTACTGCTTTAAACCAAAACAAACCATGACAAGTGTAAATCTGGTTTAAACAAGGACAAATCTATACATATTAGGCGGCAATCCAGAGGTTCACCTATGTTGGCTGTATCATTAACATTTACCGTCTTTTATCATGTCATTCTGTGAGTCGGACGGCATGGATCAGATTTGTGTGCGATTGGCAACATGTCTTCCTTTTCTTTACACCCCTGCTGTATGTTTCACTCACTTGACTTTTGTGGTAAAGTCATTTATGATTTCTAGTTACCATCTCTTGTGACTGAAGTCAAGATGCCACTTTAACAAAAAACGAAATTCTGTAATCAAGAAGAATATGTAGGTATTGCACCTTACATCAACAGTGTGCCTCCAGCTGTCACTATGTTTTATGTGTTTTTTTATTGCATTTTGACCAATAAAACTACCCTAACAGAAGATCAACCAGATAAAAACATGATAAATCAGGTAAAATCTATCATATCAGGAGGGCCCGACTAAAGACAAAGAAGGCAGTTGCTGGCAAATAGAAAACGCACTGCCCTGTTCCAGTGGCTGATGCATTAACCACGGCGCTATCGCTCCATCTGCTCCAGCTTTGTAAAACTATCCGCCGCTGCAGCCTTTATCGCACGCTTTTACATCACAAACGTACCCTTACAGCATGGCATTTCCCCCCAAACCACTTTACATTCTAAAATATGCAGCTCATGCCAAGTGTGGTGCTGGTGAGGGCCCTTGTGAACATGTATCTGGACACAGCGCGACACGAATGATTTATTCTCCTATTAGCCCAGCGGCTCCTTTTTTTATGGGATGTTGATTGATCTGTTTGTGCTCATACGTTTCAGCTCGCGATGCCTCAAAACAAAACGGTCAAATAGACATTGACTTTAGAAATGACGGGGATATGCAGCACTGTGATAGCTGTGAAGATACCCGGCCATGACAGGAATATATAATGGCAAAATGTGTGTATCCGCAATCAACAGTGAAGAAAAGGTCCATTTGATTACTTTCACTAGCAAGGACCACGCCACAACAAAGTGCAATTAAAGAATTTAATTATGTTTAGATGTGTAGAGTGAAACTGGCCGAGACTGTGGGTGGGGGCTCCGTCTCGATTGAACCCAGCTCTTCAGGACTCCCCTTTAAAGCAGAAGAATCAGTGCTGAAAAATAAAACAGGAATGAAGAGGCTTGGAACGAGCCTATTGACTCCATTCAAAAATACAACAACAACAACAACAAAAAAACGACTAGAACAAAGATAATTATGTCTCTCAATGGGGAAATTGCTTTGTTTCCACATCAAAATACAAACACAGCGGATAATAGACGAGTGGGAAATTAAAAATGAAGATGCGTTCAAACTGAATAAACATGTTTCACTTAAACCAACCACTTCAGATCTTCAGCTCAGTAGAGTAAGGATGTTATAACATTATGAGCAAAATCTGCCTTTTTTTACTCAAACATTAGTCAGAAGAATACAGCTTAAAAGTAGTTCAAGGACTACTTTCTTGGCTGCTGGGTCACTTCTGGTAAATATATCTAACACATTACTATAGAGAAAGGACGATTCCCCTCGGTCCCAGAAGAGGAGCAGACATGTTTTTTGTTATATTGTCCTTTTTAACCTCTTAACCCCCGCTTTAACCAAGTGCATTTTCTCCAGTTCAGCTTTACCCAAATCTAAAAGGCCAGAGTAACGCCTCGTTTGAAAGCTAAGACCTACATAACTGATCTAGTAGGGTCTTTTCCTCGCATTGTTGCTGAATTGTTGTAATTTTTTGACTATTTTTTCCATTGCTTTTTCCAAATTTGTTGTCACTTGTTTGTGTTTGCTTGCTTGTGGCCTTTTCCTCCTCGTTTTCATCAAATATTTGTCGCTATTTTGACACTTTTTTCAAGAATCTTTTCGATTTCGGTAGAGCCAAACTGGAGAACATGTGCTGTTCAGGTGGGGTTAATTAGTTAGAAGTCAGTTATTTTGTAAATTGTCTGACGCAGCTGCATACAGGCTACAGGCTCAAATATTTGTCTCAGTCATTTTATTTATTGGCTCAGTTTTGGGTAAGCGTCTTATGAGCCCATGTAGGTTTGGCACCTTCGAAGGGCGCATAAATAAGTGAATAATTTAAGCATAATTTAATGAGCGTATCTCGGTGTCTTTATAAGGCGATTCAAATTCTGCACACGGACGAGAATCTTACTATTATATCTGCCCAACTGTACATGATGTGTATCAAGGGTGTGCACTTGCATCATTTTCAATATAAACAGAACCTCAAAAATCCGTACCAAGCGTCAAAACCATATAATGTCAATGTACATTTGACACTCATGGCTTCTGTTGCCATGCTGTTGCTATGCCGTGACATTTGCATCTCCTATTAAAGCTGAGGTAATTTTTTCTTTTAGTAGAGTAAACTTCTTTTTGTACCATATCGTAAACGCAACACTCCTGACAGAAAAGCAAACCACGTGCGCTGCTGCGTGTCTGAAGTTTTTCCCTCCAGCGCGAAGCAGTCTAAATCTGCACATGTGTTAGCATTGGCAGTACAGTACGTCCTGTTCACGTCTCAACTCTGTCTCGCCCTGAACTCCGGCTGAAATGTGCCTCCAATGAATTCAAATGAACAATCAGGATGTGCGTGAGGGTCTTTGAGAGCTAGAAACAGCTGAGGGATATTGCTCAGACTTTCACGGTTTGATAACGGATTCAGGTTGTGCAGCCTAGTATCAACACTTCAGCTGACTTAATAATACAAAAGTACAAGGGTTAAACAAAATAGAATACAAAATCTCATCCAAAAACCTGAGACACTCTCCAGTCTGCTGTCGGCAAACTGCCCAAAAATGTTACAGCATTCTGTTCAAACTCTTCTCTGCACAGACTTTTCCTGCAGGAGTAGCCTTGTTGTGAGCACAAACAACAAAAATATGTTGAAAATATGTGTTTTTTTTCTCCAGGAGTCAGGAGAGGAAGTCTTCCATTTCTTCACTAAAAAATGTGTACAGTAAAAGTTTCAACATTTTCTGTTTGTGTTTTATTGTTGTGTTGAGCATTCACTTTCTGTGCTAGTAACCAAGGCTTAGTATCCCCTCAAGGATTGGAGATGGCGGTCAAAACAGGGACTTAAACAACTAAAGGTTAATAAACAATATTTATTACAAATAATGTATCTTCCTGGGGTAAATTGACCGAAGTGAGCCTGCCAATCACTCAGGCTATGGTGCTATGGTGGTATTCCATCCCAGTGCCAACCAAGTCCAACCTCATTTAGTTTCTGAGATCTGACAGGATCCGGCAGAGCAAGATGATTAAAGGCACTGTGCCTAATTTTTAACATTTTTTGTCGAAATATGACAAAAGGTATTTTTACCATCACGGCCGTCCTTCGGAGGCAGTGTGTGACGAAAAAGGTAAACCCCTTTTAGTCACATATTGACTATTTGGGTTGACCATACACCTCTCCTGGAACCGCCACCTTAACGTGTTGGAGGGGTTTGAGCACCTGAATGATCCTGGGGGCTATGTTGTTGGGGTTTCGTGCCCCTGGTAGGGTCTCTCATGGCAAACAGGTTCTAGTTGACGGGTCAGACAAAGAGCGGTTCAGAAGCCCCTCATGAGAGAGCCACAGCTAGAAGAACAAGTTCGCAAATGGGTGCTTGAACAACATGCTGCCGGAAGAGGCTTGTCAACGGTGGAGATACGCCTCCAGGTCCAAGTAGTTGTCGAGGCCGGTGCAACTTATACTTCAGAACGACTTATAGCCTGGAAAATACAGTATATAATGCCACCTTCACACATCAGGCTGATTATTTCACAAATTACTACTTTAACAACATAAAAAAGAATGTTTCTTTACAAATAGTCTCAGAGGAAGAAGGTTCTGGCTTTGGTTCCGGACGAGGCCTTCCTATGTGGAGTTTGCGTGTTCTCCCCGTGTCTGTGTCCACTGCGCCTACCACATACAGTATCTTTTTTGGTTGGTTTTGTCTGTGTCTAAATCCATTTCATAGTACATTATGCAGTTTATCGATGCCAATTAAAAAATAACATAGAAATAAAAAATAGAAATATAACCACCACAGAAATCTGTCCATGGCTAATGATGTGATAATAAGTGTCACATTATACATGAGAAAATTCTCCCCATCGAACACAATGGAGGGAGGTCTGAATTATTTAAGTACAGTTTTGTCATGTTCAAACTTCAGGGTAAATTCGCGTTAGGAATTGGACTTGTCACATTGAATTAAGTGCACCATTACTCCTGTTCATCGTGATGCATTGGGACATTAGTCTAAGAGTTTAGATAGAGCACCTTCAGATTTCCCTTAGCCTATACTTTTAATGCAAGGATTGCACAAATGTACACGTGTCAACTTGTACCAAATAGTTTCAGAACAATCGTGTTTATGTAAGTGGATGGACTGTGAAAGGATGTGAAGCAATTTACACAGTTCTCAGTACCTGACCCATATGAAATATGCAAATAGTTAAATGTAATATACTTAACAAAAGGGAATTGATATTGCAGTCTACTCTCCATGTTTATTAAGCCTATACTCATCCATAATGAAGTCTGCCAGCTTTGTGTGAAGTGGCCGTTTCCAACTATAGAAAAGAAATGAATTATTGAATCTATTTGAATAGCGCTTTTTACAAACTGGGTCAAAAAGCACTTCCATGAACAAGTGCTCACTCAGTCTTGTAGAGGTGCAGGAAACATACACAGCCTCAGCAGCCCTGGCAGGAGGCAAGGAGGGTAAAGTGTCTTGACACAACAACTCTAGATGGGTTTGAACTGCCGATCTATAGAACAAATAACATTTGAGCTACGGTTGCCCCATTTATCATTTCCCTACATGTACATCTGGGTCTGATCTCAGTGGCCGCGTTACATCGGTTGAATTTCAATTGGGTAAATTGGGTAAAATCAGATCCAATCGTTTCAAACTTTAAAAGGAGTTCACCCCTCCCACCTGAAAACAAAGCTCAATTAAAGGGGGGGTATTATGCTTTTTTCAATCACATAGCACCAGTCTATAGCATACTACAATGATGACGTAACCTTCTGTTGGTCTGTATATGCAGTAAATTAAAATAACTGCCTTGAATAAAATTGCTCTCTCAAAATGGCTGTACTGAACGTCTTGAAATAGGCCTCTGTCTCTTTAAGAAGCTTTCCGACACGCCCCCTTCAGCACACTGCTGTGGAATTTAAACAACAACACTGTGTGGGGAGGGGGCTCTGCTGAGCTGAGGAGCAGTGGTTGGTGGCTTGGCTGGTGACAAAAGGTCCAGAGGCGTCTCCAGGAGGTGGGGGCATTCCTAGGAGGACTGAGGCATAGCTACACCTAAAATGGCTGCCGTTTTTACTGATTACTCAAAAATATGTGAATGAGCCAAGGCAACACTCCAGGCATGTGTTTAATGAGGGAATGACATAATAACATGATATAAAGCTTGAAAAAGTCGATTTTACATAATACCCCCCCTTTAAGAAGATCCAGATACGAGGGTTGGTGAGACCAGGCTAGTGGGTTCCTTCCACAGCCACAGATACTGTATCTAAACTTCACACAGGTGAATTGCATGTGATAATGGGTGGCTTGTTTGTTTACCATATACCTGTCCTTTAATTAGTCAGAAAGTATGTTGTGGCAGCTCGACGCCCAATGGTTTGGTTTCATAACATCAGGGAAACTGTTGAAGCGAGTTACTATGGCAACGTTCTGTACCATGTGCCTCATTTGGTCTGAACCGTCACATGGCCAAGTTATCAAAGCTTTTCCCAGGCCTAAATACTTACACTGAATTAGAATAATCATGGCCATATTACTGTGCTGCAAAGAGCAGACGTATGTTGCAGAAATGAAAGGATATGATCAAAAACCTGCACATAATGGCACTTATTTCCTTTACTTGAGCAATTGTTGAGCTGCAGCTGTAAGAAATAAATACATGTGCAATTTTCTAACAATGCTATTTTTCTCATCATTTTATGCTATTTCTCTCATTCTTATTTCTCTGGACATGCAGATGTTGTTGCTTTGCCTTCACGACAGGTAGTTAAAAAATGTGTTTTCTTTTGATAACCCACGGCAAAATTGGCAACGTCGACCCCTATCTTATCAGTTCAAACACACGAGGTATTTCTGACATGTTTATTTAGTTTTAGGGTTGAGTACTATACTAGACTTACTTTCTTTGGACTTAAAATGATACCCACCCGTATCAAGAACTCTAAATGAGTTGAACCTGCAATGTGTGCTGTGACTAATGGCTGGCCTGGCTTTTTTGGATTTTCAATGCCTTTCAACTTGTTTAATATTTGCTATAATATGTTGCGAATCAATATTTTACCTTGCTTTTACTTTCAATTAAATTGAATGTGGGCAGGACCTTCCTGATGATGTGCTCCCTCCTCACTCAAAACAATGACCTTTTTACACTTAAAGCTAGTCATTATAGCCTGATTGAAATTGCCGTGTTAGCTTCACACATGCTCTGTTGGCTCTAACTTCTACATCTTCATCACGTCCCTATACTGGCTGGTTTGAAAATGAAAAGCTTAATCCTCCACAATGTCCATGGGCTACATCTACTTATGATTGCTCAAAAGTCCGCTCTGCCGGGATGAAATATAAAAATACAAATTAAATATACAAGCAGACACCGGGGTGTATAAATCCTAATTCGTCTTGGGATGTATTTTTAAGTTGTTTATTTTGATACCGAGGTGTTGCTTGGAGCCTGAGAGGAAGAGAGGGATGTTATTTTGGTGTGCACTGGGGTGGGATTTTGTGGGGGACACCGCGAGCCAATAAAGTTAGAGTGGAGGTGCAGGATGCGATTTATCATGGCTGAAGTTTGGGCATATAAAAATTAGGTGTGTGGTTCGGACGATGTAGGATCAGATTGTTGGACAAGGATTAACGGCCAACACTACAGATGTAGAGAATGAGTACTGGTATGTTCACATGTTCTGTATTTCTTGTTTTTTTGAAAACCACAAAAGACTGTTATAAGAGCTACAGTATACTGGAAAATGCACTGCCTGACCAAAAAAAAACCGTGTCCACCTGGATTCAACTAACTGTTATGGGGTTGCTGCATTTGGTCAGGTCTAGGGTTCAGCAACATGTGCCCAAAGAATGAGATCCGCTGAATACCTGAACGTCCTGAATGGCCAGGTTATTCCATCAATGGATTTCTTCTTCCCTGGCACAAGCATATTTCAAGATAACAATGCCTGGATTCATCAGGCTCACATTGTGAATGAGCGGTTCATCATTTTCACACAGGGATTGGTCACTACAAAGTCCAGATCTTAACCCCGATGAGAATCTTTGCGATGTGCTGGAGAAGGCTTTGCGCAGTGGTCACACTCTCCCATCAACAAAACAAGATCATGGTGAAAAGTGAATCTAACACGGGATCTTTTCACATTGCAGAAGTTTAATGAAACAATGCCACAAAGCTAAAGATGGTCCAACAAAATATTAGAGCATGTGACCTCATTTATTGTGGCAACATTTTATTTTTTATTTTTGGTACGACTGAGGTCAGCTCTCAGTTGTACCCATAGACCGTGAAAAAACATGGACGTTGCATTTTGGCTTTGGGAAGCCTGATGGGCAATGGGGGCAGGCTCTGGAAGTTCCTTGTTGTGATGGACTTTCCACTGAAACTTTTTTGCCCCTGTTTACGTCATTATTGAACACAGGCTTGTCATTCTTCCTCCATGTGTTTGCCTTACATGTTTTTCCCCTTTTCTATTTTAATTTTAATTTCCGTCCTCTTCTAAATAGGCACTGGCTCCAAAAGCCCACCTACATTGCTAACTTGAACGAGCTTCAGTCAGCCCGTGCTGGACATTACGGGGGGTAGCCACCCTCTCTTAGCCCAAACAAAGAAACAGTAGGTTTTCAAGTCATCTGTACTGGGTTGTTTTTTTAATGGACTGTTTTTAATTGAAGCTTCCTCAACAAGGTGAGAGCAAGTTTTGAAGTTAATGGGAACAGAACAGAAGAAAAGTCAAACCGTGATAGATTGTAGGATTAATACAAAAACAATTCATGACAGATACGGTACTTAAAAACCTTTTCTATACAGGAATAATTTACTACTTCAAAATCCGTTTGGCATGTACAGGTGAAACTTGAAAATTAAAATATCGTTAAAAAGTCCATTCGTTTCTGTTATTCAACTCAGACGGTGAAACTAATATATGATTAGACTCATTACATTAAAAAAGACTAATTAAAAATCTCAAAATATATTAATATTTTGAAAATGGACTGTAAGCCATAATCATCCAAATTATAACAAACAAAGGCTTGACATTATGTTACAATTACATTTTAAGTTGAATTACAGAAATAAATGAAAACTTTGAACGATATTTTCAGAGTTTCACCTGTATTTCACCTTATTTGGCATACAGTACACGAGAAATATAAACGTTTGTGTCAAAAAAAAACCTTTTGGGATCATAGTTACCATTAACTGCTACATATAACAAAAGCAAATGATTATCTTACATTAAATCCAATGAGTAATTACAGTAAACGTTTCATGTTGAGTTTCGACTTTTAAATAACAATGTATAAGGTCGAGCGAGGCTTGAACCTCCAATCTTCTGGTTTTATGATTCTTACTGTATGTGTGCGTGTGCATTACATACAACAACACGCACAGATAAGCTTGTACGTTTTTAATGTCTAACACTCGCATAACAGTTGGGATTAAATTACCATATCGATCTATTGTTAAACATTATTCACATACAGCGCTCATTATGGGCACACTGTAAAATCTCCTGCTGCGGGGCACAATGACTCCTCCAGCTTATGGACTGACCGAGGCTCAAACTAAAACTCAAATCTACAGCCAATTCTCCAGAGGTGGCGCTGAGCCTGTGGCCATTCTAACAGACTTCATTAAACGTACATATACTCCAGCAAACATTACGTTATACCTACTGTCCCTGCAGATGTGTGCCGAGACAAGGGCCACTAAAGGCTACGTGGTGTTTGAAAAATAGAAATGAAAGAAGGGACTAGAAGTGGCATTTGGATTTGCTTAATTGGAAAATCTAGTTGCTAATTACACATTATCTTTTGCACAGTAATTATACAAGGATCAGTGAGGTCCTTAGGGTGGGTAGGAGAGACGACTGTGGCAAAAACAACATTCTGGCAAAGTTTAAAGAGGAACTGAAGTTTGTTTAGTCCTGGTTTTAAATTGTTTTCCCAAAAGAGTACCGTATTTTCCGGACTATAAGACGCTCCGGAGTATAAGTCGCACCAGCCAAAAAAAATGCATAATGAAGAAGAAAAAAACATATATAAGTCGCTCTGGAGTATAAATCGGACCAGCCTTGGCAACTACCTGGGCATGGAGGCGTAACTGCTCCGTTGACAAGCCTCTCCCGGCAGCACGTTGTTCAAGCACCCATTTGCAAACTCTTTCCTCTAGCTGTGGCCATCGAGCTTTTTGCACGCAATTAGCAATTTTTTGGTTTTCTTCATTGCAGTAAGAGTAACCTCCGCTTTTCACCAGTCCCTCACAAGTTTCTCGCCCACTCCACACTTTCTTTCTGCTGCTCGATTACCGGTTTTAAAATGTTGGTGGTACAGGAGTAGCAGATACTGGTGCACAAGCCTAGAGCGCCCTGTAGCGGCTGTCAGTATGAAAATAACAAACGTGCGAAATTATACATTTTGATATATAAGTCGCACCTGAGTATAAGTCGCACCCCGAGCCAAACTGTGAAAAAAAGTGCGGCTTATAGTCCGGAAAATACGGTAATTAAAAAACAAGAACATACTTACGCAATCTGAACAGGCTCCTGACGCATGCTTTGATTACACGCTAAAGAACAAGAAGACCATGTCAGTGAGATTAGCTGACAACGGTCGACACCATAATCATTCTGAACGTGACGTACAGTACAGATAATATACAAACACATAGACATAAACAACTGATTCACTGATAGGCAGTCACCCTCTCTGCGTAGAGAAGTGCAAGACTAGGATAAAAGGCAACGGTCGACGGAGGTCTGGACTTCACTTCTTCTCTTTCTCTGAAGTCACCAGCTGGTTATACTGCTTTGTAGGAACAACGGCAATAAAAGCCTTTTCTTGAGACGACTTCCATCTCCAGTGTATGCTTTGGACATATCCAAATAACTGTTCTCGCGTGATACAAAAGAACATAGTCCTTACAATTCCACTCTTCCTTCAGGTTACTGTAGTGGTACGGGTAATGGGCCTTTTCCTAAAATTAATATTGATCAATAGTTTTTCATAGTAGGTCTGCAAAGCACAAGGGGTTATATAACCTATTCATATAGTATTAAAACAGGGTCGAACTGACAAAGGTTTTTATGAAGTATAAATCGAAATAAATATCTTTATTTGTCCTGATGTGTTGAAGATGCACTAAAGCTACAATAGTCGAGAACAAGAGCTATAAACTGCAAACCATCATTTAAGGTGAGATACTGTAGTGGCACAGTTGTAACTCTTGGGTAAAACATTTCAGACACTGTGTAATGTAATGCATAAAAAACACAGTACATTAGATTTGTTAAAATTGGTAAATGTCCCTCTTTTTTAATTAAGACCATCAAACAAGCCATTGCTAATGATTGTAGACTATATACGTTCATAATGGCTAATGGCGCTAAATGATGGAAAACTGACTGAATTTTTTTATTTTTTTATCTGTGACAAAGCATCAGTGTCGAAATGATAGAACATAATTAAGAGCAAATCAGCAGTGATAAATTAGATTGGAATGTGAAGGCAATTTTATCACTTTCCAAACGCACTCATAAAAGGAAATAGTATGAGTTTGCGTTACATTAAGAAAATGAATCATTTTGTGTCGTTCATATTAATGGCTGCTAAAAAGCTCGAACGTGCAAATTGGAGCGGGACGTTATGCGGCGCCTAACAAACTTCTCAAAGTGCTACAGAGGCACTTTTGTCATGCGCTCATCACACTCAGTGGAGGTGCGGTACCACTGAAGCCACAGACGCCCTGGGGCTGTTCAACAGAATCGTCGCGTTGAGTGTGGGTGAGAGTGACCATTGTCTAATATACGGGGAGGGTGGTAACTGTGGGCATGAGAGACTGATTTTAAACCACTTTGTGTCTCAATTATAAATGAAGTTGATTTAATTTAGATGACTGTATGCCTGTTCATAAGCCCCTTATGAGAGACCAACAGGCCCGGTTAGAACCATGAGGCCGTCCTTGGATGGATGGATGGATGAATGGATGAATGGATGAATGGATGGATGGATGGATGGATGGATGGATGGATGGATGGATGGATGGATGAATGGATAGATGAATGGATGGATGGATGGATGGATGGATGGATGGTTGGATGGATGGATGAATGGATGAATGGATGGATGGATGGATGGATGAATGGATGGATAGATGGATGGATGGATGGTTGGATGGATGGATGAATGGATAGATGAATGGATGGATGGATGGATGGATGAATGGTTGGATGGATGGATGAATGGATGAATGGATGGATGGATGGATGGATGGATGGATGAATGGATGGATAGATGGATGGATGGATGGTTGGATGGATGGATGAATGGATGGATGGATGGATGGATGAATGGATGGATGGATGCCTGTGCCCGCAGCTTCTCCAGTCTCATCCTTTCAAACAGGGAATGTGGGTGAAGTGTCTTGCCCAAAAACACAACGGTGGAAACTAGCGAGAGCAGGATCCAAACTCCTTTCGGATGAAACAAAGACTTCTTTATTGTGATGAACGCTCCAAACATCTATCAAAATGTACAAAGGTAACTCTACTCTGCACCCTCACCGTGGCGTCCCCCTGAACAGCTTTATTGCTTTTGTGATGAAGTGATGGAGTTGATGCTTTAACTGTGACAGTCTCAGACCTGAAAGTGCTTTCATGTAAGGAGTCCCGTTGACTCCTCCGAGGCGCTCACACTGCGCTGCAGATAATTGACTCGTGTTGCTGACGTTTCATACATCACTGAGTTTAAGTGCAGCGACGACCTCCGTATTACTCACCTGCCCCCATTTCCAACATTATAGGCACACGAAGAGGCATTTTCAGAAGGGAACGCTGCACAGTCTACAGCAAAGTACAGCACGAGGCCATTTCATCTCCACACTTTGTGCTTTGATGGAGTTACTCTGGAAAAAAAAGCTCTGTATTATTATAATCTATGGAAGAATTTAAAATGGTGACGCACTGACACCAAATGGGAAGCAGGACTGGACTCTTGAGTATTTCATTCAGAACTACAGCGACAGCATTTTTGTCCCACAGTTGTCTTCTTGTCTTTTCCATTGGTACTTCCCTGGAACTCTTAAAAAATGCTGAACACTGCAGACTATTATTACTAATTATTTGCCGCATGTTGTTATGTGTTATGATATTTTTACACATGTTTTTGTTTTTTCTTATCTTTGGTAACTGCTCACTTGTCCATTTTCGAGCTGCCCTCCTTGTGTGGGAGCTTCTCTTTGCCTCGAGCCATTTACTGCCCAATGATGCAGAAGCATATCTTTTAAGGCCTATGTTTATTCTTGGCCTTGGTCACAGACGATTATTATGAAGAAAATCTATAAACTCACCAGCTTCTTTGGGGCTGCTGTATTTCTGCTGCAGCTGTCAGGGACCTCGGCTGTTCAGTGTCAGTCTGTTTTCAACTCTCTTTTTGTGCCAACTTTGAATACATTCAGCAATATGTGTGCACAGAAGCTACATTGAGTTTTTGAGGTGAAGTTTGGTGTTGTTAATTTTACAGCTTGACAAAAGACTAATATTTTGTGGAGCAGTGTCTCTCAAGTCGAGTTCAAAGTACATTTTATCAAGTCATGTCTCGAGTTATCAACTTAGTCTCTCAAGTCTGACTGAAATCTAGTCCAGTGGTTCCCAACCTGGGATGGCAGAGCTTGGTCTGGTCAGAGGGTCACATCATAAGTGATATTGTTTGAGCAACTTTCATAGTGAAAAATGTAGCAAATGGGCTGTACAAGTGCATAAAACCCTCCAATTTCATTTTATTTGCTACAAATGAATTGTTATTGGCAATTGGTTTTCGTATATTTGTAGGGCCATTTGTTTGTTTATTTGGTAGGGACAGTGCAAGTTAATGAACAAGCCACACCGGATTGTAGCCTTGGGCTAATTTCCATCCGTCGTCCCCCATGCAGCACTCTCAAACACACTCACATTCATCCTGGCCTATTGTACATGTTTTTAGTGGTTGGGGAAACCGGAGTACCCGGAGGAAACCTACGCAGACACAGGAAGAACATGCAAACTCCACACAGAAAGGCCCCGGCCTTGGTGGGAATCGAACCCGGACCTTCTAGCTGTGAAGCACGAGCACTAACCACTGTGCTACCGTGCCGCCATGGTTTTCGACTCGGGTTGGGACCCACTGATCTAGTCTAGCGATAAGAGTGTAGTCCCTAACAGCGTATTATGACATCTACAGTACAATGAGGGACACGTAGTACAGCGGTTAGCGGCCGTGCTTCAGTAGAAGGTCCCGGGTTCAATTCCCACCTGGACGGGGCCTTTCTGTCTGGAGTTTGCATGTTCTCCCCCCATGTCTGCGTAGGTTTCCTCCGGGTACTCCAGTTTCCCCACCACTAAAAACATGTACAATAGGCCAGGATGAATGAGAGTGTGTTTGAGAGTGGGCATGGGGGACGACAGATGGAAATTAGCCCAAGGCTACAATCTGGTGTGGCTTGTTCATTTACATGCACTGTCCCTACCAAATAAACCAATAAACTAAAAAAAGAAAAACAACTAAACTAAACTTGTGTGGATTGGCGTGGTCTGGCACAGATATTTACTCGTCTTCCTTTTCTTTCACTCCCTAAACCTTGTAGTGGTAAGACTTGGAGAAAAATGACATTCCCAGTACATTTCATGAAGACATTTGTTTACATTTTTTTAATGTAGTTTTTAAAGATGCAGAAAAAAAAAGATCCCAAAAACATCATCAAAACATTCAGATGCACAAAAGATGCACATAAGAAAAAAGGCGTAGGCAACAAAAACAGTGAAGAGAGAGAAGAATCAGGATATTCATGTTTTCCACAAGTCAGAAGCAGTCAAATTACATTTGTATATTTTACATTATCTATTCAACTTACTGGATGGAACAGGGTAAATTGTTGTGGCACCTGTGGAATAAACTTCACATCTCTCTTTGACTTTCATAAGGTGTTCTATTGCAGAAATGCTAACTTTGTTGAGTGCCCTTCACTGCGCTGGTAAAACTTTCCTGCTTTTGTTGCGTGGTAACTCTATAACAAGGTCTCTTATACAACAGATAGAAGGACTAACCATGTCCTCTACAGTTTCTGACTCCCACATTGCACTTTCGCATCTGCCGTGTGCATCTTGACACCAGTGCAGTCTAGACTGCGTGATTATTTTTAACCATACACAGCAATAATTCACTTCTGGCGTGATGCAACTTTTTCAGGTCAATACCAGGCTTTAGAAAATGAGAGAAACTGTATGCATAATAGAAATGTAACTGCAGGCGGGGGCCATTTGAAAGAGTAAAAACCCAAACCATAAATAAGTGAAAACGTTTGCTTGAGGTTATGGTCGAATATGACTCAATAATGATGGTTATGTTGACCCGGTGTGTTTTATTAATAAGGGCTGCCCACAGATCAAAACTTGCTCAATGTTATAGCCTTGTACTCATTTTATCTTCAGCATTTTGTTTCTTGATTTATGTCTCTATATATGTAGGGTGTTGATGATCAAATTTAAAATGCATGAAGGAGGTGTCTTCAACGTAGTAGAATATGTGGCTAAAAATTAAGTTAGCTTTTCATGCTTTTGTAATTATTACTTCGTCTGACGAAATAAAGCTTGCGATATGGATCAATACTAGATATAAACATAAATGACAGAAAGCAAGTGTTCTGTCTTCAAAGGCTAAAGTTGTAGTCCAGTTGATTCTATGATCTTCAAATTCATAACTCGACAGGTACCACTCATTCACACACACAACACATTCACACATACAGGCAAGGAGGGTGAAGTGTTTTGCAATAGGGTGCAATGAGAGCCTGCACATATGGGAGCCAGGATTTGAACCGCCAAGCTTATAAAGCAACCCGGTCTATCTGCCCACTGTGTTACATGAAATTCTTGCAGGTAGTCTAATCCTCCAGCTGGTATCCTGACCAAGACTGTAAAAATCTTGAGAATTTTCTATTCCAGGAGAAGTGCACTGGACCCAGAGACACGAACTGAAGATATTACAGTTGTTTGACCATTCAAGTCTGGCAATATCCTTCCAGTGGCTGGAGTTTTATATCCTAAGACGAGGCAGATCATAGACAGAGCTATCCGCAAAGACATTTCAAAAATGGGAGGACTGGAGCTGGCTTTGATGTGCAGGGAATCAGGGACTACTATCAACACTATATCACTACTTCTTGCGCTAGAATTACTCTCTCCTTTTCTTATCTTCCGCAGATTGATTGTATTTTAAAGTCTCCAAACAAACACTCCAACATTATCATTTGCAATTCTGAAGAAGCAAGACTTTAAAAAAAAAAGGTCTTTTGTGAATGAGTCTTGGCGAAAGCTTGGTTTAATCGATATCTCCTTCTCTCAAAGGCTCAGGGCTGGAGAATATGCAGAGTTTGGCATAATCCCTCCACAAAGTGAAATCGTTACTGCTGTGATGGAGCTGCCAGAACGTGTCAACAAACAGCGCCCAATTTTATCTCTCCGCAGACAGCCGATCATTAGCTGCTTTTCTTCAGCACAAAAGTTGGAAAGCAAAGTTTAAAAAATGTCTCACGTAACATTTGGGCTCGAGCTGGCACTACTACACAGTTAGAGACTCAGAGGGAAGGATACTCATTTTGTGTTGGAGGTTCTTTTACTGCAGTAACGGCTCGATCTGGTGCCAAATGATGAGGGCTTTCACAGCGAAATTGGCCAGAGATGAAGAATTGGATTGTTAACTTGGATTGTCCTTTTGCTTTGATGAAGTTGAACACTTTATTCTTCTTTTTTCATCATTAAAAAAAAGCTATTATTGTGGTTTCCTGTTATACATACGATTAGACAATGCAAAGTAGATATTGTCTAAAATGACAAGCTGTAACAAAAATAAACAACCACTGATTTACCATTAACTTCTTTACAGATATGATCACCACTATCGGAATAAATTTAGACGCTTGAAGCAATGCTTTATTTTTACAACGGGCCAACTCACCGTTCTTGGAATCGTTAGAAGAAGATGCAGCTCTCAAGGCGAGACGCTGCCAGTGAAAAGGAGAAAAAATATCAATTTGAGACATCAGTTTGAAACTTTTGCCGTAGATTCCTGACATAAATATGAAAAAAAATCCATCTCCAGATCTTAAACAAGGATCAGCTAGTTGGAGGATTACTGTACGTTTTTTTGAGGTGATTATGGTGATTACCGCCCCTGGCTTAGGCTTTTCATTTGCAAGATATTTTATCCTGTTTGGCATTGTTGGGTATGTGGCCAGAATTTGTGGCCAGGATTTTAGAAATAGTGAGGTCCATATTCATCTTTTAGTGCGGGGTGTGGACGGTCCTCCCCCAGGAAATTTGGAATTGAACAGATGCAATTTAGTGCAATCTGGTGTATTTTTGACGACCTTATCAAATTTAATCAGGAAAATCCCAGTGTGGCAAGTTCCCTGGGCCATGTGCGTACTTTGTTACTTTTCACTCCACAAACACTGCCTAATTCTGTCTAGACATTAAACCAGAAATACGTGGCCGATTGTTGTCAACAAAAGTATAGGAACAAAAGCGTATTGAACCTGCTGCTTCCCTCCCCAGTGATCGTCGTGTGCACTTTAGACAGCTCTGCAAAATGAATGAATAGTTTGCACTGTCTTCATGCTGTATAACAAGATTAGGGAAAAATTGGGAAAACCGGAGCACTTGGAAGAAACCAAAGACGCTGAGAACACACAGAGAGGCCCCACCTGCCGTCGCTCTTTTAAATACAATTATCAAACTACGGCTTAAAAAGAAGTTAGCACAATCTTGGCAAACGTTACTGTCACGCAGTTTCAAATTCACTCCTTTTCCATTTTGTCTCAGTGTATTTTTTACTGCCTTTAAATATTGCTAACTCAGATAATAGTCAATAAGTCAGATAATTGTGTCAAATTCAATTTACCCTGAACACATTTGAGAATCAGCCCAACAACAGAGCAGCCAACACAAGTGAACCAAAATTATTTTATTCATTCTAATTTTGGATGATTTAAATCAAAAGGTGTCTCTGTTAGCGATCCTGCCTTAGATGATATGAGTTTTTATGGTTGGTGTCATTAAAAAATTCAAAAAATTCAAAAAGAGTCAGTCTTTTGAATGGCTCTTGGAAATAAATCAATCCCAAAGACACAGCTCGCGGAAGAGAGGCATAAATCCCATCACTAGTCAGTATTTTTTGTTGATGCCGTTTAACACTAGAATAAAGCCTGTTGTAAGTAAGTGTAAAAATCCACTTTCCACATTCGCTCAATAAAATTCAGCTGTTCCCATGGTTTCATACTGTACTCACAGCATTTACCAAGTGTTGTTGAATCTTTGTATAAAAAGATAATGAAAAGATAAACAAAACAGGGACTGTACAATAAAACATTGCCACCAAAGGTAACTGGTGTTATGCACATACAGAAAGGCCATAGACTGATTTCAGCCCTCATTCCTGGACTCATATCTTAAAAGAACAATTTAGACTTCACTTCAACTTCACTTGACCTAAAACATTTAAGTGCTCCCATAACCTTTAATGCAGCATTCAGGTGCAATAGAAAAGGCCTAATGCTTGTTGGCTCCGCAGCACAAAGACGAAGAAGCAGCGGGCTTACAGTAAGTGACAGCATGCTCTCCATGGCACCGCGCCACACATTTATAAAGTCATATTAAAGACTTCTGCAAAAGCCAAAGCATAATCCCTGAAGCTGCATATTCTCCCATTGTTATGCACATAATTTAAATGATGAATCCGTAATTAATACCAATTTTAATCAGCGCTGTGTGAAATACTGCCTGTTCATTCATCTACAGTACAGCTACTGTATTAGTAAAATGAAGGTGTGCAGAAAAGATACATAGAGCCGCACAGCTAAAATTGAAATTTTAAGTTTTTCTTATACGATACATAAATATTGTCTACTATTTTTGATCTATAGTTCGAAACCCTATTTCAACCCTATTTCATTTGATTTAAAGGTACTGCGGCTACAACACTGGGCAGTCCACATATCCTGCCTTGCCCATGTTGCAATGTTTCAAGAACTTAAGGTGCATATTCAGCACGTTTACTTCATCCACACTCAAAATGCCAGCCCATACTCTGATTTACATCATACAGAGGAATTTATGATGTTTCTCTGCCTTTTTAGGTCCAGACACATTTGCCAACTTGCTCTGATCTTGTCCATGAAACTGTCTTGGAGGGTTAGCATTTGCTAGATGCTATTGTTAACATTACCTTGTTAGAAGTAAACGTAGCACTTCACCCCCTGCTGGCCTTTTGCATAACTGACAGAACTATTTTCTAGACACACATTTTTAAGTTACACCATAAAAATATCAGGGAAGGCCGTAACAACGCATAATAATGGACCTTTAATTGCGTGTATGTAGTAGTGGAGAAATCACAATACAGGTTTAGGACAGGTCAGTTTAGGAAAAAAGTAAACGTAATAGCTTTTACAGAAATTACAAGAAGTATCATGAATTTCCAAACTTAAATGCACAAGTTTCGTTGGCTGAAAGTTGCAGTAAACCAAGCGAATGACTAAGCAGTCTTATAGCCACTGGCATTTGCATAGAGACGGGGAAAGTGCAACCCCATACTGAGACCCATTATTGCAACATTCTTTCACATAATTGCAACTTTAATGAAGTATGAACTGTATTGCAAAGAAAACTTTTTATGATGACTCTCTATAGAATATCTCACAGCCAAATATCCATGAATTGATTTTTGCGTAAATAAGTATCCCGTTTTGTTTGCACCATTTGAATACCGCATTTATTTAATTTATCCGTTCACCAATTGCAACTCTGGCAATACTTCCACAAAGATTATTCTGGCCCAACTTTTTAAAAACATACAGTATGTACCCGCTGTTTAGAATAATGTAACAAAGCAGAGTGGTCAGTGCTGCTTTTATTTTTGGCTCATTTAGTTTTTGGCCGAACGCGCAGCCAAAGGGGGTCCGATCTGGGACGGCCGCGGTTTCAAAAAATCAATATGCTGCATGACCTTAAAAGCCCCCCCCATTTCCTTGCTGTTTTTCCCAGCCATTTTTGTTTACAGGGCCGGGGGAAAAAAAAGCAGGTTTCTCTCTTTTGAATTTGAGTGACATTTTGAAGTCTTTGTCCCGAGGGTAGACTCAAACGGATCCAGTTTAAAATACACGTGAATACAATATTAGCTGTCGGAGGCTTACATGAAAAGAGGTGTCAGTCAATTTGTCAAAGAGGGAACGGTTCAATTTTTTACACAGGGAAGCTTGTATTGTATTATGAATGACAGGAAGTTGCCTGTACTGAATGCTGAGTAAAGGTAAACATTTAAGAGTAACACTGTGAAATCGGGCTGTATTTATACTTCCATTGAAATGTGATTATGAAATGGAAGAGTCATTATGGAACACAATATACATTTTAAATTACTATACATTTTTTAAGGTTTGAATACTGGAATTTTTTGGAATTTGTATAAAAATGACATGACTTAATGACATGCTTAATGATAAAGGAGTGAAGGGTGACAGTGTACGCCTCCAAGTGTCTCCCATGCTGCTCTGACAATACTCATACACACTCCACTCAAAGCCCATTGTTGTTGTGACAATGATCAATAGTTCTTAACAATTACATTTTTAGTAGAATGACATTTTTTCAGCATTAGAGTGAGAGGTATTTCTCAAAATGCAGGCCAGGATTTTATAGTGATTTCCACCCCTGGCTTAGGCTTTTAATTTGCAAGATATCTGTTTGGCTTTGTTGAGTATGTGGCCAGAACATTACCACGGCTGTAGCCAGGATTTTAGAAATAGTGAGCTCCATATTCATCTGTTAGTGTGGAGGGTCCTCCCCCAGAAAATGTTGATGCAATTTAGTGCAATCTGGTGTATTTTTCATGACCTTATTACATTTTAATCAGTGTTATTGCACATTGATACAAAATCTGAAAACTGGCTGGATTATAATAATCTGCAATGGTATAAGTATTTTTGCACTTGAAATGTATGAGAAAAAAAGCTTATTTTTTTTCCAATTATTTTTAGTTAAATGTGATGAGACATTTTCCTTATTCATGCACAGATTCTTACCAGATTCTTAGACTTACCAACTCAAATCAAGGAAGAAAATGTACTTATTTCTAAATTACTTTTGCAGTGTTTAAAGTTAGAATTACATTTTTGATTTCGCTATATTTGTATATTTATTCACAGTAAAAATCCAGATGCTGTGTTTCCCGGTGGGGCCCCGCTGAGTCCCTCTGCTGTGGGGCCCCAGTCCCTCTGCTGCCTGTGTCAGCTGCGCCCCTGCTCCTGTACCGTCTGTGAGCGCTGATCGCGCAGATGAGAGACACAGGCTCCAGACAACTCTAAAACATTGTCAGGACTCATGACTTTCTGATTTTGTGCTTTAATTTCAGACTGATTCAGAGGAAATACTGTGGAAAATCCCATCGCAGCAAGTTCACTGGGCCATGTGCGTACTTTGCTACTTTTCACTCCACAAACACCGCCTAATTCCGTCTAGACGTTAAACCAGAAACACGTGGCTAATTGTTGTCAAATAAAGAAGGAACATAATGAAGCGCGTTGGACCTGCTGCGTCTCTCCCCAGTGATCGCCGTGTGCACATTAAACATACGGTATAACAAGATTAGTTGTAGTCAAAGATCAAAGTTTGTGTGTCTTATTTGCGCTCTGCTGCCCGGAGTGTGAACGTATGATGGACAACATTATCCACTGTCTGCAGGAGCGCACTCACGCCGTTCAGCGCATTAGAGAGAAAAAAGTCTGAAAAACCACCTCAATGGTGGCTACGGCAATGACCACCATCACTTACGTAACATTCAGGCAAGGTATAGGTGAATATAGTGTGTGTATAGTTTACACTAAAATACTGAGGGATTGTTGTTAGATGAATTAGATGTGCAACATTTCTATTTATGCAAAGTTTGTCCAAAGTATCACTTTCAATTGCCCCAGAGATGCATAATGACAACAGAGATACGATTTCTCAGGTGCAATTTATCAAAATATATCTGTGTCCACACCTCATCAGTGGCAACACTTTGGGTAAAATGAGAAAGCGAGATTCTGCATTTCCCTGTTGACTCGCTGTCCCTCTCTGCATCCTAAACACGGCTCAAACTTGGGCTGTAAATCACACTCCATCGTGTCCAAAACATTCCTGCACAGTTCTCTGCTCAGGGATGCATAGCCCCGAAGGCCGGCCGCTTTTAGGGTGAAGTGTCCTCATTCAAATGTGCGTCCTTGCCCTTGAGAGGCAACGGGTGTGTCGGTGCCAGCCAGCCTTTATATTGGCTCGGGCAGGCGCGCCAAAGGGGATACAAAGAGGAAAAATATCAGCAGAAATGATTGACTTTACACTTCATCATTATTACATATGGCCTTTTATTGTATGCGAGTCCGAATCTTTTGTTCTGGTCCAATGACTGGTTGGGTCGTTGTGTATTTACAGGTATTTGGTCATATTTTCAACATATCATCTTCTGAGAGCACATGTTACATCAACTGGTAATGAGACCATTTTGATGCCCTGTATAATAATAAAGGCTTACACTTGTACTGCGCTTTATAAGCCCGTGTCACAAGTTACTACTAATCTGCAAGTGCGTAAGCCGGGATTCAAACCGCCAACCTCTTGGATGACCTGCTCGACCGTCTGAGCCATTGTCACCCCAAATGGAGACTGCGATGAAGACACAGGGCTGTCAAAACGATAGCATAACCATGTGAGAATAAACAGTCTGTTAAGCTTTTTCTTTAAGCTTTCTTGCCACACAACCATCATAGTTCTTAAAATAGCAGGGTCGTAGCATGACCCTTTTATCCCATTTTCCTTGAAGACCACCTGTTTTCTTTCACCTTGATCCAGAGCCTTTGAATAACTAACTTTTTGTGGTTGTTGGGTTTACTTATTTCCACCCCAGTTTATAGTCCTACAAATGTATCCACAGAGCACGATTTAAAGAGGGGGTATTATGCTTTTTTCAATCACATAGCACCAGTCTATAGCATACTACAATGATGACGTAACCTTCTGTTGGTCTGTATATGCAGTAAATTAAAATAACTGCCTTGAATAAAATTGCTCTCTCAAAATGGCTGTACTGAACGTCTTGAAATAGGCCTCTGTCTCTTTAAGAAGCTTTCCGACACGCCCCTTCAGCACACTGCTGTGGCATCTAAACAACACTACTGTGGGGTCTGCTGAGCTGAGGAGCAGTGGTTGGTGGCTTGGCTGGTGACAAAGGGTCCAGAGGCGTCTCCAGGAAGGTGGGGGCGTTCCTAGGAGGACTGAGGCATAGCTACACCTAAAATGGCTGCCGTCTAAGTTTTTACTGATTACTCAAAAATATGTGAATGAGCCAAGGCAACACTCCAGGCATGTGTTTAATGAGGGAATGACATAATAACATGATATAAAGCTTGAAAAAGTCGATTTTACATAATACCCCCCCTTTAAAGAGGTTATGTTCACAAAACTTCCTGGTGCATTCCATTATAACAGGCAAATGAAGATCTTAAAATGGAAAGTACTCGAGTTATCGCTCATATAAAAGCATTTGAACACTACAGTGTGTTACATGTACTTCACAGGAGTCCCAAGATTCTTTTCTATCCGTTTGTTTTTCTCAAATTCTGCTTTTAGCTCATGTTATGTTTGACAAGATCCAATTTATAACAATCCATAACAAACGATTCTACAGTCAGCGTCATTTAAAAGGCAAATTCATGCTACGGCAACGTTGCATTCAATTACAAAACTGTGTTGAGTAATGCCAATGCGGAGACACAGATCTGAATAGATAAGCCAATACCTCATGAGGGAGGTGGAGAGGTGCTGTAAATAGAATTGCCTGGAAGTCCTTGTTTGCGCGGGGGTGATTAGATGCGGCAGGGGACTCCTCCGATGGTTTAAATGTCAACTGGTCAATAAAAACGCCGGGCATCGTGTCACTTCCCATTTGCGGCGAGACAGAGGACGCCATTAAAAATTGAAGCTAAAATGACTAGCCTGACATTTTCTCATTTAGTCACTGTTGTACCTCGCGTCAATGTTCGCGTCGCTCCTCTGTGGCTCTTCCCATAATTTAAAGCGTGTCAAACTGCACACGTCCTGGTTTTATGTCGTAGCAGAATAAAGGCGCACGACGTGTTTGTTCGAGGTTTCAAGCATAATAGGTTTTGAAGTATTATGTGTAAAGAAAGGAGAGTAAGGAGTGGGCTCGTCATGATTTCAATTGACACTTTGAGCACAGAACGGGTTTGGTGATGGATAATGGGCTTTGTGTCGCAATTATCCGCGGGAAAAACAGATCGAAGCGCCTCAACAGTAGAAGAAACAATGACCAACGTAAACAGGTTTACCTTGGTGCTTTACTGCCACGGTTAGCGCTTGTGTGGAGTGAATCTAAAAGCACTGAATCACAAACTATCTCTCCAAATTAACACATCATTACACGATTCCATTACACACTGTTATATCACCCCCACTCTTATAGACCGTAAAGTATCCTAAAGAAATGAGAGTATAAGCTGATGTGAGAGTTTCTTTATTTTTAAAAATCAATTAAAGAAAAGGAGATGTCTGGGACCGTACCTTCAAAGTGAGACTTCTGAGTTTGATCTAAGCCCATCAAGGCCCAAGAAAATGCCTACTCAGAAACCCTTTGAAGTGCCAGAAGTCAGTTGGAAATCAGAAGTTTTTCAACAATGGAAACCACATACTTGAGTAAAATGGTTTTTTTTTCCATCCATCCATCCATCCATTTTCTTCCGCTTTATCCGGGGCCGGGTCGCGGAGGCAGCAGTCTCAGCAGAGATGCCCAGACTTCCCGATCCACGCACACCTCCTCCAGCTGTTCTGGGGGGACCCCGAGGCGACAGGGTGCGCCCAGCCACCCTACGAAGGAAACTCATTTTCGGCCGCTTGTATTCGCCATCTTGTCCTTTCGGTCATTACCCAGATCTCATGACCATAGGTGAGGGTGGGAACGTAGATCGATCGGTAAATCGAGAGCTTTGCCCCCTGACTCAGCTCCCTCTTCACCACAACAGTCCGATACAGCGGCCGCATCACTGCTGACGCTGCACCGATCCGTCTATCGATCTCACGCTCCATCCGTCCCTCACTCGTGAACAAGACCCCGAGATACTTGAACTCCTCCACTTGAGGTAAGTGAAATAGTGAATAGTGAAATTCTAGTGGATCACACTGTAGCAGGTCACAAGCCAGAATCCTTTTAGAGCCATCCAAAAGCCTTAGTAAATGGAGTAGGGGGACACACCAGGAAAAGAGAATATATAAAAAAGACCTGACTAGTTTCTCAAAGCTCTACACTGTGGTCATTATTGATTCATTCCTGTCTATTGTATCCACAGCTGCTCTGGAGTAGACCAACGGGATCATAAACCTTGTCTTTAAATGTACTACACAGCATAGAAACTTCATCTACAAAATCAGCTGTTAGGGCAGCTGGGTGGGGGTTTGTGGATGAGGAGCTACTGCCCTCTTCAACTGGCCCGCTCTACACCCTGGCTTTTTAATGCATTACATAATACATTATACATGAAAAAAAGAGGAAATTGTACACAATTAATATTATACTGAGGATGGTAATAACAACTGGGAAGTAGCAAGATCACGAAGTATAATATGTACTGCATAGTAACGGGCCTTTATAACATAAATAGTGACTTTCAATAATGTTACCAAGGTTTGGCATTGGTAACATGCTGAAATATATTATATTAAGGGTTACCTTTTGTTACTTGCTTTGTACTAAACATCGTACATGAAACGAGACCGTGGTTTTCGTTGTGCTTCGTTTCTGTCTATTTGGTAAATGGTCTCAACTTATATAGCGCTTTTCCACCTACATTAGGCACTCAAAGCACTTTACAGCAAGGATCCACTCACCCATTCACACACCAATGTACGCAGACACTGGAGGCAAGGTGGGTGAAGTGTCTTGCCCAAGGACACAACGACAGCATGCACCTTCAGGAGGCGGGATTCGATCCCCCGACCTTCCAATCATGAGACAACCCGCTCTACCATCTGCGCCACCGTCGCAGATAGTTCAAACAAACAAAGCATTGTTTAAACATTTCAAACAATGCTTTATAATTTGGTCTGTGTTAAAAAGCCGCTTTAAAGTGTAACTGGTTCTCTTTTGCCAATGAGGCAAATCAAAATATGTTGCTGCTAATTGTATGATTGATAATGTAATTGCAATAGGATAAAGTTATTTATAAACGGGTGTGCATGCTGCAGAGGTCGTGCATGCGACTGACACGGTTCCTTATGTAGCATTATCATTGTTGTTTCGTAATCAGTATTACTCCTTCTTGGGGAATGTATACAGTTACATGAGTTTCTGTTATGTAATGTCTTTATGTAAATGCTATCTTGTAAATGGGAATTTCAGCCATGATCAGAAACTGCAGGTGTATATAATCTTCTTTTTTTTTTTTTGCAGTTTCATTGTTTTTTCCTTTGTTATTCCACTATATTCCTTGTGAAATGAAAATTTTTTTGTTGTATTGATTTGGGGGTGGGCGCTTATAAGCTCTTGCTTCAGCCCACTCCTTTTGAGCAGAATGTTTACTGCTCAAATAAACTAATAAACTAAACTAAACAGTCTTCACTTTCAGGAGCTGGGATTCCACCTGCAAACCTCCTGATTACAGATAAACAAACGTCGTTGGATACTATAGATACTAATTAACAATGTGCCGGCGACAGAACATTTCTAGGTTTGAAACACACAAACACACGTGACATTTTTAAAACTAAATACAGTATTTGGTTCGCGGTGTGCTTGATCCAATCAGCTGCAAATACTGTACTCCGAACGATTCAAGCAGGAGTGATCCCAGATTGATATTTCAGCGCCAATGTTAGTATTAGCTGAAAGGTGTTCTTATTTGAAAATGAACATTATTATTTGCATGGGGACCAGGCAAGGTGAAGTGAAAGTGAAATGAAAGATAGTGGTGTGATTAAAAGCTCATTAATCGTGTTTGGTTATTATGGCCATGTCATTTTGCCAAAGAACGGCTCAAATGATTTATGTTTCGAACAGAGTTTATAGTAAAGGTTAATTGACAAACAAATATAAGTCAAAGTAAAGCATAAATATGGACCATTTTAATTTGCTCGGCTGTAAAACCTCTCAGACGCAGAGTTTTACCTCCTTGAAGCCATACAGTAATTAGCCATAATTGTAGTTTGGGATCTGTACATTATGTTGGTGTAACTGACATGTTTTCTCCAAGGCACAAAACTATGCAAATGAAAACACTATCTGTGTAAAATCTATTTGAGAGATAATGGAGGAAACTAGATTTGATTATTACGCTCTAGGACATTGTATCTAATAATAGACAATTGGACTTGCGTCTTCAGAGCTCAACGTCAACACATCACAACAAGCCACGGTTTAAAGATGAAAATAATTTGCAGCTCAGCTCTGTTTCAGTAAAACGTGCAGGCGGATTATCAAAACCTGTCAAAACATTTATTAACAATGATTTTTTTTTTTTTTTTGTGCCATGAATATCCTCGCTCCAATTCTCTTTTATTTGTGAAGCACACTTTACTGTACTAACACAATGTCTCCTAAGTGTTGCACAGAGTAGGCTGCAAATTAAAAACTGTAGTGCAACCCACCTTGGAGTCCTGACCCACAAGAGAGCCCCAGCTTTATGTCGATACAGAAGTGTTTTAATGGATCTGGTACCGCTTTGAAAAGATGAAAATTACAAAAACATCAATTGATTACTGTACTTCTAGTTCATGATTTTTCTTTACGAGTTTTAATAAGGGTTTAGCGGACCAACAAAAGATTTCTAGGTCGAGTCCAGCACTGTATGTTTACCATTGAGGTAATGAAGTACAGTAGGATAGTTGCTATTTTGACAAGGTAAATCTCTCACTTTAGGCTTGTAATCTTACACTATGGGCCTAAAGCCGGGCTGCTTAACATTTGATAGTGTGCTGCACCTGGTTTATCATTAGAAACTGTTTATATTATTAGTGGTGCAAATGAAGCTTCAGCGCAAATTCAACCTGGAAGATCTACCTGGCACCTTCTCACCAATCATCCAGTCCCATCTCAAGCCACACCTTCGTGACAGCCAATCACAGCTGCTCCTCCTGGTTTCAGCCATTCATCGCCCAGGATCCCTTTCTTAAACTCCCTCGTCCATCATTCGGCTGTTTCCCAGCTGTGCTGTGCCCCTCCTCCGCCCCACCTCCATCTGGCCTCTCCTCGGCTCTGCTCGTCATTGTCAACTGGCCGCCCTGGGTCTCGTCCTCTACCACCACCAGTGTCCGGGCTCCGGGGGAAGACTCTGTCTATCATTCATCATCGTTTACGATTCATGTACAATAAAACCTTCCTAACGCCACTTTGTGTCTGTCAGTCTTTTCAGGTTGAAATATAGGTCACACTGTGGCCTCGTCACGTTTATGAGAGAAAACAAATCTCAACTGCACCTGTACTCTTTTTGCACCACTTTAGCACTATTTATGATGCATGTGTGCAAACGCTCAGTAAAGGCACCAAGTTTTATTCCTCAAATTAGAAATCATGAAAAAAATAAAATAAAATAAAAATGGTTTATTGCTACCAAAACGTGTAAGTTCTAATGGGAAAAACAAACCAGGACACAGAAACGTTTAATCAGGAAAACATCAATGAACACAAACAATCCAACCGGTGGATTAGATAAGGATTTGTTAGCAACTTCTTTTAAATGAACTACCAGCGCAACAATAGGCCTATCTTCTGCACTTATACCCGGTTTCACCTCCAGCCAAGACAAACTGCCATTGTAGCACTCTCCTAACCATCACATCTGTAAGCCCTGCACTTTTTAAAACGTATTATTAGGGTATCAATCATTTGGGTTATTATTACCCGCGGCGCAGGAACTGGGGCAGGCCAAATCGACAGCGACAATCGGAGGCAATAATTCAATTTCTGCCTTCATTGCTTTGACATTTCAGAGCGGAGCAACCATTGTTTACAGCAGGAATCCATGAAGCGCCAAAGCTCAGACCCGGGACATAAAGTGCACCTTTCCCCTGTGCTGGTATGTACTTTCTACACGTTGTCATCAGCCAAACACAGATCATGGATTAGGCGACGTAGATTTTAAAACAATGAGCTTAATTTCAGAGCAGTGTCATTGAACCTTCTCCGTATTGATGTAGTGGTCTCTGAAATCAGCAAACTTTTCCATGTAAAACTATGTGCAAGGTAAAACTGAGTTGTTTTGTTTAGTATTTTCTTCAAGGATAATTCTTCAAATAAGAAACAGTTCTAGCGTGGAAGCAGTGCCTGACCTAGAAGTGGATTCTGAACATAAAACATTCACTATAGTAACAACCATGACCTCAGAACATGGCGCTGAATACATTTTATTTAAAGGAAAAAAAATCGAGTTAGCTGTGCAGGTCCTGTGTATCTGAAAGACATTCAGATACAGTGTGCATTTTTTTTGTAAAGCAGGTTCTTATAATTCCATACTGAAAACACAAACTAAATACCGATTTTGATGGCTCACTTTGGCTCAGTGGCCAAGCATTCACCCACCATTTAGCAACGTTGGTGGTTCGAATCAAAGTGAAGAGTTCATTTGCAAAAACACATAAGTGCCATTGAAAAGAGTCAACGTATGCTTGGTAGTTTCTCTTTACTCATTGTTTTTTTATTACCAGATTTGTTTCAGTGTCTTTAAAAAGTCACTTAAAAATTAAATTCACACAACTTTAGTTTCATAAGTGGCATCTCAAGTATAGTAACAAATATTCCCAAAATTCGGAGATATCAGCTTTTGCAAATGAACTCCTCAAGTACTGTTTTGTGTCCTTAGGCATAGAAAAACTAAGGCTTTTGTTGCTTTTAGGTAGACGTACAGTAAAGTTAGTAATATACTCAAATGATGTAAATGCTCTGCAATTTTCACTGAATATTGAAAGAGCGAAGGAAGGACTTTATTTGTATAGCGCCTTTCACAGACATGGTACAATATTGAAAATGTTGCAATTAAAATGTGTCCATTTTGTCCAAAGCACCACACACTCATCATCGACAGCTGTATGTTACGGCCTTCAAGACAATCACAAAACGTCTGCAATCAACACTCATCAGAGGAGCCCACAGCTCAAATGTGAGAAGGGGCTTTTAATAATATGAACCATTTTCAGGAGCTTTTCAGCATAATGACACCAATTAGCTCTAGACATCCTAATCTTAAGGGACCAATGGAGAAAAAGCATTTATTACAGTCTGTTACCTTCCTAAAGCGATTGTTTCTATGCAGATTGTGTGTTCACATCTTCACAGCACCTGGAAAATTCATTATTCTTTTTATATCAAACCTGGGATATTATTTCAGTGGAAAACTTCAATCATGCTGTGCCAATACAGGTTATTGAAAATGTATATTTCAAGCCTTTTCCCTCTTAAGTAAAGTAGTGCAGATCCATACCCCTGCCTTTCACACCAACAAGTGGAGTATCTTACCTGAAACCAATGTCCTCTTTCAATAGACCCCGAAACGTCCTCTTGTTTCTTAAAGGCCATGTCCAAACTATCCCAGTGACTTTATTAAACCATCCTCTGATGTACTCACATACGATCACCATAATCACTGCTTAAAGTGGACATATTGTGTATAATTCTTCTGGCATATAAACCTGATTTAGAGCATTACAAGTTGACATAATGTTCCGATGTTATTTGTCTGCTAAAAACATTATACCAAAAAAAATGTTTTAGCCAATGGCATGCAATCAAATCAATGGCCCCATGGTAAGTGCAGTCTGAGTGGAGAACCTGTCCGGTGATGGTTAAGGGCTTTAAAAAATACCAATCAATTACATGCACATACTTGGCAATGAATCATTTATAAAAGGACTCTAAGGATACAGCAATAAGAGAGTATCTCATATTATAGGCAAAGGCTCTAATTGCATTGTTCCTGAATTAGCCATACTATTATATATTCATTATTTGATGATTAAACATAATGAAGGACAAAGATATTTAACTCATAGTATACAAAGTGCACCAGGTAGAGGGTATGTAAGTGATGTTACTGCAAAGCAGCAGCATGGCAACAGAAGCCAAACTGAGAGTCAATCCTGCTACATAATTTTGTTTTTGCCACACTGAACACTGAGGGTTCTGTTTAGAATGGAAAATATTCAAGTTCATACCATTAATGCACAGGAGGTGATTGAGTCAGTTTGATCTTTTGTTAGGTGTAGGTTGTTATATTTTATATATTTGGCTAAACTTATAAAATAGATTGCTAATAATAATAATAATGCTCTCCTGCTCCTGTCAGGTTGCCCCGAGGCATTGGTTGAGGATGAGTCACAAGACAGATTCCCCGATGCGAACAATAAAATCTACAAATGCAAATACAAAAGTCCAAATGCTGGTGTGTTCAGCACTACACGTTTTAAACGGCTGACAAACATACACAGTACAGGTCATAGAGATTGCGAATTGTGCTTCTCAAATCTTCAGCTGCAGAATAATGATGATCAGATTTGGAGCTGTTCCCAGATTTGCATGTGTTTGTTTGATTTCTAAATCCCGGAGCAGCAGAAGACAGGCTGACAGTTTGTCAACTAATGTTTTATAATGTACCCTTTAAGTTTAAAGAGTGGAAGGACTGTGATAAAGTGGCTCTCACACAGCATGAGCTATTTACTATAATTTATGGAGCAATTTGATGAAGAGTGTGTGTGTGTGTGTGTGTGTGTGTGTGTGTGTGTGCGTGTGCGTGTGCGTGTGCGTGTGCGTGTGCGTGTGCGTGTGTGTGTGTGTGTGTGTGTGTACTAAGAGATCTGCATATGTAATTAGATTTGTGTGTGACGTAAAAGACAGATAGTTCTCACATACAATGTTAAAAAATGATGTGAAATGACAAAGAACCTTATTCAGTCATAACTGAACAAGAAATAGAACATCAGCAAAAAATGTATAAGTAGTACACAGTCCAGTTGAGGTTGCATAAGGTGTGTGGCCCAGAGTTTAGTTTTGCCGGCATCAGTAGTATAAGACACACAGGCTGCGTCAAACTGCAGCAGCAGCAACACACATGTGTTCCTGCACAGATCACAGGTAATACAGATTTGTTGAGCTATGAAGTGGTTAGTATTTTACCTGATGTGGAGATGAAGGAAATTATTACATTGATGATACACTCTCCCTCATTACTGTCCTATCCAATAAAGGAAATGGGTCAAAATATTTGTACCAAATAACCATGTGTGTACACAGTCCTGACCAGAAATGTAGCAAGAAAAGGCATATTTGTATTGAATTTCTGAAAGTCGAGGTCTGAATTTTGAACATTTAAGCAAGAAAATATAGCTGTGACAGTGGAAATTCTGTGGTTGAAATTCAAAGACAAGTCAAAGATGAGACTCTCAACTAAACACTTAAAAAGTTTAAATAAAAGAAAGAAGAAGAAGCACTTTCTGGCACCAGCCTTGAAGTTGCCAGACAAGTTTCTTTAAAGTCTGCCGTTCAAAGGAACAACTGGAAGAAAGTGTCATGAACAATTTACACTTAAGAAGACTCAATGTGATTCTCTGTGTATTATGAGGTCCTGGAGCGAGTTAAGTTCAACAGGCAATGCATTCAAAGTTTTAAAGTTTGTTCTGAATGATATGGGATGTAAGAGAGTCTTGCGTATTTTAGTTCTAGTTATTTTCACAGATTGTTAAAGTGTAGTCTCCAAGCTTTCCAACAATGTGTAACACATGGAAATCTGATAATATTTGGAGACGTAGCGGCGATTTGAAGTTAACAATTCCAAAAGGCCAAAGGGCTGAAAAACCCCTCTGAACTTTTGGGCAGTTCTCACCTCTCTCTGCTGTTGAGAATAACAATAGGGCTCATTTACATCTCATTTAGATAAGCCATACCCCCGTAAAGCTCCCCACTCTCATGTCATGTTATGTGTATGTTGTTGGTACAGTATGTGTACTGTATGTTGGGCCATAGTGATGTAGATAATGGACATAGTGTAATCAACTGTACAGACAATTCTTAAGAAATAGATCATCTAAAAATGAAATGAAATATAAGAGATACAAAACAAATGGGTAACTATTAAGAGCTAGCAAGAAAGATTATTATACAAATCTGCTTGAAAGCAATAAAAACAAGATTACAGAAATATGGAAAGTATTAAATAGTCTAATTAACAGATTACATTATCCATAATGATGATGAAAAAATAGAAGATATGAGTGGAGTTGTCGAGCAATTTAATTACTTTGTAAATATAGGACCCAATCTTGCAGAGAAAATCATCTCATCATCTTAGCAATGTGATCGTATGCACATGGACATTATTGTAGTCATTAGGGATGGGAATTGATAAGATTTTATTGATATCAATGCCATCAATAATTTTACTTATCGATTCGATTCTTTATGGATTCTCTTATCGATACTTGACTTGTCCGTGTGTTGGGGAAAAGCAAGGAATGAATGTGCTTTCGATAAACTCTAACAAAAAAGACACATTGTTAGTTTTCCCAAGAAAAAGATATTCATTAAATGAAGCAAGTTTCCAAATACTGTGGGTGGCTCCTGCTGGCACTCAGCCTGTCTGGCATCCTCAAACACCATTTGTACTTTTCAACAAGTGTCTGTAACGTGTAACAGATTGATGCTGTTTTGTAACACCTAAACAACAGGACTCGGTCTCAGCCCAAACCCTACAGAACTACTTCTGTTGCAGCCCGTTAGACCCCGTGTGAGTTTGCCTTACGTCTGCTGTCTTCCCCTCTCATGCTCTAGTCCAGTGCTTCCCAAAGTGGGGTCCGGGGCCCCCTGGGGGCCTCAGAGGACCTGCAGGGGGGCCCCCAAAGCTTGTCTACAAAACAAGTGCATGGAAAATTTATTTATTTTTTTTAAAGGAAAAGAAAATTTCTCTGCTACAATATACTACTTTAAACCAGTATTTAGCCTACAATCATGGCTAAATATTGCTTTGTATGTTATCTTTTCTGCAAAATAATAATATATTATTATGGGGGGCCCCGAGAGATTTTCGGATCGATAAGGGGTCCGCGGCGTCCCGGACTTTGGGAATGGCTGCTCTAGTCTGTACACGCCAGTCCCATTCATTTTCGGACGGAATTAAAGTCTGCGGGGAAAGGAAAGCACTTTACGAACGCGCACCACATCACAAGAGAAAAGAAGCAAGCAAAAGCAAAAGGACAAAGAGGGCTGAAGGAAAACAGAACAGGCTAGCGCTATACGCAGTCTGGCCCGGGGCTGAGAGAGAGGCGGCCGGGAGGACGGAGCGTCAGCTAGGGATGCGCTGACTACATTTATGGAGTAGTTTAAGTTTGTAGAGATCTTGATTTTGTGTAAATAGCAGGTTAATTCCTCGTGACTACATGACTGTCTCCCAAGCTAACGCACCACGTTACCTTACAACAGCACAATGATAGCCTCATCAAACAACCATTAACACAGCAGCCACCAGCGATAAAAAAACAAACTTTCACTCACCCATCTGAAGTAACCTTTGCGTGCCTTCTGCTCAGCAAACTCGTGGTAAATCCATTTTCCAGCGTAAGTAGCGGCAGCTTCTGAGAGCCACTCAGAGGAAGCATTGCATAGTCATGAAGCCACACAGACAAAGTCACGCCCCAACAGCAAGCTCCAAAACTCAGTCAGTTTGAACCTAAAAGTTTACGCTTTTAAATATACCAACACTGGTAGCTTAAACATGGAGAGGCTTCTTCGTGACTTCAACTGAACGATTCTGCAAAACGTTTTTCTCGAGACACGGGCTGCCGACTTGTGTCCCTGGAAACCAGGGCGGGTCACATATATTACTCAGTGTGCCTTTAAAGTCACGCGTTGACAGTAAATAAACCACTAAGGATTTACCCATAATGTTTAAAACCTTTATTTCATGTGGCTATTTTGTTTAAAAATCTATTAAAACATGGAGTGCTATATTTTGATATTATAATAATTAATAATTATTCAAATGAAACAGGTCAAACATCATTTCTTTGCTGTACTGGTTTTGAGCGGGGGATTCACCACCCTCGTTTTATCCCAATGGACCATGGATCTGACATCAAAGTTATGGCCTTTGAGAAGTTACATTGCCCAGTTCTTTCATTAACTGCCCCTGTGAGCCCCTTTTATTGACTACCCAAACCATAAAACTCCCACTCACTTATTTGTTCATTAAAACCTTGACCTTACCACACGAGGACAGCCTCGGCTTCATTCATTTTGTGCCTCTACCGATGTTTTCTTAGTATCACGAACCACGTACAGCAGCAAAATGACCCAGATGTAAAGGCTGAACCCTTGGGGATCTGCACCAAAAAGTAATATTACAGAACTGTGTCAGGCCACGTGCTCCTCGACCCTTGTCCTTGCAGTAAACAAAGGCTCATTGCAGTGAAAAGTCCAGTTGAATGTTGCACGTGCAGGTAGTAGGAGTACAGTGACACCATTTTGCCTAAGTATTAAAGCCTTCGTAGTGTAGAATTGCTGTTTGTTTAAAATGTATGAAGTGCCGATGGAGAGGGCAGCGAGCAGCAACAGGCTGGAGGGAGCGCGCAGCACGGCTTGTAGCAAAGGCTAAGGTTAACAGGACAAATCAGAAGCAAAGGCATGAACCAGTGGCAGCTTTTCATAGTTTTGTTTTCTCTTATAAACAAAACTGCAAAAGTCCACACGGCTAATTTGCATGTGCTCCGACAATACACTGCGAACAAGAATGTGAGTAATTTTATTTAGATATACTTAGGTACCACATACGCCTGATTCTTGACATTCTTAACAGATTACTGGCACGTCGCGACAGTTTTCAATGGCCCGCAGTATTTGTGGCTATTTGTTTGATTTCTAAATCCTGGAGCAGCACAATATTCGTGGCCATGTGTAATCATTCAGTTTACTTGTTCTGACTTTAATGGCTGCTACCTTTGCCAGGTCAGGCTTGTAAAGGCAATTCTAAATCTCAATGGGACTTCCTGATTAAATAAATAAAACATACGCGTAATACATAATTCTTTAGGTTCTCTGTTCGCTGATTTTCCATGTGCAGGACATATAGATTTGATATACCTTCCATACGCTTTGAGATGCATATCCGGTGGTCATGCTGTGAACCAGGATGATACACACTCGCACCTTTTCAAATACATTACGGCCTTCACAATAATGCCTTTAGATTTGTGCACCTGCTGCTCTTTGTATTTAAAAGCATTCTTTGTAATAACTCCCTCCAGCAATGCCCGTATTAGCTTTCATATAATCCGTGCAGCACGCACACAGGCGCTCTCCTCCGTGTATCAAAGAACACAGAGAATCCGAGGACTACAAAAGAATCCCGCGACTGCCAAACGCTTTGAGACACTTGCAGACAGTGAAAGATTCATTTCCACACAAGTCCCACTCGATTTGAGCATGGCGTCTTTCTTTTTTATTTCTTACTGGAGTTGTGGTGAAGAAATGAATGTGCTTTTCGCTGACTGAGTAGAAAGAGAGGAAGCCCCAGCCACCCAGGGAGGAACGTTAGGTTATTTTCCGTCCATGTTTTAGCTCACCTATAGATACTAGGGCTGGGATCGTTTTGTAATGTTTTGCAATACGTTATAGCCGCAATACCAATATCAATATTTTATCAAAGTTTCTAAACCATTATTTTTATAATGTTCAATGACCGTGCTGTGTTTTTATCTAGGAACAGTAAAACAGCACTTTACTTTAAGCCTATTTTGTTGTGTTCATTCACTTTTCAATCTTAACACTTCAATAAATATCAGGTGGCATTTGGTTTATTGTGGCTATAACTTTGGGAAATACATGTTTTCTCTTTCAAAATTTGGAAAAAAATGTGATGTATTGTGACAAATGCGTGTTGTCCATTGGGCCTGATCATATGCCTGCGTGCTCAAGACAAGGCTGGTAATAATTTAGTACACAAAATAACAACTTTGAGGGTGCACTGTGCAATGTACAGAGGTAAAATAAAATTGCAGTTACATGGATGAGGTTAGTTCTACCGAATGTCCACATTTGGATCACTCATACACCAACATGGTCAATTACATATTGGCCATAGTAGCTTCAGTGTATAGACATAGCAGCAATGGTTGCTTAAGGGGTTCCGACTCAGGCAGGTGCAGCTTCCACTTTTGGACCCATCGTTTAACACGTTGGAGACATCGTGCTCGGCGTACTGGCCCGTGGGCAACGACACCTCCCACAGTACCATCATTTACTGTAGCATTTCGCCTGAAGTGCACTCCGGACCCACAGCTGCGCACGAGAGCCCGGGGCAAAACCACCACTGCAACACCAGGTAGACAGACAGCAACAAAGGCAGGCAGTGCCGTTTATACAGCGCCCCCGACTGGCAGCCTCATGTACTTCATTCAGCACTTATGCTACATTCTGTTTAAGCTCTCACAGGAAACTACAAACTTTATTTATCCCACTGTGAGTCAAACACTGTCTGTGTCCCGAGAGAAAGAGAACACACTGATGGTCCCGCTCTGGTGATTGTACCGAATATCGTAGGGCAATCTCCACGCCGCACAAATGTGATCAAAACACCAGCACGTGCGCAAAGTTTTAGAATCATCGTGGGGCTTACACACTAATCAGAAGCTCACTGGTTCAATGCCATTTAGACAAGAGGGGCCTCTAGCATAAAATAATCTGCCAAATCACAATGGAACAAATTGTACCATTTTCAATGTAGAGATTTTTTAGTTTTATTTAGTAATATTTGCAAAGCTGTAGTTTCAAGAATACATTTTGACAAAGAAATTATGTAACAGACTTTTTAACAGACTTCATTTAAACAGGCTGAAGTATTTTGTCCAATTGAGGCCACATTGGAAACATTCCCCTCTTGTAGCAGCTCGGATACATGATGTGGAACACGAGGACTTTGAAGTGCGTATTTATAAAGTCTCTCTCAGTCGTCAAACAGCGACGGGACATTAAGGAGTGTTACCCCTCGAATATTGAAAAGAGGAGATTGAAATGGGGGTGCACATTTGTATGAAGCATGGCCTGTCTATCTTTAACACCATTTAAGTAATAGGATGGATGAGGGTGTCTGGGATAGCTGCTGTAATGCTAAAATTGTTAGGCTAAGAGCTCCAGGTAGCTTCATATCGTCGCCTCGTGGTCAATTATAAAAGCCATCAGGATCTGTCTTCATCTCATCTCCTTTCAGTGGTTCCTCTTGCCTTGCATTTCCAGCGATGGGGGTTTTATCATACAGCTCTTCTGCATATTTATAGAGGTGCTCAAATACAGGTGGAATTAATAGACAGCGGTGTAAGGTAGAAATATGAACCGCACTGAAAAAGGTGATGACGCAGATGGCTTTCTCCAAGTCCTTCGAGTCAGATACATTTTTTTCTCAATATAAATGTTCTGGCAGCATGTTTCAAAAGTACCATACAATAAACCCCGTGAAATGGGAGGAATTTGCCTCGCATTGTAGCCAATATGTATACAGTACATGGCAGGTCTTTGAAATCCTTTGAGTCTATAGGCAGTCGGCAGAAGTAAGAAATCAAAATATATCAAACACAAAATTACAAACTTCTAGTTTTGAATAATACAGAAACTACAAATACAGACTTTAGTCTTTTCCTATTCTATAGATCAGCCTTCCCCAAAGTCTGCGACATCACGGCCCCTTATTGATCCGAAATTCTCTTAGGGACCCCCAAATAATAATAATTTACTCTATTCAGAGGAATTTGTTATTATTTTACAACTACATTTACATATTAAAGCAATATCTAGCATTAACAGCAGACCAAACACTGAGTTAAAGTAGTACATTTTAGGAAATAAATGTATTTTTCCTTTTTTCAAACTCTGAAAAAATACAGAGTACATAGTGGGCCCCACTTTGAACGGCTGCTACAGATAAACTGGGAGATGAGAAAAAAGCTGCTGATAAGGCAGAGATGCATGGTGAACATATGTGAGTAAAAATAATGACAGTGAAACAGCGGGAATATCTACCAAATCCTCGAAACACTACAGCTGTAAATCAGAGGTGAGTTATGGCGATAACCCTGTCCACTGCGAATGCTACTTTTTGCTTCTGTGAAAGCTACTTTTGAAAGACTCCTTGCTATCTGAATCTTTGCTGGGGTCTCTTTAGAAAGAGTAATGTATTGATTTTATTCTTATGAATTTACATTTGTAACATCATGTTAGCTCAGAAGGTATTGTAATTATATTTTTCAAGTTGTTATGTGAACTGCATAAAGGACAGAAAGGAAGAGTAGTTGTCAAGGTTATGACAGCTAATGGGAATCCAAATAAAAAACAAATAAACTCTCTGACACAAGTCAAAGCGATTCTGTCAAGATTTAATTTTTGGAGCCAAAACAAAACAATCTAACACAGTCTACAGAGAATTACTTTCCTAAGGACATTTGTTGGTTTAGTAGGGATAGATGGCTTTGACCAAACAAGTTTTCTGCCCGTAAACCACCTCAGCCGCGGTATTGCCCCGGAGAATGCTTACCTCTGGTGTATAGGGAATGTGGGTTAGGTGTCTTGCCAAGGGACGCTAAAACAACATGCGGCCAGACAAGGTTTCCACAACGGACTCTGCTGTTAGAGTGAAAAAGCTCAACCCACTGCACCACTGTTCACTTCCTTACATAACACCAGGAAGATTAAACATTTCGACAGCTGTAAATAAAAACACGGCGGCAAAACTCCAGCGGAGCGATGTGAGATTTAACACAAAATAATGATACAGCCGCAGCAGAGGTCCGATCAAAGGGACGCACGACTCCCTGCCATTCTGGCCTTTAAAAGTTATGCTCCAAAGAGAGAGACATGTTAGATTTGGTACTATTTAAGATTTCCTGTGTAGAACAAGTACTGTATATTTTATAGTGAATTTTCAATAGTGGGTCCTTTGGATGTAGCAAAACAGACAGCCGGATGCAACTAATCCGTACAAGTGGTTCATACAATTTCACTCAGTTACTAAGTACATTATGAAAGGGGGGGTATTATGTAAAATCGACTTTTTCAAGCTTTATATCATGTTATTATGTCATTCCCTCATTAACACATGCCTGGAGTGTTGCCTTGGCTCATTCACATATTTTTGAGTAATCAGTAAAAACTTAGACGGCAGCCATTTTAGGTGTAGCTATGCCTCAGTCCTCCTAGGAACGCCCCCACCTCCTTTTGACCTTTTGTCACCAGCCAAGCCACCAACCACTGCTCCTCAGCTCAGCAGAGCCCCCTCCCCGCACAGTGTTGTTGTTTAGATGCCACAGCAGTGTGCTGAAGGGGGCGTGTCGGAAAGCTTCTTAAAGAGACAGAGGCCTATTTCAAGACGTTCAGTACAGCCATTTTGAGAGGGCAATTTTATTCAAGGCAGTTATTTTAATTTACTGCATATACAGACCAACAGAAGGTTACGTCATCATTGTAGTATGCTATAGACTGGTGCTATGTGATTGAAAAAGCATAATACCCCCTCTTTAAGAATAAAACGATTTAAGGTGGATCGGTTTTTAATTGAATGTATTGGTAAGTTGCTAACTTAAAAATAAAATAAAATGCCTCTAAAGTAATCCTAAACAAATAAGACATTTATCTGATATGTTAATCTACTTTATCAATCTGTTTAGTTAGTTAGTTGCAGAGCTAAAAGGCAGCGAAGCATTTGTACAAGGGCATGGTGGCTGAGTTATGTTCCAACCTAAGATCAAGATGATGTGTTTAAATCCCAGGTTGGACTTATCTGTGAGCAGTTTCACCTTCTTCTTTCATGGTTTCCTCTGGGTGCTCCAGTTTCCCTGAAGCACTTTAAATACATGAGGGTTCCCTCTCAGGCCAGAACACTCCTGAAAAGGAGATTACATTTCTTTTGACAATGGAAGAAATCTGGGGACTACCCAAAGTGTTCAGCCTACTTTGACATTAGACCTCCGCTGTCAGGTAATGGTAACTATTCTGGAATTGATCATCACCTCTATGCTCCAGTTTTTGTTTTTTCAAGCCAGATGATGACACCAAAACCCTTGCATGACTTTTCTTTTTTCAATTTCAAGTTCAATTACATTCAATCTGACTGTTTTGAATCTAAAATAAATTACATATTGCCAATCTCCATTTATCCACAAATATGATCCCCACTGTTTGCACTAAACATAATTATGGCACTACTTTATGTTTATGTTGACATTGGTTCATTCGCTGAGAGAAGTGTGGGACTTGAGAGAGAGCGGTGGAGTGAACAAATCATTTTAAGAGCTCATTATAAAGTCCACTTTGGCTTTGTGAGTTCCAGCTGCTTTTGCTTTTGCCAGATGACGAGCCGTGCGTCTGGTCTGATAGACCGCAATAAAAACTGGTGGAGTCGTGGTGTAACTCCCGGTGTTTATCTGCAGTGGGTAATCGGCGGTAATGAAACAATCAACCTTTTGCAATGCGTTTTTATTTACAGCATGTCATTATGATATTTGCACTCAACAAAGTAATGGATATGACTCTAAGAATAACTATAATGAGAAGTAAACAGTTTGATAAATTTGACAGCTCTATGTGAGGTCTCTGACATTGTAGATAAAACAGTGGTCTATATTTAAAAAATAAATTGCAACTCTGGTCTTCAATTCAATTTGGACATGAATCAGCTGCATATGAATTGGAAATATTACAGCAAAGGCATCTCAGTCGTTGAGTCAATGACGTGCCACTTCTCCCACCTCATTTACATGGTCCAGAACAGGTCAATCCACACATGGGAAATCTACGGTGCATCTTAAACAGTTATCGACGGCCCTCCAGTTGGTAAACCTTTCCCGAAGCATGAATTGATTGCGGGTGTTCTGCTGATGCAAATGGCTCCATGAATGTTTGATAAACGCGGGGTCAGAGCGAAGCGCGGCGGTGAAGAGTTCAGGGTGTCATTTTCTCGAGAGCTCGTTGATACCACGCCAAAGGTTTGTCTGTCTGAGCACATCGATTGGCAAAAAACTAATGTGTTTATTGATGAACCAGATGAGGATTAGATAGAAGCACATGATGAAGTGCAGCGGTGATTTACTCGCTGCACTAAAAATTGTAAGTCTCTTAGCAAAGTAGGGATGTCATAATAGTCTTTTACAAACAGCCCTCATCAGCTCATGCAAAAAGCGCCTGCTTATGATGATTCTACAGCGCCATATGTACTGTACAGTAAATTACTGTAAACTGAAGCATGGTAATTACATTTGCATATCAAAGCATAAGTTGAGACTTATCCTAAGTAGGATCCACAGGAACAACTTTGGCCCTTCAAAAGTGTTAATTTTGCCCATTTGCGAGTGTTTGAGAAATGCAACCACTATGTGCAACCTTGGGCCAAAGCGTGCTGCACTGATACTAACGTGACGTGAACAGACTGCCAGAGGAGAGAGGGCGGACTTCCCTGAAACAAGCAGGCCATACAAGATTGAATATTTCACAACATCACACCACTGTGGAAAAAGGGGATCTTGCCGATGATACCATTTAGCCCTTGTTAGCACAACTTCAGCTGGTGTTAGCATAACATTAGCATGTAGCTTACCTTCATTAGTTCATCTTTTTGCTGCTTCAGTTTGTGGCTTTGGAGAGTCAATGAGGAAAACTGTAAATCAAACTTCTGTGGCATTACCAATTTTATTGTAGGCTAGTAGATCTTATTAATTAATATTCATTATTAGTATATAGCATCGGAACATCAGCAGATGGCGCTCAACCCCTAAAAATCGTATAAAAGCCCCTCCCTTTCGTTCATTCGTCCTCTGCTATTCTCCGTACTTCCGCCTTGAGTCTGCTGGGCTGGGAGCGCCCAGGGTGTGTTTACGTCTCCTGTCAGGTAGATATTGCAGATATTTGCCGTTAATTTATCTTCATACGTTGTAGTGTCACGGATGGTTGAGAGCTTCATAGCGCACCATCACATGGCGTCCAAGGCTCTGCTCGGTTGATGGTATTCCGGGGTCTGCGGGGTCCTCGTGTGAGCACTATTGAAGCATCTTCACTATTGAAGATGGCCGAGTAGCTCGTGCGGGCGTGCAACGGTATGAGTCAGCTAGCGTTACGGTCATTTTCCTACTTTTATGTTACAGTCTAACATTATTTTTAATTTATAGGTCGAGGGGTTTGGTCATATCCCTGCTGCTTTTGGTTCTCCTGCTGCCTTGTTTCCTTTTTAGTGTGATAAAAATGTGATAAAATAAATATCATGTATACGTTTGGACATTTTCTGTCCTCTCTCAATGAACGAACCTACGAGCCTTTCTAGAGGTCCGGAGCCTTCTCTCCGGTGGCGTTGTCTTTTTAGTTTATTTAATTTTAAATCCTGCTAAATTATACTACCACCACTCGTCTTGCTACACTTCAAAAGAAAAAGATTGCTGATACTATGTCAGTAATAGGCCTATACATTTCGATGCATGAAGGGCAGTAACCATGGCAATGCTACAGTATATCCTACATAGCCACATACTTGTTGAGATGGCATAAGAACTTCAGACAAAAAAAACGAATTGAACCACTAATATGAGCTTCAACTTTTATTTTCAAGATAAAAGCGTGATTAAAGAACAACACTAGTTAGTGAACGTGAGCACTAGCCGGGCGAGACCAGAATGATCCTGTACAGCGAGTATTTTTGTACAGGGAGATATCAGTCTGGGACCCGCGCCATCGTTGGCAGCAGTAGAGAACTCAAACGAGCCTGTGCAATCAGATTTGTTCAATTCAGTTTATTAGCCATTTGCAGTATAAAAACCACATTGGAAAAAAGACGCATGGCCTTCGCTGATTGGTTTACTCCGCCTCCTGTTTGCTTGCGTATGTACTGCTTTGGTACAGCGGTGAGTGGTTTCCAGGCAACGTGAGCACAGCATTGAAAATTGAGTAAACAGTAAATGAAATAAAAATAAAAATCCATTACACATATTATTGCATCAAACATTCTTACGATTATCAGTTCTAACGATTATTCTGTCACACATAATCATTATTATTGATTAAATACCCACTGCAAGGTCAAGGTTTTCCAGGATCCCTGCACCTTTACGTCCCGCTCTTATTTGATGCATATCGCCATATCCTTTTCGTGGCTTCCTATTGGCCAAGCTTCAAACTCTGAGAGATTTGGCAGCGCAATGGATTGGGAGTGGCGCTCCTAAATCGTATGTGTCCGGTTCAGTGGGTGAAGACAGATGTTATGTGCTCTCCGCAGTTTGGGGTTAAGCAGCAAAGACAGTTCAGATCCATGACAGAGCGAGAGAGAGGGAGAGAACTAAGTGCACTGTCAAATAAAGCAGAAATACTGCAGAGTTTATCCCAGAGTTTAGTACAAGAGGCGTCGTGTCTTTAAACAAACTTCTTATAAATCCTGGAGACCTTCACCTCATTTGCACAGGGAGGATGATCGAGAGGTGATTCAGCTCTTACATGTTTGTCTAAAAGGTTTAGAAAGCTCATGATAATGCCATAACCACATGAGCACACCAATAATTTATAAACTGACTGGTCGATACATTTTAGTGTGAATACACATAATAGTTTCGTTGGAAAATCTGCTGGATTATCGTGAGATCTAAATTTTCAGGCTCTTAAAGCAGTACTAAGTAACTCTTGCCCTAGAGGCCATAAGCGCAACTGCAGGTGTCTTAGCAAGTTACGATTTTTTAACTTATTAAATGTCTTGGAGAGTAAATACTACGCTGACAGAAAAGGTGAAGGGAGAGAGGGATATTGTACATCCAGTTATACAATGGAAATAATTTTTTTCACTCAAACTTGGCCGTAAATACTGTTTAAAGTGGCGCTAGCCCGCAGTTAGCTTTGCCCGTTAGCCTGTTAGCTTCTTCTCCGTGATTCTATTAGTGTGTATTGGTTGCTCCGCCCCGGTTGCAGTCAAGTTGCAAGCATGGTTTTCTGGCCAGAGACACCAGGGGGAGATGAAAGACCCCCAATCATCCCATTAACACTTGTATTACCCCCAGAGGGACTACGGAAAGGATTATTAAGGTAAACACGTTACTTAGTACTGCTTTAAAATCCATGTTGAAAGATACATATGTTCGAATCCATGTTCGTGGATCAGGCAATCTGGACCAATCACGTGGCAGTATTGTCGTGAGTTTTGTCAACATTAATTACGTTTTTTAATCTAAATTTCTTCAGTGCTTTGTTGTTTAACAATAAAAGTCCATCCTTTTCCCAAATGTTCAAACTGGAGCCTTTCCAGATTGATATTGATATTTCCTCTGTAACATTAATCTGTCTTTGCCCGATTACCCATTTCGGTGCAGAGTTCTCAAGTTTTCCCACCACATTTGTGTTTTGTTTTGCAGTACCGATTAGCCAAAGCATACACAGTTGGCCAATCCTTACTTTAAATCTTTGAAAGCGACAGTGTTATTTTCTGTACACTAATTAGGGCTCCTTACAGATGAACACTGTCTGAAGGGCTTCTGTCCCATTGCTACCATTATTACAACCTTCACCAGTCATCTAAATTACAAGGTCACCACTTATCATTTCAATTTGAAGCTCAGATGTCACATTAAAAATGAAGATGAAAAATCATAATTACTAATTATCTTCCCAGTTTGCACTGACTGATGTGAAATGTGAAGGAGAGTCGACCTAAGAACAGGATATGCTAATGAACTGCAGGTCTCTTTTTTAGTGACAATGGACGACATCTCATCTCAGAAATAGCCCAGTCATGATCAGAGTGTATGGTTAAATTCTTATGAACAGCATTGCTTGCTTTGTAAGAATTTTTTTGGGGGTCCTGTAAGCTAAAAAAGTGGGTGAAGAACGAGTAATTTGTTGGCATCGGGACACGAACACATGGCAGCAGAATAAACGGCAGCTGTAATCATTCTTGAAAATGTGCATTTGCTGTTCTACATATAGCCTCGAATTGCATTTGCGGTCAAGGTTCACTCAATTACCCATGCGCACACATGCAAGCGGAAGGTGTTACAGAAACGATCAGCAAAGCAGCAAAATGTGAATCTGAACACATATTTTCCGGAAACCTTGTCAAAGCAGCGCAAAAGCTCTTTCTCTCAGTTTCATGGCCACTAATTTAAACTCACTCTTTATGGTATCGGGTCACGCTGTACGGTTGTACCAAATCTGTAGTACAGCCAAAAACAAGGCTCCATAATAAATAAATTGGCTAATCGCTAACGCACTAATTCTACCGCGCCACGGCAGCTTATGCACTCACTGCGGAGGCTCTGCACCTGCTACAAGATTTGCTTTTGAGTGCTTCCATTTAGCCTTTAGAGTAGAGTCAGATCGCTGGAAGAATCCATCAGCTGTGATTGGGAGCGTTAAAGTACATCCCTTTGTTCAAAATTATACAAAAGACGTGGAAAGGTCTTGGGCAATAGGGCGGAAATAGCACATGTCTGTCACAGTGGGAGTTATAATACTGCATCTGCTGTATATGTGCATATGTGATTTTTTTTTTAAATACAAAACACAACAAAAGAACTGAATATTATTTTCAAAACCACTGTGCTGATATTGTTGCCTTCCTTCAATAACTCTAAGGGACTAACAGTTTAACTCTGTGGTAGACTGTAATAATTGGCCCTTAGTCTTTATTGGTTGAAGCTGTAAAAGCACAGTTCGCAGCGGGTTGCTTCAGAGGACGCCGCGCTAATCAATTGTGGACACGTCTGCGCAGCCTGACACACAGAGAGGAGACAGAAGCAGCAAATTAGACGCTCTTCCCACCGTTACACGCGGACTGTCTCGCACTACGGAGGGAAATTACCGGTCGATCTATCCATTGATCCAGGGGGCAAGGTGGTGTTAGCGCAAGGACGCCAAGTCATTATCTGCTTGATCTGCTTTGGGAGGCTTCACTTATATGAGGGCCCACAGTTGGAAGTAATCATCTATAAAGGCTCTGCATTTAGGGATGGAAACATTTAGCAAACAAAATACAGTTTATTAGAAGCGTGTTCAAATGAGGTTGTCAATAGTTGTCAAAAAATACATGACAACAATTTTATCAGCGATCCGTAAATGTTCCTGTTATAATAGCCTTTAAAAAAACAACAAGAAAACAAAAAAATCCTTTAGCAACAATAGAACAGAGGGGATTATTTTTGATCGTGGAGTTTAGATAATTGCTGCTTACAGTGATGAAAATAAACTGTGATGCAGGGGTTAGTGCTCTTGCCTCACAGCTACAGGGTCCTGGGTTTGAATCCTTGACTGGTTGGGGCATTTCTGTATAGAGTTTGTGTATTCTATAATTGTTCAAGCTTTTACCATTTTCCCAAATAAAGCTATACGTTCCTCCTGTTGATTTTGGAAATGGCAATACATGTATTTGTGTCCTTACGCTTGTAACTCTTTGTGTAAATGCTGCAGCCCGGCAAATCACTAAAGATAAACACAGTGAACACACAGCGTTCTTATAGATTTTTTTCTTGACGTTTTCATGACTTCTCCATGACCCCAATGTCACCATTTCATTTGCCAGATGTGTTAGCGTACGTATTCATCAGCTCTATATAGCTTAGCTCACTTTATGTTAGAGTTTAGTTTCGCTGTGAGTTTGGTTTTCTCGTCTAATCCGTGCCTAATCTGGAGTGACCTGAAACATGCCTTTCTCTGGTTGTGGGAGACAAATGCGGGGAACGGCACGGACAGACAGGTAGAAGCCTATATGTTTCAAATCGGGCTCATGGCTGGATGCTCTGAGTCCGTAGCACATCGCGGTGATGAGTATGTGCTCATGTTTGTGCGGGTACATGCGTGTAGTGCAGCGTCTGGAGGCTCAAAGCACCATGCACTGTACCTGGTATAGTCCCATGCTCCATCCGAAACCAGTAAATTAGTAAGAGGTCTTACGCCAAACCGGATGTGCGTCAGCGTCCGCCATGATAAGATGCGTCCGAATTGGGCTTTCAGTTAGGAAGGAGTTAGGGAAAGTGGCCTGTATGCTAACTATCATAGCCACTTTAGCATAGGGACCTCTGATGCTAACTTACTGGCGATTAGGAGCCATGTGCCATCCCATAAGCCACTGCGCCAATCTCCCCACCCCCCTCGCCCCCACCCTCGAGTGATTCATGCGCAACCACTGTTGATTGACAGGTGCACATTTAATAATAAAAATAATTTAAAAAAAAATAAGATTCTGCACAAGCCAAACTTTATAAAAGTGACAAAATACATGTTAGAGTCATCACAGCTCAGTCACATTGTTTTAAAGAGCCGCCTCAGTAAATGGACTGAAGGCAGTTGTGCTTTTGCTTTCATTTAGTAGAAACTTAAGCCGCATGGCTAATTTGCATACTGTAGCTTTATGAAACCGCTGTTGAGATAAAATAAAGGGAAATGTGAAGGATCATTTGGATGTTTCTCTCTTTTTTCACCTTAAATGTCTTTATTTGACACTATTTTGTTGTTGGACAATATACAGTAGGTGGCTGTATGCGCTTTTGTTTGGACTGCACTGAACTTTAAAGAAGAAAAAAAACAGCTGTTGGTGATGTCACTTCCCTTTCCCCTGGGTAAGGACGGTCGAATTGGGCAAATGCTGCTGAAGCTCTAGTTCACTAACTGCATAGAGATCTAACAGTTGACCCCATGAAAGGTTAAGGATTAGTTGCTAGTGTTAGTACTTAGAGGCTACAATTTGATGGTTTCGGATGCAGCACCAGTAAGTCATGAAACATCCATCCATCCATCCATTTTCTTCCACTTTTCCATTTCCGGGTCGTGGGGGCAGCTGTCCGAGCTGCCCAAATCACATTGCACCAGAACCCCTATGGCTCCTCCTGCAGGTGGTACAGAGCTCCCAGGATCATTCGGGGGCTCAAACCCTCCACCACGTTAAGGTGGCGGTTCCAGGAGGGGAGTTATGAAACATCTAATAATAATCTAAAATGTATTATTGAATTTGTAAAATGTGGAATCAATAATTAAGGACATTCCATTTAAACGAAACCTGGGCTGAAAAAATATATTTATTTTCCTCCACTTCAAAATCCACATCACCGCACACTTTTCTGAATCGAGGTGAGAAGCACAGATGAACATGTGCGATTAATAGATCGCTTTTGCTGGAAAATGAAATGTCAACATGTGTTCACCCTCAGTGGCCCATCATCTCTGCGGGTCTATGGAGGTAATTAACGATAAAATCAGAGTTTTATTCTCTTTATTGGAGGAATTGCAACCTGCTAAGGTCTTGGCCATTATCAGACCGGGTGATTCATCCAGTAAAGTGGGATTTCTTTTATTAAAAAAGAATCACAGAGGTTGAGACACAGTTGAAACCTCTGGGGAAATTGTCGTACTTGGATTTATATTCAAACGGTACAGCCTTTACATCAGTGTATCGATTCATTTTACAAAGAGAGCGACTGAATTTCTACAGAAAAGCTTTATCTAATTCCAATTCCTGAAACTTTGGAGAGCAAATCAAGAAATAATAATGTTCTAGTTTACAAATGCTATTAAAGGTGGTGAATGAAGTATGTTTCTTTCTTTCTTGTCTTGTAATGATATAACATCTTGCCTTTCTTGCTTGGTAAGAGTAAACCAGAAGTATTTTAGTATTTTTTTGCAAGCAAGCAAGGTTTTTTTTCCAAGGCACCTTTCTTGTTAGCCAATAGGATATAAAAACAACACCAACATACAGTGCAGACCAAATGCACTATTTGTTTCTTGGTATTGTTTTTGTATTTGATGTAGTAATCATCAGCTGTTTCCACATAATCAAAAATAAGTCAATTTGACAAAAGCTGTTCCGTTGTGAGCCAAACTCATTAGTAGACCACATTGTTTTCTTCACCCTTGTAGTTTCGATGTAAAATGTTTGTACAAAGTGTGTCCGGTGGATTGTAAAAGCATCTGGGGCTTGTAAAGTGTTGCGACGGAGCGTGCAGGTCGTTGTTTTGAAAGGTCACTGATTTTAATGACATTTTGAGAGAGGGGTCTGTAATGAGGCCGACTGATGTATGGGGAGCACTCAGGTACAAGCTGCCAAAACACAAGAGGAAAACAGAGCTGCTAATTGAATGCTTCCTGCCGTATTTGTGGAGGTACCTGCGTATATCTGGGGCATTTTGATTTGCATATATCTCTCTTTTTGAGAGATGAGGCAAATTGCGTTTTTGAAACTGTTTTATTGGTGGAAACACTGGTGTAAATGGCAAATAGTCACTTATATTATATAGCACTTTTGGACCTCTGGGCATTTAAAGAGCTTTGAATCAAGGAACCATTACCACAGAAACTCGTGTACGCAGATACTGGGGGAGAGTTGGGGGTAATTGTCTTGCCCAACAACATCCACCTCCTTTGGATCAGCAGGAGAACGCTCCACCAACCGAGCAATGTATTGACTTCTTTTATTTTTAATGAACGTGAATTTCTAATGTGTTTTCGGTATGTGCAGGGCTCTCAAGCTTTGATCAGTGCATAGCGTAAGACAACCATGAGGGTGGAGGAAAGCGCAGTATAAAACATGATGAGGATAGTTGCAGGTTTGCTTATTAGGATCGTCTCTCATCTTTTAAGTAAGTTCTTTATTTATCATTGTACAGCCATGTTTTTGGAGTTGGGGGGAAAATTGTAGGAGGAAACCTGGCTGCCTGCCTGCCTTCAGTCTCCTCTGATCCTCTGAAACGGTGCACCACCTCCTGGGTTTGTCCCTGTTTCAGAGCGTGGTGTCCTGCACTGGTCAGCTCCACCTTCTCCTTCCTCCTGCGCAGCTCCCTCTGCCCCACAACATGGTCTTTCACCATCTTCTGGGAAGAGCTTAGCAGTTCATCTGTTTTATTCTCCAGTCAACGTCCATTAGCCAGAACAACAAAAGGGATAGAAGGCATGTGTGGCTTAGCTGTGAGTCTTGCCTGGATACCTCCTCGTTTGTCCCTTCCTTGATTCCTGTAGCTTCTCTTGTGACGCCTCCACTGTGCTGTAGCTGTGGCTCTTGGTGCCTCTTCAGTGTTTCAGAAGAAGACATTTGTAATAAGTTTGAAACTGCATGGTGCACTTTCTTTTCATATGGAGTTACCACACGCATATTTAGAGACTTTAACATCTGCAGCAATTCATTCTTTTATACAAAATACAGTATAATCTCCGGCTTTATCTCGTTTTGTGCTTGGGTCGCTGGACGTTTATAACTGGTAGAAACTGAGCCTGCGCTGGTGGCTCCTCTCGAAATACATTAATACATCTAATATGCAAATTTACATAGGTTTTAAAACTCCTTGGTCGTCTCAAATTGTCGCATCACCGTTGTTGGGTAACCTTTTATTGTGGATTAATTTAAAGAGCATTTATCCCTGAACTAAAATATCTTCCAGTTGGGATTTTGACAGCATTTTCCAATCATTTCGAGAAAGGACCAGCAGCTGAGCAGAGCAACATGGCCTCTCGTATACATTGATAGACCATCTTCTGCTCTCAGCTTTTTCTTGTCCTTTTCAGTCTCCTGTGCCTCTCGAACACTGTATCCAGCCAAGACACGTATTGACACTTCTTCACGTCCGAACAATGTGTTTTATTCCAGTTAATTACTCTAACTCTCTCAGCTCCTCTCCCACACATTCAGAGTGGATTGCTTCTGCAGCAGCTTTAATAGCAAAATTGATCTGGGTCTTTGTCATAGATTTTTGCATTGAAGGGAGGAGCTCATAACATCAAGTCATTAATATCCAATTTAAACAGTGTAGTGTGGGGCTTAACTATAAGTGTTGCAAACATTTAGATAAAGTGGACATGCCATACAAAGCTGAGGCTTAAAAACATTATTTTGTTACTTCAGCACAGATACTTTACGCTTTAAAAAAGTGAGGAGTGAGAGACAGGGCTGGTCAGGATTTTGAGTCGCAGAAAGCAGTGGGAAAGACAGCTTAGAGCCGTGAATTCAAGCTTTCTTTTGGCTGCTAGTGTGCCATCAAGTTGGTGGTGCCTTGACGGCCACATTTGAGTGCAGAACTACTGTGAATGGGTCCAGTGGATGACTGGGCTTTAACAATGTGACAGTCTGGTGTTCTATCTATGCTGCAGCAAAATCCAGGAAATGCAGATAGCAATTTTTTCTGCAAGAAGGGCCTATCTAGCTGGCCTGGAGACTAGCTGGAGACTCGTGTTGCCGCTAGTCACAGAGATGTTTCTGAGGTCCCGGGCTCTTGTGTCTTGTATCTTGTAACATGCTCCCTGTACTATTGTGATTTGATCAATTGTTTTTATTTTAATGTTGTCGGGGGGTTGGCGCCTATAAGCTTTTGCTTCAGCCCACTCCTTTTGAGCAGAATATTAACTGCTCTAATACACTAAACTAAAAGTACCCTGGTGATAAGGCGACTCTCCAGGTAGTCTTGGTGAAAACTAACAGGTTCAATTTGACTGTGACCAGCGGCAACACGAGTCTCCAACTAGTCTCCAGGCCGGTGAGATAGGCCCTTTGTATGTGCGCAATCAGTCCGAGTTGTTTTTATTTTTGACCAGATATAAAGAGGTGAAAAAAATTGTCTTAAAAGGTAACTTTCCCATGCCCGTATTGTAGTTGATCAACTAAATCGCCACAGTAGCATGTTATTGAATACAAGTCTAAGCTTCACGGTCAATTTTATCACACGCAAAGAACAAACAGAGAATTTAAGCGACATTATGACTAGAGGGGACCACATTTTGTGAATGCAGGTGGGCAATGAAGGGAGTGAGTTCAGTGCTTGTGGATGAAGCTGTCCTTTCGTCGGTTATTTACTTTATACTTTGGGTTTTTCTGCAACAAATCATAACTGAAGTGCTCTGACTCATGTTGTCTTTTACAGTAGATCAACCATCAATCATACCAGAAAGTCAAAAGGTAAAATGTATTACCAAAACCATAGGTGCGCAGAAACACCTGAGAAATCGAGCACCGTCATGAATTAGGTCTATTGTTTAAATACCATTGACTAGACAATTACGTTAACAAATTGGCTCATTGCCCGCTCTGTGTGTCGCCTATTTCGCCTGACGCTGCATGCTTCCACAATTACAAAATTATCTGTGAGCAAATCAGTACCGGCATGAATAAAGATGAGTGCACCCCGATGAGCCTGCAGTGATCATTACACCTCCATGTTAACGCTGGCCCTGGCCTGTACTGTAGATCACATTACATTACCACTTCCCTGTACTTTCTCTATGACCCATACATTCAGCTGAGCACTTAATGCACATCTCGACATGCACTTTCAACGTGTGACCAGTGCTAAAGTAGATATACGCATGAATTGACTCTATAATTACTGAACCGTAGCCTTGGAGTCCGGCCGTTGCCATTGTCACCTCGCCGCGCTCTCCCCTCCTTTGTATTCGAAGAGCAGAATTTTCCTATTAGGTTCCGTTAATAACTTGCTAATACTCGGGAAATTCGACCTCAGCAAAAGCCGGCTCAAGAGCGAGTCCTTTCATTTTCGACCCTTTCCACGTGGTTAGAATCTGCTTTAGGCTAATTAAAACGTGCCCATATGAAAAGCCAAAAGCAAAGCTGATGGAGTCGTTTCCATTTTGTGGACGAAATTATACCTCTATAACCACATTAGCCTCAGGGGGATGGCCGCTTGCTAATGACACTCACAAGTTTGAGGGTTCAAACCTGGCAACAAGGACTGCATAAGCCTCTAATGTTAGGAGCTACGTGAGGAAGAATGCGAGCTAACAACATGCTTAAAGGGGGGGTATTATGTAAAATCGACTTTTTCAAGCTTTATATCATGTTATTATGTCATTCCCTCATTAAACACATGCCTGGAGTGTTGCCTTGGCTCATTCACATATTTTTGAGTAATCAGTAAAAACTTAGACGGCAGCCATTTTAGGTGTAGCTATGCCTCAGTCCTCCTAGGAACGCCCCCACCTCCTGGAGACGCCTCTGGACCTTTTGTCACCAGCCAAGCCACCAACCACTGCTCCTCAGCTCAGCAGAGCCCCCTCCCCGCACAGTAGTGTTGTTTAGATGCCACAGCAGTGTGCTGAAGGGGGCGTGTCAGAAAGCTTCTTAAAGAGACAGAGGCCTATTTCAAGACGTTCAGTACAGCCATTTTGAGAGAGCAATTTTATTGAAGGCAGTTATTTTAAGTTAATTTACTGCATACAGACCAACAGAAGGTTACGTCATCATTGTAGTATGCTATAGACTGGTGCTATGTGATTGAAAAAAGCATAATACCCCCTCTCTAAACGAAAACTCAAATATGAAGCCTCCAGCATCCATGGACTCGTTTGCTTCCCAGCTGTGCTACAACCCGCCTCTACCCCGTCTCCATCGCTTCTCTCTGCTGCATCCTTCTCCCTTACTACCACCAGTGTCCAGGCTCCAGGGGAAGACATCCCTAACGCTAACCTACCCAGCCATACTAACTTTAATTCATATATGTTTACTGCCGGAGTCTGAATGCCTGTACGTCAATGAATCTTTCTAATCGCTGCTTTTGTCTGTTTGAGTCTATCCAGGTTGAAATAAGTTTATGAAATTCATCTAGATGGCAAGTTAATGTTGAGCTACAGTGTTAAGGGGACTCATTTGATATTGATCGATCATAAGGATTTGGTCTCTGGGCCCAGTGTTTGGTTGGTGTGGAAACTGGAACACCACAGACACGGGGAGAACAAACTAACTCCTGGGACCTTCCTGCTGTGAGAGGAGTTATTTTGTGATACTCCAGGCCTTTTATGGTAATATTTGCCAGTCTGGTTAGTTATACATTTGGGGCTAGTTCTAGTTTAGTCTTGGATTAATCCTGGCTTCAGAGCTTCTTTAGTTTTGTCTTCTGATTTCTGTCTCTGTTATCATCAAGTCTCTCGGAAAGCTAAATATTCTGAAAGCGTTTGTGGTCTGAAAGGTTTAGGAACCACTGGCTTGGACATTTGCGGGATTTATCTCCATTCTGCCACATGTCACTTCACAGGATTGTTTTCACTGTGTGCAGGAATGATGGGCTGCGCATGTTTAAGGCGTTATCATCCTCTTGTCTCTTCCCAGTGCAGAGTGTAACCGTTCCCTTACGGTGCATGTGTCTACTGTGTGACGCTGAGCCATAAAAGTACGCAGTGACCTTTTCTATGGGCGGACACGGCGTAACTGCGTGTGATGGATGAGAGGCGGGCAGAGAAGATCCGGCCCAGGGGAAAACAACCACCTTTAGCACCCACTAAAGCTGTCAGTCACGGGCCGATCAGCTCACTGCTGCGCCACACTGAAAGGGCAGGCGCCACAGGAGAGCGCCCCACAGTACTGATGCCTAAATTAGCAGTACGGACTAAATTACAGCCGCAAAAAAAACACAAAAAAGAAGGTGAAATTAGATACAGAATTGGGATAAGATTCTACAAGTTGATATGCACCTGTCTGGTCTTTGTGCGTGCCCGTAGAAGAGCGTGGTCGCTTCTAACTTCACCCCATTTGGAGCCATAGGGATATGCTGGGAGAAGCCAAATGCTAACAACATCTTTGGTCTTTTTGCGTGACTGAGACATCAACTCGTCTAAGCTCAGGTAAGAACATATCTCAGTATAGAAAAACAGTGGCCTGTTCCTCTAACCGCAAAAGTGACGCCACTGTTTTGCCCTACATACTCTTGATGCTACAAGACAACATCTGACTCTGTTTACTCTCCGCTGCTGGCACTTGCCTCCGTGGTTTGTGTTGTGGAAACGCCCACTGGATTTGGCGTAGACGGCTGTTGCCACTTGTAGACCTTTTGCCAAATGTTGAGTTCTCCCCACCCCGATCACCTGGAGAGAAGCCCAGCTGCTAGACACATGGCAGCTCTACACTCATCTGCTGAAACTGTGCTTTTAGGCAGAGTTTATGGACATTTAATATTCAAGTTGTGTGCGTATGAAATGTATCTTGGATTGAGGTAACCTGTGTCTCTGTCCCCTAGTAGCGGATGGCCCGTCCCAGAGGTAGTGGTGGATCTCGCTGGTGGTGGTCCCGTGGTGGGATGAAAATGTATGTGAACGCTTAGAAGAAATCATTCTTATGATTTTGATGAATATCATACCACATTTTATGACCAATTTAGGCAGAAATGCGAGAAATTCCAAAGCGTTCACATACATTTTCATCCCACTGTACCTCTAGCCAAGCCTCAGTTCTTTGGTGTCCGGTGTCCGAACGAATACATTTTGCCCTTATTCGTTTGGTCCTAAATGTGTGCGCACACATACTATCTAGGCAAGGCAAGGCAAGGCAATTTTATTTATACCGCGCATTTCATACACAAGGCAACTCAATGCGCCAATCTATGCAAACTCTCATTCAAAGGTCATGTGATGTTGTCTGTCACGTGATCAACTCATTATGGACTATATATACCGGTGTGTAGCCAACATTTCACTGTCTGACGAAGGGCTAAGTGACGCCCGAAACGTTACCTTGTGGTGCCTAAATAAATTCTTTGGGAGCGCAACAGCGGTGCAGAGTTTTTATCCTTTCATTCTGTGATATCACAACATGGATTTGTTACAATGGCCTCGACGAGTAGAAAAACAAAATTAATTTGTCAACACAATTAACTACTGTTCATTTGTTAGTTTGTTTTCTCATAGTAGAAGAGCATGATGTCAGTTAAAAGTGCAGGTTTGTAGATTTTCTGTTTGGATGTTTAAGTGATAACCCGTGGTACAAGATGTTTCCAAAGCCGCAAGACGAAAAAAGATGTAATTATCTCCTGAAGTATAAATTGGCCTTGAGAGTTTGGTATTGTTAAATTTTGAGCGAGAACACAATCTATTCGTCACAAAATCCCAAGTCTATTATCCAGCATTTTCTTGTGAAAGAAAAGTAAACAGACTCTCTATTTTGTTACATGTGATTGTTCTGTCTCTATATGAAGAAAATAATTGACATCTTGACCTTTCTATTAAAAACTTTGTTTGAGTGTGCACCTGTTGCTAAGCAACCCCCCAAAATCAATTGGTTAATTAAGTGCAGCTTCAATGTCAAAGTGTTAATTTTAATTTTTTAAAGTCATTACATTTTTTCTCATTATTCCACAAGGTTTAAACCAAATTAAACAGGTGTTATTTTAACTTTAAAGTTTTCTTTTCATGGATTCATTTTCAAGTTGATAAGTAATTAAGTTGGAACTAGTTTTGCTTTTGTCGCTTCATACCGTAAACGTAAAGTCTTTGTACTTGGATTTTCATCTATGAGTGATCAGTGCATTTTAATCGGTATTGATTGTGTTTAGTGTTCTGCCATTCACCCCTGTACAGCAAGACATCTCAAACCAGGGGTGTGTGAAGAGGGTTCTTCACCACAAACCGGTGAACACACTGAGATAAAAATTAGTTCATCCCAAAGACAAACCTCGGAGCCACAAACAAAGCAATGTGGTTTATTCTATTCGATGCAAAGAAGAAGAATGCAAAGAACATTATATTGGAGAAACGAAACAAGTTCTACAGAAGAGACTTTATCAACACCGAAAAGAAAGCACAAGCGGCCCACAGTCGGCGGTGCACCTCCACCTCAAAGCCTCCAACCACTCCTTTGAGGACGGGGAGGTCAAAATTTTAGCCAAAGAAGAACGTTGGTTTGAAAGAGGAGTAAAAGAAGCTATTTTGTCAAGAAAGAAAATCCCTCCATGAACCGGAATGATGGGCTCAGATTTAATCTTTCTTCACTTTACTCCAATCTCCTTCGGGGACAGCCGACAGGGCACAGCCAGTCCAAGGAGACGGCACCTCAGCTAACAAAAGAACAGTAGGCAGGTAATTAGCAGTGATCAGCCATGAATAGGACAGATAATGGCAGTGATCATCTACAGTGCCTTGCGAAAGTACTAATACACCTTGAACTTTTGCACATTTTGTCATGTTTATAACCCTAAACGTAAAGATTTTATTTTGAATTTTTTACTGAAAATTCACACACAAGTAACAGACAACTGTGAAGTGAAAGCAAAATGATACATGATTCTGTTATGTTTCCAAAAATAGAAAAGTGAAAAGTGGGGCGTGCATAAGTATTCATACAGCATGACTTAATACTTTGTGGAACCCCTTTTGCTGCAATAACAGCAGCAAGTCTTCTGGGGTATGACAACAAGATTTGCACATTTAGAGACTGACATTTTAGCCCATTCCTCTTTACAAAACAACTCAAGCTCTGTCAAATTAGAAGGAGAGCGTTTGTGAACAACAGTTTTCAGGTCTTTCCACAGATTTTCAATAGGATTTAGGTCAGGACTTTGACTGGGCCATTCTAACACATTAATATGTTTGTTTTTAAACCATTCCATTGTAGATTTAGCTTTGTTTTTAGGGTCATTGTCCTGCTGGAAGGTGAATCTCCGCCCCAGCCTCAATTCTCTTGCTGACTCCAGCAGGTTTTCCTCCAAAATGTCTCTGTATTTGGCTCCATCCATCTTCCCAACTATTCTTACAATCTTCCCAGTCCCCGCTGAGGAAAAGCAGCCCTATAGCATGATGCTCCCCGCACCATATTTGACACTGGGGATGGTGCACTCAGGACGATGAGCAGTGTTAGGTTTGTGCCATACATAACGTTTTGCCTTTGGGCCAAAAAGTTGAATTTTTGTCTCATCTGACCAAAGCACCTTCTTCCACATGGTAGCTGTGTCCTCCATATGACTTCTAGCAAACTTCAAACGGGATTTCTTATGGCCTACTTTCAATAATGACTTTCTTCTTGCCACTCGTCCACGAAGGCCAAATTTGTGTAGAGTACGACTTATAGTTGTCCCATGTACAGATTCCCCAGCTCAGCGGCAGTACGTCGCAGCTCCTCCAGAGTTATCTTAGGGCACTTGGTTGTATTTCTTACCAGTGCTCTCCTTGTTCGGTCTCTTAGTTTAGGTGGACGCCCGTGTCTTGGTAAGTTCGCAGTGGTGCTATACTTTTTCCATTTCCGAATGATAGATTGAACAGTGCTCCATGAGATGTTCAAATCTTGGGAAATCTTTGTATAACTTAACGCTGTTTTAAACTTCTCCACAACTTTATCCCTGACCTCTCTGGTTTGTTCCTTGGCCTTCATGATGTTGCTTAGCTCTGAGGCCCTCACAGAACAGCTGGAATTATACTGAGAGTAGATTACGCACAGGTGGCCTCTATTTAATGGTTAGGGCAAGGTGTGAACTTTCTGCAGTCATTAGGAATGTTATAAAGTCAATTTAATGCACTCAGAAAATACTGTATGAATACTTATGCACGCCCCACTTTTCACTTTTCTATTTTTGTAAAATAACAGAATCATGTATCATTTTGCTTTCACTTCACAGTTGTCTGTTACTTGTGTGTGAACTTTCAGTAAAAAAAATCAAAATAAAATCTTTACGTTTAGGGTTATAAACATGACAAAATGTGCAAAAGTTCAAGGTGTATTAGTACTTTCACAAGGCACTGTATGAATAGGACAGGACTGATCGATACTGGGGTGAGCAGGTCGTTAGAGACGCTCTACTTCAAAGGTGTTTACCCACCCCCCAACTCCTCCTCGTGGTCTTTAAGCTGCGGGCTGAGCGGGACTGAGTGGCGAAACGTTTGAGACTTCAACTACTGAGTACAGATGATGACTCAAGTACCTTCATTATACTAGCTACATTCTCTCTTCTACTCTCTTTTTTCTTTCTGTTGTTTTTTAACACAAGAGTATCTAAGCTAAATAATACTAAGTCACAACCCACTCTGTAATGTCATTGTCTTTGCAAAGGAAAGGTATGTAAGTCAACTGAGTCTGCTTTTGACAATACATTTTTAGATTGTACAATATCCACAGCTGTCTCCAGGGTCTTTGCAGACTTCCTTGCTCTCTAACCTTGTGTGACTTTGCCTCATCAGTGACTTTCAGATCTTTCAGAACTCGATAATAACTGCTATATGTGCCAGGGTCGTCACCCGGACCGTTTCAGCAGAAGAATTCGCAGCTCTTCCAACAGTGTGTGTGACAGGAAAGCAATTGGTTTGAGCTGGATAAAGCCGGAAAGTGTGAGAAAAAACTGGAAAAAAAAAGGCACTTTGCACTTTGCTCTCTGCTTGCGAGACTTATGGGCATTGTGTCTCCGTCCAGACTTGAGATGAGAAGCCTGATTTCTTTAATTAACGTCTTGTTGTTTTAATTCATAAAAGCTGGGAGAGGATTTCAACAGCGTTCCACAGAGCGAACAATATTTATCCGTATGCACGTTTCTTCAACCGAAAATGCAAATCTTTCATAATTGGCGAGCACTTCACAAATGAAAACTTGGCCGCTACAGTATAGAAGATAATTAATTTAAACCTCATGTTTGGCTATTGTCAAATCAAAGCAGGAACACATTCATGCATGAGTACCTACTCTGCTTAACTACTGAAGTCTTTCATTTAATGTTCTATGACTACAATTTGAGCCATTTCCCTTATGGATCAGTAAAGTCTGCCTAAGTCTAATCTTCCATGGAGATACGTTGGTGATGAGGTATTTTTTTAACAATGATGTCTTATTGAAAGAAGATCTGTCTTGTTTTATTTAGGGTTTTTGTCATATGTTACGCAGCATGGCTTTAATTCGGTTTAGAATAAAACTGTCCACCTGCAGCGACGAGAGTGGAGACAAAAGTGCTTATCTGACACAGTCATTTTTAAGTGATACTCGGGACATCATCTGAAAGACGTAGAACAGACAAATACTTGGCCGTGGGAACACAGTTTACTGTTTAAAATAACAGCGTTGGTCTAGTTTCATAACTGTGTGGGGAGAGGAGATTCACTGAGGACATCTGTGGGCTGTGTTGGACCGTTTCTTTGTGTCTGAAGAATTATCAAGTAAAGAAAATCTCTATCAGTTCTAGGCAAGGTCAACTGTGTTCAAAGAGTTCCTGCACAATATATGAGAGTTAGCCAAGTGGAATTATTGCATTTAATTGTTATTATTATTTATTTTGCTCAGTGTTGGACCAGCTTGTTGCTTGCTTTGACTAGAGCCAAACAGGAGGATTACAGTAAATGTGCTCCTTCAAAATCTATATTGTGATAACCCAGTCAGTGACATTGATTTTATTGTTTATGCTTTGAGTTTTGCAACAGTTTAGTTATTTTTATGACGTCGCAACATGTAACCTGGGATGTTCTATACTGTGGCTTTGAGGATGAGATATTGCTTTTCTTCAATCAATACAATCCATTATAAATCGTGTAATCTCAAATAAAATTCAACTAACACAACTGACAAATACATTACTTTTACACTGTGTAAAATGAATTCCGATTGTACTTTGATGAGGCATTGTATTCACATTTATAAATGATAAAGTATGGGATGTTGACAGGTATGGATTTGTTATCTGTGTGCGGTGCCACCCGGGGAGATGCCCTCCATCACTCCTCATTTACATTCAGTGTTTTATGCTGCTGGTGTTTCACTAATGAAGCACCCACAGGATGCAGGGGCCACAGGGACAATATTGTCTTAACATCACTACAGAGGTCTGTACAAGTAAGACTTGTTTACTCATTATTACAGGGCCACGCAATAAATCACAGTCACATTATGTGCATAACAATGTACTTCCTATATCCCCATTGGACTGTGTTTACTGTTGGCAAATGAAAAGTATAAGCAAAACATTTAAAGTTGTAGAACCTGAACCCTCACTCACATACAGGGACAATAAACTCATCAGTAAATAACACTGAATATGAATATAGACGAGTTTCCCAGTTTATTACTAAAACCTTCACAAATATTGCCATATGGTTGGTCAAAGGGACCCTGCCTCAAGAGGAGTTAAAGTCTCTTTGGGACTTGTTCACGACAGAGGGAAGGGTGGAGAGTGAGATTGGCAGGCAGATTGGTGCCGAGTCTGCAGTGATGCAGTTATTGTGTCAGACTGTTGTGGTAAAGAAGGATCTGAGTAGAAAGGAAAAACTCTCATGACCGAAAAAGCACTTGCAGATATCAAGTGGTCAAAAAGCCTCCTCCGCGAGAAAGCAGGACGCATGGCCGGCCCTAGCCAAATTGATGCCCTATAGGCAAGACTGAACTGCGGAAATGCAGGGGGAAAAAACATGAATATGAATGTATTAATTTCCATTTATATTTGTGCGTGTTTCTTTCTTTTTCAGAATGTTCTTGACCCAAATAGCATTCTATATATTTGTTTGTATTTTTTCCCAATCCTTTTGGACACACTTCGTTTAATTTTTTTATTATAATCATGTATTCGCTAAAAAAATAAAAATAAAAAAAATAATCAGAGCATGTGCATCATGAAATCTGCACAACCGTTATATTGGAGGAGGAACCTCTACGTCTGAGGTAAATTTACAAATTTTCATTGCAATGTTACATGGCCCCCGGAGGGGAAGAAGGACCAGGGAGGGCTTGTTTGAAAGCTTGAAATCTCTAGTTTCCAACACAAAAGACCACAAGTCTCTATCACTTTCTATTCCAATCTGCAATATTGTAAATGGTGGGAGTATGGGGTTGAAAAATTAAAGTGCACCAGATAGCGCCCTAGGCGGCCACCTAGGTCGCCTATGCCTAGGGCTGGACCTGGCAGGCCGTTCCCTTAGAAGTAAGGAAAGAAACCCAGTGAGAGCTCAGGGTAGAGCTGCTGCTCCTTCCCATTGACGGGAGTCAGTTCTTCCTGGACACACCCTTGTCTTGTTGCAGGTAAATTTGTGAACATGACAATAGGACCATGTCTCTCAGCTGGCCTTGGAAATTGGGGCCTTGGGGTCCCCTCAGAGACATCTGAGCGGAGACTACTGCCTCTCCGACTTGACTGCAGATAAAGCAGAAGAAAATGGATTGATGAATTAAAAGTCAGTCCCCAATCAAATTTAAATAAAATCTTTTGACACTTCTTAGTGCCAATGTTTTTCCTGTTTGTTGTGCCAAAAAAAACTACATTTGTCCTGATTAATTCAGTTAGCGTTATTACCCCTCATGAGACAGCTCCATGGAGTTAAATTATTTTTCTACTGGCAATCAGCCAACCCACCCAGAGTCCCAGCTCCGCTCTCACACAAAGAAAGACCATTAGTCCCTCACCGGGAGGTGTGTCTGCTCCCTGGAGGTGACCTGACTGTGGCTCCAGGGTTAGTTAGGACACAGCCAGGGCATTAATCTAGGTGTACAATTCATAGAATAACGGGACAAGGCTGCCAATTGTCAGCCTCTCAGCACTGACTCCAATCACTGCCATTTGCAGAGAACCGGTTGAGAAATAATCAACGAATTGGACAGAACATTTACAAGACTTGAAATGAGGTTGCAGTAATTTTGTCTGTCATCGAACTGACACACAAAATTGAAGTAATGGCAAATGTTTGATCTTTGAGGCTTTCCAAATTCTGAACCCTACATCAAGATAAAAAGTCAAGGCGAATGTTTTGCAAAATTGACTTTTCAGAACTCAATAGCATAATATTGCTACATAATTAAACATACTTGGAGATATGTCAAAGGAAATTCTGAATCACCTGTTATAAATAAATATATATGTCAAAACTAAAGTATGAAATCAGAACTTCCAGCTGGAAGTGCAACAGAGAAATACTGTAAATCAATGTGAAAGAACATTGGTAGAACCTGTGTGCCTTTTATATTTTCTTGCCTCAGTTACACTCGGTGGCGTTGTCTTGGCATTGGCTATAAGCATTTTTAATTGAACAAATTACCACCACCACTTGTAATGCCACATATACATAACCCGTGCATGCAAATGAATAGTCACTCCACGACCTTGATTGTACTGAAATGAGATCAACCTTTGATCATTTTCCTCTTTAGTTCATGATGATCAGCTGAATGCAATGAGTCCGCTCAGGGGCCATACTTAAAAAAGATATCACGGTTATTGAGGTCTAGCCTATTAAAATCAACCTACAGCGGCACAGGGCTGTTTCTATGGTGACGTCTGTAAAGCAGGAAGTGAATATGGAGATGAAACTTCTCATTGTGAATACACGGTGTCGAACAATACAGCTTTTATCTCGAACACTTTGTACATGCACAAAGACACTGTCACCGTGCTCCACACAGCGTGCCTCCGTCTAACGAACAAACACGATGCATTTTTCATATCCCCTCCATTCAAAAATAGCTACATGCAATGTGGCCGACAAATGTTTCACGTTGTCTGGGGCTTAAAGCAAAGGTCGATAGATAAAGGCAGCCAGGATTTGATCATTTTCCCCACTACATTGATTATTCTTCACACTGCACCACCAAAGTGCATCGGGTTCTCGGCCTTTCCGTTGTACAGCCTCATCTCCCCTGTAGATTCGGGTAAAGGAGTTGGCGCCCAGAGTGAAGTTGTTTTTTTTATCATAACACTGGGAAGACTAATGAAAAAATGTCAATGTCTGCACAGGGAGAAGTGTCGTATTTTGGCAAGGCATAGTTTCAGTAGAGCTCGATTTGTACACAAAGTCACAGAGTCATCCAAGGCCAGGCAAGTAAACAAAAGAGCACAGTTCGTACTCAATGCAGTTTGTACTCAGTGCACTCAGAGCGAAACAGAACAGAACAAGTACATAAAAGGTCACTTACGAGCAAGTAAAATATGTAACAACTGCTAAAAGCACAGTTAAATGGAACTGTTTTCAGGCTGGATTTGATCGTCAGAGAAAAGGTTTGTCTCACATCTTTCATTCCTTCACCCCCGCCTTAACCGAGCGCATTTTCTCCAGTTTGGCTTCACCCAAAACGAAAAGTTTACAGCCTATAGGCCAGTGTGACGCCTCATTTGAAAGTTAGACCGACAAAACTGATCCAAGATTTTTTCCTCATAGTGTTTCCATGCGTTGTCGTCACTTTTTGTCACGTTAAGGCGGGGTTTAAGAGGTTAAGAAGACTCTTCCAGATGCATCAAACTGAAACGCAGCCTCATCGTGTTTAGACTCTGGGCAACAGCAGGAGACCACTCCCAGAGGTTCTCGGAGCCCAAGATGATTCAAACAGCCCCAACAAGTCAGAGAAGGCTATGAAGAGACTAGTACACATGAAGAGCTACTTTAAAAGCTTTTTTTTTTTACACAATCTCTTCACAAATAACTGATCTGGAAATACTATGATTCAAATACAGTATATTGTATGTGTTATATCCATTTTAAAAGGCACATCAATACATTTATTCAAGAAGCAATTTGTTATCTCAATTTGTTGTATTCAACTCATTGCTCAAGTGCTGCTGTTGCAACGTGTCAGAGTACAATTACTGTGCTGCTCTCATCCATAGATTCGAGGCCACATCCAAGAGCAAAAATAAATGTAGTATGAGTCTTATATACGAGAGAACACGCCCCACACAGTGCAGCAATCAAACCTTGAAACATCTTGCAGGAATGCTAACTCTTTGTTTACTATAATGTGTTGATTTACATTTAGTTTGTGATCCTGCTGCATTTCACAAACTGTCATCACGCCTTACCGCTCAGTTTATGACTTTGGTATATGACAGATAAGAACCAAAGCTCTTAAATGTTAAGATGACCTACAAAAGCCTTTTCCTTTAAGGACTTTTTTTTTTTTACCTCATATTACTTGCAGCAGTGTCACCCACAGTTTTCCTCTGATGTGTTTGAAGTTTCTTGGAGACATTTTGAGTGCAGCAGATAGGTTCCTGCCCCTGCTGTGTCTGCTGCCTCAGTCTCTCTCGCTCTCTCTCTCCCCTCGTCAGCACTGGCACTGCTACAGAGAAACATTTGTATCTCCTCAAAACGCCATAACGCCAGGAGCGTTCGCCAAGATGTATTATTTAGATGCTTCTCCCAAAACTGCGCTGTCTCAAAGAAAATGCTGATACATTGGTGACATAGATGGCATGGCAATCAGAGAGTGAAGGTGGCAGTAAACATTAGGCTGTTTCCCAAAGCCTAGGCACCTTGCCTTGCCTTGGTCAAAAGTGGGCGTGGTCAGGCGTCTACATCATCACTCGCCGCCCAAGTGCTGTTTCAAAGTTCGAGTTGTGTTCCAAATGGAAAGGGGATATTTACAATATTTACAAAAGGTTAACAAAAATGTAACCTAAACTAAGACAACAAAGTGTACTAACAAAAGTAGGCCTAACAAATACAAAACAAAGTCATGACTAAACACAGCAAGTGTCACTTGATCCTACGTCACATTAAAGTGAGCATTCTAAAAAGTGACTCAACTTAAATAACAAAACAAGTGTCCTTGGACAAACAAAAGTTAAGACAAACAACGAAGGGACACAGAATGGCATACTGGCCACAAAGACCCGCAGACCCGAATCTTCTTGTTTTACGGCGGTTGGCAACCAGCTTAAAGGAGCATTACCGCCTCCTACTGTTCCGGAGTATGGGTCAGACAGTGAGCTTACAATGTCAGCAGCCCTGAATGTTCCAAGGGCTGTTTCTTGCCTTGCCTTGGTGTTGAAGGCAGTGCCTCCAACCTCACTTCCTTCCAGTCCAAGGCAAGTGTCCTGCCTTGGACCAAAAAGAGCTGTTAATGGAACACACTTCAGAAGTAAAGGAAGTGACATCACAAACTAAAAAAGGAAGATATGTTTCATCCAGAGGAAAGGGGAGGATCTGCTGAGGGAGGATTCTGAAGCGCTGGGGGATGAAAGTAATTAGATTTTTACCAACTAAAATTAAATAATGAAAAAGCAGTCAGAGATGATGAAACCTATCAGAAAATACAAAATAAAACACTCGCAAGGGAGACTAAAAACTTTAGAAATAAACATTTGAAAGTGCCTTATATCAATTTAATTTAATTTAATTAAAATGAAACAAATCATGTCCTTTGTTGCTCCATGAAGCAGTGACATTTGCTTTAATGTTTGAATCAAATTATATACATTTCACATTTGTTTTTGTTAACAAAACAAAATACACTAAACAATAAAGTGGCACAAACATAAAATTAATTATTTGACCAAATCTTGACAAAAACATTGCCTTATTTGTACAAAGACTACCGGTACAAGTAACATGAACACTTCTGCATGGTCTTGTGGTTTTGCCATTGGCTGGTGTTGGGGGTCCTTTTGTGGTGTGCTTGTGGCATAGACTGTTAAAAAGAATAGACAACTCCTCCTCACTCCTCCCCGTTTACCACAATGACCACGTTCGAGGGGGAAATCATGGCGGATTTACAGACTCCTCCTCCCCAGCTCTGACGAAGCATGTTCCTAATAAGGGCATAAGGGCGGGATCTTCACTGTAGACTCGGCCCTTGCGTGAGGTGTAGCTCGCGCAGCTCCAATGCTAACAGTCCGACCTCCGTTAAGTAGGAGATTTTAAGAAAAAGTATTTCGAAAACCAGCCTGGTTTCTTTTTTTGTGACTAACCCAGCGTTATGTCATGAGGAATATGTAGCCGTAGAAAGTGTTAAAAAAATTGAAACCAGGCATTAAAGTTGTTTTTAAGGTGTCTAAAGTCCAATGCTTTTCAATGGGGGCCTAGCGATGATATGGAGGTACTACAGCAATGGCGGAGCAATGGCGGCCTCCAGTGTTGCGGTCATAAAGCAGAGCAGCCAGCGGCCATTGGCTTGTGGCTTACTTGACTGAGGGTGCAACCTTTTTAGTAGTCAAAGTAATAATTACAATGACCTTTAGTCAAAATAGGATTATTATTAGGTTCATGAGGTCTCCTGATACCGTCACCTTAATGTGGTGGAGGGGTTTGAGTGCCCGAATGATCCTGGGGCTATGTTGTTGGGGGCTTCGTGCCCCTGGTAGGGTCTCCCAGGGCAAACAGGTCCTAGGTGACGGGTCAGACAAAGAGCGGTGCAGAAGCCCCTTATGAGAGACCAACAGGCCCGGTTAGAACCATGAGGCCGTCCTTCTGTGGACCCACCACCTGCAGGAGGAGCCATAGGGGCTGGTGTAATGTGATTTGGGCAACTCCAACAGCTGCCCCCACGACCCGGCAACGGACAAGTGGAAGAAAATGGATGGATGGACGGATGGAGGTCTTCTGATAGTAATGATAGAATTATTTTAGTCAGACCTGTGTGTTTTGTTTCTTAACTTTTTTTTGGAGGCACTCTGCTCCCTTCTTCAGAACAGTCATGCATCTAAAACGTGTTCATGAGCCACGAGACGACAAGCAGCACAAGAGTGATATGGCGCCTGTTGCATCTCCTCCTGCCAGCTGGTGGCGCCGTGGGTGTATGCAGTATTTTTCATAGTTTGGCTGCTGGTGCAACTTATACATAAAACATAATATAATTCCACAATGTTTGTTATTTTCACACTGACAGCCACTGGAGGGCGCTCTAGGCATGTGCACCAGTATCTGCTACTCCTGGACCACTGAAGATTTAAAAAATGGTAATCGAGGAGCAGAAAGAAAGTGTGGAGTGAGCAAGAAACTTGTGAGGGACTGGCAAAAAGCGGAGGTTACTCTTACTGCAATGAAGAAAACAAAAAAAGCTACTCGCGAGCTAAAACGCTAGATGGCCACAGCTAGAGGAACGAGTTTGCAAATGGGTGCTTGAACAACGTGTTGCCAGTTAGAGGCTTTTCAACGGTACAGTTACACCTCCAGGCCCAGGTAGTTGCCAGGGCTGGTGCGACTTATACTCCGAAGTGACTTATAGTCCGGAAAACACGGTAAGCGCAATTCATTCACTCCTTCGCTCACTGACATCACTTCCTTCCTGATCCAGCCGGTGTGTCAGTGCGTGTTGTTGCCTTGTCTTGCTAGTTTGTTCACTCATCCTTGTTGGTTTGAACAAATACAATGTGAAACTGATTATGTGAACGATCAATTGTGAACCAAATGCTGAACTGTGAACCAGCTTTTAACAACAAATGAAAAACTGAAATTATTTTACTGAAACGAAATATGTAGTAAATAAAACTTCTATTTTTGCTAAAGGTTTGTTTTTGATTGACAGGCAGACAAGTCCATCTCGCATCACAGAGCAACAATAACCATCGTTGAAGAAACAAGTTCCCCAGACTGTGAACAGGGACGAGGGGGCTTACCAACTTTCTCACACCTGAGATATAGTCCTGAAGAAGTTTCCAAGTAGGAAGACTTATCGCTGACTGAAGTTGTATTGTTGAACTCTGATGTTTGATTTTATTTGTGGATCCATTAACACATTTTGGGGGGGTACCCTGTAGATGAAAGCTGGATGTCATTTACTTCTAGGGGTTTAATAATGAAAGGAAAACCAAAATGCAGCAGCGGTGGTTGCTCTGATTAGGCCTGTGGTTATGCATAAGCTGTTGCCGCGTGCCCTTTGAGTAAGTTTGCTTTGTCAGAATTTTTAATGAGAGCTAAAACCACGGCTAACTCTGTGTGAGAGGGGTCTCATGGATGTAATGAATTTTAAAACAGCCTGCTTCCTCTCATCTGCCGCCTTTGAAAAACACAGACAAAGAGAAAAATGACAAAAGCCAAAGCAATAATCTTTCAGCCTCTTGCGTCCGTCACTCAAATTTGATTAAGTCTAGTTGTAATGAATATCAGGAGTGGTTTAGACAGGATGAAACCGCAGAAGTCTCTCATGCTACTTTTGTGAACTGTCTCAAAACAGCTGACGTAAAAGCCAGACTATTGTGACACAGTGAAGAGTCACTTTATATTGTTAAAGGCATTTTAGCGTCAAATTATATATAAACAAATGATAATATTTTGCAAATGCAGGGGACAAATTTGCCTACAAGCACTAGAAAGTCCAAAGAGGGCTCCAATCATTATTTAGCCTTCAGTCATTGCTATTTGTCTTAGTATTTGTCATGTTAAGTGGTGAAACATCACACATTCTTTCAGTTGAGTGAAATATGGTTGGGTAGACTCGGATCAATATGAGGGTCGCAACTCTCAAGACTTTCAAATCAAATCAAATTCACTTTATATATCCATTAGGAACTTCGCTTGCAGAGGAAGTGCCAGTACGGGCCTAATAAAAACAACACATCCACGGACAATCAACATGTGCAATAAATACTACATTTAAAATACAGTGGGCCTGTGATAGACCAAGGTCCACACAGGCAGGGAGGAAAGTGGAGGTCGCCCTCTTTGTCCTCAGTGGAAGGGACCTGAACCCTGACGGTAACAGGACGCAGGGGTTATAGTGAGAGTGCAGAGCGTGTGAGGGGTCTGTGGAGATCTGGGTTCCTTTCCTCATGGTACAAAGTGGCTGCTGTTTCCTAAGGGGGACAATAAAGTATACAATACAATGATTTTGGGAATGGCTTCCATAGATACGAATTGTATACATGGAGCTTTTGCATCCATGCGTTCTCCTGTTTCCAGGCAGCTCTTACCTCAGTATCCATATTCAATCAATACCCCTCTGTAAATGTCCAGACTCTCTCACCTACACTGCATAAAAACATGAACTGGCCTCACTTCTATTTGAATTAAAAAGAGAATAAACTGTAAGCTTCAATATATGCGGAAAATATAGATCTAAACGCACTTACCTTCAGTCGTTTGAACACTATTTGCGCCCCCCTGACACTGTGAAAATGCCTGAATTTGCTTTGACGGCATGTATTTTCTTTTCAAAACATGCGCAAGAAATGGATTTACGAATGGAACCAATTAATCCCACGCTAACACCTTTTTCTATTCATTCTTTTGAGATTCCTTTTTGAGGATTTTTTTTTTTCCGTTAATGGAAGATAATCGAAGTGAAGTAATTCATCCATGTAACACTCTCACGATATTGCGATGTGTTTTTCCTCCATTTCCCTCCTTCCGCTCTGGGAATTGTGCGGGAAAACATACTTACCATGCCTGGGTAATGTCATTGGATAAATATTACATTACCATCTAAATAAATGATTACTGACAGGCCTCCGCAGATTCCTCTATTTCTTCAAATACCCTCATTACCACCAAGAACAACAGCAGCAGGAGGAAATCAAAGTGTATTTTACATATCTCTGGGCCGCTGCGTGTTGAGAATTCAGTAGAGAGCATTGATTTTGCCGGAGGTTGAGCTTTACGGTCATAAATAACCTGTCACCTGTTTTGTCGCTCTTTTGAGCATAAACATAAAAGTGTTTTTGTTTTTTTTAACGCAACAAAACGGGCGACAACAAAGTGATGAAAAGCAACAAAACGTTTGTCAAAAAATATTTTTGATTGATTGATTGGATTTATTTGAGTGATTTTTACAACAACATTATTACAGTGCAGAAACAAACAAGCAACAACAACAACAACAAAAACTCAAAAGGAGGAGGCCGAAGCAAGAAAGCTTATAAGTGCCTACCCCCATATTCAAGATTAATTTACATTCCGGATACAGTAATACAACATCTCATGTTACATACAATACAACACTTTACATTACAAATTCCTGAATTACTTATTTATATTTACAATTTGTACTTTATTTTTTCTTATTCCTCATTCCCGTTCACATAGTAACCATTCCAATCATTACTTATAAGCACCAGTCACCATTCTATTAATTGACTATTAATTTAGTTATAATAAGTATTACATAGTCAACATGACCCATTATTATTGTAATTCCCATTTCCACTGTAAAATATTGGTTGTGATTGAAAAACACTGAGAAAGCAACGGCAATGCGGCGACAACACGAGGGGAAAGTGTCAGATTAGTTGTGTAGGTCTTAGCTTTGAAGTAAAGTTTTAGATTTGGGTAAAGCTGTGCTGGAGGAAATGCACTTTTAAGGGGTTTATCTAAATCTAAACTAATCAATTCTACGGCGATGACGGAAAAACACGAGGTATGCTGCCACAGACTTACAAAAAAACAAGAGACATTTTTGAAAACCAAATATCTAATTCATTCATTTAATTATTTTACTATCATTCCTTCACATGTGGTGGAATTTACTATAAAGCGACTTGAACCGAACTGAAATATAACATTGGGCGTTCATTCATGAGAAGAATGCGTGATTTCCATTACCAGCACATCTTTTTCTTTCACAGAGATCATCCTTGAAACAGACGAAAGCGAGATCCAAATTATCGGCCTTCTACAAACCTGTATGTTTTTCGCTTCGGGCAAGAAAGACACGGGGAAAAAAAGGGTGAACGGCCGTGAACTTTTTTGTTAACGATTCGAGAGTATTTCTAAGACGATCATACCCTCAAAGCGCTCACCACAGCGGACAGGTTTGCTTTGCTTTGAGCTCTGGATTCCTCTCCGTAAAAACAAAGGAGATTACAATAAGACGTTCATATGGATGCAAGCCTGCCGTTTAATGTGGCTCTTTTTTCCCCCCCCCCGCTCTTTTCCAGTTGGCTGCTGTCCACCCGTGTATAGCAGCGGGATGTGTTGACTCGGCATGACTTCAATCCGACAAGGCAATTTAAGGTACAATAGCAGAAAGAATAGACGGGGTCCAGAAGAGAGTATGGACTATTTTGGATCCTTTTGTTTGACCCAATTACACTGGCGGCATGCAGCGGGAGCCAGGAAGAGTCAGGTGATCACTGAAAAGGAGCAAACATGAAATCCAACCAGAAAATACCAAGCGGAGGAATGGAGATACCAAGCAGGATTCCAGCGCACAGTGAGGAGAATTGGAAGGCGGGATAAGGGGAGTCGCAGCCGGTCTGTTTCTGAGGCTTCAATTACGTTTGAAAATTAGACCTTGAGAATTAAATATATGATTGTTTTAATGCCTCATAATTTATACTTCACGACTGAAAGATGGAGATCTCAAATACATGAGGTAAAAATGAGTCCCCCTGCTCGAAGGTTCCTCGCTTCTCCCCGCTATCCTAAAGCTCCAGCAAGGACTCGACATTAAAGGGGGGGTATTATGTAAAATCGACTTTTTCAAGCTTTATATCATGTTATTATGTCATTCCCTCATTAAACACATGCCTGGAGTGTTGCCTTGGCTCATTCACATATTTTTGAGTAATCAGTAAAAACTTAGACGGCAGCCATTTTAGGTGTAGCTATGCCTCAGTCCTCCCAGGAACGCCCCCACCTCCTGGAGACGCCTCTGGACCTTTTGTCACCAGCCAAGCCACCAACCACTGCTCCTCAGCTCAGCAGAGGCCCCTCCCCGGACAGTGTTGTTGTTTAGATGCCACAGCAGTGTGCTGAAGGGGGCGTGTCGGAAAGCTTCTTAAAGAGACAGAGGCCTATTTCAAGACGTTCAGTACAGCCATTTTGAGAGAGCAATTTTATTCAAGGCAGTTATTTTAATTTACTGCATATACAGACCAACAGAAGGTTACGTCATCATTGTTGTATGCTATAGACTGGTGCTATGTGATTGAAAAAAGCATAATACCCCCTCTTGAACTCTGAAATCTTCAACTCTATCTGCAAATTGACTCCCATCACTCCTGTCCCATATAGCGACGTTACAGGAGCTTCCCTTCAATGTGATTCTACTCTTTTCTCTCACTGGGTCTTTGAGTTTTCCTATGAAGGAGAGTGGGAGAGAGATTTCAAGGACAACTGTTCATCTCTACTACCCATCTCACTGTCGACGATTATTTTCGACATGACATTTGTTTGTCTGCTTGACGTCTGTGTCTTTGCTGATTTCCAAACTGTTCCTTTTTGGTCAAATTAGCAAAATGTGTGCAGCCCTGTGAGGCAACTGCTGTTAAATAATAGCTATTTGATTCTACTCGGTTTAGTTTATCAAGCAACGTGATATTGAGAAGATGATATTATTATAGTACAAATAAATGCAAATTACTATAATAGTGCTGAAATCCACCAAAATGTACTCTTTGACGCTCCCTGACTTAATACTGTATGAGTCCATGCTGCAACATTTTAATGAGCTGACTTGTACTTAACTTATAGCTTCAATCAGATTCAGTTTTGTGGCTTTTGGGGGGGGGCATTTTAACTATGACCTAATGCTGTCTCTGTCATCGATTTGTGCTTTTGTAACCTCTGTAGCATCGTGCATCACTAGCTCAATCGGTCCAATAATCCTGCCCCAGAATGGACGCATTAGACTCCTACAGTAGCTGTGTGTGTTTGTGAGCCTTTGTATACCTCAGATAAGCCCTCGATAGCCAGGTTCATTACAGCTACAATACAGACAGAAGTCCAGTGAGTAAACTATTGAGAAGCTAGATTTACTTTTTGACATGATAAGACGTTAGCTTAAGACCACTGTCCTCTTGGTCCAATTGTTGTGGGCTATACCTCCCAAATATTCCACCAGCGTACACCACCAATGCACTGTGGATCCTTTCCCCACAGAGTCAACAGTATCGTGTCTGTTGAATGGGACTAAAAGGGTTTGTGTATGCCTGTCTTACCCGTTGCCAATGTTCCCCATTTTCAAAGGACGGGGAACAGCAGTAATGGCACAACATGGGGATCTCACAAAGTCCTTACATTCCCTGGTACCACTGTTCCCCAGAAACATTCAGACTCACTCACTCAGGCCCTGTCCCAACCCTCACCACAACCCGGAGATACTGCAATGGCGAAGAGTCTGAGAGATCCCCTTGCTCACTCTTCTAATGTTACAATTTGGGGCACGCTTGTTTAAATCCTGACCCATGTATGCCGCTTTTTACCCACCACAACGGAATGGAACATGCACGTACCATGAAGAGGGAAGCACTGTTGTCATTCAGTCGATTTATCATCCCGCCAGCAGCCCCTCCACCTGTGAAAACCCTTTCAACAGCACTGAAGTCTTGAGGCTGGTGACACTTCCCCTGTACCTGCTCTTCTTCACCTCCTTGCCGCAGAATAATGTTCGGCTTCATAATTTACCTCTTACTCAGCTCCTGTGGGACTCCAGATACCGGTAATATTATTTCTCATAAACTTAATTTCATTTCACAGACAGGAGAGGCATTGCTGTAATTAAATGATGCATTAAGTTATAAAGTGCGTGGGTCTGTGCCTATACTTCACTTATGTTATAATGGCGACTCTATATTTATCTTTAAATGTTTTGCTCTGTACAGAAGTAGAAGTATGTTTGACCTTTATTTAACCAGCAAAGTCCCACTTTGTTTTCAGAGCATCATTTTCATGGGGGTCCCAAAGGGGAACCTATTGTTTTAACAGTGTTTATGTTTCTATTTTTTTCATGTGAATTGTGCTTTTGAGCAAGTGAATGTTTTGTTGCATCTAAACAGAGTGGCTTGATCCAGACCAGGGTACTCCACACAAGCCCCTCTGTCTGACTGTAGAGGCCATCGTACACACGTTGGGTCAAGCTGTGTAAGACACTTGTGGTTTTGGCTCAACACTGATCTGGACGGGGCCCATTCGACCGGCTTTCCGGCAATTGAGCGGACAGAATTATCTCAGAAGGAGGTATAGATTCTTCAGTCCTCGGGGAGAAAACTGAAGGACAGCTTCATCCGCCAGGCTGTCAAGAAGCTGAACTCCGCCTCTCTCTGCTGCCCCCTACAGACAATAAAGCTGATTAAATTAGATTGAAATCGGCATGCAGCTTTTTCTTAACCCAAAACAAATAAGAGACAATAAAGAGAAATCTGTTGGAAAGTTTGCTGCTGGTCCAAATCGATGCCCGTGTAAAAGTTGGTTAGTATTCAAGCTATGCATAAGTTTACCGCGCAGCATGTTTTTATGCCTCAATTTAGAATTCAAAACCCTATTTCAGATTTAGATTTCAAAATATATCTTAAAAGAGTCCAATACCCGACAATTGGATCTTTGAGCATGAGTGGTAGTACGGTGAATAGTCATCAATTATGTGCAGAGGTAAATGACAATAGTTATTAGTCAGCCGATCCATCCATTCATTCTGAAATGCCAAGCTCGTACAATAGGGATAATAGAGGAAAAGTCACCTGAATGCCTGAATGATTCCTTTTCCAACATTAGGTAGACATAAGCGATCATTATTTAGATTCGCCTGTTCAGAAAGCTGAACACATTTGGCACAAGTAACCCGAACAGACCCTCTGAGTCATTAAAGCGTCAGGGCGCCTGAAGGCAGCGCCGCAAATGCTCATCAATGCAGCAGGTGTTCACAGGCACTGGGGTAAAACAAGGCGCTTCTAAACAGCTTTGTTCTCAACCTTTACTTTACTTCCATTTCTCTTCTTCAGATAAGGACTACATTTATTAGACCACAGCTTTTTCATTTAACTTGGAAACAATTGAGTTGAATCATATATAATTATTATGATTTGTCGACCAATGGTATTTTTCAAGGTGAAATGCAATAAAGTTAAATCAATTCAATAACTCGATCATAATGTCCCATTATTTGAAACCCACTTACAGCATTATTGCAGCTTATAGTGAAATTGGATTTGACAGTAGCAGCTTATACCTTCAGGCAAAATGGGCTGGGTTGGAGAAAAACGTATTGTGGTTTGCGTTGTATTTGTTTTACAAGTAAATAGAAACATTTAGACGGGAGCAATGACTGGTGTGGTGACAGTGGGGGTTACAGTACTTGATTTTATTGCTTGAGTAAACGTAAAATACTGGTCAAATACTCCAATACAAGGAAGTACTGGCTGGGAAAAAGTAGTATTCAAAGTACAAATTATTATAAATATATAGGGCCAGATCTTTCGCATGGCGCTGCTCCAAAACGTGATGGTCAGCTTCCATTCACGCAGCTGTTGTGCTATGTGCCTGCGCCACTAGCGAGGGGGCGTCGCTTATAAAAAGAGCGGAGCTTGACTGAGGTGTGGTTTAATATTATGGCAGCCTCTCATTCCATTTATTTCCTCATTTGCATCGCTCTGCCTTGTGTTCTCTATTTATCCCATCATGAATTAAACAATGTCCGTGTCCCGAGAGAAAGGGACGTATAGCCTACAGCAGGTCCGCTGTGGCGTGGGTCAGCGCTCGCTCGGCCGTAATTGCGTAACGCGACCCAAACAAAAGCACATGTTCACCCCCCACTCCTCTACAACCCCTTTCCCTTGACAGCAGAGCCGGTGCTGGCCCTTCTGGGGCCCTAAGCAAAAATCAACACGGGGGCCCTACAGTACCTACGCATCCCATGGCTATTCGACGAAGCGCGAACCTGTCACGGTAGCGCAGCGGTTAGTGCTCGTGCTTCAAAGCTAGAAGGTCCCAGGTTCGATTCCCACCTGACGGGTCCTTTCTGTGTGGAGTTTGCATGTTCTCCCTGTGTCTGTGTAGGTTTCCTCCGGGTACTCTGGTTTCCCCTACCACTAAAAACATGTACAATAGTTTCCCCTCTGGGGCAAGGACTCCCTGAAAAATTGATTCTTAATCTCAGTGGGACTTTCCTGGTTAAAAAAAAATAAACAAATAAACAGTTCCACTGTGCAGTAGTGCAGGGCAGAAGTGGAACATAATGACCTCAATTCAGGCCCTGCCCCACTGTGTGAGAACCACTAAGCCACTGCAAGACTGGGATTCAGGACTACTACTAGTCTATTTCCCCCACTTTTTAAAATGGTAAATGGCAAATGGTCCCATTCTCTCACCTTTGGTCCCTGACCCACAGTTTGGGAACCGCTGATTTAAAACTAACTAAAACCTGCACCTGACGGTCTTACTACTGAGAATTAGCCTGTGAGTAGTCCAATTAGTTTTAGACTGTGCACATTAAGCGAACCAGAGTTACTATAAGTAAACTGTGCTCATTCAACTCCTCTTTGACCAGGCCACGTAGAACGACTTTACTCTCGTCTATTCGCCCAACGACTGTCCTGATTCTCCGCTAGAGACAATAAGAAGAGTTTAAATGAGTGTGTGGCGATGCAGCCCCGAGTCCGCGCAGAGAAACATGAGAGCAGCACCCGGACACGGGTGACATGCAGGCGCACAGGAGGCGACGTGAGCACCGGGAGACAGACAGACAGCTAAGCGGGGACGCGAAGGGGAGAAGCACTCGCGCCTCGGGAGTGACGGGGGAAGGCGGTAGGTCTCTCCTGCTCATCCACTTCAGCAGACTGCTGCGTTTAGGTGTTTTATGTGCCAAAGTAGGAGGAGTGTGAGCGCTGTCAGAGAGCCTGTCCCCGTACAACGCGTTGATTAATAAATGAAAAACACCGTAGTTTGACGGAGATGCGGGGCCCTTACGCACCTTGCGTAGTTTGCGTATAGGAAAACCGGCTCTGCTTGACAGTACACCGATCGCAGAGTCCTGTTAGAGGAAAAAGGCTGTTCTACATAACCTCGCTGATTGGCCGTGGGTTTTTCTCCACCCCATGTACTAACGTCCAAATTGACCATCCTTGTAGAATTATAGCCTAATGTGTATATGTTTTGGTTTTATAGAGAAGAGCAGAGCATCTGGATAGTTGGAAGAACATGCAAGCTCCAAAAGAGAGGCTCCACCACCCGGAAATTGAACCCAGGACCGTCTTGCTGTGAGGCGTTATGTGCTAAACTCATCCAGCATTCTGCGTATTGTAGTCATCTTAAATTGTACGCCACCATTTTGCTCTACAATAGAAAGAAATCATCTTTCCTTGTACGTCTGCACTTTCCCTCGCCCTTGTTAGCAGGTGTTCATCGGAGGCCGGTGTCTTTGATGGTGGAGGTCAGACCAATGCCAGGCGTCTCCTGGACGTGGACACAGTTCTCCTGGCGTCCCCTTTTGCCTGTGGGAGGTCATTATCGCTGTTCTAAGAAAATGCGCCGACCTGATGTGCCAGATGTACAAGACAGTGAGTTTTAGCGAACTTTATTTGCCGCTGCGCCCTGCACGACACTTCGCTCTTAATGAGGTCTCGGCGGATATAACACAGGCATCTGGACACTTCTCCCATGAATGGATTTGAGTTATGTCCTTTTGCGCATTACTGTCTCAAAGCATCCTCACATGCTGCATTTTAGACTGTGAATAACAAGCTACATGTGATCAAATATGCAGCAATAGTAGTAATTTCATGTAATTTTTCAGAGTGGATGCTTGATAGCAGAGTGGTCAGCAGCATACTTTTTTTTTTTTTTTTTAAGAAAAACGTGGGTTTAATGCTTGAAATGGCCACACAATTGTTTCACATACAGAGTTTGTGTGTTCTTCCCATGTCTTCTCCCTTTACATTAGATCTTTACATTTGAAATCTTCCCCATGTACATGCAGGTAAAGGGGAAATGAGTAAATTAATAGTCATTGTCCCGAGTAAACCCTTTTTAAAGCCCACATTATCTAGGATAAGCTTCAGCCACCTGAGACCACAAAGGAAGGTGTTATGAGAATTTTAAATAGTAAACGAAGTTGCTTCCCTGTGCACCGGAAAGCTCAACTCACTGACAATCCTGAAAGACTCTGATATGATGTTGAGATCAGCAAAAGGAGAGACTTTACAAAAATATGATTATTTCATGTTACATCAAACTGCATGTAACATGATTTAACATCAAACTGCAGATGTAACATGGTGTAACATCAAACTGCAGGCTCAGAGGGTTAATTATATATACAAGTCATCTAAATTTGACCTCTTCTTCAATGCCGCTGGGGCAACCCGTGGGGTATAGGCAGGGGGTTAAAAATGTTTGCTTTAATTATGTTATCCAAAGGTTTGACTTTGAGAGTATGTTAACTATATTTTGAACCTAACATTGTACACTGAATAATCTACTGTATGTTAAGTTGCTCACTTTGTTAACATTTTTGGCAGGATCCACAAGTTAGTGGGTACTCGGAGTATAAATTAATGCCTCAAGGGGTACGTGGGACAAAAAAGGTTGGGAACCACTGCCGTAGCCTACATGTTGCGTGGAAAAGGTGAGGAAAGTTGACAAAAAGTTTGTAGCGTCGGAATCAGCAACAATTCTCCAATGCTGCCCCTTTAGACCTTTTATATTTGGCTGTTGCCCCAGTGCTTTACAGCAACTCTCATCGAAAAACGCATCAAAAGAACGAAATCATTCACGGTATCCTTTGAATTCTTTGCAGTCTAGAGCCCCGTCTCAGAGATGTCACTTAAAACACAATCTTCAGCTCGGGGCACAGTCATTCCCCCGTGCCTCTCCTTTTATTGTCTGTCTACTGCTTCATACCAAACTCATTTCAACGCACAGTCATTCTTTTAAAAAAAATCCCACATTAGGACTGACAGTCACTTACTGAATCTAGCCTACAGTGAAACATCCATGTCAGATTGTACATGCGGGGCAGGGCCGGCACGATCACTCCATCTAGTGGCTGCTTTAGATCGACTGCGAAATCCCTGCACTGCACCATCGCAGATAAGCCTTATTTAAACACAATGAGCCCCAGTCAGCTCAGCCAGCTCTCTCTCGCTCGTCTGCTCTTCTATTCACTTTGCATTGACTGTGTGCTCCTGTCTGTCCACATTGGTAATTGATTCCCCAGCACACAGTTTGTATATGGCACCAGTAAGTAATATGTGAAAATCAATGGAGCCCTGAACAGACCAGATGGCTGCGTGTACAGAGTGTGTTCACATGACACAACACTGCACCATACTGTGATAACTATGGTCTTTATAAATGCTTCCTTTTTTTCATCCCTATTTATGCAAAGATGTATTTATTAATATCCCAGTCACTTATAGTTCAAGTTATTCAGGGCAAATGATAAAAATGTATGCCGACTAATTTTGCTTGCAATTCAATCTTATTGTAGACCCAGTTCAGTCCTGATTTGATTTTGAGGTAGGGCTGGTGGTATTTCAAAAGGTCAAATATCTCATAAAGTGGTATTTTCCAAGTGTTTTATGAGATGGTACTTTGTGTGAAAAGAGTGAGAGCCGTTCTATAGGATAATTGGGATTTGTGTGGGGAAAACTGCACCATGTTTAAACGTCTACACCAATGAAGGACAAAGTATAAGTCAGCCTGATGCTGCTCTATATGTCATAACCAGAATGCTAAGACCAAACCAAAGCTGATGAAAGGCCTACAATTTAAACTAGCAATACGTAAGTGAATAAAACTGGGCTGCAAAAGCTTGGAATACCGCTAGAAAAACTATTTGTACTGCTACCATAGATTGAGCCACTAGTCTGCCATAAACACAAACCACACAGTGCAAATCCTTAGTGTTCATTATTACTTTATTTACAAGAGTATAGTACCATATCGAAGAAAAAGTGGAATGAATGTTCTTCATAATTCACATTTCAGTACCATTAAGTAGTCAATCTCACTCAGTGTTTGATACTAAATAAATACATAGCTTTAGTGAATCTGGAATGTTTTTCAATGAGGTCATTTGGTTCAATTTATCTCAGTAAGCTCCTTCATAAGACACGCAAATACAAAAATAAATCTGTTTTTCTATCAAATTTAGGTTGTTTCTCTGAACCGAAGCATCTTATAAGGCACTAAATGGACTAATGCTGTTGGCATATGTCTCAGAAACCTGGGGATAGTCCCTCTGGTGCCTCATTATTGCAATTCAAGCGGCTCTGACATTGATAAAGTGCTCAATTGTAAACGGTTAGAACGAGAAAAATATACTCTCTCTCTGTTGTGTTGTCAAAAACAGTTTCTCGAAAGTACCATTTTTAAAAAGTAGTTTAAGACATCAGCATAAACAAAGATGACGGCAAGTCTCAATAAATGAAGACAAAGCTGTGGCTCGAACAAAGTACTTTACATTCTTTCACAGAAAAGAAATTGAGAATCAAAGGCCAAACCACCAAAGGAAAGATGTCCTTCATTTGACTTCACAGTAACTTTGAATCCAGCAAAGGAAGATAAACATGGCAATATGCCATACAAATGGTATAGTCACAGACTTAGTTCAATACAGGTTTTCTTCAGCGAGTGCATCTGAAAAGAGAAAAAGGAGAGAAACATTAGACAAGTCGTGAGATTGCCGTAGTAATTGCTTAACGTTTCCCGGTGGGTGGGACACGCACCTCGCTGAAGGCTGTTGTGGATGTAGTGGTTGAGTTGATGCAACCCATTGTTTTGGCCCATGTTTATTCTGACATCTGCCGGCTCTGTGATTTCAGGAGAGAGACCCAGAGGCTGCTGTTCTTGACAAGAGGCATTTCTACTGCTGCTCTTTCTGGTCACCAAGTCCAAGTCGCTGAAAATGCTGTCGAATATACAATCGTCCAGGGCAGGCTCGGCTTTGAACCCGGGGGAGAGGGGAATTTGTTGGGGGAAACGGCAAGGCAGAGTTTGGGTATTCACCGTTGACGACGGGGTGTTTTGCACTGGGCTTAAAGTGCGAAATATGTCAAAACTACTCGCCAGGGAGGAAATTTGTTGAGCCAGGATGCTGATCTCCTCTCTCTCCCTCTCGCTGTATTCAAATGTCCCCTGGGTGGTGGGAGACTGGCTCGGAGTAAGCAGACTTGGATGCATGGGCAAAGCATGCTCGGGAACATGATGGACAACACTGCCCCCTTGTGGTTGCTCCAACAGGTTGTAGTCGTCTTGATGCAAGGTGCACTCCGTCGGACTCTCGCAGGACACGGAGAGGCAATCTGGAACTAATCGGGCGTTTGGTGTACAAGCTGGGAAGGCATCATAAGAGGGAGATGGAGAGGAGGGAAGAGGAGAAAGGGCAATGAAGGAGCCTAAAGGGGCATGTTCATATTGTTGTATGGGGGGTAAATACAGAGGGGACTGGGAGGGAGATTGTCCACACGTAGGAGCCACTGTTGGGTAGGTGAAATAGGACGGAGAGGCCTCTGGGGAAGAGAGTACATCCAAAAGGAGGTCATGGCTAAGGGTGGAGCTACAGGAGGAGGGGGTGTACGGAGGGGTGAACATTGCGGGGCTATCACACATGGCACCAGGTGAGGAATCTTCTTGAGAAAAACTACCGACTTCAAAAGCCTGGTCCGGCCCCGAGTCTCTCCTCTTCTTCCTGGCACACGGCTCCTCGCTTTGGCTGCCGGACGTGCGCTGCCTCTTTAAACATTTACTGGATTTGTGATTTGAAGTTGTCGACTGCTGAGCTGAAGAGTGGCAGGAGTCCGCTGGTCCAAGAGCTTCACTGTCGATTTTCCCCTGAAGGAATCTGGCCTCAGTTTCACTACAGGAGCAGAGACGGTGATTAGACGACGTGTTTTGATGGCATTGTGTGTACAACGTGATTTCATTTAGGTTTAAATCAATACTGGTCAGCACTGGTTTCAAGTAAAACACCTTCATGTTCCTTTTTCAGCAGATAAATATTGAAATAAATGTATCAGGGAAAGGCTGTGACCCACTAAGAATGTTGCATCGCTTTATATGCAGACATACCCCTTATCTGCCTATATTGAACTTGTACCGTGCTCCTATGGTAACAGCAGCTAAAGTCACACCGGCGTTTGCTCCATACAGTACGTGCAGCCAGAATCCGTTTTCACCTGATGATGTAGTTCGTGCAGAGGATGCTCTGAGGCGTCTTGTTGGCTCGAGTGTAGACCCAGCACCAGCACAGATCTTTGCCCTGGAGTCTGAGCACCATTTGAAGCTGGAAATCCTCATCTGCCTGCACTGGGAAGAGAAGTCACACAATACAATATTAAACCTTATTTACTCACAGCATAATAACATGGTGCACTTCTACATGATATGGAATGGGAACTGCATAGACCAGTGTTTCCCAATGACCTCTTTTCGAACCACTTTATTCATGGTTTAGTCCTGTTTTGGAGTGATTCAGCCCAAGTTCTAACCTGGAATAGCTCTGATTCAGACCTGGTTTTGTTCTGGTGGTGCCCAGAGAGTTTTACTTTTCTTTGGTGCTACTTAGTCTGAATTGTTAGAGAACTACTGGCATGGATCATGATTCTTTGCTCTGTTAATGTAAGACTATGCTTTTGATACAGGGTTTATACAGGCAGAAGCAAGTCAAATTTAATGCTTTTTAATACTATATTTTAATGCCACAAACGAGGAAGGAGAATTGGACAAAACGGGCAACCTATGAGCCTGTAAAAGTGGTAAATTTCAGCCAAACTGCAGCTGAATATGTTTAAGACCATCATTTTTGGTATTTTCTATTAACTTTACTGTAAAAAATGTTGAGCAATGTCATAATTTTCCAATAAATTTAGATTTAATTCCAGTTTGAATCTAGCTTTTAATGACATTTCGCCCTGTGATAGAAGCTTACTGTTTCTGTGTATTTGATAATAAGTTGTATGTCCACAAAATCATGATCTCCCCAAAATATTGCTAAGATAGTAAAGAAAAAAGAGTAAACAACAGGCTGTAAGTATACTGTGCTTTCAAACGACCCTCATCCAGCTCGGTTCATTGAAGAAAGCCTGTTGCCATTATAAGTAATGAGTTTCAAAAGGGCTCACTAAGAAATCATTACAGCTTGTTGGCTGTTCAATGTGCCATAAACACAGAAATATGAGTAGATTTTGTTTACCACTGGCATTAATGCCCGGATCATTACGTCTCTTATTGCGGCTTTAGTTTTGTTGGAGAAAGTGCAGGAGACTTACCTAAAGCTTTATGTGATTCTGCACAGCCAGATAGATCTTCAGGATGAATGAGGCTGTACCAAGATCTGTTGGTTATTTCTTCAGACGAGTAGCCGAGATAATACAAAACACTGGGGGGAAAAGAAATAAAGGATATATATCAGTCTGAAAAGCAAAGTTCACAAGTGAAATTTAGGCAATTTAACATAGAGCGTTTTTACACATAACTGCATGAAGACACGGCTAGTTTGAGCAAATTATGAAACAAAAAAGAATGATAGCATGATCAATATTTGCCTCTGGTTGTTCTACTTTTATACCAAGTACTGGAACAGGCCTAAACTCTGACCAAAATCCAAGCTGAAAACAGTTCGGTTTATTTGCACTTTGAATTACTTTGTGTACAAATTGTGCTCTACAGATAGCTTTCCTTGCCTACAACCTGTTTGGCTTTGCATGTGTAAACTGATTCAATAGTATGGAACAACACAGAGCTACAAAAAAATGTCAGGCACTTCAAACAAATATGAGCAGCACGAGGAAGTACTTCAAGTGCCTTTTAAGTACTTCCTTTGGCGGTTCATATTTGCTTGGTGTGCCTGGAAGTGTTGCTTTTTTCTTTTTGCTATTGGGATCCCTTTCCCAAGAGCACCTGTCAAACTTCTGTAATACATTGGGACACCTAGAGCAATCGGTCATATTGAGATTCAGTTGGGACTCAAATTTAATAACAGAATATTTGTTGTTGCCTGTCTACGCTTGCGGTAAAATGTGTTCATCCTATTATTATATATTGGAAGTTACTCATAAAATTAAAAATGAATTGTGCTTCGAAGCCTGGAGGTGCGCACTTCTAAGGTTTCAGCCACATGACCTTTTACGCTATTTTTTGAAGGCAATAAATAAGCTAAAGCTAAAAAATGTATATAAAGCTGCTATTCAAAATATTGTCAGAATGAGTCCTCATCATGCCATACCTGTCTGACACTTGGCTGAAGCTCATGTCCAGTCTGTGGATGCTACTGAAGGTTTGGCAGAGCTGGGAGTCTTTGGTCCTGAGGCGGTTGACTGTGGGGGTGCAGAGGGCCACAAACAGAGGCTCAGCGACGGGACGTGTGGAGGAGGTGGAGGCGGTACCGCAGGGCAGAGGGAAGAACTGGAAACTGCCGCGCACCAGCATCGAACAGCAGTCTCCGTTTTGGAGCTTGAAGGCTTTGGAAGTTTGCATAGTGCAAACAAAGCTCCGCTCTGGAAAAAATAGACATTTCAAAATTGGCATCACTAATGTACCAAACAAAATGTCTGTATAAAGCCATATTTATTATAGTTGGCATTTAGAGACAGCCTTCAAAACTTTTCCTTCATTAACTCACACATCTTTTGGTACAGTTTGGGTTCGCAAAAGATTGAAGCCATCCTCTACTACTGTACTACAACCACAACAACTATTACTATATCTATATTGAAGTCAGAACAATTACCTGGTGATGAATTGCTGTTGAAATCCAGGTTAGATTTCACAACAGCAACGTCTGATCGCTCCACCATGTCATACAGAGAGTCTCCTTGCAAAACATCCACCTAAAATATTAAAATCACATTTTAGTATGTCTACGTACACCCCTAGCCAATTTGGCGCCCTAGGCGAGATTGAACTTTGCCCCCCCAAAAAATAAAAAATAAATAAATACATACATAGATTTTAAAAAAATGAAATAAAAAAATAATATGAATTTATTCATTTCCATTTATTCATTAAAAAAATTCGAACATGTGCAATCATGAAACGTGCGCACAACAGTTATATTGAAAGAGGAACCCTATACTTAAGTTATTTATGCCGATGCTACACGGCTCCCCGGAGGTGTAGAAGGACCAGGGAGGGCTCGTTTGAAAGCGTGAAATTCATAGTTTCCAAAACAAAACATCGCAAGTGTATATCTCTATCTATCATCTCTATCACTTTCTGTTCCAAAGTTATATCCGAAAATCTGCGAAGTTGTAGATGGCGGCAGCATGGGGTTAAAAAATTAAAGCGCAATTAAGCGCCCCCTCCAGCAGATGGCGCCCTAGGCGGCCGCCTGTGTTGCCTATGCCCAGGGCCGGCCCTTACATACACTACCGTAGTGGGTAGAACAGCCTAAATGGCACAAAAGAAGCGTATTGCTAAGTTGAGGAACTTAAATTACAATTTATTACAACCCGCCTTTGGCTCTGTAATGAGACACACAGCCTTTTCCCAAACGCAGCCAAACTAGGACCTCCCGATCCTGGCCCATCTGTCTCTCCACACTCACAATGTTTTTGCAAACCCAACAACCCAAAACTGACTGCACTAACTTAACTTTTTCCAATATATAATGGATTCTTATTAACATTAAAGGTATGTTGTTTTTTTTAGATGTATATTTCATAAACATTTACACAGCAATATCAGCAGATTTAAGGAAAACAAGATCAAAGCGAATATTGATTTGCTCATCCGCAAACATACAAACATTTTCAAATTCAATAATCGTTCATGTTTTTTTGTTTTTTTTCGTTTGGCTCTCAAGATCATTGTCCAATCAGAATGCAAAGTGAGCCCCACACTTACAGTTGCCAGATCCTACGGCTAAAACCAGTTTGGAATTCGTGCCAGTGCAGTTTCTCCGCTTTCAAATGAGGATCGTCAGAGAAAGTTGTGCTTGTGTTTTCATTATGCAGCTTAGCTTAAGGCATTTTGAAACCACAATGAGCGCAAACAATACTTGACTTAATGCACAACTCACCATAGAAATCCCCACATATTCCACCACATTTTCGGACACGTAGACCAGTCTCCCCTGAGCGGTGGTGACCAAGATGAAGCCGTGCAGCGCTTGCAAGAAGGCCTCATAAGGAACCGAGCATTTCGACTTCTCCTTTGACGTTAATCCTTCGGGGAGGCAGAGAGAGAGTTCATTGTTATCTTGACTTTGCATTTTGTAGGTTTTCCCGTCTCCTGAAAGAGCCCCTTTAAAGCGCTGCAAACTTTTGGTGATAGCCTAGTATTTTGTTTTGACAGTTCGCACACACTCGACTTTTAAAGTGCAATGAAAGTTTTGAAAAAAGGGAAAAAATCAAAAGGCTCACCTTGAAAAAGCACCGACTTTCTGATGTAGGTGCAAATTGCTGCCATGGAGTGCAGGTAGGAGAGGCGTTCTTGTTCGTCTGACGTGACGGGCAGCAGGGAGCGCATTTTCCTGATCTCATTGTTGATGTGGTCCCGCCTCGCTTTGGACGCGCCTTTGGTGGATCTATGAGAGACCATTATCACAATTTAAACTTCCAAAAGATATTAAAAAAAAAAAAAGATCTCTGCTAATTTAAAATCATCCTATTGCTGAAGCTAGCTCTGATTGCTTTCCATCGGCTGCTGAAATGTCCCTAGATTCACTCTACCGCAGGCTTGTGTGCTGTGTGGATTGGAGTCCATTCATTCGGGGGAATTTATAGCCACTGCTGGGACTTCAGAGAGAGAGGGAGGGGGGGGGCGTAACCAAAACAAAAACAGACACATCGATAGAGGAGGAGCCAATCAGGTCTTTGCCCAAATACAGTGGGAGGCATCACAGCATCCCACACCACCACGTCACAATCACTAATGAAGACAGAGCCGCAAAAGGGAAGAAAAAGAAAAGCAGGGACGCTGCTATTTATGTCTCTAGGTTGAGATTTTATAACCATATCCACTCGTGTTTTAGATTAAAACACTGTGTATTTATGTGATAAGAGAAACTCTGGACTTTATTGAACCAGGAAACACCACACATAACAGAGGTTCAGAATCTCTCTCTTACATGGGAGTCCTGGCCCCAGAGAGGACCCTATTGCATATGTTCGAGTCGAGAAATGCCACGTCAGTCTCATGTTTAACCTCTTAAACCAAATGCACTTTCTCCAGTTCGGCTTTACCCAAATCTAAAAGCTTCTCGACTGGAGTTTACAGCCTATAGGCCAGACTAATGCCTCATTTGAAAGCTATGGCCTACTAAACTGATCCAAGATTTTTCCTCATTGTGTTTCCACTTTCATCGCTCTTTTTCACACTTTTTTTTTGGGTAGCTTTTGCGTCACTTTATGTTGCGTTTTTCATACTCGTTTTCTTCTCATTTTTGACACGTTTTTCCAGAAGCTTTTAGAACTGGGTAAAGCCAAACCAGAGAACATGTGCTTGGTTCAGGTGGGGGTTAAGAGGTTAAATAGGACATTTACAGCCAATATAAATGTTTACTCAATACAAATCCAGTCCCTTCCCAGTCCTATGAGCAGCCTGCCCATTACCAACCACAGAATAGGCTATAGTTATTGTGAGTGAATGAATGAATTTGTACGTACATATTAAATGATTATTGCATTGGGAAATAATAATGCCTCTTTATTAGAATTCATCGGTAAAGGTAGTCATCAGGGAAAAAAAGTGAGAATGTGCATGATCTGATCTGCCAGCTCTTGGGCACATTGCATGAACAGCTCTTTGGAAAATCTTGTGACACAGGGTTGTGAAGTGCATTACAAGTGAACGCCATTATGATTCATTAACATACATATTATTAACAAACATACATAAACCGCCACTAGAGGACGTTTAACAAAAAATAAATAAAAAATAAAAATCGACAAATATCTGACTCACCTGAACCTCCTGTAGAAAGATGAGGGGCTTTGATCCTCGCTCAGATGATGCGACGTACACGGCGTCCTGACGTAACACTGGCACGCGTTACACCAAATGGTCATGTTTTATTCACCGCTTTCGAAATTTCATCCAAAAACTCAAATAACTCCTATGATGCAGCAGAATGACGGTAGCAGCGTGTAAATTAGACGTCGTAGCCCGAGATCTGGGATAACGCTAGCAAAAAAACACACAAACTTATAGCAGGCTACTGTTGCGCTCAGGCTCGGCTAACCCCAAGAGAGAGCCCCGCCGATCTCCTGCAGGCTCTGAGCGGTGTGTTCGCCTGTACCTCCGTCTGTCCCTCCCTTTTATAGTCCAAAGCCGGGCGCCTCTCATCCACAGAGCCGCGGGGAGCTGGATAAAGACACAGAGGAGGCAGGCGGACGACAAAAACGCGCTCATGTTACTGTTATGACGCGCGATATTCTTAGAGAAGCGACACTAAAATAGTAGCTTTACGACAGACGCAGGTTTTGAGACTGGAAGGCTAACTGTGGAGATGTTTGTGACATAAATGGGCTGATGGTGTAACGGTAGCTTAAAATATTATGAAGTTTAAAAAAAAAAAAGGGATGTGCACGTGCGAAAGAGGAGATTGCAATGCGCCATTATTATCATCAGGCCTTAAGGAAACTTATATTTGGAGTTCATAAGGTTGTGTGGGCTATTATAAATGATAGGCTACTTTTTTTTTCTTTTCTGTTTTCTTTCCAGAGGTTGTAAGAGTAGCTAAAATATTTACTCAAGTAAGAGTCAAGTTACTTTGAAATAATCTTTACTCAAGTACAAGTAAAAAGTAGTGATCCAAATAAATACTCAAGTAAAGTTTTAAAAAAAGTATTGGAAAATTTTACTTGAGTACTGTGAGTACTGAGAAACTGTGAGTAAAAGTCTGATTTATGTTTCTATTGTGACAGAAATGATGAGAAACAAACATATAATAATGTGAAATCCTAATATTTCCAAAGAAATCGCCATACAAATATTGGCTATTGAAATATATATTTTTGAAAAAAAAAGGGCACGAAACACAAACTACATATATTTTAGATCAATATGAACATTTTGTAACTTCATTATAATATTACTCAAGTAGATGACAAAAGTACTGAATGATATAACTGCTCTAATAAGTACAGTTTCTTCAAAAAAGTTACTTAAATACTTGTACTTAAGTAAATGTAACTGATTGATGAAGTACTACATACTTAGATCATTGTTTGTTTGTCTGTTGTGTACTCAATGTTTGACTTGAAATTTCATCTGATTTGGCTTCAGTTACAGAAATTGAATAACCTTTAATCCTGGTAGTGATAAGCCTATAGATATTTAAATTGGTGATGTAATATTCTACTTTCATTGGGCCAAGAGAGAACATAATTATTATTAGCATACCACATTAAACAGGAGGGCTGCACCAGGGACACAGGATTTTGTGCTGGGAATAACACATTTGTGACTTTAAAATAGCATTTTGTAAAATGCTATTTTACAAAAAATAATGATACTGTATGGTGTCTCTGTGGCCCACAGGCATTAGCAATAAAGCCAAGGGGTTCAGCCTGATTTAGTCTCTCACATATTTGAAGACTACCTTCAAGTGTACTGTCAGTAAATTCTTGTTCTAAACAGTTAGGCTGGAATAGGCTAAATGGCACGCGCCCTCCACCTTTTCACTGGAACCACGTTGACTCGTCTCCAAAGCTGCGCATTTATAATGCGAGTCTTCAAATGCGCGCGGCTAATTAGCATAATTAATTCGGCGAAAATAGCGTGAGCGACCTGTGGCTTTTGTCACTGTATTGGCCTGATTGCAGTCAATTACAATAAATATAAGGAAAGATAAACTTTAGAAGTTAAAACCATATAAAACGAGGAGAGAAGGAGCTCTGGCTCTTTCTTTGACTGTGCACCTTCCACTTCTCAGCAGGCAGAGGCAGGAACTCCCTCACCTCATGTTTAACTGTCATTTATGACAGAAAGTTGCATCTAAGGTCCGCTAGAATAAGCTAGTGTTAAATAAAAGTACATAAGAGCGTGGCTAATATTTCTCTTTCCTAGCTCTGTGTCATTGTATTGCAGAGCCACCTCATCAAAGTCACTGTTGAGTTGAAGCGCGAACGCTGGTGTGTGGGCTGAACCATTTGGCACATTTTTAGGGGCGTCAGGGCCCGAGATTCATCCATCATTATTGTTTGTGCAAAATTCTGCATGGTGTTCAGTTCTTATATCAATTATGAGGAAATGTAGAAAGTTCAGTACAGAACGCTTTTTGCAGCACTTTTGGGGGCCCCTACCCTGCTCTGGGCCCTGGGTACTCAGTACCCTTTACCCCCCAGTCCGACGCCCATGGTCACGATCCTACTATTCCATTAACAGAAGTTTCAAGACAATGCATATATACACACACATTTAACAATCACTTGAAGTAATCATTTGTTGAATTCATTTGTTAAATGTGTGTGCAAAGTGCAAGTGACATTGTGACATTATCCACAGCACAAAGAACTTTAGAGCAGCATCAAAACTGCTGTCGTTAACATCACAGCTTGGAGCTTTATTTGTGCAGAGACTGTGATGCAGTTGGTCTTTGAACTGTGTTAGTCACTCCATTAAAGCCCTGCTGGAGGGAGTCACACACAGGTCTGGAGTTGTAGCTGAGAGAGGCTCAGTCACTTGGACTCAATTAGGACTCAGCAGATGAAAAGATTATTGTGTGCATCACAAGATGACTCATGCAAAACAGAGATTGTGTGGTAGTCGAAGTCATGATGAGTTTCACTATAGAGCTTTCTGAAACTGAGGTAAAACACGTCTGTTTTGCAATTAGAATAACAATTTACCTTTTTAATGAAGATTAAGTCCACAACATGTCAAGAACATGGACTGTAAAACTCAAACACATTTGACATGTCATTTTGATTGGATTTATTTGTTTGGTCGGGACAGTGCATGTTAAGGAACATGGGACTCATGCATGTAAACACGCCATGCCGGATTGTAACCTTGGACTGATTTCCATCCATTTTCCCACACTCGCACTCTCATTCATCCTGTTTTTGGGAAACCGGAGTACACAGAGGAAACCTGCGCAGACACGGGGAGAACATGCAAACTCCACACAGAAAGGCCCCGTCCAGGTGGGATTCGAACCCGGACCTTATGTGCAGTGATCGTAACTAATGCTGCAGATCAACAATTGGATGCTTATGATCCTCTTTTTTCCAGGCTTTTGGCTTTCCTTTTTCACAGGTTACCACAGAAAATCGGCCTCTTTGTGACTCTTTTGTGTCAGATGCCCTCCTGAAATCAACATTCACCTGATATCTAGGCTTGGGACTGGCTCAAAATGTAATCTTACATCTTTTTCTTGGACAAAACCTTTGATCCTTTTTAGATACCTGTCAATAATGTAATCGTGTTTCCATGTAGATTTTGGATAGACTTTTTTTATTCTTCAATTCGCCACTTAGGCTACTTTTTTGCCCCCATGGAAGACACACTGGAATATTTGAAACAAAGTCCTCTGAAGGTAAATACCTGTCACTGGATTAACTTTCACGTCCTGATAAATTTGTTTTGGAACTCAAATCTAAACAACCAATTGACTCTTTTTGTGGGGTTTTGTTCGTATTTAATTTGAATTTCAATTCTCCACGGCCTTGTGCTTCTCAAATACCTCTTCTCCCACAAATCCCCAATTTGCTGCCTTCTAATGCTGCGGCGATGTTGGAGGCCACGAACTCGAACTTGAGACAAGGGGAGGATTGGACAAGACAAAACAATTCACTCTGGACAAATCCCTGGGTCTGACTCTCGAGGGCCGCTGGGAGCGTCTGAGTGGGGAGCTGAAATGAGAGAGTCATTTAGAGCATTAGCGCCGGCGTTGTTGACCGTGGCCCGACGGCAGGGCGAGACAGAGGGGTGAGGACTGCGCCCGTGTTTCCTGTGTCCCGGTTGGGGATAGAGGAGCAGGCGGGACAGGGTGTCTCTGGTGCCCCTCTCTGCGCGGGCCCTCCGTCTGTGGCCGGCACTCAACACGGGAGATAACAGAGGCTTTATAGCACAGGGCTGATGACAGACAGGAGCAAACTGCTACTGCACGGGGCTGCACAATAAAAGTCATTTGTATTTCATTCTTATTGCCATTTCAAGTTGTCAGTTATTGTTCTTATACATTTTCTTGAATCTTATCTTGAATCTTCACTGTAAAATGTAAAATTTGTTTCAACTCAAAAAACTCATTCCAAGGGCTGCCAAGAAATTTTATGTGTAACCAATAACCATTTTACAATCTAGTCGATTTGAATTTTGAGATTCACCTCTTTCGTTCAATTGTATTCTTAGGTTGACATAACTGTTTCCAGTTGTCTGAAGTGAAAAACGTCAGTTACAAATTAAATCAGTTGTGTCAACCTAAGTTTTTCACTTCAGACAACTGGAAACAGTTATGTCAACCTAAGAATACAATAGAACGAAAGAGGTGAATCTCAAATTTCAAATCAACTAGATTGTAAAATGGTTATTGGTTACACATACAATTTCTTGGCAGCCCTTGGAATGAGTTTTTTGAGTTGAAACAAATTTGACATTTTATAGTGTTATTCTAATCGAATGTTTAGGGGGTATTCTTTGGAAATATCAGCATTTACACGCAATTTTATATCAAAACCAAAACTACCATTTAAAAACCAAGACTTTAATGCTTCATTATTCAGTTCTCAACAATGGGGCAATACTTTTTTTTAACATTTGTAGTAAAATTGATTTGAAAGTTAAACCTTTGGGGCAAATGAAGTAGACAGGAATTGTATCTTTAGTCCCTTTTATACAAGGTCAACAACCATTTCACTGTTAATGAAATGGATGCAGCACAAAGCTAACTTTAATCAGCGTCAAACGCTTATGGAAGGTTTATTTTTTCATACATTTCGTTGGCCTGTTGGGAAGTCCCTAATAATGAGATGTCCCACTGTTAGGGACCAGGGGTAACAGCAGTGGCAATAGTCCCAGTGTAGGAGCCAGTGAGGGCTATCAGACGGGAAGACTGTGGACACAAGTCTGGCACTGGGCAGGAAGCAAAGCAGTGGGTTCAAAGACTTCCAGCGGTTATAAAGGCCAGGATGCATCTGGATGTCTAATGATGAGCAGAGCACTTGCTACTGTTCAGTTAGTTTTGGTCAGTTAGGGGCTGGCATGACTCGGGAACGAACTGTAATCGCTGCTGCTGATATGGGGCGTTCAAACCATGGAGCAGGGGACAAATGTAGACCTTAGATCAATATTTGTTGGCCCTCAGACTTCTTACGGAATTGGCCTAAAATGCTAACCTGGTAAGGGTATTCATGAGGGCAGGCTTACTTAAATGCAGTGGTAGTAATGTCTGTCAAAGTCATAGGCTCAGTTAAAAGACAGACCTGGCATTAAGCCTCAGTGTAGTTTCTGTGGCCACCTGCTTTGGATAATGTTTCAATATATAATTGTTGTTGGGTTAATTTAGCACTCATCATCAATCATCTTTTTGGTATTTCCCACAGATTCCTTTTAACACTATCGCCGACTGTGTCCCCAAGGCAGCATGAGCCGTCCTCTAAAGCTTCTCAAATGATGGGTTGGGACCCAAAACTGGGTCTCAGGACCTGTTTTAATAGGTCGCAAGCCTTTGGAAAGCATTTCTTAATACATTTACTCATTGAAAAAACACCCGCGTCTCTTAAAATAAGTGCGGTCGAGTTCTTTTGACTATGATTATAGTTTAATAGGTTTATTTAATCTTTTTTAAACAACATTAATACTCTTTCAGTATATTGCAAACTCAGTAATTTGGAGAAAAAATGCTGTGCATCTTATTAAAACGCATTCTTATCTACTTTAGCATTTCTGTGACTATGAGAAGTGAACCAGCAAATTGTGAAAAGTGCTTATAATCTCATCCCTGTGAAGGATTTGGAAGCTCGGAAAGTGTTAAAGTTAGTAATGAGTTTGGAAACAACAATATAATTTACTTGCTCGCACTTGGTTTGTAAACAAAAACAATCACATACAGGGCCTTTAAATCAACAACAATCTGTATGAAAATACAGCATTTTATCAGATTCCAACTGCAACGTTTTTATGGATTGGAAAACACATTTGTATTTGGCTCACTGCTCATCATTGTGGGTTAAAAGGTCACTGGGTTTATTTGCATCACCACTCAAATTGCTTACCTTCCATTAACATGTTCACACAGAGGAAAGACACATTGAACACAGAATAAAGTGGCAAAGATCCCAGGTCAGTGTGAACTCAAATAGTTGCAGCTTTATTGACAGATATAAAGCATATTGCACAGGAAGTTTTGATCAATCTTAACAGAAAGAAACCCCGCCAAAATAAAACATACAAAAAAATCTTAAAACAACAGTTAAGGAGACCTGATAATTGTAAAATCGATACACTCCGCTTTCCACAATACTTTCCCCTGTTAGCTTTTTTTGTCCATCAAAAGATTATCCCTAAGCTCAGCCGCATTTGCGGCTTGTAGTTGATACCAGGCTTCAAATAAAATGCAGTATGTCCAATCACATACATGTACGACAAAAGTATTTTTAGGCAAACTTTGACAAACGTCTAATACAAGTTAAGGCTTTCATATACTCGAGGGGCTTCAAATACAGTCAATTCATTTAACTGTAGTCATTCAGCAAAATATTCGGTATCACTATATTTACAACAAAGCCCAAAATTATTCATTACTTTTTGGACAAGACGTCATTATTAGTCTATTATATTTTCACTCTGATATGTGGCATGATGCTTTGTCTTTCCAGAACTTATTTGTGCATATGACACTTTAAACTACCCACTTCACCAGGACATCATTAAGAATTTAAGATTTTGTAATAATGTTGCCTAGTTTCCGTGTTGCATTTTTTTGGTGATTCCTTACTGGTACTTGGGCTCAGAACGTGACAGTCCACACAGTCCCAATGCAAACATACTGTACATTAGGGCCATGGACGAGCCACGGTTCTATACTTGGAATAAGGAATTGTCCTCTTCTTATGTCACGTATAGTTTAGAACAGATGACTTTTTGTCATGCAGATACTTCACAGGTGCATAACTATGATTAATAGTTACCTGCGGCATTATCTCATAACCAGGTAATAAGAAAACATGGAACCTGTCGTACACACTTTAACGTGTCTCAGATATGAATAATTTTGGGCTAATCTGTAGATTTCAGCACTAATAAGTCACTTTGTAGGCAAGCTAAAGTTAGTGATTTCTCTTCTTTTGTTTTATGTTTAATCAACCAAAGAGTTCAACAAGAAATGGACCACATAAGAACACAAAGACAGAGACATGTGTATACACGTTATTAAGATGTCCATTTAACAACCGTGTCCATACTGCAGTTGTTGTAGAGACGTCCCAGTGCATTTTAAGATTTAAGAAGAGAGAGAGAGAGAGTATTGACAAGGAAAAAGCCCTTATTTGTAACATTTGCTCAGTGAAGCCTTTAGAAACGAGTTTACATTTCACTGTGAACAGGTAACAGGGCGAGTCCGTAAGATTGTCTGAAATATGCATATTAGCAAAGACAGCGTCGACACAACGTGTGTAAAGGGGACATTTGCACTGCCTTTTTTAAATGTTTGGCACTTAACAAATAAGTCGCGTGGCATCGGATTCACAATCTTTAGACCACAAATAATGAACTCAAAAGAAAGGCCTTTTGTTTTCCATAGGGGAGAGAAAGCATTTTACAGATTTGAATATCTATCCTAAAAAGGGAGGTAGTTGGATTTCTCTTTATGGCATTACCTTGCAAAGACGCCTCCTTCGATTTATGCTGGGTTGCATTTTTCACAAACAACCCAACACATCTGGTACCATTTACAGCCTTGGAGAAACAAAAAGTATAGCCTGCTTTGCCTCTGAACAATAACTTAATTAGCAACTACAAATGCATCATGTGGCGTAGTAACCTGGAACTCAAACAGCACTTTCTCCATGTGTCAAATTCACATTGATTTTTAATATGAAGACCTTTGCCCCGGGTGTTTTTGCGACTCTTCATGTGCTTAAGATTGTGGCTTATGATTATCAGCGGCTCTGATTGAATCGTTGATGATGCGATATAGCAAGAGAAAAAAACAATTGTGATTATCTTCTCACTCCCGCCAAAAGGATTCGGACCATCCTTAATGTCCCAGGGCAGTCGCTGGTTAGGTGGTGTGAGAGTTTGACGGACGGGGCCAAACTCCTCCAGAGAACGGTTAGAAAAAAGAACAGTTCAGGGAGACGGCGTGGTTTCAGCCGTGGGATGAGAAAATGGGCCTGCTGATGTTGCTGTTGGTCGTCATGGCGGCCAGCTCCCACCTGCACCGGGACACAAGAAGTTAGAGGTGTCATCGAAGTGTTAAAAGGGGGGGTATTATGCTTTTTTCAATCACATAGCACCAGTCTATAACATACTACAATGATGACGTAACCTTCTGTTGGTCTGTATATGCAGTAAATTAAAATAACTGCCTTGAATAAAATTGCTCTCTCAAAATGGCTGTACTGAACGTCTTGAAATAGGCCTCTGTCTCTTTAAGAAGCTTTCCGACACGCCCCCTTCAGCACACTGCTGTGGCATCTAAACAACACTACTGTGCGGGGAGGGGGCTCTGCTGAGCTGAGGAGCAGTGGTTGGTGGCTTGGCTGGTGACAAAAGGTCCAGAGGCGTCTCCAGGAGGTGGGGGCGTTCCTAGGAGGACTGAGGCATAGCTACAGCTAAAATGGCTGCCGTCTAAGTTTTTACTGATTACTCAAAAATATGTGAATGAGCCAAGGCAACGCTCCAGGCATGTGTTTAATGAGGGAATGACATAATAACATGATATAAAGCTTGAAAAAGTCGATTTTACATAATACCCCCCTTTAAATAGACACGAGAAACAGCATGGTCCTAAGGTAATCATGAAAGCTACGAATAAAGCAAACAGGTTATTACTTCAGTTGAACTATTTGATGTTTTTAGGTGAGTTTTACTGTATATTCAAACAGAAAGAAAAATAAAAAGGTTTGTGTCGCTCCCTCTATCCAACACACCCGTCTCTATCGACGTGTGAGGTGTTTTCTTTTTTTTTACCATTTGAGTTTTGTGTTTAAAGTGCAAAACAAACAAGAAAGTGTTACCCCCCCCCCATGTCAAGTATCCTGTAAAATAGGTTGGGGTTGTGGTGGGAAAAAGCATTTGGTTTGGGAACAATGGTGTGTTCTTTTTAGGCCGTGCAAAGTGGAAAAACAAGTGATGATATATTGCTTAATTGAAGTAAAACATTTTAAAATGCCTGTGCACCGTCGTACAGCGGTGATTTATTAGCAGAGCAGCCGCTAATAAATCACCGGTGTTGGAAGTACGACAGGGTGCGGGTGTTTTTCCTCCGCTTTCTGTTTGACCAGCTTCGTGTGCGGCAACTCCAATGCACCTGTCCCTGTAAAAGAGCCGCCAAGTACTGTACACTTCTCGTATGGAAATTAAAACAATATCTTGCTCTTCATCACCTTTATTTATAAATGAAAGAGCACTACACAGAAATAGAGGATGGAGACTCCATAAAGAGCTTTACTTTACCCTAACAAGCTCAACACTGATATAGTTTTGAATGTTGAGCCTCATTAGGGTCTATAGCGACATTCAAACACTCAATCAAGCTTTAGTGTCACATTTGCCGCTGTGTTTTAAGTGGTAGGTCTAGAGGGGTAACTTTAGAAGCCGGAGCAGGGCCTGACAACTCGGTCCAACTCTGACCCGCCCGGAAAGTCAAAAGGTCGAGAGGCAGATTGTTATCTCTGGCTTCGGTTTCACGCTCGCTCCTTCTCCGCGGCTTTGTTGGTTTTTTTGTTTTGTTTTGGAGATTGGCACACGGGCTGTAGATGCCAGGAGGGCGTGAGGAGAGGGAGAGGGGGGGAGTTAACCTCAGCTGAAAGGCCTTTTAGGCAAGTGAAAACATCAGAAGTGCGCGGCGTGCAAGGTGGCAGTGATGGTGCAGGAGGAATGAGAGACTAAGGGCGGTAATTAGGATCGAGTTGCAGAGATTGAGCCCGAAAGCAGAGTAATTAACCCTTACATGTCACCAAACGTGTCCGCTTGAAACATGCGGCTCACGTCTACTTTGGGGGATGTTAAATGACTTTTTTGGAGTAGGATAAAGACCCAAGAATAAGAGTTTCCAAAACATATCAGTTTATCAGGGCACTGCCTTATCAAAAAACATGCTTCTGGTAAGAAAGCAAAGTTGAGACGACCTAATCCAACTTGACTAGCATGTTCAGGACTTTCTATGCTGTTACTGGAACACACCTGGACAACTGAGAGCTTTCACTCGGTCGAAATGTATACGAAATCGCAATCCGGTTCACAATGTTTAGATTTCCACTGTTGCAGGATTTTCGTGTAGAGTATGAAACTATGTATTTTTGGAAACCTTAATGGTGTAGGCAATGAGAAAAACAATGTTTCCATTTGCACTTGTCATTTGGTAAAATTGTGCAATTATACCATTATAGTAAATGGGGAGTTCTGGTCATCGCTACGGTAACTCCATGAAAAATATGAAAAGGGATTCATTGACTTTTTTGATTGGAACGTCCAAATGGAATTTTCTGCCAAATTTTGTAAATTTCCGCCAAACTAGGTTTTTTAATCCCCATATAAATGCTATTACCGAACCTTTTATTTTTATTTTTTACATATCAGAGCAAATGGAAATATTGTTTTTCTGATTGCTTATTTAAAGGGATATTTCAGGATTTTTGACATAGGGCCTCATTTCCTAGTTATCCAGAGTGTTGTTGATGTCTGGAGATATTTTTTTCTTAAATTCATGCAGTTCTTATATTTGAAGAGTCTAGTGGCGCTAGGCTAGGGCAAGGCTAAAGCATTTCTATGGTATCGGTTAGCCTGCATTAAAAACAGTCTGACCCACTCCACAGTGCACTGAGGTAAATCACTTATAACGCCAGACTACCGATATAAATGTCTGTGTTAATAGAATAATTTTTGAAATATAACTGACCTTGTATCACCGCATTTTGAGGATTTTCTCAAATGATCACTCCGCCGTTGCGTTAGCTTACAGCCACAAAGCTGATGCTGCTCAAATATAAGTTATTTTAAATGCAAAATGGTTAAAATGATTCTATCGACACAGACATTTATTTATATCGTTAGTCTGGTGTTATAAGTGATTTGCCTCAGGTGCACTGTGGAGTGGGTCAGACTGTTTTTATGCAGGCTAACTGATACCATAGAAATGCTTTAGCCTTGGCCTAGCCTAGCGCCACTAGACTCTTCAAATATAAGAACTGCATGAATTTAAGAAAAAAATATCTCCAGACATCAACAACACTCTGGATAACTAGGAAATGAGGCCCAATGTCAAAAATCCCGAAATATCCCTTTAATGAAGTTTTCAAAATTCTGGCAAAATTACATAGTGAACCGGACTATTTGGTCAATCTCAATCATCTTCATGGGATTTATAATCGACAGGTTTACAGCCATTTCTTTGGCAGATACAGCATCTAGTTTTGGACTGTCCAAGTTTGTGTATATATTTTATTATGGAAAAATAAATAAATTGAAAATCATTATGAGGAAATAAATGTGTCCTTTTTTTTTGCCACATCGTCCAGCCCTAGCTTACATAGACATATCAAATCTAATGCACAATAGATTCTTATTTTGTTTTCGTGATGGCACAAGCATATTCCACTGCCAGGATTCATCACTCATATGGTGAAAAAGTGGTTCAGCTATTACAAGTGGTGTCATAAATAGAAGATGATTATAGGAATCTTGTGATCGCCTCTGAAAATGTAATCATGTAAATCTTCACAGTGGAGGAGTAGTGATGGCTTCGGTGGGTTCAACTCCCAGAAACGTTTAAAGTACATGACGATGACCGAGTATGTCCAACTTCTGTAGCAGACGTCGTCCAAATGCAGTTATCATCAGATTAACTAATCAGAAAAGAGATTACTTTAAAAAAAAAAATCCCTACTTTTCTCTGTTCTGGCATCGTCAACAAATAATAAGCCAAGAAAACCATATTATTTTTAGCGCTCCCCCCTGCGTTCAGTAATGCGTTTTCTCCCCCCCAAGTTTAATTCACACAGCGAGCACAAAAACTATACACATATAGGCCATTACCATTTCTGGTGGGCGTTAGTTGTTTAGGCAATGCAAAGAAAACTCAGCTAAAATAAGCCAATGGTCATGAAGAGCGCTTACATGACGCTGGTTACGTGTGAGTCGTTAGTTGCCAAAGAGAAACACAGAGAGCTCGGAGGTGAGTGCGGTCAAAACTGTGTCGTGTTGGCAGGCTCGATTGTCATACTGTACTGGATCACAGCGATTTTGTACGTCTTCATTGGGCCTGGGAACAAGGGAGAAAAACAACATGATTCATAAAAAACATGGGAGTTACTCAGTCAGGTGTGGGAAATACATTGATTTTAAGGATCGGAGATGTTGATTTAAAGTGCTGCCGGTTAAAGCTAAAGCCAAATGTTGGTTTAATGATGAGCTTTTGTTAGCGCCGCTCAATTATAGGAAAAGGTATTAAAAAACAGTCTATGAATGAAAATCCAATTGTGCAGTTTTGAAATTGATTAGCATAATAATCATAAATGAATTGTGTTAATTTGCACAGCTCCATCTTCAGGAGTAGATTATATTTAGTAGCCTTTGGACAAATCAATGTTTCCCTAAGAGGATTGTGTCTCAGCGTATAGTACAGCATGTCATTAAAGCAGTATTAAGTAACTTGTTTACCTTAATAAATCCTTTTCGTAGTCCCTCTGGGGGTAATACAAGTGTTCATGAATTGATTGGGGGGGGTCTTTCATCTCCCCCTGGTGTGTCTGGCCAGAAAACCACAATTGCAACTTTCCCTGCACCGGGTCAGAACCACCAATACACACTAATGGAATCACGAAGAAGAAGCTAACAGGCTAACGAGCAAAGCTAACTGCGGGCTAGCGCCATTTAAACAGTATTTACAGCCAAGTTTGAGTTAAAATGATCTCCACTGTGTATTTGGATGTACAATATCCCTCTCTCCCTTGGTCTTTTCTCTCAGCGTAGTATTTACTCTCACGGATAATTAATGAATAAAAAAACGCAACATGCTACGACACCTGCAGTGGCGCTTATGGCCTCTAGGGGCATGAATTACTTAGTACTGCTTTAAACCTCTGCTTTCGACCAATCCAGTGGCACCAGGGAACCATTTGAAGACCGAGGAGGATAGGTCAGGAGTACGCAGCTGGAGGATTAGCTTAATGTGCTGTTGGTCGGAGGAAAGTGTTTGTATTAAAAACAGCAAGTTTGATAGATTATTAAAGGAGATTTAACAATTTATTAGATTCTTATTTTCTTCTGGCATTGTTAATGTATTATTCAATAAAAGACAGCTGTATTTTAGATAAAAGTTTGAACCAGTTTCCAGAGTTGTAGATACAATGTTAACACCTTATTTGACCACGAGTAATAGCCAAAATAATAATAGCTAAATCTCAGAAAGATGAGAGCAGATCTGCAGACTGCTCTCTCTTATTAACTTTGCCTTGGTCTAATTTTAGTGCATCCTATTTCGGCCTCATGTTTGTTGTAGGGCCATATGTTCAGTGATAAACAGTGGCGTGCCAGTCCCAGTGTGTCCCGGTGCAAACCCACACACACACGAACCCTGACTGTGACCCGGCCGTTTTACACGCTGCCCCAATAACAACGCCCATATTTGGTGTGTCCCGTCTGCGGAAGTGATTCATTTCATTTTCATAGGGATGGCTTAAGGATGCCTTAAAAATGATGTGAAGGATTGGGAGGAATTAAAATGACATATGACGGGGGCAGAGCGGCTGATTTCTTCTGGGTGCTTTGGTTTCCCGCATCAACCTAAAACATGCACAAAAGGCTAAAAACCTCCTGATACAGACCAGAACTATCTCAATACTATCTCTCATACAAAGGATATTACACACAAATTAGCGTTACCGATTACCGATTAGCGCCTCTGTTAGACAAATATATTGCATTCATTACTGGCAGATGTAATTAGGTAGACTGAAGCTGGCCGGTCAATGCCCATTACTTACTGAAGTCTAGTAAGTACAGGTCTGAGTGATCCATGAGGTTAAATTCATCTCCCATTCCTTGCTCAGGACAGGGGCTGTGAAGAGAACAAAACACGTTGAATTTCAGTAACCCTGAAATAAAACCTGACAGCTTACAATGTTTCACAGCTGTTAAACTTTGGGAAGATTTAGTTTATAGACATCCTTTCGTCTCCGAGCGTTGAAGAGGTGCCAGCGCTACTTCACCTTTCCACTTTTATTAGACAAGTGCATTGTTTCTGGTATTGATTTTAGTTTTACACTATTCTCCACAGTTACTTAAGAGCTCAATGAAGAAGATGTATTTATCACCTTTCGCACCATCTCTGGGCAGCAGTCAGTATTCTGTACCAGTCTGTTCATTCTTCTGTCATTATGTTAAAGTGTGATGCTGTTTTTGTCATGGGCAATGAATGGAATGTACTACAGACTTATATGGTAAACAGCATTTTTCTTTTTTCAATTATACAATAGAAACAAAATGTAAGATTTTAGTAGAGACAGTCATTTAAAGTGGACTGAAAACTTTCTGAACCACTGCATCTTTAATCACTAAGAAACATTTCGCAGCAAAGACCAAAATCGGTCTGTCATAGCCCAGAAACACTGGGTCTGTCTGCTGTGGCCTTCTTATCTCCAGCAGCCATGATTTAAGCCTCAGGAAGCAGGCGGCAGCGGGACGTCCAGGTGGTGTGGGCTGATAGTGCCCCTCATGAAATCAGTGCACATCTGCTTCCTGCCATGGTTTACGTACACCTGTAAATACACCTGGGAAAAGCCACTGGCTCAGAACTCATGAGTATGTGCATGGCGTAGGCTAGTAATGATTTGTACGATAGTGTTACCTAGATTCCATATTTAGCAATGAGAGCGAGATACTTTTTGGAATAGGTGATTAGTTTGTTGCCAGATATGATGTAACATGCACTTAAAACGGCATGATGGCAGAGTGCACTCGTTCCTCACAGCAGTTCAATTCCAGGGCCACGTGCTCCATTTTCCTCCATCAACACAAAACATGCACAACAGTCCTGCAGCTAGGAACACTGGGGCAAGTTCTGGAGATGGGCCTCTGGCGCTGCACTGACAGGTGGCCCCATCAGTGCTGAGGGATGGGACCAATGCAGCGGACAATAAACTGCACCTTAACCTCAACATTTGCTCGGTGCTTGAGTCGACAAATATTGTGTAAATGTAATTAACTGCCAAACTGCTCAGGCTGGGTGATCTAAACCAGCTGAGCTCAAACACAGATTATTCTTTTGTTGTAGCATACAAGTCCAATCTAAAAACAGTACTGATACACTGCCTGACCCCCCAAAAAAAGTCGCCACACAATAAAGTAATACTTCATTAGACTGACTTTAGTTTGATGACATCACGCATTTGCAGTGGCATTGTTCAGTAAGCCTTTGCAATATCAATAGATCCACGGTTTCATACATTTTTCACCAAGATCTTGTACTGATGATTGTCTCCCATCGTGTGACCACTGCGCCAGTCTTCTCCAGCACATCCCAAAGGTTCTAATGTCGTTAAGGTTTGGACTATGTGGCCAGACCATGGGTGAAAATGATGTCTCATGCCCCCTGATCCACTCTTTCACAACGTGAGCTCAATGAATCCTGCCATTGTCATCTTGGAATGCGCCTGTGCCATCAGGGAAGAAGAAATCCATTGACGGAATAACCTGGGCACATATTATTCTTTGGGCACATAATGTTGCTGAATCAAGACCTGACCAACTGTAGCAAGCCCAAATCATAACAGTTAAATCAAGGAGGCAGCTTTTTTTTTGGTGAGGCTGTGTATTTAGCGGTCTTAATAACCCTGTCACTAAAACACAAAAAGTACTGTGTAGTTCTTTACTGCTGCAAATGTAATATGACAAGCAGCGCACTGAAGCAGAACCTTGTTTCAAAACACAATATATTATGTATCAGCATATCTTTGCAGAGAGAATGTAAGTTTGGGAGGACTTAATCCCAAAGTCACACATATATTAGTGTTTCTGTTTCTAACTATCGATCTCTATCCCTGCTCAGAGGCGTCTTCTCCACTGCCTGGCCCTTTCACTGCGTGTTCAGGATGTTGTAAGGGTTTTACGTTGCTAATCTTTCCCTAAACAAACAGTGTGATGAGTTGGAGCGGGCAGGAGAGGCGCAGAGCACGAGCGCACAGGTCCCAGGGGTCCCATCTGTGGAAGACATTACCCCCCTGCGCCCTCCCCCCTCGAGGTGCCCCGCTACAGCTTTTATCAGCCAAGACCCATCACCGCAGGACTGTCCAGTCTTTAAACTTGTCGCTTCACTGGCTGCGGGACAACAGCGCTTATTAAGTCATTATGGTCTTTAGCAATGGCTCATTTTGATGCCAACTCTTATTTAATTCATGATACAACTTCGACAAGCACCTTCAGGAGTTTGTCTATCGAAAGAGCAACGGTTTCAAATACAAGACAGTATCATAGATTTATATTTTAAACAATGACCGAGGAGAGAAGTCAAAAGTCAGCATAGTTTAAGTGCAGTCCGTTATACTTCTACAATCACTGCACACTAGAGGGTAGAGCATTTGCCGAGGGGTGTTCATTTTATTCCCTCAAAACCAGACATTAAGTAAAGAAAAGACGTCTTTCCCTCTCTATCCAGAATTGTCTCATGCGGAGCGCCATCACAACTTATGCCCAACTGTGTAATTGAGCCATTGTGCGAGTTCACATTGAGAGAGAGCGAGCCGTGCTTCCGGGACTCTGAACAGTGGAAGTGCGCTGATAAGAGGCCGCTTTAACAAGAGAAACGAGGACGGCTTCCCCTCAGGACAGGGCTTTCTCGTGCGCTCACCGAAGACGTTAGCCTGGGTGTGAAATTTGGCAGAACATTAGGCCCCAGTGACGCTTTATAGGTCCCCCCGCAAAGAAAAAAAAAAAAAAGAAAGAGCCTGAAGAGGGGCTGGAGAAATTGGGGAAGTGGGGCTAATGGTGATGGTGTTTTTAAAAGCGCAGTTTTATGTGACATCCTGGCGTTTCAAATTGTGTTAGGCGATCAGCAAAGTATCACAGACACGTGTGAAAATGTGCCCCCCCCCCGCTGTGACCCACTGAAGGATGATGCCCCCCCCTTTAAACAACACTCAATAAGGAAGAATAATCACCTAATTGCCAATGCTTTCCTGAACTACTGCCTGCGCTCATTATCTTTCAGAGTTTGCTCCCAGAATCTTCTGAAGACGGCGAAGTCCCAGTAAAGGGCAGGGTGCAGTCGTGAAGCACTATAATGATCTGAAAATAATAGTTCAGTCTGCAAGGAGTTGGATAGACTAGTGGCATTTTACAGAAACAAAAAGCTGATTTAAGTTCTGATTGAGGATAAAACCTGGAAACATGTACTTTAGACCTCTTTAGACGATTGTTGCGTTCAAGTTCAGTCTAATCGCAATACTCGCATTTTAAAAGTTTGCCCATAATCGTTCAAGCTCTACGAACCAGTGACTCTTTGTAAACAAGCTGCATCCGCGTTCTTGCAGAGATATGATCAGACAGCATCCTTTTCCCCTTTCTCTCCTCTCCTATTGGACTCTGGGTCCTCTCTGAAGCATGTATCGCACAGGAACTCATCCTGCTCTACAACTTCCTGCAAAAGTCTTATCAGGGCGGACCAGATGTGCATTCAATAATATAGTGGCTCTGTAGTACTGAGGCAAAACACACTGCTTAAAGAAAGAGATAGGCAGAACACGGCTCTTGGTAAAACGGTGGTATTTTGTGGGTACAAATGTATTGGCTTGACATTTGCTTTGACTTTATTCTACTTGCTTAGTTGGTCCAGAAAGCCACGCAAACACAAACGTCAAGACCCACTTACTGTAAAAAATATGACCTATTAACTAAACTTTTTTTTGGTCAAGTTGTGTCAAAGCAAGACTTGAAAAATACTCAACTCCAAGCAAGACGGCACTAAATTAGAAAAATCTTGACTAAAATTTGACTTTTTTTTTCTTTTCGGCTGCAGGCAAAATGTAAAAAAAATCTCAGAATCCTTGCAATATATTCTGGCTTGTTGCGATAGTGATATTGCGCCACCTAAGATTGCGTGACTGAACATTTAACACCTTGCCGGTCTATTATGCATCAATGCCCTTTATTAGGCTTTGGCCACTTTTCCTGTTCTGATAGACCTTTAACTTGCAATGGCACACTTTACTTAACGCGCTTATCACAGCGTGGATTGGATTGTGTCTAAACTAATCTCATTCCTATTATCATATTGACAAGCTATTAGTCACAGTTGCTAGTTCGACCTGTCTGACACGAAATTTACCTGCCGCCTTATCACTGATGGATTCCCGCCCAATAGTTTTGTCCTAATCTTGGCCGTCTCAGCTACTACCTCGGCTATCTGCACCTCCTCCTGAGCAGAGTCTGCAAACTGGATTAGATGGCCGTAGTCCAGACTGGAGTGCGTTTAAAACCTCAGCTCGCTCCTATGGAAATACCTGGCTTCAGATTAGGCTATTCAACAAGACCACTTCTCCAATAACCCACATCACGGACAGAGATGCGGGTATTTTTTGGGCTATTAATTTTGATTTATTCTAGGCCTCTTTTAGACCCGATTCAGTCTTCATTTGATCTTTATTTTTTTAATTTAAATTTTTTTAGGCTTTTATGAGCTTTATTTGACAGGACAGTTCAGGGTGATAAGAGGTGAATAGTGGGGAGAGACATTCAACAAACCCACTAAACTAAACTAAACATGCAGCAGCCTTTCATATTTCTGTCCTTTTAAATGGTAATGCTCCTAAATGTGTTTAAAATGTGCACCGTGAAATGAATCTTTAATTTAGAAATTACAAATCTAAATCGCAAAAATCGAAAGACTGATCATAATTATATTTTTCTGACATCGTGCAACCCTTATGTTGACAGAAATCTGGCAAAATATTCAAATTAGCCAATATAATCCTCACCGACAGAAACAGGCCAATGCGAGGGTGAAAGCTCTTTTGAAAAACATCTAAAGCGACTTTTTCAGGACAAAGTAAGAGGAGAATTATTATTATAATAAACTATGGTGGCAATAAAAATGACAACGTATGGACCTTGAGAACAGCTGTTTGATGTGATACGCTTCAAGGATCTATCGTTTCTATGATATACCGCGCTGCTTATAGTTTAGCGACTTCCTTTTTTCACTTCAGCTGCAGTCTATAATGTCAAGGTCATGGACATAAAGAGAGGAAACGCATAAACTTGTCCAGATTTTATTTCTTTGGTTGTTTTGCTGCAGCTATAAACTGCTGTCGTCACAGTTAATTCTTCAAGGCATAACATGGCCGTCCGGGCGGATGTATGTGGATAAACCTTTCCCTTTATCTTATTGTAGAACACAACAGCCTATAGTAGCTTGCATAAATGGTGAGAGTTGTGTCAATGCATCTGCCTTAAAATTGATTCCAAATCATAATCTGAATAATACGTTATTGTTGTACTAAGAATAAACATAAGGCGGCTGAAATGAGCCTCTGTTACAATATGGTGCACAGCTAAACGGGTCTAATTATGTAGTTGGATAAAGAGTTGTGTTCTAAAAGACTACAGGTGCAGAATAAGAAAACCCATTAAATGGAGCCTAATTAAATGTTTCACCAAGGTCATATGAATTAGAAAACCAATTAAAAAGCTTGTTTAAGTTGAACTCCCTCTAGGCTCCGCATTGTTGGCTGAATATCTAAGTTGTTTAGCAGTAGTTATGGATGAACCGATACCACGCGCTTGTACTCATACTCGTACTCCTATGGGACGCAGCTCATAATAACACATTTTTGAGTGGAAATACAATATTCCACATAGAGCTGACTTTATTACAGACTAAACTCCCTAAATCAGAGTCGTGCTGGATTTAACCAGAGCTAAATGTTGTTAGTGCTGCAGCGTTTCCAAGATACAGGCTAATATCGCAAATTAGCGGCCAACAGCTCTGGCGATTCTTAAGCTGCTTTATGCCCGGGGTCTTAATTCATCCGTCAAACTAACCCAGCGACTAAAAAGTACTCAGAAAAGCAAAATAAAGAGATACAGCGTGTCCATGTTGAGCGAAATTTAGCTGAAGCAAAACAATCAATCAAAATGCTGTAGGCTATTGGCCAAGTTGCTCTAAACACACGGGCAAATCCACACAGAGCTGTAGTAAAGGCGAAGAGAGACCATTTAGCTGCAGTAATAAGTAATCATCTTAATACTATTGTTAAATATATAGATAAATGAAGCACAGGCATTGAGGAGCTTTTGGACAGAGCAATAAAAAAAATATATATTGAATGAAAAATTAAATAATGGCACATGCTCAATTCTGATACAACTACTCTTAAAAGTGTAGCCTAAATTACTCAAGGAAATGTAAATGAGTAAATTAACTAATTACTAACCAATCTGCTGTGAAAAACTCCCACTATAAACTGTCTATTCACTCAGAAAAGTATGTTGAAGAAAATGCCTTGTACTCGTATCGGTATTCGGTATCGGAAAGTACTTAAATCAAAGTACTCGTGCTCGTATGGGTTTTAGAAAAAGTGGTATCTGTGCACCCCAGCAGTAGTAAATGAGTTACTAGTACGATATGGACAGGACAGGAGACACGCGCCGCAGAGTCACAAAGCCTCACTTATGGAGCTGTTTATTTGAGCTGCTGTGCAACACTCGCCCCGTGACACTTCATATACACAGGCCGTAGGTGGGTTAAGGAGGGTTAAGATGCAGAGATGAACTGCTATCATCAGCGTGTCTTTGAAGAGTAAATCACCGCTCTGTACCGCTGCCCCGGGGATCCTGTCCGGCCACGCTCAGGACGCCCCGTGTGCTGCGGGGTCACCTCCGCTGTTTGACAGGTTTTTATCTGAGCCGCGCTAACATACACACAAGCGCACAATTAATAAAGGAAACTTCTGCGGCCTGCCCTTTGACACGCGCGGCCCAAAGACAACATTTGTGGCACCGAAATTTATCGAGTGTTGATAAACAGGCGCTCAGCGGAGCCGGGGTCGACTGTGGCAGATTGGGACCGATTTACAACAAGCAAACAGTCAGTCAAGCACCGTCATAACTGGAGACGTATACTTTTGAAAGATTTAGGTCTGGAAACGTAATAATCATAAAGAAATAAATACTAGTCCTTTATTTTTATGTTGTCTGTTGCAGAGGTGTCGAAAGTACTCAATTTCCGTACTTAAAAGTACAGATACTCGGGTAAAAAATTACTCCGGTAAAAGTACAGCTGCAACTAGTTTACTTAAGTAAAAAACGTACTTCATCAAAAATGTACTAAAGTACAAAGTAAAAACAGTCGACGATGAAACGCGATTAAAAACATTATCCAGATGGCTTTACGGCTCTTATTCAGGCTCTATTTTACTCAATTTAAGCTTGTTCATATGTGCTGGTTGAAGCTATATGTGAGAACAAACAACAACAAATGCTGCACTGTACGAACATTTGTTGTTTTTTTCCTGTCTTTTTTCTTTATGCTTTCAAAACATTTAGTTTTTTTTTTACAAAAAAGAGTCAAAGATGCCGACAAGGGTGTAGCACCAAATTCTGGGCCCTAGGTACAAACTATTTTGATGGCCCCCCGACACCCCATCCCACGTGCACGTTCAGTCAATTCACATTTTATACTCATCTCAACATATTCTGTGGTTTAGTTTGTGTAGTTCATTTCTTTTACATTGTAACTTTGTTACACAAACTGTATACCTACATCCTGTATATTCAGTATGTGTTGTCGTTTTAACCTTAAGATTATTATTAGAATTAAGATTATTAGTTTTACATAGACCTTAAAGATATCACATCAAACCAAACAGGCGGCTGCACTGGACACACAGGATTTTTTTTGTTAATAGGCATTGAAATAGGCATTAATAATACTTTAAAATACTAGTTTATGTTATAAAATTCATTGATACGTTGCCTCTTGCCCATGTGTTCATGAACAAGAAATCTAATGCGTCAGCCTGGTTTGGTCTCACCATATTTTCAATCCCACGTTTAGGTGTAGGCTACAGTGCTGTTAAATTCTTGTTCTGTTAAAGCTTGAAGAGTCTGGCACGGGCCGTCCCATACATTCACTAGAACCAAGTCAAAGAGTCTCTGAAGCTCTGCATTTATAATGAACGAGTCTGCAATGCGCGCGGCTAATTTGCATAATTAATCCCGGCACCACGGCTGCAGGCGGAGCAGGAGCACGTGCGCGCTCATGTCCATCTCTCTCACCTCCGCACTGGTGACGCTGGTTCCTTTGCTCTATGACAGAAGTACAGGTACTTCGTTACTGTACTTAAGTAACGAAGTACAGGTACTTCGTTACTTCCCACCTCTGGTCTGTTGTCAGGTTCAGCAGAGATAACTAGGAACACTTAGCCAGCTGGACTATCGTAAGAGCAGCCCTTCAGGAGTTGATAAGCTGCAACATAACTGATATCAAGGCACCAGCTCCTGACCTGCAGCTCCGCTAAACAACAGCCACTGGACCCACGATTGATCAGTGAAATTCCTGACAGATTATCGAGCAGGGTGAGATTTTGGCGGATTAAACGAGACGTTTAGGCTGGGATGTTGTGGCTGCCGGGGGGGCTTACACAGCATGTGGTCCTGCTCTGCCTGAACTTACCTAAACTAAAAAGGAGCTCAAGGTAATAATCTCAAAAGACAAGGCATCCTGTTTTGCTTTTTTTCGTCAATTTAGGAGCTTATAGAAAGTCTGCGAACTGGTAAATTAGTGCTTGGCATTAGGCCGCATAAAGAGAAATATGTGATAACCGTCTTGAATATGGCGAGACTATTGTGATAAACTGTGTCACTAAACCATTTCAACACAGTTACGTTTCACAAATATCTTAACAATCTTGTTTTTTTCATCTAACTGTGTCAAAACAAGGAGCAAAACATGGAGCAATGTATGACTAAAACTGAACCTTTGCACATTTTCAAGCTTTCCTTTTTAGGCTGCGTTTATGAAAAATGTGTAAATTGTAGTCACGGTGATTTTGTGGTGTGCCGTGTACTCTTGCGATGGAGATATTGCGCCAGTCATAATTTTGGCGATAATTTGTGCAGCCCAACTTGGCATTTGAAAGGATCGTTTACCAATATAAATATGACCCTGAAGATTCATCAGAGTGAGATCCATCTGTATTTACTGCCCCGGGCCAAGCTCAATATTGTCCAGGGGAACATGAGGCAAAGGCGGCTCTGACGTCGGCTCATGACTCACAAAGTCACAGCACCAAAACAATGCACACAGAAGTTTGGCACCGTGCGCCGGAAAAACCAAGACGGGCTGCACAGACTGTGGGTGATCTCAGCAGTGACAGACGTCCTCAAAATCTGTCCTATTTCAGATAACTGAGATGTGACCGAGGCGGTGCAAACTATCAAAATTTACAATAGAAATAGGCAAAAAAAAATAGTAGTATTTAGGTAAATGTGTTTCTCAAAACAAGTAGTACTTATAACGTTTGTTCCATGCAACACTAACTTGACTATATACTAGGGTTGGGCCATATCGTATCGTATATCGTTATCGCGATATAATTTTTTATATCGCCGTGGACACGATATCATTTATGGAAAATACTAAAGGAACTTATTGACAAAGGCTTGTTTGGAGCCAATACCCGTGGAAGAAAACCATTATGTTTTAAAGATTTTTAAGATTCATCAGCCCAGCACAATAAAGGCTTTTTAAATGTAAATAGAGAATTATGATGTGGGAGGAGCATAAACACTGACGGTGTAGGACACAGGGGCAGGTGCTTAAAAAGTCAAATGAAATGATGTAAATTGCTTGAGTAGATATATTTGCGAGGAAATTAGTATGGTGCTAAAAAAGAATGAAATGCCTTTGCACTAATCTTCCAAATAGGCATAAGGCTGGAAGCAATTTGTCCGTTGTCAATTATATCGTTATCGTGATATTTCTTCTTCATATCGTGATAGAGATTTTAGGCCATATCGCCCTGCCCTACTATACAATGTATTTCTCACCTCTTATTAGAAACCTTGGAGGAGTTTAGTAAAGTATAACGCAAGTAACAAAAGCAGTGTTAAAAAGAAATACAAGCGTCTTCATGTCCAAGTAGATCAGGCCCTGGGGTTTCTATTTGCTGAGTCTGGTTCGTCTGCTCACAGCGGGTCAATCTGTCCTGTCCTTGTTCATTTCCTGCCCCTTGTAGGACCTCTGCTCTGGGCCTGAGCCTCATCCCAATTTAGAACAACCTGACCACGTATAAGACTGTGACGCAGGCCTGTGACTCCATTCATAATCTACAAAAGCTCTAATGCCAATTCCTCAACAGGCCAGATACAAGAGGTCTATGTTTCATTAATCAAACCAGACGTCACAGGGTCAGGTCTTTGCGCTGGAAAGAAAAGACGAGATTTCCTGATGCAAAATATACATTCAAAGAAACGCCATTAAAAGAACATGATGGAATAAATACAAATCAATTTCCATGATCTTTTGTTTCTGGTATCGTACTGGCTTACACTTGTATTGTTCTTTAAAAGCCTGTGTTGACAAGTTTCTCAAAGCGCTTCACTGGTCGTCACTATTCAGACAAGCACTATTCATCCTTGCGCTGTTGCCGTGTTGTCACTTTTTTCGTTTCTTTCCCCCCCCATCTCATTTTTGCCACCTTTATGTGGCTTTTTTTGGACTTTCATACCTTTTTCAGTTTTTTGTTGTGTTTTTGTCAGTGTATGTATTGCTCATATGTTTTTTTTTGTTTTGTCACTTGCACTGTTGTGGCTTTTTTGTCACTTTTTGCTGCACTTACATCGCTATTTTTGTTGAGTTTTGTCACACTTTTTGTTGCTCTTTTGTGAATTTTTGTTCAGTTTACCATCACCGTTTTCTTCTAGTTTTTGTCGCTATTCTGACTCTTTTTTTCAAGAAGCGTTTAGATTTGGGTGAAGCCAAACTGGAGAAAATGTGCTCGGTTCAGGTGGTGGTTACGAGGTTAAGAGACTTTCCTCTATCTCTGTCGCTGGGAAGAATTCAATATTATTTTAAATACATTTTAAGCTGATTTTTGGTAAAATGTCTCGCTGAAACACTAGAGCAAATATGGACATTTAAATACAGGACAAGGATCAGAAGTTTTTGTATTCATTGTATATAAAATACCTCTATTTAATACTTGTTTGCACATTTCCAGTCTATTCTGCACACCCTGAGTTTCTTGAGAGCTGATGTAGCAAGTGAATTTCTCCATTGTGAGATCAATAAAGGCTTACCTTATCTCATCTTAAGCTTTTAAGGTGTAAAATTACACTATTTCTGATCAAAAATAGACTTGCAAATAAAAAACCACAATGCCCCATGTCTTTTCTATTTTTACAACAACTTAAAAGTATTCCAAATGAAATCAAAGGGTTTCATCAAACACATCAAAAATCAATGTTCCATCAGAAGCAAATATTGGTATGGATTATTTTCAGTAATTCCACCCAGCTGACACCAAGTCTAGGCCAACAACTGCTAGTTCAGTTCAGCCATGTCCCGTCCCTCGACGGCCCAGCTAAACCGAACCATCCTCCTGTGTAGTGGGTGAAGGCCAGTGCAGGTGGAGTTAGTCATGCACGGGCCGACCTTCGTGGGGCAGTGACCACAGCCCAGTAAATGAGTGTAGTAGAGGGCTGGGGTTAGCTCAAATTGCCCCATGTGAGAAAGAATGCTCCCCGAGGTCATAAATCAGGGACGGGGCAGGATTTCGCGCCTTTCTGCAGCCCAGCAAGACCCTTTATACTGGTGTAAGTGGAGCCCAGCAGTGCCCTATCCAGCACTGTAGGGGTTTGCAATGGTCATTTCCTTGTTATTTGGGGGGCAGCATGTGGCCTGTGAAAAGTGTTTTTATTTAGCTATACATTTTATGACAACAAACAGGACAATACATCATTTTAATAGGATTTTAAGGCCATCAGAAAACATAATGCAGTCTAATTATTCCCTTTGAAGCACTAATTACATTGAGGGGAGAAGACTTTTTTTTTTTTTAAATAAACCACTGACCTGAAATAATTGCGAGCCACTACTAATGACAACAATGCAATATGTAAATTGCTGTACCACGAGGGATTAGGCAGCTGCTAACAAATCCTTGTGTTGGTTTTCTATTTAAATAAATTAAATAAAAAGTGTAAGGTATCTGAGATGTTGGATACAACTGCAGGGCTGCATTTAAAACCACACACAAAGAACAACACACACTAGTAGGTTATGTGAACCTGGTAATTACATAAACCAAATTTCTTGTCTATATTTTGTTATAATCCTCCCCAAAATGTTATTATAGTTACACATTTTTTAGAGATGCACCGATACTGCTTATTTGCTACCGATACTGGGTTTTGAGTATCTGCCGATATTTACCGATACCACTTTCTTAAAAGTGGCTTTCTCTGAGTGAAAAATTGATTGTTGATCTTAAAATGGAGAAAAGAGACAAAGTCATATTTTATTGTCATGACATTATGGATCAATTATCAATTATATCTATTGATAAACTCTTGGATAAAATGTAACAAGGATCACTGGGCTTTTCTACACTAAATATCCTTGGGTATATTATATGACAGGCTTTAAGTTACATTAATATAAACAACTGACATGAAGTGATCTGATCATTACACACATGTTAGATCAGTTATTTCTTAAATTAAAATACAAACACTTGGCTTCAGCAGTGGTCGATTTAATTTTATTAGGCTACTTTAGGTATTTCTATGTTAGTTTCTGTCCTAGCCTTGATTCGTTTTAGTTAGCATCTTACGCTAGCTTTAGCATACTGATGCTAACCGTGGCATTTTGCGCGTCGATCAAAAATGCGTTCGCGGAGGTTGAAAACAACTCGCAATTGAATTCTCCTGGTCCTTTCCAATGATATGCAGCACGCCCATATTCATTTAGATTTAGGTGGTAAAAGTTATAATTTTAAGGCGTTGAGAGCCAAAACTGGTATCGTTTCAGTATCGGACATTTGTAGCCGATATCGTATTTTTTCAGTATTGGCTCCGATTTCCGATACCAGTATCAGATCGTTGCATCCCTAAAATTATTGCTTGGTAAAAAACATTTAACCTGCATAGTGGTGCAGTGATCCTCCTTACAATCAAATGTAACCTCCTGTAATAAAAATAAAGTAGGATTGTGAGCCAAGTAATAAAGTTATTTTTCGGCGTACGGTCAAAAATGGACCAAAACACTGAATTTCACAAGTCGTAAACCTTGACAATCCCACTGAAAGACCGTCTTGTGCTCTAGTAACAACAATACCATTTTGCTGGTAAAATAAACACCATAAACATCAACAGAGAGGATCTGCTGTGGATCAACAGGGCGAGGAAAACAACGAAAGGTGAACCATAAATTTCAGCACAATTCACTCGGGCAAAAGGGAGGGGGGGGAAAAAAACACAAGCAACGTGTCCAGCAGTAATTCACTTTGAGCAAACACTGGTCCACGGCACTGACGCACGGAGCAGTGGTTGGGCTCTGTACTGACCTTGTGTTTGTGAGGTCAAGAGAAAATAAACAGCACGGGGCCAGCAGAGATGACATTTTTTTCCCCCCTCATATGTCTGAAATGGAAAGGTTTATAAAGACGAATAGGTCTATGAACCCCCGGGATCGTCATAGAAAACATCGGCTAATGAAGTTTTAGCTCAAATTGACTCAAACCGGAACAAACGCAAGTGTAAACCTAAGGGGACGAGGAAGAGATTTATTATGTAGCAGAAATAAATGAACATTTCTATTAAAGGATACACAAAACCATAAATGATCCACAAATAAAAGGCAAACTGGGAATTTTCTTTCTCATGCTTTATCTTCAAAACAACATAAAACGCGAATCACAGTTTGCAAATCACCAATATAAACTTACAAAAATGTGGACTGAACTGAAGGGTCAAATTGGGCTTAAGTAGTAAATTCATTGTTGTGGGAGGCTAAGATGTTTGCTTGCTTTCCTTGTGTGTATGGACGTACTTATGGTGGTTCCTGTCTGTGAGAGGCTTAGGAGCGCTCTTGTAAATAAGCAATGTGCAGTGTTGTTCGGGGAGCTAAACACGGGACCAATGCCAAGACAACTTCGACTGTGAGTGAAGAGATGAGCCTGGTAGTTGTACAGTAACAGGAAACAATAGCCCAACTCAGACTTAAGCAATATATGTTCAAAATATACAAAGTACCACTTCAACTGTTATGCCTTCTACACCATGTGACTAAAACCTCTTTATTTGGTCAGGCTTGGGATTGAAACAAAGAACAGTGGCTTGAAACAAATGTTTATATGGAGGAATATAGATCATCAGGAGAAGCTAATGCAACAAATGCCAGATGCTATAGAATTTATTATTTGCTAAAGGGGTAAATAAATATCAAAACTAAACAGAGGAGTGTCACCTGCGAGACCAAAGAAGAGTTTTTTTTAATGCTCCACATTTTTTCCAATAGTGGATATTGCAATAATAATAATATGGAATTTACTGTATAACTATTTTTCAATGCCACACTTTTAAATTTATATTTAGATCTATAGCTTGGTCTTTATTGGGTCCAGTTTCCTATTCAAGACCCCTGCCAGGCCCATTCAAACAGGATGCAGGAGATATTGCGGTGTTTAATTTCTTCCTGTGCATGGCCAGTGCCCTCCATCATCCCAATGAGCCCAATGACACCCCTGTTTAAAGGCCCCGGCCCTATCTGCTCCCTACAGGAAATCATGACTCCTGAAATCCATCCCGGACTAATCCTGGCGAGAAACCAAGTAATGCAGAGAAAATAAAGGCAGACTGAAGACGCCTACACACAGTACTTTCTATATAAAAATAGTATAAATATCACAGCAGAATTTGAAAGAACTCAGCATTAGATCTGATGTTCGTTCACACTTTTAATCAGACAGTAGCTTTGTTTATCTTTCTAATCTGAAGATCTCTCAGTGACAGGCACATATTGTGGCATTCTTTCATAGTGCCATGACGTTTTCACATCTTCAAGAGCCAATTTCTCTTTTATCGCTACAAAGAAAGAATGTATATTTTATGCTTTGTTTTAGATGTGCCATTTCAGCTTGCATATCGGACCCACACCATCTTTCTTTGAGTTTTGCTGTTTCTTTGTTGTTTCTCAACTTCGAGCTTTTCCAACACCATAGTTCTGTAACAAATTACTGAAATATTCAAGGCTACAATATCCATTTGGAAAAGAGCAGTGCGAAGTACTGTAATGTCAAGAGTGTTACAGAGCTAACACTTGCTTCATTAACAAAGAAAGAATACACTACAGGTCAAAAGCCGAAATGTAAGCATGAAACACATTATTTCTACACTGGGAAATCAAGTTCTTCTTCTGTCAAAGTACTTCTCCTTGAATCCTGTTTTGAACTAACTACTGAGTGTGTATTAGACAAGTTGCTACCCCTGATGTGTGTCCGGTGGAGCGTTGAAGTCCTAATCTAGCAGCAGCCAGGGGCCCATGGACTTAAGGGCCTGTAGACGAAGTGGGGCTGAGAAGACCCTTATCCCTCTCCTCTCGGTTCCCCCTATCAGGACGTCCCACTGGGGTTGGTCTGATAACGCGGCCCTTGTCTGATAACAGTAGCCCAGGCTTCGGGACTGAAACTCGGGACTGGGCTAGAGCCGGTAGCGGCCTCAATACAGCGGCTGCTACGACAAGGTCCTATCTGAGAAGTGTCACCAGGTACAAACCACCAGCAATCAGCGCCGTTAAGAGACGGAGAGGGCAACTGCCACCGGCTGATGTCTGCAAAACCAGGCCATTTGTTTGGGCCAGTAACAAGGCAGGAGAGGTTTATCCACAAATGGGGCACTTTTCCGCTGAATGTATTTGGACGACGGCGCCGGTGGGCCGTAAAGATTACAACAAGGAATTCAATACGGGCTGAAAACTGGACATGCTCAGTAATAGAGGTAACATTTCTAGGTGTGTTGGATCCGTGCTATGAAAGGGGGACATAGGCAGAATATTTCATGATGCACAATTGCTGCTTCATTAAAATTACACCTAAAGTAAAGCATTTCCTGTCATTCAAATACAATGTATTGTTGTGTACTGCATTTTATTGTGTAATTAAATAGAACCACAAACTTTTTCAGCTTCACTATTCAGAATCTGTTGTGATAACCCCCAAAGTGTGTTCATTACAGTGTTGTTGATTTGCTAGCATGCCGTTAATTGGAAATGAAACCTTGTATTTTTTGTTTCTCATTCACACTGCTGCCTGCCTCCCACTCTTCACCCAACATTCACGCTCTACTGTCTCGTCTAATAATGCCTGGAGGTCGATACAATACAACAAAAATGCTCTTTTCTGTAAAAAAAAAACATTTGATGTCAACTAAAAGTCCAATAATAATGCACTGCAGCCAGCCTCGGTGAGTGCACAGGCTTTTCACTGTAACATTCCTGTGAAGTCAGAGCCACTGTTCCTACACGGGTGAAAATGTGCTTAATTGGGCAGAATTGTGTCTTATTTTTCTGAGAGCTTCAGATTGTTGCAACTGCAGCGGAGAGAGAGGGGAGAGTTTGGGCAATTACAGCCAACTTCTGCAGCAGAGCGTTCGAGTGGGAGAAAGTGTTAGCTCAGTGTGTCAGGCGAGGTGTGCGCGAGTCAGTTTAAAAGGATTTGGACACATCACAGCCTTAGGGAGGATTGGAAACGAGAACTTTTTCGTACAACTGTGGAGAGGAGCGATGTTTACATTTTTTAAATTGGTGCAATAAGATATTTATTAACATGCTAGAGGAGTTGTTCCTCGGTGTGCCAGCAGTACATTAGCTCAGTAGGCAACTTTTTGTTAGGCAGTTAGTTTCCTACTGAGGGAAATCAGTGAAGTTTGTGAGAAACATTACACCACTAGCCTGCCGGAAAAGAACAAGAAGAATGGTGCAGAAAGAGTTGTAGTGTGATGACTCAATATGAATATTCTCAGTTATAGAAGGTTTTTGATCATCTCAACAAACGGGCTGCAAAATTAATCACAATCAATTTGAAATTGCACTTTAATGTTTTGATTACTGAAACTGCAGAGACAGAACTTACTTAATGTAATGCCCTCTGCAGAAAACTAAATGTCTCGGTGTCTATGCGGTCATTTTATGCATAAAACCTGTAATTCATGTGATTAAGACTTCTACACACATGTTGACATGATTCTTGTATTAGTTTAGCTGTTCATATTTGTGTCGTCTCAGAAAATGTAAATGCTCCTGAACAAGCAAAAAATGTGACCTGAAACATGCTAACAAATAATGTATAGTCCTAATGCTAAGCACAACAAATGACAAAATTAAGTTTTATATGAATTAAAAAGAAGAACAGAACAAGCTTAGAAACTGTTCAATCCTGAATGACCAATGAACTTCAAACTGGATAGAATTCTTTAGGTTTTTTTCCTTCTCTCAAAAGTGTCTAAAGGCCTGGGTTTTAACATGGCTCTAAGAAAAACTACTTATAAAATAATTGGTACAAAACATGTTCAAATGATGAAATGACACATAATAGTCCCACCTGGTTCCTCCAAACAGGATTATCCGATCTCCAACCATACAGCAGCACTGCCGTCTGCGCGGACAGGGGCCTTTTCCTTTGGGATCCACCTTCTCCCAGGTAAAGGCTTCTGTTAACGCCACACACAAGAGGGAAATCAGCAAATGCCATCCAACAATATCAGCAGGCTGGATATGGGGAGGAAGGTGTTAGAATTATCAACAACTCTACGTTTGGAAAAAATATAATCTAGAACCAACAACACATTTTTCATCAAATCTGGGACCCCTATTTAAATGTTCTTGCGGTGTCTGTTTGGAAATTATGGTGAATAGACATATAAACCTTCTGCTGTTTTGTTCTGTGTCGTTTTAATCCCCAATTTCTGTTTTGGTCTCTGCTTGTTCATTGTGTACTATTTTCTTTCATTTGCCTGCAGGCTGAAATCTCACTTCGTTGTGATTGGTTAAAAACAACGCCTAGTTTTAGCCAAAAGTGCGTCCTCTCTTCAAACGATCTAAGCCGTTATCAGCGCTAATGTTATTGGCACTGTATATCAATTTGGCTCTTGCAAGGTTACCGTTTTGTCTATTTTCTTGATAAACATAAATAAATGAAGTTTGGGGAAAAAGAAAAAAACACTTCATGCATTGTTTATGAGCGGCTGCAGCTTCAAAAAACCCATTTTTAGCTGGAAAAAATACAATACAAATGCACTTGCTTTATTTGTGTTGACAGATACTGCTGGTTTGAACACTTTTAAGCAGACTACGCCTGAAGGCAAAAGGCATATAAATAACACCATTTGAATTTTACTCGACGGCAAAAAGTTGAGATTTCAGAAATAGAAACAGCGGAGCCATGCAGCGCGTAATAAGAGTGACGTACAGAAGCAGTCGCAGTCGTGCCATAAAAGGAGAAACCCTGTTGATACTTTATGAGCATCATCCAGTCTCTATAGCAACACACAGTCCTAGTCCAGTTTACTTCATCAATGTGCTGCCATCTACTGGTCTACATTATACAGTCAATTATTCAGCCTCCAAATCTAAAGCCAAACTCTGCACCAAGTGGTATGTAAGAAGTCAATGAGGATTTTGTTTGCTTTACCTGGGTTAAATTTCCAGAGGTCGTTGAAGTGCCGATCCAAGCGAGCGTTGTATCCTCCAAATATGTACAGCTCGCCGTTGTAGGTAACTGGACACAAAACGTAACAAATATTGGCTGTGGATAAATTACACACTCACAAAGTGGGAGGCAAGAGGTGGTTTTCAGTACTTCTAATGTATTTTAATTACAGTAATCTAAATTAAAATGAACAAATGATTAAAGCATAGATCATTGGCATATTTGATTAGACATACTGTATAAGTTCATGATTTGAATAATACACAAAAAATCTGCACTTCAGCAATATAGAACCATACATTTGACCTGCTTTCTATTTCAACAACAATATCTAAGGGTTCAAAGGGATGAAATATAAAAATATGCTGCAATAACAATTCAGAATTCAAGTCATGTGATTTAAACCCATCTACAGACAGGATATCGTGACATTAGGACTACACAATGAGGAAAATATGTAATAGTTGAACTTTCTTGAATACTATGGTAACGATACCATCATTGTAATATTTGACTAAGCCTGTCAGCACAATATGTCCCCATTAAACACGAGCTGTAAGCTGTTTGGTTTTTTTCTCCACAAAAGCAAGTGTAAAATAAAGCACATATTGATGACTATTGTATCATCAAACATAGCGATAACTTCAATTGGGCAATAATGATGCAAGCCTATCTGAAACCCAGCCAAATGCTTGCTTGGTTTGGTTTACACAGAATGAAAGAAAGCAATATAGAGCAGTGAGAAAACGCCAAACGCAACACTTCAAAGAGCAGTGACAATATTATTGCCTGGGCTTGTTTTCATTAAAATGCACTCTGTTGCTGTTTTGTTTGTGCCTTACAGGCTGAGTGGCTCCTCCGGCCGTCGGGCAGCGGCTGAGTGGAGGGCGTGCTCAACCAGCAGTTGGTCTCTGTGTCGAATACTTTGATCTTGTTGCAGTAAATCTCATTGTTAGAGTGAAAAGGACCAAAGCGATCGGCTCTGCCTCCGAACACAAACATCTTTGTGCCGATGATGGTGGCAGAGTGGAAGTCTCTCCACCGCGCTGGAGTGCCCTGTGGAGAAAGGATCAGTGAGTGAAGCTCTGGACACTGGTCGTTTATATATGCACAATTTCCACTGATGAAAGAAAACATCAAACAGCGCAGTGTGGTCTCTGTGGAGAGTAATGTATTTATTCAAATCACCTTGTGTGACCCCAACTAATCTATTCTCAATAGAGCATCATCGAGAGACAGCCTGCCTGCTTTGTGTCTTGGGTAAATATTGCCATCTAGTGGAGATTGTTTAGAACGATCGAGGAGATGAGGTTTAAACATGCCAAGTGGATCACAAATGCATGCAGAAACTATAATGACATGAGATCTGGCTCTGAGTGGAATATAAATGCACAGAAGAACAAAGCGGAGGGTAAAGCCTCTTTGTGTTCAGTTGGACTAAAGCCAAGTAAAGCCTAACAAGCCTTTCAGTCCGGAATCTGCTTTGTTGTCTAATCATACAGTAAGAAGATATTATTTTTTACTGTTTCAATTCTATCTAAATTAAACATGTGAGTGTGTGGAGAATGAGCGAGTGTGTCTTCAATGCAAAGTATAACTAAAATAAATAACTATACAAACTTGATGACACACAACATGAATAGAAGTACATAGTTGTAAATCAGGTTTTCCATGTCATCATCTCAAAAAATTTCACTCCTGAGTTTATGAGTTGGGGGACTGTGTGCAAACACCATGGCATTTCCCCAGTGTAGAGGGGGGTATAATCCTGCGCGAGGCTTTTAGACTGGGCCCACTCCCAGAGAGTAGCGTTACATTTCTGAGCTTTTGTACACAGCCTGTCAGCTGAGAGGGGACTGTTTAGCAATACTGTCAACATAAACAGTCATAAGTGGTTGAGCTACCACAGACCACTGCAAGTTTATTCCATTTCTTACAGAGAAAAATGCCAAAAACTCACTCTAGCGTTTATTAACGTCCACACCATGGTGACTGTGTCCAGCTTATGGATGTCATTGGAGAAGCAGTCAGCCTATAAAACAGCAAAGGAGATTAGTTCAACCGTACAACCTGCCTCCCTGTACTGCACAATCATGACGACTTACCAGCTGCTCGTACCCTCCAAATATATACATTGCTTTGCCCAGTACACAGGCAGAGTGGCCGTCCCGAGCTCCAGGGACTGTCCCCGAAATCTTGGGGTAAACCATCGGTGGGTATCTACACAGGAGAAATAGATTAGCGCATTCATTTTTGTTTTAGTCTTTCTTTGGTTCTCAGAGTAGACAACAGCTCCTGTTTTATCTCCAGTTTAAGGTCATACATGTGCTTATTTGGCCCGAGCTAGTTTTAGTCTTGATTCATTTTCAATTTCTGACATCGCCCATGGATTTATCTTGGAGTCCTGTTTTATTTCATAGGCATAATTGTCTTTTTAAAATGCCTTCATAATTGTTTGGTGCTTTTATTTATTTTTAATGGGCCAGAAGTACTGAATAAAGATGAATTTATAGTTTAGTCCATGCCTCTTTTATGACAATAGAATAGTCAATATCCATATTGCAAAAAGGAACAATATACTGCAGAGATTTACACATTTTTTGCAAACACAGCCTTCAACAAAATGAAATATCAACTTAATAATTGGCAGAAATTCAGTTTTGGTCATGGTTTTCCTAATTAAGTTACATGCTTGAGATGGAATGTATCAGAATCCCTGTCTGACGAATTATTGTCTTGAGCAGCGTGCAATCTGAATGAAAACTTCAAAGGCACCTTTCTAAGAGGTACACTGACAAACAGGTGCGACTCAGCGGAAGAAAAGTCAGTTTAGCCTCATGTGGGAGAGGCAGCTGTACTTACTGACATCAAAGGCGTACAGCACATTGCAGGCCCCCTCCGTGTCGTTGCGCCCGCCCCAGAGGTAGATAGTATCGTCCAGCAGCACAGCAGTGTGGCCATAACGCATGTACGGCACTTCGCGGACCCGCTCGTGTCCCGCACCCCTCACCGGCGGCAGCTTCATCCATCGCAGAGACACTGGGGGCACAGGACAAATATATTTACTTTTATTGAACGAGGAATCAAAGTTAAATACAAAAGTATCACGGTTGCTATTAGATGACCAATTTATGTATGTTTTAAGATCAAGATCCAGTGCACAGGACAGATAAACTGCACACACACTTTACAAGACATATTCGTAGAGGTCAATCAACTACAGCAGTTTTGAAGCACAACAAAGCCCCTTGTTGTTTGCAGAAGATATTGTACCGCAATAGTTGTAGTCTTTGCAATTTGCTCATGTAATCATTCAAATAACTATTCATTCACGATTGTGCAGCCCCACTAGAAAGGTCCTGCAGTGATTAAGAAATGGGTAGAACATGCAAACGTCACACGAAAGGCCTCACTCAGCCCAAGAATTGAAACTTGGGACCTTTTGTTGTAGTGCAGTAGCGCTAACTATTACAATCATACATTCATCATTGAATGCAGGTTAGACAAAGGTTCAAGGAATGTTCGCAGCGCAGAGAGTGAGATTCAAAATACTGATTATGGTCGCTACAGAGTAAAGGTTAATATTTCATGGCTGCTTTTTAATGATGATAAAAAGCTGTGGAGAATTTTTTGTGAAATGTGGAAAGCATTAACCTCAGTAAAGATCAACAGCATTTGTCCAGATAAACAACTACACCACTCTTTTCTGCTGGAATACAAATGAATGTTACTGCAGTGAAATTGGGTGCACTGGGACTTAAAAATAAATGAGTATCTCATTCGACATAGATCTTCCCCTTAAAAGTACCATCTCAAGAGGCGAGAAAATAAATAAATAAAACTTAATACGCAGGCGTTGGCTCAATAACAGGTATTATTAGGCTCATCTGCAGCTTCTATACGGACTTAGTGAAAGGAGCTAATAAAACGTGGGAATATCTGTATGTAAAATGGGATTTAAAGAAATGGTTTACCTCACAATACTGTGAAACATGAACGCTAATGTCAACACAAAGGTGGTAACATGGCAAATTCACGTGTTCATTATTTGTGTCTTTCTCATTACACCTGAGTGACACCTAGACGTAAAATAAGGTAAAGCCAAAGCCAGGTGGCGAATCACAGAAAGTAGAACACAAGTCTTTATGAAAAAAATTAAGCAACTCTAAACACCTGTTTTGATGATAAATGTGGAGCAACTGAAAAGTGCATTTAAGCCATCTGCTCACGCCGCAGTGGAAACGGTATTTATTCTCAGCAGTTCATACTTGAAGTTTCACAAGCCAGAAAAAATGTGGAGTATGCAAAGTATTAACAAATTAGCAAGATACTAGAAACTAGAGTGGTCTAACAGCACAAAGAGGTTTATGACGCAGGCAATGCAAAATACCCCCAATGTCTTAGAAATAAGACATTTAATTGAAAAAGTTAGTACTAGGGCTACAAGGTATGAGAAAAAAATATGTTACTGTGTTTGCAATAGATTTACAAAACCATTTCAACAAAGCTCATTCCAAAATCTTACGCAATGTGTTGTTTTTCTCATAAAATTGAGTAAAAAAACTAAAAATAGAACCTAAAAGGCTCAAATGAAACTAAATTAGATACAAATTTGACTGAAACTGAACATAAAAAACGATTTTGTTGTCGGCTATGTGTTAACTTTGAATTATGTTGTGGCTTCTCAAGATGTGCATATTGCATCAGCTACTATTGGAAATGCATGGACCCAGCTGGAACAGTAGCGTTTGTAGCTTGCTACGTAGTTCAAAACTTGATCAAACTTTCCCAATTCAAGAAGCTCAAGTTTGAAACCAACAGGATTATCAATCGATGAAAGTTCATAACCCTTTAAAAAAAAAAAAAAAAAAACTAAACAATTCCACTAATATATTTAAAACAACAGCTACAACACATAGTAAATTGATACAAAAAAGCTTGAAAACAAACGGTGATCACACTTTTTAGATGTACGTGTTCAAATACCTGTGTTAAAAACGTGAACATCGATCTGCCGGAGTGTCTCGTAGTCCTCCCCGGAGCAGTACCCTCCAAAAGAGTAGACCTTGTGCCCCACGGCCACCGCAGCATGGTTCACTCTCCTGGGCCCTCCTTCAAGATGCACCGACCAGCGCAACATCCCACGCCCGAGCTCCACCGCGACGCGCAGCCCTTAGACCATCACTCGGCATGGGTCAGCCGAGGCAAGCCCGCCACGCCAGAGCCTCCTTCATAACCTGGAGAAGCAAAAGACGGGGAATTAGCTTTCAAGTGGGACGGTAGCTTGAACTGGGAGGAGCGAATCGCAAAAAGGGGAACGCTTTATCCTCTTGTGCTAAGAGATCCCCAGCTCTTCTGTCACTGACAAGCGCCCAAGGCCCTGCATTATCTAAGCGAGTATTTTAAGAGGCGCTTAGACCTGGGCATGCTACTTCCTTTTATTGTGGCTCAGTTGCACTTTCACCCTGCACACCCATTGCAGCACTGCCAACTATTGATCTTTATACAAACTTGAACTTGCACGACTTCAAAGGTCTACGTATATGTCTAGCAAACCTTTAGGCTAGCACCAATAACAGGGTGATGGACTCAGTGGCAGGTTAGTAAGGAACAAAAAAAAAAGACAAAAGAATGAAGACATTGCAGGCATTAAATGGCCAATATGCAACTCTTTATGCATAAAAAAAATAAAAAAATAAAAAAGGACAGGGTAAAGTTTAGGGTTGTTCCGATACCGATAACACAGATTTTCCTGGTATCGGTGAGTACCTGAACCCAAACCTATCCAATCCCATAGAATAAAGCAGCATATGTCACAGTGCACAGACTTTGCATAACGAGACATGTGCCATAGGTTTTGGCATATTTTTACAGGTTGTATTGGACTGGTACTCGGTATCGGCGACTACTCTGAACCAAAGTATCGGTATCGGATTGGATGGAGAAAAAAAAAACTGGTATTGGAACTCTAGCAATGATGTCATGTGTTTACCATGCCCATGGGCTTTTGCATGGTTGGAAAGCAATGCAAATGCAAAGTGCTCGAGGTGATGAAAGGAGAAAGTTACAGGCGGGTTCAATTCTTATTCTAACTTGACTCATTCTAACTTTTTCTCATCAAAGCTGTGCCCAAACCTATTATGTGACTTTTTAGTGAGGATTTTAGACCTAATTTAGGTATTTCATAAACATCAGACACATTACAATATCCTAGTTTGTACTCATAATCACATGTTTGCCTATAAAATGTTAAAGCTATACCTCGATTTCTTTTTATTTCTAGACATTGCATCACCATTAGAAAGATAGTTATTTAACTTTTATTTCCTTTACACTTTAACAGTTAATTATTTTTATTATTTAAGCATTTTGTTTATGCTTATAAATGATTAACCGTCATAAACATTACTATGAAAACCTTTTCCTGGTAAGGATGGCTTATCTCTCTACATATTACATTTATGTGTACCATTAAACTCTCCGTCACAACTCCATCTTCACCTTTCCCAATATTCTGACTGATTCATTTTTCCTAAAACCATCAGTGTCCTTGCTTATCCCAGCCTCACTCACTGGCTATCTCACTTTAACCTTCAACCTTTGTTAGCGCTTAAAAATAGTTCATCGTGAGAACATTTACACAGACATTTCTATTTCCAGACCAAACATCCCTGAGGACAACAGACGGGAGCAGACCCAGGCCACCAGTAACTGTGTGGTTGCATTGAGACGTGTGTGAAGATAGAAACTATAGTCTTGATGAGGACAACTTTAGGTAAAAATACTTCTAAAAAGAAGTCTGGATTATTTATATTATTTATTATCTCGTACCGCTGAGACGAGGTGACATCCAAACACAACAGCTACTAGGGTACAATACTACTTTAATATAATAAAAAAAATGGTGATGCTTGTACTGAATTTGAATTTGTACGCCTGTATACTCACTCCCATAATAACTCAACACATCATTAATCAACAAGCACAGCACTTCCTCAATTACATCAAGTATCTGAAAGTGGATATGCCACATGATGTATATTTATGAACATGCACTTATTTATAGAAGAAAATAATTTAGACTGTTACGAAATTTTGAAATTATTTACTTCAACTATAGTGGAGTGTTTCAAAAGGGCAATGCAGAAAAACAAGTTCCTGGAAAAAGAAACCTGTCAGCTGAAGCAAGGTTTCTAATATTGGCACATTCTAGCTTTGCTGTATTTACTTGGCCTCTTATCCAAGCTAAACAAATGCATTTTAAACGTGTTTTGTGAGATATAGTCAGTGGCTAATTCTGATTAAAGAATGATGAAAGAAAACACAAACCTTTAGCTTGAATGCATATGTTACTACTGCCCAGATAACTTTTAAGAGGGAGGGAGGGACCAGGGGTGTGTGTGTGTCCCCCACCAAAGACAGCTTATCCCTCAGCTGGCCGTGTTTGAGGGAGCATACTGCTGATAAGGTCTATCAAAAACCTGTGACATTGAACCACACTGACTGAGGGGTAGCAATATAGCAGTAAATGCCTAATGTGGAGGCTAGCAAATGTTAGCCCACAGCGCACCGGGGATCGGGTTGTTTACTAGCACAAATATATGTCTCAAATACATTTTATGGTGCAGTAAAATACAATAACAACAGTCTGGGTAGCTGTACATGATAACAAACAACTATCCAGAGTGATAAGGTGTTGGCTAGGCTAAAGCTAATCATTTTGAGCAGCCTAATTTAAACTCTAAGGTAGCCTGCAAACAAAAGCTCAATACAGTCACAAGTAAAAAGCAAGGACAACAAAATAAGAGGCGTCTGTGTGGTCCTACATCAGTGCTGTAGCGGATAAAGTGACAAATATAGCACATTTTAGTACCTTTAGCCTTGAACCGCCGTGGATGAGGTTGGTTGACTGGTGTCTGTTGAGGCGACAAGGGGGGATCTGCAGACCGGAGTAGACAGCAGATTCACTACCCACGGTTTTTGGATAATTTAATTTAGATGGACATTTATTGGCGTGAACATTATTTATAGAGAGAATATTGTTAGAATTAGTTGTCTTTTTTATATATATATTCTAAACATTCTTTTAAACAGTGAGTAGACAGAGAATCGTAAATCTGCAGCGGTCCGGAATCTGCTGCTGCTCCGCTCTGCGGACTATGGTTGAGGAAAGCAGACGGGGTATTCACGAGGTTGCCACATCAAAGTTGCAATTTTCAGGCCAGTGTGGGCTCCAGTGGCTCCAGTATATGGGCGACACTTGTGGTGCTTCAGAGGAAAATAATTCAATCTGGCAACACGATGCCTCTGTTTTTAATTTCATTGCATGTATCTGTTGCTTTTATATAAAGTATGAGGTAGCCTACACCGGTGATTCCCAACCGGGGCACAGGGACCCCTGGGGGTACTTGAGCACTTAGCAGGGGATACTTGGAATTACTTGAGATTAATAATAAAGTTAAAACTGAATAGTTGCCTATTTCAATATTACTTTCATACAAAAGTTCATTTTAATTATGCTTTCAGTTAAAGGTTTGAATTTGAGAATTTGAATTTGAACACAATACTCTAATTAAAAATATATATAACATTTGAAAGGATCCTCAAGTTGGGGGAGTGTGAATAAGTCACAACGATTGCTTTATTGAGTAGTTTTCATAAATGTGTTTTTGCCTGTGTCTCCCTCTTGTGTTCATTGTGGGTTAATCCTTATTTAATTCACTGAGGTCAATTTGGACCTCACCTCTGTTAATTAAATTTCACTGAGGTCCAAGTTGGAAAAAAAAAAGATTTGTGCAAAGTGATGCTTGAGTTCGAGCCACACAAGGAGGTCCATGTGTTGTCTAGGGAAAACAATGGGCCCTCCACCTTCAATCTCTGGTGACTCATCCCAAATATAGGCTACTTTGCGCAATATGTGACGTAGTGGCCTTTTAGCCCCGTTTCAATATCATCGTAGTATTGGAAACTCTAAAAAAAGACTGTGTCTTGTCTGGTCAGGCTGCACCGCAGGGTCTACTCATGGGCGCGATCCCACTACTGAGCGGTACGGGAGTTATGGCCTGCTCCGTTTCCGACCTGGGCCGGTGCACCCCTCCTTAGGCGACCTGGTATTCCCGAGCTCCCCCAGGAACACATATCGATACCGAACTTAGTATGGACACCCGATCGACATAGTCCGTTGCAGCTCAGAGCTCCTGAACTCAAACAATCCCCCAGTCTCGGACTCCCAGCAGCTTGGATTACAGGCGCGCGCCACCGCACCCGGCGACAATTACTGGACAAAAGTGGATTCATTTGTTTGACGTGATCAAACGATTTACTTTATTTTATTTTAGGCCTATCATAAACTATTTATTGGTTGCTATGTCTCTGTAAAGGTCTCCACATCTGCAACTTTATAGGAATTGCCATTAAAAATAAAATGAACAATCGACCAAAACTTCCTCAATTTACCGTATAAGGGAAAAAACAACAGGAGCGCAGTAGATGGCGCTGTCATGCAGGTTTAGGGTCAGACACTGGCATCAGGCAGAGACGAAATGGCCATTTAAAAATGTTATGACAATATATCCACGTCTCATACAACTCTTTCAACAGACCTAAAACAACACACTAAACCCCCCTCCTCCCCTTTACATCGAAGCAGACTCACAGAAAGGTTATGAAAATGAAAGGCTAAACTTTGTCCATGTCTTCAGTGAAAGCAGTGGGATTAGTATCTGTACATCTGCTGTGGATGAGCCAGTATCATGAGCCAGTCCTGTCCGTACAGCGGGGCACTGATTGATTCATTGCCGAGGGATTCTTGCCCCAGACCAGCTGTGTCCGCAGCACAATGGTCAGTCTGTGTCTGGGTCATCTCAGAATGACAGCTGTCTGTGCCTTCGCTGTGAAATGCTCTCCATTTGAGTATGATATCACAGAAGTGCTATGTACTGTGGTGAAAATTCATCTGCTTCATGTCATCTCTGTGTTTATTCCATCTCGAGCAGAATATTAAAAGTAGCCTACAATATTACATTTTGTGACAGAACAGACAGTGCTCCAACAGACAGCAGTTAAGCAAAGACTCATTCTTATTACAACAGATGTGGTAGATAACTGTGAAATCAGGACACCCTTTCCCAAATGAATTGTTTGTCATTTTGAGGAGCCATACAACACTCTCATTGATCCTGAAGCTAATCTGATATCCAATGTGTTGTATTTCCTAATCGTTTTATTTTTGCAAGTTTATTAATGATACAAAAGAAACACATTAAGATAAAAAGTGCCAGTTCATTACAGTAGGCCTATGTCATTTTTAGGTGCACTTCAGTCACACAATAGGTTATTTGCTAAACTTTTAAATTGAACCAATAATTTTACTTTTACACAACATTTCAAATCAGATACACAGATACGCAGATGCCTATAATTTTAGTACAACAGTCTTCTGCTTGACCATGCTCATTATTATGTATAAAATGCTCCCCCTGGCCTCCATACACCTGTCATTGCGTCACCTGAAGCGCCTGAGCTGCTCCTGACACTTTTGCTTAGTGCTGCGTTTTATAACGTTTACAGGCAGCACATGTGGCGTCTGTCTGTTGTTGCGCCTGACTTAGAGAACAGGAGTTGCCCAACTGCGGCATAGCTCTGCAAGGCTTCAACAACTGCAAAAGGCAACTGTTGTTTGGTATTTTAGGGCAGGCCTGGTGATGGCAGAACTCAGAAATGTTTTGTGGTAAAGAAAAATACAGCTTAGACTTTATATGGCTCTTTTGGTGAACCCTGTGCAAAACCACAGGAGGTTACAACAGCAGTGGTATGTAATATAATTTAGTCAGAGTTATTTGATGTTGAGTTGAAAATGTGTTGCTGAACCTCTCGTACAGGATATTATTATAAAATCCAGCTAAAATGCATTTCACACTTTCACATGTGTCTCCGCTGAAGTATTCAATATATTCCTGGAAGTTCTCATACAGACCTGACTTCCGCTGCAGTGTTTGGGTTGTGCCCACAATGATGTCATCGAACATGATCTGAGTTTGTGGCCAGATGATTAAATCATACATTTTCCTTTAATTTAGGCTTATTAAACGAACAGAGCTCTTCTCTGTGAATATGCGCCTCAAGCTATTTTCTCACTCATGGTTCATTTGAATTTCTTCAAATTAGGGATGAAATTAGGCTTTTCTAGCAGCTTTTTAATGGTTAAGCCGTTTCCATTTGCCAATTAACCATCAAGCCGTACTTTATAGGCAGTCACGTGATGATTCAGGAAAGCTCATTATTGCATAATGTTATAGATCATAAAAAATATACCTGAAATAGAGCGGTGACTTACTGGAAAAGTTTCCATATATTCATAAAGGCACAGTGTTGACATTTTAGAAGCTTTTTTATTACTTTATGAAAATATACTACCTACACAACAATTTGCGGTGAGATTTGTTTCACTAAAGAGGTCCAGTTTCCAACAGGTGTGAAAGTGTCTTTTGGGGGTTTCCTGTGAATTATTCTTTTATGTTACTGTGCCTTTTGCATGAGTCCCATGCCAGGATAAACAGGAAGAGCGTATGAATGCTGAGAACCTAAATGTCATCTTTTTAAATGTAAAATATCACCCATTCACTATCTAAGAGAGTTGAGTAGAATCAGATGGTTCACTACGATAATTCTTAGGGGAAAGATTTGAAAACAACATAAGATGCCAGACAAGTGCACAAGAAAGACACTAAAACCTTATAATGCAGTCCTATTCAAATGAATGTGGACCAACAACTGCCCAGACTCAGAGTGCCCGATGATGAACAGTGACCACAACAGAGGAGACAACTGGCACAAGCGCAAAGTCATTTCTTCTGAACATGTTAACTTAATTATGTGGCTTTACTTTCTATTTCAGCTCATGGGAGCCCTTCCTTCAGAGCACATTTGTTCATTGTATCGCAACTTGTACTCTGCACACCTGCTCAAGCCACAACTGTTGCTCCTCACGTCAGGCGTGGCACCTGCTTCATACAAGACTAAAAATATACACAGTATTTATATTTTATTACTTGCTTTGATAATACATCCTTAAACATTGGATAAACACTGTCTTTGTTTACCATTGTCGGTTAATTTATTTTTATATTTATATCGCTGGCACAGGAGAGCACCTGTTGAATCCCAGCAGTGTTTTTTGTGTGAATTTTCTCCACTGTAAGAATGACATCAATGAAGTTGTAATCTTACAAGGAAATAGGACTGATTAATGAACTTGTTTGTGATTAAGATAAAACAACCAGAAGTTCCCAGCATATTTGTTCTGGGGATTTTATCTGCCCCAGATCTCAACAACTATAAGGCAGAAAACAAGAGAGTAAACAACGGACTTATCCAAGCAAACTGTGTAAGGCTAATGTTGCTCAACAATGATCTGGACAGGGCCGATGTGACCAGCTCCCCTGCCTCAGAGGGGGACACAGAGGTACATCCACCCCTTGCACAGCCTGTTCAGTCTCAGGGGGACGACTGCGGAGTGTGGATCAGAGTTTTTCAACTGGTATATGACTCACCATCATCAAGAGCTTATTGGAACCCACAAATACATGTTGTTTGAAGTTTGAATCTGTTTAATAGAGTGTATTTCCTTCATGTACTCGGTTTCTTTTTACTAGTAGTGAAATTAAATGTGTTTTTTTAGTACAAGAATATGCAGCGGTTTGAGAATTAGACTGTCCACATAATTATATATATTTGTATCACTTGTGAGGCTAGTGTTTAGTTTACATTACTGTGATAGAAACACTGAAAGTTGTGAAAAGTGCTTGTAAACCCATCCCTGTGAAGAAGTGGATGTTAAAATGTGTTAGGAAAGTTAGGAATGAGTTTGGAAAACAACTAAAAATACAAACTTTCTTTCACTGTTAAAAACAACTTTAAAGGCACATTTTGTGACTTTTTGTATTAAACTGTTGCCAGCACTACAGAACATGCTCTTAATGAGCAGCTAAACACAGAAAATGCTCACTTGGATGAGGACTTAACCTATTTAAATCTCAGATTTGGCTGCCTTGAACTGAAGTAATTGAAGAACATATAAATAGTATTATGTTTTTTGTAGATGTGGACAAAATGTAATTTTGAGCACATGTAATTAAAGGTTTAGGACAGTAATCATACATCACAGTGTATCAGAGAAACCATCAAAATGATCTCATCCCCTCAAACACAACGGCCAAACTCTCAGGTAGGTCCATTGTTATATCACCCCCCTGAGGCCACTATGTTATAGCCAAAAGAACAATCTACTATTAAATCTTTTGAGGTGAAGCATAACAATCTCTTTATTTAGCGATAAAACTCAACGCTGACCTAGTTGCTTTTAAAACAACATCTGTAAAAGTTTTGCTGCATATTTATTGGTATTTTTTGTTTACCCCAATTATAAAATGACAGAGTAGGATTACCTCAACCCAACTATAACACTATTGTGCCGTTCAAAAAATGACTCAGGATTGGCATGCCCATACTTTTCCCGTTGCCCAAAGCGTTCACACAAAGTTTTTTTCTTCTGTATTTTCTCTGTGTGACATGAAAGTTACTCTGCAGATCTATCAAACGTCAGGGTTTGTGTATGTTCAAATGTAAATATGTACCATGGGCTCACCTCGCCTTTGATTCTGTGTTTTATGCGCCTTTTCTTGGCAACGCTTACCAATACAAACGTCAACCTCAAAGTCACGGCATGCGGTGGATGGGGGCTCTTTGCACTTGATTAAAGCGAGTCTGGGCGATTAATAAATCAAACCGCACAGTCTCCAAATGGGGCTTCGAGGCACAAAACCTGGCCACAGCATGACATCATAGGCCAAAGGTTAAGCTGATCTCCTGCGGGGACTGCAGATGTGGAAACAGGCCCAAAGTGTGTAGCTGTTGAAGTACAAGAGGAATTCTTCAAGAAATGTTTGTGTGAGCGCTCAGTCGTCCAGAATGTTTTCATTGTAGAAGTGTTTTTCAAGTACTGTCGACTGGACATTTATTTATTTTATTTTATTTTTATTTGAGCTATTATTTACACTGAGTTAATATTTACAATATTTACATCATAACATTTACATTATCACAAAAATAAATAAATAAATAAATAAATAATAACTCAAAAGGAGTAGGCCGAAGCAAGAAAGCTTTTAAGTGCCTACCCCATATTCAAAATACAATTATTGATTAGCAGCATTGATAATTCGAAGCTTTTACATGTAAAAAAAAAGAAAAAAATCTAATGAGACTTACTAGACAACTCACAGGTATGAAAAACATAGAGCGAAATAGAAAGGTTTGTGATTTCTGAGTGTATTTACTTAGTTTTATATTTTTCTCTTTTTTTAATCATTGCTTATATTACCATTCTGGTCACCATTCTATTGATTTACTATTGTTTAAGTAGTCATAGTGTTTTAGATATACATATATATACATACACATACATTACATTAATGAGGATGTTTCGCCTTTATCCTCAGTCGCCTCTTCTCGGTCATAAGTCAAATGATTGTCAAAAGTCTAATCATTTGAATTATGACCGAGAATAAGCCTCTGAAGATTGAGGTGAAACATCCTCAACGCAAACAACCCTGTCCAGTAGATGACATTTAACCTCTTAACCCCACCCGAACCGAGCACATTTGAAAACAAATTGTGATGAAAATGCGACGAAAAAACAATGAAAAAGTGACAAAAAAAGAGTCAAAAGAGCAACAAAAACGTGACAAAAAAGCAAAGAAAATGTGATGAAAATGCAACAAAAAGTGAGAAAAAAGTGACGGCACATGGCAACAATGCAAGGAAAAAGATCGGTTTAGATGAGTTTTGTAGGTTTTTTAAATGAGGCGTGACTCTGGCCTATAGGCTGTGAGCTCCAGTCGAGAAGCTTTTAGATTTGGGTAAAGTCGAACTGGAGAAAATGCGCTCGGTTAAGGCGGATGGTAAGTGGTTAAAAACCTCTACGATAATACTAAAGCAGATATTCTCATACAAACCAGGGGTTTCCAAACTTTTTGGGCCACAAACTCACCAGACTAATAACGCAGGACCCCCCACTGTAAAATGTAATTAGTATTATAATAAATTCAGGTGCATAACATTTTAAATCTGGTTTATTAATGTTTGTTTTGTAGTATAGAGCATGTTTTAATATTTGGCTTAATATTTTGCTTTCAATCAAAACTATTGTCTTGGGGTGGTCTTGACCCCACTTAGTAAGACCCTGATATAAACTACTCTAGAGTACAAAATACAGTACTACAAATGAATAATTATCATGGCTTTGTATTGCACATTACAATCTTCCCAAAGATACAAGCCACTATTCTGTGGTTGTAAGCTACTATTGCAGCCACAGATGTCAAGGCGAGTGAAGGGTCTTGCCCAAGGACACAACAACTGCTGGGAGCTAAGCCTCAGAAGTTAAAACGAAGACTACGAAAGTTGATCAAGAGAAAGTAAATGAATAGTTCTATTTAATAACAGTTTGATTCTACAACCATGAAGTTTTTTGTCCTTTCCTTCAGTTGATTGATTTGATACTCACACAGGGGCTGAGAGAGGTGCAGCTTTTTCCTGTTATTCAACTTCTGATATAGGGAAATTGCTTCCTGCTGCCGGGGAACACAGTTGCCATGTGAACAGGATGACGGAGTGTCATTCACTTCTTTGCAATGTCCGAACGCCCGCAGCAGCAGGAATAAACGGCCTGTACAAGACAAGCAAAGTCACAATGTGTTTTTTACGGAGACCACATAATCTTTCAATCTCTGGACTCACAGGTAGCATTAGCTCATTCCTGAGTACATAAAACATAATAAATTGGTTGTCTCTGGTCTAAAGCTGGTCTGCTGCAGCCAAGAAAAATGTATCAATTCTCAGTTGACCCCTAGTTTAGTCCAAAAACAAATCCCTTTCTTTTGGAAGTATTTATGAATAATAATGCTACAACGCTCTCGAAAACTTAAGCACTTTTAGTTCTTGGATGCAATTTAAAGCTTTCTATTCATTGTATATAAGTTACTATTACTTGATTGCACATTTCCTGTCTATTTTGCACCCCTGTGTGTTTCTTGAGAGCGGATGGAACAAGTGAAAGTCTTATTTTATCTTTTATAAAATAATTGAGTATTTCAACACTACATAGGTGAAACCAAACTTAGGGTGTACCAAATGAGAAGTGTAACTAATCTCTAAGAGAGGAGCCCAGGTGGCAGACCAGTGTATCCACATAAACTGAAAAAGTCTTTCAGCATGAGGAACAAGACTTCTTGAAACCTTTCCTGTGATAGAAAACTCCACGTACAACTTATATCTTGCACAAACAATATTTCCAAATATGAATTACTTGCCAGTCTCAACCATCATTCACCAGGCTGCCACACTCAAGACGACAGATTGTAGTGTTTCTATCATTTACATAGGGAAATGGTGGGAAAGCATTATAATACACCTCTTAACATATATCTGTGTTCAATCAAACACAGCCATCCCCATGCCAAACATATTTCAAACGATGAAATAAAAGCCTCAAAGCCTTTTAAGTTTCAGAAGAATGATGTCACTGTGTAAAAAAAAAAAAAAAAGTCATACGTTCTGCATCACTTCAGTCAATGCGATGTGACAATCTTGGCAAGTAGCCTCAGAAAACACTGATTTCTGACTCAGATTGGGTTTTATGGCCTGTGATGTCATGCAGACTTGCTCGGGCTCCTCAGAGCGATAAGAGCAGACAGGTTTCGGAGTGAACAGGACTCCCAGGTTGAGGAGCCGCAGGTGTGTGTGTCAGCCCGTAACTATGCATTACACCGGTTCAATTATCACCACGAGCTGTCAACAAAGCACTCCTAATCATTTCTGCTTTATATGGGCTAAAATGTAAAATGTTTGAGGTGGTAGGCTGAAGATAGCTAGATTGAAAAAAGGTCCTCAAAATAATTATGTTTGTCCTAAATGTTTGTTGCATTACTTGCTGATGGTTATTATTCTTTAGTGTGCCTATTATATTGTACTAAAACAATTGTTTCGACGTTACTGGAGTGATGTACATGCACTTCTGAACAATTATGTCATGAAGTACGCTATGTCCCCAATCCAAAGTGTTGACAAATTGAACTTTGCAGAGCCCTCGTGTGGGTATTATGTCGTGAATACTTCTTTTGTGATGTGTTTATATTGCAGTCTGGCCATAAATTTGACTCCAGTGACTGTGAAGCCCAGGGGCAAGCGTCTGAGCGCAGCCGGGTCGCCCTCTAGATGTACGTTCAGACATACGAGCTAACAACAAAGGAATTCAGCGTTATTTAGATCCATAGATGAACTGCAGTGCACATGTATGATCTCACAGCGTTTATGACTTCTGCTGGCGTCGTGCCCTAAAGTCTGCAATCTATTGTTGTGCAGAAATTAGCTGAAATAGAACCTGTCTGTTCTGAGTAAGATTTACAGGCTGTGATAATTTGTCAAAAAAAAAAAAAGGATTAGTCTATTTGGAAATAAATGGGCTCTGAGTCATAAAAAGTACTACTTTAATTTAGAAAGAACGAGATTCAAGTTGGTCTACAAAAAACACTTCATAATGCAAAATTTTTGGACAATGCTGAAGTTTCTGTCACATCAACGTCACATCACTTCCCCACCGTTAAATACTTTACTATATTTCCAGTAATATTATTTGATAAAAGCAATAACATATTGACAGACTCTTTTTCTGTGTGTGCTCATTTCTTTGTTATTTGTTTAAATATGACATAACATCATTTTAGGTTAAGTGTAATCTTTTCCAAATCTTTTCAATAAAATAAGAATAATACATTTAATTAAGAACACTCAACATCCATTTGTGCTTTATTTGTCCTAGTCCTGTTCTGTAATGTGTTGGTAAGCCACAGAGGAATTGTCAATAGTGCATAATAGTCATGGACATGGCTAGACACTGCCATGTGGACAAAAAGTCTGCAAACTTTTGTTCAGACAGTTCAGGTGCAAAAACTCTCATACATCATTTTGGAGCCTCATAATTTCTTTGATGAGGCAGAACAAAAGCGGCTCATCTTATCTGTAGTGAAACTCAATCCAACGGGCCGATCATACTTCTGAGATGACATCGTCTGAGTGGAAAAGTACAGGCCCCTCCGGCTCTCCATGCATCTTCCTCCAACACTGCAGCCATCACTCAGCTTTTACACAGGCCGTCCCGGTGACATCACCCCTTGAACAGAGGTTCACAAGTCGTATTTACAGACTTCAATAAAACAGGGGATATCTAACAAGCATGTGAGTCTGTGGTAACGACACATCAGGTTTAATTATCTTCTTGGGCGGTCATGGTATCAAGCGTGAGGCCAGACACGGCTTGTTTTTTGCATTAATCCTCAAAGATGCAAATAGATGAAGACAAATCAAACATGCTTTTAGATCTAGATCTGAATGAGGCTTAAGACCTAATTATTTCTGTGGATGTGGGCAGCAACACTTGAGCATTGCAAATTAAACACACTGGAGAGGATTTCCAGAGTAAACAACATAAGGAAGGTGTTACAGTAGCTTGATCAAGCTCTGCAGGCAGAGGTAAGGCACCTGGTTCAAATCTGATCTCATGGCAACGCTAAGCAAACATCATTTTTAAAACAAAGACGAACAGAACCGGAGCTGCGATTGTTTTTCAAATCAGGAATCAAACACAGTTTTAAACAAAACTATTTGCACAACCGAGCTAAGAAAAAGGCTAAAGCATTATTAAGTTTACGTTGCCAGTGGTGGAAGAAGTTTACCAAAATTATTTTACTAAAGTAAAAGTATCAGATTAATATGACTTCAGTAAAAGTATATAAAAGTACACATATTTGGGGGATTATATATAAGTTTAAATGAGTTGATGTTTCTGATCAGAACTACTTTACTGCAGCTTCACCTGTGTCATGTCTACAAAGAGGTAACTACAAAATATAAATGCATATGATCCACAATTCAAACTACTACTACCTTTAATCCAGTTAAAATGTAGTGGAGTAGACAGTAAAAAACAAATCCTCATAAAGCAAAGTAAAATTACTTTAAATTTGTACTTTTTAGAACTTGATTGTACTTTTTACTTTGTTACTTTACACCACTGGGTGACATCACCCAAAAGTGTCTAAATAAACCATATGATGCACGGATACTGTAGGTTTACTTAAATTATTTTGACCACACATACTTTATGTCTTTGTGTTAGAAAATGTATTATTAATTAGTACTTCATCCAATACAAATTCATGCAAAAATAAAAAGAACAGAAATGAAACCTTCATAAACATACAAGAAATATTTAGCCCTCGCAGCTGATAATAAAACATAGTAAATTATAACGTATGATGACATAATGTTTTCACAAGCTCCAATTATCACACTTCTAGCTTTTCAGCAGTCACGCCATGGAGCAACCGCTGCGCACATAAACTACACTTTCAGTCACCAATATGAGGAAATGGTATTTTAAACTTGGCCCAAACCTCTTGAACCCCACCCTTTGAGCCGTCGCTGGATTTATCTCTCCTTTCAAGCTGCAACACATTAAAAGTCTTCCTCTGATGACTTCACCCTGAAACCAGATCTGCTCTCAATGCTCTGTTAACCATGTCGAGTCCGGGGCTACTACTGTTGTCATATGAACATTAGGGTGCTCCATGTATGGCTTTCTTCTTAGAGCATGTTATGTAAGAAATGAAGTAAGTGACTAACTTGTTTTGGCTAACTTTATAGGCATAAGCAATGACTTATCATATTTCACTGTAGCAACCTTAAAATTAACTGCATGTTAGGCTATTACGTCCTTACGGTTACTGACTACAGAAATCATCATCAACATATTGCTAATCCTGAGTGGTAATGGCTACTTGTTGCAAGAAGGCCCTGGGTTTGATTTAAGAGTAAGGTGGGTGGGGCCATTCTGTGAGGAGTTTGCATGCTTTCCCTATATCTGCGCATTTCCTCCATTTAAAACATGTACAATATGGTTCGGTCAGAGGCCAAGACTCATCTGAAAAAGAGACTCAGAAATCTCAAGGACTTTGAAGGTAAAATAAAATAACACTGGGTTAAAAAGTAAACAATTTAAACTGGTTTTAAACATTTTTGCAACGCAGAATCTGAAAATTACATCAATTTTTCTGTGCCAGGTTAGGTTTTTGTGGATTAAAAAAAAAAAAAAAAGTAAAAAATGAAAATAAAAATAGATTTTCCTCTAAATCTGATACATTTTTATATTAGGGTTGCTTTATTTTAGTACCATCTATATCTAGTGTATAAGCACAACAAACTTGTCCTAAATCAGCTCACAAACCTTAGGGACCAAATTTGTTGTAAACCGGTGTCAAAGCAGAAGTTTTCTAAATTATTCAACATCAGTTTCAACACCTTTTTGAGTTCACTATAATGACTAATCAAGGCTAAATGAATAGCACCCCGAAAAAAACAAAACGGTAAATTCACTAGAAGACAAACTGAATACAGTCAAGCTACCACTGTACATGTTAATATTGCATATGAGATAACAAGTGATATGAACTAATTTCACTGAGCATGTACCAGGTGTTGGGGTCAATGCAGGGGTCATTAAAATGCGGAGTGAAAGTTCCTTTTTTGGATAGGCTTTGCCAATGGAAGCAGATTCTCCTCTCTGCAAATGTTTTCTCTGCTCACTGCCCTCTGCAGTAATCCCTGTTCCCTCGACAAATGCGCACCACCCTTAACATACCGATCATTCAGCCTGACATGTGCTCTGTTGCACCTCTGAGGAGAGCTGGGGTCATCATCTGTTTGACTGTTATCTGCCCACTCTCAACATGTGTCATACCAACAGCTCTGAGCTTAAAGGGGCTGAACGGAGACCTCAGCTGTAGCATATGTGACAACTGTCCTTGAATGAGCAAAGTCAAGTCCAAAGCTGTGAGCCACACTTTAACTCCTGCACAGTCAGTGTTCACATGGACCTCTGAGGAGACAGTAAGACAGTCCTGGATTCTTCTTCAACAAGGACTGTTTGTTTTGTGATTTCTGCTGCGGGACAGGGCTGAATGTGTTCCTGAGGCAAGGTAGGGCCGTGTGGGTGTATGTGCAAGTGTTTCGGCTTGAGGATATTACCTCATTGCGGATAAGCCGTGATTGAAGAGGTCTGACAGAGGTCTGAGCCTGTGACTTCATTACTCCTCGGCTCTTATCTGGGAGACTTTGGGTTCAGGGGGGAAGTTTTGACAGCCAGCCTTACAGCCCTCTCCACTTTGTCAGTCCTGACAGACAGAGAGAGAGACGAGTTTAGAGCGTGAAGAGCTAGTGACTTCATCCGCTCCTTAACCAGCCCTCCACTTTTCCCCTCCTTTTTTCAACTTTTTTTCTCAGTGCAGTCAGGCAGCATGCCAGCAGTTTTCATCCTGCTGCGGACCCTGGTTATCAGCTCGTCAGTAGCAGACTGGCTGGCTCAGTGGCACAGTTCCTCAGGAGAGCCCTCTCTACAGGCGCTGCTCACATTGGCACAGCACTTCGCCACGTCTGGGACCGGCTCCGATCCCAGGAGTCAAAGGAAGCCATCCTAGGCTGCGTGCTGTGCATTCTTAACATGCACAAGAAGGTGGAGAGCTAAGCTCCCAGCCCACTTTCACTTGGAGGCTACAATTGCCTGCTGAACAGACTGACAAGCAGAACTGGTAAGAGAGGACTCAATGAAGGGATGTGAATAACTTTGTTCTGAGGATCATTTGGACCACAGACTTTGGACAATATTGTGTTTGGGACCGGGCCATGTCTGAGAGCATAGTGAGGAAGGTCCAGCCCTTTACGATTGGGACACGGCTGTCAGTCCCTGCTGTGTCAAAGTGTCAGGACTATTCACCAAATTATCTTCAAAGCCCTAGTTTGGATAACTGCACGCTTCAGCACAGCTTGAACTCTCTGTACCTCAGTCGCTCGCAGGTCTGTGCACATGGGCCACGTGTGGTGTCACCGGTCGTTCAGTCTCTGTCTCCAGTCACACAGGAGGACATGGCAGCGGAGGACCACCTAAACCAAAACATCACTTCAGCCGCTGCAGTGGCCAGGTCCATCAAGAAGATCACAATATCTGGACACAAGGACAGAGCAGAAAACAAGACCGCCTGCGTTTTTGTGCCCGTTTCACCTGAAAACAACAATAACAACAACAATGTCAACAGCCCCACAGAACAGAGTTTACCCAGGATTGTAGGAGTGAGTTGTGAGAATAAACCAAACTCTCAGTTCAAGGTAAGATCTGCAAAATTAATAAATGATAATAAATGTATTATTATTTTTATTATTATTATTATTATTATCATCATGCTCTATGTGTATCTGGAAAGGAGAGAGTAAATGTAAATGTTAATTACAAAAAAGGCTGCTTTGCATCATTGCCCTCACTATAAAATCGTCTCGCTATGATCTGCACATGATTCCAATTCAATAATTTTAGGTGCTACTAAGAAAGGAAGGCGGCAATGGACAGACATCGATGCAATCCAAGTCTAAAGTGAACGAAGAGCACCTATTCAGCAGGTGAGATGCTCGATAATGCTTATTTTGTCAGCTTTTAAATTAGCATTTTATTGCAGCCATATCAGAAAAGACGCACACTCTAGTAGCACGTGTTAGAAGACGCTAGTTTGTCTTCGCTAGCTGACTGCGTCCGGAAAGTAATAATATTTGTGGTAGAAGCTCAAATTAACCTTACAGTTACAGGTTCATTTATTCCTACCGTCCCCAAACAACAAATCTGAAATAAATATCCACAGCAAGTATTGAAGGATTATGTAAAGGTCGCCGGGCTGTTGGAGTTGGCCAGTCCTGCGTTGAAGTCATCATTGCGCGGATAAAGCTGCTCTATAACAGCAGCAGACCCAGACCATGCGGAGGCAAGGCCCACTGGAAAACATGAGGTCAGGGAAGATGTTAACAAAAGAAAAAAATGGTTGAAACTGGCTATAATAGCACCCTGACACAGCAGTGGCCTCATTTCCCCCTTTTCTTTTTAAACTGCCACTCGTCACCAGTGGATTTATTTAATAACCACAACAATGCCTAATCTCCCTGTACTTTACAGTGGACCCAAATTGCTCACGTAATTGTACATGAGGGAGGATGCAGGAATGAAAAGGATGCAGTTTATTGCCAAATTCCTTTCAAGGTGATGTGTTTACCTGTAAGAGGCGAGGGCTGCTGTATCCAAGAATCTGCACAGGCTCATTTCCTATGTGCTCAGATGTTTCCTGATTAGACAACACCAGGAATAACACGTCCATTAGGAAAGCTTTGCCAGTTCATATATTGGATACAATATGGTGCTGACTGTGGAAGGGCCTTGGAGTCAGTCTGACAAGTGTTTATAATGTCTCCAGTTGAGACATGGGCTTGCTAACATTTCTTTCTTAGATTATTTATCTGGAGAGCTCCACCGAGGGATTTCTATCGCAGCAATGAAGTATTTATTTGGTAAACGCTCACGTCACCAAATTGGCGGTGCGAAGATCTGACTGCATGCTGGTTCTACCCTGTCTGTGCAGATTTCCTCTCTTGAAGTTGAGTCTCCGAGGAAAGAAATCCATCCAGTTGCTGAGGCTGAAGAGTCGCCCGGTGTTTCTTCCCAAACTGACTGCTTCACTCAACGCAACTCCCTTTTCAACAGGGAAGCACTGCAGGTAAACCACATAAAACCCCTGTGTTTAGTCCAGAAATCCACAGAAATTTAATTGTTATGGTGTAAATCTGCTTTTTGATTTACAGCATATCAACTAGCCAATCAAATTATTTCTCAATGTTATTGTGTGTGCTCAAATCTGCAGAAATGTAATTGTTGTGATTGTATACTTTGATTGTATACTAAATTGATAGGCCTGCTGGACGATATGGGGAAAAAAGTATTTTCTTCCATATATTGATCAGCCATAAATTAATGAATTAGCCTTAGCATTAGCATATTGTTACTATCCGCGGCATTTTGCTCGGCGATCAAAAATGCAATAGTGGAGGTTAAAACTAACTCAGCAATTGGATTCTCCAGATTCTGCACTTCAAAATGACATGCAGCATATCCATATTGACAGAGGTTTAGTGAAACTTGTGTTTAACAAACTTGAAGCTAAACAATTTTCATTGCGATGTTTGTCACCTCCCTGAGGCCTAGGGAGTTGTGGGAGTTTTAAAGCCCTGACTTTGCTCTTTCCAATGCAAAAAGACGGGAAGTCTCTATCATTTCGGTTCCGGAATTATCGGCTTTTTTCGGCGCTAGATCAGCCGACAGCTGATATTGTAAAATCCCCAAATATCGGCCGGCAATATATCGGTCAGTCTCTATAACAAACATTAAAACAATATTTATTTTAGTAATTTGGTTCCTGGGATGTTTCGATATAAACCTCAGCAAATAATAACTTTTACTGCAGTACAATCCACTCAGAATAGTGCCTATTTCATTCCTCAAGTTCAGACTCCAAATGCTGAGCTGTTACTGCCGCACGATTGGTTGTAGACTCGTTGATTAATATGTCCCTCACCGATAATTAAGATAGTTAAGAAGTGCACAGCCCTGCACCGAATAAAACAGATGCAATTTTATTATAAAAAGACTACGTAATCATCAAAACATGTGAATTTATCTCTAAGCGGAAAAGCTAGATGCTGCCTGTTTCATGACCCCTGCTTTGAACAGAACAAAATATGTCCTGGTTCTTATTTGGTTCCGAGAACTGTATGTGTCCACGGAGCAGGAGGGGGCGCCACAAGTGAAGCAATTATTTCAGGATGAGATCACTGTTTGGCTCCGTGTCTTCACGCCTATGGCCCAGAGAGACTCAGCCAAGCAGCACAACTGGCTTTGTTATCTCCTCACCGCGTGCGTTCACTCGCCGCATTCATGGAGATTTCTCTGTGGATTTGAATGGGGAACATTTTGTTTCGCTTTACACCGTTGTCAAAACTTTTATGAAGTCGAGATTATTGAAGTAATGGGCTGTTTGTGGTAAAATTATATCAGTGTGTTATGTTACTGTGATATGTCTAATGTTTCTGTAACACATTATAAAAAAATAAATAAAAAACTCTGGTGATGACTTTGTTTTGTATTTAGAGAAAAAACAGCATTAAGTGAGAGCGTGCCAGGGCTTAGATATCAGGGGACCAGCTTGTTGTACAGTGATTTCCCTCACTGCTCAGTCTGAATAAAATGTGTTATTATAGTATTACATAGCCGAAAGGAGAAGTGGAAGTGAGCTTTCCAGGTAGTGGACTTTTAAAGGCCCCTAATGTTTTAAACTGGAAGAGCAAAGTAGAATGCCACTTGGACCAGGCAGGTCTTTCAGCGAACAGCTGTTTCACTGTTGACTTGGCGAACACTTCACTCCGTGATTTTGGTTAACATACTACATAGTTGAAGGGGTAATTGTCTGCCCAGGTCCCGCTATAATGTGGTTATTACAGTTCATGCTAAGATATAGTTTTACTTTATTGTCCTTGTGGGGAAATGTGTATTCTCCATTTGACCCATCCCTCAAAGCTACTGGGACACTCTGTCTGGAGCAGTGCTGTGCCCAAACCCACCTCCAGAGCTTGCACTAGGTTCATAGTCAGGAGCGCAAAGCTGGAAGCTTAACCTTTTGTGCATATTGATTGGGTTGATGGGGAAAACCAGAGCACCCGCAGCAAACACACTGAAGTTGGTAAACAATTGTAACAAAGTGAAGCTGAAACTGCTCATGCAGTAATTATTTGGCATCTATGAAGACATATAAAAGTAATATTCATGCACATTAGAGCTCTATTCTCTGCAGCCGCACTAAGCGGTTACTATAAATGTGGATAAACAGACCATTGTTGTGGAGAGCGGACAGGAAGAAACAAGGGAATCATAGACTTCCTGTATGAGGTCATTTTATGCCATGAAAGCCAATGCCAGAAGATAGGGGCAGGCCTGTTTTGTCAAGCTCTTTTCCTTCTGTTCAAACCCAGAAATACCTCCGCCGCCTCAGGGGCCTTGTAAAGTTAATGACTGTACTCCCTCTGCAGAAGTGACATCACTGTTGTAATCGGGAAGGGAAAAGGGTTGTTTAGAGACTGTCATTTTCTCTTGACAGTTATTGATTTCCAAATGAGGGCCTATTTTTCTTTGCTGTACAAAACTCTTATGCAGTGGGACACTACTAAAACATGTGGATTCATCAGCGTGGAGAATTACTGACGTTTCACTGCAAAGTCTTCTTGGAAGAAAGGGAAATTCTTGCTTTATTTGATAATCCATGTATGGGTGTGTCTGAGACTTCCTTATTGGACAGAGTTAACAAGTAGTCAACATTTGAGTTAGAGAACTGACTTCATGCACATGGCCATCAGATATGAAACCTTTGCGAAAAAGACCCACACTAGCCAACAGAAATGTTGGCACTAAAGCTTTTTTGGTAACTCAGTATTTGGAGTGACCTCAAAAGGAGAAAGGTGTTACTGTAACAAATGGCTTAAAGATATTTGAGGACACACATCCTCGACACAGTCCTGTGATCAAATCCTCCATCTTTTCTTTAACTTTTTTAGATGAATAGTCTGGTGTTCAAAATGCTTTTTGTTTTGCAATGTGCAGGCTGAAGCATGGATCCAGGGAAAGCTTCAGGACCTGAGAGATGGCAGTAATATTCAGCGATGCCCCCTACAGGACTGGGAAGAGTTCTCCCAGACTCTGCAGAGGGACCTCAAAGACTTCGAAAATACCTTGATTCAACTTAACCAGGTACTGCTTCTCTTTATGCAACATTAAGCTATTTGCAACACCACAAGCAATTCTTAAATGTTAAATGTTTTTACATGTTAAATTATATTGTATTTCAAATATCTAGTTATTAAATTAGCTAGATCATGTTTATGTCCCCTGAAGATGGGTGAACAGTTGATTTGCAAGAAGAACCCGACTTCAGACCTGGTCAAGAAGCAGCTGAGCTGTCTCCGGGACCAGTGGCAGACTCTGAAGCAGACAGCCGCCAATCAAACCCGGGCTTGGGCGGAGCTAAACACCTGCAGGAGTTCAACACTAAAGTGGAGAAACTGGAGGCGTGGATCAGAGAGAAGGTCGGTGCGTTCAAACACACGCTGCTGTGTTATTGATAAATCAGAAGTTGGCGGATAAATGGTTTTCTGTTAGAAATATATTCAGCTAATTCCACACCTAAAATGAAATGTCTAAGATTTTAATAATTTCACATCTGTTTTTTTGTAGAAAGGAAATATGATAACGAGGGATAATGCATTGCATGGTGTTTATATTTTTACCAAGAAAATACTGTGTTTTCTGCTAATTTACAGTCTTTGGGTTATGGATTATGATTAGTCTTATTACTATGAAATAAATAAGGCATGTATCCAATTTTCATTAAGTAGTCTGCAATATGGGGGAGTCCACATTTACTTAAAACTCAATGTTTGTGTCTGATAACAAACCAGTCTTATATTTAGAAACATTGTACGAATATCGTTTTGGAACCTGCCTTTAGATTGTCAATGAGCTTGGTAGCTACTGTAGGCCTATATACACTGCCATATTTTACATTTGCTATTGACTCATTACAGATGATAATTATTGTCCACTGTCTCTAAAAATTAGAGTGTCTCTTTATTCATAAATGGATTTTGAATGTGTATAACAAGCAAACCACAGGTTCAAGTTCCCTCTCTGGGATTGAGGTTTTACTTCTAAACATGTCTCACTGTAGCCCGGGCAGAGTAACGTAATCTGAACATAAAGGACAGGAAAAGGACTTTATTTGTATCGCGCCTGTCACGGACAACTAATGGTTGTTTCCTTGTAAATGGTCGCCCTGAGCGCTGTTGTGTGTGCCAGCAGGAAGAGCAGCCATCCCTGGTCAGTGTCCTCGGGGAAAGTGTTGACAAGGTGCAGCTGACGAGGAGGATATTAGATCTTAAACAGGTGAGCGCCGCAAAGAGAGCGTTATAGAGAGCAGCCGTTTAAAACCAACCAACTCCATATGTTCAAGGCTTACTGCCCACTTCCCTGGATAGTTTCCAATGGGTATTTACAATATCTTTTCACCACCGCTAATTTGCCTCCCAGGGTGTATGGCATAGACCGCTGATGTCATAGTTGGACTGTCTCTGCTTCCCCTACAGGATGAGCAGCTCTACAGAAACCTCTATGAGGAGATCAACCACTTGGCACTTAAACTGGAGAAGCAAGGGAAGGCAGATGGGAAAAACATCGCCAGTCGGAGGAAACACATCAATAAAATGTACACATGGTCCTTTGAGATGAACTGGTATGATGCATGCAACACAGTGAAGCCAAGAAAGCCTCACAATCATCCCAATGTGCTCTTTCTCTGTGCGTTTAGGTGGCTAAAAGTTCAAGCTCGTCTGAAAAACTACCATGAGCATCTTCAGCTGGCTCTGGAGGTGTCATCATTCTACCAACAAGCTGATAGCGTATTACTGGCGATTCACAACATGGTAAATATTAGTTGTATAGTATTTGCTTCCAATAATGATCTGTCATCATTAAACAGTTTTTGTCATTTTAGAGAAAAAGCTTATCTGCCTCCAAAGAGCTGGACAAGCTCGGAGACCAGGAAATCCGAGACACTGCAGCTCAAATCATGGTATGTCCTTTTTTTAAAAGTTGTTTTTGTGTCTTTTATATCCAAACCGTTTGAGTTCTCGGCAGATGCTGGACGTGAGTGTGTCCCAGCTCTCGAATCTGCACCCTGCGCTCGCGGACGGTGTCATACAGAAGCAAAGCGAGGTCAAGGAGTCCTGGGCTCTTCTTCAGAAAACCCTCAGGTAAGCAGTGTTTATCATATATTACATGGTAACATTTATCAAATCTGCAAAGAAGTATTCTCAGTCTGTAAAGGATTTTTACATTATGTACATTTATAAAACACACAAATATAGCTATGAAAAAAAAAAACAAAACAAGGCACTTCACTCATCAAAATTCTCTATTCATATATTTTTTTATATTTAAATTAAATTACAATAACCCTATGTCACGGTTTCCGTGGGGCATTAAAAGCATTTAAAGTAATTAAATTAATTGTGCCAAAATTAAGGCCTTTAATGTCATTTAATTGGATTAAAACTGGCATTATATCTAAACTTCTGGGAAATAATGACTTCGACTCGACAATTTTTACTGCATACGCTTGTCGAAAATACATAGATTCTGTTCTAAAACACATTCAGCTGCAGTTTCGGCTGAAATTATACACTATTTTTTCCTTGTGTCCAATTTGCTTCTGGATAACAACATTTCCCCTCATTCCTATGTTCGATCGATTTTTTAGAAATCTTTAGAAATTAAATATTAATAGATTTTTCATTTGTTTGTGGCATCAACAATATAGTATTTGGCAGTGTTGGCGTAACGAGTTATAAAATATATTACTTTTTTCAGTAACTAAGGAATATAACATTTACTTACACAAAATACGGGAGTATATTTGTCATTACAATTTAAGTAACTTGAGTTACACAAGCATTTAAATGTACAAACAAAAACATGCCAAACTCCCCCAAATAAAATGCAGCACCGAATCAAGTTGAATACTGCTGATTAAGATCTGCAGTTGCGTGTTGTAATGTCGTCAAAACAAAACACGAGGGAAAGCGAAGGAAAGGAAATCTCAGTGGCATTATTACTATGTTAGATTAACTCAAAAGTAACTCAAAGTAGTGTAACTCAGCTGCATTTTTGAAACAGTAATATGTAATACAAACATATTAAAGCTGTAATCACTAATATAGAACATATTACAATTTTTAAGTAATTGCCCAACACTAGTATTTGGGCATAAAAATGCTTTAAATTTGACTTATTGCTAACTGTCTAAACCCTTTATGTTGTTAAGTGCAGAAATAGCTATATTTATTACAATAAATTAGGATTTGTTTGTATTGCTTATGTACTTTTCTCAAGAAGCCCTCTTCATGGTCATTTTAGGTCAAGCGTAGAGATATCAGCCATCAACATCTTGAGCTTTCCAAATATTTATCAAGTAGCTCTCGGTCCAATGCGTATTTTTAGACCCATATGACATCATCTGGGATGTTTCATCAGCTGCACTGTTTTAAAACTATTTCAAGCCAATAACACAAACAGAGGCAGGAGAGATTCTGGCCATAATAGGAGTTTAGTGAGGTCTGTAAAACGCTGCAGTCAGCACTGCTCTGACCCCCTCGACTCTGCGTCCAAAACAGGGCTGACCGGCCTGCACTGCCCTCCACCAACTCCACTTTCTCCAGGGAAGACGCAGACCCTTTGACTTCACCCAGGGAGCAGTGCATCGTGGGAACTGAGCTGCAAAGGACCATGGGAAAGGAGGTGAAGGAGGAGCAGAATCGCCTAAAAGGTTTTGTGGTAAGCAGTTTTTTGTTTTTTTTGGTGTGTATTTCTTTTACCAGAGCGACCGCAGTGTGTGAGACAACGGCGACGTCAGAGCTGCTAAGAGATGAGTCCAGTTTTGCTCGGGTTACAGCATCTGTGGTGGTGAAGTGACGCACGTGGCCCTGGGTGTGGAAAGTGCCTTATTTACATGGTGAAGGCCCTTTTATAAATAACAGGAGGATTACATGATGTCAGTGGTTTCCAAGATTCTCGATAGCTTTAGTGACCTAGTTCCTTAAGCACAGTTTTAGAGGGAAGGACCCGTGCCAAAAAGTGAGACATTACAAACAGCAAATTACTCTCTATTTTCCAGTCCGTTCTTTCAACAAGTTTTCATCAAGCATCTCGATTCTAATGTTTCAAGTGTTGCACCATAGGAGCCACAGGAAGAGCTCTAAAGGTGCTATTTTCCCTGGCTTTAAAATGTAGTCGATTTCCCTGTAGATTTTCAAACCATGACTGTTCAACATGGTTCAGTTGATGGCCAGAGCAAATATGGCTTTCCTGTCAAACCAGAACTCAACATTTTTAAATCATTTAATTTAATGGTTACAATAATATCTTGGATTATGGCCTGTCTTACAAAAGCACAGTCACTGAATTAATGTAATATTAACAGATGTGGTCTGGTTCAAATGAAGGTGAGGACATAATAAAGCTAAGGATGTGAACTCCTCACAGGTGGCTTTTCTCATTTTGAATGATAAACATTGGAGAAAGACTTACTATGTTAAACATCTTTACAATTTTTTTTGTCTAAACATTCTTCCATCTTAACTTCTTAAGCAAACACGTATTTTTTTTGGTAGTGTTTTTGTTATTTCTTGTTTCTTTCATCATGCTTTCTTCATCTTTCTTCTTTTTCTTACTTTTTGACGCTTTTTTATCGTGTTTCATCACGTTTTTGTAACATTTTTGTTGCTCTTTTGTGGCTCTTTTTTTAAACTTTTTTTAAAACTTTTTTGTTGTTGTATTTTCATCCTTGTTATTGTCACTGTTTTGACACTTTGTTCAAGAAGCTTTTAGATGTGGGGAACTGGAGAAAAAGTGCTTGGTTCAGGTGGGGGTTAAGAGGTTAAACATTCTTCCTAAATATATGCTATACATTTTAATCCTTAGGTGTTAGGTGTAAGATGTGTCCATAAAAATCTATGTAAATCCTTTGTGGTTCTGCTTGTTACTGTTTTTAAGGGATCATTTTTGACATTTTCTGTAAAGCATTGGAGCCCAAAGGCCAACAAAACAGCCAAACAGTAATTTGTCATTTATGTTAATCTTCAAGGGGCACCAGATGCAGTGTACAGGTCTCTTGGCTGACACAGTAGTGCCTAAGTATTTGTCGACAGCCCACTTTGGCACAGTGCAGCCACACATACACCTCTCTCTCCGCCTGAATAGTGACATAGTGTGTCCGCACACATTAATGGCTGTATGACTTATCCATATGTGGCTGGGCTCTGTGGTCTCCATCTTGGTATGGCCAGCTTCAGTGGACACAGACATGGCTGGAGTCTGTTTCTCTGGCTAATTGTGGCCAGATGTGAAAGCTGCCAACCAGATGCTCTCGGTGCAAAGTGATAGTGCATGGCTGGCATCACTTTATAGCACGTTTTAGAAAAGCACAGAGAAAGTAAAGCTCAGTGAAAATCAGAATAAACAGTCTCAGATTTAGGTGCTGAAACTGAACACCATTATGTTTGAACTACATCCCACAGATGCATTCATTTATTAAACTCTTTTGCTTTCGGTCCAACTGGAACTTTGATCGACATTAAGACTACACAATTATTGTAATCACAATGTTAGGTTAACACCATATCCATATCACAAGAAGCCACAGTACATCACAAAATTACCAAGGTCACGACTGAGATTGACACATTTTTTAAACGCACAGTGACTTACTGTGAAAACATGCATGTTCTGTTAGAGTCACGATTCTTTCTTGCTTGTCACAATTTGATGTGAAACAAATTGCTTATGATTTTTTAATTTTTTGATTTAATTGGATGTGCACAGCTAGTGGTTAAAGGGCTCTGTGGAGTTTAGCAGTTTTGTGCTCGCAATTGCCCCCTCAGGCCAAACGCGTAACTGCAGCCTCGATGATAAGCTTGTGCATGAGGCGCTCAGGCTTTACGAGCACCAGAAATAACAGTCCCGTCCTGGTCAATTTACAGATTTGTAGGCGTGACTTAAACTGAGGTAAGAAACGTTACTGTTTTGTAAGATATTTAGACCAAATCAGTTTGAGTGAATGTTTTCCAAGATAAATACTTGAGCAAATGCAGCAAAGTGAATCAAGTGAAGAAGCCAAGTAATACATATAAACGAATAATTGACGTTTGAAGGAGGAAAAAAATAAATACTGTACTCGTATACTTTGTATGCATAAACGTAAGCCTAATTGAAATAATAAAATATTTCCACTGGTAGAAATGCTACTAGGAAAAGCCAAAATCGTTTCTTCAATTTCCTGGGCCCAAAGTTAGCGTAGCTAACTCGTAAACTATATTGTAAACGGCACATGTCCACTTTTTGTAGTCGTTTCACTGCTTATAAATCCGTGAACAGTCAGGCTTATTTTGCGGCCAAGAAAAGCTAACATTAGCGACATTATGTTTGTCATTGTAAATACAGCCCCATTACCACTGTTACTACTCAAATGTTTTGTAGGTACAGAACAATTACTGTTATTACTGACACTACTAGTCTGCTACTAATACTACACAACGTCTCTGTAGGTATAAAACTATTAGATCAACTATTTTGGTAACTTCCAAATATGATTATTTTATGGCGTGTTCAGTGAAGTTTGTACAACATGCACGGACAGTTGGACACCGTTGTTTTGAAGCATCAACAACACTTTTCCCCCACGTATTTAGTAATAATGTCTTACCTTTCAAGCAAAAATAAGCTGCGGGTCTTTTGAGAGATTCTCTCAACATTTTCCGATGTTGAGGCTACTCTGGTTCTTTGCCTACGCTGATCAGACTCGACTTTCGCCTTTTTCGTCACACTCGAATAAACTCTTCGTTTCTTTTGTTAGTTGGGGTCTGGACTGGAGTTTCGATGGTGCTTGAAGCCGGTCTCCTCTTATTCTCCGCTAAATCCATCCCTCCGACGTTACCACTCGCGCTGCAGCGTCAGTATAGAGGAGATACAGCTAACGCTACAGCTGAGCGTGAACGCGCATCACGCTCACGCTCATGCGCGTGAACACTGTTTGCTTGTTCGACCCGAGCATAAACTATTTAAGTGACTTTACAGGCATATAGAGGCAATTGCGGTGAAAAGGCCAGGGCTCATTCTACTCACCAGGGCATTGCTGGAGCATGTATGAGGAAATTTTTTTAAATTTGTATACATTTATTTGTGGTTAAACTTATGTATAGTCCCTTTAAGGCTGCTGCACGTATACACTACAACCTTCCAAGAATTTGCTGAAGTCTCTCCCCAGTTTCCCCAAATATTCACCACCTTGCACCGGGCACTGTTCTGTCTAATAAAACATATGGGCCAATAAAATATACAAATAAATTCATAATGGAACATACCAAAATGGTTTAATCCAATTTTGCTATAACAGTGTTATACAATCTCACAATATTCAAGACAGTTGTTGATCATTACCATTTTTTCTTATATAATGTTGCCCTAATCAGCATTTTTTTGACAATGACTATTAAAAATATAATTGTTACTCTACAGAGGCTATTTGAAAGTGAGCTTGATGACATTTCTTTAAAGTTTTCAAAGTGTGTTTTAACTTAAAGAAGAACTAGCTTGTTTACCTTAATTAATCCTTTCCGTAGTCCCTCTGGCGGGTAATACAAGTGTTAATGGGATGATTGGGGGGGTCTTTCATCTCCCCCTGGTGTCTCTGGCCAGAAAACCACTCTTGCAACTTTCCCTGCCACCGAGGCGGTGGCCCAATAAACACTAATGTAATCACGAAGAAGAAGCTAACAGGCTAACGGGCAAAGCTAACTGCGGGCTAGCACCACTTAAACAGTATTTACAGCCAAGTTTGAGTGAAAAAATTATCTCCATTGTGTCATTGGATGTACAATATCCCTCTCTCTCTTTGTCTTTCCTGTCAGCGTAGTATTTTCTCTCACGGACAATTAATGAGTAAGAAACCGCAACATGCTACGACACCTGCAGTGGCGCTTATGGCCTCTAGGGGGCTGCGTACCTATGTTACCCGGGTCCTATGTTTTTTTTCCCGTAGGTGAGTTGGTATCAACCAATCACAAGTCATGAGAGTGAAACGTCATACATATATCAATCAGCTTAACCCTGACCCTGCCCTAGCCACTAACCTTAAGGATAGTGGGCTGGTGCCTAATCTTAAACAATAGAAGTGGGGGAACATAGGTACCGGGGAACATAGGGCTGACCCCCTCTAGGAGCATGAGTTACTTAGTTCTGCTTTTACTGTATTGCTAATAATTTATGATATATTTGTACAAGAGACAGGGTGTACAGGTTGACCTTTGTACTCAGAGTGAACTGCCACAGAAATCATTTCAGTCCAAAATGGGCAAACAGTAAATGCTATATTCTCTAAATCAATGGCCCCTTTAGTCATAGGTATAGTATAGCACACATTAGCGTGCATTTATGAAGTGAGGGTAATTGATTCAGTGGTTTCTGTCTTCAAGATTTCTTACAGGCATTACAGCTGTCAATGTAATATCTTTCGCAATGCCTGGCCTATTTCACCAAGAATAACCAACCTTTGTGTATTAGAAAGCTTGTGTCATTTGTCGGAGAAACCTTAGACTTGTCTGGGCAGCTGTCCACGTCGTCCACCCTGCGCCCACAGTGTAACACTCACATTAGCAGAGCAGGAACGCCTTTTTGTCTTATGACCACTCAGGATGGAATCAGCAAATTAATCCAGCCTGTCAACATGTGTTCAAATCAAGAACATTACTCACTTGTGCTGTGGCTAATATTTTGGAGTTCCCCGAAAAAAGCTAAACAGGCTTTTATTTTTTAACCTTTCGTGTCAGGGCACTGCTGACGCTGCAGTCAGTCGGACATCGAGTAGTCAAACCCAGGAGCAGGAATCGTCCAGCCGCCCTTCGTCACCCACGGGAGACGAGGCAGCCGTCTGTGCGAATGATGTCACGGCCAGACACCAAGCGAAGGGGGAAAGGTGACATTTGGGTCTCTCTGTTACTTACATAATGAGGCTCTTTATGTAAGTCATAATTGGAGTCACATGGCGCTGTTTTCTTTGCAGCAGGAAGCCCAGAGTTGAGCCGAAGCCTGCCGCCTCTGCTGCTGCTGCCGCCGCCGCCACCACCCAGCCAGGCCACCCACAGCTCCACATCCAGCTCCAGAAGTTCACTGTGTCTGCAGACAAGGTGAACGAACCCCTGCCAGGAACAATGCTGTTTTCTCTATACATCATTGTTGTAAAAGTCACTGCGAATTAAGGCCGCCTGACCTTAGGAAAACAAGTGATACAAAGAAAACAAAGTCGGGCTAATGCAATAACAGCGTGATTGGCAAAGATCCCCTTAATAAGTTCTATTTAGGTTTATTTCAAAAACAGACGCGAAGACCACCTTACAGGAGACAAATCATGCAAAGTCGACTTTTTGAACTCACTTAACCTCTTAACCTCCACCTGAATAGAGCACTGTTTTTTTCCAGTTTGGCGTTACCCGAATCTAAAGCTTCTTTAAAAAAGCGTCAAAATAGTGACAAAAACGAGAGAAAAATGCAACAGAAAAGCATCAAAAGAGAAACTAAAGCAATCAAAAGTGACAAAAACGCAATAAAAAAGTGACCAAAAAGTAATGAAAGTGCAACACAAAAGCGGCCAAAAGCGAGGAAACTGCAACAAAAACGGGACAAAAATACAATAAAAAAGTGGCAAAAATTAGATGAAAAGAATGTGACAAAAGCGACGACAACACGGCAACGACGCAAGGAAAAAATACATTCATTATTATGTAAAATCGACTTTTTCAAGCTTTATATCATGTTGTTATGTCATTCCCTCATTAAACACATGCCTGGAGTGTTGCCTTGGCTCATTCACATATTTTGAGTAAGCAGTAAAAACTTAGACGGCAGCCATTTTAGGTGTAGCTATGCCTCAGTCCTCCTAGGAACGCCCCCACCTCCTGGAGACGCCTCTGGACCTTTTGTCACCAGCCAAGCCACCAACCACTGCTCCTCAGCTCAGCAGAGCCCCCTCCCCGCACAGTGTTGTTGTTTAAATGCCACAGCAGTGTGCTGAAGGGGGCGTGTCGGAAAGCTTCTTAAAGAGACAGAGGCCTATTTCAAGACGTTCAGTACAGCCATTTTGAGAGAGCAATTTTATTCAAGGCAGTTATTTTAATTTACTGCATATACAGACCAACAGAAGGTTACGTCATCATTGTAGTATGCTATAGACTGGTGCTATGTGATTGAAAAAAGCATAATACCCCCTCTTTAAAATCATTTTTGTAGGTGTAGCTTTCAAATGTGGTGTTCTTTGCACTGGTGGTAAGCTCCAGTCGAGAAGCTTTTAGATTTGGGTAAAACCGAACTGGAGAAAATGCACTCATACCTGGAGTAGTTTGCTTCATTCATATGGATTTGAATGATTTTTTTCACTTTGATCGTAACTTTATCTACTGCAGAAGTGCTCCAATCTGCATTTCCTGTGAAGCCTCAATTAGGCATGATACGGCCACTAAATCAAACCTATTCTTCATTTAATCTTAGCAAAATCTGAGACAACGTACTGTCACAGTGAATCCAACATCATTTCTGTCAAAAGGAAAAGCGTAACATTGTGATACGTCTGTTGCAACATGAGTGCAGCCCGAGTGTTAATTCCATATTTGTGGCACCGAGACATACTAGAAAAATTAGAAACCCACATAATTCTCTGGTCAGCGCTGCATTTGTTATTATAACGCCATCAGAGCAAACCACAGACATTATGTCACATTTTAAATCAAACTGTTGTCATCCATGTTCGTCTTAAGTGTGCTGAGTGCTGTGCTACTTTCTCTGTAATTGTCCAGTAACTATGGAAAATATTTGATTTTCGTCACTGGTTGTCATAGCACACAAATGCCAATTGAATTTATATCGTCTCCTCAGCTGACTTCTAATGGGTTTTGCCTCTGTCTTTCTCTATCTCCATCCTAGACTCTGTCCTGGCTCAAAGACAATGTGCACATGGCCACCCAGGTCTGCTCCATCGCCAGCTTTGAGGGTCTGGATGCGGCCCGCAGGTGTCAGCAGGCCTTGGAGCAGGAAATACTGAACAACAGAGCTCGGATAGAGGTGGTGAAAAGGGTAAGGTAACTGTACACCCCCAAGTAGGGCTGCAAGAGTAATCACAATCAAGTCGCAAATCACATTTTAGTTAGCAAACCGCAAAGGCTGCTGTTATTTTTCAATATGATATCCTCAACAGTGGTCCTCAAACTTATTTATGCTTTAATCATGCATTTAACGTTAAGCTATCACGTTTTTATTATTCTTATTTTTTGTTTACACCTTTATATATAATTTCGGTATACTATTTCAGGCTTTATTAGTATTTTTTAGTCTTGATTTAGTCATATTGTCATTCGTCTGCATGGGGTCTTGCAGATTTTCTGTGTCGCTTTATTTTTTTAAGAAGACTGAGATTGTTTGCGTGAGCACAAACATAATGTCTTGGTTTTATAATGCTGTTCTGGAAAGCCTAATCAGATACGGCATGGTTGCCTGGTTTGGCCTTCTTACTGTCCTGCGTAAAACAAAAATTGAGAAATTAGTCCGAAATGCCATGAAGATTCTTGGCAGGACAGAGTATCCTTCTTTACAAACACTCTTTGAATCCTCGGCCCTGGCACAGGCAAAAAACATTCTCAAAGAACCTCTCATGTGCAGAGAAGGTTCTTTGCACTTTAATGAATATGAGCTTTTACCATCAGGGAACATAAGGGCCATAAGAGCCACAAGCAACCGATACAAACAGTCTTTTATTCCTGTATCGGTTGCTCTTCTTAACAAGCACAGATAGCACTTTGTGTTTGTCTCTTTTTATGTTCTCTTTATTGCAACACTGTGGCCTTAATGTGTAACACATTCTGTTGTACTGTGATTGTTATGGCACTGTTGAAATTATGATAAATGAGCTAATTGTTTTCCTTTTGTATGAATTTTAATGCACTGTCATATATTGTTACTTTATGAACCACAGCATAGCAAGTCCAAGACAAATTTCCCTATGGGACAATAAAGTTTATCTTATCTTATCTTATCTTATTTGTATGGTAATAATCTAAGACCTCTACGAATGTTTATATGTATTCATGGATACATTTAAGCTTTCCTCAAATGTTTAGGCTCCTGGATGCGTGAACTGAATATAAAAGTTAAAACATTTAAATCAAATTACAACACGTCATAGAAATCGCCTTTTTAATCCCCAAATCCCGCCGTCCTAACCCCAAAAACTCTCTTCCAGATTTGGACACGACCACTTAAAAAAGAAATCTCCTCTTTTTTTTCAATCTTATCTTGCAAAATCTGGAAAAGACAGATTTCGATCTAGTTAGTTTAATACTAGATTTCTGTGTATATTTCACATCAGTTCCATTATTTTGTTCATCACCTGCTCTCGTCACTCAATTACAAATTCCTCAGGAGGGTCGCGAGCTGGTCCGAGCGCAGCACCCGGGCAGTTCCAGGATCGAGCAGTTTGTGGGCCAGCTGGAGGTGTTGTGGGAAGAGCTGCGGAGGAGGCACCAGAGAAACGCTCTGTTCTTGCAGGCCTCCGAGGAGCTGGGCTTTAGGGTAAGACTCTCATAAAACATCCCAGAACAAGCGCTCCTCTGAAGTCTGACCCGGGCACCGCACTCACTCCTGAAAATATAGTGAAAATGATTACTTATGAGTTATGACAGACGGCTCGGGATCATTTTTCCCAATATAGCCGGCTTTATACTGGACCCGGGCCTAAGCTGTGCACGCATACACTGACAGATACTCTTTTTTCTCTCTCACTGACTGAATAAAAAGCTTTTTAAGTGAGTTAAACAAACTCCAGCTGAAATTCATCTGATACTCTCATAATGGTCTTAAACCCAAGGTTTAAAATGTGATACCTCAATGTATTCCTATTTTAACGTCTAGAGTGTGTGCAGGGATTACAAGAAAATATATTGTAACAAGGGATAAAGGCTGGGCCATATTTTGCAAATTCATGACCAGAGCGGACAGCCAGTTGTAAGTTGGATTCACAACATGACAGGGTAACACATTCTGTTTTCAGGCAAAAGCGTTGGACTCATCATGGTCTGCCTCACTTCTTGTGTTTTCACACAGGTTGTAAAAGTGCTGCAGGCTCTGGGCAGCCTGGACGCCTGGCTGGAGTCTGTCGAGCTTTCCATAAAGGAGTCATCTTTGGCCACTGACTCTGAGACTATGAGCATGGCCGAGCGACAGAGCTGCCTCCTGGAGAGGGAGGTGACGGCACGTGGCCCTGAACTGAGCGCGCTCAGACAGGAGGTGGAGCGCCTGCAGTGTCACAGCCACCCGCTCACTCGAGGGCTGCCCGCGCGCATGGAGGATATGGAAACGAAGTAAGTTTATAGAGGACACGAGGGTCAGAGGCAACGCCCTGACGTCTATCATTGTGGAAAACGAATGTTATGAATGTGAACTATCAGGCTCGACGCTGGTGGTGCTCCTAGCTGTGGTCAGGAAACAGAGCTGCTCAATGTTTCCAGGCAGTCGCACGCTCCTGCATCACTCCAACATGGAAGAGTTTATTAATAAAATCCACTCCTTACTAAAGACAAACAATTTCACCCCATAAACCACCAGAATATATATCCATGTATGCAGAAAGTTTATTTAAACCCCGGCAGTCCCACTCTCTATGTTTTATCTTTTATTACATTTGCGATTCATGAGGCTCTCAGAGAGGTCTACCCCACAGGTCTGTCCCACACTTGGCCCGCAGCTTGTCAGCGCGTGTCAAACTCGCCCTGTCCGTGTTTTCTAATGACGTCTCTCTCATCGCTTGGCCATGAGAATTAATGCTTGTGCCATATACTTTTCGTAAAGCCTTATGATTCAGGCCCAAATTGTGGGACCTTCCAGTGTCCATAAATACAAGTTAAGCCCTGACCAAACTAAATAAAGAAAAGAAAGCACTTGGTTTAAGCGTTTCCAGAGTGGGAGTGTTGTATGGAATAAAAGCGTCTGACGTCATTATTTATGGCTGCAACATCCATTCAAGCATCATTTATTACGGAAAGAATACGTTTACGTTTTTGAATTGCTCCCTTTACTATCACAAACATAAACCCAAAAGTACGGGTCATGTTTATGGGACACATGATATATTTTCACACAACTGGCGCTGCAGAGCGGTAAAACGCACTCTTGAGCTCTCTATAACGCGGCCGTGTTGAAGGATGTATGGACTGAACATGGATAATGGTTAGGCGTCCTGTATAAACATTTTAATAGCCGTGTTTATGTTCCACAGGTACCAGCGGGTCCAGAGCGCCCTGACGCAGCAGAGTTCGGAGCTGCAGGACACGCGGATGCTGGCCGAGTTTCTGGAGCGAGTGGAGCTTGAGGAGAGCCAAGAGCTCAGTGGGAGTCGCTTCAGCCTCGGACAGGTGAGAAGCCTCAACGGGCAAGGGTTTGACTCGTAGAATAAAACAACTGTGCAGGAAAAGAAGCGCAGGAAAGGTTGTGCAGATTTGAAATACTTATGTCATCTTTTTTCTTCCACTACAAATAGACGTGACACACTGAAAGCGATTTCGGAAAATTACTTAGATCATTAATCATTCCAAAAGAGGTAAGATGTTAAAGATGAAAACTAGGCCACACCGCGTTTTCCCATCAAAGTTCAAACTTCAAATTAAAAGATTACAACTTGACCAGGATTACTGCTTGGGCATTTCCCTGGAAAGAGACAAATACTCCTGGTTTTATGTAAGGCAGTTTGAGTCTGCTTTCCACTATGCAGCGTAACAGCGGTTAGCATACACCGCACACCGAGACCCGGGTTCGATTCCCAAACCTCCTTTCTGTGTGGAGTCTGTTTTTCTTCTGTGGCTGCATTTTTCGCTCCACTTAAAACATGTACAATAGGGTCTGGCCTTTCTCAATCGATGGAAAATATAAAAGTTCCGACCACAGGGTTTTTGCGCGTGTCATTCAAAACCATTACAGTCATATAATTTAGTCATTAAATTAATTGTGCCAAAGTTAAGGCCTTAAATGTGCTTTGAAAATCATGAACTTGCCCAATTATTTTTTACAGCATAAGTTTAATGAAAAAAGTATGGTTTCTGTTGAAAAGTTACCCGTTGTTCAAATGTTAAGAAATTAAACATGCTCATGCTCTTGTTTGTGGCATTAAAGGAACAGCCACTGTTTTTCCATACCTGAGCTGAGACGAGTTGATGCGTACCTGTCTGGTCTTTGTGCGTCTACTCAGTCACGCACAAAGACCAAAGATGTTGTTAGCATTTAGCCTCTCCTCCTCTCCTCTATTGGGCCAAACAGGGTGAAGTTAGAAGCGACCAAGCTCTTCTACGTTTTCCCTTAGGTTACGTGAGTAGTTACACGATCCAAGTATAGTTACACAAAATTAAACATGTCGATTTAAGTACTATATTATAAGGCGTAATAACACCTAGGAGCACTTCGACGTCCGCGCAGTAAAGTGAAGATATTACTGCTTAGAAAATTGACAATTTTGTGTAACTATACTTGGATCGTGTGAAGGCTCACGTACCTGTATTTAAATAGGGAAAACATGGAAGAGCTTGGTCGCTTCTAAGTTCACCACCATATGGCCCTATAGAGGAGAAGAGAAGAGGCTAAATGCTAACAAAATCGTTGGTCTTTTTGCGTGACTGAGAGCATGCACCAGACCACCAGACAGAGACTTTAAACATATCGTATTTAGACATTGGCATTTGAAAGCATTATATTTGACTTGCTGCTGCCCGTATAAACCCTGGAGCAGATTGTAAACTAATTCCTCTTGTAATAAAAAGCGTTGTGTGCATTACAGCCCCTTCACAGTGAAATGGCCCCGGCACCCACTCTAATGGACCTCCGGAGCAGCGGTGTGGCGGACCCCCTGATCGAGTCCATGGGAGACCCCGTGGAGGAGCTCCGAGAGGCTGTGGAGATGCTCAACGACACCGTGAGGGAAAGAGGGCGCTCACAGAACCACGACCAGGCCATTTGCGAGCTACTGAGCAAGGTCTAAACACTGACTGAAGTATCTGTACACATCCGTCATGATTGTTTTAAGCTAAATTATCCTGGAAGAGGCTAAAATAGCTCGCCCAATTTCCTCGCAAACAGCTGCATAAACCAACTGCGAGACACATCTGGCCCTCCTCTGTTTGTGGATGTGTTTTTAACAGGCCAAGTCATTCAACACCCTTTTGGAAAAGTGTATAAGCAGCAAAGACATTTCTTTGACGACACCTACGTCAAACTGTTTAGTTGACAAAATTACTTGGTTTCGAATTGAAATGGCAAATTAAATGCTTGCAATTAGCAAACTGCAAAAAAACATTATTAGGTTATACAAAAAGTTATTTAGGTCAGTGGTTCCCAAAGTGGGGGTCGGGACCCTCAGGGGGTCGCGAGGCCTAGGGTGGGGGTCCCAGATGATTTCAAGATGAAACAAAAAGAAAAATGCTACTGTTTTTAGCATATTTTTGAGTGTAAAACAGCCTATAATTAATTAAATCCATTATTATTCAAAATAAACATTTTAAATACATATTAACTTGATGTTTTTCTGGCCTAAAGTAGCATAAGAGGCAATAACTTTATGCAATGGGGGTCCCGAGATGTATATGTATTAATTTTGGGGTCCCAGCCAAAAAAGTTGGGAACCCCTGATTTAGGTTATACAACAACTGTTACAAACCACAAAATATCCTGTTTAAAACTTACTAACCACTCATACAGTATGTTAGGGCTCCGGGATATTTTTTAAATGTGTACAGTGAACAAAACAATTTCAAAAAATAAATAATAATAATAATAATATTATTACAACTACAGATGTATTTTTTTCAACATAATGCAGCCCTAATTCTCATAAAAAAGCCAGAGTCTAACTATGAGGGAGGTGCCATGACAGAGTATGAGGAGTAATTTGCCATGTGTCTCTCATTGGAGAACAAATAGTACACAATAAACTGTAATGATAGAACGTCAGTGCTAATGATGGCTTTGTGCATTACAGCATGCCAGTCTGGCCGTGCGCGTGGAGGAGTCCTTATGCCGCAGTAAAGACCTGGGCCTGGACATTCTGGAAAAGGAGACAGACATGGCAGTACAATGCGAGCCGGACCGCTGCGGTCTGGACTCTCTGTGGGAGAGGCAGGACCACCTGGAGGTGAGAGGAGGATGCCCGTTTTATGTTGTGATTATGGCTAAACATTGAACATGACTCAGTGGTGCTAATAGTGCTGCACAAAGACAAAGCGCAGAAACCAAAGGAAAATGAGAACATAGTGACGTTACTGCAAAGGCCACAGTCAGCTGCAATTGGAGAAACAGCTGCCAGGCTACGTCAAAACAAGATCTCGTACACAAATCTCATAACAATAATAATGGTCATTATAAAACGTTGTTAATGATGCTTGAAGTTGTGCACAATTTTGCTTTGGGTTGTAATACAGTCGAAATCCTTTGCATTGCACATTACTCACTACACTGTGAAGCTGTTTTAGTTTGTTTTTTGACATTTGAAAGAGCTTTAAAAGTCATATGAATATGCTACAGTACCTCAAGATATAGCTTACAATATTTTGCTAAATTTTATTCTTATTATGTTATTGCAATATTAGGTGATGCAATATCCATAGAACAAGAGGCCACAATATATCACTGTCACAAAAATGCATGCTTAAAAATCCTAAAAGAGTGCAAATTAGGGATGGCCGATATATCGGCGCCGCCGATATTATCGGGCGATATTTGTCATTTTTTTCACATATCGGTCCGATATGGTAAAATATCGGCCGATTTTTTTTTAATTTACTGCACCGTAATGTCGTAGCGCTCTTGAATGCAGCAGCAGTGTAGACGGGCTGCACTGACCTGACTGGGGCAACAGTTTATTCAAATTATCTGAAACAAACAGTGGCTCCTAAAAATAAAGAAACTCCAGCATAAATTCACACGTTTCCAAAAGAAAGTATGTTTTTACTAAGTATAAACAAAGTGGAGCGGACACTTGGACACCACAGAGATACAGAGACACAAGTTGCTGCTGTTACAAACTGGACTAAAACTGCCTCCAAGGACATTATTTTGAGTCAGGATTAACAGGAATCTTTTTCTGATGGATTGTCGCTACATCTGAGTGGTGAGTGTTGCAAAGGTTTCTCCGTCCTGACGCCAGATTTATAACTTTCAATTTGTTAGCGTAGCATAGCTTCTCACAGGCTAAAGGCTACAACACGTAAACATTGGCTTTCTGTCATCATGTAGGTTTACTACCGTGATGATAATGGCTGTATTCACGTTTACTGTGCCCACTTTTGTCATGTTAATGATCCGTAAAAACGAGGGGTTATGGCCGCATTTTTGCGCATATTTAATTACAGAGCTGTCCTCAGAGAAGTCCATCAGATTTGTTTAAAGTTAAAACATGTAACTTAAACAACATGGTAGGCTACATGTTTAAATAAAAAAATACAATAAATAGTAGCCTACAGTAGCATATTCCCAGTGTTACTGTTTCCCATTAATAGAGGACATGGGTAAAAAGTATAATAAGTAGGTCTGACTAAATATTTAGCCCAAAACAAAATGACATTTCACTCCAACATTGCATTTGATCTTTTTAATATTTTTCTAATAAAAAGGATTGTTTGTTTCATCATAGTGTGTGAGACAGTGAGAGTCCCAGGCATAAGCATAAGACATTCCAATAATGGAACGACAATTTGCAAACTTTACAACATTTGAGTGAGCCTTTCTATTGATTTTTAATGTCGAAATAAATATAAATATCGGATATCGACCACAGCAGCGAGGCAAATATCGGATATCGATATCGGCAGAAAATTTTCATATCGGACCATCCCTAGTGCAAAAATAGTTCTTTAGTATTTTCTTGTTATAAAAAATAACTCAAACAAATTCATTATTGAGGTCATGAACATAAACATTGTATTATATTGTTATGTAATGGAAATATTTAGGATATTAACTTGTTTAGATGACTTATAGTTACTTATAGTTGAGACAAGCTTTGAAGTCAGCATTAAGGTGACTACAATGAATTCATGACACTGAAGGTGACTACAATGAATTTGTAGATGACACTGAAGAAGAGAGTTCTGCAAGTTTGTCATTTGGCTTGACTGATTAGCAAACACTCCCTGTTCATGCACACATGCTCGCCTCCCACAACGGAACAACGACTTGCCAGATTTTTTCTTTCTTTTCAAAAGGTTCCTCTCATTCTGTGTGCTGTGTTTAATTGATTACATAAACTCGGCAGTAAAATCACACGCAAACACATGTAGCGCGTTTATTCCGCAGAAGATGTTTATTTATGCTCGTGTTAGTCACTGTTCTGTGAACCGCGCGCTTTCTTTGCATTTGCTAATTCATCTCTTGGCCTGACTGAAACAGCGCACAGTTCAGTGGGGTCTTAGGCTCGATGTTTTGTGGCGGTAAAGTCTGTGTGGGTCTTGTTGTGTTTATCGCACACACAACTGTCTGGACTCTGGACACAAGAAGGAATGACCTAATCCAGAGCAGAAATAACTGTGGCGTCAGCAGACAGGCATCCACCACATTGTGTTCCTGTAGCTGAGAAACATTATAACGCATTGCTCCCAGAGAACCCTCAGTGCTATTAATTACAGCCTTGAAAAAAAGTAAAAAACAAAGAAGTGGTCAGGATGGCTTGCTTGCTCGAGTGTGACAGGCCATGTGCGCACCATATGGAACTCTTGGTGTATAATACGCATAAAGCTATGAAGTCATGGAGAGAACACAATACTGGGAACAGCCTGCAGGCCTGATCCTATAGGTTTTAACTGTGATTCTTGACAGATCGACTATGAGGTCATCAGGGAGGAGGTCGGCGCCGTGGAGAGCCTGGCCTCACGCTTGCAGGAGCTGTGCCCAGAGAGAGTGCACGTTTTCGGGGCAAAGATCCAGGCGACGCTGCAGGCCTGGTCCGAGCTGGGAGCGAGTGTGGAGCAGAACAAGTCACGTCTGCAAGAGTTTGTGCAGCTCCAGGACTTCTTCAGGAGCTACCTCCGGATGATGTAAGCGGGGCGTCGGGAACGGGGTGCACTTGGAGAGCTTTAGGGCTACGCAATAGTGGAAAAATACTGCATGTGATTTTGTGAGTGCAATTACATTTGACATTTATGTTTTAAAGCAGTACTAAGTAACTTGTTTACCTTAATAAATCCTTTCCGTAGTCCCTCTGGGGGTAATACAAGTGTTAATGGGATGATTGGGGGGTCTTTCATCTCCCCCTGCTGTCTCTGGCCAGACAATCACAATTGCAACTTCACTGCCACCGGGTAGGAGTCACCAATACACACTAATGGAATCACGAAGAAGAAGCTAACAGGCTAACGGGCAACGCTAACTGTGGGCTAGCGCCACTTAAACAGTATTTACAGCCAAGTTTAAGTGAAAAGAAATTATCTCCATTGTGTAATTGGATGTACAATATCCCTCTCTCCCTTCGTCTTTTCTGTCAGCGTAGTATTTACTCTCACGGACAATTAATGAGTAGAAAACGCAACTTGCTACGACACCTTAGTCCTGCTTTAAGATCAAGATTCAAGATTAATGGAACATTTAGTTCTCTGCAGAGGACATTACCAGCCCAGCTTTACCCAAATCTAAAAGCTTTCTCGACTGTTGCTTTTTTGTCATGTTTTTGTACATTTTTATAGCTTTTTCATTGCATGTTTGTTGCTTTTTTGTTCCATTTTGTGTCACTGTTTTGTCACTTTTTTGTCGTGTTTTCGTCGGGTCCAATCAGGAGGGGAGCTTTTGTTTACTTTTGAACATTCTGTTTCTCTCTCCTCATTTTGCAAACTTAGAGACTATCACTTTGATGCATCCCAGATGGACTGAGGACTCCGCAACGTTCACTCAGCGTGGCTAGTTGTGTCGCTATTTGTGGAGGATAATGGTTTTGATTTGCTTAGAATGAAATGTGTGATCTTGTTGGATAATAATTACTGACTTAGGCTTATCAATACGTACAGCATCCCTCTCACCAGGCCCCCCAACCACTGAAGACATCTGACCTTGCGATTGCTATATGATTGCGACTAATCTTGTGTCCTGTAGCTTTAATGGTCTTGTGAGAGCATTAGATTCATCCTGTCTGCCTTAGAGAGGGCAGGATCTTTCCCTTGTCAAAAGCAGGTCCCCAGTGAAATGTTAAAACGTGTCTAGAAGACGGAGCGCACATGTTTCCTGGGCCTATTTTGACAAGGCGATGACTGCGTATCCTATCGCACACTGGTCTGGCCATTGTCATGCGTTGCGAAGGCACGGCTCCTCGCTGACATGTTTTGCTCTCTGTCTCCTCTTCCTTTAGCTCATGGACCGAAGATACAAGGTCCTGCATTTTCTCAGATACCGCCTTGCATCGTGGGAAGGATGGAAAGGCGCCAATGGCCGCGGAGCTGGATTTGCAGATTGAGCAAAAGTTTGAGGAGTTTGAGGAGCTGGCAGCTACAGGGAGGAACATTTTAGACAAAGAGCATCACCTCAGCCAGATGGTGAGAGAAGTTACACAGACTATAACTGATGAATGATCTTCTTAAGGTTATGTTTATTGATGGGTTTTTGTGGTTGTCGAAGGTGAGAGAGCGCATGGAGGAGCTGAGGAGCATGCTCGGATGGATCTCTGTGCACTGGAGAGCCCAGAAACAACAGTGGCTTCACAAACTGGAAGCACAAGACAATGTTTACTCCATAATGTGCTCTTCACTATCACAGGTATCAACCTACAAGTGGTAATGCTAAAATAAGCTATAATAAAGTTGATTTTGCCTTATTCCAAACTGATCAAATTGTTTATTTTCTTTCACACAGCCGACAGCAAGTGGGCAGCGAGACGATCATTCAGTTTATTCCCCGATCCTCTCCCATGATGAAGAGAGCCGACAGTCACCCGGAGGATCTGAAAGCTCTTCCAGTGTGTTTAAACCGGCCGCTAAGCAAACAGAGAACGGATACGAGGTCATGAAGAGTGTCCCTCTGCAAAGTCCTGAAGTCAAGACGCCAGAGTCTCCCAAATCTTCAGTCTTTGTCCTCAAAGACAAAAGCAGTCCTGGTCTGGGCAACACCGTCAACCTCATCCTCAGTTTTGGCAACACGGGGGACAGCCAAGTGCAGGTTCTGGACGTCCCGGCCACAGAGGAGGAGACTGAGCCGCTTTGCAGGGTGAGGAGCAGTAGTTTTTTGCACTGTAGAATAATTTCCATGATGGCATTTGTTTTTGCAGCAATTTCCCACAGCATGGGATCTCCCCTCTTGACTATCAGCTGCTTCTCGCCTCTTTGCTCAAGCTTTACGTCCTGCTTTTTCCCCTATTTCTCCCATCAGCCCGCTGTGCCACAGCCTCCTGCCCGTAAAAACTTTTGGAGCCGATGCCAGGGTCTTTTGGAAAATACTTTGGGTAGTTTAAAGAGAAAGAAAAAGATTTATCGGCAGAGTGCAAACGAGGTAAATGCCGTAGTGTGTGAAGTGGCTGCATGCTGAGTGTGTTTGTTTTTTGTGGAGAGCATGCTCTGCTAACCTCAGAACAAGGTAAGGCTTCCCAAGGCTACTGCTGCTCCTGCTCCTCTAAACCAGGGAGTCTAAATGAAAACAGCCAAAGCCCAAAAAGCTGTGTGAAGTAATATGTGCTAACCACATCTTTAGGAGGTTTACACTGACTTGACAGAATCCACGTCCAAACTCTATTACAAACACATTTATGACTATCAAACCTTTATACATCGCTAAAATAACATTACAGCAGAGGTGTCCAGACTGTGGCCAAAGGCGTACCTCAGTCTGGACCAAATTGCCAAATGTAATTCTTTTTACTTTTACTTAACCTCTTACCCTCTGCCTGAACCGAGTGCGTAACATTTCACCCAATACACAGGAAAAAAATACAAGCATTTATTTGATTATTATTGATTACAGTTATTTTTATCCGTGAAAAATGCTTAAAAATGGACCAAAAAAAACATGTTTTTGTTGTTGGCTCATCTCTTCTAAGACCTGACTGTAATTTCACTGGGAGGGGGGATGTCTTCAGCTTGTCTCCATGGGGATGTTGACTATAGACAGAAAATGTGAGATTTTTGATTATCCACTGCAAAAATAGCATTATCTGTGTCTAGCTGGACTACTATTCCAGTTCTGGTTCTGTGACACAGAGCTGCCATTAGGATTCAAGCCTAAATAAATATGTGGGGTATGGTCACATTTACTCTAATGCGTATTGCTATCATGCCCCTACTACGCTCCCTCTACTCGACGTTCCAATATGTGTCCATTAATGAAAAATGTTAACATAATATAACTGAAACACACCATTACGATAAATAAGACTAAGCTTTCATTTTTTATCGAGTTCCTTTTTCTTGCTTGTTCCGAGCAGGTCTCTGTGGGACAGTCCCAGCTGCTTCGTACGTGAGGCCCTGCACAGACTGGGCAACTGCCAGTTAACCACAGACAGACAATAACACTTAGATTCATTATGGACAATTTAGATTAGCCATTATTAGCCACATGTGTCTGGGCAGAAGGGAAAGTCGGGCCAGGACAAGCACAGGGCCAGGACAAGCACAGGACACTCACAGGCACAGGCAGTTTAAAGAATCTATTAGGCTTTTTTACTCACTGATTTTAAGTATAATACAAATTTTGCATTACTTACATCAAATGAGGAAACGAGTGACGTAATTAATAACATTTTTCATCAGTTTGTACATAAAAAGATTTGAAAAATGAATGCGTCACTAAGTTTTCCTGAAATGATCCTGGTCTGTTTGGTCAAAGGGTAAAGAACATGTATTTTCAACAACTTTCCCTGGACATTTCAAACCTGTCGTTGGGTCTAAACCTGTTAAAGACGGCTGGATTAGGCTGTTGACAGAGACAGAGTGGACTGATGAGTAATGTCCTCACACAGACGCTCCTCCCCGCTGCAAATGATGACAGACGCTCTCTTTCCTTCTTATGTCACTGCACCACAGGCCCAGAGGCGTGTGGAGTAGCCTAAATGTTAACTTAACCGTAATGTTATCTGAAAATAATTTTACTCCTGTAGAAGTAACAGGCAGTGTGAGAAATAATTACTCAAACGTAGAAAAGTATTTCATGAAAATTGAGAGAATGTCTGGGTTCTGAGCAGCTGTTTGTGAGTAAAATCTGGTTTATGTTAATCCAGCAGAACATGATTAGGTCAAACTTCTGCTATTTCCAAACAATGCTCCATGTATTCAATAAAAGACGGTCCAACAAACACAAGCTCTACCTTTTTGCAGATGTCAGCATGAAGCTTTTGTCACAGGTTAGAGTCATTTTGGAAAGAGATCTTTTGTTTTATAGTGAAGAGTATTAACACTCAAAGTAATAGTATAGTATAAATAGTACTGTGTAGGGCTGGGTACCGTTGTTTTGTTTTTTTCCGATTCCAATACATGAATGATACTTTTTTCGATACCTATACAAAATTATTTGTCATATAGAATCATAAAACTGATTAATAATGTTAATTTATTCCTTTTCCTTCCATTTCATTTCTTTTGCATTATCATTTATTTGGGGTGAAACAACAATCTGCAAAATGGTGGAAAAAACACTTTCCCCCCATTTTAACACATTTTTCACTTTCCCCCCCCTAAATTTTCCCCAATTTATCCACTTTTTTTCTAATTTTTCCATGTGTTTTTTTCCCCAATTTCCAGATTTTTTTTTATTTTTTCCCAATTTTGTTCCCATTTCCCCCCCATTTTTTCCACTTTTTCCCCAAAATGTTTTTCCCATTTTCCCCCCAAACGTTCCAAATTTTTTTCTACATTTTCCCCAATTTTTGCCCTATTTCCCCCCAATTTTCTACATGTTTTCCCCAATTTTCAGAAATTTTCAATTTCAACTTGTCTTTTACTTTTTTTCACTTTTTCTTTTAAATGTTGATGACCGCCAGCATCAAAACTTGAATATAAAGATTGTATATTTCCTTTCAGTAGATGCTTTCGATACTTTTATTTTTGCGATACCAGTAGTATCTAAACTTTTTTATACCAGACTGGTATTGTTTAATGGTACCCAGCCCTAGTACTGTCTGATAAAACTACTCGATGAAGTACTTTTTATTTGTTGAAAACCTCTGGACAGGCCTGATGTCAACTTTCAGCTCGACTTCCTCCCTGTGGCTTTACCACAGTTTTGTAAAACCGGTGACCTCACCGTTGCTTCCGATGAAAGCCGTTCCCCCATTAGCAGCGCGGCCTGAACACTGTAGTCCCGATGATTAGACAAAGGAGCGTTCGTGAACTTTCGCAACAAGCCCCCAGACTCTGTACGAGTTTGATTTATAGCCGAGTGGTCCCACGACAACAAGAGATTAGTTACAAAGTTGAGAGTTGAAACCGTTGCAGTTGGGGATGACGGCATGTGCGCGCCATACGATTTTGATTAAGATTGTTCTGAAGTGTCCTCATCATGTCCGTGTTTCTTTGTCATTTCTTTTCATTTTGTTTCTGTGTTGCCTGAAAAATGTGAGTGCATTTCTTAATCCGTTTTTGTCTCAACCGTTTTTGATGAAAGCTAAACACGGCTGACGTTTGCTTAGACTGGGGCTTGTGCCATTCTTCAACTGTAGCATGGGAAACATCCGGGTAAAAATAACTGGATTGGCAGTTTTATGGGATTATTTCATTGTTATATAAGAAATAATATGCATATTTAGTGTATATTAGCCATTGAAGACAGTTATCAGCAGTTTAAACATAACTAATTTTTCATTTTCATTTTAATTATTTATTTCATTCAAATGTGACATCTTACAATCACAAAACCGCCAAGCCAATACAGTGTGAATGAAACAGAGCAGAGAAGATCAAGTCTTATAATATCTGCCCTTTTGTTACTCATGCTTTACATGTTATCTTTTAAACATATATTTATACATATATATATATATATATATATATATTTACAGTATTATTATTTACAGCATTTACTGATGTTTTTGTATTTTATATCCAGTTATTCACAATATTTAAAATACAGAAACATCGTATTCATGTTTATTCATGAATGTTTAGAAATAGTCAAAAAAAAGAAACACAACCATCATATTCATGCTTGTTCAAAACAGCTCTCACATTATTCATGTCCAAGTCTAATTTTCATACTTCTTTAACATTGTAGCTTTTATGGGTTTCTTGAACTCCTCACTCTTTCACTTCTTTCTGAAGTTTATTCCATAAACTAATTCCTGTCACTGTAACAGTGCGTTCCATTGAATTGAACCTGGATTTCTAAAAGATGTCTGTTCCTTACTTAATGTTCCTTTACAAAGGCAGCACTTATTTCTGTGATTTCAAACACAGTTAATGAGAAAGAATTAGAGAAGTTAGAGAACTAATGTCAGTGTTGTACGTTTGAAATAGTATATTATACATCAATGAACACAGCTTTTTCTGGTCCTCTGCTTTTCAAACCAAGTACCACCAAAACATGTCTAAAGCAGGACTATGTACCAGTATATAAAACCTAGGGCTGTATGAATAACAGCATTTTACATAAGGCACCACCTGAAGAAGTTCAAAAGGTACACCAGTGCTACCATTGTTTGAGGAAGAACTGGTATAGAAGTTCTAAGTCCAAAGCCTGGTTGTTTCATGAAGATAGAATGAAACAACACTTTTAAGCATCCTGATGACACAGTCACAGCTGCAGTGGAAGTAACACATTAATGACCTCACTTTCTCTTGTTTTTTTTAGGTAAGTACCTACTTGCATGTCAAGGATAACAACTTGGCGCCAGGCCCTGTGTATGAGAGCATCACCCTGCCGCGTCAAAAGAGCCACTCAGCAGCAGCGGCCCCGTCCTCCCCCGCCTTCATCTCCTCGCCTCCCTCCTCTCCATCCACACCTGCAACGCCATCGCAGGTAAACAACTTCCACATGTCCACCGGAGGCAGCACTTCCATCTTCAGCAGTCTCAAGAGGATCGGCAAGAAGAGGAAACGCAAGAGGGACACGCGAAGGCACACCATTCAGAAAATCATGGGAGTGGACGAGCAAGAGGAGGAAATTCCCACAGGCGCATCCGATGTTGTAATTTATGACACTCGGACTTGGCCGCTAAAAGAAGGCAGGAGGAAGCAGCCAACGAGTCCCGCTAATGTCTCGAAAAGCTATATGAAAAACTCCCTGTTGAAAGACATTGAAAGCGAATGCACAGGAGAGTACAACATCACGCCCTACGCTGTTTCAGAGGGGCCAAAGCCACCTGCGAGTAAAAGTCACTGCCGCTATCTCTCTTTGGGATCTGTGCTGAGTTTTGATCTGCCTAAGGATATGACGCTCATTCCTAGCATTCAAGATATCATTACCATTGCCCCGCCAGAGTCCAAAAAGGCGGCAGGAGCTGATCCGGACCCACACTCTCAAAGGCAAAGTGCGCTGAGCTCCTTCAAGCAGACGAGACCCGCTTTGGTTGCAACTACTTCAGATGACGACGTATTGAAGCAGCAGTCTCCTCCTGTCGTGAAGAGCGAGCAGGTTATAGAGCAGTGTAGCAACCACATTAAAGTTGAATGCAGCGCAAGTGTAAACGAAGAAAAAGATCAGCCAAAAAAACCACATTGTCCAAATCCGTCAGTACAGCTGCCCATTTACGCCAACCACCTCCCTGCCGCGACTTGCCGTACACACGAGTGCCTCAGTGTCCGCACGCTTGTCAAGGACTTGAACGGGCACAAGTACCATAAGTGTGTGAGGCCCCATAACGGACAAGGCCACAGCCAAGCCTCACACATGGTGGTCAACCTCAAGTCCACTGTAAACGTGAGCGTTCGTCAAGACTCCGTGGACTCCGGCGTCTCGAGTTTGGGCAGCGTCAAGCTCTCTTCGGACGCGCCCTGCTCTGAAAATCCCCTTCCCAAAGGAACTGTGGGTAAAGTGGTGTCTTTGGACGTGGGGTGCATCGCAAATGGTAAATCAGGTGAGCCGAATGAGTGCGCAGAGAGTGTGCACGTCGACCACCAGCAGTTCGAGGAGGTGGAGGAGGAGCTGGAGGGGATTTGGAGTCACAACTTAAGGAATAGTTTCTGCTCAGACATTATGTATCAAACGAATCAAGAAGAAACGGTGTCTCTCGGTCCGAATACTCAAAAGGCCTCGCCCTCTCCAACGCCCAAAAGCCCCGCAGTTCTCTACAGGCATTTGGTGACCGCCTCCGCACCTAATCTGCTCGTAGCGGAGTTCAAACTCCCCCCGTCAGTGCAAAGTCTTCTGGGGTACGACAGGGATCCCAAGCGTCACCTCCCTCCGCTGGCCGTCGGAGAGAGGAGGTCCTGGGCCGCGTTCCCAAACAGAGAGGCCCTCCCTTCCTCCAGCGGGACGTCTGTGGCTGCGAATGAGACGGCGTCCGAGCCAGTGAAGCTGCCAGAGATAGAGGACAGTCAGAGGTACATTTACCAGTACAGAGAGGAGGAAGAGGACGAGGCGGGGGAGGAAGAGCACACAGGCGGTTCCAAGGTGAGATCAGGGCATGTGATGATGTGTTGATGTTGGCAGGTTTAAAAGTTCAAATCTAATCGAGGTCAATCTAATTAAAAGTGTTTAAAAGGCAAAAGTCTCATTTCCGCTGAACAATGTTTGACTAGATCAGGGGTCACGAATTAAATTTCACCAAGGTCCGAAATGAAAAAAATGGTCAAGCAAAGGTCCGGAACATACGGAGTTAATTCACGGTTATATCAGGATTTTTAAGCCTTTTAAAATCTATTTCTGTGATTTGAAAATAATGCAATCAATTGAATCCTGTTATTGTTTTTTTGCTCTAAAAATACGTTTTGGCTCCTAAATAGCAGAGTGCATTGGCTACTGTAGCCTATTATACACAATGTGCACATAATATATGACAGTGATGTGTTTCTTTGCTCAGTTCAACACACTGAGCCCTGTTTAGTCCTGGCTTAGTCCTGGCTTAGTCCTGGCTTAGTCCGGGTTTAGTCCGGGTTTAGTCCGGGTTTAGTCCGGGTTTAGTCCGGGTTTAGTCCGGGTTTAGTCCGGGTTTAGTCCGGGTTCAGACCTGCTCGGAAAACAACCGCGCTATTTGCGCATTACGATCGCGCGGGCATATTTAATTAGGGCGTCCTCCGCTTTTGTTTTTAGCGAGCCATATTTCAGTCATTCCGAAACCGTTTCTAAAAAATTAAAAAGTATCATGAAGCTGAGATGTAGGACTTTCTCTTTCTGTTCGTCTGGACTGTAGTTTATCGCTCTGGTGCAGTCAGAGAGGGAGGGAGGGAGAGAGAGAGAGGGAGAGAGAGGGAGCGCAGAGGCAGCCGCTCGTCTGAGGGGATTCGGGTCGGGTCCAAAGTTCTGATCCAAGGTTCGGGTCCGGATGGGCTGGCGCATGGGTCCGGATCCGGACCGAGGTCCGCCGTTTAGTGACCTCTGGACTAGATTATTAGATTGTTATTAGATTATTATTATTTTGAAACAGTGAAACAGGCGGCGTAAAACAGTTTAAACTTGTTTCTAATGCATTTCCAACAAATACAAGTTTTTAAGCAACGTTACAACTTTCAGGAGAAAACTGGTATGAATGATGTTGTTGATGATTTATAAAAAGCCTCGTAACATAATATTATAATGCAGAAAGGCCTTTTCACAAAGGTCTGCTTTTACAAAATAAACAAAAATAGTATTTAAAAGCACCCTGTCTGATATCGGGTGGATATAAAATGGGTAATTCAGGAGGACAAACCATGATTTGAATGTGAATTGCAAGTGACAAAGGATGTAGTCAAAAAGAATAACTGCAGAATAATAGCTTTTTAAATAGATATAGAATCAAAGCCTCATACAAATTTGAACATGATTTTTATTAATATTATTGACAATTTGCTGATTAATTTGCAATGACCAGAAGTTAAAACCAGCCCTGATGGCGCTCGGGCCTAAATATTAGCATTAGGCAGCGCTGGTGCATGGCCTAAGGCAGTGATTCCCAAAGTGGGGTCCAGGGCCCCTGGTGGGCCTCAGAGACATTACAAGGGGCCCCCAAAGCTTGTCTACAAAACAACTACATTGGGAAAAAAAATTTTAAAAGGTAAATACATTTATTTGGAGAAACGTAATAGTTTGAACCAGTATTTAGCTTTACCATCATTGCTAGATGTTGCTCTTTATGTAATTTTAGCTGTAAAATAATAGAAAATTCCTTAGAATAGAGTACATTTTTATGATTTGGGGGGCCCAGAGAGATTTTCGTATCGATAAGGGGGCTGCGATGTCCCAGACTTTGGGAATGGCTGGCCTAAGGGTTAGGGTTCGTGTAATATACCAGTGTGCACAGCTCAGCTCTGTTCATTGTGTGGGATATTCTTTACTTTTTGTCACAGGACCCTTTAATGAGCCTGTTGTCTGCACAAGCTGATGAGGAGGATGATTGTCAAAGCAAGTCGTCTTCAACAACAGGCGACTTGAAAACGCAGGATCAGGCATGGACCACAGGGGGGCGCTGTATTGCTTTGGTAAGCTCATCTTTATGTCATTGCCTGTTACTTGCATTACATTATTGTTTGAGAAAGTCTGTCCCAAGGCACTTATCAGCGTTTGATTTCAGAGTGGAAGGCCTGAGCTGCAGACTATGGAGGGGGCTCTGGAGAGAAAGCAGAGGCTGCAGCTGGGAGGAAAGAAGGTAAGAAAAGCCAAATCCTCGGTTGCAATTTAAAGGGAAACTCAACTTAAGAAAGGGTCAAATTTGAATGGAAAAAATGAAATAAATAAACATCAGGTAAAAAAAGAGAAAGAGAGGTCAGCAAACTGTCAGCAACACGCTCTTATCTTATTTTCTCAGGCAGCCTCCGAGGATGGAGCTCCTGCCACACTGTGCTTTACAGACACACCTTGTGCTTCTACCAGGACAGAAAGGATACTCTGAGAGTAAGCAAAACCAGGAAACACAAGCACAAAAGAAGGTATGAATATTTACATGTTTATTTTATTTTCTATTCAGAGTTCAATTTGTGGCCTGCCGCTGAATCTCATTGGAGCAGAGTGTGTCCCTGCTCCGGAGTACACCAAGAAGCCCAACTGCTTCCACCTCAGGTAAGACTATGGCAGATTAATGTGCTGTCTAAGGTGTCTCTGTTACCATATGCGGTATTTGAAATGTATTCACTTGACCCTCAGGCTGCGAGATGGCTCTGAATACCTGCTCAACGCCTCCTCACGCTTCATGATGAAGAAATGGATCATGAAAATACAAGCAAACACAGGTAGTTATTCACAAGTTAGTTATATTTCTGTATGCGCACGAACGTAGTACACTTTATGTTTTTCTATGCATCAGTGTGACGTTTTCAATGGGGAATATGCTTCATGCTTTACACATTGTATTTGTTATTACAATTTACACCAGTATCGTGGCCTTTTCATTTGACCGTTTACAGATGCATTCCTTCCAAAGATCTGTACTGAGACATAATCATTGGCTATTTTTGATTTTATTCATTCTAAACTTTATTAAGGGCACACTCTTAGATAGTAACTTGTATTATTCTTAATAGTACTTCACAAATATGTATTACTTTTGTTTTATTTTAACAGAGCGTCCCGAGGCTGAATCTTTAACCACAGGGCTCTGCGGAGACACAGATTTCCCTTTCTCTATGTACGATCATTGTACAGTATACAGAATGTTTTAACAATGAGCACAACGTGAATGCATAATACAGTAGTGATTTCCTCCTTTCCTTCATAGAAAACCCTCTGAGAGCTGTGGATGTCCTGACCCGGTCAAATGCTTCTGCTCCTCCCAACATGAAGTCACCTCCACGCTCCCCAGGCTCAAACCACGAGGCGCCGCCCAAACCGCTGTCGTCCGGAGAGAGTTCGCTCACATGTCACAGAGTCATTTGCAGAGCGCACAGGAGCAGCGTGACCCCTCCTCCACAGCGGGGGCAAGTGGTATGCGTCTCACTGTGGCACAGGAGCAGCACTTACTTGTACAGATGTGTTAAACCCATAGACACAATAATGTAAATAACCTCAATTTATAACGTAACTTTTATAACTTTTCCATCTACATTAGGCACTCAACGCGCCTAATATAGGTGATTGTGCTGTATTTATGCCTCAGTAAAAGGTGTTGTATTTGACAATTTTGGGGTGAAAAATCTATTCTCACAAACATTTGCAAAAGCGTTTTTATTTGCGATTTGCACCAGACAAAACCTCAACATTTCAATTTAAGGGAATCCAAATATGTAGCAGTCCAACATGTTTGTACATGATAAATACAAATTGGAGGCTAATGCCGAAAAGTAATCATTAAAATTCGGACATCGGCTTATGAGTGTGCGATGTTGTTTTTGATTTCTGAAGATTTTCCCCTACATCTGCACCTCGGAGACTTCTGGTGTGCGTTGCTTCTCTTTTCTCAAATACAAATTGGAGACCAAATAATTTGTTTGTAGAAGAAATTGTATTAAATAACTGCAGCCGTTGCCATTATTGTTAAACAAAAATTGCAATAAACTTGTGATTAATCTCACAGGCAATATGATTAATGTACATGACTTCCCAAATGAGTGAGCATCATAGAGAAGAAGGTGACTAGATTTACCAATTCCGAGATGTGCAATTTGTCCATGAAGTGTCAACATTACATGCACTGAATAAATTTGTGGTAGTGTAATATATATATATATATATATATATATATATATATATATATATATATATATAAGAAATACTGGAAGAATCTCATATTCATAAAGGCTATTAAAGTTAATGAAGTCATTTTGAAGATGTAATTACTGACTGTATGCCATCTAACCATTAAAAAAATAATCCTGATGAGCCACTAGGGGGAGCCAAAGCATTGTCATGTTATTCCAGAGTATAATGCTTGAATAACCCCTCTGTGTCTTAAGGCTGTTCTCTACTTCATAACACAAACACACTAATGTTTTTTTTAAATTAATTTTCTTATTTCAGGTGACAATGATGATGAAGATGACAGATGCAGTTTGATGCAGATTGTGACTCAAACGCCCGGAAGCCTCACAGACACCTCTTCTCTCTCGCCGTCTCTGAGCTCTCCTGACGGGCTCAGCAGCCAGCGTCGCTCCCACTCCTTCACTTCAGGTGATTCACCAAAAGCAGTTTTTACTCACGACTTTCCTGAGTTTAATGTCATAATCTCAGATGTGACTCAATTTGCTGTGTGAGACACAAATAACCAGAAAAAAGAATCCACTTTGAAACTTCATCTTTAACATTGTTTGGAAGTGATTAAGTCTATAAACTTGACAAATCAATCTTTTTGCTTAAGAATCTACATTAAAGATCAACATTCATCTATGTGTGATTGAATGACGCCTTCTCTTTGTATTGCTGTAGTGTAAAAAAAAATGACTTGAGTTCATTTGTGCTGACTGAAAATACATCAAACATTATGGTTTTGTTCCATGAGTACCATAGTTCTATTACTTACATAGGTATTGTGTGGACATTTCATGCATGATTGTGTCATATGAGCCTGCGTTTGTGCACCGCAAAATTGATATTTCACTTTCATATTGTAAATCAATGTGTGTGTGTGTCTAAGAAAATTATAATTGATGAGTATGACTCCTCTTTTAAGCATATTATATATTGCCTGGAGCGCCCTCCGCTGGCAGGAGGGGAATAATGCCCTAGCAAACACAAACTGCAAGCCACTTTTTTTAGGCAACAGCATTTCAACAAACCAATGGCTCCGTGATAGACGTAGTTTGAGCGCAGAACAGCTCGGAACAGGTCAAGTAATGGGTTATGGGGAATAAAAATGTGGACAGTTACTCTATTACACATTTCAATCCATGTAAAAAATAAGTCAAAGAAATACAGATTGGAGCGTTTCAGCTGTAGAATACAAAGTGACCAGAGTTGACAGGATTAAGCAAAACTGCGTGAATGAAACGAAAAACTACTGGAATGTTATTGATGAAGGAAAAACATTATAACCTGATTAAAAGCTCCAAGATATGATATGATATGTCCCCTTTAAAAGGCAACTTGTTTCTTACAATATATTGAGTCCAGTATTAATCTATGAATCCAAATCTGTCTGAATGTTAAGTGTTTGTTGTTTCAGCCACCTACCAGAAGATCAGCCCCGTGTCGAGCCGCCCTGGTGGCAGAGCAGCGGAGAAAGGCTCGAACTACTGCGTGACGCTGCTGGTGGGAGACAAGTCACGAGACGTCCCATCCATCACCCACACAGAGCCCCCTCTCCTGGGTGTCACCGAGCCCTCTGCCCTCAGGTACTACACAAGCCTGCCACGACCAGGAAACAAGTCCGTCTTCAAAAAGTTCTTTGGGAGAAAAGACTATTGAGTTTTGACTAAATCTGTGGTTCTTAATGTTTGGCTTCGGGACCTTAAAGTGAATCCAAGAATAATTTTGAATGGACTGTGTACATTTGCAGAATTTAACTAACTGTTCTGATCTGAGGTTGCTGCAGTTGGTCAGGTCTAGGTTCAGAAACACTATGTGCCCAAAGAGTGAGATCAGCCGACGACCTGAACATCCTGAATAACCAGGTTCAATCAATGGATTTCTTCTTCCCAAGATGACAATGCCAGGATTCATCGGGCTCACATTGTGAAAGAGTGATTCAGGGAGTCCAGATCTTAACCCCACTGAGAATCTTTGGGATGTGCTGGGGAAGGCTGTGCACAGTGGTCACACTCTCCCATCATCAATACAAGATCTCGGTGAAATATTAAAGATTTGATCTTTTGACATTGCAGAAGCTTATTGAAACAATGTCACAGCGAACATGTGCTGTGATCAAAGCTTAAGTCCAACCAAATATTAGTACGTAACTTTTTTTCAGACAGTATATTTTGATTTTATGATCTCTCAACAAAAGAGAAAATACTATATTTAGAGTTTTCTTTCCAGAGGGTTAAACTGTAAATGTTTATTTGGGCTGCAGCTCGTCTCAATAAATTGTAGGTGAGTCCTGAATCTACTCCAGCTGAGAACCACTGGACAAACGATCACCATGTGCAGTGCGCATAAACCGCTACTACTGACAGTATTTATGACCTGAAGATTAACATTTGTTTTAATGCTTGATGTGTTAAAATCATGTAAGATGCCACTATAAGAAAACGTGAACAAGTCATTTATGTTTAGTAAAAGTATTCATTTTGAATGAGTGTGTGCTGTGTTGTAACGGAATAGATGAACCAACCATCATTGTATCTGTCTTATTTTGCAGTTTGTACTTCTTATTGTGTACGTGTCTTTAATGCCTGTGTGTCCGCCAAAGAAACAGAAACCATCAGACAATCCAATTTCAAATTCAAGGCCAATTTGAAGACAAAAATAAATAATATTTTTCTTTTTTCAAAGGTTCATATTGTCTTCTTTGTTATAACTTTCAGATGTTTGTTTACCTACTGCAGTGACTAACACTAAATGATGCCACTTCTTTGTACCTTTTGCACAGCGCGTTCTGTTTTCTACCTTGAATCTATCTGCAGTTTGATACTGCTTGTGCCTGTCTTGTATTCACCATATTAAATATTATGTAAAGTTTGTTCATAATAAAACCTTAAAACAACATAGAACATTTTCACGTTTGGTTTATGTCTTTGAATGCACATAACATGTCATTTTCTGCTGGTAGATTTCTGGTAGAGTTTACTTGCATCTTTGGCCAATTGAGTTTAACATAAAACCTAGATCTGATCATTTGTTTTGAGGTAGCCCTAAATTAATGCTGCAGCCCTATGTTGTTTTAACTCGCCATTTAGGGAAAATATTGGCCAAGGTATTGTATATTTTGTTGTATTTAATATTTCAACAACTAATAAATAGAGGGTACTAAAACACTACGTGGCTGGCCGAGTGATGTTTAAAGAATATAAATAATAAAGCCCAGTGACCAAAAAGGTTATTGCCAAGCACTGGTACCATCGGGTTTAGTAATCGCACCGTGTCAGCCTATTTGTGCAGTAAAAATATGATTATAGCCGATGTTTAGTCATAAGTGTGAGATAAGCCCATGGTGTCTGAGCGGCGGTGACAATGTCTCATCTGAGGGCTTTGCTGTCGCCCCGAGAGCTTTGAAGAGAGCGAGGATTAGATGAATCAAAAGATTAAAGGCCAGGGCAGGCTAATGTCATTATGCCTATTTTTGCATATAAAAAAAACCTGCCAGCTATTCAGCACTCAAACAAATTTATGATCAACATGCATTAGAGCTGGAGGCCAAGGCGTTAGCTATAGACAGGGTGGAGGATAATGAGGCATATGCATAAAGAGGCTGCAAATGAGATCAGGCCATTAGGAGATATTCAAAGCATGGGTGACAACTTAGTCATGGAGGAAAGTTTTGAGGACAACTGCATATCGTACTGTCACTTGAAGGGTCGGACCGGGACAGTAAGACCATCATTTATGTATCTTTTAAGGACAGAATAGTTTTCTAACATAGCCTGAACCACCAGACTGTTGCCTGCACAAGCTCTTTATTCATTTCACCCATGTTTTTGGAGGTAGGGGAAACTGGATGGATACTCAAACCCCACACAGAGTGGCCCTACCTACAGTAGTTCAACAATTGAACCTGGGACCTTCAGGCTATTAGAGGAGATTATTAATCACTTTGGTGACTTGCCCAAAGCTGAACAAGAACTCTATGAACTGCTTTTGTAAATGGATGGAACAATTGTATATTATTTGTCCATCCATCCATCTATTTTCCCCCACTTTTTCCGGGGCTGGGTCGCGGAGGCAGCAGTCTGAGCAGAGATGCCCAGACTTCCTGATCTGGACCCCGGGGACCCCGAGGCGACACCCGGCCAGCTCAGAGACATAGTCCCTCCAGCGTGTCCTGGGTCTTGCACGTGGCTTCCTCCCAATAGGACATGCCTGGAACACCTCCAGAGGGAGGCGGCCAGGAGGCATCCGAAACAGATGCCCGAGCCACTTCAGCTGGACCCTTTCGACGTGAAGGAGCAGCGACTCTACTCTGAGCTCCTCCTGGGTAACTGAGCTCCTCACCCGGTCTCTAAGGGTGCACCAAGCCACCCGGTGAAGGAAACTCATTTTGGCCGCTTGTGCTTTCGATCATTACCCAGATCGCATGACCATAGGTGAGGGTAGGACAGTAGAGCAATCGGTAAATTAAGAATTATCCCCCGGACTCAGCTCCCTCTTTACCATTTGGAGGTGCTGATCCTCATCCTGGCCGCTTCACACTTAGCTGCAAACCGCACCAGTGCACGCTGAAGGTCCTGATTTGGTGAAGCCAACAGAACAACATCATCTGCAAACAGCAGAGATGAGATCCATTATTTGTTTAAAAAAAAAAAAAAAAAAGAAAAAATTCACTCTTATCATCCCATTTCTCTTCCTTACAGATCTTTCAGTGTCACAAAAAGCTGCAGCAGAAATCACATGGAAAGAATAAAAAAAAACTTCAGTTTTTCCTGCTGTTTCTTCGCCTCTCTGAGCCAAGACGTCACTAAATGTGGTTTTTGGCAACTTGTACATGTGAAGAGAAACATGTAGCCTAATGTTAGTAGAAGAAATAAGTATAGGGTAGTATATGTTTGTCAGCTCTCAGGAGAAGATTTTTCCCATCATAGAATAAGCTGTCATCTACTACAACCACTACAACTACAATTACTGTGGAGTACAAGAAAGTACAGTAGGTCTGTTCAGGAGAGCTGAGAGGAGTGTATAATGACTCAAATCTAGATAAATAAGGCTGTAATCAATGCCAAATTAAGATGTGAATAACTGCACGCTATAGGCAGACGATTTGTTATGACGACCTCAGAGGGGAGTGACAAACAAATGAAAGTAACAACAACAACAAAACTACAGCTTGTGGGGAAATCTGCCGAAGGTTTCTTGTGCGGACATTACTGTGCAAGTCAGCAGACTGTGAGTCATAATAAGCTGCATGACTCAACCTCATGCAACACTGTAACAACCAGCAGTTTGTACCTGCAGTATCCCTGTTACAAATCTATGCACATATGTTATTAGTGGACGCTATGAGACAATGGGGTTATGATCAGTGAGAAAGAGCAGCAAAGGTCCATGAGTCACCAACGCTGTGTCCTTGGGCAAGACTCTTCAAGACACTGGTGTACCGCAGAGCTCCTACAGCCAAGGACCCATTTCCACAAACTCAAAGATTAACAACACCTGCATGGTTCTATAACTATAACAAATATTAATACAATAACTACTAGTCCTGCTACAGGTGCAGGTACCATACTGCTTGTAAAAAGAAAACAATAATCATTTTTGCAAAAGGTCACATTTAAATAAGTAAATACATTTATAAATACATAAAAGTCAAAATCAAAGAATACATCAGTACCAGTGAAAAAGTATTGAGTTTTTTTAGGCCTGTATATCAATGTCATCATAACTTGATTCTAGTGGCAGCTGCTTCCTCAATGAAGACACTAACTGTCAACTTTGCTGTGACATCCACGTCCCTCCGAGCCCTGAAGGGACATTGCATCACCATCGATCAATCACATGACCTCTATTTTGACCATTAACCTTTGCATTATTTTGTGTTTAGCTCCAAGGCATCTCAGCTCCAAATTCAGATTGCAAAAAGCTTCTCCTGTCAGCTATAACACTGGACAGGAAGGCTAGCGGATATGGGCGCCTCAAAACACAACACCCACGCAGCTTTGCACACTTTGACCATTGCATTTCTTCAATTTTCAGACCACAAATTGCTACTCCTTGTGTGACGCGTCCTCCACAGAGCGAAGGAGAGGGCAGGTTTTTGTGATGTTGCAGAAAAGTGAGTCATACAAGGCTCGCCGCAGACGCTCAGAGAGATCCGGAGATCAAAGGGAAGCATGAAGGAGGTGTAACAAGATACAGGGATGTCCTCAAGCCCTCAGGACCGTCCCGAACGAGGGGGCAGAAATCATTGGGAGTCTGTAGAGCTGGGTTACACCGGAACGATTTGTAAAGTGATAAAGGATACATGTGGTCAGAAGTCACTCACTAGAGATAAATTGTATACATTAGTTTTTTTATTATAAATGAATGATAGAAAAGGGAAAACCTATATTAAGTTGTTGCAGAGGCAATGCATTCTCTGGAAAACTCACAACTGAGGGGTTAAACATCCATCAAAATGTTTTAAATATTTCAAACATTCAAAGACTGTTTTCATTACGGTGGTGTAATATCAAAAGGTTTAGCAAAGCTTGTGAAAATATCATCATAATAATGAGCACTTTCAGACTATGTGAGACATGTCGTTTTTCCATGCCAAAAGACGGAAACTTCCACTCATTCTGATGTTGCAAAGTGATGTTTGTGGAATGTGTGGAATATATCCTGCCCCTTTTCACCACTTTTCAAAAGGAAAATAAAGTGTCTCATTGTAACGCACTTTTTTACAATAGTGTGGTTTTAGCAGCATAGTTTTTTAGTGAATATTTTATTAAATAAACAAAAATAAATTGCTAAATTTGGCTACCTGTTGTCAGAGCAAAGCAATAATAATAATATTATTAATAATATTATTATTAATAATAATAATCATAATAATAATCATAATAATAATAATAATGCCTTACACTTGTAATGCGCTTTACAAGCCTGTATTACCAAGTTTCTCAAAGCGCTACACTGTCGTCATTATTCATTCACTCCAGACTCAGTGGCGGTAAGCTACTGTTGTAGCCACAGCTTCCCTGGGGTAGACTGACGGAAGCGAGGCAACTAGTCTGTGCCATCGGCCCCTCCGACCACCGCCAACCACTCACTCACACACCACATTCACCCCAGGCTTCCTGGAGTTCCCAGACGGTCTCCCATCCAAGTACCGACCAGGCCCTTCCCTGCTTAGCTTCCAAGATCTGACGGGATTGGGCAGAGCAAAGGCGGTATGGCCATAAACAGTAACATCTCCAAGGAGACAAATTGGTGATGTCTTACTCACAGCAAAGTTATGAGTCAGCTCATAATGACATGTTTTACTGTGGTAATTTTGACCAATTAATTTAATGCACATATTTCATTCTACTCTTTGGATGAAAACTCACCCAGTAAACTTTCTATAAAACATTATCAAAGTACCTCCTCCAAACATCACACTTTGAGACACCTTATCTACCATTATGTAAGCGTTTCCCATTTCCTCCTGCGGTTTTCAGTTCTTTTATGGTGTGTGCCACTGTCTGTGAAACCTTACCCACCACCTCGTCCCGCCTCAGGCCCCGGGGAGCCAATGAAAGTGATGTAATGGAGAAAACAACTGAGATCTATCGATGCAGACCCGACACCCAGACTGCCCACCTGCACCGACCAGTGGACCTTAGTTATACCTATTAGCTGGCTCCATTATAAACCATGATTATAGCTCAGTGGAAATAAATCTTGAAATGCTAATGCCTGCCTGTCAAGTCTGTGGCTAGTGGAGACACCCACATCGACGGACCACGCTGAGAAATGACCTTGGTGTTTGAGGGAGCGTTGCTAAAACTCTCACTGTGGTATGGATTGGAAAGCTTAGAAGAGAGGAAGAAAGATTTAGCTTATATCTTCCGACAGTGGGCCTCAAACTGTGGCTGTGTTTAGCCAGATTAGCATATTCTGGTACATTTAAAGTCTTTATTATTTAAGTGTGTGAAACTTGACAATCTTTGGGAGAAGACTGACATATTGACAGACTGAAGAAGACTTGCTTACTGTATTTTTATCATGACATTTTGAATAAATTAAGCCGGTATCAACCTTGCATGAATTCACAGAAAGCTGAATTGCATTTGTAAATATTGCTGGAACTGACTTGTTTATATAGTCATCTGTCTGCTCCTGTATCAGCTTTTCCTCAGCTCAATGTGGCTTTTTGTCCTCGGGCATTTTCTGTACCATAAATCATGACACACGACGCCCCCAGTTCAGTTGTCATGGCGCCTCAAAGTGCAATAATCGTAGAGAAACGTCCACCCCTCTCTCTCCACACCGCCCCTCCCAGCAGGACACCCTCTTTTGTCCCAGATTGGTGTAAGCTCCTTGTGTTTCTGTATCCTCTGTTGGGATAAGGGGAGAAGGATGACATCTGTCCCATATGAAGCGAATGTCTCTTTGAGATATGGATATTATTCAGATTGATTCATGGTTTTCTATAAGACATATCTCGTTCTGCGGAGGACACATCAATACGTCCTTTACCCCCAACAGTTCAGCTTAATGTGATACAGAGGCTATAGAGATTTATCTACAGTATATAGGCCTCAATATTACTAACAGTGAATACAAAGCATGCACTGTGCAGTAGTCATGGAATTGGACGTTTGGAGAATTCGAGTAGTGCAAATGACACAGTGTAACTTAAAGTGAAAGTGTAAGTTTGCAAAATGAGGAGAGAGAAAGAGAGATTTCCAAAGTAAACAATCAAGCTTTGTAATAACAACAAACTGCACAACTTTATTTTGAAAGCACTGAATAAGAAAGCACGAGTTCAGTTTCCAAAAGTTCTAAATTAAAAATGAAATCAGTCTGACACTGTGTAAAACATTTAGAAAACCAATCAGCACTAAAACTGGTATTACCAATACCAACTTTAAGTCAAAAACATTTGTACATATTTTTTTCGAGACTGAATTGGTTATCAAACACAATATGTGTATCACAACAACGATGTATTACAATATATTGCAAAACGGTATTTCATTCCAGCAATATTGCATTAAGGGTAGATGCACACAACCTTTTTGATTCAGCCAGCTTTCTTCGTTTGGGCACTTTTTACTGATGGAAATAAACCACTAAACACTAAACAGATTTCTGTCAAATTAGGCTTTTGAATGTGATTACACAGTTGCCAAAACCACATATTATCTGTTTTCAACATGATTAGACACCCTAGGCAATCTTTCTTATATAATTGTGAAATGTTAAGTTTATTGTTGACTGGCATAAACAAACAAAAAAGTATTTGTGCTTCGGTTTGTTGTGTAACCTCCTCAGTCCTATATGTGATGGTTTCCGCTTTAGTTTGTATCCACTCTTATTTATTATGAATGAACGCTTGTACACATTCCTCCTCAAGGCGGAGAGGAAAGACGATATGAACAGCTGCCAGCAGTTACGTGTTATATTTACTGTGGCAAAGTAAGACTCACATACAGCACAATGTTGGTGTTTATTTAGACGGGGGATTTAATACAGTAATATATATGACGGATATATGTGGCTTAGGGGTTGATACAGCCAAAGCAAGTTAGAAAACAAAATCAGACACAATGACAGAAAAGTAAAGTTATGCCGCTATTTGGATGCAAACACTTTGTCAGCAGGGTTCCATGTGTTCCACTCAAAGTATTGCATATTTCATTCTCTACCTGGAAGACCACTGTTTCAAATCCCTCTCAGCACAGTTCTGGAAATAAGCGATGCCTTTGTCCAGCCAAAGAGCCAGTGGCTAGACTTTTTCAAATGTTACAAACCAATTAGTGTCGCCCCAATTAGTTGAGAAGTATTTGCTAATATTTCTCTATTTATTTAAAAGTGCATTATGCAAAAAAAAAAAAAATTGATATTCATGTGTATTCGACCTTGTAGTGACCCGGCGGCTGTATGAGTGGTCAGCACTTTATTTTCCATCACGGTGGTCTCAACAACGCTCCAGGCTCAATTGTTTTGTAGGTCTTCTGGTCAGCAATGAGAACCTTCCAAACAATTGATCCCGGAGCGTTGTAGAGACCACCGTGATGTAAAGTAAAGGCGTCATGCTGGTTCACTACAAGGTCAAAAATGCACTTTTAAGATGGGACAGTAACATTTAACAGGAGTCCTTAAAGTATCTTGAATTTGTACTCTGTGCAGCACTTTGGGAGACTTTGTGTTGGTCAAATGTGCTGTACAAATAAATGGATTGCAAATTTCATTTCATAAAAGCAAATGATTATAATGAAACACTGGCTTTGGTTTTATGGAGAAGTATCATAGCTGCCGTTTGGCCCTGTTGCAGTACAGTCACTATCAAAATAGAGCATTTCCTTAGAGATCTGCTGATTCAAACATTGACTTTTGCAGTGAGTTGTTTGTCTGGTGACTTTGTGCGTCGCAGCCTGAAAATATCTGGAATCACAACTGTAGCACTGCTTTCAAATCTGTTTGTGCCGCTGGATCTGAATGTAGGCCGTGGTGGATGAAGCTGTGTGCGCAGACGCTGGCTCAGTGGCAGGTCTGACGCACTTCACAGCTGGCAGCTCGGTCCGCGGCCAAAATGACATGTAACACTGAGACTGTGCAGGGAAACAGCAGCCAACACGGGGGAGAAACACTCTTTGATTGAGTTTCACTTTGAAATGACCTGAAGACGCCGCCGCATTTTTTGCCAAACGAGCTCACAGCCGCCAGATTTCCACCAGCTGAAACGAAAATTCCTTGCTATAGGTTTGCCAATTGAGTTTTCAAGCAGTGAAGTTGGTTTTGAAACCTGTTCAAATCATCAAAGTCTCCAAATGTCATGACAAAGAGAAAAGTATTTTTTTCATTGTTCTATTGGAGTCAGTGTTCTTATTTTAATATGCACAGTATACTAATAATCCAGCCACAATGGAGGACAATGATCCCGCTCTTGGTTCCAGAATTAAAATCCCCCCAAATCCCATTTATATATCACACAAATATTTGATCCAATATTTTAATAAAAAAAAAAAAGTGTGTCATATCTTTACTTTCATCTTTTTGCAAATGTACAAACAGAGGAGGCGCCACAAAAGCAATTATAATGCAAAATCTATTTAAACTGCACCCTTGACCGTATGTTGAACTTTTCCATGTCCTCCCAAAGCACCACTATTCACACATAATTTAATCGTACATATATCCAGTGAGATGCTACTTTAGTATGACTAGAGCCGGATAGAAAAAACCTCTTCAAGGATGCATCCCAAAATCCAACAAATAATTCACGCGTCTGCCGTTGTTAAATCTCACCGCATGCACGCAACTTCAACAATCCACAAAGGAAAACTTGATGCACTTTCTTTTATTTTATTCTTCACACACTGGCTAAACCATTGTAGAGTAAACCATGCTGGATTACAGTACAGAGAAATACTGATAAACTAATTATGAGGTTCACTTGAGAAACAAAAGCTTTACATAGGACGCATTTTCATTAAGAGTTAAAGGATTATCCATGTTGCCATAAAACAAACAGAAACATGCATTTTCATTGTGTCCAAATAAAAATGCTATAAAAATAAGTAAACATGCTTGCTCGGCTAAATTAAAGATTAGGTTAACTCACGAAATACTGTGAAGCCGTACACAATAACCAAGCATCCCTTTACCGCCCTGTCTTGCAATCAATTATTCACAATGCAATCCACTTTAGGGAAAACACTGAATGGGGCGTATGAATGTATGCATGTGACAGAGCCGCTCATCAGCAGACAGGGATGGGTCAAAACAATGTCAAGTATCCTATCTGCGGGTTTTGCGACTGTATATACAAACTCTGTGGGGATTAAGGCTTTAAATAAACACACACAACCGGTAGAAGGTTGTAGCTGGTCACTGTTTGAGACACTCGTTCACGGTGGATAAGACGTCCTGGAGGATGGAGTTTCTGTTCTCTTTGGAGATCTGAAAGGTCACATGAAAAATAAAAACAATAAAAGGTTTGAATTATGTTTAACCTCTTACCCCCGCCTTAACCGAGCACATTTTCTCCAGTTCGGCCATACCCACATCTAAAAGCTTCTGGACTGGAGCTTACCGCCTATAGGCCAGTGTAATGCCTCAACTGAAAGCTAAGACCTACAAAACAGATCGTAACTTTTTTGTCATGTTGTCGCCGCTTTTTTGTCGCATTTTTAAATAATTTTTGAAGTGTTTTGTTCACTTTTTTGTCGCTCTTTAGTGGTTTTCTTGTTGATTTTTCGTTGCATTTTCATCACGCTTTAGTCATGTGTTTTTGTTGCTTTTTTTGTTGTGTTATTGTTGCTTTTCAGGCACGTTTTTGTCGCTCTTTTGCCACTTTTTTGCTTTTAGATTTGGGTAACGGAGTAACGGAGTTTAAGGCTGGGGTTAAGGGGTTACATACATTAAGACCAGATTATTTGAATTCAGTTTAGTTTATGTGAAATATTTTATCGCAAACTCAGGGTTCCATCACTGTACTTCCCAAACAATAATTTATTTATTTTTCCAGATGCTTGATCTGCATGTTAGATCATTATCTAAGATGATAAAGATTATTTCTAATAGGCCATTACAGTTTCCCTAAAATACTGCTCACTATGGTCTTTCTTAGGACATATTCCACAAAGCACCGACTGCACCTAAAAGCGCACTTTGTTGTAAAAACATAGACTCTGTTGTCAAAACCTGCACACATAGAGCAGATATACTAACATACAGCACAGCAATTCTCGTGTTTTCACATGAAACTGAAAATTTGCAACTAAAGATGTGTTGAATTGACTGGCAATTACCGCGTTTGCTCTGCCCAATCCCGTCAGACCTTGGAAGCTAAGCAGGGAAGGGCCTGGTCGGTACTTGGATGGGAGACCATTTTGGGAACACCAGGAAGCCTAGCGAATGTAGTGAGTGAGTGAGTGGTTGGTGGTGGTCGGAGAGGCCGATGGCGCAGACTGGTTGCCTAGCTTCCATCAGTCTACCTGTGGCAACAATAGTAGCTTACCACCCCCAAGTATGGAGTGAATGAATAATCCAGAAAAGCACTATATAAAACCGATGCATTATTATTATTATTATTAATAATATATTGCCCAGATGGTGAAAGAGTTTTGGAAACTTTGTGCAAACCATGAATTGTGATCAAGGTTTTGACAACAGGAGAATGTTTTTGAGAAATTCGTTTGATCAGTTGGTGCAATTAATGTCCTTTCAATCGAGAAAAACTGCACACAATATTCACTTTTTGTGTAACATGGGAAAACAGAGTTAACTCAAAGGATACAAACAGTAACAGCTGAAAGATGTGTTCAGGTGATGTACTGTAACTATCTAAACACAGAGATTTGTCAAAGGGAATCATTGGCCAAAAAAACACAATAATGCAATAATTTACCGTAGACCAATTAATTAACATTCAGAAAGTTTTATATAGGAAATAAACTTTGCTATAATGTCCATATTCCAATAGTTTATCTCTTCTGTGCTTCTTAAACAAACCATTGATTAATCATCACATGACCTCCTCTTACGGTAACAAACTCCCGGATCACACGCCCGCATTTACTGTAACACAGAGCTGCTAGTAATCCTCGGAGCGTTTTGCATGACGATATCCATAACCGAGTCTGGCGTGATGAATTATTTTGACATTTGAGAGCAGCCTTTGTTGTTGAATCAGTCACGCATGATTTAGAGTTAATCCTGCTATAAGAGAGGGATAATGGAGGCCATGGCCTTTCTGTCACCATGTACACAGATACTACTGGTAATAATGTAAAGCAGCGCCCTACAGAGAGAGCAGGACTAATAACAACACCAAAACTGACCTAATTCCAATGTTTTCATTTTCATTTTAAAGTAAGTATGTATTTGAAAGGGCAGCTCCAGACTATGCCAATAAGACATTTCAGACCAGACCAATTGCCACAGATATTGTTTGATTGATTTGAGCTATTATTTACAATGAGCTATTATTTAAAATATTTACATCATTACATTTACATTATCATATAAAACCAATAAAAAATAAAAAAATAAATAATAACTCAAAAGGAGTAGGCCGAAGCAAGAAAGCTTATAAGTGCCTACCCCATATTCAAAATACAATTATTGATTAGCAGCATTGATAATTCGAAGCATTTACATGTCACAGGTTGAAAAAAGTATATGAAAGTATGAAAAACATAGAGCAAAAATAGAAAAGTTTGTGATTTCTGAGTGTATTTACTTAGTTTTATAGTTTTCTCTTATTTTCTATCATTGCTTATATTACCATTCTGGTCACCATTCTATTGATTTACTTATTGTTTAAGTAGTCATAGTGTTTTAGATATACACATACATATGTATACATATATATACATACACATACATTACTAGCGTGCACATATTTATTATACATATATTATCATCACCATAATAACAATGACAATAATAGCATTCTCAAAAATATCATCTTCAAATTTATCATGTTTCTCATTGCTATCATACCTGCTTCCACTGTAATAATGTTGGTTAAGATTGTTCTGTCAGTGGTTTTTGATTGTTTTCCCTATTTATGAGGTGCGTTAAAAAGCCAGGGTATTATGTGGCAAGCTGGTAGAGGGCGGTAGCCCCCCTCCAGCGAGCCCCCACCCTGCTGCCCTAACTAGTTGATGTTGTGAACCACTTTATAATCCTATGCTGAGTGGTGCTTTAAAAAGACAAGATTTATGAGCCCGTTGAGAGGGGACCCTACAACAGGTCCACATCTCGCCTGCCCCAATTCTATTTTATTTGTAATGACCAGCGGAAGCAGGCCATAACAGCATTTTCAATGCTTGTAATTTATCACAAGTTCCTTTAATACAGATCAAATAGACTTGGTAGATAGAGTAGGTGACAATTGATTATATCAGCAATGATGTGGTATTTCACAAGTTCATAGTAATACAGATTACTTATGGAGAGTGACTGAGAGACAAGGTCAGATGTCTTCAGCATACTTCTCAAACATAGTTCTCTTATACTGTCTTTTGAATTGCTGTAGACTAGCTGCACCTTTTAAGTCTTCATCTAAATTATTCCACAGATTTACTCCTCTCCGTGTAATACAATGACTTTTTAGGGTGGAATGGCTGTTTGTAAATATTTTTCAATATGTTCCTTAAAGACTTCTGCACCCGATGCTCGATAGATACAAGTAACTAATATATTTTTCCTTTTTTCCAGAACTATCTCTACTGTCCCACATTCAAACATATGATCAATTGCTATGGTCATGTTGTCAACCAATTTTACATTGAAATCCTTGCGCACATACAGAGCAACTCCACCACCTACTGTAATTTATGTTCAGATAGTGCAATAACAGCAAAATTTAAAGTAGGTTTATGCAGATATTCTTTTATGTGCTCAAAATTAGCATATAAGCTACGACAGTTTAAATGTACTATTGGCATATTTTCTATTTATATATTATCTAATAATGAGATTTGATTATCATCATAATCCTTGCAGGTATGAGAAATGTTGTGGAAAAAGTGCATATCAGGGTCCACATCATTGAGATGATTTTTTTTGTAGTCTGTGAGTGAAAATATTTGTAGTTCAGACTCTTGAGTGTAACTTGTGTCTTCATTGTCTGATGAGGAAAAGTCAGTAGATAATGTGTCTGTCGTGTTGAATGATTAGGAATGTTTACCTTGTTTTTTCACTTGTATTTGTCCAACGTTTTTCCCGGTGTTTATACTGGAGTTGGTGTACTGGTGCGTGGACGTACAATGAGCTTATCATAGCGCAAGCAGGCAATTTCTTTTCGCTTCCTTTTGATGGATTCCGTGTAGTCCTCGTTTATGACGATTTTAGTTCCTTTGAGACGTTTTGCGCTGCAAAATTGCTTCGCAATCCTTCCAACGCAGTAGTTTGGCAATGATGGGTCTCGGCCAGTCCCTCCCGCCGTCGGGTTTCCCTACGCAGTGAGCCCTCTCCACCTCCACCGTGTGCTGTAACTGTAACTTCTCCCTCAGTAGTTGTTTGACTTTTTACTCGGCGTCGGCCCAGGTCTCCCCAGGCGACTCCAACACTCCTTCAAAGACCAGGTTGTTTCTGCTCTGTGCCTCAAGATACTCCATTTTGTCCATGATAATGTGCAAACTGTCACATACTTTATAAAAATAGTTTTGTAATGTGTTTGTGCGCTCCGAGAGTTTCAATTTCTGAGTGTCCACCTCACCTTGCGTGAACTGCAGGCTTGTTTTAAGCTCTTGAATGTCCTTTGTCTGTAAATCCATTCGGGTGTTTGTCGATTCCATGATGATTTTTATGAATCCTTTGAAGTTCTCCTGTTGATGTTGTAGTAATTCTCTGAACATGTCCCTCTGCTGCTCCATGAGTTCCGTGACTCGACTGAGGCTTAAGTAGTCCTCCTCAGTCGCCGGCTCTACTTGCGGCTTTTTCGTCATTTTTGCAAAATCAGTTGACAAAGGTATTCACCTGTTCAGAGCTAACGCTAACACAGCAGCACAATGATTAAACGACTTAGTTCAGACTGTGGAGACCTTTAAGAGCTTACATTACACTGGTGCACTCCTCAGAAGTGGGAGAAAGTGAGGGCAATTAAAAAGACAAAAAGAATGTTACAATAATGCACATTAATTAATTATAGGCTACTTGTATTTTCTAAGATTTATAGGACAAAGTAAAATTGTATAGGCCTAAACTAAACCAAATGAGACCAAACCCTAGTTCTAAAAGTTGCTATAATTTTACCATCTATTCAGAGGTTTTCAGTTGGCACACAGAGAAGATAATTGTTTTGTAACGGAAAGGTTGAGTGTAAGAATTGACAGGGGCTAAAAGGTCTACCGTCTGGGACTTTGATAATATAAAATATTTGGGCTAAATATTACCACTCTTATTATGTAAAGCCTGTACAGTTCTTACTATAAAACCTTTCGTATAGAGCAATGATACTGATGTACACGTGTGTCCTTCATTGACTAAAGGAATCTAGTCCTCTCTTGTGCGTCTGGTGCGCACAAGAAACAAAACTACTTAAAACCGTATAGATTTAATACTATCAAAGGATTTGAACTACTACAGTAAGTGCAAATAATACAGCAATGCCATGTACATTATTAGCAATGCCTTGTTACTCTAGTGTAAAATTATCATAACTTCACAAATTGAAATGGCCTTGAGCTCAACCACCCCAACATGGATTCATAACCTATGAGAAACATGCAGATTGTTATCCAGAGGGTTTTTTCTTTTGTTTTTTTGGCTGCAGAAAGTGAGCTGCTGCAATAAAAAAATCGAATATTTTGTTAATTAGAAGTCACATTTTTCTCTTTCATAAAGAGACTTACTAGTACTAACTATCTTTATACCATGCATGGCTTGACTTGTTTGAAAATACTCACAGTGAAGACCTTGACGTCACTCCTGCCCCGCACCTCTTCCACCAGAGCCAGTGGCTTGTGTTTTAGGACGGGGATGGTTCCCAGGATGGTGCAGGAGGAGCTGTCCAGAGTCTGCCTAACTGCCCTGATGAATGACTGGCTAAACAACTCCATTTTACCAATCTCGTCGATGATAAAGACTTTCCTGGCCGCACCTCCTGACCCCACCTGTCAACAAAAGAGCAGAGTGATGTCACACAGGTAACATTAATTCTCAATGAATTCTACTTTTGAATAAAAACATGGTCAAACATGGTTATTTGGATTGGGTTTCTAATGCGTACTCAAAATCAATGGTCTAATGGTATAGCTTCTGGACATTTATTCAAAATCTTATATAAGCAATAGTACAGTGCGTTTTCTCTGCTTGACCAATTCAACTTCACAACATCTCAAATAGACTCACATTTCAGTAGAAGGTAAATGAACTATGAATTACCAATACTCTACACTTACTATTCTAGATTATGGCTTTCATATTATGATCCTATGAGAAGTAAAAAATAAATAAATCAATTGTACCAGGAACCCTTAAACAAATCTAGTCAAAAATAAATAAAACTTAACTTAATCAAAAGCCATATTCATTTGTCTTTGCTTAAACTAGTCATGGCAAAACCCTAGAGCGTCAACACTCCAAAAGATGTAAATTCCCTTGATTGAAAAGCCTGTGTATTGTTCTTTTTCACAAATTTCTGTAAATAATGTTACAACATCCATGACTTTGAGCTATTATAGTAATGTAGTAATGTATTTGAACAAAAACATATTTAATTTAACAGTTTTATTCCCTTGCAGTACTCCTGAGGCCCCAACGTTGCTCACCACAGACCTATTAAAATTACAGTGTAAGCATATGTGGCCTAATATTAACTTTACAAACACACCTTGGCGTGACATCTGTATTCACATCAGCCATATGCGATGACAGTCACGGATCTTACTGAATTATTAAAAAGACGCAGCAGAGGTTGAAAGTTCACCGGCTGCGTCAATGATTATCCACAGTGCAATGTGGGTTCACAGAGCCCCAGTACTGCCCTCTATCCTACTGCATGTTTTAGTAGTGGCTTTTTCTTTTAGTGGAGTCAATGGGTGAACAAAGCTATATTTTAAGCAACAGAACAAATTGGACGGGTTTGTCCTTGAGGCAATGTCTTTTGAATGCCTGAACATGGGAATGGCCATGTGTTGTAGACATAGTGGAACCACATCCAATGCAGGCTTCACTTGATGCTAATTGTAATTATATTTTCTAATCAAGGTGTATTCTGAAATATCTACGGGCTCAGAAATATCTATTCTTATTTTGGTGCAGACAAGGATGGATTTCTAAATTAAGTTAGGGGGCCTAAAAGACGCGATGAAGACACCCTGGCCGGGATACAGTGTGCATCTATCTTATGATTAACATCAGTTAAAAAAATAAAAAGTACATGCTATAACAATTCATACACATTTATTTGTGCTTGATGCTTGTATTAGCCTCAAAGGCTATGCTTCTATGGGACTACAGTATATTACAGTAATGGGTGATTAGCCGCGATTAAAGAGTAGCTCTACGTGAGATGAAAGTGGACTCAAACATCTCCAGCTCTCGGTCTTGTGTAGGCAGCACTCCGGGCTCACTTTACATGCCGGATTAATCACGGACAGTGACAGCCAGACGGCACCAGCGACACTAAAAACGTCAGAGAGGAATTTATGCCTTTTTCAAGCTTCAAATTATTCCATCAATTCAATGGAAATCAAAGGTCTGATGATTTCTTAAAAGGAGACAGAGACAAGTGTTTTTCCTGGTGTGATCTATTGATGATGGTAATTTTGGTTAAGTACATGTGGGTCTTACATTTGAAGAGGAGAAGTTTTTAAATGCAGAGAATAGAGAGAGATCAACAGTGTCTCTGTGAGTTAATAGTGCAAGTTTTCTTTGAAGTAGCACTGACTTGTTTGAGCAGTGAATATGCTAATTGCTGTACTGCATTTGCAGATGCTGTGGCCCACCATACATTTCATTGATAAAAGGAATGCTCAATTTCAAGAATCCAAGAGAAAAGTTAAGTTGCATTAACAGGAATATCTGGTTTTAACTTTGTCAGCAAAGTTTTGTTCTTTTGGTTGCGGTTCTCTACGAGAAAGACCAATGAAGCGGCACTTATCCGTTTGCAAATGAGCTCCTCACACTTTATTCATACAATTCTGAAAAGATCACCAAAACGTCCCGTCTTTCCCCAAAATATACAGTATGTATAGATTTTTTCCAAAAGGTTTGAAAACATATTTGCACGCTTACATTTTTGAAGAGGGGAAGAACTAGGTTTTCGAATGAAGGCAAATCAACCACATACTGCCCGACTGTGTACTCCTGTCTGCCATGAGATGGACCAGCCATGTCCCTGTGAGTTAAAATAGGGATGTTTTAGTGACAACTAAACAAAGACAAAGAGTGTATACACAAAGAGCTTATTTCACATGAGATCACAATATAAAAATACCTGATTCGGGACAGGTGTCCCCTCTCCCTGTCAGAGTGACGACATCAAAGCCAACCCTCCGTCCTCCTGCCTTCACCTCCTCTGTGTAAAAACCCTCTACAGTCGCCCCTGATGACACCAGGGCCTCACAGGCCTTCTGCACCAGAGTGGTCTTCCCCACACCTGCAAACAGTACACACCGGACTGTACTTTACATGTTGTTTAAAGAAAAACATTTTATTATGTAACATAATATGTTACATAATAAATAATATTACAGACGATGACTCAAGAACCTTTATCTAAAATGGACAACTCCTGTACGACTGAAAGCTTACACAGACATAATTATGTTACATAAAACAGCACAGTGGGTTAATGCTCCGCATCACAGAAAAAATTAGGTCCTGGATTCGATTCTCAGACAGTGTGGGCCTAGCTGTGTGGAGTTTACATGTTCTCAATAGGTTACCCAAAAGGGATAAAAGTAATTAATCTTCCTAATCCAATCGAATCTTCTAGTCCTGGTTTAACCCATGACCTTAATTAAAACAAGACAATACAGCCACAAGTCTATGCCACAATAACATCAAGTTTGTATTATCTGAACTAGTTTGGCTGCTTGTGAACCTCAGTGCATACAAAATTAGCTTTACTTTATACTTGCTTTAGTTTCCTTGAACAACCCATGCTTCATTTCAGTGTTTAGTAGTCAATATAGATCCATCTTTAAGAGAAAAACTAATATCCACATTATCAATATAATTTCCATAGTCTACTTAACAATTCGTTAAAAAAGCCTTGTATAGCAAGCCACCAGGTCATTACAATATAGTATGCGTATACTATTACTAACCTACAGTTTACAATAACGACACGAGTTATTAAAAAACGATTAGTTATAGTCAGTGCCCTGCTAGAAAGACGCAAGCTGTCGAACAGAAAGCTTCGTGAGTCGTGTGGATATTAGGACTAAAAATGTCCTTTACTCACAGAGGGGTTTGAATTACCTGGCTGTCCTGTCAAGAAAACGTGTTTGATCATTTCACTTCATTCACAACATTCGCCCATAGCCACGCTGCTGCTGAGGCACTTCCGTACACACTGAGCTAGCGCATGCGCAATGATACCCGTAATACAACGTTGTAAAATATAGGTTAATCGAATCCTCTCTAACTGTTTGACAGTGGTAGTAAAATATTCAGAAACCTCTTCTCTATTTTTAGCTCGCATTGTCTAGACCTCTGCGTCACTAATTTATTTGTTACATTCTACATTAAGGGTTGCAGCTAGATTTATGCATAGTTAGTTCCACCCAGATTTAATAGTTTATATAGCATGCACAAATTAGTACTTTTCACTAACCTCATTCCGTTTTTGACTTTGAAAATGTTCATTGTGAGATAATCAGCATGGACAATAAAGTGTACTACAGTAATTACCAATCTATCATGACATTCATTTACATGATAGACAATACCCTTTCATTCAATAAGGAAATATCAGCTTGTCTCTAGTCTTTTATAATTTTCATGCACATAACCATGATAAACATAGATAAAACTGGCACAATTTTCATAATGTTTACTTTATTAAAATTTTGAGGAAGGCCTAACTGTAAGACATGTACAGTTGTTATAGGTTGCTTTTTGCTTCATGCAGCACAATATTACCTAATAGAAAGGAATTAAACCCGATTTGACATTTAAATGTTGCATAAAATGCAGTTACATAGTGTACCCGGGTAGTTTGTGTGCCACTAGCTCAGAAATGTGCTTATACCCCTTTCTGAAATCAAGAGTCCCAAGTTCATCATCTTCCTCCGTTTTATGATCAAATGATGATTCATCAGAAATCTTTTGTATAGTCTGTCTACTTTTGTCTATTTCACTTCTATGATCTCCTGATGATTGTAAGCTTTCTCCAGAGCTCCTCTCCTCTCTGCTACGGTCTCTAAATAGTTTTGCTGAATATGCAGATAGTTTTGAGGATGCTCTGTCTCGGTCTCCATCCTCGGAGGAAAAGCTGACCCCAAAGGTCTGACGTTGAATCGTGTAACTCCCTCTAAGAGCACTTTGTGGAGACCTGGATGCTTTGATCGGGACAGGAATCACTGGTCTACTTTTAATACTCCTTTGAACACTTTCTGGGCTAGAGTCTGATGAAGATCTTCGCAGGTCTGAATGGGACTTTGGGGTCTTTGGTCTCTGCAGTTCTGGACTGTGAATCATGGGGTCTGGCGAAAAGGCATCACTTGGCTCAAAGCTGTTAAAGTCATCAGCATAGTCGTCCTCTCCCCCGCTGCGATCAGAAACGGAAGAATCCACACTGCTACGGCTACTTCCTGAATGTTTCCCCGTGTGGCTGTCAGAACTTGATTGATTTATTTTCACCATGTTGTCGCTCTCAACTTTAGTGGGTATGTGCCTGGAGGGACTTCCAAAGAGCAACATTTTTTCCGCAATGCTTCCACCTTCTTGTGGTGTCCCTGTAGGTGTAGCAGCATCCAAATGTGTCCGGTTTTCTACAGTGACTTCCTGCAGCGTCGACTCAGCTGTGATGTTCCGAATCACTGTCTCTATATTTTCTGCCAGCTTTGAACGTTTGGTAGACCTTTTGGCTGATTTTGTAAGCTTTTTAACAACTTTGGATTCTCTGTTTGTATTAAGTGGTGTCTTGCCCTCAATTAAACCTACACATTCTCTTTGTTCCCCGATAGCAGGACAGTTTTGCTTCAGTCTGAGATCAAATGACTTTGTTGTGCCATATACAAGCTTCTTCTTTGGAGTACTTCTCCTCTCTCCTTGTATTGGTGTGGAACAGTGTCTCGGAGAGTATAAATCATTCAACTTGGGACTTGCAGCTTGTCTATTTTTTGTTTCATTTTGTAATTTTCTAGATGTGTTCCTCTCCACAGCTGATGTCTCTGTAGATGCAGGTTTGTATATCCAAGCCAAGTTGGGGTGAATGTTCAGAGGTTGATTGGCGTTGGAAGAATTTAGTAATGAAAGCTCAACAAGTAGAGCATTGAGCAAAGGCATCTGTTGCAAGGCTTGACCCATGACATTTGGGGTCACATCAACAGGGACTTGCTGCTGTTTTTGGACTGAATTGGCTACATAGTGTTTCTGTTCCTTTAGGTGCATATTTTTATCAGTCTCCTCTGTATCCTCAAATGCAAAAGCGTCCAAGTTTGATTTCAGTTGTTTGCGACCCTCCTCTTCAGATTTAGCTCTTTCCTCTGCTGAGTTATTGTAATACAGATGTGGTGGGCAAAATACAGACATGTCCTCTCCATAGCTGTCAGTTTCTTGGCACTTTGAGGCAAATGTCTCCTGTTCTGAGGCTTCCCCGTTCTTGGAAAGCTTGCTCCCGTCATCTGGATTTGACTTTTGCATATTTTCCGAATCTGCACTTAGCTTTTCTGCTTCTTTCTTGCCGTTACTGTCTTTCAAACATACACCAGTAGTGTGTTTTGAGTCCATTTTGCTTACATGTGGCAGTAGGCTACTTCCCAGACTCAAAAGTTTGTAGCTCAAGGAGATGGTCCCAACTTTCACCCCTTTGAGGTTAGATATACCAACAGTGCCTCTTTGTCCATGGGAGGAGGGAGTAGACACACCTCGTTCAGCCACATCTCGTCTGATTCTGTGCATGACATTTGCGAGGGAAATCTGAGAGCTGCCAACAAACTTGGGCATTTCTTCTTTGACATCCAGCACCATTGCGTAGAGAGGCGTGCTTGACAAATGACGATGCAGCGAATCCATGTTCATTTTGAAGAAACAAGCCTTGCCTCTACTGAAAGTATGTTCACCTTCTTTCCCATTCACCTCTTTGTGTTCGGGTTGATAAATAATAAGCGTTGGGAAGTCCAGGAGACGCAGCGCCACAGCCAGCTCGTCCGACACCTTTGTTTCTCTATCCACGTTAATATTATCCACCAGTAGCTCAAACGAGAATAAAGTTTCCATTTGAGTGTTTTCCTGCATTTACTGTTTCGCGTGAACTGTGTAAACTTTAAAAAACACGCTGATAATATCCACAACTGGATAAATATGGGCTAATCTGCTGCTAAGCTTCTCAGCTCCATGGAAACAACCGTCGCACAGTCGCAGATGGGCTACGTCATTAAACGAAGGGAATCATGGGAAATGTAGGAGGTGCAATTCTTGGGGGAAAAATTATATATATAAAAAAAAGAATAAAAAAAGGACTGGGCATGTATTACTATATATATATATAACATAACTATATATGTATATATTTTTTTTAAATGCTTGTTTTTCCATTTGCTGTCCTGGGTGCAAACCATGCTCCAAACTTGAATGATGGTTGTTCTACTTTGAGAGACAATTATTATTATTATTATTATTATTATTATTATTATTATTATTATTATTATTATTATTATTATTAGTAGTAGTAGTAGTAGTAGTAGTAGTATTAGTATTAGTATTAGTATTAGTATTACTTATTAGTATTAGTATTATCATCATCATCATTATTATTATTATTTTCTATTATTATTATTATTAGTAGTAGTATTATCATCATCATCATCATCATCATCATCATCATCATCATCATCATCCTTCTTCTTCTTCTTCTTCTTCTTCTTCTTCTTCTTCTTCTTCTTCTTCTTCTTCTTCTTCTTCTTCTTCTTCTTCTTCTTCTTCTTCTTCTTATTATTATTATTATTATTATTATTATTATTACTACTGAGGATATTTATATCTTTTGCATGGCTGGGGGTGTGTTACACGGTTAAATAACTTTTTTTGTTCTTAAAGTAAAGGGCTTTCTAGTTTAACTTCTACTTTATTTTTGAAATCCTATGAACCCTTCTTGTTTTGTTTTCTTCATGTGTTTGTATTCCACGGATGACTTTCTACACTTCACCAGATGGTGCCACTGGTGGGCTTACTGAGCTTAACAGACCAAAATAGTCTGACTGACTGAGCGCATGTTTGGAGACGAGTTATAGTTTGCGCTCCATTTCTTTTTTGCTGAGCTCCTTCAAAACAATTTACGGTCTCCGTGAAAATAAATATTTAAAAAAACATTTCCCCCCCAATGCAAGGTAAGCTCACTGGCAATCAGGCTCGAGTGGGCGGAGTCTCGGTCCTTGTGTGTTGTCATCGCGGAGAAAGGTGCTGGATGCATATCGCTATGGTCTAGTACTTCAGTTTGGAGGCTGCGACTGAGCGAGAGCGATGTGAAGCAGACGAGCGCCACTACAGCTGCGTTTGACCTTTTTACGGATAACTAACACCGTTCTTCACTCATCGACCAGGCCTGGGCATCACTTATGAAAAGGTACGAGACTTCGCGTTTTCCCTTTTCTGGAAATGGAGCAAGTAAAAGTAGGAGTGTGGAGAGTAGAGTGTGACCAGCCAGACGCGTTCAAACTCATGGGCTGTACGTGGCTGCACTGGCTCAACACAAAGGATAAAGTTACTTTCTGTCACCGAGCGCAATGCAAACATAAAAGGGAACGCTATGTTTCTGCTGAAGTTTATATTTAGCCCGCATTACTTTCTGTTTTACGAGTTCAGCACTTTGAACTGAGGACGCGATGACTTGTCATCCACCCTCTTTATTTATGATACAGTTGCTTTTCACTTGTAACCACGTTTGTCACATAAATCCAAAGTAATTGCATGCTATATTAAACTATTTGTTTGCAAGTGTATTCTCTCCTTCTCATTATAACGCACACAGTACTTAATTCTTAATTGGTTGTCGTGTGTTTGTGTCCGACGGTGCTGTAGCCTATAAAATAATGTGTTGCTGAAATATTCTTGAATGAACACATTGAGTTTCAGTTCTCTTACTAACCAGATGGGGGCAGTAGACGCAACACTGTCAGGCAGGTTTTTGTGTAATAAAGCCTTTATGTGCCCATTTGGAGGCTACAGGCAATGATTAATTTCCCACACAATGGGGTTATCCATTAACTTTATGGAAAACAAAGTTGAGTGTGTTTTGGTGTATTTCCTTATTTCCTTTTGTGCATGTTTTATTTACATTTGCAACAATGTGTAGCTGACTATGTGTTTGAATAGAATACTTCCCCTGTCATTCCAGCTGTTTGTCTTTTACATAAATTATACCTGGATGTTTTTTTTGTATACACAGTGCAATGTTTTGGCTGCTGCTGAGTACTGTACACCCCACAGGGACATAAACAAAGCGGACGTTGTTTGCCTTCCAGCTCCTATCTTTTTCAGTTTTCCTGAAGGAAGTTTAGCCTCAAGAGAACCACTTTTTTTTTTTATAAAGGCTAAAGCTCAAGCCCCTTTCATTGTTTGTTAAGCTCCAGACACAACTACCAGACTTATTTAAGTGAAAGTTTCCATTAGGAATATAGTTTTGCAAGCTTTTGTTTAATAGTTCCCTTTGGAGGAGATTAAGATATCTAAACACAACGCACCATTATTTTTGGATAGACCCCGTGTCTGCCTGGGAAACATTTTTTGCTGTGCACTAATGGCTGAATTAGACACAAGAGGGCTTTTAACATAACTCCGATGTGTTGGACCATTTCATTTAGGACCAACAGTGTTTGTCTTAAGGCCCCCAGTAACTACAATTTGTCTTGCTGATAGGTTGTACACATTTTATTGTACCATCCACAAAGGCCCATGTATATACACAACTGACTGATTGTTATTTCACCCTTTTACAACTACACATTGTGGATGTACAATACCCAAAACTCTGAAAAGGTGTGATAGGCTCCACTCAAGAAAAGGCAGTGAATCAGCTACAATCTGATATTACCAGGGGCGGGTAGTACTCAGTTAGAGTAGTTTTTTATCATACGGTACTTTTTACTTCTACTTGAGTAAAATTATATGGAAGTATCTGTATTCTTACTTGAGTAAAAATATCTGTTACTTTTTCCACTGTGAGTTAATATTTAAGCGGCAAATGCTTCATTTTATCTGTAAAATAGATGTAGATCGTTTCGTGCTCCTTGTTTTTTAGAATTATTTAGTTTTTCTGTATTTTTATGCTATTTTCTTGAAATTTTCTTTGGAAACATCACAAATTCCACACTATTTCATGCTTTGTTTCACACAATTTATGGCGTCATTGAAAATAATCTCAGTTACTCAGTACTTGAGTAATTGTTTGTACTTTAGTTAAATTATTTCAGGGTGACATTACTCTTACTCAACTAAATATGTTGGCTACTCTCCTCTGAATATGACTGACACATGAATTGATGTGTACTGTCTACAAAAGTTGATAACAACCACATTAAGATGCTCATTTACCCCAGTTAATACATTTTCTGCATGAAATTTTATCTGTGCATTTACGCTAACTTTACTTCAGCAGAGTATAATGTATCTGCCAGATCATGTTTTCATATTTGTCAAATGAGGGCATATGTTTGCTCACAACTGTATATACCAGGACTAACTATGGCTACCTAGGGTCTTTATTAGGACTATACACGTCTAAAGCTTGGAATGAACAAAATAGGACTCAACTGGAGAAATCAAGAACTAAACCAGGATTATACCTGGAGAAATTGGCAGTGAACCAGTTCTGAAGGCCCATACAAAGTCAAAACTAAGTGTAATCCAGGTCAACAGGACAGAAACTGGCTTAAACTATATGACTAAGGAAGCGCTTAACTTAACAAGGACTTGCTCAAACCCAGGTCCTCCAAGTATCTAAAGCAAAAGAGATTAAATTGGTAATTTATTGCTTACGCCAAGGATTGAAACATATGTAGCACAAGAATTAGACTTGTGGTTGTTATTGCAGGGGCACATCTCTTTAGGAAGCTGTGATAATAGCAGCACCAGAGAGTGTCCTTCTTGAGTAGGACTCCATGGTATCTCTGCATCAATAGGGCACAAGAAAGAGCAAGCCCTGGAGAAGAAACCTCTTCTTTATTTAACAGCAGCGCCTTCTGCATGACTTCACAATGGGGTAATTGAGGCGGATATGTCTTTCAAAAATAAAGTTATGTGGACAATTTGTGCTTTGGCTGAACAATAAGGCACCTCTCTGGATTTGACAGAGAAGAGCTGCCCTGTGATATGCCTGCAAGCGATATCCAGTTGTTGTCATTGCCGGGCTGTTTAGGTCGTCTCAGGGCCTCGTGGGTATGAAGATATGACACTAGAGTTACAATGCTTGTGTTTATGTCATGGTATTGCCATAATAGAGGCAGGTTTTCGGGACTTTGCCCAACATTATTTCAAGCTTGTCTTGTTAAAGCAATTCGTCACATCTGGATGGTCAGTGAGCTCGTTTTCCTTTCTTTGTTTTGTGGCTACAATTGTCGGCTGCCACAGCGTTGACCAACGACAAGAATGTGAACCAATTGTATCATGATGGCTCCCAATTGAATAGCTTTAGCACATGTCAAACTCCAGCCGCTGTGTTGACTGTAATGAAAGTGAGAAATGCTTCCTCCTCGTGTAACATTGCACTTGCATAACTGCCCAATTACCTCCATCATGGGATATCCAGTCCTTTGATTTTTGACGTCTGTTTCTTTGTTGTACAATGCTTTAAAGGCTCACGGTCTTAAGCTATTGGAATGTGGAGGATGTTTGTCTCTTAACCCCGGCTTAACCGACTACATTTTCTCCAGTTCGGCCTTACCCAAATCTAAAAGCTTATAGCCTACAGGCCTTCGTTGAAAGCTAAGACCTACAAAACTGATCTAAATGAATTTTTTCCTTGCGTTGTTGCCGTGTTGTCAGCTGGGTTTTTTCACTTTTTTGTAGCTTTTTGTTGGGGTTCTTTTTATTGTGTTTTCAACCCATTTTTGTCACTTTTTCATCTGATTTTTGCTGCTTTTCGTTGTTTTATTGACACGTTTTTGTATTTTTATTGTATTTTTGTCACTTTATTGCCGCTTCTTTGTGGCTTTTTTATCACTTTTTTTGTCACATTTTTGTCACATTTTTGTCACTTTATCATTGCTCTTTTATTGCTTTGTTGTTGCGTTTTCACCCTCGTTTTCCTTTTCGTTTTTGTCGGGATATTGACGCTTTTTTTCAAGAAGATTTTAGATTTGGGTAATTCCAAACTGGAAAAAAATGTGCTTGGTTCAAGTGAGGGTAAAGAAGTTAATGGTTTAATAGAAATTTTTGAAATAAATCATATTTTGTTCAATGATATATAAGTGTGTAATGCTACTATACTGTTAACATTTGAATTAGCTTAGTATTGCTTCGTCTACACCAGGGCTAAGCGATGTGAGGCCCGGGGGTTAAACGTGGCCTCTCAGAATACATCCTTTGAATTTGCCCCGTAGCAAACCACACCCGTATTTGTCAAAAGTGGTGCTTTTGACCAGGAGGAAAAAAAAGCGGCTTGAGCAAATTTGCCTACCCCCGATCTACACGGTACGCCCCGCAGTTTGATGTAGGATTTTGGACCAATAAAGAGAATAGTAACTCCCACTTTGAGGAACATGCTATTCTTGTGTTGTGAGTGCAGGCCTCATCAGCAAATGTTAACTTCTTAACAAAGTTCTGTCCTATAATTCATTCCATACCCCTCCAGCTCCTCCTGCAGACTGGATGCATGTGACGGGGATCATAGGGGGTCCTGGTTTGATCTGGGCTGGCTGACTGAGCGCCTCTCTGGCCCGCACTCACAATAGGCCCCTCCAGCCCAAATCCTGTTGCTCTAGATCCAGCCAACCAGCACACAGGGGGATCACATGCTGCCCGCTGCTGTTGTGAGAGTTCAGACGGGTTCTACTCGCCTCTGTTTTGATTGCAGTCTGGCCTTCTGAAAGGATTAGGCCCACTCATCACTGTCAGGGAAAGCACAGATGCCGTCATTTGCTTGCCGTTTTTTGTACAAATAATTGATCCCATGGTCCAGTTGGGGTTTGCTGCTTGTGATGGATGTCGGTACAGCACTAGACGGACATAGACAAGTGGAAAGAGGCTGTTTTGGAATGATTTATCATTGGATGTAGCCATAAATATGGTACAGAAATGTATACTGCTATAGGGAATGGAGTTATATACTGTATGTCACAAGCCTTTGCCTTTATGTTCTTTGTTCCTGTCCCAGTCCTGGAAAACGAGCACAAAAAAGCCATGCAGAATATGACCTGTGATAATTCCACACTATTTTAATCATTAATTTTGATACAAGCTATTCTCAATCTTGTGAGTGCAAAGGCATGGTTGAAATGCAAAACCTGAAGACCACGCATAGATATTCATAATTCAAAAAGAATAAACTCTCAGTTGATCAACCTGACAGGACACCTTTTGTTTTACGCTTTGTCATTTCTCAATCCCTTTTTCTGTGGGACACAGAACATCGTGACATTAAGTTAACAGACTCTGTGCATGTTGACATTAGGAGACCAACATAATTCAATCCTTTGTGCATCTCCATTCACCCATGCCAAGACTCATCTCCATCTCTTTTATTCCTCGCAAATCTCAAAATGTCATTCCTTGAACAACTCTCATCATTTTCCAAGATCATGTTGCTCTAACTCTTTCAAGGTCGCCATGTTTCTCACGATTGTATCCCACCACTCCACACATTCTTACAGCTACTCGTGTGTAATCAATGTAATGGCATTATAGCAGCATGTTTAACAGCTTGCTCGGGCCCTGGCATATGTCGTTATGCATCTCTGGGATCCATGGAGATGCCAACAGCCCACTGCAACATGGGCCATCTTCTTCCCACTTCATCTAAGCGATATGTTATCAATAAGGCGCATTGCTTCAGGATGTATGCAGATTACTGTCCGTCTCATGTCGCACTGTGAGTGTATTGTTGGTTAATCTAGTGGTTTAGTGGCTTGTGTTCAAATGAATGCCAGGTTTATGTTATTCAATTATTGTAGATGCTTTGTATGAAACCTCTTAAGTTGAGTGGCTTTGTAGGGCTTTGTCAGTACATTCTTGGACATGCCTCTGTGTGCTTTTATGTTTGGGTGCTTTGTTTCTGAAAGGTAATACGATTTACTTTGATAGCTATTTGAGTGAAGGAATATGGAGTGCCTCTATCCTTTATTTTATTCATGATTTACTTTGAATTGTTTTGTTAATGTAAAGTTCTGTTTCTGTGTTCACATTGTTACTGAAACAGGAAACAGTGATACACAAAATAACCTAGCATCTTTAAATGGCAAACATTTTTTTGTAACACTGAGATGTTGAGAGATAAATGCCATAGTAGATCCACAAAGGAGGTGTTTTTTCAGACTTCAAATACATTTAAGACAGCTGACTTTGAACTGCCCCAACTGTGCACCTTGTGCAAAGATACAAATGTCTAGAGGGCAAGTTTGTGAATGAAGCAGATGGTGAAGTGACACAAGTTAAATGCTTGTCTTGCTGTTTGCCAGTTGGACCCTGTCAAGCCAGGTCTGACCCAGACCTGCTCCCCTGACTGTCCTGGGACACTCAGACCCACTGGAGGTGAAAGGGCTGATCTTGTGCTGACAACCCTGCCATCGCTGCATGCTTCTGCACACTAATGGAGGGATGCAGGAGATTAGATATATCTCCAGATGGACACACAATGACATCAACAAAGTTACTTTTGCTATTCTATATTTAGAATTTGGTGCGCAGTTTGATACTTGTTGATTTAGACATGATTGTGTAAATGTTTGCTATAGATAATATAATAGGCTGTCATTTTAGAAGATGGAAAAAATATATACAGAAAAATACTTTACTTAACTGTGCTTAATCCACTGAATGTTTTTCAAGAGATAGCAGACCACGTACCAGAAACCCTGCATTACTTGGATGACCAGCTAGTTTTCTGACTGATAAACCAACATTTCCCCTATATCCTGAATATATATGTTTTAATGCTTTGTGACAAACAGTAGATATGTATGTGACATGCTGACCTGCCCAAAGTCTATGTGGGATATTATTGTGTCCTATGACCAGCTTAGACCACTCAGCCGTGACCTCAACAAAGTCTACATGTTTTCTGGACTAAGCTCCCTCTCTGTGCTCCCCCTTCTTTCTCCTCTGTGTCTCTCTCTCTCTAACATTGGCAGACAGCGTTGTGTATATGATCCGTACAGTAGAGACTGTGGCATACAGCTGTGACCTATCCTACTAACACAGATGTAGCCAGAAGATGCTGTCCATCTGAGAAGAAAAGCCATTAATCCTCTTTTGGCAAACACAACTGAGAGAAGTGGGTCAGTATTTCACCAAGACAGTTCACGTTTTGTAATAAGCAAAACATTACATAACTTTATACATTTCTAGTAAAATATAATTTTAGCTCCATTGCTTTTTACTGCCAAGTGATCATGCCATCAGCCTCTTTAGGGTTTTTATCTCCAGGCGTCATCATGTCACATTAAGTCACAATGCAGCCAACACATGTCTACTGACCTACTGGAGACAAGCTCTGCCCTTTGCGGATCAACAATGGAACGCAATGACACAGCGTAATAGTAGCACTATTCAAGAGTGGATACAATTTGATATGTGTGCAGGAATATCTCACATTTTTCTCATTCAAAAGTGACTTTACAGGACTTTGCATTGTTAATGTGATGCCCGGAGCTTTGTTATGCTATGGAAGTCTGGAATCACTGGATTGGCGCAGGCGTTTGATAATGTTAATTTAATTTATGAGTTCAGAGTCACCGGTGCACTAATACATGCATGAATTCTGGTATTGGGGAAAGCTAATAAGAATCCAACGGAGTATTGAGAGAGCCTGCAAACCCTTCAAGAGGCTTTTGCTCTGTCTGTTGTTATTCTTAACCTGTTTAACCTGTTTGCCAATCATTTTTGGAACCCAGGTTATGCTGAATTGATATGCTGAAAGCATTTTCATGCTTTTAACAATATTATAATGCTGTTCACTCATGAAAAATCATACTGGGAGCTGTTTGTTTGTTTCATTGATGCATGTGTTTTGAGTAGTCCTGCACGTTTTCAGTCCGTCTCCTGTTCAGGAGCTCAGGCTTATCCAATTTGAGAAAAGAAACATCAATGCTCTGTCAAAACAAATAACACATTTCATAATTTAATGTTTTGCTTTTTGTTGTTATGCTGTGTGTTGCCATACTATGACATCAGCTGCATACTCTAAAGTGTCCAAAAGGATTTTATAAAGCATAGTAGGACCTTTAAAGCATTAGCATCTTTCTATATACTCAAGCATCTACAACAGGAACACGAGGAATGTGGCTTGTTTCCTTTTATCTGTTCCCTGCTTTATCAGCCGTACCGACTGCACAGACTGGCATCCGGACATGCTCCCATCATGCTTCGTTTCACAAAGCCAATGACATCAAATGCCACTCCCAGCGCATCTCTGTCATACATTATAGATTTGCCATGGTAAAAGAACATAAAAAGAAACGCGCCTTGCTTTGATAAATTACCTAAGAGGCCGCGTCTTGTTCTCTTGGGGCCTCATTAGTTTCTATATCAGGAATGTTGGGAAATGGCCAGGGAAATTTGCTGACCCTCCCTGATGTTTTGTCTTCATATCTGTCACTGTGATACAATGGCAGTGGATGAGCGCTGGCCGATCATTAACCCCGTGGTCGGAAAGTCCAAGGACCAGTGACCAGGGATGACCTACAGGGTTAACCCAGGCTCAGTGCACCCTCGGCGGCGGGCTCACAGTCGGGACAACTATGACCCCTTTAGTCCCGGCCAGCACCAACGGGAGATAAGAAGGGATTTGGTTTAATGCTGCTGTGCATACCTGCTTCTTACTGTAGCGAGAAATAAAGGGTCATTTGGAGCAAGCCACACCAGAGCCAGAGCCCAGACATTTTTATCTGCTGTCTGTTCGTCTGATGAGTTAATGCAATGAGCGGGAATGTCAGTTAACCCTTGATATGAGCAGCATTGTGCATTGTCCACAAGAACAATGGCGTGACTGTCAGCTTCAGGGGCCAAGATCATATGCATATTATTTTTTATTTGAGACCTGTACTGACTTCTTCTTCTTTTTTTGAATAAAATTGTTATGTTCTTGCAGACATTTGTGGATAAAATTGATTTATTTATTTACTATAGACATAGCAATGACACTGGACAAACCAGATTAATTGTTTTAACTGTTATAGCACTTTTAATGGTCAACACTTGACCTTATGGGGGGCCAAAACTTCATACAACAGCATCATTGTAAAAGGTTTGGCTCTGCTGGTTTGAGCTCTCTACTAAAGATGTTAATGCTAGTCTGCATTTTTAGTTCAGTGGGGGGGGGAGTTCCACAGTCAAGCCCCCTCAAAGGAGAAGCTTGACTGTGCAAAAGATGTTTTGAACTTGGGAGCACACAGTCCCCTTTTGACTGAGGCTGTGGTGAAGGGTCTGAGAGAGGCCTAATGTCTCATGAGACTAGCTTGGTGGTTATAAACTTATCCCTGTGAAAATTTAGAAATGCTTCAGAAATGAGTTTGGGCCACAAATAACAGTTTAAATGTACACGCTCCCTTTTTAAGATGTGATTTTGACATCATCCATGTCGATCCATACAATAAATATTGCTCATCTGAGTGAACCAATAGTTACTGAACTGGCTTCGGTTTCTAAAAATTAACTTGTCTTGTCTGTTCAATGACATTTAAAGAATAACTAAGTAACTGATTTACCTTAATAAATCCTTTCGTAGTCCCTCTGGGGGTAATACAAGTGTTAATGGGATGATTGGGGGGTCTTTCATCTCCCCCTGGTGTCTCTGGCCAGAAAACCACAATTGCAACTTTCCCTGCACCGGGTCGGGGCCACCAATACACATTAATGGATCACGAAGAAGATGCTAACAGGCTAACGGGAAAGCTAACTGTGGGCTAGCGCCACTTAAACAGTATTTACAGCCAAGTTTGAGTGAAAAAATTATCTCCATTGTGTATTGGATGTACAATATCCCTCTTCCCTTTGTCTTTTCTATCAGCGTAGTATTTATTCTCCAAGACATTAATGAGTAAAAAACGCAACATGTTATGCCACCTGCAGTGGCGCTTATGGCCTCTACGGCATGAGTTACTTAGTTCTGCTTTAAGACATGTGTCACTTTTTAGGATGAGTAATTGTGTAATTACTGTATAATGTAATGTCTACAGACAGTACTGAGTTCAATGGGTTTAAATTGGGTGGAGCGTCTGCATAGCTGTCAGTTCAAGTATGTCAAGTTGCCAGTTAGGTTTATGACTGCGACAACATTTGACTTCATAAATATTGTTGGTTCTTGATAGTTAAGCTGTCAAGATAAATCATGTATAACAACCAATTTTGACTTTCAATTTGATTCAATGGTATTTCTTTGGCAAGGGATTTATTAAGTTGCAAATATAAGTCAAAATTTCCACTGCAGAATGAAGATAAAACGCATAACACAGCATTTCTATGTGATTTCTTCATCTCCTTCCACAGTTGCTTGTAGGTCTGTTTCTCATATCGAGCAGCCCTAGTCTTTTGTGTCTTTTAGTCTTAGTCTTAGTCCTTTAGGTTTTAACATAGTCAAGACATCATCAAGACAAAAAATCCTAATCCTTGACCGTGTCTCCTTTTGTACAAACATCTGCGCCCTTGACTGTCAAATTGACCTGAACTGTGGAGCGAATGGCCGCTGGATGAGTTGTTCCGAAGGCTGAGTGCCGCGACTTGTTTTGGGAGAGAGCTTGATTGTAATTAACAAGTCAAATGGAGCAAAGCCGTGACAGATGTGCCATAAAGTGCATTGCTCCAGTCCAGCCCGCATTAGGCCCTGATCTAGTGCTTGTTGAAGTGCGTAGCATCCCTTTCCGAGCCTCATTGTGACCTTTTAGCAGAAACATTACAGCAAAATTGTACGTAACACAACATGTAAATGAAGTACTGATAACAAATAGCTGATTATAAGTGCAAAAACTATGAAACTACGAAATGCAATTAAAAATACTTACTTTAACTTTACAACTGTGATGAAAATGACCCAAAAGAGATTAATTGCAGTAAACCCTATCCTTGAAAACATATTTCATTTCCCGGCTTATGAGGAAGTTTGCAGTTTTTCATTGTAGCAGGAAGGAGCTTTCTTCTTTATAGTCTTCTTTTGTTTTTTACCAACTCAGTGACATCAGACAAATGAGCCGGAGCGGTCATGGCCGGTAGTTTGTCTTTGTGATTTTTAAAAAGCGCCTACGAAGCAATTGCAATGTTGTTTTTGGTCCAATTTCAATCCCTCATGAATTAAATGCTAATGAGTTTATTTTTCGTGAATATTTTGTGGTGGGAATTCCCTGAACTGTTGCAAAACCCGGGTCATTAGCATTGTATTTTTGCATAGTGAAAAATTAGAGCGTGGCGGAAACAAACAGCATTTTTTTCCCTCAAACGAAAAATATCTTTCATTTGAGTCATGCCGGAGCAGTGTTTTGAACGTGAAGCCTTTGCATGTTTGTGTACGTGCTTTTGTATGCTTGTGTACTTTATTGTCACTGTAGGGAAATGACTTAAAGCCTCTGAGGGCTCAGGAGCAGTAGGGCAGCCACAGTGCAATGCCCAGGAACACAGAGCCAGGTTCATGGTCAGGACTTTGAGCTCACACTGTAGAAAACCTCTTGAAATGCTGCAGACATCAAACCTAGGACCTTCTTTCTGTGACCGCCATAACTGAGTTGTTTAAAATGCAACTGCATGAGACCATAAACTACACTATACTATACAGGAAAAAAATAAACTGTTGTGCAGATGGTTGACGACAACAGGACTAAAAGAGTATTATAATACACAGAATATAACATGCCTGTCCCTACGCAAGGCAAACTCGTGATAATAATGTCAATCGTTTTGAACAACTTTAGATTAGTATTGGAACCTATACCTAAAAGAACTACAGTGTTAACCTGTGTCATCTCTAATTACATCTTCAAAGTAAGATTAACAACGTAGTAATGCTTTTTTAGGTATACTTCGTCCTATCAAGTGTTTCTTTTTCTTTGGTTCATTCTATAAACATCTGTAACAAATATACCAAGCTGCGGTGTTATGCATTTAAATGCTCTTCTTGGTAAATGTTGCTAAATCTAAGTTTAAAAGTTTAATAATCTGGGTTCTATCTAAAGTCAATGTGATCTAGACCTTATAATTTATTATGTTACGTAAATTTATATTGAATTGAATATAGGCAAATATAAGCTTTATTGCTTCCGCCTACTCCATTTTGAGCATCCACAATTGTATATGAATTTTGAAAGACAAAATGAATTAAAATTGCTCAAACAAACTAAACTAAAAGTTCAATAATAACGGCATAAGTCAGAATAAGTAACTTCATATTATATTTAATAGTAAATACATAGTACACTAGTGCCCCGTTACTGTATTAAACACACAATTAAACATCTTGTATTATGTCTCCTTTGTGTCCATTCACTGAGGCACGTACATGATGTTGCATGTGATCTATTCTTGTATCTTGCTGTTATCGGGGCAATACTTGACAGTGCTAACATACTGGAGTCACTGGAGTGTTCAAAGTCTTTTTATAAAGTGAAGAGAGGAGCTGAACTGTAGTAATCCCGTATCCAACCTGGCCTTTCCCTTCAAGTCTGCTATGTTTAAGAAGCCTGGATGCAATGGGAAGCTAGAGTGAGATCTTGCTTGTGTTTTCTCCTTTCTAAGCAGCGGCGTTTGGACTGGCTGGCTTTTATGCGATCTGTAAAGGGCCTGTTGACAGAGGATAATGATCTGGAGTGACAGTGACCTGATTTTTTTTTTCTTCTTCTTCTATCGTGTCTTGCTCATGTAATCGTCTGACGGTGCGCAGGAGATCAGCCCCTCACCCTCCTCCGGCCTCTCCCGCTGGCAGTGAAGTGCAATGAAATGTGCCGCGGACGTTTAGAGGTTAGCCACGGGGGTGTACTAGTAGCGCAGAGAAAGGCCTTGAGGCACTAGATGTTTCTTTTATTTTGGGAGAGGACAAAATGAGGGGAAAACAAGTTTGGGAAGCCTACAAGGACACAAACAACCATATTGGGCATTGTTAAAGTGGCATTTCTCAAGCTGTTACCACTGGCATAAACAAACCACTGATTTATTACACAAACTTAGAAGAAACCATAAATCGGCTTGTTTAGTCATAAACACATTAAGTCTCATGTTCCTAATAACTAAGGACCCCCTAGTAACTGTTTTACCAATGATGGATTGTGAATGAATCTTATTAAAAATCACGCTTGGATAGAGACTTTGTTATGAATGGACAAATTATTTCCTCTATGACCCTTTCGAAAATTATCAATGGCCTGCACATACTGTAGCTTTATTGGTGATACATGGGTTTCTGCATGCATTATGCACATGGACTTGAATTAGTTTTACATTTCTGCACGATATATGGATTAAATATGCACAATAAAGATGCCTTACACTTATGATTAGATTTCATATTGAACGCTTTATTCACTCCCACACTAAGCAGCTAGTATTTCCACAATTGCTACTTGTGCGCCGGTGGGCTCTCTGACTCCCACCAATCATTCGCTACATTCTTACTACAAGGGTGAAGTGTCTTGCACACAATGCCTGTGTGAGATCAAACTGCCAATGCTCCTTTTCTGGACCTGCCTGAGAGAGAAAAATCTGAGACTGACTGAGAATAGTTAGTCCTGACCTGAGCACATCACAATTTTTGAGCTTTAATAAAATAATGAATAATAGTTACGTATATACCACTACTTGTGTGACATTATTTGCAAAAGCTATATTTAGATCCTCTCTCTGTACAGTCCCAGGATCTCCACTAGTGCCAGAGGGACGATTTCTTCACCCTCAACAGTACAAGTGTCCCAAAAGAACACACTATTACATAATGCATTCATGTCCTAGTCTGTGTGACCGTAACAAAAGACCTCTATTCTTTCTTATAATACCCAGCAGCTATGTTTATCCAAGGACCTTGGAGGATGGCTCTGAAATGTAAATAGAATTATTGGTTGGATGCAGTGCAGGACAGCGTTTACTCAAATACAGTTATTGTTTAGCAAAAAACTGCCCTTAGATGAACATATTTCTTGTCACTGAAGTAAATGTAAGTAATGGCCACCAGACTGTAGTTCTTTTGAGAATGAGTCTGACACAAAACGTACGCGTCTAAACCAGGTGCTGCAGATCTGAGCCCGAGGAGCAGCTGGATAATTACATCGTTCCTTATCTGCGTCAACAGGCTGCGTCTTCAGCAGGAGCCCACAAACACTGCAGCGGTCAGAGGTCAGCGCGCACGTCCGGGCTGTTTACACATCCGCAGCGGTTTCAGGACGAGGCGCGAGGTGGTCCCATCTCCAGCTGCTTATCGTTATAGCTGGGTAAACATGGAGGAGTGTTATGAGATATCAGGTTTCATTCCGTACAAGGCGTGTAGTGGGCAAGTGGAGATCAGAGCAAACTGTGTGATTGTCACACAGTAGGTGATAACTGGGCAAATTATATGTCTCAGTTTTTGTAAATTCCCTCCTTTCTAATACTTTCTAATTCAATATTTGCTTGATTTGTATTGTTTATCGATAGGTTGTGTTCATGTTCTACGATTCTAATTTAGTTGGAAGGCAGGTGCCAATACAACTCTACGAGACAGTTTTTGAATGAAATTTCCACAAAGAAAATGTCCAAATGTTTTCCCTGATCACTATTTGTCAGTGATTAGATTCACAAACCTGTCACATCATTCTTATGGCTGAAAGTACTTTCTACTGACCAACATCGCGTAGATCAGGGCTGTCGAACTCGTTTGGGTCGTGGGCTGAAATTCAGAGAAGGGTGTCGTCTTCACGGGTGTCGAAGGGTTTCGGTCACTCAGACCTTCATCCGATGAGGGTCTGAGTGACCAAACGTTGCTGCAATAAAAGCAAAGTGTAGAGTGAGACAGTGTGCAGGAGCTTTTTTCCAAGTTAATTTAAGCTGCCCCCTAGTGGCTGGAGGGAGCATTCTGGCTATTTCTTTTAAAAATACCAAATTCCGCACCGGAATGGGCGAGAGACTTCCTTTTTTTTTGACATACTCTGAAATTTATACTCTACAAAGGGCCACATTAAATCATCTTGCTGGCCGGGCCATGTGTTTTGACATATGTGACCTAAATGTTTTTGAATATTGTCACCACTTTTGGATACCTTAATGAGGAAATAAGTAGACCATAGTTCATATGTGAAGAGATGACTTTGAACTTTGTGACAGTTTTTGATTCATGTGAATTGGCCCAGGAATTACAGATTAATTAGCAATAAATTGAGTCTAGAAATCTGCATTTAGACAGTTACCATAGTTTCCGCCATGGGATTTTCAGATGCCCTCCGCCTCAACGTTAAAGAATAGGCTCCTTAGAATGCAACCTATTCAAATACCATTCATGAATTTTCCGAACTCCTTCCTTGAAATCAAATTTACTACTCTAATTGAATTGTATGTACTAAGCACGGATGTTTCTCCATCCAAATTTGTGAGCCTCAGCAGACTCTACCCTTCTCTATAGAGCAGAGGAAGGGCATAAAAGATGTGTATTATTTCTATTTCCTTTCTTTGTGTGATAGCTCTTATGCTATGGAAAAGAGAAACATTGATGTTCAAGGTAATGCATGTAAACACATAATAATGTCTTACACTTTCAGCGTCTTTCATGATGCTTAAAGCGCTTTACATCGCGTTATCCAGCCCGATCTTCAGCAATCGATCACAACTAATCACTCACACACTCTCCACATTCACACAGACAAGGCGAGAGTGAGGAAGTGCCTTGCCTGAGGACACAACGACACATACAGGCTGATTGGTCTGGCCGCTTTTGCCCAGATGAAGTGGTCTTCTCGACACATTACATTTTTCACCGCGGGAGTTAGACATAGCTGTTTTGTTGATGGCTTGAAAGGTCAAAAAGATAGATCCACCAATCACAGAGGAGCTTATGAGCGTAGCTTGGCTGAGTCAATATCCGTCTCCATTCCAAAACTGAAATAGATCTATAAGCCATTGGTAGCTGTGACTGTTTATCTCCCCTCCCCTCTGCATGCAAAGGGATCTGATGACTTCTCACTCGCTAACCTCATTCCAGCTCCTCTGCAGCGATGACATTTCGTGATCAGAGCGTGGAAGTGAGGAGGAGAGACATGAATGAAGCTTAATTGTTTCCTGTCATTTCCTTTTATTTCCTCTGAGGATTTTGAGGATTTGTTGATGAGATGCAGCCAAGTCTCAGGTTTAGAGGAAACCAGGAGTTCTTCATTCAGACCTTCTTCTAACCGGCCCGAATACATTTTTGGCTGGGCAGTGTGTTTCTGAAGTGGTGTGACGGGATTTGAAATCACTACTGATGCTACGGGTTTACAAAACACGCCAATGGCTACACAAGACTTTTCATGCATTACATTTAGTAAACATCTCCTTGTCCTTGATACTAATAAGGATACACAGCTTGGGGTGTAAGCCTCTTGCTTGTAAGGATTTGGCCAACAGGGAGCCTCCTTCCTGGAAGACAGTGGTTGCTATTGATTTCATATTGAATAGTATCACTGCCTACCGCAATGCCCAGCTTATTGTCTTGTTGGGAATAGGGATATCTTACATTTTTTGAGGCAGTACTTCAAGGTCAATCCAAGAGGGTTATTAATTTTAACAACGTCTCAGGGAGGTTTTGTATCTCAGTACCAGGATCACATCGGTATTTATAGCATTTGTGATTCTGTGGGAGTTCAGCGTATCAATCTCTGCTCAAACCGCCGCTGTTTCCAATCTACCGTAATGAAATCAAGACTCTCGCCTTCTCCAGCGTTGTGACCCCAGACGTGGGTAACTTGGGACACGCTGCCTGCTCCCGTTGCTTTCTCCGAACCCTGCCATCTCCCCGACGTTCCTCAGAGCGGCTGTAGTTTAGAGATAAGGACGAAAGGAATAGGGAAATCACTGCTTATTTGGGATGCTTCTGTCAAGTCTTGCCAAGTGCTAAGATTAAGGCCAGACTCCTTCCTGTGTGCACTTTTCCCAAACTACACCAGTGCAAAGCATGGGCACATCAGGTATTCTTTCATTCAGGCATGTTTTTAATATTAAGATGGATGGACCTCGCTGCCCATTCACTGCAGGGGCTTTCCTGTAAGCCATTGTGCTCAGCCTCCACGATATTGCTATTAGGAAGCATGCTCATTATGCGCGCTTTGTCTACTAACAACCAGACAAAGGAAGCATTACGGTGTCCCCGGAGTGTCAAATGTAGATAACCTGCAGCGAATTGGCCGAGCTTAATGGCTCTGTTGGCGCTTCTGTGATGGATACCTGGTAAATGGGGCTTGCTTGTTAATGAACATGTATTGAAATTAAAAAAAAATAGCCAAGCTTTATTAGAAATATAATTAAACCTTCAGGTGACGCTATGAACGGCGCACGATTGAGATACACATAAAAAGACGTACATTGGTCTCACAGGTGATGTAATTACTGGAGAAGTCATTAATCGCACTGGGGAATTGTCTTCAGAAGGAATGCGAAATTTCCAAAACAAAGCTCAAGTCAATGCTAGTGGCTGTTTTTATAAAGGGCTCGGAGCAAAGACACATTTTAAGGTTACTATTTCTTCACAAACATAATAGACACAATATCAAGATGTTACAAGGTGAACAAGAATGATTGTGTCGGTTCTCAGTTGACCTGGAATTTTCCATTGCAGTGGAGTTTTCAAATATCGTTGACTGGACTGAGTTGATTGAATTGAAGATCTTTCGCAACTACGTTTTGACTCAACCCAGTCTAGTCGACGATGTTTGAAATCTCCACTAAGGTGAAAGAGAATGGTTTGTTTAAATTAGAATGTAATGTAATGATTGCTCATGACTTTGATAGCTATAAAAGCACTTACTGTAGCGTGGGCAGGCAGTGGAGCTCTCATGGAGCTCTTGCTAGAAACAGCAATCTCAGAAGAATTAGGGCAGCACAAGTGATTGAGGATCAAAAATTGCAATTTAATGGTCGCAGTCAAATTAAATCACAAAGGCTGCAATATATATCCCTCTGCAAACTTGTTCTTAAATGAATGAGTTAAGAAATTCATAGTTCAGTCTTCTCTCAAATGTTCATGCTCCTGGACATGTTCAAAATGTTTGCACTGTGGCTGAATCTTGATTTGAACAAAATAATTCTAAACCTAATCTCAGTTGCAGCAATTGTCAGAGAAAGTGGTCTTTTTCGTCTGACTGTGAGCAGACAAAGCTTCTTGGATGAGCGGCGAAACATCCTACACTTCAACTGCAGTGCAGACAATGAGTCAAGAACCGTCTGGAACTGTCAGAGATTTTTCCAAAATGTTCCAAAACACCATTTGCTCTCAAAAGTTATGCTGTAAAACAAAGACAATAAGACCGATGTACGCCGCCACTGAAGTAGATAAAAAAACACAGACACAGCAAAACTCAATCACACATCTCTCTCATTAATCTACATTTTTCATGACAAGCTTCATCAGTCTCATCCATCAAATTATGTGTTTTAAAACGCGCCCCCAATATTTTCCCGACACACCCCTCCCCCTTCCACACGGACGACCTTATCAGATCAGTTGGTGAGGGCAAAGGTCGCTCGATCACGGGGGACCCACATGTCAGGTCACATCAGTGCACTGGGATCGCCGGGAAGGAAATGAATTCACCCACGATCGTCTTTATCCCACTTAGCTCTTAGCGCCGCCGCGGAGGGGGATGGTTCCGCACGGTGCTCGTAACGAGGTGGAGCAAGGACAAAAAAGGTGACCGCCGTGGATCTTGCACTCAAGATGATCTTTTTTTAATAGCCGTTGTACAATATTGATATTTCATAATACTGTAGAGCAAAGGGATATGTCAAAAAACAAACATCACTGGCAAAATGGTATTTGTCAACAGGTCATAACTGCACTCTGGTTTTACACATGGTTTTGTCCTCTTTTGGGTTTGTCCTAGTACTACATAAGGTATGGTATAGCCCAATTAGATTCGGTGTGCTGTAGAGCTCGTGGTAGTTGGAAAGCTTTATTTTTGGTTTACTTGGTGTAAAACGTTTTAGAAGCCTTATACAGTATCTCATTGTTTGTAAGTGAAGCTGTAGCATATTTTGTTTAACTCTAAAATGCGTACAGACTTATATATCAAACTGTATTCTGAATTTCCACCCTTGACCTGGTTGTACAGCACGATCAATGATTACTACGCCCTTTAGTTGACACCGCACTAAAATGCATGTTTGAAAATGGGAAGGGGATCACCTGCTGTTGCTAAGGAATGCAGAGTCTTGGTATTTTTACAACTGCTGACTCTATAAATTTACTCTGTGGCCGGCTCTGCCTTGCGGTTGGCTGCTGTAAAATATACTGTACATGTATTGGATTCTTGCTGCCATTGGAGGGGACATTGTACACTTAAATATTCACATACTAGAAGCAAGACTGAAAGAATGTCTATCTCCCAGACCCAGAACATAATATTACTGTATTTAAATGGAACATTCGCAATTCAGTTCTATGTTTAGCTGCATGACTCGAGTTGTGTGTGGTGATGTTCACTGAACAAGAAGGACCTGCTATAATAGTGTTTTCGTTACATTTAGGGTTAAAATTATTGTATAAACATTTGAATTAAAACTATGTTGTGATCCATATAAGTTAGACACCAGACAGTTCTTGTTCTAGAGAAAAACTAGCAAACAGCAGATAGATAAATATAATTATTGTCAAATCTGAGGATCTGAAATTTGTTCAGCTGCTCTGTATCAACACAAATGCAAGGACACTACACAGGACATTTCACAAAGATATGAAAAACTGTCCACCACACATTTAGATTTTATGAGTTAAGCTCCTGATGTAGTTTAAGGAAGGACTGATGAACAACGGAGTTCCTCAGTTTGACCCTACCGACAACCTGATGGTAACAGCACAGCGTTCAGAACATGGCTGGGGTCTGAATTGGTGATGTTCTTAGCGTTATGGTGTTATGGTACGCGGCTTCATACTGTCCATCCAGAGGGTGTCCTAATTAATCAATGAACGTTATCACTCACAATGGAAACCTAATAACATCAGGTGAACCAGGTACTACTTCACCTTTATACTAAAGTGTTAAGCTATTTATTTAAATGGTAAATGGTCTCAACTTATACAGTATAGCACTTTTCCACCTACATTAGCCACTCAAAGCGCTTTACAGCAAGGAACCACTTACCCATTCACACACCACTGGAGGCAAGGTGGGTGAAGTGGCAATGTGCACCTTCAGATGGTGGGATTCGAACCCCAACGTTCCGATCATGAGACAACCCGCTCTACCATCTGCGCCACTGCCGCCTTATTTAGTACGATATTTAAGTAATTATTTGAATTTTAATTCTTCTATTTGCGATCAATCGAAATTGTAATTTGAATGGTCTCATTTTATCGCAAAGGTGTCATTTTACTGGAGATAATGAACTTTGCAAAATACCTCTTATAAAACCAGCTAACCCTGTAGTTTGGACCTGTTCAAACTTTTTCTGAAATGCAAATGACTGTGTATGTATGTATTATTTTTCTAATTCTATTTTTTTTTCTTCTATATCTTCTGTAAGGTGAATGTGGCTTGAGAAATCCATGTAGAAAAAATCCAATAGATAATTTTCCTAAATTATACAACTCCTATATGGACATAAATGTCAGTTATAAAGTAGAGTTAATGCCAGGTGTTAGCCCTGTCCCTAGAAGTACCTCCGCTTATTAGCCTGTCACAAATGACATCATGTTGAGGGTCTGCACTTATATAAATCCATCCATAGGCTCTTGTACCATTGTGTGTTTATGGCTGCTACGCGTGTGGGTGGCTCTGGGTGGGAGGATCGACTTTGACACCCTTTTAGCTGCCACACCTCCTGCGTCCCGCCCACCACATGCCATGCCAGCTGCAGCTGTTAGACCTCAATACAAGAGATGTCAAAAATTCCTCTCCCTCTGCAATTAGAGCCACCGATTGCTGAATAGCCCGCATTGCTATGTCCTAAAACGATCTCCTTGGGGGGAAAAAAATGCACTCCTTTCTGCTCCCGAAAACACAGCCTGGTTAAATAGCAACTCATGAGTGGCGAGGAGAGTGAATAAACTTTCCGCGTCTGTTGTGAAGTTGACAGATTGTGTTTGGTGCAAGCTGCTCGTGGGGATGTGTGGTTTCTTCGGTTCAAGAAACTAAAGGAGTTGGAGACGAGAAAAAAGCAAGAGAGGCCTCATTTTTAACAGGGAGGGTGTTTCTCACGCCTGACTGAGAATGTTCCCTTTGCATCCAGTCAAGTGCTGCATTGTGGCTTTAACTAAAGAAATGCAAATAGATCCAACAGATGCACTGGTCGTTTTCTAGCGTTTTGTCGGCGGGAGTATAATCTCGCTCGCTCATTGGGAGGACTGAGTGCGGGTCTTAAGTGTTAACAAGGGGCCTGGCACATGCGATGGTTGCCTGTTCTCAATGAGACGCGATGCTGGGGACAGATAAATGGAGGCTTTTGTGGCCCTTGCCAGAGGCTAGACTTGCTGCACAATACGGAAACACACAGAACACACAGACCTTTCCAGTGAAAACAGCTAATGGCAGGCAGCATTTCTTCCGCATTCTCTCTCCAACTCACTCCATCGCAAGCTTTAATGCCTGCTTTTGCATTTTGTACCCAGTCTTGGACCATTTTTTAAGGTTCCCCCTGGCTTTGATGCTCTTGCCTGTTACTCTACCCCCTCTATAGTCAGATCCTCCGTGAGAACTGAACCTTACACTCTATAATGTTTCCATAAAGTGAGCGAATGGAAATAACTCTGGCCATTTCCCCGCCGCCCTCCCACACTTCTCTCACACTTTCTCTTTGCGAGTCAAGCCGGACCAAACCTGTGCACACTTCTCTAATGATGCACTGGGCTTCACACCGCGCCAAGTGTCCACCAAGACATCGTGAATCCACTCCGGACACGGTTGCTTTTCTCTGGCGCTAACAAGAGGGGCTGAGGTCAAATTGTTCCACTGCAGGAGATGTCAAGTGGTACTGCACATCTCTAAGGAAGACCGAGGAACACTGATTTAAAAAAATAGTGGTTGCCTGGTCACTGCGATATACTGTATGTGTAGGCCTGCCTCATTGTGTCTGGAATCGATCATTACGTTTTACACGGTAATGAATTATTCGTCTTTCTGAGTCTTGAATGCTTCCAGAACACTTTCGTTTTGATATTTGTACCTGTGGTTAACCTTATCCTTCAGTCTTCTCTGTTTCTGTCACAACATGCAGTATAAAATACTGCATGTTCATGATCCAAGCCTGACTGCAAAAGAATGTACTGTAGTAGTCAATGTTTAAGGTTTGATATTTAGACCATTTAAAAAAATAATTCTTGTTTGAATGCTGTATGCATGGAAACTGTCATGCTACTAACTTGCCCTTTCAACATGTAGTTTCCAAGGGGACAAGTATGAGGAAGGGCATCCAACTTGGAAAGTGTATGGCAATCTAATGCAAGGTACACCCAACCTCTTAACCCCCACTTGAACCGAGCACATTTCTTCACTTTGCCATTACCCAAATCTAAAAGCCTGTTGAGAAAAAAACAAAAAAAAAATAGTGTCCAAAAAAAAAAGCAACAAACAGAGCAACAAAAATGTGACCAAAACGTAAATATTTATTGAGTGATGGAAGATAAAAGGAAATCTAAATTAATACAATTGCTTCACTTTGCCATATTTAAGATGGGACAGCTTTAATATGCACTGTCCCATCTTAAATAAACACATGAATAAATTAAAAAGTGACAACAACATGGCAACAATGCAAGAAAAAGATCAGTTCAGATTAGTTTTGTAGGTATTAGTTTTCATATGAGGCGTTACACTGGCCTATAGGCTGTAAGCTCCAGTCGAGAAGCTTTTAGATTTGGATAAAGCCGAACTGAGATATGTTCTTACCTGAGCTTAGACGAGTTGATGCGTACCTGTCTGGTCTTTGTGCGTGCACTCAGTCACGCAAAACGACCAAAGATGTTGTTAGCATTTGGCCTCTCCCAGCATATTCCTATAGCTCCAAACGGGGGTGAAGTTAGAAGCGACCAAGCTCTTCCACGGGCACAAAGACCAGACAGGTACACATGAACTCGTCTAAGCTCAGGTAAGAATATATCTCAGTATGGAAAAACGGTGGCCTTTTCCTTTAAGGCAGATGGTGAGAGGTTAAAGAAACAATTTGAGTTATTTTAACCAAACTTAGAGGTCTTTTTCAAAATATCTTATCATCATTGCTGTCACAATGTGGCCGTTTTTTTGGATACACATTTGCATGTCATTCGCCGTCTACATCAGTGCGGGACTTCATGAACTGTCTCTCATGTGGCGAACTCTGCTCTGGGAACACATGTTTTCGATGCCGCCAGTGAAGAAACGCTTTGAAAGTGACTCTGAACCAAAGAGATGCCAGCTGCACAACAAACCACTCTGTCCTCCAAAATTTTCATTGAGTCATAGCCAGCAAACAATGCAGTGGTAATCCAGTTTGCCGTTTCTAAAATGCTCCTTTTCCCTACCATTATTTCACCAAATTGAACGTGTTGCAAAGAAATCATTGCCAATCAAACAATGCCACTGAGGTTAAACCTGTCTGTAGGCATCTAAAGTGCTGATCCGCGAGACCTCCCTCCAGATCTCGAGCCAGGATCTCGATCAGATTGTTGAGTTTGGCAAATCATCACATTATTTTCTGCTTCACACATCACACCAACTTGCCATTGAGTTTTGGCAATGCTCTTAGCAACGGGGAAGATGCGATGTGTGTTCCAGATGGCCCATTGTTGACTTGGAAAACATTTTGTCAAGCAAATTTCCCCCAAAAGTTTCCTCGCTGCTGCTCTTTCTCGTATCGAATCTTGCTCACCGGCGAGTTGCTGCTCTCACGAGTCTAACTTTTTGACATTTCCTTGTTTGTTGGCGGTAGTTGCTTTTCTCCCCCCTCGCAGCCGTGGTGGAGCAGGATATCTGGCTTACTCCTTTTCATCCTATGCCACCGGGAGAGCTTCCATAGACTCACAATATGCCTTTTTAGTGTCAACTTTCTCTCCGGCCAACTTGCTTCCTCCTGCCAAGTGTCCACTAAAAGCCAGCGCTCCGGTCAGTGATTATTATTCATGTGCTAATTTTATCCCCAGACATGATCAAATAAAGCTGTTTTATCTGTCCTATATTGAGAGAGCTTGTCTGGGCAGCCCACGAAGCCGGAAATATCAGTGCCTGCCAACTTTTACCGAATGCACTAGGTTGCAGCGGCACTCAGCAGCCTCTGGCATTTTATTTTTTCTTTACGCAAATCGGATTCATACGCTCGTAGGAAAAGACAGTATGTGGCAAACTGCATAATAAAAGCAAGAGTTGATGGAGCTTGACATCAGCGAGTTGAGGACCGTTCAAAAGCAGCGAACTGAACAAACTACAATTTGAAATCTTGCGGTATATACTGGGACGTTTGCCTCAAGAAATGTTAAATGAACTGTTATGCAAGCAATTACTGGTTTCGAAAGATTATCACACTCTCCCTTACGCAAGTTGATTTCCCTGTTTGAGCAGAATTATCAGTATTTTGTGCACCCTGTGAGAACAGTTTGCACTAATATAAACTGCAGTTAGTTCAGGCTTATTGTTACCTGTAAAACTGTCTAATCACCGGTACAATATTTAAGGGACAAATAAAGGCATGTGTGCATGTTTTCGCTTGACATCGGATATCGGCTACAAATATCAGTTACTTAGCTGATACCAGTTTTGGCTCTCACCGCTTTAAAAACACAACTTTCACCAACTAAATCTAAGTGAATGTTGTGTGTCATTTTGAAGCTAAGAACCTGGAGAATTCAATCTCTGAGTTAGTTTTACCCTCAAACGCAAACGTATTTTGATCGCAACAGCATGCTAATGCTAATGCTTGTGGCCGTATGCTAATGCTAACGGCTACTAATCAAGGCTGGATACAGAAACTATGATAGAATTACCTAAAGTAGCCTAATAAAATAAAATCGACCACTGCTGGAGCGGCCAAGTGTTTGTATTTTAGTTTATGAAACACGTTAAAAATAACTGATATAAGATATTTGTAATGCACAAGTTGTAACAATCAGATCACTTCATGTGATCCAGTGATCCATGTTATATGTTTTTCCATTAGTTTATTAATAAATATAATTGATAATTGACCTGTAACATCATGACAATAAATACTTTATTGATTTCAAAATGAAAATAAGAGGACCATTCACTTTTTCACTCAATGTCAGCCACTTTTAAAGAGCAACTAAACACCAAATCAAGTTTGTTTTTACTGATAAACTGTTTCAATGGGTGTCTCATAGTGTTGTCTACTGGTCCCTGGCATTATTCTGACATTATAGCGTAAACGTGTCAAATCCTAACTTTGGCCTGAAAACGAATGGGTTGCGCCCCCTTCAGGGTAAACTCTGCTACTAAATTAGAATTTCCTGATTGACTGCAGACGTGTCCACGGCCTCCACAGAACGTCATAAGCCGCACCAGCTCCACACATCGTCATCAGGTGCTGCCCATTGTCCTGCCCCTGTACCTGTGGTATATAACCAAGTCCCTCCCACGTAATCTGTCTGCTGTGATTGTGCCAATGCAAATGTCGAGGTCAATCAAGGCCCACACACTCACCCCCGCATGTCATCCCCAAACCTCAGAGACCGCCTCTTTCGCGGTAATTTTTGACTTTGTTTGTGGGTGGGGAAAGGCTTTGGCACGCCCGTTCAGGTACTCTTTAAGAAAGTCTCTTGGTATCGGTTACTATCGCATATCGGCAGATACTCAAACCCCCAGTATCGGTTTCGGAAGCAAAAAAGCTGGATCGGTGCATCTCTAGTTTTCGATAATTTGGTCATTAATGTGATTAGTGCTGCTTTCTTCATATCCCATGCAGTGCCGATGAAAGTTGGGGTTTACAAATGTTTGATTACGTTTCACTGTCATTTATTAAAACCTTTGTCAATAGTTTAGGACAGTTTTAACAGCTGATTTTGTCCCTTTTGAGATAATTTAAACTCTTTTCAAAAATAAGCAGGGGGCTCTGACAGTTGCATCTCTCAGGCGTGTTTCATGTGGCATCATACTAAAGGGGAACAGCGTTTTTGAATTAAAGCACACATTACTGACATCTGACTTATACAAATGCAGAATAATAGACATTTTGCAAGTCTGAAATAGTCACTTTCACCTTTCCTTTGGAGATTGCGGCTTCACAGAGACGTTTTCATTTTGCCGGCTCAATCTCAACAACAATAAGCCAATCTGAGAGGCTGCCTCGGTCCCGCCGCTCTGTGCTCCACTGTAGGGTTTGATTAGGAGGGAGGTCTGCTGTCACTCATCGCGGGGCCGAGGAGGCAGAACACGTCTCCATAGCAACAGCCCGAGAGAAGGATCAGGTTTACACTGTGCAGCCTCCTCACCTCATCTGATGTACATTATTGGAAAAATATGCAAAGACATCATATGACGGATTAACGGTTGTCTGTACTTTTTTCAGAATTTGTTCAGAAATTTAGTTTTTTTCCTAAAGTGCCAGCGATCTTCCAGTTCTGAGACTTATGATATTTCTTAGGCACCTACGCATTGTATATTTCGTTGCTGGTAGTTTGCTTTGCCTGTGTTGCATGTCTAGCGTTAGGGCTGGATACCGTTACATTCTTTTCGATACCAGTACTTTAACGATACTTGGTTTTCGATACCGATACCTGGACGATACATTTTTCGATACCTATACTAAAATATTTGTCGTCTAGAACCAGAAAACAGAACAATAATGGAAGATCTGCAAATTTACCAAATATTTACAATAAAAATGGGGGGAACTAGATGGGGCTGCACAAGTTTGGAAAATTATCTAATATGACTTTTTTGGTTTTGCAATTGCAATTAGGTTTGTGTTGTATGTTTTTAAAGTCAAGATTCAGTTCAAAGTGCAGATTTTAAACACATCCGGCAACATTAACATTTGAAAGATGAGCTGCTAAACTAATGCAAGAATCCCATGAATTTGCGAACATGTCTGCAAAGTCCTAGAGTCTAAAGTTTTGATATAAGACCCCGTGGAGACATGGGGGTCAGGATGACATTTAAATCCGGGGATATCATTTGAATAAGTGATCGCCAGTTTACACTTTTCCAGTCTTTGACCCTCTTGATTTTGCCAAATACATAAACGGACGCTGTTAAAGCATTCAAGCACTTTCCTATAGATTTTGTGATAGCTTATCTCATGCCATAACATTCACAATTATACATTTGGCATCCCTAAAATATTCATGAAGTACAAAACAAACTAGAGAAGCTTTTGGTGAAGTGAAGTTACGTAAGAGATGCTCCTTGTCCCACCAGCTGCTTTGCCTCTCCCCCTCTCTGCAGGACGAACAGAACATTTCTCTAAACTGCCTTCCCCCCCTTTCTCCCTCGCTGCATAACTGAGCGCTCACTTGTCCCACCACAGCACGACTTTATCAGCGGGACTAAAAATACTGGACAGCAAATGCATCACTTCTTGTCCCAGGACGCCACTCTCTCTTCCCTCTCTCCCCCGAACCCAAACGGACACAGGTGCCTGTCGTTCTCTGCGCATTATTAAAAGTCCCCTGGTGGAAGCAATCAGGAAGAGCTTTGTTCCTTAACACATTATGCTGTTTTAAGTTGTCGAGTTGTGTAATTACCAAGTGGGGAGTCAATGACTTCCGTGCTGAGTTCAGTTGGAGTTTTTTTTATCACTGGCTTCAAATAAGTTGCAAAGCTCCAGGCAGTTTCTCTGTATCTAGTAAATATAACTGTAATGGAGTTTCCCGTTGGTGCTGTAATGGACTAGTCGATTTTGGATAAAAGCATTTCCTGGTGGATTTCTCCTGTGCACACAAATTATAGTCAGAATAAATAGTCAAAGTATGGAAACACTGAATTGGTAATTCATGGGAACATAACACTTCCCAATGGTCTGAAATATTTTTCATTCCAGTTCCTGTGGATTCCCCTGATTTTTGTTCTAGAGTGAAATCAATTTCAGCCCCTTGCAAAAAAGAGAGGCCTCTGTGGACACGTCATATTTCAGCAATCAAAACCTGGGAGTGGTGGCACAGTTAGCAGATTGCTTTTGTTTGTTTTTTTATTAATAATAGACAATCAAATATATTAAACTTAAAGGGGGGTATTATGCTTTTTTCAATCACATAGCACCAATCTATAACATACTACAATGATGACGTAACCTTCTGTTGGTCTGTATATGCAGTAAATTAAAATAACTGCCTTGAATAAAATTGCTCTCTCAAAATGGCTGTACTGAACGTCTTGAAATAGGCCTCTGTCTCTTTAAGAAGCTTTCCGACACGCCCCCTTCAGCACACTGCTGTGGCATCTAAACAACACTACTGTGCGGGGAGGGGGCTCTGCTGAGCTGAGGAGCAGTGGTTGGTGGCTTGGCTGGTGACGAAAGGTCCAGAGGCGTCTCCAGGAGGTGGGGGCGTTCCTAGGAGGACTGAGGCATAGCTACACCTAAAATGGCTGCCGTCTAAGTTTTTACTGATTACTCAAAAATATGTGAATGAGCCAAGGCAACACTCCAGGCATGTGTTTAATGAGGGAATGACATAATAACATGATATAAAGCTTGAAAAAGTCGATTTGACATAATACCCCCTTTAAGACAGTAAGCACATAAAATACTCAAGGAATAGTTGTTGTTGCTATCACCATGTCGCCTGACATTGCTGTGCTGCTCAGCTTCCTGAAAGTTGTGAAGCGTGACCTTAAACTCACAAACAATCGTGATGTTCAACAGGCATTGATTATGAGTTGATATTTGGTTTTAGACTTGAAATTGTGAAAAATAGGATACAGGTCTAGGCTTATATAAACTGTGCTGCCAGATCTAAATACAGTAAACTTTTCAACGGTTAACTTAAAAACTCAAACACAGTAATGAAGCATAAACCTCCACTGATATGTTGTACTAAAATACTGTTTATTACATATAAAATATTGCAGGGACAGAGAAAGTGTATTTCATTCTGACGTGTTCAAACATAATAAAGAATTGAAATGTCCTGAGATGTTTTTCCCAGTGTTTGCAGATGTAGGTCGTTGTGCATGTGGGTCCATTTGTGTAATGACTAGCCTCGGTATGTAAATTACCCATGAGCCCCGGCGGTGTTAGTGGGACTCCTCCACATGTGTGTGTCCTGATGAATGGTTTGTCTGTTTTTCTGGACTATACAGTGACAAGAAACGGCAAAGTGTTACCTCCCGGGGGCTAACCACTCTGCAAAATAAAGGCTTCCTTACCTCAAAACCTGGCGACTTCAAAGCTCCCCACGCAGACGCCGCAAAAGACCTGGACTCGCTGCCATTCATTTAGCCAGATTAAAGTCTGCAGTTTCCTGCAATTAACGTGCGCCTCCTGCCTAGGACTGCGAATCCAGGAAGTGGTGCAGTGACACGGATTTAGTGCTTTTCTAATTAAAGGTGATTATGTTGCTATGTTCAGGGAAGGAAATGTATCATCAAATACATCTACCACATAACGTAACCAGGTTTTCAGAGAACAGTATGACTCATGGACAAATCGTTTACTTTGCATAATTGTCAAGTAGGGCAGGGCGATTGGCAAAAATGTATATCATGGTATGAAAAAGAAATATCACGATAATGATATATTTGGCGATATAATTTACACCTGCAAAACACTTCATAATCAAAGCCTGTAGCCGATGGGGAAAATTCATGTACATTTATTTTATTCTCTTTATTCATCTAAATTCACCTAAATCTCTACCTCCATACGTACGTACGTATATGAGCTTGTCCTGAGACTTACGTGAGCGCTTGTGATGAGAAGAAGGATATTATTAGCCTTTAACTGCGTTTGCAACATGGTTTTCTTTGTGTTTTTGTTAGCGCCAGGCTAAAAAGTTAGCTAGCGAGCTATAGGCGACGCTACAACTTGCCGGAGATCATCCAAGACGCAAACCCTGAGCCCTTTCCTCGCAAATATGAGCGACAAAAGCAACATACTTCATATCATTAGATTCTTTAAGCGCCGCCTGAAGCCTCCACAGTCGTGTTTATGCGGCTGCTTTGAGTGACTCTGAGCATAGCATCTCTGCTGGTTCTGCGCATGCAAATGATCTCATCTACCGCGGTATGAAAGTTTACACCGGTGTCCTGAAAACTATACCGTATTACCGTGCACGATATGATATGGACCAACCTATTGTCAAGTACCGATTTTGCTTGATTAGCCAACAAGATGTACATTGTGGCACCACTATTGCTGGTATTGGAAACAAAGAGTGGCAGTGAAGCTTTCAGTTGTTAAATGCAAAACTGACTTGACGCCTGTCTCACATTATCTGGACGTCCCGATTTTAGCTGCAGAAAACTGAAACGCACCTCTACCACGTTTAGTCCCGACTCGGGGCTCCATCAAGAGACTGCTCCCTGAGGTTTTCAGAGCCTGAGATGGTTTATATGGTGCTAACATTTCAAAGATGTTTGGAGTGAGGCCACAGAGAGTCTTGTTTTTAAAGTCTACGACTACTATTACTTCTAGCACCATGACCACAACTACTACTTCTGTCATCTATTTGCCAGTAAAACTATTTTTTACACTACTTCCTTATTACCACCATCACTACTACTCCAAATGGTATTCTTCCTGACTAAAATGAAAACCCTTCGAAGCTAAAAATAAAGACCTGTAAAGAAATGTGTGTGTTGTAAAAGGACCCCTGAAGCAATGCTCTGGTGACGCTAATGGCATTAAACATAAATATAAACAATCAATCACAAAATGTTTTAATGGTGAGGAAAAAATAAACAAAGCAGTACAGCTATCAAACGTTCTTAGTATGAAAGATGATATTTACCACTACAGTGATACATGTGTCAGACGCTGTTATGCTTTGACTTCTAAACCAAATAGACCCAACAGTTAAGACATTTTAACCTTCAACAAGTTCACTGTTATCTAATACAGACTGCGCTAACACACGGTCCATTAGGCAGTCTGGCTTTGTCGTTTGAATCAATAAACATAACGAACGCTCCACTAAACAACTGAATACTTTCTCACAATCAAGTGTCGAGAGCATAAAGAAAGATACTGACCTCAGTGATAGATTTAATAAATTGTAGATTAAAGGACTGTGAGGATTTATGTAACTTGTTTTTCCAGCAAATTGCAAATTCATGAAATGTCTTGAGGTGTGAGGATCTCTCGCTTGACTGTGTGAAGTGCCGGTGTCATATGAATATTTAGGAGTTAGTGTTATACAGGTTTTGAATATGCAAAACATTTAATTAAATCCTGCATGTCCACAAGTTCAGAGCAGAAGTGTCGGATCAATCTGATGCAAATAACCGTTCACAGATGCAAAACTCGACAAAAGAGAACCTTGCATTAGTTGCTAAGTGATTTTTCATGACTGAAGTGCGTATAACATTGGACAGGAAATTGAGCCAGCCACTTGAGTTGAAAGATGACAAAATGACAAATAGTGTTGCTGAAAACAAGAGCACATGTCAACTGGCTCCTCAACTGGCTCCAACTGGCTCCTTTGCTTATACTTTATATTGACAAAGAGTTTACTTAGCCTGTGGTAATCCAGTGGTTTATCACAATAGTTCAGCATAACAAAGACGCGTTTTTTAGCTTTTAAACAAACAGCGACCTCGCGAGACACGTCCTAAGTTCATTTTCCCTTTGAGAGCGCCAGATAATGTAAGTTAAAGGATTATCTCGTGTTTGTCTTTGCGGCTTCTCTTGCACTCTCCACGGCGCGTTAAACTCCTTGAAACCACACAGCTGTTTTTCTAAGGGGCTCTGTGGACCTGCCCCATGCTGTGGTGAACCCCTTTTTTTATACATGTTCCTTCCTTTGCGCTCACTGACAGGCGTCCCGCTGTGTGCGGCTTGCCCTCCTCCCGCCTCGGGCCCCCAATGGTACAAAAATGCAGGCTCAGCATATGGCTTGTTGCATATGGGATTGCTTGGTTTTGAAATAAAAAGAGTCATTCCTATCTCCTGTTATCTTCACTGTCTAGGGTCCAGACTGTTGGGAGGAGCTTTTTTGCTATCTAGGCCTGCACAATACATCAGTAATTTGATATTTTGGATTAGGATAATTTGGCAGAAGTGAATGGATAGACCAGCAAAGGGTCACAAGCAGGGACAACCCTTTTTAATAGGTCACACATTCAAATGGGCTATTTCTGGAAGAGCATCTGGCATTAAACCTATAGGACGTGTTCGGACAAGAAACTAGTGTCTGACCCGTATAGATATTGATACAAATGTTTTTTTGGCTTTCTTGTTTCATTGCAAACATGTTCATCTTGACGTTGTCTTTGCAGAGCATCTTCCACATATTGTATCTGGCAGCTGACGGCCGCGTCTCCAAAATGTCACCCATCAAAAGTAACCCCCGAGGTCACGGCTCGAGCCATCTTTTTTTCCCCGGGAACAATAGTCGTTGCCTGTTGTTATGTTTTCTTTCGGTTGTCTTCCTGTTGAGCCCCGAAGCTCTGAATGTCAAGCCCCCGCTCCACATCCCTCCTCCCCAACAACCAGCACCAGCAGCCCCCCCCCACACGCACACGCAGCAGCGCCTTTCTCCCGCCCATTGCACCACAGCCACCTACTTTCCCCTTTACATATGCTAATGCCCCCGTCCCATTCAGCTGTTGGGGGCTTTGTGGCTGGAGGAGGGACTGAGGCACTTTGGGCATTAAGGGACAGCTGTATGCATTTCTCGTAGTGGACTCTGCGATGGCTACCAGACTTGACTAAACTCTCCACTTTGATCTATATATATTTTTTTTGGACGAACTTGCAAAGAGATCACCTTTTCGTGGCAGGGAGTTTCTCTTGATGTTTGGGATTGCTCGGACTCAACAAGTGGCTGATGGATTTAATGCACTTGGATAGCATTGTTACCTCGACGGCTAACACGGCGTCCTGTCCTCTTTTCTTGGGATTTATGGCTTTGATGGAAAAGGCTGTCTGTTAATAAGGTAAGCATGGCGACTGCTGACAGCTAGTAAAGGTAACATTAAGTTGTCCTTCTCAAACTGAAGTATGGGCACACTGGTACAGATTCTATACAGTTGATACTGGAGGGTTGCATTTGTCATGGTTTAGTTAAATTCTAATTATTTTTTACCTGCTTTTGTTGAAGCCTTGATTAAAACTTAGTCTTTGTTTTCTCCTGGTTTGGTCATGGGTTACTCCTAATGAATACCCCTGAATTAATATCTAAAAACGTTTGTTTTGGCATGGTTATATACTAAGCATTTGATTGTTTAGTGATATGGTTGTACAAGCTCTGAACCGGAGCAGTTTCCAATAGCAAAGGGTTATTTGGAGTTGAAGGTGTTTTATTTCTCTTTATATTCTATAAACACTCTTTGTCCAGAAAATGCTTTTGAAAACCGTTTCTGCAGTTTGATCATCTTAAAGTGTCAGTTCTTTCAGTTATACATTCTCCTCAATCATGATATCATTTTGTTCTGTCCCATGAAGTCCTGCTGCTTTAGTCTTATATATATAGAGAGTCCTGGTTTACTCACAGCTTTGCTTCACAGAAGAACCATAGGCAAACATATCGGAGTTGTCTGGCCTGTGGTGTGTATCAGAAAGATGTTTTCTTTTTGGCAACAGCAGCACAGAAAGTCCCCGCGTGGTGAATAAACAGTGATTCATCAGTATATCCGCACTTGGGCCTGTCCTCCCTGCAGCTATCTTCCTGTAACATCCCCCGGCTGACTGCACTTAATTGTCTACGAGCCTATAGCTGCGATCCGCGAGTCCAAAATCGTCTGCTTTGTGCCAGATTCCTGTCAGCAGCGAGAACGGGCCGTGTGTGTGAAAAAACAAAGTCTGAAAAGAATTGCTGACGTGACAAAGATGGGGCAGAGATGTAGCGGAGTCTTGGCATGTTGGAGCTGTCTGTCAGAGCATGTGTGTATAATGTGTGGATAATATATATGGTGGAGAAGGGTGAGTAAACGCTCTCCTGACGGACGAGCGGAAGGAGCTGGAGCACATCTGTCAGTTCAGGATGTATTCGTTAGTGCTGCTCAATTTATTGGATTCAAATTGAAAGTGCAATTTGAATGATCGCAATTATCACATTGGAAAGACTGCGGGTATTCAGGCAGGAAAATATCTTTTGAAATCAACAAAACGTCCCGTCTCCCCGGGAGTCTTATGTTTAACACCTGATTTCTTGATTGAAAGCAGAGCAATTGAGCGGGTGTGATGTTGTACGCCGTCTGTATGCTTGAAATGAAATTGTTTATTTCTTTTGTGTATTTGATGGAACTTTTAAATTTCTGTTTGATTAGGTGTTAGAGAAAAAGAGATGGTGTCCGAGAGGATAGATGAAAAATAGGCAGGAGTCTGGGTATCTTACGCAGAAAAACTTTATTTACCGTCAGTGCGAGTTCCGAAGACATGAACTCAATTGCTTTGGCTTTGCTTCCACATGAAGAGCTGTTATGCGTCATACGATATGCAAGCCAAAACATACAGTGCATGACCCATACAGTGTGACCCAGTATGATAAATGGCCGTTTAATTTCATTCTCTTACAGCGGGGTAATGAAAATATTAGAAGTAGAAGAAGAAGACTTTAGTTGTATAGTGTCTTTCACAGACATAGTCACAACAGAGACAATTTTACATTCACTCCATACTTGGTGGTGAGTTACGTATATGTAGCATCAGTTTCCCCTGGGGGAGACTGACAGAACATCTGCGCCAACGGTCCCTCTGACCACCACCATTCATTCACACACACACCACATCATTCATACAGGCCTATTATACATGTTTTTAGTTGTAGGGGAACGAAGTACCGGAGGTAACCTACGTAGACACAGGGAGAACTTGCAAACTCCTCATAGAAAGGCCCCGTCCAGGTGGGAATCGAATCCCTTGTTGTGAAGCAAGAGTGCTAACCGCTGCGCTACCAATACAAAAGCCTATTAATAGAATAGATTTGTGTAAGCTCTCAGTCGTCCAGGAGGTTTTCGACGTAATCTAATCATATGAGTGCGCATATGCTTTTTGGAGGATAGGTATCACACCTTCAACTCAAACAACCCAGTCCAACAACTGGAAACCCCGTCTTTGGTAGAATAAATTGAATTCGAGAGGGTCTGACAGCTTTCTGCGTATACAGCGAGTGAAGTGTACGCTCTCCCTGACTGATGTGTGCGAGCAGTTCCTCCACTGTTGTCCGTTTCTCAGACACAGGCCTCTTACTTTTCAGTGATAATGCGACAATCTGGACTCGCATTGACCTCCACTGTGCGTCTTCAAGCTTTTCTCACAGCTCCAGCAGCTTTCCGCCACAGACCCACTTCACACCATTCCCCTCTGCAGTCCTCCTCCTCCTCCTCAGAGCTGACAGGCAGCAGGCCACCGTGAAGCAGCGGGGGATGTGTGTCAATGGAAATTGGTGGCGGTTTATTCTTGAAGCGCACTGGGCCACATCAAACCTGCGCGTCCCGTGGTGAGGAGGCCAGAGTGGGCCCGTCCCGGCACAGATGGTCCCTTTTGGAGCGGGGCCACAGCTCACTTCTGTGTTCGTGGGGCTCCAGTGACGCAGCCAACAGCAAACATGCACTCCTTCTGTTGGAGCTCTGAGCTGTGTGTGAAACCTGAGACTCTCCACTGTGGACGCTGGACGTGTGAGTGAGGCTGCAGTTACATAATGACGAGTGACATTTAACTAAGTGCTTTATGAAAGTCCGGATCGCCACAAATAACACTGTGTTCCTTTTTGCTACATGAGCTGTTTATTAATTCCACAAGTACAGGGACACTCTTTTTCATAGATGTCCAACACGACTCTGTCAGTTTGAGTCTTATCCTCTCATCAGTCGCCGCAGTGCTCCCTCCCTGTCCTCATGTGAACAAACAGGCTGAATCTGCTGGCCTGTCTGTTTCAATTCTCGGCTCGCCCTGAAACTAAAGGACAATGGCAGTGTGCTGCCGGCAGGCGCTGGGCTCAGGGCCAGCTGGCAGCAGTGGGAGACTCCCCGTTTCAGAGAGAGCAGCTCCAACTCTGCTTTAAATCAGACCTGATTCAACTCTCAAACAGTGGCTTTCTCTCCTCCACACGCCGGACCGTGCGCATCACATAAACACCTTGTCATTGTGCAGCTACCTCCAGCTCTGCCTCTGCTAAGCCCCACTTGATGGATCGAAGTCAGTAATTATGTTAATCTTGGCACAGAAAGATTATCATTCCAGAGCAGCTGCTGTAATTTCATTTTATCAATGTCTGTCATCTTAATGCATTATTTGACAGTGGAATTCACAGACCGACTTTATTATAACGAATACAAAAAATACTGCGATTTCAAGAATTCATGTTTTTTTTTCAACTTCCAGAAAAGCTATGAACCAGTACCTCCACGCCTCTCGAGTTCTGACTGCACTTTGTGTATCAAAATGTAACGTTGAGCAGATGCTGGTGCCAGTGTTATTACAAGTTCAGCTGTTTCAGTTTACACCATGTGGTTGGATTATGCCCCAGAGCTCATTTTGAACTATTTACCTCCTTCATAAAAACCAAGACTCTTCAGCAACCTGGAACTACCATTGAAGGAGGGCCAAACTATTGACGTCTTTTTATGTTTGCGACATAAGATTTAGTTCAGAGTGCATATTATAAACACGTCCAGGAGCATTCACTATTTTAAAGAAGGGAGTAACATCACATGCGTTTCAGGAGAGTTTTGTACAAGGCTTCAGGGAGACTCGCATGTTTGTAGTTTGAACAGGACAAAGGTCATCCTAATTATAGCCCTTGTAATTCAATGTGGAAAAACAATTGAATTGTTTTTACAGCCCTAATTACAACTCTGTTTCCACATAGCTTGAATCCCTTTGTATGTCGAAGAATTGGCTCGATTGCACCGGTTTAGGCTGTGGAGCATGAGGCTCGGTGACACTATAGGCTTAAGACGCTGATGTTTTCTCCATTCGATCAATGCCTTTAAAGCCCTGCATTGAGGTTTCCGGAGCGACCGGGCTGAAGATATGTGCGGTCATGTTGTTTGGCTCAAAAATAATTGGATTTACCTTGACTCTCTGTGCCTCCCTGCGCTCCCCTGGCCTCTATATACTACACACACAAAGTCCAAGCATTTGAAACTGCTCTGTTCTGGCAGCCTGTCTCCGCTCTGTGTGCCATATGGTTGGTATTATGAGATTTGAACGTGTGCGAGCGAAAAGATGAAAACAATTTAACATTTGCAGTAAATACATTTAGGCAGATTTGGAGCAGACCCTTTGTGCAATCCGGGCCCGGCTGAAAGTAGAGCATTCCTCATTGAAGCAACTGTGATAAGAAACGTCCAGCAGCACCAATCACAGAGTCCAAGGCAACGCAAACAGCAATCTTTTGTTTAATTTTACGGCCGAAAGGGATAAATGTTGACAGATGAGGTGTGGCTTGAAGACTGTAACAGGGCGCTGAGCTGAGGCTAGCCACAAGTTCAGATTTGATAAGAGCGCTTTTTTTCCTCCTTGTCATATGGCCACTTCTGGTAAATTTGACTATATTTGAAGCACATGACTTCTGTAATAATAATCTTTAAATGAGTCATATGCAAAATCAACATTCTCAAGCTTTTAAACATGTTTTAACATCTCTCATCATAACATCATCAAAATGTGGCTTAACCTCTTAACCCCCACCTCACCTGAATCGAGTTTGGCATTACCCAAATCTGAAAGCTTCTTGAACAAAGAGTTGAAACAGCGACAAAAACACAATTTAAAAAGTGATGAAAAAGCAACAAAAAAAATGCCGGAATAGCAACAGTAACACAGTTAAAAGTGTCACGAAAACACGACAAAAAAGGGTCAAAAAGCAATGAAGAAAGCAACAAAAAATGACAAAAACACAACAAAAAACTACATAAACAAGACAAAAAAACTGCGAAAACAAGACAAAAAAAACGTGGCGACAAATAAGTTACGATCAGTTTTGTAGGTCTTAGCTTTCAAGTGAGGTGTAACTCTGGCCTATAGGCTGTAAACTCTCCAGTCAAGCTTTTAGATTTGGGTAAAACCGAACTGGAGAAAATGTGTTGGGACAAAAGGCGGTTAATTTACGCCAGTTGGAGTAATCCTGCTTACTTGTTTTTTTTCTTCTTTAAATACAAATTGCTCCGATCTATATTTCCTGTATTGTAGGTAGAACCCGATAGTGTTGATCTGAGCTGTTCTGCACACAAAAGTGTTTATTACGGTGTCATCAATTTGTCAAGATGGCTAACATGCCTACTTCAGTTTTGTCTTTACCATATGTAGTTCCCCCTGCTGCCAGTCTTTTCCAAACACACATATCATCTAAATTATAGCTACAATTTAGCATATTCACTTAACATAATGGATTAGTGCCTTGGGTTGCCAGATTTGAATTTATCTAGTACAGAATAAAAAAAAAAAACTTTTTTGTGTGTGTTAAAGGAACAGGCCACCGTTTTTCCATACTGAGATATGTTCTTACCTGAGCTTAGACAAGTTGATACGTACCTGTCTGGTCTTTGTGCCCGTGGAAGAGCTTGGTCGCTTCTAACTTCACCCCCGTTTGGAGCCATAGGAATATGCTGGGAGAAGCCAAATGCTAACAACATCTTTGGTCGTTTTGCGTGACTGAGTGCACGCACAAAGACCAGACAGGTACGCATCAACTCGTCTAAGCTCAGGTAAGAACATATCTCAGTAGCATAGTCATAGCTAACCATATTAAATCATATTTTAGCATTCATGGCTTTTTTTTTTAGTAATCAAAGAATCATATATACCGTATTGCTGAGTTACGGTAAAGGTTGTCTCCTCTTCAAGCCTTGTGATACATCTAACTTTAAGCTTGTACATATTTCAAATTTATTATGAGCTTTGAAACTATTCATGCCTTTTATCTTTATGCGGTCCAGCTGCTGCTTGTCTTAACAGTGAATGGAGTTGTCTTCTTCTACTCCTTATTGGACTCTCGCCCCTGCAGTAAAGCTGTGTGTGTTGTAAGGTTATGAAGACATTCATTGGATACAAAACGCAAAAGGAGCATGAAAAATGACTTGTGAAGTGTGCTGGATGCCAGAGGTCATCTCCATTGCACCCGGGGCACTGACTGACTGGGTCCTGGCGAGCGTGGGCATTTCCCGTGTGGGGTGCTTTGGGAGTGGATGGTGAGCGTCTCTGTTTACTCGCTGAAACCGCCTGACCTCCTTTTATTATCTCTTCGGTGGGCTGTTCGCTGCCTCTGGTTCAACTCAGGTCTACGGGAGTGCAGATATAAACAAACATGGCCTAATTGTATCTCTGCTGCGGTGAATCCTCCAATGTATCACTCATTTGAAGTCTGAATTTCCTGTTTATCCCACCGCAGTCGACTTTTGGATGACTTTTGCATTAGTATTAGTGTTGCACAGACATTTCCCGAAAAGTTGCGCTTTGTCATAATCGTCAGTGACACTGCCTTGACTCATGCCTTTGTGTACATAAAGGTTCCCTTTTGAAAAGCAATGCATTTCGCCCTCCTGTTCACCCATAAACACTTTTCGGTCAAAGAAAGTGCGCTCTGTTGAATTGTCAGGGCTGGGTGATGTGCTGTCAGTTGCTTTATTGAAGCGTGAGAGATGCAGCACGCTTTTCATTGTTGCGACTTGCGAGATGCAAAGAAACACGAACGTAACAAATGTTTTCCAAACTGTGGTATGCGGGACTGGTTCAGGTCAGGACTCTTCTGCAGTTCTAGCCTTTTAGTGACAGTTTTGTCCTTGTTAAGAACTAGCGGTGGGAGAGAAATGACGATAATAGACCGTCTTACGATCTCCAGAGCCGACGATCTGTCACTTTTGTGGGATCGTTTTATCACGATCCAAAGCGCCTCTGCACAGTTGACTCTTTTCTCTGTCAGTGAAGCAAATCCAAGCCGCAAACTTTCTGCTACGCATGTCGACGCTAATGCGAGCATTTAGCAGCTAGCATTTAGCGGCTAGCCTCTCCACTACAGTGTGTGTATACGACCAGGCTCCTCAATCCTGAGCTTTTAACCCAGCGTTCTGTCTCTATTTCAGTGTACTTGTGTTAGTGTCTTTCCCCGTAACTCCGTTATTTACCCGGACCATGTGCAAAGAAGCGAGTGTTTACTTCGTCCCTACAGTTCTGTACGCCGCCCATCCTTCTCATTTGTTTAATTAAATCCTGGACTGTGTTCTCCAAAAACACCCACCATGTCACCCACCCCTATTTAGAACCACTAAAGTCATATTTACATCCTGTTTAGACCTGGTTTATTTCTAGTTTAGAGTTGATTCACCTCAAGTTTTAGTCCTTTCCGAGACTGGGATTATAAAGACGGCTAATAGTTTTGGAGTAAGAAATGTAAAATATTTTACATAAACAGCTCTAACAAAAATGTCAATGGGTCTCTTCAAAACAAAATATTATATCATTGGATTGATCAATGGTTTCATAACAGTAAATAAAAGCTGAATCCAGGAGGAAACCCTTACAATACTAGAATGGTGCACTGCAGTCAATCGGACTCCAATATTGTGACTTATTTCAAATTCTACTGACCCTGTTTAACCCAAATATATATTCAGCAGCTATTTTTCCAACTGTGGACTTTTTGGAGTCTTCATACCACATTTGATTCTTCTTATCAGCCCAGATAAGGCAGAGCCAAATCTCATTTTGCACTTCTTTTTTATTTATTTATTTTTTTGCCTCCCTCCGAGTCACTGACCCTTCATTCACACCCACCATCAAAATCCCAGCATCCTCTCTGTTTCCCCCCGCAGGCGTCAGCGGTGTCCGGCTGGTGGTCCGGGCACAATGGAAAAAAAAAAACCGCGGCGAGATGATTGGATTTTAACTGGCTCAGATGTCGTAATTTATCTGCACCTAAACAGGAAAGAGAGGGCAACAGGGGCCGTTAATGGCAGGGCTCTTGCATCGGGGCTAATTTGGCTGTCAGCTGGTGGCGGCGTCCTCCCTGTGGTGAGGCTGAATGGTGTAGCTACAAAGAGGAATGAATAGGTGATCTAGAGTTGAGCATTTATCAATAACACCACATAGAAAAGTGGCATCTTGTGAGTTCAATTCAAGCCGTTTGGACAGTGCACAGTAAATACTTGATACTTGATATTGACAAAAATATAATAATTCTCAAAAATGTTGGGTGTTTTTTAATGCAATATTCATCCTGATCATTAGACATGCGCTAAATTTTGTACATTACTGTCTCTGGATAGGTAAACATGTTGCTTAAAAAGAGAATTGACTTTGTAATGAGCTACAAAAGTACAGAAATGACTATTAATTGATGGAACTTTGTAATTGCATGAAGCTCCTTTAGCAGCGTTTGGTCAAAGCATCATTCTCTTTTCTTCCCAACCCGCATTTTTCCTTCGCAGTAAGCGTCGCTCCAGTGAAGCCAAACCATTTCATCAAAAGGCGATACTTGTGTTTGGTTACAATGCTGCGTGCACCGGTGTTTTGTGGTGGTTTAGTATCTTGAACGCCCGAAACTGCGGGCCTTTTCTTTCTACTCCCTACACAAGAATGAAGAAAACGCCGAACAATGGAGTGAAAACAGAGCTTGCACCTTGTTGTCATCAGCTCCTTGGGAAGAAAAATATTTACACCCCACTGAGAGAGAGAGTGTGGTAGGATTTGAGTATGCAGGGACATGATATCTGATTCATTGTTTTTATTGTGTTTTGATAAGGAAATCAAATAACAGGGCGCGTAGCCAAAGCAACACATTTTTATTGTTTTATTTAGTCATTACCATAATTCCATAATTTCATTAAGAATAAGACTTGTGGAAAACAACACTGGGCCCCTGTGACTGCTCTTGTTTTAATAAGCACAAACCTACATCAATGATCATACGCTTTTACATACAACTGAACCTAGTTTCGCAGCCCTTTTTTCCCCCAGCACTCCAAGGCACGCATCTCTTCATGTTAAAATCTTTCTGCATATTGGATGCTACCCTGAATCTTGACTGGACATATGGAATTTAAATCGGATTTATCGCTGATATAGGTTACGTCGAATATAAACAACATTTTGGAGATAATCCGCCGCTGTGAATGTCCAGGTTAAGGTAACAAACTGCAAAATTCCAAAACAAGTTGTCCAAATGTTCGGAAATAGCCGCCACAACTGGCTCAGGATGTAAACAATAAGCTAACGTGCTCCGCTCTGCTTCAGCGTAACAGAAAGGAAAGTGAAACCTGCACATGTGGAAATCAGCTGTTCAAAAGAGTCTCCTAGTCATTTTGTAAACACGTTTCATTCTCTGTTGATCAAAACATCGGACAAATAATTAAGCAGCAGCTTAACTTTTGAAAACATAAAACCTAGCCTAGCTTGTGGCCTAATAATATATAGTAAAATAATTATGGTCATTATGTCATTATAAAGAAGTAAAGTTGACATTGTTTTGTATTATTCAATGTAAGCCTATTTATTGCAAAACAATCTTAAAGCAGTACTAAGTAACTCTTGCCCCTAGAGGCCATAAGCGCAACTGCAGGTGTCTTAGCAAGTTACGATTTTTTAACTTATTAAATGTCTTGGAGAGTAAATACTACGCTGACAGAAAAGGTGAAGGGAGAGAGGGGTGTTGTACATCCAGTTATACAATAGGAATATTTTTTTTCACTCAAACTTGGCTGTAAATACTGTTTGAAGTGGCGCTATCCCGCAGTTAGCTTTGCCCGTTAGCCTGTTAGCTTCTTCTCCGTGATTCTTCTTCTAGTGTGTATTGGTTGCTCCGCCCCGGTGGCAGGCAAGTTGCAAGCATGGTTTTCTGGCCAGAGACACCAGGGGGAGATGAAAGACCCCCAATCATCCCATTAACACTTGTATTACCCCCAGAGGGACTACGGAAAGGATTTATTAAGGTAAACACGTTACTTAGTACTGCTTTAAAGCGTTTTCAGTTTTAGAAACAGTGAATGCTTATAAGTTCAAGTATTAAAAAGCTTTTTAAAAGACAAAAAAATCGAAATCAAAAAATTGAAATCGTGACACCCCTACTTTGTACAAAAACTTTTTTCTTTTATCCAGACTTTTGATACGAGCACAAAGAGCCCAGCTTGACTGCAACTATGGCTGTGTGACATTTGAACTTCAAGATTGCTTTTACCGTTGGGGGGGCCTTTTGTCTCACGGTACTTCTCCAGTGTGGCTGCCCAGTTAGAGATAATGCAATTGAGAAGCATGTCCTGTAAAACAGTCTTTAGCAATGTGTTCTTTGCTTTGGCGCCAAAATACACAAAGCTGTCTCAGGTCAAGAAGATACAATATCCTCATTAAGCGGTACCTTTGTCACTTGTAGCACACTTTTAAAGAGGAGAGGTTATGTGTCAGTCTGTCAGGGTGGGCAAACGGCAAAATGACCCCACGATTACAAAAACAAAAGGAGTCTCGATCCGTGCCACAAAAGACCTTGAGGGAAGCTGAACTTTCCCATCCCCGCGCACTGTTCCCCACCATGTTGTCTTTTTGTGCTTTACATTGACATTGAAGCTAACTGGACTGCACAGAATAATCCCAACATTGTGCTCATAGAAAATCCTTCAGAAAAGTTGCATTTCTGAGGCATAATTTGTAAATTAGTTGCAGATAGTAATGCCACCGGTGTCACATTATGATATAAGCCATGCGCTCCATAATAGCCGTAATAGTCTTGCCCTGTCACCTCTGCTAGACCCTCAGTGGCTCATTGCGGAGCGTATCGCTGCTTTGGGCCACGGGAGGTCGAGGCGCAGAGGGGACAAGGCCAGCCCCGGCTTCCTGTGAACAGAGGAGCATTAAAATAGCTCAATCACGTTTGCCTTTATTAAAGATAATGGTGTGTAATGACAGAGCAGGGTCCAGCAGTGCGGTGAGGGTTAAATAAGCATGTTTGACTGTGACCCCAAGTGCAACAAGGTTGTGTGGGTTGCGGAGAAGAGGAATGTGAAAGCTCAACAAAGCATAAAATGGGAGGGTTGCAGTTCCTGAATCATGGGTAGCGTCCTCTAAATGTGTCAAGTAAAGCCTGATGATAGCTGTTGTAGCACATACATATCTTCCATTGAATTTGTATGTTTTTCTCATTAAGCCGCGACTTCAAGACATAACGCTCAGGTAATAATGTGAGTACGGGGCAAGACTTTTCGCGCCAATTTGGACAAGTGTGTTTGCCTTCTTTTTAAGCAGCTTCTTTCCTAATAGCTCATCACCGAGTCTGAAGCCCGCTGCATGCATCTAATTTCCTAAAGTGCAGCCAGGCCTGAGTAGATTAGTCATAATAACGTTGTCGACAAATCGAATCTGCAGCTGTAAATTCAATAGCGCCGCGCTGTTAATGTAATGCGCTTTTATTGAGCATTGCCTCATTATAACTGTATTTCCATAAATGTATTTTGTAAAATGTCAGGTGTGTTTGTCTTGGACCGGTCTAGGCACACAAAGTACAAGTCTGCCCTCAGTGTTGGGCATAATTGGGAAATAATGAGACCTGGGATATGAAGCTGTAACCAAAGGGAAATTTTATGCTGTGTTTCTTTTAGTAGTAGTGTGACTTTATTTCGTAAAGCCCACTTTTATGTTTTCGTAAAGCCCCGTAAAGTATTAGCTTACTTTTATCAATATACATTATCAGTATAGGCGTTGTGTTATATATAGTAGCCCAATTCTTTCTGAAAATAGATTGTTGTAGATAGATAGTACATACGGCTGTCACGATAATTACTATATCGACTTATCGTTCCATAAATTTCAGATAAACAATGCATTTTTGGGCTTAATATTTATCGTCTGTGTACATTTGCATTTTCATAAATATTTCTAAAGTAATACATTATTTCTTACCTAAATTAAGCTGTGTTTTATTGTATGTCATGTTTATTGTGGATATTTCAAGAGTACTTTTCAAACAAATCTTCACAGTAGGGCTGGGCGATATGGACAAAAGTCATATCCGATATATTTAGATTGATGTCGATATACGATATATATCCGATATTTTTTCCGCAAAGTGAGAGCTGTGGAAGGAAATATTAAGTCAAAGCCAAAGCCAAATACGAGTAGTTTTATTGAAAATTCACTATAAATGTAAACATAAACACACATTTAAATTAAAAAATATCTTGGATAAAAATAGCCTATAAATAACCTATAAATAAAATAGGTCATCTTTTTCTGAGGGCAGCATTTATATATAAAGACTTACCTGAATTTGAATATCCGATATTTGCGATATGGTCTAATTCCATATCTCATTTAAAAATATATCGATATATCTTAAATTCAATATATCGCCCAGCCTACTTCACAGCCACTTTTCAGCTCCAGAGTTAGTTTCTGTGGCATTAAAAGGTCTTCAATAAGTAAGGATTAATCAACGAGGAGCCGTGCATTATACAGTTTTAACGCACGACGCAGAGTCAATAGCTTTATAACTGTTTAACGCATGGCCCCGATTTGTTTATTCTGCTTCTACCGTGGTCATACAAACTGAAACGGTTAACTTGGGTCTGTTTGCCCCTATTGTTTTTCCCGAAACTAGTTCCAGCTCAATTGTTTGTAGTTACTATGGAAACAGCTGCAGTGGAGTGATATAGAACGTGATGTAACTGTTGCCGGACTAACTGTGCGGTTATACAATAATAATGCACGCCGTGGTATAATATCGTTAATCGCAGCATTTTCCTGCCTCAATCTCGAATTTAAAAAGGTTATCATGACAGGCCTATTCATACATTTTAAATTGCACAAGAGATGCTGCTAGGAGATTGCTATGTATTGCTTTCCTTGCTTCCCACACTAGGTTTTGGTAACACATTTGTACAATTCTGTTTGCACTTGCACTTGAGTAAGAGCATTTTAAAGCCGTACATTGTCTATAAAATCTGTTCCTGTTTTATGACCATTTTGACAGCATAGGTGATGTCCTTTCATTTGTCTTCACTTGACATTGAAGTGTACTTCTGTGTCTTATTGCAGAGCCACGTCGGGCAGTGCGTGTCCAGTTTAACGACAGCGTATTAACTCGTATTGTGCCTTTTAATCAGGCCTCAATGTCACAGGATGATTTTAAAACCTTCTCTGGATGGACCAAGATGATAGATGGTGGAGGCAGAAATGAGTTCATTACAGTAATTAGGCCCCGTCTCTCCTCTGCTAACCCTTCCCTCTGGCCATTCTCTGCCTTGTATCTTAAACACGCATAATAGCCGTACATTACACCCATAATAAAGGGTTGTTAGGACAGCGGACCGCCCACCCTCCATCTGCTGCTTCCCCTATGCACGACACAAAGCACTGGAGTTGATGACAGACACCCTTTGGCTACTGAAAAGATGCATTTTGCAGAACAAGACTGTGCCAGTTTGTGATTACTAAGAGCTCACACAGTAAAAGACGGTGCAGGGGTGCGTGAGGCCTTCCTGTGTGAACTTTGAATGTTTTCCCCTTTTCTCTGTAGATTTGCCACTTTGAAGGACGCGTTGAGAACAAAGTTTTTCTTCAGGGACAAAAAGCATAGGCGTTAACCTCAGCAGCAGCAGCAAAAGGTTTCAACACAATTTCTGGATGATTGAGGGACCTCACCGCCTTGGTCTTAGCAATTGAAAAGTTGTTGCAGTGGCTATGATGGTCACAGAGGTAGTTTTCCCTGAAGTAGCGGCTAAACTGTTGGCAGCTAGGACCATAAATGCAGTACTAAAATATCACAGAATAGAAAGTTTCAATTGAGGAATGAGTACTGGATGTAGTAATGGTAGTATTTATAGTAGCCAATTAATAGTCAAACAAAAAAGAGCACAATAGGTCAATCCTTCAGATCACTGCCCCCAGCACATTTCCCCTGCTACATTAAAGGATAGGTCAAATTCAAAGGACACATTTCCAGTACCTTAACCTATAAGCATCCTCCGTTGGGTCAGAGAGGAGATTCTTCTGCTGGCCTTGGGAGTGTGCTTAGTAGAAGAGCAGGAGCAGTAGGAGGAGCATTGCAGTGTCGTTGTTAAACAGCCTCCTTTGGTTCATAGAACACATATTTCGCTGATGGGGAGTTTGTGGCGGTGGGGGTGAAGGAGAACAGCGTGTTCATTAATCACTGTCACATGGAAAGGGCTAATAGCAGCAGAGGAGAAGGGCACACAGACCTCCGTGCGCTGCCTTCATCCTGTGTCTGAACTAAATTAAGACCTTTTCACCCCTGCTCTGACCCGAGGCGGCTACACAAAAACAAGGTTATTGGAGTTTTGGTTGTTGTTTTTTATGTTGTTGTCAGCAGCTTTTGCACCTGAAGTCTTCCAAACCATACAGGGGAGATGCACTATGTGATATTGTCATTACAGGTCACAATAAATGTCAGTGAATTTCTGGCTGCCCTTTAGTATTGGCAAGGGATCTTTTTTTCTTTTTCTTCTCTTATTTTATTGTTGTATGATGAAATGTGTTACTCTAGTGCTCAACCACAGCCGGATTTGTGCCGATAGAGATGGTTGCGGCACGCAGGGCATCAGACATAAATTGGTGCACTTTAATTTATGGTGCTATTTTTAAGTGCAGTTTAGAATAACACTTAAGAAAATTGTGTTAACATGGCAGAGAACCCATGGATTTAATCATCTAGGTAGATTTATTAGTCAACCATTGTCATTTATGCCTAGAAATGTTACCTTGCCTTTGTCAGGGTGTACAACAACCATTGCAGCGGCATTTAAGAAAAATATAGATGTGAGCAGACGTCTTTCGTGTTGTTGTGATGTGCAGTGATTACAGTACGTCTCTCTTTGTTCGCTGTTGCCCGTAAAAGCTCGAGCTGAAGTGTCACATTGATAAAGAGCTTTGCACAGGTGGTACATCTCACTGTCAGACGCTGTAATTGTGTGAGAGAAAGACAGAGTTCACTCAGTTGCAGACTGCCACCGTCACTCCTGCTGCAGCGGGAGACGGAAGGAGGAGAGCCCAGTGCCCTGTGCAAACCTGGATGTAAGATTATGTTTTATTCAGGCTTTAAGCTTTCTGCCAACTTCACTTGAAAAATTTATCTTCTCAAAGTTATGGTAAAATCGTTGAAAAACATAGTCCCTTATGTCCGTCCGTCCGTCTTCTTCCACTTGTCTGTTGCCGGGTCTTGGGAGCAGCCATTGGAGCTGCCCAAATCACATTGCACCAGGAGGGGAGTCCCTTAGGTTAACCTCTTAACTCCCACCTGAACTGAGCACATTTTCGCCAATTTGGCATGACCTAAATCTAAAATCTTAAAAGAAAAAATAACAAAAAAGCCACAAAAAATGATTAAAACATTGCGAAAACACGACAAAAAAGCAACAAATAGAGACAAGAATTCAACAAGCAAGTGACAAAAAAAGAAATGAAAACATGACAAAAACGCTTAAAAAAGTGACAAAAACGCAGTAGGTCTTAGCTTTCAAATGAGGCATTACATGTTGCTCTTCAGTTGAGAAGTTTTTAGATTTGGGTAAAATCGAACCTGGAGAAAATTTGCTCGGTTCATGCGAAGGTATGAGGTTAGGGCAGGCTGGAAAGTTTCTGGAGGAATAGCCTGTTGTGCATGTTTTGGGTTGATGGAGTGGCCAGATGAAACCCACCCAGACACAGAGAGTATATACCGGTACATGCAAACTCCACACCCTGCCAACCAGACCAAGAAGAAAGACTACAGACTTATGTAGGGATATGTTATTACTGGACAAATCCCTGCACTGAAACTAGGTCAATTTCATGATGACGATATGATGTCCATAATGTATTGTCATGTGACTGTTGAGAATGCCACTTGTCACACTGGACGTCTACTGTATATTGAAATGAAGAGGCCGTAGTATTGCATTGTTGGCTGCTCTGCTCTGGTCAAATGATCCATTATTCATCATTCATGGACATATTTCCCAGCGCGGTCCTACATTATGCATAACACGTGACACAACACAATATAACACTGTCTTCTCTGGGCACCCGGTTAAACGCCGATATGAGAGGAGGGGGTTTCTCGCTTGGTTAAAAATAGAAGTTCAAACTGAGTAATTACAGTGTTTCCCATTAATAGGGGAGAGGCTGAGGTAACCCCCGTAGTCTAATTTTCTCCCCAAGCTTGACAATATCATAAATGATTGGGGCAACTCCTGCGGGCGGCTAGAAGACTAACAATGCAATACAAACAAATTATATTGCTAATATTGAAACGGTGATTACACGGTTACCACTACTTCTACTACTAAGCATTTTTTACCAAGGCAAATACCCTGTAGGCATTTTCAGGCTGGTTTAATGCAGACGTCACCAGCTCCTATCACGAAAGCCAACTTTTCCTGCAAACTCTGCAAGGAGAGTATCTTTCTAATAAGCTACTACTAATGCTATACCTTTATTCTTCACTCACTAGCGAGATAAAAGTATCAATTTACCTTCAAATCTGTGTCCATAAGTGGAATGGGCAGTAATAGAACAGATATGGACTTGGAATGTTCTCCTCAAACTGAAAAGAAAAAAAAAATCGTATCAATATTTTAGTACGCATTTGGGTCATGCATGCATTACTGCCATTAACCCGTATTTGGCCCGCTCAGAGCCGCAAACTTTCTATTTTAAGCTTTCTGACTCTCCCCCCGCGTATTCGGTCTTGTCTCACTCGTTGCTAATCTTGAGGTGCCCCACATTTTCCCCACTAAGTTCCTCCGCAAATGGCAAAACACATCAACATTCGCCTGGAAACCTGCAACCTTATTCAACACCGCTGGGACAAAACTACAAAGATCTAAATCGGCACGGCACGTCATTAGCATCGCGAGTGACGTTTGGCAGTAAAAGTTTAGTTTGCTGCCCTTGTTTTGTAAAGTGTGAGGTTTACTCAATTACACGTGGGGTTTTCACTGATTGCAGCGGATACCACCAGCGCAGGGCGAACAAGGAAAAACCATTTAGGTCAGAGTAGCAGGGCAGGCCGTGTGTATTTGTGAACGGTGTACGGAGATCTCTCATGCACAAGTCGGTGTAACAGGGCTGAATGTGCTGCAACACCCTCGTCATCAGCTCTCTATGGACTGGTGTGGGCTGACGTGGAGAGGAACTAGACACTTTAACCTAAAAAAAAAAAACTACTTGAAATGAATTTTGATACTCTGGAGTAAATTGTCGTGGATTGTGTCAGGAGTCAGGAGGGGCGTGTGTAGAAAACCTTTGACAAACGAAATATTACTCAAGCTGATGATTAGGCTACTCTTTAAAGAGGGGGTATTATGCTTTTTTCAATCACATAGCACCAGTCTATAGCATACTACAATGATGACGTAACCTTCTGTTGGTCTGTATGCAGTAAATTAAAATAACTGCCTTGAATAAAATTGCTCTCTCAAAATGGCTGTACTGAACGTCTTGAAATAGGCCTCTGTCTCTTTAAGAAGCTTTCTGACACGCCCCCTTCAGCACACTGCTGTGGCATCTAAACAACAACACTGTGCGGGGAGGGGGCTCTGCTGAGCTGAGGAGCAGTGGTTGGTGGCTTGGCTGGTGACAAAAGGTCCAGAGGCGTCTCCAGGAGGTGGGGGCGTTCCTAGGAGGACTGAGGCATAGCTACACCTAAAATGGCTGCCGTCTAAGTTTTTACTGATTACTCAAAATATGTGAATGAGCCAAGGCAACACTCCAGGCATGTGTTTAATGAGGGAATGACATAATAACATGATATAAAGCTTGAAAAAGTCGATTTCACATAATACCCCCCTTTAAGAAATCAATAGCTCAATAGAAAAGCAAAACAACACATCCAAAAGCAAATGAAGATGCCTGCTGGATCCGAAAATGAAATTGCAAAAAATGTAAAAGACCGCAATCTGTGCTTCCAATTGTTTTGTCTGATGAAGAGCATGTGGCCCAAAACGTCACAAAACATACCCTCTTTTTACATTTTTGCTGTTTTATTGGGGAAAAGAAGACCTTTGTAAACAGAAAACCGGTATACATAGATACAATCAATTAGTGGGTGTAGTTGTAGTGTCTTCAGTAATATGTATGTGTTGATGGCACTGTGACACCATACAACAAGAAGGTCCTCTGTTCGAGTCTAGACCAGACTGGGCCTTTCTGTGTGGACTTTGGAGCGTCATTTACCAAGTGTTTGCTCATGTGCAAAATGGATCAGCCATTAGCCGAGTCATTTGTGCATTTTTTTTTTAGTCTTGTTGCATTCTATCATCAGATTTGGGGCATCATAATATGTAATACAGAAGAAAAGGTGATAGTGGTGTTAGTACTTGGTAAGCATCAGCACTTAATTGTGTTCCACTGTGCAGATAACATTGTTAGGTACTTTCTGTCTGACCCTTCAGCACACAACCGACTTTGTCTGTCCATCTCAATTACATCAGCCTTATTGTCGTTCACGGCGGAAGGAAGCTCAGCTGTATCTAATTCTTCCCCGTATCTCGACGCGGATGATGTACTCGAGGTTTAAAATAGGAAGCAATGTCGTTGTTTGTCTCCAGCCCAAGAGGATTCTCAGCTGCTTTCAAGGACAAACTCTGCGTCCTCCCAATGTTCAGGCGCGTGAATAAAACTGCTGAGTTGGGCGCTTTAGCTTGTCATTGTTTTCAAAGTAGGGCTGCACAATGTTAGAAACAAGTTAAATGCAATTACTTGGTTAGATAATGTGATAAAACAACTGTTTATGCACATTTTTGACATGGTAAATTTCAATTCAGCATAGACGCGGAATAAAACAGGACATAACCTGAAACAAGTTTAACCTGGAACTAAAACAAATCTAAAAAAAAAAATCCTAATCCTGGCTCAAACTAGGACTAAACCAAGACTACATCAAGATTCGACAATTGACACCAGTTCAGAGGATTACTTTGTCTGCACACACTGCAATATAAAACTAATAGTCTTTCTCATAGCCTCATTTGCAGTTACATCCCACATAGACGGTAAAAGGGATTTGTGTCAAACATGAAGCTATTCCCCATTGTGTAATCTGACGGCAGTTTGGTTGTATGAGATGTCATTGCATGTGAATATTTCACTGAACATCTGCCCCCAGTGCCGTAATTTCTTTCATTACCATCTGTTAAGACTTGGCTCGAAGCGCGCACAAAGATAAGCATCCATCTTTTTGTGAACTCAAAATAGTACTCAATAATTGTCAGCGTAATCTTGCTAAAGCTAATTGCCGTATTTGGGAAGACGCTCGGTGTGAATGCAGCGTAGTCCCACATTTGGTTTGGAACATTCGAACAATTTAGGTCAGGAATAGGATTATTTTTTACAGCTGAACTGAATGTGCCATGGTTTGAGGTCATCTTGAGAAATTCAAATCTTTAAAGCAGAACTAAGTAACTTGTTTACCTTTAATAAATATTTTTTTTTTTTTTTTTTTTTTTTTTTTTTTAATCTTTTTTTAGCACAATACACACTAATGGAATCACGATCAGAAGAAGCTAACAGGCTAACGGGTAAAGCTAACTGTCTGTGGGCTAACACCACTTTAGCAGTATTTACAGCCAAGTTTGAGTGATCCCATGTGTAATGGATGTACATCCCTCTCTCCCTTTGTCTTTTCTGTCAGTGTAGTATTTACTCTCACAAACAATTAATGAGTAAATAAAACGCAACATGCTACTTATACCTGCAGTGGGCTTATGGCCTCTAGGGGCATGAGTTACTTAGTTCTGCTTAATAAGAGTCATTTTGTTCTTGTGCTGTATCAAGTATCCTCCTTATCCTACTACTATGACTACTACTACTATTATTACTGTTGCTGCTATTACTGCTTACATCTACTTAGGATGACGGAAAGTAACTTAAATGTAAGTGTAGCTGCTGTCAAAAAAGAAAAGAAAAGAGATTTCATTATATGAATAACCACCTGCTTTACATTTTACTCCTGTTATTTCAAAGTGCACTAATTTTCTTTCTTTTTTTTTTCTCTTGTCTCCATAGGAATGCTAAATGTTGAAGACACGTCTACGGGACCTCCTGATGCAGCATGTTTTAAATATGTGGCCCTCCGTCCTGTTTGAGATGTAACTATGGCCGCTGCACTCATTTGGGACACTGGCTCCTACTACCTCCCCTCCTCTCCTCAGCAGTGAACCAGACCGCACGAGGTAATGAGGAAGCATCCTCCAAGTCCGCCCCTCTCCTCTGCCAGCGGGATATGAGTGTTTCGTGCCCGGACACAAAATCAATCCTTGCGGGAGCTGTGGGAGGCCCAGAAGAATTCTCCGAAGTCATGCAGTCAGAGGAGCTGTTCAGCCGAAAACTCAAAGCGCTCAATGGCAACATGGGACCGCCGACGGCTAACTTGCAAGGGAAGTCTGATGGCAAAACGAATGGGACTCCAGCTATGCCTAAAATGGGGGTGAGAGCCCGGGTGTCGGAGTGGCCCCCCAGGACCGACGGCTGGGATGGGGGAAGGCCGTCGCCGAACTATCAAAGCGTCATACCCGTGTTTCAGAACGGACAAGAGCACACGGTTGAAATCGTGGAGCAAGGCGAAGCGGTGTGCGTCGAAGTAGACTATTCGGAAAAGTACACCATAGAGGAGCTTTTATGCCACTCCCCGCTCAAAAGCCTGCACCCCATTCGCCAGCGCAGCAACAGCGACGTGACCATTAGCGATATCGATTCGGAGGACATTGTGGATCAGAATGCCGTGAATCCGAACACGGGTGCGTCTCTACACCGCGAGTACGGGAGCACGTCCTCGATCGATCGACAAGGCCTCACCGGAGAGGGCTTCTTCACCATGCTCAGGGGGTACCGAGTGGAAACCATGGACCATCGTAGCATCCCGCCAATGGGGTTCCCCGAGCTGTTGCGCTGCGATGCGGCCCTGTCGCCCAGTCTGCAAACCGCAGCTCAAATAGCGAGGGGAGAGATAGTGCACATTCCTGGATACGATTACGTGGACAGTTCCTTTCTCTACAGCAGGGAGAGGGAGAAGTCTTTTATGCGGCGTTTGAAGTCGGAGTCGTCCGAGCCGTCGATTTTCAGGAAATTACGGACCATAAAAAGTGAGAGCGACGCTTTGAGGCTTTCTCTTGAAGACGACAGAAGGCCGCTAAGTTTTCAGAAATGCTTCGCCCACTATGACGTCCAAAGCGTCTTGTTCAACATAAGCGAGGCAGTGGCGAGTCGGGCAAATTTAAGCCAGAGGAAAAACATGACAACCGGGGCATCGGCGGCATCTGCAGGAGCTATAGGTGGGATAGGAGTAGCGGTCGGCCCAGGTCAAGCGCCTGGGCTCGGGATAGAAAGTATCATGGCGGCGTGCAGTAGCTCCAATGTACCCCTGTTTGAGTCTCCCCTGGGCAGCCGCGAGGACCTCAACCCCAAGGAGAACCTGGACGCCGACGAGGGAGACGGGAAGAGTAACAATATGGTGCTGGGCTGCCCGCACTTTCGCAATGAGATCGGGGGAGAGGGGGAGAGGAAGATCTCCCTGTCCCGGGTGAACAGTTCCAACTACAGCGGGTTTTCCGAGAGCTGCTCATTCGAGTCGTCTTTGAGCTCACACTGCACCAACGCTGGGGTGTCTGTGCTGGAGGTGCCCCGCGAGAACCAGCCCATACACAGAGAAAAAGTCAAGCGCTACATCATCGAGCACATTGACCTGGGCGCGTACTACTACCACAAGTTCTTCTATGGAAAAGGTGAGCTCCGCCAAATACAAAACATATCATTTCACGGTTCATAAAGTGAAGCAACAATGGAAGTGTAGTGGGGCAGGGATGACGCTATGTTTTAGGCTTACCAACCACACAGGCTCAATGTGTTTTGTTTGAATTACTTTCTTGAAGGAACAGCCGGAGCACTGAGGGTCAGATATCTTGACAGCGCAGTTATTTTTGTTAGAGCAGATGAAATAGTGTCCAGAACAATGGCAGGCTTGTGTGGGGAGCAGGAGTGTGCGTTTTCACTTCCCGAGAAGAGAAGCGGTCGTGTCCTCTCTGTGATATTGGCTTGAACCCTGAAGTGAGACCGTTATTCGTCATGTGAGAGGAGAGAGGTGAGTCCCCCAGCTGTTCCCTGTGGGGCCCCAGCGCCAGCACGACCCTCCCAACAAACTGAAGGGTCAACACAACCACGAGAGGTTCAAGCTTTCTCATTAAAACACCTATGTGACCGAGTCGGGCAATCGCTACATTATACTCCACTGCTCTCTCTGCTCAGAGCCTGTGCGCTCTCAGCAGATTGTGTTACAGACTTAAGCCCCTCTAGATAACAGCTGCTTCACCTTTCACACTGGAGATGCCTGAACTGTTTCACAAAGATACTCTGTATTAAAATATGCCATGCCGCACTGGGTTAAGCTCGAGTCAAGGTTAATGAAAGCATGAATCTACAGTCTCTATTTAAAGTAAGTTTGAGAAAAGCATAGGAGCGGCACTGACAATCTTATTGTATGGAGCCCAGCGTCCCCTGTGCAGTTATCTGTGTGTCTAACCCCTGGCTGTGCGACACAGTGATGTATAATTGAAACGCTCCAGTTTGCTCTTATGGCTCTGAGGTTATGGCTTTTACAGCACTGCTTTTACTGCAGTTTGTGGTTATGGCACTTTTTCCATGAGGTGTTTTATTGGAGAGACAATCCAGTCATCACCTCTGTCTGCACTCACACAGACAGGCCGTGTGTCACCACTTTAGGGCAAGCTTTTATCAGCCTGAGCTTAACATTGATCCCATTGATTGCTTATAGCCGTAGTTCCCACAGCAACAGGAGTGTTCTCCCCAGGACGTCCTAATGGACACAGTGTTTCCTTCACACCCACAGGCCAAGCCTTGTTATAACAGGTCATGGTTACTTATGGTTCGATGGCAGAAGAGGCTTGTTCTGCCTTGTGTGCCCTTTTTAAAGTTAGAAAATGTAACTATAGGACTTCTTTTGGATAAAAAAACAAACATTTTTCACAGAATGAAGTGAAAAGCAGATGCTTTATTTGGTATGACAATCAATGTCATGAACCTAATGGCACCATGCAGCCCTAAGTGTCACCACTGACAGGCGTGTGTAACCAGAGGAGGAAGTGAAAAGCTTCCTCTGCTCTCGCTGTGTGGGTGCTAAACTGAGGCTTTGCACGGACAGCCCATCACCGTTTGACCTCATGCACCACGGAGTATTGTGCCGCAGTCCATGCCACATCCAGCCCTGCATCTGTGCCTCCGTTAACCACACACAAGTGGCAGAGACCAGCGCATTTACATTGCATGCTCCTCATGACACAGAGCATCTTTAAGCCACACAGGCCAGTAGGAGCGCAGTGCGTCAGTCTCTTTGAGGGTTCTTTGTTGTCTTGTGAATCCCTGTCTTTTTCCTCGGCTTTACTCTGGATTAGGCTGTTTGCTTTAGACACCACTTTGAGTGTGCACAGCTTGTCCGTAGTCCAAACAACGCTTTTTCAGCTATTATTAGACCAATTTCAAACAAGTTTACTTCAGTCTCTTACAACAAGCTTCAAGTATCATTATAAGAAACATTATTATTAGACATAACACCACAGTAGTATCACACAAGGCTGAAGTTATTAGTTGTTGATTTTTTTTTTAATGTGAATTCATTTCTGTCACTCAGCAACTCATCGTAACATGTCAGTCCTTCAATTTGAAAATAGCCGTCCTGCTTATGTTTCACTAAATGACACAAATACCCCGTCCCATATGCAGGGGATATCCAGCGGCTTAGTGTTAACAGCTACATCCGCATTTAAATGTAGCCAGGAAATTTTTGTCTGTCTCTCCTCATATTCCTCCCGCTCAGCTGTGTCAGGTCGCTATTAAAAACAGGGTGTGGAAACAGTCACCACCATAACAGCGTATACTGTAGCTACTTTGAACTTTTATCTGTTGTTAAAGCAAAGCAGCAACAATCAAATGTAAGAGTCAGGTCTGTGGAAAGACGCTCACAGTAAAGATTTTTTCGTTTTTATTTCCACTGGTACGCAGAATGACTGTGTTGCAGCAGACAGGGTGGCGTGCATAGGTCAAACTTTCCAGGGAGGACATTTATCTTTTACTCATTCATCCAAAATCCCAATCCTGTCTCTATTTCTAATCTGATTGCACTGTTTTATGTCTCCACTTCAATCCATCTGCTTTCCATCGTAATCACTGTCAACCCTGGCCTTATCTGCTCCATAAAGCACTGTATCAAATTTTCAACAAATTTCTCCCTCATGAAAAATACATACTCTCTGAAAGGATTTTTTTGATTTATGTGACGTAAACGTGATTCGGTAATTGACTTTTCTTCTCCCCTTTTTGTACTTTTAGAGCATCAGAACTACTTTGGGGTGGATGAGAACCTGGGGCCGGTGGCTGTCAGCGTCCGGAGAGAGAAACTGGACGAGGAAGGGAGAAGGATGGAGCACAGTACAACTACAGAGTCACCTTTAGGACCAGCCAGGTAAATGCGTACGCTAAACCAGACCCAACTGGTGGGGTTACTTGGGACGCAAAAGTATACCAATATAGGACCAATATAAGTGTGACCCAAAGCCAAATATGAATCTTGAGAAATTGTTTTGACATTTTTTGATTGGCAGCCTCATGATCAATGCTTAAATTGCTGGGTTTCAGGTGACATCACAGCGTTCTAAAGGCCTATAATATTATATAGAGGTAAAATAATTTTGTTTTGAGGACATTTTTGGCCTTATACAGCGAGATCATGGACCCAGTGACTGATATTAATGATAATTTTTTTAATTCATACGTTTTCTTTTTAGCTTCGACTTGTGAAAGTGTAATGCAGATAATAGGAAAAACTGGCTCCTGCCCCCCACTGGGTCCGGTGACATCGCATTATAGAACCTGCAACCCAGCAATAAACCAGATAATTTGCCCCAGGACCAGAAGGGCCCTTGCAGGAGCCTATTTTCTATTTGAAATAATAAAATACCCATAAGAAACCTCAATGCCCTGGGCCCCACCACCAGAAGGACATGGTAAGTTGTGGTCCAGGAAAAGGTATAGGACATGGTGAAACAAAGCTGTACCTGGATAATTATACCACATCAGGTTTTCAATCTGTGTACTTAATATCAATCAATCAAATCCTGATAAAGTTTGAGGACAAAAATGACTTACAATTATTACTGTAATTACTATCCATATACTGTATGCTATTATAACAATCTCTTTTGCGGTGACACAAAACTGTTGTACTTCATCATATCCATGTACCTGTGTACTTGATCTCATTTTCACCTCAGGAACAAGGTATGGAGCAACACGTGAATTTCTCCATTGTGAGATCAGTAAAGGCTATCTTATCTTATTCTTCAGGTTTTTGAGTGTGTTACTGCTACCGTCTATTGTTACAGCAAAACAAGCTGTAACAATAGACAAATAGGTTTAGCATGGTCACGGCAGAACGTGGTTAAAATTAATAGACACAGTCCAGATAACAACACTCTGAAAACCTTTGCCACTATAACACTTCAAATTATGCTGAATTTGTGAAAGTGCTTGTGCCAACTCCAGAAAACTTTCCGGGGATATTTCTGTTGTTGTGTTGGTTACTCAGCATCAGGCTCAGTCATGCCGCTCAAAACAGTCAGCTTTAGTCCCACTGGAGACAACAACAGACTCTCCTATAGGCTCATAGGCCCAGTGCCCCAGTGAAGCTGATAGAAGCGACCATCCATGCTGAACAAAGTCTTATGTTCCAGTCAAAACACTGAGTACAGTTGTGCGGAGGTGGGTAGAAAGTGAGAAGTCGTATTCTCACTATACGATTATTGTTAGCTGCACTGCCAATCAATCCAGTCCAGTGTATTCATACAGTATAGCACATTTCACAACGTCAAAAATGTAAAGTTTCACACCAGTCAAAATGGAGTCAACACATGACCGAAAAAGCCATTTTGTCCTTGCTGTCCTCTGTGGGACTAAATCCTTCCTTGACGCACGCTGGGTGGCCTTTTGCTCTGAATAATTCAGGTAGCCCAGCTGTGACAGGCAGAGAAATGTCAGTGATAGCCAGTGTCAGACCTGGTTTAGAGCACCACTCCCTCTGAGACAATGGATCTGGGTCACATCTTGGAGAGAGTGGCAACTCCCAATCTCCCAGTGTCTATTTGCATATACAGCTCTCTACAAAGATCAATAATAATGCAGACAGATATTGCAGAACTCAACTACAATTCAAAGAGTCTTTACTTGATTTATTTCTGTTTTCAAACCAAAAAGTTGTTAGTTGCAGTCCTTCTTAACTTCTCCTAGAAGATTCTCACATCCCGATTCTTTCAGGGAGCAGAGCAGCATTGTAATATAAACTTACGACTAGAGCTTCACAAATACGACACACACGGCAGGTATGGACTACAATCAAAGGGGCAAAATTATTCACTCACGTTTTACTGTCTCCACCCCACACAGTTAAATAATCTGCTTTCCTCTGTACTTCTGCTGTGGCTGTACGTCAACTTCCGAGCCCAAAGTGGATCAAAGGGGGATTAATTTAGTAAAAACATGTAGCAAACTGCATTCTGGGTCATCATGCACTGGCACATTTGTAGCCAACATTAGGAAGACGCCACTTAACATCGTAGTTTCTCTCCAGCCGCTGACTATTTTCAATTATTTACAATGCGAGTTGTTGAGGCTCATGCATAGAGACATGCTTGAGTTGTTGTGAATAACAGGCACAACACAAAACCATTCATTGAGGATTTCAGAGCAGCAGAAAAATGTAGTACAGTAACATTGTCATTCGAAATACTGTGGGTTCAGGAGGTTTTCATATCCCTCTATTTATGCCGATGTTATTATATTGAAATCTGGTGATGAAAATGTTAAAATTATTATTTTTATTTGCATAATATTCTTCATGCAGGCTTTTGTGGTGTCTGCCTCTTTCTGTATCAGGGCAGTGTCTTTATCAAAACAAATGAATACAAAAATAGGGGCTGCCCAATTATTTATAATTGAATCGATACTGCAATTCGAACGGGTGCAATTAGCAAATCACACTCTATTATTGTCTGACTTTAAAATGGAACTCACAAACCAAATTGCAATACAGGAAAATCACAAGCGTCCTGCACTTTCATTTTTTCCCCTAAATCTTTTAGTCTGTGTTGAATTTGACATATAAAGAAGGTTTTATATCAATTTGGGGTTAGGCGTGCGACATAATAAAACGAAAGGACTTTGTGAAGCCGACCGTATGCGATCACAAAAACAGATGGATTTTTCCAACACAAAATACATTGGACAGATTTGTTATTGACTGAAATGATAATTGCCATCTGTCTTTCCCGTTAGCTGACCACGCTCCGCGGGGCCATTCTGGAAGACGCTATCCCGTCCACTGCCAGACACGGCACGGCCCGCGGGCTGCCACTCAAAGAGGTGCTGGAATACGTGATCCCAGAGCTCAACATCTCCTGTCTGCGGCTGGCCAACAACTCCCCCAAAGTCCGGAGCAGCTACTCAAACTGGACGAGCAGGGGGTAGTTTATACAAGATGTTTAAATATGTAACTTTGTGACTGTGGTGTATGATTAGCAGTTTGTGGAAGTCATTTGATAAGCACGTTTTGTTTTTTGCTATGTAGTTCTACTGTAGGCCTCTTTTAGACTTGGATTTAGTCCTTGCTTAGAACGGCACTAGATACATGCATAATCCTAATTTAACTGGGGCAAAAAAAAAGTATTTGGCCGAAATCCAATAGGAAGTCTAGGGGCAACTGACCAAATACTTTTTTGCCCCACTATAGGTCTCAAACGAAAGCGAGACCTATAGTGAACATACCAGTGAACATACCAGAACATACCAGACCTGACTTCTTGATATGTTGAAAATATGTTCACTGGTATGTTCACTATAGGTCTCGTTTTAGTTTGTTTTAAAATGTGCTTTTAACATGTTTCGTTAGATGTGCAAAATTACAATATCTAGCATTGCGTAAGTGACAGGAAACAAAAACTCCAGCTTTTGTACTACTACTACTTTTGTAGTTATTGTACACGTTATCTCATAATTATTGTGAATAAAGATTACTGTATTGATGCTGAGAATGTCCCACAATATTGCATCGTGTCTTTTCCTGAGGTATGACTTATGTGGAAAGTCTGACAATCGCTTCAGTTTTTCCTCATTGTTTTTTTCACTGTCATTGGCCGCTACAGTAGGGACATGGACAACACATCGTAATAGCTCAGTTCAGTATTGATCTTCAATTAAGGCCCCCCATCTCTGGCACTTTTGTAATCCATCAAAACACACAAAATCTAATACCGCAGCATTAACTTGAAACCCCAGTTGTCTTTCCCTCTGTTTCATTATTTCTCTCACTGGAGTTGGTCGCACATGCCTTAATAAATGGCCTTAAATTGAATCGATGCGACTCAGCGCTGACCATTATGACGCCGTATTGGCTGATACAAGGGGCGTCCAAGTCTCCACCTGAAAGACTGGGGATTTCATATTCAGGTTGGCTGGCAGGGGCTGTCACATTACGTTATCCCATTTGACAAAAATAGCCATTAGTGATGTGGGCTCTGTGCGCACCAGTGTCAGAGATGGATCCATTGGCTGATCCGGTGGCCTTTAATTTCACGTGTAATAAAAATGCAAGATTGAGCGGAGCCTCCGGGATTAGACTGTCCATGTCTGACGATCAGAATCAGCTGCTCATTACTGTAATTAATGTTTGTTAGCTTTGTCAAGATATATGGCAAGATAATGGCATAATATTGCACACTACTCATAGACACCAGCAGTATTGTGTTTAAAAGCACAATAAAAGAGTCATAGTACACAATTTTGCCCCAATGAAGATGAACACATCTGAATTGAGTATGGTTTTCTCGACACTGATACTGGAATTGTATTTACCGAAATAAAGACCCACAGATGTGAGCCGCAGCTGTTTACTGCATCATGGCTAATGCTAACGCCCAGAACAGCTTAAATACTGACTGTGGAGGCTTTGCAGAAACAAAAAAACCTCAAATAATCACAGAGAAAGGATTCAATTTTTTAGAGTAGAAGAAGTAGCAGTGTAGTGACTAGCAGCACACGGCATTGGTTAGTTTTTGCATAAGTTCATGGGTTTAGCATCTTTTTGCAGGCCACACTCCTGTTTTTATTCATACTCCATGGTGTTGAACTATGGTCAGCTATTTTGAGCTGAATTGGTGTCAATTCTGATATGATTGTGCCTAGTGTTATTCCATTTGAAAGGAATAGTACAATAAGTCCTACTTGTCTCATAGATCCTATATGGAATATGTATGGGCTTGGCCACCTGCTGTACAGCTCCATGCCTTTGCCATGAGGCACTGTCTGCAAGTCCTCTGTTGGATTTAAGACAGATAAACTCTGTGGAGGAGCAATAAAGGAGTGAACGGAGTAATAAGAAACCTTTAAATGACTTTGAGGAGGAGAGCCAGATCTAAGTAGGACTCAGCGCTTCGCCAAGTGCTACTCCTTTTTCGGATCCAACCCCCAAACTCCTCAACTCTCTGTCTGGATTTATGTTTTAGCCATTAAAACTTTGGCCTCATGTGCTTTTTATTACTGTAATGCTTGATAACGTGCAGAAGAAAGTTGTTTGTAGTTTTTGTTGTTTTGGAACCGCTGTTTTGTGGTTTAGGAAAGCTTGAATATTTTTGGTTCGATATGAACTTAATCCACTGAAAGGAACACGCAACATTTTCAACATATTAAGAAGTCAGGTCTGGTAATGTTCACTTTGCAAATAAGAGTAGTTGTGTCCTAATGCCTACCCTATAGTGCTGCTGTGTAGTGTAGGCTACTCATGCTGGTGATCTAGACACGCAGCTCACTACTTTGTCCTCAACACAGATCCATTGATGCTTGGATAAAGCGAGTTAGCTAAACTAGCTAAAGTAATAATTGATTTCTGTAATGAAGACCGGCCAAATTAAAGTGAGCGTTCATTATGTATGGATAAATATTTGTCAGACAGGTTTTATCTAACAAAGATGAGCTTTAAATAAGATTACAGACTGGATTATAACTGTATTTGACTGAGAGGGAGGCTATCAATCATTTCATAATTCAAGCTAAATGTAAGCAGCTAATGTGAGCAACTTTTCACTGCAACAACTTATTCAAGTAGTTCATAAATAGACAGATTGAAACAGGCTGTTGTTTCATTCAGGCATGTTGTGTCCACTTCAGGGACCAGTTGCTGTTGGCTACACTCCGACAACTCTTGGAACGTAGGAAATATTGAGTCCACTTCTTTTTCCTCTCAGACACCGGTACAATGTGGGCGTGACCACGATATAGTGCACTATTCACCGCCCCGCCCACTTTTGCCTCTTTTTGCACATGGATCGGCTCTTCCTTCGTCATGACACAGTCCGTTCACCAAGTGGAGAACGAGGGGAGAAGTTTGCAGCTATAATCCGATGCACAGTAGATTTGTGTCCGTGTAGAAACTGATTTTGCCTGACATCTACAGTCCTATGAGGGGGCGGGCACAATTCATGGCGGGACCCTCTGGAGTAAGGCGAATAGGGCAGTGGTTGTCAAAGAGGGAGTCGCAAGCACTGAGCTACTAGTCCCACGATCACTTCATGATAGACAAAAGGAAATATTGATGTTGTTATCTGACATCAAAGCAAAGTGATTTTATCTATATCACTAATTTATTTTTACACTGGTGGTCCTGGATTGTTTACGCCCTGAAAAGTTGGAGTGTGGACATTCGGACACTTGGCAGAGGTCAATCCACATATATTTTTTTCTGTTACACAGCTCTTCATAAAAACCCATCTAATGCATTGCTTAGTCATTCTCCTACATTTACAAATTTATAACCATGATCATCATAATTACCTTTTGATAACTATTCTTTGGACGCCAATGCAAGCGCTAAGACACAAAGCCCATCTCCCGTTTTGGCTTTCCAAAACATATTACAGCTTTGTAGAGACTGGATGAGCCCCTTGTTTTTGGTCTCTAAATGTGCGTGCGAAACTTGGCCTCTCGGTAAAAGTATCCCGGAGCTTTCAGAAAAAAAATCCTCTGTTCCTTCCTCGCCTGAAATAATATCTTTGAAAGCAGTGTTGTGCGGCTGCGAGGAGAGAGCGGCGCATATGCGAAAGTGTTTTAAATAACCTTGTACATCACAGTGAACGGGGGGGCCTGTTCGTGGATGGACTGGCAAATGCATTAGCCACTAGATTTGGAAACCCGATTTTGAGGCAGGAGAGAGGCTGTAAAATGACACGTGAAAAATATAATACAAAATGTGTCTCTCCATCTCTCTTGCTCGATGTTTTATCACGTAATTCAATTTTAGGCAAAGATGAAAATGTCACGTTCTGCTTTCATTTCGCACTCTGGGTGATTTAAAAGAGATGGGGGAAGATAAAGGGTTATTCTGTCCCGCTGGTGCCTTTTTAGAAGCTATAATTACACTTAATAATATTTCACCTTAGCGAGGTCAGGAAGAGACAAGTAATCTTCCTTTTCTAATGATGCAAAACAAATGACCCCTGTCTTTCATTCGAACCAATTTTTAGCAAAGGTTTTTGGGGTCGTTTGAAACAATATGTTGATAACCTCGGCCATTTTCCGTGGACAAAAGAGCATTAGCAATTTCCACTGTTCTGCTTTTATTTAATTAGAATAAAGACAGTGAAAATGATTTTGCATTTTGGAGATGCACCCAGTTTTCTAAGCCTTAAATACAAGAGGATCAGTGCTGCAGTGCTGGCAGATGCTGCTGTACTGTTGTGTAGAGTAAAAGGACACTGCTGTCTCCCTCAGGTGAAGCTCTCCGGAGGGAAGTTATGCCCCAATTTATTTCCTTCTTTATTTAGTAACTCCTATTATTGTACTTTTTTTTGCCTCCGGAGCAAGTGAGAAGTCACACAATGTAGAGTATATATTCAGATGTCAGATGTGCTTTCTACTATTTCCCTATAATATCAGTTATATGGTAATAATGTGGCGTATATATTTCCGTACTTGCAGCAATGGAAATAGCAAGGCACCGTGCATTTATATTTCACTTTAAATATATTCCACATTACTGGAACTTAATTCAGCATTGTAGTAAGGTTCCCACGTCTCTAGTCACTCTAGTGGATGCTTTTCCTAATATAGTATTTTTAAATTTGTAATTATTATTTAAAATATGACTTATCAATAAGTAATAAGCAGATAAAATGATAAGTATCCCCTAACTTTTGAGTTGATTTAAAATTACATAATCATTGAATGCCCCTTCATGGTCACATCCTACTATGCTAAGGAGCAACAAGTCCTCACTGGTTAAAAGCAGGTTGTCTAAACTCATTTAGACAGACCACACCACGAGCAACACCTGCGGATCTCTGCTCTGTCCCGGTTGTTACGTGTTTGCACCTTTTTAGGCGGGGACAGATTCACCGCCAAAAGGCCAATCATGTTGTCCTTGCCTTCTGCCAGTCTGTTAAAGAGGTGAGCCAGGTCAAGTGAGCCCCATATAATCCAGGTCTAAACAAGACACCACACAAAAACAGCATTGTGCATTTCTGCAGGGCCCGACGCTATCATCACTTCCCATCACGACCCGGGTCAGTTACCATGACGACCACCACGAGGGGGTTTAACCTGCGCGAGCCCGAAAAGTCAATGGCAATTTATTTTACTAGATTATATGTTACCTTTAACAACGGATAAGATCTTAAGCTAAGCTGTGTCGACCATAGTGTCGACCAAAGGTTACACTTAAAATGTAAAGTGGAACGCAACAGGTAGAGCTCAGGAGGGAGGTCTTTTTTGCTATTTTTAACGGCCTTTAGCTACAAACAGTTTGTGCTGGTTAAATTATCACTTAATTTCAGTGACTGGACATGAGGTTTGGGGGAAATAACTTGCGGATAGATATGTCTTGTAGTTTATGTTTATGCAATAATTATGTAGCAATAAGATCTTTTAGTTTTAAAACTTCATCATAGCAAGAAGGTCCTGGGTTTGGCGGGTGAGAACATCTTAAAACATGCAGTCTGAAAATCTCCTGATAGATTATGGCTGAAGATCTGGGGTCCGCACTGTAGTCACTTACTGCTCCTAACAGGTAGCGCGTGTGTGTGTGTGTGTGTCCGTCCATTGGTGCTGATTGGTGTTGCCGCACTTCTGTCAGTCTCGCTCAAGGGCAGCTTTTGAGGCCGTATTCAAAATTTGAAGGCAAAATGGGATTTGAATTACTGTGACACGCTTAAAGAATACAATAATGTTTTGTTAGCAGTGTCATTGTTTTTCATTGTGGTATGATGTGGTAATGGAAGATTTGTCTTTTATTGTACTGGATAAGCTGGGACATGTTTTCCCAATGAATGGTTATCCCATGCTGATTATAATTACCATGAGCAAAATTATGTCAATTTTGTATTGTCTGACAAATTACCAAGCCCCTCTGCTTAAATTTATACGGGAAATGTCAACAAATGTTTTCCTCTCTAAAATTAGACATCTGTTTGTATTCAGAGGGGAACAATAACCAAAGGCGTATAGTATTATTTGCGGGACGCTGTAAAGCTTGTTAATAGTTTCTCAGCCACTGACAAACCACAATGAAGACTTTGCTTTGGGGGGGAATCTCTTTTTGGATTGCTTTCTGGTGCGGACTTTCTTCCCCGAGCCGCGGTTTGTCAGAGTATTTGTAATTCGCTCCGCAGTCGTTCTTAAGTAGCTCTTATTAGCCGAGGTTGATTTGTGCCCCGCTTGAAGTTCAGAGAAACGCAGGCTTCACAAAGGACTCGGAGGATCGAAACTTTTCTCCTATTAAAAAAAGATTGTAACACCAAGAACCACCGAAGAACTAACTGGCCAGTTTGATTGCCTAAGCCAGGACTTAATATATCTAAATCAAGATTGGTCACAGTCATGAATCAGTGTAACAATCTGAACCGGTTTACAATAGCTTTGGTTTTGTTTTACTTTTGTATTTGATCAAGTAATTCACCGAAGTCCATTTTTGTCCTTTAAAAAAAAAATATATATATATGTTATTATTATTATGACCCACTTTAGAAGGTTTGGGATTGTTTAACCTGATAACTCAGTTCAGCTGTACCCAATCTAAATCTTCTTGAACAATGAAAATAGCGACAAAAACAAAACTAAAAAAAATGACCAAAAAAAGCATTGAAAAAGTGACAAAGACGCAACAAAAAAGCCACAAAATGCAACAAAAGGGTGACAAAAGCAAGGCAACAGCACATGGCCACATAAACAACAGCAGCCCGCCGCTAGCCTGCTAACGGAGGCTACACGCTACTATCGTGTTCAGCAAACGACAGAAAACTAAAATATCACAGTTCCAATGGTTTCCCAATACTCGTGCCGCACATTACTGAGAGAAGATACAGACAAAAGCGTAGAAAAAGTGACCAATATATGAAGAAGACGTAACAAAAAAAGCAATAGAGAAAAAAAAAAAAAAATCTAACAAGGCGGCAACAAAGATACGTTTGGATCTGTTTTGTAGGTCTTGGCTTTCAAATTAGATACAATTTCAACTCTGGCCTGTAGACTGTAAGCTCTGCAGTCAAAAGGCTTTACATTTGGGTAATGCGAACTGGAGAAAATGTGCTTGGTTAAGGTGCGAGTTAAGAGGTTAAACTGTTTGGGACACGTAGCTTGCAGAAAATTACAGAAAGATATCCTAAGCCTACTAAAAAAAGATTAATCTATAAACTGTAATTTGGTGTAGCGATAGGTTATATGTACTCTTAGGTAAACTATTCTTAAAGGTGCACTATGCAACTTTTACGTGAAAAAACTTATATTGTGATTTGACCTTTTAGTGACTCATTGGCATTATGGGTGCAGCATGGGACCTTTGCTTTCCCACAGTGGCCTCTATGACGCTCCAGGATCAATTGTTTTTAGGGGTTCGTACCAGAAACTAGCCAGAAACCCAAAAACGATTGATTCTGGAGCATCATAGAGAAGAACACTGTGAGGGAAAGCAAAGGTGCCATGCTGCACCCATAACGCCACTGAGTCACTAAAAGGTCAAATTTGCACAATTATAAAGGATTTTTTTCCACATAAAAAGTTACATAGTGCACCTTTATGTGAAATGCAAGGCTTCAATTTAATCAATTGATAACTAACTAACATGCCAATAATAAATTAGACAATGGTTCGGATGTAACCTATACACTACACTACTAATTTTTCCTTTAGATCACTCCACAACTGCTTTTAAGTAGCTGTTATGAGCACAGGTTGATATATCGTCTGACACGGCCTCGGTGCTATAGCTGCGATGTGATGGAGAGCTATGTCCCTCCATTTCGCTGAGTGCCTTAATGTACACTATATGCGCCGGACTACAGGAAATGACACTTAAACACTGGTGTGTATGTCCTTCTCTCTCTTTGCAGCTGAGTTTCCAGCACAAAGTTGGCGTCCTCTACTGCAAGGCGGGACAGAGCACGGAGGAGGAGATGTACAACAACGAGAGCGCGGGACCGGCCCTGGAAGAGTTCCTGGATCTGCTAGGGCAGAGGGTGCGGCTAAAAGGCTTCACCAAGTACAGAGCGCAGCTGGATAACAAGAGTAAGATATAACACGGCACTCTGAGAGACATTAGGCATAACGTCACGTCCTGGTCTGGTTTGGATCTGATGAAGCTTTAATCTTGGGATCCTGTTTTTTTTTTTATCTATATATATATATAACTCTGGCCAGACACACACTTATCCAGTATCTGCTTTAAACTCTATAAAAACATTTGGTCCTGTTTGAAGTTAGAAGTTTTAGATGTAGACGCTGAAGGCTCTCTGTCAGTTCTCTTGGAAATTCAGCAAATGTAATGCACTACATACAACTAGTGATTTAAATGAGGAAAATAAAACGTTAAAATTTGAAGACATCATTTACTGCAAAGACCTGCATTTCTAGTTTCTATCTCCCTAAGGGTTAGATGGAGAAATATTTTGCATAATGCTCCTTCCATTTTATGAACAACACTGGAGAAAAGGCTCCCCACTTTACTGCTGTGTATTTGACCACATTGTCCTGAAAAAGGCCCGTCTTCTCTCTGTTTTGTTCCAGCCGACTCCACTGGGACCCACTCGCTGTACACCACCTATAAGGACTACGAGCTGATGTTTCATGTGTCCACCATGCTCCCGTACACTCCCAACAACAGACAGCAGGTCAGCACTCATCACTGTGCGAATCATTTATCATAGATGTTATAAAGCCCTCATGAGAAACTGTCTACATAGAAATCGTATTTACTTCCTTAATCATATGTAATTTCTATTAGGTTTTGTGAAACGTAAATTATTTGGGATGTATTATTCTCTATTCATCTCTGTCTCTTATATTGTATTGTGCTTGCTTGGAGATGCTAATCCCACCTTTTCTATTTTGAGTGCTTAGAGCTGAGCGCTTGACATTTTTCGCAATAGTTGTCAGGTTGAATGTTTTCTGCTCAGAATATTTCTTCAACAATTGACAACCAGCTTTTATTGGTTGGTTCTGCTGCCACCTTGTAATAGTCTATTGTTATGTTTTTTTATCGACTCAGTTCATTGGATTTGACAGTATGGCGTGAAAGTGGGTGAAGAGTAGGGGGAGACATTCAAATTGTCAAAATGTTGAGGGCGGCACACTGTATACACCATAAACCCCTTGTAAGCTTGCTGCACTTAATAATAAGCTGTGAGTGGCACAGCGGTAGGGCTTGGAGCAGGAAGGTCCTTGGTTTGATTTCTGGTTGATCTAGAGAGGTTTCCTTGGAGTGCTCCTGTTTACTCGACTAATATAAACATGTACAATATTGTCCCGTCTGGGGTCAGGCCTTTCAGAAATAGAGACTGTGAAATCTCGTTTCTTGGATAAAAGTTTCTTAGGTAAGGGTCAAATAAATCTACTTTGATTAAAAGTATGCACTCTTTGTAAACATACACAGGAGATATTTACTGAACTACTAATGCATTATTAGTGTGAAGTAAACCTGAACCCAACTTTGAGTAAAATCTTATGAGGACACACAGCTCAATAAATCTGGGTGTGTTAGCAAAGACCTGTCTGGGAGAGTGGCAATTATCCCCACTACTGGTTTGTAATGGTGAATGCGGTGAGATGTACTGCGGTGTTTTTCAAGAAGGCCTGGATACTATTCATCATAGCGGCGCATTTGAGAGTGTTTTGCCACTTTAGGTACAAATCTCGAGGGTCCACTACAGCTCTGCACTCATGCAGAGGCCTTTGTCTAATGCTGCTAATGTGTTCTTGAGTAGCTCCTATTTTTCGGATATCAATAAATTCAAGCCAGGCTCCTGCCAATCCTCCCCGGTGGCTCGTTCTGCCACAGTAATGACCTATCAGCACAAAGTACAGAGTTCACCAGCATTGCCATAGAAACTGTACCCCTCCAAAGCTTTTTAATCAATGCTTCCCCAGGGGCCGGACCTGGAGTTGGCTTTAGATGAGCTTTTGTGTCTGTCTGTCTGCACTAACAAGTGGAATTAAGTGAAGCTAATGGGAGACTGCCAAGCTATAGCCGGATACACGGATATTACAGTGGTTTCAACAGTGGAGCCTCAAATTGGCTAATACTGGAGTTAATTTGGACTGCACCTAGACAGCAGTATCAAGTTGGCAATTCATAGTAGCACAGGGTTCATAAGTACCGGTAGTCATATGTACTTGGTTGTTTTGATTCTCATCCAAGTGTTTTTTTCAGCTCACTCTGCAAATAAGATTTACGTGCTCGTGGGGAGGAGTTAACCTTACCATGAGCTCCACCTTGTTGATATCCTAAACAGGGTCACAAACCTTTTGCGAGCTGTTTTGAGAGCGTTCATGGGGCTCATTTTATATGGAGATAAGTAGTTATCTGATGTTCGGGAGCAGGACCACACCTCACCTCACGTACGCCCTTTCCGGTCTCCATCCTATAAATGCCTCCAGGTTCCTCTCCACAGCCTCTTATAGGATTTTCGCAGGCGTGGAGATGCCCGTCCAGATCGGTTCTCAGGCAGGGAGCTGCACCATCTACATTCAACGCAGGTTCCGAGACATCCCCTCCAGCCTCGAGACGCTACTGTGGATGTTGGCGATTCCTTCTCAGCCGTTTTTGGGGTGGTTCAGGTCTAGCGTTGCCTGTACTTTGTCACTAGGCTTCACAGGCAGCGGCCACAGCGCGTGAAGAACCACTCTCCATTCATTTCTTTCCGGGCTGGTGCTGCATGGTGTCTCGACACAGGCATCCGGAGTGTCCTAGAGTACGCACTCTGTATAACCTCGAAGGGATACTAGTTCACATGGCTGCAGCTTCTCCCAGGAACCTCTTACCTTCGTTGCCTTCCGGGACCCTATTTCGTACAGCCAATACTCCGTCTTGCCTCCCGGTCAACTCTGGAAGTCGCAGCTGAAGCTTCAGGTCTCCGTCATCCATGCCTTCCGCCCGGTGATTCCTGTTCTCCCATCTGTTAACCCACTTTAGACCCAGTTTTCGTCAGGTTCTGTTTCCGTTTACCGCAGCCGCTCCTATGACTGTCCAGCTGTACCTTCATGCTAAGTTCTTACTCAGCCTTATTCTTCCAGGTGGTTGGCCGTCGCTCCTTAGGGAATGCCAAAGCTGCATGAACGGATGAGTCAAACGCAGAGAGCTAATTGTCGTATCATGCTTATAAGCAGCTCACCGTAATCCCTCATCTTAACTCGTGTCCTTACAGGTCGTGTTACTTCCCATCGGTCTCCCCTGGTTCTTGCCCATGCTTTCTGCTCCGATCGTCTCGTCTACTGACTAGTACACATATTGGCTTCGCACGTTTCCTTTCTATCCATTCGCTCCGTTCATCTTCTTATGGGCCTCTTTTGGGGATAAAAAAAAAGCCCGAGAGCTTGTCGTTGTCTCCTACGAAGCCCCAACACGACATCACAATATCATTCGCCGCTGTTTAATAAAGTTGTTTCACTTGATTTGAGGTTCTGGTCCTTGTGAGTGAACAAGACAGGGACTAACTAGTGAGTGCAAATAAGCATATAGATATTTGTGGGAATGTTTCAGCTAATTTACCTTTTGAGATTGATTGTGTTACAGTACTGGGGCAACAGATCTGATATGTAAATGACACAATGCTGCGTGACTATAGAACTGGAAAAATATGATAATGTTACTCATTTTGTACATGAGCAAACGCTTGGTAAATAAGTTGTTTAAGAGCACCTTGCAAAAAAAAAAAAGGAAGCTCCAAAGCCCATTGGGTTCGTGCATATGCCCTAAACCTTGGCCATGTCAATAGCCATTTGTTCTGCCTGGGAGGAGTATCTGCTCTACCCCTCTTTACTCTGAACAGGTATCTGCTTGTTAACTGGCTCTTTCTTGGGTGCGTCTCATTAATGTGATAATGGCCCATTGTTTTGTTTTGGGCAGGAGAAGGCTACTGTAGATAGAGGCCAGACAGAGTAGTTATAAAAGTGTTTATAGTTGAAATAGGAGTAGAAAGTAAGGCGGTAGTTGATGTAGTCATTGTAGTGTAAGCTTATTGAACTAAAGGGTCAATACGCTTTGTGCATTGAAAACATCTTTGGCTGCTTTTGGATTTTCCTCCACACTCTTCTTTGTATCTGAGCAGGACAGTGGTAGATTTTAATTTAATCCGTGGAGTCTAATCTTCCCATAGGCTCTCATCTCGTCATCCCCTCCAATTCACCTCTTAGCCTCCTAATCCGGCTTGTTTGGCCCTCTCCTTGATCCTCGCTGACAGCTTCATTGCGGGCGGAGGGGTTAACTAACGGCAACAGAACAACAATACAAGCAGTCAGCTGGGTGATTGTGTAAGGCAAAGTCAACGGGGGGAAATAAAAGGCTCTTTTATCTTCTACACAAGGGCTGCACAATATATCGTAAATTCAGTAGTGCTGTCATGCATGTCATGTTTTTCTATAAACACTACTTTGTGTTTGCAATAGGTTAACATAATATTGTCACTGCAAAGGTCTGTTACTGCATAGTTATTATGTACTGTATAGCATACATATAGTTTTCTGCATGTTTGTTGTTGTTGTACAAAGCTCAATAAATCAGGCCAGAAATTAGATATTGAAACAAGATGGGTAGGAGATATTTTTAGTTACAATTTTCCATGTACATCTATGGAGAAACAGTGACTCTGAAAGATTATATATTAATAGTGTAAACTAGCCCTACATCTGATAATAAAAAAATAAAAAAATTAAGCCTTTAGTGTTTCCAACCCTTGTGAAGACATCATAGTAAAAGCAATAATACTGTCCGTCATAAGCTGTAATTTGATATTGGATCAAACCATTACATAGATAAAGGCATTGTTTTCCTACATTGCCTATTCTGAAATACGTTACATCTTGTGGCTAACTGCATCAATCTGTGTGCGTTACAGTTGTTACGTAAGCGGCACATCGGGAACGACATTGTCACCATCGTGTTCCAGGAGCCCGGGGCACTTCCTTTCACTCCCAAAAACATCCGATCGCATTTCCAGCACGTGTTTGTCATTGTCAAAGTCCACAGCCCTTGCACCGAGAACGTCTGCTACAGGTAAACACTATGAGCATGTTAAAACTGATTTTTTTTAAAGTATGTATTTACACTGAATGATAACAACACACTCTTTTGTAACACATTATATAGACCTGTGAATATTTTATACATGACAAATTAACAAAGCTTTTCTAATCCTTTGTTAATCATTTATACGTTTGTTAAGTGCGACGTCATGACTTCCGCTTCCGGGTCCTAGCAGACGGGCAAAATATGCGAGACAAAAACATAAACATTTCGTAAAAACAACCATCAATATTTCTGAAACTCAACAGAGAGTTACTGAAGCTACTTATTTCTCAGGCCCATTAGCCAAAAATTCCGCACCTAATGCTAAAAAAGTAATATTTACTAAAGTTGGTACTTCCGGGGTTAGCGTAGCGTTGCTGCGCCGTTAGCATGTGTCGCCGCTAATCCGGAGGTACCGATTTTGGTAAATATTACTTTTATAGCAGTAGGTACAGCATTTTGGCTAATGGGCCTGATAAATAAGTATGTTCAGTAACTCTCTGTTGAGTTTCAGAAATATTGATTGTTGTATTAAAGAGTTTTTTGTAGTTTCTCGCACATCTGCGGACCCGGAAGTAGCGCTGTGACGTCACCACTTAACAAACGTATTAGCACATAAATAGATGCTGCATGTGTTGCCATAGTAACACTGCTCACTGTCCTTGTGTCTGGTTACAGTCAGACACAAGGTTAAGGTTAGGAAAATGTTATTCCTACCATTAATGTATTCATGTTGGATCAATGACATTAATTGTTAAGTTTTTTGTTTGTTTATAAATGATTAACCAATGTCGAGGAATGATTTGGAAGTCAAGTAATTACCTGTGCTTTACAAATGCCTAAAGGTTATATTGATAAAGCGTTACCAATGCAATTATAGTTTGAAAATTATTATGGCAGTGCTGTGGGATATTACAGAAATGAAAGACAATTTGATAAGCGAGTCTTTTGATGTGTCTCGTTCAAAACGTTTCCCTGCAATGAAATGGCGTCATGTGAACTTTTAAGAGCACTTAATTTGAAAGAACAAAAAAAGGGGAAAAAAAATCGCCTGCTGGGTGCTAACTGCAGTTTCTCGACTTCACAAAGACGTAGGAATCGTGGGGCTCTTTTGATGTGCTTCCTCGTTGACGTTACACTTATTATCTTCACAGACACCTCAAAAGTAATGATTTAAAGCACTCGCCTTCGGTGGGTAAAAAGTTACAGCGGCTCTTTTATTGTATAGAGAAAAGGTTATCAAGTTTAGCGGGAGCCATTTCCCTGAGCGACGTGCTGCTTCGAACTTAAAAGGTCCATTTAACTTGCGGTTCAATACTTCACTACTTTTATTGTCTCGCTGTTCTCACATCCTAAGTGCTTGTTTTGATTTATCGACTTTTTTTTCTTCTTCTCTCCTCTAGCGTGGCTGTCTCCAGATCTAAGGACGTGCCTCCCTTCGGCCCTCCCATCCCCAAATCTGTGACTTTCCCCAAATCAGCCGTTTTCAGGGACTTTTTACTCGCCAAGGTCATCAACGGCGAAAACGCAGCCCACAAATCGGAAAAGTTCAGAGCCATGGCCACCCGGACGCGGCAGGAATACCTGAAAGACCTGGCTGAAAACTTTGTCAGCACCACGACCATCGACGCCGCTGTGAAATTCAGCTTCATAACTCTAGGCGCCAAGAAGAAAGAGAAGGTCAAGCCAAGAAAGGACGCGCATCTCCTCAGTGTCGGGGCGGTCACTTGGAGTGTCCGAGCGAGGGACTTCGGCCAGTCCATGGATGCCGATTGCTTGCTGGGAATTTCGAATGAGTTTATTGTGCTCATCGAAGAGGAGTCTAAAAACGTGATCTTCAACTGCTCGTGTCGGGATGTGATTGGCTGGACCTCTGGGATTATGAGCATCAAGATCTTCTACGAGAGAGGAGAGTGCATCCTCCTATCGGCCCATGACAACTGCGGAGAGGACATCAGGGAGATGGTGCAGAGGCTAGAGGTAAGACCATTTTAAGCAATGTAAATGTTTGGCTTGTTTGATAATCAGGTTTTAACTGTTCTAATCAGGCAAAACAGTCATCAAATAGTTATTCACAATGCATGGATTTGTGCAACCTTTCTATCCTAGCTTGTCTAGCATTAGCTTCTTCAGTATTAACTATGAATTGGTCCACGCTATTTTAACCTCTTTAAGCCCCGCCTTAACCGAGCACATTTTCGCCTTTTCGATTTGACGCAAATCTAAAAGCTTCTTGGAAAAAAAATGCAACAGAAAGTGATGAAAAAGCAACAAAATGGCCGACCAAAACGCAGCACAACAGGTGACAAGTAAGTGATGAAAAACAACAAATGGTGACAAAGAAGTGACAATAACAGGCAAAAAATGCAGCATAACAAGTGACAAAAAAAAGCATAAATAACACGGCAAAAATTAGGCAAAAACACAAGAAAGCAGGTGACAAAAAAGTGATGAAAAAGTAACAAAGCAGGTGACAAAAATGTAGACGAAAAAAGCACCAAGAGTATGATGAAAAATCTCAGATCAGTTTTGTAGGTCTTAGCTTTCAAATGAGACGTTACACTGGCCTATAGGCGGTAAGCTCCAGTCGATAAGCTTTTAAATTTGGGTAAAACTGAACTGGAAAAAATGTGCTCAGTTAAAGTGGGGGTTAAGAGGTTAATACTTGCTAACCTAACTGCCGCAGAACCTTAGATATTAACCTTAGCTTAGATCACAGTTTTGTCTTTAATAGGATTCATGTGCACTTAGGATTTCCACTGTCTTTCATTTACTCTTTTTTTATTTGAGCAGCTTGGTTTCACAATGTTCATCTGAGAGTAAACAAAACAAGAAAGTAAGAAATATGATGCCAAACAGGAGCAGGCAGAAGCTTGAAGCTTATTAGCGCCTACATATTTTCATGCTGACATTATTTTGAAATAAATAGGTTTCACTGTGTACTGCATGGTAACGTCTCAACCATATGTCAAAAAGGTACTTCCAGTAACATCCCATACTGTAACATATCTTCTGTTAGAAACTTCTTGTAATTCTTTCCTCAGCCTTATTTTGATGTAATATTTATCATTTCAGTCTGAGCTCGAGGCTGCAGACTTTACTAAATTAAAATTTTAGTGTTACTTTCTTTTTAGTTGCACACTTTGGGGTGAACGGCTCACTACCACCAATTAAAACTGTCAAACATCACTTTGGACGTCTGACTTTGGAGGGGATAGCAACATACTTTCATGTTTATGTAAATGAGGAAGTTGGGAGTAGGCAATATTACTAATAAATAAGTGCAACACATGTTAGGAATGTACGCACTTGGTAAAGCTTACTGTTGAATAACCCCCTCAAAACAGACCTCAATGAATTTGCTTGTAAAATATGTGTTAATTATTATAATGCAGACTGTAGAGTGGAGACAAAGCATCATTATATCTTATCTGGCTTATAGTAGGACTTATATGATCAGACACACCCGGGTGTCATCATGTGCATGACTTGAAACAATAATTTTGTATCCTACTTATTTCAAAAGGAAACACTCAGTTGCATGTTGTCATATAAATTCCCCTATTAACCCACAATGGTTGACGTTGCGCTAACACACACACACTGCCCAGACATTTCAGTGGTAATGTTTGCCTTTGGCGCAAATGGAGCATTGAAGCATTTTCCAATTCTGCGGCCTCTCTGTGGTAAAACAATGCATTTTACTGATATTACTTTTGCCCATTCCGGCTTTACTGCTCACCACAGGCTGTTGTTTTATTTGCTTCATTATCTGTTGCTTGCTTAACGTCAGTCTGACAACATGCAACCATTGCCTTGTGTTGTTCTTTGTTTCTTGTTCTTGTAGACCGTTGAGATCAGAAACTAAGCCTTTTGATTAATCACTGTACTGTCATAGGTGTAGTTGGAAGGAAGTCTGTTTCCCCACTGCGTCTCTCCAGCCCTTCTTCACTCCCTGTGTTGTGTTCACATCTCGCTGATATTATACCTGCAACATCCTATAATTGCCTAAGTCAGTGGTTCTCACGCTGTGGTACTGTATTGATAAGTGTGCCCTCAGGCAGTTAGAAGGCTTGTTCCAAAAAACAAAACACAAAACGTCTTCTAACTCACCCCTATGAGAATTCAATTTTTTAATTTTTGTCATGAAACCTTAATCATCCTAAGAGGCTAACGTTGCCACCTCAAACATAACATTTTGAATTGTACTCTCTTTTCCACCATCCGACTTTGACCTCGGCTTCGACCACTTCGACCACATGTTTATTTTTAGCACTGTTTGTGTGTGCATACATGTCCTATGCAGGCGAAATTCAAAAGCTACAGCAGGGAGCTACATGATCTACTTTTTTCAAAACAAATGCACTAAAAAGCTACTTATGCCTGACTGCCGTGCCATGCCATGAAAGCAATGTGCAAAGGCAGATGCAAAAATATTGTTCTTATTGAAACTGAATTCATTTCCCCTTTTATTTTGCACCTGGATATAAAAAATCCCTGTGCAGTGAGAGAGGATTAAGCTGGCCCTCCCGTCGACCGCTTTCTTTGGCTCATCGCACATAATCAGGCCAGGTTTACAGCCAGCAGTTTAGGTCATAGTCAAACTGATGTTATCTAAGTGTTAGTCCCTTTTATGAAAGAGCCAAAGCAATTTCATCAAAGCGAGACACTTTATTTGATAGAGAGATTAAAGCCCCGTTCTGAAATCATTGGGGGGTGTTGAATGGGTGCAGGTAAAGCAATGGCAGCTTAAAACGGGTCACCAACCCAGTTTTTAAAGGAGATAAAATGAGACTTTTTTGGGTCTGACGGACTAAGAATAGAGACGACATGCCCTAAGACTGCTTGAGCTACCCACTTACTTCAAAGTCCTCATTCTTTTTCTCATCTAAAATGGCCAAGCGCGGCAACACTATTTCGGGGTTAGACGGTGTAAAATGGGTCATAAAAGCACAGGTTTTTGCAGGGAACTCGAGTGCTTAAGGGAAGAGCTGAGGTCAAGAGAGACTTGTGCTTAGATTATAAAATATTTCAGTTGCCTTTCGAGTATTCACACTCAATACTCAAGAGTAAGTATTCAAACAGTAAAAATAATCATGGATATTTTTGTAAGCTTTCAGTGCTACAGGAGGTTTCCATCGTAGGCAAAACCTCTTAAGCCATCATCTCTACAGGGTTGTTCTAGTGTTGAGGATGTTGAGGCTTCGTCAGTAGCTAATGGTCTTTTGGCAGCGGGCTAAACATACTGTTCAACAATCCAGTAGGGATGGGTTTACATTGTTATTGGTACCACCCATATTCACTTTAAAATATACTTGTTTATAGCCTCTATTTCATACTGTGTCAATATGTCAATAACACTGTATACCATATGTACTGATAACTGTAGATTTAAGATGGTTCATTGCTCATGAAACCTCTGAGGCAGAACGTCTTCAACACTAAAACAACCCTGTACAGATGACTGCCTGAAAAAAAACCTTTTAAGTACAAATTTATAATCGCAAATGAAGAAGTGCCACATTAATCAAAATTGGGGATAACCAGACTGTCACTTACCAACTCTGATTTACAGCTCCTTCATAAAAAAAATTCCTCTGAATTCCAGAATGTTAATAATGCGAGATTTGCTTTATTCTAGATCAAATGCAAAGTATATCTTGGCTGCTTCTCCTAAAGCCACATATTATGTTCAGATACCAGTATATTTTCTCCATTCCTGAACTCCCTCTCCTTGTCTTTTCTGTCTTGCTCTTTTGTGTGTTGCATTTCAAAGATACTTAGGCACAAGGAAGACTAAAACTAGACGCTTGAATAGTAAGATATCTTAAAAAGCCGCCGAAGACCATTTGAATAATTAATCCTAACACAGCTGTCAGTCACTTTGCACTTCTTTTATCCAGGAAAGGACAGTGCCGGATATATTAACATTTGTGATTAGCCAAAGGACATCACTTCCTCATTCGCTATGCTAATCTGCACTCACACTCTCTCGCGACTTACCGCAGGGGGATTTGCGGAGAATATCTCACACGCGAGGCTAGTGCAAAAGTATTAATACGTGTCTGATTGTGTTACTGGCACTTTGGGTATCGTAGCTGACCACGCACTCTATACTATGTCCCGAAGGTGTCTGTGTTTTTGCAGTCTGGAGATTGGGTGCGCTCTTGTTTCATTGGAGGATTTACAGGCTGCCCGACTTGTGATGTAATGCGAACTGTTGACGGGCCGTCGCAGCAGTCGAAAGATTGTGAGAGCATAGGGCTAAAAGCTAATGGCTGAGTGGTCCCGGTGCGGTCTCCTGGGTGTTGCTGCTGTGGAGTTGGATGGATACGTGTTTAGCTTTAAAAGACAAACCTTCCTGGCTGCATTCGGTGTGAAGGCTATTTTTGTTAGTTGAAAAATGGTGCCATTTAGTTTCTGATGCAACATGGAAAATGACACAATGGGCATGAAAGTCTTACGTAATGCAGCTACCTTAGTTACCTTAGAGTTTGTTACATGAACGCATATACAGCATGCTTGGATCGTTTATGTCTTTTTACCTTTTGCCGCTTTCTTTTAAATCTATATGGAGCTTAAATATGTCTATTCTTTAATGTGTCTGTGCCTTGTTTTAAATAGGGCTGCAACAAATGTCCATTAACCTGGTGAAAGTTTGACTATTGGTTAATCATTTGACATTTGACACTTTCAGACAAAATAGTTTTTCCATCAAAAACACAACATTTCACGTTTCCTTTGTAACTTTAAAGGGGGGTATTATGTAAAATCGACTTTTTAAGCTTTATATCATGTTATTATGTCATTCCCTCATTAAACACATGCCTGGAGTGTTGCCTTGGCTCATTCACATATTTTTGAGTAATCAGTAAAAACTTAGACGGCAGCCATTTTAGGTGTAGCTATGCTCAGACCTCCTAGGAACGCCCCCACCTCCTGGAGACGCCTCTGGACCTTTTGTCACCAGCCAAGCCACCAACCACTGCTCCTCAGCTCAGCAGAGCCCCTCCCCGCACAGTAGTGTTGTTTAGATGCCACAGCAGTGTGCTGAAGGGGCGTGTCGGAAAGCTTCTTAAAGAGACAGAGGCCTATTTCAAGACGTTCAGTACAGCCATTTTGAGAGAGCAATTTTATTCAAGGCAGTTATTTTAATTTACTGCATATACAGACCAACAGAAGGTTACGTCATCATTGTAGTATGCTATAGACTGTGCTATGTGATTGAAAAAAGCATAATACCCCCCCTTTAATGTAATTCTTGCCTGCCTGAGTGATTACAACCTCTTTTCTTTGATAATATTTCAATTATTGATTAGTGGCAATTAATCTTAATAAAGTTGTTTCAGCCCTAGTTCCATGTTCTAGCTCTGGGTGCTTTACCGCTATTATTGATTTCAGATTTGTCTGCAAAGGGAAGAGCTTTTGTATGTAGTAATCTTGTCTTAACTCAGGAAGAGCATCTGGCAGAAACTACCCAAAAACATTATGGGAACAAAATAAGCCCCATGTATTTGTTTGATGCATAAGACTTGTTTATGTGTGCTGCCAGGATGAAGAAAAGAAAAAAAGTGTATAATTGTAACGTGAACTGCATGTATTTGATGTCCCTATTTTCAGGAAGAACTAGTTAACATATCTGTAGCCACAGTCCGAATGAATGATGTTGTTTTGTCTGCATTTCCGAGGGTGATTTACAACTCAAAAGACGTTGCTGGATCCCTTACATTTCTCTTCCTGGTCAATGATAAACCTTTTGAAAAGCCCAAACACTCGGCTCAAAGGGACTAAAAACCCCTGAGATCCAGAGTGGGAGCCTCTTCTTTGAGTGTAAGTGGACTGACACACTGTTTTGTCAACATACGGAGACAAGTTTCAAAAGCCGGGATCAGCCGCGTCTAAATCACTCATCTCTGCCGCCGCTTTAAAAGGGTGAAGGACAGTCCATCTGCCTGTCACATATACATTTGAGTGCAATCTTTGAAATAAAGTTGTGAAATGCAGAAAGCGAGGCCATTCAACATTCCTATTAGGCTATATTCTAACCCTGAGTAAATGAAAGGCCAGCATGCTATGATACATTGTCACTGATACTTTTGCGATCTTGTACAAAACCCTTAAAATAAAACATGGCAAAACAGCACTAAACAAAGGCTAAAACTTAAAGCGGGGGTATTATGTAAAATCGACTTTTTCAAGCTTTATGTCATGTTATTATGTCATTCCCTCATTAAACACATGCCTGGAGTGTTGCCTTGGCTCATTCACATATTTTTGAGTAATCAGTAAAAACTTAGATGGCAGCCATTTTAGGTGTAGCTATTGCTCCATCCGAAACCAGTAAATTGGTAAGAGGTCTTACGCCAAACCGGATGTGCGTCAGCGTCCGCCATGATAAGATGCGTCCGAATTGGGCTTTCAGTTAGGAAGGAGTTAGGGAAAGTGACCTGTTTGCTAACTATCATAGCCACTTTAGCATAGGGACCTCTGATGCTAACTTACTGGCGATTAGGAGCCATGTGCCATCCCATAAGCCACTGCGCCAATCTCCCCACCCCCCTCGCCCCCACCCTCGAGTGATTCATGCGCAACCACTGTTGATTGACAGGTGCACATTTAATAATTAAATAATTAAAAAAAAAATAAGATTCTGCACAAGCCAAACTTTATAAAAGTGACAAAATACATGTTAGAGTCACCACAGCTCAGTCACATGGTTTTAAAGAGCCGCCTCAGTAAATGGACTGAAGGCAGTTGTGCTTTTGCTTTCATTTAGTAGAAACTTAAGCCGCATGGCTAATTTGCATACTGTAGCATTATGAAACCGCTGTTGAGATAAAATAAAGGGAAATGTGAAGGATCATTTGGATGTTTCTCTTTTTTTTCACCTTAAATGTCTTTATTTGACACTATTTTGTTGTTGGACAATATACAGTAGGTGGCAGTATGCGCTTTTGTTTGGACTGCACTGAACTTTAAAGAAGAAGAAAAACAGCTGTTGGTGATGTCACTTCCCCTTCCCCTGGGTAAGGACGGTCGAATTGGGCAAATGCTGCTGAAGCTCTAGTTCACTAACTGCATAGAGATCTAACAGTTGACCCCATGAAAGGTTAAGGATTAGTTGCTAGTGTTAGTACTTAGAGGCTACAATTTGATGGTTTCGGATGCAGCATATGCCTCAGTCCTCCTAGGAACGCCCCCACCTCCTGGAGACGCCTCTGGACCTTTTGTCACCAGCCAAGCCACCAACCACTGCTCCTCAGCTCAGCAGAGCCCCCTCCCCGCACAGTAGTGTTGTTTAGATGCCACAGCAGTGTGCTGAAGGGGGCGTGTCGGAAAGCTTCTTAAAGAGACAGAGACCTATTTCAAGACGTTCAGTACAGCCATTTTGAGAGAGCAATTTTATTCAAGGCAGTTATTTTAATAATAATAATAATAATACATTTTATTTATATTGCACTTTACATTTCAAAGAAACCTTTTAATTTACTGCATATGCAGACCAACAGAAGGTTACGTCATCATTGTAGTATGCTATAGACTGGTGCTATGTGATTGAAAAAAGCATAATACCCCCTCTTAACTAAATCAGGAAAATTGTTCATTGTGTTATTCTGACATTGTGCCATCAAATTCTATAACCCCCTGAATGCAAACTCTTCTAACAAAAAAGTTGAAACTCGGAAAGACTGTTTGGAAGTGTGGAAATGCGGCGTGAAGCATATTACGGCCACTCAGAGGAGCCCCGGACACTTTACTGCCCCATACGGAGAGAGACTAAAAGCTGCTAATGAAGGCTTTTAAGAGGCCATTATTTGGGGCTAATGAATTTCTGAGACATGGCAGTTTGATTTAATGGTCCTAATGTCTGGAAACGTCTTTGTTTCACTCTCAGGTTTAAGAGACAAAGCGAGTTGGACTTAACATTTGGGAACCTAAACTCAGAAAAGTCATGAACAAACGTTTTTAATTTTCTGGCTCAAAAACAGGCCTGTGAAGCTCGTAATCAGAGTATCAGACTGAAACTCTTTAGTGCGCTGTACTAGAAAGTCCCATAACCTTCTGCCCACTAATCGACTTAGATAGATACATGTATAAATAAAATAGTATGTAGTTTTCTTTCATTTCATTCCATTTTTGCACACAGCTATACAAACACGCAGTACAAAATCCCATCCCTTTGCGCATCACATGTCCAGACAACTCACTACTTCCCACAGTCTGTTATTGTGAGAAGTCACTCAATATGTGTCCATCACACTGATCTGACCTCCTCTGTCTCTCTTCCCTCTCTTTCCCCTCTCCACCCGTCTCTCCCCTCTCACCCCTCTCTCTCTCCCCCCTCACAGTGGGGTAGAATTTCTGCCCGTGTGAGAATCTGGTGTTGTGTTGACAAGCCCATAGCCTCAGTAATGTGTCCCTGAAGCCAGCTGCCACTCTGTGCAAATGGAGTCAGTCACCCACAACTGAACCAGGACTAATCCGATGGGTGATTAAAGCCCATTCGATGCACCGCATAGCTTTTTTTTCCAGCGGTTGCCACGATGATAAAGCCTAGGAGGGAGCCTGTCCACTGCTGTTGACTGTAACCCACCTCACATATTAAGGTGTACATAGCAAGAGGCCACACTGGCGCAGTTTTCTTTTTTTCTTATCGCTGCGGTTTGAACTCAGACTGAACTTGAACTTGAACTGTATTAAAGGGATTATGTCAAAGCCAATGTGTAGTAAACTCGGATGACTAAATTGAAAGGATGCACAAAGGATTGAACTTTAACTTTTAGTAGCGTAACATCTGCCTGTGTTTGGCTTTGGTGCATATGTGCCACAGAGAGGAAGCAGTCTCTACGAAAGTCATTCAAGAATACTATGCGGCGATTTATTGTTAGGTTCTTATTTGACTGGTGTAAAACATGAACTATGGCCATTTGCTGACATAGTTATTCATACAGTTTTACTTATGTTATGAAAATTAATAACCTCTTACCCCCTCCTGAATCGAGGTTTTGTATTACCCACATCTAAAAGCTTCTCAACTGGAGAGCAACAGCGCAATGCCTCATTTGAAAGCTAAGACCTACAAAAGTGATCATAACTTTGTTGTCACGTTTTGTCAAATGTTTGAAGTTTAGTTTATTTGAGCAGTAAACATTCTGCTCAAAAGGAGTGGGCAGAAGCAAGAAGGTTATGAGCGCCTACCCCCAAACTCAATGCTATTAAAAAAAATCATTTCATAATAGTACAAATAGTACAAAAGAAACAACAGCAAAAAAAATGGATTATATACATTTACAGCATCCGATCATCCGAAATGTCTATTTTCAAGATGGCATTTACATTAAGGAAGATAGATAATACATAGCTGAAACTCATGTACTGCATACATTTCCCAAAAAGGAATAATACTAATTACGAATGATAAGCTACATAAAGAAACCATAATCATACAATTAGCAACAAGCGTTTTTGTCATGTTTTTGTGTCACTTTTTTTTCATGTTATTGCCGTTTTTGTTGCTTTTCATTGCTTTTTTTTCATTGCTTTTCTGTTGTGTTTTTGTCACTTTTTTTGCTGTGTTTTTGTCACTATTTTGATGCTTTTTGTTTTAAGCCTTTAGGTTTTGGGTAAAGCCAAACTGGAGAAAATGTGCTCGGTTCAGGTGGGGGTTAAGACATTAAACGAAAAACAACATTTAGGGGTTTGTGCCTTGATAATTATTATTACACCAATCTGAAGACCATTTTTGACCATTTAAAATAAGTTAAAATAGTACATGCACTTGAAAAATGGGGTTGTAAGTCTAAACATTTTACAAAATAAATTAAGCATAACTGAATTCATATTTTGTTTATTCTCCCTTTCCAGATTACGACTCGTGGCTGTGAGACGTTTGAGATGACTCTGAGGAGGAACAGTCTGGGCCAGCTGGGTTTCCACGTGAACTTCGAGGGCATCGTGGCGGACGTGGAGCCCTTTGGCTTTGCCTGGAAAGCCGGGCTGCGGCAGGGCAGCAGACTGGTCGAGATCTGTAAAGTGGCTGTGGCGACTCTCACCCACGAGCAGATGATAGACCTTCTACGAACATCCATCTCCGTCAAAGTGGTGATCATCCATCCGCACGAGGACGGGACACCGAGAAGGTAATGCTGCTTTATATAAATGCATTATATTGAAAATTATGTACTGCAATAATGAACAGAAATGCACTATTTGGTAAGGAAAATGTGTGATGAGCTATTTGAATAACTAGCTGATTGCCTTCTTGGGCTGAATACGAACAATTTCTGACATACAATAACTTCACCCTTCAAAACCTCAACAGAATATTAGACCAGACATTTATTCAGAATGTAAGTTTTTAGACTTTTACTTATAGATGCATGGGAAAGTAAATATTTTAAATAGTCTGGTCGTTAGTGTTTCTCATTTATAGTGAAGGAAGGACTATTTGTATAGCGTCTTTCACAGACATGGTCACAAACCGCTTTACATGGGAGAATGTAAGGCATAATGGGGCGACGGTGGCGCAGATGGTAGAGCGGAGGTCGGGGGTTCGAATCCCGCCTCCTGAAGATGCACACTGTCGTTGTGTCCTTGGGCAAGGCACTTCACCCAGCTTGCCAGTGTCTGTGTACATTGGTGTATGAATGAGAGTGTGAATGGGTGAGTGGATCCTTGCTGTAAAGCGCTTTGAGTGCCTAATGTAGGTGGAAAAGCGCTATATAAGTTGAGACCATTTACCATTTACCATAATATTTGCCATAAAGATGTCAAATACATGGAACAAATACTAGTTATTATCAGTCTACCCCAGGGCATCTTTGGCTACATACAAAGCTTGCCACCACCGAGTGAATGGTTTATGTGACCAGTCTGTGAAAAGCGCTTTTCAAGTAAAACTTCCCATCCCTTTGTACGGCACTTGGTTTTCTCCCATCATATGAAAATCGATGTGCAAATTGCATCTTTAGTTTTGAGCACAAGTTATTCTGTGCGATAATAAAGCAGAAGCCTTACCCATTTCTTTCTGCAACAAATTAAGACATTCAGACGCTGCCATTGTGAGCCATAAAACAGGTGTCACGAACCCCTTAAGAGTGTTGTAGTTTTACTCACTTTTTTGCACAGCTGGGAGAAATTAGCCTGACATTTGCTCTCATATTTGGCTTATTAACATAAAGAAATGCTTACACACCTTTTTCTGTTGCACCTGCATTATGTTCCTGCTCTGATTTCTCTGGAGAGGGACGTTCGCTTTGTATCAGTATGGCTTTGTTGTGAGCAAAAAAACAACAACCCTCCAGCAGTTCTATAGACACACATAGGCACGTACACACTTATCGTCAGTCAGCAATTCCTGCTAATGATAATGAGAAGCGTTTTGATTAATGGCTCAACTCCTGCTGCCATTGTCTGACAGCTCACATTTGGAGATTGCTTTTTTTTCCCCGCACAATCTCCTATTCAGCAATTAGTAAGGGAGTGTCTGTTTTATGACTGAAGGGAGACTCCCGTGATAATATATATAGACAACTTTGAAATGACTCCTTTGTGTGCAGAGGCGCTTAAAAGGATGGCCCCGTGCGAAAGCCCTGTAAACCACATGTGCTCGTGGTGCGTTCGAGCGACAGACAGAGCTGGGAAATTGCATCCATCACTCTCTCGCGCGCATATTTATGACATCTTTGTTTGGTCGGTGATTCAGACTGGCAGATTTGAGTGTTGGCAAATGCGGTCTTCGCACTTACAAATTGTCAAAGTAGAATAACAGAAAATAACACGTCAAAAGATGCTTGCTGTGGGAGGGTAGAAGCCTGGTTAGCCAACTTTAATTCTTTGTGAATCTGAGTAGCACTTATCAAGGAACATAACAAGGAGATCAACAAGCGGCGAGTGTCGAGTTTGTAACTGCAATATGCCTAAGTTTGTAGAGATTTGTCCAGCTATATCAAGCACATGCCATCGTGTCCTCAGACTAAAAATAAAGCGGGTTCATTATAGAAAGTGAGCATTTTATCCTAAATTTTGATGTGTAAGAAGAGGGTCGTCAAGCTGGACAAGCATTTAGGATTTGGGTAAGTTTGACAGCGAGCAATTTGCGACGACTAGATGACATAAATTATGAGAAACGAAACATGAAAAAATTCTCAAATAAAATACCATAAAAATATATCAAACAAAATACACAGTACGCATCAAAATGAAAATGTTTCCCTTAAAGAGGGGGTATTATGCTTTTTTCAATCACATAGCACCAGTCTATAGCATACTACAATGATGACGTAACCTTCTGTTGGTCTGTATATGCAGTAAATTAAAATAACTGCCTTGAATAAAATTGCTCTCTCAAAATGGCTGTACTGAACGTCTTGAAATAGGCCTCTGTCTCTTTAAGAAGCTTTCCGACACGCCCCCTTCAGCACACTGCTGTGGCATTTAAACAACAACACTGTGCAGGGAGGGGCTCTGCTGAGCTGAGGAGCAGTGGTTGGTGGCTTGGCTGGTGACAAAAGGTCCAGAGGCGTCTCCAGGAGGTGGGGGCGTTCCTAGGAGGACTGAGGCATAGCTACACCTAAAATGGCTGCCGTCTAAGTTTTTACTGATTACTCAAAAATATGTGAATGAGCCAAGGCAACACTCCAGGCATGTGTTTAATGAGGGAATGACATAATAACATGATATAAAGCTTGAAAAAGTCGATTTTACATAATACCCCCCTTTAAAGATTTACTCACAGTGGGACGTAAGAGTACAGATACTTCATTTTAATATTACTCAAGTAGAAGTCAAACGTACGGTATGAAAAAAAAAAAACCTTGCAAAGTTAGTTACTTCAAAAAGAAACTCAAGTACGTATACTTGAAATGTAACTGAGTACTACCCGCCTCTGACTAACAGTAATGCAGTATGGGGCACGGACTGCCTCGTGTAACCCAACCGAGAGGCTACACGATTAATGTTTGCTCAAATTACTGAAGAATTGCTGATAGACGAGTGTGTCAAATGCGTGATTGGTGCACATGTCAAACAAAGTGTGCGCAACTGTCTCTGAAATTTGTGCTTTCGCCCGGCAACAGACTTGACACATTTACTTCCCCAGATGGCAAACAAACAGCTTCAGTCTTTGAAGCCTCTCTGGCAATACCGCCGCCTAATCCTCTTAGGACGATCTGCGATGGTTCACTGATACCATCATAATCGCAGTTCAGAGAGCAGAAGCACACAAAACATCCTCCAGAATTTGGTCAAATGTCTGTCAACCTGCGTCTACTGCCTTCAAAGAGTAGCCATAGGTGGGAGGGCTCAGCAAGAAGCCAAGCTGTTTGGGCAACTTTACAGAAGCTACTGAAGCGACAGGAGGTTTAAAAAGGAACATGAACAAGGAATAGTGTAATTGGTAATACATATCATTTTCACACGGCGCAACGCTGTGTATTTCTTTGTTCTAGTTCTAAAATATGATTTAGTAGTGCACAACCAAGCATTGCTTTGAGCCAAACGGTGCATTAGATCATGCTGTAAGTGTCTGTAATGGACTGTATGGGGTTTTATGTGCTATGGACTGAGCATGGCCTATATACTGCTTGGTGTTTACAGACAGATGCATCCAGTAGATTAGTAGGTATCACAGAAAGAGCAAAGCAGCTGGGAATGTTGACGGTTTTCCTACTTACTGTTTTGAATATGAAGACACAATGACTTCTTTAATTTTTTCACACTACGCAATTTTTACCCCTATGGTGATAAACAATGATCAATTGGTCCACATTACAACACTGTATTGAGCCAAACAGTGCATTAGATCATGCAAGTGTCTATAAGGGATCATATGAGGCTTTATGCTTTATGGATCGAGTCCGGCCTTTATATATATACATATATATAGTGTTTTCAGACAGATGCATCCAGCAGATTAGTAGGTATTAACAGAAAGAGAGCATGCCAGTGTGGCTGCTGTTGAGCCTTACTGTAGCTAACTTAGCATAACTGAAACTATTTTTAGCATCATAGTGTCCATTACATAAATGTTAAGTTATACATCTCAGTGCCTAAATGCTTTTACATGAATGTGAACAATAACAGAAGTATTTTAAATTCACAATCACTTGACAAAGCAGAGAGCTTAGCAGTTTTGGCGACACAATCCAGAGCTCCAACCAAAAGATACTTTTTTTTGCATTTGTAAAAAGCATTAATGGGAAATCCCCTTTTCCCACTCCTAACATTTCCCACCACAGTCTCCAGAGGTCTTCCATTCTCCGTCTTTGCCTCTCTGCACTTCCTCCAAAGACTCCCACCGACCCGTAGGTCAAAGTTCCCCTGAAAAATCTCGAGAGCCCTCCGCTGTTTTTCACCGTAGCATCTTTGAGTCGCTAAAGTGTTTGGCCATCAACAATGACGGCTTGAGTTTCTTCTCTGTTGCCTCAAAGGAAAGGAATTCGCTGGTCTTCAAGGCCCGGGCTGCAGTCTCCTGTGGCCAGAGACAGAGAGAGAGAGAGGGGGGGGGTGAGCTGTTTAACAATGACAAGAGTTCCATGACCTCCAGACAATGAGACCCGGCTTCACACTGCGGCCATGACAGGGAGAAATGTTTTCATAAGCTCACGCAGTGCATAAGTTATTGGGCCTATGTAGCATGTTTTGATAATGAAGTACAAATCTATTCGCTGTGTTCAAGATGTATGGCATTCAACATGACGTGTCTAGGGATAATATAATAATAACGCTAACAAATGCTTATATTTGAATATGGAAATAAGATGACTGAAAGTTGATTTGAAAAATGTGCAGCTATGTCTTGAGAGTACCCCTATTTTTAGGATATCGAAGAGAGAAGGAGTGCTGTCCAGATCCGGGTCTGGAATTTTCAAAAGTTTTCCCCCTGCAAGTTCTTCAAATTTCATCAAGTCTGAATCCCACCTTCATGAAAAGCACGGTTGTATCTCTAACATTAGCCGTACCTTCTCGTGTATTTGTTTACATTTGAAACAGGATGTGGTTTAGCCAGTTGCTTTACCAGAGGCCTTTCCATCGCTGCACTGAAGAGCTTTAAACAAGTTCAGCATGTTCACTTTGATTCAAACTAATGAGAAAAAGATGAAAAAGATTTGTGAAACAAGAATGCGATGTACAGAACATGTCAGTGATTGGTTGTTTGGCTTGCGGTCAAGAGTGTGGCTGTCTGAGGTCCGTAGTGTAAACAAAGGAGGCCTGGTAAAATTATTGATCATTACGAGACATACGGGCTCTGATGAAGAAGGCAGAAAGCTTCTTCATTTGGCGACAGATGCAGTGTTGTGAAGGTATTAGTGTCTTAACATAAGCAATATGAATATACTTAAAGGTCATGTTTTAGGATTTTGTTTAATCTAATGGAGGGCATGTGCTGGAGGGCTGGATTTGGACCCCTGCTCTACTGTGTTAAAATGTTTTAGTCTACCATCAGAATTACATTGTTTTCACAATAAACACGGCAGTTAAATTTCACATTTATTTTCTCATAGTGTGTGCAGCCCTTTTTCTGATATATATCATGTAGCTCTTTCCTAAGCTCAAATTTGAAAATCGCTCTGTGGATAATGAGTATTTGGTGTGACATTCAGATTGTCACTTGTGACCTTTTCCTTTTGAAGTGTCATCAGACTTGTCATTACGCATTTTCATCTGAACCGCAGCTCATCCGGATTTCTCACTTCCCATGCCGCTCACCACGATGGAAAAGAAAAAGTCAATGCACTAAAAAACTCCCTTCAATACAAATGAATCCTTCAGCCATTCTTCACAGGAATCGTTTGCTCTTTCAGATCAATTGTTGCAGAAGTAACCTCAGGTCTTCTCCAGTGAAAACCTATACAGAGCGCTTAAATGAAGCAGCCATAATGGTTTGCAAAGCCGCAGTGGAAGGTGGTGACCTCTGTGGCTTTTGGTTGTGGCCAAGACTCGTGAATGGACTAAACGTGTCACTCACTCCGTAGACGTGTCACAGGAGATCTGCTCATTCATTGAGAAAAAAGGCTGAGTAAGATGTACGCTCGTATTTAAGTCACAACAGTTACTATTGTTGTGCCAAAATATACATAACCCTTCCATTTGGTTTCTGAAAGTTATTGTTGATGGCTCTTGGTTACCGCAGTCCAGATCTAAGCAAATTGAGATACTCTGTATTACGTGAAAAAGTTCAAATTACTTTGTTATATTGATACGTATATGGTTATTGAACGCTACTGTATAAATTGGTGTTTCCATTGGAATCTGTCATTTTTGGGGGCAAGTTAGGAAACATTGTGCATTGATTAAAATTGGAAACATTTTAATTTTAAATGTAAGCCCTTTGTTGTATACTTTGTACAGCCATGATTGCGTTGCATCGAGTCCTAACAATTTAATAATTAAGTATGCAGATGACACAACTATTGTTGGCCTGATTTCCTCAAATGATGACTCTTTTTACAGAACCGAGGTGCAAAATGTAGTGTCCTGGAGTGAGCAAAACAATTTGACTCTGAACACCTTAAAAACCTTTGAGTTGGTCTTTGATTTTAGTAAAAGTAAACCTGTACCTGTTTTTGTAAATGGTGCGGAGGTTGCGGAAATTGTTTAAAATTGTAAATTTCTTGGTGTGACTTTGTCAAACGATCTAAGTTGGAGATCAAATATCAGTGCTGTTGTGAAAAAGTCTCGCCAGCGGCTTTTCTTCCTGCGTAAATTGAAAGAATTTACTCTTAATAAGCAGATTCTTTTAAATTTCTACCGCTGTGATATAGAAAGCCTTCTTACTTCTGCGATCACGGTGTGGTTTGGAAACGCTACTGTGAAAGAAAAGAAAGCTTTAAATCGTGTTGTCCGCTCTGCAGTAGGACCATCGGTGTGGAACTTTCTGTCCTTGAAAACATTTACAAACAAAGACTTATGTCTCGGGCATTAGCCATCATTAAGGACCCGTTGCATCCTGGGACCTGTTTGAACTTGTCCCTTCTGGGAGGCGCTATCGTGCTATTAAATCTGATAAATGCCGCCACAGTAAAAGCTTCTTTCCACAAGCTGTGATGTCTTTGAATGGTACACTTTGATCAGGCTTCATTACCATGACTTTCTACCTTTTTAATTGCATTTCACAAATTTTAATTCTAAGCTGTATTGTAACCTTTAACTTATTTAACTATGAGGCTTGTTTGTTTTTTAAGTCTTTTTATGTTTTATGAATGAATGTTTGACAGTGCACTTTGAGCTACTTTCCAGCATGGTTTTATACTGCAAAGGCAAATAAACTGAATCTGAATCTGAAAAAGCGATATAAGAAAGTACAGTTCTTGAACATTTCTGTATTTTCTTACCAATTATAGTGATATTGCTATAAAACCAGCAAAAACAAATACTTTATCGCAAGCTTTGGAATGGAATGAAAGCTTATTTGTATAGCGCTTTTCACATGTCCTTCCAGGACAACTTTATGCCGGCTGTCGTGGTATAATTTATAGCCTCTCGTGTGTAGCTCCGTGGTCTTTCTTGGATGGAAAAGGAAGCTGGCACTATGTCATTTCTCCCATTTTCAACCTTCACTTTCTGCTAATAGAGGCACTCTAAGAGGCACGTCTGATATGGGCCCGTGTGGAGGTATAGCTGTTGACCAAACAATCATGTCCCGCTGTTACTTTGTGATTTATAGACAGTAAGATCCTCCATTCTAGTGGCTTTCATACTGGTATTACCGGTCTATTCATTTCAGTTCTCAAATTACCTTCACTACAAGGCATCACTTAACTATTAATGAAGACAGACACTAGCAGCTATTGCTCTAGCCTTAGCTAAACTCCATCATGGGCTACTCTAGAACTCTTCTAGGCCCGTCGTGTCTCTTTATTCTTGACATAATCCCCAAAAAGCCCAGCCCGCGAGAGGAATCAACGACCCACCGCTCCCACTAAATCATCCGGGGCACTGAGAAAAATGATTAAGGTCACCGGAGGAACTCAAGCTTGTCACGTCTTGCTCATTGTTGTGAAAAAGCACAGCAAGGAACAGCATCGGAGACCTTTCCTGTTGACAAGCTGTTATGTGGTTTTAGCCCATTCAGGGTCTAATGGCGTGTGGCAACCTGGCACCGACACATATACACAGTTAATCAAGGTAATGAGCGGGTTCACAGCCCTGTTACGAAGACCAATGGAGCAACGGTCAAGGAGCTAACGGGCTTATTAGCTTCCTGATATGTGACAAAGAGCAACAGAAATGATATGACTTAACAAGGGTCTTTCTTTAATAATGAAAATGAGCATGATTTATGGAGGAATGAAATAATGAAAATGTAAATTTTTTGGGTGGGCTGCAGAGTAACACTTACAGTGTGTATGCATCGTCTTGAAAGTATTTAGGTTTCAAATTAAGTGATTTTCAAGCCTGCTGCTACCAACCAGGTAGAAGTTGCAGTGTCACATAGGATTTAAAACTTCAGATTATACTTTAGATAAAACATTCACTCCTTTTCATGAGGCGATCTTGTAAACCATTAGAGAGCCATGTGTTTATGTATTTCGTTTATATTTGGACATAAGTTGAGTTAAGAGCTTATATTGCTGTACCTAGCATTGTTTTCTTTTTTTATGTTATAAATAGTTCAAATATAATGTTTGATTTATTTGCAGCATTTTTCAAACATCACTAAACAACAAGTTGTATTAATTAATGCCTATTGTATTTAGATCTAGTTTGATTGTAACAATTGGTTGAAGAATAAACTGATTTCTGCACCCGCGCCATATCTCATCTAAGCTAAAACAGTAAATCTTACCCCATTGGTGCCACAAAGCTTGAAAATAGATGGCTCTTACTGTGGGAAAGAAAACAAGAGTGGATACAGCCCCACTGGGACAATCCTCAAAACGCTCAGGACGCTGTGCTAAGTGCCTTAAATGCAGTCCATAAATACAAAAATGAAAATAAACAACAAGCTTTTGGCAGTGTTGGCTAATCTCCTGTGTTATCTTAAAGTGGAAATGTTCTGTCTATTTTAATTACATGTTTGTAATAGTTACAGCTTTTAAAATGTATGGGTCCAGGGCTACAGTTAAGTTTGTTCTATGCTAAGATATACAATAGCCACTTCAACCATTCACTGAAACTGTTTTCATGTATGTATTGCATGTATGTATACATGCATTTCTCTGGCGAATATAACATAGAAAATTGAAAGCTATTGAAAACACGCAGGAAGGACACGCAGACCACTCGACGTGTCAATTCTGGCAACACAAAGACCTCATTCATCGGACATTGGCCTTCCTCATCATATACTGCAGCCAGCCATGCGTATAACATACAGTACATGGCATCCAGTAAATAATTGATGCAAGCTCGAGGGACATGTAGCGCGCAGTGGACACTCGGGGCCCCGTCTAGCACAACACTGGCAGTCTCCAGATGTGAGAGCTGTTGCAGAGGAGATGGAGGGGTGTGCCAGGGGGGTGAGGTACAGTACTTAGATCCTGTGACACGCACCCTCCCGATGGGTTACCTTGAATAAACAGCAGCTTCCTCTGCCCCAGTTTGATGAAAGGGACCTTATGGGTGAGCTTATAATGGACAGTACATGGTTCTGCTAGTGTGGTCAGAGCAATCAGCTGGCCTTCTAAAAAAAAAAAAAAAAAAAAGTCCTTGCTTCAAAGTGAAATGACTAAAAGGATAGTTACATGAAGAAGGAAACTCTTTCTTTGTTTTTAATTAATTGATGATTGCATACTCATTTAGATATTAAGCCAAATGATCGACAGTAGTTACAGATTCGAGTCCAGTGCACATACTGTAACTGTCCCCCCAATGACTCCAGTGAAATGCATTGCGGGGGGGAGGGAAGGCAGTCTAATCTTGTGGGTCACGCTTGAGATGGTTTGCAGATCTCTTTGGCTGTTTAACCCCGAGCCATCACCGCTGCCCTACGAAGACCCCTTTCTATCCGAGCGTAGATGAGAGTCTTCCCCTTCGCCCCGATGATTAATGTTGCATGAAATGACACTGTAGGCCCTAGTAGTATGTGTCCACCCCAGGAGATGGGGCTAAATCCTGGCACCCCCCCTCCTGTGCAGAGCCGCTCAAGGGAGGCTCATATCTGATTAGGTGTCGGGCCCACATTTTCGGGCTTTATTTGACTACCAGATTTGTGGCCACTGTCTCCTAAGTATCTCTCGTGTGCCTCTAAGCCTCAGTGTAGTAGTGTAGGCATGCTCAATATGTATTCACACCCCTGTATGTATTCCTATGTTAGTTACTCTGACACTAAAATATTATTTCTGTTTATCTTAATATATATTGACCAAGAATTAAACTTTAGGATTGTTTGACAAAAGCTCAACTACTGTATGATCGTAAGAAATGTAGCTGTTGTATAGTATACACAAAAAGCTTTTTCACTTTACTGTTTTTCATATTTTTTCCGAATTTCTTAGTGTGTATGCTCATCAGCTAACAGGCTTGTTTGTAAGCTACTACAGTTTATCGAGATGGGGCTACGTTTGTCTGATAACGTTTTATGGTTTCATTGTCAAACCAATACTAGGTTCCTGGCTTGCAGTGTGACAGTCACAGTGCTGTATTATTGGTACCTCGTTGTGTGTTAAAATTATATGATATGAGTTTCTTGAGAGCATGGCAGGGCATGACATTTGGGAAACACTGGATGGATACTCATTAGCTGAAGTACATAACATACTGTACTTTAGACTTACAGTTATAGTTTCTCCATTCTGTCTTTCTCACATGGCGCCTAAAGCTAACACGATCACCATGGCAATAAAGTGACAAAAAGTTTGACTTCTGGATTTCCACCAATTATAAACCATATACCGTCCATAGCCACCGCTTTTTATATAGATACTCGCTGTAAGGGTGAAAGTGTCATTTGGAACACTGCCAAGCATCTTGTTTTGAAAGGAAAAAGACAAAATATCTGCCAAGTCAAAGGGAAGCAATTAGTCTAGAAAAAGTGTCTTTTTTTGCTCAACACTAAATTCTACAGCCACGGACCTTTTCACATAGACAAAAGTCATACTGTATTTTCAACTTGTGTTCTGAAATGTAAACATATGTAAAAGTGACATAATGCTGTCATATATTAGTGCTAATGTTTGTATCTTCTTCCGTCTTTTCCCCAGGGGTTGCTCGGAGCTGTACCGCATCCCGATGGTGGAGTACAAAGTGGACAGTGAGGGAACCCCCTGCGAGTACAAGACCCCGTTCAGGAGGAACACCACATGGCACCGCATGCCCACCGCCGGGGGCCCGCAGCTGTCCCGGGGCTCCCCCACCCAGGGGCCCGAGCGGCTGCAGTGCCAGCAGATTCTACAGCAGCACCAAGGAGGCATCCCGAGAAGCACCTCCTTCGATAGGAAACTGCCAGATGGATCGAGGTGTGTTTCTTCTTTCACAGCTACTGCTACTACTACTACAGCTAATGCAAATACTGCGACAACTTAATTTTTTCCCCCAACATATATTGTGTGTGATTATTCTAATTCAGCAATTTATTTCATTCTACTGTACTGTGAGAATGAAAGTAAAACACTACAAAGCGCTTGTTGCTTACGGTTGAACTTTTTTTGTGGAGGAAATATTACTAAACACTCAAACACTGTCCATGGAGATGCATCGTGTTTGAAATCCCTCTCATTTTCATAAAGTGTCTGTGATTGTTTGAGTGCCATTATCCTGTTGATGGATTTGCATAAATGTATGGAGCATTTGAGGCCAATAAATACGGACCATTGCTTTCATCACTCGTTAGATGATTGGCCGGTCTCTCTCCCCTCTCTCCCTCCAACATCTCCATTGCGGTGATTTGTTCTTTCTAATGAAACCCCCACAGTCGTGATAACCTTTCCTGCATGTCACCCCCGCCCCTCCCCTTACTCCCTAACTCCCCCGGTGGTGCTGCCATATCTGCCTGTGTCGGAGGATAATGGCCGCCCGCCTTGCCTGTCTAATAACCGGGCTTCGCGGCTTCATCCCTCTCTCCTCCTTCCCGCCGCCCGCTGCGTCTGAGGTGGAGCTGGGGACACTGACATGGTTCAACATATCTCAGCCAATTACTGCAGAAACAAAGGGAGAGCTCTCCTCTTCAGGCCGGGATGTGGAGCACCCCAGAGGGACTCGCAGTGTGAGGAGAGGAGACACACTGCAGACTGGAGAGGGAGGAGAGGACGTGGTCTGAATGTTACACCGGAGCAAATCATATCAGTGCAGACTCTAACTAAGTGTGTTTTAGATGCGTGTGGGAGGATTTTTAAAGCAGCCTCGTGTCGGTACTATACAGGTGCTCGTCATATAATTAGAATATCATGAAAAAGTGCATTCACTTCTGTTATTCAACTTGAACTGTGAAACTGATGTATTATAGACTCATTACATGCAAAGTGAGATACGCGTATAGCCTTTATTTGTTATAATTTTGGTGATTATGGCTCAGCTTGTAAAACTCCCAAATTAAAAATGTAAGCCATAATCATCAAAATTATAACAAATAAAGGCTTTACATAATGTCACTATGCATGTGATGAGTCTATATTAGTTTCACATTTTAAGTTGAATTACAGATATAAATGAACTTTTTCATGATATTCTAATTATATGACAAGCACCTGTATAAAATAATATTGGTAAATACTGAAAATAATAATCATAAAAATAAAATTCTGTCCACAATCATATCAGTGCAAAATGGGCTACTACATTTAAAAATATATATTTTCATCCTCTTTCACTTAATGTGGCTAGGTCAGAGGCAAAGAAGCCCAGACTTCCCTATTCACGCACTCGCTTTTCAGCTGTTTTAGGGAAGTCCCTTAACCTCTTAACCCCCACCTGAACCGAGCGCATTTTCTCCAGTTTGGCTTTACCCAAATCAAAAAGCGTCAAAATAATGACAAAAACGAGAAGAAAACAGGTATGAAAATGCAACAACAAAGTGACAAAACACTGACAAAAAGTGACGAAAGGCAACAAAAAAATGAGAGAAGAGCAACAAAAACGTAACAAAAGCTACAAAAGAGAGCGCCAAAAAGCAACGAAATAAAGCAATGAAAAAGCAACAAAAACACAATAAAAATTAGACAAATGCGCTTCAATAATGTGACATAAATATGGCGACAAAAAAGGTATGATCACCTTTTAGCTTTTTCTTGGGTAAACTCCAGTCAAGAAACTTTTCAGATTTGGGTAAAGCCAAACTGGGGAGAATGCACTCTGTTAAGGCGGGGGGGTAAGAGGTAAAGGATATGGTGAGGAGCTTAGTCGGTTGAGAGGAGCTCAGAGTAGCGACGCTGCTCCTTCACTTTGAAAGGAGCCGAGGCATCTGTTCTGTTCAGATCTTCCAGTTATGTCTAGTTGGGGAAGACTTTTGTATTTACTGGGCATTGTTGTCTCTATCTTGCATAGAGCAGGCAGTGGTTTCCAGCCAGGGATTTGCAGCCACTATGCGGGACAAACCGGGCACTGGAACCTTTTCAAAATGCAGGGGAGTTTGTATTCACAATGACGTGAAGTCTTGTTACTCATAAACAGACACGTATACAGACCCTTGTGAAAAGCCGGTTCGATGAGACAAGAAGTTGAGAATCACTGGCATTGAGGACCAAATATTTGCTCATAAAATACAATGAATGTTTATATCAAACGTCCTGAGTTTATCATATTTTTGTTTACAGCGGTGCATGAACCAATCCGCGGCACAACTATTACAAACAGCAGTTTAGATTTGACAAACATTCACATCGCGCTTCTGGAAATGGGAACTTTCAGAAAAAAAATGTTGCAATATGTTTGGATGCATCGTACAGTATTTTTCGTCTTCTGTTTCGCAGCTGCTATAGTTTCCCCTTTTCCTCTCTGCCCTGCCCTCGCAGTGACCCCAGCGCGGTCTCCACCATGGACAAGTGTTTCTTTCCACGCGTCTCCACTCGCATGTTATTGCGGCTCGTGGAGAAATTATATCCCCACCGTGCCGTACGTTTTTCTTAAGAGCGGAAGACAAAGGAACAAAAGGCATCTGGTGCTGCTTTACATTGGACACTTGAGCCAATAGTGAAAGGAAATGTACCGATGCGGCCAAAGTGTTCGGCGATGTGAAGTGATTGAGTTACCAGCAGCTTCGCGAGATTTTCCATTGTGGTCTATGAAATGGAAGCTTGATTATGATACTGTAAAGGGATGGCACTGAGAATAGGCAATCAGACAAGCAGTTTTAAATCAGCCATTGTACTACTAATATTATAGCATGTTAACGTACAATTTTACATAGACCTGTCCTGCCTCTACATGGGCATAGGCTACAATAATAGGCAGAATATGGTGTTTCAAGCGGCTCACATGAACAAAATTGCCATATAAACAAAACTCGGTATCTAATTTCAGTGCAGTTAATGATTTTGCTTCTTCACGAGGGTAGGGCTTTGAGATTTCTTCCACGTCCTGACAGTCCATGGGTCAATAATGTCGGTCTTCATTATCGTCTATTGGCCGTCCACTCTTCCACTGTCTGAGGCTGACATAATGCTTCAAATCAAACCCAGACGTACAAAGTAATTGGTCACGTTTACATGGCCAAAAGGTTATTTTAGGACATTTACAAATATGATGTTGCTAAACGTATTATACATTGATACTCAGTTTTAAGCAGGAGTACGTACATTGCTGCAAGATTAGCCTATGATACATATTTTAGTTTAATGAAGAAAACCTTTTGGAAACCTACCCAGACGCAGCGAGTAAATGCAAACTCCCCCAAGGAAGACCCCACACAGTTCAAGAATTGAACCCAGGACCTTCTTGCTGAAAAGGAGGAATAGTATACAGTTGTGCTCAAAGGTTTACATACCCTGGCAAATTTTTTGACACTCATAGTTAGTGGTTTGTGAAGCCATTTATGGTGAAACAACTGAGTTTGCTCTTTTTAAAGGAAAAAAAGAGAGTACCAAAATGACCTTGATCCAAAGTTTACATACCCCTGTTCTGTGTATTGCCCCTTTAGCATCAATGACAGCCTGGAGTCTTTTGTGGTAGTTGTGGAGAAGGTTCTGTGTATAATCTAACAGTAAAGTGGCCCATTCCTCTTGAACGTAAACGTTTGATCAGGGTCATTTTGGTACTTTCTTTTTCATTATGATTTAAAAAAGGGCAAACTCCATTTTTCACCACAAATGGCTTCACACATCCACTGACTATAAGTGAAAAAAAACTGTTGTGTTATCTTTCATATTCTTTGAATAATAGTCAATAAATAAAAAATTCTGCCAGGGCAAACTTTTGAGCACAGCTGTATGTGTTATCTCTTTTTCTTACATCTTCTGTCAATTATCTACATCAGGGGTCGGCAAGTTTGTGTCATGGAGGGCCGTATTTCTTAATTGTCAAAACGCCAAGGGCCGAAACTCACAATTGTAGCCCAAAGTAAGGCACCTTTTTTCTACAAATATTAGTTCTGTACATCATACTGTATATGACCTAGTGGGTTGTTTTGCCGAAAAATTTGAAAATATGGACAGTATTTTCCACATGTGGTCCAAAGGTTTTATGCTGGAGGGCCGGATTTGGCCCCCGGGCCTGACTTTGCCTACCCCGATCATCATCTTAATCAAGATATTAGGGCAGCATTTAAGAAATCATAGTAGATAATGTACAATATAAATCATTATTTCATCTTCAGATACACTAAAACAGTGGTTCCCAAAGTGGGATCCGGGCCCACTAGGGGCCTCAGAGGCACTGCAGGGGGGCCCCAAAGGTTGTCTACAAAACAAGTACATTAAAATATACTTATTTTGAAAGGAACAATACATTTATTTGCTCAAATGTACGGTTTTAAAACAGTATTTAGCCCACAATCATAGCTAGATGTTGCTTTCCCTGTAATTTTAGCTGTAAAATAATAACAAATTCCTTTGAATAGAGCAAATTATTAGTATTTGGGAGGCCTCGAGAGAATGTTTGGACTGATTAGGGGGCCGCGATGTCCCGGACTTTGGAATGGCTTCACTAAAAGGACTAAAAGACCACCTTCCACCAGTCCCACTGCTTTTACAGATGAGATGAAAGTTGAACAAATCTGGCTTCTGGATTTGTAAAGGCCTCCGTGCAAAAGCTATCAGCGCTGTGTTATTCCTGCCTCAGTGATACAGCCGACTCTGGAGTGTTTGTTAAGAGCAAGGGCTCTAGGCAGCAGACATAGCTCCAACTCTGTGTTTATTTTTCACTCCGCACCGCCGTCCGCTTCTTTCTCACAGACAGGCAAAGGAAAGCAAAGCAACCTCCCGTCTCTAAATATTAAATCAAGCCAAGGCCCAGTGGAAACTTTACAAAATACACTTGCAAGCCTGAGCTGATATTTAATCAAATAAATATGTTCTCTAAATATTTATGTGCGAGTGGATTATGACCTAGTTTTAACGCAGACATTTGAACTCAACATATGATCTCACTTTCATATATTCCGTTACGGCCTGTTTAAGGTTTAAGGACTTGTAATAAAGTTTAGGTTAGAACAAATTTTATTCAGACAAGTAGTACTAAACACTCATCTTTCATTTTGCATTGCTTTTTTTTAATCAAATGCCACGTTATTGCTCATAGCCTTATTGCAGCTTGTGCTATAAAATATATATAAACTCACACAGCTGTTGTTTTCAAAGAGCTTTACAGATCACTGGCTCACCACTGCAGGCCAGGAACATGCCACAAGATGATGAACACATGAACAGTATTTCAGAACATACTATGTAGTGAGCTAAACTATAAACCTTAAAGGTGCATTATGCAAATGTGTGCGATTTGACCTTGTAGTGACTCAGCGGCTGTACGTGTGGTCAGCATGGCACCTTTACTTTTGATCACAGTGGTCTCTACAATGCTCCAGGACCAATTGTTTTGTAAGTTTTCTGGAGAGAGGGTCCGAGCTCACTTTACCTTGCAGTGCTGAGGAGATGTTGCCTAATGTGTATGGTCTTTTAAACCTCCTATTATTGTCTGTTTTTTGTCTCTCAGGACGATGCAGGACTTGGAGAACCCGCAGGTGTCTTCCTGTAACAAAGGGGACCAGCACTATCGCAGTTCGCCCAGTAACCAGTCCTCGTCCAGCGACCCCGGCCCGTGCGGGAGCAGCAGCACGTGGTCCCAACAGCCCGGATATGACGGGTAAGAGGGAAACTTTGCATCAAGTACTTCCGTGGATCTCATTTGTAGGCTGCAGACACTCAAGACCTGCAAAAGTGACATCCTCCAAAAACACATGAAATCAAAATGTCTTTTTAATGAGTTCTCCTGCTGATGTCCAGGCTGCAGTGAATGATCAATCCAGTGCACCACGCGTTGTCGGAGGCACAGACAAATGCCTAAGATCCAATCCTGGTCATAATCTGCCTCCAAAAGCTGTGTTTCCAAAAAAAGTCCAAGCATAATGTTGTCCAGGAACAGCCCAAACACGAGCCTCAAATCAAATGCTCAGTGTGTGTTCAAAACCTAACACTTAATGAGCACATGGCCGACACGTGACAGTGTGCTCCATTTTAAAGAGTTTTGAAAAGCTTTTGGGATCCTACAGACTCGACTTCCACCTTTTAGAACTAGAAATCTCATCACTTTTGAGTAAGAAGATGCCCAGCCGCGCTGTACATTTAAAAAAAAAAATAACATCAAACAATTTGTCTCATGAAGAGAATTTTCTATTCTGTCCTGAAAGCCGCTCCAATCAGCCTCAATCTTTTACAAAGGGCTTGTAATTTTGCAAAATGACAGCAATCTTTGCCACCCCAAATAGCCATATGATTACTGCACTCTTTGGTTAGTCATCTGCACTCCTTTTTTGTAGAATGCAAGAGAAATGGTACGGGGAAGGCAGTTTCAAAAAGAAAATATGGATAGTGATTTTGCTGCAGGTGGTGATCGGCAAAAGTCTGTCATTAAATTTGCCATTTGAAAAAGCCACCATGAAAAGTTTAGGTTTTTCAGCTACCAAATACAGATGACGTGTTCGCAATTTCAACCATTTACAAGCCAATCCAGTCCCCTAAATCTTGCTTTATATGCAATAAAAGTGGCTTTGCAGGCAGCGGAAGCAATAGCAGATTTTTTTGTCAGGATTCTCTGTCGAAGAAACTTTATTTAGTCGCAGGTCATTCTGTTGGTGCAGAGAGACAGCCAGGTTTCTGTCAGTGAGCTTTATTTAGGGAATCTATGTGTAATATAAAAACACTATCCGTTTCCGTATTAGTCAGTATCAGTACATATTTCAGAAAATGATTCGTCCCAGATGAGTAATTAAGTTTCCAGTCATCACTCTTTTGTTTGAAATACAATATTCACACAGAAAGTAAACACGAACAGCAATTAGTGTGAAATGTTGGATCATCTTTGTACTACAAATTTAAGATTCATGAATGCTGATGCAATGGTAAAAGGATTCTTTTACTTCAATAGATTGCCGTCCGCTTCAAAGCTGCAGCTGTAAGACAATTAGACAGCATAATTATCTTCGTTTACCATACTTTTATATCCCTAAATTCAACCATTGCCAATAGGCTGAAGTTCAAAGACGACATATGTGGCGTGTGTTGGCATAAAGGGAGCCGTGTAATTTCCGTCAACACAGATTTTATCGCTCAACTACATTTTTGCACATTCATTTGTTTCTTTATACAAGATGGCCATACGCTATTAATCAGTACAGTGCTTGGCTTGCAAATCCCACACTTTTTTTAATCTCATAATGGTTTGCAGGGCATTGTAGTTTGCTGACTGCTCGCCATCTGCCGAGTCGACTACATGAAAGTAGCCCAATGGAGAGCTGCCTGTCTAAGTGGTTACAGACCATGACAAGAGACTTAGCTCCGCTCCACCACGTTCCTGTCAGAGGCCTCAAAAGTGCGCTGAACTCTGCGCCCCGTCAGAGCACTGTGAAGCCAGACAAGTTCATTCAACAAAAGTACGGTGGAGACGGATTGACCCAATTCACTTATGAACAGAAAATATTTAGTAATTTGTTTTGATTTTATTTGATTTATTCTAAATTGTAAAAAAAAAAAAAAGAGGTATCAGTGTTGTGAATTTTACCTAGGGCTGGGTACCGTTATATTTTTTTCGATACTGGTACTTTAACGATACTTTTTCTGATACCTATACTAAATTATTTGTCATATAGAACCATAAACCAGATGAATAATGTAAAATTTTATTTCATTGTATCATTAAACTTTGCACGTTTTTCTTATTTTCTCCCATTTTTAACCAATTATTTTCACGTATTCCCCCACATTTTCAATTTTTTTTCAAAATGTTGTCCTTAAATTTCCACAAATGTTTCCTCAATTTTTTATGTTTTCCCCCATTTTTTTAATTTCATTTACTCCCCCATTTTCCCCCAAAATGTTCCAATTGTTTTCACATCATCAAAACTTGAATATAAATATGTTTTATTCATTTTCGGTACCTGCTTTCGATACTTTTATTTTTTTGATCCTAGTAGTACCTAAACCTTTTTTTGTTTTCGATACTAGACTGGTATCGTTTTTACCTTTAGCTATTTTTAACCAGTTGTAAATTGGAGACTTTTTTTATTGAAATCCCTTGAGGATATTTTCAATATTTGTCAAAAGTAGTTAAATGATACAGAGAAGTAGTTATCACAACACATTCAAGAGTTATTTAGTTGATCTGCACAAAGGAACCTCTTCAGCATTAGTGGTAATACTAGTAGTAGTAACAACAAAATGTTCGAAATATATTTAGTTTTACTTTTATTTGAAGCCGTTTGAACAACTATTACACATAAAGGAACGGCTTTCTACTTTTAATATGCTGCATGACGCAACAGTATTCCAGATTTAGGACTACTAATACTGCATGAGTATTCTTGAAAACTAAATGTACAGTATGTGTGTGTGTGTGTGTGTGTGTGTGTGTGTGTGTGTGTATATATATATATATATATATATTTTTTTTTTAAGCTCTCAGTCGTACAGTGTGTCAGTGCTGACAAATCCATTGATCTTTCAGACTGAGAAATGGTGCTTAACAATCGTAAGGGAACAACACATTCTGGCCTTGGTTCAGCTAATGTAACCCTGGCACTCTAATTAACAAATGAAAAGGATTGAGTAAAATGAAAGAGCCTGGCATGCTTTGTTGTGTAAAAAATTAGGTCTTTTGTCAGCCCTGTCTGGCAACCTCTTTATTCCATTATGAGCTTGAGAGATTCGACCTTAAATGATCTTGGAGCTAATTGCTGCACAACTCTGGTGAACCTTTTCAAAATGTCCTTTTGCCATTTGTATTGACAATGGGGGGAGAGAAAAAAATGACCTAATCCATTTTGCTTTTTCTCATTTAATCTGCAGATGTCCGTCCCCTATCCTTCACGAGCACGCAGGGGACATCCAGAGGGGCGATGGGGACATGCACCGAGAGAGAGAGCCCACACTGGAGAGGACCAGGTCGGCAGGTAAGACCCATAAAACTGAAATTGCATTACCAGACTTTGAGGCATGACCCATTCGAAACATCTGTGATAATCTTTTTCTCCACAGAAGCGAAATGGCACATCCCTTCCACGAAGATCCTGAATCCACTGAAGCAGAGAGAAGGGAAGGACTCGCCCAACAAGCTGTCCCGGGTCAGTGTCCCAGTCATAATTTAGTGACATTGTTCCACTAGACAAAATGGGACCAGGATGTGACCAACAGCTGACTTCGTACTTAGTTTAAGAATGATTTGTGGATTCTGCTACAGACTTACAGATTTAACGTTGAATTTTCAACTTTTAAACATACATTTGGTGCAGAGCGATTCATTATTTTATACAGGATTCAATGTAAGAGTAATGGTCTTTAAAAAAGTAAATCGATAGGAAACATATAACTTACCTATGTTTTCCCCACACATTTATAGTGTGGGGAAAACCCTCTCCTTGAACCGCCACTTAACATGGTGGAGGGGTTTGAGCACCCGAATTAACCTGGGAGCTCTGTTGTCGGGGGCTTCGTGCCCCTGGTAGGCTCTCCCATGGCAAACAGGTCCTAGGTGACGGGTCAGACAAAGAGCGGTTCAGAAGCCCCCTATGAGAGACCGACAGGCCCGGTTAGAACCATGAGGCTGTCCTTCTGTGGACCCACCACCTGCAGGAGGAGCCATAGGGGCTGGTGCAATGTGATTTGGGCAGCTCTAACAGCTGCCCCCACGACCCGGCAATGGACAAGTGGAAGAAAATGGATGGATGGATTTATAGTGTGCACCTTTCTTTACGACATCTCAGTTTATCTGGGAGCTCCAGTTTCGAGCCCTTTATCCCATGTCCCTGTATATTTCTCCAAAATCATTAATTTGTTCCAGTTTTATGCAGACTCCATCAAATGCTTAGACTTAGGCAGACTATTGATCGACAAGGGAATGTGCATTGGCATAGTAGTGATATTAGAAACAAAATGGCGCCTAAAGCAGCGCACTTGGCTTGAAACTCACAGTCTCCGGGTCATATGTCAGTCACAAATTATAAACCAGATAAAAAGTCTATTATGTTTATGCTGATGGTTCAATACAATTGACATTAGACGTTCACAAAAAAAAAGTGTCAATGATAAGCTTAGGGGGGGAAAGTCACGATTTGACTTCCCCTGGTAAATTCCCATTGTCTCATAGTTTTTAATTTGGAAATTCCACCTTGATAACAATTTCTAAGCTTTCATGTTTTTAATTTTTATTACATGATTCCCCCATGTCCTCTTTTTATTATTTTAAGTTCAGATTGGTCCTGTTAAGCGGGTATGCTTTATTGATTAGCTCAGTTGGGGCTTTGTTAACTGCTCTCATCACTTCCCTTCATCAGCATGCTAACAGGCGACTCGGCTCATCACCAAATATGGTTGTCGCCCACTTTTTCCTTAGGACGTCGTCTTCCTCCTCGAAGGTTGAATAAATTAAGAGTGCTTGACTTTCTAATTTCACCTCCCTCTGTCCCCTCTAAGGCTGGAGGCTAACACAGCTAACAACTTAATTTAAAGACGCATTCTACTGTTGCATTAACCCAGCCCTCTGGATAAAGATTTAAAAAAATATCTCTCTCAGCCCTAATGCATAAAGCGGGGGCGAGAAATCGGCCCAAGATTATATTCATTTTACCGTTTTCTCCTCAGCAATAATATTCAGTAGAAGGTCAAACTATACTTTATAAACTCCCTGAACTCAGAAGTGCATGTTCTTATGCATTTTTTGCAAGTTTGGTCACCATAGATATATTTTTTAACCAATTGATAATGTCAACTTAGAACTCTCCTGCGGTCTAAGATTGGTGAAATCGTGCTGTAGCAATATACTGTAGTTCGGGAGGGATTGTTTCCATAGAAATGCAGATTTATAGTCTTAGTTTATTATTGTTAATTTCTCTGTAATTCTTGGGCCAATTCACATGAAACAGAAAAAGTTCAAAGAAATCTTTTTCAGCACATATGAACTATGGTCTAATTATTTCCTCATAAAGGTGTCCGAAAGTGGTGACAAAAAGCATGTGTGTGTGTGATTGTAATAAAGGACTTTGAGCCATAAGAATAATATGGCAGGTTTGTAAATCCAATCTCTGTCAAATAATGGTCATGGAAAACATTTGGACATTTTCTTTTTGGGGGAAATTTCTTTCAAAAACTGTTTCTCTCCCATAGAGTTGTATTGGCGCTTGCCTTCGAACTGCCTTCTATAACGCAAACCATAGTTTACCTTTTCAAAGCTCTATTAGTGTGTTACGATGGAATGCGCTACATAAAATCACAAAATCACCTCTGTTCATTTGTACTAACACAGAAGACACTGAACTTTATGCCAGTTTTTATTTCAAGTGCACAGGTCCAATAATCACAGAGGTATATATCATACCTGAGGTTGAAACATCGGTACTGTGTCAGTTATTCATAGAACAATATCCACCTTTTAAATCTCACATTTTCCTCTTCAATATTTAACTCTAGGTTCTGTGGAAGGTGAACACACAATCTATTCCTTGGAAATCTCTAGAAGCTCAATGCCCCATTCATTCAGCAGTCTTTTTACAGCCCAATACACATTTGTTTAACACGATGTAGATAATAATAAGTCCAGTTCAGTTTCCTACCCTGATGAAAGTTGTTCATTGGGCTGATGAATCACTAACAATCCCACTGCTGGACCTTTCCCAGATTCTGTCTTCCAAGAAGAGGAGAGAATCTGCCGTTTCAGAAATCCTTGGATTCAGTGCTCAGCTGTCACTGTTTGGCATTTGCAAATGTACTCGTATTTTAGGCCTGCTCATGTCTTGCTTCCAATTCTTAAACCAAGGAGTAAAAAAATGCTCTCTCATGTTACTGTCAATTGCTATAGGAAGAAGATAATCCCCTCCTACTTATTGTTCAATGAATGAGAGATAAACAATACATTTTTGGCTCAATGTTTATCGTCTGTACATTGATTTGCATTTTTCTAACGTAATACATTATTTTTGATCCGAATTACCCAAAATAATGTTTTCCCGATACCGGTACTTTAACGATACTTGGTTTTCGATACCGATACCTGAACTATATTTTTTCTGATACCTATACTAAAATATTCGTTATATAGAACCATAAAACAGATTAATAATGTTAATCTATTCCTTTTCCTTCCATTTCATTTATTTTGCATTATCATTTATTTGAGGTGGAACAACCAAGAAACTTCCTTTAACTATAAAAGGGCAGAAAAAAACACTTTACAAGTTTTTCTTATTTTTTTTGTAAAAAAAAAAATCACGTTTCCCCCCCCCCAAAATTTTCCATATTTTTTCCAACTTTATTCCCAATTTTTCTACATGATTTGTTCCAATTTTGCACCAATTTTTCCAACTATTTTTTAAAATTATTATTATTATTATTTTTACTATTTTTTATTTTATTTTTTATGACCAACAGCATCAATATAAAGATTTTATATTTCTTTTCGGTTCTCACTTTTGATACTGAATATTTTTCAATACCAGTCATATTTAAATCTTCTCAATTTAAGAATGTAAGCGGTTATTTTCACAGACTTTAACACCTTAGCATCATTAGCCACGGTTAGCTCACTTTCCTAGTTTATCTTGCTCATTTGCTTCTTTCTTCCAAATTCGGATTGGGCTTTTCTGTTATACCAAAACTCCACCATAATGAGGAATTTGTCCACAGTGTTCACCTCGCTATCTGCATACACACTTGCCTCGCTTTATTTTTCAGACGATAAAGCTCCAGAGCAAGCCCCATGCTACTTGCTGTTGTTCCAAAAGTTCCTAATTAGATCCCTGACATTTTCTTTCTCCCGTTTCTTCCCTCAGACCGGTGACAAAAACTCCAGTCACTCCAGCAGCAACACTTTGTCGAGCAACGCCTCCAGCAACAGCGACGACAAGCACTTTGGCTCGGGAGACCTCATGGACCCGGAGATGCTGGGACTAACCTACATTAAAGGAGCCTCCACGGACAGCGGGATAGACACCAACCCCTGCGTGGCTCCCGGGGCCAGGGTCCTGCTGCAGAGGATGTCCGAAGACGGGGGCAGCGAGGAGGAGCACGGGAAAATGTATCTGCCACAGGGATACGCCTCTGCCGTGCTGTCGGGTCATGTGACGGAGGGCAGCATCGGGGACCTCAGCGAGATCTCCTCACATTCAAGGTAACGGAGTGCCAACGGGATGATAAGCTGGTTATGTAATGTTTAATGTTGTAAATGTCGCTTATTTGATGGTAATGGTGCTTTGTTCCAGTACTATCTGTGTGCTACATAAATCGTTAGTTATTTGTTGCCCTTTGAAATACTTTTTGTTTTTACGCTACTTTGTTGTGAAGTTGAAAATCAAATGCGCTCAATGAACGGTGCAATGCGAATAGCAGTTTTGTTGTTTGGGGAATTGGGGAATTGGTGTAGACAAACGGACAATAACAATATAAAGTTCAAGCTTTCGAGCGACTGAATAGGTGACTAATTGTATAATAGAGATCTTGTTATCATCACAGTTTGGTGAAAATTCAGATGCGGAAATGCCATGGATTCACAACACAATAAGAAAATCAACTTTTAAGTAGGGTGAGAACCACTCTGTTGATATGCTTTACACAATCAAGACACAATGAGACACTTTTTTACTGGAGAAGGAATTCGATGGAGAAAAAAATGACTCAAAAATAAAACAAAAGGAAGTCAGAGCATTTTTTTTTCTTTTACTTGACCATATGATAATCCCACATCCCTATATTTAGATTGCTATACCACTATTAATAATAACAGCATTACATCTGCACTATAATATATACCGGCAATTGTTAAAATTCACAATTAAAGGTTGGCGGTCACTGTGTTGATTTTCTGTATGGTTTGACCTAATTTCCTTTTGCTGCCAGGCAAATCTTCATCCAGTGGTATTCGTCATATCATTTGTTTATCTGACCTGCTGAGTCATTCATTGACTTACGTGCACAGCCTTACATAGGCACAATTTTGTGACGCAAAGAGGCCGACACTTCAAAGGTGGCTGCTGGCTGTTTGCTAAACCCTTCAATTGACTATTTTCTTTATTTTGTTTATGAAAATGTGACAATACAATGAGAAATCCTAAGTACAGCCATTTCCAAACCGAGCCTCTCTATTTAAAGGGGGGTATTATGTAAAATCGACTTTTTCAAGCTTTATATCATGTTATTATGTCATTCCCTCATTAAACACATGCCTGGAGTGTTGCCTTGGCTCATTCACATATATTTGAGTAATCAGTAAAAACTTAGACGGCATTTAGGTGTAGCTATGCCTCAGTCCTCCTAGGAACGCCCCCACCTCCTGGAGACACCTCTGGACCTTTTGTCACCAGCCAAGCCACCAACCACTGCTCCTCAGCTCAGCAGAGCCCCCTCCCCGCACAGTAGTGTTGTTTAGATGCCACAGCAGTGTGCTGAAGGGGGCGTGTCCGAAAGCTTCTTAAAGAGACTGATGCTGCATCCGAAACCACTAAATTGGTAAGAGGTCTTACGCCAAACCGGATGTGCGTCAGCGTCCGCCATGATAAGATGCGTCCGAATTGGTCTGCCAGTTAGTAAGGAGTTAGGGGAAGTGGCCTGTTTGCTAACTATCATAGCCACTTTAGCATAGGGACCTCTGATGCTAACTTACTGGCGATTAGGAGCTATGTGCCATCCCATAAGCCACTGCGGCAATCTCCCCACCCCCTCGCCCCCACCCTCGAGTGATTCATGCGCAACCACTGTTGATTGACAGGTGCACATTTGATAAAAAATAAAAATAAAAATAAGATTCTGCACAAGCCAAACTTTATAAAAGTGACAAAATACATGTTAGAGTCACCACAGCACAGTCACATGGTTTTAAAGAGCCTTCTCAGTAAGTAAGTAAGTAGTTTGTGCTTTTGTTTTCATTTAGTAGAAACTTAAGCCACATGGTTAATTTGCATACTGTAGCTTTATGAAACAGCTGTTGAGATAAAATAAAGGGAAATGTGAAGGATCATTTGGATGTTTCTCTTTCTTTCTTTTCTTTTTTTTTCCGCCTTAAATGTCTTTATTTGGACAATATGTTGTTGTTGGACAATATACAGTAGGTGGCGGTATGCGCTTTTGTTTGGCTTGCACTGAACTTTAAAGAAGAAGAACAGCTGTTGGTGATGTCACTTCCCCTTCCCCTGGGTAAGGACGGTCGAATTGGGCAAATGCTGCTGAAGCTCTAGTTCACTAACTGGATAGAGATCTAAGAGTTGACCCCATGAAAGGTTAAGGATTAGTAGCTAGTGTTAGTACTTAGAGGCTACAATTTAATGGTTTCGGATGCAGCCAGAGGCCTATTTCAAGACGTTCAGTACAGCCATTTTGAGAGAGCAATTTTATTCAAGGCAGTTATTTTAATTTACTGCATATACAGACCAACAGAAGGTTACGTCATCATTGTAGTATGCTATAGACTGGTGCTATGTGATTGAAAAAAGCATAATACCCCCTCTTTAAACACATGGCACAAGGAAGACAATGTAAACTGTGAACATTAGTGATAAAGGAATAGAATTGCTCACATTAAGTTGAAAAGCAATCGCGATAAATGACCTGGTTTTAACCTCGAGTAAATTATAAAAGCAGATATTTGTGACTTTGCATCTAATTATGAATCATGTTTTGTTGAATTATGAGTAGATCAATAATTCTCATTAGCAGACTAGTTGTTGTTGGCATCACTGTGACAGTATCAAAGTGAGGAAATGGAATGTCAGAAATGTGTTTCAATGTTCGTAAGCAGCAAAGAATCAGGTACATGGCTTTTAATACATTCTGTTTGATTGATTTGAGCATATGATCAATCCTACAGTATATTTATATTAATTTAGTACTACTATATTTTAAGGCTGGGTGATATGGACCAAAAGTGATATCCCGATATCTTTTGGTTGAATATCGATATACGATATATATCCTGATATTTCTTCCGCAAAGTGAGAGCTGTGAAATGAAATGTTAAGTCAAAGTCAAAGCCAAATACGAGTAGTTTTATTGAAAACACTCTATGAAATGTAAACATAAACACTGTATAACTGTGTAACAAAGCTCTGTATGGTGCACATGTAAATAAATAAATACACATCTTAAATAAAAATAGCCTAGAAAATAAAATAGGTCAGTCCTTTTCCTGAGGCAGCATTTAACTATTAAGAGATGACAAAATAAAGTGTTCAGTTTAAGAATAAGATAAACCCTTTTTTTAAATCAGCTTGAGATTACGTGTTTCTTTTTGTTAACTTAATAGCTTAACTGAATTAGAAATATCCTGATATACACGATATGGTATAACTCCATATCTCATTTAAAAATATATCGATATATCCTAAATATCGATATATCGCCCAGCCCTAATATATTTGTGCAACAGTCCTAATCCACAAGTAAGGGTGGCTGTGCTTTATACAGTTTGACATCACTATTGCTGCCGGGCGTGTCTTACCTAATTCATGTTAACCCACATATATCTGACGTGTTGAGTCATTGATTTGCTCTGTGAGAAAGTTGTCACCCCTTAATCACTTTACAACCCAGTACATGCAAATCTATACGCACCGCCTTACATTAACACTTTTTGTCACGCAAACATACCAACAGTTCGAGGTTTGCCACTGGCTGTGAGCTAACCTCTTCACCCCGCTCTTGACCTGTCTCGCGTGACTCCTCCAGTTGTGCGCAGCGTTGGTCGGGTCACAGTGCCAGGCTGAAGCTCCACTAGGGGGGCATGCATCATCGCCACTACCTCATCCCGCCAGACATGCACCCATCTGGGGGAAGAAGAGGGGTGTCGGGAGGGTGCGCGCCACAGCCCCATCCACTGTCTGCCACTTTGACACGGCGTTTGTTGGTGCCACTCAAGATTATGTTGCGACAATCTGTTCAGCTCATTGGTCTGTTTAGAAAGGTGTCCTGTAGCTGTCAGCATCAGCGTCTCAGTCGGGGAAGTGAGGAGAGAGAGCCCATGCCATCACCTTGACTAGTTCGATGCACGCTGCCTTTAACATAATAGTCTTTGACGCGGCGTGTCATTCGAGCAAACAGAGAAGCAGCAGGAGTGCACTTTGCGGGCGTGGCCCAGATGGTCATGAATAATAATGGGGGAGTTGGAGGTAGAGCCTGTAGCTAATGCCAACCTAAAGTCCCAGTGCATTTAAAACAGTGTGGGGTTTGAAGTTCTTAAAAGCAAATACTGCCAAACATGAAAACAAAAACACAAAGAGCGCAAATATTCAGACTGTATGTTTGCAAACCAGGCTTCCACCACTTTAGAATACTAAAGTGGTGTATTGTATTGTTATTCTGTGCTATGAAACATGGCGCTCATAAAAAAAGAGTCTCGTACTCTCATTAGGCCTTCCCTTTATAAATAAAGATAAAATAAAATATTTGCAATATTCATTGAGTAACTGTCCTGTATAAACAAGACTAAAAAAAAAAATACAGTGCTGTAATAGAACAAAATTATGACTAAAACTGATCTTTTTTATGTGTTTTATGTTGTTATAGCAAAAAGAAGTGTAAAGACCTCAGTGATCTTTCAAGTACAATGTTCAACCGGACTGTATCAAATTAAAAACTGAACCATCGAAAGTCTTTTGACACAATGATGAACAATCTACTTTGATCAAGTAATAATGCATTGTTTCTTTAAGTGAAGGGGGCATCTTCATAACATAACTCACTATTGAATCCATCCATCCATCTTCTTCCACTTGTCCGTTGCCGGGTCGTGGGGGCAGCCGTTGGAGCTGCCCAAATCACATTACACCAGCCCCTATGGCTCCTCCTGCAGGTGGTGGGTCCACAGAAGGACGGCCTCATGGTTCTAACCGGGCCTGTTGGTCTCTCATAAGGGGCTTGCTGTTGTTCCAAAAGTTCCTAATTAGATCCCTGACATTTTCTTTCTCCCTTTTCTTCCCTCAGACCGGTGACAAAACCGGTGATTCACTCTTGAATCATAGATGACAAAGAAAAAACTCCAATATTCTAGTCTTAACATTGTTTCTGTATCCTACAAAATGGCAGATTCATTAATAACACAACACATTGATTTAGAAAAAGCATTTTGCTCTGTAAAAAGTTGACAACAATATAATAATCTGAGTAAAATGGGATCCTACAGTTGAGCCAACAGAGCTCCACTTATTTAGTCAACATCAAGCACCTCTTCATAATTCATAATCTAATCACACTTCACGTATCTCTTGCCCTTTCATTTAATTACGGTTGAGTTTAAATAACCTGAGCGCAACTGTAGGCAGCAGCAGAGCGAGCAGGAAAAGCTGTGCATCTTCGAGAGAGGCTGTATTCCCTTGTGTCAGCTGACAGTTGTGGATATTAAAGGACATGGTTCAGCAAAAGTCAGCTTCTACTGTGTGAGCTGGATTTGAGTGAGTCATCCTACTTTACCCAGCTTTGGGCCACAATGTACTGTACATTACTGTAGGAGGAAATTAAGTCATCCATTGTAGAAGAGGGCAGTGGCTAGTTACCTTAGATTAACTTCTATTGTTCAACTCATGGGCTTTTAACACATGGCAAATGGTAGAAGCTAACATGTATTGGAGACCATTTATTTAGTTCATTTCTATACCGTATTTAACAGGGTTTAGTCTGGTTTTAGTTCAGCTTAAGGCTTAGGGCCATATGTTCTGGTAGTATTGGTTTTCACCAGTTCGGGTTTAACTTTTGATTAGTTCTGGTTACTCCAGCTTCCTTTATTAACTAATCTATTTGTTTCATGAAACTGGCACTTTTAATATACAAATACTTGGTGTGACAACTTTATGTGCTGCTAGAAGTTGTTTCAGGCAATCATTGAACTGAAGTAACGTCTATTAGCTTTAGTTTTAGCTTTTAACTTATGTTATAGCACAGTAAGGGGTTTTCTGGACAAAAATCCCGAAAATAACCAGGGAAACAACCGGAGAACCTGCACCCTTAAACAGAAAAAGGGGGGCTATTTCTAATCATTTCAAGCAGCAAGACTTTTAACACTTTTATTCCAGTAGTTTATTTAATAAATCACTAAATGCTGTTTAGGACAAAAATGCATAATAAGTACGATTAATAAGTACGAAATGTATGTTGAAATCTTTTTGGGAGCACCTGCCCATGCCTCGTGACCCCCTTAGGTGGTCCCGGTCCCCACTTTGGCTGGAGTTAGTGGTTCCGTTACTATTGATCACATACACACATTTCTCATTGTCATGTTCTTTTCATGCATTCTCCCTAATTTTGTCTTTGTTTATGTTACACTTTGATATTTTCAATCATCTTTGAGTTACCTTATGTTTTTTGTTTCTTTTTCTTTTTTGTTGTTTCTGTTTTCAATCAGTGGGTCACATCACTCGGGCAGCCCATTAGCCCGCGGTGCTCGCTACTGTATGTCCGCTGACTCCTCCTCCAAGGCCTACACCATCCCCCAGGCCAGCAGCAGCAGCGCCAGCAGCAGCTCAGAGAGGGCTGAGTCTGGGCTGGGACAGGGGCCCAGCTCAGAACCCTGCGGACAGACGCGCCCTGAGCCCAGCGCCAGTGTCCCGTCAGGGGATAGTCCCACTGCGGAAGAGGAAGAGATTGAGGGACCTCCGAACATTTCACAGTGTGGGTGAGTGAGAGAGCAAGGGAACTGAAGAAGTCAATGGGGAACAATACTCTTAAGGTCCGCAGTTGAGTTTCAATAAACTAATCTTTGTGCCAGCATGAATATTTTAGCAGGGGTAGGGCGATTTTCCACAGGAGACTTGGAGTGTTCTTATATAAGAGGCTAAGTTGGTATAGCAACTTCCTAGTCGAGAGTATTCAGGAAACCAGAGTCTGCATAAACACTGGAGTGGCAAGATGGTCCCATCTTGATAAAAAATTGCATTTAAGCCACACTTTCAACTAAACTCACAACAACCCAATCCTGTTACTGACTTTAAAAATCTCTGTATACCCTTAATACACCAACGTGATATGTAATACTGGACCTTTATTCAATGACCGTATTTCTTAAACACTCTGTGAAGAGTTGTATGTAAAATCGTGACACAAGAACCATTTGTGAACAAATCTGAAACATTACTTTCTGATCTTCACATCCAGTACCACAGCAAACAGTATATCAAAGCTGCTTGGCACACCTCTAGTAGTGTCATTGTCAACTACACAGCTAACATCATGGAGCTTTTATACTCGAGGCTTTTTTTTTATTATCAGAACAAAACTTCTTTCTGTACAGAGCCGTCTCCCTCCCGGTCACCTCGCCGGTGTGCATGAAAACTGTCCCTGATTCAAGCCGACAGCCACCAAATAAATAAGCTCGATGAAGCTGTGGACATAGTACACTTGGCACATGTCACTTGTGGTTATTGATCGCTCCCGTGAAGCCGGCTCCCCGTGGACCAGTGCCTCGGCCGGTACCAGATCAGCAGCAAATCTACGGGGATTCAGACCCATTGCCAGCGCAAAGGCATGAGCCACGAAACCCTCCCCAGACCAAATAAAGACAAATGTGTGCAGTTACTTAGGACAGGAATGTACAGTGAAATGAAATACCGCGTTTCTGTGCTTCATTTAAACTGGGCCCTACATTTTTGATGGAAAGAATACCGAGAAGTCGTTCCAAAGTGCTGGATGTGTACACACTTGGACTCAAATGTCTGTACACGGGTCTCAAGTGATGAAAAAGTAGTAGTTGCCATAGCAATTGACAATTCAAAACAAAATGCTCTATCTTTTGAATGGTCCTCAAAATGACAACCTGAACAGAAAAAGTAATATACTACAACTCATGAATAGTTTTACGTACATTGCAATTTTTTCCACATTTCAAAATGCAAATAAACAGAATGAAACATTGTCAATCAGTCACAATCCTCTATATTATTGGTGGTGAGCCCAAGACTTGAAAAAATTGCATTAGTTAGGGCATTTGAACTAATCTCACACATCTGATCAAAATGTGAGTCACTGCGACCTTGCAGGCACATGATTTAAGACAGAATTGAACAATAAAAAGCTACTGTATATTGTAAGCAACATAAAACGTACTCATACTGTGCAGGTGTAATGAGAATAAATAGCCCATTGACGCCAGAGGTTAGAACTGGGAGCTATGTTTTCGTTACCTGGAAACATCATGAGCATCAGGCGAAGACAAGTCACAAAATAACCTCTGTGTCATCTACAGATAGAGATAAATGCATTTACTTAAGATAGGAATGCGGTGCAGTTTCTTAATATGATGATTGACTGAGAGTGTCAGAAGATTAAATGGTTAAAAGGGAGAACACTGGCCCTTTGTTGGTAAAGTAGAGCGTTGGCAGAGAGGCGTGTGTCCGTGCCTGTTTAAATGTGTCTATGTTCAGGGCTTCTAGGCTTTTGGGGGGGCAAATAGGAGAATGAATGTGAGATCTACTCTCCTGCTTTAGCTCCTTGTAATTTAATTTAAGCCATGAAATTTGCTACTTAAGCGCTGTGTGAATGATCGCACGCAGAAAAGTCATCTTCAGTCGACTTATGAAAACGCCGCTAATCCAGTTACAGTCCCCATTGTTTGTTTAGATATTTCGTCTTCTTATGCAACACTACTTTATGATAAATGGGCTAATATAACTCGCAGATATTGTTCTCCCTGTAATGAAGTTTCTCTTTCCTCCTTTTTAAAAAACTTTTCTCATTTGCACTAACCATCCTAATGTGTAATGTGTAACAATGTCTCTAACCTCGGGCTGTTTTTCTCTTTGCTTGTTGTTCGTCTTGTTGCAGAGGAGCGGAGAGCTTGTTAGCTTTCCTTCTCCAAATGCTGTCAGAGCGCTCAAGGTACACAGTCAGTCAAAGTCAACCCCCGTGGCCCCAATTTGACCCGGACCACCCGATCTCACATGCACTACCACTACCGCCACACCCCTTCCTCTCCTCCCCATGCTCCTCTGTCCTATCCTGGCATGTCTAAAAAAGCAGTGTTGGTTTTGCCGTGTGCCCCCCCCCTCCCCTCTCCCCCTCCAATGCGTGGAATAAAGGGGAGAGTAACCAGCTGTGCCTCAGTGGCTGTGACATTTCTGTGGTGTCTTCTGCCGAGTCCCACTGCGACAAACTGCGCCCAGTAACCTTTTAGTGCTGTTTGTGACCCCAAATGTTCACTTAGCCGACAGGAAAACAACAGCACTCTCTACCCAGCCCTTCATTGTCTATAGTATTCAGACCCTAAGAAAGGTTCACATTTCTACATTTGGTTTTAGATCAACATTATCGACACATTTATCCAGCTATATTTTCCTGTTTTGATAATTTGATAATTATTTGATATGACAGTCTTTGAACTTTGAGGGTTCGGTTCAGAAAGACAATACACTCCTTATAATAGTGTTATAGAGAAAGTTAATAGATATTACTAGGACTGGGTACCGTTAAACGATACCAGTATAGTATTGGGAAAAAAGATTTAGTTACTACTGGTATTTAAAAAATAAAATGTAAAAATGTAAAAGAAATGTAAAATCTTTATATTCAAGTTTTAATGCTGCTGGTCATCAAAATAAAAAATAATGATAATAAAATAAAAAAAGGGAAACACAAGTTGAAAAAAGGGGGGGGGGGGAATTTGTGGATTTTTTTTTTTTTTAATTGGGGAAAAAAGTTTAAAATCTTGGGGAAATTGAAAAAAAAACACGCTGAAAAATTGGGGAAAAAGTGGAAAAATATGGAAAGTTTGGGGGGAAAAAACGTGAACAAATTGGTTAAAACGGCGGGAAAATAAGAAAAACTTGTTTTTTGTTGTTGGTGGTGGTCAGAGGGACCGTTGGCGCAGATGTGCGCAGCCTCGCTTCTGTCAGTCTACCCCAGGGGAAACTGTGGCTACAAATGTAGCTTACCACCATCAGCATGGAGTGAATGAACCCCCCTCCCTTTCATGTGTGAAGCGCTTTGGGTGTGACTAGTGTCATATAAAAAGCGCTATACAAATAAGATTCCCTTCCCCCTTCCCTTTTCTGTCCTGTAGTTTTGAAGTTTCTTGGTTGTTTCACCTCAAACAAATGATACTAATGCAAAATAAATTAATTGGAAGGATAAGGAATTAATTATTTTATTATTATTAATCTGTTTAGTTTAGTTTGTTTATTTGAGCAGTAAACATTCTGCTCAAAAGGAGTGGGCTGAGGCAAAGAGCTTATAAGCGCCCACCCCCAAAATCAGAACATAGTGGAACTGGCACTGTCCCGACCAAATAAACCAATTAATAAAAAACAAACAAAGGCACAAAACAACAACAAGGAAACGGCAAACAAATGGATTATATAAACCTGCAGTTTCTGATCATGGCATTTACAAGATTGCATTTACATTAAGGCAGTACATGACTAAAACTCATGTACTGTATACATTCCCCAAAATGGAGTAATACTGATTACCAAACAACAATGATAATGCTACATGTTTATGGTTCTACTGTATATGACAAATAATTTAGTATAGATATCTAAAAAAGTATCGTCCAGGTATCAGTATTGAAAACCAAGTAACGTTAAAGTACCGGTATCGGAAAAAAATTAATGGTACCCAGTCCTAGATATTACTCACAATATCTAAATCATCTCTCTGTTCGAAATATCAGACTCATAAATAGATTGAAGCCTAAGTTGAGGCAGTTTTTTTCTCTTTTTACCAGGCATTTATTTTAAGTGTAGTTTTTCCCAAGAGCAGGTTTCCAAGCCCAGTGTGTCATATTTAGAAAATCCATCATAACACATCTGGCAATCGAACATGGACATCTGCAGCGCTACACAATATTTTGGGAATGGTTGCTATGACGGCGGTAGCTGAAAACAGGGCAAAAGTCAGCTGAAGTGTCTGGTCAGCCTGTCCCCGTGTCTGGCTGTCTAGCTCTCGTCCTGCGGTCGACTCACGCGCTGCCAACAGCCCTCAGTCCATTCAGGCAGAAGTCTCACAGCCACATGACCACACAGGCTGCCGGGCTGTTTACTCCCCGTATCTCTGTATCCAAACAGCAGAAGATTTAAATGTATTAAATAAGTATACGTGTACCTTGTTTCTAACCCTCTACTGCCTGTCTAACGGAGCACTTTTCCTCGTTGTTTTGACACTCCTCTACAACGCAGGCTCAACTTGTCTTGTTGTTTACATGTGATTTCTGCCTGTCACTAATGTCTTATTCTTGCTATTGTTCTTTGGTGCAGTTTTGAAAAATCCTAATATCAAGGTTCAAAGGCACAATCAGCTTTGTACCACCAATGACCAATCACTGAAATTTTAAAATAAAGAAAATATAGTGAACTTTTCAGTGCATAAAGTTTCAGATAAATCTTCCTATTAAAATGGAGTGTTTTATGTTATGTATTTATTAGCTGCTATCATTCAATGTAATTTTATAGGAATTTTGAATGGAATTTTTACTTCCTGGATCAAATTCAAATAGAACTCAACAGTCCCGCCCACTTCCTGTCACTGACGAGGTCCAGAAGTTTAAAAGCACGACGCCGGCTAATCAGCTATGTGTTAACTCACGGACATAAAACACACAATTTTAAATTGAATAACAAACTTTGTAAAATCATTTTGCAATCATCCATACGATGCTCGGTAGTTAGCACATAGCTGATTAGCTGACGTCGTGCTAATCAGCTAATCAGCCTCTTAACAAAATGTGCTCTTAACACCGAGCACATTTTGTCCAGTTTGGCTTTACCCAAATCTAAAAGCTTCTTGGTTAAAATGGCCAAATGAAAATGGAGCAAAATAGGCTGTAACCTTTTTAGGTTTGGGTAAAGATGAACTGGAGAAAAAGCACTCGTTAAGGTGGGAGTTAAGAGGTTAAGCCCCTAATATTAGATTTTTTATTTTTTGAAATATCGATGCATAAAATGAATGGGACTTTTTCCTTCCAGATCCCAGCATGTGACCGGATGTCTGCGGGACTGCGAGGCACTGTTGACATACAGACTTTACCACTGACCTTTTATGAATGCTCAATAACAGCACCACTATGAGCGAGAGCAAATGAATGGGTGTGCTGTTGCTATATATAACGTCTCAATACAAATGTTACAATGCAGTTTTGCTTTTTAAATTTCTATTTCTAATACACTGTTGTAGGGTGATTATTGCTGCCTTTTTTCGATAGAAATTAATGTATTAGATTTTCCTATGGCACTGCTCCATGATGAAATATACAAATATAAAAGAGGTCTGAAAGCTTTACGAACCACTGTGTGATAATAAATTTAAGAACCCATTGGAGGATAACATGCATTACTGTCTTCTTCCATTACCCTGTTCCTCCATGACTAGCAATGAGCAGGATGATGTTAGCATGCTAATAGCGCCGTACCTGAAGCCCTCGTGTGATCCCGTGAATAGCTGGATGCCCCTTGACCCACCCGCTGTGATGGCTTATAGCTTCCCCCTCAGTGCACCGTGCGTGTGGATATGTCTGACGAGCTGTGCCCTTCTCTGCCCTCTGTCTCATCTGCAGGCAGCTGTATGCTCAAGAGGCCGCCTGCCGCCTTCACGCCGAACAGGAGGGGAAAAGTCTGCAGCGGCGGTCCAAGGAGGAATACCTGAAGATGATGGTGCCTGACAGTCCTACGGGAGAGAGCCGCAAGGTGAGGCCTGTCACTCTCACGTAGGGGATGATTGACGAACCAATATAGTATCTGCATCGTCAGCGGGAAGTGCGGAGTTGCATGCAGTTATCGCAGCATGTAATGCTATGTTATGTGCTTGATTGGATCTGGAGTGGTTTTGCTTACAAGTGGTTTCCAAAGCTCACGATGGCTGTGGCAAGTAACAAGATAAGCATTTGCTCGAGTCAGATTGTCAGACATTACCTGAACTTGCACTATCCTGGGTTATATGTTAGCCCCTATGATCAGCTAGACACTGAACATTCTATTTTCTGCAATGGGTCATCAAAATAAAGCATTTGGAAGAGGACCTAATGTATTGTGTTTGAGCCGCATGTTTGGCTACCTGTTGTTAAAGCAAAGAAATGTATTGGCTTTAAAGAACAATTGCAGATTGTAGATGTCTGTGAATCAAGCAATAAGAATCCCCAACTGTAAAAAGAAAAGGCCAAGTGTAAGAAAACAAGAAATTTATTTTGTGTCATTCATTTTCCATTCGCAGGTTGTTTGCAGTGTTAATTTCGTCGACTAAAATATTTAGTCTTAATTTTAGTCAAAGTGATATTTTTGACGACTAAAATTGGACTAAATAAATTAAAAGTTTTTCATGAGACTAAAACTATGACTAAAATGTCCAGATATTTTAGTCGACTAAAATAAGACTAAATAAAATGAAAAGGAGAGACTAAAATCATCCAAACTTCTATTGACAGTCTGAAAGAGCCTCATATCATGTAAATTCTCTGCCAAAGGAAACAGCTCTGAGCTTTGTTCATGTGGGAGCAGCTCCATGAAGCAGAGGACCTGATTAAATATGATTATAATGAATATTATAAATGCCAAATCGACTAAATTTATATTAAATTTAGTTGACTAAATTGACTTGCAATTTTAGTCGACTAAACTAGACAAATTGAAGATATTTTTCTACTAAATCTCGACTAAAATTGAATTACATTTTCGTCAATAGACTAAGACTAAAACTACATTAAATATGTTGTCAAAATTAACACTGGTTGTTTGAAAAGGTAAAAGCTTGGATTTGGATTGTTGTTATGCCACATAAACATCGCCTGCTCCCTGGCTAACAATATTGTGATAGCACTATATATGAAGCCTGCCCTCTGTCTTCCCAAAGACCTTTCAGTTCTCATTGACTGGCACATACTGTTTGCGTAATTAAATTTCTAACGGGCCGAGTTTGCTCAGTCGGGATGACATGGATTAGAGCCAGGAAGTGGCAGGAGTGCATCGATGTTTGATGTTCCCGGGTCCTGCAGACTCTATTAATTGCATCTTCAGTTTCCTCTGCTTTCCCTTTCCCCCTATCCATTATCTACGGAGAACGGACCCCCAGAGACTCTCAAATGGGTTATTTTGGGATGCTGCTTGCTTTATTTCTAATACAAATGCACTTTATCCCTCGAGGAAGCGTAGACGCACAGCTCCTGGCACGGATCACTTGTGCCCCTCACTGCACTGATTAGTTTTGTCTTGCTTTGTGCATCGAGCGGACAATTTGTAAAGTAAATGTCTGACCAAAAAGCAGCGGCCCCACTTCCTGTCTAAATGAAAGCAGGTGTACTCTGATTTCCCTGCGTTTCATCCTGTTTTCTTTCCCACAGAGAAGTAAGACCTGGCTAGCCTCCACAAAAGTGCACCGCGAGAGGCATACAGGCTTTTGCTGTAATCTCGTTCACCACTGTCTGATTCATCGGGATAAAATCACGTGTCGAAAAGCAATCTAAGAATCGAGCTAAAAGAAGAAGGGTACACAGAGACTTAATCCATGCAGACACATCTGATCCCAAAGAACACAATCAGTTTTTTCTGGGATATTTTGATGTATTTTAAGATAGAGTAATCAAAATGCAATAATACTTCAAAAGGCAAAGGGTATTGCAAATGCCATGCTCATATTTATCTGAGTATAACTACAGATAAGTAGGGCGGCAGGGCACGATAGTTGGAATCTCATCAACCAAAGGCACGCAGATGGGGGATTAGCAACTGTAAATGCACATCTATATTTAATTGTTAGCGTTACAATGTATTGATTGATTGTCCAGCGTCTGGGCTATAATAACCTGAATAAACCCAAAAGCCACAAAGAGCCCAGCTTTAGAGCAAGCTTATATTGTAAAATGGAAATTATGTTTACTGGTAAAACTCAGAAAATTAGAATATCGTTCAAAAGTTCATTTATTTCTGTAATTCAACTCAAAATGTGAAACCAATATATGATATAGACTCATTACATGCAGAGTGACATATGCCAAGCCTTTGTTTGTTATACTTTTGATGATTATGGCTTCCATTTTAAAAATATTCTAATTTTCTGAGATTTTTAATTTGGGGTTTTTAGAAGCTGTGAGCCATAATAATCCAAATTATAACAAATAAAGTCCACAGATGTCTCACTTTGCATGTAATGAGTCATGTATCAGTTTCACAGCCGAGCTACAAAAACCGATGCACTTTTTAACGATATTCTAATTTTCCGAGTTTTACCTTTACATTCTGACCACATCGTGAGAGTAACACAGGGGTTCTCTTAATCATAAGGCACACATTTGAGAAGTGGTACTCAACTCATGTAGCATCTAAATCCACCATCATCCTATGGGACACAACTTCATAAACTGCCACTTCACTGGTTTAAAACTGCCATCAGCTTCATCCCATCAGAATAAGTAATAGAAAACATGGCACTCATATGACCTTAATGAAAAGAGTCAAAAAGCATATTGGCACATTGGGTCTAATCTTAAACATATTGCGTCTTGTACAACATGGAGAGGTACAGGTTAATCCTCTTGTCACTTCCGCTAAGGTCACTGGATGCCGTTCATTGTGAGGGAGAGCAGGTGCAGAGAGATTTTCTTTGCCAGGCGAGTTGTCCTCCGGGACGTCCCAGCCACAGACAGGCGTCCCATTGTGTGTCTGACGCAGAGGAAAGCCGCTTTCAGCTTGTTCTCGCTGCACATTCCTCTTTTGAAGCTCCGCTGGGAAGGAAAAGGATCTGAATAGGTGGCTGTCTAACACATCCTCCCAAGAGGCATTTCAAAAAGCTCCCATATGGCAATTGTTGACTTTATTTAGCGTTGGCAGAACGGGCAGTGGAATTAGGGCAAACCGTGTTGTATGCCACTTCTGCTTTTGCTGATAAGGGCTTTGTTTTGTTTAATGTGTTATTGGGATAACACGACAGAGTGCAGTGATCCTGATGCAAGAATTCCATGTGATACTTTTGAGAAAACTGTGGGAAATGCTGCAAACTGGTTTCATTTCCTCCTTACAGATTTCACTCAGTTCATCATAAAATGCTTCTCAACCAACTTCACTTTGCATTGGACTAACTGGACACCTGGATATTTACGCCTTTTATGTTTTACTTAACATTGTTGTGCTGAATGTTGTTCACACTTTCAGTACCTAATATTTGGATTTTCAGGTACTAGGACCAAAACAGGACAATAAATTGGCCAAACCAGGACTAAACTTGGATTCAAAACTTGCTCTGAATAGCAAAAATATCAAGTTTTTGTTTTTATGTGTAATTTTGCATTATTGCATTACCTAATACTGCAATAACATTACTTTGGCGATATACTAGTTGAGTACATATTTTCTTTTTTGTATACTTTTTGTAATATAATACACCACTAAATCATGCTTTATTTTCTGCATGCTTTGGCATCCAGAAGCACATCTCTCCTACCATCCTTGCAATTCTCTGAAGATGCAATAAAAGGAGATGACGCTTCAAGAAAACACCATCTTTCACTTACCGTGACTCTTTTTATAGCACATTTAAATCTGGGCTATTTCTCGCTTTATACGAGCGCGCCATGTGGGGGTCTAATCTCGTAAAAAGCTAGGTGGGGAAAGTGGCAATAACAGACAACTTTGTTAAGCTGAAGCTGCGATGTTTATCCTCCTTTGAATTCAGCTGCATCGCTGCTTTAAAAACACACTAGATCTGTGTTAAATTGTCACCGTGGGATTTTGCGGGGTAGAGGCCTCTTTGAAATAGAGATGGCTGGGTGTTGGCTTGTGGGGACACCGGTCGAGTGGTGGTTACAGCTGGAAAGCCATGGACAGAGGCTTTTCCCATCTGGCAAACGGCAGCCCCGTATCATTTGTGGTCAGTTTTGAAGTCGGTAATATTTATGTTAGCAAAGCGGGTCACTGACGGGCCGGATTGGTATTTGAGGTTTCACGTGTTTAAACGGGAGCTCGTTTGTCAAAACTCCAGCTGGGATTAAGAAACCATATTATCTCTAGCAGAGCTGTGCTGTGTAATTTAGCACACTCAGGGCATTAGGTTAGGATTCAGCAATTGTATTTTTACTGTGACTTAGTGGGCAGCCAAATACGGTCAACGAAGTCAGCAAAGATTTATTTATATGACTTGCCTGCATGCACCCACATGCCTGACTATTCCAACCAGAGCAAGTTAATCTTCTGTCCTGTCCCTTTGGCTTTTTCCACATGGAGTCACTGCAGTAAATCACCTGCCCCCGAGTTTGACATTACCTGTACATTTTTGCTGGCATAGATTTAAATATGGGTACCCTTCCTGATGCAGTCTTATTGCTAAGATCTTAAAGAGGGGGTATTATGCTTTTTTCAATCACATAGCACCAGTCTATAGCATACTACAATGATGACGTTCTGTTGGTCTGTATATGCAGTAAATTAAAATAACTGCCTTGAATAAAATTGCTCTCTCAAAATGGCTGTACTGAACGTCTTGAAATAGGCCTCTGTCTCTTTAAGAAGCTTTCCGACACGCCCCCTTCAGCACACTGCTGTGGCATCTAAACAACAACACTGTGCGGGGAGGGGGCTCTGCTGAGCTGAGGAGCAGTGGTTGGTGGCTTGGCTGGTGACGAAAGGTCCAGAGGCGTCTCCAGGAGGTGGGGCGTTCCTAGGAGGACTGAGGCATAGCTACACCTAAAATGGCTGCCGTCTAAGTTTTTACTGATTACTCAAAAATATGTGAATGAGCCAAGGCAACACTCCAGGCATGTGTTTAATGAGGGAATGACATAATAACATGAAATAAAGCTTGAAAAAGTCGATTTTACATAATACCCCCCCTTTAACCTCTTAACCCCCACCTGAATCGAGCACATAAAAGCTTAAAAAGCATCAAAATAGCGATGAAAAACGAGGATGAAAACGTGACAGAAACATGCCAGAAAAGCAACAAAAACCCGACAAAAAGCAATGAAAAAGCAACAAATAAGCCACAAAAATGTGACAAAAAGTGACAAACGTGGCGAAAACATGGCAATGAAAAATCATTAAAAAGTGACAAACCTGACAAAAAAGTATTAAAAAAATTCAACAAAAAACAGATGAAACTGGTCAAAAAAGCTTAAAATTTGTGACTTAAAAAGCGGCGACATTTTGACAAAAAAGTTACAATCACTTTTGTTGGTCTTAGCTTTCAAATGAGGCATTACACTGTTGCTTTCCAATTGAGAAGCTTTTAGATTTGGGTAAACTGGCTGAACTGAAGAAAATACACTCGATTTAGGCGGGGTAAGAGGTCTACAGCCAGTCCTTTGACAGTAAGAGCACCTGATTTGGACTTTGGAAACATAAAATCAAAACCTTTCTTGTTAAATGGCACGTTGTCATTTCATAAACTGTCTGTGTAAGCTCTCAGTCGTACGGGGTTGTTGATTATTTTTGGATTTTTTTCAGTATCAGTTGCAATGCCTTCAGTTTTTATCCGGCATTCATCTCATAGATGTGTTTATACAGCGAGCTGCCCACAAATGTTACCCAGTGCGGCGTTATCACCAGGGGCAGCGCTCTCTTGTCTCTCACATTAGGCTCCATGGCCACAGCTCAGTACCCTCTGTCACCACCTGCACAGGCCTCCTCCACTCGTCCTCCGCTCCTCCTGATCGTGCGGACACGCTCCAGCTGTGTCGGATCCGAGCGCGTTTTCCTCTGAGCAAACGATGTAATTGATTCCTGTCATTGTACCCTGATGTTCACGACTTACCCGCTCAGCTGCCCGCTCGAATAAGCCCGCAGAGCTAAAGACTAAAGCTACAAGCAACATGTGGTGAAAATATATAGGGAGCTGAAGTGGCAGGAGTGCATTTGGTGATACAGTATCTGCTTTAGTGTCTGGTTCACTCATGGTTATGGTCACATCACACCTTCCAGCTGAATTTCTGTTTTGCCCTACATTCTTTTGAATATTGATTTAGACCTAGTTTGGTCTCAATTAATTGTTATTGAAGTTCCATCCATCCATTTTCTTCCACTTGTCCATTGCCGGGTCGTGGGGGGCAGTTGTTGGAGCTGCCCAAATCACATTGCACCAGCCCCTATGGCTCCTCCTGCAGGTGGTGGGTCCACAGAAGGGCGGCCTCATGGTCTCTCATAAGGGGCTTCTGAACCGCTCTTTGTCTGACCCGTCACCTAGGACCTGTTTGCCATGGGAGACCCTACCAGGGGCACGAAGCCCCCAACAACAGAGCTCCAGGATCATTTGGGTGCTCAAACCCCTCCACCACGTTAAGGTGGCGGCTCCAGGAGGGGATGTTATGGAAGTTCTAAGTTAATTTTGTTTTAAGTGGTCGAGACGGTGCATGACAATGACCATAATGTTGTCCCACACTTAATAGACGGTTTTTAGTGGTAGGTGACAAGTGGAGCACCCAGAGGAAACCTACACAGACACAGGGAGAACAGGAAAAATTTTTTTTAGTATTGATTTGTGTGAAAGAAGCACCGCTCTGTCTAGATTCAGACTGCGTTTGCAACGGTTTAGTCATGGTTCACACTTTGGTCCAGATTTTACCTGTGTTTTGTAACTTTAGTACCAACCGTAATGCTTTCAATGACAGTGTGCTTTTTCGACAAGTTTTTCCGAAACACCGCTGGATACCCTTCCATGTTGTGACAGTGCTGTTTCCTCCTGTCTCGTCTCTCAAGGGTTCTGTGATGGGCAGCCTGTCCCCCGGCGCTCCCTGTACCGGACGCTCTCGGACGAAAGCGTGTGCAGTAACAGGAAGTGCGCGTCCTACGCCAGCTCGCACAGCTCCATGTTGGACCAGGCCGTGCCCAACGACATCCTCTTCAGCACCACCCCACCTTACCACTGTACGCTGCCCCCGCGAATGGTCCACAACCAGGGAGCCTCCAACCTGAGGAGTGAGTACTGACAGATACAGTGATAAAAGTATATAGACATGGAATATATTGGAAATTCATTATTTTCAGGTTAGATGAACAAACAAATACTAAACATGCCAGTCATACCTATGTGATCACATTTGTCACAATAAAACATTTGGAAAAGGACTTATTATATATACTGTATTTAAACCTCATGCTTGGTTGCCTGTAGTCAAAATAAAGCGACAACATCTTATTGTAATGAAAGAAATGAAACAAAACGTATTCGAGCTACATGAGGTAAAATGCCATTTCCGAGCACAGGTACATTTAAAGGGATGAATCAGGAAGCCACCTTTCATAAATCCACATGCAAAATGCCAAATTAATATGCATGTCACTGCGGGTTTTTTCAATAAGCTGCAACCAGCACAAGAATATGTTGTCTTTCGGGATACACCTGTATGTCAAATTACACCTCGACTCAAGAGCAGGCACACTCTTAAGTTCTCTAAAGCTTTCCCCCTTCCTAAATTGTTGACAGTATCCTCCACAGCGCCGTATTAAATTGACAAACACTTATTTTGCATGTGGCTTTGGGATTATCACTCTCTCCTCGGTGGCGCCAGATAAGAGCCAGAATACAGACTCTAAGTGGGAGAGCCACTCGAGTCCATCCGATATCATTAGACCGCCTGGCGCTCACTTGAACACTTGTGGATATAGTCGGATAATTGGAGGAGGAGGAGAAGACACTGGGAACTTACGAGGGGGCCTGTCAGTGCCTGTGAATTAAGCAGACACCTGTCACTGCTGGCTACACGGCTCTCTTGTGATGAATATGCAAAAGTCATAGAGAGGCGTCAGTGAACCCGATAGTAGATAAGTTATTAAGTCGCAAAAGAAGTGACTAAACCAGGATTCATTTTGGTTCGAACTGGGACTAAACCAGGACTAAATTGGGTTTAAACTTCAAACTCTTCGATACGACTCTCTTTCTTGGCAGAGTAATCCAGACGTCTCTGAATGAGTGGTACAATAAAGCAGTCTGGCTGGGTTTTCCTGTGGAGCTGTAAGCGCATTGGTGTGGAACAGGCGGCTGAGTCGTCGCTGAGCGGTCACTCATGATCATGCCACAGAGACAGCGCAGTCCGTCTCATGGGTAAACCAGACTAAGCCTCAGATCTTTGCTGCAAACTCATGACAGCTCGTTTGGCACTCCGAGTATGTTACCTTAGAGAGATCATCCCACAAAAGAAAGTGTTGCGGCTTTGTAGCACCCAGATATTGAAGTCTCACTCACGACCAAACTAGCCTGAACCTGTGCACATCTAGATTTAACCGTAATTATCCGTATACAAGCCAGTACTAAATATTCCTATTGGAGCTGTATCATAGTTGCGAACCATTGCCGTAGACATGTGATGTGTCCTGCCTGGCCGCTGCAAATACTGTGCATCTACTGTGACATGAATACACCGATTTTCCATCAGAATTGTCATAAGTCTGTCATGCATAACGCCTCACCCACTCTGTCTCTGCATGCCTTCTGTACTCTCCTGTCCCATCTCAAAGCTATCCTCAGCATCTCCGATCGCTGTTATTAGGATGGAAAATAGCTTTTGGAAGGACATTTCTTTCTGTTACCCTTTCTCCCTGTCAAACTTGATGGATTCCTGATTGCTGTAAGGAATTGCGGGGGATTTTTGAGGTCCTCTTTCTGCCTCCTCTGCTCCTGGGAAGATTGAAAAGGGATGGTCACCTCGAGATCTCAATCTTTCCATATCTTTTTTTTTTATCCAAATGGTAGCCTTTGTTGTTTATTGAACCTGTCTCTCAAGGTTTTGGGTGAGGTAGACGCAGGATAAGAAGGGTCTTATTGATCGGGAGCGGACAGCTATTTAGTGTGCACAAGGTTGCCTTTTTGTTTGGTTAAATTTGAAGCAATTTTGTATAGAAAAATACAGCATGGATTACAGAAAATAAGGCCTTTTATAACCCTAAGTAAAGTGGAGGAAGGCCACAATGAAACATTGGTGGTTACTTACAACAATACATGTAATATGCTATAGGGCATTCTTTGGTTATGCTGACATTTTGAAATGAAATTAGATTTAAGTAAGTAAATGTGAGCTTAGGTTAGGTTTGAAAGTTGAAAGGTGATTTGAAATAGTACTTTATGTATAATAGAGTCTTGAGCTAATCTTTGTTTATTTTAGTTTTGTTGGCTTGTCTCGTCCTTTAATTGGGGATACTAACACCGTAAAGTATTTTTAAGAACCCTGTTTTCCATTAGCCGCTATTATGTTTTATTTTGTTCAAGCATATCCTGTTTATCTCCTCTTTGCCCTAACCTGTCCACTCCTTTCCGAACTCTTGACCCCCTCTGATGGTAAAAATCCTGTCCCATAGTAGAACAGACCAGGCGTAGACTCTTATGGGCTGCTGCCTGTCTCTGCAGATGAGTTTTGGTTTTCGGACGGCTCTTTGGCGGACCGATCCAAGTTCAGCGACCCTGGCCTCATGCCCCTCCCAGACCCGGCTTCTGGTTTGGACTGGTCCCACCTGGTCGATGCGGCCCGGGCCTTCGAAGGTAACCGGAATAGAGCTGCAAGAACTGCTACTGGCGCCTTACTAACCCCCCCACATCCCGCTTAACTCTCCCTGTTGCTTAGCGTGTGTGTTTGCCCTTTTAAACTTACCTCTCCTCTTGCTTGAATGCATACGGTTGTGTGTGTGCCTGCCTCTAAGTGCTGCCAGCTTTAGCGCCGGGACTTCTTTGGGGAATCCTTTTGCTTTTTGCGCCTCTGGCTTTGGAGCCCCATTGTGATGCCATTCACTCTCAATGCCGACATGGAGACTATTCTGGCACAGCTATCTCACTAAGGCATCACTTGGGAAGGATTTTCTCCAAGGTTTTTATACTCTTGGGCCCTTGATAGTTTGGGCATTTCAGCTTCTAGCTCTTTGTGTTGATGTTTAATTCCGCAGACAATGCTTACAGTAACTAATGTTATAAGGTGATTTTGGTAGTATTAGATGTAGAAATAATGTAGGAACTCCTGTTTCTTTTCAGGCGATGCAGTCGTGCCCCAAAGTAAGTCATGTTTCCAATCACTCATGCATTTTTTACATGTAAGGATCATTGAACAGCTCCACCACATCACATCTAGCATTATCGCTTGTGGTCTTTTTGCTGCCATTTGCCGCAAGCACATTTTGATCACGTCGCCATACATCACGAAAGCCTTAACGTGCCACAAGCCATTTTTTTTTCTCACTTGAACTCAACTTGACCTCAGAGACCTATAAGTAGGCACTGTAGCATGTGACCGTTCATTTGGCATAATTAATGAGTTGGTTAATTCCTTGATTAATTTTTCTTCTCGGATCATTGCTGCGTGATTATTTAAGTGCGGTGAAATCGTGGAAAGGCGGGGCTTATCTGGCACCCGAACGGGGGTTGTCACGGCAGCCGGGACTGGCCCAGAAAGCGCTGTGTAAACTGGAGCGTAGTTGCCAAAGCAGAGATGGGCTCCAGGCTGCCTTTGTGCCATGTGTGCTTAGGCAGCAATGTTTAGAGCCGCGAATAAAAGAGCTAAAGCATTTTATAGCCTTTATAACCTGGGTCAGGCTTGGAAACTGCGAACGACGGTGATGCAAACAGACAGGTTGAACTGCCTCAAAGCACCAGCCAAAAGCACCCTGGTCACATGTGAAAATGCAAACATTTCAAAAATGTCTTCTGTCTTGTGTTGGGAAGAAAATATATTTTATCAATCTATGTATTACTTTAAATCGTGATAAGTTTGCCAATTCGTAATTAAGATATTTGCACACCTTTAAAAATGTACAGAAAATAAATGTTAATGCAACATGTCCGCTTCCCTTTCCCTTTAAGTGCAGTTTAAGCACTTTAAGGCCAACATTGTAAAGGAGAATCTGTTCTTAATGTTTTGGCTGGTAAATTAAAAGAAATGAAAAAAAAAATCTGAAAATATTTTAAAGCAAGGTAAGGAAATGTATTTGTACAAAGCATTATTCAGATGGGTTTGCAGAACAAGAAGGGCATGTTGAAAGTGCAGAAATGTAAAAAATAATCGAGCATTAATAAGAATCATTATAATACTAAATTAAAAGCGAAGAGCGCAGATAAAACACTTATCAGTTGTCATATGCACCGATGAATAATATTATTTTCAGCCTGGATTTGAACACAGAAGAGGCCTATCTGTTGCATAAAACTGAAACAAAACCGTGTACTCTACCAAAGGTGCTTAAATACTGATATACCTAAATGCCTTCTTATACTGAATTGATGAGCTTATGAATGCCCCATAAACATGCCCAAAGTTTGTAACAAGTTATTTATAACACACAACATTCAGTTCAATGACAAGGAGCCGTATTGTCGCCATCACTGCTTTCCTCAAAGTCTTTAATCTTCCTGATGCAGAATATGTCGAAAATATTCATTCATATGTAAATGGCGTCTCCTCTCACTCCGGGGCCTATCATCTTTTTGTCTCGGAGTGGATTAGCTTTCATTTGGGGCTAAATTAATGGAAGGGGTTTTCTTGATCTTTTTTCATGCATATGCAGATCCCGGTATCTTTAGTCTGAGACCGACGGGCTTAAAAAGAAGAGCCGTAAACCAACTAAGCAGTCCACAAATGAAAAATGCCAACATTGGGTTCTCCGTGGGGATGTGATTGAGCTTAAGGGTCTGATATGATAAAACAAGCGTGACCCCGTGCTTTACAGCTCTATGCGATGCAGCCCCCCCATACCACTTCAACAGCTGAAGGTCCCAGCGCACAGCCCTGGGGAATGCCTTGAACTGTACTGCATTTGCTTTGTTTGAACCATGTTGTCTCTTGTCTGTAGCAATATTCCAAATAAAAGAATTATTCACTTTAAAGGGACTATACGGAGTTTAAAAATCTTAATATGTATTTTCCTCCCCCTACTGTTCCAGCAATGTCCCAATGTGTAGAATGAGCCCAGACCTGTTCACCGCAACTGCCTCTAAAATCCTGCACTGTCACGTGTTGCGCTTAACATAGAGACTGCAGTTACGCGTAAGACCTGAGGTGGCAGTAGTGAGTATAAAAATGACCAACCTGCATCTAGTCCCTTTAATGCTATAGTTTGAAAAAAATACCCCACAGAACTTTATTTTCTCCCAAATTTTTGTCCATTTTTTAAAAACTTTTTATTTTATTTTATTATTGTTGAGGTTAAAAATGAATCTTAGAATAATTCTCATATTTTCTTATTTGGACTTTTTGTAAGTAGTAGTTATAGTTCGTCATACCACCATTGTCAAATTTAGATAAATATAATTTTTAAACTTTGCTAATTTCAAATTATTTAAATCAGCCTGTCTAATCTACAAGGTTATACATGGTCTGGCGCCTCCACCATTGAGTGATTTTATTAAACTAAAGTCTAGCAGTGCTGCCGGGTCTCGAGTGACTTGAGCCACTGTGAGAGGTGATTGTGAATTGGCATTTAGGCGGACCAGCTTTTCACAGAATGTCCTGTCATATCAGCGAGTGAACTTCTGGAATAGTATTCCACTGTTAGTGAGGGAAAGCACAAGTCTCTACCTTTAGGAGTCATTTAAAAGTGTGGCTGAGGGACACACAACATGTGATCATGTTTAGTTAATCATAATAGTTGGTGTATTACAAAAAGGGATACAGTTATCAGTGTAATACGGGTTGTGCAATAAGAGTCAGTATAACATGGGTTGTGCAATAGGGGTTAGTGTAATGCGGGTCAGTGCAATATAGAATGGTGCAATATGGGTCAGTGCAATATCAGATCTGTCAGGGCATGTGCAATATTGGGGTTTGTGCAATACAGCGTTTCTGTTTTCTATATTGTCCTTTGCTGTCCACTCTTGTTATTGATTGTTCTAACAAGTGATCACTTTTCTCGTCCTTGTCTCTCTGTACATAGTCTGATTATAGTGTCTCTGTATGTTTTTACTAACCTGTGCTTAACACCAACCTGCCAGGGGATCTGCAGATGGAAACTAGCCTAAGCTATATCTGGCATATTTACATTTGTGAAAATGTTCATTAATATGTATTGTCCCTCCTTTTCAAATAAATAAATAAAATAAATAAAAAATAGTCTAACGAACAATTACTAGCCAATGACAAATATATCACTGTATATAAGAGGAGGTAAAAGTTTGCTTCAGCACACCTATGTATAAACATGAAACATTAAAAAGTATACATTCTGCTGTGGTCTTATGTGTCCCTCCAAAGCTTACACTAAAAAGCATGTATAGTATGAATGTTTGCATGTGGTTGCCCTTTTCTACTCTTATTAGCTGCTATACTGTATCAGCCATTATTCTTGTTCTTTGTACGGCCTTTAACCTGGTGTCTGTTGTCCTGTCCAGATCAGCGCGTGGCTTCTTTCTGCACCATGACGGACATGCAGCGGGCCGAGGCGCTGCAGATCTCCAAAGAGCTGACCAGGCGAGTCGCGGAGGCGGAGGGGGCAGCACTGGATTCTGCGTACGTTTCATTCACAATTTAAAAAAATATGGCTGCGATCTGATTTTGTGAGATCTTGGTCTTGATTGAAGAACGTCATCTTCAATCTGGAAAGTATTCAGACTTGATTAAAAAATACTAATGTGATAATTATCATTTGTCTTTGACAGCTCCTTGGTATTTTAATCAGGAAACGGTGCAAATTTATCACAAAATGACAGTCAAATTGCACACTGGAATATTTTGACTGCCTCTCTTTGCATCTACCTACAGTATCTTATCGTTCTGCTCATGTAACCAACTTGACCGTCTTGATATAATGTAATCATACCTGGTATTTGCATCTGACTTCCTGGGATTTAGATCATTTCCCTGCTTTATATTAGAAAGACCATGATACAGTAAAACACACAATTCCCCACCTCATCATATTGAGTAGGATATATTTTTCCATACATATAGGATATAGGGTTACTTGATAATCTTCATCAAACCAACTCTCAGATGGGCCACTGTGCTACACAATGATTAATGTCGGATAAGAACTGAAACAGGATTAAGCCATGCTCTGTTTTTATAGCTTGGTGAGAAATTACTACAAAAACTGTTCTTTTCCTTCTCTTCTCTTTAGTCCTCCCTCGTCTCTCACTGGCAAAGTCAACCAGCTGGAGGTGATCCTGCGGCAACTGCAGAACGACCTCAGAAAGGTGCGCTGTCATATTTCTGGATCTCTGTTTGCTCTTTTGGGGCTTCTTTCAAGTCGCTCGCCCGCACTTGTCTGTCACACTGGTGAATAGGCAGTGAGTAACATTAATGCCCGGAGGTCGCTGTGATACAAACTTGTCTCTCTAATTCAATATCCTGCTTCCTCTCTGCGCTGTGCCCCGGTCCGATGTTTCCCCACCTCTGCTAATGCGCTTAAAACACAGAGGAGGAAATGCACTTTAATCGCAACAGAGAAAAGGCCGGCTTTGCTAATGTTAATGCAGCCTATTCTTACAGCCTGAAGACAGACGGATGTGCTCATAATAGGCCTTTTATCGGTCTCTGCTGTGTTCTTTTGGCATATGCCTCATAGCTCCTTGTTGATTGAGAGTTTTTTTTGGATCTGTATTTCTTTTTGTGGAAAAGCGGCAGACAGTACAATGTGAACATGTTTTCAATCATTAATGCAACTTATGCTGTTATTTGCGATATCAGTAACTGAATGTACCTATTCATTTTGAAAACCACAAAACAGAAATGAATGTTCCATAGAATATTTTCCTTCAAGCAGAAACGAGTGTGTATCATTAATCGGGCTCAGGCTGCCTAATAACTTTTGTAGCTTTGCCCAACTATACTTAAAAAATTACTCTTCTTTTATACTATATACTTTTACAGCTCAGGGATAGTTCCAGAGCTGTGGGCTTTTCAATTGCTCTTACTAATAATAATAATTACAGTTGTTCTTTCATAGCCTAGTGATATTATGTTCCTTAATGCTCACCACGTACTGTACACATTCATCGTTAGAAAATGATTATAATATAATAAAGTCATACTTTTTGCAGGGCCGTTGCTAAGTAACGTGTTTACCTTAATAAATCATTTTCATAGTCCCTCTGGGGGTAATACAAGTGTTAATGGGATGATTGGGGGGTCTTTCATCTCCCCTGGTGTCTCTGGCCAGAAAACCACACTTGCAACTCCCTGCCTCCGGGTCAGAGCCACCAATACACACTAATGGAGTCACGAAGAAGAAGCTAACAGGCTAATGGGTAAAGCTAACTGTGGGCTAGCGCCATTTTAGCAGTAATTACAGCCACATTTGAGTGGGGGAAACAAAAATCTCCATTGTGTATTTGAGTTGTGGCACAATGTACAATATCCTTCTCTCCTTTGTCTTTTATGTCAGCGTAGTATTTACTCTCACCACAACATGCAGTGACGCTTTTGGCCTGTAGGGGCATGAGTTACTTAGTTTTGCTTTAAAAACGCTCACAAAACTACACTATAAGTAATTTTAGAAATGAATTCATTGAGTTTAGATGTATGGTGCCCCCAGAAGCAGAGTTACTATCGTGTTCCAGCTCAGACAAATCTGTCTCCTTTCTCTCTGTCCCTTTTCTCTTGCCGCTGTGAGCACAGGCTCCAGAGAACAGAACGTGATGCAAATGTTGTGTCAGGGCATTTGAACTTATGTTTGCTGATAAATTTACTAAGTTTTGTCTGCATTGTACTACATTGTATTGCCACACATTTCTATAACTCTTCTTTCTCATCATTTTCATTGAATATGCATCGTTTTATGTTATGGGCTCAATGTGGTGCCCATCAGAGCACTTGATGCCCGCCACATAGCGCGTTAAGAGTGTATAGGAAGCGCCGGCACTGTATTTTTGCTTTCACCGCTCTATTAACTGGCTTCTTTTTCGATGTTTAGGAGAAAGAGGACAAGGCCATGCTTCAGGAGGAGGTCCAGCATCTGAGGCAGGACAACATGCGTCTACAGGAGGAGAGCATGACGGCGGCCGCACAGCTCAGGAAGTTCACCGAGTGGTTCTTTCACTCCATCGACAAGAAACAATGAGCCAGACGCCACCATTTGACACCCCGTATGAACATTTATGACTACCAGCCCATTCGGAGACTGTAGCCAAGCCGCTGAATCGTGAACTTTTGGGATCTGCTCCATCTAGAGTTGACTTCTCCAGACTTTTCAGAAGCCCTCAGAAGGATTCGATAAAAAAAAAAGACCCTGGATCAATTCCTCGGCCTTTCTAGTGGAATGTAAAGCTAATTTAGTCATCTACATAGAAGAACCTACCTACTTGCTGTCTGTCACGTCGGTCTACTGTAATGTACATTCAGAATTACTGTATCATACTGCGCACACTGTCCCAAGCAAGGAGCAAGAAAGTGGACTTGAAAAATGGGGGGAAATCGGACGAATGTATTGGATGAGACGTCGTCGTACTTAACCAAGAGGAGTCTAGACAAGTACTGTGGGTTTGAAACATGAATGTAGCTTCAATGTTTATGGATATTCGGACCAGTTTTGTTCCTCCTTATTCCATCGGTGTTGTGAGCGCGGAGTCGGGTGAAATGTTTTCTGAAGGTGCTTTTTTTTCCTCTCTCTCTCTCTCTCTCCCTTATAAACACAAACGTGATTATTTTGTCTGTAGTTTCCATTCACTGTCACAACAATGTCCTAGCAATAACAAAAGTGGTAGTAACAAAACTGTGCATCATTTGAAAATACTATACGCTAGCACAAAGCAGTCACATTTGCTAAAACATGAAGAGACTGTGCCTAAAACTCTTGGTTGTAAACAGATTGTTTCTTTGCTTTGGGTCTCTTTTGTAAACACAAGCCTTGTCTGTGGCTCACTGATAGAAATGATGTGCGTGAATGTCGGACGTATGTAAATGAACGGCTGTGAAATGTTAATATTGTTTGTAGTGTTTTTCGAGCTTTTTAGAGCAAGCGCCAGTGAACCACAACTACAATGCCAAATGTGTTTATCCGTGTACATATCTGCCACAGAAGTGTCTTGTATTTAACACTATTATTTAAGCTTATTTAACCTGAAAGTTGTTTATTTTATTAAGGGTTATTGTTTCTTTTCTGCACTAAGGAGAGCTCTGTGTATGTCGTGTAAAGTAAGTGTGTAGCTTGACAGGGCAAAAAATACATATATATTTAAATATATAAATGAGGGCGTTTTGGAGATTCCAACATTTGGATGCTGCTAGATGACAGTTCGCTGGTTTGTTTTGCTTTGAAAATGTCTCTCCGTAAAACAGTCTCATCCCCGGTGGGACGCCTGTTGCTTTTGTTTTGGTCGATTTTTTTTTTTTTTTTTTTTTCGTTTCCGTTTTTTAATAAATGTAGTTGCAAAATCCAGCGGTTCTCTGTCTGTCTGTCATTGGAGACGATCTGGAGGGAGGTGTTTCCTAAACTTGTAAAAGCCGTTTGTAGGACCTGGGACATGGCTGCTAGACAGACCAACAACGTCATAAAAGCCTGAGGGTATTTTTACATCTGCCTGCATGTTGTCTGCTTAGCTCATCAGTTAAACATGTCCCAGTGCCTAAACAACTCATCGCACAGTACAATGATTAGAAGAATCCATTGGCTATTCTGAACTACTGTACTAAGTGTACTTTTCAGCCTATGTTTTAATACAGGGCAGTGAGGGCTCATTGTTTTGTTGTTACCGCGCTAAAATTATGAAAAGAAAAAAGTTATTATGCTGCCCTTGTCTGTGGAAATGTGACACAGTTTGATGTTTTATCTCAGTTTCAGTGTAGCCCTGGCCCCAGAGAAGACCCTATGTTTTAGTGACATGGAAAAACAGCGGAAATCTTCGCTAACACGTGTGAGATAAACACAGAAAGGCTCCACCCAGTCTGGGAATCAACTCCGGGACCTCTTGCAGTGAAACCAGAGCGCTAACCACCGTGCCTCGATGTGAGAGTTCTCTTGGTCATAATCAGATACACACAGTGGGAATGGTTAAGCTGTAAGTCTTTGCAATTCAAGGTTTATTCATTTAGGACACAACATCAGTAAGCAACTGTGATTAAATACATGGCCCTTTTTAGGTAATTAAGCAATTTATACAAAATGCAATTGGCGTATTTCTCTTTCTGTTCTTTGAAGTGTATTTTCTGGGCTCATCTCAAAACAAAAGCCTTTGTCTGGACTGGGGAGCCTCCCGGAGGAGATGCACCAGATAATAACATTTTTCTCTAAGACAATTTCATCCGCTATTTTGTAAACAGCAGGTGTGCCAGGACTTCCAGATGAAACATGAAGCAGTAATGCGTTTGTGACTTGATTCCCTGCGAGTTTGTTGTTCTTTAAATAAATGACAGATGTTGCGTTGCCCGTGGGGACGGCGGCGGAATATTCTGAATAATTAATCATACAGCAATTTGGTAAAGATGCGAGTGTAAAAAAAAAACATTCAAATTTGTTTGTTGCCTCCTCCAAATCTCCAGTCCAGCTGCTAGAGTGTGGTCCTATCCATCAACATCTCTAGGGGCCGGAGAAATGCATTGTGGGTAGAGAGCTATTTCTTCACTAACTATGTTTATTAGGCTCACCTGTTTGGGAGTTTGAGATTTGTTCCAATTGTGTGAACAAATGAAAGGTAATGTAACACTTATCAAGATAGTTGCTAATCATTCTGTACTTTCCAGGGCAAGATGCTCTATTTAATTTTGTGCGGGGAAATGTGTCAAACAGGTCTATTTTTCTTTCTTCAAACACCCAAAACACGGCATAAATTAAATATTGACCAGGTAACAACAAGTCATTAATTGTATTTGGAAATGCACACACATAATTGGCTAAAGTAGAGTATGATGTAAACAAACAGACCTCGTTGCATCGTCTTCACCTAATTTTTTATTGAGTGATAGAAGTAGAATCAATTAAATGTATTTTGGGCGTGGCCCCCCCTTCTTCACTTTGCCACCACTCAAAGCTGTACATGGATTTGAAAAGTGCGTATAAACAATTTGCTTGAACAATTCAAACATGCAGGAGGGGATTGTGAGAGCTAGAAACGAGTTTGGACCAAATAAACAAAATGTCACAGTTTGTGCAGGAAAATCGGATACCCTGAGCGCATTTTCTCCAGTTCAGCTTTACCCAAATCTTAAAGCTTCTTGACCTGAGAGCCGGGGTAACGCCTCATTTGAAAGCTAAGGACTACAAAACTCATCAAAGCTTCTTCCTTGTTTTCATGGTCAAGTTGTAGTCATTTTTGTTGCGTTTTTGTCACGTTCTCTTTGCTTTTTTTGTAGCGTAATGTAACTGTGATAAAGACAAAACGTGACAAAAATGTGACTAGCTCCAGTCAAGAAGGTTTTAGATTTGGGTAACGCGGGGGTTAAGAGGTTAAAATGGTGTACCAACTTTTGTATCTGTATATTGCTCTATACGTTCACAGAGATTTGTATTGTGAACTATTTTTAGTTGCAGACTGAAGCTGGAGCTTTGACCACCACAGTTTAACTTATCCCGTATGTCTTTGTGGAGAAAGTGAAGAAAATCCAGTATCTTTCAGGTAATGTGAGTGACCAGTGGGGGTAGAAAATGCAATATAAAAATAGAACCATTGTTGCTTTGTCACGTATGAGGCTGCATATAAGGAAAGTAGTCATTTAGGCGATATTAAAGCTGCTCCCATTCAATAACCTGGTTATTCAATAACTGTGCAGGCTCCTGTCCTGGGATGCTCTTGTTGTCAGCCTGACCCACGGTTCAGGTCACAAACATTGCCCCGACTGCTGTGTTTTGTTTTTTGTTGTTTTTTTTGGGAGACGGGCGAGTTGCGTGTCGAGTGGAGGTGGATAATCTTCAGGACATCTCGGTGCCAGGAGGACGCCAGATGGAGACGACTTTGGCATCGGAGCCAGAAGCAGCCCGTTACAGAGTATGACATGGGGACAAGAGTGTCACTGCACATGATATCAGAGAGGCAATCGAGTCAAGAGCGGGACAGGAGGGAAAGAGGGATGTGAGGAAGGGGAGAATCATGCTTAAAAACATTGGTCTTGCTGAAAGTTGTACAGAATCCCATTTGAAATTGTGCTTTCCACTGAATGTTTGCAAGTTGTTATATAAGCCAAGATATATTAGGCTTGCTTAATTCAAAGACATTTTCTTTCATGAGTGAAAAAAGATGTGTTTAAAAACATCTCATCATAAGGTCTTACCTTATCGGAGCAATTCAATCAACAGTTTGACAACAGACTCAGCTACTAGGCAACAGCACATTGCATATTGTTAATAAGTAAGCTCTCACTCACTTTTTTCTTTTTTACAAAAATACACAGTGGACCAGTCAATAGTTTTCGATTCATATTAATTAAATCAAATTTGGCAGCTCCCTTTTACAGTGGAACTATGTAAATTATTAAAATCATCTACAGTAAGTGAGGTTACCCGGTCTCTTCTGACAACACTCATTTCTTCACATTATGATTGTGTGATGTTTTAAGTAAAAACAAAAGTACCTGGTTTGGCCCAAATCAAAAGGAGTCCCGAGAGCTGACAAAAACTGGTGTGAGCACAAATGATAATGGATGGTCCACTTGACACCAGGACAAAATGAAGAGTTGTAACACAAGTCTTTTAATTAAAGAGGCACGTAAACAAAAACGCTGACAAACAAGAAAGTTAACCCCAATCCAATCGGCCGTAAAAGTACCATATGGTCCGAGCACACTCCTGTGACCTCCTATAGATACATGATATATTATGCAAGTGTCAGCAGATGCAAAGGTAAATGCTTGTGGGCCATGTCTGGGGGTGGTCAGGGGAGCACAGGCTGCCCCTGGAATCTGGCGCCACAATTAAAAAAATGAGTGCCCCCCCCATGGTCCAGTCTAGTAGTGATGGAGCATTCATGACTCTCTTTGACATGAATGGTTCAAACAAGAAAACACAAGCGAATGTCACAGGTTGTAGGTTTTTGAGATAGTTCAGGTGTGAATGAGTAACCAATACTGACTACAGATGAAGTGCACAAAAACAAAAGATACTTGGTAAGGCAGTTGTAGCCTTGGTTTTATTCACGTGACATGCATTTCAAAAGTCAAACTTAATCCTGCTGTAAACTTGAGCTATAGTCCATCCATCCATTTTCTTCCACTTGTCCAGTGCCGGGTCGTGGGGGCAGCTGTTGGAGCTGCCCAAATCACATTGCACCAGCCCCTATGGCTCCTCCTGCAGGTGGTGGGTCCACAGAAGGATGGCCTCATGGTTCTAACCGGGCCTGTTGGTCTCTCATAAGGGGCTTCTGAACCGCTCTTTGTCTGACCCGTGACCTAGGACCTGTTTGCCTGGGAGACCCTACCAGGGGCACGAAGCCCCCAACAACAGAGCCCCTAGGATCATTCAGGCGCTCAAACCCCTCCACCACGTTAAGGTGGGGGCTCGAGGAGGGGTATGAGCTATAGTATCTGAGAAAATTAGGTCTAAGACAATATGGTTTCTTTAAAAGTCACTTTAAATATGAGCCAGTCTTTTGAACAGCTCTTTCAAATCTATTTATCTATTAAAGATCTATAAATCCCATTATTACAGCCTAAAGTGAAACATATTTACATTTTATTCAGCACTGTGATTTGATCAACTGATTCTGGAGTATCCAAACCACAAATCATAGCAAATTTATCTTGGGAAATTAGAACTCAAGACTCTTTACTCAAGTAATTTTAAAAATCGACGGAACTTCACTCTTACCCACTTGGGAAAATGTAACAGATATGAAACTCAATATACTCAAACTGTGGTTCATGTGCGCCACATGTGACACAGTGGTATTACCAGCACAGATGCTCCCAGCAGAGTGCCACCCAGATCATGTTTCTCTACCCGTCCCGACTCCAGCTGGCACCGCTCACATGGGACAAGGGCTACATCGACCACCACTGCTCAAATATCAAATATCACTATAGACTCAAGGGTCACGTCAAGCACGAGTAACGGACCATGAGTATAAGTGATTCGAAAAGTGTAAAACTGATTGAAGAGAGTTAATATATTCCCTTCCTGAATATATTTAAGATTTTGCAAGAGGACTCAAACGTGAATAGGATCAACAGTATATGATGAAAAATGTCCCCATTTAGGGAAGAGACCAATGTTTGGACATCCAGATAAAGCTGAACAATTTAGCAGTTTAGTTTTTGTCTACAGCAATGTGCTTTAGCCACTTTAAAAATCAATAACAGTTTTGGGCTCGCTGAGAATACTGCGATGTAATATGGTGTAATGTTTCCAACGGTGAAGTGAAACCACACTGGTTTAAGCCTGAACAAAAATCTGTGAACATTGGATTGGTGTGGTTTAGTTTACTTTGTTTAGCTGGAACAAGATTATAAAATGACATTGATCTGAATCTCTTTTCTTGGAGTAAAATTGTTCATTTTCCACTCTCACATAAATCCTGTTTCATTTTACCTTATCCAACAGTGTTTGGATTGTACAAAGCGTGGCCATTGCCTCTGTGTGAAATCCAAGTCTGAAATCATTAATAATGGGTATTTTGTCATACCATCTTGAGAAAACCCGATCATGCCGTGCCTCATAATACCAGGATGTCCGATATCCGTGGGAATACCAGGTGTTGTGAGCTTGGGTCACATTGAATCAGTTGTAAGAGCTTCGTCCGTGGATCCAAAGTTTCAGGTCAGCAGTTCAAATCCAGCTCTGAGCAGTGTTGTTGCTTCCTTGGGCAAGACACTTAACCTTCTTGAAAAGACAGCTCTGCGCACCTAAGTGGGCAACAGGGACGAGAGAGACGATAGTACTTAAAGCAGTACTAAGTAACTCATGCCCCCTAGAGGCCATAAGCGTCACTGCAGGTGTCGTAGCATGTTGCGTTTTTATACTCAGTAATTGTCTTTTCTGTCAGTGTAGTGTTTACTCTCACGGACAAAGGGAGAGAGGGATATTGTACATCCAATTACACAATGAAGATCATTTTTTTCACTCAAACTTGGCTGTAAATACTGTTTAGGTGGCGCTAGCCCACAGTTAGCTTTGCCCGTTAGCCTGTTAGCTTCTGCTTCGTGATTCCATTAGTGTGTATTGGTGGCTCCGACCCGGTGGTAGGGAAGTTGCAAGTGTGGTTTTCTGGACAGAGACACCGGGGGAGATGAAAGACCCTCCAATCATCCCATTAACACTTGTATTACCCCCAGAGGGACTACGAAAAGGATTTATTAAGGTAAACAAGTTACTTAGTACAGCTTTAACCTGAAGAATAGAGAATAGCTCCTGCACAGTGTCTAACGCTTGCTTTTATTTCTTCCAACGTTTCAGTCGCACTGACCTTCGTCAGATTTTATTCTTCAAGACACTTCACAAACCACGATTTCACTGTCTGTGTACACGCTGGGAGTGAGTGCACATTTGGGATAATGGTTGCAAATGGCTACAATCTGGCATGGCGTGTGACTCTTTTTAAACATGCGCTGTAGCGATAAACAACTTAAATACGAATAAATGAATGAATAAACAGGTGGTTTTGAAAATGTCATTTCTGGAAATTTCACATCTGGGAATACAATCAGCTCTGCATTATCCCTCAAACCAATGGAATTATAACAGATTCACTCCATTTTCGATCATTTCTGTTTCAGTACAGTGCTCTCTTTTATCTCTTTCCCAGTCTATGATTAAAATCCTGAAGCAGCCGTCCAGGAGTAAACAAACATGCTTCACTTTGCGTTGAGCGTTTGAGACAAATTGAAAATCTCCCCGTGTGTTGTTTGTCTGAGGCGTAACAGCGGCATTATCCTCACCTGTGCTCCTTATCTCGCAGCTCTCCACAGCTACCGCTCTGTGAGGCTGCAGCGACGGGGCCACACAAAGGAGCGGGAAAACAGAGGGGGAAGATGAAAGGAGGACCGTCCTGCCCGGCATATACACCTATCTCTGTGCCCCTCTTCCTCCTCCTGGGTCCCACGGGGGCCACTGTGTGTCAGTCAAGTTACAAGTGAGAATACAATTGAAGTTACGAGCCAAAGTATGCTTTAGCTTTTGTTTGGCTGATGATAATATAACATTCTCCCGCTAATGATCGCCTCCAGATGTGATGAGGTTCCTTATTTTCTTTTTATATCAGCCCATAGACCAGCACCGTGTCAGTCATGTCCCAAGAGACATACAGTAAACTCCTATAGTGAACCAGCATCCTCCTATAGTGAACCCACAGAAGGGCAGCATCCTATGTGAGCCGCTTGCCTGTCTCTCCGTCCGTCTGCTTCAAAAGAAAAGAAAAAGGTTACGTAAAAAGAAAAGAAAATCATTCTCACTCAAAGGTCAGCGCTGGCAGAAATTCTCACATGTCTGCGAGGAAGACTAAACCAGAGCAAACCTCTTGCGCTGTAAGTGTCATGTGTGAGCTATTCCGGGGCGCCGTCAAATGAGATAAAAGACAGGGACAAATAGATAAGACAGCGCACCGCATTATCTTTATTTGGCGAGATGTCCTTGTCTCTCGTCCTGGCCGCGAGCTACTATCGATTCCCTATGAGTAAACAAGCAGGTGGGCTTCAGCAACAGGGCTTTGGCGGCACATTGGGTCAGCTGGATAGGAAGACCCCCCTCCCCGATTCAAAACGCTGACTTTCCACTTTTTGCTTTGTGTAAGATATCGATTATGCTAAGTGGAGTTTTTCTGGCGGGTCATGGGAATATTGATGACCGCGAGGTGAACAGTGGGAGAAAGAAATCTAGTGGGGGGTTTGGTCATAACAAAGTGACTCCCAGCGAGCCATCATCAGCGATAAAAGCTTAACTCGAGCCGTGATCAATATGTGGTCTATAGGGATACCGAGCCAAGGTCAAATGTAAGAGTGCAGAGGGTGGAGATTTATTCAGGACACGCAGGGTTGAACAAAGGTGCAAACTTCTACGGTACTTTGTGCTTGCAACTTAAACATCAGAATCTGCTGTATTAAGCTGTTTACTTTGCCCTTCCACATTTTGCCCCCATATGTCTATAATAATTACTGTACGCAAATATGAAGAGTAGAACGGACAGAACAGGTCATGAGAAAAACATGAAAAACATCGACAGCATAACAGAATAATTGCTGGCTGAGTCTTTGTTATGGTTACTGTCAGTGGTGGATCTGATTTAGTATGCCTCTGTCGGATCAGAGTTATCAAACTATGCTCAATTGTAGCACATGTTTTCAGCAAAGCAGCCATGTGGTCTGGACTTTATTCAGTTCAAGACTTTTACTGAAGAAGATTGATGAGAGGCAAAACATTGTAGTTTCAGTACAACCCAGTTTAGACAAACATACAGTATAGTAAGGCTGTCTAATCTAGTACACAGGAATGCTAACTAGTTCAAGACCGGATTTAGAGTAATTACTTCATGATTTATACCTGGATTAGTGGTAACACTTACAGGTTACAGCCTGCAAGCTATAGGTATAGGTAACAAGAAAGTAATTACACATGTAATTACATATTAAAGTGCAAGGTTGTTTAATAAAGCTGTGAATGTAACAAAGGTTACATTTGTACTGTATGTGTAACAAAGGCGTATATGGTGTAAGTGTCTTACTTTAGATTACAGCCCCCGCTGACATGTAGTCACACATTAGGTGTATTTGTGCATTAGTTATGTAGTCATTTTCCCTTGTTCCAAGTAAGTTAGGGCTTTATTTGTCATTGTACAACCTTACAACAAAATTGTGTTCCAGTGTTAGTCCTGAGCCGCTGCGAGTGCGGCACCGCTGTGGGCCATCCTGACCAGCATGTTTTTGGAAGTCGGAGAAACCGTAACACTTGGAGGAAACGTGGGCTGGCTGCCTTCAGTGCTCCTCTAATCCTCTGAAACGGTGCAGCGCCTCCTGGGTTTGTCCCTGTTTCAGAGCATGGTGTCCTGCACTGGTCAGCTCCTCCACCTCCTCCTTCCGCTTCCTCCTGCAGCTCCCTCTGCTCCATGACAGTCTTTCACCATCTTCTGGAAAGACCTTAGCAGTTAATCTATTCTCAAGTGAACGTCCATTAGCCGGAACAATAGTCGGGACAGAAGGCATGTGTGGCTTAGCTGTGAGTCTTGCCCGGATACCTCATCGATTGTCTCTTCCTTGTTTTCTGTAGCGCCTCTTGTGATGCCTCCACTGTGCTGAAGGTGTGGGGGCTCTTGGTGCCTCTTCAGTGTTTCAGAAGAAGAAATTTGTAGGTCTCAAATGTCTTTAGCACATAATTCTTCTCTGTTTCCTCTTGTTTCCTGGAGTTACAGGCCATAGCATCTCACTTTGATACACATTAGGTATTTGCACAATAGTTATGTCATGTGGTCATTTCCCGTAATTCATGAATCTTGTTTGCGCAGTGATTTCAAACGAGTTACTCATATGTTTATATCGTCGCGCATTTCTTATTGTAACTCTTCACTCAACCGCCTACAACAAGTCCAGAACGCTACTGCGCGCTTACTGACAGGAACAAGGAGGCGGGAGCATATCACCCCTGAGCCGGCCTCCCTCCATTGGCTGCATGTCCGCTACAGGATTGACTTTAAGATTTTGTTGCTTGTGTTCAAATGCCTTAATGGACTTGGCCCCCGAGTATCTCTCTGAGCTCTCGTCCGTTTGTGCCCCACATCAGATCAGGGAGGTCTGCGAATCAGCTGCGCTTGAATGTGCCCAGTTCCCATTTGAAGACGCGAGGAGTCTTTTAGTGCGGCTGCCCCCAAACTCTGGATCAGCCTCCATCAAAACATTAGAGCTGCTCCGACCTAAGAAACTTTTAAAACCGCCCTTAAAACATCTGTTTGCGTTGGCGTTTGGTTCAAGTTCAACTGCATTTTGACTCTTATTATGTGTTCTTTTTTACTCTCTATAGCACTTTGGGCACCTAGCGTTGTTGTAAATGTGCTCTACAAATAAAGTTGACATTTATAAAGCTGGCCCATCTATATGACGACCAAAACACCTCCAACTACACCTTGTACACCTTTATTACATGTTGTATACAGTATACACTTTGTACTAAACCTTGCTATGTAATTACCTGTACTTACCTGTGCAAGTATCTGTACTGTATTGACAGTATATACATGGTAATCGTGGGCTGTATTATAACTGTGTTACAGTATACAGCGTTGTATAGTATTTTTGAAAGTTTGCCTTACAATGCCAAATATTTTCTGAGATGGTGGGAAAAAAGTTCATTATAGATGGAAGCTAGTAGGTGTCTTTGCTATAATCTGTCATATTTGCATCACAGACGTTGTAGATGTTCATTGAAATGCACTGTCCAAATCAAATAGATGAAGTAATAATAAATAAAAACACTGTCGGCTTCGTTTTTCCTCTTAATGTGTCTGTCTAAATGAGGTTGCCTGAGTCGAGCCGAGAGCGAACACTGCAGTTATACTACACTGTGCTGCCTTAACATGGCACGCCCATTACAGTCTGTGGTTAACGTGGCCCATTTGAGGCACACTGTCCCATTTACAGTCGGTGTAACACAGACCAGCAGCAGCACACGGCCTGCAGGTTTTTAGTTGGAGGAGAGTGGCCTCATTTATTTTTGTGGTCGTGCTTAAGAACAGAAGGGTAAAATCGTTTTAACCCCAGACACTTTCTAGGCCACAGAGTTGGTCTCATTCTGTCTATGGCCAAATACTTGCCGCTGTACAGTGAAAGTTGGCGCCAAAGTCCAAATTAAGGGTCTACACTTTTGGTCTTTGTAAGAAAACGTTTGATGTGAGGTTACAAGTACCACTTCTTCAGCAAGAATACTTCAAAAGGATCTAGTTATTTACCGCCTTAGGTTTATTGCAGAATAGCGTAATATCCTTTATTGCAAGTGTAAGCAGGTATTGATCTGGCATCATTTTTTATAACAGCTGACTGTGGATAACATTGATCTTGTTTCAAAAGAATGTATGGATTGGAGAATTGGCAGCTTATGTTTGTAAAATGTAATCATAAAACAGTTCAGAGGAAATTAAGACTCATTTTGCCCTAGTTGAAAGGCACACTTGCGTAACATTTCCAGTTATGCTGCTGTGTCAAAAGAGCAACTAAGTCGAGTAAACCCAATGCCAGTGAAACTATACGTATGACGATGTTATTTTTGCAATGGGTCATCAAAATGAAGTGTTTGGAAGTTGACCTATAAACCTAGTGTTTGTCTATCTGTCAGGTCTGAGGAGAAGCAAGTCCGCTCACATTAAAGAGGTATTAGACACTGCAGGTGAATAGAAATATAGATTTTTTTATAATTTAGAGATATCGATTTTAAACTTTTGCTGTAGATTACTGACATGAGGGGAAAAAATGTTTTGAAAGTTTTTGGTCATTTTATGTTTTCATATAAAAATAAAGCCTTTTATGCCTAGAAATGCTCAAAATCCCACATATTTTCAGCGATAAAAGTTGAATAATGGATTAAGTCTGGTTTAAATGGTTTTATTTTGTTGACATATTTGTTACAAATACTTTTCAGAGGGGATTTGAGTATCTTGTTTTGAAATAACGTTTGTTAGTTGAAAAATCTGTAAAAAGAAAATAAAAAAAAGAAAGAAAGAAATTTTGCCTTGTTTTTGTTTTGTTTTTTTGAAATTCAAAACTCAATAAATAAGGGTAGGCATTATTAAAAATCCCTCTGAACAAACCTTCAAAAATATTGTTAAGTCCAACACTGGAAAGTTTGAATGTGGAGATACTGTCGCCACAATGTGAGAAAAATGCATTTTGCCAAAATGGCTCTTGAAATTACAATTTCATTTCTCCATTTCAACCTATGGAGAAACACTGAGTTATTGTGAAGATATGTATTATAGGAATTTTGTTTGTTTCCAGGTGAAAGTTCATATGTTAAGAGAACAAATAGGCCCAAAACCTGAAAATGAAAAAAAAAAAAAAAAGGTAAAATGTTACACAGTGTGGCTTTGAGCAAATGGGAGTTCATCTACATTAACTGCGTTTGCCATTATCTCCATTTGTTGTTGCGACAGCTATGCCATCCTTGTCTCAACCCTTCAAATCTTGTTCCACTTTATCCGAGGCTAGGCTTTTCTCACACTGAACACTTCTCCAGCTCCTCCTGGGGACACTTTAAGGCAATATCAGCCGAGATAATCCTCTTAATGTCCAAAACACCTCCTCATGTCAAATTTACTCTTGCTTCAAAAAATATCCAGGCATTAACTACATCTAAAGCATTCCTATTCTCCAGTTCCACCCTGGCTTGTCTTTACCCATCCAATTTATCAACAGCATCAAAACACATTATCAAGGATTGATTGCTATTAATGTGATAACCTCGCAAATTTCCCTGGAGCTGCAGACAACAACTCTAACACGCCTGGATGTTCAAGTTTTTAATTCCTCCCTCATTAAATAAACCAGAAATGCTTTAATTTTTTTTCCCAACCCTGAGCCGTAAATGACAGACAGAGGCCTATCTCCGCAGCAGTTCAGTGGTTCGGCAAGTCTCCCGCCTCCCTCCCAGATGGTGACATTTCTCAACTCCAACTCCGAATGTCAACAAAACTAATAAAGGAGGCATTGATGAGCCTTAAATAGCAGCGCAAGTGGAAGATTTTGATTTGTGATTTTTAATTAGGACGTGTAATAGCGGGACTCGACGGCGGCGCTGGAGCGGTGGAGCAGTCCGCGGGTATATCGGGCTACTCCTGAACAGTTCATTAGTCGCTCCAATAAGTACAAATTAAGGCTCACTACGCTTGTACCGAGACTGACAGCGATGGTTTACCAAGCAGAAGCACGGCCGTACAATGGACCACAATAATAATGAGGGATTAGAACAGATTATTCACCGTTGAGACGTTTAATATGCTATAGGCCACTGGTTCTAAATTGGTTACATGAGGAGAGTCACATTGTCCTACTCCTTTTTATTGTGACATATTGCAGTGATTCCCAACTCTTGACCCTGATTTAACCAGCAGTAACACCTTCCTCCAACCAAACAAACTATTAAGGACTAAAGAAGCCATTCATTTTCTGAGTTTCGGCTCCGTCACCCACTTTTCGCCGGCTAAAATAGATGCGTAAATAAATGGAGCTGAGGACCTCTAACCTCTGCCATTATTTTACACTGATTGCTTTCTGAATCAATAGCACAGAACATAAAAAGCTCAATACATTTGCATCGAGCAGCTAAACAAGATGAACGACGTGTAATCTGTTCTAAAGCCTGCTGTTTTCTCCTATTCTCTGGTGGGCAATCGTCTTATTTACTCGCGCTTTCACTCCGGTAAGGGTGCTGTCAGTGCTCCCTGGTGCCACGTTTGACAAGCCCCACGCAGCAATTTGTGTAATTTATGTCTTTAATAAGAAAAGTATGACGCTCCAGTGCATCGTAAGTCAGACGTGCAGTAGTTAGTCTAAAGGTTCCCCAAAGTGCATCAGGTATAGTGCCTTTCCTTTCAGCAGATACAACAATACTGCCCACTTACTGCACCACACTTACTGAAGTTTCGTTTAGGTGTATGGATAGATTGTATTGGTAGGATTTTACCTGATTCCTCTCTATCTACCAATGTGCATCCTTTCTGTGTGGAGTCTGCATATTCTTCTTGAGAAGAATAGAATTTTATTGTCCTCCAAGGTAGAAATTCATCTTTGGCTCACGGACATAATCAAACAGAAGACCAGGTCAATACAAACAGGTGGAGTATATCACAAGGGGATAACATTACATAACAATTCAGTTCATTGTGTGGCTTTTTAGGACCCTTCTGCATTCAAAATAAGCCAGGCTGTGTTTCCTCCAGACACGGAAGCTTCACATCAACCCAAAACCTGTGTTAACCTGTTACTTGCTGGCTTGGGTCACGGGTTAGGGTTATGATTAGGGTTAGGAACGGCAAATGTGATGTAAGTTGTGTTTCACTCACACAATTCTCACACATAGTTTTAGAAACTAGTAGGTCTTGGCTTTCAAATGAGGTATCACACTGGCATACAGTATCTGCTGTATACTCTCTTGTCAATATGCTTGGGATTTGGGTATGCATTTGGACATGGGTCACTCTAAACCTAACCCTAACCCTACGATGGCAGATAACAGGTTAATTTTTAATGTAGTTTTAATCTTAGTCTTTTAACGAAAAGGTCTTTTAGTTTTAGTCAAGGTTTAGTCAAAGAATTATCTTTAATTTTAGTCTAGTTTTAGTTGATCAAATTGCATGTTAATTTAGTTGACTAAATCTAAGATTAATTTAGTTAACCTTGCATTTATAATATTTATTCTAATCATATTTAATCAAGATCCACTGCTTCATGTTTCTTCTTCCACATGAACAAAGCCCAGACATGTTCCTTTGGCAGTGAATTTAAATGATCTGAGGCTCTTTCAAACAGTCATTGGAAGTTTGGATTTATTTTCCCTTCTTTTTATTTTTATTTCGTCTTATTTTAGTCGACGAAAATATCTGGACATTTTAGTCATAATTTTAGTCTTATAGAAAACTTTTGATTTACTTTGACTCTCATTTTAGTCAGTGAAAAATATTACTTTGATAAAAATTCTGAAGAAATTTGCTGCACTGCCCAAAACATGCACAACATTCAAAACAATTCCACTATAGTACGCACTGCACTCACCGATACTGATCATTTAAAGTTGAAATACAGAGGACAATTTTCCCTATTGAGATAGTAATACAAAACACATGTGTCAGTGGGATGAAACTCTCAACCCTTCGATGCTGCTGCTCCAAAGTCAATGCTGTTGGTTTTAGTTGGACTGGGTTTTTCAAAGATTTACAACAATCTCTTTACATCAGAAAACACTCAGAGAGACAAACCTCATCTTTAGCCTTTTCATAAAAATGTAAAACGTCTGACCAAACATGGTGTCGGGATCCCTATAAGTCCAGCCTCATTGCCTTAAGCATTCATCTGAGAGATTTAGTCGGTCCAAAGTGTGTCTTAAATCATGTTGAGCTTCTGAGGGCACCTGTTCTGGTCAGCGTAATTACGTCCTTTCTTGTGAAACTTCTCATCATCTCTCTGCAATGACTTCCGAAGACTGATGTTAAAAACAAGTGTGGCCTTCATGTGTCTGCGCAGCTGAAAGAAGCAAAAAAACCACAGGGACATCTGCACGGAGCAAGATCCTGTTACCATCACACCACCCACCGCCATGAAACTATCCCCACCACTAATGCTTGAGGGGAACAAATGGGCACACGGCCAAAAGTATAAGCCACGATTTTGTATTTATCCTCTGTCGTCTTAGCTTTAATGAAGTAACGACTTCCTGCAAAAAATGGAGAAGTGTCTAAATGATATTTGATAGTGCAGTGCCAGTAAATTATCCGGAGATGGAAAGATGGAAAAGAAAAAAGGATTGGCACGATTAAGAAGGGGCCTAAAGATGCAACAAAACATTTTAGAGGTTTTTTAAGCATACAGTGATTCGCCTATTTAACATCATGTTTTGCCTCTTTATGACACTTTTATTAAACTTTGGTCTAGCACAAAAATAGATTAATTTTTGATCTTTTGTTTTTGATTGTTGATACACTGGAAAAATGAAATAAATGACTTGTTCTTTGTGTTGAATTTGAGTCGGTTTGAACTGATCTAATCTGAGATAATAATGCTCAACAAGCAGGAACAAGCAGAAATCACACTTGGAATCAGACACATTTACTTTTACTTTTAAAATATGTATTTTTCTCTTGAAATGATACAAAATAATCTGAATTGAGAAAAAATGTGCTTGTTCCAATAAGAGGTTTTATCTGATCAAAGGCTAGACCAAACTACTCAACCTTTACATGTAATCTCTCATTCGAGTCAAGTCAATTTATGTAATTCTTCCTTAAAGGCACCATACCAACTTTTATTTCAAGAAAAGGAACAAAATGTGTTGTGTCCCCCTTTAGTTTATTGTTAACTTTGTTACATGTGTGGGAAAAACACTGTGCATCTAATTATAAAACATGAATTACCTGAATTTTGAGTTTTCTAGCATTTGTGTGAACGTGGCCCTGAAAGGTGACCCTGCAAATTGTGAAATCTGCCTTTAACTTGTCCCTGTGACGAATTTGGATGCTACAAATGTGTTAGGAAAGTTAGGCATGAGTTTGGACCACAGCTAACTTTTTAATTTAGTGGCTTCATCATTCATTGTATGCTATCTAAAAATCAGGTATAAGGCCTTTAAACTTATTATTCTTTTTCCAGTGTACTTCACTACACAAGCCCATTCCACATACAATCAGCCAATATAGCCTATTTCTTTTAGTGAATTAATCACAATGAACCATGATTATGTTTCTAATGCAATATTTGGATAGAAAACAACTTTGAGTACAACACTTTAAGTACTTTAAGTGACTTTGTATTGAGAGAGTGCTCCTCCAGTCCTTCTAGTTTAACATTAACATTTAAGTTTCATCAACTTCAGTACCAACATGCAAAGATGGAGATGAAACAAGCGAACAAACGTTTAAGTGCTATTATTATTCCTTGCTTTCACTTGACACCTGTGCCTATTTATATTCCGCAATATTAGCCGTTTGCCAAAAACCTGTTTCCAAGAACATTCTGTCACCTCCGCTTTTTTCCCCAAGATCTGTGTAAACATTTTCACTTTGAACATAGCTGGCACTTATTTGTTCCACTTTAAGTGCTGGAAACTCAAAATGTGGTGTTGAGAAAGTCGCATGTATATCTCCTAAAAGCCGCTGAATAATTCATAGGGAGAAATGCCGGTGTGTAAAATATGTATCTTAAATATTACCTTGAGCTGAGTGTGATAAAGCGCGCGTCCTTGTCTGTAGCTGCATTTGTAAGGGTTGGCATAGGAAAAGTTCGTGAATAGATCAGAGCATTCCTGGATCCAATTAGTTTTGTGGTGTATCCTGGAGAATAAACAGACAGGGGAAAGTATTTCAGCTATGGGGAAACTTCACCCGTTGCTCCATACTGTATATCATAATGCAACGCAGCTACAATGTGCCTGTGGTTTAGGCCTGTCCAGTGAAGAGTCGGTTGAGATGACACACGGGCATTATCGAGACCTATTTACACAAAGGGCTTTTACTTAGTGTAATGAGACACAGGGAACTGGACAACTTCCAGTCTAGACTTCTTTGAGACTGACGGTTAAACGTTTTGCCATTATAGATTTACATAGTACTTACCTCTTACATATTAGCCAGCAATAACAGTACAATCTGACATATAGTTACAAAGCAAAATCTGCGCCGGATTCGGAGCACAAAGCTACTCATTGTGGAAACCCTCGGCTCAGATATAGCTGAAGCACGATTCTTTCCACGGGAGTCATTTGAGAGCACTTTTCTCTTGAGTCAGTTGGAGCGTAAACAAAAGGCGAGGTCTCCTCCCCTCACACTTCGGTCGAGTCTCGTCTGCTGCCAAACACCGGAGCACGGCGCAGAGATGAGGCCAGAGTCGGAGCCTGTTGCTGGGAACAAACATCCGCCCGCTCCTCCCACGCTTCACACCAAACCCCTCCATGCTGGCTCCAATCAGCCTCCATCTGGCACCGCAGACCTGGGACCCTGCCCTGCCTGACACTCACACTGGGACGGGCCCCAAAACACAGGCCCCAGAGAGAGGAGAAGGAGCCTCGACACAAAATTTAGCTATTACTGAAAGCTGGTGTAAAATGGGTCGTAACAGATCTCCAAACGAAGGTTACCTGAAAGCTGTGGTAGTCAAATATGTTTAGTAGTAGAGTGAACTTTATTTGGCACCATAGATCTACATTGTGAACGTGACATTTGAGGAAGATAAACAGGCCATGTACGTGTCAAGATATAGCGCATTTTCCTCCAGCGCGAACCAGGAAGTCAGAGGCTAAATTAGCACACAATTTAGCACACAATTTAGCACACTTTTAGCTTAAACTGTTCACCAGTTTAAGCAGGTGAACAGCTTAAACTCAGCTGTTCACCTGCTACTCTTTCCCCAAATAGTAGCAATCCGCGTTATTTGCTATGAACTCTGGCTGAGACGAGCTACAGCTAATAATTCAGGTAGTGCAGCTTGATTTTTTGAAACGGTGTAAAGGTTAAAGGGGGGGTATTATGTAAAATCGACTTTTTCAAGCTTTATATCATGTTATTATGTCATTCCCTCATTAAACACATGCCTGGAGTGTTGCCTTGGCTCATTCACATATTTTTGAGTAATCAGTAAAATCTTAGACGGCAGCCATTTTAGGTGTAGCTATGCCTCAGTCCTCCTAGGAACGCCCCCACCTCCTGGAGACGCCTCTGGACCTTTTGTCACCAGCCAAGCCACCAACCACTGCTCCTCAGCTCAGCAGAGCCCCCTCCCAACACAGTAGTGTTGTTTAGATGCCACAGCAGTGTGCTGAAGGGGGCGTGTCGGAAAGCTTCTTAAAGAGACAGAGGCCTATTTCAAGACGTTCAGTACAGCCATTTTGAGAGAGCAATTTTATTCAAGGCAGTTATTTAATTTACTGCATATACAGACCAACAGAAGGTTACGTCATCATTGTAGTATGCTATAGACTGGTGCTATGTGATTGAAAAAAGCGTAATACCTCCTCTTTAAGGGGAACTTCCTCTCAAACCAATATAAAATACAAAAATGTGTCTTGCGTGCAGAAAGCTGAATCTTGTGTAAGACATGTTGTGCGTTATGGTACATGCTCAAAGAGGCACATTTGGGAGTAATGGTAATCCATCACAGTACTTCAATATTATGTATAAGGTCAATGGTACATTTCTCTCTCCTTTATCCCATGCGTCAGCACAGTGCAAACTTATCTCTGGTTTGACTGAATGCTCATTTATTGCATTGGTCCTGATATAAAGGGCAGGGAATGGCGGCGTGTGCTTGTGCTATAAAACGCGCTGAATGAATTTGGAGCGCACAAAAGCAAAGCGCTGAGGGATCAGCACGCGGGCGGCTGCAGGTCCACGAACACAATGGCTCTAATTCAGAGGCGTATTGTGAGACGAGATGTGAGCGATAGCGCAAATGAATAGCAATTGAAAGGTGTGAATGGCACCTCTCATTAAAAGCAAACATGCCGTCCCCGGTGTGATCCAACGCTTTAATGTTGTTGCTTGTTTTACTTGGAAGACCGCACTCACATGCAGCTGGATATCCACTGGTTTGGCCACCTCTTCCTCCAATCCTGTTCTCCTCTCCTTATGTGGGCTTCTGTTGTTCACCCCGCAGGCTCAGACCGGTGATGATGAGTTTCCACGGCAACATCAGCGGGAAAGGCGCGTGGCGTCGGCCATCTTTGTACAGTCGAGTGGCCATCCTGATTTCTTTGTCTGTAGTTTGAACTGAGAGGAGGGTCTCCAAGATGCAGCACAATGATTTTAATGAGCAATGATGGAATATTTAGCCTGAAGTCATGGATCCTGGACTAGTACATGGTCAGGAAAGGCACATGACATGAATAAAAGAAAATGCAAATCACTTTATGTAATAGATGACTGGCAGTGGGGACGTCTGTAGAGCAAAGCCAGTGCAAAATGGAGCTTTTTACCACGTTACAATGGTTTTCTCTCATCCAAAACGTACCTGGAGTTGTGTTTTTCGACCCACTCGCGCATCTTCGAGTAATCTTTGGATCCTCACCACTACCTATTCAGCTCCTCCTGAGGTCCTACATGTCCAGCCTTCCTCACCTCTCGAGCTCTTGCAAAAATTAATCCTCTCTTCAGGAGGCGATAAAACAAATGCCGAGCTGTGTTTCCCCCCCCCTTTTTTCCCTCTTTATTGGAACAGCTGCCCAGGATAGGGGGAGTGGGAGGGGCCTTTTGTGGCTTGCTCAAGGATCAGGAAGTGAAACTACTAGATATTTTGTTTCAGCTATTTTCAATCAATATTGCATTATCTAGCCAACAAAATAGAGGTGATAAAGATGTGTTTAGCACCATTACCAAATACTTGCAAAAAGCATAATACCCTATTCAAAAATCAGTCGTTGCCTGTCGCTGCTCCTGTTCCTACCTTTTTCCTTTTTCCCCAAATAGTAAGAGCAGCAAGTTGTGGAAAAATGCCTCTTTTTTTACAGTTTAAACTCAGCTTCCTCCCTCTGTTGCTGGTTCAGAACAACAGATACATTGAGAAAGGTATGAAAGGGAAGAGTTTGAAACCACAGATTTAGAATGATTATAAATAAAAATCCACGTGTCTAGCCATAACTATTCACCTCCCCTCGAATTAACAAAATGCTTTATACCAAACCAATCTCAACGCACTGATTTCACATTGATTGCAGATCTGTTCAATTATGTCAACTTGTTTAGCCCCCAGGAAATCAAAGCGCAATTGACGGACTATCTGTCGTACATTCAATACAGTGCGGTGTGGGCACTCAGTGCAGCGGAGAATCCATCTTGATTTCTTTGTCCCAGGTTCAAACAGAGTGGATCTTGCTGAGAGCGTCATGGCAATCGATATCGTCTGGCAAGACTCACAGCGTGGAGTCCTGCAGGGCAAATGTCTCTGGAGTTTTCACAGAAGAAGAAAGAAAGGTGGAAGGTCAGTCTCTGAAAAACACAACAGGCATTGGCTTTGTGTCCAGAAAGGCATTCTGCACATGTTGGATGTACAATAATAATCATATTAAAGTTAGCGAAGCATAGAACGCCTAAGAATAGGGCCGAGCACATCTTGGGCCAAACTATGCAATACCTCTATTTACTATACTATACTACACTACACCTAACAATATGGTTCACTATAAATAATAATATCAATTTATTCATTCACCCATTCTGCTAATGTTACCATCACTGTCAGGGCTGCTGCAAAATATGTTGGTACCCTAAGCAGAAAAAAAAGTGGGGTGGGGTGGAGGGTTAGCTCACTCAAATTTAACTCGCTCTCAAAACTACCCCCTCAATATTGTAGAATTAAATTAATTGAGGGTAGACGTAAAAGTTTAATAGTGTGTACCCCAAGAACTTGAGTTATGGGATACTTCAGCTCAGACATGCCTTTCCCCTCTTTCCTTTTTCACTTGCTGCTGTGAGCACAGGCACCAGACAACACAACATGATGCAAATGTTTTGTCTGAACTTAAGTCTGCTCTCGAATTTACCACGTTTGTATGAGCGGGCCGTGTGTGAAGTCTCCTTGCGCGGCACAGGGATTCCTACGTGCGTTGTATCATCGCACATTTCTGTGACTCTTCTTTCTCATCGCTCTCATTGAATACGGGACCGTTTCTTTTTCTTTTTTTTTTGTCAGCTGCATTTATAAAACAGTGCCGCAAATACTGTACAATGTAATTCAATCACAATGGCCTCCATGTGGTTCCCCTTGGAAATACTTTCTGTGTGGAGTTTGCATGTTCTCCCCGTGTCTGGGTAGTAGGTGTCCGGGTACTCCGGTTTCCCCTACCACTAAAAACATGTAAACAGGTGAATCCTCCAGCCAGGTGTTTCTGACCATTAGCCTGGTTCCACATCTGAAGATGGGTCCCGAGCGCCTGCCCAAGCTGGCTGCCCACTGCTCCTACAGGTCGCCCCAGCAACACTGAGGATGGGTCAAATTATTTTATTGATTAATAAAGCACAGTGTGTTATGAGCGTATAGGAAGCAGCACCACTGATCACTGTCCACTATTTTACTATTGAAGAAACAGAACGTTACAGTCATTAAACCTCAACTAAGGCTAGCGCGGGGGTTTCTATAACCCAGGCTCACACAGTCTTTCATTTAAGGAGTGGTGGTGAAGTATTCAGGCTGTGGTCTGTATAACAAAATCCAAAACAAACTCTAAACTATGTGTGTTACCTTTAAGAGGGCAACACACAGAACAACATACTACATGCAAGTTTCTTTGTGGACCAAGAACAAAGAGATGCAAAACCAGTTCTTAGGGCATTTGTTTGTGTAAGTTCACAGACTTTTTCCATCACAGCAAAAGTTGTGGCCTTTTGGACTGTGTTGTTTAAGACTGAAAACACTTTGCCTCTGAACCAAGCTTCCCCGGTTCTGTCTTGATTTAGAAACAACACGCATGGATGACTATGACTATGGTTTGAAAACTTTTGCTGCAAAGGTCATAATATATACAAAAGTATGTGTCATTGAATAGAGAACACTGCCTCATGTGGTTCCTTTAACACGATGCCTGGCGTGCTTTACATCAGTCATGCTTCACAGAGGTTTTGTGGATTTCAGGGTGAGAGAGTTGGCAGTTTTCTTCAGATATTTTTTCGTCACTTGGCCTCAACCACAAACTGCAGTGTGTTTTTGATGTGTGTTCGCCTGGGCGTGTGACTGCTCCCCTCGTGGCCCCTCAGCAGCAGCGGTGACTCTAATGAACCTCTTATTGTCTTTGTTTAAGCGCCTGCTCCTGGTTACTCGAGCTCCTCTGGCTCTGTGCTCACTGCCAGCTGCCTTCGCCTTACTCAGACCTATTAGTGCATTCCAGCGCTGGCTTAACGTCACTTCTCAGCACCCACTGCAGACCTGATTGCTCATATTTGGGCCCTTTTCCAAATATTACAGCGCAAGCTATTCGGCTGTGGTAAGATAATCCAGATTTAATTTTGGTTGGCTGATTATCATGATATCTGTTTGCTTGACTTTTCTCATGGGGCTTTGTTGCTTTAAGCACAGTGGAGGTAGCTGCTGTACATGTAAGCGATCAGATTACGCACTCAGATCAAGGTCAATCAAGTCCTGCATTGGTTCTCAAGTTGTGGAACAGGTCACACAGATAGCTTGCGTGTTTCTTTTGGCGGTGATTCTTTTTTTTCTTTTTCCCCGCTGTGCCCTTAAGGCGTGACCAGACTTTTTTCACTGGAGTGACACAGTGGTGGCACCAGGGCTGGCCAAGTCTTTAAGCCTTGAAGCAATGGAACTCTTAAATCTCATTATTGTTGTACACTTAAACACGTCTTTTATGAAAATTATTATTTAGTCCTTGTTTGCTACTGTTTGGTAATATACTGTAAAAAAAAAAATCTATTTTAAGATTTGATTTAGCTCTGGTTTATGAGACATGGACAAGAAAATACAGTAAATACGGTTACGTGAGTAGTTACACGATCCAAGTATAGTTATTACGCCTTACAATGTAGTACCCCTTTTTTATCCGTTTAGAAAATCGACATGTTTAATTTTGTGTAACTAGACTTGGATCGTGTAACTACTCACATAACCGTATTTAAATAGGGAGAAAATGTAAAAGAGCTTGGTCGCTTCTAACTTCACCCCCATTTAGCCCCATAGAAGAGAGGGGGAGCGGAGGAGAGGCTAAATGCTAACTACATCTTTGGTCTTTTTGCGTGACTGAGCGCACGTACAAAGACCAGACAGGTACGCATCAACTCGTCTAAGGTCAGGTAAGAACATATCTCAGTATGCAAAAACGGTGGCCTATTCCTTTAAAGAGGGGGTATTATGCTTTTTTCAATCACATAGCACCAGTCTATAGCATACTACAATGATGACATAACCTTCTGTTGGTCTGTATATGCAGTAAATTAAAATAACTGCCTTGAATAAAATTGCTCTCTCAAAATGGCTGTACTGAACGTCTTGAAATAGGCCTCTGTCTCTTTAAGAAGCTTTCCGACACGCCCCCTTCAGCACACTGCTGTGGCATCTAAACAACAACACTGTGCTGGGAGGGGGCTCTGCTGAGCTGAGGAGCAGTGGTTGTGGCTTGGCTGGTGACAAAAGGTCCAGAGGTGTATCCAGGAGGTGGGGGCGTTCCTAGGAGGACTGAGGCATTGCTACACCTAAAATGGCTGCCATCAGAGTTTTTACTGATTACTCAAAAATATGTGAATGAGCCAAGGCAACACTCCAGGCATGTGTTTAATGAGGGAATGACATAATAACATGACATAAAGCTTGAAAAAGTCGATTTTACATAATACCCCCCTTTAAGAACTCAAGTCATCTTTACCAAGGTAAGAGTACATTTCTAGGATGCATAGTGTCTGTACCATGAGCCTACTTTATAAAAAGTTCTTATAAGATCATATATTTTCCCCTTGGCTTCATTTCTGACCTTCCAGAGCTGACGATAGAAGCTGCAATAAAGTAGTTCTGATCAAAAACACCATAACAATAAAATCAGAAAACAGCAGCCAGCGATTCAATCTCTGCTGTGGATCTACAGTATATGAAGGTCAGCACAATTTCACACACAAAAGAATATAGATCTTTATATAGTGTCTTTCTCGAGTTATCAAAGTCCGTGTGAAAGGCTTTTACTTCATACTTGGTTGCTATTATTTCTAATAGTTTGGGTTTAGTGGTGTAGAAACGATCCTTATTTTGGTGTGCTGCTCCAGTATTTGCTTGATTGTGCATGTCACGATGAAAAGAAACGTTTCTAGTTACATACTACATCCTTAAAGGTGGGTTGGGCCGATAGAAGGAAATTCAATGCCACAAGTAAGAACAAGCAAACAATGTAGTGCTTCAAACTGGCCCTCTGACAAATGGGTTTACATAACAGTTAACATGATCTAATGGGATCAGGAAGGCTCTGTCTGCATGGGGCACTCCACTGGTTCACCCTCTCACTATTATCAAATGAGCGTCTAGGCTGGAGGCTGGAGTGGTGAGTCTGTCCAACAAATGGAGGAAAGTAACTGAGGAAGCCATGAGCGCAGGGAGTCTGAAGATGTGCATTTTTGTGATGGGCCATCAGTAGCACCCATCTCAGCCAAAACTCAAATACTACAGGGGAATTTGGTTTTGAACTGTGAGGATTTCAGCAATCTTCCTAATGTGGACCATCCACCAAAAGAACTGCTTTAAAGTGAGCAAAAGGTTTGGCTCATTTCTACTCAAAATCATGTTGGAGAATCATTATGTGGTTTGAATGTTCGGTAAAACTTTTATTACTTGCCTGAATCTGTTTTGGTGATACTCTAAAGCTGTGAAAAGTTTGAGAACCACCTATGAGCTGAACATGAAATATTATACTTGATTTTTTGAACTTTGTGAACTTTAACCAACGCTAATGTGACTACAGAGACTTAACCCTTCATAATCAATAGGGAAGCTTTTTTATTTTATTTTCAGGGATGCACATTGTTTCATAAAAGATGAGAGATTTTCAAACGGTGCTGCAAGAAACTGCTTGAGGTAATTGAAGAATAGTAAAACAGGGGCAAAATACTGCTGGGACGGTGGGCGTGGAGTCCGCTGTAGGACATCAGAGGGAGTAAGGACATTAGTTTCAGGTGGATGACTTTGCTGCTTCGTTCCCACTCTGTCTTGCTGTCTCTGCTCCACACTGGACCCTGAGGCGCTGCACATTTTCAGCTGAAGTGAGCACAACACTGACCTGGGTTTACTGTGATCTTGAACAGCAGCAAAACTGTGAAACAAGGATGAAACGCACAGGGGAGGATGAAGGATTTAGTTTGAAACATTACTTCAGGAAAAGGTAAAGTTTTCCAAAAGTTGCAGAAGGTTAATGAATGATTTCTAAGTTGTTCAGCTCTTTTGCCTGACTTACCTTTTTCTTACGGAAGGTACTTACTTTTAAATTATCCTTAGGTATTTCTCCATTGATGGCTTGCTTGCGTACAATCTTCTGGCATGTTTTGCTGCAGTGTTTGTATTTGATCAAATAAGCCTATTTTTGGGGCAAACTACACAGTGAATGAATAGTTTGCCTCACTGACAGGTTCTGGGTTAACTTCTCATATATACAGTATATGGACTATGTGTGTTCTTTATAATTAACAATTTCCTCACCAACCTACTTCATAACGGTCAGAATAGATACTCCTCCCCAAACCAAGCTCAAGATCTTTCAGGCACTTTTGTAACTGTCTGCTCCAAGTTTCCCTATTGTGGCATTTAAGGATGGGTCAAATGCAGCGGAGTAATAACGTATACCAAATCCAGTTCATTCACCTAATAAAAAATGATTGTCTTATTTAGGCAGGACAGAAATGAAATGAAATACATTCAAATACATTTCACTCCACCAGTTGGAGCTGGATTTCTAACCGTGAACCTTTGGATCCATGGACAAATGCTCTGTCTATACCATATGGCACTGACATAATAAGAGATAGGATATAAACAACACATTATAGCCACATGGTAAATGGTCAGTCTGCCCCAGGGCGGCTGTGGCTACAATAGTAGCTTACCACCACAGGGGTAAGCTACTACCCCTGTGGTAGTAGCTTACCACGGGGCACATTTTCACTTCAGCTGAAAATGTGCCCGAGTCCTTTGCGCTGGGACTCGGGCAAGGAACAGGTACAGGACTACGAGCGCTAAAAAAGCATCTCACATAGCACCAAACTGTAAGTTTAATATCTTTTTATTACGGTGGATTTTGCGTTTGAGTTTATCTCTGGATGTCTCGCTCTGTCAACAAAACATCTTCTAAAATGTCCACGTTATAACGCGCTCGTCTCCACCTGTCATGTGTCATGTGTTTCCGTATTCTAGTATACGCCCCCAAACAAAAGCAACACCTTCGAGTGTTCTCGAAGGTGTTTGCTTTTGTTTGGGGGCGGAGGCACCGCTGCTTTGGTTTGCGTTGTTGATACATCCTTTATCCTTTAAGTGCCACGCAAAAAGGCAGTTTTATCCATAAGCCTATTGTCAATCAGTTTATATGCATTTGACTATGTGAACCCAGGTTGCTATTGAAGGCCCTGACTGAAACCCCACGGCCCACCACTGCAAATCAGCACTATTTTAAAATCACAGCTCACTATTATTAATTTATTGGAATACTGTTTTCTCAATAGTATTTTCCTGTTTACATTATATGCGGCTCGCGACCTGCTGAGGAAGCTGGATTTCGGCCCAATGTAAATGGTTGATCATCAGGTAAAAGGACTTTACCATAGGAATATACAGTTACCTTTACAGACATTAGAAAGAGTGATTACCTCAGGGCTATCGATAAATGAAATAAGTCTGGCTCCTGGTCCAGGCAATAAATGCCTTCTATTGAGAGATAGGGCCAGAAGCAATTTAGAGTGTATTTTTGCAACTTTCTTTTCGCTGAGCATTTCCCTCTGACCTGGACTTCCTATAGAGTTCCACATAGTGTCGTTTATGCTGCCAGAGAAACATTTTAGCCTGGGCTTTCTCTGACTGACAGGCTGATTATGGCTGTCGTCACTGTGGAGGTGGACAGCAGTTATTTTGATGAGAGTGGCTGTGGAAAACCGGCCCTTCACTCAGCAATCTGTGCTTATGAGAAAAGGACTAACGCTATCAAGGGGCTCGCAAAGTTATCTCCAGCCATCAAAATGCACAAGTTTTTGACATTTTATGAATCAAACTTCTGTGGAAAATTACAGTATTTTAGGGCTTGCACACGCTTTGAAAGGCTGCTGAAGTACCCACTCAGGTGTGTTTTCAGAGGTCTTTATTGACAAAAGATCTTCAAATAAGTGGCCCTGGATTCTCTATGTATCATTTTGACGGAACACTCTAGTTTCCTTTTGACATAATGACTTTTGAAATAAAACTTTAACTTTTATATATTTGCTGTTCTTGTCCTGTCATTTTTTTTCATTGTTTCCTTGCTGACAATGACATATGGAATTGAATTTACTTGTATACGTGTGGTGTGTATCACTGTACCTGTACCACGACATTGGAAACATGACATTGCCTATTCTAATACACTCAAAGTGAGTTTGTCAATAGGCTCTTTATAGCTCTGCTTTGACAGCTGTGACAGACACTGTGCATTTGCAATGACACCCTCTTAAAATGCAAGTCAGACTCGCGGATCAAAACAAATCAAAAGTTGAGAAGTGCAACTCAGCCGAAAGCCTCTCAATAGCACTTCAGAGGCGTCTTGTGTACAATGGAAATGTAATATGAGAAGACAGAGATGACACCCACCTGAGGGAACCGCACTTGGCTCAATAAAGTTTGGTTTTCCATAACTTTTGAAAACTTTTGGAGACAACTTTATTTGCAACAAAAACAAATAGCGTGTTTCAGTATCCACATCTGTTACCATTGTTAATAATTGTTTTGATTGAAATTTTGATGTATTTATTAAAACAGTGGGTTCCAAACCTTCTTCACCAAGTACCACCCAAGCAATGGCGTGCTGGGTAATCGGGAGAGAGAAAGAACTTTTGCATCACGTTTTTTCATTCATTGTTGCAGGGAGATACCATGTGAATTGAACTAAGTCAGAGGGGTGTTTAAGTTGAACATCCCTCCGCTTTAGTTCAAGTTGGTGCAGTTCAATCTAGCAGAGACAGTGAAATGTCTGCGTGAGTACAGAAAATCTACACTTGTTGTATCAGGCTCAGACTGTGTGCCCAGGGGCTCATGTGAAAAGAGAAAGCGTCATGAGTGTGAATCAATCCTACAGTCTTTTACTTATAAAGCTGCTGCACTATGAGTTGAGCTACAACTCTGTGGGTGTATGGGCCGATCTAAATCATTAAATTCTTGTGCTGAAATTAGGTCCCGGCACGCCCCAGCACCTAAGTAATAATGTAACCGTCTCTTGATCTATGACCGGGCTAAACTAGGTGTGAACCAGGTCTAAAATAGAAATAAACCCTGACTAAATTAGTTGTGAACAAAGACTTGAGGCCTGTGTTGCCTCTGGCCTTTCTGACCACTATGCAGCAAGATCTGTGAATACTTTGCCAAAGCGTGGACTGAAGTGGCAGCATTCTGGTTAGTGGCCGATCTGTACCAATAGAGCTCTTGTTGTCTCAGCAAAAAAGTCATGAGTGACTACAGTCTAGTATGGGATTGGTAATGTACCAAGTTCTGAGTTTTATGACATTCTTTGCTGTTGCTTTACAATATTGAGCTTAGTGGCTCAATAAAAGAGCACATACCCTAAGGTTAAGTGCATACCTTACACACTACTGTAAGATAGGGCCAAAATAATAGTCGCTGGTACAGTTCAATCTGAAAGTCCAAACATGTCGAGCCTCCATCTTCGCACCCTGAGCTGTAAATATCCAAGAATGCCGTGTGATTGACTGCACATATTGAATGTCTGTCAGGGGGCCGACCACAGTGCAACATTTGCTATAGCTTTTAGTGTTAATTGTTTGATAGGACCTTGGACTGAACCCACTTGGCGCTGTGGATTAGGGCATCCCAGAAAGGCTCCCCTCTGTCAGAGTGAGAGGGGCGCTGTGCAAGCCCCTGCCCTGCCCCTGGACTCACAGATAAAACTCATCTGTCAGGGAACAATGGCGCACATGGGAAGTGCTGACACACACACACAGGCCAGGCTCAATGCTCCGACAGGTGGAGCATTTTTCACATCGTGACCCTGTCAGCCTCCAGAGCACCAGGCAGTACAACTTAAGTCAGTACAGATAATGGGTACTGTAAAGGAATGGACAAAACCTAATGATTGATTGAAAACAACACACAGTGACAACAAGAGCGAGAAGAAGCTGCTGAAGATAGAAGCGAAACATCCTCAGCTCCATGAACCCAGTCCTTTCTGTGACGTTCAAAAATCTCTTAACATTCCTGGAGCGAATTATTGAGGTTTTCAAGTAGCGTTGACAGGACTGGGTTGATTGAGGGTTGATTGAGTTGACAAACAAACACAGATTTTCTGATGTTCACAGTAACAGAAATGCTCAGAAAATCCTTTAGTGCCACATTTTGGCTGAACGTGGTTAGTCTTGCTGTATTTTCTTAACTAATTGCCCCTGTATAAACCAAACTGTGGGCACTTTGGGAAATCTGATGAGGAATCCAGAGATTAGCTCCAGCCCCAAAACACACATTAGCTCAAAGGCCATTATGCAGTGACCCAATGATCATTTGTAAAGAAGCCCTGGAGCTAAGCAGCTTTTTAGTGGCACAAACACAAAATAAACTCTCTGACACTTCAGCTAATGTACGTGCAAGGCCCTACGTTTGCAGCAGGGAGAAGGCTGAGGATTAAAGATAGACAAGGCTGTTAGCAACGTTGATACTATCGTCTATTAGGATTAACAACGGTTTAAGAGATGGTGAGAAGTTGATTATCCCTTTCACCCCTTTACTGTAACAGAGCATTGTTTTCATAAGCCATCGCAGAGTCTCTGTTGTGATACGTCATCATGTATCACAATGATGATGGCATGACAACAAGACATGACACAACAAGACATGACAACAAGATATGACACAAATATAACAATATCTATTTCAACTATAAAAACTAAACCAAATAAAACAATAATGGCATTTTGCAGTTTGTTCTGATATATTCAATGCCAAGTTAAATCAATAGTGACAGTAGAGATTTAAGAAGCTTGTTTGGCGTGTAAAGTGCAATGCAAATGTAAACTATTATTTGTACATTGTCCACGTTTTATATTATCATTGTTGGAAGTGGTTTACCTGTTTGCGCTCGCTCTTTTTTGTTTTCTTACATAACTGATTCTGGGCACTGTCATTCTCACAAACTTTTTTTTGCAATATTAAGCCCAAAATAAGTTTGAACGTGAAACAGAAGAAGCTGACCTTTAGGTAGATACACAGATCTTTTCCCCTTCATCAAACTCAGTCGATGCCCACTCAGGAGCGCTGTGTTGTGAGCTGAAATACATCCATTTGTTGATGTTTGGTGACCTGTCGCGTTGAACATGGCAACTCTCTGACCCTAATGAGAAGTGGCATAAAGGTGAGTGCACTGCGCCTGCTATAGGCCTGTGCTGCCATTTGTGTCACTGCACCAAAACATGACAACACGGGACACGTTTTCACAAGTTGTGCAATCATTGTTCAAACACGGTTTTCTCATCGAGGAAAAACCTATACGGAGATTTTGGAACCATATAATTCACAATGACCTATTTACTGAAAAAAGGGGATTTTAGTCATTTTTACCTCCTGTTACTATTCATCGTCGTAACTTACTTTTAATGTGAGAAGTTGTATTTCAAAAGTTTACAAAATCCCTTAAGAGTCCATGTTCTGGTCTGTACCATCAGTGGTGCAGATGGAGATAGTGCAGGTCGTCTCATGGTCGGGGGTTTAAATCCCAGCTCCCCACAGGTGCACACTCTTTTTGGGCAAGACACTTCACCCACCTTGCCTCTAGTGTCTGTGTGAATGAGAGTGTGAATGGGTGAGTGGTTCCTTGTTGTAAAGCGCCTAATGTAGGTGGAAAAGCGCTAAATAAGTTGAGACCTTTTACCACTTTAACATGTATGCATTTGAAATAAAACTGACAATAGAACAAACAGTTTTGGTGAATTATATAATTTTCATATCAAGTGTTAGATTTCTTAGTTTATATAAGTATACAAGTTAAAGCTGTACTAAGTAACGTGTTTACCTTAATAAATCCTTTCCGTTGTCCCTCTGGGGGTAATACAAGTGTTAATGGATGATTGGGAGGTCTTTCATCTCCCCCTGGTGTCTCTGGCCAGAAGACCATGCTTGCAACTTGCCTGCCACCGGGGCGGAGCAACCAATACACACTAATAGAATCACGGAGAAGAAGCTAACAGGCTAACGGGCAAAGCTAACTGCGGGCTAGCGCCACTTTAAACAGTATTTACAGCCAAGTTTGAGTGAAAAAAAAATATTCCCATTGTATAACTGGATGTACAACATCCCTCTCTCCCTTCACCTTTTCTGTCAGCGTAGTATTTACTCTCCAAGACATTTAATAAGTTAAAAAATCGTAACTTGCTAAGACACCTGCAGTTGCGCTTATGGCCTCTAGGGGCAAGAGTTACTTAGTACTGCTTTAATTTAAAGTGGAAACACTACTTGGCAATCTTATCTCAACACGATCCAACCTTCTCTAATTTAAGCCATTTCAAGCCATTTGTTTCATTTGAGATGGTCATTTTCAGTTCTCAACAAGATGGCTATTCTTTTTTTAACACTGAGAGCTTACACAAACATGTCATACATGTTGCCTCAAACATGTCCATACCAGTGGATCATGCAGGGACACCTCGGCCTGCCCCTATCTGCTGCTGATGCTGAGAGGGTGTAACTGAGTCCCTGTCGCAGGCTAATCCTCACTGGACAGATTTAGCCCAGGTCTCATTGAGCTTTCATCTGGGGCCAGGGCTGCACTAACCCAGTTATGTTAAGAGCCAGCAGCCTCACACCTGCTCAGCTCCAAACACAGCTGTGGCAAAAGAAAACAGCCGACTAATAGATTAATGAATCCGATTTTGAGGAAGATTTGTGGTCGGTCGGGGCAAAGGGGCTGTAACAGTGCGGTAAATGTGCGACTTTACATGCAAAGGTTGTCATGGACCAGTGGTTCTCAACTGGTCCAGTCCATCACCATCACCACAGGATGACAATAATTATTTCAGTTTTCTTCATTTAAATACTGAAACTGAAATCATGCAACCCAGCACCTGTCATTTCAATCCATGTTTTCTTACTTTTCAGTAGCTAAATATTGAAAGAAAAAGAAAAAAAAATCCCTGGTAAAGGCTTGTGAAAAAAGTTCAATGACCCACTTTCGATCCCAACCCACCAGTTGAGAACCACTAAACTGTAACAACAACCTGCATGATCAAGCTGAGGTATTTGTTTTATTTGTATGTATTTTTTGTCTCCACTACTTCCATTTTCCATCACTGGTTGCTACAGCAACTCAGTAGCATATTAAGGGATAAAAGTGGCTCTGAGGTAACCGACATCTTAAAATGGGACCAAAGGTTCTGCTCCAGCTCCGACCAGTGCATACAGTACAGATGTTTCATTGGGCAAGACACTTCACTCTCCAGAGTCTGTGTGCGTTTGTATATATCTTTGTCAAGGCAAATGCTGTACAATGTAGCAAATGGTATAATGGCTACAGCATGTTGGGTTTAATATTAAGCCCCACATGTCATGACAGTTGTAACTGGAGTGGGCAATGTGATGTAATAATGTGAGTGACGTGTCTTGCCCAAAGACACAACAACAGTCCGGGTAAGGTTCAAACTGGCTTGTCAGTGGGTCACTGTGGCCCTCTCGGCATTATTCACATTGCTGCCCATGAACTGAAATGAGGCAATAACAGACAAATAACTTTGTTTGCATTGGACCAAAGAGATCATTTTAATTACTATAACTGCGTAAACATATTCAGTAATTCAATAAGACCTGAAGCTCCACTGACCGGTCCCCTTCCCTGACCTCTTTAAGCCCCCCGTGGAGCCTGAGGGGCGGGGAGCGAACCCCCGACACACCCCTTACACGCCACGCACAATTACCCTTTAAGCTCTTCCCAAGCACTGCTACCTCTGGTCCTCAGTGAAGCAACACATGGTTAAGTCATAATATAAGGAAAGCCAGATACACTCAGTGTGTGTGTGTGTGTGCGGATGGGGGGAGTAACATTAGCCTTTATCTCTTCCCACTGTTGAAAGGACCACACGGGGATCAAAGACTCTTTGAAGACCTGAATTTATGGCGTTGAAATGGCACCTCACCTTCAGAACTGCATTTAGTGACGTCTCAATGGGACTCAACTGTCAGGATAAACCTGTGGTAAAGCTATGCATTATGACAGAACAGAATATTTTAGAAAGTACATTAAAGAGGAATATTACCGCTGCTCGAAATTATACAGGTGGTCTGTGTAGTTGTGCTCTTGCCTCACAGCAAGAAGGTCATATGTTTGTGTATGGCTTTCATTGTGGACATAACATATTCTTTCTGTGTCTGGGTGGGTTTGCGCTGGGCATTCTTTTTGTTCCCCCTCAACCCAAAACTTTAAATATTTTTTTCAGCAAGATATGATCAAATCTATAGATCAAAAGTTAGGATTAAGTTTAAGGTTAGAGTTAAGCTTACCAATTATGCATATACAGCTTATATGTTAGTGTGATGCCTCATTTGAAAGCCAAGACCTTCGAGTGTCTAAAACTATGTGTAAGATCTGTGTGACTGAAACACAACTTACATCACATGTGCCGTCCCTAACCCCTAACGCTAATGCCTGACCTTAACCATAACTCCCTGATCAACGGGGATGGCAAGTAACAGGTTAACAAGAATCAAAGTTTTATCAAGTTTTTTTTGTTGTTGTTGTTTTTCAACCTTTCGAAATATAGGCCATGTATGTTGTCAATCAGCCTTCCATAACCAGCTCTCGCATTTCTCTCCATTCAATGCTGTACTTAGGCTTTTTATGGTTCAGAGAAGAGGCTTGGATAACCATCTCTATACAAAAGCCTGTCCATTTTCAAGTTCGCTCTTAATATAATGCTCCTTTCCCATTACCTTCACAACATGCTCTCATTGTGAAATAACAGCTCGCAAAACCTTTATGTAAGTTAATGTAAAAAGACACTTTGAACTAAACTTGGACTCCACTGCAAAGATTTCTATGATGTTCTCTGCACCATTATTCACAGTCCACAGCCCACTGGTGACGGTCCAAAACGTACAGATGTTTTGTGCGAAATGTGGGGTGTCTTGAGACGAAAGGAGGTGCTAGACACAGTTTGGTGCCATCAATTGTTTGGTGGAAGGTGCAGTGATTAATTCACGTGTCACGTCTCGCTCTGATTGGACGCGCCTTCGGGGAGAGATTGGTCGGTTCCTGTTTTCGGCTCAAATTGGACAGCGTTCAGGGGGGGGGGGGGGGGGGTATAGTCCTTTTGTCGAACCCCCAGAGATCAAGAGCAAATTAATACAAATCATAGGGGCTCTCGTGTGTCCTGGACTGGATCGCTCACCTTCCCCCAGGTACAGACGGCACAGAGGAGAGTGGCGCAGGTGCAGTCAAGTGCAGAGCAATCGGAAAGAAAGATGATTGGAATATATCAGCGAGCTCCCGAGACAAACCGAGAACTGAGGAAGCCACACATGAAATTATTACCTCAAAGGATTGAAAAAAAAAGAAAGAAAGAAAGAAAGAAAGCGTGCTTCAGTTTTTGTCACTTTTGTTTTGCGGCACTAGAGAGAATCCAAAGCCAGGACAGATGCTTTGATTTATAAGGCTTTTGAGCAAAAACTCGCATTTTGTATGAGAACAAGGATGAGAGGAATAGTAACGCAATTGCTGGAAAAATGACAGCGTTAACCTCTTAACCCCCACCTGAACCGAGCACATTTTCTCCAGTTTGGCTTTACTCAAATCTAAAAGCTTCTTGGGGAGAAAAAGCATCGAAATAGAGACAAAAACATGCTGGAAAACAACAATAGCACAATAAAAAAAAAGCGAAAAAGGCGGGGAAAAAGTGACGGAAACAACTTTTAAAAACAGCAACAGAAAAGCAACAACAGAGTGACAATGCAACAAAAAAGTTTAGATCAGTTTTGTAGGTCTTAGCTTTCAACTGGAAATAATGTGCTTGATCCCCAATGTATTGACATAGTTTGGTTTGTATCAGGGTACTTTTCTCATTGATGATGAAAAGATTTGCGTTTCCAATTCCAACCATTGGTTCCAAACCTTTGTTGTCTTGAGTCTCCCCTGAGCTTTGTGACGTACAGCAATAAACCCCAACACACACAAAACAAATCTGTCAAACAGTCCAAAATTCTCAGAGAAAAACATTCTCAAAGTGATAAAAAGCTCCAAAAAAATATAGATAAATAATTCAAAGTGCCTCCTGCTAAGTGCTTGCACACCCCCAGTGTAAGTGTGTATGCTAAAATACTTCAGTCAAATGTGGGTCTTACCTAAATGCAGTGTAAGACGTTGATAATTGCTTAGAGGGTGTGCTTTAGAAAATTAATAACACTTAAGGTGAGAATAAAAATGAATGTCTTCATTTAAAATCGCCGTTTGAGATAAAGTGGAGGACTTTAAAGCTTTAAATACCTAACCTGAATGTTTGCTAAAGCTATAGCCCAGAGTGGACATGAGTGAGCAGCGATGGCGGCAGAGTGACCCCTTCTGGTCTCCTGCCCTCCTGTCACGGACTCTCTCAACCTCATTCAACACTTTGCTGAGCCAGAAGCACGTCTCACTGGCACAAGAAACTACAAAGCCACGATTGTTCACAATGCGTTCTTCACATAGACTGAATCTGACATCTAATCCAAAACTATTAGCTCAAAGTCTATGGAAACAAGAAAATAATGTACTCTAAACCGATGTCAGATGCCTGGTGGACTGGGGGCGTGCTTGTTTATTATTGCATAGATATCCAATACTCCAGTCTGTAGTGCACAGTATTACACTGACATCGTTTGGTTTAGGCTTTCATGTGAAGTGGGCACAGCTTCTCTATTGATCTTTCCATCACATGAAGCAGCAGAGATGTTGTGGTCTGCTCTGCTATTTCATTATGAACCAAAGGCTCGACCACTGCTCTAATTGATCATTGATCATCAAACATTGACATAGAGAGTCAAGTTAAGTTCAGGGGCACTGCGCTGACATTATTCCTGGACAAACCCTCTTCTCATCGTTCTGTCTGAAGTCATTCATCTTCATTTTCTTATATTATGCAGCATTCTGATGTGCACTGTTGTCAAATGTCTTTCCTTTCTTTTATTCTTCTTTCAGGCTTTAGAATATACCCCTTTAACAAATCATAACAAACTTACACTGATGAAGGCTCAAAAACAGCAACCCTGATTGTACGCACTACAATCATGATGGGTCTACAGTTGTTACATTTTGTCATTTGTTTTTTTCTTTTTAGTCCCAAACTTTCTAAATCCATTTTTAATTCATTATAGTAGGGTAAAAATGATGATTATTAAGAATTTGAGCATCATATACATCTGAATGCATAAATGGGGTTTGGATATTTTCAGATCACTGTAGGTTTTCGATTGTGCAGCTATGAGTTAGTCAATGCTGCAAAAATGACCTTGTACACTTTTTGGATGCGACAGAGACATTGGGATCAGCGGCCGGTATCAAAGCCTGTTTGAGCTTCCTGCAGGCTTTAAAGTAGGAACTGGCCCAATGCAAACCTGGACATAGACCAGACGTGTCAGAGGGGTGGAGCAACGCTAATTCCTGTTATTTAACAGGACTCAAATGTTTGGTAAGCTCGGACAACAGTGAATACAAATACAAAAGTCCTGCTTGGTGGTGCAGCTGTAAGCACTCTCTCCTCACATCAAGACTGTCTCCGCTTTGATTTCTGACCTCCAGTCGAGGCCTATAGCTGTGTGAAGTTTGCATGTTCTCCCCATGTCTTTGTAGCTTCACTCCGGGAGCTCCTGTTTCTCTGACCATTAGACACATGTATAGCTGGTCCCCTCTGGAGCCAGGACTTCCCTGAAAAATAGATTCAGAAATTTCAGTGAAACTTTCCAAGGTTAAATAAATAATAATGAATAAAAAGATGGATCAGCAGTCACTCACTGCTAAGCATTTCCCCTAAACCCAAAGTGATAGAATTTCCGTTCACTGCTGTTGTGCTCTTTGGCAAGCACTTTGCCCTATGTATTGGTGTTTGCGTATGTCGCAGTGGTTGGGCCAGATTGTCTATATGTCATATGTCACTTTATTTTCTTATTTATTTAATATTTTTCACGCATGCCCTTAATAGCCTTATAGTTTTAAAGTTTTTTAGCTTATTTTTATCTTAACTGTGTTATATGTTCTATGTCGCACGTTTGCACCGAGAAAAATTCCTAGTTTGTGAACCTGTTCTCAAACCATGGCAATAAAACCCATTCTGATTCTGATTCTGATTCTGATTATCATCCTCATTTCTTCGTCAGTCAGCCTGCCACTATGGTCCATGAAAATTAAAGCAAATGTCTAAAAAAGGATTTATGTCTGATGCATATTAAATATGTATTTGGTTGACCAATCGACACTAAAGTAGCAACAGTGGCCTGCCTAATCAGGAAGCCAAACCTTTTTTACGTTTTACCTATTGATTTCCCTATATACAGAATGTTCTGCTTTTAATGTGGTGCATTGCACATGCTGGTCAATAATGGTCCAGACAACCACCACTTCCTGACATTTGGGGAATAGGAGGAGGCTCATGTCAGCGTCTCCATTAGGAGAGGAAAGATTACACTCTCGCCCTGTGGCCATTCATGTTTAACCCATATGGTCCTAACAAATAATCCTATCGGGGCACGTTTCCACCAGAACAACCATTTACACCCCTCAGCTCAATTACACAGAGCAGTGGTGAAGTGGAAAGAGGCCCACGTGGACAGCAGGGATGAGTGATATCAGAGACCTAATCAGGGGTAGTCGGGGGAGAGGGAGGGGGCAGCCTTAAACCAGAGGTCTGATAGTTAATGTATTCTTCAATAGCTCCAAGCGGTAGCTCACTTGGAAGGATAGAATGTTAAACTTCTGGATATTTTGTCTCAGCTGTTTTAGATCAATATGTCCAAACCAACAAAATGTGTTTGGCATTATTACCAAATACCTGCAAAGGCATAATACCCTCTCTTTAAAACCCCTTTGCTGAGGAGAGATATTTATAGGTCGGACACCGGAAATGCTGTACGTGAGGTGTGGTCCTGCACCCAGACTTAAGATAACACACTTATCTTCAATCATCTATTTGCGGCATATTCAACATTTTCTCAATAAAACTGGTTTAGATTGAGAATACAAGTAGTGGGCATGACGAGGAATAACAATTCATTAAGAGTTTTGAGCATTGTAATTCCTTAATCGGAGCGGCTGTCAAAAGCCTCATTTGCTGCAGGAGACTTTTACAGATGGAAAAAATGCCTCACCCACAGTTACAGTGCACTTATATAATAGTGCACTTTGTATGTAGGTCAGTGTGTGTTCGGCTTTGTGCTGTCTCATGGATGAAAAGGGGGCTACACGGGCACGGCTGCAGGGGCTACAAGTGGGACGCTGAGAGATGCTTTCAGCCCCTTTGTGCCCGTCGCCCTCCACACCGGAGCACTTTCACCATGGCCTGGCCTCTGCTGAAAACAGGCCATTATGCATCAGCGTGTGAGCTCAGTGCCCCCTGGGAAATCTCCAGCCCTGTCCCGAATAATGTGACAGTGATCGGTGGCGCTTTAATTCGGCTCGATAAATCTTTCAGATGTTTTGATTGTGTCTAGATTTTGTTTGGCAGCAAGGGGTATGACACGTTGGGAATGAAATGGGTGCTAAATCCCACCCGGAGGCACCTATAGCCCTTGTCCCGAGGCATGACAGTAATGCAGTGTTTAGGTGCTTTGATTGGACAATCCTGAAACCCCGAGGCGAATGAAAGATGAGGGAAGCAGGAAGCAGGAACTTTGAAAGGAATGAGCTTAAAGGGGGGGTATTATGTAAAATCGACTTTTTCAAGCTTTACATCATGTTATTTTGTCATCCCTCATTAAACACATGCCTGGAGTGTTGCCTTGGCTCATTCACATATTTTTGAGTAATCAGTAAAAACTTAGACGGCAGCCATTTTAGGTGTAGCTATGCCTCAGTCCTCCTAGGAACGCCCCCACCTCCTGGAGACGCCTCTGGACCTTTCGTCACCAGCCAAGCCACCAACCACTGCTCCTCAGCTCAGCAGAGCCCCCTCCCCGCACAGTAGTGTTGTTTAGATGCCACAGCAGTGTGCTGAAGGGGGCGTGTCGGAAAGCTTCTTAAAGAGACAGAGGCCTATTTCAAGACGTTCAGTACAGCCATTTTGAGAGAGCAATTTTATTCAAGGCAGTTATTTTAATTTACTGCATATACAGACCAACAGAAGGTTACGTCATCATTGTAGTATGCTATAGACTGGTGCTATGTGATTGAAAAAAGCATAATACCCCCTCTTTAAAGAAATGTGTCCTCTGCATTTGTCCCATCCACAAACAGCATGTGACACCCAAGGATCCATTTTCAGATCTCGAACCAGGATTCAATTCAGCAATATCTAGTGTGCACCTGAACCTTACCTTTTGCCTTCAAGAAATCCGTAATTCAGTCCTGTTCTCTTTGATTATAATGCTTGTACAACTTTACGTTAAAGAGGGGGTATTATGCTTTTTCAATCACATAGCACCAGTCTATAGCATACTACAATTTTTTTTATTTTATTTTATTTATTGGTTTATTTGGTCGGGACAGTGCATGTTAATGAACATACATGGGTCTCATGCATGTAAACAAGCCACACCGGATTGTAGCCTTGGGCTAATTTCCATCCGTCGTCCCCCATGCGCACTCTCAAACACACTCTCATTCATCCTGGCCTATTGTACATGTTTTTAGTGGTAGGGGAAACCGGAGTACCCGGAGGAAACCTACGCAGACACAGGGAGAACATGCAAACTCCACACAGAAAGGCCCCGTCCAGGTGGGAATCGAACCCGGGACCTTCTAGCTGTGAAGCACGAGCGCTAACCGCTGTACTACCGTGCCGCCAATGATGACGTAACCTTCTGTTGGTCTGTATATGCAGTAAATTAAAATAACTGCCTTGAATAAAATTGCTCTCTCAAAATGGCTGTACTGAACGTCTTGAAATAGGCCTCTGTCTCTTTAAGAAGCTTTCCGACACGCCCCCTTCAGCACACTGCTGTGGCATTTAAACAACAACACTGTGTGGGGAGGGGGCTCTGCTGAGCTGAGGAGCAGTGGTTGGTGGCTTGGCTGGTGACAAAAGGTCCAGAGGCGTCTCCAGGAGGTGGGGCCGTTCCTAGGAGGACTGAGGCATAGCTACACCTAAAATGGCTGCCGTCTAAGTTTTTACTGATTACTCAAAAATATGTGAATGAGCCAAGGCAACACTCCAGGCATGTGTTTAATGAGGGAATGACATAATAACATGATATAAAGCTTGAAAAAGTCGATTTTACATAATACCCCCCCTTTAAGGAGACAGTTTAAGTCTCACCTTTCTTTTTTTTGAGTTGCGCGCTATAGACCTGAGTTAACCGTAATAATACTGCTACGTGTCAAAGGTGAAGTTCACAAGTCTATCCATCAATCTCAGCTGAACAAAGGCAGCTCTGGGGTGGACTAGTTCCATGCATCAATCATATTTCGGACAATGGTTTTACTGTAGAGTTCTTGCTCCTGGAGGGGAGAGAGCCGGGAAGACCCTTTGAGCAGATGGGGGTGTGTGAACAGGGCAAAGGCAATTAGACCAGCCTTAATCCTCCATCTGTCTCCAACCAGCAGCCAGGGGAAAAGACCCGAAATGTGGGCTCCTGCCGCTGGCACCAAAACCCTGACGTAGCACCATGAAAGTGAATAAACACCGTCAGCTATTTCTCCCTTGAACTTCTGTCCTTTTTAAGCGACTGCACCTGCAAACCGAGCTGTGCGCGTCTTCAAAGTTGCGAAGCCTGAACGCTCACGGACCCACTGGGAATAAAGATCGCAGAGTAAACATAAACATTTCTTGGCTTCAATTCATCTGCTTCTTTCTAAAGATATATTTAGGCAGAAGTTTATTACAATGCGAATGTTGTTCAAAAAATAAAAGACAGCGCACAATGTTCTAGCAATGGCAGAAGTATAGAAGTGTTAATGTGAAGCTGCAGAGAGTCAGGATGCTTCCCGGTGGGCCGCGGTACTTTTGGGGCATGAATAATGGACTCTCACTGGGTTTACTATTACAGGCCCAAAGGCTGCAGCAGGAGCCTGGGCTGCTATTTTAGACATAAATAAAGTTACACAAACTTTATTTTGTCTTGTGAATCTATTAAATAATGACTGATAACACCAGGAGCACTTTAACGATATTACTGCGCGGACGTCGAAGTGCTCCAGATGTTATTACGCCTCACAATATAGTGCCCCTTTTTATCCGCTTAGAAAATCAACATGTTTAATTTTGTGTAACTAGACTTGGATCGTGCAAAGGCTCATGTAACTGTATTTAAATAAGGAAACTATGGAACGGCTTGGTAGCTTCTAATTTCATCCCAGTTTGGAGCTATACCTATGCTGGGAGAGGCTAAATGCTAACAACATTTGCGTGACTGAGCGCACGCACAAAGACCAGGCAATTACGCATCAACTCGTCTGAGCTGAGGTAAGAACATATCTCAGTATGTAAAAACTGTGGCCTATTCCTTTAAGTTATACTTTACTAGCCTGTATTACCAAGTATCTCAAGTCTCGCATTCACGCCATACTCTGTGGTGGTAAGCTACTATTGTAGCCACAGCTGCCCTAGGGGGAAATCGACAAAGGAAGGCTGCCAATCTGCGCCATCAGCGACTCCGACCACCACCAACCACTCGCTCACACCCTACATTTATTCTGTCCTATTATACATGTTTTAGTGGTAGGGGGAGACCGGACTACCCGGAGGAAACCTACGCAGACACGGGGAGAACATGCAAACTCCAAAAGCATGAGCGCTAACCGCTGTACCACTGTGTCGCCCATTAATAAATAATAAAACTCCCGGGCCGAAATTACGTCCCATTACGCCCCTGATATGAAGTAAAAAAGCACGTTTTTTAAAAAAATTATAAAAATAACTAAACATGCACATTCTTTTAATGTAGCTGCTTTGCTTTGACTACAGGTCACCAGTAGGTTTGAATATGTTAGGTGCTCTTCCACATGCTTTTTTTTTTTTTAACCCATTTCACAAGTAGCAATAATCTGGAATGTTTCACAGTGTGGCTTTAAGTAAAAATTTGAATAGTATCATAGAAAGCTAAAATGGAAGTATTACAGTAAATTATTTGTTATAAGCTAAATTTGTAGACTACTTAATTAGTAGTAAAGGTGGCAGTGAGAGTATCTCTGTTTAGACTGTTTCCCCGGTAACATGTACGCTCCTCATTAAAATGTACTTGAGATGAAGACACAAAGTTGTTGTTGTAAAATCATGAAGAAATAACACTTGTAAAGTTTGTGTACGTTCTCAGTTGTTAAGCAGTTTTCCATTGCAAAAAGTAGTCATCGGGACTGAGTTGTTCAGGACTGAATTGAAGACATTTCACCTCTCAACCAGGACAATTCTTCAGCTCTGTGGTTCCACTGGTCACAAGAACAAGGAATCTTTCTGAGAGGAGTCAGATCTGCCAAAGCCCTGTCCTTTGCTCTGCTGACCAATGCCCATGTTGTTTTTGTGAATACAGGTACAACAGAAAGGTGCCCTCCTTTGAAAATATCCTGCTAATGTCACGGATAATGTGCTTTTCACAGATATAACTTCCTTCACTCCAAAAAAAATCCATATCTAGATGAGTTTAAATGTCTCAAATTGAGCATAATTTTTTAAATTTCAGTTGTTTTGACTAGTAAAGATTTAGTTGGGCATTTGACCTAGATTATATAACTTGGTAAGAAAATTGCAATTGTCCCATTGGCAGTTTTTCTTTCTTATTTCAAGCTAGATGACCTGAACCAGTGAGAAATGTCCTCAAACAAGCAAAGTGAACTTGGTCCGAACAGGAAAAAGTCTGATGAGTGAGAACTACTCAAAACAAGATTACCATAATATTCTCAATTCAGTTTAAACCCATGCTTGATATGTAGTTATTGTTTTTATCACTTCTTGATTGAAATTCAGACCTCACTGTCATCAAGGGTGTTATTTATGAGAAGCGATATTTACTCTACACATTCCATGACCATGTTTAAAAACCTCTGGGCTCCTTTGGACACAGGCCTTTCCATGTACACTTCGACACGCACACAGTCTCTTTCATTTCTCTTGATTTCGCTGTTTTTATATCGGTGTCTCCAGATGATTCCACACTACAGTGAAGTGTGGAGTCAAGACAAACAGCTGTGAAGTGTTGTCCTGTGGCTAACGGAGCAGAAATTCACTCAAAACCAGATGGGACTGAGGTAAGTGAATGTACTACTGCCAAACTCCAATACCTGCTCTTCCAGTTGGCACGATGTGGTAACAACCGCCTCTCCTCCCTCTTATTTTTAAACATCTTTTTGACATCAGGACTCTGTGCTGTTTAGTGCAACGTTCTTGCCAACAATGTCAGTCAGCTGTGCAGCCATCCGAAGACGGCTACAGTGAATCAGTGGGAAAAAATCTCCACCGCCGTTGAGTGAGAAGTGGTGGATCGTAAATGCAGTTGGTAAACAACACAGTGAAGGCAACATGTCAGAGCAGGTTTAGCTATATTGATAATAAACCGAAATTAAAGATGATGAATGTGTCAGGATAAGTGATCACAACGAAACTATTTCAATATGCAACGTCAAAGTAAATGTCACGAAAACACCAATTTCCCTCCAAAAAATGAGAAAAACTATTCCAAAAACAAACCATGCTCATATAGCTAGAGCTTTTATTGTTAATGTTTTCAAAATATAAACAGCGAGATAGAACTATTTGTTCTTTGAGGATACTTGGGTAAAGAAGTTAGCAAAGACGACATGTCAGCACACCTCTTCAATTGTACTTTATAATGTTTGTTGTACAGCACTTTGGGCGGTTGTGGCTGTTTTTAAGTGTGCTATATAAATACAGTTGACATTGACATTGAAAGAATTTAGTTCATTCCCACACATAATTATTATATACATATTTTCCTAAATGTTTACAAGTTGGCGCACAAAAAGAAAAAGCATCTGTAAACCTGATTTGATATATACTACTGTATGAGTTGTGCCAAGGCAGCAATTTAATTTCACTCATCAAGCTTATTTGCAAAGCCTTTGGGGAGCTTATGTTATGTGAGATAGAGTCCGCTCATTTAAGTTTGAGATGTTAAAGGAACAGGCCACCGTTTTTCCATACTGAGATATGTTCTTACCTGAGCTTAGACGAGTTGATCAAGATCACTAGTCACTTCTAACTTCTCCCTGTTTGGGGCCATAGGAATATATTGGGAGAGGCCAAACGCTAACAACATCTTTGGTCGTTTTGTGTGACTGAGGGCATGCACAAAGACCAGACAGGTACGCATCAAACGGTGGCCTGTTCCTTTAAATGAATGACTGAAAATGAATATGAAAACTTAGTTGTACAGGAACATTCGTTTGAGCGTCTGATATCGCTCTTTGTTGCGTTATACAGTACGTGATTACTTATATAGTCCTGCTTATCACTCATGTGTAAATTCAGAAGCGAGTGTGAAATGTCCACTAGCCTTTTTCCATTTGATCAACACTCCTCGCTCTCTATCTTTGTCTCTCTCTCTCTCTCTCTCTCTCTCGACAGTGCTGGTGTCCTATGGCCTGAACCACTCAAAAGCAGGAAGTGCAGACAAATGTCCTCTGTATTCCTGACCGATGACCTCACTCTCATTTTTAGATACAACCTAAAGTCACGCTTTTAATTTTACCCTGACCTAATTCCCAGTGCAGTACAATCCCGGTCTTATAACGCCAAACAATGGTCATTCACAGCGTTGGCGTTAATCAACAAGTAATTTCAAGTTATTAGGGTCAAGAATTTAAGAATACATTTGAATGACCCTTCTTCATGCGACCTTATTGTTTTAGGCAACACAAAGCCCAAAACTTGATTAGACACATTTCTGTATGTATATGAGCTGTTTAGTGCAACGTTCTTGCCAACAATGTCAGTCAGCTGTGTAGCCATCCGAAGACAGCTACTGTGAATCAGTGGGAAAAAATCTCCACCGCTGTTGAGTGAGAAGTGGTGGTGGTAAATGCAGTTGGTAAACAACACAGTGAAGGCAACATGTCAGAGCAGGTTTAGCTATATTGATAATAAACCGAAATTAAAGATGATGAATGTGTCAGGATAAGTGATCACAACTAAACTGTTTCAATATGCCGATCTGAAGAGGTCTGCAGCCTGCTGAGAAGGGTTAACCCGAGTATAGCGCGTTCAGTTTTAGTTTGATAGAGTTTAAAGAGGGGGTATTATGCTTTTTCAATCACATAGCACCAGTCTATAGCATACTACAATGATGACGTAACCTTCTATTGGTCTGTATATGCAGTAAATTAAAATAACTGCCTTGAATAAAATTGCTCTCTCAAAATGGCTGTACTGAACGTCTTGAAATAGGCCTCTGTCTCTTTAAGAAGCTTTCCGACACGCCCCTTCAGCACACTGCTGTGGCATCTAAACAACACTACTGTGCGGGGAGGGGGCTCTGCTGAGCTGAGGAGCAGTGGTTGGTGGCTTGGCTGGTGACGAAAGGTCCAGAGGCGTCTCCAGGAGGTGGGGGCGTTCCTAGGAGGACTGAGGCATAGCTACACCTAAAATGGCTGCCGTCTAAGTTTTTACTGATTACTCAAAATATGTGAATGAACCAAGGCAACACTCCAGGCATGTGTTTAATGAGGGAATGACATAATAACATGATATAAAGCTTGAAAAAGTCGATTTGACATAATACCCCCCTTTAATATAATTGATGATGTGTTACTTTGTATTTTTAATGATTATTTTCAGATATGGCTGCAAGATGCATGTTCTGTGCTTTTAAATGGCCTCTTTCCGGCCTGTTTCCGCCCGTTTGCCTTGTCAAATTCTTATACACACCGGTGTTGACACCAGTGCCATCTAAATAACTGTGTGATCTGTGTTCTGGCCCCGGGCAGTCCAAACAGGGATGCTTTAAAATGCATGTCACTCCTCATTAAACATTCTACAGCCCAACTGCACCCCCAGACCGTTTGCGCAGAGGGCTAATTCAAGGCAGCCTTTTACTGCGCTAAATGTAGCGGTGCATGAATGTGGAATAGAGATGACCATTTAATAAGAGCAGATAGAGGATGGAATATTTCAAAAATATGGTGGCAGAGTGGTTAGTCTTCTCGCCTCCCTTTCATCAGATGCAGGGGTGTTTGTTTGGAGCGTGTTCTCCATGTGTCTGGATGGGTATCTTTCTTGCTGCTTCAGTTTCCCAAATCAACCTGAAGGATGAGTGCAGGTTAAGAGGCATCCGTCCATAACAGAAAAGGCTAAGTGACTAAAACCCATTAATTGATTCAAGCCTTAGGTACAGCACAATGGGTACAGATTTTTTTTAAAAAAGGCTCAAACAAAAGAACAAAATGTCCGATTTATTTTCTATTCTAATTGCTGTTTTGCCAAAGTGATGTCTACAAACAGAACAAAGCATACACAAACCAGAAAGATTAGATAAAACTAATTTATTGATATACAGTAGCGGACCTTTGGGGCATTCAGTGCAAAAATCCCAAACCTTAGATAGCAGGAATTGTGGTTGTTCTTTTCACCTGAAGCCACACTGATAAGTTCAACCGCAGTTAATCTGCGTCCCACTGTCAAAGTGAGACGGCGTGTTCCCAGATTGTCGTCGGGGCAAAAAACAGTCGATATCCTTTTTTTGGCCAAGTCGTGGCAGGGAGCACGAGGAGAGCATCTGTTAGAATCACGTAAAGTGGAAGTGACTTGACGTTTCTCGGTTCATTTGAGCTGTCTGTCATTTTAATTACTTTTTTGCCAGCGGTGTCATCTGTCAACCACATCTTATTTTGTAAAAATTAGAAGCATTGGCGACAACAAACCACGGTAATGTGTTTGCGTACACCAATTACCCAACATTATGACCAGTGACAGGTGAATGGCACAGATTGGGCAGCGCAGTGTTTAGTGAGTATTTTCCCCTCAAAGGCGATGCGTCAGAATTTGGACAAGCTTGATAAGTGCTAAAAGTGTGATGACTAGACAACTGGGTCAGAGCATTTCCAAAATGGCAGCACACCCCACAGGTGTTGCCGCGTCTATCAAAAGTGACCCACGGAGGGAACAGTTAATGTTTTTTGTTTTTTTTAGACTCAAAGTCTGGCTAGTTTTGGCAAGTAAATGGAAATCTCTTTTGTCATTTGATGAATTTAAGAGAATCATAAAAAGAGTGGCGTTTGAATTTGAGATGTGCACTATTTTTCTTAAGAAACTTGCTGCAAAAATGTAAAAAGTGCTGTCCACTAGAGGATGACACGGGAGTGATTTCTCACTCCTGTCCCGTCCCACTCCCACAAAAAAATCCTGTCCCATCCCAGTCCCGGTGTGATGTGCAAAAAAAAATCTTGTCCCGTCCTGTTCCCGACAGAATCAACCCCACTCCCGTCCAATCCCGCATGTTTTACAAAGTTTTTTTAGATGCACATCAGGCCGATAAAAGCCACATGTTGTGACTGAAATAACCAGGGCTACATTATTAGTCTAACCACCAGCACTATTTAAATAAAGTCGTTTAGGAAGTTTCAGTTTTATTTCACAGGGGCAGTGGAACATGACACCTCCCTTTAAGATCGCTGTCCCTTTAAGATCCCCAGCCAAAGGCCCTGTCCTCGTATCGCACACAGCTTTTATCACACACGAAAACTAGTGGCTGTGAAGTTCACTTTTTTACTTTAGCGTTCGCCTAATGCCACTGTGTTCAGCACCAACACATCTCCCTCTGTCCGCACTGACATAGGCTCCAGCTACACACGCAGCCGCGCGCGAGGTAGAGAGAGGGGGAGAGAGAGCGCAGTGTTTGGGCCGACAAGAGGAGGGTGCACTGCTGCGGCGCATGGACAGAAGGCAGGATGAAGAGAAGAAAGTTAGCGCTTATTTGTATATTTAATCATTTCTCTCCGTGTTTTGTGCCTCATGAAATAACAGCAGCATGTCGCTGCATTATCTGCCACTTTCTACCGCTTTGATGCGATATACTCCCGCCCACTCCCGGTGTTTTTTTCCCAGTCCCGTCCCAATCACGGGATCAATAGTGAAATTCATTCCCATCCCGTGGGAATCCCGCGGGAATCCCGTGACCCACGGGAATCCCGACAAATTGTCATCCTCTACTGTCCACTTTATTGATTGTTTATATTGGATTGACTGTATCGTATTAACTGTATTGGCGGCCATGTCTGTTTCAAAAGAGATATCTGAATCTTCTGGACTTCAAATGCATAAATAAAGGTTACATAAGCATTTTTCTTTTTTTGTATTATTATTACATGTTTGCACTATTCCACCAAACAAAATCCCTTTGGTGGAATGGTTTTCCCTTTTCATGACAGTGGTAATTAAAATTATTTTGATCCTAAAACAATGACGTGCTGGTTTGTGTGGACAATGTCAGGATAAACTGCGTAACAACTTCTACCATTAATGCATTGGTGGTCATTGTTATCCCTGATTGGCGTGTGTTGTGAGCAGCGTTGGACTTTAAAATTATGATATATTCTATATTAGTAGTTACAGTTTTAAATATGTAATATGTTTGTATTACGTATTACTGTTTCAAAAATGTAGCTGAGTTACACCACTGTGAGTTACTTTTGGCAAAATCTAAACTGAAAATAGTAATAGTGTCACCGAGCAAAAGTGCAGTTGAAGATTTCCTTTTCTTTCGCTTTCCTCCATTCTCTCGTGTTTTGTCTTGAGGACGTGAACTACAAGCAACTGCGCATTGAGTTGCCTCGCGGTATAATTAAAGTTGCCTTGCCAGATCTTATACACCAGTGTCCAGCTTGATTTGGTGCTGCATTTTATTGGGGGGAGTTTGGCATTTTTTGTTTGTACGTTACACAAACCAATCAAGCACCTGTAACTTGAGTTACTAAAATGAATGACTAATATATTACTGTATTTTGGATATTTTTGTATTAACTTATATGTTATATTCCTCAGTTACTGAAAAGTGATATTTTTGTAACTCGTTACTTTTGTAATACGTTACCCTCAACACTAGTTGTGAGAATAGTTTTTTATCAGAACTCGCTCCACTATAGATATTCAGTACTGTTGTAGTAAGCATTTGACACTGCCTGCAGAACTAAACATAGATACACATCTCGTGCTGTCAGTACCATAAAGCTGGCCTGTGTGTCACTCTTACCTGCCCCGAGGATAGTGCAACGGCAACAAAACGCCAACAGAGCACGGTCACCAGTGGAGTGCTGACCTTCTATGAAGTTTGCAGGTCAACGTGAGGTCACAACACTGCCCGAGGGCTAACACAGTAGAGGAGGAGCATGCAACATACCAAGTGGAAGTGTCACGCAAATACTTCCTGTAGTGTTTACCACCTGCCGACAAACCTTTAAACAACATCATGGCGGTTTGTGCACATCACATGGAGAATGAGAGAGGACACAACATTATTTAGTCATGCTCAGTCAAAGAAATGTTTTTTTTTTTCTGCGCATGTTTGCTCCATCCGCTTGTCTAACCAGAGGCTCTGTAAACACTGCCACTCGGAGGTCAGTGCATTAGTGCCCTCTGTCAGTCTAGTTTGCAAAAGAAGCCGCTCTAATATGTAGGGGGATATCACAATATGTGAACCAAATACCGGTGTTGGCTACTCCTAATTTATTTAGTATACTAGTATACTGTCTATACCTGTTTATCAGGGCACAGCATTTTATTAACTATATGTTCACTGTTTGATTGAATAAAAATACATAGATCCTAGACCACAGAATGAATAACAAAAATGTTTTTGTTTTTTTTCTTGTTAGACCTTGGATTTTGAATAAACAATTATACTCAAGAGTTGTCTTGACTTGGTCTCATTGACAAAGATGAAAGCCATGAATTTCCCAAAGAGACAACCTCTATTTCACCTTTATAAGACAAATCCTGAAGTGTCTTTTGTCTGAGCGGAATTAAAATGGATTTCATGTGTTTTGACACACTCGAATATCCTTCATTGCAGAGACCCACAATAAGTGCCACTCGAGAATGTGCTGGCAGCTTAACATGGGGAAAAAAACATTGTCCTAGCCTGTACTTTCTGCACAGAATGACACTTGGAGAGTACATCAGCACTTATAGGTTCACTGATGACATGACATGAAGGTATAGATACTGGTAAATTGCATTGTGGACAAGTGGCTTGGTCACTGCTACAGTCGCTCTTGATGAAATACTTTGTGAAAAGGCCAGCTCGTCACATTTGTAAAAGTCACCTTCTATTATCGTGTGTGGCTCCAGCTTCATAATCTTGTTCCGCATGGAAGTGTGACAGGACCAGCTTGACATTTGTAAACAATCTTCCCTCCACTTCTCTGTTTCCATCAGCGTAGCGTCTTTTCAACCAATCAGATGAGGCCACTTAAGAAGTAAGGAAGCAACGACACTGCACTCTGCTTCCTGTTGGCAAATGTAGGTCTGGGCAATATGACAACAAAATACGAATCATGACCTGTGACAATCTGCCAAGTTGGAGAGATCGATGAATATTCAGCGCTTCACTGTGTTAATGCAGCTCTTTACTCAAACACCTCCATTTTCTCTCATCCAAGTAAGTGACAGATATACAGATAATAAGCGTACATTAATCCACCCCTTATGTCACCACACTGATGTTGATATTTTAAGAACTCCTCTAAAACATCTTTACTGGACATGTGAACGTGGCTTTATTCAGGAGACATTCAGCCATAGAAATAAACCCACTATTTTTTTACAATTTTCACATCACGTCACAAGTGGGTGGAATACGCAAGTCGGTAAGTTAACCTTTAGCTGTCAAATTTGAAGTTTCGGAAGCAGTCAAATCAGGATTTGGCAAATTTGACAGGGCCCATTTGTGATGACTAGACAGTGGGGTCAAAGCATCTCTAAGAGTGCAGCTCTTGCGTGGGAAAAGTGGTCCCAGGAAAGAAAAATAAAAGAAAAGGCATGGTGCATGTGGGTGAAGACTAGTGTTATTCTGACAAGATCCGTCACTGGACTGTCTACTGCTAAAGTTGTTGAAAAGTATCAATACAATGTTGTGGCTGACTTACCATGTGTTTAGATCTGTTTCCTATCCCCATTTTTAACATCAATTAGAAATAACAGTTTAGACACACACATTAGATATACAACAGTGTCACAATATAGTTTGTAATCCTGTATGTTAGGTGTGACGAAACCGCAATCAAGACATGAAAGCTCACAAGCTCACACCCTCAGCAGCGCACGCACCGCAACATGAGAACCACTGCGCTAGACTCCAAAGACTGGCTGTCAGCGCTGTCCTGACAATGTGTGGGAGTGGGGCAGTGTTTAATTGGCAGTGAAAATTGAAGTGTGCCAACTCAGAGTGTGAGAAAGTCCTTGCGGAGCATATTGGGAAATGTTCAGTCCCCCATTCATATAAACGAGACTAAATTCAACCAATTTTTGAAATGAATGTATGAGAAACACTGGCTCATTGGGCTGAATTACAGAGCCATATGCCGCTGGTGTTGTTGTTGTTGTTTTTATAGCTCATAATTATAGGCTCTTTCCCACTGCTGCTTCTCATATCGACAAAGCAGATTACTCATATCAGGCGATGACAACCTGACGCGCATTTGCATTTAAAAGATTGTGATTATTGGTTGTAATATAGAGGCATTTATTACTTTGAATACAAATCAAGCTGTACATTATTGCGGGAGAATTTGCTCGGATTTGTGTGTAATGTCGATGTTCTTCTGCTAAAGGGGAAACCCAGCAAGCTTTAGCTATTTCTTGCACATTTCTACTACATATGCATTGAGGGTGAGGGTAGACTTTATTGTCCATTTGACCCGTCCTTCTGTAACAATGAGGCAACCTGCCAGAAACAATGCAGCACCAGGAGAACCTTCTCCAGATCTTGAGCCAGGATCTTGTTCAGGAGCACCCAGGTTTTAGGTTGTTATGGTTGTTTTTTTATAGAATGAACAGTCAAGTTCTGTGTCTTTGTTTCAGATCTACAACTGAATTTGCGGTTCGGGTTAGGTCACATACAGTACGTTTGATTTATTTGTATCGCTTTGTTTTGTGCACATAAAACTGTTTAAAAGTGCGTCACGCTGCTCCGCGATAACATCAAACGCCACAATCAACGGAGATGAGAGACGCTGTGATTGCTATTCATTGTATGCATTGTTTGGATGTCGCTAACCTATTTGAAAACAATGACATTTATCACGCACAATGCCATTAGGAGCACCACACATAAACATTTACCTTAGATACCAAGCGCAGCGTGCACAATGTTTATCCCGGACGTGCAATTCATCACGGCACTCTTCACTTTTCAAATGTACAGCAGCGAGTGTGGTCTTGTGGGAAACCCAGCAGCTGCCAAAACTGCCTCTGAGAGATGACAACCGCGTAGAAACATGGGTAAAAAAAAAAAAAGTGTCCCTGCAGGAGGCAGCTAATGTAGCATGGAGAGGCTAAGGGACACGTTGTGTGCTGTCATTCATTTCCATTAGCGCTAGCCGACGGTGCCATTGGACATATCAATCAGAGGCTGGGTTCGTGTGCACAAGCTGTCGAGTGCCGCGGTGCTACTGCGAGCTGTGACGGACGAAGACAGATGATGCAAATCTACATATACAGGAGAAGTGGTGATTAGCCAGCAAAAGACATGCGGAGGTTTACATAGAGATACCATAACGTAAGGTGGATGGAAAAGGCTATTGAGGAAATTGGAAAGCAATTTGGTTTTAAAATGGATATCTTTTTCCATGTGATTGAACCAAGGAAAGGAAAAAACACAATCTAGTCGAGCATTGTATTGCAAGAAGACGTGTCAGGTGAGACTGATGCTTTGTGCTAACGTTTTGCTGATTATAGCGTGTGGTGCAATGATTGAGAAGGCCTGAGCTATTGTAAAGCACAACATTATAGGTAAGTATAGATGTATGAGTCACCGCAGCAAAGGTTCTCAAACTGGGCAGTTTAGAGTTGAGTTTACCTCATCTTCAGCTCTGTTCATGTTCAGATCTGAAACTTCAAGCACTACACTGCAAAAAGCAATCTTGAAATAAGTCAGTTTATCTTTGATTTGAGACAAGATAAACTATAATAAATAATAATAATAATGAATAATTTAAAGAAATCTGTCAATGGGGCAAGATATTTACACTTAAGCTAAAACACCTACAACAGTTTTATTTCAGGTAAATTAAGATTTTTCATCTAGTTTTAAGTGCGGTAATTCCTTTTATCTTAATTTAAGCGCAGCTATCTTGCCCATAGACAGATTTCTTGAAATGAGACTCTTAAATGAAGGACAAAGTTCCTATTTCAAGAATATGTTACTTATTTCAAGATTACTTTTTGCAGTGTAGAGCAACATTGTGCATACAGTCCATACAGTTTTGAATTTCAAAAACACAATGAAAATTATATTGAAATTATCTAGAGACCCCAAAATCAATCCCCGCGATCCCTGAGGGCCCTGAACCCACTTTATAGACCCTAGATCTAAAGCATAAATGGTTTGAAACTCCAAATAAACTCAATTAATGAAAATTAATCGTCAGTTTATTTGAGTTCAATGCTAAAACATTCAGAGAATCAAAATTGAGTAGGTTATTGAGATTAAACCTATAAGCCAATAAACCTCCACCGACACCAACCACCACTGCAGCACGCTAGGATTTGTAAATCTGTCAATCTCTGATCTCCTCTCGCCTGACACAGATTCTCGAAGTGAGGCAGCAAAATAAATGATGACAGAGACATCATCCTTGTGCTTCTCTGTGTCTGTGGGCGCAGCAGCGGCAGAAGTGGGTTACATGAGCAGAACAATGATGGATCCCGTACCAGAAGACAGGACTGAACGAAGACTAAACTAGGACAAACAGGACTAATTTGCTAGATGCTATGATGGACATGTCAGCCAATCAGCCCCCCGCAGCCCCCAGTGGTTACTGTATTCTTGCAAGCATCAGTCAGGTGTCTTTTCAAAGGGTTATAAATAGTGGCGTGCCGTTCCCCGAGCTGCAGATCTGCCTCATTAAGCCCAATTGGAGCAGTAATTGCTTATAGCAGCGCAGTGAACTACAGCGCTGATGGATAGAGGAGAAGACAGGACTATTTTTGGACAGAGAGCAGGGATGGAGTGAGACCTTTGAGCAGTTTTATCTTACAGTGGCGTGTGTCCAATAACAAATCAACTGCCTACTTAATGCACTTAATGTATGAACCTAATCAGACAAAGGGATATAGTACAGGAGATAAGGGATGTGTGAATCCATTAAAAACGTACCAGCGTGAAAGTAAGTAAGTGCTTTATTTGTCATTGTACAACCGTGCAACGAAATAGTGTTCAGGTGTTAGTCCTGAGCCGCTGCGACTAAGCCGCGCTGCCATTGTGGGCCAACCTGACCAGCATGTTTATGGTCGTAGGGGAAACCGTAGCACCCGGAAGAAATCTGGTTGGCTGCCTTCAGTGCTCCTCTGATCCTCTGAAATGGTGCAACGCCTACTCAGTTTGTCCCTGTTTCAGAGCGTGGTGTCCTGCACTGGTCAGCTCATCCACGTCCTCCTTCCTCTTCCCCCTGCGCGGCTCCCTCCGCTCCACAACAGTCTTTCACCATCTTCTTCTAGGAAGAGCTTAGCAGGTAATCTGTTTTATTCTCCAGTGAATGTCCATTAGCCAGAACAATAGAAGGCATGTGTTGCTTAGCTGTGTGTCTCGCCCTGATACCTCCTCGTTTGTCCCTTCCTTGTTTCCTGTAGCTCCTCTTGTGATGCCTCCACTGTGCTGCACGTGTGGGGGGCTCTTGGTGTCTCTTCAGTGTCTCAGAAGAAGAAATGTGTAGGTCTCAAATCATGTCTTTAGCTCATATGCTATTCAGGACCATTATGGAGTCTTTGCAGTAAAAAAAAAAAATCACCAATCCCCACAAAAACACGGCGCAGACGCACAAAAGTATCCAGTGAAACAATGTGGAACACAGAAACCACAAATGCAGTTTGTCGAAAAAGGCAAAAATGCAGTTGTACCAAGAGAGATGGAGGTTGTTCTTGTTTTGAAAAGAATTGCCTGAAAGATTTGATATCTACAGAATGTAATAGCCAAAACATGCATAGGCCTTTATTTTTGTGTGACCTAACAATGTCTTTTTTGACAGTGGCCTAAAGAGGTTCTCATTACAACAACAATAAGGCTTTTAGAAATTACCACAAAACAAGAGACACAAGAAAAACAATGGCCATGAACAAAAAAAATTGGGTAACGAAACAAAAGGGAATCGCACATTACTGTAGATTATCAATAAGATGCTAATGATGTTTTTCCATTGTTTTTCGTAATGTTTCTGACATATTACATGTTGTTACTCTGTTGCTGTGTCTTTCTGCCCCTCGGCCCCAAGCCCCATCTGCAGACCAGGACCACAGCAAGCCCTCTGGGAATTGTACCTGACAGAAGCACGGCCCAGGTGAACCGCGCTGGTGAAAAATAACCCTATGCTTCATGTAATCCCATAAGGAACAGAGTATGTGACAAAGTTTGGTATATATAGTATTTAAATGAATTGACTGTTCTGTGGAGATTTATATAGTAGTCTCTGTGCTATTTTCCATCTGTCTCAGTAACTGTCGAAAAGAAATAATGAAAAAGTAAAATGTTAAGGCTTAAATCGATTTTTAGCAGGACAAGAAATCAACACAAGATCCAGGCCAATTAGTAAAATGATACTAAACGTTAATGATAAAGATGCCCGGTTGCTTGCAATACACATTTCTTCTTCTACTCCTTCTTAAGGCTGCACCATTGGCCACCACCAATCAATAAATCACTCACACACTACATTCACACGGGCAAGGTAGGCCATGTGCCTACAGTCGGAGCTAAGATTGAAATCGCAGTTTTTTGGATTCATGGATGAACGCTGCAACCACTGACTCACTAACGCCTATGTCTCAACAATTTGTATAACAGTGGGCAATGATACTCGTATGGCTTGACAATGAGGATAAAACAACCAATTGATCAATGTGAAGGAAGTATCAGTTTTGCTTTTACGTAAATATTCAAACATTTTTTACATTAGATTTGATATTTCTTAACCCGTGGGAAAAGTCGAGATTCATTTCTACGCGGTATCAGCACAGATGCACTCACCATATTAATTGCTCAAGTGGACTTATTACGGCTCATATATATACATCCAAATACGCTAATGTGTATGCTAATCTGAATTAACCCCTGTTTAACCCCGCATCTCCATAACTTCACATTTAATCACCGTGTTCATATAATCCACATGTGTTTCTGCCTATTTACCCTTCACTCTAGTCAGATGTATTATGTATCATACATACACCACTCAGACGCAATGACCTCTTTAAGCTTTTCCACTTCACATAAACCATTTCCTTCCATATTCCCTGAACAGAATCACTAAAACAAGTCATCAGTCTAATCCAAGTGCGCAGGGATTTTAATATTGTGAGAATTGTGTTTTGCCAATTTGTTTAATCATGTCACCCTCTTCCTTTACAGTCCTAGGATACTGTACGCACAAAGATGCCTGGTGTACATACTTTTCACACTGGAAGCAGTTATTGTCTTGCCCAAGGACACAACAGCAGCACTGGTGGGCGATTGGATCGTTTATAAACAACAAGTGTGTGGGTACAAAATGCTGCTTACAATAGCTAGAAAATATGAACTGAATTAATCCCATTTTGACAAGGCTATTTATTCATGACGCTAATGGATGCCAAACAAAACCTGTAATTTCATTTAAATAAGCTTTTTACTGAGCTCTTGGTAATTTTTCACAAGAGAAATGCCCTTGTCTGGTGCAGCTGTTTGTCTGCTGACTGAAAGCGGGATCAGAAGGGGACGGCCCGGGAGCAAGGGAATGCAAACAGGACTATTGTAAGGAATAAGTGCATGGGCACCTTTGAGGAAGGTTGTGAGACGGTTCGAGGAAATCAGTGGTTGTGCGTTGTTTTTTACAGTTGCTTTGGACTAAAAGAATGGGGGTTCATACACATTGGTCTCTCCATAAACCTGAATCCCAGTTCTGTTCACAGCCCAAAGTCATCCAGCTTGAACAACCAAAGACAACTGGATTGAGAAAAACCCTTCTGAGGAGGTGAAATGTCCTCAACTCAAACAACCAAGTTCAGTTGATACCTGAGAGCCTATACATAGAAAAGGAAGGAAAGGATTTAATTTGTAAAGCGCCTTTCACAGACATGGTCACAATGTGCTTTACATTGGGATACATTCACTCCACACACAATGGTGGTAAGCTGCTTATGTAGCCACGGCTGCCTTTTGGGGCAGACCGACAGAGGTGCAGCTGCAAACAACTGTGCCAACACTATTCCCTCACACATCATTCTGTCACGGTTATTCACAGGACCCAAAAACAGAACACAGCCGGTAAGTGAATAGTGATTTATTCACACAAAAGGTAGGTGTAAATCTTTAAGATAGAAGTTAAGTAGTGGCTGGCAGGCAGGCAGGTAAGTATGCAGGGAGGCTGGTAAGTAGGCAAACAGGCACATGGACAAACAATGCAAGTGTAAGTAGCACCGAATAATATACAAAACTGGCATTGCGCCAAGGTCACTAACTAGGATGTAGTAACAACGAACTGGTGCAGAGGGATTGAAGACTCAGGCTTATATACACAGCTGCTGATGAAGGTGGAATGGAGAACAGGTGTGCCATCTGCCAAACACGGTCTGGCCAGGCCCACGTCACGCCCAGGAAAGTAGGAGCCGGCCTGCACAGAAGGGAGACAAACACAAAAACCGGGAGATCTCCCAATCCAGGACTGGGTCTTGACACATTCATCCTGGCTTATTATACGGAGTGCCTAAAGGCAAGGCAAGGCAAGTTTATTTGTAGAGCACAATTCATACACAAGGCAATTCAAAGTGCTTCACAGTTGCATAAAATTACAAGAAAACAGATCAAATCAATCAATAAAACATCAACATAAAAATTAATCAATTACAGTAAAAGGCAAGAGTGCAGAAAAAAGGAAACCCACGCAGACACAGGGAGAACATGCAAACTCCACACAGAAAGACTCCGCCCGGGAGCTTCTCGCTGTGAAGCATGAGCGCTTTATTGTTGTTCACTTTATTTGAACCAAGCGCTAAGTTTTGTTGCTTTACATTTGGTAGAATTGCCAATAAATCTGGATAACTTCAATTAAGCTTCAATTACATTTGAAATCTATGTCTTACATAAAGTGCTTCTATATGACACGTCCATGTAAACACGTACATTTACCTGTGCAAAGTGAGTAGCATGTGCAGAAGCAACACCCAGAAGTGGATCAGCAGCAGACTCCATTATGCATTTTTTACTCACACAGCATTCTCTTTTTTACACACCAGATTTGGGGCCTTAAAGGTCCTATATCATGCAAAATCGACTTTTTTGAGTTTTTAGCCATGTTGTTATGCTATTTCCTTATCAAAAACACCCCCAGAGCGGTTTTTGGCTTCATTCACGCAGTTCTAAGTAATCCTCCTGAATCCTGCTCTCTGAGCAGCTGTTCCGCCCTCTCCTGGAAAACGACTGAGCTGTTCAGTTGTGTCGTCACAAAGGAACGGAAGTGCTCTACGTCTGTAATGTAATGCCTTACGGCCTGATTTTTATTTATAAAACAGCTTTTTTTTTTTTTTTTTTTTTTTTTTTTTTAAAACAGCAACTCTCCGACACGTCTGTGCTGTCCCACGACGCTAATCAAGCGCACCCACGGCCTCGGAGCAGCCATGGATCCGAGCATAAGTGTTGTTTTTGAAGACTGAGCTCTTTCTAACCTACTCTGGACACCGCCTGTTCTTTTTCTTACCGAACGATAATGTCACGTATGCGCGTTTGGCTACGAGAGGAACAGGACTATTCAACCTTCCTAAAGAAGAGTGCACTCGCCAGAAGTTGGAATTTCTTTCCGGGATTAAGCTAGCTACTATATCAACCAACCTGATGGATGCTTGGTGAACCTTGGCCAGAATCAAAGTGGATTAACTTTTATAACCAACGCGATCTCATGGGGAGTCCAGACTGAGCGGTGAGTCAATCAAAACGCGTGTTAGCGTGTGTGTTAGCATGTGTGTTAGCCATTTATGAAACTGCTTTGCACATGTCAACTCCTTATAACTGCATTATGTGAAGTAACTTCACTTTTGCAGCAATATTTATATTTATAATACTGTGAATGTGGAATGAGCGGAGAGAGGGGCGGAGTTAACTGAATCGAAGCGTCTTGTCTTCCGGGTAGGGAAATACCCCCCAAAAATACTTATATTTCTCTCAAAAATGAGTACTCCATAGTGATAGAGGTACAATATATCATATATATGCCTATACTTTACTTTGGAATGGCTAAAATAGCATGATACAGATCCTTTAATACTATTCAGGCGACATCAAATGGTAAATGCAACATGTCTACAAAATAGACATGTACAACTAATTTTATTTTTCAGCTTGCACCTGCTTGTAGAACATGCCTTGAGAAATTACTCCCTACTGTCATTGGACAAGACCATAGTTTGATAGTTTGAGTGTCCACAATGCTCTAAGCCCAACCTGTCCTTTGTTTTCACAAGACAATGCTATTCACAGTAGTGCACGCTATACAGAGGTGAGGGTGGAAACTAACAGAGTGTGAAAGATTGTCTCTGTCCTCAAAGTAACCTTGAATCGCCCTCATAATTGCATTTTTCCTATTATTTTTGTCATCCCATATAGCAAAGTTGTTTTTTTTTAAATAAATCTACACGACCCTTTTAAAAATGTGCAGCCTCATAAAAAGATAAATGTTTTGCCCTTGCCCAGTCTGCAATACCACGTCATATAATAAATGAAGGTCAGGGGAGTTTCAAGGAGAGACTAAGCAAATAGCAAACATTGAGACGACTGCGCTAGAGTTTATTAATACACATTTGGGAGATTAATCACTGGCAGCTGGAGAGCCTGTATCCTTCCTGCAGTGGTCCGTGCTCGGGTCACTTTGTTGAGTCTGTTCCAGGGGGTTTCCATAAGCACGAGTTTCCCCCGAAAGTTGAAAGTGAACTTGAAAAATCCCATTGTATTACCTCAAGAATGAGTCTGTGTGTTTATATGAGGCCATGGACAATGTGGGAACAAAGAATCTTGCTCAACAGGAACTTCATGAATAATTTACTATCCCCGTTGATGTTATAGGGGGCAACAGAGGATTCACGAGCTGTTCAGACCTCTGACTGGTACAGAATGACGTTGTGTCCTTGGGCAAGACATATCACCTACTTTACCTAACCCAAGTATCAATGCGTGTGTGTGAGTGGTTGTTGGCTGTCAGAGGGGCCAGCCTAATTTCTATCAGTGGGACCATCACTTTATTCCACATGGTCCGTGGGTGCCGCCATGAATTGTGCCCACCCCTTCACTCGTATTAGTTTACATAGGACAGCAGTCGTCAAGAGAACAGTTACTACACGGACGAAAAGCCGTTTTCAGGCCGCCCACAGAAACAGTGCAGCGTTGACTTGATGCAAATGAACATTGGACATTTCACACAATCGTCATCAATCATATTTTAGCGGCAAACATTTTCCCTCGTAGTGAACGGACTTTGTGTCAATACAACGGAACAGCAGTGCAGGGCAGCAGTGGCTATTTGTAAAGGTTACTGCCCCCACTGAGAGTGAAGAGTGTGTGGTCAATTTGGTGAAGCACAAATCAAAGGATTATTTTATGAATACATATTATTGCACTCTTCCACCTTAAAAAAAAAAAAACTAAACGTTTCATTGGACTACAAACAAAAAATCATAATAGTGACTGAACCAAGGATCTCTCTCCAAGCAGTTGCTCGGTAGATACAATAACTCTCCAGCCCTTTTCAAGAGGCTCACTGAAGGCTTTTTAAATTGAACTGAACCAGGACTAAACTGGGTCAAAGCCATGTACAAACTGAAACGAGATCAGGGCCAACTATAAAAGTGCTGCTGTATTCTCAACCATTCTGTACAAATCAATGCTTTTGTATCATTAAGAATCATCGTTGGCCCATAGTTTTCCACTTCCATTTAGCCTCACTTGCGAAAGTATTTGGCCCCCTTGAACTTTTCGACCTTTTGCCACATTTCAGGCATCAAACATAAAGATATAAAACTGTAATTTTTTGTGAAGAATCAACAACAAGTGGGACACAATCATGAAGTGGAACGAAATTTATTGGATATTTCAAACTTTTTTAACAAATAAAAAACTGAAAAATTGGGCGCGCAAAATTATTCAGCCCCTTTACTTTCAGGGCAGCAAACTCTCTCCAGAAGTTCAGTGAGGATCTCTGAATGATCCAATGTTGACCTAAATGACTAATGATGATAAATAGAATCGACCTGTGTGTAAGCAAGTCTCCGTATAAATGCCCCTGCTCTGTGATAGTCTCAGAGGTCAGTTTAAAGCGCAGAGAGCATCATGAAGAACAAGGAACACACCAGGTAGGTCCGAGATACTGTTGTGGAGAAGTTTAAAGCCGGATTTGGATACAAAAAGATTTCCCAAGCTTTAAACATCCCAAGGAGCACTGTGCAAGCGATAATATTGAAATGGAAGGAGTATCAGACCACTGCAAATCTACAAAGACCCGGCCGTCCCTCTAAACTTTCATCTCATACAAGGAGAAAACTGATCAGAGATGCTGCCAAGAGGCCCATGATCACTCTGGATGAACTGCAGAAATGTAGCTGAGGTGGGAGACTCTGTCCATAGGACAACAATCAGTCGTATACTGCACAACTCTGGCCTTTATGGAAGAGTGGCAAGAAGAAAGCCATTTCTTAAAGATATCCATAAAAAGTGTTGTTTAAAGTTTGCCACAAGCCACCTGGGAGACACACCAAACATGTGGAAGAAGGTGCTCTGGTCAGATGAAACCAAAATCGAACTTTTTGGCAACAATGCAAAACGTTATGTTTGGCGTAAAAGCAACACAGCTCATCACCCTGAACACACCATCCCCACTGTCAAACATGGTGGTGGCAGCATCATGGTTTAGGCCTGCTTTTCTTCAGCAGGGACAGGAAAGATGGTTAAAATTGATGGGAAGATGGATGGAGCCAAATACAGGACCATTCTGGAAGAAAACCTGATGGAGTCTGCAAAAGACCTGGGACGGAGATTTGTCTTCCAACAAGACAATGATCCAAAACATAAAGCAAAATCTACAATGGAGTGGTTCACAAATAAACATATCCAGGTGTTAGAATGGCCAAGTCAAAGTCCAGACCTGAATCCAATCGAGAATCTATGTTGCTTATCGTCTTTGTTTTTGTTGCTCTTTTGTGGCTTTTTTTGTTGTGTTTTTATCTTTATTTTCATCTCGTTTTTGTCACTATTTTGATTCTTTTTTCATGAAACTTTTATTTGGGTAATGCCGAACTGGAGCATCTGCTCAGTTAAGGCGGGGGTTAAGAGGTTAATAAACCAACAAGTCCAAGTGGAAACATCTCTGACTGACTTTGCATTATCGGTGTGACATATTCTCCGTTATGTCTTCATCTCAGCATCCTAAACAGGCGTACGTTGCCTACAGAAAAACTCCCCTCTCTGTTTTTCTCTGTCACTACCATCACTCGCTCCTCTTCCTTTTGAAATCACAAATGGCACTAATGTCCTTGGGCTTCCTCTTCTGTTCGTAGAGGTTCAGAAAGGTTCACATCAAACTCATGAAAATGTTGCTCCACTATGGGCAAAAAATATGCATCGCTGACTCCGGACAGATTATGACTGTTTTAACATAATTTGCCCAACAGTAAAAAGACACAATTATTCAACAAATTAAAAGCCCCCCTACACTTTTAATTATCTGTTAAATGGAATTTCATTTCAGCATTGGCTCGAGGTTAATTCACCAACACATGCTAAAAAAAAGTTAATTTCCCCGAAAAATGTATTTTTAAAACATCTTTAACCTAATTTTATTAATATAACTTGAGTCGTTTGAACATGACTAAAGACAAAAATAATTTGAAAGCCTGTTTATTATTTGTTTCCTTGTTTTGTGGTTTTTAGCTTAATATCTTATCTTGTGTTTTCATAATGTGTACTTGCTCATATGATGTTATATTTTATCCTTATTGTGAATATATATTTCAGATATGGCAGATATGGCAAATTTCCCTACGGGGACAATAAAGTATACAAATACAAATACCCCAGCTCGAGGCCACGCCACCCCAGTTCAAATTCAACTACAACTGCTTTTAGTATGTTTGCGTTTAATTGTAAATAAACTCTACTTTAGGGCTGTTGGACCCACACTGACTGTCTGGCTTTGTTATTGAAGCTTACCTGTAGTCTACAACACCTTGCTAGTGTTACATAAACATGATCAAATCATCCTAATGCTATTGGGTGTGAGCATTCAATCATCCGCAGTGAGTTAATCTGAGAGGTCAGGGTTCAACGATGAGTTAAACACTCAATTATTCAGATTGTCCCATGTTCACGGTCAGGTCACAGCGGCCAGCCACATATTGACCTGGGCCTCACAGACAAATCATGCAAGCTTTCAGACAATTTAGTTACAATGTTTTGTCAGTGTGCGCTTTGGTACGACACTGGACCCTTTAATCCACAATGTGGCTTTACAGAAAAAAAACATCTTGCACATAAAATAGTTTCAGGACCAATTTGTTTAAAGGCCTTTTGTCGGGTCAAATTATTTTTGCCCCATAAAAGTATGTTGTAAAAGAGGTGGGGTCAGCCCTATGTTCCCCAGTACCTTTGTTCCCCAGTACCTTTGTTCCCCCACTTCTATTGATTAAGATTAGGCACCAGCCCACTATCCTTAAGGTTAGTGGCTAGGGCAGAGTCAGGGTTAAGCTGCTTGATATATGTATGAGACATTTCAGTCTCATGACTTGTGATTGGTTGAAGTACCAACTCACCAACGGAAAAAAAATCGCACCCGGGGAACATAGGACCCGGGGAACATAGGTATGCACCCAAAGAGGTAATTTGTTTATGGTCAACCCAATCGTCAATTCAACCTGGATAGCCTCAAACAGACAAAAGCAGTGATTAGAAAGATTCATTGCCGTATGTATATTTTTTGGCGATCAAATCCGGCAGTAGACATGGATATATGTGTCAGTAAAGTGTCAAGGATTTTGTGATATTATATGTATTACTTTGGTATTGTTGCTAAATTTGTGTTGGTTGAAATGTTAACTTCTTAAACCTTGAGTTGATGTTGGAGGCCGAATGTCAACGGTCTCCTGTTTGTTTTGGTTAAGGCATTGAAGCTTGACTTAAGGACATCTGGTTTTGTGGTAAACATTTCTTATCAGTCATACCATTTTTACGATCTCCACAGCATCCTGGACCAAGGTGAATTAGTTGTAGAGCCCCTTGGGAGTTAGTCGGAGGAGAGATTCACATGACCTGTTTGACTTGCCTTCCTGAGCTCAGGGAAGGAGGAGTGTACCTATCATTTACTGTGAAGTGTGTAAGGAAAGTGGGCGTGTGATTATCTGAATAAAAGCTTGAACGGGGAAATGAAACGTTGGGTATTGAAGAATTTTGCAGCGCTGGTATAGGTTGCAAAATTCCGTGACAATGCCTCCTTGCAAGTAAAAGAAAGGCTCTGGTGTTTTTTAATCTGTATATTTCTAAGAGAGAAGATAACAGAGCGTTTGCCGAAAGTTGTGTTGGAAGCAGGTGTTAATGCCCTGACATAAAGGTAGTATGGATGGGCAGGTTAGAGTTAGAGATGTCTTCCCTGGAGCCTTGACACTGGTGGTGGTGTGGGAGACCTGTGAAGAATGCAGAAGGGAGGAAGAAGAGGCGGAGACGGGGTGGAGGTGGGTCGCAGCACTGCTGGGAAGCGGACGAACCATAGATGTTGGAGGCTTAAAAGCTGACCCGAAGGCGATGATTGGCTGCTATGAATGTGTGTCTCTGCGCTTATAGGCTGAGGTGGAGGTGTGACCCTCACGGACACGATCATTGGCTGGAGGTAGGTGATATTGAAATTAGTCTCCCAGGTTGAATTTCCGTTAAAGCTTCATTATGCGATGAAGTCATTTTTACTAACACTAGTTACAACTGATGTGACTTTGGGACCGATAAAAATAAACAGGGGAAAACTTCTTTATATAGGATGCAAATCAGTCACCCTGGTCCACCTCTAAGACAACATTCCCCGTTGGGACTAACATGGCAGCTTAAACTTATCTATTTTGCCCCAGCGCCAGGCCAACCTCTCATTAAGTCCCACTTCTGTCAAGCTTTTTCCTCTTCTCGCTGCATCAATCACTGGTATCGATCCTGCCGCGCCCCGGTGTGGTACCTGCTCTACCTGCCTGAGCGTAAGTGGGACGGATGGCGGTGCTGACATGATATTTCAGCTTTTTTTTTTTCACTGACAGCTGTGTCCCCTGCGGATGGAACAAGGTGAATCAGCGACAGGACAGGCAGCTCCTAAATGGAAAAAGTCTCTCTGGAGGAATTACCCAGGATTAATTTGTTCATGCAGCAGTGGCATTAAAAGTTTAAACCAGCCCTGGTTGATTTCAAAGACCTTTCCTGTGCAGTGTCAAACAATGGAAACTCATAAAACAGTGTGTGCGAAAGGGGCTGTAAATCCCTTCTGAAGAGATTTGTCATGGTTTTATACCGTCACACTTTAATCTCATGACAGGTTTAGAAACTCGTGCCTTGCAGACGCCATTTTGGATCCCTGTCAGATCATGTAACAAGTGTCACATCTGCCAGGAATTAAAAGCACTCTATCATTCAAAAACATGATGTAGTTTGCAATTGAATTTTATTATATTTAATTATACAAAGTATAAAAATAGAATGGGTTGAAATAACTTTAATACAGATGTGGGTTCAGGCTGGGGGGTTGGTTATTCTAGGGTGGAACCATGTCAGATCATGCCTTTGAGGCTTTAATCTGAAATGTTATTATGCACTGAACACTAGTTTGTGATAAAAAATAAAGTAACGTTTATTTACAGTATATAGCACCTTCACAAAATGACAATAGAAATACACAGTACAGTTATATGATGGTCATAAAACTACCCTTAATTTACTGGAATTAAAACACTTTCCAAAACAAGTAGTTAAATGCTCTTAAAACATCAACTGAATTAAGCAAATGAAATTGAACTTAATTGTTATTGACCCTTTGCCTTACTCTCGCTGAGTAGGGTGCCCCCAGGGGTGGTTGGTCAGATTTCTGGGATGGCCTTTTCCCTCCTGTCCCCCTCTTAGATATGCCCCTACTTTAAAATGATGTTTAAACTTGTTTTAATCTAAAATATGGATGATACTAAAACTTTAAACTTACACAGTTCAAACACTCGTTAAAAGTTTCGAGTCTAGATAGGATTTCAATCGTTTTGGCAGAAAGCTGAAAGTTGTTGATGCTCCCAGGCCTCTGTAGGTGTGCACGTGGCCCTGCTCCAACAACTCAATGTAAAAGGAGTCTGTGTATTACATCATGTAGCTGCATGTCATGCATACTCGCAGTGCTTAATACTGTCACAAACATAACTCATGCCTTAACTGAAACTCAGGGAATTGTCTGGAAAATATGCATGAAATTTCACCATAATCAAAGTACAAAGGATTGAAATGGGCAGTAATGATTTTCTCAGCTACTATGCACTGAGGTATGGTAAGCTACTGCAGTATACTGTATAGACTAGATACGTCTACCAGCTAGTCTATACAGTAGACTAGACTACCATCAGTCTACCCAAGTTCTGAGCCATAAGCCCCTTTGTGTTCTGCCCAAGGACACAGCAGCAGTATTCAGTGTTTGGATGAATGCTGAGCCACTGTTTATTAACTTCTTAGTGGTGACTTTATTTCTAAATGTTAAAAACACAAAAAGATTCAAGCAACAAAGGCCATACTAATGATCATTTGACCTCATAAAACGCTCACAGACCATTTATGCTCAGAGCTGGAACAAGCCTCACAAAATTACATTTCTCCATTTCTGTCACCAGCAAAAATAGATACTTTATACATGTATGTTTCTACGAGATTTGATGATATAAGAAGAACACTCTCTTGTTTGCCTTTTGAAGCTCATTCTTCTGCTCTGAAACAAAGCCTCTCCTGTCTAATTAACAGGTATCAGATTGTGCAAACAGCAGCAATGTAAATATCTTTATTAGAAACGTCAGTGTGTTATTTTTCACCTCCGGCACAGACTGCTCGCTCCACAGATAATTATTCCAATCCAAGTCCCAGTGATTAAATATGCAAATGAATTTTATTTCTGATTGCCGCACAGTAAGTACTGCTCCATCTCTGTTTTTCACACAGGACTTATAAAAGGGTCAGTGCAAATTACAGCTGTCCAAATAAAGATGAAAATGTCTGCCAATGCATTTTGTTCCAATCTGCAGCTTTAAGATGTGAAAATAGGTTTGTTCCCGAGGAGCCTCTCCCTCCACTGTTGCTGTTCATAATTAAGTGCGATTCCTGATGTCAAACTCATGCCAGGCAAGAGGACAGGCTTTTTCTGAAGTGGTCTTTACGTTTGAAAGCACGGAGACTTGGCATTTTGATGATTAAAAGAAATTCTTACATTGTGTCACGTTATTTAAATGTCATTAAGAAAGGTTAGTCAATGGTGTGTTCCAATAATCAGAACAGGTCAGACTTGGGTCATATTTTTTACACTTGCATCCAGATGACTGGGATCAATAACTTTTTAAAAACATGGATCTCACATGTTGAATTTTATGCTCTTTTCTTATCAGCTAAATACTGTATGTTGAAATACACTGTGCATGCAGTTATGATAGGCCCTCCAACAACAACTTGAATCCCTCTCTTGAAAACTTAGAAATCTAAGGGTCATCAGCGACTTAACAAATCCATAATGTCAGCAGCTTTTTTTTAATTAAAAAACAAACATTAATCAAAGGTATTGTGTCTAAACCAGGCTTTGAGAGACTAATCCATGTGTTTGTCTCCAGCAGGTTAGACTGTAACAGCTCACTCTCTGGCCTCTCTAAATGGACTGTGTGGCAGCTGCAGTACATCCTGAACACTGCTGTCCTGACTAGAACCAGGAAGTACAACTCTACAACAAAGGAATGAACTAGATTAGTTTAAATGTAAATAATCGAAATTTGAATTGTTTTAAGATGTATTGGGAAGTTGACAGATTATTTCACTTGTTCTGAGATGTTTCTGACTTTGTTTCAATACATTTCGTCATTATTTCAGGTAATTTTCTTTGCCAGTGGGGTAAGAAAATTGGGTCTTATCCCATTGGCAGTTTTGCTTTCTTATTTCAAGCGAGATTACCTTAGAACTAGTCTGAAATGTCATCAAACTAAAGTAAACTTGGTTAGATCAGGACAAAAGTCTAAATGAGTGACACCCGCTGAAAACAAGATGCATTTCCTCACTTCAAGTCATTTTAGGGTTAGGGTAAGGGTTAAGGTTAGGGTTAGGTTTGGCTATGACTAAGCGTATTATTAATGGCCTATTAGTAGGTTAACAGATACAAGTATAATAAGCATTGTGTTAATACTTTACAAGCATATTATTAATGCTTATTAAATCCTTATTAATACTTAATGAGCACACATAACAGCTCTGCTTGTGCCTCTTCATGGTCGAGCACCAAAGTACGTCTCTGATATGTCTGATATTTGGTCATGACGCAGTAACTTGGAATGTTCTGCAGTGTGACTTTTAGGTATGCTCTTTATCACTCATATCATTCTGTAACAGCCCCTCCCCGTGGACTTACCGAGCCACTGACCTCATGTAACTCTGAAAACACAGGTGCGAGTTTCGAAAAGCCGCGATCTGTCACCAGGAGGAGGCGTCCCGATGAGAGGAAGGGCCACTTTGCATTCATTAGTGCAGAGCAGTGGAGTGGAGCTGAGCAGTGAAACGCATGGATCATAGGCTCGTATCTGTCAGACCGCTCAGTGCCAAACAAATCAAGCCTCTGGTACAAGCCATTTTTATTGAGATGTAGACACTTTTATAGACAGCACTAGAGTGGGAAACAACTCATTTTTGTGATTTGAGCCATTTTCAGAATCCTAATAATGAATGATGGCAGTAATTGTATCAGTGTTGCATTGCCAATTAAATACAGAGGAGAGATTACAGTAATTAGAAAATAATGAACGACTAGTGCTAAAGAACAAAATATCCTAATATTATGTAACAAGTTCCTCTTCACAGTCGTGGTCTAATAGGATATAGCCTGAAAGTTTATCATATCCACATTTATTCCCTGAATCGTGTCTCATTGTATTGTGAAATATAGAGCCACAGTCACACAAAAATATGTACATACTATATAATACAAATCCAGGAAGATGATCCAATCCAGGATAACTTAATTATCAATAGAAATATCTTTAATTTTTATAATGGCCTGTTAATCTGTAGCAAAAGCCTTTAAACATCTGTCTTTGGTTGTGGTCACCTCAGGTCTGGCACACAGTTAGTGACTGATCCAGATTGAATTATAACCCAGCTGTTTGCCTTTTATTTGTCACTAACAGATGTGTTTTGTGGCTTTCGTCCTGGCAGGATGAAGGGGATACGTCATGTTGTTTTTGACACCTCCTGAAACGCCCCTGAGGATCACTGCCTTAGACCAGAACAACCCGACTGCGCCGTCTTATACTGTTCTGCCCTGTGTTTTCCAATTAGCCTGAACAAGACTGCTGACTATAGATAACAATAGTGCGGCTTGTATCCCCTTAAGAGCTCAATGTAAGACCTTTATTACCGCAATGATATCCAGCACCCCGAACAGCACTTCACTCTATAATAATACTCTCTCCACTACTTGTACTACTACTGCTGTATTATCAACACTTACATCAGGGGTATGCGCATTTGCTGGATGGTGGGCCTATTTTTCCCTATAGTTTAACAGCATCTGATCTACGCAATAAATTGTATAATGATAATAAAGTTCTGTGGCTTCTCCAAGGATTTAAAAAAAAGAATAGAAATATTTCAGTCCTTTAACAATCAGAAATGTAGCCCTTGAAGCTACCCCTGGCTTAAACTGTAGTGTGATAACTTTCTCTTGTAAAGTTAGTTTTTGTTGTTGTTCATACTGTATGCTACAATTGTAAGAACCATGTCTGCTCTGGGTTGACTGATGGAAGCCAGGCTGTCCATCTGTGCCTTCAGCCGCTCCGACCAGCATCATGCACTACACTCACACATCCAGAGTGTTGTGTCTTGCCTAAAGACACAACAACAGTATGCCCCAGTCAGACTTGGGATTTGAACTATGACTCTTGAACCTGAGCCACTGTCGGCATTAATAACATAAGACTTCTTTTACTTCTATTTTCTTGCTATTACAAACTATTGGTGTTACTCTGTAAACCAATAAGACGAGGCCAACTGAAGGGAGAAACAAAACAGACACTGAAGTTGAGTCCAATTATAATTTATCTTCCTTCAGTTTTCTTCGTGAATACACAAAATACATAAGGCATAAAATAATCCATATGTTGCCACTCGTAAAGAAATAAAGTGTTCAAGTTAGATCACATTCATTAGCACCACAATCAGTCAGGCACGGGGGGCTGGTTTCTCAACTGGAACCCATGACTGTAAAAGTGAAACTCGGAAAATTAGAATATCGTGCAAAAGCTTTATTTATTTCTGTAATTCAACTTAAAATGTGAAACTAATATATGATATAGACTCGTTACAAGCAAAGTAACATATGTCAAGCCTTTGTTTGTTATAATTTTGATGATTATGGCTTACAGTCAATTTTCAAAATATTATAATTTTTATTTATTTTTTATTTGGGGTTTTTACAAGCGGAGCAAGCAATCAAAATTATAACAAATAAAGGCTGTACATATTTCACTTTGCCTGTAGTGAGTCTATCATACATTAGTTTTACAGTTTAAGTTGAATTACAGAAATGAATGCACTTTTTATCAATATTCAAATTTTCCCCTGTATATGTTTATGTATTTATTTATGTACGCATTACAGAGGCCTTTGATAAAATGACTAGTTATGAGGGACAAAAGCAGAAACGTCCCTGTTCAGTAACAATTGTACATTGCATTCATTGTCAATAAATATCGTCACGTGATTAGACCAGGCCTATTGTTGAAAAACCAGCCCCTCAATTACAGTTATAAAATAAAATAAAACACACAATAGTAGAAAGTTTACAAAAACAACACAGTGGTTAGTGGTCTACAAATAGACACTCAAACATGGTGTTTATCTTTAGCATGTGCTTCTTTCAAGACAATACATCTTTAATGATATTGCTTTAAAGGTCAAAACGTACAAATAGCCCCGTCTTTAAAAAAAAGTCAAGACTTCATAAACTCAGGGCAACATTAAAACACAATGACACTGCGACCTAAGACAGATGGCCATGGTTTTCTCAAAGGCTAAGATAATGTAATAAGGTACTTTGTGAAAAGTGTCTTAAAAAGTTACAATTATAGCTGTAACATAAATAAATGGTCTGATCGTATTAAAATTCATGCATCAAAAAGTAAAAACTTATTGACAAAGTACAAAAAGCAAAATCTCTTTACAAAAATAGCAGACAGTGTGACAAGGCACTCATCGTAGCACTGTTTTTGCTTCAATGTTTTTTGTAAACTGACATTTCAACCCTTGCACAGCCAAATGGAGTCAACGCACACATGTTTTTGTTTCCGAGTTCTTATTTCTCTATATATAAAATAAAAAAAGATTTCCGTTGTATTTCTTGAACTTATTGACATTTACTGGCTGTGTGGTGGAAAGTGTCCGGGACCAGGGAGAGCAGATGTGGTACAGTTAATGGACATAAGGTCAGTGGCTGCGGCGCTCGGGTCCCGCAGCGAAAGCCTTAAAAGACTGTGGCGCTTGTGTTTCAAATGTCCCAGCTGTCACTGAAGTACTCGTCCTCCTCCTCCCCCAGTCCATTTTCCATAAGGTCATCATCCTCCAACTTATCCATTTCATCATCTCCTCCATCTTCGTCTTTTGGAGCTGAGTGAGCATCGATTGCAAAGTGGCTTTCACATTTTGAACTTCTTTCTCCAGAGACTGTGCGAGAGTCAGAGTCAAGGAAATCAACAAGTGAATTTACATGTAAATAACAGCAGACCCCCCCCAGACGAAAATCAGGAAGGCGTTTGACACTTGTGGCGCTGAATATTCAATGGTGGTGGTGGCGAGGGAAAGGCTCAAATCAAGCTAACATTGTGGATCACAGGGACAGGTTGTGTCATATGGGGTTACAGTACCAAGCAGATAAATACACAGTTCAAGTATGCGACTTACTTGTCAGGTGTACATCTACAGAGCTAACATTTTGTTGGTGAGAAAATACTACACTAATCAAAAATGCCTTGTGTATGAAATGCGCGGTATAAATAAAATAGCTTTGCCTTGCCTTATTCAAAGTATGTTTAGATGCTATGACAGTTCCCAGTAGTCCTCAGAAGATTCAAAGATCACAAAGTATGTTTTTGATGAGTGAACAACATCGAAACAAAAAGTTGTTTGCACAAAATGGCCACTTTAACATCTTAGCCTTAAAGGGATACTTCGGGATTTTTGACATAGGGCCTCATTTCCTAGTTATCCAGAGTGTTGTTGATGTCTGGAGATATTTTTTTCTTAAATTCATGCAGTTCTTATATTTGAAGAGTCTAGTTGTGCTAGGCTAGAGCAAGGCTAACGCATTTCTATGGTAAAGTCTAGCCTGCATTAAAAAACAGTCTGACCCACTCCACAGTGCACTGAGGTAAATCACTTATAACACCAGACTAACACCAACGATATAAATTTCTGTGTTAATAGAATAATTTTTTAAATATAACTGACCTTGTATCACATGAATTACTGCATTTTGAGGGACTATTTTCTCGCAGATCACTCCGCCTCTGCGTTAGCTTACAGCCACGAAGCTGATGCTGCTCAAATATGAGTTATTTTAAATGCAAAATGGTTAAAATTATTACATACTGAGATATGTTCTTACCTGAGCTTAGACGAGTTGATGCGTACCTGTCTGGTCTTTGTGTGTGCGCTCAGTCACACAAACGACCAAATATGTTGTTAGCATTTGGCCTCTCCAGCATATTCCTATAGCTCCAAATGGGGGGTGAAGTTGGAAGCGACCACGCTCTTCCACGGGCACAAAGACCAGACAGGTACGTATCAACTTGTCTAAGCTCAGGTAAGAATATATCACAGTATGGAAGAACTGTGTGCCCTCAGTCACGCAAAACGACCAAAGATGTTGTTAGCATTTGGCCTCTCCCAGTATATTCCTATAGCTCCAAACGGGGTGAATCGAGAAGCGATGCATCAACTCGTCTAAGCTCAGGTAAGAACATATCTCAGTATGGAAAAACGATGGCCTGTTCCTTTAACTAAGTGCATTTTCTCCAGTTCAGCTTTACAAAAATCAACAAAACTCATTTAAACAGACATTTTTCCTCACTTTGTAGCCGCATTGTCGTCACTTTATTTTACTTTTCTAATGTGTTTTCGTCACATTTTTATCACTGTTTTGTCACTTTTCTGTTACTCTTTAGTGTCTTTTTTGTTGCATTAGAGTGTTGCAGACAAGTGGGATTGGCAGGTAAAGTGAAGACCCAACAAGAATCTCTTCGTATAGGAAACATCCAGACTGAGCGTTTGATTTTGACGTTTGTGGCTCCTATGATTGCTTTTTGATGCAACACTTCAAAATGCACATAGCAATAAGACGATTGAAACGGAGCTAATGATCGTTGAGCTTTCAGACTAAAATCAGGGCAAATTTCGACACTTGTGGGCTGGGACGGTTAATGGTAATGACAAGGGACAGCCCAAAAACCCCAGATGAAGTTATCAGCCGTCAATTTGGACCCCGTCAAAAACAGATTACCCGGACGGATCATCAAGTCATAGACAATTTAACCCCAGTGCGATTCAGTATTCATGATTTCATCTCATCTTTGGGCTTTTCAGGAGGCGAAAGGAGAAGCTCAATTATTCATGAGGCGTCGGTTGAGACGGGACAGAGGGCGTCATCGGCGGGGGATTGTTTAACCTGGTCGCGGAATGAAATTAATGGCGCGAGTGTCCGGTTTCAAGTGGCGAATCAGAGGGACAGCACAGAGGCGGCAGATGGGGCCCGGCGGCTCATTTTTACTGTGAACGGACACAGATTGTCCTCATTTATAATTGAACGCCCGTTAAAGAGCTGCTCATGAATACTGCACGCCACAGGACGGCTTTAAGACGGGACCGTCCCAATATGAAGATGAAGTTATGCCAAGATGCCCAGAGAGGTGATAACATCTGACGCAAAACCACGCAAATGGTCTATTTTTCATGATGCACAGTATATGCAAAGAACAGTTCACAATGTTAAGAGTAAAATAACAAATTAATTCAGTTTAAAGGGGGGGTATTATGTAAAATCGACTTTTTCAAGCTTTATATCATGTTATTATGTCATTCCCTCATTAAACACATGCCTGGAGTGTTGCCTTGGCTCATTCACATATTTTTGAGTAATCAGTAAAAACTTAGACGGCAGCCATTTTAGGTGTAGCTATGCCTCAGTCCTCCTAGGAACGCCCCCACCTCCTGGAGACGCCTCTGGACCTTTTGTCACCAGCCAAGCCACCAACCACTGCTCCTCAGCTCAGCAGAGGCCCCTCCCCGCACAGTAGTGTTGTTTAGATGCCACAGCAGTGTGCTGAAGGGGGCGTGTCGGAAAGCTTCTTAAAGAGACAGAGGCCTATTTCAAGATGTTCAGTACAGCCATTTTGAGAGAGCAATTTTATTCAAGGCAGTTATTTTAATTTACTGCATATACAGACCAACAGAAGGTTACGTCATCATTGTAGTATGCTATAGACTGGTGCTATGTGATTGAAAAAAGCATAATACCCCCCCTTTAAGAGTAAAATAACAAATTAATTCAGTTTAAATTATCTAATAGTCGCTACATAAAGGCAATGATTAAGTATCGGTATTGTGGGTTCTCCTCACAATACACATTTTATTATGTTCTTGCATTTCTTCATGTTAACCTCTTAACTCCCACCTGTACCAAGCACTTTTTCTCCAGTTTGGCATTGCCGAAAAATATGTCAAAGTGACGACATGGCGGCAACAATGTGTGGAAAAAGATCCATTTAGAGGAGTTTCGTAGGTCTTAGCTTTTAAATGAGGTGTTACTCTGGCCTATAGGCTGTAAGGTTTGGGTAAATATTGTGACACTTGTTGATATGTCTGTCAGATTCTCAAAAACAGCAGCACATTGTTTGAAGTCTTGCCGAAGAATAAAACCAAATCTGAATTTGATGCTAAAAATGTAGTGTTTTGTCATCTATGGCTTTTTGTGTGTCGCTCTCATTTAGTTTTAATGTTATTTCAATAAGAACTGCTGGAGCTAAATGGATAAATACTGACATCTTTGCATGTACCTTTTCAATCTTCTTGTGCCACTTTCTGTAAACGGCTCCATTTAGAAAATTGTGCAATGCAGATCAAGAGAATTTGGATACTTGATATTTGAAAGCGACCTCTTTCCACTTCCACACACACAAACACCAACAATAATATCTCTGTCCTGTCCCCCGCTCTCCTCATCGCAGGGACTTCAAAAAGTAGAGATGAGTGACATGCGGGGAGATGGGAGCAGAGAGGTGCAGCGGAGCGGCCCAATCTGTGTCTATCTCTGACTGCCAGGCTGCATCCATCTCGTGTGGACATGTGGAGGGCCAGGCTGACCCTGCCAGCACAGCGGGGGCCCAGCCTCTAATCAGAAGTGAAAGAGACAGCCGCACTGAAGGACGTCGAAGGCATACAAGTAAGTATTTTGTTCCTAATGTACAGTGAACAGACAATATAGAGACCACCCGCTTATTTTTCAGCAGTGGTTATGTTTTTGTTATGTTTTAATAAAGCCTGTCCTTCCGAGAGTACTGTATATATTGTGATGTTCTTCTTACATCTACTAATATTTGTACATAAAAAAATACTTATATGCATGACTAAACCAGGTTGATTGAGCTTTTTAAACCCGCTTTAGTTCTGATTTGATCTCGATTCAGGCCTATTAATATTTTATGTGGTGATACTTGGTGGGAAAAGTTTGAGAATTATTGACCTATTTCATCGATTTCCAAAGGGCACTGACTTGAGCAACACTAGGATTACAACATAATTACGAAATAACAATCGTAGTTACTCTCTCCATCTCTGACTGACATTAGGAGGAGCAGCATCACCAGTCTATTGTTCATCTTTTGAAAGACTTCTCTCACAAGAGCTGGAGTTTTAGAGATGGCCCTGGTAAGTCTAGACATCAGAATGTATCGCCTGGTCACATTCAAATCATTTCACTGCTTTTATGAACACATATAACTTTCAGGACACAAATGTAAATCACCTGCTAGCCCCATATACCCAACTTGCGAATAGGTGCCAAAATGCGTTTGTTAATTAATCATTTCTCCTATGAGTTGTCACAGAGTTGCGCCTGACCATGTCTATATCTAAAGGAGACGAAACTGCAAATCGAACCACAAGAAAGCAAGTCTAGTGGGACATTTTCCCCGCTGGAACGCTCCCTCCGTCTTGTCTTGATTCTGAGCAGAGGGCAGAAGAAAAAAAAACACACCAATCTATTTTCAATCAGGTTTCTAATTGGCTCCGAAAATGACGTTTTGTGAGCCATAATCAGCCTGAGCAGCTTCCTTTGAGTCGTTACGGTGGGTATTGTAAATTTCACCTGCGGCTGAATGAGCTCAGGGGGCAGTGGGCAGGTCGGCAGAGGGATGGACATTAAAGATAGGACAAGAGTGAACTCATTACAGTGACATTTCTCTATCTTCCTCTGCCTTTCCTATTGGCTTTAGACCAAGAGTGAATAGAGGCTATATCCTCGTCCGCTGTATTGTTATGTTAAAGCAGCACAGCCCATTTATGCTATCATTAAACTAATAGCTAACGTGTGTGTGCTAGCATTTGCAGATTAGTCACTCGGCATGAAAATTAATTAAAATGCCTATAAGGTGTTTTCAGTGCTATTTGTTATTTCTGCATGCAGGTAGTATTCTTGATTATACTGAAAAACAAATACAAGAGCAAATTTAGCCCAAACAAAGGTAAAACCCCTAATCAACTATAGTGCTTATAGACTTAGGATATGAACGGAGCAGTCTCATTATAGTGACATCTCCCTCTCTCCCTAAGCCCTGTCTATATTGGCCAGGAGTGAAAGAATGGCAGTTACATCCCCTTCCTCTAATAATCTCCCCCAGACTTCAGGTCCGGGTATGGACGTCCCGCCAGTCGACACACCCCTTCAGATCCCGGTTTATCTCGCTCCTTTTCAATGCCCCCGGGAACGACAGATGAGGCAGGTTTTCCCTTAAAAGGTTGAGAGATTGGGGACTTCATGCAGTCAGCCCAAAGGCAGGTGGGATGTGTATTTTATCGAGCTGGAAACTAGGACCCAGTGATAAATAGACACAGAGGTGCGGTTTAGTTGTTATCAGGCAATACAATAATGCAATAAGATTTTTTGTTTTGTTTTCCAGAAGGGATTGTGGTCATTGTATTTAGTCTTTGAATAAACCAGTTATTAACCTCTTACCCCCACCATAACCAAGCGCATTTTCTCCAGTTCGGCTTTACCCAAATCTAAAAGCCTCTGGACTGCAGAGCAACAGTGTAATGCCTCATTTGAAAGCTAAGGCCTACAAAACCGATTGTCACATTTTTGTGTCACTATTTTGTCGCTTTTTTGATGCTATTTTGTAAATATTCAAGTTTCACCTTGTTTTGGGGGTTAAAGCTCAATAAGTCAGGTTAAGAATTAGATATAACTTAATCAGATCCTTAAAAAAAAGAAAAAGAAAAGAAAATAATAATAATAATAATAATAACAATAATAATAATAATTGCCACCACAATGTGAGAAAAAAAAGCATTTTTTTGATAATCCATTTAGAAGTTACAACTTCCCATTTAATTGTATGAAGAAATTAGGAATCTATACCATATTGTGACGATTAGGAAGTTATGTTTTTTATCCATTAAACACTACAGGCTTTGAGAATCCTGTGAGGCCATTGCAAACTTAGCCGTAACTTGTTTAAAGGATATGAGTTAAGGGTTGGTCCCGGTTATGGATGGCCATCTGTAGTTCTTCCTCCAGAGTCATGAGTCGGTCACTGATGAGCTCACACTGCTCCGTCAGGTCTCCGGCCCCCGCCTCGCTGCCCCCGTCCTGCAATCAGAAGAAAAGGTCATCAAACTACAATGCTCAATGTTAGCCCAGGTTAATGTACATTCATTTGTGGTGGGAAAGCATCAACATTTGATTACAGACATTCAAGGCTATTTACTGAGAACTTAGATTCAGAGCACGCTCTTACTTGAGCTTATACACTGCCTGACCCCAAAAAAAGTCACACAATCAAACTCACTTTTTTTTGGGTCAGGCAGTGTATTAATGAAGTTATGTTAAAAATTTTATTTGTATGTTTTGTCCCAAATGTTCAATGTAAGCCTTAATATATGCAATTTTGTGTAGTTCTAGGGCCAAATGTGGCCCTCAGACAAATGTTTGGCCCTTAGGCTTTTTGTGAATTGGCACACATCTCCAGAGATAGTAATTTTGACTGCAAGTTTGATCAGTTCCCACAATTAAAACCTCATAAAACCAACATTTTACTGTGAGACAGAGCTGGAATCAAGGTTCTAAGCCTAAATGAATGTGTGGGCACGGTTTAAACCTCTTTTAAATGCACCCGGTGAATGTTTCACTGCACTGACCACTGATCTTTGGCCCTCCACAGCGTATACACTTCGATATGCGGCCCTTGATTGAAAGAGTTCGGACACCTCTGTTGTCGACTATTATAGTATGTATGTAAAACTAAAGTGAATGTGTCACTGATCGAAGTGCTCAGACAGATGCCTTGAGTAAATGAAGTCAGACCAGTCTCAGTCTGATGAGTGATTGGCAGCCGTGATAACTGCTCACTGTCTAGACTCTGGCAGAGACAGTGCACAACAGCAGTCGTAATCTTTAGACCAGCCAACGAGACAAAAGATCCTTTATGTTTTACATTTTCTAAAGGATTTGAACTTGTCTTTTCAAATAAGAAGAGACAACTCCGTCTCTCTGGCTCAAGTATAATTTCAGTATTGGTGGTTTAAACTTGTTTGTACTAATCAAGAAGACATGTTTAGCATCCTCAAAGAAACTGTCACAGATTCAGAGCTTTTCTGGAGCGCGATACTCAATCACAGTCTATTGCCTAAGAAAATTAAATTAATTGCGGCTCAACAAGGCTCAACTAAAATTGCATCATGATTTTTTTTCCATTATACCAACTCAAATGTTAACCAAAAAAGTGCTTCTGAAGTCTTAACTCAATACTAAGGTCATAATGCACACAATCCAACAGCAGGGGTGCCATGTGTGCCCTTACCGCGCCGGTTCACCTGAGGAGGCAGCTTGTGTAAGAGTATGTTTTAGTCTGTATGAGTTTGTATACAGAAGCACTGGGCATGTGGCGCTGGTGCAGGAGCAGAGAGCACTGGGGCAGAGCGTTCACAGCACGGCCAGCCATAATTAGAACAGGCCCCTTAGCACTAGCAGACTCCGCGTCCTACTTTCAAGCACAGACACACACACGCACACACTAAACAGCCACATGTGTCAAACAACACAGGGCCACTCCGATCCCACTCATGGCTTCAGGTAGAAAATAAGAAGTCCCCGCAGCGCGAAGGTGTCAAAGCGATCAAAGTAAAGTCATCTCTGTGTCCTGGAACAGCTCTGTTTGTTTGTGGGAATTATGTAACTGTCCTGAAGAAGCAACAATAGGCCTCAGGGACGTTGCAAAAGAAGTCATTCATGTGTAATTGGATACTTAAATGGGGCTTCAAGCAATCTATGATACCACAACATAAACAAAGAAAACGCAACAAGACTGAGGACAAGGCATTGGTGCAAATTCTGACAAAAAAATACAGACGGAGAACGAGTCAATGTCTTAAGGAATGACTAAAATCACACTTGCTGCTTTTATGGACCCCTTAAGGCTGAAGCATGTGGTGTCATCCTGTCTTTTCAATGTTATCCAAAATTGGAAATATATTGGATCACAAGCAGGCCCCAAATAATGACAGATGACAGAACATTGTGAGGAAATGCGGCCTTTTGATATTACATATTAAAAGCCGGGTCAAATTATTGTTATTATAAAGGAAAATTAATAGTTTTATTTGGGTTGTGCCTTAGATTCGTGGTTTGAAAATGGGTCCTGAAGCTGCACCAGCTGAGATCCACTGAATTATGCAGCAATTTTCCAATTCATGTGCACATAGTAGTTTATATTGTCTTAAAATAACAAAATCCGTTTGCTTCATCTGAGGCTAACACTCTACTGTGATTGGTACGTCCTCCGGTCACTTAATTAAGAGCAAGGTTGAGAATAGAGTAGATGGGAAATTGCATGTGTTTTTGTTTGGGCTTAAAGCTGCATTAGTCGGCTGACAAAAAACACGCAATACCACAAGCTCATAGGGTCAAGGGACAACTTTTAGAATGTCCAGTATTTGACAAACACGTCAACAATCATAACAGATTATCTACGATAAATATCCCGAAAACATTGAGTGAACTAAATCTCTCTTTTGTTTCTGTCCTGATGTGACGTGCAAACCTTAAACTGAGTTCAACATTTGGTCAAAGTGTTTGTATTTTCCCAGTGAGGGTTAGCAGGAGATAAGACTCTTTCTTTGAGAGCTGGATTGATTCAATACTTCACAGGCCGCGGTCCATCTCTGTAAAGTCAATAGGACCACGGGCTACAAAAGAGACACACAGGGCGGAATGACAGTTTGTTAGTAACTAGCTGTTCGGAGCCATCAAAACAAAGTGATTTTTCCACTATAAGGAAGCTTCCTACAAGGCAATTTGGCAAGTGCATCAACACCTCCTTTATTCTTGCTATAATTAGAGCTGGTGAAGACACATGATGGATTTTGTACTTGTCTGGGTTTAGATTTTGTTATGTTCGAATATACACTTAGTTTATATTCTTGTTTCGTAGACTGCTCACTTAGTTATGCTCATAATCTTGGTTTGGACCTATTGTCCTGGTTTAGACCAAGTATGGTCCAGGTTAGCCAAGTTTATCTATATGGTGCAGTCATCAATATCATTTAATTTGAATTATTTCATGAAAATGCATAGTTGTTCAAGCCACATACTGTACAATCGACGGTAATCCTGATACGTAGGGCTGCACAATATGAGAAACATTGCAATGGTTGATAAATGTCTGTTATTTCAATCATTTCATCTCTGGTTCATTGAATTTAAACAAAACAATTGGGTAATTTAATATCAGCAAATTGTTTTAAAACATTACTTACTAAATGAGGACCAAAACAGGGCAGAGATTTAATTAAATTAGGAGGATGGCAGTTAACGTTCCATCATGGCAACAGCAGCGAATTGAGTCTGCAATGTTATTCATTGATATATGCCACTCATTTTGCAATGTTCAAAGTACCATTTCTGTTTAGATATAAAATGTGGCTTCTCCCTATATGGATATTGCATCCATAGAAATAAAAAGAGAAGCAGTGTTCAATCCTAACGTATACGGGCAGTTAGCAAGCAAGCTAGTCCGCGAAACTGTTCAGGGTATGTTAGCCTGCTCAATGTATTTTTCCAAAAACCATTAGCATTTAGCCATCAAACATCGCAAATTATGAACGATTCAGATGTTTCAGCTGTTGTCACATTTGATCACATTTAGGTGATATCAAAGCCTTGTTAGAAATCATTTATGAATGTACAGACATTTTTAGATTGTACTTAGCGCAAAGTGACCTCAGAGCTAAATGCTAAATCATATTTTCCATTCCGTTTCTGCTTTTCATGGGGTCAGATACACATCCAATGGCCACTAAACATATATTGCAATATTAGGTGAGCAATATATCGTGCAGCTCTGTTAAACCATGGTCCTGGCTCAGGTGCTTGTTTAATGTTTAAAAATGCCTCATATAAGGCACACAGGTCGGTTGCTATGACATTTAATTATCTCTGTATTAAACTTCAGCCAATAGAAGCAAATTGTTCCTGGATTCAATGTAGGACACATGGACGAGCTGTGCTTATTTAAACTATAATAAGTGAGAGGCTGGATGTAATTGTGGAGGGTCCCATAGGTGCTGTTAGGACCGGCCCTGATCAGAGCGAGCAAAGCCAAGCAATAACACCAACGCCTTATTACACCAAAGGTCGTTAGTGTGCACCCTGATAATAAAGGAACCAAATTAATTTTAAACTCTAAAAGTTAACTAGCTTTTGATTAATTTGGGAAAGTGGTTAAAGGGATACAGGGTTGTGTTGGAGGCAGGGACACTTTTAGGAAACATCAGTGGCTCAGTGGTTAGGGTAATCATCCATGAAGTTCAGCGACTCAGTACAGCGCGAAATGTGGAATACTGTTGTGTCCTTCCTTGTATGAGTACAGAAAAGCGCTACATGAAACCAGCGTATTAACATTAGTGCTGTCATTATTGATATAAGGACTACATAAAACGCTCTCATTAAGAGCACTATTACATACATTTATGTGAAGAGCCAAATTGCTTTACCATTCACAGTGTTTAACACATGTGCTGTATTTCAAGATACAGTGGTGTTTTTTGGACATAATATATGGCACAATTAATTTGCAATGAATCCATGATTGATGCATACAGTATATTCGAAGCATTTTCTTTTTTGGAATGTGTGGTGGTGACGTGATGTTATTCACAATACAGTTTGAAAAAGAAGATTTAGCACAGCAACGGATGTGTCCTACGATGTCCACCTGTGTTTTATTTATCACGTGACAGCAACTTTGAGTAAAAACAATTGCAGTTCAGAATATAAATCAACGACAATGACTGCAGACAGTACAAGTGGTATTCAAAACGTTATGCAAAACACTGATGTCGACTGAAGTGAGTGCTTGACAGTTTCACAATGCTGCACACAGATCAGTGGGAGTGCTTTGTCACAGGTGGAAAAGCAAGAAAACAGACACAAACACACAAAACTAAAATAATCCTTTGGCTTTCTTTTGTTGAAAACTGGGTCATAACAATCAGCTCTTACACAACCAGTCATATGGAGCTGGTCAGGTGTTAATCACAAGTTCCTGATTACCATATCTAATCAAAAAGCTTTAACAACTTTTCACTGGGGCCAAATGAGTGTGAGAATGAACAACCTTGAAAGGATAAAAGTACAATTAGTAGAGATTAGGGGAAAATGGAGTGATGCTGGGATACACAGCAAATCAATCTCTATTGTGGCAGCACTAGGGCTGCAGCTCAGCACAAGCTAAATGGAAATCATTTACTTTAAGTCATTACAGAGAGGAGAATGAGGTCAAACACACTACGAAACCAAGACAGCAGCAACAGACTACCTCCAAGTTGTGTAAACAGAGATAGTGTTAAACAAGGCACCTGGATGCATCATGGTTTACTGCAACTAATCATGTCATTCACAGTCACTCAGGCTGAGCGATGGTCCCTGTGTACAGTCCGTGGTGCTATGAATAATTTCTACATGTTTTGTGATGGAAAACCTTTAAAAGGGGACACCTGGGACCCACATTTTTCTTCCTCTGTGCAAGGCAGTTCTGCATTCAGCACGTATGTTCATCATACAATAATAGCCGACACTCAAACTCCTCTCAGCAAGAGATCTGAGGTCCATGTTTTGCTCATAGCTCCAGATAAAACAGGTGACATAAGGTTTTAACTATATGAGCACAATAGCGAAGCGCAATATCACAGAAATACTGTATATACATCACTTATAGCACTTTTGTGTAACCTTAAAGAAGGTGCCTATTCGTCATTGACTCACCACAGCTGCCCTGAGACAGACTGATGAAAGTATGACACCCAATCTGCAACAACCACCTCTAATTACGCAGTCACACGCTACATTCATATTTAGGCAAGGTGGGTGAAGTGTACCACCTTGCTTCTGTTGAAACCTTGTGACCAAATAAGTTTGGAAAGTGGTGATTAATAGAGAGTAGTTATATAAACTTAATGTGTGAATCACTTGCTGTCAAACACCTTTTAAAAAATCCATCTATTTTTATTTGGCTGTTGAGCTCGGGATTGTGCTGTCGAAACCACTGACGATTTTTATAAAATACTGGAGTTGTCATTCACTTAAAAGCATTACAGTGTGTTAGATGTTACCAGTTGTGACCCGGCAGTTGAACGGAGTTGTTCTTTTCTCTACTTAAAAAAAAGAGAACGTTTTAGCTAGTCTGTAGACAATCCGTACAACCTCCCCACAAAATGTTGAATTTTTAAGGTAGTGTTCAATTTATAACATTCAATCTAGAACCCTGTTATGACATTACATACTCGGATTTTAATACAAAATGTTTATATTATTAAGGTTTGTGATTGGCACACTTTTAATTGTAGATGGATTATAGCAGTACTACAGTAAGTAACTTGTTTACCTTAATAAATCCTTTCGCTACGACACCGGCAGTGGCGCTTAAGGCCTCTGGGGCATGAATTACGTAGTTCTGCTTTAAAGAGACTAGATGCAAGTTGGTCATTTTATGCTCACTACTGCCACCTCAGGTCTTATGGGTAACTGCAGTCGCTATATTAAGCTCGTGCATGACGGCACTTCGGACCCGAAGTAACAACTTTTTGAGTGACAGTGCAGGATTATAGAGGCAGTTGTGTTGAATAGGTCTGGGCTCATTCTACACATCAGAACATGGCTGGAACGTATAAGGGGATGAAAATACTTAGTTTTAACATTTTTAAAATCTGTATAGTCCCTTTAAGGCAGTGATTCCCAACCATTTTTGCTTGAAGCCCCCTGCGCGTGCTGTAGTCGGACTTCCAGCCTGAAACTGTGACCCCCACAAATGTATCAATGAAAATAATTGCTATTAAGTATTTATTTCAAACAAATACACTGAAATTGTGTTTAATGCACTATACTATCATTTATGACCTGACCCTCTGACCAGGCAAAGCTCTAGGCCCCCCCTGCAATCCCAGGCGGGGGGGTCCGCCCCCAGGTTGGGAACCACTGCTTTAAGGTATGTAAAGCATAGTGAATGTGTTAGCTGAACAAAAAGTGCAGGTTAATGAATATAAAGCTGGTGCTAAAAACGCAGCCTCAGCAAAACTCTTTGTTAAGTAAACTGCATTGTGCACGCGGTAGTGACAAGACTTTCTCATGTAAATTGGTATTGATCAGACAGTCAACAACGTGTCAGGGGCCATGTTTAAGATCAGGTCAGCTAATTGATCCCTTTGTGTCCCATTCCACCGCAATGACACTTTAATTACACTGATAAAATACAGTCATGAGGTCTACACTCACCTCTGGGGCATTGTCCTCCACGCAAAACAAAAACTCCTCCAATTTCTGCAACAAAATAAGGGAATAAAACATCAAGTGAAGTCTTCCACCTTCATGAATTATTGAAAATGCAATTACTATGTGGCGTGTGTACGCTATGTGTGCGGCATCATCCCTGTAATGAGCAGAGAGCGTAATTATTCAGCACCAAAACTGACAAAAAAAACGTGATTAACGGTCTCATCTGTGCGGCGGCGCAGAGATGGTATTCAAAAGAGCAACATTCTTCAGGAGGAAACAGGTGATTAGAAACTGGGCTGGAATTTTATGACTGGGTGTATTAGAATTGACTTCAAATGGGTTTTGGTAATTTTTTGTAGATATAATATTGTAACAAGTGCAGCCACTCAAGCTGCACATTGATGAGAAATGGAAATAGTGGTACAGAAGAGGCTGTGTGTGTGTATTCTTTCTGTCTCCATCATAACAGACTTTAGGTTTTTATTCATGTTTTGTAGCTTTGTAACTCTACTCAGGATGAAAATGCAAGACAACTGATTGACAGAAGCATTTTTATGTACTCGTAAATTACGACGATTTATGTGTTTAGTCAGTGTTTAAGATGTTAGCATGCTACAGGTTAGCATTTAGCTTCAACAACTCAGCTCTGACCTCTCCAAGAGAAAGCCCTGAACCAACTCCAAACAAACATCTAGGCTTGGATACAACATGTGACAGAGGTCAGAGCTGAGCTTTTACTGGAGTATTTCCTCAGCGTTCATAGATGTGAGCCACACATGTGTTTATTGACAGTTGCTAACCAGTAGCATGCTAACGTCTTGCGCAGCTTAAACACTGACTCAGACTCAGAGTCTGTTGACACGACAAACTGTAAAAATCACAGAGAAAGGTTTTCTGTTTCCTCTTTGACGTGTTAATATAGCCTGAGGAGAGAAGCAGATCTTTAGTAAATCCTGCTGTAGCTCGACAGACAGAGCTGCTACATCTGTGCCACATTTGCTGGTTATATCACATAAACGTGCATCTCTGGGCCGTGTTTTAATTGTTATCTGCTTGAGCAATGATTACGAGTACATAAAAATGCCAATCAGTTGTCTTTCATTACAGTATTGATATTGTGACATGTTGTTGTACTGCATAATGCTACTTCAGTATTCAAAATGGCCACCGGAAGTATGCGTGATGTAATTGGAAAATACAATGTATTACTGATTATTGATGGATGTATATCAGAGGTGGGAGACTCGAGTCAAATCATTTGACTCGAGTCAGACTCGAGTCGCAATTTTCGGGACTTGAGACTTACTTGACCAAAGCTCCAGAAAGACTTGACTTGACTTAGACTTGCCTGTTTGTGACTTGAGACTTAACTTGGACTTGAGGCCAATGACTCTGAATGACTTGCTGTGACTTTATAGTCATTATTTATTTGAGTGAAACTGTTGAAAGAACAGGATTCATTGCGTAAAGCGGCGCATCTATGTTTACATAATGGTAATTAGCCACATGCTTTTTCGGCTTCCGACAGAGCGCTTCTAATCAAGACAGCACGAAAAGGCAGGAGGAAATACGACGTGTTTCTTTGAATGCATTAAAAGTTTTCTACAGTGAGTGAAGAGGTGAAGATTCATAGACATTTATTAAGGACAGGAAAACGTTCGAAACAATGACTGAAGCTACGGTGCGTATACAGGCGGCCTCCAGAACGACGATGGTAACAGTTGGATTAATGACAGAAATCTTGGGGGCTTTTCGGTGTTTTAAAGCGTTCTCATGAAAGTTATAGCATTTAGAGGCTATTTTCCGCAGCCACACAGAGCCCAGTGACAGCGGGACTGAAGGCTGCACGGAATTGACTTTAAGCAGGGGCGAATCCGAGTATACAGGGACTGGGGCATTCCAGGGGAACCACTGACAGAAAAACTGACAGAAACTAACAAAAATTTAAATATAATGTTATATTTATCTTTCAGACTGCAGGGAAAAGCAGCTCATATTTAAAAGAGTCTGTTTCAATTTTTTTTAAGTAGGCCCCCGGGCTCCGTTCCTTAAAATGCTGTCCCAGTAATTTTGTACATAGACTAGAGCATTTAAAATATATATATATATATTACATTTTGTGGTGATTAAATATTAATTAGACTTTAAATCCAAATCCATTATATTTTAAAAAGTTAGATTTTAGCCTACATTTTCAAAATTGCTAAATCTTGAGAAAGCACTTTATATTTTAAAGTAGATTAAACACATTTTGAAAAGAAGAATTAGGCTTAACGCTGACGTTTGCGACTTGAGGTGACTTGCCGGCTAAAGAAAGCCTTGACTTGACTTGACTTGGCAAAAGCTATGACTTGACTTGACTTGACTTGACTTGACTTGACCCCATGACCAATTGACTTGGACTTGCTTGGGACTTGGACCTTAACGACTTGGACTTGACTCGAGACTTGCATTTAGTGACTTACTCCCACCTCTGATGTATATGTCAGGTTTAATATTATGATGATTGACATAATGCTGGAGTGAAAGCCAGAGTATATGAGTTCCTAGTCTGTAGTGTAAGGTCCAAGAGAGGAGTAGTGGTGTTATTGTGACTGGTCATGCACATTAGAAGAGAGAGGACAGTACACAGTGGAGATGATAACTCACATTACTGTAATTAAGTACTGTACATGTTTTGACAGAAAGGTGTCAGAATAGTTGATTCATTGATGTCATAAGGGGCTGCATATTATGCATTGCTATACTTTACGAGGTCACCACAGAAACAACCTCACAGCTATTCAGCATACTTGAGAATCTTTCATCTCAAGGCAATATATTGTCTAACGCTGCCCATAATGGAAAGGTTTTCAGGCATCTTAGTGAAAAAACATGTTGCTTTGAGACAGAAACAAACAACCACCTCCAGCGTGTGTCCTTGGATACAAACATGTAGAGCCACTTCAATGACATGTGAAGTCTAATGAACAAGAGATGCATCAAGTGTTGTATGTAACATCACATTTACATTGGAATAATGCTCTATAGGTTTATTTTGAAAGGGGAGAAATAGATTTCAATAGATGAAGCACTACATGTTAGTGTGGAAAAACACTAGATACTTTTGAATAGTTTGAAGCTTCACAAGGACAAAGAACGCAGGCATGGTTTTTCTAAGAAAATATTGTGCTATTTTTTATTATTTTTTTGCCTTCCTTTGAGCATTGGGTCAAGAGATAATTTCAAGATAAAATAAGAAAACTAAATACCTTATATTGTATATAATTGCAGTTATACCACCTTGAGAAGGCCCAATCTCGTCTAAGTACAAGTTGGCCCTGATACGAGCACGCAAGACTGAGACAATGTGGAAATACCAAATGGCCTGGGTGAATGGTTGGTGCAGGTTATGCTTTGCTTCAGTCAGTCTACCCCAAAGCAGCTGTGGCCATCTATGTAGCTTACCACCACTCAGTATGGAACTGAGTGAATGCAATGGGAACTAAACTTCAAGGCTAACGGCAAATGTATTTAAATATTGGAATCAAATAGTCAGGTATAAACAATTACAAAACCAAGATTGAATGAGAACCAAGCCAAGTTCCTAGGCTGTGAGGAGTGAGGAGCCCATCTACTGTACTCCTCAGGCCAAACTCAAACGGAACCATGCAATCAGATTTGTTTATTTGCTCTCACGTGTTGTTAGTGAGCAACGTCACTCTAAATCATGGATGGAGCACAGGAGAGCCGAGAGTATGTTCCATCCAACAATAAATTCGGAATCGGAAGAACTAAAACAAATCCTGTCTTAACTCGGCAACAACCAAAGAAGAACCAAACCATCATTCATCACTAAAACTAGAACTAGCTACTTCAACACAGCTATCAGGCAAGACGCAAGAAGTAGGGATGTTCACAGTGGAAAATCTAAGAATTTTCCTGTCTACATTTTCTGCTGCTCGCTTCTGTCACTGGAGACAAATTGTGGGCGTTCTCACCTTTTCGTAGTTGGATGGTTGTTAGGAGGGACCAGGCTTTGGGAAGAGAAAAGAGGAGAAGTATATAGATTGCATGCAGTTATTCAAAGTTACTCATGCGCGTGCACAGAAGGTGGGAACAACAGACCAAACAAAATTTAGACACATTACATTTAAGAGACAGTAAATTATCATTGAAGAGGAGCTACGGTTATGGTAGGTAATCAAATGGGCTGTGCGTAAAGGGAGATGTTTACTGAAGCAAAAGTTAAACCAATGAACAATAAAAAACCCAGACGCCCCCTCCAGACATCAGGGAACATGCTCCATTTACAGGCTGCAATTCAGATGAAAATAAAACGTCCAGCTAAAAGATAAAATGTGGGAGAGAATAAATAGATGGCAGTGTATTGAAATTATCACTAAAAGTGTGTTGGTCAGATTTTATTATACACCCAATTTTTAGACACTGATCGATAATAACCTGTTGTTTATGTCACCAAGTGTACATAGTATTGACAGTAAAGCAAATGCAATGGTTCAAGACATTTCCCATGTAATACAAATTGGCAAAATGTTTGGCAAAAAACATTATTCAACAAAGGCTGTGAAGTCTGAAAGCATCATTATCAAGCTATTTCTGAAATGATACCAAGTTTCCATTAGGAAAATCCCCAACAAGGCAGAATGTGTTACAGTAGATTAGTGTAACTCATAAAGGCAATTATAGCAAAATGTGAGATGAAATTTCTTTTTGGCCATTACCAGAAGTGGTTGAAGTGTCAATTAAGCCCAAACACAAAGAGGAAATTTCCTTGTTGACAATAGGAAATGTTGATGGCGGTAATAATAGCAAATAGTGAGACTAAAAGGCCCTGAAAATATGTCTGTGAGGCGCATTTGTGCTCTACTACTCTCTTGTGTTGGCTTTGTTCCTCAGACTGGAGACTGCAAGAGTGCGTGGGAGGAGGCAGGGTGTGAGAGAGAGAGAGAGCCCGGAGGCGCTGGGCTGGAACTCACAATGGAACAGACCAGCACATAAGGCGTCTGAACATACAGTTTTACACAAGACGCACACGCGTACACACAAACAGAGGCACGAACAATAGACGCGCATTCTCACTAAATATGCTCAATTGACTGTGCTGTTCGAGGGAGCCCAAAGGCTTTTTCCAAAGACTAAATCAAAACTAATCTAACTGATTTTTTTTTTTTTACCAAGACTCAACTTTATTACACCAAGGATGAGATAAAACGGAGCCAAGCAAAAACACTTGGCAGCCTGGGCTAAAACAGAACCAGGTCTACACTAGATCTAAGCGATTCCGAGTATTAGCAGTGGCTCAGGACAAAGGGACACATTTCCCTGCAGGGATCAACAAAGCATACAGTAACTTAACTTATCTAAAGCAAGACTGAACAAAGACTAACCCAGGAGTAAAGTAGGTCTGAATTCTCTAAGTCAGGCCAAAAGAACTACGTTGACCCACACAAATGAAAGAAAAAAAGCTTTACCCCCTTACCTTGCCTTAACCGAGCACATTTTCTCCTGTTCAGTTTTACCCAAATCCAAAAGCTTGACTGGAGAGTTTACAGCCTATAGGCCATAGTTACGCCTCATTTGAAAGCTAATACCTACAAAACTGAACGTAACTTTATGCTGCATTGTCGCCACATTTTTGTCACATTTCAGAAATGTTTTTTGTGAATTTTTTATCGCTTCATTGATGGTTTTTGTCATGTTTATGTCAACACTGTTGTCACTCTTTTATCACTTTTTTTCCCCCTCACTTTTTTGTCATGTTTTTGTCACTTTTCCAGCACATTTTGGACGCTCCTTTGTCACATTTTTGTTGGGTTTCATCCTTGCTTTCATTGCTATTTATATTGGGGGGGGGTGTCATAATATTTGTGATATATCATATGTGTTTACATTTGGTGTATTGCAATGAATGTGTGTGTGATTGCAGAATATTCTCAAATCCATTTGTATGCATTGAACTGTTGACCTCAAGCATGTGTTAAAGTGACTTCCTGAGGAACAGGGACCTTCTGGTAATTAAGTGACCTGTAAGTTAAGATAACGCTGGTTTATGCTTAAACCTGGAGTTGATGTTGGAGGCCGAATGTCAAAGGTCTCCTGTTTGTTTGGTTAAGGCTTAAGGGAAGAAAACAGATGTTCTTATCAGCCACACCACTTTTACGATCCCAAAAAGCTTTCCTTGGTGATGAATGATTACAAGTGCCCCAGGAAGCAGGGGGGCAGGGGGTCTTGGGTTTACAACGGAAAATAACTGAACAACAGCCCCACCCTGACTGAAGGAGAGGAAAGTTACTGGGGAAAATGAGAGTGGCTATATTTTCCATATAGGCTGTAAGATTTCTGTATTCTGGGTGTGAGTGTGTTTTTGAGCTGAGGCTGGCGCGGCGCCACATGGCCCAGTCTCAGCACCCGGTCCGAAAAATTCCCTAACGGGGGGGGTTTCAAGAAGCTTTTAGATTTGGGTAATGTCAAACTGGACAAAATATGCTTGGTTCAAGCGGGGATGAAGAGGTTGAACAATGTCCTAAATTTGCTCTGCGCCAGGTCAACTCAGTGCTTCAAACAAACAGGACAAACCGATGTCTTAATTGGTGGTACGACAAGGACTAAACTGGATCTGAACCAGGCAGGTCTAACAAGTCTCAAAAACATTTTCCTGAATACCCCGGGCTACTGTACCTCTCAAAGCGGAATAGACCGCACAATCAAATGCACACATCACACACATAGATGCATTCTAAGTAAGAATGTTTAATCGACTGTTGTGTACGATGAAACAAAGACGCCGGGAGTTTTCCGAGCCGCTGCTTCCCTCACACCCACATCTTTCCCCACCTCATTTAGAGATACCTCGGAGCGAATGGAATGATCGTCTGCCGTTGCTATAGAATGTCGTTTACGGTCGAGTGGAGAGAGATGCAATAAGCTTAATTTGAGGTCAGATGGAGAAGGAAACTGCTTGCGTTTGACCCCAAGACGCATTACAGGATAAATATTACATGAATGCAACAGAGGGGTGAAGTGGGCTATGTACAATTAGTCATTAAGAGAAGGCAAGAGAAGAAAAATATTAAATCTATCTTGACTAACATTAAAGTTGACATATCATGCATACTCATCTTATGCATAATGAGGATTTATTTTGGTTACCTCAGCATTGATATTCTGTTGTATGTAATTATATGAAAAACAAATAATGAGGAGTGAGAGACTGGGCTGATAAATTGGAACTGGCCCTGGTCGACATCTGCAGGCGGTAGTGGGAATGACACATCTTAGAGCAGTAAATGCAAGCTTTCACTTTTACCTAACGGCATACTATAATCGATTGCGCCGTGATGAAAACAACTTTGAGCAGAGAGTGGGTTCATTGATGGATCATGGGCTTGAAAAATGCAGAGGACAGTTTTTTCTCCCATCAGCCCTGGGTCTATCTATAGCCTGTCCGTCCATGGGAGTGGATCTCTCCTACTGTGGTTTCTTTTTTCTCCCACTGATGTTTTTGAGTATTTCCTTTCCGTGTAGGAGAGTCTAAGGACGGGGGACGCCGCGGGGCAGGTATATTAACACCATCAGACCATCTGCTGCTACCTGCTTATTTGGACATTACCGCTGTTAGACATTGAGTCTGCTTGAACATTACATTGTTTTGTTTCATTGCTTTGTTTCATAGTCTGTTTGTGCAGCCCTATGAGGTGACTCTGATATTTACACAAAACAATTGATTGATTGATTGACTGACAGTTTTGTGCTTCCTCTATATGACACAATACAAACCAGAAAAAAAAAAGGTTGCAGCATGTTGGCTGGAAAAGAAGAAGCGATCAAAGTGAACAAGATTACTCAAAACTGAATGAATGAAGTCGCTTATAACAATGTCTTTTAGATCTTATACTTTTGTTGTTATGATATATAAGCTTAAAGTTTACTTTCTTCTTGTGTGTAATCATTCTGTTATATCTGCATGGGCAGCTGTGGTTGCTTTAAATGTACAAATGTGTTTTAAATATAGAAAAACAAAACATACTGTAGCATGTCGGGGTTTTTTTTCACCACACATGCTCCATTATGTAAATCAGGTTGCTATGGCAAATTACCATCTGGTCAGTACACCAATTAATTTTTTTTCATTCCAGATTTTTCTCTTGTGGGGTCTCACAGCAAAGCATCGACCTCTTAGCGTTCTGTAATCACACTTATTTGGAAGCAGTTTTGAACCGATTCCAGCCGCCTTCATTTCCCCATGTTTGGGAATCGCGCACGGCGTACATGTGCTCACTTGTGCTTAGAATATACTATTATTCATGTTTCTGTGTGCGTTAGCGGTTATCATGTTTGTGAACATGACACACTCAATAAAGATGCTATGAAGTATTTTCAAGGTTTAAAGTTTCAGTTTCTAGTATTTCTTTTTGTAATCATATTCAAACACATTAGGTAGCACCTTCAGCTCTTGAGGCGAGGTTATCATTATCACATTACGAAAACAAGCTTTCAAAACACCACTACCTGACAAAGAAGCCACTTATCCGCTCTTGTCTAAGGTTATTAATGATTTAATGTACTTTGTCCCTCAACACTTCTCTGACAACTTTTATTAACTCCAATGCTTTCACTTTTTCACTTTTATACAAGCATAGAGTAGCACACAGTAACTTCTTTATGCATATGTGCCACAACAAAAGCTCATGCATCTTCTCATCTATTCTCACGAGCTCCATTTATTTAAAGTGCATTAAGCCGACTTGATTCGAGGTCAGATGCAAACTGCTGCTCTCATTTGACCTTTTAAATGCATGAGCGAACATAACAAGTTCCCTTCCATGTCGCAGCTTAGCACAGCACAACCTCAATGGAGCGTCTTCCCTTGTTCCAGCCGAGAGTCGACACACATTATCCACTCGTACAAAGCGGAGGCATGTCGAGGCGTTGGATCAATAATGCATCGTTTGTTGTTAGCGATAGGGTTGTGAAGTTCTGGACTGGATTTCATTTGTGAGAGGGGACAGAAGCTTTTCCACTTTTTTACTACAATAGAAAAAGTGAAACAGCAGATCTACACTGCACTGTTTTCTTCCAGTCACATATTTGAGGTATACAAACTTAAAGGAGCTTGAATGACTTTAATCTAAATGTGTGGAAGCAGTGTAAAAAGCGCAAAAAATTATTTATTTTGTGCTACATGCGTTGATACAAAAGATTCAGTCCTTTTTTGAGTGGATCTTACAGTATAGCTGTGGTAAATGTGTTTTCATGAGTATGTTGTAAACACAGTAAAACGCAGACTTTGTTGCATCGTCTTCACCTAAATGTTTATTGAGCGATGGAAGACAGAAGTAGAATCTAAATAAGAGCAATTTATTTGGGGTGCGATCCCCCCACTTTGCCACTGCTCAAAACACGGGCGTAAAACGTGCATAAAATTACCTTCCTTGAACCATTCAGATGTGCTGAAGGGATTGTAAGAGCTAGAAATGAGTTTGGGACAAAAAAAACCAAAAAAAAACATTTAACAGGAAAAATCAGGTAGCTCAGCTTTAAGGCGAGACCCTGCAGGTAAAATCTTTTTTAATTTACGGATACCAATTTGAAGCTCTTTGCTGTAGATTACTGACATAAATATGAAAAACAAATGTATTGCAAGTTTTCTGTCATGTTTTCATAAAAAAAATCTAACTCTAAATAACGGATTGAGTCAGGTTTAAATGTACATTTTGGATATCTAGCTAAATATATGTTTTTTGCCTTGTTCAAAACTCATTAAAGAGGGGTATTATGCTTTTTTCAATCACATAGCACCAGTCTATAGCATACTACAATGATGACGTAACCTTCTGTTGGTCTGTATATGCAGTAAATTAAAATAACTGCCTTGAATAAAATTGCTCTCTCAAAATGGCTGTACTGAACGTCTTGAAATAGGCCTCTGTCTCTTTAAGAAGCTTTCCGACACGCCCCCTTCAGCACACTGCTGTGGCATTTAAACAACAACACTGTGCGGGGAGGGGGCTCTGCTGAGCTGAGGAGCAGTGGTTGGTGGCTTGGCTGGTGACAAAAGGTCCAGAGGCGTCTCCAGGAGGTGGGGGCGTTCCTAGGAGGACTGAGGCATAGCTACACCTAAAATGGCTGCCGTCTAAGTTTTTATTGATTACTCAAAAATATGTAAATATATGTAAATCAGGCTAGGAATTTTGTATTTATTTTTTAAATCCCTCATTAAAGAAAATCCTTTAAAATATTGTTAGGTACAAGACTGGAAAGTTTGGAGTCTATAGGAGCTACTAAAGTGGAAATAATTTGAAAGTGTAAAGAAAACCTAATTTTGAGAAAACGGGCTCTAAAGTGGATTGCAAATACCCCAATAGTGAAGGAATAAGCGTGGGGGGAAAGAACGGTGCGCCACGAGTTATTGCAAAAGGTGAGTTTTGTCTTTTCATTACTCTGACATTAAAACTAAGATGTTATGAGAGAAAACTAGCAAAAAGCCTCAACATTGACCACTGCAGGAAAAAAACATCTACCACTAAAGAGACTCTGTTACCTTTGTGAACTCGGAGTTTTGCAGATTGGCTTCGGGACACCAGCGCCCCCCTAAGGCTGTGAGCATAGCGCAGTCCTGCTCCTCCTCGTCTGTTTTGGAGCGGGGCGGGATGTGGTTTGCGAGGCCAGGAGGAAGAGCGTGGTCCGACCCGCTGACGCTCGGAGTTCGAAGCTGCAGACCGCGTAAAAACAGGTGACACGCTTCCAGATCCGCCTCCCAAATCCTCTCCAGACCAGGACAGCCGTAACTGCAACGACGACCAGAGACAGGACTATCTTTATTTATCGCCACTGACAAGAGCAGATACAAGTATAACACACAGCAAAACACTAAACGCTGTTAAATTTACACAAAACTTCAATTGCAAATAAAGATACTGTAACTTCTTGCATCTCGTGCTTTGTGAATGTCTTCAAAGAGCAAAAAAAACACGAGTTGTGTTTAAAGTTTTGACCAAAGTGCCCTGAGAAATGAGTTCAGTCAGTTGGTGGCTTGTTGCAGCCAAGTGTCTTAAGCTTGTTTTTCTCATTCATTTTCACTTGGCATTGAAAATTGGGTGCCTATGACAATAATGAACGAAATACAGGAAAAAATAATTAAGGTAACTGAAAAAGCAATTGCGAGATTTCATTAACTTTATGAAATTTCCCGAAATACCTCAAAATGCTCGACATTTTGGAATAAATCCAGATCTTGTTCCAATTCTGTGTGAAATGAGCCAAAAATGCCAGCTCCAGTTGCAAGGCCTGTTCATTTCCAATCAATATATTTGATGCCAGACGCTAATAATGGCTTACAAATTCCTGTTCATCCATCTTTGGCATGTTTGATGACAGAAATCATAATTAAATAATCATTAACCAATAAATTCTCCTCATTCTTTTACCTTTGAACCAAAATATGCCCAGTTCAAGCACTTTGTTACCGCTTAAAAGAAAAAGAAAACACAGGACTTTCTATTCTATTCTTTGGACTGTATAATTCGGAAGAGTCTGTTGTGTCCACTTTTGAGAAGGTCGATAATTTCATTTAAAATGTGTTTGTTGCCAGACACCTGTTCTGTTTTTGTTCTTTCAAGTCTGGCAGGTTGAATGAAAATAAACATAAAAGAATCTTCTTGACCGGTGTGAAATACAGACACATTGAGCCTCCAGCTAAATAAAGACTTTTCCATCATTTTCTTTTCTTTTGACTGTACAATTTCTAAACATTTATAACAATATATTAGTCATGCCCATTTTGGCACAGATCCAAGCAGAAAATGGGCGCAAAGGCAGAGCGTACCCCGCGGCCAGACCGAGAGTGTTTCCATGGCAACGCAGAAGCATCCACAAAAAACAGGGAAAACAAGGGGCCAAAGTTCGAGAGCTACTGTCTGCAGACTAGACACACTCAACTAACAAAGCAATGAAATGTGCTTAATAAAGCCCTATTGTGGAGCACAGCTGTCACATTTCCTAATTTCGTCTTGTGATCATTGTGTGGCTGGATATCTGCGGATCTATTGAAAGTAGACAATTGTGGAAATAACCATTTTGGAGCGGGGCCATTTGAGGTTTATGTTTATTGTTAGGAAGACAATAAACAACAATATAAAAGCAAACAATTGCAATGCTGTTGGAGAGATTTTGCCATAAAAGAATCTGCCTCAATAATAAAATCATACACTGGATTTTACAATGACAAGGAGACAGTAAAAGGCGGATAAATCATGAAAGTACAGTAATGTGAGCCTATTCACGGGGTGAACGACAGGGCTTTAGCATTACAGAGTAGTCAGTAAAGCATCTGTGTCAACGGGTCAGTGACGAGTTCAAATTGAGGACATAGAGATCATTTTGTTTATCTGCTCATTGAATTAGTCCAATAATACTAGAAGGTTTCTCATTTCTAAAGGGCAAACACAGTGTGTCATAAAACAGACTTCAGATAACGTCGGTAGCCCTGGTTCTCTGACTATCTCTCCAGACCAGGAGGAGAGAACGCTTCTTTTAAGCAAATACGTACTGACCTATTCACCGTATTCCGGAAGTTCGTGTGGGTGCCGCCATGAATAGTGCCCGCCCCTTTTCCCCTGTCAGTTTACATAGGACTGGAGAAGTCGAGACAAAATCAGTTACTACACGAAAACAAAGCCGATTTTAGGCCTCGCAGAGAAACAGTGCAGTGTTGACTTGTTGGTGCACAAGAACATTGGACATTTTACACAAATCAATCGACTAAACATCAGATTTTAGCAGCGAACATTTTCCCTCGTTCTCTGTTTAAATGAACGCTCTACCAGATGTGTCAATACAACGGAAGTGCCGAGACAAAGAGGAAAAAGAGGAAAAAGTAGGCGGGGCGGAATAAGGTAAATAACACATCTGGGTCAGACATTGGTTCCCAAACTGTGGTACGTGTATCACTGGTGGTACTTGGGCTTCTTCAGGTGGTACTCAGGATATGCAATTACTTTATTCATTTTAATTAGAGATCATTTCATTATGTTTAGCATTGCATGGTTTACACCTATACTTTGGAGATAATTTAGTTAAATTTATTTCTATTTCATACCCTTTATAGATACAAAAAAACAGCTGTCCTGTTGGGTCATACTAATTCAAATGGTACATTATATTTAATAGGAAAGCATGAAACAGGTTTATGTGAGGAGTGGCTGATGGAAGAGACTGTTTTACATGTTTTATTTCATCGCAGTAAATAAAATGAGGAATGAGCTTAGCTGAAGGAAGAATTCACCAATTCAAAATGATCTATTTCTTCCATTGTTATGGTTTATTTGGTTGGGATTGTGCATGCTAATGGACACTCACACGGGTCGCCGGATTGTAGCCATTGGTTAATTTCCATCCGTTGTCCCCCATTGCACTCTTAAAAACACTCACACTCATCCTAGCCTTCACATACGTATATATAAATAAAGTTCTCCTTCTTCTTCTACATGTTTTTAGTCGTAGGGGAAACCAAAATACCCGGAGGAAACATAGAACATGCAAACTCCACACAGAGAGGCCCCGTCCAGCTGGGGATCGACCCTGAGACTTTCTCGCTGTGCAGCACAGGCGCTAACCATTGCGTCACTGCCACATTAATAGTATTATAGTCATAGTCAGAAAGCATTTATCACATACCTATTGCAAACGATGTAAATAGATACACAAAGATAGATTTAATAACTCTCTGATCACACTCCTGAACAACAGTGAGTGGTAAAGTTCGTATTTGTTTGTTGCAGAAGTAGAAGTAGAAGAACCCTTATTAGACAATATTCAGTCGTGATTTGGTTTTGTTCTTTGCCTGGTTTATGTGGAAGGTCACACTTTTAATGAGGCGGTACTTGATGTGGAGAGTTTGAGTACTACAATAACTCATATTGGAGGCAATGTAGTGGTTGGGTTTAAAACTTTTTCAATTCTAAAAAAAACAAAAACAGAATTAGGATTAGCCTTTTCTGCAAGATGGGTCTCCAGATACTGCACTGCAGTCGTCCACTGCTTCTTACGGCTTATTCAAGTGGCAATGAAGTGTGGGTAAAATATATATTTCGCAAAGGAAAATACCATAACCTTACTCTCACCTGAAGCTTAACTGTTGTTAAAATGGTAGAAATATGTATATTGCTAATGAGTAATATGCATAATACAGTATAGGAACACAGCTATACACACAGCTTAAGTAGGTCCTTAATCCCACAAATTCAGCCCTACGACCTTTACAATATTCATGTTTTTCTCCTCTTCCTCCAGCACTGACCTTTAAAGCACAAATTATTTCCTGCTCCTGTACAATCCAGGAACACTTTACCAACCACTTCCAATAATCCTTCAACCTCCTACATTTGTATTTTGAAACGCATGTGAAGAATGTCTCGTTCCCCAGAAAGCTGTCTGGTGCTTATCAAATAAAGGTGTTATTATAATAACAGCTTTTACATCAGAGGCAGCGAATATGTATTTCCCAAGTGGAGTTTTTGTCTCCAATGTTAATTCACACGTGTAATGAGGAAACACAGAGCGCAGATATATATTTGTCAGTTACATATGGCGTATTATCACCTATAAGTGCCGCTGCGCACTTACATTGAGAAATTGCAGGTTAAAATGTAAACAAAACCTGGTAGCATTGTCTAATCTAACCGCTGTCTTTTCTATAACCGATGATGAGGCTTCTGGAAAATTGAAAGCCACTTGTTAGCGGCTCATGTCCTGTGTGAATAGGCTACACCCTGCCAATGCACGCTCCTCCACTCACTGCTCGCTAACCCCCATTTGGCACCCAGACAATGCCCAAAATTGCCTTGCCCAGCCCCCCTGCCCTCAACAATTTGGTGCTCAACTCTGCCGCTTTTCATCCCCCCCCCACACGCTTTTTTCAACCCAAATTGCGCACCCAGTGAGCCGTCGCCATTGTTACTTTTTTCTTTCGGAGTCGGCACATAAATCATTCGCCATAGGGATTCGCTGGTTTACAATTTCCCGCTAAAAATGTCAAAGGCGGAATCATCCATCATAAAAGCTTCACTCCACCGCCGGGCATAATTCATTACAAACAAGTAACCAGTGGCATTGGGTGTCTGCTGTCCCCCAGGGAATCATACTACAAGTCTCCCATAGGACTGCCCCGATGCCAAAGACCAGTGCGATTCACTTGTCCCAGGGGTTAATTGGAAGCCGCCGTCCAGTCATGACAGGGCCAGGGAGTGGGCGAGCTGCTCTTTTCGAACAGCAGTAATGAGCGCCATGACGACAGAAAGACACACTTCTGGAACCAAATCAACCCACTGTTTTTTTTTCTTTCATTGTTTACAAACCAGCTTCAACATAACTGCCCTTTTTTCGGCCAAATTGAGATTTTTTCTTTATTTCTACTCTCCCAATCCTGCTGCATATCTTTGGTTGTCTGTAAGTCACCTTTATGAGAACGAAATGCAACACATAACCATAACACAAACGTGTTATGGAGGTTTTTTTTTAATGAATACCGAGGTGAAAGAAATGCCAATGCTCTGGTCCTAAATAAGATCAAATGTCCAGGGCTGGGATGATACACTTTTTTGCCACACAATATGTATCATGATACAGAGAGCAATATATTCTAGTGCAAGGGCCTGATTTACTAACCCGTGGTGCTAAACTGCAGGTAATACGGGAAATGTGCACACGCAAATTATATAATGTTTTATCATTAGAAACTGTTTATATTATATGTGTATGAAAGCTGAAAATCTCAACTACACCTGCTTTTTGCACATGGAAATGCATAGCAAACCAGGCCCTATGTTATAGTTATAAATGAAATAGTTATAAATGAAATAACTGTAAATCGGTCACTGAGAAAAATATAGTTTGAAAAGTGCAAATGGCAGAGGCATTTGAAAAAGTCTGGCTTTTTTTGTTTAAACTAATCAACACCAAAGCAAGCAGTAACAATACCAACTTTAGTAAAAAACAGATGTATTACTTTTGTTCTATAACTGAGTTGAGAATCAAAGTAGTGTGATATAAGGTTTCCGTTACAATACAGGTATCACAAGATGTATTCTGACATATTGCAAAACGATATTATGTCCCGACCATGATCTCCAGACCTTGACGGACATCTTAAAGCTAAAATAACCATTTATTTCGGTTAGTAAACTGAATTTCTTTTGCCATCGTAGACCTAAACGCAGCACTATGTGACAAAGCTGTATCTAAATACAGAGCATTTCATCAATTGCGAATACGGAACTAGTTCTGATCAGCGCAAAAAAGCATTTCTCTGGTTCGCCTTGATTCACTTTACTGTGTGACAACACTGTGTGTATAACTGTGCATATAAATCAATCCACATGGAATATCGGAACATTCGGGAGGTGTTGCGAGAGCCAGAATTTAGCTTATGTCTATGCTCTACTAAATCTCCTACTTCCGCAGCTTGAAATTGGTAGAGAGCTTTTACAGATACGGATAAGTGGTAAAACTCGATCCTCTGAATGACAAAAATCCAAAATGAATTACTTAATTAGTTCCATTATTGAGTTAGTACAATCTTAGTTTTTGTTTCACTTCCATCTAATAGACTCTGAATCTCCAACATTAATATTTAGTCTTTGAATTTGGCCATTAACGATGTTTCAAAACAAATCTTAATTTCAGCAACTATAAATAATTAAGTTCTGCAGTTTTGAAGCCCTCCTAAATTAACACCATTCCTTACTGGAGGGCCTGCCACGGCAAACCATCTGCCACCAGTGTGCAGTCAGTGATTTGCATATTAACAATATGGAGGCAGAATACGAGTAACAAATAATAAACCAATCCAATGAATAATGTGCCGCTATGGGCCTTAGGCAGGACACTAGACGGAGCAGCCAGTGGCCATCCTTTGTCTGTGGAAAAACTGCTCCTTTCACAGTTCAGTAATAAGAGCCACAGACAGCCAGGCACACTTCTCTGTCGCTCCCTGCCTCCTCCTCTCACTGGGAAGCTTTGACTGACAGCGCTGCTCTTTCTGCTCAGGGCGAGGATCCACATGTGCACAAATGATTATTATAAGCACCAGAAGAAGAAGAAGTGGAGAGCGGCTCGGCTTTGGCACGGAACCGCTAGACCTCCCAGAAGTTAATACAAGCGTTCGAACTTCACACACGCAGCTCACCTATATTAACTACTGCCTGGTCCTCTCACTATAGGAGCGTGCCACTCAAAAAATGAATTTAAATGACATACTTTGGGGTTTAATGACACAGTTAAGGCTCCCAGAATTTCAGGCAAAAATCTCTGTGCCACTGTGGACTGTCATCTTGAACAGTCCATTTCCCCATTAAATAAACACATTTTCAGGATAAACAAAGGTTAAATAAAATGCATATTGCTACTGCTACTAATACATGTTTTTCTTAGCTATTTCCTCATTGGGTGTACAGTGAGACGCCGTAAGTGCACCCTGAACACTGGCTAGTCAGTTGTAAGGGTTTGTAAAACACACTGACTTCCATTCATACACATTCATTCAATACTGTATGGGCAACGTTATCACTGAAAACATGTAGCGCCTGTCCTAAGTACGTATATCCTTCTAGATTTTTAAATAAGCTTGATTCAGTTATGAACATGATGAACACAATCTAGAAACGGTTGGTTAGATATAAAATATTAAGATTCCTTTATATACAGTGGGAACCAGATGTTTACTTTGTTATCCTTAAGCCACTTTGTAACCAGTTTGGCAGTATGCTTTGGGTCGTTGTCCATTTGGAAGACCAAAATCTGCCATCTTCCGGGCCGATGTCTTGAGATGTTGCTCCAATATTTCCACATAGTGTTCTTTCTTCATGATGTCATCTATTTTGTGAAGTGCACCAGTCCCTCCCGCAGCAAAACAACCCCACAGCATGATGCTGCCACCCCCATATTTCACAGTTGGGATGGTGTTGTCAGGCTTGCAAGATTCCCCTTTTTTCCTCCAAACGCAACAATGGTCATTATGGCCAAATATTTATTTTTTCCCGTCAGACCACAAGACATGTCTCAAAAAATGAAAGTCTTTATCCTTGTGTGAATTTGCAACTCCAATCTGGCTTTTTTTGGAGTAAGAGCTTCATCCTGGCAGAGTAAGTACCCTCTCAGCCCATGTCGGTACAGTACTTGTTTCACTCTGGATAATGACAAACTCTTACCAGTTTCAGCAGCATTTTCACCAGGTCTTTTGGTGTTGTTTTTGGGTTGCTATTCACATTTCAGACCACAGCACGTTCATCTCTGGGACACAGAACCCGCCTTCTTTCTGATCATATGATGGCTGCACATTTCCATCTTTTTTATACTTGCGCATAATTGTTTTAAACCAATGAACATGGCACCTTCAGGCGTCTTGAAATTACACCCAGGGATGAACCAGACTTGTGCCATATCTAATAACTTCTCAACCGTTTCATTCTTCTGGCATTGAAAGGGTGCCAGAAGAATGAAAGTGTGAATGAAATATATATGTTTTTAATTCTACAATAAAGTAAAAATGTATTCTGGTTTCATGTCAGACAGTGAGTAAAAAATGCAAATGTTTTTATAAAGTGTATGTAAACATCTGGTTCCCGCTGTCTATCATCTTGGCTACTGTCCTGCGTGTCCCTGCTTAAGCGCTACAGTTACCCCAGCATCCTCAAATTTTTCACACATTTCACACAAGGAGCTCACGGGTGAAGAAAGGTTGGAGACTGCTCCGTTACCATATACCAACGTTATGTCAAATTTAGCACTGTAAATTGATCTTTATGACAAAACCTTCACAGCTCAGACAGTCTCTGCCCACCTGTTTTGTGAGACAGGCTGTTCAGTTTATCAAATGGTGTTAATGATATATTGCACATTCACTGCCATTTAAACAGAATACTGCCTTGTGCTCATGCCTTTGTAGTATATATATTCATAGCTTTAAGGAGGATTCACACTTTTGGACAGAAAAAGAACGGAAATGGAAACGACCACAGACCTGCGTCTCATCTGACACCCGCTGGGATGGAAGGTGCTAATGACATGGTACAATGCAACGCGGCGACTGCAGCCGAGGTGTGACTGAGGAGGATTAACTGGACTGTCTGAGCAGTGGGAGGATCACTGTCTGGGGATAATTTCACAGAGAATATAAGCGTTTACATGCTACACTTACATTTAACATCCATTTATGCGGAGGAAATGGTATCGTTAAAACCCCAAATGATTCTCGCTACGTTTTTGTAGGGCTGAACGATAAATCGCATTTGCAATTTTATCGCGATATTACACAACGCGATTTCGAAATCGCAGAGGCACAGGATTTCGGCCCATGCAGCTGATGGCCGTGGCCCATAGAAGTGAATGTAGCGGCGAGAGACGCCCCCGACGTCCGCTCCGCGCTCCACCGCGTGCTTTTGTTTACTTCTCAGTCTACTTAAGGTGCGCGGTAGATCGTGGATGTACTGTGAACATATCAGCGTTTATAATGCAGCCACCGCGAAGGACTATTGCTTCTTCCTCCGTTAGCATTGCGTTAGCTGCAGCGCTAATCCCTCTGATGCACTGATCACAGAAACTCTCCTCCAGAGAGACGTGTGCCTCCACAAAGATGAAGGTGAGCCTGTGCTGCTTGTTAAGAGTAAAGAGTCCTTTGCGGCTCACTTTTCGAGGCTTATGTTTGGGAATGTTTTGGATAAAGATAAGAACTTATCTCACAACCACTGACTAATACACAAGAGCAAATAGCAAGAAATATTTGGGCTATTTACAAACAAACAAAAAACAGTATAAGCTTTTTGTAAATTATGTAAATGGATATGTGGACTATTTTGAATTATATTCCATATGATTATAAAGACTTAAGAGTAAGTAATACTTTATTAAGTCAGTTGTAAATATTTAATTTTATTGCAACAAAAAGTTATTAGTTAAAGCGGAAAATCGCAATAAAATCGAAATCGCAATATTGATTGAAAAAAAAACGCAATATTGATTTTTGGCAAAATCGGTCAGCCCTACGTTTTTGTATAGGACACATTGGCAAATAGGTATGTTTCTTGATATAAATTTGCAGAATTATTTCCCATTTAAACATTGAAGAGAAATCATAGTAAAGTCAATCATCTTGTGGTTTTGTGCACAGTGTTATACTTGACATGGCTTGTGGCTATTTCCCCTGGACATAATGGCAGATTTGACAGAATACAGCAAGAAACTCCTTTGAACTGTTGATTTCTTTTTGATTCTACGTTTAAAATAACCAAAATATAATAATATACGAAGTGTGAAGGCAAGACACTTTCATGAAATTGTCTGGGACTTTATCACACTTCATGACAGTAGCTCTTTTTTCTTCTACCCTTACAAGGAAGCGGAGTTTGGCTTTATTTTATTCTTCTCTGTTGAATAGGTTTGGGAGCATAGACATATTATTAATAGACCGTCAATACTCACTCCTCCCCGTTTACCATAATGACCACGTTCGAGGGGGAGATCATGGCGGATTTACAGACTCCTCCCCAGCTCTGACGAAGCCTGTTCCTAAAAAGGGTAGGGCGGGATTTTCACTGTAGACTCGGCCCTTGCGTGACGTGTAGCTCGTGCAGCTCCAATGCTAACAGTCTGACCCTCATTAGTACGAGATTTCAAAAAAATGTATTTCGAAAACCAGCCTGGTTTCTTTTTTTGTGTGACTAACCCAGCGTTATCTCAGGAGGAATATGTAGCCATAGAAAGTGTTAAAAAAATAGAAACCAGGCATTAAAGTTGTTTTTAACGTGTCTAAAGTCCAATGCTTTTCAATGGGGGCCTAGCGGCGATATGGAGGTACTACAGCAATGGCGGCCTCCAGTGTTGTGGTCATAAAGCAGAGCAGCCAGCGGCCATTGTTTAGGAGCAAAAAAAGGGTGACCTTTGACAAATATGCATATAGATTATCCCTGCTCTGGATAATTTATTCATGTTTCAATCGTTTCAATGGCAACATAGAACACATTATGTGATAATAATGTACAATTGTGTTCAAATATGTAAAGGGCTTCCTCATTTCTGCCATACTGCTAGTTATCTTATTTTTTTTTGTTCTTGTGACATGTTACAGCATCTGTGCATCTCTAGCATCCTGTTCTCATTTTTAGCAAGGAAGAGATAATTGTTTTTTTTCCTCAACACCAACCGTCTCCATGGCACCAAGTCTCTCTCTCGCTCTCACGCGACCATCCCCCATTTGCAACCTCCCGTCAACCCTATGCTCCATCAAAATGGCCCTACTGTACATGAGAGCAGACTTTTCACATTTACAATGCATCCTACTTGCCTCCGAGGACATTATGGGCCCTTATAGACGCCAGGACAAGCTGCTGCCACTCAGATCTCGCAAATGTATGTCGCTATGCCAAAAGTGTATGGAAGCTAAAGGTGGAATTGCAATTTACTGTTGGTTAAGAAGCCAATCATTTACATTACGTGACCTGATGCGAGGGAGAAAAATGAGCTAACCATGTCTGATTACGGCAATAACAGCCAGGAAGGTGTCCTATAATGTGATCGAGTGGGAGTGAGTGATAAGACATGCCTGAGCTGGTGTCTAAATAAATTACAATAAATTACATCATCAACAACATATGAGTGACATTAAACAGGAGATATTGACAGAAGGTTGGGCATGGGAGATTAGGGCAATGTGTAGAGAAAGCAATTCAAGTATCCCCTAGCGTTATTAATAGCCGCTGGTCCATATAATGAAGGTATAATGAACATGTTTGCCTCTGGAGTGATAGCTTTTGACTCTGGCTTCCTTCACCATCCAAGCCATTAATGATGAATTGGACATTCTCATTGGCCATGGTAAATATAGAACAAGAGTAAATTGTTGATGGCAGGCAGCAATATCCGGATGTACTCCAGGTTTCTGATAAGGGAACGTTATAGAATGTGTAAAAGCTATTGAAAAAGTAACATGTGCATGATTGAATACAAATTGGAAATAAATAGTAAAAATGATCGTCATCAACAACTTTATTATGTTTTGAAGTATGGAAACTGGAGACTCTCATTCGTTTTACTCATGTTTTATCATAACTTTGTTTTCTTGTAAGCTAAAGAAAATTACAAGTAATGAACTGATACTGGGATGAGACGACATCGATGTATAACACTTTGTACCTTTCTTATACAATTAGAATATGTGCCAAGGACAGACTATCTCAGTAGTGGCACTAAACATCAAGACATCATCTATTGCATATTCATTGTACACAGCATATAGCAAATAAAAAAGATCTGTGGACTTTGTCAAAAGAAGAGCACATGAGAGATGATGAATGCCTCACTGACTAACTGCCTGTAATCTTCTGTTTGTTGCTGTTTGCTCAATACATTTGGCTCTAGACCGATTACTGGTACCTCACTTGGTTTAAGTTTGAAATGCAGTGTGTGGCAAACAAAATGACATTAAGCACTTCCGTTTTCTCTTACACTGTATGTTCTGACTTCATGGTATTGGCTTTACACTATAGATACCACTAGATCAGGGCTCTCCAGCCAGTAGCTCTCCAGCACTTTCTGGATAGCTCGCCAAACATTTTCTACATTGCATACGCTTGGTGAGTCACATTGTAGATGCATTTTCCTTTTGTTCTGAACATGATGAACACAATCTGGAAACATTTGGGTCAATATAGTAAAGTCGCATTTCACACGAGTGTCTTTGAAGTAGCTTTCTGATGGTTTTGTTGCTTAAAAGTTGCTTGCTGGGTAAAAAAGGTTGGAGACCCTTGCACTAGATACTTACAGTAGAAGGCAGAACTTTAAGATTCAAACTAATCCATTATTATATTTCAATATATTATACTAAGCTGTTTTGTCCTCCGTGTTGCTTATAAATGTATCTTCAAACAAAGGATTTTCACATACAGCAGCGGGAAGAGGAAGCCAGAGAGGATCCAAACAAACAGGACTTGGAGCGGCTGTGTGCCCTTCTGACAGTGCAGGTCTGAGGGCACATATCCTGCAGTGCACCAGACCACACAGACCCCCTGCCCAAGCACAAAACTCACTAGAGTAAACAGCTCTGTCCCACACTCTGAGATGACCCCCGGCTTCACACTGGGAGGAAAATATACTCCAGGATCATGAAGAAACAGGCAGGGGTCAAACCAGTGCTCTCACAATAGACATGGGACCAGCACCGTATGAGAGGGGCAACTTACAACGTACGTCTGGCAGTGTCACAATACACCAAACAAATGGATGCTTTGGTGAATAGAAATCATATCAAGAACATGACTTGTTTTTTTTAGTCTTTTTTATGCAAGTTAATTAATTTGAGCACAGTGCCACATTTTCATTTAAATAGAAAATTTGAAATTAGAAAGCTTTAGTGGCATGCATAAAATTATGTTCTGGTGCTCAGACCACGGCAGAAGACATAGGTGCTATTGAATACAATTAAATTGGATGAAGGCAGGTAATAATAATAATAATAATAATCTCTTGGATTTGTATAGCGCTTTTCAAGATACCCAGAGCGCTTCACAGCTCATTATTCATTCACTCCATACTTGGTGGTGGTAAGCTACTATTGTAGCCACAGCTGCCCTGGGGTAGACTGACAGAAGCGAGGCAACCAGTTTGCGCCATCGGCCCCTCCGACCACCACCAACCACTCACTCACTCACTACATTCGCTAGGCTTCCTGGTGTTACCAAACGGTCTCCCATCCAAGTACTAACCAGGCCCTTCCCTGCTTAGCTTCCAAGATCTGACGGGATTGGGCATAGCAAAGGCGGTATGACCACAGGTGACTTTGCAATGAGTCTACCAGGTTGAATTTACACCTAGGCGTCAAATGACTCTTCCAAATCATGTGTTCTTTCAAAAGTAAAAACATGAAAATACGTTTGGTTTGTCTTTATTTGACACTTTAATTAAAAAAGCAAAGACTCTTATTCAATATCAGCTCCTATAGTGCCCCCTAAGTCACGGTTTGCCTTCCTCTGCACTATTTAGATACACTTAAACAAAAAGACAATTCTACAATACCTCAATAGATGCAACTACATGCATTATCTTCAATGTAGTTCTGCCAATGTTTTTCTCTTCACAAGCAGTACACAAGAGCCAAAACAACCAGACTATGAAGTACATGTGCTAGTATTAACTACTTTACTTTTGCCAAGTTGGATTTCAACCTATCCCATGTGAATTTCCTTAATGAACAATTCAGAACAGTGACACAGAAGTGTAATACCCCTCTCGTATGTTGAACACAGAAAATTCACCAGCTTTAGTCAACCATCTGTAAAACACAAACACCGTCCAAAACAGCTGCTCCGCTCCGTCTGCAGAGGAAAACCAACCGACCCGGCAGCTTCTATCTCCGTAAGGACGCATATAAAACAGGCGTATGCTGTCAACAAAAACCCAGAGCACCCTCCGCTTGAAAAAAGTCATCCAGTCAGCATTTCTCTTTGTGTCAGACTGTGTAGCAGACCACCAGCGCCCACACACCAAACCAGACCTGTCCACTGTGATTTGGGAATGTAAAGAACTCAAGTAAATGTGACACAAAAAAGATACGGGGATGTCTGGAAGTGTTAGTGGATGAGAGACAGGACTAAATAGAATAGATCAAAATCAGGACTCAAGAAATCAACATTTAACCAGGACTGAATATTAACCATTTAAACTAACACTGACTAAAGACTAAATTTAGTTAAGGGTTAAAAACAGGGCAAGGTCTAAGATGCGTCTATTGTTAAAGAAGGGGAAATAGATAAATCCAAACAACCAGAAACAGAAACTAACCCAGCGAGCCAGCCTCTACTTTCTTTTCTGAAGAAAAAGTGTCTGAAACCCTCACAGCACATTATTCCACTGTCTGAGTTTACAATGGTCTAAGCAAAGAAGAAGATGAAGTATTTCCCTTCATCCTGTATCCTCTTTAGCACAAACTTCTCTCACCTCAAATTACCAGCGTTTTGTGCTTTGCCTGTAGATTTGGCAAATGTTCTTACTGTTTCTCTGAATAATTTATTACGTTTCATTTGATTAAGCCGCCATCTTTGTTTTGACAGGAACAGATAGCGTTTCTAAACACCGACTGTAGACTAGAGTTTTGCGTATATGATATCTTCAGCTTCATACAATGTTTTATCTTCAGCTTCATACCTGGAGCAGTAAGTGGGTTGACCAGGGGCTGTACATGGGCTGGACAGACACCCATGGCCAATGGCAAAGTTACGGTGTTTTGATCACTCTTCAATACCAGAGCCAGCGGTATGTTCTCTTTCTCTCGGGACACGGTCAATGTTTAACTCACAGTGGAATAAAGTTTATAGTTTGTCCTGTAACAGCTTGAAATGATGCAGCCTAAATGCTGAATGAAGTACATGAGGCCGCGCACAATGTTAATGTAAAGATGAGGAGAGCAATGGGGAAGAAGCAGTCACACCCCGCCTCAGTCGACCCCTTCATTCTAAGCCACGCCCCTGTGCTGTTGCGCCAGATGGAAGATCGGGCCCAGTGTCTTTGTATAGAATAGTAAAAGTCTGCGAGGCTAGTCTAAAACAGGACTAGTCTAAAACAGGACTTGAACCAAGAGTACTCCAAGAGGGCTTAAACATGCCAGCACATCATCACATTGCTTTGTGTTAGACTGCTTATTGCCCACCCACGACACTCCAGACCTGTCCACAGTGATTTGGGAGCTCCGCGACCAAAATAAACTCAAGCGAAAATGACAAAAAGATACAGGGATGTCTCAAAGTGTTAGCGCAGAGGAGCCGGCGACCTAAGCTGGTGTCTGGGTTTGGGGAAGATGAAATTGTGCGGGTGGAAGACAGTGAAATGTGAGAAAGGGCGCAGAGGTGTGGGAGGAGGCGCCCAATGAAGGGACCAGTGCAGTGACAGAGGAGAGCCTTTGTTTAGGCTCGATATAGAGTCTACGTAGGTGAGAATATGTTGAGGTCTAGATTATTACAAAAGAAGCAGCAAAGGACAGGGCTAAATAAGTCGTACACCAGAACTAAATTGGGCCTACTGTGTATGAATATATGACTATACCAGGATGATATATGACTATACCAGGACAATGATATACCGTATGAACCAATTCAGACTAAAAAATATATTTAACCTAACTCGGACTACGTTACGTCTGTAGCAGAACTAGACTTGAACCAAACCAACTGCTTTTGTTCTGAGACAGGCTTTCATTTCTGGGGTCAGCAAAATCATCTGAATGTAGAATTCTGTGTTTTCCAAATGTGCATGGTCATTTATAATTGGTTTTAAATGCTCGTCCTGATACAAGGCCTTTCAGTTATTTGAGTTTGTGACAGGTGTCTGTGTTGTGACTACTGTATCTATCTAACCTTAACCTTAAACCTTAACCATAATTAGACTAAGATAAATAGTTAAGATCTTCTTTTAATCATCAGGGTAATGTTAGTAATGAATGGAAAGTTATTAGTTCAAAGAATCAGTTGAGATCACTGGAAAGAGTATTCTGAATTAGTCTCATCTTTTCATGTCTAGACATACAATATTTCAGTTGATGGAAAAATATTGCTCTTACCTTTGCAATCTGTCCTCCAGCAGCTCCATGTACTTGGTGGCATTGTCCTTCAATCGACTTTCTGCAACAACAAAAAAAGAGGATTATGAATTTTTACTTCTTTAGAAAGGTACAGTATTTGTTCTTGTGAGGCATTGTGGAAAGTATTGCACTCTCACTCTCAAGTAGATCAAAACAGTCTCTTGTAATTACCCACATCTGAATGCCATATTTTAGTGCCACAATTATTGCGGGAGACTGGTTTGTTTTCATGACATTCACATTCATTGACAGCAACAAAGACATTTTCAATAAAATATCTGATTCAACTAAACTTGTGATAAATTGTTTTCACAATCAGCCTGTCCGACCCCTGTCTTTGACTTTTCTAAACACATATTAAGTTGTATTTAGTAGGCTTGAAGATTTGCAAAGATGCGTTGAGAGAAAAGACATAATCAAAAACAATTATAAAACATGTGTCTGACCAAATAGACAAAAAACTTTTCAGAAATGCCTCAATTTCTAATTAGCTAGACAAAGTGACTTTTCACAAGGAAATGCAATAAATGTTATGACTTTTATGTAGATGTTTTTGTATAAGGCTCAACCAGAGGCAGGAGTTGTGCATCGGATCAGCTGCAAAACTTGGTAACTACTGTATGTCCGACTACATCATCACTGTCAAAATAATAACACTGTTCCACTACTTTTGTTTATTGCACCACATAAGCTGAAGTGGAATACAGGTGAATGTCTTAAGGGCGTTTGTCATCTATTGCGGGCACTTAACATTTTCCATTAAGAAATGTTCACTATAAATTACGCTAAACCTTTTAAACTGTGTGAACATGTATCCTAGCAACGCATCGCAGCACTAATGTTATTAAGTCTGACAGGTTGAAGTGCATAAATCACGGCCGATTGGGAAAGGTAGAGGTAGGAGTCACCGCAGCTGGAGATGGCAATGTGCATAGAATCTTGTATAAAGTACAAAAACCTCAGCTGGTGATCATTCTTAAAAGAAAATCTCACCAAACAAGAAAAACGTTAGAAGAAAAGTACAATATAAGCTGCCGGTGTGAGGAGAAGGAGGGATCTCATGTCAGGTTTTCACAATTTGTATTATAATTTCTAGTTTAGTCTTGCCTGTGCTAATCATAGCTTCACTGCAGCGAGTCCACATTCCAGGGATAGAACTGGGACTTGACCATGGTCCATTGGTACAGTATGGCTGTTGTTGGGATGGTCTACCTCATTGTAGTAGGTCATAGCATGTGCCCACATCCATAAAAGAAGCAAAATCTTTAAACCATATATATACCACATAATATAATTGAACATACTGTAGACCGGGGTCTCCAACTATTTTCACCCAGTGAGCTACTTTTATACAACAAAAACGTCAGAGAGGTGCTTGAGCTTCCAAGACACGTGTGTAAGTGACTTGGGAGGAGGAGATCAGAAAGTTAGAAGCCAGAGATATTTCTAAAAAGCTAAAAAGCAAATCATCAAGCGCATGTGGAATGTAAAAAGTCTATGGTGAGCTACTGGTGAAAAAAAAAAACTAAATTATGAAAAATAGGTCAAAATACTTGTACAGTAGAAGGAGTAAACCAATTAAAAATGGTTACCCCAGTTAAATATAAAACAGGTATAAGGAATATTTTTAAGCCACAATTACACAACTAACAAATCTGGTCGAAATCAAGATTGATCCAGGGAATGTCAGGACTAGTCAAGCTCTAAAACATGCACACAATTTATTTTCAAACTTGTACTTTTTAAAACATACAGTACTTTTCTTATTTTCCAGTATAAAACAGCCAGAGGGATTTGATAAGACGGCACTGACTCCTTAAGTCATGCCAGCTTTGACATGTTGGAGATAATACACTGGCTGAGTAAGTGAAAACGAAACCCAGTCTAAACTAGCATTAAATGAAGACATAACACATCTAAGTCAGAAATAAAGGGTAATTTCTTAGGACATTTTCGATACCAAATAACTGCTAATAGAGAGTCATCCCAACACTTTGAACTAGCCTGAGGATACAAAAGGATTTGATTATCGCTGAAGTCCATACAATGCAGCAGATTTTCCAAGGGGCATTCAGATAGATTTGGACTGGGTACTTGGAGAGTCAGGACAAAACCAAAATGTGTATAAATCAAGACCAAATACAGTATGAAGCATTTAGTTTTACAGCCGGACTAAACCAGGCCCACAGCATTAACCACTAACAAGGACAAGTTCCCAACTCAAATTGTAATTTCCTAAACAGACTCTGACAGAATAATGCTCTGTTTTAAGGAGGAGATCAATATAATCCAGCCTGGGGATAGAAACGGATTTGATTCTGATAGTGGATTCCTTGCTGGGTGCCAGATTTTCCATGGGGCATACAGTTGGCCCGATCGCTTACGTTGCACCCGGAGCCCGTTTTGCCAGAGGAGACAGACACAGGCTGTGAGCTGGTCCTGGCCAGGGAGGGGGCCGCGATCTGAACGCCGTTAATGAGCCTCATGAATGAAACATGAGAATATGCCCCCCGCGCTCCTCCATCTTTGAACACAACGGGACGCAATTATATCAAATAGCAGCACCTAAACCGCTCGCCCGTTTCAAAGCTAAACTTTCACTATCCTCCTCCGTCCAATTCACGCGCACATAAATCACCTGGCGCTAACATCTGTAGCGCCGCTGAAGCTTTGGGACTCAGCGCTTTCCCACACGGGGGATCCACAGAGGGCAAAGGATGGAGCGCAGAGGTCGCCGCCGTGATTAATGGCGTTGGGAAAAAATCAAAAGCATGCATGACCTTAATTACTGTTAACTCAAACAAATGGCAGGAGATCATCAAGTGAGGAGAGTCAACACTATGCTTTTGAAATGGCTCTGTTTTTATGTCTTTTTTACTTAAAGGGGGGTATTATGTAAAATCGACTTTTTCAAGCTTTATATCATGTTATTATGTCATTCCCTCACATACCTGGAGTGTTGCCTTGGCTCATTCACATATTTTGAGTAATCAGTAAAAACTTAGACGGCAGCCATTTTAGGTGTAGCTATGCCTCAGTCCTCCTAGGAACGCCCCCACCTCCTGGAGACGCCTCTGGACCTTTTGTCACCAGCCAACCACCAACCACTGCTCCTCAGCTCAGCAGAGCCCCTCCCCGCACAGTAGTGTTGTTTAGATGCCACAGCAGTGTGCTGAAGGGGGCGTGTCGGAAAGCTTCTTAAAGAGACAGAGGCCTATTTCAAGCGTTCAGTACAGCCATTTTGAGAGAGCAATTTTATTCAAGGCAGTTATTTTAATTACTGCATATACAGACCAACAGAATGTTACGTCATCATTTGCTATAGACTGGTGCTATGTGATTGAAAAAAGCATAATACCCCCTCTTTAAGTATTACATTACGTGTCAAAAAGAGATGAGAACCAACTTCATTATTTATGGCATTGGGGCTTATGAAGTTTTCTGTGTTCAACATTTTCCAAACGAAAACAAATGGCATCTCAAAGTGACTCATCAAGCTTATTTAGAAAATGTTGAAAGCCTCCCAGGGAGCCGTACTTGTTGTTTGATGGCTAGAATGTAACATGACACCAAGGTTTTACCCACAAACTACCTCCAAAACATGCCAGCTCCCCTGTATAAAACAAGTGCAACACAAGTTTCCAAACATGTGTCAGTGACCGTGTAAAACAGAGCCAAAGGTTTGCGTGAAAGTCTCCAAACGTGACAACAGCCGGCGACAACACGCTGTAGAGTCACCTCACTCACACCTACTCCACTCTGAGCTCCAACCACATGAGACACGCAATCGCACACACACGCACCCAAAATCCACTGTTTTGTCTTTTCTCTGCATAGAAGTAAGGTCCATACAAAACATATATTTCCCTGTATGTTATAGATTTCTGATGCATCATGAGCATTCACCGCATTGATATTTTGCATTCTACATTTTTAAATAATGTTGATGTGTTTGAATTAAATAAGAAGTGAGAGACTGGACTAGTCAGGATTAAAAATTGGCCTTCAGCCTAACAGCAAAACAAGCTTTAAAGCAGCACTAAGTAACTCTTGCCCTAGAGGCCATAAGCGCAACTGCAGGTGTCTTAGCAAGTTACGATTTTTTAACTTATTACATGTCTTGCAGAGTAAATACTACGCTGACGAAAAGGTGAAGGGAGAGAGGGGTGTTGTACATCCAGTTATACAATGGGAATATTTTTTTCACTCAAACTTGGCTGTAAATACTGTTTAAAGTGGCGCTAGCCCGCAGTTAGCTTTGCCCGTTAGCCTATGGTTAGCTTTCTTCTCCGTGATTCTATTAGTGTGTATTGGTTGCTTCGCCCGGTGGCAGTCAAGTTGCAAGCATGGTTTTCTGGCCAGAGCACCAGGGGGAGATGAAAGACCCCCAATCATCCCATTAACATTGTATTACCCCCAGAGGAACTACGGAAAGGATTTATTAAGGTAAACACGTTACTTTGTACTGCTTTAACTTTGTTCTCTTTTTTTGAAACCTTCATTTAACCAGGAATGTTCTATACATAATTAAGCATCGTTTTTTTCAGGGAGTCCCAGCCCCAGAGAGATCTTATTGTGTATATTTGAAGTGGTAGGGGAACCCGGAGCGCCCGGATGAAACCTGTGCAGGCAAAGGTAAACATACAAAACACCGCACAGCAAGACTGGGGAATAGAACCTGGGCCTTCTTGCTGTGCCACAGTGCAGCCTAAATAAAATGATAGCACCTTGAGGAACACACTTTCCGATGATGGATCCTGAACTGGGTTATTATGGACGGGTTACTTTGTTGCATCTCTGACCGAATAAAATCCCGGAAATACAGATTTGAGCCTTAAGCAGTGGAAGAAGAACCACCGATGATTAGGCAATGGAAACTGCATGAATGAAGCAAAGATCTATTTCTGGTCGTTTCTGACATAGAATGTTATCCCGTGGCTTACAGGAGTCGATCTTACTTGATATATTTACTTTAAAGAATATTGCCCTGTGACATAAGATTCAGGCAGAAGTCACTATAAAATGCACGTCCCTGTATAGTGGCCGGAATCTGAAAGGCTCAGTAGCACTGGGAGAACATCGAGATTCTTTAATTAGCAATTGTGGCAGTGTGGCATCAAAGTGTCACACATTCAGTGAGATCGAGGTTACAGTAAGTGGAACTGCTATATCCTACAGTCCTCCCAAATAGCTAACACAGTGGCACAGAAGTAAAAGATAGCTCCCCCCTCACGCACTTAGAGCTGTCTCAATGGAACGAGAATCAAGGTGACGTTTATTTATGGCGATTGCATGTGTGTCACTGGGAGAGAGAACTCCTTCGTGAGAGCCGTTTCTGTCTCAAAGTGCCTAAATCTGTTCAACCAAAGAGACTACAAGGGAGGAGAAGTTATCACGGATCGGTGGGCACACAACTCACTTACCACACCTCTAATTGCTATGTGAGATGCTCTCCTACCTGACAGATCCTCCCCGTCAACTCCCATTCATGTTAAGCAGCCTGCCAAGAAGTAGGCATTGATAATACATTGGGGGCATTAAAGCTTGGCGGTATTAGATGACAAAGAGACAGATTTAGGGGAAAAAACATACAGTTGTGTCGGGGAGGGAAGGCTACGGAGAAGGCTTATAAAGTTCAACTCAAATGCTGGGCCTTTAATGAAATGGGAGTAGCAAGGAACCTAAAAATACGCCTGACAAGACCAAATAAGAACGGATTTGGAAGAATCAGGCCCAAGAATCAAGCAGAACTTTTTAGGCTTAATCTCTAAATAGGAAAATGTCAAACCAAGCCTAACCCAGATATAGATATTTTTCCTATCTTTTTCGCATGAATGCATCACATAGAAATATTCAGATTAAGCAATTATTCAAGCAATTTAAGTGTTTTATTTTGTTCCTTTAACTATTTTCTAATGATCTGTGTGGCCAAGACCATTTAAATCTTATCAATGGCAAGATCCATCAATCTGCAATTAATGTTGTCACGCCTAAAACAGGATTTGAAAGTGTAAGTGGGTGCCATAACATACAGTCTGGTATCGGAAAAAAAGTTTAGTACTACTGGTATCGAAAAATGGAAGTATGAAAGATGACCAAACAACATATATCTTTAGATCAATTTTGATGCTTTGGTCCAGGGGCATTAAGGAAGTGACTTGGTTGTTTCACTTCAAATAATTATTTTTCCCCATTTGTGCCCAAATTTTTATTTTATCTGTTTGTTCAATTTTATTTGCCCAATTTTGCCCCCCCCCCCCCCACATTTATTCTTATTCTTTTCTTGTTATCCATTTCCCCCTTAATTTATGCCAATTTTATGACTAATATTTCCCTATTTCCCCATTTTTTCACATTTTCCAATTTTCCTCAATTTATTCCCTATTTTTGCACCATTTTCTAACTTTCCCAATTTTCCCACATTTTCCCCCAAATTATTCCACATTTCCCCAACATTTCTTGAGATTATAGATGAACCCGATATTGGAAATTTGCAGATCTTCCATTATTATTCCACATTATTGTTCTGTTTTCTGGTTTAGACAAAAAATATTTTAGTATAGGTATCGGTCAGGTATCAGTATCAAAAACCAAGTATTGTTAAAATACTGGTATAGAAAAAAATGTAACGGTACCCAGGCCTAGAAGTAACGGCTATAAAACTCTACTAAATAATCGACACAAAAGAAACCGTACCAAACACTACGATATCAAGGCTACAGCAAGTCTAAAACAGGGCTAGAAACCAGGAGATGGCAGGATGGCAGGTTGCGACTGCACTGAGCTCATGCAGTTTGCCATGCGGTCTCCATGCCAACTGTGGGCAATATGAGGCTGGAGGCTCCGGGGCGTGACAGACGGAAATAATCTCTCCTTTATTCAAAGCGACGGGCAGCGAGCTGCAGGACCTCCTCCTGCGTGGAGTCCAGACACTGAGACGCTGATATTACCTCTTCCTGCCGGTACACGGGGGGCGGCTGGAGCTGGCCGAATGGATGAAATGACCACTAAATAGGCCATAAGGAGGAGAGTCACACGGTTGTTCAGTCGGGCATGGAGTTGTAAGAAAGGAATACAAATCAATAGGTTTTGCAGATGGTCAAATGCTGGAAATGATTAACTTTGATACCAGAATGTTAGAGCACTGCCAAGGCCAATTAGTGAGACTCTTAATTGTTGCCTTGATGGATGAAAAGCTAAAGGATCGCTCTTTGTGAAATCCAAACCCTTTCAAAAAACATTACACGTGAATATTATCCTCCCAGACTCGGCACGATTCTTGCTAATAAACACAATAGTGAGTCTGTGAAGTTTGGAGTAGATATCACCATTAGTTAGATTAAGGTGGGCATTTCTTCAGACAAGTCATTGATGGACAAATGAAGAAAGGGTTCTCAGTTGATGTAGCTTCGCGACACACCTTCATTCTATCATGACAAGTCAATACACACTATACAAATCAAAATATTTGTATCAAGAACAAAAAAATATAGCATTGATGGTGCATATAATGTGAAAACACCGAATTTCTTCAACAAGTTCTGTTCTGTTTGTATGAAAGAAAGAAAAAATCACAACAAATGATCAACAGAAATGTTTGGCAAAGACCTGCAACTCACCGAATATGGAACTACGAGCCACAAACTAAGCAATGTATACCATTATGGAGAATGAACAAAATGCACAACAGGGAGGTTAGTGACTTTGATTGGATTCTGGAGCTTTTCTCGTTTGGCGGATGAAGCAATTACTCCTAAACTAAATGTCTGTGTACTGTCTTCGCCATTGCAAGTTCATGGTCAAGAAAGGCGGGAACCAAAGAATATGGGCAAAAATATGTGTCTATACAGTGACTATCTATACACAATAGCAATAAACAAGCAAGTTTATTGCATCACTGACACCTATTCACAATAAGCCCTACTTAAACTCAATTTCAGATGAAGCAAATCTCTTGTATGTTTGGTCTACATCTGTTACAAATACACACGTAATTTGAAAATTGCTTGCTCGCCCAGTGTCCTCCAATGGCCACTGGTTGCTCTGCTTTATGACCGCGACACTAGGGGCCGCCATTGCTGCAGCACTTCCATATGTTGCTCGCCCAGTGTCCTCCAATGGCCACTGGTTGCTCTGCTTTATGACCGCGACACTAGGGACCGCCATTGCTGCAGTACTTCCATATGTGGGCGGCAAGACAAGCTAGTTTTCCATTAGATAGCATTGCACTTTACACACAAATTAAGCAACTGTAAAGCCTGGTTTCGAATTTTTTGGAACGTTCTACAGCTAGGTTCTTCAGCTCCTGTGATGACGCTGGATTAGTTACAATTCAAGAAACCAGGCGGGTTTTCGTAAGGTACATTTTAGAAATCTCGTATACTAATGAGGGCCGGACTTTGATTGACAGGCCGTTAGCATTAGAGCTAATGGCGCGGTTACGATCGAACTACACGACACGCGAAGGCCGAGTCTACAGTGAATATCCCGCCCTTATGCCCTTTTTAGGAACATGCTACGTCAGCGCTGGGTAGGAGGAGTCCGTAAATTCACCATGATTTCCCTTTCGAACGTGGTCATTGTGGTAAACGGGGAGGAGTGAGGAGACGGAGTCTATTATTATTATGTCTATGGTGTCCTCAAAGCAATTCAAAACACCCCTGCAAACATGTCCAACAGTCACTGGTCCAGGCTTAAATTTGTTATTACGGCTTTGTAACGTTTCAGTCAGACCATTTCCACAGTTAAATATACACTACATGCAGCCAGTCATGCACAGATTTTGTAAACTCAAGCAATTTCGCTCGTATGATTTCCTTGGTTGATCCTCCGTGCGTATCTCAACAATATGTTCCAGTGTGCCAGCTGCGCGCACGGCCATGCTCTGTGATCGCCCAGCCTCAAAGCATTATGGGTAATTGAGTGGAGATAGCAGCCCGTCTCTCTACTTCCATTAGCCATACTGTCAGGCTCCTGTTAAGTTATACATAGAGGATTTTGCATACGCTGACAGCGAGATTGTGCCTCCTGCCGCTATGACTAAAACGCATTAATCACGACCTTTACCCAATTTACAAAGACACTCCATTTTCACCTGTGTTATATGTTGTTTTTTTATCCCGTCAAAACTGCTGCTGGTACCGCTGTGTAAGCATGACAGCGCCTCCAATTACCTTGATAGAACAAACAGTCTCCCAGATGCTGCTGCTTTTTATTGTTACAAGTCAATAACCAACACAGACAGTCATTTGCTTTGTGAAACATATCTAATTATCCATCTAGAGGCAATTACAAATGTCAATATCTACAGACCAGCGCTCCTATGGCTTTTTCTTTTTCCAGAGATTCCCAACAGCAAATAATCTGGCTTGAGTGTTTAATACCCAGGGTCTTCAATCTGGGAGTTGAAGTACTGCTGGGGTGGGCACCTGGAGGAAACCTGGTTGGCTCCTCTAAAACGGTGCTCCGCCTCCTGGGTTTGTCCCTGTTCCATAGCGTGGTGTCCCGCACTGGTCAGCTCCTCCTCCTCCTATTTCCGCTTCCTCCTGTGCATCTCCCTCCGCTTACTCTGCTCCACAACAGTCTTTCACCATCTTCTGTTGTCCCTTTTTTGTTTTCTGTAGCGCCTCTTGTCAGGTGTGGGGGGCTCTTGGTGCCTCTTCAGTGTTTCAGGAGAAATGTGTAGGTCTCAAATGTCTTTAGCTCAGAAGCTAGCTGTTTATTTACTTTTAAAACATGGGTCCTTCATGGCTAGTATGGACTCTGCAGTAAAAAAAATCAGATGAACTACAAAAGTAAACAATGTGGAACACAGAAACTACGAATGCAGGTCGCAGAAAAAGGCTAAAACAGCTGCTATACCAAGAGAGAGGGAAGGAAAATCCATTGTTACCATGGAGATCTGCCTTTTATCAATAAATGTAAACTAATTTATTGATAGATTTACATGTTTTACACTACAGGACTTTGATACACTGAATGACAGTGCAGGGTCCCCAGTCCATCTTGCCATAAGTTTGGGAGACGCCAGGGTTGAGCATAGTTTTTATGCTTAAGTCCCTATATTCCACACTTGGCTATAGAATCAAATAATGTAATGCAGAACTGATGCTGAACTGATGAAATGTTAATCTACATTCAAGGCATACATTTCATTTTCACTTAAAACTGTTGAATAAGCCTATTATTTTTTTAGCTTCACCAAATCCTAGCCCAAGTATAAAAGCACAATTCCACAACTTGAGTCACTGCCCAAAATGACAACATGCCATGTATTTTCTTCTGCGATAAGTGGACTTGCCATTGGTGTTTTGCATTTAGCAAATCTGAACCCGGTGAGTATTTTTGTTTTCATGCTTATTGCCCGACCTTATTTCGGCATCATGTTAACAAACAGACTGAATGGCTAATAGCGGCGTTTCTCCCATAGGCAGAGCTGTGTCCTGTTAGCGCAGTGAAGGCCAACAAGAACAGACCCCAATGTGTGTTTTCGAACCTCTTTAACAAGCTCTTAACATTTACTCTGCGGCAGTGGACCAGCATTATATTATTTACCCCATTTTTCGTTTTATAATGGGCCTCACAAAAACGTATTGCAAAATTTGCGAGAGCATAAAAGACCCGTTATGTGTCAGACAGAAGTAAAGACATCATTAGGCTTCAGTATTTTTCTCAAAAAACATGATAGTACAAAATGACACGCCATTTGAGAGACTTGGATTTTTAAAAAGACACAGATAATGACTATATGTAATGGAGTAGATTCGACATGTGCCCGTCTAAAAAAACACAATTAGTTGCAGAAGCAGTAGTTGGGAAGTGCACTTGAATTAGATGTGGTAAAGGTAACGGCGGCAGCAATCTTAACTTCTTATAATGTCACATCCGGTCGACAGAGAAGACATGTCAGTAGATCATTGTTATTTTGAGATCATTTCACCAATTAATGGACACTATTTGTCTGTCGTCTACTTTGATTCTCCATGCTCCCAAATTTGACCATGGTGTTATTAGCATCTGGTAAGTGAAAGACAATAATCCAGTCAGATGTGACATGACAGGGCACAGATATGATATAGTCTGTAGACATTGGTCTGGTCTGTTTAAATCAGCTGACCAGACGCGTCACAGCAACACCACATGACAACCTCTGAGGAAGGCCACAGTTGTAGCCGAAACCGTCAGGTACGAAATCAACACAAAGGTCTGGCTATTAGAATAAAAAAATTGCGTAATTCTTAGAAGACCTAATGAACCTAATTGGACGACTGTAGACATTTGCTCGATGACAGGGGGCGCTATGTGGCATCTTCAGCTTCATATCTTGCGCAGTAAGTGGGGGCTGGACGGGGGTAGAACAGACACCCATGGCACAGTAGTGGTCCCTCCCCAAGCGTTTCTGCCTACAGACTGTACCAGACTGGAATATTATCCACTACTATGGGTGGCAGGGATGTAGGGGGCACAAGTGCTGGTGTTTTGATCCTGTTTTAATACACTCTTTATCCATCGATATATATTCTCTCTCTCTCTCTCGGGACATGAACAGTGTTTCACTCGCAGTGGGAGAAAATGTGTGTAGTCCTGAGAGAACTTAATAATAACTTAATAACTTAACTTAATAGGCAGCACGTGACGTTAAAGAGGAGAGCGAAGAGGAAGCAGGAAAAGCTTTTGTAGCACACGACACCTCAGCCCAAACACTTTCCTAAGCAACGCCCTCAGGCCACTTGGCGAAAGCACTGGAGCACCGTTGTTTGTACGCAAGACTAACTTCATCTTGAGTAACGCTGTTATTGCACTAGGCGGGAGATATTCTGTTGCCAATTCCATAGAACCCAGTGAGTTTTTTTTAGCAGGCACAGCCACCTTCAGATGTTTAATACCCCGTCATGATAGGTTGTTCCCCTCCTTCTGGGCTGTGTGCCTGTGTGTCCACCATCTACGGGTAAGCGAGGCGAGAGTCTCTGGCAAACAACAGTATTCCATAGATTTTACAGAACTTCACACTTGAACTTTTCTTGAGGCACAAGTAATAATGCATTCAGTACAGATTGTGTAAACTTCTGTATCTATTCATTAGCCGTTTCCTTAGCCATGGCTCAATTGACTTCCTTTTGTTTTCCCACCAATCCTTGTGGGTAAGCGTGTACTATCATAGCGCTGACAACAGACCGACATTCTCTGCTAAATCACAGGAACAGTGAACGATGCCAAAACTTCACAGACAAAAACCAGGAGGGGCGCTCTCCCGGGTCCACTTAACCACTACACAGCTCTCAATCACACTACCCTCGGCCGAAGAGGAGCTGTCAAACATCCCATCACGTTCCCCACAAAAGCACCAGAGAAAAGCCAAGAAAACCATGAATAAAACATACATGTCCGCCGCTGCACTATATTCACTATTGGCACTACGTTAAGAGGGAATTGCGCTGGTTTAATGAGACGAATTGACAGGCATTCTGATGTGCACTCCCGTTTTGTGGCCTGGCCAGCTTCCCAAAAATTCAAACAAATGGGACCGGAGATGGAAAAAGTCCAATAAAAGACAAAACTAAGTGTGTTCCGTTGTGGCGGTATGTAAATTGCAAGGCTCTGTGAATGCTGAAAAGTATGCAAGACTAAGGAAGGATGCCTTTGAATTGAACAGAAAACTACAGTGACATCCGCCAAAGAGTTTTTTGCTAATGTTGATTGGTTAGTCTGTGGACAAAAGAAATCTGTGGTGAAGAACTGCGCTCGTAGTCTATATTCTAGATCTTGAATATATCGTCAAAGATGCTTCCTCTGATCATATATTGTCATTCTATAAAAAAGGTTTGTGGTTAATTGGTCATATGCAGAAGGATCCATACTGAATGCAAGTCATATGACGCCGACAAACACGATTGATATGGGTCACCAACCTTCTTTTCAGCCGAGGGCTACTTCAAGAGCATTAAGTTATTCGAGAGCTACCAATTACAAACATTTAAAGACTTAAACATACACTGTTTACTTATAGGCTACTGACCCATATTATTTCAAAATAGCTTTATTTTAAACTCGTACTGAGTCACAAGAACATTTTTAAGAATAAAACAATTTTTAAGAATCAGATTCAAGAAAATTAAGTGTTTTACACCTTAGAAAAAGTCTCAAGGGCTACTGGGCATGCCCTGATACAGAGTGACGTGGTTGTGTCTACGGCCCGACCGATATATTGGCCGACCGATATATTGGGCCAATATTTGGGTATTTTCGATATATTCGATAGCCGATATCTGCCTTTTATCGGCCGATATCTCCGGCAGCGAAAGTGATAGAGACTTCCGGTTTTCTGCACTGGAAAGAGCTCAGTCTGTGCTTTAAAGAGGGGGTATTATGCTTTTTTCAATCACATAGCACCAGTCTATAGCATACTACAATGATGACGTAACCTTCTGTTGGTCTGTATATGCAGTAAATTAAATAACTGCCTTGAATAAAATTGCTCTCTCAAAATGGCTGTACTGAACGTCTTGAAATAGGCCTCTGTCTCTTTAAGAAGCTTTCCGACACGCCCCCTTCAGCACACTGCTGTGGCATTTAAACAACACTACTGTGTGGGGAGGGGGCTCTGCTGAGCTGAGGAGCAGTGGTTGGTGGCTTGGCTGGTGACAAAAGGTCCAGAGGCGTCTCCAGGAGGTGGGGGCGTTCCTAGGAGGACTGAGGCATAGCTACACCTAAAATGGCTGCCGTCTAAGTTTTTACTGATTACTCAAAAATATGTGAATGAGCCAAGGCAACACTCCAGGCATGTGTTTAATGAGGGAATGACATAATAACATGATATAAAGCTTGAAAAAGTCGACTTTAAATAATACCCCCCCTTTAAAATGAGGTCCCCCACAACTACCTATTTGTATGATTTAAACCTTTAATATAATAATAAATGTTTAACTATAGACTATTTGAAAGATTAAAAAACAAAAACAAACATCAAATTAAATTACTTTAAATATAAGCCAATATATCGGCTATCACTTCATATATCGGTATAGGTATCAGACCCCAAAAATCCATATCGGTCGGGCCCTAGTTGTGTCTTATACCGTATGTCCAGCATGGCGGCGCCAGTCCCCAAATGTGAAGTCACAAATATGAAACCGATTGACAAAGCATTTACCAATGAACTAGACATTTTCAGTCCCAGTTAAGAGACTGCATTTTTAGCAGTGTAATGTTGAGTCCGTGCTGCTGTGATGGTCTGTCAGTCGACTCGAAAAAATATGTGTCTTGTGTCTTTTTTATTGATTTATTTTCTAACCTTTATTTGGTCAGGATTCAGGATAGTAGCACAACAATTTTGGAATCTCTTTTTAAAGGGTGTTGAATTTAGTGGTAGAACCAGAAACTCCACATTGAGGACCCGCCCAAGATCAAATCCGCGACCTTCTTGTGTTTGTTGTGAGGTGAGAGCACCAACCGCCGTGCCACTGTTCTGCCCAACAAGTCGATACTGTTATCTTACCCAAAAAAATCAAAGCATCTCAAGCAAAGGCTCATCTTATTGTAGAGAAACTTTTTTTTGTATCTCAATCTGACCATATTTTGTCATCATTATCATCATCATGACTAACTGCCTTTGAATGTATTGCCTTGACCTTCACATTTTATGAATATTAGTAACATATCAAAATGAATCAAATCGTCACGGCAGGTGTTCATTTACTCATCGTATCCAGCCTTTCAATCATTTATATTTTGCAAATTTACTATCCTTGAAATCTCTCTTGGGGACAATATTATACTCCTGGCGGGAGACCAAAGCGATGGTTGTAATGGGTTTGATATTCATCAGCACTCGAGCCATTGGCAATTAGGGGCCTAATGGTTTCTGGCCAAAAAAACTCCCCCCGTGCCACAAAATGCACCAGGCTGGAACACTCAACAAGCAGCGTATGATGGGTTATCTCAATGTATAGTACATTGTAAAGGACTGGGATAGGATCTTCAATGAGCCAAGAACAAAGAATATGAAAGAAGGCAGAGGAAGAGGCAGAGACCTTTGCCAAAGCATCCGTAATGGATACAGACCTCAACTCAATCACAAAGCACTTGCAGTTGCAGTAAATACTTTTTCTAATGAGCAACAAGACTCATTAATTTTGAATGTTTTAACTTTTAACCCCCACCTGAACGAGCACATTGTTTCCACTATTACCCAAATCTAAATGAGGATGAATATACAAAAACACAATAAACAAGCAACAAAAACACGTCAAAAAAGGGTCAAAAAAGCGATGAAGAAAGCGACAAAAAAAACTACCAAAACCAGACCAAAAAAAGACAAAAACACGACAAAACGCTTCAAAAACATGGCGACAACACAGTTTTGTAGGTCTTTGCTTTCAAATTAGGCGTGACACTGGCCTATAGGCTGTAAGCTCCAGTCGAGAAACTTTAGGTTTGGGTAAAACTGAACCGGGGAAAATGTGCTCGGGTCAGGTGGGGGTTTTATAGGCAGGGATCTAAAAACTAACTAACCAATATTGATATGTCAAAAGTACTGTAACTGTACATAAACACTAATTCAAAAGAAATGGTGGTTACTGTGTGTTAGTAGCAGAAGTAAGAATTTATAGGCAGACAGTAAAAGTATTATGGCAGTGCTGGCACAAAAACAGCAGAAGCAATTGTAGTAATAGAAGTATAGTACTTGATGTCTATGGTCTCACAAGGCACATCACTATAGGCTGCTGAAATAATACGGCTTTGTAAAGGGTATTCGCTCTCAGGTTTTTTATTGGCAGTATATAGCGTCATAATCATATACCACAAAAGCCTGAAGAGCCATAAAGACGCTCCACTTTTCTTTGAAACAGACAGTAATTTGTAACTCCCTCCGGCTAAAGAAATGGTAACATGGTGTTTGTGGCCTATCAGTTTCCACTGAGCGTGTGCCAGCCCTTTATTACCAAATAGGATGACAATATAATGAGCCCCTCGGATGGTGTCAGCTTCACAATGGGCTGCCATATTGGACACGCCCACTGGAGAGTTCGAGCGAAGCGTAAAAGTCATTATTAACTTGGCAAATGTAATGTATGTCTTAAGGTGTTAAAGCCAGCTGCATACGACGACCCTGCAGTATGCCCCGGATGGTATTTTTCTACGTCGCTAAATACAAAGCATTAGGAGAGAACAGTTTTACACATTGTTCATTATGACTCTAACATTTTAATGGACTTGTATTACCAAGAGTTAATTGCACTGCTTAGCTACAAGGCGTAAGTAACAACCCAAAATGCTTGCGTTGATTGTAAAGCTGCACAAAAAGATGGGGGAAAATGCAACTTTCAATGACGATATAAAGATATAAAACAAAATATGTACAAAGCTTAACATATCAGGACCAGGATAAAAACTAAATTAGAGAATTTTAAAGATAACATGGGTTTTTGTTCTGTGTAAACCTGAGTCAGACCTCGGTGATTTTGCGATATGGCTTCTTGCGAAATGGATATTTAGTCACCCAATGTTGCCCCAATAACAATATATTGGCGATATATTATGCAGCGCTAGTTAATAAAAGGAATATAAACAAGCAATCTGAGCCAAAATGACACATGAAATATAAGGAGCAATTTTCACTACAATTTAAAGCCACACAGTGTAGAATTTTACCCAATAAAAATAAGCATTTATTTTATGACAGATATTTTCATCATTGAAAAATACCTCTTAAATGTACAAACAAACATGTGCTTTTGTTATGAGCGGCTCACCTCCCCTACGACACGACTTTACCGGGAGTGGGTACGTCTCCAGCTCGTCTCCATGGAGATTTTTTTATTGTATTGGTTTATTTGGTAGGGACAGTGCAAGTTAATGAACAAGCCACACCGGATTGTCATCCCCCATGCACACTCTCAAACACACTCTCATTCATCCTGGCCTATTGTACATGTTTTAGTGGTAGGGGAAACCAGAGTACCCGGAGGAAACCTACGCAGACACGGGGAGAACATGCAAACTCCACACAGAAAGGCCTGGTCCCTGGTGGAAATCGAACCCAGACCTTCTAGCTGTGAAGCACGAGCTCTAACCACTGTACTACCGTGTCGCCCAGATGTGACTAAAGTCAGCAGAATTTGAGATCTAAACAGGTTAGGTTCTCATCCAAAGCCATTATTTGATTACCCACTGCAGTAATAGCATTTTCTGTGTGGAGCTGGTTATTAGGAGCATGTTTTGGGTTGACGACAACAGTAGTGTCCAAAATGTTACGCAGTGTGCCTTTAACTATAGTGATTTGTAATGCCAAAATGACACAGCCGAAGACACTGTTCCTTAAGTTTGTGAGCCACCTGCTATTATTGTCTTATTAATGACTGCCACTAAGAAACAACCATGCGTGTAGTGCTTTATACACGATACCTGCCCAGAGTCCATTTATATATAGGCTACATCTAAATCCGGACCTACAGTATATAAGCCATCTCGCTTTTCAGATGAGGAAAGAAATTATTACAAAGGACACAAACAATTTAAAGTAATAGGTCTGTAAACAAGACTAAAAATTCAGAAACCCAAACGACCGAAGTCTTAAACGAAAGCCATCTCATGAACAATAGTGTAACAATTGCATTAAAGCCCATGCACCCGTTTACAATGACAAAAGCATGGCTGTGGTAATGAAAGGCTGCCCTCTAGCGGCAATGGAGGGTACTGTTGGGCAGGAAGACAATGGAAAACACTAATGGGGAGCACATGGCTTAATGCTCTGCCTCATTATTTTAGTGCTGGGTGTCCAAATGTGCAACAGAGTGTTACTTGTAGAGCAGAGACCCCGGCAGCTCTCAAGAAACATGTGGTATTAGCGATTCTCTACAGTTTTGGAAAGGCTATACTGTTGATATTAGTATAATAAAGCGATAATTCTTCATATTATTTAAGCTATTTTAAAGTATCATTGTTAGAGATGGCGGGGGATGTTGGTTAATGTTATTGAACACTTTTGCAATGCCATCATCTGCACATGCAATTGTGAGAACCGTTCATTCTCTCTTAAATTCACTTGAAAAGAGGCAGTTTATACCAAGCCTTCAGTCACCAAGCAATCGCCCGTGTACGCAACATATGGTCTTGTGTCTCGCCAGATCGCCATGACAATATCGAAGTAGGACGCTGGTGTCAAACCATCAACCATCAATCTCCGAATACAATATTTTAAAGCCTATGTACACTTCCCTGAACAATTTCCTTCATGTTAGCTCCAAAGACTAACCTTTATCCTCTCTCAGAAACCTACTGCCAGACAGACTGTGGAGAGTGGCTCCGCGGGTGGCACCATCTAGATGCAAATACCTAAAAACCTGTGACTAAAGAAACTGTACTATACACATTTATAAACATTGATTGTATGTATTTAGCCTACATCAAGCATTTAGTCCCTCTTTATGACGATTTCATGGCATAATACTTGGCTATAATATCTCTTCATATTTACGTCAGTCAAACCTTCACTCTGTATTTTGAATTGATTTTTACCCAAAGCATCGCTACATTGCCATGACGCCGCATCCATTTACTTGTCAGTCGTGTTTTGCGGCGAGCGCTTGGAGGTAATTGGCTACTTCACACAAACTGAAGCTCATTTTCCCTTCGCAGACTCCCCCCTTCTCCCCGAGACGCTTCCCCCTCCTCCTGTTAACAAGTGCAATCCTGCTGGCGATACATTTGAAGCCTGTCCCAGCTGACAGCAGATCATCTCCCTTTCATTCAGCGGCAAAAAAAAAAACTTTGCGTCCATTGATGTGCTGTCCCTGTGCGCCGCGGACTCAAAGCCTTTTAAACATTCACACTTGGATTGGATTGTTTTAGAGGTGCATTCAAGGGAGCCAGAATGCAGTGATACTAGAAATAGAGAGAGAAAGTTTATACTATTAAAAACAATACAGTATTAATAAAAAATAATGCTAACGGTAATAATGGCATGAATTTGTATTGTGCTTCAAACACGTACATGTAATATTTGATGTGCTCTTAGTTTTATTAAAGGCACAACAACTCAACATTTGGGTTGGCTTAAGCTGCATATGAGGACACATAATTTTACTCAATGTGAACAAGCCATTCCTCATTTGAAAGCTAAGAATCTCCAGAAATCAGTCACTGCGCTGGCACAAGTTAGGACTTGATTGGGCACAAGTGCTGCGTTTGTGGGAAGGAGAGAGTCCATGATCATTTCCAAACTGGTTTCAGCAACATGTGGCTCGTTCTGCCTTTTTCAAGAATCAAAACAAAAGTGCAACAATAAACTGCTTTTACATCAGATCAGATTGTTTTCGTGTTCGTACGTGTGACTAGACCAACATTGTTATCAGTAAAGTAAATATTTGTTTTAGACATCAAGTGCTACAGAGGAGGATTCTTTCTTGGTATGTAGCCACAACTGCCCCAGGGCTGACACATGGCTACCAATCTGCACCAACAGCCACTCTAACCACCGATCAGTCACGCTATGAGACACAAGGATGAACGCTCCAACCACTGAGCCACTATTTTCTCATACTTATGTGAGTAAGAAAGTAAACTATTCTTTGAGCTGGAGAAATGTTTGTGGGAAATTGTTATAGAAACATCTTATTTGAAATATTTATAAATGAGAAAAGAGTATTGTGACCAAATTGGCAACGTAATTGAAGAGAAAGTATCTTCAAGTCCTATAGTAGCTGCTGTGGTGGTACAAAAAAGCAACATGAACATGGCTAGAAGAAAAAAAAATCTCAATTTAAATTAGCATTTTCATAAAACACCATTCATACTCTGTCTTTATTAAATAAAATTGTGGGTGTGTGAATGAAGTGCCCCATTCCAATACAAGGCCATTAAATCCCTCGTGACTCATCTGTATTGCCGCCAATATAAAGTGGACCTTTCATCGATCAATCTAAAATTAAACACATTTCTAAAGCGCTGCAGTGAATGCCAGTCTTTGTGTTAATGGTCAATTCATTTCACAGACACAGAGGGGGCAGACAGCGGACATAATGCGTCGCTTCATTTCAATAAAGCTACAAAAATCTTTGCAGTAAATGCACAGTAGATGTACTGTAATTTCAACAACTGTACTCGAAAACAACTTGAAATATCTATTCATTTTAAGACTGGCACCATAGTGATATAAAAGCACGTATCATGTCCTGATTTAAGGGAGATTGCAGTAAACGCACATATACAGAGCATTTCAGCATAAAGGCCAAAACATATCAATAACAGATGGTGTACAATGTATTTTCTTCCCATTTGGAACTTCTGCTTCTCAAGAGTCCAAACTTATAACCTACAGCAGCGCCTTTCAGCTTTTCTAAACAGTCTCCAAAATATCTTATACATTTCTGCATGAGTTTAAACAAGGACATTTTGCTGCATTTTCTGTTTGTTCTGAACACGCTGATCACAATCTGCAAAACTTTGAGTAAATATAGTAAAGTATGACGAGAAAGTAAAGTCCTCTTCTGTAGTTGTGTGTCAAAAATATAATCGTCGCTTGACTGTATCTGGTTACTTTGTGTTTTTGTCATGCTCAAACTTGTGTTATCGTAACTGCTGTATATATCATCCCAGGTCCTTTCCACTGTCACACTCCAGCATAATGTAAACTCACCGTGCTGTGCCTGTCCGTCCTCCAGCTCTTGCCTCAGCTGCTGCCTCTGCTGCTTCAGTCCGCTCAGCTCCTCACAGCTGCTGCAGCTGAGGGCCTGCAGCCTGCGGGTCAGAGCCTCCAGCCGGTCCCGCTCCTGGTACACCGCCTTCATCTCCGCCTTCAGCTGCTTGGCGCTGCGGAAGTCATTACCTGAATCGCCACAAGAATACATTATGAAACCGCAGCACAGAGACCTTGTTTAATCCAGGTTTCAACCAGGTTTTTCCCTATTTATCTCGTAAATACTGCTTAAATCACTGCCTGAATCATCACTAGAGAGTGCTTTATTAGACCACAGCACACAGAGGCCTTGCTCAGTCCTGGATTAGTCCCTACTTTATACCTCTTAGTCTTTGCTTGAATCACCAAAAGTGGCCAAATTACACATGAATTAAGGTTTAGTCTCTGGTTTGGCCTGCCCTTTTTTTTAAATCTGGTGATTCTTGTAATGTACCTTACTTCTTTAGACTGTTGTGCATTTGACAGGTTTACATGTAGCAAATACCCAGAGTATTTTTTGCGTATGCCCCAATTTTGACTTGATTGAGGAGTAATTTTTCTTGTATTTTAGACTGAATGGACAGAACTGCATTAGAGGCTTGGTAGGATCTTCTTGTCTTGGTAATAGTTAAGGCTTGATTACAGGTGACATGGCTCAGATCTACATTTGTTGTCATTATTTATTTATTAATGGAATGCCCCTTGAGATGCAGTGGTGGAAAGTAACTAAGTAAAAAGTACAAGTAAAAAGTACAAATTACTTTTATGATTAATACTTTTTACTTTCTACTTCACTACATATTTAAATTGGGTTAAAAGCAAAAGTACTTTATTTTCAAGCTGACCTCTCTAAGATGATCTGGTTTAGTCCCAGTTTAGACTTGGTTTAGTGTTTAAACCATCAACCATCAATCTCCGTATACAATATTTTAAAGCCTATGTACACTTCCCTGAACAATTTCCTTCATGTTAGCTCCAAAGACTAACCTTTATCCTCTCTCAGAAACCTACTGCCAGACAGACTGTGGAGAGTGGCTCCGCGGGTGGCACCATCTAGATGCAAATACCTAAAAACCTGTGACTAAAGAAACTGTACTATACGCATTTATAAACATTGATTGTATGTATTTAGCCTACATCAAGCAAGTGGCACATTTAGTCCCTCTTTATGACGATTTCATGGCATAATACTTGGCTATAATATCTCTTCATATTTACGTCAGTCAAACCTTCACTCTGTATTTTGAATTGATTTTTACCCAAAGCATCGCTACATTGCCATGACGCCGCATCCATTTACTTGTCAGTCGTGTTTGCGGCGAGCGCTTGGAGGTAATTGGCTACTTCACACAAACTGAAGCTCATTTTCCCTTCGCAGACTCCCGAAGGGAGTCTCTAAGATGATCTGGTTTAGTCCCAGTTTAGACTTGGTTTAGTGTTTACTCCTTTAGGCCTTGTTTAGATCTGGTTTAGTTCCTGTTTCTGACCTGAGTTTGTGGTTTAATCATTTAGATCTGGTTTGATTCAAATGATTTAAATATCCTGCACATTAAACTCTTAAATACTTTACTTTTTACTCATAAAGTACATTTTACAATGCATACTTTTATACTTTTTCTTAAGTACATTTTTGGTCCTGTATCTGCACTTTTACTTAAGAATATTGAGTACTTCTTCCACCACTGTTGAGATGCAGCATCTTGTTTTCAAAGTGGTTCATAAAAGCTGTTGTCCGTAAGTTGAAATGTATTATAAACTTAATAGACCAGGGCCTGCCATTTAATGTAATATATAATATTAAGTCATTATGTTTTTGTCTTAAGTCCCTCTCTGTCCTTTCCTGTGAACTGGCCTGTCAAACAAGTGCATTTCGAGGGATTGCTTTTTTTCGGACTATTACTTTATATCTTGGTTTAGTGCTGGTTTAGTTTGGCCTGGTTCAGTTTAAGGAAAGTCCAAATTTGTTCCAAGTTAATACTGACTTGCATCTTGGAGATCCCAGAATGACATTTCATGTTTGCTCTTTGCAGCACAGTGACATTTAAACGATGGATTGATTCAGCTCTGTTTTATAACTTTGCATAGGTCAAGTTTAGTCCAAGTTTAGACCTAATGTAAAGATGTATTGTGAACCTGGTAATCCATGACTTAGTCCCTGTTTGGAGAGTTGGCACATCTGAAGTCATTACCTGATCACCACAGGACCACATTACAGCCCAGCACACATTAACAAGCGCTCAATCGTTAGCACGGTAATTAAGATCGGCTAATGACGGGATCCAGAAAATGAGGTAAATGAACGAGAGGAAATCACAGACTTGATGTTATTGATAAACACAACATAAAGCCAGTCCTGAAATATGTTGTTTTACCTGCACTGTCCCCAAATGCATTGACTACTCGGAAATCTTTCATCCGAATGTTTATTTTATGCACAAGACACAGGGTCTTTTCAAGTACACATTGGTTTTAAGTTAAAAAAAAAAAAAGCCAACCTTGCTTCAATAGCACAACTTAACTACTGTGCAATACTGCGATAGGAATCGTATTATGCCATTCTGAAAATCTCCCCAGTCTAGCCCAATACCCATCTATTGCGGCGACTATAGATGGCAAGGCAAGGCAAGGCAACTTTATTTATACCGCGCATTTCGTACACAAGGCAACTCAATGCGCCTGATGACAACAGAACCCCAAGGAATATGGCATCAGTGGCGGCTGGTCTATTATATTGAGAGAAAAAGAAAAAAAAGGAAAGTTTTAAGTTTGGCAAAAACATGACTTTCTTCTGTACACAGTTCACAGTTTGTCGACCAGCTTCATCGTGTGCGGCAACAACATCATACATGTGTAGCTTGGAGCGCCCTCGCTATCTAACCAATGGAGCCAATCATCTCAACCAATCATCTCAACTTTTAATAGCTAGAAGACAAATATTAGAATGGAAATCAACGAACGCCCTAAAGCCTTGCATTGGTATTCACCTTATTCCGCCCCGCCCACTTTTGTCTCGGCACTTCCGTTGTACTGACACTCCTGGTAGAGCGCAGAGCCCGTTCATTTAAACGGAGAACAAGGGAAAATGTCCGCTGCTAAAATCTGACGTTTAGTCGATTGATTTGCGTAAAATGTCCAATGCACCAACTTAATGCCTAAAATCGGCATTGTTTTCGTGTAGTAACTGATTTTATCTTGACTTCTCCAGTCCTATGTTAACTGATAGGAGAAAATGGGCGGGCACAATTCATGGCAGCAACCACACGAACTTCCGAGGTGAATAGTAGTGGTGGGCCGAGATACAAATCCCACGAGACGAGACGAGACGAGACACGAGATTGAGTTCACGAGACGATATTTTTACATAATTGGCAATAATAAATAATATTTTGCAATTATGTTTCCTTTGTATGGAGCCATTGTATTGTATTGTTTGTAACAAAATGAACAAGCTAATAAAGATGGGAACATCCTGAATATCATCAGGCTCTATTTGTGTGCATACAGTTAGAACAGGGCTAATACATTTGGCTCTTTTGACAGGTGTATTCTGATTACATTTCCAAATTATAAATAATAATTAGATATAATTAGATATATATAGGGATTTCTTATGCCACGTGGGGCGCCGTAATAAACTACACTAAAGCTATAAAAACATTGTAATTGTGTGTAGGGCATCATGATATTGAAGAAACCTGCGATATGCGATACCACTGTGCAGTGTCGTGGTAAACGATGTCATTGCGATGTTTCACCATTTCCATACGATATGTTCGATTTTAATAAACAGAAATTGTAGGTGACTTGTTTTTCAGCGAATTGTGTCAATTGTGTTAGAAATTTAGACATTTCTAAATTCAGTGCATTTCTTTGCATCAGTTTGTCGATCTCAGTCTGATCAGGACTTTAGCGATGTTGCGATGCATTGTTATGATCACCTAATATTGCGATACAATGCTGTTTTGCAATATATTGTGCAGCCCTAGTTACAAGTGTCATTGTAAATTCTATTCTTTATGCCAGACTGATGTTGGGTCTCATTTCTGATGGGGGACTATTGGTTAACAGCTGAGATGGGTTGTCATAATGCTTTGTATAGGACCGCAGGGGGAGGGATGGGGATTTTCTATATTCTTTTTTTTTTTTTTTTTTACTCTAATTCCCCCCCCCCTGTTGCTCACTTTGAATATACTTACATTTCCTATTGTGTTACAGGCTTTTGGAAATGTTCTGTGTTGTTGTGTTAATGTTATTCTAATTCCTCCCTCCTCCTTCTTCCCCTTGCACACGCCCCTGCTGGTAAGTTTCGTTTTCTCTGAAAGTGAAAATTACATTCTAGTTTCCTCCACTGAGTCAGAACCAAGTCTGACACAGGACTAAGCAGGAGTGAACCTGATCTCAGGGTTCTCTGGAGTCTTCTGGCTGTAGCTCAGATTCAGAATGAGGTGAGTGACTGCTTTAGTTCTGGTTTAGTCCCGGTTTAGACTATAGTACATCTGAAATAAAAACAAAGCTCGATGTAGTTTGTGCAAAGATAAAAGTTTGACAAGCACGAACATGTTTTATCTAAACTTCAGGGTTATTGTGTGTCACACTGCGAAGATTTATTTTCCATCAAAACTAAACTCACAGACTGTAGATGAAAATTAGTCCATGTCAAAAACAATCATTCACAGAAAACAAACAAACAGAAAGATTTGTATCCTTTACGAAAAGTGTTGAAAGATGAACAACATTGATTTTGATTCTTAGTTATGATGCTTTTGTAATAGCTGTGTGTTTCCATAAGTCAAACATCTCTACAAAGACCATTTTCATAGTGTCTTTACAGCCTTTACTGTTCAGGCTCATATAATATACAAGAGATAGTTCAGTGCTCTACAACCTTTAACATCAAAAGCTCCACTTTCTCTCGCTTCAAACAAAATAAAAGTTGTAAAGAGCCACAACAAAGCATATACATTTTGTATTAATGCAATTATGATAAATTAATCAAAAGTACAAATTTATTGAAATAATTTAGAAATATTATTACTTTTATTAGAAAATGTGTCAGTCCCTTCATGCTGTTTGAAGTATAGCTTTATATTCACAATGACTCATCACTTAAACCACTGTACAGTAAAGAGGTTTTAAAGATTATTACTGTATCTACTTTGCCTGTTAAATATTATTTGTATAAAAAATACATGTTAAATAATTAAAGTTAAGGTCCCTTGTGCTAATGTCATTGTTCCTTCCACAGTGCACCTCCCTCAGAGCGCCACCTGGGGGCGCTGCAGTGCCACTTCACCTGGGGCCTGTGCTCCAATCACTTTAAGCTGCTAAAGCTCCGGGAGAAACTCCTCGATATCTGCCCAGATGAGAGTAACCCTTGGAGAGGGCAAATCTACAACCTGCTGGGCTTCCTCCAGACCCGACTGGGGTGCTCCGACAAGGCCCTGAGCCTCTTCAGCTCCGCCTCTGAGGCCCTCAGGGGCCCCGAGCTCCTCGTCAACTACAGTGACCTGGCCTGGCTTCACCATGAGAGAGGAGAGCCTGCCCAGAGCAAGGAGTACCTGCGGAGGGTGGAGGAGCTGAGCAGGGAGTACCCCACAGAGGGGGACCGCCCCACAGAGAGGGACCATCCCACAGAGAGGGACCACCCTACAGACCCCGCAGAGGAGCTGCTGCTCCCTGAGGTGCTGGCGGAGAAAGCCTGGACTCTGATCAATTTCAATCTCCAGAAGCGATTAGCCGCAGAGCTATTTGAGCCTGCGCTGGAGCAGCAGCCGGAGCGTGTGGAGTGGCGCAGCTCTCAGGCTATCGCCCTCATGAGTGCTCACAAACACGACCCGACCGGGGCGCCCCCGGAGGTACTCCTGAAGGTGCAGAGAGCTCACGAGGAGGACCCAGAGAATATGTATCTGAGTGTGGCGTACCTCAGACAGCGAGTGAAGAGAGGGGAGCAGGTGGAGGAGGAGCAGGTGGCTGCGCTGATGCCCCGCATCGTAGAGAGGGCCCACAGAAGCTACAGCGGCCTGAAGCCCGCTCTGAGGTTCTACCGCCGAACAAACGCCCTGGACAGGGCCATCTACTGGGCAGAGCAGGCTCTGGAGAAACACCCCGACAGTCGCTATGTGAAGCGCTGCGCCGCGCTCTGCTACAAGTGGAGAGTCCGGTATCAGAAAGACGGAGCGTCAAAGCGCCACCTGTTGGAGAAAGGCGTGGCTCTGCTGAAGGAGGTGATCTCTCTGTACCCCGACACGGCGCTGGTGAAGGAGATCGACCTGGCAGATCTTTATGCTAAATCTGACCCCGCCAAAGCCGATGAGATGTACCAAACACTGCTGCAGAGGCGCATGGAGCCACCCGAAACACAGATGCTGTACAACCGCTACGCCCACCACCTCCAGTACGACCTGAGAGACATCCCCCGAAGCTTGGAGTACCACAGGAAGGCCGCTCTCATAAATTATGACTCCTTCTTCAAAGATGACAGCATAAAGGTCATAGAGCGCTTCAAAAGGAAAGGCTGGGACTCGATCCAAGTGGAGATCCAGCAGTCTTCCATGAGCGGCCACCTCGATGGGCTGCAGTGCCACTTCACCTGGGAGCTGGAGCACAGCCGGGAGCTCATGTTCTCCATCAGGGACCGACTGGAGGACCTCCTTCCCAATGAGAGTAACCCTTGGAAGGGATACATCTACAACCTGCTGGGCTTCCTCCAGACCCGACTGGGGCACTCTGACGAGGCCCTGAGCCTCTTCAGCTCCGCCTCTGAGGTCCTCAGGGGCCCCGAGCTCCTCATCAACTACAGCGACCTGGCCTGGCTTCACCACGAAAGAGGAGAGCCCACCCTGAGCCAGGAGTACCTGCAGAGAATGCAGGAGTTGAGCAGGGAGTACCCCACAGAGAGGGACCAGCTGCTCCCTGAGGTCTACGCTGAACAGGCCTGGACTCAGACGGAATTTTGCAGAAACTACGACTTTGCTGCGTGGCTGTTCCAGAAGGCCCTGGAGGCGGAGGAGCGAGTGGAATGGTGCAGCGCTCAGGTCCTGGCTTTGTTCTATGCTAAGAAGAAGAAGGGCAGTGAGTTCCTGGAGCAGCTAAGACACGCCTCAGAGCGAGACCCTGAGAACCTGCCACTGAGGGCGGGGTATCTGCAGCAGTGCGCGAGGAGCGGTCAGGAGGTGGGCCCTGAGGCGAAGGCTCTGGCGGCTAAGGTCCTGCTGTGTCCCGACAGAATGCACAGACACATGGAGCCTCTCCTGCACCTGTACCGCAGCGCTGTGTCGGTCCACGCCGCGGTGGATCTGGCCACTAAAGCTCTGGACAAACGCCCTGACAGCCGCTTCCTGAAGGCCTGCCTCGCCATGTGTCACAAGTGGAGGATCCACCAGAGGGGGGCGGTGAGTCAGGAGTTGATAGAGCGCACAGTGGTTCTGCTCCACGAGGTCATCTCTCTGTACCCAGACTCCTGCTTCAGGACGGAGATTGACCTCGCCAACGCTTATGCCAAATCCAACCACGGTCTCACTGACGCCAAGCTCCTCTACAGCGAACTGCTCCGCCGCGACCTGGAGCCACCATCCAAACAAATACTGTACAACAACTACGCCAAGTTTCTGCACTTTGAACTTAACGACGCGCACATGTCCACGCAGTATCACCTGAGGGCAGCAAAGATCCCAGTCAAGTCGCTCTGTCGCTCCAACAGCATTAAAACTTTACAGAAGATCAAGGACAGGGCGTGAGCGACCTGGAGCTGCGCGTTCAGGTCAACGACTTCCTGCTGAGAACTCCTGAGATTTAAAATTCACACATTTTATTGTAAAACTTTTCTTCAAGGCCATATACCTGACTTTAGGGATGGGTATTGTCAGTGAAAGTGGATTTTGGGAGGTGGTGGAACTCTACATGCTACATTAGGCCAATATATAAAAGGCTGTGTATAGATTGCATGTAACATGTAACATTTATTTTTAAAATAAGTTTTAAACATTTTACAGAATAACTCTTCTTTATGTGTGCTCTTGTTTGAGATAATCCTAGAAAGTTAGAGCAACAGCTGGTCATCCCCAGGAAATGTTTCGATTAATCAGATAAAGTGCAATCTGGTGTATTGTAGGAAAGAATATGCTGTTTAAATCAGCCTTTCAGTGATGAAAATCAGAACTGTCGACATTATGATTATTTTCCGAAAAAAGAAAAGCTACATTGATTTTTATAGCTGCAATTAGACTACTTTTATTATTTATTCTAGTTATTATCTATTGTTTTCCATCTACTGTCGAAATCCTGTGTTATAATTTTTTTTAAAGGCGCAAAAGTTCAATCTTGCCTAGGGCGCCAAATGTGAACCGTATGTGGCTCTTACAACTATGCATTTTTATGAAAGGAATAAAAAGAAATTAAATGAAAGATGCTAACTAGCTCGTCTGCTTTAGCTACTGCTTGTTTAGTTAAAACTTTGGGACAACCCTTGCTGCCTTGGACAGACAGTTATGGTCCAGGACGTGGACATTTGATCAAGAGAAGATTCAGGACCGTGAGGAATGTCCGACAGAAGATGCGAGGGGAACGTCATTCATTCTTTGAGTGAGACAGAGGAGGAGCTGCAACGGAGGAGGATGGATTCAGCAAAACGTAAGTTGTACTGTTATTTGTCTGACGGTTTATACAGGTTTAAACCTGTGGCTCTGAGGCACATAATGGGGTGCCATGTCATTGGTCCGACGTCTCATTATTCCGAAAATTTACCATTGAGCAGAGGTGCCATTAGTCCGACATCTCTATCCCAGTTGTGTTGTGGATTAGAGAGCCATATACAACCATTAGCCCGAACCTTAAGGTCAGTGGACTCTTGCCTGAACCTTTGTTTTGTTTTTCAACCCCTACTCAATGGGACATTTTCGGAATAATGAGACGTCGGACTAATGGGCCAATCCCCCTAATGGAACCATAGCAGGTATGGGTCTCATACTGTAACTGTACCTGAAATCAAAGTGGAAACCTGAAAATTAACGCGCCTCCTGCCTTTGTTCTGGTTCTGTTGGTATAAAACACAAATCATCTCGTACTAACTAAACTGAAATATGTATAGTGATTATCTTTGGACTTTCATTTTCATTGTCAGAAAAAAAGATTTTCCTAAATCACAAATTCATTTCATGCTTCTTTTATTGTTTAGTTATGTCTTTTAATAATATTCTCCATAAAATAATACAATAAAATGCCCCAAAGAAAACCCACTTTCTTTTTAGGTTAAAACAATGTTTATAAGTATCTTTTAATATATAATTGAAAGTAGGTATAGGCAACAGCCCCCCCCTGATGGCAATGTATTGGATCCAATAGCACAAAGTAAACTACTGTGCAAAACTTTGATAGTAATCGTATTATGCCATTCTGAAAATCTCCCCAATCTAGCCCAATACCCAGCTATTGTGGCGACTATAAAGATGGCAACAGAACCCCAAGGAATATGGCATCAATGGCGGCTGGTCTATTATATTGAAAAAAATAAGGTTTAGGTTTGGCAAAAACATGACTTTCTTCTGTACAGGTGTATGTGTTTTACACACTGGAGGGAAGGGGAGGGGAAGGGGATGTCTTTTTGTCTGCCAGCTTCATCGCGTGCCGCCACAACATCATAAATGTGTAGTTTTATGCTTTCCACCCTCGCTATGTAACCAATGGAGCTCTGATATCTTATTAAACGTCACTAAATATCATTAACCAATAATCTCAACTTTAATAGCTAGATGACAAATATTATTAGAATGGAAATCAACAAACGCCCCTAAAGCCTCGTATTGGTATTCACCTAATTAAACCCCGCCCATTTTTTCCGCTTTTCACCTTGTCTGTCTCGGCACTTTCGTTGTACTGACACTCCCGGTAGAGTGCAACTGGTTCATTTAAACAGAGAACAAGGGAAAATGTTCGCTGCTAAAATCTGACGTTTAGTTGATTGATTTGTGTAAAATATCCACTGTTCTCGTACACCAACAGGTCAACACTGCACCGTTTCTCTGCGGGGCTTAAAATCGGCTTTGTTTTCGAGTAGTAACTGATTTTATCTTGACTTTTCCAGTCCTATGTTAACTGATAGGAGAAAACCCACACGAACTTCTGAAACTTCCATTGTGTAATTGGATGTACAATATCCCTCTCTCCCTTTGTCTTTTCTGTCAGCGTAGCATTTACTCTCACAGACAATTAATGAGTAAAAAACCACTACGACACCTGCAGTGGTGCTTATGGCCTCTAGGGGCATGAGTTACTTAGTACTGCTAAGAGGCCAACCATCCCACTTTGATGCCACATGGGGCGCCATAATTAACTACACTAAAGCTATAAAAACATTGTAATTGTGTGTAGGGCTGCACGTTATTGGAGAAACCTGCGATATGCGATACCACTGTGCAGTGTCGCGATAACGATGTCATTGCGATGTTTCATAATTTCAATACGATATGTTCAATTTTAATAAACAGAAATTGTAGGTGAAATTGTAGGTGACTACAATTACAAAACAAGCCTTAAAAAACACTATCAGGACCACGGTAAGACTAGAATTAAATTAAAAGGAGGAAATTTAGACATTTATAAATTCTGTGCATTTTTTTGGCATCAGTTTGTCAATCTTAGTCCGATCAGGACTTTAGCGATGTTGCGATGTATTGTTATGATCACCTGATATTGCGATACAATGCTGTTTTTGCAATATATTGTGCAGCCCTAGTTACAAGTGTCATTGTGAATTTTATTCATAGGACTATTGGTTAACAGCTGAGATGGGTTGTCATAATGCTTTGTATAAGACCGCAGGGGTTTCGGGGGGGGGGGGGGATCGGGCATTTTCTATATTCTTTATTTTTTTTTCCCTCTATTTTCCCCCATTATTCTTTTATTTTGATTTTTGATTTTATCTTTTTTGTTGTTGTTTTTGATGGGTTTTTGTAGGAGGAGGAAAAAAAAAAAAAATCAAAGACCTTTGTTTAGTTGTAACCAACTGTTTTGACTTCTCAATAAACAAAATATATATTAAAAAACAGGCCTGTTGCTTACGTTAAATATACTTACTTTTCCTATTGTGTTACAGGCTTTGGAAATGTACTGTGTTGTTGTGTTAATATTAATCTAATTCCTCCCTCCTCCTCCTCCTCCTCCTTCACCTTGCACACGCCCTGCTGGTAAGTTTCGTATTCCCTGAATGTCAAAATTACATTCTAGTTTCCTCCACTGAGTCAGAAACAAGTCTAACCCAGGACTAAGCGTGAACCTGATCCCAGTGTTCTCTGGAGTCTTTTGGCTGTAGCTTGGATTCAGAATGAGGTGAGTGACTGCTTTAGTTCTGGTTTAGTCCTGGTATAGTCCCGGTATAGTACATCTGAAATAAAAACGAAGCTCGATGTAGTTTGTGCCAAGAGATGAAAGTTTGATGAGCACGTTTTATCTAAACTTTAGAAATATTGCGTGTCACACTGCGAAGATGTATTTTCTATCAAAACTAAACTCACAGACTGTAGATGAAAATGAGTCCACGTCAAAAATAATCATTCACAGAAACCATACAAACAGAAAGATTTGTATCCTTAAAAGGAATAGGCCACCGTTTTTACATACTGAGATATGTTCTTACCTGAGCTTAGACGAGTTGATACGTTGGTCGTTTTGTGTGACTGAGCGCACACACAAAGACCAGACAGGTACGTATCAACTCGTCTAAGCTCAGGTAAGAACATATCTCAGTATGTAAAAACGGTGGCCTGTTCCTTTCAGGAAAAGTGTAAAAGATAAACAACATTGATTTGATTCTTAGAGATATGTCGCTTTTTGTAATAGCTGTGTGTTTCCATAAGTCAAACATCCCTTCAAAGACCATTTTCATAGTCAGTCTTTACAGAAACTACCTTTACTGTTCTGGCTCATACAGTTATAGTTCTGCAACCTTTAACATGAAAAGCTCCACTTTGTCCCACTTCAAACCAAATAAAAGTCGTTAAGAGCCACAACATCCACACACAACAAAGCATATACATTTTTTATTAATGCAAAAAAGTACAAATTTATTGAAATATTTTAGAAATTATATTACGTTTATAATGTGCCAGTCCCTTCATGCTTTTTGAAGTGTAGCCTTATATTCACAATGACTCATCACTTAAAAACACTGTATAGTAAAGTGCCGCATAGAGGCTTTAAAGAGCCTGTTTAGCCTGTTTAAACAGAGCCTGTTTAGTCATAAATGAGTCCTGACTCTTGTTCTAAATTTGCCTGAAGCCTGTAGTCGTTCTGTAGAATGCCTAATTACTGTATCTACTTTGCCTGTTAAATATAATTTGTATAAAATTACATGTTAAAATAATTAAAGTTCAGTTCCCTTGTTCTAATGTCACTGTTCCTTCCACAGTGCACCTCCCTCAGAGCGCCACCTGGGGGCGCTGCAGTGCCACTTCACCTGGGGCCTGTGCACCAATCCCTCTCTGCTGCTACACCGGCGGGATAAACTCCTCGATATCTGCCCAGATGAGAGTAACCCTTGGAGAGGGCAAATCTACAACCTGCTGGGTTTCCTCCAGACCCGACTGGGGCACTATGACGAGGCCCTGAGCCTCTTCAGCTCCGCCTCTGAGGCCCTCAGGGGCCCCGAGCTCCTCGTCAACTACAGCGACCTGGCCTGGCTTTACGATGAGAGAGGAGAGCCTGCCCAGAGCAAGGAGTACCTGCGGAGGGTGGAGGAGCTGAGCAGGGACCGCCCACAGAGGGGGAACGCCCCACAGAGAGGGACCATCCCACAGAGGGGGAACGCCCCACAGAGAGGGACCATCCCACAGAGGGGGAACGCCCCACAGAGAGGGACCATCCCACAGAGAGGGACCACCTCACAGAGAGGGACCACCCTACAGACCCCGCAGAGGAGCTGCTGCTCCCTGAGGTGCTGGCGGAGAAAGCCTGGACTCTGATCAATTTCAATCTCCAGAAGCGAGTAGCCGCAGCAGAGCTATTTGAGCGTGCGCTGGAGCAGCAGCCGGAGCGTGTGGAGTGGCGCAGCTCTCAGGCTATCGCCCTCATGAGTGCTCACAAACACGACCCGACCGGGGCGCCCCGGAGGTACTCCTGAAGGTGCAGAGAGCTCACGAGGAGGACCCAGAGAATATGTATCTGAGTGTGGCGTACCTCAGACAGCGAGTGAAGAGAGGGGAGCAGGTGGAGGAGCAGGTGGCCGCACTGATGCCCCGCATCGTAGAGAGGGCCCACGGAAGCTACAGCGGCCTAAAGCCCGCGCTGAGGTTCTACCGCCGAACAAACGCAATGGACATGGCCATCTACTGGGCAGAGCAGGCTCTGGAGAAACACCCCGACAGTCGCTATGTGAAGCGCTGCGCCGCGCTCTGCTACAAGTGGAGAGTCCTGTTTCAGAAAGACGGAGCGTCAAAGCACCACCTGTTGGAGAAAGGCGTGGCTCTGCTGAAGGAGGTGATCTCTCTGTACCCCGACACGGCGCTGGGGAAGGAGATCGACCTGGCAGATCTTTATGCTAAATCTGACCCCGCCAAAGCCGATGAGATGTACCAAACACTGCTGCAGAGGCGCATGGAGCCACCCAAAACACAGATGCTGTACAACCGCTATGCCAAACACCTCTGGTACAACCTGAGTGACATCCCCCGATGCTTGGAGTACCACAGGAAGGCCGCTCTCATAAATTATGACTCCTTCTTCAAAGATAACAGCATAAAGCTCATAGAGACCTTGAACAGGAGAGGCTGGGACTCGATCCAAGCAGAGATCCAGCAGTCTTCCCTGAGCGACCACCTCGATGGGCTGCAGTGCCACTTAACCTGGGAGCTGGAGCGCAGCCGGGAGCTCCTGTTCTCCATCAGGGACCGACTGGAGGACCTCCTTCCCGATGAGAGTAACCCTTGGAAGGGATACATCTACAACCTGCTGGGCTTCCTCCAGACCCGACTGGGGCACTCTGACGAGGCCCTGAGCCTCTTCAGCGCCGCCTCTGAGGTCCTCAGGGGCCCCGAGCTCCTCATCAACTACAGCGACCTGGCCTGGCTTCACCACGAAAGAGGAGAGCCCACCCTGAGCCAGGAGTACCTGCAGAGAATGCAGGAGTTGAGCAGGGAGTACCCCACAGAGAGGGACCAGCTGCTCCCTGAGGTCTACGCTGAAACAGGCCTGGACTCAGACGGAATTTTGCAGAAACTACGACTTTGCTGCGTGGCTGTTCCAGAAGGCCCTGGAGGCGGAGGAGCGAGTGGAATGGCGCAGCGCTCAGGTCCTTGCTTTGTTCTATGTTAAGAAGAAGAAGGGCAGCGAGTTCCTGGAGCAGCTAAGACACACCTCAGAGCGAGACCCTGAGAACCTGCCACTGAGGGCGGGGTATCTGCAGCAGTGCGCGAGGAGCGGTCAGGAGGTGGGCCCTGAGGCGAAGGCTCTGGCGGCTAAGGTCCTGCTGTGTCCCGACAGAATGCACAGACACATGGAGCCTCTCCTGCACCTGTACCGCAGCGCTGTGTCGGTCCACGCTGCGGTGGATCTGGCCACTAAAGCTCTGGACAAACGCCCTGACAGCCGCTTCCTGAAGGCCTGCCTCGCCATGTGTCACAAGTGGAGGATCCACCAGAGGGAGGCGATGAGTCAGGAGCTGATAGATTGCACAGTGGTTCTGCTCCACGAGGTCATCTCTCTGTACCCAGACTCCTGCTTCAGGATGGAGATTGACCTCGCCAACGCTTATGCCCAGTCCAACCACGGTCTCACTGACGCCAAGCTCCTCTACAGCGAGCTGCTCCGCCGCGACCTGGAGCCAACATCCAAACAAATACTGTACAACAACTACGCCAAGTTTCTGCACTTTGAACTTAACGACGCGCACATGTCCACGCAGTATCACCTGAGGGCAGCAAAGATCCCAGTCAAGTCGTACTGTCGCTCCAACAGCATTGAAATTTACAGAAGATCAAGGACAGGGCGTGAGCGACCTGGAGCTGCGCGTTCAGGTCAACGACTTCCTGCTGAGAACTCCTGAGATTTAAAATTCACACATTTTATTGTAAAACTTTTCTTCAAGGCCATATACCTGACTTTTAGGGATGGGTATTGTCAGTGAAAGTGGATTTTGGGAGGTGGTGGAACTCTACATGCTACATTAGGCCAATATATAAAAGGCTGTGTATAGATTGCATGTAACATAACAGAGTTTTTTTTTTTAATATTACTTTTAATTGATTTATTTTTAAAATAAGTTTTAAACATTTTACAGAATAACTCTTCTTTATGTGTGCTCTTGTTTGAGATAATCCCAGAAAGTTAGAGCAACATCTGGTCTTCCCCAGGAAATGTTTCGATTAATCAGATAAAGTGCAATCTGGTGTATTGTAGGAAAGAATATGCTGTTTAAATCAGCCTTTCAGTGATGAAAATCAGAACTGTCGACATTATGATTATTTTCCGAAAAAAGAAAAGCTACATTGATTTTTATAGCTGCAATTAGACTACTTTTATTATTTATTCTAGTTATTATCTATTGTTTTCCATCTACTGTCGAAATCCTGTGTTATAATTTTTTTTTAAAGGCGCAAAAGTTCAATCTTGCCTAGGGCGCCAAATGGAACCGTATGTGGCTCTTACAACTATGCATTTTTATGAAAGGAATAAAAAGAAATGAAATGAAAGATACCAACTAGCTCGTCTGCTTTAGCTACTGCTTGTTTATTTAAAACTTTGGGACAACCCTCGCTGGCTTGGACAGACAGTTATGGCCCAGGACGTGGACATTTGATCGAGAGAAGATTCAGGACCGTGAGGAATGTCCGACAGAAGATGCGAGGGGAACGTCATTCATTCTTTGAGTGAGACAGAGGAGGAGCTGCAACGGAGGAGGATGGATTCAGCAAAACGTAAGTTGTACTGTTATTTGTCTGATGGTTTATACAGGTTTAAACCTGTGGCTCTGAGGCACATAATGGGGTGCCATGTCATTGGTCCGACGTCTCATTATTCAGAAAATTTACCATTGAGCAGAGGTGCCATTAGTCCGACATCTCTAACCCAGTTGTGTTGTGGATTAGAGAGCCATATACAACCATTAGCCCGAACCTTAAGGTCAGTGGACTCTTGCCTGAACCTTTGTTTTTGTTTTTCAACCCCTACTCAATGGGACATTTTCGGAATAATGAGACGTCGGACTAATGGGCCAATCCCCCTAATGGAACCATAGCAGGTATGGGTCTCATACTGTAACTGTACCTGAAATCAAAGTGGAAACCTGAAATTAACGCGCCTCCTGCCTTTGTTCTGGTTCTGTTGGTATAAAACACAAATCATCTCGTACTAACTAAACTGAAATATGTATAGTGATTATCTTTGGACTTTCATTTTCATTGTCAGAAAAAAAGATTTTCCTAAAGCACAAATTCATTTCATGCTTCTTTTATTGTTTAGTTATGTCTTTTAATAATATTCTCCATAAAATAATACAATAAAATGCCCCAAAGAAAACCCACTTTCTTTTTTAGGTTAAAACAATGTTTATAAGTATCTTTTAATATATAATTGAAAGTAGGTATAGGCAACAGCCCCCCCCTGATGGCAATGTATTGGATCCAATAGCACAAATTAAACTACTGTGCAAAACTTTGATAGTAATCGTATTATGCCATTCTGAAAATCTCCCCAATCTAGCCCAATACCCAGCTATTGTGGCGACTATAAAGATGGCAACAGAACCCCAAGGAATATGGCATCAATGGCGGCTGGTCTATTATATTGAAAAAATAAGGTTTAGGTTTGGCAAAAACATGACTTTCTTCTGTACAGGTGTATGTGTTTTACACACTGGAGGGAAGGGGAGGGGAAGGGGGATGTCTTTTTGTCTGCCAGCTTCATCGCGTGCCGCCACAACATCATAAATGTGTAGTTTTATGCTTTCCACCCTCGCTATGTAACCAATGGAGCTCTGATATCTTATTAAAACGTCACTAAATATCATTAACCAATAATCTCAACTTTAATAGCTAGATGACAAATATTATTAGAATGGAAATCAACAAATGCCCCTAAAGCCTCGTATTGGTATTCACCTTATTAAACCCGCCCACTTTTTCCTCTTTCCACCTTGTCTGTCTCGGCACTTTCGTTGTACTGACACTCCCGGTAGAGTGCAAACTGGTTCATTTAAACAGAGAACAAGGGAAAATGTTTGCTGCTAAAATCTGACGTTTAGTTGATTGATTTGTGTAAAATATCCACTGTTCTCGTACACCAACAGGTCAACACTGCACCGTTTCTCTGCGGGGCTTAAAATCGGCTTTGTTTTCGAGTAGTAACTGATTTTATCTTGACTTTTCCAGTCCTATGTTAACTGATAGGAGAAAACCCACACGAACTTCTGAAACTTCCATTGTGTAATTGGATGTACAATATCCCTCTCTCCCTTTGTCTTTTCTGTCAGCATAGCATTTACTCTCACAGACAATTAATGAGTAAAAAAACGCTACGACACCTGCAGTGGTGCTTATGGCCTCTAGGGGCATGAGTTACTTAGTACTGCTAAGAGGCCAACCATCCCACTTTGATGCCACATGGGGCGCCATAATTAACTACACTAAAGCTATAAAAACATTGTAATTGAAGTTATTGAAGAAACCTGCGATATGCGATACCACTGTGCAGTGTCGCGATAACGATGTCATTGCGATGTTTCATAATTTCAATACGATATGTTCGATTTTAATAAACAGAAATTGTAGGTGAAATTGTAGGTGACTTGTTTTTCAGCGAATTGTGTCAAGACAAGCCTTAAAAAAACACTATCAGGACCACGGTAAGACTAGAATTAAATTAAAAGGAGGAAATTTAGACATTTATAAATTCAGTGCATTTTTTTGGCATCAGTTTGTCAATCTCAGTCTGATGAGGACTTAAGCGATGTTGCGATGTATTGTTATGATCACCTGATATTGCGATACAATGCTGTTTTTGCAATATATTGTGCAGCCCTAGTTACAAGTGTCATTGTGAATTTTATTTATAGGACTATTGTTAACAGCTGAGATGGGTTGTCATAATGCTTTGTATAGGACCGCAGGGGTGTGGGGGAGGGATGGGGATTTTTCTATATTATTATTTTTTTCCCCTCTCTATTTTTCCATCATTATTCTTTTATTTTGATTTTTAATTTTATTTCTTGTTGTTGTTTTTGACGTGTTTTGTAGGGGGAGGGGGAAAAAAGAAAAAAAATCAAAGACCTTTGTTTAGTAACCAACTGTTTTGACTTCTCAATAAACAAAATATATATTAAAAACAGGCCTGTTGCGTAGTTTGAATTTACTCACTTTTCCTATTGTGTTACAGGCTTTTGGAAATGTACTTAGTTAATCTAATTCCTTCCTCCTCCTCCTTCATCTTGCACACGCCCCTGCTGGTAAGTTTCGTTTTCCCTGAATGTCATTACATTCTAGTTTCCTCCACTGAGTCAGAACCAAGTCTGACCCAGGACTAAGCAGGAGTGAACCTGATCCCAGGGTTCTCTGGAGTCTTTTGGCTATAGCTCGGATTCAGAATGAGGTGAGTGACTGCTTTAGTTCTGGTTTAGTCCTGGTCAGTGTTGGAGAGTATACTTTCAAAATGTATTCCGTTACAGAATACTGAATACTTGCCTGAAAATGTATTTTGTAACGTATTCCGTTAATTTGGCCAATCAGAGTACTGTATTCTGAATACTTTAAATACTTTTTAAATACACCATATATTATTGTAGTGTATACTCTTGATGTAGGATTAAAACATGTGTAAGTTCATTGCACTGCTGTTTATTAATGCTTAATTTGCTTATTTATCAAAAATTAGACAAGAAGAAAGTGCTTAATGATCACCGGGAGAAAAGGTTGTGTATCTGTGTCGCAAATGTGCAGCCGCTCCAGTCTGCAGATTATAACACTGATAAACCATGGCTCGCACGGGGACCATGTTTGAATACTCCATGGCTACGTTTCATCTTTATTTTTATATTGGGAGGACAGTCTTTTTATGAACCATTGGAAAATTGCTGCATTACTTTGCATCCCACACGAGTCTCGACAGAGGAGTTTGGGAAAGTGTGACAAACTGCAGCCTGTAGCGGCTAACCGCTAACTTAGCTTACTGCTACTGCTAACAACAACAACCAGCTTTCACTCTAAATGATTGAAAACAGTGAAAAGGTAAGAGGACAGAGATTTGCATCTACTTTGTGTGTTCACTCTCACCTCCTCCTCTGGGCTGCTCCGTGTGTGTGTGTGTGTGTGTGTGTGTGTGTGTGTGTGTGTGTGTGTGTGTGTGTGTGTGTGTGTGTGTGTGTGTGTGTGTGTGTGTGTGTGTGTGTGTGTGTGTGTGTGTGTGTGTGTGCCCCAGAGTCAAGTTTATTTGGACTAATTTAACCTTTTCTCTTTCTCATGAATGACGTGCGGTACGATTGGATGATGGGAAAACGTATGTATTCCCTTGGTATTAGCAAAGTAACCTGTATTCTAAATACCCTCTGACTAAAGAGTAACTGTACCGGAATACAGTTCTATTTCATATGTTGCTTCAGCCCTTTAGGCTTTCGCTGATGCATAGCCTCTCGGAAGTTCCGCTTCCCGCCTGAGAAGATCAAACGATCTACCGCTCCAATCACCCTCAGAGCCTGGCACAGCCCTAGTCCTATAAAAGGGGCCTAGCCCAACACTCTTCTCCTTTTTCTCTTGGCTCTTACGCTCTTGAGAAGAATTTATCTACAATCAAGATTGAAGACGGACAAGACTCACCGCAGAAGATTGCCGCTTGAAGATTTCGTCACCCTCCGGTGTCAAGCGGTTCTGCAGTCCCTGACCGGTCATCCTCCACCGCACAGACGAGGACTTTTCCCCACGCGGTTCACGCTCCCAGGTGGACCTTCCTCGCTTCAGGTCCCAGCCTGCGTTAGCCCGCTGACTAAAGGCCAGGTGCGAATGGTCTTCCTCTCTGCTAACATCCAGTGTAGGATTGGCCGAGTGCTGTGGCATTGCAGGACAGTATCGGGGCTTCCCTTGCCGTCCTCTCCTCCTGGGACTCTAGCGTGGAGTCATCCTTTCCCTCTGAGCGGGACAAAGTTGACGCTGACCATGCTGAGCTTGCGTCTATGCTATCAATGCTAACGCGGCTCAAGCAGCACTAGCCTGTCATCATTTGCGGGTAGGCTATCGACACTCAGGGGAACGGAGAAGCGTCCTCCCCTGATCCTGTCGCTTTCCGCCTCCTCACTCTTCGGTCCTGGTTTCAAAGAGCACGTTTCTGTTTATATCTCTGATAACAGCGTGAAGAGATCGCTTGTTTTCAGTGCTTCTAAGACGGCTGACAGCGGGGCTCGGGCGGCCTCACTTGTCAATAAAGCCCGCCCTTCCGCTCGCACGGTGGCCACAGGCGTGCACGTGAGGCCTTCTATGGCCTTCTGCAGCCTCGAGCTCGGCCCTGCTCTCGTTTAGGCCCACACGCTGGCCTGAACGATGATTGGCCCAGTGTCACAGCGCGCGCCGCGGCTCCGCCCCCTCCTTGCCTGCGGTCTGCGGACCTGGGAGAAGTCGGCCGCGATGAATTATTCCCTCAGCCACGTCACCGGGCGGCGTCGGCTGACGGGCTTCTCATTGGCCGCGCTGACGATGCTCGTCCTCGGGCTTATTTACCTGCTTATACTCAGGGAAAACGCAAGGTAATTCTTTCCCCGTCTCCTCTATTGGAGACGGCAGCAAAAAGGATATTTCCTTCACAACCCTTTCCACGAGGGCCCCCCACGTCACGACTCATCCCCAGGAGGGGAGTCTGTGGGCGGGCCCACGTCTCCTCTCTCCCGCGGACCTGGAGTTCTGCCTCTGACAGTGTTCTACCAGGTTTGGAGGGGTGCAGGGCTCCTGTCAGCGCCGTGGCTGAACAGGACGCTACGGAGGGGCTACGCTCTGCAGTTCTCTCGAAGGCCCCACCATTCTGCGGTGTGCTCGAGACGAGTCTGCGAGGCCCCGACGACACGGCGGCTCTCCAGGAGGAGGTGAGCTCTCTGCTTCAGCGCGGAGCTATAGCAGAGGTGGATCCGCTCAGGGCAGGAACAGGGTTTTATTCTCCCTACTTCCTCGTCCCCAAGAAAAGTGGGGGCGTCCGGCCAATTTTGGACCTGCGCGTCCTCAATGGCTGTGTCGCCAAACGGCCGTTTCGCATGTCACAGTCAGGCTACTGCTGCAGTGCATCAGGCCCGGGGATTGGATGACGTCCGTGGACCTTATGGACGCTTATTTCCATATTCCCATTGTCCCGGAGCACAGGAAATTCCTCACCCGGCCTGTGGGCTTGTGCCTTGCTGACACATGGGTTGTCGGTGTGCATGTCAGCCCCGGGCTCGCTCCAATCACTTGAGTCCATGCCTGCTGGGAGTACATCAGTCTCCTCGGCTTCGCGATGGCTTATGCATCAGCGAAAGCCTAAAGGGCTGAAGCAACATATGAAATAGAAACCCCAGTTACCTAATGTAACTACGGTTCTATGAATATGTTGCAAAGCCCTTTAGCTTCAGGCCCAGCAGGCAAGTCCTCTCCTCCGACGGCTGAGTTCAAAGGAGAAGAGTGTTGGGCTAGGCCCCCTTTTATAGGACTAGGGCTGTGCTAGGCTCTGAGGGTGATTGGAGCGGTAGATCGTTTGATCTTCTCAGGCGGGAAGCGGAGCTTCCGAGAGACTATGCATCAGCAAAAGCCTAAAGGGCTTCGCAACATATTCATAGAACCGTAGTTACATTAGGTAACTGGGGTTGACTCAAAATGTGTATTCTAAATACGTAACGGCGGTACATGTATTCCGTTACTCCCCAACACTAGGTATAGTACATCTGAAATAAAGCGAAGCTCGATGTAGTTTGTGCCAAGAGATGAAAGTTTGATGAGCACATGTTTTATCTAAACTTCAGGGTTATTGTGTGTCACACTGCGAAGATGTATTTTCTGCCAAAACTAAATTCACTGTAGATGAAAATGAGTCCACGTCAAAAACAATCATTCACAGAAACCATACAAACAGAAAGATTTGTATCCTTAAAGGAACAGGCCACCGTTTTTCCATACTGAGATATGTTCTTACCTGAGCTTAGACGAGTTGATGCGTACCTGTCTGGTCTTTGTGCGTGCCCGTGGAAGAGCGTGGACGCTTCTAACGTCACCCCATTTGGAGCCATAGGAATATGCTGGGAGAGGCCAAATGCTAACAACATCTTTGGTCGTTTTGTGTGACTGAGCGCACACACAAAGACCAGACAGGTACGTATCAACTCGTCTAAGCTCAGAAAAGAACATTATCTCAGTATGTAAAAACGGTGGCCTGTTCCTTTAAGGAAAAGTGTGAAAGATAAACAACATTGATTTTGATTCTTGGAGATATGGAAACACACAGCTATTACAAAAAGCGACATAAGTCAAACATCCCTTCAAAGACCATTTTCATAGTCAGTCTTTACAGAAACTACCTTTACTGTTCTGGCTCATACAGTTATAGTTCTGCAACTATTAACATGAAAAGCTCCACTTTGTCCCACTTCAAACCAAATAAAAGTCGTTAAGAGCCACAACATCCACACACAACAAAGCATATAAAATTTTTATTAATGCAAAAAAGTACAAATTTATTGAAATATTTTAGATATTATATTACGTTTATTAGAAAAAGTGCCAGTCCCTTCATGCTTTTTGAAGTGTAGCCTTATATTCACAATGAATCATCACTTAAAAACACTGTACAGTAAAGTGCCGCACAGAGGCTTTAAAGAGCCTGTTTAGCCTGTTTAAACAGAGCCTGTTTAGTCCTAAATGATTCCTGACTCTTATTCTAAATTTGCCTGAAGCCTGTAGTTGTTCTGTAGAATGCCTAATTACTGTATCTACTTTGCCTGTTAAATATCATTTGTATAAAATTACATGTTAAAATAATTAAAGTTCAGTTCCCTTGTTCTAATGTCACTGTTCCTTCCACAGTGCACCTCCCTCAGAGCGCCACCTGGGGGCGCTGCAGTGCCACTTCACCTGGGGCCTGTGCGCTAATCCCTCTCTGCTGCTACACCTGCGGGATAAACTCCTCGATATCTGCCCAGATGAGAGTAACCCTTGGAGAGGGCAAATCTACAACCTGCTGGGTTTCCTCCAGACCCAACTGGGGCACTATGACGAGGCCCTGAGCCTCTTCAGCTCCGCCTCTGAGGCCCTCAGGGGCCCCGAGCTCCTCGTCAACTACAGTGACCTGGCCTGGCTTTACGATGAGAGAGGAGAGCCCGCCCAGAGCAAGGAGTACCTTCGGAGGGTGGAGGAGCTGAGCAGGGAGTATCCCACAGAGGGGACCGCCCCACAGTGAGGGACCGCCCCACAGAGGGGGACCATCCCACAGAGGGGGACCACCTCACAGAGAGGGACCACCCTACAGACCCCGCAGAGGAGCTGCTGCTCCCTGAGGTGCTGGCGGAGAAAGCCTGGACTCTGATCAATTTCGATCTCCAGAAGCGAGTAGCCGCAGCAGAGCTATTTGAGCCTGCGCTGGAGCAGCAGCCGGAGCGTGTGGAGTGGCGCAGCTCTCAGGCTATCGCCCTCATGAGTGCTCACAAACACGACCCGACCGGGGCGCCCCCGGAGGTACTCCTGAAAGTGCAGAGAGCTCACGAGGAGGACCCAGAGAATATGTATCTGAGTGTGGCGTACCTCAGACAGCGAGTGAAGAGAGGGGAGCAGGTGGAGGAGGAGCAGGTGGCTGCGCTGATGCCCCGCATCGTAGAGAGCGCCCACAGAAGCTACAGCGGCCTGAAGCCCGCTCTGAGGTTCTACCGCCGAACAAACGCCCTGGACATGGCCATCTACTGGGCGGAGGAGGCTCTGGAGAAACACCCTGACAGTCGCTATGTGAAGCGCTGCGCCGCGCTCTGCTACAAGTGGAGAGTCCGGTTTCAGAAAGACGGAGCGTCAAAGCGCCACCTGTTGGAGAAAGGCGTGGCTCTGCTGAAGGAGGTGATCTCGCTGTACCCCGACACGGCGCTGGTGAAGGAGATCGACCTGGCAGATCTTTATGCTAAATCTGACCCCGCCAAAGCCGATGAGATGTACCAAACACTGCTGCAGAGGCGCATGGAGCCACCCGAAACACAGATGCTGTACAACCGCTACGCCAAACACCTCCAGTACGACCTGAGTGACATCCCCCGATGCTTGGAGTACCACAGGAAGGCCGCTCGCATAAATTATGACTCCTTCTTCAAAGATGACAGCATAAAGGTCATAGAGACCTTGAACAGGAGAGGCTGGGACTCGATCCAAGTGGAGATCCAGCAGTCTTCCCTGAGCGGCCACCTCGATGGGCTGCAGTGCCACTTCACCTGGGAGCTGGAGCACAGCCGGGAGCTCCTGTTCTCCATCAGGGACCGACTGGAGGACCTCCTTCCCAATGAGAGTAACCCTTGGAAGGGATACATCTACAACCTGCTGGGCTTCCTCCAGACCCGACTGGGGCGCTCTGATGAGGCCCTGAGCCTCTTCAGCGCCGCCTCTGAGGCCCTCAGGGGCCCCGCGCTCCTCGTCAACTACAGCGACCTGGCCTGGCTTCACCACGAAAGAGGAGAGCCCACCCTGAGCCAGGAGTACCTGCAGAGAATGCAGGAGTTGAGCAAAGAGTACCCCACAGAGAGGGACCAGCTGCTCCCTGAGGTCTACGCTGAAAAGGCCTGGACTCAGACGGAGTTTTGCAGAAACTACACCTTGGCTGCGTGGCTGTTCCAGAAGGCCCTGGAGGCGGAGGAGCGAGTGGAATGGCGCAGCGCTCAGGTCCTGGCTTCATTCTATGTTAAGAAGAAGAAGGGCAGCGAGTTCCTGGAGCAGCTAAGACACGCCTCAGAGCGAGATCCTGAGAACCTGCCGCTGAGGGCAGGGTATCTGCAGCAGTGCACAAGGAGCGGTCAGGAGGTGGGCCCTGAGGCGAAGGTTCTGGCGGCTAAGGTCCTGCAGGGTCCCGACAGAATGCACAGACACATGGAGTCTCTCCTGCATCTGTACCGCAGCGCTGTGTCGGTCCACGCCGCGGTGGATCTGGCCACCAAAGCTCTGGACAAACGCCCTGACAGCCGCTTCCTGAAGGCCTGCCTCGCCATGTGCCACAAGTGGAGGATCCACCAGAGAGCGGCGGTGAGTCAGGAGTTGATAGAGCGCACAGTGGCTCTGCTCCACGAGGTCATCACTCTGTACCCAGACTCCTGCTTCAGGACGGAGATTGACCTCGCCAACGCTTATGCCAAATCCAACCACGGTCTCGCTGACGCCAAGCTCCTCTACAGCGAACTGCTCCGCCGCGACCTGGAGCCAAGATCCAAACAAATACTGTACAACAGCTACGCCAAGTTTCTGCACTTTGAACTTAACGACTCGCACATGTCCACGCAGTATCACCTGAGGGCAGCAGAGATCCCAGTCAAGTCGTACTATCGCTCCAACAGCATTGAAACTTTACAGAAGATCAAGGACAGGGGCGTGAGCGACCTGGAGCTGCGCGCTCAGGTCAACGACTTCCTGCTGAGAACTCCTGAGATTTAAAATTCACACATTTTATTGTAAAACCTTTCTTCAAGGCCCTATACCTGACTTTTAGGGATGGGTATTGTCAGTGAAAGTGGATTTGGGAGGTGGTGGAACTCTGATCAGGAAGACTCAAAACGCTACATTAGGCCGATGTATAAAAGGCTGTGTATAGATTGCATGTAACATGTAACATTTATTTTAAAATAAGTTTTAAACATTTTACAGAATAACTCTTCTTTATGTGTGCTCTTGTTTGAGATAATCCCAGAAAGTTAGAGCAACAGCTGGTCTTCCCCAGGAAATGTTTTGATTAATCAGATAAAGTGCAATCTGGTGTATTGTAGGAAAGAATATGCTGTTTAAATCAGCCTTGCACAGTGATGAAAATCAGAACTGTCGACATTATGATTATTTTCCGAAAAAAAGAAAAGCTACATTGATTTTTATAGCTGCAATTAGACTACTTTTATTATTTATTCTAGTTATTATCTATTGTTTTCCATCTACTGTCGAAATCCTGTGTTATAATTTTTTTTAAAGGCGCAAAAGTTCAATCTTGCCTCGGGCGCCAAATGTGAACCGTATGTGGCTCTTACAACTATGCATTTTATGAAAGGAATAAAAAGAAATGAAATGAAAGATGCTAACTAGCTCGTCTGCTTTAGCTACTGCTTGTTTATTTAAAACTGGGACAACCCTCTCTGGCTTGGACAGGACGTGGACATTTGATCGACAGAAGATTCAGGACCGTGATGACTGTCCGACAGAAGATGCGAGGGGAACGTCATTCATTCTTTGAGTGAGACAGAGGAGGAGCTGCAACGGAGGAGGATGGATTCAGCAAAACGTAAGTTGTACTGTTATTTGTCTGACGGTTTATACAGGTTTAAACCTGTGGCTCTGAGGCACATAATGGGGTGCCATGCCATTGGTCCGACGTCTCATTATTCCGAAAATTTACCATTGAGCAGGGGTGCTATTAGTCCGACATCTCTAACCCAGCTGTGTTGTGGATTAAAGAGCCATATACAACCATTAGCCCGAACCTTAAGGTCAGTGGACTTTTGCCTGAACCTTAATTTTGTTTTTCAAGCCCTACTCAATGAGACATTTTCGGAATAATGAGACGTCGGATTAATGGGCCGACCCCCATAATGGAACCATAGCAGGTATACTGTAACTGTACATGAAATCAAAGTGGAAACCTGAAAATGTACGCGCCTCCTGCCTTTGTTCTGGTTCTGTTGGTATAAAACACAAATCAATCTCATACTAAATGGTGCAAAACAATAATATGTATAGTGATTATCTTTGGACTTTCATTTTCATTGTCAGAAAAAAAGATTTTCCTAAAGCACAAATTAATTTCATGCTTCTTTATTGTTTAGTTATGTCTTTTAATAATATTCTCCATAAAATAATACAATAAAATGCCCCAAAGAAAACCCACTATCTTTTTTAGGTTAAAACAATGTTTATAAGTATCTTTTAATATATAATTGAAAGTAGGTATAGGCAACAGCCCCCTGGTTTTCACATCACCAGCCGCCACTGATGGCACTGTATTGATATTTAGTGGGTTTTGTTTCAAATATTTATTATTTCATGCAAAAACGCATCCCTGTATGTGTTAATTATGTTCATGTGATTCTAAGGAAACTGGGGAAAACAACTGAAGAAAATAACTGGGGAACTCAGGTCATATCGAGCTTTCCGACCTCCTGACTGTGGAAATCAGATAAATTGTTGATTCATTGTTTAATGTGACCATTATTGGTTAAACAACACTACTTTCGTGAGTTTAGTGTGAGCTGTCGTCCTCAGAGTAACATGATTGTGAGAAATGCCCATATTCTAGAAATGCTAGAAAAAGAAAATATAATATATATATATAAAAAAAAAAAAAAGCTAGAGTTTAGCTTTCGAGACGCTGACATCAGATCTAAATGGTGAAATGGTTTAAATTCCTCAGTTGAACGCTAATCAGTGATAAAAGATCACTTTCCGTCATAAAAAGCGCATAAACACAAACCAACTGGGAACAATGAAGTCACATCTCAGGAAAACGAGCTCCGCAGCCCAAATGAATGCAGTATTACCATATAATGAAAATCCTGCTGGTCTGACCTGTTCCATATTAGTTCCTGATGTCTTTAAAACAATTATTTGCATTATGTAGGATATGTAATGAACAGGTTGTAATGTAACCCTATATTTTAATATTGAGGAGGACGGGCCAGTATCAAAAGTTGCCTTTTTAAGTCAAAATGAAGATGCTTTAAAGTAGTTACTATTACTGGGCCCTCACCATGTGAAACACAGATTGTCACAGAGTTCAATGTCTGTTCATAAAAACAAACTAAGGTGATTGCTTTATGTTGAGTCATACAGTCTAGATTGTTGTCAAGTGACTAGATTAATATGGCAGGTTTGTAGAGTTCGCAGGTGCAAACAAAAATGTATAAGCACTGAATCACCCAATGAGAAATACTGTTTCGTCACATCAAAGTCATCAAAGAACATCATGAACTTCACCTATAGTAATAATAGAAGTTTTCTACGCTGAATACAGGGCATGTGGGTGCTACGTGGGTATTAACCTGAGATGGCAGCGAGTTTGGCTTCATCCAGCGCCAGGAGTTGGGTCTCCGTCTCACTGACTTTCCTCCTGAGACTACTGCCCAGTCGCTGAGTCATCATCACCTAAAGAGAGGAGCGCGAGAGTTAGAAAAGGAGATACACATATGGGTTGAATGTAAACACTTGAATCCGCCATCTTCCTCTTCCAAAATTATTCCCTATGTATTCAAATACACAGCAGAGCAGCAGTGTGTTACCTTGTTTGCAAAACTTTAGAAATAATATCTCCATGAAGGTGTTAGTACAGGTTTACACTGGTTTAGACTAAGCATCACCATGTTTCCAACGTAGACATCCTTCAAGTAACAGACAGACCGCATGCGTGAACCAGAGATGGAACGTGCAGATCCATAGACCCCATCAGCGTCTACCTGGTCCATAACCTTTAGAAAAATCCCCATGAAGGATTCCATTATAATGTCAGGACTCAGGAATGGGGGAGAAAAGCCTTGAATGTCACAGGGCTGATGGGGAAGCAGCACCTTGTCCTGTGTCTTCTCTCTGGGGATTAGATGTGTTCAGATAACGGCTGAATATGTCCCCTCACTGCCCTTCGGAAACATTCACTATGAGCTAAAGCTACACATATTTCCCATAACCCACCACTCTCTTTGCGGAGGAACAGTGGGGGACTTATGATGCATTTTCCTTAAAGGTCTGACAGTTTAGTGCAACTCTTTCAAAAGGCCATCAGAAAGTAGTGGCATTTCTGAGTCTCTGGGGAGATCTGTTCCCCCAAAAAACTCACTTTTCAAAAGGCTCTTGCATAATTTTCTTTGATGCGTTACAGCGACTGAGGAAGAAGTGAAAGTGCGAGCTCAATTTAAAAAGATGTGGAAAATTGAAAAGTGAAATTAAAAAAGTTACTTTGATGGGAGCATTCATTTTGTCACAGCAGGTGTCCGTCTTAAAAGAATTGTGAAACTAGCATTCAAAAAGTTAATTTTCACGGTGTATTACTTCTTTTCTTTTTTAAATTCAGCTGTTCCCCTTTTCATCAGGAGTCATCACTACAAATCAGTCGTGTGGTGATATGGCTTTTTTTTTTTAAGCCAGTTGCAATGTAACAGATCAGGCTGGGATCTAAACAATGACCTTCCAGTTCCCAGTGAAATGTTTAGACATTGCACTACTGCAGGACAGGATTTTAGAATAAACTTCTACGGCCTTAAATAAAAGCATCTCGGTGACTTCTTGGTGTTCAAAGTCACTTTTCAGAAATCTATACTTTTTACAAGACAGTATATGTTTCAAAAGAAGTGACTCATGTTACTTTTCAAGGACAAGATGAAACCAGAGAGGACTCTACTGTACTTCAGTGTCTCTGCAGCGGAAAAACTTGGACTTCTTAAGACACAGACCGCCTCCAGCTTTACATTTATATGTACAGATACAGTGAAGGAGAATGCACAAAGATATAGCACTGAGATGTGAGAATAACCCCAGGGAGGGATAGTTTCTACAGAAAGGCACACAGAGCACAGAGCTAATGTGAGGAGAATATAAAACACATCAACAAAGTACAAGAGTGTGGTAAACTGGGAATTCACATACAGCCTTGAATTATAAAGCATGAGTATATTTAATGGTAAATAATCAATTTATTATAATTACAGACCTATCAAGGCCTATAAGGAGGAAAATCAAATGCTAATGGGAAAGATGCATGTTTAATAATAAGACACCCACATACAGATGTGCTCAAAGCTTTTACATACCCTGGCAGAATTTTTTTTATGGTTTATGTTTCTTTTCACTCACAGGTAGTGGTTGTTTGAAGCAACAACAGAGTTTGTAAATCATAATGAATAAAGAAAGTACCAAAATAACCCTGATAAAAAGTTTACATACGCCAGTTCTTAATACTGTGACAGCTTGGAGTCTTTTGAGGTAGTTGTGGAGAAGGTTCTTTATTTTTTCTGATGGTAAAGCGGCCCTTTCCTCTTGGGCAAAAAGCCTCCAGTTCCTGTAAATTCCTGGGCTGTTTTGCATGAACTGCACGTTTGAGCTCTGATATTGCGGTCAGGAGACTGAGATGGCACTAACGGGACCTTCACTTTATTCTGCTGGAGCCAGTGGCATCAGTGAACCACCTCCATATTTCACAGTAGGTCTGGGGCACTTTTTTGTTGTCAACAAGGCCAATGACGGCCTATGATGAAATTCTGCCAGGGTACAATATGTAAACCTTTGAGCACAACTGTATGTAACTATACGTCAAAGTTACCCATCTGTTGATAAAGAATACACAAAAATGGGGAGACTTACTTTTGCGGTGGCTTCCTTGATGGACAGATTGAGCGCCTGTTCTTGCTCTTGAAGTCTAAAAAGAGCAGAAGTCATGATTATGGTTGATTGTAATTGTTAAAGGGGGGTATTATGCTTTTTTCAATCACATAGCACCAGTCTATAGCATACTACAATGATGACGTAACCTTCTGTTGGTCTGTATATGCAGTAAATTAAAATAACTGCCTTGAATAAAATTGCTCTCTCAAAATGGCTGTACTGTCTCTTTAAGAAGCTTTCCGACACGTCCCCTTCAGCACACTGCTGTGGCATCTAAACAACACTACTGTGCGGGGAGGGGGCTCTGCTGAGCTGAGGAGCAGTGGTTGGTGGCTTGGCTGGTGACAAAAGGTCCAGAGGCGTCTCCAGGAGGTGGGGGCGTTCCTAGGAGGACTGAGGCATAGCTACACCTAAAATAGTTTTTACTGATTACTCAAAAATATGTGAATGAGCCAAGGCAACACTCCAGGCATGTGTTTAATGAGGGAATGACATAATAACATGATATAAAGCTTGAAAAAGTATGGTCAGTGGTTCTCGACTGCTCTAGACTGGGGACCCACCCTCAACGTAACATGACAAGTAGTGACCCAAATAAAAACAAGAATTTCATCTTAAGGCCATGTTTTAGTATATTCATTATTTACAACAGAATTTCCTCAGAGATCTGATTCAAACATTGGCAATAAGTCTGACAGACAACAAACTAACAAATCTATCAAAAGTAATTTTCCAAAGTCCAGCGTTTGCATCCAGACTCAACAAGAAGAGAACCAGCAGAATTACAACCATCTACTCCTATTTTTGTTTATGTGTATGCAATAAAACATTATGAAATATTGTTTTTAAGCTTTCCTTCCTCAACATATTTACTAGTAGCTGTTAAAGTTCATTCCAAATCTACTGGTAAACACATGGTTTGGGACGGACGAAGCAAAAGCAAACTGTGTAAAACTAAACTTAACTAACAAAACTAAACTACAAAGAGCTTTTTCCCCTTGCTCTGCTTTGATCTGGGAAAGCCAGTCACAGCCTGATTGATTGCTGTAAAGAACATTCACAACAACAAGTCTGTAAAACAAATGTAAGTTCTTCACAAACAAAAGGCTTGTTAAAAGTCATGACACCCACTCCCTTCACTCACTGTATTTCATCTTTATCAGCCCTGTCTCGCTGGATCCAATCACAAACAAAAGGTGAATGTCAGATTATACCGGGGCATATTACACTCAATTACCGTCTGTCAAAAACAAACAGCACCAACCAATAAGGTCACAGCACTCACACACAAATGAATTGTCAGATGGATAAAAAGAAACACAAAATCTATTATCCCCGGTGCATAATTACAGTCACCTTGAGGTGCTCTCGTTGTTTCAAATCTCAAAAATCAGTCTGATCTTTTCAGTCTTTAGTCAAGATGATGGCTCATGAAATTATTCAAAAGGTGCAAAAATTATAGCCTCACCAGCGGCGTGACTGAACACTGTAATGTATTAACTTTATTCTTATTACGCCGTATGTAACACATTTCTCTTGCTCAATTTCAGTAATATTCCTCAAAATTTACAGTACAGAGGTGCAACATGTCTCAAAAGTGTAGTTATCTCAATATAAGCGAATGCAATGTCGTTGTCGCAAGAAATTATATATATCGCAGAGACATTACTGATCAATGTCAATGTCAGCTTTATTTGTATAGCACATTTACAATGCGAAGAGCCCAAAGTCTTTACAAATTGACGATAAAAACACAGTAGAAATAAAACATGAGCACAAATATATATGTACAATGGGCAAATATCAAAACAATAATAATAGGTGTGCAGCTCAACTCATGTTTAAAAAAGCCAGTGAGAAGAGGTACGTTTTAAGAAGAGATTTAAAGTTTGTGCAGTGACTCAGCGGCTCTAACCCACAGAGGCAGACTGTTCCAAAGCCGGGGCCCGGCCACAGAGAAGGCTCACTCCCTTCTACGCTTCAACGTGGAGCTGGGAACGTCAAGGAGCAACTGAGAAGAGGACCTTATGGTTGTTACAAGAACATGAACAGACAATAGTTCAATCAACCAGCCCATGACGACATTTAAAAACCATTAGCAGCAGTTTATACTGAATTCGGTATGGGACTGGAAGCCGGTGCAGTGATGCCAGGACAGGAGTTATGTGTTACAACTGGAATAGATTTGTACAGCGTCTTTTACAGACAAGACGACAAAGTGCTTTACAAGGGACAACTTTTACATATCATTGATGCAGCTGTCATACTTCTCATTTCACAGTGGTATCAGGTTATTCCCTCAAAGTCTCCCATCCAGGTCGCCTACTTCCGAGATGAGATCGGGCCTTCACAAGGTGGAATGGCCACAGACAAGTGGATGGAGTGGAGATATATTCAGGCCTAGATTTGTGGTTATAAAAACTAAGTTTAAACACCACCAACAAAATACATACTGTAAGCCAGACACATCTCTATAGAGTGTCCAACCAAACTTTACACCTAATTATATGTTATATTTTAAAGGGGGGTATTATGCTTTTTTCAATCACATAGCACCAGTCTATAGCATACTACAATGATGACGTAACCTTCTGTTGGTCTGTATATGCAGTAAATTAAAATAACTGCCTTGAATAAAATTGCTCTCTCAAAATGGCTGTACTGAACGTCTTGAAATAGGCCTCTGTCTCTTTAAGAAGCTTTCCGACACGCCCCTTCAGCACACTGCTGTGGCATCTAAACAACAACACTGTGCGGGGAGGGGGCTCTGCTGAGCTGAGGAGCAGTGGTTGGTGGCTTGGCTGGTGACGAAAGGTCCAGAGGCGTCTCCAGGAGGTGGGGGCGTTCCTAGGAGGACTGAGGCATAGCTACACCTAAAATGGCTGCCGTCTAAGTTTTTACTGATTACTCGAAAATATGTGAATGAGCCAAGGCAACACTCCAGGCATGTGTTTAATGAGGGAATGACATAATAACATGATATAAAGCTTGAAAAAGTCGATTTTACATAATACCCCCCCTTTAAGGTCCACTTCCATATTTCCACCAAACATTCCATCTAACATTAACATTAAACATACTGTACTGCCCCGTTTGGCCCTTTGAACGAATCTGTCAGGCCAACAAATGCAAACATGTCTCATGTAAATAACTCATGTAAATAACTCATGCAAATAACGTTCAGCAACCTGCTTTACACAAACATCTGTTGCGTTCATAGTATTGTCTTACGGTGGCAAAAGAAACGTACTCCACAACAGGGAAAAATATCAATAACCCCAGCTTTAATTTCAATCCTCTCGAGCCCTCGTCAGTCTCTCCTCACATCCTATATTTTCAGGAGGAGATTATGAGCGGGGAAATGGCGGCTCCAATCTCCGTCACAAACAGTGCATCAGAGGTCAGAATTTCAATCAGTATGGGCAGAATCAAAGCGTTTCGGAGCCGAGGTGAGGAAGAGTCAGGTATCGAATTATTCCTGCAACGCCGGGGTCGCGGCACGGAAAAGGCGATAAGTGCAATTTACACTCTCTCCTAACGAGTGTGCGCAGGCCGAGGGCTTTCCACGGCGCTCCCTCGCACGCCATTAACTTCTGATGCCAAGTAATCATTTGCATCAGAGAGAAGCAGTGAAATTCGGAGCGGGTCGACGCAGGTGTGAGAGCGGAGGCGCGGGAGAGGGCGCCGTGGGGGGAGCGGGCGCCGTGGGGGGAGCGAGACGTCTCTCCAAATCAGAAAAAGCCAAATGGATAATTACGGCTTAATTACAACGGCAATAAAATGGCAGCTGCTGTGAGGGGAAGGTGATTTTCATTAGAGGCATAGTTTTACAGGGATGTACATAGAGCTAAAGATGTTTATTTTCAAATGTATTGTACATTTATATATATATAAATTCTTTAAAGTTGTAAAAGAATATTTTTTATTTGCAGACATGTGGGTAAATGGGCTTATAATCAATGCATGTGAAGAAAATGATTCAAATGTTATGGGTCGCTGTTGCATTTAGAAATCATTTAACTAAATCAACAAGTGAGTGTGTGTGTGTATAAGCTGCATAGTCAGATCATATAAGAGCTGTTGAACAAACGCAGTTAGAAGCTCATTAGCACCTCCACTAGGTCACACATGGCACTGCAACAGGTGGATTTCTTTCTCTCTCTGGCCTGTTGAAATGTCAAATGAATCATAGGCCGTTGTTTGCACACCCACTTCACTGTTCTGCCCTGGTTTTCACTTGAGATTCAGGACATTTTTAGCAAGATTTCACTGTGTTTCGTACGCAGCGGACAAATGTCATGGTAACATTGAATAAATATGTCCATAAAGGTTGATTCCATGAAAGCTCAAATCATATTATTCTGGTGAGATTTGTCATCAGATACATAACAGAACAGATGAGATGATTAGATTAATGACTCTTATCCATGGACTTTTTTGTTTTTTGTATCGTCATCATTTCCCTTCACTGTGACTGACCTGAGCACAGACGGGGGCGGGGACACTGTGATTTCAGTCCGATCCTGGGATGAGAGAAGGTCCTGGAGGGTCTGGTTGAGTTCTCGGATCTGCGGGGCGCTGTAGGTCTTCAGGACGGACGCCTCAAGATCCTCAGACTCCGCCTCCTGCTCCTGACCCTGGATCTGCTGCTCCAGACTCCGCCTTCGCTGCTCCAGCTCGGACAACTTCTGCTGCAGCTCACACATCTCCAACTATGGAACAATATTATCAATAATGGGGTTTATTCTAAGCTGTCAGCTGTAATTACCCATATTTCAAAAGAGAAGATAATTTCTTTTTGTATCGCGTTGTGCTTCTTTTCTTCCTGTCTTGCATCATGTGTTCCCATTTCACAATGACATGAGCTTTTTTGCAGTAATTTACAGTCTTTGCTGGCAATGTAATAAAAGTGTCTGACCCATTGTTGGCCCAGTGGGACTCAACATCAGAATTTGTATATTACCATCAGCAGACAAAATACTGTATGCTGTGTATATGTGAACAAAAACTGCTAAAAAGAAACATTCTTTACCTCAACCAGTCGTTTCTCTTGGATGAGCCGATCTCTGCGCTGCAGTGGACCCTGAGACAAGACGCCCTGGTCTGAACTGTCCGACTCCGCACTCTCCCTGTGAACAAGGCATTGACCCATGAAACATTTTACGCCTGTAATGTTTAATAAAGTTTCGTGATTTAGTAGGCACCTTCCACTACCTAATGTATGGTTTTAGAGCCAACTACTATATGGCTATGAAGTGAAAGCATAGTCTGATAAGATCCGACACTGTAAGGTCCTGGTTTAGTCCGGGCTTTGGACATGCCTTAGTTCTGATCAATCATCATTTCGACCTGATACAGATAAAAGTATAGAAATAATCAGAGTATGTTCCTTTATAAAATACCATATTCAAGACTACTGGCTTCTGCCTCCATCTGACAGGGACCTATAGAACTATATAGAAATTGCACATTATTAAAATCATTTAAAGTTTTCGATATAGGTCCACGTTTAAGATCGAGTTAAATGTTGGTCATGAGAGCCATTATTGAGCCTTCATTAGTGTTTGTTTACATTTGGGCAGAGGTGACCTACATTTCATTCTACCACTGGAGGGCAGGGTGGAGGCAAGTCTATATGGATGGTGCCAGTGTATTGGGTGTTTGGGTGATGGGAGGTCGCACGGTTCATAACGCTTGTCATGAGGTCCTTTGGATATCCTCCACCGCTTTGACATATCTCCCCATTAATCTGTGACATCCACCCATTTTACTTCTATAAACTGTCACCTTGGGCTGTCATAACACTCACTTCAATACACTGCAGCATAGAATTGAAGTAAACAAACAAAGTAAATGATGTAATGACATGTCACTAACCCAGATGTATCTTTGCTTGATGTTATCTATATTATCAATTAGTCTTTACAGTGGGAGTCCCAGATTGTTGACATGACAACTTTGAAAAGTTTGGGAACCCTTGGCTTAGAACACCAGACTTCACATGTTTATCCAATCATTAATGACTTAAACCGTGACAGAGACCAACCACCAGGTCAATCATTGTTTTCAGTTTTGCAGGACGTGCCATGAACAGACTCCACCTGATGTTCTTCCTGTCTGAGTTGAACAAGTTATTCTTAGCCACGTCTAGACCTACCACGACTGATTCAACAACCACAACACGACAACTCGATCATTACAAAAAGTACAAGTATCCGCTTTGTAAAAATACAATAGATGGTTAATCATGGAGCATAAAACTGAATGAAATTTCGATACTTTACATTAGATTGTAGGTTGTGTGCTCAAAATGATTCACTCTGTGCAACGCCCTATTGGTGGTATCTGGATATGTAGTATTTTAAAGCAACTATTTAAGGTTATAATTGATCAAGACTCAAAATAAATGAATATTAACTGGTACCTGATTCATAATGAAATACTGACCTGTGTTGTGCTACAGAGTCTGTCCTCTGGAGAGCGCTGTTGACCACCGCACTGAGCCGCTGGAGAAACTGAGCCACAGCGGGCTGTCGGGATGGTAACCCCAGCCTCAGAGTGCCCCTCTCCCGGCACAGCTCCTCCAGCTTCTTCCCGAACCTCTCAGCTGTAGCAAGACAGTTAGTTTAATTTTTCAAAGACAGGAATAAGCATTTAATAGCTTTGATCCATAAATCACTTCATTAAATTCTTGGATCCAGAAGCGGGCAGCACTCAGAAGAACTGTAAGAAGTAAAATTTCTCAAATAAGTTACTCAACTTTTTTGAGAAATGTTACTTCTTAGAGTAGTTTTATCATACAGTACTTTTTGGAGTAAAATTATAATGAAGTATTTGTACTCTTACTTGAGTAAAAATAATAATAACCTTTTCCACTGAGTAAATATTTAGCCTCTTAACCCCAACCTGAACCGAGTGCATTTTCTCCAGTTCAGCTTTACCCAAACTCCTCTAAACGGATCATTTTCCTTGCGTTGTTGCCATATTGTCCTCCTTTTTTTTTACTTTTTTTTTTTTACTTTTCACTTTCGTAACATTTTTGCCACAATTTCATCGCATTTTGTCACTTTTTTTGTTGCTCTTTTGTGGCTTTTTTGCTGCGTTTTCATCCTCGTTTTTGACTAATTTTGTCGGTATTTTGAGACAAGAAGCTTTTAGATTTGGGTAAAGCCAAACTGGAGAAAATGTGCTCAGTTCAGGTGTTACGAGGTGAAGCGGCAAATGCTTTATTTTGACATAAAATAGATGTAGTTTGTCTTTCTTTATCTTTATGCTATTTTCTGGGATTTTTTGTTGGAAATGTCACAATTTCCACATTAGTTTATGTTTTGTTTCAAACAATTTATGGCGTCATTGAAAATAAATCACATTTTTTCGCTCAAACAGTTACTCACAGTACTCAAGAAACATTTTCTCCAAGTGCATTTTTACTTTTACTTGAGTAATTGTTTGGGTCACTACTTTTTATTTCTACTTGAGTAAAATTATTTGAAAGCAATGTTACTTGAGTAAATATTTTGGCTACTCTACCCACCTCTGCAATGGTGAGTGTGATCTCTACATTTACCAAAATACCAAGAAATTACAATTTAATTACGTGGTTTTCCAATAACTTAATCATGTCTGAAACTCTGATTCAAATCAAGATGTTGCACGGCCTCTTCTCTCTTCATTTTAATATGCAAAACTTCTTCTTTAGGGCATTAAAGAAGACATTTTGCATATTAACTTTACAAATACAAGGTAACAAAAAAAACACAGAGAGATAAATGTAAGTTTACTATCAACGGTTTACTCTACATGTTATTTTGACCCAGATATAATGACCGGACTGGACAGAAGCAGCAGATGCAGTTTTGTAGTTTAGTCACAAGGTCTGAGAAATGGGTCAGGACATTCCCCCCTATTTCCATTGACAAAATTATCAAATTATCCTTGGACAACTTGGTAACAACAACAACATAATATGAATAATTTATCTTGCTGGCCGTTTGTATAACATTGACAGAAAGCAATCTGTTGGTTGTATGTCAGAAAACATCACATTTTCTAATAAACTGTGGCCTGCTTTCCTCATGTGCTTTATCAAATGTCTCATTGATCAATGCAGTTAGAAAGAAAATCAAATCAAGTTAACTGGGAAACTTCAAATATCTCATAGGTCTCACTGTATTTCCATGAACTATATGATTGAAAGATATATTTATTTATTTTAGTTTATTTGAATAGGGACAAGTATGTCACATAAGCTAATGTTACATACTACAACATTTTAGCCAAAGCTAATTCTCAATGTCCGTCCCTAGTTGGGCCTTTACATAAAAATTAAACAATACATGGTTAAAACATAATTAAAACACATATCATAATAATACAGTACAACACAAACACAGCAGAGCAGACGGTCAGTGGTCACATTTCTGACTTCTGATTAAAGAGTCTTTAAGTTCGTGTTTGAAAGGGACCCAGTTTGACTCTCCCTTCAAGTCAGTGTGTAAACAGTTCCAGGCTTTAGTGCCTTGTACGGAAAAAGCTGATTGTCCAAATGAAGTATTTTGTTTCGGGATCTGACAGTTCCCGTTCTGAGCTCCTCTAGTCCTTGAGCCCACAGCCCTGAGAGGAACTATACACTCACTCAAGACCTGTGGGGCTTGCTGGTTCAAACATTTGTGCATCAGCTTCAGCTGGGAAAATTTAATAAAGTTTTCAAAAGATAAAATGTTTAAATTCCTCAGACTGATACAATGATGTGACCTAATGGGTTTCCTATCTAGGATTTTAACCGCTCTGTTATAAATCATTTGTAGTGGCTTGACTGTAGTGGCAGTGGCCTGCGACTATGAGCAGATGCAGTAACTTATATGCGAGAAGATCATGGCGTGCATGAAAGTGTGAGCAGCATGAAACGGTAGGTAGTCCCTGATCAGTCTGAATGTGTAAAGATTTGCTTTGGTCACTCGACAGATTTTTTTGATATGACTGTCAAATTTAAGTTGTGAGTCAAGTACAAGGCCCAGGTATTTGACCTCTGAAACCTGCTTGATCTTGAATATATTCAAGGTGAACCTCCACTGACCGGAGCCACTGAATGTGAGCAGTTGTTTGTCTGGGGGCTGGAGACAGGACCAGTGACCTAAAAGTATGCTGAAGGTTGGTGAGATCACAGCATCTGGTAACTGTCGCTGTTTTGGGGCAAGGAAATTCACTAATGTATGTCAATATGGGAGTATGTGAGTGTGAGTGCGGTGCTGGTGTGGGAGGAGCAGAATGGTGTCAGACAGTTTGCCCCGGGGCCGCTGTGGCCACCAGCTAAATAATGCAGTGTAAAGAGACTGTGAAGTCCCTTTGAAGCATTAGTATCAAATTATTATTCAGCTGTTGAATATGTTATGATCATTATAAAAGGGTGTTTCACTTAAAATGTCATGTCAACATTAGGATGTTGCAGGTTTTTCCATAAACCTCTCTACAAACAGGTGCATTGGAGAAATCACGTCTATTGCTTTATTTTTATTTTGGAGATTAGCTTATTTACATTTTTTTGCGAGTGCATTTGCGATTATGTATAAAAAGAAAAGATTGAGTTTACAGCAACACAATCACAGTGTAAGACTGCAGTATGACTAGCAAAACTAAAGATGTATATGCAATTCAGAACATGTTTGCAGAGCTCTAATCTAATCTGGGATTGCAGATTTTATACATAATTAATCCTTACGGAGACAGATTGTTTATTTATTTATTTTCCAGACGACATTATACAAATTACCAATATAAGGTTAAGGTTAAAGTGAACTTGACTGTTCCTGTAGAAAAATCTGTCCTCTGCATGTGACCCATCCTTTGATGCCACTGGGGCAACCCATAAGAAGCAGTGGGCGACGGCAGTGCAGCGCCCAGGCCCCAGGGACCCATCGCCAGATGTCGAGCCAGGCTAATGGTCAGAATCACTTGGCTGGAGTATTCACCCAGGGGGCCATGGGTTCAATTGAGAGCAATTGAGCAGCCCTAACTCATTCACACTGCAGTGAAGATAAGGCCAACAAATGTCCACAGTGATATTTTATAATAAATACTTAAAATCAATCTCCACTATTTGTAAACCAGTTGTTAGGTGATGGAGTCTGTCATTAGATGTAATTACTATAAAATAGTAATTTTAGATTTAAAATTATAGCCGCACTTTTAACAACAGAATAACATCAAGCTAATGTCATACTTCTCACTTAGAACAACAATACAGCTCAACATGAAGGCTGTTTACTTCACCTGCATCATAGTCGTCCTCCAGAATGGCTTTCTGCTGCAGCCTCTGGAGCTTCAACATCATGGACTCGATCTGTGACAGAGACACCGAGAAGTGACGAGAGTCCAGAGAGCAGCACTGTTCAAACACTGACCACAGACTGCACTCAGACTAAGGCTGCAATGGACGAGGCGAGGTGAGAACAAGTCAGCATTATGTCAAAAAAGTGTCAAAAGCGTAGTCCCTTATTTCAATACAAAGGCTTTTATGGTATAATTCTACAGTACATTATAGACACACATTGCAATTGTCTTTATAGAAAAAGGATGTGGTCAACATTGCAAAGTGAAGAGCATTATTATTCATCGTGGTGAACATTTGACCACAGGTTTTGAAGCTACATTAAGTCAAGTTGTTCTAACACTGCAATTATACATCGTTAACCAGATACATGGCTTTCTTGTATCTAAGAGTATAAATGTAAATGAATAAAGATGTATACTTTTTTTTGCAATGATTTATTTGATGTTTTTGTCCAACAGGTGTCTGTTTTTACTCTCTTGTTCTGTCCTTCTAACTTCTACTATCAAGAAAGACAAACCGGATATCAAAAGAAGAAGAATATCAGCTATGAAAACAGCTCTTTTTACCCGTGCATATGAAAACTGAAAGTATTTTATCTGCACTCTTGCCTTTTACTGTCATTGATTAACTTTATGTTGATGTTTTATTGATTGATTTGATCTGTTTTCTTGTAATTTTTCTGCAACTGTGAAGCACTTTGAATTGCCTTGTGTATGAATTGTGCTCTACAAATAAACTTGCCTTGCCTTGCCTATGAAAAGCTGTGAAACATGCTTATAAACTCATCCCTGTGAAAAATTGGGTAAATAGGAATCCGTTTGGAAAACTTGAGCCAAAATTAACAATTCAAAATCATAAACAATTTTTTTTTTGGTTTGAAATTGAAGAAAAACTTTGGGTAGCCTACAGTGCCTTTAACTGAGGTCCACTGTAGCATATTATTCTTTCATGTTGCGCGTCTTTACACCCACCTTGGTGTGCGTGCGGTTGTTCTGTAGACACTCTTGTAGCACTTGGTCGTACTTCTTCACCAGACTCTCCCGGCCCTGCTGCTCCGCGGAGGCCGGGGTGGCGCTCTCATATCCGGAGGTGACAGAAGAGGCAGAGGCCGTGTCCGAATCCACGGACAGGGACGACGTGGCCTCCGTATCCACAGAACGAGCATCGATATCGGGTAAGTCTGACCCGGACACCCCCCCCGTCCCGGTGCTCCACAGGCCGTCTCTCCAAAGCTCCTCTTTCTCCGCCCCGTGCGACGAATGGACATTGTGTGAGTGACCTGACTGGTCCAAAGACAAAGTGGCGAGATTCGGTTCGGGCAGTGTGTGCAAATCTTGGCTACAATTAAGAGACTGCTGGATGAAGCTAAAACTTGAGTTGAACGAGGTCTCAAAAGTGGGCGATTTTGGGATTGTCCTCACTTCCGATTTTGACATTAAATGCTTGCTATTATTATATGTGCCGTTACAGTTCACAGGGGAATGTGCAGAAGTGCTTGAACCTAAGATGTCCGTGTGCAATGAGCGTTTATTAGCTCGATTCGTGGCATGTGCTGTTGCGTCATCAGCGGTGCAGGCATGACGTCCGGATTTCCCGTTCCTCAAAGCGCCACACCCTTCCTCCTCCTCCTCCACGTCTTCCCCTCCTTCTCATCTCCATCATCCCGGCTGCCGTCCTGTCGCCTGTCTCCCCTCGCGAAACCAGGTCGCTTGTGGAGAAGCCTCTTCCGACCGGCGCTGCCAACTGACCCAGATGCCCTGCCACTGCCACCTGTGGATAGAACAGATTAAGCTCGAAGTCAGAGAGGAGATTATGGACGGCGGGCTTATCTGGACACTGGATAAGCTAATTACACAAGAATGAGGGAACTGTTATGAAGCTGTTCTTATCAACACCTCATTGATTTTGGTTGGGGCTAAAGCTAACATGAAGCGGAATGAATGGAAAACAACTGGGCCAGCGGTTTGAGACTTTTTTCCCATGGGTTTGCTCCAGCTGTTGGAAATACCAGAGCCTCGCTGTCATGCGGAGGGCAGGACACGCCCCCAAAGCACAACAAGAGATCGGTGTGAATCGGTTTGAAAAGCAACATAGTCTGACTATTTCAAACACTAAGCTGTAGAATTGTAATCGCAAGAGAGCTACACAATACAAATCCATACGCTTATATAAAAGTGTTTTCAGTGGACTATTCTCATACAAACACTTATTTTAGATGCTCTTCCTGATGCAACCTGCACATGACTTTCGTTTTTTCACAATATACAAAAAGGCACATTAATTTACCTCTTAACCTCTTAATTACTGTTTTCATCACTATTTTGACACTTTTTGCAAGAAGCTTTAGATTTGGGTAATGCCTAACTGGAGAAAATGTGCTCGGTTTAGGCGAGTGTTAAGAGGTTAATGGTCAGGGCCTCCCAAAGGTAGCGTGCAAAGAATCCAGGACCCCACAGTAAAAACTAACAAACAATAAGGACAATATCAGGGGGGAAAAAAACATTTCAAAACTGGTTTAGTGATATGTATTTGCATTGTTTATGTTGTTCTGTGTCTAAGCTGTTATCAAATACACTATATTTTCTTTCATTTTTATATCTTGAAATCCTTTGGGACTCTTAGCTCGGTGCCGACTTTATTTAGGCTACTTTCACATCGTCTAATAATTAACTCGGAGCATCAGTGCTGTCAAAAAAAATGAGATCTACAAAACAGACCAATTACAAAGACTCGTCTGTGCCTGGACCCTCCCACCTGCTGCCGCCTCAGGCCGATTATACAGATAATGTGTGGGACCCAGAGGAGGACTGAGGGCAGAAGAGGAGAAGACTCAAATGTTAGGAATAAACGGGGTCTTTGTGCACAGCTGCGCCACTCGCTCACTACACACACACACACACACACACACACACACACACACACCAAAGCCACCACTGTCACTGAGGCTTTTGTAGTACGACAGTGAGGGTATTTATAGTGTCGATATACAAGTTTAAAGTACTTGGTAGAAATGCAACAGTGATTCTAATAAATAGTACAATACAACACGAGGTTCTTATAGTATCTCCAATTGTTAAAAGGTGAAGAAAATGAAAAAAAACACCATTATGTTTTTTCTTTTGATGAAACCAGCGCCCATCACACAGTCTAGTCAAGGTAAGGCCTTGAGGGAGGAGATTGCGAAATCCACGGCCAGGTTCAGTCGACTGAATATCACTTTTATACACCAGGCTATCAGGAAGCTGAACTCCCTCCCTTCCCTGCCCTCCCTGCGCTTCACCCCTCCCTCACCCCACACCAAGGGTTTGAGAGAAACGTACATTTTGATTCTTATAGAAAAAATCTTTTGAATCTTGAATCTTATAATGTGGCAAAAATCAAACAAAAAGGATATTAAAATGTTGCATTTTCACAATAGCATGAGCCTGCACAAAATATAGCAAAACATAGATAGTTTATTGATGTAAAAGAAAAAAAGCTAAAATATTCAAATCATAACAAAATATTTTATCAAGGCAGGTGCTAAATAGTGGGTGCAAATTGAAAAATTAAATCTGTGGACATGTTGTACTCTATTTACCATTTGATGTCGCCTATATTACAGTATCAGGCCCCAAATCTGATATATAAATAAGACAATGCTGCCTGAGTAAAAAGTACATAAATGAAGCTACTGCTGATCCACTTTGCACATGAGCAAACGCTTGGTAAATTACCCCTAGAAAGGTATTTTTCATAGTTTAGATAATGTTTGATTTATGAATTGTTTTGCCATGGCAGTGATTATCCACATCTGTTGGGAATACAGATGCCAAACAAACAAAGCTGCAGCCGCAGTCTGTAGCTCCGCCTCTGACCTCTACGATGTCAGGACTGGACCATGTGACCAGATGGAGAGACAGACATCTATAAAAAAGTGGACAGTGTCTGTATTCTATTATAGTCCAGTAATACCGCAACTTGACTTATGATCCCTTTTTTTTTTAAATAGTCTAGCGTGTCTTGGGGTGTAGCTCATTGCAACATTTTGTGGTGTATGGTTGAACTAAATTGAAAACATTAGGCAGCACTGCTCCACCAAGTATTGTCTATTCTGGGAGAAATTAAAGACATTCAAAAAGAGATGTTCTCTAAAGTTAGTCAAAAAGGCATTTAATTGGCTGCCTTCTTCTTTCTACAACTGCTTAAACCAACACGATTTTAATGCACATCTTGACTTTAAATACAAAACAGGTAGGCCTTGTATTAAGAGCTACAATAGGGGAAAGTTGTGTTTAAAAGAGGGGAGCTAAGAATACAAAATACCAAACTATAGAAAACCATCGCAGCAGCAAATGCTCTGAAAATACTGCCAATTTCCAAATACTGTCCTAGTCTTGAATTAATTATCTACATCCCATTTATATCACAATTTAACAATTTATCAATGCATCCTATCAACAGGTCTCATGTGCAAAACTGCTGTCATAGCAATTTACAGTTCAAAACTTTGTAATTGGACTTATTCACACATCCGTCCCGACAGTAGTAATTGTCTAATTGTCTCCATCATGACTCCAGGTCAATGGCCTTGCGTGAAAGCCCATACAGTCTACAGGGATCACCCTCCGCCTCGGTCTCATGTTACACTTTAGTGCTTTCTCTGAGCAACCTCAAGAAACCCAACACCATGTATGGGCAGCCAATACAGACATTTGCCATCTGCTGCGGTAATGTCATAATATAGCACTACTAAGAGTCAAAGAGAAAGAGAAAGCCTGATACTGTATCCATGCTTCAATTGAACTGGGAGCTTCTCTGTTCAGTGAAAAGGGGAAGGAAATGCCTCAAGCCCTATTGTATGCGCTTGTGTTTGACGTTTGGGGCATCGGCATCATGGTCAGAGCGCCTAAAGGGCTGCGTAATGCGCCTCTTCCTGGAGGATTCAGAGCTGAAATAGATTGGCAGGAAAAAGCAAAGATATCATGATACATATATCAAATGGAGCAACAACTACGCTCCTTTTGTTCCTAATTGCAGAACATGTGCCTATTTGACGCACACAATCTGTATCATAAATCAATGTGACAGATAACAGAGTTCAATGCATACCAGCAGCTTTGGTCAATAAATACAGTGTGCAGGCTCTCTCTCTCGTGTAATGGGAAATGCTCCGTGATTTTAGCTAGTTTGTTTTAGAGCATCTGACTTATTTATTTTTTGGATATGATTATGACTTCTTCTAAAAAAAACGTTTTATGTGTGTGATGTAAAACCACCCAGAGAGAGTTGTTGAAGTAGTACCGTATTTTCCGGACTATAAGTCGCTCTGGAGTATAAGTCGCACCAGCCTTGGCAACTACCTGGGCATGGAGGCGTAACTGCTCCATTGACAAGCCTCTCCCGGCAGCATGTTGTTCAAGCACCCATTTGCAAACTCTTTCCTCTAGCTGTGGCCATCTAGCTTTTAGCCCGGAATAGGCAATTTTTTGTTTTCTTCATTGCAGTAAGAATAACCTCCGCTTTTCGCCAGTCCCTCACAAGTTTCTCGCCCACTCCACACTTTCTTTCTGCTGCTCGATTACCGGTTTTAAAATTTTGATGGTACAGGAGTAGCAGATACTGGTGCACAAGCCTAGAGCGCCCTCTAGCGGCTGTCAGTATGAAAATAACAAACATGCGAAATTATACATTTTGATATACAGTATAAGTCGCACCTGAGTATAAGTCGCACCCCAGCCAAACTATGAAAAAAGTGCGACTTATAGTCCGGAAAATATGGTATGCTGCATCATATATTCATATATTATTCCAATACAGCAGTGCTTCCCAAAGTGGGGTCCGGGCCCCCTGGGGGCCTCAGAGGACCTGCAGGGGGCCCCCAAAGCTTGTCTACAAAACAAGTGCATGGAAAAAAAAAATGTTTTTTTAAAGAAAGAAAATTTATCTGCTACAATATATTACTTTAAACCAGTATTTAGCCTACAATCATGGCTAATATTGCTTTGTATGTTATCTTTTCTGCAAAATAATACAGATTTTGCAAATATATTATTATGGGGGGCCCCGAGAGATTTTCGGATCGATAAGGGGTCCGCGGCGTCCCAGACTTTGGGAATGGCTGCAATACAGTATACAGATGTTGACTGACAGTTTCGCTCAGATGCAAATGTTCATGAAGCAAGGTTCATTTTGGATTCTCATTCTCAATCAAGCCTTGTCACTAAGTAAATGGCCCTTGCATCCTCTTCAAACTGCACAATGAAAGCGCATGCATAGCAATGAAGAGCTTCACAGGTCTGGGAAAATGTAACGCCTTGCTACAAAGAGGCCGGATTATTTACCTTTGGAGATTAAAGAGGCCCAGGACAGAGCCCGTAGGTTAAACACTGGATCCCATTGGTGGGATGTGATTGGAGTGCTTAGACCTGAGCGGCGAGGAATGTGAAGGATCTCATAAAAACGACAAACATTTGAGGAACAAGCTTTTTCTGCAGCGTCAGATGCACACACATGCAGTGAAGCCATACGCAAGTCAGTAGCAGTCAACAGATGGGCAACAACTCGCTGCTCATGAGCACAGGGAGAGAAAGGGGAAGAGAAAGTCCCTTACAAAATGACACAATGACTAATAGATTAACATGGACGGTAAAGAGTATTCAGTATATTGAGTGGAACATTTTCCTGTATCTGAAAAGATGACTTTTTTTCAGTAGCTGCTTTCATGACCACAGTCATCTTAACAATACGTAGACATCGTGAGACTATTGCTACTTCATTGTTACTGACTAGCTCTTGTAAAGCTTTGGCAGAAAGTCTTTTGTAATTAGAAATGTTATGACGCAGATGCTAAAACACAAATTGAAAGGATAATAAAGCATTTCTAATTGAATCTTTAGTTGTAACCTATAAGAACACGGCATATGAATAAAATAAAACGTCTCTCCACACACTGTGAAAGATCAATATGGCTCAATAGAGATGGCAGGAAAACCCCATTAAAGACTGTGACATCAGCTGCCAACTGGAGCAACATGGACTGAAACAGCAGCTTCCTGTCTCATCACATGGGGGTCGTCATCTGAAATGGATGCACTCATGAAGTACTAGAGACTGTTCATTTACATCGTTTTCCACACCACTCATGCTGAATAAACGTATCAAACAGCTGATCCCACATGAAAAGAGGTTACTGTGGGTTATGGGGTTGATAGAGACTGCATTATTGTGTTTAAATGGTTCAAGTTTAGCTGTTAAAGTAGCAACAGTGAGGTTCTTATGTGTGACTGTAGGTTCACCTCTATACAGTAATAAGGCATTGATGTTTGGTTTGAGATGAAGCTTACTGTAGCCTATGGTGATGTATATTCTCAGAACTGCTCATTACAATATGTCCTTGCTCTGGAAACATTGACTGTCAGTAGAAATTAAAACACGTAGATGAGTTTTAGTGAGCTGTGATGGACTTTGTAATTGTATTGAGTTTTATGCAGCCTATTATTGGCAAGTGTGGTAAATACTGAAAGGGCATAAGTGATTTAATCTAGAATCAAGACTAGAATCTAATCCTAAAAATCTATGTCAACAACAGACATATTGAAGAAAGTGTCAAGCATGCACGTTCATATTTAAGCTTATTGCCTCCTGTATCTTTAAGCCTCAGACTGACAGCGTGGATGGTGTGCAGATGTGGGATAAAAAGACTAACTTTTTCCTTGCGTTTGACAATAGATTTTCCGGGACAGCACCAATCCATATAAGAGCAACAATATCCAGAAAGCCTGCACCAAAAGCTCGAATTTCTTGTCTATTTTCTAAAACTCAGGAGCTGATTATTAACGCTTACAGTAGACAATTGTGTTACCTTCTTGGACTTGGCTGCGGTGCAGGAGGGGGCTGCTGTGGCTTTGGCGCTCCAAGCCAAGAAGTCCAGCGAACATCTTCCCACGACCGGCTGGTTTAGTCCAAAACGTCACTTGCTGGACGACTTCTTGTGAAAACCATGATTTTACTCTACAGCGGTGGCACTTATGGTATTGTCCCCTTAGAATGACCCGGATCTAGCCTGTTGTGAGTTTAACCGGCTTTGTCCACATAAACATTTCCTGATGCGAGAAGCTCCCCAGTTGTGCGCGGTCTCCCCTCCTTTTGTGCGCTAAAACTAGAACTAAAGTAAAGTTACGCTCGTTCGTTTCCTATGAAGACAAAGGAGGACAGATTGCACGATTAACCGAGCTGACTTCCACAAGTGAAAAATGAGGCGTTATAATCTCCTGATCAGTGCGTCCGCGTGTAATCCGCTATTCGCTGCGCCTCTGCGTCCTGTGTGCGTCGCGCTGCTGCTGCTGGACCAACGCGAGAAGCTCCTACGTGTTCAGGAATTTGAGTCCACGCTCCTCCAGACCGCCTCACAACAACAGTATCATTTATACTAGGCTGAAGAGGCAAGAGCTAACAGCGTATGCTACAGTGTCCCAAAACAAGCTCGTCTATTTTTGCCTAATTCGGATCCAAATCGCAACAGCAACTTTTTGAATCTCGCCTGATGATGAAACATGTTTTCTCCTCCCAGTTTTGGGAGTTGCTGTGAAAGCTGGAGCCCTCTGGAGGTTGACAGCTGTGAGGTGGGCATACTGTTTCCATTGTAGGAATCACATCCCAATATAAATGATGATTAGAAACGCAAAGTGTCTAAAAACAGATTCACCCAATGGACAAGGTAGAAAGTCTTTGGTCTCTATAGTTTTTTTATTTTATTTATTAAAATCATAGCAAGCTCTTCAAGTTATAGCCTTGCGTAATCCTCCTCATTATCAAACTGTTGCTTCTGGAGAAAAAAAAATCATATTGACAAACCTAAGATAAAGAAACAGTGCAGCTGCTTTTGCCAAAATGTTTTCTTTACTGTTGAGCATCTCGTTGTATTTACAGTATTACTTGGGATAAACCTTTTGCTTTAAACACTGACATTTCTGACGTTTTCTCATCACCATAATAGGTAATTGAATGGCAAACAATGCGGGCTGGGAGAGAAATGTGGCAACGTTACCCGTTTCAGACACTAGATGTCAGACTTCACATGTTTATGACGTCAACCCATACTCTTTAAAAAGCTTTTTGTCATCGATTTGTCTATTGTGATGTTCGCTTTACGACCGCTAGATGGCAGTAAAATACAGCCCGACATTGCACGAAACTACAGGGTCAGGTGGAAATGTGACAATGTTCTTCAAGGAACCAGAGGCAAAAAGCATAAAACCCGGTTAGACAAACTGTTTGGACCAGAGGTTTATATTATAAAAAACATCCTCGTATGTCAATCAGAAAATCTGGTTTCTGTTAAAAGTGGAAATGCCTCTTTCCCAAATCATGATCACATTATTATTATATTAGCCTATTAAATTATACATTTTTACTAAGCAGATTTTAAGCACTTTTGTCATTTCCTACCTGAAAATAGACATTTTGGTGTTGGGATTTGTGCCATTCAGTTTTATTTACAGTACATGCCTTTGTCTTTTTTATTATTGGAAGACTTCATTGACTTCATGGTGAGGTCTGTTCATGGTGAGGTCTGTTTGAAGAGGGCATAAGTCCCAGATCCTTCACCTTAGACTATCTGAGAGAGATAGCGCGCAAAGGGGAGGGGCCCATGCAGCAAAAATAAATAAACACACAATTATCAAAGACAAGCACGTCGGATTTGGCACAGGAACTTTATTCATGCAGAACAACTCAGGTCTCGAAGTATTTAGCAAAAAGCTTGTGACACACAAAAACATTACCAAATATGAAAATGAAAAACAGCACCAAAATCACAATAAAAAATATGTACAAGACAAGTTTCATCATCTATGTCAAAGAGAATAATGCATGTGTTTCAACAGTAATAGTGTGTATGGTATAATGTGGGTCTACAGTGAATCACAATAACATAATTATTCTGTGTTATTGTTATTCATTTTAAATGTACCCATACCACACCTTGAGAACCACTGCCAGGTACACTGCAAATGTAACTTTGAACTAAACTACTAAAACAAATAACCTTTTCAAATTCTATGCAATAGGAAAATTAAAACTGTCAATGCTACGACCTTAAGGCTGCAAGAATGATTGAAGTCGAATGTCAGTCCCTTACAAAATAAACAAAGGTCATAATATTCTTTGCAAACAACAAAATATCAAATCTCTGTGGGGTCTAGTTATGTATAAAAACCATATATAGATATTTTTGGCAAACCCATGCGACCATAAAAGCATAAATAAAAATGAACCATTACAAATTCAGGATTGTGGTTTGGCCTAAACAACTCCCTCCTCTGGGTCCATCATGGTGGTTCTGCTGCTGAACACGTCGGCTAGCATATGTTTGGGGATCTCGGACCCTCTGACGCGCAGGGTGTAGCAGGCGTCCTCCACTTTGCCCAAACTCTGCCTCAAAGTGTGCAGCTTCTTGGACACTTCGTAAGGCCCCGTGTTCCCGATGAAGGAGAAGCCATCGTGGATTTGTCGCAGGAACTGGCTGAGCTGAAAGGGCGTGTCGATGTCTCCGTTGCCCACGCTGCTGATGCACAGACGCATCAGCTCCCCCGTGAGGTCCGCCACGCCCAAGAGGTAATCGGAGGGGGTCACGTGGAAGGTCAGGACGTACGCTCCCGGGGTGGCATCAGCGGGGGCCTGGACGGTCACCCAAAGTATTAAGAGAGAAATGGTCAAATAATGATGTAAATTTACAGCGTATTATTTGCAGGGTTTATCCACTTGGGTCGAAAAGTTGTCTGTATAAATGCAGTTTTATTGGAGTAAGTGTGCAGGCTTTTCCTTAATGAAATCTTGCCACAATGGACTTCATCTTCATTACAGACATTAATACTTTATTAATTTGATTCCATTATAAATTGATATTTCAAGGACTCGCCCCGTGCTATAATTAACCAAAGGTATTGTTTTGTACGGATGCGCTCCTAGAGGCTTAGAAAAAGGCTTTTTCAGTCAGGTGGTGGTCGCGAGATGATTTCAAGACAATATTCTTTACATTCATGACATTTAAATTTGATTTACTTTTTTTTTTTTTTAAATGCATATATTTGTGAAATTAATTCAAATATCAATATTATTAAAACAAACATCACTGAACCAGATTTTAAAGTTTAGTTTTGCAAATGATTATATATGTTAATTACTAGGGCTGGGACAAAATATCGTATCGAAATAATTTTTACTTCAATAAAAAGTATTGATACTTTATCAATTATCACAATACTTTCAATATTGTGTTTGGAGGCATTTTTATCCTGCACTCCTTTGTTTTCACAGCAGCACTTTGTTACATTTTGTGTTAATGCACTTTTACATTTTAACACAACAATAAATGTCAAATGGCATTTGGTTTATAAACTTTGGACACATGACATTTTATACATTTTAAGGTAAACATATTACTTCATAATTACTTACTGCATCGTGATTTGGATCGGCCACTGAGTATCGTGTTACGCATCGGATCGGCCCCTGAGTATCGTGATAACCATCGGATCGGCCTCTGAGTATCGTGATACGTATCGCATGGGCCCCTGAGTATCGTGATACATATCGGATTGTGACAAAAGTGTATCGTCCAGGCCTAATTACCTGTGTAACCGTGTTGTTGGTCGAGTGATATTGGGGGTCGTGGCCCGAATGGTTTGTGTACTTCTGAACTTTGTCATATTTGTAAAATATTAACAAAAAATCCTACATACTGTACGTTACCTTTAAAGAAACATTACAATTTCCAGTGTGAGTAAATGTAAGGAGATACTTATGTTGGAGCTCTCTTGAATATATAGATAAATAAATGCTGGTGAAGTTGGCTTAAGTGTTTTCATGTGAGAAGTGAGTGACGCCGCCAGTACTGGGACAAAAAAGGTACACAAAGTCTTTTTGAAACTTAAATGAATTTGGAGCGGTGTTTGTAAGTGCCGTACACACTTGAAGACTGATCTTCTTTGATACAGGTTTGTTACCTCAGGATCCGCTTTCTCCGTCCTCATGAACACAAGCCGGGCATTGATTTCCTCGAGGCTGATGAGGCTGCGGTGGCGGATGAAGTGCTGGAATGAAACGGCCTCCACGTACTCCTGGATACCTGCAGTAACAACACGCAATGAGCTAATAGGATCTGATTCAGTGCACATGCTTAAGCTGTTAAACTTCAATCTTAAGCGGCCGCTGTTTGGAGCTCAAGTGTCCAACCGCCTCAAAACTCGCTGTAGTTCTGGAAGTAAAAAGAAATAAAGAAGCTAATCACCCTAAAACGCACCATTGTAAATTTAATCTATTTAATGTATTTATATTTTGTTTTTAATAACTGCGCAAAGTCAGAGGTGATTAGCCTCCACGTCGCCTTGAAATCAATATCAGTATTTTTTTTTTACAAGTCCAGGGGTAAAATGGAAAATAGAAGCAAGCGGAACCAGAGAGTGCTCAATTTGCATGTGTTTTTATTTTCTCAAAACAATGAAAAGACACACAGCGTTTCCTTACGTAAAGAAGGTCAAATGAGTCTAGCACGCACGGTGTGTAAAGCACTACATGGTATCTGCAGTGAGTATAGATTTCAGATAAAGATATTGGCTGAAATCGGACATGTTTCCTGCCGCGGCCTTTTGACTGAGCTGCAGCAGTCTCAGTTTGGTGGGGTCAGATGACCCCTCTCTTGTTTTCTGCCCCAGTGTAAACAACAATCAAATAATCACAGGACGGAAGACTTTGTGTCTGAAGTTTACTTTGGAAGCTTCAAAGCAGCTCGTATCTCCTTTCAGCAGACTCAGCGTTACAGAAAGAGAGAGAGTGAGGAGGTGGATCATCTCCGTTTAAACTCTTAACCTCCAGCTGAACTGAGCACATTTTCTCTAGTTTGGCTTTACTCAAATCAGGCTTCTTGAAAAAGGCTTCAAAATAGCAACAAAAATGAGCCAAGAACGAGGATGAAAACGCAACAAAAGAGCCAAAAAGAGCAATGAAAAAGTGATGAAAAAGTGACAAAAATGTGTGACGAAAACAAAACAAAAAAGAGCAATGAAAAGTGACAATAAAGTGACAAAAAAGCCACAAATGAGCAACAAAAAAGTGACATAAAGCTATGAAAATGTGTCAAAAATGTAACAAAGACCCAACAAAAAAGCGATGGAAAAAATTTCTAAAAAAGTGACAACGCAGCGAAACCGCAAAGAAAAAAATCAATTTATATCAGTTTTGTAGGTCTTAGCTTTCAAATGAGGCGTTACACTGGCCTGGGCTTGGTTAAAGCTGGACTGAAGAGTTAAGGCACCAAAATAAAATTTGGACAAAATTTTTTCACATCAGTCATCCGAAATATAATCAAAAATATGCACAATTGGTTAATCCTGCAGTTAATTACTATGAATCTAGCTCAAGTTATATTACGCAGGTTGATCACATTAAGGCCGAACGGCAGTGAAGGATGTGCCAAATCTTAAACCAGGGGTTGGCAAGTTTGCTTTGTGGCAGGACTTGGTCAAATCACTGGAGCCGAATCTCCTGGTAGTGGTGTAAAGTTAGTCCCAACTAATCCCAATGTTGCATCAAATAAAACTAACACAAGGGTCTGGGTGGTCTTTCCCAATATGTGTTGCAATTATTTGTGCAGCACAAGTATCCAACTCTATAAATCATTTTATGCTTGAAAGTTGAAATGTACATTGTTTTTTTGTAAAGCGCATGTGAAGCTCTGGTCGTTGGAGACGGTTTCGAGCTGACAGGAAGTCACACATATTATCTAGGGGCTTTGACGCAGGTCGAGTACTGTTCCTGAGTTTACTGTCTAAAGAGTCCTGTAGCATTTACAGACAAGAGAAACATTACCTCAGCTCTCTGCAATGCACATTACACACATTCTTTGACTTTACATTATCAATTCATCAGCTGCTCTATGCACTATACAATGAATGCCATGCTAAAAATGACCCCGTCCATTAAGGCATTTTTTTATCTTACGCAACAATATTAAATTCCAGTATTAATTGGCTTGTCTCTCTTTACAGTACAGTAATAATATGGCAATAGGATGGAAAGGCCATGGTTCTTTGGGATTACAGAAGAGAATGCATTTTGCAGTTTAAAAAAAAAAATTGCATTTGCAGTCTTTATACTTGCTTCGGGTCAGAATGAGATGAATCATATTAACGTTAATGGGATATTTCTGGATTTTTGACATAGGGCCTAATTTCCTAGTTATCCTAGCCTGGTTTTACCATACCCTCGTACTCATTTCGTTTCGCACAGAGGGTCTGGAGTTTCACAATTGAGCTCCGTTAACATGTGGTAGGGGTGAACTCCTTTGAAACGATTGGATCTGATTTTCGCTAGCGTTTGGTTGTGACGTACTGTATGTAATGCGCCTGTGTTGAGTGAAGCCGCCATCATAACTCTTGGGAGCATTCCTTGCAGATTCCAAGGCTTTTATTTAAATTGCTGGATATTTGGAAGCCGAGCCAGAACGGATTGAAGAGCTTCCTTTACTTTCGTATCTGCCGCCATTACCGAACTACAACCAGCAAATGCTTGACGTCACCTAAAAATGTTGACGGAAATAATTACCGTCTTGTTTTTGAAAAACTATATTATCTTGGTGGATTACCACACCCGCGGTGTAGGCAAAGTGAGCCTCACCGGCCGCCGTCTCATCTGCTGAAGGCGCACTCTGTAGCTTACAACCAAAACAAAACTTTCTCGAAGCTGGAATCATGTCTGGGACGACAGCGCTCAGGACGTCTATCAGCCTTCAAACAGGACCAAGTCTGAAGTCTGGGTATATTTTGGGTATTTTAAGAAAGCCGAAGGACAGTTGATAGAAGACAGTCCTGTTTGTGGAATGTGCAGGATAAAAGTGCCTCTAAAGGCAGCGATACTTCGAACCTCATGACTCACCTGCGTGACCGTCACCACAACTCTATAGCCAATGCAAGTAAGTTAACGTTAGCGTTTTAGCTGAAATGCATGATGTGGGGACTTTGTGTTGAGGGAGAAGGTAACGAGTCGCCCCATAGTGCAGCCGCAGCGCCACCACCAGCATATAAGCCGTGTCGCGGATACCTCTGGCACAAATGCGTTACGGGGCTCCTGGAGGGCAGATTAAAGTTGGTCGCCAATGCAATAGATTCACTCTCGCTGCATTATTATGACTTTAACAATGATTACTGTCTGATGGCATTTTCCCAAATCTGCAGAGCAAAGCAAACTGGAAGGACACCAACTGAGAACAATATTCCTGATATAGAAGGTTTATCGAGTTAAAAATATTCTAACACGGTTCTGGCGCTATAAATAGTACATGTAATGAAACGAAACGATCAACAATACATAGTTATAGTTCCTTTACTTTGATGTGAAAAGTTGCACTTCTGATATGGCTTTGTCTGTATTTTTTAAATATAACAAACACTGTTACACTTTTTTTAAACTATTTCAGTTTGTGTAGAACTATCAATGCTTTCTGAACTTATTAACACACATTAAAAAAATACCGCAATAATACCGAAAACCGTGATAATTTTGGTCACAATAACCGTGAGGTACAATTTTCATACCGTGACATCCCTATACACATATTTTCTTCAGCATTGTTTAATGTTCATCGTCAAAAAATTTAAGTAACGCCTAAAGTAGGTCCTATTGCACCTGAATGTGAATTTCTCCATTGTGAGATCAAGTACTTCCTAAAACTAGGTGCAACCAACCACAAATGTTAGCCTCCACTAAGGAAGCCCCGCCTTTAAACCCTAACCGTTGTTAAGAATAATATGGCACATCATTTTCGTTATTGTTCCTTTCCTGTTGTTTTTGTGTCTTACTGATCTAATGAGGCACAAAATGTGGTTCGAACCAATTAATGTTTGACCAGAGCCTGGTTCACCGAGTTTCAGGTGAACTCTGTCTGTTCACGCTGCTTTGGCCTGGGCACACAAGCTTATCACTCACGCTCTGCCACGTTATCAACCGCCATTAACCTCCAAATTTAGCCCATAACATCTACGTGCTGTATCACCCTGCTGGCATAGAAAGAACAAGGCTATTTACTGTGCATGCTTGGAGCCATCTCGTCCAGGCATCATTGTCTGGAAAACCCTCAATCTAATAAAGATGATAAAAAAATTAAAAAAACGAAACCAATTGGTGGGAACTGCCATCAGTCACGTCGCTAAGGAAAGCAGAGATTTCTAAAGTGGCCACAATCTAAAAATGACTTCCCCATAGAGTAGATAACGGCTCGTTTTTAGCTTCGGGTGATGTTTTTCCCCTCAAAATTCACAGACGTTTTGACTAAGCTAACAGAGACTGGTATTGATGCAAGTGGGAAAGTAGCTTTATCAAGAGGGTGTGACTATCATGGCATGGGCCATATCAGTGCTGCTGCTGTATCACATAATCGTTTCAGTACAAAGATAATTGCAATAAGGCTTTCAATCAAATGCTTTTTACTTATTCGTGCCTCTATTTTGGTTAAATTACATATAACATTAGAAATCTGTGAGAACTGCATGGCAACGTCATACAAGTTGCGCCAGACCCAAGCCAAGATGAAGATGGGAGGAGAAAAAGAGAATATAATCTTTATTGCAAGTTCTGAAATGCATCATGTGACTCTATAAGTTTAACGGTTAGTATTTCAGTCTTGTGCAAGCCCAAAAGTCACATGGGTTTTAGATACTAGATAGGATCTTTTGTAGTTCGCAAAGACCATTTTACAACCAAAAATGTGCACAGCCATTGTGACTTATTAATCCCAGGCATTAAAATGACTGTATTATTTCTATTATTAAGCTTGCAGCCCCGGTTAGTATTGCTCACGTCTTGCCCTCTGAATCGCTTTAATTTCTTGATTGACATCCAATATGAAAGAATGAAATAAAAAATATCTACATACACAAATAGAAAGCTGAGCATAAGCTGAGTGTCAATGTCGGTATGAACTCCTTCTGTTATGTCTCGCTTTTCAACCATCTAACATCCAGTAAGTGGATTATGAAATTTCCAGCATCAGCCCAATTTAGGAAACAGTGACATCGCTCCTTATATGGAGGAATTATATTACTATAGAAACTGCACTGACAGCTAAAAACAACCCAAGCGGACATGACGCAGCAAATAATAAGTCACAGCACTTATAGTGTCAGAAAAATTTACATTTACTTGAGTCACTGGAGAAATGGGGGGATTATGCAAACTATTTCAGCAGACTTGATTTGATCCACCTTTTGTATAAAACATGAGTCATGAATCCTAATTAGTCATCGCAATGGGCTCGATGAACGGCAGGTGGAACTGGTGTGCTAACCAACACTGGAATCTGGCTTCCTGTCCTTTTTAACGTTATAATTATACTGTTGTGCACATGTACAGACTGTTCTTTATGAGAGCCATTTTAAAACTAGTAATACACACACACAAAAAACAGTTGTGTCCCTGAGTAAGATACTTCACTTCCATTCAGGTAAATTAGGGGTGAAGAAACAATAATTATTGTTAAATATAGTAAGACGCCATGCAGACGATATTTTGTTGATTGCCGAGAATAAACTAACAACTTTCTTTGCAGCTTCTGTGACAGTTCAAAACTTCAGGACTACTGTTATAATCTTTTGCTCCATTTCAGGAGGTTTGACTTGATCCTAGTCATCATCACCACAGGGCATAGAGATGAGCAGGCTGGGCGTACGAATGAACAGTGCGCTTACCAGGTGTGAAGGCTTTGTGGAACTGGTAGATATCCTCCCCTCGCAGCTCGTCAGCAATGAGGCCAATCTTCTGCCTTACTGCATCCAGTTTAACATCAGCTTCATTGAGAATCTCCTCAGCATCAGGGACACTAATAAAACAGCATTTTGAATGTTAGACATAACATAAGTCACTTTTGGATTTAGATGAGTGGGTCAACAGGTCTTTCCAAGGTTCTCCCCAAAAGCTTTCTACATTTCTGCTACTGTTTTGGCAAACAACTCACATATACCAAGTCACATTTGTAGAATTCCCTTTTGTGCAGGAAATCAAATTCATAGTCTCTTTGTGTTTAAATATGATTGTGGTTAATAACTAAGCTCGAAGTTTTTTGTAATGTAGCCACGTTGGGTGAAAAAAGGTTTCACTCGAGGTGAAGGTTTCTAAATGAGAGGTTGGTAACCACTCATTTTACCACCATTCTTTCTACTTACTTTCTCTTCTGCACAATTAAAGCTTCATTAAAGGAACAGGCCACCATTTTTTCATACTGCGATATGTTCTTACCCGAGCTTAGCCGAGTTGATGCGTACCTGTCTGGTCTTTACGTGTGCGCTCAGTCACGCAAAAAGACCAAAGATGTTGTTAGCATTTAGCCTCTTCTCTTCTCCTCTATGGGGCCAAACGGGGGTGAAGTTAGAACCGACCAAGCTCTTTCACGTTTTCCTTATTTATATACGGTTACGAGAGTAGTAGGAGTAGTAGAAGCACTTCGACATCCGTGCAGTAAAGTGAAGATATTACTGCGCGGACGTCGAAGTGCTCCTAAGGTGTTATTACGCCTTAGAATATGGTACCTCTTTTTATATATTTATTTATTTATAAAACATGTTTAATTTTGGGTAACTATACTTAGATAGTGTAACTACTCACGTAACTGTATTTAATTAGGGAAAACGTGGAAGAGCTTGGTCGCTTCTAAGTCCATCCCCGTTTGGCCCCATAGAGGGCAGGAGGAGAGGCTAAATGCTAACAACATCTTTGGTCCAGACAGTTACGCATCAACTCGTCTATGCTCAGGTAAGAACATATCTCAATATGGAAAAAACGGTGGCCTGTTCCTTTAACAGAGTGTATCTACAGATTACAGATAAAACAATTGTGAGAAAAATTGGATGCTATTCTTAAAGTGTGTTCATGACACACACTTACAGTATGAAGTAATGCTGAAATCTGCATAGTGTTGGTTGGCTCTTGTTTTTGGAAGAGTATAGCCATTCTAGTCTAGTCTGGTGCACATGTGACGAGGCAAAAGCACCCATAAACAATATGTACCTGGTTACTCTGTGTAAAAGGAAGATGGTCCTTTTGCTCTCAATGGTGACGTCTCGACTAATCTTGACAAGTCGTTCATGTTTGTCATGTTTGGTGTCGAGCTCCTGCTGAAAAACTTAAAATGTGGCACAATTACATCAATTTACAAACCCAGAACCTTTTTTTTTTATGGTGTAACTCATCGAAATGCAATTTACCTTTAAAAGCAGCAATAATGGGAGAGGACGGGTTTACATTGGCATCTCTGATTGAGTCAGCCTGTTTACTGCAGCACCCTCCGCCTGGTAAGACAAGCAAGAGTGTGTTCTGAATAAGTAAACATTGTTTTCAAAGCACACATATATAATGGCCAGACAGAAACTGGTGCAAAAACATTGCTCATCAAATACGTTGAAACACTAGACCTACCTTCTCGTTTATTCATGCCTGCAAAGTTGAGGTTTATTCAGTAGATTTGAAAAGTACTGTAAAGCTAGCTCCACATGCAATCACTAAAAACATGAGGCTCGCTTTTACGGTCTTGCTATCACAATGAGCCGCGAAAGTTCAGTTCGTATTTATTTTGTCGCCGGTCCTACAGCATGATAACGAGAACAGCTTGATTTACTGTAAATTATAGTAAACCACAAATTTTGCATGCGTTTTCTACGGGGGAAAATAAATCGGTTTCCTAATATGACAGGCAAATCACAGGACTACTAAGAGGGACCTTGCGTGCCTTGCTTAGACGTTAGAAATGCATTATGGGATATGTAGTACAAACAAAAATTGACAACCATTTTTTTATTATTATTAATTATTGCGTGTGTATATTTGCTTCTGTAATGTATATACAAATGTAAAAGAAATAAAATAAAATGAATAAATAAATATAACCAGTAGACAAGTCACCAAACTGTAACGGTAGCCTATTGTTTTGTTGCTCTCTTTTTACAGTACAAGCACGCAATGGTCAGCACTCTCTTCTTGATGAGTTTATCAGGTGCCATTTGTTGTTGTTGAATCATTTTCGTGCAGTCTTTCTTGCTCGTATTGCTGGCGTGCGCCCAGACCCCCTCCTCTCGGGACTCCTGCAGACTGCGTACGTGCCACACAACTGGTGCCAACTCGCGCCGTGCACTGCCTCTGCGACGCGCACTCAACCTCTGTCAATCACAGTCTGTTAAGTTTTACTTAATGGGTCACTTATTTTTGCGTAATAAAGCCATATGTCCAAGGTTTGGTGAGTAGTGACAATGTTGATGCCATTAAAAGGGGCTTAGTACATGAAATAAATTGAGGAAAAACAGCCTAACATCCGTGCATTAACTAGGCCCTACATGTGCCCCTAAGATTATAGTAAATGTGCTTTTGTTGTGAGATGGAATTCCACAAATGCGACTCAGGAATTAGGGCAAATGATGTTGCTCGGGTGACGTTCAAAGACTAAAATTAAACTCGGAAAACTGACTTACATTTCAGGTATACAGACAATACTGTTACTGTAGTTAAAATAACCTGCAACAGAAAGGGAATTTTAAATCATGGGTAAAATTTGGTCGACCTAATATTTAATGTGTATCAATGTTATTAAAATTGTCTAGATTTTGAAGCACATCCTTTATCAATAGTCTGATTGATATGGAGATGTGCTACCCACAACAAGCGTCAATATTTTTGACTGGTGCAGCCAAAGTGGGCACAGCTCTGAATTTTCATCTTTTCTTAGATTCACAATAATTACAGAAAATTACTGCCCTCCACTCAAGAGGAACTGAAGGGTCTCCGGGGGCTCAGACAAGAGATGCTTCTCAATGACAGAGTAAACAATAAACATGTACAACCTACAAAAGTTTGTTGTGTATGTATCATTTATAATGTGATTAATGTTTTCTATTTCTAGGTCCACTTTTGCACAACATTTCTCCATGTATTGCCTATAGTTGCTGTTCCCCCTAGAAAAGAGATGAATGTTGTGATTAACCTACCCCCAACTTGGAGTCTTATAAATAAATAAAAAATCACCCATCAGACACAGAAACACATTACAAACATGCTGTGTGTGTGTTTTGTGTGAGTTAGAATAGGCATTTCTGTGGGAATAAATGGTTATTTAGGACGAAGTTATAGAGAACAATAGGATGGATATATGATTATCCAGAATATACGCCTTTTAATGAAGGCTACATGGCCTATACATGCTTTTCCGTCATGTGACTTTTGTTGTTATGGCGGCCATTTTGAATACCGAAGTAGAATCATGAAGTACTACAACGTGTAACAATATCTCTACTCAAGATATAAATAAAGGACAACTGATTGACAGTGACATTTTTATATACTCGTAATCATTGCTCAAGAAGATAACAGTAAAAACACGGCTCCAGAGAGCAAACATTTATGTGAAGAAACCAGTGAGTCAGTGTTTAAGCTGCTCAAGACGTTAGCATGCTACTGGTTAGCATTTAGCTCTGACCTCTCCAAGAGAAAGCCCTGAACCAAACATCTGGCCTTGGATACAACATGTGACAGAGGTCAGAGCTGAGCTGTTACTGCAGTATTTCCTCAGTGTTCATAGATATGAGCCACACATGTGTTTATTGTGTTGAAGCCATTGGCAGTTGATTGATGACAGTTGCTAACCGGTAGCATGCTAACGTCTTGAGCAGCTTAAACACTGACTCAGACTGAGACTCTGTTGACATGACAAACTGTAAAAATCCCAGAGAAAGGTTTTCTGTTTCCTCTTTGATGTGTTAATTTAGTCTGAGGAGTGAAGCAGATCTTTAGTAAATCCTGGTGTAGCTTGAATGACAGCGCTGCTACGTCTGTGCCACATTTGCTGATTATATCACATAAACGTGCGTCTCTGGGGCCATGTTTTTACTGTTATCTTCTTGAGCAATGATTACGAGGACATAAAAATGCCACTGTCAATCAGTTGTCTTTCATTTTGACCCTGAGTTGAGATATTGTTACCTGTTGTAGTACTGCATAATTCTACTCAAAATAGCCGCCGGAACTATGTATGATGTAACTGGGAACACATGTGCAACATGGCCTGTTCTGCTGTAAGGGGGAAGCACAAGTGTATTGATAGTTCCACCAAGAGTTTACTTCATCAACTTCCGAGACCTGTAAGATAAATGTTCTATTTGGCTGCCCCCAGTATATAGGAATATGACAAGTGATTAGAGAGCAAACTGCTAGTCCAAGATTTTTCTGTAGTGTATTTTATTTCTAAACATTTCATAAACATTGCCTATTTGTGTTCCCAGATGTGAGGTAAACATTATCAAATCAAGCATCGATTTTTCGACTAATACCAATAGTAAGTTCACAATTACATTAACATCATAGGCTATATAATGTAAAAGTTGTGTATGTTTATTGTAATCCCATCAGGAAGCCGAATGAACCAGTTCCAATGCCTAGTGTGTTTGTTTTTAGTAAACAAACACACTTTCTAAATGTTTACTCCCAAAATCCCTGCCACTGACTGTCCTCAAGTCTTAATAGCAGGCTGCAAATTCTGTGACTGAATCCAGGAGCTTTCAAATTATATACACATATGCTGCTGAGATTGAGTAAAGACAACCCCGGATTAGTTGTTAGCTGTTGCCATGACGTCTGACTCCACTATTGACGTTACACTTGTTAACGTTTATGTTGACGTTAATGTGATTAACGTCAACATTAACCCCCACCTGAACAGAGCACATTTTCTCCAGTTTGACTTGAATTTTTGAGCGTTTTGTGATGATTTCGTCTCTTTATCGCCTTTTGTTGTGTTTTCGTTGTGTTTTGTCTTTTCCTCGCTTATTTTTTTTTTTTTTTCCGCGTTTTCATACCATGTTTGTCACTTTTTTGTGGCTTTTTCATCACTCCTTTGTCGCTGTTTTTGTCGCTGTTTTGTTGCGTTTTCGGCTGTACTTTGTCGCTATTTTGGCACTTTTTCAAGAAGCTTTAAGAATTGAGTAATGCCGAACTGAAGAAAATGTGCTCAGTTCAGCCTATTCAGATACTTTTTTTAGACTCAGTTTAGTCCTGATTTGGTAGTTGGAAGGTCATAGTATAAATATGTGATGATGGGGTAGTACTTGGAGTCCACTGGCTGTGTGTGCTGCTATTCCTGACAGTGACATTTCCCTCAGCCTTTCTCCAGTCATTGTAATCATTTGTAGCAGATGTCCCTAAAAGCAGCACGGGGCGGGACTTGTGCGTGTCGTCATCGCGGGGCGGGCCGCTGGTTGGATACAGTCGAGCCCTCAGTTCAGTGTTATAGGCGCCATGCTTCACGTTCAGAGCCACCGCTAGCAACAAAAAATGTCTCGGAAAGACCTTGGCCCAGCCCAAAATGCGCTGTCTACGCCGGTCGTGGGGCTGGCGCTTCACTGATACAAGATGTGAGGAGGGAGCGCGCGTCTCGGAATGGCCTCGTTCAGAGTCTGACTTTTGCTGCGGCGTGGCACAGGCAGTGGGTCGTTTCCAAAGTTGTCGGCTAAAGCGCGGCACCCGCAGCCAACATGGATCGGCAGCAGCAGCAGAGCGAACTGGAGCGAGACAAACAATACTGTGAACTTTGTGGGAAAATGGAGAACCTCCTGAAATGTGGAAGGTGCCGGAACTCCTTCTACTGCAGCAAGGAGCACCAAAAACAGCACTGGAAGGAGCACAAGCTCAAATGCAAGGAGGCGGACAAGGCGCAGCAGCAGAAGCAAGCCGAACAGGCGGTGCGGCAGGCGACGGCGGAGGAGGAGGAGAAGGAGGAGGAGGCGGCGGAGGAGGACGAGGAGGACGACGAGGAGGAGGAGGAGGTGGTGGAAGAGGAGGAGGAGGAGGAGGAGGAGAAGACAGAGGTCGGACAGGGACAGGAGACGCAGCGAGAGACGGCGGACAGTCCTCCTTTACCCACGAACCCCACCGAGATGCCAACGTCAGACGGCGGGGAGGATAAGCCCGACAGCACCGAGTCCGACACGCCTAATGGTCAGACCAGCTCGTCCCTGAAGAAGCTCGCCGCGGACTATATCGTCCCCTGCATGGACAAGCATGGCATGTGCGTCGTGGACAACTTTTTAGGATTAGATACGGGACTGGGGATATTGGACAACGTCAAAGCACTGCATAAGACTGGCAAGTTCACAGACGGCCAGCTAGTGAGTCAAAAAAGCGACTCTACGAAAGATATCCGAGGGGATAAAATCACGTGGATTGAGGGGAGGGAGCCGGGCTGCGAGAAGATCCGCTTTCTCATGAGCCGTATGGACGAACTCATCAGACACTGTACGGGCAAACTGGGAAACTACAAGATAAACGGCAGGACGAAAGTAAGTATTGAAGCCAAAAGGGGTCAGAGTTGGCCAGAATCATCCACACACAAAAAAAAATCACTCCTGAGTTGAATAATCAGTGACGCACCTGCCCCCACGAGGTCAAGTTCAACATTTCCTAGGTGGGTTTTTTTAACCAGGGACAGCCACACTCTAAATTGGCCTCATCGATTTTAGACCAGTCTCCAGCAGGTCCCTCTTTGCCTTTTACTAATTGGACAAGGCTTTAAGGGTCAAATGTGAACAAGTCCTGTGTGACAGCGTGGATAACATGTTAGTGAAGCCCTGTGTCCAGTCAATTGAATCTCCTAATTCGATCATAATCATGAATGTAACAGCAGATAGTCCATAATCTTTCAGGATAGGCATACAAGGATGTCAAACATTTCTCTGTTGTTGTCACCATGAGAGTGTGGCAGCACTCAATGTTGACATACATTGAGTTAATTTGCTGTTGCCCTTCCCAATAGCTTGCTTGATTATAGTTCAGACTTATAAGTGGTTATATAGCTGCACTCAAATGATATCGGATTCAACAATAACCTGTCTCAAATGGTGTCTATTGTGGTAGACTTTTCCAGCGTCCTCGCAGTCTCAGTTTAATTTCATTTGTAAAGTGCTTCGTACAAACACTCAAACTTTTTCATTCATTCCACACTCCGTTTTGGAAAGCCACGTGTGCCACAGCTGCTCTGAACACAGTGACCACCCAACAACCCGGCGGTCCCCCGTGGTCGTCTCCCATCCTCTGGCTTGAAGTAGTACTTGTTGAATGATATCACGGTAATAGAATGATTTGTGATTGACGCATCGCATTCTTCTTGTCTGTGGCTTATCCTATTTCCAGATAACGTCTTAATCAGAAACAATGCAGCTACTATGCGAGTCCTGGTAGTAACTTGACTTGTTCCTGCATCAAGTACCAACACATTCATCCTCATTAAAAAAACAGAAGTTACAGGAACAGCTTGTGAGAATCTTTGTTATGACTTTTGAGTCTAGTTTTCAAAGTTGAGAAAGCATTTTTGCTCGTGCTTTTGCAGATAATATGCCACCTCATGTATAGAGATAAGTTTAATCTATATGGGATTGGAATAGTCGAATCAGCCCTGATAAACTGCATTATCTCGAATAGACTTTATTCCTTGACTTTTGCCACAATGAATGACCCTGCATTATGTTATACAAATAGGTGAAGCAAAGACATGGTGCTTAGAGGTAATAATATTTCTTAGCAGTAATTAGAATAGTTTTTTATTGCCAACAGGTTCACAAACTAGGATTTTTTCCTCGGTGCTGACGTGCAACATAAAACATATAACACAGAATCTAGATAAAAATAATCTATAAACTTTAAACTATAAGGCTATGGCATGCATAGGAATATTAAATAAATAAGCTAAAAAATAAAAGTTAGATAAATATGATCGAACGACACAATTGACATAGAACAATTGTATTTACAGATGTGTAGGTATATAAGGTGATATAAAGTGATAAGGTGATATAAAGTGATGAGGTATCTAAGTAATATAACGCTATTGTTGTAAATGTTAAGTGAAAATTGCATTTTTGTTTTAATTTAAATCAGCCCGGCAAGTTATCAGCATCTTGTCTGACAAATAAATCTGTTACTTCTGTCGAACAGTGGTTCTAAAACTTTTCACACCAAGCATTGACCTTCCACCTACCACAAGGTCTGGGCCAAGATTGAATCGAGACTAAACCAGGTCTAAAGACGGCATAAAATACTGTAGATTTAATTGGATTTTGAATGATAAAGAAGGAAAAATAGATGTGTATTGAAAGCATTTTATCATGTATGTAGGCCTCACTGCTGATTGATAAATGGATCTATTTTTTGTTGTCGCTCTGACTCACGTTGGCTCACGTGGATGTGAGGGGAAAAGTGGGCAGCTCTTTTCTAAGAACTTGACTCACTGCTTTGGGAAGTTTCTATTGAGAGCGAAGGTCTATTTACTTAGAATCATTGACGACATGCTGATATTGGTCATTTGTGCTGTTGGTGTCCTTCAGAGGGAAGGTGTGCTTTTTACTCTGCGTGGCGTGTGACCCTGACCTCGTGCTGTGACACTGACCCTGGAGGGAGGGGCGACGGTGTGGGCTGATGGTAATAGTAGTACTCCCAATGCCCCCTTGTATTCACATTAGAAGTGTTGCCTTTTGTAATTCAAGGTGAACATTAGTCTTAACTTTCTCGCATACATTACAGGTTTCCACAGGGCATTAAAAAGGACTGAATGAATTGTTCTAAAATAAAGACCTTAAATATCATTGAAAATTATATCTAGATCAAAATGTATTTGGAAATGGTGAACTGCTCCCTTTTTTATGTAAAATACAAAAAAAATGTTTAAATCGCATCATCTGCAGGTCAGTTTAGCACATTTTCCAAATTGTTTTGATATATTATGCTGCCTGTAAAAATGCTGATTCACCACAGGAAACCACCAAGAAAAAATCCATACAATTTCAATGGTCTTCATTTTGCTTTTACTGTAAATTGTAATCTTCCTTCTACTGTCTGTCATTGCTGGTTATTTTGAAAACTTCCTACCCCGGACTCATTTGTGTTTTGAAACATTTACGGCCAAGTCTGACCAAAATTGTTTGTTCACTAAATGGCTAATCCTACGCATTAACATACACAAACCCTGGATACAGTTTTGTGAATGGGGACCGTAGCGTGGACTCCCCCCTGTCTGATAAAGCAGAGCAAAATATGACTTCACTCCTTAGCAGTTGTGATGTTGTTTTTAGCTTTGTTCTCCTGTGTGCACTTTCAGGCACAGTAGATGCAGCTGCCCACTGTGCTAAGCTAAAGCCCTTGTCAGGAACATGACTTCTTTACCTAGTGCCCTCCATGTGCTTGGCAAAACACTCACGCAGGCTGGACTGTGACCAGGCGTACCCAGCATGACTTGCACAAAAATGGGACTTCTGCCCGGTATCAGTAGCTCAAAGGCCTCAGAAACGATGCTAACTCAGTCCACATTGGGAGAGATGGAGGGAAACCATTTTGCACAAATAGTTATTTAATACCATTGTCTCCGCTTCCCCTTTTCACTTGATAACATTGTGGAAAGGCGCAGGCCGTCGTGCATGTTTGTTTCTGCTTTCGGGGCTTTGAAGCGTAACAAGAAGGTGTGGACACATGCTGATGTCTATGACATCTGGCTATGAAACCTTAAAGAATAGTATCATTATTATTTAGATCAAAGTTTGAAGGTAATTGAAAGTATGTTGGCAGCTAACATCAATACGGTCTCTGGATGCTCACTGTTGCCCCGAAAATATAAACATTTTATATAGAAAATGAGTTGTATAGAATTGGATTAGGGCTTGGTAATATGATAAAAAACAATTGCTCTGATCAATGTGTGATCTGCTTTTTTGGTGATATTGTCATATTGAAATTCAGTGTTTTTTGATGCAGCTCTAAGCTCAAATACAGAGACTTTTCACCACTTTTAATTGATTGATTGATAACTTGTATTGTCTGGGGCACATTGCCCGCAGCTGCCACACATACAACCATTCATATTCTGATTCAACTCAATACAACGGTCTCACAATATGCACATAAACAGTTCTAATATAGAGTTAGTCTGGTACGGCCAGTACATAACAATAAGGTAATACAATTCATCACAGTTAAGACGGCCCTTAAACTGCTCTTTGCCCAGTCGTTTGTTTAAAGAGACATCGAGTACGAGAGAAATGAGAGCTTGTATCTGTTGCTCTTGAAACTGTGTTTATATTCATCGTTCAGAAAATGCAAAGGATTCTCAATGATTTTCTGAGCTTGGATGAGGACAGCGCTATCAAATGTCTTTCATGGAAGGGAACTCGTCAAAATATGAGTGAGAAGGTGTTTTAAGGGTGTTAAATTATGAAGTTTAAGAAGCAGATCATAGCTTCTGTTGCCTCTAAAAGGTGATGCTAAGTGCACATGAATCGTGATCAAATCTAAATTATGATCTTGGTCACAGACTTTTTAGGATTTTTTTTTTGTTTTTTTTTTTACATGTCGCCCACTCCTAAATTGGATGTAAAGAGTCACATAATTTGATGGGAAATTTCTGTCTGTCAGTCACTAACCCTTGCTTTGATCTGACTGTGACCCGTCTGTGTTGTATATAGGCGCGTCTCATGTCAGCAGTAGCTGTTAATAATGTGGCATTGTAACATTCATACACAAGTCCTATTTAAAACGCTGTATGTTGTCCTATGTGTAACTCGATAATAGTTTAGCAGACATTGTGTGGCCTGTTATAGCCGTCCACAGAGTGACCGGGGAATTGATGTGTCAAGCTCAATGAGGGACTTTGCATAATGTTAGACGGCTAATGGCAGGACATGGTAAAAGCTTGTCCTATGATTGCTCTTGAAAGGGAATGTTATAATTGCTAAGTATTGTGGTTTAAACAGTGAAGCATTAGCATCCAGCTTCATAGGTGTTGATTAGCCGTATGTAAAGAAAAAGTTAACGGGTCAATTATGGATTGTTGCTTGCCCTATACCACACCACGCTTTCTCCATGAAACATGTCTATTGACAAAAAATCCTAATTATGGGGATTTTAATAACGATTTAAATTCCAGTACACTCTATTTGTTTCGTGAATTTACATTACCAGAAAAAATCATCGCATTGCTTTATACAGTAGAATAATGTGATGCTGTTAAAGTAATTCATACCAATACACTACCATTTTAATCAAACTGAGAGGCATTAGCGCAGGGGTAATGTTTCTATAACTGTCTCATTATTCTGTCAAGTAGCCAGTTAGCCACATATGTTCATTATGACAAATAAGACAAAATCCTTTCTTTTTTTCAGTCCTCCTGACAGTTGTACTTAGTGTGTAACTAGCCACTGGGGCCGTCTGCTGCTACATGAGGAAGTTGACCGTTGACTTAAAGCTCTATAGAGTCAGGCGGGAGGAAGTCATGTCGGGACGGCGCATAGGAGCCCTTGGACATGTTTCTATAGGTTGCTGATGGCAGTCTGATGTCACTTCCGTCTCCGGTACCCACAATCCCACATGCTTTTCAGGGCTGCACCTTGCATGCCACGCTTCTTCCTGCATATTGTTCTGCCATCACACACTTAACAATAAGGTCGGTTGTTTACTTCTATGGAAACGGCACGGACGTCAGAAGCAGGCCAGAAATTAATGATAGGATGTTTAAGCTTTCAAACCATGTCCTCTCACCGTCGTTTGGAGCCATTACAATGACTAAAATGACTATTATATCTGTAACTGTATAGAAATTCCATCAGGACCAAGGCTACACTTTAGTCTTGCATTTCTCACAGAATAACGGGGTAGTATTTTCATTGGTCTTGTACCTCTTAAGTCTCTCCTTCAGTGAAACGCACTTAAAGAAGTGATTTATACATTTCACTGTCAGGGTTGAGTGCCTGTTTACTAAGCTGTTCGTTCCTGGCCCAAAGTCCAGGTGAAGCGTTGAGAAAGAGCGGGTTTGTTTTGACTGTTCACAGCTGTAGCTCAGGGACAGGAGGATTTATGAAGGGTGGAGAGGGATGCAGACATTAGTGATCTTTTACACGCATCATTAGCACCGGGAATAACGGCGCTCCCCACTAATCTTAATGATTATTGAAGGGTGATGGCAGCACCAGCAACGAAAGAATGGTTCTTTTAGTTTTCAATTGTCAAATGTGAATAAATATGATAAATGTATATGCAAAGCCAAAAAAAAAAATCATTTAGTAAATCAGTGGTGTGTCCAGAGAAAATCAATTCACAGCAACATCTTTTACATCCTTACAAAAACAAACCCCGGGCAACCCAAGTGTACAAGACAGACTGTGGTACAACAGCTAGCCTACTAAAACATATTTAAAGTACAACATTACAGCAACATGCAACAACACCCATACTACTTGCTTCTGAAATGTAATTACAGCACTGCTCTGTCAAACTACTTCCAATTAACTCTGGACTAAGTCAGGCCAAAACCATGACTATACTCGGAACTAAACGAGGACTAAGTCGGGACAAAAAAACAATATTAGAGCTAAAGTATGACTAAACCACATGACTTGATAATGTCTGAACCAACTGTGCCAAGAGCAGTGCTTCTCAAACACGAGACTCTGCTCAGTGACCTCTTCACAGTTGAGAGGACAGACCAAGCACCTGTGGAGCCTCTGTTCTCCTGTTCAGACCCGGCGCTTTAAGAAACTCGGTGAATGAAGCGCTGTTAATAACGCAGTGGTGTTAATAACTTCTCAAATGTCTGTGAAAGGCGCTGTATAAATAAAGATCTTCTTCTACCATCGCAAAGAGAAACATAACTGCGCTCAGGCCTATAGCTTGACATTTCCCACAAATGCGGATCTAATGAAGTTAGGGAGAAAGGAGGCAAAAATGCACCTGTCAAATAACTATTCTGATATTATTTGGCTAGGTTAGAGTCCAGATAGTGAGGGGTAACAAGCTAGCTGACCGGTTGAACATCGTGCTAGATGGTGTTTCCCAAAACTCACGGGCCATCGGCTTCATCATTCGCTTTACAAAACTGCTGTTTTTAAAGTGAAGTTGTTAGTCGGGCTCTGATGAAGGAGGGAAACACGCTGTCCATCTGCCATGAAGACTCCTGCTTCTGCATGCGATTATCCAAAACTCCAAAAACGATGCACGATGCATGTGGGGTGAATCTGTCTGTCCATCGAATGTTTTCATAGTTTAGCCATTTACAGAGCCATGTTTTCATTTGAGCCTGCTCTGAGAGGTTATGGTAGCAAAGCCTCAGACCACAGACTGTAAACCAATGGCCGCTAGCTGCTCTGCTTTATGACCGCAACATGGAGGCCGCCATTGCTCCGCCATTGCTGTAGTACCTCTATATCATCGCTAGGCCCCCATTGAAAAGCATTGGACTTTAGACACGTTAAAAACAACTTTAACACCTGGTTTTTTAACACTTTCTATGGCTACATATTCCTCCTGAGATAACGCTGGCTTAGTCACAAAAAAAGAAACCAGGCTGGTTTAAAAAAAAAAATGTAATCTCTTAACGGAGGTCGGACTGTTGGCATTGGAGCTGCGCGAGCTACACGTCACGCAAGGGCCGAGTCTACAGTGAAGATCCCGCCCTTATGCCCTTATTAGGAACATGCTTCGTCAGAGCTGGGGAGGAGGAGTCTCAAATCCGCCATGATTCCCCCTCGAACGTGGTCATTATGGTAAACGGGGAGGAGTGAGGAGGAGTTGTCTATTCTTTTTAACGGTCTATGCTGTAAACACTGCTACAAAAGTAGTGCGGAAAATGCCAAAAACGTATTTGACAGACACAATATGCCTAACAATTCACCCAGATTATTTGTATGTGTTTGCTATTGTCTGTCTCTTGTCACATGCTATTTGCGATGAATTTTGTAGTTAGAAATTTGTAAGATAATGGAACCAACTAAATTTACTACATTGAAACTATCCATTTGTACAAAGTAAATATCATGCAGAATTCCTATTGCATATCTTTAATGCCTGCACTTTCAACTCAAGCGTTTTAACTTCTATTTGATCGCTGTTAAGAAACCCTCTGAGCAGAGCGGGTGTGTCAGAGGCTTATCCCGTTACACGATGATCTCGTTTAGTGCGGCTCTGGGTGGAGTCGCTGAGTCAGACTGAGAAAACGTCTGCCCTTAACAGACTGTGCACGGTGCACCACTGCGGAGGTGGAAAGTGGATACATTTCTGAATACATTTACTCTGGGTTTCCGTGCGGCATTAAAAAGCATTAAATTGGATTCAAACTGGAGGAAATCAAAACTTCTTAGAAAATAATGACTTCAACTCAACAAAATTTTTCCTGCAATTCAATTCTGGTCTAAAACGCATTCAGCTGCAGCTTTGGATGAAAAAGATTCCTGTTGTGTCCAATTTGCTTCTGGGTAACACATCTGTTTGTGGATCTTTAGAAATGAAATATTCACAGATTATTTTGTCTGGCATGAAATATTGTATTTTCATTAAATTGTATTGGATTTTAAATCAAATCAAATTCACTTTATTTATCCGTTAGGAACTTCATGTGCAGAGGAACTGCCAGTACGGGCCCGATAAAAACGGCACATCCACAGACATACAACACAATCAACATGTGCAATAACAATATAGTGGGCCTGTGATAGACCACTATATCAGTCATTTATTCAGCAGGCGGATGGAGGTCGCCCTCTTTGTCCCCAGAGGGAGGGACCTGAACCTGCACCCTGACGGCAACAGGGCGTAGTGAGAGTGCAGCGTATGTGAGGGGTCTGTGGAGATCTGGGTTCCTTTCTTCAGAACTCTGGAGTCCTAGATGCTACTCCCCCATAAAATAAACAATATGAATATCCTGATTTGAAAACTATGAAAAACCACAATGTAGAAGATGATGATGATTTACAATGTACTGGAATGCAAGCTCTTAATTTAACCTGAGGATCAGTGGCCAAACCACCCAAAAACCCTCTGAAAACCCACCCTAACCTGCAGACATAAGACAACGCCATCATTTTCAATGTATTTTATTAGTTTTTAGAGCCATTGCGTTCTAGCAGCTCTAATTGCTTGAGATTTGTCATTTGAAATACTTGTATAAGAGATTACAGTGGCATAGTTGTTATAAAGTCGATGTCAACAAGGGCGTATGTCTTTTTCTGCTACTTCACTCTGTAAGTCCAATAAGTTTATGCTTTTATGTTTTAGCTCAGCTCAAAGGCTTTAGTGTAGCTTTAGACTGGATCATCACTTTGTCAGCAGCAAATGTAAGCAGACCCAACTACCCCCTCTCATTTTCTTTGTAGACCTTTGCATTTCTGCTTTCATTGACTGTCCGCTTGTTTCCTCTACAGTGCAGTACAGCATGTTTAGGGTGAGGGGAAGCGGCCCGGTCCTATGCCCCTCTATTGTTCACGGGACACTGTAAAGAAGAAAAGAAATAACTGGGTCATTGCCTCAAACAGGGATTTCCTCTGGAGGCCACACCACTGTCCCGCTGATAGGACAGGACTGTCCCAGGAAGAGGCCACTCTGCCTTTGGTTCCCACACTCTCCGGCTTCACAGAAATCCCACTTTGCACTCAGGAAAGGAGAGGCAGGTCCTCTGAAGTAGAGAGACTCCTTTTGTGTCGTCACCTACTTTTATGAGGCTGTTAGTGTGTTTGTGTTGCTCTCCGTCATGCAGGACTTTTCCGTTGTAGACAAAAGTTCTTCAGCTGTACTTAGGTAGTTGTGTTGTGAATGTTTCGCCTTTCACCAAGAAGCTTTACAGCGACAAACTCTCTTCAAGCAGCTGAAAGTTTACCGATCCTGTTGACTGGGTCAGACTTCAGATGGAATGATATACGGTTTATTGCCTTTAGTTTTTTATAGGCAAATATATGTTTTTAAAAATGCATTACTCAACATTCACATTTATGTGTGATTGTTTATAACCTTTGTTAAAGGTTCTAAAAAGCTGAAGAAATAAATAAGGTAAAAATGAGGGCCGGGACTTTTTTAGATTAATTGCGATTAATTAATTACATGAGGTTTAGTGCGATTAAAAATAATCGAAATTAATCACACTTTGCTTTCCACACTTCAGTTTCCTTTTTTCCTGCAGACGCACATTAATGGCAATATTGCACTGGTCTGTTGGACTTGGTTGAACAAAAATAAACAATATTTGTTGCTTAAGCTTATGTATTCAGTAGGGTGTGTATCGCTAGTCTCAGGCGATACGATACGTATCCGATACAAGGGTCACGATACGATACGATACGATATATCCCGATATTGAAGAATTAGACGATTATTGCGATTTTTTTTTTACTACTTTGGAAACAACTATTCAGTAACTAGTCACCTTCATTAGATTTGTATCAAATACATTTGATCTATCTTATGATATAATGCTTTTCACTAATGTGCTTGTGACTGTGGTGTTTATGGTGATTATGTACCTTTGAACGGAAAACAGATTTCTTGGAAACCTAGTAATGAACCAATTACTGGGATGCACGTTTCTAGTAGTTCTATAGTTGGAGTCCTTGGCGATCAGTAACTATTATGGGTTTCATCCATTAAAATATACAATAACTCAGACGGGGCATTTAAAATTGTGTCTACTCCACAACGGGTGTCACTCGTAGATCAGGGACATAATGACACGGGCATCACGCGCAGCAGTAGCACACAACTGAAGCAGAGGGGAAACTACAGCAGGCTCTTTTTAAACGTGTGTCGTAGTACTGCAGTGGCGAGACACAGGTTTAACATGAGTATGCTGTATTTACTGTAGTTTCACCTCGGTTTCGTTTAATTCCGTAATAAAATGCTACGAAGATAAATCCATGCTACGAAGATAAATCCTCTCCAACGCAGCGGCGACGCACTCAGCAATATGCACAAAGCTGTGGCTCTCGTAATAATCCAGGTCTCTGTCTTTGCTGTAAAAGCCAAAGCCAAATGTAGAGTTTTAAAAGAGCCCCGTAGCGTCTCATAACTCATTCTTTTCCATGCTAAGCTCTTCCTGTGTTTCTCTAACTCTCACTAAATTCTAGTGTTACTCAAGCGGGCTGCGCGGTGCGCTGCCATCTAGCGGGCGGAGTAAAAGTGCAGGACCAAAGAGAGACGCTGCAATGAATATTTCACAAAAAATAGATGTTTAAATATCGATACGGGCGCTTTGTATCGATACGAGAATCGCGCGACGTAATATCGCGATATATCGGCGAATCGATATTTTCAACACCCCTAGTATTCAGTCATTATTCAATGGTATACTAAAAATCCTTATGAAAAAACTTACTTCTCACTGTTCTCAGGTCAAATATTTATATGCGATTAATTTCGATTAATTAATTACAAAGCCTCTAATTAGATTACTTTTTTTAATCGAGTCCCGGCCCTAGTAAAAATATAAAGCAGTGCTACAAAAATAACCATCTCTAATGATTGTTAAGGTGTCTGACATTTACACTACTATGCAAATACTGTAAATGTCCAATATGGTGAGTTTGATCATTTTATTTCTATTTTAAGCCTCACATTTTTCAAATATTGACCACTCATTGTTGTTGCCGTAAACAGAAGAGTGGAATGCGAAGTATCCATAGCCAGCACTAGCGTTAGCATTTTTTTGTGTGCCGACTGAGATGGATTCAAAGATTTGTCAGTTTAGTGTAAGTGTGAGGCTCATGTCTGTTACATCAGATATGAGGCTGTTTCTGGTCGAGCTTGATCTCGTCTGAGCCAGGTTTATTTGAGCCTGACTTTCACGTGTCTGAGGCCCGACCGTGAAAGAGTCAGAAAAATAAACAGTGGCACATGCCTGACGTGACACAGATAAGGACGTCTTAACACAACGGCTCGATCTGCAGCACGAGGAGGTTTATACCGTTCCCAGATCCAACGGATAAAAGAATACAAAAACTGTTGTACCATTTTTGGCAATGGAAAAACGGTTTCTTTGCCAGAATCTTGGTACAACCAGAGAGGGAGAGATGGAAGACGTTTTATTATTGAGATCTTTTACATGGTTGCACAATATTGAACCAAAATAACAAATTAAAGGATTTTTATGTCAAAATCGATGATTCAAAGCTGCATCATGCAACTTTTTATGCTTTTTATGTCCATCAGTTAAAACCTTCCAAACAATTGATCCTGGAGCATTGTAGAGTCCACTGTGATCAAAAGTAATGCCGCCATGGTAACCACTCATACAGCTGCTGGGTCACTACAAGGTCAAATACGCACAAATATCAACGTTTTCCACATAAAAGTTGCATAATGTACCTTTTAATGTGACTTCACTCTTTTTGTAATTATTCACTTCATATTTGTTTTCTCAACTGTTGGTTAAGTCTAGGTTCAGCAACATCATGTGACCAAAGAATGAGGCCGCCTGACTATACTGAATATAAACTAACCTGAATGACCAGGTTAACCCTTCATCGATTTCCCTTCCCTAATGACACGGGCATAATTCCAAGATGACAGTACCAGGCTTTGTGCAGTGGTCAGACTCTCATTAATACAAGATCTTGGTGAAAATTTGAATACAACGTGTGCATTGTTGGAGCTTATCGAAACAATGCCACTACAAATGCATGTTGTGATCAAAGCTGAGGCGGCTATACAGTATATCGGAGTGTGTGACTTTTTTGTGTGGTGCTGACCTTTTTTTCTTTTATTTAAGGGCCAAGTGCAGTGTATTTCCCTCTTAAAGGGGGGTATTATGTAAAATCGACTTTTTCAAGCTTTACATCATGTTATTATGTCATTCCCTCATTAAACACATGCCTGGAGTGTTGCCTTGGCTCATTCACATATTTTTTAGTAATCAGTAAAAACTTAGACGGCAGCCATTTTAGGTGTAGCTATGCCTGAGTCCTCCTAGGAACGCCCCCACCTCCTGGAGACGCCTCTGGACCTTTTGTCACCAGCCAAGCCACCAACCACTGCTCCTCAGCAGAGCCCCCTCCCCGCACAGTAGTGTTGTTTAGATGCCACAGCAGTGTGCTGAAGGGGGCGTGTCGGAAAGCTTCTTAAAGAGACAGAGGCCTATTTCAAGACGTTCAGTACAGCCATTTTGAGAGAGCAATTTTATTCAAGGCAGTTATTTTAATTTACTGCATATACAGACCAACAGAAGGTTACGTCATCATTGTGGTATGCTATAGACTGGTGCTATGTGATTGAAAAAAGCATAATACCCCCTCTTTAACAGTCTTAGTCCTATTTATTTATCTGATTTTCTTTTGACTTTGACCATGATAAAAACTCATGGTGGGGCCTCTTTTAGTTACTATGGCCCCCACCTGTGGTACAGTCTTGAATTTAGTCCCTTTAGTAATGGTAAAGTAAATAAGTTGTTTATAAAGTAGCATTTGTAGCAGCAATAGTTGCATTTTTATTACACACAGTATAAGCCGCCATTTTTGTGCGCGACCTGTGCTTTTAATCTACTTTTGGAAACTATTCTCAGTACTTCATATCCTCTGATTCCTGAAAACTGTCAAATTCCTGGTTGTTTCCTCGTAGATCAAAACATTGTTGTAAATACCGCTCACTCACACTGTTGTTTATAATCTGAAGCTCCTCCTCTTTTGGGCCAAACTGAAAACTTCCTGGCTGTGACCTCTCGTTCACTCCTGCCTCTCCATGATAATGAGTCGGTGCACTGCAAAAAGAGACGGTACAGAAATGAAGAATATGATTCTAATTTGAGATATTTTGATTGTAAAGAAAAAGATGCATTTTATTTTTTGACTGCAATGTTCATAAAAGGTAACTAATTTCTAGCCAGCTTTTTGCTGTGAACATGCTCTTTAACGTTTTCACTTTCTGATGCTAATGTGGACAGATCCAATATTGTAGTGATATTGACGATCAACCAGGGCAAACCATCTGCAGTATGACAGACGATTAATTTTGCCATAGAATTTTGTACCGCAATACTAAATAAACTATATGCTCTCTACAATATTATGAATATGTCCCTTGAACGCAACTTAAAGTTCTCGTCCTCAGAAGTAGTTTGTTGGAAGAATGCAGTCACACACAAAACCGTGAGCATGTCGCGGTCGTCTCCGAATGAGGAAGGACTAAGGAAGAGCAGCCGGAAGGGCAAAAAGGAGCTCAGATGAGAATGAAGGGCAAAGATCATGGGTCTGCAGTAGAGGCAGTTTCAAAATTAACACGGCAACCTTCTTACATATTGAATGGTCCCTCCTGTTCTGTTTTGCATATTCTTAGTAAACTTTTGGCTATACCGTTCTTTACTCAAGGCATTTGCTAAATATTTACACATTCATTGGTATTATTTTATTGTTTCATTTTCGCTTGCGTTTCATTGGTGCGCCACAACAGAGGAAGTGTTGAATTGAAGAATAATAAGTGCAGCACATACTGTATAAAGTGTGATTTTTGCAGTATGTTGCTTCTATCGCTCAATTCTTTATGAAGATGTTCAATATTCATGATTTTGCAGCTCCCATTTACATAGTGTACAGTGCCCATATGACCTGATTTTGTGAAAAAAGGTTTTAATTGTGTAAAGTAGCTTCAGCATTTTAGATAGTTTCTTCTCTGGTATGTTTTCAATGTTACATAGAGTGTGGGATTAGTTTTATAAACTCATGCACACTGCAATAATCTTTTAGAAATATACTTTTGTCTCACACAATTTTATATTCAACTTCTATTATAATTTTTGACTGACTAGGTCTGTTGTGGCTCAGATGAGTCTGCTGTTGCCTCTGTTATATCATGTAGTAGTTGCAAATGCCAAAGCATTCTGTTACCACGTTCATACCAGTCATTCAGTACATCGCTGTGGCTTACTGATATTGCTATTTTATGCATCTGTGTTCCTCATTATTTCAACAATATTAGAATTTATGCACATGTAGGTTTGTTCCTGCTCCATGGTCATCGTGATTCTCCACATCATTTTCATATCAGCCAAAGTTATTTCATGAATATGTCCACCACTGTGATAATTGTTTTTACTATAATACCACAATAGCTTAAAGATGCACTGCGTAACGTTTTGGACTATACTGCTGCCATCAGTACAAAATATGCTCCTTATGACCTGCTCAACACAGAAAATGCAGTGAGTAATCGAATTGATTTGGATGAGAACCTAACCTATTTAAATCTCAAATTCTGCTGACTTGACTTGGCATGGAAACGAGCTGGAGACGTACCCACTCTCAGTAAAGTTACAGTCATGTCTGAGGACAGCTGAGCCGCTCACAGCAAAGGTGCTTGTTTGTGCATTTATGAGGTATTTTTCAATTATGAAAATATGACATAAAATAAATGCTTGTATTTCAATATTTATTGGGTAAAATGTTATGCAGTGTTGCTTTAAGTTCACAAGTCATAAGACCTTTAATCTTACAGTCTACATTGGCAACAATATGCATCAAATTAGAAATGGCCTCAAGCTTGTACTGTCCAAAGACTGCAGTGTCCACATTTAGACCTCATGAGACCTCCCATCTTTGTCAATGCGTTCACCTTTCCCCACTCCTGTACCCCTGCATAGACACTCTCTGGCCACTGTTTACCCCGTCATCGCAGCAGCAGTGGTTGGGTTAGGATGAGCGGGGGGAGGGGGAACAGCGTGGATCACTGTGTCCCTCACGCTCTGCACGTAGCACAACCATTAAAACACTACTCCCTCTGGAGGAAGGCCAAGAGTCAAAGTTTGCCTCAGTTCACTCGGCTCTCTACTCTTCCGCCTTGCAGCCCCACCCCCTCTCCATCTTCTGTCTCTTCTCTCCCTTATGCGTCTCTGAATGGGCTACAGAAAACTCTTTGTCAACCTGCGTGCCGCTCGCCCGCTTTGACTCCCAGCTTTACCGTTTTCTTTTTTTTTTTTTTTCCTGAGACGCACCGCTTTTGTCAAAACGTTTTACCTCCGCTCCCCCACCTGCTCTGTCATATATTTGTTGTTTTTTGAAGGCCCTGATACCTGCATTATAGTGGTAACCTGCATCGCCGTGTGAAAGAAATATGATCAGAAAGTCAAAAGTCTCATACTGAAGGTTGGGAGTCAGAGAGAGAGAGAAAAAAAAAGATCAAATTAAATGGGGAAAGAAATTACACACATGATAATGAAAGGCGTACAGTTTTTGCAGTTTTATTTGTGTGCGAGGCGGGTTTGAACTGAATGACCTTGGTGAAATGGTGTGCAATCTAAAGCCCCTTTGTTTGCACCATCCCATCAAACAGTTATGAGGGCTTGAACTCATTTGTCCAGCCACTTGAGCCGTCTCTGTCTGAAGCTTGAGCACAAGCACTGGCAAGTGTTGGCTACTAGCGAGTGATATTTCCTCAGGACAAGGTCTATGTCTGTCCTTGAGGCGCTGTACTTGTCCCCGCTCGTGCATGCCTCCCATTCTCGGGGGGGTATCGGCGAGCTGTTTACTTATCGAGGTTTACAAGAGCGCATGGGGTCCGGTGCCAACACCCAGACGGATCATGCAGGTCTTTAATAGGGCAGGAAAGGGTGATGGGAAGTTGACGTGTGGCGCTATATCTCCGGTTGATTTCCTCTGTCGTTTAAAGTTTATAATGGCCCAGCTGTGTTGTTTGCAGCCTGTATCGCCTGTGGTGCAGGTGAGGGGAAGACAATGCAATCTGGCTGTGCCAAAAATCCACTGCTGCAGCAACGGCAGCGGCCAGACAAGTGCCAATGTGTTTGGAAGTAGACAGACTCACGGCAGCTGTAGCCAAGTATCCCATTGTGCCGTCTTCAATGTATAGTTTAATGTCAGTCACGTCTTTTTGGCGCGCAGAAACAATATAATGCACTTTTGGGCTGAACACTGTGATTTTCTTTTCACTCTGGCTTTTCCCTCTTGTGGTTACAGCTCATTTTGTAGTTACCTGCAATTACAATAGGTGAAGTATGTCATTGCAATTTGTAATTTTTATGATGATCTAAAATTATGGATGCTGAAAGAAAATCCAGTTTTGAGACCGGTGAAAGGATTTTTTGCACCCCATGTGTGGCTAGAAATAGGATACTTATTAGTGTTTATTTGGAGAGCAATTATGAACACACAGTTAAGTTAGTGATGCAGTCCACTTCTCCTTTTGACAGCCTCCAAATCAACCTGAAGTTAAATATTCAGTGTAGTCTCTCTAGTCTGCCTGCATTAGTTCTTCACCTTTTAACAAGGAGGCTGCAAATGGAAAAAGTCATTTGTCTTATTATTTCACTGTTAAATCTGGAATGAAATAAGTATTTTTGTGTTTTGTTTGCCAGCTTCGTGTATCGATGTGTGAAGTAAAGCCAAAGAAGCAAGCCACTAATATAAGTTGGTTGAAATTCAATCTATAAAAAAATTCTGTGCTATGTTAATTCAGTGCATCTTAAGCAATTGTCTGTCTTACATGCCTGCCGTGTCAAATCAAATATCTTTAACTTTATGTTTTAAGAAGTTCTAAATCTTTATTTTTTTCTTTTCCAGGCGATGGTTGCGTGTTATCCGGGGAATGGCACAGGGTACGTTCGACATGTGGACAATCCCAACGGCGACGGGCGCTGTGTCACCTGCATATACTACCTAAATAAAGACTGGGACGTCAAGGTACGTCCCATTAGGAGCTGATAACTTTTCTAGACAAGTTTATTTATCATATGTGTCAAGTGTGCGTACAATGTTATAATGTGTTGTACTTAGGGCTGGGTGGTATGACAATATTGCGAAGCTAATGCGAGCGTTTGGCAGCTAGCCCTCTACTACAGTGCGAATACACACCAGGCTTCTCAATCTGGAGCTTTTAAACCCAGCGTTCTGTCTCTATTTCAGCTGTATTTATGTAGTGTCTTTCCCCCGTACGCTGCTGCTCTGCATAGATCGCCGCGTGTGTTTATTTGGTAACCTGGCTGACACATGTGCGAAGAAGCGAGTGTGTCCTTCGTCCTTACAGTTCTGTCAGGCGCCGCATCCTCCTCAGTTGTTTAATTTAAATCCTGGGCCGTGTTCACAAATGGCTGTTATCCATGTCTTGAAAATATAAGACTGCAAGTTACTTAGTAATAACTTATGGTAATGAACTGCTTCCGGTTTGCCTTTTACACAATAAAAGTCACTGCATGTTATCGCTTTAGTAAGACTTATTGTGAAAGGGTCAGACAGTGACAAGCGTGATATCACAGCAGCTTGACGTCATGAGAGAGACGTCTCAGAAAAATGCCAGACAGACACCAACAGCAAGCCTTTACCAACTTAGTGTTTTACTTTTATTGTCTGGAGTTTTATTGTGTTTTTTAATGTATAGCGTTAGTTCTAAGTCTATTTTTGCTGTATTGATTATCACAAAGTCGAATAAATTAGTGTCATTCAATCTGTTTTAGTGTGTAGTTATTTTAGTTTCCGGTAAAAAAACTTTATACTTTAAAAATTGTGATATTCTATTTTTGTCATATCGTCCACCCCTGTTGTACTTCATGGATGTTTTAGGGATGTAGGTAGTAGCTAATACCTTTTCTGCTGACCCTTTGATACTGTACAAAAGGGATGTGTTGTGTTTTAATTGTGTCCTATGTAGTTTGCCAGCATCTAACACACTGCTATGTTTGGCGTTATTACCATTATCATGCATTAGCATAATACCCCGTCTTTAGCCAAATTCACACATGCACATGCAAGCTAAAGTCAGGACGTTCTTGTAGAAGCTTGTCCCTCCAATGATGAAACCTCCAGCACCTTCTCTGAGACGTTCATGAGCACGTCATCTTTTGGGAACTTTTTCTTGATGTACTTTTGAGGATCTTGGATGTTTCATTCTGGATAGTGGCTCTCACCTGTAAGCTCTACATCTGTAGTTTGTATTTCTTCTCTTGGCCAACCTCTTATTCCTGCAGGGTATCAGGCAGGGCGTAGCTGTTTTATTGGACAACTTGTTCTTAGCATACTTGCCTTAGTCGTCATGTATTTTGCTGAAGCTGCTGTTCTTGTTCCTCCTTTGAGAGTGCCGTTTCGTGGGATTCCAAGGTGCTTGTCTTTGTTCTCTATGTCAGCTGTTGTGAGAACCCTTATACTGTACAGTATATGATACATTTAATGTACATGATGTTTAGGCAGACTTCGTTCCCTTTTTATGCTGTGTTGACCCGATTTGCACCAGCTTATGCAGCCCATTTCTTAATCGGTGAATCTGAATTATGTAACACATTGCTTAGACAGCCATTATGTGCTCTGTATGGAACATGTTTGTCAAACCACACCTCATATGTAGACACAAGCTGTTCAGACGCCATCAGTTCGTGTGTGTCCTGCTTTCACTGGTGTGCGTTTTATCCAGGAGTTGGATAACTTTACCCCCGCATTATTTATTCTGCAGTGCCCTCCCTCCCTCTGTTATTTAACAGAGGGAGGGATCCTCGAATCCTATGTCCATGCCTTAAATCCCTCCAGCCTGTCGCAAGGCGTTAAGAATCAAACGTTATTAGCAAAATTCACCATGTTTGTTACTAGCAGGTAGTGTCTACGTCCTTACAGCATTGGACACAACAATATAAAAATGTTACCAAAACATCCTCATGCATATAGCAACTGTTTTTCATTCGGGCCATATTACGTTGTTGTTGTTGCGGCGTCTCGTCGGTTCGGTTGGGCGTGCGATGATTCCTGAATGTGGGTATAGAATGTGGTTGCCTGGAAACGGGGGCTGAATGGGGGGAAAGAGGCAGAGGAATTTTCAGGTTGATTGGATGCGTTCACGTTCGACAATTTGGTGATGTTGTAATCTCAGGCGGAGGCTGATTATGTAACTTGATTGACCGCTTTGAAAGAAATGTCGGGATGGTTTTTTATTTATTTTTTATTTTTTTAGAAAATCGCTGATTTGACTTAACATGAGTATGACCCTTGTGTATAATATCAATAATGTTATTTGGGTTTACAAGATGCTTTTGTACATCTTTGCTGTGTTTTTGTAAGGTTCAGCGGATATTTTACTGCAGGAGAGTCCTTACTGGCCTTGAAGGAAACGGCTTTTTTTAAAGTAAATGAACAGCTACTGATGATAAACGCTTTGAGTGGCATTTGAGACCTACAAATGCATAGATTTCTTCTTCTGAAACACAGAAGAGACACCAGGACAGGCAAGACTCGCAGCTAAGCCAAACAAGCCTTGAATCCCTACTATTGTTCTGGCTAATGTACATTACGACAATCAGAATGTTCCATAAATGTTCAAATTACTAAAAATACAGCATCATCATTTTTAAAGGCTGTTTCTGGAAACTAGTTTTATATTGTTTTAAAGTCTGTCTCTGAACGGAGAGAATCCTCACAGCTAGGCCTGTCACGATAACAAATTTGAAGTTCGATTATTGAGGCAGGAAAGTATCGCGATAAACGATATTGTTGACCTTATCGATACAGGATACAGTCAACCCCCTTGTTCTAAAAGTGCATCATCATATCCTAAAATATCACACAAGCTGCAATAAACATGAAATAATCATCTGCTTCAGTTAAAAATCAAAGTTTTACAAAGGAAAAATAGGGGGGAAATGCTAAGAAATGTACAGACGATAAATATGGAGCCCAAAAATATATCGTTTATATATTGAACGATAAGTCGATATAGTAATTATCGTGACAGCCCTACTCACAGCACGTCCTGGTCAAAGCCGCGGACATATTTAATGTCGGAAGTTATGAGATTTCAGTTTTTCATCGTGTATCATTTGATCTGACACGGGCCGTGCCGACGTGATGGAACTCACAAACCTGACCCCGCCGACCATTAGTCACTGTGATTGGCCGCCACAGGTGGTTCACTTGTTATAGTTGACATAAGTGCGTCTGAAATGTTAAATGTTAAACTTGGCTAGGAAAGATATGTTCACAATTTAGCGTTTGCTCTCATTAATTTGTAACCGTCTTTATGCTGTACATTTTTGTAGAGGTATTTTGTGTAGCTCAAAAATAAATCATTCATTCATTGCTGTGAGGGTAGACTTGACAATATGAAAAGACACAGGGCTTTGTTCAATATCCAATTACTATAATCTTTAATTCTGATCTATTGTAATTTTGGAAAGTTCTGTCTTGTCAAAATTCTGAAAGACTAAACTCTAAAAGCATTTGGGACTTTTTACCAGGAAAGTCCCAGTAAGATATTTCTTTTTATGGAAGCGCATGGGGCCCTTTCGTACATGTTTTTAGTGATGGGAGGGGCATATGAAGAACATGCTCTCTTAGAAAAGGCCCCACACAATCCTGGACTCAATCCTAGAATCTTTTTGCTGCCACTTAACCAATTAGCGAGAATCTTTGTGTTGTAAAAGTTGCACGCTGGCTGAAAACAATTGCCGATGTCATGCCATGTGACTTTAAAAATGCAATAAAAGACTTTGCTGATGAAGCTGCAAGGTCTATACTTTTCTCACCTTTTTAATGGCTATAATTGAATGTTTAGTGTCATCTGCTGATTCATGTCTTAAAAGTAAACCTGTGCCAGTGGAAACCTGTGGGCGTATGGTTTGGCAACATTTATTGGTCCACAGTGTTTGATAAGACGTCATAGTCCTACAGTTATGTGTTTCCATAATAAGACGCCACAAACGGCCACCCAGATGGACAAAATGTTCAGACCTTCACCAAGTCCAGGGTTTTGCTGCAGTTCTCCCCTATTACTTATGAATGTAACGGCATGCCATAGCAAATATTTTACTTTTTTTATTTTTGTTTCCTCTATGTACCTTTCCTGATGCCTGTGCACGTCTGCTCACATCCCTGCCTGATCTTTACCCGGTCCATATGTTGTTGCGTAAAACTGACGTAGTTGTGTTTTTAAAATGCATTGCACCTTGTTCATAGAAATGTGACTCTTCTGGTAAAGCAACAGCACTTTTAAATAGCTTTGGTGTGAATCTTTATCTTGATACTCCCCTCCTGCATGTGAAACACTCTGGGCCTCTAGTGTTGAGCTTCAAGTTGACCATGACATTTTAGTAGCGATATTTTAATTGCTATGATCAAATAATATCCCCTATTCTATCTATACTGCATTTGTCTTTAGGCACTGATATAGAAACCTCAAACTTGACAAGTGTGTTTAAAAGCGTCTGAATAATACACATGAATTATTTCCACATCCCCCATATCAGCCGCAAACCTGTTCAGTTTCTCATTGGGTTACTTTTGTCGTTACCTCTTATCAGCTAATTAAAACATGAACCTTGTCAAAAATATCATGGATGTGTTTTTCTGCTCGAGGCGCATGTCAATGAGCTTCAGGCGACAACAAAAACAAAATCGGAGATGGCCATTTCAGCATAAACAAAGAAGATATTTCTTATATTATTTCTTTGCATCTTTGAAATAAGGCCCACTACTGTATCTTTTTTTTTTCTTCAGAATCCGCAACAATCACACCTGTGGTTAAAATATTGTATTTATTTATATGTATACTTGATAGGCACGTAACAAAAGCGTTCTTACAGTAGCTTCATCATTGGCCATAATTCGCAGACCGGGTCTCATTTTGGACATTTACAGTAATTAGTGCTAAAGAGGAGACTTCAAACTTTTAGGTAGAGCTTTCGTCTTATAACAAACACATTGATTGTTCCCTTTAGTTTGTTATTGACCTCAAAGGACAAAACCCTTTTATAAACAACAAACAATTATCTATAGAATCTGCAAACAAGACCTCTCCAAATGCATGTGAATATTGCGTTAGTTTAGGTGTTCACAATTCAGTCTAATGTGCACAGTAAACTGAATCTAGATTCAAAACATGTTGCTAATCTAATCAGGTAAGAAAAGTTGTTAACTTTAAAGTACATTTCTGCTGTGGTTCTAATAGTGACTGTAAAGCTTTTTGTGATGCTTAATCTTTAAAAATCGTACCCATTTCTATTAAAGTCTACGCTTTACGCCGTGTAAATTGATCTAGTAATTGCATCAAGCATAAACCAAACTTTTGCAGCAGGTCTGATTCGCTGTCCTCTCTTTTAGGTGAGATACCTCAATGCGTTCCGTGTCTGCGCTCCGATAATTTGCAGCTCAAACAATGACGTCTGTCCCGTCTTCCTTGACCTCATGGTATTCGTCCCCTCATTCACCCTGCTCCTGTCCTTCAGCCTTTGAGGGGTGTGAACTGTCGCCCGTTGCGTGTGAAGAGAGCCCTCTCGTATCAACCCTGTGAGCGTTGGACCCGCCACACTCTGCGGCAATCTGCTTTTCCACTCTCCGGGCCCTTTATCCCGCCGAGCAGTTTTCCTGTGGGTTATTCTTCCTATCCCGGCACAGGAAGGCCGTCCCCCGCTGCGGCTTCCTATCACGGGCTTTCCTCATGGCCCCTACGGCAGGACAAGCCTTTTTCCTCCCAACTTTGTCGTCCTCTGAAGCTAATAATTGAACAAAGCAAAGCAGCACACATCTGGCTCGCTGCGCGTCGGGTTTAATTACAGTAATAAGTAATTGAAGCACCTTTGTGCACCACATCTCCCTATTGTTTGAGATGAAAATTGCAAGTGGTAACAACCTTCATAGGAGTAGAAGCAACAGTATGAAATCAAAGTCAATTTCACTTTTACTTATGTATTAAAATTGACCACTGTAGTGTTTTAACAAAGCTATCATTTCATAATAAACAGAAGAAATACCTGTGTCTCCTGCTCGATTCAAATGCTATTTTTTTATGATTTTTTTTTTGGCAGCTTTTGAGAAATGAGGTCCTAAGTAGGTGGATAGAAATAAAATTGAAAATGGCATTTTGATGTAGTTTATATTGATGACACCGGTTTACAACAAATTTGATGTCTAAGTTTTGTGAGCTGATTTTGAGAATGTGCTGAATCCAGAAATCACTTTGGTTTTGCTCAGTCAGGTAACTTTTACCCCTCGGTCTTTCTGTCTGTGGTTGGTTGTAACATAATTTACATTTGTGCATATATTTCGGTATCACGTATACACAGGATGCAGATGGTACTAAAGTAAAGCAACCCCCATAAAAAAAATGTATCCAATTTAGTGCAAAAAAAATTAATAATCCACTGAAACCTGACCTTTTTTATACAGAAACAAATCGGTTCTAAATCAGTGAAAAAATATAGACACCTCTCAAAAACCTCAGTGTTATTTTACTATATCTTTTATATAGGGGTACATTGGAAAGTGTGTTCAGTGTTTTAAATGCGTATTGAAAATGTGGTGCTATAAGGCGATTGCAATGTTTTTTGTGCACCTCCCTGATGCTTTTGGGGGTGGGACTCAATAAAGTCTACAAAAATCACACTAGGGCTGGGCGATATGACGATATTAGACCGTCTTACGTTCCCCAGAGCAGACGGTCTGTCATTTTTGTGGGATCGTTTTATCACGGTTTTATGCACTTCAGCAGAGTTTACTCTTTCCACTGTCAGTGAAGGAATCCCAAGCCGCAAACTTTCTGCTACGCAATGTCAGACGCTAATGCGAGCGTTTAGCAGCGAGACGCTCTCTCCAGGCGTATATACGACCAGGCTCCTCAATCTAGAACTTTAAAATGTTTTAAACCCAGCGTTCTGTCTCTACTTCAGCGGTCATGTCAGTGTCTTTCCCCGCTAACGCCGCTGCTCTGCGTACGTAGATTGCAGCGTGTGTTTATTTATTTACCTGGCGACACGTGCGAAGAAGCGAGTGTGTCCTTCGTCCTTACAGTTCTGTCAGGCGCCGCATCCTTCTCATTTGTTTAATTTAAATCCTGGAATGCGTTCATAAATGCGCAGTTTATCCATGTCTTTGAAAATATAAAAGTTCTCAAAAACACCGTGACTCTGAATTCATTGTTGTCAATCGCCTAACAGTGACAAACTTTTTCCTGTTTGAGTTTTACACAATAAAAGTCACTGCATGTTATCGCTTTAGTAAGACTCTTATTGTGAAAGGGTGCGACAGCGACAGAGCGTTACGTTTACAGCAGCTTGATGTCATGAGAGAGACGTCTCAGAAAAGCTGCCAAACAGCAACAAGCATTTACCAAACTTAATCTACTTACTTCAAGCTAATTTTATTATCTGGATTTTTTGTTTTGTTTTTCCATTTATAAAGTGAGTTTGCTTTAGGTCCAAGTCTAGGATTGCTGTGTTGATTATCACAAAGTTGAATACATTAGTATAGTATTTTTCATCTTCAGTGTGTAATTTAAGTTATTTTGTCATTACAAAAAAATCGTGATAAAATCGAAATCGTAAGTTTATAATTCAAAAATCGTGATATTCTATTTTTGCCATATCGCCCACCCCTAAATCACACACTCAAGTAGTCAATGTCCAAGGTCATTAAAAAATAAAATTTCAGCAGTGCCTTCTTCAGATTCATTCTTTTTTCTTTTTTTTCCCCCTCAACATCTGCACCTCTGATACTTTTGGTGTGCGTTGTTTCTCTTTTGTCACTCAATAAAGCTGAAACATAACGTCACATTAGAGGTGTATGAGCCGTTTTTGTTTGTTTTCTTCCTTTTATTGCTTTCTCCTGATTCATGTGTGAAACCTGTATCTTCCAGGAACACGGCGGCCTGCTCCGAATCTTCCCGAAGGAAAAGCGCAGTTCGCCGACATCGAGCCCAAATTCGACCGACTGCTGCTGTTCTGGTCAGATCGACGAAATCCGCACGAAGTCCAGCCCGCTTACGCTACTAGGTCTGGGCCATTCGGTGACGACGTTGTTTTATCAAAAAAGGTTTTAGACTCCCTGTTGAATGTGTAAAACCTTCTCTCTCTGCAGGTATGCCATCACAGTGTGGTATTTTGATGCAGATGAGCGAGCCCGAGCGAAAGTAAAGTATTTAACCGGTAAGTTTTGACTTGCTACATTCAGTTGTAGGCTTTTACGTATATCAATGTCAAATTATTATGTCACGCAATTTAATTAAAGACCGATCGAGACTCCTGACTTCTGTAAATTAGATTACATATCCAGTCACCGGGAGGTATTATGAAATGAACCGACAAAACCTGTTCAGACTTGTGTAAACATATTTAAATCCTCTCTCAAATGTCAATACAAGTGGGTGTTTTCAACCTCTTAAGCAGTACTAAGTAACGTGTTTACCTTAATAAATCCTTTTCGTAGTCCCTCTGGGGGTAATCAAGTGTTAATGGGATGATTGGGGGTCTTTCATCTCCCCCTGGTGTCTCTGGCCAGAAAACCATGCTTGCAACTTGACTGCCACCGGGGCGGAGCAACCAATACACACTAATAGAATCACGGAGAAGAGCTAACAGGCTAACGGGCAAAGCTAACTGCGGGCTAGCGCCACTTTAAACAGTATTTACAGCCAAGTTTGAGTGAAAAAAAATATTATTGTATAACTGGATGTACAACAACCTCTCTCCCTTCACCTTTTCTGTCAGCGTAGTATTTACTCTCCAAGACATTAAATAAGTTAAAAAATCGTAACTTGCTAAGACACCTGCAGTTGCGCTTATGCCTCTAGGGGCAAGAGTTACTTAGTACTGCTTTAACCGAGTGCATTTTCTCCAGTTCAGCTTTACCCAAATCTAAAAACTTGTCTACAGGCCAGAGTAACGCCCATTTGAAAGTCAAGACTTACAAAACGCGTCACTTTATTGACATTTTGTTTCATTGCTTTTTCATCACTTTAATCGTCACTTTTTTGTCACTTTTTGTCACTTTTTCTCACTTTTTCATCGCTTTTTTGTACTTTTCGTCACTTTTTCATCTTCGTTCTCGTCTCGTTATTGTCACTATTTTTGAAGAAGCTTTTAGATTTGGTTAAAGTCAAACTGGAGACAATGTGCTCTGTTCAGTTGGGGGTCAAGAGATAAAATGCGCTGAATCTGATTTTAAAACCTATTTCCAAAGTTGTATTGAATATGTATTTTTCATTCCTGTTTTCAGTGACTTTAATAATATTTTCTGTCTGTGTTTCTTGGCAGCCGCTGGAGAGAAAGGTGTAAAGGTGGAACTTAACAAATCATCAGATGCCAGCTAGTAGTAGGCCCGTCCAGATCCTCCTCGAATCAGCCATTAAGTGCTCTGCGTGTGAAGAAAACGGTCCATAGGTCGCGTTCACGTCATTCTAAAGATATTCTCATGTTCAAAGAGCTTTTCGCTGCGCAAGATTAAAATGGCACTTGAGAAATGATGATCTCTTTTTGGTCATTTCTCTCAAAAACGGTAAAATGCCCAAAGTTGCACAGTACAGCCCCTCGATGTCGTGAACGCCGCCTATCGAGAGCATGTGCGACTGCGTGAGTTTTACAGTTCAAAGACGATATGCTTGGAGTGAAAGGGTGAACGATGCCGTGTTTATGGACGAGAATAAACAAGACAACGCTGCGATTTCAATTTCTCCCAGCAGACCTCGAATGTCACATCAACGTACTGAAAGGGATTGTGTTTCTTTGTTTTACCCAACTTTAACATCACAGGCAACATCTGCAAACCACAGATATTAAATGAGCTCGAAAATGCGACTTCATTTTTAATTTTTTGTTGTTGTTGCATCTTGATCTTTGCCATTTTTTTCCTCAAAGGTACAGTGTTCTGCATATATGCTTAATGTGTTATGCTTTTCACATGGAATCAGCTGTTATAAGCTACTGTTTGGCAAAATGTGCTCGAGTTTGCAAAAACATGGAATGATCTGAAATAAACAATTTCTGCAAGAACCCAACGTGTACCGGGTGTTTGTGCAACTTTTCCTGCTAATTTCATTGGAAACTTGACAATAAGTCGTTTAATAGTAAAGCTGCTTCATCCTAGAATATGATTTCAAAAAGAATGTTGTACTGTTGGTCTGGAAAGCCTGTCAAAACAAGAACAAAACTTTTTCTTCTGTATTATTATTATTATTATTGGTTATTTAGGAGGGGTTTCAATTCATGACATGCACTTTAATTCAGTGTATCCAGTTGTTTCTACTTCTGCATGATATTGTATTTAGTAGTTTTAAGTACAGGTTATGAGGTGTAATGCATGTGATCATAATGGTATACATTGGTTTGGGGCAAATTTAAGTATCAACAAATATGTCAATCGAAATAATTTGGTGATCTCGGTCTGATTTATAGTCGCTATGAATCGGATCGAGATCACTAAATTGTGTCACCAAGTGTGAAAATTCTTTTTTTTAGAACTCTTCTTTTGCCACAGTCGCATTATCTGTAGTAGTTACATGTTTTACTTTTATTTTTGTTTCGCTTAACGGCCCTACACCTTTTTTTTTTTTTTTTTTCATTTCAAACTATGAAGGAGGAAACCACTGAATTAAAATATTGGTTGAGGTACAAACTCATCCCTAACAAGTTGTAGCATCCCAATTCTTCACAGGGACATGTTTATAGGCACATTTCCCAACGTGCAGGGTCACTTCTCAGGGTCACGTTTACTAAAATGCTAGAAAACTCCTGCAGGTTCATGAAATCACACAAATGCTTTACAATTAGAGCTACAGTATTTTCCCCACAAATGTCTGAGATTATAATTACTAAAAGAGGACAACGCAAATTTCATTCCATTACTAGAAAAAAATCATGTATAGCTCTTTAGACCTATTACCTGTTACCCTGGGTCGATCGTTTTACTCAACACAATGTTTTGCCGCCACCTGCTGGACTTGACCGGGCATTACACGTGTCTCTGTATTGACTAGTTTGTCAGAGCTATCAAAACATTTAAACATCTATTGGGGTTATTTTCAACCATATAATTTTCTATTATTTATTTTGTAAATAGATGGTACATGTTGAAATATATATTTTTATTAATTGAAATGTAAGAAAATACCTTCCCATATTTTCGCAGTGCACAACGTCAGTTCTAGTTTATGCTTCTATTACAGTGAATACAGTACATTGGATTATAGTAACATGGGTAAAATGAATGATTTCTAAATCTTGTCTTTTCTACATTTGTCTAAAACCAGTGGATCATCATCACAATGCAGCTGTGAAATTTCACCAATTTCATTTTATATGAATTACATGGCGATTGCATCTATATCTTATAAACACATCTGTATGAAAAACACATGTACATAAACATTACATAAAATAGTAATATTACAGTACACATTTTAAAAGTCAGGAAATATATTAGGTATTCAATATGAACTATACAATGACATGTTTAAGAACAAAATTGGATTACATATATTTTTTACAAGGAGTGTGCAAATCAACGTCCTATTCGTGGACCTTCATATACAGGCAAACAAAAGTAATTTTCTTACAATGTCGTGAATGTGACAAGTTTGGGGCGAGTTTGTCCATGTGGCTCAGTCTGAATGAATCAGGAGGAGAGACTGTGTAAAGTACACATAAATGTAACCGGTCTCAGTGGTCAGTAATGGCTGAGCTCCTCCAGTGAAGGGGGGAGGTGATACGAGTCGTCTCCTCCGATGTAAGCTGCGATTCCACTGCTCTGGCTCCCCCACTCGTAACTATCAGCGACCAGACTGCAGAGAAACAAACCATCTATCATTATTAAGCCACGGTCATGACAGACAGAGATATTCATTCAGTAATCCGGGGTGGCTTAGTTACCAGCAAGGGAGGGTAATAAAAATGTTTTAATAGATATGAAGTTACAAAGTGTTGAGTTTCGCCTCATGAGCAACTAACTAGTGATGGCAGATGATATCTCAAAGTGTGTGTCACACTGTATCACACAGTGTTGGTAGGCGCCATCTGGTGGTGAAAAGCATTACAGCAGAGAGCATGAAAAAAGCTCACTCAACACTGACTGAGCTTATTTATTCTCATTGAGAAATGTGAAGCAAATTGTCATGAATGCGCTTGTTTAACAGCTGGGAGTGATCATTTAGTCAGAGGAAAACTGCTTAGGAAAAGGAGAATAGAAACAAATAACATCTCAGCTCAAAATGAAATCACTGACCAAGATTTAATAAAGAATAGTGCTTGTGACAATACAAGGGCACTAGGCATATTTTTGTTGTTGTTTACCAGTTGTCAAGTCAAACGACTAAATCACCATAGTCACCTGACACCAACCCTCTGGTTACAAACCGGGTGGTCTCCTCACAGAGCAATGCGAGCGCATGTCACTTAAATGAGTAATATAGGCTATACGTATGTTTTTGGGTTGCACTTCAATATGGCCCGAGGCGGCTGCTCAAGCCCGATAGCACCCATGGGATCGGCGTGTGCGGTACATTAATCCCAAATGACAAAATGAGCCAAGTGTTTCTCTCGTTCAACTGGCGCGCCCTGCTGCTCACGACACTATAGGATACAAAATACACAGTGAAAGTGTTGGCCACGTGACTTTTCTTAAAATGATACGCTCATGACACAGCTCGGCCGAGATGTTGCGTTCTGTGCTTGATACTGTATGTGTGTCGATACCTCGGCTCATTTAGCACCAACACTACAACTACAACTTGGGGTGAAAAGTGAAACATTGTCAACGCTAAAAACAACCCAGTAGAGATGATGTCTTGAGAGCTTTTGTCTATGTAGTTCAGTAATTTGCACATTCATATTCACTGTCTGCTGAAGGTTGAACGAGGAGTAATTCAGCATCCGCACAGTAAAGTGAAGATATCACTGCGCAGATGCCGAATTACTCCTGGTATTATTACGCCTTACAATATAGTTCTCCTTTTTATCCGCTTAGAAAATCCACATTGTTTTGTGTAATTATACTTTGTAGTGTAACACGTCACGTAACCATATTTAAATAGGGAAAACGTGGAAGAGTTTGGTAGCTTCTATCTTCACCTCGTTTGGAGCTTTAGAGGAGAAGAGAGAGGCTAAATGCTAACACCGTCTGTGCTGTGTTTACGTTACAGAAGGCACACGTGAAGACCAGACAGGTACAAATGAACTCGTCTAAGCTAAGGTAAGAACATATCTCAGTATGTAAAAACGGTGGCCTATTCCTTTAAGAAGCGCTTTTCTGGTTGGGTTGGTTCGGTTGTGGAGTTAACTGGGCATGAAAACGTCTCTTATCCATGTAAAAACGGTGGCCTATTCCTTTAAATCCCAATTACCGGGTTAGGTTTTCCCAGCTACATTTTACACCTAATTGAGGTGAGTTAAAGCGTTTACCTGGCCTGGATGTTTTGAGGCATGACGCTCCAGGCCAAGTCGTCGTCGCTGTCGTAACGTCGAGGATTGTCAAAGAAATAGGAGCGAGTGGAAAAGACGTGACTTGGGAGTCCGGTTCCGCTCTGAAACATACCAAATGTTACAAAAACATTACAATGGAGGCTCCAAAAGGATATTTTATAGCAACACTCATTTGGACACTATTCATTAAAGGTCTTATACAGTATGTGAGAAATGATTTGAAGTGGAGACAGTTTGAGAGCTGAAATGATAAGTGAAGGTGTATGATGTCAGCAGGTGACTAAAACAAGTATGGCTAAAACTCAACACAACTCCAGTAATGTTCTTATTGCCAGAAGACAAAACAATAGAGTAGTACGTAGAGATATGAGTATGTGCTTTGTATTTTGTCACATTCATAGGTTTCAGTTCCTTGTTGCATAAGTTAACTTTGTCTGTAATGCAATCTACTTCTTACCCGGTCCAGAGTGGGTTTCCGAACTCTGAAGAAGTACACAACGAGGGAAGTGGGCAGTAGCTCCCATACGAACAGGATCACCCCAAAGACAATGTAGCCAGTGTCTCCGAGGGTGGACTGTAAATCGGCCTGTAGAAAGAGCAACATCACACCATTATACCGGACTCTGCCAGCGCCTAGAGACAAACAAGATGTGGGGCCATTCATGATTGAAAGAAAACTAAAAAACACATATTGATTCTGATGAGATCTAGAAATAAAAACCTTCTTGAAATAAGTACAGTATATTTGCACTGATCAGAACTTGAACATTCAGCTCTTGTTAGGCAGCATGTGAATGTTTTATCCTTAAATTTGCCCAAGGAAAACTGATTTATGAAACAATCAAAATACAAAGAAAGTGATTGTTTTAGTTTACCTGGTCTGACACGTTGTACCAGTCGTAGTCAAAAGAGTTTATTTTCTTGTTCGAAAGCCCTAAAACGACCAAGTTATAGCAGGCTCTGGATGCATACAAGAGGATGACAATTGCTCCTATGGCGGTCACCTGGCACACTGATGTTCCCTGCATCCAATAAGACCAAACACTGATTAGATGACGGGTTTAAAGTATTATGCTGTGGGACTTTGCGCTGGCCTACCTTGGATTCCAAGTAGATATTGGCCAGTGACATTTTTGCAATCTTGTAAAGACACACGGCGAGAGAAATCGCACAGAGCACGAAGAGCGAGTCGTTGATGGCGACGCGGGCCAGGACCACGGTGTGAGTGTCGGCGGAGGACATCCTCACGAGCAGCGCACACACCAGATTCACCACCAGAAACACCAGGCTGATGAAGAGGAAGACCAAGTACAGAGGCAACCTGCGGGAGGACAACATCTGTAAGTGGAGTCCTCAACACTTCCAACACTTAAGACTTCAAATCTTATACTTAATTATTTTTGTAGCTGATGTTTTATATTTTTCACTGCTATAATATAACAATAATTAAATCAATAAAGATAATATAATAGTAAAAATATGAAATAATTACGATATTAAGAAATCATATAATATGGTGGTTACACAATCATTACTAGTGTGTCCATTAAAAGCATTGAATTCACAACAATAAGGAAAAATCAAATTAAAAAAGATTGGTGACTAACTGTTATTGGCAGTGATGGGTATTTGTCATTATTGAAGAGAAGGTTAAAGGTTGTCTTGGGATCAGCAGAATGGTTGTGACGTTAATATTGCTGATTGTATAGTCACTGGAATAGGACAAAATAACTATGTGTCATATCTTCTTGATGATAGTAAATGAATGCATCTACTGCTCAAATGTACAAAAGGGGGTAGGCTAAACAAGCTTAAGCTTCTGCCTACTCCTTTTGAGCATCATATCCACGTTATTTCATCTGCGCATGTATCTTTCTTTGGCTTTGCTTACTGTGCTGAACTCTGCTCCTATGTAGGACTTTGTGGAACTCAGATGCTCAAATAAAAAAGATGATGATGATGATGACATTGACAATAGTCACACATCAGCAGATGTGAGCAAAGATCAAATTTAGAAGGACACACACCATCTCTGCAATCAGAAATCTGAACTAATCTACCAAAACCCAGATAGAATTAGGATTAAAGTGGCTATTTTTCTCCTCACAATGAATGAATGAATGAAATTTATTTTAGTTTTTTTGTGGAAAGTTATAAAGGTGTTTTGACCAGCACAAAGAGTCAAAGCATGAAGTATAGCCCACTCTGACAGTGTTTAACATCGAGGGAGGGGTGGGGGGGGAGGGGAATCAGGTACAGTGCCTTTAAAGGTGCATTTTGGAACTTTTTATTTAAAAGAAAAACCTTTTTATCGGTGCATATTTGACCTTTGAGTGACCTAGTGGTTAGCATAACCTTTACTTTCCATCACAGTGGCCTCTATGATGCTCCAGGATCAATTGTTCTTAAGAGTTGCTGGCCGGTTTTCACGGCTGACGGACTCTCTCACCAGAAAACCTACAAAACAATTGACCCTGGAGCGCTGTAGAGGCCTCTGCAACACCTCTACAACGCTCTCTACAGCATCATAGAGGCCACTGTGATGAAAAGTGAAGGCGCCATGCTGACCACACATACAGCCATTGGATCACAAAAAGGTCAATTACACACGGATAAAAAGGTTTTTCGTTCACATAAAACGTTGCATAATGCACCTTTAGGAGGTTGGTTTGAGCTTTCTTTGGACCCTTTTATCACGCCACTGAGTAAAACTAAAATACTAACTTATCAACCTCAACCAGATACCCCAGTTTGAGAACCACTGAAATTAAAAGTAGGAAGACGGAGACATACATTACCTATATCTCAAAAGCTCTGGTGAGTACTTTGACTTCGCCTTAAAGACAACCTGCAAGAGAAATGTATATTTATATTTAATGAGAAATTTGCAAAATGGCAGGCAGCACATTTTCACTTCCATATTTTGGTTCTCCAAAAACACACTGGACTCCTTTGTCACAGGAAGCGACAGGCACCATATCTCCTTTTACAGTAAGTCTTGCTTTTCTGCAAAGAGAGAAATGTGCAATGCGTCCAACTAACCGTCAGCAGTGACTCAAATCGCTACGAGAGGATTGTGCTAAAAATAGTCCGTAGGTAACAGGCAGCGGTGCTATTATTTGATATTTGTGTTGCGTAAGCTTCTGAAAGAGTGATTCATCATGTTATTAGCAGTGCACTCTCGAAAAGGGCTGTTATTTAATCTGACACATCTTCATTGATGCTTTTCATTGACAGTGCATGAATGTAATGATCAGCGGAAGCTCATTACATTAGGAGATAAAATCAGATGAGATATAATATTATAAGGCATGAATAGATAGACCATTTACAATAAGGAATTAGGTTTCGTTAGATAATTTGAATACTTTTAGGATATCTTATTGACACATATGATTGAAATGAATGCTATAAAAGGCAGGGGTAGGGCCGATTTTGTTCATTGTAAAAAGCTTGGGGGCCAAACCTGCCAATGTTAGCCCAAGATAAAGCACCACTTTCTACAAATGCCAATGTTCATAATAATATAATAATAATAATAATAATAATAATAATAATAATAATAAATGACCTAATAGGGTGTTCTGTTTGGAAATTTTGAAGTAAGTGACAGCCTATCCCTTCTATAAGGCATTGATGTAGATATTCATTGTTTGTTTTCTTAAATATTTTGCTCCAAGATAAAAGTCTTTTTGCATTTGTGTACTGTTGATGTGTGTGCGCTTGAGCTCAACTTGGAATGACTTCAAACGTAAAGATAATAGATAAATAGTTTTCATTTAATTTCTCAGGGACACACATTGTTTTGGACACATCTTTTCCATAACAGATGAATGGTAAAATATAAGCAGTATCTCTTGACATCTTCACATTCATTGTTTTGATTTTGACACCATTATGTCTGCAAAGGTAATCGCAATAAATGAAATCAGTTTTTTAAATATGTGTTATTAGCAAAACAGAAAGACAGAAATTAAGGAAGAGCAAGATTCCTTTCCAAACAATCAAAAGTCATTCGCAGTAGAGCCTTATTATGTACAGTATAATGTAAAATGCCCTTTACATGAGACATAGTACTTGTTGTAGGCCTGCTTTAACCTCAACCTCACCCTTTTTATCTGCTCACAAAGTGTAAATAGACTGTCTGTAATGGTGTGGCCTTAAGTTGACATGTGATGGACATAGAGAAACAAGTTGGAAACTAAATGTACTGAGATTGTGCAAACATTGTTTTAATAGTCAAATGTTTGATTAGCCTGTCATGCCACAACATGCACCAACTCAACTGTACCACTGTTATGTAACGCGTTAATACTGTATAAGGCCAGTTGATGTCTTAAAGGGAAATGTGCAATGCTAAAGATAACAGGATTATAAAATGAAAAGCAGCACTTGATTTTCCAAATGGAAAACTGGGACACACTGAAGGGGAGTTAAACCGTGACTGGCTTTTCCCATGCTGACTGGGAGTGATTTGTCTGTGAAAGTCAATAGATTTGGAAATGTTGAGCTTTTTAATGACTTGGTAATTGACACATGGCTCAAAGACACCAAGTTTCAGGTGAAGTGTGCTGCATTGGGAAACTCATTGGTTAAAAAAGACAACAAAAAACACAAGCATGAAAAATGATAAATTAATGTTTTTTTGGGGAATCCAGGGAGCATGAGGCAAAGAGCACAGAAGCCTGTCCCGGACAACTGGCTGGTCAGTTTCCCTGGTGAGGAGTCACCACAGAAAGACATGCACCAAATACCTACAGTGAAAAGCATTCTGGACTTCAGAAGATTATGCAATAATCAAGATGAATTTGCTATCAAACAAAATGACTATGAGACAAACGTCCACAGAAAACGTTTGCTTTCACGTGAACTCATAAGCTTTACTGTACATCTTTAATGCCATGTATTGCAGGTTTGAACGGAGAAATAGTAATTTTTTTGGACCTACCTGTATTATAACAAATCATTAACAACTCAGGAAGTGCAAGACAAACGTAAGCCTACAACAAACTACATTTCTGTTCACTTTACCATCGATTTGTATAATGGCAAGGCAAGGCAAGTTTATTTGTAGAGCACAATTCATACACAAGGCAATTCAAAGTGCTTCACAGTTGCAGAAAACATGCATAATGTATGGCTTAGAGTTCCTTGAACCTATCTGAAGATTGTTGTTACAATAATTGTATATTATGCTATTAACATTTCACGAACAGAGAATTGCCAGTAAAGGGACAAATAGGACGTTTTATGTGTGTCATACATTAAGCTGAAAAGGATGCTGCATAATTTTGTAGTTGACACCTTTGTTGTTTCCAAAGCAAGACTGGGAGGATATCTGATAGCTTCATTGTGTGCTGGTATCTCACCTTTGCAAAGTACAGGTTCATGAGGCTTAGCGTGAAGAACTGGAGGCATACGGGGAAACAGTAGAGGAGCCAGAAGGGAAAGGGCCCCAAAGTGTTCGCTGTCACAAAGTTTTTGAAGTAAAACGAGAAGAGGACGGTGCGCAAGGCCGACCACAGCAGGCAGAGGAACAGGAACACGGTCTGGTAACTCAGGCGCTTGTGTCGGTATCGCAGCACCAGCCAGAGCTGCACGTAGATGAAGATGAAGAGCAGCGAGTAGAAGACCGTGTAGACCACGGTGAGGCCTAAAGTAACGTAAGGGGGCACTGCGGGGCTGAGAGTGGGCAGAGGAGGAGGCAGCGACTCATCCGGCACCGAGTCCTCCATGACTGGCTCCTCCGCTGCTGCCGAGCTGCGCAGGGGAGGAGGACGCGGGAGGAAATCCAGGCCTGTGCCGCTGCTGTGCGAGTCTGCTCTCCACCCGGCGTCAGGCAGAGGACGAGGGGCAAAAAAGTAGGTCCAGGGAAAATGGCTGTCAATTGAGATGAAGGAGGAGGAGGAGGCTGTCAGGAGGAGAGAGGAGCAATGGGTACGAGGGTAACTTCCTGGCGCAGCGCAACCCCTGTCCGCCTCGGAGAGAAGCACATGATCAGAGAAGAGCCGATGACAGGGGCCGGGGAGAGGCAGCTCCACAGCGGGCCAGGAAGCTGCTCAGTGCCGCAGACAGCACACACAGGATGGTAGAGGCAGAGCAAAGCCGGTTCCCGCCCATCTCCAGCCCCTGCGCCCTGCGCGCTCCTTACGTGACGTTACGCATCAGCTGACGCATGTGGCTGTACCTTTAACCCTGTGATGGGGCTTTTAGGGCTTTTCCCACACAAAGCCCATCACAACTTGTGTTTGTTTGAGCGTTTTGCAGCCGGAAATGCACGCGCAAAACACATCGTCTTGTATATTGTTTACTTTTATGCAGCAATTATTTACATTATTTACATTATATTTACATTGTCACGTGAAACCAAAAAATAATAATAACTCAAAAGGAGTAGGCCGAAGCAAGAAAGCTTATAAGTGCCTACCCCATATTCAAGATACTTGCATGCGTTTCAGGATTATTTGTAAGAGAATACAACATAGTAGAAATCTAAGATGTACATTATTGAAGCCCATGTGTCCAACTGCAGGCAAAACTTCACATTACATTATAATACCTGAGTTACCCAGGCACAGACACAGCCGGGGCGTGCGTGTGCCTGTTTAATAAAAGTAATTTGCAAATAACAAGTTCGTATGCATCTTTTTTTTTCTTTTCTCATATATGGGAATACCCACACTACTCTGTGGGTGTACCCATCAATGATTTACAGTTACAGTATGTTGTTGCAGATTTCAACAGTACAATTGTTGATTAGCAGCATTGATCATTCGAAGCTTTTACATGTCACAGCAGGTTGAAAATCTGATGAGACTTACAAGTATGAAAAACGTAGAGCGAAAATAGAAGGTTTGTGATTTCTGAGTGTGATACATTTGGACTTGCTTGGGTACAGACTTCCAGAACAGCTGATTGCTAATGGACAGACAAACCACTGTCAAAACCAGACCCAAAGATAAGTGCCTCTTGAGCAGCTGAGGCGAGAGGATGGAAAGCTTTACGGTAAACCTGCAGGGCTGGATAATAGGCCAAATATCCCAAAACAAACTGGAAGAATACTGGCCGATATCTCCTTTAATCTCTTAACCCCCGCCTTAAGTGCATCTCTCCAGTTCAGCTTTGCCCAAATCTAAAAGCTTGCAGCCAATTGCTGGGTTGCAGGTGACATCACAGCATTCTAAAGGCCATTACTATTATATGGAGGAAAAATTATTTTGTTTTTGAGGAAATGTTTGGTCTTGTACAGAGAGATCTTGGACCCAGTGACTGATACTAATGATCATTTTTGTAATTCATACATTTTCCTTTGAGCTATGACTTGTGAACGTGTAATGTTGTTAATAGGAAAAACTGGCTCCTGCCCCCCGCTGTGTCCGGTGACATCATCACATTCTAGAACCTGCAACCCAGCAATAGGCCATTGTAATGCCTCATTTGAAAGCTAAGACCTACAAAACTCTTTTAAACTGATCTTTTTCCTTGCGGTTTTGGTCGCATTGTAGTCACCTTTTGGACATTGCTTTTTCATCACATCTTTGTCACTTTTTTTCACTTTTTTGTCACTTTTTGTTGCGTTTTCATCCTCGTCTCATTTATGTTCAAGAAGCTTTCAGATTTGGGTAAAGCCAAACTGCAGAAAATGTGCTCGGTTCAGGCGGGGGTTAAGAGGTTAATCTCACTTGCCACTTGGCCAGTTGAGAAATAGGTTGCTTTGTTATGATTTTGTACTAAGGTTTGTGGTTATCCTGTTTTTTCTGTTCATTAATCTTCAAGTAAATCGCTTAGTGTTAGGGATTATTGCAATTACACAACCCAAAAATGTCACAACATGGCTAATTAAAATGTGGCTTGGACAGAACTTTTGAAAAGGACAATGTGCAACAAATGTTAATGTCAGGCCCTGTTGGTTACTACAAACCGTGCAAAACAAACGAGTGCTTTTTTACAGTAAGTGGAACATTCTTAAGAAAATTCTCATTCCCCTGGGAGATAAACTTCACTTGAACTTCTCTTTACAAAAAAACAAAAACAAATTCAAGGCCTAAATAAATATAAACTTGTCGAAACTCAATTCAAGGTGAACATTTAAAAAAAAATCAAAACTAAAGAGATATTTCTTGCTGTACAGCGCATGAGCAAGATTATGACACATTATAATAGCCTAGAACTACAGTAACAAATCATAAACAAAGGAACATAGGGCAAAGTAACAATAAATAATGAAGAAGAATAAAATAAAAACAACAGCATAATAAAGAACCAACAAAAGAATGTGCTACTTTTATGTTATAAAGGTGCATTAATGCATATTATACTCTGAGATCTTGCTACTTCCCAGTTGTCATTACCATCCTCAATATAATTTAATGTGGGTTTAATTATCATTATTATTATATTTGTTTAATTGAGTTATATGTGAAGTATGATGTAAGCCCTGCATAGTGAGGTGCATTAAAAAGCCAGGGTGTAGAGCGGGCCAGTTGAAGAGGGCAGAAACTCCCCATCAACAAACCCCACCCAGCTGCCCTAACAGCTGATTTTGTAGATGATGTTCCTATGCTGAGTGGTGCATTAAAAGACAAGGTTTTGAGCCCGTTGGGAGGGTCCCTCTCAACAGATTCATAACTTGCCTACCCTAATTCTCAAATTGTAAATTTGAGCAATAGAATGACAACCGTTCCAAGCAGCAACACTCTTCCTTGATTATAGAGGAAACACACATAATTGATCCTACTGCGCCTCCTAGTGGCAACACATTTCTTCTTCTCTGTATATTTCAAAAGTCTTTTGTTTGTATTTATATTTGAACAGGTTGATGTTTGGACTTCGTTTCAACTCTATTTCCAGGTCATTCCATAATTGTACACCATTAACTGTCGGACTAAAACGTTTCAAAGTTGAGCTATGTTTCTGAATCCTAAAGTTTAATTCATCACGTAATTCGTAACAACCAGTACGTTCTTGGAACCTTCTTTGTATTTGGCCCGGTAACAGTTTGTACCTTGCTTTGTATAACATCTGTACAGTTTGGAACTCAACAATGTTACAAAACTTCATGATCTTTGATTTAAAAAAAATAAAATAAAATTGCTGTTCACAAACGCTCTCCTTCTAATTTGACAGAGCTTGAGTTGTTTTGTAAAGAGGAATGGGCTAAAATGTCAGTCTCTAAATGTGCAACCTTGTAGTCATACCCCAGAAGACTTGCTGCTGTTATTGCAGCTAAAGGGGGTTCCACAAAGTATTAAGTCATGCTGTATGAATACTTGTGCACAACCCACTTTTCACTTTTCTATTTTTTGAAAAATAACAGAATCATGTATCATTTTGCTTTCACTTCACAGTTGTCTGTTACTTGTGTGTGAACTTTCAGTAAAAAAATTCAAAATAAAATCTTTACGTTTAGGGTTGTAAACAGGGTGGTGGGGGCTAGTAGTGAGGCGGACTCAGAGGGAGGGCGGTAGGATGGGGCGGGACACTTCGTGTTGTGCAGTTTGAGGCTTCTCCGCAGAAAAACCTTGAAATGTTTATTATGTTCGTGTATGAGCCACAAGCCTTTCACCCGTGGCTTGGCGTTGGTGTGGGATGTTGACATTGCTCAGGGAAGATAACGGCCCAGCTGCTCTCCTGTGTTCCATGGAGGATAAAATTATTCAGTTTTTTAACTTTAAAAAAAATCAATGGTCTTCAACATTTTTCAGACATCCGCAGCAGGTAGTGGCCTTCTCAGTCCATCCAAAGTTCTGCAAAGCCCTGAGATCTGTCCCAAGACCTCCCGAGACATCTCCCCTGACTTTGCCAAGATGTAATCTATCTTCCGTAATCCTTCCACGAGAAGAAAGGTCCTTAATCAGTTCCTCACTTTTCGCTACTTTCCGATGTAATTCCATCATATTGGCCCTCACTGCTTCAAAACGTTCTTTGATTTCGACAGCAGCGGGGGCTCCGCAACTCCTAGCCCAGTTAGCAGGTACCCTGTTACCATTTTTAGTATTTTACACCAAACAAAACTATACACTTACAAACTTCTACTTCTTGGTATTATTACACTTTTTTACACTTTATTTTACCATTGGCTCAAATGGAAGGCCACATCAGTCAGGCTCTTGCTCTGTCGGGTTGTTTGTGTTTGATGGGACGGGGGCATGTTCTCATGAGGAGGGTCACTGAGGGAGGTCGCGCTGCTGTACCTTTGACTTTAGTGACAGTGGGTTACATTTTATCAAAACCAAAATGTTAACGAATAGCTCCGCCTCTTTGGTGAAGGAAGGCCGTTTATTTTTTCTGCATCTCATGCTGCATTTACAACGGGAGAAATTAGTATTGTAAGCATTTGTAAAATTCTCACTGCAAACATTTCAGACGGTGCTTTTGATACACCTTTTTACCTGCAACAAAACAATCCACAAATGCAAAGGAATCAGACCATAGATGCTCTTAAGTCTGCCATTCCCAAAGTCCAGGACCAGGACATCGACGACCCCCTAAACGATCTCCCAATAATAATTTATGGGATAAATAATAATTTATGTGATAAATTATTATTTATCCCACCTCCTGAAGGTTCACTATCATTGTGTCCTTGGGCAAGACACTTCACCCACCCTGCCTCCGGTGTCTACATACATTGGTGTGTGAATGAGAGTGTGAGTGGGTGACTGGTTCCTTGCTGTAAAGTGCTTTGAGTGCCTAATGTAGGTACTACATAAGTATATAGGTTGAGACCATTTACCAAAGTAATTACACAGCTAAAATGACATAAAAAGCAACAGATAGCAATTACTTTTGGCTAAATATTGATTTAAAGTAGTACATTTTAGTAAATAAGTCCTGTCAATTAACTTGTTCTGTAGACAAGCTTTGGGGGCCCTGTAGGGCCTCTGAAGCCCACCTTAAAGGTGCATTATGCAACTTTTTATGTGGAAAAAAGTTGATATTTGTGCATATTTGACCTGGTAGTGACCAAGTGGTTGTATGACTGGTCAGCATGGTGGCTTTACTTTCTATCACAGTGGTCTCAATGGCGCTCCAGGATCGATTGGAAGGTTTTCACCCCTGATGGACCCTCTCACCAGAAAACCAAAATGATTGATCCTGGAGCATTGTAGACCACCGTGATTGAAAGTAAAGGCATGCTGATAGCCTGGAAAAAAAGAGTCCGCGTCAACTTGATTTCTATGGCGTAACTTATGCAGGCAAACAGAAAACAGAGCAAACCAATCAGCGAAGGGCAGTCAGTGGCGCTATTAGCGGTTTGTGTTAATTCAAACAGAATTATGAATCACAAAACTCACCTTCTGCCGATGTGTTTTTAGTCATTTACCGCTGATTAGAAAGAGCCTCGGCTCTCCCGAGTGCCGCCTGTAGATTGTTATCGAGGGGACTTCCGCATCCCAAACGTGACGCTGCTCGCGAACCACACGTGATCACAAATAAACGATTCTGATTGCACGATCCGTTTGAGTTCGGCAGGAGCGGCAACAGCCAGCTCCCTGCCCAGACTGATATCCCCCGTGTATAAAACATACAGAGGGGAATCATTCTGGACGCCAGGCTGTCATGCTGACCACTCAGCTGCTGGGTCACTACAAGATCAAATACGCACAAATCTTTTTTTTCTACATAAAAAGTTGCATAATGCACCTTTAAGGCAGTGGTTCCTAAAGTGGGGTCTGGGGCCCTCTGGTGGGCCAAAAAGCGTCTCATAGTTCCTCCAGTTTAAGCTGTCAATTGTGACGAAAATCGATTGTCTATCGATTTTCTTTGTTTCCTTGCCCGTGTGTTTGTGAACCGCCCCATACCATGAGTTGCGCATCTTCTAAACGTATATCGTAAACAAACACACATTGATGATTACACTTTTGTTCAGTTTTTAAACCTACAGTTTCCTCCCACGTTCGCATCACTCTGGCTGTTTCTACGGCAACAGACAGTGTTTGCGCGTATCCGCTTATAATACTGTGGCACCGTGATTAGGACTTATTTCCCATGATCCTTTGGGAGCAGAGGAGTAGGATGTCTATGATTGTGTATAAGTGTTGTGAGTCAGACTGTTATGAGAGAGTTACATAAAGGTTAGACACAATAACTAAGGCAGACAGCGGTGTGTTATGGGTCTGCTGCTGTTGCTTGCTTGCTGTCTAGTGAAAAGTAACTTGTTATTTGGTGTGGCAACGTTTCCCACACCAGAAGAGGCCTTTCTGTGTGATGCATTCTGAAATCAATCATCAATCAAACTTAAAAAAAAATAAAATAAAAAATAAAAATCGAATTAAGGGGAGACACAGGCAAATCTCTTCTTGGGACACATTGGGCATATAAACTTTCACCTGAAAACAAAAATCCCTTCAATCTTCACAATAACATGTTTAATTATTCACTCTGATTCAATTTTTCGCTATTTATGGGAAATTATAATTTCAAGGGCCATACAATATCTCCACATAAGTAGCACCTACAAACTTCACATTTTCCAGCCTTGGACTGAGCAACATTTTGAAGGTTTTTCAGTGGGATTTTTCATTATCTATTTCCCAACCCGATTTATTGAGTTTTGAATAACAGATTTGTACACTAATAAACAGCTTACTTTACAACTAAAAAAAAAATATATCAAAAATCCTTATGAAAAAGTATTTGTAACTAATATCTCAACAAAATAAAAATATACATTTAAACCTGGCTTGATCCATTATTTAGACTTCTTCGTCGAGAAGTTTGAAATTGATATCTCTTAGTAAAAATCCATCCATCCATCCATCCATTTTCTTCCACTTGTCCGTTGCCGGGTCGTGGGGGCAGCCGCCGGAGCTGCCCATATCACATTGCACCAGCCCCCCATGGCTCCTTCTGCAGGTGGTGGGTCCACGGAAGGACGGCCTCACGGTTCAAACCGGGCCTGTTGGTCTCTCCTAGGGGGCTACCAGTGTAGGCAGACACTGGAGGCAATGTGGGTGAAGTGCCTTGCCCAAGGACACAACGACAATGTGCACAGTCAGGAGGCGGGATTCGAACCCACGACCTTCCGATCATGAGACGACCCGCTCTACCATCTGCGCCACTGTCGCCCCTACTCTTTTTTTTTTTTTTTTTTTTTTTTTTCTTAGTAAAAATGAGTTTCCCTATTCACCTGAAGTTTCTCGCCTTAATAAGCTTGTCGTAATGGATTATTGTTCAAATAAACCAATTCTGTCAGGAGCGATGCTGGTTTTACCTAAAATTGACCCATTAAATGTATTCAATGTAATTTTTCATAATAAACAATAGAGGGCAGCGTTGAGCTATATTTCACACACAAGAAAAGGTCATATCAGCACTCTTGTAAAAAATGTTGTTAGTGAATGTGGGTGAATCTTAAGGCCTGTGGTGTATTGTTAACAATATTTAAAAGATCATTTGAGCCTCAAAGTCACAAATTATCCCTAAGTATTGACTAAATGCAGAATAATGGAGTTTCTGCAGATGTAGAAAGTTGTTGTTGTTGTTGTTGTGTTCATAGTTGTACTGATGTTGGTAGGAGTGGCTGTATAGACCAGACCTATCAGTAAAGAGATGATACAGTCCTGACCAAATAAACAAACAAATAACAATGTATTGTTTTATTACTGAAATGATCGCCGTTTAACCTCTTAACCCCCACCTTAACCAAGCACATTTTCTTCAGTTTGGCATTACCCAAATCACTTCTTGGGGGACTGGCCTGTCTGTTGTAGTCAAGAAACTTTTAGACTTGGGTAAAGTCGAATTGTAGAAAAGGTGAAGTTAAGAGTCCTATTTCCTCATAGAGTTCTGTTTGACTAGCTGTGTATTGAAAACTATATCAACAATCATTACTGACAAAGGCCTACAGACCCACTTTTGGACCTTGAGTCTTAGTTGAGAACCACTGTTTGGTAAAAGTATCTTGTTACTTACGTACCATCACTGACTGTATCCCATTAAAAGGGTGCCCAAAGTGGGGCCCGCGGGCCAAATCTGGCCCGCCGAAACAATTCTGTTGGCCCGCCAAAGAGTGACCGACTTTTGGGCTGTATGGTTAATACTAACTCTCTCCCATTCATTGGCCATGGTAAATATGGATGCAGTACACTTTTTGGCCACCAGCGTCAAATTGGGGGCGCTGTTTCACTCCTTTCGCAAAGTTAAGGAAACACTGTTGTGGTGTCTTGTTGTTTATCACAGAGCGTTGTAGCATCAACTTTCCCAGTTTTCCAACTTTTATTGCAAAGTTGTTGACATCAACATAGGTCATGTTAAAAATGGACTTATAAAATAATTTATGATGAACTGACACTTTCAAAATGATCTAATATGGCATTTTCTTTGAGTTAACAAATGAATGAGGTAAAGTCACTGTAGGTGCTGTAGATAGGCTACAGGTGTTTTTTTTTTTTACATTTTGCACTATATTGCTACAATTGTTGATTATGTTCGACTAAAACTAAGCTTTTGCCATAGTTAACATTTGTTTTAATATAGCATGTTATTTGCATAGATATAATCAAATGCAAATATAGGTCTATCGAAAGTAACTATTATTATTTGCAGTTATGTGTGTTTCACGCTTGACATCGCCATGTTTGGCCCGCAACCCGCAGGCACTTTTTGATTTTGGCCCTCGGAGACAAAAAGTTTGCGCACCCCTGCATTAAACAGTTGTTAAGCACCTGAACATAACTGTGTAACAAAGACATGTTCTGTGATTCTGAATGCTGCAGGCAAGAATCTAAAGTGTTTTATTTGATACTTGATCTGGTCCAACTCTGCAGATGTTTCTGGATTACAACACTCCGCTGTGGGAAAAGTCCTGTGTTTCTGCTGAAGAGCTCTGAGCCAGGCTTTAGAATATGAAAATCATTTAAGGATTTTCTTTTGTGGTGGGATAGACTCAAGAAACAAGTATTGTATTTTTTATTTGATACTTGATAACTGTCAGTGCATTTGGAGCCAAAGCAGGATTTATCTTTTTAATTTTGTGTATAGAGTTATGGACACAAATGTTTTCCATCTTTGGGCGTAATTGAAGGATGTGGTGACGAGTGATAATGCCTGGTAAGATGTTGCTGTTCTTCAGTCAGCTGGACCTGGCCATGAGACTGTATGGATATTTTTCTGTTGTGTTATGCCCATCCGTATATGAGTACCTTTTCCGGGGTGTTGGAAAAGCAGCAGGGACTAGACAATAATGTAAGTGGTTGGTATGTAAAATGTCTTGATTATAACTTGGCCCTTGTCCATGTGCTGAAGAATGACTGACTCAATGTTTGTCTAAACGGCTCCAAGTACCACAAACCAAAGGGACGAGCATGCCTCTCATTACCACAGCGGGAGAAGAGTCTGATCACTGCATACCTCCAATAATGAGTGCATGGTACACTGCGCTGCGATATTGTCCTTTACGTAATGTTTCAATCAGACGGGCCGCTGGGCTCTGTTGCCGGTAAGTGGGCCGTGCGCTGATGTCCCTGCGCGGATGCTCTGTTTGGCGCGTTTCCAGAGATCCCAGGACAGCATCAGAGTTGTCCTTAATAAAAAAAACAAAAAAACGGACCTCCTAAATTGAGGCACACGTGTAACTCTTTATCAGCAGCTGTGTAGGGGGAATTACATCATATGTTGTTGTTGTGAGTTAACAATACGCTGATGTCAACGGTGCGCCATGGGCCTGTGTGAACCTGCCTATTTCAAACTTCTCTTAATGAAGTGGGAAAAGTATTGTGATTTAACCTGCCCTATAGTCTGCCAATTTGGAGACATACCTATCTCATTGCAGGCCCCTATTATAGGACTTCATGTAAAGCAGACCCGGGGCAGCCCTCTCTGTAGGCTACACTGTTATGAAGCTCCCACTCAACTCCGCCCCGATATTCCTCAAACTCCAGCTGAACTTTACTGCAGCCTGTGCGCGCTTCTCCTCTGCCCTGGACGGAGCTAACGGGCCGCTGCGCTACCCCTGAGACTGAACTATAGGAACTATGAGTTGTAAAGCGCGAGGCTGGCTGCTTTGTGCCAGTATTATCGTGTTTGTGGCGATTGTTCAGTGTGTAAAACGGGAAGACTTTTTTCCTTTCGGCCAAAGCGCAGGAGACCAGGTTTTGGAGCCTGGAACAGACAAGACGCACCGTGTTGAGCTAGACAAGCCCATCCTATTTTATGATGGCTCCTTTGACAGCATCTTTGTAAGTAACACGCAGCATGTTTGATTCAAACAGATCGAGGCTACTGTAGGATTCAGTTTGTTCCAACAGATTTTGCGCAATTGCGCGTAGATGAACCCGGCAGATCGTACAACGCCAGAAATTTAAAATTCTGTTGAAAAGCGTCCAAAATCATCCGAGATAAGATCAGGCCTTTGCATATTATTCACTTTTTGATCTGTTATTTTATTCAATATGAAGCTGGAGGGTAAAAAGACATGGCCTTTATGACATTGATTGTTTTAAATACCACTGATTGTCTTATCGTCGCTGCAGAGGCATGTGTCCGCGGATTCTTGCCGCCCCCTTGGGGGTTATCGTTTTACTGTTGACCAAAAAAACCAAAGATCTAGAAGAAACTTATTTTGCAATCCTTCCAAGAACTTGCGCAGGGGGTGCCTTTGTAAAACAACTCTGTTGTCTCAAAGAGATGTGTATCTTCAGAATGAATAAAATACAGCATTTCAGAGTTTACTCTTTTACCAGATTGTTTGACTAAAGTCTGAGCTTTTGCTTTATGTTTGTTTTTTAATTCATGCCATACTTTCAATGTGCTCCATCCTAATGCTCGCATCTGAGAATGTTATTATCACTAAATGCAGAAAACATATTTCACTTGAAAAGCAGTTTAAAATGTCTGTTTAAAATAATTTATCTATGTGTCACCTTCTGACCATTCAGACATGTAAATGTTTATGTCTCTGTGAGTATTGAATGTTTATGTCTCTGTGCGTATGGAACAAAACAGTTTATATAAACAAATGACATCAGTGGAAGACTAGTTGTAACTTTTCTCGGGCCTTCCATTATGTCTTTTTATGACTGATTTAATCTTCAGTCTGGCCCTGAGCTGTTTTTGCTGATTTGAGACAGTGACACACTCAACACCTGAACTGTCTGAGCCCTGCAGGGAACAGCGCTTTCCAAACCACATAAGGCTAAAACACATTTAATCATGAGGAGGTCTGGAGCCTCCTCCACACAGATTCATTTAACACTAACCCTTATATGCTGCTGGGCTTCTTCCATTTCAAAATGACTGATCATTTTTCCAGGGTATATTTCTGTTATACTGTATCTCTGTTTCATCTGGGATTTTGATTTGTGATCTCTCTGGGGCTGCGTGTCCGGGACGGGACAGGAAACGGATTGGCTCAGGTCAGGAATAGTGCTCTTGTTTTCAGGAAGTGTTAGTCCCAAGTGCAGTGTGTTTCTGACATGAACTCTGCATTTCAGTTTTACGAGCTCGGCATGTGTCCACCGTTAAACAGGAGTGTGTGCAGGCTACATTACATGGCTTCTTGTTCATTACGACTTTGTGGGACATGGCGGCTGACTTTACTGATCATTATTTGGATGAGTTTGCATAAGGCCTCCAATGGGTCAGAGATGTGAGATTTCCTATCTCTGTCGTTTTCTGAAGTCACGATGTATGGATCTGCAGAGTGGGAGCAGTTCTCAATAAGTGTGGTACAAACACACGTGATGTTTCCAGAAGTATTTTGAAGAGCATTAAGTAAGCAATATCTGACTGGTTCCACTGAAGTTAGTCTAAACTCAGGTACACAACTAACTTCGCTATCCAGGGGTTGTCTACAGTCTATCTCTGGACAGTAATCTGAAGCAAACCTCTTAAGAAATGGTCAATTAGATATAAATAAAGACTCTACAATAAGAAATAATAATACGCTGACCGCCCAGGATTGTGATTGCTCTGATACAGCACAAACTACACTTTAGCAGCAGATTCTTCCACAAATAATTTGTATTAATCTTGAAGAATGTTGTGAACAGCCTATTTGGGTGTTTTAAGGTGTTTACAGTCACTACAAACGATCAGTGTGAGAAACTGACAACAGTGAACCTCTAATCTCCCGGCGCCATTGTCTTTAAATGCTGCTCCTGTCTGTGTTGGTGTGAACTGCAGCAACATTTGGCCCAATCGCTGAAGATCAATAAATAAGATCTTCTGCTGCTTGTTTACACCCAGTTTTATACCCAATCTAATCCAATTTTGACACACGTTACTGAGATTTAAGCCTTTCCCCTAAATTCCAGTAAAAAGCTGATCAATTAACAACTCCTAAAAACTCCTACGTGATGGAAAAGTAACTCCTGTTTCCTCAGATCAACACCAATGGCTTTGTTGCCACAGCAGAACCCACCAGCGAGTCCACGTATCTTGGCAAGATGCCGGCCAGCTTCGGCATGATCGCAGCCCTACAGGGAGACTTGGACTCCAGCGACGGAGTGGGCAAAGTCTTCTACCGTCAAGACAGCAGCCGCTCAATTTTGAGGCAGTCGGCGGAGCACATCAACAGGGCCTTTCCCGAAGACGATGAAGTCAGTCCCACTCAAGCTCTGGTGGTCACATGGGTCGACATGGCCACACAAGAGCAGTACAGCAGAGGAGATGGCATCAAGAAGGTAAACGTTCTACTTTTATCTATATGTAGAAACTAAGCTCGGAGGATAGAAATCTGAATGTAAAAAATAAAACAGTGTTCAGCAGACATATAATAAAGACAAGTTTAAGAAAGCCTTAGATTGTGAACATCTCAGAAACTTTGGGACAGATGAAATAAAAGACTGGTCCAACTACCTTTAGGCTGTTGTTGCCTGTGTCTCAGCCTTTCTGAAACATGTAGTAGCCATATTCAAATTTAAAGAAAGTGTTTGTAACATTTATTAGTGTTTTTATGCACTAATTCTAGAATTTGTTGTTATTTTTCTCAGAGAAACACATTCCAGTTGGTCATTGCCTCCCTGGAGACCACGTCCTATGCCATTATGCTATATGCGAGAGACGGCCTCCAGTTCACCTCCACTCTAGCCAATGACCAGGCTGCGGTGATGCACGCAGGCTTCAGTAAAGGCCTGGTACGGGGTTTCCTGTTCTCGAGCCAGGGGCCGTATTACCGCATCACAGGCGACGAGGAGGAGTCTGTCAGGGCACTTCCTGAGTATGTTGAGTAATTTTCTAATCAATAAACAATGTAGATGCATATGTGGCCAATTCATATGTGGCCAATCTGAAATTATTTCATTATAGTTTTTTAATCTATTGTTGCTGTACACCAGTGTGTCGCAAACATCCATGGTCAAGGAGGATTTCTTCTGCAGTTTCGAGTTGTTTTTACTCATTACTCATGCTTTTGTTTTCCTTTGGGTCAGTTCTTGTTTACAGCCATTCTGGTCATGATTTATATCTGCTTTAGTTGTAGTTTAGAACTGTTTAGTTCATTTAAAGGCCTGATTTGGATATGGTGGTATTGCAAAGACAAATATTTATTTTTATATTAGGTGGTACTTGGTGAGAGAAGTTTGGGAACCATTGCTTTAGTAAACCATTGTTCGTCAATTTGAAATATTAACTATTCCAGGCACTCAGGAGTTTTTATCAGCTCTTCTCCTAATGTGGAAATTGTGTTGATTCAGAACCAGTTCAGATGTTAGTCCTGGTTGCACTAGCTTTTTAAAGATTGTTAGTTTTCTATGGTTCTCGCACTCAGACAAAATCCTTGTCTGACATTGTGTATCGCTTTCAGGGAGACCAACGCTGGCATGCGTGGGGTTCACGTTTTTGAGATCGGCACTTTCCCTTACTTCACTAACGTGGCTCCAGGAGAAGTGACGGAGCTGCCCACAGAGGTGGAGGACAGAGGGGCAGGGCAGCAGCTGGAGTACCCCCCATATGAGGAAGGTCAAATCCCTATCAACCCGGTCCGGTACCAGCCTGAAAACCCAGAGGTGGTGGTCATAGATGACGGCGACATCAACGTAGACGGTAAACCCAAAAATACACTACCTTTACATGCGTTTTTGCTTTGAAAGTTAAAAACATGCCTTGAGCGAATGATCAGGGGCGGATGATATGCACACAAAAAGTACTAACTATCTGCTTTGGGTTCATACTTCATTGTGATTGGTTAAATCCGCCTGTCACTTACTACGAACAAGACGGATACTAACCAATAAAAGGAGTGGGTGGGGAAAGGTAGACTGAAAGACATAGTTATCTTTCGATGACGTTGCTATTGCTCACCCGTGCTGTATATGAAGTGCTGCTAGAACATACAGTATGTTTTACATTTTCTTAATATGATACAGCGATGTTAAATTTTGTGTGCTTGCTTTACAGTGTTTTCATATAACATCGGGACGTGTGCAAACAACAGGGATAAATGCTCGCAGTTTGCCGACTGTAGAGACTACTCCGGAGGATACTGCTGCCACTGTCGACCGGGTTTCTACGGCAACGGCATTCAGTGTGTCGCAGAAGGTAGATTTCTCCTTACACTAAAACTAAATTGAGCCTTAAAATACATACTTTACTAGTATTTACACAGTAACATTTAGCCTACTGCACAGTCTGAACCCGAATCTGGTTCCACTTTTATTTAATAATACTTGAGGCTTAATTTAATCTTAATGAAAAGGGGCCGATATAGGGGATTGGCAGGTAGACTGTATATATATCCCACTCTCTCTAGTTTATGTAGTGACCCAATCTCAGTACCAACCATAGACATATTATTAATAGACCGTCAATACTCACTCCTCCCCGTTTACCATAATGACCACGTTCGAGGGGGAAATCATGGCGGATTTACAGACTCCTCCTCCCCTGCTCTGACGAAGCATGTTCCTAAAAAGGGCATAAGGGCGGGATCTTCACTGTAGACTCGGCCCTTGCGTGACGTGTAGCTCGCGCAGCTCCAATGCTAACAGTCCGACCCCCGTTAAGTAGGAGATTTCTAAAATGTATCCTACCATAACCACCCCGGTGCCTCTGATTGTGTCTAACCCAGCGTAATCACAGTAGGAATATCTAGCTCTAGACAGTTCCAAAAAATTAGGCAAAAGTGTAATGCATTCCAATGGGGGACTAGCGGGTATATGGCGGTACTACAGCAATGGGGGAGCAATGGTGGCCTCCAGTGTCGTCGTCGCAAAGCAGAGCAGCCAGCAGCCATTGGAACCAACTCCCAAGTTAGATGAAAATGACTGTGTTATGAAGAACAATGCCATATCAGTATCAATAGTGACCAAGCGACAGAAACGTGCTGCAAAAGCAACAATAACAGAAGTAAAAATGCGACAAAAACACATCAAAAAAGTTGTGTGTTATGATAAGATTTCAGATGAGGCTTTACTTTGGCCTGAAGGCTGTAAACTCCAGACGAGAAACTTTTAGATTTGGGTAAAGCCGAACAGGAAAAAATGCACTAGGTTCAAGCAAGGGTTAATTCGTTTGCTGTATCATTAATGATCAAAACAGATGTAAGTTAATGTAGCTTAGTTCAAAAGCCTATTGTGTTAAACATTGGTTTGTGAGAGCATATTTACTTTATTTATTTTGTTGCAGGAAAGCCTCAGAGGATGAACGGTAAAATGAATGGTAAAGTCTACGTGGGCAACTCTCCGGTTCAGTTCAACAACAATGACCTGCACTCGTACGTGGTGGTGAACGACGGTCGCTCTTACGTGGCCATCAGCGACATCCCGCAGTCCATCGGGCCGTCCCTGCAGCCCCTCTCTGCCCTGGGAGGGGTCATCGGCTGGGCGTTCGCTCTGGAGCAGCCCGGCTTCATGAACGGCTTTGGGCTCGTGGGTGAGAATTTTGTGATATTTGACACATTTCTCCACACAAATGGCGAGCAGCTGCGGATTGGCTCCCACCAGCTGGACTCCCTGTGGGCTGAGAAAAAAGAGAGTCCAGCCAAGGAAGTGTTTGTATCTCAAGATGAGCAGATCCAGAACAGTGTAACAATAATATTTTAAAAAACAATTATACCAAAACAGACTTATACATTAGTCCAAATACAGACCAGTATACTATGTCTTTACTACTACGATGTTTCTATTGCATAAGCTGTGGTTTTGTGCTATGCATTGAAAGAATTATGGCCAAACCAATCAATTCTGTAGCAGATTGTGTTGACTTGGAGGAAGGCATGTTCACGTCTTGAAGAAGAAATGCCAAAAGAGAAAGAAAAAGAAAGAACAAGTCCAGAAAGATATAGAAGTCTACAGGAAAACACTTTCTTTTTACCTTCAGTTTAAAAGCTTTTGTTACATGTGGCTTAATCGATTTAAACGTTCCTGGGTAATACATATGACTCTTAGCAGTGAAAATCATGAAGTATTGATTATTTTCATTTCAGTAACTCAGTGTAAAATAAAGCAGCTCGTCAAATGCTCATCTGAAAACAAACTCCCTTGACATAAGTGGCTTTCATTGAAGAGAATATTCCCTCCGACTTACAGACTTTTTAGTACCAGAAGCCAAGTTCAGCATCCACAGCAGTCAGAGTAACTGTCCTTGTGTGCTTGCTGTAGGCGGGGTGTTCACGAGGCAGGCCGAGGTGACCTTTCTGCCCGGGAACGAGCGTCTGTCGATCCGTCAGGAGTTCAAAGGCATCGACGAACACGACCACCTGGAGGTCAGCACTCATCTGGACGGGCGCATCCCAGAGATCCCAACAGGGTCCACGGTGCAAGTCGAACCCTACTCTGAGATCTACCAGTACAGCAACAACTGTAAGACATGCGTTTGGCTAGGAATGTCATGAACAATGTTTTTGTTTTTAGATTGTGTTGGAATAGATTAAGGGTGAGACACTTCATCTGCCTTCCCCCCAGGGTCTGTATACACGGGAATAGGAACGAGGGTGTGTTTGTGAGTGTGAATGTGGGACAATTGATGGAATTATGCCAACAATCTGGCGTGGCATGTTTCTATGCATTTCTTCTGTAATAGTATGCACTGTCTTAACCAAATACACAAAAGTAATTTATGGAAAGATATACTGAAGGAATCTAGTGGACTTACTGTATTTCCTTCTTTCTATTTTTATTTTCTATGTTACTTGCCACATCAACCACCCAAGTTCTTTACATTTGCCCAGGCTTGGGACTAGCACAAAGAGTGCTGGCTTGAGGCCCTGTATAAAAATACCCCACCTTATTCTGTCAACACCTTGTTCGGCTTCCTCTCAGTGATTACATCCTCCTCGACGCGGGACTACAAAGTGACCCGCCCCGGTGAGGCAGCGGAGACCCGGACGTACCAGTGGCGTCAGACCATCACCTTCCAGAGCTGCCAAAATGGAGACCCCATGAAGGACGTGAAACCCTCCCAGATGCTGAGAGTGGAGCAGATTTTTGTCATGTACGACGTGAACAACGAACTCACCAGATTCGCAATGACCAACAAGATCGGAGACGTCAACGGTGAGGTCATTTAGTTTATTTGTGTCACTTCCTGTTTGGGTTTGAGCACTTCCTTTATGAAGCCAATCATAGTGTAACATCCTGTTGAGAGGAAGCTCGAGAGAGGACCACGTCATGGTTATACTGTGGAAGTACACAAAATGATAAACAACCTATTTTTCACTCAATTTAAAATGTTTATGCTGTTATTTTAGTTCATTTGCAGCATTACATTTAATTTAATTTCATTTAATTTATTCTTTTTTCATGGTAATGCAACATACTGTACAATTGGAACAATCCAACAAACACAACAATAATACATTCCATGAAAAGAAGAACAGGAGTAGGATGAAGAAAAAAAATCTTATAAGCTCCTACCCCATTCTTTAAAAAAAAACATTACAAATTAGATGGCCACACCGATGCCAAAAAATAACAATAGCCCAGACCAGATGTAATCAACTTTCAATTTTAACAATTTTCTTTCTTTTTTCCTCAATTATTATTAATAATTTTGCCAAAACAATGGTGATGCAATGGTGACAACAGCGGCAACGGTAACAACGACGAGGCCATCAAACTACACAACTAATCATTCATCTTTCAAGGTTTATTGAGCCAATTCCAATGCCCATGGACCTTCTTCCTATCTTACATTCTTTCTAGCAGACATTCATAATCAACTCACCAGTTGTATCCACGGAACGCTCAGCTTATTCTCTGGTCAGTAATAATGATTAATTTCAGGAGGCGAGCCGGAGGAGAATCCGTGCTTCACGGGGAGACACGGCTGTGACAACAACGCCGTGTGCCGTCCAGGAGCAGGAAAGGAGTTCACCTGTGAATGTGCGGCTGGATTCAAGGGCAGCGGACGACTGTGTGATGGTAGGAATCAAATATGACTTTTTTGGAGCGGTTTCCTCTTTAGAGCATGTAAACCTTTTGGCAGCATGTAGTTTGGTTCTGCAATGATTTTAAAGAGGGGGTATTATGCTTTTTTCAATCACATAGCACCAGTCTATAGCATACTACAATGATGACGTAACCTTCTGTTGGTCTGTATATGCAGTAAATTAAAATAACTGCCTTGAATAAAATTGCTCTCTCAAAATGGCTGTACTGAACGTCTTGAAATAGGCCTCTGTCTCTTTAAGAAGCTTTCCGACACGCCCCCTTCAGCACACTGCTGTGGCATCTAAACAACACTACTGTGCGGGGAGGGGGCTCTGCTGAGCTGAGGAGCAGTGGTTGGTGGTTTGGCTGGTGACGAAAGGTCCAGAGGCGTCTCCAGGAGGTGGGGGCGTTCCTAGGAGGACTGAGGCATAGCTACACCTAAAATGGCTGCCGTCTAAGTTTTTACTGATTACTCAAAAATATGTGAATGAGCCAAGGCAACATTCATGTGTTTAATGAGGGAATGACATAATAACATGATATAAAGCTTGAAAAAGTCGATTTTACATAATACCCCCCTTTAACAACGTTTTCAATAAATTGTACCTCATCTCTGTCACTACATTTCTACTTGAGTGTTATTACTTTAAAAAAAAAACACCTCCTTTAAGAGTGCTGCTTTAAAATTGTTATTGTTGATTGGAATAATCAGCTGTTTCTTTTTTACTTTACATGTTTCTATCTAGCTGCTTACCTCACTCGCCAGTTTCCCATGCCTATTTGGGTTGTCTAATTAACTTACTTCCTCGGAAACTGGGCAAACCTGGCAATTAACTTAAAGGAGTCCCACATGATAAACAAAATGATGCCCCATACTCCCAGTCCTATGCATTTGTGTGGCCAAACCTACTGTTTTTTGTTTGTTTTTTGTTTTTTACAATCTCTTTTGTGGCAGACACCAGACAGGAAGACCCCAAAGGCACAGAGATAGGAGGAGGTTTCAGACAAGATCCTATCAGTTTGCAATTAGTCAATTTAATTAAGCTCTCCTCTGATCTTTGCACATCCGATAGGGCAGATCTGTGCTTCTGACTTCAAGAGCTGACGTCTCAGACTAATGTGACGGTCATTAGCAGACAGTAATTGTGTCTCGTCTTGTTTAATGAAGAGCTCAAAACATCCACGCACGTCTAAGAATTCACGACAAAGTTACTAGTTTACAGTAACTTTACAGATAAGAATTTAGTACTTTCTGGAAAATTGTCTCATCGTTGGATCTCCTGACTTAGCTCAAAGTCCCCTGGGGCTGCATTTTGGTTTCCTGCTGCTTCTCATTGAGCGATGGGTCAAATGCAGAAGATATTTTTCACTATGGTGTAAAAAAGCTTACCTTTAAACTTTTACCGTTTTCTCTCACCTGCAATAGAGTTTTTCTAATTTTGACCTACCTTCTTCTACTTTACTTATATTGGTTTGGGGATAACAGGCTCTTACTTGCTGTGTATATGTTCTGTTCACCCATGATGTATCAAAGCAGTACTTGATCTTGACCTGTGTTCCTTGCACATCTCTCATAGTGACAATTTATTCTACTTGACATCTTTGAGTAATGTGAGTGTTATTAGCAGATAGTAATTGCGTGCTTCCTCGCCTTTTAGACATTGACGAGTGCGTGGAGACTCCCCTAATTTGTGGGGCCCACGCCATCTGCAACAACCAGCCTGGGACTTTCCGCTGTGAGTGTGTAGACGGATATCAGTTTGCCAGTGACGGACGAACATGTGTGGGTGAGTGAAGTTAGCATATTAGCAAGACCATTTCACTGAGCAGAAATGTGTCTATCATTCATCAAATCAGCTCAAAGTCTGTAATTACAGACATTAGATAGACGCAGTAGACCATGATTTTATAATTAAACATGTGATAGTGAGTGCTCACAGTGGAGCCAAGTCATGGGATCAATCCTCAGGGAGTTACTAACATTTGTGCTTGTGCTCATTCTGCGGCTATGGGATTTTCATCTTACTTTGAGTTTGCACTTAAATTTATAATTCCTTCCATTTAGTCCTATGACAACAATACGCTGTAAACATATGGCATGTCCAGGCTGAAATGGATTACGCTTGTGGCAACCAATTAACATTAGTATGCCTTACAATATACGGGGCAACAGTGGCACACAAGGTTGAATGTTCACACACCATCCAGAGGGCGATGGCAAATTTGCACAAGCACAAGCACATACTTGGGCAAATTTGGTTGGTGGGTCCTTGGATTGATGGAGCCCCCTGGGAGCTGCGTCGTTCTGGACTTTGTGAATGGCCTAATTCATTTCAAATATTGTCAATATTATTATTCTTTTTAGAGGCGGATCGTCCTGTGAACCCATGTGAAGACGGCAGTCATACCTGTGATATCTCTGAGCGCGCTCAGTGCACCTACACAGGAGGCTCTGCTTTTGTCTGCTCCTGTCTGGAGGGATTTGTTGGAGACGGTTCTATCTGCCAAGGTAAGACACACACAAAAGTTATGTTTTCTTATAAGATGTAAAATATGTTTTTTTTTTCATAAGCTCTCCAATGTGAGTATCTAGAAACTAATTTAAAAAGGAGATAGATAGATTCTCAAATCGCATGGGACCTTCCTTGTTAGATAAAGGCAAAAAAATAAAAAATCTAAAGTGATTATTGGCAGACTTCTGGAATTTAGACACTGTTCTTTTGACAAATGATTTGTTAAAAACACATGCAGGCAGCTGTTTTGTGAATTATCACATTTTCTGAGGTTGTCACACCACAGTACATATTGCAGCTGCTGCATTATGTAATAAAAAACATTATACATGATCAGTCTGCCATATTACATTTATAATTGAAGTGAGGTGTGACAAACAGCTTAACTATGAGACTTCAGCTGGAAGAAGAGTCAACATTTTGATTAAAAGGATGCTGAGATGGCTGATGGTTTTGCTGCAACGGTAGACTTCAGGTACGGAAAACGGCTTCCAGTTTTTTGTTGAATAACACGTGTATAACCATGTATAATTAAAAAATTATATGGCGGTTTATATCGTTAATGGACGAAGCACCCAATGCAGAGCTATTGGCGCCATTTTGACTATTTATAGAAGCGACTGCTTTATAAATATAATTGCTCTTTCACTTAATGAAAGCACCCCTTTCTCTTTTAAGTCACATTATCAAGTCTCAGATCATAATTTTAGATTAAGACACCTAACCCAGTGTCTGCAAACTCCTTTGAAAGTTTAACCCATAATGTGTCTATTCATGACAAAGACAGAGGCACCATTTATGTTAAAACCTGAAGGCGTGCCACTGACTCCTGTGGCCCTAATGTCAAAAGCATGTGTTTGGGATGGGGGAAGGTGGGACGGAATTACATAACACACCTCTAGTGGTTGAAGAGGCAACATAAAAAGCAGATGGGCAGCCAGGGTTAGTAGTAACAGTCCAGATTTGACGCATGCTTTGCTCTTGGCAGCTCTTGTTACACTCATTCATAGTTTCCATTCTTCCCATGCTGCTCCTCTCTCACAGAAAGTCGTCCCGCACTGACCCAAATCAAGATGTTAAGTAAAATTTCAATCAGATGTTACTACTGGTTTCTGATGACATTACAGCATTCTTTAAGCCCGTAGTGCTTTAATGAGGCGTGGCAGGGAAAATTAGAGGTCAGTTTAATTTTTCTGGGTCAGCTGTCAGTGTCCAATATAAGGTTGAAGATTGTCAAATATTTGGAAACTTCTGCTGAAAATAACATAGTTGATACAGGAATATGTCTGAGAGTTTAACACCACTACATTGTACAAATTATGAGATGGAATTTTTCTCATCTTTTCTGGCTTGTGTCCTCAGACGTGGATGAGTGTCAGCTCGGCAGGTGTCACCCAGACGCCGGCTGCTACAACAGCCAGGGCTCCTTCACCTGTGAGTGCAACCCCGGTTACTACGGAGACGGCTTCCAGTGCTCCCCAGGTAATGTTCATAACACATGCATGTAGGGCTGCACAGTATATTACCCCTGCAGATTTGTCTAACTTAGTTCTATTTCAGCCTCGGTATGGTCCTGTTTTAGTACTACTTAAGTCTTGCTTTGACTAAATTTGATGAAATAACAAACAAATCGCTGGTTATTTAAGTTGTGAAATATCGCATAGTTTTCTCATGCTGTGCAGCCCTACACACATCCAACAAAAATAATGGAAAAAAGCGACTTAGAAGTGGTGGAAAATACAGACAGCCTCCAGATTTTCACGATGTACAGAAGAAATATTGAGCTGAATGAAAACATGCCTGAAATCGGAATGATCTCATACGGTCAGGAATGTATATTTGAATGAAAGACAAAACATTTAATAAAAACTGTCATAATAGCGATTTAAATCTAGTCAATCTTGGAAAGTTTAAACAAGACAACTAAATCCATGAGAGGCTCCTCATGGCATCTGTCAAAAAATAGTCTTGTTGTCTTGAATTTGAAAGTGTTGTATTTGATCAGGGACAATGCATAAAAGACATTAGTCTAAAAAAGTAGAGATGTCATGAGCCAGGTGATAGCAACAAGTGTGAATTTCCACCCGCAGTCCCTGGACAGGTTGATGTTATACTTAAAGCCACACCACGTAGAATTTTACTCAATACATAAAATAGAAATACAAGCATTTATTTTATGACAGATATTTTCATCATTGAAAAATACCTACATTTATGAGGCTCACCTCTCCTAAGATATGACAGTAAACTTTACCGGGAGTGGGTACGTCTCCAGCTCGTCTCCATGGAGATGTGACTAAAGTCTGTAGAATTTAAGATTTAAACAGGTTAGTTTCTCATCCAAATCCATTCTTTGATTACCCACTGCAGTAATAGCATTTCCTGTGTTGAGCTGGTCATTAGGAGCATGTTTTGTTTTGCCGGGAACAGCATAGTCCAAAATGTTACGCAGTGTACCTTTTAATAAAAAGTTCAATATAATAACTGAAGTTGAAAACATCTTGAAGTTTACTAATCACATCCTAACAAACCTCCATTTCTCACTCATGATGTGTGAGGACTCGGATGGCTGAGAATAGTCACATATTTTGCTTAAAGGGCTTATATTGTGCTTACAATGTATAGTGCTATATCGTTGTCCTTAAAAAATACCTGGTGTGCTGTTTTGTCACAATCGCACAGGATTCCAGTCCAAAACATTTCTCTGAGTTTGAAATCCTAGATCTCCTCACTAAACTTGTTCTGATCCGGAGCAAGGTCAAGTTATCTTCCCTGTCCAGATTAACACATTTTCTGATCTCGCTCATCTTTTCTAAACACATACATTATACATTTTATGTTTTATACGGAAAACATATTGAGGCTAAGGGGTCTGAAGAAACCATAATAATGGACCTTTAACTTGCTGACAAAGACATGACCAAATCAATAGAGCAATAACATGATCAAATGATTAAATAGAATCGTTTAGTGATCGATCAGCTGTCACTCTTTGTGCATCACGGTGTCAGAATGCCTATCTTACCCCACTCAATGTGCTACTGACATATTCTCATGTAATAACGCTGTCTCCTTCTATGCTCTTTTGCAATACCACACATACATGCACATATTAATCTGAACATGGTTGCACTCAATACCAAAGAGAATTGTGGCACTTTTATTCCCAGCATTGTTTATCCCAGACACTTGTACTGTACACTAACAGCTCTCAAGAATGAGCCTAAAGCAGGGTCTATATTATTACCAGCTGAAGCCTGTTTCTCATTTGATTCCCCAACGCTGCAGGAATTTTGTCACGCTTTATGAGTGGCCAATGTAAAGCAGAAAACACGAAGCCACTAGCATGTTCAGTCGTTAACGTGATCTGAGGCTACAACTGCACTCCCAGGATGATAATTTATTGCTTTACAGTTTGTTTACAGTCTGCATACTGAAGGCTTGTATCATGTTTTATGTTCTGCTTATTTTCTGTTATTTAGTTCCCAGAAGCTATAGGGATTTGACATGCTTTCTGAATAGCAAATTTAAAACTGAACATGTGAGATTATTAGCATTTGGGGTTAACACAAGCTGCGAAGTGGCAAAGTACAAATACCTTGGGTCATGTTTTCTGTCTTGCCCATGTTTCTCTGTATTGCTTTATTGCTAGAGAAAGATCATTCATTTAAAACAGGACCAATAAATCTCTATCAAGTTTTTGTTGTTCAGACGATCTGTGGCTACCGTTTCCACATTGTTCTTTATAGTTTACATCATTTTATTACATTACATTACATTTTATTTGGAGTTGTGTTTTATGTTTTTTTTTCTTTTTTTCTCCTGTTTGACGAAAGCTAAAGAAAAAGTTAGCATCTTCTTAGAGTAGCTAGTTCAAAACATCAATATTTTGCAGCTGAAATGATCTAAATTCACATTGTAATAAATCATGCTTTATATTTTACGAGACATAATACTCAGCGGGTCACCTTTTTTGTTTTTGTTTTGTAATTTATATACCTATTTTTCCAGAGAGGCAGAAAACCCCATGCGAGCAGCACAGAGACAGCCTTCATTTCGGCCCACGGGGTCCGCGCCCTCCTGTGGGGCAGTACATTCCAACCTGTGATCAGAACGGCGCTTATACCCCCATGCAGTGCCACCACAGCATCGGGGAGTGCTGGTGTGTGGACCAAGCGGGACGGGAGATCCCAGGGACACGCACCGAACCAGGAGACAGGCCCACATGTGAGTGAGATGCAAAATAAAGTAGCCACAATTGAATTTCTTTGGCCCAGAATTCCACTGAGAATTGTCAAAATTATTTGCTTTTCTATGACCAGTTTTCCACCTGCTTATTTTGAGTGGTTAGGGATTTTGATGCCCCTCAGCTCCTCTATTCAGAATTTTATTTAGGTATCATATAATAGTGGCGCGTTGACGAAGCAGTTAGCTCTCTCTCACAGTAAGAAGGTCCCGAGTTCGATCACAGTTTGCATGCACTCCCTGTGTCTAGGTTCTCCAGTTTGTCCCGCAACTAAAAATATGTGCAATAGGTTTCCCCCAGGACCCATGATTCTGATCTCAATGGGAGTTTTCTGATTAAATAGAAAAAATCACGAAATAAACCAGGATATGCTTATGTATACAAGTGTACAAGAAAGTTAAAATTTAAAGAAGAACTACGTAACTTGTTTACCTCAATAAATCCTTTCCATAGTCCCTCTTGGGGGTAATACAAGTGTTACTGAGATGATTGGGGGGGGGGGGGGGGAATGACAATTGCAACTTTCCTGCCTCTGGGTCGGAGGCGCAATAAACACCTAATGGAATCACGAAGAAGAAGCTAACAGGCTAACGGGCAAAGCTAACTGCGGGCTAGCACCACTTAAACAGTATTTACAGCCAATTTTAAGTGAAAACAATTATCTCCATTGTGTCATTGGATGTACAATATCCCTCTCTCCCTTTGTCTTTTCTGTCAGTGTAGTATTTACTTTCACGGACATTTAATGAGTAAAAATACGCAACATGACACGACACCTGCAGTGGCGGTTATGGCCTCTAGGGGCACGAGTTCTGCTTTAAATGTCAAGTACTAACATTTTGCTTTGGATCGGTCCTGGTGCCACCCTTAAATAACTAATTGCCGTCACTGGGCCTGTCCAATGAATAAAGTCTGGACACGCCCTTTGAGAGTTGCACATTATCTTGTAGGGAATAGTATAGATAGATATTTTTCTTGGGTAAAATAGATCAACAACCGATGGAATTTCCCCATTGGAATGAATTAGCAGCAATATCCTGGTAATGAAGTCTTGCTTGATTTTAAAACATTTTCCAATCATAATCCAATTTTGCTATATTTTACCAGTTTTTGAAAGGAAATAATACACTCTTTATATCAGTTATTATTGAGACATCTTGATTTCTACACTGTATTTTGTCTTTACCAGGTAATGATCATGGTAAGCCAGTTGGACCCACCCCTCGCCCTGATGTCCACCCACTGCCTCCTGGGACTTACCTGTTATACGCTCAGAGCGGCAGGATCGAGCACATCCCGTTAGAGGGATACGATATGAAGAAAGATGAGGCTAAGACTCTGCTCCATCTGCCTGTAAGTATGAAATCCATTTGATCATGAACCAGAAACTTCACTGTATTTCATGCATGTTGTATGTACAAGCGTCACTGACTAAAAATGTGAAGAATGCATGTGAGATAGAGAAGCATGAGAGGGAAATAGGTTATCACTGACTTCCACTATAAAAAGGATATTGTTGGTTCTATTCCCAGGCAGATTCACGCAATCTCTCTAACTATCTGAAGGTTTCAAGTCATAAAAAATTATGACTGTTGAACAACCAGTTCAAAACATACAGTACCTGTTGCATTTATTGAATGGTAAAAAAAAAAAGAAAGAAAGAAAATCAATTGCATCAATGGCAGGAAAAAGTCACATGATTGAAAAGCATTCATATTTCAAATCTTCTCCAATTACCTTCCCTTCTGTTCAAAGCCATACATTAGATTAATTGGTAACCCTAGGATTGTGTTGTCGAATAGGGCTTTAAGATAAAGTACTGGAGCTATTGTTCATATAAAAGCATTTGAACACTACAGGATGTTATGATCTAGGCAAGGCAAGGCAAGGCAATTTTATTTATACCGCGCATTTCATACACAAGGCACCTCAATGCGCCTATCTATTCACCTGTAGTGACCCTGAGGCTAATGGAGTTGTTCCACAGCTTATTCACTAATGCTAGCCTATGTTTACCAGTATCCCTAACAACTCTATACTGTCCCTAGTGAATGAATGTGAGGGTGAATGGATGTTACTCCCATGTGACCAGCTGACCACTGTCATCACGCCTAAGGCACATTGCTAGAGCATTGCAATCCTTAGCTTAAATAAGCCTGAAAATATTAATGAACTTGTGTTAAGTATTTGACAAAGTAAACACAGTAATCTCCGAGCCATTACCCATAATAAACATTCTTAGAAAAACGGTTTAGCCAAAACAGCTGTATCTTGGAGAAAAATTACTACTTTTTAGTTTAGTTTTTTTCTTCTGCGTCTGGAAATCACAGAGATATTACTGACATTGCTACTACTATTATGTTTGGACGTCTTTACATAAACAACAGATGTGACTCGTCCACTCTGTTTCCTGCTTTCAATCCTGAGTCTTTTTCCCATCTGAGGTTTTATTGGAGGCACATGTTGACATTCATGCTAATTACTAACATCAGTCGGACTGAGCTGAGGAACTGCTATCTACATTTCTTGTTTCGCTGATCCCCAAAGCAGCTGCCCATGTGTGGCTTTGGATAATTTATGTTCTGGTATTTAAGAGCCTTATGCTAAACTGTCTTGTTGGAACTATTAGCAATTTTCACAGCATCTTATCCTCTTAAACATTCTTGGAGTGCTGTTCTGATTCATGTGGACAAGTAGAATAGAATAGGAATTTGTCATTATCATTTAAAAACAAGGAGGTTTGAAGTTTAGCAACTCACTGTTTGAGCAGAAACAATATATCAACATCAATAACATAATAGGAAAGTGCATACAGTGGGGCAGACATTCAGTTTTGCTGATAGTTGGATTTTTCTGCTTGTGGATGAAGGCTGTTCTTTTGTCTCTTCGTTCTTGTCTTTAACTGTCTGCATTGGTTGCCTGAAGACAAAGCAGTGAGTAGTCCATGTCCAGGCTGCGTCCACTAGCGCCGCCATCTTGGTTTCAGGAAACCAAAATGAAGCATTTACAATAAAGGGAAGTTAGAATTCGTTTTTCTTCAATGTCTTTTCCCAGACATTGCCAACCACCTGATCATGGCGGTGCTCAAGGTAGATGTGCCACAACTTAACTGTATTATTTAGTTTGTGTTTTGTACAACTAAAATTTAAAACATCTCCAAGTCCTACAGGTATTTTTACTAGACACATACATATTGTTAATTAACACAACAAATTCCAAAAGTGTCTGAAGTAGTGTAAAAAGCTTGATTGCAGCTTTATATATAAGACCAGTAATGTCCAAAACTGCGTGTGCTTTTATCTTTTACTACTGTTGTTTAGGCCACAAAGTCTTCAAAGAGTGTTGGTTGTTTCCTTCTGAACAGGAGAAGGTCGTCATTGGAGTGGCCTACGACTGTGTTGACAAAATGGTTTACTGGACGGAGATTACGTCACCCTCCATCAGCAAAGCCAGCATCCATGGAGGAGAGCCCACGCCAGTCATTAGATCAGGTAAAACAAACCAAGCCTTACCGTTTCCATATGTATTTTAAGACAGGGGCCCATCATACTAGTCATTATTGGTTTAAAAAGTGATAGGTATATTAAACTCCCCTTCTGTACAGATATTGACAGTCCAGAGGGCATCGCCATCGATCACTTGGGACGGCTCATGTTCTGGACAGACTCAGTGAAGGATCGTATCGAGGTGGCGTCTCTGGATGGGACACAGCGAAAAGTCATTGTTGACACCGAGCTGGTCAACCCCCGAGCTATTATTACTGACCCTCCCAATGGGTAAGAACAATATGAAACATGAACTTAGCTGGAGAGAGAGTGTATTCTGTTGTGTAGCTGAACAAGAGACCATTTGTGACATAATTGGTCTTGGTTCTTGGGTATGATTTCTTATATATTATCCAGATAACTGTGTTTGCTTGTTTGTTGCATTTGTTATCACTTTTGCCACCTTCTATTGTTACTAACTTGCAACTTCATTACCCACAGTATTCTGTATTGGGCCGACTGGAACCGGGATTCCCCCAAAATCGAGACCTCGTACATGGATGGCTCCAACAGAAGGGTCCTGGTTAAGGATGACCTGGACTACCCAACGGTCTCACTTATGACGCCCAGAGTGCTCAGCTCTGTTGGGCCGACGCAGGTATGGGACATTTCAGACAGATTAGTCACTGATGAGATGATGTCTGTCTAACTCAGTGTGCTGTTCCCTGAAGGCACACATAAACTGGAGTGCATGAGTCCAGGACGAGGCGACCGCAGACAGATCCTGGAGGGGATTCAGTACCCGTTTGGGATGGCGACTTTGGGGAAAAACATCTACTACACTGACTGGAGGAGGTTTGACCATTTTAATGCTTTTTTTGTAAAGATAAGTAGCATTTTCCTGGTCGGAAAGACTCATTGCCTAAACAGTCTCTTTCTGATGTTACAATTTGGCACAGTCACACTTGGTGCTAAGCCAATCCACCCCAGCACTGCCCCGGCACTGACTGATACTGCAATGGCTGCCATTGTTTGTCTACAACCTCCAACAACAACAAGAACCCACACACTTATATTAACACATTAAAAGATGTATCTCTTACAATCAGATGGAAAACAACTCATTACAACAATTTGAGTAAGTTTATTCAAAACAGGGCCGTCGACAGACTTGATGGGGCCTATGGCAAGAGGGTTTCACACGGGCCCCCCATGCATACTGTTAGCCATACAATAGATGACTCTAAAACAGGGGTCTCGAACTCATTTGGATTGGGGGCCACAAATGCAAACCCAGTGTTGGTTGGGGGCCGCAACAGACAAAGCCTTTTTTATTAAGTCAATTATGATTTAGCAACTTTTTATTGTTTGCTATAATAAACCTTAAAATAGACTGTCCATTAACTATCTGCACATTTTTAAGCTTCCAGAGGTTTCCAATCGGCCAAACATTTGCTGAGCTTCTAAATTAGAAATTACAGACTTAGACAATTAATGTTTTTGTAATTCATCTCATTTTGGTTCAGGTAAATTGGTTCAGGGCATCAGTGAATGATCTTTTAGGAGTCAGGTCCAGTTTCTGTCTGTTGGCCTATTTAGAAAGAAATGCAAAATGTACAAATGTCATTTTAATGTAGTGTAGAAAGGACCAACCAGGGACTGGAGCTGATAATGAGCACTAGCAATAAGCTTCACCTCATGTAAATAATGTGGAGTCATTGGCCTCAGGCCTTTTTGTGACCTACAGTTGGATAATGGATGGGGCTTATATTTTTTACCATCAATGTTGCTGTAATTATTTGTAGTATTTTTATACATTTCCATATTCTCTATTTTTAATGTAACTATGGATCATGTGTTCACACATGTGTCCCAAATAAAGATGAAATGAATTGACATGATAATGTTGCTCTGAGAGAGAGATGGAGAGAAAAGGCTCCTCACTTTACTGTTGTGACGCTTTTAAACACTAATTACGATGTGTTCACTTTGCAAAGTCATAAAGGTAAAGATGGTAAAGGTGCTTTTTGTCATGCTGCAGTGCTGTCACTTTTCTAGCACATGTTTAGTTGAACAACTAAAGTTTCTCCCTCGCGTTCTGACTGTCTCCCACCTGTTCAGAAGCTCCTCTCACAGTCCGCTGCTGTTAGTCCGTTTCTTTGTTGAGAAAAGTTGATAAGTCGTCTGCAGAAGCGCCGCATCTCTCTTCCCGTCTGATGTTGTGGTCATTCTCGCGTCCGCAGTATGGTCCGCGCGGTGCCTCATGGGAAATGTAGTTCTAACGTGTTTAATGCAATTTACCGGCAGGCCGCATGTAATATAAATAAGAAATCATCTCGCGGGCCGCAAAAAATTATCTCGTGGGCCGCATTTGGCCCCCGGGCCGCATGTCTGAGACGCCTGCTCTAAAAGAACCTGGGCACCCTAGACAGCCTAGGTTCACAGTTAAGCTTGAAAAAGAAAAAGAAAAATCATAAACTCAGAAAAGCAAGACATCCATAATTTTATGACTCAATTTTACCACCCATTAATCTGAAATCCTTGCAACTACACTCTGCTAAGTGCTCGCGTCCTTAGTTGTCTGTGTGCCTCTGGTTAGAAAACTCATCTACAGCATTATTACCCTCCTTATAATTTGATGTATCTCATTTCAGATTGTGTATCCATGTTGTATTTGATTTATTTAACCGTTAATTACTGTAACTCAGATTTCAGAATCTCATACTCAGCACTATAGATGTCATGAATATGAATACGCTCTGTTTCTGATATTAGACATATCCGATGGTCAATTTTACCCACACAGGCTTTAGTTTGTTGAATCATACTTACACAATAGGAGGAATATGGGGTCAAAAGTCAAATAGCTACTGACATTTTAAATGCGGCAGCTCTCTCCACCTCTGACACGCATTGACACACGTTTCACTTTTATCTATTGCTGATTCTGTACATCTTTAGCTACTGCCCAAAGTGGGGGAAGGGTGTGGTGTCTATTTAGGAGTGCACATACAAAGGGGTAGAAGGAAGGCATTTTAAAAATTGGCAGCTGCTTGCAATTTCTCGGCCCCGAATGTCTCTGCAGTGACCCGGGCCTCTCTGATCTAACCAGGTCTGGAGAGGAAGAGCTGTGGGGGAGGAACACAAGTAGCTGTGTCCACTAACCCTAACTCAGACGCTCTGGGCAGGCTTCAGACAAGAAGGGGTCTCAAACTGTGGGGCAGGTCTCACTGGTGCTATACCGACTTCTTCTCTGGTAGTTCAGAAATATGATCATTGCTCCTCCTCTGGTAGTTGGGAGGAAAAAATACTTACTAATACTAAATCAGTCTTTTTTGAGTGTGTTGTTCAATCCTGGCTTAATCCAGTTTTGGACCTGTTGTATATCAATAAGCACAACTTGTTCTATTTTATTGCTTATTCTTTTGCTTTTTTCTAAGCTAAGTATTGCGGCAGTGCTTGGCGTGAAACGTTTGACTGATTTGGATTGTTACAAGGGGACAGGATGTAACATTACCATTATGGGATAGTCCCGGGTTGGCGGGTTGCTAAACATCTCTTTTCTGTGTTTATAACAGGGATGCAGTGGTTGCAGTGGACCGTTATGCTGGCACAGAATCAGACGAGTTCCAGCCTCAGAAGAGGACCAAGCTGTATGGGTTAGCCGCAGCCTACTCACAGTGTCCACAAGGTAAAAACAAATGCCATTTGAAGCATGTTGGTGCTAACAGAATCACTCCACTCAAGTTGTTAAAGGATTTTGTTATTATGCAAAATCAACTTTTTTGAGCTTTTAACCATGGTAAACATTTCTTCGCTAAATACTTCTCCTTCATACCTGGAGAAGTATTTAGCGTCATTCATGCCGTTTTGGTTTACTGCACTCCGTCCGTAATCTGTATTATCTGGAGTTTGTTGCAACAAAGATGAAACACAAAACTGTCCTGCACATTTTTATAACCAATAATCCATTGCAGGACCTATTGATGAAAGTGAAAGCTTGTTTTATATCATGCTATTCTCACAATTGCCCACAGAGGAAGCTCCAGGAAACTTGGAAATCCTTACCTGTCCAGTCTCTCTGCACTTAATATTCCCCCCTTTTACATTGTTTCACATTTTAAAAACATAAAATATGCTGAGGTATTCAAATGAATCCTTTTAAGCCTGATAAATGCCTGAAATGACCCCTTTTAGGCTAGTATCTGCTTGAATTCTGCCTTTATAGATGTTATTTACTCATTACCATCATCATCAGGGATTACAGCAGATCAGTCGCATCAGTATTTCAACAGTAAACAGCACATAGCATTCAAATATTTCCAAATGCCATATAACTACTATATTAGTGTTAACATGTTTAAACTGAATGCACTGCCTAGCTCGCTGTAGCTGTACTGCACAGCCTCACTCAAAAGCTATCCCTCCAAATAGCTTGACCCTTGTACCTTTTGGGGGCTAGCTCTGAGTTAGACTTATTATCCAGTCGCTTAACTCCTCTGAACCCAGCGAGCGGTAAAAGAGTAGGCCTGGTGTGGTGACCTCCGTAGCCTCTGTAAAACGCTTTGCCAACCAGAGAAATCACAGCTTTTTCTTAGTAAATGGAATTTAACTTTGAAAAAGTGTGCTTTGACACAGGAAAGAGTGATGTTACTATACGTTTACCAGGCACAAGAGCTCATCCTCCCATTCAGATAAGGCCGTATCACTGGGAATTTAGAGACGTGCGAGAGAGCCTCAACATCTGGAGTTTCCTTAAGTTTACATGTCTTGTCATTTTAAGTTATTAATTATATATATATATATATATGTGTGTGTGTGTGTGTGTGTGTGTGTGTGTGTGTGTGTGTGTGTGTGTGTGTGTGTGTGTGTGTGCACTTGGTATGTAGGCTACATTAACATGACTGAATTCACTGCTACTTCTAAGCCATGTACTTTTACTACTACCTGAGATAAATCTTAGTATGACAACTATAATTCATCCTTTCTTTCAATAAGTATTTATAATTAACTTTCAATGAAACCAAGTCCAGATGACTACTACACTACTACTTAAAAGAACTTAAGTTTCCTAATCCACATTGTACAACAAAATGAGTCCTTTACTGACCCCTGTTGACCATTGTCTGGACTGCTTCTTATGCAATACATAGCTCAAACCTGTAAGCTTTTAGGGTTTCTTTCGTAAAATCTCTGTTTAATTACAAAAATACTGTGATTTACACAGCATTTTAAGCATTTTGTTACATAAATTGAGGAATTAATATATGACAACAAATTCAGCTGTCATCTTGCCTGCAGAAATATAATCTTTCTTCACAGTGACCTCAGTGTGCTACTGACAGTATATGTCAATCTGTCAAACTTTCTTGCAGGGCAAAACTACTGTGATGTGAATAACGGAGGCTGCACTCATCTGTGTTTAGCGACGCCAATTGGCCGTTCCTGTAAATGTCCGGACAATGCAGTGGGAGTGGGCTGCATTGAGAGAGATGGGTACTAAAAAATTAAGAATAACACTGTTTGGGCTTGTTACCACACATTAGGAGCCACTCAGCATTAACTATAGCAAACTATAGCTGCTGAAAATGCCACTGATAAGATGAATTGAAAGTTACCGTGCCTTGTATTTTTTATGGTGCCTTTTAAAAAACACATTTTTAGTATTGTAAATAAGCAAACACTATTACCGTATGTTTACTGTCTCCTGGTGCACATGAACTGAGAATAAAGCTCAAGGGATAAGTAATTTAATGTGAAATTATTACAGTTATGTCTATGACGTCTCATGTCATCTGTGTTACACTGTGGGTGGCATGTTTGAAACAAAAGAAAGACTATTGGAAAGAGACTCTTCTGTATTATGGCCAGTTGTATGGGTTACATGCTGGACAGCAACCGAATAAACAATTTTCTAACATGTTTGTCTTCTTTGAGTGTATTTATGTAACACACATACAGGAGTCTCCAAACCTTATCTCGGGACCTACTATTGGCTCTTCAAAATAGTTCCCCTAACGCGTCGCGGTCCACAAAAGTTTGATTAATCCAATTTGATTACTGTACTTGTGAGACAATTATAGGCCTGCACAATTATTTCATATTAGCTGCACTTCCTATGTTACATACATTATTGTGTAAGGTAAATTTAGTTGTAGTAAGTAGTAAGAAGAGACCAAAATCAATTCCTCTCTTTAATATAATCTTGGTCACTAATAGTGTATAGATTGAGCTCTCTAAATTTCTTAGTTACTCAAGAATCCTCAACGTGCTGCATTTATTTGGCCAAAGTAACTCCCAGAGTAAAAATAAAAGTTAGATTCCTGCAGTATTAACATCTAAAAATGTAGACCTAAAGACAGCCTGATATTTCAGGGTCACGTTGTCACTATAGTATCCAATAAGCTAATGGAATAGAATAAATCAACTTGTCGTAATGACTAGTGCGACCTCTAGTGTATCAAAACTGCACTTAATCCATTACTGTTTTTACGAAGCACTAGGGGGCACTAAAGTACCACTGCAGTTTTGATACCAAGAATTGCAGTTTGCAGGGATGACAAATAAACCAATCAGAATAAATGAAGATACGCTTTATCTTATAATGTATCTATACTGTAAAATGTGCTATGAACTAAGCCTAATGGGCATATGGTACAAAGGAGGGAAAGACCCAAACTATTTTTACCTTTTAAAGACCTGATTGAAGTATGCATTATTCATTGTCTAGCCTTTTAATGTATTAAAACCATGGTTAAAACATCACAAGTTGTTGTTGGATAGATGTGACGTTTCCATTTTTCCATCAGTGCTCCGCTCCACTGTTGGCTCCATGGAAAAGGGGGACACCTAAGTACGTCACTGGTGCATTCACGAGGTCTTTGTAAACCCACCCCATCAGCACAATACGCAATAACCTATATACATAAATCATCTTGCCAGCAAAAGACACGCATTCCCTTTATGACACACTAATCTCCTTCATGATCCAAGGTCTATATGGCTCCTCGTTTTCCCCATTTAGTCGCCCATACTCGAACAAAGTGCCATTTTGTGTACGACGCAACACCACGGTGCATTCAAACTAAATTGTTGTTATACAAAATGTACAAGAAGTGAACCTAATGCTGTGTTATAATGCCATGCCCCAGGCTCCCCATCCTCGTGTAGCGCCTGCTGAAAATGGGGCGGGACTGATGCGCCTTACAGACAGCGCTCAGGGCATCAAACTCATTCATTGGTCGCTGCTGTTGTACGAAGGCTAACGTTGTAGCCGCTTTAATTCAAGACAAATACAGGTATGCTTTATCATCATTTCACGTCTTTCTTTTGTTGAAATATATCACTGAAATGCAAAACTTCTTCTCTCGTCGATACGCTTGTTTCCCCTGTAATGGCGTTGACAATGCGGCTTCTTCTTTCCGATAAGATAAATTCAATGTTGACAGCCTGATGCTCCACGAACAGCTAAGCTTGTCATTTTTGCTGATGATACAGTATTTTTACATGCATTGGCCGTTAGTTTCACAGTGTCTTTAAAGCTAAACCATCTCGTGTGTTTTTATATTTATGGGCTAGAAATTGATCAAGCTATAATAAAGCGTTTTAGTTTGATCAATGTTAGCCAGCGAACATGTCAACATGGGATCCGCAGTATTTTCAAAGTATGGCTGTCACATTCTCACTATATATCGTAGTATGAAACACATAAAGATGAAGCAAATCTTGATATCACTTTGTGTAACTAATAGACAGTGATACTGCGAATCTACTGTCAGTGGTAAAGCCTTTAATCCAAAATATTAATTTAGAAAGCGGATGTGTCTTGCCGACTTAGCGCAGCTTTGACGCAGCATCAGAGGCTACAATGCTAACTATCAGGTTGAATTCAGTTCGTGTTTTGTTATGCTAACGCAATCGGGGAAGTTTACTGTGTCACTCAGGCTCGTACAAAACTCTGACAGGGTGGACCACAGAGAGAATCGGTTTCGCAACTCGCCTGCTTTTGCTGACCATTGACATTTGATCATTTCTGTGCAGTGAGAAGTCATAAAAAAGTGTTTCAGCGGCGCATCGTGCCATGGATCTGCTATGACCGAACCCGAGGACCAGTCGTGGCCGCGTATGGTGCGTCTGTTCGGGGCACTTTCAGCCACTTGCAGGAGAAAGAAGGAGAAGACTGCTCGAAGTAATTTGTTATTGCTTACATCCTCAACGCCCTGAGAGGTTTTCTGACTGGGCGAGGGAGGACATGGCCAGCCTACAGCAAACAGACCTGTCATATGCTTGGGAGAAGTATATGGATTGCAGACTTCAAGGAGCTGATCTGCAGGTAGGATGGAGCAAGTGCCTGACTCTGGTGCTCATGCTTTTATACTGTAGCAAAACACTTGGTAGAGTCAGAGTCATCTATGCTTTTGGACTTTCTGTTTTGTAAAGTGCTGGAGAAAAGTAGTTTATCACAAACAACAATGCAAGTACTGCCCCAGAGGATTAACACATTTAAGCATTCACATGACTAGACTGATACCCTGTTGGCATAGTTGTGCCTGTATCACCAGACCACCCCATAGACTATTAGTCTGTGTGGAGATTTGTCTGTAATTGGGGATAAGGCATTAAGTTTTACGTCTGCTCTAACATGTGTAGATAACTGCCGGCAAATGACAGTGGTTCGATTGACTGAATGTAGCCAGAGCATAACGCAGCCCAAACTTGGCTCTTCAAGGGGTGGACTGCGGAGACATAAGAGATGTCTTCTTTTGTTTCAAATGTGCTCTAAATAGACCGCCAATAGTTGGTAGAGAGATCAAATCAGTTAGGACAATTCAGCTCTTATTTCTTTGCATATGAGCTATTTTCATGCAAAACGATATTGCATAACTTTCAAGGTTCATTTAGGCAGACGCTACAATTAGAGATGTCAATTTTATTGTTCTATTCTTTCTACTTTTCAGTTGTCTTACTTATTTCATTGGTCTGTTTTTGTCCTATATGTTCTTGTCAACTGCATCTACACTATGTGCCCAGGACAATTTTCCCTAGAGGGACAATAAAGTTTGATTCATTCATTCATTATTTCCCCAGACTGCTCATATCCATGTTGCTTCTCATGTTTCATTGTTTACAATTGTGTCATAGTCAAGGAGGCACAGGAGGATTCAAGCTGTCTGTGGCAGTTTGTTATGACGTTATGATGGGGAAAGACGGACAACAAATGAAAGTATCCGAGGTTGTGGACAAGCACAAGTTTCCTCTCATCAATCGTATCATGCTTTTTTAACATTTCAAGACAAAATGAACATAATCAAGCTATGTTGTGACCAATGGAGGTTTGCATCTTGAAAGCATTGAAGGGCATTTTTTAGTTTATTAGTGAAGTGGCTGTGCCTAATATATTAATACATTGCTAGTGTACGCAAATATAGCTTTTTATTAATATGTTATTGTTGTTAATGCTTTCCTCTCAAGTTCCATTTAACATACACACATAAAATAAAACAATAAGAAAATTGACTCCAAACCAGGTGCTGGGGCCGATTTAAAAAGCCCCAGCCATGACGACAATTACAATGATAATATGGCCAGGGTTGAGATTGAGATTTCCATAGATCTTCATTCATTACTTGCCCTATACCCAACTGTGGATAAATATTCTAAAGTTTTGTCTGACATGAATGACTTCTTGTATGTCACTTAATGCCTTTGTCCAGCCAGTCTAATGACACAATTGTTGAGAACATGTCGGTGCTTGTTTTGAAAGAGGGACGTTAACAAAATAGTCACTGTTTGTTTTTGTATTGCACTGAACCATTGGGAAGACTGATTCTTGGCTATGTATGTGACAGTTTGATTTTCAAACTAATTAGTGTGCAACCAATTAAAACAGCATATCAAATCCTGAGGACGATTAATAACAGCGTTTCAAACGTATCAGATATTGTGAATTTGACTTTTAAAAAGCAGTAGATGGAATGTCTTGGGGCACCTTTTTGATGCTGAAAGATCTGGTGTAACATTGAATTTATTTGACCTAAGAGTAGAACCAATGACGTCTGTATATCTAAATAAGTAGCATTATTTATATTTCAAATCCTTTGCTTGTACAGGTTGGTCTCTGCTCTCTCCATCTCTGCACTATCAGATCGAACAGCTGCCAGATCACGGGACTTGGATTAGCGTCACAGCCCGAGAGCTTTTTTCCCCCCTCTCCACTGAAATAAGCTGACTTTAGCCTTCTATGATACTGTAATTCATTCAAAGATTCAGCTATTTTTCAGTTGATAGATGCAGAGGAGGCACGATTTGCAGCTTTATTATTCAATAGTCGTTCATCATGTCATAGCATTGTGTGATTCATTGTACTGTGGATATTCAGTTGTTTACCAAGTGGTCACTTTATAGACTGTAGCATGATTTATCCATTCAGGGAACTCTATATTTTGCCAGTTTGCTTCATTTCCCTTTGTTTCATTCGTTTTCCAATGTCAATGCTACTCTGTTTAAAGTAACGGTGGCGTTCATTTGGTCTTCTTGCATGTTACGCTCCTGCCACCCTTTCCTGCGATCACACCACCCGCCGGACGCAACAGACGCCTTCCTTTGCTCTCATCAGCTAAGTTTCACAGTCGATGTGTGAATGCTGTAGAGCTGCAGCCGAGATTCTACTTCTGCAGCTCTTTATGTTTTATTCTCTGCACCTGCACACTCCACTTCACCCCTTTTCCCAAAACGCTGCCGTCTACCAGCTGGTTATTTTTATACATCTCCTACAATACAGTAACCAAGGTCATCCGCAGAGACGGCATCTTAGATTTTGTTTCATCTTTTTCCAAGTCTAGAAAACGGCATTGATGTGCCAAGCATTTTGAGTATAACATGAGTGTATAGCAAGGACGCACTTCATACAGCCAGAGTCAGTGGGTCATTGTAGAGAGATACTTTTTTGCACTTCTGTTCAAAAAGAGAAGGTTGTCTTCTCACACAGAAAAGTTTCCAAAACATGGGAGTTAAGTAAACTCGTATGACCCCATACTCATTGCTGACTGTCTGTTTCTCACATAAACTTATCCTTTGTGCCCTAAAATACTCCCTTTTGCTACTCAATCGCTCAATTTTTCTTTTACAGAAAAGAGCGATTAGAGTCGTCAGTGGAAAAGGATACAGAGACCATACTAATCCTTTGTTCATACAACTAAAAACGCTTAATTTAACGAATTAGTAGAGTTTAATCTACTAAAAGTCATGTATAAAGCTCATCTGGAAAATTTGCCAAACAATTTGCAAAACAGATTCACTAAGAGAAAAAGTAGATATGATCTAAAAGGTACTGAGCTTTTTACAAAACCCAGGTTTCAATCGGCCGTAAAGGAAAGATGTATATCAATCAATGGTGTCGCTCTGTGGAACAGTCTTGATTGCAAAATTAAAACTTCTAAGTCCATTTACGTGTTTAAGAAGTATGTTAAATTATCAATGTTACAGAAATATGATACTGCGGAGTAGCAGATCAACTTTATTTATGTATTTTTGTGTTTTGATGTCTTGGACGAAAAAGATGGCTGCATGAGACAGCTTAAAAGTTAAATGAACTGTAAATGATTTTGTGTTGATAGGGGGCAGACATGATAGTTTTTACTTCTTTCTGCTCCTTTTCATTCATGTTAAATGCTGTTGTTGCATTTGTTTTTAAATGAATGAGAAAAAAAAAAAAAATGAAAATGAGTTGGCCAGTGCTGGTTTTAGAAACAGGTTTTCTGAAGAGGGTTATTTAAAAGTAGGTAAATTAAACTGAAAGTCGATGCTTGCTATTTGATATACAGCTTTGCACAATGTTTACTCAAAAATGTGGCAACATTTAGCAACACAAACACTGGCATTTCCAAAGAAGGTCCTATTTGCAGAGCGCTATGCAATGATTAACCATTATGATCACTTGGAGAGCTGTCTACATAGTTATCCATCTACAACGATCACGGTTTTATTAAAGGTTACATGGAAATATGTCAACGACATGCTGCCACTTGCTTTGTGGCCGTTTTGGTTTCACTCTGAGGTAACAGGATGTTTCAGAAGCCTCGACAGTTTGGGCTCGCACTTCATATTTGAGCCGAACTGATTTGACCTGACTGCATCCCGTCTGTGTTTTTCTTATTGTTGTTGGATTTAACTTTTTATTCAGTGCTTTGTTTGCAAGGATGTCCGTTACATGAAGATTTGCTGCTGCTGTAAGTAGAAAAACCTGTTGTCGTCTTGTGGGTTGGTAGCATAGCGTTACTTTTCCTGACACAGGAAATTCTAATAATTTCTAATCATTATTATTATTATTATTATTATTATTTTATTTTAAACTTATGTCTGACCAATTTTCTTGGTCTTTAGCTGTCTAAGTCCACCTCTGTATTCTGTATTCTGCATTCCTTCTTTGGTAAAAGCCAGAATTCTTGTCTAAAGGAGATTAAACCTGTCAAGCGTAGCATACTGTAAATGTAGTGAATACCAAGCAAGGACTCAGAAGTACAACCATTGGGAGGTGCTACAGAAAAGGTTTTATTTATTTAAGTCGAACACTTGAAGGGCTTTAAATATTGTTGTTATTCTCTACAGCAGTGGTTACCAAATTGATGCAAGATGACTTCAAGATATAAGAAAATGTTGTTGTGTTTAATATGATTTTTATTCATAAACAGCATGTGAATTGAGGTCAAATGCCTAAATAACCTACCTAAATAAATATGGTTGGTCACATATTTTGGAATGTTTTGCCACTTCAAATTCCTCAAAGAATGCTATTATTATTTTACAGTTGTGGGAACCTCTGCACTATAGTACTAGAATAGTGCTGGAATATTCTGACCTGCTTTAGCTCATGTATGCAGCGTTTTAGGAACACAAATGCATTTGAGTTAAGATGAATGTTGTGGAGGCTTTATGGAGAGTTGCAGGGTCAAAGCAGTGCACATTATGAAAGGTGGTCGGGAGTGCTGCAATGGGTCCAAGAAACGTTCTTTAAAATAGTAACTAAAATCAGGTGCTCTTTCAGGATGAAAAACAAAATGAGTAAAAGACTTGCCTCAAATAGTGGAGTACATGTGGCAAAAATCCGAGGCACGATAACAATAAAAGTCCTTTATTGAGAGGAAGTAGGCGTGACACACTCACTGTGACCCTTACATACTGTGAACTTGTTTTATACTGTGACTTGGTCCATAATGTCATGTGCGTGTTTTCTGTCACTTATATGCCCGTTTTTGTGCCACACCTCCTGTTTGTGTGTGTGAGTGTATTGTACATTTTTTGCTTTTCTTTTTCTTGTGGTCAGCTCACGTGACTGATCACGTGATGCTGCAATCAGGTACTTATAACACCTGTGTTTCCATTACTTTTTATTGCCCTGAAGAAGACCAGTTTGTGGTCGAAACGCGTTGGCGTGTCCCTCTCAATAAAGGCAAGGCAAGGCAAGGCAAGTTTATTTGTAGAGCACAATTCATACACGAGGCAATTCAAAGTGCTTCACAGTTGCAGAAAAAATTACAAGAAAACAGTTAAAATCAATCACTAAAACAACAACACAAAGTTAATCAATGACAGTAAAAGGCAAGAGTGCAGATAAAATACTTTCAGTTTTTGGACTTTTATTGTTATCAGAGTGCCTCGGATTTTTTGCCACATGTACTCCACTATTTGAGGCAAGTCTTTTACTCGGTGCACATTATGGTTTGGTGTTTCTCCTAAAGCAATTAAATCTAATTGTGTGTGTGTGTGTGTGTGTGTGTGTGTGTGTGGATCAAATTCCACAGTGGACCTGAGTGGAAACAATAATTGCTGCTACAATAACAATGATGTTGCTGACTGCTTTGATCTGGTTCGGCATGGTTGATCCTCTGCTGTTGCCACTACTCGAAAAACGTCCATCAAAGTGCAGAGACATGATAAGAAGTCAGTTTGACTTTTCCATTTTAGTCACACATCGCCTCACGTCAGTCTGGGTTTACGCTTCTTAACAAACTTGCCCTCGTCATGGTTCGCCTTCAAATGTTACGATCACATGCCTCACAACGGACTTCTTTTCCTGTACTTTTAGCTGATCAAAATATACTGAAGTGGAAGGACAAAAAAAGTTATGACTGCATAAGAAGTTTGAGGAATATAGAAACTTGAAATGCAGTTTAACACATATCTGAAAGATGCACTTCTGTTTACTGTTGAATCGTAACCACACCACCTCGTTTCACATCTTCTTTTACTGTATTTACGTACTTCTTTATATTAACTTCTGTTTTTGAGCTTTATATTATACTGGTGAGTATTCATAAGAATTACATCGATGTCTCAAAGACGAGCTCTTTACGGAAGGCCTTTTTTGTCGTAATTATTATTCTCTTCTAGGGCTGGGCGATATATCGATATTTACGATATATCGATATATTTTTAAATGAGATATGGAATTGGACCATATCGCGTATATCGGGATATTTCAAATTCAGATAAGTTACTAAATTAACAAGAAGAAACCGGTAATCTCAAGCTGATTTTTAAACTGAGCACTTTATTTTGTGATCTCTTTAGATATAAATGCTGCCCTCAGATAAAGATTGACCTATTTTATTGGCTATTTTTTATTAAGACATTTATTTATTCAAATGTGCACCTTACGGGGCGCTGTTATACAGTGTTTATGTTTACATTTTTATAGTGAGTTTTCAATAAAACTACTCGTATTTGACTTTGACTTAACATTTCATTTCACTGTTCTCACTTTGCGGAAAAAAATATCGGGATTATATCGATATTCAACCAAAATATATAGGGATATGACTTTTGGTCCATATCGCCCAGCCCTATTCTCTTCCCATTCTCTGTTCCTCAGTTGCCCTGGCGCTAACTGACGGAGATGTGGCGGCTAATTTAACAGCCTCTCCTTAAACTACATTCGCATTTACAGGCAAAGTGAGTGTCTTTCCCCAGGTTTAACACTTAGTTTGTACTCCAGTTTGGTCTTTGTTCTGAGCCCGCTCCTCTCCGGGGCTGTTACGGACGATTGGCTCTATGGTTGAATTATTCATTCGTGAGTCACCCTCCGACCGCTGCTCAGTCTCAGCTTTTTCCATGTGCTGCCATGTTTTTAAACCAGACCTTTTCCTCCAAAGCGCAGATTCAGGGGTCCGCAGGGAATTTAAGATTGCGACAAGCTTTAGGCGTTGTATGTTGTTGTCATTTTACAACTACAGTAGGTTGCGTGTGGTCACAAGCATAAGACACAATGAAAGTGAGACATTTTCACTTCCTGCAGCGGTACCGTGCTGCTGCAAAGGTCAGTGTGTGACAAACTGCGAACATGACACTCACACAAACAACAAACGGGCCTTTTCAAGACTTCCCAGGCTTTTCTGATACTTTGGAATACTGTGCAGCTCGGTACATTGGATTTTTGACATTGTGACACCCATTCTCATGTCGGTGTCTTCAGTATTCCTTATTAAAATTAATTGCCTCGGACGCCAGGACCAGCCGTCAAAGTAGAGGACATCTACAAGCACAAATCAGCAATCAGCCGTGTTTGGACAAGATTAGCCCAAATTTAATATGGTTCTTTGGACAGGTGTTTTGTTGCTTCAGGCTAAGAAATTAACCATGATGAGATGTAAATACAGTGTGATATTTTTGCATAAGGCCATATTTGCAACCAGTGTTGGGGGTGACGAGTTACAAAAATGTATTACTTTTTTCTGTAACTAAGGAAAATAATGGTACTTACACAAAATACTGTAATATATTAGTCATTGCAATTCAAGTAACTCGAGTTACAAGTGCATTTAAATGTATAAACAAAACAAATCCAAACTCTCAAAGAAAATGCAGCACCAAATCAAGTTGTAAGTGTAAGATCTGCAGTTGCGTGTAGCTAATGTCATCAAAACAAAAAACAAGAGAATAGGGAAAGTAAAGGAAAAGGAAATCCTTGACTGCACTTTTGCTCAATGGTATTGTCAGGGTGGCCAGTTCTTCAGTATTCTTACTATTTTCACTTTATATTTTGCCAAAAGTAACTCAGAGTAGTGAAATTCAGCTGGGGCTGAAACAACTAATCGATTAATCGACGACTAATCAATTATTGAAATAGTCGACAACTATTTAGTAATCGATTAATCGTTTTCTGGTTCACACAGACTCAAATAGAGCTAAAATTACATGAAAATGTAGTATTTTTGATGAAAACCTACTTTGTTTTATAGTTAGGGTCTGTGGTGTTTTGTACATTGTAAATTTCATGAATATCTGTCTGTGTCTCATCCAATCAGAAGCAGAATTATCGCTAAGAGGCGCCATTTTAGCTTCATGTGATGAAAAAAAAATTGAAAAAATAACATTTTCATACACCATTTACAGCCAATCGATTTAATTGTAAAAATAATCGATAGATTAATCGATTACAAAATAATCGTTAGTTGCAGCCCTAAATTCAGCTACATTTTTGAAAGAGTAATATGTAATACAAAATATAATATATTTTTAAACTAACTACTAATACAGAATATATTACAATTTATAAAGTAACTTGCCCTACTCTGTTTACAACTGGAATCCCATGTTTGACGTAAGGTCTTTGCAATATGCTGTTTGTTTGTTTGTTTTTTACCATTGTGGCGTAATCGTGATCGGGATTAGTCAGTGCTTTTACATTTTGATATAATTTCATCTTCCTCATCATCTTTTATCATCTTTACCATCTTTATCATCACCTCATAATCTTCTTTCCTCTTCTTCCTACCTCTTCTTCTTTCTTTCTTTCTTTTGTTTGTTTCTTGCTTCTTTCCCAATCCAACATGTATCTCGGTGCTTTGCTGCTCTTTGCCCCTATTTTTGTGAGGAAATGCAAAACATCATGATGCTCATCACCCAAATGTCAAATTAGATCAGTACAGTGCACTCTTACAGGAAAATAACATTGCATAACCGCGCTCCGAGTCCCGTCTCTCACGAGTCCCGAGGTCACATTGCCTATGCTGTTTCTGCCAAGTCTCGCTTCACCCGCTCGTCCAGAAAGAGCTCGGTGAGACCGGCGGTGGGTCCAGTCTGAGGATGACTCAGCCTGTGCTCGCTCTCATGACTAGTCAACTCATGACCGCCATGTTGGACCGGGACACAGCCGAGAATGGATGCTGTATTATATTTTGTTAAAATTAATGCCACCTATTGCTCTTAGTGGTTGTGAATGACTTGAGCTATTGCCACTGCTACTATTGGCTTTGAGCGGTGTATAAGTATGTAGACAATGATTACGAGATGTACGTTCTTGCTAACATTCAATATTACGACATTAGTAATCACCAAGACGATTTTGTCCAGTATGCGGTTTTTATCTTTGTTACAGCACAATTCAGTTTAGTGCAATTATCCACTTAAGCCTTAATCTGTTTTAAACTGGTCAGGAACTTTAATTAAACATTTACTTATGAGAGTGACCTACATTTCTTTATTGTCTCATTAATATCCCTGCAGGGCACCATATCTGTCACTAGTGCAATTTAGAACATTACGACACTCTTTATAGGCGGTGTTACTATCTTTTATGATTTTAAAGTACTATGCTGGTAATTTGCCGTTTTTCTTTCTTCCTGTTGAAGACCTCAATCTTTGATCCTCACTAGCATATATTTTAACCCATGGTTTATGGGTGCTATGTGCCAACATGTGTTACCTAAAAGCTGCTCAAAAGTTATAACTTGCTGAACATGTCTATCGTCTAGACCTGTGGTTCTCAACTGGTGGGTCAGGACCCAAACGTGGGAATTTAGCAGACCCATCGTCAGTGAGTCTTCAGGCTTTTCCAGAGAACTATTTTTCAAAATCCAACTCCTGAAAAAGTAGGAAAACATAACCTGAGTCTGTTTAAAAAAATGTGTAGTTTGTTGTTTTGATCCTTCAATGCTTAAATCACTGCAATAAACTATGGGGAAATCCAGTTTTATATTATATTGTGTGTGTGTGTGTGTGTATATATGTTTAATTTAACAGATTAAACTGCACTGTGTTTTATGGGTTGGATTAAATATTTTGTGAGCATTTCTAAACTTTTTATATTTTAATTCCCTGTGCTTTTAATAATCCCAGACAAATCGATTTGAAGATGGTTTACACACAGCAAAAGATTTGGTCCACATTCAGGCTTTTTTGTCTACATCGTGTCAAATGCAGAATCACTGATGCATGTTTTCCTGAAATGAGTGAGTCAAAGACTTAATTGCCCTGTGATGGAAAGGTCATCTCTTTATTTTGATACAAAATCGCCTTTTTGGTGCTCCGTGGCACATTGATTTCCCTCCCAAGTCGCCTGCCTAATCAGTATTGGCAGTCTCTCCATTATCAAATCACCCCGGCCGGTTTGTTCTGAGTGCATTGTAATTTTGGATTAAGGCTGAAGAAAGGGAAAAAACAACCACATAGCTAGAAGTTTTGTGTTATCACGAAGCACTGCATTTTCCTTTTGTCATTACTCGCATAATACAAGGACACACATAACCAGTCATTAACAAAGCCCGTTTGAAGATGAATTTTACTCCAGGGCATAAAAAAACGTTTTGTCTACAATAGAGCTTTGATTATCCAGCCCACTCAGCCCGTTTTCCTTTTATTCCATCTGTGGCTGCTTTCATCGCTTTAACCAATATTTTTCACGTTTCTGTTTTCTGTTTGTGCTTTCCTGTGTTTGTCATGATTCATCCCCTTCTTTTTCTTTCCCCTCTCTCCACCTCCGGTGTGATGTTGTTGTCCAGCCCCCCTGCTGTGCGTTGACCCCCCTCTGTCCGCTCTATCCATCCACCCACCTCCCCATGATCCTCTCTGCTCCCTCCTGACCACGGTGAGTCTGGTCCAATCTATGCACCAACACTCACAACTGAATTGACAAGTAAACAATGCCTATAATAACACAAGTGTTTGGGGATTTGTAACCTTTGTAAGTTGCAGACATAATGGTGTAATACATGTTGTTCTGACACTTTTGACGAAGGAAGGAAAGAACTTTTGAAACCATGTGTGCACACACTAAACTTGCATGCATTGTTTATGCAAAATATGCATTGTTCCTTAGTAATATGCACTTGCTTGAATCACAGTGTACATGTTTAGAGACATTGTGCTAATAGAGACAAGTGTCTAATATTAGTGATATGTCAAATATCACTTATTGATTTGTAGCTCATGCCCATTTGTGTTTCTTGGTTACAGACAATTAGAGCTGGGTAGCGTGAAACGATACCGGTATGGTATTAAGGAAAACAAATTTTGGTACTACTGGTATCGAAGAAAAAATTAGTTCATATTATCATTACTAAACCAGTTCATTGTATTGTGTGTTCTGTGAGTCACATGTACTGTAGTTGGCCTAGATTTAAAACCAAACTATTTTCTGGCATAAGACGCTTCAGTACACGCTATAGGATTGTTTTTAATTTGGCTAAAGGCCTATAATAACCAAAGGAGGGAGGGAGGAAGGAATTTTGAGTCTGTACCATTGGACCAAGTGGCTCACTCCAGGACTTTACTCCCAAGAACAAAAGATGTTGAATACTATAATTCTCTTTTTGCTTTTTCAATGCATCTCAATTCTTTCATTTATTTTTGTAATGGAGCTTGAGTAATATGGCTTCATTGATTATGAAAAATGTGAATTGAATATGTATAATACTTAAAATTGCTTTCAGTATGTTCTGGATTTATGAACTCCATACTTGTAATTAATAGTCACCATGAAGAATTTTGACTTCTGTTGGTTCCTCTTTGATGCCACACGTAAAGCCATCCAGCTTTACGTGTGACCCAGACCTTTAGACGCCTCATTCAGGGATCAGAGCGACTGAGGCAGCGGTGTCCGATTAGCCGCGGCTCCTTTCTGTGTCTGCTGAGGTTTGATGGGCAAGGGATTATGACATCACACGTCTGCCAGTGGCATTAACACACTATCCTGGATCAGTGACGCAGTTAAGGACATCAGTTGGCTGTGAAGAAAGTCCACAGTGCCAGCATCATCTGTGGTCAAGCATTTGAGATCTGAGGTTACAGACTGACCACATGGACAATACAATCAAAGTTAGGATGCAATGAGTAAAAACAGCTCCTTTCCACATGCAAATAAACACAAACACAAACAAAAGTTGCAAAATACAGAAGGTCATTCAAGGCCTTGACTGGCCAGAGTCCCATTCTGAGAGAGTGGGAAACCGTCATTGCGAACTAATATAAAACTTATAACATAAAGAGGATTACTCGTCACTAAGGATATAAGTTGAACAACAAAACTGTGTAGATGTGGAGGGTTAGCCCTGTGTGAGCTGGGATTTTAATCAACGATTTAATACTGGTCTGATCATGTTGACTAAACTTTTCTCTTATTTAAAAGTAGGACCATATTGTTAACATAGGATTGTGTGTGGAAATAAGAAATAGGCCGCATGAGCTGTTAGCAGGGATAGGCAATAGGTACAAAAATGTATACCAGACCGCGATTTTGATTTTCTCACGATTTCATGTGCACTTAAAATCCTTATATTGCTTTTAAGAGGTAAATGCGGCCGTCTGCTACCTCCTCATACTTCACTGTGGGTTAGTTAGTTGAAGTAAGAGTTCAGTGCATTTCTTTGGCTGGCCGCCCTGATTCACACAGCCATCTGAGAAAGTGATTCATCCACCGAAACATTGGAACAAACATAGATTCAATGAATCCTCATGAATAATCAGAATCAATACAAAATAAAACCTTTTGTAGTTTGTTTTTCTGTGTTTTATCTTCTGCCTGTAGAGGGTGCTCCAGGCCAATTTGAAATCCTGACCAACACTGTTCTTGCTCAGAAATAAAATTGAAAATATAGCTTTACCGGCACTGTTGGTAGTAGTCTGATTTAGTTGGAAGGATTTGAAATGTCAACAATTAGTAGCCCTGTCTCCAGTAACTCACACTGCAGTCAGTGGCTTCACGAACTGTAATGATATTAGCTACATCACTAACTAAATCAGTGGGGCGTCATGTGTGACAATTATGAAGACTTACTGGAAATTCCCAACATTGTTTCCCTTCCGGACATTGCGGTGTCATGCGATGGGCTGTTTGGGGATGTTTATATGTCAGCCTTTTTTCTTTTTGGATTTTACCGTCTGTTTCTACTGAGTGAATTTGTGGTTTTCTCTTGTTTTTCTTCCCAGGTCACGCTGCAGTGTCTGGAGAATTTCCTTTGTCTTTTCCACTACGTCCAGCATCTCCCCAACCAAACCAAAGATGCACTGAAGTTCTGGTATGTATGCCTTTTGATTTGATTGTTTACAACTGCACAATGTGGGAAATATGCGTGGTTGTGAATTACAATTTTTGCGGTTAGCTTTGCATGTTTGCTTTTTAATCAAGATTCAGCGCATCGGCTGCTGCTTTTGGGCCATTCTAAACTTTGAAAAATGTAAATACTTCAAATTTGCTTGTATGGTCTACAAAATACTCAATGGACTTGCACCACCACCATTAAGGGAATTCGTAAAATTGAAATCCTCTTCTGGCAGAGCCACTCGGTCTATGGTTCGAGGAGACTGTGAAGTGCCCTTCAGACATACCACCTTTGGCCAGACTGTTCTTTCAGTCAGGGGCTGTAACATCTGGAACAGCATCCCTCTCACTATAAGAGAATGCCCCACGTTTAACACATTTAGGACTCAATTAAAAAATTGGTTGAAATCCAATCAACGATGTGCTCATTAGACCCTATACAGATCTCCTGGTGCAGGACTGAGCCAAGTGTCAGGATCCTCTGCATAGATGTTGCTTTGTAAATAATAGTTGTACATATTTATCCTTATGTTTGTTTGAACTGTATGACCTGCCCTTGCACTAAAATCTCCATTCTATTGTGCAAGTCACAGAACGAACATTCAGATGTTATTAATGTATGAATTGTATCAACATTAGTTATGTAAGTATGTAGCCTCAACTTTTAAATTGTTTTATGTTTTATAATTGTTGTTGGCATTATACACCTTACCCAGGGACAACAGTTGAAAACTAGCTTTGCAGCTAATACTGACACATTTACAGAAATGTTCATTAATGTGTACTGTCCCTGTCAAATAAACTAATAAAAATAATAAATAAAAAAATGTTCAGGAGCCAGTTTGCTTTTTTTAAATTATAAACTTTCCTCTCCTGGAGACAAATTGCCTAATATAAGTTGTTTGAATATTGCACTGATCAAACTCCATAGATTTATATGTAACTTCGAAGGCCAATGCATTTTTCTTGCATTGTGGCGACATCTCCACATAAGTAGCACCTGCAAATGACAAATAACTGAATGATTTTTCAATATCCATGTTCTTCTATTCACCTGCAGTGCCTGGTCTTAAGCATGACTCTCTTTTGCCAATTAATTCCAGTCTTTTAAGGATCTCTCTGGAGTGAAAGGCTTCTCGTATTATGCAATCATGCTGCATTAGCGATTGGAGGACCCCGGCTGCATACATTTCCATTCTGATGAGGGAAAGTTGCGGGACATTAGCACCTTTAGAGCCTCTTGTTTGTATTCAGCTCTGTTTAAGTAGTTCACGCACTCTGCACCTGGAGTTTGCCGCATTAACATTCATGAAATATGGCGTGCTTCGGCTGAGTGCTGATGAGTTTGGACAGCGTTAGTTAAAATGTTCGAAAGGAGAAGCTCTTGTGTCCAAACAGAAAACACTGACGGTTCTCTGTAATGAAATGCCTTTTTAATGAGCTGCTTTTTCGCCGACCGTTTGGTTTGAAGATTGTGGCTAAGTAGCAGTAGCCGCAATGTCGTTCACACTGTGTCTGTGTGAGATTCCAGTGGGTGCTCCTGTTTCATGCACAAGAGGCTCATCCTTTAGCAAATAACTCCTCGCCAAGGTCCGGAGTTGGTGTTCATTAGTCTGCTCCTCAGGAAGGACACTCTGCTGTGATGGGCCATTTGAATTGATGATGTAACCGTCTCTCAAACCAATGGCAACTTCTGATTTTCCCATTCAAAACCTATTTTAAAAGTACTTTTAATCGAAATAAAGAACTACACGGACTCAATAAAAGACCTAACCAGCAAAAAAGCAATACACCTCTGCAACTCGAAGAACTAATGTCTCAATAATAGGTTGTGTTCATGGTCTAGAAAGTGATGTCATGGTGTCAGGTGGACGGCGGGGGCTATTGCAACTCTGTGGGAGAGGTGCAGTTTTTGTGGTTTGTGGTCTCCGGAATGAAAATTGACAAATGTTTTTCCTCATCGGTGTTTGGAAGTGATTTGAATTTACAAACCTGCCATATTGTTTTTGTGGATTCGAGTCCATTCTGCTGGACAGCGTCGCGCTCATGTCTTTGAATGTTGTGTCTTTTGGACGCCTTTCAGAGGAAGTAATTGTACATTGGGTTGTAAGTGCTGACAGAGAGGACGGTGAACTTTGGGACGGTTTTTGTTTCAGTGCTGACTGAAATACTGACAGTCAAAAATCTGCGGTGTGCCAGCTACCATGGAATTTTCATTTGTCCTCCGACTCAATTTTGAACTGTGGGCTTTCTGGAGTGTTGTGATGTCATGTGAACACAACCTATTGTTGACTCTACAGATTGTTTTGTATCTTTTTTTTTTTTCTTTTGAATTTTATTGTAAGTGCTTAACTCTCGATGCCCCACAAGAATCGAAATTAAATGTCTGTCTATGTACATATGTATTTTATGTATATGGATTGTAAATAAATACGAACACATTTATTCTCTTAATGATGGATGTAGCTGTTAATTGACATCCTGTCCAGCTGATTTGCTGACAGATTTCTAAGAGTTAAGTTATACCTCTTAACCTCTTACCTCGCGCTTTAACCGAGTGCATTTTCTCCAGTTCGGCTTTACCCAAATCTAAAAGCTTCTCGACTAGAAGAGCAACCGTGCCTTATCTGAAAGGTAAGACCTGCGTTGTCGATAGGGATGTCAAGATTAACCGGTGTTACGATTACCGCGATTATAAAAGGACGCGGTAGGTTATCCGTAAGAATTTCAGAAGCCACGGTTTACCGCGGAAATGTTTCACGCTGACGCACGAGCCGCTGCACGACATAAACAGCGTAAACCCTCCGGTAGTTGAGCACGGCAGAAGGACGCTCTCCTCCCGTGTTGTGTCCACCCAAAAACGATTGAAGTCAGCAGAGTGGGACCTCTTTAGGATCCAAAACCTGACCAAGGCGTTGTTGTTGTTGTCGATGGACATTCGTTATGCAAACCCTGTCTCAGAAAGTTGCAGCAAAAGGCGCTGATATCGGCTACGTCGAATATAAACAACATCTTGGAGATAATCCTTCACTGTAAATGTCCAGGTCAAGGTAACCAACTGCATAATTCACAAAAAGTTGTCCAAATGTTGGGAAATAGCCACAACTGGCTCAGGATGTAAACAAAAAGCTAACGCGCTCCGCTCTGCTTCAGCGTAACAGAAAGAGAAGTGAAACCGCGCACATGTGGAAATCAGCTGTTCAAAAGAGTCTCTTTAGTCATTTTGTAAACACGTTTCATTCTCTGTTCATCAAAACATCTGAAAAATAATTAAGCAGCAGCAGAACTTTTGAGAACAGGAAACCTAGCCTAGCTTGTGGCCTAATAATATATAGTAAAATAATTATGATAATTATGGTCATTATAATGAAATAAAGTTGACATTGCTTTGTATTATTCAATGGCCTATTTATTTTAATGCAAACAATCTTAAAGCATTTTTCATTTTTAGAAACCGTGAATGTTTATAAGTTCAAGTATTAAAAGCTTTTTAAAGAGAAAAATGAAAATATCAGTTCTTTCCTTTCATTCGGTCGATAATCGTGAATAATCGTAAAATCGCAATATTTTCTTTCACAATAATCGTGACTCAAAAATTGAAATCGTGACACCCCTAGTTGTCGATTTTGTTGCTTTCTTCATTGCATTTTTACTTGCTTTTTGACACGTTTTTTGCCATGTTTTTGTCACATTTTCGTCCCTTTTCAGTCGTGTTTTTGTCACTTTTTTGATTGTGTTTTTGTGGCTTCTTTGTGGCTTTTTGTCACTTTTTAATGGCATTTTTGTCACTTGTTTGTTGTGTTTTGTGATGCTTTTTTGTTGTATTTTCATCCTCGCTTTTGTTGCTGATTTTCTAGAAGCTTTTAGATTTGGGTAAAGCCAAACTGGAGAAAATGTGCTCGGCTCAGGTGGTTAAGAGGTTAAGCGTTGTTTTTGATTTATGAATCTGTTCGTCTGAAAATAGAACCACTGATAACTTTTTAGTCTACTGCTGAAGGCCTCCGATTTGTATTTGTTGCATAACGGACAGAATCGGAAAGCGTTCCCCGCATTTTCAAAGCTCATAATGCATCGTCAGACCTGTTCCGATGCCATTCTGCGCACAACTGTCTTCATCATGGTGCCATTGATATGTTAGCATGTCCCTGGCCGTGTAAAAACGGTGGCTTGTAACTTGTTATTTTCGAGAAACGCACAAGATTGTTAAAGGCAGTCTTGACGTGTCTTTTCATACATTAATTTCAATTTATAAAGCGTGAAATACCAGTGCCCTAAAGCTGGTAGCCACAATTATTCATATGACCAGTTCAAATGGAAAGATATCATACAATTGCTCTCTTGTGGAAGCAGCAGTCAGATCGTATCTCGAGGATCCTTCAAACGGTGACCTACATAAGCTGCGTTCACTGGACAGACTGTGACATTACATTAACTCCAGTGTGCGGCCACATATTACGCATTTAAATCTCAGCCGCAAATCACACACAGTCACGTATTAAGGATATAATGCTTACATAACTGTGTGGGTTGTGCAAGTTTTTTCATATACCAGATAGTTGTCCATGGAAAGTCTTTCACTCTCGCTGTAAACCATGTGAAAGTAATTATTAAGACAATAAAATAGTCAAGTTGATGAATTAATTGTGGGTTTTTTTTTTTTACGAATCTCTAAATTTCATTGAAAAATTTCCTCTAGACTGTTCCTATGAAATGCTGTTTCTACGGAGTGATAATTGTACAAATGAATGGATTACGCAATTTAATTTATTTTTTATTTACTACTTGATTTAATTTTGATGGAAAATTACAAATGTTGTGCCTCTAATAGCAGAGATTAAATTCAAAATAATCCAGTACTGCTCAGTCACATTCCGCGTTTTGTTTCTTTTGTTTTTTGGATTAAATTAGGTGCTAGTCAGTCAGATTAGGTGTGGGTCAGACGGCAGGGTCCTCCGCAGGTCCCATCGCCATGTGACATCATGTGCTTTCATGTGATACGCTGATCTGCTGCAAATCTGGAAGGCTTCCATTTGAAATTCCAATTTAATGGAATTTGTGCTGCCGAACAGAAAATTCAGTCAGCCGTCGTGAGAGGAGGTATGCGGATAGAGCCGGCCGAGCTGAACTTTAACTCTGGATACACACAACATGACGGGAAGAGAACCTTATTGGGATTACAGACGTTTGGTGAGACGAGGACAGTAGGTTTGTAAAGCTACTGTTGGCAGAAGGCTCTTGTGTCAGCTGGTCATTTTGTTAATATAGAATTGTGGAAAGAGACAGTGGAACTTCCTCTGGGGGATTTTCTCAAAGTGAAGATAACTAACTTTACATCATGGAATTCTAAAGAAACTATCAGGAAAAATTAGCAATGGCGTAAAGACAGAGTTAGTTATTTTTGTAGTAGATTCTTTAATTTGGGAGTTTACATGTGTGGACTAAAGATGCTAACTTTAGCTTTTGTAGTTATTCTTTAATGTGAAACAGATCTCTATCAAAGTGCTACTTAATCATACAATTGCAAGAAAAATTTGAAGTCGATGAGATGTTTGCTTTGAAAGCTGAGTTTAACATTGTGCCGCTGCCGCATAAGCCTTAGGGACACATGGCTGTCAGAAACGCTTGCAGGAGAAAATCTGTTGACTTTATGCTAACTGTGGTTTGTTGACTCTTCATATTGTTACTGGGAGGTTCGTTTGTTGCTTTTTCTTTGTAAGAAAGAGTTGGTGACCTTATCTGTTTGTCTGTTTTACTCATTTGGACCTTTTGTTTCACTATTACTTTCTGTTCTTGTGCTTCTTTTTGAGTTTGTGTCTTTCAGACATTTTTATTAAGGGTGATATCGCTGACATATTTTATAATATCGTTGTGGACACAATATAATTTATGTTATGCTCGGCTCCATTAGAGCAGCATAAACACTGACTAGAACATGGGGACAGGTGCTTGGAAAGTAAAATGAAATAAAGGATGTAAACTGCTTGAGTAGATCATATTATGCTGTTAAAATAAATGAATAAAATATCACTGAATAAATCTTCCCAAGAGGCGTAAGGCTGGTCTTTTTGAAGTAATTTGTCCATTGTCAATTATATCGTCAAATAGATCGTTATCGTGATATAGGTGCATATAGAGTCATAAAGTAAGATTTTGCCACAATACATATACTGTAGTTATGTACTGTAATGTGTTGTGGAATTTCTCACCACTATAAAGGAAAACTTGAAAGTATTTGTCTTATCAAAAGTGTAAGTTTAATTTAACACACATGCGGAGGGCCGCCATACACAAATACAGGTAAGTCCATGATGGCGAGCTCTGAGGAACCAAAGTCTCTCCCCTGGTTATATAGGTACACATGAGAGGCAGTCACAGCACCAAGATGGGATGATGGAGGGAGCAAGACACAGGAAGGTGTGATGGGCAATCAGCAGGATTCTTTGTGCCCATTGTGATGTCTTTGGGTGTGGCAGAAACCCAGCATGTGCTTCAGCCGAGGGGAGCCGAGATGGGGACAATCCGCAGAGTCTTTGTGTCCATTGTGATGTAGAAAGCCGGCGCTCCCCAGCCGCCCGACCAAAAGGCCCAACATAGCCGCCAGACGGTCCATCAGTCTGTGTATTTGCTTGCGGCTAGTTTTAGTCAGATGGCTCTAAAAAACACACAACAAATGCCAATGCTGCGTAAAACAATTGTTAATTATTATATTTCTAATTTGAAGTGTCTTGTCTGACTCGAAGTAGCATGGTTGGGAAAAGGTTTTGTCCTGATCCGGAGGTCAGCAGTTCTATCCCAGCTCCAGGTAGCACATACTGTCATTGTGTCCTCGGGCAAGACCCTTGACCCTCCCTGTTCTGCGTACACAGGCGTCTGAATGTATGTATGAATAATGTAAAGCGGTGTGAGGGCCCAGTCGAGGTAGAAAAGCGCCGTGTGTGTGACCATTTGTCATTTACTGTTGCAGCTCAGACATGAGTGGGGCCAGTAACACTCTGGCGAGGGAGTTCCTGACAGATGTGCACCAGCTGTGCAGCGCGGTGGCCCAAAGAGCAGAGGCCCGGGACGAGGATGAGGAGGAGAGTCACATGGTCGCTCTGGGAGAGTACCTGGTCCGGGGGCGGGGCTTCCTGCTGCTCAGCACACTGGACTCCATCATTGACCAGGTAGGTCTGAAGAAAAGGCATGAACGGGCTTCTTTTGTACGTGTATGTAACTGCACATAATTAAATGGGGGATTTTAGTTGATATTCTGAATGTGACACAGTTTGAAGCTTTATTTACCTGCATACCTAATTTGAAGATGACAATATTGCATCCCTTTTTATGTTTATAGTATTTTTATATTGTTACAGTTTTCATCAGCCTCTCTGACCTCAGCTGGGCCTAATCTCTTTCCATCAAAAGGAAATTACGCCCAGTGTTTACAGAAGCTTCGTCATGTTTTATCAACTTGCACTGAGACATGCGTAGGCCTGACAGGGAAACAATGTTTGACATTTATACTGAGCAAATATTCCTGAGACCAGTTCAGCTCAGGTTAATAACATGACTAACGAAGTCATTTGTATTTGGGAAATGAAAACACAGGTTATTCGGTGCATCATAGACGTATTAGGGTAGAACAATATGAAAAGAGCTTCTTGCATGTAATTGTAATACTACTTCTGTGTTTGTCTGAGTCATTTCTGTGGCCAAATACTGTTAAACCACACACTTCCTGTCATTTAATGCAATCACCATGCTTTTTTTGCAGGTTTAAATTTGTAGCTGCTAAAATTGCCTTAAATAGTTCTTTGTTTATTTCTTTTTTTCTACGAGAGACTGATGGCACACAGCCTTATTTATGTAGGGAAAAAAGAGGGATAGAGAGTTCTGCATTAGATCCTGGGTGTCCAAATGTTTTACTCAAGGGCTGCATATCAAAATATACTCGGCGTGGACGGCCACGCAACAATAAGTGCAGGGATTCAGCATGGATTATTTGTCAGAACATCTACTTTATTCAACGCCTGCGCTGTCTCACGCTGAAATGTTTGTTATTGAAGTTAAAACGGTGTGAAATGTTTAGATTAGCAGTAAAAACGGCTATGTCTGGCAATGTGTGCCTGAAAACAAAACTCCGTTTGGGCTGCTTGGGGCACAAGATACAGTAGGACAATGTTACTTTTTGTTATAGCAATTGATTTAGGATGTAGTAAAACGTGTATGAACTTTGGTAATGGTCATTAGAAGTATTAAGTGTGTGATAAAGTTATTCTTGATTTTTTTTTGACTCATCAACTTTAGTTTTTATAGAAATAAGAACTTTTATGTATATTGTGCATTTACTGTTTCCTCTGCGTCTTTTGAAAAGTATGAGTTTGTTTAGTTTTTATACACATGAACCAGTATCCATGTGTTTTTATTTACAGTTTGCTTAGTGTCTTTTCATTTACGGTAGGGTGGGCCATATCGTATCGCATATCGTTATCGCAATATAGTTTTTGGATATCGTTGTAATTTTTTATATCGTTGTGGACACGATATAATTTATGTTGCGCTCAGCTCCATCAGAGCAGCAGAAACACTGACTGTAGAACACAGGGACAGGAGCTTACAAAGTAAAATGACATGAAGGATATAAAGTTGAGTAGATCATATTTGCTAGGAAATTAGAAAAAAAAATTAAAAGAATAAAATATCAAGGCAAGGCAACTTTATTTATACCGCACATTTTGTACATAAGGCAACTCATTGCGCCTTCCGTCAATGAATGAATCTTCCCAATAGGCGTAAGGCTGGGATTTTGTAAGTAATTTGTCCATTGTCAATTATATCGTTAAATATATCGTTATCGTGATATTTCTTTTTTTATATCGTGATATAGATTTTAGGCCATATCGCCCTGCCCTAATTTACGGTAAGGATTTGGTTGCGCGTCACACAGGACAGGACAGATGCGTGACAGTGAGTTGTGCGCTCATGGACTGGAATGGCGGCACAGAGCGTGTATTGTTGGCTCAGTTAAAGGCACCAGGCTCTGACCGCTCTCACTGTTTCCACTGCTTCACCCAGATGCCCCGCAGTCTCCAGGCCTCACTGTACTTAGTATTGATCCCGTCGCTCTTGCAGACAGCGGGTTTAGGGGTGAAGTGGAGGACGAGGCTTTTATCAACTTATTCATGATGCTCGAGGTGGACCATGCTTCATTCCTGATATCATAGAACATTCATGACCATATGAGCTTATGAACGATGGAGAGAAGGGTTGTCATCTGTACCTGGTTGTTGTCAGTAGTGTCGCAAATGGAAAGCGCAGGGCTTTGTACTCCCATTACAAATTAGCTGAAAACTTCGGACAAAAGATCGTGCTAATTGTAGCTACATATAATAAAATCAATGGAAGGAGAGGAGCGTAAAATTTCATTGATTTTAAGATCAGATTTAACATGAAGAAATCAACAGCTGTGATTAGGAGGAGACTGAATCAGCGTCCGTGCCATGAGTGAATTTGCTCGCTTCATGTTATTAGAGGTAAGAAAATAAAAACCTACTCCACATGCACACACACAAAAAATTACTACCATCAAGTGCCTGGTCGTGTCTGGTAAAGCCTCGCAGTAGATGTTCCGATCATGCTGCTCACGTGAGGACAGTCCAGTCACATATCAGACTTTTGAACCGAGCACTTTCTAAATGTACAACAGGTCATTTTGTCCAAATTGTGGGGATGCTTTAATCTTCTTTTGGTGCTCCTTGGTGATTTTAATGATATTTAAGTGCTGATTATGATAATAATTTAATAGCCTAAATATAATTGTTAACCTGGTTTAGGTGAAAATGTATACTTAAGTATTAAGAATAACTTTAGACTATAGTTTAAGCTTAAAGGGACTAGACGGAGTTTAAAAATGTTCAAATGAAGTATTTTCCTCCCCCTACATGTTCCAGCCATGTCCTAATGTATAGAATGAGCCCAGACCTGTTCACCACAACTGCCTCTAAAATCCTGCACTGTCACTCAAAAAGGTGTCTGAATTGCCGTCATGCAGGAGCTTAATATAGAAGCTGCAGTTACGCATAAGACCAGAGGTGGCAGTAGTGAGTAAAAAAATGACCAACTTTCATCTAGTTCCTTTTAAGCTTTTTTTTAATGACGTTGTGTTTGTAGTATTTGGCGCGGGTGAAATGGGCTTTTCGCTTGCAGCAGTCTGATTAGTGCAGTAGCTCGTTATCCTCGGCACAAAGATGCTCCAAATTAGTTGACTCTTTCAGTTTAAATTTGTTAGATGGTCTGTCAAGCGACTGTTTTGCCGGTGGATGTGTTAAAATGTTGTTTGAGATATTAACGAGGTTCTGAGCGGGCTGTGTTGATTGTGGAGGCGAGCCTTTTGCCCTCCGGCGTAGTGCGCATGTGCGGGATCACCGACAGTAAACGATAACATTCAACATGCGTATATAATAAAGTGCAATTTGCTGTAGAAACGACCCACATTTGTTCACATATGAAAACAGACCTACAGTCAGTGTTAATTTTGACAACATATTTTAATTTAATTTTAGTCAAGTTTTAGTCAAAAAATTCTCTTCAATTTCAGTCTAGTTTTAGACGACTAAAATTGCAGGTAAATTTAAAGGGGGGGTATTATGTAAAATCGACTTTTTCAAGCTTTATATCATGTTATTATGTCATTCCCTCATTAAACACATGCCTGGAGTGTTGCCTTGGCTCATTCACATATTTTTGAGTAATCAGTAAAACCTTAGACGGCAGCCATTTTAGGTGTAGCTATGCCTCAGTCCTCCTAGGAAAGCCCCACCTCCTGGAGACGCCTCTGGACCTTTCGTCACCAGCCAAGCCACCAACCACTGCTCCTCAGCTCAGCAGAGCCCCCTCCCCGCACAGTGTTGTTGTTTAGATGCCACAGCAGTGTGCTGAAGGGGGCGTGTCGGAAAGCTTCTTAAAGAGACAGAGGCCTATATCAAGACGTTCAGTACAGCCATTTGAGAGAGCAATTTTATTCAAGGCAGTTATTTTAATTTACTGCATATACAGACCAACAGAAGGTTACGTCATCATTGTAGTATGCTATAGACTGGTGCTATGTGATTGAAAAAAGCATAATACCCCTCTTTAAGGTAAATTTAGTCGACCTTGCATTTGTAATATGCATTATAGTCATAGGCAAGGCAAATTTATTTATACAGCACATTTCATGCATAAGGCAACTCAATAATGCCTCACAGCAACACAATTATATCTAAATCATATTTAATCAAGGACCTCTGTTTCATGGCGCGTCTCCCACATGAACAAAGCTCAGATCAGAGAATTTAAATGATTTGAGGCTCTTTCAAAGTGTCAGTGGAGGTTTTTGATGATTTTGATCTCTTTTTTTCATTTTATTTAGTCTTATTTTAGTCAACGAAAATATCTGGACATTTTAGTCCTCGTTTTGGTCTCATGGAAAACCTTTCATTTAGTTTTAGTCCAAACGATTTATGAAATTATTTAAATCATGTAAAAACAAGAACAGGACATTCACTTCTGTTCACGTCTGGAATAATATCATCTGATGATTAATACAGTACCTTCTTAATATTAGTCTACATGTTAATACGCTCCTGTTCTATTAAACAGGCTGGTTTCTCGTCCTCAGCTTTTTCATTGAGTTCTGACCTCTTGACATTTTCCAGTGAACACAATGTTGTCAATCAAATTACCAATTACAATAAACTTATCTGTCTATTATTATTATAGGGGTAATGAAAGACACTCCACTCATTATGCTGCGTTATTTAAGACATATCCAGGGATCACAATACACACGACGTGTTATCAGACATTTGGAAACTCTTTATTTGACGATCTAGTTTTGTAAAAACGTTACTACTCAAGTGAACAACATGGAGTCTTTGGAGCAACTAGCGCTTTACTGAAACCATCTCTGAGCTATTGTCTGCACTTTTTGATTGCTCATTATGCGTTTGTCCTTTTCAAATGAACGAGTAAACGACAAGAAAAGAATTCGAAATGAAAGATCTTGTACCTAAATTAATTGCACTCAGAGATATCTTGGATTTGTGCGTCAGCAGTGGTCCACTTGAGAAGACTAATTTGTTATCGCTTGAATTACCGTACATATTTTGGACCGCTCATTTATTTTCTGCAGTAGATAGATGTCAGCACATTTAGTTGGGATTGCAAACTAAGTAGAGAAATTGCATAAAGATGAAGCTGCGTTCAATGGAGCCAAAGGAAACTAGCTTTATTTTAATCATTGCACGTTATGTCTTTGACGATTAATGTTCTTATCTCATTCAAATGGAAGATTGTTATTGTTTTTTTCCGGAAATTGGCACACATGATTAGTCTGACAACTTAAATGAAGCTGCACGTATACCATTTCCTCCCACTTGCAAACCATGCTGGTCTATTTTTTTAGAAGAACATCAAAGAAAGTTGGTCTCAATTAATCAATACAAGCCTGTGTTTTTGTATTCTGTGATCAACACAATCGGGTTTATATGGATCATGTGTCGTTACTATCTAATTAAAAGGGTTAATTTGGATCACTGTTGCAAAACTATCTCGGGGAACATGTTTTAATTGATGCTTGTTTGAAGGCTTTGATTGTTTTAATTTGCACATGGAGGAGCCTGTTCTCCCCGAGGTGAGGAATGCTCTGAATAGACTTCGGATCCTCAGAGTCTGAGAAGTGTTGCTGTCGGCCACACGCTACATCGCACACTGACACTGGCCCTGGCAGCTCAATCTGAACAGAGTGATCAAGTAGAAAAGCATCTTTTGTAAGTTATGTCCGAAGAATGAGTCAAAGGTCCTTAGAAACTAGTAGTAAGCTGACGGGAAATGACAACTTTTATGTTCAGCCTTGCCGAAATTCCAAGGCTTTTTTGCCAATAGAACATTGATTTATACATTACCTAATTTTCAAGTTTGCTAATACATCCTTTAGATAGATTGAACACTACTGCCGTCAAGTTCAAGGGTTATATTTAATCATTGCTTATTATGATGTGCTCCTCAATGTGTAACTTCACTAAAACACAGATTAGATTAAGATGAAATTGGCTCAAACTTTCTTGTCCTTGTGAGAAATTTGTCTTCATGCTTCAGGCTCACATCTGCCTGCTGATTAGGCAGACATGAACACATAACGCAACATACATAAAAAGACTGCGTGCATCTTTACAGACCTGTGTGATGTTGCCATTTCATCCGTAAAGTGCTCCCAAACTAAACGCTCATGCAAAAAGGTTCCTTAGGCTACATACAGTAAGCATAAGAAGCCAATATGGCGGCAGTAAGTAGGATCAATGCCCAAAATAATGCTTAAAGTGGTTAGAAAGATTTTTTGAGCAGTTTGGGAGTATTTCAAAAGACAAAAACGATTCCACAATATCCTTAACTACTGATGTTTAGTGGTTTAGTCCTGTATGTGAAATGTCATTTATTCATCCATATTATTTTAGTCAAATGTAATACAATATGTAAGTAATATACCAAAATAATTGCAGTTAGATACAGTAATAACTACTGATATACTGCCCGTCCATTTTCCCCGGTGCACAAACACGGTGTTGACATTTCTCCTGTGGCCGTGGGGGAGCGCGAGGTGGGAGTGTCCAACTGTGACCACACCACATCCGTTTGGTTTAACCCTCGGTGCGTTTATCTGTCCCCCTCTCTCAGGAGCTGACCTGTCGAGAGGAGCTGCTCACTCTGCTGCTGTCCCTGCTGCCACTGGTCTGGAAGATCCCAGTGCAAGAGGAAAAAGCCCCAGGTTAGTAGGGTACCGATATTAAGTAGCGCTTGTATGGATTATAACCGTGTGCATGCATACCTTGACCTATTGCGCAGCTGAGGCGCCTTGTGACTGCTTTGTCTTCTTGGCCTGTAACTAAAGGTTGGGATTTGACATACTTTATATACAAGCGTGAACGTTCCCTGTCCTGTTTCCGATTATAAAGTTTTGTTTTGTCTTCTTAAAATGTGTAGCTTGTCTTGTTACTTTTCTCCACTATTTTAAGCTTGTACTTAATATCTTTTATTTTTCGTCTCCTCTTGGTCTAGACTGTGGTTTCTTGTGTGTATTAATTTGTGCTTTTGTTGACTTTAGACAGGTGCAAAGAATCTACTTCTTCTGTCTTTGCAATATTGAGACCTTAAAGTGCATATGATAAATTTTTTGCTAAAACATCATTAACACAATTACTGTGTTTAAGATTTTGCTAAAAAAATTGGATCCAGCTTTCTTTATTTTGACCATTTTCGTGATCTTTATATTTTCCCTTCCTTATTGGACACTGACAGGAAGTGACATAGATAGAGGCAAACAATTTTAAACTGTTGCCGTTCAACCAATGGAAAATGAGTCTATGGAACTTTACCTCGATCTATGTCACTTCCTGTCAGTAGCTTAAAAATTATTTAAAAAAAGAACTTTTCTGCCCAACATTTCTTCATTAATTTTCTGCTTCACTGAAATAAAATTATAATTATTACTTTCAACAGATGTTATCCATCTCAATAGGTTTTAATGCTTTTGAAAATATGTCTTGTCATATGCACTTTAAACCTAACATATAGTGGGTTTATTGTTTTAAATGCTATCTGTAAAGCACTTTGTGATAGCTTTCGGTATGAAAAGCGCTTTATAAAGTTTGATTGATTATGTTTAGGGTTTATGTTCTGCCACTACCACATTACCATGCCCGAATATCTAGAGCTGGATTCAGGCTGGAGGAGTTGCCATTTATTCAATTTACAATATACCATGATCTATCTGTGCCAGTCCTAAACTTTTCCCATGTCAATAAATAAATCTCTGCTCACTAAGAATTAGAAAACCATTATTTTTTTCATGACATCTGAAGGAAAAAAGCAGCAGCGCGTTCATTACATTAAAATTACATAAGCTACAACTAGCGCCGCTGTTTTAATTGGTATCCAGTTGCATCCAGTTGTATCCAGTTTGAGCCCATATTGTGACATGGATAATCCAGCATGACGGCTGTAGTTTCTGCACGAGCCCGTGACCTCAGAATGACACTGGTATTTAGTACATTACTGCTATTCTTTCTAACATGGAGCCTAGACATTTTTACGTTAATTAATTCTTCTGAACTGAGCAAGTATTAGCGCTGAAGTGCACCTGACGCTTATCACTCCTGGAAATGGTGTTTTATTTGAGTGAGTAAAGGTATCGTTTTTGCCTTTCTTTTTTTACAGATTTCACCCTGCCGTCATTACTGGAGGTGTTCCTAAACTGGGAGGTAAAAGCCGTGCCTCTCAGAGCGGGACAAAAGGCTGGGACAGATGAGCAGCCCCCGGGGAGGAGAGCACGAGTGGCCAGTGGTACATGGAAATCGCGCCGGTCACGCAGGACAGCCCAAAGGTACTCTGTAAAAGATGCTCGCAAATCCCAGCTTTCCACGTCAGATTCAGAAGCCAACTCCGAAGACCGGACCGTTTCGGGACCAGCGGGTGCGAGGAGCAGGAGGCCCCATGGTGCCACTGTGAGAGTCAGCTGCCAGCACCACAGATCTGATCCACAGACTCACATCATGACATCCAATGCAAGTACCCTCACCGATAACATGAGCGCGCCATACCCCCATCCCAGAACCACCGGGTCCCAGACGGACACCGAAGCGCTCACCGACCCTGCGGCGATATCCATTTTCAATCGAATGGAGAACTCGCCGTTTGACCTCTGCCATGTGCTGCTGTCCCTCCTGGAGAAGGTGTGTAAGTTTGACATGAGCATTAACAACAACCCGGGCCTGGCGGTCAGTGTAGTGCCCACTCTGACGGAGATCCTGACTGAGTTCGGGGAGTGCTGCGGTCCCGGGGGGATGGTCGGAGCGGGTGCAGAGGAGCTGGCGGGAGGCTGGACAGAGGAGCCCATTGCCCTGGTGCAGAGGATGCTCCTGCGAACCATCCTGCACCTCATGTCTGTGGACGTGAGTCAGAGCGAGACCCTGCCGGACAGTCTGCGGCGCAGCCTCACCGACCTGCTGCGCGCTACTCTTAAAATCAGGAGCTGTTTGGACCGACAGACCAACCCCTTTGCCCCTCGACCCAAGAAGACCCTTCAGGAAGTTCAGGATGACTTCTCCTTCTCCCGGTACCGCCACAGGGCACTGCTGCTGCCTGAGCTTTTGGAGGGCGTGCTGCAGGTGCTGCTGGGCTGTCTACAAGCCTCCACTCCAAACCCCTTCTTCTTTAGCCAGGCGCTGGAGCTCATCCATGAGTTTGTGCAGCACCGCGGCCTGGAGCTGTTTGAGGCCACAGTGTTGAGACTGGAGAGCCTGTGCCGGGCCCGGGACTCTGAGATTGGAGGAGAGGTGGCCGAGCGGCTGCGTGGACTGATCGCTGGTGTGTTTAAGATCATAAGTGCGGTGAAGAAGGCCAAGTCAGAGCAGCTGCATCAGTCTGTGTGCGCCCGCAGACGCCACCGTCGCTGCGAGTATTCGCACTTCCTCCATCACCACAGAGACCTGTCGGGTTTGCCAGTCTCTGCCTTTAAGCAGGGAGTCCGCCGTAACCCGTTTGAGGAGGAAGGAGATGGTAAAGACTGGGAGGGGGACACGGGGAGGTACCCGGAGCGCTGCTGTTGTCTAGCAGCCTGTGCTCATCAGTGTCTGCGGCTCCTACAGCGACTCTCCCGAGCGGACCAGCCGTTTTACAGGTCCTGGCCGGGGTCCAGGCTGTGGGGATCTGCTGCTGTATGGACCCACGGTCAGTGGTTGGACCACTACTTCATGCCTTCAAAGCCCCAGGGCTGCGCAGTTACCAGTCCCATGTCCTGAGTGTGCTGGGCAGACTGATCCTGGACCAGCTGGGAGGGGGACAGCCCTCAGAGAAGGCCAAACTAGCCTCTTGTAACATCTGCACACTGGACAGCAGCCAGCTCCCTGGGCTGGAGGAGACACTACAGCAGGGGGAGCACACTGTGTCCAGCGGCCTTTGCTATCGCTCTCAGGGGATCCTGCCCAGTGGAGGAGGCACCGAGGACATGCTGTGGAAGTGGGATGCTCTTCAGGCCTATCAGGAGCTGGTGTTCGGAGAAGACTGGCCGCTCAGCCAGCAGGTAGCTGGCCACGTGTGTCACTTGACTCTCCGTGGGAACGCCATCGTGCAGTGGCAGCTCTACACTCACATCTTTAACCCGGTGCTGCAGAGAGGAGTGGAGCTCGCCCACCACGCTCAGCAGCTGGGCGTCTCCACTGTGTGCACCCAGATCTGCACCTACCACACCCACTGCCTGCCCGTCGAGGTGCTGCTGGTGTATCTGCAGACACTGCCTGCTCTGCTCAGGTCCAGGTAAGTGGTTTGACACAACTTCTACATTCACATCATAATCCGTATCATAATCAGTGATTGCGCTAATACACATTCACATTAAACTTGAGTAACAGAGGGAAACAGTCTGTTAATTTTTCCAGTGAGCAGTTAATTCAGGACACGGCCCATTTCAATTCAATTAAAAATTAAATGAACATCCAATCCTGATCCAGCCCTGCTTGCATAACTCAAACTCATTAAAAGTCTAAACCTCCTGTCTGTATACTGTAGACCAGAGGTCACTAAACGGCGGACCTCGGTCCGGATCCGGACCCACGCGCCAGCCATTCCGGACCCGAACCTTGGATCCGAACTTTGGACCCGACCGTGAATTCCCTCAGACTAGCAGCTGCGTCTGCGCTCTCTCTCTCTCCCTCCCTCTCCCTCTCTGACTGCACCAGAGCGGTAAACTACAGCCCAGACGAACAGAAAGAGAAAGTCCTACATCTTAGCTTCATGATACTTTTTACATTTTTAGAAACGGTTTTGGAATGACTGAAATACGGCTTGCTAAAACAAAAGCGGAGGACGCCCTAATTAAATATGCACGCGCGATGGTAATGCGTAAATAGCGCGGTTGTTTCCCGAGCAGGTCTGAACCAGGACTAAACCTGGACTAAGCCAGGACTAAACCTGGACTAAATAGGGCTCAGTGTGTTGAACTGAGCAAAGAAACACATTACTGTCATATATTATGTGCACATTGTGTATAATAGGCTACAGTAGCCTATGCACTCTGATATTTAGGAGCAAAACTTATTTTTAGAGCAAAAAAACAATAACCGGATTCAATTGATTGCATTATTTTCAAATCACAGAAATAGTTTTAAAAAAGGCTTTAAAATCCTGATATAACCGTGAAATAACCCCGTATGTTCCGGACCTTTGCTTGACCATTTTTTTTCATTTCGGACCTTGGTGAAATTTAATTCGTGACCCCTGCTGTAGACTGTAGAAATTCGCCTCAGACAGTTCAGTGTCATTAGAGCCGTCTCTCCAGCTCATTCCTAATTAATGCCAGTCAATAATTTATCATTGTCGTGTGGTGACGGATGAACCTGAACTGATTATGTAAGTCAGGATAGTTACATTCCTGGCCACATCAGAGTTGACACAGTTATTAATTATTGTAGGTAAGTATAATCTAGAAATTCGTTTGAGAACGTTCAGTCTTTTTTGTCCTGTTAACTTGTCGAGGCTGTTTCTTTGGTCCATGCACCAAAAGCAAGAAATCCAACTTCAGGCAAAGGGCAGATGGGTCTCTTGAGACAATCTGTCAGCTGTGGTTTGCTTATCAAGAGTCAGTAGTTCAGTGTTTTCTCCACTGTCTGCAGCTCTGACTGTGGTGTTTTTCATAAGAGCAAGAGTCAATATTTGCTTCTTGTATTGCCTCAGTATTTGTGCAAGTGTGTCAAAACCAATGGCCGCTGGCTGCTCTGCTTTGTGACCGCAAACACTGGAGGCCGCCATTGCTCTTCCATTGCTGTAGTACCTCCATTTGGCCGCTAGGCCCCCATTGAAAAGCATTGGACTTTAGACACGTTAAAACAACTTTAATGCCTGGTTTCAATTTTTTCAACACTTAATATGGCTACATATTCCTCCTGAGATAACGCTGGGTTAGTCAAAAAAATTGAAACCAGGCTGGTTTTCGAAATATATTTTTTTTAATCTCCTACTTAACGGAGGTCGGACTGTTGGCATTGGAGCTGCGCGAGCTACACGTCACGCAAGGGCCGAGTTTACAGTGAGATCCCGCCCTTTTGCCCTTATTAGGAACATGCTTCGTCAGAGCTGGGGAGGAGGAGTCTGTAAATCCGCCATGATTTCCCCCTCGAAAGTGGTCATTATGGTAAACGGGGAGGAGTGAGGAGGAGCTGTCTATTCTTTTTAACAGTCTATGGTCAAAACTTACTTCTTGGCTAATTACATTTGTGTTACTATAGCATTATACCATGGTCTGGGTGAATACTCGATTCTGATTGGCTGGAAGGTGTCCATTAAAAAGTGATAATGTTACACCAGTTAAAAAAACAGTTAAATCACGTTCTATATCACTCCACTGCAGCTGTTTCCATAGTAACGGTAAACAATTGAGATGGAACTACTTTCAGGTAAAACTGATTAAAAGTGAAATAACTCCTGCCCAGGACTTAAAAAATAAGTAAACCGGTCCCAATGAACAGTTTCAGTTAGCCGGACCATGGTATAAGCGGGATAATGCACGACGAGGTGTCCATTATCAGAATAACTGGACTCCGCGGAAGCAACGGTTCACGCCTCCGCATCGTCCAGTTATTTCTGATAATGGACACCTCGTCGTGCATTATCCTTACCTGTACTATATGTAGTGAGTGAATATATATATATATATAGAGAGAGTTTTAGTTGGGATAGCACAAGCATTTTGCTCCATATGGTATTTGTCATATTGCATGTTTTAAATGCTTATTTCTCAACACTGTTAATGCGTTTCCACAAATTAAAAACACATCTCTTCATGTTTCCATAAAAGCCATAATGATAAATGACGGAGATTATTGAGATGTGTTTTCTCTGCATCTCTGTAATTAATAAGTAGATTTCAGGCCATATTATGAGAAAAATTGGTATCAGCAAAGGTGGTGCTGTACAATGCCGACACAACAACATCAAAACTGGAATATCCTCATTTACTAAAACAATGTGTATTTGTTTTGATCCTCACCGCTCATTAACTTTCTCCACAGGGTGATCCGAGACCTCTTTGTCAGCTGCAACGGCCTGAACCAGGTGACGGAGCTGGTGTACTTGGACCAAACCAGGTCTTTGGCTCTGAAAGTGTTCGAGACTCTGATCATTGGCATTGGGCACAAGCAGGCGGAGGGGGTGCTCCAGGAGCTGGTGAACGCTGACGTGGAGGAGCGAGAGGCCGTTTTTGCATTGGCAGAAGAACTGGATCCCGCGGGCTGGCGAGGGTCCACAAAGTCTTAGCAAATTTTACGAAGGTCTCAAAGAGGCGTATCCCCTCATAAAAACAGGGCTGGACAAGGTCGAGGCCCGGGGCGCAGCCGGGCTGAGACGCACCTTCACGTTATCAACCTGTTCTTATGTTTAGCGTTTCTGTGCGTTAGCAAGGAGGCGGATTCGGACAGAGATTCGGCGAACGATTCCGAGGACACTTCAGGTTACGATAGTACCGCTAGTGAGCCATTAGGGGGCAGACTTCCTTACCTGTCCCCCGATAGTGTGGTTCTGCCTTCCAAGGAGCAGGTGCGCAGGGCCGCCGACGTCTGGTCCGTGTGTCGGTGGATCTACTTGGCCAGCCCCTTGTTCCAAAGACAGTTTTTCCGATTGGGAGGGCTAGACATTTGCCTGCGCCTCATGGCAATGGTTATCCAGAAACTCTCGTGCAAAACCAAAGATGGGAAAGCCAAAAAAAAACGGGACTTGAAGAGCAAAGGCAGTCCCGAGTCCTCCGCTCCTCATCCTGTCCTGGTGCCGGAGGGGGGAGGGCACGAGCAGGGGGACGTCCACGGCCCGGGACAATTGGAGGGGAAGGCAAAAGATCCAGCCAAGAAACTGGAGGAAGAGTGGCAGCTGCAGTGTATACGTCTCCTCGAAGCGCTGTTGGCCATTTGCCTGCACAGCGCCAACACGTCCCTGCAAGAGTGGAGCCCGAGCTGTCATTCCAGGTTTGTGACCAATTATGAGTCATTTACAACACGTAGAAGAGATCAAATGACGCACGCACATCAAGCTAAAATGTAATATGAGCAGATTGTTAATCCTTTTTCAAATGATCATATTAACAGTCTGCGGTGCTACATATTCATCATTGTTTTATCTCATAATCAGCTCGCTAAATGTCAGTTTTCTAAAAGCATACAGCCATGCTCTTTGCAAATGTAGGCGATCTTCTTTTTAGATAGCAAACCAAAACAATCCTAGTTTGAATCTTTTTTTTGTCAACAGCTCCAGACCGTTGAGGAGACCCTGTCTGAGGTGAGGGACCAGTTGGCCCGTTCAGGTGTGTGGTCAGCTCAGACCTGGCCATCCCACTGTTCAAGTCGCTGCTCAGAGTGGCTTTGGCCGAAGTCTCCTGCTGCCCTGATCCACCCGAGGAGAAGCCGGAAAAGGTAAGGCTAAGCAAGCCCTAGATGGTATCATTTCTATGCAGTAAATCATATAATGAATTGGCATTGTGTTTATGCCACCTTTTTCCATTTGTCTGTTGACTAAATTAGGGTAAAATAGGGTGACATTTTGATTTGGTCCATGAGCGCCGTGACCGCTTTGACCAATAACCAGTCAATATTTGAATCCTTCACATTTTCAGTATCCCCTTTGCACCGCTCTCTTTATACATCCACCTATAAAGTTCAGTCAAGCAACAAGAAGTCACATCATCGTATGTCCCTCTGAGATAACTGATCCTTCGCTGTCTGTACCGATTTACTGTTTAAATATTGATCGCATTGACACATCGGACGGTGTGAAAGCCTTCCCTTTGTGTCTGTTGCCGTTTCAATCATAGTGACACAATATGTTGCTAAGGAGCCTTTATCTGCCCATCTCCAGCGCACGGCAGCAGAGGTAAATAATCGGCCTTTTTTTAGAGTCCGTTCTCCTCCTACACAGCTGCTTGTACAGCGAAGAGTACAAGCAGCCGGTTTGTGCTTTTGTCTCTAGTACTGAGTCACATCCACTACGACGACGAGAACGGCACTAAAGCGGTGTTCTGCTGTAGGTGTGTGCATGTGAAAGGCATTGAATAAAAAATAAGTCACGTGTACATTTTTTAACTGTTAGTTGTCGACTAAACGTGACAATAAAGCAATGAAAAGGTGACAAAAGTGATGAAAAAGTGTACCAGGAAAAGCCTCAAAAGAGCTGCAAACATGCAACAGAAAAGTGTGGGGGAAAAAAGCAATGAAACTGACAAAAGTGACGTGACGAAAACGCAATCAAAACGCCAAAAAAGAGCAACAGAAAAGCATAAAAAAAGTGACAAAAACACCAATGGAAAAAAATGTCAAGAAAAAGATGACAACGAATGGAAAAAGATCCATTTAGATTAGATTTTTTTTTTTTACAAGTCTTTGCTTTCAAATGAGGCGTTAAAGAGGGGGTATTATGCTTTTTTTCAATCACATAGCACCAGTCTATAGCATACTACAATGATGACGTAACCTTCTGTTGGTCTGTATATGCAGTAAATTAAAATAACTGCCTTGAATAAAATTGCGCTCTCAAATGGCTGTTCTGAATGTCTTGAAATAGGCCTCTGTCTCTTTAAGAAGCTTTCCGACACGCCCCGTTCAGCACACTGCTGTGGCATCTAAACAACACTACTGTGCGGGGAGGGGACTCTGCTGAGCTGAGGAGCAGTGGTTGGTGGCTTGGCTGGTGACAAAAGGTCCAGAGGCGTCTCCAGGAGGTGGGGGTGTTCCTAGGAGGACTGAGGCATAGCTACACCTAAAATGGCTGCCGTCTAAGTTTTTACTGATTACTCAAAAAAATGTGAATGAGCCAAGGCAACACTCCAGGCATGTGTTTAATGAGGGAATGACATAATAACATGATATGAAGCTTGAAAAAGTCGATTTTACATAATACCCCCCTTTAAGTGTAAGACGGTATGAGCATAAAACATTTGATAAGCATTGTATAACCTTCTATGAACCTTCTTTAAATTAGTGTGAAAGATGCTTAATATAACAAGACAGATTACTGTATTTAGCAAAAATGTAACATTAACAGAATAGTGCTTTTGGTGTTAAAGTTTATTCAGCCTTACTAGGCCCACACTGTCCATCTTATCCCATTGTTTTCCATTCTTTAACACTTTTCTGAAATGTTTTATGTGTTTCACCATGTTTTGTAATTGACGAATCAATCTTTAGGTTAAAAAATACCTTGAAACCATTTGGGAACCGCTAGCGCAGACAAAGGTGTAATTAGGTTTATTGACATTTCACTGATGAACGAAAGAGAAGAAGAAAAAAATCAATGTTATTTCCATACATTATTTTGTCACATTGACCTCTTTCACTCAATTGTTCTGCAAATTACTCTGTCCCCCCTTCATTATTTTGTCCCGCCACCTAAATGCCTAAGCCTGTTCTTACGTTGGAGGATTTAGCTTTTATATAATAAAACTCATTGAGAAAAGGCTAAGGCCTTTTCTCAATGAGTCCAGTAGAGTGTGGTGTTCACTTTTGTATCGCACTAGAAGACGAGGACCGTCCCATTCAAGAAGGCCGTGGGATCCAGTTGTCAAGTGTTACAAAATCATTCTTGTTTGAAAAGGGTGTGTATTGTAGTACGTTACATTTTATCCACCATTTACTTTGTGCGTGTCTAAAGTTGTTTGCTTACGTGCGGCTATGACTTGGCTGCACGCATCAAGGACCTGCTTGTGTGAGTGAGTCAGCTGAGGAACGTCTTATGACCAAAATTTTTTTGTTTTTTTTCTTACTTGGAAACATTTAGTCTGCAATTGATTCGCTCCGTTAGTGGTCAGACCTCTGCTTGTTACCCGGAGCCTACTCTAATCAGTTTTAATAATTTTTCTTTTTAGATACGGATGAGTACGCTTTTGAGAATCCCCTGTTGTACTGTACAAGATTTTTAATTTTTGGCTATGACTTGTGTTGACAGAAGTTGCAGGTTTTGGCCGAAGGGGTGGTCCCGGCGGGGGATCTGTCTGAAGAGGTGGATGAGGCGCAGAGCTGTGGAGTGAAGGCGCCTGGGGAGGAGGAGGGATACGACGCAGACAGCGAGAGCAACCCTGAGGACATGTCCCGCCAGGATGAGGGTAGGTCCAACCACATGATTTTACCACGCCGCTGTATGCAAACTCACTTTCCCGCGCTCTCTCTGTATCTGTGGCTCCTGTTGGATAATCTAGTTTTAACTTTTATTTAATCATGTACACTTTTTTCTCATATTTAAATCTTGCTGCTATTTTTCTTTTTTGTCCTGCTTTTTTCAGTTGAATATCAGTTGTTTCCTCAAATATTTCTTTTTTTTATCATTCTTTTAACCCTCCATATTCAAATTAGCATGTCTCATTTATCAAGTTTTATTTTAAAGGAGACATGTCCGGCAAAATCGACTATTAAAGAATATCCAAGTAACTTGTTTACCTTAATAAATACTTTTCGTAGTCCCTCTAGGGGTAATAATGGGATGATTGGGGGTCTTTCATCTCCCCCTGGTGTCTGGCCAGAAAAACACAATTGCAACTTTCCTGCCTCCGGGTTGGAGCCACCAATACACACTAATGGAATCACAAAGAAGAAGCTAACAGGCTAACGGGCAAAGCTAACTGTGGGCTAGCATCACTTACACAGTATTTACAGCCAAGTTTGAGTGTAAAAAATTATCTCCCTTGTGTAATTGGATGTACAGTATCCCTCTCTCCCGTATTCTTTTCTGTCAGCGTAGCATTTACTCTCACGGACAATTAATGAGTGAAAAACGCAACATGCTACGACACCTGCAGTGGTGCTTATGGCCTCTAGGGGCATGAGTTACTTTGTTCTGCTTTAAGAGCTTTTAATCATGTTGCAATGTTATTTCCTTGTCAAAAACAGACATTCACATAGTCCTGTTTCCAAATAAAGGTTCTTAGATTATAAAACGTCTTTTGTAATTCGCCTGCTGCAGAGACTAAGATCATTAGCGTTGTTGAAGACGCCTCTTGGATGAGAAGCGAAAAGTTCAGCAGTCTAACTACGAGTACAGATGTAGACTTAAACTTTTTTTGCGATGGAACACTCCTGTACGACTGAGAACTCATGTTCACGCTGATCATTTAGTCCCAATACCCACACAGCGCCCTACGCTCCTCTGCGAAGTGTGCCCTTGTTTGAAGTGCATGTAAGGGTTCGAGTGTGCAGGTTACAAGCGTGCAAAAATTGCAGAATTGGGACAATGCGGCTTACGTCTTTTTCAGACCTAAACCTAATAAACTCGAAGGTAATTTGGATTTTATATGAATGAGTGCCCAAAAAAAGTAATGAAATGTTAAAATATTTCATTAAAACCACTTTTTTTGGCAAAAGATCAGCGGAGGCAGCCATTTTTCCATCTTTTTGGTCTATGCCGCAAAGAATTATGGGCAATATGCTTCGCCGAAGTCCGCTTGAATGCAGGTTTTGGCAAAGTGTGGCTCAGGGGCGCAAAGGGGGCCACTCTGGAGAATTGGGACACCATACGCACTCGCATCCATCATCAGAAACAAATAAGGGGCGCGAGGGTAGAAGTGCGAGTATTGGGACCGGGCCTTATTCTTCTGCTGCACTTCGATCTACATTTCCTGGATTTTATTGCGTCACACTAATCCATCACCAAATCTGTTCCTAACAGTTTTCCGAAGTGTTTGCTCATGTGCAAAACAAGTAGCACGTCCTAAAGTGGGTCAGCGGTAAAAGCATTTGCACATTTTTCAGTCACACAGCATTCTCTCATTTACATATCATATTTGGGGCCCTAATACTGTAACACACACAATTTCAAATGGTAAATTTGCCCACAAAAAGCTATGATACGTTTCCTAGCTTGCACTTGCTGTGTAAGTAAATAAGTACTTTATTTGTCATTGTACAAACGTACAATGAAATAGTGTTCAGGTGTTAGTCCTGAGCCGCATTGCCATTGTGGACCAACCTGACCAGCATGTTTTTGGGGGTAGGGGAAACCGTAGCACCCGGAAGAAACCTGGCTGGCTGCCTTCAGTCTCCTGATGCTCTGAAACGGTGCAGCGCCTTCTTGGTTTGTCCCTGTTTCAGAGCGTGGTGTCCTGCACTGGTCAGCTCCACCTCCTCCTTCCTCTTCCTCCTGTGCAGCTCCCTCCGCTGTCAGTCTTTCACCATCTTCTGGGAAGAGCTTTGTTAATCTATTTTATTCTCCAGTGATCGTCCATTAGCCTGAACAATTGAAGGCATGTATGGCTTTGCTGGGCATCTTGCCTGGATACCTCCTCGTTTGTCCCTTCCTTGTTTCCTGTAGCTCCTCTTGTGATGCCTCCACTGTGCTGCAGGTGTGGGGGCTCTTGGTGCCTCTTCAGTGTCTCAGAAGAAGAAACGTGTGGGTCTCAAATGGGTTTAGCTGATAAGCGAGCCGTTTACTTTTCAAAAGCTGCTTTCTTAAAGACCATTATGGACTCTCTGCAGTAAAAAAAAAAAAAATCCATCGAACCTCACAAAAACATGACAAAGACATACAAAAGTATCCAGTAAAACAATATGGAACACAGAAACCACAAATGCAGTTTGTAGAAAAGGCAAAAAATGCAGCCGTTACAGAGAGAGGGATTACTGTTTAGCTCGTCTTGATAAATGACCCCCAAAGTGTGTTCTCCACTGAGCCATGGATTTGCTAATTTGTCATCACATGAAAGTGAACATTTGTTTTTACAGTTTTATGACCTGTCATTCCCACTACTGTCTACAGAGGGTGCCCCAGGCCAATTCAAAAGCCTGACCAAGCCCAGTCTCTCACTTCCTGTTGCCGTTTCTTTACATAGATATTATTTCAGACTTTAAAACGTATATCACTTCTGAGGTCCTCAAAAGATGGTCCTTAAGCCTAAATTATGCATGATATATCCACTCTAAATCTCAGAATCTGCACTTGCAGCGTTTACCTTGTGTACTCTTTCTCCTGTTTCCATCATAAGCGTCAGTGCACTCGGTGGGTATGATTGAGAGGCCGTATTTTTGCATCGGCCTCAAAACCCCATGATTTATTGTGGGGGAAACCGGGTGTGTTTACGTCTCCCACTCCACCATTTATCACTTTGTGTTTTTGAGCATTGATGCAGTTTTTGGCATTCAGTGGGAAATTGCTCTATGTTTTGCATGGTAGAGTTTTGCTGTACTGGTTTTCTCTTGTGCGAAATGCTGCTTCCTTCCACCGTCTGGTGCGGTAGAGGTTTCGCAATTTATGGTCTTGTTGTGGATATTGAGCATGACGAGGCGGAAATGATGCTTCTTACAAGGGCTGAATGATATTGGAATTTTTTAAAAATCTTATAGCCGTTTTTATGATGACAGATTCGCTTCGCAATTCACAGCGCACATTTTAAACACGTCCAGAAGCATTAACATGTGCGAGAACACTGATATATGCACTGCTAAACTAATGCAAGAAGAGCAGCTTTTATAATGAGCTCCATGGAGACATTTTTTCAGGAGTTTACCTATATGGTATCAGCTGAGCCTTTGCAATTTGCTAATGGCAATCATTCAGACTGCAATTTCGATTTGATTGCAGTTACCGGTTAAGGCTACACAATGTATCGCCGAATTATTATGATCACAGGTGATACAATATCCATATCATAAGAAGCCACAGTGTATCATAAAATCCCTGAGGCCCTACATTGGACAGATTTAGAGCAATTAAACAAAAAAGCAACTAACTTAAAAATCTGCGAAAGTTCAGTTTTTAGTCTTTTTTTTTTTAACCTGATTTAGAATTTCAACTCTTCTTTTTGACACAATCTTTTTTTAGCAGCGTACTGTGTGGTGTTAAATATTGCAATATTATGTTAAAAGGGGGTATTATGTAAAATCGACTTTTTCAAGCTTTATATCATGTTATTATGTCATTCCCTCATTAAACACATGCCTGGAGTGTTGCCTTGGCTCATTCACATATTTTTGAGTAATCAGTAAAAACTTAGACTGCAGCCATTTTAGGTGTAGCTATGCCTCAGTCCTCCTAGGAACGCCCCACCTCCTGGAGACACCTCTGGACCTTTCGTCACCAGCCAAGCCACCAACCACTGCTCCTCAGCTCAGCAGAGCCCCCTCCCCGCACAGTGTTGTTGTTTAGATGCCACAGCAGTGTGCTGAAGGGGGCGTGTCGGAAAGCTTCTTAAAGAGACAGAGGCCTATTTCAAGACGTTCAGTACAGCCATTTTGAGAGAGCAATTCTATTCAAGGCAGTTATTTTAATTTACTGCATATACAGACCAACAGAAGGTTACGTCATCATTGTAGTATGCTATAGACTGGTGCTATGTGATTGAAAAAGCATAATACCCCTCTTTAACAATATCGTAGTGGTATTCATTAACCAAAGTCAAAACTTTTTTAACCTCTTGCCCCCTGCTTTAATCGAGTACATTGTCTTCAGTTCGGCTTAACCCAAATCTAACAAGCTTCTCGACTGCAGAACAACAATGAAATGTCTCATTTGAAAGAAAACTGGTTGTAACTTTTTTGTCACGTGTTTGCCGCGGTTTTGTCACTTTAGATTTGGGTAATGCCTATGTCAGGTGGGGGTTAACCATTGAAGTTGGTGAATTTTGCTGGTTGGCCTGTTTTTAACACCTTTGTCAAATATTACAATTCCTTCTCATGCTACTTCTGTTGCAAATAATAATGGCAAATCGAACCGCTACTAGTTTAAAGGTTGTGTAAAATGCTGCTTCCTGCCATAGTCTACTGCAGTAAATGTTGTGGACATTCAGTATGACTTTGCTTTGCTTCTACTGTACGTATAGATCTCCAAAGCGTTGCCACCGGTTACAAGCTTTACTTTATTAGACCCATTTACTGAGCACCTTCAGAATAGAGCCATTGTCTGGATGTTTTACAACTGCAGGCTACTACTGTGTTGACTCATGAGCCGCATCTTGTGACTTTCACGTCCACATCAAGCTGAGGCTTCCTGGAAAATCGTAGTGTTGTGGGTATGTTGGTTAATCAGAATACAAGTCAAGTCTTTACGTAACTACTTCTTTCCTCTTTGTACGTATTAGCAAATACTACGTGACTTAGACAATCAATTTGCTGTGGACAATTGGCTTACATAACCAAGTTTCCGTTAGTAATGTTATGCTTCTTAAAACTGACCTGCGTTAGCGGCTTTATTTTTGTCACATTACAGACTCTTAATCTCAGTGTTGTTTTCGTCTTTAGGAGTTGTAGTTGGTACAGTAGGAAAATGTACTTCACCCTTCTCATTCTGGCCGCAGTACTAACGTTTGCTCAGAAAAAGAATAGAGGTAGGATTTTATTGGATAGAATAAGATAATCCATATAGAGGAACATTGGTGCAACTTAAGGTACATTGATTGAAATTAACTGACAATTAAATGATCTTGGTTTGTGTAGCTCAGGTTGCCTCTATGTACGTCCTGGACTCTTCTTGATTGGCTGCATTCATTGAGTGTGCTTGATTAATTATCATGTCTGAGAAGCTGAGAGCGAGCCTGCTGTTATTCCATGTATATCATGTGGGGACTCCCATGCTGCTGCTGCTGCTGCTGCTGCACTGGGCTTCTTTAATTCATTTGTATGAGCTTCTCTGTGATGGAAAGATGTAGCCAGACTTTGGGAAGCCCCTGGACCATCAAATATCTTTAATCAGCTTTGCATCTCTTAGCTTTTGACGTAAGCCATTTTCCTTGTTGTTTATTTTGTCTTGTGTACTTACTTGCTTTGTTTGTTTTTTGCATGATGGGCTACAGGTTCAGCCGTGTTAAATGGTGCTTCCTGCGGCAGTTGTTTCACATTTTGCTGTACACATTCAGTATGACACAGTGTCACACTTGGGGTTTAACTCATTGTTACTTGTTTTGCCAGGACTAAAAGTGGAGTCTACAGGACTGCATGAGTTCGGGGCTGCGGTGGACGGGGCCAGCAGAGGGATCTTGTTGTTCCCAGAGATCTGCACTATGCAGCTGCAACTGCTCGCCTCGGGCTCCCCGGACCTGGACGTCCTGAGTCATGTGTTCCACAGTCTGCTCGGAGCGGTGAACGCCAACCGCCGCAATGCCGCTCTGCTGTATGACCAGGTTAGACCCACCATTCCTAGCAAATGGTGTATTTATTTATACATTATATTATACCGTTAAAGTCAATATGTCGCGCGTACAGAGAAAAACATGTATAGTAGGCTATTGCTACACAGTATATCTACAAATTATTGTTATTGCATATTGATGGAGCTACAAGATAACACAAAATCACTGAGGTCTTCCATTTGACTTAGTGTAGCACATTTTAGCTAGTTCAGCCTAATCATGGTCTTTAAAATGTGCAAAAGTTAACACTTTATTTTACACTACACTACTTGTTACGAAGCAGATTACATTGTACTAAATTTAGTTGGCTACAATGTTTCAAGGTAGTGTAAAATAAATTGTAACCAAGTAACCATATTAGCATTGTTTTGGTGCTGATAAAGTTTTTGTTTTTTACACTATTTGATCACGGAAGAAATGGCTTCCTTTTTTTGTTATTTTAAAGGGATGTACCGTGCTGATTGGTTTGGTTAAAATAGCGCTATAATTCAAGACAGTTATCAATTATCTCAATATTTTCATATACATTGTATCATAAAATACAGGATTAGTAAAACGTGTAGGAGTATAAAAAGATCAAAACCTGGAAGCAAGAACATGGTCTAAACTAATGTAAAGAATCAGCCTAAGTTTTATATTGTTTTTTTTTATGTTTTTGTTTTGTGTTTTTGTTTTGTTAGAAATTACAGAAAGAAGGGAAATTCACGAAACCTGCTCATTTACATTGATGCCAGAGTTCATGAGTTTATCCAATCACACAATTGAAATTTTGCCCGAACAGTTTCAGTCACTGCAGTGGCAAATACTGTATTATACAATGGTCATACTGTCATTGTGTAAATTACTCTATGTCGATGATGATGTTGTTGTTTTCCACACAGGGAGGAGTTAAAACTATCCTGTCTGGCTTTCACAACATCCTTTGTCAAACAGAGCCATCTTTTAAGGGTTTGTATCCATTTACTTTTTAGACATTGCAACTACTAATAACAGACGTAGATCTGTTCCCACTTTTTAGAATGGGTAATGATTTAAATGACAGTATTGTGATTTATAAAAGATGTTAGTATAAATAGTGTTACAGTAATTTTCATTGGCAATTTGTAAAATAAATCTTAAACTGTTTTACTTTAATCATTTTATTTCTCTGTCATTTTAGCTCCAGACTTGTAGAGTAATTATTTTACAGTAGGTTTGTGGAAACAAACTTTTCTCTCCTTCTTTAGGACAAAGAAAGACTTTTCTTGCTATATGTTTAATAATATTACCTCAGAAAGTGAAAGCAAACCAGTTTATTTGTTGGAAAAACTTTCCTAAATCAAAGAAAACCTCAGTTTTCTCGGAGTGGCCTATATCAAACGAGACCCTGCTTTCAATAACAGTCTGTTTAAATTATGTTTCCCTTCTTGCTCTGACCAGGACAGTAATTGCTGCTTTCATTTAGCCGCCAGACTTATCTGACCCACTGTTCATTATTTTTTGTTCATTATTTTCCTTATTTAGACTGTCAGGTCGTCCTGGTGGAGCTGCTGGTCTCCATGGTGACCCAGAGAATCACAGCAGAAGAACTGGCTTTATTGATCCGCCTGTTCCTTGAGAAGACCCCACCTACGGTAAATAAAGCACTCATTATCCTTCTCTCAACAAATGCTGCTGCGGGGACTCACTGTGTCAACACTCAGGCCAGGTTAACACCTGAAGATATGATGATAGGGCTAAACCATAATATATGATAGTTTTTCATATAACAGAATTGTATACACTTGGAAGACAACTATTAAAACTATTTAATTATTATCTATTATTCTTTAAAAAAACTTTTACACTACTAATATACACATTACAAGCCTGCATAAGTTTGGCATAAAACAGAAATGATGGTTCAAAATACATTCACCTGTAGTTTTGGCTGAAATTGTACACGATCGGTAGCTTAAAAGTTTCCTACTGTTTCCAATTTGCTTTTAAATATAGAATTTTCCTTCATTCCGCTGTTCGATTGAAAGTCTGCAAATCTTAAACAATTAATATTGTGGCATTAGAAATATAGTATTTAGGCATTAAAAAGCTGCTTACATTATAAGCTTTGGTAGTCTTTGGTGTGCCAGTATTGTATGTTGAATTGTCATAATTTTCCACTTAATTTCCACTACTACTACTCTTCCTGTCTATTGTTCTTTGATGAGGTTTATTCAGTACTTCATCAACACATGACGCGTAACTCGTGCCTGCTTCATTCTCAAAACAATTGGCGCTGGTGAGCACTGACGCTGGTGATGCTATGAACCAAAACTGCATCTAAAGTGCTGTCGTTACGTATGATCTAACTTCAAACATCTGTGACCTTTTCCTGGAAACATTTGTCCTGAGGCCAGAGAGCAGTTTGTGTAAGATCATGTGAAAGTAACGACCTTAACTTTTCCATCTTTGAAATGTTCAGAAATGTCAGAGACTTGGCAGCATTTGATTTCTGCTGAAAAGTATGACTCTCTGTTCTGAGCCAGTTCATTGATTCATTTCTGAGACAAAAGGCAATTTTACAGCAGCAATAAACTGATCACACTATTAGCCTCAAGCTCCTTGATGAATTTCATGTTTACTATTAATTTAGATTGTTCCAAGAGACTCAATTAATCGATTGGAAATGTACAGCTCTGAATCACTGATTTAGGAAATTGTATAACAGTTGTTTTGTAAGCTTTATTCAGAAAGTTAAATAAGTTCACAATTTATGTTGGCATTCTAAGAAAGAAATACTTTTTTACTGTGAGATTGTCAGGATTATTGCAAATAAATCTTTGCCCTTATTATTCAGTGGTCTGTAAGGCTTCCTGATAGCATTATGATTAGGGTTTAATGCAGAGGCCCCTGAAACAATCTAATAACTTAAAAGTGGAATATAAAGTAATACTTTCTGATACTTAAATTAGTTAAGTAATGTATAGCATTTACTTTTTGACGACATAAAGCTATTTGGTGAAATTGATATAGGGGTGGGAGTATATTTTCTTCTTCCCATTCTTTTGAGCTGGTTTGTATGAAAAAAAACATGATATACTATATACAGTATTGGATACTTGTGAACCTGGTTATGCATGACTTGTGTAATTGTGGAAAACTGTACAATAATGTATTGCTTTAATGAGCTCATAATCAACCAAACCAAATGCAAAACATTGCACTGAATTCATAGAGTAAAACACAATACATGTCCCTTTGCTGGGAGCAGGACGTCACCCTCATCTCCAGACATGAGGTTTGAATAAATTAGGTTCTCCTCCAAATGCCTAATTTTGATGAGCGCTTGGTATCACTTTAGCTACACATTAGTTGCTCTTGGGACGTTGTATCATAGGACCTGTACAGTTCCACAGTGTGGTTTTTAAATTTCTATCTTCCATCATACTAATTGGCAGTTAACAACTTGCATTTGAAATGGAAAACAAATTTGTCTGAAATGTTTAACTTTTTTCAGTGTTTTAAAGCAATCCTTCTCACATCTCTGCATTGTTGTCGCCTGCAGGAGATTTTACTAAAAGGCATCCAACAAATCGTGGAGGCCAACATCGAGGTGGACCCTCTGCACTTTCTGACATTTCCCATAATCCTCGGAGCGGCGACTCCAAGTGGGATTTCCGTCTGCAGCAGACAGAACGGCTCAGCGGGGGGAAAGAGTCTGCTGTGGAAAGGTAAACTGTCTCCGGGACGCCGTGACGGGGACGGTGACTTTCGGGCGTCCAATGTACGAGTGTCGCCGTGGCACTCTTCCCCCTTGCACCTGCCGCTCGTGGGACAGAACTGCTGGCCCCACATGGCGTCCGGGTTCAGTGCCTCCATGTGGGTGAGAGTGATCGAACCAGAAGATAAAGAAACGGATAAAGACACAGGTGAGGTTCTCTTGAAGTTCAACGCTTTTCAATAGACAAAAAGTTTTGAAAGGCCACTCTCAATATAAAGGCAGTTGAGGATAGATCAATTTATGTAGGAGCCCTGCCTTACATAAACATGAACTGGTTTTTGAAATTCAGCTATCACTGTTTTCCAGAAGACAGACACCTCTCTACAGCCGAGTCCCACCACGGTGCCACTCATCCTGGGACGACAGCCGCCGAAGAGGGCCTCATTCATATTCTGTCCATGGGCTCCAAAGCACTGATGCTTCAAGTGTGGGCAGACCTCTCCACAGGCTCTCTGACTTTCAGGTTAGTATCCTTCAGCAAGTTACGACTGATTTTCCACTCTGTATTACCTCAGATCGGGGTTCTGAAAGTTTCCAGAGCTCTCTAAATGCTAACGATTTTGTTATTGAACAGTCACTAAAATGTTTAAATATGTTTTATGTTGGTAAAACAAAATCTACCCTGATAGTAATACATTCAAATAGAAATGTTTTTACTTAACTTAACTTCAGTCTTCTTTAAGTCTCATACTAAGTAACTTGTTTACCTTAATAAATCCTTTCCGTAGTCCCTCTGGGGGTAATACAAGTGTTAATGGGATGATTGGGGGTCTTTCATCTCCCCCTGGTGTCTCTGGCCAGAAAACACCCTTGCAGGCCAGAAAACACCCTTGCAACTTCCCTGCCTCTGGGTCGGAGGCCCCAATACACACTAATAGAATCACGAAGAAGAAGCTAACAGGCTAACAGGCAAAGCTAACTGCGGGCTAGCGCCACTTAAACAGTATTTACAGCCAAGTTTGAGTGACAAAAAATATCTCTTGTGTGTAATTAGATGTACAATCCATCTCTCCCTTTGTCTTTTCTGTCAGCGTAGTATTTACTCTCACGGGCAATTAATGAGTAAAAAAACGCAACATGCTACGACACCTGCAGTAGCGCTTATGGCCTCTAGGGGCATGAGTTACTTAGTTCTGCTTTAAATGTAATAACCTAGGGGTATGAGTACTTCGTGAACCCTCAGTAAAGGTGTATACTTTCTCTTTAGGATGTGTATTGACCCGAATGACGAGATAAAGGCGGGGCTCCTGGCACAAGCGGAGTCTGCAGAGGGGCTGATCGTGCCGGGACAGTGGCAGCACATCGGACTGACTTACAGCCAGCAGCCCGAGGGCAAGAAGAACATCCATGGATCCGTGGTGGTCTGGGTGTGTGGCATTAGGTACGGTAGAACTTAAAATGCATTCCTACTCAGAGAGACCTCAACATATATTCACTACAGACCGACAAGCAAAGAAATACCGTAACTGGAGCAAAGTTGAGACGTCAGCAATGCAATAAAGGGAGAGTAAATGATAGATTTGCGAGGTAACATATCTAGCTACAGTGTTTAGACATTGGTTGTGGTAAAGACGAGGAGAAGCCGAGGTAGCTTTTGGACATGCCGTTGCGTGGAGATCAGGCAGAGGCACTTTGTTGAAGAGACGTGAAGATGACAAGGGGGCAGTGTATTTACTGTAGACCTCCAATTTAGGCTCGGACACATTTCAGCGTTCAGTTTTGTTCTGGTGAAAACACGTTCAGTTGTTGCTCACCGTTTTGACCTTGCTCCCGCTTAGTATAGACACTTGAGTTCACAATTTCAATTTAGTAGCACTTTCAACAACTTAAAGTATTGCACTTCATAGACTTTTCAAAATCTTTCACCATGTAGCCCAGCACTAACCTTGATGCCCTCTCTCTCCACAGAAAATGTGAAGTTTCCTTGGACTACACGTTACCCAGGAAGTCCAGTTTGTCTTCTGACAGTAATAAGACCCTGTGCATGTTGGGACACTGCCTCTCGTCGTCAGAGGAGCAGATGAAGCCGAGCCCGCGCTGGAACATGGGCACAGTGCTGCTGTTCAACGGTGAGACCCCTGTCATGCTGCATCATACAGTAACTTTACAATACAAACTTTCGTACAACCTAAGAAAAGATTTTGCTTTCTGTGTATCACCAGAAGTCTATGACAGATTTATTACCATCAAGGCTAAAGGGGCTAAACCATTATGAAACGTTGTCTAATGGTGGAATAACTCGTGGATAGGCAAAAACTAGAAAAGCTTGTCATGCTTGTAAGTTGCTATATAAATCCATTCGCCCCGGTCTGTGGTGTTCCGGTGTTTTGACGGTTTATCTTTCTGTAAATGTCCGTGGCTGGTGCGATGTGAGGCGTGCTGTGGATTCTCTGAGGCTGAATACTTCCCTTGTTGGCTCTAATTGACTGTGAATGGGCTCACAGCTTCTCAACTTTACAGACCAGCTGTTGCCATAGGGACTCATTATGGCCAAACATTTCTGCCTTTTGTTTTGACGGCAGGAAGATACAAGAAGCACTCGACACCATTTTACGTGCACTGTGTGAGATACTGTATTGTTGGCTTAATCTCTCAATAGGCAAAACAAGGTGACCGAGTATAAACTAAAGCAATGGATTGTCTCTTCGTCCAGGCACCTGTTTGTGGGGGGTGTATAAGTTGAGTTGTGAGAAGCAGGAACAGTGTGTCATCATTGGAGTGGTCCAATTTGAAGTTTCTATGACACGTTGATGTAAACATTCTCAAAATTGCAGCTTTCATGGGGTGTTTCTGGCCTGCAGTGGTCACTTGTTATCAGAAGTGGAGCGAATATAACAATGGCACATCAGTGATGAATGGCGCTACTGCAGCTTTAACTCCGTCTATCTTTACAAACTGACAGGGGAATGTGTTATTTGGTTGAGAATTGGTGGAGATTTTTGTCAAAACCATATAAAAAGTTAGTGTTCACCTAAGCCCACGGAGAGTTTAAAACGTAAACTGCTCCATTACTTTAAAAGATGCTATAGTGTGTTTCAATGTATGTTTTGTAGGCCTAGTATAAAATTTGAAGTTTTATATTATACTAGGGATGCACCAATCCGATACTAGTATCGGATATCGGAGCCGAAACTGAAAATAAATACGGGCTACAAATATCCGATACTGAACCGATACCAGTTTTGGCTCTCAACGCCTTAAAAACATAACTTTTATCATCTAAATATAAGTGAATATGGGCATGCTGCATATCATTAGAGCCAGCTAAGAACCAGGAGAATTCAATCGCTGTTTCAACGTCCGCAAACGCATTTATGATCGCCGCGCAAAATGCTGCGGTTCGCGTCATTATGCAAAAGCAAACTATCAAGGCTGGGACAGAAACTAACATAGAAATACCTAAAGTAGCCTAATAAGATTAAAACGACCACTGCTTTATATTAATGTACCTAAAGCCTGTCATATAATATACCCAAGGACATTTAGTGTAGAAAAGTCCAGTGATCCTTGTTAAATGTTTGTCCATCAGTTTATCAACAGATATAATTTATAATTGATCCGTAATATCATGACAATATAATATGACTTTATTGATCTTAAAATGGAGAAAACGGTCAATTCATTTTTTCACTCAGAGAAAACCACTTTTAAGAAAGTGGTATCGGTAAATATCGGGTATCGGCAGATACTCAAACCCGGTATCGGTATCGGTAGCAAAAAAGCTGGATCGGTGCATCTCTATTTTATACTGTATATTGAGGCAGGAAAATATCGTGATAAATGATAATACTGACGACCACTTAATGCCACTAAAACCAACTTACAAAATGGAAATCTCAGTAATACCTTGTTCTAAAAGTACATATTGACATATTATATATGTCAATATGTTCTAAAAGTACATATTGACATATATAAAAGTACATATTGACATATTTATAACACACGAGTTGCAATTAACATGAAACTCAATTAAACACATATTTACTTCAGTTAAGTAACAAAAATAGGATAAAAATGAAGGAAACCTTTAAATACATAATTATTGAGACTAAAAATATATTGATATTCTGTAAGTTATTGGACAGTAAGTCGATTTAGTAATTATCGTGAGAGACCTGTTGTTTTGGCTGATGTTAGTCTATGTACATTCTTATCTTTTACCTACAAAATGGAGGATTTTCCCATAACATTAAATTTATAACATTTTATCCTGAACGCTTTTGGTATAACATTGTCTAACTGAATGATTTTGTAACCCTCTCATGATGTGGAAGCAGAGTTGTGTACTCAATGCTGCGCTCAGTCAATGCAATGTTGACAGTTGAATTGTCTCCCTGGGTGTATTCGTAGTAAATACACTTCCTCCACATACTGTAGGACGCCCAGATTGTCTCCAGCGTTCCACTTCCACTCTTTATCGCGCTTCGTGAAAACATCCACAACCTGACTGATCGCTTGGTATTCTTCAACTCTCTCTTTTCTAATTTCAGGATCACGAATAGGCTCCGAGGAGGCCTTCTACCTGTACGCCAGCGGGCCTGACCTCACCTCAATAATGCCCTGCAAGTACGGCAAGTCCAGTGTGTCATTCTCCAAGTTCGTTACTCTGGAGGGGCTCAAATGTGACTATGTCCGAGATCTTCTGACCAAAAACAAAGATGTGGATACTACAGCTTTGGTTGTGAGTATTTTGTTTTTATACATATTATACCTAATATACTTTTCATACAGATATTTGTCTTTCGGGTTTGCATTGATCATTTGCATGTATGCGTTACAGCATCAAAATGTCTTTCTCAGTTATAGTTTCATTTCACAGCTGACTAATGTGCTCTTCCAATTAGTTACTATTAATGACGCCCCACGCGATTGCCAAAGTCATTTTCCTCTATAGAAAAAGCTGTTGCTGTTTGGCAGCAGCTATTTCCATCCGAGTGAATATCATTTTCTCATTAAAAAACGAATGGCATTGCTTGGTAATGGCCGGGTCGAGGAAATGGAGTAAATGATCAAGAAGAATAAACTTTCTATTTTGCCATCTGGGGCAGCATAGTATGAGGAAGGTATGCATCAAAATATTTGTTCTGTCTGTTCTCTTGAAACTTCCACTCTCACACTTTTAAAATCACTATAAACACAAATGGTTTCACAATTAATTGCCTAAATTGCAAGTTTGTCGGCTTGAATTCAAACTCGAAACCTAATCATGAGCGTAACCCCAAACTTTCCTGCCTACTCCCTTCTCCCACCTCCACCCAAACTAACTGCAGTTTCGTTTCGATTGTGATTCATCTGGAGTGTACATTTCTAAGTTCATCTGACAACCTTATCAATTGTTTTCTGTCCACTACAGGAGAGCCTTGCGGTGGTGTACGCCCCCAGCAGTCCCAGTGTCTACACCATCTACGAGCCAGTGATCCGAATGAAGGGCCAGGCCAAGACTGTGGTGACCCAAAGGCCGTTCAGCTCCAAAGAGGTGCAGAGCGTGTCCCTTGACCACCACGCGCTCCGGTCCCTGCTCCCCACCCAGACGCAGGGGCTACAGAGCGTCCTGCACAAGATCGGCGGGACGGGGACATTCGTGTACCTTTTTGCGCAGGTATGAGATCCTTTCTTCGTAGTATTTAACTTTTAGTAGCAGTGCCATCGGATCTATTGCGTATTGTCTTGCAATGAATTCACATTAAAGTTCAAGATTTGGGCAGCTGCAGTACAGTACCCACATTTTTTTTGTGGTTCAGTCCTGCTCGAAACAGGCCTTGTCGTTAGTTTTAACAGATTTACATGTAGTTTAGTCATAATTTTGTCCTGTTTTGCATCTGATTCAGAAAGGATCTTGTCTACGATGGACAAATTATATATATTTGGTGTGAAATAGACGTGCTTTCTTTATTACTGTATTGTTAAAACATTATTTATTTTCCTGTGTCCTGTCGTCGTCGGGGATGTCCAGACCGTGGAGCTGAGCGACTGTGAGCAGACCCAGGCGCTGGCTCTGAGGGTGCTTCTGTCGCTGTCCAAAAACAACCAGCACCGCATCCACGAGATGAACTGTTACCATGGTTACTCCATGATCCACCAGGTCCTCATAAAGTCTAAGTGCACCGTGGGCTATCATATGCTCAAAGTGAGTCCTGTCTTTTACCCTCTCTTTGTTGATTTGTAGATCTTCAATGTCTTCAATGGTTCAGTGATTTTTAGACCGAGGCTCCTCTAAACTGTCAGTGAGATTGGGGACCCGTAGCTTTCTTTCAGTGTATCAAATTTGTTTAGGAGCTAGTGTAAAATTAAGTAAGCTATTTACAAATGCTATGTCAAATAAACAATATTATATGCCCTCCATGGCCCCGCAGGAGTCACAAACGCCTACGCTCCACTCTCAAACTGTGGTTAAGGTACAAGAATTGGTGCAATGTCACGTTATTCGATGATGGCCATATGGTAAACCTGCCCTCACATAATGTTGTATTTACTTAAAGCTATAAACGTTAATTCTTTTTAGGCTTACTACTTTTTATGTATTTTTCATTATTCGTAATTCATGTCAGATAAGTCAATATTGTACTTTTACTTTTGTGTAATTTTGTCTTTGTAGTCTTTTTGGTGTTACACTCTGCTGTTACCACAATGCATTTTCTCTATATTAAGGTGTTCTCGTTAAGTATTAATAAGGTATTAATAAGCATGAGTAATCTTTTTAAGGTTAGGGTTAGGATTAGTAGTAGTATGTTAATAGATAATAGTATAATAAGCATCTTATTAATATCTATACAAGTATATTATTCACGGCCTATTAATTATTAATGCTTATTAATACCTTATCAGTACTTAATGAGCACACCTTAATATGAAGCTTTAGCGATGCTTCTTCTGGTTTATTTACGTATGTGAAGAGAACACATTAATGACATGTCAGCAATAAGCCTCAATGTAAATGTGCCAGACTTAGCATAATAACAAAATGTCATCTGTTCTAAGGCAGGTGGTTTGGATTGGTTCCTTGAAGATACATAATTTATAGCCATTATATCAAGTTTTCAGAGTATCCAATTGAAAAGTTGCCCACTATGTTATTTTAACTCACATATTAGTCCTGATGATGCGTCTGCTAAAATGAGGCCCATTTTGTTGTTTTTAGAGCTGTCTTAAAGATAGCACTTGGAAAGCCACATATTTTTCTGATGAGGTGAAAGTTTGAAAGTCACGACATGAAGTCGCATTCTCCAGCTATTTTTTTCCCCCCACATATGTTTGATCTAAGCTGACAGACCAGCACCTCTGAGCCTGGGATTGAGTCAGTGCTGTGACCTGCTGTTACTTGACCCTGTGGCGCTGTCTGTAATTGAGACTTGTGATGTGCGCCGCTGAAATGGACTCTGTCTGACTCGATGAAACACTGCGCTCCTGCAGAGTCGACCAGCCGCCATTGTCTTCGAGGCGCCACAGGTCCATAGAAGTAATAAAAAGTATTGAAGCACTGATGTAGTGAGCCGGGGTTATAGACCTGTATTACCTCTATTCACCTTATTCCGGAAGTTCACGTGGGCGCCGCCATGAATTGTTCCCACCCTTTCACTCCTTTTGTTTACATAGGACTGGAGAAGTCAAGATAAAATCAGTTACAGTACACTACACGGACACAAAGCCGTTTTAGGCCGTGCACAGAAATGGTGCAATGTTGACTGACTTGTTTGTGCAAATGAACATTGGACATTTTACACAAATCAATCTATTAAGCATCAGATTTTAACGGCAAACATTTTCTCTCAAAAGGCAAAAGACACAAAAGTGGGCAGAATAAGGTGAATTGTCTATTGTGTTCATGTGCAAAGACCACAACCTCACAATAGAGTGAATTACAAATGTAATAATTAAGCAAAGATGAGATTTCCCATTGTGGGGCTTCAGAGGAGACAATGAGTTTTTATCCCGTCATATCTGAAGGATTGAGGTTACGAGAAAGAGAGATCGGTGGGAGATACACGGGGGAGGCATCAAAGGTCGTGCTCCCGAACTTAAGATAGAAGACTTAACTTCATTTATTAGAATCAACATGGAAAATAATGTGTTCAAACAATTCAAGCTTTGTCTGTTTTAGGTTGAATGATTTAGTCCACTGTCTAACAAAAGCATGTGTACCAAAAACAGAGTAGGCAACAATATTTGGGGTTTGTTTATGTGTAATGATATTTTTAATTGGTATCGGTGTATATTTGCGATTTACAGTGGCATAAGTTCAACCAAGTCCGCCTTCACTTTGGCAGTGAAGTTGTTTAAATTTAGTAATTTCCTGAGATTGTTAGTCAGGCTTCATTTACAACTGCCAAATGCAACTGGGGCAGAAGCAGAAGTTAATTAAAAAGAGAGTTGTTGACTACGAGTTTGGCTATGGGAGTGAAATTGGACGTGGCAGCAGTAAATTTATATTATTTTTTAGCAGGATCAAGTCTTATCTTTCATTCGCTTGCACTGAACTCGCACGAACGATATTGTGAGAGTATTGTGTATCACTAAGTACATCGCATAGTCTCACTCGGCCTGAGAAACCTAAAGTACTGGTAGATTATGGGCGCTGCAGTGCGGACGGTCACAGGTGATGGACTTTGATCGATACAGACCCGGGGGCAGCATTTATAGCATTGGCTTCGACAGAGACTTATGTCCTGTCCAGAAAGTCTTGAAGCGCGTATTGATTTTGCTGCCGTTTTGAGGTTTCACCGTGAAGAGTAAAATCACGAAGAGATGATTACGAGGCTCAAGGGCGATATGTCCGGAGCTCCTCTGTTGTAAGACGGTATTTTTGTAAATGGCTTTTTCATGATGTTTGGGCCTTGTTGTGTCTCCATAGACTCTGCTGGATGGATGCTGCAGTGCGCCTATCCTAATCCTGGGGAGGACGGGCTTTTTCGTCTGGACACAGAGTCTCTCGCTGTTGTCCAGGACATAAAGATGCTCTCGGATATTCTTTTGGACTGGAAGATCTGGGCCAAAGCTGAGGTAGAGTCAAATAGAGGGTCAAAATAATATTATTATTTTTTCAGTATATACTTGGTAAATAAAAATATATTTTTATTGTATAAATATCATATTTGCTGCTTACACTCAATGCACCTGGAAATACACTCGCGCTGATGTTCCATGTCAAATTGTTTTTGTCTTTATCATAGTTTAAAGGGATACTTCGGGATTTTTGACATAGGGCCTCATTTCCTAGTTATCCAGAGCGTTGTTGATGTCTGGAGATATTTTTTTTTTCTTAAATTCATGCAGTTCTTGTATTTGAAGAGTCTAGTTGCGCTAGCCTAGAGCAAGGCTAAAGCAGTTCTATGGTAAACGCTAGCCCGCATTAAAAACAGTCTGACTCACTCCACAGTGCACCTGAGGTAAATCACATATAACACCAGACTAACCATATAAATGTCTGTGTTAATAGAATATTTTTTAAATAAAACTGACCTTGTATCACATGAATTACCGCATTTGAGGGACTATTTCTCTCAGATCACTCCACCGCTGCCTTAGCTTACAGCCACGAAGCTGATGCCGCTCAAATATAAGTTATTTAAATGCAAAATGGTTAAATTAACCTATCGACACAGACATTTATATCGTTAGTCTGGCGTTATAAGTGATTTACCTCAGGTGCACTGTGGAGTGCGCCAGACTGTTTTTTAATGCGGGCTAGCGTTTACCATAGAAATGCTTTAGCCATGCTCTAGCCTAGCGCCACTAGACTCTTCAAATATAAGAACTGCATGAATTTAAGAAAAAAATATCTCCAGACATCAACAACACTCTGGGTAACTAGGAAATGAGGCCTATGTCAAAAATCCCGAAGTATCCCTTTAAATGTAATCTTTTTACGCCCTTATAGTCTTATAGCCTTATAGTTTTTAAGTCTTTATAGTTTTCTATTTAGCTAAAATTTTATGTTGCACGATCTACCAAAAAAAATTCCTAGTTGTAAACCTGTTCATAACCATGGAAATAAAATCAACTCACTAATGACTGTTAATACACAAACAAGCATATAATAGGTTTACTTGCAGAAAACGTAACCGTTTTAAAATACAGTAAGAAATAGTATGTAAAATATCTTTGGTTAATGTAGAAGTGAATCTCAAACGATAAAAAACCCACTATAATTATTACAGTTAAAGTTTCCTATGTTTTACGTGGTACATACAGTATGTTTGTTTCCTTTCCTCAGTGCGGTGTTTGGGAAACGCTGCTCGCTGCGTTAGAAATCCTCATCAGAGTTCACCATCCGCATCAAGTCTTCAACATCCGTCAGTTCCTCAAGGCTGAAGTCGTGCATCGCTTCCTGCTCACCTGCCAAGTCTTACAGGTTCATTTCAATAAAAAATTAAGAACAAAACTTAAGTCAGCGTGGCTCAATGGAGCAGACTGCATATGATAGCAACAACAGAACTAATCCTTGAAAAGTGTACCTTAACCTAACTTGACCTTGATACCTTCATCTTTTTCACCGTGTGTTATCGTCTACAGGAGCACAGAGACGAGCATCTCACTGCCATCCCACAAGAAGTCTGCTTATCTTTTGTCAAAATCATTCAAGAGGTTTGGGCTCTCCTCCCGACCTGGATCTGCTCAAACTGATCTACAACTTTCTACTGGCTGTTCATCCGCCCACAAACACTTACGTCTGCCACACGCCGTCCAGCTTTTTTTCTCCCTACACATTGGTGAGTGGTTTGAAAAATACAGTTACGCAATGTTTATTTTTGCTTTTACTTATAACCTCCTGACCTCCTTCTTGTCCCTTTTCTGGTATATTTCGAAAGTGGTCTATTCATCTGCACAATGTTGAGCGGGCACTCGGTAATAAAAGAGTTCTGAAATTGAAAAGTTTTAGTCCATTGAGTTTGGCAAATGAAAAAGAGGCCGCACACTCTGGCAGTTTTCAGATTATAGAGTGTGATGGCGCTCTATCAAATGGGTCAGGAGCCAGTGCTGCTGTATCAAGTGTTGTAGTGGGCTGCACAATATGAGAAGGAATAACGATATTCCGTAACTGCCTCTAATAATGTTGGTAACAATACAAAAACATTTCATTACATTTATGCAAAAATCATATGGAATTTGTTCTTTCGTCGATTGTGTCAAAGGAAAAAATCAACTTAAAGGGGCAATCAAGTGGTATAATGTTCTCTGCAATCGTGTTGAAACCCTGACAGCCAGCATTTCAATTTCTGCATTTTCTTGTCAGACGGGAAGTTGTACCATGAAAAGTCCAGTCCATTATGCACCTCAGGCACTCGACGAGCGGAGGGAAGTCTGCCTGCAGCTCAGTGGTGTCTCTGTCGCCCACTGTCTTCACCGACGCTCCACATGAAGGTACTGCTACTTCACAGAACATTTCAACTGCCTGGACTCAAACTCTGCCCCTTACGATTTCAGAGTTAGCTCAGCAACACATTAAAATGAACTATTAAGCCTCCTTCAAACACACTGGAAGCCATTTAAGCTTGAACCTTGCTTTAGTTTAAGAACTAGCTTTGATTGTCTCTTTTTTTAGTAATTAAATCTTGTTAGATCATATAAAGACAAAGTCCATCTTATTTACTATGCACTGTGCCTGATGTTAAAAGAAAAATCTATCATATGCCACGGATGGCAAGTATGCGGCATTGCTTTTATTGAAGTGATTGAGAGTGCAGTTGGATGCAACTTTTCTATATTTTCTTAAAATATTGCATTGTTCTATATTTGGAGAATATAATTGTCTTTCTTGAGCCAAATGAGTTAAGTTTTAATTTCAACAGCATTTGATTAAAACATTTTCAAACTACTTCTTCTTCTTCTTGTTATATTGACTCCAGTCTCACTACTTCAGCGGCTTTATAGACCTTCTGTGACTTCATACGGTTGACACTTCTGTCTCCGGACCCATTATTTACCACAGTCTGAGCTCTAAACGTCTTAATAACGATGCAATCTGCCAGAGAGCATCTAATAAAGATACGCTGTTGGCGGCGTGATTCCCTTGATGGAAACATAAGGTCACCAGAGTTGTATTTTCAGTAGCTAATGCAAACACTTGTCCCTGTGGGGAAAAAGCTACATAAACAGTGGTCACGAAGTGCATGCCCGATCAGCTCCACTCTGCTTTCAACAATATTCAGCGCGTCTCACTAATGCTCTCAGCGGCGGTCCCCATAGAGCTGTCTGACATTGTATCACTGTGCTATCACAACTTTAATAAAAAATAGTAAGCCGCTTTTATCATCATGTCTGTGGGTGGTACTTACAAATCCTATTCTTTTGGGAACATACATTATGCTAATTATAAAAAATACAATTTGTTCTTTGGTTTCCCTTGTGCAATGAAAGTGGGACTCGAATGTTTTATCCTAGTCAATGCATTCACAAAGAAAAGTTTTTCCTCTAGGATTGTGTGATATTCAAAGCTCACATTCATTATAGCACTATTTAGTTCTTTGCCTTTTGCTTTTTTATTGCAATTTATGGGAAGTGGTGCAGTTTTGTAGAAATGTCTACAATACTGACTATTTTAGTAATAAATTAGACAGTGAGAGTTTTGTTTGTTAAAGGGGGGGTATTATGTAAAATCGACTTTTTCAAGCTTTATATCATGTTATTATGTCATTCCCTCATTAACACATGCCTGGAGTGTTGCCTTGGCTCATTCACATATTTTTGAGTAATCAGTAAAACTTAGACGGCAGCCATTTTAGGTGTAGCTATGCCTCAGTCCTCCTAGGAACGCCCCCACCTCCTGGAGACGCCTCTGGACCTTTTGTCACCAGCAAGCCACCAACCACTGCTCCTCAGCTCAGCAGAGCCCCCTCCCCGCACAGTAGTGTTGTTTAGATGCCACAGCAGTGTGCTGAAGGGGGCGTGTCGGAAAGCTTCTTAAAGAGACAGAGGCCTATTTCAAGACGTTCAGTACAGCCATTTTGAGAGAGCAATTTTATTCAAGGCAGTTATTTTAATTTACTGCATATACAGACCAACAGAAGGTTACGTCATCATTGTAGTATGCTATAGACTGGTGCTATGTGATTGAAAAAAGCATAATACCCCTCTTATTATGAGGTTAATTGATTGTGGCTTTTCTGCTGTAGGGCATCTTCATCCTTCTTACGCTGAACACGGCGGAGATGACCAGTCCTTGCGACCCCCGAGCCTCGCCCCATCGCCGTACTCCTCGCCCCTGCTCACGCCTCGCCTGGGGAACGGAAGTGCGCCATTGTCCGGTGACAGTGAGGGCGCGTCCCCTTCAGCCCAGCAGGCTCTGGGCAGCACCGAGACTCTGAAGAAAGGAGACGGGCCGCTCCTGAGCAGCTGCGAGTCGGCCAAAACCATCTGCGACTCCCGGGAGGCGGCGGGCGGCGCTCGGACGCCCTCCATCAGCGTGGAGGAGGAGCGGGACGAGGCGGAGCTGGACAGTTTGGCGGAGGGCAGCGTGGGCGTCGCGGAGTCCGAGGACCGCTTCGAATGGGCCAGTGACGAGGCTCCGCGCAGACCGGACAGTTTAAAAGGCATTCAGTCTTTCCAGCGCAGTCACAGTAACCTGGCCAGTCTGGGCTTGGCGTTTCCTGCTCCAAACGGGTCGTTGGCGATCAGTCGATTGCCCAGCGCAGCCGACAGAGGGTCAATGCCCGAGGACTGGGAGAGCTACACTTATTCTCCAGGATACGAACGCACCCATAGCAAAACAGAGTCCAATGACAGGTAAAAAGAAACTTGTCATTAATTTGCTTTTTCTTCTCAGCATCAGTACTGATTGTTTATTGCATATCTAAGGGCAAGCACTGAGGACTGCCTGCTCCTTATCTGCTGTGGCCTGTACGACCTCCTGAGGGGCGTCCTGCTGCTGCTGCCAGACCTGATGCTGGAGGAAGTCATGGACAAACTCATCCAACCAGAGGCTCTCATTGTCCTGGTCAACCACTCTTCCCCACTCATCCAGCAGGGGTCATGAAGGTACGCCCTCCACGTCTTTGAATTTACCACTTCAGGCTAAATCCAGGACTTGAATGGGATTTAACAGGGAGCTGGAGTAACAAAACCATGGCTAAAATGCTGAACATGAACGATTAGGATCTACATTTCTATTACGTAACATGCTTTACTCATTACCATTTTAACACATCATTTAATCCCTTTAGTGCCCAAAAATACCGCATAAGCTTCTCCTGCAGGTAGCTCACACACACAGGATGATATGTGGTGATGGTTTTATCACCCAAAGCTGAATTTACGGCCATATCAAGACATACTTCAAAATGCCCGACATATTTTCTGCCTTTTGCAGCTGCTGGACGCGTATTTCAGCCGAGCCCAGAAGGAGCAGAAAGAAAGTTTTTGAAGAACCACGGCTTCTCGCTGTTGGCCAATCAGCTGTACATTCACCAGGGCAGCCAGGGCCTCCTCGAGTGCTTTCTGGAGATGCTGTTCGGGCGGCCCGTGGGTCTGGAGGAAGAGTAAGTTCGCCTTCTGTACAGGTTAATGCATGGAATAGGTTGTGATGGATTGTATATCAAGCTCGCACCTCATACCACCTCCTTATAATGCTGTAAAGGGCAAAGTGTGCACATAAATCAGATGAAGAGATTATTTCGTGTCATTTTGTAGCTTGGACCTGGAGGAGATGGAGAACATTCCCCTTCAGACGCCGCTGTATCATCCCTGTCCTCGGGCTGATCGAAAACTCTCTGTACGAAAACTCTCTGGTCCATAACATCCTGTGCATGCTGCTGCAGCTGATCACGCCTGTCCCAAACTGGCCGACATCCTGCTGGACCACGGGCTGCTCTACGTGCTCTTCAACACGCTGTCCACGCTCAACGGCATGGAGAACGGGTAAACTAACAATAAATAATCATTTGAAAAAACTGGTTTGATTCAGTTGGTTGTTGATCTCTGACTAGATAAAAGGTAGAAACTCATTTGTCCAAAGCATGTCTGACACAACAAACTAATCCTTCAATGCTGCTGATGGAACCTGTCAGGAGCAGTGGGCAGTACCCTGATTCAGCCATAGTCCTTGAATTCACCTACTACCTACCAACTGTACATGTTTTGGGTTGAGTTTGAAAAAAAAGTGTCTTGGTTAACTTTACTTGCAGCAATGTCACCATACAGTACACAACTAGGGCTGGGAACCATTAAACGATACCGGTCTAATATAGAAAAAAAAACTATAAAAGTATCGAAGGCATGTACTGAATATAAATATAAAATCTTTATATTCAAGTTTTTGATGCTGTTGTTCATCAAAATATAAAAGAAAAAAGTGAAAAAGAATATTAAAATAGGGAAAAACCTCGGACAAAAAAAAACATTTTGTGAAAAAAAACATGTAGAAAATGTGGGGAAAAAAGTTGAGAAATCGGGGGACATTTTGGAAAAATGCAGAAAAACTGGGAAACCTTGAAAAAAAATGTGGAGGAAAATGAAAGAAAATTTGAAAAAAATAAGAAAACTTGGAAAGTGTTTTTTCTGCCCTTTTGTAGTTAAAGGAAGTTTCTTGGTTGTTTCACCTCAAACAGACGATACAAATGCAAAGAAATGAAATGGAAGGAAAAGAAACCGGAATAAATTAACATTATTAATCTGTTTTATGGTCCTATATGACAAATAATTTAGTATAGGCATCGAAAAAAGTATTCAGCCTACATACATACAGTTACAATTGCAATGTTTTTGTATCTTCTGAAGTCTGAAATCTTTTCAATCCCTCTTCATACAAAGCTTAAAAAGCCCGTCTTAGTGCTTTGAGCCATGTTGCGAAATCATTAATCCCCTCACTGTTCATTGATCTGCTTCATAGTGGCACCAAACTAATTTCCTAATACGATTTCTCCCTGTTCTCTGCAGCATCCCCTGAATGACTACAAGCTCCTGGTGTGTGACATCCAGCAGCTGTTGGTTGCCGTGACGATCCACTCCTGCAGCTCCTCCGGGTCCCAATACTTCCGCATCATCGAAGACCTCATCACTCTGCTCGGATTTATGCAAACGAGCAAGATGCGCCGCACGCAGGGTGAGGATTGAAGTATCTCCTCACTCAATCCTCTGCGGGATGAGAAAAATACATTTCTCTGTCCACCAGCTGTAGGGGGAAAGCTGCTCTGGGAGTGATAGTGTTTGTTGAGGTAATATAGTTTTACGCGGTTGGAGATGTTCCACTTATTGCCCCAGGGTGACGGAGTGAAATGGATTCTGCCACTGTGTCCTTGGACAAGACACTTCACTTTCCAGGCCTATAGATGCAGATGGAAACGCGGCTTACTGCCAGGCCTCGGAAGGAGTATTATTTTCACTCTTTTAATACGTTAAATCCTGACAGACAAAGATTATTTCATTCTGTAATTGAGCAGATTGTAAAAGTAAAAACTGCCACTGGAAGCCGTTGCAGCTAATGTTAGTGTTATGGTTAGCATTCCCGTTATGTATACATTTGGGCACCGCTTGTTTCTCTCCATGCTCTGTGGCTTTATTTGGTTGAAATTAATTCAGTTTTTTCCTCATGTTTTCCCCTCACAGCAGCTTGAAACTGACTGTCTGTGGGTGTTCATAAGATGCTGTTAGTATCGATAAAATGTGGTGCTTGTGCGTTTGCGGTCTGGTGCAAAAATGTAGCTACATCGCTGTCAATCTTCAACGGTCTTACGAAAATCCACCTTTTAAAGGTGGATTTAATGCTATTTTAGCCATTCCAAAGTAAGTATAGGCATTTATATGATATATTGTACCTCTATCACTATGGAGTACTCATTTTTGAGAGAAATAAAAGTATTTTTGGGGGGTATTTCCCTACCCGGAAGACAAGACGCTTCGATTCAGTTAACTCCGCCCCTCTCTCCGCTCATTCCACATTTGCAGTATTATAAATATAAATATTGCTGCAAAAAGTGAAGTTACTTCACATAATGCAGTTATAAGGAGTTGACATGTGCAACACAGTTTCATAAATGGCTAACACACACGCTAACACACGTTTTGATTAACTCACCGCTCAGCCTGGCCTCGCAATCATCGGGTGTTTATGTTATGGCACTCGCGTTGGTTATAAAGTTAATCCACTTTGATTCTGGCCAAGGTTCAACAAGTCGCTGAATCCCAGAAAGAATTCCAACTTCTGGCGAGTGCACTCTTCTTTAGGAAGGTTGAATAGTCCTGTTCCTCTCGTAGCCAAAACAAGGATCTAATGGAGCCAAATGCGCATCCGTGACATTATCGTAAGCAAAATGAACAGGCGGTGTCCAGAGTAGGTTAGAAAGAGCTCCGTCTTCACAAACAATGCACCCTCCGGCCGCGGGAGCGTATGCTTACTGTCTCGGGACAGCACAGACGGTCGGAGACGGAGAGTTTTTTTCTTTTTCTTTTTTTTTTTGTCTTTTTTATTTATTTTTTTTTTTTTCTCTTTATTGCTCTCTTACAACAACAACAACAAAAGCTGTTTTATAAATTAAAATCAGGCCGTAAGGCATTACATTACAGACGTAGAGCACTTCCGTTCCTTTGTGACAACACAAAGGAACGGAAGGAACAGCTCAGTGGTTTACCAGGAGAGGGCAGAGCAGCTGCTCAGAGAGCAGGATTCAGGAGGATTACTTAGAAGTGAAGCCAAAAACCGCTCTGGGGGTGTTTTTGATTAGGAAATAGCATAACAACATGGCTAAAGACTCCAAAAAGTCGATTTTGCATGATATAGCTCCGTTAAGGCTCAAGCTGATAGCATGTGCGTCGAATCCAGAAAATGTCATTTCTAAATGAGTCCGTGTCTTTTATAGAAATGGCCGTCGCGCTCCAGTTCCGCGTCCTGCAGTCGGCCATAGAGTTCATCAAGACGACGGCCAACCAGGAGCCGCAGAAACTCAGCAGCTCCGTCAACACGCCCAGCTCTCCTCACCACGCCATCCACCAGAAACGGAAAAGCATCGCAGGTACATTAAGATTTTTTTTAATTTTTTTTTAAGGCCTCCAAAAAGACAAAGATATAATGTTTTTGTACAAATGTGTATCATTGTTGTCATTGTCGTCTCAATTTTGTCACCCTGTCGTCCTATTTCTGTGTCTAACCTTCACCTGTTGTCCATCCTTTTGTCCCAAACCCAAGGATCCACTGCCAAAGACTCCATTATCCCCCGCATCCCCCGACAGCACTTCAGCTCCTATGGCCAGATCCCCATGTCCCCCTCTTTCAACTTCCTATCCCCGGACTCCGCACTCCCCTCCCCTACCGGCGCCCCGTCCTACATGCTTCACAGTGACGCAGGTAGCCCGGGACGGTCCCATCTGAGCAAGGGGCATGTCTCACCCTTTTGCAGTGCACACTCACCCCTCCCCCCCGACCAAATCCTCTCCTCTGAGGTTAACCTGCCCAGTACATTCATGTGTTACTGGTGCGTTTTGAGTGTCGTAAATAAATGCCTTGTCACAACAGCATTCAGCTTTTTAGCCCAGTTTAGACGAAGGCGAACACGTATGTGAGGTTCAACTATAGGGTGGGTATTGTTGTTTGCGTAGGGCATAAATGTGACCATTAAAAATTAGGTTTGTTCTTGTTTTTGTCCTGGTTTAGACCTGGTTCATTCTTGTGAATTTTTTTCTTCTTGGATTAGTTGAAGACTTTTCTGGTCAAGTTTTTTTGAAAGGACCTGTATCATGCTATTTTAGCCATTCCAAAGTAAAGTATAGGCATTTATATGATATATTTCTCTCAAAATTAGTACTCCATAGTGATAGAGGCACAATGTAAGTATTTTCTGGGGGTATTTTCCCTACCCGGAAGATAAGACTCTTCGATTCAGTTAACTCCGCCCCTCTCTCCGCTCATTCCACATTTGCAGTATTATAAATATAAAGATCGCTGCAAAAAGTGAAGTTACTTCACATAATGCAGTTATAAGGAGTTGACATGTGCAACACAGTTTCATAAATGGCTAACACACACGCTAACACACACGCTAACACACACGCTAACACGCGTTTTGATTGACTCACCGCTCAGCTTGGCTTCCCCATCGGGTTATGGAACATGCGTTGGTTATAAAAGTTAATCCACTTTGATTCTGGCCAAGGTTCACCAAGCATCCATCAGGTTGGTTGATATAGTCGCTGAATCCCAGAAAGAAATTCCAACTTCTGGCGAGTGCACTCTTCTTTAGGAAGGTTGAATAGTCCTGTTCCTCTCGTAGCCAAACGCGCATCCGTGACATTATCGTTCGGTAAGAAAAAGAACAAGCGGTGTCCAGAGTAGGTTAGAAAGAGCTCAGTCTTCAAAAACAACACTTCTGCTGGGATCCATGGATCCTCCGGCCGTGGGTGCGTTTGTTTAGCCTCGTGGGACAGCACAGACGTGTCGGAGAGTTTTTTTTTTTTTCTTTCTTTCTTTCTTTCTCTCTTACAACAACAAAAATGAAAAAGCTGTTTTATAAATTAAAACCAGGCCGTAAGGCATTACATTACAGACGTAGAGCACTTTCGTTCCTTTGTGACGACACAACTGAACAACTCAGTCGTTTACCAGGAGAGGGCGGAACAGCTGCTGAGGATTACTTAGAACTGCGTGAATGAAGCCAAAAACCGCTCTGGGGGTGTTTTTGATAAGGAAATAGCATAACAACATGGCTAAAAGCTCCAAAAGTCGATTTTGTATGATATAGGACCTTTAAGTCACTCATTAAGTCCTGGTTTATGTTGAACATAAGTTTACTCTTTTGTACTGGTTTAGTTCCTGTTTTTTTTATACGCATTTTCTTTGTTAATCTGCAGTGTAAGAGTTCAAGGCATTTAGCTTATGATTATAATATTACTTTACACTCCCAGCACAGTTGCACGTCACTAGTTTCCCTGTGTTTGCAAATGAATGCTAAACTGAGTGTTACAGCGCGGTTGGTTTTCTGATCCGTGCGTCTTTCTTTTCACTGCTTCATGATCCATTTGCATAACCTTTCTCTCCTCCTCCTCGCATGCATGAATGAAATCGCGTAGTTGTTGTATCGCGGTCATCCTTTGATAATACCCACATATATTGTTGTGTTTGTGGCAGGCCGGCGGGGCTTCTCCCTGGCGCAGGCAGACTCCCTGTTGATGAGGATGCGTTTGGTGGCCAGTGACGAGCTCCACCAGATGATGCAGAGGCGGATGAGCCAGGAAAACCCCATCCGAGCCAGCGAGACAGAGTTTGTCCAAAGACTTCAGAGGCTCGTGGTCCTGGCCGTCAACAGACTCATCTACCACGGTGCAAATTGTTTTGTTCATGGCTGCATGATCGAACCACGAGCCAACTACTGTATCCCTATGCTGGTAGATTTCTGTTTTGCACATTTCTGATTAGCCTAGTCTTTATTTGATGAAATTTGGCCTCCTATTCACAGAAAAAGATCAAAATTAGGAAATGGAAATAAGCCGAGCTCTAATGAAGCATATGATGCGAAGCACGACATTGTAACACAGAAATACACAAAGTCATTTACTTTTCTTTCACATGTGCTGTAACTGTAACAAATGCAACATAAAACAGAATCTCAGACGTCCTCCAGAGGCTCCTGATTTAAGTTTATGAACTTTGTGCAGCCTAGAGTGCGTTCTCTGCACAGTCCAGTCAGGACCAGGCTGCAGACACTGAGCGCACAGGCCAAAAATTAAAAATCGAAAAATCAAATTCTGTCCCAGTCAGAGCAGAACAGCACAAATGTCAGTTTATTTAATATACATTTATTTCAATCTTGGTCAGGAGTAAAATCATTAAATCTGATACAATTATTGAAAATAAAATAAAAAGGCCAGGCATAAAGTTATAGTTTATTGTGATTAGATATTACGGTCACATTACATTTAATCAGTTTAAACTACTGCCCCTGGATCTCATGAATGGTCGGTGCCTTTGTGGCTCTTCAAAGGATCAAGGTTGAACATTTCGGCTCTTGGTCTCGGACTAGTTGGCCACCCCTGGTTTAGTGCAATAAAAAATATTAATTGTAATTAATTGCACTTGACATTTTTTCCTTTTTCCTGCAGACGTTGCTTAGGACGAACACAGCGTAAATGGACCGGTTCACTATGCAATTTTGTCGGATTTTTGTGAATAGTATCAAAACTATACATTTTTGAAAACTTTAGTTAAATAAGCAATCAGGAAGAACCCTTGTCATATTTTCCATGGAGTTACCGTAGCGATGACCAGAACTCCCCATTTACTCTAATGGAAAAATGTTATAATTGCACAATTTTACCAAATGACGAGGGCAAATGGAAATGTTGTTTTTCTCATTGCTTACCATAAGGTTTCCAAAATATATAGTTTTCTTAATCTCCACGAAATCCCACAACAGTGGAAATCTAAACATAGTGAACCAGATTTAAAGCCAAAAACAATTTTACTGTCAAACTTGTTTATTCACACAGTTAAAGCCGACATAAACTCATTTACAAAGATCCTTCTCCAAAATAAATCAAACTGCTGTTGTCTTTGAAGTGTTTGAAATGATGACACAGGCCTCGCATCTCCACTTCAAATCAGTTCAAATGTTGGAAAGTATAAAGACGAATCAAAAACACACCTCTTTTAATCGAGTCCACCACTAATTTCATTAAAAACTAAGTGGAGGTGACATCATTTCCTCCGGTGAAGTGGAGCTCCATCGGCTGCATTCAGACCCTCTTGTAGAAATCTGACATTTTGGGGTAACTAGCATCATCCATAGACTAACATTTTCTAAGAAGAGGTAGAAGAAAGTGTGGGATAAAAGAACTACGAGCAGCTTTTATTTTGGAAAGAGTTTGCCCTATACACCTTTTAGATGCCAGTGTATTTGTCAACCATACTAAGTGCCAGCCTACCCTACTTTACATGCCAACGCTTGCTGACACCCATTAGCCCAGCTTGTGTTATTTAGTGTGTGCATTATTTAGTCTAACCCTCTTTTTTTACTATTTTTTATTTTCAGATGTCAGTCAGGACCTGTTTGATCTGCTGAATATCCCTGACTCCCCTGATAATCAGCTGTACACCCCCGAACCCGGTGACACCGCTTCGGAAGAGAGCGGCCCCTCGTCTGTCCCACACTCGCCCACCCCCTTCACCCTCCCACCGCCAGCAAGAAGAGCCTGCAGAAGGACATCCTCAAACTCATGATGGACGGCATCAAAATCAGCCTGGTAAGACGATGCGTTCATGAAGATTGCAAGTCAAGTGTGCTTTTTGTTTTCTGGCCACATTAACCTCTTAACCCCCACAAACAACAACAAAACATGACAAAAAGGCAATGAAAAATTGATGACAAAAAGCGGCAAAATTCACTAAAACGTGACGCAAAATGTGACAAAAGCAAAGAAAAAGTGACAAGAATGCGATGGGAAAAAATATGTTAAAAAATGGCGACAACGTGAGGAAAAAGATCCATTTAGAGGAGTTTTGTAGGTTTCAGCTTTCAAATGGGGCGTTACACTGGTTAACTTAATTTTGCCTTCCCATTCATATGTTTAAAGGGGGGGGTATTATGTAAAATCGACTTTTTCAAGCTTTATATCATGTAATTATGTCATTCCCTCATTAAACACATGCCTGGAGTGTTGCCTTGGCTCATTCACATATTTTTGAGTAATCAGTAAAAACTTAGACGGCAGCCATTTTAGGTGTAGCTATGCCTCAGTCCTCCTAGGAACGCCCCCACCTCCTGGAGACGCCTCTGGACCTTTTGTCACCAGCCAAGCCACCAACCACTGCTCCTCAGCTCAGCAGAGCCCCTCCCCGCACAGTAGTTGTTGTTTAGATGCCACAGCAGTGTGCTGAAGGGGGCGTGTCGGAAAGCTTCTTAAAGAGACAGAGGCCTATTTCAAGACGTTCAGTACAGCCATTTTGAGAGAGCAATTTTATTCAAGGCAGTTATTTTAATTTACTGCATATACAGACCAACAGAAGGTTACGTCATCATTGTAGTATGCTATAGACTGGTGCTATGTGATTGAAAAAAGCATAATACCCCCTCTTTAATACTACTGTCATGTGTTGATTCCGCAGGGCAGCACAGGTCGAGGTGGAGCGCCCCATCACCAGTGGAGAAGGATCCTCTGGTCTTGTCGGGACACTTTTCGGGTCCAAATCGGGCGTCTGCTGGTCCACACGCTGAGCCCTGCTCTTCCTCTGTCCGACCGAAAGGAGGCGCTAGAGTTTGTGTTTGATCGCAGGCATTCGGACATCCTCAAAGAAAGCCTCAGTCCTGGCCTAGAGGTTGGTGCACGGTCCTTGATGGCAAATAAATAACACCTTTTTATAGACTTGCAACTCATTTATCGTAAACTTGTACAGTGTGAAATACTTTATGTCTAGACAGAAACAGTTTGGGGTAAATCGAAAAGCTAGAATCTTCAAAATCCCCTTCGTCAGGCTGAACCTTCCCTTAAGTTCATTGTGAGTCACAAACGGTAGCTGTATACGTTTTTTGTCAATCTCCGCTCAGTCACTGCCAAGAAATTTCGGGGTAATACGTCTCAAACCGTGACAGCTATTTTTTGCTGCTCCCGAAGCAGCCGTAGCTTTTACACATTCAGCATAATGTTCGAGGACATTGCTTATATAAAACGGAAAGCATTTCACTATTTCACGAGTTCTTCTTTGACACATTTTGTTTTATCTGGGGACACAAATTGGTCATAGTGTGTTTAAATTACTTTATTTATATCCGTATCCATATCTTTGTTTATTTCTGCTCCTCGTTCTTACAGCATGGTCCAAAGTTGACCCTGTATCTGTACGAGATGCTCCAGGATCACAAGGACAATCTGACCAAAGAGGAACAAAACGCTGTGGGCGTCTTCATGACCTCCCTGAAGCTCTGTGGCCATCGCTGCATCCCGCCCAACGCGCCCATAAACCAGACTTACTCAAAGCTGTCAAAGAGGTGGGGCTCCAAACCACCGCGAACGTGTCACATATGCAGCTTTACGTGTGTCAATGACAAAGCCCCTTGTTCCAACAGGAAAGATTCAAGTACGAAGCTGAGGAGAAAACAAGCAAAGCCGCCTGGGAAAAGAAAATGGCCAACACACAGAAAAGTATGGCATTTCTCCACAATGATAGATTTTAGAAGCTGATTTCGCTCACTGCTTTTGACTAGTAATAACCCAGTTAAGCTATAATTGTCGTTTTTAATGTTATGTTCGTATGAGTGTAAGATATTCCAAGTAATAATGCTGTTGTGCTAATGCTAATGTGTTTTTTTTTGTGTGAGTTTGTTGAACTTTTACAAAGATTCCTCACTTTCATGTTTTGCTGCAGTCTTATCCAGAGGCTCAATGGAAAGTCCAAGGACATTTCTAAGATCGCGGCTGATATCACTCAGAACGTGTCGCTGCGGCAGGGCATGGAGAGGAAGAAAGTGATCCAGCACATCAGAGGCCTCTATAAGACCGACCTGAGCGCCAGTCGGCACTGGCAGGAGCTGGTGCAGCAGCACACGCACGACCGGTGGGGTTTCAAATACCAAATATATTCTCTATAATAAGATGGATGTGATAACTTATATGAATCCCAATGGAGGAAGTTGCTGAATAACTATAAGTGGCAAGCGGGTGCCATTAATACAGCTGCAACCTGATTTGCCTTGAATTTAACCCATTTCCATTCATTTGTTTATTCATCCATGTTCATATTTTTATCTTACATTAATATGTACATAACACGGATGCCTTTCCTGACACAACAATCTCAAATTATTCCGTCTGACCAATTCCGTGACAATTGTAATTGGCACAGTCCATTTGAGATGTGACATTTTTATGCAAAGGATTTGCGTGTCACAGCTTTTATGTTTGGATTGGTTTTTTTTTACCTCTTACCTTAACCAAGTGCATTTTCCCCAGTTCAGCTTTACCAAATCTTAAAGCTTCTGGATTGGACTCTTTAGGCCAATGTAACGCCTCATTTGAAAGCTAAGACCTACAAAAGTGATCTAAACGGATCTTTGTCCTCACGTGGTTGTCGTCACTTTTTTCCCCCATTTCTTTTTTGTCACTTTTGTCACTTTTTCATCACTTTTTTTGTTTTGTTTTTGTTGCGTTTTCATCTTCATTTACGTCTCGTTTTTGTCGCTATGTAGACGCTTTTTTCAAGAAGTTTATATAAGTTTGGGTATTGGCAAACTGGAGAAAATGTGCTCCTGTTCAGGTGGGGCTAAGAGGTTAATTAACATCTTCAATGTAAATTATGCGCCTAAAGGCAATAACGAGAGAATGCAAACAAAATATTAAAAAGTTAAATAAATTTAAAAAAAAATCATCTTGACAGTAAAGGCCAGTACATTGTTTCTAGGAATATTAGTTAGTGGAATTTAGTATGTTAAAAAGTAGAAACTAATCTCTAAACTGATGATTTACATAGTTCTTTTCCACTTACATTTGGGACTCAAAGCTCTTTAATGGAGTCCTGAACTTTCTTTCTTTTTCCCAGTGCGGTTTGGTACGACCGACCTCTTACCCGACGTCCTGGCAGCTCGACCCGACAGAGGGCCAACCGAGAGCGGCGCCGGCTGCAGAGATGTTACCTCACCATCCCCAACAAGTACCTGCTCAGTGACCGACGCAAACCTGAAGGTGTGTCCTCAGTGACGCATATATATACACTCACAGTGACTTTTATTATTGAACATGGGAGTAAATAGGGTGCACTTCCTGCCTGCTGCTTGAACAACTTGACTAACAGCTGCATTGTGTGTGTTAGACGCTGTGAAGCCGCCGCTGTCGTTTTTATTTGAGGAAAAGACGCGCTCCTCTTTCTCCTCCACGGTGAAGGATAAAGCCACAAGCGACCCATCAGGTATCGACTTCAGTTTTTAGATCTAATCCCTTCAGAATGCACAGATCACCAGTCGAGATTCTCATTTCATCTTCATTAGAGGTTGGGACACATTTATCAGCAAGTGAACATTCTGTCCCAGAGTTGATTTGTTAGAAACTAGATAAAAAGCAATTCGGATAAGGCTTAGACTTTGATTGTTTGATTTCCGAGACAGACGTTTCCAATTCAGCAGCTCTTGTCGGGCGGTCCGTCTCTATTGGGTCAGTATCACACTGTCTGGAATAAGGCTCAAGCTCAAAAGTGGTCCAGGGCGGGAACAGTGGTAAACCAGTAATAGGTGTTGAATGCACGTAGGGAGCTGATGCTGTTCAGCTTTACCCATGATTCTCTTCCACAAATTTTGGAAGAATATTGATAGGTAGAAAGGCATTGAGGATCAGATATGTTACGTATTGCCCTTAATGGGGAGTCTTTAAATTATTTTAGATTAAAAAGAGGTGAAAACAGAATCCTATTTCCTTTATGACTTTATGACTATGACACATAACATTTCACAAAATAAATATAACAAATAGAAGCATTTGTTTATACTATATAGTTAAAAGTATCTAAAGACCAAGCAAGATGTGTGTTTGCTGTGAGTGGCTCAACTCCTCTAAGACTTGACTTGTAACTGCTCGTCTCCATGGAGTAAAGATAGCCAAATATGATTTAAATACGTTAAGTGTGACATCACACACAATTATAAGCTACTTCCAGGTCCAAACAGTTGAGAGGTCCATAGACGAGCACAGCAAAACAACGCAACTTTATCTGAATTTCCTGCTGAACTAACAGATAAAAGGCCAAAAACTGTTTTACACCTAATTACAATATTATCTCACAATTTCTCCAGGCAGAATGAAGATATTTTTATATTTAGAATAAGCCTTCATTGTGTATGGAAATATCCAGAGTAGATGTAATATTTCTGTGTGATCAGACATTTAAAAGGGTTTAAATCCGCTAAACCATTATAGTGAATCGAGCTAAAGCTCCGTTGGACCCGGAAGTGGAGCGATGACATCATCACTTAACATATAGGTTTGGTCTCATGATTGCCCACTACTACAATAGCATTTGTCGGTGTCGATCTGGTCATTTTGATCATGTTTTGTTTTATTCATAACAGTAGAATTTGACATTTTATGCAGCGTGTCTTTAAGAACCCAACCTGTGCTGTTAACAGATGAATTACGGTAGTTCAAGATGTAAATTAAAAGCTTTATTTGTCCTACGTGAACATTTTACAAGCTTAACACAGAAAACTGGGGGAAAAAAGCTGATGAAGCTTCTGGATGAGAGGCAAACACTTAAACTACAGAGAACAGATGACGGCTTAAGAACCTTTGTCAATAGTGGAAAACTGCTGTACGACAGAGCTCCCACAAACAAAAATGTATGAAAATAATGCAGTAATTGTAGCACTGTGAAAACATTGCTGGAAATATTAAGTACAAATCGTTGCCTTCTTTCTTAAGCCATTATCTTTAAGACTTAAGGTATTTGGCTGTTGCTGTGGGACGCAATTTAAACGTTATTTAAAACAAGAAAGGTTTTGAACGACTGATGTATCGTATCACACACAGGCAGGTAGTCCTTATGTTAGGCCTGATCTGTCTTTGTCCGTGTAGTCCTTGCAGTCACGATGAGGCAGCACGCAGAATACAAATGTCTTATCAACTGGTGTTTCATTTTGTTTCCTCGTGTCCGCAGGTTCACCAGGCGCTGCATTAGCGTGGCCCCTCCGGGAGACGGCGGGGGAGCTGCTTTTGGGTAAGACCAAGCTGCTCCGTGAATATGAAAGACCACAGGACAGAATATACACTGTGTCAGCCATTAGAGGATATTACTGCCACTCGTCTCTCTTATCTGAGTGTTATTATAACAAGGGACTCGGGGACGGCTCTATTTGCCTCACTCTCACTTCATCAAATCTCACTCCGCTCCTCTCTGTCTCACAGGGAAGTCTGGGATGTACTTTGTGGAGGATAACGTTTCGGACGCCCATGACACCCAGGTAAAACGTGTCTTATGGTCCGCTGTTAGTTTGTGTAGGCTTTCAGTCATTCAGGAGTTTAAAGTGGTTCTTTGTGATATCTTCAGTTCTAGTAACCAGTAATTAGGCGCACCGTTTTATAAGCCGCAAGGTTTAAAGCGTGGGGAAAAGAGTTGCGGCTTATAGTCCGGAAATGACGGTAATTACATTTAAATTAGGGCTGCACAATTGTGAGGAAAAATCCTTTATTGTAAAAGCATCGAGTTTGAAAATTAAACTGTTAATTGGTTTTACACATCATAAATCCTTTGTAGACCGATAGTTTGTTTTTTAAACCAATTTTCAGCCTTTGCGATTTGCGGCCATTCAAATTAAGATTTTATTGTCATTAATTGTATCGCTTTAATTTTACAGGGAAAAACGCTGTGTTGGTATTTTGCAAACTATAAAAGCCTGTGCATTCATGGTATAAAGTGTGGTTAGGCTCGTCACGATAACAGAATTTAAAGGATATTTCAGGATTTTTACATTGGGCCTCATTAACTAGTTACCCAGAGTGTTGTTGATGTCTGGAGATATTTTTTCTTAAATTCATGCAGTTCTTATATTTGAAGAGCTTAGTGGCGCTAGGCTAATGCTAGGCTAACGCATTTCTATGGTAACAGCAACCCTGCATTAAAACAGTCTGACCCACTCCACAGTGCACCTGAGGTAAATCACTTATAACGCCAGACTAACGATATAAATGTCTGTGTCGATAGAATAATTTTAACAATTTTTCATTTAAAATAACTTATATTTGAGCAGCATCAGCTTCGTGGCTGTAAGCTAACGCAGCGGCGGAGTGATCTGCGAGAAAATAGTCCCTCAAAATGCGGTAATTCATGTGATACAAGGTCAGTTATATTTCAAAAAATATTCTATGGACACAGACATTTATATTGTTAGTCTGGTGTTATAAGTGATTTGCCTCAGGTGCACTGTGGAGTGGGTCAGACTGTTTTTAATGCAGGGTTGCTGTTACCATAGAAATGCGTTAGCCTAGCATTAGCCTAGCGCCACTAGACTCTTCAAATATAAGAACTGCATGAATTTAAGAAAAAAATATCTCCAGACATCAACAACACTCTGGATAACTAGGAAATCAGGCCCTATGTCAAAAATCCCGAAATATCCCTTTAAGCCTGATATATTGAGATATTATTGAAGAGCTGTTAATGCTATAGAAACTAACTCTAAAGCTTAAAATGTTTAAAAAGTACTTGATTTTATAATATCCCCCATAAACATGAAATTCAACAAACTACAACCTATATAAGAAAAATGCAACAAAGGATTAGCTCAAATATATATTGTTTATCTGTCATTTATTGAGCAATAAGTCGATATAGGAATTATGCCGTGGATATTTGATGCTACTGGAGCAGATGTTTCCAGGGATCATTACTAAAATGAACTCTCACTGGTATCTAACTTGTGCATTTTACTATAGTTCCAACCTTTGGGTCCTTTAGTTTGACTCTCATTCACTGTGTGCCATAAAAAAAACTGTATTGTGTTTTGGCAGAGCCTTCATGGTGAGACCGAAGCCCCTCTTTCTCCTGGACGTACGAAGAGATCAAAGAAGTGCACAAACGCTGGTGGCAACTCCGAGACAACGCCGTCGAAATATTCCTCACCAACGGCCGGACTCTACTGTTGGCTTTCGACACCACCAAGGTAAACAGACTCATTCATATTTGAGAAATGCTTGTGTTTTGAAAAGATTTGGCAATTACTATTCAGGATTTGTTATTTTTTTATTCAGTTCTGCCAGAAAACTAAATTGTTTTTCCTTGAAATAGGCAGGTGCCATAAAAAAGCTCTTCTCTGTGGTAATGAAATATGGAAATATGGCTGAATAAAAAGATGTGATTTAGAAAAACTACCAGATAAAAAAGCGGGGGTAGAAATGTTTGTGCTTTGTGTGAACCTGGGGAAAAGCTGAAAATACTAATCATTTCTCTGTCTCATGTTTCACACTTGCCAAATAGCTCATAGGGTTAGTTTGAAAGTTTAGAAATCATAACGTTTTGATGATTTTTTTTAGGAATACATTATGAAGCAAGTGATTAGCTTTAAAGTCTTGGATCAAAGAGCTTCGGGACAGGATTTGCTGAAGATCTTCTAGTTCCTCAAATTGTTTTTAAATGCAGTACAATGGTTTAAAAACTGATGCTGATCAAGGAAACCCAAATTACAATTGAGTCAAATTTGGGGTCATAAAGTCCAGCGCTGGTCTGCCATATTGCCCTGACGTTCTTTTTTTTTCTCGTCCCAGTTTCGTGACGATGTTTTCCACAACATCCTGACCTCCGATCTGCCGAACCTGCTGGAGCACGGGAACATCACGGCCCTGACGCAGCTGTGGGGTTCGGGCCAGATCTCGAACTTCGAGTACCTGACGCACCTCAACAAACACTCGGGGCGCTCCTTCAATGACCTCATGCAGTACCCAGTGTTCCCCTTCATTGTGCGGGACTACACCAGTGAGACGCTGGATCTGCAAGACCCGAGCATCTACAGGTATGTTCGCTTTAGTGCGGTGCTTCTTAACCTTGTTGGAGGTACTGAAGCCCACAAGTTTCATATCCGCATTCACCGAACCAGGCCAATGGGTGTCATCCCAAATCATATGAGTCGGGGGTGTCACTTTCTTTACCATTGTTTTGACTCAATTAATACCATGTAAGTGGTTTATGACAAGGCACAACTTAATCTGGGTTGCCTTAACCTCTTAACCCCCGCCTTAACAGAGTGCATTTTCTCCAGTTTAGCTTTACCCAAATCCATAAGGTTACAGCCTATAGGCCAGTGTAACGCTAAGACCTACAAAACTAATCTAAATGGAGATTTTTCCTTGTTTAATTGCTGCATCACATTTTTGCCATATTTTCATTATGTTTTGTCACTTTTTATGTTGCTCTTTTGTGGCTTTTTGTCTCGTTTTCATCACATATTTCGTCACTTTATCAACACTTTTCTGTTGCTCTTGTTTGGCTTTTTTGTTGCATTTTCATCCTCATTTTTGTCTCATTCTCGTTGCTATTTTGAACATTTTTACCAAGAAGCTTTTAGATTTGGCTGTCTCTACCATTTGGTTCAAGTGTGTAATACACAAAAATATCCAGTTTTGACTAGTTTACATTGAGGTTGGACTAGTTTGGACTGGTTTAGACCTGGTCCAGACTGGTTTTGACAGGTTTGTACTAGTTTAGACTAGATCAGGTTCTGACTAGTTTATATCAGGTTTGGACTGGTTTAGATCAGGTAACTAAGAGGTCTATTTCTCTATTTTTAAGAAGTCTGTTTGTCCCCCAAAATTATTAGAAAATACAAAAATATATTTTTTTTAAAGGATGTAGGGGATACATTAAAGGGTTAAGCTGCATGGAGAGAAGTACAAGTTTATGAACATACCCAGACCTCAAGCTCAGAATCGTCATGAATCAGATTTACACTTGTTACCCATCGATTTGAACATGTTGACCTCATTGAGATTGAAATTGGCCATATTTTCAAATATGCCCTATATTTAAAGTTGTGTTCTTTTTACATTTGACAGTAATTAGTAATTGGTAGCCTTGGCATTCTTCTCCCATTTTCTTCTAAAAACAAGTTGCGCTGTTTGTTTTTGACAATCGTGGGAAATCTGGTGCAGAAACACTTTACTGGTGTTGCCACGCGCCCTCCATATTTCACTATTAGCCTAAGAACTCTGATATTGTTACTTTGTACTAATATAAGGAATAATGTGTCTACTGCAGGAACTTGGTGAAGCCCATTGCGGTCCAATCAAAGGAGAAGGAAGATCGCTATGTGGATAATTATAGGGTAAGTCTGGCTTGCTTTAATGAAACTGTAGACTGACGAAGTAGGAGAACACTCAAAATGAAGGCATCCGTTCATTTATGGGAGACGGCGAGTCGGAGGTGCTGAATTATGCAGTTTTCCTTGACGACGTCTCATTTATGTTTAACAGTAGATATGTTTCTGCTGCTGTTTTACAATCAGCCAAAGGAGCAAATGTTAGGGGAAAAGAACTTGTCAATACATTATTAATGTATTATTACATTATAGGAAGGTTACTTGAGTTATTCTCTTGTGTGCAGTACCTTGAGGACGAATACAAAAAGGGTATTCGTGAAGATGACCCTATGCCCCCAGTCCAGCCCTATCATTATGGCTCGCACTACTCCAACAGCGGCACCGTGCTGCACTTCCTGGTCCGGATGCCTCCCTTCACCAAGATGTTCCTGGCCTATCAAGGTGAGTTCAGTCCTGATTCACAACTTGTTTAGTCTGGTAACTGATTTATATAGTCTGCCGTCTGTGGGTTAGTCCTGCGTTTACACCTTTATAGTATGATTTTGTATAGTGTTATCTAATGGTGTCAAATTGGGTGGCATTTTGTGGGTTTTTAATGGCGGGCAATTACTGCAGACCTCGAAAAAGCTTTTAGCTGCTGTGAGTGCCACCTGCCTCCATTTTGAGAGGCGCTTTCAGCACCAACTGCTAAATTTTCTGATCTCCAATGCCATGTTATGTCACTTGGCCTCAAAACGCCTACTTATACCTTTTTAAAGTGGTTACCTCTGATCTTCCCAGCGCCCTTTCGATTAAAATGACCATTATTAATATTTCAATCGTCTCTCAAGTCTCCTTGATCCCCCGAGATGTCTTTTTATCATCATGTATTCATAGTATTCATAGGTCCTGGAAAGGAGCTATTTTCGAACAGAGGGTGAATCTGTAATAATGCGTTTGTCTTTGCTTCAGACCAGAGCTTTGATATTCCCGACCGGACGTTTCACTCCATGAACACCACGTGGCGCCTGTCGTCCTACGAGTCCATGACGGACGTCAAAGAGCTCATCCCAGAGTTCTTCTACCTCCCGGAGTTCCTCGTCAACAGAGAAGGTAAACACAGCGCTGAAGAGTTCCTGTTATACAGTATAATGATAGCAGAGGCTTTGAAAGTAGTCAGCTGGACTGGGTTGTTTAAGCACAGCTGACATTTTCGATTTACGATGATGGAACATTTCTGGATGACTGAGAGCCTACTAACTCATAAGGTCATATGATGGTATTTAATGTTATCTGGTAACTTTCCACAATAATGCTATTGTCAATTTTATTTTATTTTCATACATGATACAGTGAGTTCTACGTGTCGGCAAAACAAGACAAGAATTTAAAAAAGACTGCGTAACATTTCTTTTTTTCCCATGCGTTTTAATGAATGATTTAAAAAAAAAAACACCCTAAAAATATAAATTCATTTCAATAGTTTTAAATCCTACATTTATTTATATGAAAAGGGACAGTGCACATTAATCAACATTATACAATAATATGTATATATAATAATACTAAATGTGCCCGAGTTGGCTAGTTTTCACCGTCCTTTTGGCAGATGTCAAAGCCAGCCTAAAAAGACAGAATTAAAATCACACAGCAATTTACAAAACACAATACAGTTATATACAAAAGGGAAGTGCATAAAATGAGAAAAGTATAAATTTTTAATATAACTCGTGCTCACAAGTCTGGTATTCTTTTTAAATGCGTGGAATGAGGGAGACTCTCAATTGCTTCAGGCCCTGTGTTCCACTGTTGGGAGGCTTTATAAGAAAAGACGACCTGCTCAAATGCAGTTTTTCTGAGAGGGAGGATGTAGTCTTCCCTCGCTGTCCCTCGAGTTACTCAAATAGTAAAATCAAGTAAATGAAAAATTTAGATTTTTTTTTGACAAAGTTTTAAACAATCATCATAATTGAGCATTGTGCAAGTGTTGAATAAAGTAAATGAATAGTTGGTAACTCAAAGTCTGCCACAAATACAGAAAAATAAAAGAGTTGTCATATTTTAACATCGGTCTGAATAGTTTTAATGAACGGTTTGACACATTTCTGCCCTAGGTTTTGACTTCGGGGTTCGGCAGAATGGGGAGCGAGTGAATCATGTGAACCTACCGCCCTGGGCCCGTAACGACCCGCGCCTGTTCATCCTGATCCACCGCCAGGCGCTGGAGTCGGACCAGGTGTCGCAGACGCTCTGCCAGTGGATCGACCTTGTGTTCGGGCTCAAGCAGAAAGGCAAAGCCGCGGTTCAAGCCATCAATGTTTTCCACCCGGCTGTAAGTATCCCCAGCTCATTAGACTGAAATATTATGACAACACGCCTTCAGTTGGAGTTTTCTGATCGAATGTGTTCATTGGCAGACTTACTTTGGCGTGGACGTTTCCGCGGTGGAGGATCCCGTGCAGCGCCGCGCCTTGGAAACCATGATAAAGACATACGGACAGACGCCCAGGCAGCTCTTCAGCGCGTCCCATATCAGCCGCGCCGGACCCAAGCTCATGATGGAGGGCGAGCTGCCAGCCGCCATGGGCCTCCTAGTGCAGCTGGCCTTCAGAGAGACCCGGGACCAGGCCAAAGAGATCGTGTGCCCGGTAAGAGAGCAAGCCTGCCCACTGCGGAGCTAATTTAGTTTGTTAATATGCACAGTTGTTACCGTGGTCAACTTTGGAGCTCATATTTTTATCCTTTCAGTCATTGATGTGAGTTGTCATGGGAAGCAGAGTGTGATGTAGGGGGTCAAAAATAGGGTTGTGGATTTTATAAACGTACAAGAGATTGTTCAGGTACTCACGTCAGCTTAAATACTGAATATACAGCAGCTCTGCACACACTAAAATCTCATATAATCACAGCCTTTTTGTTGCCTTCATTTAATCTTTAGAGTGTGAGCACAGCATTCATCGTGCACAATGAGCCGTGTGCTCTGGGGCATCTTTTCACAGGCTTTGCTTTTGGACCCAAATATCGGATGAAACCGTATAGGAATAACACTAGTTGAAAATGCAGTACAATTTGATATACTGACCAACATGATTAGTTCTTTAACCTCTTAACCCCCGCCTTAACCGAGTGCATTTTCTCCAGTTCAGCTTCACCCAAATCTAAATGCCTATCGTAACGCCTCATTTGAAAGCTAAGACCTACAAAACTCATGTAAACTAATCTTTTTCCTCGCATTGTTGCCGCGTTTTCGTCACGTTTTTGTCACTTTTTTGTCGGCCTTTTGTTGCTATTTTGACACTTTTTTTCAAGAAGCTTTCAGTTTTGGGTAAGGCCAAACTGGATCAAATGTGCTCAGTTCGAGGGTTCGAGGTTAAGTTATAGTAAATATCAGCCTTTGATGTTATAAATATATAACTAATTCAAATAAAGAAATGTTTACTATAGCGAAATTATGTTTATGTGAGACTTCTTTACGTTTATATTAGGGCCGGGACTTTTTTAGATTAATTGCGATTAATTAATTACATGAGGTTTAGTGCGATTAAAAATATTAATCGAAATTAATCACACTTTGCTTTCCACACTTCAGTTTCCTTTTTTCCTGCAGACGCACAATTAATGGCAATATTGCACTGGCCTGTTGGACTTGGTTGAACAAAAATAAACAATATTTGTTGCTTAAGCTTATGTATTCAGTCATTATTCAATGGTATACTAAAAATCCTTATGAAAAAACTTACTTCTCACTGTTCTCAGGTCAAATATTTATATGCGATTAATTTCGATTAATTAATTACAAAGTCTCTAATTAATTAGATTATTTTTTTAATCGAGTCCCGGCCCTAGTTTATATATATATAGGCTTTATATTGGAATTGTTGTGTTCAGCTCTCAGGGGGTTCAAAAGTGCATAGTCCTCATGTGTCATCTGTCTTAAAAACATATGAAGAATCAAATCTAACAAACGAGGGTTCCAAGTTTAATATCGGAATCCTTTTGGTCAGCCCTGAGTCTCTATATGATTAGTTCGCCACAGTCTATCCCACATTGCGTTGCCCAAAGCCAGTGCCATTTCTGACGCCACATCAGAAGAATCTCTTGTAAATGATCAATCGCGCAAACCCAGATGTGCAGATAAATGGAAAAGTTTGCCACGGGAGCACCGAGCGTGAACACATTTTAAATTAATTTGTCGCCGTTTTGTTTGGTTCCTGAAGGCAAGCCAAGGGTTTGTTTTGGCCAACTTTACTCTAGCTCATGGAATACATTAAGTGTAAATTACAATCAAAACCCTGATTTCTACATAACTTTGATTTAAAATGGTTGTTTTCTTCACCCAGAGCCCTCTTCCCTGGATCAAAGGGCTGAAATGGGGCGAGTACGTGGGGTCGCCCAGCGCTCCGGACCCTGTGGTGTGCTTCAGCCAGCCTCATGGGGAGCGCTTCGGGTCTCTGCTCGCCCTGCCGACCCGCGCCATCTGTGGACTGTCCCGCAAGTTCTGCCTCATGATGATCTACAGCAAGGAGCAGGGTAAGACCACCCCTTGTTCTACATTGGAGGTTTTCTGATTCTAAAATGCTCCGGAATCATGAGAGGTGTGTTTCTCTCCATCAAATTGTTTCATAATAAGACTTAAAGTAACAAAACCAGGACCAAATCAAGAAGAAATGGAACTAAATTACTAATGACTTCACCTGAAACCTAGCAGTAATTTATAAGCCATGGCTCTCCAACTGCTGAAGTGACCGTGCGCCCGACCGCCCCTTAAACAACACCAGAAGAAGATGCTGAAGTAACATTGCGCTTTCTTCTCTCCCTAAAGGGGTGCGCAGCATGCACAGCACAGACATCCAGTGGTCAGCGATTCTGAGCTGGGGCTACGCAGATAATATACTGAGGCTGAAGAGCAAGCAGAGCGAGCCGCCGATCAACTTCATCCAGTGCTCTCCCTTCACCTGGTAATTACAAGACAACTCTAAGGCTTTATGTACGTGTTGGCATTATGTTGTGACTTGGAACTGGGCTTCTTTGTGGTTTAAGATTTGCAGAGTTCGTGGAAAGCTAAAATATAACTAATCTTTACAAACTAGATCAGAAAGGGTCAGGTCTCTGGTCTGACTTAAGGATTGATGGTCCATAGTAAATTGTAATTGGTTGACTGGCCTGGGTTTTCTGGCAAGTGTAAAAAACCAATGGGTCGATAAGTTGCCGGAACTAGAAGGTTTATGGTTTGAAGCGCTAATCTTTTTATAAATTGACTCTCTTGACAGATTGTGGCTTTCTTTACATGTTATATTTTAGCATTCTATATTGTCCTGTGTTTTCTGACGCTAGTACAGAAATCTAGCAAACACGGTGTGATGAGTAGGGGTGTGGGTGCCGTTAAACAATACCAGTTTGGTATAGAATAGAAAGGTTTAGGTACTATTGGTATCGAAAGCAGCAGTTTTGACGCTGTTGGTCATCAAAATTTAAAAGAAAATAAAAAAGTGAAACGCAAGTTGAAGAAAATTTGAAAAAGGGGGAAATTGAGGGGGAAAAGTGGAAAAACTTGTGTTAAAACAAGTAGAAAAAAATGTGTCAATTTGGGGGGGAAAGGAAAAAATTGGAAAAAACTGGGAAAATTGGGGGAAGAAAATAAAATTTTGGGGATAAACATAAAAAAATTTGGATAAAAATTGGGGGGGGGGGGGGGGTTTAACCTTTTTCTGCCCTTTTGTTGTTAAATTAAGTTTCTTGGTCGTTTCACCTTAAACAAATGATACAATGTAAAAGTAATTAAATGGAAGGAAAAGGAATAAATTAACACAATCTGTTTTATGGTTCTATATGACAAATATTTTAGTATAGGTATCGAAAAAAGTATCGTTCAGGCATCAGTATCAAAAACCAAGTATTGTTTAAGTACCGGTATGGAAAAAATGTAACAGTACCCAGCCCTAGTGATGAGTGCTCTGTTTATGTATATTTATTATAAGCAGCACTCAAGTTTAAAGCGTCTAACTACACTGTATTTACAAGTGGTGTTGATAAGAGTGGCTTAGAATTCATTTCCATATTAATGACAAGCGGCTTTATCCTCTCGTGGATGTAATCCCTAATAACATTGTGCCAGGTACGCTACAGGTTTATTATTTTATGCTCCTGTATTATTTGTTTAAATCTTATAAAATGTCTAAATAGTCACACACAACAATCGGGGATTAATGACTGCAAGTATAAGTAAACTAGTGTCCATCTGTATATCTGATATGTCTGAAACAGGTTTTGTAATTTCATGATTTTATGACAGTTTATGCCAGATTATTTACCTTTCTATTTTCCACACATTCCCTCCAGTGCTCCTATTCTATTTGCTAAAGTAAGGAGCTCTAGCCCTTTCAAAGAGAGGCTAATCATTTCTACGTGAGCTTGGGGAGTTTCATTTTGGATGCATTCACTTTTTATTAAGGTCAGGTTGGACATAATTTAGACAAATGTTTATCACGTATAAATCAATTGTGTTTAAACATAGGTGGCTAATTCTCTTGGATGAACTCTACCAAAGACTCTGTGTTTGTAAAGGTTCAAAATCCCTAGTTTGTGAATTCACCATCACTGACTATGGGAATAAAAGCGCAAGATAAGGATATGCTAAACTTTGAAAAAATATACATGTAATGACAAATCAGATCCAAATCAAATCCTCAAAGCACAAGTAGCTCTGTGCCGTTTTTATTTAGTCAAAGTAGCTCACGACGGAACAAAGGTTGGAGAAAGGCTGCATCAGTTAGTTGTGATTTTGGGCTTGTACCTTCTGTACCAAAGGAAAAAGGTAAACAGACAGCCATCCCCTGTTCCACAGTGGGTAAAATAGCCACACCGTGTCCCTGTGATGCAGCGTTCATACCCAGCACCGGTTCAAATGCCTCTCTCCGCTCCAGGTGACCAGCTGCGCCTGGGTGCCCGACGGCTGCCAGCTCTTCACGGGCAGCAAGTGTGGAGTCATCACCGCCTACAGCAACCGCTTCACCAGCTCCACGGTGAGTCTCCATGGCAACAACCCCCCCCTTAACCCCGCTCGCCCGCCACACCGGTCCACCCACCTCCCGTCACCCCCACTCCGGTCCTTTTGATAAGCCCATTTCAGAATCTAGATAACGTTTTGCTGTACAAATTATCGGCTGGTGAGAAATAACTGGATCAGCGCGATGTGGGAAACGTGCATAAACTTAAACTTTTATAGATTTGTGTGTCGCAAGATCAAGATGCAGTCGACAGTGCAGGCGTTTAAACACATTCAGAAGCATATTTAACATTTAACAGAAGACTAACATATGAACTGCCATCATTTGACTTCACAGAGACTGAACATTTTGCGATTGTGCAAAATAAGGCACTATTCTAAAGCCTGTAGTAGGAGCGTAATGAGTACTGAGGGAACTGTTTTAGTGTAAACATTTTAATAGGTCGGTCAAAGCAGGTTCTGTCAATCGATTTACTTTTTAAATCATCATCTTTCTTTTTGAAATTTGACAAATCACGTTCGTTATATTGTAATGTTTATATTCATTATTGATACTAGGCTCTAATTTAAAGCTGTTGCTTGTATTTCATTAACAAAGTCTATGTGAAAAGCCCAATTTGATACAGATGGCATTGCATCATACAAGGGGGCGTGGCCTCGCCGAAGGAAGGAAGGAATATAAACTTATTTATCACACACAAATAAATTCAAGTCTAAATCGGCTCCACATTGATGTTTTTCACAGTTAAAAAAAAAACGGTAGTCGTAGCTAGCCTTAGCATGTAGCATAATGCTAACATGAAGCATCGTGTTGGCATTCTCTGTTATGTATTTATGGGCTGTTAAACTACTTTGCTCTCCACTGTATCTTTATTGGGTAGAAACTACAGTACATTCATAATTTAGCATTTGTTAAAGTAGTTTTGCAGTAATTATAGAAAGTTTTTCGATTTTCTCCCCTTTGTTTCCCCCCCCAACTGCTTCAAACATGAGCATATATGGGCGATTCCAGAGATGCCGTCTGTATCTATGCTTGCTTTTTGCAGTTTATAGTAATAGTAATTTAAGAGCTCTGTATGCTCGAGATACAGGAGTGTGTTAAGTCAAAACATTAAACCATTAACTCTGACAGCCTCGGTCAAAACATGAATGCAGGTGTAAGAATACACCGTAAGAAAATATTCTCATGGTAAGATACAAGAGTATTAGAATATACATGACGCTTTTGTCACGTACACAGTTAAGAGTATTTCTTCCAAATAGTATTACTCAAGTTGCTATCAAAAGTGCCATTATAAAACTACTTGTAACGTTTCTGAAAATGGGACTTGGACGACGACCACTACATTTATCCAACCACAGCCACTCGTAACGTTAACGGTAGTAATTTTACATAACTCCCATCTCTCTTAACTATTATAGGCAGATATAATGAAGTGATGTCATTTGAAACCCATCAGTACCACCCGCTCTATCTCCGCGCGCTTTAGACGGGCGCACGGTGCTTCATTAGCCACATCACAGCTGCCCTTGAAACACATTTCCAGCGAGCTCACGAGTGGGATTAGGGGTCGCGGAGTTCAGTCATCAGAGAGCGGCGCAGCGCTTTCACACGACCGCACAGGTTTCTGCCCACTCGAAGGGATTCTGAATAGCAATTGATAAATTTGAAATGCAGCACGGCGCAGGAGATGGGTTTAGAAAACATAAAAAGGATGAATATATATCTAAAAGGTATTGTTGCGGAGTAGCATAGCACTCAGGGTAATTTTAGGATCAGTGTCGCTGTCTCTGTCAGGTTTTGAAATGGGTTTCACCGAGACACTTGTACTGCTTTGAGAGACAGAAATGTAAAAAATAATAATAATAGAGATTGTCACATAATCTGCACAATATGATTTGGCTACATGACGCATTGCAACTTTAATATGTGCAAAACTTAAATATAGTTCAGTTTTAGTCAGGATTTTCCCATAGACTAGTATTGGTAGACTGTCATTGCTCACTCCTCCGTCGAGAGAGAATCCATCTTGGCAGCTTAGTCTCCTCCTACAGAGCATGTTCCATAAAAGGACAAAAAAGGGGGGAAACACCGCCCCCGTGAGGCAGGCTGAGCAGCAACAAGTAGGGCTGTACGATATTGAAGTAACTTGCGATAACGATATCATTGAGATATTTTACCAAACCTTTTCAACACGACATGTTCCATTCAAACTAAACACAAATCGCGAGTTTTCAGCTAGCGGAAGTCTTCAAACAACACCAAATTAGCATCAGAACAAGGGTAAATTTGAATTAAATGTGGAAATGTTTAACTAAAACTGAACTTTTACACATTGTTAAGTTCTGCTCATTGTTTGTTTTTGACTGAGTTTGCAGAAAATGTGACGATCTCAGTCAGATGAAGGCTTTTGTGATGTTGCGATATATTGTGGCTTCTTGCGATATGGGTATTGCATCGCCTAGCAACCTTAGCAACAACCCTCCACAGTGGTCCAGGGCCTGTCAATCAAAACCCAATGCTAAAACTTTTTTAAAAGCATAACAAAAACCAGCGTGGTTCATTATTGTAAGAGTTGTCTCGGGAATAAAATTTATTTTTTGAAACAATAAAAGTCTTTGGAGCCAGGCTTTTAAGTTGTTTGTGACGTGAAGTCCTCATAATAGATGTCCATTGTAAACCTTTTGGAGTCGCCTCTAACCACTAGGGGGTGGTGTCACAGAAACATCAGCCCCCTGTCATGAGGACCGAGGATAAGTGCTTTCCTCGCCCATTTGATTTGTTATAATCCTGATTTAGTATTTTTTTAAGTCACAAATTACAATAAAAAAAAAGTGGAAGTTAAACATTTTGTCTGTGGTGATGGTGCTCCTAAAGAGAGCTGTTTGTTGGCTACTATGCGAAGGGATAAATTAACACTCAGCACACAAAGATTATAAATAAATTAGTCCCTTAAAATAAAAGCTTTTGAGAAGTCCTCCATTTGTGTTAAACATCTTTTAGCAAAGTTCAAGACAGTTTACATACATGATAGATGGTTTCCCCTGCTTGTTTCATGGACCAGGTGAGAGGCATTTCTGTGTTTTCTCACCTGTTTTTTTCTTGTCGTCGTAGCCATCAGAGATGGAGGTGGAGTCGCAGGTTCACTTGTACGGACACACGGCGGAGGTCACCAGTCTGTTTGTGTGTAAACCCTACAGTATCCTCATCAGCGTCAGCAGAGACGGCACCTGCATCATCTGGGACCTCAACCGGTCAGTGCCACAGGAAAACAAAACATGTCACCGTTGAAATTGATAGTGTATTGCAGATTGTTTATTATATTTGGTCATTAATGTTGTTGAGAATGAGTGCCGTCTCCTTGAACGAGTGTAAGAAAATGAGCCGTTTGTCAGGGAATCTGACTATGTTCTTATGCCTAACAACTGCGCAAATGTTCAAAATGATGGGCCTAATTATCAGAAAACTGTTGAATGGTTTATGCTTTTCAAGTTTTGCTAAAATAAGTAAATAATCCGGGCTCCAAAGGTATTTCTCTAAGTGTATAATAACCAAAGCTCTCTCTACTCCCAAAGCACAATAGTAAATCTATGCGTGGTACGATTAAACTGTCTGCTCCGTAGTTAGAGCTGATATTTAACATTTTATTAAACATGGAAGGTGTTAAGTTCTCTCTCTTTCTTTAGGTTGTGTTATGTTCAAAGCCTGACAGGACATAAGAGCCCAGTGACTGCAGTATCGGCCAGTGAGACGACCGGAGACATCGCCACAGTCTGTGACTCAGGTACTGTCTCTCTATGCAAATGTCTCCAGCTGTGCTCCTCAAACCTGCCTTTGTGTAGAGTCACATACCGCCTCACGCATTCATTTATCCGTCATTTGTTTTTGACACGTTTTATTAATTCATCTGCAGTGGGCGGTGGCAGTGACTTGCGCCTGTGGACAGTGAACGGGGACCTGATCGGACATGTTCACTGCAGAGAGATCATCTGCTCTGTGGCCTTTTCAAACCAGACGGAGGGCGTTTCGGTCAATGTCATCGCTGGAGGCCTGGAGAACGGCGTGGTCCGGTAGGAAGACTTCTCTTTTACGCACGTTATTGTTTGGTTGCAATATAAACGTGTTTTTTCAATTGTCATCAGGCTATGGAGCACCTGGGATCTGAAACCAGTGCGAGAGATCACCTTCCCAAAGTCCAGCAAACCTATTATCAGGTATCTGTATAAAAGTATAAAAAGTCTGCCTTTGTTAGTGTGGTCCGTAATCCTTGATGCAAGCAAGGTTTGAGTTTCTCAAGCTGCACACATCAAAGTGGACTTTCCCTAGAAGCGCACAGTGATTCACTTCAAGATCAACGTGGTCAATAAACTGATTTGATTTGTCTTTAAAGGTGCATTATGCATGGCACCTTTACTGTCCATCACTGTGGCCTCTACAACGTTCCAGGATAGATTATTTTGTACGTTTTCTGGTGAGGGGGTTCGTCAGCAGTGAACTCGAAAAACAATTGACCCTGGAGCATCATAAAGGCCGCTGTGATGGAAAGGAAAGGCGCCATGCTAACCCTCCCATACAGCTGCTGGCTAACTGATAGGTCAAACAAATAAATATAATAAATAAAACATGTTTTTGTTTTTTCCCCTACATGGAAATCAGAAAGCGGAATTAGCACTAAGAGCTTCCTACAAGCAGCACTTTAAGTTTACTCCATCAACAAAGCTCAAGTGGCATCACTTTAGCTTTTTGTGGTAAAATAAAATATTCATGCACCAAGCAATTAATCGATAAATCGTAAAAATAATCGGTATATTAATCGATTACCAAAATAATCGATTGTCGCAGCCCTAATTTCATGCAATGGCCACTTGATGACTTTTTGGACCTTCCTAATGATTATTGTTTGTGTTGGGGGTTTTCAATGTACTTTTTCTCTGCTTCCGATCACAAGCTCAGGCTTTTCATCCGGGCTTACATTAAATTAATGGTATAATATTATGGGCTTTCTCTGTTTGGAGACCAACATACACCGATTAATATCATTTCATTCTTTTTTTTTTCATTTATTCATTTATTTCAGGCAATGGGCAACAAAAGAAAGAATATACAGTATGTAAACTAATGATCCATTTCTACCTGAAAGGGAGTGGGAAGAAGACCCACCCCCAGTTCCCCATTCAGAGCTTAATACAATCAGCTTCACTGTTACTTTGTTCAAGGATTATTATACAAATGTTATATCATGGTGGCATTACCACAGGTAACAATAATTATTACATTGTAACAAAAAGTTTACCAACAATGTAAATTAAATGAACAATACCAACAATGGTGATGGACAATATACCAATAATGGTAAAAGACAAATTAAACCAACGATGGTAAGGAAACATTGAGCTCTATCCATTAAAATTGTAATCAGTCATGTGTAAAAAAAAAGTAAACAAGATTTTAGCTTGGGCCATATCGCCCAGCCTTTCTGCCAAAGAACCAAACTGAAAACTGACAAAACTGTTGGCCTTTCGTGTCAACTATCACTAAAACCCTAACCACTGACCTAAGCCATCTTGTGTCCCCTGCAGCCTGACGTACTCCTGCGACGGGCACCACTTGTACACGGCCAACAACGAGGGCACGGTGATGGCCTGGTGTCGGCGCGACCAGCAGCGAATGAAACTCCCCATGTTTTACTCTTTCCTGAGCAGTTACGCAGCCGGCTGAAGCTCCCATCTGTGTCATTCTTGTTTCAATCCTGTCCCTCTGGCCTTGACAAGAGCACCAGCCCCCCCCCCCTCCCCCTCTCCTTCTGCATCAGCCGCAGTCAGCATGGCCTCAACTCCCCGGACCCTCCCGGAGTCTTAATTAAAACTGTCTAAAGCTGAGCAGACTGCATCCCCCAGCCTCCGCCACAAATGGCACCCGATGTTTTGTACGAGAGTGGTTTTTATAAATGGATTTTGTGGGTGGATTTTTGGTGGAATACTTTTGGCACAGGCTCAGAATCGTGCTGACCATTTAATACATTTTTGGCTTCATTTCACAGGGGAGTAGAGAGAAGGAAGTCATGGGGGGGGGACAGCAGGCAGAGATGTTCCTTAAGAGAGTTTACTGTCACAGACTTGTCAATATGTGGGTCTTTGTTTCCCATAAGCTGCTACCTTGGCTCTTAGTGTCACTGCACCCTCTTGTCTCTTGAGTCGGCAAAGTGCGGTCGTCCTGTGGCGCTGCGCGGGACAGGTCGGTGCCAGAGATCAGCGATTGTATTTGGCTGACGCTGCAAAGAAGGCCCCTCCCTGCGCGTGGCTGTCAGCATGGGTCGCCCCGTTCTACAGGAGGGGGAGGAGGGCAAAGACGGGGCGCGGCCGGGCTGTCTGTGCCGCTCAAGTCTTACGCACCAATGTCTCAAGGAGCGCAGGAGGATGAAGCATGCTCTCCGTCTTACCTGTACTGTTTTATATTTACTCCAAGAACTCTGACATTTTCAACCATGACACTACTTTTATTTATGACAAACCTGCCTTGTTGTTTTCAACTCTTACTGCATTGAAAACTGTTGATACTTATGTTTATGTGAAATGCAAATGTCACAGCCTGGCCAGCCAAACCCATTCACTTTCTTAGTTAATCGAGTGGATGCCTTTCCTTTTGCATTTCCAAGATTTATCCTGTGCATCTAAAATGGTGTTTATGGAGCTCAACTGTGACCACCCGACTCAGAACACGCTCTGGTTCTGGAAATTGTTTCATTCATTTTACCCGAACACTTTTCAGGAAAAATATGTTTCTTGGAAGCTAATCATGACCATAAAACAAACACTTGATTTGAAAATGTTGTTTTATTTTATTTTCATTTTGCTCAAATATTCAAATCAAATCAAAATGTGTCAAGACTTTTCTAAAACACAATTATTTGTTTTCTATAAAATGATTGTGTTATGATCAGTTAGCTCCTGGAAAATAAATCGTGGGAATGTTAGTTCTGGAATCGGAGCGTGTTTCGATGTGGGCCAGGCTGATAGGATGGGAATAATGTACCAGCAACCAATTTAGAAACCCATGTAATTCCTGTAAATCCAACTCAAATCAGCTCAGATGGGATTAAAATTTAACAACGGGTGACTGGCCAAGTTATGACAACTCTTCTGTATACGTCAAAAGCATTACTTGTTTACTTAAATAATGAAGTGGTCTTAAAAGCATGAAGCACTGGTGGAGAAGAGAACTATCAGAAACAACTTGTATTATACAGTATGTATTGCAGATCAGCAAAAGGGGCCGAGAGGAAAGCATTTTATAAGATTCAGTTAAGCCCAGAATTGTTCATTTCCCTGCAGAACATTGTGGTTTATTAAAGCATTTGTACGGTTTCAAAATGGCAATCGGCAAGGTGTTATTAAGCATGCAACAAGTTTTTGCACAATTCACTATTTAGTATTTCCCATGACTCGTTCTCACCGGAAAGTCACAGTGAGAAGGTTCAGGGTTTTGTTTCTCACACTCCCAAATGTTATTAATGTTTCTTTGCCGCTGTGTCTTTTGTCTTTATAATGGTATGAACAACATTGGGCTTAGCCGTTTCCATCTACGATACACTATACTCTATCAACCAACAAATGTCCATTTCATGCAGCTTTTGATCACTTTCCCAATCTTTCAACGTCCCGCACTTTTGAGTTTATCGTTTTAATGTAAAATTCTCAATGCACTTTTTACGTTACTGGATCACACGACGAGAGCCAACAATGTGCTGTGTCTTTGACGGGATTGATGAATTTTGATTATGTTTCACCAACTATATGCACGCAAAAGCAATATCGGACTTGCGTTGGTTAAAAATAGAAGCTGTGAAACCAATGGTAGGACATTTCACTCTATGACAAATGTTTACAAGAAAGGGAATCGTATTGAAAGATATGTCCACTTTCCATTCCTCGTCCCATTTCTCGTCTTAAATATTTCCTCACGTTTGTGGACATGAGTCACTGTGTCCAATGCTGCATGTAAGATAATGTTTGCTTGTGAGATACTCCTGTAGCATCCACTTTGTATAAAATTGTATGAGATTTTTTGGAGAGAATTGCTAATATATTGCGCTTTCACGGAAGGAATTATTTTTCTGTTCATAACTTAAGCTATGCATAATTTATCCAATAGTTTTGTCTCCGTTTGTGTTTGCTGCATTTACTGACCTCCTGAATGGGCTCCAAAAGTCTTATGTATTTTGTTACTGTAAATACTCTATGTGCAAATGAATGTATGGACAAATATGTATAAAGGTATAAATATCTATAAATATTTGAAGTTACTACAATATTTGTTGCACTTGTGGTTTTTTTGTCTTTAAATAATGCACTGCCTTGCCTCACCAAAAAGGTCACACACTCGTATACACTGTCCGATCAAAATGGAAAGTCGCCACCTGGATTTAAAGAGGGTATTGTGCTTTTTTCAATCACATAGCACCAGTCTATAGCATACTACAATGATGACGTAACCTTCTGTTGGTCTGTATATGCAGTAAATTAAAATAACTGCCTTGAATAAAATTGCTCTCTCAAAATGGCTGTACTGAACGTCTTGAAATAGGCCTCTGTCTCTTTAAGAAGCTTTCCGACACGCCCCCTTCAGCACACTGCTGTGGCATCTAAACAACACTACTGTGAGGGGAGGGGGCTCTGCTGAGTTGAGGAGCAGTGGTTGGTGGCTTGGCTGGTGACGAAAGGTCCAGAGGCGTCTCCAGGAGGTGGGGGCGTTCCTAGGAGGACTGAGGCATAGCTACACCTAAAATGGCTGCCGTCTAAGTTTTTACTGATTACTCAAAAATATGTGAATGAGCCAAGGCAACACTCCAGGCATGTGTTTAATGAGGGAATGATATAAAGCTTGAAAAAGTCGATTTTACATAATACCCCCCTTTAACTGTTATGAGCTTTGGTTGCTGCAGTTTGTCAGGTCAAAGAGAGTGAAGATCAGCTGGACATCCTGAATGACCAGGTTATTCCATCAGTGGATTTCTTCTTCCCTGATGGCACTGCCAGGATACATCAGGCCCACATTGTGAAAGTTGTTTAGGGAGCATGAGACGACATTGTCACACATGGATTGGCCACCACAGAGTCCAGATCTTAACCCCATTGAGAATCTTTGGGGTGTGCTGAAGAAGGCTTTTGCGCAGTGGTCACACTCTCCCATCGTCAGTGCAAGATCGTGGTGAAAAATGTAATCAAACCTAAACACGATCCAACAAAAATATTACAGAGTATGACCTTTTTTAATTATCAGGTAGTGTATTTTATTTCACCTTTGATCACTGTTTGGATAAGCTTCTCAATGGAGGCCACTCTTACACTTTTGAGCCTGATGAATCCTGGCTTTGTCATCGTGAAATAAGCCTGTGCCATCAGGGAGGAATAATCCATACTAATCACTCATAAGGGCAGACAGACCTGACCAATTGCAGAAACCACATGCTGTCAGTTTTTAGTTTTAGCTCCTCTTGTGATGAAGTAACATTTAACCTGGAGTGTTCCACAGTGCATTATTTTCATATAGAATTGGTAATACAAAAGGAGAGCAATTGAAACTGATACTAATAATAGGTCCACGTGTTAAATCACTTTCAAAGTAACACAAGATATGATGCAAAAACTGATGGGATTGGCTATAAGGCAAAACAGATAGAGTAGCTACCACTCTGTAGACTATTATGCTATTGAATGTAGCACAGATAGGCTAGATAGGCCCCGTCGTTTACTGTAGGGGGACCCAGTGATGTCAAAGCTGATGTAAAAATGAAGGGAAAGCCTGTAGATCTCCAGTGTCTTCTGCCGCGCCAATAAACCAAATGAAAAAGCAACACGCGTCAATTTGACTAAGCAGCGGCGGTGGCTCTCGGTGCGTTCAGGGCCACCTTGTGCAGCTCTTTATCGCCAGAGCTGCTGCATCATCTCCGGCGGGCGCTTCTCTGCGAGCGCTCCCTGCCCCACAGCCCGTATCTGCTCGTCACACAGAGGTTTCCCCCCCTCGTGGCGCTCAACCAAACCTCCACCGCCGCTGCCGCCGCCGCTACGTTTCCTGCATCTTCCCACACGGATAACGCACGACGCGCGCCCAGGCTTTGCCACTCTCCGAGGAGCCACACAGTCCGACCATTGGGGATCCATTTGGCGTTTGCGTCGGGTCTGACCGCCCTGACCAGACCAGAACCAGGCTGGGATTTCCTCTGCTTTGAGATTTGACAGATACAGCTCGGGTGTGTGTGTGAGCGTGTGTGTGTGTGTGTGTGTATTGGGTGGAGTCAAGCCGGAATCCTCCAAATTGGACAAGCGTTGGCACATTTGAGGTACGTCCTATGTCCATATATCCATCTCCATACCGTGCAGCGAGGCTTTAGCGTGATTTCTACCCGGGATCCCTGTGTTTGCTCGCGGTTAACTGGACGTGGTTAGCTGTTGAAGGAGCCTGGGCCGCATCTCGCACGATGAGTGACCGCGTCTCCATCCCATTTCTCCCGAATCAAATCATTCACGTTTGACGTATGGGCACAACAGGCGTCTCTGTACATTGTGGCATAACCGGGTCTAGGCGGGTTTTGGACGCGGTGTGGTCGTGTGCGCGTCGGGTATGAAGGGGGGGAAACCCGAATGGATAGGCCTGATGCTTCCACAGAGAGGGTGTGTTGGGGCCATAAATTGCCTTTGGAGCGACACGAAACAGGGATTTTCGCTGGCGAATCCAGCCATACGCGCTCACTCCACTCCCAACATATGTGTCACAATTGCGTTTCCACATCGTCTCACTGCGCCTCGAGACGTTTTGGGCTGGTAATTAAATAAACAATTGGGATGCTATTGATTCGTAAATTGTGTGAGGAGGATCATAAGGCGCGCAGCGGTGGTCAGGTGTCTCCGCAGCTGAGGATATTGATGGATGGTGCCTTCAAGTAAATCTGGGACATTTCAGATTTGGGGGAGGTCATGAAAGGCCTCCCGGTGAGAGCATTGGGTTTAGTTGTGAGACACGACTATATACTGCTGCCCATTGGCTATACAGGCTGAGGAAAGTTGTCAGACAATACAGTGGGCAAAATGCATAGCTTAATAAAACAGTTGAAGTAGCAGTAGGGGCCTTATCGTTATCGCGATATAATTTTTTTGATATCGTTGTATCGCTATGGACACGATATCAGCTCCATCAGAGCAGCTTAACACTGATATTTATGAGGAAATTTGTATGGCGCTTAAAAAAAAAATCTTTGCATTAATCTCAAATCTTCAAATTCTTTTTCATATCGTGATAGAGATTTTAGGCCATATCGCCCTGGCCTAACACCGAGTGGTTATTTGGCTTTAGATTTCAAAAGGTTCACTGTGTTGAGAAGCCTGTTTTGTAGCCTATAGCTTATGTTTTCTTTTGCTATAAGGACATCATTGGTTTTGTTATGAATACTAATTAAAATTATGTCTTCAACACACTACTTTTGACATTGTACTTGCACGTACTTTACGTGATAATTGCATGGTAATATGGTGTAATAACGTGGTGAAGGAAACACAGTTAACTTAATGTAACTAATCCTCACCCTAACCTGATACAAAGACACTCAGTTATCAGAAAACATGGCTGTATTTCTTGGTGATATTATAGATAAAGAGCTGCAAGATGCATTATCCCCTGCTATCTCTATCACCGTGCAATTTCCATCTTATTACCATATTATTACTGTGCTGCGAGTGCTACCAACATACAGCACCTTCAACAACGCGCTCCTCCTTTACCCACCACCTTTAGACTTCGCCCTTTCTCCTTGGACCAATCTCCACTGCTGCAGTTTCTACCAACGGGACATGTAATACAAAGTGTCACAATTATGTTAAGTGTGTGGGCAGCCGTATGTCCCGTTCCTTTTTGTATTCCTTCCACAATTATTTCATGAACTCAATTAGACCACTTTCATCATTGTGGTCTCACCAGCGTTCTCCCTATATCTGTAGTAGATAATGTTCTACAAAGCACCGTGCTCACTTTTTATTTCCTAGATTTCACCACTCACACTCCTAGTTTGAGACCCCAACAAGTTTATACATTTCCTTCTATAAAATGAATTCTGAACCTAATTATCTGTCTGTCTGTCTGTCTGTCTGTCTGTCTGTCTGTCTGTCTATCTATTTATCTATCTACAGTATCTATCGATCTATCTATTTATCTATCTTTCTACCCATCTATCTATCTCTATCTACTGTATATCTATCTATCTACAGTATCTATTGATCTATCTACATTTATCTATCTATCTATCTATCTATCTATCTATCTATCTATCTACAGTGCCTTGCGAAAGTACTAATACACCTTAACTTTCGCACATTTTGTCATGTTTACAACCATAAACATAAAGATTTTATTTTGAATTTTTTACTGAAAGTTCACACACAAGTAACAGACAACTGTGAAGAGAAAGCAAAATGATACATGATTCTGTTATTTTACAAAAAATAGAAAAGTGAAAAGTGGAGCGTGCATAAGTATTCATACAGCATGACTTAATACTTTGTGGAACCCACTTTAGCTGCAATAACAGCAGCAAGTCTTCTGGGTTATGACAACAAGATTTGCACATTTAGAGACTGACATTTTAGCCCATTCCTCTTTACAAAACAACTCGAGCTCTGTCAAATTAGAAGGAGAGCATTTGTGAACAGCAGTTTTCAGGTCTTTCCACAGATTTTCAATAGGATTTAGGTCAGGACTTTGACTGGGCCATTCTAACACATTACTATGTTTGTTTTTTAAACCATTCCATTGTAGATTTAGCTTTGTGTTTAGGGTCATTGTCCTGCTGGAAGGTGAATCTCCGCCCAGCCTCAATTCTCTTGCTGACTCCAGCAGGTTTTCCTCCAAAATGTCTCTGTATTTGGCTCCATCCAACTTCCCAACTATTCTTACAATCTTCCCAGTCTCCGCTGAGGGAAAGCAGCCCTATAGCATGATGCTCCCCCCACCATATTTGAAACTGGGGATGGTGCACTCAGGAAGATGAGCAGTGTTAGGTTTGTGCCATACATAACGTTTTGCATTTGGGCCAAAAAGTTACATTTTTGTCTCATCTGACCAAAGCACCTTCTTCCACATGGTAGCTGTGTCCTCCATATGACTTCTAGCAAACTTCAAACGGATTTCTTATGGCCTCCTTTCAATAATGGCTTTCTTCTTTCCACTCGTCCATGAAGGCCAGATTTGTGTAGAGTACGACTTATAGTTGTCCCATGTAGGACTGAAAGATATATCGTTATCGTATTGATATCGAGATATGAACATTCAAAACATTAAAATCAAAAAAAGCAAGATATAAACGATATAGATTTTCATGAATAAAACTGTACTCTTTTGTATTATGTTTATATTTTTCTGAAAAATGCTTGGTTTCACCTATCCCATAGTTATATCATATCGATATCGAGATATCTGGCATGAATATCGAGATATGAAATTTTGTCCATATCGTTCAGCCCTTGTCCCATGTACAGATTCCCCCAGCTCAGCGGCAGTACGTCGCAGCTCTCCAGAGTTATCTTGGGGCACTTGGTTGCATTTCTGACCAGTGCTCTCCTTGTTCGGTCTGTTAGTTTAGGTGGACGGCCGTGTCTTGGTAAGTTCACAGTGGTGCTATACTCTTTCCATTTCCGAATGATGGATTGAACAGTGCGCCGTGAGATGTTCAAATCTTGGGAAATCTTTGTATAACGTAACGCTGCTTTAAACTTCTCCACAGCTTTATCCCTGACCTCTCTGGTGAGCTCATGATGTTGTTTAGTGACCAATACACTCTGACCATAGCTCTGAGGCCCTTACAGAACAGCTGGAATTATACTGAGAGTAGATTACACACATGTGGCCTCTATTTAATGGTTAGGGCAAGGTGTGAACATTTTGCAGTCATTAGGAATGTTATAAAGGCAATTTAATGCACTCAGAAAAATGCTGTATGAATACTTATGCACGCCGCACTTTTCACTTTTCTATTTTTTGAAAAATAACAGAATCATGTATCAATCTATTTATCTTTAGCTCCTATTCTCTCCCTCTGGTTCTATATGATTTCCTGCCCTCTAAGTGCCCCGCAGACCCCATTAGCCAGCCACACTGGTCTATTCTCCATTTGCCATTGATACTATTGCCCCGTTCTTGACTGCTAAGTGACCACCCCAGTCTGCCCCTTGATAATAAATGGGTCATAGTTGACTGTCGAACATATCCCTCCGTCATAATAGGTCTTTATAAACCCCACAGAGCCCGCTCTGGGGGAGGGAGGCTGCCGCGACGCCTTCAGGGATTTGGTCTTTTCAGTACGAAATGCTGTCGGATCCACTGACTGTATGGGCTCCTGTTGTGTGCCTTTGTGCAGGACTGAGCCATGAAGGACGCCATCGCCAACAACAGCACGGCCAGCATCTCCCATGCCCGGAAATCCGTGGAGCAGCTCAAGATGGAAGCGTGCATGGACAGGATAAAGGTACGGAGACGCAATTTCATATTTGAGTTTCACAACAGATTCAGGAAAGATTTAATTCCTACGTTAATGTGTTGAATTCTGGTACTGAAATATTCAAATTATTGTTATTTTTGCTCTAAATCTACACAAATCTTCAACGTCTAGAATGTCCTTGAGCAAGACACTTCCCTCGCCTGTGTGTGAACGTGGTGACTGAGTGAGAGGCGGCAAACTGGGGCAGCCCCTGCTACAACGATAGCGTAACACCACGAGTGAGTGAATAATGACAGTGTAGTGCTTTGAGAAACTTAAATTGACAAGTCTCTCAAAGATAAATTCTGTTTCTAATAAGCTAAATAAAGCAGCCTCTGTATCCAGATATAAATAGCGCTCAGAATCACCTCCATTAGCGTTTTGTGCCATCGATGATCCAGATAAAATGTGTTTGTTTGGTCTGACGTCTCTCCTGTGGTTAAAATTACACCCTTCAACTCACTGGGCCAGTTGTGACGCTCCGCACACTACAATTTATACCAAACTAGTGACTACAAAGAAGATGAGACACTGCACAGACACAAATCTAAGATAGAAAATATTCCAAGTTTTCTTTCAATATATGTTTTCATATTAACGTGCAAAAATGTCAAAATTTGCCTAAATGACGGTAGTGTTTGACATTTAGGGCAGGGCTAGGCAAATACAAATCCGGCCCCACAGCATAGTAGAACCTCCAAGATGATTTTGAGAAATATTATTACACTAATACACAATAAGTAGCATGTTACTTTAAAATGAGAATATATTCTAGATTAGTAGTTACATCTTAAAAAATGTAATATGTTCGTATTACATATTACTGTTTCAAAAATATTACACTACTTTGAGTTACTTTTGGAAAAATATAAACTGATAATAGTAATAATGCAAAGTACAGTCAAACATTTCCTTTTCCATTCTCTCATGTTTGTTTTGACAACATTAGCTACACTCATCTGCAGATTTATACACCAGCTTCTAACATGATTTGGTGCTGCATTTTATTTGGGGGGAGTTTGGCATTTTTTCATTCATACATTTGAATGCACTTGTAACTCGAGTTGCTTGAATTGTAATGACTAATATATTCCCGTATTTTGTGTAAGTAATATGCTACATTACTTAGTTACTGAAAAAAGTAATATATCTTTGTAACTCGTTCCCTTTGCAATGCGTTCCCCCAACACTGATTATATTATATCTCCTTGCAAAACATCCCATTATATGATGTACAAAACTTGCAGAAAAAGGTCCTTTATGTGGGCTACAATTGTGATATTAGGTCTTTGGTGTTTTGGCAACGGAGAAAATCAGCCCTCCACGACGCAAACTTGCCCCTGATTTAGGGGATGTGTTAACGTGGTTGGTAGTGAAAGTCATTGTGATCACATTGAGATACTGTAGTTTTGTCTGGGGCTAGAGGGTAATGTTTACCCAGGCCCAGAGCAGAGAGGTGCCCTCAAAAAGCATGTTGGGTTTTTTTTGCATAAAATTATACAGAATCTTGTGGTATGGGCCCACGTTTTCCCTTTATTTAACCAGGAAAATTGCAGACTCTCCATTTGTTTTTGCCCAGAGGGATGCTAGGGCTAGAGAAGTGAAGCAGGAAGACCAAAGAGGAGATTTACTGTATGGAGTGAAAGAGGAAGAGCTGATATTAGGCTGCAGTGGTAGATGGAGGTTGCTTAAGAGAAGAATGCTTCTTTTTTTTTTTACCATTCATCACAATGGTGTAATAGCCCTCCATCTTGTTCTATTTATGTAATCACTGTAGTCGTGACTGAGGTTCACCAGAGGAGCTGACCTGACTGTCTCAGAGCAGGACGCCTTCATCCTGACAGCCCCCCCCCCCTCCCCCTCCCCGTCCCCTCTGCTCCAATGGTCCCATGATGTCTCATACTGTCACACAGAGGCACACAGAGTCAACAGTGTCTCACGGCGGGACGTCCCATTGCCCTGAGTCACGCTGTCAGAGCCACTGTCCGCTGCTGACACAAGCTTTCTTCAAGTCTTTGTGGAGGGAAATGTTAGCATTTGTGTGAGCCCAGCAGAAGTGGTTACATCTTTGACAGGGCAAGTTACTGGTTTCATTTGCTAAATAAGCGATAAAGGGTCATATTTTAGCACGTTTTTTATTCAACCCTCCATATTCATACTGCAGCTGCCATGGGGCTGATCGATTAAGATGTGGCAGTCAATTTGAGTCAAGAGCCACATCAGCAACACTAGCACATTATAGACATAAGAGTTGTCATCTTACGCTCTGAAAACCATCTATCTTCTGGTCTGATATGATTATTGAGACCCATCCCTCCCAGCAGTTCATTACTGCGACTTTTCAAAGATTCTCCAGAGTAACCGGGTGAGGAAAGAAGCGGTGCCTTGTCGTTGACTCCGACTGTTGTTTGCCAGAGAAGTTTTTTGAGAAGGAGGGAAGCAATGGGTACAGCAGGACTTGATCTAGACTCATGGCCACACCTGCCACTTGAAAAATCTCTGGGTCTGGTTTGGAAATGTGCTTGAAAGTAATGCTGATTTTGATATAATTGCCAATGGAACAAGCTTTGAATAAGAGAAATTAACTTGTACACCTAAAATGATAATAAGTAAAAACTTGATCATTCTTGTTCCATTAGTCCAATCCTATTAAAAAATCAGCACAAACTCCGATCATTCAAGCACTTTTAAGTCATTTTTGTCTCATATAAGTTGGTATTTTGATTCTACACAGCAGAGATCTTAACTAAACAGAGATGTTTAAATGTGATGGAGAAGGACCACTCAGACTCCTCTCTTAGGTCGATTTGAGGTTGTGGTATCTGTGCTTGAGTATGAGCCATTGCGGAAAGGCTTAGCCCACGTTCCGAAAAAAAAATACCCACTACCAAGCGAACGTGTCTACCTCTGACCCAGGGGAGAAAAACCCCTACAGGGCTTAAAGTAATGTCCTGAAGCTTCTCTAACCAAGGAGTAGTTAGCCCCGGGGCAAGTGCAGACATTCAGGCTGTGTACTGCAAAGTCGCCAGCTCCTACAACCAGTGCATCAAGTGGTGGCGGGGTTGGATTTCTACTACTATAATACACAGGCGTAAAATCACTGCTTTGCTCAGAAAAAATCGTGTGACATAGATATTTTATTTTTGTCCTCTTGGTCCATTGTTTGATCTTCCTCTGTCGCTGTTATGGTCAATGTCACTGGTCTGTCTGCTCCTCTCACGTTACTAAAGCAGCATTACGCGTCTAATTTTAGATACGGCTCTTTGGTCTGATGATCTTGGTGAGTTGTTACATTACGGCCCTCAACCTTTGGTCCAAAAGGCAATTCAGCGTGTCATTATCAAACCGCGCTGGTTACACATTGACTTTAGACCCATGTGCTCTGTTTATTGCCGTTTTAGTGACAACTCTCTGCGCAAGCCTCATCCCCTGTTCTCCCATCTGTGCACATTATGATCATTTTTTGATATCTAAGCAATGCTCCGTGGCTGGTTGGTAGAGCTGCAGCGCGTAACCTGTCTTGAGTTTGAATCCATTCTCTATATGTTGACGTCCTATGATAAAGCCTATTATTGGGTATTCAGAAAACGTTTTATTTTAGTTCGGAAATGATCTAATTGTGATGTTTCTAACAAAGATAACACAGCATGCTTGTGGAGGTATAAACTATAGGGTTAGTGTGTTTTATTTAGAGCTATGAATCGATTATTTACATGAATCTGAGAAAAAAATGCATTCCAAGTCTTTCATTGTATGTTTTCTGCGTAAAATGCCCAAAGTTCTGCTGTCACATAGAGCCACCTCTCACTGCTGCCACGTATATTCCATTCAGTATTGTAAACATACAATTATTTTATCGACCTTAATGGAGGCAAAACGCAGCAAATAGGCGAAATGAGGCGTTTCACTGACCTTCCATAGGCTGTAACCTTATGGATTTGGGTTAAAGCAGTACTAAGTAACTCTTGCCCCTAGAGGCCATAAGCGCAACTGCAGGTTTAGCAAGTTACGATTTTTTAACTTATTAAATGTCTTGGAGAGTAAATACTACACTGACAGAAAAGGTGAAGGGAGAGAGGGGTGTTGTACATCCAGTTATATAATGGGAATATTTTTTTCACTCAAACTTGGCTGTAAATACTGTTTAAAGTGGCGCTAGCCCGCAGTTAGCTTTGCCCGTTAGCCTGTTAGCTTCTTCTCTGTGATTCTATTAGTGTGTATTGGTTGCTCCGCCCCGGTGGCAGTCAAGTTGCAAGCATGGTTTTCTGGCCAGAGACACCAGGGGGAGATGAAAGACCCCCCAATCATCCCATTAACACTTGTATTACCCCCAGAGGAACTGCGAAAAGGATTTATTAAGGTAAACAGTACTGCTTTAAGCTGAACTGGAGAAAAAGCACTCGGTTAAGGCGGGGGTTAAGAGGTTAAATGTTTCACTGCACTGACCGCCGATCTGTGGCCCTCCTTCAGTAATGTGTCCCTCGATGAAAAACGTTCGGACACCCCAGATCCTTTAAAGTGGTTGGTGATTTTGTAATGAATCAGTGAGACCAAATTGAGATAGTTCTGTAACGAAGGGATTGGGGACAGTCCAATTGCAAGTTTGACTTTGGGTAAATGTTGGGGTTAATTCTTTATTTTAGTTATACATTCAAAACCGCATGTAATTGAAGTCGTGGTCTATTTTTATGTGGTCATCTACAGGCCTGTGTTCGCTGGCTCAAGCTCAGGGAGTGACCGGTCCATGACATAAAAGGCACATGGAATACAACTCTTAACCTCAGTTGTTACAAAAATAAAACAATACTTGAACTTTTAGCGTTGTATTAAGCCAGTTCATATGCTGTTTGTTTACAGTACTTTCTATTTGCTTAACGTTGTTGACGGAGTGCCAGGCTTGCGTGTTGACTTTTGAGTTCATAAAGTCAGATTGTAATTATCGAGTTATCAAACAGTCTTATCTCGTCTGCCTTATCGACGGTCCGTGGAGCAGCCATATGGTGTCAATAAAACTCACGTTGCCCTGTTAGCAATGAAAATAAATAAATAATAGCCTTTAAAGCAGTACTAAGTAACGTGTTTACCTTAATAAATCCTTTCCGTAGTTCCTCTGGGGGTAATACAAGTGTTAATGGGATGATTGGAGGGTCTTTCATCTCCCCCTGGTGTCTCTGGCCAGAAAACCATGCTTGCAACTTGCCTGCCACCGGTGCGGAGCAAGCAATACACACTAATAGAATCACGGAGAAGAAGCTAACAGGCTAACGGGCAAAGCTAACTGCGGGCTAGCACCACTTTAAACAGTATTTACAGCCAAGTTTGAGTGAAAAAAATTATTTCCATTGTATAACTGGATGTACAACACCCCTCTCTCTCTCTTCACCTTTTCTGTCAGCGTAGTATTTACTCTCCAAGACATTTAATAAGTTAAAAAATCGTAACTTGCTAAGACACCTGCAGTTGCGCTTATGGCCTCTAGGGGCAAGAGTTACTTAGTACTGCTTTAAAGTGGACATATCAAGCATAATTATGGTTTAGGAACCGGCTCCCGGCCACGTCCGCGTTAATATTCTACGTTTTCCTCCTTAACTTGTCCCCGATCTTCCTAATAAAAGCTAGACGGAGTTCCTCGCTTGCACTTCTCCTTTGTTGTAAGTCTCTCTCTTTAAGTTGTGATTTCAAAGCTAGTTTCCTAATTATCTCCCTGGCCCACTTAACCGCATTTAATACAAAGCCCTATATAAAGTGTTACTGTGTTTTGGGACATGTTTCAGATTTAGCAATGATGTCGACGCACTCTCTGTGTCCCTTTGTCACAGGAAGTAACCGTCTTTTTTTGACCGGGCTGTCATTAGATCCACTTCCCCCGTTGCAAACACAAACAAACGCGACGCTCACATCTTTAAAAAGCTCAACTGTGTCTGAGTGAGTAATAGTATTCTTGACATTTTTGATTATAATTTTGCTGCAATACACAAACTGACAGCTCATTAAAAACACAAGCTGTTTTTGAGGCCAATTATTTAGCTGTTATCATTGAGGGGACACACGCATCGAGCGAGGGAGGCTCACACTAAAACCTTGCTGCAGCAGGTTAGACTCGTGCGGAGAGCTAAGTGCGTGAGATGATGCTAATTTGTCATTTTTGAGATTTTTATTTCAAAGAGCCAGGTCGAATCATGTTGCTCCGCAGGGGTTGCTCTGTCCAATCAGTTCGAGTGTCGCTAGACCGGGGTGTTGTGACTTTGAATTAGAGGTGACGGAAAGAAGTTGTTACTCGAGCAAGGAGAGAAATAAGGATAATCCTGGTGGACTGTGGTCAAAACAGATACCGTATTTTCTGGATTATAAACCGCACTTTTTTCATAGTTTGGCTGGGGGTGCGACTTATACTCAGCTGCGACTTATAGTATATCAAAATATATAATTTCACGTGTTTGTTTTATTCACACTGACTAGGCTTGCGCTCTAGGCTCCTGCACCACTGAAGATTAGGACACGAGACCCTTAGGGTTAGGGCTTAAAGAGACTAGATGCAAGTTGGTCATTTTATGCTCACTACTGCCACCTCAGGTCTTATGCGTAACTGGTCTCTATATTAAGCTCGTGCATGATGGCACTTCGGACCCAAAGTAACAACTTGAGTGACAGTGCAGGATTTTAGAGGCAGTTGTGATGAATAGGTCTGGGCTCATTCTACACATTAGGACATGGCTGGAATGTATAGGGGGATGAAAATACTTAGTTTTAACATTTTTAAACTCTGTATAGTCCCTTTAAGGTTAGGGTTTGGGTTAGAGTTATGTCTTTTTACATTATGTACCTACAAAACTACAAATACATAGTATTCAGGGGCGTGCTGGGACCTCATTTCGGCCCGGAAATTTAGAGAAGACCGGCCAACTTTTCTGTGTGTTTATAGCTCACTGATAGCGCGCTAGTCTCTGGTGCAGGAGGTTCCCGGTTCAAGTATGGCTTTGACATTTTTCTAACGCTTTTTTTTTCAATGCTCTTTTTACATGGGCCGCTGCACACACAGTCTGAGCCTGATACAACTCCACAATCAGCACCAAGTTATGAAGATAAAAATATTTATTTGCCCACATTTCTACCTTTCACTGCCTCTTTCACTCTTTACTCGCACGGACACTTGTCTCCGCTGGATTGGACTGCACCAACTTCAACTAAAGCGGAGGGGTGTTCCACTTAAACACCCTTAAACACCCCTCTGAGTTAGTTCAACGTCAAATGGTATCTCCCCGCCACAAGGATGAAAAGTTAGATGCGAAAATCTTTTCTGATTATGACACATTTCCCCTCGTGGGGGCGGCTCGACCCTAAACAGTGCCGCGGCCCACCGGGAAATCTCCCGACCCTCCCTATGGCCAGCACGCCTCTGATAGTATTCCATTGTGTATCTAACCCATAGGTTCAAGTTATTACACATTGTTACAGAGCACATTACATTTTAGTTAGGTACAATGTATCAAGGTTCTGTAAAATAAAGTGATGCCCTATATAGTAATTGTCGTAACAGCCCTGGTAGGTACACTACATTTATCTTATTTATTGTCATGTTATGGATAAAAATGTACATGCTTTGTTTTTGTGAATGAAAAAAACATGTACGCCTCATCACCAGTTTCATCTGGTTTGAAACGAGACGAAGTGGCTGTTCTGATGTTGAAAGCTGCAGACGCCATGTGTTTGAGAGACAAGTGTCTACCCAAATCATTATTGACCCTCAGTAGAAATTAAACTAAGCAATAAGTTTGGTCCCAAAACCCGATTGCAGGCTCTAACCTTTCATAGTACAGTAGGTATGTGCAGGTTGTTGCTTGCAAGCTTTAGAAGAAAGACATGACCATTTCCACCATTTTAATCCCTGTTATGTCTTGCTTTAGACCGACTTCAGCACTGGTTTTAGTCCGGGTTTAGTCTGAATTTAGCGCAGGTTTTCGTCTTGTTTAGTTCAGTTTTTATTCCCCGATGTTGTTTGAGCGCAGAGCCATTTGGGATGCCATAATACATTCTATAAATTATTCTCTGCTAAATTCTAATTAAAATGCAAATGTATGTGATTAATTTTCACCGCACACTTTTTAATGTAGCCACTGGAGTTACAAGTAATTAAAAGTCCGCAGCCTGTTGTTTGTTGGTCGAGGTATCTCCGGCGCTTCCTAAACTTCCTGACCTTTTGAGACAAGGCGCTGACCTGTTCTCAGAGGTGCATTTGGACGAGGCATGGACTCTTCTCCCACAGATTGTTTAACCTCAGTTTGCGGGGGTCGTCGAAAGGTTGCAGAAGGAACGTGGAAGATGTTTCTAAACTTCTGCTATTACAAAGAAAACACCATTGTAGCTGGACATAGTTGTCTGAAAACTAATAATTGTGACTTGCCTCATTTGTGTCTGGTGAGGCTATTGTTTTCTTCTTCAACAGAAAAGAGTAATGAAGTAAATACATTTTCAAGTGGCTTCTATAAAATACTTTTTTGATGTTATTTTAGGTGGTGCTCAGGGAATATTCTTTAGAAATCATTTTAATTATGCTTTACTAATGCATTTTAGCTTTGGGCTGTTTTTCTTGTTTAAACATGGTTATACTGTTTCAAAGAAAAGATAGAGTGAGATGGATTTTCGTAGCAAAGACACAGTGTTCATGTGATTCTTTGCCTACTAAGATATCCAGACTTTCATCCTCATAAGGAAGAAAAAATCTCACCAGTGGAAAACCCTGGTCATTCTTACTGTATAGACACTGACGACAAAAAGAGTCGCCACCTGGATTTAACTATCTGCTTTGACCTGTGGTTGCTGCAGTTGGTCAGGTCTTGGTTCAGCAACACCATGTGCCCAAAGAATTAGATCAGCTGACGCTCCGAACATCCTGAATGCCCAGGTTATTCCATCAATGCCGTACCAAATCACATTGCACCAGCCCCTATGGCTCCTCCTGCAGGTGGTGGGTCCACAGAAGGACGGCCTCATGGTTCTAACCGGGCCTGTTGGTCTCTCATAAGGGGCTTCTTAACCGCTCTTTGTCTGACCCGTCACCTAGGACCTGTTTGCCATGGGAGACCCTACCAGGGGCACCAAGCCCCGACATCAGAGTTCCAGGATAATTTTGGCGCTCAAACGCCTCCACCACGTTAAGGTGGCGGTTCCAGGAGTGGGGAAACCTATTGGTTTTATTAAATCAGTGTTGTCTTGCCAAGCAATGCATAGAAAAGGCACCGCGCAAAGACCCCATTGCAGTAGCAGCCATTTTTAGTTTAATGTTCTTGTAGTCTGTGTTTGAGCTTATCTATTCACACTTGCCTGATATTCTTATGGGACAGAGATCAGATGGCCCTGTTGTCCGCCCAGGTCCCAGGACGCCTTTGTCCCAAAGACACAGCTGCTGTACTCTGCTCATCCCCCCCAACCCCCATCCCACTGTCGTAAGTCCCACAAGATCATACTGTGACCTCGACGTCTCCAGTTTGACTCTGAAAAGTGAAGTATTTACATAACATTAATGGAGGAAGAGAGAGCATCTTCTGCAGAACTTTTGGTAAATCGTCAACATCTACAGCGCTTTTGTACTCCCAGTGGGCCGACAAAAACACTATCCTTTTTGAGTTCAGGTTGTGGCACGATTGTTTTCAAATGTTTATGACTTTCCAAACAACCAAATTGTTATACTTTGCTGTATCTCATATGATTAAGATATACTTATATATATATACTTAAGTTTTATCATCTTTTTACACAAGCCCTTAGATCTATGGTTCCCAAAGTGGGTGTAGGGCCCTCTGGTGGCCAACAGAGGCACTGCAGGGCGGCTTCTACAGATTGGCTACACATTACATCATTAAAAACGAATGGATTTTTCTTTTACTGTATATATGAACTTTATATGTATCTGTTTGAGTATGTAAATGTATGAGTAAAAGTGCTTTATTCATTTTAATGTAAGTTGTTTGCGGAGTAAGCTAGAGTTGGAAATACACAGTATATCATTAACCTGGGGACGTCAGAAATGGCTGCCATAGACAATGTGTGCGATGGAACGATAATTACCAGAAATAAAGGGGTTATTATTTATTTAGAATCCTCTAATAATACAAGCACCCTTGAGTTTATGAAAGCAAGCGTGTGTTGCTCATTACCCTCGTTGCCTGAGGCGGAGGTAACGTATTGGTAATGTATTGGTGTTGCTCCACAGGGCTCGCAGCCTGGGCCATGAACTATAGATCCAGGAAAGACCATTAACATTACATATGCGGCTTTAAATGTCAATTATACTGTTGTTCATAATCTCAATTATCATGTTATTTGGTTAAGAGCATTCTGTAAGAGCAGGGATATGGTGAAGATTACGGTTAGGGTGAGGTTTTTGGAGCTGTGACCCTTGCCAGTTAATAGTCTAAACTCTGTCTCAACTGCAACCTCACGGAAAAATACTTTTCGAAATACAAAATCCAGTTCTACCTCAGAGTTTTTCATGGTGATTGGGAGGGGAATTATAAAAGTACATCGCCTCGGGGCTTAATTCTCTTCCCAAATTTTATGTGAAGGTCGGTAGTTTTCATTAAAAAGCAACTCTCTATACCATTAATTTTTCACAGGGCAGTATAGTCATTGGATTTATTGCGTTGAGAAATAAGATACTTTCAGGCCACATGAATGCTTAATGAACACGAGTGCATTAGAAAGTCACTCAAACTCATATAACTGTTTCAACCTTCAAAGCGGTGGGGTTGTCCCTCAAAAGTACCGGGTATTGATTTGTTTGTCATGGGACTATGTAACTTCCCAGGCACTTACCCATGAAACACCCATGGTTAAGTGTCCAGAAGTCATATTATGTTCCTGTCTAATGGCAGGATTTGTCAAAACGGCTAGAGTTTTATAGTTTAAAGGGGGGTATTATGTAAAATCGACTTTTTCAAGCTTTATATCATGTTATTATGTCATTCCCTCATTAACCACATGCCTGGAGTGTTGCCTTGGCTCATTCACATATTTTTGAGTAATCAGTAAAAACTTAGACGGCAGCCATTTTAGGTGTAGCTATGCCTCAGTCCTCCTAGGAACGCCCCCACCTCCTGGAGACGCCTCTGGACCTTTCGTCACCAGTCAAGCCACCAACCACTGCTCCTCAGCTCAGCAGAGCCCCCTCCCCGCACAGTAGTGTTGTTTAGATGCCACAGCAGTGTGCTGAAGGGGGCGTGTCGGAAAGCTTCTTAAAGAGACAGAGGCCTATTTCAAGACGTTCAGTACAGCCATTTTGAGAGAGCAATTTTATTCAAGGCAGTTATTTTAATTTACTGCATATACAGACCAACAGAAGGTTACGTCATCATTGTAGTATGCTATAGACTGGTGCTATGTGATTGAAAAAAGCATAATACCCCCTCTTTAAGGATCGATTTCTGGGATTTCTGGATTCCCCTAATAATAAACCAGTGGAGATTTTAAATGTAAAAGTCTATATTTATTCAGTACTGACCCGGCCGGTAACAGAAATGTTCCTTGGCTCTTTTCTTAACTTTTTATTTGGTTTGAGCAAATATAAATCTATGGATGTTGTTTCTTTAAGCCTCCTAAAGGGTGGATTTCTTGATGAATTTCTAAAATTCCTTTCCTAAAAAGGATAGATATTGCAGGCAGCAGCACATACACTGGATATTTTACAGGTGAAACTCGGAAAATTAGAATATCGTTAAAAAGTGCATTCATTTCTGTTATTCAACTTAACATTATTCAACTGTGAAACTAATATATGATCGACTCATTACATGCAAAGTGAGATATGTATAGCTTTATTTGTTATGATTTTGGATGATTATGGCTCAGCTTGTAAAAACCCCAAATTAAAAGTGTCATAAAATTTGAATATTTTGAAAATGGACTGTAAGCCAGAATCATCAATCACCTGCCAAATAAAGCCTTCAGGCCGAACAGAATCCCACATAATAGATGACGACTGGACCTTTAAGCACATTTGAAAGTCCAGAGGAAGTATAACACCGCTCTGTCTCCCTCCTGTGGCAGGTGTCCAAAGCAGCGGCGGACCTGATGGCCTACTGCGACGCGCACATACGCGAGGACCCTCTGATCGTGCCTGTCCCGGCGTCGGAGAACCCCTTCAGGGAGAAGAAGTTCTTCTGCAGCATCCTCTGATGGGCCGTCTCTGTCCGGGACGCGCCGCGGTGCTCCTCTGTTTTCACCACACCTGAAGCCACTGGCCTTTTCAGCGTTGAGATGGGTTGAACCAGGCGGACTGTGTGTTGTTGCTCGGCTCTGTCCTGGTGGCTGAAGGGGTTTTTGGGGGAGTCGGCTACCCGACCTGGCCACCCGTATGAGCGTACCATGTCTTGTTAAATAGGTTTGTTAATGCTTTGTATTAGAGAAGCCTTGCTCAGTGCTTAATGAGAAGATGTTTTTATTTCCTTGTTCTTGTGCTAGATTTCGCCTCAGGACTCACAGATTTGCCCAAATGTCTTTAAACATTCAACCCCTTCAGTTTTTCTACACATGATCCATTATCTCCTAATGTTTGAAACAAAACAACGAGCAAATCTAAATCTCAAATCCAAAATCCCAAATCTTCATTCAGGCCACGCTGCTGCTGCCGCCTGACACTTCATTATTAGTGTTTTCTAAAATGAACCTCCAAAGTTAGTGACAATTAACCTCCTCACTTTAGTCATTTAAACTGTCACAATCAGTCGGATCAGTGTCTTTATCGCAAATCGGTTCAGAAAGCCTAATGAGGAAGAGGCTGAGGGTCACTGTTCAGCAAAACGACTTGAAATCCAATACGCTATTGCCAAATCATCCACCATTTTGATCCGGCGTTCAAATATTGTTTTAGTATCAAGCTGCTATTAACTTAAGAAAATAACAGGTGGGTGTAAAGATTGTACTTGTAAACAAACTTGTATTCCAAAAAAAAGTATGAATCATTTTATTCTCCATCTTTGCTCAGAGAATAGAGTCATGTCAGAAATCGTTAGTCATGATTTTCAGGAGATAAATAATTACTCACGATCAAACATCCTATTACAATTTGACCTTTTGATCTTAATGTCATCCCCGAATGTATCCGTATTAATATTTGTGTCCAAACTGGCACTACTGAAGAAGAGCTTTCAGATATAATAATTGTGCAAGTCCTAAAACAAGCTTTTAGGGTCATGACGTGAAGCCAAAATATGAATCCATTCACCCCTCGTTTAAATTGGACCCTTAATATGACGTCATCCACGAGGCTCAACCCACGTCATCCTTTAGTTCCCGGTTGTTTTTCGCGGGCATGTGTCCTGAGCTGGCCCCTCCTGCCTGTCTTATAGAGTGAATGGCACGGCCTTTTGACTTTGAAGCCAAACCAGGGCCTGCATGTTTCTGCTCCTCCTGCAGCTGCCCATGCGTTTCAATGGGACCGTTGCCTTTTATTTTGTCGTCTATGTACAGTATGTTACAGTGCCAATGTCTGGGAAAAGCAGTGCTTATGCTGCGGACAGACTTAATTATGATTTCTCCTTTTTGTTGAATTTTGGGAAGAAAAAGCACACTGTCGAACCCCCCTTTTTTCCTTTTAATGTTAGATATTATAATTATTCTAGCATTTGCTAATTTTTACAATTGTTATGATGGTTATTCTTATTATTGTTATTATGAGTAGAAATGTGTTGCGCAGCACTGACAGCTACATGACGTGTTGTGCTACTCCGAGCTTGTATGATACTTAGGATGAGAAACATTTATAAATACATGCAATTATTGATACTATCGAATATTTTTTAAAACAGCGGTGAGGGACGGTTTACAAGACGTAGTCTGATCCCTATGGCCGTTTCGAGTGATAAGTGTAAACATTTATGGGAATCTCGTCTTGGTACTTGAATAGCCATGGTGTTAGGAATATGACACAGGATCAGCCTCGTTCACACTGGCAGCGAAAGTGGCTCAAGCTTGACCTTCGTCAGACCCGGTGAAAATTGATCAAGTCAAAGGACGCAACGCAAAGACATGGGGTTGAGATATTGAGTATAACATGATTCAGTCATTTATACTCCATGTACAGTACCCCTTACGTCGAGTGATCTGCTCAACTTTGATTAATGATTAGAGTGATGTGCTCAATATAAAGCTAAATACTAGCTCAAATAGTCTCAAATTCAAACTTTTTACTGAAAAGCATCATTAAAATGTACTTACAAAACACATTGAAATACTACTCAACTTCACCTTTTTGTAAATCTGGAATTATTCCAAGTACCCCTGCAATGTGCTCAAGTACCCTCAGGGGTCCCCGCACCCCTGGTTGGGAAACACTGTTTTAAACAGCCATTCCCATAGTCCAGATTCACAGCCCCCTTTACAGGGCCCACTAATATGTAATGCTAAAAAACGGTACCGACTAAATATCAATTCAAAGTTGTATATTTGCAGAAGCACATAGAAGGCCCCCAGTGGGTTTATAACTTTGGTGTCTTGGGATTAGTGCTTCAAAACTTAGAAAGAAAAAATAAGATAATTTGCCTTCTGTATTGCATTGCCTTTTAGATTAGATTTCCATCCATCCATCTTCTTTCACTTTTCTGTTGCCGGGTCGTGGGGGCAGCCGTTGGAGCTGCCCAAATCACATTGCACCTGCTCCTATGGCTCCTCCTGCAGGTGGTGGGTCCACAGAAGGGCGGTCTCATGGTTCTAACCAGGCCTGTTGGTCTCTCATAAGGGGCTTCTGAACCACTCTTTGTCTGACCCGTCACCTAGGACCTGTTTGCCATGGGAGACCCTACCAGGGGCACGAAGCTCCCGACAACAGAGCCCCCAGGATCATTCGGGTGCTCAAACCCCTCCACCACGTTAAGGTGGCGGTTCCAGGAGGGGTAGATTAGATTTCTGTTTTTAAAATGTGAAAGGTTAAATATGTCCAGGAGCAGGGCTGTCCACAGACTTGCTGGGGTCTGAAGCGAGAGGGTTTCACATGAGCCCCCCAAACCCACTGTTCGCCATAAAATGACTGCCTCATAAAGGAAATGGGCTCCTTCACGGGCCCCCTGCTCTTGGGGCCCAGGGCGTCTTACCCATGTGTTTCCCCTCAGTCGACGGCCCTGTCCAAGTGCATAATATTAGAGGAAAATTCAGATAATATTAATGCTCCTGGACTGGAAATTATAGTAGAATCATAAGCGTCTACAGACAAGATACTTTATTTGCAGAGAATGTTAAAACGAAAAATAAAAACAGCTTGATTTCTGTATTCCAACTGTGATTTCCTTTTGATTGTGATCACATTTGCAGCCAAGTAGTGCAATCACATGGAATTGAAAAGTTAGATCAATACAATGTCAGTATTCATTAGTGATTAACTCAAAGGTAAATGCTTCTCATGCAGATACAGTATCTTCGTGATAAAGGCAACACCATGACAGGGATTACTGACCCCTTGTGGCTCTTCCTCTGGCTCTTACTTGGAGAGAAATGTTAGCTCTTGCAACCAGCAGGAGAAAATAAACCAAAAGGGAATCAGAAATTAATCATTCTTTTCTTTTTTTTTGATAAACTGAGATTAAAAGACGTCTAAACTCTATATTCAAAACAGCCATAATTGGGGGGAAAACAGTATATCTATCCGCGAATCACTTCAGTATTACTTACATTGGACATTCCAGTCCTGTTTCCAAAACCCTGATTGTGTTGGGCCACTTTCCCCCCCAGTGTGGACGCAGGCTCAGCTCAACGGTCTATATTTCCGGAGTGAAACGCGAGCTCTGACCTCCTCTAAGAAGACGGTGCCAAATGAGAAACGTAATGCCTACAGATGAATATTGCATGGATTTATTTCTATCTATAACAGAGACAATGAGACGATATCGACTTCTGGGTGCTATACGCCGCGCAGATTCTTGTCCGAGTCCCAGTGCGGGCGTGTAATGGATGGTATTGTTATTGTTTTGAGGGATAAACAGCATTTAAATATCACAGGCTTTGTAAAATCCTCTGATGGAGCAAACAAATTAAAGGAAACAGCAACCCAAAACCTGTCTGTATTGATCTCTTTGTGCTTCAGCGTTCATATAGGCTGGCCACTTTATTAGGAACACCTGCTGAACTGCTGGTTATCAACGCTCAGAATGGAGAAAAGAGGGGATTTCAATAACCTGACATGGACAACAGATACCAGGTTAACGACTATAAAGGTTACATGAAAACTTTATGAGCATTTTTGTTTAAGCCCTATGTACAGGTGCTTGTCATATTAGAATTAGAATATCATGACAAAGTTAATTTATTTCTGTAATTCAATTTAAATTGTGAAACTAATATGATAGACTCATTACATGCAAAGTGACATTTGTCAAGCCTTTATTTGTTATCATTTTGATGATTATGGCTTACAGTCCATTTTCAAATATTCAAATTTGATCAGATTTTTAATTTGGGTTTTTTTCAAGATGAGCCATAATCATCCAAATTATAACAACTAAAGGCTATACATATCTCACTTTGCATGTAATGAGTCTATCATATATTAGTTTCACAGTTTAAGTTGAATAACAGAAGTGAACGCACTTTTTCATGATATTCTAATTATATGACGATCTGAATTTACATAACATGGGGGTACAGTGCTTCAGTAGGGCTTTAGGGTTAGGATTAGGAATTGCAAATGTGATGATGTAAGTTGTGTTTCACTCACACATACCGTAGGCCTACACATATTTGTAGAAACTAGAAGGTCTTGGCTTTCAAATGAGGTATCACACTGGCATAGGCTGTACGTTCACCTGTCAATATGACATTTGGACATGCATAATTGCTAACCCTAAACTCTCACATATCAGGTTAAAAAGTCCACACAGTAAAAATAAAAGGCATGGACAGAATAGTTATGAACTTGTTCGTCAACATTGATGGAAAACACATTTATCTGTACACAGTAAAAGGCCCTGAACCCATGACCTTTGTGTTTACAAACAATAAAAAGAGGGAGCGAGTAAAGTTTAATCAATATGTCACCGGGATGAGTTCATAAGCACGACTTTCAGCAACACTGCCTGACCAAACAAAACAAAAGTTGCCACCTGTAATTTAACTGTTATGTGCCCAAAGAATGACGACCTGAGCATCCTGAATGACCAGGTTATTCCATCAATAGATTTCTTCTTCCATGATGGCACAGGCATGTTCCGAGATGTCAATGCCAGGATTCATCGGCCATTTTCACACATGGATTGACCACCAGAGTGCAGATCTTAACCCCATTGAGAATCTTTGGTCACACTCTCCCATCATCAATACAAGATGCTGGTGAAAAATGTATACAACACTGGATCTTTTGAAATGGCAGAACCTTACTGAAACAAGGCCAGCGACCTATTAGAGCGAGTGACCCTTCATTTTGTGGCTTTCTTTTTCACAATTGATAAAAATGTTCAAGTACATACATTGCTATTTCACAAATGTCAACTAGGGGAAGAAAAACAGATACAGGGCCTTTAAGGTTAAGGTTTACTCTATTCAATACTTCTGGGAAACCTGTCAAGAGCCGTGGGCGACCACAGTGCAGCCCAGGAACCCATCAGGTTCTCCTCTCTAATTTGCTCTCTCTATGGCCTTGACGCATCAGAATGACTCAACCTCCACATCGTCCCTGCAAATGAAATTGACCCAGAAACCTTTACTTTTCCTTTACCACTGGTTGTTCAAGGCTTATGCATGACAGACCAGTGCCAGAGAAATCCCTGTATTCTGTCAAAATGACTAACTTAAAGGCCCACACTTCTACAATATGTATTCATTCTGTTCACCAAATTACATGTCTTTTTTTCCCCCGCAGCGGTGTTGTGTGAGCTGGGGACCTCCTGTGGCTAAACTCCACCAGGCCATCTGCACCAAACCACCCATGTGCAGTGCAAATGTAACTCCGGGATTAGCATAGGCATTAACATAACGTTCACTGACAAAACACAAACACGCACAGGCCGAGGAGACTGCAGGATGTTTGGATTGTCAGTGATCATAATATTAACATGGAAATGTCGTGTCTCCGTCTTTTGGCGGGAGCGGTGGAGTGTGCACTGACAGCCTCACCTGGGAGTACGCCTGAATCTGAGCTTAGTCAGGTCTGACAGGCCCCAACACTGTTAATAATGTGTTTCTGTCACGTCGACTTTGAATAAATTAGTATTATGGACTGTGAATTGAATAAGTAAAACCGGATCAGCACACCAACATAACCCACTGTTTGTCAGTCGCCTACTGCTTTAAATTCACCTCCTGCTTCCAACTGGTTTGGTTTAAGTTTAGCTCTGGTTTAGTTTAGTTTTAGGCTAATTTTCATCTGTTGTGCCGACACAGGTTGATGTGAAGTTTCATATATAAGACGCAACTAAAGTCACAAGACAAAAGCCTACAACTACAGGATGACATACAGCAGTGGTTTCCAACTTTTTTTGTTGCGCGAACCCCTTTTGTTTATACAAAATGGGTTGAAGACAGTCACCCCCGGCTAAACATAAATAAGACGACAGAAATGTGCTTCTCCAGCCGAAGGAAACTGGAGTCAAATACACTGTTTGAACACACCAGTTAAAGCAAGTGGACTCGTTCAAGTGTTTTGGAACCATTTTAGACAATTATTTCACATTTAATGACCATGTGTTTAGAAGAAAACACAGCAAAGGCTTTTCCTGCTGCATCAATGGAGAGGTTTTAAATTCAGTGACCATAATTGAGAGTGTACTGATGTCTCTTGGTTTGGCCACTTAGCTAAAAACAAAGCTAAACGTGGCACAGTTGTAAAACAAGGCAGTAAAATCACAGACCAACAACAAACTAATTTGTCTCGGCATCAAAGTCTCATCGTCTCAGTCATAAGATAGATGATGATAGTCATCCACTGTCCCACCACTTTGAGCTCCTTCCATCAGGGCAAAGATACTGACTTCCCTGTGCCAAGAATAATGTGTACAGGAATTCCTTTGTGCCCTGTGCCATCAGGGAGCTGAATAAGTTGTATCCTCTAATGTCGCTCAGTCAGTTTCTTTCTTTTTGGTGAATCTGCTGCTGTTGTGTCTGCAATGCACTTTTAAAACAGACTTTAAATGTATTATTTTGTGTTTTATTAAATTTGCTTGGCAAATGCACTTCTGAATATGTACAAGCAATCTAATGGCAAATTTCTAACATTGTAGAAATGGTAGAAATGTCTACCATTGTAGAAACCACTCTTTCACAAAGAGGGAGGCTCTTGACAGGTTTCCTCAGAAGTATTGAATAGAGTAAACCTTAACCTTAAAGGCCCTGTATCTGTTTTTCCCTAGTTGACATAGATCAAGTGTATGTACTTGAACATTTTTATCAATTGTGAAAAAGAAAGTTTTGCCACAAAATAAAGGGTCAAGATACAAGATCTTGGTGAGTAATTAATACAAGACTGAACCTTTTGACGTTGCTGTAAAGTCAAACAGTTATCTGACCTTACTTTCTATTCTGATATTTTCTATTCATACTTCAAGTACCTCTCGTGGGTGCAACCAACCAATTTGAACACAACAAATCAAAGCTAAAACACATACCTTTCACTGCAAACTATCTTCTTATTGATGTTTCTATAATATTTGTTTTTTCTTCTTTTTCAATATGAAACAAGTTCCCCATGTTACGTTCTGAACTACCTTAATAGCAGAAAAGGTTTTTGGATGACGCACTGAGTTTTCAGTCAGACCAATAAGTCATGTAACTTTTAGCTTTTTTTATGAAAGCTGACTATGAGAGACGTTAATAATCCACTGACCACAATCAAAACTTCAACAAGGCACAAAATGGAAGAGATTGTGTGGTCTTTTAAGGTCTCGCGGACTATTTCTTAGTTCAATGCCATGTTTATGCCCATACTGAGTAAGTCGATAATGAAAACTGAAAAGTTGGCGATAAAAGTTTAATGATTTTACATTTCATGTCTAATGCCCAAAATAATGACGTCTGCAGAAAGATCAAATATGGAACCAAATTCACATGAAGATTATCAACTTGGCCTATTATATAATGAAAAACTGTCTCATTAAGATACAGTATCTTAATACAAATCTTATATGCCATTAATCTCTCATTTATTGCAAGTATTATCATTCTTCATTTCATTTTAGCTTAGAGTGGCAGCAAAGTATTGAAGATTTTAAAGTGTACTTATACAACAATGAGCACATTCACCGTAATTGGAGAAGATTTTTAACAGCGAGGGCCATGTTTTGCAATGCTAAGTATATTTTTGTGTGTGTGGATATTTCTAAAAAGCCAAACAAGAGTTTTAATTATATCAAGTCGAACGAGGAGAAAGGTTAACATTTGATCAAAACAAAATACCACAAATAAATGAACATTATTGACTGTTTTATGCCTTTCAGCCGGAAAAACAAGGCGTTATGTAGAACACAAATTTTACTCACTCATTCCAACTGTGTGAACCTCTGCAGGGCAAAGGAAGCAGAGATGAAATGCAATGCGGCGCAATGAAAGAAACATAAATAACAAGAGAGATTTGGGGGGGGGGAGTGTTGGATATGCAGAGGCTGAAGTGTGGCAGGACGCTGGGAGCTCTGTGAGGAAACCATGAATATGCTACAAGCAGACTTTTCCTTTCTGATAAACAGTGTGCGTCTGTCAGTGAAGGGAATCTGCGTAATGAGGGGTCCGCAAAACAAGGATGAACAAGACGGTAATGTGCCTGAGGTAAAGGGTCAGTATAAGAAAGAAAAAAGAGTAAGTATGAAGATCATGTCAATCATGTCTCTGGCTTTCTTCAAGGCTGGCTGAGTTCATATTATTTTCTATTTTAAAAAACTGCAGATAACAAAATGTACCCCTGGACACAACTACTGCCTGAATCCTGGGGTGGACTCCTTTGTACAGTATTTATGGTATTTATGTGAAGTGAAGCAGAGATATTTTCATTTTGGAGTAAACACAATTATTTTATTAAGTAGCATGTAATGGGATTTTTATTGTATATTGCTGTCTATCAATCTATCAAACAAAACTATTGATCAGCTCCTAAAAACAGGTCGAGGTTCAGCAACACTATGAGTTCAGAGAATGAGATCAGCTGATTACAATGGATTTCTTCTTCCCTGATGGCACAGGCATATTCCAAGATGCCAGGATTCATCAGGCTCACATTGTGAAAGAGTGGTTCAGGGAGCGTGAGACATCATTTTCACACATGGATTGGCCCATTGAGGATCTTTGGGATGTGCTGGAGAAGGATTGGCAGTGGTCACACTTTCCCATCATCGATACAAGATCTTGGTGAGTAATTAATACAAGACTGAACCTTTCGACGTTGCTGTAGCTTATTGGAACAACGCCACAGCGAGTGCGTGCTGTAATCAAAGCTAAAGGCTGTCAAAATATGAGAGTGTGTGACCATGTTTGTGGCAACTTTGTTTTTGGTCATAGGGTTTCAAAATACATCTCAGTGACAAAGTTTACCCAGAGCATCACTGTGCATTCCCCAAATGTTTAGATTATTGAATAATGACATTGCATTTGCAATAATACTGCGTTAGTAATAATACAGCGTTTTGCCAGATGCTCAAACGCTTTACAATTTCGTGCATTATTCATTCACACCATACTCGGGGATGGTAAGCTGCCTTTGTTTTGTAGCTGCCCTGGGGTAGACTGACAGAAGCAAGGCTGCCATCGGCCCCTCGGACCACCACCAATCACTCACTCCCTCTACATTCACCCAGGCTCCCTTGAATGGGACCTGACGTTTTCCAGGACAAAATAATACATTTGTTTTGAATATTGAATGTTGACTTGAATTGCACACATCTTTTATGTGTTCCAGTTTTCTAAGGGTGTTTTACAATTCTGCTTACTCCTGAATTCTGTTCACACATTTAAAGATCTTTGGGAAAACTGCACTGGCTTGCTTTATTTTAATGTTGCCGTAAAATGTTAAAATACCGGCCACAGCAGTGCTCCCCAAATGGGTGGCCCTTATACTAAACTTTATGTGAGCACAAGTTTCCCAAATCTCATAAAAATAATTTTACGGTCTTTGAAAAAACTGATAGATTTAATAGCAGAATAAACCTGGAGGGCAAAAAGTTGGCAACTCTAGTTTAACATCTACAGTTTATAGGCGAAGACAATGTTTTTGGATGATGCACTGAGTTTTCAGCCATACCAATAAGACAACTTTTAGATTTTTTATGGAAGCTGACTCTCAGAGACATTAATTATCCACTGACAACAATCAGAACGTCAACAACAAGGCTCAACATGGAAGAGATTATATTGTCTTTTAAGGTCTTGCGGACTATTTCTTTGATTCCCAGCGGGATGTACGGTAATTGCTCATTGCTGCAAAGCCAGGTAAGTACAGTAATACCACTGCAATCTATATGCAATTAAAAACAAATTAATAGATTTCAGTTGTTGGCCTCTTCACTCTGAAAAGGGTTGTGTTCAATCTCAATGTATAAAAAGAGTAAATATATTCCATCATCCATGTGCTTCCGCATTCCAGACACACTTTCTCCAGCTCTTCTGGGCTCACCCTATCTCCTCACCCTATCTCAGCAGGTGCGCCCACCTGCAGAGGAAACTGTAGGGTGGGTGCAGTTACCGGTCAATCTACTGGAAAGTAGAATCAAGCACATTATTCTCCAGTAGGGGTGGGCCATATCGTATCGCATATCGTTATCGTGATATACGTTTTTGATATCGTTGTCATTTTTTATATCGTTGTGGACACGATATAATTTATGTTACGCTCAGCTCCATCAGAGCAGCATAAACACTGACTGTAGAACACGGGGGCAGGTGCTTAAACAGTGAAATGAAATGAAGGATATAAACTGCTTGAGTAGATCATATTTGCGAGAATTAGCATGCCGTTAAAAAAAAAAAAAGAATAAAATATCACTGAATTAATCTTCCCAATAGACGTAAGGCTGGGATTTTAAAGTAATTTGTCCATTGTCAGTTATATCGTCAAATATATCGTTATCGTGATATTTCTTTTTTATATCGTGATATACATTTTAGGCCATATCGCCCTGCCCTATTCTCCAGTTCAGTTTTATCCAAATCTAAAAGCTAAAAAAATAGCGACAAAAATGAGGATGAAAACGCAACAAAAGAGCGACAAAAAAACGTCCCGGAAAAGCAACAAAATGCGACAAAAAAGTGACAAAACGTGGTGAAAAAAGTGATGCAGAATCGTGCCAAAAAAGCATAAAAAAGGCATTAAAAACATGGCGAACGACAAAAACGCTTCAAAAATGTGAGAAAACGCGGTGACACCGTGACAAAAAAGTTACAATCACTTGTGTAGTTCTTAGCTTTCAAATGAGGCGTTACTCTCCAGTCGCTCTCCAGTCGAGAAGCTTTTAGATTCGGGTAAAGCCGAACTGGAGAAAATGCGCACAGTTCAGGCGGGGGTTAAGCTTGAATTACAATAAATAGATAATATAAATTATTCTGATTATCGTAATTATTATTATTAACAACTCAATGACATACGCTACTATATTCATTTGTTCAATGTATTTTTTGTATTTACATTTTAGAGCTGAAACGTTTTGATTGGTCGCCGCCCCCTGGAACTACATTTCCCATGCGGCTCTGCGGCAGGATTTCCTGGTCTCCCATTGGCCCGTCTCTCTCTCGCGGCGCAGGCAGACATGAGGCAGTGCCGAGGGTCCGGAGGAGAGCTGCTGAAATGAAGCGCTCGCGCGGAGGAGCTCAGACCGCACACAGGCGCACACAGGCGGGCCACCGAGACGAGGCTCCTCCAGGCTGCTCCCGCCGACCGAAGAGCTCTGTCCATGCGGAGGCTAGCGCTCGTAGTGCTGCCCTGTGCCATCGCCCTCCTGGTGCACTTGTGGTTGGCTCAACGACGCTCCGCAGACCCGCTGGACAACAACACAACCTCGGGTACTTTTCTGGTTCTTCCCCGCCGGGGCTCTTCCCTCCAAGATAACTTTGTTTTGCTCGCGTGGATGTGGCTAACTTTACTCTCACGGCTTTGGCGTTTCTGTTTGCGCTGCTTCTTGGGCTGGAAACAGGTAGTCGGCGCGCTGGCTCTCTTCATTACCCAGTTATTACAGAGTCTGCGTGTGTGGCGCTTCACATACTAGGGCTGCACGATATATCGCCTAATTATCGTAATCGCAATAAGAAGCCACAATACATCGCAAAATAACATGGGTTGTTAATCAGATTACATTTCACTTTTTTTTGGCAAACTGTCTGAGCCAAAACGTAGGGGTCAAAAAAAAAAAGCGAATTTAGTTATATTATATGCTTACTTTTTAGTCTTGTTTTGTCACACATTGAATGAAAGAAAAAATAAGTTTCATGTTTAAATTTAATAGGAGCTGTATTGAAATGGTTTTGTAAAATATTATTGTTATATTCAAGGCAGTCATTGGACATTGATTTTCTCCCTCCTATCGTGCAGCCCTACTTCATAATGACAGTTCTGTTGTGCTGGGCGTTGGTGGGATCAAGTCAAGTAAAACCTCCTTTTACTGCCTCTATGGGCTGCTGATTGCCACTTCTCTACCCTTACTCGGTGGAGCCTACAAGTCATCCCAAATTTATGTTGAGGTATGTGTTTTCTAGGTTTTGATCCTTAGAAGCTATGCCTTTTGATCAATTATGCAGCTTGTTTGCCGCCGAGCCATACTGTCAAGTGTGCATTTCCTATTTTAGACATTTATTGGCACAGTACACTTTTAACATTACCGTATTCGCTCATCGTGTGTCATTTCAACGGAGTAACACGACAGTGGCTCAGGATTGTCTGAATTGAAGGACGTAGAGTCGTAAGCAGTCGATGAGGTATACATTAAAGTATTATTGCTAAAAGATAATGGCTTTTGCTTCACTGTTTTCCTCAAATATGATCCTTTCGAGGGCACAGCCTGTTGACAAGGGAGGAGTGTGTTTTCCATCAGAAGCATTAGAATAATGAAGGTGCCTTTTTCTGTTCAACACTTTATATTTCCTTGTATAGTGAACTGCTGCATATCTTATAAAACGCATCAAAGTTTTCTGTGGCTGGAGAATTGATTTTTTTTAAATTACAAAGTCATTAAAAAAAGGAAGGCCGTATGGAATCTGCTGTATTGATGTAAAATTCACATTATCTTAACATTTATTGGCATTGGCCACTGCTGCAGGGGAGTAGTGCACACAATATGAGGCAATCGTTCCGCTTTGCGTGAGAGCAGCGGGAACAAATAATGGCCAATTGTCCCGGTATTTTTGGGACAATAGTGCAGCTAGTATTGATCTCGAATCGAGCTTCATGGTTTTGAATCTTGCTCATCTTCAAGGTAGTATGCGACTCTTGCCACCTCCTTGCTCCGCAGAAATCAGGCATTTGTTTTTGTTCGGTGTTTCAAGATGACACTCTGATGATGATGGAAAATGGTCGTGGTCAGTGGCAGTTGTTGCTTTTCCCCATAAAAACTTCATTGCCTCACTGCGGTAGAGGTTTATTGCCGCACAAGAGGGCTATGGTTTTATATGACAGCAGATGTACTTGTTTATAAGGTAGTGAATATTCATTTGCAGCTGAGCTAACTGATATCATAATTGTTATTTGCATATGTTTTGCTGCTCACTTTTTGAGGGTGCTCTGTTAGGGACCGAGCGATTAAAACTTGTTCCTTTCTATGAGGTCAGTTTTCTCCCTCCATCCAAGACATTCACCGGTCTGGCATAACACTGTAGCCATACCACACTGTGAATGCCAGAACTCGTCAGGACTCCGGGAACTATTGCTTGAAATTGCAGAGCGACTTTGAGTGTTTGTAAAAGCTCTATATCAGACTGATACATTATGGATGCTTTGCTGTTCACCATATTTTTGTCCCCCATGTTGAGTTGAAGAGGTTGAATAAGAGCTAGCTTGACACGGCCTACGGGGCATCTCCAAAACTGCACAGCTCATCTGGAGTGCTCCCTTTCTGCACTGGTGGTCAGTATTAAAAGTGTGTGTGTGTACGTGCATGTTTGCAAAAGGCTATAGTGACGTGTGAGCGTTCAGAATCAGCAGATGGCTTTAGTTTGCTCTTAGGGGATGTTCACATTTGTTGGTCCGCCAGACTCAGTCCACTTGGTCTGTCCACTCCACATCAGTCATTGGTCTGGATCGCGTTCAAATGGCGCAGTAACGGCGCTCGCCAAAAGGAGGCAGTATGTCAATGTTGGATTGAAATAAGAAAGTGGACCTTGAAATTATAACTGCCAAATAATTAAGAATATGTTTTACAGATATTGAAAGGCAGACATTCTCCCGAGATTTATATGACATCTGCGCTGTGCTTGTGTTTTTTAAATCTGGGCCTGATACTGCATCTACTGTACTGGTTTGTACTTTTACAAACATGTGCCTGTTAGATACACACTTGGTTGTATGTCTCGTACTCCATTTAAAATACTGATGTTAGAGTCACCTTGGTTTGTTTCAGAAATGTTGATGCACACCAAAGTCAGTTTGCGTTTTCTATCTGCACAGACGTTGTGGATTTTCACAGCCAAATGCACCAGTATTTGCTTTGCCTAACCGTGAACTTGGCCTTAAAAGCAACAATACTTGGCACAGGAAGAACGTGATACCAGGGTTTCTGTTAGCCGACTGTAGCCGGCTTTTGGCCGGTTTGAAAAGCAAATGGCCGGTAAAAATAATTTCCATCGGCCAGTAAAAAAAATAAAAAATAGAGAGAGAATATAGAATAATATATTAAATACAACATTTGACCTAAGTCAGTGACTAACACAACAAAGTGTTTCAAGACAGACATAAATATTAAAAAGGTTCAATATTTCTATCCAAAAAAGTTGAAGCACCTTCATCGCTCTCTGGATATGTAATGCTTTTTCTTCGTGCTTCGTCACATTTTACAAGAAAACAGGGAACTACAGGTACATTTACTTTTATAAAAGTGTGTTAATAGCTCAACAGCTAATGAATTCAATTAGGATATTCTGTAAACTCCGTGTGTTCAGTCAGACTGGGCGGCTCTTCCTGGGAGAGTGGCCGGGTTTAGAGGCGCTTCCCTCGGTCAGTCTGCGCAGACGCCTCGGTTTAGTTAGCGTTCTTCAGAGCCGTTCTAGAGCGTGGCAGAGCTGGGTCCGTGGTGCATCACTCGAGACTGACTTTTGATGACATTGTCGATTTACCTCTCCATAATATGTCAGCGGTGAGAGACGTCACTAATTTTACACCTAAAGCCTCGTTAAAGCGCGGAAGGGCATCCTACAGCCCAGCCCTCGCTGTGCAGCTGATGTGGTCAGATCTGGACAGCAGGGTCATAGATTCCTTCTGTCTGAGTTATAGTGCAGATGAGTGGGATACGTACGCATGGCACCTGCCGCCTCCATCGTCTCCACGCGCACAACTTTATGTTTGGATTTGAGCTGCTGTTGCATTTTTCTCACGTCGTTCTTTCATTAGAAATAGCCGTGTTTTAGACCCACTAAAGCACTCGTGTAACGCTCTGTCTAATGTAGATTGTTATTGATAATAAGCCACATGCATTATATTTTTAATGGCCGGTAATTCTTGTGAATGGCCGACATTTTACGACCCAACCGGCCAGAGTGGCAGACAAAAAAATTACAATGATACAATGTTTTTTTTGGGCCTATTTTCTACCCCTAATGCTACAGATGTACAGTTACTCCTCCCTTGGTTTTAAGGCTTCACGATTTTGACCAAAAACCTAATGTGATTTTTCTGACAAATATTGCGATTCGATTTGCATTGCAATTCTGATCGATTTAAATGCACAAACTGCTAAAATGAGTGAAGGAAGTCATGTTACTTTTAGACTGTCAAACAACATAATCTTGCACATTAGAACAATGCTCTACTTTTATGTGGCCCTCTTCTGGAGGAGTTCAGTTTCCACCTTTCCCTGGCAATCGGAGTACCTCTGGGGGACAGCCACGTATAGGGATGTAACGATTCATCAAAAATCAATTTTAAATCGATTTAAACTGATTAAAATGTGAATCGATGTAAAAAAATAAAAGAATCGATGTTAAAGCCACCCTCAGCTACCCATTTTGCCCGACTGGAATAGTTGCATTCTCACATTGCATCGCTAGAAACAGCGAGCTCTAACTTATTCTCATGACAAGCTCCACACCTCCCCCCTCACGCCTAACACGCGCCACACCATGTAAACACATACATGTGTAGGCATCGAAGCAGCAGTGCAGCTTAAGTTAACAGCGACACAGAGATTAGCGTTAGCAGCTAACGCAGAGTTTAGCATTATGACAGAAGTTTACCAAAGATCGTAAACTGACAAACATCTGACCGACCTGCTCTGATGCAGCTGAAATCCTCATCAAATATCTGTTTGACAAATAATACAATCAATCCTAAAATGAATCCGGGATGGAATCACAGAGAGTCTAGTATGTAAACACTTTAGAATCTGCTTTATGGAAACTCAGTTTTGTTATATCTGTAGCAGCTGAACCTGAGATCACAAGGCTCGACAGGTCTGATTGGTGAACATCTATCACTCAAATGCCAGAGACGGATGAAAAAACAACAACCTCAGCCTCATGAGGTTGGTTATTGTTGCAGTAGTCAACCTCGATTGCGATTTGTTATCAATAAACCTTGCAGCCGTATTTGGTTTAACACTTTTTTTTTGCCAATCAATACAAGCATTCACATATAACCCTGAACTAAGACTGTGTCCACTTTGATATTATATACTTACTTGTGTATAAAGGAGCAGTGCCTTTACAGAGGTCAGCACTCTATCTTTCTTGGGTGCTTCTAGATAAGATTTTTCCTTGGCAGATTTTTGCAACTTTATGTACTTTGTGATTTTATATCCTATTCTCTGCCCTCATCCTTTTTCTTAAAACAGTCAAGTGCTTTTGCACCAAATACTGCAGATAGAAGGTTAGATTCAGAGTGCTGAGACCCTAACCTTTATTGTTGTGGCTGCTGTAGGGCATGGTTTTACTGCCGCATGAGGTAACCGTCTGGATTTTTATTTCAAAAGCAGCGGTGCTTAACTCAAAGATGAATATTTAATTGTGTTTCAGACGGTGCGCTGCCGTTCTACGATGTTTTGGTGGGAGTGCTTTCAGCCCGGCACCATTATGAGCTGCGACAGGCCATAAGAGAAACATGGCTGGGCTACATTCGGCGTCACCCTCGCTTCCAGCACAGGTTTGTCTGCCAGCGCTCAACCTGGACTACACCGAAACTAAACCAAGACTAAAACTAAACCTCTAAAGCAGGGCTACAAAAGGACTACAAATGGCTAACGTCAGCACCAACCACTGCTGGGGCTGACGGGGTCTGAACAAGGACTAAACTGGGACTTGACCGCGACAAAAACTGTGATTGATTCGGGACAAATTTAGAAGTACATGGGCTTCCTCCTCAGCCTCAGTGCAGGTCTGTCCGCCTTCGTCCACTCACCTCCTGTTATGGACTGCTCTGTTCATTTTTAAGGGTCACACACTCAGAGATGGAGTACAAATAAAAAGTCTAGAGTGGAGAGAGAGAAAAAAAGAAAAAAGGAGAGACTGGGGAAAGGAAAAGAAACTAGGACCTGGACTAAACTTGGAAGTCTCTTCATACATTATGTGTAAAACAAAATCACAAATCCACAGTACTCAATGAAATGCTAGTTTCTAGAGCAGGGACAGGTGCGTCTTTGTGCTCCGGAGCATTGTTTTTCAACCTCTTTCGAGTTGCAGTGTTTTTTACTCGGCCAAATGACATGATGTAGAAAACATACTAGGCTACAAATTTCTATTGGCATAATAGACAAAAATCTCAGTTGGGTTCAACTATGTCAAAGGTACGGTTAAGTGTTTATTCTGTACAAAAAAGAAAACTATTTGTAATTGTTTGAAAACATACGGAGAGTCTATTAGATCATTTCTTCAATCAACTTTATCTTTCAAACTTTATAAATAAAAGGTATAAAACCACACTTTTGGTCAGCGGTTCATGCAACAGAACAAACTGCATCATTAGATAGGAGCGATAACCGGCACCACAACAACAGGAAGGCGATGCTGTGCAGCCTGAAGCCGGTTAGCCACGCTGCTAATGTTTACCCGAGGGAGGCTCCTGGACTCGCATGGGGAGGACGAATAGCCTGAGCCGTGCATCACTGGAATACAGACGAGTGCATTTGAACACGGGCTTTTCCACAGACGAGTTGAAGTAAAGGTTGTTTGTGAGTGGATCTCCTGGAGAAGCGGCTCGCCTGTTGCTCCGGTAGCTCTGTCTGGATATTTCAAAAATCGTTCACACTGCTCACACTCGGTAGCGTTGTTGAATAATACACCGAAACTTGCTACTATATGAAGGCTGGCTCTGGCTCATTTTCTCAGGCATTAAAGTCCATATGACAGGTTTTAATGCTTTTGAAAATATGACTTATTTAGAAGGATAATATCAGTTGCAAGTTCTTCAGTTGCATAATTATCTTTTTATTTCAGTGAAGCAGCAATTTTAATTAATAAATGTTGGGCAGAAAAGTTATTATTATTATTTGTATTGTCTTTTTATCCGCTGTTTTGCTACTGAATGACAACTGAATTTCCCCTTGCTGGGATCAATAAGGTATCTATCTATCCATCTACAAATCCAGCCATCCATCTATCTATCTATCTAATTTATGTTTAAGCTGCTGACAGGAAGTGACTTAACATGGCACAGCAACAGTTTAAAATTGTTTACCTTCTTCTATGTCACTTCCTGTCAGTGTCCAATAAGGAAGTGATCCTGTCCTGATACTTGCACTTCCACCCTCGCGCCCCTCATTTGCGCATTCCCGGTGATGGGTGCGAGTGCGTAGGGTGTCCCATTTCTCCAGAGTGGTCTTTCGCCCCGCCCCCTTTGCGCCCCCTGCACCCCACACTTTGCTGAAGCCTGCATCCAAGCGGACTCCAGCGACGCATATTGCCCATAATTCTTTGCGGTATAGACCAAATGGCTGCATCCGCGGATCTTGTGCCGAAAAAACTTACTTTTAATGAAATATTTTAACTTTTCTTATGCTGTATAATATGTGTAAATACAGTCAAGGTTTGCTGTGTTACTTGGAAATAAGTCTAATATCTGATGAAGCATTATGATGATTTGCGCACCGGTATTCAAGGACATTCTATGGTAACAATTACTAACAACTCATTACTTTTTTTGTGCAATCATTCATATAACATCCAATTTACACTTTTCACTTCAACAATAAACTTTGGTTACAGAGCCGGTGCTGGCCCTTCTGGGGCCCTAAGCAAAAATCCTCTCGGGGGCCCTTCAATACCTACGCACCCCATGGTTATTCGACAAAGAGCGAACTCATTTATGGTCAAAAACAGTTCCACTGTGCAGTAGAGCAGGGGAGAAGTGGAACATAATGACCTCAATTCAGGCCCTGCCCCTCTGTGTGAGAACCACTAACCACTAAGCCACTGTGAGACTGGGATTCAGGACTATATTAGTCTATTTCCCCCACTTTTTAAAATGGTAAATGGCAAATGGTCACATTCTCTCACCTCTGGTCCCTGGCCCACAGTTTGGGAACCACTGATTTAAAACTAACTGAAACCTGCACCTGACGGTTATTTCTGTCTCACCACTGAGAATTAGCCTGTGAGTAGCTCTATTCGTTTTAGACTGTGCACATTCAGAGAACCAGAGTTAGGCCCAATCTCAATTCTCCCCCTTAGCCCTCCGCTTAGCCCTTTCCCTTCGTTGTGCGCGTTCACGAGAGACGAAGGGGTGTCCCAATTCTATTTTGCGGTGAGGGTAGGGTGAGGGAGAGGGCCACATAGCCCTTCCAGCGAGGGTTTTTCAGATGCACACTTCAGACGAAGGGGTAGGAGGAGTTTGACAAAACACGGAAATAAGCAGCGAAATGAATTCACGAATATCATCATTAAGCACTCTTACAACATTTATAAAGTTGCAGAACGCTTCGTCCATGACTTTATTCGCTTTGTGCAACAATTAGAACAGTCCATTGCTATAAACGTGTCAGTTCTACGTTTTCGCTTTGCTGCTGCGAACGCTCCCAAACTTCGATACGTCGCTATTGACATGACACACGGGGTTCAGTGCCTCGCTGCTGCGCTCGATTTCTCCCCGCGCCGCTGTGCTCTGAGCCCGGGTCCGAGGCGGTCTGAGCGCACCTCGGCAGCCTCCGCTCAGGCCCGGGGCTCAGAGCGGAGGCTGCGGGTGCCTGTCCCGCCCTGTGCGCAGTGCGAGCGGGTCTACCTCTGACTGTCCCGCTGAGTGTGCTACAGGAGCGGATGGGCTGATCTCTCGCAGCTCTGGCTGCAGCCACAGCGACCCCGCGGTAGAAGCAGCAACACACGGACAGGGGGAAGGAGAATGTAGCAGAAATAGATGAAAATCTGTGGGGTTTGGGCTGAGACCGAGTCCTGTTGTTTAGGTGTTACAAAACAGCATCAGTCAAGTGATGAACTGGTTCAGTAGAAACATGCTCTATAGACAAGTAGGCTTGCTTTTATTTTGTTTATTATTATTATTTGTTTACATAACCTTAATCATCTGTGTTAATAGTAAATGCAGTCAAATGGAGGGCTGTCCCATTTCTTAGGGTGGTATTTTCAACCCTCACCCTTAGCCCTTGGTTTCAGGGTGTAGGGAAAGGGCAAGGGCTAGGCTAGGGGAAGGGGTAGGGGTAGAAAAGAGAATTGAGATTGGGCCTTACTGTAGTAACTGTGCTCATGAGAACCGTGTGGATTCAACTCCTCTTTGAGACAAAAAGGCCACGAACAACGGCTTTACTCTCGTCTATTCGCCAAACTACTGTCCTGATACTCCGCTAGCAACAATAAGAAGAGTTTAAATGAGTGTGCGGCGATGCAGCCCCGAGTCCGAGCAGAGAGCAGCGCCCGGGACACGAGAGACATGCAGGCGCACAGGAGGCGAAGCACCGGGAGACAGACAGACAAGCGGGGACGCGAAGGGGAGAACACTCGCGCCTTGGAAGTGACGGGGGAAGGCGGTAGGACTCTCCTGCTTCACTTCAGCAGTCTGCTGCGTTTTGGTGTTCTATGACGCAAAGCAGGCGGAGAGAGAGTGAGCGCTGTCAGAGTGCCTGTCCCCGTAACAACGCGTTGATTAAACAGTGAAACAACACCGTAGTTTGACTGAGATGCGGGGCCCTTGCGGCTGCGGGGGCCCTACGCACCTTGCGTAGTTTGCGTATAGGAAAAACCGGCTCTGTTTGGTTAGTTACCCACTCTACATTTAAAATTGTAAATATACAGCTAGCTCAAACAAATTACTAATATCAAGTATACATTTATAATAAGTGTTTTAACGTCAACTCATTAACTACTACTTTTTTTTCTCACGAGGCCGGACGAAATTACCTTCAACTTTATTAAGTTTAGGTCTGAAAATGGCATAAGCCGCATTGTCCCAATTCTGCAATCTTTGCACGTTTGTAACCTGCGCACTCGAACCCTTACATGCACTTCAAACAAGTGCACACTTCGTAGAGGAGGGTAGGGCACAGTGTGGGTATTGGGGCAAGGCCTAGAAACATCACAAAAATGGCAAAACTAAAGAAAGCTGCGTAAAATCTTAAATATAATCGTGTTATCTATGTTTGAGCAAAAATTGTGTCTAATGTGTCATATGCACTTTAATGCTCGTTTTGGTTACATTGTTGGTTTTAAAGTTTGATCAGGACACACAACAGTTGGAAAATAAATAATAAAATAAAATAACTGTGAGGCGGGAAATGTTTTCAAGGCCTTTGCTGACAATTCCTCACGGCACGCCATTTGAAAATCACGGCTGTGGCGGCTTCATAGAGAGAACTTGATTGGACTATAAAATAATATTGTCTTTGTTTGTTTTATGTGTGTTTTTATTGTCCTATATTACAAAATAAAGTGTCATATTCCTTTTTTGTTGACATTGCGCCAATAATAAACTTAGCGTTTTAGCTCAGAATCAGAGTATCATCCATGAAAGCCCCTTTATCTCCCGCGGCGTCTCGATGTTGTGATATTGTTCTGAGCTTCTCCGTCCTTTTGTCCATTTCTGCGGCTCGTTCACAGATGCGTGCGCTGATAAGGTGTGATGGCCTTTAAGCAACCCGCCGTAACCATGGTGACGGAGGTGTCGAAACGGACGAGCTTTAGAAATATCCCATTCTCCCGAGTCCAATATCGCGGCACAAAAGGGACGATTCAACGGAGACCTCGGAATGCGTTCGTGGTTCGAAGGCCTCGTACAGATGTTGTTATTTCTGTTTCTCCTCAGAGTGGGGGTGAAGTTTATCGTGGGCAAACATGGCTGCCCCATCCCAGAGGAGGACAGAGAAGACCCCTACTCCTGCTCCCTTCTCAACTTCACCGAGCTCGGTAAGATATTATGGACCACGTCTAAGAATTAGATATGTGGCTCATTGTTATTGTTCTGTCCTCAGTCAAATGTAATCATCATCAAAATTCTCTTATGTCGCTTAACATATAAACTTTCACCTGGAAACAACCTTATCTTCACAATAACATGTTTAATTATTTCACTTATTCAATGTTTCTCCACAGATTCATATGGGAAATAGTTATATCAAGAGCCATTTTCTCAAATTGCATTTTTCCGTCATTGGTGCGATGACATCTCCACATCAGTAACACCTACAGACTTCAAACTTTCCAGTCTTGGACTTTTTGAAGGGTTTTTTTTTCAGAGGGATTTTTAATATATAATTATAAGCCTTGATTGATTCAGTTTTGAATTTCAAAAAAAGAGATGAAATTTAAATTTTTACCGATTTTTCAACTAAAAAACAGCTTATTTTAAAATTAAACAAGATATCCAAAGTCCCTCTGACAGACAAAAGTCTTTGTAACCAACATGTCAACAAAATAAAACCGTACATTATTCAGATTTCGTTGCTGAAATATAGAACATTTTGGGCATTTTTAGACTTTTTTTCCCCCATATTTATGCCAGTAATGCCAGTAAGTTTCAAAGTGATATCTCCACATTTAAAAACTTTCCATATTCACCTGTAGTGTCTCGCCTAACCACGTTATAATGCTATCTCATCAAAAACATACCTGCTTCTCTCTCGCAGTTTGAATCTGGTTTACTTGCTGGTGGTGCTGATTTTAAAAGATAAAATATACTGGGGTTATTGTTCACATTCAAAATTAGGTTAGTACTGGCTCAGCACTTGTCCACAATTCCACTTTTTATATTGTTTTTAGCTAATGTTTGTAGAGAATTCTAACAAACGATGATCGAGAGGTTGATGAAGAATAGGCAGCAGTCAGGATGTCTTATGCAGGAGAAGTTTATTTGCCATCTTGGAACCAGAGACATGAACTCGAGACATTATGCTAGTCCAACATTCAAGCCTGTCTGTGCTTCCCCAGAGGACACGTAAATACCCTACAAGCGCGTCACACTAACACGCACGCAGATTCAGTGGCTGATAGTCGGCGCTAAACACCAGTCAAGGCTATAAAGAGATAGTACGACCGCACAGCTTGACCTACGGGCAGTACGACATTATAGCTTAACCCAGTATGATAACTAGCGATTTAATATTATCTCTTACAATGTTAGCTTATGGAAAATGTTTGCACAAATGTGACGGATCTCCATGGTAACAGTGCATTTTCCTGAACTCTATTTGCCGTATTCTGCCCCGCCCACTTTTGCCTGTGTTTGCCACGGATCGGCACTTCCTTTGTCTTGATTCCGTTCATTAAGCAGAGAACGAGGGAAAACGTTCGCCGTTATAATGATGTTTAGATTGATTTGTGTAAAATGTCCCATGTTCATTTGCACCAACAAGTCAACATTGCACCGTTTCGCTGCGCGGCCTAAAAACAGCTTTGTGTCCGTGTAGAACTTATTTTATCTTGACTTCTCCAGTCCTATGTAAACTAATAGGAGTGAAGGGGCGGGCACCACCTGCTTTATTGTTCACGAAAGATGAACAGTGTGAGGAGTGAGGCGAAACGTCCTTATCTCAAGTAACTCGGCTCAGTCGACAACTTTGAGGACGATAGAAATAACTTTGTGTGATACTTTGTGCTAAAGTTTTAATATCGGAAATACCTTGTAAACGAAATGCTTCATTTATTGTTTTTGTTTTTTAATCAGAGGTGTTATTGCCAAAGGAAAAAGTTATCAATTTGGTCTGAAGGCGGATCTTTGTTGAGAACAAGGATTGTTTTAAAGGATTGTATCGAAAACACGCGTAAATTTATTACACTTGTGTTATACAAGGCTTTTGCCTTGGATTAAGAATTTAAGAATCAGAATCTGAATAGGTTTTATTGCCACTGTCAGTGAACAGGTCCAAACTTAGAATTTTCTTTGGTGCAACATGACACATAAACAAGACTTACATAAAAATAATGAACTAAGATTAAGAACTAAAGGCTGTGCAGATAATAGCCTAGCGGTTAAGGCTGCACAGATGGCAGAGCTCTGTTCTGTCCTCAGCCTCGTGGATTTGGATCTTGGCTCCAACAGTTTGCTGGGTGTCTCTTCCCGCTCTACACCCTGATCCTGTCTCTTAAGCCTACAGACAAAAATTCTTTAAAAAACAAACAACAAACTTATATACTGTCTTTGTTTCCCGTGTTATTTTTAAGAACCTGTTCCCGGCTTTTGCAGAGATGTGCCACTAATAAAGTATTTATAATGTTTTTTGGTTTTTTTTCTTCAAGGACGGTGTGACCTGTTGAATATAATAAGTCTTATCCTTGGCGTTTCAGTTTCTAAGGCTCACAAGGATCCTACTTTTGGGCAAACTATTTAGCATTTAGCCAGTGACAAATATCTTTTTCCATTCGACACCGTCTTTCGTGCTAAACTTTGCAATCTGAAAAATGAAATGAAAATACTAACAGCAGCAACAAAAATAAAGGATTACAGTATTACATAATCAGACAAAAGCCATGTGGATTGGTTGCCTGATTAATCTTACAAGAGCTAATGCAAAAATTTCAGTTTTAGTCGTGATTTTCTTAATTTGGTTCCATTTTCCGGACTATAAGTCGCACTTTTTTTCATACTTTGGCGGGATCTTATACTCCAGAGCGACTAATATGTGATTTTTTTATTTTATTCAAATATATATTTTCACACGCTGTTAGAGGGAACTGCAGGCTAATCGAGCAGCAGAAAGAAAGTTTGGAGTGAGCGAGGGAGCGGAGGTTACTGCAATGAAGTAAACAAAACAAGCTAATCACGGGCTAAAAGCTAGATGGCCACAGCAGATGAGAGCTTGAAAACATGCTGTTGGGAGAGGATTGTCAACGGTGCAGTTACATCTCCATTCCCAGGTAGGTGATTGATTTGGAGTGAGATCGAGAGTTTGGTATGTTCTTTATGCTATAGTTATCTGAACTGTTTATGTGACGTTAACAGACCAGACACCTATTTAGTTCATTGTTTATGCTTCATGTTATTAACCATCATTGTGTTACGTTAGCATACCATACGCCTATTCAGCCTGTTGTTTCTTTATTAGACAATGTTTGACTAGTGCGTCTTATACTCTGGAGCGACGTATAGTCCGGAAAATACAGTAGTCTTGTTTTGGTCCTGCATTTATATATATATCAAAAAACAAATATCTTAATTTTTTGTTGTTGAATGGAATTAAAATAATCTAGGAAAATACTGCAAGATTGAAGAGTTAGTTAATAAAAAAAAAACACCCTTACAGCTTTCCAAAAAGGTTGTAAATCACATCACAGTGTCCATTTTAATCATGAGTTTACAACATCATTGCATTTTTACATTCTTAGCTTATTTTGAACATGTATTTTGTGACATCTGCTTTGCTAGAGATGACTTTAAGCACCTTCTCCTCCGAGATTGAGTCAACACCGCAGACATCTTTGTTATTTCCCCTCGTAACACACTGTGCCCTCTCCGACAGAGCGTTCGCAACAGCGCTGTAGTAAAGTACGTCTCGCGCACTTGGTTTCACCGGGAGAAAGTCTTGGTTTTGATGCCCAATCAGTGCCTTTGTGAGTGTGTCAGCCGAGGTTTTCCTCTGGGTGCTGCGCTTTCTTCCTCTGCTGCAAAAGATGTGCAGCGGGTCTCTAATGGGGCCAGGACTCTCTTTAAAAAGAAATTGTCAATCTCAGTGGGACTTTTCCTGGTTCAATAAAGGTCGAACAGTCAAACAAAATAGCAGGTTCACAAGCACAATTACAAAACCACCAAATCTGTAGCTCCATATCCAACAAAACGATGCGCAGTATGTGCTTGTCTAAGTTCCAGGCGTTCTCAGTCTTCATCGGGTTCTTTCCTTAATTAGCGGATCAGTTAGAGCGATGCCTCAAAACGTAAATGAAAGCCATGTGCTACTGCAGGACTAATGTCTTCAAGTATTGGCTACATAACCCACATTTTGGGATAAGCTCCAAGTCTGCCTCTTTAATAAGGACAAGGCAGTAGAGCAAAATTCAATTAGTACAACAAATATTTCAAAGCTGGTGCCAGGCAGACTATTACTATCTTAATAAGTGCAGGGCGCTGTCTGTTGCCTGCATGTTCAGGTTTCACATGCAGATGTAGCGTGGGCAGAAAATACAGCCGAGGTGCAGAGAAGCAATAATACATTTGAGAAAGGAAAGTATAACATCTCTCTATTCATGTGCAGCTCCAGCTCAAGGACACGTCTTTTTCTTTCTCTCTCAAGGCCAATGCAGAAGTGTCTTACAGTGAAGGCGGCCGCTGCAGCAAAAACACTCAATTGTAGCTTTATGAAACATTGACTATCCATATGTGAAAAACGCCCTGTCAGATTGAAATGGTGATTGTTATGTCTTACACTTCGGAAAAGCTGCTTCCTTTGTGGGTTTTCTGGGTTGGACGGTGTTTTAAGAAAATATAATCTTTAAATCTGCCAAGATAATGGTCCTCTCATGTGTTGGTTTGTTGGTCGCAAGTTGGAAAAACTTCCTCTCGGAAAAGAAGGAAGGAAAAGAAAAGTAATATATTTTCCAGCCACTCCAAATCATGTTCATGTCAAGCATTATGTGAATTTCAGAATTATATTGTGCTTTCAAGCTTGAGAAGCTTCTCAGGCTCAAGGCCATTATTCATTAACTCCTCAAATTATACGAGCCACTTCTGCAGCTACCGCTCGCTGCCAATCTGTGCCAACAGTCTTTTCACGAGACAGTGCACACGTGTGGCACACATGTATGGATTGTCCTACACTTTCTAACACACTCTCATAATCATAACACTATATTAACACACTGCAGACACTGGAGGCTTGGTGAGGGAAGTCAAGTGTTTTGCTCAAGGAAACATTGACGGTATGCGCCAGTTAGAGCTGGGACCACAACGCCAACCTTTGGATTGATGGAAAAGTCACTGGTTCACTCACACACAGTGACATCACTTTGACACAGGTTTGTTTGTAGAGGTCGACCGATATGGTTTTTGCCGATAAGCACAGCCGTTTTTTCCCCAAATGTCTGGTCCATAATCTTGTGTATGAAGCTTCTAAACTGTAGACTGTCAGTATTGAACTGTGGCAGCTGGGAGGCGCTTTATTAGGGGCATAGGACTGATTTATTAAAAACATTCCTGTTTAATAGGTATCCTACTACTGATCCAGGTTTTCTGCTTCCAATACCGATACTGGAGGTTTGAGTATATTTCGACCTTAACCAATACCAAGACCCTTAAAAGTGTCTTTCTCTGAGTGAAAAAGTGAATGTTCATCTTTTCTCTAGTGTGAGATCAATACAGTCTTAATTTTTCTTGCAAACGAGATGTTATCATTTATATATTATATCAATTAATAAACTAATGTAAAAACATTAAACAAGGATCACTGAACTTTTCTACGCCAAATATCCTCGGGTAAATGACAGGCTTTTAGGTTGCATTAATATAAACAACTCACATAAAGTGATGTGATCATTACAAATATGATCAGTTATTTCATAAACTAAAATACAGATACTTGGCCACTCCAGCGGTGGCCAATTTATTTTATTTCTTTACGTGATCCAGTCATAGTTTCTGTCCCAGCCTTGATTAGTTGTCGTTAGCATTAGCATGCTGCCACTAGCATGAGCATACTGTTGCTAGTCGTGACATTTTGCATGGCGATCAGAAATACAGGAGGTTAAAACTAACTCAGCGATTGAATTCTTCAGGTTCTGTGCTTCAAAATGATATACAGCATGTTGACTGAGGTTTAGTTGGTGCAACAAACTTGTGGCTAACCAATTTTCAGTGCGATGCCTAGGAAGTGGAAGAAAAACTAATTTTAAAGCCCTGACTTTAAAATTAGTCAGGGCTAATGTTTATTTTTTCCCATGCAAAAAACAGAAAGTTTCCATCACTTTCGGTCTCGGAGATACCGGCTTTTATCGATGTTAGATCGGCCGCTAGCCAATATTGTAAAACACCGATATATCGGTCGACCTCTTTGTTTGTATTGTATGTCTTAGACAGTAGGAAAACTGGCCAAAGTATTGTATTTTATTTGCTTTTTTATTACCGTAATGTAAAGCGTAAATCTTTTAAGCATTTACTCCTAAATTGCCTTACGACGATCAATAAAGTTAATACCTCACCTCCAATCCGACCCACCACTATGTTGCCAGTTTGAGACAGGACCAATGTCTGTGTCTTCATTTGCCTGCAGTGCTTATTAGAGCAGTCCTTTTTACAGACAGCTGCCTTCAGGGTCAGTCAGTGCAGTGCTTTATTTGTCCATTTTTAACCCACGGTGACTTTAATTGTGGTGCTGCTAATGTGGTTTTCAGCAGCGGCAGGAGCTTGTGCAGGAGATGCTGTGTGTGATGAGAAGAGAGAGACAATAGGTGCTGTTGGACTCAGTGGGTACCTGCCTTTAAATTCAGGTCACAGCACACGGGCAACGAGCCGCTAATTGTTGTTGAAATGTTCGTGTTTGCGCCGCATCCATCACAGGGACTTTTTTCTGTTTTGTTTAGACCAAAGAGAAAATGGTAATTAGCTACAGATAGAATAAAGGAGCCTGTATCAGTATGCCGTGGTTTTAATATTTAGGTGGTGTTGCGGTCTATCTAGGGACGCACCTGTTTAACAGATGATGGTTTCGTTAATTAAGCCTTGTTGCAATTTGCTTTTGTGGTCAGTTATTTTAACGCAGTGAAGAACAGACCCAAAAATGATCAATGTCTTTTCTAGAATGAACTTGCACCTGTGTATTTAGTGCTGCACAATTTATTGCGTTCAAATCAAAATGTCAACATTGCTATCCTTTTACTGATATGGTTTATGAACGGACAGATCAACCTTTATAATAAATCTCAGCAAAACACACCCAGTGCATGTGTGTCATCACCACTTACTGCTAAGCTGAAGGCTGCAGACACTCAAGATCTGCAAAATTACATCCTCCATAAACTCATGAACTATGCGTGTCTTTGTAAAGGGTTCTCCTGCAGATAGATCCAGTGCACCACTAGACAAGTGTTTAAGATCCAATCTTGGTCATAATCTGGCCTCGACACCTTTGTTTCCAAATAAATGAAAGCATAAAGTTGTCTAAGAACCAGTGGTTTCTCTAAGGATAATCTCTCTGTCATTTTGAAGGACTGGATCATAAACAATCTGTGATGAGCTACTTTTTATCCGTCATGAATTAATCTCTCATTATAACCTTTTTTTTTTAAAGAAATGTATATAGGCTACCTATACACATAGGTAGGAAAAAATACTATGTGTATAGGTAGCCTATAAAAATGTGAGATTGCAGGATAAATGGAGCTAAACTAAACATGATTTTTGAACAGAATTACGGAACTAAAATTTTGCAACAAAAATGTGTTCAAACTCGTGCTTAAAAGTCTCAAAGGAGGACGACTTATTCAGAGCATCATCTGCTCATCAATATTAAGACTCAGATTACACTAATACAAATAAAAATTAGAATTTTATAAACTTCATTTTTTCCAATTACAACGTAATGTTTAAGAAACAGTGGATGAAGTATTTAGCAGTTAACATTGTACATTGCTCTTACTTCCACGCACCACGCCTCTTCTCTCCTCTCTCTGTCCTTTAGTGAAGAATAAATACGTGAATCACGTATTTATCCAAATCCATGCGCTCTAAGCTCTGATGTGAGAACCACTGCAGCACTAACAGCTGTTTAGTTTCCGTGTGAAATGCAAAGGGAAACCAAGTGGCGGCACGGTAGCACAGCGGTTAGGGTTCGATTCCCACCTGGACGGGGCCTTTCTGTGTGGAGTTTGTATGTTCTCCCCGTGTCTGCGTAGGTTTCCTCCGGGTACTCCGGTTTCCTCTACCACTAAAAACATGTACAGTAGGTCAGGATGAATGTGAGTGTATTTGAGAGTGCGCATGGGGGACGACGGATGGAAATTAGCCCAAGGCTACAATCTGGTGTGGCTTGTTTACATGCATGAGACCCATGTATGTTCATTAACATGCACTGTCCCGACCAAATAAACCAATAAATAAAGTGGTTTTCCACAGTGTGCGCTTTAAGGAGAGAGCCCCACACGGTCAGAGACAGAGCTGCGTTTGGACTTTAATTGCGGCTTGATTTTCAATCCGTCAAAATGATAGATGGCCTTCATTTCATCAAGCTAGAAATATTCCGTAAATGACAGAGAATTCCCGGTTAATATAACCTCTGCTAAGAACAGCCCAAACACGAGCCTCAAGTCAAATGCGCTGCTCTGTGCGCGTTTTAACTGCAGTCTAAAGCTAAACCAAATCTTAACACTTAACACACTTTTGTTTTGCATTGTGAGCCCAGTGGCACCTTTTATTATAAAGCTGCTTTGAAAAATTAGAAAGCGTTATCAATTTTATTCTGAGATTATGAGTACTGCCTAATAATGAACAGCTATTTTATTTCAAAACCAACTTATTGTATCGTGTTTGGACCGTGATGCACCGAACCGTGAGATGGCACTCAGTAACGCACAAATGTCTTGCACTGTACTCAACTTCAACTTCAAACCACAGACTTTTAAGACACACAATTGAAGTGTTTTTGATTCATTGCACTGCCGTAATTTGACCGTATCTTACCTTCATGGCCAGTAAGATTCATAATAAAACAGGACAGGTGTGGAGAAACACTCTGCAAACGGTTGGAGCCATCTCACCAGATAAGTGTCGGCTGTCAGCTACAGGCCACGCCACATTTCTTTTCATTTTTCCTGTTCATTCAAATGCTCCTCTACATGTTAAAGAAGCAAACTCTGAACTGAAGCTTTGTTATGAATTCAAAACTGCAATTCAGCTAAAGCGCAATAACACTTGTATTCTACTCTTCCTTTGTTGTGGACGGAGTTATCTCGGGCCATGTTAAGCACTGAAGGGTCAGAAACACGCAGCAAATAGCTATAGTTTATATTTAAGAACACCAGTTTATATATAAGAACAAAGTGTCAGCCAAGGTCGTTTCTACCGACACAGAGTGTGAAAACAAGGCTCTAGCAACAAGGACAAGCTTTCTCATTTGCACAGAAACGGCCGGTTATTTTCTATCATTGTCAATTTTTATAACTTGGACGTTTTCCCGTTTCATTGTGATGCTCCGCGCTGTACTGCCTGTCATCAAACCGCCTATTGAAAGCACAACAACTCCGGCAAAAAAGTTCACTTGGCTGAAACAACACGTCTATTTTTAGCGCAGGGTCCACTTTTTCCCCCTTTTTTTTTTTTACCTTGGCTCCTGATTTTGTTTTGATCCACTCAGTCACTTGTAGGTCATTTTCAAAAAAAAGCTAATGGCTATTTTAGACTTTGTTTAAACTTGATCTCTGTTCTTTGTGCCCTCAATCTTAACCACAGCAATAGCCGAGACAGATTTACACAAAGAAAATCGATCGCTCAATTTGTGGAAGCCTGATTTATGAGACTGGGCTGCTGTGAGTCAAGGGGATTTGGATAATTTTGCAGTAATTGTTCAGCTAAAATATACAGTTGGTGCAGAGCTGCAGAAAAGTGCCGCAGGATCAGAATAACATCTTTGTCTGAGCATTTTGTTAATGATGGATTTAAAGTAAGCAATTGTCTAGTGATTTCAAGAAACCGAACATTTGTACAAAATATAGTCACATGTGTCCTTATTTGATCAAAAAGTTGCAATAATAAATGGTCTTTACTAGATTGATCAATAGACTGTACTTGTTCCATTTCCAAGCCTGGATAAAAGTAATGGGTCATATGATGAAGCAGTGGCGGCTTTTCACCACGCTTTTCAGACTGATGAGAAGCATGTACCACAACTGTTATTCCCAGCGCATCTGACCTACAACAAGGCAAAAGTTGACTCTATAATTTAGATGGCAGTCAAACAGCTACACAACATCATTCAAACAGCAGACTATTACCGGTACCTAGCAATGCATTTACCCAAAGCACAATGATATGAGAGCATAACGGAGTTGTTTATGTCCCGCTGAACAGCTCAACCCGGACAGATGTGAACCGTGGTGTAAACATGGACTCACCCGTAGCATTGAGGAGCATCGCGTCCTCCTTACGTCTGTTTGGCCTTATTAAAACTCCATAAACACACGGCAGCTACCCACTTTATCTTGTGTCACCAGCGAAAAGTCCGTTGCGAAAAATTGTCAAAAAGAAAACGACGAATATCCGTATAATCCACCGGTAGCCAAGTGTATGTGTGTGTATGGGCTGGAGGCGGGACCTGCGGCACTGCCATCTATCGATCACTGTCATATTTATGTGCGTTCTCTGGACTAATCGTAATGACTATACACCGTAATGACATTAGGCAATTAGTTATGACATAAAATTAACTATAATAAATTAAAAAATACTATTTATTCTTTGTTCTTGGGTCTTAGCCCACCTTGCCCACTGATACCAGTCGTGCCTGGATAAAGGCATCTGGACTAAACTAATCATCTCACATAAAATAAGAAGGTGAAGAATGTTTCTACTATGCTTTGCTAAATAGTATTTTTTGCATTGTAAATAATGTATAAGATTTACACAAACATTTGATCAACATGGAGTTATTCAACATAAATGGATATAGTTAACTGTCCTTCATAATGCGGTAAATTGCTTTAGTCAGAGTGGAAAACATACACTAAAGCCTTTTCTCTGCCACCGATGTCTATACTTAGAAACAAGGAACAGAACTTGTGTAGGAGGCTTATGAAGTTTTGAGCCATTTCCATTTAAAATTGCCTTGATCTTTATATTGATCTCTTGGGTATAATATCGCTTCTTTGTGATTAAGAAGTCGTACCATAAAACCACAGACCCGTGATTTCTCTTAAGTGCAGGAAAAGAAGCACTAGCCTCTTCCACTTCTGCAAAAAAACTGGTTCACTGAAGGAGCCATGGTCAGAATTAGTGCCACACAACATATGCATGCTATTTTTTATCTGTAACAAGATCACCTTCAATATTTGAACATGTTTGAAAGGAACTAGTCGAGGAAAGCATGACTTTGACAGATGAAGTGAATAACCCGTTTTTCGATGTGTCGTCTATCACAGTGGTTCTCATGGGTTTCACAGCAAACGCCGCCTCATAAAACATTTAACCTACCACAGGCCTGGATCAAGGTCAAATCTCGACTATACGGGGCTAAAAAATAGACTAATCTTGTCTTGAACTGTGTGTGAACCATGTCTAGACCCGAAAGTACCTAACTTTGATGCACTACTAAAGCAATAATGAACGTATCCCTAATTAAAATGACTTGTGCTGGCTGGATAACGGTGTCGCCGCATGATGAAAACCGCAGCCCTGTGGGACGTTCCAGGTCCGCGGTGTTCAGTATCTATCAGAAATGATCCACGCAAGGAACGGCGATAAATATTGTTGACAGGTGATGCACAGCGTTGCCGCGTGTGACGAGCCAATCTGGAGTTCGCGTTCATTATTTACGGTTTGTTTGTTGATTTTGAAATATTTATGACAGAAATTTAAATCCTTTCACCCGAGTAACAAGATCAGACTTTTTTATTCGTCTACTGCTCAAGCATACAAAACAAACGGGAAAAATGTTCCGTGTGTTTACGTCTTTGCATTGCACATTTAAAGAGGGGGTATTATGCTTTTTTCAATCAAATAGCACCAGTCTATAGCATACTACAATGATGATGTAACCTTCTGTTGGTCTGTATATGCAGTAAATTAAAATAACTGCCTTGAATAAAATTGCTCTCTCAAAATGGCTGTACTGAACGTCTTGAAATAGGCCTCTGTCTCTTTAAGAAGCTTTCCGACACGCCCCCTTCAGCACACTGCTGTGGCATCTAAACAACACTACTGTGAGGGGAGGGGGCTCTGCTGAGCTGAGGAGCAGTGGTTGGTGGCTTGGCTGGTGACAAAAGGTCCAGAGGCGTCTCCAGGAGGTGGGGGCTTCCTAGGAGGACTGAGGCATTGCTACACCTAAAATGGCTGCCGTCTAAGTTTTTACTGATTACTCAAAAATATGTGAATGAGCCAAGGCAACACTCCAGGCATGTGTTTAATGAGGGAATGAAATAATAACATGATATAAAGCTTGAAAAAGTCGATTTTACATAATACCCCCCCGTTTAAAAAGACGTGCAAAGAAGAAAGAGGCTTCAAGGAATGCAATATTAATGAAGTCAATGAATGCAATCGAGTACAAGACATCAAATGAATAAGATGAAAAAGTTCGCACAGTTGGCTTATCCGCCAGCCGGACACTCCTGAACAAGATCCTGGCTCGTGCTCCGGAGAGGACTTCCCTAAGGCACTAGTCGAAGGATGGGTCAAATGCCACCGACACATTTCCCTACTGTGGTCTCAAAACAAATCAATAAGAGGTGCTGGAAATGAGATATCCTAGCATTGAGTGTCAGGTAGAAGAGATGGATTTTCTGTCCAGACTTGTAAAGGAACATAAATAAATGGACTCATGTTGTTTATTTCTCCCAGCGTTGGGCCAGTCCTCGGAGATTGAGATGGTGAAGGTAGTGGACCCCTCTTTGCTGTTCCCCTCAGAGGTCTCATCCATCGCCCTGGACTTTAAGGTGCTGCACCCGGTGGTCATCACTCGCCTGGGGGTTTTCCGAGCGGGGCCATCTCAGAGCCCCAGACCAACGTGACTGTGAAGCTGATGCAACTCGACCAAGAGGTAAGACAGAGGAGAGGCACTTTTATCGGAGCAATCTTTGTATTGTGACCCATCATGGTCATTTTGAGGACAGGTTCATTCAAATCTGTGGCATGATGTATGACAGCAGAGGGATGCATGTCCAGGTGGAAACTGCAGAGTATTCCAAGAAACGACACCAATCCTGCCTCTACTACAACCGGAAAGCATGGATCATAATGGGTTTTTACTCAGTCTCAGTAAATTTGCTAGAGCTGGACAATTAATCGAAATTTAATAAAAATTGCAATCTCTACTTTGGTCAAGCTCAATAATCGTCATGTTTTAGTTTGAGCTGAGGTTTGTATAAAAGGTATGTTAAATTCATGCAGCTACATCTACAGTATTTACAGTATTTTTATTATGAAATTTAATTGGAACGAAATTCAAGATGAATCAATAGACCCGTTAACTGGTGACATCATCAGTGACATCATCTGGAGGCAGGAAGTGATCAAGAGGAATAAGATTAAACTAAAACTAGTGATTTTAAGTGTAAAACTACAACTGAGAAATGTGGTCCTGTTGTGCTTAAGGTGCCAGAACAAGAGGAATGACATTTGAGACGATAAAATAAGGTTTATCTGATATTTCCAACAACAGTTAGACATTTGTTTATCGTTACTATGACAACAGCTACAATGGAAATAGATAGGAATCGAGCTTCCCGCCTCCAGCTAAGCCCGGAATGTTTACAAACAATTAAAGGGTCTATATGAGGAAAACGAAAAAGGTATTTAATTTATTTCAGATACAGTATCACACCTAGAGCTCTCCGGGAGTAAAATGTGGAGCGTTTTTTTTCTGTGAATAACAACCAGGCGCTCCTTAACCTCTTAAGCCCCACCTGAATTGAGCACATTTTCTCCAGTTTGGCTTTACCCAAATCTAAAAGTATCAAAATAGCAACAATAATGAGATGAAAACGAGGATGAAAATGCAACAAAAAAGTAATGACAGAAAAGCTTTGAAAATGCAACAAAAATGCCAACAGAAAAGTGACAAAAAGCAGTAAAAAAAAAGTATTTATCTGATAAACAACCGCTCAGGGTTTAAAGACAAATTAGAAAACGTGCGTCCTTAATACTAGTACTAAAACAAGTAGTTTGACCTTCAAACCTCCAGTGTCTGCGTACATTGGTGTATGAATGAGAGAGTGAATGGGTGACTGGTTTCTTACTGTAAAGCGCTATGGGCCTGATAAAGGTAGAAAAGCGCTATATAAGTTGAGTGCCTTTACCATTTGTATTGTGTGAAATGATTCAAACGATCATAAAATACTGCAATAGCTTAACTAAACCACTGTTTTGTGATGAAAAATATCCCTTTACCCCCCAATACGTTGCTCCACTGACAGGTAGTCGGTGGAGCCTGTACATCTGGGTGTAATGTAGTCCGGTTGGCGCTGAGAGCCGGAGGGCAGCTCTAGGACATGTTTACCACACTGTTCAGAGATACAAAACAACAGCCTATTTTGGATAATGGACTGTAGAAGGGCGCTCAGCTATGATAAAAGGCAGATTTTATAGGTCCAGTATTTTGTGAAATGGAGGATGTGGGATACTTAGGGATATGTGGTTTATTGCCTCCAGTGAAAAGAAGAAAAAAAAACCTGAGAGATGCTGGTAAGAGCAGACCGGAGGAGCAATGAATGAGGATTTTTGCTTTTTGTATGAGTGATGTATTAGCAGCCACTGGGACATCGAATGTGTGCCAAAAAAATTGCTGATTGACTGCTGGCACATTTCTGTTCACATTTGCACATTTCCTTGAGGAGTTGTTTCAATTCCACCACATACAACAACAATAGTTATCATTATATAGAAGGCATTATCACAAATGTACACAATAAGGAGCTGCTTTCCTTTCCTAGTTAGTTGGACTTGGCACGACAGGACTGAAGAGCAGTGTGCGAAATACGGCGGGGTCCGACCCCCTGATTAACCCATCAGACCCCTGAGGCCGGATCTTGAGGGCGAAGGCAAACGTGGTAGACTAGAGCAAAGGTGCAGACACAAGTGCACTCTGCACTCTTGCCGGCGGTGTATGTGAGCTGGGCCAGCTGCGTAGGGTACGAAGAAAATGAAGGTCAAATGAATGAAATACAAAATTTGCAGGTGTGTCCATATGAACCATTTTCTAGGCAGTATTTGAGTGTGCAAGTGAACTAAAACACTTGTCCAATTCAGTATTTTTATAGGACAAGTAAATTCCAACTTCTGCTGAACCTGTTTGCAGCAGGACAGTTCAATCCCTGCGGCATTCCTCCTCTTTCTCAGAGTGTGCAGAGACAACCGTAGAGTGAGAAAAAGCTTAAAGTTGTATCATTCTGAACTTTCCATTAAAGCTGGTGAAAAGAAATCCTCCTCGGTGTTTTCCATGGGGGTAACAGTTGTGTGTGTGTTTTTAGGAGGCCGTGGTGACTGCTCGATTCAGCGCCATCAGCACTGGGACTCTGCTGAATGGCGTGTGGTACAAACCAGTGGAGCAGTTCATTTTGCCTAAGGTTAGTCTCTCACTCACCGCACCTGCTGACTGGAAGTGTTATAGAAGGTGGCTATAAAAGTGCAACTACTGACTGACCAAGTGAAATATGCCGCGATATAATACTTTACCATTTCAAACTTTTACCTTTTATGGGGTTGCAGTTCTTGAGTTGGTAGAAAAGTTTGCTGACTGTTGCAAAGTTGCTGTTTGATAGCGATTCCGGCTACTTGTGTGTACAATGCCGTTGTGTTAAGACACTACTATCACTTTTCCTTGCTTTCTGTGAGTATGTTTGAGTGTGGATGGGTTATTCGTTCCTACCTCACTCTTGGTCAGTCAGGGTGCGGCTCTTTGTCTGATTGGGTATGTTTAATATAATGCGGCTCTTTGTATAAGAATTGGTTCATATTTCCCATAAACTGTAACAGTCTTTAAAAATCTTGACCAGAAATCCCACCCTGTTTGCCATCTCTACACACATGAATGAGAGTCCGTATCTCTCTCCTCGCTCTCTCTCCTTCTCGAGGCGTCGTGTAAAAGGTGCCCGTGCAGCAGCCTCACTCAAAGCGAGACGCAGGCAGATCGTGGCACTGGGAACAGCTTCTGTGCTTCTCAAGTTTCTGATCACTCTTTATTTAATGAAATTTGGCCTCATATTCACAGAAAAAGATCGAAATTAGGAAATGAAAAATGATGAGGTCTAACAAAGCAAATGATGCGAAGCGCGACAGACGCAGAAAAAACTGTAACCGTTACAAAAAGCAACATAAAACACATCTCAAACTTTGTGCAGGCTAAAGTACTTTCTCTGCACAGTCCAGTCAGGACCAAGTGCAGGCCCTGAGCTCACAGGCCAGGGGTGAATCAGAGGGGGGCAGGGCAGGGCCCCACACACAAACATAAATATAAATGTAATATAAAAAAGAAAAAGGCAAAAGGCAATATACTCTATTAATAGAGTTAGTAAATAAATCTGTCTCAGTCAGAGCAGAACAGCAGAAAATGTCAGTTTATTTAATATAAACCAATTTCAATCTTAGGGAGGAGTAAATCCATTAAGTCTAATACAATTGTTACTGGGGGGGCCGTGAGGAGCTGGAAATATGACATCTAAAAATCACCAGAAAAAAGTCCCCACCCCTAACACAATCCCCACTATACATTCCCATTTTATATCAGGACATTTTTGATTAAAAAAAAAAATTATTGTACATTATTGTCAGGCATAAAGTTTCGTAATGCCTGAGCCACCCCTGGATCTCCGTGTGTTTGTGGGTCTTCACGGGATCAAGGTAGAATATTTCGGCTCTTGGTCTCTGGATAGTTAGCCACGCCTGTCCTTGGTCCTTCGAGTACGGCAATTCACAATTTAATGAGTACAATTAGCAAACTGTACAGGCTTCAGTTGATTAGTTCGTGCAGTGTTTTCCACAGATTTCTGCTGAAACTATGGGGCACTGGCAATTCTAATGATGATTTATGATACTATAATATTTGGAGTTAAAAGGTCCCTTATTGCCTTATTCAGTATTCAAGCAGATGTTTTATCGTCAGTATAGTTAGTATAGTTTTGTCTCTATTAGGGCCGGGCGATGTCCCTTTAATTGGCAGTTGACGATGTTTAAAGTGAATCATCGTGATGGACGATGACATCTCTCATTATAAGCATTTGTAAAAGACATTTACGTCGCCTATATACAGTATAGGCTGTACATTATTTATATGTTAGGAAAAATGTGTGATTGCTTGATATATGGATCTAAACTAAACATGATCTGAACAGAGTCATGGAGTACGAATCTTGTGAGAGATGTGTTAAAACTTGTGCGTAAAAGTCTCAGAGGAGTTGCCTGGCTCTGCCATACTATTCCCTGTCCATTCCACGCAGGGAAGTTAGTCTGGTCACGGAGCAATTGGAGCAGTTTGAACGGGCGGGCCTAACACGCACAGATTGTTAGTGAAATAAACCAATTAGCGGACGTGACAACAGCTGTGGTCCAACTCACAAAATATGGACTGAATATAAACTCACGAGAACGCGGAGGCAAAATCCTCACTACTTCATCCATGATTAGTTTTGGCTAATGTTAATGTTGTTAATTAAACTAACAACATAGCAGCACAGCGAGTGACGTAACCTTGTCTATTCTCTGTGACGGTCGTGATTGGTTCGGCCTTAGCCGCCAATCAGCAACTTGTTTACTGTGTATGTCAGACCCACCTTCTTTCACGCAGAAAAGAAGTGGGTGTGATTTATCAGAGGAGGACGTCTTATTCAGAGCACCATCTGCTCGTGGGCCGTGGCATCACGATGGTGGCTTTCCATCGGGATGTTGGTTCATCCATCAGTCTCTATAATAAATAGATAGTAAAGCAAACTGTATATTCTTTCATTCCAAATTAATTTTTGCATTCATTTTATTTTTGATTTTAAACTTTTTTAGATTATGGAGGAGAATATTAGACCATTCACCTACGATAATGGGAAGCATGGGTCGTATCTAATGTCCCGTGGGATATCTCATTTATTAAGCTTGACAACCCTGTACGTTTTTTTTTTTACCTTTACAAACACGTTCTGAAAGGCGTAGGATTCTTGTTTGTTTAACATATTTCTGTGTCCTCTCAAATGTTATTGTTCCCGGACATGTAAAAAATTAACACAGCACGAGCAATACTCTCAATAAGATATACTTTGCCTTTTACCTGTTGGCGCTTTTATTTTAATCTGGAGAAAATGGACATCAATAAGTTTCTGAAATGTCAAATTGACAATGGACGAATCGTTGCAGCAAGACGTCTGGGTCAGAGCGTCTCCAAAGCTGCAGTTCTCTACGGAGTGTGTTCCTGGTTTCTGCCGTGATCAGAAAGTGTCAGAAGAATACACTGTGCATCAGATTTTTGTGTCTGGGTAATATATTGGACCGGCGCTTGGCTGTGGCTTATCTGTGCGAAGTCTGGATAAATGATTTGTTTTTATCTCTTTCGTAGGGTTTTGAGGGGACTCTGGTCTGGGAGAGCCTGGACTCTGCCGGGCTAACTTCTGTGAACTCGTCCTCTGTGCAGCTCAATGACGGAGGAGGGGTGCTCAAGTTCTCCTCTGTAAGTCCCACATTAATTAATCCAGAAAGTCAAGTAATGTGATTGTTGGTTTCTAAAGGACAAACTCTGGCTCTGTGTCTGGCAGATAGCAGAGGGCATGCTGCCTCACCGAAGCGCTCTCGGCTTTCCCGGTCTGGCTGGAGGCTTCACTTTCAATATTTATGGTTTGTTTATTCATTTTGAGATATTTATGAAAACTATAATGGTCTCATAGCCAAATGTTTAAGGGCGGTCCTGGACGATGAGATTCAAAAACATTGTTCACGTTGGCATCTTACGAGATTAGCTTGTTTTTTATTTGTCTAGGGCTCTTGCTTACAGACAAAATGGGGGATATTTCCTCTGCTGTCGAACCTGCCGTGTTTGTTGTAATCTGGCTCCTTTATTTGCGGGTCTTTTGTGAAATGGATTTCTCGTCATTGAGAAACAAAATAATTAAATTCTACCATCGGTGACTCGGAATACAAGCTAATGGCCCATTCTGTGCAGCAGCGCTTGTCGTTATGGAGTATTTGCTAAAGGGATTTATTGAGTTAATTGCAAAGCGTTTTCATTTGAAGTAACATAATGGGTAATATAGACAACAAACATAATACCATCTGGTTAACTTTAAAGATGAATTATACAATGAAGTCTAAATGGGACCATAAACCAATTATTATCAGTACTTTCTTGTATCAAAGCTGTTTTGATTGCAATCAATGAAAGCGGGAGCAGCACACACATGAGCTGCGGTCCAAACTCTTTCCTAACGCATTTCTAACAGCACAATTTTTCACAGGGATGAGCTTATAAGCACAATTCACAACTTTCAGGTAGCAATTCTGTCGCAATGATTTAAAGCAGAACTAAGTAACGTGTTTACCTTAATAAATCCTTTCCGTAGTCCCTCTGGGGGTAATACAAGTGTTAATGGGATGATTGGAGGGTCTTTCATCTCCCCCTGGTGTCTCTGGCCAGAAAACCATGCTTGCAACTTGACTGCCACCGGGGCGGAGCAAGCAATACACACTAATAGAATCACGGAGAAGAAGCTAACAGGCTAACGGGCAAAGCTAACTGCGGGCTAGCACCACTTTAAACAGTGTTTACAGCCAAGTTTGAGTGAAAAAAAATATTCCCATTGTATAACTGGATGTACAACACCCCTCTCTCCCTTCACCTTTTCTGTCAGCGTAGTATTTACTCTCCAAGACATTTAATAAGTTAAAAAATCGTAACTTGCTAAGACACCTGCAGTTGCGCTTATGGCCTCTAGGGGCAAGAGTTACTTAGTACTGCTTTAATAAATCCTTTTCGAAGTCCCTCTGGGGCTAATAGTGTTGATGGGATGATTGGGGGAGGTCTTTCATCTCCCCCTGGTGTCTCTGTCCATAAAACCACCCTTGCAGCTTTCCCTGCACGACCCGGAGGCGCAATACACACTAATGGAAACACGTAGCAGAAGCTAACGGGCAAAGCTAACTGTGGGTTAGCGCCACTTTAGCAATATTTACAGCCAAGTTTGAGTGATAAAAATTATTTACATTGTGTAATTGGATGTACAATATCCCTCTCTCCATTTGTCTTTTCTGTCAGTGTAGTATTTATTCTCACGGACAAGTAATGAGTAAAAAAAACGCAACATGCTACGACACCTGCAGTGGCGCTTATGGCCTCTAGGAGCACGAGTTACTTAGTTTTGCTTTAAACAACAACCAACCTGCTGCACTGCCCGACCAAAGAATAAGTCGCAGCCTGGATGTAACTGTTAAAGAGGGGGTATTATGCTTTTTTCAATCACAGCACCAGTAGCACCAGTCTATAGCATACTACAATGATGACGTTCTGTTGGTCTGTATATGCAGTAAATTAAAATAACTGCCTTAAATAAAATTGCTCTCTCAAAATGGCTGTACTGAACGTCTTGAAATAGGCCTCTGTCTCTTTAAGAAGCTTCCGACACGCCCCCTTCAGCACACTGCTGTGGCATTTAAACAACAACACTGTGGGGGAGGGGGCTCTGCTGAGCTGAGGAGCAGTGGTTGGTGGCTTGGCTGGTGACAAAAGGTCCAGAGGCGTCTCCAGGAGGTGGGGGCGTTCCTAGGAGGACTGAGGCATAGCTACACCTAAAATGGCTGCCGTCTAAGTTTTTACTGATTACTCAAAAATATGTGAATGAGCCAAGGCAACACTCCAGGCATGTGTTTAATGAGGGAATGACATAATAACATGATATAAAGCTTGAAAAAGTCGATTTTACATAATACCCCCCTTTAAGATCTGGGGTTGCTGTAGTTGGTCAGGTTTAGGTTCAGAAACACTATGAGCCCAAATAATGAGATCAGCTGACTACATGAGCATCCTGAATGACCAGGTTATTCCATCAATGGATTTTCTTCTTCCCTGATGGCACAGGCATATTTCAAGGCGAGAATGCCAGGATTCATCGTGCTCACATTGTGAAAGAGTGGTTCAGGGAGCATGAGACATTACTTTCACTCATGGATTGGCCACAGAGTGCAGATCTTGACCTCGTTGAGAATCTGTGGGATGTGCCAGAGAAGGCTGTGCGCAGCAGTCACAATCCCATCAAAACAAGAGCTTGATTAAAAATGTATAAAACACTGGATCTTTTGCAGAAGGTTATTGAAACAATGCCACAGCTATAATCAAACTAAAGATATTAGAGCGTGTGACCTTATTTTTGTGGCGATGTTGTTTTATGGTCAGGCAGTGCCGTTCAGAATAATAAAAAAAAGCTTTATATTTAGATGAACGGTCTATTAATATCTCTTTTCTTTTTTGACAAATGTCTGCTTTTACTAAATACTGAAACTAATGTTATTCCACTCCTTGAATGAAATGCAGTATTTTCTAGACACCAGACATTACATAAGTGATCTTCTTCCATTTTTAATTCCTCCATTGACATTGCATACTGTTTTGTCCTTTGTCTGTGTGACTGTGATTTGTGATTGATTGCAGTCAGACGACACTGGTGCAGAATACCAGATTGTTAATTGTCAAAAATGTCATGATTGTGGTCTGTACACTTTATGTCACGTTTAAAATATCACAGAAGATTGCTCCATTGTGTCCCCATGTTATGAGATAGGATCTGTCATAATGTGCAGAAAAGTGCAATTATAACAAATGGAAATATACTGGGGACATTTTTTATACTGAAAGCATGAGACAATGATCTGTTTTGATGAGAAAATGGGCAAAATGTGTTTACCTGGCTGTCTTTGCACCCCTCCGCACAGACGGCGAGGCTCTGGCGGGCTGCTGCGCGGTCGTCCGTCCCGGATGCAGCAGCACATCATGGGGCTCAGCAGGAGGACGCTCCCTGGAGCAGGAGAGTCTGAGGCACAGGGACATGGTGTTTGTGGACGTGGTGGACACTTACAGAAACGTGCCCACCAAGCTCCTGCAGTTCTACAAATGGTGAGTCGCATCTGACTTCATTAAGGGGCTTCTACAGTGGCAGGTTTAAAGGGATATTTCAGGATTTTTGACATAGGGCCTCATTTCCTAGTTATCCAGGTGTTGTTGATTTCTGGAGATATTTTATTTTTATTCATTCAGTCTGTATATTTGAAGAGTTTAGTGGTGCTAGGCTAGTGCTAGGCTAGCGCATGTCTATGGTAACTAGTAGCCTGCAACTAGTAGGTCTTAGACTGTTCCTTGTCTTGGAAACACCACATCGACTTCATCTGTAAAAAGACTAAACAAAGAATATATTTCCTCCGTCGCCTGCGGTCTTTTGGAGCGTCTCGTCAGGTGTTGCTTCTGTTCTTCACTTCTGTGATTCTCAGTGTCCTGCAATACTGTAACGCTGTGTGGTACAGCTGTCTCTCTGTCACTGCTAAATCTGGACTGAGACACTTGATTAAAATCTGCTCAAAGATTGTAGGACAGCCCCTGGATGGACTGTACGAGGCTGCATACCATAACAACACACTGCGACTGGCTAAGAACATCACTTCAGACCCCGGCCATGTTCTGAACCTCGAATATGCGCTGTTACCATCAGGGCGGCGGTACCGTGTGCCACACTTTAATAAAGTCAGATTGAGGAACTCTTTTGTCCATCAGTCCATCCTGAAACTAAACGAGGATCTTAAGTCATAAAATCAAAGTGTGTTATGGCGAGCGGACAATTGTTTATAATGTCTTTGTGAATTGTTTTATATCTGTATGTCTTGTTTGTATTTTTATGGAGCTGCTAAACTGTAAAACAAATTTCGGATCATTGTATCTGACAATAAAGCATTTATCTATCTAAAAACCTCTTCAAAATCATCGGGTAGTCGTCCAAACGTTACCATATCAGATTTGTAGAAAGCTCCTTTGTAAATTCCACGTGTAGTAATGCCGGCCACAGGTAAACAAACTACTGTAGATCCGGTAACCTAACAGATCACTCCGCCGCTGCGTAGCTTACAACCAGGAAGCTGATGCTGCTCAAATATAAGTTATTTTAAATGCAAAATGGTTACATTTAAAAAATGATTCAGTCAACACAGACATTTATATCGGTAGTCTGGTGTTATAAGTGATTTGCCTCAGGTGCACTGTGCTCGGGTCAGACTGTTTTTAATGCAGGCTATTAGTTACCACAGACATGCGCTAGCCTAACACAAGCCTAGCACCACTACACTCTTCAAATATAAGGACTGCATGACTTAAAAATAATAATAATAATTTCCAGAAATTAACAACACTCTGGTTAACTAGGAAATGAGGCCCTATGTCAAAAATCCTGAAATATCCCTTTAAGGGTGCAGCTAAGGTAGATGACAAAAGGTATACAAAAATATATTAATGAACCAAAATGATCAAAACCAGGAAATAAATGGACATCTTTTGACAATGTTTCCATTTAAATATTAATTCTCGACATGGCATTTGTTAATATCACACAGTAGCACCGGTAATGATACATTTGTGACAGCTTTCGCAGGCTGCAGTGCTAATGACTCCTATTCTTTGAGTTCGAATTGCTCGGGCCTCAGAGGAAATCAGCACTTTGAAATGAAACTGTGTCGTTCACTCTGAAAAACTCTCTCTCCGTTACAATCTCCGACACAATCACCCCCGAAAAAAAAATACAGGAATGAGTCACCAAAATGCACGAACAACCAGAGGGGAGCCACAAAGTGAACGCTGCTGGAGAGTTGCAAGATGAGATGAGACAATGGGATACAGTGGTTTACATATTTGTTTGTATAGATTTGTACAACAAGGAAAGTGACATTGGTTTATTTAGGTGCAGACAGGAAGAGAAGCGGAATGAAAACATGGACCAGATGGAACTCAATTAGAAAAACTCTGACTAAAACTGAAGGTTTTCCACAGTCTTAATTTACCATGCTTTTTTCTTTCACGCTGTGTTAGCAAAAAATCTCAGTCAGATGCAGGACTTCAGTGATTTTGCTAAATATTATGGATATGTGTCACCTAATATTGCAACAAAAAAAAAGATAATCTGTCAAAACGTCCTGCCCGAATGCATATGATAACAATAACGATATTTACAAGGAATGATAATTTGAGCAAAGAGGCACAAATTGAGTTTTCGACAAATGATAAAAATGAACAATGTGTAAAAACTACACCACGTGACCAAAAGTAGTCACACTGTAATATTTGGCTTTAGCTTTGAATATCATCATCATAGCAGCTCGTGAAATCCAGGTGGTGACTTTTTTATGGGGTCTGGCAGTGTATCTATCAATTGAGAAACAAAGGAGTGACATAATTATTGCTATGTTTTGTCTTTTGATAATCAGACTACGAAGCGGATGTGCACATTCCAGTATTTCTAAACAATGAAAAGAATGAAAATGTGTATCCCTCCTTTCTGTAAAAAACAAAGGAAAATCCAACAACATACAGTAGGTTAGAGATCCCAATGAATCAAGAAGCTCTTTCAAATAACACATACATGACATATACATAATGAGGTAGAGAGGCCAAAAGCAGTATACAGTATATCCTTCCAAATTAACACTCATAAATAATACAAATCACTCAAAAGTTATTCTCCACGGTAAATTGAAGCAATAAATACCCAGTTCTGATATCATTCTTGTCAAGGCGTCCACCGGCCGAGTGTGGTGTTTGTTATTGCCGCCTCTTGCCCCTTTAGACTGGCTGATATTTGGATGATATGGAGAAGAATGTGGAGTTTTAATTAAGGTCACATATTCCCGTGTGACAGGTCAGTGGGGAATGCGGACTTCAATCTGCTGCTGAAGACCGACGATGATTGTTATATCGACGTCGACGCCGTTCTGACCAAGATCGACCAGAAGGAGCTCAAACGCAGCAACTTCTGGTGGGGCAAGTGAGTACGATGCACCGAGGACGACCGGGACTGACCAGCGCTTAAACAAGTGCATTTCACCCATAAATCAAGTAGAATACAAGCCTTTGTATAATAGACCCTTTAATTGTCTGTAAACATTCCGGGCTTAGCTGGAGGCGGGAAGCTCGATTCCTATCTATTTCCATTGTAGCTGTTGTCATAGTAACGATAAACAAATGTCTAACTGTTTTTGGAAATATCAGATAAACCTTATTTTATCGTCTCAAATGTCATTCCTCTTGTTCTTGCACCTTAAGCCACAACAGGACCACATTTTTTGTTATAGTTTTACACTTAAAATCGCTAGTTTTAGTTTAATCTTATTTCTCTTGATCACTTCCTGCCTCCAGCTGATGTCACTGATGGTGTCAGCAATTAAATATGGTTTTATGGTCTCCATGGAGACCTCGCTTCTTTACTTTGACTCCAATTTGCCAAACATTATGTTATGTTCTCTTTCAAATGCTTTACTGCAAAAATAGCATTGTCCGTGTCTAGCTAAGCAATAGGAGCATGTTTATGGCTGGCCTTTGTCTATGGTTTTAGTTTTGGACAGTGTAGTTGCTCTCGTGACAAATAAATCAGACTTTTGCCTCCTTGCTTGTTAGAGTATTATTATGGTCAATACGGTCATTTCAGCTTCCTGGCAAATTAATAATGCAACAGAGACGTAACCTTCTCCATGCGCCAATCATTAACACATTAGTATTTGTATCACCGACTGCTTTGGTATTTTGAGAAGCTCATCTGAACTTTAGGAGGCAAAAGCCAAGACAAACAACATGCATATTTCACAGAGGTCAGGTGAATGGGCAAATGTGACGCTAACTCGCTGCGTCTGCCCCAGTTTCAGGCAGAGCTGGGCAGTGGACCGCATCGGCAAGTGGCAGGAGCTGGAGTACCCGAGCCCTGCCTACCCGCGTTCGCCTGTGGGTCCGGATACGTGGCCTCCCGTGACCTGGTTCAATGGTTGGCCAGTAATGCGGAGAAACTCAAGGCTTACCAGGTACGAAAGTGACTTAACGTGCACTCGATTCCAAGGTTTACTCAGGCTTTTGAAAGTCATTTTGTATTATGATAAATCATGTACTGTATGAGTAGGGCTGGGTACCGTTAAACAATACCAGTCTGGTATCGAAAAGAAAGTTTAGGTTCTACTGGTATCGAATAAATACAACTATCGAAAGCAGGTACCGAAAAGAAATAAAAATCATTATTTTCAATTCGGATGCTGTTAAATAAAAAAATTAAGGAAAAAAATGAAAGACAAGTAAAAGGTGGAAAAAAACAAGTGGAAAAACTGGGGTAAATTTGGGGAAAATTTTGAAAAATTGGGAGGGGGTGGATTTAAAATATTGGGAAAATTGGGAAAACACTTAGGAAAATTGGGGGAAATTTAGGGATTACAATTGGAAAAAATATATTTTCGGAAAACGTGAAAAAACATGTACAAAAAATTGGGGAATATTTAGGGAAAGAATTGGTGGGGGAGAAGTTGGAAAGTGTTTCTCTGCCCTTCTGTAGTTAAAATGCATATGACAGATTTTAATGCTCTTGAAATTATGACTTATTTAGATGGATTACATCAGTTGCAAGTTGATCAGTTGCATAGTTATCATTTTTTCAGTGAAGCAGCAATTTTAATGAAGAAATGTTGGGCAGAAAAGTTATTTTTATTTGAATTTTAAGCTGCTGACAGGAAGTGACATAAAAGAAGGTAACATTCCATAGCAGTTTGAAGTCATTTCCCATTGACTTAACATGGTTGCACGGCAACAGTTAAAAATTGTTTACCTTCTTCGATGTCACTTCCTGTCGGTGTCCAATAAGGAAGTGAAAACATAAACATCACAAAAATGCTAATCTTTAGCAAAATCTTAACTATAATCGTGTTAACTGTGTTTTAGCAAAATATGTATCATATGCACTTTAAATGAAGTTTCTTGGTTGTTTCACCTCAAACAAATGATACAAATGTAAAAGCAAAATTAACATTATTATTCTGTTTTATGGTTCTATATGACAAATAATTTTGCATAGGTATCAAAAAAGTATCGTTCAGGTATCGGTATCGGAAAAAAATTAATGGTACCCAGCCCTGTGTGAATATGCCCCTAGGATTTAAGATTATAAAGTGCTATAAAATGATCAGATCTAGTTCTACAAAACGTAAGCAGAGGGTGCAAACCTGCCCCTCAGTGAAAAGAGAAAGAGTTCAAAGGAAGAGTTTGACCACAGGCAGAATCAGAACAAGTTTGGTGAAGGTGTCTGGACTTAACAAACTTTCGCTTTATGGATTACTCCGTGTGATGTTTACTGAAGTGCGGGCAGGCGTTTTTAGCGTAGAAGAGCGAGATGATTTAATTATGTGGGAAACTGGGAAACAGAACTCCACTTTAGAGGTTTTTGTTTGAGGAAAAGCAATAGCCTACAAAAAAAACATCTAAATACGAATGTTCCCAGCTATGATCAAGCCGCAGTTTGAAGTGCAGGCCTCGTGACATCAGCAGGTGATGGGGCAAGGGTTTTGAGCAGGTTTACTCAAACAAACCAAGTCCAGAGATGTCCTTTAGAAGAAAAACTCAAAGCCCTTAAATATAAAGGGTCTTTTGGCAGTGGAGGCGTGTGTTTGACATAAATGGGATTTTGCTATTGCCTGACCGAGTGTGATGTTGTTTTAGGGGGAGGACGTGAGCATGGGGATCTGGATGGCAGCTGTCGGACCTCAGAAATATCAGGTAAAAAGCCTTTCGTTACGCACCCATTCTCTTTACAGCACTGTGAGACTGTCGCGTTCAGGTGTGAAAATGCCGAAAACTAAACCCAGTGAGTCTAGTTTCGCCCTGGAAATTGCAGAAAAGGTTATCACAGGGACAAGGACAAAATAAATGGCGTTGGTGCAAATTTAATTCACTGTTTCGATCAAGCGCGGTTGAAAGGATTCTGTACAATTATGACATACAGACCGGAAAACTTCAATCTCCTATTTGTGTTTTGCAACTCTACCCCAGAAGATAACACTCCCCAAGTTTCTATTTAATTTAGCCTTCTTTTGTACATTTTTCTTTGTTCATTTCATTAAAAGATTGTTCCCTCTGTGGTTTTCCTATGACACTGGATATTAATAGACATTTCCTCGTCTAATTGAGCTTCTCTTTATCCTAAATTAAGTTTGCCACATGTTGAGCCGTCATCTCCTGTTGCTCGCTTTGGGAGGGCAGAATTGGCTGATTAGTTAATTATAAGTTATACCGACAGGACGGGGCAATAGAAAAGGGATGTTCCGAGCTTTTTCATTGTGAGCCGCTTGTTAAAGTGTTTACAGGGACACAGAGGCGAGAGGGTTTAACAGTGCAGCCTCACCTTTATTTAGGCTTGGAAACTCGATACAGCGCTATCTCACACTACTAAGGTGTTAGTTTTTGTGGCTGTAGTTGTGTGAATTGTTTAACTTGCAATGAAAGAAGCAAGAAGCATGAGGGCTGAAAGTCGAATTTGGCATTGCTGGTTCGAGGGCTTTCTGAAGGATTAAGTGCAGTTTGTACAACAGCCTTTTTGCACCATTTAGAAATGAGGAGGTGGAAAGATTTAGTAGGAATATAAAATGATTTATTTCAATTTTTAGATTAGCAGACATTTCCAAATTCAAAAACTCTTTCAAAATTGAAAACATTGCAAACAAAAAAACATTTGTTGGATTTGCACAATGGGACAGAGGAATGAACTAAAACTGTGAAATTTACTGTACAAGAGAAGATCCAAACCTAAAATCATATGCACTTTAAGCAAACCCTCCAGCTCTGCTCTCCTGAGCGTGAACCTGGCTCAACATCTGAAGAAGAGTCCCACTGCCCCTGACAGGTTGCCCCAGGCCAGCGGCGGTGAAGGATGGGCCAAATGCAGAGGGCACATTTCCCTACGGGGACAACAAAGTGCACCTTAACCTCCAAATGCCGAACGCCCTGAGACCGATGACTTCAATCGCATGGTTTAAAAATACAAGGTGAAGTGCTTTGCGGGCGCACGGTTTGGCCAGCTTGTATTTTTTGTTTTCTGAAAGGTCAAGCCGAAATGTGTGTTGTTATACAGAGGGAACTGTCAGGGAGCAGTGCACTTTAAATGAGCCAAAATAACTTCTCGGTCTCTGATGTTAGATTTTCTTTTTCTCGCTGTGAGAAACGTTGAGACAGAGTAACCGGTGACAGCGCATTTAATTTGCTGGACAAACTGTATCGCTCTCATGAGACTTGCCTTGAAACCTTTCACGAAGTTTCAAGTAACTGCTGCCAACTTTTCTTGATACTTCTGCAGAAATATAAAGGCTAGACCCGCAGTGAATCTACAATCACAATTCATCATATTGTATTGACCACTGACCGTGAGGTTTTTACATGAAGCATTTCTTCATCATAGCACCTGTTAATGAGGATCTTTTTGGCACAATTGACAGAAGGGTCAAGTATAAGATTATATTAGATCTGCATTTCAATTGCTATAGTGAGACAAGTGAAAACATAGATTTTTTCCCCCATGCAGTGGTCAGTGTTGAGACCAAGCTCACTCTTTGTGATGTGTATTTTGTGATCAAAGACCACGACTCATGCGCCGTGGTCTACATTACAACATTTCCACGTGTTTTTGTTCACAAATATCATCATGTTTGGTATCCACGTGTCGTGCATAAGGCGACCGAGACTGTTATTCAAATATGGCATTTTCCGTTCTGGGAGGCGACAGCGGCAACAATAAACATGCGCAGACATTGCAAAACTTTAGGTTCTGTTTTCTCAAAATCGGGTTTTCATTACACTCTTGCAACAGCATCTCCACTTCATTAGCTGCTACAGCCTCCAAACTTGATGTATTGAATTTTGAACCTCAGAAAACAATTTTACTGATTTTGTTTCCACTAATAAAATTGGAAAAATTGGGAGGTGGTGGATTTAAAATATTGGGAAAATTGGGAAAACACGTAGAAAAATTGGGGGAAATTTAGGGAAAGAATTGGTGGGGGGGAAAGTTTCTCTGCCCTTCTGTAGTTAAATGAAGTTTCTTGGTTGTTTCACCTCAAACAAATGATACAAATGTAAAAGCAAAATTAACATTATTATTCTGTTTTATGGTTCTATATGACAAATCATTTTGCATAGGTATCAAAAAAAGTATCGTTCAGGTATTGATATCGAAAAAAAATTAACCCACTACCCAGCCCTATGTATGTGTGAATATGCCCCTAGGATTTTAGATTATGAAGTGCTTATACAATAAAATGATCAGATCTAGTTCTACAAAACGTAAGCAGAGGGTGCAAACCTGCCCCTCAGTGAAAGAGAGAGAGTTCAAAGGAAGAGTTTGACCACAGGCAGAATCATAACAAGTTTGGTGAAGGTGTCTGGACTTAACAAACTTTCTCTTTATGGATTACTCCGTGTGATGTTTACTGAAGTGCGGGCAGGCGTTTTTAGCGTAGAAGAGCGAGATGAATTAATTATGTGGGAAACTGGGAAACGGAACTCCACTTTAGAGGTTTTTGTTTGAGGAAAAGCAATAGCCTACCAGTGTTCCCAGCTATGATCAAGGCGCAATTTGAAGTGCAGGCCATTTGAGCACTGAAATGATCAGCACGAGTCCTGTGAAGCTGTCCACTAATACAACAAATTGATATCTCTAAATTCAGTTTCTTTCCCCATTCACCTGCTGTGTCTGGTTCAGATCAGTGTCCATAATGAACATTTGAGAGGAGACTGAAATACTAACTCATTAACAAGGTTTTCCTGTATTTCAGAACATGTTTGTGACGTCCTTTTCCTATTGAATCCATGCTTTTTCTCATAAGTCGAACCTAAATTGACTCTGGTGTTTTATTTATCATTGTCAAACCTCTAAAGTGAGACAGGCAGGGTCAAAATGTATTTCCTGTTATCTTCTCCATCATCTTTCTTCTCTGACGTTTATTACACAGCAGACTATTATTACGCTCTGACAGACAGGAACATCATGGGAAATAATAGGCACTCACAAAAGTGCATTATACCGTGTTGTAGCATAGCTGGCTTTCAAAAGATGATAGGCCTATGCTAAAAAAAAAAGTTTGTCAAAATCTTTCTCTTGTTATTGGACAATCAATTTTCAAACAAAGCATCTGGAGGATAGTTTGTTATTTTCTGCTTTTTCTAGGTACAAGGATGTGTCTATAGGTTTACTTAATATTGACTTATTGGTTTAGAATAGATTCATTGTTACTGAATAGAGTCTCAGAAGTGTCGTAGGTTTCCTCTACTACCAAAAACATATTCAATAGGGTATCATCTGGAAGAAGGACTTTCCTGAAATATTCCAGGATGACAATGCCAGGATTCATCGGGCTCACATTGTCAAAGAGTGGTTCAGGGAGACATCATTTTCACACATGGATCGGCCACAGAGTCTTGATCTTGACGACGGTGGGCGCAGTTGGTAGAGCCGGTCGTCTCGTGATCGGAAGGTCGCGGGTTCGAGTCAAATGCACACTGCCGTTGTGTCTTTGGGCAAGACACTTCACCCTTATTGTCTCCAGTGTCTGCGTACATTGGTGTATGAATGAGAGAGTGAATGGTTCCCTGCTGTAAAGCGCTTTGGGGCTGATAAAGTTGAGTCAATTTACCATTGTCCCCCATTGAGGATCTCTGGGATGTGCTGGAGAAGTCTTTGCACAGCGCTCACACTCTCCCATCATCAATACACAGGGTTTCCGCGGAGAGTTAAAAAGCATTAAAAGTCATTAAATGAATTTTACCCAAATCAAGGCCTTGAATGTCATTACAAAAACATTAAATTACGTTCAAACTGGCATCAAATCTAAATTAATTGGAAAATTACGACATATCTCAACATTTTTCAAATCAAAAATACAAACTCTATGGGAATATTCCTTAGCAACCTCAGACTAAATTGTAACATTTCCCAACTAATGGTCTTTAATCGAAAATTATATTTGATCTTTATAATATTAATTTTTGTACATTTTGTTGTATCTTTTTGTTGCACTTTTATTTTTAGAAGATTTTAAATAAACAAAATAAACATTATGGGCTAAAAGTTGCATTTATTTATTTATTTGCAAATTTTAAGAAAAAAATGCACAGATTTCTTTTTCTTTTTTGCATTTGAAGCATTGAAATATAGTATATGGGCATCAAAAATTGCATTAACAAGTATTACATTTGATTTGCTTCTGCTTTTGCAAAAACCCTGATCCAAGATGTTGCTGAAAAATCAACGTAACACTGGAAGCTTTTTTAAACTCTTTGTTTGGTCAGGAAATGTAGGCCAACATTACAATATTCAGAATGCAATTTGATTTGATTTGAACCTGTTTACTTCATATCAGTTGACACAGATGAGCAATGTTAATGGAAATAATATGTTCTAAATTCTACTTATCCTTCCTTTAGGATTTCTTAAAGGGGGGTATTATGTAAAATCGACTTTTTCAAGCTTTATATCATGTTATTATGTCATTCCCTCATTAAACACATGCCTGGAGTGTTGCCTTGGCTCATTCACATATTTTTGAGTAATCAGTAAAAACTTAGACGGCAGCCATTTTAGGTGTAGCTATGCCTCAGTCCTCCTAGGAACGCCCCCACCTCCTGGAGACGCCTCTGGACCTTTTGTCACCAGCCAAACCACCAACCACTGCTCCTCAGCTCAGCAGAGCCCCCTCCCGCACAGTGTTGTTGTTTAGATGCCACAGCAGTGTGCTGAAGGGGGCGTGTCGGAAAGCTTCTTAAAGAGACAGAGGCCTATTTCAAGACGTTCAGTACAGCCATTTTGAGAGAGAAATTTTATTCAAGGCAGTTATTTTAATTTACTGCACAGACCAACAGAAGGTTACGTCATCACTGTAGTATGCTATAGACTGGTGCTATGTGATTGAAAAAAGCATAATACCCCCTCTTTAAGTGTGTTTATGGGCCAAGTCCAAACTAACCTGTGATGCTGTCGCTTGTCAGGACGCGGGCTGGCTGTGCGAGAAGGAGTGCTACTGGACATGCTTTCCTCCCCTCAGCACTCTGCCGAGGAGCTGCACCAGCTCTGGGACCGGAAACAGGCCTGTGGGGACCCCTGTGGATGTTCTTGGGGCCAATGAGCGACCCCTCCACCGCCGCCGCAATGCACTGTGGGTAAAGAGCAGGGGGCACGGGTGTCGAGCTCAGTGACGGTTTGGTAAAAAGGTGCTTTAGGGGCGACATGACACCACCACTACTGTGAAATTCTTGTATTTAGATGATGTTTCATTTATAGCAACTCTCAACATAACATGCATAATGGGCTCTTCCAGCGAGGATCTCCTGACCACGAACCTATGGCTCAAGATCAGGTGAAGGTTTCCCCAGTGGCTTTGAAAGATGTGTCAAATGTGGATGAAATGTGGACCTTCTAACCTTATTACTGTATAAATGGTGAAGTCCTGGACCACTGCTATGTCAGACTGTTGTAATAGTTTTGATTAAATGTGATTGAAAATGAGGCTTTTGAATAATTAAGGAGTTTAGCCATGGCTCAACAAAATGTAAACCAGGTCAAAACTTGGGTTAAATATAGGTCTAAACCAGGGCTAATCCTCGGAGGCATAAGACTTAAAGTAACGACTGAAACGAGGTCAAAACCCGGACTAGCCTGAGCTGCAGTCCTGGGTTAGTCCAGCATGTTTGTGATTAAGGCGTGGCTCTGCAGGTGAATAGGAGGGGAAAATCAATTCAGCAAAGGAATCAAACTTTTGTGTAAAAAAAATCAATATTTGGTTACAAGACTGAAAAGTTTATCAATAGATGTTACTTTAGGTGTAGATGTCTTTAGATTACGAGGAATAAAGCCCACAATTCCCCATATAAATCTATGGAGGAAAGTTTATTTTTTGAAATTATGAAAGGCATTATTGGACCATTTCTTAAAGCAGTACTAAGTAATACATTAATAAATCCTTTCCGTAGTCCCTCTGGGGGTAATACACGTATTAATGGGATGATTGGGGTCTTTCATCTCCCCCTGGTGTTTCTGGCCAGTAAAACACAATTGCAACTTTTCCTGCTCTGACCCGGAGGCGCAATACACACTAATGGAATCACGAAGAAGAAGCTAACAGGCTAACGGGCAAAGCTAACTGTGGGCTAGCGCCACTTAAACAGTATTTACAGCCAAGTTTGAGTGAAAAAAATTATCTCAATTGTGTAATTTATGTACAATATCCCTCACTCCCTTTGTCTTTTTTGTCAGCGTAGTATTTACTCTCACGGACAATTAATGACACCTATGACACCTGCAGTGGCGCTTATGGCCTCTAGGGGCATGAGGAAATTGAAGCAGAACTATGTTTAGAGACTAATTTGGCCCAAAACGTGAAAATGGAAAAAGATGAGGTTTGCCTGGTAAGTAAGTAGTTCATATTTACTTATGTACTAGTTTTCACATTTGTAGCCAGAACACACGCGCAGCTTTACTATAATTTAAAGCTACTGTTTGTGCCATAAACTTGTTAAAATAAATGTAAATACAGAACAATCAGAGGAAAAAATGGGAGAAAAGATGATGTGCAATAGCTGCTGTGAAACTTGATGGATGTTTAATGAGTGTTTGTATGAGGTACTTTTCGATGCCATTTTGTAAATATCGTCTTATGCTTTATTTTACGGTTTGTAGTTTTATGACGAGCTTTGACAGGAAAGAGGTTTGAATTGTAGCTTTCATTGTACAAGTGGTGGTGTGGCCTTAACGTATTCATTTTGGAGAATCAGTAAATGCTGTTGACGTCAGAAAAAGAACATATTTGCAAAGATTTCTGGTGGATTTGGAGCGTTTCACAAAATCCAAAATGGTTCTGTTAATCCTCGATGTACCAAGGCAGGGCGCAGTTCATCTCTACATCAACACAATATTTGAAAAGTCAGGATTCTGATTAAAGCACCGGCTTATCTTAAGTACTTCTTTATCTGGAGCCTCTTAAGATATTCAACATTTGCTCTTCATACCGTTTATGGATCAAAATGTGTGTTTGCTTTTTATCTTTTGGCAGGATAACCCAGTTGGTTCAAGGCCAATGGACAAAATCATTTTCTTTTTCCGTGATTAAGTGTCTTTTTTTACGTCGCGTTTGGGAGAAAATGATGCTTTTCAAGACACACACCATCTCTGACGGTGATAATGTTAGACCTATGATGCCAAACACATGGGCCTTTACAAGAGGCAGGTTTTTAATCTAATTTTATTGACACTTTTTAATAGCTATAGAGAAATGCACACACACTGTACTTATCTTGCCTGCCAAAAATCACTGACCAAATTCAATTATCTTTTGCGTCTTGCCAAGAGAAATTAAAATGCTTCACGTGGGACATGGATCATTTCGACTTTAAGGGCGACTGAGCTTGTGCCTCAAAAGTATTTTAAGCTGAATATGTCCATAGTTAAACATAATTTGTGTAAAGTTTGTCAATGCAATGTACATCCACAGCTTTATTTGTGTTTTTGTATGTTTATGTAAGAAGAAATGTAAAGTATCCTTTGTTTTTTTTTACTGCAGAATTTTAATCACTGTTATTGTCATCTTTTCCCGCCTGATTGTTTTATGTTAACTGAAAGCAGTATTTCGATACAAATATGAAGCAACAAATGTTAGAAAGCAATTTAAGGCGAGACACAGCAGGTGAAAACATACATTTACATTCTTAATTTTAATGTCAGAGTAAAATAAAGACAAAACTCACCCATTGCAATGCTTATTATATGATGTTTTGTCACTAGCGAGCAGTTTTTTTTCTTGTTTTCTGATATTGAATTCCTAGCCTTATTTATTGAATGGTGAACTACAAAAAGGCCAAATTTGAATTTTTACAGATTTTCACTTTTGACCTCTTAACCTCCTCCTGAACTGAGCACATTTTCTCCAGTTTGGCTTTACCCAAATGTGTGAAGAAAACGCAACAAAAAAGTGACAAAAAGCGATGAAAATGTGGCAAAAATGTGACGAAAACACAATGAAAACATTTTTCAAAAAAGTGACGACAATGCGGCAACAACATGAGGGTCCGTTTAGATGAGTTTTGTAGGTCTTAGCTTTCAAATGAGGCGTTACATTGGCCTTTAGATTTTGGTAAAGCTGATGCGAAGATCAGAGAAAATGCTCTTGGTTAAGGCGGGGGTTAAAGGAATAGGCCACCATTTTTACGTAAGGGATAATGTAGGTAAGGTACTTATTTTCCCGATAATGACGAGCGTTCTATACATTACACGCTTATTATACGGCTGTTTGCCAACTGAACGCACACAAAATAAGCTTCATACACTTTTATGAAGGCCGAAAGGTTTATTTAATGATTTCTGTGGCAAATAGTCAAAAGTTTGCGCGTTGCTTGGCAAGATTTTTGTGATTCCAGGCAGTGTGGCTAGGCTAGTAGCAGCAAGGCTAGCTACTTAGTTGAAGGTGCAGTTAGAGAGGAGGAATGGTGATGAATCTCTGGGTAAGTTGAAAGTCGGACTCCCGTTAACTTCACAAGTGATTCCCCCAACTTATCTCGCAGGGACGGGGACAGAGATAGTGTCCGCTACTACTACTTGCGGAGTGATATGAAAGACCTGTATTACAAGCACGAACTCCGTTGCCATTGGCAGCGGTCATTACTTTTTTCAGAGGTCTTCTATCAGAAAATAATGACCGGTAGAAGTTTGAAAATCCCATTCAAGTCAATAGAGCGTTCTACTTGCATTGTGAAGAGCCGTATAATAAATACTGATAATATCGTCAAAGTGCTCCTAAGGTGTTATTATGCCTTACAATATAGTACCCCTTTTTATCCGCGTTTGATTTTGCGTAACTAGACTTGGATCGTGCTCACGTAACTGTATTTAAATGGGGAAAACGTGGAACAGCTTGGTAGCTTCTAACTTCACCCCAGTTTGAAGCTATACCTTTGCTGGGAGAGACGAAATGCTAACAACATTAGCGTGACTGAGCACACGCACAAAGACCAGACAGGTACGCATCAACTCGTCTAAGCTGAGGTAAGAACATATCTCAGTATGTAAAACCATGGCCTATTCCTTTAAGAGGTTAAGTAGCTTATTCAAAAACTAGACACGATATCCAAAATGCCTCTGAAAAGTTCAGTGCAACTAATATTTCAACAAAATAAAACCATCAATTTAAGCCTGGCTAAATCCATTATTTACATTTCTTCGTTGAAAAGCTTCAGCTAAAGTTCAAATTCTAATCTGTAAATTTGATTTTTTTTTTGTCTCCCCTATTCACTCGCAGTGTCTCGCCTTAAATTTAACCTAAAGAATTGAGAGAAAAACATGAATGCATTGAATAAAATGGGATTTTCATGTTTTGAGTGCATACTGTATCGTTTGATGAATGCAGCTGTACTTGGGGATCACTGGGGCTCTTTACTGTACATAACTGCTGTATGTTTCACCGCAAAAATGTACAAAACATGTATTTATCACAGTGACTTTTGAAATGACTCACAACAAACTGTGGAAAAAGGACACTTGGAATAACAAATCCTGTTTCTAGACACATCTTCAAAGTTAATAAAGACCTCTCAAGTGAGATGAATGAATTCTCCGTTGTTTACTTTGGCTAAAGCACGCGCTCGTATGAGTCTGAAATCCTCTGCGACTTATTTTTCTTCAGTCCCGAACAGGCTCGTAGCACAACAGACTGCGGCCAAGCTGTTGCACGGATGCGTTTCCTGTACTTGAAAGGAATATAAAATGGCTTTGATCTCCCTCTGTTTTGGATGATGTGTGAGACAGCGCTGGCATGTTGAACAGAGGAAGTCTGGTCTTTAACATTGCGCTGACCACAAGCTCCAGTCGATCAATACAACATCCTGGACCAAAGCTGAGAAGTGGGATTGTAATGCCATTCAAAAGATGTTTTATTCATGGGGCTGGTAAATTTACAAGAGCGTTGTTGTCAAAGTGGTGAAAGACCGGTGTGGTTAATGTGCCACACTTATTTTCACAGTTTCAATCATGTGTAGCTACATATTAAGCTGTCTCCATCTCATCTGTGGAGTTTGCTTGTTCTCCCTTTGATTATTCCAGTTTCCCCTTCAATCTTAAACATGCTTGGTTCAGGGTTTCCGCAAGGCTTTTCAAAGTCATTCAATAAATGTATCAAAATGAAGGCTCTAAAAGTCACTAAAAAGCTTTAAATTAGTTTCTGGTAGGCATGAAATCTAAATACATTTTAAAATAATGACAATGCTCAATATGCCAGCCGTCCTCCTGTGGGCGCATAGGGGGGCTGGTGCAATGTGATCCCACGACACGGCCAGGCCCGGATCTACGGGGGTGCAAGATGGTGCATTGCAACCTCATTTTGAAGTGTTTGCCCCTCAGTTTTAATGGCATCACAATGTATTTTAAAGGCGAGAAACTCTATTTGCACCCTTTTGAAACTCGAATGCACCCTCAGTCAGTTTGTTCTGGACCCGGCAACGGAAAAGTGGAAGTGGATGGATGGATGGATGACATTGCATGATCTTTCACAACATACATTTATAGTATAATGTGTAATATGGTACTAAAAACTGCAAGATTATTATTATTTTTTTGTAAATGTCTTCAATTTTACACACATTTGTTTCCTTAAAAGTTGCCCAATTTGCATATCAAAATGTGCTCTCCTATTCCTCTATTATTCCTCTACTTAATCTAAATTATAAATGCGAAGATTTGTTGCATTGAAAATATTTTGGGCATTAAAATTAAATTAAAGTATACATTAGATAAATTGGACTTGCTGCTACTTGTATACAGTATATCCTGATATTTCTCCAGAAACTAGCTCAAGATACTGTTAAGTTGAGTTACACTTTATTGATCCCCGTAGGAAAACGTATTTGTTGTGTTCTGTATGGAGAGGTGTCTCTGCATAGATGGGTTTGGTTTCCACTGAAAAGCTTTTCTCATAAGGCAGAATGGGGTAAATTAAAACATTTATATTTGATGTAAGATTATAGATTTAATCTTTACATGATTTGAACTGGCCAGAAATATGAAATGTGGTAAAATGCCCCCCCCAACCGCTTTAACCGAGCGCTTTATCTCCAGTTCGGCTTTACCCAAATCTAAAAGCTTCTCGACTGGAGAGGTACCGTGTAATGCCTCATTTGAAAGAAAACAAATTGTAACTTTTTTGTCGTGTTGTTGGTGCGGCAATGTCACATTTTCACATGTTTTCGTCTCTTTTATCTCTTTTTCATTGTGTTATTGTTGCTTTTCTGGCACGTTTTTCCTCCTTTCTGGCACGAGTTTTCATCACGTTTTTGTCGCTCTTTTTTAACTTTTTTTTTGCATTGTCATGTTTTTGTCGCTTTTTTTCGTCTCCTTTTCGTCGCTATTTTGACGTGTTTTTTTAAAGAAGCTTTTAGATTTGGGTAAAGCCAAACTGGAGAAAAAGTGTTCGGTTCAGGTGGGGGTTAAGAGGTTAATGGAAAAGTGTTTTTTGCAACTCAAAGTGAATTTTGGCATGATCACAAAAACGATTTACAATGAATTACTTAATATAGCAAACTACATCACACATGTATTTATGTAGTAACATTTTGAATTTATATCATCATGTTTTTACACAATAACCACCAAAGCAAAAGTGCACTCTTGTAATGTATCACAAAATACACAAAAACAGGTTTTAAAAACGTCAGTCACTTGGTCTTGGCTCTGGTCCAGTATCTAACATCCCTTTCCTCCTTTGCTTCAGTCCATATTCTCATCCATTGTTTTATTTATACATTTGGTGGAAAATGCAGCCAAAAAAAAAAAAAAAAGTTCTCTCAAATGTCTTCATCCTCTTTGCGAACTCCCTAAGGAAACTTATAAAAAGCAGAGAAAGTTATATCTGCTCTTGGTGCCAACTCGGAGCTCCAAACAGCCTGAAATTACAATGTTTTTTGTCGTCTGCGCTTCATTTGTTTACATAAACAAGCTCTGAGACCTGCACATGCACCCACAAATGACATTACCCGCTGTACATTTGTGTAAATAATGAATAATGACGTGGGGTATTTTACAAATGCAAGGTGATTCGTGCCATTAGTTTTATTTAGCCAAGCGCTTCCTGCCAAGAAATCTCTTCATGCAATTAACCCAAGAGAGAAGTGAGTATTTGCGGCCTACCTTTTGCTATTATCATCTTTTTCTCTCTCTTCCAGCCTGGTGCATCATTTCGACTACAAAACTAAAATGTACGTTTTCACTCAGTCAGCTCTTGCACAAGATTATTTTGCCTCAAGGTCTTTTTTTTCCTTCTTCATACCTTTAGTGAAGCAAGACAAGGTGTGAGATTAATGTGCAGGGATGTACAGAGATGTTTAAAGGAACAGCATGCAATTTCTTATGTCTATAGGGATTACGGACTGACTGTAAAAAATGTTGCCCATTCGCACAAATTCACCTACTTAGTCGCCTTGAAGAAAGAAAATGCACTGCAAAAACTACATTTAAAGCATGAATTTAAATGTGTTGATTTGAGAATATTAATCTTGTTTTGTTTTCACTCAGACTTTATTCCTGATTGGACGAAGAATACTTTGGATGACGTGTCCGACTGGTCCTAATGTCATCGAGCTTGAAATAAGAAAGTAAAACTGCCAATGGGACAATTTTCTTACCAGATCTGCAAATAAATTCACCTGAAATACAGACAGAATGTACTGAATCGAGTCAGAAACGTCTCAGAACAAGTGAGATAATCTATAGCTCAAATGCCCAACTAAACTCTTAACTCATAAAGGAATAGGCCACCGTTTTTCCATACTGAGATATGTTCTTACCTGAGCTTAGACGAGTTGATGCGTACCTGTCTGGTCTTTGTGCGTGTGCTCAGTCACGCAACAAGACCAAAGATGTTGTTAGCATTTGGCCTCTCCCAGCATATTCCTATGGTTCCAAACAGGGGTGAAGTTAGAAGCGACCACACTCTTCCACGAGCACAAAGACCAGACAGGTACGTATCAACTCGTCTAAGCTCAGGTAAGAACATATATCAGTATGGAAAAAAACGGTGGCCTGTTCCTTTAACTCCCAGTTTGACTTTACCCAAATCTAGAAGCTTCTCGACTGCGTTGTTGTCGTGTTGTCCCTTTTTTCACATTCTTTTTCATCTCATTTTTACCATTTTCTTGTTGCTCTTTTGTTGCTTTTTTATGGCGTTTTCGTCATGATTTGCCACTTTTTTGTTGAGTGACTTTCATTGCCTTTTTGTCACTGTTAGGTCCAACAGAGTGTTTCACTGACCTTCTTGGTTGAGGTGGTTTGCAGCTTGGCTGACGCTTGTCCTTAATCCACTGACCCGTTCGTTCAAAGTTGAAAATTATATATATATTAAACTTAAAGTATCCATAACCGTTCATAATCAAAACATAACGAAAAATGATGACGTATTTGAGCTCATAATATTTCACATGTGAAATGTACAAAATTCCGGCACACATTGCACGGTCAAAAACCATTTGCTCTCGCCACTCCAACAACCGTCTAACAAAAGACCTCCGGCCATTTAAATCTCACAGGTACGCATTTCCTGTGGTCCCAAAATCAAGTCACCAAGGGTGCCATGTAGTGGTACATATTCAGGTACACCCCAAACAATATATGGCTCACACAGTCACATTTTGTTGCTTTTTTAGGTCACTTTTTGATGATTATTTTTTTGTTGCATTTTCATCCTCGTTTTCTTCTCGTTTTTGTCGCTATGTTCAAGGAGCTTGTAGATTTGGGGAAAGCCAAACTGGAGAAAATGTGCTCGGATCAGGTGGGGGTTAAGAGGTTAACTAGTCAAACACACTCAAATTTAGATATTTATGCTCAATTAGAGACATTTAAACTAATCTAGATATTCATTTTATGGAGTATGGCCATTCTCATTAATCATAATCATTGGCGTCTTCACATTCAGAGTCGAGATATGGCCGATTCATGTTGCCAGATGTGAAATAGTTTAAATCAAAACGCTCAATCATCCGGGTAGATAAGTAGGAGTTGCACATGTCGTCACACAAACGGCGGACGTTTCAGAATTCATCCAAATTCCCAAAGTGTGTGGCTCTGAAGATACAAAAAAACATCAGCCATTTGTGTGAAGACATGCCTAGCTGTTTTGTGTCTATGGCCGTCTTTATCTGTTTTAAAATTCATTTCCAATTTTTATTTCTCAAGTTGCTTCCTGTATGTCCCACCACATCACCCAACGTGTCCGAGCGCGCTTCTACTGTGTTCATGATTTTATGGTTTGAAAAAGAGGTCATTTTTTAACTTCCCTTGTAGACTTTGTTGTCGTGTTGAGAGCTGTTCCGACTGTCACTAGACTAGAATCTGAAAGGGCACGAACTAATTGAATCACTGGAGCGTTGTTGCTTGTCCAGCGCAGCACGTCTCCATCCAATTAAATGATTACACATCAGCTGCTACAAATATGATTTCCTAACTTGCTCATTTGATCCTCACTCTGCCAAGTGCCTGCTGCTGTTGTGTTCAAGGTTCGCCCACCTTGTCCGTGTTTGTAGTGCGGAATGGTCAGTGAGCGACTTACCCCGGGGCAGATGTGCAGTAGCTCACCACCACTGAATAAGAAGAGTGAATGAAAACATGCACGAGCACGGTCAAGTGGAAAATAACGATGGGCCAAAATATTGATTTTTCAGGACCACCTCTAGTTTAGTAACATCCTCATGTCTGAATAGATATTGACCATTTAAGTCTTTTCAAAGTTTCGCACTTCTTTAGTCAAATTGGTTTGATTTGAGATTTGGGAAGAGCTTTTCTTTACTGCTTTTAATTCAGTCCGAGCAGGTGAGGAGCGTGAGGTCTGGGTAATTATGAGTATTATTAATTGTAGTTTCAATTCATTTATCAAAAACGCATTGGTATTGGCCTATACCCTATTGCTTTGTATCTGAATGACTCAAAGATCATGGTGTCCTCAATCCCCACCGCAGATAATGTTGCTTCAGAAAATATAAATATGCCCTGTCTATAAATTGATTAAGTGCTGCCTCATTGTTTGTTTACAAACTCTAAAAATGCATAAGGATACATGTTTTATTACAAGCTCTGAACAGATGTGTTGCTCTGTTTCAAGTCACATCGATCCATCACAGAGAAATCCAGGCTCTAACTTTGCAGCAGCTGGATTCTAGTGAGATTTATGAGTTCAGACAAATCCATCTTGCCTCCCACAAAGCCGTGGGAATTTACATTGGCTCTAAAATTCCGTTGACAGTACTACTGACAAATATGCTATGACACAGGGGTGCGCACTGATGTGCCCTGGTGCTGCTGTCCGCTTTCCTGTGGATGAGGAAACAGCAGGACTTATAGTAGGTTTTGGGGAAGAGGTGTCCTTCTATACATGCCACTGTTCCCTGCGTATTCACTGATGACGGACTCCCATCCCCAATCCTTATAGACTTCTTTGTCTACTGAAATAGTTTGTTTTATCTTTCAGTGTATGGTTAAAAACAGCCCTTTGTGCTCTGTGCATCTGATTATAGAACTGGCAGCTACTGTAGGTGTTTTCTTTACTGTGACAGTACTGCTGTAAAGTGAAGTTGTAAAACGTGCTCATAAACTCAGCTGTGAACAATTGGGGTGTTAGAAATACGTTAAGAAAGTTAGGAATGAGTTTGGACCATGAAAACGAACAACTTTGAGCACTTTCTATTTCATTATTTGGAAACTTATTTGTGTGCTTCCATAACACAAGTCACTCAAAGCGCTTGACACAGTGTAGGGGATTTTGTTCTTCATGCACTCCACACACTGTGGTACAGATCCCCTGGAGGAGACGGACAAACGGGACAGCACACATCTGCGCCAACGTCTCTCTGGCAACCACCATTCACTCACACACACACGCACATATCATCCATGGTTTTAGTGGTAGGGGAAACCTATACAGAAACCCTATCACGGGACCTTCTTGCTGTGCTGCCCTTTTCACAAACTTTCACACCAATATTTCATAAAATACTTGACCTTTCAACTACCGCCAGACCTACAATATAAATAACGTCCTCATTATAAGACGACCCGCTCTACTATCTGAGCCACTATTGTGCAGTGAATAATAAATTGGCCGTGAAGTGTTTTTGTGTCTGACAACGCCCCAATAAGTCTGTTGACTAGTGTGAAGGTCCAGGTACTGAAATGACGGCTCCTGGTCATGTGTGGAAAAACCCATAGGGAAATGTAATCTTTTAATGTAAGGTTTACTTTGGAAATATCATTGATCCTAGAGAAAAATAATCTGGTCACAGCAGCTCAAAAAAGCTTAAAGGGGGGGTATTATGCTTTTTCAATCACATAGCACCAGTCTATAGCATACTACAATGATGACGTAACCTTCTGTTGGTCTGTATATGCAGTAAATTAAATAACTGCCTTGAATAAAATTGCTCTCTCAAAATGGCTGTACTGAACGTCTTGAAATAGGCCTCTGTCTCTTTAAGAAGCTTTCCGACACGCCCCCTTCAGCACACTGCTGTGGCATCTAAACAACAACACTGTGCGGGGAGGGGCTCTGCTGAGCTGAGGAGCAGTGGTTGGTGGCTTGGCTGGTGACGAAAGGTCCAGAGGCGTCTCCAGGAGGTGGGGGCGTTCCTAGGAGGACTGAGGCATAGCTACACCTAAAATGGCTGCCGTCTACGTTTTTACTGATTACTCAAAATATGTGAATGAGCCAAGGCAACACTCCAGGCATGTGTTTAATGAGGGATGACAAATAACATGATATAAAGCTTGAAAAAGTCGATTTTACATAATACCCCCCTTTAAACATCTTATCATGTGAGTCAGAGACGATATCAAACCTGAAAACTCGTTCTTCTAGTCAAACTAAGCTTCTAAGCCAAGTTCAAAGCAACTGTCTCTCTGAAAACAAAAGTATGGTGTAGTGTAATATATTCCTCCGCTTGGATTGTCCCCGCTGTTCTGTTTGCCTCCACTTTACAAAATAATGGGTTTGCTCACGGGGTAAAATCGGTCGGTGGCAGCACGAGCCAGAGTCGTCGGTGTGAAATGAAGTGTCAAAGAAAACACTCTTCACATACTCCTCTGTTCTCCCCAAGATCAATATTTGTTTACATCCACTCAGTGCGAGGAACTGGAATCAAATCAAAAACTACAAAGCTGGATAAAAACAGTCCTCGGGGGAAAGTCTCCCTGCATATGCCGGGTGTGAATAAACATAGGTGGACGAAACTGTTCTCAAGTAAGTCTATTAATACTTCAAGATGGAAATGTTGCCGCACGTAATTAGGGAAGGGATGATACCTGGCTTTGAGATGTATCACGGCACCAGAAACCCAGAGAGAGGAAGGTTTTTCAGAAAATGCAACTTTCTGTCGGTCAAAAAACACTACTTTGTTTTACCCAGTTTACACCATTTTTAAAATTGGAAAAGTGAATTCAGGATCTGCAATAGCTGTACATGTTATTGACAAATGTTTTAATTCCAAGTAATTTTTAAATTAATAGCATCATACCATGGCATTTGTAGACATTGTGGAAAATTACTCCAAAGTTAAACATAAAGAAGAAGCAACACATTATGCCAACACAATGCTTGTCTCATTTCCTTTCACCTTGTCTGTCTATGCGTTGCCTGAAATTGGTGACTCTGAGCTCTAACTGTAAATAACTTCAGTCTAGGCTTGATGGACTGTTTCAAATTCTTAAAGACACATTATGCAACTTTTTAAGCAGAAAAAAAAGTTGTGTGTAATTGACCTTTTTGTGACCCAAGAGCTGAATGGGTGGTCAGCACTTTCGATCACAGTGGCCTCTACAACTCTCCTGGATCAATTGTTTTGTAGGTTCTCTGGTAGACAGTGAAAACCTACCAGAAACCTGAAAACAATTGTCCTGGTGCTGGAGCATCATAGAGGCCATGTGATGGAAAGTAAAGGCGCCATGCTGACCACCCATACAGCCCACATAAAAGTTCCATAATGCACCTTAAACACATTTTGATCTTCAAACGGCAAAAGTTCATAAAATAATGGTCATTTGTATAGTCAGTAATGTATAATACACATTCCAAGTCTTTTATCACCAAATAAATAAATTAACCAATAGGCATTGCATGAAGATGAGCAGTAACTGTTGCTTAAACTGAACTCTCATTTTTTATGTAGTCTACTCGTATAACAATAAGCAAAATACATTGCCAGCACATATAGGACGGAAATAGTATTGTACCTAAAGGCATAATAACATGGTAATTATTAATAAACTTAACCCAATATAAAACTTGTCAAATACGTGGAAACATGGCCATTGTCTGTATTAATAAGGAAACACACTGTGCTGTGAAGCAAAGTCCAGCCAAACTCTGGGAAGAACCGTTCATTCAAACTGTATCTCAACAGAACTATCCTTGTAATAAATAGCCCATACACTGTTTCAGATCCGCCCTGAAGCCTGTGTAATCTTTCCCACAATTCCCTGGGCCACTGACTTCCTTTGACTCTATTAATATTTAGAAAGTGCAATCATCCGTTTAGCCCGGTGACAAGCGCCGCTCAGAGAAAGCCCACGCGGCTGGAGCACGGGGGCTAATTGTATTTATAAAACTCTATTTCATCTCTCACCTCTCTCCTCCAAAAACTCATCTTCTTTTGCGGCAGATTGATTACGGCAGTGTTGACGTTACAAATGCGAGTGCCATTCTCCCCAAAGAAACTTCATTTAGCTCAACAAAGTGTCTGAACAAGTCCAATTTCAGGTTTTAATATAACACGGCAGTCTGTAACATATACCCGTGTTTGGATACAGAAGAGGTTTGGCTTCGCTGTAATGGGGAATGATTATAATGCATTCTTGACTTTCCTCTGCAGCTTCTTGTTCACTTTCACTTCATCCACAAATGTCCTCTTGGGCCTCCTGGTTCCTTCTGTCCTCTTTACATGTCAAAACCGTTTCTGACTGAATCTCCAGAAGATCAAACATGAGGCGTTGTGTTAAGCCAACAAGTTCAACTTTGTAATCCACAGATAGATATTTTTATTGACGTTTGTCCCAGCCCTGGATAAAAAACTAAGTTAGTTCGCCCTTACAGAGTGAACTCCTAAGCATAGGCTACGAATGCAGGACGGACTAAAAAGAAACACAAACTACAAGGACAGCAGGAGACAATGTCACTGTAAAAACAAAAATACAAATCACAGTTAAAAATAGCCTTTAATCAACTTACATTTTAAAACAGTTAAAATGGCTGTACCTGTGCGTCCAATCCCACACACAGTTCCAGTTCAACAGCACAGGTCATCAGCACGGCTAAAACCTCGTGCGTGTACGGCCCTATCATAAAACACAATTAAAGCCATACACTGCTGCGTACCTGAATGCATAATAAACAATCCGAAACACTCACCAAACAATGAATCACAATCATTGTGTGGGCCCAGCAAACGCCCTGGCCTCCCACGGAAATGGGAGTGTTAAATGGGGAAACGCCAAACTTCCTATTTAACACAGTTCCGGTGGGTGAGCAGCGACACATCCGAGGTACCAACCATAACACATAGAGTATCTCGTGGAAACCCTAATCCCAAAGGATGTCAAGATTGTAGAGCAAACCCAACTCCCAGAAGACCCCGCAAAGCAAGAAAGGTCTGGAGGAAGAACTTTACAAAGTCACAGAGATCACTGAACCTGAGATCCTCCCAGACGAATCAAAGGGGAGAGGTTGACAGAAGTATTCTCTGGGAATGGCTGATGACACAGTTCTGGCCCCCGACTCCCAAACCACCAGTTGACAACAACTGCTCAAGACACGTCCCTGTCTACAGGCATGCAACTGGTTACTTGTGTTGCTATTCATTCAAACCCTATTTAAAGGGAGTATACGGAGTTTAAAAATGTTAAAATTAAGTATTTTCCTCCCCCTACACAATGTCCTAATATGTAAAATTATCCCAACTGCCTCTAAAATCCAGCACTGTCACTCAGAAAGTTGTTCATTCGGGTCCGAATTGCCGTCATGCACAAGCTTAATATAGAAACTGCAGTTACGCGTAAGACCTGAGGTGGCAGTAGTGAGCATAAAAATGACCAACTTGCATCTTGTCCCTTTAACCAAGAAAAATCTCTGAAATCAAAAATCTCTTTTACAAGAGTACCCTGGGCCAAGAGGCAGCAAATGTCTTATTAATGTCTCTGCATCTGTTTCAGGTCAGCGTTGATGTCTCAATAAATATAATACCGTGCACAGTTCCAGATTTACCTCTGCTTTGAACAAATTACATAAACCTGTAACACTTCATGTGTTGCTCCATCTAAATAAAACTACTACTACTACAATCTGCACTCTTGATTTTTACTATAATTAATCAATTTTTATGAAAGCAGAAAAATTACTGGTAGTGAGTGTGGAATGCAGTCAGAAAAGGTTGAGGAGGCGCTCCGTGGTTATCAAAAAATTAAAAGTCCTTCACTAAGACATGGACAAGGTCATTTAAAAACACCAACGCGTTTCGACAGATGTGTCTTCATCAGGGCAGTTTTGTGAATGAATTACTTACAGGTGCGCTAAATACCCAAATGGCTCACGTGAGGGGTATCACATGAGCCACAAAAAACAAGAAAAAACATGTACACACACAAGCATGGACCTGAAGTGATCACTTCTAAACATACAACATGCCACAAACATGTGGTATAAATACACATGCAGAAGAAAATACATATGCAGAAAAATATTGCGAAGTAAAACATGACTGTAAATATAGACACTGCATGAGCCCTGTGGTGGAAACAACCAGTGAGAATGACAGTATATACATTTAACACCATAGCACATCAGGACTCAAAAATACGGAGCAAAGAACCGGTGGAACACCCACAAAAGGAACCAATGGTCACCAAGGAGATCGTAGTCAGAGGAAGGGGGAGAAATCTATCTCCTCATTAAGGCCAGGGGGTTAGTTGCCCGCAGATCCTCGATCCAGAATGTTTCCCTCTGTAGGAGCCTTTTTAGTCTGTCTCCCCCCTCAGGTCATTGGGGATCACCTCCAGGACCATTACTTTGAGATGGTTAGGGCTTAAGTGGCCACTGTTTTTAATCCATTTTTCTGTTGATGTTTTATGGATTGATTTTATCTGCTTCCTTGTAATTTTAATGCAACTGTGAAGCACTTTGACTTGCCTTCTGTATGAATTGTGCTGTAAAAATAAACTTGCCTTGCATACTACTTCATCCAATTTTAGACTTTATTTAACTAGAGCTAATTTAAGAGTTTCAGAGTTTGGTGTGTCTTCCCTCTTTAGACATATTTTAGTCCAATTTTGGTTTTTTAGACCATCTTTCTTTTTTTTCTATCTTGGCCTGGTGGTACTTGGAAGGTAAATATTTTATGAGGCGGTTCTTGGTGTGAGAAGTCTGAGAGCAACTGCATCAGGGAAATGTTCTCCTGCTGCCACTGCTATGACCAATACAACACGACCACATTTAACAATCGCACCACTTGTACGACACAATTGCTGTTGTTGCTGCTACTACTCCTTAGCTAAAACGCCCAAAGTACTGTAATATGTTCTGGCAGTCCCAGCTGCTTCAGACAGATACACAAAATTGCCGCTTGGAGCCTCTCCATCTGCACGGCCCCATTGAAACGACGTGATCTCTCCCCTCTCCTCTCGCTGTCAATCAAAAGCCCTCCTCCACCGAAATGAGCCGGAAATCATTTATTCATAACCCCGCTATCCAAAACCTCTGCTCCTATTCACAGCAATGACGGGATATTATTAGCAGCACCACTATGCCCTGATGGGACGCACCAATTTGAGCACTCCGTTTGCACCTCTCTCATCGTCGTACCAGCGTGTGTCTCTGAGTCTATTTGGGGTCATGATTGTCACTCTGCGCAAACATTTAGAGAGCACAGCAGCTGGGAAATGGTAGAAAGAAACTAGAAAAATCTAAAATTGGGTGCGAAGCTGACTGTTGGAGAGATAGTAGGTGATGGAATAGGCAGTAGTTTTTAGAGCCGATGTTTTGACCCCCCTCTCGCACTGTCTGTCATAATGTGAGTTAGTCGTCATTGAAGAGATCATTTTAGAGACTGTGTTGATTTGTGTTGAGAGATGCTGACATTGTCATTGGGGTTTCCACGTTTGTCACATTTTTAGTGCGAGATGTCCTTCCTGTCGTGACCACATTGCTATGACTCAAGTGGACAATGGGGTTAAGTGTCTTACCCAGGGACACAACGACAATACGCATCACGCCCACCTTCAGCAATGGGGGCTGAGTGGTGATGTCCCAGGTACAAAGTCGGGGCTGTCGATGTGGAGGTCGCATTTTCTCACTGTGTTTGTGTGGGATAGGAGGATACCCAATCCACTTTATTATATAGCACATTTAAACAACAAGAACGTTTCCAGTCGTCCATTTAGGTTCATTAGGTCTTCTAGTAATGATGCTCATCATGGAACACTGTTCTCCCTCCCACCCTGGACCCATACCAGTTTGCTTATTGGTCCAATCGCTCAACTGAAGATGCCATCTCCACTGCGCTTCATTCATCCCTCACTCACCTTGAAACAAAGGACTTTTAGTTAGAATGCTGTTTTTAGACTTTAGCTCAGCATTCAACACTATAATCCCACAGCAGCTAATACACAAACTGCTCACCTGGGGATCAACACATCACTGTGTAACTGGCTGCTGGACTTTCTGAGGGCAGACCACAGGCTGTACGTGTCGGCGGCAAGTCTTCCAGAACCATCACTCTGAACACGGGGGCTCCCCAAGGCTGTGTGCTGAGCCCCCTCCTGTTCACTCTGCTGACCCATGACTGCGCTCCAAAGTACGACTCAAACCTCTTCATCAAGTTTGCAGACGACACAACAGTGGTGGGTCTCATCAACAACAGAGACGAGTCAAACTACAGGAGTGAGGTGAGCAGTCTGGCCATGTGGTGCACACAGAACAATCTCTCTTTAACTGTGGAGAAGACAAAAGAGATTGTTGTGGACCTTCCTCTAACAATCAACGGTGCTGCAGTGGAGAGGGTGACCAGCATAAGTTCCTGGGTGTGCACATCACAGAGAACCTTTCCTGGACCATGCACACTACATCACTGTCAAGAAAAGTAATCAGCGTCTCTACTTTCTCTACAAGTTAAGAAGAGCTAGACTCCCAGCCTCCGTTATGTGCAACTTCTACAGAGGGACTATAGAGAGCATCCTGACCAGCTCCATCACTGTGTGGCACGGCGCCAGCACTGCCTCCTGCCGAAGGAGCCTCCAGCGCATCGTGAGAGCAGCGGAGAAGATCTGCAGAGCCCCTCTCCCCACCATTAAGGACATGTACTCCACCCGTCAGAATCACCAGAGATCCATCGCACCCATCACACAGTCTCTTCAAGGTAATGCCTTCAGGGAGGAGACTGTGGAATGTACGGGCCAGGTCCAGTCGACTTAAGAACAGTTTCATACACAAGGCAATCGGGAAGCTGAACTCCCTAACCTCCCTCCCACTCATCTTCCACCACCCCCGCTCCATAATCAAGGATGAGAGAAATATAATTTCAATCATTCACATGGTTTGACAAATAAAAAATCTTGAATCTTTAATTTTATTGCTATGGCCTGACCTGTTGATTTCGTGACTCCAACTGTGGCCTTCCTCAGATGTTATCACGTGGTGTTGGTTTGTTGGCTCTGTCTTCCTGCTTGTAGTAGCAGGCTGACAGCACCATCTGCAGTCTGACTTCTTCAGAACTGTGTCCCAGGTGTGGGAAAGTCGGTATGCCCCCTCGTCCCGGTTCAAAGTCTGGGGTACACGCTTCCGGATCTCGATGGCTTCTCTGATCCAACAGTGGTATTTGTTTTCTCTGTGCCAATGACATAATGGGCCTTGTCCCAGTCTATGAGGTGGTTCTCCCTCTTGCAGTGGTGTGATATGGCAGACATGTCATAGCAACCCCACGTGACAACCTCTGAAGAAGGCCACAGCTGTAGCCGAAACTGTCAGGTACAAAATCAAAATATAGGTCTGGCTATAAGAACATGTCCAAAGTGCTGCACAAAAAAATCATAAAAATGATAGCTACTTAGCTTCACCACTATAAGTACATAAAAAATCAATAGAAACAACTAATTAAAAACATAAAACAAACGGGGCGGCACGGTAGTACAGGGTTAGCGCTCGTGCTTCACAGCTAGAAGGTCCGGGTTCGATTCCCACCAGGGACCAGGCCTTTCTCTGTGGAGTTTACATGTTCTCCCCGTGTCTGCGTAGGTTTCCTCCGGGTACTCCGGTTTCCCCTACCACTAAAAACATGTACAATAGGTCAGGATGAATGAGAGTGTGTTTAGAGTGCGCATGGGGGACGACGGATGGAAATTAGCCCAAGGCTACAATCCGGTGTGGCTTGTTCATTAACTTGCACTGTCCCTACCAAATAAATATACAAACAAAACAGGTTAAAATAAATAAGAACAATCAAATAAATATAGTTTTAGGATGTTTGGAATGCGCTAATGCACCCTCTTGGTATCTGACAAAGTTTTTCTCAGAAAAAAAAAGAGGTTTTTTTTGACAATGCTGGCAGTCTGCCCTCAATTTTGACATTAAAAATTAGTATGATATTGACTATTCTCCACTTGTGAACAGTCAATACTTTCATATAGGGAGATGAAAAGAATACTTATATTATTTTGCATAAAAATGCCAAAATTGTACATTTTCAGTGACAAAACCTAAATAACAGAGCCAGATTTAAATGTATGGTTTTATTTTGTTGATATATTTTTGTGGATCCAAGTGTGTGCACTTCAATCAGTAATATGAAACTCACTAATCCGTCTCGATTGGGATTTGTTACCCACGTATGCCTGTAGTTTAGATGTTCATTCAACCCTGTTTCAAGCATTTAATATAGGCCCTTAGTTGCCAGGACGAGCTGTTTCAAAGGAAATAAACAAAGTGAAGCCCTCAGCTGAGAAAAATATGCTAATATGACCAGAAAGCACACTTAGACTAATCAGAATCAGAAAGGTTTTATTTGCCATTGTTTAATTATGAACAGGTTCACAACCAGGAATTCTTTCTGGTTCATCATAGATCATGAAACATTTAAACATAACTTAGATAATAAAGTATATATGATAAATATTAATAATTGACTATAAAAATAGTGCAATTGCTGTAACAGTTATTCCATTCATGAGTCTGATACAGAGTTATTGGTTCTTGTTATCGTTCATGAGTCTGATGGCGGAGGGATAAACTGTTCATGTGACGGAGGTTTGGCTCTGAGTGGACCGTAGCCTCCTGCCTGAGGAGAGGGGGTGAATAGTCCGTGTCCAGGGTGAGAAGGGTCAGCTATGATCCAACCCACACCCTCTGGGTCCTGAAGGTGTACAGGTCCTGGAGAGGTGGGAGCTCACAGCCAATCACCTTCTCTGCAGCACACACAATGTACTGCAGAGTCGATGCTTGTCCAGTTTGTGGTGCCGGACCCGGTGATGGAGGAGGTGAGGATGGACTGGATGATGGCCGTGGAGAACTGAACCAGCATCTCGGTCGGCAGTTACGGGGGCTAATGGGAGTCCCTCTGTCCCTCTGATCGTGGTGGCAGAACGTCCAGTTGTTGGCGCTTCAGTCCTTGTTGTCCAGTCGCTGTTGGACGGTGGTTCCACCTTGGACAGGGTTGAAGACTGAACGACCGGCCACCTGGAACAGAGAGAGAAAGAGAGAGATTTATGAGGGATGAGAGAAGTCAGGCGTTAAGAGCCACATCTGAGGAGCGTGATGTTCAGCGATGAGGACATACAGGTTCTGCTTGAGGAGAAGACTACAGGCTCTGTCTGTGAGAGAGAGGAGGTCTGTGGATGTAAAACGAGATGGTCTTCTGGAGAGAATGGAGGACAGGAGTGGAGAGAGACAAAGGGAGAGGGGTGAGGACAGAGAAAGGGGACAGAGGGGGAAGAGAGAGAAGCAAGAATGGAGAGAGGAGAGGACAGAAAGATGGGGAAAAGAAAGAACAGAGAGAATGGAGAGAGAGAAAGAGAAAAGCTTTAAGGAACCACTCACCCGCACTCATTCATACACCAGCGCCGGACACTGGAGGCAAGGAGGGTGAAGTGTCTTGCCCAAGGACACAACGACAGTGTGCGCCTACAGGACATTCCGCTCATGCGACGACCCGGCGCCGCTGTTACCCCAGAAAAATAAAACACGGAAGAAGAGAGAAGGGAATGGCAAATGGTCCCATATATGTAGCGCCCTTTGTACTTGCTCGAGGCACTCAAAGGGCTTTACATCAAGGAACCACTCACCCATTCACACTCATTCATACACCAGCGTCAAACACTGGAGGCAAGGCAGGTGAAGTGTCTTGCCCAAGGACACAATAACAATGTGCGCCTACAGGACATTCCGCTCATGCGACGACCCAGCGCCACTGTCACCCCAGAAAAAAATGGAAGAAAGATCGGGAGAAAAGGGAGAGAAAGTGAAAAGAATGAAAGGGAAGAGAGGGGAGAAAAAAGAGTAAGAAAAGGGAAGAGAGACAGATCTGTTCCCCTCAGAACTCGTGAGAGAAATCTGTCCACCTCAGAACCAGGGACCGTTTTTCCTCTGACCCTGCTCCTCCTGACGTCTCCTGTTAAAGCCATTACTCCTCCTCTGGCCATAAACGTTGGGCATCTTATGGTCTGTTTCCATCTTCTTGTCCTTCTCTCTCTGGTTCCTGTGGTCTTTCCAGGCGTTGTTTTTGCTCCGTATGTCCTGCAGTGCTGTGCTCCACTCTGGCTCCTTGGTTTTCAGCTGAGCTGGTTGTGTTTTGTTCGACTCCTGCTGTGCGGCTGCTCTCTCTGCCTTCTCATACTTCATGATTGTCTCTGAAAGGATCATTCTTCCTTTCTGAATTGCGGCATTGTCCTCCCTCAGACTCACAACGACTTCGACACTGTGTTCCAGATTCTCATACAGCTCCTTAACCTGTCCCTGGAGAACTCTTGCTTCCTCCCTAAACCTGTCGGCCTCCGCCATAGCGTTGTCACGGGCTGCCTTCATTTCTAAATTCTCTTCTTGGAGTCTCTTAACAATCAGGTCGGTTTCCACATTCTCTTGGAGTTTCTTGGATTTTCCCAGCTCCGCCTTGGCCTCCTGGAGCTGTGTTTCCAGGCGTAATATGGTCCCTGATGTGTGTGATTTAGACCTGAGGACTTCTACTGTGAGGACGCATTTTTCAGACTCAAGCGACTTGTTTTTCTCCTCAAAGTCGCTGATTATTTGACTTTGTCCTTGAGTTTTGACTCCAGTTGTTCGAAATCAGCTTTATTCTTCTCACAGGCAGCTTTCAATATTTGTTTCTCTTCTTGAAACCTCTCAAACATACGATTAGACTCTTGAAGAGCATGGAGTCTGTCTCTCATGCTCTCCTGCAGGCTGTCGTAATGTTTGGTCACTTCATCTTGGAGCACGAGGTTCTTCTGCTGCTCCTCCATCAGCTTGTGTGTCATCTGATGGAGCTGGTCTTGTAACTTCTTGTAGGAGACCATTTTTTTGTCGAGGGTCAGCTGAAGAGTCTGGTTAGCTCTCTGCTGTGAGTCTAGACCTTTATTGAGGACTTTAATCTCTTCCCTCAATGCAGAAATGGTCTCCTTGGCTTCCTCTGCGGCGGTTTTTATTGGCCTCCTTCATGGACACCTGCTCCTGAAGAAGAGTCCTCATTTTCTTCTCCATCTGGTGGACGTCGTCCCTCAGGGCGACGTGGTTCGTCTCAAGCAGCGCAAACTGTTCAAGCTTGAGACGACTCTCGGTCAGCTCCTTGTCTTGCTGTTGAAGCAAAAGCGATTTCTGTCCGACCTGGTCTTCCAGGTCTTTGATCTTCTTACGAAGACTCGCGTCTGCTACTCTTAGCTGACCATAGTTTGTCTTGAGGGCACTGATAACCAGTTTTGAACTGTCTCTCTGGTCATCCATTTTCTGTTGAAGGAGGAGAATTCTGGCATCTCGCTCTGACACGGAGGCTCGAAGCCTGTTGTTCTCCTCATTCAGACCCTCGTTTTGGGCGTGTAGAGCTGTGACATCTGCTCTACTCTCCCTCAGAGCCTCGCTGGCGATGTACAGCGTGTCCTGTGAGCGCAGGGTTTTCTCGTCAAAATCGCTCGCTAACAAGTCCTTATCTTGACGCTCACGCTGCAGCTGCTCTTGTAAAGAGAGAATGGTCCTCTCCGCTGAACAGAGCGAAAGCCGGAGCTCTTGTATGAGCGCGGCATCTGAAGAACGCTTCTTTCCAAACATTTTCATGGTCTGAAATCTGAAAATCTGTTTACGTTGTGAAAGAAGCTTAAAAATGCGTTCATAAACGACAAACTGTGTCGGAGAACGTGTAAAATACGTTGAAATGCAACAAAATGCAGTCCAATGCGTCGAAATGCGTCGAAATGCGTCGAATGCAGTCAAAGGCTTCGCTCGTGTGATAGGGAATGACAGAGTCAGGTACTTGGTGATGTAGTGATAATGACTAAGCATGTGACATCATTTAGAACAGCTGTAAACATTCCACACAGCTGGGATACAACTCTAGGGACGTTGCCATGGTAATCCATTGGAACCCATAGATACAGAAGGCAGCGCGTCATACAAGGGGTGTGGCCTAGTCAAGGGGGAAGAAAACCTCAGGGGATTTTAGTTTTCCCCTCTTTTTAGCCGTTTTCTGACAGACTATAAACATACGTATCACACACCAATAAAGTCAAGCCAAAATAAGGTCCATATGGAGGTTTTTTTTTTCCACAGAAAACTGTTCAGTAGAAGCGAAAAATGGCACTCATTGCTAAAAGTAATATGTAGCAGAATAGAATGCCCTTTAAACACAGCTAGATTATTGGCTTGTATCACAATCATTGAATAAAGATAGGATTAGAGCTGGGCAATTTCCCCCCCCCAAATAAATCTGTGATTTTTTAATAAAAAACTTGATTTACGATTCGATTCGATTTTTCCTCCCATTTAAAACAAAAATAACTGCGAACTATAAATATATTTTAAAAATATATATTTATTGTATTAATTAATTATTGTATTGTAAATTAAAGTGAACCAACATAAACAACATTGCAAAGGCAAACCCTTTCTCTAACTAAAAAGTCACTATGCAGTGTGAAACAAAGATTGTTAAACATCAAAATTATTTATACTGTATTTGGATTAAGCTAATAAAACAACAAAAATCCTGAGGTAACTGAGGCTCATTTGTATATTAGGACCTTATTCCTCTAAGCAGAGGGCAGAGAGCTAAAAAATAAATAAATAATAAAATATAAAATCTAACAAAAAAATAGATTCTACAAAAAAATCTAAAAAAAAATATATAGATTTTGGAAAATATGAATCGATTTGACCTACCAACTCGATTTTTAAAGGATCTGTATCATGCTATTTTAGCCATTCCAAAGTAAAGTATAGGCATATACTGTATATGATATATTGTACCTCTATCACTATGGAGTACTCATTTTTGAGAGAAATATAAGTATTTTTGGGGGGTATTTTCCCTACCCGGAAGACAAAACGCTTCGATTCAGTTAACTCCGCCCCTCTCTCCGCTCATTCCACATCTGCAGTATTATAAATATAAATATCGCTGCGAAAAGTGAAGTTACTTCACATAATGCAGTTATAAGGAGATGACATGTGCACACAGTTTCATAAATGGCTAACACACACGCTAACACACACGCTAACACGCGTTTTGATTGACTCACCGCTCAGTCTGGCCTCCCCATGGGATCGTGTTGGTTATAAAAGTTAATCCACTTTGATTCTGGTCAAGGTTCACCAAGCATCCATCAGGTTGGTTGATATAGTCGCTGAATCCCGGAAAGAAATTCCAACTTCTGGCGAGTGCACTCTTCTTTAGGAAGGTTGAATAGTCCTGTTCCTCTCGTAGCCAAACGCACATCCGTGACATTATCGTTCGGTAAGAAAAAAGAACAGGCGTGTCCAGAGTAGGTTAGAAAGAGCTCAGTCTTCAAAAACAACACTTCTGCTGGGATCCATGGATCCTCCAGCCGTGGGTGCATTTGATTAGCCTCGTGGGACAGCACAGACGCGTCGGATTTTTTTTTTCTTTTTTTTTTTTCTTTATTGCTCTCTTACAACAACAAAAATGAAAAAGCTGTTTTATAAATAAAATCAGGCCGTAAGGCATTACATTACAGACGTCGAGCACTTCCATTCCTTTGTGACGACACAACTGAACAGCTCAGTCGTTTACCAGGAGAGGGCGGAGCAGCTGCTCAGAGAGCAGGATTCAGGAGGATTACTTAGAACTGCGTGAATGAAGCCAAAACCACTCTGGGTGTGTTTTTGATAAGGAAATAGCATAACAACATGGCTAAAAACTCAAAAAAGTCGATTTTGCATGATATAGGACCTTTAAATCAAATCGATTTTTTTCCCAGCCCTAGATAGTATTATAGATTATATTCTTTCAGCACCCTTAACTGATCATAGAGCCTTGACTATTCATATACATTAATTTATGGTGTTGGAGACATGAAGCTCCTCTTATTGGAAAATGAATGACGCTCAGCCAGTGGTTTAGTTTGGGAAAAATTGGCTTTTAAAGTTTGGTAAGAAAATATGCCGGCTGTTTAGACCGGCTTAAAGTGCTGCGGTTAGATTCACACTGACCCTAAAGTGCCGCTCTCGGGCCGAAAGTCCCTTTAAGTCGACCTAACTAGAGCCTGTGTGAAAACGCCCTAAGTGATGTTCGTTTAGATCAGTCATGTCTCGTGAGTGTCCCATCATAAAGGCTGCTCTTTACTCTTGATTATTTTATTTTATTTTGTTTATAAATTTCAATATTATGCACTCTGGTCCTTGAATTGTAATGTTTACAAATGCATTTTATATTTTTACTATTTAAATGTTACGTTATGTCATATCTGCTGCTAACACTGTTAATACATTCACACTGTTGTTCTGAGTCAGATTGTTGTTGATTTTTATCACATTTTATTATAATCTACTTTACATGCCCTTAAAGCCTAATAGTTTAAAAGTTTTCCACTTGTATTATTTATCTACCAAGTTTATGTTATATGTTTCAATGGCAACAAAACAAATTCTGATTCTTTTAGTGCAATGAGCACAAAAGTGAGGGAAACAAAGCGATGAAGAAAGCAACAACAAATGTGAGAACAAGGAAAAAATATAGCCACAAAGCGGCGATTATCGACCCTCACCGACCTCCCTGTCCAAAGCAAGGGCCGCTTCGCGCCCTTTTGTCTCCCTCAATCTAAAATGTTGGTATTGCTACTGCCTTTGTTTGTTTTTAACTTTTTTCCCTAGGGTCTTAGTTTTAGGATTTTTGGAATGCGCTAACGCGCCCTCTCGGTATTTGACAAAGTTTTCCTCAGAAGAAAAAAAGAGGTTTTTGTGTTTTTTTGACAATGCTGCTGGGCACTCCGCGCTCAATTTTGACATTATACAGAGAAAAATTTGTATGAATTTGTATCACACTATATCTGCAAACTGAAGCATATTTTTACATTTTACTTAGGGTTGCGGCTGCGCCGCAGAAAATCCACAAAGGTTATCCAAGTACTTTGGATAACCTTTGGTTCCTCACTTCTCGCTGAATTATGGAGTTTAACATTTTTCCATCAGAATAAAATGGGACGCTCTGGTCATCGCTACGGCAACACTGTGAAAACTATGGCATGGGTGTGATTGACTTTTCTGATCGGAACGACCAAATAGAATTTTTGTGCCAAATTATTAGAATTTTCGTAAAACTAAAATTTGTACTCTCCATATAATTCAATTTGAATTTTGCCAAATGAAAGTGTTTAGGACTGTGACTTTAACAACCGATAACAAAATGATCGAAATCGGGCTTCATATGTGCGAATGGGAGCCATTTTTGTTTGCGAAAAATCACAAAATACCCAATATGGCGGACGGCGTTGCCGTAAAAATATGTTTTGCTCAACATGTCATGATGCACGTCTGTACTGATTTTTATGATTCTACGACAAACTTCATTAAAATTTGGAAATAGTCAAAAGTGTGAAAGAAAGAAAGAAAGAAAGAAAGAAAGAAAGAAAGAAAGAAGAAAGAAAGAAAGAAAGAAAGAAAAAAAGAAAGAAAGAAAGAAAGAAAGAAAGAAAGAAAGAAAGAAAGAAAGAAAGAAAGAAAGAAAGAAAGAAAGAAAGAAAAGAAAGAAAGAAAGAGGTACGCATCAACTCCTCTAAGCTCAGGTAAGAACATATCACAGTATGTAAAAACAGTGGCCTGTTCCTTTAATGACTACTTGTATGTGAACAACTATTCATTATAAGTTAGGCATGAACTGCAGTAGTTAAGTCATACTTTATTAATGAATTGACTATTCATTATAAGTTAGGCATGAACTGCAGTAGTTAAGTCATACTTTATTAATGAATTGTTCAGGATGTGTTTATCATTTATTATTTTCTCCCTGCCTTTCTGACTTGATTTGTACAGAAACTGTTATCTCAAGTAAAAACACTGTGTGATGCAAACAAGGAGTTGCTGCTTGTAATCCCCAGAGACACAAAGACGATGGGTTTAGCTGCAGAAATGTGTTGTTTCTGAACGAAGTGGATCAAGTGTGCCAGCAGTGCTGTACAATTATATCATGATAATATTGTGCCTGCTGTTTTTAAACATTGAAAATTGTTGCAATCCTTGACATTTGAATATATGAATAGTTTTACATTTCCTTGAGATTCTGTTTGACCCGTTAGGCTTTGTCAGATAGAATAATAAAGAGCATGAAATGGAAGAGAGAGCGTGGAGAGACATTATCAAAGCCAGAAAATCAATCTCACGAAGCTGAGGCTGGCCTGCATATGTGACACGACCCAACCCCCCGGGGCCGACGACACCGTGCAGTACCTTGATTACTGTGATACACTATATATCTATTTTCCGCACTGTGCGTCTTTAATCATATATCGTTCATTGTTTATTAAGAAGCGGATTTCTCGACTGTGTTTTTTTCATAGACATGGATTTATAATGTAGACTTGAAACTGTAACCCCTTCGTAAATATTCCACCAAAATGTAATGATGGCGCAAAAGCCCCAGAACCCTCACAGCTGCCAACCACATCTGTCCAAAAAAGCCCATCAAAACTTTGTCCGATCATGAATACTGAAACGGGGAGAGTAATAAATGCTTCATGTTCACCACCTCAGCAGAAAAACTTCAACAGACAAAAGTGTGGCATCTTCCATTTGCTTATATGTCAACTTTTCATGTTTTTCATGTTCTCTGTAATGATCGGTGATCTGTCCTCCTCTGTTGCCTCTTTGTTTTGTGGAGTGCCCCAGGGCTCCATTTTGGGCCCTATGTTCTTTTCACTGTATATGTTGCCAGTGGGGTCAATCATTGTTCGGCACAACTTAGCATTTCACTGTTACACAGATGATTTGCAGCTTTACTTACCAGTGTTTCCGAACAAAAAGGTGCCCTTCAAGCCCTAACAGACTGTATTGTAGACATCAAGTTGTGGCTGAGGAAAAATGTCCTTCATTTGAATGAGGATAAAACGGAGTACTTTTTATTTGGGGATAATGTTCTTGTGGACGCCGATTCTTTGTCCTCAAAGTTGAAACTGGTGCAAAATGCGGCAGCACGTTTTTTAACAAACACACCCAGACGTCAACACATCAACCCAGTCCTTTTCTCCCTCCACTGGCTCACCGTATCTTTTAGGATTGATTTAAAAATGTGGCTTTTTGTCTTTAAAACCCTAAACGGCCTTGCCCCTCCTTATTTGTCTGACCTTCTGACTGTCCGCAATTCAAACAAGGAGCTAAGGTCCACAAACCAGCGCCTGCTGGAAGTCCCAAGAGCCAAGTACAAACACTTGGGTCATCGGGCCTTTTCAGTTGCTGGGCCCAGACTCTGGAACAAGCTGCCCCCTGACATGCGCACCATCACTGACTTTGGCATTTTTAAAGCCCGGCTTAAAACCTACGTATTCAGACTGGCTTTTAATACTCAGTAATGTGGTGACATTTTATCCACTTTATGTTTTTATATTGATTCTATTATATTATTATTGCATATTTTATTGTTGTATAAGCAACTGTTTTTATTGTCATTCTTTTTTCTTTTCTTTTTTTACTGTAAAGCACTTTGGTCACCCTGAGTGTTGTAAAGGGATTTATAAATAAATATTGATGATTGAAATATTGATTGATGTTTCTTGTTTTGAGAATATTTATGTGTCCCACGAAGCGCCTCCAAATGTTTATATCAAAGAAAACCCAGTGATAAATAAAACAGGGTTGAGACTGAGAGATAGATATAGATATATAGAGAGTTCGAGTGAGAGAGAGGGATTGTTTTTCCTCACACATGGCCTGTGCTGTTTGGACTCAGTGGGAGGAGAAAATCAATCTGGCCAAAACAAGACTGAAGATCAGGACTAAACAACAAATCCCGGACTCAACCCGGCCCAAACCCGGGATCTCAAAGCTTCTTCCTCGTTACTTTCAATGACACGTGCAGAATACCCTATTTTATTTCCAGAAGGCGATATCTAAAGTGATATTTCCCTAAAGTTTGCAAACCTCTTTCCTATTAGGACCAAATTCAAACATTGTACTCTTTTGTCACTACGTGGATGTTGTAGTCAAAACCTGCACACACAGAACAGATATAACACGCAGCAAAACACTAAACACAGCTCAATGTGTTTCACTTTTCACAGCAAATATGTGTCCGATGCTCTGAGAGTGAGTATAGCTTTGTGTGCAAACAATGTATCATGTTCAAGCTTTTGACAAAAGAGTCTATGAGAAATAAATGAGTATTTAGTGTCCTTTCAATCGAGAAAAACTGTAATCTCCTCTGTGGAATTCCATCAAAAACCATTGAACATAACATTTCCATTCATCTTCTGAACAAACTAAGCAAAGGCAAAGACCACAGCCTCCGAGTCTAATCTCATTCTCCAGAGAGGCAGTGAGTGAACCATGTCGCTTCATATAAACCCTTTGTGTGGCTCTGAACAGGAGTCAGACTCTGTGGGTGGAGGACATCGATCGCACCAAACAAGACGGAAAAAGGCAAACGAGAAAATGAGGAGCTTTGATTATTGAGACACGGCCTCAGTCTGCAACAAGAAAAGACACTTCACGCGTTCACAAATGATTACAGACCTGCTCTAGGTCGGATAAACAGGAGCGAGGTGTTCTGCTACTGACATTTGGAAGAAAGAAATGATCTGTGGTGAAAGGCTAAGATCAATGATTGAATCTGTCAAAGCCACTGCATCAGAGGTGAGCACAGATCTTTTAATAATTATCTAAAGACTTTACTTCATTGTTGACAGTATTAGACATTTGGGGCACTACTCATTCAATCTCAAAGGCACAAAGTAGCTGGATATAGTGAAAGCAGGTACTGTTGGTAAGTTAAGTTAGCAATACTTTACTAATCTCTTTAGAGAAATTCATCTCTGCATTTGGCTGCTGGGGCAACCTGCAGGAACAGTGAGCAGCCAGAGGGGGCCGGTGCTCGGGGACTCATCTTGTGTAACCACCTTGGCTGGAGGATTAAGCTACTTGTTCTTTAGTGGTAGGAGAAACCGAAGTACCTGGAGGAAACCTCTGCAGACACGGGGCGAAAATGCAAACTCCACACAGAAAGGTCCCGTCCAGATGGGAAACGAACCCGGGACCTTCTTGCTCCAGGCATTAGCGCTAACCACTGCACCATGCCCATGTGTTGGAATCTGAGAGAATAATGTTTCTATGTTTAATGTGGTCACTGTCCTGTGTGTGGTTGGTAAATGTGCACTTACTCTTTTTAACTTTTGTAAATACACACATATTTTTTTTAGATTAGCAAAAGGGAATAGGAATTCTCCCATTCAATTCTCAAACAACAGAGTGGATTGATCAAATCTCATGTGTACTTATGTGTATTAAAAAAAACAAAAAACATACCATTATGCAATATAATAGGTTTATTGGTTTTATGCCAGAATAAAACACACAACCTTTTTAAGTGGTTCTACAAATTGTGATTGAAGATATACTGTATTGTCGCTTAATGAAATTATTTTAACAGGAAACTGCACTTTTCTTTTGTTGTCATTTGAAAAAACACTTTTCCTGTTGCACAGAAAACACTGCACGCTATTTTCTTTATGAGGAGCAAATTCTCAAGGCCCCGCTTTCAAACTTTCTTGTAAAAACATTCAGAATGAGAATCGTTTTTTTTTTCGTCAGTGAAGGTCCATGAACAAACAAGGATGTTTTCCTTCTTTTTCTCGGTGCAAGTCCAAGGGCATGCAGAAAGAAAATAAATAAATCAGATGACAATAAACAAGATACAGTAAGTCCCCACAAACAGCGGCATGAATGGTGGATTCCATGTACAAAATTAGAATAAATTAGAATAAAGCAGGGATACCAGGAGGCTCTGGTCTGGATGGACCGTAGGCTCTTGAATGAGAGAAGAGGATCAAACAGTTTGTGTCCAGGGTCAGCTGTGATCCGACCTGCACGCCCCTTTGTCCTGGAGACGTACGGGTCCAAGAGCTGTATGAAGAGCTATGAAGACACGTGCTAAAAATAAATAGCAAGTGAAAGCTGGAAAATAGCTGTTTGGGAACATGTGGCACCTAATTTACCATTTCAAATTGCCTGTATCACAGTATTACGGCCTCAAAAAAACAGAACATGCTTGGTAAATTACCCTCACAGAGTAGATCACAGAACAATCAATGTGTTTCCCCATGAAACTATGACTGCATTTGTTCACTTTTTGCACTTTGTGAATGACAGAAAGCAAAAGTGAACCCACAAAGAGAGGGTTTTTTGGGAATTGTTCACAAACCATGAAATGTTTAAAAGATTTGGCAAATGTTTTTGCGAAATGCGCTGTCAATCAGTGGTTTGTTTGGTGCATTCAATGGCATTAGTGTCTTCTTAATCGAGAAAAGAATGTAACAGATCTGTGCAGAGGAGATTCTTTGCGAAATTGTCTGACGATCTGCTCCAATGAAGCCAAAAACCCCAAAGCCGCCAAATCCAGTCACATCTGTCCCAAAAAAAACCTCATGCAACTTGCCATGACAACACGTTTTCTCATTATTTGGTACTAGCAGAAGATTGTATTTCATCAATAGGCGGCTCTCGTACCTGAGACAAGACTCGGATTAAAGCAGCGCCGCGTCCATGGCAACGCAGAGTGAGAAATATCAAGTCAAGGTTTTCCTGACAAAGGGGGAGAGGCAGTAGTTACATCAATGCTGCATTGGAGTCACTTAAACACTCTTCATGAATGGTGCAAGAGCTCATGGAGGGCCAGGCCAGCAAAATGCAATAATTTAGAGATATCTTATTTATGCTTCAGTAATGTATCAGTTCCAATGTTTTCTTTTTCTGGTTGAGATGTCGTTTAAACCCAGTTGATTTAATTTAGTCAAATCTGGTTCTACATTAACCCTTTATAACGCATTGAAATACTTTGAAATAAATAATTTCAAAGAGTGTTATTGTGGGACATAACGCTAGTTTAGTTCTGTAACATTTTTCAAAATGTTTCAATGTCATGCAGAAAATCAATGTGAGCGAAGTAACCATATTTAGTTCATTGCCCTTTAAGTAAAAAAATAAAAATAAATACAAAAGGTGTATATATAAAATGTACAAAAAGTACTTCATGCTGTAATTTCACTTATTTCACTACATCCTCCAAACCAGCACATATATCATCACTTTATTCACCAATAAAATGTGTGAGTTTCATTAACTTACCATGGTTAATTTTCAAGTTATGTAAAGAAATGTACCATGAATTCAGCCAGACTTGGGTCTTCTTCAGACTTCAGAGAAAACAGGAAGTTGAGAGCACGACTGGTCTCTGCTGATTGGTCAAATGCCACAGTAGTGGGATCTGTGATGTAGGGTGATCTCTTCTGAAGGACTACGTGCTTCTTTACGTTACTGATGTGCAGCAGGGAGGCCAAGATGCTCACGAGCCGTTGCAGAGGGACGGAGAAATGCGTATAGCCTAAAGGTCCGACATGGTGGACTCTCAGAGCAGGGGATGAACAGGGAAAGTGTCTATGACAGGGAGACGCTGAGCTGAGCGTGAGACATACGCGACTGTTAATAAGCCTCTATCGTTATCAGCTATTCTCCGGTCAGGTTTTATTTTGTGAGCAGACAACACGGGAGTCGTGTGCAATTACGCATGAGCGCACGAGAGAGGGACCTGTTTCTGTAGAGACAGAGAAAGAGAGAGAGGGGGATGAAATGTCCCCTCTCGGTTTCAGGGAGGAAATAGCTACTTGTTGTGGAGTTTGGGCTGGTCTCTAATCGGCAGAAAGCACAAAAATAACACTGCGCAAATTAGTGATACGTATCTTTGCCCAATTTGTGGTGGTTATACAGTAATCCTGCAGGCCTTCTAGTGGTTATACGGCGTATACCTGCGTATCATGTAGACTACACCACTGTCTGCGGGGGGCACAAGCATCTTGGGGACGGGCACGGCCCCCTATGGCCCGCCCATAGCGACGGGTATGATTGTAAGGTCAGTTTTTCTCATATCGAGTTGTTTTTAAAAGGCGCTCCTTGGTGTTATAAATTCTGGAAGTACTGGATTAAAACGAACAAAGGGTAAAATTGCAGATAACCCAGAGCACCAAATCTGAGATGAAGGCCTTCCTCAAAGCTCAGGTTTACTCTAAATGGCAGCGACGTTGCGATCAAAGTGCAGGGGGAGACACTTTTATCAGGCGCAAAAGAAAGTAGGGAAATTGAAAATATTATAAAGAAGTAATTGTTTTTTACAAGATTGTACTGGCAGCAATCTTCTACTATCTTAGCAGAGAGAAACTGAAACGATAAATACGAAGGCAGGGGATTGAATATTTCAACTTCAACGGTATTTAAAATAGTCAGAAGGAGACAAGGAGTTTCTGACGTTTTTGAAAGAGCAGGATTATTTTATAGAATCAGATGGTTAAGGGTTAAAGACAGATACTCTGGCGCACACAGAGGGTGGCATTGATACACCCTAACACTGAGCGCCACCAGTGATGATAATGACTATATCCACTTATTGTTCATGGCGACGCATAAAGTAGAGCTTCCCTCTCGCTCTTGGTACAGCAGCCTTTGTGTGTTCCACATTGTTTTACTGGATACTTCTGCACATCTTGCTGTATTTTGTGAGGTTCAGTGGATTTTGTTTTTACTGCCGAGTAGCACAGCTATGACCAAAAGACATTTGAGACACATTTCTTCTTCTGAAACACTAAAGAGGCACCAGGAGCCCTGCAGCACAGTGGAGCCGTCACAAGAGGCGTTACAGGAAACAAGGAAGGGGCAAACGAGGAGAAGATGGTGAAGGACTGTTGTGGTGCGGAGGGAGCTGAGGAGGAGGAGCCGAACAGTGAGTGACACCACGCTCTGAAACAGGGCATCAGAGGAGCACTGAAGGCAGCCAGCCGGGTTTCCTCCGGGTGCTCTGGTTTTCCCTACATCCAGTCGCAGCGGCTCAGGACACCCGAACGCACAAATGACAAATAAAACACTTACTTAGCCTACTTAAATGACAGATAATCAATACATATTTGCACTCAAAATTAATAATCTGTTCTATTATTTGCATGTTTGGTCACATTTGTCTATTGTAATGCTCGCCAGTACAAATGTTCACCCAAAGTAAGTTGTATTTCTTTGGTGGGATATTTTAAGAATACTGTAAGTACCTTTCAAACATTTTTGAGCTTAAGAGTTAGTTTCTGTTACATTAAAAAGGTCATCAATAACGCTGTTTATCGCAATATTTTCGTTGTTCAATGTTATCTAACTTAGAATTCTGTTATCGTGACAGGCTGACCCCCAGAGTACCATCTAGCCCAAGTACGACCACAGTTTGAGAAGCATTCATTTATACATGAAGTTGATATAGGATCACAAATGGGCTCACACTGTATTTTACTTTTGCCTGGTAAAAAACTAAATCTATAAAACAATGTGAACTTTCGTCGCTGCCCTTTTTGCAATTTCTTGTCAAACATCGTTTTCTCATTCATATAATAGAAGTTTTTTTTGTGACTAGGAAGTGCCCAGCTGTGGAAATGAACTTGTGTTTGCAACTTCACTCCGTTGCTCAGTAGATGGTGCTAGTCAACCGCAATCGATTTCCATATCACTCTTCGCGACAGCTCTGAAAACACAACCATCCGTAGCGTTTATTATATAACAACTTTCTTTATTTAACACATGGAATTTACAGTTCGAACTTTACGTAACTTGAAACATCTTGAGAAAACATGACTCACGCAGAAAGGGAAAAAAAAAAAAAAAAAAAAAAAAGGTGGATAACCCGAGCGAACAAAGCACTCAGCGGAGCGTGGAGACTACTTTGCATATCGCCGGCTTATTACATAACAAGAGCATTTCTCCAGCAGGATTGGCACTGTGGCGTTTCAATGATTAAGGATCTCCCAAATCGCACTTCACACAAAACACTTTTCGCATTAAAAAACAAAACAAAAACAGTCAGACAATCTCAATTCAGTGGCTTCACAAACAGGACATTTATATGCACCGTGAAGCGAGATTAGAGCAGGCTTCAGTTTGCGCCAACATTATTGAGATAAAAAACTAGGACCAAACCAAGGCTAAACCGCATTTGAGAAACCCCACGTACAGTACAGTCTTCGATATAAAAGTGAAGTGGCTGCTCTCGATCTACAGCAGATAAAAAGGCAACGCAAGGACCCACCGTGTTCAGGGCGGCCTCCTCCCATTCAAGTGTAGCTCAGGCCTGTGACAAGTGCCCAGGAATGTGAGGTTTTTTCTTCAGTGCTAGAAAGAAAAAAAAATCTCTTAATCTGTTCACAAAAGAGAAGTCTCTCAAAAACGGTCGAGTTTTAGACTCTTTGCAAACGTATTCTAAGTGCTATTCGTTGGAGATCTAGAGTGAAGATACAAAACTGTGCGTCTCGGGGGAAATGTGCACTCGTGTTTAAAGTCTTTATTTTTTCACGAAGTTCCCATCATGAGCCAAACTAAGAGAGTTTTTAAAGCATGATTAGTGAATAGCCCCAATAACCTGAGAATAGATCGAATGATTAAATAATGTCCCTGTCCTGTCTGTCTGTTTGATGAAGTGTGACGGAAAAGGTCCAGTCTGCCATTACATTGTTCAAATTCAATGTATATTTGGTCTAATCCAGGGATTCACAAACTTTTTAGGGTCACAATCACCTAAATATTGAAGCAAGCAACTGGGGACATCCACACAGTAAAGCCTGACTATTATTATTATACTCACTTTAAGGGTCAAAACATTTAAAATCTGGTTTATAATATTTGTTGTTGTTGTTGTGAATGGAGATGATGAGTTCTTGTCTAAAATAAATACGTGTGTGTGGAGATATAGTTTCAGTGCGGCTTGAGGAGTGTGAAGAAGATTTGTTTCTGTAACAGGTCGTCACTGCTTCTGCTGCTCAGCACTGCCCCCTGCTGACCCGGCCCGCACACTGGCCTCTGCCTCGCGGTGCATGCGACTGAGCAGCTTGACCAGACTCTCCAGCTGCGGGTTCCCTCCCAGCTCCTCGATCAGCCGGTACGCCTCCGTCTCCAATTCCAACAGAGTCTCCCTCGTGTACGCGAACGATCCGACCTTCTCCAGGTAATCCACGCAGTACTTCTTGATGTCCATGTTCTCCGTCCTCTGTCTGAGGATATTCTGAACCTGCGTGCTCTCGGGACAGGACCAGATGGCGTGGATTGTCGGGAACGAGAACTTGCCCTCCGTCAGATCCTCGCAGAAGCTTTTGTTTTCGCTGTACTCCTTCGAGCTCAAGTTGGCGTAATCATCCCGTATCTGGAAGAACAGCCCGAGCGTGTCCAAAAGCGGCTTGAGGTCGTGTTTCCAATCGGAGAAGAGCTGCATGAGCCCCACCGCTAACCCAAAGAGCCCCCCCGTCTTCTGTAGCACCATTTTGCGATACTCCTCTTCCGTGGGACATGTGTAGGTGTCCCGCCAGAAGATGTCCAGCCCTTGCCCCCTGTGAAGCTCCAAAAGCTGCCTGGTGAACACCCTCACGGCCTCGGGGTGCTCTAGGGTCAGGACTTTCTCCAGACCCAGGAAGTAGACGTAGTTGGCGGAGTTGATCACGGACGGGATGCCGTAGATGCTGTGGGCCACGGGGAAACCTCGGCGGAGCTTTGAACTGTCCTCGATGTCGTCGATGAGCAGACTGGCGTTGTGCAGCATCTCGGTCACTTCAATGATCACCTGGAACACACAAAAAGAGTTTTATTGATAGATGTATGACAATGCCCAATGGAGGAACTATAAGGAAATGGCAACAAAAGGCGTTTAACTCCTTAAACCAAGCACAGTTTTTCCAGTTTGGCAAATCTAAAAGCTTCATTTGAAAGCTAAGACCTACAAAACCTTTTTTGTTGCAGCATTGTCGTCACTCTTCTGTCATATTTATATGCTTTTCACCGCTTTTTGTAACTTTTTTTGTAGCCTTTTTGTCATCTTTAATTTTGTCAGTTTTTATCACGTTTTCTTGCATTTCTGTCACTTTTTTTTAATCATATATTATTTTGTTTTAATGCTTTTTTGTTAAATTTTCATCTCACGTCTCGTTAATTGTCGTTATTTAAAAGACGCTTTTAGATTTAGGTAAAGCCGAACTGGAAAAAATGTGCTGGGTTCAGGTGGGGGTTAAGGGGTTAAGTTTGTTTCCCGCTGTGACCACACAATTTTCCTTGTGGATCAATACAGTTGGTCTAAGTCCATAACAACCTGCCGAAATCTAGACCACATTTGGGCCTCTTCGAGCTCTGCAGTCTCATTATGCAAGGAAGTAAATTAAGGAAACCATTTCAAAATAGCAACACATAAATTGCTGTCTGGATTTTTGTCGTTATTTATATAGCATACAATGGGATTGCAACACGTCTGTTAGTTCACTGAATTGTGCACTACAAATCTTGTCCAGTAGAGGGAGCCGCTTCTACACTTTTCTCGGTCCTCTGAGTCTGTGGGAGTCTCCGGGAGCAAAGCAAACATGCGTATTCACTCAGCGGCAGGCAGATGGAGCACAGGAGAGACACAGAGGGCCACATTATACATTCAACACAATTTAGTCCAACTTTAGTCCTAGTCAAATACTGGATTCAAGTTAAAGTCCTGGTGTCTGTCTGATCGAGGCCTGCGGTTTAGGCCATTGGATGACAAGCCGCGACCCAAATAAGAATTAATTAGTTATATATAAATGTGAAATGCTTGATTTTACCCACAAATTATTGTTGAATATGCATTAAGCCCATAAAGGTGAAATTATGCTAAAAAAAAAAAAAAAAAGTCAAAAGAGTAATTTAACAGGCTTATTGTAGGTAGTGTCTCTAACAGTGTTGGGCAAGTTACTAAAAATGTTTAATATATTCTATATTAGTGATTACATTACAAAATGAGATGTTTGTATAACATATTAGTGTTTCAAATGTAGCTGAATTACACTACTTTTAGTTACTTTTGGCAAAATATAAAGTGAAAATTGTAATAATGCCACCAAGCAAAGGTGCAGTCATAGATTTCCTTTTCCTTCGCTATACCCATGTTCTTGTGTTGTGTTTTGATGACATGACTGCAGATCTTATACACCAGTGTCCAACTTAGTTTGCTGCATTTTATTTGGGGGAGTTTGGCATTTTTTTGTTCACACATTAAAATGCTTGTGTAACTCGAGTTACTTGAATTGTAACAACTAATATATTCCCGTATTTTGTGTAAATTCCTTAGTTACTAAAAAAGAGTCATATATTTTTGTAACTCGTTACTTTTGTAATACGTTACCCCCAACACTGGTCTCTACACTGCACAAAGTAATTAACTAGATTAGTTTAAATGTCTCAATTTGAGCATAATAATCCGAATTTGAGTTAAGATTTGGATGTTTCTGACTCGATTCAACACCTTTCGACTTTATTTTAGGTAATTTTCTACACCAATGGAATAAAAAAGTTGATCTTATCCCATTGGCAGTTTTACTTTCTTATTTCAAGCAAAATTACCTAAAAGGTCATTAAACTAGCAAAGCAAACTTGGTCAGATCAGGACAAAAGTCTGAGTAGAAACCACCCAAAACAAGATACGTTTCCTCAATTCAAGTCATTTAAGTCAATGCTTGATATTTACTTTTGTAGTGTATACTTTTTCAGTAGTTAAATACTGAAGGAAATGGTTCTGCGAGCCACTTTTCTGTCCCGAATCACTGCTTTAGACACTTTTCCTCAGACCCTGTGTTAGTCCTGGTTTACTCTCTTTTAGTCCTCCAGGTTTAGAACCGCTTTAATCCAAGACAAAGTCCCGTTTCAATCAACCCTTGTATTCACAGTAAACGTACTGAGTCCAGGCGTGTGAGATCAGTTTCACACAGCCGTAAGCAGAGTAAGCCAATGGGGTAATACAGTATAATAGTCATGTGGTCAGGCAATTAAAGCGACAGAGTATGGCCTAGTGCTCTCTCACCTCCTTCACAGGCAACACTGTATAATAGGAGCCTGGCGCTTAACCTTTGCCGACTACAAGCTCCAATGGCTTTATTAAAACATGAGCCTATCAATCTGCTGCGCGTTTACAGCACCAGCGAACACTCGAGGCTAATTTATAGTTAGCACAAAGTCACATCAGGGGAGCTACAAGTCAGGATCCGACTTGTGAACATGTGAGGAAGTACAATATGGAATAACTTCGGGCTTAGCTTTGCAAACAATTTCATCAAAGTGCAAGAGCTGAAAGATGTATTGCACTTAAAGCAAAATTGCAATTAGTGCACAATTCAAGTAGGGAAATTAAATTAGTTTGTCCTGTTGTGTATTTGAACAGGCAGCGGTTTGTAAAAGAGCCTGTCCATTTAATAATTAAAAAGCGTTTTTATTTATTGTGAGCCTCCAGACTTGTTTTTGTTTGCTTTAATGGATGTGAGGACATTTTTAGGAATGCGTTAGGAAAGTTGGGACTGAGTTTGGACAACAAGTAACATTTTAAAACTTAAACAAAACAAAACAAAAAACAAACTAATACACTGCTGATACAATGGCTGGAACCTGGATGAATTGGGCAGAAAGCAATTTTCAAGAGTGACATATTTTTGAAAAGTTGCAAAATATACATTCTTACTTTTCTTTAAATTTCATATCAATCAATATCTAAGTTGACATTAAGAATATTTCAGGATTTTTGACATAGGGCCTCATTTCCTAGTTATCCAGAGTGTTGTTAATGTCTGGAGATATTTTTTTTCTTAAATTCATGCAGTTCTTATATTTGAAGAGTCTAGTGGCGCTAGGCTAGGGCAAGGCTAAAGCATTTCTATGGTATCAGTTAGCCCGCATTAAAAACAGTCTGACCCACTCCACAGTGCACCTGAGGTAAATCACTTATAACGCCAGACTAACCATATAAATGTCTGTGTTAACAGAATAATTTTTGAAATATAACTGACCTTGTATCACATGAATTACCGCATTTTGAAGGACTATTTTCTCTCAGAACACTCCACCTCTGGGTTAGCTTACAGCCACGAAGCTGATGCTGCTCAAATATAAGTTATTTTAAATGAAAAATGGTTAAAATCATTCTATCGACACAGATATTTATATCGTTAGTCTGGTGTTATAAGTGATTTACCTCAGGTGCACTGTGGAGTGGGTCAGACTGTTTTTAATGGAGGCTAACTGATACCATAGAAATGCTTTAGCCTAGCATTAGCCTAGCGCCACTAGACTCTTCAAATATAAGAACTGCATGAATATAAGAAAAAAATATCTCCAGACATCAACAACACTCTGGATAACTAGGAAATGAGGCCCAATGTCAAAAATCCTGAAATATTCCTTTAATTTTCCATCATGGTGGTCTCTTAGACGCTTCAGGATCAATTGTTTGGGAGGTTTTCACTGCTGACGGACCCTCTCACCAGAACACCTACAAAGCAATTGATCCGGCAGCATCGTTGAGGCCACTGTGATAGAAAGTTAAGGCGCCATGCTGACCACTCACACATCCGCTAGGTCACTGCATGGTCAAATACGCAAAAAAACATTGTCTCGGAGTTCGGGTCTGTCACCAATAATAACCTTTGCATTATGATCAAGGTGTAATATTCCGATATGGGCTATTGGAGCGATGCGATACAGCAGAGCCTCATCACGATGCATCACAAACCAGTATTTTTCCAAAGTCGTGCAGCCCTTAAGAAAAGCTAGTTTGTTCACCCGTCAGTGGTCATAATGTAATGGCTATTTTCTGTACGTGTTAACTGTCTGGACTTGGCTGCAGACCCAGATTGGAGTGCGGCGCTGATTTAAGACACAAGAGCGGTGTGTTTTAGTGAAAGCTGCTGGTGCGATTCCCGGGAGCACAAAGACCGGCTCAGAGGGACAGGCAGATGGCCAAGGCTGAGACGCTCCAGCAGTTCACCCGGCAAACACAAGCTTTTATTGAGAGAGAAAGAGAGAGAGAGCGAGAGGACCCCGAACGCATCACGGAGGGGCTTAGAATAGACTGAGGGGACGGATGGGAGGTAATAGTCTGACTATGATGTGACACAGCAAGTAACTAATAATGGGGGGAGTTGATATTTGTATCGGTAAAACTGTTGAAGAATGTTAAGATACATTGTGCAACTTTTTATATGGGAAAAAAAAGTTTATATTTGTTGAAGAGTGATATAAAATCTAAATGACACTCGAGTAAAGAATAGAGGTCGACCGATATGGCTTTTTTGGTGATTTTTATTGGCCGATGCCGATATTTTTGACCGATATTTTTGTCTGATTTTTCCAAATGTCTGGTCTATATAATCCTGTGTATGAAGCTTCTAAACTGTAGATTGTCAGTATTGAACTGTGACAGCAGGGGGCGCTTTATTAAGGGCATAGGGCTGATTTATTAAAAACATTCCCGTTTAGTAGGTACTAGAGATGCACCGATCCAGGTTTTCTACTTCTGATACTGATACTGTGGGTTTGAGTATCTTTCGACATTAGCCAATACCAAGACCTTTTCTTAAAAGTGTCTTTCTGTGAGTGAACAGATCAGTACAAACATGTTAGATCAGTTATTTCATAAACTAAAATACAAACACTTTTGCTCTAGCAATGGCCGATTTTAGTTTATTTCTTTACGGGATCCAGTCATAGTTTCTGTCCCAGCTTTGATTAATTGCTGTTAGCATTAGCATGCTACCATTAGCATACTAATGCTAGTCGCAGCATTTTTGATACATATTAAAAATACAATTGCGGAGGTTAAAACTAACTCGGCGATTGAATTCTCCAGGTTTGGTGCTTCAAAATGACATACAGCATGTCCATATTGACTGAGGTTTAGTGAAAACTTGTTCTTAATAAACTTGTAGCAAACACATTTTCATCACAACGTTTCTCAGTCCCCCTGAGACCTAGGGGGTTGTGAGAGGACCCATTTTAGCCCTGACTCAGCTTTTCCCAATGCCACACATTCGGACCCGGAGATATTGGCCCGATATAATTGGCCAGTCGATATATATCGGTCATCCATCAAACATCCATCTCATGAATCATACTGTTTCACTAAATGGCATTTATTTTTAGATTTGTCCCACATTACACCAACAGTACTCAATAATTCCAGACTTCACACACACCTTTTTTTTCTCCATATCGCCATGCTCTACTTTCTGCTTTAGTCATTTTCTTTTGTAAACAGAGACTGAAGTTAAAGGTCGAATAAAAACAAGGACGCTATGTCATTATATTACATCATTTAACTGTACAACAACACAGCTATAAAAGTAGGTCAAACGATAGTCGTGCAACCAGACACTGAGATATGCGAAGTCACCATGTGGTAATCTCGACTCATCAGGACTCTGCTTTGGACTTTGCCGTCTTAATAGGTCAGATGGTCACTGTGTCTCCGCAGCTCCACAGACTTCATCGATTTACTCGGGGGACACAGAAGAGAGAGTGTTTGCCAAAGCTGTAATCAGTGACCCATTAGAAAAGCACAGTGTTCCTCACCTAAAGTCTCTCAATCTGAAAACCCGGGGACAAAAGTCAATAGTATTTAGTAATACACTGGAACAAATGCCAGCACAAACTATAGGCTTTGTAGAAAGAGAAGAATACTTTAAGAAAAAAAAAAAGGATAAAAATGCTATGAGGACGTCAGCTCTCGCTTCGCAGTAAGAAAGTATTCGTCTCCCTGACCGTATGTGATCCCTCTGTGATGAATATTCTCCTCATTTCTTCATAGGCTTCCTCTGAGCGCTCCATTTCTCCCCGTCATTAAATATTCCGATTCTCAGACGAAGTTTCCTGGTCAAATAAAAATACAGACACTAAAACATCCAGGCAAGCACTGAGCTCTGGTAGCAACAGTTGGGAAATTCCCCTAAATGCAAATATTGAGAAGCGCGGCGTCTGGAACCTTTTGTATCGCCAATGACGCTGCTGTTGTTCTCTGCACTTTTGTGAGCCCCACAGATAATCCGCCATCAAACCAGTCCCGGCCTGACGCAGTTTAAACAGCCCGCATCATTTCAGCGCTAAGTCACACACAAATATTTGCTCTGTCGCGGGGGGGGGGGGGGGGGGAAGCTACTGTGCACTCAAAGTTTAGACACAAAGATTATCCGCACATAAAATAGATCAGGGCCCGAGGCAACATCCTCCGCATGTAGACCGGTAAGACGGAAAGACAACACTGACTGAACACTTTCTCTTTTATTTCCCCAAAGCTAATCCTTACAAAATGTGGCAGGTGAAGTAGGATGGGAGATTCCTAAATCAGGGGCAGATAAAACGTACACAAACATCATTGCAAAAGTTAGCAGGAAGTTAATACATGGCCTATTTTAAATGCTTTTAGTGGTAGGGGACACCGGAGTACCTGGAGGAAACCAACACAGAAACAGGGGAAAAGTAATAATAATAATAATAATAATAATAATAATAATAATAGGGGCTTTAAAGTGATGTAAAGTGAAAAATGGGGAGAGATACATTTCAGAGTAAACAAGCTCCCCGTCCTCCTGATTGGACTGGAAAACCCCTCCTCATTACCTGGCAGGTTCACCGGAAACCTCGTCTCATTGCTTTGATTCTGATCAGTTGCCGAGATCAGTAAAAGGAGGACTTCAGGAAATATATAATTATTAAATATAACTTGTGTTACGTCCAATTACATCATCATGCAGCCAGTTATAACATTTGTAAAATATTTAAACTTACAGACTATCACTTTAATGAGAATATGAAGCAACTAAAAGACTTCTATGTAACATAATCAATCAAGCTCACTAAAATAGAAGTTAAAGTAGGCAGCAAAATGACCAAAAAGCACCAATGTAACACTGCACAAACTTTTTGGATATTCCTAAATTGACCAAATAGTGTGACAGTAACAAACATGCATGAATGAGACAAGTATGCGAGAGAAATGTATTGAAAAAACATCTACAAGGTGCTTATGACTACAGTAGTGCTGGCAAGCTGCCAAACCATCACAAAAACTCTCCATGCAGCCATATTAAAACACTGGTCAGTACATTTGCGTGTAAAGGAGAAGTGGTTTGCCCTTTAGACTAACAGGCAGTGAGTGATAAAAAAAACTCTAGACTTCAACAGAACTGTCGCATTCAGATCTGCTGCCTTAAAGAGGGGGTATTATGCTTTTTTCAATCACATAGCACCAGTCTATAGCATACTACAATGATGACGTAACCTTCTGTTGGTCTGTATATGCAGTAAATTAAAATAACTGCCTTGAATAAAATTGCTCTCTCAAAATGGCTGTACTGAACGTCTTGAAATAGGCCTCTGTCTCTTTAAGAAGCTTTCCGACACGCCCCCTTCAGCACACTGCTGTGGCATCTAAACAACACTACTGTGCGGGGAGGGGGCTCTGCTGAGCTGAGAAGCAGTGGTTGGTGGCTTGGCTGGTGACAAAAGGTCCAGAGGCGTCTCCAGGAGGTGGGGGCGTTCCTAGGAGGACTGAGGCATAGCTACACCTAAAATGGCTGCCGTCTAAGTTTTTACTGATTACTCAAAAATATGTGAATGAGCCAAGGCAACACTCCAGGCATGTGTTTAATGAGGGAATGACATAATAACATGATATAAAGCTTGAAAAAGTCGATTTTACATAATAGCCCCCCCTTTAAGGTCGTGGAGCAGTCGAAGCTCGAGGGGTATTTCCTGAAGCCGTGTGGGGCGGCAGGCAGCAGAGGGGCGCACATATGGGGACAGTGATAAAAAATGCATTGGTGATTGAATGAGACAGTGCGACTCTGATGCTGGCACCGTGTGAAGGCAGGTTGTTTCCATGGCGGCGACTCCCTGGCAGCAGAGCGCTCATGATGAGAGCTCTCCGTCTGCGAGGAGGAGGGTTCAGCCCGAGTTTACGGAGCAGTGGCAAAGAAGGAGAGAAGAGACACAGGGATCAGAGAGTCCCTTCGATAAAGGCAGGCAGAGTCAACGATGAACTTCAGCACGAGGAAGTCAAGTCCTGTCACACCTCTTCCCACGACTGTTTCCAACCGACTTACAGTTGGCATGACCACAAAAAAAAAGTCCCAACAAAAGGTCACACGCTCTAATACAGTGAGGAAAATAAGTATTTGAACACCCTGCTATTTTGCAAGTTCTCCCACTTAGAAATCATGGAGGGGTCTGAAATTGTCATCGTAGGTGCATGTCCACTGTGAGAGACATAATCTAAAAAAAAAAATCCAGAAATCACAATGTATGATTTTTTAACTATTTATTTGTATGATACAGCTGCAAATAAGTATTTGAACACCTGAGAAAATCAATGTTAATATTTGGTACAGTAGCCTTTGTTTGCAATTACAGAGGTCAAACGTTTCCTGTAGTTTTTCACCAGGTTTGCACACACTGCAGGAGGGATTTTGGCCCACTCCTCCACACAGATCTTCTCTAGATCAGTCAGGTTTCTGGGCTGTCGCTGAGAAACAGGGAGTTTGAGCTCCCTCCAAAGATTCTCTATTGGGTTTAGGTCTGGAGACTGGCTAGGCCACGCCAGAACCTTGATATGCTTCTTACAGAGCCACTCCTTGGTTATCCTGGCTGTGCGCTTCGGGTCATTGTCATGTTGGAAGACCCAGCCTCGACCCATCTTCAATGCTCTAACTGAGGGAAGGAGGTTGTTCCCCAAAATCTCGCAATACATGGCCCCGGTCATCCTCTCCTTAATACAGTGCAGTCGCCCTGTCCCATGTGCAGAAAAACACCCCCAAAGCATGATGCTACCACCCCCATGCTTCACAGTAGGGATGGTGTTCTTGGGATGGTACTCATCATTCTTCTTCCTCCAAACATGTTTAGTGGAATTATGACCAAAACGTTCCATTTTGGTCTCATCTGACCACATGACTTTCTCCCATGACTCCTCTGGATCATCCAAATGGTCATTGGCAAACTTAAGACGGGCCTTGACATGTGCTGGTTTAAGCAGGGGAACCTTCCGTGCCATGCATGATTTCAAACCATGACGTCTTAGTGTATTACCAACAGTAACCTTGGAAACGGTGGTCCCAGCTCTTTTCAGGTCATTGACCGCTCCTCCCGTGTAGTTCTGGGCTGATTTCTCACCTTTCTTAGGATCATTGAGACCCCACGAGGTGAGATCTTGCATGGAGCCCCAGTCCGAGGGAGATTGACAGTCATGTTTAGTTTCTTCCATTTTCTAGTGATTGCTCCAACAGTGGACCTTTTTTCACCAAGCTGCTTGGCAATTTCCCCGTAGCCCTTTCCAACCTTGTGGAGGTGTACAATTTTGTCTCTAGTGTCTTTGGACAGCTCTTTGGTCTTGGCCATGTTAGTAGTTGGATTCTTACTGATTGTATGGGGTGGACAGGTGTCTTTATGCAGCTAAAGACCTCAAACAGGTGCATCTAAATGTAGGATAATAAATGGAGTGGAGGTGGACATTTTAAAGGCAGACTAACAGGTCTTTGAGGGTCAGAATTCTAGCTGATAGACAGGTGTTCAAATACTTATTTGCAGCTGTATCAATGTGCTGTATCAAAAATCATACATTGTGATTTATGGATTTTTTTTTTTAGATTATGTCTCTCACAGTGGACATGCACCTACGATGACAATTTCAGACCCCTCCATGATTTCTAAGTGGGAGAACTTGCAAAATAGCAGGGTGTTCAAATACTTATTTTCCTCACTGTATTTGGTTACACGGCCTTTAGCTTTGATCACAGCTGTGGCATTGTTTCAATAAGCTTCTGCAACGTCACGAAATCCAGTGTTTCCGTGTGACCACTGAGCAAAGCCTCCTCCAGCACATCCCAAAAGATTTTCAATGGGGTTAAAGCTACTCTAAGTTACCCCGTTTTTCCCGGTCTGGCATCATTGCATTCCCACATTGTATCGCTAGATGCGCCACACTCGCAAACAGCAGCGAACTTTGTGTCGCAGGAGGAGACCGGCGCCGCCCCTCCCTCGCCTCACAGCACAGCCCCCAACACACCCCTCACCCCCACATGCCCCCCACCATGTAAACACAAACACGTGAACAAGAGATCGCAAATGTTTGAAGCAGAAGACGCAGCAAGCATTATGGCAGAAGTTTACAAATCTGACCGACCTGCTCTGATGCAGCTGAAATCCTCGTGAAATGAATGTCTGTTATGTTCTATTATGTTCTAAATGCCAAAATAAAAGAAGAGACTTTCATGAAAGTTTAGCAAATAAATGTAAGTCTCAAAATGTTTACTTTGCTACATATTTTATTTATGCTGATAAATGTGCGTTTCACACAAGATTGAGATTTCCGTATCTCATTGAATGCAACCAGAGCAGCGTGTGGTCTATAAGGTGGAGGGAGTGGGTGACGGGGGAAAGCCAGGTGAGGGATTGCCTGGCCTGCAAGACATGCAAGACACTCCTCCTTTCTGTTCAAAAGAAGAACCGTCTGTGAGATTTTACCCGCAACGTTCTAATCACCACCACCTGTCACAACGCACTCTTCCAAAACATTGAAGATGGCGGCGCGGCAACCGATACACTGTTTTTTTCTACTCGTCTGTTTTAAATCATTTGGAAAATATAAAATCCCTAAAACCGGAGCAAGAAACAGTATTCGAAGCGTTCCTCGTAAAAAATGTTTTTGTAAAGGATTCCTGCTGCTTGTTACGGCGTTGCTCTAATTGGTTGATGTCGTCTGTCAATCATGCCCATTGCCCACCGAGAAATCGCTGAGATCACGCTCGCTCCCAGACTACATGTCTTTGAAATAGGATGTAGTTTGGCAGGCCAGGCAAGGTGAGGGGAGGGGGGTTGTGGTGGAGCAGAGCAGGGTTCACTACTCCACCTACCTGATGAAAACAATTCAAAAGACATTGCTTAGGGCAGCTTAAAGATCTGGACTCGTGTGTGATGACTCATGCTCCTGAACCGCTCTTTCACATTGTGAGTGTGATTAATCCTGACATTGTCATCTTGGAATATGTCAAGACCATCAGGGAAGAAGAAATCATTGATAGAAAACCTAATCATTTAAGATGTTTAGGTCGTCAGCTGATCTCATTCTTTGGGCTCAAAAATGGTTCTTTGCAATTAAGCTCTGGAACTTTCAGACAGAGATGCAATGGGAATAGGTTTGGCTTACAGTTTGTAGGTAAAGACACACTCATCCACAGGATCTGAGTCAGTGCGCTGGATTAAAAAAGCAAGAATAATGAAGAAATAATGAAAGATCCGCACAATAAATTTGGCTTACAGATCAAGTTCATGAAATGGATATTTCAAAATTAACCTGTGGCTGTAATCCACCCTAACATCGAGTGCTGTTCGCCATTAAGCAACAAGAAGAGGAGAATATTAAACACAGCTTAAACAAAAAATGAAAGGGTCCTGAAGTTTAAAAACAGCACAAAACTGCTTCCATTTTATTCCTTAAACTCCAAACAAATGTGTTGTTTCTGCCCCTGTAAACCAGTCGAATAAAAGACACCATGCCAAAATCACACCTGGCTATAGATTTAGTTTTGGGCTGTTTTCTTTTTATCCAAAAAGCAAACATTTACCAACTTTTCCGTTGAAGTGATGCTTTGATGAAAGTCCGGAGCTGAGATGAAGTGAGCTAAATGCACGACAAGAGAAAAGAGCACAGAGCAAAACCTGAACAGATGAATTTGAGTGTAGCCCCGAGGAGCCTCACGTCGAATTAAAATGTCAGCGCTTCAGTCAGAAACGGTAGCAGTCTGTAACGTCATGGAGATAATCGCAGTGTCACTTTGCATACAGAGAGTGTAGTATTCTTCATTCACCTGCTGTTTCTGTTAAATGACATGAAACCTGCCAAAGAGGAGCACTGACGGAGGGGACAGTGTCTGGGATTCTTGGGTGGACTCCCCCGAGTTTTAGCTGTCAGCGGAGCCAGGGTATTGGAAACGAGACAGGACAGGAGCATTGACAGAGACGTTCCAAAGCTGATTCTACCTCAGATCTGTGACTTACTATACTTTTTGTTGGAAGTGGAAACGCCTGAAAATTACTACATGACTCAGAACTGCGAAAATCAAATAATTTTGTGCCCAATTCTGGGGATGTTCTGGCTTTGTTGAGATGTTTATGCACATTTCCACTTGGATTTTGAAGCTCAAATTGCTGTCCAGTATCAGCTTCTAAATCGCACATAAATCCGTTTGATGAATCAGGACTTAATGTTGATCCTGTTCTCCATTAAACAATTTGGTCTAGTTTTTAGATCCACATTGTTCCCAAAAAACAGAGAGGCAGATTCATAACTAGTTGGCACAAGACTTCAGCGCACAAACAATGCCATCACTGTAATAAGGTCAATGGACCGCACTTCCTAAGGGCACGGTGGTCAGTCTCGCTCAATACGAATCTTTAAACAGCCAGTTCAAAATGAATCCGTCTGAAGAAAGGACACAGTCATCTTGTATGTGCACACTGACGCGTCTCAACATGGTCCAGAAAATGTAACAGCATTGTGGTGATGACGGGGCAAATTATGTTTCTAAACCACCCTAGTGCCAGGATTAAAGATAGATGAGACTGAAACGTGTGTAAAGCTTGGGATTGTGTTGGGCTGACATGATAATTACTATATTGTTCAATAAATGATAATAATAATGCTTTGGTTTTATACAGCACTTTTCTGGACACTCAAAGACGCTTTACATTGCAGTATTCATTCACTCAATACTTGGTGGTGGTAAGTTACTATTGTAGCCACAGCTGCCCTGGGGTAGACTAGGTCACATGATAGCCAAACAAAACATTTTTAGGCTGAATATTCATCGTCTTACTACACATGTTTTTGGTCATGTTTTTCTAATGTAATACTACTATTTTGTTACACTAAGTAGGTTGTATTTAATTGAATTTCATGTTTTACTGGGATATTTTAAGATTAAGTACTTTTCAAAAACATTTTTAAGCTTTAGAGTTAGTTTCTATGGCATTAAAAGCTCTTCAATAATATTGTTTATCACAATATGTTCATGGCTCAATATATCAAACATTAAATTCTGTTATCTTGACAGGCCTAGGCTTGTGTCATCAAAACCAGTAAGTTTTGATAACTAACCAATGGGGATAGTTCACATAAAAGCATTGGACACTGCATTGGTGGATGAATGTACTAGCAATGACAGAGCTGTTCAACAAGTTACTCCGCAGCTTAGTTAGTCCCCTAATTCATGCAAAATTGATTTTCTTTAGCTTTTAACCATGTCATGCTACCTCCCCATCATAAAACATGCCTACAGAATTTGCGCATGTTTCAGCAGTCCTGCACATGAAGTCCGTGTCTCTCTTCCACACTCAAAGTGCCAAATCACACTCAATACATGTCATACAGAGAAAACAATAACACAATCATCTTATTCCGGATGTTTGCGTGGGCGCTGCCATGAATTGTTCCCGCCTCTTCTCTCGTCTTAGTTTACATAGGACTGGAGAAGTCAAGATAAAATCAGTTACACGAAAACAAAGCCAATTTTAGGCCGCGCAGAGAAACGGTGCAGTGTTGACTTGTTGGTGCAAATAAACATAGGACATTTTACACAAATCAATCTACTAAACATCAGATTTTTGTGGCAAACATTTTCCCTCGTTCTCCACTTAATGAACGGACTCGGCGCTCTACTGGAACTGTCAATACAATGGAAGTGCCGACCTGTGGCAAAAAGAGGCAAAAGTGGGCGGGGCGGAATAAGGTGAATAACACATCTTCACCAAACAATTCTGATGCGGTCTGCCTGTCAAAATCTTTTCCCTGGGCAGATTAGCATGTTTGCCAATGTCCATCAAACTGCTAGCAATTTCGGTGGGTTTTTGGAGTCAGTATTGTAGGGCAGTGACGTGCGGTCAGGGGAGGCAGGTGAGGCCAGGCCTCACCAGTCATCATGGAAAAAAACAAAAATTAAAAAATACAATAAACTTTATAAATCAAGTCCCTTCTCTTAAGATGATAGGGATTTCCTATGATTTTAATCAATCTCGTGGTTAAAAAATGCCCAAATGTTTCATCAGTTGTCGATATCGTATAAAGAGGGCGGAGCTGCGGCGAGCCTCCAGCGTCCCGCACACACTTGAGCTCGGCTCATTCACTCAGCGCTTTCTCCCATTCGGGGCTTTTTTCGCCCCCTAAAAGTAAAATACATTTGTAAATGGTTTTTTGTTGGGCGCATTGGTTTTCTATCACCTGGATAAAGAATCAGGCATAAGAACAACTTGTTTAACCTGTTCATTTGACTTTAAACCGCGTTTTGATAGTCCTGAAGTGAGGCTCGCCTCCAATGCACTGCCCTGACGATACGAGGGGGGCGCTGTGTCAGCGCTACACATTTCTACATGTGACTACAAGTGAAAACCAGCCTGTTTGATTATTCTGCACAGTTTAGGAGAGGCAATTTAAAAGTAAAGGAGTCAGTAAAAGGGAAAACTGATTAGGCTGACATTTTATGGATGAAATGCTTTAGACGAGTCTTTATGCTGGAAATGTCGCCACTATCACGTACCGCCCGCGTGGAGCATCAGGATTGTCATTAACTTATCACTTGGAGGGGCGGGGTACGAGTCCTGGTCAAGTCCACCATGTTGTCTTTTAATTTTTATTTGCAATATCGTGAGAAGTATTTTATGTTTAAATGTGTTGCTATTGGATGCTATACCAGAGACGGCAAGTTGCATTTTTTTCCTGCAGTTTTGTTTACTTATTATTTATTTGTTTACTTATATTGGAGTCAATAGCATGTGCCTCACCAACAACAAACCTCACAGCACGTCACTGTTGTAGGGCGAAAGTAAAAATAAAAACTGCAAAAGGAAAAATATAGGATGATGTTGCGCATGTTAAGATGAAGACATGGAGGTAAGAATGACAGGCCTGTGTTCAATAATGACTTGGAGATAGGCAAAGTTTAAATGGAAAGTCCACTGCGGCAAGGAACTTCCAGTCCCTGCCCCCATTTCCTTTTAGGCTTCTCGTGCTACGTCCATGTTTTTTCACAGTCTATGGTTTCACCGTATAAGTAGGATCGGCTTGTTCGCCCTCTGCTGGTGTTCTATATAACTACATTTTACAACATCATAACGTTTAGGGGCATTTTCGAGACAAATGCATTTATTTATTATTACATATTTTTCATTTTCATTCAAGTCTATGAAAAGACATATGGAAAGACTGATTACTTATACACATAACTGACACCTCGATCACAATACTTAAGTTAGCTTAGTATAGATTACAATATATTTAGCCAGAAACGAAGAATTAACCAAATATCATCTGAAACTATACTAAGAATATGAATTAACTGTAAATATATCATTTTAACCCACCTCTGTCACAGACGCAGACATTTGCAACTGCCCAACGATATGGTGCTCCGTTACTTAGCAACCATAAACTCCTCCCGCCTGGTCAACTATCATAGAGAATTTACAACACTATGGTTTCACCGTATAAGTAGGATCGGCTTGTTCGCCCTCTGCTGGTGTTCTATATAACTACATTTTATAACATCATAACGTTTAGGGGCATTTTCGAGACACATGCATTATTTTTCATTTTCATTCAAGTCTATGAAAAGACATATGGAAAGACTGATTACATATACACATAACTGACACCTCGATCACAATACTTAAGTTAGCTTAGTATAAATTACAATAAATTTAGCCAGAAACGAATAATTAACCAAATATCATCTGAAACTATACTAAGAATATGAATTAACTGTAAATATATCATTTTAACCCACCTCTGTCACAGACGCAGACATTTGCAAATGCCCAACGATTATATATGGTGCTCCGTTACTTAGCAACCATAAACTCCTCCCAGCTGGTCAACTATCATAGAGAATTTACAACACTATGGTTTCACCGTATAAGTAGGATCGGCTTGTTCGCCCTCTGCTGGTGTTCTATATAACTACATTTTATAACATCATAACGTTTAAGGGCATTTTCGAGACAAATGCATTATTTTTCATTTTCATTCAAGTCTATGAAAAGACATATGGAAAGACTGATTACATATACACATAACTGACACCTCGATCACAATACTTAAGTTAGCTTAGTATAAATTACAATAAATTTAGCCAGAAACGAATAATTAACCAAATATCATCTGAAACTATACTAAGAATATGAATTAACTGTAAATATATCATTTTAACCCACCTCTGTCACAGACGCAGACATTTGCAAATGCCCAACGATTATATATGGTGCTCCGTTACTTAGCAACCATAAACTCCTCCCACCTGGTCAACTATCATAGAGAATTTACAACACTATGGTTTCACCGTATAAGTAGGATCGGCTTGTTCGCCCTCTGCTGGTGTTCTATATAACTACATTTTAGAACATCATAACGTTTAGGGGCATTTGAGACACATGCATTATTTTTCATTTTGCATTCAAGTCTATGAGGCTCTAAAAGTAATTTAAAAAGCCTGAATAAAGCATAAATTAGGACATTTGAACATTGTTATGGATGTCGTTGCCTTTTGCATAAAAAAGGTGGATTCCTATAGCGTTCAATTCAAAATGGTGGATCACGGAACTGCAAAAATGTGCGTTCCCAGATAATCAACTGCGCTGCCAAAATAATATCTTTGCGCTTTCATTTCCCGTGGGCGACCTGAAAGCAATATACCGAAATGCCTTTTTTCATTAAAAATACATGAATTAAAAATGGCTTCCTGGATATTATTAGGACACAATAGTCATATCCACTATTCACAAGAAACAAGCGTGAAACAAGGTAATGCACATTTAGTTAATAAACCTCGATTAGTGGTGATTGAAAAGGCAGTTTTCAAAAATACTGGAAAAGCTATTTGTGAAACGACTTGATAGCTTTGTAGAAAAGCATAACCTGTTAAGTGAACATCAGTATGGTTTCAGATCAAATAGGTCAACTTCAATGGCAGTCACGGAACTAGTAGAAAAGATATCAACATCTATTGAAAACTGTGAGTATGCTGTAGGAGTCTTTATTGACCTTAGCAAGGCCTTTGACACAATAGATCATTCATTGCTTTTAAATAAATTAGAAAGGTATGGTGTCAGGGGCTTAGCACACGCTTGGCTACAAAGTTATCTAAGTGACCGAAACCAGTATGTACATGTTAACAATATCAACTCAATGGAGGCAAAAATAACCCACGGTGTCCCTCAGGGCTCCGTTTTGGGACCTAAATTATTTATTATGTACATTAATGAAATCAGTGAAGTCCTCAACAAATTACAATGCATCCTATTTGCTGATGATACCAGTCTGTACTGTTCGGGAAAAGATCCTGAGTTGCTTTTGAATACAGTTGAAACTGAACTTAAGATACTAAAAAAATGGTTTGACGTAAATAAACTTTCTATAAATCTGCAAAAAACTAAATATATTGTATTTGGAAACAAGGTAGTAAACAACCATGTCGAATTAAAATTGGGGAGGTAGAAATTGAAAGGGTGTATGTAACAAAGTTTTTGGGAATTAATATTGATGAAAAGTTAAATTGGAAAGTGCACATAAATACACTAAAGACTAAAATTTCTAAACTTATTGCCATACTGTGTAAAATTAAACCCTTTGTGAATCAAAATGCTTTATATATATTGTACAATTCCCTCATACTTCCATACCTTAGCTATTGTGTGGAAATATGGGGGAATACCTATAAAACTAATATACAACCCATCTTTTTATTACAAAGAAAGCAGTTAGAGTGATCAGCCATGCAGAATACCTTGCTCCAACAAATCCACTTTTTAGTAGACTAAATATCTTAAAATTGCATGATCTTGTTGATGTTTACACAGCAGTTGTGATGTACAAGGCTTACAATTTCATGCTTCCTCATTGTTTACAAGAGATGTTTCAAATTAGAGAATCTAGATACAACCTCAGAGGAGCTGATCTGCTACAAAACCCATAGCGATGAGTAATACCAAGAGGAGGTGTTTATCAGTCAAAGGAGTTGATCTATGGAACGCTCTACCTACTCATCTTAAGGGCTCCAAAACTATTAAAGCATTTAAGAAAATCTATAAGTTAAATATTATGGAGAAGTATAGAACATTTGAATGAAGATGATTAGAAAAGAAGTTGATCGAGGATGTATACTATAATTTTGATTGTTGAAGTTGAAGTTTTGTGTTTACATTTTACCATCTTTGGTATAAGAGAAACTGTATAATGTGTCATCTTGGGATATAGTGTTTTAGTTGTGAAGGGGTTAGGCAAATAAGTCTTGACTTCCGCCTAAACCCCTTTCGGTCAGACATCATTCAGCACTTAAATTCTCAATGTGTATATATATGTGTATATGTATATAAGTATGTATGTGTATATATATATGTATATATATATGTATATGTGTGTTTATGTGTATGTGTATATGTATATATATATATCTTCTAATTGTATGATGTATAAGATCTTTGAGAATCATGTGATGTAAGTTAAAAATGTTCATAATGACCGAAGAAACAAAATAAACTAACTAAAACTAACTAAGAAGAGAAGCAGCAGCAGTTAATGACAGTGACCCTGGCGGTGTGAATGCTCCAGAGGCACATGATTACAGAGAGCGAAAGAGGGGGTAGAGGATTATGGCAGGAAAAAAATCAATATGGAGTAAATAAAAGTGCACCTGAAGTCTGAAATGTTTCCTCGAGTTGGCCTGTAGCTAAAGGGAAGTTCACAATTGTATACTTAGCATTTTTTACCCCCATTTTATTAAGTGTGTTGCTTACCCTTTACAAGCTTGGGAGGTTGAGTTGGTTAAATAGTGTGATTTTTAATAATAACAATGGACTGGATGGACTCGACTGGATCCCAGAGGCTTTAGTTTACTTGCAGGACAGTTGAGACAGCGTGAAAGAGGGTAAAAGTCACTCAGCAAACAATCTGGGCCGGGACACATGACACGGAGGAAAGTATTGAGCTTGACCATAATGGATATAACCCTAGACTTGTAATGAATTTTAAATCATTTCAAAACCATATTCTCTTAATCATTTATGCTAGTGAAAAAAAAGTGACACGTTTTGTGGCTATTTTTGTACATTTTCACACAGTGAGCTAGCAGCTTACATTCAGGCAAGCAGTGTGAAGCCAAGGACAAAAACAGAAAGAAATTGTGACTGTGAAGTATTGTAGTGGTGATGATGAGATTTGCAATTTATGGTTTAAATATCTAATGTTTGTGTCTAAAGTGTCTAAGCAACCGAAGGCTTTCAGGAAAAGGGGTACATTACATTACATAAGAAAAAAACAATGCATGTTTAAGACATTACAGTTACATGAAATAAACGCATTTAGACACTCCAATGTGTGAGATCTACCGGTGCTTACAATTAATTGCTAGTTCCGCTCAAAATGGTGTATTTCTATGGCTACGTTTAATTTCACATTTGATGCTGAACTCTACAAGACCCCAGGGAGACAGGATATTGTGTTGTTTAATATTTGCAAAGCATATTGTACAACCTAAACAAACACTAAACTGCTGTCTATGTAATCTGCCAGTTGCAACCATTCATTGTGATTTTAATTAAACTGCAATAAACTGAGAGCCCCAAGAAACTAACTAAATACTAAAGTGAGCTGTAAGTTAAAGGAAATCGATAGAGGCAGAGTTCAAATAGAAAATAAGTCATGAAAGAGCATATGCGTGGAACATTTGAAGAGCTAAGTGAATATCCTGCAGTTATTCATTATGCAGATTTGCTGAGTAATAGTGTGCGACTTAGCAACAGACTCACCCCAGTGCTCAAGTCAATTCATCAGAGCAGCTTATTAGGCTTCCATCCTCGTATTAGGTTCACACACACAACTCAAAACATGTGTAACTAGTATTCAGTCAGGGGATACGCAGTAATTCCCATATTCAGACGGTGACCTCATTACAAAAGCCCACACCTACAAAACATAAAAATATACACAATGCTTTACAGACTTCTCTGCTGGAGGTAATACACATTTGTGTGCTTAGTGTAAATATTCAGGTTGTTCCGAGTTCAAAATACCACAAGGTATTAGTATCAACATGCACCTAAATCATTGAGGTAAGGCATGTTTATATTTATACCGCACATTTCGTACACAAGGCAACTCAACTCAATTATTAACTGATCAAATACACTGCTGTCTTTTCTTATTACGAATGCGAAGTTGCAAACCTCTATGTTTATTTGTGAAGCTAATGCTGTATAGCCAGCAGCTTAGAGGTTCTGCAAAGACGTCATTAATCACAGAGAAAGTACCAATTTGAGGCATTCACTCAGTCTTTAGGTGGAAGCAGCACTTTGCCAGAAGCGTAGTGACTTAGCGCAAAGATTTTTTTTGGTACATAATTAGCCATCATTTTAAGTAATTATAAAGGACAAACCAGCGAGATTCTCAAGGTTAGCTACTGATTATGATGTTTTACAAGCTATAGACAACAAGCAGCTGTCTCATTTCTGCGCAAATAGCTGCTTTAACAATATAGTAAAAATTACTCCAGTACAAAAGTTAAACACTTGTAACTTTTAACAAGACAAACAAACAATATCCACAAACGTTTTCTTCAATTACTCCAATTGTGGCAAAGTGTAGGTGAGTGCGTCCGTAAACCAATGTCCTGTTGCTTTCTGTTAATAAGACTGTGTCAAAGCCAATCACAGCTCAAGGAACAGAAAGAAATCAATAAGGAAAAAGAAAAACTTGAATGTGATAGGATGAGTGCTGCAACTGTAAGAAAAAATGCTATGGCAATTAAGTATTTGATGATTACATAAAAAAAAAAAACTAAACTGTAACCTACACAATCCCAATACTGCTCATACAAGTCATTTTGTGGGTCAGGCTGAGTCAACCAGTTCAGTCCAAAGTCAGGGCCCGTTTGAGTGAGCCCTGACCTGTCGCCTCAGTCGTTCGTCTAATTGACCCAATAACATGAACTCCGAGCTGTGCACTTTCAGCCTCGATTTCACCGCTTAAAACTGCAGAGGTCTAGAAATTAAAGTATGTCAAGCTTTCACACACTTCTCTTGTTCCATTGGCGGTGTAAAAAATGTTGACTATGCTCCCGTCGTCTCCGGTTAAATGTTTTTTCACTTTTTTTTTTTTTTTACATTTTCTTTGTACTGATTTGTCATTTAATATAAACCACAAACTGCCTGGTTAAAGGGATACTTCGGGATTTTTGACATAGGGCCTCATTTCCTAGTTATCCAGAGTGTTGTTGATGTCTATGTTTGTTTATTTGTTTGTTTATTTATTTGTTTGAGCAGTCAACCCGCCCAAAGGGAGTGGGCTGAAGCCAAAGGCTTATAAGCGCCCACCCCAAAATAAAAATAACATTACATTTAATATTTACAAGGTAGCAATCATAAACAAAGGAACATAGGGCAAAGTAACAATAAATGATGAAGAAGAATAAAACAAAAACAACAGCAAAATAAAGAACAAAGAATGTGCTACTTTTATGTTATAAAGGTTCATTAATACATATTATACTCTGAGATCTTGCTACTTCCCAGTTGTCATTACCATCCTCAATATAATTTAATTTGGGTTATCATTAATTATCATTATTAAAGGTGCATTAATACATATTATACTCTGAGATCTTGCTACTTCCCAGTTGTCATTACCATTCTTAATATAATTTAATTTGGGTTTAATTATCATTATTATTATATTTGTTTAATTGAGTTATATGTGAAGTATGATGTAAGCCCTGCATAGTGTGGTGCATTAAAAAGCCAGGGTGTAGAGCGGGCTAGTTGAAGAGGGCAGTAACTCCCCCTCAACAAACCCCCACCCAGCTGCCCTAACAGCTGATTTGTAGATGATGTTCCTATGCTGAGTGGTGCATTAAAAGACAAGGTTTTGAGCCCGTTGGGAGGGTCCCTCTCAACAGATTCATAACTTGCCTACCCTAATTCTCAATTTGTAAATTTGAGCAATAGAATGACAACCGTTCCAAGCAGCAACACTCTTCCTTGATAGGAAATACACATAATTGATTCTACTGCGCCTCCTAGTGGCAACACATTTCTTGTTCTCTGTATGTTTCAAAAGTCTTTTGTTGTATTTATATTTGAACAGGTTGATGTTTGGACATCGTTTCAACTCCATTTCCAGTTTATTCCACAATTGTACACCATTAACTGTTGGGCTAAAACTTTTCAAAGTTGAGCTATGTTTCTGAGTCCTAAAGTTTAATTCGTCACGTAATTCATAACAACCAGTACGTTCTTGGAACCTTCTTTGTATTTGGCCTGGCAACAGTTTGTATCTTGCTTTGTATAACATCTGTACAGTTTGGAACTCAACAATGTCACAGAACTTCATGATCTTTGATTTTAAAAATAATGAGTTTGTGTGGTCCAAAAACCCAACTTTATGAATTACTCGGATAGCTCTTTTTGCAACAATACTATTGGTTTTAATGTGTTTTTATAAGTACTACCCCAAACCACAGTACAATAATATAAGTATGGCAAAATCAGAGAACAGTATAAGATATGTAGAGCTTTGATGTTTAAAATGTGCTTTGCTTTTGCTATTACTGAAATGCTTCTAGAAATTTTCGTAGATATATATTTAATATGAGCTTTCCAAGTAATTCTGTCATCTATAATAACACCAAGGAATTTGATTTCATGCACTCGCTCTATGACAACACCCTCTATCTGAATTGCTTCCTGAGCATTGGAGTTACGGTTGCCAAATATCATCATTTTGCTTTTACTCAGATTTAGAGATAATTTATTTTGTTTGAACCACTTATTGACACTTTTGAGTTCCAAGTTAACAATCCGACACAGTTGCTGTAAGTCGTCACCTGATGCAAAAATATTTGTATCATCAGCAAACAAGATAAATTTAAGTACTTGAGACGTTTTACAAATGTCGTTAATGTACATGTTAAACAATTTTGGGCCCAGAATGGAACCTTGAGGTAAACCACACACAATTTGTCGACAACTCGACTGATAATCACCTATTTTCACACATTGTTTTCTATTTTTTAAATAACTGGTAACCCACTGTAGAGCTACCCCCCTAATCCCATAATGTTCTAGTTTATTAATTAGTATATCATAGTTTATTGTATCAAACGCTTTACTCAGGTCAATAAATAACCCTATTGCATATTTCTTGTTATCTACAGCATTAGTTATTTCTTCAATTATATCAAAGAGAGCGTGTGAAGTTGAGTGATTATTCCTAAAACCAAACTGATTGTCCGAGAGTAAATTACACCTTTCAATAAAGCTGTCAAGTCTAGAGTTATAAACCTTCTCTAAGATTTTTGAGAATTGCGGTAAAAGGGAAACAGGCCTGTAGTTTGTGAAGAGATGTTTATCTCCTGCCTTGAACAAAGGAATTACTTTTGCTACTTTCATACTTTCAGGAAATTGTCCAGTTTGCAGCGATAGGTTACAGATGTATGTTAACGGCTTAGAGATACTTTCAATAACACTTTTTAAAGTTTTCATATCCATGTCATAATAATCTGTCGAGGTTTTATTTTTACACCCTTTAACAATGTCCAGTATCTCCTTTTCCTCCACAGGTTTGAGGAACATGGACAGAGGATTTGTGTCTATCAGTTCACAATTATAGTTCTCAACATTTGCAATTTTTGCAGCAAGATTCGGTCCAACATCTACAAAGAATTTATTAAATGTATCGACTACTTCATTCATATTATTTAAAGTATTATCCTCATCTTTGAAATATTTTGGATAATTAATTGTTCTCGGTTTATTTCTAATTATACTATTTAAGATATTCCATAAACCTTTAATATTATTCTTATTGCTATCTAACAATTTATTATAATAATCCTGTTTACATTTTCTAATGATACCTGTCAGTTTATTTTTATATTTCTTATATTTATCCTCAGCTTCTTTTGTTCTATCATTTACAAATTTTTTGTAGAGTGAATTTTTTTTCTTGCATGCATTTAGTAATCCCTTAGACATCCATGGGGTTTCTTTACCCTTTCTGTTTTACAATATTTTTTCATTGGGCAATTTTTGTCATATACTTTATGAAATATTCGCGTAAACTCATCATATGCCTTATTAGTATCATTCTCTCTGTATACAATACTCCAGTGTTGAGCTAATAGTTCCTTTTTAAATGCATCAATAGTTTTTTCTGTTTTTACCCTTCTAAACCAATAAATGTTTTCATCATTAATATTTAAATATCCATTTTTGTACAATACAAAAACTGGCAGGTGATCACTAATATCATTTATCATTAAACCACTGACTGTATCACTATCTATTTCATTTGAGAAAATGTTATCAATCAAAGTCGCACTGTGGGTTGTGATTCTACTCGGTTTAGTTATTAGAGGAAACAGACCTATACTAAATAAAGTATTTATAAATTCATCCGTCTTTTTATGTTTATATGGATTTAACAGATCGATGTTAAGGTCTCCCCCCACAAACATGACTTTATGATTTAAACCTGAAAAGTGCTCCTCCATCCAATTAGAAAAAACCTCTATATCAGAGCCAGGTGTTCTATAAATACAACTTACAATAATATTTTTCTTTTTTTGCCTTGTAATTTCTACAGTAAGGCATTCAAGTGCATCATCCACTGCCATAGTCTTATTTTCCATTACTTTATAACTATAGTTGGAGTCTACAAACATAGCTACTCCCCCACCATGCTTGTTTCTTCTGTTCATACTTATAAATTCATAACCATCAATAGAAAACTCAATTTCTCTGTCATTATTAATCCATGTTTCTGTGATTAAAATTACACTAAATGGTTTAGAAAACTGTTTTAAGAAGCTTTTGATGTGGTTAAAGTTTGCATAGAGGCTTCGACTATTGAAATGGATTACAGTGAATGCCTTAATGTTCTTAAGTTTACTATTGTAAAGATCCTCTGTATAATATTGACAGTCATTAGTAGCTCTGGTAAAGAAGTTATTTTCAGGGTCGATGTCGATCTCAGTGTTCTGTAAGTCATATTGTGATAATGTAAAATCCTGGTTATTTGCTTCAGCAATTCTCCTTAATGAAAGGTCCAAGTCGATGCTTCCTATAGAACTATATCTATTACAGGACATGTGAAATTATGTGCTTTTACATACCAAAATCCATACGCTTTTCCCGGTGTTTATACTTGATTTGGTGTACTGGTGCGCGGACGTACAATGAGTTTGTCATAGCGCAGGAAGGCAATCTCCCCCCTTTCCCTGGCAGCTCTCAGCTCCGGCATCAGTTCTTTTCGCTTCCTTTTGATGGATTCCGTGTAGTCCTCGTTTATGAAGATTTTGGTCCCTTTGAGGTGTTTAGCGCGCTGCAGGATTGCTTCACGATCCTTCCAACGCAGCAGTCTGGCGATGATGGGTCTCGGCCAGTCTCTCCCGCCGTCGGGTTTCCCTACGCGGTGGGCTCTCTCCACCTCCACCGGGTGTTGTAGTTGTAGCTTCTCCCTCAGTAGTGTTTTAACTTTCTCCTCTGCGTCGGCCCAGGTCTCCCCAGGCGTCTCCAACACTCCCTCAAAGACCAGGTTGTTTCTACGGCTCTGTCCCTCCAGATACTCCAGTTTGTCCGTGATAATATGCAGATTGTCACATACTTTATAAAAATCGTTTTGTATTGTGTTTGTGCGCTCAGTGAGTTTCAATGTTCCTTCTTTCAGAGTGTCCACCTCACCTTGTGTGAACTGTAGGCTTGTTTTTAGCTCTTGAATGTCCTTTATCTGTGAATCCATTCGGGTGTTTGTTGCTTCCATGATGATTTTAATGAATCCCTTGAAGTTCTCCTGTTGTTGTTGTATTATTTCCCTGAACATGTCCCTTTGCTGCTCCATGAGTTCCGTGACTCGACTGAGGCTCACGTAATCCTCATCCGCCGCCGAATCTGGCAGTTGCTTCGTCTCTGTTTTGTCGGTTTAGGCATTTTGCTCTCCCTCAACAGGACTCCGCAAAAATGTTAGCTGCCTCACTGCTCACACTGCTCACCAAGACTCATGTCTGGAGATATTTTTTCTTAAATTCATGCAGTTCTTATATTTGAAGAGTCTAGTTGCGCTAGCCTAGAGCAAGGCTAAAGCAGTTCTATGGTAAACGCTAGCCCGCATTAAAAAACAGTCTGGCGCACTCCACAGTGCACCTGAGGTAAATCACTTATAACGCCAGACTAACGATATAAATGTCTGTGTCGATAGGTTAATTTTAACCATTTTGCATTTAAAATAACTTATATTTGAGCGGCATCAGCTTCGTGGCTGTAAGCTAAGGCAGCGGCGGAGTGATCTGCAAGAAAATAGTCCCTCAAAATGTGGTAATTCATGTGATATAAGGTCAGTTTTATTTTAAAAATTATTCTATTAACACAGACATTTATATGGTTAGTCTGGTGTTATAAGTGATTTACCTCAGGTGCACTGTGGAGTGAGTCAGACTGTTTTTTAATGCAGGCTAGCGTTTACCATAGAACTGCTTTAGCCTTGCTCTAGGCTAGCGCAACGAGACTCTTCAAATATAAGAACTGCATGAATTTAAGAAAAAAATATCTCCAGACATCAACAACGCTCTGGATAACTAGGAAATGAGGCCCTATGTCAAAAATCCCGAAGTATCCCTTTAAGCTTGTTTGAATGGTGCTGGAAACTTTATATTTTGTGCTGTCTAATAACTGACGTCCTAGCGATGTATCAGTAAATATGTGTTTACTGAAAGACCCATACTGAATGCAAATCATGCAACACGACGATATGCGTCCATAGCAATGATCAGCATGGCGCTCCAATCCACGAATGTGACATGACATCACAAGTTTTTAACGCTTAGCGACGATTCAAATTACAATTTTGATTTGATTATTTATTTGGAACATGTGAGCAACACAATGCACCTCTACAGAACAAAGCATAAAGGCTGTTACAAATAAAGCAAACTTGTGAATTCTCTGTGGTTGAAAGCCAAGTACAGTATACAAATGCACATGTCCAAAAAGGAGTGGGGAGAGGTTTCACTTATTTAACCCCACCCCTATTCCAAACACAATTAATAACATCAAATTCCTGTTCCTATATCAAGTTTCTCAAAACTCAAAGAAAACATATAAATTATTATAATACTAATGGTAAACTAATTGTTGAAAAATGAAAAAGAAAACACACACGAGAACAAATAACTTAGTTCCGTCTTCTCATATTTCATTAATAATAACGTGCACATTTTTGAAAATCTGAATTAAAATAATTTCATAATTTGGCACCGGAAACACAAAAACTTTCATAGTTGATTTGAAGTTTTGTATTGTAAATTTATGGTCATCAGCCCCTGAGCCTGCACACATTTTGTTATGTGAGAAAATGTTTTTTCTGCTGTACTCTGAACATTATTTGGGCTGTTTGATAATCTACAAGGTCAGTACATTTCATGGACTTGATTCCAAGAACAGCTTGTTGGTGTGATCAAGATAACCGGATTTGGTGATAATTCTTAAGGATTTTTTGTAGACTAATTATCAGTAAACCAGTAAATTTAATTAAGTTGAATATACTGTCATGTGGAGTCATTATCTAGTTACCTTAAACATAGACTTTTGAAAGTTGTTGCATAATCTCCAGACACAAACTTGGCAGAACAGTCAGCTACAGAAATAACAACTTTTCTGCTCTAGATGGGTTACATTTCATCTAGTTTTCCTGTCACTTCACGGCTCCATTAACAACCTCCAAAAGCTCCGCAGCCAATGCTCTCATTTACATTCACAGAAAAGAAACCGCTCCGACAAAAGATTCAGGTTGCATTACTGAATAAATTGCCTATCCCAAAAGAGACAGCAGACTCCCAAAACATCAGACATTGAATTTTACAAAATGGCTCGCTTCTCACCTGTAATTTGTCCTCTGGAACTTTCAGCCAGTGGTTGAATGCTTGGGAAAGCTTGCTCCGCACCTGTTTACCTAAAAAGAAAAAAACAACAACAAACTTTGATTTTAATAAGTGAAATGAATGCTGACAGCTAACAAACAACCTTTAATGACTCCATCAGCTCTAATAAATGGGATATTATGGCCATGGTTTGCAATGATTAGTGCAGTTTCAAAAGGATAGTAACACAGATGGTGGGTGTGAGCTAAACGTTCATGGCCAAACAGATGCTGCAACAAATATGTAATTTTCTCCCTTACTGCATGTCTTATTGTTGTAATGCCAGCCAGGATAATAATAGGTGAGTGAAATTGTATTCATCTGCACAGATAAGAAAGCGCTATGCATCCAACTCTTTTGCAAGTCCAACGAGGCTGATAGCAAACAGCTCTAAACTGATTTGAAAATATTGGCTCATCTGCATGTGCAGCGGAATTCTGATGAGGGAGAACCTTTGACAGCAGCAGTATTTAACGCAAATGGTGACACAACACCGCAGAGGGAATCTAGTTAAAAGTTTCTAGCTGTATTTTAAGTTAAGTCACAACTGTCTTTGAGTGCTCTGGTAAGGCATAAATAATAGCTTTATTGTCACAATATTCTCAAACGTCTTTGGGCTTAAGTTATCTAAATTACTTTCTGTGCAATAGTTTAATGTGCAGTGGGCAATACAAACTATCCATGCGCTTGCCCTTTTGATAAACAAAAACAAAGCACAAGATAAAGATGGGAATCCACATCACTTAAAATGGTGAGGGTCTAGCCAAGTATTGGCACTTTCACTATATTAGATACACCAAGATAAATACCAAGTATTACAGTATCTTTGACACAAACCAGAAATCTATCATAGTCTTTTACAGCAGGGAGCATAATTTGTGCTTCCCTATGACACCCAAAGTATCAACAAGCTGAAACCCTCAGGGCTTGTCCTATTTACCCAAATAAGAAGATTGAGCTTTCATTTGAGCACTGAATTAAATTGACCAATCTGAAGACATTAATATTTCTGGACCGTGACAACTCAATCAGCAGTTAGCGTTCAGTGACAGACTATTGAACTCTCCCTTTATTTCATTTTACAACCATGTAATTAAACAGTAGGACAATGTGATTTCAGCTAAACCATGTGATTTTGACCATGGGTGAGTGAACATAGTACATTATTAGCTCCAACACACTGTAATTAGAGATTCTGGTCACTAATTAACTGCGAACGATCAAAAAACCCTTGTGTTACATAATCAAGCTACACATAGGATTTTGCTGAAGTTTAGGTTAACTGTGACTGGTTCTTGGCATTACACTAATTAAAATACATAATTTTGTATTTATTTATTTGATCGGGACAGTATACGTTAATGAACATACATGGATCCATGCATGTAAACAAACCACGCTGGATTAGCCTTAGGCTGTGTTCACACCAAACGCCTCCGGCGCTTCCAAAGCGTCAGGTTTACATTGAAAATAAATGGGGGACGCGCCTCCGGGAGCGTCGAGAGGCCCCGCGGCGCGTGACGCGCCTCCTGTGCAGCGCGTTTTGAAGATTTTCGCGCCTCGGCCGCTTGGGCGCGTGACGCGCCTCCAAAGCGGCCGACGCTAGAGTTGGGATTGTTGAACTTTTTCGAGAAATTCGCGAGCGTCGACCAATCAGGAGCTTTCTCCAACAGTGACGTACGCTGTAGCTGGGCCACCGTCGGTCTGGGGCAGATCCTCTGCCGGCCCGCAGATGTAAACAGTCATGGAGGATTATCCTGTTGTGAACTGGGGCTACAGCAGCTCTGGGACTTTTACAAAGACATACATCAGTGTTTCATTTACCTAAACACCCAGGATTAAAAGCGGCAACAAGAAAACTTATTTGAGTGGTTGGATCTGCGCTGGGAATGTGTTTGGGACTTGATGATGCACAGAGCATTCCCAAAGTGCTACAAGCCAATCGATGTGAAAACGAGAAATATGCACGAATAAAGTCTATTAAGCCCCATCTACATAAAGCAACCGTGTAACAATGATCACACACTGATTCAGGCTTGTTGATTTTTAAGTTTATTGCTCACATTTTCTCTACAACGGGCCATAGTTTTCTCCCCGAGTTAGCTTCGCATAGAAATACATTATTTCTATGCTAGCCGCTTAGCAGCAAACAGATAGCTCTCATTGACCCCCTTGAAAACAAGTATTATGCACTAATCACGTCAATAAAGCCCTCAACTACACAGAACAGCCTTTATGATGGTCACACATGAGATGGGCTTGACGCATTTGTGGTTTATTGCACACACTTTTTTTTTTTATCAACAATGAGCTGTATGCGGTCGCAAAAAGCTAACCGGGCTAACCTAGCTTATAGCCACTTGCCACCAATGTCCTTCAACCGTATGGGCTGGATATGAGCTTAAATACTGGGGAGATCCTGCGTAGACCATGGGGAATAGTTAAAGATCCATAAGACATGGCAGGAGCAAAGAGGGAGACTACAGTAGTTAGCTCCGAACAACTGTAGTTTTCAGGCACGAGCTGTTTCCAAGATGGCTACGAACAGACTCTGAGTTGACGCGCGGCCAGGGCGTCTTGCCGCTCTGTGACATTTGTGACAAGCGTCTGACTTCAGTAAGCACAAGCGTCCAACTACGGACTTGAGGCGCGTCTTTGACGCCCAAGAGGCGTTCGGTCTGAACACGGCATTAGGCTAATTTCCATCTGTTGTCCCCAACACACACTCTCAAACACACTCTCATTCATCCTGACCTATTGTACATGCTTTAGTGGTAGGGAAAGTAGAGTGCCCGGAGGAAACATACGCAGACACGGGGAGAACATGCAAACTCCACACAGAAAGGCCCCGTCCAGGTGGGAATCGAACCTGGGACCTTTTAGTAGTGAGAAACGGGCGCCAACCACTGCACCACTGTGCCACCTCCTTTGTAAGTGGGGAAATGGCTATTTAACACCTTTTTGCTTTATATTTTTCATATGCATTTAAAAAAATGCTACAATAGGATTTTTTCACTGACAGTAGAGTCAATTTAATAGATTACTTCATAGATTTCATGTAACAGGGCTGGCAAATACTAGAATACATCGCAACACATTTTTGGACCGCTATCCTCATCAGGTGCATGTTTCAGAACTGTCTGAAGCACCGTTAACGATCATGAGATAGAAATCACTCAGAAACCATTAGTGAGACACTTTGTTGATTTGGCCCTCCTAAAGGAGGGGTAAAGTGTAAGGCTGGACATAACATTGCGATTTGGATCGCAATACTTTTTGCTGCAATACCAAGTATCGATACTTTGTTACATTTTGTGTTAATGCACTTTTCAATCTTAACACTTTAATAAAAGTCAAATGGCATGTGGTTTATAAACTTTGGACACATGACTTTTTACACATTTTAACGTTATTTTAAAGGTGAACGTATTATTATCATTATCACTTATCATATTTACTTACTGTATCGCAATACGTATCAGATCGGCCCCTGAGTGTCGTGATACGTATCGGATTGTGACAAAAGTGTATTGTCCCAGCCCTAGCAAATTGTATTGTCAATATTTCATAAACATGACCAATTTGTGTCCTTAGTTATGAGGTAGGCATGTTTTGGTTGTCTCACAAAATATGTAGTCTATTCCATGTTTATTTTTGTATATTTGTCTAGAAGTTACGTGAGCATCCTCTTGAATGTTGACATGGTTACAAAACCCGCAACAGAATGCAAAGTGCAGCCACTGATAATATCATTGAGATATTCATGACAAAAGGAAGATCCACAAATATTGACAAAGCTCATATTCTATTATACAGTATTGTTCTGTCAATGTGCATCTGTGTTTTACACTCTCCCACTGTAGCAGAAGCAGAAGAGATGACAAACCTGGGAGTTGCAGCAGGTATTTGTACGGCTCCAGGAGAATACGCTCTGAGGCTGCTTCCGTGTTTTTGTCCATTTTTCTGCAGTTCAGTCAAACCTTTTGAAAACACAAGTTATACAAATAATGTTATATTGTTAAATAAACTAAATTACTGTAAGCATTTGGTTTAAAATCAGATATCGCCAGTAATGCTGGCTTTGACCATTTTTCTTTTAGGCTACTGTCAAGCTTAAAAACTAATTGTTTAAGGAAGTAATTTTATGCACATCAATAGTAGTAAATAGTTTGAACAATACCTACACTGATGAGTGCAAGACATTATTAATGTGAGCCCATTGACACTTAAAATAGTCAGCTTGTAAACAATTCTACCATTTCAGAGAAAAACACAAGGTTAATAGTTTTGTGGTGCAGTGCTGTGTGCACTGTGAAATCCCTAAGTACATGGTGACACACAGATTACATGACAGGGTGAGTTACAATAATTATATTGCTGATGAGTCACCAGTAAGTATGCCTGGGATCAGTAAGAGAAATGTCATTGTCATGTAATAAAATGTGAATAAGAATAGATTTTTTAAATGTGATAATTTCAAGAAGCTCTGAATCTGTCCAAGTATGCTGAAGAAAATTTCCAGTAGATTAAGCAACTAAATTGAAATGGTTAAAGATGTAAGGATGATGTCAAGTAAGTGACATACAGGTGTAAAATAAAATTTAACAATGTTGGATTTTATAATAAAAACATGTAACTTAGAGGTTTTAGGATTGACAAAATATTGCCATAAAAGCTAAAGAGCTAGTATTTTCATGTACTGTAATGTGGTTTACTTGACTCCACCCACCTGCACTGCTGCCTGTCAGCTGCTGTCACCCAGTCCGATGTTTTTGTTAGCCACGTTTGCTAACTAGCATGAGACATCACAAATGGCCGACAGACACCGCCACATGAGGTGCCAGCCCTTTAACAACGCCTTTAAATTCAATCCAATAAGGCACGGTACGTCACTAGTGGACCAATGTTCTATATAATTTCAACAATTAACAAAAAGCCAGATAACTCTATGCTTGGGTAAGCTACATCCGCTCACGCTACCACACACACACTGCTCAAATGAGTTAGCTTAAATGCTACATTTACGTGCGGGCTTACAACACTGCGCATGCGTCGAACTTGGGCGCTGTCGCTCATCTGAGGCGCTTGAATTTCCCTCACCTAATCTCCCGAGCGGATCTCATTGACTATACATTCAGCTGACCAGTCTTGATCGGTCTGCCCGGTTGCCCAAATCGAGCACATTTGGGTATGTTAGGTTTCTGGGTATTGTAGTTTTTTTTTTTTTTTTAGCAACAAGCGCCTCTCGTGAGATAACCATCCAATCGTGCACCTCCTTTCGCCTTCCCTCAGATCATTTTCTCTCTAGCAGCAAATCATACGCGCATATGTCATGTTGGCTCCTGTTTCATCCAATGGAGGGGCATTATACGGATGGAGGCGGGTGTAGTGTAGCCGTCAATCATCTCCGTGAGGCGGGGAAAGGATCACAGAGCAGGGGCTGAAAAAGCAACTCTCAACAAGAGCTCTGCGAAGCGACTTTTACCCATCCGCATCCAACACCAACGAGGGGCAACCAAACGACGCTAAAACCTGCCTGCTTTCTTACATAAATGTTCCTATGGATTACCACTGCTCTTTTATCGAACCGTAGGAGTATTTCTCAAATTGACAGCAGAGGTAAGTCCGCTTTCCTTTGCAAAAATCCGTCGCTAGAGTGCATTTTCTCTCGCTCGTTGGCCAACCTTGACGCCGCTAACTTGTTTTAACTGACGGTGGTGTGTTTTGATCGCTCTCGGGAATGAATGGGTCGGGCTGGGACACGGAAATACACGGTTTATGTACAGTGTTTGGTCGGATCCATTACAAAACACGCCGTGGGCAATCTGGAGGGCATATGGTAAGGTGCTGAATAGTTTCAAGCCTGGACAGTCGGTGTGTTGTTGAGCGGAGGAATCCTCGCGAAGCCGTCGAGCAGCGTCTGTCACGGTGCACGGATGCTTGGCGAAAAAAAAAAGTGATATTTCGAGCTGATTTTCGACCGCACTCGCGTAGACAAGCTAATGGATGCCACGGAGAGCGACTAAACGGTGTAGTTAACAGGTAAACTGCGTTGTCAGGCGTTTCTTTTGTGCCCCTCGGTCGCTATCTGGGTTGACCAGTGTGGGCTGGTCATGATGTGTTGCCCCTCCGATCACTCTCCGCTAGTACACGGCTACACTGAGATCGTGTGCATGGGCGACGCGAGGAAAAAAGTCTTTTCAAGCCATCTGCGGAGCGAGACTAGTATTTCTCTAATTTAGTGCATGCGTGGCTCGTGTTTTTGTCCATTTCCGTGACTTGCTGCACAGTCGATGTCACGGTGAATGGATAGAAATGATCGCCGAAGCGGGTTAAAGGCGCTTGCTGGTTTATCTCACCGAGCTGGCGAAACGCAGAGGTATGGGGTCGTGTTGCTGATATTATTGTGTTGCTGGTGGTGCTCGGTCACTCACTCATTCACTCATTCACTCACTCTGGAAATTGTCTGGGGCGGGTGACATTGTATATTTGTATCCTCCGCGATCGGGAGGCTCCAGCAGCAGCAGCAGCAGCACGGGCTCACTCGCTCACACTCCGACCTTGCCTTTTGTTTGCACAATAAAATCTCGCACTAATGCCTTGTGTAGCAGAGTTTCCACGGGTGTTTGGCGCGGCTTGACCTTGTTGCGAAGCGTTTGGTCGACGTGTTTCTTTGTCAAAGCGAGGCGCGCAGCGCATGCACTCTGTCCGCGAACAGTCAGCGAAATGCCTGAGCTCGTCCATTTAAGAAGCAGGGAAGTGGGGAACATTTTGTATTGAGGGAAAGTGACTTGAATTCAGATCGCAGCGCTTGTTGCGACTTTGTTAGCGCGACAGTCCCCCCAACCTATGACAGGTTAATAAGTGCCGTCGTGGTGGCTGTCCTTAAGCACTGTCGTTGCCGCTCTATTTTTTTTTTTTTTTTGCTGTCGAGTGCACTCCGACTCCGCAGAGACAAGGGACGCGAGCGAAGCGCAAAAGACACGACTCTCTGAACGCTGTTTCCCCGTGCCCCGCGGCTCCAAGTCCACCGCACAGCCATGCCTCTGGGCCGGGCAGGTGAATTACCAACATAGTTAAAGCTGTTTGAAGCCCTTTGAGGCGAACTGTTCTCGTTTCAGCCCGCTGTCAGCGAGAGAAATGGCGTCATCATCCTCTCTGCTGTAGTGTTGCTATACTCAGCGCAGCGCAAGCAGACACACCACGCCGTAAAGGACTCTACGCGGTCCTGTCCTCTCCACCGCGTCCTAAGCTGTGTTATTACACCCGTGCTTTTGTCTGCTGTTGAGTCGAGTGGGTGCGGGTTCGTTTTTCTGGCACTGTGGCTACTTCTCGTGTTTGCTTGTCCCCCTGTGGCCACAAGCAAAGTCTGCTGCTGCTGCTGCTGGCCGATCGAGTGACTGGCCGACTACAGTACACTGGGCATTACATAAACGGCTTTAGGGCTGTGCGAATGAGAGTGCCTGCCACCCTTTACTTTGCAACAACACGGATCTGTTCATGGGAATGTGTCACGAAATCTTAATCGCCTAATAGCGGGTGTACTTATGTCTGCTTTCACGCCTGCCCCAAGTCCCGCAACAGACAGTCCATCAATGCACACATAATCTATTATAAAACGCTAAGAGAAGATCCCCCATGTGCACGCGGTGTGGTTTTTGTTAGGCGGAGCTGTCCTAGCGATGTTCAGCGAAGTGTGCGCCTGGAGAGCACCAGCACTGTAGCAGAAAAAAGTGATGTCATCTTATGATACCTGTGTCTTGTTGTGGCAGACTCAACTTGGTCGCAACCACTCCTAACTTCTTCACCTTTCGTTCCCCCCGCAGATTCGAGGCACTGGGCACCTAGAGGACTCATAGAGAGATGAAGGTATGTGTCTTTTATATAAAGTGTTAACACATTTTGTCAGCCGGTCATGCTTTGCAATGCCCAGACTAGTCCCATCATTCACTCCATGTCTATTTCGGTTTTGTTCACAACACAATGGGACAAGTGTTTTGGAGGCTGGCCAAAGTAATGTATTCATTTTGATAAGCGTGATACTGAGCTTCTAGTGGCTTCAGCTGAATATATTTTGACAAATGTAATTTTGTGCTTTGTTATTAGATTATATGCCAAGATAGATTGATAACGTCTATTGTACATCGGTGCTACAGCTAATTGTTAAACCGTGAAAATATGTGCATGATGGTAAATAAGCTGTTGTAATATTGTGTAGCAGTATCCACTGGGGAGACTGTGTAGACATGAGGAATTTGCTGCGGATCACGGTTGTGTTGTGCCTCTAGGCTGTTACCTCCTGTCCTGCCTGTCATTTGTTGCTATGAGAGTCATGTGTTGAGCACAGGCAGCATGCGTGTTTCACTTTTACACAATACAGTGGCTTTCTGAGCACATTTATAGACATCAGTATTACATATGCTGGAATTACAGGATATCGGCAGAACAGGTGGGACACAACAGCACTTCGAGATTGTAGGCAAGAGTCGGACAAATGAGAGGCTGCTCTAGTAATGATTTGTTGTTTTGAGGCTAATGGTGCTGCGCTTATTGTGGTTAATTAAACTATACCACTGCTTGTTAATAGACATCTAAGGAGTAGACTAAAGGATCCAATTAATGTAACCAGGAGTTGGAACACACTCAGTCTGCAAACATGCACAACATGTAGACGACAACTTCCGAAGACACGGACTGCTTAAGCATTCAAACTGCTGCTTCCCTAAGGTTGCTTATGCATTCGATATGTAGTCTTTAGTATTTACCAGCGACAATGTTGTTTTAAGATGGTCACATTAACTTCTTATAAAAAAATATATCACCTTTTTTCCCTCCATGCTTGGGGTATATTTGTTTAACTTGGACTTTTATGGAATGATCAATGTGGCCCAAAACAGTGGTTCTTAACTGGTGGTTCAGGACCCAGACGTTTTGTTTTTGTCATCTCATGTTCAATGCTGCCTTTAATGTGAGGAGGAAATGCTGTTGTTGTTATGATATACTACAACAATCTTAAAGATTGTAATTAGGGCTGAAAGATATAATTAATGGTGTTTCTCCCCACAATTAAGGACATGTACTCCACCCGTCTTACCCGCAAAGCTGTCCGAATCACCAGGGACCCTACGCACCCGTCACACAGTCTCTTCAAGGTAATGCTTTCAGGGAGGGCCAGGTCCAGTCGACTTAAGAACCGTTTCATACACTAGGCCATCGGGAAGCTGAACTCCCTGCCCTCCCTTCCGCCCCTTTTCCCCCACCCCGCTCCACAATCAAGGATGAGAGAAATATAATTTCAAATCATTCACACGGTTTAACAAATAAAAAATCTTGAATATTGTTATTGTATCGATATCGAGATATGGACATTCAAGACTGCACACTTTTATATTAAGAGTTTTTTTTTCTGAAAAATGCTTGGTTTTCACTGAACCCGTAGTTATATCGTATCGATATAGAGATATCTGGCATATCGTTCAGCCCTAATAGTAATCTCTATTTTTTGTATAATACTTTTTATTATTTTTATGTATTTGTGTCCTGGCTTGTCACGTTGAAAGCGGTCCTTGAAACTTCACTAGTTGAGAACCACTGGACTAAAATATAAAGCTTGAAAATAATAACTTATTATTGCAAATCAGCAATTAGTTTAAGACTATTTTAATGTCCGACACAACAATCTGTGCCACTACTGACAAATTATCCTGTAAAAGATTACAGTTGTACGCACTTTGAAATACTAATTGAACTAAGGCAGACTTATTGCAAAGCGACTGATGTTCCATTGTTTTGCAGCTGTTTCATCAATGGCTTAGTCTTGCTTTTGAATGAACACAGCCTTGAATAGTGTCTCCTCTTAAAAGCATCTCAGTTGGCCAGTGTTCAGATATGCGCACTGTTCACTTTCTCAGACTGCAGATCCAGCTTACATAATAAATGTGGCACAGAGAAAATTCTGATTGTTTGAGTGCATATCAAAATGGAGAGCGTTTTTAGACACAGGCTACAGAAACACATGCTGCACCTTGGGCTAACTTGGCTGCCTGTGCTCCTGCGAGTGTCTAGTTGAATAAATCCTAATATGTAAAGTGTACGAAAAGTGCTACTGGGTCATTACATGGAGTCTGTATTAGATGATGCTCATTATGCTACTTTTCCCTTATTTTCATATTTGCTGACACTGACAGTTCGCCTTGTGTGTCTGCGGTGACTTTTAGCAGTTGTGCTGTTTTGAGGAAGCATCTGCTCAATCTGTTGACTAATTCCTGATGTTAAGCTCTTAATGCTACTTTAATTTATATACATCTACTGTTTCTTTGCAAGCCCCACCACTAACAGTTATGTCTTCTGTTACAGTGGAGTAGAAACTTGATTTGTAGAATTCACCAATATTAAACTTGTTTATACTTTTGTGTTTAAAGTAATTACAGGATTTGGAGATTACTATGGGTTGTTTGTAATTAATAGTTATACAACCCAATTGTTATCTGAGCTTTATCAATATTTACACAGCGATAAATAAATACATTTGAATTAAAAGAAAAGTTGCACTGCACTTGGCTCCATAAAGGGTCATAGTTTGAACACAGACTCTGAAATGCCCTGTACCTCAGTCATTCCGCCAAAACGGTGCCTTTTTGTCCCAAGGAAATAAACAGCCACAAAATGGCAACACACAACCAGTTATTGAAAGACAACCATCACATAATTATTTTTTTTGTAATATGTAATAGTTTTGAAACATTCAATACAAACAATCCAAAAATAAAATGTTCATAAAAGTGTTTTTTGGCCTGTGAATTTTCATCTTTAATTGGGTATAAAATGTGTAACTTGTAGCTAAAGCTACAAAAGAATCAATTACATTGTCCACTAAGAGATCTCATTATTTTACTGTAGTAAATAAAGTATTAAAATCGTATTTCTTATGAAACATTTGCAGTTTTATGTGTGTCTCCCTAACTTTGTCATTCCTGTCACCAAACTACAACAACTCTCCACATATTAATGGTACAGTCCAATGACATCACAATCAAGAAGTTGTTTTATTCAGAAGAGACTTTCCCACGATCTAAACCAATCAGTGACTTTCTCTCTTCTACATTTTACTCTATGAACTGTTTGTGGACATTTGGAGAGGGGGGGATAATATGTCACGTCATTCCTGTTACCAATTTTTAATGTGTAAATCCAAGTATGTTTCTGTTCTAACTTATTTAATCAATCTACAAGAAAAGTAGTTTCAGTGGGTACAGCATGTGCTTCTGTGCTAGTTAGCATTAGCCTGCAATTATCAAATTGGTCAAATTTAGTCATTCCTGTTACTATTCTGAGGAAGAGAAATAGGAAAAATCCATTAAAATAATGAAAGAGACTGAAATGGCCCCCATACATTTGTCAACCTAAACATATTCCAATTCAAAACATAAAAACTGTTTTGGGCGGTTTTAAAGCTGAAAAGGCACCGATTTGACACAATGGAAAGGGGAGTGATAAAAGTTTAAACTGTTAGTTGTTCATTCCTAACTTTCCTAACACATTTCTAACTATTACTGGATATTGCCAAAACTTAATGATTATGAAACATACTCCAACATCCCAATTCTTCACTAGCCTGGCATCCAGAATGATACCCCTCTGTATATTTTATACACGAGGATATCAGTCTGGGCAGGGCACTCACTTTTGCCGCTGCTGCCTGTGACAAAGTGAGTTTGTCCCAGTATTTATTTTGGACACTTTGTTTCATTTGCCATATCCATCAGCTAACAATAACCCACCTGATTCATTAATTTGTTTTAAATTAATGATTACACTTCACATTGTCAGTTTAAAACTTTGTTTATTTGTATACAAACTTACCTGTACCAGATGGTTGGAACAAAGGGAAGGTGTGGTCTTTGTCGGCCATTTTAAAAGCGTAGGCTAAACCATGTGGCAGGGGGGAAACTGGTTTAAACTTTGCTTTGTGTATGATTTTGGTTTCTATTTTGTCTTTATTCATTTGATTTGAACACTTATCATTTGTGGACTAAACACCAACTTTATGTTAAAACTTGCCAGCTAAACTTATTGTTTGAACTTACCCATCAAGCTAATGGTACTTACCTGTGGGAGGTCCTTTCCCCATTAGAGGTATAAAAGCTGACCGTTTGTAGTCACAGGAAAATGCCATTTTGTTCAGGCGTGTGACCTGTGTCACGGAGAAGTTCCTTTTGTGTGGAGAATACATTTTCCCCACACTGCCAAACTCAAACGAGCCTGTGCAATCAGGATAGTGTTGGTCGCAAGCACCAAAGTCCCTTCAATAATAATTTATGCGCGGCACATGGGAGAGCGAGAGCTTTTTGTCTAATCAGCGGTAAATTACCAAAAACATATCCACAGTAGGTGCATTTTGTGATTCATAATTCTGTTTGAATATATATTAATGCCGCTGACTGCCCTTCGCTGATTGGTTTACTCTGCTTCCTGTTTGCTTGCGTATGCTCCGTTGTGGAAATCAAGTTGATGCGGACTCTTACCAGATTCAATCGCTGGTACAACGGCTAGTCTGGAATTTTCCAGGCAGATTATATAAACACTTTCAGGAAAAGAAATCTAAGCTTTACTGTCACAATAATAAGAACAACAAGCCTGCCTGTTCACAATCGATAGAAAAAAAAGACTTTTTTGATGCACATTATCAGAAACGTCTCTTACAATAAACTGAAGGAGAACACACACAAAAACCTGCAGAGCCTTTTAAATCACTTTTGTTTAATGATAATATCTATAATTAATTTATAGATCAATCATTGTCCCTACCCACAGTGCTAGTAAACTCTTCCCATAGTCAAAGCTGCCCTGGGGCTGACTGACAGATGAAGAAAAGCATTGTTCTCTAAAAGTTAACAGCCTCTCTGCATGGTCCGCAGTGTTGAGAAAGAGCCCTTTGGCAGCCACATGCCAACACATTTCTCATGGTCTTAAATGGCATTAGACAAGTCAATGACATAAATGAATCATTTGTTATGGCACAAGAGCAGCAGCTTGTCTCCAGGACTCAGCCAAACCTGAGTTACTGTATTACCACTACATTATCTATGCCGGCTCTTTCATATAAATAGATGCTAATTACACTCTTTATTGAATCGTCCCAGTTTTGCACAGGAACAAGTGCATGATCAAAGTTAAGTGTGCTGAAGTTCATTCTGCTCTAGTTTAAAGGCAGGTTTGCGCAGCGGTCACTGGATGGAGGTGAGTGTTGTGGACAAAGAGGTGATTGAAGGGGATTACTGGACGTGTGAGCTGCACCGTAATGGACCTTAATTCTTTCCCGTGTGCCCCTTGTGTTCTCTTGTTCATGAGCTTGTCACAGATGCAACAATGTACTGTGCAATGTTTGATTCATGTGTAATTATTATTCTTGTAAAGAGTAGTATCACTTTAAACAATACCAGTGCCGGAACAATAGATTACCCGGTGCCTCTGCTCCATTAATCAATAAATAGAGCTATAAATCAATATGATAACAACTATATGAACTAAAATAAAGTAATAATTTATAAATAATGGGGCACCCAAACAACTTTCTTTACTGCTGTCTCAGGATTTTAATGGGCAAGTTGCCGTTCTTACAGTTCCCACACCCCTTAGTTTCTTAAACCAGTGTCTTAAAAGTCTATTGCATATTTTCACCATCTATTTGCACCTTCTCTCTTAAAGTCGGAGAATACATGCAAAACTCAATCAGTGTCTGAGAAATGCACTCTAAGCAGCGGTAGCAGCTTATTTTGAGCTCACACTCTCTGGAGCTGGCTGTTAAATTTTTCATGACTGTAGTCTTTATCGAGTAGAAACTGATCGTGTTCGACGGTTGCCAGCATCACCCCTGTGTTTTCCTTTGCTGATTGTCAAAGCCCAGACGGCAACATTACCTGCTCGGTTTGACAAACATGACGACTGTTTATTAAATGTATACAGTCGTTTGTTTTTGATTCTGTCACCCACTCACTGTATATGAATCATCGGTGAATATAAACCTCATCTTTCACGTCCCTTTGCTGTATCTCTTATGTCAGCATTGAAATAATGCGGCAGCTGCTAATGTGGCACTTTTTGAAAAAAAAAAAGAGGTTCTGTGTATTTTGAGGCACAATTTTGTTGATTTATTCTGTTTCTTCTAAAATTGAAAGCCAGTTGAGAGTGGGTGTGGGAATGGTGTTGAGACTTGGGTATGAAATAAGAACTTTGAGTAGTGCACCTTTTGTGTGTGATTCATTTCGTTTGGACGCAAAAATGTAATCAACACTTTTTTTTTCTGATGCAAGATATCTAGTGCTACGGCCTATTGTACATGTAAAAACATGTACAATAGGCCAGTCTGAATGAGAGTGTGGTTGAGAGTGTGCATGGGGGACAACGGATACAAATTAGCCCAAGGATACAATCCGGTGTGGCTTGTTTACAAGCATGAGACCCATGTATGTTCATTAACATGCACAGTCCCGACCAAATAACCAATAAATACATTTTTCATACAACATAGTAGATTTCGCCAAGTTTTGCTACTTTACGTGTTTGTCAAAGTCTGTATTGTCTGACTTCTTTACAGCTGCAGGTGCATTCTGTCCTGTGCAAAAAACACATGTTCAATCAAGCACATGCTCCTGGAGAATATTTTCCACATCAACAGCTCTAAAGGAAATGCCAAAACACTGGTCTCTACTTCTTCTTTTTTCAAACTGGCCAGAGTCACGATGTCACTGCACACACACCTGGCGGTATTTATTTGCAGTTCGAGTCTGCTTCAGCCACTGCTTTGCACTGCTTTTGTTATGGTCTAACTTTTGCTTATTCCAACCTTATGGTTTTGAGTACACCAACTTTGGTCCTATTTTGTGGAGGTCTATAATGTTGTATTGCAATTTTAAACATATTGTGATTGAGATGAAATGAGCAAATTATGTTTTTAAAATCAAGATTCAGTTCACACTGCACATTTTCAGGAGCATTCAATTTTGAGAGAGGAGAGAAACCTGAAAATGCTAAAATAATATAAATTTCACAACGTGTTTGGAGACTGCAGGATTGGCTGATATGTGTTGTTTGCACAGAATACCAGTAAAGTAATTGCAGTCTTTGCTTACATTTGCAGAGATTCAAATAGCAATTTTGAACAGTGTGGCCTTACCACTTCGTCTGTGAAACCTGCTCTTGTAAACAAAATATCCGGTCAGTAGTGTCTATGCTTTCGGCTTTTAGTTTCTACAGCGTCGGCAAGAGGATGTTACACCACGCGATAAAGCAGGAATTCCACCTCTGCGCTCTTAGTCATTGCAAATCGGCACAAACATTGAGCGAGGGGGAAAAAAAACATTGTGCCAGTGAGTGAGTTTGAGCAGAATTGAAAACAAAAGGGGAGCGAGACAGCTGTGCACTTAAATGCAATCGAGCTCTGACTTTTCCCTCATAGTTGTAGTGGAATCCACGGAGTCGGGACGCTATGTGGGCTAATAACGTTTTTTTATTTTTTTATTCTTTATTTTGGCATGTGAACATGAGCGATAATGAATCTGGCTTCTGTTCTGTGTTCTCATTCCTGACTTTAGAAGTAGTGGAGGTTTGCCAGAAGCAGCAGCTGAGTATTTAATAGGGGGACATCACATTCTTTCAAGTGAGTCATTTAAACGGTGATAATGGACTGAGCATCAAACGTATACATTTGTAACGAGACTCATAATAGTACTACACATTAAGCCAGACGGTCCACATTTTAGCTTCAATTCAAATGAATGACTGAGATTAGGTTAATTATAACATTTTACACAAACATTCTTAAACACAGCGAATTGCTTCATAGTTCGCTTCGTTTTATTGAAAGGATTATAGTGGATCACACACAGTGAAATATTAACAGGATCCACATTCATTTTTAAAGCAGTGCAGTTTTATATTCTCCATATTTTTTTTTTACTGATTATTTCATTTTTAGTGTGCTGCTAAGTTTATGCTGTTGTACCACTCGCAATAGTGTAGAACTTCAATTATTGCTGCTCATTATTGCGTTTCCTGTGTTTGAATTGTATTTAGTTTCAATTCGAGATGCACCGATACGAGGGTTTGAGTATCTGCAGATACGCTGTATTTACCGATACTAAGAGACTTTTTAAGTGTCTTTCTCTGAGTGAAAAAATTAATTGATTATTCTCTATTGTAAGATCAATAAAGTCATATTTTATTGTCATGATATTACGGATCAATTATCAATTGCATCTATTGATAAACTCTTGGCTAAACATTTAACAAGGATGACTTTCTGCACTAAATATTCTTGTATGACTGGCTTTAGGTTACTTTAATATAAACAACTCACAATAAATGATCTGATCATTACAGATATGCTAGATCAGGTATTGTTAAACTAAAATACAAACACTTGGCTTCAGCAGTGGTTATTTTATTAGCCTACTTTAGGTTTTCTATCATAGTTCTGTCCAGCTTGATTAGTATGCTCACACTAGCTTTAGCATGCGATTGCAAACGGCAGAATTTAGCGTGGAGGTTAAAACTAATCCAGCGGTTGAATTCTCCTGGTTCGGACATTTTGTTGTCGCCAGACGCAGGGTTGCCAGGTCTGGGCCGCCAAACCCGCCCAAAAATATCTGAAACCGCGGAAAACCTGCGGACATATGGCATGGCTGGAATTTTACATATTATTTACCAGTAAACAGAGCCCATGTGCTCCCGCGATGATGAGAAACCGCCCCTTTCTCCCTCTCTTATTGAAAAAGAGCTGCTTTTTTTGTCATTCGAAATAGTGATTTTGATCAAAAAATAAGATAGAAATAGCCAATTTTACATTGAAAACAGCAAGGCAAAAAACCACGGACAGTTTTTTTCACCCGTGGAATGGCTTAAAAAACCGCCCAATTCCGCAGTTTAACCGTGGACCAACCCTGGCCGGACGGCCTCTGTAACCAGACCCGGACTTCGCGGAGCAGTATGTGCAACATTGTTTTTAATGACTTTCTAAGATCGCGGAGGCCGTACCGGACCTTAAAGGGATATTTCAGGATTTTTGACCTTGGGCCTAATTTCCTAGTTATCCAGAGTGTTGTTGATGTCTGGAGATATTTTTTTCTTAAATTCATGCAGTTGGTGGCGCTAGGCTAACGCAACTCTGCATTAAAAACAGTCTGGCGCACGCAACAGTGCACTTGAGACAAATCACCTATAACGCCAGACTACCCATATAATGTCTGTGTTAATAGAATATTTTTTGAAATATAACGGACCTTGTATCACATGAATTATCGCATTTTGAGGGACTATTTTCTCGCAGATCACTCCGCTGCTGCGTTAGCTTACAGCCACGAAGCTGGTGCTGCTCAAATACAAGTCATTTTAAATGCAAAATGGTTATAATTATTCTATCGACACAGACATTTATATCGTTAGTCTGGTGTTATAAGTGATTTGCCTCAGGTGCACTGTGGAGTGCGCCAGACTGTTGGTAATGCAAGGTTGCTGATACCATAGAAATGCGTTAGCCTAGCGCCACTAAGCTCTTCAAATATAAGAGCTGCATGAAAAAAACATCTCCAGACATCACAACACTCTGGATAACTAGGAAATGAGGCCCAATGTCAAAATCCTGAAATATCCCTTTAAACGGATTTAATGTGAGCTGGGCGTAGCTTTACAATGATATACAGCATGTCCATATTCACTTAGATTTAGGTGGTAAAAGTTGTGTTTTTAATGCGTTGAGAGCCAAAACTGGTATCGGTTCAGTATCAGATATTTGTTGCTTATACCCAATATATGGTATTTTTTCCAGTATCAGCTCCGATATCCGATACCAGTATCGGATCGGTGCATAGTTTCAATGCCATTTTAGTTATACAAAAGTCACTCAAAGTTTATTGTAGTTTGCGCTCTATATCTAGTCTAGGAGTGTGGACAATGGAAGGTTTTTTTGTTAGGAAAACAATACATGATGCATTTTTCTCCCATATCATCCAGCCCTTCTCTGAAACATTTGTGAGCCATTTAGTTGTGGTAAATTATTTATTTTTTAATCATTGCAATTTGTGTTTGACCTGGGTGTGAAGATTCATAATAGAATCGCCAAGAGTTACATATCAGCGCATTACTGTTCCCCCGTGTTCCTCTATTTGTGGAGTCTCTAGTAGAAGCTGAATATTAATGCATCATAAACGACTTTCCACGGTGTAAACCTGGCCTTGTCGGTGGCAGCTGCAGCCGAGTCCAGCCGCCCTGCTCTGAGGTCTAATGAGGTGTTTATCTGAAGAGGTGCGCCGGACCCCCATCTGTCACATTGTCCCACTTTCCTCTCACTGAAGACGCAATTTCAACCTCTAACATGGGTGTTGTAACCAATTTGCTGTTTTGTTTTGTGGTCATTATTATATTTGTGATTCAGGCCATTTTTGGCACCATGTGAGTCATCATTCTTACTGTCTCCAAGGCCGTTTGCTGTTTGATCATTTGGCAGGTGCAGGCTTTAGTAACACCGCTTTAGTATTGGCACTTTCAAATCATTTGCCTCATCGCTGTGACCTCTGGTAATATCTGAAATTAATCTGCAAGCTTTATTGTTTTTGAGTGTTTTGAGATCTAACCTGCCTTAGATAATTTGTACAACCTATGCAACAGGCAAATGAAATGGATTTGAATAGAGCTGAAAGGAGCAAGATGCACGTTTTATGATAGCATTGTTTATGTTCTTCAACATTATCCCTGTGGTAACAGAAGTAAACACATAAAGGCCACATTTGCTACTACTGTAGTGTCGTCTGAATAGAGGTCAATGATGGGCCATGGATAAAATAAAGGGATATGGTAATATGTTTGATTACTGTTGAGATTCTCTAGTGTTTTAAGCAATTTCCCCTTTAGACTTTTGCTTTTGAAAAGTTGTTGATTTTGATCATCTAACACAAAATGTATATAACTTTGAACCACAGTAGCTCTTCAAACATTTTCACTATTGTAGGGCTGAAACGACTAATCGATTAATCGACGACTAATCGATTATTGAAGTAGTCGACAACTATTTTAGTAATCGATTAATCGTCTTTTGGTTCACACAGACTCAAATAGAGCAAAAATGATATGAAAATGTAGTATTTTTGATGAAAACCCACTTTGTTTTTAAAGTTAGGGTCTGTAGTGTTTTGTACATTGTACATTTCATAAATATCTGTCTGTGTCTCATCCAATCACAACGCAGAATTAGAACTAAGAGCCTCTAACAAACATTCACTTTAAGTTTACTCCATCAACACATCCTCAAGCTGCGCCACTTTAGCTTTATGTGATAAAAAAAATTTGAAAAAATAAAATTTTCCTACACCATTCACAGCCAATCGATGAATCGTAAAAAGAATCGATAGATTAATCGATTACAAAATAATCGTTAGTTGCAGCCCTACACTATTGTGAAGTAGAAGTCCTCAATTCCTGCAGTACAGTATGGTCTGCTTTAAATATGTCAATCTAATTGGATCATGACTTGTATATTTCTTAAAGCATCTACTTCTTGACTGATGTGCCACTATACTATTACTTTGTAAGCATTTACTGCCAGCTTTGAGCTGCATACATTTCCTTTTACTCTTTAAGAGTTCATTAAGGTCATTAATGAAGCAGATGAGTCCCTGGACAAACCTTGAATTGAATATTTAAGATCTTACATTGTTTTCTAGTGAAATGTCGCAGTCTATCTAAAATGTTTTGGGATTAATATATTCAACAGAATTGCTTTCAGTAGCAGTAGCATACATAACATTTGCTGTCATTTGGAGGTGTGGCCCCATTCAAAGTGGTTCAAACACACTACTATTAGACTGGGTTTTCACAAAGCCTGAAGCAGCACACTAATTTGATTCAGATCTGCACAGAAGGAAACCGAGACACTCAGTCCATTTCGAATGTTAATGCGAACGGGAAGATTACTTCCAGTTTTATTACAAAGTTTACATTCCTTTGTCAAACAGTTGAAGTGCTGTGTGCCTCGCTTCCCACAGAGCTATGTAAATGCGCAAAATTTCAGTGTGGGAATTTATTTAAGAAATCTTCAAAGTTGTTATAAACCCTCTGAGGTTATCAGTTTCATATTTACAAAAGCATTATATGGTATTTCAATTTGAAGATGGGGTTTGGTGATATGAAAATAAAGGTTGTGTGACCAGATGTTCATTCATGACACTTGTCCGACTCCTTAATCCCTCCTCTTGTTAGTTGGCCTCTGTTATGAGTGTGTGACTACTAACTTGCCAGTCAGTGTGAAATGTGAACTTTCAGAAGCAACAGATTGCTTTAGTTGTCTCTTTAGTTTCCCACATCTAAATCCAGATGCTGCTGATAAACAGTAAAAGTCAGTTGGTCAGTATTTTCTAAAGTTGTGTATGTGTGAGTGATGCAAATCTTTTTCTTTTTTTTTCTTTTCTTTTTTCTTCAAAAGCCATGTCAACATCCGAAAACAAAATCTAAAGTGATCATTGTAAAGCGTTGATTAATCATCATATTGATTACTTTCATATTGATTACCATCATCTGTCCATTTGAACATGTTTGCTCGTACGGATCTGTTGTTGAACATGTGAGGAGGCTTCGTCTGTTGCTCGCAGTCATCAAGCAGTGGCTAAGTGCCCCTCTGTTCCCTTGTTTTTCAAGCAGCAGTAGCAGATGGTATGAGTTTTCTATGGATGATTCACTGAGCAGGGAGTTGCAGGTCCAGGTCCTCTGTGTCTGTGTCCTCCTGACTTTAAACAATACACCTGTTTGTTTTTAAGCTGCATTTATTAAAAACGTCTCGGAGTCATAGGTGTGAGATTGCGCAGTGTATTACAAAAATCTGTTGTTTTGACGAGCGAGCGCCATAAAGGTATCTAAATGGAGTCATCTTTTCAACACATGCACATAGTCACATATCACGTTGTTTCATAATCGAGGCGTCTTTTTTTCTGATATGCTGCAGCCGTAACACATTTGTCGTTCTCATTGCAGACTTTGGAGGAGCCCCCCTACTTAACGGTAGGGACGGACGTGAGCGCCAAGTACAGAGGGGCTTTCTGCGAGGCCAAGATAAAGACGGCCAAGCGGCTGGTGAAGGCCAAGGTAAGTCACTCCTCTGCTTCTCCAACATTAAGCAAATGTTGTCTGGTTAGGGTACAAGGTTCTGAATTGATAGGATAAATATTGTGTGGTGTTTCTTCATGCAAGTTAATTATAGTTGTTAATAGTACATTATACATATACTACATTCATTTGATATGCCCTCAATACTGTGCATGAAAGCCAGAATATCTCCACCAGCTCCCAAAGTCATTCCCATAGTCGCTTTCTATCCCATGAAGTCCTTTACCGCAATCCCCACCATATTGTGTAATAACAGTAGGATTTTCTTACCAATTATGTACTCTAAATGTAAATGGCCGTGTGTAGATGGATACGTTTTGTGAAGATAAATTACAACAGTTTTGTCGTACCTGCTGGCGACTTTAGTCCTGCTCCGTCAGTTTCTCGGCAAAACCATTGGGGGGCCTGTCGTAGTCCACCAAGTTCCCCTTTCCCTCTATTTCCATTTGGGACCCTCGCGTCGTCCACATCTCGTGACGCTGGTTGCTTCTGTGTCCCAGTGGTTTTTTACGCTTTGCTTGATTGGCGTCTTGCAGCGCCCGGTTTCCCAGCGGAGCCTCGGCATCTGGAAAGCACAATAGAGACGGATGGCTTGTCTTTCGTCTTGCTCTGAGCGCGTGGGAGGGACGGGGATTGGTGGCTGATGCGATACACTGTTAAAGAGTCAAAGAAATTAACTTTTCAACCTTTTTGTAAAACTTTTTTTTTTCTGGTTTGAATTTGAGCATACAAACTTCTGCTTGGACGACATCATATCTGGTCATTTCCGAACAATGACATACCAGATTGAGCAGAAAGACAAAAGTGTGCTTGTGTCCAAAATATAAAGCTTTCCTCTAGTAGAAGTGGATGTTGCAATTGAAGTAGAATTCATTTTAGGTGCTCAGTTTTTTTTTATTTTTTTTATGAACGCTGTTTCTGTGACACGGAGGATAATGGCGCAGTCTCGTTTTCATAAATTAATTACCAAACTAATTAAGCTTTTGTTTTCCTTTGGTATGAATGCGCTGTTCAAGCTTTGTGGCTCAAACGTTGTAACATAGCCATTATTCAAAGCAAGATTTTTCAGTGTAATCAATTTCTCTATAGCTCCACACGTCATTAATCTCAGTCGGCTTATTTAACCAAGTCAGGAGCCGGCGCATATTTCGAAAAAACCCCGTTAAAAAGACTCTTGGCATTCTTTTATTTCTGACAACGATGATTTGTGCTCGAAAAAGGAATTAGCGCCATGCCAGTTTGACTCATTACGGATGGTTATCACATTTATCCATCAAAAGCGCCCAGCGGCAGTGTAACGCAGTGTAACAAGCTCAGCACACTACATTTGTTTCCTTAAAACGGTTTCAGAAAGGCAGTCAAACTTAACACTAGATATTTATTTGTCAAACAGCCTTCGATCACCACTGGGCAAAAGTTGATTTTAATGATTGAGTGGGTAACAAAAGTGCATTTCTCCATCTTCTAATGAGAGTTTGCAAGTGACTACAAAATGCTTTGACAAACTTGCAAATAATCAGTCTTATCTTCTCTTCATAAATGGATTGGGATGTGCGGCGGTTTTGAAATCACAGCTGATTTGTATTGCAAGAATCTTATCTTACTTCCTCGTGCTTTGAGTGATTTGATTGAGAATTACAAGGTCAAACAGCTGCAGGGTGTTTCAGTTAAACCTGTCCCGATTACTCTGCCATATTTGGAGATCGTTGGGCGGGTGCCAATAATTGCTTAAATTGGCTTAATGTCAACTTAACGCTGTGAACTGATGAAACGGGTCAGATGGAGAAATGCAGCCGCTTACTTTGGAGCCGGAGCAATACATGATTGGAATAGACAGGGATTATATCGACTGAGCAAGGGCTATTTGAATTTTTATGAAAGCTTGGAATCTAATAGCTTTAAGTTAAGAAGATTTTGCCTGGGGTGTGTCTGTGGAGAATGTAAATCGTATTATGACATATTGAACATTGATTTAAGTTGCTGTTTGTTGATCTGGGCTTTGGTTCAGAAGTAATGAAGCTCAGCAATAAAATGGAAAACTGCTGTAGGTTTAGGTCATGGGATAACAACATCTTAAAGCGGGGGGTTTTAGGTGATAATTTCACATCATGATCATCATTTATACATTCTGAGAGAATTTGGAGGAGCATTGTGAGAGCAGGTTTCATGGTTCTTCAAATGGATACTACAAAAGATTCAAAGATCATTCAAACATGTGTGAATGGCTCAAAACCTGACTCCAGAATTTATTGTTTGATGAGGGAACAGTATTGCAAAATGGTAAAAAGCCATTCATAAAAAATAGACGAAATGTGGTTGATCTCTTTATTAAAGCGGGTATAAGCAATTAAAGTGTTTCCACTAGAGGAAACATCTCGATATATATCTGGCCAATATTTGGGGATTTTACAATATCAGCTATCTGCTGAACTAGCGCCGATATAATTATTATTATAGACCTGGGCATCAGCATGCATTTGGAAAAATTGCCCAAAAAATATTGGTCAAAAATATCGGCCCAGCATATCGGCATTAGGGATGTCACGGCATGAAAATTGTACCTCACGGTTATTGTGACCAAAATTATCACGGTTTCGGTATTATCGCGGTATTTTTTTTAATGTGTGTTAATAAGTTCAGAAAGCATTGATAGTCCTACACAAACTGAAATAGTTTCAAAAAAGTGTAACAGTGTTACACTGTAAAAATACAGACAACGCCATATCAAAAGTGCAACTTTTCACATCAAAGTAAATGAACTATAACTATGTATTGTTGATCGTTTGGAGGGTATTACATGTACTATTTATAGCGCCAGAACCGTGTTAGAATATTTTCAACTAGATAAACCCTCAGGAATATTGTTCTCAGTTTGTGTCCTTCCAGTGTGCTTTCGCTCTGCAGATTTGGGAAAATGCCATCAGACAGTAATCATTGTTAAATTCATAATAATGCGGTGAGAGTGACTCTATTGCATTGGCGACTTTAATCTGCCCTCCGGGAGCCCCGTAACGCATTGTGCCATTTCAATACGGAGGGATCCGCGAGGGGCTGCGGCTGCACTATGGGGCGACTCGTTGCGTTCTCCCTCAACCCAAAGTCTGCACATCATGCATTTCAGCTATAACGTTAACTTGCTTGCATTGGCTATAGAGTTGTGGGTGATGGTCACGCAGATGTGTCATGAGGTTCGAAGTGTTGCTGCCTTTCGCAGAAACTTTTTTTCCTGCACGTCCTGCAAACAGTATAACCGTCTTCTATCAGCTGCCCCTCGGCTTTCTTCAAATACCCAAAATATGCCCAGACTTCAGACTTGGTCCTGTTTGAAGGCTGATAGACGTCCTGAGCGCTGCCGTCTAATCTTTCGGCCATGATTTCAGCTTCGAGAAAGTTTTGTTTTGCACACAGTGCGCATGCGCGGCAACTTCAGCAGATGAGACGGTGGCTGGTGAGGCTCACCGTGCCTACACCGCGGGCGCGGTAATCCACCGAGATAATGTAGTTTTTCAAAACAAGACGGTAATTTTTACCGTCAAAATTTTTACCGGGGTTTACCGCTACACCGTTTACCGTGACAACCCTAATCGGCATTGAGTCAAACATATCTGTCGACCTCTAGTTTCCACAGAACTAGACTTTGCTGAAAAGCCTACTCTTAATAATCCTGCATAAAACAAGAGGCCTTTTCAAATGTTTTCTCTTACCATGACTATAAAATAAAGTATTGCAAATTAAACTCTGGATCATTACGCCTCCCTTTTTCGTTTGAGAAAAGATGATTTCAACCTATGCTTCCCCTTTTTAATAATGCAAAAACTACAAAACGTTTGAGGCATCACCTTGTCTCTGGGATGGTTCTTGTCAAGATCTTCTGTCTACAACATCATGAAAGCAAAACCCCATAACTCCCACAGCGGCACTCACCATAGACCTTTTTTCTTACTCTACTGGCCCTTAGATCAGACGAGAGGCTTGACATCTCACTTGTGCGCTTGTGAGTGCGGGTCCTAATGATGCAGCTTGTTTGCGCGCGGCTGTCACTGCGCGACAGAACGAGACCTTTTGAGGTAACGGGTCAGACTTTATTGACAGTTCCTCCGAGTGTGCGGCGCTTCTTCTGTGTGGAAATATGAACTAGTTTTTATCCACCCGGGAGCTCGGCTATTATCTACAAACTTATGAAACGCCGCCAGGGGAAGCTTTTTGTTCCGTGTTATTTAATGACCTGACAATCCAATATATCTTGCACTCAGTATCTCTCGCACTTTTTGTTTTGTCTATAGAGTGCGTTGGCTCCGTTTGTGTGACTTTGAAAGCTGTTGTAGGCATTGTTCTGTGACTCAACAGCTTCATCTGAAATGCATTTCCCGGAGGCTTGTTTGTGAGATTGTCTTTTTTCTGCTCTTGTGCTGAATGCAAGGGAAATCGATGGCAACAATAAAAAGAAGCACCTCCAAAAGGCTGCAGTTTTGAAGATGACACAAGTCGAGCTTTAAGTTATGGCTATAATGCTGATTGTTGGTTTCACTTTTTTCTGAAATATCTTTGGATACTGACTTTGGATCTGGGTTCCATTTTTGATTAGGAAGGGAGAGAATTCAGCTTCCTGACTGGTAGATGAAGCTGTTCAGTCAGCTGGACCTGGCTTGTACATTCAGAAGTCTCCTCCTTGAAGGCAGCACACTTACTGGGCTTTGTCATGGGTGTGTGGGATTTCTTGTGATTCTAAAGGCTTTGTGTGTGAGACTGGTGAAGTGATGTCCTGTATAGAGGAAAGAGGGGCTCTGATGATCTTCTCAGCCTCTCAGTGATGCAGCTGCTCTCTCTGCTCCCCATGTAGAAGGTGTAGCGTTTGTGGACCACGATGGGATCTCTGTGATGTCCTCACCTAGGAAGTTGGTTCTGGTCACCCTCTCGTCTCCACAGCAGCAGCACCGTTTTATTGTCTGAGGAGCATGCTGGATGTGCGCTCTTGGAAAGTCCTTTGTCTTCTCCACATTTAGAGACAGATTGTTCTGTGTGCACAGGCTGCTCACCTCACTCCTGTAGTTTGTCTCGTCTCTGATTTAAATTCTTATAGTTCATTATAAAAATATCTTGTGTTCATATTTTGCATCTTAAAGGAACAGGCCACCGTTTTAAATACTGAGATATGTTCTTACCTTGGGTTAGATGAGTTGATGCATAGCCGTCTGGTCTTTACGCGTGCCCTCAGTCACGTAAACAGAGCACAGACGGCGTTAGCGTTTAGCCTCTCCTCCTCTCCTCTATGGATCCAAACGGGAGTGAAGTTGGAAGCGACTAAGCTCTTCCACGTTTTCCCTATTTAAATATGGTTACATGAGCCTTTACACGATCCAAGTATAGTCACACAAAATTAAACATGTCGATTTCTAAGCGGATAAAAAGGGGAACTATATTGCATACTACTAAATTGCAAGGCGTAGTAATATTACTCAGAGGGCACGCGTAAAGACCAGACAGCTACGCATCAACTCGTCTAAGCTAAGGTAAGAACATACCTCAGTATTTAAAAACGGTGGCCTATTCCTTTAAGTTCACCCACTGCCAATTCAACCAGACACACCTTAGTGCTCTCGCTTCGGGTTGCCAGATTCTATATTCTATTCTTAAACCAGCTGGCAATAAATCCTAAATATGTCAGATTAAGGCATTATGGCAAGCATTTGCAAATGTGCAAAAATATATAGTGTGTGCTGAAGTTGGTACAGTTGAGATTTTGTCTCCTAAAACATGGGTTCCCAAAGTGGGGTCGGGACCTCTCGGAGGGTTGCGGGGGTCGCAAGATGATTTCAACTCATTTATAATATCAGATTTGTGCCACTAATAATTTAATCAGTTTTTAATGATAAATGAGGTGCAACAGGCTGTAAAATTGCACTTGCTAATATTAAATAGAACTTGCCAAAATTAGCACCGGGCTTAGTAAATCAGGCATTAAGGTTAGATTTTACCCAACCTCGATTTTTACTGTCCCATCTGGTTCCTACTTTTTGCACACTGATATTTTTTATCAAATTTCTGCCCATTTCTTTTCATTGTGTTACAAGCTTGAAATGAGGTAATCCTTCACGGTCAGTTTCCATCGGTGAACACATCCAAAGTGATTACCAGTAATAGACAGTGGGTGGTCATAATGTTGTTGTGGCTGCTTGCCCAAACTGACTCTGTGTTTCCCAAAGGGAAGCAATAAGGAAGCATATGAATATTTGATTCTTGATATCTGCAGACGCATACATTTTGTAAAAAGCTGAACAGATTCTGCTCTTTCGGGCCACCATCTCATTCGCAAACATATTTGTCAGAAAATATGCGACAGTAGAAGTCTGCGCACATATTTGAGTTGGCGGAGTTGGGCCGTGTTGCCAGGTCACCGTGCAAATGAAAGCTTACCAGACTCTGATGAGATTATGAGGCACTGTGCGGTTCACTTCTGGAGTCTGCAGATGCTGAAGGGGGAGGGGCAGTAACAATGGAGCAGACAGCGGCTCCTGTAGCGGCCAAACAAGGGTCACTGAGAGGCCTGTGTTTGATATTGCAATATGGTGTAATTACAAATGCAGCAATATGAACTGAGTGACCTACATGAAATGGCTTTTTAATGCCAGTATTTGTTTGTTTGAACCCCTTATCTACACAAAGCAAGGGCTAAAATAATACAGATCAGAGATGGAACAGACAATCACACCAAGGCATTAGATTTCAAAACATGGAGCATTTTTAAATTCTAGGGAACCAGCCCCGTCATTATTATATGTTTGTGATGATATAATATTAAGGAGCAAAAGTATATGTTGCCAAAGTAAAATATTTTATTTTAGACTATGGGGTAGAAATCTGTTATGGAACAAATGACCAAAACCAAAATGTGGATTAGCGTACCCAGGTATTTCTGAAATACTGTCCTGTTTAGTCCTGATTCCACTTTTGTTTAGTCCAGGTGTATTTAGTCCATCGTTTTTCCACTCTTAACATTACAAGGTTAGCTATATTGTGCTAACAGAATATTAGTCCCATATTCCTATGTTCATTCCTGTACGGTTAGCTCAGACCTCCCTGTAGGAGATGTTTGTTTATTCCGTGACTGATCGCTCCCGTTGCTTCCTCTTCCTCAGGTGACCTTTAAATCAGATCTGTCCACGGCTGAGGTCCATGATGAAAACATCAAAGGGCCTCTAAAGGTAAGACAGGAACCTGGCTCTACCTGGCTCAGCTGGGACACTGTCGCTGTGCACACATTTAAATAAATTACCCTTAAGAAGCCCCCGGCGTAATGTGTCACAAGCTTTTTTTTACTGCTATAGTTCTAACCTTTAAATTGCATCACATTAGAATAGTCGGTCATTATGAACCGGCAATTTATCAGAGGAAACGTTTGACTAATGTTGGTTTAAAGCACTGGGTAATATTTGTGGGAGAAATGTCATCGGGTCACACATTATGAGACAATTTATGTATTGAATTCCTCTGATATTAAGCACTGCAATCAACATTATTTATGCAGAGTTGATAAGTGTACTAAACACTCAACTTATTTCAAGTTCAGGATAAACTAAGGCTAGTTGCTAAAAATAAATTAGTATAAAAATGATCCAGTTTTTTTAAATAAAACCCACTATATATCACAAAATCACTGAGATCTTCCATTCGGTTGAGATTTACCCTTTATTTTTGCCAATACAGCCTAAAACAAAAACGTATGGTAACCTTAAAGTGTGCAGACATACAGTTTGGGCCATGATTTTCCTATTATAGATACACATTGGCCTTGTTGGTATATTTTCAAGTCTTGTTTAAATGTATTGTGTAAAAATGGTAACAATAACTAAATTCTCGTGGCGTGCATGTAATGTTGAGCAACTCTTAACTGTAAATTCCAGCGGATTAGTGTTGTACGCTTTTAGCAGCTGTGCCTCTGTGCCGCAGGTGGGACTTGTTGTGGAGGTGAAGAATCAGGACGGAGTTTACCAGGAGGCCACGATCAATAAGCTGACCGATGCCAGTATATACACCGTGGGTAAGTCGATAACGCGCGGCGGAACCTGCCTCTCACTCGCCACATGTGTCGAGCGCCGGAGCTTCACATGTTTTGTTCAGAGTTCGCTCCGACAGAGAGGGCTGTGTTACCCTTTGGCGAGTGTCAAAGTATGAAGAGGGAAATTTATGTTATGAGGAACACTGTTGTAAGTTTCTTTTAGCGAATGGAAGCAGCAGTCTTTCTCACCTACTATTTGAAATCTTCCAATCTCCTAAACGACACACCAAAACATATACTTTTCACTCATTTTACTGTGCTACTGACATAAGTTTACAATTTCCAGCCTTCTTACTTAATACCACTGACCTAATTTGCCCTAAGCGCCTGCACTGTCATTCTCTGCAATTGTATAAAGAATCTTATTGAAGTGATTCTGTGTAGGAGACTCGCTTCGTCTATTTTTATAGGATTTAAAAGTGTTTAAAATGTTGTGAATCTGGAGGAAGGCGTGTTGGCTGGTTTTTTCGCTTGAGAAGTTCCTTGTGGCCAATACCGCAGCTAGTAATTTGGGTTCTCACTTGTGGTCACACTTCAGACCATATTTGTAGCATTGTACGGCGCGATTCTTGCATGGTCACACAAAGTAATATGCATAAAAATAAGCTCAAGTAAAGCGGTGCCTAAACAAGACCGCAGTGTTGGTGTCGCTATATATTATTGTACTGTAATCGTATAAATTAAGTTCTTAGTCATTACTTTTGAATACTTGGCAGTTATCTGTTTTGGGATTATACTTCTACTTTTTGCTAGACAGTCCACCCAGACTTCCTCTTTACTAAACGGCTTGAAATAGTTTTGTTTTGTCCTCATCGACTACACACGCTAGTCTAAAGTTGATCTGTTTTGTTACTTTCAGTGTTTGACGACGGTGACGAGAAGACCCTGCGACGCTCCTCTCTGTGCCTGAAAGGGGCGCGCCACTTCGCAGAGAGCGAGGCAAGTACTCCACTGCTCCTGCTTTATTTATTACAAATCGTGTATACTGTCGAGCACAATATTCAATCTTTCACACTCGTAATTGCCCTTTTTGTTGGCACGGAGGACCTTGCAACATAAATTTATTCTCATCTGTAACTAACAAGATGGTCAAATGCAGATTGACTTTTGCACTCGCCTCAGTCCGAGAGAGGCCTGTTTATTGATGAAGGTCTTAGGGAGAGGTTTCCTTGAAGGGGGGAAAGTCTTTTGTCGTCTAATTTGGCGTTTGACAAAGTGGCACTGAGTCTCTTTGTTTGTTCGTGTCCTCTCCGCAGACGCTCGATCGGCTTCCTCTGACAAACCCGGAGCACTTCGGCACACCTGTCATCGGCAAGAAGGGCAACCGCGGACGCCGATCCAACCCCATGTGAGTACAAGCGCGAGCGGAGGCATTTAGGATGAATGGCTTTGTTCATTGCCGTTTTATGTCATGTTTTGTTTTGTGGTTTAGCGCTGGATTAAGTACTTGTTCTATCATCTCTGTTTGAGGTGGTAGTATTGTTTTATGTTAAAAGAATATCATTGATGTGCCTGCATCGGTCTTTCACATAGTTAGTATGGTAACTTTCCATTGTTTCAGACACAGTAGTAGGTCCATAAAAGAAGAGTTAATTCCCTATTTAATTCCCCAACTATTTTAGCCGCAGCCGTCCTGTGGCAGACATGCAAATCTGGGCCAAACGCCTCTCCGACCATCACTCACTCACTCACACCATATTACTACATGGGTAGAATGGGCGTAAATGATTGCCCAAGTACTGTACAGAGCCGTTGATCCACAAATGTGGGCAGTTACTGTAGTTAATCTCTTACCCCCGCCTTAACCGAGCACATTCTCTCCAGTTCAGCTTTACCCAAATCTAAAAGCCTCTCGACTGGAGCTTATATAGACTATAGGCAGAGTGACGCCTCATTTGAAAGCTAAGCTAATCGAGGCTTTTTTGTTGCATTGTTGAAGCGGTTTTGTCGTGTTTTCATCTTGTTTTTGTCACTTCATTGTGTTATTGTTGCTTTTCTGGCACGTTTGTGTTGCTCTCTCAAAGCCTAATCCTTAATCAATAACAAACATTGATTTAAGGCTGTGCCATGTCTAAGTTAGTTCACTGTTTAAGACTAAATTAAGGATACGAAGTGGCAGAGTGGTTAATGCTCTTGCCTTCCAGTGAAGTGAGTCCGTGTGGGTTCAACACAATCATTGCTGTGGGGGATAATACTCCTGGGCTGCGCAGTGTGGTGGTTAGCAGATAGTTTGTGCAGCTAAAGTGCCAATACATGCAGGAACATTTGTAATTGATGTTGTCTTTTGTTTGATGCGTGTTGTAAACTAGCCTTTTAGTGTGTTATTTTTTTGTGAGTGCCAAAGAAACATTGCCACTGAAAGAAAAGAACTTGGTGGATAGATGGGCTTTGATCTAGATTTGGCATTTGAGTCGAGTTTTTGCTCTGGCTGTGTGCAGTGCTGCGGAAGGCTTTAGTTGTGTGTGGTATAGACCTTACAGTTGGCCCCGGCTTGTATTGAAATGAACCGAAAGCTTGTGATTCACTTAAGGAAGAGGATTTTCTGTACCAGCCCACAGCGATCAGCAGGACACCCCAGAAAGCTGTCCAAATGAAAGATGTACTCCCTGCATCCTCTTCATAAAGTGCCCTGGAGGCGCAGAGAGAGAGGAGATCCTGGTCTCCTCCTACAGCCTCCCAATCACCGTGAGCCTCTGTGGGCTGCACACGGGCTGTTTGAGATGGAGTGGCATCCGAGCACGGAAACGGGCCATTTACTCTAACCATGTCTGGAATTATGCTAATGTTGTTGACCGTGAAAGCAGTGGAGCTCATTGTCACGTCATAAAAGCAGTTTCCAAAATGATTCTAAATTGAGAGGGGCTAAACTGGAGCTAAATTTAAGTCTAATCCGTAACTAGACCAAGAATGTGCAGTACCACGGCCAATAAAGATAATCCTTTACTTGACCAGCACAGAATAAGACCCCAGTGCCAAACTAGGACTGAAATCATGACTAAACCAGGACAACATGGGGCTTAAAACAAAGATAATACTTAATTTTTTACATTCTAATCCCAACACAGTCTGATTTAAGGTTCTATCTGGACATTTCTACCTGATGATCTACAGGTGAAACTCTGAAAATTAGAATATCGTTAAAAAGGGCATTCACTTCTGTTATTCAAACTAAAATGTGAAACTAATCTATGATATAGACTCATTACAGGCAAAGTGACTTAAGTCAAGCCTTTGTTTGTTATACTTTTCATAATATCTTTATAATTTTGATGATTATGGCTTACAGTCCATTTTCAAAATATTCTAATTTTATGAGATTTTTAATTTGGGGTTTTTACAAGATGAGCCATAATCATCAAAATTATAACAAATAAAGGCTATACATATCTCACTTTGCATGTAATGAGTCTATCATTAGTTTCACAGTTTAAGTTCATAACAGAAGTGAATGCACTTGTTAACAATATTCTAATTCGAGTTTCACCTGTATATCAGATTGAACAAATAGCCAAAGTTATTAGAAATCCATTCTGAATTGAACAATAGATTACAGAAACTACAGTCTTGGCGTGAAACCGTTCCAGCGCATCGTTCTTGTGGCCCCCTCTTAAATGTAGGTGTATTATGCTGTGATGGGGCTTCTCCTGGGACACTCTGGCCACATGGGATTAGGAGCTGCTGAGGGTTTGGAGCGGGCTGTTCAATGACTTTTTTGAAAAAAAACAAAAAAGTCATTGTGCTACTTGCATAATGTTACAGGGCGACACCTGGCTAATGGCTCTTACACAAAAGTCAATATTACTCTTCACATTGATGCAATATTGACTCGGAGCCGGCTGAAGGAGTGGAGCAGTTCCTCTGCGCATACAGGAAGTGTAGAATGGTACTGCAGCAAATTCAGCATCTTGAGTTTTGGATTGCAATTGTCCCACCCACCTCAAATCCCGCTCAGATTCCAGAAGTGAAAGTCCCACTCAAAATTCCTAAATTCAAATATTAAGAACTTAACTGCACAACAGAGGCTTATTCGCTTTGTGGTAACAACTGACCACAGCACAAAATACTTTAAAAGAAAAAATATATATACTGGAGAATGGACTGGAGACTTTTTTTGCCATGTTATTTATTGTGAAGTAACCTACAAGTGTCTCCACGTGAACTGAATAAAATAACAGGTACATGTCACTTTTCTGGGACGTTTCCACATCTGCTGTTCATTTAGACATTACATTTGTTTGGACGTTACATTGGTTATTTGTTTTAATATTTGGTGCAGCTCTGTGAGGCAACTGCTTTGTGATATTGGACAAAGCAATTTGATTTGATTTCTCTGATGGGTTTACTCTGCGCTTGTTAATCTAACCTCTATGGAGCAATACCTGACGACCTTTCTCTGCAGAAGACATGTCAGACAGATTGCTAGCCAGGTGACACTAACAGGTTTAGTTTCCATTTGTGAATGATGGATCATGAAAACTCACTAATTCAGCCTGCCTAATGTGGCTTCTTCAATAAACCTTGGTAATCTGACTTTATTCAACAAAGACTCGCACAGATGTTGAGGTTCTCTTTGTTTACGATGAGGTTGGATAGGATTAGGAATGAGTGGATCCTATGGAAAAATCTGACATCAGGCTTCATGGTGCTTTCTCTCTCCTGCTGTGTTCTTGTATTGTTTGTGGCATACATGCAGTAGCTAAGTTGGTCGATCTCATTCTCATTTTGTCTTAATGGAAAGAGGAGTGTGGTGCAGCCTGGACCCTCTCAAACTGCAAATAAACATGAAAAAACAACAATGCTGGATGTCTCTGTGATGTCAGCTGTGTGTTGTCTTCCTCCTCTCTTCATTATCATACTTCATTATCATACTTTCACTTTTCAGTTACTAACAAAACTTGCAGAGACCACGCTAGCTGTGCTTTACAGTACATTAACCATATCCTGTAGTCATTTGTGTCTTGTTATGGTTGGATTTATGGCTGATAAACTACATTACCCCATAAATATGATGTGGACTTAAATGTTTGACAAATGACAGTGGCTCCCGTCTCAGCGACTCCGTCTCGTACCGAGTTGTTTTGTTCCAGTGAGTGGCTTGTTGTTTATGACTTTGATTCATGCCTTATTTGTTGTTGTTTTGTAGTCGCAGCACAAGCCTGTCCGATTTACTCTGCTCACATTGTGGCAGATTTTACTGTGGTCATGTCGTACACTGTATTGCACTCGGTCTGAAGCAAAGACAAAGGGTGATCCAAAGCCCTGGAAAACCGTCAGATGTCTTGAAATGCAATGGGCCTGTTGAAGAGTACAGAGGAATGACGAGGAAGCCAGCCAATTGAGATGAAATATTTCTAATTATCTCAGATAGCTATATTTGTACCTCAACATAAGATGTGGTGTGCTTTTCTTTTCTTTTTTTGTATGTGCAGTTTTCACACTTCAAGGTCAGTTCCCAGGGGTTCCCCGGGGCATTAAAAGTATTTAAAGTGAATGAACTGTGCGAAAATGAAGGCCTTAAATGCCATTAAAAAGCATTACATTTGATTGAAACAGGCATTACATCTAAATTTCGTTGAAAATAAGTTAAAACAAAAATGGTCTCAAGCACACTGAACTGCAGTTTTTGGCAGAAATTGTCCACATTTCTTTGCTCATAATTTTGATTATCATTTCATTTCCCTTCATTCTTCTGTTTGATGAAATGTTTGCAGATCTTATAAACATGCACACATTTTTGTGGTTTTGGCATTAAAATGATAGTTTTTGTGGCATTAATTGTTTTGTTTTTATTTGGCTTGTTGCTGTAAACTCTGGTTCAATGCACCAAGAAAAATTACATTAAATATGATGGCACATGTTTTATACCTCATCTCCAAGAAGAAATGCTAGAAATGCTTGTGTATTAAAAATAATACACAAACTGGCCACATAAGCGTCAAATTGAACCCAACATGCCAGGACGTAAAGTATGGAAGTGAATCTCTACTATTAAATTACTACTGGATGACTGGTCGGTAGTGCCTTGTGTTATGTCAGTCAGGCTGCACACAAGAGGCTTCAACAACGCAGCGATCCTAATGAGAGCTGCTCATGACGGGGCAGGCCTCTGGTGCAGCCTGACTCTGTGATGAGGACAGAGCAGGAGGTTTTCAGGCACATATTTAGGTCAGTAGGATATGTCTTTGCATGTTATGCTCCAAAGCTGCCAATCGCTTTGAGATGATGGTCCACAGTGTGTAGTTTGCATATGCAAGCTTTTCTACATGAAACGACACCCATATGAAAAAAACCTGCATGGTTTATATATGCCAAGCTTCATGTCTGTCTTGTATAAATTGGATAAAATAATCTTTATAGGGTCAGTATATGTTTCATAAAAACTGTATTCGATTATGGCGGCTTTCATATAAAAAGAATACATGGATCATATAAGGAATTTTCAGTCTTATAAGTTACATATGTGATTTATATATGCAATTTAAAATCTTAGATATATGGTACAAATCATTAATTTGGTTTAAAAAATATACAAATCTTATATGAACATATGACATTTCATATAGAAATCCACTTACAATTAAAATCTATCTTGTAAATTATTTGTGTCTTAGACAATTTTAATGTTTTTAAGTCAGCAGTGTGTTAGATTATATATGATTACTGTATTTTACATGTACAATACAGATATACTGACCTTATAAGGTCAGTATACGTTTTATAAAAACTGTATTTGATTATGGCCGCTTTCATATAAAAAAGACATGGATTATATAAGGAATTTTCAATGTCTTATAAGTTTCATATGTGATATATGCAATTTACAAATTAAGATATATGGTACAAATCATTGATTTGGTTTCAAAAATATACAAATCTTTTGAACTTTGTACAAATTCCTGATAAAACAAATGTTTATTTTAAAGCAATATTGTGAGAACATATCATTTGCACAAAGGCAAACCACATGGAATATTGAACATGACAAAGTACGGGACAATTACTCCTGACTTATCAAAAAGCATTATTGTTTCAGTGTCACTTTATCCTTTCCCTTTTTTCTGCGGTTTCCATTGATGACAGCGCCAATGTGCGATGGTACAATGCGAGGCAATTTTTCGAAAGTTGCTCCTGAAAGATAAAAAAACAAAGAATGTAAATAGTTTTAATTGACAAGCTTACACCTTTTTGACAAGAGCAGCAGGTGGAGAGGGCTTTGGAACACTTTGAGATGAAAGCTGCCCTTATTCGATGTCAGCGCTAAGTGAGAATGTTGAACCACGAGACTTGGGGGCGGTCTTGTGCTCATCATGTCTAGTATCTCTGTAAATACAAATCCAATATTCTAAGGTCAAACAATAGAGCTTATGCATGTGAGGTCATAACAGAGCAAAACAAAGTGTATGGCTATTGCCGTGTTCATGTGGACCTCTGGAACTGGGGAGAATATTTTGGCAGACTTTATTTAAAATTCTGCTATGTTTTTGAGTTTAGTGTGAAGTAACATCTGCGAGAGAAATGACATTAATGCTAGCTTGATAGAATTTATATTTGGCATGCAGGGGTTTCCATGCTAAACAATCAAGCAAAGTTCGATGCAGGTGTGTTTTAATGAAAAGCACAAAGCTAAAACTATACTGTTCTGAAACTATTTATAGGATTAGAACTATTATTAAGATCAATCCATTTGTGTTCAAAATGTTAAGGCTTAAAATCTAACAAATGATATCCACATCCCCACAAAAAATGTAATATCCAAAATGAAATGGGACTGTAAAACTGCTAATGAAATGTAAAGGACAATGCCAAGACAAAGACACAAAAACAAAAACTCGCACTGAATAGCCAGGAGCAAAACGCAGGGGTCTGAACACACAAGGAACAGGGAACAGGTGAAACACATTAGGGCGGGTCAGGTCATCAACACAGGGGAAGTAAAGCAAAAGCAGAAGGACAGAACAGACATGTCAAAATAAAACCCTAAGGACATGAACAGAAACTAGGGCCGTTTCTCAATTCTTTTAAAGACAACAATTACAAACTTGTGCAGTAAACAAAATAAAATGTTTACATTATTTATACATTATATAAGGCATTCTGTTCTGTGTAAAGCATTAAAATATGTTATGTGCAAACTGAAACATCAATAAAAAGTGCCCTGCAGACAAGAAGCCTGAGGGCCACCAACAATTGGTTTGAGGGCCGCATCAGGCCCCCAGACCTGACTTTGGACATGCCTGACTTTAGTCTATATGCTTGATGCTCCATATAAGACACTTTTACACAAGAAAAGTATATGAAACAGTTGTTGTAGAGTTTCATTATGTTTTCCATATACAAATTCTATAAATGTTTGCTATCATGCTGGTCATATATGACATACATGAGTTTGATTATACATAACATTTGTACAGTTTGTATATGGTGGTTTTACACCATATAGGATCCCTATATCATTTTGTTAAAACGGATACAATTTATATGCATTTTTGATGAGACTTTTCCATATGGGCATGATGGATCTGATAATGAAGGCATGGAGTTAAATGGAATAAGAATATAATATGATAGTTTAAAGTCACATACAGAGGATTTAAATGTCTAACTCTTGACTAGAGTATAGTGCAAAAACGAATGTCCTGAATGGAAGGGAGACGAGTCCTGATCTTCACAGCTGCTCTCACTAAACTGAACTAACTCTAGTCTATAATATATATAATATAGTCTGTGGTGACTCTAGTAAGGGAACATGGGAATACGTACCTTTTCTTAAATTTCTTTAATACTAAAGTACTTGATGTTCTATTTATTATGCTCTGCTAAAAGTAGAGCGTAGTTTTGCCTTTATGTTCATTGAAAGAGTATTAGGCTTGATCCTGTGCGCAAAGGCTCTCTGGAGAAATGAAGTTCCTTAATCGAAACGGTAATCTGCAGAGTGTTGCTCTAAGGTCATTATGGACAAATTCATTTTAATAACGGGTCATTGTAACGTCTTTATTGCCCCACATTGTTCAGCTGTAGAGCAGAACCCACTGCATTGAGATAAACACTGCTCTATTTGACATGTCCCTTACACTGGCCCCCTGGTGGTCAAAGGTGTAACTGTTTCCTAAAATTATATCCACAAGCTCAGTTCAAAATCTGGTTGTAGTCGGGAGTTTTGAGTGAAAGTCAGTTTTCCTGTTACTCTTGGTTTTGATTTATATCTAGATCTAGCCAGAGTTTAGTTTGGACTTCTAATCTATTTTGTTTCTAGTTCCAACCTGGTTAAGTACTGGGGCAGACCTTCTCAGATATACATTATTCTTCTCCCTTTACTGGGTTACACTCCATACATTTTCTGACTTTAGTCCATTTGTTGTTCATCCTTTATACTGTAGAGGGTACGCAGATGATGTCACAGCATGGCAGCAGATGCCAAATGAGTGCCAGTGTTTGAGTTATGAAATGGGATATTTGTTTTGACAATCAGTCTTGAACACTGAATGATAATTATTCAAGTGCATGCTCTTTTTACTGAGGTGTTACTTGCTGTGAAACGTTTTTGAACCACAGCGTTTACCCAATGGGAAATTCTCTTCTAAATAATCCGTTAATCTCAATCATCTCAATTTCAGCCAAGAGGAGGAGCTGTCTTCATCCTCCAGTGAAGAAGAGGACAGCGACCAGAGACCGAACGAGGATCTGTTTGGGAAGGTGGTTTGTGTTGAGGGCGTCGCTACGGGAGACAAGCGGCGGACCACGTGGTACCCAGCGCTGGTGAGCTCACTTAAGCTTTGTTACATTATTACATTCAAACATGCCCCTCTGCTGCTGCTGCTGCTGCTGCTGCTGCTGCTGCTTTACACTCGATGCTTTGTGCCATTACATCTGAAGAACGGCTTATGTAACGGCAGTACCAGGCAGCCCACTGTTATGGCATGCTCTTACTGTGAAATACAATGTGCAGTGATTGTTAGTGGGAAATAAGTCTTTCAAAAGAACTTTACATCTACAGGGGCTGCACAAGTACTCGCAATCAAATCAAAATGGCAATTATGCTGGTTGCAATTAGCAAATCGCAAAGAATTCTTTTTGGTGAAAGGATGCCATCAGAAAACAATAAACACAATCTCCATATGGATTTATCTTATGTAAAACCTGCTCTGATTAGTTTCACATTTATCTTAAATGTTAATGCTTCTGGAGTCATTAAAGTGTGCCCTGAGAACTGTATGTGTTTATACAGTAAATGTTTAATTGAAATACTGACCTATGAAGTAATTACTGTGCAAGTTTTTTTTTTCGTGAGGTTTAAAACATATTTGACTGTATGCCACTAAAATATTTATTTGTTGTGAGAATGTTATGGTCAAACAGGTCATAAACTATATAATTGCATTTAGTAGCAGTGGTGGTTGTTCAATAGAAAACGTATTTGCTCATGAATTTGAAAACCTGTAAGTTTGCATTCAGGTCTGGGCACTCGATCTTACCGATGCAAAATGTGACCAGTGCCTCCAGGTTTATGAGTTTGTACTTCACCACTATAATGCACTTCAGTTGTTAGATTTAATTTCTGTCATCCCAGTTGCCTCAAAAGGAAAGCACTTCACGCCTAACGTGTTAAAAAATCTGCTGTTTGCGAGAAAGTCTTTCCGAGTGGCTAGTACCCCACCCCTCCGCTGTCATGTACTGTCAGCATGCACAGCGGCAGTGACAGGCTCTGTTTGTTTATGTAAGTATAACATGCTGAAGTTGGATCCAGTGCAGAGGAACTGTCTCTTTAACGTGTAGCCGGCGTGACCCCGCCTCCTCTGGCTTGTTTATTCTTGGCTGCCCATGCATCGAGCTCGCTGCTGTCTCCCTGCGTCGTGTCGGGGAAGTGCAGGACACGCAGGTCTGTCAGTGTTTACAATGTAACTGAGGATGAGGCAAAAGGGTGGAGCAGTGTGCGGAGGGATGCAGCCGCACACGGGGAGAAACGGGGAATAACTTGGTATCGAAATTGTTTACTTTTTTCTTTTACTAAAATGTTAATTTCTACACTGAAATAGAAGCCAAGTAGTCGTGGTAAGTGTCTAATGCAGCCCCATGTCTTATTTCATATCTAATTATAGCCCTTCAATGCTGCAAATGTAAACCAAATTTGTATAAACATAATTCAATTGTATTCCTCTATCTATATAGTGTAGTCTTTACCCTACTCATTATTCATTTCTTCTAATTTTTAGTATACATTTTAACATGAGATAGATAGGACTTTATTGATCTCACAATGGAGAAATAAACTTGTTACATCGGTGCTCACCAAAGAACAATTTTAACCAAAATAGTTCATGCTTTGGCTTTACATATTTAGATAATGTATTAGTTTCTTGATCTGACAAAAGGGCCATGGTATTCTTTGTTAGTAAAATGATTTGGGAATCAAAGGTACTGTAATTCAAAGAGGGAATTGAAGTATAGATATAGGTAGGAGATATCTTGTAAGAGCACTGGACTAATATAGATTTTATGAGCTCACTATCTTACGTTGCACTGTTAAGCGATGTTAGTACTTCTTGTTTGTGCAACATCTAAACACTCCAAAAGTTACTAAATGCTTGCCAGAAAAAGATAGAGCCACTTACAATTTTCTCGTAAGAATTTTAAAAAACAAGTGTGAACACAAGCTTAAATTTACAGATCAAGAGCCGAGCATATGCTGAAGCTGTGGTGAATCACAGGCAGATGTACTAGTTTCACACATGTAAAGCGCAGACAGGATCATACATTCTGGCAGTGGGATTTGAAATGGGGCTCGCTGCTGCCTCCTGGCCACGGAGCTCTGTCATTGCACCGGCTCCCTCTGTTGTGGTCCTCCTTCCTGTAAACAGCAGTGGCACATGCTGTGAGTGGGCAGGGTATGGCAGCTATACACTTGTCTGCTCCTCGCGCTCAATCTGGGTGTCTCTCTTTCATAGACGGAGCAATTTGTAACTCGTCAACATGGCTTTTTTGTTTGAATGAAAACATCCTTCGTCACCGACTGTTAACTACGTGCACAGTTTTGATTCAATAATTCATTCTTATGCCCCTGTCCGAAGCTACAACATTCGTCTCATTATGTGTTTTATGGATGCCAAATTAACTCACAATATCCGACCGCTATTAACAGCATTTACAAAAAAGCCACTGGAACGCTGCTCGAACTTGTAATTACTACTTGCGTACTTGATCAGAGGAATTCTGATTTTGATCATAATATGTTTAAAATATGCTTCCACACTGGACATTATACTTCATCTATCCACTCGTGTTTGCTCTTGTCTTTGCAAATGTAGCAGTTTCTCTCATTGCTTTGGACTTTGGTTGAAAAATTGTCTGCATTTTATTGACTGAAACTAGTAATACAACTTGTCTGACCTCTGGCGGTGTTTGTGTTGCCTAGGTGATCTCCCCGGATTGCCACGACGACGTCACACTGAAGAAGGACAACGTGTTTGTCCGATCGTTCAAGGATGGAAAATTGTGAGTGATTGATCATTTCACCAAATGTTACACTGGACAGCGAATGATTAACAATCAGAAATGTGTTTGACATTTTCTGCTCAGTTAGTGCTTACCATTTATAATATTGATTAACAATGACTTGGAGGGTGAGGTTTGTACTGCATTTAATTAAGGTCATATTTTTTATTCCTTAAACACATTCACTTTCCTGTACTCTTCTACACATTTGGCTGGGTTATGCAGTGTTTTCTTTGTGTCTGTGTAGGCTCTCAGTCGTACAGGAGTTGTCCATCTTTAATGAAGGTCCTTGAGTCATCTTCTGTACTCTGTAGTTGAAATGTAGGACCTTTCGCCTCTCATCCAAAAGGCTTCGTCAGTGACTAAGGTTTAAGCTCAGCCCGCAGACTCGATATAGACCACTGGAAGGGGTTTAGCTTGGCTAAGTCCCTCCCCTCTGTTAACGCTACTCTCACCTGTGTGTTACACCTTTGTAGTTCTAAGTCCTAACGACCCAACTCACACCTGAGTTTCAGTCTGAACGGCCCTACTCTCAGTCTGATCACTGCCAACTACCTGCCTATTGATCTGTCCTGGGATGAGTTTAGAACTACAGCGGTGTTGTACACAGGTGAGATGTTAATATAGGGGAGGGACTTAGCCAAGCTGATTAGTTGTAAGCTTGGCTAACAACCACCGGTCTATATCTAGTTTGTGTGCTGAACTTAAACTTTAATGTCACTGACGAAGCCTTTGGATGAGAGGCGAAACATCCTACACTTCAACTACAGAGTGCAGAAGATGACTTGAGAACCTTGAAGATTTTCTTTAAGTGAAGCAAATATTAGCATATTGCTCAATGTTCCTTGACATGTTTCAGCCTCTTTCTGTCACATTCCTCTGAAGATATGACACAAAATACAGATATAAGAACCTTTTATATTAATACCATTAACTGACTTAATAAATTGGGTTAAGCTACTGCAATCAAATCAATGAAAAGACACATTAAAAAGCGGAGCATCTCATAACCTTGATCCGCTTAGACCTGTCCATGTAGTATTAAGTAACATGCCAACAAACCATTTGTCTATCCTCCTTTTTATAACATTTGAAGTGAGCATCACAGGCTGCTTGCTAAAATTCCGAAAAGCTTGTGGTGTTAAAGCGTTACAAGTGATCCCTGGCTGTTTCTCTATTGGCTGTGAGATATTGGTGGAGTTTGTCCTCTGAGCCTGCTCCCGGCATTTAAACTGCAGCGGTGGATTGTTTTGTCTGTGGTACAGTAAAAGCAGGAATAGGAGTTGTCAGGAGCGCTCTGCTGCTGCCTCTGTGTTACTGTTCACTCTGGAGCTATGTAGCCGGGAATATAGAGAGTATTTCTGTACAATTCACTGTGAATACTCTCTTTCGGAAAGCATCACACCTGTCTGTTCGAACTGTGGATATTTTTTGGTTCAGAGTGCTTTCAGTTGTAGCATAAGTTAGATAGTCCAGAGTCCAGAATGATACCCCTCTATATTTTCTTATACACAGGGATATCAGACTGGGCCTCACGCTTGAGCAAACTCAAACGGTCCCGGGCAATCAGATTAGTTTATTTACTGCCACGTGTTGTTCACTAAAGTCCCTCAATAACAACCCACGGATGGTGCATGGGCAGTGACGTTTTTCCAATCAGCTGTAAATTTTGTAAGATTGGCTATAGTTTTTTTTTTTTTTTTTTTTTACTAATGGTGGTAAAGTAATATTTGCTCTTTGGATAAGTAGAACATGAATATTATGTTTGTCCTTTTTTTTTGGACACTGGTTTTATGGAAAATCAGTGTTATTGGAAAAATATATAATTAATATGTAGAGCATGGATCACTGTGTTGGTCTGTGAATGTGTTTAGCAGTTCGCTTTTTAAATTATACTATACTAAGCTTTCCATTTATAACCAGGACTACACCAAGACTAAATCCGGACTAAACCAGGTCTAAAACTAGACTGAAATGCCCCAAACGAACCTGGTTTCAATCATGACTAAACCAGGACTAGCCCCAAGTTGATACAATGTAGACTAAAGCATAGCTGATATTGTACAGTTTAAGAATAGAAATAGACTAGTACAACTCAGAGTACACTAGAAGAAAAGTTCAAAAGAAAAGCCCAAATGCCACCAGTGGTATGCCGACTGTATTTTAGCATTCCTCCATTAGAGAAAGGGTCAAGGATACTCGACTCGAGCAACAAATAACAAATTCCTATACTTTATTAGCTTTTAGACTGTAGATACACGATATATTCAACAGCATTTGAGGCAGAAAGTCAGCCGGTGAGCGACTATGATGTTCTCTATATTGTGATCATCGAGAACAAAGCCGTGTCTTTTGAGCTTGGTGCCAAAACATATTAAACAAACAGGTTAACATTCATTCATGGGCACAGTGCCATCTTCCTTTTAACAACTTTTCTTTTTTCTTCCTTCCTACTTTTATCTTTCATGTCACACCATCCATGTTTGTTGTTTCTGTGTAATTTCAACTCGACACTCCCTGCTCAGCACTGGGGGTCAGCGTGTTCACTCCGCTTTGTTCGGCGCTAACCATTCAATCTTCTTTCCATTTTTAAAAGACAATGGGCCTCGAAAAACATTGGTAAAAGCACAGCAAGGTCAAATACAGAAAGGGACACTGCGGCTTTCAGGAAGTAGCTCCTTGGACGACAGCAACATTAAAGTCCTTTTGGTACTTTTGAGAAACACCAATTAGGCAATACCATTTTGGTCACTGGGAGGTTGGTAAGTTAGAAGCAGGAAAAGTGGGCAGGTGAAGGATTTGTGTGAGTTTGTTGTAACTGGGGCCATATCATTTGGGTAAGGAACAATTGTGAACTAGTGAACAGGGGATGAAAGTGTGGAGTGAACGGTTTCTCAGTTTGCTGTAAATATGAATCATAGTTGTACTAAGGTGTCATTATGAGAATAGACAATGTATCACAGGCTAAAGTAGGTTCACAACGTTTTACTTTTGTTATGTTCTTATTTTATGTAGCAGTTGGATACTAAAAATGTTCATGTCAAAGTAAAAAAAAAAATGGTTTTGTTCTACAACAACAACAGACCCATTCCTCTGCTCTCAATCATTATTTTGCTGCTTGTGAACATTCATTAAAAGGTTTAGGTCCATTACTTGCCCATAATACAGAAAGGTAGTGTGTAATTTAACCTCTTAGCCCCCACCTGAACCGAGCACATTTTCTCCAGTTTGGCCTTACCCAAATGTAAAACGAGGATTAAAAAGCAACATAAGAGCGACAAAAACGTGACGAAAACATGACAAAAAAGTGTTGAAAAAGCAACAAAATAGCAATGATTAAACAACAAAAAAGCCACAAAAAGTGACAAAACATAACGAATGACAAAAACATGGCAAAACGCGATTTAAAAAAAAGCCAAGAAAAAACAAAAAACATGACAAATAAGTGACTAAAATGCACCAATGATTGACACAAAAACGCAACAAAAGCATGAAGAAGTAACAAAAACATGACCAAAAAAGCGACGTAAACACGACAAAAAACGCTTTCAAATGAGGCGTTGCACTGTTGCTCTCCAATGGAGAAGCTTTCAGATTTGGGTAAAGCCGAACTTGAGAAAATGTGCTTGGTTAGGCGGGGGGTAAGAGATTACCAAGAACACTTTAAGTACCAAAATTCTACACAGTAACATAGTAATAAATGGTGGTACTTCATGAACCCTGCTGACTTTGATTTTTCTGCAGAGCATATAGTGGTAAAGTAATTTTTCTTTGTGTTACAGTGCTATGGTGTTACGTAAAGATTTGAAGGAGATCGACCCAGATTCTCCCCCAAAAGCTGATGCCACACTCAAACCAGGTGAGTTTTTACACATAATTTAAAAAAAGGGAGAAGAGAAAGTACAGCAACAGTATCTTACAGAGCTATGGCACAAAGTTTTCCCTCTGACTTCTGTGGGTTGGTCGAGGCGCCTGACACACGAGGCAAAAATCCTCAGTGTGGGTTGCAGCAAAGCAGAAAGTAAAAAGACAAGTTTTGTTTTGTTCCTGGTTCTCGCTGCGTTGGAGAGCTCCTGTCACTTCTGAGTCTATTTTTGTTTGAAGTCCTCACCGGCATTTTTTTTTTTTTCTCCACCAAAAACCATGACCCAATTTTTCTCTCGAGTTTCCGTAATTACATTCAGGAAAGAACATTGCGCTTTCCTTTCTTGGAGCGCACAGGTGGTCCAAGCACACGCAGCGGTGACATTATTGCTGTTGCAAAAGCATCAACAATAAGCATCTCCCGAAGTGGCGAGGTGTCACTTTCCACACCTGTGACACTGTGGGGCTTTGCGCTTCACTGCGTCACCGCTTTGTCAGTCTTGTCATGTGCGGCATGAATAGTCTTGATAACAGTCAGTCATTATATGCATTTTGGGACTATGATTTGGGATAAAGTGAAGACTGTGCTTTTAGTCATCATATAAGCTGTAAAAGTTAACTAAAAAGTTTAATACAAAGGTTAATTGGCTTGTTGGAATAAGTAAGTATTGAAGAAACCTCCACCATACTCTAACGTGTATGTTCCAATTAAAGACGGATAATTAGAACATGCCTATCTGTGCAGCCCCCAGTCACACAAAAAGACCAAAGATGTTGTAGCATTAAGCCTCTCCTCCTCTCCTCTATGGGGTCAAACGGGGGTGAAGTTAGAAGCGACCAAGCTCTTCCACGTTTTCTCTTTTTAAATACGGTTACGCGAGTAGTTATCAAAGTATAGTTACACAAAATTAAACATGACTATTTTCTAAGCGTCGAAATGCTCCTAAGGTATTATTATGCCTTACAATATAGTAACCCTTTTTATCCGCTTAGAAAATCGACATGTTTAATTTTGTGTAACTATACTTTGATAACTACTCGCGTACCGTATTTAAATAGAGAAGGCGTGGAAGTGCTTGGTCGCTTCTAACTTCACCCCCGTTTGACCCCATAGAGGAGAGGTAATTATACAGGCGAAAGAGTCTTATAATTCAGACGTGGATGAGCTTGTTCTGGACCTAAACATGTCCACTCCAGAACCGAACCTCAAGAGGACCCGAGCGCGTAAAACTCTGCGGAGACCGGGAGCGCAGCTGAGGCTGCGTCAGCCCTCGCTACAACAGCAGCGCCTTTCGATCAGCAATTTCTGTATATCTGTCCTAAAGACCAAGGAGCCTGTGCGCCGTCAGACCATCACCATCAGGTGACTTCGATTTGCAACAGGAGTTTTCCTCCCATTCTGCTCCGAGGAGCGAGGGGAGAAGGAGAAGCGTCTGTGGCCCCTCCTCTGCCGCTAAACGCGTGGATGTGTGTCTGACAAATACATTTAAGTTTATGAGCTGATGTGCGGTGGTACATGCATAGATTATAATGTCCTGTGTAAACATTATCTTCGCTTTAAGCTTAACCCAGCACATTTGAGTCTGTACCGGTGGTTTGACAGTACGACTGAGGGAGACGCAGAGGGGGCGGGGCCAGAGGCAGAGTCCAAACCAGAGTCTGATGTTCAGAATGAGTGACAAAGCGCAGAGTCCTGGTCACTGGGACAAAGCAAAACACTCAGCTTTATCCATTCACACTAACAGCCTGTTTTCAAAATAATCAAAAACTGGCATTTTCATTTAATGTTTTTGTATTTACATATTCTTAATAGCCTTAATCACCCAAGACGAGCAAAAAAATATTGAATGTGGAAAACCTTGAGTTCACTGTAATAATGGAGGAAATAAACATAATATTACATGTAATATTCCCAGTGTTTTCATCGTGTCAAAGTAGGTGTACGCGACTCATCACCCAAAGCTTCAGGGGGTACACGGCTCCAAAATGTTTGGGAACCACTGGTATAGAGCAACATTTTGGAGATGGGGACCCATCAGAATATTGACGGGTATTTCGCACACTGTTTACATTCATGTGTAATCTTTTATAATCCTGTTTCTGTTTAGATTAAACTCCTCTTTGACACTTTTTAAATTGTCAACATTTGCCTCAGTCTCATCCCTCTTTGTTCAGGGATTAACTCGCGTCTTGTCGATTGTTTGAAGTGACTCAGCACCTGGCTATAATCTTTGTGTGAGTTGAGTCTCCTGTCAGTGCGAACAGGCTGCGATGACAGGCTCAGAATATTCCTGAACTTAACGTGCCGCTGTGTCTTTTGTCAGCTCTCGATGCGGCGCTGGAGTTTCTGCTGCAGCTGGTGGTGCCGAGCGGCTGGAAGACCGAGGTGAAGGAGGAGAGCTCGAGCAGCGAGGAAGATGGCGACGACGAGGAGGAAGAGCAGGAGCAAGACGCCAATGGAGAGGAGGAGGAGGTACGGTTGGAGCTGTGCGGTTAAACAAACTTAATCAGATTTAAGTCTGCAGTATATCTCAGCCGGCGCAGTGCTTTAGGTCCACAGCCAATTTTGTGGTAGTAACAGCTCATTGTTTGGATTTTAGAGGTGTAAATGGAAACGGTTTTTGTGTTAAATGCTACTGGAGTGGGAAGCATTTTGTTGTTGTTTAACATTGTGACGGATTGCCTATATGGGACATGGGACAACACCAGAGGGTTGTTACAACATTAGGTTTATATTAAAATGTTTTTTAAAGTTCTTTGTTAGTTTGAAATTAACAAATCTAATTAAAATTGAGAAATGCTTGATTCTGTAGGTAGTTACTGTTTCATGAAAGGTAAAAAGAAAATCTAGGGAAGCAAGACATTGAATTTGTAAAACCTTTTGAGCAAATTGTTGTCTAATATTGTTTAGTGTTAACAGCTTGTATCTAAGGAAATAAATTTTTAACTATAAACATACCCATTTTTTACGCATTTACTAGTATTTGAAACCGTTTTGTATTTATACCAGTTTGGAGTGGGGGGTACTTGCTGTGCTAGAAAGAACCAAGGGGCACATAGTAAAACAAAAGTTTGGGAAGCCACTGTAAGATACGGTACTGTATTGTCAAAGGAACGATATAAACCCGTTTTTAACTCTGTGCCTTGTTTTGGTGTGAACAGGAAGAGGTGGAGCCCTTCCCAGAAGAGAGAGACAACTTTCTGCAGCAGCTTTACAAGTTCATGGAGGACAGAGGTGAGCTGCTGTCATGGGGCTGATTCAGCAGTTCAACACTTTATACTGTGTAAAACTACTCAAACAGTAGGAATGTGACAATATATCGATTTTTTTAATTTATTTTTATTTTCCCTTATAGATCGTGATATTTTGCGATACGATACCTTTTTATTCCGATATCAATACTTTTGATGACGTCATTCATATTAATGACGACTCATGCATATTAATGAGACAGCAGAATTCAGTCAGGACAGCGGAGGGCAGCACTACGTTTTAAGCACTTGGACCAAACCCTGTCACATAAATAAATTACTTTTAATGATAGTTTTCATATTAATAAATACGATTTAATTGGGGTTGATTTATTCCTTTTTAAATAGGACTGTGGTTTCTTGTTTTTTAAATGTAAATGAAGTCACTGACAGATCTATAGACCAATTTTCAGTGTGTAAGTCGGGGATCATTTATACACACAGAAAAAAGGGGTACAAAGCACATGATAAGAAATGTAAATGATGAATGATATGTAGCATGTTTTTTTATCGTGATGTATCGTAGGTTATTTTTGTGCAATATATCGATTATCGCAGTATCGGCGTATCGAGATAATCGTTATCGTAAGCTATGTATGTCTCTATGTTTCTCAGTTTATTTTGGTTTAGTTTTACATTCAAAAGTGCTATTAAAATATATACAACAAACTGCTAATTCAATGCAGTTTGAATGAAAATCTGCCCCTTTGTTACTTTACACTTTACACTTAACATAATTTTTATTTTTTATTTTATTTTTTTACAATTACCATTAAGCTAGTTCCAGATATAATGTAGTGCATTTTGCATTAGGAGAAAGTAGAGCAGAATTAAATCAGGTTGTCGTTCCGGCCCTCTGACTCAATTCAGTTTACTCATGTGGCTCCTTGTAAATATTAATTGCCCGCGCCTGTTTTAGAGAGACAGAACCTCTCCGATTCAAAATGTGCACTCAACGTTGCTTTATACAATGCTAAGGCAGACTAGAAAAGCTTCTCAAAAAGTCTGTATTGTGTGTCCAGATAAATGGTTAATGGTTGTTCGCTGTCGTCTCACTCTGCCTGTCGTCTCCTCAGGGACTCCCATCAACAAGCGTCCCGTTCTGGGCTACAGGAACCTCAACCTGTTCAAGCTCTACAGACTGGTGCAGAAACTCGGCGGCTTCGACAACGTAAGTCCACTCCTCAGCCCTTAGTCCGGTCTCAGATTCTGGATTTCAGGATATCAAAGTGTTCTCCTGTGATGTTTTTTCAGATTGAAAGCGGCGCTGTTTGGAAGCAAGTCTACCAGGATCTGGGAATCCCCATACTCAACTCGGCTGCTGGCTACAATGTCAAGTGTGCTTACCGCAAGTACGTGCTCTGTGGATTCTTTACGTTTTCAGGCCAGTTGGAAACTGATTGAACAGGAATTTATTGTGCTCTGTTGATTTGCGCCAAGTTTCATAAATCAGTGATTGAGATTATAGTCTATTAAATTGAGCTTTATTCTGACAAGTGCCATTAGATTTGCAATTTTATATTCTAACAAAGTGCACATTTTTAACTCAATCAGTAGCTTTTGTATTGGAATGAAGGAAAAATGAATTGCTTTACTAGTACAATACATTCTGTAGAGGTCTTAACAACAGGGTTGCACTTTTATACAAAATAAGACTCCACTGTGAATAAATATTTAGCCGTTTGCAGAGGGTGTTAAATAGCCTAAATAACTGGAACATTCGCCTTTAATTGCAAATACATTTCAATTTGATTGCGGCTAATCTTGTCACCCTCACTTTAGGAGCCTGCTTTCAAAGAAAAAGAATGCTAAAAAGTTGTGTTGCTTTTATTCAGGTACTTGTACGGTTTTGAGGAGTACTGTAACTCCACAGCCATCACCTTCAGGATGGACCTCCCGCTGAAGCAGGCTCCGAAGGCGGAGGGGAAGACGAGGTAGAGACAGGAGCACCAGAGTCCACCTCGGAGGAGCACAAAACCCCGGACCAACCAGCGGCACAGTCCACAGTCTGCAAGGTAGACTTATAATGTTGCATAATGAAATGCGTCTACAGTCATACAATAGACATGATGTCAATGGAACATGGAGCTCAGGCCGTCTTTTTATAGATTTCTATTGTTAAAGGGCTTACATGCACCTACAGTGGATACAGTATTGGCCGGATGAGTCTTTTGCTTGATCAGTCATATAGAAGTGCAGATTAAATCCAGCAATTTGTTTCTTTCTCAAAAAAAAAAAAAAACATTTGTTTTGGTCAATTACTTTGCACCTTCTATGCAAATTGCATTGCACCTCTTTGATAAGAACTTGTTGTTTGACGTACTCACAGCTTTTTTTAAACGAGAAATTCAAACAATTGTAAAAATGCATAATTTGTTCTACTTAATAACCGATTCCTAGTATGTGATCCCTGTCCCTGCTCTGACATGACGTGCATTGCAAGAATAATATTGTTTGAAATCATTACATTTTAATGAATATACCAATGATGAACCTACTGTGTTTCCCAGGATGAAAAGCCTGAGGTGCACACCAAAGTGGAGAGTGAACCCTCAAAAACCGTCTCAAAGGAAAACAATGGAGAGGAGGGAGACAGTTCCCGTAACGGAGAGGCAGACGAGGGCTCCTCCACGGGACGACTGGGACCTGAGAACCTGAAAGAGGACCCGGACGAGGAGCAGGACGGCAAAGACAACTCTGGGTAGGTGACACAGACAGACGGGACATCCCCGTACGCTTGGATGCTGTTGGATCAGTGCAGACAAATTGAGCACAACACTGAGGCTTTGTCAACACGTACACTGGAGGATCCAGGAGCAGCTATTTCGGAAGTATACGTTTTTTCACAATGTTGTTACTAAAGGAAAAACAACTCTAGATCACTTTACCAGACCAAACCTTTTTCAAATGAGCCAAAACAGCTGCAAGACTAGTAAATCAACAGTGCAAATAGTGCTTTTAAATTGGCTGCTATCTTGCTTTTTTCTTGAAATTATTCTTGACGTAAGAATAATTATGTTATTTTTATGTCATAAGAATGATATGTGGGTCACCTATCATGACAAACGGTGACGCAAATACAAGTATTTATTTAACTTACAATAAAACTATTTGCAGTTTGGCCATGTTTTATTGTATATTTAATATCAAATCCACTATTTATTCACATATTTCTGATGATTCATTAGACTGACCCTCAAAAACTCTCAAAGCAGCAGTGACAGTTTCAGGCAAAAGGCCCCAACCCACTACTAATTTGAAAGTCACTTCTACAGCATGGTATCTTGACATGAGTAACAAAATATCATGAAGTCACACTTGATTATATTTTGTTTTATTGAAACGTGTGTCTGTGTTGACAAGGCCTCAGTCGATCTGTGGTTGAACACTCACTCCCCGCTCTGTGAATAACCTGAAGAGCTTCACTCCTCGAGCTGCTCCCTTTAGCCTTTTGCTATAATTATTTCTCTGTGGCATCAGCTGGGCCAGACATCCTTCAGCCCCCTATGCCCCTCTTCACCTGACATGTCACAGCATCCTCTCTCGCTCTCTCTCTTACCACCACCACTCTCTACCTGTGTCTATCTATATATCCATCACGCCTCTGCTCGTGTCGACTCCTGCCCTTTTCCTGAACCGTCTGCTCTCTTTAATGTTCGACTTAAATGTTGCGTGTGTGAGTGTTGTCAATGATGGATTGCACTATAGATTTGGAGTAGTGCTTTAGAGGCTTTGGTATAAGGCTGCAACTAATCTACTTTTATGATTAGTTGATTCATTGCTTTGCTGTGAAAGGTGCATGAAATTTTATTATTTCAAGCTTTTTAAAACGTAAAGCTGAAGTGGCGCCGCTTGAGGACATGTTGATTGAGTAAACTTAAAGCGAATTTTTGTAAGAGGCTCTTCGTACTTTCAAAGAACAGTAACAGCAGCTGAACTTGGTTTGCTCAAAGCTACACATGAACACAAGCACAGGTGTCTGTGAACAGGCCATCCTCATTTGAAAGCTAAGAAACCCCAGAGTTTAACCATTGAGCTGTAACGACTGGAGGCGGCACTGGCACTGATGGGGCTTCATGGGGACAGGAGCTGGGATTGACATTTCACATTTCCAAACTGGTTTAAACTATAGGTAACAATAAGAGTGGAGCTAATGGAGCTAATTCTGCTTTCTCATTGGATAGTGGTCTGAGAGACAGACCGATCTTATTTATGAAATTTACAAAACACTCTACAGACCCTAACCCTTTAAAAACCTAAAAAATACAAAAGTGTCATGTCATTTTTGCTCTTTTTGAGTCTGCGTAAACCAGAAACGATTAATCGATTACTAAAATAGTCGTCAACTATTTCAATAATCGATTAGTTGGTTCAGCCCTACTTTGGTATTTAGAGAGAATTTCCATATTTGACCGGCGCATTGAGTTGCCTTGTGTATGAAATGTGCGGTATAAATAAAGTTGCCTTGTCTTGCTAAAATGTGAAATGGTTCTCAATCTTTTGTAATCGTGACTCCCAATATAAAAACCCTGACCCCCACAGGGCACATTTTCCATTCAAACGACATAAAACATATGTTTCCTATAGTATGATCTGGCGATCCCCAGGTTGAGAACCATTGTTTTAGAAGATGGCTCAGTTTGTCCAATAGATGAAGTTGCCAACCACAATAGATTCAAGATGCAAGATTAATAGCAATTGTATTGCATTTGCAATTTTAAGGGTTGCAATTAGCAAATGACTAGCTTTGAAAAAAATCACTATTTGATGTTTTTATTATTTAATTTTTTATTTAATTTTTTTTATTTACTAAATTCCAGTCTACTCATGACATGTAATGAGTACACTTGTGCAGTGATGTAATGCGAGTAATGCAGTAGTCATACTTTCATTAGACTTTGGTCTGGAGTGTCTTTAGTCTGGAGTGTCTTTGGCCTGCGGCTGCACTGGTGTGATACTGTACTGATAGACCGACTGTATCAGGCTGATTCCTCCTGATCTCAGTATCTCTGATGCTGCAGCTGAGGCTGGAGTCGGAGGCTCAGAGAGACTGATCTGATAATGTTTCGACTTCTGTTTGATGTTTACAACTTCTGTCTGAAGCCGACCGGGACTGACTGAGTTTCTGATGTATTTGTCAACTTGATGTAGGTACTCACTCCCATAGTCTGTTATGGAACACATAAATTAAACTAATACTTTCAGTTTTATGTAACCTCAAAGTTTGACCGTTTTCTTGCACTGCATTGTACAGTTCTTTTATACAAGTTATTTATAGATTATAGTTATTATTTTTTGCCTTAGCCATAAAACATCTTCACGTGTCATACCCACAGTGTCGGGGTTTCCGCAGGGCAAAAAGTATTAAGTCATTAAATGAATTGTGCCATCAGGCTATTCAGCATTAAACTGGATTAAAACTGGCATTAAATCAAGATTTCTTGGAAAATTATGACATTGCTCAACAATGTTTACTGTATAAGCTCATCGAAAACCTATTCAACGGCAGTTTTGGCTGAAATTGACAATTTTTTTGCCTTTAAGTTTCCCATTTTGTCCAGTTCTCTTCCCTCTGTTTGAGAAATGTTTGCAAATCTTAAGAAATTAAATCTGCGCTGTTATTTTTCTGCATTTGTGGAATAAAATATAGTATTTGGGCATTAAAATTGCATTAAAAATGTGACTTGCTTGTGTAATGTAGACAAAATTCTATTACAGAGATGCAACAATTGTAAGATGGCACTATTTGTTACACCATGTTATTAATTGTATTATGCTCTACATCAAGTGTAACTAAACAGGAAGTCCTTCTATTGTTTTATCTTGAGGTGGTAGTGGTTTGTACAGCTGTACGGTAGATTTGATGATGCAGATTGAGAATTTGTAAGTCTTGAGTGGAAAGCTTTCTCGACGTAATGACCTGCAATAATGGCTCTCATTTTGGGTCTTTTTTTGTGTTGTTTTCCTTAATTGTAGCTTGTTTGAAATGAGCTGTCAGCAGAGGGGGTGCTTACAGCGGTGGCAGGCAGGAGAAGGGCTCTGTTTCGCAGCTGTTTGTTGTGGCACTGGACCAACTGTGATATCATCTGTGTTCCTCTTTTTAACGCGCTGTTGTAGACTCCGCTGCGCTGCTTGCCAAGGCGTGCTTTGCTGTGCTAACCCGACCCTGTGGCCTTCTGTGGCCCGTGTACCTAAACCACTTTCTGTCCTGGCAAAGCTACACCTCCCCTCTGGCTCTCCCTTTAGCTCCCCTTGTGGCTGATTCTATGCTGTGTGTTTGAGTGGGATTTTGAGTGTGTGAGTAATTTACCATATGAGATTTTTCTCCATGAACCGATATTAATTTACTTTTTGTTTATTTCTCCATGTTATTTCTTTGTTTGGTTTGGGCCAGGAAGAGGTTACATTGCATTAGGTTTGAGGCCTATTCAACGCTAATTAAGTGTTTATATAGATGATGATGCTAATATAAGACAGGCGAGAGAGGTAGAGAGAGGAGATCATAGTTAGTGGGGAGTAGGTGGGAGTTTGGGTGGGTTGTCTGTGGTCTGTTGACGTCAGCCTAGGGCCAGGAAGTGCTGAACTGTTTTTCTTGCAGGGATGACAGCAGTCAGGAGGGGGAGGAAGGGGAGGAGGTTGAGTGTTACCCCCGGGGATGAAGGTGCAGGTGAGGTATGGGCGAGGCCGCTCTCTGAAGACGTACGAGGCCACTGTGAAAGAGGCAGACGTGGAGGGGGGAGAGGTGCTCTACCTGGTGCACTACTGTGGCTGGAACATCAGGTAAGACAGGTCCTGGGGAGAACCACCTAACCCCCACAATCACCTAAAATCAACATCTGTTAACCTCCGCTCAGAGGGATAACCCTTACAGGGGCTATCCCTGCTGCAGTAGCAAATGCATCCCTCTCCCTCATCTGGTCTGATCTCAAACGAAGCCATCTAGTGGCCAAACTAGTCTTTCCTCAGCTTCCCTGTAGCTATAAAGTCTTGTTTCCCCTGTTGTATGTGGCAGTTCTGGGAAGTATGGTACAGTGAAAAAGGCTACAGGAGAAACTCGACCTCTTTGTCCAGGCCTGCTTGTTAAGTGCAGTTTCTAAATTGGGGGAAATGCAAATTACACCTGATGATAAACTCTAATGTTTTCTCAATAATAAATAATATGTAAAATGAAAAATGTGAAAAAGCCCATATCTCATATCTTCCTTTATTCCCTTTAGACTTTAATCTTTCTTCAAGTGAGCGTCCTCTATCGCCTAAATTGACTGTAGCTATTGTTTGCTACAACTTTATTGGCCCACCTGGCCTCCAAAGTGCATCCAAATTGGTACTTTACTGTGCAGTGGGGGATGTACTGCACCAGTTTTCCATGCCGTATAGGGCTGAAAGATATATCGTTATCGTATTTATATCAAGATATGAACATTCAAAATATTAAAATCGAAAAAGCAAGATATAAACTACATATATTTTCATCAACAAAACTGCACTCTTTTGTATTATGACTTTATTTTTCAGAAAAATGCTTAGTTTTCACCTAACCCATAGTTATATCGTATCGATATCGAGATATCTGGCATGAATATCGAGATATGAAATTGTGTCCATATCGTTCAGCCCCAATGCCGTACTGCTCTAGTGGAAACAAGACTTGAACCCCCTGTCTGTCTCTGAAACCAAAGTCGAGCTTTGAATCAGTCAATTCAAGCAGTGGTTTTGCATTAACAATTCCATCATCAAACTCTTAAAATTAATCTACTAATGTAAAGTACCCTGTCGGATATAAAGGGCCAGCCTTCGAGCTGCTACACTCACCTTTACCTCTCAACCCTCTCCCCCCTCTCCCATGGGTCAGGGTTAACGCAGTGCAGGGATTCAGTGTATTTTATATGAAGTATTTCTCATTGTCTTAACTGTCGTGGTGTGGTCCTCTAGCCCTCTATCTAAGACACAGGGGCGCGCTCTGCATCGTCTGTTGTGTGTGCTGTTGTGAACCTTTTCATTTCTCCTCATTTGACCCCCTCAGCCCCTCGCTTCTGTGGGAACTCTGTGGAATATGATTTTGTGTAGTGTTTGGTGTAATATTGTTTCTTCATTGTAAAGGCTTGTCTTTCCTCATAATACCACGGGGCTGCTTTCTTTGCTCTTGAGGCTAATCGTGTGGCTACATGTTAGTTGGGGTTGGAGTAGAGAGGTTTGAGTGATGTGAGAAATTAGATTTGCAATACATCAATTTGAATAATTAAAATGTCTGTTTGTGTGCCTACATTGTAGATATGATGAATGGGTCAAAGCTGATAAGATATTACGTCCAGCGAATAAGAATGTAACCAAAATAAAGCATCGCCGGAAAATAAAGGTAAAGATTTGGAGAAAGGCACGTTAAAAAGCGCTTTGTTTCGATGTACTCATGCTTCTGTCACACTCTTCAGAACAAAGGAGAGAGGGACCGGGACAGACTGGACAGGCTCAATAAAGAAAGGGAAGGTCTCGTCTCAAATCGCGGACCTCGATCCAAATGTCTGAGTCAGGACGTCTTTTCCAAAATGGACGACGGTGAGGACAAAGTGAATCAGCAGTCTCCCGGCAAGTCCATTGAAATCACATCAATCCTCAATGGACTACAAGGTAATTCTTAATGATTTCTTTCACAACAAAACGGCTTTTGGTGGTGATTTCTCTTGTGACTACAAATGTGTATCTGCAGCGTCTGAAATGTCGACAGATGAAAGTGAGCGGGAGGATGAGGAGCCAGAGCACACTGAGGAGGAGCGTCCGGGCGAGGCAGAAAGGTCCAGTCAGATCCCTGTCCCACATCAGAGCGGTGGGAGCCCGGAGCACCTCCTGAAGCCTCCAAAACTCCTGCATCGAAGCCCCAGGACACTGTGGGGGTGGAGGGCACCGACACTGTGAAGAGGAGGAGCCAGACGGACACAGAGCCAGAGACAAGCGGCCGGAAGAGGAAGTCTGGCGGACCACTGGAAAGAACCTCCAAAGGCCACACTAAAGCCAAGACCCAGAGCACCAGGAGCGCAGACTGGCTCCCGGGGACCTCCCCCTGGAAGCCGGACAGGCCTGTCCCAGGAGAAGACAGCAGCAGCTCTGAGGATGAGAGGACAGCAGACACAAAGCCTGGGAGCAGTGAACGCGGGCGCCCCAAAACCAAAGGTGCTCCCTCAAAGAAGTACAACGGAATGAAGGAGAAAAACAAAGCGGCCCGACAGTCGGGCTTTTGGGAGATCCCAGAAAAGAGGACCAAGACGTCCCCGAGCTCAGAGGAGCGTCCCACAGTCCGCTCTAAGGGACAGAAGGACGTATGGTCTAGTATCCAGGCCCAGTGGCCCAAAAAGACTCTTAAAGAGCTGTTTTCAGACTCGGACACTGAGGCCGCCAACTCCCCTCCTCCCCCGACCCGTCCTGCCTAGACGACCCACATGACCCGGAGGGGGGTCCTGAGGACGAGGTGTCAGAGGAGCAGATGGACATGGACAAACAGGAGTGTCTGAGCAGCGGCAGTAACTCCGTCCTAAACACGCCCCCCTCCACACCAGAGACGCCTTCAGGAGGAGGCAGCCCTGTGGAGGACTCTGGTCCAGCTCAGCCCCCTCGCCTCGCCCCATCACACCCCCTGCCCTGCCCCCGGAGTCTGCCTCTGCTCCACTGCCCCCTGCTGGTGGTGCGGAGGAGGCCGTGGGCCGCAGTGAGTCGGACAGCAGCACTGTGGAGGTGGAGAGTTTGGGCGGAGAGCAGGACCTGCCACAGGACGAAGGCTCCCCCTCGAAAACCTTCGACCCCAGTCTGTCCTGCACCAGCAGCAGCAGCTGCAGCCTGGAGCTGAGCAGCAGCAGTCAGCATGAGAGCGAGAAACCCAAAGGTACATTTGATTTTACTCTGTGATTGTTATTCCTGTCATCTCTGTCTTCTCACTGTCTCCTCACACTCTTCATTTTTAGCATCAGTGAGTCAGAAACGGCAGAAAGAACCTCCGCCTGGAGCAGCCTCAAAGAAACACAAGCCAAACCGAAAGAGCCTCGGCGTGCCTCCCAAAAAGAATAGGAAAACAGGTACGAACAACTGATCTCCCTCTCACCTGCTATTTCTCGTCATTAATATTTCAGACGGAGCAAGCCCCACTACACTCACTTCACCCACAGCACTGTTACGGACTGAGTAACATGGTGGATACAGGACTTTGATAAATGGTCTGTCTTTTTTTCCTCTGCAGCCAACAGCAGTGACAGTGAGGATCAGTGTGTGTCTGAGGCCAATGCCAAACCCACCGCCTCTAAAACCCCCACATCAGACGTGAAGACTTTGGTTTCACCCAAGTGTCCTGGACGATCTCCACCCTCCAGCCATAAGTACCACAAACAGAGTGACACTGACCACTCCCACCACCAGAGGGAGCACCACCACCACCATCATGGGAGGTCGCCACGGGTCTACAAGTGGAGCTTCCAGATGTGTAAGTTACTTGGTTCATGTTTGACAGGTTTCAGAGTTGTTTGTAACGATTGGGCGTAATGTTGCGTATTTTCTCTTGACATGTTTTTAGCGGAAATGGAGAAGATGAGCAGTCTGGAGAGGATTTCATTTCTCCAGGAGAAACTGCAGGACATCCGAAACCACTACCTCTCACTCAAATCTGAGGTGGCCTCCATCGACCGACGAAGGAAACGCATGAAGAAGAAAGAACGGGAAAGTAAGTCTTCACTGCATTGAAATAGGAAATCATTACAGGCTAAACTTTACAAACAATAGATTTAAAGGATACTTGTCTGAGCTAAGAGAAACTAGTCACTTTTCATTGGAATATAAGCATGTATGCAGTGTTTAACTCACACTGCTCTTTGTATTTCATACCATCTCAGACTATAGACCAAATTTCAAATGGTTTTACACGCATTGTAAAGTACTGTCTGAATTATTGATGACCACCCCTGTGTCACTTCCAGGTGCCGTGGCTGCCTCATCTTCCTCGTCCTCTTCCTCATCTCCTTCCTCCAGTTCGCTCACGGCCGCAGTGATGCTAACGTTAGCCGAACCGCCCGTCTCCTCCTCCTCCTCTCAAACCTCTGGGGTCTCCGTGGAATGTAGGTGACAGGACGTCCCACACAGGAGCCACCGCACTTAAGCACTTAACCAGCACCCAACAAGACTGACAAGTACAAACTGTAACGACTGGGGCACAAAACCAGACCAGAGACAAAAAACAACAAGCACTATTTTCTATTGACAACTGTTTTCTTGGCAAGCTAATGGCACTTAAGTGCACTTTTATGAAGATTGTGTATGGGATTCAATTTGTCGAAAAAAAATACCAATTTGTCTTTTTCTCTCTCCGTAATTATACATTTATAAAGATTGTTTTTTGAAGCAATAATTTGATTTGATAAAGTTTTAGTGTTAAGGGAGACTCTCCAGAGAACCCCTCAGTGCTCTGCCCTCTCACATGAGGGGCCTGTACTGTCCTTTTTAATCTGAGGAAATCAGAGGAACACTGCCACATTGGCATTAAGAGCGAACTCAATGTAACCAAGCCACGTTTCTCTGTCTGCTCATTGGATAAGGGTTGTCCTGTGAACCGTAAATGTTCGACCAATTACAGGACTGTGCTCCTGTATGGTCCCATTAAGTCTTATCATTGTTTATGAATAGGATTTAAACCATCGCACACCCACAGACAAAGTCAATATTAGGAATTTTACTGCAGTGCCTTCTTGTTCTTCTCCATGGGGCACTTTGAGAAAGGACAGCACTTTCCCAAATCAGAGGGTTACCTGGACAAATGTCTCTTAAAGACTAAAGAATGCTGGTTCAAGGGCTGAGACAGCGATGGTTGGTGTGGGATTTACGGGATATTTAAAACATTTACCACAAACTCCTGAACTAGATCATCTGTAATCGACTACTGAGGACTCATGACTTAAAACTGCGTTACAAAGGTGCAATGTGGACTTCAGTTAACTCTAGTTGACATTTTGAAGTGTGGTTATCTTTTATATGTATCTATTCCTTTACAATCAATTTCGAGGGCCACTGTAAAATGTCACAAATGATCAGGATATCCTATATTATAGACACTGAAAAACACGTGGCCCTTTGATGAAGGTGCAAAAATAGGTTCAATTTTAAATTCCAATTTTAAATTTTCCGCTCATTTAATATATCAAGAAACCAGTGACAACCGCACTTTGGGCTACCATGTCTGCAGCATCTACATTATCAATTTATTTAATCATGTTTCATCTCACGTCCAATACCTCTTTATTTTCAAAGAGGCATTACTCACACATCTCAACTGAATCATACTTGCTCTATAGTACTACATGCAAGTACAGTACTAAGAGACTGGATAGCGATTGAACAGTGTTACCATAAAAACATGAAGTTATTTTTGTTATTTCAGTTCATCACGAAGCTTAAGTTTTGCCCTATTAATTTATCTTTTCAAAATGTTCCAAACAATTCTTCCTTTTGTTGTCATCGATCCTTACCAAAAAGCCGGGGTCTCTTTGTATGTGCTAAGACCAGAGTAAAGTTATTGTAAAATGTGCATTTATATCCAAAAGTGATGTATGTGTGTACATTTCTGAAGACATCTCCAGTGTTTCCTTTGTACAGACTCCCTACTGTATGATAATAACCCGAAGTTATGTTTTGTTCGGCACTTGTATGTAATTGTACGCTTTTGTTATACATTTGTATATTGAGAAGTGTTTTGAGTCGAGCTATTTAATATCTTGCACTGTTAATAACATGTACTTTTCTGTAAAGACAGTTTCACGGTTTTAACTGTAGTTTAAGTGTAAATACAGAGGGTTACCGCATGTTTGTCCCGTTTTCTTAGTTATTTTGGTTCATTCATCTTTTTTCAACTATTTCTTGGTTTTGTTCCCTTTAGGTTTTACGTTCATTTTCCGTTATGTTTCTGCTCGTAAGAGAAGATTAAGAATGGAGTTTTGGTTGGGCTAACCTATTTTCTGACATGTACATGGCCTGAACAGTTGTATGATGCTGTAAATGGAGAATGGTCTGAAGCTAAGATTAAGTGAAAGTAAATTAGCTTTTTGGTCAATGCAGCAGCTTAATAGTATTTATTAGGCTCATCTCATGATGGTCGTGTAATTTATTGTAAAAATGTAAGCAAAGCAAAAGCTTCTGTTTGAATAAAATGCCATAGTTTGTGAAGTACTCTTGTGTGTCTGTGATCACTGCTGGGAGTTATGGGGGTGTCTTTGAGAAATTGTGTCAAATATAGAAGGGTAGCTACTTTATATGGAACAGGGTTTCTGCGGGATATTAAAAAGCATTACAAGTCATTAAAATGTGTGTTGAAAATTGGCACATGTGCTATAACACTTTAAACAATGCATCTGGTTCGTCCAATGTTATTTGCTATGTCCATATTAAATAAATAAATGAATGAAATGAATTGTGTAGAAATTAAGGCCTTAAATGTAATTAAAAATATTCAATTGGATTAAAACTGGCATTAAGTCTAAATTTATTGGAAAATAATGACATTGCTCTACTAATTTTGCTGAATAAGTTTATCAGAAAAACACATTCAGCTGCAGTTTTGAAATTGTACTCCTTTTTAAATTGTATTTTTTGTGTGCAGCGCTTTGGTCAACTTTGGTTGTTGTAAGGCGCTTTAGAAATAAAACTTGATTGAGTTTTAGCTAACTGTACAGTTATTCATTCAAAGGTTATCTGTTACTTCTCTTGCTTTTGAAAATCAAAATCCCCCTCATTAATTCTACGGAATGGTTGAAGAGATACGCACAGATTTTATTTTGTGTTTGTGGCATTTTGCTGCCACAACCCTGTGAAAACGGCGATCATGGAAACATACATTTTATTTTATCTTTGTATGGCGATAAAAGTGGCTAAAGTAATCAAGTCACTTTTGTATGATAAATAATACATTTCTGGAGGTTTTTATCATTATAGTTAAAGAAGCGGAAATGCGTCATGCCTCGTCATCACGTGTTTCCGGTCTAGCGCCGTCCTGCTGCTTCGCCTTAGCTTTAGCTCGTAGCCTGTAGCTCATGTGTAGTTTCGATAAAAATGAGCGGTAGGACGACTGCAGTTGTCGCCGGGGTGTGTGGGGCCCTGTTTCTTGCTTACTGTATATACTTTGACAGAAAGAGACGGAGTGACCCGAACTTCAAGCACAAACTACGTGAACGTGAGTAGCTAATGTTGAACTCTAGCTTTCTACTCGACGGAAGGAAGTGAGATGAGTGTTAGCCTGGTGCAGCTTAGCATAGATACCAGGTTAGGGAGCGTGTACGCCAAACATGGTCAAGAATAAACCTAATAATGTGAATATTGACATATACAAGTGTAGCAGCAACGCAAGATTTCTGAGACAACATTCAAAACTGTTACTATTGATGGGTTTCTCTTTCTTTGATTACTGAAACAACCACATGCTCTCAGCTAAATGCTAATGTCATTCACATAATTCACATGTGTGTCACGAATTCCCTGAAAGTCACACGGTTTTGTTCACAGGGAGAAAGAATAAGAAATGTTCTACTGATCGATCTGGACTGGCAAAGGTATTTCAAAGACCTATATTTGAATTGGAACATTTGATCTCTTTTTTAACAGGGTTGTACTTAACTTTCTTCAAACTTTCTTTTGGAAGCTCCCAGATCTGAAAGACGCAGAAGCAGTTCAGAAATTCTTTCTGGAGGAGATTCAGCTGGGAGAAGAGCTGCTGTCACAAGGTCAGATGCAGTTTGGGATAAAATGTGTATTGTGTAATTTAGCAGGGGATTGTGAATGGCGGTTTGACCAGTAGTAAAACACGTGCAGTTCTGCTTTTGTAGTGTGCTATCATCGGCCATTTTATGACTATTTGGATTCAAAACATACCCAGTTGGCATTGCATACATATATAAAAGTCACAATGTTGATTTATTTATTCCGATTACATGTTTGAACTATGGCATCCTTGAAAACCCCTCAGTAACTCTCGATAGTTTCTGGGACAAGAAAGAATGCTAGAATAAGCTTAGAATTCCAAAGCTGAGAGTCATGACAGTTGCTCTTTGCTATTTCACCTCTAAGACAATGTTCTCAAACGTGCACTTGTGTGTATGGTCCTGTGCACATTATGTATTGCTGTTATGTTCATACATTCGCTGTACTGTTCTCCTCAGGTGAATTTGAGAAAGGCGTAGACCACCTGACCAATGCCATTGCAGTATGTGGGCAGCCGCAGCAGCTCCTTCAGGTCCTTCAGCAGACTCTGCCTCCTCCAGTCTTCCAGATGTTGCTCACAAAGCTCCCCAGCATCAGCCAGGTCAGAGAAACTACCAGTAATGTTTAATTACAGATTTATTTATGCATGCTGCATCCTTGAAAACCCCCAGTGACTTCCTACTGCCTCTGGGACAAGAAAGGGTGCTAGAAAAACACTTAGGATTCCAAAGCTTGGAGGCGTGACAATTGCTCTCGGCTATTTCACCCCTAAGACATAATCAGTTTAACATTTTGGATATTTTTCTTTTTAATTTTAAGTGTTTTCTTGCGGACAATAACAGTTTAGTTTGTGAAACAATGACCCCAATATACACAATGCGCAATATACATTAACCTCAAACAGGAGAGAGATATTATCCCACGTGTAGTCTTTGGGCAGGCTGATGTAAACCGGTTCAAATGTGTATATGAGTTGAGGTTCTGTAAGTAGACGGCAGTGCATGCCTAAGCAAATTTACCAAGTTGGAAAATTTAGACTTCTGTTTTAGCTTTGAACATGTGTAGATGCAAGCTAGTAACTTCTTCAGATCTGCTCTTATCTGGCTGTCTTCAAACTTACTTTGAAGTAATGCACTAGAGTGAAGAAGATGTTGAATATGAGTTATTACGTTGCATCATGTCTGATGAAATCTCTCAAATCAAAGCTTAAAGTTGTGCTCTGCTAATGTTTGCAAGCTTAAGTCTGTTCTTTGTGTTTTGCAGCGAATCATCAGTGCCCAGTCTTTATCAGAAGATGATGTTGAATGATGAGAGTGATAGTGTGTTTCATAAAGGGATTTTAGGCCTTTCTAAATGGGGACTGTTCAGTTTACTGCTGTGACTGAGGTGGACGGCACCTGGTCTTTGGACAAGACTCATCTGATTCTTCACTCCTGACTCAAGACTTCATAGTTTTGACGCCCTCTGGGGATGGTTTCAGTCTTTACAATTCAACAACAAATCTAATTTACCACCTTCATTTATTTATTTTCTACTAAAATTCATTTTAATTTGGAGGTCACAATATGCTGATATGACAACAGTATGTAGATTGTGTTTGACTTTGTGTAAAAGAGCGCATGTGTTGTTCCGTCGTTATTTTGTTAAATGTTATTTTTATAACCAATAGTCTCTTGCATATCTACTCATGGTGGAAAACATGAAATAAAACATGTCGAAACCCAAATGTAACTCCTTTATTTTTAGCAGCAGGGGGCAGTAGCACTGCACAGAAAATGTAATCCCTTTATGGATTCAAGTGTGAGCTTTCACAAATGGGCACTTAGGTGAGTCGTACATCCTTAAACTGTAAGATGTTTCAATCGAGCAATACAGACGACAGTGCAAAATATCACCTAATCCCGAAGGCTTGATTTAAAAACAAAACAAAAAACGTGTAATGTCTAATGTATATTGACCATGTATAGGTCTCCATTTCCAGTCTAAGGAAAACCATACATGCTCTACATTGAGAATGGCTTCATTGTTTGTTCAGCTCGAATAGGGAGCGAGTCCAGTTCGAAAGTGTGTCTCTTGGAAGACAAATAAAGCTGTAATTATTTTTATCCTTGTCTGCAGCTGTTTTTCTAAAGGTCTCCACGGCCAAAATCCTCGGTGGTTGTTGCCAGGAAACAGTAGCAGCGGGCGCATAGTTTTTCTACATTTGGAGTGAAAAAATAAAAATTGAACAGCGGCCCAGAAATGTCGAGTGAGGACTAAATGGAGGACAGTGTACCATTTTTCCAGTTATGTGCTCACTCGTTTAGGGAAAAAGGGCGGTTGTCTAGTCTGCTACCGTGTGTCCTATGGGGGAAGCGAAGAGGCTGGAGAGTAACATGTGTGCAAGGTTAAGTTGGTCCTTGAACTGGTTTGCGGACGATTGGCCTGATTCTGGAATAAATGAGATGGTGCCACTGAGGCCCGAGCGCTACAGACTGGGTCACGAGAACAGGTCTCCAGCTGGTCTGGTTTATTGTGGAGCTTTCCTTTTGATACGAGCAATGGTTAATTCAATTATGTAGCCTAATTTACACTGGCCTGCATTTAAGTCTAGCACATGCATATCCTCTGGCAATGTTTGAGTTCTCCAAAAACAGCTGTTAGAAAAGTTTGAGCAATCTTTGATTAATTATTGTTTTTCCACAAGTGTTTACTGTTTCATCTATCTAGGCCTAATGATTTCATTTTGCTCACACACAGCACTTTCCAGATGACAGTGCTGCACAAGCCCCAGAAAATAGACCGATTACTAGTACACACCAAACGGCACAAACCCCTTTGTTTTGTGGATGACACAGCACAAGTATTGCTTTTAATCACATCCACCTCCTGTGTGCTCGATAATGCGGTGCGTAATAATAGAAACAACACAGCGTTAAAGGCCGTTCTTTTAAATTAATGTCATTACTTTAATTGCACTCCTGCTACAGTCGAGCCTCATCAAATGCAGTATGAGTCAGCTCCTTCCCTGTTACTGAATTTAGCACCAAAACACGTGGCCTTCCTTCTGAGAGGGCGGTAGGGGGCACTGTTGATCCGGGCTGCGCGTGGTGCGTAAAAGGACGAATGGATGGAACCACCGCGGTTGACAGCAATAACAATGGCGTTGGGCGCCTGCAGCAGACACGAGGCCATGTGTTCCTCCCGAGGGCGGCTTTTTTCGCAGTTTTTAAATGCTTTTTGGTAATAATGATGAAAATGAGAAATAGCCTAACCTGTGATTGGAGGCGAGGAAACGCCGTGGTCCCAAGACACGGAGGGAATTGGCTTGATCCTGCCAGAGTAATTTGTTTGCATGGATGTCTGTCAAGAAATCAGGGGGGTGCTGTGATGGTGTGTTGAAATAATGTGTAAATAATATCGTCAATATAAATGATCCGCAGCAATTGATCTGCTTGATATGAGGAAAACAGTCGGCTTATGCTCTATTTCAGTGGTACACAACCTTTCTTTTTATTTTATTTTACTCCCAGGCCTGCACATGCTGGAGTCTAGCCGGCCCCCCAGTGCAACACATGTGGCCCCTACGGTTGGGAATCACTGGTCTTTTTGGCGCTTTGTTTGCAAACTGTAATCCATATGCCTTTCCTGCAGCAATCGGCCTCTCTACAAATGTGAATGTGAATACAAATGGCATGGTCTGTTTTGTGCGTCCCAGGCTTCTCCTGCGCCACTGTTGACACTATGTTGCCATGACATTTGATTGGCGATATTTTTTACATGGCCTACCTACTATAAATGAAATGCGTTGTTGTGAGCAACTTGCAACATTCAAAGACATCCATCAGCCAAAGTGGCAAGTAAGCGAGTTAATTTGCTGTGTCACTGCCTATCGAGCCCCACTGTCCATAGGCTATACTATTACGATAACACCCCAGTATTCTTATCTGCTTTGGCTTATGAGGAATGTGCCAGGGATACCACAAGTATGAGCAGTTTTGACGAAACAATCCAGGGCTCTATTAGAAGAAGTATCAGTAGTAGCCTGAAATCCCTCACAAATTGAGGACAAAAACATGATGGCAGTCAATCAATTTGAGATGACAAAATGAGGGGCAATACATTGGTCCACTGGCGGAGGAAAGCCCCTGTACTTACAAGGCTTGACATCCAAACTGAAAGCCCAAAGGGAAACGGAAACCAGGTCTATCTTGGCCGACAACGATTGCTGTGCTTGCCATACATGCTGTACACAGATTGTATGTCTAAAGCAGCAGGGATGAGAGCCTGTATAGGAGCAGCTGTGTTTGTGAGTTGAAAGAGGACAGAAATAGCTCTGTTATATGTGGTTGCTATGGCAGCTCCACGTAGCTGCAGCTTCGCTCTGCACCAGTCTCAAATGCACTCGACAATCTCCTCTTTCCTCGCTTAGCTCAACAAGGAAAATCTGGCCTGGTCATTACTGTGACGTTCTAGTGTTTTGTTTCAGGAAATGGCTTATCTTTTGTAAATGTCAGCTTAAATGGATTAAATTTAGCCATAACAAGGTCTTTCCCATGATATATAGGGGGTATCCCAGGAACAAGATGTGCTATTACTAAACAAGGAACAGGCCAGGACTAAACAAAAACCAAGCCTGTGAACTGGAAAAGATTTGAACTCTCTAGAAACCAAGCACTATAGTTTATACCTGCGCCACAGATTGAGGAGCACTGCCTTGGAGAATAGGGCGACTTCTTCTGACTTCATCGCAAACACATGTATCACCACTTACACTTTTGATAAGTTACGATTTACATGTACTTAAACTCATGACTCCATCTACTAGTGGTTTAATATCATAGGCTGCTGTTGTTGACAGTTTCTACTCGTTATAATTTTTGGCAAACTCCAACATTTCAAAGATTCTTGTCAATCCAGTTTGAAGCCATGCTTGTAACGTTTGCGTCAATGAAACCAAGTCAATTTGTAGTATGTTCAAGTAAGAATGATTTATATGGGATACTCTGTAGTCCTCAAAACATGATTATATAATACATATGAACCCACTGTTTCATGGTTTTGCAATGGTTTGACCAAGATAGCAGACAATAGACTGCCTCTCCCAGCTGTAAGGCGTAGTATTGGATTTCCGGCTTATCGTGGATCTGGTGATGAGGAGATATCTGGCTGTATGACATTACTGCAACGGGAGGTGAATGGTTTTCTTAAGAGGGCAGTCCACCACACCCACATCTGAAAATGTGAACATGCAGCAATAGACGAGCAAAAGAAGGCCACTGTGAGAGAATATGCCAAATTACAATGAGAGAGGAAACTAAAATATGGTTATTTAAAGCAAACATGCAACTGATATAATCTCATCCTTTGCTAAACACAATACAGAAATTCGTTTACATTACAAACGCACAGTCCAAATGTTATCTTTAGGTCTACGATAAACTGTTATATATTTTCCTACCACTAGATGGAGTCACGAGTAACCACAAGGAAATCAATCGGAACTAAGCTATTGTGGGTGAGTAGGGCAAGACATGTACAGAAAACAGCACAGTTAGAAGGAGTCACGAGTTGCTGCTATCGGCTAAAACAGATGTGGATGATAATGATGAAAATCCTTCTGGTTGTACTTTTGCAAAACCACATTTTGTTTTGTTTCCATCGTAGAGCTGTTTTTGTCCTGCCTTTTGTCCCATGTTCTCCTCCACTCCTGGTTGTGTCCTAGTTTTCACACACTGAATATGTAAACACTCCGCTTTTGGACACATGCATGAGGAGGCCCTACTGCGGTGGAATATGTTCAATTAGAGAGAGGAAGCTGCAGCGGGCTGGAATGGGAAACACAGATGACAGTAAGGCATTGCCTCAGCCGCAGAACAGCACAATTCCACCAGGATTTGTAGCCTGCTTTAAATTCACGTGATTGGCTGCACTGCCTTCGCTCCCCCCCTCGGCTTCTTCTCTTTTTTTTTATAACCACCGCAGACCCTTTGAGATGGAAAAATGGGTCATCAGAGTGGAAGTTAATACTCCGGGCACGTACAGTCCTGCTTTATTTTTAGGACGTGCCTTGGAATTTTTCTGCTCTTGCCTCTATGCCTCTTCCCGTGACTGGTGAATGACACAGAGCGTGCTTGCTGTTTGCTTGGGGTAATTAATATATCGTGTTGCCGCCGTGCACAAAAGTGGCAGCGCAGAAGAGAGCAGCGGTCTGTGTTATAGCTCTTGGCAAAGGCCTGAACGTGGCTTATATTTCTGTCTTGCTGCTCTCTCCATGACAACATACAGTAGGCTTCAAACAGAAAGGGAGGAGGCTACAGCAAAACATGCACTAAAACACAAGGACATGAGGCTCATAGCAAATTGTGTGTTGCATGTGGAGACAGGGGCGTTGTTGAGTATATAGAGCCAAATACCAATTTAGAAAGTTGGTGATTTCAAGCATGCACTTATCATTGCGGATGATGTCATAGCGAGACAACAAAAGCCACATGAGTGAATCTACACTGTGAGGGTTCTGTTCAGAAATAAATTGATGCAAATGCTTTACGTCTCGGGCCATTGACGTAAAGGTCTTTCATCACCTTTTCAATGAACGTTCCATTGCACTTGTAACTCGTGACTCCATCTAATGGTAGGATTTGGTACAACAGGCAGTCTTTGTCGCTTTGTTCAGTCCACTATTGCCACATTAAGTCATAAGCAATATCAACAACAGTGTGACATATTGCGCCAGTAAAGGTTTCGGTGAATCACATGACATGCTTCGCCTCGTAGTGTTTTCTGAGCTAAATTTAAAGATACAAAAACATCGGTTTGAGCCTGTTTCCTGTCATGTGTACAGTCGCCAGAGAAAAGAGGAAGTGACACATGCTGAGAACAGGAGGTGAGAAAAGGGTTAACTTCAATGACTTTATACTCTGTTTTCCCCCCCTTCTTCTTCAACGTGTAGGATGTGTCTTCCTGTCTCACGCTGCCGCTGGAGTTCATCCCGCCTTTGAAAGCGCATGATTGTTTTTATATACACACCGTCGGACTCGGTCTTGCATTGACTTGCAGCAAATCCCTGCCCTCCAGAGCTATGTCAGGGGCGAGATTAACGGGGAGGGAGCAGCTTGACAGACTTCCCCATTGTTACAAAGAGCTGGCCCCATACTGTATTTTCAGCCCATGCGGCGAGAGAAGGGCGAGCAGGTGGCCTGGTTTGCCTTTGCCCTGATTCTTGCTACGTGGACGCTGTGCAGAGGGAGGGTAATGGAGAATGTAAATAATGTTCAGCGCTGTAGGGACAACTGGAGTTTAGGTTTTAAATCTTTTATAGTCTGACAACCATTTAATTTTAATTTTACACATTTTACACACTTCCCACTGCTTTATGAGCCTATTAGATCAGTAAAGCCTGTAGCGGTGTCAAATTATGCAACTGTTTTGTGAATAAATCTGGTGGAGTGTAGACATATTAAAACCTTGGCTCAGATCAACAGGATTATTGGGAAGAATTTGAATCAGTGCAGCCAAAAGTAAGGCTGGGTATTGTTAACAAAGTTTAGGTACTGCTGGTATCAAAGACTTAAAAGGATTGTTGTGTTCAAAAATGGATGAAAATGAATACGGAGGCTTGTTCTATTAAAATCAAAATCATTATTTATTTACTAACATTACAATCTAAAACAAAAGCTCTATGCGGAAGGCTACATGGTGATGATCAGTGGCCAGCGAGGGATGGAGCGAAGAGAGAGGGAGAGGCCCGTGCATGGGCCTTTTATAGAAACAGGAAGTAGGCGTCTCCTTATCGGCACTTCTTCTGCGTCATCTGACTCCTAATTCTAACACACTGCCCCCAATGGATTCCAAGAGTAAAGACAACAACAATAACATGGGGAACATTAAAGCAGATTACATCAGTTTCATATATAATCATTAAAGCCTAGTATGAAAAATATATAGAGAGAAATAATTCCATAGTATCGAAAGCAGGTTCCCGAAAAAATATAAAATCTTTTATCCATTTATAAAGATAGGTGCTCAATATAGCGAGTGCAATCTGGAAAATATATAATATAGCTTTTTTGTAGGCGTGTTGCCCCTAATTTGATATTTGAAATGCCATGTTTTACACAATTAGGGCTCCAAATCAGATATGTAAATGTAAGAATGCTAAAAAACGTGCATTACTCTGAAATTACTCTGCTGCTGATCCACTTTTGCACGTGCTACTTGTTTTGCACATGAGCAAACGCTTAGTAAATTAAGTTTTAATGCCTGTTGGGGTTACCTGGTTGTTTGACCTCAAAATAAATGATACAGATTGAAAAGAAATAGTATTTCATGGAATAAATTAACATTATTGTTATACCGGTATGTATATTATGTGTTCTGTTTTATGTTTTAATTTTATTAGTTTATTTGACAGGGACAGTTCACATTAATGAACATTTCTGTAAATGTGTCAGTATTAGCTGCAAAGCTAGTTTTCAACTGTTGTCCCTGGGCAAGGTGTATAATGCCAACAACAATTATAAAACATAAACAATTTAAAAGTTGAGGCTACATACTTACATAACAAATGTTGATACAATTCATACATTAATAACATCTGAATGTTCGTTCTGTGACTTGCACAATAGAATGGAGATTTTAGTGCAAGGGCAGGTCATACAGTTCAAATGGACATAAGGATAAATACAGTATGTACAATTATTATTTACAAAGCAACATCTATGCATAGGATCCTGGCACTTGGCTCAGTCCTGCACCAGGAGGTCTAATGAGCACATCGTTGATTGGATTTCAACCAATTTTTTAATTTAGGTTCTAAATGACAATTTTTTAGTATAGGTATTAGAAAAGGTATCGTTCAGGTATTGGTATCGAAAACCAAGTATCGTTACTGTACCGGTAAAAAATGTAACAGTACCCACTACCCAGCCCTAACCAAAATAAATAAAAATTGTCTATAGTTCTCTTCATGTATATGTTTTAGATCTATCTTTAAGATATTTTAGACATGATGGATTACGTTTACACTCTTCCAATCAGTTTGTAATGGGTTCTAAGCTTTCTAATGCTGTGTTTGTTGACCAGAGGAATAGGGAAGTGTTACCAACGTGTTGCTGCACAGGAAGCTGCGGGGTGTGGGTACTGTATACTAAGTGCAGGAATGGAGCGAAAATAAAGCAAAGGGGGAGTTCCCACCTAAATGTTTGTGTGTGCGTGTGTGTGTGTGTGTGGGGTGGGTTGGGTTCAAGGGGAAGGAAGGGACTGAAGGGTGGGAGGGTTGTAGTGGGTGGCCTCCTCGAGATTGTACTTTCGCTTTGCTTTCTCAGCTGCACCAGGTCCCGGAGTGCGTCAGCTGCCATGTAATATTAATATGAGGCTTCACTGTCGGAGCATGTGATGATTTATGTTACTGCTGTTGTTCCATAAAACATGTCGTGAATTGAGGGAAGCACATTAATCTTGAAACGCTCTGGACACGCTAACATTGTCATGAAAAAGAATGAACCAAGGGAACAAGGCCTGGCGGGAATATGATCAAATGTGACGTTATGCTTCCAAGAAAACACTCAGATGTGTACAAGGCAATGGTGTTCACGTGGCATTATTACTGTACACTCTGAAGAGCCTATAGTTTCATGTTGAGGTGAAGGATAGGATTTTGACAGCCTCCTGGCAAGTCATTTCTTGGTGAAATTGAGATTTTTGTTTCATACTATTCTCTAAACACTGCTACATCTTTAGGTATGTTCTCAACCAAAGACACACCTTCCCATTTCCAAGTCATCTTTATGAGCGCGCTCTCAAGGTAATTATACTAGGAAGTTAAATACCGATAATTTGATCTGGTATTTGGTGACATTTTCTGAGATGAAAATTGGCATGAAGTTCAATGTCTTTCTTTTTCAGCTAAAATATTTTACTGGCATTTACCACACTCATTCCTTCCACATCAAGGCTGTTTAATCAATGTTGAAACTCAAGCTACGTCTAAAGACTACAAGAAATATACTGTATTTCATGCCCCTGCTTTCACTTCTGACCCTATAACACCAGGGACATGTATTCCTTAGAAGGTAAACACGCTCCATGTTTTTCATTTGAGTCCGGACATTAGAGGAATCCAGATTGTCTCACAGCAGGAGCCTGCTCTGAAATGGAAAACCAGTGGTAGAATTTCAAAACGGGACAACAGTGCTACGTCTCTGTTCAGCAATCTGGCTGAATCACCCTTTTCAATTCCCTGGACCCTCCCCTCGTCTGTATGACTGATGATGACGCTATTCGTAGTATTATACATCTGTGTTTCTCTTTGTCTAACATATACTACTCTCCCACGTGATGGATTATCTAGAAGATCACTCGTCTGTAACGTGCTCTTGCTGAAATGTCACCAAGATCTAGAGATGGGTGCTGGACTGTGATCATCCTCTGCTCCTCACAGGTTATGTTGCCCCAGTAAAAGGATGAGGAATAAATTCCTGTGAAAACAAATTTGTATACCTTTACCTGAAGACTAAACAGCTCTAGCGCTGTCTTCCTAATCTGGAGTTAGTTTGATTTAAAGCATTGTTTTCAAACCTTTTCAAACTTCTGACACCAAGAACCACCAAAGAAAAATATTTGGCTTTCCAGGTACCACCAGATCTAAACCCGTTCTATAAAAGGTCTATGCAGTAGGAGGCGTGAAAGACGAAATCCTGACTGGAGTTTAGGAGTTCTAAACAAAAACAAATCCCGAAAATGTGAATTAAATCGCTCGCAACTTGAACATAGATTGTTTATAGAGTGAAGCTGAGTATTATCTACCCCCACAGTAACCTCTCTCTCCCTCCTGCTCCCCTTTAGCACTACGTAACCTGCTGCAATTTTTATTTCATGTTTTTGTATTTGCAGTCTCGCCCTCTGCTGCAGATACTACCCACTCGTTCGCCTGACGCACTACAAAGAGACTCGTCGGCTTGCATCTTGTGTAACCGCGCAGCCTTTGAAGACTCTGGCTTTGAGCGGTGTGTCTCATCAATTCCCTACGCAAAAGCTAAATGTGAAACCAAAGCGGAGCCCATGAGGGGGTTTCTTATCTGCCCTTACTGCCTTCATGGTATTCATTCACACACGCTATTTTTATTTTCTCTTTCATTTATTTTTTTGTTTGTGTAACCGCATTTGGTCAGATAGTGTATTTCTTCTGTTGGCAGCGCAACAGGCCGCGAGGACATTGCTTGTTGGCCGTTCTCTGTAGTTCGTAGCAACAACTAAAGATACGAATGTTCTGTTTGTTAACTTTTTGGCGCATCAATGAAATGACAAACCATCATTACAAAAAGGCTGAATGCATGACCATACTGTAAAAGAGCCATTGATACTGTACTGTATACAGTACCGTGTGGTGGGGTTTGCTGATGCTCTGCAGTGGCAAAGACTCATTGTGCATTTCCTTCACAGACCAGAGTAGTACCATTCTGACAACGTTTGCTTTGAGTGAACAGGATAGACTGTGAGCTCAGTGAGTGTGTGGTGAGTCAATTCTCTTCGTTGGCTTTTTATTCGAGTGTCTGATGCACTGGATTCTTTCTGCTGTTTAATGCCATAACAAACACTGCAGGAAGTGTGAACTCCTAACCCATTGTGTGTATGTATTTGAAAGTGACATTGCACAACAAATGTGTTGCACAGACCCGAGATTGTTGCAAGATAATTTTTATCTATAGTCCCTGGGCAGAGGCAGAGTGACAGCAGGTTTATACAGTGCACAATGAGCTTTCTTACTTAACCTCTTAACCCCCACTAGAGCACATTTTCTCCAGTTTGGCTTCACCCAAAACTAAAAGCTTCTTGAAAAAGTGTCGAAAACGAGAAGAAAACGAGGATGAAAGTGCAACAAAAAGTGACAAAAACTCATTAAAAAAGTGGTAAATGAGAAGAAAAAAAACGCGGCAACTATGCAAGGAAAAGATCTGTTTAGATGAGTTTTGTAGGTCTAAGCTTTTAAATGAGGCGTTACACTGGTTTATAGGCTGTAAACCTTTAGATTCAAACATAAACAACATAAAAATCTACAAGAAGCACTGGCAGAAGGATCACCTCAACAACAGTCCACATACAGTATTTACATTATTGTAATTGATATAATGCAATAATGTATTATTAATGGAAATAAGTAAAAGGAAATACCTCCATCCCTCCCTGATACTTATTTTCACAACCGTGTTAATTGACATTAACTGTAAGTTGCTTGTTTCTTTTCTAAATTATAATTTTATAGTCATGTTTAGGTGCCGTGGTCTCAAATTTTGTAATTCCAGGTCTTAAATTTGACATGTGTGCAGTAACCCTGTCATGGTTAATTCCCAATGCTGCCAAGTGGATTGTCCATGCACACACATAATATGTAAAAATATCAATGCCGCTGAGGTGACCAAAAGCACAGCAGGAAGCCCCCTATAAGCCACAACTGTGTGTCTTGTGTGTCATCGGTGCTTGGATTTGTCATGTCAAATCAGCTTTTCTCAGTGAACTCTCAGAGGAAGATTACTGTCCCGCATTGTGGTTGGGATAAAGACATTGCAATGGGATTTCAGTCAAATCAAAGTATGCAAAAGACAGCAAAGATATGGACCTCTCAGCATTTGAATTCAAACGTGATTGTCTTCTGTCCTCAATCCGGTGAAAAACGACGGTCAGATCTCGATTGTTCTAAGCTCCCGTCAGCGTTGGCCCTGCTTTTTATTCCACGTCAAATCCCAGTTGAGCCATCGTGCGCATGAATACATTGTGGATATCTAGAGCAATGTAAAGAAGCCCCATTCTTTGTGCTATCTCTTATACAAGCTGGACGTGTTGTCATGCAGCTTAAATATAACTGGAGAAATCGGCCAGCAGCTGTATAGATCAAACTTGGCAGGATTGCTTTAAAGTTGTTTGGTTGGTTGGTAAAGCCAAGGGAAGTTTAAAGCGAGGTATGCGTTTTGCAGGTATTTGGCCTTCACTATAAACACATCTTACACTTTCTCGTTTAAAATGTATGTAAAATGTGGAGAACAGTTTTGATCGAACCTGAAATGTTCTGAAATATGGTGCAAATTCGCTTACTATCAGCCAACTCGTAAGTCTATCTGGAATTTAAAGCAACACTACCCGACATTTACTCTATTACAAGAAATACATTAGGTACACCAGATTTTTAATCAATAAAACAGGCCTATTTAAATAGTCCATATGTAAATAGGCCAACAGGGTTATTTTCTCTGTATACACTCTCAAACAATCCTCCATACTATAACCCTCTTAGGTTCCTATATTTTGGTTACATAATCCAGTTTCTCCGCCAGCCGAGCACATTTACCTCAATAATATCACCCTGTTGTGTTTTATTTACTTAAGTACCGCACGTTATAAACTCACAGTCCCATTTCCCTATTTCCTTTGAGCTCGATGCGGCTCTGACCTATTTTAGTCGCGCCTTGATCTTGCGCCGTTTGTTTGGAGTCTATTTGCGGCGGCGGCGGTGACTTGACATTACTTCTGAAAATAGGAACGGCCTGTTATGTTAGCTGGATGGTTCATTATCACACAGAAGTCTATTTTGATCTGCTTCCCCGGTTAGTTTCTCCTCTAGAGGTTAGTCCGTTTGGCTGGAGTGAAATGCTCTAATAACAAATATTCTCAATATTGTTGCTAGGAAACATTTCAGTAGCTACATCATTAGGCATAAAAATAATGGCTTGCACCTGAACACATTGTCTATCTCGTGACGGTTTATAGGCTTGGGGAGCTCTATTATCCATATCCCTGTATTTAACGATGTGAAATGTGGACAGTTGTAGCCATAGACTGTAAATTAAGAATGGACTAAGTGAGGGTGGCTTCCCCCATAGAGTTAATCGTGGGGTAGCTGAACTTGTTCATGCCAGCTCCTATATTTGGAATAGGGCGAAAACAAAAATGAAAGGGACGATGTTGCGCATGTTTGGACAAACACGTGGAGGTCAGGTTGACAAGCCTGTGTTCAATAAAGACATCATATTTGGGAATTGTAGGATCCAGCTCGAAGGACCAATGTTTGGCATTGTAGGACTGTATAAAATGATTTTCTGGATTCTTCATCCACCCAACACTCTTGTAAAGGAACGAAGTCAGACACATAAAGGCAGGGGCGTTCTGGGACCTAATTTCGGCCCAGGAATTGGAGAAGACCGCCTGGAATTATAGCTCCGTAATAGTGCGCTGGTCTGAAGTACCAGAGGTCGCTGAATCAAATACCACATTGAAAATTTCTAACAATTTCACATGGGCCGCTGCACACACAGTCTGAGCCTGATACAAACCCTCAATCAGCACAAGTTATGTAGATAAAAACATTTATTTGTCCACTTTTCTAGCTTTCACTGCCTTTTCCCTGGATTGGACTGCACCAACTTGAACTAAAGCGTAGGGGTGTTCCACTTAAACACCCCTCTGAGTTAGTTCAATATCAAATGGTATCTCCCTGCCACAAGAATGAAAAGAATGATGCAATATTTTCATCAGTTATTATTACGATAGATTTCCATGACAATTACTCTTGTGTTACTTCATTTATATCTGGAACAGCAGCCCAGGCTCCTGCTCCAGCCCAGTTAAAGCCTTTAGGCCTAGAATAGCACAACTGAGTCTGTTGTTATTATTATTATTATTTTATTCTGATGGCCCAGCCCAGAAGCACCGGAACCGAGCGGCCCACCGGGAAACGTCCCTACTCTCCCTATGGCCAGCACGCCTCTGCATAAAGGGCAGTTTCAAAGTTTAATGTAGGTTCAATCTGTTACAAAAGTCTGGTGATTTGAAAAGTAACTATGAGTAACTAGCTATCACACACAGTAACTGATCACTTAAATCACATTTCTTAAATTAGCGTAGCATAGATAACAATAAATAGAGCCAGAAACTAATAACTGATTAAATATCACCTGAAACTATACTAAAACATTAATTAGCTGTCAAATATATCATTTTAACTGACTGCCCAGCTATTTATCCACTGCTCCATCACCTAGCAACCATAAACTCCTCCACCTGGTCAACTAATTCATAATAGAGAATTTATAACACATAAAGTGGGGCAAAACAAGTTTCAAAGGAAAGTCCATCAGAAAAGGAACTCCTATAGCCTGAAGAAGGAGCTACAATTGATCCATTCTTAATTTACAGTCTTTGGTTGTAACAGCAAACATTGTAACAATTCAAACATGGCATCTTTTAAGAATAAAGTTGGCGCTCACTTAGCACAGTTAAAAAGTTTGATCCCTGGGCCAGACAAAAAGTATACCTTAACTTTAATTGGGCCTTGTCTTGTTCATAATCGATTGAATTTGGGTCCCAGAGAGCCACACCAATTGAGTACAGTACAGTATGCTAGCACATGCAGCACAAATGCCATTCTCAAAATAGCACATTCATTATAAAGACATGCCCGTTTGCTCAATCTTGCTTGTGTAATTGTGAATACATTACAAACAAAGAACAACCTTCCCCCGTATTGAGGTTATGGGTCATGCAGGGTTGAGTGACCGTCACATCTCGCGGATCACTGCACTTTGCCTGATCACAACACTGGGTTAATCCAATGCACTGTACGGCTCTGTGGGCTTTTAGCGCAGATGACGCTTTGAGAGGTGCCCCACGGGTGAAAAGCCTGGCCCCGTAGCTCCATTCTCTTCCAGCGGGACGTCCTGTTTACTGCATTAGCAGAGTTCCCAGCATCGGGCCACGCCAAAGAGACAATAATGATGTAATTCCCAGAGAGATGGACGCAGCTGACATCATCCTCTGAGTGCACACTTTCCACTCGTACCCTGTCTTTGTTTTGTTCGGACTGGGCTCAGCGCTTCTCGTTGGCAACAGGAGAAGTCCACCACACCCATCGCTGCACCGTACAGTTATCTTTAATGTGAGGAAGCTCTTTGCTCTGATCTCATTGTCTATAGCTTAGGTCCAGATATTCCCGTTAAATGCTCTATAGTGGTGGCAAACTTATAACACAATGTACTGTATCTAAGAACACATTTGTATTTCTGGCAGATCCGAACCAGATCCATAACTGACATAATCCTCGGGTTGGATAAAGGTCTAGGACTAAACTAAGAAGTTCAAAGTGAGCACCAACTGAAAAGATGAACCTGAATAATAGGTAGAGACCCACTAATTTCTATGCCTTTGTGCCTATACTTCAGTGGTGACTTTGTGTGCACTTTTGCCAGTCCAAAGCCTTGGTAAATGGAGAGTAATGCATCAGGAAGTAACCTCAGACAATCCCCTTTTCAAACAAATAAGTACTTTTTAGTTTGATTTCAGTGTTATGCAGGCAGGGCATTGACAGGCGTTGTAACCTGTAATTCAGAAGAAACACATACACGTGTATCACTGATCAACAGCAGCAGCAGCAGCAGTAGAGAAAGATGGTACTACTACAGAGGCGACTGGCACAAAATGTACTCTAGACTGTGACCTGATTTTAGCCTGCCTTGATGTATTTCCACGTTTCTCAAAAGATCTTTCAATAACAACATGTTTACGAGCCAACTAATAATATCCCTCATCGACAAAAGACGAGACACTTCCCCCCACCCTCCCCGCTTCTATAAATGCCACAATATCCATCGCCCTTTCCTCGCTGCTTTTCGTGCGCCCTCTTCCTCCCCCACCCCCCACCCAGTTCGGCGAGTGGACAGGAGCCTCTCTCTCCCCCTTCGTCAATAATGGATGGATCGGCGGCAGGAGCCCGGAGAAAACGTGAGCGGGAAGCCGAGGAGGAAAGGGGGTCCGCGCGCCTCGTTCAATAATGAATCAATTGATCGCGCTGCGGAGGGTGTGATGATGGATGCGGTTGCCGTGGCGACGGATGCGGGAGACGCGGGACACGGGGCCGGTTTGTTTGTTCCCAGAAGAAGGCCGAGGCGTGCGTCGTGTGCGCGTGGCTGCGTGGTTTAGATACAGGGCAGCATCCGCCACGTTAGCGATAAAAGGGGGGGGGGGGTAAATTAGCAGGTATAGACACGCACGCCGCCAGATGGGAGGGATTATAATAGCGCAAAAAAACACTAATCCATCACACAGCCGTTGGTGTGGTTGCTATGTGTTTTGCCGTGGTTATTTTTAGCGGCTGTGAACGCGGTGCAGGTGCGAGAGAGACGAGATAAAGCTGTTATTAAAGCGGGCGTGTCACATAAAGAAATAATGTCCGGAAGCACAAAAAGGATCTTGCTGAGTGTCTGACTGTAAATGGGAAGTAAACAACTTTTCTATCTGTATTTGAATAATGTGTTAATCTGTTGACAATGGCCAAATCTACTGCACACGCATTTTAAGGAGGGACACTGCTCTAGTGCCAGAGAAAGTGTGACTTATTTTTAACAGATCTATGGTAATTGGCCATAGTAAAACTACACATATGCAAAGGTCTAGGCTTAGGGCGTCATTGTAAATAATCATATTAGAGATAGTTTGCTCTTCAGAGTCCTAAAGATTTCATAGCTAGAAGTGCATTAGTACAGTAATGCAATAATAATGTTAAGTTTATGTCACTTGTCCCTTTTCCCCACTGTGCTGTATTATATTACTAAATGTCTGCCAAGAAAACAAGCCCTTATGCTCAGTAGGTGTGTAGCTTTTGGGAAAACTGAAATGGATACAAACATGGGTTGATACAGTATGTGCTTGTCTGGGTCCAAAGTATTAAAAGTCAGGTTATCATCCAACATAACAGTACAACAAATGACCCAATATCTAATATGAATTTCTTTTATATGAGACATTTATATGGGCTTTTTTCCAAATGTGTTTCCAATTAAGATGTTGCAGAAGATTGAAAAATGAACTGCTAAAGGGTTGAAAAGGCTGAAAAAAATAAACATATACATTTGGGAACATGTTTGTAGTGGTTTAAAATAGGGGTTACTGGGTTTAAGGCCCTTTGGAGACAGGATACGTGGTTGTTTGTCTGTAGGCAGGATCAATAAATGCCAGCATTATGCTAATTGCAGCCATTCAAAATGCGTTTTCGATTCACTTGCAAAATTGAGCTGCCCCTGTAGGATTAATAACATACTTGTCCTATTCTTTTATGTCGCAAGGTGCAAAAAATGTCAATTTACACCAATGTTTCATCCGCCGTTTCTCTAAATAAGAATTAAAACCTGTAACATGTTGGCCACCTTCACGCCGCGTCCTCTCTTTCCTCTCCTCCTCCTGCATCAAGTGTGCGTTCCATCACCGTAGCAACAGTGGGGACGGATGCTGCTGGCTGTTACCGTGGCAACAGAGCGACGGGATGCAGGGGGGGTGGGGGGCGTACTGATGCGGGCTCCAGCTGGGACCATGTTGCCAAGTAACGGCTGAGTTATGAGAGCGGAGAGAGGAGCGTGGGCGTCAAGGATGGGGAGGAGGGAGGAGCCGAGCCGAGGATACAAGGACTTCTACAAAGGCAGCCAACAACAAAGGCTGGGAAGCTGAAATATCTCGGAGGGTAGAGGGGGAAAAAAGTGTGTGTTTATTTAGGTTAGGGATCTGTACTGAAAATAAGACGTCTTTCATCTCCCCGCGTGCCTCAGAATATTAATACGCAGCCGCCTTACAAAGCTCCGGGGCCAAAAGGAAATGGAATAAGATGCCAAGATTCATATATATATATATATATATATATAGGGCAGTTGAGTAAAGCTGTGGCGCAGTCAGAGATAAATGGGTTCCTGTTTTGCGTTTATGTAAAGGAAATTGGAGTAATGAGACAGGTCTGGGTAGCGCTCCCTTTAAAGATGGCGACGTGCAGACACTGGATGGCAATGACTCAGGAATACAGATGTGATCGAACGATATAAGCAGCCACTGTTCAGGCAGAGGGGGAGGGATGGAGACAGAGATTTGGACTTAGATTTTCCTTGTTACGTTTTGTTTTCAAAGCCTAAAGCAACAGTCTTTAGGTATCTACCTCAGTCGCGACCCATGGATAGAGACTATGGTTGCAATGTCTGATTTGCCCTGCTGTGATTAACCAATTGTGGACTGTGTTCATGCCATGAGAAATGAACATTTTGAGTTGATGGCGGAAATCGGAGCGCTCAGAGAAACCCCACCTAGACGCGAAGGCAGGCACGCTAACCAAACACCAAATGGTCCGGGAACTAGATCAAGACCTTAAGTGGTGGGATGTGCAGACTCTGAATAATGTTCTCAACTGTTACCATGTATAGTATGCCCTTTGTTACGCCTAGTTGTTTCTATAGGTGAAGTTGTTTACCTCCTGTTAACTGGACTATAAGCCTCATGAAGCTAATGTACAGAGAAGAGGCCGAAATGGAAAAAGCATATGAACGGCTGACCAGACTAATGAACTGAAAACCCACCATGCGTCATTAAGCTCTACGCAATTATACCTCATGTACCAGCATTTTGTTGAGAGGAAATTGGACTTGCAAGAGCACATGCGGCTTCCTTTGAAAATGTCACCATGTCCTGTGACTTAATTGTCTAAAACCGCACAGAAAATATCATCTCTAAATGGCGGACGTCCTTGTTTTGCTGGAAGGCTTACTGCAGCAGTCCAGCCTGTGTGTTGACTCAGCACTGGGCGAGTGTACGGCCAATGGGGGAAAGCTACTATTGTGAACTTAGCCTCTATTTCACAGTCTGGGCCCTGCACTGCTGTGGGTTACACGGCTGTAATGGATGGTGTGATCGCTACAGCTGCCGTTGTGTTAGTGAGTTTAGCCTCTGTTAACTTTTGTGAGTCCAGAAACAAGTGCATTTCGCAGTCAGGAGCTTTCTAGGTGCCATATTGTGTGAAATGGTTTCCCCAGTCTGTGAAAGTCTATGGTTGTTTGTGTGTCTCCAGACGTGCAACTTAAAGGATCTATAATATTTTCACAGTTTTCAAGTCTAGACGTTAATTATTTTACATTAATTCATCTTTTTTTTTAGATTAGTTGAGAAATTAGTTTCACAATTATGAACCCCTTCCCCTATTGTGTTGACATTTTTGCAGATTTCTAAATACATACATCATTTTAAGTTATGTCAAGGCTAAAATGGCTAAAGTAGTTGCATAAGACCAAATAAAGCAAAATATATGGCCTAAAATGGGGAATTAGGAAGGTTATCATCATACATTCTGGCAAGGCCGTGGGAACCCAGGGTGCTGAGGGTGCTGCAGCACACCCTGATGGATGGTTTGTCCATTGCAAGCCATACAAATAAATAGGAAATAAGCACTAAAAGGTGTTTTGGGGGGAGATTATATTCTTCAGCACCTCATAGCCAAGATATGTTCCCACGGCTCTGCTTTCTGGAAGCCTATGCCATGATATTTCTTTTTTTGTACAAGATTTCACAGGCAGCAGCTCTATTATCTGGCATGATAAAGCTCACACTTCTCTGACTGGCTAAATCGGTCACTGACTATGAGTAATGGGCAAAAATACAACAACTGCCTGACAAAAAACTTTAATCTGCAATGTCAAAATCCAGACCTGCATTAATTTTTTCCCACCAAGATCTTCCCCAGCACATCCCACTCAATGGGATTAAGATCTAGACCATGTGGTGGACAATCCATGTGTGAAAATGATGTCTCACGCTCCCTGAACCACTCTTTCACAGTGTGAGACCGATGAATCCTGGCATTGTCATCTTGGAATATGCCCGAGCCATGAGGGAAAAACAAATCCACTTGATGGAATAACCTGGTCATTCAGGATGTTCAGGCTGTCAGCTGATCTCTTTCCTTGGGCACATAGTGTTATAATAATCTAGACCTAACCAGCTGCAGCCACCCCAGATCATAACAGTTAAATCCAGGTGAAGATTATTTCTTATCAGGCAGTGTAGAAAGCATGTTTCTGTATGTCAGCTTAAGGTTAATACAAAAAAATAAAAATCACTGAATCACGATGGCGATCTCTCAATCCATCATGCAATAAACGTAACCCACCTTGCCTTAACATTTGGCGGCCACACATCCATAAGCCTGCCCCATACGTGCAAAGGAATTCAGCAGACTACTATCTAATCACTGAAATGATTACGCTTTTATTTTTAAACTGTCACACCTGTTATTGTGCATAGTGCATTTTTGGGGACGTGAAAAGCTTTTGTTCACATTCATTTGAGCCACTTTTCCCCCCCTGGTGCAATCTGAACTGTCGTCATGGAAACCGCTGGCAAAGTGCTCCACGGCGGCTTCATTTGGGGACTAATTGTTGCGACCCAAACAAACACATATGCTTCTCTCGCCGCTGACGCTGACTGCGAGAGAAAAAAAGGGAAAAGAACAAGGGGGGAAAAAAAAAAAAAATGCTGGAACAACATGCTGCATTTGTGGATTTCTTTGTTTCGGTCGCTTCATGCTCCAGTACTCTGCGACAATAAAACCTCCAGCACAAAGACTGTAAAATAGGTAAAGAATGAACAGAAAGTTATTCAATACAGCAAATTATTCGGGTTTGGCTGTTTTCTGTTTTACATAATAAGGCCCCACATGGAGATGGATATTTGGTTATTTGCAGAAAGTATTTCCCACCAATATTACCTAATAATGGGGGCTATTGCAATTTGCTTATTGTAATAATTCAATTGCGATTTCAATCTGATAATGATTAATTTTACATTCCTTGTATATAGTAGTAACTGCAAATGTAAATACCATGTCACCAAATATAACTGGTAGTTAGTGAATCTGTTTGTGCACAAAGAAAGCAGATTTCAGTTTGTAGAAAAAACAGAAAACTAGTTCTAGGAAAGGGCTACTTTCTCTCCAACTGGAGTATTTTGAAGTTACAATGCTATTACTGGGCTAACACTCGTGGTAATGACTTTGCAGATCACTTATATATTTGTGGAAATACAGACGGTTCAAGACCAGCAGAACAAAAGCATTGCATTGCTTTAACTCGCAAACAGAGGCTGCTGGCGATGGCGAATTGTGCAACGTGCTGCAGTTGTCTGGGCTGATGTAAACAGTGCAGCCTCTGGAGGAGCCGCCGTGCGCCTTGATGCAGCAGTTATGGGCACATGGCCTACTTTCATAAATCAAAGCTGAGAGAGAGGGAACAGAGGAGAGAGAGAGGAGATACTACGCACTTTGACAACTAGGAAGAAAGGTATATGGTAAACAAGGTAGAAATAAATACTAGGCTAGGTGCGAGAGAAATTGGGCTGAAAATTACACTTCCTGGCCAAAAATCGAAAACAAAACCAAAACAATAGCCGCAAAAAAGAAACACACATTTGTCTGTTTGGCCAACCAGACGGTAGTCGATTCAAAAAGCATAATATACCACGTAGCGTATCATCATGCTGTGGTGTGAGGCAGAGAGAGGAGGCAGGTCATTGGGGCAAATCCACTGAACCAGAGCCCACTGTGGCGTATTGTGGTGTGTGCTGCCTTCTCTATTAACTGATCTCCAAATGCGTATGTTTTTTTTTTTGCTACTTTTTGCTAGCACTGAGAGGAAGAACATTTCAGTGTACATGTATTATTATTATTATTATTATTAGTCATGTTCTGTCAGAGTGGGTGGTGAAGCTATACACTGAGTAGAGTGAGTGGAGGGAGGGAGAAAGTGAGAGGGGTGTGTGTGAGTGGCTGAACAAGGCTCATATTGATGTCCCAAACACAGCTGCGGGCGTCAGCTGACTCGCACTGCCTCCTGCCTTTATCAGCTTACACACTGACCTTCTCTTCAGACTGGAATAGATCCCTTTTGCCCCTTCCAAAGCCCATGGACCCCCCCACCCCCACCCCCCAACGCCTTCCAACGGGCCCCCCCCCCCATCCCCTGAAATCCTGATCCGCCTTCAGATCTTGGCCCTGAACCACACACATGCATTGCCTCCCCTCTCTCTCTCTCGCTCTTTCCCTCTCTCTCTCTCTCACTCTTCTCTCTTTTCGGCTGATCAGCACTTTAGTTGTCTCAATTTTCAAAGCTTCAAACTGAGCTCGCCGAACTCTTGCACGACGCGTTATGAAGTCACTGTATGATGGTCACGTCCGCAGAAATCCTACCCTTATAATCAAATCGGTCAAACATGTCAGCTTTGTTGGTTTAGCTTCCTCTTACAGTACATGCATGTCACAGTGTTGTTCCTTCACCAAAAACATACTTGGAATAATATATTTGACTAAATTCACATGATTGTGTGTAATTCTGTTCTCTTAGCATGCCGTCAGCAGAATGTGAAAGCTTGTTCTATCATGTGTCATTCCCACTGCTGCCTGTATGGGGCGCTCGAGGCCTAATCTAAATCCTGACCAGGCCAGTCTCTTACACCCTTTCTATCTTTTCCATATGCGTAGACATTATTACAAATAACAAACACAGGTACCCAAAATAATGTATTTAAGCCTCAATTATGCAAATATGTTTCGGTTTTACGATTGGTTTAGCTAATGTAACTCCAAGGACGTTGCTTCCTGCTTGCCACAAACATAGTTTTGTCCCATTTCTCATACATTACGATCCTGATCTCTGCTGTGAAATTGCCACCATGCTTGTCGTTGTAGTCTAAGTTAAGGAAAAGGTAACACTTTAGAATACGGCCCGGTAACTCCTAGGTAGTTACTGTAGTACATCCCTGGTACTTACAGAGGTAATTACCAGGTACTTGCTGTGGTACGGCCTGGTAACTCCGGTGCCATGCCATTGGTCCGACAACCCATTAGTCCGACGTCTCATTATTACAAAAATATAACCCTAATCCTAATGGCACCCCTACTCAATGGGTGATTTTCAGAATAATGAAAACTAATGGGCCGACCTCGTAACTCCTAGGTACTTACCTAAACGTACCACTGTAAGTACTTGGTAATTATCTCTGTAAGTACCAGGGATGTACTACAGTAACTACCTAGGAGTTACTGGGCCGTATTCTAAAGTGTTACCGAAAAGGGTGTCTAAAGAAAATCTTCCTTCCTTCTCATGTTGCGTCAATACCCTTTCCTGCATTCTTCCAAAAACATGCACTGCCAAGTCTGGCAGGCAGCTACCACTTAAAATTGACACGTCAACAGCGCTTGGGCCTGAAGTTAGCTGCAGAGCGTGTAGTTTGGAGCCACAGCTGTCATGGAGATTGCGTCCCCCTAAGGCCCAATAATCGCAGGGGTAACTGTCAATCACGGCGGCGCACAGAATCCTCACGGGCCAATTCCCAGAATGAGCTGCTGTTTTTGCACACCTCCCCTTGATGACGCGGTCCAAGTGATACAGGATAGTGTTTCTATGGAAGCCATCCGCCCACATGCACCCCTCCTCTCTCTCACCCCTCCTCCTGGGAAGTGTTGGGAGGAAACACTCTTCATTGCTTGCTCTGGAGATGTTGCCCGCGGCTGCACATGCACTGTCAAATCCTGCTTTGGCGTCATTCTGGGAAAAGAAGGAGAAATAAAAAGAAAACCTTCGGGCTTTTTACACGTGTGCACTGAAGAAGAGGATAAAAAATATGGGGGGAAAAGAAATAAAAGCATGAAGATATTGGCATGAGATAGTGGAAGTGGTAAAGTACGCAGGTAAGTAGTGATGGTAGTTGTAATAGCAGTGGTACCCCCAGTCTAACAAGGGATCAAACAGCTGACTGACTTAAGTAAGTTTTTATGTCAATCTTATATCACTCTTTCCGGGGGCTGGCAAATAGAGAGCAAGTTTAAAGTACTTACTATAACTTATATATATATAAAGTCATTACACCTTCTTCAACTTTTAATTAATGGTCCTTTACTACTGCAACATTTGTACTCACTAAAATCCCTCTTTCCAAAAGCATTCATTATGAGGCTTCTTAAAACACTTTAAACCCAACGCTTGCCCCTCGAAACATACATTAAAAGGGTGCCCCGTTCAAACACTTACCCCCAGCTTTCCATGCGCTGTATCCAGGCAGGCTTCAGCGATACCCAAAACATTGCAGGAATGAAGCACAAAGAGGAGCCCTGGACTAAAATAAGAATGGCTGTGTTTAAAATACGAGCTTGAAATGTCAGTCCGTTCCCCGCTTGGCCACACAATGAAAAACAGCTGTTGCTAAGCTTTTGAAGTGAGGGTATGCGTACATGTGGTCAGGGCAATAGTAACACATGGTCGGGGATGGGGAATTTCAACATGGCCGACTGTAAACTAAAGAAATATTGCATAGGGCAGTGTGAAAAAAAGAAAGGTGGAACGAGGTCACCGATGCTGGCAGTAGCGAGACACATGAGTAGGTGGCGAGTATATCAGTTGGTCCCGATTTAGAAACCCCTCGAAGCAAAGCAAAGCCAAGCTGGAGTATTCAGAATGGAGGTGGCAGGGAGAAAGTGCTAGTCTTCAAGTGGGCGGTAATAGTTTAGAGGTGAAGGGGTGGAAAACAAGGAGGGGGAGAAGGGGTTTCTTTTAGAAGATGTTATATTTGATATGTGATACAACATTGAGCAGAATTTCTACTTTGTGCGCTATGGTGCAGTGTGTCATTGTTAAGTGAGCTGATACTGTAATACTGCCAATTATGCACTAATTGGTTTCCCCGGTTAATGGTAATAAAGAAAATCTATACTGCTATCACCAGTATAGATTGGGATTTAATGGCTTGGTCTTTGCAAGCAGGTAGCATCGTCCATAAATTTACTTTAGCCAAAACAATATAAAAGCTAAGAAAGAGCCATGGAACAACTCTTATACATAAAGCATCAGAAATTTAAGGGAGGAACTTAAGTGTTACAAGTTAGAGCAAGCATTGCCAAAGTATTCATCCAAGATCCACAAATAGATGGTCTTACCTAAAGTAAATTAACAACATAGCAGCAAATGAGCATTGCCTTTATTTATGGCAGTAGAATCATTGATGCTGTTCACCTTTACAGTCTTTAGCCAGTGGATCTAGGTTGGGGTGGTCGTTTTCAGAGCTGATCTGTTGGTTGGGCGGGCAAGATTGAGAGGCACCTGCGCTGCCTACAGGCCTCCACTGTGAGGTCGCTTCTGGTGCAGGTTCCACTGTCAGAACGCCTCCACTGTCAGGACGGGAAGTGCAGACTTTTTTTGGGTGGGGCCGGGGGCGATTTTCCCCCCCGTAGAATGGGAAAGGCCAACTGCTCCCTGATTGGCCCGTTGCCGACATCGGCAGCCAATGATAAGTGGACGTCACCACAACAAACAACACTAGTTTAAACTAATCAGGTTAATAGAGTGTATTTTTTTCCAATTTTATTTTATGTCTAGTACAAGCATTTATAAACAACCAGACATCGTACGCATGCCTTTATAAGCTTGTATTCAGAAAAAAATATGTTATACCGGACCCTAATCCTAACCTTAAGGATAGTGAAGTTTACAAAAGGTGTCTTTCAGGCGTTAGTATGAATCTGACCAATCAGGGAGTCAATAGTCCCGTGCATTTCCCGTCCTGACAGTGGAGGCGGCTTGAGAGTGTTGCCTGCGGCGGTAGGGACCTCACAGTGGAGGCCTGCAAGCAGGACCTCTTGGCAAGATTGGAGGCCTAGATAAGACCGCCCCAATATCTGATGGCTTTAGCTGCAACTAAAGCTAAATGGTTTCAACTTGTATAGCACTTTCTCACCTCCACTGGGGGACTCAAAGCACTTTTGTATCAAGTATCCACTCAACCATTCGCGCACATGTTCATGCAACACAGTATGTGGACATTTGAGGCAAGGCGGGCTAAATCTCTTGCTTAAGGACGCAAAGAATGCATCCACTGGTAAGAACTGGGATCAAGCAGGCAAGCGTTGGGTCTGTGGGCGAACACTTTACCAACTGAGCTTCTGCCACTATCCTTGCTACTGCTACAGCTAATACCTTCTGAATCAAGAAAAGCCCATTGCTTAACAACTAAAGTTTAGGACACTCAAAATCCTACTTCTTCATCTTCTCCATAACCAACATTGACCGTCACGGCTTCCTTGAGTGTCTTATTCCGGCGTCATCTGTCCAACATCTTATCCACCCAATGCGCCAATAAAACCAGGGCTGAATTTCTAAAGCACTTCTCAATTACTCAAAGGAAGGCTCATTTCCATATCAGAAAGCACAGACGTGACTTTGCAAATAAAGACTGTATTATACCCTCTCTGCTTACGCTCGGATTATTCCTGTGGTGAAGCCAGCGCACCTTGATTAGCATTCTTCCACTGAATCCACTTTTCTCACACTACTTTTCTGGAACGAACGAAATGTAGCCCGCCGCTTAAAATATGCGCCGACATTACAGTATACATAATTATGGCAATCAGAGGGTCTATAAGTGCGGGTTAATTACTCTTCCTGTCCTTGGAGATAATTAGCGTAATGGCACATGTCTGACAGTGTTGTGCGCTGGTTGCTAGGATGGGTATACGTTATTCATAGCCGACTTTTTATATCGGAGACCATGGCAACCGGTAAACGAGACAACCAACTAGGGACAAAGAGTTCGAAAAAGAACATGTGCATCTGACAACAAGCAGTAGCCATTTGTCTTTACGATGTATTTACATGTGTTATGAAAGAAATATGTTCCTTTGTACCGTAGGCTAAATGCCATCGCCGTTTTCTTCTCAGGATTATCAAGATTAAAGGAATAGGCCACCGTTTTTACATACTGAGATATGTTCTTACCTTAGCTTAGACGAGTTCATTTGTACCTGTCTGGTCTCCACGTGTGCCTTCTGTAACGTAAACACAGCACAGACGGCGTTAGCATTTAGCCTCTCTCTTCTCCTCTATAGCTCCAAACGAGGTGAAGATAGAAGCTACCAAACTCTTCCACGTTTTCCCTATTTAAATATGGTTACGTGAAGTGTTACACCATAAAGTATAATTACACAAAATTAAACAATGTGGATTTTGTAAGCGGATAAAAAGGGAACTATATTGTAAGGCGTAATAATACCAGGAGTAATTCAGCATCCGCGCAGTGATATCTTCACTTTACTGCGCGGATGCCGAATTACTCCTAACACTTCACGTAACCATATTTAAATAGGGAAAACGTGGAACAGTTTGGTAGCTTCCATCTTCACCTCGTTTGAAGCTATAGAGAAGAGAGAGGCTAAATGCTAACGCCGTCTGTGCTGTGTTTACGTTACAGAAGGCACACGTGGAGACCAGACGGGTACAAATGAACTCGTCAAAGCTAAGCTTGTATGTACCCCGTACCCATGTGCATATAGCCCTAATGAAAACAGGAACATTGGCACCAGGGATTAACTACATACCCAATGTTCAGTAATGCTTTATGGCTCAAGACATATTTTGCCGACAGTGTAACCAAGGCATTTGAATTGTTAAAAGCAACATTGACACATCTTAGGTTAACAAACTACATGAGCTTTGATCTCATATATTTCATAATCTTTTTTAGTCAAAAGAAAATGTTCATGCTTCGACCTTTGGTTATGTTTTGAAGTGGACAATCAACTGTGCGGATGTGTGGTTGTGGAATAACATGGTATTGGCAGTGAACTGTAAACACTGCACTTAATGGTAATCCTCATCGACTTTGAATGACTGACAATGTGTCTGGCATCGACTCGAAAGGCAATATTTTCAATCACTGGGACACATTGAAAATTCACAATGTTAGAGCAATGGCTGGAGCCAATTTTCCTGTGGCTGCATGCACACAGCCCATTAAGTAGTCTGACAACACGCCTCAGCATCAATATCCCGTAAATGTCACTTTCCACTCTGCAGCATTTGTCACAGTAGTTAAGATTGCCACCCTCGGTGCCTAGTCAGCGCCTGCTCTCCTCCACGAGGCAGGCCCTTCTCAATTATTTATAAGAATGAACACACATGTGGTCCCACTTTGCATGCGTTAAAGAGTCCCCCGCCCGTCCCCCGCCCTGCCCCGGTTTGTGCAAGATCTCATACATGTATCGCCATTTTTGCACCGCCGGCACAGTAGACATGACAACCCTCCTCCAAAACAATGCTCGTCATTCATTGCAAAAGCATCACGCGGTGCAGGTCCCACCCGAATGATTAACGAAGACATCTCAGTGGATCATGACTCAGCACTTTGCCGGAGGAATTCATGCAAACTCGTATCCAAATCGGCTTTGCTGCAACATAAACCTCTGATTGTGAGACTTGGGACTTTCCCTGCACAAAGTATCACTGCCTCAACTTAACCCCTTCCTTATTTCCGAGCGTGCACGAGTACATTCCTATGCTTCCTATGTGTGTTCGCTTGCCGAGCTGCATTGCAGGGCTACTACGTGTCACTGTGGTTGTGCACAAAAGTGTGAAAATGTGTGTGCCTTGCGGAGTGCGATGTATTGCGTGCATCAGCTTTCAACTTTGTGTTCATTCCACAGTAAATTGATCTGGCTGCTCACTAGACTGGATGGAAAAGGGCTCGGGGGCGAGAAGTGCATCAGCAGATGGGAGAGCCCACTGTGTTGCCATCACAAGGCATTCCTCCTCTACTGGGCATGCTCAGTAGGACACGCCCCATATACTCCCCCCCCCCCCCCTTCACCCCTCCCTCCCTCCACCCGGGGCCTGTTTGAACCAGTCACTCTCCGGTTTCTCATCTGACCTTCAAAGCCAGGCAGCGACAGTGTGTAGTCAGTACAGGGGGGAGGAGGAGGAGGGTTGTTTTTTCGCCTCTAAAAGCTCTTTGGGTAACAGGGCTGATATGTCACCCATTATTTCCACTCTGCTCGTTTCACTCTGTCAGGGAAGCATGCAACAGCCCGCCGTGCGCATGTTTGCTGCTGCTGAGCCAGTGCCTGGAGACATAGCAGTGTTTGGGTTTTCAGAGCAGATTTACCTCAATCTGTCACCGTATCCGTGCGCTATTAACTCCCGACTGTGAATATTAAACAAAGACAACAAATGAGTGTAATTATGCTATGTAACATTGTCAAGCAAACATAATATTAAGTTGAATTTGATGTCTAAGCAAAAGTACTCACAAAATAGGCTGTTTTGTAAGGGCAAAGAATGCTTGAATTAATAGTATGTGTTGGTATTTTATCTGCCCCACACAATTTACTAATGATGGTATTCACAGATGTTTACTGAGAGCCGAGTCTTTGGGATCTGTGCAGTTCAAAAGACTGGCTCATTTTTAGTGCAATAATCTTTGACTTGTGTTGCCTGCTCCATTGTTGGGCTGATTCCTGTGTTCGTAGTGCGGAGTTGTGGGTAAAATGGATTGAAAAAAAAGATCTGTCTCGTTTCACAATTGAGATCCAGTTCGAACCGTTCACCTTAAAGAGCCGTTCAAAGAGCCGCTCCGTCACATCACTACAATTTACACAGCTTTAAGTTCAAAGTATGTCGCTAACAAATCCATACTGTATATATCGCCTGTAATGTTACGTTCTACCACTAGATGGAGTCAAGAGTTACAAGACCTGTTTGCGTAACGTGTGGACATTTTGTATCCACATAACTAAAGTTCAAGTGTTCAGGCACTTATTTTAATTCCCAAGGCGTCTATATATCTTAAAACAGAAGCTAGTCCAAATTACTACAAATGTTTGTTCCCCCCCCCCCCCCCTTATATATCTGCAATTGCCACTACATACTATGAGCCAAGAATGACTTAGTCGTGTCAAAAGTCAGGAGGAAGTGAAACCTCTTCGGTTGCAGCATGCCTCAATTACGTAATCCACATTGTGCAATCGAAAAGAAGAGGAAGACGTTTCATATTAGACAAAAGCAGCCGCCTCATAGCTTACTTTGCTCCAGGATCTAATTACGCTGACAATTCTTACCGTCAAAGCCCTGCACTTTACGCAATGGTTAGCCAACAAGGTGTGCCACAAGGTACTTCGGTAATAATAAATATAGTTGCTATTCGAGTTAGCAGCCTTCTGTTAATGACTCACTTAATTTTGTGGCCCGTCGGCCATCTCTGTAAACATACCGAATGCAATACATCATCTCTGTTATCTGTTTGCTGACAATGCAGTGAATCAGAGGGTGCATTCCAGGACTGGGAAGAGCATGCGAACGCTGGCCACAAGTAAGAGTATTGTAACTTTGAATAAAAGTGGGAGTAAGTTACGCGTCAGTGTTGATGAAATTTGACTAACCACAGGGAATTTGGGGCATATCCAAGTTTTTCCCCCTTTTCTTTGAATTATTCCTTTGTTTGATGGAACAATGTCTGTGGTAAATATTACTCATAGCTTGACACCAGTGAAGGGGCAATATTAAGAAGAAAAGCTGGGAGAAAAGTTGCAATTTTTATGTTAATATTAGTGATTCCAAAGATAGAACTGCTCATGGCCCGTTGGTACAGTATGGTTGCACAGAGACAGTTGTGGAAATTCTACCTCTTTGTAAGTGACATCTGTCTTGTTTCTGGAGAATAATAAATATCACAAAGAATGTCAAACCATTGAAATAAAGTATACTTTTGCAATAATTATTGTAATTCTGTTATGTGCTGGTGGAAAATTAGGTGTATACATTTCAACATAATGAACCAATGAATGAATATGCTTACACTTTACACAAGCACTCAGGGGTATTCTCAATATAGAAACATGAAAGACTCTGAAGCTTTACAAACTGTGGTGGTGTAGCCAAATGGCATAAGAGTGCATTGTTACTACGTAAAGATTAATCAGAAAAACATTCTATTCCTCTGACTTTTTCTGTATTAACTTTCGACTTTTGGTCTCGTGTCCTTGGGTCCGTGTTTACCGCCCTTTGCTGTGACTCGACCTCAGCTTCCTGTTTATGTCGCATGGAGCCAATCAGCTGTGAAGTCTGTGATCCTCCTTGTGGCTATTTACTGCCCCGTGGTCAGTTTAAAAAAAAAAAAACAGTCTGAAACGGAGCTAAGCCGCGCTCTGGGCTGCTGAGTAAGCAACTCTCGCAAAGCCCCAATCGCACTTCACGACTGACCTACATAAATCCGCTCCACTCTTGACATATGCTGCTAAGCCTATAGCATCTAGATGAGGGTGTTTCCGTGTTACGCAGTGTGGTCGCCGGCCATGAGAGACTTTAGTCACCCCATAATCCCTCAGATTCTTTTAAGAGAAGTTAATTATGAACTTAATACTGAACTTTTGCATATTTTGAAGTTACCCTGCGTTTTTGTTTTAGGCTATAGCTGCAAACACTATGAAAGTCTCATGTCAAATTGAAGACTTTAGAAGTTTTGCAATACCTTGTGGCTTCTTGCAATATAAATGTTGCATCATGATCGTTTGGTGATGCAGCCCTAACCTACGGCTACGGAAATGAATATGATGAAGGCCTGAACGTTTCCAGATTATAACTATCGTACTGATAACATAGACTACTACACCAAGAATAATTCAAGTTTATGTCAGGGCTAAACCAGGACAAACCCCATATGATGATTTAACTCTAAATAATAATAAGCCAAGTCTAAACTATGACTCAACCCTGTTTAAACCGGGACTAAAAAGACGTCCGAACTATAATTGCAACCCACATCATTACACGACTATAACAGGGCTAACATCTGTAAAGTGAACAGCCTGCCTCTCACTGGAGTTTCCGCTATACCACCATCAGAGGCCCATAGAGCTGGGGCACTCATTTATTTGCTTATCTTGGTTTTCTCACAGCGCAGCAGGATCTGTTCGCTGACATTTTTTGTTGCGTTGCCGAGGGCTGGAATGTGCTGGTTTGCGACTTTTGCAGATAACAAAGCAGCATGAGGTGACTGCGTGTAAACTCTGGATGAGGTCAGAGTCCGCCGACGCAGCAGCGGGCTCCGACATGAGAGGGATTTGGCTTTCGCAATCCGCTCCCTCCCTCCCGCGCCGGGGTCATGCCTCTTACTCAGCTGCCATGTTTGCACAAATACAAGTGAAAGCCAATAGGAAAGGTGTGCTGTTATCATAGGGCACTTTTAACCAGAGCTGGGAAGAGCATGCATGTCAAGTTGGAATTCGAATGTTTGATTTTCAGGGTCACTTTTAAGTTGCGTGATTGTAAAATAAACTTTGAAAGGATATGCCCTCAGTACTTAAATACTTCAAACATGTTGCTCTCTCTAGTCTGGACAAGCTTTGTGATATCACAAAACCAACCTTTTTGAGTTTTTAACCATAATAAAACACTTTACTCGTCAAAAAACAGAACTGGAGTTTAGCATTGTGCTTTAGTCGTACAGTTTGTAATAGTCGTGTTCATTTGAGCCGTTTCTTCTTCAGCTGAAGCGCTCTGATCTGTATTTTTCTGTATTTTATTACATCCATAATCATTCCCAAACCCATTCTGAGCAGTTCTGCGCTCAAAGTGTGTTGTCTCCAGTGACATGGATTTGCTAGCCTGCTCTCAGCTAAAAGTGAAAGCTTGTTTTCAGTTCTAAAATGTGTATTCCCTACCACTGCCTGCAGAGGGCGCGCCTGAACAATTCAAAATCCTGACCAGCCCTGTCTCTCACCTCTTCATTATAATAACTTCACCTTTATTATTTCGAATATCAAAACGTAAAATATCAAGAATGAGGTGCCCAGAAGAATGTTTTAAAACCTCAATTACAGTTACTACATCCACTTTTAGAAATAGTAAACTTAATTACAATCCCGCACAAGCTTTTTTTTTTGCTTTTAGAACTATTTGGATGAAATATAATTCTGTTTGCTGCTGCACCTCATCACCTCTAGATGGAGTCAAGAGCTGCCTCAAAGTATGAAAAGTGAATGTTGTGTTATTTATAGGCTAGAGAGCGTAAGCGTCCCATGGCAGCACAAATGGACCTTACCTTGGCTATCGCAGCTAGGCAAATTGTTCCGTTCTGGGAGCTGGCTGCTGATTATAAAGTTGTGCAATGTGATTATACTAAGTGAGGTTCTATAGCACATACTGCACAAGACTATATTTTATGACAAAGTTTTAAAAACAACCACGGCTGAAGCATAGTTCCCCAAGGCTTAAAAGTTTACAGTGCGCCGTAAATCTGTCGGAGGCGGCGAGAAAATACAATCAGGGCTTTTCTGGGGCATATGAGTTCACCAGAGGTATTACAAAAGTACGACTAATGCCTGATTCAACACACGAAAACACGCCGCGTTTACGCCACGGAGCGAAAGCTGCTCGTCAGACAGTCTCAGAGGCTGGAATTAGATACAGGAAGTCATGGGATCTGCAGGTGGCTCGACTTTCCTAGAATGGCTAAGCAGGGATTTTCCATCACGCTGCCAGCATGCATTAAACAGAGGTGGACACCCTGCTATAACTCTAGGAGGGATGTCGCCATGGCAATCCAATGGAACTAAACGTCCAACTCTGGCGGCCATATTGTTATAGTCAAATCTACTCAAGAACTCATGTAAAATAACAGGAGACACCATTAACTATTGTGATTTATTTAAATTCAGGCGCATTGAGTTGCCTTGTGTACGAAATGCTCGGTATAAATAAAGTTGCCTTGCCTTAATTCACTTTGTACATTTCACTATTTCCTGTGCCCTGTCTCAACTGGTGAGTCGGGACCCAAAAGTGGGTTGTGGGACCATTTTCAGTAGGTCGTAGGCTATTGCCAAACCCTATTCTAGATTATTGTTGGATGATTTTTTTTAAATGTATGATGAATGCCGAAATTTACTGAATTCGGCAAATAAATACGGCATTTTGCTATTAAACACAATTTCTTTTTTAAGTGACCTGTCATGATACATTGAAGGTGGGTCCACTGGAGAACTACTGCCCTATCTAATGTTCATATTTCAGTGATAACATGCAAAACTATGGAACGGCAAAACTATAACTGTATCCAAAATATAACTTTTATTCAATATAAATAACTGGAATAATTTGACGATTGCAAGATGGCCGCCTCTTTTGCCACAGTGACGTTTGCTATGGGCCCTCTACAGATTTTTAATAACACTATGCGAGAGCCCTTCTCTTCAAAACACATGCACCTTTTTTAGTTTCCTTTTTGGCCAAGCGAAACACATGCCTTAGAAACCAGAAGTCTGTTATTCACATTCAGGGTGCACCACAAGTCTGCGCGTCAGCCATATAAAATTGAACTAGACAAGTGGGACTGCGACTTGGTTCATGTTGACAGAAGTGGTTAGAGAGACTCGGAAAGCATCGGGGGGAAGTGGAAAACATGAACAGCCACAATGTTGGCGTTAGCTGGGGCCAATTTAGCTAATGGTGCTTATAGCCAAATGAATAGGTGATGTATTAGTGGGAAGTATTGTGCAGACTAATAGTGATTGGGTTGACTTTTGCGCTGGTGAGAAAGTCATGGCTTGACTTTAACGATAACATATTGGAAAGGGTACAGGGGCGTGTCTAGAGGGGGCCCACGGGTACCAAAGGGAAGACCATGTGCCATCTGAGCTGAGGCAGATAAGATAAGCCTTTATTGATCTGACAATGGTGAAATTCACTTCCTAGTGGATTAGGGGCCAACAAGTTCAGTTCAGTTTTTTTTTAAGCAGCAAAAGCAAAAATAGCCACAAATAAGTACCAACTTGTGCTTGCAAGATACCCCTAAAGCCAAAATGTTAAAATTTAGCTGGTCATGGTAAAACGAAGGGCCATCCCAGTGAAAGAGTCTGGGCATGCCCTTGGAAAGGAGCACATTTTTGTGGGTTGAGATGTTGTTTTCTTGGCAGATAACTTTTCTTCAGGCCTTGGTTACATAAATCAATATGTTCTTTGTTATATGAAAGTATTAGCTGAGAAGTTCATGCCGATGTTTAGGAATGTATGATCGAAGTCGCTGAAATAGCAAAGGTTTACTGTCAAACCTCTGAAGGCCTGACTCTTATGTAGCTAACCATCTTTTCACTCGTAAACAGTCAAGCTGAACTAAAGAATGAATTGAATAAGTTTCTCAACAAAATAATAGCAAAGGTGACTTTAGCAGTAAATCTACAGTACTTTTGTCAGCCTCCATCCCAACTATCTAACCCTGTTGGCCTGTGGATTGTTGCGCCACAGCCCTCCCACACATTTCCAGAGTTTATCAAAGGAAAGTCCTGGGCTCTAACTATAGCCAGGTGCAGCAGTGTGGAATGAGTCACACACCAGTCACAATAGCCCCGAGCGGCAGCCAGCGCCCCTTGTTGCCCCCGTTTTGTGTGTGTGTGTAGGGGTGTGTGTGTGTGTGCGCGCGTGTTTGTGGCTTTGGGGGGGGGGTCACCGGGTGCACTGCCGTAAGCTGGATGCCATGAGGAGCAGATCTGGTGCAAAGGGTTCAGCCGGAGTTCAACACACAGTCATTATTCATGCATTTGTGTGCAACAGAATCACCGCGCACCCCTCTCTCCCCCTTCTTTCTCCCTCTCTGCTCTGCGCATGTATGTTTTTGTTCAACGTCCCACTTCCATTTTGAGCGGTGGAAAAGCCGCGCTGACACTTACAGTGAGGCAGTCTGATGGATCGGAGGTGGAGCTTTTTTTGCTTGAGTGTGTGAAGGCTCCCGTTTCATTTCGTCCTGGTACAGAAAAGTTACTACGACTATTAGTGCCAGGGCTATACACATACAGGAGAACTTAGCTAAAAGATTTCAAAGTGGCTGCACCTGCTGAAAACAATAAACAAATATCCCTGCTACAACTGTGCCACGACTACAAATTCTTCTCCTGCGAGTTAATCTTGTTCAAGTTGCTGATATTGGGTCGCGATGACATGTTCAAAGCAAATGCCAAAAGTGGAAAGATAAATATTGAACCTGCTGTAAACCGGTGCAGAGGCGGTTAAAGTTCCCGCCTTTTTGGCAGCCCATAAGTGCATGTGTGTGTGTGTGTGTGTGTGTGTGTTTGCGCGACTAATGTTTAACCCTTTTGTCAACAGTCGCATGCGGGTGTTACAACAGCATTCCTGTGAGGCCCGGTCTTGTGACAGGGCTTTCGTAATGGGCCGTTTAACTCAGAGCCGTCTTTGTGTTTTGTTTTTTTCTTCTTTTCCCGCAGCTCGACTTGTTGCCGGACGAGTTTTCGTGTTCCCGCATGTTTGTGTGCAAATGAGCTCTGAGGCGGCTGAGCTAATACCAGGTCAAACAGCGAAAGGCGGCGGTGTTTGCCCCAGAGCAGCCTTCCTCCCTGAGTAAATGGTTAACTCGCGTTGCATACGAGATGAACTTTGCTTCCTCTCGAGCAGTTTTGCGATTAGAGCGATTGGATCATGTGGAAAGGGCGTAGCGTGTTGCTATCTCAGGAAGAAGACAGGGACAAACTGTGAACACGCGTCAGATGAGTGATGTCGATACGAGCCGTAGAGCGCTGGGGGGGGGAGGGGAGGGCGGGCCGTTGTCCTTCAGGGGCAGCCCAGACCCGTCAGTCAGGGTGAAACCATTTCCTCTTCAAGGCTGTCTGGCTCCACCCTCCTATTGTGTGGCAACACTGTGGAGGTGAACTTTATCCCTTTTTGTTGAGCGAGAGAGAGAGCATAGAAATGATTTGCATAGAGTAAGGTCACATTACGCGTGTTTGTCGGTTGCACAATGCAGATCTGAACACAAAGAGGGAACAGGTATTCTCCAGCTTTCAGATGCTAAAGGAGTCTGTAACTGACTCTGGCCCAACCGGTCCGCTCACTGTAAACGGCCTAAATTAGTGCGGTGTCGCGTTTCCATCCGCGCTGATAACATCAACGCGCCCGGTCCGTCTGCCCTTTGGACCGGCCACTTCGGCGAACACATGGTGCAAGACGGCCCTGTATCAGCAATGCAGCTGCAGTTGTTACAAATTTGCACAACACAAACAGGCGCTAGCGTATCACCTCGGGCTTATCGGGTTCCTTCAAGGGCAGTGAACTTTCCCACCAAACTACCCCCGTGCACCGGGTCTGTCCTCTGGGGCCAGGCCGCGTCAAGGCTCGTCCATTCATCCTGAGAGCTTCCCACAGTGTTACTGAAGCTTTTACTGTAGCTTTTACTGATGCTAATAGCACTACTCCCCACTGTGTGCTTTCACTGTGACCTCATCAGTCAGCAGAGCGACGGGATGGGTTTGTCAGAGAAATGTCATGTCATCGCTTATGAATGATATCTGTGTGTAATGTAGACAACGCCCTTATTTAGGCCTTAGAGCTACCTAAATGATGACTTAGCAGTACAAGCTTTAAGAGGTCTTTTCTGGCAGTAAATTCAATTTCTTTTGCACGATTGAGTATAGTGTAAATGTAGTACTGCTTGATTTTGAGGTCTACTGTATAAAGTAAACATGCGCCGGGAAAAAAGTGCATATTTCTCAGTCACTTGAAGAAATAGGATTGGCAGGCTGGTTTTTAAGAGCAGAACAGTCTGAACTCTCTTCTTTCATGGTTTGAAAATGAATAAAAACAGGTATGGTATGTATGATTTAGTTGTTTATCAATTACTAATACGTTTTATTTGATGAAGTAAGTTGGTTCTCAGAGGATTATTCAATTAAAAAGCAGAATGAACTTACTTGATCCAATGGTTAAAACCAGTTTGAAAATGAACATGAAGAGGCTCTCTCCGACTTTCGCAACCCCTACATTTGTCTGTACCAGGTCCTAATCAGCACAGATCTCCAGTAGTTAAAGGGGTATTATAAAAATAAAAATAAGATGATCTTTGTACATATTTGACCATGTTGTGACCCAGCTGCTGTATGAGTGGTCAGCATGGTGCCTTTACTTTCGATCACAGTGGTCTCGTCAACGCTCCAGGATCAATTGTTTTGTAGGTTTTCTGGTGGGAAGGTCCGTCAGAGAGATCACTGTGATGGAAAGTAAAGGCGCCTTGCTGACCACTCATACAGCTGCTGCCTCACTAAGGTCAAATACGCACAAAATTCAACTTTTTTTCCACATAAAAAGTTGCATAATGCACCTTTAAACCTCAGTGACTGATCTCTGGAGGGTCTGAGCTTTCAAATTGAGGGATGGCATCTGCAGCTTGAGGCAACCCAAGCTCCATTGTCGTTGTAGTTCCTATTTAAACCACTAAGTGCGGATCCAAACAAGGCAAGGCAAGGCAAGTTTATTTGTAGAGCACAATTCATACACAAGGCAATTCAAAGTGCTTCACAGTTGCATAAAATTACAAGAAAACAATAATCAATAAAACATCAACATAAAAATTAATCAATTACAGTAAAAGGCAAGAGTGCAGATAAAATACTTTCAGTTTTTCAAACACACAAACAAACAAAACACAAATCTTATTCTAATTTCAGAAGACTTTGTATGCACTTACCATGCCGCCACATGACCGCCAGTTCCTTCAGCAGTAACATTTGATTATTACTTGTTATTGGGGACATTTTGTTTGCCCTTGCTGCTGTTCAAAGCGAGTGATGCATGTCTATGACCTACAGTAATATCCAGTTAACTCTGTCTGACCTTGGGTTCGCACACACACGCCTGTCCTCGTCTCTCTGGCTCTATTTTCTATTCACGCTCTTCGCAGCGGGCTGTTGACTGAGCTGCAGCTTTGAAGGAGGCGCGTGGGGTGAAGTGTCCAGATGCCAGAAGGACAGTGGGGTTTGGGACCTTCAGTACAGAGGCGGCGGAGAAAAGCTCAACTCTACTGCCCGGCAATAGTGGACTGGGTTTAGACTTGACTGGCTTTCTCTTTCAGTCCTGTTGCTGTCTAGTTTAAATGTTAGACATGTTTTGTCCTCCTTTAGACAAGGTGTAGTTCTGGCTCTGTTTGGTCCTTATTTTAGATCAAGTTTGAAATTGATTTTGCCCCAGTTTAGACCTGGTTTAGTCTGAATCTAGTCCTTGATTGATCCTGTTTAAGGCTACAGCTATCTATCGTGTATAAAAGTTCAAGTTTTATCATGGTGTTGTCTTGGTTTACTCCACTGTTTAGTCCTTTTTGTATTGTCTTTGTCACAGAGATCTGGCATAACCTTGCTGTAAGCAGGGCCGGATTTAAGTAAAATGGGCCCGGGCTAACATTTTTTCAGGGCCCCCCATATACTGAATGTCTGTCGGATTTCTCTATCTCTCTACAATGAAAAGATAAATTTATGATTTTTTATTTTTTTATTTGAACATGCAGAAGTAACTTCTTAAACATAGTACTAGTTTAAAAAAATGACATTTGTGGGAAAAAAACATAATGACCCCAATTTGAGCTCTATGGCCCTCGTGGAAGAACCTTTGTTACTGCCAGACTGGTGGGGGGACATTTTTAAAAAGGGGGTCTGGGGGTCCTCCCACAGAGATTTTTTTATTTTAATAGTACAATTTGGTGCATTCTCGTGCATTTTAACAGACCAATAGGTACATATTTTTTCCCACCGTCAACTCAATGAAAATGGCTCAGACCTGGTTTAGAACTGGTTTAGTCCTGGTTTAGTCCTGGTTTAGTCTTGGGTAAAAAGTCATCTGATTAAGCCTTACATGTGAGGGAGTCTGCAAAGAGAAAGAGAACTCTCTCCTTTTCTCCTTATGCCCATGGGCCCTTCAACCTGCTGGGCCCCTGGGTTTAGCCCCTGTAAGCCCCTGCATAAATCCGGCCTTGGCTGTAAGTTGTTTAGACCCATAGTTCCTAGCTCTGGTTTACACTTGCATAGACAGCCATTGCACCCCAGCTCTCGCAGGAGGCCAAGCCGCTGAACCACAGAGGGATAAAGAATGCCACACGGTCGTGACAACTTGCACTTTTATGGCGTGGAGCGGGAGCTTGTCTCTGCGCTGGACGCTCGCACACTTTGCCCAAACATCCTCCATAAACCAGGCAATCAAAGGGCGGCCGGCCAGGCATCGCAGCAACCTCAGACTCTGATTTATAACCGCGCCAAATAAGGACTCTCTCTCTCTCTGTTTACTTCGTGATTGCGGGAAAACTGAAATTCGCTTTCCAAATGTGACCACGGCATCTGTAAACAAGACATTTACTCTTTGATTTATCCAGCCGCAACAAGGGACAGCGCTATCTTCTTTCATCTGAATAATCGCCACTGAGGTTTTGTAATTATGCAACTAATTGCTGTACTTAAAATGTATATCTGAATTGGTTTCATTGTCTGTTTTCACGCAGCCTTTGGTCACCAGCCAAAAAAGTATTTTCATTGGACAAAAAATTAGGCCCTCCCTCAAATAGCAAATAAACAAAATGTCTTTCATCATCGTCTTCTGTGTACAATAGAGGGAAAGTTTAATCTTTCGTGCAGGGCTCTTGTGCGCTGGTTTTCAAACTTCTAATGCCAAATACCACATGGGAGAAGATGTTGCCACCAGATCTAAACATGGGCATGCAAGGTCTGAACTAGGGCTTAAGTCTACAACAGGACATAACCATGACTCACCCACAAATGTTAATACAATTCCCAAGAACAATTAAATCTGCTGAGAACACTGAGTACTACCTTGTGCTTTTCTTGTTGTGTGCTGGCAGGTTATGGTTAGAGTAAATACAATAACTGGAATTACTCCTAATCCTAAGCAATGCACGAAAGGCCTCGTGTGTTGCGTGCAAAAATGCTTCCTTGCAGTGTCTTGCAAATCAAGGTAATAAACAAACATCTCCTTCTAGATGAGATTAGCATAGGCGTCCTAGAGCCACAAATCTATTAGATAAAATGCATCACAACGTTTAGACATTAATGCATATAAGATTACAGTAGCGCGGATATGACTGGAGGGAATACACAATAATACTGTATGTATGTAAGACGCAAATGCATGAAGCTATACTGGCAATACCAAGTGCATGGTCATCGAATCAATATCAACACTGTAACACAGCCTTTATGCAGGTATGTATCGTAACTTTACTCGATTTAATCATCTTTCCACACACATATTATAGGAATTTCGCTTTCAAGGCGAGCATTACTGGAAACAAAGCTCTGATCTAAAATAAGATCATATAAATATTCATACATTCCACACATATTTTTATGTTTTATTTATCACTTTACGCATCGCTGCACAAATAATGATCAGATGCAAATGTGTAATAACAAATAACTGCACTGTTTCACTCCACATAGAGAACACAGTGTCCACGTTTAGACCTTCTTAGTCGTTTTTTAGACCTGGTTTACTACACTATTGGTTCTTAAAGCAGTACTAAGTAACGTGTTTACCTTAATAAATCCTTTTCGTAGTCCCTCTGGGGGTAATACAAGTGTTAATGGGATGATTGGAGGGTCTTTCATCTCCCCCTGGTGTCTCTGGCCAGAAAACCATGCTTGCAACTTGACTGCCACCGGGGCGGAGCAAGCAATATACACTAATAGAATCACGGAGAAGAAGCTAACAGGCTAACGGGCAAAGCTAACTGCGGGCTAGCGCCACTTAAACAGTATTTACAGCCAAGTTTGAGTGAAAAAAAATATTCCCATTGTATGAGTGGATGTACAACACCCCTCTGTCCCTTGACCTTTTCTGACAGCGTGGTATTTACTCGTCAAGACATTTAATAAGTTAAAAAATCGTAACTTTCTAAGACACCTGCAGTTGCGCTTATGGCCTCTAGGGGCAAGAGTTACTTAGTACTGCTTTAAGAATTAGTTTTAGAACGCAACCTGTAGATGAGGAGAAAGTGCTGCACAGTGCGGTTTTCACTTCCAAAATAGTCACAGACTGCGATCTATAAGGCAGCTTTGGGGAGTGATATTTTGGCTCTGGGGTTAAGGTTACATAACACTTGACATGCTCCTCATTCTTATCCCGGTTCAGCTTTAAAAATATGACCTTTTGACATTAATTGATGCTGGGAAAAAAGCGGCGATGTCCAAATTTAACCACGTCCTCAGCCGTTCACATGTCGCCCCAGCTTCAGGGTTGAAGGGTTACACTGATATATTTAACATGAGTTAAGGGTTCATGGCTCTCAAATAATAAGACCGACCCAGTTTTAGACTTAGCCGGGTATTATTGCATTCCTGTTTTTTAATCCAGGCACATGTGGTACAAAGCCACTGTGGTGCTGTGGTGTCAACATGATTACTCAACATTATTTTACAATGAATGGACTTGTACAGAGCCAATCTGAGAGAAACTGTACATTTCTACTTTAGCTAACACCTCACAAGACACCGGTCATTTGGATTATGTAAGTCACGGTCAATTTTGTAGATTTAACCGCTTACCCCCCACCTTAACCGAGTGCATTTTCTCCAGTTCAGCTTCACCCAAATCTAATCTAAAAGCTTACAGCCTATAGGCCAATCTAACGGCTCATTTGAAAGACCTACAAAACTGATCTAAATGGATCTTTTTCCTTGCGTTGTTGCCATGTTGTTTCTGCTCACATACTATCGGATTATACAGTATTTACCTCTCAACCCCCACATGAACCAAGCACATTTTCTCCAGTTTACCCAAATCTAAAAGCAAAAAAAGAGGCAAAAGAGAGCGACAAAAACGTGCCGGAAAAGCAGCAATAACACAATAAAGAAAGCGACAAAAACACACGATTAAAGAGTGATGAGAAAGCAACAAAAAGACAACAAAACCATGACAAAAAAGTGATTAAAAAAAGACGATAACACAACAAAACACTTCCAAAATGTGGCAAAAGTGTGCTGGAAAAGCAACAATAACACAATATAAAAAAGAGACAAAAACACGACTAAAGAGTGATGAAAAAGCAAGCAGAAATCAACCAGAAAGCCACGAAAGAGCGACAAAAAGGTAGCAAAAATGCGATGAAAAAGTGTCCAAAACACTGCAAAAAAAACCCTACAAAATAAGACAAAAACCCTTTAAAAATGCGTCAAAAATTCATCAAATAGGCTGTAAGTTCCAGTCGAGAAGCTTTTAGATTTGGGTAAAGCTGAACTGGAGGTTAAGAGATGAATTTAAAGAGGGGGTATTATGCTTTTTTCAATCACATATAGCATACTACAATGATGACGTAACCTTCTGTTGGTCTGTATATGCAGTAAATTAAAATAACTGCCTTGAATAAAATTGCTCTCTCAAAATGGCTGTACTGAACGTCTCTGTCTCTTTAAGAAGCTTTCCGACACGCCCCCTTCAGCACACTGCTGTGGCATCTAAACAACACTACTGTGCGGGGAGGGGGCTCTGCTGAGCTGAGGAGCAGTGGTTGGTGGCTTGGCTGGTGACGAAAGGTCCAGAGGCGTCTCCAGGAGGTGGGGGCGTTCCTAGGAGGACTGAGGCATAGCTACACCTAAAATGGCTGCCGTCTAAGTTTTTACTGATTACTCAAAAACATGTGAATGAGCCAAGGCAACACTCCAGGCATCTGTTTAATGAGGGAATGACATAATAACATGATATAAAGCTTGAAAAAGTCGATTTTACATAATACCCCCTCTTTAAAAAGTGAAATTCTAAAGAAGCATTTACATTATACATTGATTGATTGATTGATTGATTGATTATACACATGACCAGCTTTTGACTGTTGGAAACTATTATCTTGGTGTGCACAAATAATGAAGCTACAACTTGCAATCGGGGTTCAGACAGACCTGCCCACTGTAGATTTATCCGTATTACAACATATGCTGAAAACCCTTGGCCTCTGCACAAACAACACACATTATCCTGCTGTATTCAACTCCCATTGTCTGTTTGGCCACATTTACATAGAAATGCCTGGAGTGCACGCCTAAATGCCTCTAACATTTGCCTGGGCATTACCGCAGAAATAATACAAACAGAAACTGGAAAGTCCGGGGCGTGGCCCGACAACAACAGCTGACTGACGCTGTGTGAATATTTAGTCTCCTGCTCCTGTCACACGGTGGAACGAGTGCTTTGAGAAGTTCAGAAAGCTAAACATAACAAGCGTGAGTCAGGAATCACGCTGCCTTTTAAGGTCAACCAGCCAGGATACTGTTATATGGGCTCAATGCAGCTGCAGCAGTAAGTGGAGGCAAGACAAGACCAAAATTAGGCATTTATGGGATAAGAGGATGTAATATTTGGTTTGAGTGAATAGTAATAACGCCTTACACTTACTTAATGCCTTTCATGACACGCTAAACACTTGGCATTGCATTATTCAGCCACTCTCTACACTTGTGTTGTAGCTAAAGCTGCCCTGGCTGACGGGAACATAGCTGCACCACCAATCGCTCACACGTTCTTACTTTGGCGAGGTGGATGACGTGACCCAAATCTTGAAAAAAGCGTCAAAATAGCAACAAAAAAACCAGAAGAAAATGAGGCTGAAAACGCAAGTTACAAAAAAGCAACACAAGAAAACCAAAAAAAGAAAGTCAGTTTTGTAGCTTTGAAATGAGCCGTTACTCTGGCCTATAGACTGTAAGCTCCAGACAAGAAGCTTTTAGATTTGAGTCAAACTGGAGAAAACGTACTCAGTTAAAGTGGGGGTTAAGAGGTTAAATGTGTAACTAATATAGCTCATCTAGTTCAATGTGACTTTTTTAAGTCCACTGCTTCTGAAGGATGGGTCAAATTCAGGTAGAACAGTAGAACAAAGTGTGTAAAGATAAGCTCAAAAACTACAGGTAATTTTAGTCACCGTGGCAACCTAATTGCTCACTATTGTTTATATAGGCCCTAAAGTGTTTCACTGAATCATAATGTAACGCAATGTGCTACTTCAGGAAACAAAAGTGGGAATTAAGAGAACAATAGAACCATGTCATGATGAATCTTACACTGATACAGTACATACGTATAAGCCTGGCCTCTACTTCCCATTTCTTACGCTACAGTAATTTATAGCTCATTGTGTGTTTTTTTTTTTTTTTTTGCTGACCTCGAGTTCATTGCTTTGGAAATGGAAAAAGCTCACATTGCGTTATTTGTGAAAACTCAACCCTGAACAAACGAAAGAAACAAAGAAACAAAATCTCCTCTTCTGTCCTTGTAGCAACCGCTTCAAAACGTAAAGGTCTACGCGCTAGACACAAATATGTTATATGACGCAAAGTTGTTAATGTTTTCCTTTTTTGTTTTTTGAGACGTTTATTCAGTCAGAAAGCAAAATGATACCCAATTATTGGAGTTGTCAGGCTAAAACCAGTTTGCAATACACTTGAAATCTGAGCGCCTGTCCCCAAACAAGCTCTAAACGGTCTTGTGCTAACACGTGATTGCTGGATGTTGGCATTTTGACGCCTACATGCACCTTATCTGATCGCTACAGCTGGTTGCATCCCAGTAAGGTGTTGCTAAATCGGCCGGATATAACCAGGAAGTGATGCTACTTGGGGTTAACCGATTAGTGCCACTGCAGGCCGTGATTAGTTAAATCTCAGGGACTGAATTATCAAGATTGTGAGCTTGGTATGCCCACAAATGTCATCTGGACTTGAATCCCCGGGAGAAAAAAAAAAAAAAAAAGTGTCAAGGCTATTCTAAAGATCCATCCTTGTCCTCACTGTGGACATCATAAACTCTGATATCGTAGCTTTAGCCCTTAAGTGAGTATCTCCGTGACCCGCTCTTAGAACAAGGCCAGTGGTGGTTAATTCATTACCAGCAATCTCTAAAATGCACTGGACGTCCTCTAGCCCGGGGCGCGCTGCTGCTGGATGTGCACTTTCCGTGGTTCACCGGGGTCAAAGCATGTGCTGACATCTGAAAAAAGTGTTATTTACATCAGAGTTTAGCTATGACTCAGAACCTATGGGGGTTTCCGTGGGGCAGGAAGTGATGTCATTCTCACAAAGCACAGCTCAAGCCTGTGTCCTATTTCCCAGTGCCAAGTTTGAATCAGCAACTGCAATTTCTGAAACTGCCTATAATGTACCAAGATGGAAATCCAAACATGAATTTACATAGTTTTGAAGGGGATTTTTTTCTTCTTCTCTCTTTCACTTTCTCCTCTGACTCCTGTTTCAACCCATAAGTATTCAAGGTTTCAAGAACGTACTGGATGGTATGAATCACGTGATGAATTAAACTTTAGGATTCAGAAACATAGCACAACTTTGAAAAGTTTTAGCCCGACAGTGAGTGGTGGACAATTGTGGAATAATTTGGAGATGGAGATGAAACAATGTCCCAACATCAACCTGTTCAAACATGCAAAGAAAAGTCTTTTGAAAAGTATAGGAAAGAAGAAATGCTTTGCCTCTAGGGGGAGCCTCAAGACCTAATTGCATTTTAAGTGTTGTTGCTCTGAACGGTTGTCACTCTATTGCTCAAAGATACAAAAATAAATACATAAATAATTAAAAAGGCTATGAATCTGTTGAGAGGGACCTCCCGACGGGATCATAAACCTTGTCTTTAAATGTACCACACAGCATAGAAACTTCATCTGCAAAATCAGCTGTTAGGGCAGCTGGGTGGGGGTTTGTGGATGGGGAGCTACTGCCCTCTTCAACTGGCCCGCTCTACACCCTGGATTTATAATGCATTACATAGGGCTTACATAATACATTATACATGAAAAAATAGGAAATTGTACACAAATTAATATTATACTGAGGATGGTAATGACAACTGGAAGTAGCAAGATCACGAAGTATAATATGTACTGCATAGTAACGTGCCTTTATAACATAAAAATAGTGACTTCCGGTAATGTTACCAAGTTTGGCATTAGTAACATACTGAAATATATTATATTAAGGGTTGCCTTGCTTTGTACTAAACATCGTACATGAAACGAGATCCTGGTTGTCGTTGTGCTTCGTTTCTGTTTCTATATGAACCTTTCAAACAATGCTTTGTAATTTGGTCTGTGTTAAAAAAGCCGCTTTGAAGTGTAACTGGTTCTCTTTGCCAATGAGGCAAATCAAAATATGATGCTGCTAATTGTATGATTGATAATGTAATTGCAATAGGATAAAGTTATTTTATAAACAGGTGTGCATGCTGCAGAGGTCGTGATGCGACTGACACGGTTCCTTATGTAGCATTATCATTGTTGTTTCTAATCAGTATTACTCCTTCTTGGGGAATCTATACAGTTACATGAGTTTCTGTTATGTAATGTCTTTATGTAACTGCTATCTTGTAAATGGTCATTTCAGCCATGATCAGAAACTGCAGGTGTATATAATCTTTTCTTTTTTTTTTGCTGTTTCATTGTTTTTTTCCTTTGTTGTTCCACCATATTCCTTATGAAATGTGAAATTTTTGTTGTATTGATTTTGGGGGTGGGCGCTTCTAAGCTCTTGCTTCAGCCCACTTCTTTGGCGCAGGATGTTTACTGGTCAAATAAACTAATACACTAAACTAAGTATAAGTTACGTCTCATTCAGTTGTGGTATACGGTGACATATTGTTCTTCTGCACTACTTTTCTTTAGAAACACCACAATAAGTTTAACCATTTATCAAACAAACTTAAATGTACTTGGTGCTACTGTGTCCTCCAGGTTTGGGTTTTCAGATCTACTCTAACAATGTTCAAAATCACAACCCTAAACAGTCCTGATTAGCTGTGCATATTGACAACTAAAAGTAGTTTATCTGCAGTTTTTGCATATATTTCAGACAGCACCTTAAATGTGTTTTGAGTTCAGAGCCGTGGGAACATATTTTGGTTAGGAGGGGCTGAAGATTATGATTTCCCCCCAAAACGTTCTATTTATTTGTATTGCTTGCAATGCACACACTATCCACCAGGGTGTGCTGCATCACCCTCAGCACCCTAGGTTCCCACGGCCTTAATGAGTTGATATTGTATTTGTAATTTCATGTGCCTAAAGTGGACACATCATGTAATACCGATGCTTAAAAAACATTTAGGTTATTTCGGCACTGATATTTTACATTTTAAAGTCTTATATTTAAGAAAAGAGAGTAAAGAGTGAGAGACTTGGCTCCTAAGATTTCAACCTGAACTGGAGGAATAGGAATGACACACTGTAAAACTGAAAAACAAGCTTTAACGTTTAGTTACTGGCGGCGTACTTTCAATGCAGAACTGGTTAGAACAGGTTCGGTGGCAGATTGTAACCTTCAAAAGTGTGGAGGGCAGTTTTGTCTTTCCACTATGATGCAATACAATCCAGGGAATACAGATCGGAACGCTGTATTGGTAGGAAAAGACAAAAAACTGCATGAATGAAGTGAGGCAAAATACTACTAACTGTGAAATACTTTGTGCATGAATTGTGCTGTATAAACAAACCTGCCTTCGATTTTCACTTTATTTAGTGCCTTAGGATATACTTGACTTATATGAAGTAACAATCCTCCTCCCCTTTGGCCCTGCTGAGATTTAGGGGTAGGATACGTTTCTCCCCTTTGTTATTTCTTTTTCAGCGCACATGTGGCACATCTGGAGCCAGGCCTGACTCATTACTCACTCCTTTATGTTCCACTCTCCGCAGCCATGGCAACTGCAGCGTGTGTTTTCGCCGGAAAAGCTTTGAAGGCAGTGGAAAAAGAGGGAGAGAGAGAGAGAGATTGCCAAGGGAGAGAGGGAGAGAGGAGAGGCGGTGGGGGAGGAGCGAGGGAGGGCGGGAGGGAGCAGGCTCTCAGTAAGTTGGCCTATATCCAGTGTAATCATGCCATGGAGCTGAAATGAGGCCTTTGGCAGCACACCAGGTTTCTGAGAACAAAGATGTGAGCTTCTAATGTTGGCGGTGGGGCCTGCTTGGCATCCACAGCCATTTCCCAGCAGCCCTTGCCTTGGCCGACTGCCAGTGCAACCCCCTCCCTCCCTCCACACACACACACCCCGCAACCCTCCCCTCTCGGGCCGGGGAGTGCAAAGAGGATCAGAATAAAGAGAGAGACTTGTTTTCGCTCGCCTCCTGCTCTGGTCCAATGACATCACCTCTGCGGCCCCCGGACTCCAGTCGCCCGCCGCATTTTTCCACTTTCGGACCGTCCATTTTATTTGGTCTCCTCCATTTTATCACAGCTCAGCTACTGTATCGTGTTATTGCGTTACAAACACCTTACAGGGCAGTGTCAGGTTCTCGGATTTGAGACTTTGATGACGTCAAATCTCAGATGAAAGACACTGGGAACAGATCAAGCCTTGTTACATAACCACAAATGTTGGACCGTAGATATGCTACACTTTCTTTTGGCAATTGGAAAGGTTTACAAAAAGTTGTCTGGACTGGGATGCTTTAGAAATGGTTTGTTTTGGTTGCAAACTGGGACTTTGTACCTTAATGGAGCACAGGGAGCCTGTTGAATGAGAAGTAAACATCTGAAAAACACTTCAGCTCAGATGATGATGGAAAGTAGTTATTTTCAGTCATGATTTCAGCTTTAATTTGTTCTGTGTACATTGTGCATCTGAATGACAATATAAGTCTGATTGATGATTAGGCTATTCATTGAATACATTGGAAAACAAAAGTCCAAACATTGAAAGAATAAAACAATTACATTCTCTATCTGACATTGTTTCTCAGTTATGTAACTTTTTCTCATAGTTTGCTGTGAGAACTTAAACGTGTTGCTTTGTTGACTTAATCACCTGGTGCTTTCTCATGTCAATAACAATCACATGCCACTGTCAATACATCATTTCACCAGCGCTGACAGATGAGGCGCTTAACTTCGTCCAATGTTAGCGTAATGTGTCACAGTAATTGCGCAGATCTTAGACCTAACTTTGCCAATAGATTTCTCAAATTGCCTTGCGGCGGTTTCTCCTGAATTTTACCCTGTGTCCTTCTTGCAAACATGAAGCCCAACAACAGACAGCTTATGCATTCCCCGTTTCATTTGTGAAAGTAACTCCCATGCTTACATCATACCATTACACAGATTCGATTGCTTGCCCACTCGCCGTCTGCCCCATCAATCATGTCCTACTTTCTGTGTCCCCGTGATTGATATTATTGTCAGATTGCTCCGCATTTTTATCTGCACGCTAATCTCGCCAGTGCAATCGGTGGCTAAAAATAACCGCACGGGCTTTGTTTAGGCGGCATGGGACAGTCGGGTTCCTGCGTTAATCTGGTCCGCAGCCGACTCCGAGGCAAGGGCAATTCCCTCGCTTTTTGGGGCCAACGTGCCCTCTGGCCGGAGCGTGTCATCACAGCACTGCAGAAAAGTTGCCGTACACGGGCCATTCGAGATACCCAGAGCTTTATCCCTCCACTCTCCACTCTACTGTAACTATAGCTGCTCTGGGGTAGACCGACAGGAATGTGGCTGCCAGTCAACGGCAACTGACCGCCACACTGTACTTCCATATACAGGTAAAGGACCAAGGACGCTACAACAAAACAAGATATAACAAGAATATTAACCTTGTAATTTCAGACTTTTGTTTTGCAGCTTCATTGTATCATCACAGTGGCCATAAACCTCCTTTTAAACTCATGCAACTTGTTAAGTATGGCGCTTGGGCTCTCCTCCCTCACTATGGGTTATACAGTATAACATAAAACAGGGCCGAAAGAAATAAAAACAACAGAGGGGAAACGGCGTGCAGAGCTACAGAGAGAATGTGTAATGATTTGCTTTCATGAATAAAACATTGCTCAATATAAAATGTAACAGGCTCGGAAAGTGACAGAACAAAATAACGTCACAGCTTGTCGCCGGGTCTGTCGTAGTGTCATATGTTGGGTATTCCCTGAGCGCAACACCAACCACTCATTCTTTATTTAGCCGCATCATGTCTCGATTTACATTCAGGTAGAGGGTGAAAAATAGTACGTTTAGAGCAGCCACGGATCGGTTGGTGTTATACCACAAATCAGACAAGCTCAAGGAGAATGACTGCAGCGCCGCGTCTAGAGGCAAATTATATGTGTAAGAATGTCATTGTTTTCATTTATTTTAATAGTTTAGTTGATCAGCCTGTGCTGTGCTTTGGTAAACTCTTAAAGAGGGGGTATTATGCTTTTTTCAATCACATAGCACCAGTCTATAGCATACTACAATGATGAGTAACCTTCTGTTGGTCTGTATATGCAGTAAATTAAAATAACTGCCTTGAATAAAATTGCTCCTCAAAATGGCTGTACTGAACGTCTTGAAATAGGCCTCTGTCTCTTTAAGAAGCTTTCCGACACGCCCCCTTCAGCACACTGCTGTGGCATCTAAACAACACTACTGTGCGGGGAGGGGGCTCTGCTGAGCTGAGGAGCAGTGGTTGGTGGCTTGGCTGGTGACAAAAGGTCCAGAGGCGTCTCCAGGAGGTGGGGGCGTTCCTAGGAGGACTGAGGCATAGCTACACCTAAAATGGCTGCCGTCTAAGTTTTTACTGATTACTCAAAAATACGTGAATGAGCCAAGGCAACACTCCAGGCATGTGTTTAATGAGGGAATGACATAATAACTGATATAAAGCTTGAAAAAGTCGATTTTACATAATACCCCCCTTTAATATATTGATTTTTTTTTTTAAAGTCAGTGGATAAAATGAATGGGATTTTTACTTATGGCACCCGCCAAAGGACCGGAAGTGGGCATGTCGTTTGAGCTTCCTGTTTCTGGCTAAGCCCCGCCCACTATGTCCAATGTTTACAAGCAATGAAAGGGTTAGGAAAGTAAGGAATGAAAGGTCACTTCTTGCCTGTACTCGTTGCAGTCCCAAGCCTGGATAAATGAAGCGCTTGGTGGTTGTTTTTACTATCTTTATTTATTATACCATGGCACAAAATGACTCACTGTTCCATTTTGTTGTTGAGGTGGGATTCAATTCTAAAAAGTTATGATGAAAAACACTGTGAAATAAAACTCAGACTTGCCCATAGGCGACGTGCCCATGCTGCCTCTGCCTCTTCAAAGCCGCCGCAGTATTTTGTGAAATCGCTGGATCTTTCCCATTATAGAATCAGGTCATTTAGGATTTAATTGAATCTCAGCGGGACCACTCTTGCATAATCAGGCGTAGCTGTTTGCCCGCACAAACATTAACTCGGTGCAGAGGCAGAGGATCAAAGCGCGAATGTTTCCCACCGATCCTGAAGGAAAGACTGTTTATTCTGCCCCCACGCAACAGCCATTTCCTATCTGTGTCATAAAGCCTATAACCACACTTCCTGGTGTTGTTCGGTCTCCGAAAGAGCGAAGGAGTGAGGCATGATGGGAAACAGTATGTTGACAGAGCGTTTGTAGTCAGCCTGTGACGCTGGTACTAAAGCTCCAGGGAATACGCTGTACACCGTGTCATTGTTTTGATGGCTGTTCAAATATTTGCAGCAGGAGTGTGGTGATTATGTGTATTAATATGTTTTGTAAATTGTGAAATGGACGGATACAAAGTGAAATGCAGGAAATGGTTCTTTATTGGCTGATGAATGTGTTGTGAACATTACAAACCATGTTATTGTGAGATGGTCTGGTTGTGACAGACTGTGACTGTCAGTGGGGCTGGATGCTGCATGCGGGAAGTTATAGTAATTTTATCATTGAATGTGCACCGTTCATTTATTTTCTGTAATCAGGTAATACTAATGGATCTATTTAGCTGAAACCAGTGCATTTCCCTCTCCATAACAATGTTTATTTATATTGTCCCTTCATAATTACCTTCGTGTAAATATCTCTATTGCCGTTTGTTTATAATTGCATCACCTTCTCTCTTTTTGTTAGCTGCTTTTACAAATCATTTTCTCTACTGTGAGATGTTACATTATGTCCTATTGTGTCATTCTTCTGGAACATAATGAACAATATGTATCTTAAAGCAGTTTACTGACTGACTTTGAAAACCAAGCCTTGTAAACATGTAAAACACATAACTGCAGGGTCATGAGAGGATCTATATGAAAGTAGATTTTCAGATTACAGACTAGACTACTGATTACAACATGGCTTGGAACGCAGCGTGACGAAGGTGTTGTTAATTTGCCTTCAGTACAACAACCAGTAAAGAAACCTCGTCTGTGCAAGTGAAAATGCTGTTACACTACCCCACAATTAACCGACAGTGCATGCCTCAACCCCCTGACTAACTAACTAACATTGTGTTTTGTTTTTTATGGGCGGCCCCTTTTGAAGAGAATACGCCTCATGCCTGAGTGAGTTGCTCGCGGCCGCAGGCAGTCAGCCAAATGGCCCCACGTCCCAGGGAGGGAGAGAGAGAGAGAGAGATGGGTGAGGCAGGCCCTGGTACGTGACTAAACAACCTCTCGCTTCCCCTTTCCAACGTCACACGGACTTGCACAAACATATCCTACTTTGTGTCTGCCGGTTTCAGACACATTGCCTCACCCACATCCCCCACGGGCAAAAGAGAGAGAGAGAGAGAGATGCTACAATCATGGCGTGAAACAAGAATATCAACTCCTATTTGCAGTGCTTTGATATATTGATCTAAATTCAGATCAGACCAGTGCACAGAGCTGTTGAAACACGCGGGTCTTTATCATTTATAGCCCTTAATACTTTCATTAATGGCTATGTTTTGATATTGGTGATATTGTGTGTGTGGCCACTATGAGTATAAGGACATCTATTATGACCAAAGCTTAGAGTGCACATAGGCATTCCTCTTATCTTTGTGTTGGTTTAATATTCAACAAAACGTGCCTCAATGGCTGATTCATTGCGCAGTAATTTGATTTAGTGGTGCCAGATTTGGATGACTGGCTACGCAGCAGTGCACAAGAATAAAATGTGGGCAGAGCTATAATAGTCATCCCGCCGCTGCTGTAACCTCGATCCATTCAAGTTTACAACACTGGGCTGGAAATCCCCACCTCATGACAGGGCTTCCTGGTTACTGTAATGCAATGTAATGGCCGTCTTTGCTTGTCTTTTTTCATTATTATGATTTTTTAAAAATATATATAATATATAGCCTACATAAACAAGCAGTCAGCGCCTCGACGATAGGGAAAGGAAAATAACCATTATAATTGCAAAAGTGCAATAAAATGATCATAAAGGCGGGGCTATGAAAAGAATTGGATGTTTTGCACAAAAAAATAAAAGGCACGGTTTTTTTTTGCACGGCGACTCGCTTCTATTGTGTTACCTGTAACAAAACCGTGCGCGAAAGGAGAACGTTTCCGAGTCTGGATCGCTTGCATTTCGAAGTAAACAGCGTTTTCTTGCAGGCTCGACCCACCTCATTCATTGCACGGCAGTCGTAGTAGCAGCAGCTCGTGGCGTAGAGGCGCTGTGCATTGAGAAAAAACAAACTGCAGCCAGCACAGTCAGCCCTAACCGGATCACACACACTGAGGAATTGAGGACAAAGCCGTGAGCAGACGACGACGCGGCTCGAGGGCGCGTTTTTCCTCCTTTTACGCACAGCCTGCGACGACGCTAACAAAATACCTGACTCTGTTGCGGGGGTTTTGATGAGATTTTCTTGAAAAGTCAGCGCGGCGAGCTGCGGGAGTAGACTGACTGACTGCCTTGTGTGTCCCGTTTCGCTGTGACCAAAAGGCGCAACGTGGAGGAGCAAGGCGAATGGGGAAATGTTTGGAAGCGGTTCTAGTGATTAAATTATAGCAGAGAAGGGGCCGTGAGTGACAGAGGCTGCAGTAAACCGAGGGAAAGGCGGAGAGGAGGGGGGTCTGTCGAAGAAATCAAGTCAATAGAAACTCAAGTGGAAGCAGGCTGCGTTCATACTGGCGCTGACGTCACTGCTCCACATTGAGGCAGTAGTAGCGACTGAGCGGAGAGAGACACACCGCGCCATAGTAAAGTACGCACCGACATGAACTTCTCTCTCTGCGCTCCAACTTCGCCCCTGTTTCCATAATAGTCGAGGGAGGACGCCTTTTCAATTCTTCTTCGACGCACGGAACTTGCTCTTTATTCATTTTCTAAAGGGATTAGGGAGAACTAGACACATTTTGGGGTTTATTTTCTCGACGAGGAGCTCGACTCGACGACGCTGAGGAGAGCCATGTCGTCCGCGGCGGTCGCTGCTTCTTCCCGGAGGCAGTCGTGCTATTTGTGCGACTTGCCCCGCATGCCGTGGGCCATGATTTGGGATTTTACCGAGCCCGTGTGCAGAGGATGTGTCAACTACGAAGGAGCAGACCGCATTGAGTTTGTCATAGAGACAGCCAGGCAGCTCAAGAGGGCTCATGGCATTCAGGAGGGTAGGTCTCCTGGCCCGGGGAAGAAGGACTTCCAGGCTATGAACCATGCCGCGGCGGGAGACCCTGGCTCCCGACCGCCTCAGCCGCTGGACCGATACCCACTGTCCTCAGAGCGGCCACCCAGGCTGGGACCAGAGTACCAGTCCAGCAGACAGGCAAACGCATCACAGTCCACAATGGATTCCCTAAACCGGATGAACCTCCGGAGTTGAACCGCCAAAGTCCCAATCCAGGGCGCAGTCGCGCGGTACCGCCAAACCTCGTGCCTTTGGTGAACGGGGGCCCGGTGCCCCAGGTGCACAACGGCAGACAGATGGGGCTGCCCTCAGCGCTGGCAGCAGGCAGCCCTGCAGAGATGGGCAAGAGACCCGCCTCAGTGTCCAGCACTGAGCACGACCGAGAGAAGGACAAGCACCGACCTGACAGTATGACCCCGAGATCAGCGAGAAGCGTGTCGAGCAGGACTGGATGGGCAAAGGCAAAACCGTGAGGGACCTGATGGCGCTGCACACTTTCGACAGATTCAAGAAGGACCATGCGGTCATGCAACAAAGGGCTATGGTGTACGAGTCCGGACCTACAGGCTCAAAATCAGGTAAATATGCAGAATAGTGAAAGGGCAGACAGACGTTTAGAAAATAACAGTTTTAGGTCATGGATTGTAAATACTGAAATATGCTAATAATGTAGAAATTAGGTAATCCGATATTAAATAACGTCACAAACATGAAAATAATTTCATTTCATAGGCTATATTGATAATTATAGTGGTATTTTCTGCAGTTTTCCTGTAAGGAACAGTGAAATGTAGAGTTGCCTGCACAGTGTTGTGCTGCCTGTGTGAGCTGTGTAACTCAGTTGTTTAACCCTTTCCCGCCCCAGACAGAGGAAAACACCCCCGCAGCGTGAAGCGAAAGGCGTCTCCGGAGCCCGAGGGAGAGGGCACGGCTGCCAAAATGAACGGAGAGGCGCAGCAGTGGTTACCACCGCCCACTGATGGACTCAAAATGCCCCCGGTGCCCCCTCCAAACTTCGCCTCCCAACCCGCCACGATATCCCCGCCGTCCCGCACACCACCCGAGGCAGCCCAGAACGGCCAGTCCCCCATGGCAGCACTCATCATGGCCGCAGACAACGCCGGCGGCAACAGCTCACCAAAAGACGCCAATCAGGTGCACTCGACCACCCGCAGGAACAGCAGCAGCCCGCTCTCCCCCTCCTCCATGAACCAGAGGCGGCTGGCCCAGAGGGAGGGCTCGGGCGCCGGGACCCCTCATGTCCCGGGCATGGACCAGGTGCACCCCCAGAGCATTCCGGACTCCTCTGTACCCGGCAGCATACCCCTGTGCTGTACCCTGTGCCACGAGCGCTTGGAGGACACACATTTTGTTCAGTGCCCCTCTGTCCCCTCTCACAAGTTCTGCTTCCCGTGCTCCAGGGAAAGCATAAAGCAGCAAGGCGCCACGGGTGAGGTGTACTGTCCCAGCGGAGAGAAGTGCCCACTGGTTGGCTCTAACGTACCCTGGGCTTTCATGCAGGGGGAAATCGCCACCATTCTGGCAGGAGATGTCAAAGTAAAAAAGGAGCGGGACCCTTGATTTTGTCTTTGAACACTTTTCTTTTCGGGGCGGGGGAATTAAAAATATGAGTATAAATATATAAATATCACATACATACCATTCAAACAAACTAACGGACTTGTACATATTGGACCCAAGGGAAGAGTATACTTCGTAAACATGGTTGTATAATTTTTGATTTTTGAATACATTGTGTTTCTATATTTTTGAAGATAAAGGTATGTACTCATTATAATGGACTACGTTCCTCTGTTGATGTTTAACAAAAATTCTTGATGTACTTCTAGGTCTGGTGGCAGTTCCTGTTTAACGTAGAATGTGACTAATGCTACTCTACGAGCACTTGGCAAAAACTGAAATGCTTTTAGCTGTACTTGTATGCACTTGTTTAAAAATTGCCAAATACAATTTCTGATCTTCTATGAACATAATCGTCTGGGCTTGCTTCATTTTGAGTGATTTTCAGTCCTCCCTTTACAATGTCCTATTGATAGCTGTGTGTTGTGACGGCAGGCTTGATTTACAGTGCACGAGAGAGAGAGAGAGAGAGGAGAGAAGTAGGCTACTGTCTCAGGGCTGCACCACTTATGGAAAAAGCATGCAGGGGTGCACTGGTAATGTGCACAGATACTGCACAATACCTGCCTTTCTCTCATGCGGGGTTCGTAGTAGTTAGAGCACATGCACTGGTCTACATTTTTGCCTGTGCGCGCTGTAACTGATTGCACTTGATAGAAATGGGTGCCAAGTCATGTTCGTGGAGCCGGAATTTGTCGAGTCAGGATAATGTGGGAAAGTGCATGATTGTCCAAATGATACATAAGCGTCTTTGCTGCGTTTTTTCCTCAACAAAACTCTTAGCTATGGCTGTTCTCAACCGCAGTTTTCACTTTACTTTGCTGGTGCTTTTGACTTGGAAAAGCGTTTTTTTTCTTAAACAGCCAAGCGTGAACAATATGCAAATGTTAGTAGACAAAGGTACTTTCTAGCTCTAATTTTAGAATGTTTTACTTTCAATTTGGGCATCTGATTCATAGTTTACTCAGCTGCTTTTTTTTGGTGCACTGAAGTAATCAATTTATGATATTGAACGGAACAAGCCCTTTGCCCATTCACTGTTGGCCCATTTAGAAAAGCAAGGACAGTGGAAGCGACACAACTGAATGCATTGGATTGTGATCAATACTACATTTTCCTTATCATGCACATTTTCTAGTTTTGAATCACAAGATCCCCATTTTACGCAACATTAGTTTCAATTTTGGGATAGTTCTGCTGTTGTTTATTGCGATGTATCTTGTAGTAAGCTACTACTGAAAGCAAAATGATTTGAAAGCTATGTGGTGCACCGGTTAACCAATCGCCTTCCAATCCATTCCATCTTTATTTATACAGCACATTATAACAAACAGATTAAAGCATTTTGTAAATTTTGTGACATTTTCCATGAGTATTTTGTGATAGGATTCCTCAAATGGTCTATGATGCAACGATTACCCAAATGATTTGCAGTGGCTGAATATGAAAACAAGCACTCTGCCCATTCACAGCCGGCCAACTCAAATAGTATTACCAAATTTAACCCTGTGTCTCAATGTATTCAACACGAAGCTCATAGTGAACAATACATACACCCGCATGACTCTTTGCAATCAACGTTTTACACATTTCTCTTATTATTTTGTGGGAAATCGATGCTATAAAGACTAGCTGTCGCGGCATGCTCTCGCGAGGTCTCATTCCCCCCCGCTTCTTCAGTAAACAAGCCTGCCATTAGTGTTAGATATGCTATCTCTACATCTCGACACGTGGCTTTCCCTTTTTTTTCTCTCGCTATAACTGGTCTTTTTGTCCCCATATTGCCAATGTTCTGCTCGACTAACCTTACAAGCAATGCGCAGCCAGATAGAGGTAGTAAAATAGGGGAACTGCAGTGTGCGGTGTATTTTGATTTGAGACAAAGAACTCTCTCTCTCTCCCTCTTTCTCTCTCTCTCTCCCTCTCTCTCTCTGCACCAAACGGACACACTGACAACATGGCAGTTTTCTAGTAGAGCGCACGGGGAAGTTGGTGGAGTAGGAGGTTGCGTAATTACATTTGAGACATTATCTGCTTCCTGCAAAACGTCTGCGAGAGTGGTGCAGCTTTTCTTTTTTTTTTTTTATAACAATCACATGAGGGCAGTTTGAACATGCGTCCTTTGCCATTTAGCCGGTAATGCATGTCCTTTTTAAAGCTATTACCAGTACAATATAGGGTTTGTTCTAATTCTACACGGTGCCCTCATTATCCAATTGATGTCGTGTTGCACAATAAGAAACACTGCCATTCACATCACAATATGCAAAATCTAATTACTGACACTACTTACATCGGTCTAGTGTCAGCTGCTACATATGTGTTGATAATGTTGCACCGCATAACCAGTGATTTGCAATTAATGCTACAACATGCTCCTTGCCCCTACATCACTGGCCAACCCCTAAGAAGCAATTATATCTTAGTGTTTCAACAGGACCGATCCCAAGAGCATTATACGTTCAGTGACATTTTTGAAGTATTTACCACAGATGTTTGTTTATAGTGTCCTTTTCCGATGTGAGCGACGTTATCAGCGATTGGACTTTAAAACCAGCGACGCTGCCAAGTTTGATAAAAGAGAAAGAGGCGAACTCGTTTGGGCATCAACACACCCACTTTAATATTACGACACATTACATAGTGTTCCCATGTAATTATCACACTTCTGACTTACATGCTCTTTAGCAAGGTGGGGCCACATGGAATATTAGATGTTGTGACATTTCTCGATAGATTAAAGGCAAAACAAATAAGACTGAATGATTTATTAGACTAGTTAGGCCATAGATATCCAGGACAATTCATTTGCATTGCAACATTTAAATGCAAAAGTCTTTGTTGTTGGATACGGGATGTTTTTGTTCCTTACCTAATAAATCAATCTTGGATTAACACATGGACAGCTTGAGTGACATCAGTGTTCAAACACAGGTTTACACAGGTTAAGACGGGGCATTCTGGTGCTTGTCCGTGCTCCAGGAGAGAGAGAAACAAAGACATCACTCACGTTCATATTTCAGCATTCGCTAAAGTTCACAGCGAAATGGAAAATCTGCTCATGTTTACTTTTGGGATCGCTTGCGTGTGCAAAATCGCTCAAGACACAAATCTCGCACATACAGCCCCATTTCTGCCATATATAGTGCAGGGGGCGGTGCGGCTGCTTATATACCAAAGGACAGATCTCTCCCTGGAAACACTATCACAGTGCAGCCTATACCTGTGTGTGTCGAGTGTGGACTAAAATAGCTCGTACCATATCTAATGCCGCGATAACATGTCCCTAGCTGAGGCTCTTGTCATAACACAACGCTCCACTGTTGCGTAGCTACCGGGCAAACCGGAGCAGTGCAGCAGATGCTCCGGTGCCGCCTTACCATTCATATTCAAGGGGATTTAAGACAGACAGAAAGCGAATAAACAGAAGAGAACGAATGGGTGCAGCTTTGAATTTTAAAGGTTTGGTTTGCGGGTGGAGAAATCATTGTTTTGGGTAACAGGAGTAAAAGCATAAACCGGGAGAATACTGTACGTGGTAGTTAATGAGTCACCATTCGCTCTCTGTTTTGTTCTGAGAAATCGATAATGTTTAAGCTCCTCTCTGGCAAAGGTGGGAGCGGTAACACATGCCCAAGCGGTGTGTCAGAATATGTTGCTCAATTAGAAATGTCTCTTGTAACTTTTAGGAATTCCTTACTGGAGTGAAAGTACCTTCAAAAAGTACCGCATAGGATTTGTCCTAAACCGAGTTCTACAATTACTAACATATCAAGACTATTGACTACTACTGCTTCTTCTTTATGCATCTACTGGTTTATTACTTTCACTGCTATATAAAAAAAGGTAGTACTGTGCATTGACAACCCCTGCAAGGCTAAACATGTACTTGCATTTCCCAAGTTGTCTTTATTCCAAACAGTAACATTTACCTATTGCTATTTACCCTCCACATTTTCACCGTGTGTACAAAATACTTCCGAGTCAACTCTTCAAGTTCTGTGTGACTTTGAAGTCCCCTCTCCCTGAAACGATTTTATGTGCCTGTACCTGTCGTCATCTCTGGCCCAGGTGAAACAGACCCCACCTCACGCTCAAAGATTAGCCTCTTCCTTCCTGCCTCTTTATGACACCGTCTTTTCATCTGCACCTTTTAACTGTGAAATTGCAGGATTACCTTGTGACCATTTGATGTGGCGGAAAAAAAACAACACAGGAGCAAATAAAAAGCTCTTTATGCCGCAACGTTGAGTCAAATCAATGACCGTAAAATCCGTCATTGACTGCGGGGCTGATTTAGTCGACTGGTTAATCAAGCTAAGTGTGCGGCGATAGGCGAAGGGCCGTGAGTGGTTTTAAACATTAACCTAACCTGGAGTCCGCCTGTGTTCATCGTTACTGTTATTGTAGTAGTAAAGCAGTAACCGTCCGGGGGGCAGAGTACAAGTCTGTTATCTCGGGACGGAATGGTGCGATGCGGCAATCAAGCTGCACCGATAAGCGCTGTCTTTGAGTTACACCATGTGGCTCAATCATAAAATGTTCTTTTATGATTTTGCAAACAATGGTTAACAGTTGTAGACAGACGCATAACGTAAAATGTAATCTAAGTTTGCTCCGAAGTTCAGAAATAAAGTTTTCCATCAGACTTTTCAATAACAAAACAACTCATGTGTTGAAAAACTAGTTACAGCTTAGGTAACACTTTATTTTACAATACCTTTGATACATTGTACTTGCAAAATTCAATACAATGTAATGGGTTTGTAACAAAATGTATAACTTGTACCTAAGGGTTCGATACATAATGGAATAATGTGTATTAGTACTTTGTAGGTACATAATGTAATAAGACATGAGACCATAACTCTAACCCTAACCTTAAGCCCTAACCCTAAAGATCATATGTCTTATTACATTATGTACCTGCAAAGTACCAATACACATTATTCCATCGTGTATGTACTACATAGATACAAGTTATTACAGATTGTTACAAAGCAGATTACATGTACTAAAATTGCTAGGTACAATGTATCAAGATAGAGTAAAATTAAGTGTTACCACAGCTTATCGCCAATCTTTATTACAAGGGCTGGGACAGTATTGCAATACTTTCAATACTTGTGTTGGAGGCGTTTTATCATCACTCCTTTGTTTTCCAGTAACAGCACTTTGTTACTTTTTGTGTTAATGCACTTTTCAATGGCATTTGGTTTATAAACTTTGGACACATGACTGTTTTCTTTTTACACATTTTGAGGTTAACATGTTACTTATCATAATTACAGTATCGCAATGCGTATCGGCTCCTGAGTATCGTGTATCGGATCGTGACAAAAGTGTATCGTATCATTTCAAATGTGGAAAACACCCTGGACAGTTTGCTTAGGTGATATTTCTGAAAGTGATTTGGCTTAATCTTTCTTTGTAATAAATGATTATTTGGTGTGTGATATAAAACATCCCTGCGCCTCACGATGACTCATTAGCTGTATCTAAATACTATTATTTACCTAAATATTTGCAGACTGTGTTCAATGTGTTCATGAGTCAGTCGTTCGGTGTAAACAGAGCAAACGTATTCACAAACATGACTTGAAAAGAATGAGTTTTATTGGCCAGACAGAATTCTTGGCAATGCGACTTGGAAATGTTTGGAGAGCACCTAAAGGTTGGAGAAGCACCAGTTGCCTAAAGGTACGGCTCCTTTTCTAAGTTGCCTATGAGCATTATGAGCTGGTTCCAGTGGTGGGTGTTCTCATCACAGGAAAGGCAGTACAGTTAATGTGCGGGAGTGCTTCATGTCTGTAGCTCTTTCACTAATGAATCTATGTTTAGCCCAATAAATCAAAAAGTCTTTCTCTCCCCGCTGTAATCCCCTGAACACTAACACAGACGGGGACGCGCCAAATGCAGTATCTGGCACAGGTTTTTTTTCTCTCTCCTCTCCCAGTAAAACCAATGTGCACGGTTAATTTTAGAGCTGTCAGGCAAAACAAGGTCGCCGCAGAAGCCGTATCGAGGACAAGCTTGGATCTGCCTCCCATTTATTTTTTTTCATCAATCAAACTTTTTTTTTTTTTTCCTTTGGAGTTGGGCACACGCTCCTACGAGGCCAGTAATGACGGTTTCTTCTGCTTCGAACTCCAAACCGGCAATTAGGTGGAGCGCAACCGGATCCCTGAGATCTGTGCAAAATTTCCCCCTCGTGTGCGCTTTCTTCTACTTGAACTTTGGCAGCGTCTACACAGGCAAAGAGAGGGGTGTTTTTTTTCTTCTTCTTTTTTCTGGCGTGTTTACTGTGAAGGGATGGGAGCGTGATTACAATGCACCAGATGTGTTATTTCGAAGAGGAAAGATTACAGAAAGGCACATAAACGGCGGTGTCTTCGCCCGCTGCCAGAGGTAATCGAGTTTAGACTGTAAAATGTGGACCAGGGCCTGAGCTGCAATGTTACACAATACATTCTGAGACCGCAATGTAACTGTTTCCACATTCCGGCTAACAAGCACTTAACGGCCCTGCACCTTAGTTTCTCCAGATTTCAAACCAAAGAAATGCAGCTTTGGCATTATTAGTTGTTTTTCCTAACTTCCCTGACGCATTCCTTGCATCACGATTCTTCATTGGGATGAGTTTATAAGCACGTTTCACAGCTTAAAGGAACAGGCCGCTGTTTTCCATACTGAGATATGTTCTTACCTGAGCTTAGACGAGTTGATGGTACCTGTCTGGTCTTTACGTGTGCGCTCAGTCACGCAAGAAGACCAAAGATGTTGTTAGCATTTAGCCTCTGCTCCTCTCCTCATATGGGGCCAAACGAGGGTGAAGTTAGAAGCGACCAAGCTCTTCCACGTTTTCCCTATTTAAATACAGTTACATGAGTAGTTACAAGATCCAAGTCTAGTTACACAAAATTAAAGCTGTAAAGTCAAAGTGCTCCTAAGGTGTTATTACGTAACCGTATTTAAATAGGGGTGAACGTGGAAGAGCTTGGTCGCTTCCAACTTCACCCTCGTTTGGCCCCATAGAGGAGAGGCTAAATGCTAACAACGTCTTTGGTCTTTGTGTGTGACTGAGCGCACACACAAAGACCAGACAGGTGCGCATATCCCAGTATGGAAAACACATAATCTCAGTATGGAAAAACGGTGGCCTGTTCCTTTAGCCGAGCACATTTTCTCACGTTTGGCTATATCCAAATCTAAAAGCTTATCTATCTATCTATCTATCTATCTATCTATCTATCTATCTATCTATCTATCTATCTATCTATCTATCTATCTATCTATCTATTATCTATCTATCTATCTATCTATCTATCTATCTCAACAACTCCTATGGCTCTATCCACCTTGAAATCACAGTATCAGAATGTCCCTTTTGTAACAAGAGTAATGCCCTTCCTTTGCAAAGTTTCTGAAAATTCAATGTCTATTCATAGTGGCTTCTTCTGCAATGATGCCACTGACCGCTAATGTTACAAACATGGCCTTGTCGAGCCCCTATTTATACTGTATGTTATCATTATACAGACATATTTCCATCACTGCTAAGCCTTTGTTGTGTTTACTTCCTTTGTACTACGTTTTTTGCACGCCGAGTCACAAACAGCACCGACTTTCACTGACAGCGCTTTGTTCTCCGCCGATTCCTTTGCGAAGCGTCACCGCGTTTTGATAAAATCATCTTCATTTTTTCCCATCCCAAAGTGTGTGCGCGCGCCATCCCCCCTCTGCTTTGCCTGTCTGCCTTTCTGTCGTGAGACTGTTGCAGTGAATCAACTCTTGTGAAATGGAAATTAGGGCTCTCTCTCTCTCTCTCTCTCTCTCTCTCTCTCGCTGCCTCTCCCTTTCTCTCTCTTTCCAGACATCAAAACCGGCCTTGCCTCCAATGTTTTTCTCAGATCTTGGAGTGCTGCCAAGTCTTATAAGTGGAGCAGGGAGAGGTGGAGGGAAAGGAGTGAGCAGAATGCAGAGGAATGAGCAAGAACAAAAAAAAGAAAAGAAAAGAACATGAAAGCCCCAAAAGAATGTAAAAATGAACACGGGGGCAGTGGCTGAGGCACAAAGCGCTGGGTTGATACAGGAGCGTTTTGGGCCCGAGCATTAAAGCTGAGCCTATAAGAGCTATGTCCTCCCTTATTTCTGCTGAGCAACTATAATAGGCTCTTGGCTACGAATCAGCTGATAAGACGGTGCTGCTACTACGCCAAGTAAAAAATAGTACAAGCCAGAACAAGGGAGGAGTGTTATTTTTGTGAGATAATCTTTAGACAATAGGAGGCTACCAAAGTCTGCCCACTGGACCAATCGGGACAAAGGTAGATTTTAAATGACCTTTCTGTTTTGACAGTGAAATGGTGAAGTACATATACTAATAATGCATTGGTTTATACAGCAAAACAACAACACACTTCAGTTTCAATGACTTATTTGATGCGAGAAATTGTTAAATAGCAAGCAAATGGGAAGAATAACAACAACTAGTACTATCCACTCTTTTACATCTTCATACACTCCCTGTTCCAACTCGACTGTCTTTGTGAAGTAAAATATCCCCGAACGTAACGACTTGAGTCATCTGTCAAACCCCACTTCACGGCTCCCCTCGTCTCTGCCTGAGCTCCCCCGAGCCAGACGGCAGCTCCATTTTGGGCATGAGAGCGGGCCATGCATGTCACGGTAGTAAAACGCTTTTTTCTGCTCCCTCCGACGTGTCGCGCTAAAGTTAGACGTAGCTTTCAGTAAAGCGCCGAGCTAAAAGTAAACATTTGCCAGCACAGCGTTCCCGTAAGAGGATCCTGGGCCAGCTGCTCAAAGATAGACTTACAGCCAAATTACAAAATATACAGATGCCCTCTGAAAGACAGTAAGAGCGTAATCCATCACTGTTTATGGGCTGATGGATGTTTCCTGCCGTTGAATAGACTACAGAGGTCAAGGATCTGCAAATTTAACATTATTCGGAAAAAAGTTATGTAACTGTCCGATTTGTGTGACCCACCAAAGCCCTACTTGCTGCCTCCATTCATACCTGCACCTGTAAATGGATATATTAAGGCCAATATAATGATAATTGTCATGATTTCCAGTACATTAACAACCAACTATAATCTATAAATGCAAATTCAGAACATACAGTTGTTTGATCAACATCTGTTGCAGCATCTGTAGTGAACATATAGTGATTAGACTATTAGACGTCTTTTATAGCCTACAGAAAATAGTAATGAGCGACTTCGAAAAGATACCAGTTGTTTCAAGACAAAGCAAGTATATTTTATAAAAAAATCAAAAAATCTAATGGTTGAGTAGTTAGTTTATTGTTTATTGAAACAGGGACAGTGTACAAAACCATTAGTCTTTACAAAAGAAGAGATGATTTGTACCAGATTTAGCAAGGTAGCTATTTTCCATCTGCAGTCCCTGGACAGGTGAGTACAAAAACATTATAATCTATAAATCTAATCTACAATAAAATCACCATATAAAATACATTAGTTTTCTGTACACTTCTAGAAAAACATATAAACAATCCCTACAATTTACAATACACTCATCAATGCTGACACGATTGATGATCTAAAATATACTTTTTCAAATTTCGAGTAAAAGTATTAAGATCTACAGACCGTTTCAGACAGTCTGGAAGCTCATTCCACTGTTTGATGGAGCGAAATGAGAAGGCACATTGTGCAAAGGCCGAGGATCTTTTTGGGATTACACAGTTTTTATTTGCAGTGGATCGAGTGGCTCTCGTATTTTGCTCAGAACAAAGTCTGACAAAGTTCCTCAATGGTGGCGGAGCTGTATTATTAGTGATTTTGAATATAGTTCTGAGTAAAATGAACTACTGTATTATTTCATGTTTGTAATCACCATCATGCCATTCTTGCCAAGTCAACAGCTTGGACTTAACAGCGAAATACTTCCCTCATATACTGGAATATAGACAGACAATTCTCTTATCACTGCTTTGATATACAGTAAAAAACGGTCACACTGGCCTTTGATTGTACAGTGAATGGGTTCTTTGGCTCGGGCCCGGATGTGTCACAGTGCTGCAGCAGGTGACCGGCTCAACCCCTGAGGTGCCTGTTTAGTCAGCTGAGAGTGTGATTCAAATGGATGTGACCTGTGAGGGCCATCTGTGCGCGGCCTTTCAAGCTCCATAACAACGCAAAGGCCGTGTAAGGGGAAAAAACACAGAAAGCGCCTGAAGTCACGCTGCAGAGGTCAGGGCGATTATTTAAAACAAAATGGTGGAGGCCAACGGGGGAGATTTATGTGGAGATAAACAAGCAACACAGCGGCTCCGCGGTGATAAGATGTCGTAAAAAAATGTTTTAGCTGACCGGCTCAGTGCATACGCTGTTTTTGCTGCATGTGGGACGTCCCGGCGAGGGAGAGGGGGGGGTGCGGTGCTGATGTATGGCCGGCGTTGTGGGGTGTGTCAGCAGATCTGTGGTGATGTATTACAGCGCGCTCATAGCAGCTCATTTCCTGCCCGTCGCTATCTCTGCAGGGTCTTGGACAATGATTACCAGTTCAAGTTGGGACAAGGCTCAAGCTGCTTCCATGTGACACTGTCAGCTGCTTCTGCCACAACCGGGCAATTAAACTTTCACTAAGACAAACAACAAAGTGTCTGCAAAAAAATGTCAAGGCCTGGCTTTTTCAAATACAGGATTCCTGCGAGCCTTTCATCTCCTACTGTTGTCAAAAGATAAGAGCATGTCTAAGACTTTCTGCCATCTCTGTCTTCTTTGTGGATAGGCTGCACACATGCCCACACACACACATACACGTACACTAATAACCATCCGCAAACCCTCTTTCTTTGCATGTTGCATAACCGTGAGTGGGAGCCATTTCTGCGCTCAGTGCTAATGTTGTTGTCAATCAAGGCTGTATTGTGGCCCCGACTGTACAATCTCGGCGGCAGCTGAAAAAACGCCTTTATCGCCTTTGTTCGCCCTCCCCTGCCACTCAAAGACCTCCATCCCTCTGCCTCTCCTCTCCGTTCTTCCCTCCCGCTGTCGTTCTCCTTTGTGTCTGCGATTGTTGGCCATAATTTTCTAGCAAAGTGTTTACGTTGTCAGGCGGCCATGGAACATTTGAGCTGGGGAAGAGGAGCGCGCGGAGGTCAGGTCAACCCGGAGAACAAGCAGGCCAGTGTCTGACAGGTGCGCGCTAAAAGCGTATAGCCGGTGACTTCCAACGTATTACACAACCACGTCGCCTGGACACGTTTATTTAGGACGCACGCAGCCTTGGAGTATCTGATAACGCAAGCGGGGCATTTCGCAACAGGTGGGGGCGGATAATGGTACAGTGAAAAAGGGTTTGCATCGCTCGAGGGTGCATTGCTAATTCAGGAGGAGAAAGCAATTCCCAAATTTGACTCTGCGGTCCTGGCACAAAGACGATCCTCGCGGTCGCATTTAGCCGTCATCAAATAAAGTATGCTAATAACGGGTTTGGGCTTGATATACTGGGTGCATGTCTGCTGCTGTCTAATGATATAATAACAGGGCAGGAGCAGCGACGCGTCCTGCTCCAGCCGCCCCCTCCGCTCGCCCCCGTCCCGCTCCTGGGCCGAGGAATGTGCAAGGGGAGAAAAATGATCCAATGTCATCCGCAGTGATGGAAGCTTCTGTGTTGAGCCAGAAGGGATATGTTCAGGCGACGGGCGGGGGTTGAGGTGGAGGGGGGGGGGGGGAGCGGATATTTCTGGTGGAGTGTGAGTTTGAGTAAGTCCGGGCACGAAGCCAAGCATGCCGGTGGAGAGGAAGGCAGGGGCGGAGGGCGGGGGAGTTTGGGAGAAAGAAAGGAGATACAAATCCTTTTGGGCTGGCGCACTGTCAGCTCCACTCACACACAGCTGCTTCTGGAAAATTCTGCACCCTGCCCTACTAAACCACCAGGCATGACATGAATAACAAGAATGGTCCGGCCGTCGACAGTGGATACTTTTCTTTGACGAGAGCCTAACACTTGGGTACGAATGCCCTGGCCTTGCACATAGTGGAAACATCAACAATGAAGGGGACACAGGGGCACAATGTGGAAATGAAATCCCTGCTTTACAAGGCTTTGTCCGGACAAGGACGCGCTCGACACACACACACACACACACCCCTGGGGCTTTGCGAAAGGCCACGTAACAAAATGCCAACTGATGTGTTTTGAAGGGTTACATGTTCACCAGCGACGAGGCACTAATTGGGGAGTTAAAACCTGCTAAATAACGTTCAGTCAGCGCGGCTCAAGTGGATCTCCCCCAACAGCCCCATGTGTGGTTTCAAAGGCGGCTCTTGAAAAGGCACTATAGCTGCTGGAATGTGTTGCTATATGTTCTTACCATGACTAGTCAACACTCGCCCCAGGTCTAAGGACAGCCTGAGTGTTGCTGTGCAGATGATGGCAGCCCTTATCCATCCACAAGGTTGTTACCCGCTCACAGCCCTCCTCACTGTTGACATGTGTGTGCCTAACCTGTCTGAACACATAGGCAGCTGTGGGCCGTCTGTGTTCAGGGCTGATAAAGAGGTGAGTCACACGCTCATCCTCCACGTCCAGGCCTTATGTGTACATCCAGCACATGGACTATTGTATAAATAGCAGGAACCGCATGGCTCGTCGCTGACACCTGACATTTTCATGCCCCGGCAGCCGCTGATACATTTTGGCGCTTGGCACGCATTCCTCTCCTGGGTTTATCCATCTGTTGATGCAGAGCCCAACCCCCCTCCCCTCCCCAGCCACTACTATGTGCTCGTAACATAACACGCGGCTCGCCTTTTCCCCTATTCATCTTACCATGCAAGCACCGCATGGCACAGACTTCACCCCTCCCATCTAGTGTTTTTCTCCAGCTTATCCTCATCTCCCTCGCGCCCTCCCTCCCTCTCATGGGCGCTTTATTTCTGTCTACACGATATTCTCGGCAAACACGCTGCACCGTCCGCCCGACTCATTAATCCGCAGATATTTTTCCAGCCACCAAGATGGAGGACAGAAGAGTGATCTGTGTAATGCGACGAGCCGGAGTGATAGAGCTTGCGGGAGGCAGGGCGCTTCCTGGCTCTGGTCCAACGGCAATGCAGCGTGTCAATATGGCCGTCGCCTAGGAAACAGCAGAGCACACGGGAGCACGGCGGCAGCACAAAAACACCTCAAATCTGTGCCTTTTACTGCTGTTTTCAACCACATACTACGAGGGATGGATATAAAAGAGGTTTACATTGAAAACGGACTAGAAACTGGCCGCACATCAGATGCATTGGCCTTACATTTTGTCGGTAACATACAATAGACCTATTTGTTCTGGCTTTAAAGCAGTACTAAGTAACGTGTTTACCTTAATAAATCCTTTCCGTAGTCCCTGTGGGGGTAATACAAGTGTTAATTGATGATTGGGGGGTCTTTCATCTCCCCCTGGTGTCTCTGGCCAGAAAACCATGCTTGCAACTTGACTGCCACCGGGGCGGAGCAAGCAATACACACTAATAGAATCACGGAGAAGAAGCTAACAGGCTACCGGGCAAAGCTAACTGCGGGCTAGCGCCACTTTAAACAGTATTTACAGCCACGTTTGAGTGAAAAAAAATATTCGCATTGTATAATTGGATGTACAACACCCCTCTCTCCCTTCACCTTTTCTGTCAGCGTAGTATTTACTCTCCAAGACATTTAATATGTTAAAAAATCGTAACTTGCTAAGACACCTGCAGTTGCGCTTATGGCCTCTAGGGGCACGAGTTACTTAGTACTGCTTTAATACTGTAAACAGCTGACACAACATTAATATCCAACAAAATCATAATGTCATGATGCCGCTCAATGTAATACCCCGTCGATAAACACACTTGACATTTATTCGAGTCCATTCATAATCACTCTTCTATTTTGTACAAAGTGTTACGCCAATGCTCCAGCTACGAAGCTTCATTTAGCTCCATCAACAACTCATTTGTCATTGTTCTGAACTCAGACCTTTTCCCCAGTCTGCTAATTTTAGCGGGTGCATATATAGGGAAAGCTGTATTTATATCAGGCTAAATTTGTTGCTCTGACAGGACATAGACTGCTTCAGACTGCTTCAACACTTTGACCTGCTAAGTGTGATATATTCCCACATAGTCATAAGTAACCTATAATAATGCAAATTTATTCCAGCAGTTGTTTTTAAAGTAAAGTCATTTTTCACACGGCTAAATGTTTCACAATGTGCTAAACGACGGTCACTGCATTACGTCATTTCTTCTGTTTCCTCTCACCACTTATTGAATTTATCAATGTTCCACACACTGGGACATATTATCACACAAATGATCACGTCCCAATCCTTCTGCTTCTCCTCTCAGTTACACAGTACAGTTCGCCCTGCCCGATATAGCGTGTGCGTTTCTTATTCAGGGCGGATGGGTTGTCGAGTGTGCCCTGTGGCAGTCTGCTGTGACTTATTGCAACAGCAGGGCACACTCCACAGTGAAAGAATGACCTCATGAACATCAAGAAGCGGTTGTTGCAAAGTCACAAGTTGCCACATAACTCATGCGGCGGTGCCCAACGACGCGACCTTGATCAAGGAAACTGTTCTTATCTCCGTGCTGCTGACACTGTTGTTTCAGTTAATAGTGATAAAGTGAAATGGAGTAAATAGTACGCCACGGTATCACGGTGTTTCTGAGCGTGCTCCGATAAATCTGCCTCACGGGAACAATGTGTATTAGCCTGTGTCGTGTGTATACTTTGCAACAGGAGTGACCTCAGCCTGATACGGACCGTACATGGTAGAGATACAATTAAAGTAACTATTGAGGGTTGAATGTGTGCTACAGGTCAAATTCCACGTTTGATATTTACTTACTGTGTTTTGTCCACCGTGCAACAATATCCAGGAAGAAGAAGTAGAAGAAGAAATAGCCAAATAGGTTGCATTTACATGACATCACAACATTGTAAACAGCATATAAATTGGTGCCGCCATAGAAATAAAAAGGAGAAGCGGCGTTCAATCCTAACGTATGTGGATGGTTAGCAAGTTGGCTAGTTCAGGAGACTTTTTACAGTCTGTTAGCCTGCTCAATGTATTTTTCCTATAGCCGTTAGCATTAGCCATCATCCATCCATCCATCCATCCATCCATTTTCTTCCACTTGTCCGTTGCCGGGTCGTGGGGGCAGCTGTTGGAGCTGTCCAAATCACATTGCACCAGCCCCTATGGCTCCTCCCGCTGGTGGTGGGTCCACAGAAGGGCGGCCTCATGGTTCTAACCGGGCCTGTTGGTCTCTCATAAGGGCTTCTGAACCGCTCTTTGTCTGACCCGTCACCTATCAATCAATCAATCAATCAAAACTTTATTTATAAAGTGCTTTTCATACAAGGTTGTAACGCAAAGTGCTTTACAGATTAAAAGCAGTTCCCGCCCACCCAACCACCCACTCTTCCAAATAAAAACAGACAATAATACTGCTCACCCCACCCCCTCATAGCCACACACACACATACACAAACACACAGACACTCCTACACAGACGCACATGATAAGATAATGGACGTAGGGCTGAGTCTGGGTACAGATGAACCAGGTAAGGAAACACCATCAGATGAGCCGTCTGCACCGGGAGCGGCACATCAGACGCAGCCACAGGGCACCGCCACAGGACGCCCAGCTGAGGCGCAGCAGAAACACCACACCTCCATCGAGGCACCCAGGACCTGTTTGCCATAGGAGACCCTACGGGGCACGAAACCCCCGACAACAGAGCCCCCAGGATCATTCGGGTGCTCAAACCCCTCCACCACGTTAAGGTGGCGGTTCCAGGAGGGGGCATTAGCCATCAATCATCGCAAATTATGAACAATCCAGATGGTTTCAACTGTTGTCCATCAATAGGTCAAAGTCTCATTAGAAATCCATTAATGAATGTAGCCTGCAGACCTTTTGAGATTTCACTTTAGATACAAATTTGCGTCTAAGAGTGGCCTCTGAGCTAAAATGCTAACTCAAATTCAGTTCAGTTTATGCTTTTTGTGGGGTCGGATACACATCCAGTGACCACTAAACTTCATCTTATAAAATGTTAATGATAAAGAAAACACAGAAATTATACAAATGTAGTGTCTTCCCTATTCATTTGCATGGGAGTTTAAATCGGGTCCGGGTTTTGAGGGCTAACAAAATGTGCGCATTTGTAGAAACGGGCTCAGATGGCTAAAGGCATTTCTGATATTTCCATGGTTACCGCTAAGAATTTCTATGGTGGTAACTTTATGGTTAATACTATCTCTGTAATGGACTAATGTCAAGTTACTGTCTCATGAAGGTGTCCAAACGTGGTGATATATTCAAAACAATGTGCTCGATGTTTGGCAGATGGAAGGACTTTCAGGTGAAACCAATCACTTCCAAATAAGGATCAGGCCCCTGCTCCTCCAACTGAAATTGTGACATTAGATTTGTGAACGCAACTTATTGAACTAAACTCCTCAAACTTGTGTGAATGAAGCAAAAATACTACCAGGTATTTGACGAGGGAAGACTTTTGCATAGTTCTCTCTTTGATTGATTTAAAATGTAGCTGAAATAACAATACTATTCTACAAGTACGTTCATTGTGTACTTTCCCCACTTCATCCCACACATCGTACACACCAGTGGGCTGTTTTTAGCGAGGGGTCTATTTCGGATCGAGGCACAAGGACATTTTAAGGACGGAGCTGTCATCCACACCTCCAGCTTGGCTCTCTTATCCACGGCTCCTGCTGCCCCTGTATCGCTAATGTTGGAGAGAGAGAGAGAGGGAGGGGGGTAGTGAAGTTCAGGGTGGCAGTGGGATATAGGGAGCGAGGGGGTGTGCGGTTGCCAGCCATACAGCGCCGTCCCGCTCGGTGAACTCTGAACAGCTGCTGCGACACTGTCTGAGCTTGCTTAAGGATGCAGATGAAAGTGCTGAGTGTCCTGTTATTTCGGGTTGTGCTGGTGCCCTCGGGGACCAGGAATTTTTTCAGAGGGGGAAAGATTGTGAAGGGCGTGGGGGGTGTAGAGGCGGTTTGAACTGTGGGTGGGACGGTGCCCAGAGGCGATCCTATTTTTGAAGATACCCAGAATGCAATGTGACCCCTCAGCCACGTGGTGAGATGAGGTTTTCTGATACCAACGTTTTCAGTATGAGTCGAAGCAAACATTGAGGACCTGCCAAAACATGCACAGTCTATCTTTATATTTGACTCTTCCGACATTAAAGACTTGATTGTAGAACCTAATTAATGTAATAACAATTTCACTATCGACAAAAGCAACGACCTGTTGATGGCAGATGTTATGGCTTTTATGGTCTGACGCAAAAAGTTACTGACATCATTTACGATCATTATTGCTGTTCCAGAGACATTAGGAGCAATAATACTCAGAGATTGCTCAAGGTACCATAAAAATAAAGTCAGTTAATTCTAGTGAACATAAAAAGCTTGAGTCGGATTTACTGCAGTTCCAAGAAAATATCATAAATATTACCAGCACTGTGCCTGTAGGTGCAATTACTATATCATTAAATTTCACATTATTTACAATGAAATATCCGAGAAACAGCATCCATTGACCACAGCTAATGTACATAATGATATCGTAGCCCCTATGAGTAACTTACCAAAGGTTGAAAGTGCAGAGAAGACAATCTACTGGACCCTAAATATGACTTTTAATTCAGTTCATTACATCAATAAACCAATAATGTCCGTGGGGGCTTCTGGTTTCTTCCCCTTTAGACTCTTTGTAAAGCCGCTCCAAATCTTAAGTGCAATATGACAGAGATTGGAAGCAGACATTCATTTTCTCACACTCATTTGGATCATAGAAGCCTTAATCCTCCATGTGTGGGTCCACCTTTCATTCCCGCTATTCACAAAGGGCAATTTAGTGTCAGCAAATTCACTGACATGTCTTTGGACTTTGGAAGGAAGTTGAAACACAACCGCTTGCAACATCAGGAAGGCTTGCATCAATAATTAGCTTGAATGATGTTGTGTTGTAGCTGGTTGGCCGGGGCCGTGTCAGATCACTAGCACATGATCACAGCGCACAGACAAAGCCGTGAATCAGACTTCTTTGTTGTTGTAGCCTCATGTGATTGTCCCTCCCTCCCCTTTCCTCCTCTCCCCCAGTACAGAGGCATTTCTGTTACTGCCAGGAAAAGAAGGTCAGTATACGCTTTCGTCACATATCCAGCTCACAGGATGGGTCTTGAAAGAGGGGGGTGGGGGTGGGGGGTGTAGGTGGGGGAAGGCTTCAGAATCAAAAACCCCTTTGTCTCGAGCTAAAACAAGTCGCTGTTTGTTGTCGTGCTCTGGGCAGTGATGTCATGGTTCATCGACGCGGCGACCTCGGGGGCCATAAAGCGTTTTGATATCTGCATCACAAGAAGCAGAAAGATCAATGTACAGTAACCATCAAAGTCAATAACACTGAGAAGACACTATAAAGCCTTTAGAACATCATAAACGTTACACACAAACTGGAAATACTCTCACAAATGTCTAGCAAAGAGAATAAACTTTACGCCATATAATGAAGTTTTAGAAGAAGTTGTTGCAGTCAAACTGGGATATGTATGCTCTTCTCTTTCTTGTTTGTTTATCGACATGGTTGGACAACAATGATTTGGACTGAGCCCGTTCAACCAGTTTTCCTGCGGCAAAACGGACAGGTTTATCTCCAGGTCCATCTCCAGGTCCTTCAGTCCAGCCAGGAGGGGAAGACTGCAGCCTAGATCGGTGCTTTGTCCAATTGACTGACTGTCTGGAAGCTGAACTCTCCCCTACCCTCCCTCTGCTGCCCTTTATTGTGCGTATACTTTATATGCATATTGGATTTTCTGCACCATGAGTTTAAAGTCATGCAATCTTTCCCCCCTGTTTGTGCTTTAAATGTGTTTGAAGTGACATTAATATTTATTTAATGCACCAATAGAATAAGCCATGATTCAATAAAATATGATTCACTCCTTAAAGCCAGTGACTCGTTATTTGCAGCCAGCAGTTAACATGGAAACAATATGAATTGCCACTGATTACCACAAGCTGAGTTTCATTTTCACAGTTAAACTCCCACAGGTGCTGACATGTGAACTGCAGACCGCAGAAATAGACGCGAGTTCGCACATGAGAATTGGCGTGTTCTCAACTCAACACAATCTCTGTTCCCCATTAAACTAAAGGACTGCTTATTATTGTCCCATTACGACAAACATGTCAACAAAAATATGTGCAGAAATACAGCGTCTTGTGAAGAAGCATGGTGGTTGTGTGGTTAGCCTTTCTTTATCCCAACAAAAAGCTCTCAGGCTCGATTCAGTGGAAGGCCTTTCTGTGTGGACACGTTCTTTGTGTGTCTGTGTGGGTTTCCCCATACAGACACATAAAATGATTCAAGAACTTAAATGAACCTGCAGCTCAAAATCTGGCGAATGGTCCTCATGAATTGCCTTAACAGCATTTAAGAATGAGTCAATCCCTGGCTTAAAACTGTTATTTTCTACATCACTGGAAAATAGGGGAAAATCATTTGCAGAGGAAACCACAAAAGGAAAAGGCTTTCCGGACAAACAGTATTTTGACTATGCGACAGTTCAACAGGCAACACTTTTTCCAAATCCCTATAACCTTATTTCCCTGCATTACGTAGATCTCAGCCTTTGTCCCCTTTGACTTTTAGCATTTTAGTGTCTGGAAAACCTGGCTTTTTCTCACAGGAAGCAAGCCTCCTAATGCGGCTGACCTTTGATGATGTAACTCACATGATAGATGCGTCAGGCTGTGGCCTCGCTGTGCTCTGAATGTTCAACTCCCTGAAGGCCCGCCGCAGGCTAAACGGGCCAAAGGAGCCGCCATCAATACACATTCAGGCCCTGGCGCACCTCAAATCCACGCAATTAATCTCAGCTTTGTAACAAGCAGAGATTATCCTGACGAACAAACACAAGAAACGGATGTTGCAATTGCACGTTGCAACGTTAGCAGGGACACGGCTAATTTACGTTTTGAGGTACTCAGTAACACGTCACATGGAAATGTTGATTCATTTACAGAAAAAAAACACAATTCCGCTGTAACATTATTAGTATTATGGGTCAGAATATTTCTTCAATATGACCAAGCCCTAGTGATTAAAAATGACTTCCTATTGATTTCAATGGTAGATCAGTGGGCCTAATGTGACTTCTGAAACACGTGCCACCATGTGATCGTAACAACACGGCGGAAAGTTAGAGCGGGGCTAAGCTAAATCTTCAAAAATATGTATATGTGTTTGGGCAATGCAAGGATTTTGAAAGGAGAAAAAGTCCATGACGTTGAAGGTGCCCTGTCAGCCCAACACAAGCAGCTGTTTGTTAATTACATTACGGTCTATGGGCCAAAGGGATTTTCTTCTGCAGTAAAAAAGTAGCGGTCACAGTACAAATCTCTGACAGGGTGCTGCTTCTCTGTCCAGATCTTTTAAAACAGCTTTGCCTGTAGTGTGTGTGAGTGAGTGGAGTAGGCATTTGGGCGATCATTTATCCATACAGATGCTAAACAGCGAGTGCAAGCTAAATAATAAAACATGCCATTTTGTGGACATGCTGCACCTATGTTTACCATGTGATGCCTTTGCCTGTATTACGTCCCCAAATCTGCTATGAAAATGAGAGGATGCTGCATGAGTAAAAAAAAAAAAAGCACAAATCACTCGCCTGCTGATCCACTTTTGCACTACTCATTTTGCACAACACTTTGTAAAAGACACCCTTTATTCTTCAAGTTGACGTGTGGCAGGTAAGAGGAATTTGCAAGTTTAACCCGAATTCTGTTGGGAGCAGCTTTTGACTGAATGAAACATAGTGCCAAAGTTTGTGGTCCATTTTAAATACAAGGTTCGACACATTTCTTGGTTCAGTTTAACATTTATATTTTGTCTTTTAAAGTTGTCCCTCTCATTATCGCATATTGCATACTTTCATGCAACAGAAAACGGACTCCCAGCTAAGATGATACTTCTCAGAAAATGACTTGAGGTCTGTCCATATCCTTTACTATGTTGACCCAGATTGTGTTTTAAAATATGAGTCATCAAGCGCATGTAGAAATGTGGAAAGTGTTTGGCGGGTTATCTAGAAAGGGCTGGCGTTATCTGTTATATAAGGTATAAGCAATATTTAAACATCTGTAAATATAAACATGTTTGACGGACAAAGGCCTGCAGATTTTCGCGTCTTTGTTGTCCAATCCTATTCATTTCATAACGTGGTGGCTAGGTCTAATCCGGATATTATACTCGGGTTAGTTTAGTCAGTCTGTTTACAAACACTGAAAGGTTCAATAGATCCAACAATGGCCAAAGTCTGTAGCCCATGCTAATAAACGAGGTTGAACATTAGCTGGTACCTGAGATTAAACTATAAGCACATAGCAATCAAAGTGGGATTACAGGGCTAATCTGGCTCCAACAAAAGGAGGGCAGAGACGTGAACGCTGAATTATGCATTTCCAGCCCCGTATCGAGCGTGCGCTAATATGATTACACAGGGAAAAGATGTTGTGTTTTTATTGTTGACCTTATTATCACGCTAGTCCATTTTAATTAGCGTTCGATAACACGGGGTGTAACAATAGGCAGAGCAGGCAGCACACAGAGGACTGTGCCCCTGAGATTTAGACTGGGGAACATCAAATTATATACGGAAAAAGTGGGCTACACGATACAAAAATAACACAGTGAAATGCGGATAATATGTTGCGACCAATCGGTAACTAAATGTAAAGTTATGCATATATGTAAAGTAATAGATTGTACTGTTTTCAACATTTTTATTGCAAAAAACAAATCAAAAACCCCTGAAAATACTTTGGTAAAAGACTTCTATAGACAACAAGAATGTGTTGATAGTGACTGAATAGTATTTAACAGGTACATAAGAGTTTAAGCGAGCTGATCTTCCGACTATATACTGGAAGTATAAAAACACTTTTTGATTTTTACACTACCATATCACAGAGAATGCATCACAATATAGGCGAAAAATCCTCCAGCTAATAAGGATAAAACAAGCAGTAAATATGCCTTGATTTCCATACAGAGGGCATGCACATAATAAGACTTATTTGGCTTCTGTTGCCATCACCTTCATACCCTCTATTGATTTGGCACAGCTTTTACTCAAAGGTCTTTCCTGACAAAATTCTCTTTATTTATTTTGGCAAAGGTCCAGCCCTGACTTTATCATTGCATTAATATGTTTCAAACTTGTGCTATGCCTTTCCCATAGCAGATACTCAGACATTTTTCTCTTGTCAATCACTCCATCCCTCCACTCTCTCCGTGCCTTTGCCCCGGTCCGTGCTCTTCTCCCCACAGTGAAAGCCCTGGTCTCAGAAGTAAATAAGTAGGACATATTGTCACGGATTGTTATAACTCGATCCACCTGACAGGGTCAAACTCTGGACAGGAGCAGCTGGAACTGACATGTCTGCTGCAAGTTACAAGTGAAGTTCACGGTGTGCTCTGCAAAAGTTGAGCCCCGTCGGAGGAAAAGGTTGCACGACTTTGAGAAGTTACATTTATTGAATCAGGCTGAGCCATTTCGGGCGAGCCTTCCAGTTTTATGTAAATCAGATTTTCAAATTAGCTGCCACAATGAGCTGCCACAGTCTCACGAAGGACACTCCATGACCTGTTCTGTATTCAATGAAATACAACCCAGATTTATATAAAAGGAAGAAAAAAAACATTGGGTATTATGTAAATGAAACCAAATGTGACAAAAGCATTAGTGAGTGTATTTAATATCTATATCCCTGTTTCAACTCGATTTTCAGTTTAATGGGTTAGAGTTAGGTATTGTTCCCCGGAGTCTGATTCACTATGTTTAGATTTCCATTGTTGTGGGGTTTTCGTAGAGAGTATGAAAACTATGTATTTTTGGAAACTTTATGGTATAAGCAATGACAAAAACAATGTTTCCATTTGCCCTTGTCATTTGGTAAAATTGTGCAATTAATTAAATTTTTTTCATTAGAGTAAATGGGGAGTTCTGGTCATCGCTACGGTAACTCCATGAGACATATGACATTGGTTTCATTTACTTTTTTGATTGGAACAAATTAAATTTTCTGCCAAATTTCGTAAATTTCAGCCAAACTACGTTTTTCACTCCCCATATAAATGTTATTATCAGAGCAAATGGAAACATTGTTTTTCTGATTGCTTATTTAATAAAGTTTTCAAAAATGTATAGTTTTGATACTCTCTAAAAAAAAACAGTGAAATTACATAGTGAACCGGACTGATGGGAGAACGGTGAAGAGTGTAGCAGTGTGAAGCCGTGGATTGAAGAGGCGTTGAAGGGGTGGAGGTGGGTCACAGCACAGCTGAGAAGCGGACTAGCCGTGAACACTGGAGCTTAAACGCAGGACAAAGCAACGATGGTGAGGCTCTGCACTGATAGGCTGAGATGGAGATGCCTATACTTTGGAATGGCTAAAACAGCATGATACAAATCCTTTAAATAAATACAGACAGACAGACAGACAGACAGACAGACAGACAGACAGACAGACAGACAGACAGACAGACAGACAGACAGTTTTAATATAGATACTGTGTTTTTAATTGACTACAAAACTGACAAATACTGTCATGGTAATCTAAAATAAAGCCTTCTTGTTCACAATCGATAAAAAAGTCTTTTTATTTTGATGCATAGCGCACCGGTCTTTTTACCCAAATTTCTGCTTTATGTAGCTTTAGCTCAATATACACCACAATTTTGACATTGTCTTAAAAACATCATGTTGTCGACCTCCATCCAGGATTCAGGATGTAGAAAGCACAAGAGAGGCTTTGGGGTTGCATAACACTCCGAGTCCAGCCACTTTTCGAATGGTGCTGATGTGATTGGCCTAAATGGCGCCACATTACTATCAGCTGAGAGCGGTGAATCAGGCCATTGCATAAGCCCTGTATCTCTCACTCTGTATTTGGCCTGAGTGTTGCCTCATGTGTTTACACAAGCAGAGCATGGAGGAATGTACCGTGAGTCAGCACAGACAAAGACACTCACGGAGAGGAGGCTGAGGCTGGATATAAAAGGTGATGCTGGAGAAACGAGACCGCGTCATCCCTTCTCTGTGTATCTATGAACTCCTCGCTATTTAACAACCTAGTGTCCTTTACATAGCATACAATAAGCAATAACTTTGATGCTGATTTGACGTAGAATTTGGGTCAGATGCTCTTTCTCCCTTACCTCTTTTAACTTGTTCAGACTGGTAGAACGGTAGAAAGAGTTCACTGACATTTCTCGCCATTAAAGTAAACAACCTACAGTAACCACGACACTGTGCTATTACTCACTGGCCAAAATATACTTGACTTAATTTTGAGTATTTGTTTGTTTATTTGTTTTTGTTGCTACACAAAGGAAACATGTTTTCCAAGAGTCCACCCACTCAAATGTCCTGGCAAACATTGTCAATAATAATTTGTTGTTAATGTTTTGCTGGGTGAAATAAAGGATATATAAAATCGAAAAAAATCACATGAACCGTGGCCGAAAAAAGTAGTAGAAAGGAATAATGAGACCAACAAATATTGGACTTTTTAGCATGAGAGGGCAAACCTGTCCCACTCTGATATCCTTATCTTGAGGATGTTGCTATTAAGGATCTGTTAAAAAAAGCCTACACAATGTCAATCGTTTTACTGCAAAATACTGTTTAAAATGAACGTTCTTAATATTGAAATGCTATTCAGTTTTTTCCTTAAAAAAAAAAAAAGCTTTTATCCATGCCATCCCCCTGAACACCGCGTGAGGGACAGCAAGCGTGATGTTTCACTCACACAGATCTTACAAATATTTTTAGATACTAGAATGTCTTGGCTTTCAAATGAGCATCACACTGGCATATATAGCTCTTCCCAGTCAGTAAACTTTGAGATTTCTTTGGGTGTGCATAATTTGGGAGAATAACTCTAAACCCTAAATAATAACCTTAAACTGGCAGTTCTTAAGTAATTCCAAGTATCCCCTTGCTAAGTGCTCCTGTACCCCTGTTTGGGAAACACACAGCAGTTCAACTGACTGCCCCCCTCTGTCATGCACATCTTGTCTCCAGCCTCTCCGCCGCAGCTCATGTTGTGGTTAGGCGTTCATAGACTTGGATGTGTTTACAGTTCGAAGTGATAAATTAAAAACAAAATCATCTCAATAAGACCCACAGATGTTGTGTGTTGAAAGATTTGTCTCGACGGCTGATGACAGCTGATTAAAGCTCATCAAGTGGGGTGGAAAAACAAGCCTCTGAAAAACAGCATTTCTAAAACACAGAAAATGCTTTCATGTTTATCCGCGATTTTTAATTTTTAATAAAACAAAATAATCCAGTTCTTCATGTTTGCTGTAAAGATGTCAGCTTATCTGATCGGAAAGTTGCACAAGTTTTTACTTGTGCATTATAGTAGACCACACTTTAATGATCATGCTGTCAATGCAAAACAAACTTCTGCATAATATTAGCATTACAACACCAACATGGCGGCGAGGTGGGTGAGTTGTTACGGCTCTTGCCTCACAGCAAGAGGTTTGCGGTTTCGATATGTGTCGAGTTTGTACATTCTCCCCGTATCTTGATATATTTTCTCATGGGTCCTTCAAGTTCCCTCATCCACTCAAAGCATGCACAATAACCACAAATCAACCATGTGATTTTGACACCATAAAAATATTCATGCTGCTGTAACGTTTTAAAGGAACAGGCCACTGTTTTTCCATACTGGGACATGTCCTTACCTGAGCTTAGACGAGTTGATGCGTACCTGTCTGCCCTCAGTCACGCACAAAGATGTTGTTAGCATTTAGCCTCTCCTCTACTCCTCTATGGGGCCAATCGGGGATGAAGTTAGAAGCGACCAAGCTCTTCCACGTTTTCTCTATTGAAATACGGTTATGTGAGTAACTATATTGTAAGGCGTAATAACACCTTAAGGGGCACTTCGACGTCCGCGCAGTAAAGTGAAGATATTACTGGGCGGACGTCGAAGTGCTCTTAAGGTGTTATTACGCCTTACAATATAGTGCCCCTTTTTATCCACTTAGAAAATCGACATGTGCAATTTTGTGTTAGAGCTTGGTCGCTTCTAACTTCACCCCCATTTGGCCCCATAGAGTAGAAGAGGTCTTTGGTCTTATTGCGTGACTGAGCGCACGCGTAAAGAGCAAACAGGTACGCATCAACTCGTCTAAACTCAGGTAAGAACAGTATGGAAAAACGGTGGCCTGTTCCTTTAATAACATTTTTCAAAGTTTAGAAGCCCGTCCTTATGTGATAAAAGTCATTGGCATGTTCTTATACTGTACATTATATATTGACAATATTATAGGCCAGGGGTGTCCAAACTACGGCCCGCGGGCCAACTGTGGCCCGCGGCAATTCAAAAAATATAAAAATTTTTTTTATTTTTTTTAAATTATATTATCAATTATTATCACTTTGGGGCCTGTCCCTTTGTGTCAGAACCACTATCCACTAAGCCACTGTCAGACTCGGATTTAGGATGACACTAGTCTATTTTCCCCCCATTGTTTAAAATGGTAAATGATCTTTTTTTAAACATGGCCCTGTTTACCCAGTTAAATATTTTTCTCACACAGTATTTTTCTTTTTTCTTTTGTAAAAATATGAATAGAAATAGAAAGCTGTTGAAGGCTGTTTTTTTTTTACTTAAAGCATATTCAATTAAAAAAGCACAGTTAACATTTTATTGATTTTGCTAACTGTAATACAACAGTGATGAAGTTATATATCTGACCCCTACTGAGTGCGGCCCAGTTGTTTGTATATTTTTCTGTATGTGGCCCTCAGTGAAAAAAGTTTGGACACCCCTGTTATAGGCAATAATCTATGTTTGTTCACCGTGAGTGCAGCAGATTTGAAAAACGATCCTTTCAACTTTTATTGTAATCCCAGCCATAACCACTTATGTAAACTTTATAGTAACTTTATTTTAACGTGGCTTTTACCTTTTACCTTCTTGATTGGTAGCATGTCCTAAGTCTGTTTACAGTTCATTAAGGCCTCCTTGAAATGTCAACACTAATGGTATACTGAACTCATACTGTATATATGATATCAGTACTTGCAAATGAGGAAGACTCAAATCCCAGTTGAGCTGCATTGCATATAAGCAGTGTGTATTATCTTCAATATCTTCCCTGCGAATGACGAAATACTGTGATGTCAGCAGCAGAGAAATTCCTATATGTAAAAACTGCGAGCCTGGGTGGTGCAAAGGAGAGTGAGATGAAGAGGTTTTGTGGGTGATGGGGGATTCGAGTTTCGGGCTGTACCTCCGGCGTGCGGCGTATATATATCATTATTCAGGGCAGGGCTTTTGAAGTTAAGGCTGGGTGGATCTGTGAGAGCACGTCTAATTAAAAACAGCAACAATGCGGCTCTGAACAAGCTCTGCACGGCCCATTTAGTATCAGGCTGCAGGGAGGACAGGATGGCATAGCTTATATATGAAAAGTACGGGCTAAATTGGAACAGAAAAATTGTAGCGTTACAGATATCAACACGTGTAGGACTGCCAAGTGAATTTGCCATTAGAATAGACCCACTATCAAATAAGGCTATGTGTAGGCCAAGTGTAAGTTCTCACATGGCAACATATTTATGACAGGAAACAAAATACACAAATTCAAACTGGAGACACGCTGCAGATGTTCTTTATTGTTTAATATATACATTTATACTTATATTTTTGATGGTGTTATTTATGAATGAGCTCCACTTGTTTACGTGGCTGTTCTTTAGATTGTGAGTTTTTTTAGGCTGATCTGAAAGAATTGCCCCTGGTGGGATACATTTAGTTGTCTGAAATGTAATTATGTTTGTGGTCTGTACACTATGTATCTGTACTTCTGCAAGTTCTTCTGCCCAGGATAAGCAAAACTTATCCACTTCCCACTGTCTTTTTGCCCTTAACCTTTTTCCATTTACTCATATGACCCTAGAACTATTTCACTATGACACATCTTTATTACCCTCTGAAGGATCTGTCATTGAATGTGGATTATGTTTTTGCTACGATCCATAAAGCATCTCTCTTGTGTGTCTTGTTCGTGACTTTCTCGTGTCCTAGTTTCGGCGAAGGGAGCTGTTCGGTGTTGAGGGCCTGACAGAGTGACAGATTGAGATGGGCCACTGGAGCTTAGGGCAGAGGAGAGCGACAGGAAAGCCTCTGGGATGGCACTATGACAGGTAGACACAAACTTCATTACAGACGCTCCGGGGAGGGACTTTAGATATCAAATTAGCCTCTTCAGTCAAAACAAGAGAACGATTTATTTGTTTATTTGGTCTGGGCACTGCAGGTTAATGAACACACGTGGGACTCATGCATGTAAGCGTGCCACACCAGATCAAGAATCCACTGCATCTCAGAACATGTTTGTAAACAGTGTTAGCAGCTATATAATATGATACATCTCCATAGTGACAGGTTATTATGATGTTTGAGCAGATTTGCTTATTACAACAATTCTAACTGCTATTTCGATTTACTGGCAATTAATTGTGCTGCTGTACTGGGACGGATTGTCCTCTTCATGTTGTTTTCTGAGAGGCACAAGTGGCTGAGGAGGGAGACAGCGATGCTTCAAAGAGTCGTCGGTGAAAAAAAAAAAAGGGTCTAATTTTAACTTCGGTGGAGACATAGGGGCTCGTGAAACAGCTCTCCGCCTGACTGCATCTCAATTATTCATCAAGTCTCTCAACTAAAAAGCCACTCTCCCCTCTCTCTTCTCCCATGCCGTTTCATTCACACACTCAAAGTAGCCACCCACACAAGCCGACCAAAGCTACCCGAAGACCTCTGAAAGGCCCCGCAGAAAGGAAGCGAGTCCAAAACATCTAATAAGGTGTGCTGAGGACGGCTTTTCTCGTGAATCAAAAGGAATAGAACAATGACGATCCGGTCCTGCGACGCGAGTAAATAAATATTTCAAACTCACCTTTTAAACGCACTTTTGCATCTCGCGGCATGTTTTACTAAGAAGTATCTGTCTGTTACTGGAGTCAACTGCTAAATAACAATAATAATGCATCGGCTTTATGTAGCGCTTTTTGGACACTCAAAGACGCTTTACATTGCATTATTCATTCACTCCATACTTGGTGGTGGTGGTAGGCTACTACGGACAGAAGCGATCGGCCCCTCCGACCACGACCAACTACTCACTCACTCACTACATTCGCTAGACTTCCTGGTGTTCCCAAACAGTCTCCCTTCCAAGTACGGATCAGACCCTTCCCTGCTTAGCTTCCAAGGTCTTCATTCCGGTTATGTTATTACGTTATTTTTATGCCTGTTCCACGCCTAGATTAACACAGTAAGGTATCATCCGAAAGAGTATCTGACATTATTGGCTGTGGTGATCCGTGAATGAGAGGCAAACATTGAACTATAAACCAAAGAATCACATGCCACTTCAGTTTGACTGGTTGTTCTAAATACAGTAACAGATTTCAAAGGGTTCATGATTATATGTTCCCAATCCATTCGTGTTGCGACCTCCAAAGTATGGATGCGAACAATTGGGGGCTTCCACAGTAAAAGTTTAGAGCGCTCATTTCAAAGATCGAAACCATTTAACCTCTTAACCCCCACCTGAACTGAGCACATTTTCCCCAGTTTGGCTTTATTATCCAGATCTAAAAGCGACAAAAACGAGAAGAAAACGAAGATGGAAAAAACAAACAAAAATGTGACAAAAACTAAACAAAACAGCAGCAAAAATGATTGTTTCAGTTATCGTTGACAATTAGGAGGAAAAAGAAGATTCTAAATGACTCTGCATCACCTGTTTACTGTAAGTCCGCCCACCCAAAGTCAGGAGGCTGGAACCGCTCCATGTAAAAGTTAGTTACAGTGCGGGTTGTAATGTTTGTTTTTGTTTCGGTCCTGTGACTCAGTGTTGATCTGAGCCATCACAACAGACGCGGGTCAAGTGACGAACTCGGTAACAGAAGGAGAGAGGCCGGTCTGTTCAGTTTGATTGTTTCAGCTGTTTTTGATAGAGGTCAAGCATAATCCCGACCAGCACATAACTGAGAAATGTTTCAGAACAAACACTAATACTTTACGTGTGGACAGTTTATTATTATGACATGTGTGGTGTTCAACAACCCTTTGTTTACTCACACAACTGCATGTTGGCTCAGACTTAAAGGCCCTATACCGGATTTACTTTTGTTCACAACAATGACAGAATGGAAGTTTAAATTGTTTGTTGTGTTCAAACTCATTGCCAACATTCCTATCGCCTTTGTGACTTCCTCACAGGGATGAGGCTGTCAGCACGTTTGACAACATCCAAGGTCACAGTAACACGCTAACAAAAGCTTACCTGGATGCTCACAATTGATTAAAAAAAATGCTTTATAGATAGACACACACAAACCACTTCATATTCTATACTCTGAAGGAAGAGAAACCAAATTTTATTTCACTACTAGTTAAAAAAAAAGCCAGGGCTGCATATCAAATACACATGTAAGAACCATAGTTTTATTGGCACAAAGTTGTTTCAATATTCACAAGATCCATCGTAACAGTGATATATTTGGCTATCCGGATCAGTGCAACTTTACCGAATATCCATATCACAGAAAAAAACGTCTGAGTAGGTCTGGATCTTGTCTTAGAGTAAGACCACAACAATTTTTATCACAGTGGTTTCAATAGGTTTACTTGAGGTCATCACTCACTATAATTTCCTTCTAATATCGCCGAACCCGAACCACCATTTTAGAAATAACACAGGGTTACAAAAAAAAGTAATTTTTGCAACTCAGAATCTGAAAATGATCATTTTTATCGGGTCAGGTTTTTTGTGCTAAGAGGATTTTTTTTTATTTCTTTTAAATACATTTTCCACTAAATCTGCCAGATTCTGATTCTGCAGGTGATCTAGTGTATAAGTGATGTACCAAAATATTCTATTCTATTCTATTGTTGGGTTTCAGGTGATATCACAGTGTTCTAAAGGCCTATAATATTTAATGAGGTGGGGGGCAGGTAAAATGATTTTGTTTTTGAGGAGATTTGTGGTGTTGTACAGAGAGATCATGGACCCAGTCAATGATAATAATGATCATTTTTGTTATTCATACATTTTCTTTTTAGATACTACTCGTGAAAGTGCATTGCAGTTAAAAGGAAAAACTGGCTCCTGTCCCCCACTGGATAGCGTGACATCATCACATTCTAGAACCTGAAAACAACCTATTCTATTCTATTCTATTCTATTCTATTCTATTCTATTCTATTCTATTCTATACTATACAGCGGGAACCATATGTTTACATACACATTTGTATTTTTTTCTCATTCTATCTCTCATTCTTCTGGGATTTGACAAATATAAATAATTTTTAAAATTCTAATTGACCTAAAAAATAAATTGTATGCACAAAAGCAAATGATGTTACAGCCAACCGTCTCCTCTAGACAGACAGGCACAAGGACAAAAGACAATATAAAAGACAATACCCTTCAACATAATGTGGCCACAGGGTAAAAAATTTACCTGATTGATCAAAACCAATGTGATTTTTGGATAAAAATGTTCTAAATCAGCTCAGGAAACTTTGACACCAAATTAGTTGTAAACCAGTGTAATTGGTTGATCAAAAATGTTTCTGTATCAACTGCATGTACTATAGATAGATAAATACTTTCCATTGACTATACAGTGATTAGCCAGCCTGACCACATGACAGCCCCACTGCATCTCCCATAATCCCTTTCAGTGGGTGACACATTTGTACTTGACCTTCACACGGACGCAGCGGGAGAGTCCTCGTCAGCAACAGTTTGTCTGTGAGCCATGCTTACGGTGCTGTCACGCCAGGCACCATCTTCGTAATAAGTTTATGGCTTAATGAAAACGTCTAGCCCGGTCTTAGGTAAGCACTGATGCATTCTGGGAAGGGATTTACCCCTACTGTGATAATGACGCATGCAGACGGGCTGAGGGACGGGTGCTGATGAGGTGTTTTTCGTGTTGACAACTCTAATAATAAGATGAAGGAGCACTGGAGATCCCCATGTCGTCTAGTTTGATAGATGGGGATATGTGGGGGTATGTGTTGTTGGCGGAAAGTGATAAAACGTTAGTACATTGAGAAATTAAAGTTTAAAATAGAAAACACTTGAGTCTGAGAGTCTGAAAAAGCAGTCGAGTCCAAGGCTATACTAAATTTACCCAGTTTTGCACCTCTGTCAGGGAGACCATATTGGCAGCTTCCAATCTTTTCCATCTCATCAGTGTTCCCCGGCAACAGCAATAAAAACCCTTCTCTTGTCTCGTTGCTAATGCTAAAGTTAACGTGTGTGTCCTTATCTGCAAAGACAGCACACCTGACAGTTTCCACCCTATCTCTGTGTATATGACCCTCTGCACCTGCTGCCTGTCACTGATAGACTCATGCTCTAAATCCAGGTTTACTGTAGTGGACTGTGGCATGGGGAATCCACTCACTCTGATAAATGTGCAGGGAAGTGTCCACTGCAGACCAATGGCCCTAAAGATGAGTTAGGAGCTGAAGGAGCTGAAACTTGGCAGAAAACTCCAGTACGTGCCCATGATTAAATAAGCCAATGAGACACATTCCCTATTTTGGCCGGTTTGGCCAGTAGGGTAATGAATGTCTCCCATTGCACTCCTATTGGAGCTACACCACAAAAAAAAAGATCACACGCTCTTCTACTTTTTTCGACCTCCTTTAGCTTTGTTTACAGCACATATTCACTGTGGCATTAAAGCAGTACTAAGTAACTCTTGCCCCTAGAGGCCATAAGTGCAACTGCAGGTGTTGTAGCAAGTTGCGATTTTTTAACTTAATTGTCGGTGAGAGAAAATACTACGCAGACACTCAAACTTGGCTGTAAATACTGTTTAAAGTGGCGCTAGCCCACAGTTAGCTTTGCCCGTTAGCTTCTTCTTTGTGATTCCATTAGTGTGTATTGGTTACTCCGGTCCGGTGGCAGCCAAGTTGCAAATGTGGTTTTCTGGCCAGAGACACCAGGGGGAGATGAAAGACCCTCCAATCATCCCATTAACACATTAACTTGTATTACCCCCAGAGGGACTACGGAAAGGATTTATTAAGGTAAACAAGTTACTTAGTACTGCTTTAAGCTTCGGCAATGCCAAAAGTACTCACCAAGGTCTTGTATTGATGATGGGAGAGTGTGACCATTGAGCAAAGCCTTCTTCAGCACATCCCAAATGGGTTTAAGATCTGGACAGTTCTGTGAAACACATAAGTTGTTGCTTTTTTGTCGTTGGTGTTTGTTGTTTGTTGGCACTACATCATTCCACTGCTAAGAGGTTATTGTGGTCTGTTTTTAGAAGATTTTACCTTTTTTGTACAGTCATAGTGGTAGTAATAAGTAGGCTACTTGAACCTACACAATGTCTCATTTGAATTGTCATCTAGATTTTCAAGAAAAAGGGCTTTCTCAAAGCTATAGCACTACTGTTTGCATCAATGGAAGCAGTAGCCATTGCACATTCAACTTTTCATTCACTAAACATACTCGTTTTTCCACAGTCACACAGTATCAGTTTTATTTGGGAACATATTTTGATTGCTTTCTCCACCTCTGCTTCCCAGAGTTGGGTCCAGCTGGTCAAAAATGAGTCAAAACACACTTTCACATTGACTACATTCTTTCCTCGTGTCATCACCGTTCTGTTCTGACTCAGCACACTGTGGCAGCCTGTCGAGTGTGGACTTTCCCCCATGCAAACCTAAGCATATTTAAAGTTTGAAGCTCAGTGCCATTTTTAAACCAGCAGTGGAGTGTATATATATAAAATAGCTGTCAGGAGCAGGCTGTCATTTGTCCCACATAATCACTGGCTGCCACATGGAAATGCATTATTCATTCACAATACTGACCACTTTTCTGCTCTTTCTGTGGAGTTCAGGCAGAATCTGGGCATATGAGGCAATGCAAACTTCTTTTTTCCAGTGCAATTTTCCTATCACAATGGCACAAAGTTAGCACACAATTATCTTGAGGATGAGATAGTCTGGAACAAAATCTAAAGTATACCACACTAAAATATACACAATGGGAATATCGGTACTCCTCAAGTATAAAGTAAATAATACTTTATTTATAACTTTGGACGGGCTGTAGTTGCTATTTTGTACCGCCGGATAGCCTAGTGCGCATCTAGCCTAATCCTGCCTTACCACAAGGGCACGTTTTATTTAAGGTTACAAAGTACACAAAGCCCGCTATCGTGGTACAACAGACACCGATGAGAGATAGTGGCTTATCACGCCAGGTTGGTCATAAACACTCGAATCGAGGCTACAGGATAGCTTAGCATTAGCACCCTGTTAGCAGTCTGACTGGCAGAGTGCCGGCCTTTTCTTTTCTTTTTTACCCACAAGACAAATACTACCAAAACGTTGGATTAGCTCTGAATCTTCATGAAGTCTGATCAGTTGCATCAAATCTGTCATGACTGCAATTATTTCCACCAGCAACAAGTCAACATAGCCTGAGCCTGCCTGGCTGTGGTTCATGGCTGCCTGCCTGCTGAGACAAACTCTTCTCTGATTGGCCAGGAGTGGATTGCATTGCCAATTGAATAAAGAGACCTTCGGAGCGTGAGACGTTTTGTAATCCGCAATGCTGTAACCACAAGATGATGCTGTTTCACCACGTATGAACAGTCAGGGTTTTTTTTTGCGATTCCAGTGTACAAAAAGTAAATTACATTACAATTTGCAGAATGTCAAATGCATAATTCTCAATTGCATTGTAAAATGAATAAAGAGACCAAAACATTGCAAATATGTAATGCAATCAAAACATTTAAATTTAAAACATAAATAAAATATGTACTGGCAAAATGCATATACATAATGCAAAATCCATCTTCGTAATATAAAATCCATTTTTAAAATGTAAAATGCATGTTGATAATACATATTGCAAAGACAAATTGCACTGTGAAATTAAAGATTGCATGGCCGAATGTCAAATACAAATCTAAAATGCATACTAAAATAACATAATGTAAGGCCATTGGACAATTGCATTACAAATTGAAAAATGAGACCAATACTCTTCCCTACCGAATTGCTGTCATGCACGAGCTTAATATAGAAGCTGCAGTTACGTGTTAGACTTGAGGTGGCAGTAGTCTGGTCCAATGGCCGCTGGCTGCTCTGCTTTGTGACCGCAACACTGGAGGCCGCCATTGCTCCTCCATTGCTGTAGTGCCTCCATTTGGCCACTAGGCCCCCATTGAAAAGCATTGGACTTTAGACACGTTAAAAACAACTTTAATGCCTGGTTTCAATTTTTTCAACACTTAATATGGCTACATATTCCTCCTGAGATAATGCTGGGTTAGTCAAGAAAATAGAAACCAGGCTGGTTTTCGAAATACAATTTTTTAAATCTCCTACTTAACGGAGGTCGGATTCCGCATCGGAGCTGCGCGAGCTACACGTCACGTAAGGGCCGAGTCTACAGTGAGATCCCGCCCTTATGCCCTTATTAGGAACATGCTTCGTCAGAGCAGGGGAGGATGAGTCTGTAAATCCGCCATGATTTCCCCTCGAACGTGGTCATTTTGGTAAACGGGGAGGAGTGAGGAGGAGCTGTCTATTATTTTTAACAGCCTATGGTCTGGTCCCTTTAATAGCTTGCAGCTATTAAGAATACAGGCCCGTTTGGAGACGTCTCAGAAATAAATGTTGACTATAATGTGTTAACTTTTATTAGACATAATTGTTTTAAGTTTTATTTAAAGACTCTGTACTCATTTATGGAGTTAATATTTTATTGACTATACGCATCAACCAACCCATCCTTGCCAGACAATCAATCTGTCTTCACCTAACCACGCCTCTAATTACCCATGTGCCCTATTAATGCCAGCCATGCTCATTCAGCACTGTTTGTCTGAACTCTCGACCCAACCCTCCCTCCCTATGTCTGTTTAACTTCAGCGCTGATAGATACAGATGGCATCTCTGGAATCGCTCATATTATATGGTCATGTTTGAAGCAGTTGAGGGGGAAAAACAAAGAGGAGAAAAATCTAAACTTCCTAAAATTACTCCAAAACTATGTTAACAAATGCTAAATTATCAATATACTTTTCTACCCAATAAAGAAACAAAGACATGGGGAGGAGCAAAGTGGTTCAGCAGCCCATAATTACTTAAATAACAGAGAATGCTAACATAATGCTTCATGGTAGCATCATGCTACATGCTAATGCTAACTATGACAGCCGTTTTTTCACTTCTACTGAACAAGCTGCTGTGAAAAAACATCCATATGGACCCAATTTAGACTTGAATTTATTTGTTTGTGATAAATACATTTATACTCCGGCTAAAAAGACATACATACTTCCTTTCCCCTCGGCGATGGGACTTTCTGGTCCTTGCTAGTGAATATCCCCTTGTACAGTGAAATCTATTTTTGCCCTCTGTCGACAGTGGCTCAGATTGTAGAGCTGGTCGTCCTATACTCGAGAGGTTGGTGGTAGCCTACCTGCAAACAATGACCGATCTGTTAAACACATTCCTAACTTTCCCAACATATTTCAAACATTCCAATTCTTCACAGTGATGGGCTTTTAAAACACGTTTCACAACTTTTCAGCAAGCAAGCAAAGTGAAGGTTTATTGTTTGTTACACGATAATATGAACAGCAACTCGCCTGTTACTTCTGTATCAGTATAAATGTCTTCACAATTTGATGCACGGCACACAAAGGACTTTTCTCCCCTGCAAATATCTGTTTTTACAAAATACTTAAGGGCTAACATTTTCATTCCACTTCTAGAAAAAGATGTGTTCATGGTCAATAAGTAACTCCTCCATCAAGATTCAAAAGAGATGGATAAAGGCAAGGTATAATAGATTTACTTATACCTGCATTTGCACTGTGAAATGAAGCCTGTTTATAATTACCCAGACTGAGGTCACTGAAATGTTCCATCTTATCGTGCTGTCGAGATTGTGTGTGTGCGTGTGTGAATAATGTTTTATTTTCCGCAGTGGAAACAGACAGACAGCTGGACGAGGTGCTGCTGTGGGACAGAACGCGGGACACTCCACTGTTTCCTGGCAGTGTAGAAATGACAAGGGAAGGCCATAATAAACAAGAGAGGCACAGCATGGAAATCTCTACCAGCACTGTACAAGGAAGTGAGATTAATGGACGGGTGAACAGTCTTGGGCACGGATACGGTTTTATACATCGAAAAGCTTGTGTTGGTTGTTGTCCGTGCCCACCTGTTCATCACTTAAGAAGTAGTTACTCGTGACACTTTCCTGTCTCTTTCATGGTAATGCAATTATCCTACATAAAGACTAAATTACGGGGGAACTTAGTATTTTCTTTGTACATTTATATAGAAATATAGTGGCAATATGCATAATTCCCAGATACCATGTTATTTCCATCTTATTACTTTGCTTTGAAGTACAGTGTGGCCAGCTTTTGCTTTGTTATGATGACCTTCTACAGACAAATGCTGCTCAAGCAAGTCCCGACCTTGCATTTCCACTGCGTTATGTACTTTGGTTCAGTTATGTAAACATTAATGTCAAACCAAGTGTCATTCATTCAGTTTTAAACAAATATTTGAACACAGCAATCAAGAATTCAACAGTTCATGTTAACTGGGTGTGGGTATGCTTTAGGATGATTTATATTCAGCAGCAAAAAGTAGAAGGAGGTAATTATTTCAAGCTTTTAATTTCCAGATATGCAGGGATATGGCCTGGGAGTCAAATGTGGCCCTCACACCTTTTTACAGCAACTTTTTAATACAATAAATGAAAGTTCTAAGCCAAAATGAAAGTGTTGGGCATAGATAACCATCTGCTGAATACGTCCAATTGAATGTTTCATAGCAGTGATCACCAGTCTCTTGCACTCCACACTGAATGCATAATGACTTACAGCTTTTACGGCTGAGCTTTACCTTGTTCAGTGCAAGTATGGCACCCATTTAGACAAAAACAATAATACATATTGGATCCTTCAAAAAAATACCTTATTGCTTTTTTTAAAGGCGCAACATCTTAACCTCTTAACCCTAAAAGTGAGACAAAACAGTGACGAAAATGCAACAAAAAAGTGATGAAAAGCGTTAAAAAAGCAACAACAGACCAACAAAAAGTAAAAAATAAGTTTAAAAAAAGCGACAATAAAGTGACAAAAACGTGACATAACATGACAAAAATTTGATACAAAATGTGATGAAAATACAAGAAAGTGGCAGAAGAGTGATGATAAAAGAGTAAAAAACGTGACAGCAACATGATAACAATGCAAGGAAAAAGATTTGTTTAGATGAATGTTGTAGCTTTCAAATGAGGCGTTGCACTGGCCTATAGGCTGTAACCTTTTAGATTTGGGTTAAGCTGAACCGGAGAAAATACGCTCGGTTATGTTTCTATGTCACAACCATAAAGTATATTTACTGCAATAGTCAATAGCGCCATTGGAAATATTTGCCCTAATTTTGTAATACCTTCCCCTGGGTCACGCTGCCACCGCTCAGGGAGCACATCCTTAATACCAGCACTTAGCCTTATTAGCTCTTAGCTCCTAGCTTCACTTTGATGTCTCACTGCCTCTTTGCATTAGAAGTTCATCCAGAGTTTCAGTCCCAAGTTTGTTTTTCCTGTGTCAAATCTTATCTGAAGGTTTCGGGGGGAAAAAAATAAATAAGTACATGCCTCTCCCACTTTCTCCAAGCAATGCATCATCCCTTCTGATGCCCCGTACGGTGCCAGGCAAGCTAAGTATTTGGCCGGCAGCTATCGAGGCAAAGACTTCTCTCTTGGCGAGTGAAATAAGCAAAGACACAGCATTAATTATTCAGTCGCTGCTGCAGCCCCAGATCCTGATTATGGCCTGAGGTAGTGGAGTATATGGTTATAATATGTTTGCTGCCAAAAGTGTAGAGCCGTGTGAAGTTGAAGTCACCCGCCAGGCATCAGTGCTAATAGTAATAATTCATAACCGAGCTTAGGACAGGAGCCACACCTGGAAGCAAAGACAAGGAAATTACTAGGCTGTGTTATTTTGTGAATGACAGAGGCAGCTTTTTGGTTAGCACACAAAAACATGTAGCAGATATGATTTGGATGCTAAAAATAACAGCGAGCGCTTTTGTTTTTTGGGCAAATGGTGAAGTGAGGGTCATGTGGAACATTTTAAACTGATTTATTTGATCTTGTCAGTGGTTGTTTGGACCAAAAATATGCAGCGGTGTGACAATGTGGTGGCCTGAAGTGGGCTTAGATTACCCCACTCATAATACAATACAAAGAGGGTCAATCACTTAAATTAATTCATTATTATTAAATTTAAAATAACATATTATAACACACATGGACAAATATAATAAAATAAATAATGAAAACAGGTACATTATTCAGATGCTGAAATGACAGTGATCAATTCTCTATTTAAAGCAGAACTAAGTAACTCATGCTCCTAGAGGCCATAAGCGCCACTGCAGGTGTCGTAGCTTGTTGCGGGTTTTTAATCATTAATTGTCCGTGAGAGTAAATACTACGCTGACAGAAAAGACAAAGGGAGAGAGGGATATTGTACATCCAATTACACAATGGAGATAATTTTTTTCACTCAAACTTGGCTGTAAATACTGTTTAAGTGGCGCTAACCCACTGTTAGCTTCTTTACGAAAAGGATTTATTAAGGTAAACACGTTACTTTCTTTCTTCTTCAAAGTTGTTCTTTACACTAGATGGCTGGTTAAAGTGATATTCTATGTAAAATGTATTTTTGAATCATTTTATATTCACTATGCAAAATACAATAAGTATTGAAAATCATTTTGAAAATACATGTGGGACACAGTCTCATAATCATTGCGTTAAGGTGGAAATATAATGTTTCTGGGAATACTTTTTCATTTTAAGGTTATAGCATTAAAATTACTTTTGTGCATACATACTTACTCACATGTCTTTAGCCTGTTGCTAAAACAAAAACCGAATGTCAGTCCATTGACCTGCTTATTCTCTCAGTGCACTATCTTTGTGTATCTTAAAGTGCGACGCTATGTATGTGTGAGCATATGTGTAGACGTGTATGTGTATGTATATATGTTTGTATGTATGTATTTGTGTATGTAAATGTGCATGTGCATAATGTGTGTGTATGCGTGTATATATGTATACAAAAAAAAAAATTGTACATATCCCAAAACAATATACAGTTGGTGCTGCTTTAGTTTTGTTCTGTTTTGTTTGTCATTATGTCGTGTTTTGTTTGTCCACTTCGGGTGTTCTAAGAAATAATAAAAAACAAAACAATGAATGAAAAACAAAAGTGCGACGCTTGTGAGGAAAGGCGTTGGCCCTTTAGCTTTGATTACAGTTTGATTTCTCGAAGTCGGAAGAAACACTGTCTCGCTGCCAAAAACAACGGCCTCCAGGCCATGTGGGATGGGCTCTGGATGACTAACACAATTTCACCTGTGGATCGTTTTTGTTGCAGGCCTGCCCTTTACAATCATCTCTGTTTTGTTGCTGCATGTTATAAAAATACCGTTGTAGGTTAGTCACTATTACAACAGACGGTGAACCTGTCCAAATGCAGTGTTCACACAAGTTGAATCACTTCTGTTGGAGCCAAGCGGATGGGGATGATTGAGTTATCAAAGACATGAGCAGGCGGCCAAAACAACAAGCACCTCAGGCTCGTAATGAGCTTATCTGCCTCCCACAACGACAGAACAACAACAACATCTCGGTAACAAATGCAGTTCTTATAGACGTAAGATTTTCCCCTCACTTTTCCAGAAGTTTTAGAGGTTGTGGAGTCATTTAGGTAAACTTTATCGCACACGTAGCAAAATGTGTTCATCTGTATTTGACCCATCGTAGAAGTACTGGTAAGATCACTGCAAACTGGGTTACACTCGCATGGAGCAAATACACTATGTTACTTTTCTCTGCCAGCTTTTCACACTGAGCAGTTGGTTTACGTTCAGTCACAGCTCGGTAGGAGACTTGAATCGGCTTTAGCGCGAAGACAGATGGAGAGAAGGGGAAGCCTCGGCCCAAACCCCTGAGAGTGATAAGATCCTCTCAGCGGCACTCCTCCAGGACACTGCTGACGACGCGGCACAAGCACGAGGACATCAACGTAAAAGGAGGTGTTGAGAAGCTGATTTAAATTAAATTACACATCGTTGAATTTTTCTATTTTAAAGCCACGCTATGGAATATTCCAGGCTATACGCTTCTATGTTCACAGATAAACTGTTGTAAAACTCAAATCCAAAGCAAACATACCAGCGATACCAAAATGATGCTAATTCATTTCTAGACCCAGTGGGCGAAGTATTTGAAGCAGAACCTAATAGTTCAACCTTATATTTGACAGCACTCCCATGAAGGTGAGCAAGTGATATCCTGCTCCCAGGAAAGTTATGAGCCAGGCCTGAGGAGAGACACGAGTTCAATAGTTTATCATTTTTTATTTGATTTGTGTTTTTTATTTGCAAAGCAAGCACCTGTAGTTAAATACATACATTGTATTTTATTTATTGGGTGAAATACTATATTCAGTAGGACTTTAACTGATACATACAATTTGAATTACTTATTTATCTAATTTATTTGGTCATAATACAGTAGTTGTAGGAATAGTTTCAGTATCTCCACATTAAACATTGTCAGTAGCAACAGTTGTTAGACAGTTGAGACTAGACGGTTTGAGAAACACACAGTTGGTTGCACTTTCAACTGATGACTGTTTTTGGTCACATGAGAGACACCCTTTAGCTTCTGTATGACAGCCAGGACAGGCAACTATCCTGCTGAACCGGTGCATCCGCACGAGCTGCTGAATGACTGCCTTTGTGACAGGAGCTGACGAAATAGTACATATTTTGGACGAAGATGAAAGGAATCGTCATTGTAAACCAGTCCTGAGGCACAGAATGTACAACTCATGATAATTATCAGCATCATGGTTTCAGTTTTAGCTATTTTGGAGTACTTACCATACACTCGTTTTTAGGTGTGTTTTTTTGTGTTTGTTGAAAGCTCGTAAAATTAAATGTTGTAAAATAGTTCACCTTTACCTATGATATTTGTTGTAGTTGAAATGGAATAAAAGAATAGACCAATATTTGTGAAAAACAAACTTTTTTGTTGGACGTGAACAAGTTGTTGTTGTTGTTGTTACATTACCATAATAATAGCTCCCTGAAAGTTGTGAACTTGTGTACTTTAACGTTTATACCCTTTCCCTGTAAATAACTGTTATATTAGGAAAATTAGGAATGAATGTAAACCATAGCAAACAATTTCAATGTATTCACCCCCCTCAGTTTGTAAACTGAATAAATGGAGCCTTTAATGGAGCTGCGTTCACACTTTGTCCCTTTGAAGTGAACTCTGGTGCACTTCCATAGAAAATATGCTTCTTTTGAGCGGCTTGCCTTACCCCTGGTTTGCAGCAATGGTCACAAACGAAACTAAAGACTAAAGGCCATGAATTGACAAAAAAGTCCGTATATGGAAGCTGAAGTTTTAAACATTTGGCCCAAACGCTCATAAGTCCGGCCCTGATACCGGCTGCTGTGACAGTATTATGAGTACAGCATTTGTCATATTGTGGTCTCTGTACCTCCCTCCCCTCCCTCTCCCCTCCCTCTCCCTGTCCTGTATGTAACCGCTCTCAGGCCCTGATAGAAGCCAGACCTGAGCAGACAGGAGGCCGCACTCAGCACATGGTTTCCCTTTACCACCACGTTGCATTTTCAGTTTCAGTGTGGCTAAGTTGTATGCAGTTGACTTTTGTTTTTGCTATTGCTTTACATTGGTATAGGGTAATAGCAGTTGTAGTGAAACTGTTCATAGTAAAATTGTAATAGTATAGTTTTTAGCTAGAGGTCGGGGTAATATTATAGCATTACAACGTGAAATCATTGAATATTAGAAAATCCAAAATCATAATAGTAGTGGTTGTTGCAGTAAAATAAGAAATAAGTCATGTTGGTGGTACAGCTCATGATCATAGCAAAAGCAGCCTATGTGAAGATAGTGGTTGTCTTTGTAATGGGACAAGACAGTAACAAGGCAAGGCAAGGCAAGTTTATTTGTAGAGCACAATTCATACACGAGGCAATTCAAAGTGCTTCACAGTTGCAGAAAAATTACAAGAAAACAGTTAAAAAAACAACAACACAAAGTTAATCAATTACAGTAAAAGGCAAGAGTGCAGATAAAATACTTTCAGTTTTCAGTAACAGCATTCAGTCAAATTTCAATACATTTTACAGCCTATATACCTGAGTAACATAAACCCTAATATTTACAGTACCCCCAAACCTCTGCTTGATATAATCCCACAGCAGGTTGTGAAGAGGCCGCAGTACTTGTATCACATGCTCCGCTCAGTCACGTGGCGTCGTTTTTCAAGCTGTCGCGTCATGTGACGGTGGAGGCAGGAAGTGGGTAAAAGGTGAAGCTTGGTGAGACATGTTTTAAACCCTTTCACCTCCACCTCCAGATCTGCACCACGCTGTCCCGTCTGAGTCACGGAGGTTACGTGTTATTGTGTGTAAGAAAAGTGACGACGTGTTTCCACTCCACGACATTCGCAAAAATATATGCTATGACACATTTTGTGGTTTGGTTGTCAGTTTGGTAGCATCTGCCATAGCCTTTATCAGGGCTATGGCAGATGCTATGTGTTGCCTCACCTTGCCGCACATATTTAGGCTTGGGCGTGCTGAGAGCCATAAAATCTGTGACAAGTTCTATTAACAGCATAAGCTTCCACAATAGCTTTAGAGTGAGCCGTTTCGTAACAAGAACACATTTCAAATGCAGTTCATGTAAATCTTGTTAGCAAAAAGACCTTGAACGCTGCGCGACATTGAAACAAATCTCCACATGTATGTATCCCTAGCGCCATATGGAAAATAGCACACCGTTTAGTGCTATACACGGACCATGTGACATCAATTAGGGCTCTGCTTCTTTCCCGTGTCATTTTTCACACAAAGGCAAGGCGCTATTTTTACCGCTGTTATGATCCTGCTGTTTAAATAATGAGTGTGTTTGAGCGCTCTGTCACTCTCTGTGTACAGTACAAAACAAATGACAGTGGAGCATGAGAAATTAAAGTGAAGCCAGTACAGATGTGGAGTGGGATCAGATTTACGTTTACAACAGTAACATTTTAGAGGAGCTGAACTTATAAAAGAGTAGTTTTATCCCATAGTACTTTTTTACTTGCATTTTGGTTAGTATTTTTAAAGAACCAATTCTTAAAAGTCATGTCAAATGTCCGTCTGCCTATGCTATATACACAGATATTATACATGTGGTCTGGACTTCAAAGCCAGACTGATATGATGAGAGCATATATCATCGAGAGAAAATGCATTACAGTACAGAGAACCCGGATAGGATGGACAGATCATTTGTCGACTTACATTTGGAGACCAGGCACTCGATTGCAAGTGCTGTTTCTCTTCAAAGACACGCATTAGTCATTGGCAAAAGCGCTCAAGGCCAATAAAACACATCGACTTAACGCGTTTGTGTCCGGACCATCTCTATCACGGATCAGGCGTTACCGTCAGATTTATGCGGCGAGTTTCTGCTTTGAACATTTGGGGCTGACGTGATGAAACGCTGGTCACTTAAAAAGAACAGTCTGAGATAGAGACACAAGTTAACGTTGGACACAGTAACTTCTACAGTACACAGCGACATTTCTGAAACAAGTAGGCCAACGTAACATTAAAATAGGGAAAGTACTTTGTAATCTTTAGGGTACAGTATGTGGAAATGTGTATTTGGGTTCGAAATTTTACAGATCTGATACTTCTGATCTTTTGTATCATTATATATGTACACCTAGTGCATATTACAGTACTATTTACACCAATTTAAAGTCTAACAGGCCTGTGTCAATCTAGTGAGCTGTTTATCGATGCATATTGCCTCTGCTATGCCCGATCCCGTCAGATCTCATGATCTCAGTGACACATGTTGTTTCAGAGCCATATTTCTACAGGCTTTTTCAGTGTTATAACCTGACCTAACTCTAACCCTCTCCAGTTGGATTGTAATGGCCAATTAGTGTCAGGTTTTCTAAATTCACCTGAAAACAAAAATGGCTAAAGTTGAGACATTTCTACTTCTAATATTTTCACATTATACACATGTTGATGATAGCTGGTTTATTCTTTTTTTTTTTACTATTCATAACCTATAACATTTAAAAGCCAATCTATTGCTGTTTTGTAGCACCAGTTCAGTTCAGTTTATTTGCTTGTTTCAGTATAATATCATTTTTTGGAGAACATGTGCAAAATCTCAAGCTGCACCGTGAGTAAGAGGGAGGAAAAAAAAGATGACACGATTCATATTAGGCTGCTGAAATATTGTAGGCCTTTTGTGGGCAAGTGGGACGAGCATTTACCCCTGAACCAGACATTCAACACTTCATATTTGTTCAACCCAGTAACCCTGGCAGAGCTCGACTCTTTCCAAAGCGTCGGAGTTGTTAACATTTCCTTTTCATTACATTTCTTCCGTGCGTTAAGCGCTTTTCATCATTCATAGCCTCAAACCCCCGTCTTTTTACTCCTCCACTGCGACGTATCTACGGATGAGATGTGGGCTCTTTGAACATCTGGGACCGCGGCGAGAGCGTTCAAAGCGGGCCACTAAAAGAATAATTTGATGTGTCACCTTGGAGATGGTGGCTGACAGCTGTTTCATGCTCACGCCGGGCTCTAATTGGCGCAGGAAATTAGCTCCGACCTTGGACTATGCGGCTATGCGTCCGACGTGCCATGTCTCCTCCTCCTCCTCCCCCTCTTCTCTTTTTTTTTTTTTTTTGCCGTCGCCAATGACATTGTAGTAATTTTTGACAAAACACTCGGAGCATTAATTATAGCCAAAAATGTGTGTGCGCGTGCGAGTGCCGCATCGCCCGCTGAATACTTATGTAAGCCCTTGTGAGATGCAGTCTCCATGGCGACGGGAGGCAGCATTTTCGAAACGCGGGAGTATAGTCGTCGCCTCCACGGCTGCAGTCTCCACAGCGACGGGAGGCTGGCACTCTGGTACGCGCCTCCTCCTGTTGCCAGGGGAAACCGGGGTGCTGCCTCTTTCTTTCTTTCTTTCTCTTCTTTTTTTTTTGATGATGGTTCCAGGAGAAAAACGACACCCACGCTGATGATAAGCGCCGTCTTTATGGATGGACAAGGCCGTGAAGTGATGAGAGAGAAAGCAAGAATTAAATACGATCTTATCCCTAGTGAGAATGAGTCGCGCTGCCACCACATAGCGGGCTACAAAACGGTTGATCTGTTCTCAAAGATGTTAGCTGCTTTCAAAAGACGATAACGCCAAGGTCCAGATGTGGATGTAAAGGCTTTATTACAAAACAATTAAAATGGTCGCTCCATACGGATGGAACAGGTGCCATAGACACTCATCCAACAAACTTCTGTGAAATACAACTGCGTCTAATATACTGCCTGGCCAAAAAAAAAGAAAAAAAAAAGCCATCTGGATTTAACTGTTATGACCTGGAGTTGCTGCAGTTGGTTAGGTCTAGGCTCACATTGTGAAAGAGTGGTTCAGGAAGCACAAGAGTCGCCACAGAGTCTAGATCGTAACCCCATTGAGAATCCTTTGGATGTGCAGGAGAAGATTTTGCGCAATGGTCACTCTCTCCCATCATCAATACAAAGATCTTGGCGAAAAATGAATACAACACTGGATCTTTTGACATTGCAGAAGCTTATTGAAACAGCGAATGCAAGCTGTAATCAAAGCTAAAGGCGGTACAACGAAATATTAGAGCGGGTTTTTTGTGGAAACCTTTTTTGGCCAGGCAGTGTATCCAGTACATTTCTGATAAACATACAACTTTCATTCAGTTTTCTCCTTTATTCTGGCTTGTATAGCCACAAAAAGAGCACTCTTGGTTTAACAAATATTTTTTTTACATAAGGTCTACATGTTTGTGTAAGCTTTCAGTGGTCTAGAACAGTGGTTCCCAAAGTGCGGGTCGGGACCCCTCAGGGGGTCGCGAGGCCTTGGGTGGGGGTCCCCAGATGACTTCAAGATGAAACAAAAAATCATTTTAGGATTTTTTTAGAGTAAATCTGCCTATAATTAGTGAAATCTATTAAATTATTCAAAATAAACAGTTTAAATACATATTAACTTGATAATTTAATGTTTTTCTGGCCTAAAGTAGCATAAGAGGCATTAAGTTTATACATTGGGGGTCCTGAGATGTTTACTTGTCAATATTTGGGGTCCCAGCCAAAAAGTTTGGGAACCCCTGGTCTAGAAGTTTAAATTTGTCAACTGTACTGGGTTGTTTGAGCTCTCAGAGGCAATGTCATGCAAAAATACTCAAAAACCCCAAAATATGACACATGTGTTCGTGTAGAGATTCTCAGATATTATCCACTGGACTGCGTTGGTTGGATTGATGATCTTTTGCTCATGTGTTTATAATTCGAAGTTCAAAAGATTGTGTTGTAGTTATAGTTAGGACCTGTCCTCTAATCACACAGGGACGCCATATGGATTGCAAGTTAACACAATCTGCAATTTATTTCATGCTAAAAATGTACCTGCAAGCGATTATCAGAATCAGAATCCCTTTATTGTCATTGTACACTGCACAATGAAATGAAAAAGTCTATGAGGTTATGAGGCTTTTCTTTACAGAGAAAGTAAAGTTACTGACCCTGGGTGATGGCATTGTAAACTATCGTTAGGTTAAGGTTAGGGTGTACTTTTTTTGTCCCTATAGGGAAATTTGTCCTCTGCGTTTGATCCAACCAGTAACGCTTCTGGGGCGAGCTGTCACGACCAGCCTTGTTTCCATTAATAGACCTCTTTGTAGTAATTAAAATCCCCCCTCACATCAAGTACACAATTTGCACTTGTTTTCATTATTCCGTGGCTGGTGCATGTCCCACACATTCGCTCCACATGTGTACACCGACCATTTTGTGTGGGAGCTCATTGCGTCAATCTCGAACAGTTTGAGGTTACAACCGACTGTTTCTCATCGCTCTTGTGCAACATCCTACATTTGAGAAAAAAAACAAAAAAAAGGAAGGAGGGGGGGAAAAAAAAGATATGTCTTTTTGGCACCACTAACCGAAGCGGGCTGTAAAAATGTGTAAGCGTGGGCTAGCAATCTTGCGTGTTGTTGGTGGGTAGATGAAACCCGTAGCCTGCCTGTGGCTAAATGCTATAGCTGCACGCTGCTCTGCTCGGGGTGGAGAAAATAGCATTGGCACTGGCAAGCACATCAAAGTGATCGGACCAGTAATCCCTCATGAGTCAGAGGGAAGCGGCCGGGGAGGGGGAAGCAGAACTAAAACGGCAGGAGTTTTTTTATTTCATCACTTTCTCTTTTGATGCTTCATTTTTTATTTGTGTTGTGGTATCAAGGTGTGGATAAAAGATGTAAGAAGCACTGCTGTTTTGAAGCCGTGGAGAATCAAGTCTTCATCTTACTCATGTAGAGACAAACCCCCCCTCGAAAAAGCAACTTATGTGTGTTTATAGGTTTGAAAGACTTTTTCATTCTGGCTTTTTTTCTTCTCTCTTGGCTCTTCTTGTCTTCATTTCCCCCAAATCCAAACCCACTTTTCACATTTGGAAGTACAGCACCACGTAGTTTCAAGATGAGTTGACTCTGATGCCGTAAGCCCTTCTTTATTTCACTTGTTTTGAACTTTGGATTTTGCTCATTCTTCCATAATAACACAAGACAGATAAACTCATCACTTCCTTGCTTTTTAGGAGCCTGGAAAGTTCCACTTTTGCACAGATCTCGAAACATCTCACTACAGAGTTTGGGAAAATCCACAGTTACCATGGAGATCTGCCATGTTTGCAGCTGTTAGCATACATTTTCCATTGATTAACATTTTGCTAAAAACAGTAGAAGTGGTTTCAACTCCGCTAGCTGCTGAGTTACTGCTGGTCAGTAGATCTAACTCACTGTGGTGTCCAAGTGTTTTAATGTGAATAATAACTCCAGTATTTTAACTGGGATTAGCAGCAATAATAAATTAATGGAGATTTTAAAAGGTGAAATGGAATTATTGTTCACATCAAAACACTTGGACACCACAGTATGTTAGATGTATTTATCAGTAGTGACTCAGCAGCAAACGGAGTTGTTCCACGGCTTTTTCTCAACTTGTTATACTGTTTTTAGCTAATGTTAGTCTATGGAAAATGTAAGCTAACAGCTGCAAACATGGCGGATCTCCATGGTAATACAGACAGCAACACGTCATACAAGGATGTGTGGCCTTAGCTGAGGGGGAAGAAAGCCTCTTATGGAGATTGTCCAGTGGAAGCGAAAAACGGCAGTCGTAGCTAGCGTTAGCATATCTACATATGGAGCTAATGTTAGCATCATTGTTAGCATTCTCCGATTTTTAGGAATTTATTGGGTGTTGAACCACTTTGCTCCTCTCCATGTCTCTGTATCTTTATTTAATAGAAAGGTATGTTCATACTTCAGCATTTGTTAAAGTAATGGTGGAGAAATGGGAGAAAGTTCAGTTTTTTCCCTTCTTTGTGGTGGCACTCAGGAGTAGAAGCAGGACACTTTAAGTACTCATTTATAAAGCAAGTAGAGCTTCCAGTGGGAAAAGAACCAGCTGGATTGGGACACTGGTTCAGTCAAATTTTCAGTACTGTTTTCTGAAAAGAAACAGAAAAAACAAATTCAAGTTCTCTCCATAAGTTGGAGAACAGTGGATGGACCGCTCATCCATGGATCCAAAATGGTTTGATTCCAGCTTTAATCGCTGTCATTGTGTTTTTGTCATTCTACCTCAGGACAGCTGTGGCAACAGCTACTTCTAGCCTATTACTGCAAAGTATTTGGAGTAAAATTGAATGAGCATGAAATTGCACTGTGGCTTTGTCTGGAAAATCGTTGTAAAAGACTGTTGCCTTCTTTTTTTTTTAAATTAACGACAGTTCATATTTCGTGGTTTCAGTTTCAAGCAGAAAAAGTGAAAACCCTCATGTTACACGTCATTTTGAAAGCTATATTTCTATGAGTAAAAAGTCTGTTCTCCCCTGTTGAACGCATATCTGATTGTCTGTCCGCCTCCATGTTTTATCCCCTTCTTCCTGTAATGTCGCTCTGAAGTTAAAGGGCATTCTCACTTTGACTGACTCAGAGAAATCACCTCCTGAACCTGTAATTTCCCCTTCAGCGCGGAGCGTTGCCAGCTGACGAATACTCCTCTTAGACACTTAATGACCCAATGATCTTCTGTTTCGGAAACCTAGACACTCACTCACTCACACCACGGCCAAATGATCCAACCAGGCCGTGCAGACATTACACCGAGTTTGTGGTTAAGCCTCGAGATACGGATCGTATGAACAGCCTCGAGAAAGAATGAAAGTAGGTGAAGGAAAAGAAATTTAAAGCCAGATCGAGATTGCGTTTCAACTAACTGCAGGATTATAAGTGTAGATTCCTGGACAAATGGGAATTTTATCAGCCTCTGCAACATCTTAAAATATGGCAATTTTTGTTTGTGAAAGTTCCTCCATTGTAGCAAAAGTTTTCACAGAGCATTTGAACGTTTCACCTCTCAACTAAACTTGAGCTCTGTAAATCTTTTCCTTTCTTTTGTGTTGTTGAATTAGAGAAAGACAACTCACTCACTAACAAACAAGAACCAAAGAACATCTTGCAATAAACGATGCTTAAAAGTACATGAAAGGAACTTTTGTTTGAAGGGGAAATAGAAGTGTCTCATAGTTGGTACTAAAAGTCTGATTCCCATGTAAAGTCATCGATCACAAACTATATTTTACCATTTGTGAGTGTTTTTCTTATTATAAATGATAATTGTATGTAAAACTTTTCAATTAAAGTTTTTCGTGACTCCAGATTGAGAATGGTGGCTTAAGAAAAGAAGCAGCTTCTTTCATAATGCATTGTATACATTTTAATGCAGTATTTATTCACGACAATATCAGACACAAAATAAATGAAATACGCCTCTAACCTGAAGATATCACCTTCCGTCCCCAAAGGCAAAACTAAAGCAGGTCTGTCGCTGTCTAAACATTACCGTGAAAAGTCACTTGGCAGACTGGGTTGTGTAACAGACAGTTGCTGCCAGCGTCAGTTCCCGGGAGTTTTACCAAATATTTGAGTGATGTGGCGTCTCAGCGATTTCAGAAAGTGTTTTGATGGTGCTCTGAGTCACTTTTCCCTCCACAGCATTAACACAGCGTGGGCGGGCTGTCTCCCCTTAGCAACAGCTCATCTCATCAGGCGAAGAGTCGTTTTGAAATCACAGGTGCAAGTGAAAGTCCTATCCAGGCAGAGAGAGAGAAACAGAGAGATTATGGTAGTTCTCAAACTTGGGTTTCTTCAGATGGTACACAAGGTCTGAAATATTTTAATCAGAGGTCATTTGATTTATACTTTAGTAATTTGTTTGTTTTTCTGGTTGTTATGATTTACACTCATTTTAGTCAAATTTTGGTCTATTATAGGCCCGTTTTATATCTTGAGTTTGGAAGGCCAAATATTTTGAGAAAAAGTTTGAGAAACACTGGACAAGAGCATTACAACTGAAGTAGCTGCTCTAAAGTCCTGTCACATTTTGAGTAGCCTTTTTCCTATTTTTAAAGTCTTCAAATATTATTAAATTAAATAATATTATTATTTTGTCATTCAATTTCTATACAGTATACACACCATAGAGGAAGACAAGAAATGTATACCGCAAATAAAACAAAAAACAAAGCTTGTATTTGCATCTATCTTGCAAAAAGTGAGATTTTCTTACAGGTGTGACGTTTGGGCAACTCCATAGCTGAGTTGTATATACTGGGCGTATGTATCTTTTATTGTGCATTCTGTCACTTTGGCTTCATGGGCCACCCCTATTTAAAATGGCTCCTTACCATGCTAAAGCTATTTGAAGAAAGCCTGTAGTTGTAATGAATCGTTGCACCTGTAAACAATCTCACTTTCTGCCAGATCTCCCACAGTGAGTGGGAGATTTCTTTCTTCTGTGTTTAACGAGCATTACTCATGACATCTCCAACATATCTGTTGTTTGAGAAAGATAAAAGAAGCTCCTTAAGTCCTCTGCATTTAACCCCATCCTTCAACCCTCGCCTAAGGTTCACCTATTGGGAGCAGTGGGTGACCGCAGTGCAAGGTTCCAACTCCATATTGTGGGCATGGACCTTGGCCAAAGGTTTAAGCCATTGTGTCATATGACAGGGTATCTACAATTGTTCTGGTTTGAAGTATTTTAACTCAGCTAAACTATCAACTATATTGTCAAGGGGAAATAAAAAGTATTACCTGGTACAGTAAATAATGTAACACAATCCTTCCCATTTGTGCTGCAGAGTTATGTTGTTAGGGCACATCCATTGCCAAAGAGGAAGTCTCTCCGCAGCCTTGTGAAAATACAGTACGCTGGAGCACAGATGGCACGATGCGTCACGTCACTAAACTCTCTAATTTTTCTCTCTATTTTTCCTCCTCTAGATAATCCTCCTCAATTAGCTCTATTGTTCGCTGGCTTTTCACACAGCGCTGAAACCAATCCCATAGACAACGCAGGCCCGTATATTTCCTTTGAAGTGTGACTCACCGAACAAGGAGAAGAAATCTTTTGAGAGTTCTCTAAGTTTAGATGATTTATTTACGAAGCCGCAGGCATTTGAGGCCGATCCCTCCCACTGTGCGCATCACAGACAAAGACAGTTGCATCACGCGCTGGAATCTCTCGCCAGAAACATTTTACAACCTTTTCAACCACAGCCATTTAAGTTATTTATGAGTTATGTATTGATATTTTCCCGAACTGTCTTATTATGAGTAGAATTTTTATGTGCTTTCCTCCCAAGTGGTTTTCTGACTGAGAGAAAGCTTTATATAAAACTTCCTATGGGCATGGGCTGTTTGTATAAGCACAAGTGGCAAAGAAAGAAATGATAAACCCCCTCAATTGTATACACATTTTTAGATTTTACTCTAAATGGTTTTGGCAGTCAGGGATTTAGAGCACAATTACAATGTGCTGTATGCACTCTGCATGTGGTGAAATTGATGAAGCTAACATTGCTTTGGGTAACACTTTAGATTACAGCCCAGGAGTTTCATGTTTAGGTACAGGGAACAAGAAAGTAATTATACAAGTAAGTACAGGTTAAAGTGCAAGGTGTGACAAAGGTGTTCAAAATGTAACAACTGTGTACAACGTGTAACAAGGTGTATGAAGCATAACAAAGGTGTACAAAGTGTAATGAAGGTAGTAGTAGTAGTAAAATTTCACAATCATACAGTTTATGGAAGCTCAAAGGAGTAGACTGAAGCAAGAAGTTTATAAGTGCCCACCCCGTATTCATATAAATTATATTTGCATTTCATGATGTTACAGTTAGACAAACTTTTACATTTACATCTGATAACAATCCCTCCTGAGTATTCTGTATCAGTTTCAAAACACAACTATATATGTAAGGTAAGTAAGTAAGTAAGTAACTTTATTTGTATAGCGCTTTCTTAAAAACACAACAAATGTGCACGTGTAACAACTGTATACAGAGTGTAACCAAGGTGTACAATGTGTAACAAAGGTGTACAAGATGTAACAAAGGTTTACAAAGTGTTTCATAAATTGTACAAAGTGTTTCATAAATTGTGAGACACATGAGAGGGGCTGTAATCTAAAGTCAGTATGTACCCCTTTTTGCACATACACTTATGTTGTACATCGTTATTAGACCTTGCACTTTAATGTGTTATTACCTGCTCTTACATGTGTAATCCCCTTCTTGTTGCCTGTACCTACACATGGAACTTGAGGGCTGAAATCCAAAGTGTTACCTATTGTTGCCACTTTAACAATATAATATAAGGACTAACATGATTTTCAGCGGTAACTTTGTAGCATCAGACTCATAAATTATTCAACTCATTGCGGGTTTTTTTTTTTTGACACCTCATGAAGAAAAAGTGTGAAGATGTGTGTTTTATTTCATTCTCCTATTTTTGAATAATTCTGAAGATTTGTTTCGCCTAATAATGAAGGCCTCATAAAGATCACCTCAATGACACATGCTCCAACCCAGGGCAAAATGGATCCTGTACAAGTCCAAAGACACACCCAGGAACCTGCTAAAAAAACCTAGGGATTGTGGGAAAATGGCCGAACCAGATCTTCTCCGCTTGTCTTGCTTTTACTGTTGTGAATGAGGTTTTGTTTTTGTCGCGGCGATGGCTTTCATGCTATCGGTGACTGCAACTGGAGCCCGCCACTTGAGATTTGGCCTTGTGTTGTTTTTTTTTCAAGTGAGATGCTGACTGTGGAAACCTCATCCGTGCTGCCAAAACATACAAAGACTTTACAAACAAGACACAAAGAGGCTGCAAGAGACGCCACTCAATCCCGCTTCCGCCGCATCCCGCTTTTGACCTTTGAGCCTGATATGGCCCGATACTGGAGAAGGAGATGGAGGTAATATGAAGAGCACTTAGTCAGTCAGGGGCCATTGTCCAAAGTTTGTGAGGAAAATTCAATGCATTTGAAATAATGGTTATTGTCGGACTCAGACATGAGTTTCTGCATACAGGGCAACAACTACAACAGAGCGGCCAAATGGTCAAGGCCCTCTATTCAAAGTATGGTGCTGTGGCTAAATATTTCTGCTCAAAATTTGCTAAAATTACCATTAAACGTCACTCAACTTAGTGTGTTTTTATTATATTTATTTTGTATTACTATAAGGGCCTTGTTGGTTGCTGGCCTGGTTTCTGCCATGTCTATTCGCCCCACCCATGGAATAAATTGAATCAATGAGCAATTCCAAAAAAGGAAACGCTGCAAACTAAAATCAGGTGACTGGTGAAATCTCAGCTCAGAACTTAAAATAAGATACACATTTCCTGAAGGCTCTGAATCGGTTATGTTGCAATAACAAATGTCACATGCAGTGTGCGTTACAAAATAGAGTATATCAAACTCAGTATTCGTCATGGAGCTGGGGATCCGCGTGATTCATGGAGACTTGTGTACTCTCGCCTGTCGGAGCCAGTGCTGCAGTCGTGAATGGCACAGACGTATGTGTTGTTTAGCTGAGATCTCACTTACATCACTGCACTGGAGGTGTGTGACAGAGGAGCTACCGCATCTGCTCAACAGCAAGAACTAGCACAGACTTCACTTACCAAGAGCTGCCGGCAATGGGATACTGTTTAAAATATAGTAGGCCTTACCGTTTTCATATACAGCAACAGATCTCGCAAATATAATTGAAACTGCATAATTCCTCTAACACAGTCATACCGGTTACAGGAATGAAGCCGGAAACAGGGATCAAATCACCAACCTGAGCTACTTAGCCTCAAGCTGTTGAGGAAAATGTATATAATCTTTTTGTTTTAGCTTATTCCAAATCTTTATAAAGCCGCTGGCAATGATCACAAAATATCCTTATTTTCACATAAACAAAAGGATCCAGGCACAACCGGCTGCGTCAGTGTTGTGTTCGAATATTCTTCATTGTTGGCAAATGCAAATGTTTTGTCTTCCCACACAGAGTTGAATCACCAGATATCAATTTGTTAATCCAGGAACAGCTGTTGGCAAAGAAAGATGTTTTTGTTGTATGCGTCATGCTAATTTAGTCTTTGGAGTAACACAAGAAACACCTCAAGTGAGAGAAGAAAACCTTTTCGGAATAATATTGCTGTAAGATATGACAATGAAGTGGTGTATTGGGAAAAAAGAAAGATAGATGGATAAATAGATTGACAGCTTTGTGCATAGAAGAAAGAAGAGGGAGGAGAGAACACACCCCTGTGGAAAACCAGCTCAAGTTGTTATTTCAACTTTTATAGTGAATAATAAGCACAAGAAACTAAGATGAAAAACAGCCCATGCAATATGATTAGAGATACTTGGCAAACACTTACTTAAGATTACATAGAAGTAAAGCAATTGGTAGGCATTTGCAATAACATCCTGGCTCAAAATGTGAATTAAATGAATAACCAACATTGTGTAATCGTTTTGATGATTTTGCTCTGACATGCCATTTTCTAAAATATAGTGAAACGTCCCTTGAAGACGGGTTGTCAGGTAAGTCTTACCCTGAAGCCTTGGAAATAATTCGTAGGCCATGGGCATGATGCTGAATTTCTTAGAGCGGTTTCTGTTGATTCAGGGGAAAATCCATTTTTACAGCATGTTCATCCGGCCAAATCTCCAATTAGTGCAGTCAAAAAAAAAATCCCCCTCATCGGAGTGGAAAGTCGAATTACATTTGGCAATTTCGGGAGTTGTAGCTCTGGCCAAGGTCTGACGCCGGGGAATCAATGACTTCACCTAAACATCCAACTGTGCCATGAATTATAATGCTTCATTTTATCTGGAACCAACAGCACAGTGACAAATTGGTGAGCACTCACCCCTCACAACCAGACCTTCTGAGATTCCTGGACTGGATGGGTCCTTTGTTTATGGACTTTCCATGTTCTCACCGAATCTAAGTGGGTATCCAGCTGGATAGTCTTGACTATTATCCCTACAAAAGATTAATAGATTTGCCTTGAACAATGACAACAACAGTAGACACCAGTCGGAACAGAGATTCAAGTCGCCGACATTTGGATTTGTGGAATAATGCTTGTTCACATAGCCACCATCGTCTTGACAAAGTCTTTCCTAGGAACTCCCTAAACGTTCGGCATTTCATCCTGGATTGGGAAGTCAATCACGACTGCCACAATAAAACACAGCATGCAAAGGACACAAAACTAATCTAAACCTGTTCCCAAAACCTACAGTATGTTCACCTTTCAAATGGTCCATTGAACCAGAAAGGTAGAACACATCTTGAAACAGATTTAAATTTTCTCCTAAACAGCTATATAATCCCTTTAACCATATCTCAATTGAATTCATAATCAGCATTTAAATACAACAAAAATCACCAAGGCACACCAGAGAATCCATGGCGACCTCGTTGCTAAACCCCACTCAGACGAAGTGCCGTGGATATAGTCAGTCCCGTCTATTTTAACCTTCATGCTCGTATCTAGCTGCCTTTAAGTCTGAAAAGATGAGCCAGACACTTCCACCTGCAGTATTCAAATGATTGCAAATTGGGTGTGAATGAACAGAGAATGAATTAGAATAATGTATAGCAATGGGAGTGAAGCCAGGAGGCCAACCAACCGGGTCATAAATTCTGCATGCTGCAAAGGCACAGGCCCACGGGAACTGACAGCACAGGCATATAGGAACACTGCACGCTTGTTTGTAAAAAGAATACACAGAATGCCCTTGGAAAAATTAACGTAATTTCAGAAGCCGCCAAACCGTAAGCCTTGGGGAGAGCATTAGATAACCCACAAGCTGCAGAGTAATGGCCGTAATGAGGGAGATGGAGGAGAATGCATTTTGTTTATTGGCCCAGACCATTGGAGACACGTAGCCGGAGTCCATTTCGTCCGATCAGCAGCAATAAGTGCTTTCCACAGCCAGTGAAGGGGAGCAGTCATTTATCACGTACTGTTATAAAGAGCTTTATAATAAGTGCGTTTGTCCAAAGATGGCCGCATTCACAGTTTCACTATACAGCAGAAGATAGACCTGATCGTGCTACTAGAGGATTGCAAAAAGACCTGTTCAACCAAGAATGAAGTCAAGCCTTCAATCATTCCTGCGTTATCGGCTTTTCCAAACATTGCATCAGCAGAAAGTATTTGTCAACACAAAGTAACCTTTCCTGATTTGTGGGCTGCTACGCTTGAAGGAACTCTTGCTGCCTGTCATTATGCTAATCGGAGGTATGTGTTCTCATAATACTGACGGAAAGTTTTACACACACGTGATCAAAACCAAAAAAAAGGCCTTCTCTATAAAATGCTTTTGTTTACTTTGTTCATTTTTAAACGTAGCACAGCACCAGTACTGTGGATTTGAACCTGAATTTCTAAATGACCCCATACATTTTGGACGTTGCATTTGACTTTTGATCAGTCACTTGGGTAAATCGCCAATTGTTCAATGTTTGGTCGCACTTTGCTTTACACACTGTAATAATATGGCAAAAGCAATGTTTTTGGTAATTTCTACTCTTTATGCAGGGTAGGGGAAGGGGTTTTGCATAATCATATTACCATTAAATAAATTATGTGTGTGACCTGAGCAGTTTCCATGTAATTACCATAATGAGTATGTTATTAAACTTTTAGGTTCCATGTGATGTCCATCTTATCACCATGCTATTATTGTGCTGTAAGGGCCACACACAGGTCTTAAAGAACTCCATGGAAGAGTTGTTATTGGACAGTGGCGCAGATAGTAGAGCGGGTTGTACAGTATTGTGTCCAGAGGGTCGGCGGTTCAAATCCTGCAGGTGCACTTTGTCGTCCACACTTGTGTCCTCCTTGGGCAAGACGCCTCACCCGTCTTTTCCTGAGTATATGGGTGAGTGGCTCCTTGATGTAAAGCGCTTTGAGTGCCTAATGAAGGTAGAAAAGAGCCATATAAATGTGACCATTTCTTTATATGCAATTCTTGATTGTTTTTTGTCATCGGCCTCCTGGTATAGTTAAATGTTTAAGGGTTTAAGGGGCAAAAATCACCTTCAAACCCTGCGAAGATGACAAGGTGTTTCTTTGATTAAAAAGCTTCTGATTAGTTTAGGTCAAAGCCAGTGATGCCTAAAAATGCAACAGTATTCGGTGAGTAGAATGAAAGAAATATAAATAAATACTGTACATATAAACTTATCCCAAGGCAACTATGCTCGGTGCTTGACAAAGTGGTTCTTAATGTGATATCATGTCGTATTTCATTGTTGAATAGGCTCATCTTTAGACATTTAGTAAAGCTGACAGTTGAAACTAAATGTGTAATTATCCCTTAAACACTTTCCAAAATACACAAAAGAATCGTGACCTCATTTAGTCAATAACACCTGTGATTTATCAAACGATGTGAGGTTAGACACCGCTAGAAATGCAGACACGCCACATTCCACGTAGTTCAAGACTGTTGCCGGAATAGCGCTGTTGTCACTTCCAGCCATACTGTCAAAGCTTCCAGCACACCTAAGCCCGTAATGGTGGGAAAACCAGAAATATCGGACGTCTCAAAATACTGTCTGTTCCATCATGGCCGCACCTCTGTTTGCTCACGCCTCCCTCACCTTCGACTGTGCTCCGAGGAATGCAAATGCCTGAGCGATGATAGCTAACACACGCCGAAACCATGCCAAAAACGCTGCCGGCGATGGCTCATGCGGTAAGGCAGTCACATGGGCACAACGGCATCTTACAGAGGAATATGAAGATTAATGCCTGATTAACATTGTGTAGCTTGTGGCGATTTGTTAAATAGGAGAAAATGAGTAACTGAGTAAAACTTACAGTGCAGAGAGAAAGAGAACTGGCAATTAGTGGGCCTACTGAATGTCCACATAACCCAAAATACTAAATATCAAGAAAAAAAGACTCTCATGGTGGCAAAATGTAAAGCACCATATACACATATTATGGCATATCAACCTTACAGGGAGCCCCACCCATTTTGAAAGGAATTTACAATATCTCTCTATCTTTAAAGAACTTTAAGTGTTTTGATATGTGTTATGTGCAGTGATATTGTTCAAAATCATCTCAGGGGCCAGAGACTGTGTGAATTGCATTATCATTTTGAAAGTGTATTTTTGTGCAAACCCCAGCAGTAAAATTCCAGGAATTTCAAAAGGTAGTAAATTTAGACTGGGAGTCGTGGAGAATTTATAACCTTTCATCAGAAGCTTCCTTGTTTCACTCAATTATTGAAGTAACAAAAATTATAAGAAAAAGAAGAAAAATATCAAAATTTCAATAATGTCAACAGTCCATTTTATAATGTGTTACTTCCCTCTCTGCTTTTGAGGAACACGTGGAGTGGTGTGACTGACTGGGGCAAATTCCCGAGCGCCCCTGGATGTGTCATCAGCCACAAGTGCAGGCTTCCTCTGTGTAACCGTCAAACGAGAGGGGGCTGCCTTGTTTATGTCTGTGTGCGTTTGTGTGTTGTGTGTGTGTGTGTATACGTTTATGTGGTGGGGGTCGGTGTAGGTGAGCCTCGGGTTGCATCTCTTTGGGGGAGGAGAGACCGTCTGGAAACTGTTATTATCACCATAAGACCTTTTGTCAACTTGGACTAAGTAATGCTAATGGGTAAACAGACTGCAAGCAAAGACATGGTTTTATTTAGGGCAGCTTTAGGCCCCAAAAAATGTGTTTCCTTTCCCATCTGCAAGTCTGCATGAACACTGTTGGAGACAATGTCTGTGTAATTTCCCATTGATGTAGAGATTTTTTTTAATGTATTGTCGACTAGACTGGGTTGATTGAATTGACTCTGAGTTTTGCCCTATAGCCCAGAACAATAACTATTTTAGTAAGTGAAGCTGTTTTTCTTTTTTAACAAGTCTCACATTTGACAAGAGCGGGAAGAAGACTCTGAAGATCAAAGCAAACGTTCTCAACTAAATCAACCCAGTCCAGTCGACGATTATTCAAAACATTTGTATAGAGAATGTGCATTTACCTTGCACAACTTGATAGACAACCAGCTAATTTGTTTAAGCTTGGTACAGGAACAAATACAGCCATGGATTCTCTTATTTAATCTTCCTCTGCATTGGCTGAATGTCAACAAATATGGCCGGTCATGCGTTGTCCTTCTTTAACTTATCCACCATGGCACAAACATGGCTTAAATAGTTTTGCTTTCCACCATTTTCCATTAAGTATAAAAAAAAAAAAGATCCACAACTTTTAAATATCTCTCGAGCACAGATCTTGCCTGCAGTCTCCTCCGTCTGCCTGCTCTTGCCCCCCCGTGTAGCCTGCAGCCTGGTGACGGAGCAGGTAATAAAGCCCCCGACGCAATGACTCAGCACTTTAGCCTCCATTTAATTTCATCTGAATGCAGCCCTGACCCCTTCCCTCTCCCCCGACGCTCCCCTCTCCCCCCACTGACTGCAGCAGACTTAACCCTTTCCTGCTGCCGGGCTTGTTTTGATTCTGCAGCTCACATTTTTGTTACTGACCGCCATGTTGACTCAGAGAGCAGAGCAGTATGGTTAGCTTTCATTGTTTTGTGTTTAACCATTTCAAATATCTCACAGTTTTTGATACCACATTGAGAAAAAGCTGGCCCATTATGTAACAAACCAAACAAAACAAAAAGAGATGGCGCCCTAATATAAATGTGTAAGCACTACTGGCAGCAGGGGTAGCAAAACCTTGGTAAAAAGAAATAATACACAAGCCTCAATTTTTAGCCGGCAACATGCTAAAAATCGACACTATGAACATACACTTTCTAAACTAGAAGAATCGACCAAAGTGCCAAAGTCCACTCAGACAAAATGAAACTAAATTGTATGTTTTTGATGAGGGAATGCTAGTTAACAGCTCAAGAAAGTCAATGCTGTCCTTAAAGTCTCTGTTAAAAAAAGTATTTAGTGCAGGTTTAGACATAATATTGTTTTAACATTCACACTCAGGCTCCGATCGATTGTTGCCTTGTATGTCTGTGATCTTGTGTGTTTTCCAATTGTAAATAATATGCTTTGACTGTTCCTTGTTGCTGGTATGCGGTCTCTAAAGCGTGGAGTGATGGAGGAAGCGTGAGGCAGAGAAAGGGGGGAGGGAGAGTATGAATGTAGGCCACACATTCCTTTCCTAGGAGCTGTCTGGACCGAGAAAACACACAGCGCTACACAATCAGACCAGGATTTCCGCCGTTCCCTCTCGGCAGCCCAGACTCCCTTTGACTTTTTCCTATTTCGCTTCTCACGAACTGCACAAGCCGCTATATCCCCTGCATACCTCCTCCCGCCTCTATACTCTCCAGGGCAGCCACTTTCCATCGCTAAAACACATCCATCTCCCTCCATTAAACTGATTACTCCCTCAACTCCGAGATAAATCTTTCCAGACCGGATGCTATTTAAATGGCGTGTCAGTCAGAGCTGCCTGCCGCACTTTGTTTTGACCTTCAGCGTTCGGGGCGCTTCATCCCGACACGAGATCAAGTTACGCTTTTGTTGTTGCAAAAATCCTCCCTCGCAGTGGATGTTCGGGGACAAAATCGGATACAGTATGCATTATTTGAAACACATGGCTTTGTTTTAGGTCCGGGTAGCGGATGCGTAAACAAGTGGAGGAGAGTGTGCATCACAGAAGAGTTCACTAAGACTGCTTCACACTATTTCCCAATGAGTTGTCAAGTCCAAATTACAATAGTTGAAGGGCTATGGTGGAGGCAGACAATACGTAGGACAGACAATGCATTGAAGAGGAAATGTGTACCAGTGTTTGAAGTAATCTAGATTGGCTTTCAATACTTGCCAGTTCAAGATACATCAACATGGATGGTAAAAATGTTCTGGTGTTTCCATAAGAGCTTGAGTTTAAGCAGGTGATTGGTATTGACTGGAGCGTCTGATGGAAACAGTCCAAACTAGGTTGATAGAAATGGATGTAATTATTGTACGATTTTGTTACAAATGACTGAAATTAGTAGAAATAGTTTTACAGTACAGTGGTTAGTTGGGTTGATGAAGAGTGTTGATCATTGAGAAAGGAAGTCGGAAACCATTGATCGAGATAACATAAATGTCGTATTTGGTACATTGGAACATTTTGGTTGTTAGTTCTCTTTGGAGTATCCCTAAATATGTCCAGATGTGTTCTTTTACACCGGCATACAGTCGATGTTATGAAAGCTCAATGTAAACTCTACCACCCCATGTTTTCTTCATGAGCAATACTCACATTTCATTTGCATCATTACATTATGTGCAATGCTTTGTTTCATGCCAAGGCTGAAAGAGTCCTTCCCTCTCTTCCGCCCTCGCTCCCCTCACACTTGGCCGCGTTTGTGTGGCTTCCTGGGAAGAAGGCCTGACATTGTCCAGGCCTCTCCCATGATAACACTCCGCTTGTGTCCACTCTATTTCCAGCGCTTTGTGTCCCGCGCAGCTGCACCGCAATAACAGTGTTTTGAGCGGGTCGGCCCAGACAGAACTTTAGGTTTAAATAAGCAACCCGGAGGCACTGTAATAAACCAGCGCGCCCTCCCTCACCCCGTCCCGTCCAAGTCTCTCCCTGCTTGGTCAGTCCCTCATTGCTGGGGCCATAACACATTCCTGCTGTAGCTATAGAAAAGCCTGCCAGAGCGTCCGGAGCCAAACCACCGAAGGAAAAATACAGAGACGGGAGCAGTGATTCACAAGCCTGATATAGGATCGGGCCTCCTCCCTCCTCTGCTCGGTCTAACAGCTGCTTTCCTGGAAACACTTGTGCGGTGGGAGTTTGGGCTCGCAGAGAGATGGATGGAGGGGGGACGAGACTGTGCTCCTTAAAAAGGCCCCATGTGACTGTTGCAACATCTACTGGACAACTCGGTTTCAACCAGGAAGTACTTAAAACAAACACAGGCACAGAAGGAATTTGGCGCCTCAGGTATTAGGACGGCAGACATATCCAAATCAATGTGCGGAAGGGATATTGTGATGATTTATGAGGGGACGCTGGTGAGGAGGAGTAGCTGAGGAGGCAGACTTGGCAGATGGTAGTGCTTCTGCGGCGGTAATGGGCTAGAGGAGGGTTGCAGGATAACAGGGGATAAGAGGGTTGGAAGGGACATAATTTTGACCAACTGAAGCAGGATAGAAAGCGATATTTCGAGTTCAAAGTTTGCATATACAGTTCGCACAGTGGAGCAGCAGACGGGAAAAGCAACAATTGACCCATGAAAAACACTGTATTATAGACGTTTATTAAAGGGGGGGTATTATGTAAAATCGACTTTTTCAAGCTTTATATCATGTTATTATGTCATTCCTCATTAAACACATGCCTGGAGTGTTGCCTTGGCTCATTCACATATTTTTGAGTAATCTTTTTTAGGTGTAGCTATGCCTCAGTCCTCCTAGGAACGCCCCCACCTCCTGGAGACGCCTCTGGACCTTTTGTCACCAGCCAAGCCACCAACCACTGCTCCTCAGCTCAGCAGAGCCCCCTCCCCGCACAGTGTTGTTGTTTAGATGCCACAGCAGTGTGCTGAAGGGGGCGTGTCGGAAAGCTTCTTAAAGAGACAGAGGCCTATTTCAAGACGTTCAGTACAGCCATTTTGAGAGAGCAATTTTATTCAAGGCAGTTATTTTAATTTACTGCATATACAGACCAACAGAAGGGTACGTCATCATTGTAGTATGCTATAGACTGGTGCTATGTGATTGAAAAAAGCATAATACCCCCTCTTTAATATTAATGTTGAGGAAATTGGTTTTCTGCATATCTTTTTTTTGACCACAAAAGCATTTCTTAAGCATGGGAAAAAAGACACTGGGCTGGAAAGTAGGTTATCTCATCCTGACATCGGTTTGACAGGTTGTAATGACATCAGTTAGGGCTAAGCCGAAAGCGTTTGGAGCTGCTTGGAGGTGAAGAGGTGAAGCGAACGTGGCAGGCATTCATTCTTCGGCTGTCAAAGAGGTATGACCGATGACTAACACAAACCTATATGGGTGCAAGGTGGACCGCCTCGCGCAAAGACTTGTTTTTCGAGATTCCGTGAGGTCATCGAGTTTGTTCCCAAGTCCGAGGATAATTTTGGCGAACAAAAACAGCATGTCTGTCCAGAACTAATGTACAATTTGGGAACGCAAATTGGACTCTTTGCTGGAGAACTGAATTCTCACCCAAGACAAGCATAGTTCACCTCATCTGGTCGTTACAGCGTGTTGAATACTTGGCCTTCATACAATTAAGCATTTCTCTCTCTCTCTCTCTTTTTTCTTTTGTTGTTGCATGTTACATATAGCTTCACAAAAGATCCCCAAATACAACCAGATGTGCTTTGTTTCCTCGTTGACATTAGCAATACATGTAGATTCATATCTCCATAGCTCATTTCCTTTCACTGACTCGAGGAAGCAAACCATGTGTGCATATGGAGAATATGGACATAAATCACATTGTTTACACTATGGCAATACGCTTGCCTAAACAATGTGTGACTTTACGCCTCATTTATGACCTTCATAGACCAGTGGACAGGATAGTTAAATAATAAGTTGGGATGTGAGTCACACTTTACTATGTTTACAGTTCAAGCTATGATATAAGGTGAAGCTCAAACAAAAATCGACATAGAGCTTTTAACCACATATGTAGTCATTCATGCAGTTTTGAGAAATCCTGGTTGTTTCTTCTTCAGATGAAGCGCTCGAATCTATATATCCTGACTTTTGATGTGTCATATGGTCCACAAAACTGTACTCCACATTTTACGCCAATACTCCGATAATCCATCGCCGAACCCGAGCGCGAAGTGCGTTCATCTCGGCATCATCGATTGGCCAGAATCTCGCTCCTCACTGTGTTGTCTTTACACTTGTCGTAACCACCATCTTCCAAAAATGTTTCATAGTCATTTCTTGTTCTCCAAAGAAAACCTTAAACAACTTAGAGCGCTTTGTCATTTCATGAAGTTAAAGAGCTGATATTAATCTTACTCTTCTGTGCTATTCCCATTTGCTGCTGTGGAGTACCCTTAACCTACTTTAGTTAGCATGTCAAGTCGTACGTCTCTGCAGCCCTTTCCTGTCTGTACAATGCCCCGGGAGTGGAGCAGAAGAATGGGCCTGGGACGCTCTTCCCTTCTGTGCATGGATGGGCTAATTTAGGAAAGCGTGTCAGTGTGAACTCCTGTCACATCCACAGGGTCCAGAATACACACCATTGTTCCCCCGATAGAGTCATTTGAAGACGGCGTTTTGAGAGCAGCGCGGAAACTACTAAAGGGAATCTCCAAATGTACAGGGCCGACCGCCACCTTAGAGGATATTGGGATGTCGAAGTGCGTAGCCAAGAGCAAGGAGATGGCGAAATATTAGAGCATGTGACCTTTTTTTTTTTTTTTCGGTCTGTGTAAGCTAACCTGCCTGGCTACCAAGACTCAGCCAGGTCTAGATTTTTTAGCTCTAAACGACCAAGGGCACTTTTTTTGTATTTTAATGATTATTTGAGTCAATGTTTATTTCGTCTATGGTGTGGCTTTTGTGAATGTGGTACGAGCTTTCTCTCAAACTCAAAACAAATCCACCTACAGGTAAACAAGCAACCTGAACTTCCAGCCGTGTCCTTGCTGTGCTGATTTCTTCGTAGATGACGCTCTATCACCTGTGTCATCTGATGTTATATAAAGAATGCAATGGAAGCAAAGCGAGACTTGATTTGTCAGTAGTACCACAATGTGCTGAGTGTTCACGATTCCCAGTCCTGTAACAGTAAATACACTTTCTATTTACTGAGTGTTCAGCCCAGGACACCATAAATCAAGGCAGGGAGCAGTTCAGTTGGTCGAATGTTTGATCCCAGCTGCCATTAGTACATACAGAGTGAAGTTGGGCAAGGCATTGACCTATGTCTACATTACTGTACAAATGTGAGTGTGAATGAGTAAGTGGTAAGTACTCTGAGGCCCCATTAGAGGTGGATAAGCACTACATACATTGAGATATTGTTAGGATGTTTTCACTCATTTTCTTAATATAGTAATCTACAATACAGAACAAAACATAATATAACTAACCCCAGACTTGATGTATGTACCATGTGACAAATCCAAAAGAAATGTATCCACATGTTACAACCCCGCTCTGCTAGGGTAGAGGGAAGTAACAAAGGGAGTAACTAAAAATAACCAACTTAGGCTATTACTCTATTTACAAAAGGTTAACAAAAATGTAACCTAAACTAACTAACATGAAATGGGAACAGGAAACGAGTGTCTCTGAACACCCAAAAGCACTAACAACGACGAGACACAAAACACAGAATGGCATACTGCCACATCGGCCAGCAGCCACTGTGGTCCTTTTATAGGAGTGGCTGGCCCAGGTGACTTTAACAAGTTCAGGTGTAGCGCTGCGCCACCAATGAGCCAACGTCAGAGCAATGGAACCAATCATCAGCCAGGACTCCAAACACAATCCACCACCCGCAGCCAAGGACCACAGCAGCCCATTTACATAGTGGGAAAAACACAAGTTTAAACAACAGAAAAAACGTATAGAAAAAGGAGGGAGCCTGGAGGCCTGGGCCATAACACCACATTTGGAAGCTATTAATGTTTTTAGTGGTGGGAAAACAGGAGTAGCTGGAGGAAAGCTATGCAAACTCCACACAGAAATGCCCCATCCGGCCCAAGGTTCGAACCCCGAACCTTCCAACCCTGAAGCACAGTGCTAACTGCTGTGCCACAGAGCTAAACAAGAACAAAACAGTGTCTGAATCCAGAATAAAAAAATAAAAAAACACTCAACATCTACGTAGTATCACCAAGATGCAAGAGTGCCACCCTCTCCACATCCAACAGTTTGAGAACCATCTGGCTTATTCAACATCTGCATTTGTGTGGCATCTGCACAGTTGTTTCCACCGAGCGCCACGTGCACGATGGGGAGATTAAGAATGGAAGTAGGCTAGTATGAGATCATGCATGCCCTGGCTCATGGAGGGCATTTAATATAGTCTGCCTGAAAGCCATCTGCTCCAAGGCGCTGGCTGCCAGATATGATGTTATGTTGGCAGCCATTGTTGTTCCTGTTTACGGTTTTAAAAAACGTTTTATGTGGTTATCCCAGACCAGCCAGAAACATATTAAACGTTACAATATAAAGTAGTTATTTTTAATGTGGGAAAATGTACGTAAGGCTGAAAGTAGATGCCAAATTCAAAAGACCAATGTAATAAAAGGGTAGTCAATAGAGTTCTGTAGTACAATATATTATGGGTGCTTTCTGTATTGAAACATTTTTCAGCTTTGAATATGATGATCCTAAATGGTGTTTACACTAGGCTACACTGCATATGCAAAACATTTCCAAACTTTTCAGATCAGGACACTCAAAATAACCACGCAAACTCCCACAATGTAAAATGCAAGTGGCCATAATAAGTTTCAACCAACTCTTACCTGCTGTATTAAACTGCAAGCGCGTTATGTGAAAATAAAGCTTTAACTGCAGATATGGTTTCCAAGTAGTTATCTATAATGGGTTGTATTGTATTCAACTTGTTTCATCTCTCATTAAAAAAAAGGGTTCTTCAGTTTGTGTGGGGCAGAGTTGATACTCACTCCAAGCAAAATATAGGTCACTAACAAGTTGAAGTGAACTCATCCCACAGGAGTTCATAAATCTCGATGCAGACCAGGAAAACCAGATTCGCAGAAAGTCTTTCGGATGATAGAAGAAACATCTTCCCTTCACAAGCAACCTGGAGAGCGACGTTGTTCCTTGAAAACCTTTTATACGATGGAAAACTCCTCGACTATTGAGTTCTTACGTAAACATTGGCTCTCCTCTATATGAATTCTGCCTGTATAGTACTGTATCCTGATATGTGGGCTATAGTGGACACTGGAGGAATAATAACAGCGCCGTGAACTGAGATTGACATAACTGGACCGTACACTCAAAGTAGAAGTGTCATTTTACAGCCGCAGTCTGTCTGTCTGCATCTGGGCGAATCCACGGAGACCCCATGTCTTTGCAGATGCCAGCACTCTACCCCCTCTCCGCTTCCCTTCCCCTCTCTCTCTCTTCCTCTGTTTGACTGGGAGGGTCTTGGGGATTAACTTTCCACGTCTGTGATCCACTTTTCCGTCGGGCCCATAGCTATGCGCCTCTGTCTGGAAATGCGTTTTGTGGCTTTCGCTGCAGACATGAAAAATCAAGGGCGAACTCCAAAATAATTTATGACCCCCATCTCAGGTAACTTCTGTTCTTCGACTTGCCTCGCCGAGTCCTCCTCGGCAATGACCTCACCTCCATTATGAATATTGCAGCAAACAAGGACGTCATTCACACAGGGGAGAAATGCGCTAGTTTATTACATCCCCAAAAGCCTTAACTCATCCCGTCGCTATATTTTTTGCAGTCGCTGACGTTAAAATCCATAGTGGTGGCGTTACGTAAGCCCCTTTTGCATATTTCCATCGTAGACTTGTACTGGGTTCGGCACCATTCAAATCACTGTGATTGCTTCCTCTTTCGCTCGGAGATGGAACTCTGCAGCTGCAAGTGATTTTGTCGTGATTTTGCTGGGGGGAAAAAAATCAAGTATTTTTTGTCATGGTTAATTTCACATCGAGTTTCTGAAAGATCCAAATGCACTTGTCTGGTGTCATGCTATGATTTTAAGACAGATAGGACTAACAAAGAACCTCTAGACCAAAAGCACTGGTTTTAACAGCATTGGGGTAAATAAATACTTTACATCTTTATCTTAAATAATGTATGTACTGCATTTATTACCGATTTAGAATTTATCATGGGGCTGATCCAAGCAGCAATGACTCAGATGGGGTCTGCGGCTGACGACATGGTTAATTATCTCCCTTCCTTTCAGGACATTTACTCCACATGTCTCACCCATCAGAGTCGCGGGTGATCCCATAGGCTGTCAAAAAGAGAGCACATTTTCTTTTATAAATCATATAAAATGAGCGGGACATGGGGGAATATGGAACCTTCTTGCCCCAGATCCCATCAAGTCTGCAGACGGCCCTACATGCACCCATCACACTGTCTCTTCATTGTGCTGGGCCAGCTCGAGCTAACTCCCCCTTGGGAGTGCCTCTGATTCCGACGGTGAGCCTTTGGTATCTTCTGCCCTGTTCGCGCAGGACCGGAGGAACCCCGCACATGGATTGGACAAGAAGAAGAACTGAAGCTACAACAAGAACAGTCTGCCAGGTTGTCAGGAAGTTGAACTCTCTTCCTTCCCTGCTCTTTCTCCCCGACCCTCTCCCCAGTCCATCAAGGAAACTGAACTCTGACTTTTACTCTCTATACCATTTGCACTGAGGGTTGAGAATAATTTCACATATGCATTTGTTTTTTAAAGAGGGGTATTATCGACTTTGTAAAATCGACTTTTCAAGCTTTATATCATGTTATTATGTCATTCCCTCATTAACACATGCCTGGAGTGTTGCCTTGGCTCATTCACATATTTTTGAGTAATCAGTAAAAACTTAGACGGCAGCCATTTTAGGTGTAGCTATGCCTCAGTCCTCCTAGGAACGCCCCCACCTCCTGGAGACGCCTCTGGACCTTTTGTCACCAGCCAAGCCACCAACCACTGCTCCTCAGCTCAGCAGAGCCCCCTCCCCGCACAGTAGTGTTGTTTAGATGCCACAGCAGTGTGCTGAAGGGGGCGTGTCGGAAAGCTTCTTAAAGAGACAGAGGCCTATTTCAAGACGTTCAGTACAGCCATTTTGAGAGAGCAATTTTATTCAAGGCAGTTATTTTAATTTACTGCATATACAGACCAACAGAAGGTTACGTCATCATTGTAGTATGCTATAGACTGGTGCTATGTGATTGAAAAAGCATAATACCCCCTCTTTAAGTATGGTGATTGACAATTAAGATAACTAGAAATTAATAATCTACTAAATTTGAACAAAACAATAATTGCTCTTTGGTTCTCTGGTTCATATCTTTAAATGAAATCCAATCCCTTTGAAAACTCCTGTATCTAAACAGCAACATGAATCTGCATTCCTATTCATGGTCGTTTAATGACTTTGCAATTTTACTTGAGAAAGTAGTTTGCGTATATTTAATCATTTTTCCAAACTCAGCCCACATACAGTCGACGAGCTGGAAGTCCCGGCCTCTGTGAAGTCCGCCGAGGAACTGAGGCTTCCCTTTGAAGTGAATGTGGCGCAGATATTTAATAATTGACTTGAGTTTGAGATTAAACTTTCAGGCGATCATTTGGTCCCGGTGCGTCCTGTCACAGCGGGGAGGGCCAGTCTTCGTGATGCAGTCGCCATAGAGCGGTTGTTATCGTGCAGTCGTCGCGGTGATGAGCGGTGAATCATTTCCTTTTGCGGCGCGGGGCTGGAGTAACCCAATCTGCTGCCGAAAGTTCAGTCAGGACGTTCTCTGACTCACTACCAGCTCCAGGAGTTTTCAGGAATCCAATCCTCACAACTGCTCGAGTGATAATGAGGCACAACATATCGTTAAAGCTGAATCACTCAGGTTCATTACTGCCGTCTGGGTGCAGTTACGGTCCAAACGCTATTGTACAAGTTACAACAGTAAAGCAACTTGACTTTTACAGCTTTCTTTAAAGATGATGTCTGCCGAATGTGCTCTTAGTTATTCAATAAAGAAGGACGTGCATTTACAATTGAACTAGGATTGCTTTAAGCTGCGATTGAAGGCACAAGCAGAAGTTTGAATATATATGAAAAGCCATTCCTCATTTGAAAACTAAGAATTCAGTCTCTGAGCTTTAACCATTGGAGGCCAGGAACTTGAAATTCCCATTATGTTGATTTCCAAACCGGTTTTAGCCAAAATAATAATACAATCCTACATACCCAAACTGTAAACTAATACCCCTTCAAAACTCAGTGGTACAGTATAGCTTCACTGCTTATTCAGTATCAGGTCTCAGAAACTCAGCGCCAGAGAGAATTGGGCAAAAATGAAAGAAACAAAACAATTACAGGTTATGCCTTTGACCGAAAACTTAAATAAGATGTTTGTGCAAAACCATTTTAATATATTACGTATAAATATGTTAAGGTTAATTTATGTGCCAATATTTCACAAAAGCAAGTAAATACTATAGTTAATTGCTTTAAAAGTGAAGCACAATGTAACACAACCACGCGGTGAAATATAAAATAATAGTGACGTCCGTTTTCACGAATCCCATGCTCTGTATCCTCCGGCAACAACACAAAAGAATGGTTTCACTTCCTATTCTCCCATAAACACTGGCTGTGCTCGCTGACAGCTAAAGTGTTGTGTGCAGAGAGCTGCTGATGCAACAGGAACACAGCAGCACTTGAGTAATCCTGGATTTGGGGTTATTTAGGCGGTTTCAGTTTCAGTCACTCTCGTCTCGAGGAGGCCCTGTCGCCCGGAGCGGAAAGGACAGTGGACAAAGAAATATATCTGCAGAAGCTATTACTTATTGCCTTGATTTAGCTTGGATTATTTGAAAGTTGTATTTGGACTTTTCCCCAACTGAACTGTACTTAGTTATATTGTGCAGCACTTTTCGAATACAGACAGTAGTTTCACCTACTTGCACATTTTTGTTAATAGATTATGATTAGAATAAAATCACATTAAAATAACAACTGAAAATGAATTAAGTCATATTGAACCATACCGGATTCTGTATATAAGTCAAAATTTGTGACACGAAATCAATGTGAGTGTGGCTCTGGTATTTTCTCCTCTCACTGACATTGAGACCCATTTCCAGACACCTTGAGCATGACACTAAGTCGTAAAGTAATTGATATGTATGAGGGCGTGTATTATAAACACTATGTCTTTCGGGACAAACAGCCTGCGAGGACACGTCGGAGAATTACCCTCCATTCGGTGTGACTGGCTGTGACTTATGCTGCCTTTGTCACAGTGGGATACCCTCCACCGGGACGACCCCGGCCCCTGTGGCGATAATGAGAAAGTGTCTCTCGGTTTAGTCCAGACTGGCTCACGATCACCTCTTTATCCTTGATATATTCGTCATTCTGTTTGACCCATAATCTTGTTAACGCGCCGCAGTGAGTGTGACTTAGGCGCCGCTTATAACAATGAGTCTTTACTGCTCTGGCCTTCGTGGAATTTAGGATGTCATAATGTCAACGATGTTTAAAAGGTTCTGAAATGAATGTGTCCGGAAACTTGTTTAATAAACACTACAATTATCCTCATTTCAGTTTCATAACAGTGACACCCACTTGGCTTGTGCTGCCATTGTGACATTCTTGGCATGCCCTCAAAAGACCTCTTCATAAATCAAATAAATCAGAATTTCCATGAATTGTTTTGTGTCTTTTGCAACACAGGGCCAGGGCTATGATTCTTCTCCTGCCGAAACAATCTGTATTTCTTGGATTTTGTTGCATGGGAACATGAAGCGCTCCTGCATATTTTCAAAGCACATAATCTATCACTGCATGGACCCATTCTGAGCAGTTCTGCTCTCAAAGTGTGTTCATCACGGCGCCGGTTAACATTCTGTTAAAAGTGTAGCATCATTTCACTGTTTTGAGATGTGTTGTTCCCGCCCCTGCCTGCAGAGGGTGTTTCAGGCCAACTTTGAAATCCTGACCAGCCCATTTCTTCCACTTCACTGCCGTTCTTTACATAGACATTAGTTCTAATTTTATACTGATTTTACAAAATAGTGTTTTTGAACTGTAATTATGCCTGATACGTTTTAGAGCTACCATGCAAGTCATTCAATGATGTCACTCTTGTTTACATTTTTCCATTTACTCACCCAAACCATTAAGTAATCTTTATTCAAATACACTGTAGCTTCACTATGAATCCCTGATGTTTGCATAAAGTCACCTGCTCAGAGCTGCTGAATGTTTTGGCTGTCCGGGTCGGTGTTAGCTCAGGGCGTTGTTGCTATTTTGCGGGAGTAAACATGCCCGGTGTTGTCATGTGGGCCTGGGGGGGGGAGGTAGCTGGGACGTCTCTGTTGGGACTGAGGAGTGCTATGTTTAAGAATGAGCCCCTGTGGCCTGTTTGTGCCCTCTCATAACGCCGTAGGAAAAACAAATAATATTAAAAAGCTCAAAAAACATGTTGTTACCAATGTGCCGCCGCATTAGGAGGTCTTTCCGTCACTTGCATCATTCCCAAACTAACTGCTCACTCCTGGTTAAGTGCAGTTGTCAGCGCTTACTAATAAAATGTTTACTAAATGAGAACTGCTGCAGGCATTCCCTCACAGGATCCTTAGGAGTTTATTTTCGTCTTATCCGTTCATATATGCTCACAGTAAAAGTTTCTTGACAAGTGGCAGCAGTTTAAATGAAACCTTTACGTGGAACAGAGGGTGACATTTAAAATTACAAGTAGCTTTCAGCTCCTTTCCATTCAAGTTTATTCCAAATGTTATTGTCATGCTTGCTTAATGCTCTATGTTTTTTCTTTTTGTTGATATTTGTTGATTTTTTATTAAAAGGGTTAAAATCAAATTAGGTAAAGTGCCTGTAAGAAATTGATAAATTAAATGTGACCTACAGCTAAAATATTCAAAAAATAATATTTTATGGTAACATTGTTAAGGCAGTACTAAGTAACTCGTGCACCCTAGAGGCCATAAGCGCCACTGCAGGTGTCGTAGCATGTTGCGTTTTTTAATTATTAATTGATCAAAAGGGAGAGAGGGATATTGTACATCCAATTATATAATGGAAATAATTTTTCTCCACTCGAACTTGGCTGCACTAGCCCGCAGTTAGCTTTGCCCGTTAGCCTGTTAGCTTCTTCTCGTGATTCCATTAGTGTGTATTGGTGCTCCGACCCAGTGGCAGTCAAGTGCAAGTGTGGTTTTCTGGCCAGAGACACCAGGGGGAGATGAAAGACCCCCCACTCATCCATTAACACTTGTATTACCCCCGAGGGACTACGAAAAGAATTTATTAAGGTAAACAAGTTACTTAGTACTGTTTAAGTAGCTTATTTGATTAGATTTCTATATTCTTTTATAACACAATCCGATGGCTTTGTTTTATTTTTTTCTGTGAATGTCCAGTCGCTAAGGTCTGTCCCCGTAACAATGTAAATCCACTTTGCATCATCCTCATGTGCATTTTTACTTTAGTTACACAATGCTTTGTTAAACTCTGAATGTATTGTCATTGTTAGCCTAAGTTATTTCTTTGGCTGCATCCCTTTATCTTTATCTTTCACAAGGCCTATGTTATTTCATTGAAAACAACACAATACATGTACATCCTGTATTTGTAAACATATCGACTTTATTCATTCACATTTCACGTGGTGACGATGCATCGTCCCAATATTTGATCCTCCAATATAGTTAACACTTACATTCAATTACATCATGTTTATGTACCAGAACGCCATCCTGACAAACGTATTGGCTTTATTCATAAATTTTTTCTCCATTTGCTTCACCACAGTACATCGTAGGTGCAGAAGCTCGCCCCTCGCTCCCCTGCGTTACCATGGGAACGACAGCATTAGCTCGAAGTAAACGCACATGAGAATCAGCAAAACAGCAACAGCCGCTATGAGCACCGGGGTGGCTTTCAGAGTGGAGCCTCTGCCCCTCACCTGCATCCTCCTTTTGTTCATGGTAATCCCCCCCTGAAAACGGTCTTGTCCTGTCCAGCACAATAGCAAACAGGGGGACACTTAAAATTCTACTGCCTTAAGCTTCACCTTTTAGATAACGCCCCGATGTCGACCTGCAGGCATTCTTTCTGAGATGAAAGAGTCAAATCGTTAGCGGAGGGTAGCCCAAACAGAAATGTTATCAGTAAAAGCAATCGCGATGTTTATACTGGCTAGACATACCTTCTCTGCTGTCTTGCTTTAGCTTGAACTCACATGCTTCGATGCGGAGAAAAAGTCCTATACAGGTGGTTATGCAAGGAGGCAGGTGAGTCAAGGAGAGCCAATGGGGAGACGGGAAAGAGTGGGAGGGTGGGGAGCAGGTGAGCAAACGAGGCGGTGGTCCCTGGAGGTTGAAATAAGTCTAATATTGTCCCGCGTGACGACATCGCGGAGCAATGCACAAGAGAGGAGGCCGACTGAGCAACAGGAGGCGAGCGACGACGATGAGCCAATGTGTTGACTTAGTTTATCAGTTTTGTCTGTTTGTGTGGCCTGGTTTTGGGGTTATTTCCGGGAATTTCACAATGAAAATCCAATCATCATTCATTCCTTTCTCCATTCACAACGCGGGTGGCTGGCAGATACAGCCGGTCTAAACTTGGACTGGTAAACAATTCAGAGTCATTTTGAAACTGTTTTTCAGAACTCTCACCAGAACTGATTCTTATAATTTACCTGTTGTTTTGTTTACAACCAATGAAAGACGGATTGCACGCATTTTGAATTGTTAGTTGTGATCCACACTAGTTTATAACGCATTTCTAACATCAACTCTTCACAGGGATGAACAAGCTGGCTGATTGTTGCTGTTTACATTCCCTGAAAGTTGTGAAGCTCATCCCTGTGAAGAACTGGGATGTTACAAATAAGTGTGTTTGGAGCATGACTAATTATACTTCCTCTTTCATAGTTTGCACTAAAAACATCTGGTATAGGGTCATTAACGTCTGGCCAATAACTGAAGTTAAGAATTCGGAAACCATAGTAATTTGTTATAGGTTTACACTGTAATAATCATTGCCCAGGACCTTTGTCAAATATTAACAGTAGAGCCCTTGATGCTGAATTTTTGTAATCCTTCTTATGCCTCTCCTCTGCAGCACTGCGGCAAAGCCACTAATATCTTAACAAATCATTAACTTCTCCCGCTCAAAGTACACCAGCCCAGAAAAACACATTAGCTTTACGCCTAATGTTGTCATCCAACTTCAAGTGCCACAAACTCCCTTTCATGGTCCCGATTTCAAACTTTTCCCTGTTTTTTGTGTGTGTGTTTTTTCACTCGGTCACATAATTTTTTTTTTTTTTTTTGCGAGGTTGTCCCAGATATCAGGGATGTGTGATCTAGGCCAGGCGGCAGCAGCAGCGACTCCACAGCAGGGAAGCCAAGGGGAAACCAAGGAGCCAACTTAACTAGTTCACGTCACTCATCAACTTATTTCAACACGTGACACAAGAACACATGACCCGTTTTCTCTGTGGTTCTCAAACTGTGGGGTGGCGGTGATGGCGCACGGGTATAGACTTCTGGTGCTATGGGCTACGGTGGTTCCTTTAATCTTTTCATCCCATGATTTGTTCAATAGAGCCAGTCTTATGGGTTTCCTTGTGGAAGTAATGGGCGAACAAAGGTTGACCATATTGCCATATAATAAAAAATAGGATTTTGTGGAGAAACCATATTGTGTAAACGGACCAGCATTGAGGCGATGGACTTTTGAGCTTTTTGGTCTCAGTTGCTATGGAAACTTTGAATTTGATGCACACATGGCCAAGCGCTTAAGTTTCAAGTGAAAATCGCTGCTTTGGCCGTGGAACTAGAGGAAAACCGGGACACTTTGGACAAACTGGGACAAATCGATTGTTTTTGATAACTCTAGTTGGACAGAGGGCTGGGTAAACTGTCATGCCTGGTCACCATCGGCGGACAACATTTCCAGCACCACTAAAGCAGGGACATTTTGAGGGTGATCAACAGGCCTATCTGTGGTTACTTGGGTTAGACCTAAATTAGTGCACAATTAGTCCCAGTTTAGTCCATTTAGGTTTTCCTCTTCGGTCCTGGTTTATATACATGGAGTTCTACGTTTTTAGTAATGACTCTTGGTGCAAAACAACCCTGCTTCAAGTCACGCTCTTTGGCCGCCATTTCTTTGACACTAAGCAGCTTTACTTCTTAGACACTATTTACACTTTTCCATTGCTTGGTTAAGAAGAGAAATTGTGAAGTTCAGGCCGGGGCTACACAAAGCTGCTGCTGTCATAGGCCATCAGATTGCAATAAGGCATAACCCAGCGCTGGGTGGGCGAGGGAAGCCGCTGTTTTTCAGCGATTTCCATTTATAGACTGCACCAACGAGCCCCCAGGGAGCACAGCCATGACTCATGTCTCTAGTGCTTCTGGTCCAGACTGCACCCCCCCCACACACTTCACCCTCCACCTCTCTCTCTCTCCTCCGCATCATCTAGCACAAAGTCACATTTTTCTGTTGTTTTTGTTATGCTTTGTTATCTATCTATTTAAATCTCAAAATACACATTCTTGTTTCATCCACGGTTCAGTTCATGATCATTTATGGTTGCACACACCTCCAAAGGGCCGGTTCAGATTTGTTTTGACTTGTTTAGATACATTATATTTTCTTGAAACCAATCCTCATCAACACCATACATACAGCATTCAAGTGGTTCAGTTCTGGATTTTTGTGTATGATTTATTTAGTAAAATAGGAGATGATTTACATACGGCCGACTGGGAAACGCCATACCTGGGGTTGCAATATGGGACGCAACTAATCATACGGGATGCACCCACGACTCTGTATCAGTCAGCTATCAGCGTGAGATTGATTGGTATTATATGACTTCCCTCAATATGGCGACCTCCAGCTGCAGCCACTTACCACGTGTCTGCAAAAGACCGATGGATGTGTCCTAGTTTAGTCTGGGCCTGTTTTAGTCCTGGTTCCCACTGCAACAACACAATCCCCCCCTCCCACCATCCTTCCATGGCGCTGCCTTTCCGCTGTTACATATTAATCTCGAGATTTTTTATCATCCCCAATTCCCTAAACACAAATTCTCATTCAGATAACGCCGCGGCGCAAAGAGAGGAGCCAGTGGGAGGCGTCGAGGTCAGGCAGCGATGATGAAAGAGCTCTAAGCCGCGCCGCTGAATCATCCCTGTGTGTATAACCGCTACAGTAGCGACGGCAGCCATTTCCCAGAACTGTTGTGGTGGACAGGACGTGTCAATATGGGAGACAGGAGGAGGGGGAGGAGAGTGGGTGAGAGAGAGAGATTACTAAAGGAGATAGACCAGAGAGAGAGAGAGGGGGGGGGGGGGGAGAACGGGGTTGTGTCTCATGTCCACGTCTGCCTCTCCTATAGCTCACCAAGCTGCAGGCATTTCACAGTCACGTGGTGCCCCCTCCTCCCTCCCTCCGCTCTGTGTTTGGGTTTATTCCAGTCACGACCCGACCCCCCCCCCCCTCCCGCAACCCCCTTCCCTCCCTCCACGCTGCCCCGCCCCCTGTGCTCTGTCAGGTCACCCGCCTTGTTTGTTCAGATGGAACACAAGAGGAAATGAAAGCCTGCGCTGCACAGTTAACCCTTCCCTGCCACTCGGATGCTGCATTGTAGTGATGCGCGGTGCATTCCTTCTGCTTTTGTCGCGCACAACAGTAACTATGGTAAACAGGGAAATAGATCATTCATGAAAAAGTACACGACCGCATCTAAAGAGGAACTTGGGGTTAAAAGTATTATTTTTTATTTTTTATTGACATTTAGTTTCATTTTAGACCACATTTCCTAGTGCAACGTTTTGACAAAATTGAAAGTCATTGACAGTTATAGTATGCTGTTCAATAGCGTCTTTCACATGGCTAAAAATAGACCGCCGCAAAGCATCATGGGGTATAGAGCGAGCCAAATAAGCACTCATTTTGCACGGGTGGCTATTGTCTGAGTTGCTCCGATAGTCAATCTTCGAAGGTTTCTGCAACAAAACATACTCAAAGGGCAAGGAACTAATAGTAGGTGTAGGAAAGCGCCTTAGTTTGACTAGCAGTCCGCCTTTAAGTTGAAATAAGAAGGAAGTAAGCACTGCTGTTGGGCCTGTTGGGTGCAAATCGGACTCTAGATATCTAGACGGGTTGGTGGAAGGAAAATGTTTAACCCATCTCCAAAGCCCAGCAGGATTCGCAACAACATGACACAATTGGAAAGAGAATGGGCCAAAAAGTCAAAGAGGTGGCAATATTTATATGGACGAGCAAATAAAGGGTAGCACGTATATTTGTTCTCTGGATGGGAAAGGTCCGAGAGTGACAAGCCGATACGAGCAACGCTCTCAGATGTGGAGTTATGTGCAGCTGAGTTTTTTGCCTTTTTCTGCGAACTGCATTTGTGGTTTCTGTGTTCCACATTGTTTTTCTGGAGACTTTTGAACGTCTTTGCCGTGTTTTGTGGAGGTTTGGTGGATTTGTTAAAGGGGGGGTATTATGTAAAATTGACTTTTTCAAGCTTATATCATGTATTATGTCATTCCCTCATTAAACACATGGAGTGTTGCCTTGGCTCATTCACATATTTTTGAGTAATCAGTAAAAACTTAGACGGCAGCCATTTTAGGTGTAGCTATGCCTCAGTCCTCCTAGGAACGCCCCCACCTCCTGGAGACGCCTCTGGACTTTCGTCACCAGCCAAGCCACCAACCACTGCTCCTCAGCTCAGCAGAGCCCCCTCCCCGCACAGTGTTGTTGTTTAGATGCCACAGCAGTGTGCTGAAGGGGGCGTGTCGGAAAGCTTCTTAAAGAGACAGAGGCCTATTTCAAGACGTTCAGTACAGCCATTTTGAGAGAGCAGTTTTATTCAAGGCAGTTATTTTAATTTACTGCATATACAGACCAACAGAAGGTTACGTCATCATTGTAGTATGCTATAGACTGGTGCTATGTGATTGAAAAAGCATAATACCCCCTTTAACTTTGAGAGTCTAAAATGGTCCTGAAGAAAGCAGCTTTTTAAAGGTAAACAAAATGCTAGCTTATCAACTAAACCCATTTGAGACCAACACATTTCTTCTTCTGAGACACCAAGAGTCCCCACAGCTGCAGCACAGTCGAGGCGTCACAAGAGGAGCTACAGGAAACAAGGGACAAACGAGAGATGGTGAAAGACTGTTGTGGAGCGGAGGGAGCAGAGGGAGGAAGAGGAAGGAGGAGGTGGAGCTGACCAGTGCAGGACACCACGCTCTGAAACAGGGACAAACCCAGGAGGCGCGGCACCATTTCAGAGATCAGACAGAGGGCAGCCAGCCAGGTTTCTTCCGAGTGCTACAGTTTCCCCGACCTCCAAAGTCATGCGGGTCAGGTTGACACAGTGGTAGCGGCGGCTCAGAACGTCTCAACCAAACAGCATACCCACCCAAACAAAGGGTGAAAAACTAAACCTGTTCGTGAAACCTCTCAGTCGTACTGGACTTTTCTCTGGTAGCAACTCCTCGTGCTACACCAGAAACAGAAGCCTTTTTTTTCCAGGTCAATACTTTAACACTTATTGAGCATGATGTAATACGCTGCTCATCTGCACAGACAGTTGGAGCGTATGGCCGATACATGTTGCAGCCAAGTATCCATTGTGTTTCCTTATAAACGGCAAGCTAAGTATTTCGGTCATTTTTTCCGCTATCTTTCCGTTGAGACAGATTGGCCCGTCGCTCTGCCTTGTGCAAAAACGCCACAGCTGCTGCACCGTTTTCCTGGAACAAGTCTCAAAGTCCGGAGACCTGTGTTTGAAATCCCACACGCTGCAGATAATCACTGTGCACCAATGACTTCACTGGAAAACTGCTGTGTCAGAGCGATGATGGAAACGCCGGATATTTCTGTCTGACTTTGTGCAAATGTGACATGACGAGTGGTATAGTAAAAATATAAAATAAATTAAAGCCTGACAACGCCATCCAGTGTGAACTGGAAAAAATGTGCTTTAAGGCACACAGGTTCGACCCATAAGGACAGAGGCAGCATGTTCCTTTTACACAGTTAGTTTATTTCGATGGTTTACTTTATGTCTTTCTTTGGGATTTCATATTTCCTTTACACAGATCATCCGTTTACGTTACATTTAGTTGGGCTCACAAAATGCCCGGGAGCTGGTCAACAAAAAGGAAACACAAGGTCGAAAGCAAGACGAGAAACAAGACAGCAGCGTGGTTAGGTCCACCTAAATGTAAATAAGAAGGTAGTTAAGGAACCAGTCATGCAAAATAAAGGCAATCCACCAGGCAAGGCCAATCCTACCGTCGCACGCCCACATCTAGCCCTTCTCGGCCGGCTCGGTGCTTCGATAGCCCCCGAGTTCCGTCACAGGAGGGCCCCAGCAGACCCCGAGCCACCATGCACCGAGAGCGAGCAATGGACGCCATGGAGTGGTGCGCGTTGAGGCTCTCAACCACCCGTGACGCTAAAATTAGACCTGCATTAGCAGCTACACCAATATTAAGAATGAACGAACGAACAAATAGCTACCTGGACCCATGAAACAGCACACACAACCCTGGGCGCAGCCCAACCAGGCCGGAAGACGCCAGTGAGGGAGACAGAGGAAGTGCGTGTGAAAGAGGGTGGCTTTTATACTAAACTATTAGAGCGGTGGCGCCATCTGCTGACGGTTTCGATATTTAAAAGCTTATATTTAAAATACAGTTACTAAAAACTGGTATTGCCACATGTACCCCCCCAAACTGCATCGGCGTCCCGACGATGAACATTCACACAGTAGCGCTACACAACATACAGAAGACGGAAAGGGCTATGAGACTTACGCTTTCCGAATTTTAAAACCAAAGGACACCATTGGACCAGTGTCCGGAATGACGCGGGCCACGGCAACATTTCACCGGACGTCGCAACAATAAAACCCACTCTACCCCACCTGACCCACCGGTCGACGTTGCGAGGGGCCTTGACGGCTACGAGTTGGGGAACATTTAGATTAAAAGCTTGGCCTCTACACGAGCTGTACACGGCTTCCCACGTATATGCAACGGCTGCCTTCGGGCTATCGGTAGTAGAGGCACACACATCTCACACCTACCTACCGCTACAAGGGGTATGAGCCCCAGAGATGCCAGGTACAGCTATAACACGAGGCCAAGGAGGTGCTGTGTCTATCCCTGCTAGCGTCCTACGCTGCTACAGCTGCTGTCTTGCTTCTGAACACAAAATACATCACGTTATTGGAACAAAATCCACAGACAAAGTTCACAGGGTTCTCAAACATAAACGGTTCTCAAAATAAAGAGGGTTCTCACAAAATGAACCACACTCCATACAAAAACAAAAGCAGCACCCTTAGTAGCTTTAGCGAAATTTTCAGGTGCAACTTACACAAAACAATGCTTCAGTTCCAGTTGTCCTATATTGCCATATAAATTAAATGCACAGCAAAATAAAGAAAAAGCACACAAGAAAATAATGCTAAACAAAACATGCAAAAGTACAAAATAATATGGACAAATAGGGCTGGTGAAACACGTTTTTAGCAGCCAACACACAATTCCACAAAAACGAATTTAGCTGTTACTTTTGTTAACACTGGTTTTACTGAAAGGAACATGGCTTGTCCAAATGATGCTGCCGACATTCGCCAAGTGTGACATGACGAGTGGTATAGTAAAAAATATAAAATAAATTAAAGCCTGACAACGCCATCCAGTGTGAACTGGAAAAATGTGCTTTAAGGCACACAGGTTCGACCCATAAGGACAGAGGCAGCATGTTCCTTTTACACAGTTTAGTTTATTTCGATGGTTTACTTTTATGTCTTTCTTTGGGATTTCATATTTCCTTTACACAGATCATCCGTTTACGTTACATTTAGTTGGGCTCACAAAATGCCCGGGAGCTGGTCAACAAAAAGGAAACACAAGGTCGAAAGCAAGACGAGAAACAAGACAGCAGCGTGGTTAGGTCCACCTAAATGTAAATAAGAAGGTAGTTAAGGAACCAGTCATGCAAAATAAAGGCAATCCACCAGGCAAGGCCAATCCTACCGTCGCACGCCCACATCTAGCCCTTCTCGGCCGGCTCGGTGCTTCGATAGCCCCCGAGTTCCGTCACAGGAGGGCCCCAGCAGACCCCGAGCCACCATGCACCGAGAGCGAGCAATGGACGCCATGGAGTGGTGCGCGTTGAGGCTCTCAACCACCCGTGACGCTAAAATTAGACCTGCATTAGCAGCTACACCAATATTAAGAATGAACGAACGAACAAATAGCTACCTGGACCCATGAAACAGCACACACAACCCTGGGCGCAGCCCAACCAGGCCGGAAGACGCCAGTGAGGGAGACAGAGGAAGTGCGTGTGAAAGAGGGTGGGCTTTTATACTAAACTATTAGAGCGGTGGCGCCATCTGCTGACGGTTTCGATATTTAAAAAGCTTATATTTAAAATACAGTTACTAAAAACTGGTATTGCCACACAAATAATAGGTTCCTGTTCCTATACGGACCGAGCACTGCAAGTAACTGTCAAACTTTTCACAGTGCGTATCTCGGGAAATATTCAGTGTTTAGACTAAGTAAGGACATGATTATAAAGATTGGAAACAAGGACCGAACCAGGAAGGTGTAAACTGGAACCAAACCTTGTCTTAAAACTGGGGCTAAACCACATTATGCAGAAACAAACTATCTCTAAAGACATTAGCAATAAACCAAGTCTAAAGGTTGGAAAAAAAAGGACAAAACCTGGCCATTCGAGGTGTAAATCCGTCACATGAACAGCTTTTTACCAGCCATTTGCACTGTTATGTTTGCATTACATTCACATTCACCTCTGCTGTTGTATATTCAGAGTTCTGATTCTAAACAAGGGCTTAAATCAAAAACCTCATCCAAACCACATAGGACTAAACAAGGAGGACTGGAGTGAGGCCACACTATCTAAACCAGGATGAAAGAGTGTGAAAAGTCCGAAGTATGACTAAACAAAGCCTAAGGAGGTCTGGACAAATCCACCACTAAACCACAGCAGGAACCAAAGAACCAAATATGATCAAAATAAACTGCCTCTAAACCAGGGCAGACTCTTCAAGAAGCAGATGCCCGCTCATGGTAAACTGCACCAAGAACCACTGCAGTATAATGTATGTGCATGAACTGTATATCATCCTCCCCCCCCTGTGCCACGTTCTCGTTCCCGGCTGGTCTCTATGCGACTGGGGCTGGGAACAACATTGGACTCACCGCAGAAGCTGAATGGCCATTTGGGTAAAAGCTCTCTGCAATAATAAACAGCTTCTGGCAGCCGTGAGTTGTTTTCCTTGCTGCGTATTCAGTGCCAAAATACAGAATTAACTGCAATACCATTTAGTGCTGTGGAAAAACATGAGCCGTCCAAACCCACATACCTTTCGGAGGCTTTGCAAACGACTTGTAATCCCTCTGCAGCCCAGAAACACGTCGCACCGGGGCTCCTGCCAAAGAAATTACTGCGTGGTTACAGCGTTAATTTAAGGAAATTTTTCAGGGAGGCAAACGAGAAGTAATTGCTTAAATTGCACTGTGTTTTACTTTATCTCGACTTGGCCGCATCTGGCTATTGTGTGAGCTAACTCTGGAAGCCCGGAGATGTCTTTACATGGGGAAGATAAGCCGTAAGAAGCACACAAAAAAACAGATGTCACGGATTTTTACAAAGTTGGCGCGGGACTGCCTCATGCTTATTTTGAAGCTGGTCCAAAGATATTTTGGAATGATCCGGATGGGAGATTGAGTGAACTTTCTTACCCTCTCTCAGGAAAAGGAGATACAGAGATGCAGTAAATGCCAAAAACTGGAAAGCTTTGCAGTGAACTTTTATGAGGAGAGGGCTACACAGTTAACTTTTGAGCCTTATCTCAAGCCCGAGGGGTTTTCAGTGTTTTTGGGAAGAGATTTGTTTAAAGATAGCGACATGCAACTTGGGACTCACAAGAACGAAACAAAGAATGAAAGTAAACAAATAAAATAAGGATGAAAACGAGACACAATATAAGAGAATGCTTAAGGATCTGTATCTTGCTATTTTAGCCATTCCAAAGTAAACTATAGGCATTTATATGATATATTGTACCTCTATCACTATGGAGTATTTTCTGGGGGCATTTTTCAAACCTGGAAGACAAGACGCTTTGATTCAGATAACTCCGCCCCTCTCTCCGCTCATTCCACATTTACAGTATTATAAATATAAATATGAGGAAATAGCATAACAACATGGTTAAAAGCTCCAAAAAGTCGATTTTGCATGATATAGCTCCTTTAAAGTTGTGCGACCATCGAAGTAGGATAAAAAGCCTTCGATGTTATACTGGGCGACAGTGGTGTAGTTGGTAGAGCGGGTCGTCCCATGATTGGAAGGTTGTGCACACTGTCGTGTCCTTGGGCAAGATATTTTACCCAGCTTGCCTCCAGTGTCTATGTACATTGGTGTATGAAAGAGAGTGTGAATGGTGTGAGTGGTTCCTTGATGTAGGAAATTGAGACCATTTACCAATATTGCATTTCAACCTGAAAAGACTCAGAGACCGAATGTGTTAGGAAGTTTTATTGAACATGAATCATGATTTGGGCTCAGACCCCGGCGGAAGATTGCATTAACGATATGGAATACATGGCGATTATGGATGATAGCCAGAATCTTACCCCGGAACCCGGACACTGGTGGTGGTTGGATGAGACCCGGGACAGTCGGTCGACACGACGAGCAGAGCCGAGGAGAGGCCAGACGGAGGAGGGGCGGAGGAGGGTTGCAGCACGGCTTAAGAAGGGGATCCTGGGCGATGGATGGCTGGCTGACTCGAAGGTGCAGCTGGAGATGGGGCCGTGATTGGATGATTGGATTAATGAAGGCTGCTGGTAGGTCTTCCAGGTTGAATTTGTGCTGAAGCTTCATATCACAGCTGGTCGTGTCAAGATTATAGAATATGGTTTGGTAACCTCTTCCATTATATAAATTAAATGCATGTGCCAGGCCACTAGTGGAAGCACCTTGACCTTGACTTGACAATAAAACAAAATATACCTCTTGTGTTCTTAATTTCTTTTTTTCCTTCTCACTTTTACAGGACATTTTACACCTATCTGTTGAATTCATGTGATAAAAGTTGGGCTGCTACACCTTTTGTCTCTCTTTAAGCAGCTTTCAAGCATTTCCTCGGGTGAAACCAACATTTGGCAGTGCTGTTTACTAGATTGAATATGATACTTCATTCTTAATAGAAATCCCTTTTTTAAATCTTAAATCTCTAGTCTAGTCTGAGAGAGAATGGGTCCAGAGCATCATTGACAATCAGGAATTTACAGGAAATGAGTACACCTTAACCTCAACCTTCAGTCTGTGGGTTTTGGGGCAGTTTTTGAGAGGCTTTGGGTGAGTTTGGCTCCCGATACCTACAACTCTAGCTTTTCCAACCCTCCAGATATAAAGGAGAAAATAAAAGTACACAAAAGATAATAATGAATTGAAAATCAAGTAGCACAATCTCCTTGGTCCAAAGCCAGAAATGAAATCAAATTGTATTTTGGGTTTCATTCCAACCTTGTCCCTGACTCAGTACGCATCACTTGTCCTTTAATGATACAAACATAATCATTTTCCCCCGGTCGCTCATTTATCTTTGACCCGTGTGAGCACAACTTGTACAAACACACTGAAGGTTAGCCGTTCTGCTGACTGCATGGCCGTGGCGTGCTAGCCTTGTGTTGACATGCCATCATCTCTACTTGGACCCTGTGACCACACTGTATGCTGCTTTCTTGGAATCGCCGGGAACATTGCGCTATTTTCCCTGGCAGCGAGCCACGTTAAACACTCTCGTCACAGAGCGTGTTTTGTAATCGAGTGGAATCAACAGTAAACATTAACGCAGGAGGGCAGGGCGCTATAGGAGATCTCGTATTGGTGACAGCATGTCCCTCTTTTGGTGCTGCCATGTAGGCATCAGTCCCCTTATCCCAGTGGTTCTCAATATTTTTTCCCCCATGAAGCCTCCTCTGTTTGTGCCAAGGACAGGCATGATATCCCCAGTCCAGTTTTCTGCACCGGTACTCATTTTCCAATCATCTTTTACTGTTTCATTTACTCAAGTACAGGATAAAGGGACGGTTGAAGCTCCACCCACTTGGCGCTCGAGGCCGGGACGTCACAGTGGCAGAGAGCACATGAGTTGGATAATATATAGAAGCTGAATAAGCAACGTGGCCCTCTCTCACGCTCATGCAGTTTGGAGTGGAAATACCATTGTGAGTGTATAAACAGGGGGCTGTAAAACATGAGTGCAGTGTTTTCCAACGGCTACAGTAGGGCTGTTATGTGCTAAGGGCTCTGTTCCTTTCTCCTGCTTACATAAGGATCATGAGCTGAATGTGATGCATGTAGTTTTGTGCTTAGGCATTTTTACTGTGAAGGTTTCCAAAGTGGTTTGCTTCAGGGGCAAAATGTGCCTTTTCATTTGACTGTCATTCAAAGGCTTGACGAACCACATTATCAACTTTAGTCAGCATTTTAAAGTTCCTTAACCTGTTATCTGCTAGCTTAGGGTTAGGTTTAACTTTCATCACATTTGCCGTCCCTAACTCTAAACGTGCCCGTGGAAGAGCGCGGTAGCTTCCAACTTCACCCCCCGTTTGGAGCTATAAGAATATACTGGGAGAGGCCAAACAACATCTTTGGTCTTTTTGCGTGACTGAGGGCACACAAAAAGACCAGACAGGTACGCATCAACTCGTCTAAGCTCGGGTAAGAACATATCTCAGTATGTAAAAACGGTGGCTTGTTCCTTTACGTACATTTTGTGACATTTATAATATAAAGGTAAAAAAACAAAAAAAGAAACACAAACTTTTTTCTTTTTTTTTTGCAGAAAGGCACGTTGTGGTTTATCAATGAAACTGTACTGCAATCCAGTCCTGAGCATTACTTTGAGCCTAAAAGTGGACGTGTGGTAAAATAACCTGTTGTTTCAGTAAAATCACTGGTTGTATTTTGGCGCCTAAAGGGTAAAAATAAAATACAAACTTACATTTTGGATACATCTCTGCTGTGCCATTTTGGACCTCACACCACCACAGAAAAGGTTGTTAGACTGTGGTGTCATGACACTCACTTGAGCTAGCAATGTTTCGGTAAAAGCAGAGAGTAATATAGATAAAAATAAGATGGTCAGCTCCGGTTTACAAGGAAAAAAAACATTAAAAAAAACATAAATGTGACGAAATAGAGAAATCAGAAACAATAAAACGTCCAGATTTTCAAGAAAGAAGAAACACTATGACATCATGTTTGGCTATGGCCGTGACACTTTGGCCCCCAGTAATACATCATGTTATTTATCATCTGCAGAGCTGGTGGCAGGAGCACAGACTCTAAATCACAGCAGTCAAATGTTGAAGTTAATTGGGGCGCCATTTGTCACAAAATCAATAGTGCAATAATCTACGGATGACCCCTCAGGAAAACGACATCATAAAAACCCAAAGACCAGATTGTAATGGGGATGTTTTCCCGGTCCGTTTTTCCACTGTATATTTCGGCCTCATTCCTGTTTGCGTTCATGCAGAGCCGTGGTCAATTATGGTTAAATCTGGCGTTGTGTCCAAAAAGTTGAGCGAGGAATGCAGCAGTCAGTGGCTGCAGCATTCCTCCAGCAGTCGAACCATTAAGTGCAACAAAATTACACACTTTGAGACACATTCCACAGCTTTATTTACAACCAAACTAGTTTTGCTCTGACAGGCTGGAGCTAAATTACCGACATACTTTCTACCGCAGTTGAAACGGGGACACGCACGACAGAAAATTGCAGGAATTTTTCGAGTAACACAATTATAACTGTGACTTGTGGAGCATCACAAACGTTTCATTCTATACCACAGCAACCGATGTTAAGCAGCTGCCACAACGAGCTAGAAGCTGTTTCTACTGGGAGATTTAGGGTTTGGAAACATGTCGTGATTGGTGTGATCATTTACCGCATATACCTGTACAATACTGATATGGTTGTGACTGTACTGGGTTGTTTAAAATAAAAAATGTTTTGCTTTTCATCTAAGAGGTTTTACCCCTTACCTGAGCGCATTTTTGCCATTTTGGCTTTACCCAAATCTAAAAGCTTGTAGTATCATCTCATTTGAAAGCCAAGTCGTCTTCTTCCTCTTCTCTTCCTCTTCCTCTTCCTCTTCTTCTTCTTCTTCTTCTTCTTCTTCTTCTTCTTCTTCTTCTTCTTCTTCCAAATTTTTGCTTTTAGATTTGGGCAAACTGGAGAAAATGTGCTCTGTTCATGTGGGGGTTAATTGAATTGAATTCAGTTTTCAGGCCAGGGGACAAAAGGCGAACTAACAACCCAGCCAAAAATGACTACATTTGAAAAACCTTTGCACATTATTGATGGATAGAACATAGTCTCCTTGAGGTTGTCATATACATGATTTTTTTTATTTACATGACTTGCTTTTGTATAAGTTATTATAAGTTGATATCGATAGAGCTTAAAAAGTATGTGTACTGGCACATTTGATTATATTTGAATATGCATTGTTTCTCCAGTTGCATTTGACCCATTCTTCAACCTGTCAGGATCAGTGAGTGGTGACAGTGCAGCACTCATGGACCATATTAAATTGTTTTGGACCAGAATTTTATTTAAGAGAAACTCGTCTTGAGTTAACTTAAACCCCATCCAGTCTGGAAATCGAACTTTGCACCTTCTGCTGTGAAGGAGCTGACAACTTACGCATAAATGCACTAATAAACCAAAGAAACCTTAAAGGAATATTTGTATTATTTATTGACCTTTATTTGAATAGGCCACCGTTTTTCCATACAGAGATATGTTCTTACCTGAGCCTAGACGAGTTGATGCATAGCTGTAACAACCAAAGATGTTGTTAGCATTTAGCCTCTCGCCTCTTGTATTACTATACTTGGACTGTGTAACTACTCACGTAACCGTAAATAGGGGAAACGTGGAAGTGCTTGGTCGCTTCTAACTTCACCCCCGTTTGGCCCCATAGAGGAGAGGAGGAGAGGCTAAATGCTAACAACATCTTTGGTCTTTTTGCGTGACTGAGCGCACGCACAAAGACCAGACAGGTACGCATCAACTCGTCTAAGCTCAGGTAAGAACATATCTCAGTATGGAAAAACAGTGGCCTGTTCCTTTAACTATTAGTGTACACCTCCACAGACAACAAGGCTTGCCGTAACAAAACACTAAGCTTCCCTTTGTTTGAGTGACAGTGAAATCTTTCTGAAATAAAATGCTGGCATAGACACAAAGGCAAGGATTGGAAATGTGTGTGACTTTGGGGGGGGCGCCAGGAGCATCTCAACACCCACCCGCCTATAGGACCTGATATCTGCAACACACTGACTCTACACAGTTATACCTTGAAAATCCATCTTAGACAAAAAAAAAAAAAATGCCAAGGAGAAAGAGCGTGTATTTAAATGATGCAGGATGAGCGCCATGCAAAATTGATGCCTGTGCTCCCAAACACTTGAATTATATAAGTTCGCCTGCACACATAAATCTGTGAGTGTCTTTCGGCTCTGCACAGCTGGTGTTTAGAGATGAAGGGGAGTCTGTCTGTCGCCTGTATCTGGTAAAGGAGACGACTGGAATATTAATCGACTACACGCGCACAGAGGCGAAAAACAGCACAAGCAATGCCAGGGCTGATTTATGCGTCGATCAACAGGATGTGATAAAGCGCAGACACTTGATAGTAGAGGGATGAAAGCCGTAAAGAATCCAACTAATATCCCAGAGTGGTGAAAGTAGGTGAAAGAAGAAGTTCCTGTTCACTTTGGTAATTTCTTATTCTACTGATGCTCTAATTTTTTAAAGCACATAATCCATCTCTGGACCCATTCTGCTCTGCAGTAACATTCTTCACAGCGGATTTGCATAGATTTTGCTTGGAATGTGATCACTGACCTTCTGCTGTGTTTATATTATGCTGTACAGTATTATTATGACCCAACTAGGGATGAACATTGACAAAGACTTTTGAGACAAATTTCTTCTTATGAAACTCTGAAGAGGCACCAAGAGCCCCCACACCTGCAGCACAGTGGAGGCGTCACAAGAGGCGCAACAGGAAACAAAAAAGGGACAAACAAGGAGGTATCTGGGCAAGACTCACCGTTAAGCCACACACATCTTCTATCACTTCTCGTGTTCTGGCTAATGGACGTTTACTAGAGAATAAAACAGATGAACTGCTAATCTCTTCCCAGAAGATGGTGAAATACAGTTGCGGGTCAGTGTTGGCGTGCTCAATCGCAGATGCTCAGGAGTAACAACTGAACACTATTTCGTTGTACGGTTGTACAATGACAGATATAGCACTTACTTATTAGCTTTGGCTAAAATGTTGTAGCATGTAACATACTCACTATTCAAATAAACATAAATAAAAAAATCAAATAAATAGATTTTGCTAGCATGCTGTTGGATGATAGTTGGGGGACATAATTCAGTAATTTGCTGTATGGGAGTCAAATCTTCACAGTGTTTTGCTAATGCTGAATGGTAAAGATATACAATGAGCATTGTACACCTGAGATTTGCAGTTTGGTTTACACTTTTTAATTCACTGTCGCATGACTTTGATTTTCAAGTGAAGTGTGTTGTTTTGGGGGAAACCAGGACACCTGGGACAGTTCCTCTGTAAAACTGGGACAAATCTGGTCATCCTAATAAGTTTTTTGAAGAGGGCAGTCCAGGCCAATTCCAAATTCTGACCAGCACTGTCCTGCAATCCATACTATCTTTTCTTTACCAGACAACATTTCTAATTCTAAAAGATCTTCTTCCAGCTGTTGTTTGAATGACAGTATTCTTCTGTCTTGCACTGGCTGGTGCTGTAGTTGGACGTTGTTAATCTTGATCTCCATTTCACGAGCTGTGGTGGAACATTGTTACTGACCTGGAGAATGTTTTTATGCCTTATTTGTTTATCTACTCCATACCCCCACGTCACACTGCACCATACAACTTGTCCCACTTTTACAACAAGATGTGTGTTGGCGTTGGCAACATCTTGGGCGAGACTCTTAATCACCCACCTTTGTATAACTACGGTGTGTGCGTGAGAGATTATTGGGGTGAACAAATAATTGTATCCACGATTCCGCTACTCAGTCAGCCTATAACAGTGGCTATACTGTATGTACCTCACCACAACCGAGAGTGGGAGGTGAATGAATAATGGGCCACTGTAGCACTTATGAAGCCTGTCAAGTGCCGTACAAATCAAAGCCATTGTTATTATTATTATTACAGTCTCCTGACAGCCAGATGGTTCAAGGTTTTATTTCCAAACTATGTGGACCTGTGTGACCTCCCATATGTCCGGGAGGGTTTCCTCAGTTTTTCCCCAACAAGTTGAAACATTTACCATTTACAACCTGAAGCTTAAGAATCAACAAGTCTGGGTGAAAATATGGTATCAAACATGCTCGCTAATGTACATAATGTGAGTAATTACTTGTAAATGTAAATAAATCGTGCCCAAGGGGAAGAACGATGTTGAGCACATGTGAGAGAGCCATACAGGGAAATGAGATGTTTATTTCGAACAAGCCCATTAATAAAGCGCTTTGTGTTGCCACTCGAGATCCATCGGAGTGTGTTTGCCATGGCAACCGCCTCCTGATTTGGCCTCCTCCTCACTCACTAGCGAGTAACAACTAACCCAGAAATAACAAAAGGAATCCATTAGTGCACAGCCAAATGAACACGTCCATGTATTTAGAGGTGGGTGGACTCATTAAAAAACAATGCTTATTGAAAATGCATAATTGTAATTTCTTAAACCAGCTTTTGAGATTTAAATAGTTTGTAAGGAAAGACACATGTGAGTAAAGTCTCCTCTGGTACGCGTCCCCGCTGGCAGCAGGGGGAATTAAGCATGGTAAAAGCAAAATAACAGTTACAAATTGTAGCCAACGGCATAGTAACAAATCAGTGGTGCAGTAATGAGCGCAGTTTGACTAGAACTGGTCAGAACAGGTTCGCTTTAGGGCTTTAGAAATGTGGAGAACACGGTATCTAACGTTAACAAAAAGCAAAACAAAATCCAACAGATACAAATGGAGATGTTTTTGCAGTAGTAGAACAAAGCACCAAATTAAACAGGATAACTCAAGTCTGTGTGACATACCACTCCTGGCAATAAGATTAAAAACGATAATTTTGCATGATGTGTCGCCTTTAACATCAAACGTGTCTAAATTAGTTGCATTACTGAATGAATGTGTCTACTTGGCGTCCCCTCCGATCAGGGAGTTGGGGTTAGGTTTAGGGTCAGTGGTTCGGGTTATGATTAGGGTTGGGAACTAGAAGGTCTTGGCTTTCAAATGAGGTATCACACTGGCATATGGGCTGTAAGCTCCCTAGTCAATATGCTTTGAGATATGAACATGCATAACTGCTAACCCTAACCCTGATCCTAAACATAACCTTAAGCTGGCAGATAACAAGTTAAGAGGAGAAACATAAAGGAATATCTGAATGGCCATATTACACCCTGGCTTTTTAAGGCACCTCACTAAACAAGGCAAACAACAAAAATAATAAAACAATCACAACCAATATTTTTACAGTGGAAATGGGAATGACAATAATAATGGGTCGTGTTGACTATGTAATACTTAATATAACTAAATCAATGGTCAATTAATAGAATGGTGACTGGTGTTTATAAGTAATGATTGGATACGGTTATTATGTGAATGGGAAGAGGGAAAAGAAAAAGAAAAAAAGTACAAAATAAAAATAAATGTTTATATATATTGGTAAACTGCATACATTTCTATCTTTGTGTTATGTCTTTAGTTTAGTTTATTGTTTATTGAAACAGGGACAGTGTACAAACATTAGTCTTTACAAAAGAAGAGATGATTTGTACCAGATTTAGCAAAGTAGCTATTTCCATCTGCAGTCCCTGGACAGGTGAGTACAAAAAACATTACAATCTATAAATCTAATCTACAATAAAATCACTATATAAAATTCTTACTTTGGAAGTCTTGTAAACATCATGTGATTTTCTTCTTGTAAAATAGGAAGTGCTTTTCTTTAACGATGCTGATATACGTAAAGTTAATGCGAACAATTGTAATTGTGTAATTCAGGAATTTGTAATGTAAAGTGTTATATTGTATGAAAACACGAGATGTTGTATCACTGTATCCGGAATGTAAATTAATTTTGAATATGGGGTAGGTGGCACTTATAAGCTTTCTTGCTTCGGCCTCCTCCTTTTGAGTTTTTGTTACTTTATTTATTTTCTGCACTGCAATAATGTTAATGTAAATAATCACTCAAATAAATTCAATCAATCAGTCAATCAATGAATTGGAAAAAATATGTGCGGGTGGCTGTTATCTTGCCACATCCTCCTTCAACCTCTCCTCCACAGCTGCAGCAGAACCACCAGCCTCTTAGGTCTCGATCTCCTCCTCTCCACTACTTTATAGGCCCCTGGAATTTGACAAATCTAACAACTCACTTCGCACTACCAATGCCACAATTGCAGATAGGTACTGTATCACTTTCCATTTAAAGTTTGACAATGATCTTCAGAATCCACTCCAGTACGTTTATTTTTTACCGCGTGCACTGCCAGTTGTGGACGGCCAGCACAGGGGTCTCTCCTGGTCCGGGACTATTTGCAGCCAATGTCCATTTTGCAGCCTTGTAAGATGAGACAGGACATCGGACCCTGACCAGCTATAATGAATGGGATGTCACTTCTGCTTAACACTGCGAGCCTTGTCCCAGTGTGCAGGTCAGTGTATGTGTCTGCGTGAGCCTAAACAGGAAGGACATATCCAATCCCACGGAAAGGGGTCTACTGTCTGTGTTCCGTCTGGTGCGATATAACGCGATTTCTCCTCACAGCGAAATGGCGAAAAATACTTGGACATCTGGTCAATGATGGTTGGTTTTTAATCTAGACTAGGTAATTGCCCCGGAACAATGGCACACACGTCGGTGGATTGTGAATCGCTGCTGGCTTAGGAACAGGTGGACATGCATTTTTTATTAGATTTTTATGTTATTGTTTTTGTTTTGCGCTTTTGGATGTTTTTCAAGCCTCGCAGTTTCTCCACGACAGCTGCACGTGAAGGAGACAGGCGATTTGGTGCCAGCAAAACTCAATCCAAGCGGTTAGGGAGCATTTATAGGTTACTACACTCATGATGAAGGCGAACAGGTTCTGCACTTTGAGCCAGGCCTGTCTCTATGGCAACCTACTGTACACCTAATGAAAATACTATAGTTACGAGTCACAGTAGTGGTAGTTGTAACAGCAGAGGTACATGATCCCACACTACAATATAAAACTCAGATGAGATTGAAGTAGAAGTAAGTTGTAAGGTTACTACAGTTGTGTCAGGCCTGTAGGTGTTCCCATTTGACCGCATTGGCTGTGAGACGAAGTTTTTATCACATCAGCAGTGACTAGTTTCTGTTCTAAAATACTGTTATATCCAAATTGTAGCCCCAAGCAAAAAAAATGTAGTCGGGGATTTTATTAGCAGCTATTGTGAAGACTACCCTGCTCAGATGAACTTGCAGTAGTGAGTAGGTTGGCAGTATTGGCCGATCTAATGCCAATAAAAGGCCGATATCTCCGGAACCGAAAATGATAGAGACTTCCAGTTTTTTGCATTGGAAAGAGCACAATCAGAGCCCACAACTCCCTAGGCCTCAGGGTAACTGAGAAAGATTGGAAAGAAAATTGGTCGCAAGTTTGTGCGCTTCATCGTATTTTATATACTTTATATACTATAGCAGATCGTTGCTTATAATTTCGGAATCACATTTTTTTGGAATCTGTTGATTTTTGTCTTTAAAATGAAAAAGTACCTACAAAACAGGAATGTTTTTAATAAATCTTCCCTCTTTCCATAATAAAGCGCCCCCTGTAGTCACAGTTCAACACTGACACATTAGAAGCATCATACACAGGATTATAGACAAGACATTTGAAAAAATCGGCCAAAAATATCGGCCAATGAAAATCCCTAAAAATTGGCCTCGGCCTTAGAAAAACCCATATAGGTCATCATCTATATCCGTGTAGCAGTACGTATTCGCAGTACTATCTGAGGGTTCCTTAGCACTTAGTACTGCACTTTGACAACCATACTAGGTCTTGTTATTTCTTGCATGAGTTTGCGGATGTGTAGGAGCTGCACTAAAGTGGAGGTTCTGACGCTCCGGTGGGTCGTGAGCACATGTGGGGTCCCGAAATGATGTAAAAGATATAAACAATAAAGAATATTGATAGAAAATGTATAATAATTCTCAAACAGAAACAGCATAGATTTGTCACTTTGTCACGCGAGAACAAAGTAAACAATGTACTAAACCAGATTTTAAACGACTCTTTCGCGTGGCCATGTTGGAGGTCTGAAGAGTTTGGGTCACCTCCTTTGGCACGCCAGTACGTTTTATTTTTTTGCAGGTGCGGCCTAAAGAACTTTAGGTGTGTGGCCGTGTTTTTAGACATTTTGTTATATTTATTTTGTGTGGAAGTTGTAGCAGTTGTTGTTATAGCAGAACAGCACCAATTTATGAATCTTTAAAGTTGCCTCTGCTTTAAGGTTGTTTATTCCCTTCCAGAGTCCAGGCCTGTTTCCATGGAAACCTTTCACAGATCTGGCAGCACCCGCGTTGGCATATCTCCTGCCTTTCTGCCTTCACGGGGCGGAGTTTGGCACCGTCCCCGGCAACCGCGGGCCCACAGGTGCCCCGGCCCGAGCAGCTGCCACCCCAGTCAAATAAAGAGGGGTCTGTTGTATCGCCCCACCAGTGCGAATGTCAATCTCCTCTCGCGCTTTTCGCTCCTCTGTCCCCTCTTTCTGCTTCTCTCTGCTTCTTTTTTTTGTGTGTCTCCCCCTCTTTGGCCTTTGATCAGGGATTGGGTTTAGCGGCGGGACGGCAGAGGCAGGAAGTGCTGCAGGAGGGGAGTGAGATGAGGGAGGTCGTGGCGGGGAGGGGGTCCTTGAGGGCATTTGGGTCGAGGCCAGGGCGGTCCACCAAAGTGCTCTGTGTTTCCTGGGACTGCGTCATCTCTGGCTCAGCTCTCATCATGGGCTATCTGTCAGACGGCCCGCCAGAGCACGGGGGGGGAGCGGGATGCGGCCCAAGGCACAATGAAATCATGTATTTATTCACAGTTCACAGAGGTGGCCTGTTTCAAAGCCTCAGGCAAGATCGCAGGACCTTTCAACTTTACTAACTTTACTGCGTGCCCCGATGGAGTCAGAGGATGTGCACGTGTCAGTGGTCGACGGCTACAGGCGATAAAATGCCAATATTTTTTGCACTTAAGAAACATAGATATATCTTGATAGCCTGACTAAAAGATGGACAATGGGAATAATCCTTGACAAATTAAAGGGTGGGTCAAATGGAGAGAACATATTGTCTTTCCAATATGGTTTATCTTTAACCTCTTAACCCCCACCTGAATCGAGGACATTAATTTTTCTCCAGTTTGGCTTTACCCAAATCGAAAAGCATCTGGAAAAAAGTGTCAAAATAATAAGGATGAAAATGCAACAAAAATGTGAGAAAAAAGCGACAAATTAATGCCGAAAAAGTGATAAAAACGTGACGAAAACACGACATGAAAAGCAACGATAAAAGTGACGAAGAAGCCACAAAAAGCTACAAAACGTGACAAAACGCAGCAAAACAGTGACAAAAGAAGCAACAAAGGGTGACGAATGCATGCCAGAAAGGCAACAATAACGCAACAAAAAAGTGAGAGAAGAATGACAAGCGCAACAAAAACATGACGAAAAAACGTGAAAAAAAAAAAAAAACTGGCAACAACGCAACAAAAAGTTAGGATCGCTTTTGAAGGCCTTAAAGGGACTATAAGGAGTTAAATAATGTTCCCTACTTGTTCCAGCAATGTCTTAAAGCAGTACTAAGTAACTCTTGCTCCTAGAGGCCATAAGCGCAACTGCAGGTGTCTTAGCAAGTTACGATTTTTTAACTTATTAAATGTCTTGGAGAGTAAATACTACGCTGACAGAAAAGGTGAAGGGAGAGAGGGGTGTTGTGCATCCAGTTATACAATGGGATTTTTTTTTTCACTCAAACTTGGCTGTAAATACTGTTTAAAGTGGCGCTAGCCCGCAGTTAGCTTTGCCCGTTAGCCTGTTAGCTTCTTCTCCGTGATTCCATTAGTGTGTATTGCTTGCTCCGCCCCGGTGGCAGTCAAGTTGCAAGCATGGTTTTCTGATCAGAGACACCAGTGGGAGATGAAAGACCCTCCAATCATCCCATTAACACTTGTATTACCCCACATGGACTACGGAAAGGATTTATTAAGGTAAACACGTTACTTAGTACTGCTTTAATGTGTAGAATGAGCCCAGACCTATCACCACAACTGCCTCTAAGTAAGAGGTAGGTAAGAGATTAACTACATGTTTACTTTTGGTCATCTTAGCCACGGATAACGACGTGATGAATATTGAATACTTCACTTGTGTCTTTCAAAACTCCTACATCAAAATGCAGCACAATATGCGTAATACTGAAACCACTTTACCCCTCTGTTCACACTCTACGAAAGGGTCTTTTTCTCGTCATGCCTCTGGGCTTTGGTCTCCTCTTCTCTAAAGCGATTAGCCCGTCAGGCTGTGAGTGAGCTACAGTCTGGGAGCTTCAGATACGAGGCGCTGGAGTCCCTTGAACAAACCCAAGGACGATCCCGTTTCATTGTCACTGTCGGTTCGAAACTGCCGCGCTGCCGTGTTTGTGTTGTTTACATGAAGCGCAGCCTGCAGTGCCCAGCAGCTCCTCAGGCCAAACACAGGCAGCGAGCCATTAAAATTACATGTCTCTTCTCCTCAGACTTGTTCAAAGCACCAAACTTGTTCAAGGAATTGTGTATGAGTTATGCAGCGCTCGTTCCTTCACATGGGTGCAGCTAACTTAGTAGTAGTAGCTATACAAGTAGTGATAGTGCAGTTGTGATAGTTGATCAAGTACAAACACTTCTATGCTCATGATCCTGAAGTATTAGGATGCTGAGTGGTAGCAGGCCTTTACGACTATGTACACTTTATTGCCTTACTTTTGCTTGCTTCAATTCCCTTCATGTTTTGTAGGAATCTAGATAGAAATAATTTGGTCTCCTTGGATCATGGGGACTTTCTGTTATCAGTTTTCCTCATGCCTCCTCCCTCTTCATCCTGAAATGGTTTTCAAGGGATGAAACATTAGGGCCATTGCGAACCCTTTATAGGGCAAGTGACTATTTTTGGTAACTTCCGCACACTTTAAAATATGGCCTCCCTGCTGCACATCAGTAACGTAAAGAAGCATGTAGATCTCACTCATCCAATCAGAAGAGATCACCCTACATCACAGATCCCACTACTACTGTGGCATTTGACCATCAGCAGAGACCGGTCGCGCTCTAAACTTCCTGTTTTCTCTGAAGTCTGAGCCAAGGCGGAACCAATTCTGCAATTAGCAGAGCGCACCCATTCACCTGTGGTGTCATGCACAGGGAGCAACAGGGACACCACGGCAGTAAAACGCGGTTGTTGGGCACACATGTTTGTTTGCTACTGTAACATAATCTGCTGGAAAATACTCTACTTTAAAGATCTCATTGGGTTAAAACTGTAATAGAAAACCTAAATATTTATGCTAAAACGTGGTTAGAGTAAATTATATTACCCATACTTACCTGGCTGACCTGTATGTAATATTCGAGCTAAAGTCATGGATATTTATGTGCGAAATATTACTGACCTGTTATTGCAAATATTGATGTTGTCTTGCGCATGGTGTACATACTTACACTGGTGTCTTTGCTCTTTTGTATAAGATTTTCACCTACCACTATTTCTACTACTATTCATCAATAAATGAATCGAATGAAGTTGAGTCGAGTGGAATCCAGTTAAAATTCTCCAGAAGCGTTGCCCACCCTAGTCATTCATAGGAACCTGCACAGCTACACATAGACAGCTTGACAAGACCCAAGTCTGGCTAAATTCATGGTACATTTCTTTACATAACTTGAAAACTAACCATGGTAAGTTGATGAAACTCACACATTTTATTGGTGAATGATTTGCTAAGTGATGATATATGTGTTGATTTTGGAGAACGTAGGGAAATGAGTGAAATTACAGCATGAAAAAGGCAGGCACCGTATTTGATCACTTAGACCTAACGTTAATTAGTGTTGTCCATATTTAGACATGCCCGTTGCACCTATTATTCACACTTACAGTATTTTCTTGACAAAAGAACCAATAAACCCTAGGACTATGTTTATCTGTTGTTGTCTTTGTTGTCTTTGTTCATATTGTTTTGTCAAGACATACAGCAGCTAGTTACCAACAAAGTGACAGAATGTTAGATTTATATCATTTGATCCCATACTCTTTAAACCAGCACCGGCCATTCCAAAAATGTAACTTTTCTGGTGTTTGTTGAAGCCGCCAAAGTAGATTTCCTGCCCCATCTATCTTGGCAGCCAGCCTCTCGCTCGCTATACAAAACCCTACTGTACATGTTTATATGCACACACCCTCTCTTCCCCTGTGGGCTGTAATCAAGGCTGAGTAACTGTAGCATTGCATAATCCTTTGTTTTCTTCCCCCTCGCTCTCATTCCCCATACATCTACATCTAATTCACTCTCCCATCTCCCACAAAGAAAACAAACCCACCCACTCATGCTAATGTCCCACGCAGTGCTGCTTTTGGCCCCGTGGCGCTGACTGCTTCATGTTTTTTCGCCTACTCTCTCTCTCACTCTCTGAGATCACCAGCCTCTCTGTATGTGTGCGCCGCGGAATGACTCCCAGCTAAAACACAGCCAAGTCTGCCCTGCCCCCGTCAGACTGCAAAACGCTCGCATGTGTAATTTTTGGCCCCGAGGTTCAACGAAGAGAAAAAGTAACAGTTGGCGTGCATGTGTGGGGCGTCTGCTGGTGCCAGTGTGCAGAGGTGGAAAGGTATGTATGGCCAAGTGGGAGTGTTGTTGCTTCAAAATAATATTATTCAACGAGAGAAAAATATCCATCCAAACTATGATGTTGATAAAAAAAGACAGAACATACATGGGTAAAAGTAGTGATAGGTGTAGAATGCTGCTAAATACTGATTTCACTTTGTACTTTTCCACCTCCACTGGAACTTCAAATCAAAGAGCCATTCATCCATTCACACTCACTTTAAAGTATTCCCTAGCAAAAGTTTGATTAATGTCTAACTTATGAGTCTGCAACCAACTGAACTACTGTTGTTTTAATGGTTAGGACAATATAGACAAAACAATTAAATCTTTTTATGTTAAATATATACTTACGGTACGGTATCTATGTAGGGGTTGGTTATAAACATTACCTATCTGTATCCGCTGATATGAGGTAAACATATACTGATGACAGTTGCTATAGTGATTGATTCATTTGGTTTTTGAGACAAGATCTGTGGGCTAAAACCAGTTTTCTAATAATTAAAAGGACTTCTCTCTCTCTCTTTCAAAGTCCCAGCCATTAGAGCTAGCATAGAGGCTCAGTGACTGAAGTCTGTAGATCTGAGCTTGTCCATGAAGCTTATGAAACCAGGTTATGATTGTAGTACCACATCTTCATACTGTTAATAATAATGAATAGATAAATAGTACATACAAGTGAAAGTCGGAAAATTATCGTGCATTTATTTCTGTAATTCAACTTAAAATGTGGAACTAATATATGATAGACTCATTACATGCAAAGTAACATAATGTCAAGCCTTTGTTTGTTATAATTTTGATGATTATAACAGAAATTAATGCACTTTTTAACGATATTCTAATTTTCTGAGTTTCACCTGTAATTCAATTTCTTCACGAACGTTTTGAAACCCTTGCATAAACGTTTTGTGCGCTGCAAGATCCTCTAAATCTCATCTCCATCTGCGCAGCGCGTCCGTGTCCCGCCCTGTGCAGCTCTAGTGGCGGAGGGCAGGGGTCGTGTGGCGCATTATCCCAATATGGAAACAGCTCTTCCAGCTCCTCCACACAATGGCCCGGGCCACACTGATGTCTTTGTCCCGCGCCGACACAGGCCAGAGTCAGGGCAGAGAGGCGGCTTTCCGTCCAATTAACACAGGATTAGGCTTTTGTGAGCCACGCACCCACCTGACCCCATCACGTGTGCAAGGCCAAAGCTTAGTGGTTACTCTGCAAATGCATATACAATGTTGGGGCAATATTTTAAATGCAGATTCATATGGTAATAGGCTCGAGACGTATGCACACCCTGCTATTTGTGCCAATGTTAATATGTTGTTTGACACTGTTTCTCACCCTAGTTTAGTTTAGGTACAATTTGGATGTAAAACGTATCACTGTTTCAGGTTTGGGTAAACTCCTGTGTTGGTAAATGACTCACGCTCTGTCCGCGATTAACCCCGACTAAAGCCCATAGTTGTTGGGATTAGGTATGACCTCTGACGGCATTACTCAGGACAAGTTGTACGAGTGAATGAGTCATCCAATTAAGTGTGTATGGCAGAAGGTCATGAGTTCAATGCCCCACTGACCAGCAATGCCCTCCATGCTCCAAGCTGATCTCTGTACCTATGTAAGTATTCAAGAGAACGATTTTTATTTGAGCTAGTGCTGTGTTTTCATACTTCCGCACGTTTTGACTACTTTCTCTAATCTCAGAAAATGTACACAATCTTATTCATAAAAGATACAGAAATGTGATTAAATTGATTGTGCTTCATTTGGCACCATAGATCCACATTGTGAACACGACATTTGTGAAAGAAAACAGACCATGTGCCTGCTGTGTGTCAAGATACAGCACATTGTATTCCAGCATGACTCAGGTAGTTAAATTAGCACAGTGTTAGCTTTGGTTTAGACCAGTTTGCAAGTACCCCGTTAACATGCGGATTTCTATGGTAACGCTGAACATTTAATCATCTACAATAATACCTATTTCTCCATCCACAGGGCATCCAGTGTGAGTTTCTATGACCATCTTGATGAATTTGTGATGGCGAGCCCAGGAGATGAAAAGCCCAAAAGAAAAATGTCAAAGAATGTCAAGGTTCAAAACACTCTTTTTTTTTGTGCGGCAATGAAAAGCAATGAATCTGCAGTATTCAAAATAGAAAGGTCACCGCCTGGAATTGATTGAAGTTACTCTGCTGGCATAAACATAAAACGCCCTGAAGGTTATATTCTGTCTCCATTGGGTAATATGAAAAATGTTGCAAGCCCCATCTGCCTCCTTCGCTCCAGCTGTTTTGAAACAATGGTGAGGCGGAGGATGTTGCTAGGAAGAGGTGGGAAGCACATGAAAGGATGGCAACACAACACAAGGAGAACGAGTCAAGAAGATGGAGGAGGGACTGACTGCAAAAAGAAAAGAAAAACAATCTTGTTATGCAACGGGTTTCTATGGCTATCGCATCTGTTAGAAATGGCCTCTATAAAAAAAGAGGGAGAAAAAAAAAAAGCGCTTCGCAATTAGTCGCTGGGTTGTCCTGAGGGTCCTGGGCTCTCCCCCAATCACAGCGCAGTGTCCTTGTCTCTTGCTGAGCCTGTTGCTAAGCAGATGATATGAGTCAGTCTGCAGTCACACTCGCTGATAGCATTACTCCATCTGATGTTTCCGGGAACAGACCAGCCGCCGCAGAGCAAATTAAACCAACATGGAGAGCTCGTGTGCCCTTCTGTGAGCACTTTGACTGGAGAGAAAAAAAGAAGTCTAGATGTAAACACTGTAAAATCAGCCTTGTAGTTTTTTAAGTTTGGTAATAGTTTTATTTTTAGTCATTTTATTGTATTTCTTTAAAACCTACATACAGAATAAATTAATAACTAAATAGCAAAATAGTTACTTTCGGCATGGATAGTTTAGGCATTATACAGTATTTCTGATATGTACTATTAGATATGAATAGTCATATTTAGATACAGCACAGGAATAGCATGGTTAGAGGATGGATAAAACAATGTACCTAACTGTAATAACAAGGTAATTATGTGGTATATGGAACAGGACGCAGCTACTTTGTTTCATTTCAGCATGATTAATCCTATTCCCACGTCTGCCAAATCTTTAAATTTTAGCTTGAAATTGACAGGAAATAGTTAATGTAATGAGTGTGTTGAACTTAAAATGTTAAGTTCAAATTGACAAAAAAGTAATACGTGATAAGTCTACTAAACTTTAAAACTACTTTGGATGAGTCCACTGAACTTGTAATTATAGGTTGCATATAACGTAAACATTTTAAAACATTAACTCAAATTTATGTCGTAACAAAGTTTGCATAAAAGTTTTGAGTTTACTGAACTTGTATGGGTTTACAGTGCAACCCAGGGTATAAAATGTAAATCACAAGGCAAAACAGGCAGTATTTTCTTGTTAATAATACAGAAACAGCCTGTGCTCTTACTGCTCTGGTAAAGCACAGCACATATTTCTTAATCATCTGGCCAATATTGTTGCTTGAAATAACACAATTGCCAATAGTGGAGCCAAATCTTAGCCAAAGAAGCAAATAAATTGTAAAAACGACTCCTTTTTTCAGTGTGTTTAGGGATGCGTACAAGGTCTTAGAAAAAGCTCAGGGTGTGGTGTCTAAATAGTGCTTCCTTTTGTGGTGGAGATTTTCATGTTTATGGGTCTGGCTCGGCTTCCGGCGTCTTTTCCGATAAGGACCACCCAACGGGGCTTCATCTGTGCAAATCTGTCAGAAGCCAAAGCAGCCTCAAAGCCCGTTTCAATCCAAAGCAGTTGTAATTGCTCAATGCTGTATATCAAAAGAAACCTGATCGCCAAGAATAGCATAAGCAGGATACGGTTTTCCTTGTTAACTGTGTTTATACGGTGCAGTGTTTGATAAATACAACATGGAGGTATGCGGCCCCTCAGGGTGTGCTGCGAAGAAACACAAAATACATCAAGTCCTGACAGCTGAGCAAAGCCTGAACGCTTTATCTACATTGTTAGGCTAATTGTTTATATAGTTCTCTGCAGAGGTTACTCTAAGCCGAAACTAGCGTGCAACTTGAGAGCGCAGACGATCGGATGTTGGGGTTGTACAATCGGGTCAGGCGGCATTAAAAAATGACGCCTCGTTGAAGCACTCAAGTTGTTTAAAATGGGGAAGCTGTGTCTCATTGTCGCAGTGGGCTAATGGCCCTCCGCCCCAGCGTGAACGGTGGAGTGGGATGCATTATTTAAGTGTAAACAGGCTGCAGACACAGGGGCCTGGCACTGGTGGGGCAGTATTGATTGTGGCAGGACAGAGGAGACATGCACACCTCTCCTAAGTGTCTGGGGCTTCTCACAATGCCCCACAAATCAACGTTTATTGCTGCAGCTCTGGATTCTCCGCAGTCAGCAGCCTATCAGCCAAAGCAGCTTAGCGCAGAATAGCCCGCGGCAGTCCCAGTGTGGGCCATAGCGCTATCAATTGATCACTCATCACCTCTCCCTATAAGAAACAAAAACAAGCCACTAAAAGACGAGAAACTGGGCTGTGTCACACGCTTTGCAACAGTGGAAAATAATCTGTCAGGTTTGTTTGGGAACAGTCCTCCGTCTGTTTAGGGGTTTGGAAACACTGAAAAGTAATAAGAAAAAGTTTGTGAAAGTGGTGGGATGAGACGTGGCCCCCCGGTGCCCCTCTCCTGCGCATTCCTCTCCCCTCAGCAGATCTGGCATGCCCCACAGGAGGCGCAGCACAGTAATCTGTTCAAAAGGGCGGATTTGAGCGGCCGCCAGGGCAGCCGGCCAACTATTTCTCATTTGGAGCTGGCCTAGAGATGACCCTCCCGAAAAACACAAAACGGCAGCGCCGAGTGAGGGAGCGCCTTGGCAACGCTGGAGCCCAAGGAAAACAGGGGAACCGCAGGCTCCTCTTCGAAACATCTGCACCGCCTTCCTGTGCAAAAAAAAACAGACTCATACAGTCTGCCGCTGCCCCAGGGACCCCACAAAAACTCAGGCCAGTGTTTCTTGTCTACATGTCCTTTTTTTCTCTTTGTCCATTTCCCTCTCTGTCGAACTATTACCGGCCCCCTCCGCAATGCCCCCACAGAGCCTTGGCCTCTCGCTGCAGCCCACCCTCAGCTGGGGAGGAGCTGGTCTGTTGTGCTCAATGATGGATGGACAGGAAAACTAAGAATCCAAATCCAGCATTCCTGGCTTTACAGTGGGCCGGGCAGAGGTCAGAAGAAGGAGGAATTCCTTAGTGGCTTTGTAATCACTGTATGTTTGACAGGATCCACTCGGCGCAGCCAGAGCTGTGGTCAGCTCCTCCAGAGTTCTTCATAATTATCTGGGTGTTTCTTACAAAAGTAGCAGAAAAAGAGCCTCCAGAAAAGTCAGAAAGTGAAGGAGTGGAAAGGACAGGACATGTGGAAGTGTTTGGAGCTAAAGCCTTTGAGTCGGACCAAAGACATCAAATTCCACATGCGGGCTTCAGATATCGTGTCTGTATGCAATGTTTACTGCCACATTCAGCCATTACTTGGCCACTGGGCCAATAAGACGCCCTTGTGGCCAGCTTTAGGGAGGAGGCAGGGACGAAAACAAAAGCGCCCTTATGTTTTCCCTCTCAAACCCGTCTCTCACCCCATACACAGACACAGGCTGCAGTAAAACTCACTCGCAGCTGCCAGATCCAGCAAGGCCTGCCTCCAATTATCCGCCCACCACACGCTGGAATCCCAGAGCCTCTGTCCGGCCGAGCGTTTGATGTTGCCACGCAACATTTGACAGAGAACAGGGCGGCTTTGAAAAGCACAGTGTAAATTCGCTGCCAAGTTTGACGTGAAGAGAGGGGCTGGCGCAAGGGAAACCAGGAAAATGCCACGAGATGGAAAGCAGCTGCTGAGGAGGAAACATGGCTTTAAATGGGCCTCTCTTCGGAGGAGGCCAGTGGTCAGCATTTATCTTGCACCAAACCCAAAGCACTGAGCCCTGGGCTGACAGAGAAAGCTGGGTCATGATCTGTGAACTGTTAGAGAGGAAAATAGGCTTCCATTGGAGCCTCATTGAAAACTAAACTGATGAATGATTGAACAAATATTGTTTTGGCAATGGGATCCTCATCATCACATTTACACAGAGGAAATCTGGGCCTCCTTCTGTGAATCACCCCTCACTAATGACCCTGAATGATGAGTGTAAAGTGAAACCAGCCCAGGAAGTCTCGGAGTAAATGAGGTCATCAGCACTGCTCTGTTTGGAGTCTTTCCCCATGACACTATCATACTCATCTGATTGACACCTGCAGGCCACACCTCCCACACACACAATGGCTCACAAGTACAGTAGAGCGGTTGCATTCTTTCCCACGATGACTGGAAGAAGCAGGTAAGACGAGCCGGATTAGTTACACTGCAAACAAACGCCACCGGGCTCCAACCAACCCCCACCTTGCACTGACCTCTCGGTCCTGTCAGTTTAGACTGTCACACTCTTAAAGACAAACTTCCCCCTTTTACAAAAATAAACCAATCAGCAAATTCATGGCGAGACTTGAATCAACCTCCATTTGATTACTTCTGACAAATCATAATTAATATTCCACAACCTAAATCGTTTGCGTAATCCTCCAGTTTGGTGTAGCCTGACCAAAACCTATGTCTCAGGATGGGCCCCTGGTGCTGCATCACTGTCCCCCACTGATTCTGACTGGCTTTGAAGGTTGGGTCTTTACCCTTAACCTGATTCAATGAGTTTAAATGTATCAAGTGCATGTTTGTTTTTTCAATCACTGGCAATTTGAACAGGAAGACTCTCAGACATTACTTATCCACCAGAGCAAATTTAAAAAAAAACATCTCTGACATTATTGTTGATCTGCATATATTTGTTTGTATAATAAAATAAAAAAAACATACTTCTCATGATTTTTTCCCCTTACAATAATAAAAATTGTATGACTTCACCAGGAGGTACGAAACTTTGCTCGTACAATGACCAAATTTGCCTTGCGCCTGAAGCCATGACTGCCCTAAAGTGTTGCAGAGGTAGAGCCATGCACACCTGTTCCCCTGTTTGGAGGGTAAACAGCAGGAGAAAGGTTGACAGATGAATGCTGTTTCTCATCTGCTTCATGACTCCAGGCTCACCGTTGCTACGCAAATGAGGATTACATGCACCCAAACAAGTTCTTCCATTACAGTGGGATTGTTACCTGCAGTGAGTCCAGTGAGGTGCTTTATCAAGACTTGTTTGGGACACCACAGCTTTGGTAGGACTAAAATAAAGCATGTTTCTGCAAAATACCCAAAACTTAAAGATGCCATAAAATGTTGTTATACCAAAGGTCAGCAGGAGGCACCACTCTGTCCCCGCTGTTAAAGGCTTAGTTGTTTGTATTGACGTTTGATCAATGATAGCCATTCAGGCAATCGAATCGAGTTTGTTTTGAGTCTCCAAAGCTCAGAGAAGTTTTATGGATTCTTCTGTATGACATATATCAGAGTGGGGGCTGGCGTTTTGATAGAGACACAGGATTACTGAAACATTTAAAGTTTATAAGGAACATTATTGGACAGGAATTATGCATTTCTGTACCAGTTGTTGCTTTTTTTTATGTTATGGAGGGAAATGTACTTGTGTGGCGCATTCACACACAAAGCACTTCACTTGAGAGGGTAAGTAAATCAGTGTCGAACAAAATAACAAGATTCATTCAGTTTAGTTAAAAGTTTTTAGATAACCTTTCCCATTTTTCCAATTGATCTTTACTATAGCAATATTGAGTTGATTAAGCCGTGAGAGTTGATCGCCCTATCTAGTGCCACCTGGATGCAGTTGATTCATAGATGCAGGTTTTTCTGAATACAAAGGCACATAAGGGATTTGGATTGGAGCCCAGTGCTTGTTGTTGGCATCAGAAGGTGACAGCTCTAATAGTGCAGGTGTGTTATTGTCCCAGTCACCTTCAAAAACAACCATTCAATGAAAATTGGGGCTTCTATTCATCTATGGAAATGTTATTACTCAATATGCAAATGCCATATATTTAACTGCCTGGCACAAGATGCAAAAGAGACTTGCAAAGCTATCCATAGATCCCCAAACATTAATTTAACTTAGTATGGTCTGCCACTAAAAATTATTAGTATGTATGGCTTTGAAGCATTTTATGGAAAGATTGATATAATTGTTCCAGTTAAAATGAATTCTGAATGGTCCTGCATGATGGATTATTGCCATCGAACCCCAGCCTGAAATTTAAATTGATAGTTCCAACTTCCATCCCATGCAGGTTGAATGGGCGAAGTGAAGTATGGTGTAAAGTGTGGGAAGGTGGTGTTGTCTTTTCATGGCTTGTAAGTTAGGTGGTCTTCTTTGTTTTGAAAATCTTGTGCAAGTTATGTTTGGTGGTCACTGGATGTGTGTCCGACTCCACAAGAGCAGAGACTCACTAAAACTGAGTTGTCAGTTCTCGTGAAAAGCCCAGGCGGTCTGTGTGTTTATTGATATTTCTAACTAGGCTTGGACCTAAATGTGAGTCTACACTTATTGAGTTTCCGTATATACCCACTAACAGGCTTGGTAACTATAATAAATAATAAAGCTATCCATAGATCGTAGCCCTTGTGCCACAAAAGCTGAAGGTGTACTGTAAACTCAGCTGTAGCACGATATTCCCGATAATACAGTGAGCTCGAATCACATGGGGGTAAGAATATCTCTCATGACTTGCACAAAACAGCAATTGGAAACAATGACACGCAGACACATACACACACACCCTCTGTTGTTGTCAGCGATGGGCCACTGGCACTTCTGATACATGACCATCCCCTGACGCTTTGTCCCGCTCCATTTAAGCCGAGGGTAAAGTTACACGCTCTCTTCCGGACCGAGAGAGAGAGATAAAAAAAAAGATCACATTGTCTTGTCATTGTGTCATTGTTTGGGGTTTAAATAGGTCTGGTTTGTTTGCACAGAGACAGGCCTGTTCCATAGGCTGCTGAGGTATTTGTGTGTAATGTATACAACATGTGACAGATGACTCAAAGCAACAGGCTGGATACATTAACACATGCAGTGACCAGTGACGTAAAAAGACCAGTGCTTACCTCCGGTCTGCCCACAGCATGTGAAGAAAGTAGCATGAGTACTACGCTAAAAAACTCCTTGAATTACCCACATAACGGACAAAATTGAGATATTCTGAAAGACCTTCAAATGATAATGAATGAATTTGCGCTCAGGAGCAGCCACACAAGTATTTGACAAAACCAAAAGGAAAAGAAAAGCGAAACCTGTCGCAAACAAAGGAGGCGACAGTGGAATCATGGCAGGTCAAACAGAACCCAGCCTTAAGGAACTGTTGCTGGCATTTAAGGAGGAAAACTCAAAACAAATGACCGCATTGAACGCGCATCTTGAAACCTTATCGACCGAAACAAAGGAGAGGAGGAAAGAAATGCGATCTATGGTACAGGAAACAAAGGAACAAAGGGTAAGTGACTTGGAGGATAACGAAAATACCACAAACGAGGCACTGATTGTTTTATTGGAAGAAACGCAAAATAAGCGTGAGAAACTAGACTACCTGGAAAATAACTCACGCCAAAACAATATCAGAATATACCAGGTGAAAGAAGGGGTATTTCGCCCGATCAGCTGCAAATAATGGCAGCGCATCTCTCTCAAAGAAGCCCGAAACAGCCGACACGGTCCATTGTGGTGAGATTTCTTCAGTGGAACACACAGCAACAAGTGCTCGAGCGGCCTGGGCCCAGCGGGACATCTGGCTGGATGGCACGCACATCTACTTTGATCGGGACTACTCTGCGAAAGTACAGCAACAACGGGCGCTGTACCCTCCGATAAGACGACAACTGAGAGAGAGGAATATAAAATCACACATTCTTTTCCCAGCAAAGCTAAAAGTGTTTGGAGATGGAGAACCAACGGTGTACAATACACCAGAGGAAGCTGACACGGATCTAAGGGCACTCGGTTTGATATCCGGCGGCTATGACTACTCTTAAGAAGAGAAATGACCACCAACGCAAACACACAAATGACAAGAAGGGAATGGACTTCCTCGAAAAAGTGATGACACGGGCGCATCCATGAGCTCAGACTGAAGATAACGAAGTAGCCTAAACAACGATTGAGGTAATTTAAATTTAGCCTCGTCTGTCTCAGAGTAGTCTATTATGTAAAAAACAAAAAAACAATAATAACACTGAGTCTTGGTTTAAGGCTACACCTAACTTCTTTTGAGTTTGAATACCACATAGGTTATTAGACCTATTTACTTTGTTTATAATAGAGACTACTAAGAGAGCCAAGAGAGCAAGATATAAAGGGGTAAACAGGAGAACTAAGTTAAACATGTGGTTGACCTTACTATTCGGGGCTAATTTTTGGAGCCCTAGATTTCTTTTTAATAAGAAATCGCTCTACTGGCATTTAGAGTTTGTCACGCTTGGAAGTTTGAAAGTTTTCTGTAGGATGTTTTGTTGTGTTTTTTGTTTTCACAAGGCTGTCCTTTGTTATCAAAATGTCAAATTACAGTACAGGAATACAGGGTATGAAGTGGAAATGAATAAACAAAAGCAATATGAAGCAACTTAAAGTAATTTCTTACAACGTAAATGGACTCAAGAACCCCATAAAACTTAAGAACATTTTGCATCAGCTTAAAAAAGAAAAAGTAGATTTTATTGGCTTTTATTCAAGAGTCGCATCTAAATCATACAAAATAGTGCAGGTAAAGTTGACATGTGAGTAATGAAAGTGATTAGAACAAGCAATTTCAAATTGTTAGTACAAAAATATCTTAAGGCTTAATACAATTACCATTGAGCTAGTCATCTGTATTTGAAATAATAAGTGCATCGGGTTTACAAACTATTCCAAGCAAGCAGAACAGAACTGTACTGGATTTCACATTACAGTTACTGACTGAAGCAGCTTTTTAGTCCATCTGACTACTGTATCTTGCCAGTGTTATGACAACAACTACTACAGCTGCCGGTCCCATCAATATCACTTCAATTAGAATTGAGCTGTCAACACAAACACTTGAAATACAAACATTTTAAATTAATGAGGTAGCATGTGACCTCCTTGTTCAAGCAAATATTTCAGTGCAATTTTGCTGAGTCGGGGTAAGTAGAACTTGTATAAAATGAAATGCAATTCCCCTTATTCAGATGAATTTATTTTTCATTCTAATGTCTGTATCAGAGATGACTCAACTTGCAGGATTACTGAAACGTGCGTGACTGGAGCAAAGCAGAGGTATGTTGTTAATGATGATTCAACACTAACATGGTTAAGACCTCTCAAAAAAGGTTGAATTTGCATATAGGCCCTTTCAGAATGAGGCTACAGAGGTATGTCTTGTTCCACAGACTGGGGGACTGTGGTGTAACATATGCAACATGTGACAAGCACCTCATGCTGAATACATCTGCAGACTGTGGGGCTGTGCTTGGAAACAGGAAGCCCTTTTTCCAGGAGCAAGAAAAGCGGTGAAGTATAGGCCAATGACTCTTTCCATTATAAAACAAACTGCAGACTGCTCTTCAGGGCTTATATAATGGCAGAAGAGGGTGGAGTAGCCAAAAAGTTCATGTTATAGTAATGTTGCAGCTTTGCGTGAGCCAGACATCGGGTTTAAATAGGCTGTGTTGCTATAGTAGTTTACTGTATTTGCAACCTACTTGCAAGTAATTTTCATGTATTTATATTAATATAGACAACCTTTATCCTGAAGAACACCTGTCAATGTGGATCACATTTAGGACCCACAGAAGCACACTTGTGTCTGTTTAAGAAAAACAAGAAAAATAAATAGGCATACATTTGCTTCTCTATTAAAGAGGGGGTATTATGCTTTTTTCAATCACATAGCACCAGTCTATAGCATACTACAATGATGACGTAACCTTCTGTTGGTCTGTATATGCAGTAAATTAAAATAACTGCCTTGAATAAAATTGCTCTCTCAAAATGGCTGTACTGAACGTCTTGAAATAGGCCTCTGTCTCTTTAAGAAGCTTTCCGACACGCCCCCTTCAGCACACTGCTGTGGCATCTAAACAACAACACTGTGCGGGGAGGGGGCTCTGCTGAGTTGAGGAGCAGTGGTTGGTGGCTTGGCTGGTGACGAAAGGTCCAGAGGCGTCTCCAGGAGGTGGGGGCGTTCCTAGGAGGACTGAGGCATAGCTACACCTAAAATGGCTGCCGTCTAAGTTTTTACTGATTACTCAAAAATATGTGAATGAGCCAAGACAACACTCCAAGCATGTGTTTAATGAGGGAATGACATAATAACATGATATAAAGCTTGAAAAAGTCGATTTTACATAATACCCCCCCTTATTTTGTCAGCATCTTATCAAGTATGCTATTGTCGGCAGTTTTGTTTGTGTCTTGAAGTTTGTAACCTGGAGTATGTCTTTAATGTACGAACTGAAATGTGCTTCCACTTTACTGTTACCCAGCTCAGTAAAATGGGAACATGTCTGAAGCTGATAAGCCACACATAATGGCTGCGAGTCAAGTGCTAATGGCTAATCTGGGGCTAATGTCTTGTTTGCTCTTTGCCATTAGTTTACACTGAAACTACAGAATGGGCTCTCAGGAAACACAATAAACACTCACTGTACGCAGCGCCCACTCGGATCAACAGCACGCGCTGTAATGATGAGGCATTGAGAAACAACAGCCTCCTCAAAATACTCGGCACCCCTGTTGTTTTCGTGTGAAGCCCGAGTGATCGATTCGTTCATACAGAGAAGCTGCCGTAAAAGAACACGCATTTAAAAAGAGGGCCTTTATTTTTAGTTTTCTTATTCTATTGTTTAGATTTTCTTGACTCTTAACCTCTTGTGTTACAGCCCTGCTCTTGACGACAGCAATGATACATTACGCCCATAGTCCTAACTTGTTCTACACGAGGGGAAGTATGCTATATCTTTGCCTCGTGACTTAGAGTAAATAGGTCTGACATCATATCATAATGCATTCCTTGAGCGCTGCAGTTATATAAAATGAAATAAACATTTAAACATAAAGCAACCTATATTCAGTGTGAGAGTTATGCTTCTAAATTCCCTTTTATCGCACAATTATGGTGGTTCTATACTTTACATTACAGTAATAACAAGTCAATAGGTCAGATGTTTCCATATTACTACAAAGAATAATATGGAAACAATTGCCAACAATGTTTCTTGGCAATTTACAGTTAGGGTCAGAGTTAGGATTAAGTTAACTTTCCATGTAATCACCACAATTACCATGTTACTACACTTTATTTACATCCTATTACCTCACACTATTACCGTTTTGTAAAGAGCTACCATTGTGGGTCTTTGTATAGACATACGCTGCACTAATATTATCTCACTTGGCGCTTTCACTTTTCTTAAAACAGCAAGTTGTTTTACTCACGCCAAGCCCCGCGTTATGGAGAAAGCCTGTGCTCAAATAGATTCGTAAATGCGGCGGTTACATAAAGTGTGAATGCCACTCTTCATATGCCGTCTTCTCCCCTCTCGTCGACAGCTCGCGTGGGCCGCTGCGAATGCTTTTTTTTTTTCTTTCTCCCCCACTTCATACTCTTGTGGGGCACAAAATGGCAGAGGCAATTTGCGCCAGAATACGTGCATGTTGTTGTTGTTGTTGTTGTTATTGCGAGGGGGTCTTCTCTCTCGCTCTCTCCCTCTCTCTCTTCGCTGAGAGTGAAATAAATAAATAAAGTTGCTTGAAAGGATTTACCTAAAGGCCATCAGCTGACTGTCTGCCGCAGCTGCTTTGGGCCCACATCGGGGTCTCCATGGCAACAGGGCTTCTAAATCCGGTCTCGCTCGCCCCACTCTCAGTCTCTCTCTCTCTCTCCCTCCATCGTAACAACAGGCCCCATTGATGCGGCGCTGGTATGTGCGCCCTGTTTCTAGGGGAAACCTGGGGCCATGGGAGCAGCTGCTGAAAGCCGAGCGAGTGTACAGTGCTCAGTGTTGACTTCACCACTTCGAGAGGCGGAAAGAAACCGCACGAAAACTGGAGAGAGAGAGAGGTCTGACATTCCTCCGGGCAAAGAAAAACATTCACCTTATTTACATCCAGCCTGGAATCCAGCACTGCCACATCCAAGATAAGATTCAAAGGCTGTCGATGTTGGCATTTTACTGTAAATATTGTATGGACTGTTTTTGAGCTGGTGCTTCTTGTTGATGCTTGTGGGGTGTTTTATATTTATCTTATATTTCGCACATGGACTTTGAAAAGACTCATCAGCTCAGTGTATAAACCTGCCTGTGCCCCGGGACTAGTGATGAAAATTTGAAAGAAAATAAATAAATACAGCAACCCAAAGTATTCAAGTAAGAAGAATGAAGCTGTGGTAAATCTGACAAATAAAAAGTATATGCTGACTGGATAACGCTTGAGTATTATCTTGGTAGGTGCTGTGCAGGGTTGTACTATCGTGATGTGACAAGATTTTAAGCCAGACGCATGTGACAGGAGTCTTTCCCAAGGACGTGATTCAATATGCAGTGAGTCAAGCAGGAACTGAACCTACAAATATCTGGTTAGTCGGCGATGCAAGACAAAACATAAGAAATAATGTGCACATTATGAGAGAGAGAAAAACAAACTGAATCCTTTCTGTTTTCAGTCATAATAGAAATGTATTAACTGCACGGAATGCTGAGCGTGATGTTGAAGCATATACATGAAGAATCTTTTTTTCTTCATGCTCCAAACTAACACTTCTTTTGGTATCAATGTCCAGTTAAAGCTTACAACAAGTGACAAACCTTTAAATATGACTTTATATGAGCCAATTATGTTATGAGGCTAACAATTATGTTCAAAACTTTAAAGTAAAGATGAAAGAGTTCTTCAAGTAAATTGCTCTCTCCTGTGTATATGACTCAACTCCAAAATGCCACCTCATTTACACCCCTCTGACACTTGACGATTAAAATAGGAATAAATCCATCTCTTGTTTTCACTGGTGGCATTTTTGGGGCTCGGAGACATTTAGCACCAATCCAGCTGCATCTCCACCATTTGACACTAAGCTTCTCGCTCATTAAGATGTAATTGCAGTTGTGGAGAGAGTGGCATGTCGTTTGTCAAAAATTAATTAGTTCCCTGTGTAAAGCAGCCCCTCAATAATAAGTCGATGTGTAAATAAAGACGGAAGGGGGCGAGAAAGGGACTTGTGTCGGGGCGAATCGTGCAAACAGCGGATCCACAAACCACAGCTGCTAGATTAGGTCTCTTAATGAGAAAAAAAAAAACGGTTATGTAATCTCTGATCTGTTATGACACAGAAGTCTTAGTTAGTAATACCCAGAGCCGGTGCTGGCCCTTCTGGGGCCCTAAGCAAAAATCCACCCGGGGGCCCTACAGTACCTACTGTACTGTAGGTACCATGGCTATTCGACGAAGAGCGAACCCATTTATGGTCAAAAACAATTCCACTGTGCAGCAGGGCAGAAGTGGAACATAATGACCTCAATTCAGGCCCTGCCCCTCTGTGTGAGAACCACTTAGCCACTGTCAGACTGGGATTCAGGACGACTACTAGTCTATTTCCTCCACTTTTAAAATGGTAAATGGCAAATGGTCCCAATCATACAAACCAGTGGGTCATAGTCCTTCGCCAGAATAATTTTGATTTAGTTTTAATACTTTTTCATCTTTAGCTTCATGATGAATGCTTGCAACAACATAAACTTTTATTTATTTATTTATTTTTTTGTGAAGAAGCAATACTTTGCATAATGCACAACATAAAACCTTTGGGAATGTTGAATAACAAACATGTGACTTTAGGCATGCACCGCCAGTATGCTGCATGTAATATTCAGACACAGTGGCTGATGCGGTTTTGGTGTATATTGCTCGACAACGTAATGTGATTCATTATGTATCAGTGTCTGCACTATTTTTATATCGTATGTTACATTAGTGGACAGGGAAGTGCTTAGAAACGCAATGCGGTAGTACAGTCATTGAAACATTCTTGAAAAATGTTGGCCCACGTTCGCCCTTGGAATCAGCCGCACCATCTTGTGTCAAAGAAGTACACATATAATACTGGTAATATACAAAGGCAAGCTCCATTTCTAAACAATCTCCAAACATTCTGTCAGTGTATTTGGCTCCATTTCAAATGACTGTCAAAATGTGCCTCCTGGCCAACACCCAGTGAGACAGAGAGCTGAGTTTGTGAGCGCAGAGTGGCATAACATAAACACGCGTTGAGTTTCCGTTTGGAGCAGTGAAGTCATTGCTAAGTTTAGACGTTCATTGATGGTTTATACATGCGGAGATGGACTGATATAGACCGTAATGCATCCACTCTGAGCTCATCCTAAAAGCATCTCTGGAAACCTAAGCCGTTATATTAACTTACCCCCATCATCTACTTCATGCTATTGATCTCGGTCGCGAGCTTGAATGCTCCGAACAAGCGGGTCTTTGTCTTTGTGAAAGTGTGTCCCTTCCCCCATACCATACTATCCATCCATCCATCTATCTCCCCTCCCTGCTCCGTGGCCAGTAAGTAACCCGAGCTCGCACACGTACATACAGAAGTCACCCCACTCCATAGCCTCCCCCTCTTCGCTCTCTATCGGAGCAGGTAACGAGATCAGCCGTCGCCATGGTTACAGGGTTGCAGCGAGAGAAGGAGAGGAGGAGAGATGAAGCGAGCGGATGGAGGAGGAATCACAAGGACGACTCAATCACATCCACAATCAGACAGTCACTCTTTATATGAGAGACCTTTATGCGTTATCTGCTTTTAAAAAACACTTTGGCACCAACCATTGGCAGAAGTGCGGACTTGGACTCGAGTAAGACTTGAGCCTTGAGAAGATTTGATGCTTCTTCTCAAAAATAAATGTAATACTTTGATGCAATTTCTTTCACTCGCTTTCACATTAACAAGGCATCCCTGTGACTTGCACAAACCAATCGGTAACATCACTAACACAATAGATTCCCTAGCTAACAAAGACTTTAAATTCAAAGCATATGTCTTGCCACCTACTGTAGTATTAGCAAGACATGAGTGCATTCGATTTAAGTGCCAAAATAATCAGAACGCACCAAGCGATGGGTTGGTGACTCCTGGATTTATGCTGGATGCCCTTCTACACAAAACGATTTACATTTATCAAGCAACATCACGGCACTGGCTTGTGATGCTAACAATAAGTCCATCCGTAGGACAAAATAAGTAATTCAGTATCCAACCTTAAAACAAAAACAAAACAAAAACATATTCAGGTCAGAAAAGTCATTGGAAATTACACTGAACATTGCTGGCTGTGGAGGTTGTACGCTCGAAATGCTGCATATAAAGCGAATTGTAGAAATCCTTGACTGCGCTCAGAATAGCTTCATCGACCAGTCAGAGTGAGTCAGCTGCAGCGCTAACAGTCCATCTGGCTCCAGCTCACAGCCCGCACTCTCAGCCAAAAAAATAAAATGCAAAATATGGAAACGAGTGTCATGGCGCGATGAGTCTGCAGCATCACAAGACGATGCAGCTCACTCATCAAGCAGCCTTCATATTAGCCAGTACAGCACAAAGGAATGAAAGAAATCAATGCATGATTGATCAGAATAGTCAATATGGAATACAAGGAATGGGGAAAGTGGCACTGAAGTATCCATGCAAGTTACTGCAGGATCATAATGGCCTATACATTTGGATATTTATTTGATTTACTGATATAATATGTAAAACAGAAAAATCCTTGACAAAGACATACGAATAACAGTTTTTGAGTGTTCTCAGGCCTACAATTGAAGTCTATATGTGCATAATGAACATAGGCCTATAATATCTCTGTTAATGGCTGGTAGGGGTGTTATAATAATAATAATTATATTAAAATATCGATCCGCCGATATATCGCGATATTACGTCGCACGATTTTCGTATCGCTACAAAAACCGCCCGTATCGATATTTAAACATCTATTTTTTGGGAAATATTCATTGCAGCATCTCTCTTTGGTCCTGCACTTGCATCTCCCCTCTGCTTCGTTTGTGTGCTACTGCTAACAAAATGATTTCGAAGAGATGAGCGCTATAGTCACGGTGATGCCCGTGTTGTCATTATGTCCCTGATCTACGAGTGACACCCGTTGTGGAGTAGATAAGATTTTAAATGCCCCGTCTGAGTTATTGTATATTTTAATGGATGAAACACGTAATAGTTATTATTGAACGCTAAGGACTCCCAACTATAGAAATACTAGAAAACGTGCATCCCCAGTAATTGGTTTCATTACTAGGTTTCCAATAAATCTGTTTTCCGTTCAAAATTACATAATCACCATACAACACAGTCACAAGCACATTAGTGAAAAGCATTTATATCATAAGATAGATAGATAGATAGATAGATAGATAGATAGATAGATAGATAGATAGATCAAATGTATTTGATACAAATATAATGAAGGTGGACTAGTTTACTGAATAGTTGTTTCCAAAAATTATCGCAATAATCGTCTAATTCTTCAATATCAGGATATATCGTATCGCGACCCTTGTATCGGGATACGTATCGTATCGCCTGAGACTAGGCGATACACACCCCTAATGGCTGGTGAATGGATCCACAGAATACACGGTCTGGCAAGTACTGACTCTTACTCATCGCTTATGAAGAAAATTATGGACACTCTCCGTCTATGATCATAACAGTTACGGGCCAAAGAGTCATTGAAGTCTCTAGTATAAGCTATTTTTAAGATATCCACAGATTGAGTTTGAAATGTCTGACAAAAATATGTGCTCAGGGATCAAGATTTCCACGCATACAGGTATACTAAAATGCTAGGGTTACCATGACAAACATTACCGTGGCAAATGTGGCAGTCATTTTGCAATCAATGGATTAGCCAAACTGAAAATAATGTTAGAAAAAGAAAGGAACAAACAGAAGGTCCAGCAACTCATCGCTCAGGATCCCCTTCTTAAGCTTCCCGGTCAATCACTCAGCCGTTCCCAGCCGTGCTGCGACCCTCCTCCACCCCTTTCTCCACCTGGCCTCTCCTCGGCTGTGCTCGTCGTCGACCGGCCACCCCGGGTCTCCATTTCTACCACCACCAGTGTCCAGGCTCCGGGGGAAGATTGTGGCAATCATTCATCAACGCCCTGCATTTCATATCGATAATTCAATCTTCCACCGGGGTCTGAGCCCCAAATCATGATTCACGTTCAATAAAAACACCATTCTGTCTCTGAGTCTTTTCAAGTTGAAATAACATCTTTCAGGACAAGAAAGTCACCCAGCATCAATGAGCATGAGACAGACTACACCCTGGTTAATGGCTAGTGCGGGCCTCTATATTTACAGGTACATTTGCCAGTCAACCACTCATTCCTTATAGGCAAGTTATGGGCTGTAATTCAACACTTTGATCATAACGATTTTGGGTTAAAGTGGCATTGAAATTTTCCGATTCAGCTGCACAAAGCCATTTTTAAATCCACATTCGTCTCCAGTAGTGCTGCCTTTGAGTTTGCGACGTGTCACATAGAGGAGAAATCTTGTGCTCGCGTTGTACAAACACCTCCCTGTGCTCCTCCTCGCTCATTCATCCCGCTACCGACCGCGTTGCCATGGAAACTGTGCCGACGGGAGCCGCTGCAGAACGTGACTGTCCTGTAAAGACGCCACAATGACTGCTATTCATATGGATTCCTCACCAGTCGCTCGGGCGTGTGAGTGGAATACGCATCCCAATTCACCTGCGTATGGGAGGATTTGAATATCATTATGCACCGAAGCAGCTGGTACCTGCGATTACCGTGTAATACTGATGAGGTTTGGTTTTTTAGATGTGACTTAATTATTTACTTCTAGAAGCCAGTCTGAAAGCTCATACTATATGATTGGGAACAAATTACTGATACACATTTATACACATTTTGATTTAAAGGGGACCATTTTTTTCAAACTTTGTTTAAGCTTTTAACCATAATAGTCCTCTCTCATTTACAAGCACCACAATCTTAAAATATGGCCAAAAGGAGAGATGTCGGCCGTTGTGGTGCTTCAAGAGGACAAGATGAGCTCACGGGCTTCTCATCTCCCAATACCTGAAGACAGAAGGAATTAAGTAGTAAAATAGAGCTGAGGGGAAGGGCATAGAAATTAGTATGCAGACGGTTGGGACCATGTGGAATCTATATAGTAACCATACCCGGAATAGTATTTTGCTTCATTCTCGCAGGTTGATGAGCGATTGTTTCTTCTACTACTGAATTTGTTTTTCTGGATTTTGTTGCATAATTGTCAGAATACGGAAGGGTCCTTTGCATAACCACCATAAACCAATCACCAGACTCATTCTGAGCTATTCCGCATTTATTACGACACCGTCAATTTACTTAAATGCCGGGAGCTGAAACTGAAAGCTTGATTTGGTGTTTGAGATGGACAATTTCCAGCGCTGGGTGTTAAAGCCAAACAACGAGACGCAAACCAACACAGTTCTTGATGATTAAGTACTAACAGATGAGATCCGCGCCATCAAAACACACAATTCGGTCATGCACGTCCCTATAACCTTTTAGAAAAATATAGTTGAAATACTAATCAGCTTCCAAAGAAAGCCGTGTTTTTTAATTATGCAAGCGTGCAATTAGCATTCAGGGTAATTAGCGTCAGTAACATGACTCCATCAATCCTGATAACAACAATGCAACATGCCTCTTTGAAATGCAAAACGCCCGTCTCGAGCATGAAAGACATTTTAGACAGCAAAATAAAACAAGTGCACAGTGCCAGCCTCATCAGCATTATCATCATGTGTGGTGAATGCGCTGCCAGAGAATATGTTTTTGAGACATGAATCACTTCCTGTACCCACCCGCACCCCCTCCTCGTACATAAACCATCATTTGTTTCTCGCATTAGGGGTCATTTCGCAGTAATTATTTGTTTTACTTGTTGATGATTGAAAAAAAACAACCCGGCGGCGTTGCCATGCGGTGTTTGCCACATGTAGCCATGGTTCACAGGATCCATTAATTGGATTGGGTTGTTGCCGGAGAAACAAGGTAACTCAGCATCCTTATTTGGCTGCGTGTGTGTGTTGGGAGATGCAGATGATAGAGGCATATTTGACATTCATGGGAGTAGAAATGTAAGTCAATGAGGCGCCCGGGTGCACGGGATCAAGGCCCCGGAGGAAGGGTTCTCAATATGCAAGTCAACACCTGTTTATTCAGCCTGCTGTTTTTAAATGGCAGCGCTACCTAATGAACTATTCTGGGGAAATAATCAAAATGTCACTCACAATTTGACATCTTATCTGCCACTGTGTAAATATCAGTGCGAAGAGTCATTTTACTTCATGGGCCAGGGCTCTCAAAGCACTTTATGTCATGTCAGTTGCTCATTAACTAATAGAAGTATATTCCTATCAGTGCATGCCATGAAGACTAACACAGGGCAGGCTTTAAACTGGGAACTCTCTCATCAGTGGGCCAAAAGCACTACCTCCTCATCTTCTGCTGTTACATAGAGAAGCAGAGTTTTGTTGTGTCTTTATGCATGAAACTTGCCAGAATTGGCAAGAATCGGCAGCCTCGATGTTCAAGTTTGAAGCATGTACAAATGTAAGCTGCTTTTATTATCATTACTAAATAGACCATTGTAAATGAATATATTTACACAACTGGGACTTTTTTACTTCAGTGTGCTAAGTATTGTTGGACACTTTATCGTTGGGAAATCTATCTCGTACCAAACAGGAGGATTAACATACAGTGAGTGGTTGACCCTGGATGGTCTTTAACATGGGAAGCTAATTTTAAGGTCAAAACCTTTAATAATAGTTAATCATGCAGGGATGACTAGGCAAAAAAATAAAAGATAAGATAAGATAAGTTATGTCTTTATTGATCTAATGGTAGAGATATGCTTTAAAACATTATGTATAGAAGAATGAAGAGAAAAAGTCCTTTGCATTATATAATCCCCGTCTTTCTCTTGGTACCAGAAAAGTCCAGAAATGCCACATCATGCTCCTCTGTGGTGCACAGAGCAGTCGGGATGACTGCAGCTGCCATGCCCAATAACCTGCAGAGATGTCCAGCACACTGACGGTCTCCTGATGTCTGCGCCGGGCCACTGAGGGTGAAGAGAGGACAGTCCCAAAATAGAAATGTTTCATGAAAACATCAGAGGAGCGAGTCGTTCCACTGTAAAGGCTGCTGTGGTAATGGCCCGGAGGAAGCAGGCCTGTCTGTTCCTTTTTGCCCTAATTCACTTGTGTGGCGTGAATGTACTCTCCGTGGTTTGTTATGCCGGCCTTTGCTCCTGTCAGGTCAAGTTTGTTACGAAAGAGTAGAGAGGGTTTTCATGTTCAGTACTTACTGCAATAGCACAGTTCCAGGTGTTGTTATTAGTTGACAACTGAGGTGGACACAGTCATTAAAAATATGTTCTCAAACAATATTGTAGTTCACAAGTCCTACATTATGTTTATTCAGTTATTTTATTTCATTTTGACATCTTAGCGTTGATATTTTTGTAATATACTATGAATCTAGTAAATACCCCTATCGGGTGTTTTAACATGTAGTTATACAAAACGCCAGCAGAGGGCAAACAACCAGTTGCTACTGCAGGGATAAGGGAAGTGGTTCAAATTGAGCATCAGAAATAAAATAACACATTTCATAACTCGTTCATAACTCAACAACTCATTTGGCTCTGATGTGACATCATATGCATACCCCACGTAACAATTATTAACTAAACAAGCAAATTGGCAGGATCAGATGAGGTTTGATGAAGTAGTCTTGACTAAACAACCAGAGGAACTTCATGGATTTCTCCTTATGACGTTTATCACAGTGTGGGCAGCCTTTTCAAGAGCTAATATGCAAGATTACTTAAATATGCTTGAATGTTTTTGATGAGGAAGCTCAAAATAAGTCAATTTCGCATAATATGTAGGCCCTTATGTGGCCCTTTCTACCTCAGTTAGTATTCTGTCTGCCTTTGCTATCAATGGAATACTACTGAAAACAACAAAGTTACGCATCTAATTGATCTTTATCTTGTCAAAATGAAATTAAAAAAGCATGTTTGAGAATTTGGATTTAAAGGGTACTCTAAAAAAGCCCTCTTTAATAGTATACACTATCACCATCGAAATAAACAAGTTGTGCCGATGTTTTAAGGATTAAAAAAGGAGATGCATTCGACCAATGAGTGAGAGAAAGAGGGATTCATTTTGTTGCATTTTCACAGACTTGTTCAGCTGTCAGCGTTCCCCAGAGACTCCCAGAGTAAATAGTCTCTTCAGGGCCGAGGGCAGAACAGAGGATGTTTATGTAAGAGCTCAAAAATAGCCTGAGCATTTTGTCATGTTTAACACCAGTCAGGAGTTCACACTGATTCTCCGCATCAAGTGACCGCTCAATGTGGCCTACTTTTCTCCACAAAACAGAAGTGACAACGGTTTCTAGCAACACCCATTAATTGACTCTTGTGACTCAGAGACATAATGTAGCACAGACTGAGAGGCAAAGCACAATCTTCAGTAAAATCACTCCAACAATATTACTGTGTTTATTCCACTCCTACTTTTCCAGTATTGGCTACAAAATCTCCAGTAATACATGTCTACAACTACAGTGTATCTTATAACTCCTTTACTGAGCAGCTCTAGTTGCTTGGATTCCAGGCTCCGTTGTTCAAAATCAGGATTTTTGCCAAAAAATATTCCACGTAGAAAATCAACATGGCCACACGGGCAGGCCGAGCAAGAGCTTAAAATGCTGCCCAATTCTGCAGGATTACCGCAGACCTGGCAACCCTCACAAAATGGTACGATGTTTCAAAAGTGGCCGCTCACACTTTTTATTATGCGTAGGACGGTTTCCATTTGGGCTGCCTCTCGCAATAAACATTAATTTTCTTTTTATACACAGCAAAGCATTAAATAATAAGGACAATAGTAAATCAGGGAGTATTGAGTCTGTACACTCCACCCCACTCCGTTGACAGAATCTCCACTGATGTGAAAACCATAAACCCAGAGCTGTTAATCAGAAAGACGCCTCTCCAGCCGCACTGGACAACAAGCAGGAACAATGGCGGTGGTAAAATTTTACGGCTTATTGGGTCTATAAGTCTTGTCACATACAAATAGCTAATGCCGAAGCTAAGCTAATCCTTAGGGAAGATTGTGTAGCTTCTTTAAAAACCTTAATGCCATTCCAGGCTGAAAACAAGGCCCAATTGCCAATCTAAACCTGTCCACGTCGCCATTTGCCCATCAGCAGATTCTCAGAACAGGCCAAATCAATGCCTACATACAGATCAATGGGCTTATTAAGGCTGCCGTTGAGTGGGGGGCAAAGCCGATTAGCCAAGTCTCTGGAGCAGGTTGAACTGAGCACCCAAAAGGTCACCAGTCACAAGGTCGTAGTGTCCCGCGGAGCCGCTGCGGGCGCCCCCTTTGCCTCTCTGCCCACACGTGTAATGCACTTAGACAATGGGAATAAATGATCAGTGTGATACAAGAACGTCATTGATTTATTACAATGTGTAGTGTCCAACAGAAACAAAGCTAAAGTTTGAGTGAGCCGCGTGTAGGATTGTTTGCTATTGGAAGAAGTATTAAATTTTGGTCAGTGTTTCTGATATAGGTTTGCAAGGAATGTGACAAAATGAGCTGCAGATGAGTACATTAGTAGAGTACAAAGAATAGGAGAATATACTATCCTATATAGTGTCCTAATATGTCCCAGTGATATACCCTACTTCTACTACCACAATACAGTCTCCTTAGAAAAGCTCAAAATGTTTACTAAACAGTCAGATTATGGGTTTAAAGAGACACCAATACACATAATAATTTCCTTTTCCTTCTTTGATGATGTGTCTGGGAGGAGAACCTATTTATTCTTAACTTAATGGCTTGGCATTTTCCTCACAGCACGGTACAATCTTTCATTGTGTAATATATAAACTGCTTAACTGCATAGAAAGATGGGTAAAAATGGGTTAAAAAAGGACATCAAGCAAAGACATTAAATGAGTTCAATCCATTCAGGAGCTTGTTAACTGAGATCCGTGTCTGACCACGTCCCAGAGGACACTTAGGACTTTGTGTGTCCCGCTCCTTTAGGTGGTCCCAGTCTGCGAAAGTGGGGCGAATGAAAAGATGCATTCACTGCACTATAGGGTCAGTTTTCGATCATGGGAACGGGAGGCCTATAAATCTCCCCAATCATACGGGGCTTCGGGGGCTAAGGCGGATCTTAATGACTGTTTATACTGCGTTATTTCTGTGCTTGTTTTTTCACATTGATAAGGTTATGTCAGGTTTACACAGAGCAGAGCAAAGCCAGCCTCTACAGCTCGAGACTTTCAGTGAACATGTGAAAACAGCACAAGAAAAACACTGTAGATGTGGAGCAAAAACAGAGGTTGTGTTTCATTATGACGACACTGAGACTTTGCTCTGGCCTCCATCTACAGTAGCCATATGTAGGAGCATGTCTGGACTTGTTTCCTACGGGGTGGTAACAGGACCAACCCAATTTAAGGCTTAAGCCAAATTTAACTAAGAATGTAATACTTTTTTGAATACCATTTGGTGAAATTACTGCTAAAATCAGGATTCTGTGGCCTGTAATATTCCTTGATTTCACCTCATATTCAATCTTATCAAACAATGCAACATTGGTTTGAAAGGTTTACTATATTTTTTAAAAGTAAAAATTACATACCGTATTTCCGGACTATAAGCCGCACTTTTTTTTTCATAGTTTGGTTGGGGGTGCGACTTATACTCAGGTGCGACTATATATATCAAATATATAATTTGTTATTTTCACACTGATAGCCGCTAGAGGGCGCTCTAGCTTGTGCACCAGTGTCTGCTACTCCTGTTTCACTGAAGATTTAACAAACGGTATCGAGCAGCAGAAATAAAGTTTGGAGTGAGGGAGAAACTTGTGAGGCGAAAAGTGGAGGTTACTCTTGCTGCAATGAAGAAAACAAAAAAAAGCTAATCGCGGGCTAAAAGCTCGATGGCCACGGCTAGAGGAACGAGTTCACAAATGGGAGCTTGAACAACGTGCTGCCGGGAGAGGCTTGTAAACAGTGTTGTTACGCCTCCATGCCCAGGTAGTTGCCAAGGCTGGTGCGACTTATACGCCGGAGCGACTTATATATGTTTTTTTCTTCTTCATTATGCATTTTTTGGCTGGTGCGACTTGTACTCCTGAGCGACTTATAGTCCGGAAAAATTTAGCAACTTCTTACATTTCAACCTTTGTTTCCAATGTCAGAATGCTGTAATTGTGTGCAGATATTAGGAACATTTTCCACCTGCCGTTTAGTTATAATAACAGCAATCAGCCTGGATCATTTGCTCTTTCGACTGTTCCACTTATAGAAAGCTATTTCGTCCCTCCTTACAAATGGTGAGTGTCTGTACATTGCAGCTTATTGAAATTTGGTAATGGAAACTCATGTGTGTGTCGGGGGGTGGGAGGGACAGTTCGGAGTCCTGTTCCCAGCTCTGACCCCCCACACAAAAGCCATCTTTGATCGGCCAGGCCTGTAACGAGAAGGTGGTGTGGGGGGTAGACAGGGGAAAGGGAGGACATGGGGAGCATGTGATGACTAAGAGGCTGTGAATGCCACTGTACACGTCTGTTTGATTAATGAGTGCGGCATCATCGCAAACTGGCCCCTGCCCAGCTCTGCTCCGAGACTCACCGGCTGCTCCCATAAGAAGAGGAAGAGCAATGAGCAAGACTGATCTTAAAAGGAAAGCGTGGCCTAAACTATATAGATTACAGTGAGAGGGAGTTATTATTTTAATATTGTGTGGGGGGTCACATTTGGATATTATTTACTTGCAACAGAAAACCCTCCCCCTATAGCCACATGTTTACAATAATGAATGACGCATATTTCCTCCAAGTTCATAGGAGAGATACACATGTTTCAGCTTTCGTCAATGTAGAGCGATATACTAATACAAAGCATATAAATCAAAATGAACTCTACTATGGCCTTGGCTGGTCCTGAGTTTTTACCCCACTCTTTTTGGGGGTAAACTAAGCAAAGCCACATCTGCCCAAAAGCCTCTCCGACCATATAATCCATCACTCACACACCATATTCACACAAAGGCAAGGTGGGTGAGGTGTGTCTTGCCCAGGACACACCACTGGAGCTGCAACAGAATGACCGATAAAGGTATTGCTTCTTTAATACTTTCTGGGTTGCAGGACATAATATCACACGGGACTAACAAAGGTCAATAAAACAACATGACAGCAGCAGTTGGTGTCATAAGGATGATAATAACATGGTACCTAAAAGTGTAATAACATGGGAATTATGGTTAAAACATGGGAATACGGCACACCTAATTCATTTCGGGGTAACATGACTAATCCTAACCCTAGCCTTGTGTAATATGAATTATCCAATGTTATCATAGTTAACAGGCCATGTTCATTTTTGTTACCATCTTATTGCTGTATAGATATTTAAGTTATGCTTTAGTAATGCGTTTAACTTAGGTGTTTTTCTGCTTTAGACATAATTTAGTCCAGTTTGGGTTATTATTAGACCTAGTGTCTCCTGATTTGATCTTGGTCTAGTCCTGGTGGTGCTTGGAAGGTGAAATATTTCATGAGTTGCTACTTGGTGAGAAAAGATTAAGAACCACTGCAGTAGTTTATTACTCTGCCCTTTAGACCAGCCCGTGGTTTGGCTTAAGTCACTGAAGTGCGCCGCTGCTTCAGTCTGGGCCCGTATTGATCGACTGCGGGCCTTTATATCTGGGTGCTGGCTCAGACCTTATTCTCAGCTGCAGTTACTGGAAATGGATCCCTGGTTTCAGCTGATCCAATTAAACTGTGTGAATAATTGATCTGACAGTGAAACCCAGGCCGCTCACATGGGACAGCGGTGACATCATCATCCTCCTCATCATCGTCAAGGGGTGGAGGGGTGGAAACGATACCCCCCTGCCTCCCCCGAGCAGTTGGAGCACCCCGGGACGCCTCCACAATCACACCACTGTATCTGATTACGGGCCGTGAAGGACGCAGGGCATGCCATGAGAACAGGAGAGGAGGTAATGCTGCCAGTACCACTGATAGGAGCTCATGGGACCATCACATGCTGCAAATTCAATCGTGGCATTTGAGGGAAAAGTTCTCTGATACTATCTGGTAATGATGATGACGTTGTTATCTGACATAAAACAACGAGGTACAGTTTGGCGAAGCGCTTTAGTGACTCATGGCTGGTTGATATTGATACTACATCATGACCTCTTGGATGATTAAAGACTTGTATAGGCAGCAATATAAGCTATATGGGCTGGCAAATGTATTGGCCCGTACATTTCACATGATAAATGTTAAAATCGCATTGTTTAACTGGAAAATAATCTAAATTCAGTGGTCTTAGTCAGGCAAATCACTGGCCAAGACATTGCTCTGAATAAAGGTACACTGGTACACTATGCGAGAGATTCTTTTTCTTACGCACCCTTAAAATTGTATAGTTTCAAACTTTTTTATCATCCCATATACATCGCACTTTTGCTGCAGTTATAGTGCAAAGTACCCATTTGTAAATCACTGTGAGTGATCTGAGTGGGAGTGGGAGTGAGTGTGCGTTTGGAGGTTCAAACGTGACGTCTAAAACGTATGATAATGTTTAGTCATATTAATGTTGTGCATAAAAGCGTTAAAAGGCTCAACTACAGTTGTGAGTTGTGAATTAGGATTTTCTATCAATTGAGATGTACAGTATCACACCAGCTGCAAACAGTATTGTAACTGTCGTTTTTCATTTGCATTTCAATAGAATAGATAATAGAAATACAACGCAGAATTTTACTGTGCCGTACAATGACTCTTTGACAATATATCACAAGTCCCAGGGCAACTCTTGCTGCTTTGTATATTCAGATTTCAGTGAAATATTCTTTGTCACCAACGGACCAACTCCCTGTGGTGTATGTAATACATTTTAGCACAACTTGAATTTGGTTTGTGGAGATCCAAGCAAATGTGGGCAGCGGAGCCAAAAAGATCTTTAAAAGTAAGTACTATATATAGTACTTTTGTGACATAACTACTTGTAAAAAGTAACTTTAGAACTGACATGCTGGATCCAAGTTATGACAGGGATTTTGCAGATGAAAGTCTCCTAACATGACCCGCACTGTGCTTAAGTGAAAACAAATTGCCTTTTGTTCCCTTTCTCACAGTGAATGTTTTCTTCTCATTTCGGGGCGGGCGCGGGCCAGTACTACAAAGGCTGTCCCAAAACAAGACCTCCATGTGAACCAGATGGGCTCTGCGTGGGCCTGGTTATCTTCCTGGCCGTGAAATAAGGTGTAAATGGGAGCCATCTTTGACCCTGGCCTTGGAGGAAGCTTAGACAGTAATGTCCAAAGAAAGCCTTTCACAGTGGTCCACTCCTGCCGATTGCACTTTTTCATCTTTGGATCAGAAAGAGGCTGAAAATCTGACATGTTGTCTCAATTAGGCCCTAAAACCTTGTGAGCGGGCTATGATGGGGGAGGTCAGCACTTCCTATTCCTCTCCTGCATGTTTAACATTCCTACTCCCATACTTGTTCAGCATCGCAGCACTGCAAGTGTCCAGTAAGTGAAGTAGCAAAGCAAGCAAACTTTAAACTATTCCAAGGGACGCAAGTAACATGATTAACAACAGTAAACGGTGAGTGGGCTTAAGGGCTTTGAAATTGTGGAGGACAGTTTTGTGTCCATCTATGATGCAACAAAATCTCAGAGATACAGATTGGAGAGCTTCAGCAGTAAAAGAAGAAACAAATCAGTGTGAATGAAGCCAATATAGCAAATCATTACATGGTTAGAAGCTCAAAAAAAAAGTAGATTTCCATGATATGTCTCCAAATGTTGCATGGATATTCATAACACTCATAACAACCCAAAGCATGGGTAATAGGCTAATTCTCCAGCTAGGTACGCCTGACTGATCCGGTGGGAAAAAAATAATTATTGGTCAATACAGAACATTTTCCAATGAGGATAATTAACTATCTTTAAACTGACTTTTTAAGCGTACCTGAAAAGTTTGCATGGGTGGTCACTGATTGCACCTATTCTATTTCTTTGTTCATGTTTATTCATACACCCAGGACATTGGTGCTCAATGTGTCAATCATCTCTTCTATATTTCTTTGCAGCTTGCCAAAAATATGCCATAGAATTTCCCTTTTGATTTCTTTCCACGTCTTCAGAGCAGACCAGCGAGAGGGACCAGCCAACTGCAACCTCCAACATCTTGTTTAAATTACCCATAAACCCCCGGGGCATCAATATAGGGGGAGGTTTTTGACTTTCTCACAGATAGGAAAGAGCAGAGAGGGTGTGGGGTCTTTTCCTTCAGCTGACGGTCCAACATTTCGCTGTGTCGGCAATTTTGGACTCGTAATGAACTCAGAGATGGATGAAATCACCAGTGAGGCTCTCCCCATGAGCTGCACAGTCATCATGTATCACACTGTAATTGCCTTCCATAGAGACATTATATTAGTCTGTTCGAACTACAGAGAGTAATGCAGATAGGAAGCATAATAGGGGCCCACTTTATGGTTTAGTTTTTACTCCATTGCCAGATAGAAGGCAATGGTTCTACAAGATGCACCAAACACCTAACACATCAGGGTACTCACAGCATTGTGTCTAATACGCAATTTGACAGACACATGCTCACAATTGGTAGGCTGTGTCATTCATCTAAGGTTACATGCTGAAATGGTTACTCAGCGACATGGCGTACGATGTCTTGTTTATGAAGGCAATTTAAGGGCTTAGAAGATCAGAACAAGTCTAAATGGTCTACGGAATGAAGTTATGATGGGAAAGAACAAAAGGTTTGTCTCTGTGGTCGTTAATATCAAGATATAACAAATCTACTGCAAGGAACTGGATCAAACCACACAGTGTTGATCTTGTATCTTTCAAATTCTCTTTGCTCTAACAATTTAAGGACATTTTTTAAAACTCTCAACATTTACGAGACGCCAATAACTGTCAGTTTGCATCTCAATCACAGCCAAACAAAACACCTCCAGTCGCCAGTCCCTCTCAAGTGACGATAAGCTCGATTCATGCTTATTTTTGAGTTGAGAAAAGTTGGCACGGGCTCCGGCGTTTGCGTGCCCACTCGTTTCAGTGCGAATTGAGTCATCGGGACCTCGTGCGGAAAGAGACGACCTGTCATTTAATGGGACGGGGGGTTGAGTGGGTGACAGCTCCATCCATCACCGAACCTTTCTTTCACCTAAACTTCGAGTCCAGTTGGAAGCGTTCCCTCATCGGTCAGACCACAACTGCAGCAGAAGACCACCAGTGTGTGTGTGTGCGAGTGCGACGGGCCTTTAAAAAGGGGGGCACTGCAATCGCTCGAACAACACTCACTCCGACACGAGCTCCGACCTCCCGCCATAGGTCATGTGGCGTTTCCCTGGCAACGCGAACACCTGTGGTTTGTTAAAAAGCTAGTGCCAAGAGGGGTCAGAGCTGAATCTACGCCGGCGCAGTCGAGTGGGCGGACGTGTGCTTGTTGAATTTTAAGAGGAAGCACTACAGAGGAATTAATATTTTCCAAGAACGAACCGCTACATGCTTCTTAGTGAAAGCAAGTATGTGAGAGCTGAAAGGATCAGTCGTGTTAATCAAATATGCGCATTCAAAAGAGCAGTATGCTTTTTTTTGAGTTCCAGGCCTATAGCATGATTAAAAGCTTATCCAAGGCACTTTAACTTAGCCGGCAATTATTTTCCCCTTTGCGAATCGGCACCAGGACATTTCCTCATGAACGGAATATGCCTTTGTTTGGGGCACTGGTTCTTTTTCTGTCCTTGAGAACACTTGAATTAGCTCTATATTGCCCTCTGTTGGTGACAGAGGGGAGTGGAGCATGTTGAAATGACTAATTAGCAGCACAGATATTAACAATGCTTCGTAGTGAAGGAAATATACAGTGAGAGCTAAATTATCGGTCTGCGTAATCTAATGTGCTTTGTGAAAAGTGATTTAAGTATGTTTTTCAGGTTAAAGCAGTACTAAGTAACTCTTGCCCCTAGAGGCCATAAGCGCAACTGCAGGTGTCTTAGCTTAGCGATTTTTTAACTTATTAAATGTGTTGGAGAGTAAATAGTACACTGACAGAAAAGGTGAAGGGAGAGAGGGGTGTTGTACATCCAGTTATACAATGGGAATATTTTTTTTCACTCAAACTTGGCTGTAAATACTGTTTAAAGTGGCGCTATCTCGCAGTTAGCTTTGCCCGTTAGCCTGTTAGCTTCTTCTCTGTGATTCTATTAGTGTGTATTGGTTGCTCTGCCCCGGTGGCAGTCAAGTTGCAAGCATGGTTTTCTGGCCAGAGACACCAGGGGGAGATGAAAGACCCCCCAATCATCCCATTAACACTTGTATTACCCCCACAGGGACTACGGAAAGGATTTATTAAGGTAAACACGTTACTTAGTACTGCTTTAAAATACCAGGCCGATAGATGGGCTTCAAACACAATCTTTTCATCTTTTCAACGGGAAGTGAAGGGAATCTTATTTGTACAACGCTTTTCCCATGACACATGCTCAACAATGTCAATTTAACACAAGTAATAAAAAATAAGATTATTTTGTTTGATCCTTATAGGCGTCTGGTGCCCTCTACTGGCAACAGAAGGGAAGAGAGCATCTTGAAATGGATAAATAGCAGCACAGGTATTCGTAACATGGCGCTAAAAGATGCTTTGGCGGAAAGTGAGTGCGGAAAAAGATCCAAATGAGTCACGACACCAGCTCGACAAAGTCAGCGCAGTATGTGAGCTTTAAACATATCCGCCTCTTGTGGCTTCTTTCCATTACTTCCCTGTGATGTCCCATAACCGTTAACATCTGTTGAAGCCCGTTGCGACACATCCGCGGAGAGTATTTTTAGACATGTTCTCATTAGCGCTGAGAGATCGCTTGTAATGACGGATCGAGGGGCGGAGCGGGAGGCCAGAAACATATTCCAATACTTGAGGTGCTATGGCGGTGCCGAGGAGAGAGGGGTGAGTGTGAGGGGCAGGCCAATCAAAGCTCTGAAGGGACTCGCGCAATAAAGCAGCCAGGGCAAGGTCAGGGGAATTATGCGGGACATTAATATGCACATCACAACGCCAGAGACCATCTTCTTAAATACAAATGCAATGTCGAACTCGGCGGTGGTTCTCAAAGTGTGAGTCAAGAGGTGGTTTGCTGGCTTTATCTGGTGCAGGAGTAAATTTCAGTTCAGATTGGATATGTAATTAGTTTTATCCTGCCCTTGTTTAGTCTGCTCTAACCGTATAATTTTAGTTCTGTTTCGCTGTTCACTGAGGCATAGGTCAGACATATTGTTCTCATCGGATTCATCACAGAAATGTAGCAATAATTTCAATAAACGTGGCAGGTCTATTGGCGCTGGAGCCATCATTCAGAACTACGCGCTGTATTGATTAAATGGAAGCTTTCAATTATGGGAAATATTGTCCATCCAGCCGTCAACAACAAGAGCCAGATTTCTTGTTTTGGTCACGCAACACCCTCTGAATTGTGTCCGTCTTATCAGATATTCACGTAATGGGATTTTGTTTAATTAGCCGCGCCAGGTAAAGCGGTAAGATGGATATTGCACTTTTGTACGCAAGGAAAGGTTAGATTTGATAAAGAATAAAGTGCCATTGTCTGGGAAGGAAGTGAACTCGACGGACAGTTAGACTCTTGAATCTTTGGAGTTTTCAGTGCACCCTATTGCAGCCTGGTACAACAGTGCCCCCTGAAGGAAGCAGCTTAGAACAGCAGCTTCAAATTAAAAGGACATGGTGTTTACTGGGATATTAACAGACCTGAGGAACAAAAATCAATGACGCGTTTAACCAATTTGAGTGGAAATGGATAGAAACTACTTATTGCAACCAGCATTACTGCCTGGTGCATTTTTAGACATAGCACCATCTAACGACTACTTCAGCTGCTTAGGGATTTCTACTAACATTTACTATGACTCTATACACTCTGATGTCATAAATTATCATGGATACTCTATAGTAGTGTTTCCTAGACGTTGGGGGTATGCGACAGCTCATCAGGCAGTACTTGGAATTACTGCTGATTAAAAAAGAAGTTGAAACTGAACACAGACTTTTTCCTTAAAACATTTTTGCTTTTTGTTGATCATTTTCTAAATATTTGGCATCCCCGTCGACATATGGGGTACTTGAGTTATAAAACAAAGGTCCAGGGGTACTCGAAACAAGAAAGGCACTCAGATAATAATATAGGCTATAGGTGTAGGTAGGATTTAACCCCTGATATAGCATATGCATAAGAAGGTGCAAGATTCTAATAAATTTAAAGTAGATCATTTGATAAGAGACTGTATTTGTCTGGTGATGTGAATAGGACAAAGACAGCCCCACAGCATTGCCCTTTATACGTCAGTGCATTTCGCTGCCACACAATTAGCAGCCGAACAGTGGCTTGATGAAACATCCAAGTGACTCTTCACAGAGAGGCCAAATCTGCAGCCATTTCCTGAATTTGGCCGCTGATTTGGGCGACGCCAGCCCAGTCTTTGTCCAGTCGGGAGTCAGCAGATGGGAGAGACCCGGGCCAGGAGCATCCAAACAAAGATCAATGCTAAACGGTTCATTGTAATGAAAATATAGTCACAGTATTTGCATAATTGAATTTGACTCAATGACGAGGAACAAGATGCTTTAATCTGGTTGCCAATAAATAGACTTTTATTTTTTTCTACATCTTTAGCACACTTGGGGAGAAGGCAATTGAAAAGGATCTTTAAAGTAATTACTGAATTTAGGTAATTAGGACAAGCAAAATCATCTGTACGTCTTTGTAGTTTTTATGTGTATTGGACATTGATGTATTTAACTTTAAACTTTTTGTAAATTGTCCTTGAGAGTCCAGAAAGGTGTTGTCAGTCGAATGAATTATAAGAAAGTGCTTATATAGGTCAAAAACTGAACAAACAATGACAATATGTAGGAATCAACAATGCAACAAAAGGTGGTCCCCTGGCCTGCAGTGCTCTTTCAAGTGTCCCAATACAGGTACGCACTGCTGTGTTGGACATTGAACAAATATGCTCGAAACATTTTATTATGAACAATAGGGCCATAAAACCCCAGGAGATGGCATATGGAGGCGGCACAGGAAGAGGCCACAGATGCACTGGCCCCTGAAATATTCCTCTCAAATGGACATGAGCGCAGAAATCAATAGGACAACATTGCTTACAGCGTCTCCGGGCCATGCACTGTCACTTAGTCTCCCAATGACACGCAGCAGTCTACAGAAGCTCTTAAGGGACATTATCTGTTGATGTTCTCGGGCCAATGGCATGAGCAGAATGACCAGTGGTGCATGGGGGGTAATGGGGCATTGTTACTAAAATAGTTTACTGTACATTTTGGGATTGCTCACTAAAGCATTTTTCAAACTTACTGTGAGTAGATTCAAAAGGAGAACTATCATGAAAAGTAAAGCTTTTGACCATGACACAGTACAATGTTCCCTCATCAAAGACATAGCTGGATTAGTATTTCACATCTGTCTAATTTGGTTGTCTCTTCTTCTACTGCTTCTGACTACTGTTGTGTGCTTGGGCAAGACACTTTATCCACTTTAAAGGGTGTGGATGTGATGTGTGATGATTAGTGATTAGTTTCAGTGATGAGTGACTAAATAAAGACTAAAGAGATTTCCTTTTATTTTTATACAGCTGTGATAGTAGCCGTCGTGGTCATGTGGTGGTAGAGTGTGAAAGATTTAAGATTATTGAGACGATAGAAGCTGTTGTTGTGCTTGTTTGCGCTCATGGAAGCAGTGGTTGCAGCTCCTATTACCCGCCTGTCCTTCATCGCGACCTAAATCATTAAAATCATTTCTCCGAGAACAGATTTGGAGTAGTAATAACAGCGAACTGGATTTACATTGCGTTTTCTTGGACACTCAAAGACGTGCCACATTTCGTCATCCATTCACTCTCGGCTTGTGGTAAACTACTACTCCACCTCTGCCCTGGGGCTGACTGACAGACATGTGTGCTGCCCAAAGACACAACAACAGGCTGCACTGGTCGGAGCTGGGATGGAACTGTCAACATCCTGGATATGAGCCACTGTCATCGCTACAAGGTAACAAACCATGCAGTTCTACCTCCATGTTGGTATACACAGTCAGTGCATGGCATCAGACCAGCTAAAGTGTGTTGCATTCTGGGTAACATAGAGCACTGGGACTATAAAGCAGATGGCCCTATGTTGCAGCGATTCCCTCCGACGCGTCGCGCACAAGAAATCCATTTACGAGATGGCGCCGTACAGTGCCACTAATTTGAGTGTGATGCACAACACAGGGACAGCAGCACTCGGGACGTCCTGCCGGGCTCTAAAGGGTTTGTGAGGGCCCAGGTGTGCTCTGTATTAGATTCGATACAAGTCAGATTTTCCCCATGGGGAGCTTTGAAAGGGCGGGTTTATCAGGTTAGGGACAGCGCTCGGACGTGAGAGAAAACATTTGGGAACATGGTTTTAGTGCATACTGTATAATAGACTGGATAATGTTGTACTTTTTCTTAAATCTCTCCCTGGATTTGTCTGCAAGTTGCTAACTAAATTCATGCAGCGCAAAAAAAAATAGGGCTAAACTTTTTTGTTCACCTCGAAAACCATCTCCGCTTCAGGGAGTAAAATGACCAATTTTTCCCACAGAGTCGTCAAAAGCAACTTCCCTCTCTCTTGTTATAGTGTGGTTTTTTGCTTTATTCTGTGAACTGCATTTGTAGTTTCTGTGTTCCACATTGTACCTTTGTGAAATATACTTTTGTACATCTTTGCTGTGTTTCTGTGAGTTTTTTTTTTAAATTTTAACCACACAGAGTCGGTCCTAGATTGTTTTAAAAGTAAACAAACAGCCTCCCAACATCTGCAGCACAGTGGAGCCATCACAAGAGGCACTACAGGAAACAAAAAGGGACAAACAAGGAGGTATCCGGGCAAGACTCGCAGCCAAGCCACACAGGGCCCGATCTTGTGTCTCAAAAAGCAGACTATAGCGTAACATCTTGCGCTTAGTAGGAGCGCACTTTGTGATCTTGCCACTCCAGACAAGTACGTAGGGTGAAGACACACTTTCTCCTCCAACCAGATCGACTCCACGACCGGGAGAGGGGTTGTGGGGGGACTGGGGAGTGAACATTTGTGCATTTGTTTTGTTTTGCGTTCACGCCAAGCGGGACGATCTGCGCCACAGCGGACGGCTGTAGCTCTTTCTCTTCCGAGACATGAACATTGTGTAGCTCACGATGGGGTAAATAACGTTTTTAGTTTGACCTGTGAGAGCCGATCATGCTTAAGGAAGAACACAAGGCAGCGCGAGGTAAACGAGGAAATGAATGTCAGCGGTGCTTCTATCAGAGCAGTCACCTCCTATTGTGACGCCCTCTCACGAGTGGCGAAGGCGCAAAGCACATAGCTCCGCTACTTAGGAAATAATTCGATCTGGCCCACAGACATATCCCTAATATTGTTCTGGTTAATGTACGTTCACTGTAGCGTGGCTAATGCCAGACTGCTGTGTGCACTCGAATCATTTCGAACTTCACAGCAGCCTGGGGACCATGGCCAAAATCTTTCCATGGATTTGGGGACCAAGCACAGAACAAGGAGGGACGGCAAGATGATGACGCGCTATTCGACATAGGGAAGCGTGGAGTTTGTTTAGGGATAAAAATAAAAACGTTTATTTATGGATCCAACATGACAGCAGCAGAGGCGACGCCATCTTTCGATCAAGCTTTAGACCGTGTTCTAAATAGTTTAGCTCGAAAGTTTATAGCGGGTACGTCATACGTCATCTGATACGATGATACGATTGGCTATGGCTACGTGCAGACGCATGAGAGACATTGTAGCGCCCAAATAAACGGCTATGGACAATCGTAAACCACACCTCTCCTACGAGAAAATTAATTGGTGGTCACTTCACTTCGACGTCCGCATAGTAATATCTTCACTTTACTGCGCGGACGTCGAAGTGCTCCTAAGGTGTTATTATGCCTTACAATAATACCCCTTTTTATCCGCTTAGAAAATCGACATGTTTCATTTTGTGTAATTACACTTGGATTGTGTAACTACTCACATAACCATTATTTAAATAGGGAGAACGTAAAAGTGCTTGGTCGCTTCTAACTTCACCCCCATTTGGCCCCATATCGGAGAGGAGGAGAGGCTAAATACTAACAACATCTTTGGTCTTTTTGGGTGACTGAGCGCACGCACAAAGACCAGACAGGTACGCATCAACTTGTCTAAGCTCAGGTAAGAACATCTCAGTATGGAAAAACAGTGGCCTATTCCTTTTAGTACAATACAGTGTTGAAAATAGTGTCAATTTCTGGCCACTGTTTTTTTGACAAAGAGCAAACGTTACTTATCCCTGTGCTATGGGTTAATACCCATATTACAACACACTTCCTCAGTGTGTTGTAATAGAGTAGAATGGTAAAACTGAAATTTAGCTTGGAACTTAAATGCTGTCTCTAAAATGAACACAATTCATGAGGAGCACTGCACACACAGAGGTGGGTGGGTGTGCGTTGGAGTGGGGAGGCAGAGCAGATAAAACAGATCCTAAAAAGCTCCTGGCATCTGCAGACCTAAAGGCTGTCTGTCATGGCATGGTCTTCAAACGTTGGCCCATCTCTCTCTCCCTCTCTCTGTCTATCTCTCCCCCTGTCTTCTCTTTGCTTTGCTTTGTTCCTGTCCCGGTTTCTGGGCGCTTTCATCTTTGCGTTGGCTGTCTCTCATCAAGGTGCAGACGTAATTACATCTGACATAAAGAAGCACGGGCAAAACACGGCTACGCAAACATTACAGAAGCAATTAATTCTTGTCAACTCCCTCCATCTTTTTGTGCGTGTGCCAGTTGGATCAGATTGCATTTCCAGGATAATTTCAGGTCCGACCTTGAGGTGAATTAGGATGTATCTAAGCACAGTTAATCAGAACAGACTACAGCCTAAATGGGCAGCTCTTTGCATAATTTCTTCAGTGGCTTTACCTTGTTTCAACCAGGAAGAGGGTGGAACTGACCAATAAGAAGCAGGAACTCGATGCTGTCATTTTAGGTCTCACTTTCTTTCTTTTTTTTTACATTGTGAACTACTTCTAACAAAAATTGTAGCGACCTATTTATGCTTCAAAGTCAAAAAAGAGTGTTCTCTCATAATTTACTATATTCACCTAAATGTTTGCAGATTGTGTTCAACATGGTCAACAACAACAACATAAATCGAACTAAAACTGGGGTGCCCAAAATGGTTCCTGAGAAGGTCAAAGTGGAAATGTATTTGGAGGCGAAAGGCTAAAAGTGACAAATGCAGACAGATTAAGTTTGTGTTGATTGTTCTTATGTGTCTGTATTCATTGGGCTCACCTTATTTGACTGAGATGTTGCAACCTTACACTCCATCCACAGCCCAGAGTTCAGCCGACCCGCTCCTGTTGATGACAGAGACTTCTCTGTGGCAGCGCCCCGTCTGTGGAACAGTCTTCCTCTGTCTGTCAGGTCCTCGAAGTCTATTAAATAAGCTAAATAAATAAACGGTCTCATTTGCATAGAGCTTTTCTACCGGTTTACATTAAGGAATCACTCACACTCATCCATTCACACTCTCAAGGAAAGGTGGGTGTCTTACCCAGGGGCACAACGACAGTGTGCACCTGCGGGATTCCAACCGCCAACCCTCCGGTCACAAGACAGGTCGTCCTACTCACTGTACCACTGTCGCCCATAGGGTCTACTGCTAGAGCAGACATGGGCAAACTAAGGCCCGGGCGCCAGATGCAGCCCACCCCTTTAATCCGGCCCTCAAAGCACGACCAAGCCCGATATGCATTCCGTAATAAAAGGTTAAAAAAACAATGTTTTCATTGACATAAAGAAAGATGCTTAACTGCTGCTATTGTGTTACTCTTTTAATGTGTTTAGGCGATTACAGTCTATTTGAGAATTGTAATTGTTTGAAACAACCAAATTCATAACTGCGCTGGCCCTCGTCGAAACTTCAAATACCCAATGTGGCCCTTGCATCAGAAACTTTGCCCATATCTGTATTAGAGAGTCAACTATTGAAGTCTAGACTGGCCTTCAATACCGGAGAGTGGAGTGTATCTTGGTCTTTTTATCCATCTTTTTATCTGTAACTATTTGTGTGTGATTAAAATGTGAAGCACTTTGGTCAAATTAAGTTGTTTTTAAATGTGCTACACAAATAATCTTGAATTGAACTGATTACATATTCATTGATTATTATGCTATTCAGGATGACATACTGATTTGGTGTCCTTGGTAACTGGTACTGACTGTCTAATCCGTGCACAAATTGATCAAAGTAGATATTTCTTTCAAATGTATTCATCATCTTGTACAACGGATCCAATGGGAAGATATTTTAACAAAGTAACAACTAATTTCTTTCACAAAAGGAGTATAACCAAGGTGTTTTGATTCAGGAGAGAGTGAAACCCTTATAAGTATGAGCTTACAGCATTCTGAGTTTAACCATCTTTACCAATACAAGACCAAAGTACACATTTACTAAGGTATGCTGTCTGTTTCTCTTTTTATTTAAATACTGCTTTCCATTTTTGTTTTGGCAAGGTCACATACTTATAAATGTGACGGGGAAACTGAAAATGGATTTTTTTAAAGAGAGAAAATAGCACCTGCAGTTTATCAACCAAATTCTTAAAATAAGTTTAAATCTATAAGTGTTGCCCTAACCTGTGCCTTTAATAGCACACCGCAGGCCTCTATCTCCATTCCAGGTGGCTGTTTTTTGTCATTTGCCTCCTCAGAGCGGCCTGTTGCTGGTGTATTTCTGACAGATCCGTGGGGGCGCACTAAAAGGATCTGTCTAGCCGCATTAGTGTCGGTGGTTTCAGTGGGAAAACCTGCCAAAAAACCCTGTGTGACACCTGGGCGCATTTTTTATACCTCAGCTTGGCGTTCAAAGATACGTGGCACATTCTTGGCACTTGACTTCTCCTTCCATCCACGTGCTCTCGTTGCATCACCTCACGCGCCTCTGTCGTGAGCGGGGAGCTGGAGCGGCAGCTGGGCCTGACGAAAGGTGTCAAACAGAGAGAGGACTGGGAAGAGGTGGGTATTAATGAGGTACTTGAGTAACTTTAAGTGCGTTTTGACATACTTTTTGCTTCTACTTCAACACATATTAAAAGGTATCAATTCTTCCCATGTCCACTTGGCACATTTAGGTCTACTTTAAAGGAATAGGCCACCGTTTTTACATACTGAGATATGTTCTTACCTTAGCTTTGACGAGTTCATTTGTACCTGTCTTATCTCCACGTGTGCCTTCCGTAACGTACACACAGCACAGACTGCGTTAGCATTTAGCCTCTCTCTTCTCCTCTATAGCTCCAAACAAGGTGAAGATAGAAGCTACCAAACTCTTCCACGTTTTCCCTATTTAAATATGGTTACGTGAAGTGTTACACCATAAAGTATAATTACACAAAACAATGTGGATTTTCTAAGCGGATGAAAAGGGTAACTATATTGTAAGGCGTAATAATACCAGGAGTAATTCGGCATCCGCGCAGTGATATCTTCACTTTACTGCTCGGATGCCGAATTACTCCTGGTATTATTACGCCTTACAATATAGTTCCCCTTTTTATCCGCGTAGAAAATCCACATTGTTTAATTTTGTGTAATTATACTTGTAGTGTAACACTTCAAGTAACCATATTTAAATAGGGAAAACATGGAAGAGTTTGGTAGCTTCTATCTTCACCTCGTTTGAAGCTATAGAGGAGAAGAGAGAGGCTAAATGCTAACTGTGCTGTGTTTACGTTACGGTAGGCACACGTGGAGACCAGACAGGTACAAATGAACTCGTCAAAGCTAAGGTAAGAACATATCTCAGTAAAAACGTGTGGCCTATTCCTTTAACATCTTAACCCGCACCTGAACCAGGCACGGTTTCTCCAGTTTGATATTAACCAAATTGAAAAGCTTCTTGGCAAAAAGCGTCAATGTAGCAACGAAAACGAGGATGAAAACACAACAAAAATCCAATGGAAGAAAAAAAAAGACACAAAAGACACAAAAGACACAAAGAAGTGACAAAGAAGCAATAAAAGCGCGACAAAAACGTGCCAGAAAAGCAACAACGATACAACGAGAAAGTGGCCAGGGAGCGACAAAAGGTGACAAACACGTGACGAAATATTGACAAAAACAACAACGAAACAATGACGAAAAGCGACAGAACACAGTGACAAAGCGATGAAAATGCAACATAAGCACTTAAAAAATGTGACATAAAAGAAACGAAACCCCCAACCCCGAAAATGCAACAAAAAGTTAGGATCAGCTTTGTAGGCCTTAGCTTTCAAATAGCCGAGAAGCTTTTAGATGTAGGTAAAGCCGAACTGTAGAAAATGCGCTCGGTTAAGAGGTTAAGATGGGGGGTAAGAAGTTAAGAAATCATTTTGAACCCCACATAATTCTACGTTCGTCTACACTTTTAAAGGAATAGGCCACCGTTTTTACTGAGATATGTTCTTACCTTTGACGAGTTGATGCGCAGTAATATCTTCACTTTACTGCGCGGACGTCGAAGTGCTCCTAAGGTATTATTACGCCTTACAATATAGTACCTCTTTTTATTGGCTTAGAAAATTGACATGTTTAATTTTGTGTGATTATACTTGTGTAGCTTTTCACGTAACTGTATTTAAACAGGGAACACGTGGAAGAGCTTGGTCGCTTCTAACTTCACCCCAGTTTGGAGCCATAGGAATATGCTGGGAGAGGCAAAATGCTAACAACATCTTTGGTCTTTTTGCGTGACTGAGCACAGGCACAAAGACCAGACAGGTACGCATCAACTCGTCTAAGCTCAGGTAAGAACATATCTCAGTATGGAAAAACGGTGGCCAATTCCTTTAAATAAGAGATGGAGTCTTGAAATAAGAATGTTTGGCCTTGACTTAAGTAACACTATCTGCCAATTGAATCTCTTTGCACTGAAGATAAGAAAAAACAAGATTAAATAACTTCTTGCACTTCACTCAATTTCATAAAATAAAAAGTTATTCAATTGGCAGAGAAGTCAGAGTTACTCAATACAAGGTCAAATAGTCTAAATTCCAATCATTTATCAAGGTATCTTTTGCAGTGTAGCAGTTCTTTGGCATTCATCTTTTGCAATTTAATGATGAACCTCTTAACTTGAGTTTTTATAAAGCAAGGAGGCTACTACGGTACTTTTCAGCTACTTCGGGAGCTGGTGGGTGGATTATTGAACTCCTCATGGACCCGGCACTTGGGACTTATTAAAGATTTAGAGACTCGGTCTGCCCGTTGTGCCCTTGACCTTCACAACAGCCGGAGAAATAGTGTCAGGGCAGAGGCAGAAAGCTGAAAAACGTCTGTCCTATGGCTCCACTGTCGGCAGCCTGTTAAAGTAGAGAGTATAATACCTTCTGTTGTAAATTATCACGCTGTACTCATGACATAAGGCACGGTAAGTCATAAAGTCTGACAACTCCTTCAGAGACACGCATTCACCAAGACAGGAATACGTTTCTCAAGCGGTAAAAACATTATGACCAGTGACAGGTGAAATTATGCCTTGATCGCGGCACATGTATTTGAGTGAAATATTTCAGGCAGAACATGAGCATTTTATCCTCAACAGTGATGTGTTAACAAAAGTCAAATGCTTTGACACATTTTATTGAAGCTCTAGGTTAGAGCCGCAGTTCTTTTGGGGTCTGCGGTGAACAGTAAAGTGGTCCAAGGAAATAATAAACAAAAGCAGGTTAATTGTGACATGTAATTATCATGTAATATGTCTGCTGCATTTGGGTGAGAGTGGGTTTCACGTGTGGAGTGAAGTCTGGCCTTGAACTGACTCAAATAACTAAAAACAGTCTATTGTCTTAAAATAACTGCCCAAAATAAGAACAAACATACATAACTGCCTCAATGCTCTTTTTAGGAAGTGGCATATGTACTTACTGTATGCATATTGTCATTCTGAATAGTATAGTGTAGCACCTGGCTTTGACTCTTGCATGTGTTTAAAGGTCCTATATCATGCAAATCGACTTTTTTGAGTTTTTAGCCATGTTGTTATGCTATTTCCTTATCAAAAACACCCCAGAGCGGTTTTTGGCTTCATTCACGCAGTTCTAAGCAATCCTCCTGAATCCTGCTCTCTGAGCAGCTGTTCCGCCCTCTCCTGGTAAACGACTGAGCTGTTCCTTCCGTTCCTTTGTGTCGTCACAGCGGAACGGAAGTGCTCTACGTCTGTAATGTAATGCCTTACGGCCTGATTTTTATTTATAAAACAGCTTTTTAAATAAAAAAATAAAAAAGAAAGCAGCAACTCTCCGACGCGTCTGTGCTGTCCCGCGACGCTAATCAAGCGCACCCACGACTGGAGGAGCCATGGATCCCAGCAGAAGTGTTGTTTTTGAAGACTGAGCTCTTTCTAACATACTCTGGACACCGCCTGTTCTTTTTTCTTACCGAACGATAATGTCACGGATGCGCGTTTGGCTACGAGAGGAACAGGACTATTCAACCTTCCTAAAGAAGAGTGCACTCGCCAGAAGTTGGAATTTCTTTCCGGAATTCAGCTACTATATCAACCAACCTGATGGATGCTTGGTGAACCTTGGCCAGAATTAAAGTGGATTAACTTTTATAACCAACGCATGTTCCATAACCCGATGGGGAAGCCAAGCTGAGCGGTGAGTCAATCAAAACGCGTGTTAGCGTGTGTGTTAGCGTGTGTGTTAGCATGTGTGTTAGCCATTTATGAAACTGTGTTGCACGTGTCAACTCCTTATAACTGCATTATGTGAAGTAACTTCACTTTTGCAGCGATATTTATATTTATAATACTGCAAATGTGGAATGAGCGGAGAGAGGGGCGGAGTTAACTGAATCGAAGCGTCTTGTCTTCCGGGTAGGGAAAATACCCCCCAAAATACTTAGATTTCTCTCAAAAATGAGTACTCCATAGTGATAGAGGTAGAATATATCATATATATGCCTATACTTTACTTTGGAATGGCTAAAATAGCATGATACAGCTCCTTTAAAGTTATTCTATTCTATTCTATTCTATTCTATTCTATTCAAAAGAACAAATCTTAAAGTATACATATTTAATAGTTTCTAAAGTATTGTGAGATTACAGCAAGGTCAGAAACTAACTTCAGCCACATGAGGTCAGCAACTTTATTTTATTAAGTTATAGCTACTGAAAGGGCATTGTAAAGGTTGGAATAGCTGGGGTTATACATGTATCAAGTCAAGTTATGGGTTTTTAGGTCATTACTAAATGGCAATTCATGTACAGTCTAATTTGTACTAAAATCTGTTGGTAGATGTCTTTTTTTAATTTGTAAACTACCAATTGCCACAACGATCAATTTCTCTATATCTTCCATCCACACCTCTCACATAGAGACCAGTGTGACTCCATTTTAGCTGTTTTGGACCTCCACACATAGCTCTGCTCCACTGCCCACACGGCTCTCAGAGGAAGTGACCTCAATCCATCCAATAACCCGGTTCACACAAGCGCGACAGCTGCACAAGATTGGACACAACTTTCTCTTATCATTTAGGCAAGCCTTGAATGAAGGACTTTGTTGTAGTATAGAACATTAAAGGATAGGGTGAAGTTAGGTATGTATAATCCCAAGTACAAAGGACATATATTGAAAGAATAAATGCATTTGCTTTTCTAAATTGATGCTCTTGCTCAGGGATTCCCAAACGTTACGGACAGTGACCCCAAAATAACTGTGTGAACAACCCAGGAAACATTTAAATGATGCTATGTATTACTATGTATTTAAACTATGTATTATATTGGTTGACCTCAATTCACAAATAATTTTTCCCCTTTAAAATGATAATACAATGCCACCAAGATGATAGTTCTTTTGTTTTCTACGGCGATGATAATCATGCAGTTTGCGTCAGGGTAATGGTGACACTCTGAGTCTTTAGTCTCTTGCTCAAAAGTGAATTCTCTTTCACAGGCTGAGATTTAGTGCAGCAGATAAAGTCATTTTTTCACTACAATACTTCAGTTGGTGAAACTGCATGAAATTTGGTTTTGTGTGTCTCCAATCATTTGTTTATGCATTTGCTTTGGCTTTACATACTTAAAGCCGGGGTACCTGTCTTTTTGTTGTTGAAAAGTAAATTTGTTTTTACCACCCCTCCTGGAACCGCCACCTTAACGTGGTGGAGGGGTTTGAGCACCCGAATGATCCTGGAGCTCTGTTGTCGGGAGCTTCGTGCCCTGGTAGGGTCTCAAATGGTAAACAGGTCCTAGGTAATGGTTCAGACAAAGAGCGGTTCAGAAGCCGCTTATGAGAGACCAACAGGCCCGGTTAGAATCGTGAAGCCGTCCTTCTGTGGAACCACCACCTACAGGAGGAGCCATAGGGCTGATGCAATGTGATTTGGGCAGCTCCAACAGCACGACCCAGCAACGGACAAGTGGAAGAAAATGGATGGATGGATATTTTTACCACCTCAGAGTGAGTTATAAACACAGTAAAAAACATATCTTGTTAAATGGTCTTCACCTCATTATTTATTGAGCGATAGAAGATAGAAATACCTCTAAATGAGTGTGCTCAAAGCTGTACACGGGCGTGAAACGTGCATATAAACAATTTGCTTGAACAATTCCGACATGCAGGAGGGATTGTTAGTACTAAAAACGAGTTTGGGCCAAATAAAAGAATGTCAAAGTTTGTGTGGGAAAAATCAGGTACCCCAGCTTTAAGGTACAAGCAAAGGTGAAAGGATTTGTATTTAATATTTCATAGAGCATACTGTAAACAAAGATGGAGTGTTGGTGGTTTAATACATGTATAATTACATACTGTAGGTATATTTACATGTACGTTTTTTAAAGAGTGAATATCACTGCACAACCAGGGCACACTAGTGACTTCACTAACTCAGCATGGGCTTCAGTGTCATCTAATCTTGCTTTACTAATGCTGTACCTTTACCTACCTAGCTTTATGTAGAATGGTTGACTAGTACTAATTTTAGTTTAGTTTAGTTTAGTGTCCCAAATGCTGTGATAGCCCTATATCAATTAGTTGGTAGAAATAGTTCTGAGAACTAGTTGACAGCGTGTGCCAGCGCGGGAAAGCCGAGCCAAGGGTAGGGTGCTTTACATGACTTGCTCATGTGGTAGCCTATAGATACTGTACTTTATTCATCCCCGTAGGGAATTTCGTTCTCTGCATGTGACCAAACCTCAATGACGCTGAGGTTAGGGCCGGCGCTCGGAGACCCATCTCCAGATGTGGAGCCAGATACACCTGGCTGGAACATGTTTTTAGTGGTGGGGAGTAAACCTACGTAGGCACGGGGAGAACATGCAAACTCCACACAGACAGGCCCGTCCAAGTGGGAATCGAACCCTTCTACTGTAGCTGTGAAGCACGAGCGCTAACCGCTGCGCCACCGTGCCGTACACGGATGGTGCACAGATGAATGATCGGGCGAGGTGGAGAATAATAGAACCTAGTTGTATATCACTGTGCACAAAAGACTATTTTTTTAATCTTGGAATTTTCGTGGAAACACAGATTTTTTAACAGATAGGGTTTTAGTAAACACGGTACCAAGCATTTTATGCTTGTTTCACAAACTGAAGTAATTTTCTACTATCTGCTGGACTAATTGGAGCAGCAGTCAAGAAGTACTATAAGGAGTCACAGCTCCCTCTGCAGGCCCTAGTGACACACAGCACACGCCAAAGTCTTTGCATAGTCATCAGTTAATCAACAGTTGAGCTTAATCATCATGTAGTTAACATATGCCATATAGATTTTTTCATTAACATTTGCTTGTACTTGTAGTTTTCCTTAGTATGGAGCTTATTTAAATACTAGAGTTTAAAGTAGTTTAGGTCAGAACTGCCAGATATATTGAGGAAAACAGTATTTATTTATTTATATAGTTCAGCTTCTTGGTACTGTAATAACAATAATGAGGACCTCTTAAAAAAAAACTCTTAACCCATAAAAACACACTCCACAGATATATTTATTTTTAAGAAAGTTGACAAGTAAATTGTGATTGCATTGAATCTCCAGCTCATTAAAATTCATGATTAAGTTTCAGTTTCAGTTTTAAAAGCATAACAGCCGTCCAAAATCAAGAGGTTCGAAGTGCATACAGCCAGACCGCCACATATAGTTGCAGTATTCTCATTATTTGAATAAATAAAAACACTGAAATAGACCCTCTGTTATTTCTAACCTTAGTTTGCCACGGTTAGAAATTACATTTGAGGTTAACGAAATCCATTAAAAATGTATAGAGCAAACTAACAACTGCTGTAACAAATTAATACCCATCTGATATCACTCTGATTCATGCTTTTTTACCCCTGGTCTGTTTTCTCTGACTAAACAGCTGTTTAAAACATTCTGACAAACGTTAGACAGGTTTAACTGGAAACATTTACTGTGAAAGAGGTAAAAAAAAAGAAGATTTATAGCATATTAAATTTGTCCCTGTATGAGTTACCACCATAATTATGTAAAAGATCTGAGCAATAAAGTTTTTGATCATGCGTTACATACATAGAAAATAATCGAGACCCGATTGTATTTTGCAGTGAGTGACGTATGGACCTGACAGTGGAGGTCTACAGCCAGACCCTTCTCCCAAAACAGAGTGACCCATTCAGTCACATAAGCGCCGACTTAAGTCCCCTTTTGAAGCACATTACAAGCACATTGCACTTAAGAGGCTGTTCCCATTTTTTATACTTGAAGGAAGAAAATCCACTTGTCCCTTTGATACATAGTGTTTTTTTTTTTTACATACATTAAAAAAAGAGAAGGAGCAGCATGGCGTCTGCTGCATATTCCGTGTTCGTGAAGCAACACCAATGCCAAAATTGTTAGCTTGGTGCAGACTGGAAACACTGCAGGATCACTTTGTGCTCTGTGTCACATGCTTATAAACTCACCCCAACAATTCAAAATGAACAAGCTACATATCTTTTAGTTTAAAAACTAAAGGCAGCAGGGCCTTAACACCACTGCTCAGATAGTTTGATTGCCTTTGTCAGCATTGCACTCCGCCTTCCACTTCTCTAACTCGGTCGTCAGTGTGCTGGCCTCTGGACGAGCTTTAGGATTTTCATTCAGCATATTTTTAATGATGTGACTCTGAAATGAAATGTATAAAAGTTAAGTTACAGATATGGATATCAGAGCATAATGCTCACGCAGTGGCAGTAGGAGCACTTTGGAAACGCTTGTTTATAAGGCAAGGCAGGCAAGGCAAGGCAAGGCAATTTTATTTATACCGCGCATTTCATACACAAGGCAACTCAATGCGCTATAGAATTAAAGTGGATTGGATAGGAAGTAGAGGGCCTTCTTGCAGTACCATTAGTAGCAGTCTCTGCAGTACAATAGCAGTAGTAAAATTAGAAGAAAAAGTTGCAGAGGAAACATGGGAAGTCAGTTAAAGAGTAGCTGCAGAGGCAACAACAGTAGCAGAAACAATGGTAGGCACAGTAGCAGTGGTATTAGTAGCAAAGTAGCACTATTTTAATATTGTTGAACTGTGGCCACTTCTAGATATTACAACAACAAAAATATCTCCCTACCTCTATTGCACAAGTCCAGTGAACTCTTCTGGCAACTTCTGACTTCTGACATCTGGCCAGATCTGACAACAAAAAGATCAATTCAAGAAACAAGCATTTTCCAATTCAAAAGTGAGTATAATTAGTTATGACCAGAATCAGACACTACGTACTAAATATCTTTCTTGGGCAGTAGCTATTTTCCAGAAGAGCTCAAAAAAGATCAAGCCCAGAGCAAAGACGTCCACTTTACGGTCATAGTTTACACCAACCTGTTTAACAAGAATGCAAATGTTAACAGTCTACAACAAGCATGAATTATTTCTATTTCATACCACATCTTTGTTATTATTTTTTGTATTTTTTTTGTGTCTTTGAAAAATTTATCTTTTTTGTGTGTGATACTGCTCATCATGTGACTGTCATCATGTGACTGAGTCTTTGTCTTTTTAAGCACACCTGTGCTCAACTGCTTTCATTAAATGCCCTGAAGAAAGTTGCCACTGTGACCGAAACGTGTTGGCAAGTCCCATCAAATAAAGAACTTTTATTTAAAACGGAGTGCCTCTGATTCTCTCCTTTTCTTAAGTTTATGGATTCACTCCACTCGGTCCTGAAGAGCACCCGTTTTGGATGTGAACTTTGTTACTCACTGATGCACTCACATTATCCCCTCAAGCATGAGTTATTTGTTTGAGTCTGATTGATACTGATCTAAAATCCATTTCATTTACTGGGGCAGTTTTACTATTACACCTGAATTTGGTTGTAACCAACTTTCAGTAGGATAACGACTCTTTCCTGTTTGAACATACATTAAAAACATAATGATTCATGATCTAAATTGAATTTAAATTGAATTCAACAGTATTCATTTTATTTTTTAAACACGTGTGCAGATTTTGGAGCTATTTTTTATAGATATTTTATTTTAATTATGTATCAAATTAATGTTAGCCTCAGCTTCAAGAATACTTTTTTATTTCAGCAAGACACAGGCATTTTTTGGGACATTCTGCTGCCTCCAAGTAGCAGCTGCATTGCACTTGTCAAGTTGAAAAGTTTAATGACTGTGACACAAACACATATAAATTACCGGTAAGAATAAGAAAATATGTCCCTAATAAAGTTATTTTAAAAACAGTGTGGTTATGATCTAATAAACAATAAAGAGAGGGTATGATGTTTTTTGCAAACTCTTTGCTCCTATCTTACACTTCGTGTTAGAGTATCAGACAGCAGAGACACTGGAGGACAACTAAAGGGGTAAGAGCACAATCAATGTAGCAGGAGTAATACCAAGTCGAACTTGGAAATCCGAGTTCAGGGGACATCAGAAACACAGAATTAGCATCATGTTGCTTTGCAACATTCTGAGCGCAGAGCCTATTATCTCACTTGTTCAGGAGCCATGTAGTTGGGTGTCCCTCTATCCTCAGTTCTTTCCACAATTTCATCATGGTCTTGAGTGACCAAGCCGAAGTCCCCAATCCTGACATTTCCATCTTGCCCAAAGAAGATGTTTTCAGGCTGATCCCAAAAGACAGTAAACAAGTTATGGCAAATATTTTAATTAAATCCAGTAAAAAACATAAATAATACATGTTGGCATTACCTTTAGGTCTCGGTGGATAAGCTTTTTGCTGTGAATATACACAACACCACTTAAATTTGTTGAGCAATCTGTAAACTCTGGTTTCGACGAGACATTCCCATGGACTCTTTGTTCTTTTCATATATCCAGCTTCTGAGCGTTCCTCCATCACACAATTCCATTTGAATGAAGAGGACTTGGGAATTTGGCCTGACACCAGAATTTTAACACAAAAATCTCCAGTAACTTTATCATTCGAATAACAAATCTTCAAACAGATATTATTATCATGTACCATCTGTATCCAGTGTTTTCCAACCACGAATTGTAGTAACGCACAATATTTGTATGAAGCAAATCCGCCAGAACCTGTGCTTCATGCAAGGATTTCCTCAAAAAATAAAGTCAGTAGTCAACATCAAAGAAGTTCTACAATGCAATGTTGAGTGCATGCACTTACTTTAAGTCTCTGGCCTTAATTTCTTTTATTGCAAAGAATTTATCCAGATCCTTTTTTCTTGCTTTGAAAACCCAACCAAAGCCTCCATCTCCAAGAGCCTCAAAACTGTCAAACTGCGACTGTCTCCATCCATTCCCAGTTTCCCTTTTCATGTCCGCATCCTTGACAAAGACAATAGATAATAAACAAACAAAAAGAAAACAGTAGAATGCTTTAATAAACATAGGTAATTATTAATATAAATATGTGCTTCATAGAACTACCAGAACATTGGGGGAGACTGTAGAATTTGAAGACATCCAGCTCTCTTCACTACTTGATTGTCCGTGTCGAACCGAACGTTCAGACTCATCAGATTTGGAAGAATCATCAGACAACTAGAATATAAAAGTATGAAAATAATTCACATGAATAAGTTCATCTGCGGCTTATAGACAATAATTCTAACGCAACACTTTATGCTCCTGATTTTCATGAACTCAAAGACATAAAACTTTATATACACAATAGATACAATAGACAAATCTGTCAAAATCTGTGTTAGTGGGCACTTCTCTTTTGTCAACAGAATACATCCCACCTCACAGGTGTGGCACATTAGGTGGACAGAAAACCAGTCAGCTAGAAGGTCCGGGTTCGATTCCCACCAGGGACCAGGCCTTTCTGTGTGGAGTTTGCATGTTCTCCCCGTGTCTGCGTAGGTTTCCTCCGGGTACTCCGGTTTCCCCTACCACTAAAAACATGTACAAATAGGTCAGGATGTATGAGAGTGTGTTTGAGAGTGCGCATGGGGGACGACGGATGAAAATTAGCCCGAGGCTACAATCCGGTGTGGCTTGTTCATTAACTCTCACTGTCCCTACCAAATAAACCAAACCAATAGTATCTGGTGTGACGACCACTTGCCTTATACAGTGCAGCATATCTCATGTTTCCCTCATGTTTCCCTAAGCACTCAAGGCGACCTTGAGTGCTTAGAAAGGCGCCAAACAAATAAAATGTATTATTATTATTATTATTATTATTATTATCTCCTTCGCATAGTTGATCAGACTGTTGATTGTGAAATGTTGTTCTACTCTTCTTCAATGGATGTGTGAAGTTTCTGGATATGGGCAGGAACTGGAACATGTTGTGTGCGCGCAGAGCAACCCAAACATTAGTGAGTAATGGGATGTTTTAAGGAAATTGTGCACAGGTCCATGCAACATGGGGCCTTATGGTGCATTGTCATGCTGCAACATGAGATGATGGTTGTGGACGAATGGCACAACAATGGACCTCAGGATCTCGTCTCAGTATCTCTGTGCATTAAATTGCACCTGTGTTTGTTTAACCCCACAACCCCACTGCCACCATGTGCCACTCGATTCACAATAGGCCTTCACGACACGTTCTTATGCACAAATTTGTTCTTAACGCCTTTTTAGCAAGGCTTTTAGCTGGAAGAACAAATCCTAATAACATTTCAGGAGGACTCTTGCACACACAAAAAGTTCTGTACACGATCGTATGCTAATGATGGAACCCAAAATTCGGAGTCAAATATATTTGTACATATCTAATCTCGTATAAAATAATCCAATATTATTTGATATTGTTGTCTTGATAAATTCCAGGAAACATGTAAATATTACATGTTTATTCAGATATAAGTTGGTAATATCACTAGGGCTGTCAAAAAAGAAAAAATGGTCCTTTAATTATGAATTAATTGCATCACATGTTCTGACCAAACACACTCCTGTATCTGAGCACACACATTACCTAAAAGACAAAGCACCTGTATCAACGACAGGTACTTATGTAACAAAGCTACAGAGAGCTACTTATAATATGCATCAAAGAGGCTTGTCTAATTATGCTATTTCAATGAAAAATAATTTTGTCCTTATACTCTACTACTCTATGTTAGCTACCAAAAGGTTTGCAGATTATGTTCAAAATGTTCAGCACCCAAAGAAAGTTAATCTAAAATGTGACTTATCAAGCGCGTGTAGAAATGTTGAAAGCCTTGGGTGATCGATCAAGAACAGGCCGGAGAGATCCCTGTTATACAGTACAGTAAGCTTTTGGGCTTTTCCCCATAGAATTATGAATCTGTGCATATTTTGTAAAAGAAATGTGAGCTCCAAATTTAAAAATGTTAATGTTTTATGTCGCCAAGTATTAATAATGAAAATGATAATAGAGAAAAATTAACTGCCATTGTGAATAATTGAATTTCACAAGTGCGATTAATCTGATTAAATAATGTATCGATTGACAGAAATAAATATCACTTAAAGTCTTATTAACAGCAAGTAAAAGTTATGTATTACTGTTAAAACGTTATAAATCTGCAATTAATGCAGCCACTTATAAATAGGACTAATGTGCACTACACTGACATTATTTGATATAGTCTTCCAAGCAGATTCTTTTTGTGTGACATTATATCCTGGAGACACACGTAACTAAATAATACAGGTGCTCGTCATATAATTAGAATATCATGAAAAAGTGCATTCACTTCTGTTATTCAACTTAAACTGTGAAACTAATGTATGATAGACTCACTACATGCAAAGTGAGATATGCAGCCTTTATTTGTTATAATTTTGATTATTATGGCTCAGCTTGTAAAAAAAAACCAAATTAAAAATCTCATAAAATTAGAATATTTACAAAATAATCATCAAAATCATAAAATAATCATCAAAATTGTAACAAATAAAGGCTTGACATATGTCACTTGGCATGTAATGTAATGTAATGTAATGAGTATATCATATATTAGTTTAACATTTTAAGTTGAATTACAGAAATAAATGAACTTTTTCATAATATTCTAATAATATGACGAGCACCTGTATATTCTTATGATCAGCCACTAATAGTAGTACCTCAGTTACTATCGAGTAATAAATGCTGATGTATGTTTTTTGCACTGCCCTGTCAAATGACCGAATCAAACAAGTCTCCTGGTTGATGCGGGCGGAACGGCATGTTCGCATGTTAGAAGAGAAGGAAAAAGCTTTGGTGATTTACAGGTTATATCTATAGAATTATTTTGGATTTGTAATGAGGGCAAATTCGCCTGGGTGCCCGAAGACTTGGGTGGGTGCTTGAGCGCTGCTGCACCTATGAGATCGGTGCCTTCTTGAGGTAAAGTTCTATTTCTCTTATGGGGTTTGGATTTGTGTTTTGCCATTCTTGTCCTCCTCTGGTTGCCTTTGCTCACGGAATTTCATGTCCTATTATGCTGAATGATAGGCGCTGGCATATGCTAATTAGTCCTAACACACGATGCTTCCAGTCAGGCATTCACCATCCTCAAAACACAGGTGCAAATGATTTTCCCCAGTTAAGAATGGGTTTCTGACAGTGCCTTCTTAAGTATTGATTTTAAGAAGTGTTTTAAGATGTTCATGAATGAGGCCCATTAATGTCAGCAAACCGCTCACCCACATGACGTCAAACACGCCGTCTGCCATCTGCCCTGAACAGTGCAAACCAGGGTTCATCTGTAAAGAGAAAACCTTTCCATCGTGCCGGTCACTATCGAATGTGAGCGTTTGACTCAAATCGGTTACGACACCGAGCTGCAGTCAGGTCGAGACCCCTATGAGGTTGACGAGTTGCAGATAAGCTTCCCTAAGACGATTCTTGACAGTTTGCGCTAAAATTACTTGGTTATGCAAACCGATTGGTGCAGCAGCCGTCTGGCTGGTCTCAGACGACCTTGGGAGGTGAATATGCACCGTTTCCTCGTTCCTTTTGCTACCAACATCCACTAATTCCTTTGTGAAGGCACCTACAGAAGGTCCATCAGTAGAGACTTGCAGCAGTGGCTTTCAGACGGACTCTCCCTCATCCCACAGAACAGACACGACCCTTTACCGTGACAGCACTGCCCACTAATGTTACAAGAACCACAAGTTCCACTGATAATACTTTTAACTGAAAATGAATTTCCCCTATAAGGTAACTAAGTAAACCAATTCAGATTTGTTATATATTTTAGCTTCTTCAAACTTGTCAAAATCATATTAGGTATAATTTTTCAGTAAAATTGTTCAATTACAAACTTTGACTCTTCTAAATAAACCTGGAACTGAAGTAGTTTAGTGCGTGTTGCTCGTGGGCTGCTCTCCGATGTAACACACACCTGCAAGCCTGCATCGATGCTGACTTGTTGTGAAAGAGCTTATAAGCCATTTCTCGCTGCGTGGTCTGGCAGGCCTTTCCTTCGCAGGAACGCACATTACGAGTGTTATACGTAGGAAAGGAAGGAGGGCGTGGTTTTGGAAAGGGCCTAAGGTCTGGTGCGCTCCCTCAAAACCTGCGACATCTGTGGCTTTGTGCTGTGTGTAGAACTGAACATTTCAGAGTGTCCTTTTATTGTTTTTAACCCCCTTTAATCAAAGCAAAGCAGCAATATCTCAATGGAGACGAGCTGGTGATGTCCAGCTCACATTCCACATATAAAAACCTCTTATAGCTATTCTGTTCATTGGTGAAATGTTATGCACTGTGGCTTTAAGATAAAAAATAAAAACAAATAAAACTTACCTTACTGTCCACACTCAAGTGCTTTGTTATATCAGACCAGGCTCGCTGAGCTGCCTTTTGCTTGGCCTCTTTGATATTTTTGCCTTGAGCCTCAGGATAGTCCTTTTTGTCAATCACTAATTTATAGTAAAATCTTAAAATGCATGTCAGAATGAAGCAACACACATAGTTAATATACATGTTATTATAATATATGAATAAAGCAATAATTGTTGTAAGGTGACTGATACTTACAGGGGATTGTGAGATGGGCCCTCTTTTTTCACTTCAATGTAGCTAAGGGAGTAACTGTGTTGTTGGCAGTATCCACTGATCTTTGGTATGAAATTTGTTTCTTCTAAACTTTGATTTGTGCTATTGAACAAAAATCTTCAATTAAATCAAGCCTTCCACTTTCACGTTAACACAACACTATTGTAAAAAACTAAAAATACTATGGTAGATGTAACACAGCACTCAAATGTATATTTACCAGTTAAAGTATGGACCTTTTAATCTAATCATTATTTCCCGTTTATAATAATCATAATAATAATGCTTTATACTTGTATTGTGCTTTACAAGCCTGAGTCAAAAGTTTCAATCTTTTCAGACATGTAAAATCGTTTATGTTGTTTTTAAGTACACTTGACAGTGCGGCCCGGGGGCCAAATGCAGCCCTCAGATAAATTATTGGTGGCCCTCAGCATGAATCACCAGAGATAATTTACATAATTCAACCGAGATTTTATTGTGAGGCAGAGCTGGCATCAAGTTTCTAACTTCTATGCATGAATAAAGATGTGCGGCACTGTTTAAACCTCTGCTTAATACACCCAGTTGAAGGTTTACGGCATTGACCACTGATCTGCGGCCCTTCACCCTGTGTATGCTTCAGTACACAGGTTCAATAAGGCCCTCCATGTAGTTTGGACGCCCCTGGTTTTGACTACAGTATTGTTACACACAGGCCCATTTTGGGGAATTGGTGCGGCCGCAGAGGCCCCCAACTAAATCTGTTCGTGGTCCACAAGCCTTTCCTTTAACTCTAGCTGGTGATGGATACAGTATGCAGTCATTACACTTACATTGGTATTTGATCTTCAGTAACAGATTCATCAGACCCCTAATCAAAAATAAAACACAAGATAATAGATGGAAATTCATTTAGCAAACATAATGTAAAACAAACCTTGCTGTCCATTCCCAACTGTTCTTGTAAAACAGACCAGGCCATCTGAGCTGCCTTTTGCTTGGCCTCTTTGATAGTCTTGCCTTGAGCCTCAGGATAGTCCTTTTTGTCAATCACTAATTTATAGTAAAATCTTAAAATGCATGTCAGAATGAAGCAACACACATAGTTAATATACATGTTATTATAATATATGAATAAAGCAATAATTGTTGTAAGGTGACTGATACTTACAGGGGAATGTGAGATGGGCCCTCTTTTTTCACTTCAATGTAGCTAAGGGAGTAACTGTGTTGTTGGCAGTATCCACTGATCTTTGATATGAAATTTGTTTCTTCTAAACTTTGATTTGTGCTATTGAACAAAAATCTTCAATTAAATCAAGCCTTCCACTTTCACGTTAACACAACACTATTGTAAAAAACTAAAAATACTATGGTAGATGTAACACAGCACTCAAATGTATATTTACCAGTTAAAGTATGGACCTTTTAATCTAATCATTATTTCCCGTTTATAATAATCATAATAATAATGCTTTATACTTGTATTGTGCTTTACAAGCCTGAGTCAAAAGTTTCAATCTTTTCAGACATGTAAAATCGTTTATGTTGTTTTTAAGTACACTTGACAGTGCGGCCCGGGGGCCAAATGCAGCCCTCAGATAAATTATTGGTGGCCCTCAGCATGAATCACCAGAGATAATTTACATAATTCAACCGAGATTTTATTGTGAGGCAGAGCTGACATCAAGTTTCTAACTTCTATGCATGAATAAAGATGTGCGGCACTGTTTAAACCTCTGCTTAATACACCCAGTTGAAGGTTTACGGCATTGACCACTGATCTGCGGCCCTTCACCCTGTGTATGCTTCAGTACACAGGTTCAATAAGGCCCTCCATGTAGTTTGGACGCCCCTGGTTTTGACTACAGTATTGTTACACACAGGCCCATTTTGGGGAATTGGTGCGGCCGCAGAGGCCCCCCAACGAAATCTGTTCGTGGTCCACAAGCCTTTCCTTTAACTCTAGCTGGTGATGGATACAGTATGCAGTCATTACACTTACATTGGTATTTGATCTTCAGTAACAGATTCATCAGACCCCTATTCAAAAATAAAACACAAGATAATAGATGGAAATTCATTTAGCAAACATAATGTAAAACAAACCTTGCTGTCCATTCCCAACTGTTCTTGTAAAACAGACCAGGCCATCTGAGTTGCCTTTTGCTTGGCCTCTTTGATAGTCTTGCCTTGAGCCTCAGGATAGTCCTTTTTGTCAATCACTAATTTATAGTAAAATCTTAAAATGCATGTCAGAATGAAGCAACACACATAGTTAATATACATGTTATTATAATATATGAATAAAGCAATAATTGTTGTAAGGTGACTGATACTTACAGGGGAATGTGAGATGGGCCCTCTTTTTTCACTTCAATGTAGCTAAGGGAGTAACTGTGTTGTTGGCAGTATCCACTGATCTTTGATATGAAATTTGTTTCTTCTAAACTTTGATTTGTGCTATTGAACAAAAATCTTCAATTAAATCAAGCCTTCCACTTTCACGTTAACACAACACTATTGTAAAAAACTAAAAATACTATGGTAGATGTAACACAGCACTCAAATGTATATTTACCAGTTAAAGTATGGACCTTTTAATCTAATCATTATTTCCCGTTTATAATAATCATAATAATGCTTTATACTTGTATTGTGCTTTACAAGCCTGAGTCAAAAGTTTCAATCTTTTCAGACATGTAAAATCGTTTATGTTGTTTTTAAGTACACTTGACAGTGCGGCCCGGGGGCCAAATGCAGCCCTCAGATTAATTACTGGTGGCCTTCAGCATGAATCACCAGAGATAATTTACATAATTCAACCGAGATTTTATTGTGAGGCAGAGCTGGCATCAAGTTTCTAACTTCTATGCATGAATAAAGATGTGCGGCACTGTTTAAACCTCTGCTTAATACACCCAGTTGAAGGTTTACGGCATTGACCACTGATCTGCGGCCCTTCACCCTGTGTATGCTTCAGTACACAGGTTCAATAAGGCCCTCCATGTAGTTTGGACGCCCCTGGTTTTGACTACAGTATTGTTACACACAGGCCCATTTTGGGGAATTGGTGCGGCCGCAGAGGCCCCCCAACGAAATCTGTTCGTGGTCCACAAGCCTTTCCTTTAACTCTAGCTGGTGATGGATACAGTATGCAGTCATTACACTTACATTGGTATTTGATCTTCAGTAACAGATTCATCAGACCCCTATTCAAAAATAAAACACAAGATAATAGATGGAAATTCATTTAGCAAACATAATGTAAAACAAACCTTGCTGTCCATTCCCAACTGTTCTTGTAAAACAGACCAGGCCATCTGAGCTGCCTTTTGCTTGGCCTCTTTGATAGTCTTGCCTTGAGCCTCAGGATAGTCCTTTTTGTCAATCACTAATTTATAGTAAAATCTTAAAAAATATGTCAGAATGAAGCAACACACATAGTTAATATACATGTTATTATATTATATGAATAAAGCAATAATTGTTGTAAGGTGACTGATACTTACAAGGGAATGTGAGATGGGCCCTCTTTTTTCACTTCAATGTAGCTATGGGAGTAACTGTGTTGTTGGCAATATCCACTGATCTTTGATATGAAATTTGTTTCTTCTAAACTTTGATTTGTGCTATTGAACAAAAATCTTCAATTAAATCAAGCCTTCCACTTGCAAGTTAACATAACACTTGGGTGAAAACTACAAAATACTATGGTAGATGTAACACAGCACTCAATGTATATATTTACCAGTTAAAGTATGGTCCCTTTAATCTGATCATTATTTGCCATATTTGCAGTTTATAATAATCATAATAATAATGCTTTATACTTGTATTGTGCTTTACAAGCCTGATTCAAGTTTCAATCTTTTCAGACATGTAAAATCGTTTATGTTGTTTTTAACCATTATCATGAAGTTTGTAGCTTCCTTGTCATGGCTGTAATTGATGACACATTTGATTATAAGTAGCAACATAGTTATATAAAGAAAAAGTTTCAAATCAATTGCATTTTTACTCACCTGGGTTCACTTGGAAATTGATCAGGTCTTTGATGTTCTTTGAATATTATTTCACACGCGTTTTTAGCAGCATTTTGCTTCGCTTCTTTTTTACTTTTTCCAACTCCTTCTGGAAAGTCTGTTCCATTGAAATGAACACACTGCTTGAATCTGCAGAAATGAAGTACAATTAAACTTAACCTTAATGGGAGCTGATACAGCGAGTAGAACACGTTTGAAATTTCCATTTGCATGTACTAAGGCTACTGCAATAAACCACTGGGTTTGAAGTGAAGGGTTGCCAGGTCTCAGCAGCCAACCCCGCCGAAGAGCATCTCGAAACCGCGGAATATCTGGTAATGGATGTATTACAATACAGCAGTACCCATTGACAGTATATGGCAGGGGTGGCCAAAGTGCGCCATAGAGTGACCTACTTTTGTGTCGCGTATGGTTAATACTAACTCTCTCCCATTCATTCTCAGTGGTAAATATGGATGCAGTACACTTTTTGGCCACAGGCGTCAAATTGGGGGCGCTGTTTCACTCCTTTCGCAAACCTAAGGAAACACTGTTGTGGTGTCTGGTGTTTATCACAGAGCGTTGTAGCATCAGCTTTCCCAGTTTTCCAACTTTTATGGCCAAGTTTGTTGACATAGGTCATGTTAAAAATGGACTTATAAAAGAATTTATGCTGAACTGACACTTTCAAAATGATCTAATATGGCATTATATTTGAGTTAACAATGAATGAGGTAAAGTCATTGCACGTACTGTAGATACAGGTGTTGGTTTTTTAAAATTTTTTCATATTGCTACAATTGTTGATTTTGTTCTACTAAAACTAGGCTTTTGCCATAGTTAATATTTGTTTTGATATAGCATGTTATTTGCATAGATATAATCAAATGCAAATATATACCGAAAAATAAAATAAAGTAACTATTATTATTTGCAGTTATATGTGTTTCACGCTTGACATCGCCGTGTTTGGCCCGCGACCAACACGCACTTTTTCATTTTGGCCTTCGGAGACAAAACGTTTGGGCACCCCTGGTATATGGCAGTACCCCTGTTCCCCCTTGCTGTGATTATTTGTTTCCATACATAGTACTGCAAGCGCAGGCGATCGTGCTGCCACGTCCCCGGAGAACTCTGAACTTGTTTTATAGCCGTTGATGTTGGCCGTGTGAAAATAATGTCTTATAATTAATCAAACTACAAGCACCTTGAACTGTGGCGCACGATCGATGTCAGGTAGTTTAAACTAAAATGCAGAAAGTAAAAACAAATATTGGCTACAACCAATATTTTAGAAGCACTTACATATGTGGTGGAGGGCCACTAGACCCAAGATCCTTGTATTGAGGGACTTCAAGACGTTCTCGTTGAGCGTATTCAATGAGTTTAACCACGTACTCACTGCCACTCGCCATTTAATATTGTATGTTGCGCTCTCCGTGTCCGACACGTCTTCGCTACTCAGTGCTCTGCTTAACCTACCTTCCTACTATGTGCAGTGAATACGCTTCTGAAGAAACGAAACTGAAAGTAAAGTGGGCATAGGGCATATGAGCAGGCAGTAGGGATGGAAGAAGTATAGTAAAAGTTTCAAGTTAAAATGTAACTTTAATAAAAGTATGAAAGTAGGGTGGTGGGTGGGAGAATATTATAAAAACTAAGTTATGGTATTCTGTAGTTTGTTTCTTAGTCTTAATCTAATTTCTTGAAGACATTTGGTCAAGGGACACCTTTATTGATATTCTGGAGCAATTCTAACGCATTTGACATTCAAATTACTAGAGAAAAGTTTATACTAACAAAGACATTGGACAAGCACATTTCTCTTTTAGTTTTAGTTAAACCAAGTTATTTACCCACTTGCACTACTAGCTCAACAGGTTATTTCCATGGTTACATCATAGAGAACGTGACTCACAAATCACACACGAGTCACGTCTCAGGTGATACAGTATCACCTGAGACAAGAATAAATTATACATTTTCATTATGGGAGAGAGAAAAATAGAAACGTTCCAATAAAGCATTAAAAACATTTTTTTGCTCATTGAATTTCCTCGGAGAGCCAATACTTTTAACTCACACATACACACACAAGTATATTTGTAATATATATCCTTCTTTTGTTCATCTTTGTATAATATTTTGTATTTATTCAGGGTTCCAATATTTACTGTTGGCACTGTATCATGGTTATGCAGTACATGATTATGGTAAATGGACTTATATAGCGCTTTTCTACTTTCATTAGGCCAAAAGCGCTTTACAGCATGGAACCTCTCGCCCATTCACACTCTCATTCATACACCAGTGGATGCAGACTCTGGAGGCAAGGTGGGTGAAGTGTCTTGCCCAAGAACACAACGACAGTGAGCACCTGCAGGAGCTGGGATTGAACCCTCGACCTTCCGATCATGAGAGCTCTACCAACTGTGCCCCCAATGACTATAAGTATTGTAGCTGTTACACACATTTGATGAATAACTGTAGTAAGTTTAAAAACTAAACATGATGTAGGATAGGTCACATAACAGTGTTAATCAAACAGGTTTTTAATCCTTGTGAGTAATTGTACACTTTCCTCCAGCTGCATCTTCACTTTACTGGCCTCGGGTCGATCCTGTGGTTGATCCGACAGCATTAGACTTTATTATCTGGCCCTGTGTGGAAAAACAAAAGCAAAACAACAAAGAAACAATTGGCATCTTTTCAGCACAGTACACAGTATTTCCATCTGACCTTGTTACGATTTTGAGTTTCATGTAGTTAATGTGTTGAATGAATTGGGATATTATGATATATTCATAAAGCATTAATACATTTGTAGGGTTGTTTGTCCAAATAAAAATTTAACGTTTACATATATTAAGAAAAATTAGTACATTAATTGTAAAACTTATGTTGTAAAGTCTTCAGGAAATTTCTGCACTCCGAGAGCATCCCAAATCTGTTTTTAAAGGATATCTAAGACAATGCAAGACTGAACCACAAAGAGTAGATTTTAACTGCAAAGTGAAATCTCCAGCCATCACCAGTCACTTATACACACTAGATTCACCCTGGCAATGTGGTTAAAGCGTCTTGCCCAAGGACAGAAGACAGTATTGCTGGGTTGCAGCAATACTGTCAGGCGACATCACAGCATTCTAAAGGTTAAGGTTAAGGTACTTTATATGTCATTCCAACATGCCACAAATACATGACAGAACGAAATTCGGTCCTCAAGGCCCAGGGATGTGCCTAAGTAAAAAATCTAAGAATATAAATATATATTATAAATACTGTCTTAAAAAACAAACAACAATGCAAGACATAGAGGTAACGCAGCATGAGAGGCGTTAAGAGGCCTTGTTCACTAATCTCTTGTCCCCATTCCTGAGGGAAGGGGGACAAGAGATCGTGGCTCGTCTTCTGCAGCGCTCATTTAAATGTCACTGATTGGTGTAAAAGTGCATCCAGTGATCTTGCCTGTTACTTTGACAGGCAAGATCACCTATAATATTATATAGAGGTAAAATTATTTTGTTTTTGAGGACATTTTTGGTCTTGTACAGAGCGATCATGGACCCAGTGACTGATATTAATGATATTTTTGTAATTCCTAAATTATCTTTTAAATATGGCTTGTGAAAGTGTAATGAGGAAAAACTGCCTCCTGTCTCCCACTGGATCCTGTGACATCATCACATTGTAGAACCTGCAACCCAGCAATACATTGGCTGGGCTTGAACTGCCAGCCTTTAGATTGTTAGACAACCACTTTACCAGCGGCGAAAGTAGCTCAGGTGGTAGAGCGGCCAGTTCATGCTGCTGTTGAGTCAGTGGGCAAGTCACCAACTTTGCCTGTGTGCAGTGCTGGACTGGCAGATAAAAATCAGTCGTTTTGGTCTAGACTGAACTAGGCTTAAATGTGACATGAAGTGGGCTATCTGACAGTTTTCTCACACTTCTAATCTGACAGAAACAAAAGAAAGTATGTAGGCCCATGGGGAACACTCCGGAATGCTCCATATGGCCAGTGCAGCCCTGCCGTGTGAATTTAACATGAGAGTCATTGGTGATCAAAGGAGGGGCCGATGGCCCAAAACAAATCAATAAACCAAATGATAAATAATTAGGATAATTTACTGACCACTTGTCATTCCTGTCCAGTTACAATGTTCTAAAGAAGTTCGAAATTTATGAGCCTGAAGGCAAATATGACCTTCCAGTCCTGTTCCTCTGCAATAAACAAAAACAGAAAAACATGTTAGATCATTCAATAATGACAAGTAAAGAGGAAAAATGATCTCTTGCTCTGGAGCCATATAAGATGGAGTACATTTGTAAACAGGATGTTCTGAGGAAACTTAAGCTGCCGACCAGGATGCTGGTGCAGTTCTACACGGCCATCATCGAGTCCATCCTCACCTCCTCCATCACCGTGTGGTACCCCGGCGCTATACAGAACGGGACAAGCATCGACTGTATTGTCTCGCATTGTGTGTGTTGCTGAGAAGGTGACTGGCTGTGAGCTCCCACCTCTACAGGACCTGTTCATTTACAGGACCCGGAGGCGTGTGGGTCGGATCACAGCTGACCCTCCTCACCCTGGACACAGACTATTCACCCCTCTCCCCTCAGGCAGGAGGCTAAGGTCCATACAGACCTATACCTCCCGCCACATGAACAGTTTTTTCCCCTCCGCCATCAGACTCATGAACAAAAACTAGACCCAATAACTCAGTTACAGACTCATGAATGTAATCTGCTCTATTGCACTATGTGGTGTGACCATACTTATACTTGCTGCTAACACTCAATGCACCTGTACATCTGTAAATACTCACGCTGTTCTATGTCAAATTGTTGTTGTCTTTATCATAGTTTCAATTTAATCTTCTTACGCATGCCCTTATAGTCTTATAGTTTAAAGTTTTTATAGTTGATCATTTAACTAAATTATGTGTTATGTTTTATGTTTCTGAAATTCCTAGTTTTGAACCTGTTCATAACCATGGCAATAAAACCAATTCTGAACAGTTCTTTCCATAAGATTCTCTTCATCATTGCTCTCAGCAATGACCAGGCAAAAGTCTCCAGTCTTCACTACATCATCGCGTCCGAACAAGATATTTGCAGGCTACATGTTTTAAGTAAGGAAAAATAAAATGTTCATTATGAACATATTTTATGTTATAAAACATTAAAGGAGAGGGTGAAGTTATGTATAATCCCTGAGTACAAAGGACACATATTGAATAGAATAAATGCATTTGCTCCTCTACAATGCCTGCGTTTTCTATGCCTATGAAGCTCTAGCTCAGGGGTTCCCAAACTGTAGATTTTGTTCATAACAAAATACCCACGTGAACAACCCAAGAGCCTCATTGTAAAAAGTGATTGCTTTTAGTCCTAATTTGAATTAGCAAAACATTTATTTACTAAGTTTAGCGGCACAGTGGAGGCGTCACAAGAGGAGCTACAGGAAACAAAAAAGGGTCAAACGAGGAGGTATCCGGGCAAAACTTGCAGCTAAGCCACACAAGTCTTCTATCCTACTATTGTTCTGACTAATGTTCGTTGACTGGAGAATAGTATGGATTATATCTGTCTGCTAAGATCTTCCCAGAATATGGTGAAAGATTATTGAGGAGCGGAGGGAGCTGTGCAGGAGGAAGAGGAAGGAGGAGGAGCTGACCAGTGCAGGACACCACACTATGAAACAGGGGCAACCACAGGAGGTGGTGCACCGTTTCAGAGGAGCACTAAAGGCAGTACTCCAATTTCCCCTATACCTCCAAAAACACGCTGATTAGGTTGGCCCACAATGGCAGTCCGCAGTTGCAGCCCAATTTTGTTGTACAATTGTACAATGGCAAACAAAGCACTTATTTAGTTAATAACATGCATTTAAACAGGATATTATACTGTTTGACCTCAAATTACAAATACATTTTTCTTTTTCTTTAAAATAATAAAATACGATAAAATACAATGTCAGTAATTGTTTTATTTTACCTTGAAATAATCTTGGTACCCCTTTAGCTTAGTGCCTCCCGCCCCACAGTTTGGGAATGTCTATGCTTTGAAGCTTATCTGACCCCTCTGAGCCCTGTCCCGACCAGTGGACCCCCCAGACACTCAGGTTCCTCATCACTGGATGATTCCCTCATCCATTTTTTATTTTTTTTACTGAGATGCTTGTCATGCAGCTTGTGTCAGGGGAAATGTTAAAACTCAAAATGTCAGATAACACTCTCAGTTTTTGATCATGAACTATTCTGAGACTATTCCACTTTCAACTCAGTGTCACAAAGGATCACAGCTCCCTCTGCAGGCCATAGTGACACACGGCAAAGTCAAAAGATACACAAACTGAGAAATGTGCGTGGATGCTTTTTGGCAGTCATTTGTTGCAGCCACACTGCGTAACATTTCACACAATGAATAGAATAAAATACAAGCATTTATTCTATTACCTCTCCTTAAGTCTGACTTGTACAGTAACTTTACTGGGAGAGGGGACATCTCCAGCTTATCTTCGAGTGAGATTATTATAAAGAAGTTACATTAAATAGCTCTGAACTCAAGTTTTTGATAGTGGAATGTGCAAGTATATTATATAGTAATACAGTTTTTAATACAGCCATACTTGTGTTAAAAATCTCTAAACCCATAAACCACAGAACAACACAGTTCAAACTTAGTTTTGTTTTTTCTTTCTTTGTTTCTTTTTGCTTTTTTTGCTTTACAGTTCATAAGTAAATTTAACAAGGCAATGCATGATTAAATACTGTAGATTTTTTTTTTTAAAGTAAAATTCATAACATTTCTGTTTCGACGGAACATGATTATGTTACAGTTTTAAAAGCATAAGAGTCGTCAGTGCAACAACAACAACAACAATAATAATAAAAGCACAAGAGCAATACATTTGGTGCAAATTAAGGTACCCTTTCATGCATGATGTTACACTTAACTCTATGTAATGATTAGACAGTTAGATTTCCTTGGTCAGTATTTCCCTCTGGGGTCCCAGTCCACCTCTTTAACTCAGTTTTTAGTGCGCTGGCCTCTGGTCGGGCTTCAGGCTTTGTACTCAACATAGTTTTAATGATGTGGCTCTGAAATAAAGCAAAACATACAGTTAAGAAACTACATGAAATGTCAAAGATATTGATAGGAGAGCAAAAAAATGCAAGCCTGTAGCAGGTGTAGAAGTACAATTCCCACAAAGACTGAGTAGCAGTTTTTAGACAATTATAGCAGTAGAGACAGCAATGGCATTTGTGGCATGACCATTGACCATGATAACAACACTAGCAGTACCGTAGTGTATTGGTATTAATGTCACAACTCGTGTTAAATTTAATATTATCTGCGAAATAGCAGCAGCAGAAGAGGTGGTGGGGAGAGTTGAACGGCAGAGGTAACAAACAGTAGCAGAAGAAATGGTTGTTGTCGTAGCACGTTTAAGCAGTGGTAATACTAATAGCATGTAGCATCGCGACAGTAGCATGAGTAAAGAAGTGAATTAATAACTGTACCTCGATTGGATAAGTCTTAGTAAACTCTTTGGGCAAGTTCTGACGTAAGACATCTGCCCAGATCTGACAAGGGAAAAAAAAAATCCATTCTTGAAATAAGCATTATACAATATAACTTAATGTGAGACTTAAATTCATTGGTCTTGTATTCATTAGTCTTGTCTGCGCCATCGGCCCCTTTGACCACCACCAACCACTCACAATCACACACACATCATTCACCCGTTCACCTATTGTACATGTTGTTTTACATACCTTGATTCTTTCGTGGCCAGTACCTATTCTCCAAAACAGCTCAAAAAAGATCAAGCCCAAAGCAAAGACGTCCACTTTACGGTCATAGTTTACACCAACCTGTTTAACAAGAATGCAAAGGTTTACTCCATGTTAAGCATGAATAATTTAATGAAGCAGATATGACAGGGGCAGTCATCTGTATAATAGACGAGTAACAGAGCCATTAGCCCTCATTTATCATTTATATTGCGCACAAAAATGGTGTATGTGTAGGTATGTTTGCGATATATGCCAGAGGGCGCATGGCATTTATGAACCTGTGCTTACCGCTTCAATCCTGCCGTACGCACGAGCAGCTGATAATAAATGCCACCACAAAAACTAGCGCCCAAAATATTCATGTATCAGGAGGCCTCACCCACGGGTTTTACACGCACGAAACAAGGCAAAAAAGAACCTTTTTCTAACCAGGAAATGATAAATAATTGTTTTAACACAATAAATATGTTATGTTTTGCGCATTAGGAAGATTATACAATCTGTCAGTAACCCACATTAGCCAATCCAAGATCACATTTACAAAATAAATAATAATAATAATAATAATAATAAAAGGTTATCTTTATTAAATAAGCTGTAGGCCTAAATATAAAAAAGTTTGTCAAATTAGACACATTAGAAAAATAGTGTGTGTTAAAAAGAAGGAAGTGTGGATATAACGCTGCAGTCGGACCAGAGTCTGGACCATGATTTGAACCAGCGAAAAGCAGCTGGTCTGCTCCATGGACTCAGCGCTGGAGCCAGGCAGGACTACGTCTCTCAGCCCGAGCAGATCTTTCCTCCCGGAGGGAACAGGTGCACGGAGAACTGGCAGCTGACCGGGCCTAACAAACCCGTCCGGACCGAAGACAGCCCTGCGACGGGACGTGCTTCGATCATTCCCCTGATGAGAGGAGCTCGCACGGTCAGCAGAAACACGTGCGTAATAAGACAATGGGTCACGTTTTTTAAAGCGTGGTGTGCAGCCCTTTGATCGCAGCGCGCAACAGCGGGACCGTGGCACAATCTCTCCTCTCCCTTTCGCTCTTATGTTCACTTCACAGCAGGATAAACACAGCTCTCTGTCCTGTGTAAGTGTGATAGGTTGTGAGGAAAAGTTGTGAGGCTGCAGTGCAACGCGATGAAGTTTAAAAAAAATTAGCACAAGCTGAGGCGCTGATGACAGAAAGAGCTGCACGTAACACATTCAGCTGCACGAGGCTGCGCTGATTCTGTCTGTAATAACTGTCTTAATCTGAGAAAATCATTTAAAGTCATTTATAAAATATTTCCAATTTCTCTGCAGCCCGGTAGCAAATGCGTCACGGCCCGGTGGTTAGGGACCAGTGGTGTACGCCACTTCCTGACTTGGTGTAGGATTTGAGCGCACCCTACAATCACGTTCAGATTTATAAATGCCAAAACAGGCAGTGATTTTTCGTACACCTCACATACGCTCTGAATTTAACCATACGCAACTTTGATAAATGAGGGCCATTGTCTCACTTGTTCAGGAGCCATGTAGCTGCGGGTTCCACTGTCCTCGGTCCTCTCCACAAGTTCCCCATCGTCATTGTCTTGAGTGGCCAAACCAAAGTCCCCAATCCTGACATTCCCATCTTGTCCAAACAAGATGTTTTCAGGCTAATATCAAAAGACAATAAACATGACGTTTCATAAATATTGTTATTCAAACACTAAGAAACGTGAATAATACAGGTTTTCCTTACCTTTAGATCTCGGTGGATGAGCTTCTTGCTGTGAATGTACTCAACACCACTTAAGATTTGCCGAGCGAACTCTAAACTCTGCCTTTGACGTGAGTTTTCTGCAGGTGCTATGTTCTTCTTATGTATCCAACGTCTGAGTGTTCCTCCCTCACACAACTCCATCTCAATAAAGAGGAATTTGGTATTGATCTTCACCTCAGAACTAAATAATAATAATAATAAATCAACACCTTTAATTAATTCAATCTTATGATATAAGGTCTTTGTCATATACTTGTATCCAGTGTCTTGAAGCCAACAACTGAAGTATCGCACTATATTTGGATGGTCCAGGTTCGCCAGAACCAACACCTCACGCCTAGTTTTGCTAAAAAGAACAAAACAAAAAACATGTTGTTTTTTTCTCCATAAAAGTCCTGCTTACAAAGTAAACACTTACGGTAGGTCTTTAGAACGTATTTCTTTTATTGCACGGTATTGGTCCAGTACTTTGTGTCTTGCTTTGTACACACAACCATAGGATCCTTTTCCAAGAGGCTCGATACAATCAAAGTCTGAATTAAACCTGTCGAAACAAACAACACATGAATAAGTTATACTTCACACTTAAATTATTTTTTTTACATAATTAAAAGAACAGACCGTGGCAGCTCTGACGAGGCAGTCAAACCGTTTTCATTGTTTTTTTCAGGCCCAGTGTCCTTAAATAATAAGTAACACAGGAATTACTGTAAAATCTCTCAACAGCTGCATCACAGATAAATCTAGAAGGGTTTCTATTCTGAAAAATACCTGAACACTGGAGGAACCTTGAACATCAGAAGGTTTGGATGAGTCTGTGAATTGTATCCAGTCACTTCCACTGGAATTTTTTCTTTGTGCAAATGACTCAGGCTCCCTGGACAAATATAATATAATAGATTACTGGAGCTCAGTGATTGATGATTGCAATTATTGTTATTCTTTTTATTCTTACAGAAAACTTGATGGTATAGCTGATGTTGATGCTATTTCTGATGCTTCATCTTCAGATACTGCTGATCCCACAGACACCTAATATATTATATACAAACAATATCATCATGTTGTTTCTTGTTTTATCATTAGCCTCACAGCATAATTGTTTAAGTCATATTTTAGTTTTTGTAGAAAATATAAAACATGTTGTCATTGGAGCAAATGTCTAGAGAGGGCGCCCTGGGAGCGGCTCTGGAGGAGAAGGGTTAAAGGGTTTGCCAATCATGAGTCATTACAGGTGTGGCAATGCAGAGGCAAACAGTTTTGACTGACGGGCTCGAGCATAAGAATATAAACTTCTCAAAACTTAATCACCTGCTCGTAGAGCATGCGTTCAAGGGCCTTGTAAATGGTCTTGTAAAAGGCCATTTAGTTGGTTCAGCACAAAGCCAATGACAAGATAAAGGAACAAAACAAAAAAATCTCTATCTGGTCGAATAAATAAGCAACCAATTATGCTCGGAGGCGGGCACTATTCGTATTTTTGTTTAAAAATAGCACAGTATTGCATTATACCTTGCTGTCCCAGTCTGGCTGCTTTCGTAACTCAATATAGGCCGACTGAGCTGCCATTTGCTTGGCATCTTTCTTGTTCTTTGCTTTTCCCACCGGATATAGTTGCTTGTTGATCTCCAGTCTATAACGAAATCTGTGGATGGTTTGGAACATACAAATATAGTATTAATGATTATCATTAGGAGTTTACAAGAAGAAAGACAATTATGAATACGCATCAGAGGGACAATCTGTTCCCCGGTTTGTAAGGATGGGGGAAAACAGATACATTCACATTCAGATAATCTATGTTCTCCATGTTTCTCCCTCCACTGACTCCAACACCATGCCTCCAATCCAAACCCCAAACCTATGTAACCAGCATCTGGAGTTACAGGACTAACCCCTTCTTGGGAGATATTTTGGTGACACATTTAGAAGATTTGACCGAGATAGATTCACTTTGATATATATGGTAATATATAATGTAGGATGATTACTGGGTAGACTGAGGCTGGTGCTGCAAGAATCGAGGTATAGGAAGAAAATAAAAGTAGATTTACAGATGTAAGGAAAGAGGACATAAAGTTAGTTGATTTGAAAGAGAAGAGGATGCAGGAGAAGACTGTCATTTGGAGGCAGGAGACTCCGGAAAAAGTATCAAATAGAAATGTACACCAATCTACTATTTATTACCGTAAACTTCTACGACTTACTGGAGATTATGTGATGGCCCCTCTATGCCCACTTCGATGTAGGTACGGGGGAGGTTTTTTGTCTGGCAGTATTTGTTGATGATTGACAGATAGTCTACTTTCTTTGTGAAACCGATGTCCACTTGGCTCACTCTTAGTTCACTTGTTTTCTCACTGTAAACATGTAACATGATAATTAGCTGCAGAACAATATAATTCACAGACCAGCTTGACACACTTTCGCTTACCAAAGTTCATCTTCACCTGTTCGTCCTGAAGCATTGTTTTCATCTTGCCCTGCAGGCTAAAAATGGCTCAGTATGAAGTTGAGTGATATTCAGAGCTTTTCCAGTATATGCTTTGTGTGCTTCAGCTGCTTACCTCCTTAGCTGCGGCTGGTGGCTCCTCTGTTCGTTTCATCAAGATTTCAAGTGCATTTTTGGCAGCATTATGTTTTGCTAATACTTTTTTATTCCCCACACCTTCAGGAAAGACTTCACCATCAAAGCGTACTCTCATCTTGAATCTGTTGGACACAATATATATTGCACGTTCTAGTTTTCATCAATGAAAGATGTAGATAAGTAGTAATATGTTACATTTACATAGAGTCATGTAGTATTATATCTAGAGTTACAGCATAATTAAAAAAAAGGATAAAAACAAATTAATAATAAACTCTCTGCTGCTCAAGAGAGTGGATTGAGGTGTAAACTTACCATTTACAAATGATGGAATTTTATTGTGGAGAAATTAAGCAGACAGCAAGAAAAGTACATGCAAAAACAGAGATAAAGAATCCATATATTTTCAACAAACTCTTACTATATTTTGATCAGGCAACAACTTTTCACTATGAGTAAGATTATTTTGAAGTAGTTGCCCACCTGTGACTGTACATTGTAGCTTAGATTGATAATTGATGATGTACAACACTGAAATTTGTAGAAAGTGATATAATTTACTTTGGCCTACAAGGGTCCGGCAGCTCTTTTGACGATGAAGATAATCGGCCCTCCACCCAGCAAACGTGCCTCCCCCTGCACTAGAGAGGCTATAACAAGTTCAACATTGAACTCTATTACTGAGAGGATTCATGCATTTGATCGAAACTAACTAACAGTAGGCTAGGCTAGCATAATTCATCTCGGGAGGCCATTCATATTGTCAAAATTTGAGCAAGTATTGTCAGGACGTTTCTCGAGCCCAGAAGCGCTCATGATGAGAGACACTTTTCACACGAGAGAACGATTTGACAGTCCTGCCTTCACTTACACTTTCATATGATCGGGTCCACTGGAGCCGAGGTCCTCGTATACAGGCGGATTCAGTTTCTTGATCTGAGCTAGCTCGTTGAGTTTACTCACGCACTGACTTCCACTTTCCATCTCGAATGATAGATGAAAGTTGTTCAATAACCAGAAAGTTCGTCTTGTCCCTTTCTTTGTGATGGTAGGAGTGCCTGATGCTCATACGGCGTTCCACTTCTGATTAAACGAAACTGAAAGTAAAAGTTCATGCGTCATTTTGATCCGCGTGGAATCAAACCATGCACAAACAATCCGAGTCTAAAGTTGATTTGAAAATAGACCTCACGAAACATACTTAATGACCAGCTCAACACAGAAAGTGCCATTTTGCAGTGTGTAATCCAAGAATGGATTTGAATGAGGACTAAACCTATTTAAATCTATCTCATATTTGGCTCTCCATCTCCATGGAGACAAGCTGGTGTCGTGAGCCACTCACAGCACTCAAGGATAAAAATATCTGTAATAAAATAAATGCTTGTTTTTTTGGGGTATTTATTGGGTGAAATATTACAGTGTAGTTTTAAGCTTTGTAGTGCAATCAATCTCTCTCATCCCAAAATATTATTTAACCCTTTAAAACCTTACGCCATGGCTCAAACAATGCACACGTACAGCGTGCATCATGTGATGTGTGCTGTGTAACAAGCGTAGCCTACATCTTTTTAATCATACTGTAATAGCTGTGTATTACTTGTGTTCTCCTTGTGTCCTGTTGTTGTTTACCTGCTATGCTACCGGGGGGGGGGGGGGGGGGTGCTCACCCTAAACCAAACCTAAGCATGGTTTGTTGTGAAAACAACTAATATCATCAAGACTCAGCCACATTTTATGAATTGTCCAAAACTAAGCACTAGTCACTGTAAAGTCCACAGACAACCCCTGTAAAGGGAAAGACTAACCCAGGATTATAAAAGCAGCGTTACACTGTCCAAATGAGAACCGACATTCAGACTTACTGGGAAGAGCTGTAGCTGTAGCTGTCAGTAGAGGAGTCATATTGGTATTGTGTATCCTCCTTCCAGCACGTGTAGTACCGCACAATATTAACATGGTTTAGGTCTGAGAGTGCCTTCACCTCACGGAGGGCTTTCCTAAAAAATATTTCCAAAACAGTCACAATGTTCATTAATTGATACATGGCTGGTTGTGAGACTATTATTCATGCGAACATGTTTTCCAATCATGAGCAAACACTGAACTTACTCTTTGCAGCTAATGATCTTTATGGCATAATCTTTTTCAAGTAATTGTTTTCTTGCCCTGAAGACACTTCCAAAAGCTCCTTTGCCGAGACTCTTAATGGAGTGATATTCTTTCAAAAATCTACAAAGAAAGGTTGTCAAGCTGCACTTACAAAAGAGAAAAAAATTATCAAATAAACATGTTTTTTTTTTTTTTTTACCTTGAATTGACTGGTTGCACTGGGGTTTTCTCAACCGGAATAACATCATTCTTAATGTCTAAATTAGGCATTATCTCCTATTGCACAAAAAAACATGTTTGTTAAAAATACAATTGTATAAAAAATTATTGGTTTTAACTGTGTAACTCGTGTACCTCTTTACTTTTACAGGCATTTTGAAACATTGCTGCAATCCTAGAGCGCGAAAGTAAACGACAAGTGGGTTAAATAAAAACATAAAATAACAGACAGCCATTACAGTCAATCAGCAAAAAAGAGCTCACTTTATTTTGGGCTTCCCTTCAGGACTTTGAGCCTATGGACAAAAAAATATTGATACACACTATGAAGAAATGTGATTGGTTGGTGAAATCTAAAATAGTTTTGTAACCTGATGTTTAGGAGGGCTGACAGCATCAGAAGGTACTACTGATTCACTTCGAGACACTGGTTGGACTCGATCATTGGAGTTGGCGTCTCGAGCTGCAATGCTAAAAATAAAAATAATCATAAGATAAAATGAGAACTTAATTATTTAAGCTGTTATGACTGTGTTACTTTGACGAACTTTGAGAAGAGTGGTGTGTTGAGACGAGCAGGTGAATCTTCAGAAGATCGGATGGACACCTGAAAGAAATCATGCAATTAGAGAAACTCAGAAATGTTTTAGACTTTTCATTTGGTTTCCAAAGAAAAAAGTTTATTAATATTAGTAAAAAAAAAAAAAAAAAAAAGATAATATAGTACCTTGCTGTCCCAGTCAGACTGTTCCTGCAAAGTGGACCAGGCCAGTTGTGCTGCTTTCTGCCTGGCTTCTTTCATGTTCTTTCCTTCAGCTAAAGGATAGTCCTTGTTATTAATAACCACCTTCAAGAAAAATCTGAAAATAACAGCAAAACATGTTATTACGTGGAAATCTTATCAAAATAACGGCCATTTTGAGACTCACTGAGGGTCATGGGCTGGCCCAGTTCTTTTCTCAAAGACATAATCGTGGAGGAAACCTTTCTTCTGGCAGTAATGATTAAGAATCCCAATAAAATTAGTGTCAGCAAATCCCTCGTCTTCAGTTGTGATGTTCACACTCCGTGTGCCTGTACTGTATAACAAGAGACAAAAAAAACATAAATATGTCAGACAGACTGTGAACATAAGCGAGGATAGTGTAAATCACAGCTCTTTTGACTCACATAATTGCCGAAACGCTTTGACTGACATCTTCCTTCGGCTGATTATCTGGTATGCGATCACCACTCTTATAGAGAACAAGCGTCATTAAAGAAAGAAATGGACCATAAACTTGACTTGTTTCCTTTTAGATTTCGGCATGAATAACAGAATACATACCCCGGTTGTTTTGCTGCCACACAATTCATGATATACAAGCTTGGCTGCTTCTTCCTTGGCTTCTTTCCTTGTTATCCCATAGGCTGGTGGGTATTCCTTATCACCCACTACATACTTACAGCACCTACAGAAGCAATAATTTTATCTAACAGGTGTCAAAAATCTTCAAAATGTTGTATAAAGCTAGCTTCTTACTGCGTTGTAATAATAGTTGATCCAATTGTTGTCGACTCCAATGCCCTTATATTAACCCTATTTTTCTGACCGTATTCATTTAACCAGCAAATATAATTACTCTGGGTGACGCTTGTGGGAAACACCGGTGAAGGAGGAACACTGGTCGGTGTAGCTTCTTTTTGCAGAGACTGGGAAAGAAAGGAGCAAAATTATGTAAAATATATTTAACTATGAAGGAAACAACTGTTTATTAATATTCACTGGTTCAGGAGCTGAGTTGAGTAAACCTTCCAGGGCATTTTTAGCCGCAATTTGTTTGGCCTCCTTCTTGTTCTTCCCCACACCGTTGGCATAGGGTTTGCCATTCACAACAGCCCTCTGAGTAAATCTAGGACAAAGATTATAATGCATTGTTATTCAAGACATTATAAAAGGATATCACAACCTCTATGGATATCATTAGAAAGAGCTGGAGTAAAACGTGGCATCTAAACACCTTATTATAGAACATGCTGTTTTGGTACTGATCCTTGTTGCTGTTTCTATAGGTTCGACCAAACCACCTGATTTAATCTGGTAAGACTTTCAGCTAACTCACGGTATGATATGAATTGATAATTAAGATATGATCAAGAGAGGATTCTGGATGGCCTTGTAACTCAAATGTTAATATATCTCATCTCAACACATTAGGAAGTGAGTAATAGCAACAGACAATTAGCCTGAACTGTACAGCCTATTCAACATGACAGTACCAAGTTCAAAGTACAGCCTGGACTTAAATGGTCACATCATGGAAACGGAAAGTGTACAATGCAATATCGAAATCACTCACGAAACACTCACGTCTTGATGTGATCGGGCCCCGCAGAGCTAACATCTTCATACTTGAGCTCCCAGCGATTTCTCTGCGCGAGTTCATTTAATTTGCAACGTAGTTTGCCGTGTCCATGATTAACTATACGACTTTCATAATATTAACATTAACTAAAATCAGATCTAAACTAGCATACACCCATTCATTTGCTCCGGCTCCTTTCCCCTGCGTTTAACTTTCGATTCTGCTTTCAGTATTGAGTTTCGATATAAAAAAGAAATGCTGCTGTAAAATACGTCATGACGCTCTTCAGGCGCACACCGCATTTCAATAACAAAATTGTCACTTTTCTTATTTAAAAAAAAGACCAATCAGCTTATGCAGTTGTTAATCTATCCACAAGCATTGAATATGAGCCGATAATATATTTTATTTACATACTTTGTTAATTTGCTTGTGTTGGGTTCCTTATTCCTCGGCGCATGGCCTTGTGGGAAATGTAGTCATTTAAAAGCTCGTGAAATGAACGACGGAATGACTAACACTTTTTGCATTCTTGTTGACGACAATAATTAAATACATGTACAACGACTTTCAGTGTGTATATGTAATTGAAATAAAAAACAAAACAAACAATAATTCGGCTGGGACTGAGTACTTTAAGGTGTGGTAGGAAAAAAGTACATTTTTACATTACATACAATCACACTATTTTAATGGTAACTTGGGGAGGTATAAAAACAAAAAGCTTAAATCATAAATAACATATTTTCAGTAAAAAACCTGCCTCGGTGAGACCAGCGTTCTATAGAATGTCACACTCACTACAAGATTTACATTTCTTTTTTGCTTTTAATCATGGTCTGCTGCTGTATCTCCAGGACAATTTGAGCATAGGTCCTCTTCATCTGTGGAGAAGAACGTGTTATAGGATAAATAGCCAAATAACAACAAATGCAGTTCAACAGTGAGCTCTGATTCCAGAAATTAAATTGTCTTAGTTTATTTTATATTTTTAACCTTTTTTAAGAGCTTCTGAAATTGTTTTAATTGATATGAAAATTATGGTTATATGTTTTTAGTTGGTATGGAATTAGACAGGAAATTCACTTCTTGAAATCATCACACTGAAGCTTGTTGAGCTCTGTATACTGTGTCTTCTCACCATTGTAGGTCGTCCCACACCAAAGGCAGAAAAAGTGTCTCCCTCTTAAATAAGACGTCAAAATGTGAAGTTTATCAAATGTCTGCAACAGAATCACACATCAAATGAAAGGTTATCTGAATAAGATGGGCTTAAGGCATTATACAGGAAGCTTTTAAAAGCACTGATAATAAAGCAAACCACATAATATATAATACTAACAGTTAATTCAACAGCCTCATCCTCATCTTCGTCCTTAGGATCATCATCACCATCATCTTCTTCTTCTTCATCTTCCACTGCATCATTTTTGGCCAGTACCAGTCTTCTCTGGGTGCAGTGATGCCCTGATATCAACCAAAGAAAATGAGAGATTTTTTTAAACGCCCTTCATAATAAAAAACATGTTAATTTGCTGAATAGGCCTATTGTTACTCAGACTTTCTCAGAACCTTTTGACTGTCGAGCTGCTCACAAGCACGCTGACTTCTTCTGAGATCAGCTTCAAGCTTGCGCTCCTCTCTTTCTGTCCTTACCCTCGACCTAAACAGTACAATTAAGACAAAGAACTCAACGTTACTACATAATTACAGAAGCTGCAACAGTGTTTTGTTCCGTCCCTACCTGAAGTCTTCCATTGATTTACTCTCATTCTGTTGTTTGGCTCGAAATTTTTGTCTGTAATGTTCCAGTTCTTCTTCAGCTTTTCTTTTCTTCTGCTCCTCCATCCCAATGCCACCTCTGTCTAAATCAATGTACAGGCAAATATATGTACTATCAGTAGGGACTCATTATATCATTTAACATGCATGTAGGCAGCAAAAGCCACTGTCTGCTTGGGTCTGACCACACAGAGGCACGTAGCCTAACTGGTAACTGGCATTATACTGTATAAACACAAGAGCATTATAAAAACACACGCCGGTTAATCATAACACATTCTTGCATGCACCTACCAAATATAAATTAGGTCACAACAAATACTGTATAATACACATAAAGGTCCCTCCTCTAACCACCACCTTAACGTGGATGAGGGGTTTGAGCGCCTGAATGATCCTGGGGCTCTGTTGTTGGGGGCTTCGTGCCCCTGGTAGGGTCTCCCATGGCAAACAGGTCCTAGGTGACGGGTCAGACAAAGAGCGGTCAGAAGCCCCTTATGAGAGACCAACAGGCCCGGTTAGAAGCATGAGGCCGTTCTTCTGTGGACCCACCACCTGCAGGAGGAGCCATAGGGGCTGGTGCAATGTGATTTGGGCATCTCTAACAGCTGCCCCCACGACCCGGCAACGGACAAGTGGAAGAAAATGGATGGATGGATGGATACACATAAACGTTTTATCTAATTTTGATAATGTGTAGTTATGCTCAAATTACTTACCATTTTTTATATTTAAAGGAATGGGATCAACTCTTCCTGCTCCTAAAGAAATTAGTAAGATTGTTATAACTCAAGTAAAGACAGACAGAAACTGTTAAAACTCTGAAATATCTTGCCTCCTTTCCCAAACCCTGCCCAGCTTTGTAACCCATTTTCTGTAGAAGTGCAAATCCTTTATTATCGTTGCTAATGGTGCTCTGTAACGCTGTTTCACGACTTTCTTTCTCCTGTTCTTTGTAAGATTTTTGTCGATTTTTAATATTTGTCTCCTTTTGTTGTTCCTCTTTCTTCAAGGCTTCTTTAACTCTTCTCACCATGCTGACACCAGGTTTCACGTCCTGACTGAAGAAAGCAAAACACTTACGCACTCGATCAGTATAAAAGTAATTTCGTTTTATCTCAGCAAATGACTGCACAGGAGCATTGATTCAATGCCACGCCAGTTATTATTACTTACATTTTATTGAGAAATGCATCAGACATGTAATCCTCTTCTTCATCAGACATTTTATGCAAGATAGAAGAACTAGCGAGGATAAAAATTGATTTGGATTTTTACGATGGCAGAAAATCAGCCCCGCTCTGTTTTGTGCGTTCACTCATGGATTCCGGGTAGGAACTTTAATCCAGATCAGTTCCTCCTGTGGCAATATTTTCGAAAAGAAACACGCGTATTTTACTTGAAAAACACTACATATTTTGAAATCATATTGTAAACTCTACATATATTTGCATAAACATCAAATTTCCAGGTTTGGTTTGTTTTTAAATCATTAAATCTTTCCCTCCGGACACATTTGATGTGACACTTACACCCCTCGTCGTCATTCATCCTAGCACCGAAGCGCTGGTAAGGCAAATCAACCTGTCTATCATATTAAGGATGTACATATTTAGCATTATAAACAGATAGGTATAGATACAACCCATCCGTAAATACTTTGAACAGAATGGAGACGTTCATTTGTGAGGGTGTTTAGAAGGTTTTAACAGGAACTAGCTTAGCTCCGTGCTAACCTGCTCGCCATCAGCAGCAGCTGGAAACTGACAACTGTCAACACAGAAATCATAAGCATTTTGGGCTGACATTATAAATAGCATACTGGTAACATCATGGTTACTTAAATTAAGAGATTTGTGCAAACTCGCGACTGATCTCTCTGTTTAAATGTTATTATAGTTAACAACATTGTAGCTGCGTAGGTCATTGACAGATTACTAAGAGACTACATGTTTTCATTAACCTGTTATATGACATATAATGTTTAGAAACGTCAGGAAAAGGCTGTGATCTAGGCCGCCGTTATGGAGCTGGCTCACAGTCTGCTGCTGAACGAAGAAGCTTTAGCCCAGATCACTGAGGCGAAGAGGCCTGTGTTTATTTTTGAGTGGCTTCGCTTCCTGGATAAAGTCCTTGTTGCAGCGAATAAGGTCAGATTTGAATTTTGTTAAGAAGATATACACATGTACGTTTGACATGCAATCATGATCAATATTAATGTGTTGACAGGTCGATGTGAAGGAAAAGCAGAAGAAACTGGTGGAGCAGCTGACTGGGCTGATTAGCAGTGCTCCTGGTCCACCAACTAGAAAACTACTGGCCAAAAACTTAGCAACCCTTTACAGTATTGGGGACACGTTCACGGTTTTCCAGACTCTTGACAAATGCAACGAAATAATCAAAAGCAAGGATGATACCCCTGCGTACCTGCCAACAAACTGTAAGAGCACTTTTATTTCTAACTTTGCTTTTTTTCACTGATTGCACATAGGTTATGAACAGCTTTTGCTAGTTTCTCACATTATTATGTAGAACATCATCAACTGCACCAGTGGATAAACTCACTGTTAATCTGCAGAGTGAGGTTTTATGTTTAAAGGGGATTAAGTATAAATGAGCAGATTCTGTGTTATGCTTTGAGATTCTCACCGATGATGGAGCCTAAAACAGATTCAATGGCTCAGACTTGCCCAAAATACACAGAAAAATAACTTGAATCAATATAACTTTGTCTTGCTATTTATGGTTTGACCAGATATGGGGCAGTTTAACTTCTTTTGATATTTATAATCGTTTACTTGAATCCTTGCCTGTTTGTTGAATTGTACGTATGTCTTGTAGTGCTGCTGTGGCATGTGTTGGTGCTTTTTATGAAAAAATGGGGCGAATGCTTGGGAGCTCCTTCCCTGATACAATCAACAATCTTTTAAAGGCTTTAAAAAGTGCAGAGGTATGATTTGTCTGAAAATGACTACATGTATATTTAGTATTTACATTTTTTATTTACTTCTCTCTTTTATGTATTATTTTGCACTAGTCCCAGGGCAGAGGCGAGATCCTCATCAGTTTGCAGAAGGTGTTGAGTGGACTCGGCGGGGCTGCGGCCTCATGTCACAGAGATATCTACAAAAATGCACGCTCCCTTTTGACAGATCGGTCTATGGCTGTGCGCTGCGCCGTAGCAAAGGTTGGTTACTGTGTCTTCACTTACAATTTTCATTGAAATACATTGCAGCAATCTTACATTTATTAAATGTGTGTAAAAAAAAAGTTTTTACTCACAATTTTTAAACATTCAAAATATCAGTTGATTTGACATCAGTGCACTTAGCTTTTAATAAAATGTTATATGTTTCCCCTATTGTATGATTAGTGCTTGTTGGAGCTACAGAATGAAGCGGTGTTCATGTGGACCACAGAACTTGAGAGCTTGGCCACTCTGTGTTTTAAAGCCCTGGAAGGATCCAACTATGGTGTCCGTGTAGCAGTGGCCAAACTCCTGGGAACAGTTATGGCCACTGCGCTGATGCCCAAACAAGCAGCAGGTACACTTTGTTCACACTAACTGCTTCCATGTGCTGCTACCATGACACTCTTATTAATGGTTGAAGTTGATCTTTTTACCTTCTAGTTATGCGCCAAAACGTGAAGCGAGCCACTCTGGATGAAGTGCTTGAGCTAATGTCCACTGGCTTTTTGCGAGGCGGATCCGGCTTTCTGAAAAGTGGTGGCGAGATGTTGAAAGGTGCCTCTGTTAGCCGAGAAGTACGAGTCGGCGTTACACAGGTGGGGTGGATTCTTATACTAAACATTATGTAGCGTAAGATGTAGTTTAATTCATCTGTCCTATCCCTCCACAGGCCTACGTTGTCTTTGTCACCACACTTGGCGGTCAGTGGCTGGAGCGAAACTTTGCCACCTTCCTGTCCCACGTTTTGGACCTGGTGTCTCACCCCCGCGCCACACAAACTCATGTAGAGGCTGTGTACTCGCGCCGCTGCGTGTCCTTCATGCTGCGGGCCACTCTCGGGGGCTTGCTCGGAGAAAAAGCGCAAATCGCTGCAGGCAAAGAAATATGCCAAGCCATCAGCAAGCAGATGAGGGCTGTGGGTAAGGAGGATGGGGGGGAAATATCACGGTTCAGAGCATTACAGAGTAAGTAGTCATCCATTTTTGACATTACATTTGATAATCAACCCACTTCTTTAAAAATTGCATGGTGTGCACTTTATTTGGCTTTGGGTTTCTGCTCCAGTGTGTCGTCCGTTGAGGTGGATTTTTCCAATTTCAGCTTTTCTCTTTGCTCTGCTTTTTATTTTAATTAGCAGTCTCATTGTTCTTATACACACACAAAGGCAACCAGGCCCACAACCCCTTAATCCATTGTCCTTAGCACATATTGTTTTAGCATGACAAACTCCAGGAAGCATAACCAGGGCAACACAAGTAACCCAAAGTGCATGTGCTTGGGAGAAATATCCATCTTCGTAAATGTAAACCTGCTTATGTATTTGTAATTGAAGCTGGCAATGCATCATGAGCACTCAAATGCAAAATGGTGAATCTTACTCTGGTTTGCTTTGTAATCATGAAAATGTTTGTTATTACCAGTTTCAGCAGGGGTTTGTAAAGAGTGTTGAAACAAAGGCACTAATGGAGTTGACAATATGACTGCTACAGAAAAAAATCTACTTTTCCAAGTTTCTCTTTGTCTTAAACACTTCTCCTTCAGAGCTCTGGAAATATTTGTTTGCAGTCTTAAATTCTTCTATTGTGTTGCCTGAATTTGTAATCACAAATGATCGTCTATATTTCTCAGAGCTCTGGGTCTGTAGCTCAAACTTGTGAAATCAGTGTTGAAACCCACAGCAGGAAGAGACTAATGTAGCTTATATTCCTTGCAATGTTGTAATGTTAAAGTGACTGTTCATTCGATTCATTCATTTTTTGCCACATTGTCTCTTAATGCTGTCCTCATTCATTAAAAAGAAATCATTTTAAATTCATATTCAAAATACCAACATTTTACTAGTTTGTACGCAAACTTTGAACACCACCTCTTGTGTTTTGCAGAGGCAGTAGTGAATGATTTGACTGGAGAGAACAAAGCCGGGGCCGCTGACGTCTCGGCCAGTCAGCACGTGATGGTGTGTGCCCTGAAAGAGCTGGGCAGTTTGGTGCAGAGTCTGAGCGCCACGGCTTCTCCTCTAATTCAGGAACCCTCCATCGGTGAGACAACTTCAGAGATCAGACAGAGAAGGAAAACACAGCTGTAAACCTTGCACTATTGATGTCAACCAGAACCATAGGCCGTAAAAAATAATAGACGACGACTCCTCACTCCTTCCCGTTTGCCACAATAACTACGTTCGAGGGGAAAATCATGGCAGATTTACAGACTCTCCTACCCTGCTGTGATGGAGCATGTTCCTAAAAAGGGCATAAGGGCGGGGTCTTCTTCACTGTAGACTCGCCCTCACGGGACGCGTAGTTTGATCGTAACCGCGACCATTAGCTTTGATGCTAACAGCCTGTCAATCAGAGTCCGGACCTTCATTAGTATTCGAGATTTCTAAAATGTTTCTTACGAAAACCAGCCTGGTTTCTTTAATTGTAACTAACCCAGCGTTATCACAGGAGGAATATCTAGCTGTAGAAAGTTTTAGGAAAATTAGAAACCAGGCTTTAAAGTTGTTTTTAATGTGTCTAAAGTGCAATGCTTTCTAATGGGAGACTTGCGGCTATATCGAGGTACTACACCAATGGCGGCCCCAGAGCAGCCAGCGGCCATTGATCAGAATCCTGAGCTTTTTATTAGTAGTCAGTGATGTTAATGGACATGTCACTTGAAGTAGCTGCATGTTTTAACCATGTTTTCTTTTCAAGGGATATTTCTTATGTATCTATCTAGAATGTTCACATATAATTGGTAATTGGAAATAGACTTCCTCCTTCACTGGGCCCTCAATCACAATATATGTTTTCTAATGTTGTGCGGCCTAATGTTATTCTAGATTTTAATTAAAATGAAATGTATGAGGAGAATTTAAATCAAAACTTAATTTGACTCCTAAAACGACACACACACACAGCGTCATTTAAAAGTGGATTAGCAGCAAAGTCATTTGTGCATTTTCTACTTACGCAGCTTTCTCTCATTTACACATCAGATTTGGGCCATAGTAACGTATTATGCAACTTCCAATGCCCACAAATATTCTATGCCCACAAATATTCTACTTATCAGTTTGCACTCACTATTTAGCACCTGTCTTGATAAATGTCCCCCATAATATAGAGAGTGAAGTACAATTGTTCTCTTCCTGTAGGCCTACTGGAGACTGTGACCTCCGTGCTGCTCCACCCCAGCATGGCTGCGCGTCTGGCCGCAGCGTGGTGTCTGCGCTGTGTGGCCGTGGCTCTGCCCTATCAGCTCACTCCTCTGCTGGACCGCTGCGCAGAGAGAATCAACAACCTGAAGAGCTCCCCCGAGGCTGTGAGCGGATACAGCTTCGCAATGGCCGCACTGCTCGGAGGGGTGCATCAGTGTCCTCTTGGCATCCCCCACTCTAAGGGCAAGGTGTGTCGTTCAGAAAATACCACATTCTCCGTGTGCTGGGAACTGTTTTGCATGATAAGCCTATAACACCTGCAATATGGACCTTTCCAGTATAATTCAATCATGTCCTCTGTGGTTTATTGTTCCTAGTTGGTGGTGAGTATAGCCGAGGATCTGCTGCGGACGGCTGCTCAGAACAGCCGCCTGTCGCTGCAGCGCACTCAGGCGGGATGGCTGCTGCTGGGAGCCCTCATGACCCTCGGTGAGATTTGACAAATTCTCCTCCGGTGTCCTTTCGTCGATCCAAAGCTCAAAGATATAACCTTTGCATGCACGCTTAGGTCCGGCCCTCGTGCGCTATCACCTTCCCAAGATGCTGCTCCTGTGGAGAAACGTGTTTCCTCGCTCTCAGAAAGAACTGGAGGCAGAAAAGGCCAGAGGAGACTCCTTCACCTGGCAGGTCACTCTGGAGGGCCGCGCTGGAGCATTGTGTGGTAAGAGGCGCTAATAATCAAGCTATTGCTGGGTTTCTAGTGACATCACAGTGTTCTAAAGGCTATAATATTTACTGAGGTGGGGGGCAGGTAAAATTATTATGTTTTTGAGGAGATTTGTGGTGTTTTATAGAGAGATCATGGACCCACTCAATGACATTAATGATATTTTTTGTATTCATGCACTTTCTTTTTAGATGCGACTCATAAAGTATAATGCAGTTAATAGGAAAAACTGGCTCCTGCCCCCCACTGGATAGTGTGACATCATCACATTCTAGAACCTGACAACAACCAATTCATGGGTTTACAGCCTTTAACTACTTTTTTAGTTTGTGGGACTTTTGTTAATGGGCGGTTGGTGCAAATTTTTAATCCTGCCACACTGTTATGAGCCGGTGTAGCTTTATTCCCATTTCAAGCATCCTTGAATGGACAAGGCTCTTTCCTGTGCAATCTATGTCAACTCAGTATACATCACTAAACAAAAGGAGAAAAATAAGGCATTTGGGTTAATTGGAAATAAAACTTGTTTCACTTTTTGTCAAAATAATAGGCAGTAAAATAGATACCTACGCATTCCTCCAAGAAACAACTGGACTTTTAGTCTATATATTGCTGTTTTTACTATCTACATTTTTTTCCCTTTCTAGCCATGCGCAGTTTTGTGGCTCACTGCCCTGAGCTGCTGACAGAGGATGTGATTCGAAGGCTAATGACTCCCATTGAATGTGCAATGACCATGATGTCCCAGTGAGCATGATATCAAAATATACTCTTCAGTTACTTCTAATGTCTCTTCTTTTGTCTAATATTAAACACATTTTTGCATCGCCAGCGTTCCTTCAATCATCAAGGTCCATGGAGCACATCTCAAAGCCAGTGCTGCCATGGTGAGACTCCGACTGTACGACATCCTGGCCCTGCTGCCTCCCAAAACATACGAAGGTAAGAGTTTTGAGAAGAGTGAATTTTGTTCATTTCACAGTAGAGGAATGTGGTTTACCAAGGCAGCTCTGATATGGGGTAAAGCACAGAATTGCAAGACATTGATGGGTGTGTGCAGTCAAGGTGTTGCAATACTATATGATTGCATAACCGCAAACTACCGTAGGTTCAGGAAGCATTCACGCCCCTCCGTTCATTCTTATTTTTTCTTTCACATGTAATTACAATGAACACTATTATATTTAAAGAGGCCGTATCTGTATATAATGTAAGATTTATGCATATTTAAAAACAGCACAACTATGATAGTAAATACAATTAAAAGAGGTCTGCATTCATTATGAACCCACTGTTTTCTACTATGTATCATATCCCTAGTATTTACACAATCATGGAGCACTAAGTAGTTGTAAGGAGTCATGGGGAGATTGCGCTGTGTCGTACAATAATCAAATGCAACTGTGGTGGATTTTGTTGTAACCAGTGTCTTTCATTTGTGTAGGCAGCTTCAATGCTCTCCTCCGCGAGCTGGTGGCGGAGTTCACGCTGACTGACAATTCAGCGAACACCACCACTTCTCTGCTGCGCTCGCTCTGTCACTATGACGACAGCGTGCTCATGGGCTCCTGGCTGCAAGAGACCGACCACAAGTCCATAGAGGACCAGGTACAATCATCCGTCCTCTAATTTTTAAGACACACTTTTGTATAACGGTTTCATGGCCCTTTTCTTATTGGACAAGCTCTGATGTTGAAAAATGCATTTACGTTTTTGCTTCTAGAGATTTTATATCACAATTTTAGGTGTTTCAAATGTGATCCTACTATAATGTGTAATTCCAGCTGCAGCCCAACAGTGCATCTGGCAGTGGAGCTCTGGAGCATGATCCCTCCTCCATCTACCTGCGTGTCCCGGTCGGAGCGGCCATCCCGGGGCCTCTGCCTCTGGGCGTCTCTGTCATTGACGCTTCAGTCGCTCTCTTCGGCGTGGTCTTCCCTCATGTGTCCTTCAAACACAGGTGAGTGGTTTGTCATTTCAATAGCCTACAGATATTACTAGCTCCAGCAGTTATGAGCTCTTTCAAGCCTAAGCAGGAAAAGTGGCATACCTTAATTCATAAATGATGGACTTTTGTGCGCTGAAGGTTGCAAATGCTGGATCACTTTGCCGAGTGCATTAAGCAAGCTAAAGGAGTCCGACAACAGGCGGTTCAGCTCAACATCTTTACTGCTGTCCTCAGTGCTCTTAAGGTGCGTAAAACAGCGCCCACATCCTTAATATTATCGCTTACTCTGCACTTAGCGCTTAATGCTTTATTTGTTTGGACTAATTTAAGGGCTTGGCTGAAAATAAGAGCACGCTGGGCCCGGAGGAGGTCCGTAAATCGGCTTTGGCTCTGGTGATGGGAGCCCTGGACAACCCTAACCCCATTCTCCGCTGTGCGGCCGGGGAGGCCCTGGGCAGGATGGCTCAGGTGGTGGGAGAGGCAACTTTCATCGCTCGAATGGCTCAGACCAGTTTTGACAAGTAAGTATTTGGCTACAAAGACCACCAAAGTGAGACATTGATGTTGTTTTACATCCATCACACGGTGTACAATATATATAGTAAAGTCTAGATGAGGTTATAACTTGACCAAAATGAATAGTCAAGTCAGTGTTTTCGGTCCAGAAAATTCAGATAAGACTATGGCAGCACATGAAATTTTAGATGTAGACTTTATTTCAATATATGAAGCAAAAATGACAATTTGTGATTAGGGATGTCACGATTGTACATTTTTGACTCACAATTATTGTAAGGAAAAATATTGATGATTAGTGAAATTAAGGAAGAAAATCTTGAGAATTTCTCCAAACCTTTACAGTCCTGTCTAAATGTTCTCAAAAGAGAAGCAAGACATTTTATCTACATTTTCATATTTATTTAAGGGTTGTTTTAATCGAAAACCTATTGAACATTCAGCAACATGTTATTTTTTACCTTTATGCTTTTGTCAGAATATAAAAAAGTAAAATAATATAATAAAAAGTAAAATAAGAAATAGGCAGTAGAATATTATTATTATTATTATTAGCTATACCCAAAGGAAGCAATTTCTTTCTCTTATGTCCATTTTTATGTGACATAAACACGGCTGCACATGATTCTATTGGACTCTTCCTTTGGCAGTTATAAAAAATTGATTTGCACATTTGACTATTGAACCTGCTGTTGACTTCATGTGTTTTGGAGCGGATTCAACACCACCGAGTGCACACAAGTAACTCATGAGACGATTTACCTTGGGCCTTAAAATTCTTACAATGAACCTACAGTGATCTTTTATAACCCCGGTAATTGTAAAATCAGATAATCTTGACATCCCTATTTGTAATGTCCCTTTATTGTTCTGATTGTTTATAGAATGGGAAACCCTACTAAACACTAGTAGTTGTATGTTTGTTGGGGTTTTGTTCATTTTATTTTGTAATTTTACAGCGTGATGATTTGTTGATCATGAGAAAACATTAAAATATTTTCCATATACCTCAAATTTTACTCAAAATGTACTGTATATCCTGACGTACCCTCACTTGTGTCCAGGCTCAAATCGGCCCGTGATGTCGTATCTAGGACGGGACACTCTCTGGCTCTTGGCTGTCTGCATCGATATGTTGGAGGGATCGGTTCAGGCAGCACTTAAAGACCAGTGTCAGCATCCTCTTAGCTCTGGCACAGGATGGCTCTTCTCACGAGGTCCAGGTGAAGTGAATTTAAGCTTCTATAGTAGATCATGATTTGATTTGACCTGCACCACTAGCAATTTTAGCACATCGGAATTTACAGTGCATAGACAGCTCAAAATACCCTTGGATAATTTTGAGATACTAATTGCTTATCTCATCAAATTTCATATCTTTTCGCAGACCTGGGCGCTGCACTCCCTGGCCCTCATTGTAGACTCCAGTGGTCCCATGTACAGGGCTACGTGGAACCCACTCTGTCCCTCGTGCTCACGTTGCTCCTGACTGTGCCGCCGTCCCACACAGAGGTGCATCAGTGTTTGGGCCGCTGCCTGGGAGCTCTCATCACCACTGTTGGACCAGAGCTTGCAGGTAACTATTCAGAGCGGTGCACGCTTGGATGTGAGACGTGCAACAACTCCAACTGTGGTGTGACAATAGATTATTACCATGATGATAATTGGATATTAGCCAAGACTGAAATTGAGACTAAAACTAAATGTAGATTAATTTATACTGTATTGGCTTGGCAGTTTTGAATTAAATAAATACATACAATGAAAGTTAAATGAACCAGGGAGCTGAAATGGATTCAAGAAGTGCTTTACTTGTAGGAAATGGACTGAACTTGGACTATATTTCTGATTATACAAAATCAGTAAAACACTAAATGACCATATATTAGAGGTAACTAATGGAAAAAATGCAATAAGATGAGGTTCTGGTAGTCTTTTTTAATAAGTGTACTGAGATGTTTGGGTGCTGCACTCTTTGGCCCTCATTATAGACTCCGACCTAACAATAACTACAGTATACATTTTACATAAATATTTGATCGCTTCTGACAATGATGCATTTCCAGCAGGTGGCAGTATAATGAACAGACTCCTGTTATTGCTCAAATCTAATTTCTATTCGATGTGTCCTTTAGGAAATGGTGTTACTATCTCCACCATTCGCTCGTCATGTCTTGTGGGCTGCGCCATAATGCAGGATCACTCGGACTCTCTGGTTCAGGCCGCTGCCATCTCGTGCCTGCAGCAGCTGCACATGTTTGCACCACGCCACGTCAACCTGTCCAGCCTGGTCCCCTGTCTCTGTGTAAGTGATGAAAGAAAAATGGTTCCTGTAACCACTGATTTACAAATACATAAGCACGGATTATGAACATTACTCTCTTAACCATACCTGCTATCTTCTATAAGACTTGAAGGATCATATCAAATAAAAGAGTATGTTTAGTGTAGTATTGTATAGTAAATCCTAGGGGTTTCATTTCTTTGTAGGTGCACCTGTGCAGCTCTCACCTGCTCCTCCGTCGTGCCGCTGTGGCCTGCCTCAGACAACTCGCCCAGAGAGAGGCTGCTGAAGTCTGTGAATACGCCATGAGCCTGGCCAAGAAGGCAGGTGACAGCAAAGACCACTCCGCCATCAGTGAGTGCAATGGGCAAACCACACAAAGACTGTCTCCAGTATTCTCGGTGGCATTGTGTTGGTAAAATTATGCCTGCTTTGTCTCCAAAATAGACCTGAACATCACAGAGACAGGTCTGGAGGGAGTTCTGTTCGGGATGCTCGACAGAGAAACGGACAGAAAACTGTGCTCGGATATCCATGACACGCTGGGCCACATGCTGTCGTCGCTGGCCGTGGAAAAGCTCTCTCATTGGCTAAAACTTTGTAAGGATGTCCTCGCAGCAACTAGAGGTAAAGATAACGTACACTGACAGCACCACGTTATCCTACGCAGAGAAAATATATAGCATTAAGATGTAATGTTGGATTAGATTTTTATAGATGACACAAACAATTTTCTGTTTTCAGATGTCGGTGGTGCGGTTGCTTTTGAGGTTGAGAGGGACGAGGAGGACTCTGAGAAGAAAGATGAAATCGACGATGACACGATGTTCACGAGCCTTGGTGACGATGACAAGTCGAAGCCGTCAGTTGCGCCGCGGTGGGTCACTCGAGTCTTCGCTGCCGACTGTTTGTGTCGGATCATCCTGCTCTGTGAGAACTCGGACAAGGCGCACTTCGATCTGGCAGCTGCCCGTTCCAAACAGGCCAAGAACCCCAAAGGTACCATTAACTACCCACGCAGTGCGCTAATGTAGTTACACAAGGTCAATCAGCAGGACAGAGATCATGGGTCTACTAAAACCGAAGCTTGCAACTAGTCTGATTGTGACCGTGACAACCACATTTAGTCATTTTATTTCTTATGACAATCAACATCTTGTGCATTGTATTGATAATGGCATCATTGGTTACAAGCTATTATATTCTTTGTGCCAGCCTCTCGGACTCAGAGTAAGTAAATATGGATGACTACACAACATAAGGCAGAAGTATTTACTGTGACAATCTCAGAGAGAAACCATTGTAACCTTTGATGGTACTTTTGAATAGGTTTTTCTTCATGTAATCAAACGTAAATAAAACTGGAATCAATATTTACTCTAAAGATAACAAACATTTATGGTAAAGCATTAATGTTTGGGGTATCTTAGTAATAAGTAACACCCAGTTATAAAAAATAACATCTGTATTTTGGTGAAATCTCATTTTACAGACACATCATCAAACTAGACAAGGAAGAACACATTCATTTTCCCCTGGCCGGGGTAGACAAAGCTAATACACATGTAGGTTTCTGAGGGGAGAGTATGGGCCATGAGCCGCTGTGTCCGGCTAATCTCTTGAAAGGTGCACTTCAACTAAAACTCAATTAGACCTCAGCCTCAAGGCTGTATCCTGTTTCCTTTGATGCACCACTAAGCTTCCATTTTCTCTGTACAAATTGTACATTTTTGTCTCGTCAGGTCTCTTGAATTGGAATTTCAAGAATTTTCTGTTTTCAGATTTGTCTTGGCAAACGTTCCACAGCGAGTACCCGCCGAGCAAATATTGAGATTTTTACCATCTTTGCTATCATACTAACTCTTAAGATAAGATAAGATAACCTTTTCTGAAGTGGCTGAAATCTGAAATCTGTTCGAAGCCAGTAGCCAGAAACCGAATAAATTATTAATTGGCTAAGCAGGATAAATCTAGGGCTAAGCTCAGTCCCAACAAAGAATGAAGCGTTTACTCAATCAGTAATAGAAATACCATAACAAGCCTGTGTACCACCATATTCATCTGTATCACAGTTTGGCAGACACTGGTCTAATGTAATGTTATGAAACAATCTTGGCTCATTTATTTTCCTTTCCTGTTTTTCCAGGAGATCTGCTGGTGCTTTACTTGTCTGACCTCATCCGCATGGCCTTCATGGCGGCCACAGACAACAGTAACCAGCTGCGGATGGCGGGGCTGCAGGCCTTAGAGGACATCATCAAGAAGTTTGCCGCGGTTCCTGAACCCGAGTTTCCTGGGCATGTAATCCTAGAACAATACCAGGCCAATGTGAGTCTATGTAATATTAATTACATTTAATTATATAAGCATGATATATGGGGATAATGACAATATGCAGTAACTTCTTGAGTGTTGAGATAACTATATTATTGTGATGGCTTTATCAGAACTGTTTGTTGTGTCAAGTTGCACTGCATTTCTCAGCACTGATGTAGGAAATGAAGATGAATCCTCTGTTTGATGCTTTTAGGTTGGAGCAGCGCTCAGACCAGCATTTTCACCCGATACTCCGTCTGACATAACAGCTAAGGCCTGTCAGGTGAGATTGTCTGCCTCTAAAGTATCATTGACATTGCACATACTGTACTACTAGATAATATGAGCCTTATTAGACAAGATGGTAACACGCACAGAAACGGTAATTACTTGTAATGCACCCCGTCAACATGAGAGGAACAGCTTTTGACATTGATGCAGATGGACAGGACTGAATATAAAGCTTGTCTGTATCTTGTATATGTTACAGCTCGCACACTTCTTCATTATACAGCAGTGTCAGAATAGAAAGTGCTTTTGTGTATAATGTCCCCCTGCCGTTTTTGTGCCATTAGGTTTGCAGCACATGGATTGGCAGCGGTGTGGTCAGTGACCTCAATGACCTGCGGAGAGTCCACACCCTGCTGGTCTCCTCCCTGGACAAGGTGCAGGCTGGGAAGGGCTCGTCCAGTCAACTGTACAGTGAGAGCGCTACCACCATGGAGAAACTGGCTGTTCTCAAGGCGTGGGCTGAGGTACGGTCAAAAGAGTCCATTGAATTCTGCTTTGTTTGTCTACTGGAGATAGTCCATAGCCTAGTACCGTATTTATCGAGATATTCCGGGAGGCTCATTGAATTGTAAAAATATGTATTATCTAAAAGTGACAAGTAGTTTGTAGTGATATCAGTAAACACAGCTATTTAGATATTTCATGGTGTTCACTTGAAGGGCGTAACCATGGTGACTGGTGACACACTGTAAACATAATAGATGCATAACTGCTTGGAGTTACGTTTTTAGAGGCTTTGACAACAAACAATGCAGTATGGAATAAACGAATTATATTGTGAGAGCTGTCATCCAAATACGGCTCTCTGTTCTGTTCCTTTTGTTGTTGGTTTTTTCAACAAATGGTGAGCATGTTAGGATGAAAGGTGAGACGCTAACTAACTTGTGAATGTATGCTATTTATAGTGTTATTTCAGTGGGACATGTATAAATCAACGAATCAGTTCACCGTTCCCATCTGAATATGTAAAATTAAAACCCAAATTTGTGAATTATTTGATTAATGATGCTTCATATAGTGCAGAAACATTAACCTCTTAACCCCCGCTTTAAATCACATGCATTTTCTCCAGTTCAGCTTTTCCCAAATCTAAAAGTGTACAGCCTATAGGCCAGTGAAAAGCCTCATTTGAAAGCTAAGACCTACAAGACTAATCGTAAACTGATCTTTTGCCTTGTTTTGTTGACGTGTTGTCACTTAACGTTTTTGTCATTGCATTTTTGTCACATTTTTGTCACTTTTCTATTGTTTATTTTCACATTTTTTGGCTCTTGTTGCTTTTGTGTTGCATTTTGTCACTTTGAATAAATGTGCTCGATTCAGGTGAGGGTTAGGAGGTTAACCTACTAGCCTCCCGAGCAAGCATAATCATTGCGCTTGTTTAGATTTTTATGAATGTCGTGTGGAAATCACCTGTTGTATTGGCTGCACATTATTTTAGTTCCATCTACAACAAAGCATTGGCTACATTTTAGATCCAGGAGGAACCAACACTTCAGTATCATATTTACATCCCTATTTCAACACTTAGGTGTATGTGATGGCAATGAAGATCAAGAAAGAGGCGGAGTCTCAGCCTGCCAAGCCTGCGAGGAGCGGACATGAAGATGAGGATGAGGAGGACCTCGGCACCAATGTTTTGCCGCCGGACAGTCTCATCACTTTGGTCCAACCGGAGCTGCCGTCTCTGAGCCGCCTGTGGTTAGCCATGCTGCGAGATTACGCTCTGCTCACTCTGCCCGCCGAGTTCTCTAGTCAGCTTCCCCCTGACGGTAAAGGATGGGTCACTTTGAAAGCAAATGGCATTATTTAACATGGAGTTATGGGTGGGATATGTTTGGTTACCAGTGATACCCCTACAAGCAGGAAGAATTGTGAAGTGTGAGATTCTGAGCAGTGTTCCTGTTCGGATATGTCCATTAAATAAGATTTGGCAATAAAGGATGTCAATCAGTTTATTAAAACTGACAGCTGATCTCCATGGTAACGGAGGTCAACGTCACACTGGAGTGTAACTAATAGCTTTTCATGGACTTATAGTGGGCAGAAACTAATCAATATATATATATCTAAAAGTTCAAAGTTACATGGTTAAACCATATTTTCATTTGACAAGCCCCACTTCCTATCACATAAAAAAGTTTCAAACATTTACGCGATGTCTTTCAATGGCCAGCAGACATTTTATAATGCATTGTGTTAGACCTGTAAACTAATCACATTTGCTTATCATTCATTCACATTTTAGTCAAATACTTTGTAATATTACTATAAAATGTCAATGTGTTTTGTGCAGTACAGTATAGACCGTGGTTATAGTAATTTCCTGTTACCTCTGTGACAGTCAAAGTGGGAAAGCTGAGCAATTAGTTGTTTATCGAGGTTCGGGTTCAGTTTACATTATTTATGTTCTCCATGTGGCTCATGAAAAACAATCATGGTCTGACTCTGATCCATCTGACACGCTGCTGTAGTTAAAGGAGACAATGCTAGTTTTAAACAAAAGTTTGCAAATTTGCTGTGCGTGGTGCTTTATATTAGACACACAAGAAATGACTGCATGACCAGTAACTGTAAATACTGTTATTATATTTTCCGTAAAAGTAGCAGTTGAAGTATCCATTATCCTAATAGAGTATCTTTCTCCTGTATGTTTTTTTGCTCTTCAGGTGGTGCGTTTTACACTCCAGAGACCATAGACACAGCCCGGCTCCACTATCGCCGCTCCTGGGCCCCTGTGCTCCACGCTGTGGCCCTGTGGCTGAACAGCACTGGGTTCGGGCAAGACAAACTGGAGTCTCCCTCTGACCCTTCTAAGGCCACAGGAGTCCCCCAGTCCAAGACCTTTGAGGAATCTGTGAGAGATCGAATGCATCTCATTCTGGGTAGAGTTTACGTTTGCTAACATTTAAAGCGTTGAGAGTTTCGTAGCCTGTAGCAGATGGTTATTGTGTACATTCGGAAAAGCAATGAGTATTTGTTTACCTAATAGCAGCTTGTTCGCTTTGCATTTACCAACAACAATAGAGGAGACACACCCTAAGTGGACTTTTGCGTTTCCTCTCAGGTGTCAGCATTGAGTTTCTGTGCTTCCCTCGTCCGGAGGAGCCCATCGAGAATGTGATGTCCTGCCTACAGGGCCTGTGGACTCTGTTCGAGTCGCCATGTGCTAAGATGCACATTGCAGACGACCAGGTAAGAGAACATTTGAAGATATCATCACAATGATGTTGGTTTGCTGTAAGTTGTAGATCAGCAGTTTTTGGATGTGTTTAGGAGAATGATTGCACAAAAGTGGACTTTGGAGGTTTGGTAACAGTTTGCCAGGGTCAGCTGTAAAATATTACTCGTATAATGTTTAAACAACACCCTGGCCAGTGGCCATGACCTTTTTGTTTGACTTTAGTTTATAGTTAATATGTATTTACTTTAATAATAATAATAATGCATTAGTCTTATATAGCGCTTTTCCAGACGCTCAAAGTCGCTTTACAATTTGGTGCATTATTCATTCACTCCATACTCGGTGATGATAAGCGAGGCAACCAGTCTGCGCACCTCAGCCACCACCACCAACCACTCACACACACACTACATTCGCCACTTTAGTGGCCTAAGATCCCACTTAGAGGTTAATACTCTTGGATTATGGATTTTTGTTTTGGTTTTATATTTGGAAACTCTCTGGTATGATATCTCAGTGGCGTATTTAATCTACCACAGATTTTACAGTATAATTTCTTGAAAATCCATCCATTTTCTTCTGCTTTATCCGGGGCCGGGTCGCGGGGCAGCAGTCTCAGCAGAGATGCCCAGACTTCCCGAGCCACGCACAGTGCACACCACCTCCTTGAAAATCATAATTATAGTCTCAATGTTAACCAGAACAATATTAACCACAGTCAAGATACACCCCACCTATACATTTTCTAATTTTCTACAGCTGTTGGCGGTGGAGCTCCTGAACGTGCTGCACAGACTGTTACTGACCCGGACCCTCCTGCAATTCAACTTCAGGTCACGGCTGTCGTCCAGGAGACCATCAAAGCTGCCCAGGAGCAGCTACTGCAACAACGCACCTCCAAAAGTCTGTGAAACACCGTTTTATACTCACTTTTCTTATTGTTCATCAGCTTGTTGATTTTTGACTTGTTATACAACATGTGTATTTCTGTGCTCATATAGGTCTACTTTCGTTCTACAATAGTGTTTTTTACTTTACTCAAATTACTTATTATCCTTATTATTCACAGATAAGGATGAGGAGGTGGAAAAGGAGTCCGTGCCGGGCCTGGGAGAGGGAGGGGACACCGGGGAGCTGGTTCCGGGTAAATCCCTGGTGTTCGCCTCCATGGAGCTGCTGGTGTTCATCCTGGTTCGTCATTTACCGCAGCTCAACACCAAAGTGAAGGAGTCCCCAGCCACGCAGCGCTCAGGCCCCAGAGGCTGCCCGAGGAGAGCGCGCGGCTGGTGGCCAACACTGTGTCTATCCTGGCCGAGCTGCCCTCCCTCTGCACACCAGCTGGTGAGGCCCTGGGCATATGTGCTGTAGCACACGGAGCTAAATGGGGAATCTAGGCTGAGATGAAGACATACATTTATTTTATTTATTTCTATTTGGGCATGACAATTAAATCAAAATATATAAGGAAGAAAAAAGTACCACGGGTTTTATTAAAGTTAGTTGAGACAGACATGTTTTTCTGGTAAGCATTGCAATGTGAGATATATTGTGAAATCAAAATTCAGTTTTTGGTGCACGTTTAGAAGCATTAACTTTGGAGAGAAGACTTAAATCCATCCATCCATCCATTTTCTTCCACTTGTCCATTGCCGGGTCGTGGGGGCAGTTGGAGCTGCCCAGGTCACATAGCACCGGCCCCCATGGCTCCTTCTGCAGGTGGTGGGTCCACGGAAGGATGGCCTCACGGTTCAAACCGGGCCTGTTGGTTTAAGAAGACTTAAATATGAACTACTAAACTAATAATAAACATCACATCAATTTTAGCAGATTTTATACATGTTAAAATCCCGTTGCAGACAGATCATTTTGCTGTTTTCAGTGCAAAATATATTAGCCAAGTAACGGTGGTACAGTGCTTCACAGCTAGAAGGTATTAATTACAAATATAGTATGTAGGCCAGAGGTCACTAAACGGCGGACCACGGTCCAGATCCGGACTCATGCGCCAGCCCATCCGGATCCGAACTTTGGACCCGACCCTGAATACCCTCAGACAAGCGGCTGCGTCTGCGCTCTCTCTCACTCTCACTCTCTCTCCCCCTCCCCTCCCTCCCTCTGATTGCACCAGAGTTGTAAACTACAGCCCAGATGAACAGAAAGAGAAAGTCCTACATCTTAGCGCCATGATACTTTTTAATTTTAGAAACGGTTTCGAAATGACCTGAAATACGGTTCGCTAAAACAAAAGCGGAGGATGCCCTAATTAAATATGCACGCGCGATCGTAATGCGCAAATAGTGCGGCTGTTTACCGATCAGCAGCGAACAGGTCTGAACCAGGACTGAACCAGGACTAAACCTGGACTAAGCAGGACTAAGCAGGACTCGGTGTGTTGAAATGAGCAAAGAAACACATCATTGTCATATATATGTGCACAATGTGTATAACAGAGGCTACAGTAGCCTATGCATTCTGCTATTTAGGAACTAAAACTTATTTTTAGAGCAAAAAAACAACAGGATTCAATTGATTGCATTATTTTCAAATCACAGAAATAGATTTTAAAAAAGGCTTGAAAATCTTGATATAACCATGAATTAACCCTGTATGTTCCAGACGTTTGCTTGACCTTTTTTTTTTTTCATTTCGTACCTTGGTGAAATTTAATTTGTGACCCCTGATTTAGGCATTCAAATTGTATTAAAGGAACAGGTCACCGTATTTCCATACTGAGATATGATCTTACCTGAGCTTAGATGAGTTGATGCGTACCTGTCTGGTCTTTACGCGTGTATCCTAAAGCAATGTGCTAGCCTTTCATTTTGTCCGACTTTGCCTCCACTTTGTGACCTTGAATCTCTATTGTTCCGACTGTTGTTGTTGTGCAGGAAGCATGACCATCCTACCCACTGTGCTCTTCCTCATAACTGGCGTCTTGAGAGAGACCGCTCTGAAAACTGCTGACAATTCGGTGCCTGCCCCCGTCTCAGCCGCTCTGCAGGCCATCAAAGCCATTATAACGTCTCCACTGGCCCGTGAGGAGAGCATCAAGACGCAGTGGACCAGCCTCGTGAGGAGCAGTCTGGCCTCCGTGCTCGAATACTCACAGTCAGGTAAATATGCTGTTTACAGATTAGAGAATATTGTAAGATCACAATGTCAGGTGGGGGGTAGGAGACATTGTATTCCTATATGGGTCATTCACAGGACTTCATAGACGGAATGTGGATACAATAAAGTAAATGCATGTAAAGCTGAAATCAATAAAACAAAATCCGAAATTTAAACCAAGCAATGTTACTCTCATGCATTTATACACTATTTTGTAGCCTTGTCCATTATATTGATCCAACCACACCGTAATATGGACAGTCGTGAGTCGAAATGCAAATGAAAATGTTTGTTCTTATTTGTTTAGATGATTCCCGGCCCGACATGGATGACGTGAGCATGCTGACAGCGATCACACTGTTTTTACTGTCTGCGGGCAGTGAACTTGTAGGTGTGACGGTGCTGCAGAAGGGCTGTATGGAAAGATACAGGAATGCCCTGAACTCTGGTGATCCCTGGGTAAGCACGTGCAGATTTGGTAAATGCATTTTAAGGCGTTTAATGTATATACTGTGAATTAAAGCTAGCATGCCTTCTATTGAGTCTTTGCTTTCTATTATTTTAATATTAACTGGGCTAATTCGTGCAAAATTAAGAAACAAAAGAAGGTTAAGTCCGTGATGAGTTATTAAATTGATTATTACATGTCACTACATTTAGAAAGTCCTACTTTGGTCACAGTCTTCACATTACAAGTATTGAAATTGGACATTAAATGGCATTAAAAGCTTTAACTCACCGACACCTGTAAAATCAAGGATTGTGCCCAAATGAAATATACAATTTCTTTATTTCTTTAACAGATGGAAGCCCGATGTTATCAGCTGCTCCTGTCGGTGTTTCAGCACTGCAGCCGGGCCCTGTCCACTCCGTACATTCACGCACTGGCTCCCATTCTGGTGGAGAAGCTCAAGGCTGTGGAAACCAACCGACCCAAGACCAATGTGGAGCTACAGGCCACACAGGAGGGCATCAGGGTCCTGGAGACTCTGGTCAGCATGGGTGAAGAACAAAACAGTGAGTCATATAGCAATCTACAATGCCAGAAAAAACAACACACTTTATATCTAATAACAATGTTTTTGTTATTTTAATTTATCAGAATTTTACATTTCTATATTTACTAGTCAAAACCTAAAATATCTGTCAAATATTTCCTCCCCGTTCTTCACCCCCATGTATGCTGTATTGCCTAACAATGTGTAATAGAATTTTTAGAACCATTACATAAGTAAATGACCAAGATGCATCATTTCACTCAAACATCAAATCTCTATATTTTGCCCACAGGATTAGTCTGTTTTACATGTGTTTTTCTTGAAATGATTTAGGTCATCCCGCCTTCCTTCGTTTGTTTTAGTCTATTAATTGTTATAGCTGGCTGTGAGGAGATTATGTGTCGCCGTCGAGGCAGATAATCCTTAACATTGTCCACTAAAAATACATGCATATGAGTAATCTTTGTCTAAGAAGATTATTTGGACAGTGGACATCTGACATGAAGCGTTTCTTGGCCTTATTCCCAGTGAGCCTCTTATCTGAAGGAAATAGATGTGTAGTCTCAAATCAGACTTCACTTGTATCTTTATAAAACATAGTGTCCTCAATATTATCATATCATTAGCTAGTATCTGCTGTATACACATTTATGAACATTTAAAGACCGGCTATAATTTCTGTTTTATTGGATAACAAAATGAGGTCATACAAATTCCAAATTTTCCTCCGTTTAATGCTTCAGACCAATTTTGTAAAATAAGGGGGGAAATGTCCGTTTTATGAATCAGGACCTGTGAGAGTCTTGTCCCAGTGCACAGCCTTGACCAAGAGCGTGGGTCCAAAACCTCCACGAATCTCTGCAGAAGAGAAGCAGAAATATTAAATCAAGTTCATTATTATTAATGAAGTGTGTTCCACAGTATTTTGACTAAGCTGCTTTTTGTCATTTCCAGGGGTTCAGTTATTGGCTCTCCTTGTACCTACCCTGATCTCTTACCTCCTGGATGAAAACGCCATCTCGTCCGCACCGCCGGTCTCTAAAGGTCTTCATGAGTTTGCGCTTCAAAACCTGATGCGGATCGGACCCCTTTACCCGGCTGCCTTCAAGATCGTCATCGGTGCCGCCCCCGAGCTCAAAACCCGCCTTGAATCTGCCATACGCGCCAACCAAGCCAGTAGTAAAGCGAAGGCTGCGGCCCGGCTAGCTCAACCCACTGTACAAGCTGCGCCAACCATAAAACTCAAAACTAGCTTCTTCTAAAGACTGCTCTAACATGCTGGACGAGGTTAACATTTTGTTTTTACCGTAACAAGATTGTCATGTCTGTCATTTGCGGTTTTATTTATTCTGTTTTACTTATTTTGGATTAGCTTTTAAGTTCTTATTGTAAATAGTGACATTTATGAATGTTTACTCATGCTGCTTATTTGAGTGGATGTAACTTTCAGACCGGTTCATAACTATTGTATAAAGTCAAGCGTCATTTGTTAATTTTTCTTTTCATTGACAATACATTCCTTATATGTCTTATCTTAAATTAGTTTCTGTGCCCCATGTTGCGGTACATGTACATAATTGTTGAATCCAGGATTACATGTTTACATTGTTTTATTGCAACTTAAACCTTGAGGCTTAAAAGAAGATAGAGGTTTGTGTAAGCTCTCAGAATGCAGAATTTCTTCAGCTTTTGTAAAGGTTTTTAAGTTGTCATATGCACTACTCGTACTTAATCTACTGAGTTCAGATGACGTCTTAAAAACCTCGTCTTCAAGAAGGTGCCAGACTCTCTTTCAGGTGTTGCCATTATATCTGCAACTAACATTTTTATTGAATATAAATTAAACATTTTAAGGATAAAACAAAAGTACATCAGTATTCTACATGATTTTTTTGGCATAAATTGTCCATAGTGTGTCTGATTTAACTGCTTGTGAAATGGCTGTTCAGCACAAATAATAAATTATTTTATTTGAATGACTGTGTATCAATGTATTAATTTGAAGCTGAAGGGACAGATGGACTTTGCTGCATTAGACAAAGGAAATATATCTTTCTCTGGTGTTAAACTCACAGCATTCATATTATTTGCATAAAGTTGTTTCATTTGTTTTTTAGAGATATAAGGGCTGGGAAATCATGGATAAACATCACCAATTAATAAAACATTAATTGGAATTTATTTTTGATAATACCAGACTTTATTGATCTCACAAGAAATTCACTCAACCACATATTAAGATGTATGTTTGAGTCATGGTTGATTTAGGCTTAATCTGTAGAATGATGTGGACTCTCGTGTGTGTTGGTCAAATGAATCGAGCGCTCCCTCAGCACGCTGTGGGCGTGGCGCACGCGCTGACGTCACTCTCTGACAGCCGCTGTCAGAGAGTTCTCTGCTCGAGCGAGAGACGGAGCACCGTCGATCAGGTTTTTGCCCTTCCTTTGGTATTTAGCTGTAAAATCAGAGATATAACGGAGAGAGCGTAACCCCGAGCCCGGCCATGGACGAACAGGCGGGCCCCGGCGTGTTCTTCAACAACAATAACAACTCTGTTTTAGCCGGCGCTGGGAAAGGACCGCTGCCCGATGGCGACGCAGGGGAGGCGGCCAGGGCGCAGTACAGTATCCCGGGGATCTTGCACTTCCTGCAGCACGAATGGGCCCGCTTCGAAGTAGAGAGGGCACAATGGGAGGTGGAGCGAGCCGAACTACAGGTAAAACACATCACTATACGTAGAGATGTTGTATGTACTGGAAATTAAGGGCCACATTTATGAGGATTTCTGGTTAGTCGGTTTGAGTGCCTCTGCCTGATTGTTCTGTGTTAGCCTCTTAGCATTAGCATTAGCGCTAAGGCAGCTGCAGCGCCCCCATGACCCGACTTCTCGACGACTATTTGCGTCCTTACCATTACTTAAAAATAAATAAGTCACACATTGACTTTACTTTTTGCATGAGCACTTGGCACAATAGATCCGTTTGCAGTGTAATACTGTGTTTATTGAAACTAATCCCACATAGTACATGGCGTTGTTGACAGGGTCTGCTGTGAAGACGCATTGGCTAAGGCGCATTGCACTTCTTGAATGGTAGTAGTGAGGCAATTACATTCCTGTACGTAATTTTCAAAAGAGGAAAATGTGTTATAAATCTTAATGTCTTGTAGATGTTACTGATTGCTCTAAGACTACATTATGGAAACTACGCACTGGTCTTGGTCATGGTGATGCTAGCTGCCATGTCACTGCCACTGCTGGAGTCAAAGCCCTTTGAGATGTTCGCCACTGTCAACCTGTTTGATACAGACCCCTGGGTTGATCGGCCCATCTCAGAGTGAAGTTAATGGCTTTGGGACATCCAGTTATTTGCTCTTTTCTATGATCCTGTACTTCTCAATGGCAAGCTTAAACACAAGAAAAGTGTAAGATATGACTACATTGTTCTCCAAATGATCACCCCATAACATCGATTTCAATCAATATAAGTGTATAGCTTCATGCTTTGTTAAGACATGCTTTGTTTACCTCAAGTAGTTTGCTGTACTGTATTGCCTTAGATGCTTTGAGTCTATAAGAATGTTGCATAGAATGAATAAACATGTAATTATGTGGACATGTGTATTGTTAAAAAAATATTTTTTATAAGTTGGACCCAAGTGTAATCCTTTTAAGGGCATTGTTGCCAGCGTGCAGTCTGTCCTCTTCATCCAGCAAACTGATGGGAGGAAGTCAGTGTGTTGTCTGTGTAGTAAATAGGGGTGGCCATTGTAGTAAGTTTTTTTTTTCCCTCTCTCATTGGGTCTGAGCTGGTGTGTCTGTGCCTGTACAGAGCTTCCTGTCTGCCGTCTGTCACAGAGCAAGCTTATCAGCAGAGCGACAGCGACCAAACGTCTCAATAGGTGGTTTAGTTTGTGGCGGCAAAAAGATGCGCGCTCGATTTTTGAGTTGTGTGGGCTGCTGACTTTGTAGATTTAAAGTTGTAAGAGATTTTCATTATAGCAAACATTTAAACACCTTCATAGCTTTGGTCCACAACCAAGAACCTTTTGAATTTTAGGCCAGAAACTTCAAATTTAAGTGCATTTACTTGTTTTAACAAAAGGTTGACAGCTCTGACAGACCGTGAATAATTGTCATTGATAGGTTGGAAAAGTAGTTTGGCCAGAAAACCTGTAAAGATGTACAGGAATGCATCCTAATTGCAGCTATATTTAACATCACATTATTTTGCGTCTTGTTGTGACGTGTAGTGTGTTATGTACAACAACCTAAATAAAAGTTCTTTCTCAATTTCTAAACTTAGAAAGTAACTTAAGTCTTAAATTGAGAAACCAGGCTTAACTATTGCAGCATAAATATGACCGTATGTTGTTGTTGTTGTTGTTGAGTCACATTTTTCCTCATGTGTGACATTTGTTTACAGTTTCCTCTCCACACAAGTGCGGGAAACCTGCAGCACTGGTGAATGTGAAGAATTTTCTCCGTGTAATGCTCTTGAAGCATGAGCACAAGTTAACACTCATTTCAGTTTATCAAATCAAATTCTATTGTTTTTGTATAGCCCAACTTCACAGCAGCAGTTGCCTCACAGAGCTACATTAATATCTTGATATTTATCTTCATGGCATGTTCAAACTACTAGCCACAAAACTTGGACACTTACAAGATAATATCACAATGATGCTCATTTGTTTTCCCTCACTTCACTTTGGCAAAGATTTAGTACCTCAAAGTCCTTTGAACGATACACAAAAGAACATATAAGTACCGTATTTTCTGGACTATAAGACGCACCAGCCATAAATTGTCTAATGAAGAAAAAAACAACAGGCTGAATAGGCGTACGGTATGTTAACGTAACACATTGATGGTTAGCTACATGAAGCATAAACAATTAACTGAATATGTGTCTGTTATGTTAACGTCACATAAACAGTTCAGATAACTATAGCATAAAGAACATACCAAACACTCGATCTCACTCCAAATCACTAATCTTCATCCTCAGTGTCACTTCTGAACATCGCCTTGGCAACTACCTGGGCACGGAGGCTAACTGCACCGTTGACGAGCCTCTCCCGCAGCACGTTTTTCAAGCTCTCATTTGCGAACTCGTTCCTCTAGCTGTGGCCATTGACCTTATAGCCTGTGATTAGCTCTTTTTGTTTTTCTTCAAACAAAAGAACCTCTGCTTCTCACTCACTCCAACCTTTCTTTCTGCTGCTCGATTAGCCTGTAGTTCCCTCTAGCCGCATGTGAATTTATATATTTGAATTAAAAAAGGGGGGGGAAACACATATTAGTCACCCCGGAGTATAAGACGTGCCAACCTATGAAAAAAGTGCGAGTTATATCCGGAAATATGTAGTTATCCTTGATATTTAAGTAGGAAACAACCTTTACCCAAACAAGATTTCCTTTTGACTTACTAATGTATAGTTTTACAGGTACACTGAGTCTTACAGGAATAAGTTGGATTGTACATCATGGCACCGAAAGGATAGATGTGCAACCTTGTCCGTATAGATTTTGGTTTCTGAAGCAAAAAGTACAAACTAGCCACAGAATTATTTTCCTCTATATTTACTTATTATTGTCTGTCTTCTTTTATATTTTGTGCACCTCCAGATTCACAGCCTACTGTATAGTTTCCTCCAAGGTATTATGAGATGAACCACTTGAGCCTTATGGGTAATCTTATCAGAATCATTTGAGACACAATGAAAATGTGTTGGCTCTTGCGCACCTTCCCTCCTGCTCTGTAGTGATATGGACTGTAAGACAAAGTTTACGGCAAACCCCAGTGCAGGAAGGAATGCCGTCTGTCAGGCCCGTGAGCTCCGGGCCACTCCTCTCTGTGCCATTAGACAGAGACGAACTGTGGCCGTCGTGTATAAGCCCCGTCAGCAGTGATTACTCCACAGCCTGCGCTCGCACATTGATCAGCTCTATCAAACTGAGGAGCTTCAATCGTGACAGGTTGACGTCATTGTTTGTCCAGTTGGTGTGGACTTGGGGAAACGTGCAGCTCTGTGCATTTTTAATTTACAGCCTAAAACATTTGTAGACGAACTATTTATTTCCAGTAGGAAAAACAATTATGAAATCAGAATCTGGCAGTGTAGATATTTTTGACTTTGTCTATATCTTATGGCTCTTTTTGGGTAAATTTGATCATATGTAACGACTGCTTAAGATGTCCTGGCATTTGATCACGAGGGCCTTTTTTGTGGTTGTTTTGGTTATAAAGGCTGTATTCCTTTTTAGATTTCACGACCTCGTTTGTCCTACATAGTCGATTTTAAGGAGGCTCTGATGACAGGCTGCCGTTTGGTTGTACTTATTATGCCCCATCGTAGAAACATGTTGGTCCCAGTGTGTGTGTGTGTGTGCGTGCGCTGTGCCTCCTCTGGTTGTGGGGAAACCCCTGCTCTTTGGGGCAGGTGTCCTCTGTGTCAGCAGCAGCTCTGAACTCGACACCAGGAGCAGGTGAAGGTGACGCGGATAGGTGTACTGTGGCTGTCGGACACTGGCCTGCCTTGTTTCTGGGAACACGACCGAGAAGTGTTTGTTCTATGAGAGACCGATTTATTCAACAGCGATACATTAATAATAGTTGTTTCTTACCTTTTTTTTCAAACTGCGATCAGACCTTAAGTCGCCAATTTATTTGTAAGTTATTTGGAGAGATGAATGTTTATTTTAGCATACACACTGGCTGCTTTTCCTGAAGCACCATTCATGCACTATGAATATGCCTTGCTCCTGTGACTCTATTTGTTATTACAATTAGGACCTATATATTCGACCAGTGCTCGTTGCTTTTATTGGTGATCCAGCCGCTGTTTGGACCAGGAAGTTAGATGTTTGGTCAGCAGAATTCAGTTTAGAGGAGTTATTGCAAATCACTTGTTTTTTTCATGCGTTGCTGCCATAAGCATCGATCAATGCTTTCCATAGAGCAGCCAACAATCCCCTCTTTGCACAGGCTTTTTAACACTGTTGAGCATTAAGCGAAGGCTCATGAACCCGACGCCGCCGCATTGAGGACCGAGTTGTGCACAAACATCGGTCGTGCGGCTGGAGCCAGGCAGAAAAGGGTGTCTCCGTCATTCCACAGCAGATCCGCACATACATCCACCCCCGAGCCGCGGTTATTTTTGTTTGCCCTCCCAGTGCACGCCGCAGAGAAGAACACTGCACGCAACTGGACAGGACATGTGTATGCACTGCTCGAAATACGGTCTCTCGTCCAACACACAGACGCAAAAATGACAAATGTAGGAAAGATAAAGTATAGTGACAAAACGGCGCAGATCTCTCGCCGTGTAAGTAACACATTATCTGGCAATACATTTGATAGAAAGTCAAGTCTCATGTGTCTTTGTAGTTAAATGCTAGTTCTGCCTTGGTTTTCTGACTGTTTGGTCACGGTTCTGTCCTGCTATAGTCTAGATTTAGTTGTGTTTTAGTCTGTGCTTCTACTAAATGCTCAATTCAAATGAAGGCACCGTTTCATTGTCGGCAATTGACAAAAAAGATTTTGATGTAACAATATCAATATACTCAAGAACGAAACAATTTCTCCATTAAATTTGAATAAAAATCTCAAGCAGTTTGTTTTCTCAGTAATTTTGTCAAAACAACAATGCAAAATTGGAAGCAAAACAAGGATTAAATGGAACTAAATTAGAAAAATTGTGACTAAACCTGAACTATTGGACATTTCAAGCTAAAAATAATGTGAATCTCAGGCAGCTGGAACAGAAGATTTTGCGACGTACTCTTTATGTCTTTAAGTGAATATAACACTGAATATATTTACATCTTTCTGCCATGCGACTCCAGTGTTCACCTCAGACCTTATTGCAAACACTGAGGTCGGCCTCTCATTCACTTCATTGCGCATCAAATATTCACTGAGCAGATAGCAGCGGCTTTAAAAGGCTTTCTATTTTTGCAGCAGCGAGCGCCCGGAGGAAAGCCATGTTTACCAACTCCAGCCTGCGCTCCACTGTCCCGCTTGGACTGGCACCAGCTCCTTAGTGCCTCCTCGCCGACCTGACCGAGGGGCTGTTAATTCCTCCTCCAAAATCTCTCCCATTCACACTGAGCAGGCGCTGTCTGTGGAGTGTGGGGCAGCTTGCTGCTCCGACACAGACGCTGAGGTCATCAGGGTGCCGCGCTGCAAATGAGAGCTACGAGACCTAATAATAGGGCTTTTTGGAGCATTTTGTGTTGTTTTCGAGCAGGGTTGAGGGCTCCTTCAACATGAATCTCTTTGGTTCAATCCAGGCACCGACCATGGCAGAATAGGGCCATTGCCTTGGAATCTGTTGTGCAAGTATATGAAATACAGTTCTATTTTTTCTTTTTTAAAGGATGATCCTACTCGCATCCTCAGGTCTAGCCATCGGCTCAGAACTGAAGAAGCCTCTTGAATATAAAGTACCGTATTTTCCGGACTATAAGTCGCACTTTTTTTCATAGTTTGGCTGAGGGTGCGACTTATACTCAGGTGCGACTTGTATATCAAATATATAATTTCACATTGTGTTATTTTCACACTGACAGCCGCTAGAGGGTGCTCTAGGCTTGTGTATCAATATCTGTTACTCCTGCACGGTTGTACAATGACAAATAAGCACTTACTTTACTGTACCACTGAAAAGAAAGAGTAAAGTTTGGAGTGAGCTAGAAACTTGTAAGGGACTGTCGAAAAGCAGAGGTTACTCTTTGCAAATGGTTGCTTGAACAATGTGATGCCGGGAGAGGCTTGTAAAAGGTGCAGTTACTCCTCACTGCCCAGGTAGTTGCCAAGGCTGGTGCACTTATACTCCGGAGCGACTAATATATGTTTTTTTCTTCTTCATTATGCATTTTTTGGCTGGCGCGACTTATACTCCAGTGCGACTTATAGTCCGAAAAATACGGTAAACCTTAAATTCTAAATAACACAATCGAGATCATGCTTCCCACCAGGGGCACAGAGAATGAAACAATATTTAAAAAAAAGAAAATACTGAACTGAATTTTAATTTTGCAGTCAAACGTTTGAGTATTTTAGCTTTATTTTGAACACAACACACTGTTGAATATGATTAATCAGATTTTAGTTTGAGATCGAGGGTGTGTTATAATGAGGAGTATGCGAGACATAAAAGGTTGTCAAACATTCACAGCTTTTGACAACGGCAATATTCAAGACACATTATCGACTATTGCTCTCTCACATTGTTGAGTTCATTGTTTAGTTTATGATTGGTGTTTTTGTTGTATCATTGACATATGATAAAAGACACATTGCCCAGCCTGTGAATACTAAGACCGAACCACGTCTTTCTACGCTCTCTTATCTGCGTCCGCCGTGGCCATTTAAAGTCTATTAGGTCTAGTCAGTGTGTCGCCTGCGCCCCGAGCCCTACACATACTTTATTGATCCATCATTTGTCTCTGCCTCCGCTGCGGCTTCAGGACGTCAGGGCTCACGGTGTTTGGACAGAAACCGCTGATGTTGAAAGATGCCTCTGCGTGCGGCCATATTGTGTAAAACAAATGCAGCGAGATGAGAGTGATGAGGAGATCCAGCTCCCGGTAACATCCCAGACCTGTGTGTGATTCAGCCGAGCCGCTGCGCTGCACGCGTGGGGGAGTGTGCAGTTTAAAACATAATGCTCAGATTTGCAGTTTGTTTGAGCAAAGAAATGGTGTGTTTTTGTGAGTTTGTGATTAATCTCAGAATAAAGGTTTTCCATAACTGCATGTAGGAGTCGGACTAAACTATATTGGCACAAGTGTCCATCTTTAAAAGTACGTTATGCTTTCCATACTAAGAGAAAACTTGATATCCGCTGTAAAAAATCCACTTTTTAAGGTAACATACATAATGTGTCCTTTACAATGAACTCCCTTCTTTTTTTTCTCCATAGCATTTGATTTGATTCTTTATTTTGAACACGTGAGCAACACAACGCACCTCTACCAAATTTAAACATAAAGGCTGTTACAAATCAAAAAACAAAAGCAAAAGTATACACATGCAAATATCCAAAAGGAGTGGGGAGAAGTTGAGCTTATTGTCCATGATGTGCACAATCTTCAACAGGAAATAGGACTTAAAAAAAAAAGTATATTGTGCATTTAATAAGTTCAAGTTGACTATTCCAGTATTGATACTTGCTCAGATCATGGCTTGGTATTGATTAGCATCACTATCTGGAGAACGTTGTTTTTTTTGGAGAACCCTAGTAGCTCCATCATGTCATGCAGCGACCAGAACACAGTCTGTGTTTGCCACTCTCCTGTGAGGCAGCCTTGTCACGTAAAGTGTAAATCTGGTTGTTGCTCGCTCAAGCTTCAGCAAAAGTCAGATTTAAACCTCAAAGCTAGCTTCTTGCCACAGCGTCCCAGCACCAGCCCTTTAGATCAATGAGAAAACCCCAGGTCCCAACGATTCGCCCCATCTCAGCCCTGACACGAAAACTGTATTTGAACAGAGGAGAACCGCAAATGTAACCAGCAGATTTTGCTCGAGTGTCAGGAGGGCAGCGATTGTGTGTGACGCTCTGAAGAGCCAGATGTGCAAACAGTGAAATTACCCTCAGACGGAGGTGAGAAGCCTGTAAGTAATACAGTTTCACACCCGCGTCTTCAGAGAGGTTACAAAATCAACAGCTTTGGCAATACCACAGGCTTTTATAGAAATACACCACAGACATAGACCAAGAATGCAGGAGAGGACTGGTGAAGTGAACAGTTACTCTGCTGAATGAATAACAATGTATTTCTATGATCCAAAGCATCTGCCTAAGTTCAATATGTTCTTTTAATCCATCCTTCAGTCCACAGAGCAACACCTGAAGACCCATCTGTTGACTGCTGATGGCAAGCAATAATAAAGTAGGAGTGAATGTACAGGGTTTCCTTCGGGGCATTAAAAAAGCATTAAAAGTCATTAAATTAAATTTAGCCAAAATGAAGGCCTTCAAAGCATTAAATAGTAGGGCTGGGAGTCTGGGACAAAATTTCTTTCAATACTTGTGTTTGGAGTTAATTTTATCATGATTCATTTGTTTTCCAGTAACAGTTACACAGCACTTTGTTACATTTTGAGTTAATGCACTTGGTTATTAAACTTTGGACACATGACTTTTCACACATTTTAAGGTAAACATAGTGTATCGTAATTTCTTACTGTATGACAATGCATATTGGATCAGCCCCTGAGTATCGTGATACTTATCGGATCGTGACAAAAGTGTATCGTCCCAGGATTCAAGCTGGCATTAAATCTACATTTCTTAGAAAATATACTTTTTCCTTTGAGACAGAAAACCCTTTCGACAATTTTTACTGCACGCGTTTCTCAAAAAAAGGAACAAACTCGGCTCTTGCTCAAAGTTTCCCTTGAGGTCCAATCTGGTTTTGAATATCTACCGTACATTTCCTCTCATTCTTCTGTTTGATTGAATATTTACCAAAGGAAATATGTCAAGATTCTTTTTATTTGTGGCATTATAAATATAGTATTTAGGCACTAAATGGCATTAAAAAGCATTACATTTGATTTGATCCCGATTTAAGAAGCAACCTTTGACTGGCTTTGAATCTTCTATTCGTGCTTTTTTTTCTTGTTATATTTGCTCCATTTGTCAAACTTTTGACTATATTCAAAATAAGGAATATTTAGTTTGCCAGTTGCTGTAGCAACGGGCCTAATGTTTTATACAGACTCACGGGTAGTTTGTTTGCATACATGTGTTTTCATACCATTTTTCCTGTTAGTTCCTCCAAGTACTGATGGAGGTGCTTCTACCATTCTGCAATTTCTAATTCACACCGCTTGGTAAGATTTTAACATCGCTGCTTTCTTCCACAGAATGTTGTTTGTTCCATCTCTTTTGTGAAGTTCACCAGTCCCACCTGCAGCCAAATACCACAACAAGATTTACAGATGGTGGAAGGACACAAGACAAAGTCGTTTGTTTTTAGTGCATTGTAAATGATATCTTGTTAGCACTGTGATGTTGTTTCCTGTTTGCTCTCTAATGCGTTAAATCTCAGCCTTAGCCTCTACTGAAAGCTGTAAAGGTCAAACTACAGTTGTCCGTATCCCAGCCGCAGTGAGCCCCCTGGATTTCCCTAAGCTGTTGTTTGGCGTCTCCGTGCTGTGGCTGTTGCTAGTGTATAATGGTATGTGAAGAATGCTCTTGGCCCGTTCAGGACAGCATCATGGGGCTCTTTGGCTGCCGACTGTAAACCTGCTTGTTGGCTCAGGGAAAAGCTTGTTTGCGTTGTAAATGTAGGATTACTGTTCAGTCGCGTTTCCTCTTCCTCTTGACCACAGCGCGGCGGCCACTGTGCCACACTTTTGTCTGCGCGTCGTCGGGATGTGAAGGCTTTGCGTGACCGGATGTTGGTTTCGACTCCGAGAGCGAATGACTTGAGTTGACTTGAGCACTGTTGAGCACTGTTGTTTAATTCCCTTTGGTTTAAATGGGGTCTTTGTGCTGCTCATGACTTTGGAGATGACGTGGAGCAAGCCTGAGAGAAAATATGGCTGGAATTTACAATCGTACAACAAAATATACCGGCATTTGTTCCCACTCTTCTTTATTGTACATTGGAATTGCAAAGAGATATCTGCACACTTGTTTTAGCTTTATCGTCTGGCATATTTCTATATCAATTAGAAAACAAAGTATGTTGCTTGTCTTGACCTTGTTCTACAGTCGACAGGTGTTGTGGTTGTGCCGATAGCTGTTAATCTAACCCTCTTTGATATCAGTAATTAAATAGTTAAGTAAGTTCAATACTGCAGGAGTGAAGAAAGACTCTATAAGAACAGTTCAAGACAATTACCAGAAGGTCAGTGAATCGGTCGAAGTTCTCAGCGATACCTAAAAGAATCTGCGGTATTGGCACAGAATCCAATGCCAGTAGTTCTGTACCAAAACAACCCTGTGATCGTCAAACTTTTGACTTTGGCCCACTTCATGGTCATCCCCAAGAGCAACACTGAGCAATGTTAACGCCCCTGCGAAACTCTGGCCCTTCAATCATCCAGTGAGAGCGTAACCCTCTACCGCTCAAGTGACCTCAGTCTGAACTGTGCATGCTTTAAATGCAGACAGTTGGACATTACATTTCCCATCTGTTTTAATTAGCTATATGAATTCAAATAAAACTGACATTGAACCTATATCTGCAAAGACGGCATTATCTTTTACAAGTTTGATAAAGATCGCTGTTGAATGCGTTTAGGATGTTGTTGCAGTGTTGCCATTGTTATGTAATCAGGCCAATCTTTGTGTAATTTTCCTTGGAGACGTATTTAGCACATTCAGTTTTGGTGATGCACAGTGTCTGAGTGCTTAAAGGGGGGTATTAGTAAAATCGACTTTTTCAAGCTTTATATCATGTTATTATGTCATTCCCTCATTAAACACATGCCTGGAGTGTTGCCTTGGCTCATTCACATATTTTTGAGTAATCAGTAAAAACTTAGACGGCAGCCATTTTAGGTGTAGCTATGCCTCAGTCCTCCTAGGAACGCCCCCACCTCCTGGAGACGCCTCTGGACCTTTCGTCACCAGCCAAGCCACCAACCACTGCTCCTCAGCTCAGCAGAGCCCCCTCCCCGCACAGTAGTGTTGTTTAGATGCCACAGCAGTGTGCTGAAGGGGGCGTGTCGGAAAGCTTCTTAAAGGAGGCCTATTTCAAGACGTTCAGTACAGCCATTTTGAGAGAGCAATTTTATTCAAGGCAGTTATTTTAATTTACTGCATATACAGACAACAGAAGGTTACGTCATCATTGTAGTATGCTATAGACTGGTGCTATGTGATTGAAAAAAGCATAATACCCCCCTTTAAGCAGACGTACGATGAGTAGTGTTTTTTAAAAGAGCAGTGTCAAGAAACAATTTGCTGATGATTTTCTGAATAAAAATTGCCCTCTGCTTTGTTCTTGTAGCTTGTTGCTAGTCTATTGTTCTTGTGGCGTAACACTTAATTGGTCTAGTGTCCTGCCTGTAATGCACTTGCACAGCTGCTGCCTCTTTTTAACCAGTGACCAGTGTTTATTTCCCACTGTAGCCATTAGCCTGTCGTCCTGCCCGCTGCTTTTCCCGTCTTCTGAAAATGTCAGAGATGGATGGCCTATTCTGTTTCTGCCCATCTCTCTCTCTCTCAGTTCAGACTAAGAAGGCCTTATCCCACGGCCTGATAAAGCAGCCAGTGTCAGTCAGCCCCACGAATTAAACGCTTCCTGTGTCTTTACGGCCCCAGTTGACTCACTGCAGTCCTCTCAAGGTTAATGTTTGATGGAGAGGTTTAACAAGACGTGGCTTTCTGGCACGATACACATGTGATGAACTATGATCTCTAAATGTAAAATTGCAGAGAAAATAGTGCTATGGAGATGGTGTGTTTTTATTAAAGATTTTCCTTTTTGTATCACTTTTGATTTGTTCTCATTTTGTCAGGAAATTGCTTGTCTGTAACACTAAGAATTTGCCCATTGGGGAGCAACAAAGTCTGATTGGGAAATTCCAGTTTGATTTATTTCCTTCATTCCGTCTCATTCAGAGTCCAGGCAGGGTTAGTCTTGTCTCGGAGGTTTCATTGCCACAGTGCTTGACATGCCTCTCTTTTCTCCTTGATTTCAGAGGGAGTTCGAGAGACTGGATATAACTTTAAGACTGAATGAACTGTCAGTCCACACAGATGTACAGTGTCAGTGCAGGGAAATGTGTGTCAGTCTAATCTGTTACTACATGAACCCAGGGAATTGTTTTCACATCAAGTACTAGCCTTATATCTTTGACAAAATCCGGCTTTAGCTCTGGACTTTTGCAGGAAGTACCCTGGCTTTTTTCACCCGTTGTGGCAGATGCAGAGCAAATGTTAAAAGTGTTTTAAAAGGGGGGTATTATGTAAAATCGAGTAATTTTGAGTAATCAGTAAAAACTTAGACGGCAGCCATTTTAGGTGTAGCTATGCCTCAGTCCTCCTAGGAACGCCCCCACCTCCTGGAGACGCCTCTGGACCTTTCGTCACCAGCCAAGCCACCAACCACTGCTCCTCAGCTCAGCAGAGCCCCCTCCCGCACAGTAGTGTTGTTTAGATGCCACAGCAGTGTGCTGAAGGGGGCGTGTCGGAAAGCTTCTTAAAGAGACAGAGGCCTATTTCAAGACGTTCGGTACAGCCATTTTGAGAGAGCAATTTTATTCAAGGCAGTTATTTTAATTTACTGCATATACAGACCAACAGAAGGTTACGTCATCATTGTAGTATGCTATAGACTGGTGCTATGTGATTGAAAAAAGCATAATATCCCCTCTTTAAAGTAGATGTGTTGGAAGAAGTAGAGACTGGGTCAGAACCTTTGCCAACACTGCAGGTCTTGTTATTGATTGTTATATGATTTTAATCTATAATGATCTATTCAGCAAAGGAACTGCAGGGAATGCATTTGGATTTTGGAGGTAGAATGGCATGACTGAAGCCCAATGTTCTGAGAGTTCGTCTGACATCCAAAAGTTGCTATTTCGAGCACAGCCTGAGCATGTGCTGTTGTTTCCATGAGCGTAATACCTACCTAACCTCAATTGCCCACTTCATGAGCCTGGTTATGACAGGAAGGACATCCAGCATTACGAAAAAGGCCTACTCACCATTCGACTGATTCGATTTGACTCATAGTTAAATAACCAAAACAAAATAATCCATGGGTTTTGTGATCCAACAAAAGCCAGAGATTCACAAACCGTTATCATTTATTGTAGTATTGTCCCATTACTCCTGGTTTGACCTCTAAGGGCAGATCTGACAGTGTCCTGCTCCACATCGAGAGGCACTTAAAGCCTACTGCTACCATTAGCCTAATGAGATATTTCTGGATCCAGAGCCCAATTGACTGTGATAACGCTTTCATTGGCCCGAGGCTGTGATCCGCGCTCATATTTGGACCGATGCCACTGCAGCGCGAGTAAACTATTTTGAGTGTCCGACATTCTCTCTTTATCCACGCACTTTCCATATAGTTTCCTTATGGTTTATTTTTACCGCATAACAAGCTGAAGAGTTATACTGTATCTTTATCAACAAGTCATTTAATCCCAGAGAAACAAGTTGATTTCTGGCACAGAAATCTGTAGATTCAGTTGGGTTGCCCGGTGCTTACTTGCCCCTTATCGATCCGGTACTTTAACGGTGCTCTTATCTGCATTTTAAAAGGGAAAAAATAAATAGACGCTACTGTATTTTGTATTTATAGTTAATATAGCCTATATTTATTTTTTTATTACTCTACATTTTGACCTAATTTATTTCCAATTAGTGCATATACTTAATATATGTGAGGTAAAATACAAAATGTAAACAAAATGTAAAATAAATATTTTTTTAAATAGTAAATTGATGATAGTTAATCAGTGTTTTGTTCATCACAGGCTGTTGGTTAGATTTGGCCGTAGCTGTAGGACTGAGCCCAAAGGAAAACTTTGTGCTGTAAAATAATGAACTACGGCCATAGCCTGTTTTCTAATCTACACATTGTCACACTCGGCTAGTGTCCAGTAGGTCAACGCCGGCTCGCACTGACATGCATGTGTGAGCGCGCACGTGTGAGCGCCGCCGTGTGCACCGTTTGTGGAATAATAGACTACCTGAAACTCTACTGTATTTTGGGTATTTGTGAATGATGAAAAAGTGTGCGTCTGTTCAATACGGAGTTGTTACGTTTCACATTTAAAAAAACATTTTTTTTACAGCGGGTTAGCGGCGGCAGCTCGGGGCTTAGTAGAATAAGCGATGTTTGAATGTTTAACACAGTGTGTCTTTCCCGTGCGCTTACATGAGGCTTGTTTTAGCACTGTATCACCGCGCACACAGCTGCAGAGGGAATCACAGCGCGAGGATGGGCCTGAAACCGTGCGCTCTCATGCGGGGCAACGGGATGAACAGATCTGATGAGAGCGGAGATTTGAGCGTGCTTGATTAGCGCGGCAACGCAGCAACCCCGTTAAGTTCCAGCCTTATCGGTCTTCTTATCGGTTCAGGTGAACCGGCACACGTGACCCCGAGGCCGTTACGATACTATGGTTCGGTATCCATCCCGAGTGTGCAGTACTGTTAGGTCGCCTGGTGCCTGTGCGCCGTAGGGATGCACGATAATTGACCGATATCGATAACTGATCATTTCCAGACATCCAATACTGATAACTGAGAATGACACCCAATATTTATGTATTTGCACTTTTTTTGTGACAAGAAATCAATGCAACAGCTCACAGTTCGGCCCAAAATGTATAAACTCTACCAAAAATATACAAGCGTATAAATATAGATCAAACAATGAGATTTGTTTAATACTTTTTTATTAAATAGATAATTCCTTCTTAGTGGTTTTCTTTTTGTTGGCATCAGACTAATGAATTCTTAAATACAAAACGGGTGCAATATAGACCGAATATTTCACTGAGACTAACACATCTGAGGTATTTTTTTTCCTCTGCTGTGTCCTGTGCTGCTGTATTACCTGCCGCTGACATGAGAGAGAAGTGATGCCAAATCCGTCCCTGTGACATATTCACGTTTGCATTGCGCTTGAAGTAGGTACGATAGCACAAAAGCAAGACACTGTCTCCTGCTTTGGGATAATGTGTGTCTTTTCCAGCGTCATGTGACAACAAACACGAGCTGCGCGGCTCATTTCATCAATGCAAAACTCCTCGCATTGCTAGCGTTTTGACCGCGGGGCTATCCATCTTTATTTTCTAAGATATACAAAAATCGGTCTAGGACCAGCTCTGTGTCCGTGTGTTAAACTTGAGTGCGGGTCCACGCGGTGCATTTCTTAGTCTTTTTCACATAGTGTTGTGGTGAAAATGTTGAAGTGACTTTGATGTAAAAAGTTCACGGAGAGCCCCTGCTCAGCGTTGTTTTGCTGAAATACTCTTCATATTTTACAGCAGAAGTTGCTTGGGGAGAGCGTATCTGCTGTTGTAACTTTTGCCGTCATGAATGAGCAGCAGATGCAATGCAATTTGACCTTATAATTATCAGCCTTTATCATTGGCCGCAAAATGAATTATTGTCTTATCGGTTATGACGTCCAAATGGCTGATATTTATCGCACATCCCTAGTGCGCAGCACTGTTGAGTCGCCCGGTGCCTGTGCACAGCACTGTTGGGTTGACTGGTGCCTGTGCACAGTACTGTTGGGTTGACTGGTGCCTGTGCACAGCACTGTTGGGTTGACTGGTGCCTGTGCACAGTACTGTTGGGTTGACTGGTGCCTGTGCACAGCACTGTTGGGTCGCCCGGTGCCTGTGCACAGTACTGTTGGTTGACTGGTGCCTGTGCACAGCACTGTTGGGTTGACTGGTGCCTGTGCACAGCACTGTTGGGTTGACTGGTGCCTGTGCACAGCACTGTTGGGTTGACTGGTGCCTGTAGTTGGGTTGACTGGTGCCTGTGTGCGGAGATGGAGATGTGCAGTCTAATATGGAGCAGACTGAGGAGCATTATGACTCATTGTTGCAGCGGCTTCACTGTCTCTGTGTGAAAGTGTGCTGTGCCCACTCACAGCTCGCACCTCCACTGCATCAGCGCTGTGGCATTCTGTCCCAATCCTTCAGAGATGGCATTATGATGGTTCCAGAGTTTACACTTGATTTGAGGCAGAAAGTGGCAGTTTCTGTGAGGCTATCCCACTTAACGGAAGTGTTTCTTGAATATTGCAATAATTATATTATTGCCTACGAAAACACCCCCTTTGTAAAGTAGATTCAGAATCTTGTCGTCCTGGCCTGCAGTAGCTGTGATTTTAAACGGTTGCACATCGATACTTTTTATTGAACAAACATTGATTCCAAAGTTATGTTTTGTTACTATTGTAGGAGGCATTGGCATTACTAACTTTTTGTTTTGTTTTGACTTCCTTCCCAACAATAAAAATATTACTTATCTTAAATCTAGACAAGGTGATGCCCTCGTTCTCCATTCAGGTATTTCAGAAGCGCTGCAGTATTAGGAGTACATACTTCTAATGGAACAACTCAGTCCTTCTCAGCTTCAACATCTTTCCTTAAGCTAAACCGCATCGGGTTTTCTTACTTAACGTTGCTTTAAGATTGATGCCTTTGTCTGAGCTGCAGCGGCTGAGTGACTGTGAGGCAGTGCAATAATGGAGGTTCCTCAGTGTTAATCCCCCTCGTGTAACCTCCGAAGCTTTCAGCAGCCCCTGCACATCCTGCTCTTTTCACTGTGCAACATTTGACAAAGGAAAGCAAAGGGAGGAACATATGGGCATAAAGTCCCAGTGACTGACTTGTTATAAAATGTGGTAACACATGGTTTTCAAATATGGTCAATTGCTCATGTTTTTGGGCTAAGGAACAACTTTTATACAAAGCTGAATGCATAATATTGTGATATAAGGTTCTTTTTTTTTTCAGAAGGTGCTACTGTGAATGTTAAGTCAAAGAACAGTTGGGACGTGCTGTTGAAGAGGCTGTATAATACTGCGATTATGTAATGCTACTAGTTTATTTACAGTGGCAAGAAGTAGAGCGGAACGATTTTAGGAAAATACTGAGTTGTATTGCAGTTAGAAGAGCAAGTTATGCCTTAAAATCGAGATTCATTTGCTGTGCACATTTTAAGAACATCCAGGTGCCATTGTTATTGCTATTGCTGTTGTGTTATTATCATCATTATTTTAACAGCCCAGGATTAATACCTAACAATCTATATATTATTCTTAGAATCAAACTTAATCAATTCAGACAGCGGTATTGCTATTGATGCTGATGGGAATATAAAGGAATTAAATTCTTAGAAGTAAAACATGCACATATCCATGTACTCCGCATTCAACATAACCCGTAGTGCAGGGCAGACATGTGGGGGCCGGCAGCTCGAGGAAAGCCTCTTCTGGCAGCAGACTCCTAAATCTTGTCTCTTTTAATGCACAGTATAGGACACTTAACAAATGATGGTCCTGTTGCTCGGAGGCTGCTCCCCTCTGGCAGCTGGTCCAGTCACAGGAAAGAAAAAAGAAAAGCCCCGAATCCTCTTTAACACACATCATTAAGACTAATCTGGTTATAGTGAGCGTCAATCAGTCTGCGATTACTGTACCTTTCATGAATAAATGTGGAGTATGTTATGTATCATTCAAACACTTTGATACAGAGTAATGTTATATGGGCTGTAATGATGATGGTGAATAACAGCAATACCAACATGGTAATAAAATAGGTATAGGAAAAAAAATTATAAACTTGTTATAACGTGTAACATACTGTGAATGTTGACTTAATATAATGCATTGCTGCATCTGTAAATATGTAACCAACTTGATTGTTAATCGTTTCGTAAGATAATAAGAACTAAAACAGTGTTATTGTTGCAACCACATTATTATTTAAGTTTATGAACGGGTGGGAGTCAATAAGCTGGTCTTCTTCCCACTCCTTTTCGAGCTAGACATTTTTTTATTTTTTTTTTATTGTATTTTTTTTCTGGCTTTTGTGCCTGTGTTGTGTAGCTCGAAATAAAAAAATCAATCAATCAATAAACATTTGAGACTAAAGTATGAACTGCTAAATTGATACTACAGTCACATGTGCACATTCTCAGAACATGCTTGAGGCCTAATCACAAATGGACCCCATGGAAGAAAGCATACTTTGTTTTTTGCATGAGATGTTACCAATAGAAGTGCAGGTGTAATTAGGATTATGTTTTAATCCCATACATTTCAGTTTCATAACCCTAACGAATGAACCCTGTTTCCTCATTCCACATTGGCCCGAATCGCCATATGTATCACAGTCCTGGAAAAGCTTGAAAAGTGCCCCCAAAGTGCTCGTCCGTGGTCTTTAAATAGTGCGAGGAAGCCTGTATTCCTGGGCTGTATGTGCGTGGTGCCCTGCAATGCAACGTAGTGCTGACTCAGACCGAGTGCGTCAACAGCTGCTGCCTTCCACAAGGGGAGAGCGCGACGGGAGGAAGCGCCTCGGGAGGGGGAGGGCGCATAGCTGTTGTGTGGGAGAGTGAATAGGTTAGATTAAAATAGAGCGCTACAGATTCACGCTTTATTTCCCATCATGCCTCGCTGATCATTGATTTGACATCTCTTGTGTTTCCAAAAGTAGATGTTTGCAAACTTTGATGCTTAAGATAGTTTTCACCTAAAAATGCTATTTATAAAAGACAGAAGTGTTTGTTTTTAGCTTATTTTGACGTGCAACATGAAGAGTAGCAAAACAGGAACATTAGTTATTGTAGTAGTAGTTTTGGAAGTTGGTGGATTGCCTAATTGGGGTAGGACTAGTTGGTACTAGTAGTAACAGAAGTTGCAACAGTAATATAAGTAAAAATTGTAGTATTAGGAGTCGTAAGTAGAGTACAAGAATCAGAACTTGTAGCTTTACTACACTGGTTCCCAAAGTGGGGGTTGCGAGGCCTTGGGTGGGGGTCCCCAGATGATTTCAAGGTGAAATAAAAAGAAAATGCTACTGCAGTCTTCTCAGTATATTTTTTGTGTGTAAACCGCATATAATTTGTTACATCCATTTAAATACTTACAAACTGTTAAAATACATATTGATTTTATTGTAAAATGTGTTGCCCTAAAGTAGCATAAGAAGCAATAACTTTATACAATGGGGGTCCCAAATTGTTCCCCTGCTTTATTATAACATCTTTGGCAGCACTTTATCTTACATGAATCAAAAAACAACATCGCACACTCATAAGCTGATGTCCAAATTTTAATGATGTCGTTAAAATGTCATTAAAATTTGGACATCGGCTTATGAGTGTGCGATGTTGTTTTTTTGATTCATGAAGATTTTCCCCTACATCTGCACCTCGGAGACTACTTCTGCTGTGCGTTGCTTTTCTTTTCTCCTCTAGCCCTTTATCTTACAGCATCATACTTGTAACTGTAATAACAGGGTTCATACAGGGAGCAGCAGGTCAAATATAAGGATTTTTAATGCTATCATAAAATTGAGGAATTTCATGTCATTTCAGCCAAAACTGCAACGTTGAATGTGTTTGGATCTTAAAGGGATACTTCGGGATTTTTGACATTGGGGCTCATTTCCTAGTTATCCAGAGTGGTGTTGATGTCTGGAGATATTTTTTTCTTAAATTCATGCAGTTCTTATATTTGAAGAGTCTAGTTGCGCTAGGCTAGAGCAAGGCTAAAGCATTTCTATGGTAAACGCTAGCCCGCATTAAAAAACAGTCTGGCGCACTCCACAGTGCACCTGAGGTAAATCACTTATAACACCAGACTAACCATATAAATGTCTGTGTCGATAGAATAATTTTAACCATTTTGCATTTAAAATAACTTATATTTGAGCAGCATCAGCTTCGTGGCTGTAAGCTAATGCAGCGGCGGAGTGATCTGCGAGAAAATAGTCCCTCAAAATGCGGTAATTCATGTGATACAAGGTCAGTTATATTTCCAAAATTATTCTATTAACACAGACATTTATATCGTTAGTCTGGTGTTATAAGTGATTTACCTCAGGTGCACTGTGGAGTGGGTCAGACTGTTTTTTAATGCAGGCTAGCGGTTACCATAGAAATGCTTTAGCCTTGCTCTAGCCTAGCGCAACTAGACTCTTCAAATATAAGAACTGCATGAATTTAAGAAAAAAAATCTCCAGACATCAACAACACTCTGGATAACTAGGAAATGAGGCCCTATGTCAAAAATCCCGAAGTATCCCTTTAATTATTCTATTTTCAATAAACTTATGCTGTAAAAATATTCGAGCAATGTCAATAATTTCTTAATCCAATTGAATGCTGTTTGATGACATTAACGCCCTAATTTAGGCACAATTCATTCCATGCTTTTTAATGCCCTGGGAAATCCCTGAATAACATGATATTTATGTAGTTAATGGAAACAAGACACTCATCTGACTGACTGTCTACTTAATCTTATAGTTGTATGATAATGTTAATCATAACCTTGACACAGTGTAAATTAGCGGAAAACATGGATAGCAGCAGCATGCATTATCCTTCATTATCCCTGGTTAACCTGCCATTTCCATCTAACTACCTTTTTATTATTGTGCTGTGAAACCTTTTTCTACCCTTCACCGGGTCACATTTTGTTTATAATTTCTCATCAAATGAATCTAGATTTGTAAAACGATGCCTGAGTGAACACACAACAGCTCAACGTTAGTCCAACCACAAATCTCTGACCCCAACATTTGACACGTGTGTTTTTCCGTGTGTTTCAGGCCCAGATCGCCTTCTTACAGGGCGAGAGGAAAGGCCAAGAGAACCTGAAGAAGGACCTGGTGCGGAGGATCAAAATGCTGGAGTATGCGTTGAAGCAGGAGAGGTGCGTGCCCCGTAACAGCCCACCCACTGTCTCCACACAGGCACACACTCTGGCTCATACTCCACTGTGAACAACTGCTGTACTGTTAGCCTCTACCGACTGAGGAGAGGGCAATTTCCTTTAAAGGGTCCGACAGAGTAATGGGGCTGAACAAGCGAAGAAGACTAATGTCAAGTCTGATGACAAGTGGTGCAATTGCCATTCATTCTCTACTATTTTGGAACAAGATTCAGTTCACTGCGTTGGCTTTAAACATGTCCTAGAGCCAGTAAAGGAATACACTTTTAAGAACTAAGACTTCGCGTTGATATCGTTGTGTTTTTGCTATGTGAAATTACACAAAACTTAAAGGGATATTTCAGGATTTTTGACATTTCCTAGCTATCTAGAATGTTGTTGATTTCTGGAGATTTTTTTTTTTTTTTAATTCATGCAGTCCTTATATTTGTAGAGTCTAGTGGCGCTAGGCTACTGCAAGGCTAGTGCATTTCTATGGTAACAGTTAGCCTGTATTAAAAACAGTCTGACCCACTCCACAGTGCACCTGAGGTAAATCACTTATAACGCCAGACTAACCATATAAATGTTTGTGTCGATAGAATAATTTTAACCATTTTGCATTTAAAATAACTTTATATTTGAGCAGCATCAGCTTCGTGGCTGTAAGCTACGCAGCGGCGGAGTGATCTGCGAGAAATGCGGTAATTCATGTGATGCAAGGTCAGTTATAGGGCTGGGCGATTTTGGAAAAATGATAATCATGATTATTTTCCCCATATTGATCGATTTCGATTTTACTTTTTTTAATAATAAATTAAATACATCTTGCTGATTCGTCAAATTAGATGCATCTTTTATTCAAACTTCAGCTGAAACAAAAACAAATGCTTTCATCAGGTCTCATTTAACGCACAAACGTCTTCCATTGTCTCGTCCAAACTCCCAAACTAGGTGCCAAAGAAATGGTTGTAAACCTGTCGATTATAAAGTCTCATGACGATTATTGAGATTGACCAAAGTAGAGATTGTGATTTCGATTAAATTTCGATTAATTGCCCAGCCCTAGTCAGTTATTAAAAAATATATTCTAACGACACAGACATTTATATGGTTAGTCTGGTGTTATAAGTGATTTGCCTCAGGTGGGTCAGACTGTTTTAATGCAGGGTAGCTGTTACCATAGAAATGCGTTAGCCTTGCACTAGCCTAGTGCCACTAGACTCTTCAAATATAAGGACTGCATGAATTAAAAAAATATATATATATCTTCAGAAATCAACAACACTCTGGATAACTATGACATTAGGTCCTATGTCAAAAATCCTAAAATATCCTTTTTAAATTAAATCCATCATGTCTGCCATCTTCAGCACTTGGTTTCCTTAAAAAAAAAAAAACAGAAACATCTAATTCTATACACCTTTCTGCCTCAAAGGGGTTTTATGCTAGAATCCACTTTATACAATTGAACATCCATCGCTGTCAAGCACAGCTGTGTGTCTTGCTTTTGTATTTGACAAAGAATAAAAGAGACGGCTCTTCTGTTGCTTTGCCCTACACCCGGAGTCTCAGCTGGAGAGTGCAGAGGCGTAATGGGCTGAGGAGCTGTGAGCGTTTCCTGAGTCGGCCGCGTGTGGCGTCGGCCCGGAGCGTGTTTCAGCAGGACCTGCAGTTTGTGTGGCCAGGAAGGGACGCTGCACCGGGACACCGCTGCTCCATGAGTCAGACAGGATGAAATATACTGCTGTCATTTCCCTTTGTACAAACTGGTTCTAGAGCTAAAGAAAGGCACGTCAGAGAGGTGCTAAAACGGCTGGCTTTTCCTTGTACAATTCACTAGACGGGAAAACCAGGGCGTGAGCTGTGGGCACGTCACGGAGGGTTGACATTGCAACATCTCAAAGTTAGTGTTATAAATACACTTTCTGTGTATAATAATCATAATTGTAGTTTAGCTTATGCCCAGTGCCGACTCTTTCACACTAAGGTCTCCAACATAAATGTACAGTAGACGTGCTCAGTTTGTCCATTGGAGCAGGCTAGAACTGGTCATGGTTAACTAATAAAATGCAATTCCTAAAAGCATATTTCACATGTAGTAATTGCATTTATAGCATTGGTAGTAAACAATCAAACCGTTTTTAGTAATGGCAGTAAAAGTATTCACAATAGTAGCTAACACACCTTTTTTTTTTGTCATTTTTTTCCCCTTCAGCCCTTTTGAAACAGTACAGCATTAATCATCTGGCTCTATAATGAATCTCCGAGTTTGTACTTTGATTAACGCTCCACTTGAACAGTGCTTTTAAATCCATGTGGAGGTAATAACACCAGTGTCGTACATGAATAACCTTCTGCTTTCACCTTTTAAGTACAATCACTGAAAGTTCATCACACAGGTTTGTGGATAAATATTATACAGAGCCCTTTTGCCCTGCATAACTTACTATAAATGTTGCATTCTGTTGAGTGACTTTGCTTTTATAATAATTCTCTGGAGGCGATACTTTTTTGTCCCCTTGAAATGACAGATTCTGCCATCAGCACGTCTGCACAATCTTAAGTTGTACTTTTGGTCATTTCTAGTCTGTGTTGCGTAAGGATAGTAGCTAGAAGGCAAATAGCTGGCATTTGGACTGTGGGATGTGCCCCTCCTGCTGCTCGGTTGTTGTTTTGAATATGACGTCATTTCTTGTGAAAGCTTGTTGAGACTTCTGTAGCTGGAGCACAGTATCTCAGGCAGGTGTGGCCTTTACAGACTAAGAAACGAGACAGGCTTAATCCACAGTGGACTTGAACTTAGCGGCTCCATATCCCGCGGTAATATACCACTGATATTAGCCAGCGGTATTTGGGATGGCTTAAATGCTAAGGTTGATGAATAATAAAGGCCCATTGTCTAATGAGGAAATATCATGAGGGAAATTGAAACGCGTGACTGGGACCTGATCTGAACTTGTTGATGTAATGAGTGAGACGATCGACACAGACTCGTGTCCAAACGGGTTAGTGCAGGCACAGCGCCGAGCTTTAGGGACACTTTGATGTTCCCTCTGCTTATCAACAAGTATTTGGATTGAAAGGCCCAAGTTCTCAAAATGAAAAGTCCTTAGAGTGTTTGTTGTAGAAGGTTCTAAGAAGGTGCTTAATTTCATCATCATATGGAGAAATTATGCAACCAAAGTTCATGCACAGAAAGTCACTGCTCTGTTCTGCTTCCACTCTAATGAATGAATGAAGGCATCAAAGTCGTAATATAATCACCTTATCTGTGATTGTTAGAGTTTTTAGCATGTGCAGCTCCTGTCGATTTATTTGTTTTGAAACTGGGACATTGCATTAGCTTTAGCTTTAGCATTAGCAAAATACAACATGGTATCGGATCAGTGAATTGGTTTAGGTACTCGCTCACTGATACTACGAGGGATATCTGTGGTGTGGGCTTAAGATCTTACTGGCATACTTCTGCTGCTAGTACCTATTGCTACCGCTGATCTGACCGTGTAGGCTAAATAAATACAAATTCAAAAGTTTTCAAGAGATCACAAAAATGTAGACTACTTTGAATGTATGCTTGACAGCTTTCTCCACCGCTCCTTGAGCAAGTTAAGTTACTTCGTACGTCAACAGCTCAGTGATCGTCTTGTGACTGAAGTTGTATATATTTATCCGCATTTCTCCTCTCAGGTCTTTGCAAACTCATAAACTCTGGCATAAAGTGCTAGAGAAATGCTCCCAGTTTCCTAGCAACGGGTCACGTCTCAAAGGGCATCTGCAGACAATATCAGAGATGGGATTTTCAATGGCGGTTCATGGACCATAATTTCAAGGGAATTGGATTGGGGTGTTCGCTCCAGGATGACGGGCCTGCGCTGGAGTAAACTCGGAGGTCTGGGCCGTATCACGTCTTTAGTGCCATTCCTTTCTAGGGAACAACTTCACTGTACTTCATCTAGAGCAAATAATTATACTCTTTGGCTCATTCTTCAAAGTTGATCAATATCCGGATGAACGATTGCAGTGTAACTCGCATCTCTATTACCTGAAGAGAAATTCGCTTTTCAGGAGCTTTTCAGTCAGACTATGACTTAAGATATTTGTAAACAATGCTTTAACCAAAATGGAGCATCCAGAGCATGACTAAAATAGGATTGCGTTTTTCTATGTGCAAATGTCCTTTACAACAAACCGGCTTTGCTTGCCCACATAGCTCTCCTCCAACGCCCAGGCTTTATGGTAGGAGGACTAGGTTAATTTTTCACTTAAATGATGTGTGCTTATTGTTCAATATGATTCAGTCAGTGTGACTCAAGTTTTACTCTGGACGTTTCTTGTTTTTCAGTTGTTAAAGCCACAACACGTAGAATTTTACACAATAAAGAACATGGAAATACAAGCGTTTATTTTATGACAGATACTTTCATCATTGAAAAATACCTCATAAATGTAAACAAACATGTCCCTTTGCTGTGAGCGGCTCAGATCTCCTGACTGAAACTCGGAGTGGGTACGTTTCCAGCTCGTCTCCATGGTGATGTTTAGTAAAGTCTGAAGAATTTGAGATTTAAATAGGTTTGGTCCTCATCCAAATCCATTCTTTGATTACCCACTGCAGTCTTAGCATTTTCTGTGTTGAGCTGCTCATCAGGAGCATGTTTTGTAGGGATGGCAACAGTATAGTCCAAAATGTTACGCAGTGTTCCTTTAAAGTGCATGTGACACATTAGACTACATTTTCACAAATACGTTGTTAACAGAATTACATTCAAGATTCATGTTAAAATTTTCCCTAAATCTGGCACAAAAAAAGACCTTTTATTTTGGGGGGGGGGGGGAAATCACTTCCGCATTGGCCATGGAGACCGGAAGTGACGTAGAACGATACTGCATAATTGTTTACGGCCGCTGAAAGCCATTGAAGTCAATGGGATAATTTGTCCAAATAAACTGCAAACTGTCTCTCTCACACGGCGAACCACAACTAGATCATCATGAACCTGGGCCAAATTGTGACAGGCTAAGGACCAACGATAAGAACAAATGTTTGACATTTAAAAAGGTGTTGATGCAACGAATGGAGATCAGCGCTGATAACGCAAAGAAGCTAGCAGGCTAAAGCTAAATAGCCCACCGCCTGCAAGCAGATTCATTCAGGATTAGTTTGTTTACGTCGAGAGCGATTCGCTCACGCTAGAGATGTAAAATGACAGTGGCTGATGATAAAAGTTCATTTAATTCTGTAATACAACTTAAAATGTGACTTAAATATATGATCGACTCATTACATGCACAGTGACATATGTCAAGCCTTTATTTGTTATAATTTGATGATTATGGCTTATCAGGGACATAATGAAAACACGAGCATCACCGTGACGATAGCACTCATCTCTTCGAAATATTTTTGTGTTAGCAGTAGCACACAAACGAAACCGAGGGGAAACTACTTCAGTACTGTACTAAGTACTGCAGTGGCGAGACACAAGTTTAACATGAGCCTGCTGTATTTAGTTTTCCCTCGGCTTTGTTTTATTCCGTAAAAAAATGCTACAAAGATAAATCTAGTGCTACGAAGATAAATCCTCTCCGAACGCAGCGGCGACGCACTCAGCAACATATGCACAAAGCTGGTGACTCTCGTAATAATCCAGGTCTCTGTCTTTGCTGTAAAAGCCCAATTGGGGCCAAATGTAGAGTTTTAAAAGAGTCCCGGAGCATTTCATAGCTCATTCTTTTCCATGGTAAAAGTTTTCCAGAGTTTCTCTAACTCACTAGATTCTAGTGTTACTCAAGCGGGCTGCGTGGTGCGCTGCCATCTAGTGGGCAGGAGTAAACGTGCAGGACCAAAGAGAGACGCTGCAATGAATATTTCCACAAAAATAGATGTTTAAATATCGATACGGGTGCTTTTTGGATCGATACGAGAATCGCGTGACGTAATATCACGATATATCGGCGGATCGATATTTTTCAACTCCCCTAGTAGCCATTATCAAAGCTAACCGCAGGAGATGACATCCACATGGCTTACAAAGGCTCACAAACACAAACCGATCCATCAGATCAAGTCTGCAGAATGAAATCACACGTGGATCTGTACCGTGACCCTGCCATAAACAGCAGGATTTGACTCTAGAAATAAAAACACCGCTAGCATCCGTTAGCATGCGGCCACACACCGTCTGTAGCCTGATATTGATCAACATTGGTCGTAGCCACAATTCTCTCTTTGAACCATTGCACACTGTAGACAGAGCAGCTCACGATTTTGCAAACCTCATGTTGTGCAAAGTGACATCTAAAAATCTTAGACAAAAGCAAATCGCACAGTGAACACCAGCCCTAACAAGCAAAGAAGCTAACCACCACAAAGCAGCAGTATCTTATAGCCACTTGTTGATTTACTAAACATGCAGGAAAACTAAAACTTACAGGACTCGCCAAACACAGACATCGCTCTTCCATTGTGTGAAAGCCTTCAATAGTCCTCAAAGTATCCCATAAATAATGTCCACGTTTTGGAAAACATCGACTCCTTAGCCACCGGGTAGGCGAGTCACTGCTCCACACGCAGCTAAAATATCCTTCCTGGGATAGATATGGAAAAGCGTAATCGTCCCGCGGGCAAAATAAAGTCCTTGTGTGCACAGATAAACTCCTGTTATTCCGCTGTTCCTCAAAATGCCGATGCACGTGTGTCCTGTCAGCATGGCGGCTGTTTTTGTTTTGATGCAGGCGGCGCAAAGTGAAGGAGGAGCTTTTTTCCTGCGTGGAACCAACTTCGCAAAAATAAATATATCAAAAAGAAACTAAATAAGCTGCATTTCTATATAAGCCAACTTTTAATGAATGCAAAGAATTGTATAAACATTATAAAATAAAACAAGCTACAGAAACAAGCTGAAGAAAACTGGCTGACTCCACACACAATAACTTACATTTATTGAAGTAAATTACCAATGCAGTTTAATATAAATATAGCTACTCATAAAATCTGATCAAGAATATAAGAAAAAAGACTGTCAAATACCTATAAAAAAGAGCGCCGTCTGCTGCATTTTTAGTGCACCGACCTTCTTCTACGTCAGCACTGAAGAGCGTTCTACTGTTGCTAAGGTGTTGCTATGGACATATTCCTTCATATTCGTTTTTATCAACGTTTTGATGTTTTAATCATACTTTCTCTACAAGCTGATATTTTATGGGTGTAAAACTGTGATATTTTCCTTAACACAGGTATTATCCCACCAAATCAAGAAGAATTATAAAAACGTGACAACCTGTCATATGCACTTTAAGTGAAAATTGCAATAATAAGGCATAATAATGATAGTAAAGATTTTCTGTTTTATAAATCCTTTCCTTTCCAGTTGTACTGTATGTCTAGAGCTGGGACGATACACTTTTGTCACAATACAATCTGCATATGATGCATAGAAGCTGTTGCAACAATTCCTATTACGTTTCTATGAGGAATATTTTTCCCAGTAAGAAGAGAAAAAGTGCAATTTCCAAAGCTTACCAATAGTGTTATCAGTGTGACACTGACGCAAACATTTTGGAAAATAACAAAGCCATTAAAAATATGGCCTGGTAATACAACCCTGTTTTGTTTAATATCAAAGCTGGTATTCTCCATAGACCTTTGTTTTTTTTGGGGGGGAAAAGCCTTTCTCTAAATTCTTCACTTTTGACAGTGAACGAAGAACAGAAGCCTCATTCATTTGCATAATGTCGTTAAAGTATTGCGATATGTGGTGTCTGATACAATAAGCCTATGCCACATTGTGATTAATTGCGGGGAAAAAAAACTTTCTATTGCCCATCCTTACTGTGCACCATCCCTGAGTCTGGATAAGGAGAGCCACAAGTCAGGAATAGATGTGAGGAAATGGGTTTGGGACAGTTAAAGTTGCATACAGACAGAGAAATTACGTTAATCACTTTTCTTTTTATGAATTAAGTATTCACCAATGCTTTTTTTAGTTGGTCAAGGAGAATTATGTATTATTAGTGCAGTCTTGAGTATTTCCCAGTAAAACACCGGGATGACGTTCTTAGAAACTAAATAAATCAAGCCAGTTTCTTTCAACTGTTCACACATGAGCAGCTTTGCCAAAACATTCCCGCTCCGTCGTGTTCAAACAAACCTGGCATCAGAGCAAAGAGCTGAGGCTATTGCCATGTTTTCTGCGGTTTTGTGTTTTGATATTATATTTTTATGTGTCATATTTCTTGGCAACACTGTGCGACTTTGACTGAAGTTTGTTTTAAATGTCCAAAATCTATAAACTTGATGTCACGTCTCATTACACACATATGCAGAACTCCTTTATTCCATGTTCCGACGAGTTTCGTAATGTCTTTTTTTAATAGCCTTTCTAACGACACTCCCGTTTTTTTCCCCCACCCAGACCCATTTGCCCATTTGTTTATCTCCTTTGATTTGTTTTCTTTTGCAGAGCGAAGTTCCACAAGCTAAAGTACGGGACGGAGTTGAACCAGGGCGACATGAAGCCCCCAGCTACGACTCTGGTAGGTTTTAAGTTGAGAGCCTTCTCCCTCTCTCTGGATCACACTGAGCTGTTGTGAGCACATACCTGGAGTGACGGCGCAGTTTGGCATGTGAAGGCTGCATTCAAGTTCAATCTTGTTCTTTTAGCCTTGATACATTTCATCAGTCGCTTTTGCTGTAGGGTGAAAGAGCCATTGTTTTTTTTCCTGTTTGCACTGTGGAGCTGCGGCGCTACCTGTTTATTGGTATAGGGAGGTGACATTTAAAGCGACACTACTCCATTTTATTTTACTCCATAGAGCCCCTGCACTGCGGCCAAAATGTTGGCATGGTGGCTTGAAATAGAAAACCCTGTTGGATGAAAATTGTATCGAATGCTATGGTAGCCAGAGCTGCCCTGGGACTCGTGTGTGTGGCCGCCAATCTGTGCATGACCAAAACCCTTAATTGTACATAGACAAAGTCTGTGAAGTGTCTTGCCCAAGGAGACAAAAAGACTGCATGTGTGGTTAGGGGTGGGCCGTATCGCATATCATTATCGCAATATAATTTTTTTATACCGTTATAATTTTTTATATCGCTCAATGGTCGCTGGCTGCTCTGCTTTGCGACGATGACACTGGAGGCCGCCATTGCTCCGCCATTGCTGTAGTACCGCCATATAGCCGCTAGGCCCCCATTGGAATGCATTGCACTTTAGACACGTTAAAGACAACTTTAATGCCCGGTGCCTCATTTTTTGGAAGTGTCTACAGCTAGATATTCCTCCTGTGATTACGCTGGGTTAGACACAATCAGAGGCACTGGGCTGGTTATGGTAGGATAAATTTTAGAAATCTCCTACTTAACGGGGGTCGGACTGTTAGCATTGGAGCTGCGCGAGCTACACGTCACACAAGGGCCGAGTCTACAGTGAAGATCCCGCCCTCATGCCCTTATTAGGAACATGCTGCGTCAGAGCTGGGGAGGAGGAGTCTGTAAATCCGCCATGAATTCCCCCTCGAACGTGGTCATTATGGTAAACGGGGAGGAGTGAGTATTAACGGTCTATTAATAATATGTCTATGCTCCATCAGAGCAGCATAAACACTGACTGTAGAACACGGGGACAGGTGCTTAAAAAGTTAAATGAAATGATGTAAACGTCTTGAGTAGATCATATTTGCGAGGAAATTAGTTTGCTGTTAAAAAAAAGAATAAAAAAATATCAATTAATCTTCTCTATAGGCGTAAGGCTGGAATTTTGAACTAATTTGTCAATTAAATCGTCAAATATATCGTGATATAGATTTTACGCCATTTCGCCATGCCCTATGTGGGATAGATGGGAGCAACGCTTACGTCGTTACAGCTTTTCTTCTGTCCCCTTTATATTGTCAATAAATGACATTCATGCAGATTTCAATGTAGTTTTCTCGATTGTTACATGGCCCATTCAGCAGCTAATCTACTAGCTGCTATTGCTAACGTTAATGTGCCTTTTAAGACCCAGAGAATCATTCATTAGGCCCAATGGTGAGCGCGTTTAATAAGCTTGAATATTAACCTCTTAACCCCCACCGGAACAGAGCACATTTTCTCCAGTTTGGCTTTACCCAAATCTAAAAGCTTCATGAAAACGGCGTCAAAATAGTTAAAAAAAGTGATTATCCCTTTGTTTTCACCCAAACCCTGATATAAACAAACCACACGTGCTCCTAATAATCAGCCAGACCCCGACACTGCTGTTGTTTGAGGCCGGTTAAAGCGAGCAGTATCGCCATGGAGACGAGCCAGTGATGTGATGTCCCGCTCCCGGCAAAGATCCGAGTCCGGTCTGAAGACTCCTCCTGTCATGAGTGGCTTGGATGCACCTCATTTGACCCCACCGTCTGTTTCCCATCACATTACAGTCAGTGGTTAATTGGCCTCTCATGTTCGAGTCCTCTCCACTGATGAAGTCACTCGGTCTGTGCTTCCTCCGCTCTCCTCATGTCTATTCATAAGGCTGTTCAGAGGCCCTTGAAGTGTTGATGACTTGAATAGGCGAACGAGAGGTTTTGGGGCGTAGAGAGACTGCGATGGAGGCTCACCTGCCCTCCCCCCCTCCTGAATTAGACATGACCCACTTAAGGAACAAACCCAACATTTTGAGATATCTTTGCGGTCGGCCCTTTTAAAATCCTATTAATTAAGTTCTGTGCTGTGTGTGTGTGAAAGCCTCGTGGGAATTCGGAGTTGTATTCTTGGAGACATTTTGGCTTTGAATCTGATCATTTTTGTCCAAGTCCCAGATTTGCGTAATGAGAGTGTTGAACTAACTTGCTGATGCATATGTTGCCGAGACAGATTTCCTTTATAATTCTTTTCTGGTTTCTGAGGAGAGATGCCTCGTTTGTGTTATTTCAGGTGGACCGTTAAAACTAGAACTTTTCTGCCCTTTGGTAAACTGCTGTATAGAATGACTATCTCTGTTCAAGGCACTGACATTTTTAATTATTCCTTAAAATGTGTTTAACAAGTTTTCTGAAAATCGATGAGCATGCTTTTATGAGTTCTTGCAATTGGGCGCACGGTGGGCCCAATAAAAACAGTACATCCACAGACATACAACACAATCAACATGTGCTATAATAAATATATTAAAAATAATACAGTCAACAGGCGGATAGAGGTAGGGAGGAAAGTGGAGGTCGTCCTCTTTGTCCCCAATGGGAGGGACCTGAACCTGCGCCCTGATGGTAACGGGGCGTAGTGAGAGTGCAGAGTGTGTGAGGGGTCTGTGGAGATCTGGGTTCCTTTCCTCAGAACTCAGGAGTCATAGATGCTATGAATCCTGCTCCTGACCGATGACTTTATTGCTGATTTTGATTATTTTACTGAGCATGTGAGAGTGAGGGAACCAAACCAGGCAGTAATTTAAATTGATGTAAAGATGGCACCAGTCCAAACTCAATTTGTCTTCAGTTCACGACCACAAGTCACAGAATCACAGTAGAGCAATAAGATGGTAGTTTCAATATTGACAATGACAAGTTAATCTAACAAATCATTTCATGTGCTCCACTAGCGTTTGTTCAGTGGCTGCACTACACAAACACTTTCACCCCTTTGTTGCCAAAGACTGAACAAGATTCTGTAATTCTGTAAGATTCATGAGTCTAAACACTTACACAGCTATATAATAAAGACCTTTGTTCTTGTCCAAACACCTTTCCTGCATTATCATGATCCTGTTCAGCTTCTTTCTGTTTACCTCAGAGATATCTACCCAGTCACTCAGTGATTTTGAAAACAAGGACACTTTTAATCAGACATACTTTGAGCCTCTCAAGGATCTGTGAGCTCACTCCAAAGCCCCTGAGCCTCCACATCATGGATTGTCTCTGGTTATCAGTCTTGTAGGTGTCATCCACATTCTGGGAGAACTTATGACTATGACTAGTGCACTTAATCACTTGTCGGGTGGACGAGTCCACAGCAAAGTTCTATAGTACAAACAGTGCATGGTTTGGAGTTGAATACCATAACCGATGCAGTAAATGTAAATTAAAAAAATGTATATTATGACATTTATATCATACCACACCAGTGCAGGTTTTGTGTGTCCACTGGCCGTTTAAAGTTGACAAAGATCATCCCTTTTTTTCGTTTTAGTTCCAAGATCGACATACTGTAATTGTATTTTCCTACAGAAGCAGGCCGCCTGGCTTCATACATTAATTGTACATGGCCACCGTCCAGCGTCCCAATCTCTATAAATAACCTCCAACTTATTCATAATTTACAAAGTTGTGGCCGAGACGAGGCCAGTTTCATAATCACATCACTGTTACGCGGTTCTAATGGCTCTGTATACCACACGCTCCCAATCACATCCAGCCAGAGAAAATGTTGTATTAAGAAAATTGTATGTAATCCAAAATGATTTCTTACATCTATAATTCACTGCTACTGCTATTGAGTGTTGCATTTACTGGAACTGCCACTACAATTAGAGGTGAAACGGTGGCTCTGAAACTGAAGTCGTCTGGTCTCTGCCGTTGCCAGGAAGCTCCGAAGCAGGAATGTTGTTGTTCAGCGACTCGTACAATGTCCTTTTTACTGTTTTTTTGTTGGTTAAAGTCCTGATTCCTCTCGCTCTCTTTATTTCCAGATGAAGCCAATGAGAACGAGACCTCTGGATCGCTCAACAATCAGCTGTCCTGGAAGCAAGGACGGCAGCTGCTCAGACAGTGAGTGAAATATAGGATGTTTTCATTTTCTAACTACAGTAATATTACTATAGTGTTAAAGTCTGGTGGAGAGCTCCCCCTATTGGTCAGTGTATTCTGTTTCTTGCTGGGGTAAATGGTGATGTTCTCAAGCAGTGTTTTTTTTTGTCATTTGGTTCATTTTAATTAGACTTAATTTTAAACCTGGTCATTTTTATCGTGTTTGGAATAATTGCGCTCTTGAAATGACCAATTATTTTCCTAGATCTAATATTTAATACTACTATCCTTATCATAAACTAACAGTACAAACCACTACATGAAGTATGTGCCATTGTACATTATTGTGAGCTTTTTTTGCGACAGTAAACCCGAAAGTAGCGCTTTGGCGAACAAGTTTGTTCCCTTAAATGTGTGAAATGTGCTTATCCAGGCGAGGATTTTGGATATTTTGAGAGGGCACGACATGAGTTGTTTGGCCATGAAGATCGGTTGAAACTAGCTCCTCTTTTAGTTTGAAAAGTGGAAAAATCAGGTGCCGGGTCTTTTTAAATGAACACATGGTCGATTGATCGTGGTTATAATGTTACACTCATCCTTCCTACTGACCAAATTAGGCTCTTGCTACTCGTCGCAGACGCCCTCACTGCTCCCCACGTGTCATCTGTCCCAGCACATTGGCTCCTCAAGCACCAGTTTTTACACCAGTCTGTGTCGGGACGGATCAATAATGAGCACAGACACCCCCCCCCCCCCCCCCCTCTCTCTCACTTTCTCTGAGCCCACTCGAGCTGTTGCTGCATCACTGCAGGTCACAGCCAGTGAACTAGAGCAGCGCCGATGGCCATGAGATTAATGACTTTTCGTGACTTAATATTGATTTTGAATGGGCCGCTGAAGTTTGAGAGATATTTTAATGCTATAAAGTCTCAAATGACTTTTGAAAGTTTGCTGGTAGGTTTTTTGATAAGAATTTTGAAATATTTTCTATTAGGGCTGCACAATAGATCGCAAAAAATATCATATTGCGATATTAGGTGATGCAATATCTGTATCGCAAGAAGCCACAATATATCACAACATCACTAAAGTCTTCATCTGACTGAAATCGACACATTATTTTTGCAAACACTGCATTGAACGTTTTTTGACACAATTATCTGAAAAATTAGTTACTTATAATTTGTGTTTAATTATAATGGAACATATTGTGTTGAAATGGTTTAGTGAAAAATCGTAATAATATCGTTATTGCACAGCCGTATCGCAAGTCACGTCAATATCGTTCAGCTCTATTTTCTATGTCAATAAAAGGCTTTGTTTTTATTATGGGGCACTGCAGGTTTTCCCCCAAATTGTGCAGCCCTGTTTTAATAAACCATTTGATCACATTTTCTGTCGTGATTTGGTTCATGTGCAAAAGTTGTTTAGAAGAAGTTCCAGTGTTTCCTCCATTATGAGTTACTTAAATGAGCTCCTCCTTTGCCTCAGATACCTCCAGGAGGTGGGCTACACAGACACCATTTTGGACGTGAAGTCTCAGAGGGTGCGGGCGCTGCTGGGTTTGGCCGGAGACGGAGGCAGCAGGACGGGGGAGCGGGCCAACAGCGAGCCCCTGGTCAACGGGACGGACACGACGGCTAAAGGCAACAGAGGGTGAGTCGCTGCACCATCACTGCACACGAGTGTTTTGTTATGAGGTTGAAATGTTTGTTTCATACACTTTTAGTGCTTTGGATTGTACCTTTTCATCAGAATGAGCATCAAATGTGAAGACTTAATTTTTCAATGTCTGTGTATTCCAGAGCTGTATAATGTGTTGTTTACTTACAGGAAAAGTGAGCTGTCGGACACCAGAGATGTGGAGGACGTTATAAACTTTATAGAAAACGCCGCAGCGGAGTTCAGCGACGAAGACGACGATGAGGACAGCGAGGGCAGAGACAGGACTGTGGAGTCTAGAACTGTAAGGACAAACCATTTAGTGTCTATTTTAGCCCTGGTTTTATATATTCAAAAAGAATTGACCTAGACATAACTAAGATTTTCATGGTCGACCAAAAACATGCCTTGAGCAGCGATTAGTCGACTAAAAGGGGCTGGCATGACTCTGCCAAAACTACAACTTTTCTGACCCAAACAGCACTCGTAAGACATGAAACTTCGGGAGCTCGTGCTGTAGCTACTATTTATACATCGAAGCAACGCAAGCGGTGCATTTATGTGTAAAAAGTCACATTAATCTCACCTTTAGTCTCAGACTCCAGCTCCTGCCTCACTCCTGCATCTGCTGCTGTACGTGTCCACATCCATATCATCCAAATAAAGCGGCAGTTCTCTTCTTCCATCATCGTCCCTGTTCTCAAATGTCCTCCGGGTCAGACATGTCCATGTGACACTTGTCTCTGTTTCGCCGTAATGTAAACACGAGCCATGTGCTTTATTGTGAATGCTCCGCCCGCGCGGTTCCGTGCCAGACTTCCTCTCTGCACGGTGAAGTGATGACTCGGTTCACGTTACCTCGTCCTCGTCTTATTCATCTCTGAAAAAAGCCAGAATGAAGCGGAGAAAAACACAGCAGGTCCATGAGCTGCTGCGCCTCACGTTAGCTTTCGGTTTCGTTCTCCCCCAGTGTGTTTTAGTAGATCCGCTGACAGAGGACAGGCGTCAGACTGCATATCAGCTATTTCACTGTAGAACCAGGGGATTTGTGGTTTAAACAACTGTAGAAGTCTGGCCTATTCAAGGCAACTGATCCCAGTGCTTATGTGCACGCAAGTGAGGCACTCTCCCGTCCTCATTTCTCTCCTCAATGTTTTTATTTTATTTAATTTTTTTAGCAAAAGCATTTCACACAAACAATTCAAACGTCACTCTGTCTGTAAAACTTTGATTTATCTGTTTTTAGAATGAGTTATTAGCCCAAGGTAAAAGATAGACCTGCCACAGCCTTAAGCATCTTAATTGTTGCAAAGTGCCTGCATTTAGTCGATCAGTGAAAATCTTAGTCGACCACGACGGCATCGACCAATTAGTCGACTAAACGACCAAAGTTGGCAGCTCTAGACATAACACAAGTGCGAGCTGATGATTTGTGTAAGCCTCTCAGAAATAAGTTCACAAGCTGGTGTTGGTCCACTTAAGTTAGTCTTTTAATCCAGTGGTTCTTAACTGGTTTGGCATCAGGACACACTAACACCCTACGATGACAGCCGTGACCTAAATCTAAATATCCAGTTCATATCATGTCAGATATTGCTTTTCCCACTGATTATTCTAAATCACCACGACACTTTTTCAGTGATTTAAAGAAATGTTCCCCGGAAATCCACCAAAAACAATTCTGCGATCCACTTTTGACCCCGACCCACTTGTTGAGAAGCACTGATTTAGTCACACTGAGCGTTCATGCTAAAGAAAACAAATAAACAGGACACTGAACCTTGGATTGCAGTTTCATTTGTATCTCATTTCAAATTGCTTTTTTCCGTGATACTGCGCCGAGCGAGCAGTTACATGGCAATTATGTTTGCAGTGAGTTGCCATGGTTATGACCTCCAAGTGAATGGTGTGAAATGTATCTATATGTATTCACCCTAATGTGTGATCAGTGTGAGGTCTGTGGCAAACGAGTCGGGCCCATTCTCTTCAGTGATCAGTACGGGTTCATTTCGAAAGACTCTGGTGATACTTGCCCTATTTCTCCTGCTCAAAGGAACAAATGCTTGTGTTGCTCGTTAGCTGCTCTGTTTTATAAGTGCCCTATATATAAACCATTGTGTGATCCGTGTTAATTTTAAAACTGTTTTCCGTAGATTCTGCGTAAGAAGCCGGCCTCGACGGTCTCCCCCGCCAGTATGGACACCAGTGAGGACCCAGACGCGGTGGAGGCGCTCAAAGTGTTTGACTTCCTGTCCAGTCCCGATGAGATGGACACATCTCCGGAGTCCAGAGACCCAGGGGATGGTACAGACTGGGGTGAGTCTCCGCCCCATCTGCAGCATGGGGCAGTAATACAGTCCGTAGTACAGACTTTAGAGGTTAGTGTGGTTCTTGAAGTTACACTCCAATAATTGACCTATTATAAAGTCTTTATTACCTTTAATTTGAATCAAGGGGTAGTCTGCCAAGTTAAACTACATAAGTCTGTCAAGTTCCTCAGTTTGAAAACCACTGGTCCAGACGTTACTGTAGAATAAGTTATAGCTCATAAATCTTGCATAATTGTAGCCTTTATTGACTCGTCATTCATATCTCATGCTGTGGTCATTTTTCATGATGTTTGATGTTTCTCTGTTTTTAACCCATAGTTTGTTCCTCACTGTGTGTTCCCATAGCAACTGCGTGAGACCACAGTGTCTTTTCCACTGCCGTGTCCTCAGTCGAGATTATTCCTTTGAGTCACGAAACATATGATAACCCAAAATTTGCTGTTCTGACCCCAATTCTAAATGATGTAGGTGTGCACTTCATCTCGATTAGAACGCTGTGGAAATGGGAATCGGTTAAGTTGACCCTATAAACCAGAACTCGAGTGATAAAATATGCAAATATTTTATCACATATCCAGATTAGTTGAAGAGGTTTCCAGACGGCGATGTTTATATTTCTTGCTCGGGCCCAATGTTTTGCAAAACCTCAATATGTGACATTCAAGGAAAACAAGACAAAACACTATAGTCCAGGGGGCTTATTTTTCCATTGAGGCTGGCGAAATGGTTTAACAGAATATTTGTAGTAAGAAATATAGTTTAAATATAGTGCAATTTATGACGAGGATGGAGTGTTTTGATCTATTCACTGCATAAATTAAATCTTTACAAATCAAAATACCATCTCGCCGCCAAATCAGGTCTCACTTTGTGCATACCTGCTATGGACAATAAGCAACATATAATACTCAAATTGGTGAAATGTATATGTTTAGTGCTTACAGATGATAAATCCCTTTTCCACAACATTCTCTCCGAGGTGCACCTACCCACAATCTAAGTTACTTTTGTACTGACTCATACATAGTGCTTAAAAAGACATCCCCAGTAAGCTGTATCAGTAATTGCAGAGAAAAGAAGGATGGCCATAAATTTGAACCTCTGAAACAGCGCATAGTCCAGTAGAGCATGATGAATCCAGGATGTGACGCGCTCTGGGTGTGGCCTTGTGTCCCCTGTAGACAAAGAGGAGGAGAGTCCCATGGCCGAGGCCTGGGACGTGGACCCGGGCCTGATAACCAAACTGAAGGAGCAGTACAAAAAGGAGCGCAAGGGCAAAAAGGGGGTGAAGCGTAAGTCCCCTCCTGCTCCTCTTCTCTCTGTAGAGACTCCGCTTTCCTTCAGTTCTAAACCCTCGACCAAAAACAAGTCACTCTTTGTTTCATCATCTTTCCTTTTCCAGCTTTTATTTTTCTTACTTTAGGATGACCTTTTCCTCAGCATCTCTTTGTCTCGGGCTGAACAATTTGAAGAAGTGTTTTTGGCCTAAACTGATCCTTGTAATAGTCGATAATAAAAATGAGTTGTCCACCATTTTGAAAGCCAAAGTTAAGTCAAGGCAAGAATAAAATGTGAAAACACCTTCGCCTTAGTTGGATTCTTTTGCATAACTCAGAATAATGTTTGTGTTTGGGAAATGCCTTACTCTATAAATGCAAAAGTGAACTCCCTCATCATAAAACCCTAAAACCTTTCTATTTCCAGTCGTAATCGTGCAGTACAAGATTGTTTCTCATGGCACTTTTTTGATCAGTTGTTCAGCCCTAATCTCTCCCCTCCACTGTCCCGTTTTGTCCAACACACTCTTCTTCCTGTCTGTCGCTCGCCTTCCTCCTCCGTTTTAGCCATTTTTAATTCATAATTCACTTGGTCTTGTCCACACTCGTCTCCATCACAAATTAACGTGCAAGTTTGGCCGTGTCGACTGCTCCATCTGTCTTCCGTCTGGCTTAGCCCTCTGCAGAAACGTCCTCTCCATTCATCCAAATCACCGCCATCGTCTGTCGGCCATCTTGGTGCTTCAGTTAATAGCGTTTTTATTATGTTAATTGAAAGCAGTTAAAACAAACAGTTAGCTGGCTTGGATGCTGTGCGCTCTGGCAGTAAAAAGGCTACTTCAGATGGGGAGTCTCATTCACATCTCGAAAGCCATTAGATTTTACATTTTAAAACACCACACTCCCTCTGTAATGGGGACTTATTGAATCACGAGATCGACAACTCGCTGCTCCGCTCGTCTCCGCTTCCCTTTCATCGGATCGCAGCGCCATTTCTAACACTTAGATCTCCCTCTAGTCGTTTCTATTTTGGTTTTCACACTTTGTTTTATCACGAACGTGGGTGTGCGCAGGAGATGAGCTGAAAATGAGAATACGCTTATTTTTATTGGCCTGCGGGCACCTGTCAGGGATTAAGCTGTTGTATAAACGTGAATTACTTGATCGATAAATGCAGTGATTTTGAATCATTAATCTCAGTTTTTACTTCGTCGAGTCGTCACGGTAAATCTTCTGGTTAGGATGTTCCAAAGAGTGTTTTTTTGTTGTTGGTTTTTTGTTTTTCATTTTGACTTTTGACTTTTTCCGATATACACTACAGTGTTTATTTACTCATAGAATTAAAAGTAGAAGCGTCCATTGATTGTAATGTATTCAGATATAAAGAGCTAAATGCTAAATCATATTCAGTTTCGGCTTTTTGTGTGGTTAAATACACATTCAATGGCCTCTAAGCCTCATCTTATAATACGTTTGTTAAGTGTGACGTCACGAGTTACGCTTCCGGGTCCTAGCAGACGGGCAAACTATGCGAGAAAAAAAACATAAAAATCTCGTAAAAACAACCATCAATATTTCTGAAACTCAACATGGAGTTACTGAACCCATTTATTTCTCAGACTCATTAGCCAAAAATGCCGCACCTACTGCTAAAAAAGTAATATTAACTAAAGTCGGTACTTCCGGGGTTAGCGTAGCGTAGCTGCGCGTTAGCATGTTTCTCCGTTAACCCGGAAGTACCGATTTTGGTAAATATTACTTTTATAGCAGTAGGTACATCATTTTTGGCTAATGGGTCTGATAAATACGTATGTTCAGTAACTCTCTGTTGAGTTTCAGAAATATTGATTGTGGTATTAAAGAGTTTTTGTAGTTTCTCGCACATCTGCGGACCCGGAAGTAGAGCTGTGACGTCACGACTTAACAAACGTATACATTAACCTCTTACTCCCCGCCTTAACCGAGCACATCTTCTAAGCGTTTGTATCATGTTTTCATCATTTTTTTTTTTTTTGTCGCTTTTTTGTCATGTTTTGTAGTTTTTTTGTCCGCTTTTTGTATTTTTTTGTCACGTTTTTGGAGTTTATTTTGTCATGTTTTTTCCCGTTGCTTTTTTGTCTTGGTTTCTCCACATTTTTGTCACTTTTGTGTCACATTTTTGTTACGTTTTCATCCTCGTTTTCGACGCTTTTCTCAAGAAGCTTTTAGATTTGCTTAAAGCCAAACTGGAGAAAACGCGCTCGCTTCATGTGGGGGTTAAGAGATTAATAATGGAGCAACCACTCACAGTTTATCAATGCCATGAAACAGACATACCATAGCTTGCCGTACTTTAATATTGCGCCTGGCTTCACCGTTCATTTCAATGCAGAGAAAACGCTCAGAATAATGGCTTTGCTCCACTTCACTTTGCTTAACATTTCCTCCTCTGTTAACCAGGACGCTGCTGGTTTCTCTTCAAATTCTCTTCTGCTTCAAGATTTTGAGTTGTATTAATTTGCTGCTTTTCCCTTTGACTTTTTTCTTTACAGCTTCTGTTAATCGCATCATTCACTCTTTGCCCCAGTCTGAATACACTCATTGTAACCGGGCAGATATTTACTAACGCGCTTGTTGCAACCTCTTGTCCAGGGCCCAACCGGTCGAAGCTGCAGGACATGCTGGCTAATTTAAGAGATGCAGAGGACTTGTCCCACTTGCAGCCCCCGTCTGCGACTCAGTCTCGACCCAATGTGGCCCGCTTCAACGAGCACGACGGCAACCGGGCGGATGAAGGTGAGAGAAAACATATTTGCATAGTTATGTAAATCTGAAGGACTGAGTCTAAAGCTTAAGAGAAAAATGTAGGTAATATACTGTAGTCAAAAAGAACTTTTTAATAAGAACCACTTACTGGGCTTAGAAAACCTCTGCCAAGGCTGTGATCCTTCCTCACAATAGTAAAGGTATGGTGCTCAAAAATATGTATTTAAAATCTTGCTTGCTCTGTCCTTTAACTATAACCTCTAACTAAGCTGCAACAGTAAACCGTATTGTTCTTTTGTTTGAATGTAGTTTCCAATGGTTTCTACATAATCCTCATAATCTTACAGATTCCACAGGAAATTTATTTGATACCGACTTTTTCCAGAATAATCACCCATACTTAAGGCGGGGGGGGGGGGGGGAAAGTAGTTAATCTAATCTATAAAGCATTTGTATCAATTAATTTACACACAAGTTGTTAAGCATTTCTGTGACAGTGTTGCCTCCTAAAACTTATGAGCTGTGCCTTTAAAGTCATCCATGTGAAGAATAAAAATGCTAAAAACAACTAACCATTTAATAGTAATGATGATAATTTGTTTTATACTGGTTGTCTGTTTGTTAAAAAGAACAGATACAGGGCCTTGAAAGCACTCTTAGATCATTTTCACTCATGTTTCAGTTCTTTGTGGGTCGACCCGAGACAGCTCTAGTTTCAACTATATATACTTCAAAGGTATTAAAAACATTTAAAAACCAAGGCACTCTGGTGAAGTTAAAATGCCTTCATTATTATGGCGTGTCTAAATGGACAAACCCCAATGCGTTTCAGCCTAAAAGCCTTCATTAGGGGGACAAAGATACTTTAGTTTAGTCTGCATTCACATGCTGGTACCTTCAGCCGCATAACAACGATCAGTCGTTCACCAAACCTTTTCCGTGACGACTGGCATGTGGTGATGCTGATGCACAAGATCGAGGAGAAATCCACTTTAATCAACACATGGAGAGGGGCAGAGGAGACGTACCTCGCAGTTTATACATCTTGTCTCATCAGTCGTAATCCAACCATCCTGTCATGCCGCACGTGTTAATTAAAAATAAGTCCTTTCTTTGTTCTTTGCTGAGGCAGCGGCTGATTATTTCAGCCCAAAGTGCTGCGGTTGGATTCGACCTGTGTCGACCTAAACACAGGTTTAGGTCGACCTAACCTGTGTTACAACAACCTTGTTTACTTAAGTTATTTACGGTCATTTACAAACAGTTCCACGTCACTAGATGTTTTGCCATGTTGTTAAATTTTACTGGTTGTACTTGTAGTATTTGTTAGAATAACCGTGTTCCCCCTGTGTGCAGTGGAGGCGATGACCTTCCCTCCCACCTCGGGGAAGTCGTTCATCATGGGCCCAGACGAAGCCATGGAGAGTGAGCTGGGCCTGGGGGAACTGGCAGGACTTACTGTGGCCAATGAGGCCGACGCGCTCACATACGACGTGAGTACAGCAGCACGACCTTCACACTACTTTATTATCTGTGCATTGTGGTTTATGGTAAATATCATCTCACAGAGCAGAGTTTTTCACCCAGTTCAAGCTTTTATTTTAGTTTTAGCGCTCTGACATTTTTCCTCCTGGGTTTTCAAAAGACTTTATTGCACCCAAGAACGCCACAAACGCCCACACACTGAAACACAATTAAGTTATGTGTCACAGGCAGAGACTGAGGGGATGAAAAGCCTTTACAATCACGGTGTACTGTGACTTGGCTCTTGCTGCACATTGACAATTAATGGTTGTACGAGCTCGTGTTTAACTGTGAAGCCTTGACAATAAAACAGCGCTGTGTTTGCCTCACAACACCTGGCTGAGTCACGCTGGTCCTTCTGCAAAGCATCAGTTTACTGTTGTGTTGCTCCCGCCTCTTTAGTCGATATAGCGTGTGCCAATTCACTGTGCAAAGTCACTACTAAAGAGGGTTTGCGGGTGATGTCATAGTGTCAATATTGTGTTAAGAAATGTGTTGATGCAGGGTTGTGTTTACAATAAAGGTCCCGCTTGTGGTCAAGCTGAGCCACATTTTTTTCTTGGTATAATGATAGTGCGAGAACATGAACTCTGTCCGCCACCGTACTAGATTTTATAGTAACACTTTGGGAAAAAATGGCCGTCTTAAATAAGATAAATGGCATGAAAAGTGATAGAATTAGGAGAGATTCTGCTGATTTTGAGTAGGTTTAGTCTTTCTTGGAATAGGATTCACCATGTAACACGACAAGAATAAAACATGCTTGTTCTATTGGCAATCCTTTTGTTCTGTAAAACCAACATAAAATCTTTTTATGTAATCAATCACTGTAGAGTAATTTTTCTATCAAAGACCATTCTTTTTTCCAGTGTAGTGTCTGAAAATCTGTACATTTATAAATTAAGTCTTGATCCCTCAAAAAAATGGACTTTGTTTGCCACCTTCGTCTAGAAATGCTTTGTATGTAATGGGATATTCACATTGTTTTTTCTAGATCGGCAACAACAAAGACGCCATGCGGAAGACGTGGAACCCTAAGTTCACTTTGAGGAGTCACTTTGACGGGATCCGAGCCCTGGCGTTTCACCCCGTGGAGCCGGTCCTGGTCACCGCCTCTGAAGACCACACGCTCAAAATGTGGAACCTCCAGAAAACGGCTCCCGCCAAAAGTATGTCACTGCGGTTTGTTTTTACAGCCCATAATCCTTGACCTTAGAGTTTATGTATTTTAAAAACTATATATTTACATTCTCCCCTCCTGGAACCACCACCTTAACGTGGTGGAGGGGTTTGAGCGCCTGAATGATCCTGGAGCTCTGTTGTCGGGGGCTTCGTGCCCCTGGTAGGGTCTCGCATGGCAAACAGGTCCTAGGTGACGGGTCAGACAAAGAGCGGTTCAGAAGCCCCTTATGAGAGACCAACAGGCCCGGTTAGAACCATGAGACCGTCCTTCTGTGGACCCATCACCTGCAGGAGGAGCCATAGGGGCTGGTGCAATGTGATTTGGGCAGCTCCAACAGCTGCCCCCACGACCCGGCAATGGACAAGTGGAAGAAAATGGATGGATATATTTACATTCTTTCCTTTGTCCTCAGGAGTGCATCTTTAGACGTGGAGCCCATCTACACTTTCAGAGCTCACAGGTAAACACAGCAGGATACTTTTCAATGATTGTACATTTAAATACTTGTGTCCACTTTGACCATTTGTAACGCTCCTGCTCGTGTCTCCACAGGGGGGCAGTGTTCAGTGTGGTGATGAGCGCCACCGGGGATCAGTGCTTCAGCGGAGGCCTCGATGGGACCATCCAGTGCTGGAACACCCCCAACCCCAACATCGACCCCTATGACTCTTACGGTAAATGCCTTACAATAGGACTCTGTGAATTTACTGATATCTTTAAAAATGTTATGGACTGAGTATTTTGTGTCCTGCTGTTCTTCCCTCAGACCCCTCAGTACTGCGGGGAGCGTTGACGGGACACACGGACTCGGTTTGGGGCCTGGTGTACAGCAGTGCTCATCAGCGCCTCCTGTCCTGCTCCGCTGACGGGACGGTGCGGCTGTGGGACGCCAATAACGTCACCCTTCCGGCTTTAGCGGTCTTCAACGAGAATAAAAGTGAGGACATAACTTGTTTGTTTTTTTTACAAAATTTACAAAGAATGTTTTTGCTTGATGTACTTCCTGTTTATTCTATGGTTAAAACTTGGGCACAGCAAAACTTATTGTATCATTAAGTAGGATTATCAATTTTACATTTAGATAAGGGTACTGATCTAAACGAGTTACAAAAATGTCTTTGTTTACTATTTGCACAACAGAGATCAAATACCTGTTTAAGTACTTCAGAGAATATTATCAACTGTTTTAATTTCTCTCTGACCCCCTGTTAAACAACACTAGTATTCATAAAAGTGGCCACCATCAGTAGTTGCCGCCCCACATCTTTTGACAAGGAGGAAAATAATAATCGTTCTGCCACCAACCATACATCGATATTCGCCTTCTGTCAGACAATGTGTCATCCTAATGCATTCTAGTTAGTAAATCTCATCAATGGAAATGCTTTCTCTCTCAGAGCTGGGCATCCCGTCCTCGGTGGACCTGGTCTGCAGTGAACCGGCCCATTTGGTCACGTCCTTCACGAGTGGAGAGATCGGGCTCTTCAACATGGAGACAAGCCAGCTGGTCCTGAGTCTGGAGACCAACGCTGAGCAAGGTACCGCTCACACCTGAACAGTTCTGGAGATTTCTTTAGATGTTGACGTGAGAGAATTGCAATGAAAGTAAGCGCTCTGCTTCCCTCTAGTGGATGCACTGTTTACCGGGCATACAAACTGCAATAGAAATACAAATGTTGTTATTGTCTCCTCCTCCTGAAAGTCTCTGCTTCTCCCGCCTTGTGAACCCTAATCCGCTTTCTTTCTTTAGGCACGCCCAGTCACATCAACAAGGTCCTGAGCCACCCCACTCTGCCCATCACCATCACGGCGCAGGAGGACAGGCACATTAAGTTCTACGACAACAACAGCGGGAAGTTGATCCACTCGATGGTGGCGCATCTCGACGCCGTCACCAGTTTAGCCGTTGACCCGAACGGACTTTATCTCATGTCGGGAAGTGAGTGTTTCAGACGGATGTTATCAAAGCTGTTTCATTAAGGCTTTTCAGTGACCTCATGGCTGTTGCTCTGATCCTGATACTGACGGCTTATCTGTTTGCAGAATAATTACATTTAAAAGTGCCTCTCCGAATGTTTTATAGTTGACCCTGTGTTAACGCTTTGTCTCGTTCAGGTCACGACTGCTCGATTCGTCTGTGGAACTTGGAAAGTAAGACGTGTATCCAGGAGTTCACGGCTCACAGGAAGAAGTTCGAGGAGTCTATTCACGACGTGGCGTTTCATCCGACTAAATGCTACATTGCCAGCGCCGGGGCGGATGCGTTGGCGAAGGTGTTCGTATGACCCTGCGGCCCGGCCCTCTGACTCCGCCTCCTTCCATCAGGGACCAATAGAGACGCAGGAAAGGACCTGACACAGACTCTGTCCCTGAGAGAAACAGGCTTCTGTGGAGAGGAACTGTTCAGTCCCCCATAAACCATCCAGGCAGGCCTGGGTGTACAGCCACAGCGCCACCTACAGACTCACCTCCGCCACTGGCGGCTCAGGACATGACCCTGGACTCCCCTCAGGCCCCGCCCACACACCGTCAGGCTTTGAGTTTAGTTGATCCAGAATCATGGGCTTCAGTTGGAGCTCTGTCCCAGACTGACTGCTTGCTGGCCTGCCTTTATTTTCCTTTTTAAAACACTTCTTGACAAACGTGCCTTTGGTTTAAAAAGGTCTGAAAAAGTTATTTTAATGAGCTTGTTCTTTGGGAAAATGGGAAAAAGCGGCAAAGACATGGAGCTGTTTGTCACAATGTTGTTGATTTTAACATTGGATGTAAAATTACAAATGCTTATAATAAACAAAATATATATTCAGTCTTAAAATCTTACCTGTGCGGCGTGAGTTTGAGTGCTCCTTTGACAAAGTGTGGTTGGGGAATCAAATCTGTGCGTTTCAAGGCAATGCTATTAGTGATACAGACCATAAAGATATATATTGCCTGTTTGTTAGATTAACTGTACACTTGAGAACGTCAAACTACAAACGTATGTGTCCAAAGTGAACCATTTTGGTGGTTAAGACAACTGAAACTTTATAGATGTCCATTTTAGGAATAACTAACTGATTTTGGCCAGTTTGCTCTTGTTTGAAATGAATGGCTTTTACTGTATGTAGTTTTCCCCAATTGTGTGGACATGCTCGGTGTGATGTTTCATGTCCAATATTTACAGTAGTCCAGTGTTTAGCAGGAACTTAGTACTGTAGGGCTATTTGTAAAGACTTCAAACTCGACCATCGCTGAGGGAAGACTGCTCCAGTTACCTGTACAGTGAGTGAGGAGGTGGGTTTAACCAATCAGAGATGTACATGTGTGTACAGCTTCAATGAGCCATTTTCTCAGTCACTGGTTTGTATATGAAAGTATGTTCAAATAAAACCTGCTGTAAAATGTGCTTCTGCATCATTTATTACAAGTTTGATATTATACGCAGCTGGTAGAGTAGGCAAAATATTAAGGTGAGTTCGAGTAATGTTACTTCAAAAAGTACAAGGCTAAAGTAGATGTACTGACCTCAGATATAAAGACTGTCATTTGTTTTAGTTTTAGAATGAACATCCAAAGCCAAGATTCAATTCATTTTAAGAATTTTATTAAAAATACTGATCAATATTTGAACATTGTAAAAGGATTTTAATATGTACATGTACAAAACAGAAAATTATAAATATATTTTTATTAAAAAGCTGCAGTTAGACACAAAATGCACTGTCGAAAAATTAGACAAGTAACTGAATACACCTCTGACAAACCAGTTGTATCCACAAATTTAGCACCAAGAAAAGTCTCTTGACTAAAACAATGCCCCATATGTACCATCTTTCTCATGTGAGGAAGAACTAAGCGAAGTTTCCTCTTTACATCTTTACAAAAGTTCATAAAAGCACCATCGTAGAAGTAATGCATTTCAGGAAGAGCTGGTCAAAATGTATCTGGTTCTCCCGTAAAAAATAATCAGGTAACTTTGACTGCAGTTGTTTTAGGGTCAAATACCTGTTGATTTTTATTTTAATACTAGAAACCTGTATTGAAATTACTGGTTTAAATATTTGGAGCTATAGTCAGTGCTTAATTTGATCCCCCAATTCTCAGTTTTTCAGGGTCAAGGATCCGGGAAATATTTAGGAGGGTCCGGCAAAGATTTGATCTGATATAATGGTGTTTAATGAGAGTGTCCTGGCCTGTTCCCCAAATCCATCACATCAGACCAAAAGTGTTCCTGAAACTACTAATGTACAAATTAATCACTGGTTATAGTCTTTAATTTATGACTTGTTTATTCCACACACAATATGGATGAATGGACACAGTAAAGTAAAGCACACATTTCACTATGTGTTTACCCCAGTTTTGATTTGACTGAGAATCTCCACAGACAACAGTCAGAATCAACAATGTTTGTCCCGTTTAAACGTGACTCTTATCTCTGTGAGGGAGAGGATTCCAGATCCATTCCCAGATATGGCTATTTTAAAATTTGTGTGGATTGTTGTTTTTTTCTCTTATTTCTCTGACAAAAATAGTGCTGCATCCAATTTAGCACCTCCACCTGAGTCCTTTTACAATCCGTGTCCGGGACGTCCCACACGCTGCTCCCTCAGTCTCTACAGTCTCTGCTGCTGTGGCTCCGCTCCTCAGTTTCGGGGCTGAGAGTTGAACTCTTGGCAGATGTTCTGGATAATTTTGGGCACATATTTATACAGATTGTCAAATTCATCAACGAAGTAGGAGTGCTCTTTATCGGGGTCTGTGGCGATGTACTCCAGCTCGTCCTGGGCTGCCCACGCGATGCCAATGGAGTACGCAATCACACCTGGGGCAGACAGGAAGGAGTGAAAAACAGGGTTTAGTGCAGAGAAGCAGAGAGAAAGCTACAACATCTACTGACTTTAATGAGTGAGTTGCTCTTATTACTTATTACTATTGATGACTTGAATCTTATTCATTGAATCTATTATTTATAATAAAAGAATGATTAACAGTCAACAGCACTCTCGTGAGGCCTGTGTCATTTTTCCACTTGTAATTGCTGAACTTGCTTTTACTTTTCGGTCAACAAACCACTTCCTTGGCGGCTACGTCTCTGTGATTATGCAGTAAGGATGTCTGTAAAGAGCTGCTCACCTTGACGATGTACGGCCAGTGCAGGTGCTCTGACGTCATCATAGGAGCGTCCGTCTGTGATCACGATCATGATCTTGCGTTTGTTTGGCTTTGATTTGCTGAAGAGCTGTTCTGCTGCGTAGGTGATGGCTGCTCCGGTGCTCGTCCCGCCGCTCCAGTAGTTGATGCGTTTGATGGCGTTCAGCAGCTCGGCCTTGTTATTATACTGTCCAAATGCAAACTCCAGCCTCTGTTCGTAGGTGTACTGCACCGCTCCCACTCTCGTGTCTGTGTCTGAAATCTCAAACTCTCTGGTGACGTTGGCCACAAACTGAAGCACAGTGCGGAAGTTCCCGGTGCCCACACTGCTGGAGCCGTCGATGACGAAGGCGATATCGTTGGCATTGAGGCAGGTTTTACTGCACACGAGGCGATCCGTGTCACAGACTCTCTTCACTAAAGGCTGCACTGCCTTCCTCAGGCCAAACCAACTGGAGACGGGCAAGGAGAAGAAGCCATTTGTGCGGCACACAGCCTGGAACAGAGACCAGGGCAGATGTTTGTCGCATACGTAAATACAGGTGGTGGTATGCTATTTCACTGGCCACAGTTGCCCTGAGGCAGACGGACGGTCATTCTGCACCTATGGCATCTCCTACCACACATTCAAACTGACAAATGTCTTGCCCAAGGACACAACAACAACTGGTTATAGCTGAATTCTAACTGCAAATCTTCTAATGTGAAAAAACACTCAACATTATGATATAAACCCCAAATCAATGCATTCTATTGGCTTAGTTTGAGGAAACAGTGGACTATTACATTTGAATAATAGTTTATAATTAATTTGACATTCCGTCCCTTCATCCGCCTTACCTTGTCCACAAAGTTGGCCTCCACCAGGTTGTGCTTCTCGTTCTCGTCTGGGCCCTCGATGGTCACGAAGAAGATGTTTATCCCTGACTCACGCGCGAGTCTGGACGCCTCCTCCACTTTATCCGTGGGCCAGCCGTCCACGAGCACCACGACCACGTTCGGGGCGCTCCCTCTGTTCCCGGTGGCGTCACTGAAGTACAGCTTATTGATGTAGGAGAGGGCCTTCCCTGTTCAGACAGCAGGGGGCAACAAATACAAACAGACGCTGTTAGAGTTAGAACCAGGAATGTGGGTCTAGATCTGGTTTGGACATATGGCAAAGCGTTTTTTACAAATGCAACAAACTGTGCCTCCAAAGCTGATGTGTTAACTTTGCACCTTTTGAAAAGCATAACAGTTTGACAAGTGAATATATTTGGGATTATGTTTAGGATTAATGGCTTTTTTTCCTGTAATGAATGCCACTTTAAGGGCTTTTCACTATTCACAAGAAAGAATGCTCTGGTAACAGTCCATCCCATCTATACCATAGATCTGTGAAATTGCATTTTATGTTTGAACTTCGATAACATTACAAGCCTTGTGTGAAAACATCCACATAAACCACCACTAAAATCTCTGTTTGGTTTCCAGTATGTATTGTAAACATATACTATATAGACCACACAATATAAAGTGCATTTTTCTCTAAACACCAACAGAAGACGTGGTATCCTATCATTTAGCCTGGCCCGGGACACTGGCACAATGGTCCGCGCGTCACAACCGCTCGCTATGTGCTGATTACAGAGAGCACAAGACACTATTTGTATCAGTATAAAGTGAAATTTAGCAAGTCATAAAGGCGCATGTGGCAGCGGGCGCTTGCAGGAGGGAGGATAAGCAACATCTGACCCCCTGAGGACAGTAGAAGCCACTCGAGCCACCCGCCCAAAACCATTCAAGAAAAACACAGCTTTTCAACATAGGACTGTAATTTACCAAACTGTATCTCTGAGCAAATTTAGACTTAATTGTATTGTTGCATGTGAAAATGTGCCAGTCCCGTAAAGCTCGTGATAAGTGGCATGTGTTTCACTTTCACACCAGCGAATGGAGTTTTACTGTTGAGTTTATTGTGTACTCCGTAGGGGAGCAGACTCACCCACGTTCGACTGGCCTCCCTTCTGAGTAATCTTGTCCACGGCCGCCTTGACGTCCCTGGAGCTGGAGTACGACTTCAGGCTGATCTCTGTTATCGGGTCGTCTCTGAGGGGACGCAAACCGTTACTTTTGCTTTGCACAATGAAGTAAAAATGTTAAAATTTAAGACGATTTATATTAATGTGGAAAGCAGATTTTACATTTGAAAGTTAATTTTTCCAACATCTCCCATTATTTTTCAGTTTAAGGCAGGGGTGCCCAAAGTGGGGCCTGCGGGCCAAAGTTGGCCTGCCGAAACAATTCTGTTGGCCCGCCAAAGGTGACCTATTTTGGGCGTATGGTTAATACTAACTCTCTCCCATTCATTGTCTATGGTAAATATGGATGCAGTACACTTTTTGGCCACCAGCGTCAAATTGGGGGCGCTGTTTCACTCCTTTCGCAAAGTTAAGGAAACACTGTTGTAGTGTCTTGTTGTTTATCACAGAGCGTTGTAGCATCAACTTTCCCAGTTTTCCAACTTTTATTGCAAAGGTTGTTGACATCAACATAGGTCATGTTAAAAATGGACTTATAAAATTATGATTAACTGACACTTTCAAAATGATCTAATATGGCATTTTTCTTTGAGTTAACAAATGAATGAGGTAAAGTCACTGTAGGTGCTGTAGATAGGCTACAGGTGTTGTTTTTTACATTTTGAACTATATTGCTACAATTGTTGATTTTGTTCGACTAAAACATAAGCTTTTGCCATAGTTAACATTTGTTTTAATATAGCATGTTATTTGCATAGATATAATCAAATGCAAATATAGGCCTACCAAAGTAACTATTATTTGCAGTTATGTGTGTTTCACGCTTGACATCGCCATGTTTGGCCCGCAACCCATAGGCACTTTTTATTTTCCTCGGAGACAACAAGTGTGGGACCCCTGGTTTAAGGTTTAACTAGACACTGGTCACAAGTGCTTGGAAGATCAACCTTGGTGTACAGTATGTTCTTAGATTTATGGGAGAAACTGGGAGGAGACTCACCCAGACACAGACGCACAACATGCAAAGAATGAGTTGTAAGTCTCCTGACATGATCATAAACATGCTGCAAAATAACTGCCTGACGGGGAAAAAGTCACACACTCTCATTTTGTTGGACCGCCTTAGCTTTGATTACAGCACGTATGCGCTGTGGCACCGTGTCAAAAAGATCCAATGTCAAAAGATCCAGTGTTGCGTTCATTGTTCACTAAGGTCTTGTACTGATGATGGGAGAGAGTGACCACTGCGCAAAGCCTTCTCCAGCTCATCCCAAAGCTTTTCAATGGGGTTAAGATCTGGACTCCGTGGTCGCGCGATGAATCCTGGCATATATCTGGAATATGCCCGTACCATCAGGAGAAAAGAAATCCATTGATGGAATAACCTGGTCATTCAGGATGTTCAGGTCGTCCGTTGATCTCATTCTTTGGGCGCATAGTGTTGCTGAACCAAGATCTGACCAACTGCAGCAACCCCAGATCATAACGCTGCTCGATTCTTGGACCCTCTGTGTGGACTTTGCACGTAATGTCTTGGCATGTCTCCTCTGGGTGCTCCGGTTTCCCAATCAATTCAAAACATGCACAATAGGTTAATGCCCCATCTAGGTGGTCCTGAGTCTGACTACACCAAACTCAAGATCAGGCGATTGTTTCTCTGCACTGCTCCTGACAGGCGGCCCCAGCAGCATTATGGGTCAAATGTAGAGAACACGTATTAGTACTAGTCACTTACCCTACTGGATGACGCCCATCATGGGTCCTGCCACGCCCACATTGATGGTCTGTGCCACTTCTGCCAGGAAGTCCTTCTGGATCTTAAAACGACGCTTCCCGATGCTCCAACTGCCGTCCATCAAAAACGCCAGGTCCACTTTACAGTCTGCAAGAAGACAGTTCATTCATCATCAATACATTCATCAGTTCTACCTATTCTCAAGCTCTAAGACATCAAAAGTGTTGTATTGAACTAATTTCATGGACTTACTTGGATCTCCTTGGGACACTGGTTCAGGGATTCTGGGAATAGGCACTGGCTCTCGCAAATTGAAACCTACAGAATGCAAATTGCCAGTACAAAAACACAATTACTCCAAATAAGCAGTGGCTCAGAGTGCTTCCCTTTGACTAAAATGAAGATGTTCAGGGTTAGTTTGATCTCTGGTTTAAAATTGTACAGACACACAGGCACTGCACATTAGAGGCTTTTGGTGCTGCGTCCGTCATCTACTTTCCAGAAATCCTAAGATTTGCGTTGGTTTGGTATAATTCCAGAAAATTGGACGACGCTTTGCATTTAACTTGGACGACTGGTTCTCGCAATTACAGGCTAAACACAGAAACACCAAAATCCTGTCCTTGAGGTAGTATTGACGAAAAGTGAGGTGTCCTAGGCTGGAAAGTGGCCTGTTTGGGGATAACAAAACGAAAAGGAACACTGTTTTTATTACCTGATTCATAAAGGTTACATCTGGTTTCCAAGCGTCCACCGGCTCCACTAAAACAATAGAATGACAGCTTACACACAAAATTATACGCTTTTTTTTCTGTCAGTGTCGCTTTGATATCGCCAATAATAATAATAATCATAATCATAATAATGTATTAGACTTATAGAGGGCTTTTCCAGATGCTCAAAGTCACTGCATGCATTATTCATTCACATCATACTTGGTTGTAAGCCACTATTGTAGCCACAGCTGCCCTGGAGTCTACCATCCAAGTACCAACTACCAGCTTCCGAGATCTGACGGATCGGGCACAGTAATAAAGGCGGTGTAGCACTATACTAATGCCATTACCAAACTGAGGGAATGGTTAAGACCAAAATGGAGCATAATGTAGGGCTGTTCAAAACATAATCATGGGGCCAAATGAAGTTGGACAAGTTTCAGGGCTAGGCACGCTGGGGATGGCCAAGGATAGCACAGGCCTCTGGATTTTTAATTTTAACTTTTCCAATCCAAAAAAATCAACAACAATTCCCGAGCATGGAGAAATGTGGTGGTTAACAAATAGCCAATTAAGTTTCTGCAATGTCAAAAGATGTATTTCCATCCAGGCATTTTCATCTAGAAATATGCCCGTGCCATCTGGGAAGATTAAATCCATTAATGGAATAACCCGGGCACATGTTACTGAACCTTTACCTGACCAACTGCAGCAACCCCAGATCATCACAGTTAAATCCAGTTGCCGGCTTGTTTTTTGGTCGAGCAGTGTGTTAAACAAAAATGATCTTAAATGCCCTTTCAAGATTAATTCACACTATTAAATTTATCTGATTTTACGTCATATACTATAGTCACATACATCCAGCTGTTACCACTACACCCGCTGCTCACCTCTAGTGCGAGCTGAATCCAGCGACACTTTGCGGTTCCCGTCTGCATCAAACGTTCTGGACACTGTTAAAGCAAACCCAGACTTAGAAGCGAAGTCATGAACTGCAGATGTTTCACAAATTAAAAAAAACTCCTTCTTTGATTGAGAAAAACGTGTGGCGACGTTTATGTGGCCAAGTTGGTTTTGGCCACCTATCTATTTCCAAACCATGGCTTTCCTTGCGCCACGCTGCGTCACCAAAACAGATGCCGAAATTCACTCTGTAATCTGTGCGACATTGAGGGCTTTTTGGGAAGGCTTTTGTGTTTTTTGGTAGCCGTATAACAAGTCAGAGCTAACCGCCAAAATAATAAATATGTTGTATCCTTTCATCTTGGAGATTGGTATAAACTTGATGATAAAAAAAAACAGGCGATCCCACACCCCACTTCAGACCAGAGGGCAGGCACACCCATGATGAGAGATAAGGACATGGAAGTGTTTCTAAAATTGAATGCTACAAAGAGAGAATGTGTGTGGCATGGTCAAAACAAATGTCACAATCTGTTTGTCAACCCCACATAAAAAAAGTACAGTGCAAAAGTTTTAGAAAAGTGAACAATGTGAAAGAGGAGCTCCTTGATGCAGTGCTTATGATTAAATATGCATGAATACTATCAAATGTATGTTGACAAAATTTATTTTAGATCTAGTCGACTAAAATTATATGGAATTAGCCTAAAACGAAAAAGAATTAGAGAACAGAATAAACTAAATTAACTTTGCATAAAAAACTGAAACCAAATTAAAATATGTTGTCCAAATTAAACTCCTTACTACTACAACCTCTACTTTTACCACTATACAACTACTAAACAGCACCATTTATTAATAAACAAAACACACACAAAAGTTAAAAAATGACTTTGCAGTTGTTAATTATAATTTCCCATACATTTTTAAGTTCTCACTAAGCAATAAAGTTAAGTTTGTATGAATACTTTTTTCCATACATTTTTAAGTTCTCTCTACTCAATAAAACTGTGTCATGTAACTTATTTTCTCATATGAACCAGCTAAGTGTAGTGTACTTCATTCATTCATTCACTCCATATTGCTGCGTCTACTGCTATCAAAGTTTGCGCTTTTTCAAAACTTTTGCACATAACATAAAGTTTCCACTCCAGTAACAAAGAAGAAAACACACTTACGGTACGGTCCAAAGTTATAATACCAGCGCTCAAAGTCAGAGAAATCAGGCCTTTGATCCCGAGCTGAAGGAGGATGTTATTGAGAGCCGGTTAGTACTCCCACTATCAACACTCGTTTCCATGGTTTGTATTGGTTGGAAGCAGCCTTCAACCAATGCAAGACCAGTGGAAGCAACTAAAACGTTTTGTTTACATGCCCCTATAGTACATCTGCCCACACGATGAATGCACGACAGTACACCAGTGATTCTCAAACTCTACAAGGACTACGAGTGTCTGGGCCTCTTCAGGGTAAAGTGCTTTTGCTTGTCATTGTACAAGTTATCAAACATACACAGATCAGTATTTCCTTTATGATGGCAAGAGTATTACTAGTGTTACCACAGACTTTCTTTTTCTGGGTTATTCTTCATTTAGAGCTACAAAACTCAAATAATGGATTGAGACCCAAAAGTTAGTTATGGTATTCTTTCCAGAGCTTTTCCTAAAATGACTTTAGATTAATAATTTTGATTGGTATGACTTGTTAGACCTATTAATCAATGACTAAAGCAACAGCACTTTGAGGATATTCTGTATTTGATATTCACAGGGTCAAATGGAAAAAATGTTGGAGGTTGAAGGCGGATCCTGAAGCTGCACCAATGGAGTCCTATTTTATACCTACTTGTGGTACAGACCTGGGTTAGGTCTGGTGGCACAGGAAATAATGTTCAAAGTGTAAAAAAACTGTCATGGATCAAACGGTTAATCCTGGCTTCTATGACTATGAGCCATCCTGACTCAAATGCCCCTGGAGGTATGGGGGAAAAAATGGAGCACCTGGAGCAAAGACCGAACTAGACACGGGGAGAAGAACTATACAGACGGCATCTTTGGAATTGCCCACATTATGGTCATGTTGAAAGCAGCCAGAGGGGGAAACAAAGTACCTCTAGTACTTTACTAATTATTATGAATATAGTTTTCTACCAAATAAAGATGCAGAGACCTGGAGAGGAGCAAAGCCCATACATACTTAAAAAAACTGACAATGCTAACCAGGAACTAACATTAGCTTCACGCTACATATGCTAACGTTAGCTATGAGTGCCGCTTTGTTTATTTTTTTCCACTTTTGCTGTGGAAAAACATCCATATGGACACGATTTTGGCTTGTCTTTGTTTGTATGAGATAAATATGTCTATAGTCTTCCGGAAAATAGCTAAAAATTGTGAACAATTGCGATTAAAGTGAAGGTTTTTCTTCCCCCTCGGCAAGGCAACGCTCCCTTGTATTCGTTGCCATCTGTGTCTATTGCAACAAATTAGAAACCATGTGTGTGAGTTTAAACAAATCAAGTTGTTTTGTAGAGCCCAATATCAGCAGCTTCCAGTCAAAACAAATCACCAGTGTAATGTACAAACAAATGTGAGCAGATGGAAATGTGGTTTAGACCTAATTTAGTCACCAATTTGTCCAAGATAACCAGTAGCTCTTGAGAGTTTGAGAATCACCGCACTTATATGGCAGGCAGTTGACACGTAACAATAACAACATCATGAAGTGCATTATTATGTATAGATCCAAAACATGCACCGCCATACATGCATCAAACACAGGTGGGTAGAGCCTACAAATATGCATTTATCTCGGTAACTCCAATTGTAATTCAGTGTTTTTTGTCTCCTGCAGTAATAAAGTCAAATAAACTTAAGTGGATGGCTAACTGGGCTGCATACGGTCGATTATTAAGACATTAAGACAAATCGTTAATATATCCCTACCCACCTCTCCATGCAGTGTCCTGTACATGTGTCGTGGCAGCTCGTCCCGCGACAGAGAGGGGAACTTACCTGGGACGTCTGAAGAGGAGTCTGTTGTCTCAGTCCAAGAGTATCCTGAGTCTGGGACAGCATAACTTACATCTGAACGCACAGCAGAGAGGCGCACTGGTCAATCACTGCGAGGCTGAATGTTAAATGCGTGTTGAATTTGGGTGTTGTTTTGGATCGTGAGTCTATAATAAGCAAATAACAACATAAGTAACTTTAAATGCCGTGTGTGTTTTTCAGTGTATTTTGCTCACTTTTAATTCTGACATACTTTTTTGTTTCGATTTTAAGACTTGGATCCACTATTGGACGTTTTCTGGGGGTCTGTTGTAAGCATTACCATTTTGTTTCATTGCTTTTTCTTGAGACCAGCTCCAAACACTATTTTATCGGCGAGTTAAAACGTAACGTCACGCTGTCCATTGTGCATCTTTAAAAGCACCAAGGACAATGACAGACCGGACATTCAAAAATATATGACTCAAATAGTTTTTCTTTAGCAGGATCGGACCTTGAAGGACTCTACGCAGTAAATCGAGAGTTGCCTTGTTCTTTTTAGTTTTCCCATTCCCAATACACTACACTACATAAAATTTCACATGCTATATTGGAGAAGAAAAGTTCAAATTATTTAGGCTTAAACTAGTTTTGACATCTGCTTCAAACACCTGCACTAATGATGTGTTGTGCTGATAGAAAATGACAGAAATACAACCATAAATATTTTTTTACTGTAGTTTAAATGGAAAATGTGCTGTGTGGAGGTCGCAAATACCAACAGTTGTTATATAATGCTAATTTTTAAAACTTTTGGAAAAATTATTCAGAAGTCTAACCCTGTATTTAGTTTGAATAACCTATATTCATTTTCATTTGTTTCAAAAGTGGGGATATGGTACAAAACTGTAATACATGTTCTGAGGTATAGTCAAATCGGAAGTATTCGTTTCCCTGACCCTTCTTGGATATAATCTGGTAGACTGTATGAATGCAGCAGTGATGTTAGTGCGTCCATTCAGAAGTAAGTTGTTTGCCTAGTTACCTGCGGGACGCCTGGCTCCCGGAAACAAATCGGGTCGCGGGTAGTAGGGTGGCGCCCAATCCCTTCTGGGAAAAGCTGTGCAGAGGGGAGATTAAAAAGCCGCCTTCAGGACAGAGGACAGACCAGACCTGATGTCCCAAACAAGGGGGGGGGGGGCATGCTTGTGACCTCCTCTCAACCCGCTGCCACGTCGGGACAGGGGAGAGAGAGGTGTGTGCACAAGATGTCCCGCCTTGAATCACACACTTAAACACACAGAAGTCACTCAAACACGGACTGAAGGCAAGGAGCTTTTTTCTCTGAGAGCTTTTCTGGTTTTAGATGAAAACTGGACACATAGAAAACAACTCGCAGTTATAAGATGATATTTGTATGGAGCAAGTAAAGCAGCTCACATCCATAGCAAATAATCCCCGACCCAATAAACATTTGGAAGCAGGGAATGAAAGTAGTAGACGCTTTAAAAGTCGTAAACAGGACTGGGTTTTCGAAGTTGAGGACTTTCCACCTCTCTTCTTCACAGCCAGTACAGTCCAGTTGACGACTTTGAAAACCTCTACTGCAAATGGTAAACTCCAGGATGACAAGTTTGTGTCGAGCCAACACAAACTCAAGCACTGAATTACTTTGGGTTTATTGGACAACAACAAAATACCGCAAACGTGCTATTGTGTTAATAAAGATTATTTCATTTAGTCTTTTTGCTACCAATGTCCCAGAATTATGCATCCAAAAAGCCATTGTCTAGAGCAGTGGTTCTCAACTGGTGGGTCGGGACCCAAAAGTGGGTCATGGAACCGTTTTCAGTGGGTTGCGAGCCTTTCCCTGAAAACATTTCTGTACAAAGGAAGTATAGAATCACTTGAGTGTGTTAAAATGCCTGTTATAGAGTTGTTTTTATCATAATTTCAGCTTCTTTGGCTTATTTAAAGGAACAGGCCACCGTTTTTCCATACTGAGATAATGTTCTTACCTGAGCTTAGATGAGTTGATGCGTACCTGTCTGGTCTTTGTGCGTGCGCCCAGTCACACAAAAAGACCAAAGATGTTGTTAGTATTTAGCCTCTCCTCTTCTCTACGGACCCAAATGGGGGTCAAGTTAGAAGCGACCAAGCTCTTCCACGTTTTCCCTATTTAAATATGGTTACGTGAGTAGTTACACGATCCAAGTATAGTTACACAAAATTAAACAAATTTCTAAGAAAATAACACCTTAGGAGCACTTGAAGTTGAAGTTGAAGATATTACTGCGCGGAAGTCAAAATGCTCCTGAGGTGTTATTACGCCTTACAATATAGTATCCCTTTTTAATTGAAAATTAACATGTTTAATTTTGTGTAACTATACTTGGATCGTGTAACTCCTCACGTAACCGTATTTAAATAGGAAAAACGAGGAAGAGCTTGGTCGCTTCTAACTTCATCGTGTTTGGCCCCATAGAGGAGAAGAGGAGAGGCTAAATGCTAACAACATCTTTGGTCTTTTTGTGTGACTGAGCGCACACACAAAGACCCAGACAGGTACGCATCTACTCGTCTAAGGTCAGGTAAGAACATATCTCAGTATGGAAAAAACGGTGGCCTGTTCCTTTAATTCTTATTCAACACTATATTTTACAAGTCTAAGTCGTATGGGTCGTGCCTTGTCATCCTAGGGACATATTATGGGTCCCGACACCATACCAGTTGAGCTTATATTGGCTTCTGACTTTTTTTTTTATTACCTGGAGTTAGTTACCTCTTTTTCCTTATGTTTCTACGTGCTAACCATGGATAGACTAATGCGTCACTCAAACCTGACCACCTCACTCACTGCATCACTACAGAGCTTGTCCTCTGTTCCCACCAATTGTCAGCTACGGGACGTCCAGCCCGAGGTCCAGTGAAGCGGAGGGCTGTTTTGACAAAGCCAGAGCCAAAGCAGGGCCAGTGTGGACGGGACAATGCTCGGATTAAACAGGTTAAAGGCGTCCAGCTGCATTCGGGACAGGGCTGTTGTTTTACTATAGCAACAGGTGCTCTGAGTGATCCGTTTTAACTCTCCCATTCACCACCACTTCGGTGAGCACAGCGGTCAGGGGTCAACCACAGTTCATGGAGAAATATGTGGCTGAGAGTGATGTTGGATTACCATTTTCCAATAAGTATGTCACACGCGCTAATATTTTGTTTAGCTTGAGCAGCACGCATTCGCCGTGGCATTGTTTCAATAAGCTTCTGCAATGTCAAAAGATCCAGAGTTGCGTTCAGTTTTCACCAAGATCTTGTGTGGATGATGGGAGAGTGTGACCGCCTTCTCCAGCACATCCCAAAGATTCTCAGTGGGATCAAGATCTGAACTCTGTGGTGGCCAATCCATGTGTGATGTCTCCTGCTCCCTGGACCAGCCCAATGAATCCTGGCATCGACATCTTGAAATATGCCCATGCCATCAGGGAAGAAGAAATCCATTGATGAAATAACTGTTCAGGATGTTCAGCTGATCTCATTCTCTGGGCACATAGTGTTGCTGAACCAGACCTGACCAACTGCAGTAACCTCGATTCTTAACAGTTAAAGAGGGGGGTGTTATGCTTTTGTCAATCACATAGCACCAGTCTATAGCATACTACAATGATGACGTAACCTTCTGTTGGTCTGTATATGCAGTAAATTAAAATAACTGCCTTGAATAAAATTGCTCTCTCAAAATGGCTGTACTGAACGTCTTGAAATAGGCCTCTGTCTCTTTAAGAAGCTTTCCGACACGCCCCCTTCAGCACACTGCTGTGGCATCTAAACAACACACTGTGCGGGAGGGGGCTCTGCTGAGCTGAGGAGCAGTGGTTGGTGGCTTGGCTGGTGACGAAAGGTCCAGAGGCGTCTCCAGGAGGTGGGGGCGTTCCTAGGAGGTCTGAGGCATAGCTACACCTAAAATGGCTGCCGTCTAAGTTTTTACTGATTACTCAAAAATATATGAATGAGCCAAGGCAACACTCCAGGCATGTGTTTAATGAGGGAATGACATAATAACATGATATAAAGCTTGAAAAAGTCGATTTCACATAATACCCCCACTTTAACTTAAATCCAGGTGCCAACTGTTTTTTTTTTTTGGTCAAGGATTGTAGTATCATGTTACATAACTGTGAATCCTGAGGTGCGTCTTTCCAACTGAGATATGTTCTTATACCTGAGCTTAGACGAGTAGATGCGTACTGGTCTGGTCTTTGTGCGAGCGCTCAGTCATGCAAAAAGACCAAAGATGTTGTTAGCAATTACCCTCTCCTCCCTATGGGGCCAAACGGGGGTGAAGTTAGAAGAGACCAAGTTCTTCCACGTTTTCCCTATTTAAATACGGTTAGAGCTTGGTCGCGTCTAACTTCACCCCTGTTTGGCTCCATAGGAATATACTGGGAGAGGCTAAATGCTAACAACATCTCTTTGGTCTTTTTGTGTGACTGAGGGCAAGCACAAAGACCAGACAGGTACGCATCAACTCGTCTAAGCTCAGGTAAGAACATATCTCAGTTGGAAAATTGGTGGCCTGTTCTTAATCTGTACTAAACATAAATCAGACTTATTCAACAGTTATTCAATACTTCAGATATTTTAGCAAATACTTGTTTACTTGAAGGATTGCTAAGCTACTCTGTGCACCTCTTCCTAATTCAACTTGTCATTCTTGTCACTGGCCTCATTAGTGAGATCTAAGCACATCGTAAATAGCGTAAATGCTTAGTTGTTAACTCTGAACATCTGTGCATGAGGTGGCACAGTGACTGCAAATGCTTAGCCGTAAATCACATAAATCAGATGCCACTCATTACGTAACTCGGCACCTTTTTCCGAAGTCGCTGAAACGGAGAACGTCTTCTGTCTGGTCCTGAAGCGCTGATGTTAATGATCGTGACCTGAGGCCCTCACCTCACGCTCCAAGAATTTCTCGGAGGGCCTCAATAAAGAAGCAAATCACAAACCAGAAGTGGTGCTCATTTTTCACACTTGCCTCCAAAGTTGAGTCAGTGTAGGACTTATAGAGTAGTTTTATAGTTTTTGTTACTTTAACATAAAAAAAAAAGGGCTCATAAATTATCTCAAAGTGACAGATGTGGAAAACCCGCTGGAAGAGAAGTGGCTTGTATTTGAGTATGAAAAATATTAAAGTATTTTCCGTAGCTACAGACTTTCTGGAGTACATTTCTGCCCAGTCTACCATGTTTACTTTGTCGACATTTTAAAAGGTTGCAGTTTTGTCTAATTCTAGGTATCCACTGGTTCAGCATACCAGAGCGGCTACATCGCGCCATGCTTTTCACTAGGAGCCAAACCTAGTCTGGGCTTTTAACATTCTGAGATATTCTGGGGCGGATCTAGCGTCTTCGGGTCACTAGGTTTAGCTTCCATCTCCCAAAATGTTTACGAGGAGCGGAGGAAGGAGACTGGACCAGATGTGGCCCGTCAGATGATCTTAGGTGACACAGCTGGGTCTATCTGAACAGCAAGATAAAGGTGTGATGATAAAGGAATATCGGGGTCTATAAAGCATTACTTTACTTTATACAGGTGTAGCTTTGTTTCATTTTAAGCCAGTTTTTTGTAGGGGAAGCACTCAAAGAAAACCTACACAGATATCGGGGGAAACAACAAACAAATTCCACAGCCTGAAAATCAAACTTAGGGCCTTGTTGTTATGAGGAGAGAGCATCAACCATTACAATTTCTACTCAGACGTCTTAGGGCTTTGTACTTTCAGCTCATAAGCCAAATTGTTGCAGTAAATCCAAAAGTAACCAGCTCTTGACACATTGCGGATTGTAAACTTTGTGCAATACGTTTGGGAGATTTGTGCACAAATCCATCTGAGCACAAAAGTATTCCTTAAGTACATCGAAGGAAAGTTGGAAAAGAAGGGGATCTGTGGCAGAATTAGTTATAAGTCCTTTGTTTAATGGGACATAAGTTGGCGTGTTTTGGTTGCATTTCAGGGCATTTAACAATTCACGACCGAAACGCAGCATATGTCCCATTAAATAAAGGACTTTTAATTAATTGCTTCTGATCCCTTCCTTTTTTCAAGTTCTATAAACTCCAGTCGATCCTGAAGGGCACCCAGTTTGGACTTACATTTTCTTCCCCGCTGAAACGCTCACCTTCCCTACTTGTTAACATACTGTAGGAGGAAACATTTACTGTAGCCAAAACAAGTGCCTGTGTCCATGGCAACACTCGTCTGACTAGCGTTGCTTCTGTGTGCAGAGGGACGTGGTGGTACTCACGGGGGTTGGACTGGGACGGGACGGGGCTCCTGTCGGGCGCTGAGGGCTGGACTCCGTTAAAAGCTGTTTGTCACAATGAGAAACAGACAGAAAAAGGTGAGAGGGGAAAGTAAAAAAAAAAAAACTAGAGCAGTAAAGAAGACATTATGGCTATGCGCAAATGCCTCGCAGCTGTTTAACATACGGCGAAGTCAAAGCGTTTCTCCTAAAGCCTGCATCGAAAAACATCTGTAAAAGAGATGCGGCTTTTTTTTACGAGGCTTGCGTCATTTGTGCATTATCTTTTGATGAAAATTGATACAGAAAAGACAGTGGTTATGTCACAAAGAGCGTCTGCAGACATGCTTGATGAGAGTGGATTAGCAGCGACCCAAAGGTGAATCTTTTTAGGCGCTTAAAGAGTATGGACTCCGTGGTTGAATCCATAGTGTCATCTCTCATTCAGGCTCTACAGAAGATTTCCCTTGACCTGTTTCCGGTTTCCTAGTGTGTGTGAGTGTGTTCAAGCTTTGTGGAGGCCTCAGTGCGAAGTGCTATTTGGGGTTAAACCATGAAGTATTGCTTAAGGTACTTTATTGTCCCCATAGGGATGTTTGACCTTGGCATTTGACCCATCCTTCTATGCCACGGGGGAAACCTGTTGGTGCAGCGACTAAAGGCTAGTCTCCTGGGGTTAAGTAAAGTTTGGTCAAGACTTCCTCGAGGTTTTGGCCTACAGTGCGTGTTTCTTAAAGTTGATGGGCAGCGGAACTTGCTGTAGTGAACATTGGGCCCACTGCATGTGCGTATTCGACGTACATACAACTGGAACCTTCTCCGTGTGTCATTGTGCATGTGGGTTTGAGGAGGCTGACCTGGCCCCACTGGAGAGGACGGCTGTCTCCTGATTGCTGTGCCGCTCTCTTGTCTACGGAGGCCTGCAAGAGCCAAAATGAGTGGCATGTTACTCAGTGCTGTCCCTGTGGGGGTGCAGTGACAGGGCTCACGTCTGTGCAGCAAATGCAAAGAGAGGAACGGACCACAGCCGAAATGAGCCTGTCTCTGTGGAGTTTTTTGATTGATTGATTGATTGATTGATTTTTTATTTCGAGCTACACAACACAGGCACAAAAGCCAGAAAAGATATAAAAAAAGAAAACATAAATAACATTCTAGCTCGAAAAGGAGTGGGAAGAAGACAAGCTTATTGACTCCCACCCCTGTTCATATACTTAAATGATAATGTGGTTGCAACAATAACACTGTTTAGTTCTTATGGAGTTTCATTGGATCATAATGTAATCACATCAAAAACAACAGACAAGCTAGACTTTCTGGTCAAGTAATGGTACTACTTAAAGGCTCTATACCTGAAAGAGGAAGCCACTCAATGAAAATGTCAGTTGTGGTCCAAACTCATCCCAAACTTTCCCAACATATTTGTAGCATCCCAATTCTTCACAGGGATGAGTTTATAGGGACATTTAACAACTTGCAGGGTCACTTTCACAGAAATGCCAGAAAACCAGCTAGTTCATAAAAATGATGCTTTAAAGGGAATGCACAGAGTTTATAAATGGAGGACAAAACAAATTCCGCTCCTCTACTTGAAGAAATCAGGTATAGTGCCTTTAAGGATGCATGATTAATAACTGAATTGAAATTTGAATGGTTGCATTAGCAGGAGTGAATTTAGGTTGCACCATATCCTTGCAATGTCCCATCTCCATTGGGTCTTATTGGCTCCAACCCTGCAGATTAGGCCTCTACTTCTTATGTTATCTTAGCAGTTCATAATTCAAGCTCCAGGACATGTTTAAAATTGCAGAGATAACTCATATATTTAATAATCATCACACTTGGCTATTCATTCAAAATTGTGCAGCCCTTGTAATACTGATGTCAACAAACAGTAAATTTATCATATATGCATCAGGAAAACCTTGAAGTTTGGCAGTTTCAATAATAGGCATTAGTAACTGTTGAAATACACATGCAAACGACGTACATTATTCACAGACAAATTAAATTCACTCAATAGAAACGCAGAAATAACGTCTTACAGGTACTCAAACAAAAGGTTTACGATGACGTACAGACAAAGCGAGAAACAATCCCACATCAAAATTAGAAACATTTTGCATTCAGACTCGACGGAAGCGGCTTCGTCACACACGTTAAACAATATGCACAGATGTCATGCAGACGACGTACAAAGCAAAGTAGAGTTTCAAACAGCTTTATGTAACTTTTACCTGCGCTGATCCTCTGTGGGAAGCGGTTGGGATAGGCTCCTCCTCTGAAGACTTTAGGGAAATGCTGCATTTAGTCAAAACTCTGGTCAGAGAGTAAAGAACGTTCTTCCAGTGACAGAGGGGACTTACCTTGAACAGGAGTCTTCCCTGCTCCGCTCTGGGACTGTCCTGTTCCAGTGTGCACAACAACACAATGTGGGCAATTTTAGCATGTCCTATACTGGCAGTGTCATGATTTACTGCCCTACAAAAAATTGGTGTGAATAACGCAGTCTTTTATAATACCACTGTGGTTTAACGCAGAAAGTCTGGGTCTAAACAAGAAGACACAACAAATTGCACAATCATTGAAGTTTTCCATCTGACTGAGATTGACACAAACTCGGCCTAAAGCAAAAAATAATAATAATAATTTGACGTTTTTTCAAGAAGCTTTTTTAATTTGGTTAAAGACGAACTGGAGAAAATGTTGTGGTTAAGGCGAAGGTTAAGAGGTTAATGTGCAAAAGATCAGTGTTTAGTTTAGATTCCCAGGTTTAGTCCCATTTTAGCCTTGTTTTTGTCTTGAATTAGCACTTTTTTAAAGAGGGGGTATTATGCTTTTTCAATCACATAGCACCAGTCTATAGCATACTACAATGATGACGTAACCTTCTGTTGGTCTGTATATGCAGTAAATTAAAATAACTGCCTTGAATAAAATTGCTCTCTCAAAATGGCTGTACTGAACGTCTTGAAATAGGCCTCTGTCTCTTTAAGAAGCTTTCCGACACGCCCCCTTCAGCACACTGCTGTGGCATCTAAACAACACTACTGTGCGGGGAGGGGGCTCTGCTGAGCTGAGGAGCAGTGGTTGGTGGCTTGGCTGGTGACGAAAGGTCCAGAGGCGTCTCCAGGAGGTGGGGGCGTTCCTAGGAGGACTGAGGCATAGCTACACCTAAAATGGCTGCCGTCTAAGTTTTTACTGATTACTCAAAAATATGTGAATGAGCCAAGGCAACACTCCAGGCATGTGTTTAATGAGGGAATGACATAATAACATGATATAAAGCTTGAAAAAGTCGATTTTACATAATACCCCCCTTTAAGTCTTGTTATGACTCAATTTTGCAATAATATCATTGTTGTAGAAATGAATTAAGAAAATACATCATAAAACAGTGAATTTGAAGTTTATTGTAGAAAGTGCTTCTCACTTAACACTATGTATACTTTAGTTTAACCACTGTTTTTAAGCTAAGTCTTTAATTTCTACTAACATGGCTAATCACTGCCTCTGCTGCTACCTCTAAACTTCGATATGCCTAAATAAGGTATCCAAGAAAGTACCATATTCTTCACTGTGATGAAGACAATCGCCAATTTGACGTTTTGCCACTGTGCCGACGTGGGCTAAAATGACTTAAAAACCCTTGTTATGTAAGAAGAGATCATCACTTTTACTGTCGAGGCTTTTATGAGAGAAATGTCAACTGTAATCGTCGTGTGTCAAAGAGAATTGGAGAGCGCGTCAGTTTAATGATCCACTTCACGTCACTGCAGTCTGTAACATCTGCACTTGGCTTTGATTCGGTTCAACTTATGATATATTGTGATGATATGGTCTTTGTAAGGCAGTAAAGGGGATGTCTTTGTCATAGGGCTGATAAGGAGACATGCCGATGATAACCAGCAAGACATGCAGACTTTACTGTAAAGATTTTGGTTGACCAGGCAAACGATTGGACCCACATCTTGCCAAAAGGTATGAACGATGCAGTCATTATACCACCATGCAACTCCCTGAAGAGAGTCATTCACTGATCTGGCATAACATTATGAGCATCTGCGTCTTTTCAGAAATCTATAAAACAAATAACTTTCTTCAGCATCTTGAACTTAGCTTTACAAGTCTGTATGATTGGACCCGACAGACTTCACTTCCACTTTGTGATACCTGATGTTTGACAGATACTAACCACTGGAGACAAGGAACAAGGTGCATGTCCAGGATTTATTTTTTTACTGAGGTTGCCAACTGGGGGCAATTAGTTGAGTTCAGCACAATTTTCTCCAGTACCTATGTTCTCCGGTGCCGCTGTTCCCCGGGAGCATCGGGGGAGGGGCTTAGGGATAGGATTAGGATACGATTTGGGTTCGGGATCGTAGGCGGAAGGACAAGGAGAAGGAGGAAAGAGTGAAGGACAAGGAAGAAGTGCCTCTGTTTCCTTGTCCTTTAAAAGGGGTCAGCCCTATGTTCCCCGGTACCTATGTTCCCCCACTTCTATTGATTAAGATTAGGCACCAGCCCACTATCCTTAAGGTTAGTGGCTAGGGCAGGGTCAGGGTTAAGCTTCTTGATATATGTATGACATTTCACACTCATGACTTGTGATTGGTTGAAGTACCAACTCACCTATGGAAAAAAAAAATCGCACCCGGGGAACATAGGTATGCACCCCTTTAAAAAGGGGACCATCAAAACCGGGTAGCATCGGTACCAAGGAACATACTGTAAGTCCTACACACCCCCTTATTATGTCAGGGTATTTAAGCTAACCTCATATTGAGAATTGGGCACGTACATTTCAGCATGCTGTTATACTTGTGTACCAAAGGAGCCCCTTTTTCCGAGATGGTCATGTGCTTTTAATGTCGGAAAGTAGGGGTTTCGATGTCACCAAATGAACGATTTTGATTAGAGTTTAACTGAGTTAGTCATTATGAATTTGGTGTTAGCGTCTCGAAAGTAAAACTTTGATTTGTTGATCACGTACATTTTCTTTTTGTTTGCATCATGTCAAGCATTTCTCTGGGAGTTATGTTACACCATGGACAACGACAGCTTACAGTAAACTAAAGAAAATGCAGTCAGATGTGGAAGTCGGCTTGATTGTTTTGTTCCGCAGTTGAGTGAGCGTTCATGCACATTCTCCAACTGAGGAAAACGTTATCCTCAGTGGCTGAGAACCACATAAATTATGGCCAATACAGTAAATCTTATAAGAACATTAATTTAACTTGTAGGGTACCACGTCCTACTACCCCACTCATACCGTACTCACCACATCATCAATAAACACCACATTTCTGAAATCCCCACACTTGGTCATAATAACACCTCAACTTTATTGCCCTACGCCTGACAGCGTCATAATGTTATGCCGAGTTTTACCGTTTAGAGTTGCTCCCATAATCCAAGCAGGCATTTTTGTCACACCACCACCATTTTCGCACCGTAGCATGCCCCCATTACCCCAAGATGTAAACCATGCTTGACCCCTGCCTGTCCGGGGTTACACTTACTTGAACTCGCTGCTGCCACGGAGGCGAGGTACGGGTGACTGCTGCCTGTATGGGACGAGACAGAGACAAGGCGATGCGGAGACGCCGAAAGATAAAGTTACACAAATGAAAGGCAAGGGGAACCGTCTGGCCCCCGTCCCATCTCATTTACACACATACCTCCAGATACTGCGCCATTGTCTACCCGCTGTGGCCCTCTTTTATCCAAATGGAGAAGATGCTTTGGGATCTGATAATATTTTCATTTTAATTACGGCGATGAAAGCTCCACTGATCACATGCACAGCAGGCACCAGCTTCTTCTAAACGCGCTGCAATTTGTTTTAATCAGAGGTTGGTGGTAATCAGTTACGTTTACTTGAGTACCTTTTGATGAAATTATTGGGAAAAGTAGTTAAATAACTCCATAATTTATACTTTATACTGAGTAATAAGGTTTTGAAGTAACAGTACTCTTACGTAAGCTATATCGCACCGATCCGATACTGAAAAAAATACAATATCGGGTATCGGCTACAATTATTCGATACTAAACCGATACCAGTTTTGGCTCTCAATGCCTTAAAAACACAACTTTCTTTCTTTTCCTTTTTTTACCACTGAAATCTAAGTGAATATGGGCATCCTGTATATCATTTTAAGGCTCGGAACCTGGAGAATTCAGTCGCTGAGTTAGTTTTAACCTCCGCAAATGTATTTTTGATCACCACGCAAAATGCTGCGGTTAGCATCAGTATGCTAAAGCTACCGGGAGCATGCTAATGCTAACGACAACTAATCAGATTTCCCCAGTGCTTAATTTTTAAATTAGTAGTTTCAGGAACACTTTTGGTCTGATGTGATGGATTCGGGGAACAGACCAAAACATTTTCCGGAACACTCTCATTAAACACCATTATATCATATCAAATCTTTGCCGGATCCTCCTAAATATTTCCCGGATCAAATTAAGCACTGGATTTCCCCCATGATTTTTGTTTTATTTGTTGAATTATGTCATCAAACATCTTTTTGTTTTGCTCAAACAGTTCCTCTGTATCCAATTTTTTTTATTTTTTTTATTACTATTTTTTTATTACTTTCTAGTGAATATTCAGGCTTGTGTCTACCCATCGTTGGTTGCCTTTGTGACAGTTAAATTACCATCAGCAATCAGTGGTTTTCATCGCACACTTTCAGCAAAATGAAAGTCTTAGATCGAGAGGACCTAATAGAGCGCGATGTCCAGAGATTATTCTTCACATGCACTTGAAGGATAAAGGCATTTTTGGTAATGCGCCCAAATGGGAACTATTCGGGCGTGAGCACATAATTCTCTGTTTGAGGTTCATCTGTCATCATTTAGACTCTACACAAGGCATTTCTGAAGCCTTAAACAGGAAGCATGTGCTGAAAACACTCTCCACATGTTTTATCATACAGAACAGATCCGCAAAACATTGTTCGGCTGCACCGGGCACAGGCTGGTTTGGACGTACAGTTAATCTAATGCATCTGTATTAACACATTTCTCAGATGATCGTAGCTGAGAAATATGTGCACTCCTTTATGTTGCTGTGTAAAAACTCTGTTGAAAGCTCTGTGAAATAATAAACTGGATTAAGTTTGTAGAAACTACGGCTCTGATGCAGTCTCCATGTCTCCTTTATCTATCATATGTCATATCTCGCAAAGTTGATAAGGAATCCAGACCCGTGTTTACTGTCCATGTGTCATAATAGACCTGGATCCTCTCCCAAAGGCTGACCTGGCGATGCTCTCAGCCTTGGCGCATTACTGACCTTTCTTATACTTTCTTTGAGAGAATAAAGATAACATTTATACCCATGGTTTGCACGAAATCTGTCTGTAACTTCGGAGCTCTCCATGCCTTTCCAATAGCTGCTCAAAGACTTTCTACATCCCTACATTAATTTATCAAATGTGATTACACACACATATACACATATCCCATATGAAAGCATTCACTTAACATTTTGGATTACACTATTGCGAGGAATAATATCTTTGTAGTGGTCAATAAAAGAGTGGATTTGTATGAGGATTAATTAACCCATTTAAATCACATATTTGGCTGCCTTTTATCGACATCTCCATGGAGACGAGCTGCAAAGTTACAGTTCGGTCTTAAAGAGCTGAGCCGCTCACAGCAAAGACACATCTTCGTTTGATCATTTTTGAGGCATTTTTCAACATTAGAAATATGTATAATAAAATAAATGCTTATTTTCTATTTATTGTGTGGTGTGGCTTTAAATTGGCAGGAATTTAACTCAGATGCTTTCTTTGTGTTAAATATCATTTGGCTATGACAGTTCGGGGTATACAGCACCTAAGTCCCACAGTTTTCTCACAATATTTGTAGATTTCCTTCATTTTATTGCTTCAAAGTGTCCTTTCAGACTTAAACAGTCTTTATTAATCCACAAGGGAAATTGTGTAATGAGGGAAATTGGCTAAATGATGCAAGTTTATCTCCATCAGATCTTATATATATATGTGAGTATCAGTGGTCCAGGCCAGGGATGCTCTTTGGACATGGCACTTCTCACCACAAAGATTATTCATGTGTTACTTGATTATACCTGCTGCCATCTTGAAAAAGAGGACATTCTAGGCACACTTTGAACATTCCACCCGAAATAGCCAATACAAAATCATCAAATGTAATTATCCTCTGATGTTATCATCCTGTACATATGCAGTATATAAACTAGAACTAGTGAATAAAAAACACAAATAAATAAATAGATTACATAGCAGGCAGTGAGTCCATGCTCATCGCTGTGTTTTTGTCTTCAAGCTAACGGCTAACACTAAATGAAAATTAAAATAATAACACGATTTTGAACGAGCCTGCTCAGAAAAAAAATGTGTTGATTCATTGTTGTGGTGTTGTTTCCTGCAGTCAAGTATTTACATCCAACATAATGTTTTTAACATGTAGCCAGTGACTTCCCATCAGTTACTCAATGTCTATGATGTTTTCTTGAAGTATTTGTTGATCTGTCAGACATTGCTAATCCTTATTGGGAAAATAATGAGAGACAGGAAAGACTGCGACCTCTGGAGATCGCACTCGGAAGTCACGTGTCACTCTTGTGTATCAAACCTTCAGCTCTCCTTATTGTAGCTCACCTGCGTCTCTGACTTTGTGCACAGCGGCCCGGGCCTTGGCGGTGGTGGTTGTAGTTGTGGGGGTACGGGGGTGGTCGTGGGGGCTTCTGTGGTCATTTGGGTCGTCGTCGGCTCCGGTGTTGTGGTGGTGGTGGTGGTGGTGGGCAGAGGGGTCGAAACCACTTGGGACTTGGCCTCTTTCTGACCTGAAAATGAAAGTTTTGAGATAGACCTGTATGAGGAGTGTCGCTATCGCGCTGGCGTAATGCATTCCTGTCATTCTCCAGTAAACGGCACGGCGCTGACTCCTCATTTAACCTCCGGTGAACTCCAACATGCTCAGACCAATATCCCACATCAAAAACGTTCATTTGCGGCAGGTATGTGGCCGGAAAAGACGACGGGTGTCCTGGTAGGAGCTGTAGCTTTGCGTAAAACTGGGGAGGAAATCAAGGTTGCCTCTAAACAAATCACCTCATAATACTTCCCACTCCATTCCCATCGCATTACCATCAATATCCAAGTCCCAAAGTGGGTAGTGCGCTCTCAAAGGACATTTCTTCCTGCCGGGGTAAAAGTTAATCTACAGTAAACACTTTTAAATCCATTTTAATAATGCTCTCATGGCCGCAATTAGCAGGTTAGCGTCAGGTAATTACACACAGTGGTCCACAAAAGCAAGAAGAAAACAATGATTTTATGAAAGGCTCTTACTTGGCTTCACATAGGTCGGTCTTGAAGGAATGTAATCCAGTGTAGAGGGATAAATAACTCCCTTCTTGGGTTTTCCAACTGAAAATAAGAAATGACGATTGATTTGGGATTTTGATACATTTGGTGATTACCGTTACTCAATGTTTATATTGTGTATTTCACCATGAACAGCAAAAGACTCTCTCCACTTGGGCAGGGACAGGGACCTCACGCCGTTTGAGTTGGTGCCTTTGTAAATGTTCTGTCCCGCCATTTTCTTCACAATCACCTTCCCTCCTGCGTTCGTGATGACCCCACTGGCAACGAAAGACAGTCAATATTAGCAACTGTTTTTGGTTATTGGAAAGATGTTATTGTCACAGCAACTATAGGGCCTTTGTCTTTGCTTGGACAATGATCAAAGCTATAATTCATATTTTCCAGTATAGATCTTGGGGAAAGGCTACACTCGGCAATTGGAAAGTGTTTTGTGAGAACGCCACTTGTGGAAACATTTACAGAATCCAATATGCAATTCTCTTTTTAAAGTGGACATATCAGGTATAATTGACGTTTAAAAACATTCTTTTGGTACCTCAACATTGACATTTTACATTCTAAGTCACTGGCACCGTGATGAACACTAAAGATTCAGTTTTAAAGAACTGGAGGACTTTTTGTGTTCCTTATATGACCCAAAAATTAAAATATCCAATAACCAGCAGATGAATCCACCAAAGAGAGCAGGTGTTTTCATTTATACTGTAATATTAAAATTTTTGGTTTCTGTTTGTTTATTGTTTATATATTGTATATTTTTAATTCATATCATCTTATTCTAATACACAGCTTGGCCGCCTGGATTATCTGATTTTACTGCAGTTGGTCAGGTCTAGGTTCAGCAACACTATGTGTCCAAGAACGAGATCAGCTGACATGAACATCCTGCATGACCAGGTCATTACAATCAATGGACTTAATTAATTTATTGGTTTATTATTATTGGGGCCGCACGGTAGTACAGCGGTTAGCGCTCGTGCTTCACAGCTAGAAGGTCCCAGGTTCGATTCCCTCCAGGACGGGTCCTTTGGAGTTTGCATGTTCTCCCCGTGTCTGCATCGGGTACTCCGGTTTCCCCTACCACTAAAAACATGTACAATAGGCCAGGATGAGGGTGCGTACGGGGGACGACGGATGGAAATTAGCCCAAGACTACAATCCGGTGTGGCTTGTTTACATGCATGAGACCCATGTATGTTCATTAACATGCACTGTCCCAATAGTGTTGCCACCTGTCCCGGTTTTACCTGATTGTCCTTCTTTTTAATGGTCTGTCCCGGGGAAATAAAATATTCTCCGGGACACTACTACAGCGCAGTCCTCCACCGTCTCTCTCTCTTCTCCGCTGATCGCCCCACACAGAGCAGCTCCCTGCTCTGATTGGCCAGAGCTCAAAGAGAGCGAGGCTGACATTGGCTGTTCTGGCGCACGTCCCCGCCTCCTCCCCTCGCTCTTTGGCCGTGCGCACGTGCGTCCGCTTCTATGACTCAGCGTGGCTCTGTTTGTTTTTACCGCGGGGAAAGAGAGACTGTACTATCGAAAACGCGAGGAGACGGTCTTACAAACACTAGGACACATATGCGTCAGTAATCAGGCACAGAACATATATGGAGGAGTTTACAGGAGCTAGCTCTCCCCACGTGAGTAACATTAGCATCTCAATATAACAACGCATTTTCACCTCATTCTACAGTATGTATTTTTGAATTAATCTGTGCAATGATATTCTTGTTAGAGATAAACAATTTAGAGCAGTTGAATGAAGAGTGAAGTTTCTAATACTTCACTCTTGTACTTGTAATTGAGTAAAATGTCAGCCATGTAATTGTACTTTTACGTAAGTACAAATTTTCTGTCCTCTTTCCACCACTGGACATTAACCACAAAGTAAATACTTAAAGCAAAACCAATATAGCTCCATCACAAGGTTATGTCCAATTTCGCTTTAGAAGGGTCATTTTTGTCTTGGGTTAGGTGTGAAGGGCACCACTGCTTGTAAGCAAAATGGTTGATTGGGTTGCCGAAATGTCCAGGTTTTCTGTCAGACATAGGTGGCAACCCTATGTCCCAACCAAATAAATCAATAAATAAGATAAAAATTTGGTCGGGACAGAGCATGTTAATGAACATACATGGGTCTCATGCATGTAAACAAGCCAAACCGGATTGTAGCCTTGGGTTAATTTCCATCCGTCGTCCCGCACTCGTATTGTACATGTTTTTAGTGATAGGGTAAACCTGATGGCACGGGCATATTCCAAGATGACAATGTCGGCTTCATCGGGCTCACATTGTGAAAGAGCGGTTCAAGGAACAAAAGACAACGTTTTCACACATGGATTGGCCGCCATAGAGATCTTAACCCCATTGAGAATCTTTGGGATGTGCTGGAGAAGGCTTTGCACAGTGGCCTTACTGTCCCATCATCAATACAAGATCTTGATGAAAACTGAATACAACTCAGGATCTTTTGACATTGCAGAAGCTTATTGAAACAATGCTACAGCTGTGGTCCAACAACATATTAGAGGAAACCTTTTTTTTATTTTGGTCAAGCAGATTTCCGTAGTTTCCCTTGTGATTCAGTAAAGTCTGTCTAAGTCATCTAAGGTTACTCAAATCTGTATGAATGACGCAAAATAGTGTAACTATCCGGGAATGTTTTTGATCAGAGAGCAATGTAACATGGTTAAAACTCACAAAAATCGGTTTATCCTGATTTGTATGACTTTGCCATTATACTCCAGTCCAATAGAGGGCAATGTACCTGTGGATGGCGGCGTTGCAGATACTGGAGATGGATGCGAACACACCCGTCCCATAGACCCTCTGCTTGGTCTCTTTGCAGTGAGCGGGACACTTCACGATGAACTCAGGGAGGTTGATTTTTCCAGCTCTGACGTCGCACTCAATCGATGGCACCACTACAAAAGAAAATAAATCACAGTGTGGTGTTTTTTGCTATTTTGTTTATTTACACCGAGGCATCAGAGGTCAATATGACAGGGCTACAATGGACAGAGGCGGCGTCCCAAACACAGAGGGGAGATTAGAGGGATGTGGCGGCGCTGGATGGTACCTTGCTTTGGTTTCTTGCTCTTTGATCCGTTGGGTTTGGCCCGGCAGAGGCAGGACAGGAGCAGGGCTGCGGGACAGGGCAGAGGGTAAAGGGAAAGCCATGTTATTAAAACTTTGTTCACTGTAAACACGGAAAGAGCCAACACAGAGACCGTACAAAAGGAAAGATGAAAAGACAAACTAAAAGCATGAGTGGAATTAAGAGATTTCCATCTTCCTGTTCCTTGATTCTTTGGATTAAAAGCTCATTTATGAAGACAAGAGAAAGTGATAGAAATACTTGATGGTGTCGAATTCTTTTCCAACAGAGATAATCCTTAATTAGGTAAAAATTCAGATTAAAAAATACAGAACGTTATTTTAAAGTAGTGTTTCTCCTTTTGAGTAAATATTTTGGCTACACTCCCCTCCTCTGCTGCTATCAATGGTCTTGAATTGCACTGCAGTAACTCAAGTATAATGATTTATTTGAAAGAGTAAGTGATATTCAGACACTCACCTAAACAGAGGGCGGACAGTGGAGCTCTCATGTTGACGCTGCAGTTGGACCTAAAAACAGCAGCACAAGTCCACACTGTTATCGCTGCATCACATTAACTTTCTCCTGAGCTTTGGGAGTCGCCTTGAACTCTTTCTGAGTGACTGTCTGACAAATAAAGGCCCGGACCAAGTACAGCTCTGATGAACATGTTCCAGATCTGAAAGAGAGTGTCTCAGGTGGATTCAAATGTAGCAAAAGTCATGTTAAATATGTGCACCAGACACAGTCAAGGTTTAGCACACGTCCAAGGAAGTCCAGTGTACATGGTGAACTGCTAAGGGTAATTCAAAAGGTGTAATACGGTTGAATGTACATTTTACACTGATGTTTGTGTAGGGCTGGGCAATTAATCGAATTTTATCGAAATCGCAATCTCTACTACTTTGGTCAATCTCAATAATCGTCATGAGACTTTATAATCAACAGGTTTACAGCCATTTCTTTGGCACAAACAGTACCCAGTTTGGGAGTTTGGACGAGACAATGGAATACTTTTGCATATTAAATGAAACTGGAGGAAAGCATTTGTTTTTGTTTGAGCTAAGATTTGAATAAAAAATGTATCTAATTTTATGAATCAGCAAGATGTATTTAATTTATTATGAAAAAATTAAATTAAATTTTTTTTTCTTCAAAATCGCCCAGCCCTATGTTTGTGTAGCTCTCAGTCGCCCCAGCTTTAGGCAGAAGGAGAGAATGAGTAAACCAGGTGGGAACAGATTATAGGGATAACAAGGTGAAGCCAACTCCTACTGGAAGGATATAAAGATCAGTCAAACTGAGGAAGCTTCTCAGATGAGAGTCATTTGATCTAACTGTAAACAATGTGGTTTACAATAAATAATCTGTGGGCAAATTACATTTGCCCACAGATTGGAGACTGGCAAACTCAGCACAGCTGCACTTCACCAAAATAAACGTGCAGATATAATGGCCACTGATTAAACCCACACAGACCACAGTTTAAAACCAACATCGAGAAGCAGAAAGCACGTTTGCAGTATTGGTTTGCAAAATGCCAAAGATATTCAAGCACCACAAAGCACACCACAAAATAATTTGATTCATAGTTACAGTCTTTCACTGTCATCATCATCTCTCACAATATAATCATTTCAACATGCTGTAATCTACCAAAGACTCACCGCTTATTTAGACTTTTACTGAAACTATCATCCACAACTTCCTGAGTCATAACCAACGCTGGACAATCATTACCTCCTCCATGGAAGACACATCTACAATCTGCAGTCAAGTATTTAACGCAATAAAGTGATTAAAACAATGTGACGAGAACATTTATTTTTTGATCATACATTTTGAGTACAGAATCTGTGTCATGTTTCCTCATCTGATACCTGCAGCCTGAATGAGACTCAACACATTCACATGAACCAAAGAGACGACTTTGCTCTGTCAAATTACTATTGTTCAAAGTCAGTGACCACATCTCAGTTTGACGTGTTTACAGTGGACAGATCTTACTGCCTCAGCCTCACATTCACCATTCACTCATGAAAAGCATAAATCACCTCGATAAGCCCAACAGAAGTGGGTCAGAGTGCCGTCTCCACCTGCTGTGCCGTAGGAACGACAGCTTTGATGATAAATGGCACACGCGGCATGAGGACATTTGTGTGTTTTGGAAACTCAGTGCCACAGGGAGTGCTGCAGGATCTACCTCCCACATGAATGTAGTCTCATGTGTCACTGCTGCACGCCCACAACTGAAGAATGGCTTTGGGAAGTACAAATACATCGGAAAACACATAAAATGCCTGTATTGACAAGTATTTATTACTTACGATTGCAACAATATAATGTGATTGAAATCCTTAATGAAAGAGTGGAAAGTGGAAATTATTATTTTACATCATCTTATTTCCAAACACCAGGCCTCTCCAAGCTTCCAGCAGATCTCCAGCCTTTTCCAAGTAGCTCCTCAGGCTTTTGACATTTCTGCATATGTTTGATGAGATTTTTAGATTGTTCTGAACACATTGCAAACATTTACTGTAGTTAAATATAGTAAAGTTGGAGGAGGAAATGTCATTTTTTCTTAAATATTTTGAAATAACTTTTTTATACTCACTCGATACTTTTGTCACCATCAGATTCAAATCCCGATACTCAGGGGCCGATACGTATTGTGATACAGTAAGTAATTACGATAAGTAACATGTTTACCTTACAATGTGTAAAAAGAAATCAGTCATGTGTCCAAAGTTTCTAAACCAAATGCCATTTGACATTTATTGAAGAGTTAAGATTGAAAAGTGGATGAACACAAAATGTGACACAAAATTATTTTTTGACCGCACCTTGAAATCACGTTTTAATTATTTCTGAAATCTAGAGATGTCAGAACTTGAACTTCTTAATTTTTTAATAATCTACATAATTTTGTAAATATTATGGAATTAAATAGTTTAATTATATGTGCTGTAAAGGCATAATATTGTTGGGTGTTCTAATCAGGCACTATAAAGTATGTGGTCCTGATTGGATACTGCTTGTTGGGGCAGTCCCTGAGCTTATAAAAGACCAAGCGGAAGGGGCTGTCTTCAAGCCTGATGAAGGTCAGAGTGACCGAATTGTTGCAGCAATAAAAGCTAAGAAAAGAGTGAGACAGTGTGTGGGAGCCTTTTTTCAAGTTAATTCCTCACAGCATAAAACATTCCGAGACCCTGCAATGCACAATTTAGAAGGAGAAAAACCGTGTTTGACCTGAGAGAAGCTTTAAAGGGGGGGTATTATGTAAAATCGACTTTTTCAAGCTTTATGTCATGTTATTATGTCATTCCCTCATTAAACACATGCCTGGAGTGTTGCCTTGGCTCATTCACATATTTTTGAGTAATCAGTAAAACTTAGACGGCAGCCATTTTAGGTGTAGCTATGCCTCAGTCCTCCTAGGAACGCCCCCACCTCCTGGAGACGCCTCTGGACCTTTTGAAACCAGCCAAGCCACCAACCACTGCTCCTCAGCTCAGCAGAGCCCCTCCCCGCACAGTAGTGTTGTTTAGATGCCACAGCAGTGTGCTGAAGGGGGCGTGTCGGAAAGCTTCTTAAAGAGACAGAGGCCTATTTCAAGACGTTCAGTACAGCCATTTTGAGAGAGCAATTTTATTCAAGGCAGTTATTTTAATTTACTGCATATACAGACCAACAGAAGGTTACGTCATCATTGTAGTATGCTATAGACTGGTGCTATGTGATTGAAAAAAGCATAATACCCCTCTTTAAAACATGATACTTCCTCGCTGGTTCAAAATATTAAACTTCATGTTTTTGATTGTCAGTCTGGTCATGCTTGATCATGATGACTAGGGTATCAATAACTATGTGAGGAACTTAATGACACTATTTCTCTGTGGAAGTCCATGGACAAAATAATGATTTGATGAACAATGAACAATGAAAGGCTCAATCTATTGACTCCCAAAGCCTTCATACTTATATGGACATTGTGTTTGGAGTAAGTATCCTTATCTCACCACAATAATAGAGAATCTTGATCTACTTAACTGACTTTAATGAGCAAAACAATCACACTCAACAAATATAAAACTTAATAAAGCTGATTCAAGATGTGCACAATAATGTATCATTGTAGTAGCTTGCTGATTTACCAATGGCTCGTGTTGTTACCGACTGTAAGCAAACCACACACAATAATAGATCATAAAGCCTTGTTTTATTTGACGACTTTTGGCAGGCGGCCCTGAGGACTTTCCCTGATGTTGAAGCTCATAAACACTGACAGCATTTTTCCATTGAACCTGACAGACACATCAGTGAACAATCACCGCAATTTGTCATTAGAGAGAGAAAAGGACCAGCTGAGGACAAGCCGGGGCAGATATTATGACTTTAGCAGCTTAAAGGCGGGTCCACTCAAAAACACACAGCAACGAAACAACCTGATTCATAAACGTACCATATTTAGCAAAATGTGTTGTTGATTTATTTGCCATGTTTTAAAACTAGCAAATATTTCCTACCATTGTGTTATTACTGTGCTGTAAAATAAACAATTTTTCCCATTAATCCTAAAAAAGATGAAAATAAGATGCTCGGAATAGCATTTATGGGTCATGTTACTATGCTACTTGTTACTGTTTATTCAGTGCAATACAAGCCGAGTTAAAGATATATAGACTTGCAGAATTGAATAAATCAACATCACAGTTCAATTGGCAACAGGACAGGTATGAGAATCAACTTGTAGAAGCACTAAATCAAGTGATAATTGACTAAAATAAACTTTCAAACAGCACTAAATGAAGCTCCACGAACGCTTTTCCTCCTGATCTTGTCACTTGTCTGCCTGCTGCCACTCAGTCAATCACCTCTTACATCCTTCATACAAACACGCTCCCAGCCCTCTCCTCTCGGTAGCCTAGGTTACAACCGTCCAGCCTTCCTGTGTGTCGGCCACACCAAGAACACCTTTCATTCTGCCCATTGTTGACATTCATCTGTGAATTGCTCCATTAGTCCGGTTCACTATGTTTAGATTTCCATTGCTGCGGGATTTTCGCGGAGAGTATGAAACTATATATTTTTGGAAACCTTATGGTATAAGCAATGAGAAAAACAATGCTTCCATTTGCCCTTGTCATTATTGTGCAATTATACTTTTTTCCCATTGGAGTAAATGGGACTCATCGCTGGTCATCGCTATGGTAACTCCATGAAAATATGACATGGGTTTCATTGACTTTTTTGATTGGAACGACCAAATGGAATTTTCTGCCAAATTGTATAAATTTCCGCCAAACTATGATTTTTAATCCCCATATAAATGTTATTATTGCAATTATCGCACCTTCTTTATTACATATCAGAGCAAATGGGGAAAAACATTCTCTGATTGCTCATTTAATAAAGTTTCAAAAATGTATAGTTTGATACGCTCTACAAAAATCGATATTACACAGTGAATCGGACGACATCTACGCCCGGCCTCATCTATGTGTTGATTCCATCCCTCATTGATCACTGTCCCTTAATTGGCATAACATTGAGGTTTTTCTTCCAAACTCTTTCTATCGAGAGCCACATATTGAAACGATTCACAGTGCTTGATTTGTAAATTCATCGTTTCAGGAACACGTTTAGATTGATGTGATGGATCCCTGGAGCAGGCACTGGAACACTCTCCTTAAACACCATTATATCATCTCAAAGCTGGATCCTCCGAAATAGTTCCCGGATCCTTTACCTTAAAAAACTGAAAGGTGGGGGAATTTTGGGTTTGTTCATGTCCTCGTGTACTCTACCCTTGATACATTGTGCCTGTCAAATTTAGTACAAAGTAATGTGCTATGTGTTAGAGAAATAACAATGGTGTTCGAGAGGATTGATGAAGAATAGGCAGCCGTCAGGATGTCTTATACAGGAGAAGTTTATTTACCATCATTACGGGACCCGGAGACATGAACTCGAGACATTGCGCTAAGTCCTACCATTGAAGTCTGTCTATGCTTCCACAGAAGAGGGATAAATACCGTCTAAGAGCGTCATGCTGATACGCAAGCAAACATTCAGTGGCTGGGAGTGGGCGCCTGAGCACCACAGTCAAGGCTATGACAGAGATAGTACGACTGTACAGCTTGACCCAGTATGATAATAGCGATTTAATGTTATCCTTTAACACTATGTAACATTGTGTAATAACTTGTACATATGGGCTTACAAAATGGAATAATATGTATTGTTTCGAGGTACATAATGTAATAAGACATAGACCTAACTCTAACCTTAAGCCCTAACCACAAGGGTCATGTCTTATTACTACATAGGTGCAAAGCAGACTTCATTGTACTAAGTTTTGTATCATGTATCAAAGTAGTGTAGAATAAAGTGTAACCCAAACTTCTATAGCCAATACCATAATGCGTAATGGTATTGGATGGTAAATTAACTTTTCCAACCTTAGATATCCAGAGTCCAGTCTCTCTTTTGGACTCAATGTCTCAATGGGGAACCATCACCAGCCACTCTGTTGGGGTCCATAAGCACCAAAATACCTCATTCAACTCAGTCACCACTCCGTGAGCATCCTTGTCTCTTGCTCATTTGAACTCTTCGGAGCACTGAGCATATGTAACTCTCCCTTGTTGCTGAGAAACACCACACAAACTTTCCGGACAGACAAAAATATGCAATAATCTGAGACATGTTCATTTCTATCCTCGGTGCCCCCTTCCCCGCGCAATGAAAAGCAAATGATATCCTTGGACAGACGCGGCTGGGAGTTTCCTGTACAGCGCAGATAATAGATCCTTGGAGACCTCTAGCTGCACATTCAACGACTGTGAATGCCGCGCAAACAAATAGGACAAAATGTGGCATGGCTTATCTCATGCTCTGATAGCTTTGAAGAATGCTATGGCATGCCGGGCCATTCATACACTGTCCAGTTTGCAGACATAAATCACAGACCGATACGCAGTATTTATATGAAACGTCATGGCTTCAATGCACAGGCTCGTTCTGAGGACAATAGAGCCGTGCTGTAAGGGGCCCACTGAGTAAATAGACCGTGGAAATGCATACAATTAGCTAATACAAACAAGCAAAGCCATTTTACAGCTGATGAATGACATGAAAGGAATCACTGTGGCTTCATAGAGTAGACGCAATTGATCTAAAACATTCTTTTAGGTACGTCAGCACGGATCTTTTATGTTTGTGATTTAAAAATAATGTCTATGTATAGAAAAGACAGTATGGAGAGATATACTGGGCTTTGAATTGGGTTGGTGCGCCCTCTGCAGGCAGCGGTGGGAATGGAACAATACAAAACTGTAAAACAAGCTTTACTTTCAGCTTATGGCGCGCTTGCAGATTGATGATACACACTTGGTAGAAGAGGGAGGGGGGTCATTTATCTTATATTACATCTTATTACTTAATTCATCTCCACAGAGAAATTCCTCCCGCATTTGACCCACCTCAATGCCACTGGGGCAACCTGTAGGAGCAGTGAGCAGCCAGCGCTCAGGGGCCCATCTCCAGATGAAGAACCAGGCTAATGGTCAGAAACACCTGGCTGGAGGATTTACCTGCTGGACATGTTTTTAGTGGTAGGGGAAACTGGGAGTACCCAGAGGAGACTACATGCAACTCCATACAGAAAGGTCCTGTCAGGTGGGATTCGAACCCTGGACCTTCTTGCTGTGAAGTACTTGCTGATCTACTTTTACATGTGCTACTGGTTTGTATGCGAGCAAACGCTTGAAAAATGATCACCTCCGGGCACAAAACAGGTCCAGAGATGGATGGGCTATAAAAACTTGTTTCCTCTATGACACAAGGAGGAAAAAAAGTGAACCGGATTACTCAAATTGCATGAATGAAACAAAATGTGTTTTTGACGAGGAACAACATTACAACAAGGTTCAAAGCTTTAAATAGTTCCTTTAACTATGGGCATGTCTCCGGTTTTACAGTCTAGTCCTGGTTGAGGCTTTGTTCAGTCTTGACTGATTCTTTTGTGTTTTACAAGCTGTATTGTTCTTCTCACATATTTGTCCGGGGTAATTGTTGCATTGAAAACCACGGTTAGTACATGTTATGAAAATATTTCCCGCTCTCTGCAAAAGGGTGAGCTGGCTACTCTTTGCAAACTTCAAGCCTCTCAGACGGGTCACATAGTTGTAGGTATTAAACAGTAGAGTATTACAGGATCACATTTAACACTACAATGTGGATTAACACGCTCAAAAAACAAGCCACACTGAGGAGTTAAAACATGCATACATAAAGGCTTTCGAAATTATAGAGAAAGTCAGTCAGGTTTTATCCACAGATTTTTAATTTCTGCCGGAGTATTTTAACTGTGGGGAATCTTGCAACGCATCGTAATCAGACATTTTTAATACTGCATTTTATCACAATCTGACGTATTTACATGCATGTGTCGTGTTTGTTTGCTAACGCGCGCCGTCCTCAACGCCTTCTGCGTGTAAACCATACAACATTGCTGGGTTTGCCCAAAATATCTCTTAAAATAAAGTATAACAACTTGATGTGAAGGATACGCAGCAGCTGCTGTAATGCAAACAGGATGCTCAGTGCCATTTCAAGGATGAATCATAACAGGTTTTTGGACCACACACACACACCTGCTTAACCAAGCACTACCTCCACAAAATCTGAAAACTACATAGCACTATGAGTACATGGTGTTAATCCTTGGATGAAGCTCTGTGTTTCAGCCATAGCACAAATATGGTTGCATATAAACTTGTCGCCATAATGCTTTGTGTAAAAGTTTATATATCTGCAGTTATGAGTTTTCAAGTTTTTAGTTTGATTCGTAGACTATACTTGACACTTGTTTTTCTAGAATTAGTTCAACAAAACCTTCATTTTCTCTACATTAGAATGTTTAAAGTATAGGCATGAGAATACATATTGTTCCATCTGACTTCTTGAATAGGCTACATGCCAATCCCAAACCCATAGAAACCTATCAATAACAAACTCTTTAAATGCCACAAACTGCACTAATCCCGGCCCAACTCAAGACAAGCCAAAGCGCAGTCAACTGGCCCACTGAGGCACCAGGAGCAGCTTGAGCACCTTGTTTTGCAGTTCCCTGCGTGGATGGTGTATTACGCACACACGGACCCGGTGCCAAGATGTGTTAAACCCAGCCTTCACGAGTGTAAGAACGCACTGTAAGCGCGGTTAGATGTGCCAAGTGCTGTAGCAACAAGTCAGCAAGCAACCAGCAGAAAGATCAGACGCACAGGAAAACCAACATGTCTCTACAAGGTCATCGCTGTAGCCTTTTGGGATGCTTCTAGGGCGAATTTTTTTTTTTTTTTTAAAGCAGACTGAATTACTTTAATTCTTGGCACGCGGGTGTCGGTGCAAGCCAGAACCTGCATATATAAGCAGAGCTGCTGGACATTAGTGGAGAGAGAGAGAGAGAGAGAGAGCGAGAGAGAGAGAGAGAGAGAGACCACCTGCGCTTGATAAGACTTCAAAACATTATTCACGTCAGAAAGAGCAGCCTCCACATGGGAAGGTCGGCCTTAAAGCAGGAGTTATTATTATCTGCCGGTTTAACAATGTGTGACTTTCGGTGATGCAATCATGCGTAAACTGGGAAAATAAGCCGTTTAAAGAAAGAAATACGGCTGTGCAATTTTCCGCAATCAGCAGAGAGCCCGGGCAGCTATACGCATGAATGACTGGTGAAACCTCAGAGAATAAAGAGCTTTTCAGCATTCGTTTTGAACAAATAAACAGCGCAAAACCAAACACGCGGCACTTACATGTCTCCTCTCAGTCAGCGCTGAAAATTAGGACTTTTGAAACAGTTTATAGAAGAAAACCCGTTGAATCACAACCTTAGGCTGATTGAAATTGCATACATGTGTGTTATCCCAAGTGAGCGCCCAAGACGCCGAGTACGCACGGAACGAGTGATTAGAACTTATTTATTCGCACCTTATTACCCGCTCATGACGCGGTGTTCTCAAAGTCACTTACCTCAATAATTTGTAATCCTTTAGTTGTTCAATGTAAAATCCACTTCATGTACGTCCTCTGTCAACAAGACTGCAGCGCGTCTGGTTAGGTCTCTGTGCGCGCACCGCTCCACCTGAGCTTGCATCGGACGCAGCGCTCATTAAGTTAAGGCGCGGGTCGGGGCCAGTGTCTCTCCCCCTGTTTGGTTTTTGCCCGTCCCACATGAGGTTTGGGGAGAGAGAGAGTGGGGAGAGGAGTAAAGGATGCAAGATGGACACATTATCCGCAGATACAGTAGGCGAGCATCCAGGTTTGAAAGCGTTTGAATCTCATTTTTACTAGTTTTGCTTTCACTTTAAATCGCATTTTAATCACACTGTTTTGATTAAATTGTTATTTCGATGTTGACCTATTGCTCAAGATCTGTATTCTGCTTTTGCATAACTAATACAAATACAGGATCATTTTCTATTTAAACCATTTCTGGAGCAGCTTGTTCTGCCCAAAGGGTGTCTGTACGTGTTGTTAGATTTGATTGCTGTCTTGTAGATGCATTTTCTATATGGACTCCAAATTAACAAATTTGAAAACATGTTCCAAAGATTTAGATCAATACAGTAACTATTCTAAATGAAATATAGTCTGGAAACAGGATTGAATTGTTGTTCTCCGTCTGCCCATTTCTGTTTAAATTGTGTGGTTAAATTTGCAAAGTATTTAGGAACTAATTTCACGATATGACTGACTTCCTGTTTTCCCACCTGCACCTCTCAATCTGTGCGGCAAACAAGCTGTTTGCTCTTCATTTTCTGTCCCATTGTTGCTGTATCACAATATATTTGCATTTAAAACCACTGTAAACTCTGTGTGAGATAACACTGTGATTTTGTTTATTCTAGCACACACAACTGAGTGGCTGTACGTCATTCACCATGCAGCATGCCAGAGTTCGAACGACCCGAGGGCAGCTGTAAATCAAAGTAAGTACAAATGTCCATTGCAGAATTTGGTATAATATCAAAAAGCACCTCTTTATCTTTAAGTGATTATTTGGTTATCTTGGAGTCTTAGGCAATTGGTCATTCTTGCAAAGAGCTTCTCTCGCTCAGCATATTGTGGTGCTCTTGCCTCACAAATAGAAGGTCATGGGTTTGATTCCCAGACTATGTGGACCTTTTTGGAGCATGTTCTTCTAGTTCCTGGATGCACAAAGAAAGAGCTAACACTGCTCAAGGTCTGAAGATTGGTCCCCAGGCATATTCTCGTCACTTCCTCATGGTCTGTATGGATATTTCATGTTGAAATAGTAATAATAATAATTATTATTATTATTATGATACATTTTATTTATATTGCACTTTACATTTCAAAGAACTTCAAAGTGCTACATCAGGTGAATAAAATCAGATAAAAACAAAATGACCATTGACATAGTAAAACAAAGCGAGCACAAGAGCAAAAACAAATGAGTCAAAGGCTACGTAGAAACTTAACAGACTAATAGGCCTTTTAAATCAATGTTTTCAGGAGTTTTTTAAAGGCCTCAACCCTCTGGGAGCCCTCAGGGACTCTGGCAAAGCGTTCCAGAGTCTAGGGGCAACTGCCTTAAAGACCCTATCTCCCATTGTGGAGAGCTTGGTCACGGGCTGGTGAAGAGTGTGGGTGGAAGTGGACCGTAAGCGCCTTGTGGTGGTGTGTGGGGTAACTAGCTCAGTGAGGTATGCCGGGGTTGTTCCATGGACACACTGGTATGTGAGGAGGCAGATTTTAGAGTGGATTCTGTAATGGTTGGGCAGCCACAGAAGGGGCCGGAGGACAGGGTGATGTGGTCATATTTACGCCTCCTCGTCAGGATCCTGGCTGCACAGTTCTGGATGTGCTGGAGCTTCAGCAGGCTCTTACCAGGGATACCAATAAGGAGGGCATAGCAGTAATCCAGCCTGGAGGAGACAAAGGCATGTACCAATTTCTCAGCATCTGTCTGTGAGAGGGAGGGGCGGAGTTTGGCAATGTTTCGTAGGTAATGGAAGGACACTTTGCAGAGGTGGTGGATATGGTTCTCAAATGATATGGTGGATGACTGGATTTGGTGCCGTGTGCCAATCAAGATGGCTTCAGTTTTGCTGCTAATCAACTGGAGGAAGTTGCTAGTCATCCATGCCTTTATCTCCTCCAGGCAGGCGTGGAGTGTGGACGGTGGGACTGAGGAGGATGTGGAGTCTATTTTCATGTACAGCTGCGTATCATCAGCGTAACAGTGAAAAGAGACTTGATGGTTTCTGATGACCTGGACCAGGGGGAGCATGTAGATTGTAAAAAGGACCGGCCCAAGGACTGATCCTTGAGGGACCCCACAGGTAAATGTGTGGGGCAACGATTTAGCCTCCCCCAGGGCGACATACTCCTCTCTTCCTGTGAGGTATGAGTGGAACCAATAAAGGGTATCGGTGAGGCCAACAACCGACTGGAGCCGATGGACTAGGATGTGATGGTCCACGGTGTCAAAAGCGGCCGGCAGATCCAGGTGGACCAGGAGAGATGATGAGCCCTGATCTGCAGCCATCAGCAAGTCATTTGTGACTCTCACCAAAGCCGTCTCTGTGCTGTGTGCTGACCAGAAATCTGATTGGAATTTTTTGTACAGATTATGTGTTTGAAGATGATGAAGCTGGGCTGCAACAACCTTCTCCAGGACCTTGGATAAAAATGGTAGGTTGGATATTGGTCGGTAGTTTGCAAGATTTTCAGGGTCAATGAAAAGCAAAGTACAAAAAGTGCAGTTATGGACGGCTTTTCCAGACAGGTTTTCATATCACATGTGTTATAAAGTAACTGTATGGGTGATGGTATGATGAGGCCTGAGGATGCAGAGAAGAGACAGTTGCTGTGGATGTGCTCAGGACACTTCAGTGCTTCCAGATGGAGCAGATTATCTAGCAACTCAAAACACACTATCCACAGCCACAACCTGTCAGTGGATACTCAAAGATACATCTTATTCCTCACTTAATATGTTGTTGTGAATGTCTGTCAGTGGTAGCTGCGGGCATTAGGCAGTGTACAAGCCAGGCAACAACAAAAATATGCTCAGTATATGACATCAGCTATTCTACTTTCATGCTTCAGAAATAACACATTGGCGTAGAAACCATTTAGTATCAATAAGTACGACAATTTAAAACTCTTTGAAGATGGTGGTGTCCCAAATGCCTCAAGTGAGCAGGCCTCTCACTTTAAATGACCATAAAGATGCCATTACTGGTCAGTGGCCAAAGCAGCAGCTGCCTAATCACTGGTTAAGTGAGCGAGACCCTCCCACTTTCACTTATAGGCCAATAAAACATTTATAAATGCCCGGTGCATGGCTTGATTACACGGAGAGATGCTACTCAGAACACTAAATAATGAGTTGTCCAACCTTGTCTTATACAATATCCACTGTCATATGAGAAATGCTTAGTGTAGAAGCAAAAATCATCATGGCAGTACAGCAACATGGTCCTATAGGATAAATTCTTGGACCAGGTTGGGCCTGTTTGCATGTTCTCCGACTGCCCGAGGGCTAACTCTGTGAACTTCAGTTGTATCTTTTAACCCAGTGAACAGCAGAACAAGATCCTGGCTAGAGATGTAAAGATGAGTCCTTGGGTGCAGGACTGCGGTTTACCACAGCTCCTGACAAGAACATTATGTATGGGGACAAGACGGCATTACCCAAATCTAAAAGCTTCATGGTCGGAAAGCTTACTACGTCTAGGCCAGACTGTGACACCTAATATGAAAGCTAACGCCACTTTTTTTCCTCCACGTTTTTGAAGCGATTTTGCCGTGTTTTCGTATTTATTTTTTCGTATTTGTTTTTTGTTGTGCTTTTGTCACTTTTTCATCACTTTTTCATTGTGTTTTGCTATTCAGGCATTTTTTTGTCACTTTTTTGTCACTATTTTGATGATTTATTTTCAAGAAGCTTTTAGATTTGGGTAATGCCAAACTGGAGAAAATGTGCTTGGTTAAGGCGGGGGTTAAGAGGTTAAAATATTCCAAGATGACAATGCCAGGATTCATCGATCTCACACTGTGAAATAGAGTCCAGATCTTAACCCCGTAGCGAATCTTTGGGATGTGCTGGAGAAGGCTTTGCGCAGTGATCACACTCTCCCATCCTCAAAACCAAGATCTTGGTAAAAAAATAATGCAACACTGGATCTTTTGACATTGCAGAAGTTTATTGAAACAATGCCACAGGTCCAACGACATATTGGGGCCCTGTGACTTTTTTTGTGGCACCTTTTTTTTTTTTTTGTGACACTTACTAGCTCATACTGTATGCTATTCTTTATTGTCTTCCAAGTAGTTTAACTATGAGCTCTTCTCCATGTAAGTTGTGAACGAGAAAAAGCTCCTGTGTTCAGTAACAGAAAAAGTTAAATCAATAAAACAATCTTGTAAAGTCTTCAATACATACAATTTATTCAGTATTTATACATTATAAACAAAATTATACAAAAAACTGTTAATCTTAGCTTAAATTCAAGTATATCTTCAGGAAAGTGTTGAACACAGCGCTCAGAGTCTGTCACACTCATACTCCGATGTCTCAATATGGGACGGGACATTCACATATAAGACGTCCAGTGGTGCGGACGGGGGCATCTCAGGAGGGCTCTTCACTCCCGAATCACTGTCATTTCTACCCCTCATCTTCTCATCTGAGAATCTCACCTCCTGCTTCTTCGCCGGGACAGGAAGTGATACGTGCTGTGCGGTGGGCGGGGCGTCGCCTTTGACTTTGATGTCCTCGAACTTCTTCAGGCGCACCACATCTTTGCGATCCCTGGCGCACGGGATGAGCACAGAGACGTCTTTCCTGAATTTAGTGCTCATGCCAAAGTAGATGAGCGGGTTGTAGAAGCTGGCGGATTTGGCGAACATCCGGGTGATGATGCTGGTGGTGTTTGGCACTTGGAAACCCCAGGCGGACCACATAGACACCACAGCATATGGGGACCAGGCCATGATGAAAGCGGTGCAGATTACAATGGAAATCTGCAAAAAAAACGAGGAAGAGCATGAGGTAGTAATTGTCACGAGTGGAAATTTACAGCCGTGAGGCCACTCTTAAAGTAAAGTGGTAAACTGGCTCATCTTACGTTCGCACACTTTTGTTGCTCTTTTGTCACTTTTTTGTCACTTTTTGGGTGCATTTTTGTCTCTTTTTTGTCACTTTTTTGCTGCTCTTTTGTCACTTTTTTGCTGCATTTTTGACACTTTTTTGTCACTTTTTTGCTGCATTTTGTCACTTTTTTGCTGCATTTTTGTCACTTTTTTGTTACTTTTTTTTTCACTTTTTTGTTACTTTTTTGTCACTTTTTGCTGAGTTTTTTCACTTTTTCTTCTCATTTTTTGTCACTTTTTTGCTGCTCTTTTGACACTTTTTTGCTGCATTTTTGTCACTTTTTTGCTGCATTTTTGTCACTTTTTTGCAGCATTTTTGTCACTTTTTTGTTACTTTTTTGTCACTTTTTGTCACTTTTTTGCTGCATTTTTGTCACTTTTTTGCTGCATTTTTGTCACTTTTTTGTTACTTTTTTTCCACTTTTTGTTACTTTTTTGTCACTTTTTTGCTGAGTTTTTTTCACTTTTTCTTCTCATTTTTTGTCACTTTTTTGCTGCTCTTTTGACACTTTTTTGCTGCATTTTTGTCACTTTTTTGCTGCATTTTTGTCACTTTTTTGCTGCATTTTTGTCACTTTTTTGTTACTTTTTTGTTACTTTTTGTCACTTTTTTGCTGAGTTTTTTCACTTTTTCTTCTCATTTTTTGTCACTTTTTTGTCACTTTTTTGTCACTTTTTTGCTGCTCTTTTGACACTTTTTTGCTGCATTTTTGTCACTTTTTTGCTGCATTTTTGTCACTTTTTTGCTGCATTTTTGTCACTTTTTTGTTACTTTTTTGTTACTTTTTTGTCACTTTTTTGCTGAGTTTTTTTCACTTTTTCTTCTCATTTTTTGTCACTTTTTTGTCACTTTTTTGCTGCTCTTTTGACACTTTTTTGCTGCATTTTTGTCACTTTTTTGCTGCATTTTTGTCACTTTTTTGCTGCATTTTTGTCACTTTTTTGTTACTTTTTTGTCACTTTTTTGTCACTTTTTTGCTGCATTTTTGTCATTTTTTTGCTGCTCTTTTGTCACTTTTTTGTTACTTTTTGTCACTTTTTGATGAGTTTTTATCACATTTTTTGACGCTGTTTTGGCTTTTTTTTTCCCAAGAAGCTTTTAGATTTGGGTAATGCCAAACTAGAGAAAATGTGATTGGTTCAGGTGGGAGTTAAGAGGTTAATCAAGTTTAAGTTAAAGCCACACCGCGGAACATTCCAGGCTTTATATTGCTACGTCACAAATGCGACCAAACTGTTGTGAACCCCCCCCCCCCCCCCCCCAAAAACAAAATGCCTGCGATGCCAAATCCGCTCCTAATGCTCCACCAACAGTGCAATTTTGGGAAGTGTTTAGTTGTGGCCAAAACTAAGTAACAACATCTCTGTGCCTCCCAGTGGATTTATGAATCTGGTCTGTGGAGAGACGAGCTCACTCAAACTAAAGACATATGTTTTTGGAGAAATTTTTCACCAACAAAAGCGGTCCTAACACCCCTGCTTGTATTTTATTCTCTTTATTGGTTGAAATGCAACAAATGCCCAAATGCTCTTTGTACTTTCAACTTACCCTGGTGACGTCCCTCTCCACTTTCCTCTGGCGCCCCGTGAGGAAGCCGTCTGCGGACATGGCGTTGGTGCTCTTGACCGTGTTGATGATGGAGACGTAGGAGGACAGCATAATGATCACAGGGATGAAGAAGCAGAAGATGAGGTTGGAGATGATGTAGGATTTGTGGATGGTGGAGTAGTTGGCTTTGGACCAGTCCACCTCGCACGTGCCGTAGCCTCGATCTGAAAGGAACAAGGCAAACAGGCGAATGAAGCTTTCGTGCAGACAGCTTGCACATTCTTGTGTATTGGGACTTAAAAGCCATATGCATTATTCAGGCTTTGTAAGTCAGTTCAGCTGTTTAAAAAAAATGAGGCAGGGAAGGAGAATATGCAGGACACACATGAAGGAAACAAAACACCTCTCCAGGAATGTTGTTCGTGAGGTAATGGTCACAGGCTTCAAAAAGGCAATCTAGCAAAGTAGGACCCTTTAAACCTCTTACAGCACGCAGAGAATAAACTAGGTTATTCGATCATGCTTTTTTTTTAATAAATGGATGAAATATAATAAAAAGGGTCTTTAAGTTTGGTGCCTGTTTGTATTTCTTACAAAATAAATAGCTTTCCATGACAAACCGTAGCTTATGAAAGTTTCAATTTGCCCTCAGTGTCACCCATAAACGTATTGCACTGGTCTGACTGGTTGAAAAGTCCAACAAACCTGTGTAGCTTCCCCATCCCATCAGAGGAGCCGCTGACCAAAACCCTGCCCCCGTCCAAATACAGACGAGTGATACGGCTATGGTGCTCATGCTGATGCACTGAGCTGAAAGAAAAAGCACATTGCAATAGTCATGAGTTGAGAAACACTTGTCTGATTGTGTCCATTTGTGTGAAGGTCAACACTGTTATGGCTTTGGCAACACAGGGATGGAAACGTGAGAGGGAAGACAAATTCCTCCACGGAAATGAATGTCAAATGGTGACATTTTTGAACAAAGAAAGCAAACATCGGAGATTAAACTGACGCTTTGTCTGTTGTTAAAAAAGAGGATTTATTTGTAATGGAAATGTTAGTCAAAAAGCAAGAGCGGTTGGCTTAGTTTTCACAGGAAATTTTAACGAGACAGACTCTAGTGGTGAAAGATTGTTGGATATAGTGACGTAAACCATAATCATGAACATTGTTTTCTATGTGTTGTAATGGGAAAACCTTACACTTTACACACTTTACTCTCTGAATTATTTATAAATTGACTTTGAAAAGTGTAAGTAGTGTATAAGTATCATTTATATAGTGAATATGAGAGTAAGTATTAGTATCGCCATATTTAGTATTATAATTCAAACAGTTGAGAGAGAAAAAAGCAAAACGTCTTCAACTCAAAAACCTATGTGACTACTTTTTAAAACGCTCTCACTGCTCCACTGCAGGCCCTTGCAACTTAATCCCTCACAATAACCAATTTAGTTTAATGCGGCGTTAAAGCAGACTATATCTAACCTTCATTTTCTCATATAGAGCAACTTTACTGGCGCGCACACTACAGGGAGTCCCTCAAAGTCCACTGCCGAGCTTTATGAACAACCGCAAACACCGTAAAGCGTCTTGTGCCACAGTGACAACACAAGCTACGCTCCATATCCATGTAATTATGACATTCCTCTGCTTCAATTACAGCCTGAAATAGATAATGTCACCTCAATTTGCCTGAAAGGTGTAGAGTGTGAATGTAAAGAAAATTGCTGGCAACGAAAAGTAGTTATTTTGACAGCTGAGAGAAGTGCTACAGATTGCGCAAAATATGACCACCTTGATTCTTATGGTAGATTTGGAAGGATTTTGAAAGGTTTTCTCCAAACGTGAAGAAGAGCTAGAAGTTGGCAGAATTGTCAATTGAAAGGGTCACGTTTAGCAAGAAGCTCATTTTGATGGTGAAAGCAGCTCTTTGGGAAGTTACTGCAGAGGTAAGCATCAAAGGAAGAAACAGAAAATACCGAAGAAGATGGTTCTGATAGAAAGTTGTCAGAGTAGAACAGAATTGGTTGTGTGGTTTTATGGTGGGATTAATGTAACCATAAATATTTTGGCTGTAGTCTCTTTAAGGATGTTTCTTGAATGCCTTGTACCAGATTTTTTGGTGAACAAACAATTAAAGAGATCAATAAAACTGTAAACTATTTGTTGTGGTGCAAAATCATTGCTACTTTCCTAATGCAGCTTAAGGCAAGGCAAGTTTATTTATACCGCACATTTCACACACAAGGCAACTCAATGCGCCTATAACTTAACTGTGAAGAATTGGGAGATTAATGTATACGTATGTTTCACAACTTTCAGAGACCAAAGTGTAGCTTTAATGTGCAGTAAAGCTAATGACAAGAGTCTCCTAGTTCACCACGGACACTTTTTTCCACAAATGTTTGCTTTTACAATTTACCAAAGGACTTTTTTTCCATGACTATAGAAAACAAATCTGCTACCTTTCCCCCAAATTGCATTGTTGATACTTGATTTATGACTTTTAAGACGTAACTGAAGCTATTTGCTTCTTCTGAAGGTTCAGATTTCACTGTGATTGTTTAAATGTGCCCGTCACTCACACATACGCATAATCGAGGCTGACTCAAAGGAGAAGTGAGCATGAAGCATAGAGCTGCATAAATGAAATACTGAATCTAACAAGATCACAGGAATTGATAAAAAAGGTAAACCTTCTTACTAAAAGGACAATCTATAATAGTCTAAACTAAGAAGACAGTATGAACCTTTTTCAAAGACTGAATCTAACAAATCAAGTTATGGTCATAATGCTCCACGTACTGAAGTTTTCCTTACCTTTGTTCGGATGGCATCCTTTAATGTATCGCGTGATGCTAATGACCGTCAAAGTGTTGATGCTGGTCAGGCCAAACAGCAGCGTGAAGAATCCGTCAACCTGAAAGAAGTCGGAGATTGAGAGTGAGTGGGATTGTTTCAAAAGAAAAAAAAAAACCTTGAGGGGAGAACCAGGTGGGCTAATGGTAGCAGACATTTGGGTTTGTTTTGGTTTGGGCGTCATCTGATCAAAGTGGAGCCAGAGAAGAGCTTTTCTTGTGAGTGAGTGGCAGACGAGGAACAGACAGTAAATGTTTCCTTTTAGTTCAAGGCTGTTTGAGCTCTCAGATGCATTTTGGCTGATTAAACAGATCTTCTTACATTTCTACTGTATGGAATGGATACGCTCTGGAACGTGTGTGAAGTGTTGTCACTATGCATTGAGTTGTAAGTCTCGCTATGTGGCCATTTAAACTGCACACACACACACAGGTTGGTTGTCAAGTCTTTGATTCATTTCTGGGATATTTCCAGGGCAGCTTGATTAAGCAAATGTATGTATGCAGTGTACGGCTTGGTATCTTGGCCAGTGCAGAGCGAAGTGTGTGTGCAACCTTCAAACCCACAAGCTTCATGATTGAGCCAAATTGACTGATTGCTCCCGTTTATTTCATACTGAGACAAGCTGCTGCATATTAGGCCTCCTGTTAGGAGTTTATTCTGGATGCTTTTGGGGAGGTCATGAGTTCAACTGCACCATAGAGTTTCGAAAAACAGCAGAGCTTTCCTTATGGCGTGTTGCTTCACTGAGTTGACAGGGCACACTTCACTACAGCACAGTAAAAAGATGGAAATAGCAAGGTGACTCAGGATAACGAGAGATAATGCATTATTCAGACCTTTTTCTATATCATTACAGAGAAAATTCTCTCCATTTCTGTCTTCATAATGGGTTAGAAGTCATATTACCATGGAATAAAGTAGAATGACAGATGTGTATCTCCTTTTCTTGAGTACTACCCATAATTACCATGTTATTACTCTATTATCCTATCCTATTACATCAAATCCATCCTATTACCATGCTATTAATGGTGTTAGTTGATCAAAATGCAAAATGAATCTTTCAACATTGCCTGTACCACAATTGGTTGAAAAAGCAGCTCCATAAATACTATCTAGCTCGACGGAAAGTGTATTTATTTTTCCATTATGCCACAAGGAATATCTCGCAAGCTGTCTTTGTGGTACGAGGCAGATGTCATTTGCTGAATGTTATGACCTTTAAGACATGTATTAACGTGATAGATGCTGATTTTGCATTATCCTCCGCTGCCAGCGCAAATAACAGAGGTGGAAATTTAATCTTCTATAGTACAAGTCACATCTCATCCCTATTTACGCTATTTGACAACACCTACACAAGAGAAATACACGCTCAATTCAGGTGCTTTGCCAAAAATTAGGTCTATATCTGCAGATCAAGTGCAAGTAGGTCAGCCATGATTTCTGAGTATACCCAGAACAAACAAGTGAACAGAATTACTACTCCAAGTTTGCGACTCCATAAAGTCAGCAACATTATAATATGGTGACAAGCTTAAATCTGCGGGACTTGATATGGGCCCATTAATGGCAGCTGATCATCTTTTCCGTGCTGTTCTTGTCAATGGGCTTACGGGCTCTCCCACTGGGTGACCTCCCCCCCCGCTGTGGCACTTCCAGGTGACTCTGGGATCACCTCAGGTCTATACCAGTGCTTACCGTCCTGAGGCCTGTTCACGGCTAATCCTATTACAGGCACTCAGCACGTTCATATAGACAAACTTCCGGGAGATAACTATTCCTCTGTCCGTGCCGGTACCACTGATTCGAATGCTGTCTTTGGTTGAATCTTAGCATTTACACCAAGGCTGGGGTCCATGGTAGGTGAACTTAACTCACATACCGTCGACATATGGAGGGGTCCCATGTTGCCTTTCACTGAAAAGTTGGGCTTCGCATGTGGAACCTGGACAAATCAATTTCCTTGCTCAACTCATTGAATTCAATATACTAGTTTTAAATTCCCTTATGGCTCCTCCTGCAGGTGGGTCCACGGAAGGACGGCCTCATGCTTCTACCCGGGCCTGTTGGTCTCTCATAAGGGACTTCGGAACTGCTCTTTGTCTGACCCGTCACCTAGGACCTGTTTGCCATGGGAGACCCTACCAGGGCCACGAAGCCCTCGAAAACAGAGCTATCCTATGTTTTCCTTTCACTTTTTAAAATTTTTATTTTTCGCCCTAATCTAAGTAATTGATCTGGCTCCAAACACCAGCCAAATTGCTAGCATGAACGAGCTTCCGTTAGCCCGCGCTGAACGCTATGAGGGAAGCCTTAGTCACTTAGTCCTTTCTTAATTTACAGTCTATGGTCAGGATCCATCTCCAGATCTTGGCCTAGGCTTGGCAGGCAATAGATCATGGCAGGAGCATTAATCTATTGTGCATGTTTTGGGTTAATGGGGGGAACAGGCGCATCGGAGCAAAGCACTAACCACTCAGCCACCCTGCTCTAGTTCATATAAAACGTTTTGTTGCTTAATTTCCCTGGAACAAGGTTTGTTGATTTTGAGTCTTGGCACTATATTTCAGCTGGTGCGAGATAAGGATAAAATAAACACTGAGATAAGATGTTATCCTTTCGCTTTGCCTTCTCCAATGTCACGCTAAATATTTTCATCCAAAATTCAAAAGACTCGCTCATGCGCTAACCCACACCTCTCCTCATCTCCTTCTTGGTTGTATATTTCTGTCACTTTTACCTCTCCGTGTGTTTACCTCCCAGCCCCTTCACGTCCTGGGGGAAAAGGCGTATCGCTGCTCTAATATTTCTGCAAGCACCCGAACGCCTCACGTCAGATGGTTGAAAGATGAGGTCCCCGTAAGGATCCGAGCTCAAACAGTAGCTCATTTACAGAAAATCTCACACATTTTTTACAGGTTTTCTCTCAAGAGACAAGCGTAGTGTTTGGGCATGACTCCATGTTGAAGCTGCGCTGGGGATATTGGAGTTTCCGCAGTTATCTGGCAAGCAGCAAGAATAATATCCAGGGAGAGGTCCAACTTTAAGCCCCATGAATATTTAAAGTAAAACGTGTCAGAAGATGAAAATAGGTCAGGGTCAAATAACAAAATATAGACACATTGCAGTATAGTGTGAAGGTGTTACTCTCATGTTTGGGAGATAGTTAGCATCATAAGCATACACAATACTTGTAAGTGCTACAGGGTCCGAGCTAATCTCATTACAGCTGATCCTGAAGCCCACATGACCACAATATAATCTCACACATTCACGTGCATGTGAAGCCAACAGCACAGCTTGCACCCGTTCAGTGCTTTGCTGCAACAAGTTAACTGCAGTGTCCATTGCTTACTACAGATTTCAGACAAACAAACACAATATTGTATTTGAAAAAGGTGCAGCCGACAGCGTATGCTACTCCACCGTCAATTGTTTACCTATGTGGTAAAGAATACTGACCATAGTTTACAGTCAAGAAGATCAGCCTTGTAACCTAAACATGCTTTCACTGTTAGCCTTTTACTTGCTTGTTCTGTGAAGTGCACAGAAGCCACATCTTGCATCTTAAAAAGCCATGATTGTGGTCTGCAATTTCAAACTCACAAAACCGTTGACTTACCTGGCATGTCCATATCCACGTGATGAGGTACTTGTTGTCTTTGAAGACGTTGAATATTTCCAGGATGCCTCGGGAGTATCCGAACACGGAGATGCTGGCGTCAGAGATGGCCAGGTTCAGCGTGAGGATGTCTGTGGGCTGCAGCGTGGACCTCTGTCTGTACAGGACAAACATTACCAAACTGTTCCCGAACCACGAGAGCCATCCTGCACACAAGACACAATGCAAGACAATACCGAATAAAATTAGGTATAGGATTATTTTATATGGTCTCTTATGTAAAGTTTGATATTGTGTAGTATAGCTGCGTGCCCTCTGCCTTAATTCTTTGTGAAGTGAGGTACAGTAGTCGTCGAGACAAACCACTATAAAGTCAGAGAGATAAAAGTGGCACAAAAGCCTCAGAAATCCCTGTCCTTTTTATAACTCTGCCTCACTCGCACGGAAACCCTCAGAGTGCATTAGATCAGACGGACACACACAAAACCTGCCAGCACCACGCTGTCTGCCTCAGCGGGGGCCAAAGCTGGACTTCCAAAATAGGAGTAGTAGTAGCATCGATTGCGTAATTGACAAATGCAGTATCTCTTTAAAAAAAAAACTCAATTGTTAAGTTTGTGCAAGCTCTCAGTGTTTTACCAAGTGTTTAAAGTATAATCACGTAAAACAACTAAGACCAGGTGACACTTTTTGAAAGCTTTTACAATTGCTAAAATGGATGACAAAATCCAGGCATTACAAGAATACAATTTGGGCTGGTCCAAATCCCACATAAAGGGTGGTATAGGATGTCAAGATATATTACGGTAAATTGTATCATTTTGGCATTGTAAGGGTATTATTTGAATTGTACATACCAAATGGTCTGTATTATTGTGGCCATACCGCCTTTGCTCTGCCCAATCCCGTCAGATCTTGGAAGCTAAGCAGGGAAGGGCCTGGTTAGTACTTGGATGGGAGACCGTTTGGTAACACCAGGAAGCCTAGCGAATGTAGTGAGTGAGTGGTTGGTGGTGGTCGGAGGGGCCGATGGGGCAAACTGGTAGCCTCGCTTCTGTCAGTCTACCCCAGGGCAGCTGTGGCTACAATAGTAGCTTACCACCATCAAGTATGGAGTGAATGAATAGTGCAATGTAAAGCGTCTTTGAGTGTCCAGAAAAGCGCTATATAAAACCGATGCATTATTATTATTATTATTATTATTGTTTCTTAATAATGTTTTTAAGATTGCTTTTATGCTATCACTGAGCCCGGAAACCAACCAAATAATTAAGGCTTAGATAGAGTTTATTGATCCACAAGGGAAACAGTAGCTCAGTAATAGTAATCATGCAAAAATAATTAAAGCGATACCTCAAATAATAAGAATGAAAACGGAAAATATATAGAATTATTAGTAGAAATGGCATCTAATTTTCCTCATAAATTACTGACAGTAATTACTTTCAGATTACTGAAAGTAAAAGTATGCACTCTGGCCAAGGACATGGTAGGTACTTGCAAGGGGACAATGGCTCAGTTGTTTGTGTTCCTTCAAGGATCCAAAGGTTAGCGGTTCAAATCCTGGCTTTGACTGGTGCACACTCGTGTCCTTGGGCAAGACACTTCATCATCGTTGCCTCTGTGAAGATGGTGCATGTGTGAGTACGTGGTTGGTGGTGATCGGAGTGGCCAAGTGTGTAGAATGACGGCCTTGGAGCGAAAAAAATAATGATTACATTTTCAGAAGCTTGTGAAGCGCAACACAAAGCCATTGTCATATTGAAAATAACAGAAGCCAAGTCAGTGGTAGTAGTGCATGGAGAACACTGCTAAGGTCTTCAAAGTAATGTATGCACAGTTATTGTGGTATTAGAAGTAGAAGTAATATATGTATTTGTTGTAGCCAGTACTTCACAGAGCAAAACCATTCACTGCCATTAGCTCAAGCAGCATTTTCCGCTGTGCTTCCATATCTTGTTTTAGGTCGATCTTACCCAGGATTAGCAGGTAGACTCCGATGATGGTCTCTCCTTGTTCAGACAGCGGGGGCTCTGAATGCAAAGAGCTCAGGTTATTGTTCCTCCAGGGGATACTGGCCACCTTCACGGGGAATCCTTTCAGCACTATTTCCAATTTCTCCATATTTTTGAATCCAAGGCATGAATCCTCGCCGTCCCCTTTCCGCTCCCCTGCGCCGCTCCCGGTTAACGTTCCTTTGCAAAAGAAGAGCAGAAGACGAGCCAGTTCATAGTAAATCCTACTTAGCGGCAGTCACTAATGCCCCACCACTTACTGTCCAAATGATTGTTTTGTTAATCCACTCTGTAGCTTAGGGAGGAAGAGTATTTGAGGGGCGCTCCTAGTTACCACTGAAGGGATTGTACTTGAATTAAATCAATTATCATCAAATTCAAATTCAAATTGGGCTATTGTAGCTCCTATGTGGAAAAAAGAGGAAAAATGTTCTTCTTCTAATGGTTTAATGGAAAATGTCACCTTATTCCACCTTAGTTTCTGTTTATTGAAAGCAATGCTGTTTTGTTCAATCAACTTACAACTTTTATGTACAATTTACCAGTTAAGGTTAAGGTCACTGTTATTTTTGAGTCTATAAAGGGAGGTGGTCAAATTGGGAAAGATGGAATAACACAATCCAGCAGAGTAATGTAAAGATTTAAAAAGTCAGTTTATGAAATTTGCATGAAGTTATGGTCATTATGCAGACGTTTAGAGTGACGTATTCATAATCTAAAGCCACACTGCATTTCACCCAATAAATAGGAAAAATACAAGCATTGAAACTCGTGTCTTTGCTGTGAACGGCTCATCTAATCAGACCTGACTGTAACTTTACTGCGAGTAGAGAGACGTCTCCAGCCCGTCTCCATGGAGATGTTGACTAAAGGCAGCCAAACATGAGTTTTAGATGTTTGGTTCTCATCCAGATCCATTCCTTGGTTACCCACTGCAAAATTTGCAATTCTTTGGGTCTAGTTGGTCATTAGGAGCATGTTTTATATTGATGGTATAATAGTACAATCCAAAATGTTGCGCAGTGTGCCTTTGAATAATTTCTGACCGAGCATTACGTTTCTTGTAAAACTAATTAGACCCATGAATTACCCAATTACCAATCTACCCATAAAATATAAATTCACAGAGCATTTCAGCAGGTAATCCAAATGACAGTATTTTGCAACAGGTGGGTTGTATCTGTCTCTGCAGTTATAGAAGGACAAGAGTCGAGGTCGAAAGTTCAGGTGGAAAGAGAGTCATCCAGGTCACGCGAAAAAGGAGTGAAGTACAAAAAGAAGTTTGGGAAATGAACCAAACACGGATCTCAGCCTTGTAACCTAAACATGCTTTCATTGTTGGCTTTTTTGGTGCTGCTCATGTGAATAGAGGTCTTTGGGTGCCACACCTTGTCAGTAGCATCTCAGATTACCTTTTTTTTTTTTTTAAAGGAGTTTTGGCCTCATACTGTATGCTTTTTTTCCCCGGGCGGGACAGAACAGGGGGAAATTGGGTAAAGAACAGGATAGACATTCAGCAAACAGTCAGAGCTGGCATTGGAGTCATTTATTTCGATTACTATATGAAGTTATTATAGATCAAAAATCAATACAAAATGCCATCCGTTCATTATAATTCCATCTGCCTAGTTTGGGCATCTTCATTCAAAGGCTCTGGGGACTCACTGCGAAGTTTTGATCTATACGAAGGTTGTGAATGACTAAACCCAGCTACATTCCTCCAATTCATTGCTAACTAACTATTATTAACAATATGCCAAAAATACCCAAACACAAGTATCTCAAGAGACTCAACATTGTGATCCTTGGGCCTTTCATACTGATTGGAGACCAGCCTACAGTCTGTATACACTACTCTGTACAGTGCATGGTCTGGCAATAATTTACGTCACCGACTGCAGCCATTGAAATAATCCCTTTGTACTTGTCCCATAAGTCGTGCACCAGTGAGTATGAAGCGGGGGGCGGTGAGGGTGCCTCCTCTCTCGGGACGCGTTCCACTTTCCACTAATCATTTCAAAAGGGTCACAGCGCAGATGACTCGTGCGAATATGGACAACAGTCGGCGAAATGTAAAACAGGCCCGGAGTATCAAATAAAATGTAATCAAATCATTAGGTAATGCATGCAGTGATGTGACGTGATGTAAGTGCGAGAGGATCGGCCGTTTCTAGGGCTGTTGGAGGATATACAGTGTCGGTATCCATGCTGGAAAGAAACGGAAGTGAGGTCTCCAAAACAGTGAGCCAGGATCTAGCAGATCAGTTTCACTCACGTATTGTTGCTTGAGGTAATGTGCCTCAAGGACCGTCATCAGTTATGGACGTCTATTCTTTCGACTACGCTTGCAAGTCTCTGGACAGTGCAAGAAGAGGCAATGGAGCAGGTGGGTTGTTAGTGGTTTCTGTAATAGTGGTCGTAATAGTGCTGCATGAAGAACAAGACGTTAAGTCACAACACATACAGTATGCAATATGTTCTCCGCCTGCCTTAGCATTGTGAGATTGATCCGCTTCAATTTGCTGAATATCTCTCTTCGCTTTCACCCCCAATTCATGCAGCAACTGTCCTATCTAATGAAGCCAAAACAACCTAAACAATTAGCAGTGAGCAGTGCATTGTTTGGTAGATGATCACAAGGTAACTACAGACTTCTTGAACCTTTATTTAACCTGAAAAGTCTCACTGAGATTCAGAATCTTCTACAGGAGACTCCTTGCCCCAGAATGAACCAGCACCCTATTATACATGCTTTCTAAATCTTATCTCTGACTGATTAGACTAGACTAAAAATTGTTCTATTTTGATTGTGCACAGGATAGTGTGAACATATAATGGAATGGAATGGAACAATGCCACAAATGTCAAATACTTAAAACCTGGAAAGAAGAAAGCCCAGGAGAAGTGCCCCGTGCATCACTTATGGGTAAACGCCGTTGAATATTGCACATGTTCCTTTTTGACATAATTGCCTTGGCCCCTGTCTCTCATTTTCACAGTGAGTTTCTGTGGCTGAGCACTTACAGCAGCAGTAACCTGAACTCCCCCAGCTCCAGTTTGAGTTTATGTCACAGGCAGGACCTTGTTCAGTCACCACAGAGCGGCTCTGAGCCTCAGGATGTGGAGGGACGGGCCGCTGCCAAACGCCTTAGCGCTTCCCATCAAAACCATCAGGCCAACACTTTTAGCCTCAAACGGAGGTGAGGAGAGAGGTTTCTGACGCCTGCTGTCAATGGAGTGTCATTAGGACGATAGATGGATAGATAGTTTCCTACATCAGAGTCACAGCTAACCTTTATGCCTTTTTCACACATTGTTCTTGGAAAATTGCCTGTTACAGAAAGCTGGGACAATAAAAGTTCGCTTACAGCATAGAATTCTAAGAAAAAGAGAAAAGAGATTTTATTTTTATTTTTTTTAATTGAAAGCTTTAATGATATGACCATGTAGGTTTCCTTTGTTGTTGACAGTTTAAATACAAAGGTCATATCGAAGACTTTGAAAGCAGTAGCAGTTGCTCGATCGTGCTCCTTTCTGCTCAGCTGCTACTTCATCTGCCTTGTCAGATGAGGTGGGACAATGACCACTAAATTGCAGTGGAGTAATGTGTTCTTCTCCCACATGCTCATCTGCAGTGTAAAGTGACCAATACACCAACATGTATTTGGCCACTGGAAGGAAACTGTGGTGGATACTTCCTTTTGGCTAAAATATTGGTTGGACTATCCATGAAGTTTGTTAGTTATTTATTGCTAACCTATTGCATGCTAACTGCTGAGCTAAGAAAACAGCAATATACAATAGTTAACTATCTGCTTTTGCCAAGTGCAGATAGACTGTAATTCAACTTGACTTATTATGTGCAATGTAGACAGACCTATCCACCTACATGTATCTGGTCAGTGGGAGGAAGCAGCAGAGAGAGAGTAGCCACAACAATCTCCTGTCGAGGCAGAGGTTTTGACCACTTTCCCACAGTGCACCGGTCTGGGACACCTCATGGCAAGAGTCCCCAAATGGTCATCTGCAAGACGAAATATTCACCATAAAGCTTTGTCCAATATAGTCAGCTAGGGTTAAAACAATGTACATGACAGTTAATTAATTCCATGAATGCCTTGTCTTGTCAGCAGTGTCATCCTCTTACAGTGAAAGTGAGGAGCTTAAAGCGTCTGGCAACAGGTGTGCAGCGCCCGTCCTGCCGGAGTCAAGAACAGCTGCTGAACCGATTTACAGAAGCTCATAGGGGAAAGGTCAAAGCATTCAGAGGTGAAGACGCTAAGTATCCACGGCTCCTGGCTCAGACTGAGGCTATGAGAACAATATACGCTACAAATGGTTAGCAATTGTGACTGACTTGCAGCTCTACAAGTAAACAAGAACAATAGACTTTCAAGCACCAGATCTCAATTTGAATTTGTTTACAATGACTTAGGTTAGAAAAGTCATTGTCTGGTGCTTTGCTGTAAGTGCTTTGTTTTTGCCTGCATTCAGAAAGGAAAACAAGTTTTTCAGTCTGTGCTCCAGATGAGATTAAAACCAGCTCCCCATTCACAATAGACAATAGCCTCCTCACGTTGTATTGTTTGTGTTGAATCATAAGTCTGGATAAACAAAATCACAGAGAAAATGTGTTTGCAGAGTGATATAGTTTGATGGAAACACTCTTGAGTATGTGGTGATAGTGGGGCAGTGGTGATTTGCAGAAGCCAGTGGTGTGAAGCGGAGCGGGCCGGGCACTGTGCTCAGGTGTTAGCATGTCAGAGGCACATTAAGATTAGCTCAGCTCCGGTTTGCTTTGGCACGTGTTTGTAAAGCTTGGCACACGGCGTGGGCCACACTAGGCCACTGTATCATTAGGCTTGTGATGATTACTCTCTCACACTCTCTGTCGAGGAGACTAAACGCTAAACGCTCACAATTTTCCAAATGGAAAGTCCCAGACACAGATGCTATTATGGAGGTGTGTGTCGGAGGTTAGAGCTGTCTGAGGGCAACAAAGGCTCACTTCACACAGACATACAGCAGCGCATTGGGCCAATACAGCATCCCCTCAGCCCCTCTGTGTCACTGCAGTCACACTGGGACGGCTGTGTCAGGGGCGGCTAAATGCTCCTCTGTAAACCTTTGGGTCAAGCCGCAGGATATTTTAGTGGAAATGTGTCACTCGCCTGCTTGAAATATGGAAATGTGCCTCTTTTTGCACAGCTTAATGCGCAACAAGATATGCTCAATGCGGTGATCTCCCTCAGACAATATTTTTTTGGGGGAAAAAACAAAACTTTACCAACAATTTCAGAGACAAACCTTGTACACCATCTATCTGAGTTCAAAGAGACCTAAGCCAGTCCTAAAATTAGACGAGAATGAACTACTAATCCTAAAGAAGGAATAACCCAATGAAGACAAAAAAATAGGAGAAGCCAAATACCAGTTTAACCTGGAAACCCACCGAAACAAAGTTTTACAAAACTTCAAGTAAAGGGTCTTTGTGTGCAATTGTTCTGGAATATATTGGTGTGTGATTTGTCTGTTTGTAAGTAAGTAAGTAAGTAAGTAAGTAAGTAAGTAAGTAAGTAATGTTTATTTATATAGCACCTTTCACAGACAGAGGTCACATGTCCATGTTGTCCGAGCCAAACAGGCACATGTGGACTGCCTCCAGCTGGCTCACAGGTGAAGATGGCTCAGGTCCATTAACAGATCCCTTTAAACTGTGCTGACGGCCCACTGCGTGTTCACACCTCCCTTTGACGACTGCAGCCTCAGGCCCGAGTGACGCAGCCCATGTTGTCAACTTAAAAAGAGTTTTATGGGCCATTACGTACTGGTACCACCGTCAAATTATTGACCTAATGAAGTAAATATCACCAGGGACACAATGAAGAGCAGACGAGGGATGGCAAGGCACTGTTGGCAGGAGGTTTAAGTAATGGGTGATCAAAGTTCGGTAAGAAACAAAACAAAAGTTAACACAAAAATGGATTAGTACAGCCTCCCAAAACATGTAGCTCATCAAGTTAATGGGTCAAGAAAGCCTAAACTAAACCCAGACTAGCCAAACCAACAGAGAAGACCTATGTGCCACCAGTGTAACCCTGACAACAACTTGAAAACCACTATTTGTTTGTGTGAATTTTGCTTGTTTGTAAAACTTGCTTTACTTGCCTTATAAGACCAAAGATAAGATGTACAAATCTGTGACTTAAACATACTCTATCACTGAACATAAGTAGTTTAAGTTGTGGTTCATTAGACACACATTGCCGGAAAATGTCCTTTGATATTTCTTCCTTGTGTTATATTTAGCACAGAAAGGCAGTATAGTGTTGCTTTGAGTTGGAACCATTTGGCCATAATTTGCCATAACAAACTCCTTTGGGAAGAATAGCTGGATGGTTTATGCACTCTAGTTCTATAGTTGACTCTGTCGGTCTGTGTGTTGGGCTATGTCGGGCTCTTAGTTGGGCCCAGGAGGCCGTGGACTGGGTTTGTGGCTCCAGACATTGAGCCCTGAACCACAGACAAACATTTATCTGGGCAGTGAGTCCAGTTTGCCTTTCTCCACTATATTTGTTTAAGCTGGTCACTTATGTAAGCGGCTCTCAGTGTGCGCCTATCCCGAAAGGCTCTGCAACATATCTGACACCAAGAGGTATTCTGTCAAGTCATGCAGCGGAAATATAGCACTACAAACTCGGCTGTGTCTTTATAACCTATAGACAGGTGCCAATCTTATACTTTTCCGGTTTTTCCATTTCTTTTCGTATCCATGTGGACAGAAAGCTAATCTGCAAAAAACCATCAGTCACTCAAAAACATAAGACTTCACTGAAACGGTGAGTGTGTCTTTTATTTAGATTTTTCTTGAAATGTGACTGTCATAGGCAGTTACATTGCACCATGCAAAGTTAAATTATTGCTCCAGCATGCTCTAAAAGTAACATTTTGTGGCTTGACACCATGAGAAACAAAATCTAACATCCTTCTCTTTGTATGAGGAGTTTAGGCACCTCCTGTGCAGCCGGAGTCTGATAGGCTGACAATAGATATATCCTTGGACTTGCTGAGGAAAGCCCACCTGTCCACTCACCGTGACACATGAGCTGCAGAGACAGGACTAACAACCTGTAAACAGGAGCTTTAAACTCCACCAGGATCAAAGCGCCATCAAAAACAAGAACCTCAAATCCCCTTAAAAAACAAGCGTGACGCCCAAAGACACGTTTCCAGCTGTCTCACCGCCCGTCTGGGTTAGCGAGGGTGAGGGAGGTGACCCACATGTAACAGGAGGTTACGGAGCACCACCATTATCTCTGCTTCAGCTAAACTCACAAAGAAGGCGCTGCTGGTTAACCCAATGACCCATGGCACAGGCCTGTTGGAGCCTAAGGAACTAGGTGCAGCCTAGTCCAAACATAGGGGATATAGACCTTAAATGTGCAGGTTTTGATGCTTGAAATGGAGGGGATAACGGTTTCATCACCCAAAGAATGTCATTAGACCACAGGCTGACTGAAACTCTGGGCAGCTCGCCGACAAGACAACATGGAGTCAAATGACAGATGTGAAGGAAGTAGCTCTTCTAACTGGAGACAACAACACTGAAGAACTGTAGTGCCAAACTATTTTTCATCTTATGACGTAATGCAGATTTTGGTCAGTCATATGCAGCATGTCAAGGAGTTGGGGGAAGGCTTTACATATGATCTATTCACTAATAGTTTGAAATCAAATGCTATAAATGAAACATTATGGATACAATGTACTGTGAAATGTCCTTACATTACAGCCAAAATATTATTAAAAGGTGAAGAAAAGGAGATCCATGGAAAGACTTGATAAACTGTGTCACTACTGTTGAATTCATCTATTGCGCTGTATGTAGTGTCCAAATGCTTTTATGTGAACGATAACATTTGCATTTACTGTACACAATCCGACAGGCTTTTGCAGATTCAACGACACACCCACTATAGCTCTATACTTACATGTTATAGTGACAGTATAATCAAGGGGGGATCAAATTTGGTTAAACGGAGCAAGCAGCATCAAAGAGATACAGAAATCAATGAGCACCAGGATTGGGTAGTTTTGTGAAAGACCAACAAAAAAGGCAGACACTAAGTAGGCATCAAACAAGCTCAAGCATAAAGCCTAAATGCTGATATCTGCAGTTCTGCCACCAATCTATCATGTTTTATAAGAACATTGTGAGAGATGAACAGGTCTGGTGCATGAAGGAAGCCAATAAACATGACTGAGCAGAATGATTGACGTGCTGACTCCATGGCAGAACAGTGGTAAGGCGTATAGAGGTCTTTTTAGCTACTTTCTGAGGCACACATGCGAATACTTAACATATGCAGTGAGTCCGCCCCAGTTTAAATGAAGCCTGCCTGCACCGCCACCTGGACAACATACCACTCGCCATACACTGTAAAACCTGGCTCGATCTGCTCTTCTACTTAACCAGCCCCTAACTGGATGGGACAAAGGTGCAAGTTGCATATAGATCACAGCTACTCTTATTACTGTTGGCAGAAATGTGTAGTGGATGTGTAAGCTTACAACATGCATGTGAAAAGCAGCAATCCATCAGTGTTTCAGCAAAAAGGTCTCATACCTCTGGTCAACACAACCTTTTTTTTTATGAGTTATGAGACAGTTACCGTAGTAATCATTAGACATTATGCTCGTCTATATGTACAATTATCTTTATTATTTTCTGTCACGAAAAGAAATTTAGCGGACAGACCATCATTGCTGAACTGATAGAGAACTCTCGGCAAAGATATGCACATATAAAAAGGATATTATGAACAACAATAATCAAAAAGCTATTTCTTTCTGATAAATTACAGTACTGGAGATACTGATATGTCAGGTATTGGTAGGATGACGAAATTGAAATTCAAAAGAGTCAATATTCAGTTTGGCTTTGAGTACAGACCGATTTCAATGCTCTTTTTAACATAAACTCTAATCAGGTCCACACACTTTACTGTATAAACTGTTCTTTATTGGCTCCATGTGGCCAGAGACCTTCCTCTGACTAACCACTGGTATGGAATGCATCATTTTTACTCTTGCCCCATAACAATCACAACTTCATTGCAATATAACTTGATTGTCTGTCTACAAAAACAGCATGACTTTAAGCACTTTGACACCTCACTTCACACGTTATTTTAGTTTTGCAGTTACTACGGGATGCAAATTAAATCTTACAACCCTCAAGGCTGAAGCGCATTACACTGAACTATAAAGTTATAATCACTGCAGTCATGAACTAACCTGACAGTTCATTATGTCTAATTTAGGCATTAAATAAAAGATCGTTACACCTTTTCCTGTGACTGCCTGCATTACTTTAGGCTAAATCTATTATTTCCCATGTCTCCGAAGCTCAAGTTCAAATCCCTGTGTAAAAACATTAGGATAGATCAAAACCTCGGCAGCTCTAGACTGGCCCCGTCCCGCCCCGACAGCCGCACCTCATGGTCTGATAATCGGGCTCTGTTTGACAGGTCATGTGACAGGGGTCGGGGTCTGCCCTGTGACCGAGCGCACCTACGCAAGAAGAGGTCCCGTTTCAGAGTGGCCCCGTCCCGCAGCAGGATACAGACGGGGACCACTGTTTACAGGGCTAGAGCCAGAAATGTGCCATCTTTGACATTCCTGTAAAGACAGTGATGAGGGAAGCTTTGAACTAGACCAGTGGTTCCCAAAGTGAGGTGTAGGGCCTCCTGGTGGCCAGCAAAATTACTGCAGGAGTTTCACAAAGGTCGCTTACATCATCATAATGAAAACAATTTTGGATTACATTAACTAACATTATGTTTAGTCAATGAATGAAATGAAATGAAATTTGTAAAGCAATTGTTAATACTAAATTCATCATTTATAAAACATTTACAAAGCCCAATTCCTTTTGCTTAACCAAACGTAGGGATGGTGCACACTGTTAATAACACAGCATCCATTTAGGTGCTTATAAATGAATAGCAAATGATTAGAACACTTAATAAATGTTCTGTAAATGATGAGTATTCAAGCATACTTTAAAAATGTGTGTTACCCATGAAATTATGGGAAACATTGCTTTTGAAATTAATTCCTAACTTTATTCATACTTTTTCCTTGTTATTCTATTATCAGCTCATAATTAAGTGTTTGTAAAAAGCTTAATGTGCTGCCAGAAATATCTTCATCTCCAGTCACAAGTTATGAGAATATCAGAAAAGAGAATATCACAGTATCAGGTCTCATGTTCTGTTCTCATAAATGATTGTTTATTTGGATTGCTGACAGAAGACTGAACCGCTAAACAAGCCAACACCAGCGTAAACCAAACCTTTACCTAAATGTTATCTTTAAGTCAGGAAGCAACTCTGTGACCCACCTGTTTCAATACAGACTAATATGACGTAATGGCGCTAATACATCACTACATCGGCATACGGACCGTGTTGTTGTGTCTTGTGTGATGCGCTGGTGGTTCACTGCGGGAGTCCGTGAGATGAAAGCCCTCATGTGCGCTCCGGGCATGTGGCCAGGACAGACCTCTTTGAACCCTCCTGATCAGACCCTCACCCTCTCCTGGCGGGACGTCCCAGATAGATGTTGATGTCCGGCGAAGATAAAACAATATCATAACATGTAATTTAAGCCATGTCAGGTTCGGCTGGAATCTACAGCTGCTAACCACGGTGAAATGGGCTTCCATCGCACACAGATGCACCAGGATCCCTCATATATTATATTTCATACAGCGTACATGATTCTGACCTTGAAGCTGGCAAGTTGCGATCTACAAGAATGGATTAATTTAGCGCATTATATCCTACCAGAGATTTTGCACATTGTTCCACTCCTTGTAAAAACAACACACTTGCCAAAGTAAATGATATTGAATAGACGCACCTCTGTTTGTTTAAATCCGGGTTCAAATATTGAGTGATTATAGCACCAATAAAAGCCTGTTTGGACAGGAGCAGCTGTAAGTACTGAGGGATTTACCTTGAACATTAAGGATCATAATAATAAAATTTATAGACGGATAATTTATTTGATCTGTTCAAAGCCAAGTCTCATATAGGGAATCAAGCCACTTTAATGACCTTTTGGCGTCCTGATACAAAAATAATATATACAAACTATATGGTTTTAGGGAATAGCCTCATCACCACAACACATGGTAAATATAACATTAGGCTTAACAAATATGATATATGAAGTTAACAAATCTACAACAAATGGAGTCAAAAAGCTTGTATTTTGAGCAACAGTGTGAACCGGACCAGAGTCAGCGGCTGGACTCTTGACAGACCGAAGCATTATCCCTCTGAAAATACTCAGTCCTTGCTGCACTTTCACTTTTCATCAAGTGTTTTGGCTGCACATGAGCCGAAGGAATGCACCGCGGGGCAAACACCGCATTGCACCTCACCCCTCCCTCGCTCTGTCCCGTCCAGGCCTCGACAAGTCCACCATGGTCCAACTCTGATATTCATGCACACAATCAGGAAAACATAATCCACTGAAAGGGAGCAGCAGTTATTCAAATAGCTCTCTGGGTACGAGAGAAAATGATGTGAAGCATTATTTGTCTTGAGGCCAGAAGGTTTCACAAAAATGGAAATCACACTTTTCACTTATATATTCAAATTAGGTATGGGTTTGACACTTTTTGTGATGAGTTAGAACACAGCCAGAGTGTCCCATTCTGGAGATGTGTATTCAGTTCCTCTCATTTTGATGTTTTATCAGCAGATCCTCCAGATGTGAGAGTGGAAATAGCCTCTTGTGGCGACGACAAGCCGCTCTGCCTGATGTCAAGGCCAATCCATCTGCTCTCTGTGTCTGAAGAGGTTTGGCCCCTGGTCGTGTGACAGAGGTTACGCTCAGATTAATAGCACTGGGTCCTGTGTGGGCATGGCAGACTAGTCCACGGCTTCACTTCACTGATTTGTGGCTCCAGATCCCAACGAGGGGAATGTAAGTTAGATTTTTATTTTTAAGTTTTCATTTTAGAGAACATCCCTGGAGCTTTACGCAATATAAACTCTTATCAGATATCACATACCAAATATGTTGAACATGCAATTCCTGGAAAGTATATTAAACAGTGCTGAGGGCATTTTTTAGATCCATCAACACATTATCACAAGTCGCATCAGAAATGAATTATTTAAATTAATCCTTTTTTTTTTAAATGTGCGTTTGATCCTTTATTTTTGTATTTGCTGATTCAAATTAATTGATCATGACATAGACAATACATTTTTTTAAATCAACTATACTTTTGGCCACTGCCCACTGTGAGCCCCTTTTGGGTCCCTATAGAAACAAGCAATAAAGTGTTACAGAAAATGAAAATAAAATATGATTGATGAGAAAAAAAATGAATGAAACAATATTCAAGTCATAAAAATATGATTTGTAAAAAGCTAACTCTAATATGGTGCAGCTTTAATAATAAATAATATTGGCTTGACAAGCTCCATCAAACCGCTACATTAGGTCTTTTACATTTCCACCTCAAACTTCAATGATGGTTAGTGTTGTGACAGTTTTTAGAGTTATCTAACTAAAACTAGTCGCTGCAAATACACAGACTGTGATGGACCGTCTGGCTGCCATGCTGGGCCTTCTAGTCGGGCTGCTGGGGAGCGCTGGCTTTCTGCATCACACCTAAAGACATCACAATGGGCACAAAGACCTCCGCTGATTGCCCTTATCACAGCTAAAGACAATAGGCCAAAGACCGGCCCTGGAAACAAAGTGCTTCTCGATTGTCCTAGCACCACAGACGTCTGCCCTTCATCTGCCGTGACGTCACATACACCATTTCTGTGCCCTGCTGTGCTGTGCTGTCTATAAAGCGGAGTCAGATAGCTGGCTCCGCAGAGTTCGCCATGGATTTACATGTGTTTCTGTATGGTGGCTCTCGGCACGTGTGTTAAATTAAATTACGCTTTTGATAAGCCAAATACTTTCAAGCTTTTTCCTTTACATTAGCCACTTAAGCCACAGCTACCCTGGGATTGACAGAGAAACATGGCTGCCAGTCTGTGCCAACGTGTCTTACCCAAGGACACATCTCTATAAACGTGTAACCAACTACCTCCCTGTTTTGAGACGACTTCACAACAACGTTGAAAAGAGACTTGACATTGGGCCTTCCTATGTGTTTATCTACAGTAGAACAGGGGCCCATGCTTCAGACTCTTAATATCTGTATTGATATCATACATAATGTGATGATGTCTTGTTAAGACTCAAGATAAAGGAAATAACATTTGACAGTGTAACGCCCCCTAGGTTCCGATCACCAGGGTACAAGGAGACCAAGACAATGAGAGTTTACAGTAGGTGTTTATTTTGTAGGATGATGTAAAAAGTCTAAAATTGATTGGAGGGGAGCAGGCAAGTCTGATGGGGTGCAGCTGTTGGTTTGGGGGAGTAGGAGGAACTTAATATGGACAAAAACAGATGGGCTCAGAGAAGGGCTGGTTTCCAGGGGTCCAGGCTGAATGGTCGGCATACTCCGCAACATGGCTCCTGGTCTCTGTGCTGGTTTGGTGCCACGACCCCAGCAACCACACGCCGTCCCAGCGGAGCAGCCGACTTGCCCTCAGACTGGCCTGGACCCCTGGCGGACAAGACCAAACAAAACAATGAGGGCCCAATATTACAATGAAGAAATTAACCACGCAACAATATAATCATTCATAATATATGCTAGCAATAATGTGAAAGAGCATGGTGAGGCTGTACTGACCTGGTGGACAAGACCAAACAAAACAATGAGGGAGAACAAAAGGTGCACAGGTGCTTTTATGATTATCGTCCCACCCCTAATAACTGCCCACTTAACTTAAAGACATAGCCATTGGCCCACTACAAATAAAGAAAAACACCCACAAAAATAACCACACCGAACTTAAAGTGGCAGTAAGGGAGACACATCATATCCTGTTACAACAGCTCCCTTTGTTTCAGACGTCAGTAAATCATAAAAAATTAAGGTTCAGGAAAAGTGAACAAAGGCCAGAGGGGTTAAGTGCACACAGGAAAGACAGCTACAAGTGACCACAAGCATTAAACTTGAGTGAGCGCCTAGAGCTGGTGACCCGAGTGCACCAGCTCATCGATCATTGAACACTGCCTCCCGGTTAAGGGGCCTTGCTTGACCTTTGAAAATTGATCAAATTCACAGAACACACAGGGTCTTAAGTTGAAGTCCAAATTTATTTAAGCTTCATAAAACATTGAGTAATTTCACTTTTATATAGTATATCACAGTACAATACGTTGATTCACGCATTGATCAAAGTCAACTATCAAAATTATTTTCCTATTTGGCATAGGCCTACAACCCACTGAAAATGTTTAATTATTCAGCTGCCATTAGGCTCCTAAACTGAGGAGAAAGCAGTAATTGAGTGGTGTTTATCAACTGACTATTGTTCTCTGCTGTGTCAGGCACCGTAATTACAGAGGCTGCATCCCTTGTTGTTGATGCTATGAGCACTGATAGATAACTATGTTCCTGTTTGGTTGTTGATTGACATGTTTTTGTACGTTTTTTCTATAGGTTTTTATTCTTAAAAGTGATGGGTGAAGACTTGATTTCCCTCCTGGGATAAATAACGTTTTCTGAATCTGAATGTAACTTTGTGGTGAATGGTGAAGGTGGTATTTCTGATTGCTCAATTTGATAAACGAAGTCAAGTGCTCAGACAGTAGACACCCTCAGGCCTGACTTGTGTCCGCTTTGGGCACTGACTGCTACTGTTCTAGGGGTCCACAGCAGCGGCCGATATATAACTTCATTTACGATGGCAGTGTTGTCTTTCACTCTCTCGGGATGCTCCGGGCCAGCACTAATCTGGTTTCCAATAGCAACATCTGTCTCTTATGAGCCAATTGATTTTCATCGCTACCTTTATTTATGAAGTGAGATTATCTGCAGTTATGTGTAAGTGAAAAACGACTGTTGGCCCATAGATATGTCCACATGATATGTGATCTGTGTATGAAGGCTGTGATTATGGCAGAGCAGTACAAGCTTGGGGCATAAAGAAAATGGATTTAGCTTGCTGTAGGTTAAACTTGGACTACTTTTTTTAAAGCACATATATACTGTAGTTTCAAAGACAAATAGCAGAGAGACCATTATTTTGTGGCTAGATAACTCAAAGGTTATGTAGCTGTAATTTGGTGCAATGGGCAGATTCCTGTGTCTTAAATAAATAACTCTCTTTACATTTTAATTGCTTATTCACTCCAATTATAAGTGGTGCTTGATAACTACTGTGTGTAACCAGGGCAGTCGACAGACTTGCTGGGGCCCAGGGCAGGTAGGTTCCGCATGGGATCCCCAAACACTGTATACTCTCTCGTCATAGCGATGTGTAAAACCTCCCTCTCTCTTGGTACAGCTGGATTTTTGCCTTTTTTTGCCAACTGCATTTGTGTGTTCTACATTGTTTTACTGGATATTTATGTCTTTGTCATGTTTGTGGGTGGATTTTTTTGTTTTACTGCAAAGAGTCCATAATGGTCCTGAAGAAAGCAGCTTTTTAAAAGTAAACAGCTAGCTTATCAGCTAAACCCATTTGAGACCTACAAATGTCTTCTTCCGAGACACTGAAAAGACACCAAGAGCCCCCACAGCTGCAGCACAGAGGAGACATCACAAGAGGAGCTACAGGAAACAAAAAAGGGACAAATGAGGAGGTATCTGGGCGAGACTCACAGCTAAGCCACACATGCCTTCTATTGTTCTGGCTAATGGACGATCACTGGAGAATAAAACAGATTAACGAAGCTCTTCCCAGAAGATGGTGAAAGAGTGTTGTGGAGCGGAGGGAGCTGTGCAGGAGGAAGAGGAAGGAAGAGGAGGAGCTGACCAATGCAGGACACCACGCTAGGAAACAGGGACAAACCCAGGAGGCAGTGCACCGTCTCAGAGGATCAAAGGAGAACTGAAGGCAGCCAGCCAGGTTTCCGCTAGCCTGGAAAAATCCAGACTCACCACTGTACCAGCGAGTGAGTCTGGTCACCGTTGCGTCAAATCCATTTCCCACAGCGGTAGATACGCAAGCAAACAGGAAGCGGAATAAACCAATCAGCGAAGGGCGGGCGTCTGCCATTGATGCGGTGTTATTAGCGGTTTTGCGTTAATATTTGCGCAGGATTATGAATCACGAAACTCACCTACTGTTGATGTGTTTTTGGTCATTTACCGCCGATTGGAGACACACTTTCTCTCTTTCGTGCGTCGTTCGTAGATTGCTATTGAGGGGACTTCCGCGTCCCGTGAGTGACGCTGCTCGCTAACAACACGTCACTCAAATAAACGAATCTGCGTGAACGGATTAATTTTGCGGAAGCCGCGAACGAGGGCGGGTGACCAGACTGATCCCCCGCTGGATAAAAAAATACAGAGGGGAATCATTCTGGTCTCACCAGGCTAGGTTTCCGCCGGGTGCTAAGGTTTCCTCTATCCCCAAAAACATGCTGGTCAGGTCGGCCCACAGTGGCAGCGCGGCTCAGTGGCAGCGGCTCAGGACTAACACCTGAACACAGTTTTGTTGTACCCTTGTACAATGACAAATAAAGCACTAACTTAAAATAAATGACTAATAATATAAAATGGGCTCCTGAAACAACTTACCCAGTTGCTTGGGCAAAGTGACCTGCTCAAGTCAAACTGGCCATCACCTATGAAGATCAATCTCCCAAGCTACGATCCCCTCATATTTGTCATAGATAACAATACAACTTTTACTACCCTTGTTTTGGTCTACTATGCTGTTGTTGGTGAACTAAATCACATTTAGGTTTCTAACAGAAAAAATATTCAACCTCCATCTCTTTTGCCCTATTTGCATGGTCCAAACTTTGGACCAAACACACCGTTTGAGGCAAAACCATAGTCACCAACACTGAATGCCGCTTGTCTGTCAGTGCCATAAGAGTGAACTTGTGCACGGTAGAACAAAGCCCACCCATCCAGACCTGTTTTAATAAAGGGCCACTCCTCACTGTTTGCATAGTCACTGAGAAGTCCTCATGTGTTGACTATTATTCTGCGCTCTACAGGGGTGGGCCATGTGCCGCAGGTATCAAATGATCATCTATTCCATTTTCCCAGGAGCCCATGCCGCATCAATGAGCCACTGTGGAGCACAAGCCACTGACACGCAACGCAAAGGGAAGCTGCCAATCAAACTTTACACATCGATAATAGTCAGGTTGGAGATCCAAACCACATTGTCTACACTTGCAATTAGACCTACTAAAGATGTAATGGTTGTAATAACTTGGATGTAAGAAGAAGAAATAAGAAATATAACTGAATTAGTAGTAGAGCAGTCGGTTTGCTTTCAATGTCAAGTGAAAATATAAAAAGGTGATACCTAAATTGTAACCTGAACCCTCTACGTTGCAGAGTATCATGAAAGAGCCTCTTCAGTCACGTCGAGTCAAAAACGCACACTCAAACTCAACATCTCTGCCCCGAAGGAGAGAGTGCAGCCCTGGGTGTGGCTCTATTAGAACAGGAGTATTTTGACAACTATGCAACTTTCTGTAGGAATCATATGAAAAAATATAATCGCAAATGCTTAATTGTGCATGACAGAAACTGAAGCTCTTTTTCAGAACACCAATACATAAATTCTACACAAATTATTTACAGTCATTTCAATCACAATAGCCTTCATCTTCCATCACGGTTAGCCAGGGCACAACCTCCACAAATGTCACTATTGGTGCCATTGGGATTTTTTTTAAACATTACAAAATAAATATGTAATGTGTTTGGATGGTAAGTTTCACTTGTTTTTACAATTTGTGCATAAAGTAACATTAATAAATTGTTTATCTTTTCCAGTCATTAAAGATTGCTAAACAATTTAAATAAGCTATTATATCGAGAAAAATAAGTTGGACCAATCTCTTAAAAACCCTGATCTTTTCTAGAGATGGAATTAAATTCAGTATTTATCTTGCAAAAGCATTTGTGTGTATGTATATATATACATATATATATATAAAATCATGTGCGCTATGCTTCTACAAAGCATGTGTATTGATTGATATTACCATTACTAATATGCTCACTCTTTCATTGTTTGCAAACTGTTTGTAAAAAAGAACCAAAAAAAGGCAGGTATAGGGCCTTTAAATGTCAGAATATACAGCATAATTTGTTTGCATTTGCAAAGTTCATAAACACAGGCAGCACTGTACTGGCCACTCAAACCACAGTCTACTCCAGCGGCTGACCAGAGGAAGCACCGTTGGGAGTAAGACTGAATTTTTAGGCCGGGTGTTAAGTGCACATCGGAATAAGATATGCAAGTGACCACAGACATTCATTGCTTTTCCAACAGCTGGTGATCTTAGTGAACTTTAGCCATTGGTCACTGGTTATGGTTTGACCACTTCAGCCTCATCTTTCCCTCTAAAGCCGTGAATCCAGCCGACGAGAGGAAGTGACTTTAGAAGCAACGTTGAATTTTTAGGCCAGAAGTGTTCCATAAAGTGACCCCAAACATTCAGTAAACATTGAGAGACCTTACTCTACAACTGGTGATAAACTTGTAAAGTGACAATTTCACAAAGAAAAGTAGACAACGTTGCAATTCTTATACTCGAACATGTGACATAGAAGAGAAAATTCCACATTCCAAAGATAGAACTGGGAATAAACCTGACAATAACAAAGCTGTTGCACTTTAGACCTGATCTCATCCACAACCTTGGACACTGTCTGGTTATGGGGTCAGCCCTTTCCCTAAAGCCTTGAATCTACAAGCATGAACAAATCAAAGCTTGTTCAAGTATTTCTGACAATACCTGAAGAGAAGAGCAGAGCTAATTCAATGTGTCATGTACCTGACAACCAACAAATTCTTGATTTTCATTAATATCAAGTTTCTGCATTCCTCTGCTCTGTGGTTGGAGGATTGTGTCTTGATCTAAATGAGCTTGATAAATGTCTTTGCCTGGACGAGCAGAAGTGAAAAAAAAAAAAAAAAACATACAGTCTTACAGATTTATTGATGCAAATGAAAAGCATTACATGTACAGTAAATCAAAGTTTCAAATGAGTTATGTAGGATTTTCATATGACAGCCTGGAAATAAAGAGGCTTACATAATCTATGATTTTTTTGATGATTGTATATATGTAAATACTGTTAATGTAATTGCAGGTGAGTAATTGAACTTCTTTTTTCTTTTTTACCGTATAAACCATACAAACTTTCAATGTGTCCTGCATAATACATCCATAAAGAAAAAGTAGAATCAAATCTGATACTTTCAAGTGAAAGTATGTCTACAAACTAGTAAGTGCATATGGAAACTTTCTCAACACATCTCACAAAATGCAAATCCACCTAACTAAAGCAATCCTTCTGTTTTGAGCACTTGGTGGTCAGTACCATTATGTTTAACACATCAGCAAGCAATCAATGTACAGTGTATGTGTAATGTATGTTTACAAGTGTGCTCAGTATTCACAGAGACATGCTGCCCTCTTGAGGCAGTTTCGGACAAATAAATTCTGATTTTATGGAACAATGTGGAGAATAATAAATATCCAGTTAGTTTTAATACAGTCAAGAAGCTCAAAAACGCAGTAAGTACAGCCTTCCCATAAAACAGGAAGTAATGCTCCCAATCAATTGCCAGGAATTGTTCTATTTTTGAAGTGCAATAGAGGCCTCGCTCCCCCTTGTATTTACAGTATTACAGTTTGCACCCGAGTAGAGGAAGCAGTTTAGGCTCATATTTTGAAACTAAATATGTTGTAATCAAAAGGCTGTTGTGTCACCATAGTCCTGGTTCCACCTGGAGTACATGTCGAGTGTTGTGGGGCTCACGCTGGGCTTGATCCGCTTCAGCGAATCATCAAAGTCTTTCATCTTAATGTTACGCATCTGTAAGCACAATCAATGGGAGGTTAGAAAAGCATAAAATATTACTTGAATAGGAACAATTGGTGGTAATTCTTGGGGAACGTACCTCACTGGCAGCCATATTTCTCACCTGCTGTGGCCCCAACTCTGCGAGAGAGTAAATACCATGTTATTATCAAAGTGGAGAAAATCTATTGTAATGTTTATAAATTAAGCATCAATGTTATGTTTATACCCCTAATTGGTCCGAGTGCAGCATCTTTGGCTAATGACGTCAGATCACTCCCTGAATATCCCTGGGTCTTCCTGTAAATAACATCGTACTCTCGATAACTATGCCATATTATACGAAACAAACAAAATGTGTGAAAGGTAATCATGGACATACTTGGATAAATACGATAGTTCACTTTTGCTCAGTGGATTCCCGTGCTTTGTCAACAGATTTTGAAGCAGCAGCGCCCTCGTCTGTGCATAAAATATAAACGCATTTCAATAACATGTTAGCTATATGTATATGCATTCTTGATTTTGTTCATTCACCTCTTCATCTGGCAAAGTCACATAAATTCTTTTTGCAAAACGCCTGCAAAGAGACAATGTTAAATGTAATGTCTTGCGATCTGACTGAAATGATAATGTTCTATGTAAAGTCAAAGGTTTTTGCCTCAGCACAGCTTCATCGAGCTCCTGGGGTCTGTTTGTCGCTCCCATCACAAGCACCCTGTCGTCTCCCCCTGACTGCACTGGAAGCACAAGTGTTGAAAAATGACCCCATCTCAGTAAAGTGCAGTGCAATCGTAGCAGTCAAACCTCAGTACTTTGAAAGCACTCTTACCCCGTCAAACTCGACCAGAAACTCTGTTTTCAATCGGCGCATGGCGTCATGCTCCCCCTCTCTTCTCTCGCACAGCAAACTGTCCACTTCATCTGATGAGAAAATGTGTTATTTAGTTAGATGTACTGTATGAATATATAGTATCTCTAGTATTAATGTGTCATGAAGTAAAATGGCAGTAACCTATAAAGATGACTGAAGGTTGCAACTCTCTGGCCACAGCAAACAAAGCTCGTACTAACTTCTCCCCTCTCCCACCTTCAAACAAAACAGAGGGAAACAGGATACTGTGCTAGTCAAAAGACATCGATTTAAGAGAGTGTCTAATAAAGTGTGCTCTTACATATTTAGAGGTCAAACTAGCCGCACTGATATTGAAGAATGTTGCATTTGACTCTGCAGCAACAGCTTTGGCCTGAAAGCAGAATGAACATTATTATTATTATTATGTGTAATACTAATGGGATTATGAGGAGCCAACTTTATATTTAATAACAGCGCACTTACCAACATGGTTTTGCCATTTCCCGGTGGCCCAAACAAAAGTAAACCTCTTGCTGGAGCTCTCAGTCCTGTAAAGAGCTAAAAGGCAAAACTTCATGTTTAATGGTAACATAAAAAAATATATCAATGGAATATAAAAAAAGAATGTATTTAGTTCAACCTCCGGTCTTAAGGCAGGAAGAATAACAATCTCTTGGAGAGCTTGTTTAGCCAGTTTTGTCCTGCAATGTCTTCAAATGATACCGTAGCCCCACTAGATTAAGCACAAACTAATTAACAAAATGAGAATAGTGTAACCTTGGTACTTACAGTAAGTGTTGAACTGTACCTGTCAACGATCTCATTGAGAATCAGAGTTGCGAGTTTACTGTCTACATTCTTGAAGTTTTTCAAATCCCTTTTGACAGGCTGCTTTGCGGATGTCGTTTTTCCATTCGATTTTGCAGTAGTAGGGGTTACCTTTAAATATCAGTAAAAAGCGATTAGAAGTTTAATTATAACTTTTTGTAATGTACAGTATTTCAAGATTTCGAGATAAAACAAATTTACCTTGAAATCATTGTTTCTGGCAGCGGGCTTGACAGTAGAGGAGGGTCTGAGGTTAGACAGTGTAGTGCGGGCAGCAGGCTGACTCTTGGGAACAGGCTTTGGTTGAGTTGAGAAGAAAGACGTCCTTTGAGAATCATTCTTCTTTTTGGATGCAAGTGTTGTCTCTAAGAAATACAGAGAACATAGTTTAAGTTCAAGTAATATATATAAAAGTTCATATTGTAATCCTAACATCCTTCAGGTTGGTGAAGACGTATTTAAGGTCTTGTTAACAACTCGTGAGCAAAAGAAGGACGAAAAGATAAGCGGATTAGTGCAGTGTCTACAGTTATGTGGTATCAGACTGTTGTAGTGAGCGAGTTGAGGCAAAAGGCAAAATTCTCGATCGATATTTCTACTCTTTATTCCATAGCCTTGAACTGTGGGTCATGACCAAACGAGCAACCTATACAAGCAATCAAAATGAGTTCCCCACGTGGGCCGGGAAGATTAGCACGTTAATGCGTCAAAATAAGGCTGGAGCCAGTTACGGTGGAACAAAAGTACATACCTCTTCTCTCTGACAGAATGATCAGCACTATGAGAGTTGTGTAAGCAGTGGCCCTTAGAGATTTTAAGCATTATAAAAGATCAAAGTATTTGTTATTGCCAACTTTTTATATTGAAAACAACAACTGTCCGTGGGTTTTAGCAGAGCTGTTTTCCATGTGTTTATAGCTTAATAACAATCACTATTTTAAAAGGCAAATTCTCAAACCCACAGCCATCAAAGCTCCTCTTTCTGTGAGGAAGACATGTGTGGGTTGGATCATTGTAGGGACAAATCAGTAAAATACATTGGAAATTACACCTGTACTGTATCTGCGGGTTTTGAGCTGGTTCGCCTGCCGATACCTGTTAATCCTGCCCCTTAGGCGGAGGAAAAAGTCTGAGTGTTCCTTCAGATAAGTGGAAGATAATGAAGGGGGATGGCTGGGTAATTTTAACAATTAATTGGAAGGTCAAATGAGTAAGGTTTCCATTAAAAGCATTATATAATTTGTCATGGGTGAACACTAATAATATGCAAATTTACAAAACTGTTTCTATTACTCATAAGGAGTACCGTTTTGTTATGGATTGTAACAGTATATGAGTGCATATTTTTGTAACACCACATTGTTTTTAAAATGGTCTACATCATTTAAATCTAGTCTCACATATCTATAATACTGAGCACCTTATTTAGATTTCTTTCCCATAATGCAACCGCCTTCCTCGCTTACATAAAAAGATGTACCCTAGACTCTCTTGTTATGTTAGATTAAGAGATCAAACTCCTACCCAGTAAAGCCAGTCTGTCTTTAGCCATGGCCAGATTATTGACCATCTTGTCCTGTAGTCTTTTGGCTCTCTCATAATGCTCCCCTGTGAACACACCACACAAACATGTCAACACTGCATTTTCTTCATACTAATGCTATTTGGCTGTATTTTATTCTTACCTTGCGCATTTATCTCCACAGTAATGCCCCTTTCCAGCTCAGAAATCCCTCTTTTGTACCACTGAACAGCCTCCTCTTTCTCTCCTGTTATTACACGGGGGGTAACGTTATCTCGTGGCTTGTCACATCCCAACAACAAACGCCCAGCCCAAATATTAGCACCGAATACACACCCGTATCCTGCTCGTCGATCCTCAAGGCCTGGGATATGTACTCAAACGCCTGCTTGTGGTAGTTTTTGATCACTTCGGCGTTATCTTTGTTTTTACTTGGGTTAATTTTCGTCGACATTACTACTACTGTCACCGCGCTCCCAGTTGTAAGCGTGTCAAGATAAACTTACCAGCTCGAACGCAACACTGGCTTTTAATGTTCATAGACGACCAGGTAGATTGAAGTAATTATCTACACTTAACAGTCAAGCTACATGACAGTAAAGAGAGAAAAATGATAATCTCTGTGCTACAAAAACATTTTCTGCGCTTCCGCTTCTGCGCTGACTGACAGCTCGTGCGCCCGCCCCTCTTCTTCTTCAGTATGAAATTAATTGTGTCTTCTGGAAAATACTGTGAAGACGTCGCCATCTTCTGGTACACAAGATGATCTTTAAAAAAAAAAAAAATCACCGTCAATAAAAATAAAAATAAAAACACTGAAAAATAGGTCAGACTGGGGCGACCGCCACTGACCGGTTAGCTGTAAGGTTTCCTCTCCACTGTGCACTCGCTGTGTCCTTTAATTCACTACTTTTCCCTGTAATCCTTCTCGGTCCACTTTTATTTATTTGAGTAGAGTGGTTCCCAAAGTGGGGTCCGAGCCCTCCCCCCAGAGGCACTACGGGGGCCGCAGAGGCACGTGGGCCCCTAAAGCTTGTCTACAAAACAAGTAGGCCTACACAGCAGTTTCTTTTTATGTAATTTAGCAGTAACATAATAACACATTCCTTTGAAAAGAGTGAATTGTTATATGGCTAGGAATGGCTTGAATGGGGGAAATATTTTGCCCCTCAGTTTATTGTAAAAGCAGACATTTCTAATTATGAATAAAATAAGTAAACGTTTGTGTGATCTGATAAAGCACCTTATTGATCACGAAGTAGCAGTATTGTTCACTGAAAGTTGAGAAAATAAGTCATCCCGTGCATTAGTAAAGTTGGGAATGAGTTCACTTCACTGGTTTATACTACAGTATTAAAAATAATAATGATAATAAATAATAATAATAATAATAATAATGATGATGATGATAATAATAATAATAATAAGGATAATAATAATAATAATAATAATAATAATAATAATGGGAACAGCGCATATACAAAGACGTTTTTTGTCTCTGAAGTAGAACAACCATCACTCAAGTTTGTTGTAAATATAAATTCGAACTCTAAACTCTAAACTGATTCATGGTGGACAGTGGGACCTACACATACTCATGGGCCCATAAAAAGTGCCTGTTTTTTGGTTTAGAAAAAGAAAAAAACCTTTCTCATTTAACTATGCATTAAACCCATAAAGGACAAATGGGACCATCGACTTCGCAGTAGCCCGCCTATACTCAGGCTCTACCAATCGGATTATCTAGGTTATTCAGACAACCAATCAAAGCCACGTATGTCACTCATAGAACGGTGTAAGCCCCGCCTACTACCTGCTCCTCTTTTAAAACCTCCGGGGCTCAGTTTCTGACAGCTCAGACAGAAATACCCGACTTCTCTCCCTTCTTTTGCATTGTATTGGCACTCAAAACACGTTCGTATATTTGTGCCTTTCCAAGTTTCGCGATTACCTAAAGATTGTCTTGTCGCTGGCATTTGTTGGCTTTTCCCCGGCTAACTACATGCTAACCGGTAACATCTTACACACGGCCAGCTGACGGGAAGGCTGCTGCTGCTGCTGTAAGCCGAGCGAGCTACCCTTTGTCTGTAGACTACAAACAAGTTGGCAACTAAGAGCTTGCCCTGCCTCTCTCTTTTGGCAACCCGTGTCGTTTCGATTGTTTCGTTTCTCCTGATAATTGAGAAGTAAACCAAGATAGGCGGCTGGGGAACCAAGATGTCGAACCGAGGGAATTGCAGAGACGCCAAGCACGCCGGGGCCTGGTACTCCGCTTCGGGTAATTGTCAACAGTGCACTGGCCTGAAAAGCTCTGTGTTAGCGCACTGTTTTTTTTTTTCCGCTTCTGGACAAGGCGTGCTGATCTTAGGCAATGTTTTGCTAAGCTATTGCTATGTGTTCCCATTGCTGTCTGACATGCCAGTAATTAAAATATATTACCACCAGTACGGGAAGGTTTTACTTGGCGAAAAGCTAGCATTTCAAGCTAGCTGCTCTCGACTCTCCCCTCATCTCTGATCTGCTTGGTGCATGGTTGTTTTGAGCTTATTCGGCATTTCTCTTTGTTGTTCGTCTGTAGTTCGATTAAAACACAGTGACCTGCATAGGCATGGATTTTAACCAGTCCCTCCAGGCTTCAAATGGATAAAATATTGCATTGTTACCCTATAACATGACATTTTCTAATCAAGTGGTTCTATCCATTTGTCATCTATTTATACTTATTGACAATATGATGGATGAGATTATGAAACTTTAAACTCATTTAATTCTTGCTGCTTAAGGCAAGTTTCGTGGAGAAAAGCTCTCGTGCTTTGACAAAAGATTGGGCAGGGCAGAGAAAGCTGAAGGTTCAAGTTGCACCCCCTCCCCCATTTCACTCGGTAGTTGTATATTGTGATGATGAAGTACCAAACCGATAAACACATAATTGGAAGACAAGAACATATATTGTAGAATATCAATCTAACAGATGCGCTGGAACAAAGAAAAACACAGTCCCTTGATCTATTGGGTGTAATAGACGCGTGGACCTGGATGTCCTTGGTAGTTTTTTTCTTTCTTTTTTTTTATTCTAATGAACCAATTTTAGCTTTTTCCATTCACAGCATTAGGGTACCATTAAACTAATGGAACTGTTTGTCTTGTTGACAAATGTGTTTGGATATACCAACTCTGAAAAATAATGGATCAAGCTTGGACAAAAACAAAAGCAATTGTTACTGTCAAATACTAAACAAAGAACAGCTGTAAGCTTCTCCTGGATTCTCTTCAATTTGATGCTTTCCTGTAATTATTAGCTACAAATATTTTCTCTAATACATTTCTATATAAAACAGCTGACAAAGATAGAGTATAATAATCATTCATTTATTATGTATGTTCTGGCTTTTTAGGTGCACAGCTTAATGCACAACTAGAAGGTTGGCTGTCCCATGCTCACTCCTCGTTCAGACCTGCTAGAGCCATCATTGCACCGTAAGCACAGCTGGACTCCTGAAGTGAAGCCTAGCTCTGTCTCATGATATCTCATGTTTTCCTCACAGACATGCTGGGTACACCTACTGCGGTGCCTGTGCAGCACATGCCTACAAGCAGGTTGACCCTTCTGTTACGTAAGTCAAATTGTTCTTCTCTCATGCATCATCCATAACTACAGGTTGTGCCTTTTGCAGTTGATCAATGCAGTTTGTTTTTACAGTCGTAGAGTGTTCATCCTGGGACCCTCACATCATGTGGCCCTGTCTCGCTGTGCCCTGTCGCCTGCTGAAGTCTACAGAACCCCTCTGTATGACCTGAGGATTGACCAGAAGGGTATTTACTATTTACTCTTCGGCTTGTGTTGACTTGTTTTTCTGGTTCATTTTGCTTCCTAATGTGAAGTTAGTGTCACATGCAGCTGTCAAGTGTTTGACCTGTTTAAGGACAAAGGGAACACACAAAACACAAACTCACAAGATTGTAAAGAATAGTGCAATTAACTAATATGCAGATGTACAATGGCCTTGTCATAGCAACTTATTAACCTAATGGTCCCTGTATGGTAGCATATTACAAGCTATTCACGTTTCTCAAGATTAGGCTGAGAGGTTTGAACTATTTTAAGATCTTTGTATCAGGATACTTGGCGGTTGTGCTCTAAAATCTAATGGCATCATTGTTTATTATTGCACCGCTCATAGACTGACATAAAATGACACGTGTCTTCCAGTGTATGGAGAGCTCTGGAAAACTGGGTTGTTTGACCGCATGACTCAGAAGACCGATCTTGAGGAGCACAGTATTGAAATGCACTTGCCTTACACTGCTAAAGCCATGGAGAGGTAACACACTTGCATTGATTACACAAACGAAACCAAGCCAAAGTGAACAATCGCTCACATAAAGGCCCTAGTATGACTACTCTGGGTGCTACTGTCAATTGTCATTCTCCACCCGCTGTGAGTCACAATCCCTGTAATGCTTTGGCACATGAGATGTGTCTGTGTGCATAATTGATTGCGGCCTTCTGTTTGTTTGGCAAGAGTTAAAAGTAATTTCTTGGAGGAAGCATAGCAGGAAATACGGGGAAAACAGACCACAAAACAGGAGTCCTGTATCAATAGCCTGTTTTCCATGGTTTAGCACTGAATGTAGGGGATTTTGAGGACAACTATAATGTATTCAAATCTTCTTTGCCTGTGCTCATGCAGGTGAGGGGAGCATCACCCAAATGTCCCTTATCTGTGTCCAATTAATTTGCTTTATGGCCAATCTGTCAATGCACATATGGTATGTAGTAGAATGAATCAGACTCTTCCTGCGTCTCCCCATCCTGCTGTGTGTTTTCTCGTCAGTCGTTAAACACTGAGCTGTTTTATTTTGATGTATGACTGCAAGCTTTTGAAACAGTTGTGTGTGGCGTGCAACAGATGGTAAAATCTAACACACGTCTAGCATTACAACTATGTTTTAATGCAGTGTGTGCTTTATTTTTAGTCGCAGAGATGATTTCACCATTGTCCCGGTGCTTGTGGGTGCACTGAGTGAATCTAAAGAGCAGGAATATGGACGCCTGTTCAGCAAATACTTGGCAGACCCATCCAACCTTTTTGTCATCTCATCTGACTTCTGCCATTGGGGTAAGGCAACAACAGAACATAGTATATGAAAAAAAACCTTCAGTGTTTTTGATTTGAATAAAATGTGAGTTTTGCACTGATGCGACTGTTTTCCTTTAACAGGTCAACGGTTCAACTACACGTACTATGATGATGCTCAAGGAGACATCTATAGATCTATCGAGCATCTTGATAAAATGGTAAGACGAATGAAATATTTTAAAATATACTTTGTGCAACACTAGAGACTGAAAGCTGTCATTAAAAAATAGAATAAAAATAATGTAATTCTTTGCAAAGCTTTCTAAAATAAACGGAGGTCATTTTGATTTATGCTTTTTCTGTTTCTGTAGGGAATGCGCATTATAGAGCAGTTAGACCCAATCTCTTTTACCAACTACTTGAAGAAGTACCGCAACACTATCTGTGGCCGGCATCCAATTGGAGTGCTACTAAACGTATGTAAAAGCAAAAGGAGCACACGGTTTGTACAGTTAAACTGGTCGATGTGAATAGCTGTAATTGTGACTCTTTCAGGCTGTGGCTGAGCTGAGGAAGAACGAAATAGACATGAGTTTCACTTTCTTGAACTACGCGCAGTCGAGCGAGTGCAGGTCCATGGATGATAGCTCTGTGAGTTATGCTGCTGGAGCACTCATCGTCCATTGAGGTCGACTGTGGCTGAGGCCTCTGCAGCGACGCCACTCGACCCGTACTCTATCGCCATATCCCCTAACACCAACCCTCTGCCCCGGCTGCACCTACTACTGCAGAAAGGACCTAGACACTCGAAAGCCAATACAATCTCCCTCCTCTGTCCCCTCTATCCTTGCAGCTGACCTTCTACACCCCTCTCTTAATTTCATGTGTGCTGGAGCTTTTGATTGAAGTATTAGCTTGAAGTGTAGTTTTGAGATTATCTAGGCAATGGTTGAGCGAGATGGGAAGAGTAGGCTTTTGACATTTTGAGGACCTCAGATACTAGCGAGGAACAGTCATTTAAGCCCTATTTTGATTTCACGAAAGATGAGAAGTTATTTTAAAGCAATTTTCATTGAGGACTTGAGGCAAGCAGACCACCCTGTAATTTGCCTCGTTGAAGAGAGTAAAAAAGTGAAATCTGGTGCCAGACAGAAGTGACTGGAGAGGTGATGGTGGCTTTTGCTGATGCAAGCTACAGAAGACTTAGTATTGAAGGTAGTGTCGTAGAATGATCACTATATAGCTCTTCTTCATATATTAGTTGCTAACAAAGGGCTGCAAATCAACAAAATGTACTAATCCCGCTATGTAAAACCAAAAACATTATTATTATTTTATACCCATTTATTAAATATATCTCTTGTGTTTAAGTATTTTATTAGATGTGGTAGTATTAAGCAGTTTTTTTATTTGAACAAAGAAAGTGGTGTCAAACAAGTGTATTGTTTCTCATTATAGAACCGTTATCAATTCTTGTAGCATCCTATATATATATATTTGAGATCTATATAGAAAATTCTATTGGTCTTTTGACAATGCTGGACAGCATTTTATATTGTAAGTTTACCGTAGTGGCACCTTAGATTACCAATTCAAAATCTAAAACTTAGGTGATTTTTAGGCACCAAAATGTTTGACTTTTGAGTCAGCATACATTCACTACAAAATATATACTAGGAGAAGCTTATTAAGATGGAGCTATAAGCCAGTAATAAGATTTGAATGGATTGTATCTTCAAATTAGTTTACGATTATAAAAATGTTTGTTTTTCAGACTTTGCAGTAGCATTTTCAGCTTTTGAAGAGTAGGCAGCAGCAGCGCACAATGTCAAGCGCCCCCCCACTTTGGGATATTGAAGTCCTCTTAACTTTAGTGGCTCAGTTGCAGCAAAAAAACAAAAAGCCTCAGAGTGGCAAGGAAAAGCTGTTACATTTTACATTAGGCTACAATATTATGGGCCCGCTTGACCTCTAATTTAAAGGAAACTAGTTAAAGCATGACACACTGTGCTATCGTGCCTTTTCTCACTGTTGCACATATTACAAATACAGCATATTGTCACGTTTAAGTCTTATATTAGAATGTGTACACAAGTGTTTTTTTTTTCTCATGTGTGGATCTCTCACCCCTGCCTTGATCACCCAGCTCGCCCGGGTTGCGTGACCCCTTCATACCCCTCCCTCATCTGGAGTTCCTTTCTCTCGCTCTTCAAATCGGTCTAAAATGGCACCAACTGTTATCTCCTGTCTCCAGCAGGGTGGTGTTCGTTTTGTCCACCTCACCTCATTCCTGTAGAGGCAAAAGGCTCAAACCTCAATACTGTTCATGTTCTGTTTTACAAATCTTTTTTTTTATTTAGAAGTTTTTTTTTTAATTGTTGTTCTATCTTTGGGAATGGGAACTTACACGTCATTACATTAAAGTAAAAAAAAACAAAAAAAACAACTAAAAATGACTTATTGCTCCCGAAATGGAGTTTTTTATCTCAGGTTCCATTGAGAAAGCATCCCAAAAGGCTCTTAAGAAAAGGGCGGATTTCATGTTACAAAAAAGTAAAATGTTCTGAAAAATAAACTTGCTGTAGTGTCGTCTTTTTTATTTTTTTTATTGTAGAAAACAATTAAGTCATTATTAAATGGGTTCCCTGATGTTTTGTAAAAGCATAAAACCCCAAAACACAAGGCTACAGTACAGAATATATCGGGTAATGCTTTAGTCACGGATACAAACTGACCAAAAAACGGGGGAAAAAAAGAACCCAGACTGTACATCCAAACATGTGAATCAATTTGACACACTGTGAATTGGGACAAATATATTAAAACCTTCTTGCACCTATGTTTGGTGTGAGCGTTTTCATTGTATAATATGTGTTGCTCAATACAAAACCTGTGATCATAGAGTAGACTGTAAAAGTCTATAGACTCCATCTGGTGGCACAACAAGGCAACTGCAGCAGATTCCTCTGCATTTACTACAGCTCAAAATATAATTATACTATGCTATAAGTGTTCCAACATCACATCTATAGCCACTTTATTTTGTGTATGGTTCAAGCAAACCATTCTTCAAATATTAGATGTTACCAGTTTCTGTTTTTAATTAGTGTCTTGTATTACGTATTGCACGTCTAGAGCAAGATTGGCAGTTTCTACAGCTACCTGTAGCCCATTGACTTTGGCTGTGAAGGAGTCAAGCACACTAGCCTCACCATTTTTGGCTGCAGGACAGAACTCTGGATATTTGGTGTTTAAAAAGCTCAATTTATAATCTTTACAGTGCGTCACCAACCCACATCCACACCCACTCAAACGTTGGTCCATTTCGTCTTTTGTCACTTCAGCGGGAAGTGTCCAGTGGTGAGCGTGAGTCAGATCAATTAAAGAACTCCCACCATCGTGCTCCAACGCTGCAGCCACAGATTCCAAAGAACGGCAAAATCCCTCTGCGGCAAGCAAGTACTCTGTTTTTGAGCATCCCAGTACTGAGGAAGTCTCTGAGGCATTCATTTTAATCTACAAAGTATAAAATTAGCAAAGGAGTACAGTGTTATCAGGAGTGTTTTGAATCAAATCTTGTATTTCATTTACCTTGTCTCTGATATAAGATGCAAGATGTGTTTCTGTGCATCCTCCTCCAAACAGGGCAAATGGATCTCTCAGAGTCAGCCTCAAGACGTGTTGTGCCTTCACACATGTCACCTGAAAGATTAACATTAATAAAAATGTACACCTCACTATTCATCAACTGTCTCGCTGAATTCTCACGGGCCTTGAAAATAAAGGATTTTAACTAAGTGGAGTGCCTTGGATCCTCTCCTTTTCTTTTCTTAAGAGTAACGTAACTGAAATAATCTTATTCTATTCTTTTCTTAAGTTTATGGATTCACTACATCCTGAAGGGCACCCGTTTTGGATTTTACCTAATTGTTACCCACTGACTCACTCGCTTATCTCCTCCTAATGTTACTCTTACTTGAGTAAATATTTTGGCTACTCAACCCCCTCTGATGTACAATGTCAGTGATATTATGGTCCATTATTTAATAGAAATTACACAGGTAGAAATATGTTTGCTTTATATTGCTTATGTAATGTCAGCCTCTAAGCATAATTGCCTGACTCAAATTTTACAACTAAAAAAACAAACAAACCAATTCCTCATAGGAATGACAGTAAATGTTTCTTTGGTTGTAAACTTTTCAATTGGCTGTAGCCTAAAAAATGCAAATGGAAAAATCTCAATGTGGCCAAAAAATAACATTGGCAGTTACGCAAGGAGGCTAACAATATATGCAACCTTATCACAATCTGTTTGTTAGACTAACAACTATTTTGTTATACTACTTACCTTTAACTCATTTAACATCGTCCCATTTCTGTGACAGAGGACTATAGTGCAGATTGTCATGTCCTCAATGGGAAGCAAATGCAGCATCGTCTTAGATTTGAACTGTTTAATGGTGATTTCTTTGACTTTTCCATAAGCCTGGGATGGAATGGGGGCATGTAATGTGGCCACAGGTTGAGCACCTGTTAAAATAGTAAGCAAGACCTTTTACCAAAAAAACAAAACAAAACACCAAGTACAGAATGTCAAGAATTACTGTTAGTATACAGAATAATCCTTGAAAATACCACAGTCTGTTCATACGGTATCTTCTTCATATTCACCAACAATATAATGGCATGTGCATATTTCAATAAGCAGAGTATATTTTGATTAACCTGTGAGTTGAATAACTGGCTCCAGCAGATGAATTCCCAGCCTCTCAACCACTGTGATGCCATGGCCCTTCAGGTATTGCTGAAGAACTGGGTGGATGACTTTTTGGCACATAAACAGTTGCACCTCATCTTTAACAACTTGCTCTCCAATTTTCAGGAGCTGGTTCAGGATCTGTGACTCCACGTTTGCCCTGTTGTGTAACTCAAGCGTCCCATCTCCAAGTTCAGAGATGTCCCCAGCAAGAGACTCGCTGATGATTATAGTTCGTAGGGGGCCACCTCTGCATAGCTTTGTGTGTTGGAGGGTTATGTCAGGTGTGTCAAGCAATAGCCCCGGGAAAACAGCTGAATTCAACACAGGAAGGCCTTCCACTGGTATGGTTATTATTCTTCCAAGTTTAGCAACGCCTGGATCATTGCAGGGGACAGTAAACAAAAAACCCCGTACAGTCAGTGTGCTAATATGAAGAACTTCTGCTTCCTTTAAGACACATGCAGGTTTGCTTGAGATGACACTATAAGCCAGTCTGATCAGGATCTGGCTACTGTTGAAGGCAACCTTTGCTTTGCAGGGACAGTCCTCTTCTTGAAGGTAAGTAGTGCAAAGATCCAGAAGCTGCTTATACACTCTTTGAGACACCCATTTTCTAAGTCCAGGTAGTTGAACCTGTTCAATAAGATACAGGCATAAGATGGCAGTAAATAGACCACAGTCGCTAAAACGAGACGTGTGGTTGATTATAGAGGTCCTGATTAAATTTATAAAGGGCTCCGACGAGGTCAATGCTGGTAGAAGGACAGATGATGTTGAGGTAGTGGCCACTTGTCCACCAATGTTGTTATGAATTTGTTTAAGTCTACCTGTAGGTCCATAACTCGACTTTAGAAGTTCCTTCAAAACATAAAGTTTGCTGCAAATGTCAACATTGTTGTCCAGTGGCAAATCCGTGCAACGAGAAGGTTGTTTCTTGGCCAGTCGAGACATCCCCAATATTTCATTAAAGACATGGAGAAAAACTGAACCTACAAATCCTCGATGTAATAAAAAAAAATTAATCACTCTGTTTTACTCTCAAAACTCAAAAGAATTAGACGAAACGTTAAGATGCTTCCATTTGCAAAACGGACTAGCTTGGCACCACATAAACACCGGTGTTATGGTTTATGCCCGATGGAAATTTAGTAAAAATTCAGAAAATCCACTAGTGTGTTATGCAGAATAAAGCTCTCTTTAGCAGTTGCAAATAATATATGATTTTACATTCGTCTGTAAAAATTGCAATAACATCAAATGTAAGCTACAAATAAAATATTACAAAAAGGCTTTCTTAAAGACATCCATGGTTGCCATAGCACCGCTGAGAGCGTGGGGTCCTTCTAAAAGTCTTCATTGTGTCGCATTATTACGTCATAGTCCATGCACAATATTTGTCTTTGAGTTATTTCTTGATAAAAAGCTTAAATATCATAATAATATTTAGCATGATAAGCGTTTGTTTATCTCAAATATGAATATTTGCTTTTATAAACTAAAAATACTTTGTGACGTCATCTCTCATCGCCTCAGGTTCAAACAGTTGGCGGTGCTCGATTTGTTGCATGCTCCTATTTTTAGTTAGGTTAGGGTTTTTTTTGTACAGATTTTGTATTAAACAAATGCCACGACAACTTTTAGCTTTGACTAATTATTAATCGTTGAACTGTTTTGTCGTTGGTATTATTTTGGTCAGCAAAAGCAGAAGAATCTTGTTTTGTTTTTTGTTTTGTTCTTTCCCCAGCATCTACCTGTCGTAGACTCTGACTTCTCAGGTTTGAACATCTAATCTTTCTTATGACAGATTTTTAAATTGCTCTCCCGACATTAGTCTAAACTAGGCCGTTTGTGATGCTAATGTCAGTATTTTACTTGTTAATTTTGACAGGAAGAGATCTTGGTGAGGGTCTTCTGTATGTTTCCATGGCTCCCCAGAAATATGTCATCAAGGTAAGAGAGTAACATACTATAGTAATTGTTACGTGTTTCTCGGAAATTTTAAATTAACTTCTATACCAAGAGTTTTCTGTTTTTTTAATAGCATCAGTGCTATGATAAGATACATAATGCTCCCTAGCTTCTTTTATTACATTCCATCATAAAACATTGCAATAACGTTAATTTTGCAAACGTATATTCTTTAGATTGATTTAAATATATTTAAAATGCCAGTTTGGTGTTTGCCTCTTGTTGCCAAGCTGGTCTCTGTTTCAGTTCTACAAAAGTACTTCTACCAGTGTTGCTAAAATGTGGTCATAATTCTGTTTGTTTACCCTTTGGCCACTAGAGGTCAGTCCAAATGCACATTTGTCCTGCACTCTCTGCACGATCCCATGCTGTTATTCATCTGCATTGGTCACCTTTGCGTGTCTCTGACCTACCTCCCTCAGAGCCTTTAGTCAATGGGAGCAGTGATATGAAGCAGAGGAAACTCATTCTGTTAAAATCCGGGCCGTTCATCCTCTGTCTGGTGCGTTGTCAGGAATAATGCACATCAGATGTTTTTGTTAAGTGCAAGCAAAGCTTTTGGCCTCCCCCTTTGTTGATGTTTCATTTATTGAGAGTTTTGTAGCTGGACAGCAGACATTTGTGCTGATCTCCCACATCCTCTGTAATGCCGTGTGTGCCTTGTTGACCAGATATTGCATTCATTCCCTTTATTTGTTTCATATGCATGCCTGCGTATGGATAGTGAACCACCCCCTTCAGTTCGACTGTGGGAGAGTAGAGGTTCCATCCCACTGGGCACATAATGATACTCTTGTGTTACCCTGCCTGAGAAAATGTAAAAGAGTCTCTACCATGCTTAACCAACTAACCACAAACAAATATGTTAGAAGGACTGAGCCCAAACAATGGCATTCAAGACTGCTCTTTTGCAAAACCAACATTGCCACAAGCATAATTTTTAATCTACAAATCATTGACAGTACAGTGCTATAATCTTAGAGAGTTTGGTGTGGAAAAATACAAAGTAAAATATATCTCCCAATGTACTCATCCTATCTCACAATGGACAAAACAAAGACTCCTGAAAATAACTCGTAATAATTTGTCTTACTTAATGTTTAGCAGCAGGTAATCACTATGTATGGAGATGAAATGAATAATGCACAAAATTGTGAAGTGACTTTGATCATCTGGATATTAATTTCTAAATTATTTACAACATTGAAACAAAACCGTGAAATGGATCCAAACACTCCTTGCTCCAGGGAGGTACTGAAAGTGTTACTGTGCCTCTTCTTTTTTTTCCTTCTTTTTTTTTCTTTCTTTATTTGCGTTTACATACATATAACATATATGACATTACAAAACAAACATTGAGTTGACAAGACATGTGTGGAGGCGTGGTGTGTAGTGAGGTGTGTGTAGTGTAATTCTGCATATATTTGGGAGTCCTACAGTAGGTAATGCAGTTCTTACAGTATGGGCAGCTAGGTTGCTTGTGGGTTGGCTAATTTGAGGCAACATGGTGGAACAAGACAACTGTAAAGAAATGTTAAAGGGAAACAAATACAGAGATAAATAGGTGAATAGGTACTTTAAGAAATTGCCAAGTTACAGAAACGAAAAACATCAAATAAATAAAATAGTGGACAAATAGAGTTAAGATATAGGGTAATAATAATAGAGAGAGAGAAATGGTAGAACAACAGAAGAGATAATGAGTGAGTCATGAAGATAAGTGTTTCTGCCGATGAATGAGATGGTGGAAGAGTTACTGTGCCTCTTCTTAATAGATTATGTGGTGATCTGATCTGCCACTTTTGAGACCTCCCAAAAAATAGCCCATAGGCTAAAAACACTGTCGCACTGAGGATCTTAAGTTTGTGCCGGGGACATTACGCTGTGTCTGCTCTATATTAGCAATGCTGACTTGCCAATAGGTTGGCCAAGACACCACAGTCATTTAACAATAAGAGAAATGAGGACTCGCAGAGCAGCTTTAAAGTCAGAGGTTTATGTGCTGCGTAGTGTTATTGTCACTCTATGGATGAGCTCATATATGGGGCCACACATTAAGTTCCTCTCTGCTCTAAGGAACGGTTTGACATTTTCCAGCTTAAGGGGGATTCTTACATGAGAAGTTGACAAGGCTAATGCAGTTTACATGTTTGCGTTGCTACCCTGGGATAAGATCATATGCTATTTATTGGCTCTCAACTGCAGTATACTGCTTGTGTGGCACGCACATTTCATATCTGCTAGTGGTAGTTGAGTTGAGTTATGTAGCGATTTTGTATTTGTATTTGGACTTATTTGACTTGCGCCTCTTTGCTCCATTCGGTGCATAGGCCATGAACAAGTTAAGTTCGAAGTACTTTAGCCACTGTATAATCTTCCTTAACACATGTTTATTGCTGGTTGGACATTTAGTAGTAGGCCCTTTATTAGTCAAAACATTAACACAAACTAAGACATATACATCCGCTTCCTCCCGCAGATTTCTAATAGTTTGCATAAATGTAGCTTGATTATCATTATTCAGGAAGGCCCAAAAGTTATTGAGTTGTTAGTTTTCGCTAGTTTAATGGCCTGCTAGTTCTGAAATTCTCAGTTCAGTCAAATATTCCTGGGTTGGCTCTTGGTGTTCCAGATTTCATTTCTTAATGATCTCAAATTGGTCTGAGCCTGCATCTCCCAATTTCTCACATGGATGTGTCAGCTGTGCTTTATTTGCAGTGTGTTACCTAGAGATATTCCTGTCCATTCATGCAGCTGGAATTCCACTGCTGGGCTGTGTCTCGTTTTTATCATCAAATAAAGACGACTCCGGTGTGCTAACATTGACCTGAATGGAAGGGAGCTTTGAGCATAAAGCACTTCCGAACACTGCGCTCATAGAAGCCATCAGTTGTCAAAATCGGGCAGTTTTGAAAAATTGGATTTGATTTTGTGTGTGTGTGTGTGGTGTGCGTGTGTGTGTGTCTGTGTGTGTGTGTGTGTGTGTGTATAGGGGAAGCCCAGGTGACATCTGAGTGAGAAGAAAGAAAGGGAGGGAGGGAGAGTGGCAAAGAAAAAGAGAGAAGAAGGCAACTTTAAGGCATGGGAGTGAAGTTGTCACACCCACACATCTAAAGAGCTCCCCTGGGTCTCTCTGCAGACTGTAGACAGAACAGGGGAATGTTGGACAAAAGGGAGCGAGAGAGAGATGCAAGTTTTATTGAGTGCGACCGCATCTGCTGCCCCTGCGCCACTAATGTAAACATCTGCGGCTGGTTATTGTTAGCCGGTGAGAGCTAAGTGCCGGTCCGAGCAGGTCTGGTTCTTATAGACAGCGATAGCAATGGCAAAGGGCAGTGAGGCTGGGGAAGAGGAGGAGGAGGAGGAGGAGGAGGCTGAGATCCACTGCATACTCTCTACATACTTCTGGGCTGGGTGCCTGAATCACAGCAGCAGCAGCTCGGAGCTCGGGGCTCAGGGAGGATGGAGGGGCCGTTCTGGGAGAGAGATAAGAGAAGGTAGAGAGTGTTTTGGGAACTGAAAGTGATACAAACCAGAACTCCACAGTCTCAAACAGAGATCACAGAAAGTCTGAGTCACAAAGTTGTTTGTATTGAAATTATTTTAGACATTTTTTCCCAATACTGTGCTTCCAAATGTTTTATTTCCCCATGGTCATCTCTGTCATCGGTTTGTTTGTTGTTTCTCTGTTAATTTTCCAGAGATTATTTATGTTTTGGTGAAATATTTTGAAAAGGCCAGTTATAATAATTCAATCCTGAAAATAATGTATTTGTTCAGCATGAACTCCTACCACAGGGGGTCAGCGTAGGAACACATTTGTCATTTTTCTCAGATCACTTTGTTGGTGTATTAGGTGTCCTTCCTGGTATTTCAGTATTGGTAGCATATGAAATAGTTTTTGAGTTATCTGTCTACCTAATTGTGATGTTCTGCTTTATTTTACTGTTTACGTACCATTACATGATTGCTGTCTTTACCAGAGATCTGTGTTCATTGAGTTACACCAAAGTCTGTCCACCATTTGAGTGATAAATTGATCTATGTATTACTGTTAGTGACTGCACTATTGTTAACTTATTGTTTTCACCAACGCTTCTGACAGTAACACGGTTTTGTATTGCCTCTCCTCTGTGTATCCACTATCTACTTTATGCTTACATGTCGTAGAATCGGCAGCAATAAAGCCAACAATGAACTTTAATGTTTTTCCAAACTATCTTACTGTGCTAGAACCTGAGTATGTACCTCCCCCCTCATTCCTCATGCTTTGGTTTTGACTCGATCGGTCATGACTCGGCCTCTCTCACAGCGACTTGACGACCGCACATAGTTTAATGCTCCTCCTTTGTCTTTCCTGACTCTTTGTGCCCTGCAGTCTGTCTGATTGGCAGTGGGGAGAATTAGGATAGAGGGAAGTTGAGCATAGCCTCCAGGAAGACGCAGCTCTCCTATTCATCGCTGTCTGACAGGACACAAAAGATGGCACAATAAAGGATTTGGTATGAAGTAGCCTTGTCGCTTTCACCCCTCAGCGTCTGCTCATAATAACCCAAGAAAGCCAGTGCAGGGCAGAGAACAAAGCATTCTCAGCCCACTTTGAATGTATGAATAGAATAACTTCCTCTAACGTGACCCTTTATCAAGCTTTTCTTTTCAGTCGCAGTGACGGTTACGCAAAGTATTTCCTAAATAGTGGAAACACAAAGTAAACAAAACATGTTTGTGTGGGTATAATAACGTGCCAAGCCAGGTTTGGTTTAGTTGTTCTTTTGAAATAAAACAACAGAATATTCATTATGGTTTAACCTTATCCTTTTCTGCATGAAATGGAATAAACATACTTCTGAGTTTACAGTGGATATTTAACAATTTCAACAATTTGCTGGCAGAAACGGGGACAACAATTTTGTGGGATTATTGTGGGAAAAAATAAGCAAAACTTGTGATTATGCTGTATTTACGAATATATTCAATTCTGCATGATAAAAAGCACTTCAGAAAGATTATAAGACAAAAGAAGATTGAAATATGAAGTGCTAAACTATTACAAGGATCCATTAGGAGTGTGACAATATATAGATTATCCGATATATCGCAGGAGATACAATACCGATACTTGTTATTCCGATATCGATACTTTTGATGATGTCATGCATATTAATTAGGGATGGGACAATAAGAAATTTGGGGTCACGATGATCTTGGCCAAAATAATTGCGATTAACGATATTATCACGATATTTGCCTATGGTTTAAAAAATCACTGAAACCGCAGAAATGATGGGGATTGGGCAATTATTAAATATTCCTCTTCATTGTCTGCTGTAAATGTCATATTGAGTGAGACATAAAGTAAGTATTTAAAGGCACACTGTGAACATTTTGGACTATACTGTCATCAATACAAAACATGCAGCTAATGAGCAGCTGGACACAGAAAATGCTATTTCACAAAGGAACGGAAGTGCTCTATGTCTGTAATGTAATGCCTTACGCCCTGATTTTAATTTATAAAACAGCTTTTTCATTATTTTTGTTGTAAGAGAGAAATAAATAAAGAGGAGTAAACAAACGCACCCCCGGAGGATCCGAACAGTGAACAGAAGTCATGTTTGTGGATGGAGCTCTTTCTAATCTACTCTGGACACCGCCTGTTCTTTTTTCTTACCCAATGATAATGTCACGGATGCGCGTTAGCTCCATGGTTTGGCTACGAGAGGACTAGTCACCTTCCTAAAGAAGAGTGCACTCGCCAGAAGTTGGAATTTCTTTCCAGGATTCAGCTACTATATCAACCAACCTGATGGATGCTTGGTGAACCTTGGCCAGAATCAAAGTGGATTAACTTTTATAACCAACGCGAGTCCGATAACATAAACACCCGATGATGGCCTGGCTGAGCGGTGAGTAATCAAAACGCGTCGTGTTAGCCATTTATGAAACTGTGTTGCACATGTCAACTCCTTATAACTGCATTATGTGAAGTCACTTTTTGCAGCGATATTATATTTATAATACTGTAAATGTGGAATGAGCGGAGAGAGGGGCGGAGTTAACTGAATCGAAGCGTCTTGTCTTCCGGGTAGGGAAAATACCCAGAAAATACTTATTTCTCTCAAAAATGAGTACTCCATAGTGATAGAGGTACAATATATCATATAAATGCCTATACTTTACTTTGGAATGGCTAAAATAGCATGATATAGCTCCTTTTAAATGTAAATTAAGTCATTATGACAGATCTATAGACCCATCTTCACTGTGTAAGTCATGGATCATTTATACACACAGAAAAAGGGGTGCAAAGCACATGATAAGAAATGTAAATGATGAATAATATGTAGTATGTTGAAATAAGGTTAAAAAGCATGTTTTTTAAAAATCATGACGTATCGTAGGTTATTTTTGGGCAATATATCGATTATTGCAGTATCAGCGTATCGTGAGATAATCATTATCATAAGCCACGTATCGCGTATCGAATCGAGAGGTACCCAGAGGTTCCCACCCCTAAATTTCAACACATGTTCGTAGAAGTCTAAACTACCATATTCGCTGGTTCTTTTTCACATGATAATTACATATTGTGGAAAATGGACAGACTTTGTGATTTTGATTATGACTATGCAGCTCAGAAGAATCAGTCTTAAACTCGTCATACCTACACAATTTCAGCAGAAGCCGAGGTTTTTGTGATTGCCAAACCTTTAGAGTTTGTTAAAATGGATATCAGAGTGTCCAGGCTTTTTATTTAAACTGGGTTGGACCGATTGGCTTAGGCGGATATTCTATTATAATTTTTAAGCGGTTGCAAATGGAAAGGGACACTGCTCTTGTGGTCTTGTGTTATTCAATCCACAAAGCATAAGCCGCTTACAAAGATCTCGCTAAAGAAAGCTCATTTGGGAGGGGGAAGTCAAAGGTCCTGCCAAAGGTCACCTCACAGATCCACCGGTCAGTCTTTGTGCTGCGGGTTTGACAAATTTGGACCACATGATGCGATTGTCGCCGGAGCCTTTGTGTAAAGTAGATTCCTCCCATTTTTGTGTCGCTCTTTGCAAAAAAACGCCACCCTTAGTTCAATCATTGTGGAGCTGCCAGTTCTGTTTAAAATGGAGCCGCCACACTTAGCACTCCACTGTCAATGCCCTCCTGCGCCCGAGCCAAAGATCCTGCTCATTCAAATTAATTGTTTTCTCGTTAGTGTGATTGCATTAGCGGCATTCCTGGCAAACTTCCCCCTCTTCTCAGAAGTGCCAAGCATCACATGGTGTTTTTGTGTGAGTGACTGTTTATCATTACTGTCCGCTAGTTTGTCGTTTGGATCTGTCTCCTGGTTTAATTTGATAAAACAAGGGTTGGCCTGATGCCCAAAAATCCAGCAACCCAACAAGTGGACACAATCAGAAGTAAAAGAGACACCACTACAACGATTCACCCTCTGTGCTACTCCATAAACACCACTCTAACCTCTGTGTGCAGCTCTTTACAGTCCCAGATATTGATCAAATTAATCTCCTGTCTCTCCTGAGCTCGAATAGCCTCCTTAAGTTAAAGCAGTGTGCACTACCGCATTGATCTGCTTCTGGCTGTATCAAAAGAGACAACTTGGAGTCTTGGATCAATAGATTTGTGTTGGTTAAGAGTCACACTAAAAGCAAGCAATTGTTTAGGCTTTTATATTGTTCTTATTGCATGCACCAGTTCATTCTATATAAGTTAAAAGTACCACATTCTGATCCAAAAACAATCCCAAAACTAAGAATTGTATATGATAAATACAATCCAAATATAATTTGTTCACAATACACCAGTAGATGATTTGTTATCACTGATGGATTATTCTGTCCGTTGGTCATGTACAATTAATGACTCGACTAAATGATGTACTCACAGCAACAAGGATTTGGGTTTGATTCCGCGGCCAGATGGGACATTCCTGTGTAAAGTGCACATGTTCTCCCTGTGTCTGTAGATTTCCTCCTGGCCCTGTGTCCCCTGCAACTAAAATCATTTACAATAGGGTCCCCTGTGGCTCAGGATCAGGACTCTCCTGAAAAAGCAAAATAAACTAAACACTAGAAGTAGAAACATAATTTTGTCTATTCTAATTTCTATGGGAATAGAACCCGGGACCTTATTACTGTGAAGTGTGAGTGCCCAGTTCTGTATGTATGTGTCGTGGTGTGGCCAGGGGTAGCACAGACCACCTCTGAAATCTGATTGGCCAGGTGTTAGCCTGAGAACCAGACTCTGGTGAGTCTGGTCACTGCAGCGTCAATTCCATTTCCCACAGCGGTACATACGCAAGCAAACAGGAAGCGGAGTAAACCAATCAGCAAAGGGCGTGACCAACAACACGTGACACAAATAAACAGATCTGATGCACGGGCTCGTTATGATTTTTCTGATGCCACCAACAGGGGTGGGGGTTCCAGACTGATCCCCCTCTGTATAAAAAAATATAGAGGGGAATGGTCTCACCAGGATAGCCAGGTGTCACTTTACTTAGTATTTTGGGGTCAATGGCAAGTTCACATAAATTGTAATTATAATATGAGCAAGCATTTTCAGATATGGAGAAATTAGAGGAACTCTGTGTGCATCTGTGTATGGCCTTAAAACATGGCCCTGATGCCCCGAAGCATAACCAAGTGCCACCACTGGGAAATGGCAATAAAAAAAAGTTTGCTTCTGCTCTTTTCTTTTTGTCAACCTGTGTCATTTCAGATTTGTTTTTTGTTTTTAGTTTGCGTCATGTTTGTATTTTGTGTCAAGTTTGCCCCCTCGTGCCATCAACAGCACATTTCCTGAGACTGAGAACTGCATAAAACACAGCAGTGATTTGAAAGTAAAAGATAAAGTAAAAGCAAGGTGTCACTCATCTCGCGTCTGAGAAACCGCAGTGGGTCCTCGGCAGCCGTAGTTTGACAGACAAGGTCAGAGCCTGTGTTGCTCGGGTTTTCCCACGCATTGATAATTGTTAGAGCAGTCAGCTGAGGCCAGCAGTCATCCATGCAGCGAGACAAAGGTGAAAGGATGGAGAGAAGAATACTGATCTATGGGGAAGAGCTGACAGGCAACATGCACACATTTCATACTTGAGAGGAGCGCGTATGAGAGGGGAGGGGTTGTGTTCAACGGATTTCACGACTTTGGTTGAAATTCTACATATTTATGATTGAAGTGCAATACTTTGGGTCACAGCTCCTATAAGGCAAGAGGTCACTTAGTTATGAATTGGTAATTTATGCAAAGCGTTTCTGCATGATTAAAGTTTCCTTTATGTAATATTTGAAATGGTCAGACAATACATTTCAGTATGTAGCCTTTACAATTATTACTTTTCAACCAGTCTGAGGTTTTTGAGGTTTTATTGTGTAGCCCTTGACTTTTACTTGGGGCTGGGTGATTTTGGAAAAAAAGACAATCACGATTATTTTCCTCATTGATCGATCTCGATTTTCGATTTCATTCGATTTTTTCATAATAAATTACATACATCTTGCTGATTGATCAAATTAGACTCATCTTTTATTCAGTCCCGTCCAGACTCCCAAACTAGGTATTGTTTGTGCCAAAGAAATGGCTGTAAACCAGTCGATTATAAAGTCCTATGGCGATTATTGAGATGAACCCAAAGTAGAGATTGCGATTTCGATTAAATTTCGATTAATTACCCAGCCCAGCTTTTACATTAACTGTTTTTACAATTTCGAACTTATTCTTTTTCTTTTGCGCACTAGGGCTTCCACACAAGAGTACGCATGTCAGTCATATGGGGGCGCCATCTCCTCTAGTTGTTCAGAGTCAAGACAAGGAAGTCCCTATTCCTCCTCACATGTGCAGAGCTGCCTCACATAAAACATTGCTTCATCGTTTCTCACACTATTTCATTCCCAACGTTGATCGGACCTAAAAAGAGTAACTCAATTTGAAATGACGGACAGAAAACCAATTTAGTTTTCGATTGGGACTTGTTTTATTCTTTACAAGGAGCAGCCATGGGCCTTCCCCTACACACCCTACTAATTCATCTGTGCACGTCATCTTGAGGGGAAAGCTGCAGAAACATCTCTCATGTCTGGGTTGTAAGAGTTTAGTCATTCTGTCTGCTCCGCTCCAAACCCATGGGACAAGCTTGGCCCAAAACAAAGCTTTTTAGTGTGCAATGTTTTCCTTGTTACCGAATGCCTTCTTATTACTGCTCATCGACTACTAGGCCTTTTTTTCTGAGCATCATCAAGTCCAATTGCGCTTTTATTTTTAGCCTTTGTCATTTTGTGGGTGGTCCCAGCACAACTTCCTTGTCCGGGGAGCACTCGGGTTCACACGAAATTCATTTTGCTCTGTGCTGCGGGCAGCTTTTTGCACTCATGTGTAAACCATAATCAGGCAAGCTGCAAAGATGTAACAGCAGCCTAACCAGCGCCGGCGTTTCAGTTTTGCGTGTCCCTTGTAGCTTATTGTCACTGACACCATGACATAGCGCTCAAGGAATTCACTCTCAGGCCCAAGTTTGTAAAGCTCTCTTAAGTTGTAGAGCAGAGGCACTGTGTAAAGTAAGAGTGGATTAGAGGAGGGTTCTTTCAGAGCTATTAATGCTCTGTATAATGTAGTAATCCTTAGTCATAGGGTTTATCTTTGAACGTTGTACTGCCTAAAGGTGGGCAGACAGACTGGAGTAGTTCGTTAAGTAAAGCAATATTACACAAGGGGCAACAGTGAGCTAAATCCAAACCCGCCCACCATAAAATCACGAGTTTGAATATGGCTGAGTGATATTTTTTTCGCCCACATTTCAACTCCGTTTATAATATCGGTCCACATGTGGCTTCCAACCCTAACCCTTCCAAACCACTGTTTTGGCAATCCCAAAGTCTGATCGATAAAAAAAAGTAAGTGGGTGAAAAAAAAAACTACTCCAAGAATAGACATGGAGGTTAGGGGTGTGACAATATATACATTTTGTGATATATCACGATATTTTGCGGGACGATACGACACCAATACTTTTTATTCCGATATTGATACTTTTGATGATCATGCATATTAATAAAGGTAGTGCTCCCAGTAGACGGCAGCACTTGCAGACCTGCCAACATGTACGCATTTTGCGTAGCGGACACGCATTTTGACCTCCTAGTACGCTTGTACGATTTCATGTTCTAAACTACGCATTATGAAGATGTTGTCACTGAAGTTCATTCTGCCGCTGAGCAGAGATCTGTGTAACGCGTAAATAAACTATGCACAGGCTGTAAAAGTTCACTGGTGCTGTTACGTCAAATATGCCACTTTCCCCGTGGCCGCAGCCGTAGGAGCCTCCAGCTCCAGGCTGAGTGAGCCCCGCTGCCCCGCGCTCGCTCGCTCACTTCACCTGGGCAGCGCAACAGCCGCCCGCATCCACCGCCTGACTGTAGCCTCGTCGACTCGCTAATCCCGCTCCAACAGACGCATCACTGAGGGCGATGAACCGTATGAGACATCGCACGGTGAGTAGAAGGTTAAACCGCTTTATCAGTCTGCACAACAACAACAACAAAGTTACAGCGCGCAGCTGTGCATGAGACTGTGCACCAAACTAATCCAAGTTTTGTGACTACTGTAGCTTTCATATTTGACAATAGCCGCGTGAAACGTGAGAGCATATACAAGCTAAAACCTACAAAGCTAATGGATAGCTATCATTTACTGTGAGGCTAAATCCTATGGCTAAATTGACCGGGCAAGTACCCATGGCTCAGTGCGCACTCTGCGCTCAGTTGATGTGCGGTTGCAGTCAGTGAGGAGAGGAGTGGAGAGGGCTGACCTCTCCAGGTGGACCGTGTGGTCATTGGGTGCTCATAGATATGAGCGGTTCTGGCGTGGTTCCAGCTGATCAGAGATGTTAAGTTGGCAAGTTTACTGAAACTGAACCAAAGTTTACACTCTTTGGACTTGCAACTATTAAAATATGCCAAACCATTAAGCTGTAGCCAGAAAAAAACTGATACCATTTTATTGTGTATGGTATGGTTGGCATATTCTGAAGTGTACGGGCCTTATTCCTATGAATAGTCAATAAAAGTTTAAAATCTATATTTCAAAAATGAAATGTAATAATGTTTTTATCCTTTTTTTTTTTTATGTACATGATTCAAATAGAAGACGGTATCTTCTGATGTACAGAGCCTGATTTGGAATTTAACATTATGTACAAATCCTTTATTGTCTCTGTCCACTCTGTGATGAAAATTAAGCCATTAGGAGAACTACAGTTCTAAAACAAAAACGTTTAGTGTTGAGTCAATATAGTTGTTAATCATATGCGCTACAAAAAAGTGGAAGTGGAAAAAAGTGTATATATTCTGTTATTTAGAACCCCAAAATGTAATTTTAGAGTAAAAACAAAACTATAATTATTATTACGGTAAATTATGTTCCAGACCTTTGCTTGATAATTATTCTACTTTATTTTTTTGAATCGCAATGGAATTAAATTCAGGACCCCGTTCTAATCTTTAGTTCTCTCCCCTCCCTCTCTCTTGCTCTTGCCCTACACGAGGTGAGAGCTGCTCATGTTAGTCAGTGTTTTCTCTCTGCAGCATCAGGCTGAGGTTCAGAGTCTGTATCTGAGAGCTGCAGGGGGGAGCTGAGAGAAGAATCAAGGGCCCTTGAAAGAAAACTGATCCATTATATTATATAAAAAAAAGAAGCTGTACCCTATGTAAATTAACCAGAAATTATTCTTTTCACAGCAGCATAATAGCCAAAAATAGTTATTATTTTTTTGCTTAAAATACACCAGAATGCAGGAAAACGCATCTAAATTTAAAAAAAAATCTCCCGGGGGAAGACCCCCCAAGGTGGCGCTCTCTCCCACCACAGTCTCCTTGAAATCTGTGGGGAAACACTGCATAGAATCTACATGTTCTATGCACGCAATTCACGCAAACTGCACGTTCCACCACAGCCCCGTGAACTGTCACCTTTTTCACTATGTATTTGCATGTCTGAATGCATCTGGCGAGCTCCTCTCTTCGTAAACAATATTAAACACTTGGAAACCACAAACAGTTCTTGACAGTTATCGGGAGAGATTGCCTTGCCTCAACATATCCAGCTTGCCCTGGGTTCGCCGTTTTTTTTGTGTACTCATAAACATTTTTCAATGTTGGCAGGTCTGCACTTGGACCAAACACTCACACAAATATATTACTTGTTAGTTATATATGTTAGTTTTTTTTAATTATAAATAAGAGTAGTTTGGGGTTGATTTATTACTTTATTACTTTCCATGGTTTTTTACATTTATTTGACAGATCAATGACCCTTTTCAGTGTGTAAGTCAGGGATCATTGATTCACTTAAGAAAAGGGCTATAAAGCACATAAAAAACAAATGTAAATGATGAATAATATGTAGCATGTAAAAAAAAAAAAAAGTGAAAAATCTCATGTTTCTTAGAAAGTCGTGATGTATCTGGCAATATATCGATTATCGCAGTATCGTAAGGTTATTGTTATCGTGAGCGATATATCACGTATCGAATCGTGAAGTACCCAGAGGTTCCCACCTCTAATAGAGGTAATGATTGCAATGGATATTACTAAAATACGTAACATCCTGCACCATCCGCCCCTCCGACTATCTATCTTCACTTCCATTCACTTATGCAGGGTGGATAAGTGTCTTGCTCAAGGATGCAACAATAGTATGCACCAGGCGAAGTTGGGATTCAGACCCCTGATTTTTTTAATCCATGAACAGATGGTCAGACCAAAGGTCTATAGATCACTAAAATCTAGTCATAATTACACAAATCTTTCGCCTTATTGAAAATCTATTCTAACCAAACTGTTAATATATTGGCAATTTGTGTTAAATAAAAAAAAGTTACCAATTACCACCCACCTCTCAGAAAAGGGTTCTTTGGGTGCGTTTCACTGGTCTGGTATAATGTTAATCCTTATTTATAGCGTTTTATCTTTGAAGTTTTGAGCGCTGTGACCCGGGGCAGTAGCTGTATTGCGCGACTTAGAAAAGAGGATATGTTTTTATGAGGAGAGAGGAGACACAGGGGGTAAAATGGCTCGTATTTTGGGAGGGAGATTGTCCAGAGATGGCGAGACAGAAAACGCACACAGCCAGGGAGTCTTGTGAGAGCCCTGGGGTGTTTGAGCTTACTGGGGAGTCATTTTAAGTTTGATGCTACGGCGAGAGTAAAGGTATTGCTCGCAGTATGAAAAGAATGCAATAGAAAAGGCCATGTCGAATTAGATTTTTTTGTTTTAATACTTTAATGCTAAGTGAATATCATGCAGAGATTTTTTCTTCTAAATAATACGCCCTTTAGCCTCATTGAGATTTTCATTAATAGACTTTATGTATTTTAGATTATTTCTTTTCACCTTTTCTTGCAACTAACACCATAATTACTCCCCATAAGCCCAGCACTGAAATCCTTACTCGGCTTCCCCGCATTCAGCAGGTCTGCAGAACACGGGGAGTCCTGGCCGTGTGAGAGTCCTGCCCGGGGTGATGTTTGAGCACACAGGGGGTCGTTGTGGTTTGTCCCGCTGTCAATCACCCCCACGCTCTGATTTCCTTTGTTGTCTGCGAGCTCAATGCCCCTCAGCAACCTGTGGCTGTCCTGCGTCTTTGTGTTACAGTGTGGGAACTTTGCCGTGCTGGTGGATCTCCACGTCTTGCCCCGGGGCGACCGAGCGGCGGACTCCAGCTGGTTTACTGCGGACCAGGTCGAGGTAAAGCCATGGAGGGAGAGGGCCAGTCTGAATAAGTGTGACTGAGTGTGTGGCTTGCGTTTCTGTGGGGGCCTTTTCAATAGAGAGCGGCAGCGTGGAATCCAAGGTGACTTTGAGCCTCCTGCCTCTGCTCCCTCTGGCTTTTTATTGTTGAAATAAATCAAATCGAAATTGCAATTTGAATGGTTGCAATTAATAAATCCAAAGGTGGCAGTACCTTCGGTAATATGTTACCCTCGGCAAACAGCTAAATGCTGTATCTTCTCTCCTTATTATGTATAAAAGCTGCTAACCCTGTAGTTTAGACCAGTGGTTCCCAAAGTTTTCTTGTCTCGCGTACCACTTGAATTTCTACTCAAACCCCTCAACTCTAAAGTGCAGCCAATTACTTAGAAAACTATCGGCTAAACTCAGATTTATTGGCATTGAGTTCTATATTGTGTTAAAAATAAAGTAAAAACACCCTGAAATTCAAGCCTTTTACTGCAAATTGTCATTGAAAAGAAGTCTTCTTTTAAAATAATATTGAAATAATATTCAGTTTCAGCTTTAGATCTGAACTATTTCCAGGTCCGCTCCTATATGTGTGCTTGTTTGTGTACCCCTTGGGGTCCCCGTACCCCTGGTTGAGAAACACTGGTTTAGACCTCCAAAAGCAAGGCATGCAATTCTCTTTTAGCAGTTCATGTTTCATTCTCTCAAACTGTCTCATGCATCCTCAAAAATTGCACTGTGACTTGGATTTGTTTCTAATGCGTTCATTAAAACACAGTTGCTCGGTCCTATTCCCCACTTAGAACTCATTGGGTATGTTCTGTTGCCTTCTAAAGACTCGTGTCTTGTGAATATTCCATAAAATAACCTACATTTATTGTGATGGAATATTTGTGTGGCTTTTTCAGGAAGTTACAGCTTTGGTCCAAGAGGCTGTGGACCAAAGAGTGAAGCAGTACACCGAATCCCTCCACAACAGACGGCTGCCCAGGCACAAGAAAGACCTGCCACCGGCATCGGCCTTTCATGTAAACGGTAACTGCGCTGCACCAGGCCTTAGTTATTTCAGAACAGATTTTATGTAGGTGCTTAAGTGTAGATTAAATTAAATGTTACAGTGAATCAGGATTATTTTGACAGTGTTTTGATTTTGGTTTCACATTCCTAAGAGATTGAGTCATCCAGGTCTTCCCTTTCTTTGTCCTTGATGTGTCTGTCAACAACTCCCCAAAAACTTGATGGTTTACTCTGGCTGAAAAAAACATTATTTATTCCCATGGACATGTAGAGCACTGTGCCGGTGTAGTCATTGATCTGTAGGCCTTCGTATGCAACGGGGAACAAAATAGCATAACTGTAAAGCTGTTTTTTTCCTCTGATTACCTTCATGAGCTGCGAGTGGGTGGAAAGACAACAGAACTAGTTGGGACACGGTGGCTCTACGCCCAGGGTGTGACCCGTGGAGGCAGGAGCTGATACCAAGTTTTTACTGTATTGTGCTGTTTGACTTGGCACGTCCTGGCTACACTTTTACATGCGATGTGCAAGTGCATTAGTGTTTAATGTGGTATGGACACACCTGCATTTATCTATAATTGTAGGTAACTGTGAGGACATCAAACACAGTGCAAAGATATCGGCATCCATATGTACTGAGGAACCGCTATAAATCCCTCTGGGGTCAATAAGCTTGTTAAATCTTCTCTCTTTATTCAGTGGCGCTGCATTCCCTCCTCCACCCGCTCCACACCTCCAGCTGAAGTGCTGAAGGCAGACAGGTTTGTCACAGGTAGCAGTTAGGGGCAGTTAAATTGGGCTCTCTCAGCGGGACAGGGCCGATTGTGAGAGTGGGATTACAGGGCAGTTGGCCTCATAAAGTTTCTCCTGTGGCTGCAGCGCTGTCTCTCACGCTAAAGCCCAGTCTATAGTTGTCCTGGCCCCGTGCGCCGCTTTGTGCACATGAAAGCACATGCGCCGTGTGGGACTGTGCGTTTTCTCACATAAACGTGCATGTTTATGGCCTCCTCAGGTCTTTGTCTTGTGCAGCACCAGTGTCTATAATGAGCCGCGCTGGCATTGGTACATGCATGTGCGCCCTGTAGATCAGAATAGTGAGAATCAGAAGGAGAGATATATCCTCCCCCTGGGCTAGGTGTGAACAGGCCTGCCGTGTAAGGTTACTGAAAAGCCTGACTCATATTCCCCATGACAGACTGAGCAGAGACAGACAAGTGTAATGATGGAGATCACAGGCCGCGCTGCGCTCACACTCCACTGTGTGAACACTATCGGCATCTCACTCAAATATGCATGTTAAAATGATTAAGCTCCATGTAACTTTGCCAAAGAGCAGTGTAAGCAGTGGAACGGGACTCCACACCATAACCGACAACTTTCCTTTGCTGAACATGAAAAGCACCAGCGCCTCAGCAGGGCGGCCCAGTTCGTGTGCTGCCGTCCTATTAAAGGTCTTAAGTGAGTGTAATGGCATTCTTGGTCTTTTCATTGTCCCATGTGAGAGAGGCAGTGGAGCGGTTGAGGTGGAGACTGCGGCTGTGAGAAGTGAGCGGGCAGGAGCCATAAAAAGGGAGGGCAGACTATAGGCTTAAAGAGGGAAACCCAGCAAACCTCAGGGCAGGTATTAAGTATTGGGGGTTGTCTGTTTTGCCAGCAGGTCAAACGCTAACCTGCTAATCCTCCCAGGTCTCTCCGTTTGTCCTATGAGGGAATAATAGCTGTTTTGGCATCCGTTTGTACCTTTTTGTTACTTGAGAGCAGATGAAGGCTGGTCGAGGAGTGGGTTTCATTCAAAGTGTGTGGTGCGTCATATAGAGAGAGGTGTTGGGCAGTGCAGCCCTGATGCCAAGAATAGCCAGATGCAACATGGGCTCTATGTGAGATTGTATATAGGAGAGTTGGTGCCAGTGTGAAATCACAGGGCTTCCGCCAACAGACAGCAGTGAGAACAGCGTAACGGCCTCAGCTGTTGGCACTTCAAATGAGCCATCAACAGCTTTTAACATTCCAAGGCCTTTCAGTGCAAGTGTTTGTGTCCAACTTATCCCTATGGCTTATTGTGTCCGAACATGTTTCCCCACTGATGTTTATGCCACTAGCATGTCACTGAGAAGCAAGCCATTTACTGTAACTCAAAGTCATTTCTTAAAATCTCAGCTGTAGAAGCACATTTCCAAATTTTAACTGCCTTCTTATTTGTTTGACTGAGGCTACTTCCTGATTAGCTCATAGTGATGTGATTTATTGATGTTTTAGAGGCGTGACTGAGGAATGGTTTCCCACCAAACATCTTGGCTGTGGACAGGCAGAGTGGACACAGGGTTGTAGGGAGAGGCTGCTGCATTCTCCCTGGTAGACCAGGTTCAACCCAACCACATTTCTCTGTAATTACAGATGGAGAATAAGTGGATAATAGGATCTCTGTGTTTACAGACCACATATTTGTGATTTATGTTTGATATTTCTTTAGGGAAGTGGTTTTGTTGACTTTATCTCCCTGATGTTGCTACTACTGCATAACATACTTACTAAACCATTCCTCTTGACTTCTTCCATTTTGCATTGAATATTTGCTCACATATCTGAGTGCCTTATATCTGATCTGGTTTAGTTTGACTCCCAGAGGGATATTGATTTTGCAGCTTGTAATAGGAGTGTATATTGTGTTCGTTTATGTGTTGAATGTAAGTGGAGAAGAACCATTTTACACAGATTTGGTCAATACACCGTTTCAAACTGCCAAAGTACATTACCAGATGTCTTACATCTACTGTTAATATTGATTCAGCTGGATTTATCTGTTGGTGTGTGGCGGAGTGGGTGAGTGTAGTGGAGCGTTGCTACAAAGAGGAGGAAACGCAGCCTCTGGCAGTGGCTCTGCGGCACCTAGAGGATGGTTTGCTGGGCACATCTCTTCTCCTCCAGGTGCCAGGGCTTAGGGAGGGAACACCTGCCAGTCTGTTCCCCCATGGCCACGGCAGGCTGCAGAGGCATTTTCCCAGGCTCCCCAGATGAATGGTCACTAATAGCCGTGGGAGAGGGCTTTGCGAGTGCTGCACAGTGTACCACTGACTCCTCTTGGCAGCTCCATGAAGGGGCTTAAGGCCTGGCCACGGCCATCGCGGAGAGGCACAAGTGTTGTAGCTTTACTGTTAGAAATGTGTTTATGAATGACCATCTCCCTCTGCAAGAAGACTGCTGTGGAGCAACTTCGGCCATGTCGCTGATGTTGCTTGTCTTGTATTACTGGGTTGTGAAGGTCCCAGGCCCTCTCTATTGAAGGAGCTGCTGTATAATTTGTTTATGTCTAATTATTTATTATCTTCATGGAGTCAGTGTTATTGCTAATTGTAAAAATGGGACAATAGGTTTTGACTTACTTTGTGCCTGTACCGCAGCTATTGCTATTATAAGAGTTGCACTTATGTAGGGGGTGCTCTGTAAATAGATAGGCATGCCTGTGGCCAAGTTACCTGCTCTGTGTTGCTGGGCGTGAGGCAGGCTGGGATTAAGGCCAGGGGGAAACGGAGACCTGTGACAGGAACAAAGGAATTCCAAGGCCCACACGGGAAATGTATCCCGACCAGAGTCCGCTCCTCCCGCCCTGGCTCCTGCTGGGCACCCCCTCTCTACTGCTCTGTGGAGCTGCTGCGGCTCTTTAAATCCTGCTGTAAGCCCTGGCCTTACTCCGTACAGGACTGTCTGACTCCAGCCTAACTCCTCATATCTGTGACTGTGATACCACTATTACAACATCCACTTTCTTACGCCCATAATACACATAACTGCTCTGTACAGCGCCTCTTTAAGCTTTCTCACTCCCTATCTCCACAAGGTCAGCTGCTCTCACCACCACACTTCTGGCCATAGCTGTCACACCACACTCTCCCATATAATTAGGGCCTGAGCCTCGGCGGAGTGCGGATCACATTCATGTGACTGTCCGACTTCACCACAATCTCCTCTCAGAGACGGCACACTCTCTTGAACTCATGCAAGTGTTCACCAGAGCGCCTTGTTTAAGGATAAGGTCTCCTTGTTTCTCAGTGTCCTCACGATGCCCTCCCTTCTGTGGGCTGAGCTGATGTATCCTCATAGTCATGGTTAGGCTTCATCATGTAATTTTTATGCGATAATAAAACATTCAGCAATCATGTTTATTTCTCTACTAGCTTCTGTCATCGGTTATAATAGTAGCTCCATATGTGCCATACTTAAAAGCTGGCAGATAAAGAGAATTCCTATGTAGCCTAGGCACGCATCTGGCCACAACAGTCAGATCCCACCGTCCCATTCCCACAAACATTCATGTAGATTTATGCAAAATATGGGAGTCGATGTCATTGCCTCTCTGAACAGCCTTTCATTTAAAACATTGTGGCTTTTTGAGCAATACTATGTGCCCCATTTTCCTAATTAGGCCACAGCGGTGATCGAAAGTGACGTTGCGTTTTGTCTCTGCACTTCTGTCATCCGATTGTGTTCTTCTGAGAAACTGTTTTTCCCCCTTGGTAATTCTCCCGTGCTCCCAAACTGCTCCCCACCGCCGCTCCGGAGTCACATGCTACATTATGGGTTGGCCTGCGCTACCATGCTGCGGCATATTTTGTAACTGCGATGGAGGGGTCACCCAAATGTTAAATTGAACACTCATGGGTAAATATTGTTTCAGGTGGACGTTGCGCGGGGATGATAAGGCACAGTGCCGTAGTTACAGTTACACCACAGAGAGTGATGTCCTTCCAGGAAAGCCCCCACACTCTTGCACACGGGGAAACTTCCTCCATCTTCTTTCTCTGCCCTCTCTCTCCTTCTCTCACTCTTTCACTCTCCCTGACTCTCCTCCTGCACTGAAGCCCAAAAGGAGGGGTTCACGCACACAAAGTCTGAAGATGTCAAAGGAGCTGTATTCTTCAGGCACTGGTGTCCCGTCTGCCTTGTTGTTCTACTTATGGTTGCAAAATTCCGGGAATTTTCAAGACAGATTTGAATTTCACAGGCAAGACATGAACAGCAGCTTGAGAATCCGATTTGATAGTTATACACTGAAATATCTATTAGAGGAGAAAGGAAAGTCTCAAAGAAATCAACTTTGCGACGTGTGTTTGAAGAGGAGCGTTTCAGGTCTATGGCCAATACAAAGAAGGGCGTTTAGAAACGGTATAGACTCATTCCCTGTTTGTATCCATCTTGTATTCACCAAGTGAGTGCAATATTACAACATACTGTTTTAAGAGTCTGTGCCATGTAGTGCCAATAGTTTAGGTCTGCTCTGTTTACTGCAGCTCTGTGCTCAGACACAGGCCCCATCCACTCGCACTGTATTGGCCAGCATCTGTCAGGATCTGAGTGAGTGACGGGTGAATTTAACCAATCACAGTGAAGTATAAAGTTCAGTCATTAGTTTTCTCCCATTTGTAATGCTATGCATTGGTGCAGCTCGGGCAATGGACCTAAGACTTTTAAAACAGTTTGTGATGCTCCAAAATCTCTGTTTAGGATTGTTTTTGTATTAGTTTTTTTCAATCAGGGCTGAGTTTTTCTTTTCCAAATCAATACTTTAAGCAAAGAAGAAAATACAATTACAGTAATACCATTAATTATTTGTGCTGCTATAACTTTCACTGATCATTAGACACTTTTTTCTTCTACTCCTGCTTTTACTTGGTGTTATATTGAGGATATGAGAAGAATTTACCTTTACCTGCACCAGTAAATCACTCCTTTTATGTCCACACATCTTAAAAGTTTATTCTTGATTTTTATCGCATTCAATTTCTGTCGGGGCTTAGTTTTACTGCTGTTTTTAAACCACCTCATTCATCATATTTCCGTCCCGAGGCGCAGCCTACGGTTGTGAAACAATCCCAGGGGCTGCCATGTCTTTCTCCTGCACATCTGCGCCTGTGAAAACTTTGTTACAGCACAAGATTTGACCATGCTGTATACACACAGGCAGCATTAGATGACATGGAGAGAGAGAGATGACATATAGCGAGGGATATTACATACTTTGAAAACCTGCAATCAACACCGCAGCTTTCCGGAATTTCAGAAGTCGGAATGCTCAAGGATTCCGGAATGAGTCATTGCCCTCCTCCGCAGATAGCAGACGATTCGAAGTACTCCGTGACTTTTACTCAAGTTTTCTCGCATGTAGCCGACTTTATGTCAATATGGAAACTTTAACTCGAGTATCTGGGCCACTACTTTCTACTTCTACTTGATTGATGATGAATGTTTTCGAGATATCTTTGCTCTTGCTTAAAGGGGGGTATTATGCTTTTTTTCAATCACATAGCACCAGTCTATAGCATACTACAATGATGACGTAACCTTCTGTTGGTCTGTATATGCAGTAAATTAAAATAACTGCCTTGAATAAAATTGCTCTCTCAAAATGGCTGTACTGAACGTCTTGAAATAGGCCTCTGTCTCTTTAAGAAGCTTTCCGACACGCCCCCTTCAGCACACTTCTGTGGCATTTAAACAACACTACTGTGCGGGGAGGGGGCTCTGCTGAGCTGAGGAGCAGTGGTTGGTGGCTTGGCTGGTGACGAAAGGTCCAGAGGCGTCTCCAGGAGGTGGGGGCGTTCCTAGGAGGACTGGGGCATAGCTACACCTAAAATGGCTGCCGTCTAAGTTTTTACTGATTACTCAAAAATATGTGAATGAGCCAAGGCAACACTCCAGGCACGTGTTTAATGAGGGAATGACATAATAACATGATATAAAGCTTGAAAAAGTCGATTTTACATAATACCCCCCTTTAAATATTTTACCCCCCTCCCCCTCCAGAAGCAGGTTATGCTTTTGTATGTGTTTTAATGAGCTCCTCTCAGGATGCGACTGAAGTTAATAAAGTCCATTCCAGCGGGGTTTACCTCTGACCCCTCTCCACTTTCTTTCCTCTCCGTTCCATTTGACAGTCCCGGGCCGCTCTGGATGCCTTTGAGTTTGTTGACTCTTCTTTCCTCTCATTGTTTTCCCAGGAAGTGGAGAAAGCGGCGGGGATATGTGTGCATGTGTGCGTCGGCCTGATCTCTGAGTACAGTGCCATAGTCTTGGCAGTGAGCCCGAGGAGTTTTTTTTATTTTTTTATTGCGCAGTTGTTCTGTGGTAAATTGCAAGATGGCATACGTCCTTTCTTACAAGCGGTTACAATATTATCCACAGCATTTGTCAAAACATAGCGTGCTGGCTTGTTTACTGTGTGTCATAATATTACTTTGCTTCAGGTTACAAGACAATTAAGCAATCGTCTTCCCTGTGCAGTGCATTCCCTTTTATGGTGCGAGTCCCACTGGAAGATTTTTACTCCTCTAGATTTATATGTTTTAAGACCTTTATTTTTGTTGTTGTTGTTGAGGGATTTGGTTTGGCTTCGGGCCAAGTTATATTTGTACTCCTTTGTGCAACGAAGTTGTCTTTTTATTCCCTGTTAAGCTTTGCTTTAGTTTATTCTGCCATATTTACTTTCAGGATATTGTCGTGCATCACATTTCAAAACAATTCATCACAAGAGTCTCCTGTAGGAAGTACAACTAATCTCTTTAAGCTTTTATCCCACTGTTTTTCAAACTGTGGTACGAAAGTTTTCTTTATAGTGGTCCCCCTCATGATGTGCTTTTGCTTGGATTTTAAAACTATTCAAAAGATGAAGTTGAATATTTTATATGTTTATTTGAATGAGATTTATTCATTTCTTTGCTTATACAGTCAAAAACAAAAATGATTGCAAAGAACATTAGTCATGATGTTAATTTAGTCCCGATTTTAGCCTTGTTCTGATTTAGTCTTTAGGTTTTGATTTTGACACAGTCGGTCATCTAACTCATACGTTACATGGAGTGTACTGTGTTATATTGTATCGCAATAATTTCATTGCGATATTCAAGACAGTAATTGAATATGACAACTTTTTCTCATATTGCGCAAACATATTTTCTTCCTTGTGTCGGCCTATTTTAGTGAGTGACTCTCTGCGGTGGTACAAAGTGGTAAGTGAAAAGTTTGAGAACCGCGTCTTTTTTTATTGGGGGTATTGCACCACTGTGGTCCAAAGTTGCCGCAGAAAAGAGGCCGCTCAGTCCCAGAGGAGGCACCAGTGCGCTGTTTGTGAGAGAGAGACATGGATGTAAGCTTAGCACGAGAGAAACCAGGCACCACGCCAAGAGCAACTCTGTGCTGTGCAGGACGTTATAAAGTCAGAGCAACAGCTGATGTCTCGGGCCACGCTGTTCGCATCGGTTCCCAACCCCGAGTCCAGACGTCCCCTGTCAAACTTGTCCTGGGAATTGGCAAGCTGCGAGCCACCAGGGAGAGAGCGGTGAGAATAGTTGGGGAGCGAGGCGAGGATAAAGAGCCTAAATCAAAGCTTCAGAAAACATTGAGAAGCCATGAATGCGGCAATGAAAAATGTTAGTTTCCTGGTCTATTCTACGCCCTGAAAAGGCAAAGAAAACAGTGATACACATTGACATTCCTTTGTATAAAACGTCAGAGATGGGCACGGGATGACCAATGGGCGGATTTCTTTAGGGGCTATTTTTGTAGTGAATGTTTTATATACAATCTCTTTTAGGTTGACCAAGTAATAAATGAATGCTTAGATAAGATCAAAGCAAATTAGCACTACTCTTGCAGTTGGACTTTTTTTTTTTTTTTACCATCAATACCATTATTACTACTTCTACAAGTAAGAAAATAAGTTGTATGAATTGAACTTTCATGTACAGTGGGGAAAAAAAGTATTTAGTCAACCAACAATTGTGCAAGTTCTCCCACTTAAAAAGATGAGAGAGGCCTGTAATTTTCATCATAGGTAAACCTCAACTATGAGAGACAAAATGAGAAAAAAATCCAGAAAATCACATTGTCTGATTTTTAATGAATTTATTTGCAAATTATGGTGGAAAATAAGTATTTGGTCAATAACAAAAGTTCATCTCAATACTTTGTTATATACCCTTTGTTGGCAATGATATAGGTCAAACGTTTTCTGTAAGTCTTCACAAGGTTTTCACACACTGTTGCTGGTATTTTGGCCCATTCCTCCATGCAGATCTCCTCTAGAGCAGTGATGTTTTGGGGCAGGCGCTGGGCAACACGGACTTTCAACTCCCTCCAAAGATTTTCTATGGGGTTGAGATCTGGAGACTGGCTAGGCCACTCCAGGACCTTGAAATGCTTCTTACGAAGCCACTCCTTCGTTGCCCGGGCGGTGTGTTTGGGATCATTGTCATGCTGAAAGACCCAGCCACGTTTAGTTTCAATGCCCTTGCTGATGGAAGGAGGTTTTCACTCAAAATCTCACAATACATGGCCCCATTCATTCTTTCCTTTACACGGATCAGTCGTCCTGGTCCCTTTGCAGAAAAACAGCCCCAAAGCCTGATGTTTCCACCCCCATGCTTCACAGTAGGTATGGTGTTCTTTGGATGCAACTCAGCATTCTTTCTCCTCCAAACACGACGAGTTGAGTTTTGACCAAATAGTTCCATTTTGGTTTGATCTGACCATATGACATTCTCCCAGTCCTCTTCTGGATCATCCAGATGCTCTCTAGCAAACTTCAGACGGGCCTGGACATGTACTGGCTTAAGCAGGGGGACACGTCTGGCACTGCAGGAATTGAGTCCCTGGCGGCGTAGTGTGTTACTGACGGTAGCCTTTGTTACTTTGGTCCCAGCTCTCTGCAGGTCATTCACTAGGTCCCCCGTGTGGTTCTGGGATTTTTACTCACCGTTCTTGTGATCATTTTGACTCCACGGGGTGAGATCTTGCGTGGAGCCCCAGATCGATGGAGATTATCAGTGGTCTTGTATGTCTTCCATTTCTAATAATTGCTTCCACAGTTGATTTCTTCACACCAGCTGCTTACCAATTGCAGATTCAGTCCTCCCAGCCTGGTGCAGGTCTACAATTTAGTTTCTGGTGTCTTTCGACAGCTCTTTGGTCTTGACCATAGTGGAGTTTGAGTGTGACTGTTTGAGGTTGTGGACAGGTGTCTTTTATACTGATAACAAGTTCAAACAGGGGCCATTAATACAGGTAACGAGTGGAGGACAGAGGAGCCTCTTAAAGAAGAAGTTACAGGTCTGTGAGAGCCACAAATCTTGCTTGTTTGTTATTGACCAAATACTTATTTTCCACCATAATTTGCAAATAAATTCATAAAAAATCAGACAATGTGATTTTCTAGAATTTTTTTTCTCATTTTGTCTCTCATAGTTGAGGTTTACCTATGATGAAAATTACAGGCCTCTCTCATCTTTTTAAGTGGGAGAACTTGCACAATTGTTGGTTGACTAAATACTTTTTTTCCCCACTGTATGTTAAACAAAATGGTAAGCGTAAAGCTATCCACTTCCCACCACTGTGTTTTGGTAACTTATTTTATTACTGAGACAAGCTCTGCAACTTGTCCAGCTAATGCGCTGAAGCTTATGAGCCCCACTTGTTTGTTTTCTTCTAAATCCACTCTAGACTTGAAACCAAACAAGGCCAGTTTGCCAATTTAATTTGAGGCTAATTAGTGGATTGTTTGCACTTAGTACGGCAGCAGCTGGATGGTGATCTGAAATGCACAGGCAAAGAAGCATGCAATTTTTTAGTGCTTAAGAGAGGAATGTTTAGAGTAGCTGTGCCAATTACATGGCCTCGGTCCAAGGGTGCATGTGTTTACTTGTGGAAAATTGCATTTAAACCAACAAAACCCCAAAGCAGTGGATAATTGTGTTGTACCTGGAGGAACAGAACTGCGGCCGCTAATAAGTGTCTGCTGATGTCGGTGGCTTCAGCCCGGTTTAATAAAGTGCTGTGTGTAAGAAGTCTTTATATGTTTTCAATCTGTGTTTCATCAAAACTCCAGCAGAGGCAAAGCCAGCGAGGGCCTGGATGTCGTACTTGCTCTGTATGCTGCTCAAAATGGTTAAAGTCTTTTCAATCCTAGTTACTGCAATTTCACGTTGTCAAGAGGAGGGAAAAAACAACAACAAAAACACTGACATCATATGGGCCAAGCAGTTCTCCCCAAACCAAGGCATCGGGTCAAGGGACAACCTTTTAAGCACTGTTAGGTGCAGGTATTCTAGTTGGTCCATTTGAATTTCCCTCTGTCCATTTTCACTATCAATAACTAACACAAATATGTGATCTCTTACAAAATGACACCTGCAGTCCCTCAGTTTATGACCTGCACTAGAAAACCAGCGCTCTGCCATTACTCACTGACCATCGGACTGCACCGTAAACTGTGGCAGTTTGTGCCACTGTCGCTGTAATGGCATGTCATTATGTGAAGAAGTCAAGCCGACTCCTTTTGAAGACAATAATTAGATGCTTTAAAAGTGCAGTCTCGTTGACATTGGCTTAACTGCAGGGAAGTGTTCACACAGGCCTGTTTCATTGGTGTCTGTGTGGCCCTGTATTTCAGCTCTAATGCATTCAGTGGAACATACTGTATTTGTAGTGTTAAGTCAAGCTTTTGAACCAGATCTGTCCGGAGTGTTTTATGGGACGAGGACAGCTCCCATCTGTTGATGCCGGGGCTAGGGGGTGAAACCTTGACATCTAAATGTCAATGTTTTTCAATGGGAGGCAGCTCTAGTTTAAGTCCCTGACACCTCTCAAGAAAGCTTCAGTAGGTCACATTTTTCCAAAACAATGACTTGCGTGCAAACTACAGCTATGATAATAATAATGCTTTTAATTTCATGACACCTTTCAAGACTCTTACGATCGCCTTGCAAGTAAGAATTACAATGTAAAAATACTACATGACAGTCCACATTCACTGTCAGTGGCATGTCATGTTTCAGACAGAATCTGGGTTTTGAAGGAGTGAAATGGAGCTTTGAGACAAAATACCTAAACCCATGCAATACTACTGTTAGTATGTCTCTAAAGTCTGTAAATTGTAATACATCCATGCACTGTAATTGAAATATAGTTTTTGCTCATGTAGTCATAACACAATTCAGTAACCTCCTAAATCTAAAGTGCATCTTATGTCCAAAGTACTACTTTTACTGATTCGTCACAGCAGCATGAAGAGCACACGACCTGATTACAGTAAGACCTACATATACTGTAGCTGCATTTTTGGCATTAGCCTGATATTGATCTCTCAGCAGTGCATTCTGTTAGCTTCCCAGGGCCGCGGTCTTGTTTACTCAGAACAACTGGATGGCGTGTTAGCCATGGCCTTGCTTTTAGTCAACAAATTCCTGGCAGATTAGGCAACAGGCCATCGTTTCTGCCCAGTGGATCTGACATACCATGACAAACATTCCATGACAAATAGAGCAGAGACAGCGCTCGCTTAAACCGATGCCAGAGCAGGAGGGCAGCGCAATTAAAAGGGAATAAATGCTTTCTCACTCCATAAATGAGCTCATGTTAGTGTACTGGCCAGGCCCGCACACTGAGAAAACACAGGAGTACGGATAATGTGGAAATATTATCACGTCCAACAGGCCAAAAGACATCCATGTTGGGCTTTTGGCAACCGTCGTCTGCGCAAGTGTTCGGAAATGCAGTTAAGACCCAGCTCTGTGAACTAAGGGCTGACTGATACATTTGTTCATTTTACTGCACTTCCCATTCATAAAAAAAAAGAAACTCTATTCATGTTCCTTTCCTATAATCATGGTTGTGATATCATTTTCACATTGTTTTTGTCCCATGTTCTCCATATGGCAAAGCATTACGTCATGACTTTCTGAGGGTTTATTGCTTGTTTTTGTGGGTGGCACATTTTCAGTCAAAATGACGCTTTGCTAAAATATTACTAGGCTATAATGAGAAAAATGTGTATTCATTCTGCAAGATCGAGGGACTTTTTGTGCCATTCATTCCTACTTTACAAAATCTGCCATGTTCTACTTTTCTCTTTTATAACTACTGTTTGTTAGTTTTATTATTTGTGTTTATTTATGGACCTTAAAGATTATGATTAGGGGGAATAAAATCCATTTATGTAGCTAAGTTAGTGAATTAAAAAGTAAATTGTTTTTGGTCATTGCCGGCATTTATTGAAAATGTGACATAAATCAGCTTTACTTCGTTTGCCTGTGACTCCATGTGTGCACTGTCGCCATAAATCACAGCCGTGCTCATCAGTTACAAAGCCTTTCTTAGAATGGACTAATCTAATGCCATGTGTGGAATTTAAATGGCCTTTCATTAGCCAAAACTATTTGTGCATGAACCACATTATGTCATCACAATAACATTTGCTTTTCTAATGCTAACGAGGCTGTTTTGTGCTTTGATTGTTGATTGTGTGTAATGAGTCTTATCAAGCTAATGCAAACCAGTGGTGGAGGAAGTACTCAATATTTTTACGGAATTTCAAGTAATAGATAAAGGAGGCTTGCAATTTGTCACGTGCGCTCAATTACAAATGTACTTGAATTTAAGAAAAGAAAATCACCACACGGTTCCAACAAGTGAAGTGCTTTATTTTATTCTTTATTTTGAGAAATAAAAAAACGTACAAAGAGTACACATCTCCTGCTGAAATAACAACAGATAAAAGGCTAAAAACAGTTTTACACCCAATTCGAACTTCATATTTCAAATAAGAACAAAGGCTTATTTAAAATTTTAAAATAAGCCTTTGTTCTGTATGAAAAAAAAATAATGTGATAATTAATGCCAGAAAAGCATTACTAATGAAAATCCAAAGTTAATGTAATATTTCTTTGTAGGTTAAATCAGCTAAATCCCATTATAATGAATATGGCTAAAGCTCCATTGGACCCGGAAGTAGAGCGACGACATCATCACTTAACAAACATATAGAAATATAGACCCTTTAAATGTTTGTAAACACTCCGGGCTTAGCTGGAGGCGAGAAGCTCGATTCCCATCTATTTCCATTGTAGCTGTTGTCATAGTAACGATAAACAAATGTCTAACTGTTTTTGGAAATATCAGATAAATCTTATTTATCGTCTCAAATATCATTTCTCTTGTTCTTGCACCTTAAGCCACAACAGGACCACATTTTTCAGTTGTAGTTTTACACTTATAATCGCTAGTTTTAGTTTAATCTTATTTCTCTTGATCACTTCTGCCTCCAGATGATGTCACTGATGATGTCAGCAGTTAAAGGTCTATAGTTCAATGAGAAATCCAATCGTTACCATGGAGATTCACTATGGCCGTTAGCATACATTTTCCATAGACATTAAATAAAAACAGCATAAAAGTGAAGAAAAAAGCCTTGGAACAACTTCATTAGCTGCTGAGTTACTACTGGTGTAGTGTTTTAATGTGAACAATAACTCCAGCATTTTACCTTTTTAAAATCTCCATTAGTTTATTATTGCTGCTAATTCCATGATGCTTAGCGATACCTTGTCATCTAGAACCATAAGACAAAACAATAAAGTTTTGGTGCTGTCCCTGGCCCCAACAGACATAAATATTTAGCATCTACAGATTTTTTTCTTTTCTTTTTTTCTTGGTACCTGTTTTTCTTTTAAACCTTTTTTTTGTTCCACCATTGATCATTTTTGCTTTCTTTATAGGAAACGGTTTCAACTTGGCGGCGAACTTCCTGAAGCGCCACTCCAACCTCCGATGCATCGGTAAGCATCTTTATGGCGGTATGTACAGTACAGTAAAGCCATTCCTCTTGCTCCAATGACTGTATTCCCTGTATTTTAATGATTCATAAATGGACGTCTCTAAGGCTCATATCCAGCCACATTTCCCACAGAAAATCCCAGTCAGCCCCTGCGGTCGGTGTGTTGATTTTTCTACCCCTCACTTGTTTTTATGTCCGGTCCCTACCTGCTTCAGACCAGCCTGCTATTAAGTGCATCCCTTGAGAGGCTACTGGGAGTGTGAGAGAGAGACTGGGGTATGTCTGTGGAGGGCAGTAAGAATCTCGCTCCACACCTCATCTAGAGCCGCAGACCCCTGGCGACCTCTTCATGGGACCGGGATGGTTCTCTTCCTGCCTGTACAGTTAATATCTACACCCCTTGGGCTTTGTATGAGGAGACGGTAGGGAGGGACCTGTTGCAGAATGTATTGTTTCTTTAAACCGCTATTTTGTGTGATGCATACATGGGTCGACATTTTAATATATTTAAATTGCATAAAGGAATTGGTTTAAAAGGAAGTTAAAGTTGTTTCGCCAATGTAAGTAGGGGCTAGTGTCTTTTAACATAATGACATACGTACATTACTAGGCTATACTAAAATGATTATAGACTTCCATACAGTATAATTACGGTGATCAAATGTGACTATATTCTTCCATGTTGTGCAAACAGATGAAAGCTAGTCTCTATGCATTTAAAATATTTCTTTAAACATGTTAATCCAGATTTTAAATTACAGACTACCGTAAGATGTACTAGTCATATACAAAGCAGCCTTTGACAAACACCGATTGTATAATTTCACATGATTGGTTTTGAAATCGGGTTTCCACATACGTACAACTGCATTGTGGTAACATGTTTCATTATGTCCACTAGGGACAAAATACATAGGGTAATAAATCAAAATAGTCGTGTTTAAAAACTAAATTGTAAAGGTTTCTCACACTGTGTGGCTTTTTAGACCTACCTAATGATAATTGTTAGTTGTTTTGCTTCTAGGCTTATGTGGTTTGTTCTGTAATAAATGATGTGATGTCATCCCCTGTTATTCCCCTGTTTGGAACAACAGCAGACAAAAATAAAGGAAAATTAAAAAGATACAAAACTGCATTCAAAGAAGATAAAGTAATAATTGTTTTTTTTAGCCTGGCCAAGAAAATAAATATGGCCAAGCCCCAATGTCCTCCATAACCTGCTGCTATGTCAGATATCCACTTGTTAATCTTAGCATATTAGCTGTTTACCAAAGTTATCATTGTTGAGATTTCACCTTTGTCTTTGTGGACCTACATCATGTATAGTAGAAGAGCATTGAAAAAAGTCAAGTACAAATGAACTCCATCTCTAAAGTTGAAAATGTGTTTCAACCTCATTCAGTTCATAATTTTGATTAAAAAAGTCCTTTTCCTTTTGGGAGAGATGTAGCTTTAACCAAATGTTCCTCATTCATTTCCTTGATGGGGTTTTATTTTAACAACTGCTTCCTTTTAAATGTTTTATTTGACCATATTTTATTGTATTTTTCTAGTCAGAAGTACATGTGATCCAGTCATTTAGTAAACATCCAAACCCTCTCATATCTCATGCAGCTTATGGGCCTTATAAAACTCCCCTAAACTGTCATTATATTTTCTGGCGTGGTGTTTGTTGATCGCTTGACCACATTTCCCTGGGTCTGACTCCACGTTGTAATTAGAGGTGAGGCCGAATTATTAACCGGCCGGCTCTGCTCTGTGTCTGTCTGCCCTTCAGATCTGCGCGTGTTTCCGGAGCGCTTCGTTGTGTGTGTGCGCTGTCCGGAGGATGCCTCGGCGGCGCTCCGTGGAAACTCGAGCTGGGCCGCGGTGAGTGCTGTTTATACTCCCCCCATTTCCTTTCTCCTCGCCGCCCTGGCAAAAAAAAAAAAGAGTCCTGCAGCACGGGTCGGGTCTGAGAGTGCGTGTTATTATAGGGACGCGCTGCCAAAGAGCGGTCTCACTTTATCTGTAATGGGTTTAAGTGTGAAACGGAGGGGGCTGTTAACCTGTCAGGGCGAGTGAGAGGAGGGGACAAGGGGTGGAGTCTGGTGTTGCAGAGTCGCAACTTTCCGGAAACCTCTGCTGTTTAAAATAGACTTTTTTTTTTTTGACTTTTTACTTGTATTTTCTTATTAGTATAAAAATCACAATATCAAAATTTGGTGTTTTTCACACTTTTTGTCTTTGAGTCAAGCTTTACTGTGTAATGAGTTGTTTTCTCTTCTTTGATCATTTTTATTCCATTTAATATTGTTGATTAATACACTGCCTGACCAAAGCAAAGGTTGCACACTAATATTTTGTTGGATTGCCTTTAGTTTAGATTACAGCACGCATTCGCTGTGGCATTGCTTCCATAAGCTTCTGCAATGTAAAAAGAGTTGCATTAATTTTTCACCACGATCTTGGAATAATGATGGGAAAGTGTGACCACTGCGCAAAGCCTTCTCCAGCACATCCCAAAGATTCTCAATGGAGTTAAGATTTGGAGCCAGATCTCCCATCTGGCGCAAGGACAGTATTGCTCCAAACCCAATGTTGAACATCTTGCATGTGTCGCAGCTTTTGCGCTATGTGCCTGCACTGGGAAAAGAGGGCGTCGCTTATAAACAAAAAGGATGTTGACTGAGGCGTGATTTTATTACAAACGCGAAAAGAAACCAAGAAGAACAAGAAGCCCTACTCCCTCACCATCCGTCTCCCTTCGCCTCACGCGAGTCTGGTTGCAGGAAAAAGATTGTTCTACATAACTTCGCCATTGGCCATGGGAGACTGTCCTGCCCACTAATGCGCCAGGGGAGACACAAAATCTTACATTGTGCCCTTCCTTGGTGGAAAAAGGTTTTGCTACAGTATAGTCTACGTTTAGAAACACAAGATCCCACAAGGACCCCTGGACTCTGTGGCGGCCAATCCATATGATAAAAATTATGTCTCATGCTTCCTGAGCCACTCTTTCACAATGTGAGCCAGATTAATTGGGGGCACGGTAGCACAGCGGTTAGCGCTCGTGCTTCACAGCTAGAAGGTCCGGGTTCGATTCCCATCTGGACATTTCTGTGTGGAGTTTGCATGTTCTCCCCGTGTCTGCATAGGTTTCCTCCGGGTACTCCGGTTTCCCCTACCTCTAAAAACATGTACAATAGGCCAGGATGAATGAGAGTGTGTTTGAGAGTGCGCATGGGGGACGACGGATGGAAATTAGCCCAAGGCTACAATCCGGTGTGGCTTGTTCATTAACTTGCACTGTTCCTACTAAATAAACCAATAAACATAATCCTGGCATTGTCATCTTGGAATATGCCCATGCTATCAGGAAAGAACAAATCCATTGATGGATTAACCTGGTCATTCAGGATGTTCATGTAGTCAGCTGATCTTATTCTTTGGGCACATGTTGCTGTTACTGTTATGATCATAACAGTTGAATCTAGATTCTCCAACGAAATGTCGTTGTTGTTTTTAAATGACAATGATAAAGCGTTGCTTGATTGATGAGGTGACAACTTTATTTTTCTCAGGCAGTGTACAAAAAAACTGATGCTATACTGTGCACTTTGTTTGCTTTGATTCTGTGAAAGTAAAGTTAAAACAACAGTCTCTACAGTGAAAACACAGACCATGTGACTTTTGCAAATGTGGCTCAGGTTCGAACAAGCCTCCCCTAAATGTTTCTACCATTTAAATACACATTAAAAGACAGGAGCAGTGGACCTTATCTTGACCCTACGTAATGTCTGGTTGTGCAACTTTTGAACATGTCTGTTCCTCGGTACAGGATTTGGCTTGGTCAAGTACTTAATGTCGTCTTCCTGCATTTTCACCAAAGCGTAGTTCAAGAGTTTATGGAGTTAGACAGCACTTTTTTTTCAACCACAGACTGGGTTTACAGGCAATTTAACGTAATCATCTGCATTTTCATGTCATACGCCTTGATTGATGGGACTCAGACGTATCCGGGCAATAATTTCTAGTTTGTGTTTGTGTATCATCTCGCCTGCTGCTCGTAGGTCACAATAAGCACAACAGTAGTTCCCCTTTGTCTGCATACGTTTATCTTTGGTCAGCGTTCATTTGATCCCTCTCTCCCAAGTGCATTCTGGGAAAACATGGTGGAGCCTTTCACCTTGGCACTGACTTCAAGGCCCGACATCTCTCGCCGCACATCCATGATCAGTGGCCCTTTGTTTTTCTATGGGCTCTCCGCTATTGTTTCTCTTTGAAAAATCTCCGCACTCTTTGCACACTTGGCTTCCAATGAAAGCGGTGATTGTAATATTTTTAGTGGAGCTACAGTCGTCAGTGAAAAGTTCAAATTGTGTAACCAATTTTCCAGTTGAAGGAGGCATTGCTGTCGATTGCGTTCCCTGCGCCAGGATGTGGTTCTCTGGGCTCCTGCGCTACAAGCACGGGGAATTGGAGGGTGGGAGTCTTGTGGCCAGGCGTTCTCGATCCCGACCTCGAGTGCGGTTTCGTTGAGGAAAGATACCAGACAGAAAGGCTGAAGTTTTCACATGACAAAAACAATCATTTGTTTACATCCTCCACTCACTTTAATATGTCGGAAAAGTAAGTTAGAGCAATTCAGTGTTACCAAGGAAAATTGGGATTCTCAAAAACAAAGGTTAAACGGTGAGTCAGAGCTAATATCATGCTGTCGTGTTGAAATGATAGGATAGTTATACGCTGTGGTGGTCCAAGTACTCAATGTCATTACCTGAGTAAAAGTACAAATGTGTCCTTTCAAATACTACTCCAATAATAATAAACCGAAACCAAATTGGAGTACTATGTGGCTGCATGGTAGGAGCAACTCAACTGGACGCATAAACAAACACAACAGATGCCGAACATGCTCCTAATAATCAGCTAGATGCCAACAATGGTATTTTTGCAATGAGTTTTCAAAATAAAGCATTTAGAAGAGGACCCAATGTGTGGCAACCTTTGGCTAGTCAAAGTAAGTATGCAACATCTCCATGGAGACGAGCTGGTGATGTCCCACTCCTTTAGGTATTTTTCCACAGATAGAAACATCTGCATAGAAGTAAGAACTTGTATTATATTCATCCCACATGCAACTTTTGACAGTGAGACTTTAAGATCCCAAAAATATGCCATGTTTTCCTGTGTTTTGGTGGGACTGTGGGAGGTTTTGGTTTGTGTTGTTATAGAGCTCAATTTGTATGAGTATTGGGGCAAAAATCCTCGACCGCAGTGGAAATGTCGACTCATCAAATTAGCACTTTTCATAAGGTCAGAGGGTGATGCTGCGAGAGGTGACATCATGGTTGGCCTTTTGTCCTGAGAAAACTCAACCTCAAACGCACGGGCATGCCGTATGTGTCATTTATAATGCGGTTCAGTTTGATGTGTGGGTTTAGTTGCTGCTAATCACAGCTAAAGCTGTATTTTGGATGGTACTGAATAAATGCTTGCTTATGGTTGGAGGATCATTTGCCTTTATAAATAGACCATCACATTGAAAGTCTTTTCATGTGCTAATAAGAAGAAAAACAACTGTTTTCAAAAGACTAATCGACTGGGTCAATACTGTACATTGCCACCAAGTGAGCAATTATAGGTTCAGGTGCTGTTACAAGCACACACACACATAACAAAATAATAATAATAATAATAATAATAATAATACATTTGATTTATATTGCACTTTGCATTTCAAAGAAACCTTAAAGTGCTACAACAGGTAAATTAAAATCAGATAAAAACAAAATGAACATGGCATAGTAAAACAAAAAATCAGAGAGCTGCAATAAAATACATTACATTGCAATCCACACATATGGTTAATCTCAATTGTCAGATTGGGGCTTTTGAATCAACCTGATTTAGATTTTGGAGGAATATAATGCACATTTTTGTGTGTGTTAAATTGCACTGGAGCAGAAAGAAATCTAATTTGATAAGTTTCGATAAATTAGCATTTGTTTTGTAATTAAAACCCTATGCATTTAAAATGTCAATAGAATTAAAAAAAAATTCTAGCTTTATTCAGCTGACGTCTCCATGGAGATGTTGAGTAAAGACAGTCAAATACTGTCAAATAATTTGTTACAAGGACAAAAATGCAGATGTTAAAACAAAAGAAACATCTATGGGTATGAATGAGTCATATTAATTTTCTTTAAAAAAAAAAGGTTTAAAAAAAAATCGAAATCGGGAACTTAATATCGGAAATCGAATCGAATCGGGGCTTGAATGAATCGTTACTTCCCTATTGGGAAGATGTGTATTATGACTTCAGTATAAAAACACCAGTAAAGTCGGTGAGAATAAAAACATACCAGTGCATTTAATCAATGAGGAGTAATTGCATGGTTTACAACTGTCACATTGGAACACACACAGTCGAGGTCCACACCCATCACGCTTCACTTGTGAACATTGTGTTGTAGGCACAACGCTCTTAAAAAATAATTGAGGAACATCAAGTAATGAACTGAATAGGCATATTTGTGCAGGGCATTTGTTGGTCAAACAAGTTGTCCATCTAACCCCAACAGTCAATTTTTAACATTTTAACATTCAACATTTGCCTTAACCGCATGTCACTGCACTATTTCCATAATTGTGTGACTGGATTTATGGATATGCTGTTTGTTATTACTATCATATTTCAATGCTTCTTTATGGCTTGAATACTGAATGCTCTTGTCCTCCCAGCTGCTCCCACATCTGCGCCTCTCACATCACCAGGCTCCTCTCTGATCCAGCCAGAGGACCGTATCAAGCCTGACCCAGAAACCTAGACAAAAGAGCGCATCAAAACTTGCTTCCTTTGCATAAAACTGAAACAAACAAACTCCTATTTATTGTCTTTTCTAATTTGTTGAACCTTAAGGCGCATCTGAAACCTCGAGCGTTGTCCCACAAGTTTCGGAGGAGGGCGGCCTGGGAAAGAGCGCAGTTTCGTCGGGTTGTAAGCCATTGTTTTGCAGAGTGGGCAGCTGAGGTGAGTGGCGTGCTGGGCCGCAGAAGTTGGGATCAAAGGCAGTGCAGATGTGTTTCCAGTCCCCCTTGCCCCCGTCTCTCTCTCCGAAGCCTCTCTCACTGTTTACTCATGACCTCAGCACGCCTGGGTTCTTCACAGCTCGCTTCAGCCATCGGACATACTTTCCCAAGCGCTCAGTTTGTCTGTCTGCTGACGACCTTTCTTCAAGATACCAAACCACCAAAATATTGTTACCCAAGAAAGCACTGTGTGTGTTTTCATCATTATAAGGATGCAGTCCTCTTTAGTAGCACTCGCATGTGGTTCAAGCCGCTTCTTGTATGAATGCGAATCTGCCCCTACAGCATCTCTAACCACGCACCAAACTTGAAGCAATTCACCTTAACAAAGACCAGTTGGGTTAGTGCGCAAATGTCTCATGTTTTCACTTTTACCTCAAAACATCCTTTCACAGATTTGTCCAAAGGAGAATGTTTGGTGGCGGCCTTAACACGCCTGGGGTGGATCCTAAACCTTTTGTCATGAGAAGCTTACTGTAAGAAATGTTCTATTTTAAACCAGCATGTGCCTGTGCATGTTTGTTGACTTTGTTGCAAGGATGGTGTGGTGAGAGCAGAGCTACACAGAGCAGGAGTGGTGGGTGGAAACAGCAATGGGAAATTTGTGCGCCAGAGAAATAATATAATAAAACAATACACATAACAAAATACTCCAAAGGGATTTAGTGCATATACTTTTAACAAGGCAATACTGTTGTGGTGTCCAGTAAACCTCAGACTCTAGGATATTTTGGTTAAGGAGTATATGACTTTTTTTCTCTGAGATTGAAAATACTGATACTGTTTTTTTGCACAGCTAGCATTATAATTGTATTTTCTTGGCTTTTTTTTTTTTTAGAGAAGCAGGACGTAATATCCCCCTCTTCATGAACGCGATGCTGGAGGCCTTGTGCCCAAAATACAGTTGTGTTATTGTTTGCTTGTGCCAGTTGGACGACTCTGCTGCAACAGCAGTGCACTCTTCAAAGCCTCTCCGTGGAAAGAATGATTTCATTTTCGTAATTTTATTATGGCAAGAAAAACATTGAGCGTTTTTTGTTGTTGACTGGCATGCTTCAAGTACATCAAACTGTATGTTTGTCTTGTGAGACAGTGCTCTCTTATTGGAATATGGCAAAGCATGGCGTCGTTTATAAGCAAAGAAAATATTCAATGGAATGCAATGATTTCTGTGTTGAGTATTTCTTCCTTCTCTTTTTTGAGTGTTCATGCTATTTGATAATAAATGATAACCCAGAGGGAAGTCCGTTCGCACTCGAAGCAAACATTGAAAGATCTGTTGAAAATTGACATTAAATTTGGCCAAAATCAAGGCCCTAAATGTGATTAAAAAGCATTAACTCTAAATTCATTGGAAAATTATGACATCGCTAAACAAATTTTACAGCATAAGTTCACTGACAAAACCAAAATAATAATGTTCCGCTGTAGTTTTGGCTGAAATTCTTTTGCTTAAATTTTGCCTGTTTTGTCCTGTTCTCATTTCTCTGTTTGATGAAATGTTTGCAAATCCGAAGAAATTAAATATGCGCCGATTTAAAAATAAATAAATTTCTTTTTCATTTGTGGCATTAAAATATTGTATTTGGGCATTAGAGATTGCATTAACAAGCTTTAAATTTGACTTGTTTCTGTCAGTATAAACCCTGTAACAGATTCCCCTCTTTTTGGCGATTTATAAATGCCTGTCCAGGTTTCAGCTTTTTATATTTATGCCATTTCTCTCTTTGTCTGAAAGACACTCTCTTCCAAGTTCCAGCTCTCCATTTATAGAAACTAGTCCAATAGACCTTCCTATAATCAAAGTAATGCAATGAAAACCTTATAAAAACACCCCACCTAGTGATTTGGAGGCACTTTAAGAAGAATCCAGACAGGGGTCTTAAATAGTTTTAAATTGTAAAATAACTTAATATCTTAATGTTGCTTATAGGTTAGCGCCAGTATCAACATGCTTTTCCGAACATGTCCATTTGATATAGACCAGATCTTCTTCTTCCACCTTTCATTATATGGGTCATTTTGGAAAAGATGCTCTCATTTCATCTGTGAAAGTAAAGCCAGCGTATCTTTTCATCAACCCGTTTATAAAAACATCAAATCACACAACAACAAACATTTTTTTATTTTAAGTACTGTGAATGAAGTGGCCAACTTCATTCATCTTTTTCACGCTACATCTTGTTATTATTTTGATATAACCCCAGTGCCAGAGCACAGGGCATGAACAAAACAGTTTATTTTGCTAGTTCTGCTAGTGCTGTGGGTGGAGCTAACCCCGGCTGACCCCCGCAACCTTTTGCTCTAGATTATCTTTTAGAAAAAACCTCCAACCCAAGTGAGAATCACATGTTTAATCTCCCTTAAGTCTGTTATTCTCTTTCTTTGTACAAAATAAGGTCTTTAAGTGCTTGAAGTTCACTACATTACTTTAAAGTTTAGCCGCGTACAATGATAACACAGGTAATCTTGGTATCTGTGCTCCTGCCCTTATCGGAGATGGCAGAGGGTAACGCTCAGTCTCATTCCCCTGTGTTTTATGGGGCATGTATAGGGTTATCTTTTTGAAGTCTTTTCCAGCTACTTTGTCAGATGTGCGAATCGGTACCAGTATCTTCCTAAAACCCTGTGATTCATTCACTTTATTCTCATTGCCCTTTTGCCAGGCTTATCATAATCTCATGTCCAGATGTGGTGCCTAGTGAGTGGGCAACCGTTGATGAGCTGAAAAACCAGAGAGGGCGCTGTAGCTCTACTGCGAATAGACAAAAAATATGGATCATGTTTATTATCGCATCAACATCATTTTTGCTTTTCAATGCACATAAAATAACAAGCAAGTTTCAAAGACAAGAACAATATTTCTGTATTTTTTATGTACTTTAACATGTAGATCACTATTGGTTAATATTTTTTGTCAAAATCTCAGGGACTAGAATGCTCAAGGGCTCCGGGCCTGATGACTAGTACCCTGTTATAAGACATTTCACAAGTACTAAGCACTAAATGGGATGAGTGTGTCAGTCCAACTATGACGACAACATTAATTTGTAGTAACATGTCGCAAGTATTAGTTACAATAGTTCAAGTAATGCATGGCTTTGTGTCATGACTTTATCCAGAGAATTTTGCACAACTCCTCCTGAGAAGTTTTTAAAGGGGAAAAGCAGTCGGAACTGTTTGTAGCGTAGGGTGGTACCTGCCCATGTTACTGTAAGTAGTTTGCTCATAATCCTATATGACTCAATTAAACAAACTCCCTGTATCTATGACAACATTTTTATTGCTAACCACTTATAGTAGAGCCAGACTTTCAACAATTTAGATGAAACTGCTGGCTGAAAACTTGTAGTAAAATCTTCTAGTTATTATTCTAGTTATTAAGTCTAGATATTTAGTTATTACTAGATCAATACTAGACCAATAATAAGCACGAGCGTAGCAGCTCGCGCTTCACAGCTAGAAGGTTCCGGGTTCCATTCCCACCAGGACGAGGCCTTTCTCTGTGCAGTGTACAGTTCTCCCCATGTCTGTGTAGGTTTCCTCCACGTACTCCAGTTTTCCCTACCACTAAAAACAAGTACAATAGGTAAATCTGGACATGGGTCCCCAGGCGCTGCACTGCGGTCGCCCACTGCTCCTTACGGGTCCCAGTGGCGTCGAAGGATGGGTCAAATGCAGGAGACAAATATAGTTGTACAGCTGTTGTATAATGACAAATAAAGCACCTTGACCCTTAACCTTATTTTTCTGTGTACCTTTTACCTAACCGATTTTCCTTGACCTGGTGCAAAATGACTTCACTACCAACACTCCTTTCTAGTTCACAGGACATACTAAACTATATCTGTCTTACAAGATTAGGCTGCCCGCTTTCCCACACAATGCTCAGCTTTTTATCTCCATGGCTCGCGATAATTACAAGGTGCATTGATTCGTCCACACCCTCGCACTTGTGTTTTTAATCCCTCGACTTTCTCCTATGCAGCATATCAAAACCCTTATGATTATTATTCATCTTTGTGCGTCTTTCTGCCTCTGTAGCCGTGGCCTCCATTGCTAGATCCTCTCGTTTGAAGTTTTGCCGACAGGAACTGAAAGCCACTAAAAGTTTCCCATCGTCCCTTGTTGATTTTTCTTTCATGTTTGGATTTTCAAACGGCATTTATTCATATCGAGCAGATGAGGAGACGCATCAAGGCCTGATGATGCAAATGGATGCACCCACGTCTTTCACAGAACTCTTGAGAGAGACCATGTTGTGACCATACAATCTCATTGTTTCGGGTATCAGTTATTGCCCAAATACAAGAAATTCGTGTTACAAATAAGATAAAGATTTAGGATTTTAGTTAAGTCTACAGCAATCTAATATTTTATCAGCCACAGGACGTATTATTACATATTATTGGATGCTTGGAGAGTGGCACAGCAGCGTCTCCGGTGGTTTGGACACGCAGTGAGAGCAGAAGAAGACAGTGTTCTAAAAGCCACGTTGAACTATGAGAATGAGCGGACGACTACCTGGAAGCCAAGGAAGAAGTTTAGAAAAGTTATTGAAGAAGACTTGGCCAGACGAGGCATCACTGAGGAGCTGGCGAAGGATCGAGACACATGGAAAAGAACCAATCCAAAATAGGAAACAAATGGACGGACAATAGGAAATAGGATGTGAATTGAAAAATATTAACTATTAATATCTGTCACATGTCTATTTTTTGTTTTGGTTTTGTTTTGTTAATCAGTTGTGGGCGAAGGAAGGTCGGGGGTTCGAATCCCGCCTTTTGAAGGTTCACTATGTCGTCGTGTTCTTGGGCAAGACACTTCACCCACCTTGGCTCCAGTGTCTGCGTACGTAGGTTTATAATTGAGAGTGAATGGGTGAGTGGTTCCTTACTGTAAAGCGCTTTGAGTGCCTAATGAAGGTGGAAGTTGAAGTTGAGGCCATTTACCATTTAATCAGTTAATCACCATCATCGGCTTAACCGCTAAAAAGAGATACTAGCAATTAAGTAAGTACAGAACCAAGAAGATAAAGTACCTAACCAAATTAAAGGCAAATAAACATAAAATTAAGCAACTGTTTCCTTGTGTGTAATATGTCTTTAATTAATTAACTCTATTGATTATGGTTCATTTTGATTCATTCTGGGAAAAAAGCACTTATAAAATGTACAATGAGATAAAGCCAGCGCTTAACAGTTAAACAATAATCGCTCGGTAAGGCGATCATTTAATCTATTACAGAAATGGAAGAAAATGCGCATCCGTAGTCCCAAGCAGTGATTCTCAAAAGACAGTGGTTCTCAAATGTTATGTTTAGAAAATCCAAAACTAAGTTATTGGGATCATTTTCAATGGGTCATGAGCCTTTTCCAAAAATGACAGCAGATAAATCATTTCGATCATCAATCATTTTTGATAGTCAACCGAATTAATCAATGCCTAAAACGATCCATCTCTGTGAGGAAAGACTGTATTTTCATTCGCGTACAAAGACGAGGTCAAAATGCAAAATATTTGTATTATACAGTACAATATGCTTGTCTATATGGCTTTAATTGTCACATCACAAATGTAGAAGATGCAGCTGTATGTATCTAGTTTGCTCCTAAAAAGGCAGATCCCTTTTTTTTATCCTGTCATTTTGCTTTGTACTGAGAGACTGTGTGAATCCAGTTGTGGCCCAGACTTGGTTGCGTAGCGCCTGACCCTCTGCCCACTCTCCTCCGCTTCGGGACAAAGACGCGCCTGTCTCGAGTTTCCTGTGTGGGACTCTTCCATTTGTGGGACGCTGGGAGACTTCGGAGGTCCACTCTTTGTTACATTGTCGTCTTTTCTGTCTACTATTCACGTCCTCAGTATCTTGTCCCTTGTTCCTTGTCGTGAGTAGCCGCCCACTCCCCTGTCGGACGGCCCCTCTCTCTGCCCCCTTTCTTTTGGCTTGGCCTCTTTTACAACGCATAGACCAGCGAGCAGTTGCTAGGGTCAACACACTACACCCAGCCACAATGCCCAAGGAGTCTCTATTTGGGATCGTTCCACTCCCCTGTGTTTGTGGGGAAAGGCCAAAACTACTATTGCAGAATATTAAAAAAGGGTCATAGAGGACTTGTCCCGGAATTCACTGTAACTGCTAATTTTCCAAGCCGAGCGCTGGGCAAGAGTTGTACCAATGCAATGCAGTTAGGAAACCTTCGCAGTAAAGTTTGATTTATGTTATTTCAGGGTTTTACCAATGCGGATACCAGTAGTTTCTTGCACCCGTTGAACCTCAGTACCACTGTGCAAATAGTTATTGCTTTGGTATCTGTTTTATTTTTCTAGCAGTTAGTGTCTTTCTAGTGTGGAATTATTAATCACGGTTGTATGTTTTCTGGTGCAGCCAAGCCGAGTCCCTCTGTATCCTAGTTAGGGCTGGGTACCTTTGAATTTGTTTGGGAGAAACCGGTACTTAAACAGTACTCTGCTTACGGCACCGGTAGGTGAATTATTTTTGAATGACGTCGGACATCACTGGAATTTCACCAGACGGTCACCAAAACTGCCCTGAGGAAGCTCTCTAGCGCACACACACTCCTCAGGGTGACCCTTCGGACTTCAGGCCAGCAATTGAAGAATTTGTTATTGAAGAAAGCTTTTGGCTGATTTTATGATGTTTCTTATGTTGTTTCATTTCTCCCATGTTATGTACAGCATTTGTGATTTTTATCTGTGAAAAGCTTTACTTACTAACTGGAGAAAGTGAAACATTTCCACCAAAAATCTAACTCCAGTTGTGTATCGTTTTAATTTTATGAGATTGACACTTGGATGACTTGGAATGTACTTAGTTATTCCGTTATGCTGCATTATTCATTAGAAAACAATCAAATCAAATACAAATAATAGTTTTTCTTGGACAACCAAAGATTTCTAAGTGATGTTCCAAGACCATCACAATAAAATATATTTTACATTAAGTAAAAACAAGTACAAGTTGTACTTGTTTTGTACCACTCGCTCTTTTGGGGGGTTTTTAACGATACCCAGCCCCAGTTCTTGCATGCAGTGATTTGTTTATTTTGATTTGATGTTTGTTCTTCTTCAAGCAACCTTATTCTTTTATTCGTGCTTGGAAAAGCACGAGAAGCACTGTCTTTTTGTGACCTCGTTTACAAGGTTTAGACAGTTTAGAAAACATTGAGCATTACTCTAAAGACATCTTCTGTGACATTATGTGTAAATGAAACTCAAGCCTGTACTTTATTTCTACATTAGACTTTATCTCTGGGTTGGACAGGGGTATTTGACAGGCACTAGGTTCTGCTTGGTTTCCTCCAGTGCCCGTCCACTCATAAATCCAGTCTGTTCTGGCTCAGTCATTGAAAAGCTGTGTAATTAACCTCCATTAGTGGCCTGTGGAGGGCATTTGTTGGTGAGATCCAATATTTGGGCCAGTCCTGGTTCTGCCTCAAAGAAATAGCCATTATTCATCCTCTGTTACGCTCGAAGATTCACTGGGGTGGACTATCGTATAGAAAAATTATAAAGCTGCTGCAACAAAACTGTATGACTTATATATTTTTAGCTTAATCGCTCACTTTTTAACACTTTAACTGTTTTTGTAATTGGATTTCTCTGCACATCCTTTGGAGAAATGCCAACCACTTCACTGCATCCTATTATGATTTTACGTAAAATCGCAGAGAAACAACTGTTGTGCATATGATTTAATCTCTTAACCCACCTTAACCGAGCACAAGAGTCAAAATAGCAGCGAAAAAGAGACGTAAACAAGGATGAAAAAGCATGGAAAAATGACAAATAAAGTGATGGAAAACAATAAAAAGCAACAAAAACTGCAAATAAAGTGATGGAAAAAAGTTACAAAAAATAAGACAAAATTGTGACGACAACTTGGCATCAATGCAAGGAAAAATCTTAGATCAGTTTTGTAGGTCTTAGCTTTCAAATGAGGCGTTACTCTGGCCTCGAGACTGTAAGCGCCAGTCGAGAAGCTTTTAGATTTGGGTAAAGCCAAACTGGAGATAATGTGCTCGGTTAAGAGGTTACAGAAAGTGTCACAACAGTCCACAGGTAGAAATGCAAAAGAGAAGATTGTTGTTTTGATATTGCCATTGTGCCCCTGAGCAAGGCATTCCACTGACCTTTTTGACGATATGATCTGTGGGGGTTGTATTGCTGACAGATTCAATACTTGCTCTGGTTTCAACCCGATATGAAAATAATGTGTTCATCAATGTTCAATGTGTGCATCTGGTGTTGCTAAATGATAGTTGACTTGTCCCTCTTTGTCCTCTCATCCTCCGCAGAAAGAGCTGAGTGAACAAAGTCGATCTGAATATTTTTCCAAAGCGGCCGAAACCCAAGAGCCTCCTCACATCCCCACAAAAACAAAGAAAACGGGGCTTCAAAAGATGTAAGTATGAGCAAATAATACAGAAGTTTCCAGCCCACCGGTCAGAGAGGACACTCGTGTAACTGTCTGTATCCTGTTTAATAGAGGGGTAAAGAGTTCTTGCGGCAGTACTTGTGCTATTACAAGGCTATAAACAAGTACTCGGTAACAATTCAAAGTGCTCAAGTATGAGTAAAATAACTGTTTTAGCTGTCTTTGTAACCTCTAACCTTGTGCCTCCAGCCTTGGACTAAACCAGATGTGCACAACACAACGGATAGTATTTAAAGTGGACTAAATTTTGACATATAAACCTGTTTCAGTGAACTTGTATAGTTACAATGTTCTAACATGAAATAATGTCTGTCGAGCTGCAGTAAACATGGTAAAACAAAATTCAAGCCATAATTTTAAACACACTCATGGAATCACGAAGAAGAAGCTAACAGGCAAAGCTAACTGTGGGCTAGCGCCACTTAAACAGTATTTACAGCCAAGTTGGAGTGAAAAAAATGATCTCCATTGTGTAATTGGATGTACAATATCCCTCACTCCCTTTGTCTTTTCTGTCAGCGTAGCATTTACTCTCACAGACAATTAATGAGTAAAAAAACGCAACATGCTGTGGCGCTTATGGCCTCTAGGGCATGAGTTACTTAGTACTGCTTTAAGACAATGGCATGCTAATGTTTGAGAGCAGAACTATTACAAAACAAATTCAGGAAATACGCATCCAAGCACATGTTTTTTGACGAAAGAGCAATGCTATTTCATGGTTAAAAGATTTTTCTTTTAAGTTGAGTTTGCATAATGGTCTCTTTAAATCTTTAAAATACAAGGCACTGCACCATAAGAAAGAATACACATTAAAACTGTTCAATCAACAGCATTAAACTTAAGAAATCTCTCCTCATTTAGCAATCTTATAGAGGATCAGTTTAATCAAGTAGCTTTTTCCCCAAATAGTGATGGCTGTAACATGAGCATTTTTGAGTTACTAACATCTGTTCATTATCCACTTTACAGAGCCAAGCAGGCCAGTGTCCAGAAAGAACAACAGAAAGACCCTAAGAACACAAGAGGACGCACTGGACAAGAGAGTGCCCAATTGGACCATTTAGTCGTCCCGGCGGTTCATACTGAGAAAATCCTGGACCAGGGCCCAACTCGTGAGCAGAATAATCGAAACACTGACAAACAGACAAGTACAAACGGAGCTTCCTGCCAACTTGAAACCAGTCCAGAGACTAGCAAGACCACAAGGGATGAGGGGGAAGACCCTATCCCACAACAGGCCAAGAGGGCGTGTCTGGAAAGCTCCACTCAAACTTCCAGGCGTGACCCAGACGTCAAGGAGGAATCCAAGGCGCAATCCAAGGCTTTCCCGGCGTCAGAGCGCGTCGAAACCTCAGTAGAAGTAGAGCCTCTTACTCCAGGGAAACAGGCCCCGCGGCTGCCCCTCGCAAGCACCAATAACACGGTACAGACCAACCAAAACAGGCCGGCCGCAAGTCTGAGGGGCCTATCTGTCAAGCCTGCATCCTCCAGCTCCTCTATTACTTCCAGATCCACGCAGAAGCAACAACGGGCCGAAGAGGAGGGCGCGAGAATGTGCCCCGGGCATCGAGATTACGGAGAATCAAGAGGTCCTGAGAGAGGGGAAAAGCGATTATGATAATAAGAGATTAGGGTTGCACTATATCAATATTGGGAATGCAATTTCCTAGGGCTGAAACAACTAATCGATTAATCGACGACTAATCGATTATTGAAATAGTCGACAACTATTCTAGTAATCGATTAATCGTTTTCTGGTTCACACAGACTCAAATAGAGTTAAAATTATATGAAAATGTAGTATTTTTGATGAAAACCTACTTTGTTTTTAAAGTTAGGGTCTGTAGTGTTTTGTACAATGTAAATTTCATGAATATCTGTCTGTGTCTCATCCAATCAGAAAGCAGAATTAGTGCTAAACGCGCCATTTTAGCTTCATGTGATGAAAAAATTGAAAAAATAACATTTTCATACACCATTCACAGCCAATCGATTAATCGAAAACATAATCAATAGATTAATCGATTACAAAATAATCGTTAGTTGCAGCCCTACAATTTCCATATCACATGTATCTAAACATAAGTACCCCGTCAGACACAAGAAATATATTTCACCATCAACTTCTTACTAAAATGTTTAAAAAATGACTGAATAGGAATTTTCCAAGACCATAATCTCACTAGTAATTTTAGTAATTTTAAGCATTTTATTTTATTATTTTTTTGTGCCATTTTAGTGCATTGTTAAGTCTTTTACGTTTACCATTAAATGCAGTGACTTGTGCTATTGACACATTGTGTTGAGTTCATTTACCCAATTGGAAATTAGTGCATATTAGTAATAATTTTTAACAACATGTGTGGCCATACCGCCTTTGCTATGCCTGATCCCGTCAGACCGTGGAAGCTAAGCAGGGAAGGGCCTGGTCGGTACTTGGATGGGAGACCGTTTGGGAACACCAGGAAGCGAATGTAGTGTGTGAGTGAATGGTTGGTGGTGGTTGGAGGGGCCGGTGGCGCAGGCTGGTTGCCTCGCTTCCGTCAGTCTACCCCAGGGCAGCTGTGGCAGTAGTAGCTTACCACCACCAAGTATGGAGTGAATGAATAGGGCAATGTAAAGCGTCTGAGTTTCCAAAAAAGTGCTGTATAAAACCGATGTATTAATATTAACAACATGCAGTGATTAAAGGTGAATTATGCAACTTTTTATGTGGAAAAAAGTACGTATTTGACCTTGTAGTGACCTCGCGGGTGTATGAGTGGTCAGCATGGCGCCTTTACTTTCCATCACAGTGGTCTCTAGGACGCACCAGAATCAATTGTTTGGAAGGTTTTCACTGCTGACGGACTTTTTACCGGAAAACCTACAAAACAATTGATCCTGGAGCGTTGTAGAGGCCACCGTGTTCGAAAGTAAAGGCACAGTGCTGATCACTCACTGCTGGGTCACTACAAGGTCAAATACACCCACTTGTTTTTTTGCATAAAAAGTTGCGCAGTGCACCTTTAAATGATACCCATGTGAAACCAATTTGTGGTCACCATTTCAAAAGATTTTCAATTCCAACATTATTTGCAAGATATTCCAATTTCATAGCTTTACTTCTTTGATTGACCTTGTTCTTACCATTTCCAGTAAAGTCAATAATGCCAAAGTATTGCCTTGTTTGAGTGTGGTGCCTTTCTTTTTCTCATGTGCCGACTAATAGAGATGATATGTGTTTACCCCACACAGTCTTTGCCCCCTAGTTTGGAAACATCTCATCCTGTCATAGTTTACTCTGTCTATTCTCCTCTCTGCAGCAGACACAAACACATAACAACAATTGATACATGAGCCCTCAAGTTACGCTTTGCCGAATACTTAAAACAGACCCTGCCTCCACCCACAAGTGCTGTCTGCAGCGGTCAAGAAGAGAGGCTCGCAAATTAAAGTCAAAAACCTTAATTTGAGTCTAGATTTGGTTTTGTGTTAAAGATTGGGGATTTCAGACAGCCAGGAGCCTTGCAGTACGTCATGGACTTCACTCAAAAACTCTGGCTCCTACATGTCTGAAAAGTGTCCAGTTCCCCTCTACTCAAGCTCCAGCTTTGATTGATTGCCGTTTCCAGTTTTATTTCATCACCCTGTTTGCAAAAATGTATTGTTGTAGTTAGGATTTCATTCATGCACAAGTTGGGTAGTGCTTTGTTGCCTAGCACCTGAAATATATCTTAATTTGTGGGGATTTCATGGCTTAGCTTTTACCAATATAGCTGGATTTTGAAATGGCTATTGAAGTTGCTCCAATACTCCATTTAGTTCGCATGGCCTTTTTATAACTACAGTAAGAAAAGGGCAACCAAGGGACAACCGTTTGATTACTTGCATACAATACACATCATTCATATTTATTTTATGTGAATGAGAAATGAATGATTTTCCCAGCTGGGATTATGTGCGCTTTGTGGGAATATGCAAATAGGCTAGTGTTATTAAAATACCATGTAGCTTTCTGTATTGGCAACATTACAGTGGCAGCCTGTCCAGCACATAAAACTCATGCTGTTCCCATCTCTATCATAAGTGGGTGTAATTTGACATCATACAGAGCCCAACAGTGTAATGGAGGCAGAGGTGGATCAGACAGTATTGTGTTGAGTCCTGATATGTTTAAGGTCATTTCTCGGGTGTTGATAATCTCTTGCTTTGGCTTTAATCCTTTTAACTGATTCTGCCCGGGACGGCAGCTTCTCAGGCTCAGTGCGCGAACAGGCTGCAGATAAGTGTCCTACTCAAACCGCACCAACAAGGACAACATTGTTTGTTGATCATCAGGAGCAGGGTATTTTGGTCTTAAAGATTGTTCACGCAGGGAGAGTGCACTATGACGTAATTAGCTGTAAACACATTTGGACAGAGACCTTGCTCGAGTCTATGATGTGTCTCTCGCAGCGGTTCCCACGGCAGCAGCATGAGAAACCTCTCCTATGCTTCAGTGTTTGGCTCTAAACACCAGACAAAGTCTCTGTCAGAACAAAGACGACTTTAATTCTCTTTTCATACAAAATATTTAATAAATATGACTTTCAAAAATATATTGCCAGATCAACACAATTCTCAAGTTCATAACACAAGTCAAAAGTAGGACAAAATGTTGCCATGATCTCAAAGGGTTAACAAATGAGATAAAACATGTTTGTCTTTAAGAGCCTCATTTTAAAAAGAAACAAATGTGCACAGAAAAAGACTCTTGCAGAGCAAGGCAGTGTGTTTATCCAATACTACAGTGTTCCCATTGCCCCCCACCGTTCAAGTACTCGTGATCTCACTTATGATATTACGCTGACTAAAGCAGATTGGAAATCTGGCATGTCTTTTTGTGACTTGTGCAAGTTGGTAAAAATCAACAGCCAGCTGACTGAACTGTGGGGTTAAACTGGAGCTGCTGAGGGCATTTGTTCCCTTAAGTATTTTTCATTAGAGGCAAGCAATATGTCTGCCCCCATGTCCATCCCTCAGAGCAGCTGTAGTCGTTTGTTGTCCTAACCTCACTTGCCTTCGATCAAGGTCCTGGCAACAAATCATGAAATGTCAAACAAGAAATAAAAGTTTCTTTCAGGCCAAAAGTGCCCGTCCTTTGTCTTTGAAATTCTTTGAAATTTGGCTTTTACAAATGCAACGGAAAGATTTAAGAAATGGTAGGCTTCCACAGCTATCAAAACCTTCAAACTACACAGAACATATAAATAAAAAGGAATGATATCTTAAGGCTCTTGATTATTAAGTTAATAAATCAAATATACACAATGATTAATAAAAAATGTACATATCTACAAGTTTCTAAATCGACATAAATTCTTCATATTGGCAGCAACTGCTGACATCGAACCCCCAACCCCAGAAATAAAAATAAATAATAAAGTTGATCTTTTTTGACAGTTGCTGTAGTCTAAAGCTGAAAAGGCACTTTCTCCAAACTTGAACTAAAAGAATTCAAACAATACTACAATATTAGCTCTAGTGTCGAACACGTCGGGTCGTTTAGTCATTGTACAATGCACCAGGGGCCCCTCCATGTGTCCATGAACTTAAAACCACTGAACGGAAATGCATAGGACACTTGTGCCACCAGCTCTACATTGAAATGTATACCAGTGCCTTGTGTTCCAGCTAACCAAAGCAACTGTCACTGCCAGTGTAAGCCAGCTTGTCAAAACTTAAATTAACACGGGGAATATGTGAAAATACTGTGGGGTCACTGACATGACAGTCCGCTAACGAAAACATGCCAAAGCTCCCCGTTCACCCACCACCGGGGTGTGAATGCATTCGGCTTGGTTGCACAGCAACACAGCTGTCTGCTATACAATGTAGTCCATCCTGTTTATGCTGTTTGCTGTCTCCAAGTCTCTGTTGTCCTGTTTATTAGTCCAGTTTGGATGTTTGGATGTGGAGTTGGGGTTGGAGATGGGCGTCTTCTCGTCCCGCTCCACTAGTGTGTATGCTGGCTGTTTGGCAAAGCGGCCCTTCTGTAAGTGCCTCTCCTTGTCGTCTTCATCCCCCTCGGGATGATTTGTCCTTATTTTGGCTATGAGTGAGTTCTTGTTTTCATAGTCTTTGATGGCCACAGTTAGGCCTACATGCTTCTCTATAGGGTTTTTTATTTGGTTCAGTTGCTCCCGCACATTGTTAGTTGTGTTGTCCTCTGAGCCTGTAGTGGACGTCCCGTTGTGATTGCTCTGTTTCCGCCGATGACGCATGCACCACAGGAGGATAGAGACCAGCACCAGGACCCAGATCACAATGAAGACGGAGCTGAGGAGGGGCACTAGTAGTCTGCGAGACAAAACAAGCAGAAAGGTCAGAGAGATGACACACACATAAAAGAATTCATCCCTTTTAAACAATACACAAAAGATTTATTATTTAGCTGCGTCAAGGCTGCTAAATCATTAGCATGCTTTGACAAAGCAACCTGACCTCTGAGCCCTAACAGGGAGGAGGCAGCTTTTATTTGGCTGTGGCGGCAGTCTGCTGTCACTCTGTTGATGAATGGTGGACACATGCAGGAGTCTAACTACCACTAGGTCCAGCCAGTCTCAGTGTGAGCCAGTCTGAGGCCTTGTAGCCAGGCACCTCTAGTCTTTCCATTGAAACCCTGCCTGCATTCTTTTCAATTACAACTGCCATGAAAGATCTGAGCGGCGCTGTAGACTCTAGATTGCACCACCCAGGTCTCCAGCTCGGGGCCTGTGTGGGTGGAATGGGAATTTGTTTTCAGACACATACTTTCCCAGTGTGTCCAAAGGGCTTTACTCTATATGCAATTCCTACCGCTATCTCATCACCTTTCAAATATGCAAAAAAACAACACTGAATCTTCTCCCATTATACAAGCAAAATAAATAAAGGATCGGCTAATGGTCGTACCAGTTTTGCTCGGGCTTGGCACTCGTACTTCGGCGATGGCGGCGATGATGGTGTTGTTCCCGTTGCGTTTGCTAACCAGGTCGAGTATCCTGTCAATGATCTCTTTGCTCGGGCTGCGGTCCAAGCGATGGTCATCAGTCGACTACAAGAGGGAAAAGAGGAAGCGTTTTAATCAAGTTTATCCACGTTTTATCTTGTCTGTTACTGATTGTGTTTACATTGTGAAAACATCATGGCTAATCCTAAATGACCACAAAGTAGATGTTGGGGTAAAGAATGCATGCTGATGATTGTAATTGTAGCGATTTGGGGTGCACTGTATATCACAGAATTATTGTAATGGCAATGCTAGCTGATGCAATATCCATATCGGAAGAAGCCAAACATCTTTCAAGGACACTGAGGTCTTCCATCTGACTAAAATGTCCTTTTTTTTGCTTTGTCAGTCTAAAAAATGTCCAGCGACTTAAATTATTGCAAAAGTAAGTTGTTTTTTTTGGCAAGATCTTCCGAATGTACATGTACTTTAATGTGATATACTACAATATTCAAGACATTTATCGAACACATTTTGTCCTCATAGCCCAAGTAACAATAAAGTCACTCACAATGCAGACGTGGATTTCGTTGCTGGCCGAGAACGACGGCTCACAAGTTATCGACACCGAATGCTCCAACGAGAAGTTCTTCACAACATACAGTCTCCTTAGCTCCTTGCAGACGCCCTCCACTGTTAGGCCCTGCGGAAAAACAGAATGACAAAAAAAAGGCTTAGTGGAAAATGCAGGGCAAACAATAACAAAAGAAACCAATCTTTTGGTCGGCGCATTGGCAGCCAGTTCAATGTCCTATCTGGTCGGGATCCACCTCATTTAGATTAAAGACCACAGGCTCGTAGGCTTGTCGCTCTCGGCTGTCACGCTTATTAGGCAGCTGGCGAGTGATGGCCGAATGCGGTGACAGAGTCGCCAGTCGACCCATTTAGCTGAAATCCATATGATCTTGAAGTTAATCTCATTGTGGTTAAGTTTTGGGGGGAAATAATGGATAGGAACACTCAAATTTGGATTGGAGTCTGGATTACGAGTCAAAAGAGGGGAAATGTCATAATTATTGTTTCCTAGAGCAGTCTTCCTTACCAGGGGTACACAGCCCTTAGCAAGGGGTAGCTGGAAGCATTTCAGATTAATAAAAAACATGAACAGTACTTGAATAATATTTTAACTATAGAATAGGGTGACCTCGAAATGTCAAGGAAAGGCCTAAAGGTTTGGAACCGCTATCCTAGAGTATGTTTAAATGCACAATAAAAGTCAACACCCGAGAGAGAGAGAGGACAGGAAAAAAACACCTAACCTGATCTTCTTGACTTTGTTGCATAAAAACATACCCCCCAAAACTCATCTAAATTCATTGCCTCTCCACGGTGAATAGGTCACTCACTTGGGGCATGATCTCCTTGTTGAACGTGAAAGTGATGTTGGCGCAGCTGTTGTCGTGGTAACCGGAGCTCAGGTGGCATTTGTGGGGCGCGGTGGCGGGATTATTGCACCAGCACTCGCCTCCTCCAGACAGGGCTTCACAAAGCAGTGGCTGTCCCGCAACGGCAAACAACTCTGGCCCGAAGGACAGCCGCCTCGCCCCTTGGCGCCCAGCTTGCACGACTTGGGACCGCACCACATCTGGAAAAACAATAACAAGTTTGACATTGACTTATGTGCTCACTGGTCACTGTGACACGTCGTTTTCGAATGTTACTCGCCCCTTGATCCGACACGTTTGAATCACACGGTGGAATTTTCAAGAAAGATATATCAAATGAACTATTAACTATACTAAATATGGTGTACCTAAGCTGAGAAATATGCAGTGTCTCTAACCAACACTGATATAGCAACTTGCAAGATATCTCTCCCAAGGACACAATTACAGCATGCACCGGCCAGAGCTGGATACTCCACCGACTTTTGGATCTGTGAACGAATGCTCTAACCATTGAGCTGCTGTTAAATTGGGAGCAGACATTTTGGACTACTTCAAATGTTCAGATCAGGTATGATTAATAAATCTCAAGTTCACGAAGCGCGGCTAGCGGGTGGTTTGTGTATTGTTGTTTGGCGAACTAGGTTACGCAAGGGTGATAACAAGTTTTGAAACTCAGTCATGCATAATAGTCAGAGATAATAACGTGAGAAATTTCCTCTAGATAATGATTCATATCTTTGCAAAGAAAGTATGTTGCTGTGTTGTTGCCCCAGTCACTCCTGGAAAACGTGAAACCACATGAGGTCAATCCTATGATTTATTCCTCCTGAGGCGAGCAGTATCAGTGAGGCACATTGTTCATTCGGGCATGAAGTATTCATGACAAATTATTTAAAAAAAAAGAGCAAAAAAAAAGCTTCTTTCCCTGTACAGAGCACCTAGTCTTACCCAGGGTGACTTCTAGTAAATGGCATTTGGCAGCTATTTCCACCGCGCCATTGTCCTTCTTTTCAAAACAAAATGCATCATCTCTGTATTGAATGTGACACTTCTGAGTCAACTCCACCCTTTGCCACTGCTGTTACAAGTGAACATGCTTTACACCTGGGAACATACCGACTACGCTGTTGTCCTGCATTTGCAAGTGTGTTGCAATTCACAGTGAAAGTTTGAAATAACTATAGATCATTTCTGTTTGCATCACTTGGAGGCAGTAACCGTGGTGACAGACTGTAATAAATGATAAACTCCAAATCTACTAATCTAACTGTAAAAAGAAATACATATACATAAAAAAATCAATAAACTTCCTGATTTAGAGTGAGTTTAGGTTTGGTTTTGCAGAAGTTTAATAATTTTTATTTATATATATTTCTTTTTACGGTTAGATTGATATACTGTAGATCAGGGTCACCAACCTTTTTCAGCGAGGGCCACTTCAAGAGCATTAAGTTGTTCGAGAGCTACCAGTTAAAAACAAATCCTAAAGACTTGAACGTACACTGTTTACTTATAGGTTATTGACCCCATATTATATCAAAATCGCTTTATTTTAAACTCGTACTGAGTCACAAGAACAGAAATAACTGTATTTTTAAGAATCAGATTAAAGAAAATAGGTGTTTACACCTTAGAAAAAGTCTCAAGGCTACTGGGCATGCCCCAAAGGGCACCTGGGTGCCCGCGGGCACCACGTTGGTGACCCCTGCTGTAGATCTATACTTTGAGGTCAAAACATTAGCAAGCATTAACTTTACCAAAAGTCCGGACTGCATTTCAGCAACAAGTAAGCTAACGTGCGCTAATGTGTTGATCTGCATGAACCCCTTTTTTTTTAATCATTTATTACAGTCTGTCACCACGGTTACTGCACCTCCAAGTGATGCCAACAGAAATGATCTATAGTTATTTCAAACTTTCATAATAAATTGCAAATGTAATGCAGGACAACAGCGTATTCGGTATGTACCACAGTTTGACAACCAACGTTTTCATTTTTTCCCCCCAGAGTAGACCCATGCTCAAATACCCTCTGGTAGTATCCTGTACAATAGACCTTTTCAGTCTTTGACCTTTGCACGTTCAACCATGTTTGTGAGCACAGTAGCATAAAAGGCATGTCTATCCAAGCTGATTCCAATAAAAGCTTCTTTAGGCGTGTTCTCTTATGTTGACAGGTTAGAGACTTCAGCAGCGGTTCTCAACTGGTGCTTAGGGACACTAAAACAGGTTTGAAATCATGGCGCATAATATATTAAAATATTTTTACAGTTTATCTTTATGATAATGCTTGAATAAACTGAATTCTGTGAGAAAATACTGTGTACTGATATTAGACATGCCAAAACAGATGCACACAGCAAATTGTTTAAATTATTATAAGTTAAAATTATTTTTTATTTGGATAGTGGCTTGTCATGAATTGAGAATCTCTGCTCAAGTCGACAATTTGTCGCCCTAAGATTACAGTAGCTCCACCTTTAACCACTGTCTTCAGTATCTGTGCAAATTTGATTTAGGGCCAGTCCAGTCAATTTTCCAGTAAAAAAAAAACCATGTCTCTAAAACTAAAGTACATGTTTCCATCTGCGCTCAACAATGGTTTATTGCACCGTAGTTCTCCGCTGCGCGGTTCCCATTAGTAAACGATGACATCATGTGACACACAGCTGTACTCAGGCATCATAAATTCTTCACACTCAGATAATGGTGAGCTGTTTAAAGACATACCTTTGTACACACCACTTTCCCGTTGGAGCAGCGGCAAGTGTTGCAGTCCTCGTCCCATTTCACTCCGTCTGGGGTCATGTGGCCATTGTGGGTGCACGGTTGTCTGGTTTCTGAGGCAAGAAATAACGCTTAATCAGACTATTCTCTAGCTAAATGATTGACCACAAAAATGAACATTTGGTGGACAGTTTTCCAATATTTGCTGGTATACATTTATAAAAAAGGGAGCTGGACATTTTGCGCTGATATAAAAATCAATAGCGGTCTTCCCCCGGGTTCTGAGTTCTGACACAGTAATGGCGGACATACCTTCGTGACAGTGCGGTCCTGTCCTGTCGGTAGGACACAGGCAGCGGTATCCATTGATTTCATCAACGCAAGTGGACCCAAAGGCGCAGGGAGACGACTGACACTCGTTAATATCTGCCACAGAGAGAATTGAATAGGCTTAGAAACTAGGGCTGCATAGTAAATGGCAATTAACAAATCACAAAGGCAGCCATTATGTAGGTATGTAGGTAATATATGTTATCTTGTCTTTATGGCGTCTTATTAAAAACCTGCTGACCTCATCGTAGTTAATATATAAAATGTATGTGTGATTCTTATATTAGGCTAGCAGTTCATATTCCCGCCTTCCCCCTATATTAATGCTACAAACTGTGAACTGAATCTTGATTTAAAACATACACTGGAATGCTAGTCAGAAATATCTCAATTAGATAATATTCACTTATTAGAAACTGCCCTGTATGGGCTCCATTGATTAGCCCAGACAGTACAAATATTGGGTTAAGCAGTCAGCACACAAATCTAATTCCTTGGCTAAATTTTCAGAGGTCATGTGTCATTTACACAGTATATACACAAGTACACTTGTTAATAAAAACAAGCAAACATGCTTTAGATCAGCCATGGATATTTGCGCCCCATGCAGCTTTATTAAAGGCAGCATCATTAGCAGGTATGCAGGAGCTAAAGGCAGGACTTAGCAGAACAAAGGGTATGCAATGGGAAGAATGTGGCCATCTGAAAGCCTTTAAGAGGGAAAACAATCTGTGTAATCAGTGTCAGAGAGCATGGCTGATTAGCTGTTGGCCTGCTAAGCCTGTTTCCCCCGGGGACAGCAGCCCGGCCGGCGGAGTGACACCGAAATGGTTGAGCCTGGCCAAGCGCCCAACACTGATAATTGGCCGACTAGACCTAGACCTTGCATTTGGTGTGAGGCTATGGACATCCTAACCTAAAGAGCGGGGCATAAGGGGCTAATACTCACTGATCCGACAGTCGGGTCCAGCAAATCCAGCCGCACACTCGCACCGGTACCAGTTATCCCCATCGACACAGGTCCCGCTGTTGTAGCTGTAGATGAGAGACCATTTTAGATTAGGGTCTCCAATACCCAGGGGCATGTTTTACAAAGTGCTTTATATCAGATCTGCCTCTCCATTTCAAGCCATGACTTTCCCAGCAGTCAACATAATCACTGGCTCTTAAAGCAATTAGAGTAATCAAACTGGTTTCTCTTTATTGCTGGGATAGGCCTGCACAGTATGTTGTCACCAGTATAAATATAGATTCAAAGTCTGTAGCTAGTTCAATACATATGAAAACAATATTAGCTTGTGCACTCAAACATCACGATCAAAAATCAGGATATAAGCTATTAGACAAGTATGGGACTTCGAATGAGTGCATAGTTGAATTGGGTTGTGCAAAGGAGCTCACAAACGGCTGACTGCATCATAGGGATGACAGAGAAGGGCGTTTACCTGGCTCCCAGCAGGTGAGGCCCTACAGTGTGGGAGGAGCAGCGTGTTTACATCTGTGTAAAGCTACAGGAAATGTTTGCTTTCCACTTACCAAGGGTGGGGACTGCAGTCGTTGGTATCTGAAAGAGAAAGGGAGGAGAGAGAGAGAGAGATACAGTTTAGTGTTTTGTTTTTCTTTTTTTCCAAACTCATGTTTCATGCACGGCTGTTTAAAGCACATGACAACACTGAGCACGTCTGAGCTTGAGTGTGCAGAGGCGTGTTAGGCTCCAAGTCTGGGCTGCTCAATCACTATGCCTTATAAATAACAAAGTTGGTGTCACACAATAAGGCAAACAAAACAATAGCACAGACTAATTTCACAACAGCGACAGTATAGAGATGATCCCCCCCCCCCCCTACACACATGCATTCCCACCCTGACTAGTTAATCCCTCCCTTGCTTGGAAAAAAGTTGGGGAATTTCTGTTTTGAAGAAAATTTGTGCAGAGTTAGTTGAGGATCCCAGGGAAGCCAGGGAAATGAAGGAGTGCTGTAGTTCAAGCCGACATGTCACTGTTTGGACAGGATTGCAGAGGGGAGAGAGAGAGAGGCCTAGTGTTGGACAAGTCTTTAGAAGGAGGAGTGGGGAGGAACATCTGTCTCCACTTTCCCGGACGCTTTTGTGTCTACCTCCTCCTCTTTTGTTGATAGCCGGCAGCAGAGAGGGAAAGCAAAAGATTTTTTTTTTTTTTTTGTTTAAGATCAAGATGAGAGAAAGTCCGATATAATCAGATACAGGAGTGGACTCTGTATGAGTAGCAGGCAGGAGCTTTATCATGATTTACTAGTAATAACTGTCCAGCGTTATCCTCTCCCCTAAAGGAGCTCTTACTTTGTGTGCATGTGGGACCTTCCCAGCCTTCTTTGCAGACACAGGTAAAGGACTCCCCTGTAACCACGCAGGTGCCACCGTTCTCACAGGGGTTGGGAAGACAGCTCGAGTTCTTAGCTGTAATACAAAAACAAATAAAGTTTACCTTTTCCATTATATTTAAGATCATCAGCGGCGCATATTAGCACTTAAGGAAACTACCGCTGGTTTAAGTTTTGTTTTCTCTGAGGGAATCGACATTCCTCCACTTTGAAGTGTATTGTCAAGGCAATCAGGGATTTAAAGCGGATATCTGTCAGCACTCAGAGGAGCGAGGGGGAGCTGACTGAGGGATCAAAAACATTTGTGGCCCTCAAATAACATAACATTAATACATAACAGATACAATGTAATTGACAGTGTGTGGTCTGTTTACCTTCAGCAACAAAGCCACAGTATTTGAAAAACCAACAAAAAGTTCATCGGACTACAATGTAATCCAACCACAAAGAGTCAAAAGCTCATGCTCAGTCAGACCCCAAGCCAGGATAAATAAAGTATTTGGCCCTGGTTAGAAAACGCAGTTTGTTAAAAAAAAAATAAAAAGCCTGAGCCTAATCAATAATCAAATCGATGCACATATGGAGACAGATGATTCACTTTAGTGACCCTGGCAGTAAAAAGGTCAAAGACTGGACAAAAAGAATTGCAAACATCCTGTGCCTATCCCATTTCAAAGGATTCAAATTTAAACTGGGAACATTTCCAACACTGACAAACCACGAAACTTAAGGCTGTTAGTGATTAAAACGATCCCCTTCCAAGTTGTCAATAAGAGCTGTCAATCTTAACTTTGGAACAATAACGTACTAATGACTGTACTGTCCCATATAAATTAGACATTAAAACATCAAATTGAGCGATGGGATTTCTCACCTATGTTGCACGTGGTCCCCTCCCATCCAGGTGCGCACTTGCATTGAAACGTATTGCCCTCGTCGTGGCAGGTGCCTCCATTGTTGCATGTGGCTTCATCGCACTGACTCTCCTCTGGGGAACCATTAAAACTCAAGGTTACTTAAGCTTTTCGACCAACATCAGGCTGCGTATAAACATATTTTGGATGATTATAAACTGCCCTAAGCGCATACCAGGAGTGTGCACAGGCAGACTACACAGATGAAAAGGACTAAAAAAAAAAAGGTCTTACGGGAGTGGCACGTCTTTCCCTTCCAGCCATTTTTACACTCGCAGAAGAAGTCAGTCACCAGGTCCCGGCACGTCCCACCATTATGGCAAGGGTTGGTGCTGCAGTCATCTATGTCTAGTGGATGAGACGTCATTAGATTGATGAGATTTATGATTTTAACACATCAAAAAGGACATCAAACGGGCTCCCGATGTCGGAACACGTTCACTTGACAAAGGCGTGTGCGCTTAAATTACAAGCAGAACAAGGAGTATTACTCACTGATCTCGCAGTGGTCGCCCTCCCAGCCGTCGCCGCAGATGCACTGGTACACGCTGACTTTGTCGATGCACGTGCCCCCGTTTCTGCAGGGGTTGCTCTCACAGTCGTTGATGTCTGAAGGAGAAAGAAGAGTTTAGGTGAGACTTGAGTCGTGTTTTAAGGCAACATTTATGTCATTTATCTACATTGCTCTGAGTTAATACTCTGATAGAAGCGGCAGTATTCCTAAAACAAGCACAATGGGTAATCCTACAGCTGGGTATTCCTGTCATTGAGCCTAGCGCAAGATCTGGAGAACAGTCCATAGGCCCACTGCTGCTGACAGGTTTCTGCAGTCACACTTAAAGCAGTACTAAGTAACGTGTTTACCTAAATAAATCCTTTCCGTAGTCCCAGTGGGGGTAATACAAGTGTTAATGGGATGATTTGGGGTCTTTCATCTCCCCCTGGTGTCTCTGGCCAGAAAACCATGCTTGCAACTTGACTGCCACCGGGGAGGAGCAACCAATACACACTAATACAATCACGAAGAAGAAGCTAACAGGCTAACGGGCAAAGCTAACTGTGGGATAGCGCCACTTTAAACAGTATTTACAGCCAAGTTTGAGTGAAAAAAATTATTTCCATTGTATAACTGGATGTACAACACCCCTCTCTCCCTTCACCTTTTCTGTCAGCGTAGTATTTACTCTCCAAGACATTTAATAAGTAAAAAAATCGTAACTTGCTAAGACACCTGCAGTTGCGCTTATGGCCTCTAGGGGCAAGAGTTACTTAGTACTGCTTTAAATAACATAAGATGACATAAGATAAGGTATGCTGATCATATTCTGCGAGAAAGCGGGTGAAAACTGCAATATTGAAATACAATATGGCACAGAATTGACCCCGACCAAGAGTCAAATAAATGGACAAACGACATCAAGAAATAGATCGTACACAGAAGCCATGGTGGCCAGGTAATTCTGAACTTGTGTTTCGGAACATGAAGAGAAATACTTTTTGGACTGTGATGTATTTTCATGTTCTATATGGTACTGAACATGTTTCTTAAGAGTGCCAATATTCAGGGAGGATTTCGTGCTGTGAAGAGACGTACTTTCGTGGCAGTAGGTCCCCCTGAAGCCCTCGTGGCACTCGCAGCTGAACTGTCCGCCCGCCTGGCTCCGGCAGCGTCCGTGAGGTCCGCACACGTTCGATGAAATGAACCGCTCCCCGCCCGGAGTGCTGTTGGACGCCACGGCAACGGTGCAGCTGTCAATCACTGCGATGACAGTTAATGGAGTTACACAACTGGCTACGGGGAGTGCGAACAAAAGAAGTTTATCACTTGGTTTCACACGATGATTTACACCTTTCACGGGCTGGTGTGCAGAGGTAATGTAATGTAACGTAATTAACGTCTTTTATTATTCTGCCAGTGAACATCAGCATCAAAAGGTGTTTCCACATGTAGTTGCTTCTAGGCTTTCTGCAAATCAACAACTGCATTCTTGACTAAGTCGGGCGATAATAACGAAGGAAATGAAAATCTGTAGTTTATCTAAGACTGCACACTATGAGAAAAAAGTTCAACATTCAATAACTGTCTTCAATTTTGTATTAACTATTTGATATAGATGGAGAATTTACTAAACTATCACAACACACGACGAAAAAATACTATATGAAGTCCAAAACGAGGCTAAAATGGAAGTAAATAATGAGTAAAACTGATCTTTTGCACACTTTTTTAGTCAGTGTTAGACTAAAAAAAAGTGTCTCAGTCAGACGGAAAGCCTGAGTGATTTTGCAATACAATATGGCGTCTTAGTGGATATTGCCTCCAAATATTGCAATGACAATAACATTTTGAGCAGCTCTGGTTTATACAGCACCAAATCATTCACCCATGGTCGGGCATTTTTTTAAGTTAATAGAGCTCTGCTGGCAGGAAATGACACAAAATAGCAAAATACTGTGGAAAATACACTATTAAGAGGGTTTTAGAGCTTAACTGTATTTTTGAGGCGCAGCAAAACATTTCATCTGCCGAGCAATGCAATCACACACAATCACCTCAAGAGGTTTAAGAAAATTATGTCATTTTGTTGTAACCACTGAGAGTATCACATGACACGGGTAGGAAACTCAACTAGTGATTGATAGTTGTAACAGCGATAAGCCGTTCTGCTTTCATAGTCAAGTCAGAGAGATCTCCTTCACTTTGCGCATAAATCCCTTCCCTTTCCCCCTGTCTGATCGGGTTAGCGGGGCCGCGCAACGACGCTTCGCTATAATCACTTGATACTTGCCAAAAGCAGCGAGAATCTCACCGTCTGGTATCTGACTCAGTGGTTGGTCCGCTCACTCAATTACACATACGCACACATCAGCGCGGCAAAATGCAGCGAGGGGAAAAGAAGAGGGAGCCCACCAAGGCCTAACAGAGAACACACACAGAGCTATCGGGACACTGCCAGACTTTGAGGAACAAATCATTTAAGAAGCTTTGCCGAGGTATTTGAACAGCGGTACACAAAACTTGCACACCTACGCCAAGAAACTTCAGAACAAACCTAATATAATTGAGGTACTATTAAGCTCAAGAGAGGGAACACAACCTAAAATGTCTTCTTGCCAACTCCCCAAACAAGCATGCATGAAAACTAGCTCTCTTCCCCCATTGCTAAAGCTTGCACAATAGCCACTTTTACTTTAGGAATCATGCAAAGTCAGTTCATTGCTGACGAGGAGAGGCAGCCAATTGGAATCTCTCTCTTTGGGCGATTGACCAAAGCATCCAGTGTGTACCAAATATTCTTATAAGACACTTACCAATTCCTTTACAATAGGGAGTATGGTAATAGAACGGTTTTGGGACAAGACTATAACGTACACTATGCTGGTTAAGACAGGCAGCTTCAGAAAACAGAAAACATGGGTTCAGCTTTTGCTAATATGATGATATTGATAGAGCTACCTTTGCAAGTGGTGGTCCTGCAGTGGTCCTTGAGGTGGGAGCAGTTCTTGCCCTCGTAGTCTTCAGGACAGGAGCAGTAGTAGTCCGTGGCCCGGTTAAAGCAGCGTGCCCCGTTCTGACAGGGGTTAGGCGAGCAGTAATCGATATCCAGCTGAAGGGCAGGGAAGAGCGTGCGTTAGTTTTGAGGAGGTCATGGGTATTGCTCACATATGATCCTGGTTAAGTGCTACTGAATATCGGTTTTGTGCTCATTGAGACCGGATTTGCTCCAAAGTTCACATACCCGGTCTGCCATGTTTGCTTTTTTTTTTAAACTATTTTTCAAAGAATATGAAAGATGACACAAAACTCATAGTTAGTGGTTGTGTGAAGCCATTTGTGGTGAAAAAACAGTGTTTGTTCTTCTTAAATCATATGGAAAAAGAAAGTACCAAAAATGACCCTGATCAAAAGTTTATGATCAAGAGGAATGGGCCGCTTTACCATTAGATTATACACAGAAGCTTCTCCACAACTACCACAGAAGACTCCAAGCTGTCATTGATGCAAAAGGGGGCAATACACAGAACTGGGGTATGTAAACTTTTCATCAGGGTCATTTTGGTACTTTCTTTATCCATAAAAAGAGCAAACAGTTTTTGTTTTCACTATAAATGGCTTCACACAACCACTAACCATGAGTGAAAAAAGACTTGTTGTGTTATCTTTCATATTCTTTGAAACATTGTCAAAAATTCTGCCAGGGTATGTAAACTTTTGAGCACAACTGTAAATGGAGGAGTAATGTGGAGTATGAAAACGTGAGGCGCCATGACAATTCGAAGATCCAAAGATACCTCAAACATGCAAGAATGTGAACATTGAAACATAGTAGAAAGATAAAAAAATAAACTTCATTCATAGAACCCCAACATTTGTTACTACAAAACACAGCATTAACACTGACATGATTTAGTCCTTGTTCTTCTGACTTGGTGTGGTGCCTTTAGTCTTTTAAGTGGTCCTAATAAAGTGGTTTTGTCTTTGTTTAGCCTTGCTCACGGCCTCCTTTTGCCATGATTTAGACTTGGTTTTGTATGCCGTTAATCCCGGTTTAGACTTGCCCATTTTGTAAGTAGCTATTGGCGTGAAAAGCCTGAGAATCTCCCTAATAGATAAAACGGTAAATCTGATAGCTGACATAGTTTCTGCTACATTAGACAGAGCAGAACCCACAGCATCCTCCCTACAGGCCGTGCCAGGAAACAGCACACGCACACAGCTTGGAGGAAAAAGGAAAAATAAGGCAAAGACACAGGAGCCGTCTTCCGACCCGAGGCTTCAGTGCCGAAGAATGTATCCCGCTGCAGAGCCAGGAGCAGATTCAACAAAGCACTCCCTTTTTAAAAACCAGGACTGGGGAACAACAGACATTTACAGGGTGGGGCAGGAAAAATTTACAGGCAGTCCAGAGATACAGGACAAAGAGGTCTAGTTACGGAGGCAGAGCAGGGGTTTGAGATGAGAACAGTCTCCGTTGGGTCAGGATGCCCCAGTAACAGGTCATTTATAGTTTGGTTTTGCATTAATTACCATTTGCTCTAAAGGGAAGAGACGCAAGGCAATAAAACTAAATGCTATGATCCAGCTCAAAAGGAAGACTTCTAATAAGACAAAACAAGCACAAGAAGGTCTAGCCGAACAAGAACCAAGCAGTTTCTTTCAAATTCAGGTCATGATTAAAATAGTAACCAGTGTATATATAAACAAAACCTCTTTCAATCATACTGGCATGACAAACAAAGACGACTGTGTGTAGTAATAAGGTAATTGCTCATGGAAACAGGATGCGCACGTAAACCCACCTATTTCAAGGTAATACGATTAACCCTTACCCTATGGCAAACCCAGTACAAAGACTGTAAACTTCCAGAAAACCAGATTTTCTTGATAAACCCCATTCCACGTTATCAATAGTTACCGTGCTGTTCCCAACCCATGACCGTTTCTTTGCTGCGTAGGTTGTTGTTTACCTGGCAGAGATTCCCTGAGAAGCCAGCCAAACAGAGGCACTGAAATCCGTTAACGTCGTCTTGACATCGTCCGCCGTTCAAACATGGCGAGCTCGCGCACTCGTCGACGTCCCTCTCGCAGTGTTCCCCGGCAAAACCAGGGGGCACACGCAACGGTAGCCATTAACCAGGTCCTAAAAGGAAGAAAGAGCAGAGGGTTGAATTTCAGCTGTTTTTGCATTTTTCTTTGTGATTTGGATGTTTATTCGCTTTTGCTCTTGAGAGGCCGGACATGCGTAATGGGGGGTTCGTTTTTGAGGAATACTATCAGAGCCGTACAATTATTTCAACACATTTTCCTGGCACCGACTCAAGACAATAATGTTTGTGGTAATTCAATCTCGTGTGGTCAAGGAGCTTGTGTGTCTCGCCCTCGGAGAGCCGTCTGAACCCACTCCCCCCGGTTTTGATTTCAGCGAGGAATTCCTGCAACAATTCCTCTGTCAAGTTCGGGAGAGCACAGTTTACATCTATTTATACAACCGCTGTAAATATCTCATGCTTCGGCAGAACGGACATTTAAACAAACAAGCAAACCGGTAAACACGCGGCAAAGGCAGAACGCAGACGATTGCTGTGGAATAAAGCTGTCTTCAATATTGCAACGATGATATTGTTGTCCTGATTTAACTAAACAAGGAAAATCAAACTAAACTTTTACATATTTTTAAGTTAGTATGGGTTGTGTTTTAGGCTGTGTATGTGTCAGCAATGTATAAATCTCAGTCAGATGCGTTATGTACATCGCCTCACCTAGCAGTACAATAACAACATTTGGCAATATATTGTGCAGCCCTACTTTTGACAAAATACTCACTTTACAGGTTCCCCCATTCTGGCACTGGTCCTTGCAGTCGTTTATATCTGCAAACAAGTGCACACAAACATGGGGATTAATGTTGAAATGCTTAAACAACGAGCCTTTCAGTAAATAAGCCTTTATGCTTCCCATGCTTTTCAATGCCACAGTGAAGGCAGTGCACTACTCTGTGACTGTTGGATAGCACGGGGTAGGAGTTGAGAGCAGCGTGGTGTTGCACAATCCCGTCTGCTGCCAAGTGAAACTAGTCGTGGGATTGTTTTGAGCCTCCTCTAATCACCGCAGCCTTGGCCTCTACGCCAGTTTATAATGATACAGCGTTTAAGATGCAGTAAAAGCAACACTTGTTCAACAGTTTGTCTGATATTTTCCAAGTACTGGGCAAAAGTTTGAGTCAGGTTTTTGAGAATTACGATACAAAAACACATAAGATATGAATTAGAAGGACTCGCAGGGCATATAGTATACAGTACTTCAGCAAAGGCACTGGTCTTGCAAATGTAAAAATATGGCACAGACCTTGTTAAAAAGGTTTTCGCACCAAAACCTCTTTTACATAGTCCTGCCTATTATAGTTTTGTATGAGCCTAAATCCACAGAGAAAGCCACTGGAGCTAGACAGGTGCAAAGGACAAGCTTCCACTCACTGATGTCACAGTTCTGCCCCGTCCAGCCAGGCATACAATCGCAAAGTATCCGCCAATCAGGTTTCGGCACGAGTTGGCATTGACGCACGGCTTGCTTTCACATTCGTTGGCATCTACGAGGGAAACGAAAAGGAGTTTGGAGATGTTTGCATATGTGCGGCAGACAGACGTGAGAAGCGAAGGAGAGGCTCACCAATGAGGCACGTCTTCCCTGACCACTGGGGAGGACAGTGGCACTTGAAACCATTCACTAAATCCTGGCAGGTCCCTCCATGATTGCACGGGTTTGGTGAGCAGTCATCCACATCTGCACATGGTTAAGAGTTGGTTATTCAGGTTGTTGATTACCAGAGGCAGGTAGAGTATCCTTAAATGTACTCAAATGGGTACTTCAAAGATATACATTTAGGTAGAGGAAGGCTAATAGCTATGTAGTCATCAAAATAGGGAGCACTTAAAAACGCTTTTTATATATAATCTAATAGCTATTTGTTTGACTAAGTATTGTATAAGTATATGCAATTAGATTTTTGAATTTGTGTTTTAAAGGTGCATTATGGAACTTTTTGTGTGAAAAAAACCAACCTTTTTGACCTTTTAGTGACCCGGTGCTCAGCGTGGCAGCTTTACTTTCCATTACAGTGGCCTATATGATGCACCAGGATCAATTGTTTTTAGAGTTTCTGTGGGTTTTCGATGCTGACTCTCACCAGAAAATCATACAAAACAATTGACCCTGGAGTGTTTTACAGGCCACCATGATGAAAAGTAAAGGCGCCGGGCTAACCACTCATAGAGCCATTGGGTCACAAACACCTTTAAAGTCAAGATTCAGTTTGATGTGAACATTTTAAACATATCCAGGGTAAGCTAGGATCTGAAACACTGAAATATGAACTGTTAAACTGCTAAACTACAAGAATCACATGCATTTCAGAGCATGTATTTTACATAAGACGTGTGCAAAGAATATTGCACCGCCAGAATAATTTCGGTCCTCGCATTTAGCTAGGTGATATTTGATATTTTTTAAATATAACAAACACTGTTACACTTTTTGAAACTATTTCAGTTTGTATAACTATCAATGCTTTCTGAACTTATTAACACACATTAAAAAAAATACCGGATAATACCGAAAACCGTGATAATTTTGGTCACAATAACCGTGAGGTAAAATGTAAAATGTTTGGAGTGAGTTAATGATTTAGGTCTTACTGATGGCGCAGGAGTCTCCGCTCCAGCCCGGCGCACACTGGCACTCGTACCCCTGACTGGTCTCAGAGCAGCTCCCTCCGTTTGAGCAGGGGTTGGACAGACAGGCATGTTCAGCTGGAACGACAGTTTAGAAGCAGGTCAATAACAACACACCCATTCTGAGTCACACAACGGTGGGAAAAATCCTCCCATTTTCCAATTTATGATTAAGACTTGATTTTGACTCAAATTAATCATATTGGATTTTAATTCAATGAAGTCTGTACTTAAAGCTTTAAACTCATTAACTTAATACTCCCACTGCACTTTGATCGTCTAGTCATAACACAGGCTGACTAACTCTCCATAGGCAACCATGAAACAAAACAGAGCTGCACAAGATATTTGAAAAACATATATATATATTTGCAATATTTTTGGCATGTATTGCGATTGGAAATAAATTGTATAAGCGTCCAGAAGCATTCATATTTTAGAGAAAACTGAATGAACAACAATTAAACTAATACAAAAATCTCAGGACTTGTTTGTAGGATATTACTAGGATATGGTACTGGCAAAATAATACCAGTCTTTACGATGCCAAACTGCAACCATAAATCAATCACTTGTGCAACCTTTGATTAACATGGTTTGCTGCATCAACCCAGAAGAAAAAGCCCCATAAAAGCTAAACGAAACTTTAGAATGGCTTTAGGGTGGCACGCAGAAAGGGTAAAACACTGTAGTCCCTTCTATGATTTGCTGGACTCTTAAAAATACTTCTAACCTCCGGGTTTTCCATCGCCTTCCCAAGATACTCCTTGTCAACAGAGCTAACTCAAGGTTCATCACCCCTTACCTCTCGACCCTCCTCACCCCGCCCAGAACGCGCTCAAATTCCCCCATCTCAGCCTGATCACCCGCGCGGCAGAACACACCACCAGGAAATCATCTTTCATGCTAAGTTGACCCGACCAATGCACCGTGACTTCCCCTTCACTTGCCGCCGTTCTTCAGCCCGAGCTCAGAGAGTGGCGGGAGGAGTTAAGGATGAGCAGGTCCCAAATGGATCACAAATGAATAATTAACTCGTGGAATACCTGCAATACTCTGAGGTGTGCAGTGGGAGAAGGTTGTTGCTAAGCTATGGACCGACCTGTGTAAACAGAACTTTAACAAAGTATGGATCTAGAATGCACCGTTATGCATTATCTATAGTGGCTTTAACAAGAACGTATAGCAAATCATTTTAACCTTGTGGGTTGGTTAACTAGGATGGGGAGTTTGCCATATACTATGAGCTTATTGATTCTGCTCTTGGGCAGTGCAGTATTTTTCTCTGACTATAACTTTGCCATTGTTGAACATTGTGAAATTAACTGATTTAAAAAACACTTTATCCAAGTGCAGCAGTAAGTAGTAGTAAATCCATCAAATACCACATAAACATCTCCTTTGAGTTAATCTCGACATCTGGAACTGACAATAAAATCTATATAGAATACATTTTATCCCATATAAAAGACAACTATCCTCTTTGTCATTTAAAACATCCATCCAATTTCTTCCATGTTAGGTCGCGGAGGCTGAGCTGGGATGACTTCCCTTTCCATGCATTCCGAATAATATTTTTGATTGATAATTCAAAATAAATAGAGAGACAATAAGCACTTTGCCCCCTAAGTGCTGGTGCAACTTATCTGAACGGTGCACAGATGGAAGGACCTACAGGGGGAGGCAGAGGATGCAGAGCTGCACCCAGGGGCCCTTGCTCACAATGGCCTGACGCACTCCTCGTCTCGGACCTCCTGTTACTAAGTTCACCGTTTCCTGACATCTCCGCAGTTAAGCTGTCAGCACCCGGCGAGTTTGAGATTTAATGAGGAAAAGTCCATCATCTCCTCAGCACCGCACCCATCTGTCTGTGAAATACCTAAGACATGCACAGATGACCGGAGCCTCGACATCAAACCGGCGGATTACCTGATTTGGAGGCACTCAGGCCGCAGTGAAAATAGATTATGGACGAGTTATCGCCTCCTCTGATTACACACTCAGCCCACCTCTGACCTTTAGGCTGCGCTCACAACAGGACACCAGTGGATAATAGACCATGACCCTTAAATGTCTCCAACGCATTGTCCAAAACTGATTTTTAAGGAATCAACTTCACAGATTCACATTATTATTACCAGCACAATGCAACTGGACTAATTTTAGGAACTATGTATAAGTAAGTGTAGCCAACTGTGAGGATTGGGCACAACCATGTACCCTGATCATAGACGGTTTAGTTGCCTCCATGTCTCGGTGGCTCTTACCTCTCTCGCAGTTGGCTCCAGAGTAACCCTCAGCGCAGGTGCATTGGTACTTGTCAGGTCCTGTGTTGATGCACTTCCCTCCGTTCAGACATGGCTGGTGAGTGCCGCAGTAGTTCAGATCTGGAAAAGATTAAAACGTTTAGTGTGTTTTGAGACAACACAGACAGTCCTTTAGAAAGTGCAACTGAAATAAGAGACGATCAACCTTTGTCACAAAGATGGCCGCCCCAGTTGGTATCACAGAGGCACTGCCAGGGCTCCACGCAGGTGCCATGGACGCAGCCAGGGTGAGGGATGCACTTGTCACAGTACTGGCCCTGCCAGCCATACAGACACCTGCAACACACAAGCATTGAGGCTCAACTCACTGTGGGGCAGACACATGAAAGTCAGTGGTGGCACTGGGAACACACGTGCAAATAACAAATTATCAAAACAAGTTCAGAATATCCCGAGGGCAGCTGAGGCACACTAATCTGTTGTTCATTCCAAAGTCCCTCTTAAAAATGCAGCAATAATCTGAACCTAATGAACCAACATTATTATACTGTATGCAGCACTGAGCTGAGCACATGAAACAACAGGCTGCATTCACAATAAGCTGACACTAAAGGGACCACAAATGAATCTTAAGCAGCAGGGTGTTTCTGCAACAGCTTTAAACAATGGTATGGCATAAGAAAAAACAAGACAATAAATGACGGCGCCAATGGGACCTTTAGCACAGCTAACATTAGCATGAAGCAAGATGCTCTCTCTAACAAGGCCCTGCCTGTGGCTTGGCAGTCGCACTCTCTCTGCTCAGTGGTTCAGCTGGAGCTACTGCAGCTCATCCTGGTTCCCATGAGTCAGGAGTCAGTGCCTGGAGGCCAAGGAGGGAGTGTAGTGGACACTAAAATGTCCAGGCCATAATTACACTGATAGTGCTGCCCTCCTCTTCCAGGCCTCCGTCATTAAAACAGAAGTGCAGTTTGCTGATAATGTGCTGTTAAAGGTGGCGAAGTGGCAATACAGTACTGCAGCGCTGAGAGCAAGAGCAGGAAACCCTGTGTCCCTCCAGGGAAGTGGCGCACTGATTAGCCCCAAGAAACGGACGGACTGTAAAAATAAACGGGTGGTTAAGTAAACCTCAGTCTGTGATTAAAGCAGCTATTCTTAAAAGTGCGCTAATCCTCTCATGAGAAGCAGATCACTCACCGACAGCATCTTAAATCATCGACAGTCATTACACAGCCAAATTACTAAGCAGCGCAACATTAGATTATGCAGCACATAAACATAAGCATGAAAGAAATTCTGTCTAACACTCAACGTGGCTGGGATCAGACCGCTCCTCTGTGAAATGTAATTAATTCAACAATGCACCAGCATTAGCTTGAGTTTAAGAATACAACATGTATGAGTCGTTATCCTTATCATGGGAAACAACTCACTGCAACAACAGTAGCAGAGCTGGCTGGAGGAGTTTTCTGGCACGATGCATATAAACAAAGCAACACCAAAAGCTCCAAATGTAACCACACCTGTGCACAGACTAAAGAAATTCAAACTCTGTGTTCTGCCAGTGGCCACACAAGCTCTCACAAGAAACCTGATGATGTCAAAGGCTTGGGAAAAACAACAAGAACTGCAGCACTAAACAAACAAACTCCATCAACTCTCCGCTTGATTTACAGCCAATCAGAAAATTAAGAAAGCAACTAGGAGCAGGTACACTTTCAACTCCAATAACAATCGGCTTAGCTTGAATACCCATCTGCTCCGGTCTTTTCCTCCGCTGTGTGCAAACGTCACATTAGGAAACCATTAACTACACAAACATTACATTTGCAGGCTCATGCAAGTATTGCGCTTGATTGAACTGATAACATTTGCCCTATTAAGAGTCTACATGTTTAACGTAGGACCCAAGCAACAAGTCACTCGACGCAGCTAAGCTAAACGTCACACTGAAGAATTTCAAAGATCTTTGTGATGAGTGCACTTGTTGTGGCCGGGCACTTTGTCAACCACACATAGTATTGAACATTATACAAATTATATAAAAATAATACTGACAGTAGTGTAGTAATTCCAGTGAAAATGTTCATACTGTATTTGCAAGCATATGTGCACATTTACAGCTACAACCCATCTTTTTAGTGCTAACTTCAAAGCTTTAAAGGCCATGGCCATGTACCCAAAAGGGTTTTGTCCTTTCAGTACATTGTAAAAGTAGATGTTTGTGAAAGGGAAAAAGACAACTGCACACTGCATCTAATTATAATTTTTTTTTTTTGGTGAAACATACTATAAATTCATCACTTTGTGAACAACTGTTGTGTTATAAAGTTTGGACCAGAACAAACCGTTAAAGCTTCATGAGCTCGCTCTTTCATGTTTCTATGCATTGTTTGTTGTCCCGGGTGATGCCTTTCTGTGTAGTTTGCATGTTCTCTGTGTCTGCGTAAGTTTCCTCCAGGTGCTCTGGTTTCCCCATCACAAAATCATGTACAAGAGGCCAGGATGAATGTTTGTGATTGTGAGAATGGGGCAACGGGTGGAAATTAGCCAATGGCTACAATGTGGCGTGTTTACATACATTCATACACAATGAACACACGAGTCCCATGTGTGTTCATTAACATACACAAATACCAAATGAAAAAAACAAACAAAACAAAATTGGTAACAGGGCCTTTAAGAATATAGGTTTAGCAGCCTAAATCTATAATACTATTTCATAATTTTAAACAGAAGTCCATGCAGCTACATTACTGCTGGGACACAACTCATATCCAGGACATTTTCACCGGCACTTCAGGCAATGGACACAATAATACATGAATACAATTGTGCAAATCACAGCTGACGTTACTGGAGTAAAAATGTTGTCAAATGACATGATATTACATAAAAATCATCAGAACATGAAGCAGAGGAAGTTTGGTCACTTACTTGCAGCCACCCGGCTCTTCACAGGACCCATGCTCAGTGCTGCAGCCTTGTCGACAGATAGCTACAAAAGAAAAGAAGCGAGGGGTTATTTGACTGCCTCCTAGACAGATTCGACTCAGGTTTAAGCACTTCTTAATTGCAGCAGTAAACGATAATTACTCCCAACTATTGCATTTCAATCAGAGGGAATAAACAGTGTTGTCAACAAGCATGCAAAGCCTCACCATAAGCCATGATTCATGGCTCAATATCTAAAAGTCTGATTCCTGTGGTGTGGAAAAAAGAAAATTCATGAACAAAGTGGCCATTGAGAGGCAGGATGCAGCAGACAGTCTATCAGCCTGAATCACTGCTCCTTCATCAGGCCAACACTAAACCTGCTTCACAATGCAGCAGACCCGACAGCAACAAGGGTCATTTAAGGTGATGACTTGAGCACCTTTACAAAAATGTACTTTGTTTTTATTTGTAAGATGATTTTTGTATTCTTGCGGAATATTATTTTTGAAGAAACAATCGGTCAGTGCAATTTCTCTACCTATAGTATTCGTTTTCAAAGCTCTATATTCACAAAAAAGATATGATTTGACCAACATGACCCGCCCCAAAGCTTACCTGTGGTGCAGTCAGGTCCGGACCAGCCTTCCAGACACGTCTTGTTCCCGTTGCTGTCACACGTATAATGTCCAAAAAACTCGTCCCGCGGTCGACAAAACTTGTTGCAACCGAATCCGTAATAATGCTCGTCGCAGCTGACGCGGATCTGGTACTCGAACTGCGCTATGGGCCCGTTGTGAGTCAACTTTTGCCAGTGAGGGCTTGGGTTGATCATTCCTGAATGGGACGCCTTTTCTATCAACCTCCCATCCGCACCTAAAACACACAATTAAACATCATTATTATTATTATTATCTACTTGAGGACACAAGAGGAATGCCGCATCTTCCTCAATGGTGAAATCTGGATGAACGTACAGCGGGGAAACCGACATTTTCAGACACAAATTGCAGAAGATCTCCAAGATACTAGATTATATGTAATTAAGGCAAGCATGTGTGCTGGAAGAGAAGTACAAGGAGGAAATGGAGGAAAAAAAGAGAAAGGCTGACTGTAATGAGCACTTTAACTGGGGTTTTTCTCACGCTCTCTTCTCCAAGTGTCTCTGTTTGGTTTGTGATTCTCAGGCTTACAGCTTGGGGTTATTGCTGCTGTTACTTTAATACTGTCCTGTGCATATATTTAAAGGCAGTGAGGTACAGACACACAAAAGGAGCAGGAACACTTTTTGACGTTCCAAATGGTTTTGTTATAGGAAAACTTTAACTTCAACATACTCCCTGGACAGTTATCCCCATTAGAAGACAGACAATCAAAGCAGCATTTTTCGAATTCACCTCATACAAGAGAAAAGAGCCAACATCTATATCACTAACCCACTACTGTATGCCAGGATATTTATGTTTACCCATATTTGATCATTTACAGAAAACCAAGTATAGGCTTGAGTAAGATCTCCCCTTTGCTTGGTTTCGAAGTTTCAGGTTTACAGCTTCGGGACACAGCTTCGGGACACAGCTTCAATCTCTTGCTCTTATACTGCAGCAGACATTTGCACAGGCGAGGACACAACCACAGCGCCCATAAATTACAGGCTGTGGACACCAGCGCTGGGACATCCGCCACGGCACCATCAGCACTTTTTTCTTTTTTTTTTACCAAACCTCATTTCTCACATACATTCTTCCCTTCGCCCAGTCAAAAGGTCTTGGGCCTTTTTTCACACCGCTCTTTTTTTTTTTACACGGACAGTGGAGCTCCATAATGCATGATTTAACACACGCCAGGCCGGGGGAAAGTTTTCTTTAGCACGGCAAACAAAGACGAGGTCACAGCTCTGGCAAATGGGCAAAGGCTGACCCGGGAGCCGAGAGCCGTAATGAGCTTTACAAACAGCGCAAACACACTTAAACTGAGCAAACATGGCCGCCGCGGTGCCCTGACACTGTATTCACCAGGGCTGCACCACACAAAAATAGAAAAACACACTAGTGAACAGTTCAATAAGACTGGTCATAAGCCACTAGAGCTGCACTATGTGATATTCAACAAGTCCTGAATAACAATAACAATATTCTTGACATATTTTACTAAACTATTTCAACACTGTACCTTCCATTAATTTTCTACATTTGCTTGGTATTTAATATCATGACCAAATTTGAACTTTTTCATATTTTTTTAAAATTGTTAGAATTTCTTTCTTTTCAGATGGAAAATTTTAGTGAAACATTTCTTGCAATATGGGTTGAATCAGTTAATATTGCGATATTGATAAAATGGTGATTATAAGTAATATGTTAGAAAGAGGCAATCGATGTCAAATTAGGATAAAACTTTAAAGAGGGGGTATTATGCTTTTTTCAATCACATAGCACCAGTCTGTAGCATACTACAATGATGACGTAACCTTCTGTTGGTCTGTATATGCAGTAAATTAAAATAACTGCCTTAAATAAAATTGCTCTCTCAAAATGGCTGTACTGAACGTCTTGAAATAGGCCTCTGTCTCTTTAAGAAGCTTTCCGACACGCCCCCTTCAGCACACTGCTGTGGCATCTAAACAACAACACTGTGCGGGGAGGGGGCTCTGCTGAGCTGAGGAGCAGTGGTTGGTGGCTTGGCTGGTGACGAAAGGTCCAGAGGCGTCTCCAGGAGGTGGGGGCGTTCCTAGGAGGACTGAGGCATAGCTACACCTAAAATGGCTGCCGTCTAAGTTTTTACTGATTACTCAAAAATATGTGAATGAGCCAAGGCAACACTCCAGGCATGTGTTTAATGAGGGAATGACATAATAACATGACATAAAGCTTGAAAAAGTCGATTTTACATAATACCCCCCTTTAATAAACAAACACTAAAACATGGGGGGGAAACAAACCTTTTATATATATATTTTGTTGGGTCATGTAGCAGCTTGACTCCAGAAAAAGTGGGATAATACTTGTTCGTGCACAATTCTGTCCAATGAAAGATCATATGGATTCAATCAATATTCTAGGCAATATTGTGATAAGTAACAATACATTTTCCTTATAAAGTGCTGTCTTAGTACAAACACTGTACATTAACACAGTTCATTCAGTCGCTCACCAGCACTTGCTACTTGCTATCTAAATCTTCCACCTGGGAGCGAATGAAAAATGTGTCACACCAGTTATTTGCCCAGAGCAGAGCAGAGGTAGCTGACCGCTGGGTGAGTCGCCCCTGAGTGTAGTATGATCCAATGCCCACAGAGAACGAGGGGCTGCCTGCTGCTGAATATCGACAGAACTGAGCAGCAGATAGTGGAGTGGAGCGAGAGGCGAGTAGAAATCACAGTGCACGGCCACATTTCACATTGATCTGGAGGCCAGAGCTCAGCGGTGAGGCATTTCTCTACCGACTGCTGCCCGCGGCGCCGGGAGTAGCACGTCCTTACTACCTGCTGCCTGGCTCAGGATAAACATAAACGCTGGCTCAGACAAGCTTCATAAAGTCATTTAGGCCCCACTTTGGCAGTAAAACTATCAATAAGCAGAGGGCTGGGCGGTTAACAGCTTAAGTGCAGGATAAATAAAGGATTTCAATGATTTCTCAGAGGATTTTAAACAGGAAAACACAGTATAAAAGTTAGAAAATAGAGCGGAAAATATTGGAATGCTTATCTAAAGACAGATAGCACAGATAGCAATGGTCTACGCAGCTAACAGAACTGGACACTACCCTTTGCAGCTCACAGGGGCTTAACCAGCATTGAGTGTGTACATTCAGGGGCTTTTCACACCAATGCTCTAATAGCTCTCTGGGGAGCGGCAAATACAGCAGAAAAGACCGAAACCTGCATGACCTCAGACAGACATGACCTGCATACACAAGCAGGGGATAAGCCCACCGTGAGCTGGATCACTGAGCCACACCAAATAAAATAAAACTTAGATTCAAATTGATACTACAGTGCTATTCCCACATGCATGAGAGGTACAACCACATCTTTCACAGACAAACTCGAGTGTAGCAGCAGTAAAACAGAGTCCACCTGCATGAGAGGTAACTCTAACCTAAAGACAGTCCCCCCAATGAGCCTCTAGTCCAGTGGCACTGTCCGGAACAACTATGTTCTCCATCTCGGGTCCTGAGAACTTCAGGGAGGGGTCTCCTGGTGGTTCCCAGAGTCAATAATAAACACGGTGAGGCTGCGTTTCAGTTTCATGCAGCTAAAATCTGGAACAGTCTTCATGAGGATGTGAGACAACTCACATCCTCAACTCTGACCATGTTCAAATCCAGGCTGAAAACAGCTCTTTTTACCGTGCATATGAAACTGAAAGTATTTTATCTGCACTCTTGCCTTTTACTGTAATTGATAAATTTTTATGTTGATGTTTTATTGATTGATTTGATCTGTTTTCTTGTAATTTTATGCAACTGTGAAGCACTTTGAATTGCCTTGTGTATGAATTGTGCTCTACAAATAAACTTGGTTTGCCTTGCCTATGTTCACGCCTCAGTGACAGCGAGACAGTGACCCTGACCTCGGCTGGCAGCACCTGCCATCAGTCATCAGCCCAATGAAAACATTTTCATAGAGAACAGCAGGGCCCCGATGCGCCCCCCAGCCCTCCACGTCCAGACTTCCTCCTCTCTGTCTGTAGTTCTGTCCCTGCTCAGACCCTCTCTGCTCTGGCACCTGTCAGCACTGCTCTCCATGCGGATGCACTCATACCCAGAGGACCCACTGAGGAGAGTGAACTTCCTCCACTGACCTTCAGCACACGACTCCTCCTAGACTTCACTAGGCAAGAGGAAGGGAGCGAGGACAGGAAGAGGAGATGGAGAAGGCAGATGAGGACAAATACTCACCACTGGTTTCGTTGCTGAAGTCCAAGGCTTCCACTATCAAAGTGTAGGACCTCTGGGGAAAACAAGAGACATAAATGATAAGAAAATTCTTGTACTGTTTTGTACAGTTAGTAACCAGTAATCATGTTTATGTTGTACAGAATGCAAACTGGATAAGGTCATCATTGGCGAATGCCTCATGACATCAGAAGAACAGGGGAGGTTTGACAAGTCAGATCAAACAAAACACTGTAGTAAATCAGCTCAGTCTATGGAGTAAAGGGCAGTCAAAATAAAAATGTAGTGAATAGAAAAAGGATACTTGAGCCTCAATTTCCAAAACCATGTCTTCGTCTGAGCCACGGTAATACTTTTTCCCCAAATACAGTTTTTCCACATGTTTATGAAATGTGGTGAGAGGAGTCAGTGGAAGATATCCAATTCTCTCAGAAAGCACTGTTTTACGATGTATACGGGTTTTCCAATTTCATGCTCATTTGTACATCTTTGAAGAGAAGCAAAACCAGCTTAGAAACAGAAAAATTAAACTACAACAAGCAATTTTTATGAAATGAATGAGACAAAAACAAGGGGGAGATGGCAAGGCTGAGGGGGCAGGGAGGCGGCCTGAATGAACTCCACTCTGGAGGGCCAGTCTTGATTTCAGCACTCCTGAAACGCTTTGTCTGAAGCAGGGTCGGTAGCGCTCACACCAGTATCATCTTTCACACGCACACAGGCCCGTACCTCAGTCATGGGTAAGCGAACAATGTGGCTGTGGACGTGCACGGCAAGAGTCAGGGAGAAAGTATGCACTGGTGACAAGTCCCTCGCATGGCCGGAGCATCCAACAGAAACTCCTCTTTCACATCCCCTTTGCCTATTCCTGCTCCGAGGCACGACAGCAATCCGACATAGCAACCTGCAATGACTTCACTGTAAACAGACCTGCTCAAGGAAAGCCCCTGCTCACTTTCTTCTAAGGGAAAGGGCATGACGCACTTCAACATTTTTTACCTTGTTTTGTCAGGAGTTCAACTCTCCACCTTTTTAAAGAAGCATTCGTCTCATCTAGTGCCAGATTTCCATTGCAATCACAAAAGCTTTTATTTTTTATATGCCTGTCTTAAGCTATGGGTGTTTTTCTCCCACAATTGGCTGTAATTACTGGAGGCAAAGCTTGAGTAGCTCAGTCATGTGGCAACCTGATACCTCATCAATGCACACTACAACGCTACAACCTACAGCCTGCTATATTAACACCAGGGACACAAGGCCTCCGCTTCCCCTCCGAGCGCTTAACAGTATCAGGTTCAGGCCTAGCGATTAATGCTTAGCCAGCAAAAGCCTCCGCTGTGAAGAGAAATACACATGACTTGGAGAATTTGGGGGATTTCACCATTTGGTCCTTGTGAAGAAACTTGGGTTCATGCTAAATTCTTTGTAAGGGTCAGCCCAAATATGTGACAGAGTCTTAAAAACAGGAAGTCATCTGGAAAACCACAATATCCATATGAAATTTGACATTTAGTCATACATCAGTATTTCTTCATTTCCAGTAACTGTCTACAATTAGACCGTGACCAAATGTCTTCATATTCGCATGACAGATAAATAATCATCCCTTGAACTAAAAACGGTTGGAGTTTGTCATAGTTTGAGGCGGTGACTCTAAACTTAAAGCAACAGAGGAACCGCTGCCAAAACATCCAAACATTGGGTACACCTGCTGCACACAGAGAAACTTCCCACCAAGAGCGAAAATAATCATATATCAATTTGAACGGACTTCTGTCATAACACTTAATGTTTAATAGGCCTTTATAGACACAGCCAGTAACCTAACACACCCATTTCTGGCATGATTTAGACTTGTTTCAACTTGGGAGCTATTGCGGAGTCATGATCACCACCTCTGACAAATGAAGTTATCACTTTGAGCCATATCAGAGATAAGATATACTGACTTTACATTGAAGGCTCAACCCTGACAATAATTATATATATGGTTTGGCGGTAAGTTAGTATGTCAATTACAATGGCTATTTTAGGATTTACGTTGACGATTATGCCGTCAAACGCAGACATAGAGTCGAACAAGTAAGCTTTCTATGGAGATGATCATTATTATACGAATGATAACAGTGAAAACTCAATTTAAATAGTAAACAGATTAGCATTTAAAATATAATTGCTGTATAGTTGCCGTTATTTTGTTTATTGAGCAAGTATTAAGACATATTAAGACATATGACATTACTTTTACATTCAAGACAACACATTTTGATGTTTTGGTATGCAGTAACTACTTTACAAGAATTTATATTGGAGATTATGTTATCAAAGCAAGTCTCAAGGGGCTCTAAACTGTCTATCTTTAAGAAGCCTCACTGTTATTGGTATGTTTTGGATAAAATAAGTGCTTCCAGAGAGAGAGAGAGAGAAGAGAGCATGCCTTCCCATTCACTAACACTCCATAACTTCTCAGTGTTATCAGTCTGCCAGTGCCAGGTTCACTTTTCCCAGGCTCCCAGCTGACTCACAACTTCTCTTTGAACTTAGGGAGGGCCGACACACCACACACACACCACACAACCACACCACACACACACCACACGCACAAGAATTGCACATAAACACGCTAGTCCAAGTGCAATAAGTGTGCTCATACGTCTTCTTCTCATCTTTGCCGGCCAAACAGACAGTGTCCAACAACAGACATGTAACATCAGTGATAAGGATCTTTCCAGTTCAAATCGCTCAGTCCTGCCAAAGAACACTACTGAATCCTCTTACAAGGGGAATTTTCCCAATACACACACGTTCAGGGCCAGGTCTGTGGCGTCCAGCCCTTCTCTGGAACAGGAGTTAATAATAAAGATGTTTCAATAACTGGAAGGCAAAGGTCTAAAACAGTGGTTCGTCCAACGTTTTCACAGAGGAAAAATATGTCACAAGGAAAAGCTGTGTTAGGGCTAACAAAGGAGGACCAAAACCAAGTCTTAAGAGAAGGTCTGGGATAGTCAATAATATTGAGCAACTCTGACAACTCAATTTCCCTTGTAGATCCTCTTGTAGACGTTTGCCCAAGTCCATTGCGATAACGATAGTATTGAAATAATTTACTAAATCATTTAAACAGATTAGGACCAATTATTAAACTAGGACCAACAAGGCTAAACATGAACTACCTGTTGCTGCCTGGATGTAGATAAGTGAGGAACTGACCTAAATAAAAACCCAATGCAAATCAGATTAATCTGATCTCTTGCTACAGATGAAATGTAAACAAACCGATATTGACACTTTATCTATCAGCTTTCCTGAGTCAATCAATTCAACGCTATCAACCTGAAATCAACCCAGTGATTAATACGGTAGCACATCCATAAAACTCAAGACTCTAATCTTCTCAAAGCCACCGACCGATAATGACAAATTGCAGCGCAGGAATTCAGTGTTTGTCAAGGGATTTTCATCAAAACAAGAACGGCTCTTGAACAATCAGGTGTTTATTCAGCATTTTGTATAGGGAGCATCAACTGGAATAACCTCGCCGACACCTTCCCAACAGAGGAATCTCGACTTTTGCCAATGAAAATAATAACAAAGCCCGGAATCATTTTGGATCTGCCGCAAAGTCAAACTAAATTAAGGCAGGGCAAAAGTTAAAAAAGCCTATAGCAAAATAGCAACACACATAAGATTACGCCAATTATAGGCGTTGTGATGCGCATCGCAGCTCCATAAGATTTAAAGGCGGTCACACATCACAAGTCATTACGTAACAACATGTTCGCTTTCCACCGCAAAGATGCTGTTGGCGACGCGAGGAGAGGAAAAGAAGCCAAGTACTTCTCCCCTTCTTTGAGTTGAGTAATTTGCCCTTAACTGCCACATCAGAGCAGACGATATAAAAAAAAAAACGTGTTATTACTTTCACAGCGGCCAACAGTGCTTAAGCAACTGATTGCGGCAAAACTCACCTGACAGTGGAGCTCAAAAGTCTATGACTTGTCAAGAGGTCTATCATTATCATGTCAATTCTGTGCAACATCTAAATGGAGACGCCAACATTGTAAATTATTACGACTGGATGCAGTGTTCGCAGACGTCAGGCACCGATGCCAAACAACTGCTTAATAATAAAGAGACCAACCTAAAAAGGGAGAGCCAAGACTTTCTGATGCAATTTTGAAGTGTCATGCCCGACAACACAACAACAGAATGCGTATGTTAAATCTCTGACTTTTGATCTGTGGATGACTGCTCAGTCAAACCACTAAACAAATGAACTCAATGAACCAAACCAGTAAAGCTAAACCAATCCCAAAGCAGGTCTCGAATCAAGTCTAAACGACTGCTACGCAGGATCTAATGTCAATGTCAAAACTGGGCCCAAATCAGAAAAAGAGACTCGTATTCTACCAAAAGTAACACCTACAGTTTAAAACCTAAAAAAGTTGAAAGTCAAAGGAGAATAGATCATTTTTGGAGAGAAGGCTTAATCAGTGCTGAGTTTACTACAACTGCTTCCTGTTGCTTGCCCTGCGCTGGCAATAAAGCTGCACTGGCTCCATTATGTTCAGTAATCCTCACTGTAGTCACTGAGGGCAGCCCATTGTCCCGACTTGATACACTTTTGTGAGGTAGGACCCACACTACACTCTACACTAACATGTAATATAAAAGCAATCATGCATGGACAAAGTTATGGGGCCATGATAGGTCTGAGATGTCCCAGGCAACAGTGTCCAGCTGTAGGTCTGCCTTGTCGCCCCTTATACCTGAGGAGGGACATGAGCGTAGCCTCATTAAGTGCAGCGGTTACTGTGGGTGGCAAGGTTAAAGCCATGAAATGCCTGAGGTCCAACCAAGCGTGACTTAAACAAAGCCCTTGGCCCAGGACAAGAGGCCAACTTCATGCAGCTCACAAGAGAAGAGACCAAAAAAAGAGGGGGGAGAGGAGGGGGACACCAGCCTCATGAACTCCAACAACCCGAATGCACCACACTGCCGTCTGTCCGCAGCAGCCAATCAAGTGATGAAAAGGACAAAGAGTGATATCATACCTAACCTGACGATTGTAAATGTGCACTCAGAGCTAGAGCTTCTGGAGGATACTGGCTTCGCTGTTCCTTTCCTTAAGGCTTTAACTGCGTGTTTCATCGTCTATCTAAGAGCTGGTTATTTTAGATCTATATCTTTATGGTATCTGTATCCCTCGAGGTCAATTAGTTTTCTCGAGCCTGCTTATGTTACACATGTGGTTGCTTTAGTGTATTTTGTTAAAGCTTGCCCTGTTTATTATTTCTGCAATCATGACCCTAAGTCAAACTATGTTCAGGCCTAATACACAGTTATTACAGTCCACTTTTTGCCCCGGGGCCTTACGTTTGACAGCCTAGTGCACAATATGGTTGCGTATGTGTAATCATTACAACAGTTAGTGCAGCTACAATACTCGTGAAGGCCGCAATACTTCAATCGTGTCATATTTCAATGTAAACAAGTGATGTTTTTCACGTGAAACGGTTTTCCACACATAACATGAAACTAATCTGGCACTAAGCATTTATGCCAAGTGAAGGTTACCATAGAGCGGACATAAACAGAAACTTTTGTCTTTTAAAAAGGTGTCAGGCGCCAGTGTCTAAGTCGAGGGCAAATTAAAAAAAAATACTGCCCTATCAGATTGCATGCAACCCTGCCGTGAACATTGTTCTACTGCCTGATCGGATCATGGGGGAAAACCAGCCTGAATGATCTGCTCTGCCCCCTCAGCTGGGAACAACTTAGTGAACTGCACAATTCAAGACTTAAAAGACTTCAAAGACCTTTACCCAACTGTTTCAGACCAAATGTGTGCGTTATACAAAACAAAATCATATTAAAGCATTATAACTATAGCTTGCATGTGACCAGACCAGCGTACTGTGCCTTAGACCTGCAGTATCAGACAGTGGTGGTGGGGGCATCGAGCCAAGCGAGGGGTTAGCGAGTCTATGTAGAGTGAGCACACTTTTCATTACAACGAAATGTGCTCCATGGCAAATCTTCTCTCACAGACCTACAACCAAGCTCCCACAAGCACGTCAGGACCATTTATTTACCCTCACACGGAGAAGAGCTGACACGAAGGAAAGGAGACGTTTTGGGAAACTTACTGTTTAACACCATGGAGGACTTAGAGCCAGAGTAGAGAGATCTTCTCACTCAACTCCACAACACAAGCGCTGGCCCGAAAGGAGGGAGGCAACATTTTTGATACAGGGCGATAATAGCAGGATGACTACAGAGTATTTAGAGAGCACATGAGGAGATTGCTGTGTTGATGTCAATGGCTGTCAACTATAAAACTCTAGCTTTCATCCAAATTGCTCAGCTGTGCATAGTCTTGTCCAATATGGAAAGTTCTGTTAAAAGCAGACAGGTCTAGGCCTGAAACGGAGTAATATCAGAAGCATCTGGTAAATGTACACAGAAATGATGGATAACCAGGGGGTCCTCGTTCAAAAGGATAATTCACAAAGAGCCTATTACAGGAGAAGAAGTGCGCTCTTCTAGTTTGTTGTGATTTCTGTCAAAGTGGGTTTTGGGGTCGTGGTTGGTGCCTGACACATGTTAATTGCTCTGACTGAAATGCAAACAGATTTTCTCTCTCTCTCTCTCCCTCTCTTTAGTTTGAAGAAACCCAAGGAGACGCACAAGAAGTTCTCAGTCTCCAAAAACTACACACACAAAAAAAGAGGAAAAAAAGAAGACTCACCGTCCAGGCAAAACTGAAGGGCAAAACTATCCGGGATTTGTCATTCCTGTTTGCGCTCTTGAAAGAAAACGTATTCCCTCCCAGGATAGTCGTAGATCCCATTCCGAAGCTGCAGGGGCCCGCAGCGGAGACCCTAGACTGGTATTCCTTCAGGCAAACTTTAAAAAACGTATCGCAGTCGCTCCTGGGGCACTTTCGATCCGCCGTGTTCCGCGCGCCAGCACAACACGAGCCGCTGTGCAGCTCTCCGTTGGCGTTATGCATCGATAAAATTTGCAACTCGAATTGTCCAGACCCCACTGACACCTGTTGAAGACACACGAGAGTGAGTTAAACTAGAAACAGCATCCAGATCATCGCGTTCTGGACATGTTTTATTGTCATGCCCGTGCGTAAAACAACGAACGTAAACACTGCTAATTTGTAATGTGACTTTAAGTAAGCTAACGCAGGAATTATATGCACGAGGTATGGCAATAATGTTAGCATAGCCGCGTTTTATTAGTTGACACACACGCCACATGAGGAAAAATCAAACAGGTTACACGATCATCAGTTTTTTTGTTTTTTGTTTGTTTGTTTGTTTGTAAATAAATGCAAGTACCTTCGTGAGAAAGCAGAGCAAAAAGGCGGCCACGACTGAGCCTCGTCTCCAAACCATGCCTGCTCCAGTCTGCTGTCGCCTGCCTCACGGTTGTTGGATATTAGTCTTCTGGCCGACACACGGCTCCTCTGCTCCCCTCTGATTTAAACATGCACGACAGGGAAAGAAGCACTACTTGGGCAAGCAGAGCACACGTTCCCGGGTCATAAGGCTGCAGCCACCTCGTCCTCGGTAAAAGTTCCCCGTAAAAAGTCTCCTTACGCGAACTACCGCTGGTGACTCTCCGTCTTCTTGAGTTATTTCCACTTGTTGTAGGGCGGAAAAAAAACTTTTATTATGTAGCCATGCGCCAGCCTAGTCCACTGCTCTCTCGCTTGCTGACGGACTGACTGACTGCTGGTCCGAAGAGGCGCTCACTGCACAAGTTCAACAAGGAGCGGTGGGAGTGTCCACGCAAGCCACGCATCTCCATATTCATAAGAGGGGCACGGCCGGACCGCCCCTAAACAAGCGTTATCCTCAAGGTAATGATAAACTCGCTCCTGCTGCTTGGAGGTCTTTGTGGTGGAAAACAAGAGTGGACATAAAAACCGTGACCAGCCCACATATTGATAATCGTAAGCTATTACAACCCGCAGGCATGGCTGAATGAATGAATTATGTAGAGGCAAGCATCAATTTACTAACACTCCAGTCTATTGAAATTCTTATGACCGACTGACCACAATTTCTTAACCCCACTCAAGATTTATACCTTAAAAATGTTAATAGCTGGTTTTACTGTCCTCTAAGTATGTGCAGGTGACATAAATCATTTGAATTGCTAACTGGGCCTAATTTAACAAGGCCAGTGCCTGACTCAAGGGCATTTGGATAAATAAAACGCTTGCTATGAGAGACATCTTGCAATGTGAACCTTGGAAAAAGCTTTGGATTCCACCAAATGTCTGCATGTTTTTTACAATAATGCGAAATCCATGCATTCAACAATAAAAACGTCATACGGCTCGGATACCACAGGATCCAATATGTAACATGCAGCAGGGTTTCTTGTTTTGTACAGTAGCTATAACTACTTCAAATTTACAACTTACAACTACAAATTATGATTACTTACATTTCCTCTCTAAATCATTATGGAATTGTGGAACTTATTCTCCATAACTTACACTGGGCATTTAGGGAAGTTTATAAACTCCTGTGCAAAGGTCTTTGAGAATATGATTATTACTGAGCTACATAGCGCTTGCTTCATTTCATACATAAAACACAAATCACATTTTTCATCCAAACCATTTGTCACTTGAGTAGAGACTTTCATTAATGTGACTTATGTGTTTGGGAAGTTACATTGTAACTACAATGTTACTGCTCACTTTCATAATTAGCATTGAAATGGTTTGACAAATTACTAAATTGTGTTGCTGCTGCGGTGTCCTCTTTGGCCGACTCCGGTGTCGAAGGCCAAATTGTGGCCAGGTGTATCACTGGAGGAAGGTAATCTGTTGTGGGATCAGCGAGCGGCCCGTACACATCCATCAGGCACGGGACGGGAACAGCGCCCTGTGGTTAGTGATTTGTGTGCACCAATTACACAGGTCACTCAATGGGTCAATCAAGGGAGCACCGATGGGAGCTCCAGCACCACCATGGAGACCACATCAATGAGTAACTGTGTACCTACAATGTTTCACCATCTCACTTTTATGGCCAAGTCACATGGCCTGCCCTGTATGCAGCCTTTGTAATAGGAAAACAGTTTTAACACTTGTTTATAAAGAAATCTCACCTAATCTAACTGACAGTAGCTTCTGCAAATAGTATATTCAATTATATATATATATATATAATGTATAATTATATATATATATATATATATATATAATTATATAATACTGTATATAAAATAATGTATTTATTTTACATATAAAATATATATTTTAATATATACAACATTATTTATCTTATATATTATACAAATTATTATATATTTATGGTAATGCAGCTGTTAGCACTCGAGCTACACAGCTAGAAGATTCTGGGTTCAATCCCCGGGGCCGGAAGGGCCTTTATGTTTGGAGTTTGCTTGTTCTCATGCTTAGGTTTCCTCTGGGTGGTCAGGTTTCCCCTACCATTAAAAACATGTACAAAAGGCCAGGATGAAGGATTTCTGTGTGTCAATGAATGATGGTGGTCGCAGATGTGTGCAGCCGCGCTTATGTCAGTCTGCCCCAAAGAGCAGCTGTGGCTACATACAGTGCCTTGCGAAAGTACTAATACACCTTGAACTTTTGCACATTTTGTCATGTTTACAACCCTAAACGTAAAGATTTTATTTTGAATTTTTTACTGAAAGTTCACACACAAGTAACAGACAACTGTGAAGTAAAGCAAAATGATACATGATTCTGTTATTTCTCAAAAATAGAAAAGTGAAAAGTGGGGCGTGCATAAGTATTCATACAGCATTTTTCCGAGTGCATTAAATTGCCTTTATAACATTCCTAATGACTGCAGAAAGTTCACACCTTACCCTAACCATTAAATAGAGGCCACCTGTGTGTAATCTACTCTCAGTATAATTACAGCTGTTCTGTGAGGGCCTCAGAGCTATGGTCGGAGTGTATTGGTCACTAAACAACATCATGAAGGCCAAGGAGCACACCAGAGAGGTCAGGGATAAAGCTGTGGAGACGTTTAAAGCAGCGTTAAGTTATACAAAGATTTCCCAAGATTTGAACATCTCACAGAGCACTCTTCAATCCATCATTCGGAAATGGAAAGAGTATAGCACCACTGCGAACTTACCAAGCAAGGAGAGCACTGGTCAGAAATGCAACCAAGTGCCCCAAGAAAACTCTGGAGGAGCTGCGACGTACTGCCGCTGAGCTGGGGGAATCTGTACATGGGACAGCTATAAGTCGTATTCTACACAAATCTGGCCTTCATGGACGAGTGGAAAGAAGAAAGCCATTATTGAAAGGAGGCCATAAGAAATCCCGTTTGAAGTTTGCTAGAAGTCATATGGAGGACACCGCTACCATGTGGAAGAAGGTGCTTTGGTCAGATGAGACAAAAATTGAACTTTTTGGCCCAAATGCAAAACGTTATGTATGGAGCAAACCTAACACTGCTCCTCGTCCTGAGTGCACCATCCCCAGTGTCAAATATGGTGAGGGGAGCATCATGCTATGGGGCTGCTTTTCTCAGCGGGGACTGGGAAGATTGTAAGAATAGTTGGGAAGATGGATGGAGCCAAATACAGGACATTTTGGAGGAAAACCTGCTGGAGTCAGCAAGAGAATTAAGGCTGGGGCGGAGATTCACCTTCCAGCAGGACAATGACCCTAAACACAAAGCTAAATCTACAATGGAATGGTTTAAAACAAACATATTAATGTGTTAGAATGGCCCAGTCGAAGTCCTGACCTAAATCCTATTGAAAATCTGTGGAAAGACCTGAAAACTGCTGTTCACAAACGCTCTCCTTCTAATTTGACAGAGCTTGAGTTGTTTTGTAAAGAGGAATGGGCTAAAATGTCTGTTTCTAGATGTGCAAATCTTGTAGAGTCATACCCCAAAAGACTTGCTGCTGTTATTGCAGCAAAAGCGGGTTCCACAAAATATTAAGTCATGCTGTATGAATACTTATGCACGACCCACTTTTCACTTTTCTATTTTTGAGAAATAACAGAATCATGTATCATTTTGCTTTCACTTCACAGTTGTCTGTTACTTGTGTGTGAACTTTCAGTAAAAAATTAAATCTTTATGTTTATGGTTGTAAACATGACAAAATGTGCAAATGTTCAAGGTGTATTAGTACTTTCGCAAGGCACTAAGTTACTACTAGCTTACCACCACCTTATTTGGACTGAATGAATAAATATCCCCTGCCTGAAGTGCTTTGGGTGACTTGTCTCATGTGAAAAGCACTAAACAAATAAGATTCAAATCCATTCCATCCATTCCATTCCATTTAATATATAAATATAGACGCCAACGCAGCCAATACAGAAATTGTTTTATATGTTTATTATATTTATTTATTTAATTCTACTCTCTTCTTCATAAGGAAAAACTCAACAAGTGACATCAAAAGACAGCACATTATTTTTTTTATTTTTTTTGCATTTTGCACTTTGCATGTTATATACCAGTACTAAACCAGAATTAATCAAGGTTAAGATACTGATCCCCAGTGAGTTTTTGCTAAATGTCAATGAATGCAATTTGCTATAATAATCCAGACTGCACAGGTAGACGAAGACCAAGCCAGTTCAAAACAAGGGCTAAACAAGGTCTTCACATTTGCTGTGAGGAAAGCCTGCAAATGAAATCAGGGCAAATCATGATTCACACCTTTACAAAATATTTAGCATATTAGATGGATTTACTTACGTAGATCTCTATCAGAAATCTTGTTTCTCCATCTTCAATTGCTGTCAGTTGGAAGTTCCTGTTGAACTTCAAGATGAAAGGTGCAGCTGTCACTCCCCAGTGCTGCCACAGACTGATAGTCATCTCAGGTTACAAGCCTCATTGAAATGCTTTTTCTGCGTAATTAGGGTTAATTGGAGAAGTTTTTAACCCTAGGGAACATTCTCTCTTCCCTGGTAGGACTAAATTTGTGTCCAGTGATCGTAAGGTTTGGACAACGGGGGGAGATGTCGCGGGATCCTGTCTGCGCACCCTTCCCCTTTGACCTGCCCAGAAGAGGCGATTGTGTTCAGATGGAGCCAGAGTGAGGTGGGGGAGGTTGTTTCTGCAGTGAACAAAAAGATACTTCAAGGTAGAAATAATTGTGCCTCCTTATGGTCAGCAGAAACGCAATTTCTTCGTTAGCAAGTAGTGGTCTCTGTATTTCCAATGGGCTACTCTTAATGGCTAACTTTGAGCCATTAAGAGTATCCTTTGTCCTGTGTTGACTAATAAATTAACACATTTTCTTCATGTATAAAAAATCCAGATAGATCGGCAATTCAAAGCAAGGCATGTTTATTTAACTCAATGCGCCTAATTCAGTTCAACTTACTTAACCACACATTGCATTCATTACTATTGTGTGGATAATGATGGATGAAAAACTGCTATCTCACTGCACTGACTACAAGCTGATACGTTTGAGCTTTTCTTGAAAATTACTAGTCATGACAGTGCTAGTATAAACTGCCCAGATGTGTTATTTTTAACTACTGGTACACAGTTCAGGTATAACATGTTTACTCTATTTTAAGGTTTCCTATGAAGTCGAAGCCCCATTGGTCGTCCCACTTCCTCGTGCCGCCGTCCGTCATGTGACTAATAGGTGTCTACAGCGCGCCGTGGTGTGCAGTTGTCATGGAGCACGGACAGGATTTCTCCTCTGAGGCCGCGGTGCTAATCTCCTGCAGACTTAATGTGATTATGGTAATGATTGCACAAATGACCCCTGGGCTTTGGGGGGATCCACGGTTCACACATCCAACTGCACTGGTTAAACCACTGGATCACTAGTGTTGCACATCAAGGCTAGGATAGTTTTGAAGTGAATGAAAGTTTGCAGTAGGGCTACATGATACTTTAAAACAATTACAAAGTTAGACAACTGTCTTATCTGGCAATTATGATATTGTGCGATGATATTGTGCGATACTTTACTTTCAACAGAGTGAAACTCATTAGCCTATATTTCATCCAACTGTGCCAGAAGAAGCTTGAAAAAGACAAAATCAGGACCGAAAATGTGTAAATCTAAGTCAGATGGAAGACCTATGTGGTTTTGGGGGCAATCCAAACAAGACGAACTGGGACTTTGGAACTAAATTGGGGCCAGACCATATTTACAATAAGACTCAACCAAAACCAATAGTCTGAATTAACTTCAAATCTAATAGCACTGACTAAAACAAACTAAGGATTTAAAAATGCAAACAGACTGAGTTTAGGACATTTGCGTACCATCTTTATAACCTATCCCATTTGTAAATCCCCGGTCTATAGGATCCCTGTGTGTCGGCTGAGCTTGGAAGAGTATGGGGCGAGTGACCCAATGAATTCCACAGCAGCAACAAAAGAACCATGAGAGAGGTGGGTATCTTTTGTTGTCTGACACTCAATGCCGTATTCCAATCCAATTACCTCAGCGCACCGCTAACCCTCCTATCAGCGCTGCAAGGCATTGTGGCCCTCGTGAATTCAGGCCAGGACCCCTAACGAGAGACCACTGCTGGATTAGGTGCTTAGTGAGTGCTCCCGCCCCGCCTACTTTGACTAAAATATGTGGTGTGCTCCTCCTAAAAAGTTTTTACAGCAACCAACCTTGTCTTTGTTCGATCGAATTTGTTTTTCATTTGGTCAGTGCAGTGAGTAATCATTTCTACTTGCACGCAGAGGTAATGCTCTTCTTTCAACAGTAACAGCTTTGTGAAAAGTCAACATGAACACAAACTCATTATCTAGCACAGGGAGGCTGCAGTGTAGAGTCTGGAGACATCTCATCATAGGAATACACATTTGTTCTGTTTAAGGTGTAACCAGATCAGATAAAGTAGCATTTATTTTTTTACCCCCAAGCAATGCTTCGGTTGACAATGTTTGGTCAGTCAGCATTGTTTGTTTTTTTGGACCAATACACATCTACTTTACCTTTATATTTTACTCCCCTGCCTTTTCAGTCTGCCCATCCAAAATCAGCAGCCCTGTTCACCAGATCTCGTAACATTGGTGCATGTTAAAAGTATTCGGTGGCTTTATGATCAAATGTAGCAGTACAAAGCCCAAACTTGGTCTCCGGCTCTGTCCTGTACTTATAATCTAATTTGGACATTTACTGCGTTTCCCGATGAAAATAAAGAAGGTGCCTGTTGAAGAGGCACATCTGAGTGGATCCGCCGCCGGGAGGGAAGACGTCTTTAGAGTTTAGAGTTTGGACCATTTAGACATATCGCTGTGTTTATGGGAGCTGCTCTTAGAAACGTGTTGCAGATGGTATCAGCAAACGGGACGGGGTAAATATTATTCCCCTCTGTTAAAGTAACCCAGTTTTCTAGTTTCAACATTTATCCCAAAGGCTGTCCTGTGAGGTGATGGTATTTGGATGTAGGAGTAAGTATCTCAGTGTGGTCCAGAGTCCAGATATGTGAGGTTAAGTATAAAGTGGATTAAAAGGGGGCGAGGCCGAGAGCAGAGGTTTTCGTTTTCATCGGCTCAGACCGGGCCTAATTGTTGCGGCCATGTTCTGGGTGACTCATTTATGTCAAGTTTGTTTAAGCTTGTCTCAGAATGTTTCTACCTCCCGAGAGGTTGCTGGGCATAAAAATTATATTTGTTCTAGATAGGCTAAATAGGGGACCACAGGAATGTGATGTCACTGAAATTAGAAAAATGCCAAGATTCTCAATCCCATATATGGTAAACAGCTAAAAAGAGTTTGGGAAAGCTAAAAGAGGAACAGCTGTGAACATTAAAGACGTGACATGCTTTACACGGAAAGACCCATCCCAATGAATTGATCCCACTGGTATAGTGATTCTCCATATCATTTTTCCTGATAACTGTTTTATTTTAATTTTTTTCTGTGCATTCCTATGAATACTTTTCCTTTATATAGGCTACATGCAAAAACCACCACAGCAAATACTCATTAGATGCCTCTCCAGATCCTCTCGTCCTTTAATCTAACTGGGCTTTAACATATTAGTTGATTCTATATGATGAACACCAGGGAATAACAGAAGCCCATTGATAGAAGACCTGCTGTTTTGTATATATTAGAGAATGTGAGTGTAATTGACAGTCACTGCACAGACATGGACTGTCTGTTAAGTATGTGCTGCACTCTATTAGAGGAGCTGCCAAGGTGCCCTAGTGTAAATACATTTCACATTATACCCTTAAACCTGGCTGCTATTATATAATCAAATGCAGCTAAATTACTTGACCCCAACCCAGGCTGAAATCTGGTATGCACTAAATCAGTTTAGCCTCCACTGCAAGTCCTGAACTAATTCATTTTGTGCCACTTTACTAATGTAGAGGACTGGGGCCTATTCCAAATATCCCCCTATGCAAGGGCTTAAGGGTGTACTTTCCCAAAACCTTCTAAACAGCCTATGTATCAGTTTTTAGTTGCAGGGCTGTTATGAATTGTGGTGGAGTTTAAAGCAGTACTAAGTAACTTGTTTACCTTAATAAATCCTTTTCATAGTACCTCTGGGGGCAATACAAGTGTTAATGGGATGATTGGAGGGTCTTTCATCTCCCCCTGGTGTTTCTGACCAGAAAACCACAATTGCAGCTTTGCCTGCACCGGGTCGGAGCCACCAATACACACTAATGGAATCACGAGGATAATGTATTTTCTGTCAGCACAAATTAACTAAGATTAAACTGTTCCCCCCACACAATTCCACAGCAATACTTTAACACATAATTGTCAGTTGAAAGGACTGAAAACCAAAAGTCCCACCACATTATGATCAGATTCAACATTTGTAGGATTTCTCCTTCGATATTTCTTTCAAAATCTGTGAATTGCCCATAGTTTTTAGAGTTTTCTAGTTAGATTTCAGTCACATGACATCTTGGATGCTATTTTAGGACTTTTCTAAATATTGAATGGCAAAAGCTCTCACATTTCAAATGTTAAGAGGGAAATGCCACACACACGAATGACACTGGATTATTACAATATTATGGCTGCAGAGATCAGCAGCACTATGTCTGTCCTTTCCGAATGCACGTCATCTTCATAAGTGTTGAGAGGTGTGGGTCAGGTGTGTGTCCTGGGATGTCTTCAGTGGTCTCTGGAGGTGTTTGATCCTCTGCAGGAGCAGAGGCCACAGAAGTCTGCAGTCACTGAAACAAATGAAATTATCCCCGATTATGGCCACACTGCCCGCGCCTCGTCTGCACAGCAGCCCTACCTGGAGAAAACAATGCCAGGTCTGACCTCAAAACCATGTGACAAGGATCTGCTTCAGTTTAGCACTGGCTCTGGTTTAGTTCTGATTGAACCCTTTGTAGAGCTTTTTAATGATCAGTATATTGATGATTTATCCTGTGTTTCTCGTTAATAGGACAATAGATGGGTTGTTTAATAGTTTAATAACAAGCCGATCAGTGAATTGATATTGCAAACTATAGTTTGTACTTATTTTGTTGTGTACTGTATACACTAATGAGAGGAACATTTTAATAGATGATGGAATAAATGCAGTTTGAACATGACTGTTGGGGTCTTCAAATCAAGTCCTCCTGCGGTCTTGTAACTTAATTCAGAATTAGACCTGGTTTAGTCCTAATAAAGGGCATAAATCTTGTTCCATTCTTTGTTCAATGCTCAGTTCTGCCCTGTTTTGTGGTCTTTAATGTCTCTATTTTGTATCGTTTGTCGCCAAATATCTCACTTGGCTTACTTGGAGTAGGTTTCCTGAATAATCAACCAATTTGTACATCCTTCTTGCAGGAGAATGGATGGAGTATCCCGGTGTAGCCGAGGTGTGACCCCGGGAGCAGTCAGTCAGAACAGTGCAGTGGGACAGGATATTGGCGCTCGCTGGAGGTGAGAGTGGTTAATTACCTGGACTTCCTATCTGAAGGAGGAGACACTGATAAAAGTCTTCCTCTCTTTTGTCCCTCAATTACAGCCACTTGTGGATTAGATAAAGGGAACAGGGGTGTCTTTTTCAGATAATGGTGAGCTCTATGTAAAACAGTAGCAGCGCGAATGCACCTTTGATAAACCACAAGCTGTTATCAGGGTTTCCATACTTAACCCCTTTTTATTGTATGTTTTCTTAATATCTGTTAGGTTATTTTTTTCAGTATTAAATTACACATAACAGGAATATCTTTAATCTATCACAAACATATACATTATAATCATTAAAGGTGTAGTATCTTGAGATAAACTTAACCAAAGTAGTGGAAGCCCACATTACTTCGGTAACACGTTTTACAAAGTAATCAAGTGCTACACATGGTGAAATAAGGAGTTTAATTAATGCCCAATACCACTGGTAATATAATTACAGATATAAGGAGAGCTCTCTCCATTGCCCTGAAGGCATCAAACTTCATTTCTGAATGCAAACATATTCACGTGGGTTTTAAAGGTTGTGTTTTCCATAACATAAAGCATCATTTGCATGTGCAGAATAGCAATATTTACAGAAAATGCCATTGTGTGGTCAGCGCATGAGGTCGTCTTTAAATCAGGGCTGAGAAATGTGACTTATTTTATAAAAGGGGAGGTCTGGCTTTGTGAAGTCCTCTTCATCCTCTTCATCTTCATTTGCGACGACCTTTAAATAAATTGTGTTTGTGTCTCTGTGGAGTGTGAAAAGAAATCGAAAATACCTCTCACATTGCAGTTTGTGTGCAGAAGCCTGATTTGTAGAGGCAGCATGCCGCCGCACTCGTGTTAATTACTCTGGTGTTTGTTTTTTATTAATACCAATGTGTCAAAAGAGTGACTGTGCTTGTGCATATTATAAGGAAAACAAATCAGGCAAGAGAGACTTTGAAACAAACAAGTGGAATTTTAAATTGCGGCGTTGACATTTCTAGGGTGCCTCTTGTTTGATGTTTGGTGACAGAGCCTTTCCCTGAAAACTATTTGTCTTATGAAGCTGGAATGATGCACAGTAAATCACTGAAAAACAGCAGATAGCTCTTTTTAATTTATATACTTGGGAACATTTCTATTCACTAATTCAACTACATATCTCGGAAGGTCTACTGAGCATGTTGGTCATTGTTAGTGCCTAGATTGGAAACCATGAGGGGGATACACTATCAGGCGAATTTGAGCATGTACTTTGTATGTCTAACTTACTTTCTTACTTATTTACTGAGAGAAACACAGAGGTTAGTCCTTTTTCACCACTATGTTAGTCATAAAATTAGGCCATACTTCTCCAATATTGAGGCATACAACAAATCAGCAAATAACCTGAGCACACCCGGACCAAACTAACTACTCCAGGTGGGTGTAGGGTCGTTTCAATGAACCCTACTACTACTCCACAGATCTCCCGAGTGCTCTCCTTCAATCTAATCTTAAAATCTTAATAAATAGCCAAAAATGTAGCTAAATATGTGTTATTCAATATCGTTCTTCAAATAAGATAAAGCACACGGGCTCTGCCACCCTGCACGCAGATTAGTAAAATATACATTTGCATTCCATGATTTTTAATACCATTTGTGTTGAAAATCCGAGGTGTCCTCAAAACCATTCAGCTTCGTCCTTTTATGTTCAAGTGTCTGGGGAAATTGCGCTGTCTGAGCTGCCCTGTGACAGCCACTGCCAGCCGCGAAGGAAAATATTGACGCTGGCACCGTCTCGGCGTCCCTCGCACCATGACGTAGCGCTTTTTTTCCATGACACATGTGATGATTGCTTCCAAATGGACCTGTCAGTTGTAATAACGGCAACCCAAGCATTTCACTTTCCTCTAAAGTAAACAAAATTGGGCAGTCTCTCCCACACACACGTACAGAATATGAGTGTAAATGTGTGCGATCATGCTCCAGGAATGAGCCGTTTGAGATAAAACAGCCATTTGCGAGCTGATGTATGTTTTCATGGTCAATCCTTCTCACTCCAGAACAAGGCAGCTCGAAATGGATGTTGTTTTTGCAAGTTTGCAGACAGACAGCCATAGTGTTATTTCAGGAAACCATATGGAAGTCTAAGATATGACAGTGCAGATGAATAAGTGGTGTTAGGAAGTGTAAAACTAAACAAAACCAAGCAGTACTTAAATGTGTTCTCCCCTCAGTCTATTAGATTACACTGTGTCTACTAAGAACGGAAGAATCACCAAGAATAAGAGTGGTTCTACAAATCTATCTTTTCAGGGAGACCTAGCAAACATTGTCCTTATACTAACATTAGCTAAAACAATATAACATTTCAAAGAAAAGAGACGTAGAGCTATTAGCTGCCGGGTCACTATTAATAAATACATCAACACACTGAAGTTTCCCAAGCTTTCATGTGAACTATTCCTCCTGTGTTTGTCTCCATTAATTTCTTATTATGTAATGTGACAGGAATCCCAGAAATCTTAGCAGTTTTGACGACACGATCCTAAACTCTATTCTGATTTAGAGTAAATTAGTGACAGCTTCAGTCACGGTTAGGTTGAGATATAGGGCTGATCACATGTGCTCGGGTGAGACGGATATAAAAAGACACCATTAAAACAAACTCTAGAACTGTAGGAGTTCACTCTTTAAAACAGGGCCACAGCTCAGTGTCCCAGGACAGATTTTATCGCCCGACCATGTCAACTACCTGTTAATGTTAAACTAATGAGGCTATTTTCAGTCTAAACAGAGCTGTTTAAACCCTCGACTCCATCTGTACATGACTATGATGTGTGTTTTGGCTGCCGCGACTATTATGCACTGGAACATTGGAGAAATAGATATATAGTATAGAATGTTTTGCACATGTATTTAAATTACCACTTTATACATACAATTATACAAATTGTTGTCGTCTTACCATATTTTACTTTTTATTTTTTATCTTATTTATAGCCTTTAAAGTTTTATAGCTTATCTTTTAATAAAAATTATGTGTTATATGTTCCTATATATAGGATATATGTTAAAATTCCTAGTTTGTGAACCTGTTCTCAAGCAATGGCAATAAAAACATTTCTTATTCTGAAATGTACTACATCTAGGACTTATGTTGCTAATTGTCATGTCATATTTTTAACAAGAGAAGAATATCTGCATGCATGTTTAGTATTAGCGATGGGTTGGTGAAATGGTTTAATATTTATGGGTTTGCTCTGGCACGAACAACTCTTAGACATAGTTTATACATATTCACAGAGCTGCCAAGAATCCTTTTGCTGGATAATTGTCAACAAAGTTTAGGGTTTTGATGTCATGTGAAAGTTAAGTACTTGTGGGGAAAAAACAGGTAATAGGAAAACAGAGAACTGGCAAGCAGTGAGGTCCTTTTAGCTATCTTGTTCAACATAAAAGACACATCTATTGGTTTAGTCCGGTTTAGTCATTTATCTTATTTATCCTACAGCTACACAGGCGCATCTTCTCCTATTCCAACACAAACATATTTTGGAGATTCTTTAAATACTAGGTCTACCCAAAGTATTTGCATATTGGTACCACGTTATATAACTATTGCCCGTTAGGTAATCATCCATCCACACATCAGGCGTGTCTAATACATTTTATTGCTCTTCCCATGGTTGTTATAACACGCGCAAAATACAGTGCCTTGCGAAAGTATTTGGCCCCCTTGAACTTTTCGACCTTTTGCCACATTTCAGGCATCAAACATAAAGATATAAAACTGTAATTTGTGGGACACAATCATGAAGTGGAACGAAATGTATTGGATATTTCAAACATTTTTAACAAATAAAAAACTGAAAAATTGGGCGTGCAAAATTATTCAGCCCCTTAAGTTAATACTTTGTAGCGCCACCTTTTGCTGCGATTACTGCTGTAAGTCGCTTGGGGTATGTCTCTATCAGTTTTGCATTGAGAGACTGAAATATTTGCCCATTCCTCCTTGCAAAACAGCTCGAGCTCAGTGAAGTTGGATGGACAGAGTTTGTGAACAGCAGTTTTCAGTTCTTTCCACAGATTCTCGATTGGATTCAGGTCTGGACTTTGACTTGGCCATTCTAACACCTGGATATGTTTATTTGTGAACCACTCCATTGTAGATTTGCTTTATGTTTTGGATCATTGTCTTGTTGGAAGACAAATCTCCGTCCCAGTCTCAGGTCTTTTGCAGACTCCATCAGGTTTTCTTCCAGAATGGTCCTGTATTTGGCTCCATCCATCTTCCCATCAATTTTAACCATCTTCCCTGTCCCTGCTGAAGAAAAGCAGGCCCAAACCATGATGCTGCCACCACCATGTTTGACAGTGGGGATGGTGTGTTCAGGGTGATGAGCTGTGTTGCTTTTACGCCAAACATAACGTTTTGCATTGTTGCCAAAAAGTTCGATTTTGGTTTCATCCGACCAGAGCACCTCCTTCCACATGTTTGGTGTGTCTCCCAGGTGGCTTGTGGCGAACTTTAAACAACACTTTTTATGGATATCTTTAAGAAATGGCTTTCTTCTTGCCACTCTTCCATAAAGGCCAGAGTCTCCCACCTCAGCTGTACATTTCTGCAGTTCATCCAGAGTGATCATGGGCCTCTTGGCAGCATCTCTGATCAGTTTTCTCCTTGTATGAGCTGAAAGTTTAGAGGGACGGCCGGGTCTTTGTAGATTTGCAGTGGTCTGATACTCCTTCCATTTCAATATTATCGCTTGCACAGTGCTCCTTGGGATGTTTAAAGCTTGGGAAATCTTTTTGTATCCAAATCCGGCTTTAAACTTCTCCACAACAGTATCTCGGACCTGCCTGGTGTGTTCCTTGTTCTTCATGATGCTCTCTGCGCTTTAAACTGACCTCTGAGACTATCACAGAGCAGGTGCATTTATACGGAGACTTGCTTACACACAGGTGGATTCTATTTATCATCATTAGTCATTTAGGTCAACATTGGATCATTCAGAGATCCTCACTGAACTTCTGGAGAGAGTTTGCTGCACTGAAAGTAAAGGGGCTGAATAATTTTGCACGCCCAATTTTTCAGTTTTTTATTTGTTAAAAAAATTTCGTTCCACTTCATGATTGTGTCCCACTTGTTGTTGATTCTTCACAAAAAATTACAGTTTTATATCTTTATGTTTGATGCCTGAAATGTGGCAAAAGGTCGAAATATTCAAGGGGGCCGAATACTTTCGCAAGGCACTGTATCAACCTAAATGACCCAACTTCAAAACAAATGTAACCCGTGTGTCTAAAAATAACCAAAAATCTCCATACATTGTTTTTAATTCTTTTTGCATAGATCTCTTAAACGCTCTTAAGTCTTAACCTTTTAAAGGAATAGGCCATGTTTTTTATAATACCTTAGGAACGCTTCGACGTCAACACGGTTATGTCGAAGTGCTCCTAAGGTATTATTACGCCTCCCAATATAGTACCCCTTTTACGACATGTTTAATTTTGTGTAACTAGACTTGGATCGTGTAACTTTTCACATAACTGTATTTTAATAGGGACAACGTGGAACAGCTTGGTAGCTTCTAACTTCACCCCAGTTTGGCGCTTTGCTGGGAGAGGCAAAATGCTAACAACGTCTTTCTTCAACTTGCGTGACAGGTACGCATCAACTCGTCTAAGCTAAGGTATGACGATATCTCAGTATGTGAAAATGGTGGCCTATTCCTTTAAGTGCCAGTTTCATCATGACGTAAACTATAAGAATATGTGATATTTCCTAAAAGTGATTTGCCGGCATTCGTCAAAAATGTACATGCCTAAAACAGCCATAAAATCACCATACATTAATACTTTTTTCTCTTAAAATACTTGATGTCTTTCCAACAGATTTACAACTTTGCACCCAAAATTGTACACAGGGTCACCTAAAGGTTAAAACAGGTCTGAGATATTGTAAAAGAAAACATATGTAAGTATATTCAACCTCAGATGACATTTTTGTTGCGTTTTGAGAACATTAGGATGCTAAACCAAGTCCTCCTTCTGTCAATATCTGCAGTGTTACTCGATCAATGGTAAACCTCAGCATGTTACATTTCACTGTGGCTTAATATGGAACAGGAGTGGTTTACGGCGAGTATTTTTCTTGTTGGCTGTGACTCTTAAAATGCTGTGTGAAGTTGTCATAAAGCTGTCAGTGCGAGCAATATTTTCCACAAGGCTTAATGAGAAATAACATGTCGGCATTGCATTAGTGTCATACAGACAACATAAGATCATTTGGTACTGTGAGAATGTTTCTTGTTTTCCCGGCGTGGTGCAAATGACTTTGTCTTTTATGGTACATTTTTGTGGGGATGTATAGCTGATAATATTTGGGATTAAGCTGACTCATTTAGAGTTGTCCTTCCTTAGTGATATGACTAGACATAATAAACTCCTACATGCTAAAACTATTGGGTAAATTCAGAAAATTCCTGTGTCTTCATCAGATATTGTGTCTTTACAAGCCAAACATGGAGAGGTCAGGACATATGACTTAACTATGTGGTTTTATACAGTTGTGCTCAAAAGTTAACATACCCTGGCAGAATTTTAGATTTTTGACTATTTTTCAAAGAATGTGAAGGATAACACAAACAGGTATTTTTTCACTCATAGTGGTTGTGTGAAGCCATTTATGGTGAAACAAATGAGTTTGCTATTTTTAAATCCTAATGAAAAATGAAAGTACCAAAATGACCCTGATCAAAAATTTACATACCCCCGTTTTCAACACTATGTATTGCCCCCTTTAACATCAATGACAGCTTGGAATGTTTTGTGGTAGTTGTGGAGAAAGGTCTGTATATGATCTAATGGTAAAGAGGCCCATTCCTCTTGGCAAAAAGTCTCCAGTTGCTGTAAATTCCTGGGCTGTTTTGCATGTGTTTTTTCCACGAACTGCACGTTTGAGTTCTCCCCACAGAGGTTCAATGATATTTAGGTCTCGAGAGTGTGATGGCCAATAATGGGAGCCTCACTTTATTCTGCTGGAGCCAGTGGCATCAGCAAACCAGCTCCATATTTCACAGTAGGTATGGTGCACTTTTTTGTCATCAACAAGGCCTGTGATGGCCTATGGGGAAAGGCCATGATGGCTTATGATGAAACCATGCACCATACCTACTGTGAAATATGGAGCTGGTTTGCTGATGCCACTGGCTCCAGCAGAATAAAGTGAAGGTTCCATTATTGGCCATCACACTCTCGAGACCTAAATATCATTGAACCACTGTGGGGAGAACTCAAAGGTGCAGTTCATGGAAAAAACACATGCAACAGCCCAGGAATTTACAGCAACTGGAGTCTTTTTACCATTAGATTTTACACAGAACCTTCTCTACCACTACCACAAAAGGCTCAAAGCTACTATGAGTGAAAAAAAACAAACAGTTTGTGTTATCTTTCCTATTCTTTGAAAAATAGTCCCAAAAATGTTTTCTTTTGCAATAACATAAACAACACTCTCTGTTACTCTCGTTTGATAAGTTCACTCACATGCAGCTGGTCCATCAAATTTAAAGTACCTGACAATGCTTTCCACAGAAGCACTCCTCTATGACGCTCATGCGCCACATGCTTACATTTGTATTGTGTTTTACAATCGTGCGTTGACAAGCATTACACTGTAGTCATTATTCATTCATTCCACACTCTGGGGTGGGAAGCTGCAGCTGTCCGGGGGTAGATTGACGGAAGAAAGGCTACCAATCTCAACCATTAGCCGCACGCTACACTCACATGTGCAAGATAGATGAAGTGTGTTGCCCAAGGACACTTTTGCTCATAAACGATCACTCTAACTAACTGAGCCACTGTTGCCTCAAAGCATGAATTAAAATACTGGACAGTTTGAGAAAATATTAGTGTTTCTTTTTTACCTTTCCCCTCAGTTCAGTGCATCATGTGAGAAGACTGATGTGGCAGGAACAGAGCAGGAGATATGAGTATTTTTAGTTGCACTCACCGCAGGTTACATGCACCAAATGATATAGGTGTGACCGCATTACTGTAACTGACCCCAACAGTATGCCCACGCTAAAACAAGCCTCCAGTCAGCCCTCTCTTATTCTCCCGCTCCCTCAGTGAGTTCAGGTCAGGGGGATGATAGCGCTGCATGGTTGGCACGGACACAACCCTTTGAAGAAGTGTCGGATTGCACCAAATTGGCATCTGTGTCCAGTTCGTTCCTGTTGTGGTTGCTTCATGCTAAACGGCCCACAACACCAAAGCAAAGCGTTCCCGTTAAAAGCAAACAAGACAAGTTAATGGGATGGGAATCTCACGCTCGTCCACGATAGATAGAGATAAATGAAGATAAAACGTGACCAGTGTGTGCGTCGGTAACTTCCTCCAGCAAAATCAAAAGGGGGCCGATGGAGCGAGTTCGCTGGGAGAGCGGGGCTGGAGGCTGAATGTTTTACCGAGGACCAGGCGGAGCTGCTCCGTGGCTGCACAAGAGGAGAATTAATGTGTTTTTAATCATCCGCAGGTGCCTGTGTTTGAATATGTAAGTGATGCTAAGTGTGACTGTGTGAGCTCTGGCGGCACTGCAAAAAGAAAAGGAAAGAAAATAAAACTCAAATTTGTTAAAGGGCCCAGAACTGTTTTTTTTTTTTGAGAGAGAGAGAAGTCCTTTTTTTGTTGCCTCAGAGCAGTGGTTTTCAATCATCTCAGACAGCAACACCTCACAAAAAAAGCACAGGAATATCCCAGGACCACCCACTGTCAGATTAAATTGTCGTTTATGTAAAATGTTGTGTATTATATTGTGAACCATTTCATTGATCGAACCTGGAAGTGTTCACTCTGCACTTTTGCACTGTGACCTCTTGGCCGTGACTAAGAGTTTGAATTGAACCTATGATATCATTCCTCATTTCAATAACATGTTTCTGACTCACTGGTATACAAAATTAATCTATTTGAACAAATCTAGATAATGTTTTTTTTTGCAGTGAGGCAGCAGCAGACTTTGTTTTGACACGATGCCGCCTGTCTGTCACTGGCTCGAACCGGCCTGTGCTGAAAGAGAGCGGCCCGCTGGCAGGTCTCTGAGGGTCTCCGTATCCGAGAAGGGGGCCCGGTGCGGTGTGTGTCCATTATTGCTGCGACGAACTCCGCTAACTTTGTTTATGACGGCTGGCTAAACAAAAACAACGTGCGAACCAAAGAATCCCAAGCTTGTTTCAATTATTTTTATTCGTTAATGTGTGTCGTCGTGACCTCATGCCGGATTCCTGAGTGCATTTTAATGTGGTGTGCAAGACGTCCCATCTCCCCAGAGCATTATGTTGCATTTAAAAACAACAAGGGGAGAAGGGGGGGGGGCGTCTTTTGTGTCAACACTTTTGGCGTTCCTTTTTGTGCGAAGTTCGAGGCTCGCCTGTCTCGTGAGCTCACGTCTCACCGCTAATGTGGGCATGTTCGTTATTAGCAGAAGACATTATAGCGCGAGGAGAAAAGGCTGTCCTCATTTAGCAAGTCATTAACCGTTCCCAGCGCTTGCATTCCTCGTCCGCGCAATAATGTCTGCTATGCAAAAAGTAAATCAGTGATCAAAACAGTCAGCCACGCCGCTAACAAGTCTCCTCGCCAGCTCCCATATTAATTCTGGCTCAATTAATATGAAGCACATTCACGTTAACCAGCAATCATTACGCCCCAGCGATCTAAGCGCCATTGTCACACACAGGCACTTGAAGAAGGTCTTTTGTGCGGCAGAAGAATGGGGAGAAGTGACCCCCAGCCGAGATGGGATGGGAGCAGGACCTGGGGTAGACCCGCTCCCTCAACAGTCCCGGGCTAAAGTTTCAGACCCAAGTGGCCGTGAGTGTCGCTGAGTGATGGGTCGAGAGAGGGGAGAGGCTGAACCCAATAGCTTTGATGAATGAAAGAAAACACGGAGCCTGGTCCTGACTATGGCCCGCAGCGCTGTGACTGTGCAGCTTGTAATGCGCGTATATGGGCTTCCTGTGCTCCTACAGTATTTAGTGTTTAGTCTACCCCAGACCTGTCCAAAGTGTGGCCCTGAGGACAGGTGTGGCACAGAGTGAGATGTTGTGTGGTCCTTAGCTGTAACTAATGTTTATACTTTTTATACTGTATTGAGATTTGTCATTTGGCCACCCCAGTGCCGCGCCCAGGGAGTCTTATCAATATCTTTAGGTTTTAGTATTAGCCGGTTGTGCATGTTTCGGGATGATGGGGTAACCAGAGCACCCACGGAAACCTACCCAGATGCAGTTCGAGCGTGCAAACCCCACACAGAAAGGCCCTCATGCATGAACCACGCTGCCACTGGGGCTTAACCATCACTTCACATTTCACTTGTGCTGTTGTGTGGCTCAGTCGTAGAGCTGCGTTACATATGCAGCGCGACACTTTGCTGTGAGTCTCTGTCTGTCTCTTTCAGTTGGACAAAGGTCCCTTCCTACCCTCCGCCCCATGGCCTCCTGAGCGTTTCCGTCATTAAAGGCTAAGGAGCTAATGGCGGTGCGGGAGCATGTTGGGGCAATTTACTTCTTAACGTTTTTATCAAAATAGAAGTCTCTAGTGTTGCATCAGTTTGTCTTTTAGGATTTGTTACATTTGCATCTGTGTTGGGCTTCACAATATTTCGTCAAATTAGCGCAATGTTACGTTACTTGATATATCCACATTATTGATATCCACTACATTATTATAAGTTCATTTTCCTGATTTAGTTCCGTTATAACCTTATTTTGTTTCTTGATCTCGTCTTGTTTTTACACAATTTAAAGGAATATTTTTTTTAATAGAATCCACTTTGTTGAGATGGTTTATCAGTTTATCAAGCTATCGAATACAATTGAATTTTTTTCTCATCTCATCCAGCTTTTGTTTCTGCTAATCTCACTATCTGCCGTATCGAGACTTCTTCCAATCCATATAAAGTCAGAGTCAGAATGCGGCATAATAAATATGAAATGATATACTTTGTGAAGCAACTATACTTAGAAACATTAACTGGCCTTAGACATTGCTCTCGTCCCGTTACCTCCTCAGAGAGCAGCAGCCGCTCACGTATCAGGTTCACGCCTGTCACTCACCACTTTGTTCGGAGCATCACTGACATCGCGGCAGACGACCCGACCGACTTGACAATGACACTGATTTTTGGAGAGGTCAGAGGTGAAACTTTTCGGGGCGCAATCTGGTGACCCTCTTTGAAATAAATGCCACATCTGTCAATGCACAAAATGTATCGCTCCCATTCACTTTTTGACTTAAAAAAAAACAAAAACGGGTACATCTACTGACAGCTGGTTGTTTGACAATGTTATAGATATGACTTAAGCAAAAGCTATGTATTAAATGTTTGTATTCCTGATCTTAAATTGTATTTATTTATCTATTTTAAGAAGCACGACATCATCATTGTCCTTGTTGTTTCAGCCTCTTAGATATCTGTTGCTCCCATCACATTGGTAAATTAGCTACTTTTCCTCATAAGAAATCCCAGCGCTATTATCAACCTATTTGATATTTTCACGCTTTTAGGTATGTGTTCACATTGATGCTTACATTTAGGGAGAAATGTTGGTATTTTAACAGACCGTAAAATGCTTTGAAAGATCCACATACATTTCTTGGTACTGATGCATTATACACACAGTTGTTAGTCTGAGAGGCCTTCTTTTGTAAAAATTAGTTTTCACTGACTCCCTTTAGCACCCATACATCTTCCAAGGCCTGTAATTTACTGTCTGCTTCTCCAAATCAATGCTGTGCAAACAACGGTGCACTCAACACTGAAAAAGAGTGCCTCCAATGAGCATGCTTCAACCCATAGATTTTCACCACACTGGGGGGATTTGTCACTAAGGGCTACATACTGTAGTAACAATTATGAGATAATGTAGCATTGCATCTGTTATTGTTGTTGTTATAAACTGCTGTACACTCAAATTTTGATTTAAATGACAACTAATATACTCAACAATTACAAAAGTTAACTGAGACAATTATTTACCTTGGTCCAATTTTGTGTTTCTAAACGCAGACTATAGCGTAACATTTTGCGCTTAGAAGGAGCGCCCTTTGAGATCTTGCAACTCCTACACTTAGTGCATTTAAGTGGGAAGTATGTGGGGTGGAGAAACACCCATGGCCAAGAGTCTTTTACCTCCAACCAGAGTAGACTCTGCAGCCAAGAAGGGGCGAGGAAGAGGGGTTGTGGAGGAGTGGGAGGTGAACATGTGCTTTTGTTTTGGTCGCGATTACAAGTGAGTGCCGAGCCGCGCCACAGCGGGATCGGCAAAGGCTACATCTCTTTTTCTCGAGGCACAAAAATTGTTAAGCTCGGGATGGAGTTAATAAAGTTTTTAGTTTGACCTGTGAGAGCCTATAATGCTTAAGGAAGAACACAAGGCAGGAACGAGTAAATGAATATGAGGCTGCCATCAGAGTTCTCTCAGTGCTGGTTGTAATAAACCACGCTTCGGTCGACCTCTTTTTATAAGCGATGCCCTCTTGCAAGGGGCGCAGGCACACAGCGCCCCTTGCTCGGAAGATCGCCATCGAGTTAGAGTTTGTGCTGTCCTTGCGCCAGGCACAAGATCTGGCCCTTTATCTTTGAACTCAATTTATTGTCAAATTATACATGTATATTATGTAGGACCGGGAGTTTTTTGATTGATTCCCATTAATTAATTACATAAGGTTTAGTGCAATGCAAATTGTTCATCGAAATTAATCACACTTTCCTTTAGCTGCACAGACACTTTTTCAGTTTCCTTCCTCTTGCCAGATGCTACTTAGGGACAAACACGGCGTGAAGCCAAAAACAGTTTTACTGTTGAACTGGTTTATTCACACAGTTAAACCGACATAAACTTATTTAAATAGGTCATTCTTCGATGTCATGGGGCAGGACAAAATAAATCAAACTGCTATTGTCTTTGAAGTGTTTCTAATGATCGCCTAGGCCTCACATCCCCTCTTAAAATAAGTTCAAATGTAGAAAACATCTAAAATATACAACCTCTAAATGAATGATGCTTAAACGCGATTAATTCATTACAAAGGCCATAATTAACTTTTAATTTAAATCGAGTCCCACCACTAATATTTTACAATCTCCACTGAAGATGTTTTTGCCTCAGATATTGACAGGAAATAAGCGATTCATGATTCAGCTGTCTTCGATCACAGTGTCCTTGGTTTTAGTTTTGCACAGGCAGCCATTGCTAGAGTGTTTGCCAATGCTATGTCGAAATATTAACAATCCTCCTGCAAACTGATCTCTGTTTTGACTTGATACAACTATAACTGTAATTTATTGTAACCGTCTTTGCATAATCGCATTCCCAAGCATGACATACTAGGGTATAACAGCCCATTGTTACTGTCAAACCCCAGATTAAGACATGTTTGGTAGTAATTATTTATATGTGTTTTGCAGCATAATGCGTTGAGCCATAATATAAAATGTCATATTCTGTACTTCAAAGGCGCCGAAAATCCTACAGTCTTTGAGGATGAGAAAGGAAAATAAGAAAATAACTATGTACAACTCCTTTCAACTGCACACTCCCTGTCTCCGGGACATAGGAGAGGAAGATCACAGTGTGGTAAAGTGTCACAGGTTGATGCGTTGCTCAAACCAAAAGGCAGATAGCGGCTCGCACATAGTTATATTACCCTTCAGGAACATGCTCAAGGTATTTTTTTTTATCAAAGTGTGGGGAAGGGAGGGAGCGCACAGACAGCTGAACAAAGGCAACGCGAGCAGCTGTGCCAGTGCAAACAGTCAGTCTTTTAAGATTATTTGTGTTCAAAAGTTAGGCAGGCCCCACTAACATAATACGGCCATCAAATATGACAGCCGTGAAGCGCGCCTCTGATGGGCCCGTTTGAAGGTTGGCACATGCTGTTTAGCTGGAGCAGTGTGCTAGAGCTGACAGTTCAATGCAGTTCTATTGGATTAAGATGTGCAATAAAAGTCATTGTTCTATTTTCCCTCCAAGTTTGCCTTGCATTTTGCCAAAATGCAAAATCTTGTAAATATTATTGGACCAATATTAAAAAGACACATGTTTCACCAACTTTTGACTTAATGTTGAAAAGCTGTGTAAACCAACGAGCCATGTATCTTGGCATAGAATCATACTGTATTGTCCGTTTGTAGGCAGTAAGTAAGTAAGTGCTTTATTGTCATTGTACAAAAAAATTGTGTTCAGGTGTTAGTCCTGAGCGGCTGCGACTGAGCGCAGCTCCCTCCGCTCCACAACAGTCTTTCACCATCTTCTGGGGAGAGTGTTGCAGTTAATCTGTTTTATTCTCCAGTGAACCTCCATTAGCCAGAACACTAGTAGCGTTTAGCTGTGAGTCTTGCCCGAATACCCCCTTGTTTGCCCCTTCCTTGTTTCCTGTAGCACCTGTTGTGCTGCAGGTGTTGGTGCCTCTTCAGTGTTTCAGAAGAAGAAATGTATTGGTCTCAAATGTATTTAGCTCTTAAGCTAGCTGTTTGTTTACTCTTAAAAAAGCAGCTTTCTTCAGGACCATTGGACTCTCTGCAGTAAAAAAAAAAAAAAAATACACTGAACCCCACAATAACACGGCAAAGATGTACAAAAGTATTCCGTTAAACAATGTGGTGCACAGAAACCACAAATGCAGTTTGCAGAAAAAGACAGTGAAGTGCTATCCACTTCCACCAATCGGGGCACGATGTCTCATCCCTGCGCTTCTGCGGGATCGAGCAGGTGCCGCCCGCACCTCGAGGAGGAGACCATGATCGTGTGTTGACACAACGAGAGGCGTTTTGGATTTTTAACTTACAAACCCTTATCCCGAGAGGCCTTAATGACGAACTTTTATTTAATGTAATGTTGTAAATAATTGTGTTTCATAACGAAGAGTTCCCTTCCCCTTCTGAGTAGTTGGGAGGAGTAAACTCCGCCTTTGGCGATGTGTTTCCAGTGTTTCATGTGTTTTTCATGTGTTTTAATACTAGTGAATCCCATGAATGTTTTAAATATTAAAAATTATCAAAATAATTATGTAATTATTATGAAATATTTTGATTCAGAATATTTACTCTAATCACATGTTGGTCACCTGATTGGTTGTGATTTGTTGGGGGCAGTGCAAATACCTGACAGAAGGGGCTGTCCTCAAGCCTGATGAAGGTCCTTTGACCGAAACATTGCAGTAATAAATATCTAAAAGAATGAGACGGTGTGCAGGAGCTTTTGTTCATTTTTGCATTAATTTCCCTGTCTTCTACGCACCTGTCGCCTCCTGGGTGTGCGGAGTCGTCCTCAGTTAGAAGTTGGTCATTGCAGTGGCTCCTGTACCTATTGTTTCCTTGTAGTAGAGTAAGAAATAGTATCACATGATCATTTTTAACACATTTTGATCAATTACAAACCCAAGAAAACACAAACACACACATTGATGCGGCAGAAGTTGTTTTTTGTTGTGAACTACACTTTCTAGCTTGACATTGTGAGCAAGTTGGTGAGCGCTCGAAACAGTTTAAATTCAACTTCCTACTTCAGCCACTGGTCAAGAAATTTGGCATAGGGGCCTTGGCTCATTAAAGTAATTTCTCAGTTGCTCAGAGTTGCTAATAAAATATGAGGTTAACGCATTTGTATCTTGTCATATCTTGTACCAAATGGAGCGGGTTTCTTTCACCTTTTATTGTGTGCACCAAAGAAGAGAATTATCTACATTTCTGTAAAATGTTGTTTGTCAATAATTGAATGGGAAAGTCCTTTATATTACATTGCTGATAGTTAATGGTAGCAAAAGTTGATTGGAGAGAAAGATTGGCTGAAGTTTGCTGATATCAAATATAACCCTGTGTTTGTAGCTCACATTAGTTGACATTATAAGTCATTTCTCACTAGTTTCTTATACGGACACGTCTGAAAGGCTCCGAGAGGACAGTTCGAGTGGAGGTGCTGGCTGCAGTAGGAGGACCTTTGTTGATACAGCTGATCTCTGTTATTCCAACTGAAATATATGGTCCTGTTTGTTTTTGGAGATAGACCAAACGCTTTGCTCCAAGTTGCAGTAACGCTCAATGTTGACTTCAGTTTGCGTGCTGGCGAATTAGCCTAATATTCAGTCCGTGTACTGTACATGCAAATTAGGTAAAATAACACGACTTGGGTACAGTTATGGTCTTGGCGGTGAAATCCACTCTTGACAATAGCTTGAACTTTACCTATAATTTTCTGTGGGTGTCAGAAATGCTCCCTGAAGCGGTTTAACGGTTGTCAGTGAGTGTATAATTTTAGTTGCGTGCAAGACATAATATAGAGGTAAGGCTCAGCACACCCATGTGAAGGGTTTCCCCTGTGTACAAGGTCTGAACTGGTGTCAATCAGTGAATAAAGACAAGAATAACTAAAGGTATTCAGAGCAGGAGAGGAGGTTCTCAAAATCAAGTAAGAATAGACGGGGTAAAAAAGGAGAAATTGTCACTCAAGAACTGCTACTAGAAGTTGGCCTTAAAGAAGAACTAAGTAACTTGTTTACCTTAATAAATCCTTTTCGTAGTCCCTCTGGGGGTAATACAAGTGTTAATGGGATGATTGGGGGGTCTTTCATCTCTCCCGGTGTCTCTGTACAGAAAACCACAATTGCAACTTTCCTGCAATCACAAAGAAGAAGCTAACAGGCTAACAGACAAAGCTAACTGTGGGCTAGCGCCACTTAAACAGTATTTACAGCCAAGTTTGAGTGAAAAAAAATTATATCCATTGTGTAATTGGATGTACAATATCCCTCACTCCCTTTGTCTTTTCTGTCAGCGTAGTATTTACTCTTACTGACAATTAATGCGTAAAAAATCGCAACATGCTACGACACTGGCAGTGGCGCTTATGGCCTCTAGGGGCATGAGTTACTTAGTACTGCTTTAAGGCTTAAAATCTTACAGGTGCCCTAAAAGAAACAAAACACTGGGGCTCAATTGAATATGCATGGATAATCAAAGGAGTAGTTTCCCCAGGGCAGGTGTATTCATTTTCAGCTCGTACAGCAAGAGTTTTATTAATCCGCGAACACTTCCAACAACACCCTGCTTGGTTCAAAGGAATGGCGTCCATATTGCACCATACTGTACCTATGACAATGCTACTTACTTTGCCATCTAAGGCGATCCCTTAAATGAATGGCCGAGAGGACATCGATCAGTCCAGACGCTTCCGCACATCTGATGTGACAAGAAGCAGCAGTGTTAACATGTATGTGCTATGCTATAATTTCCCTCACTAACTGTTTGTTCTGGCAACAATTAATGCAATGGACTTGAAATCTCTCTCTGGACTGATTGGGGGGTAACCCAGACCATGTGCACATGCTCAAGCGCCGTTGCTTGCATCATTGTGCGTTTCAATAATGTCTTCTGAAATACCAGAGCTCTCTGGCTTTACAACTCCTGGTGACAAATTGCTTTTTACAAATGCACTCCCATAATGCGGTTTGGACACTTCCAGACAATATTGGAGTTCGGTTTAGCAGCGCTTTGTTGAAGTCATGTATTACCTCAGTGCTGCATGAGGCAATCCACTGTGCGCCTGTGTGCAGAGAGAAGGGGAAGTCCCATGGTCTGCGCTCGGACTGGGTTGGGTGAGTAATGCGTCCTGGGACTAGGTGGAGCAGCTCCCTCCCTCGCACCCTCCTGTCCCACACCAGGATACAGCTGCTCTACGTCCCAGTGCAGGACATGTACACTGAGCTGCAGCACTGTAAAGACAAGGCGACATGATTAATTGCTATCAGAATTGCAAATCGGATGGTCGCAGAGAGCAAATCGCAAAAGACGGCGATATTTGAAATAATGTACTGTCCTGTCCAGAAAACTAAATGTCCCTGTGTCCATATATATTTAAACATCGCTCAGCCCTAAATGAAATATGATCATTCGACTCCAAACTATCCAAGTCCTTTTATTTTACAGCAAAACATGTATAAATATGTCGTGCATGGCTTTGTTTGTGATTTATGCTGAAAGGCTTTGTTTTGTTCAGCATGGAAACAAAACTGCAATCACTCCATTATGATCCCAATAAAACACCATCTCACTGTCAGGGCGGATTTTATAATGTACTCAATCAAAGTGCACGTAACGTTATTGTGAGAACTAACAAGAGCATAAGGGCAGGGCTGAGCAGAGCTTTTCATCAGAACATTTCATTTAATGTGTCACAAATATTTCATGATTTAATGTTTTTCTAATTCACACATGAGTCACAGACTCAGGAGTCAGGTTGACTCAATGATCATTCACTGGGAAAAGCTTGGATTGAACCGCTTGGATTGATTTGTGGGTGAACGCTTTAGCATTTGAGTTAATGCCTCCCTGAAGAGAGAGAGAGAGTGCTGTGAGTTGAGGTTGGAATGAGGTTTTACTGACATTTTACTAACTGTGGCTCAGTTAATGTCAGTGGATTGATCTTGGCTCGCGATATTTTGTCATTGTTGTGTCCTTGTGCAAGACGCTTTACCCCCTTTGCCTCTCCAGTGGTGGTGTATGAATGTGTATGTTTGTGAATGGGTGAATTGCGCTTTCTATACACAATATCCGTCAAAGTTTGAAACACTTTTTGTGTATATTGTTTTTTTCATTTTATTTCAAGACCATTTACATTATACATTCTCACTAAAGGCATTTATTTATGAATGAACACATATGGAATTATGATTTTAAAAAGTGTAGATAGAATTACTGCTTTGCACTTTTGACATTTTCTCTATGGGCTTCACGATGTCGTCAGGAGAAATGGTTTTCACTTCACAGACTGTTAAAACCATTTCAGGCTCATGAAGAAAATACCAAGAATAAAGGGTGGCAATTTTGAAGAATTTAAAGTTATTTCACCCTTTTTTGTTTCCTGTATAATCCCATGTGTTCTTAATGTCTTCAATGAGAATCACACAATGTAAATAGTGCTGAAAATAAAGAAATGCCAATACATAAAAAGTGTTTCCAAACGTTTGACGAGTACACTGGTGTATGAATGAGAGTGTTATAGGGTGACTGGTTCCTTGATGTAAAGCGCTTTGAGTGCCTAAAGCAGGTAGGAAGGCACTATATAAATGTGACCATTTACGAGTACTGTAAATGTAACCAGTAATCATATTCCTGGTTTCCTTTATTCTTCACCTTCATTTGACCTAAATTATACTTGGAAATCACTTTGTCAGCCACTAAGATAATAAGAAGAAAATCTAATGATGGATCATGTGCATCTTAGCAGATCTGAATATTAGAAAACACAACCATTGTATAACCCACATTGTAAACTTGTACTATGTGATTCTGGCGTGCCGCAAATCATTTCTTCTCCATAAACAGATGTGATGTTGAACGTCATACGACATACCGCATGGTCTAGTGGCCTCTTTTGCAACTCTGCTGCAACCCCGGCTCATTATTGAAGAGTATAGTCCATGGATGCTTTTGGCCGCTCAACTATTTGTTTACCCAGAGCAGGGAGCGGAAAACTAATGTTTCCAATATTTTGAGGCACAAACCATGTCCTGTGGGTGTGTGTCTTGTAGGTGTGGTGGCCAGTAGACAGATGAGTTGTGGCTATTGAGGTTTGCAGCTACAGTGTTAGGAAATCTCAGCACAATTACGTGCAGAGAAAGTGGTACGAGGTAAAGAAAAGGACATGACTGACACGACCACATTAGTTTATTGGCTTTAAAGCTATGTATCTAACGTTTGGGTGTCATGGTTTGTGAGGGCTCTATAGAAACAGAAAACAGTAATGTAATGTAATATTTCAAACATTTTACTCCTCTTGCCGGAAGACTTCTTTTTTCAGCCAGCACTGAGGTGTTGGGTTTTGCATCACTGATATTATGATGGCTTCTCTAATGAGGCAAAGCAAGCACAATTCCTTGCTTGGCTTGTTTTCTCCTCAAATGTCTCCCATGACGAACAAATAAATGACCTGCCAACACAAACCAGGATGTGATCTGAGACCAGAATATGTTTTTATTTATCTTTACAAGATCCACTTTATTAATGCTGCTGTGACTTCTTTAGTGACTACACTGAGATAGATAAGAGAGTATGATTATAATAATTAAAATCTTGCTTACAATGAAAGCTGTTAAATTCAGCTTGCTTTTGCTTGTGATTTTCTAAATAAATTATACACTGTTTTTCAATGTAATTCACACTTAGTTTCTCTGTATTTGGTCTTACTCCCTAAACACTACAGCTGTAGTGGATTTCTGTGAAGGAACTTCCCAAAACATCTTTCTGACGGCCCCAACCCTTCCATATCAAATCCAAGATGACACCAAGCATTTCTTTGGTCAACATAAATTACAACTCATATTGCATCAAAGCAATAGAAGATATCCCGCAGGCAGAAAAACAAGGGTGTGATATGTTGACTTTAAATTATTGGACAGTAGCGGGAGATGACTGGGTTGGGATTAAGTCCTCGACCCGATCATAAATGTGGTCAGAGAAATCCGAAACACCCTTCAATCGGCAGCTCCACTTGCAACATCCCTGTGGAAAAGCAATCAATTTAGATCAGGCTCTACACTTGTGTAATAGCATGTTGTTTTTGCATAATTATAAGTCTGTTGACATAACAGTGATTGATAGATAGATAAAATTTAGCTTATGCCCCAAATACCTCAAAAGTGCAGTGGAATGCCAGGTATGATTGACAAGTACTTTTTTGTCCCTGTATCTAACCAAGACAGTCCAGTGAGTTGCCTTGTGTACGAAATCCATCCATCCATTTTCTTCCGCTTTATCCGGGGCCGGGTCGCAGGGGCAGCAGTCTCAGCAGAGATGCCCAGACTTCCCGATCCACGCACACCTCCTCCAGCTGTTCTGGGGGGACCCCGAGGCAACACCAGGCCAGCTCGGAGACATAGTCCCACCAGCGTGTCCTGGGCCTTCCACGAGGCCTCCTCCCAATAGGACATGCCTGGAGCGGCCAGGAGGCATCCGGAACAGATGCCCTAGCCACCTCAGCTGGCTCCTTTCGACGTGAAGGAGCAGCGACTCTACACCGAGCTCTTCCCGGGTAACTGACCTCCTCACCCGATCTCGGAGGGTGCGCCCAGCCACCCTTCGAAGGAAACTCATTTCGGCCGCTTGTATTCGCGATCTTGTCCTTTCGGTCATTACCCAGATCTCATGACCATAGGTGAGGGTGGGAACGTAGATCGATCGGTAAATCGAGAGCTTTGCCCCCTGACTCAGCTCCCTCTTCACTGAGTCAGGGTACGAAATGCGCAATATAAATAAACTTGCCTTGCCCATTGAGATTTTACATGTACTGTAGTAGTTACCATTAATATGAGCAGCAGTAATTTCTACCTGTTTCTTTCACGCTCACTCAAAGTTACGTTCAGCACGGAAGGATACTGACAAAAGCATTGAGTACTTTTTGTGTGACAGCGTTTGTAATATTTCGAAACAGGGGCGTGTGCTTACACTGCACCTACTCTCAATCTATGACAGAAAGCTGTGTATTATTACAAGATCACTATAAGCCCCATTCATGTACTTCTTACCACATCCTCATTGCCGCGGGTCAAACAGGCATTTTCAAAGTACGAACAAGAATTTAAACTCCCATGGGATCCTAAGAAGAGAGAGAAAAATACACTGTAGGCGCGTTAGGGGGAACGCCGTGTGTTATGACACTCAGCAAAAAGGTGTTAAGTACAGGATGATGTGTTTTAGTTCTGTGATATAAATCATCAGATAAATGATGATTTATCTGTGAAGTGAAGAAGATGGATGGTATTAATTGCTGTTAATGATCTCCTACCCCCCACCCCTTTTTTTAATTTTTTTTTTATAAATGTCTGTGTAGGCTCTCTGTCGTACAGGAGTTGTCCATCTTCAATCAAGGCTCTTGAGTCATCTTCTGTACTCTGTAGTTGAAGTGAAGAATGTTTTGCCTCTCATCCAAAAGGCTTCGTCAGCGACACATTTAAGTTTCAGCTCAGCCCGCAGACTCAATATAGACCACTGGGAAGAATTTAGCTTGGCTCAGTCCCTCCCCTCTATTAACGGCTAAGCTCACCTGCTCACCTGTGTGTAGCATCTAACACCTTGGTAGTTCTAAGTCCTAACAACCAAACTCACACCTGCGTTTCAGTCTGATCGGCCCTACTCTCAGCTGATCACTGCTAATAACCTGCCTATTGATCTGTCCTGGGCTGAGTTTCAGCCTCATTTGCATGAAAGAACCCTCCCGGCCTGGGGCGCAGAAGGCTGCTGTACAGTGGGTAAAGGTGAAATCTAAGCCCTCCATTTCTGTTCATGCAGGGAGTTTGTTTCTTCGCAAAAATTGCGTCTTTGAATCCTCTTTCAAACCAACCTTTTAGCTAAAGAAAAACAATTCATGCTTAATTAGTGATAGGATTATATTTACTGGTAATGTTTATCCCAGTAGAGACAGAAATGAATTGCTGAGCTTCAAAAGAATCATACAATGATACTACTATATACTGTATATGTTTAGGTCCTTGTATCTTCTGCCTGTTGGAAATATTTGGAAATGCAAATGGCAGGGGTTCGAAAAAGAGGTGTTTGTTGACCATGTAATTTTGGTAGCCTATAGTAGGGTGTGAGCCTGCTCCTTTTGATATTATATGATATATTCCTCACCTACGTATAGACTGTAGCATTGTAGTGTGAGGCATTGATTAAGTCATGTTAAACCTATCCTGTGTGAAATGCATTATTATAAAGAGAAGATACAAAACTTAACTCCATGCAGCAGTGAAGTCAGTGTCACAGCAGGGATAAAGCAGGGATGGGGGAAAACATAGCTCAACTGATATACAATTTACAATATTCAAAGCAGTTTACTGGAAAGTTGCCTGTATTGTCATTTTGTAATAGGCCACAGCTGGATCATGTCTCTCAATGTTGATCTGCTCGGGGTGTTCATTCTCAGCTTAGACCCTCCTCTGGTCTCACACAGCACTGGGGCGAGAGTCAGGGTAACTCCTGACAACTTCAAATTAGCCATGTGCCCTGTGTAATCTCCTGATGATCCACTGAATGTGTAGTGAGACAAAACATCTGCTGTGAGCTAAAACAAACTAGACACACTTGGAGGCCTCTTCAAAGGCATTGGTCTTATTGCACAATCATTTGGCATTATTTGTTAAAGCACTAAGCCATTATTTACGCTATCTCTGAAATTAATCAGCTTTTAAACATGTGGGCCTCAAAACCTGCCTTGATTCCAGAAATAAAATCCCATTCAGTTTCCCCCGAATATCAAGACTTTAAAGGGCACAATGAAGGCTATAATCATCTCCATGGAAACTACTGACTTTAGTGTGGTATAGACTTTTGACCTCTTACTATATGTTTTTTTTAAGTCAATGGTAAACATGAATGAGGAGGGAAAAAAACATCTTGGCATCACAAATGAATGGCTTGTTTTGCAAATGAACCGTGCTAAGGGTAAGAACCATACTAAAATTGAAACCAAATCTGTGCCACCGCGTTGACAACAATAGGAAGGAAATGTGGTCCTTTTCACACATAATGAACCCTCCCTGGACTTGTCTCCTATAGGTTTTAAAGGCTCCCGTGTTGCCAATCAACACCTGATTAACACCAAAGTCCTTCCCTCTTCCCCCTGCACACTTTCATCTCTCCGGTCCGCTGCCTTCTGAGTGAAACTGAGCCATGGAGCTGTCAAAACCCAGTCCACGGCTGGCCTGCCTTGTGTTCTTAGCACCTCAACAGGTTTGTGCCAACGCCAGAAAGCAATACAATTTGGAGCGAATCCGTTAACCAAGTGTGTTTTTTCTCTCAAGAGGTGGTGGGAAATGGTCATTATACCTCGTCATAACCTCTTTGCGGTGCTTATTCAGACCAGCACGTTAAAATTGGTCATATTCTTGGACTTCCTGATGTATGCGGCTTTGAAAGAGAGTAGGAAATTTAATATGGCCCAAAGTAAATGGTTTTGAGAGACATGTAAGAGAAGCCTGTCAGGTTAACGACAGGTCAGCAGGACGGGGTCTCCAGAGAGGGCCTATCTGACAGGGCATCTGGTTAGTCAGTGCAGGTGAGCCAGATGGTAGATATGGATACAGACATGTTCACAAGTTACTGAACTCTGGAATCAAATAGACCAGGTGACTGTCTTCTATACATGAAAATATTTTCAAATTTAGTTGACAAAGAAACCAGACAGTGTTAGACATTGAATTGTGTGTTGTCTACTCTACTGTGTAGACAGACAGCAGTAGCAGGTGACATCGCAGACCAGCAGTAGAACGTTTGACGTGTTTTCTCTGTACATGCACCACTGGCATGACGCATAGACTGAGCGTAGTTTATACAAAATAGAGGCTGTTGTTTTGGATGTTTTACCCATAATGTTAAATACCTAGGACTGGGCACATGATAATCTTCATGTTTATGTAACAAGTGAGAGGCCATACATTGTTGATGATCTTAACTTTGGGATTGTTTGCATATTGATCTATAATGTTTTGTTTTTCATGTTCATTGTTACTGGATAAGGTTTTATCTTCTGCAATAATTCTCAACATGGGGTATGGAATGCCTTCACGAGTCGCAAGAAAATTTCAGAGGGTCACCAGATCATCTGGAGGTTTATTTATATGTAGTTTGAATTGAAAATGTTCCTAGTGAAGGCTCAAACACAGCTGCAGTTATGGGATTCCTGACTGAAAGGTTTGAGAACAACTGATCTAATGAGTTTTATTACATTTATTTTACATTATATCAACTTTTGTTCTGCCCAAAACCACTGCATCAAATGTGCGAGGTTTATAAAATAATCCAGGGCTTCTAAACTCTAAACTGCTCAAGGCCTCAATGCCACACACATTCTCAAATCGAGGCCTGTGCTGATGTTTCCGATGACAGTTCAACCACATTTACGTCTTTTACCAACATGTTTATTTGCTCCACAACACATCCATACTGTATTTTATTACCCTCATAGTGCCATGGGAGAAGAGATTCAGGAAAACACAACCACTTATTAAAGTCTAGACGCAACATAAAACCATCAGAAGTCCTGCTGTAAGCACTCACAAGGCTCCAGTGTGCGGGACTATGGTGTCTGCTCCGTCGCTCTTGTTTCTCCAGATCTCTGTTCAGTGTTAAACTCAGAGGCGGTCGATGCGCTCGTGCCAACAGCTGGTGACGGAGCCCGGAGAAATGGCTTCCCTAAATGTTTTGAAGGAGGAAAAGAGGAACAAAACCCAGGACTTCGACTGGTTAACCATTTCATTGCACAAGTTGTCACAAGCCTGGTTTCAAGTCTGAAGAAACATAAGAAATGCAAAGACTAGGGATTACTCAAGCTGACTTGTCATGTTTTTATGACTCAAAGAAATACATTTTCATAGATAGTTTCCTTCACTGTGAGCCAAGGCATTCCTGAGTATCCAGAGGATTCCCACCTGCAGCATGGAGGAGAGTTGTGTGGTTTACAAGCAGCTGGACAGACACTAAAACGGACGGTAGACTCAGTGTAGATGCACATGAGACTAAGGGAAAGAGGCTTATAAACTATATGAGTTTTTTTTTTCTGTTGTGAAAGCTTAAAGTGTCTTGCCCAAGGACACAACGACTGCAAGTGCTGAGTTGACCACGGTGTAATCGACAAACTCCCTGATAGTGGGTAGTCTATTTAACCTCCTGTACTGGGAAAGATCTGCTGAGATTCTAAATCAATCTTTTGTGAGATCCTGGCCCAGAAGAGACCCTGTCAGTGGAGGGAGAAACTGGAGCACCCAGAGGGAAACTATTTGGGGAAATCCTGGACCTGCTTTCTGCGCCATGCAGCCAAGGGCTATAGCCATTTCCACCACACCTATTGACGACGGAATGAACATGCTGGCAATCCCATATAAATAAAGAAAAATCCAATCTATTTTTAGTAGTGGTGGGACTCGATGGCTTTAGTAATTCATTAATCGCAATTAATCACATTTAAGCATCATTTATTTAGGGGTTGTATTTATTTTTAGAGGTATATTTTAGATGGTTCTTTGTATTTTGTTACATTTAAACTTATTTGAAGTGGAGATGCGAGGCCTGTGTGATCATTTCAAACACTTCAAAGACAATAGCAGTTGAATGATCTTTTTAAATAAGTTTATGTCGGCTTAACTGTGTGAATAAACACGTTTGACAGTAAATAGATTTCGGCTTCATACAGTGTTCGTCCCTAAGCAACGTCTTGCAGGAAAAAGGAAATGGAAAAAATGTAGCTGAAGTAAAGTGTGATTAATTTCGATTATATTTTAAATCGCACTAAACCTTATGTATTAAATTAATCGTAATTAATTAAAAGTCTCGGCCCTAATTTTTAGTAATAAAACAAACGTTTCATGCTCCCCTGCCCCACTGTGGACCTCTGTTTAAAATCACGAGGCGAGGACACCCGTGATTTTAAACAGATCAGTCAAGAAGGTTATTTTAGAACTATCCCAGCAGCAGCAGGTGAGTGGAGTTAGTCACTTGTGTAATCACAGACTCAAGTGCCTTTTACCAAATACTGTGAAATCAAATATAAACTCCGACTAAAAATAAGATGATTCAGCAAATCAAGAGTTTTAAAGTGCAGCTCTGTTATTCGTTTTACCCTTTATGATTCACGGTGATTCAATGCTGTGACCTTCTCCAACAAGCTGAAGAATGTTTCGCTCTGCATCTTGACATTCACAGAGAAACTGTGAGCACTTTTGGAATGAAAGCATTTCTGTCTAATCTTTTCGCGGGACATTGAGATAGAGGACACAGAGAACATAGCTCGGTGAAGGCGGCGTGTGTAAAGGTGGGATAGGACGGACAGCGGAGTCCCAGGGTCTGGCACTCTGTTTGTTGGGGAATGTGCAATTACTGAGACCAGCGCTTTGATCCGCGGCTCCATCGGTCCGAAATTGTGCTCAGATTCAGCGCAGCAGTGTATCCTTGGGCACTCCTTTATATTCTGCTGCTCTTTCATGTGCAGCCCTCTGGAACTCAAGGCATCTCCACTTGAAAAGTGAGCTGCGGCCTGTCCATGCCCCGCTACAGCCACTCACAAAAACACAATGACCACTACTAAAGCGGGAGTGTTGGGACATAAGGAGTTTAGCTTAGTAAATAGGGAGAGATGTTTGTATCACCCAATTAAAGTAAAAAGTATAGAAGCACTATCAACAAAGACAGCAAAACAGAAATGTGCTTACCTAAGTGGATTACGTGATGTTCATATTTCAATATAGTGAACAATGAACAATGGGTTTGAGTCCTATATATTTTAATGTCAATGTCCAAGATAAATGTCATTCTACATTTGGAATTATTTTCTGTCTAATTTCTGCCCAACAATTGAGAAGCACGTTGACCTTTATTCAAAACAGTGGTTTCCAACCTGTTTTGAAGCCCCTCCTGCTCAGACTATGTGTGGGGTATAGTGACACAGTATGTTTATCGAATGTCTTCTTTATTGGAACAAAATGTCCTTAGCTCGTGCCAGTGCCAGCATTACTTTTGGTACACCGTGGTGTTTAGAGTTAGTTATTAGGAATAATTACAGGTCGGTGCTATGATAGATATAATAATCTTAAATGAGATGCTGTGTTTGCAGATAACATAATCAATTGTTGTGGAGGACAGAACAGCCGGTGAACAGAAAATAACAGTTTTAATGGCTTGTGTGGAACAGTTAGTGACAGGGGAAGTTTTTGTGCCTGGACTTGCACATGTTGGACGACGATTCTTTCCACATGCTACAGCGAGTTATCTGTCCTCAAAATAACCACCACCGCCTTCACATTAACCCAAGGTCTTACGAAATGTCCTCTCCATCAGATGGTGACCTGATATACTCCTTACTTATATCAATAATACAAGGCTTCTCTTGTGGGAAAAAGGAGATATTTATACCCATAGGCTACAAGGTAGGCATTAGTTAATAGAGTTTGGGATTGTGTTGTAAAAAAACACTGAGATTTATGGAATTCCTGACACATTACATAATGATAAACAGGTGGAGGTTGTAAAATGTAATTTGGACACTACAGTGTGTCAGAAGCATTAATCGTAGTGTTTTACGGCTTGTTCGTCTTATTTATTACATTGTTTCGAGTTACTGTTCGTCTATAGACTATGCTTGCTAGTTCATCAATTTCTATAGTAGTAAGTTCAAACCAGAACCTTATTACAGGTTACTGTGATCTACATTGCATGCCCGACCAAAAACAAAAGTTGCCCCCTTGATTTTCCTAGCTCATGATCTGGGGTTGCTGCAGTTGGTCAGGTTTAGGTTCAGCAACATGGCCCGAAGAATGAGATCAGGCGACGACCTGAACATCCTGAATGACCAGGTTATTCCATCGATGGATTTCTTTTTCCCTGATGGCACGAGCATATTCCAAGATGACAATGCCAGGATTCATCGGCTCACATTGTGAAAGAGTGGTTCAGGGAGCGTGAGACATCATTTTCACACATGGATTGGCCACCGCAGAGTCCAGATCTTAACCCCATTGAGAATCTTTGGATGTGCTGGAGAAGGCTTTGTGCAGTGGTCACACTCTCCCATCATCAATATCTTGGTGAAAAATGAATGCAACTCTGGATCGTTTTTGACATTGCTGAAGCTTTTTGAAACAATGCCACAGAGCTGTAATCAAAGCTAAAGTGGTCCAAAAAATATTAGAGTGTGACCTTTTTTTGTAGTGACTGTTTTGTCAGGCAGCGTATTATTATGGACTTATGCAACTCAAATTGACCAGTGCTCAACAGCAACTCTTTACTTGTACTCAGGAAATTATGGCTTACAGATACTGTACTTGTAAATTTTTACTCAAAAGCATATAAGTGGGCAAACTTTATATGTACAAAAAACAAAAAAGTTGGTTCATGGTGCATACACACAAGTTTTAAAATTCAATGCCCAACAAACAATTCTGGTCCTTTGCTGCGCCATTCAGCCATGCAATTTGATTTGAAATGTAAATAAATTATAGATTTATTTGACGTAAAGTATAAACAAATTGTCAACTAAAAAAAGACTAAAACTAAGTGATGCCAAACAAGTCAGTACGTTTGGAAGAAGTCTTCATGTATTTAAGCCCCATGCTTTAACTAGATGGAAGTTGACGTTTTTATACTTGTTACTTGTGTGTAACCGCAGTTTCTGTATTAAGCTCGTGCATGATGGTACTTAGACCCGAATTAACAACTTTTTGAATGACAGTGCAGGATATTAGAGGCAGTTGTGGTGAATAGGTCTGGGCTCATTCTACACATCAGTACATTGCTGAAGGAAGTAGGGGGTTGAAAGTACATTTTAGTCAAGTCAGAGGAGAGACGAGCCACTCCCAGCAACGATGCAGGCTTTTAGAGGGATTTTTCACCAAGAAAATCACAATAAATAAATAAATGCGGAAATGTTACAAGGCGTAGCTTTAAACACGCAGCTGGTGAATGCTGGACTATTATGAAAAACGAAATAGAAGAAAAGGGAGAAGCTTGGGGGTTGAGAAGCATAAAATGTTAAAATCGTGCCACCATCTTAAGTATGTTCAAGAAACAATCAATTATCGGAAATTTGATTTAGTTTTTAATCTTCTTTTATTTTCAATTTAAGTAACAACTGGAGATAAGAAACCATTTTTTCCTCCACTCTTTTTAGCCGTTTTCTGGTGGACTATACAAATATTTATCACATACAAAAAGAGTCAAGTCAAAATCGGGTCCTTGTGGATGTTTTTGTGGCAATCGTAGCTAGCATTAGCATGTAGCATGAAGCTACACGTTAGCTTCCTGGTTAGCATTGTCCGTTTTTTTAAATGTATTTATTGGCTGTTGACCTACTTTGCTCTCCATGTCTCTGTATCTTTATTTAGCAGAAAAATATATTCATAATTCAGCATTTGTTAAAGTAACGATAATGGAAATTATATTTTTTCTCTGTTTTCCCTCAGGCAACTGCGAACATGACCATATATGGGCGATTCCAAAGCTGTAGTAAAGTAGCACAAACTTAGCTTAAACATTCCGTGCACAGTCTACTTCCTGTATTCTGACAGTGTTGCCAGGAGCAACGGTGAGGTCATCATTCCATCATTCGCGTCGTGACATCACTCTACAAGTTAGGAAGTATCACACATCACATCACAAACGTCAGTTCGAAACAGCCTCTTCAAACAGACACTGCTTTCACAAAACGTTCTCAGCTAAAGATATTCTTTACTCATTCTGCTTTGTTCAAACTCTTTAACATGGACACAGGCAGATACTTCATTGCCCTCATCGCACGGGCAAAAGAGTGCGACCTTACCCTGCACATAAACGAGTCTTATGAGACGCCCCACGACTCTGAGAACCTCTTCTCGCGTATTGAAGCTGGGGATTTCTGCGTAGAGGCACAAGGGACGAGCTTAACGGCAGCCCGGGACAAAGCCTCCATCCAGATGTTGGAGAAATTGGAGAGTTTAGCTCCCATCTCCAACAAAAACACTGTACCTGTTGACAAAAGCCCCACAGAAATGGAGAACGGCACGGTTAACACTAAGCCCCATGATCGTCCAGATTTCGGTTTGGGAAAGGACCCAACGATGCGTTTGTCCGAGCTGCAAATGGCTCGTAAACAGCCGTACGCTACGTACCGCCAGCTCCAGGGGGAAATCAGAGGAGCAGAATTGCTCTTCTCCATCGAGGCCGCCTTAGACAAGGTCACCGCTGTCGGCATTGCTTCCACCAAGAAGGAAGCAAAGAGACGGGCATCCACTGCTCTGCTCCAGAAAATGGGTTACCAGGTCCCAGAAACAGACCTTCTGGATTTGACTGCCCCACAAACCAGCTCCCCTCTTCTCAAGATGCTTAGAGAGGAGCCAACTCCAGTGGACAGGTTACTGCAGAAGCAAGATACAGTGACCCAGTCCCAAAACACTGCTCCATCAACCTCCAACAGGAACAAGACGCACATCGGGCCGGACTTTGGTTTGGGAAAAGATCCCTGTTCCGCCTGTCAGAACTACAGATGCTCCGGAGGGAGAAGTACGCTGTGTACCGCACGCTGGAGGAAAAAGTGGTGGACAACAACTATGTGTTCACCATCCAGGTGTCACTAAACCAGTTCACAGCGACGGGAAACGGTCGCACAAAGAAAGACGCGAAAAAAAGAGCATCCATGGCTCTGCTTCTCAAGATGGGCTTCACAGTCCCAGAGGAGGAACTGGTAATTGAGAAATTTCCCAAAAACGTCAGGTCACATCTGAACGCAACTCCAGAGAGGAGCAGTGTTCAAGGGAAACATCTCCTTCACAAGAGCGAGCAGAGAACCTTGACTGTTCAGAGGTGAACTCCCAAGACCTCCAGGCTTCAGCTGAACACAGTGAGTGCCAGGAAAATGATGGCCAGAGTCTGCTACATGATTCAGAGTCTCAGAGTAAGCAGCAAACATCTGAGGACATAGAAACATGCTCCCCCGAGACTCACCAGAACAACATTACAGCACCAGAGAAACCAAAAGAGGTCAAAACGCCAGAGGGACTCCGAGACGATGTGGATGAGACTGCACAGCAGAGGAACCTCATGTAGCTCCACTGTCCACTGCAGAACCAGACACTTCCACAGACGACTCAGACACTTCAGAAGACTCTCAGACTGAAATCCATGACCGGGGTCCAGAGGAGACCAGTCCCGGAGTAGTCCAGACTTTGGTAGGCAGTTTGAAGGACACTGACTATCCTGACCAAAGTCCACTGCTCTGGTCAGACTCTGAAACCAGCCCCACCTCAGAGGATCTCAGTTCAGCAGATTTACCAAGACAGTTCCAGCTGCACTGACCATCTCTGGTTTGATGGGATTTCAAAGCTCTCCAAAGTCCAGAAGGGAGCCAAATATCTGAACAACTACAGATCTTCACCTCTCCAGAATCTCGCTGGTTAGACGGCCTGTCTGAATCTTCCAAAGCCCAGTCGAGGTCCCAGAAGGAGAGATTGTGGAGAAACTACCAGAGACATCAGACAACAGCTCTGAGGGCCATCAAAGTCCATCAAAAACCCAAAGTGCAGGGGAACAAGAGAATCTGGATGAAAACACCCAAACCGCAAAGGATGAAAAGATCCGAGAGAAAACCCAACTTCCAGAAAACGCCACAGAACAAAGGTCAGGAGGAAGTCTTAACAGATGAACTTTGCAAAGTCACAGAGACTGAAGCTGGAGAGATTTTCCCAGACCAATCAGTAGAGACAGACCCTGATTCTTCAATAGACTCGGAAACTGGACCCAGAATTGAATGTCCAGAGAACAGTCAGGAAGATCTCTCATGTCCAAATAACACAATCTCTGACGGCCACCAGATTCTGGAGGAGATCTTTCACCTTGCATTAAACAGTCCACTGTGGGCTGAAAGTCCAGAAGATGTGAATGAAGATCTCGCCACAGAGCACAAAGATTCAGAGATCCCTGAACTCTCCCCCACAGATGATTCAGTGGACAACATCTCTGACATTTATGAAGACTCTTATGAAAGTCCAGAGGAGCCTTCATGCCCTGAAGAAATCTGCTCTGAGGGCCACCAAAGCCCATCAGAGACACGACGTCCAGAAAAACAAGACATTCATTCAGTTTTTAATCTCGCATTAAACAGTCCACTGTGGGGTGAAACTCTAGAACATGTGGATGAAGACCTCACAACAGAGGAGCCATGTGAAGATTCAGAGCTCAAAGAACTCTCCCACAGAGATGATTCAGTGGACAACATTTTTGACATTTATGAAGACTCTTACGAAAGTCCAGAGGAGCCTTCATGCCCTGAAGAGATGTGCTCTGAGGGCCCCAAAGTCTGGATAAGAGCCAGATCCAGCCCTAGTAGAGTCCAAAGTCCTCAATGATCCCAGAGAAGATCTGTGTGAAGAAGACTCAAAACTTCACACAGTCCCAGAGTCCACGGACGCTCCTGAGACTGTCACCGACCGCACTTTGGAGAGCTTCGTGATCTGGGTCATGGTGAAAAAACTTCTTAAGAATCGGCCGGCCCACCTGAGATACCACGACACGCTCGTGGACCTGCTGGAGAAGGCCGCCCTGGACCACTTCAAAGTCCCTGAAGGAGTCCATCTCAAACCGAAGAACGTGCAGAAGCTGGGCAAAGCCGCCGCCCGGGACCTGATGCACGAGTATGGAGGTTCCCTGGAGGTTCTGCTTGCCGCCATGGGAACAAAGACCGTGGAGCTCCAGGAGGACGCCGTGAAACACCTCAACATCCGCCTTAATGCCTTCAGGAACCGGCCAAAGTCTGGAGTGAAACGATTCTTCTCCAAATGGGACAAGCTGTGTTATTAGACAGCGGCTCAAGCTTTATTTTATTTATTTAAGTTTACTTTTCTTTTGCTTTACATGTTGTTTGGTTTAGTTAATCTCAGCAGAACCAGGGACCTTCTTCAAAGTTCATTTACTGACTTTGGGGGAGACCTGTGTTCTCTGAATACAGTAATTCTAACTTAATTTATTTTAATATGGTTTTGTTCATCTCAGCAGAAGTCTTCTTTATTATTAGTTCACCGATTTTAGACATGTCTGCTCTGTGTTTGTTTTAAGATGAGTGTAGTGTAGTTTTTCTTAATTTAGTTCCAGTTCATTTTTGTCAGTCCAGGGATCTTCTTCAAAGTTATTGACTTTGGGAGACTTAACCCTGTGTTCTCTGAATTTTAACAGTTTGTAATTAACCTCAACCTTATTTAGCCTTAATAAATGATGAGTTAACACTTAATTCATCATGAACATGCATTCATCATTCATTAGTTAAGTGTGACTGACACTTTATAAATACTTAACATTAATAAGTAAAGTATGTGAATAACTATTCATTATTAGTTAGGCATTAACTGCATTAACTGTACTAGTTTAGTTATTAAGTGTTTGTCATACTTCACTAATGGATGATGAATGAATGTTCATGATGAATTAAGTGTTGATTCATCGTTTATTAAGGCTAAATAAGTTGTAGTTATTGTGTTATTGTGTTACTGTCTTTATTATTAGTTAGTTTCTTAGTGTATTTGGTTACGTTTAAGTATAGTGTGGGGTAGTTCTTCTTTGTTTATCTCAGCAGAACCAGGAACCTTCATTATTCGTGAACATTGAATAATTATTACTTTACCTGATCATTCACAAAATAAACAATTAATAAATAAATAAATGTCATTTGTGTTTTTTACTCTGAACTAATAATTTAACACAGCCTTTTTCTGTATTGTCTGTGCAGACACGTACGGGCACCTCTCAGTGCGCCGCGGACAGCCCAACCCTGTTTTCAAAGAGACCTTCATGTTCCAGGTACTGAATCCATCCATCCAACAAATAATTCATCCATGCATCAATCCACCCATCCATCCAAACATGAAATATCGTAATGAGTTATTAGTATTTTCCTAAGTTGTAGCAATAGTTAAGGAGCCAATTGTTTTGTGATGTTTTTTTCTTTTATTGAGAAGTGCAGTAGATGTAGTAGTTGGTTGTACTTTCACTATTATTATGGTATACTTATTTGAGTGCCCTTGTTTATTCCTATTTTGTATTACCAGTACTTTTATTTTTCTGACTTGGCATGCTTTCTTCAGTTCTGCGCGGGGATGTGTCCTGATGTGACTCATAGTGACCAAGTGACATGCATTTAAACCTACAACTTTGAATAACTGCACCTTTCATCACTTCCTTTTGCCGCTCTGTGAAGTCATTGCACATCTGTGGAACAATAAAACATGTCCTCGAAACAAAAGCCGTACATAATTTGGCATTTTACTCCAATGTGCCCCAGAAAGCAGGAGCAACGGTTCAGTATAAAGCAGTTCAAAGGGCTTCAGCTCTGGTCTGTCTCAGTGGTTTGTGCTGAAATTTGTGTGACGTCCGCCATCTTTGTCTTGGTATTTAGAGGATAAAAACATGAATTCAGTTAGAGTCCCTTAAGTTCGTTGCGTTATTGTTATAAACCTGTTATAAACCTTGATCGCTGCACAGTGGAATATAATGTACATGACAATAGGGTTTGTATTTTGCTGTGAGGTGATTGTGAGAGCTCAGGATTTGAACAGGACAAGATCCGACCTGTCAGACAAGAGTGAGAACTTCTATTTATCACAGACATAAAATTTTACAATGCAGCACTTGGTAAACTGCTGACATGTGTGCTTTTAATGTGATGACATTATAGCTGGGGAAATTCCTCATTGCTCAGCTTTTTATGACATGATATTTTTGTCTTGAAATGTATTTATAACCTAAAGGTTTTTTTTTTTTTTTACTATTCCATAAACATGACCTGTTTGTTTCCTAAGATACAGTTTGAGTTGGCAAAGTCATATACGTAACTATGTTCAACATAGATTTGAACAGAAACTTCTACTACAACAACAACTACTACTACTGAAGGCAGGCCATGTTCAGTTGTAAGCCTTTTTTAAACCACTTGTAAGAGCATTTTGAGTAAATATTTTAGTTGCCCTCTAAGCTATCTCACTAAAGAGGGTCTTGAAACTTTCCCATGTACGAGCAAGTGTATGAGAAAGATACAAATGTGCCACTTATGTTTATGGTGCATTTAAGGGGTCATCGCATTTACATGCATCCTCAGCTCTTTGCGAAAGTGACTCTTGAACTTTATCCATTTAAATATGTGCATGGGAGAAAGACACAAATAGGTTAACAAATGCTATTGTCCCACATCATTCATTACAGTAGTGTGCTCTTTTCTGGACATGCAAACAGGCAAACAGCATCCTGTGCAAAATGTGGAGATGTGGACACTTTCCTTCAGTATTTACCATCAGTGCTAGATGTTTGCTATACTGAATGCTAATAAGCCCAGCTAATTGACTCAGTTCAAAAAAGTTCACAAATAAGTTACTGCTAATGACTTTTTCAAATGACAAACAGAACTGCTGTTTGCTGAGTCAGAGTCTCTGAATAGCAGCAATGTGTAAACTTCCAGAAATAGTCTGTGCAATATCCAAGGAAACAAAATGTGTACAGGTATATGCTTAAGTCCACATATCCTCACATACTTGTGTGAGCTTTAACCTGAATAGGTTAAAATAACGCACTGTACCTGGTGTGGTGATTTGCTTCATTCATGCTTGTTTGTCTAGTCTTGTCTTGTCTGCATTCTGTTCGTGCCTTTCTTGATAACTCAAAACACCTGCCCCCCACCTGGTAGAGCTCTTTTATATTTTATATTTCCCTGACTCTTTTCGATCATTTCCGAGCTTAAATAGCCTATTAGTTCTTGCTAATCATTGGCAGCTATTATTTTCGGTTTTGTAAGCTCGTTCCTTGTTCCTATTTTCGATACTTTTTGAGGTTAACTAAAGTGCGACTGCCAGTCTGTGCCATTGGACCTTTTGACCAGCACCAAGGACTCACTGAAATGCCACATTCACACATTGGTATGTGTATTGGTATTGGTACACACATTATTTGAGATAATAAAAAGGGAAATACCAAGGCTAAATGCCCCAAAAGTACTTTAGTAAACAACTAATAATTTTGTTGCAAGGTTCCATTTTTTACATGCCGTTTGTGAATGAATGCAGGCCCAGCAAATCCATACCACTGAATCCTGCCAAAAATTTGTTCTGAAATCTGTCTTTCTCCTCGAAGGTCAAATGCTTGTCATGTATTATTTGTGCACGTTTGTGTGGAGGAGGATTTAAAACACAAGATAAGCCTTTCAAAACAATGTCAGAGCCATCAAGACGCTGCCAAACAAGAGACTGTCAAATTAGTGGCTTCATATTTCATTGTATTGCCGTGGTGAAGGTAATGGGCCTATCCCGCAGACCTCCCGCTGCTGAGGTCCTGCCGCGCGTGGTCTGCGAGGCTTTAGAGACCTCAGCTGTTGTGTTAAAGAGCTATAAGAATGTGTTTTAAGTGGTCTATGGGTTTGGGATGAGGTAAAGCTCGGCTCCACAGGCCTAGCCACGGCCTCCCCCCCCCCCTGCGCTGGCACCGGTCCAGGATGCGGCGGGCTGGTAGGTCCCCTCGGAAGGTGCGGGAGAGAAAAGAGATTTTGGTTTGCAGCCTCAAAACAGGTCAGTGTCTGTGAAGCTTTAAGCACTACCAGTTGTTTGTGGTATTTTATATTATGATCAGTAGTTTTTTTTTTTACTTGACCATTGCAATAAACCATGCCTGGCATCAGTAGATTTTTTTTAATACATTTATTGTTGGCGGACTTCTGAGAGTAATTTCATCACTCATCACTATTCTAAGGTGTGATATCCTCCCCTTCATTAACAAGTATTAGTGTCCCCTTTCAGACCCATGCAGCGATCCTTTTTGCCCGTCAGGAACTTCTTCTATAGAACGGCCTTTCACCAATCTCATATTATTGACAGACCAATGATTTTGTCCATACATAAAATTGTATATCTAAGTGAATTCCAGCCTAAACATTTTCTTATGAATGAATTGAAAACAAAGGAAAAGTCACATGAAGAGGAGTTCAACCCAAAGTGGAGATTATATCTTTCATGATATCTGATGTAAGTATAATAGCTTGACACAATAGGATGCCCTGCCCTTGAGGCTTGACCATACCACCGCATTTCTTTGCAAAAATGTCACTTTCGTCTATTGCTTTTCACTGTCTTTCATTAGCGACCCCATTCAACTTTATTGAGATCCAGACAGCGTGCGCAAGAAAGGCGACATGACAGGAAAATCCAACTTTTATCTTCAATAGAAAAAGCCACAGCGAGTATTAAATAACTATTAGATTGAATCGCTCCATTTCGGGCCGGGCTTCAGATGAATGAGACGGTAACGTTTTTTACATTTGCACTTGCAGCCGCACACAGAGACAACCTTGACGTCTTTATGCATGTCACAGTCCAGACTCAGGGAGATTTTTCAGTCCTTAGACACATTGCTCATGTTAAAAAACAATTTCACACATTTGGATTAACCTGATGCCAACAATAGTTTGGTCATTTCCTTTCTAACGGTTTGGAACTGCATTTATTTGTCCCCGTTGAAAAATGTGTCCTCTGTATTTGACCCATTCTTCAACTTGTCAGAGGCAGTGGGAGACCGCACACAGGGACCCATCTCCAGATCTTAGCAATGTTCATGGTTAAGAGTACCAAGTCGGAAAATTAGACTGTTCTGTGCATACTTTGGGTGGATGGGAGCAATAGGACCCCACACAGACACTGGGAGTACATGGAAACTTCACACAGATATTGCTAAATTAACAAAAAGAAACAAAAATGATCTAGGTGCAGCCATATGGAGGTAGTGAGTAACTATTATTGAGTTTCGATTCCCAGACAGAGTGGGAGCTTGCTGCGGTTAGTTTGCTTGTTCCTGCGTCTGGGTGGGTTTCTTCCAAGCTAGTGTTTTGGTTTTCTCCAACCAAACATGCACACTGGCTAAACCTTCAGCTAGTCACTTCTGACAAGGGACTGACTGATTTTAATCTGGAGGCACCGCTCACTGTTTCTGAATCCGGACAAGCTGCGCCAGTGTATTAAGTGATGCACGGGATAAGTAAATATTCTGAATTCAAAACTCAACCCCTGAATTTATCCGTAGGTCGAGAGTGGCTATAACATATTGCCTGTAAATGCCGAATATGAAGACAGAGTGGCTGGTCCAGATCAGTGGCAGGGCGGATAATGCGTGTATTGTGAGCTGGGGGGCCCTTGACTGTACCAGAGACTGTAAGAGCTGTGAACAAGCAGACTCCTTCAGATGGAGCTTCAGACATGACATAAAACTACTTCTTTACATGTGACAGAGCGCACTTGTCTGGAGGAGTCTGGTTATCTTGGGAAATGCAGACTGTGGTGAAGAGAGAGAGAGAGTGGCCTCCTTCCTCCCAAGTGCCTCTGAGTGCCTGGGTTTTATGCGTTGGAAGTAGTTGTACTTGAACTGCTACCATTGAGTAAGTTGACTGGAACATTGCAGAATGTGTAATAATAATCTCTACAGCGCTCAAGCTCCCAAATCTTATCACGTTGGCTCAATTTGACAGTGTCAAACTGACACCATTCCCACAGAGCTGGAAATGGAATCGTTAGCCTTTTGATATGACTCAAATCTTATTTTCTCTGCCGATTTTGTTTTGTTTCATCATTTTTTAAGTGATGTCTTGGGTTGTTTTGCAAATGGATCATGATGACCACTACTCCCTTGAAAAAGAGATCTGTGGATTTCAATAAGACTTTTCTGGTTAAACATTAAAAAAAAATATGTTGAACCATGTAGAGTGTTGTTACTTCTAGCATGAATTTGTGGATGGTGAAGCGGATGACTTCTGCAGTACAACAGCCTGTAAATGCAGATGGTAACATGCCCTTGGTTACCAACCCCTTGGTTGTTCTCTGTAGGTATGTCCCTAGATCCTCATTACATAGAGTGTTTTTTCTTTTAGCCATGAAGATATTTTGCCCTGCAGTACCCGGTCACTATTGGGTCAGCACGCTAGCAAACTAGAAAGTCCCGGGTTCGATCCCCACCCAGACTCCTTTCTGTGTGGAGTTTGCATGTTCTCCCCGTGTCTGTGTAGGTTTCCCACAGGTACTCCGGTTTCCCCGGCCACTCAAAACAATGGGTGAATCCTCCAGCCAGGCAATTCTGGCACGGTACTGCTCCTTACGGGTCGTCCCAGCGGCGTCGAAGGATGAGTCAAATACAGAGGGCTACTCACCCGTGTGTCACCCATCAGACTTCCAGAGTCAGAGTCTGCTGTTGCGCCAAGCTTTTTTTTCCCTCACTGGCTTGTCTCTGGTTTGGATCCTATAAAAAACATAGTCGTATTAGTTATACAAGTCAAAGAAGTACACAAGATAAACCTTCAAAATTGTAGCAGCAACTAGTAACAGTATGAAACAGGCGGTTGTTGTACCCTTTAGTGTCCTTCAAATCTTAACTCAATATAGATCATTCATTTAAACCGGACTTCAAATTGTATTCTTTAGCTCTTTGTTTGTTTGTAGTTTACTTCAGTTCTCTCTTATAACCTAGTATTATGTAAGTAGCAGTACTCTCTGTCAGTATGTTGCAGTTCTTCATGGTTATGTAGGTGTAGTAGAGATTTCGAAGACATGTATGCACACGTCCAGTGAAAACCTTTTGAGTGATGGAGCTCCTTGGACGGGTCAGCAGCCTCCTCCTCTCTCTTTCTCCCCCTGAGCTCTGCCTTGACCCTTGGTGAGGGTCGTCCTGCCTCGCTGCATCCGTCCCACTCTGCAGACACTCAAGGAGAGCGAGTGGATTTTAAAAGGACGGGGCAAGGCTGGACTCCTCTCTCGAAGTTGTACATCTTTCACGACGGAGCATCCTTGAATGGCGCTGAAGGATTAGCCTGTGTGGTCCGCAGACATGACGGCCGGCGTAACCTTTCAGCAACATGACTAAATATATTGGCGCAATTCAACACTTCTCCTCTTCTCCTTTTTGTGTATTTTTATGCTTTATTTAGTTCTGAGCACAGTAGATCGGTGGGAGAGGGACGTCACTAAGATGCTTTACCACTGGTCAAAAATGTATCAATAGCTACCAATAATATATAGAAAATGTATTACATATAGAAAGAATAGATGAAAACAGGAAGAAAAAAAACTTCTTTGATGAATACTATTTTGTTGTGATGAATTAGTCTATTTTTGCTTTGAACTGGAAGCTCAGACTGAGGAAAGCTTCAGTGGACCATTACAAAGAGTTTGATTCATCATTTTCCGTCCAGATCAGATAATATTCAGTGACAGTCAAAGCCCACCAGCACTTCCTCAGTCGGTCTTGGCAACATGTTAATTTCCTTTTTGTCCAAAGAGCTGCACAGGGAGACTTATAAATAGTGGTTTTTACTATCCCTTACTGTTCTTGGTTAAACGTTTCCTATTTGAAGTTGTTTTAAATCTTACATCGATGAGTGTCTGCTTCCCCTGAAAACACTGCCGATTAGGTTTCAGGCCTGTTTCCTTGTTCCCTCTGGTTAACGGGATTTGTTTTAGATTATAGCTTACCCTCTCGCAGGTTTTCCTTACAGACAATGTGTGGGCAAAGCATCTGGAAAGTTCATAACAAAATGCATCCGTCTGCTATCTCCATCTTTAACCCCGCACGACATTAGATATTATCATCCGGATCTGCTGCTCTTGTTTTTTTTGTCCGATGATTTTTGACTTACTGAATGTGTGCTCTCCTTGACCAGGGGGGTCCGCTCGTATCTTCCCCTCTCTGTGATGAACGGCTTTGCCCCGCGTGAGCCATAAATAGTTTTCATAGCGAAAGGTGCACTGACAGTAGCTTGACGGGCAGTTTTCTCCCAAAGACGAGCAAAACTACCTTCACACCTGAGAGTTCAAACCGAGGCCATGCTGCGTAATTTATTGCTCTTGTTTACGTTCGCTTCCGTCACAGCGAAATGGCTGTTTTCAAATGGAGCGTGGGATTATTTTCTGCACTGTGTCATTACCAACAAGTCTTATGTAACGAGAAGCGGCTAGAAGCGCTAACCTTCACCATTAGGTAGTCAATGTATTGTGCAAGTCTCGCAAGGAGGAGGCATTTCAATTTTCAACACAATTCATCTGGACAGTGTGGTGTATCAAATAATTACTGGTAGCATTATTAAAGGGGGGTATTATGTAAAATCGACTTTTTCAAGCTTTATATCACGTTATTATGTCATTCCCTCATTAAACACATGCCTGGAGTGTTGCCTTGGCTCATTCACATATTTTGAGTAATCAGTAAAAATTTAGACGGCAGCCATTTTAGGTGTAGCTATGCCTCAGTCCTCCTAGGAACGCCCCCACCTCCTGGAGACGCCTCTGGACCTTTTGTCACCAGGCAAGCCACCAACCACTGCTCCTCAGCTCAGCAGAGCGCCCTCCCCGCACAGTAGTGTTGTTTAAATGCCACAGCAGTGTGCTGAAGGGGGCGTGTCGGAAAGCTTCTTAAAGAGACAGAGGCCTATTTCAAGACGTTCAGTACAGCCATTTTGAGAGAGCAATTTTATTCAAGGCAGTTATTTTAATTTACTGCATATACAGACCAACAGAAGGTTACGTCATCATTGTAGTATGCTATAGACTGGTGCTATGTGATTGAAAAAAGCATAATACCCCCTCTTTAAAGCACTTAAAGACTTGAAAGAGGTAGGAAAGAGCTGTACAAGTGCTTTACATGAATGAACTACTCTCCCATTCATACTCATATTTACACGTCAAGCAGCGATTATGAACGTGGCGGTTGAAGGAATTAATTTTAGTATGTAAGTTGAGGGCTCTAACACAGTGGTTCCCAACCTTTTTTCCTTGAAGCCCCCCATGCATGCGCTGTAGTCAGGATGCAAACAACCAAAACAAATTACAAATGACATCTGTTGGGCCCTTCCGAATGGGTACTCTGGGAGGACGCTTATATCCAGACACGGAGAGAACATGCAAACTTCACACAGAAATGCCCCGTCCAACTGTCAAGTGGAGCTGAACGGTGTTGCGCACAACTGTTAGGACATTCTCCAAGCTGCATTTTCCATTTAAAACTGTTCATGATCAAAGTTGGTTAGGTTTAAGTCATGTAATATTGTGTAAGGCGAAGTTTAAATGCACTTATCAGCCAATCTCTACCAGAAACTAGCACTGGCCACATTCAGCTCCCCTCTGGACAGAACAGTGAACGTGGCTCACCTATAGACCCTTTATTGTTTGTAAACATTCCGGCTTAGCTGGAGGCGGGAAGCTCGATTCCTATCTATTTCCATTGTAGCTGTTGTCATAGTAACGATAAACAAATGTCTAACTGTTTTTGGAAATATCAGATAACCTTATTTTATCGTCTCAATGTCATTCCTCTTGTTCTTGCACCTTAAGCACAACCGACCACATGTTTCAGTTGTAGTTTTACACTTAAAATCGCTAGTTTAGTTTAATCTTATTCTCTTGATCACTTCCTGCTCCAGCTGATGTCACTGATGATGTCAGCAGTTAAAGGTCTATAGTGACCGTGTGAAATCCAGCTTCCAGCTTCTTTTGTTGTGTCAAGCCCCTTCATGTGCCTGACCTATGCACGTTTGAGTGAATGAATAAGTAGTCGTTGGTGGTTGGAGGGTCTGATGGCACAGATTGGTGGCCACACTAGTCTACCCCAGGGCAGCCATGAGTAGGAGCTTGCCACTATACAGCCTATAGAGTGAATTAATAATGATCCCGCTTTGAAACGCAGTAGGTCTGTGCAAGTGCTGTGCAAACAAACTCCCTTTGGTCCCCGGCCTGAATAGCTTTTGAAGTATAAAATAAAATAGAGGCAGAAACTGAAAGACTGTTTTGTGCTATTTCAGTGTTTTTTTTTTTTTTTTTTGTACAAACACCCACTTCACCCCACACCTCAGCCGGTCCATCTTCAACATAATCACATTCAGCCTCATGACAAATTGATGGTGTGTGACGAAAACAGACACCGGGCCCAACTACACTAATATAAATCACTATTAGGAAATTAAATAACATGTTACTCAACGACAAATCTAATTACAAGTGTTCCCAATCTAAACACCATAATGAAAATAATACGTGTACGACTTTCTTTTATCACTGTGGTTGGAACTATAACTCATTTATTTCCTTTGTTCTGGACTGTGCGGCTTTGATGGATGGGGCTGCCAACCTCAATAACTTTCGGAGACTTCACTTAAACACAGAGCAGAAATCTGAGTCGTCCTGCGCAGAGCAGAGGAACCCCCTGCACAGAGGACGTCCCATCTGAGGAGGCGGCCCTAAATCATGTGTGCTGTATGTGGGCTGCAACAAAGGAGAAAGGATAGCCTAGTTAGCAAAGGGAGATGGCTTGAGCGGGAGTGGTTTACTCTTCTTTATATGTACTTACATGCTTTTTCACCAATACAGCAATAACAATTCTAGTGCATTCGTTTTTTGTGAGTTTTATGGTTACTAACGGTTACCAACATTCGGATATCATTACTTTAGTCGAAATCCACCATGTTGTGGCTAGAAGACTTCACCTTAATCATGTAAAGGAACTCCCCGAATAGTGTCTGTCCACACAATTTGTATAAATAAAAGGCCCGTCAGACCAGCAATAACAAAATTAGGAAGAAATATAGATAAAAAGAGCGGAGGAATGTTTTAATTACAGTGATTGTGATGACGGATTACATGTGGCTACTGCGCTCCAGTTCACGCCAAGCGTATGTTGTCAGCGACTGGGTTGATCTCACGTCGAAACCATCCTGTTAAATATTCGCTAAGCAACCAGACATTTTTCAACTTTCGCAGTCTCGCAGAAATTGTAGGTCTTTCAATGCACCATCATTAATAATAATAAGTTCAAGGCCAGAAATGTAACTAGGGCAAATCATACACCAAAATAAAAAAGAATCAAGCTCTTCGTTCTTGGCCAGGACTGAACAAGTCTAAACCAGGTCTCAATCAGGTCTATAAAAGGACAAGGCCCAAACTAGGTCAAATCACCCGAGTAAACAGTAAGCCTGAGCAAATTTCTGAGAGCCTCCAATCCCCTCCTTATCATTAATAGAAACGGCTCGGCTTTGCGTGCTGTCATAGTCTTTTTGCCCGAGGCTGCAATGTGTCCAATGTGACAGACTCTGGAGTCTAAAGTGGGTCACGAGATGTTCGGCTGGTGAGAAAACCTGTCGTATCACATGAAAGGGGAGCGAGAAACATGTCATACCTGTACATGAAGTCACTGGATTAGTTTTATTGCATCATACATTTTACTTCAGCATCCACAGTCTGGTGAAATGGGAAGTCATAAGCAAAAGTCTCGGGATGTACATTTTTGTTTCTTTAATCAATTAATTTAGACATATTATAGGCTTGATTATCCTAAAAATCAGTTGTCAAATTTCATGGTCATTTCCCCTTTATTCTCCCTTATCTATACAATCAATTGGCCCACAATGGGAATTCATCTTCTAACAGATTATCCTGAAAACCCCTAATATACTTCTACTTCATTATGTTTTTTGGCCGCTCTCTCCACCTCTGCCATATGGTGTTGGAAACTGAGAGATCGAGGACACCACACAGAGGAGACTATAGGAAAGGACAACACTCGAGCAGGAGGCAGCTCCGACCCAGACGGCCCAGAACACGAAAGCAAAGAAAATATCTAATTTGAATCAAGTGTCCCGGACAGGGAGCGTGGGCGAGTGGGTTCCTCCAAGTGCGCCTCTCTCTTCCAGCGGTGCAACGTTGAAAGAGAGAAATGAGGGGGAAAAAATACAGTGAAATCCCCATGCAGAAAAGCCATTTTATTTCAGGGTGGGTTAGCTGAAGACAAATGACACGAGGGTGTGGGGGAAAGAAAGGCCACAACAGCTTTTCCATTTGGAGCTGCGGGCTGCTTAACAGGCATTAAACACAACACGGCATGTGAGGAAATGCTAACAGATGACACAACGCTAACCGCTAATGCAATTTCCAATTTCTAATGCGGCCTAATTGCAGATGAGAGTGTGCGGTGTGTGTTTGTGAGTGTCTGGTGTTCCCCGTGCAGGGCGGAGGGGCCAGAGGTCACGGCTGCCTTTTAAGAGGTCGCGCTCTCAGGCTGCTTCGATCAGTTTTGCCTTCTCTAATGGAGCTGAGCTTAAGAGATCTATGGACTTAATGTTGGATACCTTTTAGATGATCGTGCAAGATTAAACGCAATTTTGTCAAAAGTAGAATGCATATGGCTTGCAATTAGTGAAATGCAAAGCTTGCTAATATAGGCAATGATATGTCTTCTTTTGAAAGGTAATACAAAATCATGTTTAACTCATCAGAAAATTCACACTTTTTAGTTTAAAGACTCTCTACCCATTTTATTTGTACTTTTATTATTTGAATGATTTTTGCTCAATAAAGGTATCTTTTTTTAATCATCATGGTCATTCTTTGGGTTAAAAAATACAAACAAATGTCTAACATAAAGACCTTAGATAACACCAACAAATCTTACAGGTTTGGTTCATTATTATAATACGATGCAGTAGTTCCCCCACAACAAAGTCATTATGTTTTTCAGCTCACTACACAACAAGGAAAAAATGTATGACCCTTTAAGTCCAGGCAGAACGCAAATATCTATAATGTGCTAAAAGCTGTTATATTGGGCCTTTAACCCCTATTCCTTTGCTATTTGAATTGATTTTCCAGATTGTTATGGATTCACGGCACATTGAAGACATGCCGTACTCCCGTGCTGTTTTAGGTAGATGAAGCATTAAAGAACCTCTCCCCTCTCTCTCCTCTCAGTGGGTGACTTCTGCTATTCCAATGTAAAACGTGCAGTTTGTGGCGAGGGACTAAACCTCAACACTGTAAAACCTGGTCTTAAATTACGTGCAATCCCTTTTTTTATATATCAAAAATGATGTTCTAAATCAGTGGTTCTCAACTGGTGGGCCAGGACCCAAAAGTGGGTCGCGGACCTGTTTTCAGTGGGTCAGGAGCCTTTCCCTAACATTTATCTTCTTAAAAAGTATAGTGACACCGTCTGAGTATGTTAAAGCAGAACTAAGTTACTTATGCCACTGCAGGTGTCGTAGCATGTTGCGTTTTTTTTTACTCATTAATTGTCCATAAGAGTCAATACTACGCTGACAGAAAAGACAAAGGGAGAGAGGGATGTACATTGTGCCACAACCTAATGACACAATGGACATATTTTTTTCACTTAAACTTGGCTCTAAAAACTGCTAAAGTGGCGCTAGCCCGCAGTTAGCTTTGCCCGTTAGCCTGTTAGCGTCTTCTTTGTGATTCCATTAGTGTGTATTGCGGGGTATTGAGGGAGAAAAGCTGTAAGTGTGGTTTTCTGGCCAGAGAGACCAGGGGGAGATGAACGCCCCAATCATCCCATTAACGCTTGTATTAAAAAAAGTTTTTATTAAGGTAAACAAGTTACTTAGTTCTGCTTTAAAATGAGAGTGTTACCAGCTTGTTTTCATCATGATTTTAGCTTTTAGGCTTATCAAACGCTTACTAACCTATAATTTGTTGGGAAAATACAATATGTTGCATTATGTAAGACAAATTCATTCTTATTTGGGTCGCATGCTTTTGCTATCCAAGCCTGACGGTGGGTCCCGACGCCATGTTGAAAACCACGTGTTCTAAATTACATCACAGGAATATGTTTGTGTCAGCTCGCTATCACCCAGGAATTTACCATTCCAGCCGAGATGGATTGGACGTTGTTGGAGCGTTGTTTTAGTTGAAGACGGTTACTCCTTCTTCTCAGAGGCTTCTTCTCACTCCAAAGTCAAATTAGCTAGTGCCACTTGTCGCTAGTGTAGCTTGGTTTGTGTGAGCGCTCAGTCGTCCAAATTGCCTTATGTGCGCAAAGTAAACCAAGAGGAGTGAGATCAAACACCCTAGTTATGGAGTTATTGAGTTGGATGCTAGACTGTATGTGTGTAGCTAACCAAGCTGTTTTATAAGTGTTTTCCTCTACTTACATTGTTTTCTAGTCTAAGGACACTTATTGCTGTTCTCAAAATGGTGGCTCCCTATCAATTTCTGCTCTTTGCAAACAGCCGTTGCTGATTTAGAGTCTATTCCTCCATATGTGCAGGGCAGAACTCGAGTCTCTGAATTTTTTTTTTTTTCCCAGTGTACGTTTACTCTTGTCATATCACAGAGGAAGCAGTCCAGATTTAAGCCCGATATTCATGACAGTGTTAGTTTTGGAGTTGTGGCTGATGTAAATGGATATGTGGATGTTTTCCCATGATCCCTTGCTGCACTGTAGTTCCTGCTGTGTGGGCTTCCCCCTTTTAAAGCCTTTAGCGCCGGCTCCAGACACAATGCTTTTCACTCGTTTTTTGAAAGAAAAACTCCTCAAGAAAGAGGTTAGTGTTCGACTTTGGTGGCTCCGCTCCCCTCCCAAAAAGCACATGTAATACAGATGAGAGAACAGTCAGTAAAAGCAGGGCGGGTGAGAATATTACGTACTCCAGGACCCCCCAATATTGAGCAGGGCCACCCAGGGGAGGGCAACATTCAAGCGTTTAAAGGCAAACATATGGATTGTTTCTTTTGTCTATTTCATCTATGTTGTGTTTATCTTAGTATGGGCAAATGACTGCATTCATTCATTCATTCATCAATAATGACAGAGGCTCCGACTGGGTTCTGCTGCCATTCACTGTTTATCATACAAAAGATGGTAAACTGCTGTTAGTACAATGATCCTGGCTTCCGCTTTGTACAAACTGCACAGCTCTGAGGTGTTACCATGATGACTTTGAATTTTGAGTATTTAACCAGTTTGGCTTTATCCAATTCTAAAAGCTTCTTTGTCAAAATAGCAATGAAACTGAGGATGCAACGAAAGCAATGAAAAAGTGACAAAAGAGCAACAAAAAAGTGATGAAAAGTGACGAAAGAGCCACAAACACCAAGGAAAAAGTGACAAAAAGCGATGAAAATGTGGCAAAAATGTAACGAAAATCCAACAAAAAAGCGATGGTAAAAAGGTAAAAAATTGGCGACACCGCGAGGAAAAAGCTCAATTTAGACGAGTTTTGCAGGTCTTAGCTTTCGAATGAGGCGTTACACTGGCCTGGCTGTAACCTTTCAGATTTGGGTCAAGCTGAACTGGAGAAGATGCGCTCAGTTAAGGCGGGGATTAAGAGGTTCAAACATAACAACATCCACTTTGGCTTCACATGTTGTGCCTTTACCATGAGCGGTCCGACGGGACAGGCCTACAGTGCACACGCTCACACTCGGGGGGAAGAGACAGGTATCACACGTTCATCGCTCTGTTTGTTTTTGTACTTCATTAGCATTTGAACCAAACGAGAGAGTCGGCTGGTCAGCCCCTCCCCTCAGCGTTACCATGGAGACATGTTACTCACACCACACCATGTGACTAAATAATGTGAAAAAAGCTTATAGGATTGTGTAGACCTTACAATCATTAGATCATAACATGTAAATTCTTATTTAGGCATAGAATATTTCTGCAAAAGTATTTAATTGAATCTAAGATCTAATTGAATCTAATCTAATTGTTTTAAATATAGCCTATTTTCCACAGGTTTGTCCTCACTTTTGAGCTCAAGTGTCTGACTTTTCACTGGTCTCTCTACGTCTGGTACTCTTTTCAACAATTTGTCCTCAATGGAAAACAGAATCATTTATGGAATATCAAATATTCTCCGAACAAGTTTCCTTCATCAGGCACAAGGCATGAAACATTGTATTACACGCACACCAGGCAAAGAAACGTTGTTCCTTGGGCCGATACACCGATGAAAAAAATCCCCCTATTTTTCACAACCCAATGTTGGCAAGTATGATACTGTATGCAATACTGAATAAGACAGGGATAATTATGGAATAGCATAATCTAGTTGTAATTCAGAGGTTGGCACAAAGATGTAATGATTATATATATGTATATGTATATGCTCAAGTTAAAGATGGTGGAATGCAGCAATCCTCAAAGTGAGCTACTAATTGCTTAAGCTCGTATAAATTTCCGCTCTGCTGTATTCTCTTGTTATGCTACTGCTAATTAGTCTCGGCTTTGACAAGGCTGCAATTAGTGGTTTCAATGCATGGAGACATTGTGAGCCTGGAGTGTCGGACCCAGCACTGTCATCATGTAAACAGCTAGAAAGTAAATGCCCTTGGAGTGTATGTTTTCCACCCACCGCCAGTGTCAGGGGAGACTGTAATTGAAAACCTATTCCCTGTCGGTGGCGGAAACGCTATTTGAGCCACAGAAGACGGCATAGGGGAAGTTACATTACGTACTGTATTTCTTGGATTTGAAAAATATCCCCTTAAGAAAGAATTGGGGACATTTGGGTTGCACGACTTGGTTCTACTGTATCATGCTGTTTATGTATATTCAACATGGATGACTCACGCGATTTCTAGCTTCTGTCACCTGCCTTCAGTTTGCTGTAATTGTCTTTGAACCAATCTCTTCTCAACCCAATACTGTAGCGTAAATGCACTCTCTCTCCTGTCTTTTACCTTATACTGCAACAGTTCTGCCCCATTTGTAGCAGAACCTCTTCCCCTCTTCGTCCCCAACACCAGTTTACTTCCGTTATTAAATTGCCCACTGCCTGTCACTCATGAGTCTACCCAGAATTATGTAACCAACCAAGAAGTAGAGGCAGAAGTAGAATTAATTGGGAAACAGTACTAGTCTCGTACATTTCCCCCTGACATCCCTATTATCCCTTGATGAGGGGCACATATACAAATATTCTTAAAGAGGGAGTATTATGCTTTTTCAATCACAAAGCACCAGTCTATAGCATACTACAATGATGACGTAACCTTCTGTTGCTCTGTATATGCAGTAAATTAAAATAACTGCCTTGAATAAAATTGCTCTCTCAAAATGGCTGTACTGAACGTCTTGAAATAGGCCTCTGTCTCTTTAAGAAGCTTTCCGACACGCCCCCTTCAGCACACTGCTGTGGCATCTAAACAACACTACTGTGCAGGGAGGGGGCTCTGCTGAGCTGAGGAGCAGTGGTTGGTGGCTTGGCTGGTGACGAAAGGTCCAGAGGCGTCTCCAGGAGGTGGGGGCGTTCCTAGGAGGACTGAGGCATAGCTACACCTAAAATGGCTGTTTTTTTACTGATTACTCAAAAATATGTGAATGAGCCAAGGCAACACTCCAGGCATGTGTTTAATGAGGGAATGACATAATAACATGATATAAAGCTTGAAAAGTCGATTTTACATAATACCCCCCTTTAATATAACCGCCACCTTAACCGAACACAGTTATTATCCAGGTGTCCGGGCATTTCCCAAATCTAAAAGCTTCTTGAAAAAGCGGCCAAATAGCGTCAAAACGAGATGCAAATGAAGATGAAAAAGCGACAAAAAAGTGTCAAAAAATGCAAAATACAAAATGCAACGACAAAAGTGGCGACAATGCGGCAACAGCAAAAACTTTTGTAGGTCTTAGCTTTCAAATGAGTCATCGACTGGAGAAAATACGCTCCATTAAAGTGGGGATTAAGGGGTTTAAAAAAAAAACTGTCCAGATTGAATATCTCTATACTTTGCATTTTGAACATTGTGTCACATGCAGAACACTTTTAAAGAAAATATAATTAAAAGGTTTTAAGGTTTATAATAAAATAAAGCCAAAATGCACAACCAGTTATCGTGGCAGCTGTAATTATTCAGATTTCATTGTATAGCACCCATGATGGTCAAATTGGAGGGAACACCCAGTTTCTTGTATAAAGTCAAAAATAGCGATATAAAGTGAGAGTGCCGCTGATGAAAACTCATTATGTGCTATATATAACTTGTTTGTGGACGTTGTGGTCGGGCTGGAAACACAATGGCGTATTAGGCAGCTGCACGGGCCACAGCTGCAGACAGGAGGCCTTTTTCATGACTGGTCCGTGCATTGTTCCGGACACTTCGGCACTTGACTTGAGGCTGGAAGTTTTGCCCCTAGGCAGGGTGTGGACTCTGCCCAGTCATCCTGACACACCCAAAGAGCTTAAACAGTTTGGGGGGTGCAGGGCTGAGAGGGGGACAGGTCATCACTCACAAGACAGTTATCCCATTGAAACTATACAAACCACCAGCGGACACCTGTGGGTCAGACTATCCCTTAAATGGACAGATCAAAGACAGCCGTTGTGTATAGTTTTTGATAGACGCTCCCAAAGTTGGATTGGATGAGAGACTCCCTGTTGGTGCTTTGTAATTCTTTAAACCCTGTGGTTGTGTAAGTAATGAGTATATTTAGGAATGCAATATGTTTTCAAGATATTATAGAATAACTGATTCTAGCACAGACCTTATTCCTAAACCTCAAGTCTAAGATTTATTCTGAGGAGATGAGTGCATTTCCTTCTGACTTATGACCTACAGTATGTCTCATTTCTCGTACTGTGAATAATACTGATCTCCTACATGTGGACAAGTCTATAACTTACTAAAACAGTAGAAGCATAGTTGTAATTGTACTTACTGTCCTCTGTCTGAACGTTTGTGTTTGTGTAGGCTCTCAGTCGTACCAGAGATTTCCACTGTAGAGAAGCCCAACCTGCTACTTGCAATTTCAGTGTTTGTGGTGAAAGGCGAAACATCCACTACTCTAAACAACCCAGTACAGATGAATGACCTGAATAACTCTTCTCTAGTCTGAAAGTCATTATTTGATCATTCCTCATCAGAGTGACCCTTGATCATTTTAGGGATTGTTTTATTATGCTTGTAGGACTGTGTCGCCTTAGGACTTCGTCTCCTCACAATGTAGATTGTTAGTTTATGTTTTTAGACGAAGCTCCTTTACAAGGAAGTTTTCCATGACTTCAAACCATTGTTAGTGAAAAGAAAAACATTTGCACTGGAAGAAAAAATGGTTTAGAGATACCCAAGATGTTTTAAAATGCAGTCACACAAAACACCAGCAGATGATGCAAACCTGCCCCTGCAGGTGAAAATGAAAAGAGCCCAAAATTACACTTTGAATTTGAATTGATTGCTAATGGTCAATTTACTAATCTGTGCAAGGAAAAGCAGTTGCACACAATCAGAACAGAAGGAATTTTATGGATTTCTTCTGTAACAGCCTGCTCACTGGCCTCTCTAAATGAGCTGTTAGACAGCTGCAGTATATCCAAAATGCTGCTGCTCGAGTCCTGACTAGAATGCGACCATATTAGTCCAGTGCTCTGGTCTCGGCCCTGGCTTCCTGTGGATAAGAGAATGGACTTTAAATTAGCTCTGCTTGTGTACAAGTCACTACATGGTCGGGCAGCTGACATGCTATAGCCATATAAACCGCTCAGCTCTGAGAACCTCAGGGAGGAGTCTCCTGGCGGTTCCTAAAGTCACGACTAAACATGGTGAGGCTGCGTTTCAGTTTCATGCAGCAAAGGTCTGGAACAGTCTCCGGGACGACGTGAGACAGCCTCAACTCTGACTATCTTTAAGTCCAGGCTGAATGCAGGTTATTTACTGCTGCCTATAGCAATTGAACGTATTTTAACAAATAATAATATAATATATATTATGTACACATATGTGACCCGCCGTGGGAACCAGGGACACATGTCGGCAGCCTGACTTTCGAGAAAAACGCAAGAGAAGGTTTTTTTTTGAAATGGGTGATTTTCACTTTTTGCAGAATCGTTCAGTTGAAGTCACGAAGAAGCCTCGCCATGTTTAAGCTAGCAGTATTGGTATATTTAAAAGCGTAAACTTTTAGTTGTGTCCCTGGTTTCCGTGATGGGTCACATATGTGTATATTTTTCTTAGGTAATTGTATCAATTGATTTGTTTTTATTGTATTTTCATTATATATATTTTTTGGGTTGTACCAAAGTCGTCTTTGACATGAAATGTGCTGTATAATTAAACTTGCCTTGTCTTCTCCATAAAAAGGGGAAAAGCAGCAACTGAACTTTATGAATGAAATAGAAAATAAAGTTAGGATTTTATGATTATTTGTTTTATTTTTTTGCATAAAAATGAAAGCTTGGCTAGAGTGAGACCCATGTTAAGTGACAATGCAGAATTGTCTCCTCTAGTAGCGTGCTGTTTTATTCCCCAGTCTTCTTGCGGCAAGGGAGTTATTTAGCCAACATTTGGGGAAAGAAAGGGATTTACCCACGAAGGACCAAGGCTATAGTCAACAAACAGGGATCATTCTCGACAACCAGATGCTTTCCATTCAAAGCTGCAAATGTGAACCATACCTGGTGCTCATTTTGTAGTGGTTTCCTGGAAATAAACTCAACGTGTGGAACAATAATAACAGTCGAGGGATATCTCGGTCAGAGAGATGTCTTAAACAGAAAAAAAACATGAAGTTTGTCCAGGCTTATTAAACAGTCGCGCATCACCCCTGAAAGCCATTTACAAGACTCCTTTGGTCATGTCACGCCACATAAACAAGTATAACATTTGTTTTCTGCTAACTCTGCTGTCTAGAATGGCAAGGCTTGTAGCTCGCACTGCTTTAGCCCTTAAGCCTGTTCCAGATGGGGCGTCTGACTGAAACATTGCTTTGGAAAAGTTAAAAATAGCCCGCAAAGTAACACTTCATCTATCATCCGCGGCCCTGTGGCAACCAGCTGAAAGAGAGCAAACCACGTCACTTCGTCTCAACAGCCGAGGAGACGCTGGATAACATTTGACAGTTAGAGGTTCTTAAGAAAAACAGTTAATTCAGACCATCCTTCTTTTGCAAAACGTCACATTGGAGCATGCAATATAGAGAAGCGTGTTCCCAGCACATTGCCTCCCAATTCATTAAATCCATGCATGGATTGTTTCACTTTGCTCCAACACTGTGGGCTTGCAGAGTAAACCACCACTGCCAAAATGTTTTTTATTTAAGTAACTGCTAAAATACATGATATTCTGACAGGGAAGCAGTGATGTGGACCGTTTTATTGCCTTGATTACTAAGAACATTTGTACTTTAAGATACATACTTCAAAGTAATTACCCAAGTGGTAAAAACTAAAGTGATCCAAGCAAGCCAAGTGACAATGAGTCATTTCCTAATGACGTGCTACCAAGGTCATATCAAGATTCAAGACAGCAAAGAGAATAGACATTTTTCCACTGCATTTAGCTCATGACCCATTACAAAGCTTCTGCAGATGACGTTAGAGTCAACATAAACTACAAGTGAAATTGAACTGTCTCATGCAGTTGGCTTATGCCTCAGTGGTCAGTGTTCTTTCCGCGCAGCAGGAGGGCTCCGGGTTCAATTCCAGGGCCTGTGTCTTTGTCTTATTCCCTCCCTGTTTCTGCGTTTGTTTCCCTTAGGTGCTTTATTTCCCCCCATCTACCCACAACATGTGCAATGGGGTAATCCTCCAGCTCGGTTATTCTGAACGTAATCCAAGCTCACGATCTGGAGATGAGTCCGTACTGCCCCTGACATCGCAGCATTGAAGGATCGGTCAAATGCAGAGTTCCATATAACAACGTTTATTAAAAAAAGGTACAGGTTGTCCATCCATCCATCCATCCATCCATCCATTTTCTTCCACTTGTCCGTTGCCGGGTCGTGGGGGCAGCTGTTTGAGCTGTCCAAATCATATTGGACCAGCCCCTATGGCTCCTCCTGCAGGTGGTGGGTCCACAGAAGGACGGCCTCATGGTTCTAACCGGGCCTGTTGGTCTCTCATAAGGGGCTTCTGAACCGCTCTTTGTCTGACCCGTCACCTAGGACCTGTTTGTCATGGGAGACCAGGGCCACGAAGCCCCCGACCACATAGCCCATTCGGGTGCTCAAACCCCTCCACCACATTGAGGTGGCGGTTCAAGGAGGGGAGTACAGGTTGTATCAAATATAAATATATTTTTTGTGAATTTGCTCTCACTGACTAAAGCAGAACTACATTGTGTCTTTCAAAGCAGATCTGCTCAATCTCAGGCAGAACGGTTAAACACACCTAGAGCATTAACAGTCAGAAATTCCTATCATGTTGTGACACATTGTTAGTACATGGCTGGTTGGGTGAACATGCAAAGTAACCGTTGCAGGTGTGTGTTCGTTTGAACATGTTATCTATCTGAGTGGAGGGAATAGCCCCGAGAAACGTGGAGAGGGGAAGAGGAAGTGTGAGGCAAAAAGTGAGAGTCTCTTGGCCCCAGATGGTTTTTGTTTGGAATTCCAGGGTCGTGATCTCACGCCGCACGCTCTTTTCTATCTCTCAGATCCTGTAGGCTATGAATTAATCAAACGAAACACGAGCGGCGATAGTGTATGAACGCTCCTATCCTATTACACAGAGCTGCCCCCGTCAACACGCATCACACTTGCACAGGCGCTGTGATTATACATGCAGCCGGCACTGTCTTCAGGAGGAGGGCCAGGGGAAGTCGTTTATACACATTACCGCGAGCTTGAAACAGCCCACCGTGTTGTGCAGACGACATACAATACCCACCATCCATACTTATGTGGGATTCGAGTGTGGTGCAATCCGATGTAATGAAGCGTGTACACAGTTGGTGCTGTAAAACTAGCTGTAAAAATTTACTATAGATGGTGTCATATTCACCAACTGTCGTTTACTGTTATTGGAGAGTGCCAGACTTGATGAGAGTTTGTGTGTATCATTTTAAACTTTTTTATTTTATTTTTTTGTGCATGTACTGAATCACTGCTCAGGGAAATTTAGCTGCAGTTATTCTATGCACTTTATGGAAGTTCAGTCATTATTAATGAATGTTTGGTGGATGGTGAATGTCCCTGAAGTGCCCTAACAGTATATGATAGTGGACCTATTGCTAGACTTCCTCTTCAGTCTACTGTTTACTTTAGTGTTAACCAAGGGGGATATCCTGTCTCTCTTCTCTGTCTTCTGTGTGAAGCAGCCAATCGAGGTGCAGTAAGGATGTCAGGGGCCAGCCCTCTGATAGATAACGCTCCTAAAAAAGCTCTTTGTTTGCACAAGGCAGCGGCAAAGAAAGTCTTTGAAGGGATGAAGTGTACCCCGCACTGCGCCTCACACCTCCATTATCTGCTGCTCTGTGGGCCTGAAGCATTTAGCTGCCGTCAGTCAGCTCCGCTCAGAGCAGGACCTGTCTGAGAGCAACGAGCCACTGAGGGCCCATTACTTTCTCTGCTGTCAGGAAGGAGTTAACCCCGATGGGGGAGGCCAAACATTAGGCTCAATGGTAACTGAGTATGTAATTAATGCTGCAATGTGTCCAGTCCCCAGGACTTTCTCAACCTCGGGACCCTTTCTCAGAGTCTGTAGGAGAGAAGGGGGTCAGCCGCGGGAGAGGGGGCATCCGGGCCCCTCTTATGCCACTGCATCTGTCCTGTCAGGGGATAGAGTCTCCACAGCGCCTCAGGCCAATGACCCTTGTCCAGCCAGTTATGGGAGACAACAGATTGGTCGCTGATGACGGATGTAGAGGGCGTTTCATAGTCCCATGATTTATAATGACTTCTTTCCTCAAACACTTGATGTTTGAGAGAAACAGAGTTTAATGGATTGACCACAGCAGAACTGACTCTGGATAATTGTTACTCACTGTTGCTTATGGAACAATTTGCCACTTTCTGCTGTTGTATTACTCCTGCCCGCACTTAATGAGCACCCTTTAAAAAGTTATTTAAGGAACAAGCCTCATATTGAGTTTGTACAAAATGTCTTAAAATGTTTGGCAAAATGCTGCTGGTTTCAAATCATTTTTTCTGTATCTTTCGTAGTCACATCTGGCCTGGTCATTATTACAGCGATAGTTACCGTGAGAGCTGGCTGCTTTAGTCGTAAAGGTTTTATCCTATTATGGTTTAGGGAAAGAATATCCTATTTAGGGCAGTTATATAAAGTCAAACGGCGGCTATGAAGTGTCTGCTGATATTTGGTGGGCAGTTTGACTCTGCTGGGATACTTACCAGCGCAAATTCTGGTCTGGACATCTTATTGATTAATGCCTACACTTGAGATCACTCTTATCATGCCTCATATTTGGGTTGGATCAAGCACAGATTCCTGAACTTTTTCCATTTCTTTCCCAAAACCAACACTCGCAGTCAAGATAGTTATGTCTGTCCATAACTTTGCCGTCTTGAGGACCGTGAGAGCAGCTAGGCCCAACATAAATAAATAAATACAGAATGGACATCATCGCACAGCAACTTCATCTGGGAAATGTTTTTGATATTTCTTGTTTGTTTCCAAACCCTTGATTTAGATCATTTTTTGCCAGTAAACAATAGTGCAATGGTTGCTGGGGTCAGACTACTAGGAAATAAACAAATAACACGCTTTAGCAGACTTGATCCGGAGCGGAAACTGGCATCGGTAAACATGGTTTTCAGAGAAGAAGTCAAGCGGCCTCCCATCGTCGCTCTCCCCATAGGAACCTCAATGTCCAAGAGCCATGTATAAGTCAATGGTGGTGAGAGCTGCTCCACCACATGTGAGCATTCCTGAGGCAGCACGGCCCAGCCACAAACTCATATTTATCGAGTGTGGTTAGAACACCACAGAGAAATCCACATAGCTCAGGGAACACACACACTTACTGCAACAAGTCGGGAATATAGACACCATCAGCAATATCGTCAATGACAGTAATCCAACTGAGTCTCTGGAGAAGAGTGTCACGATTAGGGCACCTCTCGTAAACGTATTCTTATTAAATGAAAACATTGTGAATGGAGATGGTTAAGTGGGGTTGGAAATGAACTGAAAAGGCACTCTCCTGGTAGGTGAGTCATGCGAGTAAAGTTAAATAAAACAGAAACACCTAGTCACAAGACAGGATTTTTCCGATGCTAATGCAAGGTTAGTCGAGGATGGTCATTCTGCGTAAAATCTATGACCAATTAATACACAATCAATTCGTGATTGTGTATTGTGTATTGTGTATTGTGCAGTGAAAGGGAAAACCTGAAAGGCAGGGAGAAAGTGGACAATGGCAATCCTCCCCGTGAAAATAAGATTCATAAGACTTGGACGCAGTTACATCAGTGGTTCCCAAAGTGGATGTCGGGACCCCCTGGTGGGTCACAGGACACTGAAGTGGGGGTTGCAAGATGATTTTGAGACAATATTATAAACATGTCTAATATTGAATTTAATTTATTCTTGATTAAAACAGCATATTTTAGTGATATTAAGCCAAATATCAAAATACAGTATCCAAACTAACATCATTAAACCAAATTTAAAATGTTTTGCACCTTAAATTTTTCATGCTAATTACATTTTACAGAAGGAGGTTTTTATTGATTGAGTGATTTTGGGGGTCATGGCCTGAATAGTTTGGGAACCTCTCAGTTACGTCAGTGACATGACATGGCAATAGCATTACTCAATATGCATTTTATGTAGTGATGCCATTTGATACAATAGAAATGTAAAATTGGTTCAGTCCTTGTTACTTGACCCAGATTAGACAACGTTTTGTGTACTGTAGCCTATTCAACAATGAATTGTTGTTGCAGTTGAAGCAGAACTAAGTAACTCATGCCCCTAGAGGCCATAAGCGCCACTGCAGGTGTCGTAGCATGTTGCGTTTTTTACTCATTAATTGAGAGTAAATACTACGCTTACAGGCAAGACAAAGGGACAGAGGGATATTGTACATTTTGCCACAACTCAATTACACAATGGAGATCATTTTTGTCACTGAAACTAAGCTGTAAATACTGCTAAAGTGGCGCTAGCCCACAGTTAGCTATGCCCGTTAGCCCGTTAGCTTCTTCTTCGTGATTCCATTAGTGTGTATTGCGCCTTCAGGTCGGAGCAGGGAAAGTTGCAATTGTGGTTTTCTGGCCAGAGACACCGGGGGAGATGAAAGACCCCCCAATTATCCCATTAACACTTGTATTACCCCCACAAGGACTATGAAAAGGATTTATTAAGGTAAACAAGTCACTTAGTAGTGCTTTAAAGCCATCCCATATCATGTACAGTATTGCTAGACTATATAACAAGAGCAACATTCAGGAATTCTGGATCAATTCTGATAAAACAAATATGTCAGTACTACATACTGTATGCTCCTAATGATCGGCCTTATTTACTTTAAGCCGTACTTAAACTTCACGTTTTGGCTGGAGCATCTATTTAGAGACAAGCTGGTATCGTCCCGCTCCCAATAAAAGCACCCGCTATTAAGTTTATGTCTGTGTTTTATCCTGTTTCTGAGTAGCTGAGCCGCATTCCGTTAAATATTAGTCTCAGTGCGGTTTTAAAGTTATCTCTGAAGTGACTTAAAAATAAAGAAACAGCCAATAGCACTTTTTTTTTTTTTTACTGTGATAAAAGCATGACACAATCTGCCACACATCAAGGCCATAGCTCTAAGGGTGATCTACCAGACTGCTGTACCTGCAATTACCGCTCCTCTGAGTCTTTTGTAGTTTCATTAACCTGTAATTAATGAAGTTTACTCACACAACACCAACAACAGGTCCCCCGTATTTACAATCATGTTTGTTGTAGTTGGCCTAACAAGATGTATACCTCCTCTGACACACACACTCAAAGCCTATTAGCAGGCAGTAAGAAGTGTGGGGAGTCCTTTCCTTTCGGGATCCTTTGATTGTGGACTGTCTTAGTAGTTTTAGTGGTGCGCGGCTATTATCATCCACCAAAGGTAACGTGCAACGGCGCTTTTATGTCTTCCCTGAACTTTGGACCCAGCTGCATGTGTTTAAAAATGTTATAATGTAACAGAGGTTCAAAAGATTTCACTACCTTGCATTTAGCTCTCCCGCTGACACTGCTGGGCCACTTTAATATGCTCCTACACCGGGTCTGGTTCTCATCAAGGCCATATGAGGGGAGCAAGGAGGGGAGGGGGGGGGGGGGGGTGCGGAGGTAAGTGGGTTGGTTTTGGGACAGTGGGTTGGCCTATCCCGGTGTGTGATAAAACCTCATGCATTAGCCACAGTGGTGCTGAGGCCTGACAGATACAAGTGGCTGCAGGGCTGATTAGGAGACGCAGACAGAGGGACTAAAACATGACTGACATTGAGTTATGAGAATGACTCAAATGTGTTTTGACGACAGTTAGAAGCATACTTTAGCGCTGCGTAGATACAATCAAATCTGGTCCAAGGGGTTGGTTCTGATTTTGATAAGCTTGTCAAAATGACTTTTAAAAAAAAGAAAAAAACACATTTATTCTGTGGATTGCATGGGCTGGTATAAGCTTTTGTCACGATACAATACCTATTATGATAGGTACGGGCTGATACGGTTAATATTGCGACACAAAAGTTTTGTAATGAAGTAATTCATTTAAAAAGAAAACATAACTGGCATTGAAAAGGGTCTTTTTGCTTTATATCAATTGATATTTAAACTGGTTTTAATGATAATGATACCAGCACCAGGGAAGGATATAGATCTTGGCAGAGATCTAAGCTGAGTCCCTATAAGAGGAACGTGCACGTAATGTTGAAATAACTCATTAAACAATAAATTATGTAGTAATTGCCAGAAAATCCTGGTCAAAAATTACTTTGCCAGAGCAAGTGTGGGCACATCTGTTTCCCCATCCCATGTGTAACAATTGCCTCAGAATATGGCACTTTTAACTAAACCAGAATATTAAGGACATGCCCACAGCCCACTGCCCCACACCAGCACTAATCCTGGCATGAGTGCAGAGTATTTTCCTAGGCCATGGCGTCACTTTCCCCTGGCCTCTCCGGAGTGCGGTGGGACACCGTAAAACTTTACTGAGGGGAGTATGGAGCGACAAGGGAGTGTCTCACCTCCATTAAAGCCCATGCCAGGGCGCTGTGGCATTCAAACCCACATAAATAAATAATCTACACTTTACATGGAGTTCCCCCCTGGTGTGGAGGAGAACAGCAAGAGGTACATTAACGAAGGGAGGGGGGCTCTAATGTCGCACCAATTGGCCTCTGAAAAAAAACTTTACAGTAACCACTAATACTTGCTGGCCCTATAGTTGCAATGAACGCCAGCCAAGCCTTTGCTCCGCAGGACAAGCAGGCCACCCCTTAGTCATTGTAAGAGGGGTGTTTTTCTTACTCTTGTTTTACAGGCAGAGGGGTTAAGTCACCAGCATCAGGAGGCCCACACCGCAATAGAGGGAGGTCAGAGAAGGAGCACGTCTGTTCGAATAGGAATGGCTCTGTGGTGAATGGTAATAAAGGGAGTGGCGGTTGGAGGGCAGCGTGCGCACTGTACATTTCACTCAGGTGTGACATTAGGAGCTAATATCCAACTCCTGGCACAGTTTTTTGGGCCAGTGTGCCAGAAAGAAATGTATGCACCGCTGGGGTATTAACGGCCGGTTGGTTTTGGGATTACAAAGTGCAAGGGGGAATTAGAAGCGAGTGGAGTGAGGTTATTGATGTTATGCTAAGGCACTTGTTTTAAAGCTATGTTCAACGTAGGCTGTGCAATAATGGAATCGTATCTGAATGCACACTCAATTTAAATGAGTACATGGTGCTTTTGTTTGACAGGTTTACAGCTAATTATGTGGCAGTAATAGCTCATTGAGTTTGGGTTTTATGTTGCTAATTAAATGGTGCTAAAGTGCTAAAGGCCATATTCATTTATCAATTAATATACAGGTGAAACTCGGAAAATTAGAATATCGTTAAAAAGTGCATTCATTTCTGTAAATCAACTTAAACTGTGAAACTAATATATGATCGACTCATTACATGCAAAGTGAGATATGTATAGCCTTTATTTGTTCTAATTTTGATGATTATGGCTCAGCCCAAATTCAAAATCTCATAAAATTACAATATTTTGAATAAAGGCTCGACGTAATGAGTCTACAGTATATCTCACATTTTTAAGTTGAATTACAGAAATAAATGAACTTTGAAACAATATAGCACCTGTAACAGGGAATCATTTTCTTTTAATGAATGATTTAAAGTTTATCAACAACAAAAATACATATTGTACAACATAAGATTTTGTCTGTTTTCTCTGTTTAGCAACATATGACATCTCAAGTCATTAGTTTATTGGTTTGGCAAAGGTTACCCACAATGCACTGTCATTTTGGAAAAAAAGCGTTAACTGTTACTTGCCACCTGATAGGGGTTAGGTTTAGGTTTATGGTCAAGGGTTATGGTTAGGGATTGCGAGTGTGATGTTGTGTCTCACAGATCTTACACATACTTCAAGTATAAAAACTTAGACTCAAAGTAGGAATCACACTGGCATATAGGATGTGCACTGTGATATTTGAGTACGCAATATTGGAGGAAATAAGTCTAACCTAGCCTGGCCTTAGCCATCCGTAAACTCCGGTCAATTATCTTTTCCCTACATGTACGTCTGGGTCTGATCTCAGTGGCCGCGTTACATCGGTTGAATTTCAACCTACCATTCAGCGAGCGGGGATGTTGTAGGTGACATCAAGCGTTTGATAGCTTGCTTCACTCACTCGGGTGCATTACATACTTCACGACCAAAGGCTAGCGATTGGGTAAAATCAGATCCAATCTTTTCAAAGTTTCCAGACCCTCTGTACAAATGGGTACGAGGTATGGTAAGACCAGGCTAAGTCTAACCCTAAGATAGCAGTTAACAGGTTATAATCATAGATCAATTCATGGACATTATAGGCCGACATAACCATGTTGTAGATTGCGCTGAACATATCGACTGCCCTCAGTATTTTGCTCTTTCTATGACAGGCCAATGCACTATTAGGTAGACCACATAGAGTTGGACTTTGTTAATAAAACAACTGGACTTAAAAGGTGAAAGTTACCCTCAGAGCGGAGAGACAGTGAGTTGTCCTGATGTAATGCACACTGTGGGTCCAGCTTGCACTGCAGGGGGAGGATTTAGGGGGATTTCGGACAGACTGCTGGCTGCAGCGTCCCTCTGATATCTGTGGTATGGGACAGAGTTGGCAAGGTTTGACTGAGAGGATCCAGGCTTTACCTAAAAAGACCAACAAAGTCAAATACATTTTCCCATAAGAGTCACCAATCTTTTACTCAGTGACGCAACGGGACGCGAGCTGTGAGTATTGTTTACCCAGGTGTGCGTTGGAGCCTGCCAGCTGCTGAGAAAAAGAAAATATTGAAAACACGCTGAGGCTTATGCATAGATTTGAACAAGGAGAACATGTTTGTTATAACAATGGATTGCTTTATGATTTTCTGAAAGCAGATGAGCCCGGAGTTATTAGATAACTATCACAGACCTGAATTCCCTCCATCTCTGTAATAGTGAATTGTGATGATTTAGAGTTTTACAGATGGAAGGCATTAAGCACAGACTATGGCTGCGGGAATTTGAGAGACAATAAATATAACAATATTTTTTTACATTTATTGTTGTATTTGCTGAAACCTTTGAAAAACATTTTGGCATCACATGGTTCTGTACTAGAGATCTTCTTCAATTCAATCTCCACTCCCAAACAATAAGTCGTAACTGCCACAGGCTGTTAAAAAGAGTTGTTTTCAGCCTGGATTTGAACATTGTCAGAGTTGAGGCCTGTCTCACATCCTCATGAAGACTGTTCCAGATTTTAGCTGCATGAAACTGAAACGCAGCCTCACCGTGTTTATTATTGACTCTGGGAACCACCAGGAGACCCCTCCCTGAAGTTCTCAGGGCCCGAGATGGTTCATATGGCTCTAACATGTCAGAGATGTACTTTGGTGCTAACCATGAAAGACTTGTACACAAGCAGAGCTGTTTTAAATTCTATTCTCTGAGTGACAGGAAGCCAGTGCGGAGACCGGAGCACTGGACTAATATGGTCGTATTTCCTGGTTCTTGTCAGGACTCGAGCAGCAGCGTTCTGGATGTACTGCAGCTGTCTAACAGCTCGTTTGGAAAGGCCAGTGAGCAGCCGTTACAGTAGTCTAACCTGCTGGAGACAAATGCATGGACGAGTCTCTGTCTGGTTTTGACACTATTCTCTGATGTTAGCAATGTTTTTCCGATGGTAAAAAGCTGATGATGTTATTGCTTTGATGTGGCTGTTTAAGTTCAGGTCTGAATCCATGATTACTCCTATAGCTTCTCTAATCAGCACTTGAACAGTGTTCAGCAGTGCTAGCATAATTGCACAAGGGTTTTTTTAATCATCAATTACCCTATAACACGATTAGCTAACACATTAGAACACTGGAGCGATGGTTGCTCGACATGCGCCTCTGCACATCTATGTAGGTATTGCATAAAAAAAATCACCTGTTTCCTGCTAGAATAGGCTTTCACAACATTAACAATGTCTAGACTGTATTACTGATTGGTTTAATGTTATCCTTTCAAATATAAGGACATTTTAAGTGAACCCAAACCTTTGAACGGTAGTATATATATTTGTATTATTTAAAGTGGTCATTCAGGCGACATGATTGCATTGTTAGCTTATTATTATCATTATCATTATTATTTCCCCCGCTACCTTTTTGGTCGACACAGGGCTGATACAGTTTACTCCTTAACTAGAAGAGTGTTGAGTATCTGCACATTGCAAGATTTGACTGGAACTAGTAACTATACTTTGTTTTTCTGATAGTATGAACATTGACAAGAGTTATTGCAGTATGGTCATTTTACTTTACTGTAAAAGTTAACAGTACTATGTAGATTCATATTTCCAAATGTTCTCTCTGCATGAGAGCGGTGTTGCAACAGCTCTTGGCGGCGGAACCTCATCCAACCCTCACTTTTTCATCTGAATGTTTTAAAGTATCAACTCAATATCATAATGCCAGAAAAAGTAAACCCTCTTGTAAGTCTATATGAACGTGTGCACAGACAGACCAAATCAATCGCTCCAGTTCAGAGGGGTTTTTCCAGCTTCGGCCACTGCTCCCAATTACATTAGGCCTTGCAGTCATTGTCTATTTTCTTCTGCTTTCATTCCTTTGCCGACTTTTCATATGGTTGTAGTTTGCATCGATTCATATGCGGTCCAAGTTGTTCTCAGAAGGTTAATCTCAACGCAATTACAACAGAAAGGTATGTCCCGGACAATCCCATCCCTGCCCCTTGGCCATACAGTAAAGAACAGCTATAATGTTAGACGTCTTCACCCACAAGTCACAGCTTAAGCTCTATTTAAACAATGTCTAGGAGAGTCGTAAAGCAAAACATTGTCCGGACATCGCCAATGTAAACAAAAATGTTGAAATAATAGCATAATGGTTGGCAGTCGTCTAGCATCTTTATGCGTGGAGGAAACCATTGCAGTGCTCAACAACGTTGCCAAAGGAATTCCAATGCAAAACAGTGCCACATGCGCTTATCATACATTTTGCGGATTCTGACTGAGTGTGGGGTCCAAATTGGTTTCCCCTGCTTTTAGTGAGATCCCAGCATGCATTTGTACAGTGAACATGCTGTTAATAGCAGCAACAGGGCCCATTTGTTTCTAGTTCATTATGAAAATGTGACAGAGTGATATTGCACAGTGGCAGAGTGGTTAACGCTCTCTAGGAGGTTAAAATTTCAATCCTTTGTCTGTATTTGACAATGGTAGTGTCCAGAGTCTCAGTCCGTGCCAGGTCCAAATTAAGCAGGGCTGGATAATATGATATTGATTGATCTTGAATTTTGATTAGATTTTATTATTTCATATTCAAAAGTAAATACAGATAACTGATTCCTCGAGTTTCATTTAACACACAAAAATAAAAAAAAATCTACCATTGTCTTTAAAATAATTTTTTTCTGCCAAAACAATGGCTGATAACCTGTCGATTATAACGACCCATGACAATTATTGAGATTGACCAAAGTAGAGATTGCGATTTCGATTAAATATTGATTAATTGCCTAGCACTAAGTAAGGACCATCGACATCCACAAAGTTGTGTGGGAAGTGTTCTCTCTGGACTCTGTGGAGGAGGGACAGGAGGGTGTTAGCCAAGCTCACCTCCATCATGGACAACACCTCCCACCCACCGCACGGGACTGTAGAGGAGCTGAGCAGCTCTTTCAGTGGAAGACTGAGACAACCTCAGTGCAAGAAGGAGCGTTACCACAGGGTCTTTATCCACACTGCTGTCAGACTGTACAACAAGACTCTAAAGTAACATGTGCAATAACCCCTTTGCAAAACTACAATATTCTCTGTATCAGCGTTACTTATTGACAACCTGCACTATAGGACTGTAAACTTTTCACTGCCAATGCTGACCATGATATTCTACTTTTTATAGTCTGTTTTATTTTTATTTTCTTAGTGTTTATATTTCTGCCCGTTAAGATTTTTGTCATTGTACATAAGATACCCCTTTTTTACTATTTAACTATTTGCACATGTCCTGTCTATTTTGCACACAAGTGAATTTCTCCATTGTGAGATCAATAAAGCATTATCTTATCTTATCTTATCTTATCTTATTTCCTGCTCACCTCTGTCCTTTTGTACATGTGTATTTGTTAAATTGCTCCATATGTAGTGTTGTTTTCTTTTAGCACCAAGGGTTTAAGAGTAACACAGTTTAGATTCTCTGTACGTGCTTTAAATGTGATAGAATAGAAAATAAAGCTGACCGACTGAATGCTTTTCCCCCAATTGAGCCATTACTGTATTACTGTTAAGTGGCTGAAGTTAAGTAACAGAGCACACAAATAAATGAATTTACCACATTTTAGACCCTAGTTTGACTTTTCAAAAACCTTGCACCAATTTTGTCCGTTAATGAGGACACACATGGGCTGAAGTCCAAAGCTCCATCTAATCAAAACCCTTAATGGCCATGAGTAAAAGAATAGACGGACCAAAACGCTGCGGGTAGATTGAGTTATATTCCCCTTTCAATATATTGTGCCCAATCAGAGAAATGATGAATGTTACACTCCCTGGTGCGGTGCCACGTTTTATGAATGTGACGGATTGCTTTTTGTCTCCGAGGTGGTTTTCCGCAACACTGATCCGTCTTGACATTCGAGAGGGCATTCCTCCTTTGGCAGCGACACTGGCAGATAATGACTGCCATATTACATCAACACGGTGTCATGCCAACAGCTCCAGTGATGACACATCCCATGATGCCGTGCTTCAATACGATTCCCATCAGCGGCTGTCACACGGGTCTCACCGTAACGCATGTCTTCACAGGCTGCAGCGTAAGAGAGATCATTGCACAATAGATCAGCGCTCTGAGGGATTAGCCAATAAATTCTTCCAAATTGAATTACAACCATTTCTCTGCTATCTGATTTTTTTTTTTTGTCATTCGTTACAATTTGGCTCAGCAGGCGAAATAAAGGATGTAGCCACCAATGGGGTGTAAAGCATAAACACCTATCATTGGTATAAAAATGTATTAGGAGGCATCGATTTAAGTCGTTTTTCATGAGAAATCTCAAAAAAGTTACACCAAAATGGCTTTTTAAGCAGTTTTGTACAGTTTTATGAGAATTACGGTAGTTGTTCTTTACAGATAGCAGAATTGTTTGTTAAAGCACTACTAAGTAACTTGTTTACCTTTATAAATCCTTTTTGTAGTCAATACAAGTGTTGATGGGATGATTGGGGGGTCTTTCATCTCCCACTGGTGTCTCTGGCCAGAAAACCACAATAGGTAGCGTTCACGTGACATCACAACTTTCTAAAGAGCCCATAGTTTAAAATTGAGGTGGAGGGCAACTGAAAATTCCACTGCGGTAACCATGGTAACGCTCAATATGCAGATTACTACTCTTATTTAATTGCTAATTTCTCTGTAATTCTTGAGCCAAATCACATGAAAGAAAAACTGTCACAAAGTTCAAAGTCCTCTCTTTCAGCTCATATGAACTATGGTCTAATTATTTACTCATAAAGGCTTCCAAAAGTGGAGACAATATTCAAAAACATATTTGTGATTTTGGCTGGTAGAAAGGACTTTCAGCCATAAAAAAATATATGGCGGGTTTGTGAATCAAATCACTATTAAGTGATGATCAGGGAAAACATTTGGACATTTTCATTTTGGAAATTTCTTTCAAAAACTGTTTTGCTCCCATAGAGTTGTATTGGCACCTGCCCTCCAACTGAAATAGAATCCTAAAACGTGAACGCAACCTATTGCAACTTGGCTGCCTACGGGTCGGAGCCACCAATACACACTAATGGAATCACGAAGAAGAAGCTAACAGGCTCAATATCCCTCACTCCCTTTGTCTTTTCTGTCAGCGTAGTATTTACTCTCACGGACAATTAATGAGTAAAGAATCGCAACATGCTACGACACCTGCAGTGGCACTTACGGCCTCTAGGGGCAAGAGTTACTTAGTACTGCTTTAATAATAATTTCAAGCGTTAGACACATTAAGTTGTGGAAAGTCTATTATTATTGTCAATGTGAACCGCTTCCCTGCAACCTTTAGTTCACGCTCCACTCCAGACAGACTTTTCAATATGGAGATCATGGTATTTACAGCCTTTTTGATCTGTGTTTGTCGACTATTTCGGCCTATCAACATTTAATTTCCTCTTTTGAGCCAGCCTTAAGCCCCAGGAAATCCCTCCGAACAATAAAAAGTAGTTTCAAACATTATGCGTGAAGAAAACGCTGAAAGTCATGCTGCCTATGCCGTGCACTGCATTGTATTTGGGATATGGTTGTCAGGTGTGGGTGGGCTTGGACATTTGTCAGCCAGTTTGCTTCATAAGCCACAGTCTCACCAGTTTAGAAGTCAGAGCCAGCCCGGGACGAGGCGGTGGTCCCCCCATTTCCACAAAATGAAAGCAAATTGTTGTTAATTGTGATCATCGCTTCCTCTCTTGATCCAAGGCAAGCATTTCGGAGGTGGTAGGAGATTACTCCACCAGATGTTGATGTAATGCTGTATGTTTGGCTTTACCTATCCATCTGGAAGGCATTACCGAGCTAGCACAAGGTAGGGGTGTCGTCATGGCAACACAGGCCAAGTCTAGGGCCAGGACTAAGGCCAGATCGGAGAGAGTCCAAAAGAAAACAACTGATGTCACCGTGGAGGTCTGAAGGAAGCCGGCCGGGTTAACTGTGCCCGACACGCTTCACATAAGAGCCACTGTTATCTCTCTACAGACATATATGTGCTGCCCTGTCCTTACAGCAGGGAGGCCTCAGTGCCCGTGGTTATAGGGATGGGACATACAGTAAACTTGAAATATGAAGACCCCAAAAATGACCCCAAAAGTGTTTGACAATACAACAGTTAATACCACACCAGTGAGCCTGGAGTAAAGCGATATCGATTGTGCTTTACTTAAGGTTTTCTTATGTTGATGAAGACACACATGGGACACCCACCCGTTGTCTCCCTCTTACGCTCTCAAACACACTCTCACCTTTGCATAGAATGGTCTATAGGTGCACAGACTAGGACATAGGACAGGGCCATTTCACAATCTCTATTGGGTAGTGCTCATAAATGGTGTATGTCTGCCCTGTAACGGGCACCATTATCCATCCGCATAGTAAATGACACATTTCATTTTTGTTTATATCAGATAGCATAAAAAGACTTCCGCTGCAAATGATAAATGAGCAACAAACTAACCCAATTATATAAAATAACCTGTAACCACAAGCTATGATCCATTTTGCCAGTTGGTGCTACTAACTCTGTATCAAACTGGTGATGGTCCCACACTCGCAGACTGAGCCATTTCAGAGTATTGGCCTCGTGAGTTGCTCTTCAGGCCCACCATGAGCTCATGAGCGAGAGAGAGGAAGTCATTTTACCCACATTGGGCCCATCTCCAGTCTCCTCGCCTGCCAACCCGCTGCACTGTGATTACAGGCGAAACTGATTAAAACAAAACAACTTTGGTTTAGTTCTCCTCCTTCAATGTACATGGACTGTGACCCCCACCACGCAGCGCAGACACAATGAGGCGAAACAGGATGTTACAGCAGGACCTCGGCTATTTTTTACCCTCGATAATGGCGTCCTGATGGCTAACAGGTGTCTACGGGACTCGCACACTCACCATGAATTCACATGAGATGAGTCAATGCCCTTCTTCCTTGGTTTAATCATTTAATGACTGTTATGTCTCCTGGTATTTCCTTGTCCTTGTGCTTTGGTCCCTCTCAGAAGATCCAGCCTGGCTCCGTGGAGTTAAGAGTTGATAATAAAGTGATGAGAAAGCAAGTCTCTGTGGTAGCCACATAAACAAGGCCTGACTTTTAAAGGATTTTCCCTGAGACATCGGATGCAGGTGCTGACTGAGATCAAAGACTCCAAAGTAAGACCTGCTTAGTTTGAGAACGGTAAGAGAGGTGATTTATTCGGCTTATCCCACTGTAAAATGCCCCACGGTCTGTTTGAGACCCAACCTGTAATGATACTGTGCTTTAGCTAATGGGATGGGGCATATAGTACTGTGAAGAGGGTAACCATGGGCAATGTATTGCCTATTTTAACATAAAACTAAATGCAATGTTGTTTTATGACATAAAAATAACAATTTCTTTAAGAAGTCTTGTGGCACAGATGGCTTTAATAATATGCACTGTATGTAATGCCATCCTTCATTACCTACCCCTTCCATTTAAGGCGTGGCATCTGTTATAAATTACTGTAATGTCTCAATAATAGGGGCTAACTGATCATTGTCCAAGGCTTATCCACCTTTCACCTATGTGCTATACCCCTCTCACTACTATAGAATTAATGGCGATGGTGAATTACAAGAACAATGTAACAATCAGCTGAAGTGCCAAGCCTTCACTGCCTATTGTCCAGACTCCAGCTGTGGTTGCAAGATTTATCCAAAATAACTTTAAATGTTTTTTTCGAGGAGGTCCCGACGAAGACCTGTAGAGGGACTTTGTCTCTCAGCTGGCCGGGGAACGCCTTGGGACTGCCCTGGAGGTGCTGGAGAAGAAAGTCTGGCATCATTGCTCATATGGCCTCCTTCGCAAACCCAACCCCAAATAAGCAGAGGAAGATGGATGGAATAGTCACAAATCAAGGACCTGCAATTAAATCATGATGTCATGAAACAATTCAAACAAACGAAATACCCTGCTACATACATGCACTCTCCCTACCAAATAAACCAATAAACTAAACTAAAGTAAACTGTGGGGTGTTATTACTATGTGTAAAACCCGCATAATATGTCGTTTAGACCAGTCGTCCCAATTCCCCTCCCCGCACATGCTGTAGACAGGCCGGTCCAATCCCAGGAGGCCTGGGGTTGGGAACCACTGGTTGGGACAATACAAGCATGTAATAAATGCATTAGATTCTTATGTTATTTAAGCAGTTACTATATCTTACTATATCAATGCTCTGTAAATCTTAATATTATGAGAGAAAAAGAATCCTAATATAATCACTTAGTCTTCATCTCTGTCCACAGGCCATAGGATTGGGTCAGAAGTGGAGAGCCTCCAAGTACCAAACATGCAAGTCCAGGCCAAGTAAGTGAACCTCAAAGGGGGAAGACGTGCCAGCAAACAAATTGAGCTTGCAGTGTAAAGCCTGGATATTACTATGGAAACTGGGTGTTTCAATGCACAAATCAAGCATAATCGTGCATAATAAATCGCAGTAATACAAGACCACAAAATGCATTCTACCAAACTGTAAAGACAAGTCTGCTACATGTATTAAATCATTAGTCAGTTTAGTTGCAGTGCCCATATGTCAACTCACAAAGATGAATGGACAGCTCTAAATGACGCAAAAAATGTCTTTATAATTTAGCAAGAATTAACCGAACCATATTTATGGAGGTTGTCCTGGGTCAGTCCCTGAGGAGAAGTTGGCATGTTCCAGAAGTGACTCAAAAACATGACGTACATTCATTTTAGTGATCTGTCAATACACGCTCACTTTTCCAATGAATCATTGGCCTTACCATCAGGGTGACAGTCATGAGAGGTGAGGCAAGCCAGACCGGGCACGAGCAAGAATGCAGTGATCACCAACGTAATAAAAAATGGATGTTTCATGTCTCAATCGTACCACCTTAATAGGAGTGCACGGTTCTCTACCAGGAAGTTGCAGGCTGGATTCCTGAGCTCCAATGCCGTGCACTAAGATTTTTCAGGACATCCTCCCAACAGAAAGTTAAAAAATGAGGTCAGAATCCAGTCAAAACGGTGATATTTCGTTGCTGATGATAGAAATTAACATATTCATCCCACCCATAAAAGTTTTACTTTACTTTCAGCGCAGTAATAACATTGTAATTGAATGAAAAGGGGATTTTCATTCACTCCATAGTATTAACCCTGTTCCATATTATTTCTAAGAAAATACTAGCAATGTCACATGGTAATTTGGTCTTTATCCTGGGGAATGGTCTGTCCTGTTTTCATGGAATTACCACAATTACCTGGGCTGGACAATAAAGTGCTACCATATTATTAAATAGAGGAATCAAAAATGGCATCTGCACCTTATTGTGGAGTTATCAAACAGTAAAGTAAATATGTACAGTATTCGGAATATTTTAATAAATGCCTATCGTGTTCAAATACAAGCGTAAGCATGTTATTCCCTGGCTACACTCAGAATTCCTTGAAAGCTATAGTTATCATTGCAGGCCTTTTTTTTCCTGGAGTGTTTTGAGCTGGGATTTATCCTCTTTGGTTTGTTTACTCCGAGCACTCATCGCTGCTTCTGTGAGAGCTGTTCCTGTATGAACATCTGTCAGGGCGCCCCATAAATAACATTTATTCAGCACTCAAACTGCCTTTCCACTTTAAGCACTGGTGCCAAAGATAAATGTCTTACTGAACACACGAGCCTTATTCAGAGGCAAGCTCAAACATCCACGTCGTACACAATAGAAGTACGCACCTGCGCTATGTCCACACAGCTCTGAGTCAAGGCGCTTTACACACTATGCTCACGAATCAAGTCCCTCCCCACTTCTCAAGTCAGTATCAATCTGATAATGGGGCTGGATAGTGGCCAGACTCTCCTTGCACAGCGCTTTAAGAAAAATATTTTGAAATTCATCCTTTGTCATGTAGTAAAGGTTGACAAGCTTTGTTCCTGTTTTTTCCCCCCTATAGAGACATTCCAGCTTTGTAAATGTTTGTCTTTGTTTGAATTTCATAATCTTCATATTTACATTCAATATGTTTGCTACTTCTTTTACCCTTCTATTAAAGGCAAGGCAAGTTTATTTGTAGAGCACAATTCATACACAAGGCAATTCAAAGTGCTTCACAGTTGCATACAATTACAAGAAAACAGATAACATTAAAGTCCTATACTTGATTTATTTACTAACAATGAAAGAGGGAGGACATTTTTTTAATGTTTAGTTGTCCAAACTTATTCCTTACTTTCTGACACATATAACATCCAGTTCTCCAAAGAGATAGGTTTATTAAGCACATTTCAAAGTTTTCAGGGAGGAAAGTGGTTTACTGTCACAAGAATGCAAGCAAGCCATCTCGTCCATGATCGATAAAAACATATTAATACAACAAATTATCATATATCTGCTTTTAATAATACATTTATATTGCATGCTTTACATTTCCAGAAAATCTCTAAGTACAGCAGGTGAATAATATCCGATAAAAACATGAAATACTGATGGACAAAACAGATTTGATTAATAAAAAGAAAAGAAAAAGAAATCAGGTATGAGGCCGTTAGTTGCTGCTCCTGTTTAGATTTGGCAACGATGCAATAGCGTTGTGGGAAAAAATTCATTCATCTTTCTCACCTTATTATTTACGATGATATATATTTTCTTCCTCATTGAGAACTCACACAGCACTTTACATGAATAGTTTGAGTTACCAAATTCAAGTATTCGTTTTCCTGGAGTAAACAGACGATGCTTCTCAACAAGACATACAGTAGTCCGTGGGAAGAGAGGAGTGACTACTGTATGTAAGCTCCTAAAACTGTGACTCAGGTCCATGTTTAGCCACTGAGGCTTAAGGTTTATTTCAGTCACGATTCTCAAAACTTCCCATTAAGTTTGATGTCTTATGTTTGATGAGTTCTTTATCCATATTTAATTCCCCTTTTATAGCAGCTGGGGCATCCTGGAGCCGTGATTGACCTAAATGAAATACTCAGAGAAAGTAGCTCCAAGTTCAGCAGCGCACTGTATAACGTTACCCTTCTGCACATGAAACAGATGTAATGTTTTTTTTCGGACAGGAGTTTGGACTCTCTTCAGGCCTGACCCGAGCCAAGCCCAGTATCTGTGTCCCCTGCCCTCTGCCTCGGCGTTTCACTGCATGATGCAACCCGACGTCCAGACTGTGCTGCTCCTTGTTCAGTTCGCTGAAACTTGAAGCTAATATAAGCGGATTACTGTAATCAGTTTACCAACTTTTATTTGCCAAGTACACATTTCGACGTAACTTGTTGTGACATTTCTCATGAGAATGATGATAGTTGATTTCCAGTGTTTCAGTGTGTAACAAAGCTCATCATTGTTGTTTATCCCTGCCCTGAACCAGCATGTAACTCAAGCCTTATTTGACAGGGTTGAGACATGGGTTAAGCTGCTGGGTTAACACACTCACACACACCACTGCTCCAACATTAAGCCCTTCGACTCTTCGCAAATACTACATCGCCTTGTTTTTGGATACTCATCCCTGGTGCAAAGGCAACATGTCGGTGCATAATTAAGGAAGCGTCCCTTTTCAGGAATGGCACGAGAGTACGCTGGGCAACAAAAAGCTGATAATGAAGCCTCATAGATCACTGATGCTTGTATAACACAGCACAGAGGCCCTCAATCACTGCAGCCCTCATGTACTCTTGTCATGGGTATGCATTGTGCTCGTCAAAACAAGAAGCCCAGCCCATGTATGACTTCTCCTGTGAGCTTCTTGTCGTTCTCAGTGTTTACATTCATATAACTTATCCTTTCTGTGTCCTATTTAACCCATATGGAGTCAGAGCCCTGCTAAACTCCGCTCTACCTTTCCTTTCACAGAATATGCAAACGGTCCTGCATCATCTCCCTCAGAAGATGCCTTTGAAACTGCCGGTCAAACAAGCGGTTGTGGGAGGCTGCGTTGGGGACAAACCAAGCAGAACATCCACTCATCCCAGGGGTGACCATTAGACGAGGTATGCTGACATGAAATGGGAGGGCTGGTGCTTGAGAAGAGGAGGCACGGCTCATATTTAACTCTAAAACACTGTGATAGAGAAACAAAGGCTGGGCTCTCGAGTGTAACGCTTCATAATGACTGGCTGCATGTCATCCATAGGAACTGATTTTATTTATGTTTGTGGTGTTGAGGCCTGTGATCTGCATGGGCTCTTGCTGATCCGCTTGGAAGTGAGGATTAAACAGTCAAGTGGGAGGAAGTTTCTCATTCCATTTTGTTTAATTTACCATCTACCAGACCCATATGAGCCATTTGAGATTTTTTGAGAGATAGTCATATCATGATCCTGATCTTTGGAGTTTAATGTAGGTCTATGCCCAAACAGCAGCCCGAATACTGCTGAAGTCCTTTTGAATAGTTAATGAATTCAGGTATTCTTTTATTTTACATTTTTTCTGCCAACCCAAAAATGCCATGGCCCACAGGACAACATTTGCACTCCCTGATTTCCCAGTATGCCACTGCTTAATATTGATTCAATGTCAGGACCTCTTGATCATATGCATTTAATTTCTTATTTCTTGAAGCTACACTGCATAGCTTTTCATTACGGATGTAAAATAAAAACCTAAAAAAAACATGTGCCCTTACTATGAGCAGGCTTACTATGCTTAATGTAAAATAGTGTATTTCCTTTACAGATTATTGTTTAATAACCCTTTAATAAGCTGAAATCACACTTAAAAATAATAAAAACAGTAATTTTAAGTAGATATTTTTATTAAAGAAATAATTTAGGAAAGGCTTGCGATCCACTGAAAAGGTTCAGCGACCCACTTTAGGTTCCTGACCCACCAGCTGAGAAACACTGGTCTACAGTGCATCTACTTTGCTTCACACCCCTAGAGTCTCCGGACGCCCCTCTCCCTCTTTTCTGCTGCTGTCACATAAATCCACTGTGGCTTATTTAGAAAAAAATCCACCTCTTTGTGCCAAACATCTTCTCCCACTTTCGTATTCCTCATTAAACATCCCGAGAAGAAAGCCGTGTTTTGGTGTGAGCATGGGTTGGGGGGGGGGGGGGGAGCTGTAACTGTAGCGCTTAAACAGAGGGAGGTCCCACCCACATTGTCCCAAAAAACAACCAGAAGACAAAACATAACAACACGTCATATCAGATCAGGATGGTGCTGATGTCAGATGGAACACTCCGACTACTGCTACTGTCCTGGGACAGTAGCAGCGGGGAGTCCAAGGGGGGCAGGTGATGGGGCAGGGAGAGGGAGGCGAGAGAGGAATAGCCCAGGGAGGCACGACGCTCGTCTGGCTTGTTTCCCGGCCTCCCGTGTTGGAGCATGAAAAGGAGCAGGTCGTTTACACCCCAGTGAAAAAAGCCACCATAGCCCTGCAGCACCTGGATGTTATTTGGGCTAATGGACTTTTTGGGGTTGACTCAATAGTAATCGACCTGGGGGGGCTTGTCGCTTTGTTTCAGAAAATGCAACCTTTTCTTTCAGCGCTCAACTTTCTGATGTGTGTTGAATTAGTGAAGACTGTAAACATCATACTGTGCTGGAATTCTGTACTCCAAATATGTTTTGTTTTGTTTTATGGCCGTTAACTAACTCAATGCTAACCCACCTCCTGTCCCTGTCATACATGTACTGTCTGGCAAAAAAGTTTCCATCTGTATTTAACTTAGCAAATCAGTGCCTTGCGAAAGTACTAATACACCTTGAACTTTTGCACATTTTGTCATGTTTACAACCCTAAACGTAAAGATTTTATTTTGAATTGTTTACTGAAAGTTCACACACAAGTAACAGACAACTGTGAATGAAGCAAAATGATACATGATTCTGTTATTTTTCAAAAAATAGAAAAGTGGGGCGTGCATAAGTATTCATACAGCATGTATTCATACAGTATACGGTTCCACAAAGTATTCATACAGCATGAATACTTTGTGGAACCCCCTTTTGCTGCAATAACAGCAGCAAGTCTTTTGGGGTTGACTCTACAAGATTTGCACATCTAGAGACATTTTAGCCCATTCCTCTTTACAAAACAACTCAAGCTCTGTCAAATTAGAAGGAGAGCGTTTGTGAACAGCAGTTTTCAGGTCTTTCCACAGATTTTCAATAGGATTTAGGTCAGGACTTTGACTGGGCCATTCTAACACATTAATATGTTTGTTTTTAAACCATTCCATTGTAGATTTATCTTTGTGTTTAGGGTCATTGTCCTGCTGGAAGGTGAATCTCCGCCCCAGCCTTAATTCTCTTGCTGACTCCAGCAGGTTTTCCTCCAAAATGTCCCTGTATTTGGCTCCATCCATCTTCCCAACTATCTTACAATCTTCCCAGTCCCCACTGAGGAAAAGCAGCCCCATATCATGATGCTCCCACCCATCATATTTGACACTGGGGATGGTGCACTCAGGACGATGAGCAGTGTTAGGTTTTCTCCATACATAACGTTTGGCATTTGGGTCAAAAAGTTCAATTTTTGTCTCATCTGACCAAAGCACCTTCTTCCACATGGTAGCTGTGTCCTCCATATGACTTCTAGCAAACTTCAAAAACGGGATTTCTTATGGCCTACTTTCAATAATGGCTTTTTTCTTGCCACTCGTCCATGAAGGCCAGATTTGTGTAGAGTAGACTTATAGTTGTCCCATGTACAGATTCCCCCAGCCAGCGGCAGTACGTCACAGCTCCTCCAGAGTTATCTTGGGTCACTTGGTTGCATTTCTGACCAGTGCTCTCCTTGTTCGGTCTGTTAGTTTAGGTGGACGGCCGTGTCTTGGTAAGTTCACAGTGGTGCTCCGTGAGATGTTCAAATCTTGGGAAATCTTTGTATAACTTAACGCTGCTTTAAACTTCTCCACAGCTTTATCCCTGACCTCTCTGGTGTGCTCCTTGGCCTTTATGATGTTGTTTAGTGACCAATACACTCCGATCATAGCTCTGAGGCCCTCACAGAACAGCTGTATTATACTGAGAGTAGATTAACACAGGTGGCCTCTATTTAATGGTTAGGGCAAGGTGTGAACATTCTGCAGTCATTAGAATGTTATAAAGGCAATTTAATGCACTACGAAAATGCTGTATGAATACTTATGCACGCCCCCACCTATGAAAAATAACAGAATCATGTATCATTTTGCTTTCACTTCACCGTTGTCTGTTACTTGTGTGTGAACTTTTAGTAAAAAATTCTAAATAAAATCTTTACGTTTAGGGTTTTAAACATGACAAAATGTGCAAAGGTTCAAGTTGTATTAGTACTTTCAAGTGGCACTGTAACGTAGGATACTGTAGGTACATAAAGTCACCTATTGGATGACTATTGCATGGACGATGATCTTTCAAGTAGCAGCAAGTTAATTCAACCCAACTGATGCAACAAGTCGCCTCTCATTTCTTAACAACCGCACCAAAATAAACACCCTGAGGCCATGAAAAAGATGTTAGCCACGTCATTAGCATCAAGCAGAGAAAACATCTGAGGAGATGCATAAACGACTAAATTCAGGGCTGCCAATTCTCACGCTTTCACCGTGTGACACACGCATTTGAGTGCCTTCACACGCTCTCACGCCACACCCTCATATCACACGCTCAACCAAAAAATATCCCTGACTTTTTGCAGCGAGCGGCTGCAGACGCTTCATTTTGTCTGTGTGTCTGTCCGCGGCTCCTCTGGCGCGCGTGTGTGTGTACCAGTGTTAATTTCGTCGACTAAAATATTTAGTCTTAATTTTAGTCAAAGTGATATTTTTGTGACTAAAATTGGACTAAAACTAAATTCAACGTTTTTCATGAGACTAAAACTATGACTAAAATGTCCAGATATTTTAGTCGACTAAAATAAGACTAAATAAAAATGAAAAGGAGAGACTAAATTATCCAAACTTCTATTGACCGTCTGAAAGAGCCTCAGATCATGTAAATTCTCTGCCAAAGGAACAGCTCTGAGCTTTGTTCATGTGAGAGCAGCTCCATGAAGCAGAGGAGCTGATTAACTATGATTATAATGAATATTATAAATGCAAAGTCGACTAAATTTGTCTTAAATTTAGTCGACTAAATTGACTTGCAATTTTAGTCGACTAAAACTAGACTAAAATTGAAGATATTTGTTTGACTAAATCTCAACTAAAATTGAATTACATTTTCGTCAAAAGACTAAGACTAAAACTACATTTAAATATTTGTCAAAATGAACACTGGTCTGTACGTGAGCTGTGCGTGTGGAGCGGACTGCAGAAGCCTTCAAACAGGGATGTGGACATTTTTACTGCAGGTCGATGTAAGAAGTGCTGAGCAGGCTACGCTATGTGCCTCTGATAGTTATTACATTGAATAATCATATTCAAAGTTTAATCATCAAACATGCTCTAACATACTGCAGAAGACGGTTAATCAAAGTTTCAGATTTTTTTTGCTTTTTGTTGGTAATAATTGGAATGACTGACGCAGAAAAACCTGACTAAAAACCATAGACATATTATTAGATTACTAAAAACTCTCAAATAGAAGCCAAACAATGCCTTACATAATTGTTTTTAAAAGGAATGCCAGGGTACGTTTAAATATATATTTAAATGGACTAATATAAAATGAATAAATTATGATAACAGGAAACACAAGTCAAACTTTATCACTGACTTCAATGCGTGGGATGTTATAAACGTGTTTCTGAGCTGCATGTGACTGACTGTCCTCAAATATGCACAATGCTTTGTGTCATGATTGTACCTTTTGGCAGGGCCGTAACGAGGAAGGGGGCTAACTGGGCATTTGCTGAGGGGCCCCAATTTGAAGGGGGCCCAGAAAATTAATTCTTTAACACCAGTAAATAGACCAGCTAAAAGCAATATTTATGATCTAAAATGCACCAGATTGCAGGAAATCATATCTGAATTATAAAAATTCCCCCCCCCCCCCTTTAAGTGTCCTGCCACACTTTAAACAGGTTCTGTTGGTCATGTGGGTGGTGCCAGACTACCCTCTGACAGATCCATTATGCAGCTCCTGATGTGCTCATCCATGTAAATCATATACTTGTTTTGGCTTATAATTTTATACGATAACAAGACACTATCGCCATGAGAAAGGCCACCCAGCTCAGGACCGACCGATGTCTCACTCCAAAGTTTGATGAAAAGTTGGCAGCCCTGCTAAATTGGTTATAAGAACTGTCCAATGCGTTGATAAAAACTTGAAGGGCAGTCAAGGGCAGGGAATTATCGTCTACTGTCCATCATCAATACAAAATGTATGCAAAAGACCTTGTTTTGCTGATGGGACGTGTGTAACCCATTCATTCTCTGCGAAAGATCCCAAGGTACGACAATATGATTCGGTACAAACAACATGATGCGATACTGTGATAAGACTGTGTGCCAAGTTCGACATTTGTAGCCTACAGTATTTCAGTGTTGACAGACCAGTTGCTAGATTTTGGTTGGTACCACAAGCAAAATTATGTCAACAAAAGTCAGGTACCCAAGCTTTAAGGGGGCAGAATCTGGCATCCAGCAGTTGCCAGATTTGATTTCCCCCCATTTTTTGCTTCCCTGTAAAATTAAGTTACATTTTCAAAGGGGCAAAACAACCTATATGTTTCAATTGGACCTACTTACTACCAATCAGAAAAGGGGCTGTAACCTATAGAATAAACTCCTTGTCCTACTGACTGTGGTGAACAGCAGTGGGACCAACCACAGAAGCAATACCCTGCACTGGTGTAATTTAGATTTGATCAGAAATAAATCTGTTCTGCTGATATGATTTTGATTGCTTGATTGTTGGCTTGTTTTCTTTTTCTGCAGCTCCATAAATTAGGAAATTAAACTTTCAGATTATCACAGATAATTGACTGACTCACCAACTACTCCTATTTCAACAACCACCTCTACTGCCACTACGACATCTACTACTATGATAACTACTACGAGTGTCAGCAATTAATACTTGAAGTACTACTTTTTTAGTTTTCTGTATCCTCTTCCCAGAATCCAGGTGCCCATTCCACTTCCTTATCTCTCCACTCCGTCCTGCCTCACTTTGTTTATTTTATTTTGCCCAGTGCAGTGTTTTGACAGAGGCTTCACTCCCCGGATGTATGTAGTCAGTGCTTGTGTCATGCCCTTATGTGGTATATGGGGGCCCTCGTTGCAATGCCAGCCCCACCCATCCCTCACCAATCCATCCCATATAGTCTGCAGGCGTTGTGTACAAGGGGTGTGTAGGAGGGCTCTTCCTTTTGCACCCTGCCCTGTCTTGTCCCATGCACGAAGCAGGTAAACAGTAATCCCAGCATTCACTCTTGGAAAGTTTTATTTTCTTTTGGACAGTTGAAAAGGGCTGACATGGGACGTCCTGGCTCAGCTCATGGTCCAAGCAATTACCTCATATACCTCCATACAAGCGAAGGGATTGTTTGCCATCAATCATTTGGTCCTGCGGGGTAAAAACTGGCCCAAACTGAACGGCCATAGTGCATTTTATTTTATGTTGCTTGACTCGCTTATCCTCTCCTGACATCTCTCTCATTGGACACGCCAGGCAGAAAGCTATTTTTGAATGCATACCTTCACTGGGGAAATTTCTTCACGAAAATGCCAGAAACGTTGAGTTAGGAGATTTCAAATTCTTACAAGGATCCCTGCATCATGATGGGTTTTTAAACAGGGGGTGGTCTTGCTTTATTCTCAAACAGTATAATAGAAAATGAAGGAGAATGAATATGTTTTTTCTTCTGGGTGTCTTTTCCCCATACAAGAAAAATGACCTCATACACAGCGAGGTAAGATGACCATGATTCTGTTTGAAAAATTGCCTTCAGCACCTGACGAAATGTTTCCTCAGATACACACCTAATATGGCATTGGTGTGAAGGACCTTAGAGGCTCTAGTTAGTTAAACTTATCTTACAATTGTGTGGAATTATTATTATAATAAACACCAAGAGCAACTAAACTGTCCTAAAGATAGACACAGGCTGCAGTATATTGGAGTGGGTTATCAAAATAAAAACAACATCGCCATGCAGCAGAGTCAGGCCTGAGAAGAGGCAAATCACTGTAAAAACTCCCCAACAAAAACACTTGTCATGAAATAAATGCTTCTATTTTCTTGTGTTTACTGAGTGAAATACTACGCAGCATGGTTTTGAATACTGCATGACTATTTAGCGCAGACCCAGTACCTTGTAATAGTTTGATTAATAACTACAAAATGTCACACATCTGCTGCACTGGGCCTTACACAGCAATTGTACAAGTGGTCGGTGTCACAGTGACATGGGACAGTCCTGAAAGAGTCGTATTGTGAGGTCACATTCTTCCCAAATACGAGCAGGAGCCAAGTCAGTAGCAGACAAAATTACCCCCATGAATCATGCCCATTGTGGTTCTTATACCAAGATGACAACATGGAAACGCATTAGGTACGGCACCGTCTTATCAGCTTCCTCTGTTCCCCGAGCTTTGGACGGTCCATGTAAAGTGTCCACCAACTCCTGCCCTGCCATGTGTTGTTACTTAAAGCCACTGCCAAGTTGCTGCGCACTTTCCATCCACGCCCGTCCTCCTGTCTGTGCACTTCCTTCCCTCCCATTTGGACTTTTTCATTTCTCTTTCTCGTCTGAAATCTTTGCGGTAGGTCCCAAAGTTCAACCAATATTAGGTTGCATGTCTTAAAACATCTTCGGGATTAGTGGTAAAAAATTAAAGAATGGAAAATTGGGGAGATGTATGTAATGTGTTACTTAAAGCAGTTTTACACTTGGAGCGTCAGGATGATGGATGGGAGATGAGACCAGTGGAAACGCATGACGGCTTTTAGCATGTGGGTTAGTCTTCATATTAGGTGCCACTTTCCCTTGAGTTCAAATGAGTGTCTTGGGTGGTATTTGTTCACCACCAACACATAAGAAACATTTCCATAGTCCAACTCGCACACTTCTAGCCTTTGAAAATAAATAGCACTACTTTAAGAAGAAGAAGATTTTTATTTATATAGCGTCTTTCGCAGATCGTATACTATAGGAGGTGTGTGATGCTTAAAAGCACTTTGGAACAGACATATTTGAACCATTTTAGGGGCCATATGCAAAATGGCCATAAAAGAGGAGATTGCCAATTCCCTGTAACCTACAGATATGGCATAATAAAAATTAATGTAGACTAATCTCTGCACTCTGTAAATTGATATTGCACCTCTCACATTCAGGGGGTCCCCAGAACATCTCAGGGTTAGGTATGGGGCATTGGACTTAAACTGACATTGGACAGACACGCACATCCACAGCTCTGAACCAGTGTGTTGGATCGAAAAAAACAGTACAGTTAAAAATCAATGATAGATTGGCATAGCTGTAATGCTCACCAATTTGTGAGCTTTTGTTTAATTTTCTGTGTTGCCTGTGTGCAGCACTTTGGACAGCAGTTGTTGTAAATGTGCTTTATAAATAAATTTGACCTTGACCTTGCTGTGAACAGCAGTAACGTTTCAGGCCTTAGCCCATCAGACTTAAGTTGGTGAGTATCACAGTTATGTGGATCTATCATTGTTTTTTCACGGCATTGGACTAAAAAACATGGAAGAACAATGTTCTGCATTGTTCACTTAATCATACATTTTTTTAAATCCATTTTTATGTTGGTCAGTGGGGCCTGCACAAGTCCTTGGTCTACTGTACTTACAGCTACGGACTTGATTTAAGAAGCTACTTATACACTTTTGTTAACGAAAACCACCTAATCTTGTAATTGCATCGCGTGACGAATTTAAGTAATTGTAAGGTGAGACATGTCTACGACTTAATATCGCAGACATTATGTCTAGTGAGTCACTGTCAGCTTTAGACAAGCATTAGACATGAGCAATGACATTATGAAGGATTCTCCTATAGGCTTTGCAATTCTACCAAGGGCGGCACGGTGGCGCAGCGGTTAGTGCATGTACTTTACAGCTAGAAGGTCCCGGGTTCAGGAATGTTCTGTGTGGAGTTTGAATGTTCTCCCCTTGTCTGTGTAGGTTTCCTACTCCCGTTTCCCCTACCACTAAAAACATGTACAATAGGACAGAATTAATGTAGTGTGTGAGTGAGTGGTCGGAGGGGCCGATGGCACAGACTCAGTCTACCACAAGGGCGGCTGTGGCTACAATAGCTTACCACCACCAAGTAAGGCGTGAATGACAGTGTAGCGCTTTGAGAAACTTGGTAACACCGGCTTGTAAAGCGCAATACAAATGTAAGCCATTATTATATGTTAATCTTATTTTCCATCCTGTAGCATTAACCATTTCCAAGTCACTCCCCAAAGGTTTTTCACATTTGTGCATAAGCTCGATGAGTCCAATTTGATTACTGCCTCATCAAGTCATTGTTATAGATACATTTTTACCAAAGTATTAAGTTAGGAACACATTGACACATTTTGTAAACATTTTGATAAATAGTTGTATAAGGAGACTAAACTACAGGTAATTCTGTTTTAATTTCAAATCACTCAAAGCTTAGTGGCTCTCTGCCGTTTTCTACTGTTCCGTTGCGAGGGAAAATCCAGTACTCTTTCCTCCTCATACTGTTTCACCCACTTAGTCTAATAACTAAATGATGTGTACTGAGGAGGGGAGTTCAGACCGATGAACGTGAAAGTCAACCGCCGTGACGACCGCAGAGACCAGCCCTGATTGCACTGGGGAAGACCGAGGTGCGACGCTTGTTTCAACTTTCCACATATCGGCCCGACCACCAAGCACCAGCACAGGACCAGACCTGAGAGGGCAGAGAAGGCAAGGGGTGGGAGTGGGGCCTAAATATTGTACCCAAATAAAAGTTACCTCAAAGTCTTTTTTACTTGAGTGAAAAGAAGGTTAAAACAAACCAAAAAAGAAGATTATTGTTTGTTGGGCTGTAGGCTTTATTGGAAAGGACAATAGAGGATGAAAGGGTGTGAAGAGTGAGAAGAGACATTCACCATCTTGCCTGCGCCAGAACTCAAACCCACACTGCAGAGGATAGTGCTCTGATTTATGTGCAGAACATAGTTTCTTTAATGATTTTTTTTATTATTATTATCTTGCTGAAATAAAAATAATAACAGTATCGTTCTGAGTTTTTTCTTCCCCTCAGTGAGCGACCAGAAAAACACAGGAGGGGTAATCCTTCTGTGACGACATGTTGGTAACTTACTGATATTGGGGGGACATTTTGTATATTTTTATCTATATTACACTGTCTATATGTGATGTTTGTAATGAGAAATTGCATCTATGACAGATATCAAATTTGACTGATCAAGCTTACAGTATAAAAGCGGAAAATCTCTGGGACCTATTGGCCACCCTTGAGTTGAAATACTATCCACATGATGTACAAGTATTTGCTGCAATATGAAATCCACTTCTGCATAAATCATGGGAGCAGTTATTTGGCGAATCACCCCGCCTCTTTGTGCAGGAACATGTGACGCTCCGAGCTGTGTTTCGTTACCTGACACCCCAAAGCTCTCTCGATCTCAGGCTTAAACTAACGGCAGTGATTGTGGGTAATTATTTAGCTGCATTAGGCCATTTGAAGCCTGGTTAATACCTGGTTACATTCCTTCGGTCTCCCAACACAACGGCCTTAGTGTTTAATCTGAAGTCGGCGTTGACATATAAATTGCATTGTGGAACGGTCGGGGCAAAAGTGAGCTTACAGTGGATGGAACATGAAAGCGCTCAGTCGGATCTCGAGCCAATGGTGATTTAAGAGAAGAAAGGCGTGCGGTTCACTATGACTATAAAGATATCCAAATGTTCTTAAATGGCCAAGATGAGGCATCATTAATTTCCAATAGGATTAAATAAGCAATCAAAAGACAAGTGTGGGGAAATGTGGCGTGCATGCCATTGTGTGTGAAGTCTCCAAAGCTGGCAAGTTATTTTAAGCCCGTGCAGCGAAAGGGACATTTTTATCCGCTAATGTAATGCATATATGTGAGCGATTTGCGAGCGCACTCCGAGCAAAACACAGGCCATCATCATTTCGCTGTTGGCCGTAGATCTCAAAGTTGTTTTTACGCCCGTATAGAAACTGAATGGCGTCTCGATGGTGCAATAAGTGTTTGTTTTTACGCGAGCAATTCACCCCTGGCCCATTTCACTTTTCGAATCCGCGGAGGAGAATGACTTTACAGACCGGCACAGAAAATCAAAAGCTGAACACTCACAGTAATAAACACTTATGGGACCTGGCAGGAGAGAGGCGTGGGCGCGAACAATAAGCCTCTCGCCACACACGCTCGCGCATTAAAAGGGCGTTTTTTTTTTTTTTTACATTTACGTTTGTCGTGTCGCCCTCCTTTACATCCTCAGCATGTGCCTGATGTCAGCGCTGGCACAGTCCGCATGTCTGAAAGCTCTCCCTCTCCGCCCGAGTGGAGGAGACAGACATTACTCACAATGCAAGTTTCTCCACGGTTAAAGCTCCAGAGATGCAATCTGAGTGGCTGTGTTTACTTGTTAGTCTGTGTACAGTAAGTAGAATTATTTTTAAAGGGGGGGTATTATGTAAAATCGACTTTTTATCATGTTATTATGTCATTCCCTCATCAAACACATGCCTGGAGTGTCGCCTTGGCTCATTCACATATTTTTGAGTAATCAGTAAAAACTTAGACGGCAGCCATTTTAGGTGTAGCTATGCCTCAGTCCTCCTAGGAACGCCCCCACCTCCTGGAGACGCCTCTGGACCTTTCGTCACCAGCCAAGCCACCAACCACTGCTCCTCAGCTCAGCAGAGCCCCCTCCCCCGCACAGTAGTGTTGTTTAGATGCCACAGCAGTGTGCTGAAGGGGGCGTGTCGGAAAGCTTCTTAAAGAGACAGAGGCCTATTTCAAGACGTTCAGTACAGCCATTTTGAGAGAGCAATTTTATTCAAGGCAGTTATTTTAATTTACTGCATATACAGACCAACAGAAGGTTACGTCATCATTGTAGTATGCTATAGACTGGTGCTATGTGATTGAAAAAGTATAATACCCCCTCTTTAAGGAAGTGTCTATTTATGCTTTATTTTGTTAAAAAGATGTTCATGGTTGGCATCTGCATACTACACTTAAACATCCCTGTAGCTGAATATCTATACTAACTTGCTATATAGTAGGTAGCAATGCATTTGGAGTATTCAAGTACGTTTTCGTTCGAGCAACAACAACAACAACTGCTCTCTGAGATTGCATCAAGGAGACTGCTCAAAAACATCCGCCAGTGCCACTGAATCGTCTCAATCTCAGAGCTGGGCAGAGATAAACTGGCACAGTGTGTAAACCCGTCACAATGCAATCCCATCAGAACCGTCCATTGCCATTCAATCACCTGACAAGAACAAACAAGCACAAACAAGCAAGTCTGACGGTGGTGAAAGTCCTGCTACAATCCCCGAACCGTGCAAATACAAAAAGATGTTATAAGAGAAGACTTGTTTTTCTTTTCACTATAGAAAACGTCGGAGAACATTGCACAATCCGACGTCAGCAAGACACTCACAAACCAACTGACCTTAACATTCAGACCAATCCTGCAAGCCTTTCCCCCCCAATAAGATTATTTAAATAAAACCTTGGAAAGCTTGTCCACGTGCCCAGAGGTGGAAAGCGTTTTTTAAATTGGGAAGATTTATTTACTTGTGTAGGAATATCTTGTTATTTCTATGACAGTATGCTGCTTCCCCAGGCCTATATGTTTAACTATATAAATAAAGATCTTCTTCTTCTTCTTCTTCTTCTTCTTCTTCTTCTTCTTCTTCTTCTTCTTCTTCTTCTTCTTCTTCTTCTTCTTCTTCTTCTTCTTCTTCTTCTTCTTCTTCTTCTTCTTCTTCTTCTTCTTCTTCTTCTTCTTCTTCTTCTTCTTCTTCTTCTTCTTCTTCTTCTTCTTCTTCTTCTTCTTCTTCACTGCCGCTCACCGAAGTGGAGCGAGTGGAGTGTTGAGATTCTCGCTGTTTGTCAGTGCACATTACCAGTGAATGAGCAGATTCCTGCAGTCTGACTCATGCACTCCCCAGGCAGCACCTTTCAGAAAAAAGATTAGCAAGAAACAGTCCACTGGAAATGTAAATTACTTGGCCATTTAGACTGTTTGACTTTTCTCCCGATTTTGCAGGGAAAACCTTCAGGCGCTCCTGATTGACCTGAGTTTCAAACTGTAAAAAGAAGTAGACTGAGGAACGAGCAATGAAACGGTGGATTGCGACTGCAAACACTTTAGTTTGGCCTTATCTGGCTCTTAGCTGCTCAGGCAGGTTCCAGATTTTGAATGTACCAGATAAAGTAAATCATTTGACTTTTAAAGTACCTTCTGCACGTAACCTGCGTCAACACTAAAGTCTGTATAAACTGGGCTCAGAACTAGAGCAGAACTAAATAAGAGGATCCCATGACCTCAGCAGGAGGGTGAGATTTCTGAGCTCTGGACAGGGAGACACGCTGAATATGAACAATGATGATTTTATTCACACAGGTGAAGTCCATATAGTGTACCTTCATTTTCACTAAAATGAACATACAAATTATCCTCTTCTGCCCAGCATTGTGTCTATTTTATGCCACATTATTATTGCATATTTGCATGTCAACCCACTGAATGGGCACATCCATTGATAATTTATTTATTTATTGCTCAAGTCAGCATGAATGTGTAGGAACACAAAAATAAACACATAAAATGTATTTTTCAAGACATTGCCATTAAATAAAGCACATATATGAAAGTAAAAGCCAATCACAAGTCAAATCTTCTATTCGTTTAAAGAGTTCATTGGCACAAGAAAAGATCAATGTTTGGTTGGAATTTTCTAATTTTAAAGAAGTGTTTTTAATGACCAGAGCCATTTTAGTGCCACAAAAATATGAAGTAACGTGTTCTTAATGAAATCCACAAAGCCTTAGTTTTACAAGTGTCACCTATAGAGTAGATTAACACAAGATATCAGGTTTTTTTGCAAATGAACTCATGTTCTCTATCGTGTTCGAGACTATCTCTCCAAACCAATAAATGAAGAGATGAGTCTCTCCACTCAGAGAAAGTTCTTCAGTTGAACCCATAATAACAAGAATAATATTGTTATTATGGGTATATATATATAAAATCTAAAAGCCTTTTTACCCAGTTCTGTTTGCACCCTGGGCACAGAGAGCAACTTTCACATGCTGTCATCAAATAAAGACACTGTCATATAATGTTGCTGTTTTCATCCAGTGTGAGAAAGACTGGACTAACCCACTCACAAATCCACTGCTACAATTTTGGTTCTGCGTCTGAACTTAAATCAGTTTACAAGAGAAAGCCACACATGTGTGCTGTTCTTGTCCCTGTGTGTTAAGTGAGTATTTATTTATTTGTTTGCACCTTGCAGCGTACAGTTGAAAAGTGCTAAAAGCTGTGGACAGTTTGATGAGGTCACTTCCTAAAATGTTTTTTGTGCTAGGGAAAAAATCTCATGGTCATAAAATGTTTATATTTGGGCATTTTACAGGGCTTTGCTTGTATACATAATAGCTCGCGGCATGGTAAAAAACAAGGCCGACAAAGTGCAAATTAAGAGGTTTGTGGGGGGACAAGTGGCCACCTTCTTTTCCAAGTCACAACATCTGTAAACAAAGTCTATGTGCGCGAGAAGAAACACATGCCCAGCCCAGCGACCGCATGATGTCATTTTACTTTAATGAACATTTGGAGCTGCACAGAAAGCCGTGTATGCAATTAAAAATTAGCCTCTTTATTATTCACCGTTAAAGGTTTTGTAACCTCACAACTTTGGGCAAAATAAAGCACTTTGGAATTGGAAACTTGACCACAAAGTTAATTTGGGCAGCGGGACTTTTAATATGCAATTCTTTATGACCGGGTATTTCAGAAGTGTCACCTGCAAAGATTCTTCCTCCTTGAGTAATATACTTTGTGATGGCTTTCACATCTGATGTCTTTGGATTGATAGAAAAGGTTCACTCTCTTTTGGCTGAATCCTCCAAAAGTTTGCTGACCCTTGTGATAACTAGTGCTGGTTACCGTTAAACGATACCAGTCTGGTATAGAAAAAAAAAACAGTTTGGTACAACTGGTATCGAAATAATGAAATTATCGGAAGCAGGTACTGAAAATAAATATACAATCTTTATATTCAAGTTTTAATGCTGTTGGTCATTAAAATTTAAAGGGAAAAAAAGTTACACTTTAATTTTTTTTAAAAGGGGACAAATTGTGAAAAACAAGTGAAAAAATTAGGATACATTTGGGAAAATTTGGGGGGAAATGAAGAAAAAATACAACATGAAAAAAACTGGGAACATTTTGGGAAACATTGGGAAAACAAAACATGAAGGAAAGTTGGGGGGAAAGTGCCAAACTGGGGGAAATTCAGAGCAAAAAATTGGGGAAACATATGCAAAATTTGCGAGTAAAAAAAACTGGGATTTTTTTTTTTTTTAAATGCAGGGAAATAAGAAAAACTGGAAAGTGTTTTTTTCCTGCCCTTTTGTAGGCAAAAGAAGTTTCTTGGTTGTTTCACCTCAAAAAATGAAAAAGAAATTATTATGTATATTTCTCTTTTATGGTTTTACAGTATATGACAAATAACTTAGCATAGGTATCGAAAAAAGTATCGTTCAGGGATTGGTATCGAAAACCAAGTATCATTAACGTACCGGTATCGATAAAAACTTAAAGATATCCAGCCCTACTGATAGCCAAATGATTTATTTATTGGTTCATGAAATGATGGTGTACAAAAGAAGCCACATATGGACTTTTACAGCCAGTCAACTTCAAAACCAAATCCTCACTCTTTTGCTTTCGCTTTATTTTGGGTAAATAAACACTCATCATTTGAACCGTGTGACCACTAATTGACTCCTCTGTTGTTGCTCAAGCCACTTTATTTAAACCCGCAGCGAGCGCTATCTACAGTGTGAGTGATTTCTTCCCTCCAGCTCTAATCTCTAGGAAACATACTGGTGTGAACTCCCGGATTCTGCCCCACGATAATGACGGAGAGGCTTGCTCTGATTAGAAAATGACTAAATTAAGCAACGGTCCCCTTATTCTGAAAACATAGGAACAATAAACAGAACGGGTCAGCAGGAAGAAAGGGGCCTCCATTAGGACTCCGCAGTGGACAGCGATGACTGATTTGAAAGGCCGGCCTTTTCAAACTGCAAATTTTACACTTGATTGAGGCTCTATTGCATGTAATGAAATGGCTTTCCTGGATATTGCACTTGAGCAACTGTGTGACCACCAAGCACAATAGCGGCCATTATAGTGTTTGGGGAGACATTTTTCACTGTGCCGGGTCCAAAGTGGTATTATGGCAGAACTCACATTGAACTTGCAGGCTTTGGTTTAGGTACGGTTACAAATGCGAAGGTTTTATCCGCAGGGAGCAATTCACCAAGTGTTAATTGACCACTGCGATCACTCAGCAGGTTTATGGAAAAGTCTAGAAGGGGGCACAGGGGGGTAGGAGGGGTCCCATGAGCCGATACAGCCCCCTGATAGTGCAGCCAGGGGACTTTCTGGGCTGTGTAACTGAGTTAAAGGTTAAAACACTCTGCCCGTCTATGGTGACCTAAAAGATAATGTAAACATGACACAGAGGAATGACAGTTAGATGTGTATTGACTGAGAGGCGGAGCTAAGCGCTACACACCGGCAATGTGGTTGAAAAATTAACTATTGTATCTGTTGTAAAGCCTTTGGGTGCCTTGACAACATCGAAGTGATTAATTTCTTTTGTACCCTGATGAAGACTCAGTAAAGTCGAATCGTGCCGGCGTCTGAAATAAATGTAAAAATGGTATGGAGTGCCTCAATCATTTCTTTTATTCAAATAAGTTCTGGCCCTCAGATCTCGATGAGCACCTGTTTCTCCTCACAGCTTCCTTTATTATTGTCTTTCATTGATACTGTATTCTTAAATGCCATTTCTTTTTAATTTATCACCAGAACATAGTTAACTAATTAAGATTTTGCTCATCGTTACCAGTTTGGTGTTACTTTTTTTGTGATCTTTAATATTTCCGTTTCTTATCAGACATGGGCTGGGCGATATATCGATGTTTAAGATATATCGATATATATTTTTAATAAGATATGGAACTGGACCATATCGCGTATATCGGCATATTTCAAATTCAGATATGCTATTAAGTTAACAAAAAGAAACAGGTCATCTCAAGCTGATTTACTTTATTTTTGTTATCTCTTTATATATAAATGCTTCCCTCAGAAAAAGATTGACCTATTTTATTTTATAGGCTATTTTTATCAAAGACATTTTTTTTATTTAAATGTGCACCTTACAGATCTTTGTTATACAATGTTTATGTTTACATTTTATAGTCAGTTTTCAATAAAACTACTCGTATTTGGCTTTGACTTTGACTTAACTTTTCATTTCACTGCTCTCACTTTGTGGAAAAAATATCGGGATATATATTGTATATCGATATTCAACCTAAATATATCGGGATATGACTTTTGGTCCATATCGCCCAGCCCTATATCAGACATGGGCCCATATGTGACTTTCAAGAGGACAGTTGCTGTACGACTATACAGAGCCACGAGCAAGTCCCAGTTCTATCCTTTTAATATGAACGCGGCCTCTTCCTATGTCACTAAGGTTTAACAACATAAAACTTGCAGCCTTATTTTCAAATTATAATGCTTACCGCGGGCAATATCCCTTACACTCTGTAGAGGAAGTCGGTGAGAGGAGGATGTTAGCCAACACCTCTCACATACTGCACTGGGCTGTAGAGGAGCTGAGCAGCTCCTTCAGTGACAGACTGAGGCCCCTTCAGTGCAGGAAGGAACTCTGCCACAGGGGCTCCATCCCCGCTGCTGTCAGACTGCACAGTTTAGCAATAACCTGCAATCAGTGTCACTTTTAAACCACAATCACTCTCTCTCTCTTTGTTTAATTCATTGTACATAAGTATGTCCCATTATGCTATTATTATTACTACTTATTTGCACATTTACTCAGTTGTTCTTTGATTGCACATTTTCTGACTTGTAGTGTTTCTTAAGAGCTGCCTTTGTGAGATCAATAATGTCTTATCTTGTCAAACAAAGCAGTGTTGGAGAAACATGAATTCCCCGTCATGTGCACTTTTATCAACTGAATATCGGCACAGGCAATAAAAACAACTTTTGTATCTCGTCACAGTATTGGTCCTGTGTACAACAACAGCTCTTGGTTTCTGCAGCCTGGTGGTGGTGACCCAGTTTGCGGGCACTTGGTTCACTCATACAGATGTGTCCACTGTGTTTAATGGGGGGAGGGGCGGAGCAACAGCCCTGGCCTCGCTGGTCCATCTGGTCCGCTCTAATCAGCTTTCAACAACAAAGCGAGAGACAAGCGAAGGATATGAGGCGCATGTGTAAAAACAGATCCTGACGCTGGCTACAGTAGCAGGCATTCTAGTAGTTTAATCATTTACACCATGCGGCCTTTGAAGGACGCACAGAGTCAATACCTTTTCGATTATGTGGTGGCATATGTTTAGCTTCAGAGGGATGCAGCGATAATGATTGCAGGCATTGTAGTGCAGTGTGTCACTCTGTACAAGCACTGGTTTGTGTGCGTCTGTCTGTGTGTGTGTGGTGTGTGTTCCTGCATCTGGACACACTTAATACCATTTAATCCTTATCTGTCATCCCGCCAGCCCTGTCCTCATGCCAACGCACTATCCACATTCTGTCACTTATGTCCCGACACAAACAAAGAGGTCCAAACTCTGCCTGAAGTGGGTTCTTCCGGATTTGGGACGTCCCGGGTGCTGACGGATGGGCCTTTTCACAAACAGGTGAGAGATGGCGCATGTTTGTTTTTATTTATGCATTCCTTGAAACAAAAGTATTTTCCATTTTTGGGTGTGTGCGTGCAAACATGGGTAAACATAGGAGTAAATAAATACATTTGTCCAAGTTGCAAACATCACTGTAACTTTCTGTAATATGTATTGCTATGTTCCGTGGAATGTACACATATGTAATGGATAAAAACAGTTGATCAAACATAATGCTTCATATTGTTGACATTATAAAGACATAAACGTTTTTTGGTATTCTAAGAATTCAGACTGCTCTTTGAGGACTGAAACGGTGGATTACTGTTGTTATATTTTGTCTATGTGGAAGCAATCTAGCCCAGAACCTCTCATTCTTTTAACTTGCAGTGCCTCGCCTTAATTCAAAGTTGCTGCCTTTCACAAATACTGGCATTATTCTGAATTTTATTGGCTACTTTTGTAGACTTTATGGTTAGGAAATTGCTCAAATATTTCCCTCAAAGCCGTTGAGAATAATTGCCTGAGGCATGGCAATCATTTTACAGTTATTATGTGATAAGCTGTATCATTTCTTGTGATGAATCGTAAAGTGCCTTTTGTGTAAGTTGCCCACAGTGGATGATTTACGAGGGCTGTATACTGTAAGTCTAAATTGTGCTGCTTGGAGCCTGAGTAGATGCCTCCTTACACAGAAACATTATAGTGGGTTCAGGGAGGCTTCAGACCCCTCTATTTGCTCCTACGTTATTATGTTTAAGTCTGATGCTGAAAATGTTCAATTACTTTGCTGTTTAGTCTCAAAGCATGCCCTTATAGTTTTATAGTTTTAAAGTTTTTATAGCTTATTATCAATCTCAACCAAGTTTTATATTTCATGTTGCACGATTGCACCGATGAAAATTCATAGTTTGTGAACCGTTTCAAAGACAATGGCAATAAAACCAATTCTGATTCTGTTTGAAAAAATCTACACTCAGGCTTATGTAGAGGCTGTTGATAGAATTTAGCACAATTTCCCCCCCCCCCCCCCCCCCCATACTTTTGAAAGTTCTATTTTCAATCTATTATTGTAGGGTGATTTTTTTTTTTTATCAATAGACAACACACTGATCACTTTGTACAGCAAAGTAACAACACAATAATAGGATGGAAGTAGCAAGAATAAGCCCTGTTTATGTATTGTCACCAAATATTTACAGAGTTGATGATTTATCACGATTCATATTACCAGAAATAAAGAGGTGTGTGTCCCGTTTCCATGTAATGATCATAATTACCGCCAGTTTGAGCTATACAGTGTCTCCTATTCCATGTTTTACTACCTAGAAATGTAAACAATGTTGGTGTCAGATTAGGATATAGCAAAACAGAGATGACTCAAAGTGGCCCGACAGCTTTTCTGAACCCACTGTAAGAAATGCCCCGCACTAATGGGGTTTGTGTTACAAGGCTGAATCAAGTCGAGCTGCGAGGGAGCTCCCAGCAAAACTTTATGATCCATTATCCACTATAGTCATGGTTTTCTCTGGGAGCGCACGGAGCCAGCTGGCAGCTCCAGTCGATCCTGTATCACACTCAGGCCTCTGCCAGCGATAGCCTGACTGAGGTTTGCAGAATTTCCCCCGTTCCTTCGACTTGATTGCATACATGTTGTTTTCTCATTAGCCCTGGCTCCTTGTGGTTCTGTCTGTAGAAATGCCTGATAGGATGAAGGTCAATTTTGATTACATTCTAGGGCAGTAATTTCACCATAATTTAAGATGTGTAATCTGTAGGCTCATATTCCCTGTAGTTTTCTGACAATATGTATTTGTTCGCCGTTGATCAACTCTGGGGTAAACCACTCACTATTGGCGTAAGTATTTGACTACTTCGATTGCTGATGTAAAAGCACATTTGGTTTGTCGCAAGTTATTTTACATGGTACATAGTTGGCATGGGCTTCCAGGCAAATTTCTCAATGGGAACAAGAAATTTTGACCCTGCTTACAGTGACCATGTGGTTTTGTTTATTTGTTTATTAATGGGATGCTGCTTGAGATATAGGAGGGGTTTGGCTGAGGATTTTGGTCAGATCAAAATGAAAATGATCTGGACTAGAAGGTAGTGTGGGCAAACTGTCAGAAGCAGTGGGCAGCGCCGTGTCCGAGGCTCTAAATCCATCGAAAAAGTAAAAGATCTGCTCTCCCTGCCCTGCTTCCAACTGCAATGCTCAGTGCAGCGTGTCAGACGTGATGTGTGCAGACAGCTCCGAGTGGTTTTCGTTTGGGTGGAGACAGCAGCAGCGTTTACTGTAGAAGTGCAGACAAATATGCAGCGACCCCACCCTCCGCAGTGATCAACTCATCTGTCATCGGGGCCTTTATCATGCGGACAGAGATTGATATCCAGGATCGGATTCCTGTAGGATTCCTCTTGTGAAAGAGAGAAAGAAAGAAAGAAAGAAAGTCCCATTCCTCAAGCTCTTGGACTCCTATATTGTTATTCATGAATGCTGGCGGCAACTTACCGGCACAAATAAGCTTGAGGATTTGTTTTCCTTTCGCCGGTCATCAAAGCCAGGTTATTCTGGAAACTGGATTTTGAAATGGTTATGACTCTACAGTTGGAGGGAGGCTTTGAACATTTGATGACTAATATTTAACTCAAGGGTTCTTTCACTGTAGTGCATGGATCTTGGTTTAGTCTTCATTTCCACCTTGTAGTTTAGTCTCGGCTTGGTCAGTTACCCCGTGTCAGGATTTTACTTGCCATATTAAAAACAGTACCTGGAAGGCATTGTATTCTCAAGATTGTACTTGAATGGTATGGCGACCTATAATTCTCATAGACTTTTTTCCTGAGGTTATAAATTTGAACCATTTGAATTCCTGTTAGAATCCTGTATCATGTAACCCATTTTTCCTATAATTTTCTCAATAGCGAACGTGATCTACCTCCACTGCGGCGTTAGTTTTACGGCCCTGCAGTCAGATGAAGGGGAATTCCAAGTCCATGTCTTTATCAGATTAAAAACAGCCGCAGTTAGCCAGCATGAAGCCTGTGAAATCCACATGTACTCACTGCAGAAGACCATTATGTAGGTCACAGGTAGATTACATAGGCAAATGGACATTTCCTGGATACTGTTTTCGAATGGGACAGGGTGGAGGAGGGAGCGAGGTCAGAGTGGCCGAGAGCGACGGAGGGGAAGAGACCGGCAACGGTAGTTCAAAGATTTAGGGGTTGCATTTGATCCATTGTCCGGGCCGGCCTTTGGAGACCGCTACCAATGAGGCATCACCTTACGCAGGCCTGCAGCCTTGAGTATAGGCCAAGATGGCAAGTGATATTGATGACAGGGAAAGACCACAGTAGTGAAAAGGCTTTGGCTGCTTCAAAGAAAGAGTTGTTTTCCTGACCAGGGGCAGCTCCAGAAGATTTTTTTTTTTTACTTGGATCACCGGCACATGGGGGTTAAATTGTCGACAAATTCTTAGTAAAATTCTAAGTAAGAAAAAGTAACACAATAAATGCATAATCATTTGCATACAGCCTATTGCATATTTGTTTTTGCAAATTAGAACAAAAGTGCAATAGTAGCACGGGCAGATGCAAATGGCCGTTGTCTTATTGGGATTTGAGGATTATCACAATGGCCCATTTTATTCCTCACAGATTTGCCCCCATCTGTAATTACCACTTGCCTCATCCATAGAGATTAATGCATGGGGGGAAATTACAGCGGAAAAAACTGTGCCATAGCCTTTCTAATTGAAATGTTTCAAATTATGATTTATGGTTTGCAGCAAAAACATTCATTGTTTCACTCCCAAAGCTTACGTCTTGGAAAATCACAGCAGCGCGCATTCATCCGGTGAAGTGGCCTTAAGTTATGACCAAGAAGTCAGGACCTTTATGGTGTCAGAGGACCTGCTAAGAGTTATTTTAAAGAGTGTGAGACAAATGACAGTGCAAGCCCAATATGGTTTTTCTGCATATTAATGAGCAGTTTAGATTCTGTATAGTTGCATCAATGTAGGGACCATTTTCTGACAAAAAAACTGGGACACTATTTGGGATTTAGTTGCATCGTTAACCAGGGAGCCATTTATTTACTGTTTTTCCCATGCTAAATGGTAAATCTGCACCAATCAGCATTAACGTGACTTGATATTCTTTATTGGTTTCTACTTGGTAATGGACATTTCATGGCCCAAAGACATGAATTTCCAAGCGAAGTTTGTTACTTTGTGGATCATATTGGCCAAAAACTGGGACACTTGGGACAGACACTGTGTAAAACTGGGACAAATGAATGGTTTTGGAGGAATGTGTGGGGACATGGGACAGAGGATTCAAACTGGGACTGTCCCGGGTAAACTGGGACGTCTGGTCACCCTAATCAAATGTCAGTTTGATCAATTAGTCCAAGATTTTACCTTTAAAGTTGAGTTTTGAGTTCTGTTTAGTTTAAAAATGATTACAAAACTACAACTTTTTGAAACCTTTTGAACAACTTTTAACACAACTATCAAAGGCCAGTGAATAAAGCTCATTAGTGGGTTGTTTGAAGGAGCTTTCTTGTCTTCACTATTGAGAGAAATCATTGTCGTGTACCACATTCAAACTGAAAGCACTTCCCAGAACCCTAGAAAGCCCTCTTTTAATCCACACGTGAGACCTACAGTGACATGCAGCGTGAATGGGACAGGACAGAGATGTTATCAGGCCTTAGCGGGAGGATGTTTGCGGAGTGTGAGAGCTGCTCGGGGCTTCAGTCTGTGCTAATGCAGCACACACAACCAGGAAGTGTTGACTCTGCAGATTTAAACCCAGCTACGGACAGCTCTAAACACTCACCCCCCCCTCCAGGCACGAGCCGCTGGAGGGTCTGAGGTAACGGCATGGCTGGGAAACGCGGCCCGGGTGCTTTCGATCGCGGCGCTGCCTAATTGGAATGACAGTTGGGGGTAACAGTGTTTATTTACGTCTTTGTGTGGCGCGCTGAGCAAGTACAAAGATATGCATGGGCCAAGCCAGGGATGACATCGCCGGCGTACGCTGTCTGGCTCCGTTGCTAAACCAGTACAATACGGACTTCCTGTCTGCCATCACATCACCGAGTGTCCCCTCCTCACCCCCTGAACCCCCATCACACATTCCAGTTTGGGACAGGACAGGACGGGATGAGGTGAAAGTGGGAGGGGGTGCTTTACGTGCAAAAATAACAAGGACATGTGTTTTTTAGGGGACAGGGCTTCCTCCCATCAGCTAAAGGCATGCTTATACTGGGTGGACTGGTGACCTGAAAATGCCCCTTGTGAATGAATGGGAAAGCGCATGGTTGTCTTTTTTGGGGATGTACCCTCACCTCAGGTCAAAAGTTCAACAAAGAACAACTTTGGGAGGTGAAAAAAATACACTACAATACAATGAAATGAAATGACCTTCATTAATCATTTGACTTTGTTTGTCTCTTTGTTTAATTTAACCTCTTAACCCCCACATGAACCGAGCACATTTTCTCCAGTTTGGCATTAACCAAATCTAAAAGCAAAAAAGTGACAAAAGAGCCACACAAACATGCCGGAAAAGCAATAATAACACAATACAAAAGCAACAAAAAAAGTGACGAAAATGTGATGAAAATGTGATGAAAAAAGCAACAAAGAATTTACAAGAAAGAGCGACAAAAAAGCGCTGAAAAAGTGACCAAAACGCGTCAAAAAAGGCGTTACACTGGCCTGTAGGCTGTGCACTCCAGTCGAGAAGCTTTTAGATTTGGGTCATGCTGAACTGGAGAGAATTCACTCGGTTAAGGCGGGGATTAAGAGGTTAAACCCAATAGTGTCCTGTGATGTAGGCCTGGCAAATTTCTTTCAGTTTACACACCCAAGAAGGGTGTGTAAACTGAAAGTCAAGAATCTACTTATTAAGTGCAAAATACATAAGAATGAATAGTAAACACAATAATAAATCAAAAGTGGGTTTTGTGGGTCTCTTATAGAAGTTATTTTCTTTTTAATCTATTGTCTGTTTTTTTCACCCTTTGAAATATGTGTCAAATAAGTTTTAGTGCAAATAGATTCTCATTTTTGTGTTGCCATATAGTTTGCTGTTATGTCTTTTCATACGCTGCTCAATTGTGTGTTGTTTTCTCCACTTCTTTTCCCCAGCCACGGCACTCTACAACACTCAAACGAACATCAGCCTGTGCTAACCTCAGACACGCCCTCTCGTTGGGAGCAGCCTGTACAGAACATGGTGTGATTTGAGCGCTCGTATCAAGGCTATAGTGCGCGGTGATTAAACAGGTATACGGCCGCAGGGGGAGGCTTTTCCCGGCTGTCAACACGCCACTGATGGGTTTGTTGCTTTATGCATTAAGGCATAAAAGAAAGAGGAGAAAGTATGTTTGAAGAGATCTCACACAAGTAGCGTATGCGGTTATTGTTAGGATTTTGAATTGAGGCCTGGTATAACCTTGTGTAAGCGGCTTTTATTTTTATTCAACTTAGTCCTGAGTTTTATAAAGTTTAGGAGCTCAAGTTTAGTCATCAATAAAAGAAGGAAAAAAATCATATTGTAAAACGCCACCATCAATTTTAGTCGGTGTGTTTACGGTAAGGACTGAGCTAGTGCTAAACCAGGACTTTGGGTATACATTTTGACCATAAGCTTATAAATTAAGCTGGAAAAAGTTTTCTGCCATCCAGGATTTGATATCTAAAATGCATTGAAAAGCACATCCATTGGCCTGGTGTCATCAGGAGACATAGAGATACAGAGCGTAACTATGAAAGTTGACTCCGTGTCTCCCGATGACATCGCCAAGAGGGAGCATATACAGGTTAAAAAGCACTGGGCCTAAAATCGAACCCTGGGGCACACCACATGTAATTTTATGGACCTCAGAGGAGCAGGTATCCACACTTACCGTGAATGTCCGTCTGTGAGGTAGGATGTAAACCATTTGTGGACAGCACCAGAGAGTGCTAAACCAGGACTTTGGGTATAATTTAGACCAGTTTAGACCAGGACTAAAGCTTATTGAAACCCAAGACTGAACCAGGACTACAAGACTTCATAGGACCACGTTTATTTCCAAATGATGCCTGTAATATTTCAGTCTGCTGTGATGCGATGCGCTTTGATCACACTGTATTACGAGCTTATAATTGTTCACAGCGATCTGGAACAACTGTAAGGCAAAGAGTGTGACTTTGCAAAAATATTTGTACAATTCATTCTAATCAAATCATCGCCAAAGAACTCTGGGAGATGAGCCAACGAGTGTGTTACTTTTATAATAAAGGCGTGTATGTCCAATATAGACAGACAATGTTTAGATTAGCCACAGATGGGTAAAAACTAGTGATCTGTTTTGTCTGCCCCAGTGAGTTGATAAAAGCGCAAAAATGTTTAATGGCAAAGAAGAAAGGAAATTGTCAGTGTATAGCAGCAGTTGCTCTGTACCCCCGCGGTACTGTAAAAAGAGCCTGATGTTTCTATTTGAGACATGAGGGACAGTAGACAGTGTTGGAGATATCCTGTTTCAGTGGGGTCAAGGTGAGGGACCAACCTTCAGTCTGAGCACTAAAACAGCACACATTCTGCTTACAGTCAACAGCTCACCTTGTAGATACTGAGCTGTGGCTTCTGGAGGGGAAAAAGTGGAAGCAAACAACCATGTCTTTTTGATACAAATCTGAAATTGTTCTATCTATCTCTCTAAACAACATCTTTCAGCACCTGCACCAGTCTTTTGCGATGGATCATACATTCAGACACACTCGCTGGACGGATCATTTTACAGGATTAAGTCATTGTTTGTGTACATATCAGAAAATTAATGCTATTGGAGATTAGGGCCCTCTTCGTAACTGACACGATGAAGATTAGACAAGACTGGACATTGTGCTAAGTGTGATCCCTTTGTCTCAGTCAGCTGTGCAGGGAGTTTGGTTTCTCTTCGTCCAAATCTGAAACCCCCTGTTTGCACGGACGATTGTTCTGTGGGCCGTTTTCATGGCGACTGTTGATCTCATGTACCGTACGCAGGTCACTTGATGCTAATATCTTTCACTGCATTGTTACCGCAGGGTCTCTTTTCAGTGAAATAATGAGAATTGGTTGACATCAAATACTTTCTTGGCAAAGTGTTGCTTGTTTTTAAAGCTCCTATTTTTGTAGTTTATACCTAAAAGGAGATGCAGTCTATTTTAAAGGAACAGGCCACAGTTTTTTTCAGACTGAGATGTATGTTCTTACTGTACCTTTGCTTAGACTAGTTGATGCGTACTGTCTGGTCTTTGTGCGTGCGCTCAGTCACGCAATACGGTTATGTGAGTAGTAACGCGATCCAAGTATAGTTACACAAAATTAAACACTTTGACATCCGCGCAGTAAAGTGAAGATATTACTGCACGAACGTCGAAGTGCTCTTAAGGTGTTATTACGCCTTACAATATAGTACCCCTTTTTATCCGCTTTCTCGACATGTTTAACTTTCTTGTAACTATACTTGGATCGTGTAAAGGCTCATGTAACCGTATTGCGTGACTGATCGCACGCACAAAGACCAGACAGGTGCGCATCAACTCGTCTAAGCTCAGGTAAGAACATATCTCAGTCTGGAAAAACGGTGCCCTATTCCTTTAATCCCTCAAAATGAGTTAGTAAACATTTGTATGTAGCATTCAACGCGGTCATAGGCTTTATATTAATGCGTAAAGTGATCATTTAACAGCGGTCACTGTTGGGTTACGCAAGAATGAGTCCAAATGCTTATTAGCGAATGGACTGGCAGAGGACTGTAGGAACTGTGGTTAGACTCAGCCACAGTTTACTGAAGGTTCTGGACCAATGGTGACAGCAGCTCTAATGTTACTGTGGGCTGAACACTCGCCTATATAGAGCACTCAGAGTGTCCTTTGGACCCGTTAGTGACTTGTTATGTCTAAATCCTCTTTCACCAATTTCGTTTCCTCCTCATTTGTTTTAACCATGCCTATTTCCAAAGCCTAAACACGTCCATTCACCCATGGCATCACTGTATCAAGCAAGTTTATCCTCCGCTTCAGAGTTGAACAACTCTTCAAACAATTCGATTTATACATCCCTAGATGGAGTTGACTTTTGGCTTTAAACGTTTGGTTCAGATTCAAAAATGAGTTGCGATTCGGTTCCCATAGTGGCAGCCAGCAGACAAACCCAGACTTGCCCCAATCTTTTTGTGTTCATTAATGTCTCTCATGAACTGTGTAAACTGCCAAGATTATATATCGCAAGCAAAACAATTACAATCCCTGGTCTATCTGTCGTTACATTACCTCCAATAGTTTATTATCAGGCATTTAAGGCACATTGTATTCCCAAAGGGTCTCAACAAACTTCCTTATTTGTCTTTTTATGGTGATTTTATGTATGTAGCATGAGTATGTATGTATGAGTAAAATATGGCAATTTATGGTTGATAATAGGTCAAATCAAGGGGGTGTCTTGATGATGGTTTTGGCAATAGGCAATGGATCATTATTTGTTGATGTCAATGAACACAATGTAATGTCCATCCATCCATCCATTTTCTTCCACTTTATCCGGGGCCGGGTCGCGGGGGCAGCAGTCTCAGCAGAGATGCCCAGACTTCCCGATCCACTCACACCTCCTCCAGCTGTTCTGGGGGGACCCCGAGGCAACACCAGGCCAGCTCGGAGACATAGTCCCACCAGCGTGTCCTGGGCCTTCCACGAGGCATGTGGTTTTACCCTACTGATGATGTGTTGTTGCAATAGTAATCCTGCTCTGACACAATGTAATGTGTCTTTCTAATACAATAGAGTTATTTCACTGTGATTTCTTTATGATTTTTCCAAGTTTACAGCTTTATGTTTGACTAGATTTGCTTGACATATACAAGATGTGTAAATAAGTACTACTACTAAGTACATACAGTAAATAAAGAAATAATTTAATCACAAAAGACCAGTCACTAATGGGCTAAACCTGAATGAATACAAGTGCTGATTGAGCAAGTGTACTCACAGTGGACTGTACTAACTGTGGTTGACTGGCTAATCCTCTCTAAGCAAACAACATGTATTTTTTTTTGCATCCCGACCTTCTGTGACCTGTCCGCGAGCCTCACTTCTCTGGTCGTAGTGAACTCGTCCCGCCGAGGAACCGTCCATGCAGATCATGTCGAGACTTGAGACTGCCGTTGCCATCTGCTCACCATTTCCTCCCGCGCAGGGCATAATTGAATCAGAAATCGCTTCTTTTAAAAGCCGAGGCTGTTGCTCCGCCCGCGACCTGCAGACTACAATATTTGTTTGTTCTTTATAGAGTTACTTCCACTCACTTGTCACTTCTAACATCTGTCCCCATCCCCGAAGATCAATAGTCACCTGCCACACTTAATTTGAACTCCGCAAGGAGGTCACGCAGACACGATCCGAGTGGCGCAGGGTCGTCTCGCACAAAGGACGGTGGATCTTCAAGCTTGTTCTGGTGAAAAATAGGTCAGTTTCGGCAGCTGTGGTAATATTTAACACCCTTTGTGCCATCCTCCCGGCACTAATCTGTCTATTCAGTTTGTGCTCAAGTTAATCTGCGCTGATTTATATGAGGCGTCATTAGGAGACATCAAAGGCACCAAAGAATGGACAAGTTGCCAGTGGAACATCATTGTCCTTGTGCTGCCCCGCTTTGTAAATAGTACGAGAGGCGGCAGCTTTGAAATGCATGCTTTATGGGCAATGACCAACATGTCGGCGTAAACAAGGAGCACGGGAAACAAAGACACCTGCCAAAGCTCAATGGTCGTTCCATTCAAATATGTATTTATTGTATTGAAAGTATATTGGGAATCCCATGAAAACAGTAACGTGGCTATTTGTTTTGGTGTGATCACAGGTTTGCGTGATAGAAAAGTTGTAGGTTACTGCCGTTTTGCCCATGCACCCATTGTACCGTATCCAACAAAACATTCACCCCCATTTCACAGGGTTTTCAGAAAGTATTCAGACTCCTTTGAATTAGGAAGAAAACTAAACTAACATTTGAGATTGTTGACCTAAGTTAAAATCCTACTGCAGATCTATTCTGCAATAGTGCTCTCAATCAAGCACTAGTATTATTGATTTGTCATGATTTTGAAAGGAGTTAGATTCTCACTATAAAAGCGTAGTAAAAGTAAAAGTGTAGAATAGTGAAAATGTAACACAATAAGGTGTGTGAATACTGCTGGAACCCACTGCTGACAATACTGTTTAGCATTTCAACTTGCAAATAGAAGAAAATACAAGCACTTGTGGAGAGAAGAAGAAGAACAAGAGCTTTATTTATACAGTATATCGCCTTTCACAGACATGGTCACAAAGCGCTTTACATGAGACAATTTTACATTCACTCCACACTGTAAGTGCATGTAAGGGTGTATTTCTTCATTATTTCATTATATGTGAACAATTTAGAGTTTTTTATTCTATCTTAAATTGTTTTGATTTTTACTGTAAGGCACTTTGGTTTATTATTGTTGAAAAATACCTAAAAATGAACAACAACAATCATGTGCCTTTACTGTGACCTATAACTTAACTGAGAACGGGGACGTCTCCACTCGTCGTCATGGAGAAGTTGACTGAAGGCAGCCAATGTGAGATTTAAATAGGTCAAAGTTAGGTCCTCATCCAAATCCATTCTTTGATTACCCACAGCAACAATTGCATTTTCTGTGTTTTGTATTGCTGGCAACAATTCATAATGTTACGCAGACATTGTCTGAAATGATGAAAATCTTGAATAACACTCTTTGTTTCCTGGCCCATCACAGACCTGTAAAATTCTGGTTATTCTTTTTTTCATGCCACTAGACAAACAAATCTACATTGACAGAAATAGAGCCCTTTTCCTCACAGGCGCTAGAATATTCTGCATTGCAAAACAATCAAGTCCAGGTCCCCAAAGCATTGTTCCACAAAGAATGAAAACAATCACCACTGGCTATGAAAATAAGAGATAACACATAATTTAGTTTGAGCTTATTGCCACAGACTTATCTCTGCCCGGAGGACGAAATGCCTGAAAATAGATATGACTCTCGAGAGCTTGGCCTGTGCACACAAAAAAAGCTCCCATGGGAAAGTCTCAGACAAAACTGTTACACTGAAGTTTTCCAGTGGTGCTCGTAATGTTATTAATTGTGTGAAGAGAGAGTTAGCAAAACGCGCTAAAAGTACGGATGTGTTTAAGCAGTTTGCTGGCTCATATTTCCTTTCTTTCATGTTGCTTTATTTAATCTTTCAATGTCTGTTTATGTCTCTTCCTCTCATATGTAAACCAACTCACTCCATAAAACAAAAGGGGGAAGAATTAATGGACAAACATCTCTGACATGTGCAGGGAGAGCAGGATGGCCTCTCTCTCTCTCTCTGAGAATCACTCTCACTCTATAAAAGAGATAAAGCCATAAACTCAAAACAGAGACGGACTCAAGTGAAAACAGAAGAACGGGAAAAGAGTGGGCGAAGTGATTCAAGTCAGAGTAAACTCGTTCATGGACAAACTCCGATACCACCGAGCAATCTAAAGCATCAAGTGTTGTTTTTTAATGGATTGTGGTCATATCTGTTGTTAGGTAGTGTGATAATAATTATAATGTGAGGACGTACAGACCACTAACACAGAGGCTGGAGGTTTAATTCCGCCAACTTCACACACTGTGTTGGAGGAACATACTGTTGTTGTTGTTGTTACCTCTGACTTGGAATCCTTATGCTCTTATGGTACTATATGTGGAGCTGTTGTTGTGTGTGACTTATACAGATAAGGTCCATTCCACTTGAGTGAATTGAGTTCCAGCTACAGAAATAACAGTGTTATATGATCATTGGGCAGCTCGGGGTCATCCCAGGCTTATCTGTGTGAAGTTTAATGTTCTCTCCATGGCTGCGTAAGTTTCTTCCAGGTACTTCGGTTTCCCTACCACTAAAACATGTACAATAGGCCAGGATGAGTGAGAGTGCGAGCGGGGGAGGAGTGTTTATGTGCATGAGATCCATGTGTGTTCATTAACATGCATTGCCGCAACCAAATAAACCAATAAAATATATTATTTTGAGATACTGCTCATGGTCAAAAAGAGGATTAACTCATTGAGCATGTTTTGAATCGATGAGGAAAACCGGACCACCCAGATACAGGGAGAACAGACTTCACACAGAACTCTTCACATTCAAGGTCTGGGAAGTGAATCAGGAACCTTCTTCTGTGAGGCAAAGTTTTGAAGAGTTTGCTTCTACTTACACGGTTTTGAAGTACCTGAGCATGTACTCGAGTAGAGATTCCGAGGACTTCTCCACCACAAAGTTAATCAGCCAGTCTAAGACAGATGATTGTGTTGAGCACTCTCACCACACCAAGCGTGGGAACGGCGCAGGATCTCATATAAACGAGTAAATAATTCCCTTCATGCGTCAAAGATCTGGACAACAGAAAGGTCTTGTTTATTTGTGGTGACTGTGTGTTGTCTGCAGAGCTCGGGCCGTCTCGCCCGGGCACATTCACATCTCACAAGTAATGTCATCTTCCCTTCAGAAACACAGGGTCTCCAAAGAGGACTTGCTATTGTCAGTTACATACGGCGTGACACGGTGGAAAGATAAATGACTGAGTACAGTATGAGTGCAAAAAATACACCCATTAAACCTGTTTGGCAAAATAAGCAATTTAATGTTAACTTCCCTTTGTATTAGCAGTATACATTTTAGGTTCACTACCATCCTGTGATAAAAAGGCGTTTTCTCTGCTTTGGTTACATTATTTGTACTTATACTTGAGTACAAATTGGAAGTACTTCTGCCCCTTTCATAATAAACACAAGCCGCTCAGGGGTCATTTGAACCAGGGGGGTCGCGGCGCATTCCCCGTCTCTGTGTGCAGCGTTTTTGATCAAAGCGAAGACTTCTTTCCTCTCCTCCCTCCCTCCCCTCCTTCTGCCGGCCCACATCCCTCTCCTTCACCCTCCCCTAAAAACCACCAGTGTGTCTGCCATGCTGCTGCTAATCACTGGTGGTCTCCTGACTGCCAACAGTAATTGATTAGGCAGTGCGGGGACTGGTGGTTGGGAGAGAGGGGGGGCGGAGGGGAAAGTTCAACCCACAAGCTCTCAAGGTCACTGGCCCCTCCGTCTGACACCCCCCCTTGCCCCACACAACCCCCAAAAAGGAAAAAAAAAAAAAACCTTTCTCATGCTATTAGGTATCAGCCACGGGGGGGGGGAAACGGCAAATATTTGGCACACTTGGTTCTCCCACTTCCAAAGCGCTCCGGTCCGGTGGCGAGGGCAAACAGGAAGCTCTGTGTCAGCAACGCATCTGATCAGAGCTCCTGGAAACAGAGGCAGGACTTAGTTTACATGCTTGGATCATCTTTGCATTACTTTTGAGAGAAAATGAGAAGATTGAGGCCACTTCATTATCAGTTATCAATTGAACAACAAAATATGATGAGAAAGAAAATCACTTACTAATTTGGAACTTTTCAATTGTATCGAAATCTCCAATAGACTCTAATAGACCAAACCACGGTGTATTGAACTTATGACTGCGCCACAAAAGTAAAAATTAGATGACCTTTAAGAAGTCCCGAGTTGCGGGAGCTTTGGTGTAACAGGAAATGTTGGACATGTTTCACAGCGCTGCCACAGACCGCGAGGTGAGGTCTTTAAAGAGAGGCAGAAACCCTGTTGAGCTCAGGTCTGGTTTTGATGTTCACCACACGACCAGTGCTGAGCTGTCCATAATACACCAGTCGGAGCCTTTTGGTCCAGTTACAAGCAGAGGTATGGGTAAAGTTGCAACGAAAATGACAGAAGTTAAGCACGAAACAACTTCTGTATCTGTAATGTCTTTTTGCCATTAATTTGTTATTGTTTCAGGATACAAAACAGATTTTAAAATTCATTATAATTTAAACGATATACACATAAAAGTTAATATGACTATAAGAATAGGCTATTATTGAATTGATAAAGGAACACTAATTGGTAACACACATCTCTCTTTTCCCTCACAAAATACATTGTGTAAATGAGGATAGTAGACAGAAATGTACAGCAGCATTCTCTGTTTTGGTTGAAGTAAAAACGCTGTAGTAGAGGAACACATTCTAGTAAAATGAACTCAATGCTGTTTTTGGAGCATGCTCAGTTGCTCCCAGGTCTATGCCCGGGCATGTAGAGACTGCTGGTGACGTAACAAGGTGCAGAGAAAATCCACCTAGTAGCGAAGAAACCATTACTGTAGTGAGAATTTATATCCTGTCACAAAGTGTACACTAATAGGTCTCTCAAAGTATTTTTTCTCAGATATGGCCCCTGGCTATGGCAGATGTGAAAGATTCATCTTTGTCTGCCCTGTCGCTAACACTATCTTTTGAAATGTGTCAAATAGGAGACACTTTTCTTTGAATCTGCGGCCCAGTGCAGATTTCGAGCTAATTTCAAACACTTGTAAAGGACAGGGAACAATACTTATTGACTCTTATATTCAAACAACATGTAAAGTGGCATTGGGGCAAAACTTGATATGCTTGCACATATCGGATCAAGTAATCCTAAAAGTCTCCCTCACTCGGCTGTGAATAAAAAGCATTTGTCCGTGGTGAAACTTTCTCCAGACTGGTGAGAGTATGAAAAGAAGTGGTGGGCTCTGTTTTGTGTCCGGACTGTGCTGTGTGTCTGCTCTCTCCTGCCCTCTATTGGTAGATACGCTGCATAGACATTAGTAAGACCCCGGCCCACAGATAAGCGACCCTCCCCACTGCACTGAACATTGTTTAACTACACTCACATGTGTCAGGGAGATGATAAAAATACGCTCTCACCTCACATTTATATCATTTCTCTTGAATGGCGATCTCTAAATGGATTACAGCTGTTGCTTCATCTCTTGCTTATTGCTTATTTAGTGAGTGGCCTGTACAGAAGGCGGTGCATTATTTTGACATCATTTTACGACTCCAAATGTTGAGTATTTCCCCTCTCCCGTAACTTTGTATGATGTCCATACCGCGCAGCTGCCCAGTCACTCCCGTGTTCATTTTGACTGAATAAAGTTTCCCATAAACAGCATCTAAAATGTTATTATGCATGTACATTAAATAGCACGTTATATCATCTTTATAGGTTGTGTCGGGCTATGCCATAAAAACTTGCATCCAATTTGAGCATATTTACAAGGTCTGAGGTCAAGTTTTATTGGGAAAATATGGCCACGGTTGTTAAAGTTTTTAATAAAAGAAACATTTGTGGCAGCACGGGATTGATTTTCCTAATAAACGAAGCTAATATAATGAGGCAGAACGTTAATAAGACTGGCGGAACAAGCAGATAAACCCTGAAGTGTGAGGCTGATCTTTTAGAGTTTAAAAGCGTAAACATAGAACTGTGTCTATCAGTGAAAAAAATAAATGTATATGGAAAGCAAAGGTACTACCCAGACATTAACATCCTTCATTCTTTTCAGTGCAAAACCTTCAAAACTCACTTTGCCAGAGCCTGTTCATTTGTCACTGACCTCTAGTATAATAATCACCCTGTTGTTTCAAAAGTATTGCAAACGGGAGCTTACGTTTCACTATACTGCTGATGATACATTACCGTATATTCCCATCACTGTCACTTTTTGGGCGTGAGAAGCAAACGCAGATATCATCTCTTCATAAAGGCCTCAGTGTGGGTGGTGTGGCATAGTAATGGTTTTAAGCTCATGCCGGGATGACTTATCGTGGACAGGACGGGGCCTGTGGATATGTAGGAAATGTCACCTGACGCCATAGGGGCTGCGTGTGAGCCGGCATCCGAAAACCCTTATGCTCAATAGACTCACATGCACACACAAACATGAAGCTCGGTGATGTTTAACGCTGGAGAGTTGTGTTGAAAATGTGATAAACACTGGGCTGTCGTCTGGTATGTGGGCCCACGTTTTCGGCGCATACTGAGCTCAACACACAGGTCCCATGAAAGCAAAAGGAAGGGAAACTTATTCTGTATGCCATCTGAAGTGCTTCACAAAGGACACACATTCATACCATTCACGGCGGTGGCAAGCTACATACTGTACATCTATAGCCACCGCTGCCCCTGGGGTAGACGGAAGCACAAGTGCACACATCTGCGCTGCCCGGACAATCCAAACACCACAACCACAACTCAAGACGCTTAGCTTTTCACGTTTAGGGGTCGCAGGAGCTCATTTTTTTTATACATTCATGGTTATTATCACCCTGCGTCCAAGATTTGAAATGGCACTGTCCTGTTGTTACATTACAGCTCCCCTTGAAACCAGAGCTGCACATATAACGCTGCTGCTTAACATATCAAAGACCATTCATTCATCCAGCTTTCATTTCAAGTGCTCACCTGACCCACAGTGCATGAATTAGACAACACAGCCTTTTTCCCCTCAACAAGACATGGCTGTTTATCATTAGGCTCGGGCAGAATACATGTAAAGAATGGCCAATGCAAGCTAGTTAAGGGAGAGGTGCGATGGCAAGCGAAAATGCAGAGAAACCTGGATGTCTGAAGCGCATGTGGAGCTGGTTGGGGATGTGTCGCTGTCTGCGGAAAGAAGGGGAGAGGGGTCTGATTAATGGCGGCCCCCAGAAGCTAAATTTAAATGGACCAGGTGATGCGGAGGCTGTGCAGACTACAGTGGAGGACATGGGGATGCTTAACAGCGGATTCAGCATGTTGGAAGAGGAACCTCTGACTCGCTCGGCGTCCGGATGTTTGCGATATCTGCAGAAGAAGAAGCTCAAGCCGCTATCAACCCTCCCAACTGTGCTACAACAACCCGAACTGGCAATAACTTTTCCCAGTGGAGACGATTCAGAAGAAGATTTATTGTTTGACGACGACACACCGGCGCCGTCGATAAACCTGATTCCGCCGACTCCATCCGATTTGGTGGAAGACGACCAGTTTTTCGATGTCACTTTGGAGGACATTGTAGCAGAGGTTCATGATGACAATGACACTAATGAGAATGGCCAAGAACAGGGTAAATATGTTGAGCCTGAACCAAAGGACGGATGTGCAATGGTGGAGAAAGAGGGAAACATTGATGACATGGTAGGATTTAATGAAGGGGACATGACTCAGGAGTTGGAGGAAGAAAAAGAGGTGGTGCTGGTGGCCAAAGAGGAGAAGAAACCAAAGCCCAGGTTACTGCGGAGCGGGTACTTGGTGACTCAGCTTCCTGTGTTCACACAATCAAGTGAGTTTTCAGCACAGCCAACAGTTCCACTGAAGAAGAAAGGTCAAGTTTACAGAAAACATAACATGGTATAATAATTTAAAGTCATATGAACAATGATTACTGAACGTTTACTATTTACTGTAAACTGCAAGACATATTGGCACTTGACTATACCACATGTCAACTTTCCCACTCATCATATGCCACTTCCTGAGCACAAATGTGAGACTATTCTTCCATGAGCCTTTATACTGAGTCTGTATTTAAGGCAAGTCCAGGTGGTGGTTTCCTGATCCAGCTGTTTAGAGCTCATGCATTGCTCTTGGGTTTGATCTCAATGCTCCATTCAGATGAAATTGCAGCCATTATGTGACAGGGCCACAGTACTTGAACGCCTCCGCTGGGACTCTCAGAAGTTCCCCTTTTGTTGCGCGCCCTTTTTAGCTTTTGTGAGTGTATTCCCAGAGCGTGGCCAGGCAGGCGGTTCCCAGGTTTTGGGTTCCCGTGAGTCAGCATGCTCTCCTCCCTCCTCGGACATCTCTCAAAGAGCTTCACTTTCCTTTCAGATGCCCCCAGGAAATAATAGTGCAAACGATAAGCATCACTTTTGCCTATCTGTTACAGAAATGTGCTGAAAAGTTTGGACCCTCAAGCCTTACTTTGCAGCTTATGCCTGTCGGTTTGAGAACTGTTGTCAAAAGCTGTCAAGCACCATCCAGAGTGTCTGTGTGTTTGCAGTAGCATTTTTAGCTACAGAATAACTTGGCAGAAATGCTATACATGTATACATTTTCTGTGGAAGAATTTGCTTTAGAGCCATTACATGTGAACCATTGCTAACTTAGGAATTGCTCAGTTTTTGGTTCATTTAAAAGGAGATTTGTATTTTCTTTTCTTTGTAGTTTCGTGTGCTCAAAAGCCCAGGATGCAGTGTTGTCTGAGCTAAGTTATGTAGCGACAGTAGCTGCCCGGGCTTTGTAGCTAAAGCTCTGATGTCCGTGTCTAATTTGTGATCTGGATTTCATGCTTCAAGACAGTATCATAAACACGGGTTTGTTTGTGTTTGTTTGTTTGTTGAGATTGGACTTTTCCTGAAAGACTGTGGCTCTGTGAGGTCTTCACCCGTCTGTGGTGGGACGGGGTGTAACGCCACCCTCCATTAGCATTCTCAGACACTGTCCCTCGCTGTCATAAACAGGAGGGCAGAGAGAGGGGACTGGAAGTGATTTTCTCAGGTTTTCAAAGACAGTGCGTTGTGTTTACAGATGCTCTTCTAGTCTTATGCCCTTTATAGACATTTCAATCCTGGATGGAATGAGTGCTGCCCGTACTTCCAATGGTATAATGTACAAAGAGGAATACTTATAGCACAGTGTTCAAATATATGATCTTTCTACAAATTCATTTTACAAGGTTTAAACATGGCTACTTTTGTCCCACTAGGTTTAAAAATTGATGTCCAGTACTTGCACCACTATAGTAAGTGCAAACTGGTGGATATACTGTATTTGGCTGTTGGAGCATTTTGATCTTGTCCAGAGTCAGCCTTGGTGCAGGTGATGAAGAGAGTGCTGCGCTGCCCCCCCCCTCTCCCGCACCCCTTCTCTTCACTGTCTGTGCTTGGACCCAGACAAGATTCCTCTGCTGACACACATAAACCAATTACACTGTCTTATCTGATTCGGACTCCATCTAACTCCCATCCATGTCAAACCCGCCTTTCATAAAGTCAGGCCCCTCAAATGAAAAACATGTGTCTAAATTAGGCTGAATATTTCTGTTAGGTAAACTGTTTTGAGAACGCCACTGTTTTCGGACACTGGAAGACTCATAGATCCTTCAATCACTGGACGTATTAAAGTTAATGTCGTTGTGGGTAACAAGTGTAAACATTCCAGCGTCTATTAAAATCACACAGAGGAGAGTGGCATGGGCTAAACTAAATGCCATATTCTCAGGCCCATTTGTCTTGCTTGTTATGATAGCAGGAAAAAAAAAAGGATATCTGCCGCGGACTAAAGAGTGACACTGGGAAAGAGGAGGTTTACGTCGTTTCTGTGGGAAAGTGCTTGAGTTGTCAGAAAAGTATGTCGCGGATTAGACAGGCGTTTGTGTGTCTGACAGGTTACTAAGCAACCTGATGTAGCGAGTCCAGCATCGACCACATCGGCTAAACCGGCGCAAATGCACTCGTTGACCCGGGACAAGGACAGGACACGAGGAGACAAATGCAGGAGTACTACCAATTTATGATGTAGTAAAAGCACTGTTATTCTACCAATAGTTTCACCTGAGCAAAGTTGAAGTGTAATACTTAAGAACACAACAAATTAGTGGACCAGGGTATTCAAACTGTCAAGCCTCTGGTTAGGATGGCTGTTCTGCACCTCATGAGCCACAGTCGACCAAAGTTCTACTACTTTTACCAGCATAACAACGTGGAAGTGTCTGGGAAGTGTCAATTTTATACAAAGTAGCCGTTTGTATCCTGTAAAGGAAGGAAGAATGCCATAAACCAAAGACAGAAATCTGACTCTGACTTGGAACAGTATGGTTACTTACATGGCAACAGTATTGGAATTTCCAATCCAATAGAAACATTCAATAAAAAACTTTTTTTTGTCAAACTAGGAATTTTCTTTTTTGTGCAAAATCTCAAGTATAACTCAAGTACAACAAAGAAAAAAACGGTATGTTTTTTAAGGTATTACATTAATAATGTCAGAAACTGTTTTCAATGTTAATTGATGGGGGACCTGTCGACTGGTATAAACCGAAAAGTTATCAAAGCAGTTCTACATATTTCTCAGTGTTTGGTATGGTCTAGCTTGTAGAATGTGGACTGCGTCAGTAGTAAGCAGATTAGCCTCCGTCATGCTTTTAAACTCTTCATGTTTGAATTTTTCAAAAAACATATATTTTCAATAGAATTTTGACCGGGAAAAGGCAGGACTGTTACATTGGCCAAATGCAGTGAATACATTTTCTGACATTATTGATATAGTGTGGGCCTATAGCTTAAAAAGCACACAGGTTAGTGAAATGTACTTCGTCACTCTGACGTATTAGGATTGTTAGTGTAATGTGCATGTGTGTGTCTGTATATATGATTATAAAATAAAATATCCAAAGGCCCATTGTCTACGGTGGACATTATCTGTATGACTGAGAGCTGACACAAAAATGAAATATGATTGTAAAAATGCTCTTGGGTAATGTGTGGGTGAACATATCCAGTCTAATTTCTACACACAGTCAACAGATATAAATGATTACCAACTAAACGGCAACGTTACACTTGCACCACTAAAGAAATTGATTTGAATGCATTTTTGGACACTGTTTCTCTTTCTGTGCAGATGACCTGAACCAAAGGGGTCCGAGCTGCTCTGAAATGTTGAAGCCTGAATTCTGCAGAGTTCGTCAAAGTACCAAGATGGATGCTTTCACTCAACCACGGGTGAGATTAGTTACATAAGCCACTTACATACGGCTCGATATGCCCATACAAACTCAACCTAAAGCCACAGACACAGACTTTCTGCACATTCCTGCCTTTATCAGATTTAGACACATGAGCGCAGAGGTACTTTTCGAGACTAAATTGATTTGGGAAACATTTGCAGTCTAATCGTGGCAATAATCAGATTTTTTTTTCCCCTGCTGACAGAGGCCGATCACTCGCTCTCGCAGTTTTGGGGACATCTTATGCAAGAGCCCGACTCTCCAAATGTTCGCACAAATTATTGAGAAACCCCGTGAGCCCAAGTCGCCACGCCAGCGCCGCGTAACCGTGGGCGAGTCAGGTATGATTCAGCAGTTCTTAATGACCTTACAGACAGCGGCACAACTAGCAAAACAAAACAAACAATACACTTTTTGACTGTGTTTCTTTGTGCTTCCATACAGCATCCTATCTGCCTCTAAGCGCGCACATGAATGGACACTGCAGGGAGAAGGTACAGTCGCGTAACCATCAAAGCAGTGCCTTCAGGGTGGCATCTGCACACTGCCCGGAGCCGCCGCAATTACAGAATACAAGCTGTTTATATTTCGCAGCATTCCCTTGAGCTGCCAAAGCAATGACTCTGCAAAATAGTCCTGGGATTTTCGTCTTTAAATCCAGGATTTGCCAGCGTAGATTGCCCGCATCCGTATGATCCAACTGTTGGCCAAAAACAAACTGAAAAAAGCTCCTCTAAAGTAAATGTTCATGGCCTATAGTTAAGATGGCAATACTTTATCGACTGTAATTTTTATCTGGCAACTTATCATTGCATCTGTCTCATTCAGTCATTTATCTAAAAATGGTTATTATTTATTAAATGGTTATAGTCAATAAGTTGTCATTATGAAGTTCTGGAATTTGATGTCAGACAGAGGTCTTTGGGTGATTTACTGCTTTTGTGAAAGCAAACAGAAAATCCACAAATGATGGGCAGTAATTGTTAGGGATTTGATCCACAAACTTTCCATATTCAATCTTGTGGCTTAAAAGTATTTCTACTAACTATTTTGGACCTGAATAATGTCACTACGTTTTAATGCTAATGTATATATATATATAATCTGTCTTAATTTTTCTGCAGACAGAGAGGACATTGAACTTCATGTCAGGTTTTGTTTCATGTGGACAGGCCCAAAATATATATAAAAAGATAAACCATAATGAACCATGTCAAGAAATTTTGCCTGCATTCTGCCTTAGAACTTATCGGGCCTCAATATCAATCTATGGGCCTTTAACAATGTTATGATGTCACATGAATACAACCTTGAAAACCTTTCGGGCCAAATCTCTTCATTGTATTTAATGTAAAAGCAAAATCTCTATGAATACACACGGTCAAGCAAAGCTAATCAGTCCACTGTCACCTTTTAAGGGAATCCTGTCGGAAGCGCCGCAGTTTCTTCCCAGGAACAGCATAAACAGTACAAGAGTGACTAAGACAAGAATCATGCAGAAATCTATGTTTATGCTTTCAGATAAGCAAACATTTTATTGTCCTTTCCAAGAGATTATTTATGGCTAAACACACAATGTATGTTTATGCGCAGCGCCATGTAATAACATGGCTTTGTGTCAAAATGAATCAGAGGGACGGGCAATGACAAATGTCCATGTTTGACCATGTTTTGTCTTCTCTTTAATTTAGGCCTGAATCATTTTCCATGTGTGACATTGTGATGACAGTGGTGATTGTGGAACCCATTCTTTCCCACAGGGGGGGTAGGAAATAGGCCCTCAAACTGTTCAGATCACGAACAAATCGTTTTAAATAATAGTTTTAAATAGATTTAAAAAATAAAAAGTCAACCCCAATGTAGAACAATCTTTTAAGATTTATTTAATATCAGGTCGAACAAAAGAAAATCTTGAAATCTAGTGATCCCCAGATGGCTGTGTAGTATGTGGAGATTGATTGGGTCTGGACAATATAGCAAACATTTTTTTATTATTAATTATGAATTAATTATTTTCTCATATTGATCGATTTCAAATTTATTCTTTCATTATAAAATAGCTTATTTATGAACTTAGACATATCTTTTATGCAAACCTCATCTCATACAAAAACAAATACTTTCCTCCAGTATCATTTTACTTACACACAAAAACCCCCATTGTCTCATCCAAACTCCAAAACTAAGATGACTGAGATTGACCAAAGTAGAGATTGCGATCTCGATTAAATTTTGATTGAGTCTTTTAGACAAATCACATAATTGCAAGCATTATAAATAAACAAATGCTTATATGAACAGGCTACAGCCAACATGGGAACATGGAAGAAATACGCATATGGTGTAATACCTCTGCTGTTAGAATTAAACATTATTCAGAAGTTACACGCTTACAAAGGAATAATGTTAATGTTATTGTTGCCCCTGACTCCTGCTCTTTTCACAGAACATGAAAATAACTGTAGCCAAATGTCTGCGGGAGATGAACACGGAGGAAGTCTGCCAGTGGTTCACCAGCATCGGACTCCAGAAATGCCTCCCTTTAATCAGAGGTAAATCCTTGTTCTTGTAAACTGTCCCCGTTGGCTTCATAACAGCGCAGGCAAACACGCGGCCTGTTTCAATTATCTCCGCCGCAGATCCGATACAAAGTTTAGTGACAGGAGATTGCGATACTGGCAAATTTAAGCTGACACTTGGGTGTGTGTGCATGCGTTATTGCAGATGCGCAGTTGTGCGGGGAAGACCTGGCCTCCATCAACATGAATATCCTGGAATCGCTGCAGATCACCACAATGGAGGACAGGGAGCACCTCCTCTCGGCCATATTTAATGAGCTCGACAATCCGAGGAACATCATCCACAGAATCACCAGTGCATTTGGTATGTGCTGTGCAAGTAAAGTAGCAGCTGAAGGTTTCAGAAAGTACTCATCTCACTCTTATTAGGCTTTGTTGGTCCTTAAGTTGAACTAGTAAAAGAAAATTGCACACATACGTCTGTGAGAGAAGATGTTTAGGTCTGAAACTACTATCACTATCACACTTGTAAATATTACAAACTATATTTTGGTTGTGCCTGAATATACAGTGGGAGGAAAAAGTATGTGAGCTTTGGAATTTCTAAACTACTACTATGTTATCATATTTTTAATGGCCACAACATGTAAACATTCTCAAGGCAGGGTGGAATAAGTAAGTGAACCCTTGTATTAAATAGCTGTCTTACCCTTCTTTGGCAGCAATAACTGAGTTTCCTGTAGTTGCAGATTAGACGTGCACAACGATCAGTATGAATTTTGGACCATTCCTCTTTACAAAACTGTTGCATTTCAGCAAGATATCCTGGGTTCACTTACTTAATCCACGCTGTCCTGTGAATGTTATGGCCAATAAAAAATATGATAACATGTAATTGTTTGGGTGGTATTAGTTTAAGCAGACACTGTTAACTTATTCCTGTGATTTTAATAAAGATCAGACCACATTTATCACCAATTTAGGCAGAAATGTGAGACATTCCAAAGTATTCACGTACATTTTCCTCCCTCTCTGTGCCTATTTCAAATTGAGTTGCACTTTACTAATGTCACGGTACTGGATGGACATACTAGCATGGTGAATAGGGAGTGAGATAGATAGATAGATAGATAGATAGATAGATAGATAGATAGATAGATAGATAGATAGATAGATAGATCGATAGATAGATAGATAGATAGATAGATAGATAGATAGATAAAACAAAGCTACTATCAATAGTAATAAGTAATAAGATGATGCATTTTACAGCCCTTTCCCATCTTAATAACAGTAAAATCCTTGTTAAATATGAATAAGGTATTAATAAGCATTAGTAATGAATAGGTCATTAATAATTATGCTTGTAGAGATATACTATATAATATACTATTATCAACTAACGTGCTAATAAGCCATGAATGCTTATTCATGCAATACCCAACCCTAATCCTACCCCTAAACAGATTATTTATGCTTATTAATACCATATTACTTAATATAATAATATAATATATCCGGTGTGGCTTGTTTACATGCATGAGACCCATGTATGTTCATTAACATGCACTGTCCCGACCAAATAAACCAATAAATAAAATAAAGCAATGCCCATGTTTCCAAGTAATCAATAATCTCTGTACTAATAAATAGGTGTGTGTTCGGTTTCCATGCCATGTCATTGCCGTGCTGTGAAGTGAAAAGCTACATGAAATTGTAATGTACTAAAAATATACTTTTTTTTGTGCTCAGACCCTGTGGCGTCCAACAATGGTCCCCTTCACTCTTCTTCATTTCCTTCTATGAGCAAGTCGACGTCATCTCCCCATCTGAGCTTCCTGACCAGGAATCAACGCTCTCTAAAGCTTAAGTAAAAACTTAATTTGTATTCATCATCGCTTTGGCCTAAAAATGGGTATTTAATCTTTTTAATTTTGACCTTCCCACCCACAGGAACAATAGCCAAATCCACACAGTGCAAAGAAACACCCAGTGCATAGAGATTGCCATAAATGGTGAGTAACTAGATGCCCTAGTGAAGGAAGTGTATGCATGTAGGACAAATGATACAGCTGTCCAGCCTAAAGCGTTAAGGCAACATGAGCGCTGCGCTATCGGCTCTTGAAGATAATTCATGCCGTTTCTTCTGCTTGTTGTGTCACATTGTGGTGAAGTTTCACAGCAGATAGTTCACCTGAGAACGCCAAAGGAAACCACTGTGGGAAAGATCGTGGACTCGTGTCTCAAGACGCTGGGAATGACGGAAGATAGGAGCCTGTTTAGCATAAAACACAAAGAAGGTGCTGGATAAAAGTCATTTACATTATTAATACAAAACATAGAGATATTATTTACAGAACATGTGGTTCCTTTTCAAGGTTCATCTGAGGAGCTGTCTCCAGATCAACAGGTCGGCAGTCTCCCCGGAGCAGATAACAGGCAACTGGAGCTGCACGTGACTAAAATGGTACAGACAAATATGACGTACACAGCTCATGGAAAATTTCCACTCAATCATCATTGGGTCAATTAGAGTTTTAAAAGCATATAACCACTAAATCTGACAGTTTGACCCATGCCTCAAGTACATGCTACTTACGTATATTGTTGTGTTCCTCTGGGAAGCCCATCAGACTGTTAGCAACTGTCATGGAAGTCCTTAATTCATCACGGTAATTGTTTCTGGGTCTCAGATCAGAGTTGTACAATTTTAAATGTGCTTTTTGACCTTTTGTGGATGTTTTCTGAGGCTGCAGTTTGTAATGGATGTAGTTCTGCATGTCCAACACAATGGACCTTTACCAGTAGCACATCTTTAATAATTGTATGTTACATGTAAAATAGTGATATACGGAGAAATATTGTAAAATGTTTGTGTATTAACAGGACAAACCAAGAGTCCCCCCCAGGCATCATTCAGACACTAGAAACACGAACGGCCATCATGAAGTCACCAAACCTCTCCAACTGAACCAACAGGAGAAAGACACAAGGATCAAGGAGCTAAACCTACAAGTCGACTCGCTACAAAATATTATTCTGCAGGTGGGAAATGACTTTACAATATGGACGAATAAACAAAGATACACTCGATCATCTGCGAGAACATTGTCCTCCAAAATGCTGCTTCATTCAATAATTCATTGTTCTTAGGTCCAGGAGTTGCACCAGGGTCTCGTGGCGTTCTGCACAGAGCTGAAGTCCATGGAAGGGCATCTGGACGTGGAGGGGCTGGGGTCGGTTGAACTCAAACAGAAACTGGAGCTGGTGAAAGGACGACTGCATGACAAACGCCTGACTCTACAAACTCTCCGGGACAAGAACAAGAACAACAACAACGGCTTCAAAAAGAAGTAGGTGGCTAGATGGTATTATGATTATTGCGATATCAATAAACGTGTAGGCCTCGTCACTGTTTAAACTTTACTACTTTAAGGTATATAGTACATTATAACTCCAAAAGGTAAATTTGACCTGCATTTGAAGGTCATGAACAGGAAGAGGATCCCTGTTCTGTTCAAATCACTGCAAAGAGGCAAATGATGAGACACTTTCACACTGCTGAACATATTTCAGCATGTATCTATTTCTCAACCCCTAATAGATATAACGTAATAAATACACATAACCATTTTGTGGCCAAGATGTGAGTGATTTGGTAACACAATTAATCATAAAAATCATTGCTCTCTAGCATCTCATTAGCTCCAATAAAAACATCAGATGTAATGCATACGGTCTGAGAGCTATTACACTGAAACAACATTGTCTTTGTGTTCAGACAGTTGGAGGTCCGCCTTTTGGAAAAGATTAGACTCAACTGTGAAGTGTTTAAGGGGGAAATTTCCACTGTGCATCTGAACAGACAGCTGGCCCATCTCCAGACAGCGCTGCAGGAGAGCCTTGTAAAGGTACTATTTCACCCGGGTTCTTCATCATTGTTTGAAATAATAATAATAATAATGGATTGGTTTTATATAGCACTTTTTTGGACACTCAAAGACGCTTTACATTACACTATTCATTCACTCCATACTTGGTGGTGGTAAGCTACTATTGTAGCCACAGCTGCCCTGGGGTAGACTGACGGAAGCGAGGCAACCAGTCTGCGCCATTGGCCCCTCCGACCACCACCAACCACTCACTCACTCACTACATTCGCTAGGCTTCCTGGTGTTACCAAACGGTCTCCCATCCAAGTACCGACCAGGCCCTTCCCTGCTTAGCTTCCAAGGTCTGACGGGAATGGGCATAGCAAAGGCGGTATGAAAGGGGAGAATAGCTCCAATACACCCATCAAGCAATACATTATGCTGAAATATGAATCCGAATAACACACATTTTGCAGCATGGCAAGCGTCTGTCTGTTGCTCCTCCTGGTGTGTTCGACTCCCGCTAAAATAATTCTAGTCGACTACTGTTTGCTACTACCGTATTTTCATGACAATAAGTCGCACTTTTTTCATAGTTTGGCTGGGGGTGCTCAGGTGCGACTTATATATCAAAATATATCATTTCAAATGCTCGTTATTCTCACATTGACAGCCGCTAGAGGGCATTGTAGGCTTGTGTGCCAGTATCTGCTAAGACTGAACACAAATGCCCCAAAAAGAAGATCATATTCTGCAGATTGCAAGCTGCAAATAGTGAAATATGCAGCCGAAAATGGTACTTGAGCAGCAGAAAGAAAGTTTTGGAGGGAGCGTGAAACCTGTGAAGGACTGGCGAAAAGCGGAGGTTACTCTTAATGCCATGAAGAAAACAAAAAAGCTAATCGCGGGCTAAAAACTACAGTAGATGGCCACAGCTAGAAGAACGAGTTCGCAAATGGAGCGACTTATATGTTTTTTTCTTCATCATTATGCATTTTTTGGCTGTTGCGACTTATACTCCAGAGCGACTTATAGTCCGGAAAATACGGTACAGTAGGTTGAAAATATCGGAAAATGGGCAACATGGAGGATTTGAACTAAAGACAAATGTAGGGTCAGAGCATCGCACACAAGTGGTGTGTTTACGTCAATGAGCCTCTTGTGTGCTCATTAACATGCACAGTTCCATGAAATAAACAAATAAACATTTGAAAGTGGTCCAAGGAAGGAACTAATGATAATGTGGGACATCGAGAGACTTCCCTGTGGTTTAATCCTGCATATAAAAAGTCTAACACAAATGTCTTACTGTAATGTCAGTGAGATAGTAATGAGATGTGGGAGAGGTGTTCGCCATAACAGGATAATCACTGCCTATCATTGGTGGTAATATTATTATGGCTAATGGGTGTTGTCCTCTGAATAACAGGAGACTTTTCTCACATCAATAGAGACATTAATGACTTCCTGTCTCGCCCGCCTTTACTCAACACTTACATCCACCATCTTTGATCTTTTATCCATTGTTACACCATCTGACAGCACAATACCCCATTCTTTTCCGTGAATTTTGTTAACCTTGGCTGTTACCAAGCTCATATAGGCATCAAGTGAAGTCCTTTACAGCCTTTTGTGAGAATGATGGAGTTTAGCGGTGTCATCTGAGAGCCTGTGACCATACCGGGACAGGAATGTGCGCCACAAAAGCCGATGTAGAGAAATGGGCCGGGCGTGTGTAAAGCTATCTGTGCCTATCCCCGAAGGACGCCCCGACTTTTTTTTAATGTGGCTCTTTTATCCCATTTGGAGAAGCCCTAACGAGGTGGCATAAAAAGGACACACGCGGCTTGCGCTTTGAATAGTGCCCCGTGTCATGTTGCAGTCGCCCCAGGGCCCAAACCTTTTTTCTTTCTTTTTTTAAGGTGCTGAGTTTGTGGGAAAACTAGCAGCCCTAATGTTTATCATATGACCTAATCAAGAGTTAACACACAGGTCAGAGCGGCCTGGGAACTGATGGGTCTCTAATAGGGAGCAGACTGCACCGCATTTGGTCTCCGTGTTGCAGACAATAAGGAAATATTTCATCATCAGGTCAGCCTAATCTCCAGGATCTACAGAGACTGGGGAGCATCAATAAAGAGGAGGACAGGGGAAGGAGAAAGAGAAACAAGGAGAGAGAGAGAGAGAGTGAGGGTAAGGGGTGGGGGTGAAGGACAACAAATGGAGGAAGTGGTTTTAAATAAGCAGTTTAGCCTGGACAACCCAAGAGCCTCACACGCACTTACATGGGAAATTTGAAGAGTAAAGGTTTGTTTTGCCTTTTGTTACACAAGATTGTAGGTTAGGGTTAAGCTTAGTGTTATCTGCAGCTGTAAATGAGACAAAAAATATGTATGTTTGTGGCAGCTCAGAGGAGTCATCATATCTACAATGCCACTTGAAAGTACTAATACACCTTGAACTTTTGCACATTTTGTCATGTTTACAACCATAAACATAAAGATATTATTTTGAATTTTTTTGAACTGAAAGTTCACACATAAGTAACAGACAACTGTGAAGTGAAAGCAAAATGATACATGATTCTGTTATTTTCAAAAAATAGAAAAGTGAAAAGTGGGGCGTGCAGAAGTATTCATACAGCATTTTCAGAGTGCATTAAATTGCCTTTATAACATTCCTAATGACTGCAGAAAGTTCACACCTTGCCCTAACCATTAAATAGAGGCCACCTGTGTGTAATCTACTCTCAGTATAATTCCAGCTGTTCTGTGAGGGCCTCAGAGTTATGGTCAGTGTGTATTGGTCACTAAACAACATCATGAAGGCCAAGGAGCACACCAGAGAGGTCAGGGATAAAGCTGTGGAGAAGTTTAAAGCAGCGTTAAGTTATACAAAGATTTCCCAAGATTTGAACATCTCACGGAGCACTGTTCAATCCATCATTCGGAAATGGAAAGAGTATAGCACCACTGTGAACTTACCAAGACACGGCCGTCCACCTAAACTAACAGACCGAACAAGGAGAGCACTGGTCAGAAATGTAACCAAGTGCCCCAAGATAACTCTGGAGGAGCTGTGACGTACTGCGGCTGAGCTGGGGGAATCTGTACATGGGACAACTATAAGTCGTACTCTACACAAATCTGGCCTTCATGGACGAGTGGCAAGAAGAAAGCCATTATTGAAAGGAGGCCATAAGAAATCCCGTTTGAAGTTTGCTAGAAGTCATATGGAGGACACAGCTACCATGTGGAGGAAGGTGCTTTGGTCAGATGAGACAAAAATTGAACTTTTTGGCCCAAATGCAAAACGTTATGTATGGAGCAAACCTAACACTGCTCATCGTCCTGAGTGCACCATCCCCAGTGTCAAATATGGTGGGGGGAGCATCATGCTATGGGGCTGCTTTTCCTCAGCGGGGACTGGGAAGATTGTAAGAATAGTTGGGAAGATGGATGAAGCCAAATATAGGGACATTTTGGAGGAAAACCTGAGGCTGGGGCGGAGATTCACCTTCCGGCAGGACAATGACCCTAAACACAAAGCTAAATCTACAATGGAATGGTTTAAAAACAAACATATTAATGTGTTAGAATGGCCCAGTCAAAGTCCTGACCTAAATCCTATTGAAAATCTGTAGAAAGACCTGAAAACTGCTGTTCACAAACGCTCTCCTTCTAATTTGACAGAGCTTGAGTTGTTTTGTAAAGAGGAATGGGCTAAAATGTCAGTATCTAGATGTGCAAACCTTGTAGAGTCATACCCCAAAAGACTTGCTGCTGTTATTGCAGCAAAAGAGGGTTCGACAAAGTATTAATTCATGCTGTATGAATACTTGTGCACGCCCCACTTTTTGATTTTCTTTTCTTTTTTTTAATAACAGAATCATGTATCATTTTGCTTTCACTTCTAAGTTGTCTGTTACTTGTGTGTGAACTTTCAGTAAAAAAAATTCAAAATAAAATCTTTATGTTTAGGGTTGTAAACATGACAAAATGTGCAAAAGTTCAAGGTGTATTAGTACTTTCGAGAGGCACTGTATACTATATGTTTTGTGTACCTAACTAAAATTATAATGATAGTATTAAAGAAAGGGGGGAAAGACCACCATTGATCAATTTGAAGAAAATCCCAAAAGCCTGTAAGTATAAAATTAGGAATTTACGAATGAATATCGAAATAAGTGCTATTGTTCCAAAGCACAAACAGTCAAGTCAAGTTATAAAACGACCCCTTCCACCTGAGGCCCTCAGAATCTCAACTTGATCGTTCTACTGGCTTTGGCTACAGACTCCCCATTTGTGTCTCGCCCAGGTAAATCCAAATGTAATCCAATCACGTGAATAAACAAGACCAATATGAAGATAACATTCCTAGGTCTCTTGGCGTGTGCCCAAAATTAAGTAAAAACAAAAGGGACAGGGCGATGCTCTTTAGTCTGCGTGTCTTGGGAGGGCTTGGGCTGCGTTTCCGCGGTTATATCCTGTCTGGACCACTTGTCTGAGGAGAGAGAGAGAGAGAAGTCTCAGCTCTGACCTCTGAACCCGACAAGGCGGCATCTATAGCCGCAAGGCATTCACACGGCATTCTGGGGCAGGCGGGAGGGGCGAGGGTGCCAAGAAGCAGGATAAGGGAGTGAAGGAATTCAGTGGTTAGACTCACAAGTTATTTCTGATCCCCGCGAGCTACTTGTGGTGTGATCTCTCTACCAAAGCTAATCATTACATGTTGTCTCCTGGCATCCAAAATCTAATCTCATAAGCGCTTCCACATAGTTGTAAGTGTAATCCTTTGTACAGAGGGAGGAATTGTTTTCTCAGGCATATCTTTCACTGAGAAAGCAACGCCTTTATTTCGGTGCGCTTACTGCTGATCGTCTTCACTTGAGAGGTTATGTTTCTTTTTTGGGAGCTTCTAACATTGCAAAATAGGGGTCAAGCATGTTCAAACACGACGCAAGGGCCACAGGGGGTGCTGTAGGGTGGTCAAGGTTATTTTTTTAGTTTAATGGAAGGATTACCAACTAGATGCTTGTATTGTCCAGGTTTGGGTGTTATATCTTCATTGCGAGAGACAAGTTAATGCCTTGTTGGAAGGGCTACTCAGTGGTCAATGTTAACCATTAAAGGTCACTCATAGAATGCTGGAAAGAGTTTACTGAGACATGTGTCAATAGGTTCTGCCAGCAATTTGATGTCCATAGATAGATGTTGAAAGGTTAAAAGAAAAGGGAGCAGTGGAACAATATAAGTGTCCAAATATATCAAGAATTACTCAACTCATAACTCACGCATGCAGGGCTAACTTAAGCTGCCATTAGCTTCAATTTATGATAATGATAAAACAGGTCACATTTCTGACATACTGCTGTAAAACAAATGTATAATATATTGAGCAGCTTTGGTTATTTACAGCAGTGGTTCTCAACTGGTGTGGCTTCAGGACCCACCTGCAACGAATCATGACACAGTTAGGGCCGTAAAATATGAAGTGTATTTTACTGCAAAAATGCAGAATTTCTTTGCAAGGCAAGGCAACTTTATTTATACCGCGCATTTCGTACACAAGGCGCTTTTGGCATTGATCATAAATCAAACAAACTGCGGCATTTATGGCAATTTTGATAGTTGTAGATGATTATAACCTCATTAACTTACATTTTAGTGTGAGAAAGAGCTGCTTATGCTTACAAGCCTAGATAATGGTGTGGTTTCAGGGTTAAAAACTCTGCTAAATGTGCCCAATTGAATCTTTCACTGCATTGGCCACGGGTCTGTTGCCCTCCATGGTGTTTACACCTCAATAAGTGTCCCTAATAGGGCTGTGTACACATTACCAGTTTGGTGTTGGAAGAAACGTTTAGGTACAACTGGTATTGAAAAAAATGTAAGTATCGAAAACAGGTACCGAAAAAAAACTTACATCTTTAGATCCAAGTTGGTGCTGTTAGTCAAGTCACGGCATTAAAAGAAAGGGACTTGGTTATTTCAGCTCAAATACATTATTTTTTCCCAAAAAATGCTTGCCCCATTTTTGCCCAATTTATTAATTAATTTATTTTACATTTTTCCCAATTATTTTTTGTGCCCATTTTCCTAATTTTTTAAATAATGTTTTTTCTTATTTTGACCTAATATTTGTTCTTTTTCCCCTCATTTTTGCCCATTATTTATTACTGATATTCCTATTCCTAAACTTCTACTTTCCCCCATTTTTCCCCCAAATTATTCCCTGTTTTTCTTGACATTGGAGATTAACCCGATATTGTAAATTTGCACATCTTTCACATTTTATTGTTCTGTTTCTGGTTGTAGATGACTTTTTTTTTTTTAGTATAGGTATGGAAAAGAGTATCCGTTCAGGTATCGAAAACTAAGTAACGTTTAAGTACTGATATCGGAAATAAAATTTAATGGTACCCAGCCATAGTGGATAAAATTTGGACACCCCGATCAAAATGTAAAACAAAATAACCCGCGACCCACTTTTTCGTGAGTTTTCCATTTTATTTCATCACTCTTGACAACACTTGAAATCTCCACTCACCGGAAATGCTTGTATCGCAAAAGTTGAAAACAGTGAATAAGAACCTTCACCAATATTAGATGTGTTTGTTTTTTTGTTTTGTTTTTCAGGAGAAGAAGCCCAAGAAGCCGATCCGCAGCCTGAGTCAGCTGGTGTCGCCCCAGAGCCCTGCCATGTTGCTGGTGGTTCAGGAGAGCAGGGAGCCGGGCGGACACTACAGCTTTACATACCGCTATAGAGAGGGCAGCGGGCTCGTGGTGGTGCAGGTGGGCAACACTCACCTCTGCGTGGACGACAGGTGAGTTTTATATGGTTTTATAGGGTGGTGCATGGTGTGCGAGAAACACTATTCTGTACTCAAAGGGAAAAGCCAATTAAGTATCAACTTTGCACAGCTTTCAGTTACTGCCCTCTAGTGGCATGGTGTCGCAATTTTAGTCATTTATTCAAAGATATTGAAGAGTGGGCTGAATATTCACTCACGCTCAAACCTTAGTCATCCAGGTATTTACCACTCCCTCTTTGTCAACAGTTCTAAGAGTCACCATAGAAACCATTAGAATCGTATCCTAAAACATAGAAACACAACACTGTGAGATGAGAAAAGTAGGATGAACGGAACGCATTTGGATTATCGGGCAATTATAGCATTATGACAGGCTCATACTTGGATACATAACCTGTAGGCCTGTGGATGCACATGGCGCCAACAATTGGCTATTGAAGGAGCTGCAAGAACAGTATGAAAGAGGCTTTGGGGAATATTGAAGTGGTTTGGGGGGATCAACCTTTGGGAAAGTGGTGTTTAATAAGTTACAGTGATTATATTTGTGCAACTATGCAATTTTTTATACTGTGTGTCACCAGATGTCACTGAAAAAAATAATAATAACAGGTTCACATGATAGACTTGCCCCGGTGTAACACATTGTCTGTATTATTGATTTCGAAGGCTGGTTGAGGTCAACGGTTTCCCGGTGGTGAACTCCACAGAGTCAGAGCTGAATGACCTGCTATATCGCGAACACAGCGCTCAGATAGTGGTCCTGCGTCGCCCACCCTCCTCCGTCACGTCCCATCAGCCACCTCTGCTCCTCCCGGTTAACCCCCTTGACCCAGTGCCAACGGACTGTCCCGAGTTGGATGTGGTCGCCATGGAGACTGCCCAGCGGCGGAGGGTGATTGCGGTCTGATACGTGGGAGGAGCTCCAGCGGTTAATAATAGACTTGAGCGATTAAAAATTCATGCGTCCGGATAAAATGAAAGGTCACACTTGGTATAACGGCAGACTATACATCTTCAGTTTAGTATCAGGAACCAGTGAAATGAAACAAAGAGAGTTTGTCCAAGCTTGGGACTGGACAAATTTGTGTAAATGTCATTATTCATTTGTTACAATATTGTTTATTCATTGTTTATTACTGCATAATTTATTAATTTTGTATTTTGCTCACTGTGAAATGTCTGTGTGAGGTGTATTGTTTTTGTTTTCTGGTTAAGCAATGATATATTTCTGTTCTGTCTCTTTATCGTTTGTTCTGTATGACCAGCCTAGTCATAATATTGTTACATCGCTGAAACGGGTATTTTACATGTGCCATAAAAACACTTGAAACAATGTCGATTGATATGTCCATGTCAAACTAAAGAAATAAATGATGTCATACTCAGAGGTAAGAACAACTGGTACAGAGTTTGTGTTTGTATTTTTGGTAGGCCTGTGCAACCTAATACCACACACAATATTCCCTTTTACAACTTGCTGTACAAATGTTGATGCTTTACAATATAATTTATTGAAGAGAGCGTGATGGATATTAAAGCTCCCCTTCTGCCAGCTATTTTGACTAATTGGCCATCCAAATATTATAGTACAGTTCAAAGCATCCCTCTTAAACATGATTCACATCCCCAGTGTGCAAGGCTGTAGTGTAATCCTCCATGCAGTAGGAATAATGCCGTGGGCCCGGAAATGCCTCGTTTAGTTTTCCCCCTTTTTCCCCCCTTCCCCTCGTCGTTTCTTGTGACGTGACAGAGGACGATCCAAGTCTGACACTTTCAAGGCAAACACTGCTCAGTCCTGACCCAGACCCCGGGGTCCAGAGAGCCTGAGAGGAGAGAGAGAGGGGGGGGCTCTTTTAGGCTGAGAAAGGGCAAGTCGCCACTTTGGATGAGCATAAGTGCATCTGGTCAGCTATCAAAGGGAATGGGATCTTATTCCTATGATGAGAGAGATGATATGCTTTGGGCCTGGGCTTGCTCCAGTTTCCATCGTTGCTGTTTTGTTTTAATCATAATCGTTAAACTAGGCCTGTTTGAATAGTTACAGTAATACATGGGGAAACTATGCAGCTAAAGAACAACTATGGATCATTAAACACAGTAGGGAAGTGTACAGAAGCAGATTGAGGAAGACAACAGTATTAATGTGTGTATTGTCAAAGTAACAGCAGAGACCGGATCAATCCCGTCCATTTCAACACAATGGTAATAACAATAAAAAAAAACAGCAGACAGATTGAGACAGAAAGTTGAGGAGAGAATGTGTCATGGCTGTCCTCTTGGTGGAAACAAATTAACACTGGGGAGAATGAGAGAAAATCCTATAAACACTGCTGCTGGCACAAGTAGAAAGGCGCCGTGGGATTCCCAGTGACCAGAGCGCACATACACTCCCAATATAAACCGATGGGCTGTCAATCTGAGAAATCCACTGGGCTGGGTAATTGTACTGACACTGTGGAACACTTTGAAGGGACAGAATGCAGTTTTGACAGGCAGAAATTAAATGCTATAAACCAATGGACTGTCAACTATCAGTCAACATACCGGGTTTTCGTTTTTTGGGGCTCTCATATTTCTCCAATGACCACTTGCTAAATGCTTTATTTATTTATTTTTTACATAGGCTGCACATTGGTCTGATGAGGCCTAATATGTCCCTTAGAATGACAGTATATGGTTCTAAACATTTTTGTCAACATTGAGTTATTCACGTAATTTCATTTTTATGTTGCATAAAAATGACCCAAAAAAAACCTCTATCTGTCATATTCTTGTTCCCCTTCCTCAGATGATATCACATTTTTGTAGAGTTTGGCGCATCTTTGCAAAAACACTTGACCCATTTCCATTATGTTATGTGTGGTCAAAACTTGAACCTTAAATAAAGCATCTCAGAACGCTGATAGAACCTTATTTAATTCTGGGACCATTTTTTATTATTTATTGATTTATTGATTTTTGCACTTCCGGGTGAGTTACATGTAATAAACATAGCATCTTGAAAGCTATAGGCTTCAAATTCAACCATTTAAAGGCACACTGTGTAGCATTTGGGATTATACTGTTGCCAATACAAAACATGCTCCTAATGACCAGCTCCACACAGAAAATGCTATTTTTGCAGTGATCAAAGAATGGATCTGGATGAGGACCTCGCCTACATTTAAATCTCACATTTGGCTGCCTTTAGTCAGCATCTCACATTTTATATTTTGGGTGAAATGTTGTGAAAAGCGGTGTGGCTTTAACATGAACAATTTTACATGAAAAGTAACACAAACTTATACATAAACATGAGTGAGAGACAACTGCAGTGTTTGTCTTACCACATCTCCTATTCAACGTGCTCTGACCCCGGCTCTACCTGACACAAAGTGGCACCATCCTCTCCCCTGCATCTGTTTCCCCTTAGCCGCCGCCGAAAGATCCTGCTACACATCCCGCGAGCGCTGATAAGCCTTGAGGTGAGCTCGGTGTGACTGAAAATCTCAGCTTCACCCAGGCAGCCTCTCCTGGTCTATCCTCCCCACCTCTTTTTCAACTCTCTAACCAACCCGTGACATTTAAGGGTGCCCGGCATGCGTTTGAAGTGGGAGAGGGGGCATTAGCTCTGGTTTCCTGCCCAAATCCCCACACAAGCCAGTAAAATGTGCACAGGTCTGAGTAAAACCAAAGGAATTCCTGATCACTGCGTTACACAAATACTGAATGAGGTGGTGGTGAATGAGGGTTTATGCGTCCACCTGTGTCATGTCAAGTGTTACACGGAGAACTCTCATGCACTGTCACTATAATGGTGCTTCCGAAGTTGCAAACCAGAAACACATCTCATATGAATGGGACAGACACATTGAAGCTTTATCTATCATTTTCATATGCATTACTGTAGCTGAGCTTTCAGGAATATACAGCATAAAAAAGCATACATACTGTATTTGTATAAATGGGTTTTCACAGCTACAGTTGTTAGCATTCGAAAACACATGTGAAAAATGTTAAATGCTAAAATTATACAAAATCCTTTCGTGTAGATAGAACCGTAATCCTTCCTGTATGAACATTGTTGAAATGTGTGTTATAAAAATAATCTTTCAGTGTCCATTTCTACACCTGATATGTATACCTACTTGTTTTTGCTTTTTCTCTCAATCCAACATGTTACACCGTAGTTTATTTGCGGTCATGTTTGTCTGTTATTTCCAGAGCTGTTCACACAGAAGCGCTGTGTAGTTAACTTGGCCCCACACCTTCCAGCTTCCTCTCCTCCTCCAGTAATCTCTCGGCAGCAGCGAGGGCTCAGAGAGGGTCGCAGCCAAATCCCAGGGGCTTCTGATTTCATTTTGCAGAGGTGGAAATAGGACTTGTGCCTCTTCCTCTGGCAAATCTCACACTAAGCAGCAGCACTAGCCACTTGAGAAACTCCCGGGAGATATTTATGTCTTTACCCTATATCTTTGGTCAACAGTGTTTGACCTTTGTACCGACTAGGTTCCTATAGGCAACAGGCGGACAAGCAGACTTGGGGATGCACCACCACCTACTGGCAGCCTTATAAATGTTCCAAAACATGTTCCAAAATCTCTGGAATCAAAGAGAGCCCATACTATCTGAGAACTAATCGCTAAGGAGCACTTGTACATGCCTATTACAGACACGAAATACGACTGCTATACCAAATTATCGTTGCATCCTCTGCTATTATGTTGTTTTTTTGTGTGCGTTTTTTGTAAAATGTAAGAGGAGACAGATTTGACGCTTCACAAAAGAAATCCAGTTTGCATCACTCTGTTCTCGGGGCTGATTATGAAGTGAGCTCTGATTGAATTCCTTATTCACACATAAAAGGGTGACAATTATTTTCAATGTTGAGACGAACAAATCCAATCACAGGGATTCTTGACATAATCTCCCACCGCCTGGTTGATTTTTGTCCATTTACAATCAATTAAAGTGAGCAGAAATGGTTGAGATTTTCCTTGTCTTATTCTTTTGTTCTTTTTTTAAGATATAGGGAATAAGGTTTGGCAATTATTTCCACAAAACATTGACTGAGTTACTTTAATCCTATTGTAAACATATACACAGCTGGTGCTAGTTTGATCACTCACATTATTATTTTAGATTATAAAACAAACGTAATGGAATATTCATCTATCTTTGTACCATCAAGTAAATTGAACTAAGGTTTATTTTAACATAAAACTATTCAAATCATCTACACTTTTCAGGGCTTCAGGGGCCAGTTTGGGTGCAAGTGCAAATAATGTATTGGTTGTGAATTTGGGACTAAAAACCCTCTTTGGTGAATATATTGTGTATGAATTGGCATTGATGCAGCTGCTTTTATTCCACTTTGGGGGGTGTTTCTGGTGATGCACCTTATGCACCTGCATAAATGACAAACTTATAGGTATATCCAACAACCAATGTTAGTCTGAAGTCCTGCTCATGTTTAAAGGTATTTGCTGCACGACATGGAGCCTAATGGTGGAAAATCCACAAGTGGTCCTCAGTTGCCCTCACTTTAAAGGATATTAGCAGCAAAACACAAAGAACAAGTAACTAACGGTTGCGCCCAAGATTACCGTAAGTGGCTTTAATGAAAAACTCTTGGCTCGATCTGACTCTGGGCAACCGAAGAAAAAAACGCAGCAGTTTAGAACTCTCCTGTCCGCTCAATTAAAAGTGTAATGAAAAGAGCGTTAGGATTAAGTCTGAGGTGGACCTGATAAATACTTGGTGGAATTGCAGCAGGCAGCGATTGAGAAAGGTCAGCATAAGGTGTTAGTCATTTTCACATCCATTCTGTGTGAAATATAGAGAGGATAATGGGCCGCGCCTCTGTCCAATGGAAGGTTTAATTAAAGCAAGATGAAAATGGTGATTAGGATAATCAGTATGGGGCACGGCTGGCAGACACAGAGAGGCAGTGAAGATTTCTATATGCCATAGAACATAAAGCATTCAGATTAAAGAAAGGGAAGGGGGGGATTTACAACAGAGAGACAGTCAAAAGGTTATAATTTACAGTAAACGGAGAGGCAGATGACTCAATCTATCACTATTTTTTTTACCTTTTCATTATCTGTCAGAATGAAAACAAAAGACTAATAGTTTTTCTTTTTTTCTTTCTTTTTCTTTTTTTTTTACAGATGGAGCAAAGTCACTTTTTTGGATGATAAAATTCAGCAGGTCAGCCATTTTCAAAGTCTCCTGGGAGGACTCTGAACCACTGCACGGGGCCTCCATTCACACGGTCCTTTCTAAAAAATAATTTATTTTACTTGATATTAATATAATATTATTAATATTTGAATAATAATTAACTTTAAAATTGAGTGATTTCCAACATGTCTCCAACGTCTTACCACCCAGCTTAACAAGTGCATTTTTTACCCAAATCTAAATGCTTCTGGACTGGAGCTTACAGCATATAGGCCAGAGTAACGCCTCACTTGAAAGCTAAGGCCTACAAAAATGATGTAAGCGGATCTTTTTCCTTGCGTTGTCGCTACGTTTTTCACATTCTTTTTCATCTGGTGTGGCTTGTTTACATGCATGAGACCCATGTATGTTCATTAACATGCACTGTCCCGACCAAATAAAAAAAGTAATCTCATTTTTGTCACTTTTTGTCACTCTTTTGAGGCTTTTTTTATTGTGTTTTCGTCACCTTTTTGTTGAGTTTTCACAATTTTTGCTACACTTTAATTGCTTTATTGTCACTTTTTTTGTTGCTCTTTTGTGGCTTCGTTTTGTCACTTTTTGAGTTGTTTTTTTCTTTGCACGTTTTCAAGCTTTAAGATTTGGGTAATGCCACACTGGAGAAAATGCAGTGGAGAGGCTAAACAAACGCTCTCAATATCCTTCCTCCATGATCCAGGTCCAGGTTTATTGAAGCGTTCTGCTGGGAGCCTCTAGATGGCAGTAGAGGTCTCGCTTCTAGACGCTTGAGCTGAGCCGCTGCAGAAAAGGCTCTCACTGAAACACTTAGGACATGGATGCTTCACAGCCATCTATATTTGAAAAAGTGCCAGGCAAATCCTTAGCACTGGCTGATTATTTGCTCCTCGATGGTTTGGAAAGTAGGCCAAGGCGCCACTGATTCTGATTTGACACAAGCGGCAGACTAGACATCACAGGAGCGAGGGGTGCAAAAAAAAAAGAAAAGAAAAGAGGCAGAGATAAAAGCCAGCACGTGACCGGGCCGACGCTGGTCTGAGCTGCAGAAGACACGTGCAATATGGACTCTCGTCAATCTGCACTTCGCTAATTTGACTCGCCCCGTTACACAATGGAGAGCTAATAGAGGAGTGAGTGAGTGAGGCCTGTTCCCTTAATTCAAAGCCATATTCTCCCATTCCAGCTGGGGAAGTATCTAATGAGAGGCGACGGGACGAATAATTAGAAATGGTAAGATACTTCTTGCTTTTAAAGGTTCTCTATTAATCATTATTCGTATTCAGGCTTAAAAATGCAAGTATTGGTAATTCAGTTGGATTTATTTTTTTTTAATCCTTAAAACGAAATTGGTTTCATCAATACCTCAACCAAGAGAGAAGAAAACTTTGAGTTAGAAAAAAAGAGAGAGTTGCATTTTGAAAAATATGACATCACATCTAATGAGAGAGAGGTGTGATAACCCAACACTTATTAGACTAAACCTTGCCCCATAAGAATACAACAGAAGTACATATACATTAAAGCAAGAATAACACAATCTAGAAGCTGTAGTGGCAATCTTGGAGCTGAAATGATCACATGGAGCACATATTCATGACATCAGCAGGTGGTTGGGCAAGCATTTTGACCTTATGAGAAAAAGACTATAAACACTGAATTATTCCCACAAGCCAAGAGCGAAACAGGACACCGTGGTTTTACACAAGGGAACAATATGGACTTCAGCTCAAAATTGTCAATCAAAATATGGGCTCATTAAACCAATCCTTAAACTGTACACACACAGATCAGGCCTTCCATTAGGACTATCACGTAGATAGCCCATTAAGCAACCATCTGTTATTCACAAGGATTTTTGGCTGAGATTTTCATGACAGCTAACCTGAGGATCGAACCAGGACAGCCCCTATGCATAACCCCAGTCACTCAGTTTCTCCCTTGGGCCATTTTTGAGACTACAGAATGGTAGCACCCCACAAGAGCTGCAATATTGAAGATGCTATTATCTAGTCGTCTAGCCCTCGCAATTCCACTTCTTGTTAAACTTTCCCCAGGCTTTACACTTGCCAATTTTTTGCTCTTAACACTTCAGATTACTGGACAGAATTTTACCTGCTACTTAGTTTTCTGACTCAGAGACCGGTGCAATGCTGAAACACTGCCTTATTCGTCAACAGTATAATATGATGCCTGATTGTTGTATGTGAGCTTTAAACTTGTCTCATACATTGTTAAACTTTATGGCTCAGAAGTCAAAACACACATTACATTTAGATTGGCCAGTGTGGGATATCACCTTGAAAATTGCCTGCAGTCAAACAAGGCCGTTTAACATAAACTCTTGGACAGAACTAATGACTTATCGTAAAACATTACTGTGGCGATTGTGTGGACCACTCCCTTTGTGTTCGCCGATAGCCCAAACACTGGGAGGGTCATAAAGGGCTTTATGGACGCGGTTGGTGAACAACTGGCGGGGATAGAGGGAGCACACCGGGGAGAGATGGAAGGAAATGATGCACATGATGAGCGCTGAACGCTTGGCCAGTGGGACAGGCTGCGTCAGACGAGCCGCTAAAGGGGCGAAGACGTACCCGCACAGAGGAAAGATGATAGGAGAGAGACAGAGCAGTGAAAGAGAGCAGGAAAAATGATGGTCTTTGTCAAAATACTATTAGCCTTTGACAACCCAGGTTTTCTCTGTCTGACACATCATGCACGGATGAATCATTTTCTGTGAAATGCCCAATGGACTGGCGTGCTTTCATCTCCACGAATGTGTTATGCAGTGACGTGCGGTCAGGGGAGGGTGGTGAGGAAGTCATGAGGAGAAAAAATCCCAATCTTAAAGGTGCATTATGGAACTTTTTCTCATGCGTATTTGACCTCCTAGTGACTTAGTGGCTGTATGAGTGCCGCCTTTACTTTCCAGTACTGGGTCACTACAAGGTCAAATACTAAAAGGTCAAATACTAAGTAAGTAAGTGCTTTATTTGTCATTGTACAGCTCTACAAGGAAATTGTGTTCAGGTGTTAGTCCTGAGCAGCTGCGGACTGAGCCGCGACACCACCGTGTGTGTTTCTGGAGGTAGAGGAAACCGAAGCACCTAGAGGAAAGCTGGCCTGCTGCCTTCAGTGCTCTTCTGATCCTCTAAAACGGTGCACCGCCTCCTGGGTTTGTCCTTGTTTCAGAGCGTGGTGTTCTGCACTGGTCAGTTCCTCCACCTCCTCCTTCCGCTTCATCCTGCGCAGCTCCCTCCGATCCACAACAGTTTTTCACCATCTTCTCCTTTGTCTCTTCCTTGTTTCCTGTAGCGCCTCTTGTGACGCCTACACTGTGCTGCAGGTGTGGGGGGGCCCTTGTTGCCTCTTCAGCGTTTCAGAAGAAGAAATTTGTATCTCAAAGTTCTTTTGCTGCGTTCAGACTGTCAAGTCAGACTCTTGTCACCAAGCATCAAGAAGCTGTGGACGCGCGTCAGCTCAGAGTGTGTTTTGAAGCGTAGCCGCATCTTGGAAGGAGTTCTTGCCTAAAAAATAACTGCTGTTTGGGGCTAACTATCCCTCTTTGCTACCATCCCTTATGGATCTTTAAACCAGGGGTTTAAGTTAAATTTAACTAAACCCCCGGTCTACGCAAGGATCCCCCAGTTGGATATATCCAGCCCATACACTTGAATAGAGGGTGATTATTTGTGCCGGTGAAAAATGGTTAGTCCAGGTTACCCCGTTAGCTTGTTACAATCACCCACAGCTCATTGTTGATGAAAAGTGTGCAATAAACCACAAATGTGTCAAGCCCGGCTCACTGTGCGATCATCATAAAGGCTGCTTTATGTAGTTACAGGCTTTATTGACGTTATTAGTGCATGATACTTCTTTTCACGAGATCGATGCAAGCGATCTGTTAGCTGCTAAGCAGCTAGCTCTGGGAGAAAACTGATCGTCTACGACCCATTGTAGATGAAATGTGAGCGATAAACTTTAAAATCAACAAGCCCGGCTCCGTGTGTGATCACTGTTAAATGGTTGCTTTATGTAGATGGTGGCTTAATTGACTTCATTTGTGCATATTTCTTGTTTTCACATGATCGATCGGAGCTTTACTGTAACTTGTAGCATTAGCTTTTTCTCTGATAGGAATGCTCCAGGCATCATCAAGGCCCAAATACATTCCCAGCACAGATCCAGCAACTGAAATAAGTTTTCTTGTCGCCACTTTCAATCCTGGGTGTTTAGGCAAAAGAAACACTGATGTGTGTCTTTGTAAAAGTCCAGAGCTGCTGAAGCTCCGGTTCACAACACGATGAAGCTAATCCTCCATGACTTGTTTACCACTTTATATCTGCAGCATACTGTAGGATCTGCGCCGCCGGTGGCTCCGCTCCAAAAGTGCGTCAAAAGGTTGGAATTTTAAAACGTGCAACGTCCATGGCGCAAAAACGCGCCGCGCACAGGTAGCGCGGGATGAGCTGCGGGATCTCTCGATGCTCCTGAGGCACGTCCCCCATGTATTTTGAATGTAAACTTTACACTTTCGACGCGTTTGGTGTGAACCCGCCATTTAGCTCATAAACTACTGTAGCTGTTAAAAAGCTGCTTTCTTCAGGACCATTATGGACTCTGCAGAAAAAATCCACGGAAAAACATGGCAAAGATGTACAAAACACCCAGCAAAACAGTGTGAACACAGAAACAAATGCAGTTAGCAGAAAAGGCAAAAAACAGCTGTACAAAGAGAGAGGAAATTGCCTCTTATTTACCTAAAAGGTAAAATAAACACTAAGAAAACTTTTTTTTCACGTTTTTTTTTTTTTATGTAAACCAAATAAATGCAATACTTTTATTTAAAAAAAACTTTTGCTTTCAGACAGTGATTTTCTACGGTTTTAGTTGGTTTTGTGGTTAAACTGCCATAGTGCCATCTTGCTGTAAATTCAGTTGTTGTTACTGTTGGACCATGTGGATTTGTTTTGAGGCTGCAGCGGTGGATTAGCTGAAATTCTAACAGTGAATTGTAAGTTTGATCGTTTTTAGCCATTCCAAAGTAAAGTATAGGCATATATATGATATATTGTACCTCTATCACTATGGAGTACTCATTTTTGAGAGAAATATAAGTATTTTTGGGGGGTATTTTCCCTACCCGGAAGACAAGACGCTTCGATTCAGTTAACTCCGCCCCTCTCTCCGCTCATTCCACATTTACAGTATTATAAATATAAATATCGCTGCAAAAAGTGAAGTTACTTCACATAATGCAGTTATAAGGAGTTGACATGTGCAACGCAGTTTCATAAATGGCTAACACACACGCTAACACGCGTTTTAATTAACTCACCGCTCAGTCTGGCCTCCCCATGGGATCGCGTTGGTTATACAAGTTAATCCACTTTGATTCTGGTTAAGGTTCACCAAGCATCCATCAGGTTGGTTGATATAGTAGCTGAATCCCGGAAAGAAATTCCAACTTCTGGCGAGTGCACTCTTCTTTAGGAAGGTTGAATAGTCCTGTTCCTCTCGTAGCCAAACGCGCATCCGTGACATTATCGTTCGGTAAGAAAAAAGAACAGGCGGTGTCCAGAGTTGGTTAGAAAGAGCTCAGTCTTCAAAAACAACATTTCTGCTCGGATCCATGGATCCTCCGGCCGTGGGTGCGCTTGATTAGCCTCGTGGGACAGCACAGACGTGTCAGAGAGTTGCTTATTTTTTATTTTTTCTCTTACAACAAAAAAATAACAAAAATTAAAAAGCTGTTTTATAAATACAAATCATCATAAGGCATTACATTACAGACGTCGAGCACTTCCCTGTTGAGTTCAGTTCAGTTCACTTCCCTGTTGAGCTGTTCAGTTGTGTCGTCACTTTGTGACGACACAACTGAACAGCTCAGTCATTTACCAGGAGAGGGCGGAGCAGCTGCTCAGAGAGCAGGATTCAGGAGGATTACTTAGAACTGCGTGAATGAAGCCAAAAAACGCTCTGGGTGTGTTTTTGATAAGGAAATAGCATAACAACATGGCTAAAAACTCCAAAAAGTCGATTTTGCATGATATAGCTCTTTTAAGTTGTTAGCACTTAACTCCGTGACGTCGTGGCCTTTTGAGCTCTGCACACAAACATGCGCTCGTTGTCTGCTTCTGACATTCTTCAAACATTCCAATTTTATGCGTCTCCTTTGCAGATGTTTGTGTGTTGCTTGGCCAGGTGAAGGGGTGACGTGGGGAGGCTGTACTGTGACGCTAGAAGTGTGGAGTTTGTTTTTGCTGCTGAGTTAGCTGCAGTTTTCAGTTTGGCCGCAGCATCTGTTTACAGACCTCTTTTATTGTTTTCTTTCTTTTAAACAAAAAAATCGAATCGAAAATTGAGATCGATCAATATGGGGAAAATAATCGTGATTTTTTTTCCATAATCGCCCAGCCCTATGACCTTTATTTAACCGGGCTAGTCCCACTGAGATTAAGAATCTCTTTTTGAGGGGAGTCCTTGCCCCAGAGGGAACCTATTGTACATGTTTTTAGTGGTAGGGGAAACATGCAAACTCCACACAGAAAGGCCCCGTCCAGGTGGGAATCGAACCCAGGACCTTCTAGCTGCGAAGCACGCGAGCGCTAACCGCTGCGCCACCGTGCTGCCCATGCTGCTTGAACCTCTCTGTGGTGCTGCTGTCCCTCCACACACACACACTCTCATTTCTTCAATTCTGTGCCTTTTTCTCCCAAAGAACAGAAATACATTTGTAATGTTTTATCAGGGGCTTCATCATAAACAAAGGTTCTTAAACTATCATCTTGTGCCACAAGATCCCGCAAGAATAAAAAGCAGCAAGATCAAATGCCACAAGAGTAGCCCTGAGTAGATTCATATAGCAGATTTTTTTCATTCATTTTACGAGGCTGCGTCCAATATACTTACTGTAGACGGCATAAAGGTACTTAAAGGAAAATCTAGTTAATAGATGCCTACTAATTGTTAGATTATATATTGTTTTGAACGTTACAAAAATCAATCTTTTCATTATTATTAATTATGTCAACATCTAATCGTCTCGTGGAATTTGCGTCTCGATCCCCCCCAGCGACAAATTCTCTTTTCTTAGCAGCAGGCCAAAGATGGTTGGTACAAATTAAGTTAAACCCCTCCTGTTGAAAGAAACAGAGAACTAAATCATTAGTTTTGCTGACCGAAAGTAGCTTCTTGAATATGAGGCGAAACGATCACAGCACTTACACTTCCTATAGTACAAATGACAACTTAAGAACTTTTGTCTATGATGGAAAACTCCCGTGTGACTAAGAGCTCACACAACATGTACATTGAGTTGCCTTGTGTACGAAATCCGCGGTATAAATAACGTTGCCTTGCCATGTCACAGACTACAATCGAGACAGATTTTTCTATTTGTAGAACTCACAAATAGATGGAAAGGCCACTATCACTGCCTTTTATAGTGATACTGCTGTCTCCATTTCCACAAACGCAGCGTGATGGTCTTTGTCAAAACACTATTCCCTTTTGACAGCCAAGGTTTTCCCTGTCGTGTGCATGGCCACCTTTTTTTTTTCAATTGTGGTGCATCTTTTGCATGGCACGCTGCTTTCAGAGGAACGACGCATGATTACTGACTTGGAGAGTTTACACGCACGCACGCACGCAAGTGGGGTGGGCCTCGGAGCATGATTTATTCAGCTCCTATTACATAAATTCTGCCTTTTTGCATTTCCAATTCTTCCCCATTGCGCGAGTATTTCCGTAGCCCAGAAATGTCTCGTGGCTCCCCGATGCTACTGCTGCTGCCATCATATCGTCACACCGCTCGCCTTGTTCTTTCATCTCCCAAGCCCTCACACAGAAACAATGATGACCCAGTTCTTGAGTTTGTGTCTTTTACAGCCTCTATGTCCTAATCAGAAGTCCCAAAGCTGCACTTCCACTATATGAAGACACGTGGAGAAGGGGGGAGCGAGAGGAAGATGAAATGAAAGAAAGAAAGAGATTGAGAAAAAAAAAAAGTCAGCGTGATGGGGAGGAGAGATAGAAAAAAAAAGTGCTTATCTCGCAAGGGGGAAAGCAGATGACAAAAGAAGAGACGGATAGATAGTTGGCTCGCAGATAGCAATAGGGAGAGTGAGAAGGTTAAACTGCTAGCACCTTCTGTGGTTTGCTCCCAAAAGAGGGCACTTCTAAAAGGCAGGATTGAAGCCGTGACAGCAGTGGGGGGGGGGGGAAGACGGGCCGAAATGCACCGCGCTTCTTCATCTGCAGAAAGATGTCTCGGGAGATGCGCAAGAAATCAGGTCATTCTGCTCATCATCAGGTGTGATCGCTGTACGTCTGCAAAGGAACCCAGTGGTTCTTATGCAATGAATTCTCATGTATGAGAAAGCCAAGAATGTGTAGAATGTGTGATGTACTTATTCTCAATAGGATCAAATGCGTGCAAGATACTGCTGGAGAGTGATAGATATTCTTATTATATCATGAAAATTATACAGAGATTGGCCGTAACAGTACGACCACCTGCTGGTTAGTGATGGCTGATGATATTATACATAAAACAGGGCATGCATTCAGTACTCCAGTGACACATTTCTATCTGAAACAAAATGAATCTTTCCAGTAATAACTCAATGAATCATGTACGGCTTGTTCTCTGCTCCTCCTTCTACCCAAGACGATTGTTAATACTGAGCTAATGTTTAGTTGATTATCAGGTGTGAGAGCTATGTTTTATGGGGGGAAAAATATCATTCTATCTTGAACTGATTTTGACAAGGTTTGGACTATCTTTAAATAAGATTGCTAATGGAACAAGATACATTTACACCTAAAATAAGACACAAAAACGAGACAAAAACGTCAAAGGCAAGAAAACTCACTCTTGTTACATTAGGAGTAAGACCATCCAAACCTACTCAAAATCAGCACAAATTCCGATAATTCAAGCACTTTTAAGTCATTTTTGTCTAAGATAAACATGAATACAATACAAGCTGCATGGTGTTCTGGAAGTCAGGCATATTAAAACATCAACAAAACAAAAAAACATTGAAATGAATTAAATGCTTTGAGTTTAAAAGCCAGATCCGCACAGGTAATTTCACAGATTGTATTTCATTTATCTGCTCAGAGAGGTGATGTGGTGATGCAGGTCTCGACTGATTTCACCAAGATTTTCTGCTTTCACTCAATGCAACAGTGCTCCATTTTCTAACCAGAAGTCAATACACCACTGTCACTTAGCCACAGAGTGAGATTTGCCTTTTGTCCCTACAATTAAATCAAATGATTAGTTGTACCAAGTGATGCAGTGGGTGGTCAGTGGCAGAGTTGGTGCCTCTGTTTAAGATAATTGTGGGTTCAATTCTCAGGCCCAATTGGCACCCCACTTACCACCTAAAGCTGCCTCATAAAGTGCAACACAGACGGCTGACGGAATTATAGTGAATGTGAATAGGTGCAACAGGAAGGGTTCAGTGTATATAGTACAGCATATCTGTTAAATCATGAAACTGGCTCACAGTGGAAAACAAAAAACAGGAGAGTCTCCCCTGGCCTTCGTCAGGATTTATTGACTTTGCAAAAACCTCGTAGGAAACCCTTTTTATACAGTCTGTCATCAAATTAATAACTAAATCCCAGGGCAAGGTGTGAAACACAGGGGAGTGAGGTAGATAAAGATTTCTGTGCTCAAGGAAAGGCCAAAACATTCTGTTACAGTGCTCCCTGTGCATGTCAGTCCGGTCTACAGTGGCTGATGCAAATGGACAGCGGAGTAAACACAAGACAAATTGTGCATCCAGCATGAAAACGCATCCCTCTTCCAGACACTGTCGTCTCTGGGGCTAGTGCCAGCTGGGACCTGGCTCAGTCCTGACCTTCCTCTCTCCTCAAGAATATGATAAAGTACGGCGCGGCAGGATGATTGATAAATATGCGATTTACTCCAAAAAGTGCTTATTTGGGGGAAACGGGATGACCTTTGTGCAGCTGCCAGGATGACACTAAATGTAATGCCTTCAGACAGAGAATGGTCCATGGTTTTCTTACAGGGGGAGGGGAGGCGTGAATGGGAGTCAGCGGTCATTGGTGCCAAAGCTGAGGATCTGGCACACGAGCTGGCAGCGGAGTGGCATGAGGCCGTGGGGAGGGACGTCTTAAATGTGTCTTAGGCAGTAGGGACCACATCTCAATGACGCTTAAGCCGCCTGTATTATGCTAAGACATGTATCCTTCTGGGATGGTGTCTTAGAGTTGAAAGTCGACCAAGGACAGAGATTTAGCGCAGCCAACCATCGGTCTTTGCATCTGAATATTGGATTAGGCGTCATTTGTTAAAGTTTCTTATGAGTAAATCGATACCTCCTCAAAGTGATGCAGCAAAACTTTTAGGACCAGCGGGTGCAACAGAATTTACTGCAATATCGCCAGTAGTGGAGGTTTTGATGCTTGCTTTAATGGGCTCGTAAATACTGACATCTGTGTATGTTTGTGCTCGTGCATCCGCCAGAATTGCAATTTCCACTGTGTGATATATACCTCTGACGTGGAGAGATGAATTACTCCCTCGGCCTATTTCTCTGTACTAACCAACCTCTGCAGAAGGTGACCTTGTGAGTAACGTAATTTACAACTGAACGACGCGAGCACGGTTTGACTGGCCCAGTGTTTGACACAGTGCTGCTCAGTCGTTCTGTGTGGAGCTAAATGGCACCATTCTTAGACGGGGGAATTGTCTCTGCTTCCATATGTTTTCCATCTGCTTTGCTTGGACTGATCCTTTCCTTCAGCATCAAGACAGCGAGCGGCAAGGGCATGTACGCACGAGTAAATAAAGCGCAGATGTCATCTTGCTAAATTGAAGGCATTGAAAGTGGTTTATCTGCAGCAAAACAAAGGATTGTTCTATAATGATGCTTGCTCTGTAAACCTCTCCCTCCCATTATCTGGATCGCTGTCGAAAATGACCTGTCATGTCGTAATAACACACATCGGCTTTACTAACCCAGTCTAACACTGAAACACAAATTTTTCCTTTCTTTATTTAAGCTGCTCCCTAATGAGCATTCTGGTTTTTTTCTTTAAAAATTCATAACTCCGCACAGGAATGGACTAGAGACTTGACATGTCCGCCTGTTGGAGACCCCAGGTCTATTCCAAAGATTACTATTCCATTTCCTAATATCCTGATTCTTCAGGACGGGTATTGCATGTTTCACAGCTTTCTAAGCAGAGAAACCCTGTAATTTTTACAATATTAGCTAATTGCTCATATACACTGCAGGTGCCTCATTTACCCCTAAATAAAATTGTCAATGGGAAATCTCGCTCTACAGTGAGTATAGGAAATATAGGTTCTGCCTAAGGTTCAAAAATTCTGATTGGGATGGGTCTGCAGTTGTTGTATAAGGTCTGAATATTGATGTTACCATAATATTTGTATGTTTGTAATTTTCTTTCTTTCTTTCTTTTAAAATTCTATCTTCAATATGTAATTGTAGTGTTATCACTGTAGATTGTTTTGCCAGTAAATGGTAAAAATAGTAAATGGTCACATTTATATAGCGCCTTTCTACCTGCTTTAGGCACTCAAAGCGTCAAGGAACCAGTCACCCATTCACACTCTCATTCATACACCAGTGTACGCAGACACTGGAGGCGAGGTGGGTGAAGTGTCTTGCCCAAGGACACAACTGATGGGGAATTATAGAGTTAATTCGGCCCTCACACATTGCCCTTATCACATCGTACTGCCAAATCAGTACATTTCGGCCTACTACATGACTTGTGGCCTAAATACACGTGGCACACTGTCAGTGCATAGATTCACGTGGCACACTGCCAGTGGTAGATGCTTAGTGCCTACGTGTCACCAAGATTACTTAACTCTCTTGATGTGGAAGTATAGACGGGCTTGAATGTTAGGACTGCAATGTCTTGAGTTCATGTCTCCGGGTCCCGCAACAATGGCAAAATAAACTTCTCTTGCATAAGACATCCTGAGTGCTGCCTATTCTTCATCAATCTCTCGATCATCGTTTGTTAGATTTCTCCAACAACAACGACAGTGGGCACCTGCGGGATTCGAACCGCCGACCCTCTGGTCACAAGACGACCCGCTCTACTCTCTACACCACCGTCGCCCCGAGACAGTAGACAAGAAATGCATTTGATAATGATATGCCATCGCTAATAAAATAGAAATAACTGAAAGAGGTCTCTATTATCTGAAGCCTCTGCAACTCCCAAGCCACAATCGTCTTCTCCTGTGGTTTAAATCACTGTATAGGCCACATTCCCCATGTCTGTCTGCATGCTCTACCAACCAGTGCCGGATGATGTGAAATATTGATTAGCATGTCTAGCCACATCACCACGCCTTGGCTTTGCTGTCAAGTTCATTTAGAAGCAGCCTTTTTAATCGCCCTTTAATGCCAAGACGGTGACAGTAAAGCCGCAACATGGGTGCAGCAGTGTTAGCAAGAAGGGAGCTGCTGTCCCTAGGGCCAAACAACAGAACAAGTATAATAACACGGAGAAAAGAATTGTTATCTAACGTAGAGTTGGAAGAAGCTTTGTGTTTGAAACCTGCAGCTATTCATGCAAAAGGGAAAAAATAAAAATGTATCTTGCCGCGTGGAATGAGTTTGTACACTGCATTTTCCAATTAGACATTTGAGCATAGATTCATCTTCTGGTTCCCACAAACAGCCAGCAGTCTCGCCTCAATATGGCACAATCTTCAGTGCACTAAAACAAGCGTACAGAGAGCGAGAGAGAGAGTCACCCTGGCATTTGCAGAAAACATAAGCTAAAAGGTTAGTCTCCTGTCAGGGTAAAGGGGTTGGTGTAGCATCCAGATTTCAGGCCGCAAAAGACCGTGCGATAACGAGGTGACCTTTTCATCTACAGTATCTAAATGACAAATTGTTGCTAATGCCGCCAACCCCCTTTATCGTTCTCGCCAAATATTCCTGGCTTATTTGCACTTAAAAAGGATGGCTCCGAGCCACAGCAAACTGGAAAAACCAAGGGAAAGTCTCTCACAAATCACCTCCCGTTGATGCTTGATGGCTGTGTTTTGCACCATTCTTCTCCCTGGGCACATCTTAGTGAGCGGCTTCAGAGGGACATCGACGGTCCATCATGCGACCGGAGATACCAGTGGCCTTTATTTGCACTGCTAGGCCCTGACAGTGCCTGAATGAGAGGAGAGGAAGGAAACTAGTGCGGCAACGGAGGAAGTGAGGCAGGCAGCAGGAGACCAATATACTGCACAAGCAAGGACATTGACCGACATGGGCTATAGCTTCAATATAGCTGAAAGGCAGCGTTTTCTGTTTATAATGCGGGGCATTTCACTTGAAGCACTTTGAAAGCTGGGATATTGCAACAAGGTTTTAGTTTTAATAAGGCTGATGTTTCCTATAACCTTCAACTGTGTGTCTTCTAGTTCACGTTCTACACCACGCTCAGATTCACACACTTACATTCTCCGTGAACTTTCTTTACTCGGCCTTTATGGTAATGTCTTGTGTTGAAAGTCCTGCATCAGCCGTCCAAAAACATGTTGCTTCTTTCCCCTTTATGAATATTTAACCTTCTGAATTGCCTTACATCAAAACAACACCAACACTTTTGCAATGGATAGACGCTGTATGAGATTTGACTGGTTACTTGAACCAGTGACAGTAGGCCATTTGTCTGTCACAATTTGTTGGAAATTATACACAAACTAATGGCCAATAAGTCAAACAAATAACAGAAATGGGAGTGTTTTCTGTTCTTCATTTCTTACTGTTTAATAAGGTAAAATAATATCTACTGTGAACTGACTCTCTGACCCCACAAAGCTTAATGTTGGGCATGGTCCCTTATTTATCTATCTCCAAGACGCTATAGTTTCTTATCAGCCAAACAGAGCACTTTGCTCTCAAAATGCAGGGCTACTAGTCATTACTAAAGCCTTCAAAATCACTGTAGGCAGTAGAGCTTTTAGCTACCAAGCTAGGCTCAAAACGTACCTCTTGGAATCAGCTTATGGTCAGATCAGTTACTGTAGGTAAAGCTCTGACCCACAGCCTAAAGCAAAGCTGCCTTAACAGTAACACTGCTGTGGGAAGTGAGCACGGAGCCATATCCTCTCGCTCTTCTTACAGCATCATTTGTCTCTTAATTATGATACAGCATTTTCTTTATCTGTAGTCTGTTACTATTCACATGGTCTTCACCCTTATCCACGAAGGAACCCCTGTCCAACAGAGACTGGGCAAAAAGAACTGAAGCTCCAAACGAGGACTGGATGTTCTTCCCCGGTCTTGGCCCTGTCTGCAGAGGGACTCCTATCACCCCGGGCCCATAGCCTGTCCGTCCATGGGAGTGGATCTCTCCTTCTGTGGTTCTCCCCGACATTTCTCTTTCTCCCACTGGGTTTTTGAGTTTTTCTTTGCCATGCACGAGAGTCTAAGGACAGGGGACGGCCCTGAGGCTCGTTACCATCTGCTGCTGACGCTTATTTGGATATTACCTCTGTTGGACATTATGTTTGCATGGACACTACATTTGCCTGAAATATGTTTTTGTCTTGACGTTTGGGGCAGCTCGGCTATACAAAATGATTGATTGATTGATGTAGCTAACGGCTAACTTCTCCTCTCCTCCCTTATTTGCTATACAAACATATAAGTCTAAGTGCGCTTTCTGATCATATTAGTATCATTTTCAGCTGAGAGCTTTACTTTTGTAATTTTCTTCACATTAATAGTGAAGGAAATTGGCAAGGGCCTAAATTAACTGCTTGATATCATAAAACAGAGATGTATGAAGGACTAAACTACAGGCATAGGTAACAAATCCCAATAGAGATGGATTAGTGATTAGGTTCAATTCCTGATTGTGCAAGTGCTGCATGCACACGGATCCACAGAAACGAGTGCATGACACTTTGCCTGACAAAATTGTATCAACAAAATAAAACAAGATTCTGAGCTGAGGTAAAGCTGACTAACATCTTGATTTAAAATAGGTCAAATGCAAAGGACAATTTAAAAGAAACAGTTTCTGAAAATCACATGAAAGCTTGATATCCTTTCATGATTCTACAGGTGAGTCACTACAGACAGTGAACAGGTCCTTTCACACTTACTGAATCTCTTGCAGCACGGAGCGATTATACCCAAATGACCGAGACCGGCTCGGTCTCTATTACGCTCGCAGTGTGAAATCCCCACTGCTTATTGTTATAATGTCATTAGCCATTCCTGTGTCCCACTTCTGAAGATTTGCATCATTCCCCCTAAACCCCCGTTTATTTATTTATTTGCTCGGGAATATGGGTCATGCATTCATACAAGGCATACATTTTAATAATTTTGCAGCTTTAATTCAAGTGTCTCCGTGCGCCCGCCCCTATGAGCCAATCTGCTGCACAATGAATTGAGAACAAACAGCACACAGCGGTGTAGGGGTGTCTCTTCAAAAGCCGGAGGTGCTTAGAAATACCCTTGCCGATACATGTGGTGCTGTGATTAGTGGCGTCCTCCCTTCAAAGAGCGAAGCGAGAGATAGGCAAAGAGCTTGCGCTGCCGACAAACAAAACAGTCCTTTTATTATTGGATTATTTAACAAGCCAGTGTTTAGCCATGTCACGACTCACGCAGCAAAACAGCACCAAGCAACAGAAGAAAGTACGCTATCACAAAGCAGCTGGAGTTGCACATTTCGGGTCCTGCATGTATTCCGGCTTGGTACATAAAAGACTAATAGCTTTGCCAGACTGAGTAGAGTTGGCATAGGCATCTGCTGTAAGCCCAACCAATATAGGCACTAAATATAATTGAATACAAAACAAAATGTCTCGATATCGCGATTCTTTGACCACCTTCATTATACCCTAGAGAAGCATAGTCAGACTTCTACAGTGCATTAAAATCATGCAAATATTCTGATGTGCAATTCGAACCTGATATTTCCTCTTACATAAGATGCTGACTTGGCCATCATAGATATAGAGAATACAGATCAAACTGCAAACGCTGGGCAAGCATCTAGTCACATACGTCTCTAATTACCTCAAAGACATTCACGATAGATACCAATTCTTGAAACACTATCTATCCGGCCCAGATTTCAAATGGGAACTATTGGGATAAGATGCCTTAAACTCAATATGACAGGCGCCATTTTAGGACGTGGCTCTGTCTCTGACCCCTGCTTATGTATTTTTCTATTTCCCTGTGCCATAAGGGATCTCACTGGCCTTTTGGCTCCCGCTCGCTGCTCTATCATCCCCCTTAACTGCAGCAAAACGACACAGGCCAGTCTGCTCGCCCTCTGTGTCACAAACCATAGACTGTGTGAGGCAGTGATAGGGATCTCCATCCAAACATGCACCTGCGAATATCATTTCTGAAAGGTGACTTGACTAAAAATAGCACCAGGTTATGGCAAAGGACAAATAAAGTGGCAAAGTGTATTAGATGTGACTGAATGGAAACATGGGTGCGGTTTCCGTGGAGCAGCAAAGCAGGACATGGAGTAGTTATTTTAAATCTATGTAAATTTCATTATAGTGGTTTAAGGGGAACTGCTGTCTGGGAAGAGAAATATCAATTGTTTTATGTTTAAATAACATTGCAAGTGGGAGGCAGTGAAAATAAATGTCAAGTTGAACAAAGATATCAACACGGAGAGAAGAATTACATGTATTAGAAAAGGAAATAGTATGTTACAGAGGGGTTGCTATTTTGAATATAAGTAAATCATTTAGACAGTGGCAAACTAAGGCATGGGGACTTGTTTAGCTTTTAAACCTTTCTGCAGCTGACCGACAGCTTCTGACACCTAACTGTTACACATTGGCAATGGGTGACAGCACTTCAAACTGCTATTGCCCTGGTCCCCCTGGTAAATGTAAAAATGTGGCAATATTTTGTTCACACCTGTTCAAGAACAGGGTCGCGATATGGACTGGAGATCCCAACATCCATTCTGTAGGCAAATTAAATAAAGTACTGTCCCGTATGTTTAATAAACCAACCCCTTTTGTGACCCCCTTCCCATGTCTTGTCTGTGCATAGTAAGTTAAAGTAAAAGCAAGAAGGTTTCAAATCTATGTTACTTTAAAGGTGCATTATGCAACAATTTATGTGGGAAAAAAGGTGATATTGTGCGTATTGGACCTTGACCCAATGGTTGTATAAGTGGTCAGCATGGCGCCTTTACTTTCCATCAGAGTGATCTCTACAACGCTTCAGGATCACTTGTTTGTCGGTTTTCTGGTGAGTGGGTCCATCAGCAGTGAAACCTTGATCCCGGAGTGTCCTAGAGACCACTGTGATGGAAAGTAAAGGCGAGATGCTGACCACTCATACAGCCAGGTCCACTACAAGATCAGATGCACTCAAATATAAACAGTTTTTTTCCACATACTGTAAGAAGTTGCATAATGCACCTTTTAAAAAGAGCATTTATTGTGGCGCTATTTTCTTCTCTTCTGTTCTCTGTTTACATAGACTATTTTATACCACAGACAGTCAAATTGAGTGGAATACATTTAATTAACTCTGAACCAATGCCATAAAACATGCTTTAACTTACTGTTGTTAGAGCCTCTTCCTTCGTGGCTCCAAGTGTTTAGATAAAAAGTGGTAATTGAAATGTAGCGGTAAGTTATGCTTGATCAGAGAGAGACGGACAGCTTCCTCTGCCGACTGGAGCAGTGGTATTATATCTGGAATGCATTAAGTGGGGCAAATCAATACTGTGTCAGCCACTCAGAGCGGAAAACACATTTTATTTCACGCTCTGTCTAAAAATGAAATTGCTAAGAGGATAGGGTTTAACTCCTGGTGCATATGTCATTTATTTTTTATTTTGTTATTATTATTTGTGTTTAATCTTGTTTCATATTACCAAAGTAAGATTCAAAAAATAATTTTAAAATGTTCCTATACAATCACATGATCCATTTTCAGTTTGTAAACAGAACTGATAAACAAGAGCACACAGTAAAGCAGAGCAGTTTTAAATTCTTGCATTTACAAGCACAAATACCATGAACGTACTCATGCCCATAGATTGTACTATTATAATTGATACAATTCGATCAATTACAACTTCTTACTTCATGCAATACTACTTCAAAGTACGTGATGAATTGTTGTATAGCATTACCTTTCTTTTTTTCTTTTCTTTTTTCTAATGAAAATTCCCTCCAGTGTTTCCTGATGAGGCATTGTCCTTGCATGTCAACATACTGTTTTGCATTGACGTCATGACTAAGCCCAAGGTATTCAACCTATTTGTGAATCAAATGAGCTCACAGTGGTAAGCCATGCATTGTATTTCCAACACAACAATTAATCAAATGCCATTGAAGAATTTATCAAAACATCTTGTAACATGAAAACTCTCCCTTGCCTTCTTATTTTATCAGGACTTTGCGGACCCAGTTGTAGTGCATTTATGTGATCATTTCCGATTATATAAAAGGATTGTGATGAAATTCAATCGATAAGTTTCACTCTTTTACATACAATAAAACCTATATACTATAGCAAGAAGCAAGGCTAAAAATGGAAACTTTCTAGTTTGGGGCAAATGAATGAATGAATGAATGAATTTGACAGGGACATTACAATTCAACATAGTTGAATAAAGTTTGTAGCTGATGCTATGCAATTTTTTTTTTTTAAAGAGTGTGTAGCTAGTGCTAATTTTCAACTCTGGGAATTCTTTATAAAAACCTACCTGTATGCAGTACAAATTCATTATCATTCCCTCACATAAACTCAATCAAGTGCAATTTACAAATGGGTACAGCAGAGTGGAATTGTGCATTTGTAATTGATGGAGCCACTGGTTGTTCTGTTGCTTTTTTGTCTTTGAGTAAGTGAACTGAGCAGCTCAGGTGCTGGATTATTGATACATTTCAATGTTAGTTGAGAAGCACAATGGCTTCACGTTTTTAAAACAATTCATACTGTACTACTGTATTGCAGTGATGGCATTTCTACCACAAAGCCATTATCTTACAGAAAGTGGGATTGGTTAAAAAAAAAAACACACACAAAAAACGGATAAAATACTGTACAACTTTTTTTACCTTTTTATTTGCTCCAGCAAGTTGTTAAATAGGGTTTCCGTAGGACATTAAAAGTCATTCATCATCGTACCAAAATCAAGGCCTTAAATATCATTAAAATATAATTAAATTTGATTCAAACTGGCATTAAATCTAAATGTATTGGAAAATGATGATACTGCTCAACAATTTTCGCTGTAGAAGTTCATCAAAAATACCAAAATTATGGTAAAAAAAACAAAAAAATATCCAGTTGCAGTTTTGGCTGAAATTAATCACATGGTTTTGCTATAAAGTTGCCTTTTTATTACAATTCTCTTTCCTCTGTTTGATTATATGTTTAGAAATCTTAAGAAACTAAATAATCACATTCTTTCTGCATTTGTGGCATTAAATATAGTATTTGGGCATTAGAAATGGCACTAAAAAGCAGTAAATTTGACTTGCTTCTGCCTGTACAAACCCTGTTAAAGCATTCTATTTCCTGCCCAACGTACTCTGCTATAGGCAAGGCAAGGCAACTTTATTTATCCCGCGCATTTCGTACACAAGGCAACTCGATGTGCCTATAAAGAGTGGGCATTCGTTATTGGATTAGAATTCCTTCCTGGATATGAAATGATAGTTCTTTCACACCCTTGACAGAGGACATCATGTATCCTACAGAAACCGCAGTCCGCCGAGTGCAGACTGTTCCAGGACACCGTTGTTCTTGAGACAATAACACATTTGATGATTATATTTGTGTGTGTGAGTGACGTGGGCGTTTGGTTTGGAAGCGCTGCCTCGGATGAATGCTGCCCAATACTCCGTAGCCTCCCAGCTGCTGTGCACCATCCTGTTAGCCAGCTGGGCGCGCAATTGATCAGGTTAGTGTATGATGTTATTATGTGAGAAGTTTTGAGAGGGGCAGCAGCTGCAGAGGAGAGAGGCGACTCATCACAGAAGCTTTGGTGAGTCACAGTCTGATTAGGACACTGCGGTGCTCCTGGTCTGAGACAAGAACAGAAATGTCATCCAATCTCGCTCAGACAAAGCTCTTCACAGGAGAGGCGTTGGCTGACCATGGGGGTGCAGTGTCATTGTGGAAAACTACTGTTTATATAGGAAAGGTTAAAGTTTGATTCGTTAATGCAAAACGATGAACTGAATATTCATGAAGTGTCACAGCAGGTGGGTGATGTTGTCCAAGGACACAACAACAGCAAGTATGGATTGGCAATGCTCTAACCACTAAGCCACAGTATTCCCATCTCCCATCTGATGACCAGGCCTGCCCTTGCATAGCTTTAGAGATCAGATGAGATTGTTCATTCTCAAGGTGCTGTGACTTTGAGCCTGGATAAATGCAGGGAGGGTTGCTTCAAGAAGTGCCTCCAACATAAAGTCTATACCAAATCAATATTCACAATCCTGCACTCTAGCAGACAGATCATTTGCCTGAGACCTACAGGGACAAGCTGAAAAGGTTCTCAAGTGTTTTTTTTTTTTTTTGTGCCCATCCCAAGCCTTGGATGTAAACTGAAAAAAGTCGTTCATTCGATTCCCAGCTCCAATCAAAAATGAATTGTGTACTTTTACAACGTTCATCATTCAAGTTGTGTCATGTCACCAATTAAACAAATAAGACTCCAGGGAACAAAATGCTCTGTCCTTTTTAAATCCCAAAATATCATCAAATAAACTGTTCAGTCACTGTGACATTTTGCCAAAGGGCTCAGTCGCTCAAATCAGGGCTCACTCTTGTTGCTGCAAAGAACCCCAAAAAAGTCAAATCCATTGGAAAAAAAGAACAAATTTAATGGCTGAGTTATTGTGAATTGGTATGTATTTTATGACTAATAAATGTGTCTCAAGAGCAAAAATGTGGACACAGACTACTTTTCTTTTTAAAACTCTCCTCTCTGCTATAAAACATGAATACACATTTTAATAGCACATTGGATAGTAAAAAATGACCTTGAATTAAACAACTTTTGTGGAAAGTTCCCTTTATAATTACTAAAGGCATTTTCAGTTTAGTCGACCAGTTGAGCGTCGTGCTTTAGGCATGCAGCTACACTTGTATAACGTCATCATTTGTGTGCCAGTAATTGCATAATGCCTAATTACAGACGAGCCTATTTACATATATGCAAATGCGCCACTTCTTGCGATGCCTTGCACACATTTGCAAGTACATATTTCTCAGTGAGGGGGTCTATGTGCCCTCATGTGTGACTACAGTCTGTACACATGTGGTGTATAAGCCTCGAGTCAGTGACTGCTGCAGTGAGAGAGCAGAGCTGACAAGCGTACCCTCGGCCTCCGCTGGCACATCAGGGACAGCTGCGTGTTGTCAGGCAGCCATAATGCTGATGGGAACGGCCTGATTGCGGCTCTCGGGCCCCTCCTTTCATAAATCAGCTTCACAGCACCCGGGTGGGATGTAAGAGGGACATGCTGCAACTCGCTGTACTCAATAAGAAACATATTGCACTATATGGGCAAGATGCGGGTGAAGATTTGGTCGTTGTATACAGGGAGTAAGAACATGGTTGAGAAATGATATAAAAAATAGAGGCAACATACTGTAGAGAATAGTTGTAATTAAGCTAATGTAGTTATGGTTGTAATGGCAGTTAATGTTGCAGTAGTAATGTGAATATTTATATTAGTGCAGAAACCAACCCTCATCTCCAGGTGCAGCACTATGGACCATTCCATTGAACCATACAGGGAGTTAACACTCTGGCTGTAGGAGCTGGTGACGTCTGCAGTACCAGCCTGCCTACATGGTAACCTGCCCTGGGGCTTATTACCACATGCATATTCCTATGCCCATTTCAAAGAACCTCTGTTTTTTGTTTTAGTTGCGATGCGGCTACTTGAAGAGATCAAGTCCTGCAGTAGCCTACCTGGTCACAATTGGGCCGCTCCTCTCCTTCTGGGTGACCTGCCTTGAAGCTGTGTTTCCACCATCTTAACACAAGTGAGCACGACGGGATTCAGTGGCAAACAAAAGCCCGACAGAGCCGCCTGACCAATATTGTAGGCAACATGTTTGTTTTGCCCAAGGACTCAACAATAAGCAGGAGCACGAGACTGATCTAAACTCTAAACAAGTCTAAACTATGAATGCTCTTCCTTTTAAGCCATAGTTGTAAAAAACTTTTTCCCATTATTTTATTTTGCAGGCTTACATAAAACTTTTTCACAGTGTCATTTTCAATTACATCCCAAACTGTTGAAATACGCCCTTCTACATTACAGTACAGTCCCACCTCTGTTATAACAAGGCTGCCGTCGTCTCTTGTTGCACATCGGATTGAATGGAGGCTGCCAGCCATCTACAACACCACCCACATGGGCTGATCCCCTGTCAGACATGTCAGAAATTAGCACGCAGAAACTGAAGCATGCTTCTCCCAGAATGCACCCATTCTAATCACTCATCTCCAACTCGTCATCTGTGCAAAATTAAGGAGTGAATCTCTCAATGGCTTGTTTTGAATTTCAAAATGAGCACTTTTAGGACACGTTTTGAAGCTTGAAAATACTGTATGTGACATTGCTTCAGGGTCTGTATAGCCTATCAAACCCTTTGCAACAGTTACAAAACTGTTGCGGTCATAATAGCATAGGGATAAATAAGCAATTTTCTAAGGCAGGTAATAGAAACAGGGAAGGACAAATTTGCATTGACTATCTAATTTCCAATCACATCAGAAACCGAATCTCTTTAATTAAAACTAGCCATAATCCATCATTCACCACTGACCTTTGTACAAAGTTTATGTAAATTAATTGGGATGAGAAATTACTGGATGCCCTGAGGCTCGGCGCACAACAAAGCAAGGAAAACTTCGGGTCCGTGGCTTACCACTTTAATTGGCACTGCGCTGCCGTCAGTTTGATATGTTGAGTACGTACAAGTCACTTTGCAGCCATTGGTATTCTGCGGCGGTTGTCACAGGTGGCAATAATTCACTGGTTTCTCGAAATTATTGCTGAGGAAAGTGAACTGAAATAGCTTAATGCAGGGGTCGGCAGGTTTGCTTGTCCGATTGACTTCTGCGTCAAATGACCATTCTCTGATGTGTGTTGATGCAATTCTTAAAATCCAAAGTGTTGAGTGGTAGTAGGTCTCAAGAACGTCACCGGTTCGATTCCTTTATTGTGTGGGGCCTTTCTTTATGGAGTTTTGCATATTCTCCTTGTGTGGAGGAGATCCGCATTAATCGAAATTAATCACACTTTGCTTTCCACACTTCAGTTTCCTTTTTTCCTGCAGACGCACAATTAATGGCAATATTGCACTGGTCTGTTGGACTTGGTTGACTTGCAGCAGAAGGAAAGTTTGGAGTGAGCGAGAAACTTGTGAGGGACTCGCGAAAAGCGGAGGTAACTCTTACTGCAATGAAGAAAACAACAAAAGCTAATCGCGGGCTAAAAGCTATAGCCACAGCTCGAGGAATGAGTTCACAAATGAGAGCTTGAACAATGTGATGCCGGGAGAGGCTTGGAAAATATGGCACATATCAGATTTCAGGTAAATTAGGTGCAACATGCCCACAAAATAGCAGATTTGACTTTTCAGCTTGCACCCGCTCTTTAGCACCTGCCTTGATAAATAACACCCATATATTTAAAACATGTACAAAGGCTAAAACCTCCAGCTCCTGGCCAAATGTAGCCCAATATCCGGGTCCCTGGGCGCTGCATTGCATTCGGCCACCTCTCCTGAGTGCAAATTAATAATAAAGTAAACCTTAAACTCAATCCGGTTATTGCGTGTTATGAAGCAGTTGTTGCCTATATGTTGGTAATATAGGGTTGATATGTTTCATAGATAATAAATGATTGAATGTGAGTTTGTGGAACCAAATGAAAAAGAAAAGATATACTCACATGGACTATCATCAAGGCAAATTTCAAGTGACCATTTTAAAACATTACAATCTCCATCTGGATATTTGGCCAGTAGCACTCATTATTTCTACTTTCTCTTTAAGAGCACAATTAACTGCAAAGCCAGGAGCCAGATTGTAAAGTTGTAAAGTCACGTCGGCAGGTTGGACGCTAAAAGGCGCACAGAAACGGGGCTATTTATTTCATCTTTGTTGGCAGCTATAACTCACAAGGCGTCTTTCAGATAACGCGACGTGTGGTGGGAGAGGCACACACATCAGCAGTTCAGTCGCAGTAATCTCTGCAACAGGTTCAATGCCGCAGCCGTTCAAACACGGTAAATTTGGCACATGCTGGACGTCAGCCAAAGAGAAGACTCCCGCTGCAAGCCCACAATGTTGTCTTTGTCTCCCGCAGGCGCATTCAGATGGTGTTAAGGCAGAAAATAAACATTGAATTGTTGTAGCAATTGATGTTTTCATTTGTGCAATTGGGCGCGCCATGAAAAGGGGAAAATAGCAAGTATTAGAAGTAATTCTGAATTGCATTCTGCCCAGATGACAACAGAAGTTAATTAAGCATAACAGACAGATAAATTAATTATTAATTGAGTATAAAGTGCTTTTAGAATCCTGTAAAGCACCATTCCATTATTATTGCAAAAGTACATTGTCGTCAACATAAAAGCTTGCGGACAGAAAGATATGACATGTCCTTACAGGTGGGCAACCTAACATCAGTCCTCCTTGGAAAGAATACGGAACTGGGAGAGGCCCAGAGGAAAGTTGAAACTCAAGAAGAGGAGAAAGCTGCATTGCAAGCCGAATGCAATGGCCTATGCTTGCGAGTGGCAAGCCTAGATTCAGCCCTCCTTGAAAAGAATACAACACTGGCAGAAACCCAAAGCAAAGTTCATAATCTGGAGGCAGAGATAGCTGGCTTGCGGGCAGAAAGAAATGACATGTCCTTGCAGGTGGGCTACCTAAAATCAGTCCTCGTTGGAAAGAATACGGCACTGGCAGAGACAGAGAGCAAAGTACAAGATTTGGTGTCGAAGATGGCTGGATTGGAGGGAGACAGAAATGCCTTGTCCTTGCAGGTAGGAAATCTAAAATCAGAAGTCCGTGAAAAGAACACGGCACTGGGACAGGCCCAGCGCAAAGTTAAAACTCATGAAGAGGAGAAGGTTAAATTGCTTGACGAAAGCTACTATAGCCTAGGCTTACGGGTCAGCCACACAGAAAGAAAACTCTTTGAAAGGACTAAAGCACTGGAAGTGGAACAGAGCAAAGTAAAAGATCTGAAGGAGAAGATGGCTGAATTGAGGGCAGAAAGAAATTGCTTGTCCTTGCGGGTGGACAACCAAACATCAGCCCTTCTTGCAAAGAACGCAGCACTGGCAGAGGAACGGAGCAAAGTAAAACATCTGGAAAAAGAGACAGATGGATTACTGGCAGACAGAAATGGCTTATCTGTGCAGGTGGACAACCTAACTCTGGAGAAGGAGAAATGTGATCTACAGTCCTCAGAGAAACATCTAAAAGCAGCCTTAGACAAACAGCAAAAAGACACGGAAGCTGCCTGCTCCAAAGCGACCAAGTTGGAGCGGGAGTTAAGAAAGCAAAAGGTCACAGCAAAGGCCTTCGAGCAGAGTTTAAAAACTTTGCGGGAAACGTTTAAGACCATTGTTGAGCAGTGCCACGCCAAATTCTCTGCTGTCCTTGCAGAGAAAGGGAACATGGAGAAGAAAGTTCAGGACCTCAGCCGAGAAACGGAGCGTCTAAACATCGTCCGCAGCGAAGAGGTGAGCTTGTTGCAAAGCTCAGAGGGAGAAAAGAGGGTAGCGCTTCAGCGGACGATACAAGAGCTTTCCGACGCCCTGAAGACTTCGCAGGAGAACAACTCTGATCTGCTCACGCACAAACACGAGCTTCAGGAAACTATCAGAATGAAAGAGGACCATCTTCAGGAGATTGAGAATCGGCGCAAACAGAAAAAGAGATGGTTTTGTTAAGGATTTCGGACACCAGTAGAGCTTGGCGTTGAAGGCTGAAGCTAACGCCACGTGGCTGCCAAGTTCATCTGCACATTTTCAATAAGAATTAGCCAACCCTAAAAGATTAAAAAGACGCCCAGACACACACTCACATACACGCAAATAACAACATGCACAACGGTTACTCTTTTAGTAAAAATCCTTCCCACACTTAGACGTTTCTCTACCTGCTTTGTGTGTTTCAACATCAAACACAAAGCCTTCCTCTAGGTGACAAAGCTCTTGGGTGATGTGGTGATGAGGCAGAGGTCAGGCGTATGGACATACAGGTCTGTCCGACTGACCACAGCATTCAGAAAAACAACATGTCAACAGGAGCGGCGAAACCTCTGAGTGTGGCGTCCAGTTAGCAGGTAGAGAAATGTCTATGATTTCTATCAACAAAAGAATTGGAAACTATTGGAAATTGGAAACTTAAATTATTCCCATAGAGATTAGATAATAGCACAGGCATCACCATTAATTGTATGAAGATTTTAACGCCTATTGAAAGGCAGATTTGTGTCGTGGTAATGTTAGCAAACAGCCAACAGCGTGTCTACTGATGTCTCTTTCGGTAATCCTTTACTATTGTCAACCCATGTGTAGGAAGATGAGGAAGTTCAGATGTTTCTCTTGTGGCGGTCAAAGCCGTGCTGCTAACTATTTCACTAAATAAAAATGATGAAATACAAGCATTAATGTCTTTTTTTTTTCTTCAGGTCGCGGTGCCTCCGTCCCAAACTCGGGAACGCTCGTCATTTACGGAAACCCGCGATATGTTCAAGGTTCAAGGTAACTATACTCATACCAGTAGATTTTCCAGTTTGCATGTGGGATGCCTTTCAGTGCTCCCGAGTCTTGTACCTGTTCCCTGGCCGTGTACCAGTGCAGCTGACATGGGTAAACTCCTCTCCTGACTGTGGGAGCCAAGCGTAGTCCTTTTCTATCTTCTTGAGAAAGGGATGCCAAATATCCTTGATAAATAAATCCACTTTGGTCTGGTCCGATTCATTTCACAAGAGAAAGTTATCTTGGATCTGCTCATGAGCTGTTATAGTTGCAGCTTTCCATGGTGAGGAAAACAAGTGGGGGAAGTGTGGCCTTTCAACAGATGGTAGCTGAATGTGTAGAGCAGGCCCAGGTGTTTAAAGAGCAACTAATCACCAAATCAAGTTTTTTTTTACTGATAAACTGTCTCAATGGGTGTCTCATAGTGTTGTCTACTGGTCCCTGACATTATTCTGACATTACAGTGCAAACATGTGTTAAATCCTAACTTTGGCCTGAAAACGAATGGGTTGCGCCCCTTCAGGGTAAACTCTGCTACTAAATTAGAATTTCCTGATTGGCTGGAGACGTGTCCACGGCCTCCACAGAACATCATAAGCCGCACCAGCTCCACACATCGTCATCAGGTGCTGCCCATTATCCTGCCCATTGTCCTGCCCCTGTACCTGTGGTTTATAACCAAGTCCCTCCCACGTAATCTGTCTGCTGTGATTGTGCCAATGCAAATGTCGAGGTCAATCAAGGCCCACACACCGCCCACACACTCACAACCCGCATGTCACCCCCAAACTTCAGAGACCACCTCTTTCGCGGTAATTTTTGACTCTTTCTTTCTTTCTTTCGCCAGGGCTAGCAGAGAAGGCCTTGCTGGCCCACTGCGTGAATCAAAACTTAAAGAAAGGGCCCCTGTTACTTTAATTCTTACAGAGGCATAATTTCAAATAAAGTGTGAATACGACAATGTGTTTGTATTTGTGGGAGGAGGTGGGTGTGAGAGAATGTTTTTTAAATCTGTAAAGCACTTTGTGTTACATGAAATGTATGAAAAGTGCTATACAAATAAAGATTTATTGATTAATAAAATAACCTGGTCATTCAGTATATTCAGGTAGTCGGCTGACCTCAGTCTTTGGGCACATTTTGTCATTTAACCTGAGCTGACTTTTTTCGGCCAAGCAATGTATTGTTACCATTTTGAATACCAATACATGAGTGATAGCATTTTATTGGTATGAAGTACAGTTTAATAAAGACATACAAATACATGAATCCATTGTAATGTAATTGATATTTTCACTTATGCTACTGTCTAAGGCCACAGCCACATTATCCTGATTCCTACGTATCATTTGTACATTACAGATAATAAAAGTGGAAAAGGTCTTATTTCGTCTCGGTGGGCGACGTCAGAAAAATCATTCGAAATTAGCCGTGAGAAGGTTAACCCTTCCCAGCGGTACAGCTAATTAATCCTAAATGCATAAATCTAAGCGGGTCAAGGCACAGTACATTCGGTGTGAAAGAATGTATATAAATGTTAATGCAGTGTCAGAGATTAAATTGTGTTGTGGAGCGGGGAGCAGGACTGGGTTTGGGAGGATTAGGAGTCAGCTTTGAAGGGCTTTTCCCGTGCATCACACAACCATATTGCCTTTTTTTCTGTTCCATGTATTTCAGTGGGGACTTTTTTTTTTTACTCAGTTCAAAAAAGCCAATCTCCTCCGCGACCTTCTCCTGCCCAGTTGATTCTATTAACGCACACGCGCACACACCCACATGTACAATTTCATGTTTCAAAATAGAACAATGCAGCCAGCCCAAACCATCCAGACTACACAATCTACAGCCTCTGCAGCTGAGGAATGGCAACGGTGAAAGAGTGCAGCAAATGTTCCATAATTTTGGCTTCCAATCTTTTCTGTTTTCTCCTTTATAATTAGGCATCCCACCATACTAGCAGTGTTTCTTCAATAAGGGTATGGGACAACTACTGTAGCAAGGAGTAACCTACTAAGAATATTTCAGATGATCAAGATGGATCCGAATACTATTTCAATGTAATGTAAACATATTTAAGCTTAATCGTGGCTTTTAACTTGCTTTTAGTTTTACATTGTAACAATTTTCTTCCGATGCTTTGACACATTTCTCAGATATAAACTGAAATGTTAGACTAATATGTTCTTATAGCCAGACCTGTGTGTTATTTCATCCCTGACAGTTTTGGCTACAACTGTGGCCTTCCTTAAAGGAACAGGCCACCGTTTTTACATACTGAGATATGTTCTTACCTGAGCTTAGACGAGTTGATGCGTACCTGTCTGGTCTTCCTGCATGCGCTCAGTCACGCAAAAAGACCAAAGATGTTGTTAGCATTTGGCCTCTCCCAGTATATTCCTATAGCTCCAAAAACGGGGGTGAAGTTGGAAGCGACCACGCTCTTCCACGGGAACGCACAAAGACCAGACAGGTACGTATAAACTCGTCTAAGCTCAGGTAAGAACATATCTCAGTGTGGAAAAACAGTGGCCTATTCCTTTAAAGGTTATCATGTGATGTTACTGTGCCGTGTCTGATCAGCTGATTTAAACACTTTTTGGCTTTTCCCAGATGTGGGAAAGTAGGTACGCCCCCTCGTCCCGGTTCACTGTCTTTCCCACATCTGGGACACAGTTCTGAAGAAGTCGGACTGCAGATGGTGATTTAAACTGTTTAAATCTTGCTGACCAGACACATCACAGCAACATCACATGATAACCTCTTAGGAAGGCAACAGTTGTAGCCGAAACTGTCAGATACGGATTAACACTCAGATCTGGCTATAAGAACATATCAATATCATTACAGGAAGACTTGGACTTGGACAATAGAAAATGCTGTGGATATCGGCCCTGATGGTCATACAGTATGATGTGACTAAAAGTATAGGAATTTTATTGGAGCTTTATTATTCACCACTATAATTTCTTGAGTACAATCTTGACATCTGCTACCTCCACTACCATTACCCCATGTGGTATTGAAGTACTATTTATTAAGAGCGTAAGGAGACGTCCCTGTGTCCCATGGCAGAAGGACCTCTATTAAGAGCTATCCCTGTATCTCCTCTCCATCTGCCCACGCTGTCCGCCCTCTGCTTTTTCATACCCCCTTCCTCTGTCTTTTGTTGCCCATATGTGCACGGTCAGCACTTGTGTCCTCTGGGGCTTCTTTGGCGCAGCTTGGACACATAAGGAGCCTCTGAATGCCCATACATATTTATCACAATAAAAACGCAGTTGAAAGTATTTAAGCCAACAGTATAGGCATTTTGTCTTGGCTGCTTCCGTAACTATCCCAGTCCCAGCATCTGTGCAGGATACACAGACATGTTAAATCACATCCCACCATCGCACATATGGTCAGCCTGGCCAGCCCCACCGGGAGACGAGCCAACACCAAAAGAGCTGCATCAACAACTCTCTTTCCATATTTTAGTGTAGCCACAGCGTGAGACTGGACGGAGGAGGACGGCCCGAGCAAGCAATTTGTGTTTGAAATTCATGCTTTCCTTTACTTCTTCTGCTTATTCATTCATGGTCATAGCGGGAACACAATTATCCCAGCAATATGGTGTCATACAGTTTGGAGGATGGTCAGTTGTTGGTTGCGCAGCACACCTATTGTCCCATTACTACTGCAAACCCTTGTGCCCCCACTGTTGTAATGTCATGAGTTCTTTCTCTTACTCTTCAGTCACTTCTTATGTAGAAACAGCGGCTCTGGGGTAGACTTGAAGTGTGTCTCCCAATCCACCATCCACATTTATACAGTAGGTCAGTGGTTGAAGTGTCATTAACTGCCTTTGATCACTTTTGATTTGGACCATCCCAAATTCAAAAAACTTCGGGCAGTCATCGTCGCATTTGTTTGACGACTGGAATGTTATGGCGGTATGGCATCTACCAAAAGAAAAAACGAAACCTTCATAACGCAACACATTCATTCACTCGGGGGGTAACTGAGACGAGCGTGAACCCACGGCTTGTTTTCTGAAATTTCAGCTGATGCGCCGTCTGTCTGGGACGCCCTATCTGAGTGACACTATCAGCGGCCCCCACTGATGTGGTGCGAATGAAAACTTTACAGACTCATTTCTTGCCTGTCAGTGGCTCGTCCCGGATTTACGTGCCAGACGCCTGTGAAACACGGTGCTAATTGGTAAATTATGCAAGGCGACCCACACACAAAGGAAATCATGCCGACTGCAACGCGGATCTGAAAGGCGAGAAAGCAAGGTGTCACTACAATTAACAGATAATTGGACGAAGACTGTGGATTTCTGGGACAGCCGCTGGTGTAATATTTAACTTTATCAACCAAAAAGAGCTTTATTTGCATATTTACTGCCCGGCTTTGAAATAACAGTGATAATAAATACAGAACAAGATGCAGCTATAAATGCTTATGTTATATGGAGTATGGAAATACAAAATAAGCAGCAGCTCAGTAACAATGCACATAAACCGTCCTCTTCATCGTATTCTATTTCTTCCACGTCTTCTTCAACACAGTCATATTGGTTTCAAAATGCTGGCTCCGAGCATTTCACATTGATTTGTCGTCATCACCACACAAAATCAGGACCATACCTTTGTTTTCTGTTTCCTCATTGCAGGTTGTCCACACTTAGCGGGCAGTCACTTGACTAGCGGCAGGTGCTCTCGTGATTTTGGCCGCTGCGTACGTCTGTGTTGAACGAGCGCCCACTCAAAGCCCCCCCCATCTCCAGCTCGGCTCTTGATTTCCAACTCTGATGGCGCTGCTGCGTTTGCCATTACAAAATCATTATACCCACATCTTCTATCTAGACGGTAAACAAAGATATACAAACAATGAGGCAATTTGTTCCAGATGGAAAAATAAAAAAAGTTCTTCCTTCTGAAATGCATTAGTCATAGCGGTAATTCACCAAAAACATCTGTGCACAGTATTTGATCTAGGAAAAAGATATTAAAGTCTGAGAAAGCATCAAGCATAACTAGACTATAATAAACGCAGTAGCTTTTGCTTGTACTGTGCAAATTTGTATAGCATTTAATGATTGTAGAGCAATAGCTGTCACAACACGGTACCTCGAGAAAAACAACTACACAAAAACAACTAAGATCAGAGTATATGGATTACTGAAATCCAACACAGTTCATGAGCATTCGTGAAAGTTCGTGAGCATTTGGACCACTTGAAAACACCACTTGTTTTTTTCTCCGGGCCAGAATTATGCAGATGTTTTTTGAATATTAACTCCACTTTTGAACACCTTTCATCCATCCATCCATCCATTTTCTTCCGCTTTATCCATGGCCGGGTTGCGGAGGCAGCAGTCTGCGCAGAGATGCCCAGACTTCCCGATCCACGCACACCTCCTCCAGCTGTTCTGGGGGGACCCCGAGGCGACACCAGGCCAGCTCAGAGACTACCACGAGGCCTCCTCTCAATAGGACCTGCCTGGAACACCTCCCGAGGGAGGTGTTCCAGGAGGCATCCGAATAAGATGCACGAGCCACCTCAGCTGCTCAGCTGGCTCCTTTCGACGTGAAGGAGCAGCGACTCTACTCCGAGCTCCTCCCGGGTAACTGAGCTCCTCACCCGATTTCGAAGAGTGCGCCCAGCCACCCTGCGAAGGAAACTCATTTCAGCAGCTTGTATCCGCGATCTTGTCCTTTCGGTCATTACCCAAATCTCATGACCATAGGTGAGGGTGGGAACGTAGATCGATCGGTAAATCGAGAGCTTTGCCCCTGACCTAGCTCCCTCTTCACCACAACATTGCGATACAGCGGTTGAGAGGCAATGACTTTCCACCGACCTGGAGAGGGGAAACCACCTTTTTCCGGTGGAGAACCATGGCCTCGGATTTGGAGGTGCTGATCGTCATCCCAGCCACTTCACACTCGGCTGCAAACCGCCCCAGTGCAGCTGAAGGCCCTGATTTGATGAAGCCAACAGAACAACATTATCTGCAAACAGCAGAAATGAGATCCAGAGGTTCTCAAACCGGACACCCTCTGGCCTAGAAATTCTGTCCTTAAAAGTAATGAACAGAACCGATGACAAAGGGCAACCTTGGCGGAGACCACCTTACAGAGAAAATAATTAGACCTTAGTTTATACAGGCTGACAGAGAAGACATTGAGAGATATTAGCCAAAACCTATGACAACAAAAAATGGTTATGAATTCTTAATTGTTATTTCAATAGTCCTCATTTTGCATCCCAGTGAAAGTAGAAAATTCTGTATCTTCTTTTCCTGCTTCACCAAATGCTCCGCCCACTTGAGATTGCAAATTATTAATATCACTGGACTAATGTGCACATGCAACAACCATAATTAGCAGCATTAGGTTTTCAATTATTTGTTGATTTGATTTGGGTAATGGGGTTATTGGGATGCACTATCGGCCCGAGCAGGAAACCATTCACAATAAGCCATTTACCGCAACATAGTATCAGGTAGAGGGAGCGGCATTCGGGCCAAATTACTAAATTGACTATGAGGGTAAATGTATGCAGTGTCAGGGTAGAGGCCATTGCACAAACAAAGCATTTAATCACAGGCTGAATTATGGTTGTTTTGCGTGGTGCTGTGGAGGTGGAGAAGAGTGAGCCATAGCACCAAGTGTGTGGGTGTCAGAGAGCAGCACGTGGTGGGCTGAGGTCAGGAGGTCATCACTGCACTGTCATTAGAGCTGCACACACCGGCAGGTGGAGAGATAGAGATAGAGAGATGAAAAGAGCGACACGAGCTGATAGAGGGATGGTTTGGGGAAAGCACCTCGAAATTAAGGATGTTAAAATATAAATAACTGCATATACTGATTGTTGACCTTTATCTTTCATTAGAAATTAATAGATATCATTTTCTTGTTATGGATACCTTTTTTTTATCAAGACAAAACTCCAGTGTTTTGAATTGTGTTAAAATATTTGAAGGGAATAAATAAATCCATGGATAGTTTTTTTTTTCTCAACCTGGTGCAGTAATATCAAATCAAATATCCCCTCAACCTTCACATTCATTCCTTTGTTTTTATTGTTTATTTTATTTGACTTTTATTTAACCAGGAAAAACTCACTTTTACAAAAGTGACCTTAGAGGCAGTAACACACAAGCATCCATAAAACAGTTTGCATATCAAAATAAGACAAATACAAAATAAATCTTAGGTGAAACATCTGCACCCACCACGGCTTTGTTGAAATTCCATCACCTCCGATTTAAAAGAGTTTAGCGAGACCAACTCTCGAAAACTCAGCTCATTTTGTAGCTGATTACAATCAAAAGGAGCACAAAATTGAAAAGCCTTTTTCTCAGTCCTTACGCTGCTGACAGGAGGAATCGATTCTGTGAATGACGGCTGTAGCCGGAGCTTCCTTATGCTTTATCTCTCTGTATAGACCCTTTCCGGGCTTTTCAGTGATGTCAGCTGGAGGCAGTAAGTGAAGCAGTGGAAAGAATACTGTAGACACAAGCAAAGTGTAAAGTTACAACTTTATAATGTTGTCCTGCTGTGTGTTTGGGTGCAAGAAGAGGAGGGAATAATGTTCAGGGCCGTAGATTAAAGTGTGTTATGTTACTATGACAACAGCAGCAACCCCGCCCACCACCTACAATGTTTACAAACAATGAACGGGGCCTATAGACTGTCCTTCAGCTTGGTACAGCCAATCATGCAACAATTGTAGTTGCTGAGTGTTTCAGAAAACACATTTCCAAGTTTTAAACTGTAACTATCTGCATGGGTTTAGGACTAACAAAATGAGCACACATTTTTGCCCATTTTACGCTGGATTTGGGCTCATTCTTTTTAATAACTTTTTCCTGCAACTGTCATTTACTTATTTGCCCAAGACGACCATGCTTTCCTGCAGTCATCTTTGTTAGATAGGTGGGTCTATAGATTTGACAGGTTTCAGCATTCACTGCCCAAAGTCAGCGTGGAGGTCAGACACGATGTTTTGGAGGCAAATGCTTTCCATTTCGCGGTGAAGCATAGAATTGTGTCCGTGTGCGACGGCCGCGCTCCTTCTGCAAAGAGGCACCTTTTGAGCGGCTTGGCTGAGCAGAGCGATGGGGGGGGGGAAAGAGAAGGTGGGGCAGTGAACTGTGAGGCTGCCTGGCACATAGTAGCGTGGACAGGATCGTGCACACGGTCCGGCACTTGGCTGCGTCCCTCTGTGTCCTCTCTGTCACCGCCATTAAAGCAGGAGGGCACCTGACAGGAGGGAGGAAGTGGCATGCGCCCAAAGACAGGGCTTTTTTTTTTAGCGCCGAAACAGGAACATTGTGTATTTTTGAGGAGAAAGTCGCCACTCGCGAAACGATCAAACTTGACGTCTTTCCAAACTCTTCTTCTGTTTGTCTAATCACACAGCGCCTCTGCCAACCACTAACACATTTCCAACTTTGGTTAAACAATCCAACATTTGCATATTCCACTTTTTAATTGCGCTGGTATTTTCGTTACTGTGTCGTGTGAAAAAAAAGAAAGAAAGAAAACTGTTCAAATTTTGCAATACAACAGCACAGTTTGCAATAATGCCTTCTCCATTTAATCCATACACATCTTACCTGATAAAGCACATACAGTACCACATGAATGTTATAGCCAGGGATCAACTCTCGCCTTGGGCCATTTACCCTGCGATCTAGCACTGATAGCTGAGCATTCCCAACTGGGTGAACGTAATGTTATGTCTTATCATTGCTTGGAGGCCTGATAAGGCCTTCACATTGTTTTCCCATACTCTCACTGTAACAAATCAGAGAAGACAACGGCGCGGTGGACTCAAATGCCAGCTTCATCATTTCTAACAGTATCTATGTACCTCTATTCATACATTATGCCCTAAACTTAACCAATGTAAGATAGTGGAGGTGAATTTTCTTTAACAGAGTATTACTACTGTATGAACAAAATATTTCTGATAGCTTCCTTTCTTCACTGCAGTTTAACCCTTTAGGGCAAGTGACTTTTGGGGGGAATTTCCGCACACTTTACATATGGCCTTCCTGCTGCACATCAATACGGTAAAGAATCATGTAGTCCTCACTCAGCCAATCAGAAGAGATCACCCTACATCACAGATCCCACTACTGTGGCATTTGACCAATCAGCAGAAACCAGTCGTGCTCTCAACTTCCTGTTTTCTCTGAAGTCTGAAGAAGACCCAAGTCTGGCTAAATTCATGGTACATTTCTTTACATAACTTGAAAACTAACCATGGTAAGTTGATGAAACTCACACATTTTATTTGTGAATACTTGTGCTAAGTGATGATATATGTGTTGGTTTTGGAGGAGGTATAGAGAAATTAGTGAAATTACAGCATGATCAAATATGGTGACCATATTTGATCATACCCTGTTCACTTAAAGTTAATTAGTTTTGTCCATATTTCGACATGCCAGTTGCACCTATTATTCCTACTTACAGTATTTTTCTTGACAAAAGAACCAATAAACCCTAGGACAAAGTTTTTATGTTGCCAAAATGTTTATGTTATAAAAATGTTTAGGCAAACAATATTGGAGGTGAAAAAAATATGAAGGGTATGCTGAAATCTGTGAGGAATGGTATATCTGGATGTGAGAAAATCTGCTAATGTTTCGATAAACAGGAGGGAAATGTAATAGAATTGTAAATATGTGAATAAAATTATAATAAAATTATAATTATGTGAATGATGCAACAGCCAAGTATTTGAATTTATCTTCAAGGTTAGCATATGTTTCACAATGTTCCAGTAGTATCTAAGAAGATACTGTTTGGTATCAGAAGTACGTAAGAGAGCAGCCTGGTATCAGGTTGACCATGTGTAGTAAGACAACAGAGTGAACTGGACGAACGTAAATCAAGGGGGGGCCCCGGACTGTGCAGGTCAGACTGAGTATCACTGACATCAGGTGTCCTTGTACAGGCCGGGCCTCCCGATTGGATAAATATAGTGTGATTCATGTTTTAAGATATGGTGTGATACATGTGTTTGAGAGGTGACGAGCAATATCTGTAACTCCACCTCTGTATGTAATATGCTGTGGAAAAACCAAATAAAAGGCTGTACCGAAAACAACTCTTTGAGAATGGGTGCAGGAGAACCACTCTGCGTAGCTGTGGTGAACTGCTATTCTTCTCCCTTGCAAGCCAACCAAAGTACTGATCTCTGTGTCGTTTTCTTCTAGTTGAAGCGTTCTCCAGAATTGGAAAACAAAGGTATTAACCCTAATTTTCTGACACTGGCCCCTCCCACTGCACGTAAAGCACAATCACATTACAAAAGCTCTTGCCTATGACAGGTGTGATCATTCAAACATCAATATCACAAAACACAACGTCTCCTGAATACCAGTACCTCCCTAGCTTAATACTTAGCCAGTTAGATTATTTAAATTTAATATAGTTTTATCCCTAGTAGTTAGAATAGGTTGCGTTTAGCATAGCCATTTAGCAGTTAGCTTTAGTTGCATTATAGGAGTGTATTGTTTATTGAGTATGTGTGTATTTAGTGTTTTCTATAGTTATTGTCAGTATGGGGAGGAAGTGTATTGTAGTGGGCTGCAATAGTTCTGCTGGTTTACATGGTGTACCAGCGGATTTAGAAATTAGGCGCCAGTGGTTGCGCGCAATTGGCTTGGGCGAAGGTGAACTCCCTTTGCGTCCCGGAGTTTGTGCGGGATTCCTACTCCAACGCATTAGCGGTTGAAATGGGCTTCTCCAAAGCAGCTGTTTTTGAAGAGCGAGGCAGTCCCCACCCTGGCTCTCCCCACTTTGGCTCTCCAACAGCCAAGGCTACCGGGCAATGAACTAAATATGGTAACTTCGCTCACATAGATTTTCTGCATGATAATGAAACATTTTGAATAATGTTACAACAGATAACAACAAATAACACTCTTAAATTGAAATTATTTTGTCAAAGTATTACAATGAGAGTGCCCAATGAAGGGTTAAAAACAAAATTGTACTTTGCTTTGATAAATGACAAAAGTGTGCAGTGATCGATCGGTGGTTTGACAGATCAGTCCTGAGGCCACATACACAGTTATGTTTGTTATAAGGGACTCTTTAGGGAGGTTACAGAATATCCCCTTTAATACAATCTTGACAACCGCAATACAAACCCATGAGCTGTAATATTGTTGTCAGATACAGCACTACCTTTCAGTACTTCCTGGCGCTGTCTCCCCGGCTGCAGTTTGCTTTCAGAAGGACGGACGTTTGCCGGAGTAAAAGTCTTTTGAAGATAAAGGTGTTGCGCTGCTGTCATCAAGGAACATTCAACAAACGCACAGCTGGACTTCTGTCTTCTTTCAGCTCCTGTGTTTGAAGTTTGTCCCACGACTGAGACAAAAGATGAGGGGGCGGCGTGAAACAATACATTACAGGTCCGGCATGGTAAATATAGAAAGGGAAGGTTATGGGCGCCCAAACAATACAAAAAAGCTCATTTGGACATTTCAGCCAATGATAATGATTAACTTTCAAGGCAGCACAGTGGCAGAGTGGTTAGCTCCCTCGACTCATTGCAAGAAGTTCATGCAATAGCCAGCAAAATGAGGAAGAAAATGCTGCTTAAATCTGCTTTCTTTGTGTGTGAAAACGGGGCTTCGTCTGAAATAAAGTGAGAGACAAAGGGGATGTTGACGCAGTGACAACACCTTCGGTACTTCCTCTCACTGTGCGGATGCGTGAAAAACAAGATTACATTTTGTGCTGATGAATGGAGAGAAATGCAATTACACAGAGCAGAGCAGCATCCAGGTTAATATCGAATGACACCCTATTTATCATGTGTCCCGTCCGGCTGTGGGGCCAGATCAGTCGCACAGACGCCGGTTTGGCAAAGGCCCACGGCGTCTGCTCTGATTCTTCGACATCGATTTTTACATGGCCGCCTTGATGATGGGACTACAGAGCTCAAATTGTCTCATGTAAAGCGCTTTGTGACCATGTCTGTGAACAGCGCTATACAACTAAACTTTTTCTTCTTCTTTACACTTTAAATCTGCTGCCCACACTCCAATGCAAACTCTCATTATAAATGATTAAATACAGGGATCATCTTGTACATGGGTCTTATAATAAATATTGAATTCCATTCTCTACAGTAATTCACTCAAAACACACTACGGATTAATGCGGAGGAGCTCAGCGGAGCACTTATAGCTAAAGTAACAGCAAAATAAACAATATAACCAGTCAAGGGAAAAGAAGAAAAATAAAATGAGATGTTAAAGCCAAGCTCTTAATGGGATAAAGTGGTTCAATCCACCTGAGATCCTTGAGAGTCAGGCTCTCCAGAAGTGTGTTACAATAGAGAGGTGTATTTTCCTAAGATCATAGGGTAAATATAGTGCTACATGTAGTAGAAGTTTATTTAATATGCTACAATCTGAAAAATGTACAGTATGTGTGTGTAATATACATATAAATATATTGTTTTTGTTTTATGAAATCAAACATTATGCACACAGCATTCCATAGTGGTTCAGCATTCTCTACCATCTGCGACGGTGGCTCAGATGGTAGAGCGGGTCGTCTCATGATCGGAAGGTCAGGGGTTCGAATCCCAGCTCCTGCAGATACAGACTGTCGTTGTGTCCTTGGGCAAGACACTTCACCAAATGCCTATGTGTGAGTGGTTGGTGGTGGTCGGAGGGACTGTTGGCGCAGATGTGTGCAGCCTCGCTTCTGTCAGTCTACCCCAGGGAAACTGTGGCTACAAAATGTAGCTTACCACCATCAGCATTGAGTGAATGACCCCCCTCCCTTTCATGTGTGAAGCGCTTTGGGTGTGACTAGTGTCATATATATAAAGCGCTATACAAATAAGATTCCCTTCCCTTCAGCATACTTGTATTTTGATGTAACAAGTGAATTTCTCCATTGTGAGATCAATAAAGTCCTATCTTATCTTATTTTCTCAGTAGAGTCTTCAAATGCTTAAGGCTCACAGAACAGAAAAAATGCTCAATTTGAAAACTCGCGATGCCAGATCAATGGCCCAAAATAGCTGATGGGGGTGGAGGTCTGAGTGGGGTCCAAGGGCTCAAAGGAACAGGGCAGAAAGAAATCGAACAATGGACTATTGTACATAAACAAAGATACACAGTTGTAAACACGGGCCATTTGCACTCAAAGATAATTATTCAATTTCCAAATAACACGAAAATAAATCACAAACAAAATGAAGTGAAAACAAACAGAAATCTCTTTATGTAAGCTCTCAGTCGTTCAGACGTTTCAAAAAGTACTCATTTGGTTGAGGATAGAAGCAAAACGCCTCCTCTTCTATATAGTCCATGATTTCTTTAAACATTTACATTCTCTTAATTTTATACACACACAAAATCCAACCTCTTTCTTTTCATTTTAGTTCACCCTGACTGGCAGTAGATTTGATTGTTTTTTGGTTCCCCATATCTGATGCTTAATGCTTCTTGTGGATGGTTACCTTGGAAACATCTAGTGGCCTGCAATTTGAGAGTACGGTGCCCTGTAGTAATGTTGCCATAGCAAATTCCCCCATTCAACAGTGCACTGTATCAAGGGGCTTTGTGGCCTAATGCTTCTCAGCCCAAGACAGTTAATTAGGCTTTATGCCCAAATCAATAGGGTGACAGCAGTTCGAGCAAGGCCTTTTCAATGACAAACCAGCGCCTATAGCCTGCAGGTTAGCTTGGCGAGGCCGGTATAGTTACAGAAAACAACAAATGAAATAGTCAATATGAAATGAAAACCCCAAAAGGAAGCATTTCATATTATTTTCTACGACTTAGCAAAGAGCTAAATCGTGTCAGCGCTTAAAATAGCGTATTGCCAAAGATGGCGAGCATAAGAAGTCCATGCATTATACATAGTGCAAAGGGTGTAATACATTCAGAGCTCTGTGTAAGCTCCTGAAGAGATGACTTAACAAGAAAAGCAATGGGAGAATACATACAGGAGGTAAATGGGTTTGGACAGTGGTTCTCAAACAAGGGCAAAGTTAGCACTTGTGCACACAGACTTCTTTACACGGTGCTGAGGAGACTCTTTGGTCCTTGTTAACACAGTTCTAAACCGGTTTAGTCCTGGTACAATCTAGGCTTATCATGGGGTAGACCTGGCCAGAGTTGGCAGGTATCAGTGGCCAAGCCTGCCCAAATGTATTTATAAACCTGCACAAATCCTATAGATATATACATGGCCTTGGATATGAGTCTTTGCTATTTGAAATCAGTTTTTATTACAAATGAGTCTGTTAAAACCTGTGGACACTCTCCCCCATCTCTCCCCCCAATTGTATAAGTTGAATATCTGAGTTGAGGAGCGCATGCATACAATTTTGTATATGAATTATTTTGTTGATTAAAGAATGGCAGTGATGATTTACATCAGTCACACAAGGTTTTTCTCTATTTAACATTGAGATAATAGGGCCAATCAAAACAGCCAAGAACAACAATGAAAAGCTAACTGAAGTGTTTGTATAAAATCATGAAAAGGTTATTAAGGAAATGTATGCATGTCAAACAATGCAAGAATTAGGCAAATCCTGCCCTTAAACTATGCTTTGTTCATTTGCATTGGCCTTTTGAATTCTAACATGAAGATTTAATATAGAGCAAACTGCCTGCACAGATGCAGGTGTAGCAAACTCTAAGTGATGATGGATAAATCAGCCTTATGGGCAGGGCTGTCACTTTAATTGAGCCGTTGCCTATTACATATTTAAGTATGCACTGCACTGGCTCTGTGTGCCTATCGGAGTGGAGCAGGGCTGTTATTGGCTGAGCTGTAGAGAGAGCAGTGTGCGCACTGAGGGGTGGGGTCTCCCTCTCTCACAGTGCGCTCTCATTCAGCCTCTGTCAGCAGAACGAGCATCAGCATCACGGCTGCCTCCCGCACCTCCATGGACCAGAGAACACAGGACAGACCCATCCCGAGACAGACGCACAGACACAGGACAGCAGCAGCTCGGACACTCTGAGAGGGATGTGAGAGAGAGAGGGCAGGCTGCCTCAGGACCTCTGCAGCGGCTCTAAATCTGAGCTGTCAGACTAAGCTCCGCTGAGAGAGGAGCGCTGGGATGTAAAGTGAAGAGCTCTCACACCGGACAGCAGGATGGGAACCTCAGGAACAATACCGACTGCACATCAAAGTTTTCACAGAGGCAAAGAGCAGCTGGACCAGTGGAATAAAGTGCGCTCATCAGAGGAGTGAAACAGGAGACAGGACAGACTTATAGAGATGAGTAACCTCTAACAGGAGCAGCCTTTGGTGCAGCTGCTGCTCAAGTCCGTTCAAGCCCTGAGTGCTCTTTTCACCTGCCGATATCTGTATGCCCCACTGCTCAGCAGTTCAACACACTCATGGTAGATGCCAAAGCGAGGAACATGAAATGTCTGACTTTCTTTTTAATGCTACCAGAGTCAGTGAAGAGTAAGTCCAGTAAAAGCTCGAAAAAGGTAACTCCAGTGGCAGCTCCAAGCTGCCCCCAGTTTGTTATGAGATCATCACTCTGAGGAGCAAGAAGAAGAAGAAGATGGCAGCGGATATTTTTCCAACTAAAAAGTCCTCCTCCACCTCCACCACCACAGTGCAGCAGTACCAGCAGAATAACCTCAACAACAACAACACCATACACAACTGTAACTGGCAAGGGCTGTACTCCACCATACGAGAGAGGTACGACTGCATATCCACACACAAATAAGTTAGCATATGTATTACTTTGAAGTTTAAACAAGGCGGTTGGGTAGTGTTCTGTAGATGCTGTATATAACAGTGGAAGTGGGTAACCCCCCCCCTCTCTGTGCTGGGCTCATGTGTTTACAGTCGCTCTCCTGCAGACTGACAGCGCAGAGAGAGGACATCCACCGGCTCGTTTCGTATGCACAACAGGCTGACGCGCTCTGTAAAAGCTAAATATTTACTTTGGCCTTTCAATAAAAGACCCCAGCTGTCTCGGCTAAATGTGCACGTCCGAACTGGCTTTGTTGTCTCTCCAGAACATCATGGGGCTGTTTACCCAGCCCTGTGACATGTTCCACCACTCAATAATATATGAACAACGCTTTATTGTTGGTCCCATTCTTTCACAGTGGGGATTTTCCACTCTTTAGAACATATCTGGTGCCTGCTTTTACATAGATTTACTACTTTAAATAATGCATCATATTTTCATACATAAAGTATTTTGTTAGCTCGATGTCCTTACTCCTCAAAGTCAAATTTGAAACCTCCTGTTTTATAATTATATGAGTAGGGGAAAAGTTCGATTAAAAGTTGACATCATTTCCTTGTTTTCTTCCATATAGAAACTCTGTGATGTTCAACAATGAGCTGATGGCAGATGTTCACTTTATGGTGGGTCAGTCTGGAAGGACCAGCGACTCCCGGGCCACAGAGTAAGTATCTCTCAACCGCCTTTACAAATCGCACCAACAACAAGGAGGAAATGAACAAGCATGTGCAATCACCACGTCGCTTATCTGGCATGGGCGTAAGAATAACCCTCGCCATTACCAGCTATATTGGGAGTCGACCTCTTTGTGCTCTCTCCACTTCCGCACCATGTGTCTGTCTTTCTTTCTGAGACAGTCTTCAATTATTTATGTAAATGAGGCTGAGGAGGAGAGAAGGAAGAAGGAATGCCCTCCGCTCTGCAGTCATATCTCGCGCAGAATGGACCGGCTTTGTCTGTCTCGCCTTTTCAAAAACAGCTCCGCAATTACTCAACTTTTTAATCCAAATCACCACCGGCAAACCCACAGCCTCCGTGATAAGCTGCGCAACACAATATATCCGGTTTCTTGAATAGCTTTTTGACAATGAATGTGTGGCTGTTATTATTATTATAATTGCAGCTATATGCCTCTGGCCCTAAAGGTTAACTTCCTTTCTGTATGTCAAAGCTGATTTTCCATACACGGGTTCATAATAGGTTAATTATTGTAATATTGTATCATCTAAAAGCACATTTAAATAGGACTCTATCATTCACATTGCGTTGTTAGCCATTAAGCAGCGAGAGAAAGAGATTTGCCGCCATCTCTTCTCTGTCATATAGGTCTAGCCGATGTCATTTCCTAGCTCTGTTTATGAGAATGTAATTGATGGTTGTAGTGCAATATGGACGAAACGCCAGCTAAAATTAAGAACTGTTTCAGCTATTTCTCTGGGAACCTGCCTATCACAGCTGTTTATTGGCCACTGTGATAGAAAAGTGGAAGAAAAAACAACTTTTAGAGAATTTAATTAAATTGGTTCTAGCAAACATTAAGTACATGCAACAACTCTGCTTGAAGAGGCTGACATTACTATAGTTGTCCATTCATTTTCTTCTTCTATTCATTCGTATATACTGTAATTTTGAAGGCTACTTTTTTTGGTGCTTTTAACCATAACATTAATCCCTTGTCAAAATATACCTGGGGTTGTATTTGGCTTCACTCACATTACAGTTTTGGGTATTCCTGTTTACTCTGGTTTTTAAATCACATAAGCCACTATTCTGTGCAGTTCCGAGAAGGCTAGCACTCAAACTGCATTGATTACGACGCAATGCACTTGATAGCCAGCAACGACCTTTTAAATACTGATAGAGGGCGGTACAATGAGATAAAAGCTGGGCAGTCCATGCTGATGAAGTGTACTTTCCATAAAGTCTGAAAATATCAATATTGAGGAGCCCAAGTGCAGATTTATAACAGCCACAGTTAAGCATGATATGTCCACTTAAAGCATAGTTAGATACAAGATATTTCAATGATAGGCTTTACCAGCTCTAAAATCAATACAAACCTGCCAATAAATGAAAGATTCATTCCTAGTATGTGCCTCATCTGTACTATGTTTGCTGATTATATTTTGCCACATTTTCCACACATCTTTCATTTCTCTGATTGTCTCATCCAGTGGACATCAACCTCAATCTGAGTGCTCACCAGACTAAATAATAAGAAAAGGTATTTATCTATTATGGCCCAGCTGTATTAGACCTTCATAAGCTGGAGAAGTCAATGAACTGAGACTAAACTTCACTATATCCTCGGACATTACAGTATAGAGGCACTTAATGACATTCCTGCAGCCTTTTTTATTATGGCTATTTGGCTGTGGTTCAGGTCTGCATTAAGATTTAATTCACAATATCATACCTATTCAATATAGCAGATACAGCCCGTGGCTAATGGTAGTAATTTATGTGGACATCAGTAAAATGCAGTGGGTCAGAAGGTGGAAATCATCTTATTCTAATGTATCTATATATATGGTGTTCGGTATAGACATATAAAAGAGCAGCTGTCGCTGAGAGGAGCACTTTACAAAGCCGTAACAAAATGATTAATAATCGTAAAGCTCAGACTTGGCTGATTTGCATTTCAGATTTATTTTAGATTTCACGAGGATTCATTATCTTAGCAGAAGTGTCTCTATGTGGAAATATATACCGCCCACAAGCCCACCTACACAGACCAACCTGCTCAAGACTACAACAAGAGCTTTCGGGCGGTTATTCTTGTTCCTTCTTACGGACTTAGTCTTGCTCTTGGTTTCGTCATATCAGATAAGGTGTTATTTGAGCAAATTGAACTTCTGCGGTAATCCATTCTGTTCTGTTATTAGAAGAACCTCTTTTTAATTAAGGCGATCACTATCTTCTTCACTGGCAACGTCGCTTTATTGTGAAAATGGATTGACTCTAACTCAACAGGTCTGACTTTCTATGATTAGAACAGAGGCATGGAAACAAAAACGTTCATCTTTTGTTGGTAGCTCAAAGCAGTACATGGGAACTAAGTAATGGGATTTTTACACTTTCTATTTAAAGCTTGGATTTTCTCAGTCTCATTGTTTCTCTCCCAACAGTATGTTTTGGCTGTGGGCAGCTCAGTGTTTCATGCCATGTTTTATGGAGAACTGGCTGAAAACAAGGATGAAATACGTATTCCAGATGTGGAACCAGCGGCTTTCCTGGCCATGCTCAAGTAAGGACTCTCTGTACAAACTCATCATTCTTCTGACATGCCCTCTCATCTATATGTCGTTGCTCTGCAGGTACATTTACTGTGATGAGATTGACCTGAGTGCGGACACAGTGCTGGCCACTCTGTATGCTGCTAAGAAGTACATCGTCCCTCACCTGGCGCGCGCCTGTGTGAACTTTTTGGAGACTAGTCTGAGTGCAAAGAACGCGTGTGTGCTGCTGTCTCAGAGCTGCCTGTTTGAGGAGCCGGAGCTGACGCAGCGCTGTTGGGAGGTGATAGACGCTCAGGCCGAGCTGGCTCTGCGCTCTGAGGGCTTCTGTGACATCGACTCACAGACCCTGCAGAGCATCTTGCAGCGAGAGACTCTCAACGCCAAGGAGATCGTTGTATTTGAGGCGGCTCTCAGCTGGGCAGAGGCCGAGTGCCAGCGGCAGGAGATTACCTCCTCCACTGACAACAAGCGCAGGGTGTTGGGAAAGCTATGTACCTGATCCGAGTGCCCGCCATGGCACTGGACGACTTTGCCAACAGCGCAGCACAGTCTGGCGTATTGACTCTTAATGAGACCAATGACATCTTTCTGTGGTACACAGCAGCCAAGAAACCAGAGCTGCAGTTTGTGAGTCAACCCAGAAAAGGCCTGGCGCCTCAGCGCTGCCACAGGTTTCAGTCATGTGCTTATAGGAGCAACCAGTGGCGGTACCGCGGCCGCTGTGACAGCATCCAATTCGCTGTGGACAAAAGAGTGTTCATCGCAGGCTTCGGGCTGTATGGCTCCAGCTGTGGATCAGCCGAATACAGCGCCAAGATCGAACTCAAACGGCAGGGGGTCATTTTGGGACAAAACCTCAGTAAATACTTTTCTGATGGATCCAGTAACACATTTCCAGTATGGTTTGAGTATCCTGTTCAGATAGAGCCGGACACCTTCTACACGGCCAGTGTGGTCCTGGATGGAAATGAGTTGAGTTACTTTGGGCAAGAGGGCATGACAGAGGTGCAATGTGGGAAGGTCACGTTCCAGTTCCAGTGCTCTTCTGACAGCACCAACGGGACAGGTGTGCAGGGCGGACAAATACCTGAACTCATATTCTACGCCTGACAATTACTGTAAACTTTATGCAGACTGCACTCTCAAAAGATAATGGATATACTTGTGTCACTTTGTGCATTGATTTGTGTCACTGGTGTGAAGTGAAGGTGAAGTGGCTCAAAAGAGGCTTAATGTGCTTTTGTAAATGATCCATTTGAGGAAACAACAGGATATTTTACTGTAACATATCGATGACAAAAGAAAACCTAAACAATTGTATAAATGTGCATGTACATATGAATATATGTAGATATGAAATGTACAGTATATAAAGTTATGTTGTGGTTAGAGCAGGCCACTCAGATATCTATAATGAATATGCTACAATATGTTTATGATTTCTATGCTTGCATAGAACACACATATAGCAGCAATACTTCACATTCTGTTTTGCTTTAGGTTTTTAGAAAGGCCCACATAACAATAAATCTAATGCTACAGCCATCATATGGTTTACTGTATGTAATACCTAAACAGGCCATTTTTGACATAATGTTAAAACAGCGGCTTGTTTTAGACTTAAACAGTGTTAATGCACTTAGACAGAGTACTGGGGTCTTAGATAGGAGCACTGCATATATGAGGCACATGTCCCCTGTACTCTGAGTAGAGCTGCACTCCGTCCCCTCGATATTTACTTTAAGTTATTGTTTACAGAGACATGACCACATGTACAGCCTTTTAAGTTTACATTGCAGATGTTGGAACAGGTTCCTAACTCTATCGTCAAGTGCATCTCTGATTATTCAAGCACCTTTTTTTGTTTACACTGAAGATCATACGCCCCCTTTTAGATGCTGTTTATGTCACATGTGGAGCCTACTGAGCACTCCTCTACAGTGTGACAATTTGACATCATTGATATCGTCAAAGTTATACAACAGAATTGCACTGCTTTTGGTTTGTAAAGAGTTTATAATTTCATCTTAATTCAATTTAATAAGAAGGTCTTTTTAAATTCTGTGCTACTGAGTTTGCTGGTCCACAGGCTAATGATGAAAGGGACAACTGGTGTTAAAGTCTCGTGTTTACTTGCACATTTTCTGGGAGACCAATGAATGTGTATGATTTTCGATGATGCAAATAAATAAAAAGTTCCAAATGTCTTTTCTTTCAATTCCATCAGCAAAAAGCAACAGTATCAGAGCCACACACAGCCTTAAAGTTGGAGATAGGAGCAGATGATGCCCTTTGGCGGTGTAGTAATTCCTGTTGCCAAGATTGATTGATGATTCCTGCTTTCATGCCACTTAAAAAAAAACGCTCCTTTTTGTAGCGGGTAATCTCTGACTCTGTTCACCATCACACAATATGCAAACATACCTCGCATTTGGAAATATGAATTTTAATGCGCCGCAAACTTTGAAGAATGTTTTTTCTGAAGTGCAATCATTCTGACAAATCATAAGGAAGACACAGATAGAATATGCTAAATAATGGAGGGTTTTACATTCAGATATAATAAGTCTTGAGTGTTGAGCGTATCATCTCAAGTGTGTCTCTGTGTTCTGCAGTGCTTTCCTGGACACTCAGAGAGACTTCACATTACATTATTCATTCACTCCATACTTGGTGGCTTTGAGATTCTACTGTAGCCGCAGCTGCCCTGGGGTAGATAGAATGAAGCTGTCAATGTGCGCCACCTGCCCCTCCGACCACCAGCAATCGTGCGGTAAAAAGACGACCCACTCTACCATCTGAGCCTCTGCCGCCCGAGTGTTCAGTATGTGTCAGTTTTCACTATCCTCAGTGATGCTACTGGGGCGATGTTCAACACAGTGTTAGACATGTTAAACAAAGATGGACATGGATATAAAACTGAGAGAGAAGGAAGTATTCAGTTAGAGTTGTGAGACTTCATAATCATTTGGTACATTTTCTTCAGTTCGGCATTACCCAAATCGAAAAACTTCTTGGGGAAAAAAAGCATCAATATAGTAACGAAAACGAGGATGAAAATGCAACAAAAATGTGACAAAAAATTTCCAAAAAAGTGACAAAAACGTAACAAAAAAGCAACGGAAAAAAAATGACAAAAACGCAATACATAAGTGACAAAGCAACAAAAACACGGTGACAAATGCAGTGACAACGCAACTAAAAAGTTAGGATTAGTTTTGTTGGTCTTTCAAATGAGGCATTACTCTAACCTATAGGCTGAAGTTTTTTGATTTGGGTAAAACTGAACTGGAGAAAATGCACTCGGTTAAAGTGGGGGGTAAGAGGTTAAGTAAAACTAGTAAACGGGCAAGAGCCAGATTGACCTTAGAGTGTAAATAACATAAAGAAAGTAATACAGTATCAGTCCGATCCATCAGATCTTGGAAGCTAAGCAGGAAAGGGCCTGGTCGATACTTGGATGGGAGACCGTTTGGTAACACCAGGAAGCCTGTGTGAGTGAGTGGTTGGTGGTGGTCGGAGGGGCCGATGGCACAAACTGGTTGCCTCGCTTCCATCAGTCTACCCCAGGGCAGCTGTGGCTACAACGGTAGCTTACCGCCACCGAGTCTGGAGTGAATGAATATGACGACAGTGTAGCGCTTTGAGAAACTTGGTAATACAGGCTTGCATTATTATTATTAGTAGTATCAACCTGGAATAGCTTCCATTTAAATTGTTAGAGCAGAGAAAGAACTTTTAGCAGAACATTATATCTGCTGATTGGATCAAGCGCACCTCCTTTTAGCCAATCATAACAAAGAGAACAAAAGCAATCCAGGTATTACGATTTCCTTTATACTGCAGTATTTCCCAAGCAAAGGAGTGAAATGTACTGTTTGATGACATCTTCGAAGCAAATTATTTAAACTGCTCCACATAAAGATACAGTATAAGGATAAATGGTCTCAACTTATATAGCGCTTTTCCACCTTCATTAGGCACTCAAAGCGCTTTACAGCAAGGATCCACTCACCCATTCACACACAGACACTGGAGGCAAGGATGGTGAAGTGTCTTGCCCAAGGACACAACGACAATGTGCACCTTCAGGAGGCGGGATTCGAACCCCCGGCCTTCCGATCATGAGACTACCCGCGCTACCATCTGCGCCACCGTCGCCCCAAATGTCACTCTATACCACTGAATGAAGTACACAGTATTTCACTCGTGCCTATCTCTTGGTAACACGCAAACATTTCCACTTGACCCACATTTACCGCAGTATTAGACCTTGTTTATGCATGACAGAGCCCAGGATGCACCGTGTCGTCAGTGCTAGACATATTTATCATCAAACAGACTCTTCCACTTTCCAGACACAGGTATTCGATTTGCACGGCTCCCGAAAGAGAGCAGGTTCGGGACCAAGCAGAGCCCGAGTTTGACGCAGCCAATGAGCATAAAGCCCAAGATGAATGGTGTTCGATACGCCGGGGGATGGCTTGTTTCAGGAGTGATTTTTCATGATTGTGTGGCGCTAATGTCGTAAGCAAGATCATTAATTGTGCCGCGGCAGCAGGGGAGCAAGATGCACCCGGAGTTTGGACTGTTTCAGCAGACACAAAGAGAAAAGGCCGCGTGGCTGGAAAAGTACAGTTTTGAAATACAACATTGAGACAGGTTATAGACAAAGTGTGGAAAACCAAAGCGTACTAGAAATTGAAAAACTAAAAGAGAGAATAATACGAATAATACCGCAAACTCTGGCTCAATCTCCAATATGAGATTGAGATCTTTGGTCTTTTGTTTTGCTATATAAATAAACTTGTGATATGAATAATTTGTAACAGCCACATCAAAGCAATAACATCATCAGCTTTTTACCATCTGAAGAACATTGCTAAGATCAGAGGAATAGTGTCAAAACCAGACTTAGAGAGACTCATCCATGCGTTTGTCTCCAGCAGGTTAGACTACTGTAACGGCCTGCTCACTGTTAGAGCTGCAGTACATCCAGAACGCTGCTGCTCGAGTCCTGACAAGAACCAGGAAATACGACCACATTAGTCCAGTGCTCCGGTCTCTGCACTGGCTTCCTGTCACTCAGAGAACAGAATTTAAAACAGCTCTGCTTGTGTACAAGTCTTTTCATGGTTTAGCATCAAAGTACATCTCTGACATGTTAGAGCCGTATGAACCATCTCGGGCCCTGAGAACTTCAGGGAGGGGTCTCCTGGTGGTTCCCAGAGTCAAATAATAAACACGGTGAGGCTGCGTTTCAGTTTCATGCAGCTAAAATCTGGAACAGTCTTCATGAGGATGTGAGACAGGCCTCAACTCTGACAATGTTCAAATCCAGGCTGAAAACAGCTCTTTTTACCCGTGCATATGAAAACTGAAAGTATTTTATCTGCACTCTTGCCTTTTACTGTCATTGATTCATTTTATGTTGATTTTATTGATTGATTTTGATCTGTTTTCTTGTAATTTTCTGCAACTGTGAAGCACTGGCTCTACAAATAAACTTGCCTTGCCTAACAATAGACATTATGCACACTTTATTTACAATGATTTTATTAGGTGAAAATCAGTAAAACAAGACTCTACACCACTAGTCCACTACAGAGTTAACATCTTTTTTTTGTCTGTTTTGTTTTCTATTGGCTAAACAAGAAAAGCAATTAGCTTAATTCCATGTGTTTGCGAAACAACAAAATCTGTATCTCATCCTTCAACCTGGATGAAGGTTCTTGAGTCATCGCGTGTACTCTGTAGTTGAAGTGTAGGACATTTTCACCTCTCATCATCATGGATGAGAAGCGAAACGTCCTACACTTCAACTAGGCCTGTGGCCAAAAATGTGCATGCTTACATGCTCACTTTGCCTTTTATGGTTAACAATGTTAAAGGGTGCTATCTGAACACAATGATACTGAATAGCCCAAAAATAAAAGACTCATCCACACGCCGGTGCTTTAAATAAACCATACAGCAGGCGCAATGCCGATAACTGGCACACACAAACATTCATGTTACATAAGCGCTGACAATTAATAATAATAATAATGCCTTACACTTGTATTGCGCTTTAGAAGCCTGTATTACAAGTTTCTCAAAGCACTACACTGTTGTTATTATTCATTCACTCCATACTCGGTGGTGGTAAGCTACTGTTGTAGCCACAGCTGCCCTAGGGTAGACTGATGGAAGCGAGGCAACCACTCTGTGCCATCTGCCCCTCTGACCACCACCAACCACTCACTCCATTCACCCCTGGCTTCCTGGTGTTCCCAAACGGTCTCCCATCCAAGTACCGACCAGGCCCTTCCCTGCTTAGCTTCCAAGATCTGATTGGGGTTGGGCATAGCAATGGTGGTATTGACTTGAAAAGCTTTCAACTGTACGAGTATGATGCAGGCAAATCCATAATGCTCTAGATAAAACGCATGGCTGCAGCTAATCACAATGAAAAATAAACACAGAAAGAGACTGCGCTCTAGATTGGCTGAGCCCCTGCAGTGATCATTGTAAAAATTTCTTGACAAACGTATTCACATGCAGTGATAAATAATTGAGAATGTTTATAATTGCAAATCTCATCAGACTATAGATGAGGAGCGCATGCAATATTCATCAACTAAATGAACTTGTGGAGTCTATAAAGAAAGTGCAGCAGCGGAAGAAGGAAGAGCAGAGTTGGGGACGCAGCCCGAGTGCGAAGTGTTGAGGAAAGCTTTATTGAGGGTTTAATTACTCTTCAATACAAATTAAGGATGAAATGACGGGGCTGACTGGAGGGAGGAATGTGGATTGGCTCTGATCAACATTCTTAATGCTGTCACAGATTGTGCCAGGAGCCGTCAGTGACACCAGCCATTGGGGGGATGTTTTCCTCTCTAGACGATGACGCTCAGACTGAGGAGACAACACTTCTGTTTCTATAGCAGCCTTGGGACACACGGAAGTGCGGCTGCCAATCTGTGCCTAAACCTTCCCGGACGGTCACACAAACACATTCGCGTGCATTGGTCGGGATCAGAATGGGGATTGAATTTAGCCCATAATAGATGACTTCAGTTTGAGTGGGTCCTTTCCCAGTACCTGTTTTCTATTTTCTATGGACAGGAGAACATTGGTTACGTAGCACTCTAAGACAGATTATTGTGCACTTTTATCGCTACTTTTTATTACAACAGGATGCAAATTTCACTCTATTACTCATTAGTCTGAACACTGCGGGCAATCAGAACTCCCCACTTCAACATCCTGATCATTTCCATCTTTGCAAAATGTCAATGAATTAATAATGTCCGACAAGGGGACGGAAACACAGCTGTAGTTTTTAGGAATTCATCAAAGAAAATAATTTAAAAATATGTTTTTTTCAATTCAACAACCCTCAAAGGATGTTTTTCCCCCCCTTTCTTCCCTTAGATCTGTATGTCCAACTCAAAAGCCCGTATTGATGAAAACAGTGGTGCTACCCCCATAAGAAGCACAGCGCAATGGGAAAGCATTCTGCAAGGTCTGCTCAAGGTTGCAGTGAATTGCGGTAATCCAGACACATGTAGGGGCAACCGAGGCCCCCCATGGTCTTATTACATTCATGGGAGCCGGTCAGGGGGCAGCGAGGCAGGTGGGGGGGGGGGAGAGGAAGAGGGTGAACGTAGATGGCGAGAAACAGGTGAGGTAAATGGAGCTGACTAGTATTCAAGAAAAGTGGCCGTTCCCTTGATAATTGCCCCGTAGGTTATTAGTGGGCAGTCAAAGAGGTAATTAATCACTAGAAGGATGACAAAAGGTCGCAGGGGCCGGAGGGGAGGAGCAGGTGAAGGCAAGGGCAAGACGGATTACGGTCAACCTGCCACATGTCCGCATGCCACCGCCATGCTAAAGACCAGCAACATGTGAGAGGTGTGGAACGCAAGTTGTTCAAAGTTGTCCAGGTGACATCATTAACATGGAAACATTTGAAGGTGAGTGCTTCAAAAGGCTCTGAATATTTGTAGAAAAAATGTGGCAGGTGCTCTTCAGGGAAAAGGCTGAACATGTGTGAGAGGTGTGCAGCAAGAAAAGATCCAAAGCACATTTACAAAAATTAAAAGTCCTAACGTGGACAAGCCTCTGCAGTTCAACAGCACAGTGGCAAACTGGCAATTCATCAGCTCACATTAAACACGCAGAGCGCCTAAATTGAATAAACCAAAGACTAAAGAGCCTTGTCTACGTCACAAAGGTGGATACGAACTGATGACAGACCTATCTCTCATGAGCAGCGTACAATGAGTGAAAACGGATGGGCACAAGAGGTATGCTCTAGTAGATACACGCTTCAGGTTAGGCACATAAAGATGACTCTTACCGTATACAAAAAGGCTTTTCACTGCCTTGTTTTGTGAAAGGGCATACTTTCTTTCATAATAAAATACACAGAGGTAAACACATTCCCATTATAAACAAAATGTCTTAAAGGATCTGTATAATGCTATTTTAGCCATTCCAAAGTAAACTATAGGCATTTATATGATATATATGATATATATATTGTACCTCTATCACTATGGAGTACTCATTTTTGAGAGAAATATAAGTATTTTCTCGGGGTATTTTCAAACCTGGAAGACAAGACGCTTCGATTCAGTTAACTCCGCCCCTCTCTCTGCTCATTCCACATTTGCAGTATTATAAATATAAATATCGCCGGCAAAAAGTGAAGTTACTTCACATTAATGCAGTTATAAGGAGTTGACATGTGCAAAGCAGTTTCATAAATGGCTAACACACACGCTAACACGCGTTTTTGATTGACACGCGTTGGTTATGAAAGTTAATCCACTTTGATTCTGGCCAAGGTTCACCAAGCATCCATCAGGTTGGTTGATATAGTAGCTGAATCCCAGAAAGAAATTCCAACTTTTGGCGAGTGCACTCTTCTTTAGGAAGGTTGACTAGTCCTCTCGTAGCGAAACCATGGAGCTAACGCGCATCCGTGACATTATCGTTGGGTAAGAAAAAAGAACAGGCGGTGTCCAGAGTAGGTTAGAAAGAGCTCAGTCTTCACAAACAAGACTTCTGTTCGGATCCTCCGGGGGTGCGTTTGTTTACCCTCCCGGGACAGTCTGTCCCGGGAGAGTTCCGTTTTTTTTCTTTTTTTTTCTCTCTCTTACAACAAAAATAACGAAAAAGCTGTTTTATAAATTAAAATCAGGCCGTAAGACATTACATTACGGACGTAGAGCACTTTCGTTCCTTTCTGACGACACAACTGAACAACTCGTTTATCAGGAGACGGCGGAGCAGTCCTTTAATATATTGGCATTGGGATCAGCATTACTGGCTCAAGTATTTACTCTGTATTGATCAATACCAAAATTCAACATCTGTAATCCTCGTGTCTGACTAAAGGAACCTTGAACGTTATACTAGCACTATTCCCCAGTGAGGGAGTGTGTCAACTTTCAAGATACAACTTCCCTGGACAATGCATAGGTCAAGCCCCTTATCCTAATCCCGGCCGTGGTCCCCATCCCTCTCTCTCTCTGACTGTTTTTGTTTGCTGCACCGGTGGCTCAGCTCTTGCCGCTGTGTCTCATTTATCTATTTACTTATTCATCGCCACCAGGCAGAAAGCTAAATCGTCCGAACGGGGCACTGAAGAGCTGGCTTTAATGTTGGACTGGCCTGTTTACAGCGACGCCGCTTGCCTCCGAATGAATCAATACGCGTCTGACTCGTGCAGGTAAGCGCTGTTTGTCACCGCTGAATTATGATCCCTGAAAAGAGAGGAAATACACTTTCGGTGGACAATACAGGCTATTCAACCGGCTTAAGAATACAAGAAGTCTCAGCACATAATAGCTGTGGCTTCCAGCAGCATTGAGGTAAATACAGTGTTTATATATAATTGTCTGTTTGGCCTATGCAGAGTGATATAGGCACAGGCAAGAGGCGGCGGAATTTGTTGTGGATGCATTATGTAAATGAAGCTATTTATTTCCTCAACTACAGTCTCGTATACCTGTCACATGTAGCCGCAGCAGCGAAGTTTGATCAAACCGGCGAATGCTGGCAGGTTCCCGTTGAGATGAGGTGATAAGGGCTGAGCACGCTGCTCTCGGTATGTGCCTCTCTGTTTGCACTGAAGTATGTGTCCTCTAAAGGCAGCGCTGTGGCTTTGATAGTATGGAGTGGTAGGGCCCTTCGTTCTCTCCCCAGGGTCTGATATAATGAGAGAGCTTACTAAACATGATCCGCAGCAGCTCCCGAATAAGCTCCACCAAAACGACCCAGGCTTGAAACACTGCCTACAACAAACTGCAATGATTCATCCCTCATGTGCTCAATGTGTGCTGGCTAATGTGTAATGAGAAGATAGTGATGCAAGCAAATAGGGTTTAACGTCTTCTCCTTCAATCCCTTGCATTAGACATGACATTAAAGATTGTGCACACTGTATGTAAGGTCATGTTTATTGACATAATACAAAATAAAAAACCTGCAAATTCACATTTAGCTGATTTTTTGTGGTCTACAGTATGTGCAGCATTTTGGTTGGCAGTGGTCCCCTTCATTTGTTGGAGCTTCAGACTGGTGGTACAGTATGAGGAGTATTATTGCAACATCACACTACAGGGAAACATTCAAACAGACAAACCAATTCAGAAAAGCCTTGTCTTTTTCGATATTTCTAATTGGAGCGACGTATCCCAAATGTTTTCTCTGGTGCTAAAAGGCAGAGAAGAAGGGATAGTTAAGTTCAGTGTGTAACAACACACAATGCGTCCTTATCACACGGGCACCAAGAAATTGACAAATTGCAGATTTGGATGATTGCTTTCACTGCTTAAATTGCTGTTGTGGTTGCTGTTGGTAGAAAATAATAATGGCGTACAGTATACTGTGCCGTTATTGTCATGTTCTGCCATTATCTGCTTTTGGATCTTACCACACTGCAACCCAGAAATAATAAGGTTTTGTCAAGCTATAATCTGAAAAGGCTGCCGTCAGCACAACTATTGTGGTTTGGAAAATATTGACAGATGTCACATGGTTTTTCAGTGTGACAGGTGTGAAACGCATAAAAAGGAAATACAATTGCATCTTTAATAGAAATTAAAAATAACATTTTAATTAAAAAGCCCTAACATTGTAAATGTTTTTTTAAGTCATTGTCTGTACTGTGTGTTTTGAATGAATAATAAACTATTGATAGATTATATAATAAAAATAAACAGATTAAGCCGCAGAATGTCATTATTTCAAACCAAGTACAGATGACGACTTGACAACCTTTTGCGATGGAAAACTCCTACACAACAAACAAGCATGAACATACAAGTCTGTGACAATAGTATTGCACGTTATCTTTCTGCAATAGTTAAACATCCGCCTTTTCTATGACATTTGGATTTCTCACCTTACAGTCCCTTGAGTTGCAACTTCAATTTACACCGAATTCACCCCAAAAGTGTCCCGTTTGTCCTCACATACCCAGTCTTCTCTCCCTGCCCGACTGTAAGGCTCCGCAGGGCAGTCTCTCATTGTCTTTAGTGACTCCATTACATTAGACTGACACCTGGCACAGATCCTCAGCTGTAATAGCCCGTCTCTCATCTCGTCCTCTTCTATCAGCATAATACAAAGACGACATATTTCCAACCCACTGCCGTCTGCTTTGTGCCTCGTCGGGTCAAAAGAAACTAATCATTGGGCCATGAGGCTTTAATGACTTAACTAATTAAATGGACATATTCAAGTTGCCATGAAAAGGGCATTCACTGTGGCCGCTAAATAAATGACTCGAGCTTTTCAATCGCGTTAATGTAGAGAGTCAAAGCTGCTCGTCGTGTAAAGGTGAAGTTGGTTGTAAATAAAACCCTTCACCACAATGTTTTAGATTTACTGTAATGTTAACTGTACTTTGATTATTTTTATTTGTTATAGCATTATGTAAGCCCTACACAGTGTAGTGCGTTAAAAAGCCAGGTGTAGAGGGGGCCAGTTGTAGAGGGCAGCAGCTCCTCATCAACAAACCCCTACGCAGCTGCCCTAACTAGCTGATTTTGTAGATAATGTTCCTATGCTGTGTGGAGCGTTAAAAGACAAGGATTGCGAGCCCGTTGGGAGGATTCCTCTCAACAGATCCATAGCTCGCCTACCCTAATTCTCTATTTGTAATTTTGAGCAATAGAATGACACCCATTGAGAGCAACATCATTCTTCCTCAAATTGCTTTTTTTAAGGAAGAATGATGTTGCTCTCAACGGGTCAATCATCTGGAGAGCAACAGGCTCCTGAGAAATTTCAGGCAGCTTAACCATGAGTAAATGTAGTCCTGAACACACTGTTTCCTGAGAATATAGGAAAATCTCCTGGCTCTATGAACACAAGTCACACGTGACTTCTGAGCGCACTCACTGGAGGTAGCGGTCCTTCATCTCTCACTATTTTCCCAATAACTATTTAACAAATAGTTCAAGAAAACATCACAGACATTGAGCGACTGGCTACGTGTTAAAACTTTACATTGGATGTAAATACTTGACCGCAGGAAAAGTCTGAGGAGGAGTTTTTAGTCGACTTAAAGAGGGGGTATTATGCTTTTTTCAATCACATAGCACCAGTCTATAGCATACTACAATGATGACGTAACCTTCTGTTGGTCTGTATATGCAGTAAATTAAAATAACTGCCTTGAATAAAATTGCTCTCTCAAAATGGCTGTACTGAACGTCTTGAAATAGGCCTCTGTCTCTTTAAGAAGCTTTCCGACACGCCCCCTTCAGCACACTGCTGTGGCATTAAACAACACTACTGTGCGGGGAGGGGGCTCTGCTGAGCTGAGGAGCAGTGGTTGGTGGCTTGGCTGGTGACGAAAGGTCCAGAGGCGTCTCCAGGAGGTGGGGGCGTTCCTAGGAGGACTGAGGCATAGCTACACCTAAAATGGCTGCCGTCTAAGTTTTTACTGATTACTCAAAAATATGTGAATGAGCCAAGGCAACACTCCAGGCATGTGTTTAATGAGGGAATGACATAATAACATGATATAAAGCTTGAAAAAGTCGATTTACATAATACCCCCCCTTTAAACCTTCTCAAACCCATCACCAAATCAACGCACAGAACCTTTGACTAGAGGGTGTACTAACTTCCAGGGCTTCAGTGCTGAGTGTGGCTCAGTCTGCTGTTTGCCCATGAGGAATCGAGGGTCCGATGGTGACACATTGTGAGTCTCTCTCGTTAAATGGGAGTGCGCTCCTCAGCGTGCATGTTGCCGTGCCTGTGAAGGACTTTGGTCATTTCCCCGCTGCAGTAATTAGTTGTCAGACCTCACTCCTCTCATTCAACCCCCTCAGCAAATGGACCATTGTCTTTATGTATGTACAACTCAGGGCTGGAGAACGGACGTCTGCAGAAGCTAGGGGCTTAAAACATTAGGAGTATACAAAAACAAGAACTGTAGTGGAGCCTATAAGTACCTCCTGCAGCAGCCCATGTACCACCAGCTCGAGAAAGACTGGTCTAGACAGTAATCCATTTTGAATCATCAAGAAATGTCAGGAAATGTAGAAAGCCTCACTTTGAATCGGGCTAGCTACAGGTTGGAGACTCCTGAACCTCATCACCTCCTGTATAAAAGAGTGTGTAGCAACAGAAAGGGCATCGAGAGAAAAATCAAATGTACCATATAACGGCGCATTTAGCCTGCAACGTCAATACAGACTGAAATAAAGAGACGGCATCAATAGAAGCCGAAAAATAAATAATTAAAATGCAGAGTTGATCCTGACAGCTCATCATTACTCATATTTGGTTCAGTCGTTTGCCGATACCACAAAACAGTAACGCAGCTCTATTGTATTCATCTCGGAGGCTGCCATGTTCTATCTTAAGTGCCATGCAAATACAGGCCCGGGCGCTTTGCATCGCTCTATAGTTAACTTTTCCATATATAATGCATTTTGTACACCTTTGTTATGCAAACGAGGCATGATGAAAAGAATTCCATCAGTGCGAATGGATCAGCCCCTCCTCCTCTTCTTCCTCCTCCTCCCGCCTGTGGTCACGGGAGATGCTGAGGGTGCACTGCTCCTGCGCTACTACTACAGTACTCTGAAAAACCATCTCCACTCCGATCTCCTCCAGCCTCTCGCGCACTTGCCCTTTCGATATTTCATACGGCTCTTCAGCGCGATATGGAGTGGGCAGCGCGGTGGAGAGGTGCGGTGAGAGCGTTCAGAGCAGCAGTTAGCATCCTTGTAAATCTTTACAATAAAATAAGCACTTGTACCAGAGCTTGTTTAGTAAACTCACTTCTGCATACTTCTGCTTCCGCACATAAAACATATTCATTATTCACACATGATCTTTGCTCGCAGTAACAAAGTGCGCTGCTGTCTGACCGGGCTTGCTCGGAGAAATGTGAATTATAAATATTTTCCTATTGTTTTCAGAAAAGCGCAGAATCGGCTAAATTTGCAAATGCATGTGTTTGTGTGCAGCGGGCGTGTGGGGATGTTCTGTTCTCGTAGACGCTGGTGGTGCAGTCTGCAGGGAGTCCGCGGCTAAAGCAACCTATTTACTTGATGTGTCAGGCAGGCGACAACTACTGTAGATGCTTTTCCATGTTAAAGTCATTTAATTCTATGGCAGATAATAATGCGAACGTTCTGTTTAATAGCCATTTTCAATACAATAACCACATTGGATACTAGTCAATGCACTGTCATAATTTAAAAGGACATTATATGACAAATACGGGTAAAATACTGCACAATAAAAGTCCAAAGCATCACCACATTCAAATGTCATCACAGCTTGTCAAAAGAAACTCAGTAAAACTCAGGAGAGAATCAATGAATTGTCTATTAATGTTCTTCAAGACTGTATTTGATTTGAACACTTTTAGTGCCTTTATGGATAAGAAGAAATGCAAGTAGTTGTAGAAGCTTATTATTATTATTATTATTATTATTATATTATTATTATTATTATTATTATTATTATTATTATTATTTATTATTATTAGAAGCTATAGGATCCATAAAGGCATTAGGGGAGATAGTATAGTGCAGGGGTCCCCATGCGCTTTAAGAAACTACAGGACTTAGGCAGATATCCTGGACTGCTTCAAGCAAAGATTGTATTTCAAAGCAAATAAAAACATAATACTAAAACTACTGGATTGACCTTAGTGTTTGCAGATTGTGTTCATAACTTAACCATTTGATGCTCAAAGTGAATATGCATCTCTTATTTTGACTCTTCAAGCTTTGTAGAGATATAGAAAGCACTTGCAAGAGGCAAGGCAAGGCAAGTTTATTTGTAGAGCACAATTTATACACAAGGCAATTCAAAGTGCTTCACAATTGCAGAAAATTACAAGAAAACAGATCAAATCAATCAATAAAACATCAACATAAAGTTAATCAGTTACAGTAAAATGCAAGAGTGCAGATAAAATACTTTCAGTTTTCATATGCACGGGTAAAAAGAGCTGTTTTCAGCCTGGATTTGAACATTGTCAGAGTTGAGGCCTGTCTCACATCCTCATGAAGACTGTTCCAGATTTTAGCTGCATGAAACTGAAACGCAGCCTCACCGTGTTTATTATTGACTCTGGGAACCACCAGGAGACCCCTCCCTGAAGTTCTCAGGGCCCGAGATGGTTCATACGACTCTAACATGTCAAAGATGTACTTTGGTGCTAAACCATGAAAAGACTTGTACACAAGCAGAGCTGTTTTAAATTCTATTCTCTGAGTGACAGGAAGCCAGTGCAGAGACCGGAGCACTGGACTAATATGGTCGTATTTCCTGGTTCTTGTCAGGACTCGAGCAGCAGCGTTCTGGATGTTCTGCAGCTGTCTAACAGTGAGCAGGCCGTTACAGTAGTCTAACCTGCTGGAGACAAATGCATGGATAAGTCTGGTTTTGACACTATTCCTCTGATCTTAGCAATGTTTTTCAGATGGTAAAAGCTGATGATGTTATTGCTGTGATGTGGTGTTTAAGTTCAGGTCTGAGTCCATGATTACTCCTAGATTTCTAGCCTGTTTTTTTGTTTTAGAGAGAGAGACTCAAGGTGACTGATAACACTTTCTCTTTGTGTCTGTGGGCCAAAAACAATGATCTCAGTTTTGTCTGAGTTTAGTTGGAGAAAGTTGTTTTGCATCCACAAACTGATCTGTTCGATGCAGTGACAGAGTGTATCTACAGGCCCATGTTCACCTGCCGTCAGTGACACGTAGATCTGAGTGTCATCTGCGTAGTTGTGGTACGACACATTGTTTCTGTTTATTAGCTGACCCAATGGAAGCATGTACAAGTTGAATAAGAGGGGTCCAAAGATTGACCCCTGGGGGACTCCACAGGTCATGGAAATTTTGTCTGAGACACAGTTGCCCATTTCGACAAAGTACGTCCTATCCTCGAGATAGGACTTGAACCATTTTAGAGCAGTACCAGAGATTCCCACCCAGTTTTCTAACCTGTGAAGTAAGATCCCGTGGTCCACTGTGTCAAAGGCAGCACTCAGGTCCAGCCAGGTTAAGTGTAAAAGCTGTAGAGGTGTAAGGGTAGAACTAGAGGTCATAATAGTGGGCAGTATTATTATTCTTATGATAATATTATAAAGCACAGCAGAACTATTTGTCTAGCAGTACAATTTGTATAGTAGTAATAGAAAAAAGTGTAGTAGTAGTAGTAGTAGTAGTAGTAGTAGTAGTAGAAAGTAGCAGTAGCATTAGTGATATTGTGGTGCATTGGAGCAGCAGTAGGATGATGTGGAGTTTTTCATATTGAGTACATTCAGATTAAGGTGTACTTATTATTTAGTGCCCCCTGTATTTGACCCATCCCTCGATGCCGCTGTTGCAAAAGATAAAGAAGCAGTGGGCGACCACCGTGCAGTGCGTGGGACCCATGTCTCCAGATGTGGAGCCAATCTAATGGTCAGAATCACCTGGCTGGAGGATTAACCTATTGTGCATGATTTGGTTGATGATGGAAACTGGAGCACCCGGAGGAAACCCATCCAGACACGGGAAGAGAAACATGCAAACTCCACACAGTTTGGCTCCATGTGTGGGGCTGAGTGGTTGATTTTGCATACACTTCTGAATATTGTACATGACAGTATGTTGTTACCCATTTCCACTAATGAAAAATAGACACACATTCAAATATACAGTCAACATAACTGTGTAGAGTGTGTTAAAGCACAGATGCACTGCACTAAGAGACAAGGGATAAACATATTAAGTTGAGCGTAGCTGGAAATGTCGTCATCCTACGCACTTACAATGGCATCGTAATTCTTTACAACCAGAGCACATATTCCACCCCCTTGAATGAATACATAATGTCCATCCCACACTTGTGTACGTGCGATAACTGCCACTATAAACACGCATTACTCACAGTCAAACAGACAGCCAGGACGAAAAGCCTGACTGCTTCACATGAGTCGTTATCTCCCATTCGTAATTTCATTTATTTAAATTTTGTTATAGCTGTGTAGACTATCTGCGGGAGACTCTATAGGCGCGAGGTACACTTCTTAAAATAATTTCATTCATCTCATGTGCTGTGATTACGTGGCTTAGCTCAGAGCAGGGTAAAGCGTCCTCAAAGGAAGTAAAATAGGAGGGAAGGTGCAGCAGCTTAAATTGAGGCCATTATCGAGGGCAGTGAGGGAATAGTTTCAGGCCTGTCTGTAAAAGGAATATAGGCAAAACCAGCTTTAGTCAGGTCAGCTGATGGGCGCATGCATAAATATTTCAGAGAATATAAAAGGTACTGCAGCTACTAGACTGTCAATCTCGTAGATAACAGTACAGCAAAACCTTTACATAAATAAGAAAAAAACACTGTTTCTATTATCCATACCACAACCACTACTTTAACTACTTCTATATCTGATATGACTACATTTATTACCAATACTACAGTCCTACTACTACTGCTGCTGCTGCTACTACCACTAATTTAAGAGATAAGATAAGACTTTATTGATCTAACAATGGACAAATGCACTTGTTACATCAGCTCACTCAGGGGTGCAAATAGACAGGAAAATGTGCAAACAAGTAATAGTAACTAGAGGTATATACAATGAATATAAAAAGGGTAAAAACATATACACTATTGCTCAAAAGTTTGGCGTCACTTAAAATGTCGTTTATTTTTTTAAAGAAAAGCACTGTTTATAATCAGAAATAATCAGAAATACATCGTCTATGGTTGATGTTGTGAAAGCCTATTCTAGCTGGAAACGGGTGATTTTTAATGGAATACATGCATAGGTTTGCAGAGGCGCATTTCTTTCTTTTTTATTATCTTTATTAAAGTGAGTTTTATAATGGTAAGTTGTATCAACTTCAATATATATATTAAAAGAAAAAGAATCCTCTCTATTGCGCCTACATACATTATACGCCCACACATGCGCCATTCACCTTTTCGCCTGTACTCATTCCTGCATACACTCAGTCAGATGTGCACAGCAACCAATGCCCCACTATGTGTTAAAGAAAGAAAGAAAACAAACAGACAGACCATAAACAGCCTATGTAGTCAAAACCAGAGTGTTCTCGCCATAGTGCTTCCATTAATGAGCGATGCTGATTTTAAAAAAAACACCACTAACCATAACAAAAGTTACAGATAACATTGTTAGTACTAATATAATGCAGAGGTGCATTTCTAGCAACATCGCTCCAGTGTTCTCATGGTACATTGTGTTAGCTTATCGTGTTAAAGGTAATTGATGATTAGAAAACCCTCGTGAAATTATGCTAGCACTGCTGAAAACTGGCTATAGCACTGGCCTGGGTGACCCCAAACTTTCAAACCGTAGTGAATAGATTGTAAAAATTAGAACAGAATATGAAATATCAAAATATCAATTCTTATTCATAAATCTGATTACGAGAAAACTGCACCTGGCTTTGACACCGAATGGAAACATTTACGTATTTCCCACCAATACTTGAATTACTAAATAGAGGTGGTAAAATAGAGTCATTTTTCTCAGCCGTACAATTTCCATAGACGTAGCAGAGGAAAAAAACAAACATCAGTACATTTTGGAAAACATTTATTCGGTGACCCCATATCAAAACAGCTTGCTATAGCCCCACCACTTCTACTACTCTAGAAATGTACCATTATTCTGCGTCTTGTTTGATGCTTGTGTTCCGAGCCTCAATATTTTCCTTATGATCCGACTGAACATAATGAGAGCGCATCTAACATTTGATAGCTCTGACAGTGGAGGCAGCTGCGGCTAATTACGTGAGATATTGGTAAGATGAGAAAAGATCCCGCGCTTTGCCAACGCCGCATTCATCATCAGAGCTGCACAATTAGGCCTGGTTCATACAGCTGTGGGCATGTTTATATAGAGCCTGCCTGTATTAGTCCCAATCCCCTTTTGATTGAGCAGCCAGTCTACGGGCTTCAAAGTTAAAATGAATCTTTCAGCACGCATCTTGGCATTACACTGGAATTCTCTATGCAATGGCTCTCTTTGAATGCCGCTCATTGCAAAGACGTTAACACGCAGCGGCAACTTAGCATTGTGGTTAGCCGCTGATAACAAAGAAGGTATAGCGCTCTAAATTAGGCCACCAAAGAGTTCTGCTTTAAAATTCTGTTAGATTTCAAAGAAGTTTCCAAGAGTCCCTAGAGTGCAGATTGTAATATGATTCACACACAGTATCCAGTCAGGCATAGGAGGGGTCGCTTCACGGTCATGTATGGGGAAGAAAATGAGCGTTAATTAGAATGTATTTTTAGCCAAATACATATCAGACTATAGTGGTGGTGTAGATTTGCAGTGATTCCCCAACCCTGGGATTAACTCTGGGAAAAGAGGTCCAAATTTCATAGATAGGATTTTAAATGAATTGATTGTGTTCTATTCTTGTATTGTATTATATTGCACTCTGACATGCCTTGCCTTCTATTGTCATAAAAAGAGCAGTCTGTTTCATAATGTGCGCAAATTGCCTTATTGTCTTGCCGTATGTTCACCTTCACCCGTAAAGCCTTCATGACAGTGGAAATGCTTACATGCTGCTATTAAGACAACGCTTATACAGCACATAATTGGAGTAAGTAATTGTTCGTTTTCGTGGTTAACAATACAAGGGTCTGAGGTTAACACATCCCAGGGCTCTTATTGTAAAGAAGCTATTGCACTCTCTCTCTCTCTCTCTCTCTCTCTCTCTCTCTCTGTCTGAGCCAGTGTGAATCTGTCCAAGGCTAAACTGCTGCTACTACTGCTTCGATCAATAGCTCTGATGATTCTCTATCTGTAGTGTGTAATTACTATTTAGATCAAGCTCAATGCCGATATGGTCTGAATACATCGACAGAGCACCGTGCGCTCAAATAGGTCTCACAACTTTTAACATTCTGGATCCATAACCTGTAGCTTTATTTGGATTTGCTCCTGTGACCAATGCAAGATGCGAAGATGCACATGAAAAGTCTAGGAAAAAGTCTAGGAAAAATATGATTGTATAACAGTATTTCTACACAAGTTAAATTTACAAGAACAATATGTTGACTTAAATATATGGCCACTTCCCACAGTTCAAGTCATAAATGTGTCAAAATATCGGGGAATAAGGTCCACTGTGGTAAAAAGGCCTTTAAGCAGCAGCGGGAGAGAAAGTGGACAAAGGGAGATGTATTGCATTAATTATCCTTAAGCTGTGCCAGCCCACTCTTTCACATATTCAGCAGAGCATTTCGGGGCCTCACCAGATTTGCAGGATTAGACACTATAAGCCCGGCCGGCTCAGAATATTGATCCTTCTCACTGAGCGCTGCCTTCAATTTCCCAACAATTAAAGACAGCTGCAGGTTAATGTGGTGCCGCAGTAATCCGTTGTTTGTCGTGGCATTCTAAATAACAATCTTACATTGAGTTCATGACAAGAAGACGGTGCAACATAGAGATAAGGATATGCTCACAGGTTTATATTGTGTTTTATTGATCATTTTAAGCCACAGACAGGAGGTGATGTAACAAGGATTGAGCAACGCAGGTCTAAGGTGAGTTCAATTTGGAAACGGCCATTCAGAGAGGATTAAACAGACTACAAACTTTCACTTGAACACAATATCTCACTTCCAAAATACGTGCTAGTTCAATGTTGAGGCGAGCTGCACATGCGCAACCATGAGAGAGCGCCCAGCAGTAAAATGTCGGTGTAAATTTGTCAGAACTGTAGAAACATTTGCGGCACAGGGGACTCACAGTCTAAAAGCATTGTTAAGTAGAATTTAAAAACCTAATCGAAGCAGTGCAATAAAGTTCGAGAAAATCCACAGTTACCCTGGAGAGACGCCATTTTTGTGGCTGTTAGCATGCATAGACTAACAATAGTTAAAAACAGTGTAAAAAGTGGAGCAAAAAGCCATGGAACAACTCCATTAGCTGCCGAGTCACTGCTGGTAAATCCATCTAACACACTGTGGTGTCCAAGTGTTTTAATATGAAAAATAACTCCTGGATTTTACCTTTAGAATTAGAATTAATAACAGCTCCTCCTCACTTCTCCCCGTTTGCCATAATAACTACATTTGAGGGGGAAATCGGCGGATTTATAGACTCCTCCTACCCAGCTCTGACGTAGCATGCTCCTAAAAAGGGTAAAAGGCCGAGATCTTCACTGTAGACTCGGCCCTCGCTTTAGTGTAGTTCAGTCATAACCGTGCCCGCACCATTAGCTCTAATGCTAACGGCCTATCAAGTCCAGCCCTCATTAGTATACAAGATTTCTAAAATGTTCCTTACGAAAACCCGCCTGTCCTGTAATTGTGCCTAACCCCTCGCTATCACAGGAGGAATATCTAGCTGTGGAAGGTTTAGGGAAAATTAGGCACCAGGCTTTAAAGTGCAATGGTTCCTAATGGAAAACTAGCTTGTTTTGCCACCCCTGTATGGAAGTACTACAGCAATGGAGGGCAATGGCGACACCCAGCGTCGTTGATCTTCATTAGTTTATTATTGCTGCTATTCCCATGATGCTTAGCGATATGACATCACAGTCCTGAACTCTATAGAGAAAAATTAAGGTTGAGCCTGAGGAGCATTCCCACAAAACGGAGAAGAACAAGCTAAGGTAGCCCTGTTTGTTGGTTAGCAGGTCACTGTGACTGTCAATATCACTCAGTCACTTGGTCACTGATTTAAATTGCTCTTTATCATATTGGGTCATGGTGTACGGCCATAGATAATAGGGTAACCGCAACACACTAGCTAATGCCAATGTGGCTTGTGCTAACATCTGCAGCACTGACTGACACTGCTAACAACATGACACAACATAAGTATTTCAGAAGAGGAATCATACATTCAGGTTTCCCTAGGTTGACTATTCTTGTCTTTGTTGTTAATCGTTTCTGATTTTAATTATGTGCTAGAAATGGATAAAAAAGGATATACAGACAAATCGCTAAAGTAGCAACACAACATTGCCAAAGGATTGCATATCAATGGAGTCATATAAGTTGATACACCTGCTGTTTCCATTTATTAGCACACCACACATACTCATACAGTATATGCCGAATATCTCAATAACAATGAGTCTATGGAGATGTACAGCTAGATGAATGTCATTTCCAAACATCCACTCCTACTACTCCACTAGATTAGATTGGACGCTCCTCTGACCTGCGCCCAGCTCACAATATAAGCTCCTCCCATCGCCCCCTTGTATGTTTTTAATATGTCTTCCCAGTTTACCCTGTGGCAATTCTGTATCCATTCATTCCCCCTAGCTCGACTTGATATTCTAGGGATGCGGTTGGACTTATTGCTGTGTGAGAATGAAATTTCTCTCGTGGGATGCCGGGATATTTCTCTGGTGTGGCACACGGGGCTCCACAGTGCTCGCAATGACAGCAACATTACATGGTTGAAATGAAGCCGCCCATAATGTTATCCATTTCTATTCATAAGGGGCTCTATGACATGCGTCTCTTTGGCTCAGGCGCATGAATACCGAGCGGTGGAGGGGATTTTGGAGCAATTTTCACTTATAATACACGGATATACGAGGGTTAGAGTGAAGGAAGAACTGTACTATTTGAAGCTAGACTTACATGTGTTAGTTTTGTGTGGACCTGCATTTTGACATGGCTTGAACTGAACACAGGATCTCTCTTTTTTATTTATTTTTTTATTTTTTTGCTAGTGGGGAGGTTATAGTATGTTGGACTTTTACTTTTTTAATGTTTGACAAATCATGGTTGTTCCCAGAGTACAGTTTAAGTGCCTTGTTTGCCTTCTATGCTTCTAAATGATGGAACTCCCCACGTGAAATCTATGCATTGAGACGTCAATTGGTATTAAGACAAGATAAAAGACTCGTACTCTGCAATAAGTCTATGTCTCTGAGCTGGCCTGGCGCTGCCTCGGGATCCCCCCAGAACCGCTGGAGGAGGTGTGTGTGGATAGGGAAGTCTGGGCATCTCTGCTCAGACTGATGCCTCTGCAACCCGGGCCCAGATAAAGCGGAAGAAAATTCTATCTATCTGGCATTTTTGTCGATTTTGAGCACATCGCATTCTTCTTCCCGGACCCATTCTGTACACTATAGGATAATAGTATACTGTAGTAGATTTTTTTAGCAGATTTTATGAGCAAAACATATTACCCAATTCCATTTCGTTCTATGAGTGGTCAAAATTGGTTATATCTCAAAACTACTCAAACCTTTGGGGACAATATGTCATTTGTTATTTGAAATGTTTATCATTTTGTATGATCTCTCTCTCTCTCTCTCTCTCATTCTGCTGCATTTTTCTCTTAACTGTATCCCTACAGCGCATGAGTTGTACTGAGCATGAACGGGGCTCTGTAAATAAAGTCGATCTTGCGTCTTCAATCTGTCTATTTCTCAAGAGTTGAAACCACTCTTCCACCTTCCACCAAATTGCCTTCACTACAAAGTCTTTGCTATTAGTTTTTTAGCTTTGTAACGTGAAAAGCAATAATAAGTTGTCCAATTTCACAATAAGACAACTTTAGGACAAAAGACAACCTAGACCAAAGTATGAATGGATTTATCCTGCAACGAGGCACAGCTCTTGTATGACGTGCTATTTCTTCTTGATACGCAGCTGGTCATAATGATTTGCCCGCTCAAACTCTCCGTGAGGGGCAAAGTCGGTGGGAAGGGGAGCTGCTATTGACCAGTGCAGCGGGATAAGATTAACCGCACAGTTTTTGCTGCCGTCGGCTATTTCACTGTGACACTGATGGCAGCTGAACTGAAGGACAATGACTCCAGATTGAGGGCTGAAGCCAACAGGGAAAAGAAAGTCCTTTACTTTAACTCTCCATGTGAAAACGCAAGATAATGCTTGTAGGTGCTGCCGGAAATTATCCGAACAGTGACTTCTTACTTATTTCCATGGATGTACTGTTCCATTAAGGAGACTGAGGCTAATTTTCTCATCAAAGACCCATTTTCCATGAGGGGTGGTATTTTCAGCAGGGCAGACTAATAGGTTGTGAAACACCTGCACATTTCAGCACAATTCTGTACTCTTTTTTTTCCTGAAGTCTCATTTAAGCTCCAAATGAAATTCAGTTGAAGGTGATGGATTTTATGTATTTTTCTCTCCAGTCAATACACTCTTTTCTCCTTGCTGTGAGGATCAACAGTAGGGTGTGTAGCTCATGAATGCTCACCACCGTCTCGCCTTGTCTTGCCATGTTTAATTGATGTTGCCCATAGATTTCTTAGACAACATGCGAGAGCCAGAACGCTGTTTTATTCAAGAAAGAAAACAAAATACAAACTGCAGACGGTATTATACAAAATTGAACCTTCATAACAGTTTCTCATCAAAACATTCCTAGTGTTGTCGTAACATCTGCCTTGATTCATTTGTAGACAGTCACCCAGTTCATCTAACCACAGACAACTGTCCTACCATACAGTACAGGCTTCGGATACGTAGAACAGCTTCCCTTTTCTGCAGAGAGCGACAAGAGAGGCAAAATACAAAACAATACGCTGATGCCTCTTCTGATGCCAGCGCCGATGTCATCCAGCTGCAGTGGACGTTTGTTTTGATGGAGGAGTGAAGGAACAGACAGCATTTTGCAATGAGTCACACCAAAAAGCAAAGAAATAACAACTATTTTAAGATTAATACCATTTTGTAGCACACAAAATGAAAGATCTGTTTGAAATGGTCACCAAACCCCAAGAAAAAGCATAATACCCTTGAGCATTACACTAAAAAGCGAGTAATAGTATATGTCAAAACAATAGCTTGAAATAAAATAACAAGCCGCGCATAGAAGCTCTTGCACAAGTAATGAAAATATGAAAAACTCCACCATTGTTTTCCATGATCCACAGTCAAACTGCAGTTGTCATCGTTTGTAAATTGCTTCCCATGAAGGTGACAGTCAAATATTGGTTAAATCGTTTTTTTTTCACGCACCCTCCGCTGTACAAAGGTGACTTTACTTCCAAATCACTGTAACACCTGCCGCGCCACTCATTTTCACCTTCAGTCTGTCCTCAGCTCTGCGCTATTATATTTTCACCTCTACAAAAGCTGATGCGGCAAAACAGTGAAATGAGACGGGCTAAAGGTGTGTGCGGGTGCGGGTGTGTGTGTGCATCCATCTGTCTACTATATCTTTATGTTGCAGGGGAAGTGTGACAAACTCAGATGACATTAATCAGTCAATTCTTCAATAAGATGGATCTTGTTGCGGTGCCATTTTTAAGCCGCCGTCGGTGCTGATGACTGATAATGCGAGGGGCCAGTCGATGACTATAAATCCTGTGGCAGAGACAGTGTATATGTTCCTTAAAGGCCGCACCACTTCCTGTCTCTCGAGGCTGAGTTAGTAACAGTAATGGTCACTCCCAGGCTCTTGACAGGCGTTGATTAGATTCTGCCGAGAGTTGTAGACGAGTCACAATTTCAAGTCACCGTGGAGTCGGAGTCATTTATGTAATGCTGCTTTGTTTTGTGGAGCACTTGTAGAGCAGTTCATACACATAGGAGTTTAAAGTGTCTGACAGAGCAAGCAAGGTATTCAACACAAATAATCATCATCATTAACCTTTTGTGTTGAGTTTTCATCCTCCTCGTTTGCGTCTATTTTGGCGCTTATTTCCAAGAAGCTTTCAGAGGAAGCCACACTGGAGGAAATGTGCTCGGTTCAGGCGGGGGTTAAGAGGTTAAAAGTAGAAGAGTGCAGATAATATACTTACAACTGTCATATGCACTGCTAAAAAAAGAACCATTATCGGCCACTGATTTGAACAATGTCAGACTAGAGGCCTGTCTCACTTATTCAGGAAGACTTTTCCAGATTTCCTGGGTCTAAAACTGAAAAGCAGCCTCACTGTGTTTGGTCTTGATCAATTAAATATAGTTTGGGTCCAAGACAAAGTTCAAATAATGCAAAGAAGCTACATTTCTTTTCTTGAGGTGGATGAGAATCATGAACCCTCTATACATACATTCTTACAATCGAATACCCGGTCCATGATTTCAAATTCAATGGCACAGACAGCACAGCATATTCCCTAAAGGCCGCTGACTCACGCCATATCCTTACTGACGTCACCAGCCCATTTGAAGCCTCACCATGCATGTACGAGAGCGGTATCCTCTGGGAAAACTATAGTGCACATGATGTTTCAGTACATGCTACATTGAAAAACCCTTGGGGGGGCACACAACAAACAGGGAAACGTCAATGAAGATCATTCGTATGCTTGAATTTAACTCGGGAACTGTTAATATCATTAATTCAAGCTCACACTGTCAGCAGAAGCCACTTTCTCACACGCGCTGACAGTATTTTTAACCCTCTGGTGGTGGATGAGGTAGCGGTCGGGGGTAGTGTCTCAGTAATTGGGGAAGGCTTCAGAAACATGCAGATTGAAGCACAGTGAGGGAAAAGTGGCAAAACCGGACCGGATTTCTAATTATCTCTCACATTGCCCCATCTTTTCCCCCCCATCCTGACAGGGTTCAAGTCGTACAGTGGGGATCCTGCCTCTCATGCTAAAAGCACTGTCAGCGTGGGCACTCTTAACACGCGTTACAAGAAAGCAGCCCTGTCTGTGACACCAAGCAGTCACATTAAGGAAGAAGATCAAATGGGTAAACAAATTCAATTATGAGGAGTCACAAGCCAATGCCAAACCAGGACACGTGTAGAGGGTTGGGGCACCTGGTATAAAGTCCTAATGAAACTGAACCATAAATTCAACCAGGACTGTGTAACACCTTGTTTTTACCACTAAGACAATCACGGTCGTGTTGCTTCTCAACCCATTTATATAAAAGAACTCTCTTGGGTTTTCTTGTTATTTTAAGCTGTGCACTCTTTGGCCAAGCACTGATGCAGCAGCAGAACGGCCACCTCATCTTCTCAATCTCCTTTTGCGGGTAAATATTTGTCCCTATGTTATGTCCCTAATCAGATAAAGACACAAGAAGATGATGAAATGGTTAGCTAAGGTTCTTAATAAGAATGCCTTCACAAAAATAATGCACCGATTTCAAAACGGGTCATTCCAAATAGCAAGCTGCCATCATCTAAAATAAGGGATTATTTTGCAACGCTGGGAAATAATGGCATCAAATTCCCTCTTGGAGTGGGTGAGGCAGTTTTAATACAGCGGGAGCATCCCTGCCAGCGCACAGCAAAGAATAGCACATGGCGAGGAAGCTTCTAATCTCTGATGGGCTTAAAAGATGAAATGTAGCTTTGTTCAAATAAGATAGTATATGGAACTATTAATAGCCAACAGATAAATCTTTAATGTTTAGGGTTGCACAGCACACTGTTAACTTACCATTTACTTGATATCACCAATAGCACGGTCCTCTATCTGACATCGACACCATTACAATAATTATTTCTGGTAATGAGCCACCAATGTATCTGGAGCAGATATCAGTTCAAATATCAAATACAATTGTTGGCACTAAATATCTCAACATAATTGTACTGTAGTTTGTACAATGTAGCTGTACAAACTACAATAACTCTGACAATCAATAATTCTCAGAGTTATTGATGAGAATTATAATATTTGCTTGAATATTTGGGTCAGTTGGTGCCATGATCACTTTTTTCCGAATGTCTGCACAAAATTGGTAGATACTCTAAAATGTGGCATCTATACTGGGACTGAAAAAGCTACACTGGTCCGTCTAACGTGAGTCCAACATCTTTAGTTCAAATAGAAAGTATTATTTGTGGTAATTCATGCTTTATTAATTCTCAAAAGTGGCAAGTTACCCTAATGCAATACGCACCTCGCGAGAATGAGATTCAGTTTGCAAGCTATTTTTTTCTTGTAAGCAATGTTTTTCCACAGCTTGTTTGTTTGCACTGTGACAATAATTTTACTCCTGTGCTGCTTCTTCGCCTTCTCTGAGCCCTTATCTCCACAGTCTCCTTTGTTACATATTTAACAGTTGCATTTCTGCTATTTTTTTCTCCCACAATTCCGGCGTTTAATAAAACCGACATATTTTGCCGAGCAGGCTCCCGCTGAAACGATGAGCGCGTTGCTGCATGGCCCATTGTTCCCATGGTTAAGCCACCCACCGCAGCTAAAGGAGGCTGAGCTCTGCCCCTCTGTCGGCTCTTATCGCCCCTCCATGTGGCTGTAGAGGGGTAATAGGATTCCCAAGTGCCATGGTCGGTGAAGCAGGGGAGGCCCAAGCGAGAGTGGCCCATCCAGCGAGGCCGACGCGGGGTGTGCTCTCTCCGTAAATAACCCCGCTAAATTGCAGATTTTGGAGGGTCAGTGGGACATCGGGCTGCAGTGTATATCCCAGGGCCTGGATATAATCCCTCAACCTAAAAAACCCGTCAGCTCAGCAAGCTACAAGAAATGTGTTTTCTGGCAATAGGATGACCAGGACTTGTCCAGTACAAACCAAACCACTATGAGTACTGCATTCAAATTTGAGACAATGTCTACAGTTCAGTTCAGTCTCCCTGCACTGCTGTGTCCTTGGGCAAGACACTTACGCACATTACCTGCAGTGGCTGTGTAGACTGATCATGCTCATGTGAATGGCTGTGTTTTCTGATGTAAAACACTGAAGGCCTAATCTTCCGCCTGGCGCAACAACAGCGTTGCTCAAGACGATTTCGAACTCTTGCGTACAAACAATGGTGCACCAGTGCTTTCGCTGGTCACCTGAGGGCATTGCTTAGAGAAAAAGAAGGGGTCGGCTGAGGCGCAGTGTGCTACGAACAACACCAACTACAGTACAACGAGCGCTTCCTTTTCGCTCTCATTTTTGCTCTCATTTTTGCTCTCATTTTCATTTTCATTTTAACATTGTGCGCAGCCTTATGCATCTTATTAACCCCCGGCTCACATTAACTCGGGTTCGGTCCAGTTTCGGTCCTGATCCAGTCCGGGTTTGCTCCAAACTACCACTCACAGTGAGTCCGGCTGACACTGTGGCCAGCTCCGCCGGCTCCGGCACCAGACACTGCGCTAGGCACAGTAATGGCCCTCGCGAGAACAGAAGTGCACGTGAGTTCATGCGCTTGGTGCAAGTTCACGTGATAAGTAGCCCCATGTACAGTATAGGTAGTTTTTGTAAACAAATTCCGTATTTGCCAGTACAACGACTCTCCCCAGTGAAGTGGATGCTTTGCAACACACTAATGCCCCTGTGTCACTGGTAATGGAGAAATGTTTACATTTCCAATGTCACGCGAGTGTACAGGTGGTAAACGGGACTAAATAAGTAGTGAGCGGACAGATTATATTTTGAAATACACCGGATCTTCTTTTCTCACCAGACCTGACTTCCTGTTTGGCTCATGTTTTTCCGTCAGCTTGATCCGTGGGGCTCCGGGCTCTGGCAAAAATAGATTTCTTGTGGATTCTTTCCGTTGTCGCCGGCGGCCGCCGAAAGGCCTCGGTAATTGGACGCAGTGTGAGTGTGCAACATTGGTTTTAATGACTTTCTAAGATCGTGGAGGCCGTACCGGACCTTAATCGGATTTAATGTGAGCTGGGCGTAAGCCTTCGCAGGACAAACTGCAAATAATTCTCCCACTGTGAGTTAAACACTGTTCAGCTCCAGAATATATCAATGGTCAGGATTGACTCCAGTATTGACTCCAAACCTGTCTCACGATGATCTAAACCCAACTCACATTCCCTATTAGTGGGTGAACAATCCAACGCTTGGGCAACCGCCACGCCGCAAAAACGTGACCAAAACAGCAGCATGTGCACCCGCCAAACACCCATACCCCCACAGTAGCGGAAAATATTCCAGTCTAGTAATGTCTGTAGGAGGTGATGCTTGGGGAGAGACCACGGCTGTGCATAACATCGCCATGGGAGTCAGTTCAGCCCCTGTCCTGCCGACTTACTGCACCAGGTATGAAGCCCCCGTCTGCGCAACAGGCCTGTTTACAGTCTGCGTTTAGAACTGCAAGATTGGGCCCTTTGTGTCCAAATGAGGTAGAAAAGCAAAGTAAATGTGGCCTTTTATAGGAATGCGTTGACTGTGTCTATTTATAGTGTGGCTCAGTGGTTAGAGCTGCCAAAGAATATACAGAGCAACTCACCTATAGCAGTATAATAAGCCCATTCTTTGACAGTTCAGGGATGTGTCTCCTTTTTCACCTTATTTCATTCTGTGCTGTCATGTCAAATGAAGCCTTGGCCAAATTGCTCTCACTTTAATGTCATGCATGCACAACTGCACATCAGTTGTAGGAAACGTAACATTAACAATTCTGTCTATAAGTGTGAATTGTTAAGGTCGAGCTAAAGCTAAAAATGCATTGCTTTTTGTAGCTCATCGATTCTCCATTCTACTTATAAACACTAAAAGGGTCTGTGGGGTGATTTTGTATTTTGCAGTCACCGTCTGAGCGCTTCCTTGGCTGGCGAGGTCCCAGTAGCAGCACAGCACCGACTTTGTGCTCAGAGGAAGGAGATGAAAGCCGCACTGGCTCCTATCTCGATGTAACGGAGGTGTGTGGGGAGCGCTTTATTTGACAGACAGCGGGATCGCTCTGGTTTCAATCCTGACTCAGTGTGAAATAACCATTCACGGAAAACTCCCTGGATTAGGGCAGGCATTGAACGTCTAAGCCCTGACTTTATACACAGCTATGATTCGGTGGTAGTTTAAATCCTATGGGGCTAAAATGTACACAGTGTTCCTGGTTCACCTTTTTAGAGAGTGCGGCTGGAGAAGCTAATATAACTGTCAGCTTTATATGCCAGAGGATGAGCGTTTTAGTTACACCGGTAGCCCAGCGCTCAGACGCAGGGCAGGGGAAAGCACAGCAGGTGGAGGCCCTTTGAGTCGGCCATGCTGGCTTCTAGATAGAAATAATTGGCCCGAGGCAGTGGACAGGAGATAGAGGGCAGAAGGGGAGATCCAGGGTTAGTGTCGAGAGAGAGGCACCGGGCAACACACCTGATATCTTCATCACCTTTTTACTGGCTTTTCTGACCACGCGACATAGATCATCAAAATGAGTCCAGGCCTCTTTAATTCTATGGAAGATTTTATTGACAACTGTTCCAAAAGTGGTGCACACAGATGATGTAAAATAAATCAAATCCAATAAAACATTTTAAAGCCAATTCGCAATATATGATTTGGTACTATTCCATTTTATTCTATCTACTCTTCTAACCCTCTCTCCTGTAACTGAACTAGGTAAGTGTTTTTCCACAAATTTGCACTCTGGTTAATACAAGTTGTTGTTTTTTTTTGCCTTAAAGTATCTAATTCTGGGTCCGTCGCAATGATTTCAAATATTGCAACCTCTTGTAGCTGCATTTGCATATTTTTGTGCTGCTCTTCCTATACTTCAAGTCAGTGTTTTTTTTTCTACTTGATTAAAGCGAGATATACTGGTTTAGATAGTAGGGCTGGGACAAATAATGGGGTTGTATCGGAATACTTTTTATTGCAATACCAAGTATCGATACTTTATCAAGTATCCCGATACTTTCAATACTTGTGTTTAGAGGCTTTTTTTATGATGCACTCCTTTGATTCCAGTAACACTTTGTTACATTTTGTGCACATTTCACTTCAGTAAATGTCAAATGGCATTTGGTTTAAAAACTTTGGACACATTTTAAGGTAAACATATTACCCATCATAATTACTTACTGTATCGCAATAAGTATCGGCTCAGCCCGAGTATCGCGATGGGTATCGGATCATGAAAAAAGTGTTTCGTCCCAGCCCTATTAGATATACTCCAATACAAGTACAAGTTGTTTGGTTAAATTATTACTGAAGTGAAATTATATGCCAAAGTAGAGAATAGTTGTGAATGATACATTTGTGACTTTATAAAGATCTGTATGGCGCCACCTACTGTTCTGGAGTTACCTGGCCAGCCAGATATTCCCAGATAGCCAGATGCTCCCGAATTTACCAGTATCGATCCACTCACGATCCACTCACGATCTACTCACTCGCGAGTTCATCACACCAAGAGACGGACGCGGTCACCGCACTCTTCCAAAACATTAAAGATGGCGTACTGATACACTATATTTTCTACTCTTTCGTTTATTTTAAATAAGAAACAGCGTTGATATTGGTAGACACTGATGTTTACTGAAAAGGCTTCCTGCAGCTTGTTCTTGCGTCATATCCACTGTTTCTCTAACTGGTCGATGCCGTCTGTCAATCACGCCCACCGGGAAATCGCTGAGATCACGCTCGCTCCCAGACTACACGTCTTTGAAAAAGCATGTGATTTGGCAGACCAGGCAAGTTCTGGACTATTCAACATAAGGCTTTCAAATGGGATAAATAATGCAGCTAGTTTGATACTTTTTTACTTTAGAGCCTCTAAAGAAATGCAGTGGAGTAGAAAGTGTTAGATTTACAGTATCATTCAAATGTTTTGGAGCAAAAGTTATAAGTTCTCAACAAAAATGCAATTCAAGTAAAGTACAGATCCTCAAAAACATACAGTGCTCAAGTACATTAACTTTGTGACTAACCACCACTGTTTCTGGCCACAAAGTTTCTTACTAGAAACTTCATTGGTGAGAGCAGCTCTCACCAATCATCATTGGTGAGAGCAGTTTCTTACTAGAACTGCATTGTAATGTGAACCCTTCATGAACCTTGAAACTGATAATTACCACTGAACATTTTAATGGCCTCGTTCACTCCATCCCACTGCTCTGCGCCAGAAAAAGTTTCAGCTTTGATCAAGACGACTGCAAATTTGACTCCAACAGAAGCATCTTAAACTCCACTCCTGCAAGTAAGTTCTGCACCTCTGTCTGATCCCCCAAAATGATGCATGGCCTGTCTTATTACCTCTGATTGATGGCACTGTCTGCGGCGCACACACCAGTGTTATATTTGCTTCACTCCCGCTGACAGCTGGCGGCCGAAAGAAGCTACGAACGCTAACGTCAAGGTGCTGATAAATTGCGTGTAAGAACTCAATCTACTTGAAGCCGAAGTTATATTGAGACATAAAACTAAAATCTTACAATAAAGCGTGATGGGCAGCATAAGAATAGGTTTGACCTGTTTTGTTCTATATTAAAATTGATTTTTTTTTTAAATGCGTCTTAGTGAATGCGTGAGTGAGTTCACAACCTGCGAGCCTCACACATTTTAGTTTCACACAATTACAAAACAGGATGGACTTCTGCAGAATCAACAGGCAAAGTGCGATTAATCATCATTGGTGAGAGAAGTTGGAAAGTGTGCTCTGAATGATACAGGGAGAAATGATTTATCGAGAGTCAGACACTCCCAAAGCGACAAAACAGCGTGCGATGGTCGGAAGGATTATTCGCCGTTATTTCATATTGGATTAAAATACTTACAAAGCTCAGAGATCAAGACATGACTAAAACGTATAAATAATTAAAAATATTGATTCAACGTAATATAATATTCCTCATGCCTTAATTAAAATTAAAGCTGCTGTTTCTCTAAATGTGGCTCCAAGAAAGAGGATTGAATGAAGAGCCCAAGGGAAAAGGTCACATGAATATGAAGGAAGCTTGTTATCAGGAAACGGCTACAGGGCTTCCCAATAGTGGTTAGAGCCCTGCGGACAGACTGAAATGTGTTCGCTTTTAGCCTAGTTTGAGGTTTGGAGCAAACTTTTTTTTTTTTTCTCCTGATGTTCACAGGAGAAATGGGGCAACTCTGGCCAGCTTTGGGACACTGTCATCATAAGCAACACATTGTAACTTCAGCTCGCTTGTGCTTCCTCTCTGGTTGATGAGACTTCAAAGGCAAGTTTTGACAACTACATCTCTTGGGGGGAAACGGCCACATTTGTAGTGTTTGGCATAAAGTCATTTTGCATAAGGCAAAAATCTAATAAAATATAGCATGGTCTAAGGGTCTCTGTTGCTCATTTTATTTTCACAATAAAGCCATGTTATTTTATTCACTATACAAGAACAGGTTTTGAATGGTTAAAGACATTGTATAGCATGTCCTCACATAGGGCCTGATTTTACAAAGCCAGGTGCTAAATTGCAACTTATTTGCTAATTAGCATGTTATTTATAGTGTGTTTTAGAGCCAAGCTGCAGGGGGCTGCAGGTTGGCGTCCCTGTCTGCTGCCCCACAATCGTGATTAAAGGGGTGAAACATCAGTGAAGGATGGCTCCCAGCTGAAGACCCTGCAGCTGGTTCCTGGCACTGGCAGAAGTGCGACAGGCATTTATGCCTTGGAGGCACTTACTTACTTGTCAGCACCAATGATGACTAAACTTGGCCTGCCATAAACTGCATGGACACAAATGTACAGGTTTGTGGAAATTACATTCCTCCACTTCCACAGTTCAGTCACTGAGCATTATTCTGGAGAAGGTCTCACTGGGGCCTGTTTGCGATCAGGTGCTGGGATTTTGTAATTGAGAAAGATATATATATATATTTGTACATTTTTACATTGTAATAAGAACTCCGACATACATGCTCTACCTTTAACACACTTTGTTGCTGATGCCGTTGAGTGACTACCAACTCAATGGAAAAAAGGGACTTTGTTCAAAAGGGCTATTGCCATTTCACTATTTTTATTTATTTTTTCCCCAATTATTTGCTGCACAGTTAATGAGTTTCCCCAAGTCTTGTTCAAATGCTCTTTTACATAAGACATGGCTTAAGCACCAAACTGTAATCACTTTACAAATGGATATGCACAAAATGATATGCATTGATGCCAAACAGGATTGCAGCCAAAGTCAGGTGTGTCACAGAGGACGCCACTGTGGAGTCCCAGTCTGTGCCTTAACATGATTTACCTCAGACAGGCCTAATGAGATAAGAAGAGAGAGAGAGGGAAGGGGAGATACAAGGGGAGAGAGAGACAAGGGTCTTTCTGTAGAGAATATCAGGATTCAGATCTGAGCTGCACTGAAAGGGTCAACAGCACTCGAGCCACAACAAAACCAGGCCTTTGTCATGAGATTGACAGTGCTGCACGTTCCTGCTGAATGTGCTAATGTTCTAATGGAAACAGAGATTTAATCTACAGATAAGCCCTCATGTCGGTACACATTGTATAATTTAAATGGTGAATTGTCCTCGCCAGTAAAGTGTTAACTAAAATACAGCAATGAAAAGTTCCTAATGTATAGAAGGAAAGAAATCGGGCGATCAATACTGACTTCAAACATTTAAAAATAAAATCTCACATGAATAAAAGAGTAGAGCTCCTCAAGTAAAGGGGTTTTTGAAGTACTTGGCGACTTCTAAATGCTACTTGAGTATGGGTTTGAGTGTAAAATTCTGATCTTTCCAAACTAAGTTGATATAGGATTGTTTTGTATCTTGACCAGTCATGACTCAATATTTGAAACAGTTGACCAAAAAAATCATTATGTACGAAAGTGATACATTTTAACTTTTGGATCTGAATGAATCACTTCTCATTGATGTTTGGGTAAAAAACACGTCTGGAGGAAGCAGCCGAATCCGATGAGCATTAGACTTCCTGGTGCAGGCAGACTTAGCAGATGATGATTGATGAGACGGCGTTTGAAAAGTGTTTTGAGTGAGATGCTTTGAAGGTTGGCAGTCCGAATCCCAGCCAAGTTTAGGTGTCCTTGGGCAAAACGTTTCACCCGCCTTTGCCTGTGTGAACGTGCGTGTGAGAGTGGTTGTTGTTGTTTGATGCAGATTGGCAGCCTTTCTTTCATTAGCCTTCTCCAGGTCAGCAGTGGCCACATTTGAAGGCCACTACTGAGCGTGAAATGAATGAATAACGAAACAGTGTACAACTTTGAGAAGTCGGTGGAGTTTGCAAAGCACTGTCCAATTGTAACATTTGTATAGGACTTTAAAATGTAGTGTTTCAATGAAAGTGGTAAGTTGTGTATATTGATGTTACCGCGCAAAGAATATTTTCATCTATTTTCTTGCATTATCAAACCAGGTGCTATATTTAACATTTAATCATATTCCCGTTCGCCTTTGCATACAATGTCTAGTCTATTTTTTGCATCTTTTAGCCGTTGATGGTCCACTTGACAAGCTGTTTTTTCTTCCCACCAAAGCGTTCATTTCCTTTGAATGCTTCGTATGGATCCATTTTCTATTCCCAAACCTGTCACATGAAAGACACCCCCTGCCGTCTCCGCACACCGCTGCCTGATTATCCACCAGTCTGACACACAGGGTTAAATTATGATGCTGAAATTCCTTGTAAAAACACGTAATTTGTCCTTTAAAGTCCCAGTCAATAGGCAGCAGACACACTGTAGTGTTTTGCTTATGCTTCAAGACACACAATCCTGTTAGGAGCTGGCACAGTTCTGTCTGTTTGATGCCAGTGGAAATATTACAGTCTGTTCAGCGATAGAGCGGACACAGAGCATAATGTGGCCTGTAATGAGTCTTGTTTGTACATCTAAGGACGGTAGAGCGTGTTGGAGCCGTGCCTGCGATAAATCACCAAAATCAGTTCATCTTGTTGTGTTTTGTTTGTGCTGTTTGCAGATAGTGAGCGCCGTTTGAACCCTCGCAGCACGCCGCGGATTTTATCGTGACAGCGCGGCGAGTGGCGCTAATAAAAATCCAACAGAGTGATCAGGATGCAGCGGGTGTTGTCCACAGGCCGGAGTGACGCGCGGCTCGATCCGTCTATCAGAGCTAAATGGCAGATGGTCGTCTCCGCGGCCGGACAGGAAGTGCACAGACACAATTGACGGAGGAAACGCGGGGAGCACTCTACCTGCTGATAATCCACTTACCCGCTGCAGACAAAGCTGCTTTAATCTACCTGCCCCTCTCCCCTCCCCCCTCGGCCCCTTTCACCTCCCCACGTGGCCAGGCCAGGCTCCGTGCTGTAGGATCATCAATGATCCTCTGCAGAGCTGACAGGAGCGCTACAGTGAATCTGTAATCACATCAATACACAGGGATTGAACAAAGCAATCTATACTGCATCTTGAAACCATAATGTGTTTGTGATATATTGAAAAAGTGTGTGTCAAATGTGCTGGCTAGAAGTGAGTAAAAGCAGGACTTAAGTGGATCAGGCCAAGACTTGAGTCTCAGAGGGAGCCATTAAATAATCAGATGATCTTTGATGAGATCTTGTGCCAGGTTGCTTCAACTGACTTTGGCTTCATTAAAACAAGACAGACATTTCGAAGCCAAGCAGGGATTCTATGTAATCTCCCAGTATCAGAAAGGTCTGCTGTGCTGAAACTCAGCCCACTTCAAAACACATTTACACTGGGCCTAACTAGTCTGGATCATGGGGTACGGCGTGGCTCATCCTCCTAAACATCTATGTTAAAAAGCTACAATAATGAGTCGCCCTCTGTTCTCTCAGAGCTGAGCCCCACAGAGAACAGCCTCAAAGAAGAAGTCCACAGTTTCCACAGAGACTCCGGAATGAGCCGTGAAAGAGGCAGGTGCAGCACATCCTTCCTGTCAGCCTTAAAGAGACCAGAGGAAGAGCGTTTAGCTCCGAGGGATGCATGAGGAATGCTGACCACAGGTTGAAAGAATCGACTATTCCGAGCGCATCACTTCCATGTGCCCTATTGGCTCGGGAGGTATCTGCCAAGTGAAAACTGCTGCCAACGTCTTCTGAAGTGAAGCCTGGAATACCGACAAGAAAGTGGGTCTGAGGAGCAGCACTGACCTTGATCAACACAAAGTCTGTTCCTTCAGTGAGAGAGAGAGAGAGGGAGCAGTGGTTAACTGTGTTGAAATGAGAGCACCGATTAACTGTTACGACACTAATACAGAGTAATTGCTTTATTTTACTTATTTATATCTCTTCTTCTTTAATGATATATGGACTGTCTTTGAGTTTGTTTGTGCCATCATTATTAGTTTTCCGCTTGTTTTCCGTATGCCCTTTTTGAAACTTGTGTGTCAAGGTTTTTTTTTAATTGTATGACGGAAAGGACATGAGGAATGGACAGTTCTTGCCGAGGGTTTTCTACACACATTCTGGAGTCTGGAGTGGGTGATTCACGGAGATATTTTTGAATCCTCACAACCTCCAGTCTCACAGTGAGGGGCTTCATCACCTGCTGCATTTCCTCTCACTCGTAACACATGTAATCATATAATTAACGGCCTTAATGTCTATACCTATAGCCATTTATACTGCCTCCCTGACAAACAATGTAGCAGCTGAAGACTTACTTTTTTTATAGTTCAAATGCCCTTAAGAATCCAATATGCTGTAATGTTGTGGACCAATAAAAACTGGCAAAATGTTCTTGGCCTTATTCCCAATTGTTCTCTGCTGATTGACGTGACCCATCCACCATGCGCCATTTCAGGCAGAGCTAAAGTGTAATTGGCTTTTCATTTCTGATTGCTTGTGTTTTCAATTGGCCTTAAGTAGCGCCCAATCTTCTCTCAGTGGTGATTACTATGGAAATCAGGATAATTTGTTTTATAGTCTCTTTTTAAGGATTTTGAATTTTCCCCAAGGGCAGTAAGTGATGAAAGAACAGCACTGCAACAATAACAAGTTGAATTAGGTTAAAAGTGCATTTAACCGGTGATGTTAAACAAGGGATAGACATACATATTAAGTCACACAGATTTAGTCTGAATCACAGAACTTGACATAATGAATTTTAGTTTTGCATTAACACTACACGCAAAGCAGACAATTGCTCTTGTCTAGTGACGAGCAGCCAAATCCAGTCGGCAAAGATGAGCAGGAACTTTGTTGTAAGTATCTAGGTGGAGAAATGGTCTTCAGATTTGACCCAGTATGGCCCAGAATCATTTTAAGCTCTAATAAAATCAATCATATGTAAGAAAACAGTGTTTGTTATTACTTTCTCATTCAAAAGGTCAAGATCAAGTTTATCTATAAAGCACATTTAAGGAACAGGCCACCGTTTTTACATACTGAGATATGTTCTTACCTTAACTTAGACAGTTGATGCTAACTGTCTGGTCTTTGTACGTGCGCTCAGTCACGCAAATGTTGTTAGCATTTAGCCTCTCCAGCAAAGGTATAGCTCCAAACTGGGTGAAGTTAGAAGCTACCAAGCTGATCCACGTTTTCCCTATTTAAATACAGTTATGTGAAGTTACACGATCCAAGTCTAGTTACACAAAATTAAACATGTCAATTTTCTAAGGATAAAAAGGGGGGCTTAATAACACCTGGAGTACTTGGACGATATTACTGCGCGCGGACTCCAGGTGTTATTAAGCTCACAATATAGTTCCTCTTTTTATCCCTTAGAAAATTGACATGTTTAATTTTGTCTAACTACTTGGATCATGTAAAGGCTCACGTAACTGTATTTAAATGGGAAAACATGGAACAGCTTGGTAGCTTCTAACTTCACCCCAGTTTGGAGCTACACCTTTGCTGGGAGAGGCTAAATGCTAACAACTTTTGCGTGACTGAGCGCACGCACAAGACCAGACAGTTACGCATCAGCTTGTATAAGGTAAGGTAAGAATTTTCCGCGTGTGCTGCAGCGTTCTGGACCAGCTGCAGGCGATGGACGGAGGCCAGGTCAAAGAGATCTAGAGATTGAGACCATTGTGGGCTTTGCTTACAAGAATAACAAGCAAGTTGCAGAGGTTAACAAATACTCTGAAAGCTAAACTTTTTCCGTCCCTTTGTGCCTCAAACAGTCATTGACTTCTTCTGTTTTTGTCCAGACCAGTGCCACGGGGCGTTTGGGTCTTGCTCCTTTTCTTGCATCTGGCCTTAGTGTGTCTCCACATTGATCAGACCGTTTGTTAACAGCGTGTGCTAAAGTCTGCCGCGCTAAGTGCCACGGTGCCGGGTTCAATACTGCTCTGCTCTTACAGGCTAAAGTGTCCTATCGCTCGTCACAAATATGCAAAGTGTTTTGTTTCTGCCTCCATTGACATTTTGTTCCAAAGTCGATACAAGCCACTTATTCACTCACGCACAAGTATAGAGTGAGTCTTCTGGGCATAAAGGGAGAGCAAGGACACAGTGTTCTTAAAAAGTTTCGCGATTCTCTGAAAAGTGCATCTAGTCATTTCTTAAAAGGCTCCTCAACAATCAAAGTGAAAATGGTAAGTACTGCAGTTTTCTATCATATGAATGTCACGAGTTGCAGTCTAAACGTCTGGAATCACAACAGAAGGACAGGTTAATGGTGCCTGCGGAGACAATATAAGTCTGTGCTTCTTCAGATATCTCATTTTATTGATCTGTGAAAAGACTATAAACAATAAAACTGTAGGACTGACAAAATATAGTGGATATCCCTGCTCCTGTTCTGGTTTAAAAGGACTCTTAAATCTGGCTTTAATGCATCTCATTAGTCTATTTCTGGTCACCTCTCCAGGGGCTGTCTGTCCTCTGGAGGACTCACCTTCCATTGTTTGTGAAACCGGCTCAGATCTCACAAAAGAACTGAACTTTGGCCTGGTTTGTCCAAAACAGGCCAGACACACAGCGGGCATGGGGACACTGTGTGAAACTCTTGCTTTTTGGACAAGTAGCAACTGCTTAAGAAATTCTTGTGGAAGTCTGACACTCATATGGTACATTAGGTTAATGAGTAGTGGTTTCCTAAAATGATGCACACCCTCAGTTTCACTATATTTCATTTCATATTTTTGAATTAAGTCTCTACCTATGCAATGACTGAGTTGTTGGCATTCCTGCCTCACAGCAAGAAGGTCCAGGGTTCGAATTACAAACCTCGTTGGAACTTGCTGGAACTTGGGGGTTCCCTCAGTGGTTCTCAACATTACACACCAAGTACCACTTCATAAAATAATTGATCTTTCAAGTAGGCTACCAATAGGCCTAGATGAAAATCAGATTCAGAATTGTCTTTGTTGCCATGGTTATGAATAGGTTCACAACTAGGATTTTTCGGTCGATTGTAATAAATGAAACATAAAACATAGAACACATAACTTAGATAAATAATCATATGGACTTTGATTATTTATCATATTTACCTGTCAGGACTATGATGGGTCTAAAATGGGTCTAACATCTAAATTGGACTATTTCGACATTATTAACCTCATACCCCCCGCCTGAACCGAGGGCATTTTTTCCAGTTCGTTATGACCCAAATCTAAAAGCTTCTCAACTGGAGAGACATTTTAAGTGTTTTTGTTTATTACTTTTTCATTTCATTCATCGTTTTCAACTTTTAGTCACGTTTTTGTGTCGCTTTTTTGTGACTTATTTGTCATGGGTTTTTTCCCGGGTTATTTAATTGTTTTTCTTTGTTTTTGCTTTTTTCATTGCTTTTTCGTCATGTTTCTGTCAAGTTTTGTCACGCTTTTCTTTCTTTTTCATTGCTCTTTTTCATAGCTTTTTTGTCATGTTTTCGCCTTGTTTTTGTCACTTTTTTGCTGAGGTTTTCATCCTCATTTTCGGCGCTTTTTTTTTTAACCTCTTAACTCCCACCTGAACAGAGCATATTTTCTCCAGTTTTGGCTTTACCCAAATCTAAAAGCTTCGTGAAAAAAAGTGTCAAAATAGCAACAGAAAACGAGGATGGAAAAAGTCACAAAAACCCGACAAAAAGTGACAAAAGAGCGACAGAAAAGCATCAAAAAAGGGACACATATGTGATGAAAAAGTGATGAAAAATGGACAAAAAAGTGACAAAATGTGGCAACAATGCGAGGAAAAAGATCCTTCTAGATTAGTTTTGTAGGTCTTAGCTTTCAAATGAGGCATTGCTCTGGCCTTTAGATGGTCACCTTTTTAGATGTGGGTACAGCTGATAAGAGGAAATGCACTCGGTGAAGGCGAGGGTTAAGAGGTTAAAGCTGTTAGGTTTGCGTTAAAGGTCCTATATCATGCAAAATTGACATTTTGGAGGTTTTAGCCATGTTGTTATGCTATTTCCTTCTCAAAAACACCCCCAGAGTGTTTGGCTTCATTCACGCAGTTCTAAGCAATCTCTGAGCAGCTGCTCCGCCCTCTCCTGGAAAACGACTGAGTTGTGACACTCTGATGTATTTTACTCATAGTGTCGAAAAGGAAGTGCCCGACGTCTGTAATGCCTTACGGCCTGATTTTAATTTATAGAAACAGCTTTTTCATCATTTCTGTTGTAAGAAAGAAAGAAGAAAAACAATTAAATAAATAAAAAGGAAGTCCCCGACGCGTCTGTGCTGTCCCGGGAGGGTAAACAAACGCACCGCCGGAAGAGCCGAACAGAAGTCATGTTTGTGAAGACTGAGCTTTTTCTAACCTACTCTGGACACTCTGGCCTGTTCTTTTTTCTTACCCAACGATAATGTCACGGATGCGCGTTTGGCTACGAAAGGAACAGGACTATTCAACCTTCCTAAAGAGTCCACTCGCCAGAAGTTGGAATTTCTTTTCTTCTATGGGATTCAGCTACTATATCAACCAACCTGATGGATGCTTGGTGAACCTTGGCCAGAATCAAAGATTAACTTTTATAACCAACGCGAGTGCCATAACGTAAACACCCGAGGCTGAGCGGTGAGTAAATCAAAATGGTGTTAGCCATTTATGAAACTGTGTTGCACATATATATCCTTATCCTTATAACTGCATTATGTGAAGTAACTTCACTTTTTGCAGCGATATTTATATTTATAATACTGTAAATGTGGAATGAGCGGAGAGAGGGCGGAGTTAACTGAATCAAAGCGTCTTGTCTTCCGGGTTTGTCTTGTCTTGTCTTCCCCAGAAAATACTTATATTTCTCTAAAAAATGAGTACTCCATAGTGTTAGAGGTACAATATATCATATAAATGCCTATAGTTTACTTTGGAATGGCTAAAATAGCATGATACAGATCCTTTAAAGCCAAACACTAGGAAATGTGCTCGGTTCAGGTGGGGGATAAGGCATCAAAGCATAAATGCAATTACTGTATCTTTAGTCTAAAATTGAAGTTGAAGAAGCCCACAGTAAACCACTGATCTTAATGCTCCAGTTTTCCACATCAACCAAAACATGTACAATAGGGCTCCAGGGAGACAAACAATAAGGTCGACCATACCTTAACATCAACCTACAATGCATGTGTAAAACTGAGATTGGAGGTATCGGCGCTAACACACACTTTACTTTATTGGTTTGTTTGTTTGTTTATTGTAGCAGCTGCTCAAATAAATGAGATAAAATGTAAAGGGAAAAGGAGAGGTACAACACAAAACCTGAAGGGACAGAATTATGATGTTTTTTACTATCGAAGTACGACAGTAGGTTAACATTATACCGAGCTTTGACAGAGAACCAGTCAGATAACATGGCCACTGGCAGAGGATGAAAGCGTTCCTTTTAGGCCGTCGTGGACAGGGACAGGACGGGCCCATTTCTACAGCTCTCCTCTGAACATGAGTCCGCAGCAGTGAATATTTCATGGCAGTCGTCTCAGGCAGTAACAGTGGCCAGGGGGCAGTATTCGGGTGTTCGTAGGGATGGAGATGCAGTGTGAACACATACGTACAGTACATGGATCACAGGATGTAACTTCAAATTCACAGATGTAGGAAAAATACAGACATGTGATCTGCAAGAAAAACAAAATGGATAACATAGATTTAAATGTTGTGTATTATGCGATGTTTAAAAGCATTGAGCACTTTGCCCTCACCCTAATTTGGTGTACAGATGGGTGAAGCAAAAAAGAAGTGGTAAAAAACATAAGCTAGAAATACATCAGTGACGGCACTGAATTGAAGGTCTATGTACTTTAAATTATGAAGGAACTACTGGATAGACTGATGTAGCTGAGAGTTTTGAGCTTTAGACAAGGACACAACCTAATGAATTAACAAGTCAAAACTTCAGGGCTATAGTGAGGACAAAACATGATTTTTTTGTAAAAGAAAGTTTCGCATTGAGGGGTCAGACATCTCAAGTGTGCAGTGATGAATTGGCGGCAGGTGGTCCACAGGAGTGACGTCTGACTCTTATGTAGAGTCTTACCACACTAATTATGAGGTTTTAACTCGAAACACACGCTTTGTAACTAAGTGAATATGGGTCTTCATATTAGTTGTGCATGGCTGGCTTACCTTTGATGCATTATTTTTGTATAATTTTTACATACATCTTTGTTTACTTTAATCGTTTGTATAGATTGAATATTTAGTTGGGTCTAAACTCATTCCCAACATTCCTAATGCATTTCTAACATCCCAATTCTTCACAGGAATGAGTTCATGAGCATGTTTCAGAACTTTCAGGGTCATGTTTTCTGGAACACTGTCAAAATGTTTACAACAATGTCTACTTTCACAATTCACTTAAGAAGGGGAAAATGTTTTAATTCCATTACCTGTGGAATAATATCTGGGCCTTTAGGTATTGTTTTCTTACACAAGGTCCCATAGTGTGAGCAACAACCTTTTGTAAAAATCCCCTTAGACCGATTAGAACAGCCACTGTTGTGCATCTTGTGCGTTTCCAAAGCTGATCCTAAACGCTACGACACAATCATTCTCATCTATCCAGCTAATAAGGTGTGTGTGCCTTTGTTCCATTTCATCATCTCCCACGCAATCTCACTTTGGTACAGCAAAGGGCTTACATAATACCAAACTATTAAATGCATTGTTGGCTTCCCAAATAGTTTTTTTTTTTTAGAGGGCACCATTCAGCAGCACTGCAGCCTGCACCGTGACAGCCTCCCTCCGCAGTGAGGCCAAATCATGTAGCCCTATTATAGAGGAGACAAATCAAGTGTACCGAAAGCGTCCCCTCCAGCCCTACTTTCTCAAGGTTATTTTCAAAGATAGCACAAGTCTTGTTACAGTATGTGGGCTGTGAGTATAAGCCACTGGAGACATACAATAGCCCTATGTAGTCGAAGTGAAGGGCTTAAGGGGGCATGCCAAGACATGGGTGTGCCTAATTTGAACCCCAGGGAAGCTCGGATGGGCACTGCATGGCTTTTGTCCCGTGAAAGGCAACATAAACTTAGGCATGTTGCTCGCTCGAAGAAACAGCGGGCTTGTAGTGTATGTGTGAGCATTCAAAACTAATGAGTGAGGCTTTGTGCACTGTAAAGTATGACCGTCTCAGAGAATCCCACAGTTGTTTTCATGTTGTGCTGAGAGCAGAAAATCTTGCCAGGAAAGCCAAAGCCCACAGGGAAATAAAACTCGCACGGGAGAGGCAAGCGCCGTTTGTGGTACTGTAACATTCCCCAAATATTAGAGAAAAAACATATATCGCTATCGTTTTATCACCAGGTTTATGATGTGCAGTGATATAAGTCAAGATTCAGATATTGTACCCTGGCAAATGTCTGGAATAACGTGTTGCGAGCAGGATTAACCACAGCACCCAGGGGCCTTTCTCCAACTCTTGAACTAGTTGTATGGTCAGGAATGCTATAAGCTGAAGGATGAGCCTATGGACATGTGATGACTATAAATTGAATGGAGAAAGATGATGCTGACTCTGGTTAGATCTGGCCAGACCTGACCTGCTTTAGTTCCTCGTTCTACTTCTGGCAAATAGTTGACATTCAAATCCGCTAATGTGTTTTAGTCTTTCCATATTCCGATATATTAAAAGACTAATTATTCTGTACTTTGTTTGTACGTTGTCAAGTTTCAGACCATTCTGTATGTGCATTTTGGGACTCGGCGAGGCATCTCCCACTCCCTTCTCTCACTAATATTGTTGCTGTCCCAGGCTAGATTCCTTAGCAGCATCCTGACTAGCTCCACTTCCCCTTTTGTGTAAGGAATACCACTTTTACGGATGGCTGAGCTCAATGAGATGAGTCTCTGGGAACGCAGGGCTCAGTCTGATAAGGATGTTCCCTATTTACTCAATTCAAGAGCCCGCATCAGCAATATCACTTAATAAAAGCGTCACGTTTCCTATTTTTAACTCATGAATGTGATAGCTGGGAGACAGCTGTGCATGTGGGTCCCATTGTGGAGTTAGCCAAGCATTACTAACAGAGATATATTTTATTTTATAATGCAGCATAATGAGTCAAGGCATGTCGCTATAAATTACACTCTAAATGAAAACTGCACCGATTTCCTTTACACAGCAGCCTTCTCACTGATGCAGACAGATGGAAAGCACGGCACAGCGTGTGCAAAATCTTCATATCTATTTCCAATTGTACTTGATCGTAATGCAATGTTTGTTTATTCTGTATATTCAATGTGAATCCTATTTAAAGAAGGAAAAATAGATAAAAGAATCACCTGGGGGTTGATGCAAAGATGTCGTGCACACAACAATATGAACAGCTAAAGTCAGGCCTCATTATATCTCAACATAGCCTTCAAGAGGAGCAACAGCGAGCCAATCCTAAAAGATGCATATCATTTTGGAGATAGGAATCTTAAAACTACATTTCATGATCACATTATAAGTACAGATATTCTAATCAATTACATTTGTTTCCTTCACCAATTTATTTGGGCACCATGGACAGCGACTGGTGCGCCCCTAAGGGCAAACTACCACAGTGTATACACATTGTGTATACAAGTCCGTTTAAACAGGATAATATTAAGGGGGGAAAAAAATATCACAATTGACTTTGAATATGGCACGGATTAGTCTGTTTTGAAAACTACACAGTAAAAAAAAATCTGTAAATTTTACCTAGAGAGTTAGTTACCTACAGAACAATTATGTAAATAGGTTTACAGCAAATGATTGTTTATTTTACAGTGATTACAGTAATTAATCTGTGACAGAATTGGACATTTCTTAATAGAAGAAAAACTGTACTTTTTACAGATCGATTCTGTAATATAATTAACAGTTAAGAATGTAAATTTCACAGTTACATTTTTACACCATTAAAGTTAAAGAAATGTAAGTTAATAAAATGACATTCTGAAACCGCTATTAGGACTTATTACGGTATCGTTTTCCAAAATTATTACAACTTTACTGTTCTTTAGTAGTACTTTTTATTTAGAGTTAAGAAAGAAAGAAAAATGGTAACTCAGCTGCCATTTTTTTACAGTGTATAATTAATATAGTTTACGTTAAAAGAGAAGTAACAGTAGACAGTAACAGTAACAGAGAGAAATGTTTTACTTTTGTTTTGTTTTTGCAGTTTTTTCCCCTCTAAATTTTCAATTATGTTCCACATCTTATAACTTTTATATTGATTTGCATTGTAGGCACATTATAGCGTATTAGGAGTGTATTTTGCTGTGATATCCATAAACCACAGTACATCCGAGGTCTGGACAAGACAAAGCATTCCTATTAAAGTGGCCACTAACCTATACTTGATTTCTTCTGTAGAGGCCGATCTACTTAAGCTGCTATTCAGGTTAAGATGAAGAGTAAGAGACGAGCACACTTCTAAAATGTGCTGACACAGAGCATCTTGAGCACTTTTATATAACTGCTGTTACATAAAGCGCAGCAGTGAAATCCAGGGCTCGAACGTTAGCACAGGGCAGCCCTCACATGGGCCACTGCCTCAGGCTAAAAATCAAGGCACATCCAGATGGATCGCCCTCCGCCGCCCGCGCTCCCACTCTCTCCCACTCTCACTGGTTAAACTCTGATCATAATGGTTTGACTCAGAAATGTAATGGTTTTAGGTGCATGTTGAGGAGTGTTCTCTCTGTCTTTCTTATTACTTTACTTCATTTGAGACTTATGATTACATACAACTGAAAACAACAAAACAACAACAAAATAATGGCAATCCATCCTGGGGAAGGCCGTTTTGTCTGTGTAGGGAACAGTAATAGTATTATTTAATCAATCTCATTTATTGGCAAGGACAAAAATCAGCCTGCAATCGAGCAAACTTGCCAACCGCTGGTCTATTGTATGAAAGTGGCTATGTGGCAGCCTTTAAATAAAATAAGACAACATGAGGGGGGAAAAGGAAAGTGAATAACTGCAATCATAAGATGTTTACAGAAGTGGAGATATTTGCTAGTATAATAGTACATGTCTAATTGCTGGAGTTTATATCATCAAAACATGCTTGTGCTGTGTTTAGCCATTCACTATGTCAAGTGATCTTGATTACGCTGGGATGATTCAAAAAGTGCCACAGTTTACTTGTCAATCTTTTGCAGAGCACTGACAGGCAAACACATCTGCCAAAGCTTCACTTCTACAAAGCAACAAAAGCTGCTCTGAAGCTAGTCCAGACGTATCCTGACAGTATGGACCCAGAGGTTTGTTTTAAAGGGGAGCAACTGAGCAGCGAGGGGAGCAAGGGCAGGAAGGGAGAGGGTGCATGGGATACTTTGATACTTTACATTTTCTAACCATCAAAGTCTTAGGTAGTGGTCAAGATATGTTCATATATTTTTATGATCTGTAATATGGTTGATTTACTGTAGTTTCCTTGTTAACCTCTTAACCTCCACCTGAACCAAGCACATTTCCTCCAGTTTGGCTTTACCCAAATCTAAAACCTCTTGGAAACAATATAGCAATGAAAATGAGGATAAAAACATAAAAAAAAATAAATAAAATAAAAAGCAACAAAAGAGCAATGAAAACATAATGAGAAAGCATGGGAAAAAGGCTAAAAAAAGTGACAAATATGAAGAAAAAAAAACGCAGCCAGAAACGCACCAATAATACAACAATAGAGTCTCTAGAGAGCGACAAAAAGGTGACAAAAATGTGGCAAAACATGACAAAAGAGCAACGGAAAAATTAAGAACAAGCAACAAAAAAGACAAAAAAACTTGATAAATAGCAACAATAAAACAAGTGGCTAAAATGCGGTGACAACGCAACAAAAGAGCAACTGAAAAAAAACAACAATGAAAAAGCAACAAAAACACTTCCAAAATGAGACAAAAATGCACAACGAAAAAGTTAGTATCGGTTTTGCAGGCCTTAGCTTTCAAATGAGGCATTACACTGTCGGTAAGAGGTTAATAATATTCATAAATAAAACAAATTCCATGGGATTCATTTGTCCAGAAAGAAGCCATGCAACAGTGTGGTCCAAACAATATGGCACAATGCTTGCGTTGGCTGTATTGTAGCCTATACTGTATATATTGTGCCGTGTGCATTGCTTGTCCTGTCCCTGCGGCTGATGCGTTTGCTGTGCACGTCTTTGCTCTTAGTTACAGTAAAGGCTCATCATGCAGACAGGTAATTGGCTGCTGTTTACATTGCTGTTGGCAGGGCTCTCCTTTCTCCCTCTCTCCTCCCTCTCTGACACATCTGTTGTGTTCATTAGTGCAAGAGAGCCTCACTGCGCTTCAAATGTGGACGTTCAGCCAATTCACTTTCAAGCTTTCAGAAGCCTTATAAATCACTCCGCTGTTTATGGATCGGGTATAAAAAGTTATATACCGTGTGATTCTTATTTCTACTACTTTGGAGCAGAGAGGTCTATGGCGGGCATTTAAAGTAGAGAGATTGGATTAAAGAAGGCAGTTAGTACGGCAGGACTTACCCCAGGTGCAGATGGAGCAGATGGTGAAGCAGCTGAATCAAGCTCAGGGATGTGGAGTCATCGTCAGAAAGACTTTAGAGAATAATGTGGCATGACTCAGGCACAGATTATATCTGAGAGAGGAGGTCTATATCTGTGCTAAAAAAGTGGCGACAATAATGACTGTTGGTAACGCATTGGCACAGACTAAACGGCATAATCGGTGATGGGAAAACATGGAAAATAGAACTGTCTTCCACAGTAAGTATCAAAAGGTGAAATGATCAGAATGAATTAAGAAGTTGCCTGGTCTGTGCTGATAAAAAATAATGTGAAATCTACATACTGCAATTACAGTGTGCAAATAGGCCTGACCATTTCATCAGAGTGGACACAGTTAGCCTACAGTTAAAATGTTGTAAAACAAACATACTAGTTTTCCCTGCTTTTGATTTATTTTTTGGTTTATTTGATAGTGACAGATACAAAAACATAGACAAACTGTAATAGAAGTCAGATGTGTGCATCGTAGTGCTTATAGCAGAAGCTAATTTGCAGCACTTATTTTGTGACATTTATTATTTTACCTACTTCGTATGTCACTTAAGTTTTAGAATGCAAAAACTTTTCTTGTCTAACCTCCACATAAAACTGCCACTTCACTGCTGTAAAACTGATTCATACTTACCACCGGCATTTTCCCTGCGCTGCACTGTAGGCTTTAATTATGTTTGATTTGTAGAGTTTATTAGAATCGTAACAGACTTTTGAAGCTATTCCATAATCAAGATCACACACTGACATCACATTATTATATATCTTATTGCCACTGTAATGAGTGTCTCTTGTTATCACACAAAGCCTTGGCGATCGTTGAGATTTCAGCCTGTACTGATGACACTCACACAGTCCTTACATACAACACAAAAGAACACAAGTCCCCTATGCCACCGCTGCTGCTGCTGTGCCGCCCCATTACGGTCCACTCTTTTGCTAATTGCCTTCAGAGAATAGCTGACCTCGGACCGCGCGAGAGCTTTATTACCTTGACCATTCTCTCGGAGCACTACAGGTTTCCAATCAGGAGCAACAGCAGGCGCCCGCTCTCACTGCACCTCATATGGAGGTCATGGTGGTATGAAACACTGCAGAGAATTACAGCCGCTGGAGGCGGAAGGGGCTCTGCTAAGGAGAAAGAGGAAGTAAAGTGCAGAATATGAACAGGTCAAGTCTACAGAGCACAGAGCTGCGGGGAGAGGAGCTGTCCCTGAGGCATGACGCGGTGCACGGGGCTGAAGTGTTTTGGGGGGCAGTGCTGCTGTGTTTGCAAAAGAGTTTGTCAAATTATGGGTAAACGGAACAGTTTCATTAAGTCATAACTGATTCACCCTTTTGTAAAACTTTCTGAATTTGTTAGTTGCATTATACAACTTTCTTTTGCACACCACCACTGTATTTAAGGCTTTTTCTTACTCACACCCAACACTTTAGTTTGAAATGTACAAAAATTATAAGAAAGCGCTGAAGGAGAAACCCGACTATCTTTTATACATGAGGGAGAGTGGCTTGTGTTGCGCTCTCAGCAATCATTAAATTCTTAATTAGTGAGCCCTGAGGAAGACATACATTGAGACACAACTATAGTCCAGCTGGTACGAGTGTTGAGCAGGGTGGGGGATGGCGAAGGTCAGTCTAACGGTAGAAGCCAAAGACAGCTCTATATCTCACTGTGATTTAAGGTCCTGTCATTGGCGCTAATTGGCAGCAGTCTAAAAGTGACAGCTGCAGAGTCTATGTCATCTCTGTGTCTGCGGCCTCGTCTGCGCCTCCAGCTCCTGTTACGCAGAGACACGGCTATGACAGGCACTACAGCACTAAGTGGGTATTATTTGTCGTAAACTTGTTCCTTGTCAGCATACTTCAGGGGAAACTTGAGGAGTGAGGACTGTTCAAGTAAAAGAGGACACATTTAAGCTTTTTTAAAGACACTTTTAAAGAGTTGCTTGTGAGGAGTTGTTGCTGAAAGTAGAGTAGAAACATGGTTTTCAAAAGGTCTCCTTACTGGCCGATCGCACAATAGCTCAGAGAAACAATATGTCCAGCATGTAGTGTAATGAGTGTAGTGGAATGGGTGTTGCAAACTCCATGCCCATATAGAGTAAAACGCGTCACTTGGTCGATATGCACCCATACAGAACCCATACAGTCATGTGATCAAGCGCATTGGGGTCGCCAGGTCCTCGGTAATCCTATGGAGTTGGGTGGCTTTTAAAGGGGGGGTATTATGTAAAATCGACTTTTTCAAGCTTTATATCATGTTATTATGTCATTCCCTCATTAAACACATGCCTGGAGTGTTGCCTTGGCTCATTCACATATTTTTGAGTAATCAGTAAAAACTTAGACAGCAGCCATTTTAGGTGTAGCTATGCCTCAGTCCTCCTAGGAACGCCCCCACCTCCTGGAGACGCCTCTGGACCTTTAGTCACAAGCCAAGCCACCAACCACTGCTCCTCAGCTCAGCAGAGCCCCCTCCCCGCACAGTGTTGTTGTTTAGATGCCACAGCAGTGTGCTGAAGGGGGCGTGTCGGAAAGCTTCTTAAAGAGACAAAGGCCTATTTCAAGACGTTCAGTACAGCCATTTTGAGAGAGCAATTTTATTCAAGGCAGTTATTTTAATTTACTGCATATACAGACCAACAGAAGGTTACGTCATCATTGTAGTATGCTATAGACTGGTGCTATGTGATTGAAAAAAGCATAATACCCCCTCTTTAAAGCTTTTCCACAGGTGGAAAACGCGGGTTTACTTTTGTTGTGCTGTTTTCCATGTAAAATAGGCTATATTATGCTCATTTCTTAATTAAAAAGGACAAAATCTCAAATAATGAGAGCTACTTTTTCTGTGGTAGAAAGAGAAGGGGGTGGTCCTTCATCATCAGAAGAGCACAGTTGCTTTGTAAGTTGTAAAATATATCTAAAAGCCTGCATTGAGGTTTGTGGAAGATGCTTAAAGCCCCGGGGTTATAGTGGAGTGTGAACTGTAGCTTCCTCTTCTGGCAACAGGGGTATTAAATTAACATTAGTCAAAACATTTCATAACAATCAATGTTGTTTTCAGCCACATGAGTTTGAGCAAAAGCTTTTCTTGAGTTTGTAACCACTGAGCTTCAGGCAAATGTGTAACAAACCAAATACAATGAATATTTGTGTCATGATCTATACAACAACAGAAGGCTTAGAGTTAGCAAGCATAGGCACATAGTGTCCTCAGAAGAAGATTTATAACTTAAACCTTCTCGGCTCCTGATCATCTGTGCTTCGCCCTGCAGGTTACACTGTGATGCTCCACCAAGCCACCTCTCTCTCCCACCGGCGCCGGCATAGCTTTAACTCATCCAAGTGGGAAATAGAGAATCTATTTTTTAATACGTATGCTGAGGTCTTTAGTCACGCCTGGCCTCTCCTGGTGCCACCCTGGAAGCGCACTGACACATGGGGCTGAGGGGCGGAGGAGGCTGCTGATTTGCCGGTGAGCTTTGATGTGTCAGCAGTCAGTTTGCGTCACCTCAAGTCTGTGAAATATTCAAATGTGGATCTGTGATAATAGGTAAGGAACAGCTACGGGGCAAGTGCACAAGATTACTGAGCTCTTTAATTCAGCTGTACATTTGTTTGTATGTGATTGAACTACTAATCGGTGCTAGTACATCAGGAAGTTCAAATCAAAAAGTTGAGTGTTATTTAGTGACGAAGCAGAGTGGGATTTTGGTGGTGTAATGACAACAAAATTGAACAGCCTGCTTATTCGTTTTAAGTGCAGCGGTTAGCACTCTTCACTCCTCACATTTAGAGGGTATTGGGCCTGATAACCTGGCAAGATGGCACTTTTCCATGAAGTTTGCATGTTTTAGGGTCTGCGTATTTTAAAATAAATCTAAACATGTTAAACACCTACATTTATAAATACAGCAGTACTTATAGATCATACATTGAGTTTTTAACATGTTGTAAGTGATTATTCCTCAGCTGCATGTTGCATTTGCTTTAGGATCTCATTTCTGCTTAAGAATTCTGAATTTTGTCTTTTCACCAGAGAAGTTAACGCTCAGCTGAAGCAATTCAATTATAACTCATCATTACTCCTGTGTTTTTCTACACATACAGCAGACACAGTGAATCTAAAAACAGTTTCCAGCCGCGATGCTTGAGCAAACACTTCAAAACTTTGAGGGTAAACTCCCAGGTGATCCCGCATGTACTTGGACAAGCTGACAAATTTACTCACTGTCCGACCTGCGCTGGCACTGCAGGCTCTGCTGATCTGAAAGTAAGAAGCGTCTGGGGAGAGGGAGGGCTGTGCGCTGCGTGGAGATGAGAGCGAGATGATTGTGCAGTCAGATCAGCTCTAAGCAGCCCAGGGTTTAGAGACAGTCCAACGTGAAGGAAGCACATGTAATCTCCGGGCCCCCGGGTAGGGCACCATGATGGGAGAGATCTCAGCAGTATCATGAAGAAGACTAAGAGAAAAAGGTTTTGTTATTCACACATATTTGCTTTACTGTGAGAAGCATCTTATTAGCCTGGGCTGCATGTTAGCTTTCATCCACCATCCCACAGCACCCAGAAGACATCACGTTGCCCACATCCTCACCTCTGTGTGGGCAGATATGTTTCACTGAAATGAGCAGGCTTAATGAGTTTGTGTTAGGCTTCCTCTACAACTACCTCTTCAGTGCACGACGACCCTACTGTCTTATTAAGCATACACTGCAGATGGTAATGAACATCATGAATAGCATGGTAGACAGGCTGGAGGCTGTTTTCTTGGTTAACTTTGTAAGACTTTGTATTCATTGATGTGTGGCCTTGTAAAATAAAATAAAATATAAATATAAAATCAATTAATCAATGAAATAAAATGCATACAATAGGGATATAGATGCACTGAGATTTAAAGCAGGGGTACCTGACTTTTTGTTGTTGAAAAGTAAATTTGTTTTTACCACCTCAGAGTGAGTTGTAAACACAGCAAAAAAAAACAGATCTTGTTAAATTGTCTTCACCTAATTATTTATTGAGCGATAGAAGAGTGGTATTTTTTTTTTTCCACTTTTCCACTGCTCAATGCTGTACATTGAAATGTGCATATAAACAATTTGCTTGAACAATTCTGACATGCATGATGGATTGTGAGTGCTAGAAATGAGTTTGGGCCAAATAAAACAATGTCAAAGTTTGTGTGGGAAAAATCAGGTACCCCAGCTTTAAATATAACTGTGGGTTTTTATGGCTAAAATCTCATCCGGGTGGATCTACATAAAACAGTGTTTTATTTGTCAAAAAGTTGAACTCTGTTGGTGAAACTAAGCAAATAAGCTGAAGTTCAAACAACAAGCTTATTATTCTGATTATTCTTCTCCGAAAATGGAAAGATCTCCAGAGATAAAGTGGGTGAAGTTGACGGCGCGCTCCTCCTCCCTTCTCCTCCATCCTCTGTATCCTCACTCGTCCCACAGGGAGGGTGAGGAAACCACACATCAGCATTACTGCATGGTGCAGGAAAACAGCAAGAAAAGGCTGCAGAATGCATTCATTTAGAAGTCTGGGTCAGTCCTTGTTTTGCATGCAGGCTGTACCCAATCTAATAACACGCGCAGATCGGTTATTTTACAACTAGTGTCCAACATGTCCAACCACTGCGGCATTCATTCAGGTGAGTAGGCCAAAGTGAACAATGACAGGATGCAATGTTGGTAGCATGCATTGCACCTCAAATCACAAGAAACTGCTCCACACATATTTAATTTAAATCATTTATAATAAACTTTCCAGTAACCCACATTCGGATATTGAGGCTTGACTCAATCACTAATCCAATGAATGCACTTAAAATGCATGGTAAAAATAGTATTCCCCACATATCAACACATCTGTTTTTAATATGTCATCTTTCCGTGACCTATTTCTGACGTGTCAATCCAATAAGGAATACAGTATTTCTAGATCTGCTTACTCCCACATCCATCCACACTTGTTTGTGTTCTTTCTTGCCTATTGAGCCCTTTCTGTTTGTTGTTGTTGTTCTTAGATCTTTTTAAAAATCAGTGACCTACTTATAATTACCCCTCGAACCAGCCTCAAATCCGACTGTATATAGCACATCCGCCCTGCTCCGCTCAACTGTGTGTCACTGACGGAGCTGCGCTTGCATGTAGGAGCTGGGATCGTAACACAGGGAGGTGTCATGGACTCCCCGAGAGCATGTCAAAAAGATGCGGGAGGAGACAGGAGATGGGTGAGTGTGCCTGTCTCAGGGCACTTTACAGCTTTGACAGGTAGTTCACATACAAACACTATCAAACAGAATAGAGAAGGAGAGATGCAAGAAACAATTAGTGGCATGATCTATTGCCGCTTTGGCTGAATGAATGAGACTTGTGGGATGCTAGAAAACATGTAATCTTTGATAACAGTTTATTGATTTCTTGATGGAATTTTTTGTATCAAATTTGTGTGGTAATGCCAATGGGCAAGGAATACGCTTCTCTTTCATCCTCATGGTGGGGAGCTGACACTACTGCAATACCACCCCTTTAAAAAGAGACTTTGAAAAACAGGTTCCAATGGAGCCTTTGCTCCTCCCAAACACTGCTTAAAAGCCTGGCTCCAAAGAGTTTTCTTTTTTCTTAAACTTGCTGTGACCCATGTGACAACGCTGGGCACATGTACAGTAGGTTCCCCTCTGGGACCAGGACTACCCTGAAAAAGAGATTCTTAATCTCAGTGGGACTTTCCTGGTTAAATAAAGGTCTAAGTCTAAGTGAGGCTTTGATTACCAGGTCCTGGATCACTGTGGAGGGTTGTAGTTGGTCTGCCCACCCCATGAGGGCGGGGATTCCTGCATTTTTGTCCTTTTTTGCACATTGTCTGTAGGAGGAGATTAAGCAGCCATCATGGATTTTCTCTCAAATGGAGTAATTAATGTTAATGGGGAGGAGTGCGCAATGACAGTCTATAAATATACAGTCTATGGATATCACATGTGAGAATGTAACATTTCCAATAATAAATAAAAAATATTGTAATGTCAGTAGCTGTCTCATTGTACCTGAGGATCATTGGATTGTTTGAGAGCTAAATCTTTTCAAAATGGATCACTTAACATTTCAAGTAGGGAAAAAGGCAAGACTTTCAACCATTTGGTATAACTTTAGTGAATAAAGAAATGACTATGCCTATTGCTTACAGACAATCAAAATTAGGAAACCAACCTAAATTCCAGTACGGATGTTTAATTTATCTGGGCTATGACACACCCAAACAGCTTCATCAAATGTGAGATGACACTTCCCCATGTGGTGTGGCCTTCACACTTTGTATGTGGTGTCTAATTAGGTCACTCTCTGTGGGGGGGTGCTGATTCTTAGACACATTAATATTGTCATATAATGGAAGGGAAATAAACAAGCTGTTACTATGGCACAGTAGGACACAAAGACGTGTGCTGGAATGTTTAAAAAGCATTTACTTTTTCTTTGTTTTCAACTGGTTCGCTGTGTAAGTAAAAGTAAAGTAGACTCTGAGATCTAACCACCGACCACTTTGCCTCATTTTTTACAGCAACACAGCAAACGAAATAGAAAATAAGTATTGTCTCATATCTCAATTATGTTTAACATGTGCCATATATTGTAAAAATAAATCCCAACTAATCCATTTTAACCGTGTGAGGGTGGTTACATAATGCAACTGCAAAATAAACAGACAATAAATGCACAAAGGTCCTGTAACATCTCATCCAAATATATGGGTAACCGATGGTGACAATTGTGTGGCTAAAATAAGCGATTCTTATCCTTGCGATGAGATTTTGCAATTCCATAAAACAAAGGCATTTCTCAATGTCTCCAAAGATAAATAGCACGGTTTAAAGGAAACCATTATTTAAGCCATTAGGAAATGAGCTACTGTACTTACTAAAGTTGTTTAGGATCCTCGGATAAAAGTGCCAGCAGAAAAAGTACAACAACAGAATGAGCTGAGGTCTGGACAGAACAGGTGGGGAATGCCAAGAAGCACATTTGGTCTCGTTAAAGTGCTTAGCTGGCTCCGGACCTCGCTATAGGGCGCAGACACAGAGCATTATACTGACTTAAACGACTTTATTGTTACAAAAGCTTATTGCCACTTTCATCTAACCATTAGTTAGCTTGTCAGACTTAGCTTAGTACGTTTATTTATTGCAGCATGATTTCACGTTCACTTTGAGCTATACAATTCTGCAAATTCCACCAAATTGTAGTAAGTTGTAGCATTAGTACATATTCAGATTGTGAGAAAACGTATGTAAAGCCACACTGCGTAGAATTTTAACCAAAAAATCAAATTGAAATACATTTACTTTATGTCAGATGTTTTCATTATTGAAAAATACCTCATAAATGAACAAACAAACATGAGTCTTTGCTGTGAGCGTCTCAGCTCTCCTAAGACATGACTGTAACTTTACGTCTCCAGCTCGTCTCCATGGAGATGTTCACTAAAGTCAGAAGAATTTGCGGTTTAAACCAATGGCCGCTGGCTGCTCTGCTTTGTGACCGCAACACTGGAGGCCGCCATTGCTCCTCCATTTCTGTAGTACCTCCATTTGGCCACTAGGCCCCCATTGAAAAGCATTGGACTTTAGACACGTTAAAAACAACTTTAATGCCTGGTTTCAATTTTTTCAACACTTAATATGGCTACATATTCCTCCTGAGACAACGCTGGGTTAGTCAAAAAAATAGAAACCAGGCTGGTTTTCGAAATAATTTTTCTTTTAATCTCCTACTTAACGGAGGTCGGACTGTTGGCATTGGAGCTGCGCGAGCTACACGTCACGCAAGGGCCGAGTCTACAGTGAAGATCCCACCCTTTTGCCCTTATTAGGAACATGCTTCGTCAGAGCTGGGGAGGAGGAGTCTGTAAATCCGCCATGATTTCCCCCTCGAACGTGGTCATTATGGTAAACGGGGAGGAGTGAGGAGGAGCTGTCTATTCTTTTTAACAGTCTATGGTTTAAACAGGTTAGGTTCTCTGCCAAACCCAGCGTAGTCCAAAATGTTATGCAGTGTGCCTTTAATTGGAAAATAAGATTGTTGTTTTCTCATGGGAACAAATATAGCTATGGAAATATTGTGCACACCTCAGGAAGCCAAAACAAACCGTAATGAAACGCATTGGTTTAACTTTGTTAATTACCGTGAACCATTAGATCCTTCTCTCCTCTCCCACAAACAAACATGACCTTTGACTTTACAGAGATGAGGCTTCCCCCCGGTCGCCATAAACGCATCATTATTCAGACGCCGTTGTGCATTAAGCATCTGTGATTTCGTGACGCGCCATGTGTCGAGGTTGTGGACTCTGATTTCTTCTCCCTGATGTTACAGATCAGTCCATGCGCTGCCTTTCATTTCACGCACTGTTTGCGTGTTGGGACGGCTCTAATTGAGATGTTTAGCCGCTCCCGAGTGTCTCCCTCTGACATTTTCACATGAAAGACAATATTTGCATTTCAAACATGGGTTAAACTGAACTTCATAGACTCGACTATTTACTCTCAGGAGATGTGCTTTTCTTTTGTTGTTTGTCTGTGTACTTGGACTGCCGTTTTGAATTTTTAAACCAAATATACCGACAAATGCACATTCCACTTTGTTTCCATTCAATAATGAACTCCGCAATTACAATATCACAATAAATGAGGCCGGTTGTCCACACTACCTGAAAATGCTAGACTTTTAATATTAGCAATAAAGTATGCAGTCATTATGAATCACAGACACACTTTCTCTCCACAAGGTGTCAGCATTGTAACAAACTGCTTGTTTTAGTCGTTTTTTCTCAAGTGAGACGACATCTTTCCCCTTAGCTACTACATTTCTGTACTCACAAACTTGCTTATAGTATTTTTTTTTTTCCTTTTGACAAAAGTGCAGTTTGGAAATGCTATGCCCGGAAGTTGAATCACATCTCTGCCTCATTAGTACGGCGCTCAACAAACACGCAGCGCTAGGAATGTCCCCTTTACATGTGGCAACAAAGCCCCCGCTCTCCAGTCATCCTCACAACTCAACCTTCATACATAATTAAAGGTATAATCTGTGATATTTTCAAAGGTCAAACGCGCACAACAAAGCAAAAGAAATGCCATTCTCCATTCTGTAGGAGCCGATTGATATCAGACTGTCTCCGTGCACCTGATGCCCACAGATATAAGGCACTACAGTTACGTGTGTGTGTGTGTGTTTGCAGACAAAGGCGCTGCTGACACTAAACACTGTCGAACATCCGCCACCGTCCCAAATGACAACTCATGCATTTTTGATCCCTTTGTCTGGAGCTATAGCTGGACCGCGCTGACCTGAGCGCCGCGGTATTGGCGAAGGCATAGAAGAAACCGCCTCCACTTAGCTTGGGCAAAGGTCGGGCAGCGAGGCCAGTGCACACATTGTCTGCATAAATGTCTGCCTCATGCATTAAATGGATATGGTCCTGATGGATTCTTCACCTGATGCATTAACAATGAGGAGCGCTCCGACCAGGCAGAGCAAGCACCTGGAGGAGCTATTTCCCCCTTCACTGGCTCCAGCTTTTAAAACCATTGGTTATTTAAGGAGACGGCTCAAGGTGGTGTCCAAATCCCACTCAGGTGGATTGGTCCGTTCAGTGGAAAGCAAGTAAAGCTATTTCCTTTAATGATAAGGATGTTAGGCTACAATTGATTATACAGCGACATTGCGTTCAGTTTTTAAAGATACGTTTATTCTTTTCTGCATTTACCAAGATGGATTTGTCACTGCTTTATGTATACTATATGCAAGCAATAAGGACAATGTAAATGTCCTTATTGCTTAGTTAAACAGGCTGCTTTCCAAAGTCCAATTTGGTGCATTTACATTAGTTGATTCTAAAAGATAAACACATCAAAGTCGTGTTTTCAATTTGCACCGCCACTACCAATCGGAGATAATGATATGAAGCCGTGGTTAGTGCGCCGGAATCACTCGCAACACAAACAAAAATCAAGCATTTTCTTCCAGCTGCTTTTTTTAGGTCAGACTTTTGTTTGAAGAGAACTGAACTAAAGGCCCTTTTTATTTGTTTTTTTAGATGCTACAAAATGTGTTTTGTCCTCCTTCAGTATATTGTGATCTCATTAATTTGTAGAAAAATACAGTGCATCTAATAAGGCGCTTGTATCATTTTCAAAAAATTGCAATCTAATGTGTTAGCATTTCTGTGGCAATGATGACCCTGAAGAGTCGTCCTGCAAGTTGTGAAAAGTGCTTATAAACTCATCCTTTTAAAGAATTTGGAAGTTGGGAATGTATTTACTGGCTCCCTCTTTCAGTCTTTGTAAAGTACTGGGTCTTTAAAGGAGCTATACCTGATTTTTTTTTATTTTTTTTGTAAGGTTAAATTGTTTTTTCCCCATAAAAGTATGTTGTAAAAGTATAGTCATTTGTGAAAAAAATCTGCCTGCTGCGTGACATTTGTGCCATATTATGATTCGTTGATGTTGCGTACGGTCAACCCAGATAGTCAATATGTGACGAAAGGGGGTTTACCTTTTTTTTGTCACATAGTCACATTTTGACTAAAAGGTTCAAAATAGAAGAGAAACTTCGCACATCAAGTACTAGAGGCAGGTGCGTAGGAGATGAGGAAAAATCCCAGCGTGCATAAGTCAAAAATAATACTTCCCGCACACTGCCAACCTTACAAAAATAGTTCATTAGGATTATGTCAACGTTTCGGTCCTGAGACCTTCATCAGGCAAATTGCTGATTCAAAATTAGGTATAGTCCCTTTCAAGCGAGACAATGCAAGCAACAATTAATTTTATTGCTTTATAGTTTTCAGCTTTTGAGTCAGATTGGAGTCTGTGCTTTCACCTGTAAACAAAGAAATAGTGTGATCTGCACAATAATATATTGCATTATTATTTCACTGAATAACTTTCCTGAACAGATTTATATGGGAAATTGTATCTTTAGGGACAACTGAGCCCTGAAGTTGCACCGACAGATATTGTCAGTCGTGTAAGTTGCAGGGTTTTAATATTTGACATATTTTAGACAGAACTAGATAGACTAACTAAGATATCCAAATCCAATATCTAAACAATAACAAAACAAGCCCATGAATTTAAACTTCTCTCACAAATCTGCTTTGTTACTCGTAATAGAGACAATTTGGGAAAATGCCTTAAATCTTTATGAAAACATTAAACAGAGAAAACTCACAATGCCAGTAATCTACAGTATAAGTATCAAAAGGATAGCTCTATTTTTATTTTTGTTTATTCACCATTTATTCACAACCATTAGAAATAAAATAAATAATAAGCTTCCCTTATCTTATTCTAATCTAAATCCAGCTGTAGAATCGTTGTCTCCTTTTGAAGTCTTAGACAGGTTCATAACTGTAGATGAGGCTGAGGTATTATCAATCATTATGTCTTCAAAACCGTCAACTTGTCTTCTAGATCCAATCCCAATTAAACTCCTCAAAGAAATTACTCCTGAAATCTCAGATACCATATTGAAAATAATTAACTCGTCTTTAGAAAATGGGTATGTGCCAAAGTCCTTTAAATATGCTGTTATCAAACCACTTTTGAAAAAACCCAATCTCGATCCTGATATTTTAGCAAACTATAGGCCCATATCTAATTTGCCTTTCATTTCTAAAGTCCTTGAAAAAGTCGTGGCTAAGCAGCTTTGCAGCCACCTACAGGACAATAGTTTATTTGAAAAATTTCAGTCAGGATACAGAACTTATCATAGCACAGAGACCGCCTTAGTCAAAGTTACCAACGACCTGTTATTAGCAGCTGACGCCGGATTAGCTTCAATCCTAGTTCTGTTAGACCTTAGTGCCGCCTTTGACACAATCGACCACAATATTCTCCTGCAGAGGTTAGAAACTGACGTAGGCATTAGGGGAACAGCCCTCTCTTGGTTTAAATCTTACTTATCTGATAGGCACCAATTTGTTAATGTAAACCAACAGTCCTCACCGTGTTCCAAAGTGTGCTGTGGGGTGCCACAGGGTTCAGTTCTCGGGCCAATTTTATTTATATTATACATGCTTCCATTAGGTAACATAATCCGAAATCACAATATAAATTTCCACTGCTACGCGGACGACACACAGCTGTACTTATCAATGAAACCAGGTCAGACAGATAAATTAGATACGCTTAGTTCCTGCGTAAAAGCCATTAACACCTGGATGACTGTAAATTACCTCCTCCTTAACCCTGATAAAACCGAGGTTATTATATTAGGTCCTCAAAAACTGAGAGAGTCTCTATCTCAGCAGATCATCTCCCTGGATAATGTTAGCGTATCAACGAGCTCTACAGTAAAAAACCTTGGAGTTCTGTTTGACCAAGACCTCTCTTTTAAAACACATATAAACCAGGCTTGTAAAATTGCGTTCTTTCACCTGCGCAACATTGCTAAAATACGAAATATCCTACCTAAGAGTGATGCAGAAAAACTTATCCATGCCTTTGTTTCATCAAGGCTGGACTACTGTAACTCCCTGCTAGCAGCGTGTCCTAAAAGTTCCCTAAAAGTTTTCAATTAGTTCAAAATGCAGCTGCAAGATTGTTAATGCGTACAAAAAGAAGAGAACACATTACACCTGTGCTAAAGTCTCTCCATTGGCTTCCTGTAGAATTTAGAATCAAATTTAAAATCCTGCTCCTCACATTTAAAGCCATAAAAGGTATGGCTCCGCTTTATCTCCAAGACGCTATCGTTCCATATCAGCCAACCAGAGCACTCCGCTCTCAAAACTCAGGGCTACTAGTGATTCCTCGGGTCTCCAAAATCACTGTAGGTGGAAGAGCCTTTAGCTACCAAGCTCCGGTTTTATGGAATAAACTTCCAGCTCACGTTAAAGAAGCAGACACAGTCCCTACATTTAAGACTAGGCTCAAAACGTACCTCTTTGAATTAGCTTATGATCAGGTCAGTTAGGTAAAGCACTAACCCTCAGCCTGAAGTAAAGCTGCCCTAGGAGAAACACTGCTGTGGGAAGTACGGTACACTGAGCGCTATCCTCTTCTTCTTCTTACTGCAAACTTGTCTTATTATGATACAATACTTATCTTATCTGTAGTCTGTTCATTACTATTCACATGGTGTCTCCTGTCCCACTCCCCCTTGGGAGTGTCTGTCTAGATCGAATGGAGGAACCCGGCTGAACGGAGGAACCCGGCTGAACGGAGGGACCCTGCCCACTGGATTGACAACAGGGACTGGATGGTCTCGATCCTGGCCCTTCTGCTGAGGGGATCCCATCGGCCTGGGTCTCTATAGCCTGTCCGTCCATGGGAGTGGATCTTTCCAGCCTGTGGTTCTCCCCGAGGTTTCTCGTTTCTCCCACCGGGTTTTTGAGTTTTTCCTTGCCGTGCTGGAGAGTCTAAGGACAGGGACACCCGCGCCGCTCGTCGCCACTGCTGACGCTCATTTGGACATTATGTTTGCCTGGATACTTGATTTAAATGTTGTAATCTGTAAAGCACTTTGTGATGCCTTCGGTATGAAAAGCGCTTTATAAATAAAGTTTGATTGATTGATTGATTGATTATTCATCAAAATGCCAAAATAGCACTTATTAAAGTCCAGAGTCCAAACAAGGTCAGAAAGTTTTATCAAACTCATCTCAAAGTTCAAAAACTGCTCCTCCGGAAAATGCTTTGACAACAATTGCATTATCTGCCTGAGGAGTTGCGGACTGAGTTCTGATTCTCCCTTAAAGTTGATGGGTCTATTTACAGGTGGAGGAAAAGCCCGCATTTTAAACAGCTTTACATTATTGGTTTAAAATACTGCTGTTACATAATCTGCCATGCCTTGTCAAATGAGTGGAGTCCAGAGTTGGCCAGCTGTAGCCGCTTTTTTAAAATAGACTTTTTATTGAAATGAAATTCATATGCCGTCTCTGTTAGCTGACTCATCCGCCGCTCTTTTTTTCCACATTGTGCCCAGAGCTGGAGGTTTTATCTTGTCATGCCACCCAAGCAGTAAAATGTGAGCTAGGCTGAAGTTAAAGCTAAAGTTTCCCGTCGACTTTTGAGGTGTTTAAAGTCTTCTCCATCTCGTCTCCAGCTCTCTCATACACTTCACTGCCGATCCATCATGCCTGTCTCCTCCATGGAGAGTAATTGGGGACACTGCTTCACAGCTGATGAAAGTGCAAAAGACCAACCTTTTTATGGTTTTATTACTAGAATAAGTTATTTTTTATGTGATATAGAAAATATAGACCCCTAAATATACTTATGTTATTTTGTTCTTTCATCAGAAACATTGAGAAGTATTTTTGCTTCATTCAGGACATTTTGTGTAATCGTGTTTACTTTGGTCATACAGTATCTTATTGTTGAAGCTTGTCTCCAGTCAGTATTTTCTGGATTATGTTTTGTCACAAATAGAAACCGAAATTGTCCGACCCGCTATTAAAGCCCATAAACCATCACCGGACTCACTCTGTTCTCAAGCTGCATTTATTAAAGCTCCGCCAATTTATTAGCATGTCATTTGGTAAAAAGGAGGGAAGGGAATTATATTTTCAAATGACAAAAAGTCAGACATAGCGCTTCACACAAAGTAAGTCACAGTTTGGGTCTGACTGAAGCGTGGCTGCACAAATCTGCATCTTGCATGTTTAACCTAACCCTAACCAATACAGCTATGGATGATAAAATACAAATACACACAAAAATATTTGAAGTTACACTGTAAAATGTAAAATTTGTTTCAACTCAAAAAACTCAATCCAAGGGCTGCCAAGAAATTTTATGTGTAACCAATAACCATTTTACAATCTAGTCGATTTGAAATTTGAGATTCACCTCTTTCGTTCAATTGTATTCTTAGGTTGACATAACTGTTTCCAGTTGTCTGAAGTGAAAAACTTAGGTTGACACAACTGATTTAATTTGTAACTGACGTTTTTCACTTCAGACAACTGGAAACAGTTATGTCAACCTAAGAATACAATTGAACGAAAGAGGTGAATCTCAAATTTCAAATTGACTAGATTGTAAAATGGTTATTGGTTACACATAACATTTCTTGGCAGCCCTTGGAATGAGTTTTTTGAGTTGAAACAAATTTTACATTTTACAGTGTACAGTGTATACAATATCTGAGGTGCCCCAAATCAGGTTCATAAGCCTCATTGCATGATAGATCTACTTTAATGGCAACATGCTCAATTGATTCATGATAGTGGCAGACAATACCAAAGTGGCATGCATTCTGCTGGCAAAAGTTATTCTAACCTTAAACTCTTCACTTGTTTTTGTAGACGGGGGTGCTCTGAAATCCAATTATCTCCCCATCCTGCGACAGTGTTAGTCGCTACAAACGGCCTCTTGCTGCGCTGCGTGTTTTCGAGTCATTTTCGACTTGTAGGGAGTAAACAAGGAGATAAAAGAACAGGTTTGGTTTCACATAAGGTGGCTCTCTTTATTTAATTGCTGCCTGGTTTTCACACCTTCTAATAAAGCAGGTTGTTTTGACCGCAGTGTTGTTTGTGTGCAGCATGTTTCGGCTGTGACCTCTTCCACTCAGGCCTAAGGTTAATATGTGGACAAGGTGTTCGGCTCGCAATTGTAGCTTTGTAAATTAGGTTTAATTTAATGCAAATTATAACATGGTCTGTGTGAATACTCGATACTGATTGGCTGGAAGGTGTCATAGTCAGGCAACTGTCGAACTTAATTTTCCTTGTCCCTCACTGGAGTTGCCAGAACTTTCTGTAGCTACAGTATCAAGCAAAAACAAATGCGTTATATTGTTCACTTTGTATTTTAGCTCTCCCATGAATTATTAATGGATCTATATTTTGATAGAAAGAAAATCAAATGAATTCCTTAAATACACCCACGCACCTTTTGAGAAAATTGATGCAAGTTGACTGATGTGTGTTTGAGATAGTACTTATTTGTCTTGTAGAAAAAATTCTATACTGGATGAATTGTAAAACATTAACCGGAAACCGTTAAATCACAGTTAAATCACGTTCTATATCACTTCACTGCAGCTGTTCCATAGTAACGATAAACAATAGAGCTGGAACTAGTTTCAGGTAAAACTGATTAAAAAGTGAAATAACTCCTGCCCAGGACTTAAGAAAATAAGCAAACAGGCCCCAATGAACAGTTTCAGTTAGCCGGACCATGGTATTAGCGGGATAATGCACTCCGAGGTTAGCCTGGCTAACCCCAGACTAAAATCACAAATGATATTTAGTCTGGGGACCACCAATTCATTTTCTCGTAGGAGAGGTGTGGTTTACGATTGTCCATATCCGTTTATTGGGCGCTACGAATGTCTCTCATGTGTCTGCACGTAGCCCTAGCCAATCGTATCATGGTATCAGATGACGTATGACGTACCTGCTGTAAACTTTTGAGCTAAACTATTTAGAACACGTTATAAAGCTTGATCGAAAGATGGCATCGCGTCTGCTGCTGTCATGTTGGATCCGTACATATATTTTTTTTATTTTTATCCCTAAACAAACTACAAGCTTCAGTATGTCAAATAGCACGTCATCGTCTTACCGTCCTCCTCGTTCTGTGATTGGTGCCCAAATCCATGGAAAAATGTCGGCCATGGTCCCCAGGCTGTTGTGAAGTTCGAAAAGATTCGAGCGCACACAGCAGTCTGGCGTTAGCCAGGCTACTCCGAGGTGTCCATTATCAGAATAACTGGACTCCGCGGAAGCAACCGTCCGACTGGACGACGCGGAGGCGCGATTCACGCCTCCGCGTCGTCCAGTTATTTCTAATAATGGACACCTCGAAGTGCATTATCCCTTACATAAGGTACATCTGTAGTCAGAGCTTTTGGGGCAGACTGACAAAAACTAAGCGTAAAAGTGTCAAAGCCAATCTGCACATCTCGGAGCACCACCATAGTGTTTCAGTTACTGTGCAGAGCGAAGGTTCATGTACATTAAAATCACACAGCGGAACATTCTTAGTCACATGTTGCAATATCACAAGAGACTAAATTGTCTAATGTTTTTGTAAGCATTTATCACCAATAGACCCATTTCATGTGAGGTCTGCATACTAAATTAGGTGCATGTGTGGCAGGCCCAGTGCAAAACAACTGGAAAACTATATTGTACTTGCAACGCCACGCGATTGACACGTTTTTGTTTCTGTATAAAAACAACACAATGCCATTGTGTTGCATTGTCGATTGCCCAAATAGAAGTACCAACAATCCAGGACTTAAATGTCATAACATACAGGCAGGTGCACACCCTTTCAGGAGAATTAGACGAGGCTTTTTGTTGCGTGCGTCAAACGAGAGACAAATGGTCAGAAGCTTAGATCAAGAATGAACCCGTGCCACGATTCAGATCTGTTGAATTACGCGGTGAGGAAAATACATGTTTTTGCACTTCTGCAGTGACACAGGGTCTCTGACTCCTGACACACAAATAAACCGCAGTAAACTTTATTGGGAGGGACGAGAGAAGCAGTTGATAAAGAGGAACTATGGTCAGGATCTTGCTTAAATCTTAGCAGGGAAACTGTCTGTCGCCAACACACTATTATGCAAAAAATTAGATACATTTTCCCCCTCTCTTGCAACAATCTCTTGAATCACTGACCTTAATGTCAGACCCTGTGATGATTAGTTGTCAGTTAAGTCCAGTTAACGGAAAAACTACTGAAAAAGTGTGTTAACCATTATTACAGTAAGCAGACCACCATTTTCAAGCAATAAGGGAAGGAGAAAGGATCTCTCTGCTGATGAAAAGCATGAAATAGTTAAATGCCTTGGACTAGGGATGAAAACCTTCGGTATTTCATTTCATGAAAGATCAAGCGTAATCATTGTATAATATATATATATGGTATTATAAATAAATATATATATATATATATATATATTATATATATATATATATATATTTATACCATGGTCTGGGTGAATACTCGATTCTGATTGGCTGGAAGGTGTCCATTAAAAAGTGATAATGTACACCAGTTAAAAAAACAGTTAAATCACGTTCTATATCACTCCACTGCAGCTGTTTCCATAGTAACGGTAAACAATTGAGCTGGAACTAGTTTCAGGTAAAACTGATTAAAAGTGAAATAACTCCTGCCCAGGACTTAAAAAAATAAGCAAACAGGCCCCAATGAACAGTTTCAGTTTGCCGACCATGGTATAGCGGGATAATGCACTCCGAGGTGTCCATTATCAGAATAACTGGACTCCGCGGACACCTCGTCGTGCATTATCCTTACATATATGAGCAGAACCCTCAAGTTCCCAGGAGGACCCGAGCTTGGAGGAAAAAGAGAGACCGCCCGCGGAGGGTGAGGAAGATATATATATATATATATATATATATATATATGATACCGGATGTATTGTTTTAAATGTTGTAATCTGTAAAGCACTTTGTGATACCCTTCGGTATGAAAAGCGCTTTATAAATAAAGTTTGATTGATTGATAACATTTTATCAGTGACTCATCCACATACAGTACGGTGCATAACTCCACATTGCAAGTTTCATTATCTCCACTATCAGGACCAACAGGTTATACAACACGTTTTACAAACTTTTAACTGATATGGTGTGAGAACAACAATGTGAAAAATGTACATGTGACAGACACTACTGTACTTCCTGCTCAAACTCCTCTACTGTGTGCTATATCTGCTATTTCAAACCAGCAGATGTCTTGTGTCATTTTATTTATTTCAGAATTAATTTGAAAGGAAAATCGGGTTCAACCCCATAAAAACTAATGCAGTTGAGTATTTCTGTTCAATTTAATGGGGACATGCAAAATTGACTTTTTCTTTAGCCTTTACAGGTGTTATATCTAGTGGTCATGGGACACAGAGGTGGGGATCGCAAGATGATTTTGAGACAATATTTTTTACATTGCGGACAATTTGGAGTATTTTTGATTGAAAACACCATATTTTTGTGAAATTAAGCCAACTATCAAAATACAGTATATAACATCATTAAAACAAGATCAAAAAGTTGTCCACCTTTAATTATTAAAAATCTGATTACATATTCCAGTTCCACATGTTTACTTTGGTTGTTTTTACTGCAGAAGTGCTCAGATTAGTAATTCCTTCCATAACAGGTAAATCCGAGAGTGCCATCCAAAAATGCTAAATAGCAAGAGCAGGAATATAAAAAATATATAAATAATATTAAATATAACATGCGATTTTGTGGCCATGTTGCACCTAATTCACCATTTGAAACTGCAAGTCCTACAGTATTAGGGCCCCAAATGTAATATGTAAACCCAAATCTAATATGTATCACCAGGGACCCTAAGCACCCATCACACAGTCTCTTCAAGGTAACTGCGGAATCTACGGGCCAGTTCCAGTCCATTTAAGAACAGTTTCATACACAAGGCCATCGGGAAGCTGAACTCCCTGCCCTCCCTCCCACCCCTCTTCCCCCACCCCCTGCTCCACAATCAAGGATGAGAGAAATATAATTTCAGATCATTCACATGGTTTGACAAATACAAAATCTTGAATCTTTTAATCGCACAAATGCACAAATGACTCAGGTGCGGATCCCTAAGTTAGCAGTCCTTAGTCATCAAAGTGCCTTATTCATGAACCTTTTTTTTTCTTTAGGGCCTTTAGGGCCAGCCCTACAGTAGGCAGTGTATAAATAAGTATTGGCGAGTGTGTTCCTGTGAGTAATTGCACGTCGTTGCATCTGGCCGTCAGTGCGCTGTGGGTGTGAGGGTGTTTTTACTTGTCAGGGCTCAAGTCCTCTGTGTGTGTGCGTCCTTCCTTTCTTTTTCTTTTTTTCCTCTCGACACAACCCACTGTTTCCAACCCTCCCCTCCGACTTTGAGTTAGTTTGTTCCTGTCATGCCGCAAACCCGGGCTGGCAGGCCCCAAAACAGGCTGCCGTTGCATTAAACATTCATGAACTGCAGTGAGCGCGGTGGCACCAATGCAGAAAGGTCACTCAAGAATGTTGGGGGTATTCGAGTATAACCCTGCCACATGAATAAATACAATCTCCTCAAAGGCGCCACACCTGGTTGGCTTCGCACTGTATATTGAGGCTGTCACCAAATATAGACTAGGGCAGATGATGCGATCCAGTCACTTACAAGATGGAGAGGATTTTCCAGCAAACGCATGAATGGGGATTCCATGTGATGCCTATGAATATCATATTGTCTGTGCTTTGTATAATGCTGAGGATTACAAAAATATATGTTTTTGCTTGTATTGGTTTGTGAACATGGTGTTCAAAAAGATCAAATGTATATGGAATTCAGAAAAGGAAGATATAGGGCCATTTATTTTCATTTAGGTCACTAGGGATCAGTACAACAAAATGAATGTATTAGTTTCTTAAGGGGAGATAATAGGTTGAGGAAATGTTTTTTACAATATAATATCATCTTGCTCAACATGCAGGGTATTTGCTCCAGAAATGGGTTAAAGTGCATGTTTATGCTTTTTGAGTTAATGAGGCTTCTCTCGTCACACTCTGCAAACCTTTTCAACACTTTTGTTTTGTAGTTTCAATGGGAACTTTTTGATTGCAGTGGTTGTGTATGAATTCTCCAAAAGAACTCAAGTGTTCATGGTTATTGTAGTGCTCATTAAAATGCTACATAATCATGCTGCAGTACAAAAGTGTGACACTAAAAATTATGGGGATGTTATTTCAGGACAAAGGTAATGTCAAAGAAAAACACAGGGAATGTGCTAATGATATGTATGCATTCAGCACTAGTGCAAGAAAAGGTTGTTCTAGTAAAGGAAGGAACAAATAGAATTAACATACAGCATGTATATCAATTTCAAACGGCCTCTCTGTAAATACTGTACATATGCATCTCATATTTTATTCTTATGGGGTGTGGTTTAGTTTAATAACTCCTGGGTTATTGTTTATTTGTTTTTTTAATTATATATTTTAAAAGTATCATTGAAAATAAACAAAAGCTACTTAAAGAGTGTTTCCAAACGTTTGACTGACACTGTATACATTTTGGGTTGGTTGTGCATTGACATAATTTGGGCAAACCACTTTAGAAATGTACGGGGCCGAAAGCACCATAAAACAGAGATCACAGCCAACTCTTAAACAAATGAATTGGCACAAGGCTTCCTCTCTCGCTATTTTCCCAATAACGATTAGCAATGTCTTGCACAAATCAACGACTAGTTCATGAAAGCATCACTGACAGTTAGATGCTGATGGGAAGTCACTTCCAATTCTTGACTGCAGGAAACATCTGTTTTTATTGAGGTAGGACTTTGTATCTCAGAGCTAATGTGTAGTATCAAAAAACAACACCGCAAAAATTAAACAACTAAAAAGTATTTATACTAAAGACAGGCCCATTATTTTTTGAGCGGCTCGTTCAAAATCTTGGTGCTATTTTATTTTTTGTTTAGTGTTAGCCGCTTCAAGACAAAAACACTGTGATGAGCACAGAAGTTTCCTCCAGTGAATTCTTTGCTCCTGACGCGACGTTTTTAACATGATGCTAATGACTGCACCAGTAACTCACGGCCATGTCATCTGGAGCTCTTTATTTTTTTAGACAAGACACTGCTACTAACTCATAGGGTAAAGCAGCGTCTCCTGAGGATCCATTCAGAGGTCACGTGGCACTCGCATGCATAGAGCCTATTGAATAGCTATTCGCTCATTCGATTCTATTATTGCACATTTTAATTAATAATTATCATTAAGTGACAGTGGCATTTATCTTTTAGCATTACATAAAGGAGTGCAGAATTATACAACAACTGTATTGTTCATAAACCTGAGACAAGTCTGAGAAAATTGCACTCAAATAATGAAACTGAAGACTGGTCAGTGAGGTCTGCGCGCCTGAGCCCCGCGTGTTGGAGTGAAACCTGAGCGCGTTGGAAGTTTGTTTGGACCCATAACACAATGTCACAGAGGTGAGAGGAGCGCGAGTCTAAGCCTTTAGTCATGGCTGTCATGATCTTGAAATATTCATTTGCGTGACTTGAGACGGTGAGGGTGGTGTGACGAGGATACAACAGGTCGCACCGATCCGACCAAGGGAAAATGTTTAGTCGCGCCAGTGAAATATTTTGGACAGATCAAACTGGACAAACTCTGGAGCCCTGGTTTTGTTTTGGGCCTCCTTTCTTTGTTGAATCTTTTGTCTTCATCCAAAATAGTTTCAAATAGTTTTTGCCATTCTGAACTTTTGAACATTCAAAACATGGCATATGTTTTTAAGAGTGTATTGCTATGGAAACACCCTAAATTTGCATCACTTGAGCCCCAATGTTTTATAATGTGGAAGTGAGCGCTGTGTTGTGCTGCTGTGTCAGCGTTAGCTGTGTCAGCGTTAGCTGTGAACAGGTGAATACTTTTTATCACTGGTTTTGCAAAAAAATGCAGAAAAAGCCGCAGGTAGAGACGGCGACTGAGGAGGAACTCATGGAGCAGCAGAGGGACATGTTCAGGGAAATAATACAACAACAACAAGAGAACTTCAAAGGATTCATTAAAATCATTATGGAATCGACAAACACCCAAATGGATTTACAGCTAAAGGACATTCAAGAGCTAAAAAGAAGCCTGCAGTTCACGCAAGGTGAGGTGGACACTCTGAAAGAAGGAACATTGAAACTCACTGAGCGCACGAATACAATACAAAACGATTTTTATAAAGTATGTGACAATTTGCATATTATCACGGATAAACTGGAGTATCTGGAGGGACAGAGCCGCAGAAACAACCTGGTCTTTGAGGAAGTGTTGGAGTCGCCTGGGGAGGCCTGGGCCAAGGCCGAGGAGAAAGTTAAACAACTACTGAGGGAGAAGCTCCAGCTGCAGCACACGGTGGAGGTGGAGGCCGAGACCCATCATCGCCAAACTACTGCGTTGGAAGGATCGCAAAGCAATTCTTCAGCGCGCTAAACATCTCAAAGGAAGTCAAATCTCTTTACAAACTACAGGCCTGTTTCCCTTTTACCTCAATTCTCAAAGATCTTAGAAAAGGTTTTCAATTCTAGACTTGACAGCTTGAATGGTGTAATTTACTTTTTAGGAATAATCACTCAACCTCACATGCGCTATTATGATATAATTGATATAATTGAAGAAATAACTAATGCTGTAGATAACAAGAAATATGCAATAGGGTTATTTACTGACCTGAGTAAAGCATTTGATACAATAAACTATGATATATTAATTAATAAACTAGAACATTATGGAATTAGGGGGGTAGCTCTACAGTGGGTTACCAGTTACTTAAAAAATAGGAAACAATGTGTGAAAATCGGTGATTATCAGTCGAGTTGTCGACAAATTGTGTGTGGTTTACCTCAAGGTTCCATTCTGGGCCCAAAATTGTTTAATATGTACATTAACGACATTTGTAAAACTTCTCAAATACTTAGATTCATCTTGTTTGCAGACGATACAAATATTTTTGCATCAGTTCAAATATTGGTTTGTAAGTTTGTCTGTGCTAATATAGCTGCTTGAAATGCATCAAATACTCTTTGGATGATGTCTTGTTGATGTTTTGTTCTTTCTGTACCACTGTGAAATGTACTTTATTGGACTGAATTTAAGGGTAGGCGCTCATAAGCTTCTTGCTTCAGCCCACTCCTTTTGAGCAGAATGTATACTGCTCAAATAAACAAATAAACTAAACTAAACTAAACTATTGTGTTATAATATTCCAATTCATACAGCAATACAGATAAAGGAACAAATACGGTAACAAGCAAATAACTTAGTATAAGTGAATAGAGCATTTACCCCAGAACTACAATTTGACGCCCAGACCTTGGCACGGACCTATATCCCCTGTCTTGGATGTCTTGTGTTCAAGAGCCTTTAGTTTTTATATATACTGTATATATATACTGTATATATATATATATATATATATATATATATATAAATCCGTCGGAAAACATGAACAAAATCTCGATTATATTCAGAAAAGATGGTTCATTAAGCGCAAGTGTAAAGGTCAAAACTCAAGTTATATTGCTAATTTAGACTTGGTGCCTTCAATCCCAACTTGTTACTCCCACAGACATGACTCAGCTTTATAATTATGCACAATGGAATAAAGATTATGAACTCCTAAAATGTGAAACCAAAATAGTGCTCCACGAAACTGCATGATTTAATACCCACTTACTTTGCATTATGTCTTCTTAGTATTACCATTATATCTTCAGGACGTTAAACTTGTTCAAAGCCTTGAATCTCGCCGAAACCATTAAAAGTGGGATCCCAGAAGGTCTAATTCAAATGGACAGAGGAGGGCTGTGGGGAGGTCCAGCAAAACAAATCACAGTGCACCTCAATTAACACCAGCCAGGCCCCGGGAGCCCACTCTCAGACTGTAATAAAACTCCCTCTCACTGCACAATGTCCACACACTTACACGATTATACTGTAAATCCAATACTGCAAGCCACACACAAGTAAAGGCCGTATGTGTTTGAGGCGCTGCAATGAGGTCGTTCAACTTATTATCGTAATTAACTTTATTTGTTAATTATAAAATGGGATATTGAGATGGCAGTTGGCGAAGAACCAGAAAGTTGATCATTTGATCCAAGTGCTGGCAAATACTGCTGCTGTGTCCATTGGGCAAGACACTTAATCCACCTTACCGATGTGAATGCGTAGCTAAGATCGTCACATTTCTGTTATTAGCCCCAGATCAGGTGTGGCAATAGTACCTTGACACCTCTGAGTGTGACCAAAGAGAATATAATGAAATACAAATAATAATATAAGAAGGGACAAAGCACAGTAACGGAAATTGATCTAAAAAAAGCTATTTTTCATCTAGCCGTGAAGCAGAAGAAAACAAGGATGAAAAAGGTGACAAATTTTTTTCCAAAAGTGAAAAAAAGCCAGAAAAAAAGGAACAAAAAAGTGATAAAAGTGCAGCAAAAAGTCAACAAAAAATGTGACAGAAATGCAAAAAAAAGAACCCAAAAAACCCCACTAAAGAGCAACAAAAAAGTGGCAACAACGCAAGGAAAAAGATCTGTTTAAATCAGTTTTGTAGGTCTTAGCTTTCAAATGAGGCGTTACACTGGCCAATAGGCTGTAAGCTCCAGTCAAGAAGCTTTTACGTAGATTTTTTGGTAAAGACGAGCTGGAGAAAATGCGCTCGGTTAAGGCGGGTGGTAAGAGGTTAAAACTGAAAGCACCCTAAAAACAGCAAGAACCCAATGGCAACTTCATAAGTAACAGAGAGTATAAAGTATTATACTACTCACTCTGGGAATCTTAAACTAAGGTAATATATAGCATAAGGGCTGTCAGAGAGTATAAAGTATTATACTACTCACTCTGGGAATCTTAAACTAAGGTGATATATAGCATAAGGGCTGTCACATCAAACCGGCAGACTTTTTGGCCCGTTCTCATAGCCTTCCTGTAAACCACACTGACAGGACAGGGTGAAGTGTAATGCGCCTCAAGCGAGATCTGGCCCTGCTATTCTGTTCAGAAGGTGAGATGGACATCGTGTGTGTAAGTCCTATAAAACACAAAAGATATTAATGTGAAGTAAAAGTCTTGGGGCATAAATTAGCCGACATATTTTAGGTTACACTGGCAAAGTCACCAGAAATTCTACACATTTATGAGAAGCTACAGTGTCTGACCCCACCCGTCTCACTTTAATTATGAGATGCTCCATGTGGCTCGGAGGGCAGTGAGCTGATGGACCCACCCCGGGGAGCAGCACCGGTGTCTCCTTCACTGATAAGGAGAGTCCCGTACAGCCATAGAGGGCTCTACTGCACTGCTCCAGGCCAATTACCCACCTGCAGCACACAAGAGCAGCGGCGTGCCACTTCATGCTAATGCAGGGCTCATAATGGCTGTTGTTTTCTCGGTTAGAGGGTTAGGCAAATTAGATTCAAACAGGTTTTAAAAGCCGCTCAATTAAAGCAGCGCAACTCACTTAGTGGAGATTGTTAGGTTCAAGAGATAGAATTGCTAATAGCAGGCACGGCTGAAGGCATTTTGTCATAATAAAAAAACAGTGTGATACAATTGATAATTGAATAATATACTGCAAGTCAACCCTAGGCACTTAAATACAAACATATATAAATTTAGATACGGTACTGTCTGTCACTGAAAGTACAAGAACAATGCTGAGACACTTAAATGGCAAAATGTGTTTTTAAATTGGTCCAGTGCGCCAAAGAAATTAGAAATGTCCCGACTGTATCCACAATGACAGGTCATTGTGGATACAGTGGATACAAGGTGATTTCCTTATGCCACAGCAAAGAAGTTTCTGAAAGCAAAATGAATTGAGGTACAAACAAATAAAATATAGACAGGGTGGATATACATCTGTGTTTTATAATATGGTGGTAATACGATACAGTATAATATAATGTAAAAGGGCTTTACGTCAAAGGGAAGGTGGTTTATATTTCCGATTTCTCTTTTATATCATTACATCCCTGAATCGTCTTAACCCTTTCACATATTCCCACTATTACACCAGTAACACTTTCTCATAGCACCGGTTTGTTCTGTTCACACTTGGCATCACAGTGTTTCAGCCAATTCCCCAAGAGTTCCAAGGTTTTGATCTGTGAAATTGCCTGAACAGATTTCCAGGACCATTGTTGTGGTTGTTAAAAATGTGATAAAAAGGTGAATCTACACTGGAAGAACTTGGAAGCACTGGCATTATTCCAGTAAGAAAGCAGTAAAAGCATTTAGAGCTGGATCAAAAGAGAGATCTTCAAATTCAGGGGTAAATGCTCGTTCTATTGAGCAACCAAGCTTTGTGGAATTAGTAAGAGATATTTGTTTGTTTACTGGCACGATTATAAATCCATGAAGAAATATGAAGACATAAACATTTTAAAAGACCACATATTATAGCAATATATTATATACTAAATTGTTTATGAAGAGCAAAATATGGTTTAATTTATTTGTTTATTTGTTCATTTAGCCTTTCATTCATTGACTTACATGGATTTTCTATTATTATTTATCCTGTTCATCCAAAGTTCTAATGCACATTATAGTAGATGACATTCAATTATAATTTCTTTTCCGTAGTGGTTAGATTCTGCTCCAGCATCCAAGCGCTGTCACCTCTCCTCCCCACTGCAGTGACTAATGTGCTTGACTTGTGCCTCTCTGCAGCCTTTGCCTCCAAACATATTAGTGAAGCTGATGATGAGTGACAGGACTTTTACATCTCGCCCCAATTAGCGAGCCACCCCTGTCCCCTTTAACATTTACTCTTAAAGCGGGGTTGACACATGCCCATCAGTCTTCCGCTCTTCCCCACCCCCTTTCAATAGCCCTCTCTCTCTCCCCCCTGTCCAATCGAGAGTCACAGCCAGCTTGATGTCAAGGTTTGAAAGGCTATTTCATCTAAATGTATATGTGTATGTCGGCTATTTTAAGTGAATTATAGATCAGTGCCTGGTTAACTGACTGAAAGACAGCTTTATCCACCAGGCTGTCAAAAAGCTGAACTCTCCACTGCCCTACCTCTGCTGCCAGTATTGTTACTATTGTTTTTTGTTTTTGTTTTTTTTTGCATCAGGGGTTTGAATATAAAGTCACAAAGCTGTATGTGCTTTACATGCAATAGAATTCACAATGGTAAATGGTCACATAGTGCCTTTCTACCTCTGCTTTTACCCATTCACACACCAGTGTACCCAGACACCAGAGGCAAGGTGGGTTATGTGTCTTGCCCGAGGACAGTGTGCACCTGCGGGATTCGAATCACCGATCCTCCGATCACAAGACGACCTGCTCTACTCTCTGCACCACCGTCTCACAATGAAGCAAATAAATAATAAAGTCATAATAAAGTAAGTCAGTAAGTGCTTTATTTGTTATTGTACAACTGCACAACAAAATTGCGTAGATTAGATGTGAGGGTTAGTAGAACTGAATTAATAATGATATGTTGTGCTTTTGGGTAAGCTATTGTAGCAACCACAAGCTGAAATAAAAGACTAAATATCAAAACAGAAATCTGGTGCTAATAGTCAGTTTATAGCCTTGAGCCGGGCTCTGTTACATACAATACAGACTGGATTTGCTTCACGCACAATGTAACAGAAATCACTAGATGAACATGCAAACTTCCTGTAGAGCCAAGGTGCCGCCGTATTATAATAACAAATTACTTTAAATAAAATTTAAAAAAAAAGGCTGACATTTGAGAAATACTGTGTTAAATGTGACCATTTGCTTTATTGATTCTACTCTCATAGGGTGAAAACGAACCATTAACTTCCCTCTTTGCTTTGGGAGTTTCCCATATCGACCTATTCTTCACTGGACTCTCAGATTAAAGTGGGCCTTGGATGCACTTAAAGGTCCAGAAACCTCAAAGACATTCAGCTCCTATACAGCGCACCGCTGCAAGGGGAGAATGTGATTTGTGATACAACTGCCCGTATTATTGAAGCAAGGACACACGTTTCAGCAATGTAAAGCAATCAAATATTTATAATGTTTTGGAAAGGATGTAAGTGGTCGATGAACTCTTAAAAAAGACAAATCACACTTCTCACAACCTGTTTTTATGGTGATACTGTGGCTCTCGGTCGTCAAGGAAGTGTCCACCCTTGTAAAGATTTTCAAATATCATCGCCTGGACGGGGTTGTTTGAGTTGAGAACGTTCCACCTCTTTATTCGGAGGCTTCAATCAATGATATTTGAACATCTCTATGACACTTTCCTCTTGTGTGTATAATCGCTATTGAGAATTTTCAAAAAGCTCAACTACACAACAGGACATAATGAAGAGCTTGGTATATATTTATATCACAGGGAAATTCTCGACTTTGCCACTTATTGTTGAAGCAGAAAACCCGCAGTGAAATAACACTCGATTTTATAATGTTTACAGTAGTGGAAGGATTGCGCTTTCCCTTATTCTTGAGAACATTATGACTGTGAAACTCAAGGGAGTGGCTCAGTCAAGTAAATATCGTAGCTAAAATCCCAGTCATATATGCTTTCATTCAGGTCTGAGGTGCACTTTGACCGTATAATGACAAAGCATACATTTTAAAACCAGGAATGATTGTCACGCCCTGCCAAGAAAAGTTTTACTCTTCTGAGAGGTGCCTGTTGCTCATACACAGTGCCTTGCGAAAGTACTAATACACCTTGAACTTTTGCACATTTTGTCATGTTTACAACCTTAAACGTAAAGATTTTAATTGTTTAATTAATTAATTAAAGAAGAATGTCGTCGCTCTGAACAGATGTCATTCTATTGCTCAAAATCGCATATAGAGAATTAGACTAGGCGAGCTCCAAATCTGTTGAGAGGGACCCTCCTAATGGGCTCTTATACCTTGTTTTTAACACACTACACAGCATAGGAACATCATCTACCAAATCAGCTAGTTGGGGCAGCTGGGTGGGAGTTTGTTTTATGAGGAGCTACTGCCCTCTTCAATGGACCCGCTCTACACCCTGGCTTTTTAACGCACTACACTATGCAGGGCTTACATATTACATAATTCATTGTCCATCCATCCATCCATTTTCTTCCGCTTTATCCGGGGCTTGGTCGCGGAGGCAGCAGTCTCAGCAGAGATGCCCAGACTTCCCGATCCACAGACACCTCCTCCAGCTGTTCTGGGGGACCCCGAGGCGACACCAGGCCAGCTCAGAGACATAGTCCCACCAGCGTGTCCTGTGCCTTCCACGAGGCCTCCTCCCAATAGGACATGCCTGGAGCACCTCCCGAGGGAGGCGGCCTGGAGGCATCCGGAACAGATGCCCTAGCCACCTCAGCTGGCTCCTTTCGACGTGAAGGAGCAGCGACTCTACACCGAGCTCCTCCCAGGTAATTGAGCTGCTCACCCGATCTCGGAGGGTGCGCCCAGCAACCCTGCGAAGGAAACTCATTTCGGCCGCTTGTATTCGCGCGATCTTGTCCTTTCGGTCATTACCCATAATTCATTGTACATTAAAAAAAAAAAGGTAGCAACCAAGCAAAATTGTACACTAATCAATACCATATTAAGGATGGAAATGATCACTGGGAAGTAGCAAGATCATGGATAATATGTATTTAATGTTCTTTTAATACAAAACTAGTGACTTTCAGGAATGTTGACTGTGTTTGGCATTGATAACCATCTGTAACTAGTAATGGCCTTTTGTCACTTGCTTTGTAGCAGACATCGTACATGAAATGAGAGCGTTGTTGTAGTTGAAAATGTACATAATAATATTCACTGAGTATATTATGTATATTAATGTGTCTTTTTATTATAAAACTAGTGACTTTTGGTAATCCTAACAATGTTAGGCATATGTATATTAATGTGTATGATTTAATTAGGAGTTTGCACATTCTCCCCGTGTCTGCGTAGGTTTCCTCCGGGTACTCCGGTTTCCCCTACCACTAAAAACATGTACAATAGGCCAGGATGAATGAGAGTGTGGTTGAGAGTACTGGTTGTTATGAATTACGTGACGAATTAAACTTTAGGACTCAGAAACATAGCTCAACTTTGAAAAGTTTTAGCCCAACAGTTAATGGTGTACAATTGTGGAATAAACTGGAAATGGAGTTGAAACGAAGTCCAAATATCAACCTGTTCAAATATAAATACAAACAAAAGACTTTTGAAATATACAGAGAACAAGAAATGTGTTGCCACTAGGAGGCGCAGTAGGATCAATTATGTGTGTTTCCTCTATAATCAAGGAAGAGTGTTGCTGCTTGGAACGGTTGTCATTCTATTGCTCAAATTTACAAATTGAGAATTAGGGTAGGCAAGTTATGAATCTGTTGAGAGGGACCCTCCCAACGGGCTCAAAACCTTGTCTTTTAATGCACCACTCAGCATAGGAACATCATCTACAAAATCAGCTGTTAGGGCAGCTGGGTGGGGGTTTGTTGAGGGGGAGTTACTGCCCTCTTCAACTGGCCCATTCTACACCCTGGCTTTTTAATGCACCTCATTATGCAGGGCTTACATCATACTTCACATATAACTCAATTAAACAAATATAATAATAATGATAAATAAACCCAAATTAAATTATATTAAGGATGGTAATGACAACTGGGAAGTAGCAAGATCTCAGAGTATAATATGTATGAATGCACCTTTATAACATAAAAGTAGCACATTCTTTTGTTCTTTATTTTGCTGTTGTTTTTGTCTTATTCTTCATCATTTATTGTTACTTTGCCCTATGTTCCTTTGTTTATGATTTGCTACCTTGTAAATATTAAATGTAATGTTACTATTTTTATTTTGGGGTGGGCGCTTATAAGCCTTTGGCTTCAGCCCACTCCCTTTGAGCAGGTTAACTGCTCAAACAAATAAATAAACTAAACTAAACTAAGAGTGCACATGGGGGACGACGGATGCAAATTAGCCCAAGGATACAATCCGGTGTGGCGTGAGACCCATGTATGTTCATTAACATGCACTGTCCCGACCAAATAAACCAATAAATAAATAAAAAAATAATCAAAAAATAGAAAAGTGAAAAGTGGGGCATGCATGCAAGTATTCATACAGCATAGAGGCCACCTGTGTGTAATCTACTCTCAGTATAATTCCAGCTGTTCTGTGAGGGCCTCAGAGCTATGGTCAGAGTGTATTGGTCACTAAACAACATCATGGAGGCCAAGGAGCACACCAGAGAGGTACTGTAAGGGATAAAGCTGTGGAGAACTTTAAAGCAGTGTTAAGTTATACAAAGATTTCCCAAGATGTGTACATCTCACGGAGCACTGTTCAATCCATCATTCGGAAATGGAAAGAGTATAGCACCACTGCAAACTTACCAAGACACGGGCGTCCACCTAAACTAACAGACCGAACAAGGAGAGCACTGGTAAGAAATGCAACCAAGTGCCCCAAGATAACTCTGGAGGAGCTGCGACGTACTTCCGCTGAGCTGGGGGAATCTGTACATGGGACAACTATAAGTCGTACTCTACACTAATCTGGCCTTCATGGACGAGTGGAAAGAAGAAAGCCATTATTGAAAGGAGGCCATAAGAAATCCCGTTTGAATCCCCTAGAAGTCATATGGAGGACACAGCTACCATGTGGAGGAAGGTGCTTTGGTCAGATGAGACAAAAATTGAACTTTTTGGCCCAAGTGCACCATCCCCAGTGTCAAATATGGTGGGGGGAGCATCATGCTATGGGGCTGCTTTTCCTCAGCGGGGACTAGGAAGATTGGAAGAATAGTTGGGAAGATGGATGGAGCCAAATACAGAGACATTTTGGAGGAAAACCTGCTGGAGTCAGCAAGAGAATTGAGGCTGAGGCGGAGATTCACCTTCCAGCAGGACAATGACCTTAAATGGCCCAGTCAAAGTCCTGACCTAAATCCTATTGAAAATCTGTGGAAAGACCTGAAAACTGCTGTTCACAAACGCTCTCCTTTTAATTTGACAGAGCTTGAGTTGTTTTGTAAAGAGGAATGGGCTAAAATGTCAGTCTCTAGAAAAAAATAGAGACTGACAAAAATAGAAAAATGAAAAGTGGGGGGTGTTATGCACGCCCCACTTTTCACTTTTCTATTTTTTGAAAAATAACAGAATCATGTATCATTTTGCTTTCACTTCACAGTTGTCTGTTACTTGTGTGTGAACTTTCAGTAAAAAATTCAAAATAAAATCTTTACGTTTAGGGTTGTAAACATGACAAAATGTGCAAAAGTTCAAGGTGTATTAGTACTTTCGCAAGGCACTGTAGATATGACACTAGTTCAAATGTTTGTAAGTAGATTCCTGCTAAAGGCAACACAGACTGCTTTTGTGCTTTTGGGCAAAACAATTCTACCATCTAGCCCACAATGAATACATGCGCTGGTGTAGGAGAGGGCCATATGACAAAAATAATGCTATGATTTTTTTTTGTCTTAGTGTCTACTCTGGTGACAGTAAATGAGAGAATCATGTTCTTCTGTAAAGCACCAATAGAGGTACACATATCGATTATTTTTACGATTACTCGATTAATCGCTTGGCTGTGAATGGTGTAGGAAAATTTTATTTTTTCACATTTTTTCATCACATAAAGCTAAAGTGGCACCGCTTGAGGGCATGTTCATGGAGTAAACTTAGACTAAAATGAAAGTAAATGTTTGTTGGAGACTCTTAGCGCCAATTCTGCTTTCTGATTGGATGAGACACAGACAGATATTCATGAAATTTACAATGTACAAAACACTACATACACTAACTATAAAAAATACTACATTTTCATGTCATTTTTGCTCTATTTGAGTCTGTGTGAACCAAAAAAAACGATTAATCGATTACTAAAATAGTTGAAAGAAAACAGGATCGAGGCACTCCGTATTCGTTGAGTAGTTTATTGCATTACGCCAACGCGTTTCGACTCTACTGAGTCTTCATCAGGGCACAACTTCTCTCTCTACTAAAATAGTTGTCGACTATTTCAATAATCGATTAGTCGTCGATTAATCGATATGTTGTTTCAGCCCTAAATATTTCTATTGTAAGAAAATTGTGTTGGTCATGAATGTCACTTAAATAGTCAAATATACATTTACAAGGTTAAATGGTGTTTCAAAAGCTCCTACTTATCGACAGAGTTGTGCTTCTGAAGTCTTACCAAGCACAGATGGAACGTGAGAGCTGAAGTTACCTCGTGCTTAAATTTGAATTTAAAAATTTCAAAAATGTTAACATACTTGGCTAGCTCGATATGGCCATTGCATTTTAACTACCTCAGAAGCACAAGTGTCAGGGATTCAGCATGTGTTGCCTTTCCTAAAGCCGGCATGAAAAGCTGCAGTGCGGTGACAACCAGCTCGGGCTCTGCATGGCTTATAAGGCTTATTAACATTCTTGTCTAGCTGTAGTGGGGAAAGAATAACAAATATTGAATGTGACTCTTAAATACAGTAGCTGTGATATTCCCATTTGGGTGCCTTCTGCGTGCTGTAAATGAGTGGAACAGCAGCCTGCTGTAATGGGGACTGATACCCTCATAATAACTGAGCTCCACTAAACAGGTTGTGAAAAAGGCCCTTCAGCGATCTCTGCTCCTTGCTCCTTTTATTTCATTTTCACTTAGACTAATGGAGATTTGATTGCATGGTGGACCAGTCGCACATCTCTTATGAGCTAATACTGCACAAGGCAATGCTCGGGGCATATAACACTCTGTGTACATCATTATTATTTCACAGCTGTGTACAATACTTCAATTTTGTGTAGGTGTCCCGGGTTCGAGCCCCGGGCCAGATAGGGCCCCGGGCCAGATAGGGCCTCTTTTGTCACACTATATGGAATAGAGCTAAGATAGCATACATACATAACATAACATAGCGCGACTCGACCGCGCTCGCCACGATTTACGTACACGTATCAACTCTACCCTGCACAGTACACTCTTCTATTTACTCCACACACACATTTGTTGTGGGCGGGGCCCCCACAGAGGAGCACGCTGTACAGATCGTTACTGTATAAAAGTTTTGTAAACCACGATGAGAATGAGGACAAATGCTGCCTTCTGGTGGGGGTTATGGAATCATTCAAAGTACCAAGGCTAATAAAACAGAAATGCAACAGCCCTGGCCTCCGCTATGGAAAAGCTTGCCATACCGGGTTGAGCAGGGATTAGGCTGATACTCACCTGCCTGTGGAAAGCCAGCTTCTGTGTAGAGTTTGCATGTACTCCCTATATCTCGGTAAGTTTCCTCTGGGTACCACTAAAAACATGTACAATAGGCCCGGTTGAGTAAGATTATGTTTGAAAATGCGACTGGGGGGCAATTGACGGAAATTAGTCCATGGCTACAATCCCATGTGGTGTGTTTACATGCATAAATCCCATGTGTGTTCATTAACATGCACTGTCCCAATTATATATAAAATTAATCTGTAGAAACAGCAATGTGACTGTTGGCTCCAGGTGTCCAAATGTACTCCAAAGGTTTGCATTGGTGCTCTTGGGAAAGGAATCAAAATGGCAACAAAACAAAAAAAAGTGCAGCAAAACCAGTATTTAAGAAGTACTTAAATTCTTTATTTAGCAGACCAAGCCAACATGTTTCGACCACCAAGTGATCAGGGCTTTGTATGATATGTAGTTTCCATCTAAATAAATTCCTTTGAAGTGCTTCCTTGTGCTGCTCATATTTGTTTGAAGTGCCTGGGATTGTCGCTTTTCTTTTTGCATATAAAACAAATCTGTTGTTTTACATGGAGTCAAGTAGACACAATTGTTTTGTAATTCTGGATAGTTTAGTTCTTGTAACTTTGGTCTAGATCTTGATCTGGATAAACACGTAATCTTAGCATTGTGTCGGTGCACACAGAAACCAGACTACGACATTCTCTGAGATATAGTGTCTTCAACATGTACAACTGTATATTTTGTTGACAGCCGTATTTCTGTGTATATACTGTGTATCAGTATCTCATCCCCCATGCATCCTGAGACAACATTTCCTCCTGGCCTCTACTCAGCTAACACGCATCTATCCCCCCAGGCACGCGTGTCCAATGTGACAACGCCTTCAGCCCAGGCCAGTGTAGGAGGCTAGACCATCCGTTAGCATCAGCCCACATCAGTTCATATATCACCCTCCATAGAAAAGTCTTCGCTCAGAGGGGGCCCTGTTTTCTGCGGCTGTACCTATCTCAATGTCCGACTGTCAACATCAAGGAGATTTAGTGGCGACTCTTGCTGAGGCCTCGTCAGGACAATCCCAGCAGATAGGAAACAGTGATTACAGCGGAGGCGATGCGGGAGGAGGCAGGCGGCTTGATGTCAGGAGGCCAATGGATTCTTGTGTGTGGAGCAAATAGCACCTTCAGTTTTCTGAGCCAGAGAAAACTCAAATGCAGCAAACAAGAAGGTAATTTATAAGTCTAGTTCCACATAATTACAATTAAATAGGAATAATCATATGCTGAGCTAACATTTTGACTGAGCAATGAAACGTTAATATGCTTTAGCAAAACTAATTTCCTTTCTCCTGCCCATGCTAATAACCAGGGATATACATACGATATTCAACTGCTATGTAAAGTATAATTAAAAATTATGACAAAGGAACTGCGTTATAGCACAAGCATCTGCCTTATTAAGAAGTTATGGCCTAAAACGGTGGCAGTTATTTGTATTATCCGCAGGACTTATCAAGAGTCAAGTCATTTAACCAGATCATGCATTTTGGTCAGAAGTGAAACTGTCCATGTAAATTATCAGGCTTAAGAATTTGAGTTTTCGGGCTAAATTCATACAGAAGAATCTGGGTATACATCTCACAGGTCAATGTGGTTTTCCAGTTTTCAGTGGTCAGCAAGGAAAAATGCAAAGATAAATCGGCAATAGGGTCAATTCACCTTTCGTAAAACAAGCTAAATTGGTTAAGATAGTAATGATTGTGATAGAAAGATGATGATAGTTTACATTGTCATTAGCTAAAGGTCACACAGGTGAATAATATACCACAATATAATCACAAAACAGATGAGGTGAACAAAGGTTTGCCCAATCGCTGTACACACATTTGATTTTGTCACAGGTCTCCAGTTATGCACTTCCTCCAGTTCCTAAATCCTCTCCCCTTCATCCGTATTCTCCCCCAGTTCCCTGTTTGCACCAACAACTCTGTCATTCCCCTCCGCTGTCATTCTGCCGCCCGCTCGCACTAACCTTTCAAGCCACAATCTCACTTTCTCCCACTCTCTCTATAAATATCTGTCTCGCAGTCTCAAGTCTTTCCCTGCATGCGCCGATGTCTTCTGAAGAAAACAGGGAATCTTCATCCCCGATGGATCAACGCCCACTCAAGGTTAGAAGAGCTGCCTCTGCACCAGCAAACAGGGGCAAGTTCACTGTTATGCAAAGTCAATGGTAAACATCAGCGGACTGTAGCATGAAACGTCCAATATTGTCCTTTCTTTCAGGTGCTTGTGAAGAGATATTTCATGTTTTATAAGTGAACGTACAGTCCCGATCAAACATTTAAGACCACCTGGAAAATGGTCTTAAACTTTTGATCGGGACTGTATGTATGGAAAGTAGATCGAAGTGATTCAGCCCCAATTTATGCGCAAAATAACTGGGGTCACCCTCTGCTGGTACACTGGTGAGGCAAGTGGTTTGAAATAGGCTTCCCGGATAACAAAATGAAGAGCCCCCCACCTGACATCAGGAGGTGGGAGACAAGCTCTTGAAGAGATGGGCTGAATATGAAGGATTACTCAAACAGGCATGCATGAACCAATAGACAACTTCAGGTATGTTTTTAATGAAGAAAAAGACAAAATAATGGATTGTTTGAGGTTAAGTCATGTCAAAATCTGAGAGCTTAACTGAATTTCATGGTGCTCGAACAGAGACTTTTATTTGCTCCCAGAATAACACAGCAAAACACAATTAATGTTTTATGTCCTACTTATGATATGCACTGTCTGTACTTTTTCTTTTTAAATCCAAGGCTATGCGCAGACAATGGCTCAACCTTGTTTGATGTTTTCCCTCTTGGTGGTCCAAATGGATTCCACGCATGTCTAAACTATACTGTACATAGACAAGCCTTTCGACTCTCCCATGTGGCGGCACTTTATATGCACACGCCGCATCTTTTCCAAATTGAAAATTGAGCATATTCACAGTATAAAACTGTCCTCAAAAGAGAAAGGAGTGTGAAATGTAAATGCAGAGATATCGCCGCAGATACAAAGTTCAATATTCCTCTTTTAATGTTTTTTCCCCTAATGCCGTCTGATGCGGGCATTAAAATGAGGTCAGCCCGGCTTGACGAAGAAATTACATGATTTAATGGCACCCCAGGGGAAGTTTAAATATAGCTCAGCAATAGGACGGGCCTCCAACTGCACAGCATGACACAACTTCCTCCATAAGCACTTAAAACCTGAATGAGGCCTATGTGTGAGCATGTAATACAGTCAGCAAATAGAAACATGTCCATGAAGACCACTTTGTTTTATAATGAAGGTTTTCCATCAAATACACAAGGATTACCGTATTTTGTAAGAGTATGAAATTGAGGTAGCATGTGGCCGGAGACAACATAAACACTGGTACATTTTTATTTAAGTACTAAAAGTAGCTATATCAAAAATAACAGTGAATCGCTTTGGTCTTTATTGTTTGGCCATTCAAGGTTGGCAGATAAACAGGGTTATAGGTGATGCAAAATATTTTGTTATTATCGAAAGCCGGTGCTAGCCTGGCTAACGCCAGACTGCTGTGTGCGCTCAAATCTTTTCAAACTTCACAACAGCCAGGGAACCATGGACGAAATTTTCACGTGGATTTGGGGACCAATCACAGAGCGAGGAGGGACGGCAAGACAATGACGCACTATTCGACATACGGAAGCTTGTAGTTTGTTTAGAGATAAAAAAATTATTATAATAATATTTGCGGATCCAACATGACGCGTACGCCATCTTTCGATCAAGCTTTAGAACGTGTTCTAAATAGTTTAGCTCAAAAGTTTACAGCGGGTATGTCATACGTCATCTGATACGATGATACGATTGGCTATGGCTACGTGCAGACACATATGATAGACATTCGTAGCGCCCAATAAACGGCTATGGACAATCGTAAACCACACCTCTCCTACGAGAAAATGAATTGATGGTCCCCAGACTAAATATCACTTGTGATTTCTTTTTTTTGTAAATATTGTAAATACATTGGACCTGGGTCTGCACATAGAAATCAGCTCTACTTTGTTCCTCCAGAACGCAGTTTAAGTGCTATCGTGACATGACAAATGTCACAGTATCATAATGTATTCAATCAGTTACGGTTTCTAATCAAATCAATACATGATTCAGCATTTCTACATTTTTTCTTTCCAAACACGACCACATCAATTTCTAAATCCACCTTGTGTCCAAGTTTGACATGTCTGTTCCTTTACTGCCAAAAGAGGGAGAGACAATTCTGGGTAGCGTTTATGAGTGAAGCTTTTAAGAGTAACCTGTCATTAATTAAAATCTATCCTGCAATAATGTGAAATATGTGTTGGCACGCCTCCTGTACATCAGCAAAGCCCATTGTACATGTAGAATGGAAATGCGTTCCCCCCGGGCTCTGCAGGCAGCCCACTCCTATATGCTCCGCTTCTCCATTCATCTGCATTCAAGGTAGAGGCGTCTTTCAAGCGCACTTCAAACAATTTCCGCATCTTAAAAAAGGAACTATCTTGAAGAAAAATTAAAGGTAAAAAAGAAATGAGATCAACGGAAATCAAAGTGGGAATATTCATGCTGTTCAATGTGTAGGATCAGAAGCCAAAAAATTAGGAGGAGGAATAACTTATTTGGAGGGGTTACTTGACATATCTCACATGTTTAATTTAATTGCATTGGCTATTTTCCCTTTTCAGATCCCTCTAAATGCACACCTTTATAAGCTTAAAGGTCCTATATCATGCAAAATCGACTTTTTTGAGTTTTAGCCATGTTGTTATGCTATTTCCTTATCAAAACACCCCAGAGCGGTTTTTGGCTTCATTCACGCAGTTCTAAGTAATCCTCTGAATCCTGCTCTCTGAGCAGCTGCTCCACCCTCTCCTGTAACGACTGAGCTGTTCAGTTGTGTCGTCACAGCGACGGAAGTGCTCTACGTTGTAATGTAATGCCTTACGCCTGATTTGTATTTATAAACTTTTTTTTTTTTTTTTTTTTTTGAAAAAAAAAAAAAAAAAAAAAAAAGCAACTCTCCGACGCGTCTGTGCTGTCCCACGACGCTAATCAAGCGCACCCACGGCTGGAGGAGCCATGGATCTGAGCATAAGTGTTGTTTTTGAAGACTGAGCTCTTTCTAACCTACTCTGGACACCGCCTGCTCTTTTTCTTACCGATAATGTCACGGATGCGTGTTTGGCTACGAGAGGAACAGGACTTTTCAACCTTCCTAAAGAAGAGTGCACTCGCCAGAAGTTGGAATTTCTTTCCGGGATTAAGCTAGCTACTATATCACCAACCTGATGGATGCTTGGTGAACCTTGCCAGAATCAAAGTGGATTAACTTTATAACCAACACGAGGGCCATAACGTAAACACCCGACGATGGGGAGGCCATGCTGAGCGGTGAGTCAATCAAACGCGTGTTAGCGTGTGTGTTAGCCATTTATGAAACTGTGTTGCACGTGTCAACTCCTTATAACTGCATTATGTGAAGTAACTTCACTTTTGCAGCATATTTATATTTATAATACTGAATGTGGAATGAGCGGAGAGAGGGGCGGAGTTAACTGAATCGAAGCGTCTTGTCTTCGGTAGGGAAATACCCCCAAAAATACTTATATTTCTCTCAAAATGAGTATCCATAGTGATAGAGGTACAATATATCATATATGCCTATACTTACTTTGGAATGGCTAAAATAGCATGATACAGATCCTTTAAAGGAATAGCCACCGTTATTGCATACTGAGATATGTTCTTACCTGAGCTTAGAAGAGTTGATGCGTACCTGTCTGGTCTTTACGCGTGCGCTCAGTCACGCAAAAAGACCAAAGATGTTGTTAGCATTTTGCCTCTCCTCTATGGGGCCAAACGGGGTGAAGTTAGAAGCAACAGTAAAGTGAAAATGTTACTGCGCGGACGTCGAAGTGCTCCTTAGGTGTTATTACGCCTTACAATATAGTACCCCTTTTTATCCGCTTAGAAAATCGACATGTTTAATTTTGTGTGACTATACTTGGATCGTGTAACTGCTCACGTAAGCGTATTTAAATAGGGAAAACGTGGAAGAGCTTGGTCGCTTCTAACTTCACCCCGGTTGGCTCCATAGAGGAGAGGAGAAGAGGCTAAATGCTTACAACATCTTTGGTCTTTTTGCATGACTGAGCACACGCACAAAGACCAGACAGGTACGCATCAACTCGTCTACGCTCAGGTTGTCAAGATCCTGCTGTTTCCTCTATTCCCCCTCCCCTCTCCTATGTTTTGTGTGTGCCAACTCTCCTGGGTGGAGCTTTTTCCCCACACCTGCTGCCATCACGCAACTGAGGTCCATCTACAATCAGTCCAGTCCTTCATTACCCGGGTTCAGCAGCCATTCTTCGCCAGTTCGTCAGTAAAGCTACAGCGGTACCTGGCTCTTGGCTCTAGACTGAAATCTGATCTATGTTACCTGTCTTTTTGTATCCTGTTTCCAGCATTTACCCGGATCACTTACCTGCTGCACGCCATCCACCATTCCTCCTGGACCCAAGGCTCAGTTTCATCCTGCTCCACCAGCTCACACCAGCACCACCCCTACCAGCTCCATTGGCCCCCCAGCTCGATACCTACCTGCTCCACTGGCCCCCCAGCTCGATACCTACCTGCTCCACTGGCCCCCCAACCCGATACCCTTTCTCTAAAATAAATGTGGTAAACCTTGCTTTGTGTGCCGAGTACTGCTTTTGGGTTCAGATGTCTGTTCCGTAACACAGGTAAGAACATATCTCAATATGGAAAAATGGTGGCCTATTCCTTTCAAAAGAAAATATGTAGTAGAAATGTTGATGTTAGGAATTTCTCAGATGGAAGAGATGTTGTCAAAAGGTCATTTCTGAAGAAAATTACATTTGGAACAAGATTTTATAAACATTTTGTACCATTGGCAAAAACATTGACGAAGGCCAAAGGTGGCAGAATGGGGCACTTTTAGATTGACATAACTAATGGGTGGTAGCAGATGAGGGTTACATCTCATCTAGTCCCACTGGCTGAAAGCAATCCAGTGGTGCATAAACAAACCGGGGAAGCACCCAGCCTCTGACAGGCCTTTACAGATCTCCTATAGGCTACTGTTCTTCAGCCAGACGTGAGCTGTGGATAACTTTCATTTATCAAGAATGTCGCACACCGGCCACCATTCAATCATTTCCCCCGAAACAGCAGAGAAATCTCAAAGCAGGATATAGGTCTGTCTTTCTCAATCCATTTCTTCGACTCTGAATACTATTCCTCAGCCTTCTCCAGCTCTCCTTTCATGTAAGTGGCAGCCCGTGTCCCACCTCACTCCCTCGGATAAGCATCTTGAGTTATAAGGAAACACCAGGCTTCATCAGTTAAAATGTAACACGTAGGAGACAGTTCGGGGAGTGATGCTGGATGACACGTGCCATCCCACAAGGCCAGGCTGCGTCGGCAACCAAAATATCATGCAACACAATGAAGGCATCGAGGCAATTTATACACAAAGACTAAGAACAGGAGACGCGTGTCAAAAAAGACAGCTCTGTTTGCCAAAGCGGCGAACAGGGAGAGGCGTAAAATGAAATAAAGTTTGTCAAAAAGGTGGACGAATCAATTCCAGACCTTCAGAGTTACATATTCTGTGTGCATATGACAACCACGTAAAATATGTTTTGTTATACTGCTGAGCTAAGGCAAACCCATGTTCAAGTCCTTACAATAAACAATGTAGTGGGACCAGGGCATGTTCTGTTATTCCAGTGTTTCCCAATCTAAGGAAAAAGTGTCTAGACAAGCTCCTGCATTCCTATCTCTGATATCCTCATACTATTATCACCTCGGCTGTCTGCTCTGCTTATGCATGCCTGTCTCCTGACCAAAGGCAATATGTAACTAGATATAGCTAGCTCAATTAATTTGAAGAAATGGACTTGAATGAGTGAATGTTTGAGATGTTTTAATTTCTGGAGCAATTGTGGGCATATGACAACCCGTAAAAGATGTTTTGTTATACTGCTGAGCTAAGGCAAACCCATGTTCAGTGTGGGTTGAAATAAATAGGAGTAGTAGAAGCAATAAAGTAATAGCAGTAAAATCAATAGTAGCTGCAGAATTATGAGTAATAGTAATAATAGCCTCCCCGGTAAGGTCTACTCCAGGGTGCTGGAGAGGAGGATCCGGCAGATAGTCGAACCTCGGATTCAGGAGGAACAATGCGGTTTTCGTCCCGGTCGTGGCACACTGGACCAGCTCTATACCCTTCATCGGGTGCTCGAGGGTTCGTGGGAGTTCGCCCAACCAGTCCACATGTGCTTTGTGGATCTGGAGAAAGCGTTCGACCATGTCCCTCGTGGTGCCCTGTGGGGGTGCTCCGGGAGTATGGGGTCCGGGCCCTCTGCTAAGGGCTGTCCGTTCCCTGTATGACCGTAGCAGGAGCTTGGTTCGCATTGCCGGCAGTAAGTCAGACTTGTTTCCGGTGCGTGTTGGTCTCCGCCAGAGCTGCCCTATGTCACCGGTTCTGTTCATTACCTTTATGGACAGAATTTCTAGGCGCAGCCAGGGGCCGGAGAGTGTCCGGTTTGGGAACCTCAGGATCTCATCTCTACTGTTTGCAGACGATGTTGTTCTGTTGGCTTCATCAAATCAGGACCTTCAGCGCACACTGGGGTGGTTTGCAGCCGAGTGTGAAGCGGCCGGGATGAGGATCAGCACCTCCAAATCTGAGGCCATGGTTCTCCACCGGAAAAAGGTGGTTTCCCCGCTTAAGGTCGGTGGGGAGTCCTTACCTCAAGTGGAGGAGTTCAAGTATCTAGGGGTCTTGTTCACGAGTGAGGGACGGATGGAGCGTGAGACCGATAGACGGATCGGTGTAGCGTCAGTAGTGATGCGGTCGCTGTATCGGACTGTTGTGGTGAAGAGGGAGCTGAGTCAGGGGGCAAAGCTCTCGATTTACCGATCGATCTACGTTCCCACCCTCACCTATGGTCATGAGATCTGGGTAATGACCGAAAGGACAAGATCGCGGATACAAGCGGCCGAAATGAGTTTCCTTCGCAGGGTAGCTGGGCGCACCCTCCGAGATCGGGTGAGGAGCTCAGTTACCCGGAAGGAGCTCGGGGTAGAGTCGCTGCTCCTTCACGTCGAAAGGAGCCAGCTGAGGTGGCTAGGGCATCTGTTCCGGATGCCTCCTGGTCGCCTCCCTCGGGAGGTGCTCCAGGCATGTCCTATTGGGAGGAGGCCTCGTGGCCTGGTGTCACCTCGGGGTCCCCCCAGAACAGCTGGAGGAGGTGTGCGTGGATCGGGAAGTCTGGGCATCTCTGCTGAGACTGCTGCCTCCGCGACCCGGTCCCGGATAAAGCGGAAGAAAATGGATGGATGGATGGAAGTAATAATAGCAGTACTTGTAGAAAGCACGTGTACCTGCCTATCAAGTTCACTATAATTTGCTCCTTTGTCAGCCATGAGTAATGAGGTGTACACTCTCATATTTATTAAAGAACCCTATTGTGAGTATAGTTTTATTAGTGTGATAATTACCTTAATTCAAAGCAACATTAAAATGGGCTACTTACTGTACATGTGGTCAGTATGTTTTGTTTTGCTATGCACTTCCAGAAAGACTGCACCGCAACACCACTTGAGTAGGTGTTGACCTTTCACAGAGAAAGAAAATCTTTGTCTTTCTCCTGGAGGGGAACATTTAAAAAATGCAGCACGGAGGCACTATTGTCCACTGTTTAACTACTACAACTTTACAAGGGAGGCTTGATTTGACCGCAGTCAATTTTATGACACTTTTGTAAATCATCTGCTACAAAGGCTAACAAGAAGAGTCAAGGTAGCACACACACTCTTGCTAGAAAAACAGGTTAGGTTCACTGTTCACAATGCAACAGTAGCTGCAGGGAATGTAAACAGTATCATTAGCATGAGCGTATGGCAGTACTGGAGCACAGCAGGTTATACACCTACTCACCTTTGTATGTAGCCTGTTGTTATTTAAAGATGGGATTTCCATACGATGTTTGTGAAATTTCTGATGGTCATCTTCCCAGCTGAATCTGGGGAGGAAAGACATATTACTAGCCTAATTTACACATCATCAAGACTCATGGGACTAGTAAAAGAAACCTTTTCCACAGACATCTACTTTTACTGAAGCAAAAGTAGATGTAAGGATATTACAGATATTACAAATGTAAGGATATTACAGGCCCTATACTTTTGTTTGCTTTGTAAACAATGAGACGGGGCATGAGTAAAATTGAAACCAGTTGTTCTGTCCAAACTCAACTTTTCTAACTCACAATTCTTTACAGGGAGGAGTTTATAAGCAGCGTTGGGGGTAACATATTACAAAATTAACAAGTTACAAAAATATATTACTTTTTTCAGTAACTAAGGAATATAACATATTACTAAAACAAAATACGGTAATATATTAGTCATTACAATTTAAGTGACTCGAGTTACAAGTGCATTTAAATGGTTTGTATTTGTATTTAATCCCCCAAATAAAATCCAACATCAAATCAAGTAGGACACAAAAACAGAGAGAATGGGGGAGGAAGGAGAGACTTTGACTGCACTTTTGTGGCATTATGACTATTTTCAGTTTATATTTACAGTAGTCAAAAGTAACTCAAAGTGTAACTCAGCTACATTTCTAAAACAGTGATATGTAATAGCTACAAACACATAACATTTTGAAAACTATAACTACTCATATAGAATATATTACAATAACAGTAACTTGCCCAGAACTGTGTACAGTATAAGCACATAGCTATAACTGTCACCCATGGAAGTATCATTTGCAGGCAGTCAAGGTAACACCAAAAAATACAGCCTGTCAGTTCACGATCAATAAAAATACTAAAAACACACAAATGTCTTAAAATATTCAAGAACAAATCTGATTTTATTCCACTACTGGGAGGAAAAGAAAAAAAGAAAAAGAAAAACGAATGGGTACAGGGGCTTTAATACCAGTACTTTGAGTTACAGTGAAAAAGTGAAAACCGTTTCCTATTTAATTTATAAAATGCTAATGTTTTATGGAAGTGTGTTTGGGGAAGCACCTGATGCGGGTGATACTGAGCGCACCCTCACGCACGCTGCCGAAGTAGGAAGTCAAGTCACTGCAACTTCAGTAAAGAACAGCGATAACACACGGGCGCGCTGACAGACAACAGAGCACACACCGGTGTAACCCCGTTGGATTATGGCCATGACTGCCGCAAACGGAATCCTCAAGCAGCACTCCAAGCAGAAAAACTCCAGAAGCGAAGACGTCAAAGTGAATGGATATCACAAGAAGACACAGGTGGTAAGTCAGAGATATGAGACAGCAGCTGGGTGTGACGGGACGATGCACGCAGCAGTGTTTTTGTTTGTCGCGCCAGATTAGCTACCGGTATTTTCACAATTTATCACAAAATGCTAGGTTTTCAGCGGGTGAATCCGTGAATGCAAAACTGGGTGTTGTCAATGTAAACCTGTTGAACTTACCAAGTAACAATTGGAAGCTACTCATTATAACAACGGATCAATAGTGGTGTAAGCAAACACATTTGGTTGTGACGCCTGCTAGCTAGTCATGTAACGTTAGCTTCATGTAAGACAAACCAAATGCTAATAATTAGCTGTGGGCTTGTATTTCAGCTTTGACAGGTTTGTCATAGCTTAAATAGTTTTAGTGTTGTTTGCAACAGGTGTTTTTTTTTTTTTTTTTTTTTTTTCCAGTTATAGATGCAAAAGTTAAATACGTAGATGTTGTGATAATAAAACTTGATAAACAGGCCAAACCTCTGCTCACACTACCCATTCAAGCAATAAAACTGGGGCTTTGTTATATGATGAGGCAATACCATAAACGTGAGCACAGGTCAGGACGTAAAGCCTTTGCTCTCAAGTTCAGGGAGTGTCTTTACGGATGTGCGGAAGGATCAAAGGTTCCCATAGAAACTACACACAGCTAGCATCTCAGCTGTTATGCAAAAGCTGAGGTGGAAGAAGTTCTGGTATGGGAAATATTAACTTGTAGTGTCAAGTTAATATTTCCCATACCAGAACTTCTTCTTCTTGTAAATCCTCTTTACGTCAGTGGCAAATGCAGTAAATGGCTTGGTCACGAAAAGGACAAAGTATTCATGAAAAAGTGAAAGGAGCACATTTTGATTTATAATTTATTTTTGTTCTTCGGTAAAGGTTCAGTCGTAAAGTCAAGTTTTTACCAACTGCGTCTTTTGAGTAAAATTAAGCCGTATTTACCACATTCAGATCTGGAGCGTGTGATTCATGCCTTTATAACATGCCGCTTGGATTATTGTAACTCGTTGTATTGTGGGCTAGACCAAAGCTCGATCCATCGCCTGCAGTTGGTACAGAACGCTGCAGCGCGTCTGCTCACTGGAACCAAAAAGTTTGAACATATAACCCCTGTGTTGGCCTCTTTACATTGGCTGCCTGTAAAACACAGAATTCAGTTTAAAATGTTGTTGTTGGTGTTTAAGTGTTTGAATGGGATGGCTCCTCCGTACCTTTCTGAGCTTCTGACTGTTCATACGCCGAACAGAACATTGAGGTCAGCTAACAAATTTCTGTTAGATGTACCAAGGTCACGAATGTCGACCAGAGGAGACCGGGCTTTTGCCGTGGCGGCTCCGACGCTTTGGAATGGTCTTCCCTTAAATATTAGGGCAGCACAGTCTTTAGACATTTTTAAGTCTATGTTGAAGACCCACTTGTTTGCGAAGTCTTTTAACCAAAACTGAGCAGGACTTTTTGCTGGCATTTGTTTGTGTTGTATTTTGTTTTTCTGCATCTTTATTTTTAATTTTTAAATGGTGTATTTTATATATATGTATTTCTGTGTACAGCACTTTGGGCAGCAATGTTGTTTTAAATGTGCTTTATAAATAACCTTGACCTTGACCTTAAAGCACCCACAAAAATGTATTATCAATTATGAGCAGCCAGTTGTTTGAACAGTTTAAATTTAACTCTCTTTCATTGATTGCAAACAAAAATCAGGTACAGGGCCTTTAAAGGAATAGGCAACTCTTTTTCCATACTGAGATATATTCTTACCTGAGCGTAGACGAGTTGATGCGTACCTGTCTGGTCTTTACGCGTGCGCTCAGTCACGCAAAAAGACCAAAGATGTGTTTACCCTCTCCTCCTCTCCTCTATGGGGTCAAGCGGGGGAAGTTAGACGCGACCAAGCTCTTCCACGTTTTCCCTATTTAAATAAGCGTACGTGAGTAGTTACACGATCCAAGTATAGTTACACAAAATTAAACATGTCGATTTTCTAAGCGGATAAACAGGAGTACTATATTGTAAGCCGTAATAACACCTTAGGAGCACTTTGACAAATTCTATTGGAGTGAAGATATTACTGTACGGACTTCGAAGTGCTCCTAAGGTGTTATTACGCCTTACAATATAGTACTCCTGTTTATCCGCTTAGGAAATCGGCATGTTTAATTTTGTGTAACTATACTTGGATCGTGTAACTTTTCACGTAACCGTATTTAAATAGGGAAAACGTGGAAGAGCTTGGTCGCTTCTAACTTCACTCCGCTTGACACCATAGAGGAGAGGAGGAGAGGCTAAATGTTAACAACATCTTTGGTCTTTTTGAGCGCACGCATAAAGACCAGACAGGTACGCATCAATTCTTCAAAGCTCAGGTAAGAACATATCTCAGTATGGGAAAACGGTGGCCTATTCCTTTAATATATAACAAAGGAGCTCACAAATCATTATACAGTATACTGATCATATTGCTGCTGCTGTTATCTGGTTGGTCATTTGTAACAATTATACAGTTACTGGTTAAAATGATTGTCTCCAATATGTCTGTACTGTAGCATGCAACACATTCAGGAAACATTGTGAAACATTTAGCATTTTGATATGTATTTATATTCTGCTAATTACTTGCCTTTCCTCTTGAATTTGTTTGCTTCTATCCAATTAATGGCTGTGTTTTCTCCCCTCTAATGTGCAATATAAGACAGCTGACTAGGGCTTTTGTTGTTACAGAAGAATGGCCCAGGGACTGGCGTCGCCAACAGCCTGCCCCGGCACGAGCCATTTGAACAGGCGCCCATGTACGTGGCCGTCATGACATACCTCGGCTATGGGTTGGTTACCCTTTTCGGCTACTTCAGAGATTTCCTCCGGGCTGTGGGCTTAGAGAAGTGCCATGTTGCGCAGGAGCGATCCGAGCAGAAGGTAAGGAGTACAAAATTGGACACACACTACTTGCTTATTGTCGGCACTTGCACTTTTGACATTTTAAGCTGAAGCGGAAGCATGCCCCTGGGTGTCAACACATTTAGTTTTTTTCCCCTCTAATTATTTTCTTTTTATATAGCTCTTATTCTCCATCTTTACCTCCCTCCTTCTCGTTCCTCCGCACTTTTGAGTTGCCACGGGTGAGACAGGACGCCCCAGAGTATTTGTGAGATGTGCTCAAAACCCTAATTAAATCTCTGCGGACCCAGATAATTTTTTTTTTTTTTAGCAGTGCTTCGGATTGCAGATAAGAGCGAAACACTGCCACAGAACTCTTTATGCCGCCATTAGCTCGAGTTAAATGCTAAATTGCCTTACAGATAAGTTCATAGTTGCTACGGCGAAGAGAGAGTGGGGAAGTGTTGTGTCACTTGTTAGATAAGTGGAGCGTACAGTGCCAAAATGGATGCAGACAGGAAAAAATGATCTTGTTGCAACCGGTTTACATTGTTTTGCTATTACTGGGTTAGTTTGTTGTGCATTTGGAGATAGCAAAAAAAAAAGACTACATGCCCTTCAAAACATTACTGTGAGTTTATTGTTGGAAAATAATCTAATTTTCTGGTTGTTCACAGGATTTCGTGCCTCTGTATCAAGACTTTGAAAACTTCTACAATCGCAACTTGTACATGAGGGTACGTGATAACTGGAACCGGCCAATATGCAGCCTGCCGGGACCGGTGTTTGACCTCATGGAGAGAATTTCTGACGACTACAACTGGACATTCCGGTATTGTATTTAAATATTTTTTAACACGTAATTGCTGTAAATAAAGCTACACGGCCCCATGGTGGCTGGTTGTGTTTTCTGTGTGGCATGCAAACGCTTTTATCTGGGTGCGGCGGTTTCACCCAGCAACGCTTAACATGCAAAGTAGAGTAATTCTCCAGCTTGGTTGATTCTGACCATGAACCAAGCTCAAGATCTAGAGATGGGTCCCCGGCCACTGCACTGGGGCCCCAGTCAGGTGGGAAATATATAAAGTAGACTTAACCGTAACCCTTAACCAAATTGAAGCAAAACATTCTAAGAAAGTTGTAGGGGGTGTACCAGGAAAGTGGAGAAATAGGACACTCTGGTTGAATGTGGTGAACTGCGGTGAATCACTAAAAGGATGAAGTTGGGTTTTTTCATGGGTTTACACAAGCTGTGAGAAAAAGTAGGTCAGATTTTTGAAAAAAAGGATCTAGCTACCTTCAAAATTATCTTTTAAAAATTCAGTTTCAAACACGAGTGACCTGGCACGCATCTGGCACGTAGTACATTCCGTCTCAGCGTGTTTGTTGTTATTTCCTAAATCTCATGTGCTTTACTCAAATATGAGTAAATTGTCTCTAAACATTTTATTTTGCACTCCATATGTCACCCAGGGTAATAAAAATAGCAGTGCATGAAATGAACCAATGTCACATTTCCTGAGAACGAACTCCACAAATGAAGTACCGGATTTATAACAAGCAATTACAGTTAATTGAATGTTGATTACTTTTCATTTTGTATAATTTACTGCTCTTGGTTGCGCACATTTTAATTGACTCTCGCCTGTTTACGTCTGTGCAGGTTTACCGGGAGGACCATACCCAATGTGATCAATGTGGGCTCATACAACTACCTCGGTTTCGCAGAGAATAATGTTGATTTCCTGAAGACTGTGGCAGAGAAGACGCAGGAGTATGGCGTGGGAGTGTGCAGCACAAGACAGGAAATAGGTACTGTTGTGGTCAGTGTTCAATTTGGAACAGTCTACCGCAGTCATTTTGAAACTACACTATTAAATGGCCTTTATAAAATGCCAGCTTCAAAATGACCCCGGAGATCAGTACAAAACAAGCACTCATGGGAAAAAAAACAAGGTGTATTCATTTAGGGTGTATTCAGACCTGCACTGTTTGGTCCACTTTAAACGGACCAGGGTTCGTTTCGAACGCTGGTCCGGACTTTTTATGCAGGTCTGAATAGAACAAACGAATCCTGGTGCGGATCAAAGAACCGGACCGAGACCCACTTTTCAGGTGGTCTCGGGTTGCTTCCAAACGGACTCTGGTGCGGTTCGCTTCAGGTGTGAATATAACCACTGTTGATCCGAAACAACTCCAGGATACATGCGCCTTTTGGGCTTAACAAGCCACCGTAGCAAGGCACCGTGGGAAAAAGTAGCCCTCCGCGCCCGCTAACGCTAATACTGGATGGATGCTACAAACAATGAGCTGTGGACAGACCTGGGGCAACGAGGAGACGCTCTGCCTCCTGGATATTTGGGCAGATGCGAACTTAACCCAACTGCTAGAAAAGACACAAAATGCGTTCGTTTAGCGAGAAAATGAAGGAGAGGGGCTTCGAGCGGTCTCCTGAACAGCCGCGCGTCAAAATGGAAAAAACTTCGCCAAGCTTAAATGGAAGTACGAGACGCACGGGGCGTCTCGTACTTCCGAGACGCCCCCATGCGGGGCGGCACGGTAGTACAGCGTTAGCGCTCGTGCTTCACAGCTAGAAGGTCCGGGTTCGATTCCCACCAAGGCCTGGGCCTTCTGTGTGGATTTGCATGTTCTCCCGTGTCTGCGTAGGTTCCTCCGGTACTCCGGTTCCCCTACCACTAAAACATGTACATAGGCCAGGATGAATGAGAGTGTGTTTGAGAGTGCGCATGGGGACGACGGATGGAAATTAGCCAAGGCTACAATCCGGTGTGGCGTGTTTACATGCATGAGACCCATGGATGTCATTAACATGCACTGTCCCGACCAATAAATAAAAAATAAAATAAAATAAAGAAGAGTGGAGGAACAAGACCAACAGTTTGTCCCGTGGACATAATAGAAACAAACAGCTCGGCAGACGACCATTCACCCGCACAAAACACCTCTTTCTCCAGCTACTCCGGTGAAGCTGAGGTTAATGGTAAGTGGTTTAGTCTCTTACGTTTCTTTTATTATCATAGTAAGCGTCAAATATTCATTTTATTTCATTTGTTGTGGTTATTGCTGTCCAATGGGAGCATCGATCGTCACACACGTGTATGTGTTTACAAAATATAGTTCACTTGCAAAAGTACAGTCTGAATGCGAACCGCACCAAACGGAAAAAAAAAGTCCACTTTTGATCCGGACCAAACAAGCGGACCAAAGGACTTTTCTGGTCTGAATACACCCTTACACAGAACACATTTACGGTACATGCTGAAGGGCTTTGGTTTGCATTCCTGCCCCATAACAAACAAATTCAGGGTTCGAGTTTGTCTGCGAGGAATTTCTACAAATTCCCAAATAAAACCAAAACTTTTTGACACAATTATACTTAAGATTATGCCAAAAACTTTATTTTAGTTTTTCTAGAATGTGATACATACGAAGAGGTAAAATTTCTTTAATGGCAACGTGCAACCATACTGTACCGTATGGGCCATGAGCAAGTCAAGTTCTATGGAATTGTCTCTTTTTCCCTAATTTTCTAGAACATACTACTTACCACAGACCTTCTTATAAAATTGGGGGTGAAATGTAAAATCTGTTGCATGCTCTTAAAATGTACAGGACATTAAAGTGTCTCTATCAGATATCAGCTCTAGGTCTAAATAAGGTGTACACTAAATTCACACTTGGTCTTGAACTGGAAAACACTCTATAGTAGGCTCATCATTTGAGTCCCCAAGGGCTTTTGGATTAATAAGGGCCGCGATGTCCCTGACTTTGGGAATGGCTGATCTAGAGCATCCAAACAATACCTTATAAAAAACTCTTAATTACTTTAGGCAAATATCAAATACAACAGAAAACAAGCCAGCCATCACTGTTCTGCTTACTGTCAAGCAAGCACACAGCCGTGTTTATGACCATAACAAGCCGGAGTACTGAACATTATGCACAGAGCGCCGTTTGAGAACCATAGGTTTACAGTCCCCTTACTGCTAGTCTTGGTGTGTCAGAAGTGTCATGTGCAAGGCGCCCTCTTTAGTTGCTGAACTTGTAGTTAAAATTGCCAATACGCACGTGTCAGTTTTAAAACCCTTCACCCTTCACAGTCTTTGATTTAATTTCTAAAGTGTAATAGCTTCAAAATCAAACTGGATGTGAAACCCCATCTTCCGTTTATCTGAATTAGGTATTACGCTCCTCAAATGTTTAATTATCTTTCCGTTGCCGCAGTGTATTATGAATAATTCAGCCTTTGGTTAAATTATGTAGCATTTGAGGAGAAGCTGAGATCATTACATAGTGGTCAGTGAGAGAGCGGTGAAATGTGAGATTATGAAACGCTGTGGACATTAAACAAGATGCAAGAAGAATGCATGCGATGGAAGTGTTCGTACAGCGAGGATCAGAAAGTGTGACCAGTGCTTTAGATTCAATTTTAATGGTGTTTTATCCTCTGAACTTGCTCGCTCTGATGATTATAAGCGATTCTCTGCTGCTGTATGTATGTACTTCAACCAATCAGTGAAGGGCCAGGGTACTCTGCAGTAAATGCAATCACACGCAGTGAGTGTGAATAGAATAATTTGTTTCCCTGAGATTAAACATTAACAAAGTTGCTCAATGGTTAAAGTGATTTGGCATCGGTTCGGAAATGGGAGGCGGCAAAGTGGCGCGGACAGGAGTCTTGACTGACCGTAAGAAAGCTTGACTCGGAGCTGAATACGTGACCGCCATATCATGTATGCATGTTCTCTTCAGGTGCTTCGGTTTATCCTACCACCAATGTAGTGTGTAGGTGTTTTTTATTGGCTTTGATGTGGTGCCGGCTGGCCGATATATCGGGCTGATATATGTTTTTTTTAAAATATATATCGGCTGATCTGATCTGAAACATCGGTCCAAAATATCGGCCATGCATTTCGTCATCGGCTTATCAAAATCCCCCAAAATCGGCACCGGCCTTAGAAAAATCCATATCAGTCGAGTCGACCTCTATATTCATTTATTTAATGTGAGCTTTTTGGTTAAACACTGCTACTTTCTTGAGTTTAAGCTGAGCTTTCGTTGCCCTCGGAGTAACATAATAGTGAGAAAAATGACCAACATTAATGTTAGCAAAAAGAAAATTACATTCACATTTTATAAAACCAGCAAACCAAAGTATAGCTTTTTAAACGCTAACACCATATCAGTGAAAACAGACCGTTTTTATTGGGTGAAATTAATAACCCCACTTTCTGATATAAAAAGCACATGAGCACAAACCAACAGGGATAATCCATCTGAGTCCTGGACATCACCAGCTCGCAAGGCAAGGCAAGTTTATTTGTAGAGCACAATTCATACACAAGGCAATTCAAAGTGCTTGCAGAAAATTACAAGAAAACAGATAAAATCAATCAATAAAACATCAACATAAAGTTAATCAATTACAGTAAAAGGCAAGAGTGCAGATAAAATACTTTCAGTTTTCATATGCACGGGTAAAAAGAGCTGTTTTCAGCCTGGATTTGAACATTGTCAGAGTGAGGCCTGTCTACATCCTCATGAAGACTGTTTCAGATTTTAGCTGCATGAAACTGAAACGCAGCCTCACCGTGTTTATTATTGACTCTGGGAACCACCAGGAGACCCCTCCCTGAAGTTCTCAGGGCCCGAGATGGTTCATACGGCTCTAACATGTCAAAGATGTACTTTGGTGCTAAACCATGAAAAGACTTGTACACAAGCAGAGCTGTTTTAAATTCTATTCTCTGAGTGACAGGAAGCCAGTGCAGAGACCGGAGCACTGGACTAATGTGGTCGTGTTTCCTGGTTCTTGTCAGGACTCGAGCAGCAGCGTTCTGGATGTACTGCAGCTCTAACAGCTCGTTTAGAAAGGCCAGTGAGCAGGCCGTTACAGTAGTCTAACCTGCTGGAGACAAATGCATGGATGAGTCTCTCTAAGTCTGGTTTTGACACTATTCCTCTGATCTTAGCAATGTTTTTCAGATGGTAAAAAGCTGATGATGTTATTGCTTTGATGTGGCTGTTTAAGTTCAGGTCTGAGTCCATGATTACTCCTAGATTTCTAACCTGATTTTTTTGGTTTCAGAGCGAGAGACTCAAGGTGACTGATAACACTTTGTCTTTGTGTCTGTGGGAAGCGTATGCATTTTTTGAAAGTTGGGTTTCTCTTGATGTAGCGACATTGTATAACCTGGAATGGTCCGTAGTGTGGCTTTAAAATGTTTTTCTTGTTTTTTTTAAGCCAGTTACCCTTCCTTTCTGCTTTAAGAGTTGGCTGAGGAGTCGCCCATTCACTGTTACTTACCCGACTGCTTGCATTTCATCTGGTCTTTTTAGGTCAGTTCTTAATAATCTGTTGCAATCTTTTTCAAAGCCATATTAAGGATAGGGAAATTCATTTTAATTCTATCTTGGGATGCATCTCAGCACCAGCGCAATCTTCTGTTTAGCCCCCACTTCCATAAATTTTGATTGGACAACAGTTGCTTTGTTATGCTTTTCTATGTTTCTCATAAGAGCCACTCCAATTTCTTTTATAGCACTTGTGACAGTGGCGTGCTGTGCTGTAGATCGGCGGAGGGCAAACTCATTGAAGATGAGCTGACAAAATGGCTCAAAGCGTCTTCTGCAGTGTTGCATGATCTCAGCGGTTTGATGAAAACAAAGCCCTGAGCGCAGGACTTGAAGGGCATGTGATCATTAGTTACTTGGCGACACACTCCTCTCCATACCATCCATAATTTATGTCACTGATTTATTCATATGTTTATTTCTCTTTCTGGATTGTCATCCGCCTTTGTGCTCCAAGTTTTTGCTTGCTCACTGAATGGGTGAAGGAAGAACAAGCAGAGGCCCCATGAGGTCTTATTAGGCATCATTTACTAAAGCGCAGAGAGTCTGGTAGGAAAGTGACTCTATTATGATCATCGTCACAGTCCTTGTCCACTGTATTTACACTTGACTGTAGAGAGAGATGTTTAAACTTGTATCATATTTTTGAATACGAGGTTCTAAACACAATGAATTTGAAAGAGTAAATTATTTGGCTTTTCTGTCTGTATTAATTGCCAGGTGCTTACAGTATATTCACCTAGAAACTTGACCAGCACATTTCAAACACAAGTCACTCACCTCGCTCCTCACTCAGACCTGACCTGTATCTATGCTAGGATCGGGACATCAGCCGCAGCTCGTCTCCATGTACCGGTACATGTTTTGTGTTGCTGCTTCGATTACATGTGATCAAGCTTAAGATTATAATACCTCATACATTTTACTGCCTACTAAATTAAATAGCATTGTCGGTTGCTGATTAATAGGAGAAAGCTTATTTTTGCCCTTTGGTTTTGTACAGTTATACAATAGTTAACCGCTCTTGTGACGTAGCAACTTCTGACCTGCTTGTGCGGCTTGTATGCTTTTTAAACTGCATCGGCACATGAACACAGTGCACAGAACACACACCCAGTAAATAAACATTAAGGCTGTGTGCTAAATATCAGCAAATAATTAACCAATGTTTCCGACGAATAATCAATAATAATCAGTGACAATATTACAGTCACATTATCACATAACATCTGGGTTTAACAAATATCTTCACATATCTCATACAAATAAGAAGAGATTTGAAATAACTGTATAAAGTGCTTAGAAAATAAAATAAGTGTGAGAACTAATCTTCTGACAAGTTATCTTTGGCTGATATAAGACACTAAGCTACAATACAAGGAGTGTTTTATGAGGATGCCAATGTGAGTGGGCAAGTACAGTGTTTGCACAGGAGGCTTACTGACTGAAACCTCATTATAGGTTAGTCAAAGCAATGATTAAACTCAAAGAATTGCCATCACTTTTAACAGTCTGTCCAAACTTTTCCTCATACAACCTCAGCAAAAATAGTGCCTAGTAGCAGCAAGTACTGCTAATTACAGCGCCATAAAGGCTTTACACTCTTTGAGGCAAATTATAGGAAACTTAATGTAAAAGAATCTATTAAAAGTACTATTAAGCAATACATGTAATTATACGTAGATGTCGAAACATTTTGAAGAAGGATTTTGGAAACAGAAACATGTGATCCACTAAAGAAAACCAAAAATCAGGAAAAACTTTGATTTTATTGACAGTGGGATTTTTATTTTATTTTATTTTTTCAATCCATATGGCTGCATGATTTTGGGAAATTACCTGATCGGGATTTTTACGTATTGCAATTTGACTTAAATTTGCGATCCATGTCTTAAAATCAGGGTTCAGATTACTGCACTGTTGACCCAAGTTCAGAAGTATTACATTGGAGACTTGAAGACTGAAATATGAACATGAACCTCAATGAACATATTTTCTTTCAGAACACCATTATGTTAAAGATGTTTCTATTTTTGTGACCATTAAAATTAGGATTTTGATTCAATTGCAGTTGATTGTGCAGCCCAGTAGTTCGTAAATTTGACAGCTTCTGCTCACATGACCTACAAATGTCAGCATGATTTTCCCATTTGAGTACAAGATTAAATAAACACTGAAGTCCCTCTCACCTGTGGAGTGCGGGACTGTGAACAGCTTGTTGAGATTAGCGCATCAATACTGAGGTCAGGTTAGCCTATAGAGCCGCATCCAAGTGAAATGTTCCATAAAGAGAAATGCCAATGCGGCCTGATTAAAAAAGCTGTTGCTGGCATCGCGGGCTGTGTACTGCAGTGGTGGAGGAAATGCATCAGAAAGCCTGAACCTGGCACTAGTCCGAATAGAGAGCAAAGACAGAGCAGCTGGAACTAAATGGGCATTTACATACTACTTTGATGAGTGTTATAAAGTATATTGCATAAGTTATTTAAACTGAAAAAGTAAAGTATATAGAAAATAGATGGAGCAGCTCCAGAGGGCTAATTTTCTGGTCTGTCTGAAATACTACATCTCTGGTCACTGGTTATGTCGTAAAGCATAGTTTTATGACTGCATAATATGTCTGCCTGGTTCATTCTTTTTAAAATTTTCTTCAGCCTGCAGGCTTTATTTATTGATTTCCTCATTTGGATTGGCGCACAGTTTGTTCAGAGGGTTGAAGTGTGGGGGAGAGATATTCAGCAAACTGTCAAGGCCGGGTCTCGAATAACTTTGACATGCCCAGATTTTTAAGTAGAATTGTTTGGTAACTTTGCAGATTGACATGATGGTTGTAAATATTTGACTTGATTTGACCCCCTTTTGATTTTTAATAAAGGAATAAATGTTTGATAAAAGCCAAAGAGCATTGTGCTGACGCTGATCTGTCCTGGGTTTAAGGTGGCTGGCACTGTGTGATTTGGTGCCACAGACAAAGAAAACAGAAAGCCTGATGGAGTGGCACATAAACCCAGAGGAATAGAGTTCTGTTTGGATGAAACACCTTTTCTGATTGCTCTGTTGCAGCAAACCTGAGCCTGCACCAGGAGCTGGAGCAACTGGTGGCCAATTTCCTTGGATTGGAGTCCTCTATGGCCTTTGGAATGGGGTTCGCCACTAATTCAATGAACATCCCGGCACTTGTTGGAAAGGTGCACGCATCAACACAACAAACCGCATACAATGGACTGCTTTTCTTTATTTAGGAACAATTACACTCACTACGCAACAAATTAATCCAATTAGCAGGGCCTTGTTCATTCTGTACATTTGCCCTAAACTATTGAATAAAAGTCAACTAATATCCAGCTGAAAACAGCTATCGACCCACCCCCATTAATTAAACTCATCGTGAAACATTAGAGTAACAAGAGGAGCAGGGCTTTGGGCGTGTTTGGGGCACAAAGACAAGAGGCTTGTCTCTTCAGGAGCAACACTCGCGGGGATGATTACCAGGCCTTGGCCTGTGGACAGACCACTCTGACTCACCCGGACCACCGCTGGGTACTGAGGGGAACACACAGCCTGAATATCTCTGATTCGATCGGACACGAGAGGGTGGTCTGCTGTTTAGGGCTCCTTTATGCAGATGGAGGGATACAGCAGCCCATTGGCAGCGGCGCCCCTAGAGACTCGGGTCAAAGCGCCTTGCCAGTTCCATCCCACAGGGACGTTTGATGCCAAGACAGCGCTGGCTGCACAGTCAAAGGCAAATGAGAGTGACAGCTGCTGCTGGTGGAGCGAGTAGAGAGGGGATTTGTCACTGAGACAGGGTCAACTCACTCTCATTCTCACAAAGACAGTGAAACGCTTAAAGCTTCACTGAAAAATATGCTAATGTAGGTGGAATTTTCCTGGAATTATTGAATAGATTAGCATACAAATTACTAAATGTTCTTGCATATAAGCCGAATACTTACCAGACATACCAATTAGACGTCACATCGGGCAGTTTACTAACTATGTGACATGCAGTGCAACAAAACTGAGTGGCAGTGCATCAGTGCTGATGTGCACAGCACATTTAAGAACATCATATTTCAAAAATTACAATTGATACTGACTGTCTTTTTAAATTCAATTAAACCTGTGATTTCAGGGCTGTTTGATACTGAGTGATGAGCTCAACCACACTTCCTTGATCCTGGGAGCCAGACTGTCTGGTGCTACCATCCGAGTGTTCAAGCACAACAGTAAGTCTGATTTATTGAACATAGAGTGCTGACCTCTTAACACTGTCCTGTTCATATAGTTTATCATATTCTCAGCCAGTTTTAACCTGTAGTAAATTGAAAAAGGTGATGCTGGTCCTTTGCTCTCCAGGTTAAAACTTGCGTGTGAACAGTCGCTACTGTTCTGCAGTGAGGCGTTCTCTCCTCTCCTCTGTTTCTGTGCAGAGCAGGATTTGCCTGAGGAAAGACCTACTTAACATTCTGTGTTTAGACCAGCAAATCTAGAAACTTTAATGAAGTGGGTTCAGTTTACAGTCACGACTTTGTTGTCTCCATCTGCCGCACAGCAGCAAAGCAGGGCTTTACTTCTATCACTGAGTTCACCGTTACAGAAGTACTTTTACTGTCAGCAGAAAGGAAAAGGGATGGTTAAGCTTTAGTTATTAGTTTGCATTCAAAGCGACTGCATTGGAAGAAGCCTTTGCTCTTTTGGGAGCTAGGACAAATGAGGCAGTCCTCTGGCAGCAAATGTCTCCTGACAGGTACAAGCAGAGTGGGTTAAGGGTCCTCAGGCAGATCCCACAGGTCTGTCTGAGAGAAGAGCCCTCAGGCACCTGCGCACTGACCCCTCCCTCTTCCTGCCCCGCCAGAAACCACTGTACAGCTTTTATCCAGGCAAAGCAAATATTGACTAAAAGGGCTACATAAGTGGTTGCTGCATCAATGAAACATGGGCAGATAGACACAACTATCCTGTTTTATTAGAGACATATCTTCAACTGTAACTCATGCCAAGGGAAACACATTAGTCTAGTCTGTTTTACGTCACATAACGAAAGGTCTTGCAATTAATAATAATAGACATCTCTGCTGTTATTACTGTACTGATTTGTGTAATTGTCATTTAGGTCACAATAAGCACAAAGTGCATTAATTAGTTTACTTTAAAAGCAGAGCAGTTGCAACATGATGATACCTGGTTATACCGGCTGCCTGTTGTTAGACCTGTTTCTCTGTCATTGTCATTATCAGTTTATTATCTCTTGGAGATAAATTGTGTTGACAGCTTCATTCAAAATGCTTTGGTTGCTGTCAGACCTTAAGTAATTGTCATTACTCTGTATGTAGCTGACCAACACTGCCATCTGCTGGTGAATCAGACTTGTACTCTACTCTACAACTGAGTTTTGTACTACAACTTTGAATGTTTGTTTGTCTTATACCTTCACACTTAATCATACTTAAACTAATATGTACCAAGAACACAGCTGTGCCATTTCCTGTCCTCTGTTTATAAAAGTGACAGGCTGATAAGTGACACAGTACACTGTCCACTGTATGTAAATAATTGCATATTGACATATCCCTCATTGTTGATAAGCTGTTACACACTTGTTTTATGGTGTATTATAAATATGTATCAAATGTTTCCTCCTTGTTAGTTCCTCTTCCTATTGTTTGTGTGTGTTTGTGTCAGACATGCACAGTTTGGAGAAGATGCTTAGAGAAGCAATTTGCTCTGGGCAACCTCGGACCCACAGACCCTGGAAGAAGATCCTTATCATGGTGGAAGGTATCTACAGGTCAGCCGTCATTATACCACATAACTACTGCTACTACTAACACTAATACTGCTAGTACTACTGCTCCTACGACTGCTACAGCCCGACATGGTGATGTTACTCTGCTCACTTTATCAGGTTTTTTAGTCCGAGTGACTGTGTCCAGAAATGATCATTTGAAACCGGAGCAAAACCTGCCGCCTGTGTCCAGCAGTGCTCATAATGGGCTTCATTTGCTGCGCTTCCCTCTTTGCCATCTGATAATTGTGCATGTGGCTAATAGTCAGGTCCATTTGATGAGCGGATCATAGAGGGGAAAGGTATCATGTGTGTCTCACGTTAGCGAGTGCTGCAGAGTCACAGTGACCTGCTCCATCTGCTCATTAGCTCAAAATCAAGGCCAAATGGAGCCAGAGAGATGGACTTGGCTACACCCCCGGTCCCACTCACATCACGGCCACTTACATTTCACGCCATACATTTCAGCTATCGGCACATGTCATGAGGTCAGGTTTACTTGTACAGAGCCATTCAACTCCATCGTTTACCAGACTGTCTTATATTCCTGCATCAAATGAATAAAAGCCCGAAGACAGCCATCAGGGAGCATTAATGTAATGATTAGTTCCACACCAGTTCTGGTCATCTGAGAGACAGCTTAATTGCACACCATTAAAGCTCCTTTATCAGGCAATAATGGCAGGCATTAGAGACATGTGGCCACTGTAGAGAACTAATGCTCCATCTCTGGCCCTCTGCTAACATCAAAAGGCCGGGATAAAGAGTAAGCATGCTTTAGTTATATCCTGGGCCTGCCTTTGATGTGTGCACAGGTCCTAGTCAAACCCTGTCTTGTGTCATTTGGGCTGCAGACGTCCTATGCCGGAGCGGGGCGAGCACGTCTGGGATTGCTCAAGTCCACACCGGCTCATGCTGTCTGTTTGTAGCCTTAAAAGGGCTGTATCTGAGGGAGGAGAGGTTCGGGCTCAAGTGGGAGTTAAAACAAAAGAGGCCAGCGGAAATATCCCTCTTACGTTTGTGGGTGTTAAATTATGTAACGCGCATTCACACATGTGCAGGTGTTGTACAATGAGCTCATCACTACTCCCTGGTTTGTAATTGCTAAAAAGCTGATATTCTGCTACGCTTTTGATCATAATGCTTTTGCTTCATGAAAAACATCCGAAGAGTAGTGGTTTGTATCATTTCTACATCATCTATTATATTCAGCTTGTTCCCTTATTAAGATCTCAAACACTGCTGATGTCATGAGGGGGTGCCTCTTTTCAGCACTCAAATGACCTCCACTACAAATCCCTTCTTCTTTCTAATATCTGGTAACTATCAACTCGTCTAAGCTCAGGTAAGAACATATCTCAGTATAGAAAAACGGTGGCCTGTTCCTTTAAGACATTCCTCAGTGAATCACCTTTAGCCTACCTGTTTAACACAAGCATAGGCTGCATTCTTTAGGTTAGGGGTAGGCAACGTAAGGCCCGAGAGCCAAATCTGGCCGTCCAGCATAGAACCTCTGACCCTCAGGTTGTTTTGAACGATTTTAAAGATTATGTTTTACACAAATCAGAAATCAAATGCCTAAAAATGTGTGAAATACAGTCATTTCTTTCCGCATTTCCAAACAGAACACCCAATTAGGTCTAGGATATAGGGCTTTAAGTTAAGTGTTAAGTGTTTCCATACCAATACCTGAACAATACTTTTTTCGATACTGATACTTAAAATATTTGTCATATAGCACCAGAAAACAGAACAATAATGTGTGGAAGATCTCCAAATTTACAATATCGGGTTCATGTCTGATTCAAGAAATGTGTGAAAAATGTGGGATAAATGTGGCTAAAAATAAGAAAAAATTGTGCAAAAGATTTGGGGAAAAGTTTGGCTAAATGGGGAATGAATTGGATAAAATGAGGGGAAATGTTGGAAAACAAGAAAAAAAAATGTGTACAAAAAAATTGGGGAAAATGGAGCAAACATTGGGCAAAAAAATAGGGGGTGAAAAAAATATTTTATTTGAGCTGAAACAATAAAGTCACTTCCTCTAATGCTCTCCCTGGACCAACAGCATCAAAACTGATTTTTTTAAGCTCAACGCACACCAGAACGCAGCGCGCTGCGGCACGTCCTCTGACGCGCGTCAATGTGGGATTTCAACACACACCGGAGCGTGCCGCGTCACAGCACTTCAGAGGCTTTTCTCAGACCGTGCGGGGCTTTAAACACGTGATTTATACATTTATCATAAATAAAAGAAGACACGTAAGAGAGAGAGCAAACGTGGCTCTTTTTTGTAGGTTAATAGCGAGTTGGACAGACACGAGTTTAACATACTTCCCTTGATGCATGAGCCCTGACGATGGTTTCTCTGTCTCCGCGGCTTCTCTCGTCCAAACAAACAAAGTTCACGGCGGTCTCTCTGTCTGTCATGGCCAGACCCGCCTCTGTGCCTCTGCAGGAGGTTAAAAGCCTGTGTTTTCCACCGCGCCGCCGCGTCTGGATGCAACAAATCTGAATCGTGGCGCGGGGTCCAGCGTCGCGCGTCACTGCAACCTCGGTGTGCGTTCTCACATAGAAAATAAAGGAGGCGGCTCTATTGCCGCGCGTCAAGGCGTTTCAGTGTGCGTTGGGCTTAGACTGCTTTAGATACTTTAATTTTTTCGATACAGGTACAGTAGGACTAAACTTTTTTTCCGATACCAGACTGTTATTGTTGAAATCATGTACAACGGTGGCATTTGTAGAAAATGGTGCTTTACTTTGGGCTAAAAATGGCAGGTCCGGCCCTTGGTCTTTTTACAATGAAGAAAATCGGCAAACTTGCCTACCCCTGCTTCACGTGATCAGAAATTAAATAAGTAGGTCCTATATTACATTTATTCAAATGCCTTTTGACAGCCTAAATAGTAGGGCTGAACGATAAAGCGCATTTGCAATTTTATCGCGATATGACACAATGCGATTTCGAAATCGCAGAGGCACGCGATTTCGGCCCATGCAGCTGATGGCCCCATAGAAGTGAATGTAGCGGTGAGAGACGCCCCCGACGTCCGCTCCGCGCTCCACCGCGTGCTTTTGTTTACTTCTCAGTCTACTTGAGGTGCGCGGTAGATCGTGGATGTACTGTGAACATATCAGCGTTTATAATGCAGCCACCGCGAAGGACTATTGCATTTTCCTCCGTTAGCATTGCGTTAGTTGCAGCGCTAATCCCTCTGATGCACTGATCACAGAAACTCTCCTCCGGATTCACACGTCTGTGCCTCGAGAGATGAAGGTGAGCCTGTGCTGCTTGTTAAGAGTAAAGAGTCTTTTGCGGCTCACTTTTGGAGGCTTATGTTTGGGAATGTTTTGGATACAGATAAGAACTTATCTCACAACCACTGACTAATACACAAGAGCAAATAGCAAGAAATTATTTGGGCTATTTACAAAAAAAAAATCAGTATAAGCTTATTGTAAATTATGTAAATGGCTATGTGGACTATTTTGAATTATATTCCATATGATTATAAAGGACTTAAGAGTAAGTAATACTTTATTAAGTCAGTTGTAAATATTTAATTGTATTGCAACAAAAAGTTATTAGCTGAAAATCGCAATATTGATTGAAAAAAATCGCAATATTGATTTTTGGCAAAATTGTTCAGCCCTATTAAATAGTTTTTAATGCTTCATAAATTTGCTTACATTTTCTGTAGATACTAAATGCCAGGACCCTTTGTTTGCTGGCACAAAAGGAAGTGAAGCTGTAGAAATAAAAATAAGTTATTTTGTAGTGGAGGCAATTTAAACTCTTAAAGTCAAATAAAGCTGCCCAGACTTTAAAAACACACTGATAAGCATCATTTCATGACATCAGCAGGAGGAACCGGACATTTTGAGCTCTTGAAAAGGAAACAGACAAAATATGAAGCAGGATTAGTCCAACAACAAAACATTACGGGCACATTTTTAAGAGAGAACAACATTCTCTCTGCATCTACTTTGCAGAGAGAGAAAAAAACAGTTTTAAAACATCAACAGACCTTTAAATGTGTATGCTTATAAATGCTCTCTCTCTCTCTCTCTCTCTCTCTCTCTGGACCATTTCTTCAGTATGGAGGGCTCAGTGGTGCGCCTGCCGGAGATCTTAGCCCTGAAGAAGAAGTACAAAGCCTACCTGTACCTGGATGAGGCGCACAGCATCGGAGCGGTGGGGCCGACGGGCAGAGGCGTGACCGAGCTGTTCAACGTGAACGCCGCAGACGTGGATATCATGATGGGCACTTTCACCAAGAGCTTCGGGGCTTGCGGAGGCTACATCGCCGGCAAAAAGGTTCCTGACTCACTCCTGACTGACTGTGAAAAGTTCATAAAAAGATTTTCAAATGGCCAGCGCTACAGTCTCTGTCAAAAGTCATATCCAATACTTCCCCATCACATACAAATTCTAAATCATCTTGAAGCACTGGATCTTTTTTGAATAACATTCAAAAGGTTTTGTGTTTGCACATACACAAGACCAATACTAAGTGAACCAATAATTACTATTTTATGGACTATTTCAAATATACTTATGTCACTTAAAACAAACATTTGAGTTACTCTTTTATGATAGACAAAGACTCCTTTTAATCAGTGCTGCTTAGTTGTAGACGGAATGATTATTTATTTGGAAGATTAGTTGTGTTACAGATTAGAGCAAATAAATCCCGATGCACACTGCTCAGCTTGCACTCGATTAGGGCTGGGCGATATATCGATATTTAAGATATATCGATATATTTTTTAAAGAGATATGGAATTAGACCATATCGCATATATCGATATAGGTCAAATTTGCGCTGTAATACTTGCTTCAGGCAAGCCGCTGATCGGAGCTCTCTGCACTGCTCCCAGCGCCGCGGCCCCGCCCCTCCTCAGACACTCTTCAACAAATATGGAGAAAGCAACAACGTCTGAAGCGTGCGGAGGAGCCCCATGGTTGGTAAAAGAAAAACCAGTGGCTCAATCATTTGGAGATGGTTCGGATACAAATGATCAGATAGCAACAAAACCACGCTATATGTAGGGAGGCACGCGATTTTGGCCCATGCAGCTGATGGCCACAGCCCATGAATGTAGCAGCGAGATATGGTGTGCACTGCACCATGTGCTTTTGTTTACTTCTCAGTCTAGTTAAGGTTTGCGGCAGATCGTGGATGTACTGTGAAAATATCAGCGTTTTGTAATGCTGCCACCACGAAGGACTATTGCTTTTTCCCCGTTAGCAGCGCGTTAGCGGCAGCGCTAATCACTCCATTCCCTCGCTGATACCCGCTCTGATGCACTGATCATAAACTCCCTCACCTCCGGATTCACACGTCTCTTTCTCCACAAACGACAAGCTGCACAGGCTCACCGTGCAGCTTGTAAAGTGTAAAGAGTCCTTTGTGGCTTAGTTTAGGAGGCTTATGTTTGGGATAAAAATAGGAACTTATCTCACAACCACTTATTAAAACACAATTTCAATCGCAAATATCAAGAAATTATTTGGGCTACTGTATGCAAAAAATAAATAAATAAATTATCAGTATAAGCTTATTGTAAATTATGTAAATGGACATGTGGACTATTTTGAATTATATTTCATATGTCTGTGTAAGTTCTCAGTCGTACAGGAGTTGTCCATCTTCAACGAAGGTACTTGAGTCATCTTCTGTACTTGGTAGTTGAGGTCTCCAAACGTTTCGCCTCTCATCCAAAGGCTTCGTCAGTGAACAAGGTTTCCCTCAGCTAACCTTGTTCACTGACGAAGCCTTTTGGATGAGAGGCGAACGTTTGGAGACCTCAACTACCAAGTACAGAAGATGACTCAAGTACCTTCGTTGAAGATATATTTCATATGATTATTAAGGTCTAAAAAGTAAGTAATACTTTAATAAGTCCTATTTCATTGTCTCTGCTATAGTTTAGTTATATGCAATATAAAGTTATTAACAGTAAATGGGGTAAATAAAATCTAAATATTAAAACTACTTGTATTTGCCTTTGACTTTGACTTAACATTTAATTTCACAGCTCTCACTTTGTGGAAAAAATATCGGGATATATATCGTATATCGATATTCAGTCTAAATATATCGGGATATGACTTTTGGTCCATATCGCCCTGCCCTACACTCGATAGATCTTTGCTCGATGTCTTCCTCCTCAAAAAGTGCAGCTTTGAAACCTCTTTGAACTTTGAAACAACTCCTCGCATAGCTTAGCTGACTCTGTGCAATCTTTGAAACAGGGCAATTTACTGTTATCTTTATTTATTTATTGCATTGTATTGTGCTAGCTGTAATAAATTAAATGGATGACATTTCATTAAGTATACAATCTCTTACTTTCAATTTGAGATATTATTCCTACAGCCACAAAAGCTGCCCACAATCTGTAACGTTAATAGTTTTTGCCCTTCACTAATTCAGGAGATTTATCTGTTTTGGCTTTGTTAAACTGATTACATCTTATTTCATTTTACGACTGGCTGCTGAGGAGCTACTGTAGTTACTACATGCCTCTCTCTGGTAATCAGTTTCTGAGCCTTCTGTCAATGTCCTTTATGTAAGATTTGACAGATTTTCTTAGTTGTGGATATTATGTTGCGAAAGTCCTGCGTCAAACAGCAGCGTAAATTTGGATTGTCATGCTTTGGACCTTGAATTCATTCACAAAAGTCAGTTTGATCATTAAAAGGCTTAATCGTAATTTAGGGTATTTCCAAAGCCTAATCTGGAAGTTTTTTTGGGTTGTTTGTCACTTTGGGGAAAAACCTGTAACACATTTGGATCGAGACTAGCTTAAAGTTGTTTGGTTCTTAACGACTGCCACTCTGTCACACCCTATTTGTCATGTGTCCAACAAATGTTTCCCAGGTTATGACTCCACGACTTTGTAATTTCTCTTTACTCCATTAAAAAGTACACTTTAGTACATAACCACACCACTTTTGTTGCAGTTGATTAGAAAGCATCAGAGGAAACGGCCATGTTGCTTGAGTTAAGTATTCAGCGAGGAGCCCTTCCTGCCGTGGCCTTATGCTTGGCTCAGCCCCGCGTTGCCCTAATAAGAAGGTAAAGTTGGCAGAGGTCCAGCCCCTTCTTGTGGCAGGCGTCGGAACTGCGCTGCACATTTAACAGGATGCCCTTTAACAAGCATGATAATGTTTGAAGTACGGTTTGACAGCTGGGCGCAGTAAACCCGAGCGAGGCAGCGAGATGGGGAGAGAGCCCTTTGGAATCGACGCATTTGTTGTTGTGGTGGAATCTCTCAAATCCGACACTAAGTGGTATCGGGTTGACCGACAAAAGGCTGTGCAGATGTGCGCTGGAAAACAGTCATGTTATAGCTGTTTTATGAGAGAACCAAAATAAATAGCCCAATAAATGCAACTTCAAGCTCCTTCTAATTCACTTGAAGTCCATATGAAGCTGTGCATACTCGGCCCAATTCAAAAAGGAAGGAGGGCATTTAATTGAGCTTATTAAATACATGTGCCGCAGGAGGAGAAACGTGTGACGGCGAGTGTGTGCTTTTGGCTGCGCTCCCGGCTCCCTCTGTGGCACACTGGACACATTTTGCTACATCCGAACTGCGGGCAGTGCTGTAAACCAGAGGAAGAAATGTCAGCTGTCACTTGGCGCTGCATTGTATTGAAGGGGAGGGGGGTGGATATTGGCATTATATTTTCTTGGCAAGTAATGGGATAATGATTTTATTTGGCAAGGCAACTTTATTTATACCGCGCATTTCATACACAAGGCAACTCAATGTGATTTATCTTTTGAATTAACCTCTTAACCCCCACCTGAACTGGAGCACATTTTCTCCAGTTCAGCTTTGCCCAAATCTAAAAGCTTCTCGATTGGAGAGCAACAGTGTAAGTGTTTTTGTCATTTTTTCTGTTGCTTTTTTGTCGTATTTAGTTCACGTTTTCTCAATTTTTTGTCATTTTTTGGCACATTTTTGTTGCGTTTTCATCCTCGTTTACGTCACTATTTTGATTTTGATTTTCTTTTTTTTAAGCTTTTAGATTGGGTTTAATGCCAATCTGGAGAAAATGCGCTCGGTTAAGCCGGGGGTGAAGGGTTTAAGAACATTGTAACTTCACTTGGGAGAAGAAATGCTAGCTTCTAAACTAATGCAAGAATCTCATGCATTTCATAACATATTTAAAGAGGTTGAAACAACAGGGTTAGCAAGATTTACAGCAGATTTGATTTTTTCTTTCAAAGGATGTTTCGCCTCTCACCTTTAAAGGGGGGGTATTATGTAAATCGACTTTTTCAAGCTTTATATCATGTTATTATGTCATTCCCTCATTAAACACATGCCTGGAGTGTTGCCTTGGCTCATTCACATATTTTTGAGTAATCAGTAAAAACTTAGACGGCAGCCATTTTAGGTGTAGCTATGCCTCAGTCCTCCTAGGAACGCCCCCACCTCCTGGAGACGCCTCTGGACCTTTCGTCACCAGCCAAGCCACCAACCACTGCTCCTCAGCTCAGCAGAGCCCCCTCCCCGCACAGTGTTGTTGTTTAAATGCCACAGCAGTGTGCTGAAGGGGGCGTGTCGGAAAGCTTCTTAAAGAGACAGAGGCCTATTTCAAGACGTTCAGTACAGCCATTTTGAGAGAGCAATTTTATTCAAGGCAGTTATTTTAATTTACTGCATATACAGACCAACAGAAGGTTACGTCATCATTGTAGTATGCTATAGACTGGTGCTATGTGATTGAAAAAAACATAATACCCCCTCTTTAAGAGGTTTTGTCAGGTGAGATGTCAGGAGAAATGTTCTCAATCTTGACAATAAAACAACTCTTTACAGATGACAGATTGATGGAAAACTCTTGTACAGCTCAGAGCTTACACAGCCATGTTGCCCAAAATATTTGCCAATCTTGACCAATACAACTGCAGTTTCCGATTCAGATGTGGCCCTACTGTCGCTGCGCACCCCAGCTTTCCAGACGCGAGACAGATTGCGGACACATTCCCTTAACCGGTTTATCTTGGTCGCACCAAAAATCCTGCGGGGCCCGAAAAGCGGAGTAAATCCTTTCGCCCTAAACGAAAGCAGCTGTCCGGTTGTTTCAGAGTTCTTATCCTATGTTTGAGCATTTGCCTCGAAATCCCTTCAGCCGCAGCCACCGCCCCAGCAGGCACAGATGGCTGCGCGTGGAATCAGTGGCCAGACAGCATCTCCGGCTCCGTGTCATCACCTCGCACCCGCCGGGGGCCACCGCAGAGCCGGAGAGTAGCAGCCCATCACAGCCCCAGCCCGCTACGGCCTCAGCCCCACTTTACACACACACATGCTCCCGGGACCGCAGCCTGCCCGGCCTGTCCTCTCGTCTCCTGACAACCACTACAGGCGAATTAATGTGCTTCTGACATTTTGGAATAACGAGCGTGACAGCCCCGATTCTGGCTCATTTCGCCATCACTTCCTTTTCATATTAAAAGGCTGGCTTCACTGCAGCGAGGAGCAGGAGATGGGCCAAAGCATTAACCAGCTTCGCAGTCACACAGCCAAGGGAAAGCAGGCCATTTAATCAACTAGTCTCAGGTGAGGACTGTGCATGAGCGTGCTCTAGTGGTCGTTCAGAAAAGTACAGGTCAACAGAAGAAAACGTAAGGTCATTTTTGTAGAAGCGCTTTTAGTGGTTGGCAAAAGTTCGCTGTATGTGTGGACACGCCATTCCTCATTTGAAAGCTAAGAACCTCCCAGGGTTTAGTCAATGAGCTATAACTACTGGAGGCGGCACTAACATTAATTAGGACCTGATTGGGTACAGGTGCTGGAATTGTGGAAGTAGGAGAAGAGTGAACCAAAAGAAAACATGTAAACATCAACAACCTTTATATATATATTTAGTCCGTGATTTGAACATGGTTACCTCATATCTGGGGACACAATTTGGTCGTGTTTATGAAATATTTATAGAAAGAAATGTCCTGCAAGTTAGCATGATTAACTGACTGTCTCCTAGCAATCAGTTGTGAGCAAGTGTACATGTCTTAATGAGGATATTATCATTTCCTCCTCATTGCCCCGGCAACCTCTGAATAAAGACAGACTGTGTCCGAATTATTCCCTATATAGTGCGGCACTATATAGTCTACTCTATAGAAAATGAGGAGGACAAAATCATCATGGGATAAATCCACGGGAAAATCAGTCATGTTACTACAACGAGCAGCAACAATAGCCAAAACGAAAAAAGACAAGAAAACAACTGTGGCACAACTCTTTTAATAGCTGCGTCACAAATGGATACATGCTGTAATATCAAAATTCTTCATTGTCAAAGTTAACTGTGCACATTTTTATTCTTAAAGGAACAGGCCACCGTTTTTCCATACTGTGATATGTTCTTACCTGAGCCTAGACGAGTTGATGCGTACCTGTCTGGTCTTTTTGCGTGCCCCAAGTCATGCAAAAAGACCAAAGATGTTGTTGCATTTAGCCTCTTCCAGCATATTCCTATGGACCCAAACAGGGTGAAGTTAGAAGCGACCAAGCTCTTCCATGTTTTCCCTATTTAAATACGGTTACCTGAGTAGTTATACGATCTAAGTATAGTTACACAAAATGTAAACATGTCGATTTTCTAAGCGGATAAAAAGAGGTGCTATATTGCAGGGCGTAATAACACCTAGGAGCACTTCGACGTCCGCGCAGTAATATCTTTACTCCTGAAGAATTCTGAAGTTATTACTGCTACTGTACTTGGATCGTGTAACTACTCACGTAACCGTACTTAAATAGGGAAAACGTGGAAGAGCTTGGTCGCTTCTAACTTCAGCCCCGTTTGGGTCCATAGGATTATGCTGGGAGAGGCTAAATGCTAAGAACATCTTTGGTCTTTTTGCGTGACTGAGCGCACGCACAAAGACCAGACAGATACGCATCAACTCGTCTAAGCTCAGGTAAGAACATATCACAGTATGGAAAAACGGTGACCTGTTCCTTTTAAGGTTTTTCCAAGTATTTCCAGGATTCATTGCACAACTTCCTGTTGGCTTTAGCAAACAAGTGAAAATCTGCCTTCTCTTATTTGTCGCAGGTGCTTGTGGACTACATACGCAGACATTCCCACAGTGCGATCTACGCCACCGCCATGTCCCCTCCTGTCACTGAACAGGTTATCCGGGCCATGAAGTGCATTATGGGACAAGACGGGGGCGACGAAGGTTAGTTTCCCTCAACACTCTGCCTCCTTCTTGTAAACGTCACCTCCAATCCCCATCGCTGCTCGCCACAAGGCCATTAAACGTCCTGTTCTGTTCTCGCACAAATATTATCCCTGGCTTATGAAAAGTTTTACACCTCGCTGTAATTTTTATGGAAACAATAGCAAACCAGATTTGGCGGACAGTCTCCATGTTAACATAGAGGTAAGTACTAAACCTGCGGGGGAAGACAAACAGCTGCTCGCGTTGAAATGTGGGAGCAATTACAGAGGGTCCGGGTTTGGAGAGCGAGAGAGAGATGAGGGGACACACACGGTCCCATGAGCGCACGTGACCCCAACATGGAGGAAATGATTCTCATGTGTGGCTTGTGAGGAAAGCTGTACCTCTGAGAAGTCTCTGCGTTAATGACATCAGACAGGACAGGACGGGAACAGGAACATAGGCGTTTCTCAACCAGCTGCCTCCACGGAGACTATCCATGCACTTGTTGAGAGGAGAGATGTAGTATTATTCATTTGTGCATTACGTAGGTTTAAGGTGCGTTTTAAAGATTTGCATGGTCAAATGATGTCAATTTGTCTGGCCATATAACTTCAGCAGGGTTTCCACGGGGCATTAAAAAGCATTAAAAGGCATTAAATTAATTATGCCAAAATGTAGGCCATAAAAGTCATTAAAGGGGGGGTATTATGTAAAATCGACTTTTTCAAGCTTTATATCATGTTATTATGTCATTCCCTCATTAACCATATGCCTGGAGTGTTGTCTTGGCTCATTCACATATTTTTGAGTAATCAGTAAAAACTTAGACGGCAGCCATTTTAGGTGTAGCTATGCCTCAGTCCTCCTAGGAACGCCCCACCTCCTGGAGACGCCTCTGGACCTTTTGTCACCAGCCAAGCCACCAACCACTGCTCCTCAGCTCAGCAGAGCCCCCTCCCCGCACAGTAGTGTTGTTTAGATGCCACAGCAGTGTGCTGAAGGGGGCGTGTCGGAAAGCTTCTTAAAGAGACAGAGGCCTATTTCAAGACGTTCAGTACAGCCATTTTGAGAGAGCAATTTTATTCAAGGCAGTTATTTTAATTTACTGCATATACAGACCAACAGAAGGTTACGTCATCATTGTAGTATGCTATAGACTGGTGCTATGTGATTGAAAAAAGCATAATACCCCCCCTTTAAGTCATTCAATTCAACTCAAACTGGAATTGAATCGATCAATCAATCCAATCAATCAATCAATCAGTCAGTCATTTTGGGGGGAAATAATGGCATTCGTCAACAATTATAGTCAAACATACAGTGCAAGGCAAGTTTATTTGTAGAGCACAATTCATACACAAGGCAATTCAAAGTGCTTCACAGTTGCATAAAATTACAAGAAAACAGATCAAATCAATCAATAAAACATCAACATAAAGTTAATCAATTACAGTAAAAGGCAAGATTGCAGATAAAATACTTTGTTTTCATATGCACGGGTAAAAGAGCTGTTTTCAGCCAAAATGTTGTATTGGGACATTAAATGGCATTAAAAAGCATGAAATTTGACTTGCTGCTACCTGTGTAGGTTACTTTGGTCACAACCTTAAGCAATTATCCAGGCTTAGAATGTGCTTGTGTAAGCTGTTGCAGTTGTGCCAGAGTTCTCCATCATAGAAAGTTTTTTTAAGGTTGTCGTTTGTACTGGGTCGGTTCCAGTTGTTGGAAAAATTTACCAAAATTGGTGGCAACATGTTAGGACACTTTCCCGTCAGGAGTACACAGGGCTACCTTTGAAACCTTTTCTTCAGCAAGCATTAGTAATCGGGACTCGAGTTTGAGTAAATGCGCACGTCACTGCAGTCTTTGAGCAGCTTAATTTGTCATAAATCCTAAACAGGAGGCTAAAAATCTATGCTCTGCGTGCATTTTGTCTAATAAATGGTGAGACTGGCACCCTGACCGTCGGGACCATCCATTGTCCGCTTTTATGTGTCAGGTGACACTGAGACTACACATTCTAATGATTTGAGGCAATGTTTGTCAAAGTAAAAACTCACTAAGTGCTGCTTAAAGCACCTCGGGAGGACTTTTGAGTAAGTCGACGTAGCCGCAATGATGGACTGTAGCTTTAAGGCAATAGTTGGGTGTACAAATCATGGCAGTACGACGTATTAAGAGAAAAGGAATTCCTCAGAGCAACAGCAGACATCATAATAACATTGGCTTATATTTACATTATATGAGATAGTTTGTCATTGTCAAAATGTCAGTGAGTTCCTGAGAAAGTCGTCAGCGTATCTACTGTGGATAAGTGCTTAATAGCTACAGCATGTACAGTCTGATATGTTATGGTTGATGGAAATTGCAGTTTAAAGCTGAGATGAGTAACTTTCTCATCTGGCTCTGAACCAGACATGCTTAGTGTCTGACGTAGCCCGTTAAATCGTGTTATGGAGAAATCAGTCTTGACCTGTCTTATCAAACAAGCGAGGAACGGGAGCATGGGGAGCAACGCTGCCGCTTTTCTAAACACAAGTTCCCATGTCCATCATAACACCAGAGAAACACGCAGGAAATGCCAGTGAAAGATTGTTTTTCCCCCCCCTGTTCTCCAGACTATCCATAGCTGCTCCTATGTTGAATTTCGCACTCCAAAGTGAACTGGAGGCTGCAGCTCAAGAAACAGTGGAAAGCTCTGACAGACAGCAGCATCCACGCACTCTCACCTACTCACGATTCCAGCGTCTGGCAGCAGCGTCTTGACCTGCGTGCCCTCTATCAGCGCAGAGAGGAGCGATTTACAAAATGGGCGCTGCACTTTTTGGCAGATGTTTGAAATGTTATGTTTTTTTTCTCCTTGTGTAGAGATAAGGGGATTTAAAGTGCTCTCTTACATCCCTCTGAACGCACTGCCAACCTTTTCTCAGGTAATGACAGGGAAACACAGTAATGTTCCAAGACTGGACCAAGCCCAAAGCAGCTGAGGAACATTGTTAGGAAGCCTGGTGATGCTGCTTTTCGATTTGAGTCTAATAAATGCATCTGCCATATTTGCCCAGTGCTTGCATCTAGTTTTGTGAATGTAAATTTCATCCCGTTCGCGAAATGTCGGGCTTCATCTGAACACATGCCTTCAGATGAAGCAAAACTGAGCCATCTGCTGCTGCAGCTGAGTTGTAATCATGAGAAAGTTTATGGTGAAAGCGCGGCCCAGATGGAGGTAGTGAAATAAGGAAGCTTTCCAACATAACGCACACTACATTAGCCTATACTGACAGATGCTCTTTCCAGTTGGGGAGAGTGTAAATATCCCCTGTTGCGAAAAAGAAAAATAGTCGGCCCTATGCTCAAGTGCATCTTGTTTGAATTGCAGGGATCAGACGGGTGCGCCAACTGGCAGAAAACACCAGGTACTTCAGAGCCAGACTGAAGGAGATGGGCTTCATCATCTATGGAAATGATGACTCACCTGTGGTTCCTATCCTGCTCTACATGCCCGCCAAAGTGGTGTAAGTACCGTCAGGAGCAGCCAATTCTGCAGGTCCAACAAACTGCTTTTGTACGGTCTTCAGGAGGCAGGTCAAGTAAAGAAGACACTTGAGTAAGCGTAGTCACGTAAATTACTTCATTTTAGGTAAATAAATAAAGTTCTGAATAGATGTTTAGAAAGATAAATACACAGGGAGAAGCTGCACATGACCAAAAACTGTACTCAATTGTTTTTACTTCAAAAGACTCAAGAATGAAGGGAGAAATAAAGAAAATAATACTGTAATTGTAGCTTATCACTGCCCACCTATGACTAGTGCAAGGGCTTTTATAGCACATTGCAGCTATTATGACACCTCCTCTCTTTGTCACAAACGATTTCGACCGAGTGGAGCATGTGCTATTACAGCGATATGGATGGCTGCCATACTCTCACTGCAAAGTTTCCACCAAGGGGGTTTTCACAGCTGGGGCGTCTGTAACCACTTAGGTGTAGCTCATGTAAACACCGGGCCTGTTTAAGACGCTCAGGTATAATAATCCAATCCCTTTTGTGAAGCGTGTCATTGCTGCATGTTTGTAAAATGTCAGACACGGCCAGTAATCGGCGCATCAGGAGCCCTCAGTGCAGTAAAAGCTTCTGAATTTACTGTTGTCAGTGATAATAAGGACACAAAAACAATGCTATAAATCTGATCTTGTACCGGCCAAAACATCTGCACCACAAACTATATTATGGCGACGATTTCCTCCTAAATCGCTGTTAAAATGTGAGGTTTTAGATTTATTTTGAGGACTATCGAGTGGCTTGGCTTGGATTTGTATAGGTCAGTTGTAACGTCAGTGTGGTCACCCCCTAAAAATATAATGAATGTATTTAAATGATGATACAAGAAATTTTAAGTTATTATCTCATTTAAATATTTCACATTTTTGGGTTGCGGTAAATCATAGTATAAAATGTGATTTACGCAGAATTCCTCTGTGTATAGTCCAAGTTTAATACAGTGCCAGCAATGCGAACCAAGCTCCTGCTGCGGTCATACAGGGAACAGACAGCCCTTAGCAGAGGACCCCGGACGCCGTACTCCTGGAGCACCCCCCACAGGGCACCACGAGGGACACGGTCCAACGCTTTCTCCAGATCCACGAAGCACATGTGGACTGGTTGGGCGAACTCCCACGAACCCTCGAGCACCCGATGAAGGGTATAGAGCTGGTCCAGTGTGCCGCGACCAGGACGGAAACCGCATTGTTCCTCCTGAATCCGAGGTTCGACTATTGGCCAGATCCTCCTCTCCAGCACCCTGGAGTAGACCTTACCGGGGAGGCTGAGGAGTGTGATCCCTCTGTAATTGGAGCACACCCTCCGATCCCCCTTCTTAAGAGAGGGACCACCACCCGGTCTGCCAATGGCGCTGTCCCCGACCGCCATGCGATGTTGCAGAGACGTGTCGGCCAAGACTGTCCTACAATAAGTTATATTCTCTTGAAATAAGTAAATTTTCCCTTGATTTGAGTTACTAATTTCAAGAGAGTTTTTTTTAATATTCTATAGAAAATATACTTGAAAATAAGATTGTTGTAGATGTTTTAAAAAAAAAAACAAAAATCCCCACCCTGGCAAATTTCTTTAAATGATTACTCAAATCAAGGAAAAAGTTACTTATTTCAAGAAAATGTATTTATTTCTTCATTACTTATTGCACCTTAAAATAAAGGTATTGCTTTAGATTAAAGTGTTCTCATTAAAGAGACTAAATGCAAGTTGGTCAGTTTATGCTCATTACTGCCACCTCAGTCTTACGCGTAACTGCAGTCTTTATATTAAGCTCGTGCATGACGGCAGTTCGGACCTGAAGTAACACCTTTTTGAGTGACAGTGCAGGATTTTAGAGGCAGGTGAATAGGTCTGGGCTCATTCTACACATTAGGACATTGCTGGAACATGTAGGGGGATGAAAATACTTGGTTTTAACATTTAAACTCTGTATAGTTCCTTTAAGTATTAATAAGCATTAGTAATCTTTTAGGGTTAGCGTAGGCTCTGAATAAGCATGTTATTCATGGCCTAGTTGATAACAATATAATGAGCTTCCTATTAATGTCTTTATAATAATAATATTAATGGCCTAATAGTATTTTAATAGATAAAAGTATATTAAGCAGCTTATTAATACTTTACAAGCATATTATTAATGGCCTATTAATTTCTAATCCTTATAAATACTTAACGAGCAAACCTAATATAAAGCGTTACCAAGGTATCTTATTTACAATGAAAAATAAGAAGCAAAGCTTTGCAAAAAAATGTTTGACCATCTTGTGATTGAGTTTGGTGTTTGAACCCTCCATTTAGGAGCTTTAATATTTGCTATAAATATACAAACTAGATATAAGTAAAGTTCTACACTTGTCACCTAAATGACATACATCTCATTGTTAGGGCCTTGTTTAGTCAAATCTGGACAAAAAGGTCTGGAAAATGAGATTAGTAAATGTGCCTTACTTTACAGTCTTACTAAATGTGTTTGGAACTTAGTTTGGCCTGGGCATTTCTCTCCATGTTAGTGCAGGAGTACGTTCCCAAACTGCTGTTGTAGATGATTGTTTTCTGTGCAGTGCGTTCGCGCGGGAGATGCTGAGGCGGAAGATCGGCGTGGTGGTGGTGGGTTTCCCTGCGACTCCCATCACTGAGGCCAGAGCGCGCTTCTGTCTGTCTGCCGCCCACACCAGACCTATGCTGGACCAGGTACGTTTACTTAGACCACTACGACTACACAACTGTGGCTGCTTCTTATCGATGCCTATTACTATTAGTCAGCGGTAGTACTCACTTCTTACAGTAGTTTTATCATACGGTTCTTTTTACTTCTACTTGAGTAAAATTATAGTGAATTATTTGCACTCTTACTTGAGTAAAATAATTTGTATTTTTTCCATTTTGATATATAAAGTAAATGTAGAGCATCTCGTGCATCTTATTTTTAAATTATTTTGTTTTTCTGTATTTTTATGCCATTTTCTTAGAATTTCACGATTTCCACATGATTTTATGTTCTGTTTCACACAATTTATTGAATAAATCAGATTTTTCGCTCAAACATTTACTCACAGTACTCGAGTAACATTTTCTCCAAGTACTTTTTACTTTTACTTGAGTAATTATTTTGGTCATTACTTTTACTTGTACTTGAGTACATTATTCTTACTTGAGTAAGTATATTGGCTACTCTACCCACCTCTGCTATTTGCTCTCATTGTTTCTGTAACTGCTTGTACTACTAGAATTACTACTAATGATTAGCACTACACTCAGCCCATGTATTATTACTGCCTCTATTACTATTGGCAGTACAAATACAACTAGTAATGATGCTGCTTCCAATAGTAGTTGTCGAAACAACACTGCACAATGTAATTGAGGAAAAAGAGGTTTAAAACAACCCTTGATTTGAAAAGGCAAGTAAATAAAAGAAATCTCTGTTTCTGCAATTCGTAAATTAAGAAACGGTGTCTCAATGCTTTTAAAACTAGATCATAATCTCAATTAACTTGAAGTAGATCTTTTTCCTGTTTTATGTGCAAAAACGTTTCATTCCACTGGCATGTTTTTACTTGGCAAGTCCAACTTACTTATATTAAGGTAAAAAGAATCGTATTTTGATTATTTTAATCGGAACTTCTCAAGATACCTTTTAATCCATTTACTTAATGCCATTAATAGCCGTCTATCACACTATCATACTGTATAACTATTACTTCTGATTTTACTGTTACTACTACTACTGTTATGAACATATTGTTTACATTTTAGAATTTCATAATCATTAACCTGAAAATAAATGGTAGCACGAAGTAATAATCTGTGATAATAGGTCATAATCTGGAAATAGGGCTGTACAATGAATAATCTCTAGTCACCATGTTATTACCATTACCATGCAGTATTTCGTGTTATTTCTGTAGTGCAAAGTAAAGTGTAGCTAAAAACATAATTGTGCTGGTTGTGTGTCCAGGTGCTGCACCATCTGAATGAAGTGGGGGACATGCTCTGTCTGAAGTTCTCGCGGCGGAGCCTCGCCCCAAGGCCCGATCTGGAAGACAGGACGGACTTCCACACCGAAGAATGAGACACTTCGCTCCACTGTGTCAAAAGCGAAGAGTCTTCAGCCCGTGTTCAGCTGCTGCATCTGACAGAGAGAGCCATAACGGGGCAGATTTACCTCTATTTTATAACAGGAGAGAGTGACAAATGTGTTCTTTATTTTTCTATACTTGAAATGGACGCACAAGTTTTGTACATGATGTTCACTTTTTTTTATTAAAGCCGATTTATCTGTGAATAAATAATAAACTTAAATGAATAAATAAATATTCTACTAATTGAGCTGTGAATAATACATAATAATAACTATCCATTATAAACCCTTTGCACAAAATGTGTAACTTTTTGTGTTTTTCATTTATTTATTTTAAATTAAAGCAAAAACCTGAATCGGCATTGTTTTTATAAAAGTATTTTTTTGTAACAGTCTCAGGTAAATCAATGGCTAAAGATTAAATAGAGATCAAATATTGCTATATCAAAAAAGAGTAAATATAATATATATCACATGCATATTTACCATTTTTATACTGTTTCAAAGTAGTGAGCCACCACTGCCACTACCACTACTGTCCCACCCACATCCGGTCAAGTGCCTGAGTCCGGACGCAAAAATCCCATAAATTTTTAGCATAAATGTCTTTTTATTAAAATATTAAGAGTTTAAAAGCACGACACCGGATAATAAGCTATGTGCTAACTCATGGACATAAAACACACAAAGTTCATTGAACCTAAAAGTTATAAAATCATTTCACCGTATTTTCAACTATTGAGTGTTTTCTTTCTTATAAAATATCCGTGCAATAGTCGGTAGTTAGCACATAGCTGATTAGCGGAGCGTTGCACCCCCTTTATTGTTCCAAGATTCCAAGTGGGGCCCGCGATAATATTTCATTGTATTCCATAGGATTTTGATAGAACGTTTTACAGCTTAAAATGACATATTATGGCATAAATAACAATGACCTTGGGCTAAAAACTGATGTTCAGACTCAAGACCCGGTGTAGACATGTAGATTAATGCTTTAAAATAACAGCTACAAGAATAATTGCACATCTTGGACTGATGGTAAATTGCAACTACTTGCACAGAGACTTATTCAATCAATATAAAACTATGCATGAGAATTCACAGAGCGGTTTGTAAATGTAAGGTCCAGCACGAGTCCATCTCAGCTTCATTAACAGCACATGTAGAGGAGTGTGTCCAAAAACCGTCACTCTGGGCCACCTGTTGCCATGGCAAACTTGTCTTTTATATAATCGAGCCAAAGATGAACTGTTGAGTAATCACAATTCATCTGTTTTGTCCTTGTAGCCCGACTGAATGAGCGTTTCTTTCATGTAAAGACTGATTGGACTGTGACAACGTGTTTAAAATGTGAATAGTTTTGTTAATGTATTTTAATGCACAAAAGGCTTGACTAATAAACTCTCCTCTCACACCGACTCCCTATTCATCATCAACATATTAATTATAGCCTGGACGAAAACAATATACAGCGGTGCAATTACCTCGCTGACTAAATCACTGTCTGTTGCGGCATGTTGTGCGGTTAAGGCTTAATAATTTGCTGCTGCTTTTAAGTCCTCTGCCTCATGTTCGCAGACAGACAGACAGAGCTAGATAAGCACGCGGAGTATGCAGACACCTGAGCCAACAGAAACCTAACCTAGCAATTAGCGCTCATCCAAATTCTAGAGGTATGGGATAATGATTTGATTAACACAGGAAGGATTAAAGATGGATGATGAATGTGTTTTACGTAGCCGATCCATGTTGGCACTTGTTTTGTTGCCGTGTTTCTGTGTTTTCATCCTCCTTCAGCAGCCTAGTGATCTCTAAGATTGCAACAATATGAAATGTGAAAGACAAATCAACCAAAAAAAGACCACCCTAGTATGTTGTGGAAGGAATAATTTGTGTATGAAAATAGACTTTAAAGGCCACTATAATAGACTTTAAAGGCCCAGTATCTGATTTCTTTACATCTTTCTAACATCCCAATTCTTCACAAGGATGAGTTTTGAGCGCGTTCCACAACGGGGGCTTTCCTGTTAGCTCAAAATCAATAAAAATGCTTTATTAATAGTAGCACAACATGCAAGATCTCTGCTTTGATAGTGAAGCTTCTGTTGAAGAGAAAAAAAAACAGGTATAGGGCCTTTTAAGTATTTATGTGAGATATCAAAACAAACAGGTGAGTGTATCCTCCCTTCTAATTTAAATTGATCACACACTGATATCATTTAACATCTTACACATTCTCTCAGCTGTGTCTTTGCAATAGGACAAAGAGGGCGAATGTGAAGAAAGGGGCCCATATCAGCTGTCTGTTGTGTAAGGGATCACTTCTTTGATCTGTAAATAAATATCCACATCTGGCTCCTATCGCGGCAACAATACGGGACGTCTCTAATCCGCGCCGTCTGTGATGTCATCCCAGGGTCGTGTTCCAGAGAGATCTGGACGTGATGCGAGAAGGTGGCCTCGGATCTGCTGCCGAGGTCCTGAGTAGGTCTGGGATTCATTTTGGACCAATGAGCTGCTTTGGTCTTATACAATGCAGGATACAGATAGGAAGGTTTGTTACACTGTTACCAAGGGAAAATAAAGGACAAGTCGTAGCCAAACTGTCTTTTATTTGAGGAAAGCATTACTGGTATAGAGGGTATGCAGGTGATGAGGCCAATTGAATGTCAATACTCAATACAAAAGTAGGAGCGAACTCTCGTGCTCTCATGCTATACTAGCTTCAATTAACTTTATTTATAGTATGATCAAAAGCTTTGTGTCGGGGTTTTTTTTTTTGTGGGTCTGGAGTTATTTAAAATAGTAATAATAATGCATCAGTTTTATATATATATATTTTTTTTTTGACACTCAAAAACGCTTTACATTGCACTATTCATTCACTCCATACTTGGTGGTGGTAAGCTACTGTTGCAGCCACAGCTGCCCTGGGGTAGACTGGTGGAAGCGAGGAAACCAGTCTGCGCCATCGGCCCCTCCGACCACGACCAACCACTCACTCACTCACTACAGGCTTCCTGTTGTTACCAAACGGTCTCCCATCCAAGTACCGACCAGGCCCTTCCCTGCTTAGATTCCAAGGTCTGACGAGATTGGACAGAGCAAAGGCGGTATGGCTACCATTTGTCCCTATTTAAACATCTTCCATCATACAACAGCAACAACATTTGTTTGGGGAATCCTGGCCTCAGAGTGGACCTTATTGTACCGTATTTTCCAGACTATAAGTCGCTCCGGAGTACTAGTCGCACCAGCCTTGGCAACTACCTGGGCATGGAGGCGTAACTGCACCGTTGACAAGCCTCTCCCGGCCTCACATTGTTCAAGCTCTCATTTGCAAACTCTTTCTTGTAGCTGTGGCCATCGAGCTTTTAGCCCACGATTAGCTTTTTTTGTTTTCTTCATGGCAGTAAGAGTAACCTTCTCTTTTCGCCAGTCCCTCACAAGTTTCTCACTCACTCCAAACTTTACCACTTTTTAAATCTTCAGTGGTACAGGAGTAGCAAATACTGTTACACAAGCCTAGAGCGCCCTCTAGCAGCTGTCAGTATGAAACTAACAAATGTGAAATTATATATTTTGATATATAAGTCGCACCCCCAGCCAAACAGTGAAAAAAACAAAATGCGACTTATAGTCCGGAAAATACGGTACATGTTTTGGTGGCTGGGACAGAAACAGTAGAAAAACTTGAGGATCTGAGATTTGAGCCCAGGACCTTCTTCTTCGGGTAAGAGTATTGTTACTTTAAAATATTACGTGTGAAATTAAGGAAAGGGGTGAACTCACATACATGTTCTGAAACATTGAATGAAATTAAATGAAGGAAAACGTGTAGAAGTTTCCATATATGAACGTATCTGCAGTCCTTCCTAAACACATCTATACGACTCTGGGTGTATAATAAAGGTTGACTGAACACAAGGTGGGGAGCACATGTCTCCTATGCCAGAGCTGCCTCAGTCACTTCCAGGTGCCCTCCACCTCAGCAGAAGTGGCAAATGGTGCAAGCTGGCATTCGAAACATCTGTGCAGCCAGACTACCGGTGGCGAGGCCCCAGAGACCTGGCCGCACCAGCCTCTTTTGAACTGCAGATCCAAATGCGCCTCACTTATTGGAATGGCATGTAGCTGCTATTCTGAAGGGGATCCTCTCTCTGCTAAGACCTTTGATGTACACCACTGCATTCAAAGCAAGCGGGCCATTCTCGCCACTCTCTGTTTTCCATTTACAGAAAAGATTGTTTGATTCTGAGCAAAGGGATTTTTGAAGTGAAGCAGACAAAGGACAGATTTGCATGGTTATGACAGCTTTTTAGTGTGTGGACTAAAGAGGAGAACGGTAACAAAAGATTTCGATGGTTAATCATTTCTTCATTTCTAAGCAGTTTAGTTGTTATTTGAATACATTGTGTACTGTATAGCAGTGATTCCAAATCTTGAGGTTGGGACCCACATTGGGGTATCCAAAGCATCTATAGAAGAGGACCAAAGTTGGATACATTTTAATGAAGAAATTCAATTACTTTAATTTCCCTCCAAATATGGCATAGTTGTTAAGTTGGAACATTATTTTGTGCTTGCCGGTGTGTCTGGGCAAAACGGGTCACTTAGTGGAACAGTTTGAGAACCACTGTTGCTGACACTTTATGCAGATGAAGCAGCTTAATAATTTATTGCATTATTGAATCACTCAGTGTCAGCCACAGCTGCCTTGGGTCAGAATGTCAAAGATGTTGCTTACACTTGTATTGCACTTTTCAAGCAGAAGCGAGGCTGCCAATCTGTGCCACCATCAACAACTCACTGACACTCTCATTAATTCTGACCTATTGTACATATTTTTAGTGGTAGGGGAAACCAGAGTACCCGGAGGAAACCTACACTGACACGGGAAGAACATGCAAACACACACAGAAAGACCCTCTGCGACGGGGATCGAACCCTGGACCTTCTAGCTGTGGAGCACAAGCACTAACCACTGCTGCGCAACTGTGCCACAATCACCTACATTTGTCGTGATATACGTACAAGCACATCCGACAATATCAAATGTATTTTATGAATGGCTTTGATGAAGGAGGTCAAATATTGTAGGCTAACCTAAAAAATAAATAAAAATCAGGGTTCAGGACAACTTGAACCATCAGGATTGTGCTTCACACATCCTGTATGAAGAAGAGCGCTCACAGAAGTATTACAGAAGTGTGTATCACATTTTGAGAGTGATATCCAACTTTTAAGTGACGCATATCTGTTACACTGACTCCTTGACTTGACACAATGGAGTCTTTTGAAGCGCACAATAAACGTCTTGAGCACATTACAGTCGCCGTTTGTCTTGTTTAAGTGAAGTGTTACAGCGCTTTTAAATCACACACAAACACTGTAACGTGAGTCGCTGCTGTTGTGTATACAGGAACAGAGGCGAGAGGACTCTTGCCTCCGCGACGCGCCTGTGCGCCACTGCGCCTCCGGGGACCACCAAGGTTACTTCAGGACTGCGAAAGGAGATTTCAAGCATTCCCCGCAAGATGTTCAAAGATTTGCATAGCAATCCCATGCGTAATTTGGCATTTCGTTTGGCGCGTTTGGATCGCACTTTGAACCACAAGTTACTTGACTGTGAGCACGCGGTTCCAAAAAAAAAAAAAACTTTGGTGTCTCCGGTTTGGTTTGTGTGGGACGCTTTGAGGGCGAAAGAGTTAACGAGGGGAGGGAGCGTGCGCAGGGGCGTGTGGTATAAAACCACCACTAAAGCGCACAACAGGAACAGCGTGTGTCTCAGTGGGTCCTACTTTTGATTTGGCTTGACTTGTTTTCTACAGCGAACCGACCACACACCCTTTGAAGATATGTTATCAATGAACTTTCGAAAGTAGAAATGGATCTGATCTGTGCATGAAAGAGTCTCTGCAAGAAGTCTCCAAGGGAAGGTTAACTTTTGACACAAGGTTCCGGAGGTGCTTGACACAAAATGAGGAGAGAAAACGTCGTAAAGTGGACTTTCAGGCAGTGAGAATGTGGCGGGACAACAAGGGGAACACGGCTCCAAGTTTTACGCGCAACAAGAGCGTGAAGTGAAGCGCAGTGCATTGGACAAGAAAAACTATTTATTTATTTTTCTCTCCGTTTCAGTCAAATCTAAATGAAACTCTAGAGAGAAAGAGTGCTTGTTTACACTGCTCTGAGAGGAACCTGGATTTAACTCAAGTCACAGTTTTGATCATTTTCCCTTCGTTATTTGCATTCCTGATCCCCGAGGTGGCTCCCAAGTGGTGTTGCGGCTCCTCGTCCCCGGCGGATCCGGAGATTGGAGTCTCTGCACCGGGAGGAGTGGGAGACCCGCAGGTCACAGAAGCTCCAAAGAGCGGTCGCGTCAAAAGGATGGTGCGTCTGGCGGCGGAACTGTTGCTCCTGCTGGGACTTCTTCTGCTCACACTGCACATCACGGTCCTGCGGAGCAGCCCGCTGCCACAGGCGAACGGGACGAGCCTAGACCAGGACGCAGCTCTGACAGAGGTGAGTTTCTTTCGGGAGTTGTGTGTAGAATAGTCTTAAGCATTAACCAAAGGCTCTATTCGTGCCTTATGCGCTAAGATGTGTGCGTCGCGGTGCTCATTGATTGCTCTCCCTTGAGACAGTATGTCTGTCAGTCGGTCCGTCCTTCAGCGAAGGATGGAGAAGAGAGGCAGGTCAGAGATCAGCCTCATCCCAGACACACCTCCCTATTGTTGGGATTAAATGCTCGCTGCAGCAGCTCTCTGTCATCATATGCTCATCACTGTCAGCCAAGCGTTCAGTTGATGAGACAAGGGTCAGAGCTGAACCCCAGGAGCACAGCTTTTACAAACATAACTCAAAGCAGGAGCTGGAAGAGACTGGCAGCTTTCAATTTAAGCATATCATTTAATCCAGGTCTGACATGGTTCAGTTCCCACTAAAATGCTACTTGCTTTTTAGTACTATATGCTTTGACTCACATATGGCCCAGATTAGATTTAGGGAACTACCATATAGCCCCAAAGTCTAACCTTCGATGTGATAAGTCACCTAAATGATGTCTGACTGGACAAAATGCAAATATATTCTCAACGTTTTGGAGTCGATTTACCAATATAAATCCTACTAAGCCTGCAGTATTTGGGCTCAGCAGCCACACCAGCGCTAATGCAGTTAAACTGCCCCTTGACCATCCACTGAGTTCTAACTGAGACCTAAATATTCACCACAACGTTAAGATGGGCCTGGTGTCTGCAAACCTGTATATGGTGTTATGCTCCTTGCGTCTTTGATGTATATTTAGCAACAATTGAAACACTCTTGTGGCTCATTATTCACGTCTTGGTGATAAACGGCTTTTCATGCCCAGTGGAATTAGGGCCTTCCGTTTGGCTTTATTAGGCTCTGACAAGAATGAATGAAAAGAATTTGAGCTGCATTGCTGAAGACTGGATATGTGTGCAAAGGAATACCAGAGGGCAAAGCGTATTCTAAAGTGTTGTTTGGTTAAAGTCTGTTTTTTTTCTGAAGTTTTGTTCCGGTGAACATTTAAAATGAGTGACCTTGATTATTGTCATTTCAGTTTGCCAAATTTAGCACTATGTGGTTTGGTGTGTCCTCATTTAGTTGTGGTGAAACTTTAGATCAGTGGTCCTCAAACCTTTTACACCAAGTGCTTTTGAAAATGTGGGGCTTTTCGATAACCATTAAACCAGGTCTATGCCGGGCCTTAAGTTGTACTTAACCAAGAATAAAGTAGTTAAAACAAGGAAAATCAAAACATGGTCAAAGACATGAATAAAACTAACTCTAAATTAAAGACAGACTAACTGCAGAGTAGCCACAGTTTGAGAACCAATGTTATATCAAGACTAAGTGTAGCATTGGGCTGGGTCAACCTCTGTTCCCAATGAAGCTCTCAATTTTAGCAACTCTAGTTTTGTCTTGTCACATTTACTTCCAAATTAAATTCCCAAGATTACACAGGCCTAGTTGCTTTATTCTCAAAATAATATTGTGTGGATGTTACCCCAGACTAGAAGGTTAGCCCCTCTGAAAGTGCATCATTATAACAGCAGGCCAGTGTTCGGATAAATAGTGGGGCATGCAAAGCTCAGGAAATATTCCAGGAATTTATCAAATATTTGTCCCATTGCCAACACTGAACAGGACATTCACAATGAGAAGGGAGTCCCTATTGACCTACCAATGTACAGCAATTGAAAAAACCAACATGCATTTAACATTTACACTTGGATTCAGGCCGCTGATGAAAGAGTGCAGCGCTGCCCCGTGGGGAGACAGGGGCTGAATAGCTTCTTGCTCCTGAATGCGCTGACTATGTGGGGATATGCTTGACTGGTTTGCCACAGAAGAGGGTGATGTCATCTTTCAGCCGGGTTTGTCATGGCCCAGGGGTGCATTGTTCCCCCAAAGTGTCATATTTAAGATGCTTTTGAGTGTGGCACAAATGAAGCAACAGGATGAAGCAACTCTTTGCACCTGCAGCAAGACCAGATTCAGAGCTGTCATTGGGCACAAGGGCATATCGATGATCTAGTGTGTATTTCTCTGAACTAGTATTTTATTTTAATTTATTTATTTAAGAGAAAGGAAAACCCTGTGGGGGGATCCCGGCTCTGACAGTTCGCTGAATGTCGCTTCCCATTCTTCACCTGTACTGATAACCAATAAAGGAAACAGTTTGACAAAAAAAAGCTAAATATTGTCTATAATTTGTATATTGTACAGATTGTTTTAGAATGTGATGTGAATTAAACAATATGTTTTAAACGTGTTTTTATGATGAAGACCCTACAGAATAACTGGCCACTGCCAAGGCACTGGCAAATGGGACAAACGACAAAGAAGCAATAGAAGCTGCAGAAATATGAGTTTCTTTGATATGATAGATACAGCTATAAAACAACACATTTTAGTCCTTGGAAAATGAATCAGCCAAATGTTCAAAACAGTATTAGAAAGTACATGCAGTGATATCATAATATTGCTCATATTGTCACACTCATATTGGTTTACAGTGAGGGCTGACTGGTCGTCCATTGTGCTGATTTTGTCATGTAGATCTGCGGTTCCCAACCTTTTATGCCTCGCAGACCCCTTGAGTTGTTCATTTACTCCGAGTACCCCCTACCTTGAGAATTCTACCAATATCTTCACAATGTGATCAAGTAAACTCGGATTATGCAGAATTTACAAGAGCATTAAGGTAAAATACTCACAAATTCAAAGATTTTACTTTAATTGATTTTGAAATGTGACTTCTTTTCACCTTATCTTTTAGAATCTGAAATAATTCCAATTGCTCAAGTACCCGCAGGGGTCCCCGTGCCCCTGGTTGGGAAACACTGATGTGGATAAACAATATCCATGGACACAGGATGAGGCGTGTGACTGAGGGAGGATAGTTTCGGTTCGCACCTCCACAAGTGTAGTGTTGAAAAGCATCTGGCACAATGTGCAGTGCCTTCATTTCCTGCAGCCTCCCCGGGGAAGGACCCCTGAGTGGCTCCCAATTCAGACTGGAGTCATGCCCCTTTAAGCACAGAGTGAAACAGGGGGAGCGGGAAGACACAGGCAGGACAGGGAGGGGGCAGCCATGTGCACTGTTCATTCATGCTTCTTCAGGACGGGGGGTGACATCCTGGGAGGCCCCACATCAACGCCGCATGGCGTGTCACTTTTGATCTCCAAATTAAAGCTCGCTCCCTGATGAGGACCCGCTCACACGGCGGAGGAGAGACTGTAAATCAGGACGCCTTCAAAGAGGAGCACTGCTGATTCGGCTTTTTGAAACTGTCAGAGTGGGCTCTTAAAGGGATCCACAGAGAGGGAGAAGTTGCATGACAGGCAATGTGTTCATCTTTGGTCTCTGTGGTGACCCTCACTGGGCTAATCATTGGTTCAATGCAACATTATTTCAATCAGAGGAAAATGTAACACTTTAAGATACAATAAAGAGGTGTGTTTTAACTTGGGCATGTAGAGGTGCAATTAAGGGAAAGACTTCTTTCCCACGGGGCATAAGAATCATGAGGAGGAGGGTATGACGAGGCTGAGGAGGTGTATGGTCTTGCTGCTACACTGGGGATTTGGTCATAAAAGATTGCACAACACTGCTAAAGTGGCGAAATGAGGTTTATGGGGGCACGGTAGTACAGCGGTTAGAGCTCGTGCTTCACAGCTAGAAGGTCTGGGTTCGATTCCCACCTGGACGGGGCCTTTCTGTGTGGAGTTTGCATGTTCTCCCCGCGTCTACGTAGGTGTACTCTGGTTTCCCCTACCATTAAAAACATGTACAATAGGTCAGGATGTTTGAGAGGGCACATGGGGGACAACGGACGCAAATTAGCCCAAGGCTACAATCCGGTGTGGCTTGTTTACATGCATGAGGCCCATGTATGTTCATTAACATGTCAGTCCCGACCAAATAAATAAAATATTTATATGAATGGTTTAAGGCGCGATTGTATGATTGGAAAAGGTGGACGGCAGGGATTGACTGACAATGCTTCCGTTTCATTACGTTTAACTGTAGATATAAAGAGGGTATTTTTGTTTGGGGCTTGCAGGGATAAAACGCTTCCTTCCATTTTTCTGTGTTGACCTGAGAAAGCCTTTGTGAAATAAAGCAAATATGCCGGAGGAAAGTGTATCATAAAAATGTTTATGGAATGTCACTGGCTCGGAAATCGGAAAAGGAAAGCTTCTGTATATAGCTGAGCGACTGTCACGGTAAAAAAAAAAAAAAAAAAAAAGCATCAACATATGGCATGGCAAGGATAGACATACAGTAAACAATGATGCATGTAGAGTTTATTACAGTCAGCTTTTACATTTTGTCCTCAAAATGAACCACCGTTTTATCAAAACCGCACAAGCCGACTTGCAGTACATGCGTAACGCAGTAAGAAAGCGATTACACTAAATACTGAGGGATTAATGTTTAGTCTATGAGCTCAAATAAGTTTGGCTTACTTTCAATAAAACGTGTGCTGTGCCAGTGGCTTTTTCCTTATCTACACTTTTGAATGTTTGCATAAGAGGTCTTGACTTCGGGACACGCATCTTGCAGCAATACAAGACTATTTCTTTTCAGTGGCCGTGGACGGTGCATTGCACTTGCAAGTGTTTTGTGACTCTGCATCTAAATTTCAATCAGCATCATAAAACTCAACTGGATCAACGCTGCGTGTGTGGTCCATGAGTAATTTCCTTTTGATAAAGAGATGAAAGTAGATTCCTATTGTATTTGCTATTGGTGTGTGATTGATTCTTAGTTTCTTTTTGTGTTATTTCACCGTCCCTTGGTGGAGCAGCTTTACAGAGTATGTGCACTTGAAAGGCAGGGTTATCGGATGGCCATCTTGAGACTCAAGTACTTATGATAAACCCACAGACAATCCTCTGATATTTTCATAATGGGTCAATAACTAATTCGCTGGCAAAAGCTTACAGGTCTCTATAACCATCATGAGTTACTCGGCTTCAATTGTCGACAGAACTTCCAAAATTGGTTCCCAAGTTTGATGATTTCCTAAGAAGCCCATAAAAGATGATAATAATAAAGACTAAATGCTCCCTTTTTATTTGGCGGCTGGAGGCAGCACACAGAAGAGCTATCTTTTGCCTTCAAATTACAGGCAATTATATAATTAGTGCAATTATGGCAGTAGCTAGCATTAAGACATGTGCTGTGCGTCTGGAATTCGTTGCTCTCGATTGTGTGATCACACTGGGCCTCGCTGATTCAAGCATTGCATTTATCAGAATAGGAATCGGTGCCACTGTGCACCCTTGTCCCATTGTGGCAGCAGTCTCCAACCTGTAGCTTCTAACCAAGAAACTCCCCAAAGTCTGAGCTTGATGAGTTCCATTGCTGTTTTGACACAGTAATTCTTATACAGAGGAAGATCTTTATTTATATAGCGCCTTTCACAGACATGGTCACAAAGCGCTTTACATGAGAGCATTATACATTCACTCCACACTCGGTGATGGTAAGCTAACGCATGGTACATATTGATCCATCATATATACGTACATGCCTTTTCTTCTTGTGCACCAAACAAGAACTGAAACTGTGAACAGTGATGACCACAGATCTGCATCACTAAGGTAAATATTAGTAAGGTATACACTATAAAGTAAACATAAACCTGTGCCCTGGCAATTCCAAAATGTCCCTTTATGGTCGAAGGTACAGTAAATGCGATGGCCATTACTCCCCACCTCTGACCTTGCTGGTACTCAAAGCGCGTCTCCACTGGGGCGTATGTCGACCGCAGCACCGCGAGCGTTCCTGCCCCGTTGCCATTCTCTTCCGCCTCGGCTCACCACACACGACACCGAGAAGCAGAAACGGGATACACCGGAAAAGAAAACAAGAGCGTGACTTGATGACTAATTCTTTATCTCTCCGTGCTGCCACCACCCAGGAACACAAGATTTGCTGATACTTGGGCGTCCTGTCACTGAGAAGCAATTCCTTCTCCGCATATGTTTGATGGGAGACATACGCCGTATACTGTCGCTGTCATTTTGCTGAACTTACAACCCCCATCAACAGACCAAATGTTGTTCTGTCTACAAGTAAAGAGGCATAATTATTTCACTATGTTGTACGTAGGTTTCTGTGCAAGAAAAGCATTGGTCTCCCATTCTTTTACCAGGCTGCCCCAGTACGAGCTATAAACAGCTATAGAGGCACACTGTCAGTTAAAAACGGAAAAATATACGGTGTAGCTGTGACATTGGCATAAGTACAGGCTGCATGCAGTCATTCTGGTCTGCACAGACAGACGCCCCAAGTATGAAGCTTGCCCTATTTTACGCTTTGGTCCATGATAGCTACAAAGCCATAGTTACACAGTCAACAAAAGGCTAATCCAGGAACATAACATGCTTGAGTTATTGCCAAGTAAAGTTACTTGCAGTGATTGATTATTTACAATCCGAAGGTTGGACTTCAGTATCAAGTCTGCATGGTGGCTGAGGACTTGTGCAGACGACTTTGGAAAAAGATCCAATACAGATACACTATATCTGAATTGAAATATAGTCATTTTGATTGTAAATTGAAGGTTATCGGTCTACCTTGCTCATGTGATCGCTTTTATTTCTCTGACAGAACAATATCAATGCAAAGAGAAGCTCCTCTGGTCAGCTGGAGTCTGAGGGGCGCAGGTCCGGCCCAGGACACCGCCTGTCCCAGCGTCCCGCCACCCTGCCCTGGGCTCAAGGCGCCGGAGGAGGCCTACACCGAGACAGCCCCGGAGCTTTCCTCTTGGATCTGCACAACTTCCCCGACCTCTCCAAGGCCGACATCAACGGGCAGAATCCAAACATTCAGGTATGTAAGATTACAGGCAAAAAAAGCCAAATGTGCTGTTAGTAGTGATTGTATCTTCCAAATTGAAAGGAGATATATCTGATATATTGAAGGAACATCAGCAAACAATAAAGATAGTATGAGTGTATTGGTGATGGTAAAGAAGTAGGCGGAGATGGCTGATGGTTTTGCTGCTGTTGCTGGCAAAGTAAGACATGAAGTTACAGAATGCCAAAAGGAAAGATGGGAGGCTGGTTGATATGTTTATCTCATTGTCATATCGTTTTTACAGTGACTCTTTGCTGGTAGCGGGACATCACCAGGTTTTCTCCTTGTAAATGTTGCTGCTTTGCTTTGACTAACGGGTAGACCAAGGTTAGATTTAAATTAGGTCCTTTTTGCAATGCTTTATTTCGATGACAAATGGGAAAATAGCATTGCTGTGTGGTTTCCGAGTATTAGAAGCGCGTTTGCTACATAATCTGCTGATTTCGCTGTTGCTTGTAAGACATGGCTACTTAAGCACACATTAGGAAGGAAGCGCGAGCAGGAAGCAGGAAGAGGATAGATGCAGCACATAGTCACACTCTGCCTCCTCTGCCTCATATTAAACAGAGAGGTCCCGGTGTCCATCATAATGCCAGTTGAAAGGCATTGACTAACACTCTCACTTATGTTAATGCTCCCTTCACTGCGCAGATGTGTTTAAACCATCTCCCTGTCTAATCCAGCGAAAGGGCCTCCTTACCATATCTGAAGGCATCAACCCTAAATCCCAGCGCGGACAAAAAGTGCACTCGCCATCTCAAGGCCTCAAGATGTGGGGAGAGAGCTGGGTAACCAATCGAGCAGGGGCGTGAGGCTGTGGAAGGACAGGGCGGTGCGGTGGGGGCTGTCTTTGATCCTGGGATTCATCTGGCTTTCATGGTCTGGAGGAGGCCACGGAGCCCTTTGAACTCCGTGTTTAGGTGGAGAGAGAGGGTGGCGGAGGGGCAGGGGAGCAGGGGCGGTGGTGGTCCCCTCTCATCTGGGAGGCACATGTGTTAGAGGGAACGGGAGAGACAGGGCGAGAGGGGTGAGTTTTGGGGATCGGGCGCTGATAATGTACTAACATGGGCTTGCATCACCTGAATCAGAAACTTGAAATAATAGAAATATGGAGCTTTACAAGGAAGAATAAGGACTGACTGAGAAAAGAGACAGGAGAAAATGAAGACAAAAATTACTTTAGTAAACCAGGAATTTAAAGCAGTACTAAGTAACTCTTGCCCCTAGAGGCCATAAGCGTAACTGCAGGTGTCTTAGCAAGTTACGATTTTTTTAACATATTAAATGTCTTGGAGAGTAAATACTACACTGACAGAAAAGGTGAAGGGAGAGAGGGGTGTTGTACATCCAATTATACAATGCGAATATTTTTTTTCACTCAAACGTGGCTGTAAATACTGTTTAAAGTGGCGCTAGCCCGCAGTTAGCTTTGCCCGTTAGCCTGTTAGCTTCTTCTCCGGGATTCTATTAGTGTGTATTGTTGCTCCGCCCCGGTGGCAGTCAAGTTGCAAGCATGGTTTTCTGGCCAGAGACACCAGGGGGAGATGAAAGACCCCCCAATCATCACATTAATACTTGAATTACCCCCACAGGGACTACGGAAAGGATTTATTAAGGTAAACACGTTACTTAGTACTGCTCATATCTCCTGACCAGGCTTCAGCATTTTTCAGGCCATCACTGAATATACAAATTTCAAAGAAACGTAGTGCCCTTTACATCAAAGAAAAAGATAATAGGAGAGGTCGTTTGTTGATTTTATTGTGACGCACATTGGAAATGTACAAAACACAACCCAGTAACCAAACACTTTATAATATGTGTGTTTTGATTGCCTTATGTATATGAATATTGAATATGTTAATGCATTATTTTGTCCTACAGGTAACGATAGAAGTTGTGGATGGATTGGAAGGCCATGAGCAAGAGAAAGGTCTCCGTAAAGAAACCAAACCCAGCTGGGCTTCTCCGAACTGGAGGAACTGGTGGCCGCACTCCTCTCCGTCCTCCAACACTCACCAGACAGAGGAGCACAGGACCAAATCTGAAGACAGCAACTTCCTCAGGCCACCCCGGACTGGGACAGAAGAGGAGGCAGCAGGGCCAAGGCTCAGAGTGAATATGGTGAGAAGGTTTAATAGCTAATAATACTGGGTTTTAAGACTAGTTAGGCCTGATTTTAAGATATGTATAGTTGCTATGCTTCATATTTTGTGCGGGATATAGTACGGACAGATTAGTCAGTATGTCAATCTTATCCAAATTCAGTTCATTCATTCATCAGACTTATTATGTTATGGTGCTTTATTTGTCATTATACAAGTTAGGCTGGCCTTGCAAACAAAACAGCAAAACTGCTACTGAAATAAAGCAAACATAAGTTATATTCACGACGGGGTTTAAAAAACAGACAGATCAACATGGGCAGTGGGCCTTTTAGCCATACGCTTTTAGCGCTGGTCTGCAGGGATCCGACAGATGTCCATAGTCCAATGAGGCATCTGTATTTTTCCGATTTAAGCTGTCACCATAATAAGTGCAGTGGTCTGAAGCCTTTAACACTCTTTTATGAGCTGGAGTCCGATGTGGAACAGAGCGGCAACGTGACACACTTACAACACATCTCGACATCAAAGTTAAACCAGCGGGATCAGGGGCTAGAAGCTGACTTGTTCCGCCACACAGCTCCCACAACGGTAACCCAAAAGATAAATCAGCTGCGCAAGAATTCACTCCCATCACACTCGTACAGTATTCATCCGTCCCGTGTCGGAGCATGCCCAAACCAACATGGTTCAACAGGAATGCACGCGCTGTGGAAAATGACACTTTATCCACTTGCGCTTGTACTACAGCGGTCTGACAAAGGCTTTTTAGGTCCAAACCGTAGCCCCATGTTTAATGTTTCTGGCTTATCGCTGCGGTCGACTCCTTCATACGTCATTTCATCCCACTCCAATGGACAGGGAAATATTTTATCTTCATTAGTGTCATGGTTTTTAACCTAATGATTATAATTGTGGGCAAGTGGTGTGGGTCATCTAGCACAGATAATATTTCTTCCCAGAAAGATGGGAAGGGTAGCCAGAAGTGTAAGATACTGTAGTCAGTGTGCTGCCTACAGTGTTGGGGGTAACGTAAAAAAATATATTCTCTGACTGCACTTTTGCTCGGTGTCTTGCCTAACAAGAAGGTCCTAGCTTTCAGTGTGAAGTTTGTATGTCCTTCCTGTATCTACTGTATGTGGGTTTCCTCCTGGCTTTGGCTTCCTTTACTACTAGGGACATGTGCAATAGCATCCTCTCTAGGGCCAGGAATTCCGTGAAAGAGCGGTTACGTAGCCTTCTGAAGTATTTAGATCCTCCTATTTGCCAACAGATAACAATAAAATGATGTAACAAAATGACACAATGTGCGCAGGAAGAAATAAATCTCAATATAACCCATTTTTTTTATGAAATTGCTTCAAAAAGGTACTTAAGTACGCAAAACAGAAAATGCCACTGTACCACTTGTTGCACCAAACGAAATATAAGGAGAGAGGAGCCAGGCTTTCTATGCATCTATCTGGGCAGTATTCGTACAAAGCACTCATAATGAGGGGCAGATGGCAGCGGGGGGCGTATAGGAACGGTTTGGAGCATGGCCAGAAATACTTCCATCCCAACATGCCCACATTCATTCTGCTCATTGATGGAGAGCTGCTTTCAAGATGTGTTAGCGCCGTGTGTTAGCGTGCGGTGGGGATCAAATCGATGCAGTGAAGTGGTTGAAGCCTAAAGCTAACCGTTTCCATGTAGTCCCATCATAGAGATCTGCTCGGGGATAATTGGAGGAGCTAGAGGATTTCTTGCCATTTCACTTCCTATTTCCTCAAACACTGGATCACGGATAGCCGGTGTCCAGTGCCTGTTTGCTTCCCCAAAAATGTAAATGTGTACAGCTTGAAATTGTAAACATCCTGGATAAATCCTACTGAGAGATGGGGAGAGGTGTAATGTAAGAAAACGTAACAGAGTAATGTAACTCAATACAACCCGCATCATAAAAACTATCCTCTATGATTAATAGTGTGCTTTTCCAGATGCGCTTACTTCTCTTCAAAGGTCAAAGTCAAAACCCTAAGCCTCTCGGCCTTTCAGGTCCTACCCCCACAGATTATTAGGAATGCTAACAGGCCTGCGAGGGTCCGGCATGTGGCGTGCATCAGGGCTCAGATCTGTTTCTCTCCTGTGCCGCAGACTACATGGATGGAGAGGGCGACTGGAGCGGCTGGTCCAGCTGCAGCGTCACGTGCGGCAACGGGAACCAGAAGAGAACCAGGTCGTGTGGATACGCCTGCACTGCCACCGAGTCCAGGACCTGTGATATGCCCAACTGCCCAGGTAGGACATCGCGATAGACTGTGATGTGAGACCACCATTGGCAGTACTCCTGTGTCAAATTGATATTTCATGAGCAATTGTGCGGCTTAAGGTGTGTCATAAAAGTGCAACTTTCCCTGCACCGAGTCATGAAGAAGAAGCTAATAGGCTAACGGGCAAAGCTAACTGTGGGTAGCGCCACTTTCGCAGTATTTACAGCCAAGTTTGAGTGACAAAAATGATCTCCATTGTGTAATCGGGTTGTACAATAGTTTTCTTGCATCAGGCTGAAACATTTGGTCTCTCTGCACCATGTTTCATTACGTGGTTCAGAGGTAGTTTTGATTTGGATTCATGGCACCCAACTCAAATCTAGACCAGACCTCGCCAATTGTTGATGGTATAGACGATTCAAAATGGCTGACCTGTCTGGAAAATATCTACAGTCTCTTGATACGTCTTTCATCATTCTCACCATTTTTTATGTGCCCTCGTGTGTCCACAGGTATTGAGGACGCTTTCAAAACAGCCGCTACTGAAGTGAGTCTGCTGGCAGGGACAGATGATTTCAATGCCACAGAGCTCTTTGGAGTTGGTAAGTGTCTGTCTCTCATTCACATGTGCCTGCTCTGTCAAAGGCACTCCATCCATCTGGCCTGGGTACTTTCTGAACACATTTAGCATTCCTCCTGCCCGACCTGCCGCCCATTACAGAGTCTGCCACACCCCCCGCATCTCTGTTCTCAATCTTACCAGTGACAGCGAGCATTAACGTCACAAAATGCACTTTATTACACTTTAATGTCTGACAGTCTTGTTTTATTTTCTTTAAAACCTGCATGAGGTGCCCTGATAGGCTAGCGGTTAAGGCTGCTGCTTGTGAATGTGAGAATGCAGACTTGTCACTTGTATAATCTCCACCAACTATGTACAGTACAAACGTTATGTGGAAGTCCTGTCTTTAGTCTTTCTACTGTATAATTTAGTCAACTTTATTAATGGATATGTCCTGAGTTAGTCCTGGTCTGCAAAGTCTTTAGTTATGATAAGTGCAGTGGTTCTTAAACCAGGGTCTGAGCCATATGTAGGCATTCCCTGCATAAAATGTGTAATTCTCTGATACTGATTTTATGATGTAATCTTAGACACTTAAATAACTATTCCAATAATAAATCACTCAGAACAATCAGAATAATACACCCACTATAATGTGGGTTTACCCATGATTTTAAAGTCATGAATTCTGATTGGATGTGGAGGACAAGTCCTAAGAACCTCTTGGTTACAGACCTAGTTTAAACCAGGAATAATCCTTTTATAAAGTCCGTTAATCTTTTAAAAGTCAACTTTAGAGGAAAGACATGCACATCCACATCTTTAAACCAGTCTGCTGGATTAAAAATCAAACAAACAGTAGAGTGTTTTTTTGTTTTTTTTTTACTGTGCTCAAAAGCCAAACTTTTTGCAAAATGGTCCTTGATGTGAAAAGTTTGAGACACACAGACCTACAAAGCTCAAAATACTGCTTTCTTTGACCTCAAGTAATAACTCTCTTACTCCGTTTCAGATACGGACAGCTGTGAGCGCTGGATGAACTGCAAGAGCGACTTCCTGAAGAAATACATGACCAAAGTGGCCAATGACCTGCCGAGCTGCCCCTGCTCGTACCCCACAGAGGTGGCGTACAGCACGGCCGACGTGCACGACGCGCCCACGGGAAAGGACTTCAGGTGGAAAGATGCCAGCGGACCCAAAGAGAAACTCGAAATTTACAAACCCACCGCCCGCTACTGCATCAGGTCCATGTTGACACTAGAGTCCACCACTTTGGCCGCTCAACACTGCTGCTACGACGACAATATGAAGCTAATCACACGCGGCAAGGGGGCGGGCTCTCCTAACCTCATTAGTATAGAGTTTTCGGCCGACCTGCACTATAAGGTGGACATCCTGCCGTGGATCATTTGCAAAGGCGATTGGAGTCGATATAACCAGGCAAGACCTCCAAACAACGGGCAGAAGTGTCCCGAAAACCCACAAGATGAGGACTACTACAAACAGTTTGAAGAAGCCAGAGAATTTTAGACATTTCCCTCGGGACAGCACAAGTAGAGGTTAATGTTAAAAGACTTTGTACACGGACTGGGACGGAACAAACATTTGGGACTATATTTCAACTGTATAAACACATGAAATGGCGATGGAACTACTTATTATGTCATCGTTGCAGCTCAGATTGTGCTATTGAGATAAAGGGATTTCTGAGAAATAAAAAAGGGAAATTTATTGTGCAAGGAATGTAAATCATGTCTATATTTGTTTTAGATCAGTTAGTCCCTTTTTGCAGCATCATGGATCTTGGCGAAAAGAATTGCTGTGGCGTGAATAAGAGAAGTGCATCACAGTTATGCGAACCACAAGCTCGTGATGTCATTGTATTGTGTGGCAAGCAAAAGCGAAGAAATGCATGTCTCGGAAGTCTGCTCGATAAATGACAAAATCAGGCAAAATTCAGAACAGACCAGAGTTTTAAGAAAGACAAGACGGAGCCTGCTGCTGCGCGTCACCTGTGGAACGCCCACCACAGTTTGAGAACCACTGTTATGGACTAATATCTGAATGCGAGTGTTGTTTCAAACTGAGAAATACACCGGACAGAGCACAGAACATTGACCGTTTTATTATCCAGGTTTCGTATTGGTATCTTGGTATAGATTTTTTGACCAACTGTTCACCAGCCTGATCTCTCCTCTTTGTACAAAAAAAAGTGTGCATTATTTTTGTAAAGTATTTATTTTGGATGTTCTAGCTGTATATGACTCGTGTGTCCATGGCGGCCGTTTTGAAGTCACGCGTGGCTAATGCTAACTTGATGGCCTCTGGTTTACCTCAAGCTGGTGCCGAAGCTAAACAGAGAGAATGTGTGAATACAATTGCAAGGAAAGAATTTTAAGATACAAATTTATAAATAAATGGGTAATAAATGAATTGAGTTTGAAACTCGTGTGTAAAATTAATTGCGCAACTTGTGACAGTAGATCCGTAGCGTGATATTAGATAAAGAGTTGCCTTCTACTGTTGTTGCTGCTACAATAGGTCGTTTCTTTTCTCATTGGGAAACCTCGCATTGAAGCAGCATGTGAGTTGAACTGCACATGTGCTGTAAATTCTCCCTCACCAAGCCACTGAGGTGTATACATCTATATCTTAACCTCTTTACCCCACCTGAACCAAGCGAATTTTCTACAGTTTGGCTTTAGTCTTATGGTGTCAAAATGAGGATGAAAAAGCCACAAACCACAAAAACGTGACAAAAATAGCTCCAAAAGAAAAGTGGCAACTTAGTGATGAAAACACAACAAATATTTGGCAAAAAATGTGACAAAAAGCAATAAAAAAATGTCAACAAAGTGTTTGCAATGTGGCAACAATGCGAGGAAAAAGATCCCTCTATATCAGTTTTGTAGGTCTTCAAATGAGGCATTACTCTGGCCTATGGGCTGTAACATTTTAGATTTGGGTAAAGTTGAACTGGAGAAAATGCACTTGGCTAACGGGTTAAGACGTTAACCAATAAGATTATGGATTATTTTTGTAATGCACTTTAAAAGCTGGAGTTGGCAAGTTGCTCTAAGCGCTGCAGTCATTATTCATTCACTCCATACTTGGTGGTAACAACACTCATTCACCCAGATTGTCATAATTCGAACTGCTACCTTTGATTAATGGAAACTTAGCCATTTTCAGCCCACTGAACCACTTTAGTGTAACGTCACTTCTTTTCAAGTAATGGTTTATTTTGGAGGGTTTCAGCTGTTGAGAATGTCCCAGGATTTTGATTGATAAAGTTTCTGTAGATTTCCCATGTGGGGATGCCTGGTCACTGTGCCATGTTTTGGGCCGCTTCTGAGGCCAGTGTGAACAAAGCCACAGATTTAGCGGCCGCTGTCAGAGGACATTCATTTGAAGGCAGAAAAAAACACCTTATCTCTGGGGTTAACCTCCTGCACCAGCCTTAAGCCAGCGCACAAGACTTCCATTAGTTCCATCAGTGTGTAGCTTTCATGCCCGGCCTTTTGATGGGATTGGGATATTCCTTACAGAGCCGGCAGCACAGAGGAGGCTAAGGTTGCTTGAGAATGCCACTCAAATTCTTCTGTCTTTGGCATGTCTCCTCACATTCCTGGGTAATTTCACATACTCGCTGGTTGCAGTCCGGGGCAGGGCACTCTCTCTCGCTCCCTGACCACCTTCTCTATGCTGAGTGCCGCAGTCATTGTCGCACACAGAAAGCCATTCATAGAAGCCTCATTCCTGTCTTGTCTCTGGTAAAAAGCTGTGCGGGACTGTGGTACGGCAGGCCCAAGCATGTCCCGAACACTTCAGGCGCTGCACTGTAAACTAGATTCCTTCATATGCATCACCGTTAGCCCTTTTATTAGCAACCCAAATCATCTGCAGTAAATCACAGGTTTATGATGGAGAAAGTGCTGTGTTTGGGATATTTGTCCTGAAAGATTACGGTGTCTGTGGGTGGATCTTTAGGAGCCAGGCCAGAGTTATGTCAAAGTATGAAGCGCTGTATTAATATAAAATCATTGGCATGACGATACATTTATCACAAGTTTTGGGGTTGTGAGTGTCTCATGTCTTTCCCAGCACCTGTAGGCCTAAGGTGGTGTATACTTGGAGTGATTTACAGTTTATGCTGCTACTACTACTACAACAACTACAACTATTTGTAGTTATTCCCATACATTGGCACATGTACACAGGGTAACCAAGGAGAAGTTAGTCATTTTGAAGCTGCTGTAGAGCAGAAGTTGCCAGCTCCGCCAACCAGAGTCTCGTTACTCACAAACCCATGTATGGAGAAACAACACCCTGCGTGGTTCAACTGCTTCGAGAAATACCATTACTTCATTACACTTTACATTAAAGCAGTACTAAGTAACTTGTTTACCTTAATAAATCCTTTTCGTAGTCCCTGTGGGGGTAATACAAGTGTTAATGGGATGATTGGGGGTCTTTCATCTCCCCCTGGTGTCTTTGGCCAGAAAACCACAATTGCAACTTTCCTGCCTCCGGGTCGGAGCCACCAATACACACTAATGGAATCACGAAGAAAACAGGCTTACGGGCAAAGCTAACTGCGGGCTAGCGCCACTTAAACAGTATTTACAGCCAAATCTGAGAGAAAAAAAGTTCAACCTGGATAGACTCACACAGACAAAAGCAGCGATTAGGAAGATTTATTGACATATTAGTTTTGGCGATCAGACCCCGGCGGTAGACATCGATGTATAAGTCAGTGTAGATGAACAGCTTGGAGTTAGGGATGTCTTCCCCCGGAGCCTGGACATTGGTGGTGGTATGGAGGACCGTGAAGATGCAGCAGGTAGAAGCCGTGGATGGAAGAGGCGGAGATGGGGTGGAGGTGGGTCGCAGCGCAGCTGGGATGCGAAGGGACCATGATTGCTGGCAATGATTGGCTCTACGGAGGTGCGGCTCTTGCGCTGATGCTGAGGTGGAGGTGTGGCCCTCTCAGAAGCGATCATTGGCTGGAGGTCGGTGATGCTGAAGTTAGTCTACCGGTTGAATTAACGCCTAGGCTTCATATCTCCATTGTATAATTGGATGTACAATATCCCTTGTCCTTTGTCTTTTCTGTCAGCATAGTATTTACTCTCATGGACAATTAATGAGTATAAAAATGCAACATGCTACGACACCTGCAGTGGCGCTCATGGCCTCTAGGGGCATGAATTACTTGGTTCTACTTTAAGGGGTGGTCTTTAAGCATTAATAAGGTATTAATAAGCATTAGTGATTAATAGGCCATGAATAATATGCTTGTAAAGATATTAATAAGAAGCTCATTACACTATTATAAACTACCATGCTATAGGCTATGAATGATATGCTTATTCATGGCCTATCCTAACACTCATCCTAACCTCAATCTTAACCCAAACCCGTAACCCTAAACAGATTACTAATGCTATTAATACTTTATTAATACGTAACAGGCACCCACAAATACAAAGCAATATGATTACTTCTACTGATACTACTATGCATAAATATTCATTGCATGTGTAGTCCAGAGTTATATCTAATGCTGTTTAAAAGCATTGCATTCAGAGCACTTTGGTCAACTAAAATCAATACACAGTAGTTTCAGTATGTCCTTGAGGTTTTATCATTGTATGGATAATCTTTACAATGAACGGTACAAAAGTGCTTGAAAAGACAAAAACTGACCTACATTTGCCTTTAAGTCAGTATTGCCTGCGTAAAAGGTTGGTTGGAGGTTTTACGATTACTGTAAATGGCATGGAGCTTCATCTGAGCGAAGGGGCCAAAAGGAGATCAAAGGGAGGTGTTTGTCTTCATTTAAAAACATTAGGCCATCCCTGCGCTCCCACTATCTCTGCTCCAGACAGGCTCCACGTGTCTCCACAGAACGCTATTACTCTTCCACTCCCGAATAACATTCAGGGTCTGATGTGCCGAAAGAAGCCAGGTACAAAAGGTAAACATTCGGCCAGGAGTGGGAGAGTGGAATGAGTAAGAAGTAAAATGTATGGTGTACCTCTTTCAGAAGTTATAATAAAAAAGTTACTCGAGTTGCTTTAATAGAGTAAATGGATTTGTGCAAAAGGAGTAAATGCAGTGTAGAATTAAGTCAGTGATACATGGGGCCTTTGTGTCGCCATTTCCAAGACCAAAGCACCAAATGAGTGTATCATCAAGGATCTCAAAGGGCTCATTAAGCATCACCAAGATATGATCATAGGCATTTTGTCTCTATTTCTGTGTTTGGAAGGAAATATTATCCCATGTTTATAGTTCCAGTATAGTATACAGTATATCATTTTTGTGCAGTGAATTTGTTATGGATTGGACTCCATGGTTGGGGTAGTAAAAGTATATATAAGGGCGACTTCAACATTTTTTCCCCTACTTTTATTAATCTTTTAACCCCCACCTGACACAAGCACATTTTCTCCAATTTGGCATTACCCAAATCTAAAAGCTAAAAAAAAAAAGCCTCAAGATAGTGACGAAAACGAGGATGACAACGTAACGACAAAACATGACGAAAGCATGACAAAAAAGCAATGAAAAAAAGCAACAAAAAAAGTCACAATAACTTGGCAAAAACACCACAAAAAAAGCAACAGAAAATCAATTAAAAAGCAACAAAAATTGACAAAAAGTTACCATCACTTTTGTAGGTCAGCTTCAAATGAGGCATTACACTGTTGCTCTCCAGTTAAGAGGCTTTTAGATTTAGATAAAGCCAAACGAGACAATGCGCTCAGTTCAGGCGGGGGTTAAGAGGTTAATAAACAAAAACAGCAGAGAGCCACTTATGATTTGAGGATATTAAGTTGCAATAATGTACTTAGGCAGAGGATATAAATTCAGATCCCTCTAACTATTGTATACCGGTGCTGATTGTATTCACTGCATTCATAACTCAGTCATGTGGGGCACAAAAAGAAAATGTATCAAGAAATGTGATCATTTGCTCCAGCCTCCTCGTAAGAAGTAAAAAGTAAAAAGAAAAGGTGGTCGATGGTATGCAATGTTTGAATCCCTAAATTCTCCCAGTACACTCAGCATTTAAGCAAAGTCATTTTGAAGTCACGGTTACGAGTCTTTCATCTGCTAATCCGGCCGACAAGAAACACTGTTACAAAAGTATTTCACCTTTGCTGTGCTGGCCCTTGCGAAACGGTTCCCAATGGTAAACACTTGCAGTTTTAAATGGTGTGTGACAGCAATCAGGCATCAGTCGTGTTGCTGTGGGAAAAACATTTTTAGCTTACTTTCCTCACTGCCCCTTACTGCTGCTGCTGGTGTAGCTTTATGGGTGGTGTTGCACAATGCAGGAAGTGTCTGCGCCACAATACCACAGGGCCCTAACTGCGCTGGCAAACCTAATTAAAAGCCTTTTTTCTTTCACTTCTTTTAATCTGGAATAGTTGACCTTAAGTAAGAAAGTTGATCTGGCAGAATGGCTACAGTCACATGGGTTTATTTACGAGCTAAATTTACTTGGTAGTACACCTATACAGCATTACGTATTGTTTGATGTAACAAGACTTTTTTACAATTTAGTTTGTTGGTAAATACTAGAAAATACTCTGAAGTCTAAAAAATTAAATCAGATGTTTTTGTTCACATTGCCAATCATTTTCTATTACTTGAAAAATCAGTACTCACTTACGAACAAGCCTAGGATTACTATACTACTTGCTCTTTGCCATAGCCCTATCTTTGAAGCAGTCATGTGAGGAAGGAGTGACGGCCAGAAGCATGTGGCTGGGTGTACAGCTGAACAAACAGGTCAAGTAGTTGTGGAGCATCTAAGAGGGTCTTAGTTAACCTCTGCAGCGGGACAGAAGAGAGCCAAGTACATTTGAAGAAGTGGGATATTTTTGCTGCAAACAGAGGCTATTTACAATGTGGCCCTTTGCACTTGCGCTGCTGAAAAAATGTCATTTCAATGGTGAAACTTCAATCTTTGTCCTTAACCTTGTGTGTGTGTCAAGTTTAAGGTCACTATATTGCAAAAAGAAGATCACAACAACAATATGAAACTATAAAAATGTTAACACTTATAGGGTTACATCATGTTTCGACGTCTTGAAACATGAAAGGTAATTTACACTTCAGAAAGCGCCTCTGAGGAAGACGGAAATAGTTTTCCACACCGTTGAAAGATTTGAGGTAACTATTAAACAATGTTTGTTATAACCTAGAGCAGGGGTGCCCAAAGTACGGCCTGGGGGCAAAATGCAAGACCCAGACCAATTTGTGGTGGCCCATAGCTTCTAATTGAATTGGCACACATCACCAAAAAATATATTTTTACAGAAAATGTAGTAATTCCACACATTTATAACAAGAAAAACATTTTAGGTTTCGTCCCCCAGATCAGGGGGTTAGGTTTAGGCTCAGGGGTTAGGGTTATGAACGGTAAATGTGATGTAAGTTGTTTCACTCACACATATCTTACACAAGAACCTACTGTATGGCAGGTGTAAGTCTGCTGTATTTTATATGCACAAAGCTGAGTTAAATTGAGACAAACCATTCCCAAATCAAAATGCTGCAAGACTCTTTATCTTAAATCAAAAGTATTGCACTGGCCATAAATCTTTCCAAAACAATACGTTCATGAAAGAGTTAAAGAAAGTCTGAACAAAAATGTTTTTAGACGGCGGCTTCTTCCCAGGGTCAGCAGTGCCTTGATGTGACAATGAGGGCCGCAACAGAGTCCAGTTTTAACCCCGTGTGCTTGGGTCGTAAACACTGACATTGAAGGCTGTAACAGTGTCATGCGGGGTTTAGGTGGCCCTTGAGTTGACGACTACAAGAGTGGAGAGAGAGGATCGCTTGGCATGTGCGGACAGCGGGCCGGGCAGGCGAGGCGAGCGCTCCCTTTGATCTTTATTTGCTGTGCCGTCTGCTTTGCATTTAAGAGGCTTGCTGAGCGCGAGGCATTGGATACACCTTGAATGGTACAGGAGTCTCATCCACCTTTTAAAACCCTGGGATCCGTTTTCAAAGCAAGGGGAGAGGGGGGGGGGGGGATGTGGTAGAGGGCTCTCAATTGGGCTAAGGGGTCTCCCGGCAACACAGATTGATGAAAAGAAGGGGTCTTGCTGTAATGGCATATAATCAAGCTAATGGTGTGGAGTGGGGTGGGTGCGGGGCGAAGCCTCAAGATCAGGCCAGGGTCATGAGCAGCCAAAACAAACACTATACCCCCCCCACCACCCCTGCTGTCACATTACACAAGCCCTTCTCCAGGCTGTCCCATCACAGCTGTCAACCGGACCAGGCTGATGTCAGGAATAAGGAGGACACAGCCACATGTTACACCTAAAAGGCAAAAAGACTGGAGAGCCATATACTGTAACTACAAGCTCTACCCTTTTGAACAGAATTAATGGGAATTTTTATATACAATTCAATTAAATGCTTTAAATATTTCACCCCATATTTAGAATCTGTAATAATAATGTAGTTTCTTGCCTTACATTCAGCCACAAACCAACTGTTCTGAGCCAGTAATCAATCCATCTGATATTTGCCTCTTTCAAATGTCTTTTTTCCTATTCATTACACACTTTGGTTTGAAAATTCTCACTTGCCGCTTTGTATATTTCATCCTCCCAATCCCCGAGTTCTTACTGAACTATACAAACTGCTGACATTTCTATTTCATTTTTAAGTACCCGTTGTCCCGTCGTAGACAAAGAGCTTCCTCCAATGCAAAAAGGTTTCACAAATTTCTTTCCCCGCTTGTGTTCAACGTGTAATTTCTGGGCTCTACGATGTTGGCAGCGCACAGTGCAGTCTATATATATATGCCGTCTGTTTGGGTTTGCACAAAGTGAGCTGGAAACAGTAAAACATACAGTGGTTTTGCATTACAGGGAATCAAAGAAGAAACATTGAATTAAACAAGGATTACAATCTAGACTGAGAAGTGTAACAAGACAGGTTTTATTGACCTTGTGAGCGCGGTTAGAGCTGTGCAGTTACAAAGCTTATATTAGCTCAGCTGTATTTTCAAGTACAAGCGTTAGAGTAGCTTAAACCAACTACTATTACAATTATAGATTTTTTCCATCACACATTTCAAGTAAAATTTACTAGCACCATTACATGGGCTTCACGAACATAAAATGGAGTAAAACCTTTTTAAAGTGTGACTATACAAAATTGATAAATTATTTCGGTGATAATTAACAGTCAAAGATTGGCGGCTGCAACCTGAGCACCACGTATCACACCATATCTGCATAGCTTACATCAAGTCTGGCTTATTGTGGATATGTGCATGCATAAACAGTTTACAAGAAATTATATTTGAGCGTAATATTTTCAAGCAACTAAACAGGTGGTTCCCAACTGGGAGGTGGCAGAGTTTGCAGGGGGTCCCCAAAGCTTTGTATGGAACATATTACATTTGTGTTCCGAGAATGATCAAAAATATTATCAGTGCAAATTTAGAAGCAAAAAACAAAAACAAACATATTTTCCAGACTATAAGTCGCACTTTTTCATACTTTGGCTGGGGGTGCGACTTATAGTCAGGTGCGACTTATACTATATAAGAATGTATAATTTCACATGTTTGTTGTTTACACACTGACATCCACTAGACGGCGCTCTAGGCTTGTGTACCAGTACCTGCAACTCCTGCACCACTGAAGATTTTAAAACACGGTAATCGAGCAGTAAGTTTGGAGTGAGTGTGAAACTTGTGAGGGACTGGCGAAAAGCGGTGGATACTCATACTGCAATGAAGAAAAGCTAATCGCGGGCTAAAAGCTCGATGGCCACAGCTAGGGGAACGAGTTCGCAAATGGGTGCTTGAACAACATGCTGCCGGGAGAGGCTTGTCAATGGTGTAGTTACGTCTCCATGCCCAGGTAGTTGCCAAGGCTGGTGCGACTTATAGTCCGGAAAATACGGTACTTGTAAATATAAAAAGAATACAAAAATGTAGAAACAAAACCTGCTGTTTATTTGTCAAAATTAATGCTTGTTGGAAAATTTAAAAAAAATCACTAAACAAAAATGAAATGTCTTGATATGCCTTGTGTTGCATTTCCTGGGGCTGCAGATTTGGACAGCCGTATGTGTGGGTCGTCCCGTCTCTGCCACAAGGAGAGGGGGTTTTAAAGGTTGGGAACCACTGAACTAAAAGGACAACGTATGCGCGATTCTGATACAATCTGAGAAATAATATATGTTTTATCAGGTAAATGGAATAAGTAATACAGTATCGTAAGTATGCATAACTGCCCTTCACATTGTTTAGCATGACTAGCAAGCGTCCAACACGGTGCAACCATTTATATTCAAGAGACAATCTCACGCCTAAAAATGAACATAATGAATCACCCTGCTTTCCTGTATAGCTTATATACAAAAGAAAATGCTGCTAATGTTTAAGTAAGAGTAAAATGTTGTGCATCAAGGCATTGGTGTCTCGTCTAGGTGTCCCAAGAAAGCTTTAGGAAGAGGGGAGGACCATGCTGGGACACAAGGAAGTCCTTTAAGTGCACTACAAAGAAAGTAAGAAAGCAAACATCCCTCCCTTCCCTTTCCGGACACCTGTTGTAAAAGCTAAAGCTCATTACGTGTCTCTGCACAAAAGTGGTGGTAGTGGAGAGTAAAAGGGCGGTGGGTGGCAGGTGAATAGGAGTATTGCTGGAGCAGCCCAAATAGGACCAGGACTGAAGCGGGTCAGTCTGTTGGGCTCATGAGTCGACACACGCCTCCCTCGATGGCTAGAGACTGACCCGGCACCGTCCGGGAGGCAAACGTGATATGTGTGTCTGCAACAACAAAAAGAACAGGGCACGCTCAGTGAGTACATTGCAAAATTCAAGGCCAAACTTAAAATGACGGTGTAGTAATGGTAAAAGTCTAAATGCATTCTCGATGGGGATCTGTCAATATGAGCGTTCAACACACTCGATTCTGTATTTCAGCGCAATCTCTGAGGGGGTCCAAACTCAAAGCTACTATTTCAGTCAGAGAAAGTGGACAGAGTGTGCCCTGTGCCTGAGGTATAGGGAGCAGCAAACACAGCCGTAGAGGCAGAAGGATCAGAGGTGAACTGCTCTCTCTCGGTGCCAAAAACACTTGTCACCCTCTCATCCATGAAGCCAACAGTGCTCCCGCTTGTGCCCCGCTGCCGTCCAGACCACTGTATTTAGCCCCACATCACTGGTCCAAGCCTCACAGACATCATCTCTTCTGGAAGTTTTTGAGCTTGACTTTTGACCCGGGCAGCTCTAGGGCATCTGTCACTACAATGAGACAACAGCCAGACGGGGCACTCACACATGGTAGCACTCTCAAGGGGCTATTATGCCTCCCGTAGCCCTTTCTCTGAGTTCATCTCGGCCCCCCCTACCCCTTCATCATCTGGGACAGGGGTGGTTTAAACGGTTAAAGTGAAGGTCTGTCCCACAGTCGTAATTAGCTCATGGTGACATGCCAAATCTCTTGCTTTTGATGTTGACATGACAGAGTACTGGAATGGTCAGTCTATAGATGCTTACCAGATTGAATTCACAAATTATGCCATGCCCGATGACTTTGATACAGAGGAAAATTCTACATGACACCCATATCAGAGGGCAACACATATTAATTTCCAGTTTACATGTTTGAATAGATTTTTTTACCCCTGTAGCATTTATAGGTAGGTACATGTATCCTCTGCATTTGACTCATCCTTCGATTGCCGCTGAGGGCAACCCATAAACAAGACTGGGCAGCCGCATGCAGCGCCAGGGACCCGTCTCCAGACATCGAGCCAGGCTAATGGTCAGAATCACCTAACCTGAGGATTGAGAAACCACTCAAACATACACAATAGACCCTTTACCTTTTTGTAAACATTAGACGTGGTGGGCAGGGCTAGCCTTGATGCTTAAAGCAGAACCAAGTAACTCACGCCCCGAGAGGTCATAATCATCCCATTAACACTTGTAATACCCCAGAGGGACTACGAAAAGGATTTATTAAGGCAAGCAAGTTACTTAGTTCTGCTTTAAGTTAAAGTTGTAACTTTACCCGTTTATCCTTCTGCAGCTTACTTCCCATCAGTGATGATTTAAGTAGGGAAGGGAGCTATAGCTTGTTCCTAACGCGGCAGGTGGCATGGTTGGATTAACTGACTTGACCTTGCTCCAGCGAAAAGTAATTATTTAATTGGCTCCCACAAATTAATTACACTGCTACAAACTAAATTAAAACGCTGAATTAATCATGTATCGTGGAAAAAACCAATGGGAAAACGTGGCTGGGGCATTTATGGATTTTCCGAGCCCCATGCGTGTGCCAGCTCTCTTACTCAATGCAGCCACATGTCAGATTTGCATTTAGGTCTGGACGTGATTTTGAAAAACAATCATCTGTCGGAGAAAAACAACATTCTTGGGCAATACGAGCAGGAAAAGAGCCACACATTAACACCATAACACTGGCCTCTATGACAAATATAGCTGCATGACTACCCCACTGTTTTCTATTGTGGCTGGAGCATTCTTCTCCCCGATGTACCAAAGACAATCATATGCTATTTATTCCCCATGAAAGATGCGTAATAAAAAGCAAAACCTACCATAATAAAAGACATTTCTGGATAATACACAAAGCAGACAATGACCACAAGAGTTGAACTGCATGCCACGTGATATTTTTTTGCTTTATAGTGCTAATGGTGTGCAGGGGGAGAGAGTGGGAGAGAAGAGAGTGGCTGCGCAGCGTTGCTTTGGACCCTGTACGCCGTCTTTCATCTGTCCAATCATGAAAAGAATAAAACAATAGTGGAGCTGTCTCACAAGTGCAGTGTTTTGTGGATAAAAATGTGTCTCGAAGTCCCGATAGGGGATCCAGCGCAAACACAGGTGAGCCGTTTGACTAAAACCAGATGCTCTCATAGTGTTTTATGGCCATTTTACACTGCAATGTCAAAAGGATTAGGATATGTGATTCAACTTTCCAAGAAACTCACGCGGAGTGAAGAGGGGAAAACGGTGAGTTGCTGCCAGTGCCGTGTCTGCCTTTGGGTTGCAACACAATTTGGCCCGAGCACTATGTTAACTTTGAATTTGTCAAACTGTGAAAGATTTAAAAAAAAAAAGCATAAAATAAGATATATTTCAATTAGCCGCGGTAAAATTCGAGCTTGACCCGTGTCTCGAATACCTCTGTGTATCTGCTCTTTCATGTTCTTATCACAAAAAGCCAGGGGAGATTCAGTGTGGCTGGACAGTGAGCAACGCCCGCTGGGATGCTAAAGCTGGAATGGGAGGAATGCCCAAAGAAGAGCAGCTGTACACTTTAATGTGGGCAGATTAAAGCAAAGGAATTAAGAAGATGATACTCTGGGCAGCCGGATTTAAAAAGGTTTGCTACTGGGGCAATTAAGTTATAAATTGACCAGATATAAATAATACTACAGTAACTACAGTAAGCTTAAACAAAACAACAAGTAGGGCAATCAGGAGAATATGACAAAGCTGCCCTTCTGTATAGAAAAGTAGGATCAATTAAACTCAGTAAATTGTATATTTAAAGCTTCACTTGAACAAATAGTCTCACTTAAATTGTTTTTTTTTTGGTGGTCATTCTATGGCACAGTCTTGTGTGCCAGTCCCAAGCCTGGATAAGAAAAGAGCAGCTTCCAGAAAGGCAGTCTATGACGAATTAAAATTAATATAACTGCACACCTAGAAGTAGATAATTATTCTGGGTTTAACTTACCGCTGTTGAAAGTTAAGAAAAAAGCAACACAATGTGTGTACTTTTAGGGAGAAGGTACAACTACTATTTTCAATGAAGGTCCTTGAGTCGTCTTCTGTACTCTGTAGTTGAAGTGTCGAACGTTTCGCCTCTCATCCAAAAGGCTTCGTCAGCGCACTAAGGTTCAGCTCAGTCCGCAGCCCAGATATAGTAGACCACAGGGAGGAGTTCAGCTTGGCTTAGCCCCTCCCCTCAATTAACAGCTATTCTCACCTGAAGGTAAACATTTTTGTAATTCTGTGTCCTAACCACCTAAATCACACCTAAGTTTCAGTCTAAATGGTCCAAATCTCAGCTGATCACTGCTAATAACCTGCCTATTCATCTGTCCTGGGTTCAGTTTCAGCCTCATTAACATGACAGAGCCCTCAAGCTTTGGGTCGTACGAGATTTCTGTACACTGGAGGAAGATGAAATCGAAGTCCTCCATTCCTGTTCATGAAAGGTTTCTCCTTCTTTACAAAAATTGCTTCTTTGTTGCTTCTCGTTCAAACCAAGGCTTTTCTTTAGCTAAAATTATAACTACTATCGTTTCTTTGTATAAATATTTTTTGTCAGTTTGGATATTGATGCTAAAGGTTATAAAATATCACATTGAATTGGGAGATAGAATGTACATTTATCTGCCAGAGGCAACATAAAGCAGGTAGTTTAACTCTGTGACCATCTGACTTTCTGCGGTTCACCAGCTCCTAAACAAAGAGTCCACAGACAATGACAATTGAGGCTGGAGCCAACTTGAAAGTAAAAAAAAAAAAAGGCCCCACTGTCTTTGTAACCTAACCAGACGGGAGGAAAAACAGATGCTTTGTTTTGTGGCATCCCGTGGACCAAATGAAACTTGTATGTCAGAAGTGCGAGGTTGCCGTGAGGGCTGTAGATCCCTGACCAGGACCACTAGCATTTCAGTTGTGTGAGGGTTGGCGGAGCAGCTGTGCCCTAAGCTCCGGGCTCCAATATCACCGTGTCACCTGGAGGAAGTGGATACTGTGTCCCCCAAGATCAAGGGCCGCACAACCCGAGATATCCCTGCCACGGAAGGCAACTATGACTTAACAGGCTTGAATAGCTTTCGTTGTGCAGAAATCAACTACAACCACATTACTGTATATTCAAGGCAATGACTATCAATTAAGTATCAACTCTTCTGATTGTATGCAATGCTGGAGTGTAAATTTGTTATACACGCTACTTTTACTGCAGAGGAATCCATAATAAACCATTTGCATTTTAACATTTTATTAGCTAATTCTGCAAGTCCACCAACACCAACAAAAATATATCTAAAGATTTTTGTAATTTCTGACAGCTCCTCTCAGCTGATTGAGCAGCTACTTGTTCATCACTTAGGGTTGGCTCAAGTGTGAAAAAAGAGAGGAGAGCTTGCACATTCCACCACACAGCACATCTGACAAAAAATGCAGATTGATATCAATATCCCCACGGTGTATGACTCTGAGTAAACTTGACCAAACCTCTGCACGGGAGACGAGCCAAGCAGAGTAAAGGAAAAGGAGCACGGGGAGAGGGAAAGTGAGAGGCAGGTGAGCACAGGGAGGCGGGACGGGACAAAAGCTTTGAAATCTGAAGCAGCCCGGACAACAGTGGCCTCTCTTTATACACACTGCCAGAGATACATTAACTGTTACTCAACTCAGAGGCAGAGGACATAATGTCCTGTTGCCTACACAAGACAGACTTACTGTACATCACATTCACTTTGAGAGAAAAGTATAAAATTATCCATACAGTATAGGCCATAGTGTCTTGCATACTCCTTAAATTACTCATTTTTGTGTGATTTTTTAGAAAATGACACAACACACCACTAAATATCAATACATTTAGAAGTGTGTTGTGTCCTAAAATAAAGCTAAAATACTCTCAAATTCAAACATTTTACTGAAAAACATAATTGAAATTAACATTCCTTTGAAAGTGGTATTCGTTTTCATTCTGAAATAATTCCCCGGGTGAGTCCCCGACTCCCCGTACCTGTGATTGGGACGCACTGATCTGGGCAACCAAAATCGGCTGCAGGTAGAAACCAAGCAGGTAGACCAGGCATGAAATCACTGCACTGTGATAGAGGATGAAATTCTAAGCTTCTCGGGTACTTCCAGATGTGTAGGCAGGATTATATCCTGGATGTAACTGAACGGCAACTATTCCTAAAAGTATCTTTTGAACAGAACACAATCTAGTTTGTTCTGACGGTATTAGTTGAGATTTTTGGCAAACACTTTCAGTTGTCATGAGAGTCTTTGTGTACCTTTGCTTTGCTGTCTTGGGCCGACATGTATCCAACACACATGCTCTCAGTGGTGTGACTCCAAAGGAATTCCACTGCGGAAACAAAACAAAAAGTTAGCGATAAACAGGGTGACATTATGAAGGATGAGAGAAATGTAATTTCAAATCATTCACAAATGGTTTGACAAATAAAAAAATCTTTGAATCTTTGAAAGTACTAACAAATGGATGGATCATTGTTACAGCACAGACAAGACATTTAGCAAGAATCCATACCCATCTATTTATTACAATGTTACATTTAAAGGGACACCGCGTAACATTTTGGACTATACTGTTGCCATCAGTAAAAAACATGCTCCTAATGACCAGCTCGACACATTACTGCAGTGGGTAATCAAAGAATGGATTTGGATGAGGACATAACCTATTTAAATCCCAAACTCTGCTGACTTTAGTCACATCTCCATGGAGATGAGCCGGAGACGTACCCACTCCCGGGAAAGTTACAGTCATGTCTTAGGTGAGCTGAGCCGCTCACAGCAAAGGAACATGTTTGTTTCTACATTTATGAGGTATTTTTCAAATGATGAAAATATCTGTCATAAAATAAATGCTTGTATTTCAATTTTATTTATTGAGTAAAATTCTACGCGGTGTGGCTTTAAGTTATAAAAAACATAAAAAACTGAGCTGACTTTGTTTAGGCCACTATATAACTTTTTACATGAAAATTCTAGACATTTATATTCTAAACGTGATGTTTTAGCGTAATCAGGGAAGATCTTTTACAATACAAAATAACTTGACGTTGACATTGCTATATAATCAAATAATCTAATAATCCAAAGAGGTCTGAAAATGATCTTTTGACAACGACGTGGGCAAAGCAAAACGCGTGACAGGTCAAATTCTTGGATGGCAGCTTTGGGAGCATTCTTCGAAGCTGCAGGTAGAGAAACTGGATCCCTCGCTACAATCAGCGGGCACCCACTCTTGTCCCGAGATTAGTGGCTCAGTCCAAACTGGGAGGTCTCGGTCTAAATCTGAGATGAAGGGTGCGAAACCAGAGCCTGATTGTGTAGGTTAAAAAGCAGACCACCCTCCGGCAAACCACAAGAAGCTGCCCCGCTGAGTCTAAATATTGACTGATGAAATTTAAATGCAGGAGCAGCTGATTGGCACAAGGAAGGGATGAGGATTCTCCCTTTGGAACAAGGAACGACAGCAATAAAAGGAAAGGTCGATAGGACATACAATATTTCGCATCTTACCCAGTAAACCCTGAATGTTTTGAGATGGCTGCGCTTCCACACATCTGCAGCACCGCAGGACGATCACCCCACCCAAAACTCTGTCCTCACTGGCCAGGAAGGGTGAGCCTACACACACACACAAAACATAATCCAATCTCCATTCACAAATACCCATCCGACGGCACATGACAATATTTAGGCACAGACCAAACATGTATATTTGTATGTGAAAAATGCTCAACTCGGACCGTTTGAGTGCAATTTTATGAACTGGTTTCTCTATTTCTCAGAGTCAAATCTTTTTTTGTAATGAAATATACTCGCACTGAACCCTACAGTGGTGAAATTGAATGAGGTGACAGATACACATAGACTCTGAATGGCACTGTCTGTGGAGGCTGTGGGCAGTAAAACATAATAAGGTCTGGGCTGAGAAAGACAGTAGTGAGTTTTAAAAGGAGACTCGGTGGAAGAAAACCAGGGCCATTTGGTTGCATTTGAAGTATGGCATTATTTGCTTGCTATAATACTCTGCGGTATGATGAACAATGATCTTTGTTCATTGTTCTAATACTTCCTTCACTCTATAAAACTACTCCTTAGACAATAAAACAAAAGGTCACGTTTTGTTCCAATTTAAACACATCTCCCTCAACTAAACATACGGATTTAACATAATCAGTGTATTATTGCTTTAAAATAGCCCAATTATTAGGTGTTAATAGCTACACATTTTGTACTCTGGTTTCCTCGTCAACGCTAGTACTTAAAACAGCCATACATGCCATTTAAGTGCTTTGTACTTTGAACAGGAAGACGGACATGAAATTAGGAGGTGGGCTATATTGTCATTAAGGCTGAACTGGAGAAAATGTGCTCGGTTAAGTTGAGGGTTGAGGTGTATATTTTTTCAGCCCTTTCTTTTTGAGCAATGCAACCTAAATTCAAAGGTCTGATTTCAATGATATCACTTCATTATAGTTATCAAGGAGGTGCCAAAACACTTTATTTTTTCCAACCCTTTGTCAAATCTCCTGAAGTGGTGTGAAGTGAGTTTCTGCAAACATGAATTGTGTGCGACCAATTTCCGAATCGTCTCAAAGCTGTTATTTTTTTGGTCAGTGCGTTTGGAACACACCATGTGAGACACCCGCCGGGCCCTCTTAATTATTCCTTATAAGACCAATGGAGATCACAGGAACTATACAGCAGCTCCAACTAAGGCAGGACTTACGGAGTTTTGTTTAGCTTCTCTCAAAGTGTGTCTTGAAAAGAGACATCAGAAGAATTACGCCCAAATTGACTTTATCCAGCGTGTCCAAACGTCTCGCTGTTACATATGGTCATGACAAATACTGGGCCGGACTTCTAAAGGAGGCCAGAGAGAGGCACAGTCCGCCACATGTTGCTCCACTCTGAGCTACAGCGGTCATTCACAGTTAAAAGTGTCTCTACAAGTCACCACAAAGAAAATTTTCAAATCTTCTATATTTTGAGAGTCAGCTGCAGTGTCTGGAACATTTAATTGCTGTGAAAAAGTCCCATAAAGTGTGTCTCTTAGCAAGCTACAGTTATGTAATGCGTCCCATATCATTATTGTTGCAATATCAACAAAGAGATATAAAAGGCTTTATGGCCCTGTAGCAATTAACAGCCAGTCTAGCTGTAAATTGAAATGTAGAGTTTAATAACATTTTTAAGCTACATTGTGACTCAAAAAGATGCTCAAACTTTTATACCAAGCCTGCAAAAAAGTTTTCGATGTGAACCTGTATAATAACGGAGCGCATAGGAGAAAATATACTATTTCACTCTGTCAGCAACATAACCCGGCTTCCAAGATTGGACAGAAATGCTGAAAAAGATAAACATCTTAATTGAAACACGACACTATTATTTTTAATTGACAGTAGCGTCTGGGACATTTCCTGGCCATATAAAGCCACCAATTTTAAGTATGACTGCATTATTTTCCACTTGTTCATTTGGAATCTTCATTCGTTTCGCCGCAAAAGTCCCGCCATGCATCACAGTGTTTCTCACAAACACATTCTTGACTGACAAAGCTATGTGTACACGGAAAACCGTGAGTGACTCACTGATGAATTTGTTTTGCATAGCTTCCAGCAGCGCTTGGTGTGCATCCTCTGACTGCATGGCGGAGGAGCATTCCCGAGCCAGCATGGTGCGAATCAGATGCTCCCCACAACCTGGGACAAGACGAAGACAAGAGGATATATTAGACGCACAGTAGAAGACAGTCGTCTAGTTTGCATGTTCTCCACGTGTCTGGGTGGGTTTATTCCAGGTGCTCCGGGTTCCGCCTTTGACCAAAGAAATGCACAATAGACCTAAAGTTGACAAAACCTAGATCTGGTGACGACGTCCCCGATGCTCTGTCAATTCTGCTGTGACCAGTCGAGAGCAATGTGACGGATGGGTCAAAAGCAGAGGACAATTTCCAGGGATAGAAAAGTATATCTTACCTTAACGGCCTAACCTATGTTGTGTGCACAATGTTTTCACATTTAAGAATGTTTCACTTTTTAAAAACCTATGCCAGGACAGGTTGCTATTTTTTCAGTTTATAAATCATGAAATGCAACAGCATTTCAAAATTATTGTTGCCATTTGTCAATCCAAGTCAAAGGTTTTTCCATTCAAATGGATTCTCTTTCAGCAACCTTGCTTCAAATGCTGAGTTTTCAATGAAATTTAAGAGAGGTCCCGTTGGGGAACAGAACAAATGTTTTTCAAATTGATCCAAGAGCATCTAGATTTTGTTTGAACAGAAATCTGAAATGTGTTTCACTAATATCAGTAGAATATGTTGTTAATCGCATATTGTAAAGTTTTCAGGGGTCACTGAGGCAACTTGATTATTACTGGGGTTCCTTTGATACTCGCTCCAGCTATTATCTTATTACGAAATTGCGTCATGGAAAATCTTACCAAAGCTATAGATTTGTAGGTATGCAACACATTTTATTCCTCCTCATTTTGTAGGAAAAGCTCTTCACAACTGCTTTGCTCAAGGGTAATAGTTACAGTACAAAATGTGTTCCTGTCTTCTGCCCAGATTTCCAGCTGGTGTGTGGAATTTGAAACAGAAACCTCACTGTACTTCCACCTCTGCAAACTTTTACCCTTTGAAGCAATGGAAGTGTTTAAGTTGTTATGTGAACCTGCACAAGAGTGATTGAGGAAAAAGCAGCAGCAATTTAATTACTGAATAGTCAGTTAGAGGACTCAATAATTGTTTAATCTAATGGAAGTAAATAAAGGAATAAAATGTAAAAAAAAAATATTCAGGAAAAAAGATTTGCACAAATTTTCTGATCAAATACTGCAACTGAACATACTTGCTTTGTTTGAAGAGATCGGAGAGCATTACTGCACAAACCCCTTTGTGAATGCTCAATCTCGAGATGGGTCTTGTTGTGAAATCATGAGGGAATACGTGGTAGTCTGAGGTGCGTGAGTAAGTGATGATGAGTGCAGTAGAGCTTCCATCAGTCTACCCCAAAGTGCAGCTGTGGCTACATACAGTATGTAGCAAACAACCATCAAGTATACAGTAATTAAAAATATTTTTGGTGACTTGTGTTATGTGAAAAGTACTACAGTACTAGCTCATTCTGTATACGAGCAACCAAGGACGTATACATACAGAATGTTGACAGACAAATGTGTAGGAAGTAGCATGGGACTGGTATTTGTACCAAGGCGAGCTGACAATTCCAGGAGTGATCACAAACACATCTGCTCCAGCTTCTCTGAAAGCCCATAAAGACAGCAGAATATGGCCCTGTTGTTTCTGTAAACACAAACTAGAGGCCCGTAAACCATCAGGTAACTACAACAAAACTCAAATGCAAGTGCGTTACTGTGGAGACCAGATGCCTGCAGTAATTTCACCTTCTTGTTAAACGAGAGTAGAGCGTTGGCCAGGTACTTGGGCTTTTGTACTTTGTTTACCATAAAGCCCTCGAGGAATTGGGGGTGATTGGCGCTCGGTCACACCAGTGGCAGTAAAGGGTTTGTTCATGTGCTATATCTAGATTGATGGCGTCAACATTTTTTATTTAGTTATAGTATCAGAGGAGAAATGGACAAATAGCGCGGGTTTTCAGTGGATTAAGCCTAAAACAGATCAAAATGGTAACGCAAAAAGGGAAACTGCATAATTCTGAACTGGTCTCATGTCAATTTGAATTATTGAGCTCAGAAGAATGGTTTGATGCAGCATAAACACAACCAATTTAATAAAGGTGCACTTGAATATAACTGCCGTGTGACGGTGTGGTAGCCGTCAGCTGAGAGAGTCAACAGTGACATTTGTTAGCTGCTCTGTCACTCACCACAGGAAAGTGTAAACCGGACGAGAGCCATCAGGCTGCTGAAAACAAACGCCCCGCATGTGCGGCACATGACTAAACCGTCCTCAATGAGAGGGTGGCAGGAGTTAAAGAAGGGGTTGAAGCGGAAAAGGGGGCTGACACAGGAGGGTGAGGACCATACAGTGCTCAGTGTGTCAGGATAAAAATGATTGTTGTTCTGTAGCGTTTGATGGGAATGCCTTTCATGTCGGGAAATCAAAAACAGGTGTCGTACTGGAACTCACATTATTCGCTCCATCCCGTTGTGAGCGCTACATCAAAGGCGCAGCCACAATATAGGAAGACATTATAGGGTGAAAAAATGTGCAGGCTAAACATCCACGCCACATCTCCCGGGGCGAAAGAATGAAAGAATGACAAATAATATTGACATAGACAATGAAGTATAAAATGCTAGAAAGTATAATATGTAGTGTCTGTAGACGGTCCTGGACTAGTTGCCAGATGCTGGGAGAACATCGTCACAGCAAAATCTCCTTAAAGCAGACTAAAGAAAATCGTACAGAAAAAGACTGTTTAATGGGCCATAACAATATGCTGTTCTTGTGTTCAGTAACAAACCTGTAGTCAGAAACTATACGTACGTCTCCACCTCCGCAAGGGCTTTTAACATTTTGGACATAAATTTGATGAGTGCAGTTGAATCACGAGCTTGGCAAAACACATTTATCAGTGCATGTTCTTATTCTGCGTCAAATGAATGAGTCGTATAACCGCAAAACCAATTTCGCAAACGTTTAAGTAAATGTAGTACGTATTATGAAGAAAGTAGAATGATTGTATTTTGTTTCTTTTGCTGCCATTTTGACGTATCCTCAAAGCCTGTGTGAGTCTCTGTATTAAAAAGTAGCTCAGTGGAGAAAACCATTTAGAAAACAATACTTGCACATAGACAACAATGTCAACTTGAAAATGTATCGTTTGTAATATACTGAACGTAACTCTGACCCACTTTCAGGACCTATAGACAAAATTTGGAAACTACCAACTCTATGCCATCTTATACTATAATGACCACAGTTAATGTTATTAGTGGCATTATGAGATTTGTTTGCATTTAATAGCCATTTACTGTAAGTCAGTTTGCTGATTGAGAGCTCTGTAGACCCTGTAACACTGATTGCTTGTGATCACATAAACGCACTGTTCAAATTCTCTTGATACACATCATGACCCCGGCACGTCTGATCGAATCAGCACGTCTGCGCTGTGATGCATTAGTCTCCGCATCCACTTCAAAAGGATTTAAATATTGCCCAGAAGCGATGTTCCACACACACATGTCCACACATCCTCGAGTGGAGTCAAATATAATACACTCTTTCAAGGCCATGCACATCTCTCTTAAATCTCTCAAGTTTTATAAAAGACCATCTCTAAAAATAAGCTTGCTTTTGTTTAAGTCAGCGCTTGTCTGAGTTAAGAGGCTAAGCAGACTGCGCCTTGGGTGATATGGTCTTCATTGTCAAAGGGGTGACTGAAGTTCTTTGTCAACTTCGTGTATAGTGTGTGAATAGCCCTAACTTATAACTTTTTAATGTATTTTTTTTTATTATAAGAGCGGAGACAGACACAAAGTCAGGCCAAAAACACAACAATTTACTAGAAATAAGTACAGGCTGGAGTGAGTAGGTGGGCACTCTGGCCTCTTGCACTTCCCAGTTTTCTGCAGTGCTTTTAATCACTCCCACAAGAGACCAAGCTGCAACAGGCTGCAGTAAAATGGTAGCTTGAACTGACGCCCACTGCATGAACTTTATAGTTGAGGCAAAGTAACCATGACCAAATGTATTACTTGTAATTAACAATGGAGCCGTACACGTTTGAATAGAAAAAAAGGATGCAATGTATAAAATTATAAATAAAAGCTGGAATCACTGATCTCAGTCGCTTTTAAACACAGGCTCAAGGATGTGTTTAACGACTCATGAAAATGTAATCATCATTTAGGAATGATTTTAAGTACCTGTATATAATGTAACTATTTGTTGCAATTGTTTGTTTTGTATCCCCTTCCCAGTCCATTGAAGTGCACTTTAAGCACTTTCAGGCCAACATTGTAAATAAGAATTTGTTCTTAAAGCTGCAGTACCTGATTTTTCCTGTTCAAAAATGTAACGTTTACAATCACAATCCCTCCAGCACATCCACATTTTCAAGCAAATAAATTATATGCACGTTTCATGCCCGTATACAGCTTTAAGCAGTGGAGACCACCCCAAAATAAATTGCACTAATTTAGATTCTACTTCTATCATCCATTGCTCAATACATTTTGAGACAATGCAACAAGATCTGTTTATTGCTGTGTTTACAACAAACCTTGTGAAGGCAAATATAACTAATTTACAACAGCAAAAAGTCAGGTACACCAGCTTTAATGTAAATATGTAGTATTTACTTATAATTAGTCTACTGTTAAATGGATCTATCTAAATGGATTTCAAAACAAATGTCTAAAAATAATATTGAAGACCTGCTGGCAGCAACATGTATCCACCAACACCATTAAAACACTGACCGGACTAAATGACATCAGTGATCAAGTTAGAAGAAGATGGACCTGGTTAGGCCATGTGCTTTGCAAAAGAGGGAGACAACTATTGCACAATAGCATTAGGATGGGCACCGGAGGGTAAACGAGGAAAAATAAAACCACATGGAGAAGAACAGATGAGAAAGAGAGACCTAAAGAAGGATGGCACAGCTGGGCGGCAGTGAGGGCAACAGCAGCCAACAGAGATGACTGGGATGCAAGTGTGACGGCCTTATGTGACTTCTACTGCAGAGAGATTCAAGGTAAAGTAAAAATAACAAATTTGTATCTTCCATATCATAAAAAGTTACAAAATCATTTCTGAGATATGCCATCATCATATTATTATTTAGTGAGTTTTTTGTCCTGTTTAAAGAATCTCTCAAATACAAAACACTTTCTCCCACTCACTCCTCTAATTGGTCAATCTAGTCATGCTCGGCCGTATCACTTTTGCTATGCTCGATCCCGTCAGATCTATGAAGCTAAGCAGGGTAGGGCCTGGTTGGTACTTAGATGGGAGACCGCTGGGGAACACCAGGAAGCCTGGGTGAATGTAGTATGTGTCGAGTGGTTGGTGGTAGTCGGAGGGGCTGATGGCTACACACATTGTAGCTTACTACCACAGAGTATAGTGTGAATGAATAATGCGCAAACTTTATAGTTTTATTATGCTATTATATTATTATGCCTATTCAATCAATCATAGAGAGGTGTGTGCACTTTCAATGGCTTTACTTGCCTGTTAAAACGTATATAAGTTACTAATCGGTCACTTTAGATAACCTGGTAAAATTGCGGCACAACTTTTCTGACCGCGGCAATCACTTAGCCTGACAAGCCAGCCACTCCTGGTTTACGCTTCTGTTCACTTCTTTGTAAAGGAAAAGAAAAGCGTGTAGTCTAGCTGGCCATGCTACCAATCCCTCACTGCCTTCTCATAGACACAGACAAGGTGGGTACAGTGTCATAAGGACAAAAAGAAGAGCATGTGCCGACCAGTCAGGGCTATATTCGAACCCCCAATCGTTGAATCCAAGAACAAACGCTCTAACCACCAAGCCACATTCTCACAACAGCGCTTTTCACATCATGCTAAACCTACGCACAGTTCTATAGTTCCATGGATTCAACCTCGCGTATTTCTATATCGAGTGTCAAACATCGCTGCTAATCCAAGGAACTTTGCAATGCACCTGGCACGCAGCTGAGCAACAAGAAGCAGTGTATGATGTCTCAATCAGCTGAGGAAATGACTGATGAGAATCACTCAGCAGGAATGGTTGGAGGTCATCGGAAAGTATTATCTGGCTTTTTGAAGCGCCGCTCACTGACGCAAAACAATACACATAAAATATCGGTTTCTGAAATTTGTCATCACCAGAGCTAAAGCCAGGAGTCAACACTGGACAGTGAAGAAGGGGCATACAGTAGATACACAAGTACAAAGTGTGGGGGGAAAAAAGGTTTACCTGAGGTGCTCACTGCTGTAGAATAGGAAATCATGTCATTAGCATTTTCAGCCCAGCACCCACATCCATAATGAGCAGCCTGAAAGGAGACATTCAAATATTTAAATAGCCTAATTTATATATTTTTTTAAGTAAAAAGGATTTGTACTTTTAACTAAGTACAAATGTTGCCTTGCCAAGCACAATAACAACATGATAGTATAACGGGGATAATAATTTTCTAACTCGGTTTCCAAAATATCACCAATGAAATACAAGACATGATTCTTAGTCTTCGATACAGTGCTGTAAAGTGCTACCCAAATTTGTACATTTAATGAACATGTAGAATAATAAGAAGTAGTGCAAGTGAAGTAGTGAGGCACACTGTACAAGTATTCTTCCATGTATGTGAAGTGAACCTATTCAAATAAGGGAAAAGAACAATTGACTACCTGTCCAACTCTGCCGGGGTGTTTCATGGCGAGGCCCCCACTGGACACTGCTGCAGCAACGTTACCTTCAAGATCCACTACTACAGCTCCCACCGTGTCAAGGCACCCTGATCCGTTTTCCTACCAAACAGTCACCAGGGAAACAAAGGAGTGTATGTGTAATTAAATAACGCAGACAAATTTCACAGACAAAGCTCATATAACATCGCCTGTAGCCAGAGAAAGAAATCATTTATCAAAAAAAGCCTCCAAGTTTAGCTGTGTAATTTGTTGTATCAACTTGGCTAATGCCGCACGTACAATTATGAAATATACCATGCCACAAAATTGGCTTTAGTATAAGATTATTATAATTAATTGATCATAATTTTGTTTCTCTCCCTGATTACAGTTTATTTTGGAAGCCACCTCGGTCAAACAAAAGACTTCTTCAGAGTAAAATGCGCAAAATGTCATAGTGATACATGATCAGAGGCGCACAAGCCAGAGAGCATCACCGAACCTCCACTAATAAGGCAGAGCAAAAACAGCAACGGTCTCTTTCATTTGTTTCTTTCCCCTAAATCAACTTTGTCTCTAGCGTTTGAAGCCAAAAAGGAACAGGGCCAGCCTTTTTAAACTGTGCCAACAGGCTCTTGTCATTTCTTATCAACATCCTTATTGTAGAGAGGGAATATCTATTAAAGAGTAAAGCTTAAAGGTCTTTAAAAAAAAGTCCTTAACAATATTAGAGCAGGAGGCAGGTGTCTGTACTGCTCAACAAGAATGAACTGATTTTATTGCCTGGCACAACACAGAGGCAGAACAAGGTCTATTTGTATTGAAATTGGAAACAGCCTCGCTCCACCTAGGCTTTAGTTAAAGCAAGTCTTGTTGTTTTGTGTTAAATTTGTACACTGTGTGTGGTTCTGTTGTACCTAACCTCTGAAATACACCTGTAAATTAAACGTTTTGCAGTATTTTTTATTTATTTATATGCATATATTTATGTATGTATGAGCTATAATGTATTAATCATAAAGCATAGCATCTGTATAATCACTATAAGAAACACAATAAAAAAGAAAATATTTGGCTCATTTTTTCAGAATGACTGTTCAATAATGCGTGCAGTCCTGAATAAAGGAGTAAATAAGGATATAATTCGTATTTGCAGAATAAACCACTGGTAGTGTGGTTGTACAAATTTGTAACATACAAGATCAACAGACATTTCAAATGTGCAACGCTATGGTTAAACTTCAACATGATGTAAGGGTGGGCGATAACTGTTAAAACCTTGACTGCACATTCATTCTGTAACTCATAAAGTTAAATTAAATTTGAAAACTGTTTCAAGACAAAATGAGAGATGATTTAACATGTGATCCATTAGTAATTATGACTCAAGCAGCTCATAAACATATAGTAGTATTGGACTGTAATTTTGACAACCAGCCACAGCTCACTTGCTTTTCAATTTCTTCGCTTATACTTTTTTCACTCAAATCAAAGCTCAATAGTAGCTCCCTGGCTGTCAAAAGCTGAAAACAAATTGCCTTTCCCTTCAGCTGCTCCTAACTCAGCGACGCGGCCTTCACATATGTGCCACTAAGGGCCCGGGAAACCAAACACCAACTCTTGTCAACGCTTGAATCATTTCTTGGAAACTATCTACGCAACCTGGCAATACCGTTTTCCCTTAATGACCCTTGAAGAATGTGAGATCATAACTGGCAGAAAATGTATTGATGTCTTAGTTGCAAAAAAGCTTTTTAACCAGAACACTGTAATCTGCATAATTTTAACACATTCAGCGGGACTCACGTTTCCGCTTGATTGTCGTCTTCTCTTCGCCTCATTATGCCCCACGTCCATTTTCTCTGCGAGCTCCATTTTCCGCTTGTTCCTCTTATAGGCAGACAAACTGAACTCTGCACGTAACAAAAGACATGTTATCTATACAGAACATAAATTCTGTTAAATTCAGTACATTCATAAAAAAAGCCAACATTGGATTATCTGCTTATGACAAATGGTTTATTATCTCTGAATATCAAAAAAACTAATTATATTATCTTTTGTGGTAAAAAGTCGATCCCTATCAATACCAGTAGGTCCAAACTTTCAATTGCTTCTGCTGAATTAAATAAAGTCTCATCCACCAACTAAAAAAGTGAACAAATCACTGGGTATCATAAGAAAAGCAAGTCATCAGGTTAACTCTAAGTGTTTGCTCACTCTGTATTATAGTCTAATCTATATGCGTCATATTGTAGTGTGGGGAAGCACTTTTCCATCTACCCTAAAGAAAATGTTACTTCTGCAAAAGCGTTTTGTTAGAATTGCAACATATTCTACGCAGCGAACACCATCTGCAAATTTATTTGTCAAACTTAATATTTGTAATATTTATAGTTTAAATGTTTATCAAATTTGTATTTTTATGCACAGAATTCAGTTTAATCAAACAGTCACACCAGAGCAGCACTTTAGGTCTTACTTTAAAGCCAACACTGAGGTCCATCATTACAACATACGTCAAAGTTAAGATTTCCATTTGCCAAAAGCAGTTACATCAAGAGCACAGTTTCGTTTGAGATACAGAGGCTGTAAGTTGTGGAGTAAATTTTCCCATCTAGCAAAAGGCACATCACTAATGTCCTTAAAAAATATATTAAAAGTTTCTTTGATTGAATGTAAGTGATTTGTGAATTGTTTTAGTGGTATTTTATCATAACTAACGTATCTTTGTTGTTCTTTTTTTTTTTATACTCAATTTTATATCTATTGATAGGTGGAGGTGTAGCCTATTTTCTGCCTCTTCCTGCACTTTTATGATTATATCTTAATGTTATAATGGATTGTTTGCTATTATGTGCAAAACTAATAAATAAAAATGAATAAATAAATATAAAGAAGTATAAAATAGGATTCATGAATGAAAAGGCTTTGAAACATCTAACACCATCTACGGTTTTGTGTTTGGGGAGGGATGATGCGTGCAAGTCATGTTTTGATGCAAGTTTAAGGCGAGACATAAAAAAATAAAGGAAAATAAATTTTTGTCGCTGGATCAGGTAGTAAGTAAATTAAAACCAATGAAATTCATATGTTGTATTAAGTAAATGTGTAATGATGACTAGACAAGAGAGCTATATTATGTATCAATAACATGTGGGAAACTCTATGTACCGCCCAAACACAAAACAAACACTTAAAAACTATAAAAGATTTATTAGGTACTGGGATGTCTAACAAAAGTGGAAGCATGTGAAAATGATCAAGTCGATCTACTCACTGGTGGCCATTTTCTCTGAAGGGCAAGGTGGTATTCCATGGCTAACAGCCCAGTCTTGTGCTCCTTGTCCCACTAAAAAACTAACAGAGCAGGTTGAAATCTCTGTTTCTACGCAACAAGGGTTTAAACTGATAATTACCAGGGAGGTATTCTGCCAGCTGAGAGCTTTCCTTTCTGAGCCTCCATTAGTAGGCGGTTGGCAACCAAGATGGGGTTCTTAATTCCTAAGAACAAGATTTAGAATTAGATCGTAGAAATTGTCCATAGTAAGGATTTATGAGCAAAACATACAAGATCATTTGAGTTTGGTAGGATATAGTGAGTTGACATTATATTGTGTTTGTTGCATCTTAGGCTTACAATCTTCACAAAAAAACAGACGGCAGCCTAATAGGTGTCCATAAACTCTTACCACTTATGGCACCAACAGCACCATAATGCAGTGACTTCCCATCCATGACACTAGCATCACATTCAATTTCGCCTGATAAGTTCAGGTTGGAGCCTGTGCCTGCGTTCGTAAAGGGAGAGTCCTGAAAACAATCAAATCAGAATCTCAGAAAAGAGTAATTTGCCATGTTAATACTAGGGTAAAAACTACAGGGAATCGACTCGACTGAACATCAAAGTATATACTACTGTTAAATATAATGTTTGTACTTTTTTTTTTCCTGAGGTAACAATTACCAAAATTAACACAAGTTTGCCCTCTGGAGGAGATGACATCATTCAACAGTACATAAAACAGTAAAAGGACGTAATAAATAAACTGAGAGGGTGTTACCCAGTGTTATTAAACTAATCCATGCAACAGATGCTAAGAGTATAATTGCAGCTGACCAAAATCAGTTATATGAAGTAGCTACAAATCAAAGAAACAAGTGAAAACCAACCTCAAGTTCAACCAAGGCTGCAGCAACAGCTTCCACAGCCAGGGCACCAGATTTGAGCTGGTCAACTGCCTAAATGACAGACACAGCTTTATTAAAATGCATTTTATTTCATACATTTCATGTATTTGATCTTTTATCATAAATAATACATAACATCCATGCAGTTATTATGAAGGATGACTTTAAAGCATAGTAGGGCTGCAACTGACGATTATTTTATAATCGATTAATCTATAGACTATTTTTTATGATTAATCGATTAATTGCTTGGCTGTGAATGGTGTTGGAAAATTTTATTTTTTCAAAAAATGTTATCACATAAAGCTAAAGTGGCACCGCTTAAGGATGTGTTGATGGAGTAAACTTAAAGTAAATGTTTGGAGGCTCATTCAGCTTTCTGATTGGATGAGACATAGACAGATATTCATGAAATTTACAATGTACAAAACACTACATACCCGAACTATAAAAACAAAGTAGGTTTTCATCAAAAATACAACATTTTCATGTAATTTTTGCTCTATTTGAGTCTGTGTGAACCAGAAAACGATTAATCGATTACTAAAATAGTTGTCGACTATTTCAATAATCGATTAGTCGTTGATTAATCGATTAGTTGTTTCAGCCCTAAAGCATAGTAGAGAATAGGGCTCACCCGCTGACAGGCCCTTTTACACACATGTTGTATTCCTTGGCTTTAGATTCTGAATGGTACCCTGCTCCTAAAGACAAATGTAGGTTAAAAAAAAAGAAGAACAACTTTAACAAAGCTTCTTCAGCACACACGTACCTGCATGAACCAAAACAAATCCACCAAGACCTTTCCACTTGTGGTTTTTGCTTGATTCTTGGGTTCGGGGCCATGAATTGGACAAAACAAAGGTTTCCTGCTGATCTTCAGAGTTTGTTAGACTTTCCATAACCCCTACATTACTTGACAAGCCTATCATGGCTTATCCTTCAGTTCCAATGAAGACATTATACCGCCACACCTGCAAAAATAATAGAGATATTCGTAATAAGAATTTTCAAGCATGGGCTAGTATTTTTTTTGTTTTGTTTATTTTTTACCTGTTAAATATTCTTTTAATAAAAGTGATACTTTAATGTATAACTAAGGATAAAGTGTGTTGACCCTTCATGCATTGTGTCTATTTACAATGATAAAATTGGGATTAAAACAAAAAACTCACATGAGAAGTTTCAGTTCAGCTAACGTTACTACCCCAGAAATAAACAACGTGAATTGCTTTACAATCATGCACTACAGACACAATGTTATTTGCTAAAATCGAGTAAGACGTCTATGTTAAACACGTGGGTGATTCTGAAATGTAATTCATTTAGTTTAATAAAAATCTAAGTTTTACACATCACCAGGCTAGCAGAGTTTGTTAGCTTGTTAGCCTGCAGCTAGCAAGCTTAGTTAGCAAAAACAATCACAACTTACAGCGATCGACTCTCAGCAGTTCAGTGGTATGAGCAACTTCATTCCGCTACGCTTCAACACTCTTTGACAACATTAGAAGCATTGCAAATGAAACAGATCGCCTTTATTGTCGTTTCTCTCTCTGTAGTTCTGCTTGCACAGCCATTTAGCCGGGGTCTGCGAGAGTACTTCCTGGTTCATATATACGTTGCTAAGGAAGTGCGCCCGCTGAGAGTAGTCACACGTGGGTGCAGCCATGAGTAAACATCAGACAGCTGACACTACAACAACAATCTAGATACATTATAAATAAACGCTAAATGTCATGTTTTTATTATTTATTACATGTTAGACACTGCAAATTAATGTAATAGCTATTTGCTTTAGACTGGATAATGTTAATATGTGTAGGCTATTATCGAGGTGGGTGTACCTTTTGCACTGGCAGTTGTACAGATTAGATTAGTTTCATCCAAATTAGTTGTACTTTTACTTGACGAATGCTATTTTACAGTATCAATACTATTGAGTAAAAAAAGCTTTATGATGACATCCGAATTCACATTATTTTTTTGATAGTTGGATTAGGTCACTACTGAAACATAAATTCGGCTTGAATGCCCACATTTTTTTACCAGCCTAATTATTATTATTTAGATTACTATTTTTTTTTACTTCTACTTGAGTAAACATTATTTTAAATTACTATACTAACAGTTATTTCACAGTCTCCCTGTTGGATAAGAGAGCTGACATGCTCGGGTGTGAGGAGACATGCTGATTGGGAGCTTTATTTAAGAGCCACTAAAATAAACGTAGGGAGCTGCATAAACACATTTTTCTAAATCTACAAGCCACAGGAATCTTCTAAAAGAAAGGAATACTCACAATGTGATGCTTTTTAATACAACCTTAAACCCATTGTGACCATGCAGACTAAATAATGACAAAAATCTCTCCATATGTTACTTCCTACTACAAATATAAATTGTACTGAGTGGCTATAAACTTTGAATTAAAAATTCAGGCCCATTGTGTTGCATATAATACTACAGGCTAAAATATTCTTATCAATCTGATAGCCCAGAGGGAACCAATGACATTGGTTCTCAAATATGCAGGTGGTTCACACAGTTATATGCAATTTTACTCTTTATCCATTATAGTCATTTTAATTTTTGCTTTAGTCATTTATGAGGTTAGGTAATTTTTTATACACAATTTACTGTTTAGTCATAATGTAGTCACATATAGTGATACTTTTGCAGGTCAATTATGGTATGATGTGACAGGTGCTGTGAAAGTTTGAGAACCACTGATCTATTCTATCTATTCTGTGCAAAATGGAGACTGCCCATCATGTTACAGTTTTCAGTTTGTTTAATCAAAGCAGCGAGTGCGCACATCTGCCCAGCAGATGAGCTGATATATGAGAGGACACTACAATGATTTAGCCTGAAAGAGGTTGATTTAAAAGGTTACCACAAGCCCACAGAAACCACCAGGTCACACTGTTTCATATTCAGGGTGGGCAGAGTGGGATCAAAGACCTGTATCTGACTCTATTGAAAACTTAAACTGTACACAATGACAAAACCAAGCAAACCGTTACATTCACGGTTGCTGCACATTCCATAAAGAAATGTTTCTTTTAATCTCTCTACTATTTATTGGCAGCAGCTCACACGTTATACTATAAACAAAGTGCAATAAATGGTGTCAGCTGATCCGTATTATATTTTATCTATGGCTGATCCCCTCAAGGATGTGCAATTCTTCAGCAAGCTCTGTTTTTCTCTGGAGTTTCCCCTTTATTTGTTTTTACATCATGTTCGACAATATTGAACGGAATGTCCCAATGACATTGATAAGTCTCATTATCAAAATTGAGTAATTTCGATTGAAGAGAAAATAAAATAAAAGTAAGTTGCTGTAGTTGTTTATCTGCCCCGTAGGCCAAGATTTTGATGGATTTTGGTGCAGTTAATTGCCAGCTGTTATTATGTTGCTATGATTTGGAAGTAGAATACAAAAACATACAAATTAAGACAACAACAGATCTGACTCATGACTTGTAGGTACAGCCCTGTTGGGTTCAGAATTTGGCTTGAACTTGGTGCTGTAACCATGACTATAGCCTACACACCACACAAATAGATCCTCCTCTCTATTCGCCTGAGGAACTATAAAGACAAGCAGCCAAGTTTGTACTTCCACGTTTATCAGCGATCAAAATAAATCACAAAACATGACACAACACTCCCATTAAAATTATAGCTTGTGTTATATAAACTTGAACAATACCTCATAAGTTCCATCCATCAGCCACTGATCAGATCCAAAGACAGCTCACTGCACCACAATGATATAGGATTGAAAGAAGTCCTCCAGGTCTGTTGTTCTCCGAAAAAAAACCTTTATAGAAAGAAAATAAAAGGCAGCTCTGACCATGAGCATAATGTGTGAGGCAGCTAATTGGCCTTCTTACAGAAGGGGCTTACCTCCACTGAGTGTGAAGAGTAATGGATAATACACAAAATTATAAAGCAAGTTTAGTGTCTATGTTATAGTCGAAGGAAATTCCATTATTGTCTTAAGAAAACAAAGAATGCTGGTGAGATTTGAATAAGTGGCAAGACGAACACGACTGATATTCTTATTTTATGCAATAGTTTATATTATAAAATGTGTAAACATGAGTGGCACATCATTTATTATATCGACATTAATGAAGAACCAGTTACTGGTTTGTATGGTAAAGACATCTCTTCTCAATATGAGAAGACTTTAAAAGGAGAAAGATTTCATGCAATTATCTCTGATCCACTGCAATGATATGAATGTTGTGATGCAAGACCGACATCTACTGGTCAGTTGTGAAAGTGCAGTAATGATAGTGAAATTGTCAGTTGAACTCATTTTGCATGTGCGTTGCAAAACGAAAGAAAATGAAACTAATCAAACGCATAAAGACTTTCTGTTTTGACTCAGCACTCACACCCCTTTATTTCCTAATACGATCCCAATGACTAGTAGGTTGTTAGGTAGGCCATTGAGTGGCAGTTGCACATTGGGGGCATTGTCCAACATTCCACACTTTGTTGCAAGATGTGTTTACTTTCTTTGGGATTTCAGAACTCTGCAAATGCTCAAATGATGAAACAATTGGACAGAATTCAAAACGGATCAAAGTCAGTTTTGGATGGAAAAACAGCGTCCTTTGTGGGATAGTATCAGAGGTTTCTTTTGGAGCAGATGGGTCTGGACTGGAGCAGCCCAGCACAACAGATAACAGACGGTGGTCTCTGGAACCAGCCTGCCCCATATGACAGCCTTATCTCCTCTATCCCACAAAATACTATATTGGCCAGTGAACAAAAGCAAGATGTTATTATTTTGTTCACACTGAAACCCATATCTGATAATCAAATGAGTTATGAGCTAAATATAGGCACCAAATGCAGCAATGATAGTTTAATAGGAAGACTTAAAAATCTAGATATCAGTCAACACTATTGTCAGACATACAACACCATTGTAAAGTAACATATTCAATAATCTCTTTGCAAAAGTGCAATAATCTCTGTATCTGCATCACTTTATCAACCACTTACACAATGTCTGTAAACTTTGCGCTGCCAATGCTAACATTTTTATAGTCTGTTTTAATACATTTTTTATTGTTTATACTTGTTACCCCTTAACGTTTTTTGTATTCATTGTATATAAGATATCTCTATTTACTATTTAATTGTTCACATATTTCCTGTCTATTTTGCACACCCTGAGTGTTTTCTTGAAAGCTGATGTAACAAGTGAATTTCTCCAATGTGAGCTCAATAAAGACGTATCTTATCTCATCTTATCTTATCAACCAACAAACACGAATTATTTAAAACATAAATCACAAAAAGTGATATTGTCTCATATGATTTGACGAATAACTTTGAATAGCTTCAATGGATCTGGTAGACAATAACAAATTGCCACCAGTTGTTGTCAAAAGGTGGGGCTGTAGACTGCTCTTCAACTCTTTAATTAACGTAGACAACTGTACTCTTGTGTGTGTCCTCTTTTGTGGTAGTCTTAAATTATCAGAATCAACCCTTTCAAGGTACTGTAGTAGGCTACAAACAACAAAGTCCACCTCAGTCATGCAAGTCTTTCACCTTTTTTTTTTCAAAAGCATTCAATAAGTTCAATGAAAATATCTGGTAACCTGTATTTTACTTTACTAGATGATGTCTCTTTGTTGATATCTAATAGCCAGGCTAAACTTGGTATTACACCGGCGCGGCTGCACCGCCTCACTCCCTCTCTCACGCCAGGAGAATGAACCATTGCGCACAACCTACCCTCGGACCAATATGTGGCTCTTCAATGATTGACGTGAGACCTTGACCAATCACGCATTCACTTCCGTGTAACCAGCGGCCAATCACACGGCTTGAACTCGTACACATAATTTACGGCGCAATCACGGTAGGTTGGCTCCACGGAGGTCCATAGAAATTTGACAGCTTCACAGGTGAGACAACCGTCCAGGGGCTGTTTCACTTTGCTATTCACTTTCCCTCCGGATCACTATTCACTGTGAGCCTGGGGTTGCCACAGTCAAAAAATAACCATTCAAAGTCTTATCATTCCGGAAGCATGAGCAAAAGAAAAAGGACTGGAAGACTGAAAAAGGTAAGGCTTCTTCTTTTGGGGTAATCAAGCTATCATCATCCCTATGGCAGGCAGCATGATTGGCGACCATGCCAGGAGATTGACAGCGCGTTTCTGTCTCCTCTTTTTTTGGCTGATAACTTGTCCCTCACGGCAGCTGGACAGATGTTTAGAGGATGCTGGTATTGGGGAACCGTAGTGCAACCTGTTTGTTTGATATAATCCGTAGCAACAGTAGACACCCTCCACGTTTCCTCTCGCATGATTATTAGCTCACACTTTCAAGGCTTTAATTCCATGATCCCTGTTAATTCAAGTGTAAGCTAAGGTAGCCAAAGTAATCCTTCCACCTGTGTGATGGGGACAACCCATAGATTTTTGACTTGCAAACAGCCTGTAGCTAACTTACTAAAGATTGCTCTTTAAGGTTATAAAGAAATGATTTAGTGAAAACAATCTGCAGGTGCAATTGCAAAGTGGTACAGCCACCACGTGCTTTAATAGTATAGCTTAGCCTACCATGCATGAGAGCTGAATCGGATGCTAAAACTAGTCAAATTTAGCATGAGGTAAATTGACTACATAAATACATTGTTCTTGCATTTTATCTTTTGTTGCAATGGGCAGGTGATCAATTTGCAGTTAAGGCTGTGCTCTGTTTTTGTTCAAAACTTGTACCACAAACTGAACTTGGAGTAAGTAAAAGAGTAGGTCTTGTTCAAGATTTAGCTCAGTTCTTCTTAACACTTGACTACTGGTCGGCACTTTGATCCATGTATTCAATCTTTGCAATTGTGGTGCCACCGAGCAAGACACTTTATGTATGGATGTGTCACTGGGGGCTGTTGTGGTTGGAGAGGCTTTATGGATAAAATGCCATCCAACTTTCTGGCAGTATTAATATGAATCAAATATTTGTATTCTAAGCATTATGTATTTTAATATTGTATGCTAACCTTCAAGTAACAATAATGCATCAAATGTCAAACAAGTGACAAAGCAAATGTCAAATGAGTTTTAGGCAAACTTAATGACTGCTTATTGAAGCTAAAATTATAGTTAGATGAATATATAGGCTAATGATGATTATTACTACCATAGTAAAGGTAAGATAATTAACTACACACCCCCATTTTAGGCTGAGCAGGTAGCAGCATCAACTGAACATCAAAGCAAATCTTATTTTATATTCAGAGCATATAGCCTTCAAGTTCAAATTGCTTTAAGAGAAGATCAAGGAAGTCAAAAAGTAGATGATACTGTGAGACTTAACATTGTATTGAACTGACTTTTAGTGGTGATTTGCCTTGAGCAAGAACTGACGTTGTACTGAATAGCAATTTGTTAAAATAAAAAAAAACAATATTTGCAACAGTATACCAAGTCACTGAATAAGCCAGGAAAAAAACGGAGGAAGTTGAGCCATGGTTCTGCTTCTGAACATAAGTAAACATTTCTTTTTACTCCATTAAGAGGTATTTACTGAATAGAATATAACATTATGTTGATTGTGTCTCCAGGCATCTTGGGGGGACGGTTTGGGTTCAGTCTACTTGTATGACGCGCTTCTTGGCTGACACAGAAGCACGCTGACTCAAACGTGTTATTTGTTGATTCCTAATGTTATTTGGGGGCTGCAGTAGCTCAGTGGTAAATCACTGAACAAACCGTGGCAGTTTTATCTCAACTCTGGACGGTATTTTTTACCTTATTTATTTGGTCGGGACAGTGCATGTTAATGAACATACATGGGGGACTCATGCATGTAAACATGCTTGGCCTGATCCGTTGTGCCCTCTCACACTCTCAACGCACTCTCACTCATCCTGGCCTATCGTATTTTTAGTGGTAGGAAGTGCGGGACACTCGCTCTCACTAACACATATTAGCCTTATGGAGTATATAAATGTCTTTTAAAATGCATATAATAAAAGATTAAATCATGAGGGATAAGAATAGCTCATGGTGGATTTTTTACAACCCTGTCGTCAAAATGAAGGAGAGAAATTATCCTTAACGAAACCACTGCTTTAAAATAAAGTTGAAAAAGTAAGCAATGATATTTTTGTGAAACTTTTCAAAGAATAACTGAAACGTACTTTATTGTGGTATATAGTGATTATATATATATATATATATATATATATATAACGTTATCGTGATATAAAATAGTCTGTATTGTGATATATGATTTTTTTTTTCTTTTTTCCCCATAGCGCCCAGACTAATTTGTAACCATGCAAATTAGGCCATGGTAACACTCCGGTCTAGCGTGTTTCCATTCACGAGTGTAATGCATGCTCTGATCCCAACCAATCAAACAAAAAGATGTTTACAAAATAATATGTTGGGGTTGTAAATGTAGATGTTATCAACTGAAATGATTTAAGATTTAACTTTTGTATCAGCTTTTAAACTAGAATAAATAGGCTCTATTATTTACAATTACTATACACATATGAACATCATTATGAACAGCGGCACAGTTTCTGAGCAGGAAGGTTCTTGTTTCAAATCCTGGACCAGGCAGGGCATGTCTTTGGGGAGTTTAAATGTTCCCCCAAGTTTCTTCTGGGTGCTCTGGTTTGCCCTACCTCCAAAAACATACTGGCCTATAATGGCGGTGGGCAGCAGCTCAGGACAAACCCTCCATGTGATCTTCACAATTCATTGTACAATTGTATAATGACAAAATTAAAACACTTAAACCATTGACATAAGAATCTAAGATTTCAAATGAGGTATAACATGTCCATGTTTGATATCAGCCAAATAGCAGCCATACTGACACACCTTTGCCCAATATTTAATAAGCCACACGGGCACTTAAGAAGATGTTTTCACAATGTTTTCTCTTTGTCTTTCGTAGAGAGACTGCTCCGTCTTGATCGAGAGGACAGACGTAAGGAGTACCGCCGCCAGGATTATGTCTCTCTGGACAAGATTCCAACCTGGAGGGAGGAAAACAGCAGTATGATTGTCATCATTTTGTCATTTTTTTTCTTTAATTCTTTAAGTTGATAAAGACTAAATATTTTGATAATAAATCAGTGTTTCGAAACCAAAACACTCACATCCCATTCTCAAAATGTATGCTGGATGAAAAAAACATCAATAGATTGAGATGATGGCTCCCAAGAATTTATTTTACTTACATGGAAGCTACTTTAGTTTTTTTTTGACCATCTCAATTTTATGTTCTCTAGCCACACATGTACATTTGTAGCTGCTTGTTTACACTTAGAGTCACAAGCCACAAGATTATTGTGCTGAAAGTCAGCAAGTGGTATGGATAGAAACAAATAGTGAATATTGTAAATATTTGTTTAGTACTATGGTTCAAGTATTCATAGCTGAAAATATTTTCCCAGCAACGTTAATGTCACTAATGAACAACTACAGTGGTATACTATTAATGTGATCATACTTTGTGCTAGCTGATATGCTCGGTCAGGTACATAGCAACTAGAAGCAGGACAGAAACTGTCCTTTGACACTAAGATGCTTGCGCTTCGTCTAGCTCTTTCTTTTCTTTTTAATAATTGATCCAGTCTGTTAATGTGCGTCATAGTTCTTTATGGCAGCTGAAGTAAAGCATGGTGTCCACATGTGTTACCAGCAGCCTATTCATCCCTGATCTTTGACTATATTGGAATTTTAAATGTTCATTAAAATTGATATTGTTTGAAGGTGCACTTATAACTACATTCTTTCTTGACTTCAGACAATGACACTGAAGAGGACACTCAGGTGACCAACGGAGGAGGGCTGTCAGATAAAGTGTCCCTCTACAAAGGAGACATCACACTTCTGGAGGTGGATGCCATTGTCAACGCTGGTAAGTACAATGCAAAAGTTGCCATTGGTTGCCCTCTAGTGGGGATGCCCAGGAAATGCTTTACAATTGACTGCATAAGAAATGACTGAGCTGTTTGCTTTACATGTTATCCTTTTTTTTTTTTTTTTGCTCCTTGATAAACATGCGTTGTCTTTACTTAGGTGTTTGGTAATTGATTGTCTGATAGTTAATGCAGCGCCGTTGCAATACTGATGTAATTCTTTTCAAATATTTACTCTGGAGTTATGTAATTTTGCAGTCAGCTCCCAGCCCACGCACACTCGGGAATGCTGAACAACTGCTTTTACCTGTTGCTTTTGCTGCTTCATTCGGAGAAGTGCATAATCTGTCTGACATTATACTAATATATGAAATACAGGGGTAACGTCTTCATTGAACGACATCTGGTCATCATTTAAAAGTTGTCATTAATCGATCATCAAGTGCTCACTCTCACACTGTGGTCTCTTGTACATGTTGGAATGTGTGTCTGAGCTGTTATTCAGGCCACACAGTGGACATGCCCGAGTCCCATGTTGTCAATTCTAACAAAGCGTTGAACGTCTTTAATCAACTCTCTGCTTCAAATATGAACGCTGCATTGCCTTTGTTTTCATTTGCTGATTTCCTCTAGGGGCTAGTGAACTGTGCAGTGCGGTCCATCATACATCAACCTTTGCAGTTCAGATGCAGTGCGTGTTTTGTGTGTGTTACTGTAGAGCAGAGGTGGGCAAACTGCGGCCCGTGGGCCAGATCCGGCCCCCATTGCAATTTTGTTTGGCCATTGACTCTCCTTCCATAATTTTATAGAATTTCTTCAGCATTTTCCATGCCGAGTTGCACAGTAGTTGGCACAATGATTATTCCTGTCAGAGTGGGCTCAAATGGCTCTAGATTTTTCACATTTTCATTTTATTTATTTATTTCAAAATGAGTGACATTAAAATATATAACAAAACTGCCAAGTCAATGCAGTTGTAATGAAAAGGAGCAGAGAGAAGAGCAATCTTATGTTATCTGCCCCTTTTGTTAAAGCTGAGCTACCTGATTTTTGTTTTTTCCTGTTCAAACGGTGACATTTTTAGTTTTTGCCCATACTCGTTTCTAGCTCTCAAAATCCCTCTTGCACATCCAAATTGTTGAAGCAAATTAATTATATTCACGTCTCACGCCTATGCACAGCTTTGAACAGTGGCAAAGTGAAGCACGAGGGACCGCCCCAAAAATAAATTGCACTAATTTCGATTCTACTTCTATCTTTGGTCAATAAAAGTTTAGGTGACGACAATGCAACAAGATGGGGGCGACGGTGGTAGAGCGGGTCGTCTCGTGATCGGAAGGTCATGGGTTCGAATCCCAGCTCCTGCAAAAAATGCACACTGTTGTTGTGTCCTTGGGCAAGACACTTCACCCTACCTTCCTCCAGTGTCTGCGTACACTGGTGTATGAATGAGAGTGTGAATGGGTGAGTGGATCCTTGCTGTAAAGTGCTTTGAGTGCCTAATGTAGGTGGAAAAGCGCTATATAAGTTGAGTCATTTACCATCTGTTTACAACCGTCTCTGTGGTGGCAAAATAAATGTACTCCACAACAACAAAAAGTCAGCCCAGCTTTAATTTTACAATCACTTTACATTAATTCTGTTTTATACAATAATTTACAATGACCATCAAGTGAGTTACAGATATACTTTAGTGCATTTTGCAATGGAGAAAGTTGAGCAGAATTAAGAGCTGTTGCTGTGAATGAATGCTAACTGCGATGCTGAGTTATTGGTGTGGGGCAGATTGCTTTTTTAAAACTGTGCACCTGTAGTCTTTTTCAAAAGGGTGCATAGGGGGAAGATAGAAATGGGCTTAATAGTGATGTATCTGTACTGAGTAAAAAGAGATAGAAGGATCTGCAGCTTGATAGTTCCAGTGACAGCAGTGTTTAAAAGGTGCTGGGTACTTTATGTTGTCCATTATAGTTTAATTATTAGGCTCATTGAGTTTTTAATTCGGCCTTAATTCTGTTTGGCTGCACAAGACTCTAATGCCACCTGGGTGGCAGTGTGTGAAGAACAGGAGGAACTGAGAGACATGATTTAAGAGACTGGGCTTTGCTGCAGCTTGGCCAAATTACAACAAGGTGCCTTGGGTCTTTGAGGGCCAGTAGCCGACCCACACAATAGAACGGGCAATTTATAAAATCCTTTTAAGACCTCTCCGAAACTCCCGGTTCCTCTCGCTTTACTGTTTTTTTTTAAAACATGGGCAAAAAGTAAGTAGTGGTGAAACTGTGCCTCAAACACTTCATTTTTTAAATCATTTATCATCACTAGACACAATAATGGTTCTGCTCAATTGATATATTTCACTTGAACAAAACAGATTTCTATCACAAAAATGTGTCACTTCTTGCAGCTGGACTTTCCTTCATTGTAGACCTATATCTTTTATTACTACCAAGACTTTGTAGGTAATTAATTTACTATATGTACTTAAAGACATTCTATCACTAAAGAGCTGACATAACATCACATCTTCAAATCATTAATGTATTAATGTAATTTATTTATTCAAATTTAGTGCAATGTCCTCGTTTCCCTCGAGAGTAAGTGCAGATGACTTTACTCATACATTACCTGTTGTAAACCTTTCCCATCTTCCCTATTTCGATCATTTTTACACATTCAGATTTACTGTGCAAAGGGACACGGGTAACGGTGCTGTAAAGAATGAGAATGGTTGTTGTGAGTGAGGAAAGCTATTGATATGCTGTCGTATAAGTCCAGCGCATCACTGGTGTAATGAGAGCGCTGACCCACTGAGAGCAGAAGACCGTGAACCTAATAGACTTTATATGCATGCTGAGCTGTCTGTGTAAGCAAGGAGGACCGCAATATTATATTCAACGCGGCGTTTCTTATTATTATGACCATTCATGCAGCATGTAAGCTCTTGACTGAAATGCTAGTCTTCAGGAGAAAAGTATTGCCTTTTCTGTCGAAGCTCATTTAATATGTAACAAGACAACAGTGTTTTGCCAAATGACGCTATTTACAGTCATTGAAAATCCATTCCAACTGCAATCGTACACATTTAGTTTTCATTTGAGGATTTTATAAACCATTACTGTGTTGATGGATATAGAGAAAAAGCGCAAGCGCATTCATAGAGGTTGATGGAATATACTCTCTTTGAGGCTGTACTATTTGCCATGTATTGAGAAATTGTGGTAGATCAACAATCTTGATGCCAGTGGAATATTCCTGCTTGTATTTTAGTGTAATAAACAAAACATGCCAGATACTATATTTGTCATCATAGAGCGCTCATATCTTTGTTAAAAAGTGCTAGTAAAATGATTATTCATGTGCTTGAAGCGCTAGTTGGTTGCTGTCATTAGAGCATGTAGTTTCAGTCTTGTTCAGTAACACAAGCGCTTTGCTGAAGTTGTAAATCTCGATTGACAGTCTGCATTGCAATGAGCCAAGAAGACTGTCAGTTTTACAATAACTGCAGCGTCTTGTGCTGCCTCTAAAAACCCATGGCATTTGGTTGGGGAGCGTGTTGGGATCTTGTCAGGTAGTTCTTCATTAGATTTTCTGTCAGGTTCAGGATGTGCTGCACAAAACAGTGAGCCCCAGGAGGAGAACGGCGGGGTCTGACTCGTCTCTGCAGCTTCACACTCCGAAGAAAACCACTCATAGTGAGGGAGAGACAGACTGCAGTTCAGGAAAACGGCTGTAACTTATAAATGCGTCAAAATGTCATTATTGCAATTTGGTATTTTATCATAATTATAAAACACATGATACAAATGTGCCGCTTCTTTAAGTATAGTCAAAGTATTTTTTTTCTTTTTCAATTTCTCCCTTGAGATAAATATACATGATAAACTTTTTCTTTCTGAACACTGCATCCATTTCTTTGTTATAGTGGTACTGTTTATTTACCATGAAGTTGCCGTATCTTAGATGTCCTTCCTGTCAGTCTTTTTTTCTTTTTTTTTTTGTAATAAGATGTTTAGGCCAAAGACTTCAATAGACAGGACATTTCGGTGAAAGGGCATGAAGATCAAATTAAATTTAAATTCAAATTCAATTGTCGGAGCCAGGACTCGAAGCCTTGACGCCTGATGAGTGTGGAACATGCACATGCGATCCACTAAACTAGACCAGTGTGGGAACTAGGGGTCAGGACCTGCTAGGATGTTGCGAGCACTGAGCTGGGGTTCCAAAGGGATTTCAATACATTAAAAAGAAAAATTGTGTATGTATGTAATTCAGTGTTTTGTGAATGAAAGTAAACAATGTAATATATAAACGTTTTTACTACTAAAAACTAAAAGTTATTTTTCCTTGATATTATCTACTGAATCAATCATCCATCCATCCATTTTCTTCCACTTGTCCGTTGCCGGGTCGTGGGGGAAGCCATTGGAGCTGCCCAAATCACATTGCACCAGCCCCTATGGCTCCTCCTGCAGGTGGTGGGTCCACAGAAGAACGGCCTCATGGTTCTAACCGGGCCTGTTGGTCTCTCATAAGGGGCTTCTGAACTGCTCTTTGTCTGACCCGTCACCTAGGACCTGTTTGCCATGGGAGACCCTACCAGGGGCACGAAGCTCCCGACAACAGAGCTCCCAGGATCATTCGGGCGCTCAAACCCCTCCACCACGTTAAGGTGGCGGTTCCAGGAGGGGATCAATCAATTGAAGTTTATTTCTGTAGCACTTTACAACTACACCTTGGCAGTGTTTTCTATTAAATGACATAAAATGTAAAAACACAGTAATGGAAAGCATGTCTAAATAAGTGAGTCTTTAGTCTGGACTTATATAGTGGCAGGTCAGTGATGATTATTACTTTACTTTTACTAGTTTTTTTTAATGTCCCATATTGTTCACATTATAATTTTGCGGGGTCTCAGCCTGAAAAGTTTGGGAACCCCTGCTCTACACTACCAGATGCACCCGGGCCACAGCTTTGGGTCTCAAAATGCTCCATGCTTTGGTTCAACATCATGATACACTAATTTTTCCCCTATATGATGAAGTTAATTCAATTCTGTCAGCTCCATTTTGTGATTTATTTTTAAATGAAAGGTTTAATTTATTGTCTCTGTAAGGAAATGTGTCCTTTGCATTTGACGCATCCCTCAATGGCGCTGGTAGGGCATAAGGAATGGTGAGCCTGGAGACCGATCTCTAGTTCTTAACCTAAACCTAGCTTATTGTGCATGCTTTAGATTGATAGAATAAACGAATGCCCATTTTGTTACAGCCATTACCATTATTGTGCCTGTAGTGGGCAGACAAATAGTCAGATAAAAAATAACTATTAAAAAAATGTTTCCGGTATTATTTTATGTTGATTGTTGGTTAAGTGTGAGACGGTATTAAAATTTGAATCGGTTATGCATATGGGAGCTGTACTGTTCATTGCCACTTATAACGCGTCAGTCTCATCTAATACAGTATTTGTGTGCTGTCTGAGGTCAACAGTAAATTTGTCATATTTCTCCCTGTGCCTGTTGCTTGGATACCCAGATGTCAGCTGCTCGCAGTACATTATCAACCACGGCGAGAGTCTGTGCTAACTTCTTGGGCAAACTTGTGATTGTTGCACTGTCACACTGTGGATGAAAATCAATGCTCGGGGCTGCGTGTGTTGCTGCTCTGCTGAACAGTAAAATGACTCCGGTGGTGAGTGGCTTGTATTGGGTCTTGCACTAAAAGGTCCAGTTAATCGTGTCAGCAGCGAGCACGGTGCACAGGGAGAGACGGGGTTTTCCCCACGGCCAGCCTGTAAATGCATCTTGACAAACCTGCTGCCACCTGTAACTTTGAATCTGTTTTACTCTTGTTAGATGTGTAAAACGCTTGTCATCATAATTCTCAAGTCCAAAAATATGTGTTTGTTACTGTGGATTCTTTCTGACCTGCGCATCTTGACCAGGCATTACACTTGATGACCACTACACTGACCCAGGGCCAGTTGTTGCCATTAATTATAGCAATATATGGCAGACTCTTATGAATCCAAAGTGCCAAAATTGTAATTTCTATTTATATTAACAACATTTATCTTTTCCAAATTTAATTATAGCTATATTTGACTTATTTATTGTATTTTTCTTCACTTTACTTGCTTCTATACTCAGTGACCATATTGCTATGCTTGATGTGCACTTATGGTGATACCAGGGCCGGCCCTAGCCATTTTGCCGCCCTAGGCAAATTGAACTTTGGCCCCCCACCCCTTTCTTTTTTTTTGCCTTTTTTTCTTCTTCTTCTTTTAATTTATATTGCGCGTATTTCTTGGTGCAAATAGCATGCCATAGTTGTTTGTCTTTTGTTTTCCAATCCTCTTGGACACTTGGATGGATATGGTTAAGGCTTGTTTTTATTTTATCATGATTATCAATGTTATATTATGTTTATCTATTCAACAACAACTTTTTTTTATTTATTTTTTTTAAATCAGAGCATGTGGATCATAAAACACACAACAGTTCGTTTGAAAGCTTGAAATCTCTAGTTTCCAACACAAAAGACCGCAGGTCTCTATCACTTTCTGTTCCAAAGTTATGTCCGAAAATTGCCGATGTTGTAGCTGGTGGGAGTATAGAGTTAAAAAATCAGGCGCAATTCGGCGCCCCCTCCTCCCCCGCCTGGGTCGCCTATGCCTAAGGCCGGCCCTGGGTGATGCAGTGAATGATTCCCAGTGCCATATTATCCAGCATGTACCACCCTCATGCTCAAAGTAGACCTTCCCCAAAACTGTATTAGTGAAAGACAGAGTTGCAGGTGAAATTACGTTGGTAGTTTGTGTCTAAATCTAGATCATAGCCTGAACTGAACTGGATGCCTTTGTTTGAACAACTGAGCCCCTTCCACGGGGTTTTGTCTGACGGCCTACTGCTCAGCTTATTCAAACTGCACACATTCAGCTCCTCACAATGCACTGTTTAGACTGTTTAAGCTGCTGCTGCTGCCTCTTCAGTCAGAGCGTGTCCTCGTATGTCTCTGTGGGGGGACAGAAGTCACTGCTGTTAAGCCTCTGTTTGCATCCCTAATTGTCTTGCCTCCATTCAACCTCCGCATTTCTATATCCAACGGCCACTAATTTCTGTGCTGGGGAAAATCGTTCTTTCTGCGAGAAATTCGTTCTCAATTTACAACCTGTCCAGTGTTTCACAGCTTGTATATAAATATTTAAATGGTGCAATCTTACTGCTAAGCGATCAAGTCAAGACAAGTGCCTTTTACTCTTGAAACTCGAAACAGTTGTGTTGAGAAACCTGGCCCAATAACTTTGGTCTGTAGGGGGCACTGTGGCTCCATATGAATTTGTAGGTGAGGTATGAAAAGTTGAGGCTATGTGACTGAGCATGTTGTGCATTTTTAATTTTGATTATATATATTTTTTAAACGGCTGTATGATATTTCTTTAAAAGCGGTTCAAGGTGACAACAGGAAGCACTCTGCTCTTAATGTACAAGTCATTTACATTTCTGAATATTAACTAACTTAGGTAAAATATTGATGAACATGTTTCTCATTTATGTAAGCCTGTGTGTTTGAACGTCATGCTTGTAAAGAAATCTGAATTCTCGTTCGTTACAGACGTGGAGATGCAGCCTTTCTAGTTTAATCTACAAAGAAAAGAGCCTGGCCTGGTATGTGTCAGACTGTAGGGTGATACAGGGTGAACATTTCAGCCTGCCAGAGTGAATGAAGTTCACTAAAATCAACTCTTCACTGTTGACTGTTTCTCTGCAGCATTTGCTCATCGTGGCCATGTGCAAGTGACTCACTGATTTTTATTTTTTGACATTGGCAACCCCGATTTAAATGAGTTCATTGTCACTGCATCTTTCCCTTTCTTTCTTTCCTCTCTCATTTGCCGTTTTTGTTATTCTTTACTGTGAAAAAAATAATAATGTAAACCTTCTGGAACAAACATATGCTGGCAGCTACAGCCTGGAAAAGTGTGTGCCTAGGCAGAAATACTGATGAGCTGCTTGGTTGTAGCCCTCTGGTGCCAAGCCGGTCCCTTTTAATGGTTTTCTATGTATAATGGCAAGGTAATAGTAATGGTTCAAGTCATAAGCAGCGTGATGTTACAAGTAAAGGTGTATAAAACACTTTGGCAGCTGAGGCTTATTCTGGGAGCGAGGTAATTTTCTTTCAGCAGTCACTTTATTTTATAATTTTATGCTTCAGCGTTGCAGCCCCTTTTCTTCTGAGGCATTGCGGTTGTTAAAATAAATTCTTGCTCTCCAGAAAATGTAGCGCTTTAGCAAAAATAAAATAACCCAGTGCGGCATTACTGTCTCTTCTATCTCAAATATAAATGCGTTTTGTAGATGGGAACACGAATCTTGCTCTTTCCACAGATATTCTGTGTATTGTTTGCGAAACAATAAATGTCTTTTATACGAGAGCGATCGTAGCGGCTGAAAATGATAGTCCTCCTGATGTTATGGAGTAGCTTTAAACGAGAATCCACTTCTTCTAACCTCCGGCACTTCCTTCATCCAATATTTATGAGCACATACAAACTTTCCTGAAAGCATAGGAACCGGGCTTGTGTTCACAAAACATGTTTTCATCCGACATTTCTTCACACATTTAAATACGGGCTTTGCTTGAAAGGTTCAGTCTGAAGTATTTCTGCTATTTTGGTTCTTATATTTGGTATACCCCACTCAGTTTTAAATAAAGGCATTTCAAGAAACACACCAACACAACATTTCTAAATGTCACCCTGTTGGATCGCCACTCTCTGTGTTTGCGTCACAGAGGAATGTGATGCGCTTTTGGACAGGTTTGACTTTTCTCTTTTCAGCTGCACACAGGGCGACAGTGGCGCAGTAGGTAGAGCGGAAGGACGGGGGTTTGAATCCCAGCTCCTGAAGATCCACACTGTGGTTGTGTCCTTAGGCAAGACACCCACCTTGCCTCCAGTGTCTGTGTACATTGCTGTCTGAATGGGAGCGTGAATGGGTGACTGGTTCCCTGCTGTAAAGCGCTTTGTGCCTAATGAAAGTAGAAACGCACTATACAAGTTGAGAGACCATTTACAATATTGTAATGTATACTTTATAGAGGCAAGATATGTGCATAATTGTCTCTCCGTATAAGACGGTCAACACATTAGTTGTTTGGCCAGTTGTCGTCATTCACTCACGTCATTCACTGCTCAGTCAGACGGGTTTTCCCTCTGTTGACACAAATGATTCTGTGGCTTCTGAGGATTAAGAGATTGGGCAGTGATTTTGGGCTTTCCTGATAAGTGCCAATTCAAATGCAGCACTGTGTCTCATTTTGTGGAATTTATGCTGCTGTTGTGTTGACTGGCCAGTGCCATCACTGATCTTTACCGTCAGCCACTAATAGCCTATAAGCTTGGTTGATTTCTTGACATCGATGTGTTGTGTTGTTTTTTAATTGCAAATGATATGATGAGGAGTCAAGATCTTGTGTCACAAGATCTCGTGAGATTAAAAAGCCACAAGATCTCGCAAGATCAAATGCCACACGATTTTTTTTTTGCCTCTGAGTATTAGATTTTTTCCTTTATTTTATGCGCAGCATCCCATATACTCATTGTAGATGACTTAAAGGTGCTCAAAGAAATACTTGGTTAATAGTTACCCACCAATGTTTAAATAATATATTGGTTTGCACTTTTAAATTGATCTTCATTTTGTTCTGTAAAAGGAAATCGTTCATCTTTAATTATTATTATTATTACAAAGTACGTTAAAATCTCGTCTCGTGTAAAGTATGATTTTGGAAACTAATTATTTTCAAGTCTAAGTGCCTGACATAACCCAGGTTACCCCAGTTGCTGAATACTGTACGTATATCAGTGCATCTCCTTTGTGGGATTTCATAATGTCATATCCTTTCCCTTTAAGTGCTTTCAATAAAACCAGTTTGTTTTTCATGTTGACTAAAACAAGATGGCTGTGTCCAAATTGTGACATTTAACGCTGTAGTGCAAGATTGTTGTTTTTAACTATGGCGCTCTGTCTTCTAGCGTACATTTTATAACACATTAAAGGCATACTTTATTCTGAAATGTATCACTTATTGCTGACGTCATATCCTTGTGTTGTATCCGAAACTGTCTAAAATATATCATGGTGGGAGTGATGTTAAATGTGTCTAAAAGCCTCCTATGGACAAGTGTTGCAAATTAGCAGTTTTGCTATAACACTAAAAACAATGCCTCTGGTTTGTCCAATGCTATTGTTACGTCCATATCAAATAAATAAATAAATGTGGCAATAGCTGTGATAGTGATATGGTTTTAAGTATGCATTGCTAGAATGGGGATAAAAGTGATGATTTTGCTTGTTTTACGATTGTAATGTTGAGATGGGGAACTCCTGCACTGTATTGTATTGTAGCTCTATACGGTGGTCATGTGCCATTGGCAAAAGAAAAAAGGCACATCCACTTGTGCGCCGTTTCATGCCACTGGGCTGCCACAGGTATTTCTTTCTGATGAAAAGATCTCAACTTCTTTCTTGTGCATTTTATTTGAAGCCGGTTGCTTTTAGAGCTGCAAGAACCACACTGTGGAAAATCTATAGTTGCATGCTCGATTTGTCACAGTATTAAATCTCTTTAGAGGCTTTACCCTGACCAAGACGTTGCATTGGATTTTCATTGTCTCCCGACGCTCATACGGGAGCAGGGAAATACGTTCGAGAGAGAAGAGAGAACACAGACGTTTAGTGCCAGCGATTGAAGAGGCGACTAATATATTGTAGTTCAGAGGTTGTTTATACTGAGCAGTTATGGACAAGTGATGATTTGTTTTGATGTACATGACAGTGACGGTAGCATAGCCTCAAACTAACTGCGATTGTCAAAGGCCACTCAGCTGTGCCGGCGCTATAATGGGATGACGGTTTGTGCCATTAGCATGATGAAATGGCCAAATAAGCGACTTTACAGAAGCCCAGTCGAGTATGGGGCTGCAATTTGGTCGGCCTTTGATGCCTGTCTTGGCTATGGAAACAGTTTAATCTCTTTAATAGAATCTTGGCCCCCCTGCGTGCACAAACAAAGCAGATTAGTTTCATATAAGGCGAGGAACGGCACGGCTTTTGGTCAACCAGCACAAAGGCCGAGACCAAGACTATAGCGTTGAAGTTTGGCCTGTATTTCAGAACGATGCATTGCACACGTTATTTTCATATGACTAAAAGAAATATGTTTGAAGATCGGGACAATTTTCAAATTAATTTTAATTTAAAAAAAAATTCTGACCAGTCGATAGTGATTTAGATTTGTCTAAAACTTTTAAACACATCGAGGTGCATTACTTCTTGGGAAAAGCTGAAACCTAGTACAAGAATCAGAAATGAACAAAATAGTATAGGTCTAAACTAATGGCTTGGCAGGTTTATTACATTAATACAACATGGAAACGAAATGTTGTTTTCAGATAATGTTAGTATACGAGTCATTCAGATCAACAAATGCATCCTGTTCAGCTTGACCTTGATCTTGGATTCATGTCAAACTTGGCATTATTGTTGTTGATCTATTTAGATTTAAATGTTCAGGTTTTGTCCAACACATTGTGGAGTAATGTAGGTGTTTATAGGCTTCAGTGCCAAACAATGACAATATGAAATTTATTCCATAATTCAAACCTACATAACCTAACAAAAACAAACACAATAGAAAACAAACATCAGTTTGATCAAGCTCTGTAGGAGGCGCACTTCATTACTGACCAGGTGAGTATGGGGAGGCTCAGGTGAGGCGAAAAAGGGAGAGGGATCTCTGGGAGGTTTGGTCGTCATCAGGAGACCGTCTTTCCTAGACCAATAAGACATTTAACCTCACTGCACCAATATGTGCTTCTCCACATTAACTAAGGTTGTAAACAACTGCACACACATACCCCCCCCAACCACGCCCCCATGGTTCTGTGTCTGCCTCAACACCTTTCTTTAGCCCCACCCCCCGGTCAATGGCCGCTGGTCCTCCCTGTCCCCAAGAAAAAATTCCGCATGTGACCTCGTGTGCTGTGTATTTCCCATGTCTTGATGTTTTTATCTACAGGTGATACTCAGAAAATTAGAATATTGTGAAAAAGTTCATTTATTTCTGTAATTCCGTTTAAAATGTGAAACTAATATATGATATAGACCAGGGGTCACAAATTAAATTTCACCAAGGTCCGAAATGAAAAAAAATTGTCAAGCAACGGTCCGGAACAAACGGGGTTAATTCACGGTTATATGAGGATTTTTAAGCCTTTATTAAATCTATTACTGTGATTTGAAAATAATGTAATCAATTGAATCCTGTTATTGTTTTTTTTGCTCTAAAAATAAGTTTTGGCTCCTAAATAGCAGAATGCATATCGCATCTATTATACACAATGTACACATAATATCTGACGGTCATGTGTTTCTTGGCTCAGTTCAACACGCTGAGCCCTGCTTAGTCCAGGCTTAGTCCAGGCTTAGTCCGGGTTCTGACCTGCTCGCTGCCGATCGAGAAACAGCCGCGCTATTTGCGCATTACGATCGCGCGTGCATATTTTTTTTTTTTTTAGCGAGCCGTATTTCAGTCATTCCAAAACAATTTCTAAAAATTTAAAAAGTATCATGGAGCTAAGATGAAGGACTTTCTCTTTCTGTTCATCTGGGCTGTAGTTTTCGGAGGGAGGGAGGGAGAAGGAGAGAGAGAGCAACACGCAGCCGCTCGACTGAGGGGATTCGGGTCGGATCCAAAGTTCGGGTCCGGATGGGCTGGCGCATGGGTCCGGATCCGGACCGAGGTCCGCCGTTTAGTGACCTCTGATATAGACTCATGGCATGCAAAGTGACATACTATGTAGGGGTGGGCCATATCGTATCGCATATCGTTATCGCGATATAATTTTTTGATATCGTTGTAATTTTTTATATCGTCGTGGATACAATATAATTCATGTTACGCTCAGCTCCATCAGCAGCATAAACACTGACTCTAGAACATGGGGACAGGTGCTTATGAAGTTAAATGAAATGAAGAATGTAAACCGCTTGAGTAGATCATATTCGCGAGGAAAGTAGTATGCCGTTAAAAAAAAAAAAGAATGAAATATCACTGAATTAATCTTCCCAATAGGCGTAAGGCTGGGATTTTGAAGTAATTTGTCCATTGTCAATAATATCGTCAAATACATCGTTATCGTGATATTTCTTTTTTATATCGTGATATAGATTTTAGGCCATATCGCCCTGCCCTAATACTATGTCAAGCCTTCGTTTTAATTTTGAACCCCAAAATGAAAATTTTAGAACATTTTAATATTACATGAAATCAATGAAAACATAATTTTAAACAAAGAAATGTGGGCCCTCTGAAAACTATAATCATCCATATGTACTTAGTACTTGGTTTGGGCCTTTTATTTGAATGACTGCCTTAATGCGGTTGCCTGGCATGGATGCTCTCAGCCTGTGGCACTGCTGAGGTGTTGTGGAAGACCAGGATGCTTCAACCAGAGGAATATGACATTTGAAGCCCATGTCCAGGATTCGTCTGTGTGTGGTGGCTCTTGATGCACTGACTCCAGCATCAGTCCACTCCTTGTGAAGGTCCCTACACTTTTGAATGGCCTTTTCCTGACAATCCTCTCCAGACTGCGCTCATCCCTGCGGCTTGTGCACCTTTTTTCTTCCACACTTTTCCCTTGCATTTAACTTTCTGCTTTGATACAGCACTTTGATAACATCCATGTTCTTTTGCCATTTCCTTTTGAGCCTTTCCCTCCTTATGGAGGGTGTCAATGATGGTTTTCTGCACAGCTGTCAGGTCAGCAGTCTTCCCCATGATGGTGAATTCTACTGAACCACTGAGAGACCATTTAAAGTCTCAGGGACCCTTTGCAGGTGCTTTGGATGAATTAGCTGATGAAAGGAGACACTTTGAGCTACAATAATGGTCCCTTTTCACAATATTCTAATTTTCTGAGATTTTGAATTTGTGTTTTTTTACAAGCTGTGAGCCAAAATAATCATGCAAAGTGAGATATATCAAGCCTTTATTTGTTATAATTTTGATAATTATGGCCTTACAAAAGGCGCAACTCCTAGGCAACATGATACCTACGAAATGCGAGGTATCAATGAAGTTGCCTTGCCTAAAGAGGTTATACTCTGCCATGTGTGTTTATACCCCATGGGGTCCCCATACCCCTCATTGGGAAACACTAACTTAAAGCAAGTTGATTGCAATTATTCTTGAAGCTATTAGAGCAGAGTAGCACTAAAATTTGTTATCCTCTCCATGTAGTTACTGCTTCCTGGTGTGGATATAGTAAAGCCAATTATATCTGCTGTGGTTGGATCTCTGGTTGTAAATAGCTCCTAAGCTTCTTCTATGCTGCCTTCCTTTTGATAAGCAGCCAGGTTACATGTCATCGCTGCCTCTCCTGGCTCTTGGGCTCTGAGCAGGTGTTGATTGATTTTATAAGAATGTAATTTGTAGAGAAAGAATGGAGAAGGGGAAAAAAGACACTAAAGGAGAATGTCTAGTGTTTGTCATCTGGGTACTTTTTTTTGTGAAAGATTTGTGGCACTTTTGACAAATATGAAGACGAGGTGCAGAGACACTGTATATTTATAGGTCTACTTTGTTCAGCAGCCAGGTGAGAGGGAGGCAGAGAGAAAGAGAGGATGCATCTATGACAGGAAGGCAGCTCAGATGAGGCTGTTGTGTTCTCTCAGCAGATTTAATTTCCCATGTTCCCAGGATAATCAGCAGCACATAGCCATCCCGGGCCGAGCGGGACCCCAGGGGACGGCCAGCCTCACGGTGCAGTAGGCAGAGGGGCTTTTATCAACGTGTGGGTGCCGTCAGCATGATTGATGAATATCTTCCATGCAATGTCTCCACATGACTAAAAAAAGTTTTGGCAAAATAACACAATAATCATTTCTCAGCAGCACACAACTCCTCTGCACATATGAAGTCACAAAGAAAATTATTGATTTTAGATATTTTTCTACTATTGGACAATGGACTATGACGTTTAACAAACATATCTAAAAAACTGGTGTGATGTTTATAAATTCAGTGGGGGAAAAAGTATTTGGTCAGTTCCCCATAGACTTTCTATTGCATTTTGGCCAAATACTTTTTTCCCCACTGTAAATGAAGCTGGTTTGAACTTAGAATTAGCAATGTCATTAAGTTTACAGCCATTATTTCAGTGTAGAACTATGCAAGACATGACTGTGATGGCACTGTGAGTAGATATTCAGAGAAGCTGATATTTTAACGTGTGTTGTAAAAACAGTCCATACAATGTAAAATTGTCAATAGAAACTATGTGGGAATTGGCTACGACCTGGTACACACTCTTGGTTGCGAGTCTATGAAAATAGAAATTTGGTCATGTGGTTGTGGAGTCCATGATATTTTTGCTCCAGTTAGTCCCTGAGTCCAGGTGGACTGGAGTTTCGTTAAAAGCAGTGGAGTGGGTTGGCAAAGGGGAGTGCTGTGCTTGATCTGAGAGCATCATTATGTTAAACTAGGTTTAGGCTTTTCCTCTAAACACCAGCTGGTGTTTCACTCACAACAATCTGTGTGGCATGTCAACATTTACATCGCGCACTTCCTTTTTACGGCTCAGATTTTCCTCCCGTGGAGAAAGACATGCCTGTTGCAAAATAAAATGTGATTTATGTGAGTTTGTGCTGTTTAGTCTCAGCCCACAGTCAGAAGTACAAAACAAATTTTACCCAGACATGTGGATGACTAATTGGTGCTGCTCTTCTGAGGGATCCTTGGATATTGAATTTTCTCTAAAGTGCAGTCAGCACTGACAGTATTGACAAGGCTCCTCATGTTGTTAATGCCTGAATATGCTCAATTACTCTTTCATTGTGAGACAATTATCTTGTGTACTATCCACAGCAAGTCATGGTGCGGATAAATCAAGGCAAATATTCTTCATTTATTCCTTTTTTCAGCCTACTGAGGTCAGACAGACCTCTGTTTGTGCTGTGTGAGCTAAAACTCCCTCCAACATTAGCCTGTTCATTTTCATTTGACCTGGAGTTATGTTGTCATAGGCGCTCGCTAGTTGAATAAGCTGTGAAAAACTCATCTGGTGGGGCTGGTTCTTGCTGATCAAAGCACAACTTCTAGACTGTTTAATTTGAAAATCTTGTCTATGTTTGGTCGTTCAAGGTGATTGGTGTAACACACAGCTTTTTCTTTATTTCATTCAGCATGACTCCTATTTACACATGAGAATTGACTATCATCATTTTTGAATTTGCATTCATTGCCTGATTAATTCATGTGTTTTTCTCTCACCTGAAATACATTTGCATATAAAACAGCATTGTTGAGTTATCAGTAATCAGAACAAAGATTCTATCATGCCGACCCACATGGGACCAAACAAGCCAGCAGTACATTCACACACAACAGTAACATGGGATAACTGAAGGGTCAGCCTGGGCTTCATTGGCAAATGCACTCCTGCGCAATTAGCGGTAAAGATGCTCTTCCTGCACTTACCCTTTGATTGCAATGTTATTGCACAAAGGCAAGATAGATGGCTTTATATTTGACGCTGAGCGCTTTTTTCAATTAGTGAAGTTTTCTGGGTCTGTGGCTATGTGTCCCCGGGGCGTATTATGTGAAACGGCAACCTGCATTGAACTAAAATTATATTTGGTTTGATTTACAATTGGGCAACAGCACAATAGAGGTTGCTATTAAAAAGATGGGTTTGAACCTTTCATTTTTAACTTCAAGTGTTGCAAACAAGAGTACATTTGTGGTGGGATCAAACCTTAACCTTAAATGTATCTGTGAGTTTAGTAGTACTTTGCCCATGTTCCGTTAGACCTTCCTTACTACTTAGTTGTGCGCTACTTTTAATCTGACTACTTTTTACAGTAACAAGTAATCTAACCCATTACCATTTCCTAAGCAGTAATCAGATTAAAGTTACTTTTCTAAGTCACAGTATGTTACTATTTTGTCATTTTGCTTTGTAAAAAGATTTATTTGATTTCTTCTTGCGTGTGCGAAAAGTCACGTTTTCAGCGAGTGGCCCACGACACAAGAGAAATGCCGTTTGCTCACTGGAAATACTAAATAGTCACTATTTTTGAGTTTGTGTCGAATAAAGATGACACTCTGTGCTGGCAAAAAAGTGTTATCGAGCTTCAAAGACTCTACATCCAATTAAAAAACATTCCGAGTGGCAGCACGGCAGTCAAACTTACAGAAAATCCCACCAGGTGATGAGAAGCAAACGGCTAATGCAGGAGGAGGTGGTTATTGTCAGTGTCAGGATATGAAGTAAAACACGGCCGTAATCTTCGTGGAAATGCCTTGATTTAGCTGCAGCACGAGGTGAAGAGCAGCGCATTGAAGTGAATCAGACTCGATCGATGGCAGTAATATAGTGCCCTCTAATGGTCAGATACCCAAACTACCGTAGATTAATCTCACTATAATAAACACACTAAACTCGCTATAATACAGTAACAAGTAATCTAACTTAGTTGCTTTACTTGGTTTTCACACACACACATAGAAAAGAGGAACAAGGTAACACTGGTTGCAGTTGCAGATCTAAAGATTGCCCCATTTTTAATTATAATAATATTTTAATCGAGCGGGACAAGTGTATTATGTTGTATAACAATACACGACTCTATATGTTTTATGGTAAGTAGGGTTGTGCGATATTGTAACCATACTTATATTCACCTTATTCCGGATATTCATGTGGGCGCCGCCATGAATTGTGCCCGCTCCTTCACTCCTATTAGTTTACATAGGACTAGAGAAGCAGTGTCGACTTGTTGGTGCAAATTGGACATTTTACAGAAATTAATCTACTAAACATCAGATTTTAGCGGGGAACATTTTCCCTCGTTCTCCGCTTAATGAACGGTCGCGCTGCCTAAAGTGTCAGTACAAAGGAAGTGCCGACGACGAAGGCAAAAGTGGGCCGGGCGGAATAAGGTGAATACTGGTGAAAATATTTCCAATTGTCTCTTACAAATGATAATTCGCGTGCTATTGGGGCCAAAGGAAAACAAAGTGGAGCGCTGGCCAAGAGCAAAAGCAGCGGAGTGGAGCTGGTCCAATTGTTGTAAAGTTTAACACAAGCTTTGGCTACTTTTCAAACCTCTCGTGACTGTTTTTAAAAACATGACGAGCAACAAAATGTAGCGTGACCGTTCATGGCTGTGATAAAGTCACCATAGCGTCCGGGCAGTTTTCTCAAAGCACTTCTATCTCTGTTTTCAAAACTCAAAACAACTTATCTGATCTGCGTGAGCTTCTACATTTTCTTTCAGCCCCGTTTGTAACAGATCACACACAAACCCGCCGTCTAACCATCTTTTACACGTCAAAACAATAACTAACCCGTGTCTGCAGTAAAGCTTAAGCACAGAAACCCTGCACTGACATCAGAGTAACATTTTCTAAAGGGCATGTACTTGAGTGACTTTTTTGAAGTAACTGTTCTGCTTGGAGTAGTTTTGTCATATGAAACTTATATTGAAGTATGTTTTTACTCTGTACTTGAGTATAAAAAACAAGATAACTTGTTCCACTGCGAGTAAATCCTTAACCCTTACCCCTACGTAACCAAGACACATTTTCTCCAGTTCTACCCAAATTTAAAAGCTTCTTGACCTGGGAGTTTACAGCCTATAGGCCAGTGTAACGCCTCATTTGAAAGCGAAGACATACAAAACTCATCTAAGCTTCTTCCTTGTTGTGTTTTGTTGCGTTCTCATTGCTTTTTTTGTAGCATTTTGGTCGCATTTCGTTCTTTTAGTGTAATATAACTGTAATAAAGCCACAAAAACATGACTAAAATACAACGGGATGAAAACTTGACAACACAAACGAGGAATTTGCTTAGGTCTTTGCTTTCAAATGAAGCGTTCCCCTGGCCTATAGGCTGTAAACTCTCAGGTCGAGAAGCTTTTAGATTTGGGTAAAGCCAAACTGGCGAAAATGTGCTCGGTTAAGGCGGGGGAGAGAGGTTAACTAGCAAAAGCTTCATATTGACATAAAAAAATTAGGTACTTTATGTTTCCTGTATCTCATTCTTCAAATTATTTCTTTCGTATATTTTATGGTATTTCATTTTATATATAAACCTAAATCAAACTAACATTAGTCTTTTGGCTCCTACCCACCTTTGATTGACATAGAGGTCACTTCCAACGGCTAAACGCTTCCTGTGGTCCTGCCAAGATAAAACCATCACTTATCCAGCAGTGGAGAGAGTTTTGTTAAGGAGGCCGACAGAAGCAGCATATCTAGATGATCCCTACGGCAGGTGGAGCTGCAACAGGTTCAGGCCTATTACAGATTATAGACAACTCAGACTTAAAGGGGGGATATTATGTAAAATCGACTTTTTCAAGCTTTATATCATTATTATGTCATTCCCTCATTAAACACATGCCTGGAGTGTTGCCTTGGCTCATTCACATATTTTTGAGTAATCAGTAAAAACTTAGACGGCAGCCATTTTAGGTGTAGCTATGCCTCAGTCCTCCTAGGAACGCCCCCACCTCCTGGAGACGCCTCTGGACCTTTCGTCACCAGCCAAGCCACCAACCACTGCTCCTCAGCTCAGCAGAGGCCCCTCCCCGCACAGTAGTGTTGTTTAGATGCCACAGCAGTGTGCTGAAGGGGGCGTGTCGGAAAGCTTCTTAAAGAGACAGAGGCCTATTTCAAGACGTTCAGCACAGCCATTTTGAGAGAGCAATTTTATTCAAGGCAGTTATTTTAATTTACTGCATATACAGACCAACAGAAGGTTACGTCATCATTGTAGTATGCTATAGACTGGTGCTATGTGATTGAAAAAAACATAATACCCCCTCTTTAAGAGTTACTTTACAGGAACTGTGACTCTTATGCAAGAAACTTAGTCTGGACTCGAGAATATCCTTGAATGAATTTAGTGACAGCACAGCGTTAAGACTAATCTTTATTGCCTTTACTATGTATTTGAAAATGATTTTACTAAACAATAGTCTGTGTATTTTGAGTGCTGATAGAAATGATAATAAACAGAGGCTAAAGTGTAGGTGACAGTACTTTTTGAAATTCTAACTTCAGGGTTTTGTAAAAGAAATTGACAAATTCAGCGAGATGGTGTCGTCCATTTGCAAATGCAACTTAAAATTAAATGTGAACACTGTTTACACCTGCGTTGGAGGGCGCTCTTAACATTATACTGCGCCACCAAAAAGTGCAGTCTTGTAATTGCAGTATCGGTGCTTATGAAACCATAGCCTCAGGACAGGATAATACAGTTCTTATACTTGTGACTTATATGTGTCTGTCCTCTCTGTCAGGGCCATCGCTGAGGCCAGAGGATGGAATATGAATTTCTTAGTGCTGCTCTCCCCAGACATTACTAAATGAGCAAACTGGCCATTTACCGCGGCCTCTCAACATAACCTGCATGTTTTATAGATGAGCAGAATCTCGCTAACTGTCGGAGAATGGAAGTACCTCTGTGGATGGCACCTTAATGGGCTCTCAGTAAAACGAGACAGGCCTTTATGATCATTTATCACTGCACATTTCACCAACTTTCTTTTACGGCCCAAAAGGAGATGGCATCAAAAGCTCAATACCGCGTCAAAGCTTTTATTTCATTAGCAGACATGTCGAAGTGATCAGAGAGCACCAGGAGTCGTCTGCTTCCTTATCATTCAGACTGCAATTAAAGACGGAGCACTGCTGTGAAAGGATCAAGTAAATACGACTAGCGTTGAACTGCTCAGGTCCCCAAAGGATTTTTATGGTATTTTAATGTTTGTTTATAGTGCAAGTTGCTTGGATCATCTGTCACTTCCCACCTGACTCGCCTTTCCCTTTGAGAAACATTATTTGCCAAAGCTACACTTGTTTTAAAGCAGTAAGTAATCGGGCATTAAGTTATGTTTACACTGCCAGAGGATTGAATTAGGGATTCATACGTTTCTGAAAAACCTAAAATTTGAAAGTGGACCATTTGAGAAACTATGTAACTGAATAATATTTCCTCAGATATGTGACCATTTTAAGTTGATCAATCTAAAGCATGGCAATATTAGCAATTTAATTGTACAAGTAACAATGCTCTTTTCAAAAACATTGACTGGGAACAACTAGGAAAGTAGATGCAATTAAACTCGAGGCATTCGTGTCAATCAGTGTGTCGAATGCATGACCATAACGTTACTGAAATACACTATATTGCCATATGGAGATTGTATTTGCTGATTTACCGTAACATAAGGCTTGTGATAAACTGTGTGCAGCCCTTTACTGACAAATGACATGCTGAAGCCTGACTAAATGACTGCATCTGGCTGCGGAGTCAGCTTCTCGTAAACAATAAACACAGATGACTCACAAAACAACTTTTTCCCAATCAACGGGAACAGATTCCCCCCGAAATGTTGAGCCTGTTTCTTCAGGAGGAAGTGTGTGTGGATAGGGAAGTCTGGGCATCTGTGTTCAGATTGCTGCATCCCTGACCCGACCCCGGATAAAGCGTAAGAAGATGGACCACACAGCTCACTCTGACTTAAAGCCAAAGAAAATAAGTCTTAAAACACTCAATTTTGGGGGCTGTTTGGACATGATATGTGCAGAGCATTGCAGAGTCTGGGGCCGACCATAGAGAAGACTGGAGCTGACTATACTGATTCAGAATATTACTTTTAAAGTAACTGTAGTAATTGTAAAATGAAGGTCCACAGTGCGATCCCCATGTTTGCGTAAGTTTCCTGCCGGTTCTCTGGTTTCCCCACCACTAAAAACATGTACAAGAGGTCAGGATGAATGAGAGCGTGTCTGAGAGTGCGAGTGGGGGATGACAGATGGAAATTAGAACATGACTACAATGCGGCGTGGCGTGCTTACATGCAGGAGTCTCATGTGTGTTGTTTAGGATGCACTATCCCATCCAAAAATACCAATGTATGATATTTTTATTGAATATACATTTTTGGTAATAAATATGTTTAATGGTTTTTCAGTATTTCTGTTTCTTCTTTGCCTCACTATAGTTTAAGATGAAAAATATTTAAACATGAAGACTTGTGTGTACATTTGGGATGAAATCAATTCTATGATGAACAGGTAGCCCGTGCACAGATGCAAAAATCTGCAGAAATATACTTGTATTTGCAGTAGAGTACTGAACTAACAGCAAACTTTAAAGTGCATTGTAATTAATACCTGTGTACTAGAGTGAATAAGTAGAGGGTGTGAATACTTCCTGGATTCAATGGGCAGTTTTCCTACTTTGGAGTTAGCTAGGATGACTCTAGTGGTATAGTGATGCACAACAAGCTTAAGTCTGGTGGAGCCTAGACAGGAGCTGCTGCTGGCCATCTTATTGCCTTTCTAATGCCTGGGGCTAACAAGTAAACATGCACCCCGTACAGCCCTGCCCATCGCCGTAATTCAATAGTTCTGTCCACACCAGCTCTCAATGTCTCAACACCTCTCAGCCGGTGAAAAATGTCTTCCCTGGTTCGTCCCGCAGGATGTTGACCCGGCAGCGCAGTTCATCACTATAAGACAAAGAGATTGCTATCAGCCAATGGGCCACCTTCGTTCCCTCGGCCTGTACTCTGAGAGTGATGACTTCTGGGTAACTTAATATGAGTGATAACATCAAGGTGCTGCTGTTTTGGACCTCCTCATGTGGGACGGGAGGTGTGCTGTGAGAGACAGGCTGTTGGGACAGCGGGGAGTCTCCAGAGAGCAAAGGTTAGTTTGATGTCAGTGAGGTGGTTAAGACGAGACACAGACCGAGATTAGCACACAAAAAAAGGAAAAAGATCAAGGGGCTTCTGCATAACTGTTCATTCAAGTTAATCCGGAGATGCCTGTTAATCCTTTTGATTTCTTAAACTTTTCCCTAAATCTCTGCTTCATAATTTAATTTCTCTGTAGTCATCACAATAAACGATCTGCTTCCTGTCAAACAGAGAAATATCATATGCCCAGCAGAAGTGGGGCTGAGTACCGTTAAACAATGCCAGATTGAGGGGAAAAAAGGTACTCCAGTATTGAAAAAAAAAGAGACTTCAGATAGTAAGTTTTGTTTCCCAGTGGGTCCGGAGACGGCGCTAAAGAATGTTTTTCACCTCATATTCTGTAAATGATTTAAAAAAAAAGGTTTTATATAATAGATATTTTATAGAATAAATGAACAGTATTATTCTGTTATTTTATGGTTCTAGATGTCAAATCATTTAATATTGATTGTATTGTTCAGGTATCGTAAACCAAGTATCGTCAAAGTATTGGTATCCAGAAGGAAAAAATGAGCAGTACCCAGCCCTAAACAGGAATAAACTAACATTTTCCAGGCTTGGAACTATCAGAGCTTTGGAATCTGATCAATGTATCATCTTCAGTTTTGATGTTTTTTTTTTTCATACAGTATATTCCTTAGTCCACAAATTAAAATGTCAATCTTACAATGTTCTGTTTTGGCTTTTTGCTTGCCTCTCCAAATCACTCTCTTGGTCAGCAGTATAATGTCCATATTGATATTGATTCTTAAGCCAGACGCCCTTCCTGATATAAAGTTACATATTTTCTCCTTCAATCAATCTTTGTGACTTGTCTTTGAAGACTGATCCAAACCATAGATAATTGGAATACAATAGTCAGCTTCACCAACACTTACTTGTGCTATAAGTTACCAAAATAAAGCATTCGGAAAATCTGGCTTCCTGCTGTCAAAGCTCTGTGGAGAAAAGCTGGTTAGCCTACGTCCTCCTCCTAAACTTACAGGTCATGTTTGAGTAGAGCCTGTTCACACAGTAAAGACGCACGTTTTCTTTTCTCTTTTTTTGGTGCTAATTTTCACCAACAAAGCAAATTGCAGTGTAATAATAAGTTGAATTGAACTGGGAGAAATACTGCACAAGTGTGGCTTTGAGCACTTACAAAAACTATTGACCATTCAAAGCGAAAAACCCGTTGAGAGTTAAAAATGCAGCGTACAACAGCTGCTTAAGTAAACCAGGACCGCTGCAATCATGCAGATGTATTCAAATTTGTTGCGGCTTACTTTTTATGCAAACATTTGACCCGCAGCACGGCACACTTTACCGCAAGAAGTGAATTGGGTTAATCAGAAACCCCCAAATAATTAGGTTAAAGGAGAAGCGAAAGGGTTATAGTTAGAATGACATGCCTGCTCGTCTTCAATAATGCATGTACAAATTTATGAGAAACTAATTAGGGTGAATATTTTGGGGACATAGGGTCATGGTGAATTATTGTTGATTTGCATATAGAATATAAGATCACGCCCATGTCGATTTCCTGCTGTCGGTTGTGCAACGGTTAAATAGTCTCATTGTATTTTTGATTGTATTGATGATGATGTTCCGAAGACGACTTTATATTCTTGCTACAGCTCTATCTCTTTCTGCTGTGCATCTTCTTACAGAATATGCCCATTTATATTCAGCTCCGGGAGTGCATTCATAAAGTTTCATGAGGGGTGAATTAATTTGATCCTGCGATACTTGGCTATTACAGCTTGTATTGTGGCTGTCAACTTGCATCGAAAGGCTCCTCACAAGATACGGCTGGACTCGGCTGGGAGGAGTTAAGTTAACAAAACATTGGTAGCTCTTAATACAGAGTTAGAGGGAACTTTCTAAAATATCTGCAATTAACATTTTTCAAATGTTTTGGCAGACTTAATAGACAATATTTTCAGATGACTTTTTAATTTGAATTTTTTTAATTAATTTTTTTAGCTTTGTTGTATTATTCCCCCTAATCAAAAAGATACCTTTGTTTTGTTTCATTGTTGCTCATTAAAGTTGAGTCCTATTCAGTTCGGTCTCCTCTTCGTCTGCTCTCAAAACTAGTCGTCCTCGTTTACATCCGCTTGTTGTCGTTCATGATGCTCTGTTGTTTAAAGTATATAAAGCTTCCTGTATGAACCTGTTCTGATCATGTCAGCGCTCTACATCTACATCAACTACGTTATGCTTGCAAGGGCAGGATCATTAGATGGAGGCCTAGTCCACACGTAGCAGGGCATTTATAAATCCGCCTTCCGCCTCGAAAAAAAGCTTGAGACCACACAACCTAGGTTTTTATAAAAACACCGTCCACACCTAACCGCATATATGTTGTCAAGTGCATTAATTGTTCAAATCTCTCCAAGTTTCTCCAGCACATTCATTATTTTTTGGCAACTCCTTAAACAGGGCTACCAAATGCACCGTTATCGCTAGACCTGCCTAACAATTGCGAGACGACATATACCTCCTTGACAAACAAAATGCATTTTGCTGTTTTTATCCATCAGAGTATATAGTACAGCGTGCGAGCAACTTTCTTGACCAGACTGACCAGTGATCGCATGACAGTAGACTGACCTTGCACGTAATAACTCAAAACAACAGCAGCAGCGAGGACCGTAACATTTGACTCACTGTTTCCTCCCGGAGGACGACTTTATCTCAAAGTTCTCCAGCGCATCCCGATCTGAACCAAAACCGATTTTGCCGTCTTCGATGAACATGTCTGATGTGGGACGGTTATTTGGCGTAACATAGCCAACTGCAAAGTGCTTCTTCGCCTGCGCACTTCGACGTACAGCAATACCTGAGCTAGCAAAAAGCGCCTGAACAATCGTTTAAACAGTTTTGATGGCATCCTGCGGTTTCTGATGTAAACACAGGTCGCGCGTGTGACGTCAGCATATATAGTCGCTGGCAGTGACATACAGTAGGGCTGGGCGATATACCGATATTTAAGATACAGTATATCGATATTAAAGATCTATCGATATATATTTTTAAATGAGATATGGAATTAGACCATATTGATATAGTTCAAATTTGCGCTGTAATACTTATTTTAGAAGCTATTTTTATGTAAGATTTTTTTTTATTTAAATGTGAACCTTACAGAGCTTTGTTATACAGTGTTTTGTTTACATTTTATAGTGAGTTTTCAATAAAACTACTCATATTTCGCTTGGACTTTGACTCAACATTTCATTTCACAGCTCTCACTTTGCGGAAAAAATATCGGGATATATAGTATATCGATATTCTACCTAAATATATCGGGATGTGACTTTTGGTCACGTACGGCCACCTATAACTCCGGTTATTTATGTCCACACTCAAACGTATAACCGGAGTATTCCTAAATCGTCACTTTGGCCGGAGGTTATAGAAACCTTAATTTTTATCGACAGAAACCTCCGGGTTTTGTGTGGATGATAGGCCAGATCGTAGGAAAATATCTTCGTTTTGTGAGATACCCTGCTACGTGTGGACGTTGTCGGAGACTCCCAAAACAGGAGGTTGTATGAAATCCCAAAGTGTACAAAAGTAGTTTTAAAACCTCTGAAATTATACTGACCCTTTTAAACAGATAAAGTTCTTCCTTCAAGTCACCAGCCCAACCCACATGTCCCCAATATCCACTCTCCTTATCAGATAATCACCGCCGAGTGCCATAATCAAATAATCAATGAGCCATTTTTTACCACAGTCAATATTCCAGCTCCTGAAGATGCCAATTAAGGTTTCCATTTATCAGTGTGACTCTCAGGTCAATATAACATTCCCTTTTAGTGGACAGATAAATTACACGATTAGATTGCGTTAATCTGTGCATTTGGTCCAAACTGATAAGTGTCATTATGTGACAATTTGCCTCGGGACAGGTCCAGTAATGGTGAGCCTGAACAAATTAACAGACTCACCCAATCCACGTCCATTTTGTGAAGTGATCATCGGTACATGGCATGGTCCATTACTCTGGCTTGCATAGTTTTTTCTTATTGCTCATTTGTGCTTAGTATTACGTAACACTTTCTCGTGATTCCCAGGGCCGCTGCTAGCCATTTTGGTGCCCGCAGAAATGTTTGTGGCACTGGCAATAGCATCTTTATTCTGCAAGGATTGTGCATTAGTTGCTGTCAATAACTTCGAGCTTTATGCTAGTTTCAAGCCTTGAACAATTAACAAGAAGTGTGTTATACAATCTCTTATGCTTGTGTGTAAACCTTCCACTGTTGCTGCTGTGGCTGCTTTCCTTGAATAAGTCGAAAATTGTCCAATATGCCAAACTCGTAACCAAATAAAAATAATCATATACACACAGAACCACACAAACTCACCTGTAAATAACCCTTTGTACCCATTAGGGTGTCATGATTTCAATTTTTTGAGTCACGATTATTGTGAGAGAAATATTCCGATTTTTACGATTATTGACCGAATGAAAGGAAAGAACTGATATTTTTAGTTTTTGTCTTTAAAAAGCTTTTTAATACTTGAACTTGTAAACGTTCACCGTTTCTAAAAATGAAAAATGCTTTAAGATTGTTTTGCAGTAAAATAAATAGGCCTACATTAAATAATACAAAACAATGACAACTTTACTTCTTTATAATGACCATAATTATCATAATTATTTTACTATACATTATAAGGCTCAAGCTAGGCTAGGTTTTATGTTCTCAAAAGTTATGCTGTTGCTTAATTCTTTGTCAGATGTTTGGATGAACAGAGAATGAAACAAAATGACTAAGGAGACTCTTTTGAACAGCTGATTTCGACATGTGTGCGGATTCACTTTCCTTTCTGTTACGCTGAAGCAGAGCGGAGCGCGTTAGCTTTTTGTTTACATCCTGAGCCAGTTCCGAACATTTGGACAACTTTTTTGGGAATTATGCAGTTTGTTACCTTGACCTGGACATTTACAACAAAGGATTATCTCCAAGATGTTGTTTATATTCGACGACAGCGCCTTTTGCGGCAACTTTCTGACGACGGGGTTTGCAGAACGGAAGTTCATCGACAACAACGACGCCATGGTCATCTTTTGGATCCTAAAGAGGTCCCACTCTGCTGACTTCAATCGTTTTTGGGTGGACACAACACTGGAGAAGAGCGTCCTTCTGCCTTGCTCAACTACCGGTGAGTTTACGCGTTGTTTATAGCGTGCAGTTGTGTCAGCGTGAAAAATTTCCGCGGTAAACCGTGGCTTCTGAAATTCTTACGGATAACCTACCGCGTCCTTTTATAATCGTGGTAATCGTAAACCGGTTAATCTTGACATCCCTAGTACCCATTACCTGTTATTAGAAGTTAGTTAACTGCGCTCTCGTCAAATTTGTTTTGCAGAATGGAAACTGTTGGGGCATGTTAGAGAAACGGCTAATTGGAACTTTTAAGGCTTAGTTGATGCAGAAAGTTAATGAAGAACGTTAATTTACATTTTTAAAATGCTAATGAAATGCTATCTGCAGTTTACATCTGAGGAAGACAGAATCTCTCATGCAGAAATGGTGACTGCATTGTGTTTAGAAAGAACAGCACATGTCGCACAAAGCAAAGATATTGTATGTCTAAAATATCTCAGGCTCCTTATATTGAATGTTAACAGTGAAGCCTCGTCTGAAAAACCGCCTGATGAGATGTGTTTTCTTTTATCTGCGCTGCTGAGAGGAAAGTGGCACAGGACATCAGACACATGGCTATTATGTCCCTGAAGCCATAAACAGTCTTTGAAATGGAGAAGAAATAGCAGGCAGCCTATTTGTGAGCTGCGTAGCCTCAGCTGTCTCCTCGCATGGCGGGTCTCGACTTTGGGGTGCTTCCTCTGTCTCATAATGGACACTTCTGTGGGCTTTGGTTATAGGCCAGAGGTGGCTTCATTTACATGGATGTGTGAATGGGCAAATTTCTGGTCTCTGCTGGACTGTGACGTGGTTTACTTTGAGTCCTGGGCAGAGGGAGAGAAGTGGACTTTATGGGGAGTAAGCTGCTGCCAGTCCAGATGGACACTGGCCACAGCAGATTACTTATTCTCTGCGCTGCCTGTGGGCCTGAAGAATTATTCAGAAAGTAATACAGTGTAATCCCCACTTCACCATGACATTTGCCTTTCATAGCACACAATCCCTATGACACCTGTTAGGAGGCTCTAAACGCAGCGTCATTGTACTAAATGCTGCATTAAATGTAGATGAGGGCTTTTATGTTGCGTGAATGGGTGCTCAAATTAGAATACAATGGCTGTTGGCAGAGATTTCAGGGTTAGTTTGAATGGCATGTTTCTGTTTGAAATGGCTTTTCTGTCCTTGTTTTTGACGATGTTGATGACAAACCGGTGCATAAGGGGACAACTCCACTGTAAGAGAATCAAGGTAAACATGCCAGTTTCAGATTCTTTTGTATCACAGGGAAAGGAATGTGTAATTAATGTAGTTACGGTCAAGATCGGGGCTTAATGGCAGTGCAGTTAAAATGCAGTTTGAACAGTCGTAATGGAGGAAATATAAAGGGTGCAGTTATTTAGCCAATGGAATGTCCTCTGCAAACACAAAACTGGGATTATATTCATTCAATTCAGTTCAGTTCAATTAAAATCACGTGAATCAAAGGCAAGTAGTGTTTGAGGGTAACAATGGATTCGAGGGCCTCCAACCCATTGGTGCAAAAAGAAGAAATGTACACACAATAGGGAGCGTTTTTAAGTATGAAACTTGGGTAACCCTGTAAGTTAGACTAATATTTCCTGAAGTGCATTTGATTCTTGTTTTTAGTTTAGCAATTTAGTAATGGAAAAGGGTGTCAATTGTTGATACGTATTTGCTTAGATGGTGGAGCGAGTGTTAGCCCAAATGTGACTCGCAGCTTGATTAAAATGTTATGTTAATTACTAGCTTCACAACTGTTGCCGACTTTATTTCTGCTTCTGATTCGAAAGGGACCGTCGCTAAGGTGAGAGCCAAAGCAGATTTTGTGTTATTTACGCTCATCGCCGTGGCCCACACACATCTGTACTCCAGGTGGCGAGTCTTAATGGAAATTTCAAAAAATAATTTTATTTTTGTTAAGTCGAGTTGCAGTCGGGTACCGGTCCCATCAGGGAAACTCCCACTGTTCCAGATGGCCAGCCCTATTTAGTACAAAGTAAAACAGACAAATCTGGAGACATATGGCCCTCGTGGAGAGAACGCGTTGAGCAAAGACGGGATAGGAGTTGGAGCATGCTTCATTGTTCTTGGGTGAATGCTCTTGTTTGGGTTTTGCCTTGTCACCAATGCACGCAGACAGTGAAGGACCGTGTGAGGTTAAGCTCCTTAAAACAGATGGCAGGCAGCTTCTCAACTCTGGGGGTTAAATACCCTCTTTATTCCTCAGGTACCCTAAGTGGCATTTGCGCGGGGCAGAAAGCTAACGGCATGGGGTCAGCTGTTGAGATCTGTGTACGAGCGCGCGCTTATACTGCTTCGTGATATTTTAGCTTCCTCGTCCTCGCAGCCATATGGCAAGGCAGGGGCGTGTGTCTGTAAAGTAAATGACAGATGACAGAATGTGTTTAAGCAGAATAAATAGTGCTTTTAAGACTTGGGGTTTGCCGAGGATTCTGGGAAACTTTGCGACTACACTGAAAGAGGCGCACGGACGAGTGAGCAAGTGGGATGCGGCGAGAATGGGAAGCTGAGGGGCTGGCGCACCGGGGAGGAGAGACCCACAGAGGGCGTGGAGGACTTTTAACACACCCCTGAACTCGAAGAAAAGAACCTGCCTGATTTCAAAGCGGCCCCCTTCACGTTGAGCGCTCCACTGCTCCTCGCTGCGCCCTCCGTCATTCACACAGCACTGCAGCCCGATGGACAGCTGGCCTCTGCTGAATCAGTGGATGGGAATGAGATGGGCTGCGAAGGCGATGGAGTGAGTCCGAGTCGCGCTGAAAAAAACAGGAAAAAAGCAAAGGAATGACTTGAAGAATCAAAGGGAGTTGTTAGAGGGGCCATTATCAAGCCCATTTGAACCTTTAGTTTGTCAATAACAATGATTACCGGCCCCACTCTCAGACTTGTGGAGTGACGGGCTGCGATTTTCTTTCCCAGGTGGTACTTGGAGCCACTTGTAGTTGCAGTATTAAGTGAAGCATTGTAAAAATCACAGGAATCCAAAATGTTACAAAACATTGAGAAAATGTAGTTACTGTTAATGTAGTTCTTCAATTTCCAAGCTAAAATACCCTCATATCGATCTTAAACTAATAATGCATGGATTTGTTAGTGCTGTTAACTCTGTTGTCTGCCTGTATTCATGTGATAACCATCTTTATTCCATATGTTAACTATCCATTGTCCCATTGTTTTGGGGTTAGCATACAGTGCCGTACTCTTCCCACTTTTATGGCTGTCAGGGCCTGGTTTGTCGCCCTAACCCAAAGGAACAATACGAATGATGCATGAGGGCGATCTGTCAGGGGCCACATATCATGTCCAAAGCACTCGTGATGAATGTCAAACTTACCAGAGCATGAGTGGGGGGAAGTAAAAGGTTGTCAGAAAAAGGTCCCAGCCCGGAGAATTAAACAAATGTTTTCATGAATTTTAAGTAGCCTGGTGTTTGTCTGCCTGCAGTTTTAAAAGACCAAAGGTTTGAAGAAAGCGCGGTGTACAGCCTGATAGAAGGAATCTGCATACATTTGCATTCATTTTGCAACACGTTAATTTTCTTCGCCTTTCAGAGGAACATTTAGAGTGTCTACACCACTTGTGCTCCGTTTAAAGCCAGGCAGCGCGTTATTTTCTGGAACAATAAGTAAAAGAAAATAAATCCCTTAAAGTGCTTGGTTAGTAGCCCACATTCGTTCACATTCAGCCATTATTTCTGTAGATTTAAACCTAAAGAGCTATATTTTCCCTATGTTCATCCTTTTGTTATGTACGAGTGGTTCTTTTTAGTTTAGTTTCTTTGGAAGACCATCGGATTGTTCTATTGACCAAGACTGACCGATGCTGCCCTATATGGTTTTCATTACAAACACAGCAGCTTACTAAAGGTGTATTCTATTATCGGTGTTTGCCAACTGTCAAGATGTTCTTCGGAGGGAGATGGATTGCATTATTTAGCCACGAGTTCGGTTCTGTCTGGCCTCTCTTTGGATACATAGCCTCTCTAATTAAAATTGTGTAGGAAGACGGCGGAGTTTGTTTGGTCCTGAAATCTCGTATTCTCATTTGATTTGGACTGTTTAGTTTCTGTGGATTCTCTAATGAAATCCAAAACTGGGAGCTGAATCTCGTTGAGCAGCTGTTGCTCAAAGAGATGAGATGAGCTGAGATTGTATTATAGATGTGATACATTACAGAGCGATCTGGTTTGGGCCCTCCCAGGCGTCCTATACAACCTACACAGGCTGCCTGCTGTCAGATTGGCTTGTCTCCTCTTATTTTACCACCCATAAGACTGACAGGAAGACCAGAAACATGCAGTGAAAACACGGAAACATTTGTCTTAGCAAGTCTTTTCAGAGTAACAATGTAAAAACTATGGATGGATGGATGGATGGAAATTAATATTTAATCATCTTTATTTTTTGGAATCTTGAGGTCTCTTATTCCAAAGATTTTTACGAAGAAGCAAAAGCTTGGAGAGTTTGGTTTCACATCGTCTTACTGAATTCATGAATTGCAGTTGCAGGAGCCGGACTTTTAGAGTAGTTTGGTGATGGGGTCCACAGGCAGGGGGTGTTAATGAGACAGAAATGCTCTTGTCTTGCGGCTCTGTGCTGCGTAATTCTAGGAGGCCTTTTGTTGACGGTCCCAGGAGGAAGATTGCGCACCCCCGTCTGAGGGCCGGACAGTCTGATCCCATTACCTGCGCTCATGCCCGACTCCTGCATCAGCTTCAATCAGCCGTATGCGGCGTCCACATCTCTCACACGCCGCCTTCACGCTACGCTCTGGCTCTGATAGCACCCGCCAGAATCCATCAAGGTTTCACTCCGAGCTGAAAAATAAGACAGCCCATGCCCAAACCAGAAAAACATCAGCGCATTCTTACTTTTCGTATTAAAAATTCAATCATTGTCTCATTTGTCACACACAGGTGCAAATGCATGGCTTATATCGGGTATGATGACCGAGCTATGTTCATGCTTGTTGACATGTAAAGTTGCCGGGTACACATTGCAGTTTGTCAGGTGATCCATAGAAATTCCTACTAGGTTATTGGTACTTCTGATCTACATCTACATTCACAATTCCTTATCCTATCCAAAGTGAATAAACCTTCTTTTTTAATGTGTTATTTTAACGTTTGTTATGTTGAAATGAACACCGCATCACAGTCTTGCCATTTCCCTATTTTGTATCCCTCTTTTCTGGACAGGGAGAGTAGGTTGGCCAAGTCTTTAGAATTTCTACTCTGCTGTCACATCCAATTCATCACAACGCTAGGGGAAAAAACAGCCAGTTGTTTCTATTATGTAAAGTTTATATAACGGTACAGTAAAACTTTTCTGGAACCAAGTTGTCCCTTTTGGATGTTGCTCAAAATGACCTCATCGAAGTGTGTTGCGCGAACTGTCTGAATTTAAATGGATTTTTGTCAAGGCTTTACAAAACATTTATATATGCTTTAAAGTTTTATATAATGCACATTTAATTGTAATTGTATTTTAAGGTAATTGTGGTCCTTGTTTTAAGACTGTCATGTACTGTAATGCAGTTTTATACGTCAAGTCTTAAGATGATTTCCACATCATCTCTTATTGCCCGGTCTGTCAATCATATTGAATAAAAGAGAAAGAAGGTTTATTCTAGTCAATTTCGCACAATTGACTAGAATAAACTAGAATTCGCACAATTCCCCTGTGAATATTTCAAAACAAATGAAGCAGTAGCCCATTAAGGCTGGATTAGAAAGGGCCACTTGTAATGACGGAAAATACAATCATTCAGAGAGGTGATATTAACTATCATAAGCACCGCCATTCAGCGCACCTTCAAAGCAGTTTATCCCTGTCAATTATCGTCTTTGAGTATGTCCTTTTTATGAGTTTTAGCCCCATAATGTGAAATGCCCTTGTGATGGGCGGCTCTGGCGAATGGATGGCCTCTTCCTGCGTGTGTTGCGATGAGTCAGTTGGAACTGTAATGAAGTTATATTTCCTCAGAGTGAGAAATGGGAGAAAGAAAGGGAAATCAATAGTGATATCTTGAAGCTAAAGTCTGCCGTCTAATCTCTCAGCACCACTGGAAGTGCTTCATTTGGCCTTTTTGATGCCTCCACACCCACTCTCGCCTCTCAAAAACACCTACTCCCCTGTGTGTCTCGCAAGTAAACATGGATAAATGATCTGCAGACGAGCTTTGAATACCCTCCTCCCAGATAGATTATTAGCACAGGTATAAGCTTCAGAATGAAAGTAGACACCACGGTCGGTGTACTCTGCGTGGTAGCAAATGCTTTTCATGTATGAAGGATAATTCTACATACTATATCACCAGTAAATGTAAAAGCAATGGTACTGAGGCTAGAAGATTCACTAAGCTCCTTCATTTCTAAAAAGCTCTTTGCATCATGGAATGAAGTAATAGCCATAATGAAGAAGGGTTAGGGCATTCCAATGATTTCAGTGCTTTGTTGTTTAATAATATAAAGTCTAAACAAATGCTTGTTAACTATATCCTTTTAGGTTGTCGCAACTGTACGGAGATTTGCATTACCCAACCGTCAATGATGCTTGGGCAACCTTGGGAACCAATCTCCAGATCTTAAGCTTGGTTCATGAGGTGTACTCAGCTGGAGGATTAGCCTGTTGTGCTTGGTTTGGTTTGGGTTGTTCGGGTCAAAGGAGAAAACCATTCATGTTGAGAACATGCAAAAGGCTAACAGGGTTCTGCGGTCAAACCCTCGACGTTCTTGCTGTATGATTATTATTGTGATGATGAAAAAATGGGTTTTCAGTACTATAGAAAACTAGATGACTTTACTTGCAGCAATGGGATCGGTTGTCCATTCATTATGGCTATTGACTTCTGGAGAAATACACAGCACCGTGGTCACACTGTACCGCGCAATAGAGAAATGCAAATCAAGAGTAATGTAGGAGGCCCATAAAGGCACCTGTGCATGTGACGGCAATGTTCTGTTTCACATGATGCAGCGACTGAGAGGGTGCAGCTAAAGGCCATGAATAAATCACACGCTTTCCACTGGAGATTCTTTGATTTTCACGTTGGCAGGGCCCTTTCTGCCGCTGAAACAGGCAGGGGCTGTTTTGATTTTTGCCTTCACACTAAACATGGAAGTGGAACCATACTCTTTCTGCCTTCCTCTCTGTCACTGTCTGGGTCTGGCAGAGACAGGCAGTCAGCAACAGCATATCCTCCGAGGGAACAAGGAAGCGCCTGCAAGTAACAAGGAGAGGATGCATATCAATATGTGTGGCATGGCTGGGCTGAGTAAAAAGCTGGGGGAAAGCAGGATTATAGTGGACAAAAGGTTTTTGTTTTGTAACATTTTATATCATAATGAAAATGTTTTTTTTTCTTATAGTTGAATCCTATTTTTGTATAATATGTATAATCTGATGTTCCAATTCTACGTCATCTTTGCGATATTGTGCAATATTAGATTTGAAAATAATTGACAGCACAATATAAAACCTTACCAAAATCTTTGTTATATAGTTTAATCTGTAGCAGATGTTCTTTTGATTTGACTTATATTTAACCAGAAAATATTCAGAATACCTTGTTCAGGGGAGTTCTGAATTAAAGGGGATCTGAACACCCTGTGAAAACCTGTGGAGCAGTGTTTTTGTCAACGAAGACCATAACAAAATCATTTTATTGATGCACCTTAATGATGATAACGTAATGGCTTTTTGGTGACTAAAACGTGAGACGTTTGTGAGTTTTGTTAACAAGATGAATGTGGCTTGTCAGACCGTTCACATCCAGGGCTCGAGCGCGGAGCCGGAGAACATACCATCTACCCGTGACGGAAGTGCCGTGAAGTCACATGGACTCACATGCAGCAGGCTGTGCCCCTCTCTCCCCAGCACAACAGTCTGAGCCTAATAGATCCATGGTTTGAGCGCGCAACTGACAGTGACCAAACTGGGATTGTATCCTTTATCAGGACAGTTTTTTTCCCCAGTTGAATAAGTATGAACGCAGAAAGCATGTTGTTGAACGAATGTGCAGACGGAGCTCTCAATAAATAATCTCGAAGTGATGATCAGAGGATGAGGAGAGCAACTCCTTTTGGGAAACGCCATATTTACATTGATGACATTTCTGCCTACTGTGGTGCAATCTGACTAAAACTTATTACTGCCTGTCAACCTTCATCCCAATTTTCAATACTTCTTTTCAATACTTATTGACCTACAGCAAATACACTTGTTGAAATACTAATATTTAATAACTTGTATTTTTTTTTAACATGAAACTATAACTAGACAAAAACTAAAACTAAGAGGTCTGCTGAAAAAACAACACTGCTATGGAGACATGAACCCAGGTCTCTGAGGTGAGACCGCTAACCGCTACATCATCATCATCCCGACCAACAAAAGATGAATGAATAAGCCATTATGAAAATGCTTCTTGATTGATTAATGTGCAGAAAGTCAGAAAAAGGCTATAATGTAAACCCGAATGACTTGATTTTGAGCGGGTAACATCAGCTTGTGTGAGGAATACTGCTCATGTTCTGCCTGTCATTACTGCTGTAAATCTGCACTTGTTTTCAGACATCCTTGACACCGCAGCCGCTCTTCACTTGTTAGTCCTGTGTCGAGAGGAGACTGCCATAAATCAAGCCGAAAAAGTAAGTGTAGGCTCGATCTGGCACTTGGTGTAGTCCTCAGTTAATGCCGTATATACCCAAAGGGAGCTTTAAGACACTCGCAGTCAAGTGCGGATCTCAGCCTCTCCTCCTCTGTCTGGGGCTTCTTTCTTGTGCATTTTCACCCACTCAACCTCGTCTCTGCTCCAGTCCAGAGATCCAGGTCAGCTGACAGCCTGCCTTCAGCGGCTATTAAAGTAAGGCTGAGCTGCTAAAGGCCTCGGAGGATGGCTGTCCGTCAGGGGAGCGAAAAAAAAAAAAGAGGCAGACGCTTTTGTGCTCTCATTAGAAAAGGCGGCAGGTAAAATGGAACTGTTAACTTTGTGAGAAGCTGTGTGCTTTTGACCTCCAGAGTCGCAGCACTTTGGAGCTTTAAGTCTCACATCCCCACATACCTCCTACAGTGGACGCGCAATTTGAATGTCATTATGGCCCCACATCCTTTCGCCGTCTCCTCCTGCGGGGTATGCGCCTCAGTCGGACTCTCCGGGACTTTGGCGCGTACAGTAGCACCCACGGGAGCCAGGTGACTTCTGCTGTTCCTCCAGGCCACATGTTAACTCAGCCTCTCTATCTGGCTAAACTCAATTTGCTCCTTCACTGCCTCTAACTGCATCATCAGAACGGGGCGCAGTAGAGCCACAGCGTATTCCCAACGGCCAGATTTGCATACGTGCCGCTCTACAAAAATCCACTGTTAGTGGTGCCTCTGCCTCCTTTATTCCACTAAGTTGCCGTCTTTCGTTTTAGTCCTTCTTCTTTTTTTGCCTGGAGACATATTTTTGCACAATCGTTTTGTGTGGGAGACTGAATTTATTACGTTTAGGGATCCGATGCTAATCTAACTAGTGTTGTTTTGAACGCCATAGCAGGAAGGAGACTGTCGAGCAAACAGGATGTAGTGATAGTTTACACAGGTGCCTTGTTAAACCAAATTGTTACAAGCATAAGGTTTTTTCCCATGGTCAGTTCTTTTTCTAACTTCGTTCGGTGTTTCACTATGGGAATCGCCTTGGGCGTGACCATCCACGGAAGCTCCAATGGCACCACGTCTGTCCATGACAGACAGGTTGACTGTACCTTGGGCTACGCCCCTTCTCCTAGGTACAGCCAGCCTCCTCCTTCAGTAAACATTCTCGCTTTCTTCCCGCGTGGAAACCACATCTTTCTAGCTCCCTCAGCGCTTTTCTTGCCAGCAAGCTAGCTTCTGTTTAACAGTTCACAGACGAGCCGTAAAGGACATCGTTGACGAGCACAGTCGCCGGCTTCGGCTCAGATACGCTGAGTAAGTTCTCACGGACTTTATACAGCTATTACACGGTTATTTGTGCAGCGTCCGCGTAGAGGCGAGCTGTTTATAGGCTGCTTGTATTAATTTACTACGCACCGTTAACCGTATAGCTTAGATAGCCAAGTTGGTTGACATTTATTTGTCGACTGACTTAGCCTTTCCATTTTGCTACCGTCAAGGCAGCTTTTTGCGGGTGACATTAACCTGTTGCCCGCTCTTTTGGTCGGTTGACATTAACTTGTTGACTGATTAAATAGTGCAGTGTTCTGCTAACGCGTTACGGCGAGCAGGCTTCCCGGACCCGGCTACGGTTTTAAACCCGTGTTTCGGCTTCTCCAGTCGTGTTTGCTTCGCGGCACGATCAGCACTGCATTTATTCCTGGTCTTTTTTTCCCGGTTTAGGCATTATGTCCTCGACTCCTACCCCCGCCAAAGGGTCGGACCCGAAGTCAAAGGAGGCTGCATCCCGCCCTTGCCCCGCGTCGTGCGGGGCTACCATTTCAGGCAGGGACCCTCACCCGATGTGCATCGCTTGTATGGGCGCTAAACACGCTCAGACAGCGCTGGCGGACCGTGATTTTTGCCATCACTGCACATCAATGCCGGAGAAAATTCTGGAAAGGAGACTCAGAGTAGCGGTGGCTAATTCTCAGGACCCGTGCCTGACACAAGCCGCCGCTAAGCCCACAGCCGATACTCAGCAGCGAGCTGCCACTACCTGGGGCAGCGCGCTGGATGTATCAGACGATATGCCGCCACTGTTCGAGGATCTCCTCGACGTGGATCCAGGCAGTGAGGACGCAGAGTGCGATGATGCCTCTGACCTCCTCGAGGCTGTGGATATGGAGGATGTGGAGGAGGACTCCACATTTCCACCTGTCCAGTCCAGACCCCCGAGTGCGTCAGAAACAACGTCCCCTCTGGACAGTAATTTGTACGACGTGTGTAAACGCGCCGCCACCAGGCTCCACATACCCTGGCCCGCGGCTATAGACGCAGAAGGAGGGGTAAGGGACCTCTATGATGGCAAACGGCTCCCACCGGCTCAAACACCTCCGAAGCAGCTCCTTCCCGCTGTACCTGCATGCATGAGGGAGATGAGCCGGTTCTGGTCCAGCCCACTTAAGAGCAAGCTCCCAGTCCAGGGCTACTCAAAGCTGGAAGTACATGGGATGAAGGAGCTGGGGTTGGCCGAACCCCCAGCGGTGGAGCCTTCATTGGCATATCACCTACATCCTAATCGCCGTGCCGTCTCAGCCTCAGCTAACATCTCCCTGCCCAACAAGATGGAGAGAATCACATCCTCCATCTTCCAGCGGACGTACAAATACGCTGCTCAGTCGGTGTGTGTACTGAATACAGTGTCTCTGCTGTCCGCTTACCAGGGAGAATTACTTGAGGAAATGGGCCAGCAGTTGGACTCGGGGCACCCAACCCGGTCCTCTGGGATGAAATCTGTGTGGTGAATGACTTCCTTTTGCGCTCAGCTCGAGGGCAGTCCAGGGCTGTGGCCATGTTATGGGACTGGCTGTGGCAGGTGAGCGAGGTCTATGGCTAAACCACTCAGGACTGACCGACACACAGAAGGCTGACGTCATGGACGCAACCTATGACCCCACCAAGGGTCTGTTTGGGCCAGCACTGGACAAAATGAAGGAGACAAGCACCCTCCGTAAGCAGGAGGGCGAAGCCTTCAACTTGTGCCTGCCCCGCAAACAGCCTTCTCGTCCTGCACAAACTCAGCGACCAGGTGTCACTGCAGCGGCTGGTGCCAGGGGCTACAGAGGCCCCAAGCAACAAAAACCGGCTGGACAGCAGAACGAACAGCAGCGGTCAGGAAATCCCAAACCATGGGGCAAACACTCTTTCGCAGCGGCAGCGGCAAAAAACCGCTCCTCACACCCTGGGAGGGCAAGAAGAAGCGCACAACCTAACAGTTATGTCTTCTCTCGGCGCCCCTCCATGCAAAAGACGGAGAGTGTCCTCAGACCCCAGCCCCAGTTCAGAGGCCCTGTGCAGTTTGCCAGACGTCCTCTCCTGTTCACTCACCCCGCACATGTTGCAGGAGGTGAGTCAGGGGCAATGTGTAAGTCACAAAGCACAATTTTCAAAAATAAAACTCTCTCACTCGCATCCAGGCCATGGGCTAAGGGCGAGTTTGGTTCAAAAAATAAAAAATCAATTAAATTTGAAAACTCTCCGGCCTTGGCCACAAGAGGGAGCTCACGCTCCTTCTTATACAGACGTCGAGACTCCTGTCAAGGGAGTGACGTCACCGAGCACTTTCATGGGGCCGCTCACTGCCCAGCTGGAGCAGTGGCGCGCATGCGCAGTTCATCCATGGATTCTTTCCACTATATCTCGAGGATACAGGCTTCAGTTTGCAATGAAACCGCCCACTTTCAACGGGGTGCTGCCTTCAGTGGCGAAAGGGGATGCAGCTCAAGTCCTAGCGGACGAGATCACATCTCTATTGAGCAAACAAGCAATACGAGCTGTTCCACACAGCGAGTGTCAACAGGGGTTTTACTCCCGCTATTTCCTCGTCCCAAAAAAGGGTCCTCAGCCTTACGTCCCATTCTCGATCTCCGTGTATTAAACATACATTTACGGAGATTCACGTTCAGAATGCTCACTCACAAAGTGTTATGCCGCTCGATACGCAGAGAGGATTGGTTTACCACAATCGATCTGTCGGACGCGTATTTTCACATCCCAATACACCCCGCGCACAGGAAATATCTGCGGTTTGCGCACGGAGGGACAGCTTACGAATATCAAGTAATTCCATTCGGACTGTCATTGGCTCCGAGGGTGTTCAGCAAATGTGTGGAGTCCGCACTGGCTCCTCTTCGGAGCAGCGGGATCAGGATTTTCTCGTATATCGACGATTATCTGATCTGCTCCGACTCCCGCGAGCGTGCACTCACGGACACGCGCACTGTCGTCTGTCACCTCACTGCTCTTGGGTTCAGAATAAACCGGACAAAGAGTCGGTTAGAACCTGCGCAGACTACAGAGTATCTGGGCCTGAGTATAAACTCCCTCTCATTCAGAGTGACTCTTACGGCTCAGAGACTCTGCTCTCTCAGTCAGTGTCTCTCACTGTTTCGCCAGGGCGCAAGGGTCACGTTCAGGACATGCCTCCGCCTTGCTGGTCTCATGGCGTCAGTAATATCTGTCGTTCATTTGGGACTGTTAATGATGAGAGACTTTCAGCGTTGGGTCGCAGCGTTACATCTGTGCCCCCGCCGACACCTTTACCGCAGGGTGAAAGTGGACAAGCGCTGCGTTATGGCGCTTCGCCCGTGGCAGGACACGCACGCTCTGGCTGCGGGAGTCCCGCTGGGCACGGTGTCCGCAAGGGTGACCTTGACAACGGACGCCTCCCTGTCAGGGTGGGGAGCCACCATGTCCGGCAGGACGGTGAACGGGACATGGGGCCCACATATGGCTCTGTTACACATCAACATGTTGGAGCTTTGGGCTGTTTTCCTCGCTCTGAAACACTTCCTACAGTATATTCAGGGCCAGCATGTCCTTGTAAAAACGGACAATGCAACGGTTGTGGCGTACATCAACCGCCAGGGCGGCACACGCTCTCTGCAGCTACACAGGCTGGCACAGAAATTGATTCTGTGGAGCAGCACCAGGCTACTGTCTCTCCGGGCAACACACCTGCCAGGTGTCCTGAACAGAGGGGCGGACCTGCTGTCGCGGGGCAATCCCCTATACGGCGAGTGGGTTCTCCACCCTCAAGTGGGGGAGCAGCTCTGGCAGTTGTACGGCCAGGCCGCCGTAGATCTCTTCGCCTCGCAGGAAAACGCAAAGTGTCCGCTGTACTTCTCCTTGACGGACGTGGACGCGCCCCTCGGGATGGACGCTCTGGCCCACCCATGGCCGGACGTTCTGCTTTATGCTTTTCCACCGATCAGTTTAATCTCACCCACCCTGGCTCGGGTGAGGGAGCAGGGGTTTTCACTCATCCTGATTGCCCCGCGGTGGACGTCCAAACCCTGGATGGCGGAAATAATGCAGCTCCTTCGGGGACAGCCTTGGCCCCTCCCTGTGAGGAGGGACCTCCTATCTCAGGCGGGCGGAGAGATTTACCATCCTCACCCGGACCGAGTAGCTCTCTGGGCTTGGCCCGTGAAAGGTGGAACTTAAATGCGGCCGGTCTCCCTGCACATGTTATTGATACCATTCAGTGTGCCAGGGCCACTTCCACTCGGTCTTTGTATGACTGTAAGTGGCGCATATTTGAGGAGTGGTGTGCGGCTAGGCAGACCATTCCTTTTCAATGCTCTGTGGCTGACGTCTTGTGTTTTCTGCAAGAATTGGTCGAGAAGCGTAGAGCGTTTTCGACTGTCAAGGTCTATCTGGCTGCAATTTCGGCCTGTCATGTTGGTTTTGGGGACAAATCCGTCGGTCAACACCCTCTGATATGTCGTTTCATGAAAGGAGCACGCCGTAAACTTCCAGTGGTTAAACCCCTGGTACCCCTTTGGGATCTGGTGGTTGTGCTAGACGCACTTTGCCAGCACCCTTTTGAGCCCTTGGAGGCTGTTGACTTGAAGTATGTTGCTTTCAAGACGGTGTTGCTTCTGGCTTTGACCTCAGCAAAGCGTGTGAGCGAACTGCAGGCCTTATCTATTAGTCCTGCATGTCTACAGTTTGCCCCTGGGCTTTCTAGAGTCCGCTTACGTCCTAACCCGGCCTTTGTGCCAAAGGTATTGGACTCTACATTTAGCTGCTCCACGGTCGAGCTTGAAGCTTTTCATCCTCCACCTTTTTCCTCTGCAGAGGAACGGCGGCTTAATACCTTGTGCCCAGTTCGGGCACTACATGTGTATGTGGCCAGAACAGCTGGTTTTCGTAAGGCTAACCAGTTGTTTGTGTCCTGGGCCATTCCCCATAAAGGGAAGCCTGTGTCCAGTCAGAGACTTTCTCACTGGATTGTTGAAGCCATTTCATTGGCTTATACCTGCAGAGGCCTACAACCTCCACAGGGGTTGAGGGCTCACTCCACAAGGGGTGTGGCTACCTCATGGGCCCTGCTCAGAGGTATCTCTGTTCAAGATATATGCGCCGCAGCAAGCTGGGCGTCACCACACACTTTTGTGCGGTTTTACAGACTGGACGTCTCTGGTCCCTCTTTGGCCCAGGCAGTCTTACAGCCAAGGGTTGCTGGCTCCCTTTGAGGTCACCGTTTCGCACCATTGTGACCTGCTGCTTCAGGAGCTTTATTTGCAATCCGGGAGTAGGCCATATCTCCCATAGTGAAACACCGAACGAAGTTAGAAAAAGAACTTAAGGTTACTCACGTAACCCCGGTTCTTTGATAACAGAGTGAGGTGTTTCACCTTCATTGCCCTCCTTGCAAGGCGGTCAGAAATCGCTTTGGAATGTTTACTGAAGGAGGAGGCTGGCTGTACCTAGGAGAAGGGGCGTAGCCCAAGGTACAGTCAACCTGTCTGTCATGGACAGACGTGGTGCCATTGGAGCTTCCGTGGATGGTCACGCCCAAGGCGATTCCCATAGTGAAACACCTCACTCTGTTATCAAAGAACCGGGGTTACGTGAGTAACCTTAAGTTTTCATGCTTATTCACTAAAATCTCAAATGAATACTGGTACAGGAGAAAGTATGTGGAAGTCACTAAAACTCATCAGGAATGTCCATAGTTTGAGTCAAACCATGGGCACTTTCTTTCAGAATTTTGTTTTATAACTCTTCTTGCCTACATTGTCTGGCGTGGGCACTTCACGCTGTTGTTTAAAAGCCCCCGTCTCCATTTCTTTGCATAAAAACACCTACAGCGCTGTGACAAATTTTATTTTTGCAATGTTTGTGGGAGTAAAACGCCCAAGAAATCTGGCTCAGAAGGGTAATTTAGCACATTCCTTAACATCAAACATCAACATCAAAGTATAGTTTAAGACGGTAACTTATGCTTGCAGGTGCTAATGAAGATGATACTGCAATGTCATGGGTGTAAGAAATTGGTAAATGGTCTCAGTTGTTTTACCTTTTGAAGTTTCTGGTGACATTTTAGTGATGCAAGATGAAAAAATGTGTGCGATTTTGATTATTATTTTTTTTTTACATTATTATTTAGCCTAGCAGCTGACATCTTAACAAGAGAGAGTCTTGTAAAATTCCTAAAAGACTTCTAAAGCTATATGAATAAAATTATAAAACTGAGATTTCACCCTAGAAATTACCCAACTACATTGACTCATATCTTTCTGCCAGTATTGTAGAGCCTGGGAGCTACAGCGTTGTTTGGAGGCTCAGTTTTCCCCCAAGTTCCTTTCACTGACTTCCACATACAAGCGGACATTGTGACATTGGAAGTCAGTGGGATGTGCGGGGTGACCATGGACACATACATGTGGCTTGTTGTTGTCAGACCTCACAGACAGAGCCTGTGTACATCTGTGTTCGTGGAGGAGGGGGCAGTGACAGGATGCGGCAGAAAAAGGATCAGTCCTAAGGCACACAGACTCACAATGCTGCCGGCTGCATGGGTGGCACTCTGCGGCTATTTTTACAGCTGCACCCACATCCCATGGTTTCCAGACATCAATTACCAAGCCAAAGTTTTTGCAAAGTTTGAAATGGGATTGAACTGATTTCACTTATTTCATGCTTGAACAATGTATTGGATACAAATAAGTATACATAGATACTAACTCCCACAAATAGACTTTTTTTCATACTCCAAGTGGTTCAGTAAGTCTGTAATCTCTTGCCGTTTTTGTGAGATAGGACTCTAGTGCGTTGCCAGATGCCTCTATGCCACTTTGTCTATTCTGAAACCTTTTGGTTGATAGCTTCTCCGGGGCATTTTGCGGAAGGCTAATTGCAAGCCCCTGAAGTTTGTTCTGAGACGTCTATCTCTTTAATGGCTGCATTTGTTATATGTGAATATTTTATGGTAATTTAAATATATAGCTGACCTGACTGTGAACCAAAGCTTGTTTTCATTATGTTTATCGACTAAACCACTGTGTAAAGCAAATGCAAAACTTTTACATCGTTTTGCTGAGCTTAGCAAAGAAGCAAAAAGGGTTTGGGCTGCAGCATTTACATTGATTAAATAATTTCACTGCATTTGGCTCCCGTTCCTGAGCGAGTGCCGGCCTATACCTGGATATTAAGGTCTTACGCTTAACAAGGTCCGAGGATTTAACACTGTCGGATTTCCGTGCAGGCAGGGGATACGGCGATATGAGCCAATAAGAGATTAAAGTTTAGTATATTTGATTGTTTCTCTTGTGTGGTTGGTTTTGGACAAAGGAGTGGCCCAGACGAGTCGAGTCTGAATCGGCCCTAGTAGGAGGCAGAGAAGGGGCGAGCGCACAGGGGCTCGAGCTAATCCCAGGATATTGAGCAGGATTCCTGGGATGAGGCTTCGCTCCTTTGCTTTCCCAAGTGTGACCGTGGGGAGTGCACCGGCCCGGCGGAAGAAGGAGGCTTTTTTTGGGGGGGGGATCTCTCTCTCTGCTCGGTTCCCATTGTGCCGAGAGTTTTCACAGTTTAAGGGGCGCAGTGTCTGGCTGCTCTGTCCACTGAAGTGAGTCTCTCTCTTTTTTGGGGGGCAGCGGCGCGGCAGTGTCGGCCTCTGAGGATTAGGCCCACTGGGTTAATCAGGATCAGTTCACAGTGTCTTAGAAGGGGGTCTTAGTTTATGTCCAACAAAGTAGGGGAAGGGGACGCCAGTGTCGCGGCTTGTGGTTGGCTGTTTCTTATCCTCTGATGGCCTAATGACACTTCATCTATCTCCTCCTTTGTCCAACATCTGTGATATCCATTCACATTGTTTTCCAAAACTGAAAACAATGCTGTTTGTGGCATGTATAGGAAAGCGCTGCTATTGGATATTTTAGATCTTGTAGAAAACTTGTGTATGGTTCTCTTGAAATATCCCCATCATCCACAGTTACGGTAAAGCACTCACGAGAGCAGTGGCCAGTCATGAACTATGGAGATTACTTGTAAACAATAGCGTGACAAATCAACAGGAGCTTCCAAACAAGCTAGAGCTGCACAACATTGTGAAGAGAAACTGTGATAAAAACCTATTGCAATTACTATACTTTGGAAGTCTTAACATTTGAGAGAAGACTGAAATACAAACTGCTATACTTGTACATGACTAATCCTCCTGCTATGTTTGCAGAGAACATATTAAATATAAACCATGACCTGAATACCATGATAGTCTTTGTGATTTGCCATTGAAACCATTTATTGTGATTACGATTAAATTGGAATCTGTTGTGCTGCCTTGAAAAACATTAGTCGGTGGATTTTCAAAAACCAAAATCCTTTTGTTTATTCTCATGACGAGGCTCTGAAATGTACGGCTTGCTATCTGTCTGAATGCGTCAACAGTTGTGGGAAAGTTTGTACATTGCCCTCAGTGGCAAAGTGTATGTAATTTCCCCCGCACGGTATTATTCTCATTCGGTTACTTATCGCTGATAACGTTCCACTGCCATACTTGCAACCCAATAAAGCACAACTGACTGCTTTTGGGCGTCATCATCGACCCGTTTGATCTGTTATCAGTCAGCTGGCGTTGCTGTTCTCACCCTTCAGCGATTGTTCCACGTCTAATCTATATCACAATTGACAGGATGCCACCTTGTTTACAGCCACATCTGCTTTTCATATTTACCCAAACCTTTTTATATCTGCGGCAGCAAGTTTTTTCCCGAACAAAAGCCCGAGGAAATGGGTGGAAATGTTGGAGACGGTTGCTGAAGTTGTACAATGAAAGGTGCTGTGACGCAAACGGATAACCAGGTGGTGCAACTATTCTCCTTTATGCGGTGGCACCCTTCCTTCATATTTACCATGTCTAAAATAAAACTCAAAAGGCACCGTTCTGAAACATTATTTTGGCTTGATCTCAAACTAGAATGCACCCAAGTAGTGCTGCACAAAGGCAGTCAAGTATTTTTCCCTATCTGAGCCAGTAAACATTGGATAAACACAGTTATAGCACACAAGTATTGTCACATTTAGGGCTGTCACTATAATGATTATTATCAACTTGTTGTTCAATAAATGACAGACAAACAACACATTTGGGCTCATTTGGGCTCACATTTATATGGATTTTTTTGTCACATTTTTCTAATTAAAGGATCTGTATCATGCTATTTTAGCCATTCCAAAGTAAGTATAAGCATATATATGATATATTGTACCTCTATCACTATGGAGTACCTATTTTTGAGAGAATATAAGTATTTTTGGGGGGTATTTTCCCTACCCGGAAGACAAGACGCTTCGATTCAGTTAACTCCGCCCCTCTCTCCGCTCATTCCACATTTGCAGTATTATAATATAAATATTGCTGCAAAAGTGAGTTACTTCACATAATGCAGTTATAAGGAGTTGACATGTGCAACACAGTTTCATAAATGGCTACACACACGCTAACACGCGTTTTGATTGACTCACCGCTCAGCATGGCCTCCCCATCGTCGGGTGTTTACGTTATGGCCCTCGTGTTGGTTATAAAAGTTAATCCACTTTGATTCTGGCCAAGGTTCACCAAGCATCCATCAGGTTGGTTGATATAGTAGCTAGCTTAATCCCGGAAAGAAATTCCAACTTCTGGCGAGTGCACTCTTCTTTAGGAAGGTTGAATAGTCCTGTTCCTCTCGTAGCCAAACGCGCATCCGTGGCATTATCGGTAAGAAAAGAGCAGGCGGTGTCCAGAGTAGGTTAGAAAGAGCTCAGTCTTCAAAAACAACACTTATGCTCGGATCCATGGCTCCTCCAGCCGTGGGTGCGCTTGATTAGCGTCGTGGGACAGCACAGACGCGTCGGAGAGTTGCTGTTTTTTTTTTTTTTTTTTTTTTTTAATAAATAAAAATAAAATAAAAAAGTTGTATAAATAAAAATCAGGCCGTAAGGCATTACATTACAGACGTAGAGCACTTCCGTTCCCTTGTGACGACACAACTGAACAGCTCAGTCGTTTACCAGGAGAGGGTGGAGCAGCTGCTCGGAGAGCAGGATTCAGGAGGATTACTTAGAACTGCGTGAATGAAGCCAAAAACCGCTCTGGGGTGTTTTGATAAGGAATAGCATAACAACATGGCTAAAAGCTCCAAAAAGTCGATTTTGCATGATATAGGACCTTTAACTTTATTGTTCAGCCTAAGAAGACTGTATTTCATTGCATTTCATGTTTATTGTGGGATTTTCAAACAAAGCTTTACTGTCATTTTTAAGCTTTAGTTCATTTCTTTATCATTAAAAGATCTTCAATAATATCATTTATCGTGATATTTTCGTGGCTCAGTGTATCGAACTTCACATTCTGACAGGCCTCGTCACATTGTGTACTCCTCTGTGAAGTAAACTGCCTGAGCCAATTTTCCGATGTGCCATCATGCATACATCTACAGTAAGATTGCGCTTTTATCGCTCGCCTTGTGCTTGTTACTAAGATACCGATGCTAACAACTGGAAATATGCGTGAGCTGCATAGAAAGTCCAGCACACGCTCTGACGGGGCAGGCACCAACAAAGACCAACAAATAAGAGCTTTCATATCCCCCCTCCCCCTCTGCTGCGGGACAGTCCTGGAGCTGAAAGGGGAGCAGAGCTGGAGGCACGGGGGGTCATTGGAGAGCATAGCGGGACCTCTGTCAGATCGGGTCTTGTTCTGGTTGTATCTTAGTTCAGAGAAGTAGTTGTCATTCTCGTATGCAACATTCAATCATGTACAGTAAATCACATCAACACTTGTGATTGTAAATAATTTGGGGAAATGTACAATTTAGGTTACAAAAGTACTTCTTGATATTCATTGCATTCCCCGTTTCTTTTGTTATGTTCAGAAACGATCTTTGCTTTGTTTAAACAACAACTTAGTGTAATAAAAATATTTCACAGTCATATATAACTAAAAGTTTTTTCCATGGCAAAGACTACAAACACAAAAAGAGCCTTTTACAAAACAAAAGTGATTTAAAAGGACATAATCAGAGCCAATTTGTTTTGTGAAAAGCAAACAAATGAAAATTTAAAAAACCTCCTTGTTTCTCTGGCATTGGCTCCATGTGCAATACTAGCTTCCCCATGTTACTATTGAACATGGAGCCAAAGCTTTTAAATGTTTTCACAAATGTAGATAGTAAAAAGAAAGACAAATGCACCATGTCTGTGCTAAGTCTCAGTGATTGGATAGAACACGTACTGCTTGCCAAATGTGTGCAGTGGCAGAAATGTACTCGATTTACACTCAAATCTTGACAACTTGTATATTGTAATTGCTGGTTTAAACATGGACTTTGGATTGCACACTGTACTTTTGTGTTTTTTCCAATGATTGTTCTTGCCATGTAGGTTTTCTCTCCGTTTATTATGGCAAATGTGGCAATAGCGCATGTCCAGGTGTAATTCCAAAGCGGCACGGCGATCCTCTGGGGCAAGTTAACAATATAAGCACAAATGGCAGCATGCTATTAGTCTTTTGCTCCTCTGGCAGGCACTCTGTCTCAATAGACCCCAGTGCAGTCACACAGTGTAACTTATGCTGCATTGAGAAAAGGCTCCCAGAACACATAACATCCATTTTATTCCCACTGCACAGTCCCACTTAGAGATGTTGTCACACGTACAACTCCGGAGCTCGAGCAAGTTTTAAATGCCGCACTTTTTCATACTTTTTTTTTTCCCACCGAGGAGCAAATCTACCAAAACTGCTAAACTATGTAAAACTCTCATGCATTATGTATAACTGCTTTTAAATCTGTAATAAATGGGATTACATTAGTCGGCGCTCCCTGGGAAAACAAATTTTGTTATTGTTGCTACACCACAGCACTGATGCATCGCTTTCTTTTCGCACATTTTAAAACGAGGACAGCTTTGTATAGGGCTTCAGATACCGCATCTGTCTGATTAATGCATTTTGTGGTTGTGATAAATGTATGACACCTTCATTTTATTTTCGCAAGACGAGGACTAACAACTTGTAACAGAGATGCATGATCAGTGTCAATGAAAAGTGAAATGGCAATTGTGATGGCCTTGCGTATCTCAAAGGCTGCACTTACAATATACAGCCACAGCTTCTGCAAATCAGATCATCTCTGCTGTTTGGGATCCTGTATGAATGCAAACGCTGTAGTTTTGATCTGGTTTCTTTCAAGCATGTTTAAAATGAGAGCTGGGAACTGAATCTTCATTTTTAAAACTAATTGCAGTTGTTATAGTTTGCCAAATCCATGCAACTGGATCAATCGTTTAGGCCTGTACGATAAATCTGACGTTCTTATCACTTTCTTTTGACGACTGGCGACAAAGATTTGGAATAGAGTACAAGGATTCACACAGTGCTGTTTACAGACAGGTATCGCATCGGATTGTGTTTTGATGCTGGCAGCTCTTCTGAAATAGTTGCTCTTTATTCATCGCCATATGCTGCGTTTATCAGCTAACGGTTGTTTTGTTTGATGGCTTATCTCTTCCACCGCAGAGGACGTATTAAAGCAGACCGTGCGTTAGTGTGTCGGCTGGTTGTGATGCGCAGCTGTGTACTTTATTAATGGAATTCACTCATCTGAGTGTCCGGATAATGGAACAATGGAGGGCTCTACTTTGACAATCCTTCATCTCCGCAATGCTCCAATTGATCACCAATTCGGTCGCTAACTGCCGAAAATTGAATTTCTAGCCCTAACATTGTTCGTTAACCACGGTGCCGATGAGATGGCCATCCAGATGAATGATAATGGGAGGCTGGATGGCTTCTGAGACGGCCTGTGAATTTGATTAGCTCCAGACGGCTGTGGAGACAAAGAGCAGACAGTCCGACTCTTATGTGGAAGCACTTAATGAAACCCTGCATGGAAGGTAATTGGGAAATGTTTGTCTGGCTGCACGCGTCTCAGCTTACTGTACTGTGGGCCGTCTTTGAGCGCTTTAATTTCACTCCCTGTGTTGCTTTTAAGCACGCGGACAAAATCCTTCTTCATTTTCTCTAATAACATTAACTCTCTATGAACGGAAAGACCAAATACACAAACGACTGCGTTAATGTGCTTTTGTCTGGTTTCGCTTTAGTCCTTAATGGTTTAGAGCGGCTTCTTTTAAATACCTGATTAGAGGAGACTATCAAGGGCCTTGATCTGGTAACCTTGACTGCTTAAATCCAGTCACCTGGTAAATAGGATAAAATACTAGCATTTCTTTCATTATATTTTCATTGGTTAAAAACCTGCAAAAACATGCGTCTTCACCGTGTTCCGCAGTGTCGCTTTAAGTAGCATTAAAGGTCCTATATCATGCAAAATCGAGTTTTTAACCATGTTATGCTATTTCCTTATCAAAAACACCCAGTGGTTTTTGGCTTCATTCACGCAGTTCTAAATAATCCTCCTGAATCCTGCTCTCTGAGCAGCTGCTCCGCCCTCTCCTGGAAAACGACTGAGTTGTTGAATTGTGACGTCAGAGCGGAACGGAAGTGCTCTACGTCTGTAATGTAATGCCTTGCGGCCTGATTTTAATTTGTAAAACAGCTTTTTCATTATTTCGGTCTGCCCCTGCAGAGAAAACAAATGCACCCCTGAGTGTCTGAACCTGGTCTGAACAGATGTCATGTCATGTTTGCACCGAAAGCTGTGAAGGAGCTTTTTCTAACCTACTCTGGACACCTGTTCTTTTTTCTTACCTAACGATAATGTCACGGAGAAAAGCGCGTTTGGCTGCGAGGACAGGACTTTATTTAACCTTCCTAAGAAGAGGCCACTCGCCAGAAGTTGGAATTTCTCTCCAGGATTCAGCGACTGTCAGCCAAAATAGTGTTTGTCTGTGACTGTCTCTGATGGATGCTTGGTGAACCTTGGCCGGAATCAAAGTGGATTAACTTTTATAACCAACACGAGTCCCACAATGGAAACATCAAGTAGTGAGCCAATCAAAACGTGTGTAGCGTGTGTGTTAGCCATTTATGAACTGTGTTGCACATGTGAACTCCTTTATAACTGCATCGTGAAGTAACTTCACTTTTTGCTGTGATATTTATATTTCTACTACAGCTAAAGTTGTATGAGCGGAGAGAGGGGCGGAGTTAACTGAATCGAAGCGTCTTGTCTTCCGGGTTGGAAAAATACCTCCAGAAAATACTTGTATTTATCACAAAAATTAGTGCTCCATAGTGGTAGAGGTACAATATATCATAATAATGCCTATACTTGACTTTGGAATGGCTAAAATAGCATGACACAGATCCTTTAAACTGTAGTTGTAGCGTTTTATGTTCTCAAAGGCCTAAGCAATGTCTTGTTAATGACTTATTGTTTTCATTCTACCACGTTTCCTTTGTGTTTGACCCCATTATTTGCAATTCAATGCTGCCGGCTCTGTCCAAGCACACTTTTGCAGCTATCCTTTGTATTTCGCTGCATTTATTAGCATTTTCAGCCCACTAGGGAATAAGTATCTCGCGTCCTCACAGCCACCCTCGACTTCCCATCCTGTAGCCCTCCTCATATGTGTCAGCTCCGACTTTCTGTGACGGCTGCGAAGTCAAAAATCACCAATTAAGCGCCGCTAGAACCGGCCCATATTCCCTGTCTGTGGAGTGACAATGAGACTGAGTCATTAGACCGTTGAATGGAGCAAAGTGTTTAATATGGTAATTTCATCCTCACAGTTTGACGGGGACAGCTGATCTTCTCGCTGCTTTTTGATGTGATTTCAGAAGCTGCTTTAGTGCAGCACTTTTATGTTTTTATGTTTTATGCTTTGAACATGGAATTGGCCACTTATAGTTGTCCTTCTATAGATGTATACAACAAGATTTTGTGCGTACTACTTTCTGTACATGCAGATGTTGATATTTCAATCATATGCATATTTTAAATCTCCAGGTACTTGATCATATTAATTAGAATACCAGACCTTGACAACTCGGTCAAAAGAAAACTTCAGCAGCTACCCTAGCTTTTATATAGCTTTTCAGGACCAGTACTTAATGGATGAATCTCGACTAAATCACTATGTTAAAAGTAGTTATTGACACAGCTGAGCTAACATTTTGAAACTGTGATTTTTGAGTGATTTCTTTTTCCTGAAAGTTTGTCCCAGAAGTGAACAGACCTGAAGTTGGCTCTGAGGGTGTCTGAGAAGAGTGAAGCAGTGTGATTGCATTACCATATGTTAATGATAGAGCAGGCGTGTGCTGCCGCGAGAGTGAAAAAGAAGCACTGTCTGGCTCCACCCAAAAAATTATAAAGCCTCTTTAGATTAATTACGTCCTTCTAATGAGCGGGTGTTTCCCACTGATGACTTTTATGCATTATCAATACATGATATGATATGGTGTGGCTTAGCAGTCAAAACAATAAAAAGGTTAAATTTGGGCGGCACAGGGGCGCAGTGGTTTAGTTTAGATTAAAGTGTCACTAATGCACACGTTTACCATGTAATATATCTGTAAAATACATTACATCATTATTTGGCACTCGTACTGTATTATATGCTCTGTGCCATTAAATTGTTTTCCTATTTTTTCTATTCACTATTTGCAAAACTTTGTAGAAAGTCCTCAGGTACTCTAAATGGCACCAATCCCCCAGCCAGATTTCCCTCTCATCTGTGACAAACAACCTGTTACATTTCGAGCTCCAGGTTTGTCTATTGAAAGCGAAGCTGGTCTCTCTCCTTGTTGTGCGTCTCGTCAGTGTGGCCTATTTTAAATCCCTCCTGAAACCAGAGTTAATTAGCAACACCAACAGGAGACAAACCCAAGGCGGCCCGGTTTGAAAAGCACAAAACGTGTTTGGATCCGCACTCAATTACAGCCGATTCTCTTTGGAAGTGCCTACGTCGCTCGGACAGTGCGTTTGCAGCTAATTCATTTACATGGAGCAATAATTTGGAAAAGTAAACACAATGGGAGCTCTTTGTGAGGTTAAACCTGCTTCTAATTAACAAAGAGTGAATTTGAAACGGGAATTAGTGAATGAAAGGCGCCTGTAATGAAGTGTGTGAATAGAGTGAAAGAAAGCATGCGGGGTGAGCCTTTTATCGGGGTTAAAGACCTACCAGCTCAGGAGGTTCTGATCTGGGTCCAGGGTACTTCTCCTCCAGGCTTTGTTCATGTTGGTCTTGGTACAAAAGATATCACCCAGAGGCTCAAGCTTCATCCTCTGATAAGGGTTTGGTCCCTGCGTTGACCGATGCATAGTGATGACACACATTCGAGTAAAATATAGCATCTGATGTCACTGCCTTTTTTTTCTGACTGATACAAAAGGAACAGTGTGAGATCCATGTTGAAACGTCTTTTGTTATATATTCCAAATTCCCAATGAGGTTTATTTTAGATGCAACGGAGTGGTGACTTTGACGGGTTATGTAACTGACCGCTTTCAGTGTCATTTTCACTTTTATATTTCCTTTCCTTTCTTGTTTTCGGTATCTAAAATAACAAAGAATGTCCCCTGGGGCTTTTACCAAGGTGTTTTCTCTCTTCGATAATTTACCTGATGAGGCCATTTCACAATCTCGATTCACTTCCACCGTCAAACCCCATTACTCTCGGTGCCCAAAAAATGGCTGTGACGCTGCATGGCCCAGTGCTTGTGAAGTGCCCAGAGCCGAGTCGGGGACCTGTGCTGCGCCCCATAAACCCCTCCTATATTAATTAACATTACTTGGACGCTGCGCTTATTATTGGATGTCTTTTTAATTGACATTTGCTTCAGCCGGCAGGTCCACGAGGTACATTACATGGTGGAAGGACAAAGCGAGAGATTAAAAAAAAAGCCAATTATTTTAAATTGAATTGAGGGGAAAAAGAGATGGCTATGCAGATGAGCGGAAACTGCCAGGCCACTGTAGCTTCAGCCCAGACATAGAATCGGGCAGAGGGAGACCCGCTGTCTGCCAATGCGAGATAAGGCCTGTTCAGTGATTTGGAGTGTGGCTCTCTGCCCTGTGTATCTGCTACTTCTGCTGAAGCGTCCGAGGCCAAGCAAGGATCAGAATTTCCAAAGAGGGCCCCTTTCAATATATGAACAGGCTACTTTTTGTTCTTTATTTACATTCTCGCTGAATTGGCTTGGATGAATTATGGCGGCTATTTTGGTTCGAAAAGAGGTTGATGAGAAGGTAAGCCAAGATGCAAGTGAAACCCCCAAGCTTCTAGGCCAGAAAGTGTGTGGTTTAGGGCAAGAGGCCAGCATTTGAAACTATAGTAGTGGAAGCATTGTGAACTCATAAAGAAAGCAAAATCAGTTAAAAGCTGAAGCTGTAGGAGTAGTAATGTAAGTAAGAGTAGTAGAAACAGTAGTTGCAGCAGCGTCAATACTTGTATCAGTAGTTCTAGTAGTGGCAATAAAGTAAGTAAGTGCTTTAATTGTCATTGTACAAGCATATAACGAAATAGTGTTCAGGTGTTCATCCTGAGCCACCGCGACTGAGCCGCACTGCCATTGTGGTCCGACCTGACCAGGAGGTAGGGGAAACCATAGCACTCGGAGGAAACCTGGCTGGCTGCCTTTACAGTAGTGCTCCTCTGAAACGGGGACAAACCCAGGAGGCGCTGCACCGTTTCAGAGCGTGGTGTCCTGCACTGGTCAGCTCCTCCACCTCCTCTTCCTCCTGCGCAGCTCCCTCCGCTCCAAAACAGTCTTTCACCATCTTCTGGGAAGAGCCCAGCAGTTAATCTGTTTTATTCTCCAGTAGCGTCCATTAGCCAGAGCAATAGAAGGCATGTGTGACTTAGCTGTGAAGCACTTTGAATTGCCTTGTGTATGAATTGTGCTCTACAAATAAACTTGCCTTGCCTAACTGTGAGTCTCGCCCGGATACCTCCTTGTTTGTCCCTTTTTTGTTTCCTGTAGCTCCTCTAGTAACGCCTCCACTGTGCTGCAGGTGTGTGGGGCTCATGGTGCCTCTTCAGTCTCTCAATAGTGTCATCCCACAGTGTTTTTCATGCTAGTTGTTTTTTGTGTGTTTTTTTTTTAAGTCAAAGTCAAGTCCTAAGTCAAAGACAAGCAAGTCAAAGTCAATCGTTCTCAATTTGAACAATTACCGAAAGCAATCATATCGTCTCCCTCTGAATTACAATGTTGGTGGTGACCAGTGGTTTCGCTAGGGATAATTTCTCTCCTTCATTTTGACAGGCAGGGCAAAAAATCCGTCATGGGCTATTTATATCCTTCATGAATTCATCTCGCATCATAAGCAATTTCTAAAGACCCATTTACATAGCTTATATAGGCTATTGTGTATGTTAGGAAAAATGTGAGATTGCTGGATAAATGGAGTTAAACTAAATATCTGAACAATTATGGAGCACAAATTTTGCTTCAGAAATGTGTATGCATTCGTGCATAAAAGTCTCAGTGGAGGACGACTTATTCAGAGCGTCATCAGCTCATCAATATCAGGGCTCACATTAGACTAATACAAATGTAAAGTGGAGCTTGTTATTTGCATTTTCTCGATTTTAACATTAATGTTTAAGAAACAGCGGGTATTTTCCAGTTCGCATCACTGCACAACGCGCCGCACACAGAAACACGCATGCAGGAGGGAGGAGAGAGTGAGAGAAAATAGAAGCGCTCGTCCTGAGACTACGAGTTAAAGAGCGGCTCCAATGAAAGGATATATTAGCCTTTAACCGCGTTGGCATCCGTGTTTCTTCCTCCCTGTGTTGTATGGTTTAGGCACCCAGAAAGTTAGGCTAGCTTAGGCAGTGATACAAGTGAAACAGTGAAGCTGTTGAAGGAAGAGAGCCCCGCGCGCGTTAGAAATTGGTTTATATTAAAATTTGAGCGAATGTATGTGTGCTGTGTTGACGTGAGTGGTTAGGTGGTGTTCGGAGGGGCCCTGCAAGGACTGGTTGCCCCTCGTCCGTTAGTCACCCCAGGGCACCGTGGCAAACATAGCTTACCATCTACCAAGTCTGGAAGTGGAATAATAAATAACGAACAGTGGTAAGCGAATACAACTGTAAGGCATTAATTTGTTTGAGGAGAAGCATCAAGTCTTAGTCTCAGGCCCAAAAATCAAAAGTGCATGTGCACAAGCCTGAGCCGAGTCACAAATCTTGGTCCATTTCATCAAGTCAAGTTTCAAGACCGCAAATGAATGACTCGCGTTCAAGTTACGACTTGCAGGTACTCTTGCAGAATACATGCACTGAATTTTCCAAACTAACTCCAGTAATAATGTAGAATTGTGACTATTATGGCCTGTTGTGCCTTTTGTACCACTATACATGTCAGCATTTTGAAACTGCGCTACAGACCGGCCATCTCCTGAAAGGGTAATCTAATTCTGGCACTCCTCATTACATTAGCATTTAACCTTTAGTTTGGTTAAGAGTGATTCGTCAGTGTTTTTTTGCGGAATAGAAATCTCTTCAGCAGGGCAAATTAGATATAAGATGTAGAAATGTATTGCAATCATGCATCATCAGTCAGTATATCTAATTCTGACTAATTTCGATGAACCGTGACTTAATGCAGATATTCTTTGGGCTCGTGACAATTAGTGAATGCACATTGTTTTGAGCTAGTGGGACATATTGTGAAATGTGTGTGTGTGTGTGTGTGCTATCACAACTAAACACTTGCACCGTAAGGAACTATTCATATTCAGAAGCTTTCCTAGAATTATACTCCTGGTGTGCCAAAGAGGGCTCCAATTAGAATGAAACATAAAATTAGCCAACAATGTTTTATTATTTTTTTACAACTTAATGTGTCCAATTTCATAAAATACACACAAAATTGCAATCTGTCAATGAAAACCCGAATCCTCTGTCATGTATGTGTTGAAAAGCTTATCAGCATATTCCTCGTCTTTATTATCTTCTAACGACAAAAATGATGATTTTTGCGCTTGACAAACGAGTCACTGTTTTCTGAATGAAATAACGAGTTGTAGCAGATGGCCTCTGTACGCTTTTATGTTGGTCATAGAGGGAGACACATTGTTGGCCTGGAGGCATGTTACACAGTTCATTTGACTCTGAACTGGGCTGTGTTTGTGCAATGACAAAAACAGACTGTGTATATTAGTCCTGTTTCATGTAAAGTCATATGTCTAAGATTGTAAAGTTGTAAGTTTACTGGTGGTTTCGTTTCTCCCGTCGGGGTTATTCTCCAGTCGTAAGCATTTGCACAAACACTTGTATAGCTTTGTGTTAATTATAAATAGAGTTTTTATTTTGTCTCTCAAATGTACTGAAACTTGGGTCACACTGTTAACCTTCAGTATTTAGTCTCCGGCTTGAATCTGTACATGATTAAGTATGGAGCAGCTTGGCAGCACTGCAGGTTGACTGGGACTTGTGCAGTCACCCATTTTGGCACACTTCAGGGCATGAAACAATAGCTGCCACAATAAAGGTTTCAATTAATCATTCCCAGAGAGATTTGCATTTCTCAAGGATTTCTTTTAGATGTTGACCACCTTTCTATTCAAATCACACTCGCACGTGAAATGCGAGCTTAAACGGTCGCAGGAATGACGAATCTCCCAAAGCAAAGAACCCAATGGCGATAATACATCTTCTACGCGCCGTCAAATTTGCATTAAAGCTGCTCAAATTAACCACACCTTGGGACAGGACCGGGAGTCGGGGAAATGAGCCGGCAATTTAGGACAATCACCAACTGGGATGCTCCGGGCCTGATATGGCAGCGGAGCAAACACATAAATCAATCAGAGGTTAGCCAATATGGCGCATGTTGAACTCTCATATCGGCCCCGTGTCAGTCGAGGGCACACGCTCCTATCCTGTCCTCTGATTGTGTGTGTGTTTTTTGTTTTTTTTGGGCTCGGGGGCGACAGACGGTGGCTTTGTGTGCGCGCGGGGAGTTGGCGGTGACCCGAGAGACGGCACCTGTCCCTAGTGGACCTACTGCTCCCGTTGTCCTGCCTTTTTTGGGTGGCTCTGCTTTTAACCTGCACTGTCATGTATCCCCCCTATCCCATCAACCCTTGCCCTCAGACAAACATAACCTGTCTGTCATCCTGGGATTAATTAAAACGGCTGCAGCTAAGCCAGGACATCCCTTTGGGGCTTATGGAAACTCATGAGTGACATGTGTTGGTGTCCCACAATTGGACGCCCTGTTTCAGATGTAGGGCCAGATTGTTATTATGAGGCAGTGTTTGGGAGCTCTGTCCACTTGATCCCCCCCCCTGTGATTGTTGATGGATGGACACGTTTCACTTAGGCATCTTCCTTTTATGCGTCGCCACTTATAAATTGCCTATATTTATAATGCGGGATGTTATTTATGCCCGTCTAAGTGGATTTGCCCAAAACTATGGCCATCTGGCTCACACGGATGATTTGCATTTTCATAGATCTTCCTGGACATCTATGTTTGTTAGATCTTCCAAAACTGTCCCCTCGCATTGTTGTTTTATAATTCATGCCGCTCTCACAAGGCTCGCCATTCATTGGAAGAGAGTCAAATAAATTGCGAACGGAAAAAAAAGGCGGTTACTGATTTATCCCGCACCCCAGAGATGAGCTGGCACTAGGACAATGGCGCCGACGGGATACTAAATGAATTCTGTTGTCCTGCGAGGTATCTCCGGCTATCAACATAATTTGATTGGTGACCTAGTAACTATGCATGTGTGGGAAGTTTTCATTCAGATCTATGGGGGCCGGATGGGGCAAGGGAGTCCGTGTTCGAGGGCTTAAACCCCCTCCTGTTCGGACCAGGGCTCTGTCAGGCATACAGGGGGACGGATGATTAATGACCTGGACTCGTGGTGCCATTGACGACTTGTGGTGACTGCACACAAAAGGGATCGGTCTTGTCACATTTAGCAGCGAGCGGGAACATTTGGCTGCACGCCGCGGGCCTCGAAATATGTTGGAACCAGATGTACACCTAGATCTGCCTGAAGATCAGCAAAAGGCAAAGTGTAATGTTTTTGGATTTCTTTTGTTTGTTTGTTTTTACAGGGCTGGACCGATCCCTTTTAACTTGCAACAACTTCTGGTCATTCATTTTATTGTAATATTCTACTTAACATTTATATGGACTGAGCAGAACTAAATTGGGAAATCACAAATCAAATTTCGACATTGTCACAACGTAGGTACAGTGAAAACCATGAGAAAACCATTTTATAGAAAGTTTTGGCTACATGAAGGATGTTAAAGGGATACTTCAGGATTTTTGACATAGAGCCTCATTTCCTAGTTATCCAGAGTGATTTTGTTTTGTTTTTTAAATTCATGCAGTCCTTATTATTTGAAGAGTTTAGTGGTGCTAGGCTAGTGCATGTCTATGGTAACTAGTAGCCTGCTTTAAAAACATCTTCAAAATCATGGGGCAGTCCATATCTGATTTGTAGAAAAGCTCCTTTGTGAATTCCACGTGTAGTAATGCTGGCCGCAGGTGAACAAACTACTGTAGATCTAGTAACCTATGCAGGCTACTAGTTACTATAGACCTAAAACTGGCTTAGCACCACTACACTTTCAAATATAAGGACTGCATTAATTAAAATAAAAAAAATCTCCAGAAATCAACAACACTCTGGATTACTAGGAAATGAGGCCCGATGTCAAAAATCCTGAAATATGTCTTTAAAACGCTATTTCAACAGGCTGTTCTTTGTTGCTTTTTTTTAATATGGATATTGTTTTATTGCGATAATGTAGAACCTTTACCATATATTGTGGAGTCTGGTTTTGCGTTTTTGGCTGCTCTTTGTGTGGAGTAGGAGGTACACAGCATGCCTTTCTGACATGTGATTTCATTAGCTCACCACCTCCATCAGTGTCTCCTTCATCAGCTGTGGTTCTGGCTAATAATAATCCTGCATAATTAGAAAATGAGGGATGGGCCTGCCAGCTTTCCCAGCAGTGTTTTTCCAAAAGTGGAAATTTCCTCCTTCTGCCAAAGATTTTGTTTAAATGAATTGTCTGCACATTAACGGGGTGAATAATTACACCCCTTTGCTCTTTTGGCGATATTAAATCTCTAACTCTGCCTCCCAAGATGTTTGAGCTGTGCCCACATTCCTGCTCTGCATTTTTGTAAGTGTGAGTACGTCTGTACAGTGGGTGCAGAAAAAAAATCTACACATACTACAGTTTCATTTGAGCTTGTGCCCTTCTGTATGTACTTGAATTGGAATTTACCGCTGATCTAAATCCAACACATGTAGAATGTAATAGCGCAATAATAATTTGAGAGCACTGGAAGGGTCTGAATAGTTATGCCACTTTGAATGTTTTTCTTTTTTTCCCCTGCAAGGTCAATCAATGTGACAGATTTTAGCCAATAAAGAAACTTTCCAGACCCACTGTAATGATCAACTTTAAAGAACAAAAGAGAGACATTGCATGTATGTAGCTGTTTTCTCATGTTGTCAGATCTTTCAGCAGAAAAGCTTGAAGTGCGAAATAATAAGCCCCATTTCTGACTTCCTCACCCACTGGATCCTGTTTGCACCAAAGCTCTCACCTTTAAGGCGGCTTGTTAATGACATCTGAGGCTGGGGTGCAACCTTTAACACTCCCAACTACTTACTGCATGTCTCACCGCTTCCACGCTTTGAACTGTTGGGAGCTTCGAGCATTAATATACCAAAATGTACTGAGCGAATTGGCTATTTTTTACTTTGTATCAGTGTTTTGGACACACGCAGGATTTTGTACAATATGCCAGTCCACTGAGATCGAACAGTTGTACGTGCCAGGGCCTTGTGTGTCAGCTCTAAAGCAAGGTTGTGATAGAAATTCAGTTTGAAAGCCTTTAGTCTAATTAGAAATCCGAATATTTTTGTAACCGTTATTATGAAAAGCTAAGTCTGTATATTCTCAATTATTGATTTTTTTTCTTTTTAGCCTGTAGTTGTTTACAGCTAAGTTGGATGACAGTTTTTTTTTTGGAAAGAGAAAAAATCGTAATGTAAGATTTTTGTATCGTGATTATTCACCTCACATCTGCTGCTTTTTTGTACATAATGTAAATCCTGCTCATTTTACTGTCTTGTTTATTTTTTCCCTATTACCCTATAGACCTATTGTCACAGTGATGCTGCCGTGCAATGTTTTGGATGCAGCTGTAATACTCTTCCCCAGAGTATTGGTCAAACAAGGATAACAAAGTATTCTAAGAAAAGAGTGTAAAGTTTGATACAGTTGTGTTGCCAGATGTTGTTTTTAAGCTGCACGACTTGGGAGACTCAGAGCGACTGCAGCAGATTTTAAACAGCGGCAGCCACAGGATTACAGTGGCTTATATCCTCTGACCCTCCCAGCGCTCGCACACCACTGGTAGCAGCGCATGTGCTTCTTTAAAATATCTTATCAGAAAATAAAAAGCCTTCCTCCTCATATTTCTGCTAACCCCTTCTGTCCCTTCCTCTTTCTCGGTCCTTTAAATTCATTCAAAGGAAAGATGTTTCTCTTGTTGTTTTGCGCAACAGACTGTCCCTTTTTTGCCCTCCCCTTGTCCAGGAGGAAATGAGTTGTCGGAGCAGAGTCCTTTCACAGTGACGGCAGTAATCATGAGTCTGCATGTCACCAGCGCACTATCGTGACAGCAGCATTTAATTAATCCACCACCCTGCCCTGCCCCTTCCAAGCTCCTCCACAAACTTTTCCGCTCTCGACTTTGCCCAAGTTTGACTGTTTATGTTGTGATGGTGCCGTGGGAGGAAGTCTCTCAACCCACTGCAGAGCTCTTGTCACTACAGAATGACACCGCTGTCACTTTACCACATTCCTGAAAGCGGGAGATGGGCTGCTAACTGCGCTCACGTGTTTGAACTCTCAATTGTCGTTATCCCCTCCCAATTCTGTCTCAAAGAGTTTGGCAACTGCTACCCCGAACCGCACCGAGCCACATGAAATGTTAATAATTTTTTTGGCGGCCAGAAGTCAGGGATGTTGCCCCCTTTTGCCGCGCCGCAACGGTCCCATGTCGAGAGTCTGGAGGCAGGCAAAAATAATTAGGCCTTGAAATGTCTGCGTTCTCCTCCTGCTGCCCGTGATGAATGGTGACATGTTGTATTTACAATCCTAAAAGGCGCTGACAGGACTGAATTCTGCACAACTTGGACAAGTCCCAAAACGCTGCCTCCCGTGTGCAGAGGCAGGGGCTGACTAAGGGGCACGGAGGCTTCTGTCGGAGTGAGTGAACCGCGTGATGGACTTGAGGCTGGACTGAGCTCATGCCTGAAGGTCAGACTGTCAAAGGCTAATATCAGATTTGGCCCGCCTACTACTCAACATTAAATCTCCTATACGTTCAACGCATCTGCAAACAAACACTGAGTTTGTGCTCCTAGTTTATTGTTGTGAATTATATATTGCATACAATGTTACCCGTCATAATAAATTACATGATTATGCCAGGTCCTCTCCTTGCAACACAAAAATAAATCGGGCAGCTGCGCAACGGCACTGCGGAAACAGACCTTGGCTCGCTGTTCAGTATTGCTTGGCCGTAGCAAGCATTAGGTTAGCAAAGTGGGCTAAACTTGCATGCGATTAGGCTGTCAACATCTGAAAATAATGAGCTGCAGACAGACCCACATTGGCATGCAAAAACTGTACTGACATTTAAAGCTGGCTTAACATAAATGAGAAAAGAACACGGATCGAAGAGGAGCTTTGGTCTTCACTGCAGGGCTGCGATTCTACCGGGAGTTTATAATGCACAAGTTGGAACCACTCCGAACACTGTGCACCACCAGACTTTATGGACAGATAGTGCTGAGGGTCGATTAAGTTCTTGTGGGGGACGTGGTGCTGATCCTACAAAGGGCAGGAGGAGATGTATAGCCTCTTATAAGATCATTTAACCCACTTAATGGAGGACTGGAATTAATGTCTGCCATCGCTGAGTCAATTATATGGATATTTTCGTAACATATTGTGTATAATTTATTGTGGCACTGACACCAGTCAGCCCCTGTGCTTTTGTTTTGACTATAGCCTGTGAGTTTATTGACCACATTGTGAAGTGTATAGGCCTTCTAGAGATGTAGTGCTGTTTCAGAGTGGTATAGTCCTGACGGAAGCGTGGCCTGTGCTAATTTTTATTAATGTCTGATAATTTTGCATTGCCGTGGATCTACGCTCACGCGCTCTGTTCTCCCAGGCAAAAAATTGGATTCATTAAGAAGACCGAGGAGCTGGTTAGATTTTTTGGCTCTGCTGATTCAGGTCAGCGCGTAATGTGACGAGATAGAGAGGGTCCCGGACAGGCGGGCGGGGGGTAGACCTGGATGTTGATTGAGGAGCGAGAACAACACCCCTCATTACCCCCTTCCCCCTTTAGAGACACACATCCCTTACACTGACACGGTCCCCACCGCAGCCCAAAACACACTGCGCTTGTGACCGGGACAACGCAGACACATGACAGTCTCGGGACAACTGAGAGGCAGAGGGGCGAGATGCCTTCGGGACATTTTGTTACTGCTTATCAGACGGCGCCTTTGTCTTACTGGGACTCATTTGATGCGTGAACAATGTGTGTTTGTTTACATGCACTGATAAACATGTACATCAATGGACACGCGTGAAGACAAAGGGTAGTTGCTATGATGATAAACACACGGTTTAGCATCCACATCTGTTGAGAAAAACAATGAGTTAAGATGGCCCCAAAGCAAACCCAGCCTACATTGGTCAGTTTATATGTAACAACAATCCAGAGTCCAGATCTTTATCATCTGAATGTGAATCTGCGAAGGAGATTGGTTGACCACAAGGGAAAATCTATAGAATTGGCTGACTATTGGTAAGTAATAGTAATAGTAATAATTTCAGTTACCATTTGATCATACAGAACAGTAGTGGTGCACAATAAGAGAAAAAATCTGCAGTATTTGATAACTTGAATGATGCGATAATATTGTGATATTTAAAAAAAGAAAAATCAATATTGCTCTCAATTTAAACACAACATTAAATCTTTTTTTTTTGTCCATCAAGTTGTGTCAAACAGCTAAAAGCTAAAAAGAAACTAAATTGGGAAGTTACCACGATGGATGTAAATGTTAAAAGAAATGTAATTCTTGCTTTAGCGATATATTGATTTATGTAGTTCATATTCACGTCAAACTCGATTCATCTGGGGCATTAATCATTTCCTATCCAGCAGTAAATTTAATATTTGTCACATGTGTTTTCGAGCAGACACTAAACACATTGGCAGAAGTTTGTGGGAGGCCAGTGTTTCCTGCCCAACTTCTGACCACTGTGCAGTTTGGGCATTTATAGCCCAGTAAATCACGGCGCTGTTTGATGTGCAAGCTGTGTGCTACACATGAGGGGACACGAGCCACCCGCTCTTTTTCAATAGACGACTTTTACTGCTACACTGCTGCACTGATGAAGCACTTTTTTTTTTTTTTACAAAAGTCCCGACATTTATTGTGCGTTGTGTAGTTAAAAAGGCAGCATTATTGATCGCTTTGTTTAAGACTGTGCCTCGTGACTAACAAGTAATGTGAGACGGGATTGGGGACATTTAAATTTGCTTTGTATAGAACCGCTTCGAAAAGGTCATCGCTGTTATTCGGCGAGAGTTTGCAGAAGTTATTTAAGATGTTTGTCTTTGCAGTTGTGCAGTCAGCATTTTCATAGGAAATTAAAAGTGTATAGGGTTAGAGATTAATACAGTTTTGACATTGCATAATCTGGAGAATAATTGCTTTGCCTGGTTGTAAAAACATCTTAAATTTTTTTTAAAGTCTTCTCACAACTGCAATAATTCAGATAGTATTCCTAAAAAGTTGAATATATTTTTATCCTTGCATCTTGTATCTAAAGGCTGTACTTCTCTTTATCGTAGACAATGGATTGTAAACCTTTATGAATGCTCAAAAACAAAGTCTCCATTTAATATGAAGGCTTTTTTGAATTTCTATTATTAATGCATTTTTGTGGGACAGTCAGACTACCTAGCAATATAAATGTGTAATTTTAATACCAGATTGCTATATCATAGAGAGGATTAAAGCATTCTGAAAGGTTTCTCAACCCACAGCCTCAATATAAAGACTTCTTTTAATTCATGACTGTAACTCTAAAGCAGAAACAAAGGTTAGTGTCGGCGCACAACCCCACTCGAGTTGCTTGCTTTGCTGACTCAAATCCGCATCATTTTTCACCTTGCACCCGAACTGACCCGACCTATCCGACCCCAAATCACTCATACAGTCGCCGTCCTGTTCTGATCCCGCTAATGGTGCTGACAGAAAACAAGCAGACCCAACGGCTGCCGGCGCTGGGGTCATCCAGGGGTGGTTTGATATTAGCGTCTATAGGAATGCTAATGTGACCCAGGGCGTGACCAGGGACTTACAATGGGGGTAACGGCAGCCCGGGACAGACAGTGCAGATGCCCCCCATTAGTCTAATCTACACCGGTTACATAAAGGGGGAATATAATTAGTCATTGTTTGGCGGTTTAAAGACAAGCACATTTGCCATTTTGTGCTCTTGTGCAGAGGTAAGGCTTGTGTGAGAACAACGGGAGCAGAGGCGGCAAATACTCGGATACATTTACTCCAGAATACCCAGAAAATAATCAATTCTTAAACTTGTATCTAGAATAGGTATTTATTTGCAAAGGTATCGATACTTAACTGTCTTTTCTCAAATAGACCTCCGGTGAATAGTTTAGGAATTTCTATGAACTGTATTTTTTTTTATGTTAAGAAAATACTCGGCATGCTATTAAATATCACATTTTGGAACGTAAACTACACAATTATATTATAGGCTATACTATGGACATAGAGGGAAAAAAAAGAGTTGACTTTATAGGACTAATATGTCTTGTGATTTAAGCCTTTGCACTGTTTTTAAATTAGCCTTCTCTTAGTATAGCAACTCAAGAAACAAAGTTGAAATTCATTAGAAGTATGTTTTATTTGTTCTAGTGTATCCTTTGGAAATATCATAATTTTCACATTTTTATCATGTGTGTCACTACTAAAACATGAATAAGCCTAGCGTTGAATTTTCATCAAGTACTTTTTCCCTTTGACTTGAATAATGTTTTGCGTGACTACGTGTGTACATTTATTTTACAGTAATATTGCGCTTAGTAAATGCCCCTCTAGTGACTTTGTAATTGCAGAAGGGTTTAAATAAAGGCTAAAGTCGATGGTCATGTATGGCACTGTTGGGGTCATTCAGCATGTTAGCCAAAGTCCGTTCATTAATTTTACCTCACGCCTGGATTGGGCCAAAGACAAAAGCTCTTGAATGTTTTTGTAAAGTCGAAACAATTGTGTTCTCTTTTAATCATTTAGCTCAGAGGTAGTTTGTCAGAGAAAGTGAAAGGCATCATTTATTTAGAGGCTATATGGTATTTGAAAAATGCTGCTGCCTTCAACGTGAGAATGAAAAGATCTAATGCTCGAGTCTTATCGAAGTGTTTCCGGTTTTGAACATTTTCCAACCCAGTCTTGTTCAACACTCTGGTAGGAGTAGTTTTATGCTCCATTGCATTCCTTAGATTCATCTGATAAATTGAGAGGAAGGTATGTCTTCAGCGCATTCATATTGAAACTGTTGTAATTTCTTGAGCTAGAAGTGGTCTTTCTATTAACTTTAATTGGAAGTGAAAGTGCTATTTTTTGTCTTCAGGGCGAGGTTAGTATATACTTAAGGTTTGGATCACTTGAGCAGCTTTTAGCATCTCCTCTTACTGTAATTAAAGCTCTGGCTGCAGAGGAGCCTGTGGTGTGTGAATTGGACCATGAAATGTTTCAGTGGCACAAAGTAAATGCACTTTTTTCAGAGTTTAGTCAATATTCGTAAAAATAGCAACACAATGTATATTAGAATAGAAGTCTTTGTATTTGGTTGACTTCGCACTGGCCTATTTCACTTTTTGCACACATTTTATGGTTCTATGCATGGATAAGCTGCTACTGTGTCATTAGCATGCAGCCTGGAGCTGGCAGTAGTCTGTCCTCTATCGGGACGGGCATCCCCAGCAGGAGCTGCTCGTGCCACCTCCATATGGTGAGCGATCATTAGTTTTCTGCTGCCCTGCTGCATGGTAGGTTCATTAAACCCTAGAGTACAATCTCTCCAAAGCCTTAATTCTCCTCTGTTGTGTTTGTCTCTCTCTTGACCGATTGGATAAGTCACATGTGGCTTCACGACATGAAAGAACAACTGCAGCATTGAGCAGATGCTGCACCACAGGCCACACAGAGCTCTGAACTAACTTTCAAAATACTGCACAGGTTCTTTTAAAGATGCTATCAACTGTGATCTTGAGATTATTTTACTGCTTGTGTAATATTCCAGCACCAAAAGTATTTATGAATCACAACTATTAATAATCTATATTTTACGACATGCAAATCCAAATCAAGTCAGAAGTTTTTATACATTTTTTATTTTGTAATATGACCAATATTTTCATATTCAAGTGTGTATGAAAAAGTCACGGTTTTATTAAAAAGCTAAATACAATAAGCATTGGATCAAGGCACATACAAGACTGGCCAAAGGGCATACAATGCACTTTGGTTTTCAATTGTAAAGAACAGTTAACTTCAAATTGTGGCAACATAAGGTGTTCATTTGGAAAACAATACAAAATAATACTCATACCAAGAAGTTGCTGACACTGTGGTAACTCTAAATAAAGCCAGCGAGTCTGCTCTTTTGGCCTGTTTACTACAATGACGTATGGTACATGGTACTAAAGAATGCCGCCATTGTCAGAGGGCCATTGTGGCTGTATAACATGTGTGGGGGTTCTGTGTCGGTCTGCCAAGTCTCTTCTGGTTAAGGTCGGTGTGCTTATATGTCCTGTGGCCTGTAATCCTACAGAAACACAGGAGCCCTCTTGGGTTACTCTGCTGCATTTCTTTCTTTGCGAACATAAATTTACACATTGAAGAAAGCAGAGAAATAAAGCGTGGCACCTCATCTTTAGTGTTTGTACTACATCCCAGGTGAATCAGATCCGGAACACACAGAGACAGCTACGGCTGATCGCTCTAAGAGGGCAGCATGCCTTAGTGACTTCAATCAGCTGTGCCTACGTTTAGGTACTTTTTTGCCTTTTTGTTTTTAGACAGCCAAAAACTTAAAAGAATGACCTGTGCTTATACTACAAGGTTTTCTAGAGTCTGATTGTTCACCACAGCAATGAAAACCCACTTTCACAGTTGACAAGTCATATCTCAGTAGAACACAGAGTTTCTTTAAGTTTGTTTATCCTTAAACAATGTAAGTACAGTACAAATTACTACAAATCCCTAAAATATAGAATTGCAGTTAGTTACAACACCCACAGTTCAGTGTTGGCCTGAAACAGGAGCCTTCTCATTCGTCATAAATTGTCCTTAAATATAAATTATATGGCAAATGTACATTTCTAGTTTTATATTTCCAGTGTTGTGTCAAAGTCTCTCATGAGCAGTCCATATTTAAATATCATGAATGGGAATGATCTGAATCTGGTATTCCACTGTCTCTGTAGCTTCTATTGATACTGTTCTCACTGTGTGGGCTTTTGTATAAACTCAGACCGTTTGGTGGAAATATTGTGTGTATCATAAACTCCTCCTTAGACACTGGCAAGTGACTAATGGGAATCATCTGAAAAGAAGTCTCTCTGATTTCTAGAATGGAGTTGTCCTTCTTGGTGCCAGCCTCAGCATAGTCATCCTTTCTCCTGCGGCCTTTGTTATAAGTGCAGTTCCTTGAGAAAAGTGATCCATTCCTGTGGACATACCAGCAGACCAAGGCCAACATAATTATTGCCAAAAGAGCCACAGCTCCCCCAATAATAGCAGCCAAAGGCAGACTGGAATTTTTGTAAGGCTCCTTCTCCTGCTCCCTGTTTAGAGTGGTTGTGGGGTTGTACGATTTGTGGTATCCGGTCTCTGTCTCTATGCAAACAGGGGTCTCGTCTGACAGGTAAAGGTTACTAGTCTCCATGGGAACCATGCATATCCTGTAGGCAGACTCTGGCTCCAGCCCAGTGAGCAGGTATTCTGTCCTCTCGCCCTGCACAATGGTCTCTGTGATGGAGCCAAAAGGCGGGCTGTGTCCCAGCTTGAGCCAGCTGAGCCGGAGTGCAGTCACAGGCTGCGACAGTCTCCATGATATGTGAATGTTATCAGCAGTGCTGGACTTCACACTGATGGTGATAATCTTTCTTCCTGTGGTCGTGGTGCTGTGATAGTTCCTCCCAAAGTCTTTTCTTTCAGGCCTCCTGGTGACAAAGGAGGGCCGCTGCGGCAGTGATGGTCTTACGGTGTTTGAGACGGTGCTTGTTTCAAATGTTGACACTAGTTCTGAATCTGCACATTCAAACATGTCTGTTGTCAGGTCTTTAATGGCCATGCCTTTAACTTTATCTGGGCCATTGCACATGAAGCCTCGTACATTCACCTTGGAAGGCAGCGATCGCAGCCAGTCGCGCACCCACTTCATTTTACAGGTGCACTGCCAGGGGTTGTTTCTGAGCAGGAGTTGGGTGAGATTGTCCAGATCCTCAAAGACGCCGTGTGGGAGGCTGCTCAGGTTGTTTCCAGACAGATCCAGGCGATACAACTGCCTAAGGAAGGCAAAGGCTCCGGCTGGGATGCGGTTAATGTGATTATCCTGTAGCTGCAGCTTCTCCAGGCTGGTACCAGGTAGGTTTGCTGGGGGTGAAGTGAAAGAGTTTCTCACGAGGGAGAGCTCTGTCAGGTTGATCAGGTTGACGAAGGCCAACTCCTGAACCCCACGATTGTTGAGCAGGTTCCCGTCGAGCACCAGCCGCTTTAGGTTGATGAGATCCTGTAGCTGGTCTGAAATAGAGGAGATGCGGTTGTCTTCAAAGCGCAGCTCCTCTATACTCATGGGAAGGCCTGAAGGAATGGTGCTCAGATGGTTTCTGGACAGGAACAGCAGTCGGAGGTGATTGCTGTCCCTAAAGGCCCCCTCTTCAATACTGACAGCTGACACCGAGTTATCATCCAAGTGCAGTTCTTCAATATAGGGAATTTGGGCTAAGGAGGTGTGGGTGATCATGCGAATGTTGTTCTCCTGTAGGTGGAGCTCCTTTACCCCTAGAGGTAGATTAGTGGGGAATTCGTCCAGATTGTTACAATACAGGTAGATCTTTTCCACGTTGGATAGCCTGCGGAGATCAGTGGGGATGCCCGAACTTTTAATACGATTGTTTTGCAGAAAAAGCACTGTTGCATCCTGGGGTAAGCCAGAAGGGATGGATGTCAGGCCACGGTCATTACAATAGATGAAGGTCTCATCACAGCGGCACGCAGAGGGACATGAGGTGGAGGTCACCAGGGGGTTAGCGAGGCCCAGCAGCAGTGCGGCTCTGACGAGCAACAGCACAAAAGCCTTACAATGACGCACCATCTTGGAGTTGAGTTTCTTGGCAGGCTAATCACTCAGGAGCCCCTGGGGAGAAGACACAAGGTACATTTAATGCACAGAACCTTTGCAAAGAGGAGCCAAAATCCTGCTCGCATAATTGCTCTGTATTTGAAATACTGCATCTAGCTCTTGCTAAAGATAAAATAAACTGCCACAAAATCAAATGTCTATTAAACAACATTAAATCATGAAACCACATACATGTGCAGACAGACCATTGATAAAAAAAGTTGACAATATTTTATCCATTGTCATAAAAACGTATACACTTTAAGTTTCAAATTTCAAATGAATCCTTTTTAAGTTTAAGCATGTATAGAAAAGGAGATGTGTGTGAAGTGATGGTGTGTTTTAATAAAACTTTCAGCTAAACTGCTCTACAGTCTTGACTTGTGAAATGTAATAGCCTTCTCTAGTTTTACACAACTCTGAATCTCAAGACTGCCTTTCATCAGACCACACATCTGTGAACAAAGTCGGGCATTGTTTTAAAACTGCAGCAGTGGAACCGACAGAAGCCTGTTAGATCATTACCTGTCTCTTAGCAGTCACAATGTACAACACTATGACACACACTAGAAAAACTGAGCACATAATTGTAACAACACCCAAAGACAAGCAGTTTGTGTATGTTTGACCATAGATTATAAACCTGTTGTGGACAAACGAGTTCTATTTTTCTAGAGCAAAATTTTTGAAAATGTATGATGTATATGGCTCATAGAACTAAAGCAAAAGTATATGGAAATCTGTTTGGACTTTGGAACGACATAACAGATTAATTACAACAGTCAAAAAGCTTTTAAGATGTAAATTTTGTACTTTTTCAAAATTATAGAGTTTAGGAATAACTAAAGCATTTGTTAAAAGACTGACTAAATTAAGTAGTTGAAATAAGGACATGTTTTAGTTTAACTAAAAATTTAATTGAAGTACAAATGAGTATTTCTCTTCTGTTATAAATATGTATATTGTCAGTTTTGTTTTCCCCTTATCAAAACATTATTTTACATGTAAGCAGGTAGTATTAACTTGAACCTAAACCCCTTTGGTCGCATTGTGTGTAAAACAATGGAAATGCTGTTTGGTCATTGATGAGCAACAAACAAAATACTACTACTCACAGTAGTACTGCTACTACGACTATTACTATTTTACATTGCGCTTCCTTCAAATTTCGGTCATATTTGTAAATAAGTGTCACATCTTAAGTTGAGTTGGCACAATACAAAGCTAGTATTTATCATACCTGCTTTACACAGAGTTGTAAATCCTTGCCGTCAAAGGGTCCTGGGTTTGGCCTTGCCCTTTGCGTTGGAGAAGTTTGTCAGGCGCTTCAGTGATATCCTGACCCGCTCACTGTTTGCTGAGCTGATCCCTGTTTGGACGATGACCTCTTTGTGTTGTTAGAGGCTCATGCTTTCAGTGGCTTTACCATGACAGATAAGCCCCAAAGAAAAAGCATCCGCTTGCTGCCACAAAGCACGCACCCCCAGGTATATTAAAAATCCAAAGGGCCGTTGCAAGTCACCAAGTTTCAAAAGCCAACTGCAAATGGGATTTCTGGAGGTGTTGGGAAGAGATCTGTGCGGAGACCAGGCTTGTACAAACTCCTCTTTGTAATCAGGCCCGGTAAGCATGATGGGGTAACACAAAGCTGCTCTGAGCCATGCCAATCCCCCGATCTGCCACAAGCTCAATCCTTGTGTACCCCAGGTATCCCAGAATCCTCTCTTCTTTCTGGACGGGCCTGCATGCGCATTAATCCAGGCTGTGGTCCTGTTCTCCTCCAGAACAGATAAGCACGGTTCTCCTTCTGTACAAGGCAGAGTGCTTATCGCTCAAAACCCCGACTGTCCTCATAGATTTGCAGGAGGGCTCATCTTGCACTTCCTCATACCTGCCAAAAAACAGATTAGACACATACTTTAAACACATATTCAGGTATTTTAAAATCACTGTAACATAAGTTAAAATAGTCCAAGTTTGCATGCAGACTAAATGTTGTTTGTCTGTGGGAAACCTAACCTTTCGTCTCAATGATTATGTTTCAGATTGACCTTTTATATTCCTGTTACTCCAAACAACACACTTATTTCTTGATTTGGACAATATAACGAACTATGTAATCCCTGGGCAACACAATGGGAGAAGGTGGAGGTCTTCACTGACTATTTTTGCAATTAAAGCCAGACACCGTCCCACATTTATTGCAAAGCTATACATTTACATCGAAAATATTTGCTTCCTAATGGTCATTGTTTTTGCAAGACCCTATTCACTCCCAGTCATAACCTTTAATCCCCTACGCGTTCTTTGAAGGCTATTATGGGTCTAAAATAGAATTTCCTTATCCAAAGAAAATATTATGCTTCCTTTAACAACACAATAGCTCCGTGACCTATATGTCTCCGGCCATACAACCTGCCGGCAGACTCTGTGTGGTGTAAAACATGCAGAGGTAAATTAGGAACAAGGGGCACAGCTATTTAATAGTGCAGTTCTCGACAAAGAGAAGATTATGGAATGGAGAGCCTGGTAACTCAATTACTACTCCTGAGATGTCGGCTATTAGTAACACACCCCCTTTCTTTCTCCTCCAACTAAACACAGCCTTTAGTCCTATATTATATTAGGAGTAGATTAGAGACAGGCGAAAGGCACCAGCTGTGACCTCTGCTAACTTCACTCGAAGGAGAGGAGCAAGCAGTTTGAAAAAATAGACCCGTATAAAATGGCAGCAAGATGGAGGGATATGCACTGCCTGCTGAATGAACTTTTAATGCAGCACTTAGACTAGCTATTTCAAATTTTAAATAGCCCCTTTCACCTCATTCTCTAAAGTTCTTCTATCTCTGAATATTTCTGAGTGATTTGAATCTTTCATTTTTAGCATTTCAGAAAGGGAAGTAGCGGATCTGCAAATTTGTGGCGCCTTTTTTGCCTTCAGAAACGAGACAAAAAGATGAAAGGTGCCATGCCAAGTTTTAGATGGATGGCTGTTTTGTTTCTTTTTCCACAAATATCAAATTACAGGAGTGTGCACCCCTTCTCCATTGTCTGCTGCAAGCCAAGCAAGTGCAGCCAAGCAGAAGTTAAAGCCAAGAAGCTAAAGCAGGCCCTATACTTTGCACTGTATGATTCAAAATACCAGTCTATTGCTATTGGAGATAAAGGATTCTAGTTATTGGCACTTCTCTGTCATTTCCAATGCACGCTTTGCCTGGCTGGATGTTTCCCAGCAGCCCGACTTGCTTCTGCTTCATTTACTTTTTTACTAGCCAAGTTAAATCGAGCATCCCACTAAATGGTGTGTACAGCTAGTTACCTTTCTCTGACAAAGCTGGACAGTGAGAGCTGTAGTGAGCTGAACGTGCATAAACGAACACTAACTTGCCATGACGAGAGCCTAAACGTTGTGCCCTCTGGCCATACACTGAACAAGCTTTGGAATAGAACACAAATTGGTGTAATTTCGTGCCTGTCAAAACATGAGTAGAAAAAAATGTCTTGTTTTAATCATGCAAAATGTAGACTAACAACACAAGATGTGCATTTAAAGGGAAAGAGCTGGTGAAGTAGTAATGATTGGCTTTTGCATTATTCATACAGCCTGAAATTAATTTTTGAACCACCGCAGAACCCCACTGGGAAATCAATGTTGTTTGTATCTCCTGTTGACTATTCACCTTATTTCATAATGTAGCATTAAAATGATTATTCATTAGACACAATTTAGTACTTTAGCTGTGACATTTAGATGACATTTTCCAAGATTTGTCTTAAAATGTTTCGCATGGGAACATTAGAGCAAATACAACCCGGAAAAACATGATTTTATCCCTTGCCAAGCTAGTACCACTGCTAAATGTTATGTCATTTTGCTGGATTTGCTGTGCTGCTAATTAACATACAGTATTAGTGAGTTGTTTGTCAAAGGGCCAGACAGTGGCCTGCTGTGATGCCAAGACACAAAAGCACATTCATCTGGATCCACAGGGAAACGGGACCACTCCAAAGCTCTGGGGAAAATGGGCCAAAATCCTCCCCATAGCTTCCCAGATTTGGAATGTGCCCACCTAGTGCTGTCTTTTTGATGGACTGAACAGATGATAGTTTTAACAGGCCCATTAGGGGAAAAGGAGCGTGCAGAGGCCTGGGACAGACTGGGGTCCTTCTTTGTATACGCGGCTCTGAAAGGAGAGATCTCGGGCAGCTGCGATGGTTTTTGCCCACATGGGGGTGGTAGGCGCTGCAAGATGAAATGCTGCGTGTCTGCGTGTGACAAGCAGCACCAAAACACTAGATTCTCGTGTCTAGCATCCAAAAGCATGGATCTAATCTGAGGGCGGATTTGTTAAGAAGCCCCTTGGCACGATTTCCCTGAGTCATGTTGCTTTGACTGGCACTACTAATGCTGTGCTCTCACACCTTTACAACAACTGAGAAAAAGGCTCTTACTATGTTTCACTCTCGTTTTACTCTATCAAATGTTGCTTTACACATTGGTGTGAAAAGCATTTTTGTTTTTAGGATAATCTTGTTATCTTGTAAAAAAAAAAAAAAAAAAAGCATACTGCATTGCTAAAACAAACTTTATTGTATCCACACTAGGTAATGTGGTATCCAGTGAAAACCTCAGATTGACGATGTGCCCTGAGGCAGCTTTCAGTGAGGACAATTGGATGTGTTTTCATGTCTGCCTTGTCCAACAATAAAGGCCATCACTGCTTTGACTCACTACTTGAATTTGGCTTTTCACTGAACGCGTCTGTGGCCAATATGCTTTAATGTGCAAAGCCTGCCGACCTTCTAGTGACTGTGAGACATAAGGTTATGTTAAATGGGATTAAAACGGCTCGAGCCCTGCCCTTGCCAATAAGATAAACAACCAAAGTAGCCTTTAGTTTATTGCTTTATAGCGTTGATTTAATGGGATTAATGCCCAGACTTTTCTCCTCCAAGCTAACGAGATCGATCAGCCCCGTGCTGACATTAAAGTGAGAATTGGCTGCCTTATGCACACACGATCTCATCTTTCGCTTCTATTTCAGAGTGGCTCCATATACGCCCGCTTTACAAATGTGCATTAATCCGCCAGGGTATACGCTGATGAAGGAATTGGCGCCTGTGGAAAATCGTACTTTTACACATTTGGAGGCGCTCATGACTGTGGTCCGTGGAGCAGGCTGCGTCTACGCCACGCTAATTTAAGGCGCTGTGATGTAAAGGCGCGGAGTTTTCGGTAATGTCTAAAAAAGCGGAGGGAACTTGAGCGAGCGCGGTGTTGCCGCAGAGCCTGCCCGTGCAGCTGCCCCTTCATGTCCAGCTCCGCGGGATGTGCGCTGCGATGTTCAGATGCACTCGCTGGGGAGTCCATTCGCACAGACTGGGGGCCCCTCTGCCCGCTAATCCTATCAAGTTTACGCATTCGCTGGGTTTATATCGCCAACTGGGAACGATTGTGCGGTTGTAGACGGGCGTTTTGAATGATATCCCAGCGAGCCGTTTGGATAAGGATTTAGGAAAATAGTTTGTTTGTTACCAAGGATTGTTATCTCCCTTCTTAGGATGTACATATCGAGTTCCGCAGCAAGTTACGGAGAATATGCTCAAATCGATATAAAATGAAAGTCTGCCTCTGCATGGAAACCTTTGGGGAGCCGCTCTGTGCGCATAAGAAAACGCGAATATTGGCTCACGGGATAAAGTCGGGGGTTTATAAGGTGGTCCTCGCAGCCTGACAGCCACCCAATATTATCTGTCTGAACCAGGAATTAAAAGGGAAAAAGAGGGCAACTAATTAGCCTACATACAACACGCACACATACACACCCCAGTCAATTCTGATAAATTCCTTTGCTCGATAGACGGTCCAAAAGAGACAAAATGCGCGTTAATCCAATGTGGCAGTTCTAACACACGCACTTACCTCTATAATAATCAACCAAAAAGCATTAAAAAGTAACAGGTATCCTTTTTAAAGTGGAAAAATATAATCCAGTCCACGCAAAGAAAACTTGAATTCACATCCAGTGGGGGGCTATGTCAAAGCACTAAGGCTGTAAGGAGTTTTGTTTGTTTTTTCCCCCTCTGCAGCAGTACTATGTTTACTGGGGTCCCCCTCAAACACATACGCTGTAGATGGACATAGGTGCGCTGCCAGATAGAGCTCAATACAAATGTGGGCTTGTGCTCGCGTCTAGCTTTGCTTCAACTGGGGGGCTGGTGACGTCTTCTGGGGGCGGGGTTTATTTGCTCAGCCTCTCTCTCCTCCTCCTGCCTCGCTGCGATTGGGGGGGATGCTCGGAGACCAACAGAGCTGCAGTGTGCGTAAGAGCCACTAGGGGTAGTATGTCTACAGCATAGTGAAATCGTTGTGCAGTTCACAGCAGCAGGTCATCTCTGGTTGAAGGGTGCTTCTTTTTACTTAGGACGGGGGAAGGGAAAGTTTACATATGGCATACTAGGAAGAGAATATGTTCCCTCTAATCCACTCTTTTTGAGAATGTCTTGCTTTTCGAACAAAAATGCATAATGTAGTCAATGGAATAACACAGTATTGTATTGTTCAAATGAGGCTTTTTTTGCAGAAAGACATTGAATAAACATTTGATCTGCTGTAGAGGATGTAATCTATAAAAAATGAAACTTATACTTACTTGGACTGTTGGCCCAGATTTCTATCTTTCTTTGTCAAAACATAAGCATATAACTCACCTTGTAGAACTTTACACATTAATCATTTGCACAGTATTCATATTGTGTACTCTACACCACTGTGAAACATCATTATTTGCTTTGCACAGATCTCAGTTGTTACAAGTCTTGCATGCCATTATTTTTGCATGACTCCACATTGGTTCAAGTCAATCTTTCCGTCAGTCATGTCTTTACGTGACTCTTGTAAGCAGAGCTATATACTATGCAATTATAACCTGAAAAGAGTATTGTATCCCATTAGAGTATAGTTTAGTCCACCGTATTATGTTATAGGTTCACTGGCATCCCATAAAAATGAATGGTTAGTGTTGACTTCTATGCTCTATCTTCTAATTGCTGATCACGATGTGCAGCCCACTCCACTGTGTCCATTACAGGCATTAAGCACTTTATGTGTTGGATGGACACGTGAATCACTCTGACACCCCACATTGACTCCTGCCCTCTGCCCATCTCCGCCTGATCCTGTTTTGTCCCATTCGATAATGAAGCTGTGCCATAGTTTCTCTCCCTTTGCGCCCTGGGCAGCATTGGGTCACAAGCCCATGTACGTAGTTGCCCTGGCCAGTGCTCTCCTGCCCCCTCCATCATCATGACGGCCCTGGTGGCTACCTGACGCACCACACGGCACAATTAAGTTAACTGACGTCTGTCTGTGTGCTTCCTGCCTATGCAATTTAGAGACTCTCTTTAGGTGTTACTCATTAAACCCAATACATATTTAGTTTAATTATCTAAAGCCTATTAGCGCATCATGTCTCGACTGCCTGTAGGATTGTCTCATGTTTATTTAAGCGTAAGTTGAGGAGATTTATTCTGGGTTTGATGAAACAGCAACTGCGGTATAATTATTATGCCAAATCTATCCAAATTAGGTATGTCAGCTTAATTAGAAAAGCTTTAATCTTGTGCCATTACAAAAGGTAAATCACTTTCTTTAAATAACACCCGACAACACAAAAATATGCTGTAAAATGTTAACAGGGTTGGTTGTTATTGTTGAGGCAAATTGCTCCTTTCTATTGACAAAGTAGACTGTAGCTTTTTAAAATCCCCATTGACTAAAGCTCTTTCTTTGTGCAGTCCTTTTTGCGGGTGCTTAAGCCAATTGTTCTGGCCTCATTAGGACAGTGGGCAGTGCACCATTGTGGCACTACAAGGGCCTGACCACTGCTGACTCCTCGGCTGTTTCACTATGTCAGAATGCGCAGTGTGTGCCAGCTCTAGCCTCAATGCATTATCACCGGGTTAAACCTCCTATTACCATCTTCAGTGGAGGGTGCGCTGAACAGACACTCCAGCCTGAAGCATCTGCCAAAACTACAGAGACCTCCAGTGGAGTTTTCATATTTGTTTGCTTTCCAGTTGGAGTGGCACTTACCTTTGTTCAGATCACAATGGGATTTTTAGAACAGTCTAAAGTGTATGCTGCTCATTTAGGGGAATTTCAGAGACTTTCCTCTGTTTCACTGTGTGTGCTGATGTGATAGGGACATGATCTTATCTCCGAAGCCCAGGTGTTTTGCGCCATGGGCCACAGGGTGACAAAGGGTCATTCTGCTATCCTGAGTCAGCTCTTCCTTCAGGGTGCCACAGCCCACAGCTCGGGCCTGACCTCGGCGTGGCTTCCTTTTTCTAAATGGACCCCAGACACATCTGTCAGTGCTACTGATTGAGGCGCTCTCAGACGTACAAAGAGCCCCTCTGGAGGATCTCGGTGTTGGGTTACTGTTATCTCAAGACCAGCCAAAATCTGTTGCGCTCCGTGTCTTTTGTTCAAAGGCACTGGCGCTCTCCGCTTCCACGCACTTCGCTCTTTTTGGTCAATTTCACTGTGTTTACCCAACACATAGGTTGTTTTCCCGCTGATTGTTTTCTGTTTGCATGGCTAAATAAAAGTGGACACTTATCCAAGTGCAGCTGAAGTGCTGTTTGGCAGTGGTCGGGGGCTGCACTTGCTCTTGTGCATCTGTTTGTGAGGTTATGGATAAAACCCAGGATTTTGTCTCGCCAGCGTTTGACCAGATTGATTTTTTTGCTCTTATTGCAGTCAATAGACGGACGTGACTGGTGGCTGACTGCAGTGGCCTACTTTTCTGACTGATCTAAAAAAAACATGCCGTCTGTGTTAAGTTAGTGCTTTGTTCCTTAGGTGTTACACATATTATTTTATCTCTCAATTTCCCTGTAACATGTCACTTACTCACTTGGCGCGTGTTCGTTGACGTTTTCAGTGTGTGTGAAATACAATAGGCCCCAAAACTGCTCAGGGGCTCACAGGGGAAAAATGTAGACTGATTTCCATTCATGTCTCCCTTTCCTTTCCCCGACTGGAATTCATTAATGGTAGACTTTCCATGTTCTTTAACCAATGCCAAATTAAGGGGAACGTGTAAAAGGCGGCTGCCAAAAGCCGGGCTTTGTTTTTCATTTACCTTTGCCTTTATTTGCATATTCACCCTCTACAGGCAATCAGCGGCAATCTAGCTGTAGGCTTTTCATCTCCGCCGTGCCAGCCCTGACAGGCAGCTTTTCACTATCACAACAGTTTAACTAGGATTTGTGGATGAGAGGCTGCCGTCGGATCTGCCGGAGTATTCACCGGTTTTTGAATTTTTTTTTTCCCCGAGGATGTAATGCGTGTGACAGGGATGGAATGAGTGTTTCACAGAATAAGTAAAAATGGCAAAATAAATATACAGACGGATGTTAAATTTCATTACCGGGGTGCGTGTTGATGGAAATGTCTCGTTGGATATCGCTGTCAAGAATAAGCTTTCACCATGGGAAGTTTAATATGAATGCTGACACTATAGCAACGAGATCAAGGAGGCTGTGTGCTAAGGCGGTCATCTTTTCTGATGCAGATCCCAGATGTTTTCGACTCATCTCAAAGAAAAGGGCCCCAAAACAACAGAAACTAAAGGCTTTACTTCCTGCTGCTGTCGTAAGGGGCCTTGGTCAGTCACTAGTCACTCACACCATGTGTTTTTTTTAGAAGAATGACGAGCCATGCAAACTGCTCGATCAGCTGTTTCCCCACTAGGTCTTTGTCTCTTCGGGATGTTTTTGTGGTTACTGTTGTGCTTGCCATACAGACAAGGGGGAAGAAAAGGTAGAGGGGGGTGTGAGCTGACTTGTCAACCTCCTGGACCTCCCATAGGTTAATGACCCCACAACACAATGCTCCGTGATGAGATTAGATAGAGCACTCTCCCCCACGCTGGACTAATCAGCACAATAAAGCAGATAAAAGTGGGAATTAGCATACAGTGTTTTCACAATCCAACAAACAGTGCTAATGTAGCTTACGCAAGCCCCTCCATGTTGCCTTCTTTGTTACTGCTTTACTATCCCGCCACTAAATCAGCAATTAGCTAACTTGGCATCTTTTCCCCTTGCCGATTAATGGTAACATTTATCTCTACAATGGCGAGCCCACAGACGCGCACATTATTGTTCACCTCCGCAGCACATTCCATCCTCCTGTGTAGCAAAATCTAGCACCGACATTTAGGTTTGAGGTTTGGCTCGTGTAAGGGGTCAGGCAAGGTACAGAGGAAGTCGGGCCCTAATGTTATCTCCTACAACAAACCCAGTCCAAGCTGCCCCAGATAAGATGAGATAAATGACGCAAAACGGCGAGCTTTCTAATGGGTCGGATGATTGGAACGAATACAGGAAGCAGACGCGCGAGGCTAAAGTGTTTTGGTTAGAGCGCTATAATAAGGGAGGTCTCATCACGCAGAGCTGCCATCGCCGTGATCAAAGTCTTCACTTGTCTGCGCCAAACTCCAACTCCCGATGTCGTTTCTTCTATCATCTATGCGACTTTGTTTACTCTCTTGAGCCGTATCTAAAACTCTTTCTTCTCATGACTTCTCGATGTGCGGCATTTATGACGCAAAAAAACATCCGGATATTTTTGTATGTTGTGCAGTAAGGTTATGTCCTCGGCATTTTGAGTATGAAGACGTTGACATGCTTAAACACGCAGCTTAACCGTGAGTCTAATTGCTGCTTGTGAATCTGATTGTAGAGCTTTGTGCCTATTCGGGCTGCATGATCTTGCGCAAAGTGGTTATTGTGATGAGATTTTTGATTTATTCAGATTATTTCACGGTTCACATTTGGAGCATGTCCCGGAGCATTAGAGAGAAGACTTAAAAAATGAACTATGTTTCAGTACATGTTTCAGGGTTCGAACAGTTGCACCCATTGCGATTACAATTTTTTATTTGTTTGCCACTTTGATTACAGCCAAAGTGCCTATACTGTTTTACCCTACATGAAAGAATGGCACAAGAAGTTGTTATCACAGCGATTAAGTGTCTCCGGTTCAAGTTCCTGTGAAAACTCTGGGAGCGGCAGCCGTCTAATTGGCTTTAAACTCCGTGTGAAGGTGTTTTTAGGTAACACCTCTCCCCGTCCCAACAACAGCGAGGTGTCAGCGGCTCCGTCTGACACCGGCGCTTCAGCACTTCTCCTGAGCCCCTTGGATATCACATGTCACATTTCTCCGCAGCCTGGAGACAAGTTCAAAGGAGTCTGCGCACCGTAATGACGGGGAATAAAGGTTTGAATTGAGATGAGGGAAGTTGAAGAGCTGCCTCAAAGGAGTGTTCATACGGCACCGTCCCGCCCACTCATTAACGCTCCGCTGTAAGCTGGCTGTGCTGCAGACACGAGTTGTGTATTTTGTCAAACTGGAGAAGATGCAAATATTAATTTACTTACTTTGCGCCTCAGAAGTTTCAATATTTTCTCTGCACTGGCTTAAAGCATTTGGGAGCTCCATCGGTTGAGCCCACTTGTTCAAAGGTTTCCAGTTCCCACCGTTGTTGTGTTCTTGGGAAAGACACTTAACCTTGCAGAACAGAAAAAGTTTCTGTTCACACCAGTGAATGAAGGCGAGTGTGGATAGGTGAATGGTGTCTTGATATAAGGACTAACTTTAAGTAACACCCAAAATACCATTTAGTCCTTATCTCCAGACGTGAACTTAACTGAAACTCAACCAGGTCTAAAACAGTACAAGAATAAGCCTAACACTGGGTATGATGATTCACTCAGCTCAATTGTCTCACAAATAAAACCAGACGTGATGGCAGACGCTTAAAAGTAGTTCAATAAACACTTATTTAAACAACATCAAAGCTTTTAATTAATTCATCTTTATTGTAGCTTAAATGCTTAAGTCTACAGGGACAAAGCTGTGACATTTCACGGGTCTGAAGGATCACTCCACCTCTACACTCCACTCTTCAAAGAGTGGCAGTAAAGAGCAGACGAAATCCATCAGTGCGTCACTACGAGCTGCTAGATGTGTTAGGTAAACAGAAGCCGTGTCATTATTACCAACATCAATCACAAAGCAATAAGAGAGTTGTGAATTTTGACTGAGCGGCGAGTGAAACACCAGTGGCAGGTTGTGGGTAAGGGTGACAGCCGCTCTCGTCGTCTCAGAGTCGGTGTGAAAATAGGTGCGACTTGGTGATGAAACCAGGCCATTTCTACTGCCGCTGTATATTGTGAACGGTTTGCTGTTGATTCAACAGACTAACATTCATAAAGAGCCTATAGTTTGAGATTGAGGTGGAGGACGGGCCATCATTTAAATGGTAGAATTTGCCTTTTAGCTGTCGCATGGTTTGACCTGGTTCATGGTTGATGTCTCTGAAATTCAATGTCTTCTCGGTCGGCACAAATGAGCTAAAACGATTTCTTTTTTGTGTCAATCTAGAATTAGTAACTGGGCGACAATAGCTCAGATGGTAGGGCTGGTGTCTTATGATCAGAAGGTCGTGTTATCAGATGCTGGCGCTGAAGCAGACTGTTGTCGTTTCCTTGGCTAAGGCACTTCATCTGCATTGCCTGTGTGAATGCAGTGTGGGAGTGAGTGGTCAGAGTTGGCAGCCTTGCCTCCGTCAGTCTACCCTAGGGCAGCTGTGGCTGCAATAGTAGCTTACCACCACCAAGAATAGATTTAATTAATAATGACTGCAGTGTCAAGATTAGGGAAACTTGTCAACTGAAGCTTGCAAAGCACAATACACGTGTAAACCAAAATGTTTAAGTCGTTCCTTCATTTAATCCCAAAGCCATTATTGTTGTCAGTGGACTAATAAAAACAACAATGCTCTTTTTCTTATTATAGTCAGGGTGCCTAATTTTTACTTGAAAGTAAGGTTTCTTACATGGACTGAGGAGCGGATATTCTGTTCTATTGGTTATGTCATAAAAGAAATCATTCATTATAGTTATATAAGCCCCAGCCCTCTGTTTGAAATTTTGTTCAAATTCTACAAGATTGTGAAGGAAACCTATTGCGGCTGTCTGCTTCCAGCTCCTGCATACTGTAGCAATAAGCTCTCAGAATGGACTCGTCTCGTTAAAGGTCACGTTTAATGCGCAAAATGTCAGCATTTCCTGTTTGGAAATATCTATTAGTGTGACTGTGTTGGTCTTCCATTTAAGTTTCGGCTCGGTGCATTTGCACACAGGCTTTTGTCACTGCTCTTTTGTTTATTTGGGGAATTTCAATGATGGGTGGAGGCTTTTACAGTTTGATAATGCGCGGAGTATAAAAGATCACAACATTTCAAAGATTATCCAATTATTAATGTGAATTGGAGTAAATTGTGGGTAAAATTAAGTCTATTGTTTTATTGATGCATAAACGAGCATAAATACACAAAAACACAATATCTAATTATGCTTAGATTAACTTTTGGGCTTTTCAGAATTGCGATAATGTTAGCTTTTTATTTGACCATTTCACATAATTTTAGTGCAAGCATCCTTCTCTCAAAACATACTTGTACCGTTTCATTTATTTTCCCAGTACCAATAATAAAAATTTTGTGTCAACAAGTGTTATTTTATTTTATGAAGAAATGCCATACAGCAAACTGTTTATACTGATTGCCTAGAGTTTGTAAAAGTCGTGCCAGTTTTGCTCCCAAAATGGAGCAGAAACCACCCCCGGCTCTCTCAGAATCAGGAGACCCCAGCAGAGCCCCCATTTAACCCCCAAGGATTAGCCCTCATGCCTACTTTAGCATTAGTAAAAGGGAAAATGTCTCCGCGCATTGACTCAATAGGGATTCAAGCCCGCTCTACCGGCTTCCCACACAAAACCGGACAAAGAGGAGAAACGCCAAGCTCCAGTGCTGACCTGAATAGAGCCCATGTTTGCCCAGCCTGCTTTAGCATTTGCCCTTGTGCTGCCTTCACACTACATTACCCGGGCAAAGTACAGGGATGCAATTTCAACAGAGAATACACAGTGATTGCACCAGTTTGCCCTGTACAAAAGCATGGCTACACTGGATTGTTATTGGTGCTAATTATGATATTTTTTTCTTTGTCGGGATTCTACACTTATTGGCATCCAAATTGTCATCTGTTTCCAAAATATCACTGTTTTTATATTGGGAAAATGGCACTGTGAGGAGGAAGTGCAGTCGGTTACAGATCTTACTGATTTGTAGGAAATATAGGATTGTTATACAGTAGTTTGTCCGATACTGTACTATGAGCAGTAACAGCTGTATTTCTAACATGGTGGTTCATAAGTTACGATTCCTATCTTTTCCCAGTACACAGACCCAGCTGTTTCTTGAACGGGCCCTGCCGTGTTGTGAGGAGCCGGTCGGGGGGTGCACAGCCGGGGGGCGTGGCCTCTTTCACAGTGGTTAGAGCGGCAGTCTGTTTACTTTCGTCCCGGGTGACATTCCTCAGTGTTTGTCTAAGGCTTTCATCACGGCTCCGTTCAAACAAGCGCCAGCAACTGATAAAACACATGCTCTCACTAAGTCACTGTCTGCGGCTCACACACACATCCACTGACCAGGACACATGGAACGATCGGACTGAGCCGCTTAGCAACAGGTGAAGGGCTAAAATGGACTCTTGGCCGTAGCAGCTGGATTGATCGCTTCCAGGATGGCTCAAGTGTATCACCAGATAATTATAAAGCGTTGAAATGCATGTTGCGCTATGCATTATAACGTGAATTGAGAATGGAGTTTATTTTGTGGGTCCAGCGGTCTCGGTGACACAGTGTTTGCCTATCAACAGCCTCACGGTCCATGTGTTTATTTGAATGTCTCCCGACCAAATAAATCAAAAATTATAATTGTATTCTGGGTCAGGACATGCCGTACTGCGGAAAAGTCCCAGGCAGGATTTTAAGGAAGCTGAGCAAAAAACATGTGACTTGAGACAAAGAACACAAAATTGAAGCAGAAAATCAAAGTCTCACATTTATTTATCTTTTCGAGTTGGAGATCTTTAGGCTGTGTGTATTCATTTGACCCAGGCGCTGCATTAATGCTGAAATATCCAATCACTCATGATAAACAAGGTTGAGTATGAAGCCTATCATCATTTTCATGTCCATGTTATCAGAATAGATCATGGTTTTTCCATAGATAAAAGTCAACAGTGTAATTTCCATTATAACTCGAACACACAAACACCGTGGATCTTCTTGTGCCTGCTGGTTGCTCAGAATAGCTTGTTGTTTTGACAGGATTGTCACATTTTGTCATTCTTTATGTCCGGTTAATTCTCTTTCATTATTCCGATTTAATGATGCTGCTTTTGTCATTTATTCAATATTATGAATATATAACCTCATACTGTACTGGTTTATATGCTTAAGGTTGACAACTCTCTCGCACAAGATGCTGCCTTTCCATTTTCAGTGGAATACAATGATAGGAACTTCCTTTAAAGGGGGGTATTATGTAAAATCGACTTTTTCAAGCTTTATATCATGTTATTATATCATTCCCTCATTAAACACATGCCTGGAGTGCTGCCTTGGCTCATTCACATATTTTTGAGTAATCAGTAAAAACTTAGACGGCAGCCATTTTAGGTGTAGCTATGCCTCAGTCCTCCTAGGAACGCCCCCACCTCCTGGAGACGCCTCTGGACCTTTCGTCACCAGCCAAGCCACAACCACTGCTCCTCAGCTCAGCAGAGGCCCCTCCCCACACAGTAGTGTTGTTTAGATGCCACAGCAGTGTGCTGAAGGGGGCGTGTCGGAAAGCTTCTTAAAGAGACAGAGGCCTATTTCAAGACGTTCAGTATTACTGCATATACAGACCAACAGAAGGTTACGTCATCATTGTAGTATGCTATAGACTGGTGCTATGTGATTGAAAAAAGCATAATACCCCCTCTTTAAAAGGAGCACTTCAGTGTCAATCGCACGTTGTCATTAAAGCACAGTAGCTCTTAAGGTGTTATCCTATTTCTAAAATGTGTATCCGTTGTCTCGACATATTTTTCGCCTGTGTCACTCCTTGAGGTGCTGCAGGTGGAGCGGTATTGTTGGTTTAGACCTTCAGTGATGTCGCAGGCAGTAGCGAAAGTGCGAGTGTCTTCAAGAAGCTTGCATCCGAAACAAACAGCCAGGTGCAACCCACACCTGCGTCTATGGCTGCCACCTCCCTTAATTAGAGTTCATTGTGCTGCTAATAAATATTCTCGCCCGTGTTTCACTCATAGGCGTTGGAGCGTGGGTGTGGGCTAGCCGGGCTCAACAGGGAATTATCTGCCTCTCCCCAGAGATCGGCACTTGGTCCTCTGTTCCTGTGTTTAGCATCTTCTTTTGCATACAGATTTATAGGACGATCTGATATGGAAAAATGGAAAACGCAGTGATAACTTTTCTGGTTATTGTGATAGCAAAAGAAAAATATTAGCTTTGATGTTGCTTGTTTTGATATTGAGGTTTGCTTTGAACCCTTTGCCCAAACCCTTACCAGACAATCCCAACTATTCTTGGCTCGGTATTGGCTTCATGTATCCAAAAACTCCAAAGTTTGGCAGTATGTTGTTAAATTTTGAGATGAACACAAAAATTCTCTTGACATCTGTGGAAAGCCTCGACAAATAAGTAAATGCTTAACTAAACCTTTGCAAATGTTAAGACTTTCCATGAGCTTTACAAGTTGAGGACTAAACAACATTTCTCAAGCACATAAGGTTAACAGATAAAGTTGTAAAGTTGGATACTTCTTTTGTCTTCACTTTCTGACACTTTGACACATTCTTTTTACTTGTTCAACTATTTTGTTCAGTCCAACTTCCCTGGCTAAATAATTAAAGGCTGGGGTGAGTTCAGTTCTCTTATATGGGACTCTTCCTGGTGTTTGCCACTTCAGCGGGACGCCTTTTATTATCGCAGTGGAACGCTTGTTCTTCGGTGCCACTAGATCTGTCAGTCACATCTCAGCTGGACGTGAGGATCAGCGTCGGAGGTGAGCGAGGGGGACTCTTCATGTTTTACTGTAGCCCCACAACACACTAACGTTCTGGGTTATAATTGGGGCTAAGGCTGGCGGACCCCTGCCAAGCTCTTCACAAAGTTATGACTGAAATATTCAGAGATATTAATGTGACTTTTTGTTTTGTTCTCATCGGCTGATTTCTCACAAACCCAACTGTTATTCCTGCCTTACTACTGTTTGGGTGATGTTTTGCCTTTACTGGATTAAAAAATGGTTAAGTGTGGTCACCCTGCAAGTCACTAAACGTTTCACCTGCCCTTCGCCCATAGTCGCCAAATATTATGGCCTTTCATTTGAGAAAAATAAAAATGTCCGAAAAAATATTAAAGTCGAATGGCATTGAGGCAGATACTGACAAAAAAAAATTATCCAGGTTTTAAAGAGGGGGTATTATGCTTTTTTCAATCACATAGCACCAGTCTATAGCATACTACAATGATGACGTAACCTTCTGTTGGACTGTATATGCAGTGAATTAAAATAACTGCCTTGAATAAAATTGCTCTCTCAAAATGGCTGTACTGAACGTCTTGAAATAGGCCTCTGTCTCTTTAAGAAGCTTTCCAACACGCCTCCTTCAGCACACTGCTGTGGTATCTAAACAACAACACTGTGGTTGGTGGCTTGGCTGGTGACAAAAGGTCCAGAGGCGTCTCCAGGAGGTGGGGGCGTTCCTAGGAGGACTGAGGCATAGCTACACCTAAAATGGCTGCCGTCTTAAGTTTTTACTGATTACTCAAAAATATGTGAATGAGCCAAGGCAACACTCCAGGCATGTGTTTAATGAGGGAATGACATAATAACATGATATAAAGCTTGAAAAAGTCGATTTTACATAATACCGCCCCTTTAACCTCGTTTTATTGTTCGATGAGATTTTAGTTTTTTTATTCTTTTCTACAGCACACACATATTTCATTCAATTGAGTCTTCTAAACTTCAATAACTGTCAAACGTTATCATCGACTCCTATTACTGCAATTTACTTATTTCAGCACAGTTCTATTAAAGTTAGAAGTCAAGCGGATATTACGACAGCGAGTGTATAACAATAATATGACGATATACTGTGTCTTTTTTGTGTTGAATGCATCACTTTCTGAAATGGTACAAAACACAAATATCGGTTAACAAATCTCTCATATAGCCTACCTTATTTTTGTCTCTCGTGAAGTTCAACACTGTTGTTATATACATGAAGTGCATAAGGTGCAACCACCAAATCGATGCTTTTTTGCGGTGACTCAGATACAGTAACACAAGGCTGCGTGACCAAGAATTTCTTTCATTCCGACGGCTTTTGCCGAAGTCTGGTCTGACACCGCGCACCTTTCGACTGCTGCTTCCTCGGCCCACGTCGCACGACCCGCTGACCCAAGCCCTACATGTTTGACAACTCTCCGCCTTTGTTCGTCGCTGTCCGGTTTCCATGGCAACTGTTCTGCGGACCCACAGACAGCAATAACATGTGGCTTGACAGTCCGTCGGTCAAGTTTTCAATGTTGTTTTGGACAAATTTTTTATCGACCGTATAGCTGAGCATGAAGTCGCTGTATAATAATCTAAAATGTACTAGAGTCAGTGGTGGAAAGTAACAAAGTATAGAGTACAAGTAAAAAGTACAAATTATATGTGCTTAAGTACATTTTATGATGAACACTTTTTACTTTTACTTCACTACATTTTAGAGCCTGTATCTGTACTTTCTACTCCACTACATTTTAAAATTGTATTAAAAGTATTTTATTTTCAAAATGACCTCTCTACGATGAACTGGTTTAGACTTGGTTTAGTGGTTTACTCCTTAGATTAGGTTTTAGTCCAGGTTTAGACCTGGTTTAGTTCCTGTTTTTGTTGTGGTTTACTCGTTTAGACCTGGTTTGATTTAAATTATTTAAAAATCCTGCCCATTAAACTCTTAAATACAGGTGAATAGTAAATGGTAAATGGTCTCAACTTGTATAGCGCTTTTCCACCTACGTTAGCACTCAAAGCGCTTTACAGCAAGGATCCACTCACCCATTCACTCTCTCATTCATACACCAGTGTACGCAGACACTGGAGGCAAGTAGGGTGAAGTTTCTTGCCCAAGGACACAACGGCAGTGTGCACCTTCAGGAGGCGGGATTCGAACCCCCGACCTTCCGATCATGAGACGACCCGCTCTACCATCTGCGCCACCGTCGCCCCTCGTCATATAATTCGAATATCATGAAAAAGTGCATTTATGTCTGTAATTATATGATTATGATAGACTCATTACATGCAAAGTGACAACTGTATGTCAACCTTTTATTTGTTATAATTTTGATGATTATGGCTTACAGTCCATTATCAAAATATTCAAATTTTATGACATTTTTAATTTGGGGTTTTTACAAGCTGTGCCATAATCATCCAATATTAACAAATAAAGGCTATACATATCTCACTTTGCAAGTAATGAGTCTATCATATATTAGTTTCACAGTTTAAGCTGATAAACAGAAGTAAATGCACTTTTTCATGATATTCTAATTATATGACGAGCACCTGTACTTTTACTTTTACTTATAAAATACATTTTACAACCTTGCAAACCTTTATACTTAAAAATTCTATCAGATATTTTTACTTTTGCTCAAGTACATTATTGGTCCTGTATCTGCACTTAAGTAAGAATATTTAGTACTTCTTCCACCACTGACTAGAATAGTATAACTGTGGGTGAACGATATGAGGATGATAAATCAGGTTTTGACCCTGTGATCAACTATCAATTTAGGGAGCGCAAGTATTATTTGTTTTTTTTTCATTCCCATTTATGCACACATACAGACACATGTGTTGTTCTATTTTCCAACCCACGCCTCTGTCATGCATGAGCGAGTGACAGGCAGATTTAAGCCATCACGGTGAAGTGTGATCCATCAGAAGTAGCAGCCACATTGTATCTTCATGTTAAGAGATGAACTTGCAAAGTGCGCACGAGTCGGGGTCTAAATTGCAATCTAGCATCTAAAAATTACAAAAACAGATGGTCCACACCTTTTGTATCTGCCTCGTCGAGTGGCTTGAAAAACGTGTGTTGCAACCAGGGTCAAATGGAGGTCTGGGCAAATTTCAAGCACAAGGAGGATGCCTAACATGGATTTATCAGAAAGGTGAATAAAACAAGATTGGCCAAAATATGAATAAATCAAACAACCTTTCTCAAAACATTTAATACGTTGAGGAAACCATCATTATTATAAGTGGCTAATAAGAGAGGTCGAAGTCTGGCTTTAAACAACAACAAAAACAAAAAAGGAGAAAAAGAATTGACTTTTGGGATGAAGCTACAATTTAACGGTCTCACACTTTGACATATACCGTAGTGTGCTTGGGGAAAAACACAAAAACGGTAGCAGACTACATGATTCTCCTATTGTGCCTTTCCTTTACCAAGCTGTTTACTTGCCTCTCACTGTGCCAGGGCTTCCTTGGACATTTGAGCAGGGCCTTATGGTTTACAAAATGGATTCGGGACCCCTCTGGTTTTTTGCACACTAGTTGCCAGTGGGCTATTCCAGACATATTGCAACACAGTCTGGGTGCAACCAGAAAGATTCCCACCAAATTGCATTCATCAACATAGACTCCTCGGGGTATTTTTCCATTGCACCGTTTTGCATAATTACGATCGAGGAAAAATAGTTTAAAATGTGAAGTGATTTTTTTTTTTTTTTTTTTTTTTTTATAAAATACTACATTATCTGTATTTATTAATTTGTTATTTTGGGATGTGGGTAACTGCCACCTGTAATCCAAGTGAACTGTAATATCTCATTTGTAGTTTCACTTATTCCACCAGAAAATTGTGCAAGCCTGTTTGTCTCTTTAGCTTTTGGGAGTTTGTACACCGCTAAACTATCTGTTTATCCACGGGGTTGGTGCAGGTGTGTCTTTGGCTTTGCGGCGGCCACGGGCGAGATTGACTGTAATTACTAATTTAGCTAAAGTGCTGTGAAAACAAACAGCGCAGGGAAAAGCTGGAATGATCCGCCGATGGTCCCTCACTGCAGCTGCTCCGGCTCTAATCTCCTCAGGTAATTTCCTTCGAAAACCCATTGAATCCATGCGAGCGATTGGATTTCAATGCATGTGAGATGAGATGGTGAAAGTAAAGACAACAAACCTGACTCCTGCAGCGCTCGGATGGATTGGGCAGATGCTGGGTCAGTCGGTGAGGTGATAAGTTCTTTGGTTTAAAAGGTTTATCTCATCGGGGCATACATTAGGACTGCAGGGATAATCCCAAATTGAACACTCGCAATAAAAACAAAATCACACATGCTTTAGGCCTTTACAAACATGTTACATAATGTATTGTATTAGATTAGCAGTTTATATGTGAGGCATCTCTTAAATGTTGATAATCCCAGACGTGTTTGAAATGCGCACTGTGATTTGCATCTTTATTTTGAAAAGATAAAATCACAAATCTTATCTCTACATATGCAATACTTTCAGATCAATCGCAATTGACAATTTTACCTAAATATAATATAAGGTTGTGTATATTGAGCCTTAATCTCCCTTGATTATATAAGGGTTGTTAAGCCACATTTTGTCGTAACTGTTCAAAATTTAATAAAATCTTAACTTTTTCTGTGCAATAAAACACATTTTGTAATAAACTCAACTCATTTTGTGTTCAAATCGGTTCTTAATGTCTTTGAAATGATAAAATAAATACAAATGCTTTCATTGTGAACAGTCGTCTGTTACAGCACATTTTATCGCATTATACAAGTTATTGCAAAAAGAGAAAAGTATTACAAAATGTGGTTTTCATACACGAAGAAGTGGAAATGTTATTACATTTTGAACTTTTATTACAAAATGTGGCTCTACGGCGTCCATGTTTTGGATTGCAGTTGGTATCTTTGAACTTTTTGGAAACCTGTACGGGAAATAATCTGAAAGCAAAGCAAGCAAATAGTGTTCAGAGGTCGTTATTGCTAAATACTGTAGAAATTAGACTGAACTAGCATACCTAAAGTGCATATTCTTTTGAGTCATTAAAGCCACAATCACTCAATTATGGCCTATACATATACCTGTTTGGTGCCACAGTAAAAGCCCCGGTGAATAAGTACATACCCTGTACATGTTTGGCTTGTTTTGGGAAATTGCTGTTGAGATCAATTTAAACCAAACAAGGCCACCCAGGCAAGGCCCCACTCTCAACGTTGGCTTATCTTATCTCTACACATGCAACACTTTCCAGATCAATCGCAATTGGCGATTTTACCTAAATCGTTCAGCCTGTGCCCACACCATAACTGTGTGTATCTTTTCAACGCTCCTCATGTGCAGTGGCTCTGACGCAGAGAGTTGCTTCAGCGGTATCCAAGGACCTGTGACCTTTCAGGTAGAGTGTCTTCATTCAAATTGATGCCTCTCATCGGTCTCCTTCAGAAGAGCTGCTTATTCTCAAAGGAATATGCAGCTCCTCTTCTTTTTATTCAACATTAGTGGACACACTGAAGCTAGTTCCTTGTATCTAGCTTGTGAAATTCCCTAGTTTTCCATTTAGATCACACTGTTAAAATATTTCCACCTTTTTATAGTTATTTACTTTGGAACTCCGACAGATTATTTAATTTAATGATTTAAAGATTGAATTTCCATCCATCCATCCATTTTCTTCCACTTGTCCGTTGCCGGGTCGTGGGGGCAGCTGTTGGAGCTGCCCAAATCACATTGCACCAGCCCCGATGGCTCCTCCTGCAGGTGGTGGGTCCACAGAAGGACAGCCTCATGGTTCTAACCGGGCCTGTTGGTCTCTCATAAAGGGCTTCTGAACCGCTCTTTGTCTGACCCGTCACCTAGGACCTGTTTGCCATGGGAAGACCCTACCAGGGGCACGAAGCCCCCGACAACAGAGCTCCCAGGATCATTCGGGCGCTCAGACCCCTCCACCACGTTAAGGTGGCGGTTCCAGGAGGGGTAAAGATTGAATTTCTCTAAGTAAATATCAACACATAATCACCATTTATTTGTTTTTGTTTTACTATGCCTATTATTTGTATTCTTGCCACACTATACACATTCTGTAATGAATTTTAGATCCTTCTATGGCGCCTATAGTGCAAATGTTACACCAATACTTCTCTCAAACCGCCTCTCTCCAGCGTTGCTTATTTGTGTGTGCAGGTACTGAGCTGCAGCCCTATATCACTGGAGTGGTACAGCTTTACTGCTTGTGCATGCACTATACAGCATGCTCCCCACTGCCTCGGGATTATATGTGAAAGCGGACCGTGTTTTATCGGAACCACTGCATCCTCCATTTTATTAGGATGCAGCGCCCGGAAGACGTTTACACCTCTTATGGAACAGTGGTCAGCAAAGATAACCGAAAAATGCTTTTATTCAAGGCCACTGCAGGCTAAGGTTGTGCTTTGAATTGTGCTGCAGTGAAGAGAGTACAATAGCAATAATAAACAGGAGATGACTCCGTGTTTGGACGAACTCTTAATGTCTTGTGATGTGAAGGTAACAATGTTGTGTTAGTTTGTCCATCAGCCCATTATGTTTTCGAAGCGGCGATATTCTTGATCTTGACCACGAGTGGCAGAAGGCAAGCAAAATATGAAGTTTAGGTTACTAAACAAAAGTGGTTCAAAGATTCTTTCCTGTAATGAGTTCAATACCTCATGATAGATTTTAAATGCACCTGTTGATTAAGATTGACATATTTTTGATTGCTGGTCTGGGCATTTTTATTACAGAATCAATGCCTTGGTTTAGTTATTATTTGGGTTCTTCTAGATTCTAACACAGTAATCTTGTCCATTTCTGTATGCCTTCCTTTGCTCATAGGCTTCTTAAATGCCCCATCCTAAGACTTTTACCCACACCGTACCTAATGCTCTTTGTGAACTGTATTTGCCACGGCTCCGGCAGGATCTGCGGCAAATGCGGAGCTGCTTAAGATGCTTTGGCCTGATTTAGCTCTGTTGTGTATAGTAAAGTGAAGCCCCTCTAATTGGAGTCTGGGGGAGAATCACTGGGAGTGCTCTCTAAGCACTGCCCTCAATTGTCTGCAGGTCACAGGGCATCTCCAGGATTTGCATGACGGTTCAGAGCCAGAAAAAGCGCTTTAAGCCAACCATTTCATTTGGAGCGGTGGTCACAGTGGTTGGAATGCAATGGGTTTTCATTCAATGCACGGAATCACCCTAGGCACCTTCATTTAGGTGTTATGTGACTCTCCACAACCTCACTGTATGCATCTCCCTTCGCGCAGCTTTAAACCTACCCATGACCTCACATAAAGTGTTTTGGGGCCGCACCGACATTCGCAATTGATGGCCATGAGTAAAGTTGCATGTCTGTCAAGTGCAGCGGTGTTCATAATGGGTTGTGGTCATAACTGGGAGCTCCGAGAGTGGCTAAGCCGATTGTCTTGCTGAACAAAGGTATGCCATTGGAACAAAGCAGAGGGGTCCGTGCTAACTCCTCACTTCGCCCTCAGTCCGCAAAACTTCTAATCCTTTCCCAGTCTCGCTCTCTCAAAACCATTAGGCCAGCTTGCCTCATGTGGATACTCGGGCTTGCATACCGCCATTAACTAAGGCACCGTCCAGCCATGTCCTCCGCCCCCTGTGAAGAAGTCCCAGTTGCTCTTTTAAGTGAAATGGTCACTATTTCCTACTGGTATAACCTTTGGGCTATTGGACTGTAAACCCTTAATACCGGCTTCTTAAGGAGTCTCTAATCCTCTTGAGCAAAGACCCAGAAAATGTGATGATGAGACACTTGGAGCATGTGTCTCACACTGTTGACTGCAATTACAGCCTTTGTTGCTGGGTAGAAACATCCTAGTTAGTTAGGACTTCGATGTTCTTTTGAATGGCATTTTCTGTCTGTTCTTTGTCAATCTTTAAAAGACCTATAAAATCTTTGAATTTTGCATCAGTGGTGATATAAGGTTGTGTATATTTTGAACCTTAATCTCAATTGATTATTTAAGGTTAAGGTTAGGGTTGTTAAGGCACATCATTTTGTAATAAACTATCTCAACCCATTTTGTGTTAAAATCTGTTCATAATGTCTTTGAAATGATAAAATAAGTACAAATGCTTTCATTGTGCAATTGAAAGTCATCTGTTACTGCACATTTTATCGCATTATACAAGTTATTGCAAAATGTGAAAAGTATTACAAAAAGCGGCGTATTATAACAAATTGTGGTTTTAATACACAAAGAAGTGGAAATGTTATTACATTTTGAACTTTTATTACAAAATGCGGCTCTACAGGGTCCGTGTTTTGGATTGTAGTTTGTATCTTTGAACTTTTTGTAAACCTGTACGGGAAACATGTTTAATCTGAAAGCAAATAGTGTTCAGAGGTCGTTATTGCTAAATAAGGTAGAAATTGGACTGAACTAACACACCTAAAGGGCATGTTCTTTTGAGTCATTAAAGCTACAGTCACACAATTATGGCCTATACATATACCTGCCGCAGTAAAAGCCCCTGTGAATAAGTACATACCCTGTACGTGTTTGGTTTAAATTGTTCTCAACAGCAATTTCCCAAAACAAGCCAAACGAGGCCGCCCAGGCGAGGCCCACTCTCAAAGTTAGCTCATTATTTTTTAGCCAATTTGTTCAACAAGCTTGCATCATAGTTCACATTATAATAATATATAGCTGGTATACCAACGCATGCTGTAATTGTGGTCTATTAGGGGTGAACCAAATTTCCTGTTGAACTCATTTTTCGATCTCGCCAGAAGCTGTGTTTATGTAATCTAATCATTGGGAAACAAGGACATGTGCAGTGGGAGGGGCTATGCATGTTCAACAAGCGGATAATGAAATGTCCATTGAGTAACACATTTGATAGATTCATTATGCATTAGTGTGGCCAACAATCTGTAGTTTGATGCTAAAATCATTCTCTATTTTCAAGCGGTACAGAAAGTTTAAAACATTTGTATCGGTTGTCATGGGAAATTTAGTGAAAGAAACAGAATCTCCCATAGCCATATATTATTCATAGGCATTCACACTACATACCTCAGTGGGCAGTGTGCATAAAATACAGCTACAACCACCGCCATTATTCCAAAGTTTTGACAGCTATGTTACATTCCCTTGCACCCTATGCCTTACTTCTGGATATAATGGAGTTTTTTGGGATTTTTTATTTTTATTTTTTCAGATTTTTTTGCAGCAATTTACATAATGGAGGAGGCAGTTCTTCTCGCAGACAAACTACCATCGCTCCATCTTGTTCCATCACACATCTCCTTATTCAAAATGCACAGCTCCACTTGAATGTCTGAAACTATATTTTGTTCACCAGCCATCTAGACGAGACAAGAAAACGTCTCCCAATCCCGGCTGACGCTGTCGCGCTTTCTTTATGATTTCACAAGACGATTAATCTCCGCAGATATAATTGAGCTCGTTCTGCCAAGCAGGAGTTGAGGGATGACAAGGGCTGCTGGAGATAATGTTCCACCGACCAAGCTAAACATGGCAGCTGATGGCTTGTGTAACCATTCATTAGCAACATCTAAGCATTGGAGCATTTTTCAAGAGGGGGGAGACAACATGGAGATTTGGGGGGATTGAATAGACAAATGGTCGATGCGGCGGCAGAGTGGTTAATGCGCCGGCTTTTCTGGGTGGAGTTTGTATCCTTCCTTTTGTGATTCTGTGTTTGGTCAGAGCATAAAAAATGTGAGGAGAAATGTCAGCACTGAAAGTATTTTCCACTGTTAAGGGTGTGCCTTGCCTATATGACCCATAGTTGCCGCCTGCCTTATGTTGTATCCTTGTATAGAAGTTATAATTATTTTTTACCCTTCCTTCAACCGGTACAATGTAGGGGTGTGACCGGTTATCCGGTTAACCGGTTAACCGGTTAGTAAATCATAACCGGTTAGGAAAAATCAGTAACCGATAACCGAAAAAAAGTCAAAATGAACACGTATTATTTAGAAATTAAGGCGAGACACGGCGGGTGAAAATATTGATTTTTCACGCAGTGGTCGAAGTGGAGATTTGTATCTATTTTCCTCCCTTTACATCTTAGTTTTCATGTCAGAGTATAAAAATAACAAAACTCACCCCGCATGATGCTTATTTTATGATGATTTGTCCGCTTGCGAGCCAGACGGAACCCGGAAGTAAGAAAACCGGGGTCGAAAGACGCTCTGCAGCACAAATATTGACAGCACAAATATTGACAGCTTTTACATCCACGTGTGCTGCAAAGGGTTCCGTGATGACGCTATCACGCCCAAATATGATATATTTCCTTCTGGGAGACGCCTGGGACGGACGAGCATGGCGCGCAGAGGAGGAGCTGCACATTAACAGGTTGTTAGTGATTTTCTTAACTTTCTTTCCATTTCTCTATTTGTATGAACGAGGGTCGAAGGATATTCTTGTCAGCCCTTCAGCGCCGTAGTTTCTGAATGATACCAAGCGCGCAAAAGCACATGTTTCAGCACGTGCGCTTTGTTTTGGTTCCTAAAAACGTAGCAGCTGCACGTATAAGCGTAAATAAAGAGAACAGATTTAGATGGACTCATTGCAACGTGTAGCGCGGATCCTAAAACAGACGTTTGGGATGAAGTGCAAGTGGTGCGTGTATCTGCAGCGGCTCCGCGCCTGCAGGTTTATAGTGTAAAGAGGCAACCCGCGGTTGCCGACCCCTGGTATAGCGCAACTGCGGTCCACTTCTTAACAAACGGTTAACCGGTTAACCGGTTACAATTTTTCGGTTAACCGGTTACCATTTTGTGTAACCGTTCACACCCCTAGTACAATGGCAACCTTTCTGGAGCTGTGGTCCACGGCAAAGCGACACCTGGGTTGTCAGCTAGGATCTTGGCGAGCTAGGGTACCTTAAAGGAATACTTCGGGATTTTTGACATAGGGCCTCATTTCCTAGTTATCCAGAGTGTTGTTGATGTCTGGAGATATTTTTTTCTTAAATTCATGCAGTTCTTATATTTGAAGAGTCTAGTTGCGCTAGGCTAGAGCAAGGCTAAAGCATTTCTATGGTAAAGTCTAGCCTGCATTAAAAAACAGTCTGGCGCACTCCACAGTGCACCTGAGGTAAATCACTTATAACGCCAGACTAACCATATAAATGTCTGTGTTAATAGAATACTTTTTGAAATATAACTGACCTTGTATCACATGAATTACCGCATTTTGAGGGACTATTTTCTCGCAGATCACTCCGCCGCTGCGTTAGCTTACAGCCACGAAGCTGATGCTGCTCAAATATAAGTTATTTTAAATGCAAAATGGTTAAAATTATTCTATCGACACAGACATTTATATGGTTAGTCTGGCGTTATAAGTGATTTACCTCAGGTGCACTGTGGAGTGCACCAGACTGTTTTTTAATGCAGGCTAGACTTTACCATAGCAATGCTTTAGCCTTGCTCTAGCCTAGCGCAACTAGACTCTTCAAATATAAGAACTGCATGAATTTAAGAAAAAAATATCTCCAGACATCAACAACACTCTGGATAACTAGGAAATGAGGCCCAATGTCAAAAATCCCGAAGTATCCCTTTAACTTTCTGTACTGCTATGAGTTGAGTCAAACCGGAGAGACTGTGTGAAACCCACCCAGGCATAAACATTGGTACAATACACTCACAAGGAGGCCCCACCCTGCTGGGGAATCGAAATCTTGCTTCTTGCTGTGTGGCAAATTTACTCTTCAAGCACCGCACTGCCTTAGTCCAGGCTATGGAAAGTCGAAGTCGAAGAACGTAAAGCACAAGAGTTTTATGAATGTGGAATAGTGACAGTGGGTTGTGCTATACTTGCTTAAACCATGTGTGTGCAGTTTGTTGTGACAATCCTCCAAAAAATGGTTATGTTAATATTCACATTCATGATGTTATAGAAATGCACTGGCCTGAACTACACCTCACCTTTGCTTTAGCGCGAGTCGTTATCGTTCATAGATTTTTGGAGTAACCGCACAGCTTTGTTCCCATTGGTAATGTTTACATGCCGTATTGAACCAGGGAACAGCTTCTTACCACCGTATGTGTGTCGTATTCCCATTAAGGCAATGAATCACCTCCAAACAGCCAGTAATTGCAGATTTTGTACATGATAAACTTGATTACCAATACTTCCCTGTCTGATTTAAGCCCGCTGAAAGATGCTGAGTTGTGCATCCTGGCCAGCTGCTTTCCGCCATTGTTTTTTTTGCAGCCAGTGAGTGTTTATCCCTCTACTTAAAGCCAGTACGCTGGGCAGGCTTCAGCAAATCTGTTCAGGGCCGGTAAGTCGTATACAAAATGACAATATAATGGGAATGGTAATGTGGTGTCAAGACTCTGGTGTACCCGTGATCGAAATAATAAGATGCGTTGTAGTGGTTCATTTACGTATTCTTTTAAAGGGCAACTGTATCGTCACTTAAGAAACTGCATCTGGCGCAGTTTTAAGTGTAGTGTATGCATTCCCAATCTGTGTACGGGTACTGCTGATGGTACGCGTGGTTCTTCTGCGGTTATTGAGGAGTCGAAATATTAAGAAAGCAATTTCATTTTTATTTTGAGTGAATTTTATCAGTTTTGCTTCCCAATTAGATAAAACCATCCCAATTTTCACACATGCCACTGCTTTGAAAATGAAGAACGCTGATCATTAGGAATTACCAGGTACCTCGAATTTGCTGCACATCTTTCGGCTGGATGGTGATTTTCAATCGAGCATGTTTTACAATTATTTAAGCATATGTTTTGAGATCTAACAACAGTTTTTAAACAGTATTTTCAATTTCAATTTAATTTAGGTCTAAGATGATATACGTTTTCTGGCTGGTTTCTTAAAAAGTCAATATAAATAAATAAATAAATGAACGGATCGCAAAGATGCGGCTCCTATTAAAGGGCCATGAATCCCATCGCTAATATTTAGTACCTTGAGGAATCAAATGGCAGTATCCACTCTCACTGTCGCAACTGCAAAACAATACCTTCACTTGTTGAGTAATGAAAATAGTGTGTTAGCTGAAGGTGACTCAAATAAAGTGTCTAATAGAGCTCATTTTAGCAAATTATAATTTTATCAATGATAATCATTTGCAGTCCTTTTTGTGGGCTCACTTCCTGTTTAAGGCCACTGAACTGAGATCATCTGGCCACATGTCTGTCGTAGTCATAAACTAATAATTGTCATTTTTATGTTTTACGAGAACTCCTCTGATCACACCATTTCCTGGCAACAATGGCTGGTTCCTGTTACATGAATCAGGCAGTGGGGGCTGTTCGTTTCGAATTAGGAAATGATTTCAAATGGACACATGTAGATAAAGATATTCATGCTTCATTGAATCAAATCGTTTTGATCCTGGAGTCACGACAAAAACTAAACTTGTGTATTGATATTATTTAGCTTTTTCCCACACCACATGCCCTTGGTTCATTTAGACATGGTTTACACTTTATGTCTGGTGTACTGGGTGTAATGTTTTACAATTTAGGGCTATTTTAGACATTTTGTAACTCTTCAGTTCAGATTTGATCTGGATCCTGGCCTGGTGGCACTATTGTGTGGAAAGTTTGAGAACCACCTCAGTAGTGAGTGAGTCTTAAAGTCTCTGTACCTGATATTCTTCCTGATAGTGGAATGAAATAGTTTTTGTACTTTTTCGGTAAATTGTTAATGTACACATTAGTGAAAAAGACATAACATCTAATTTAAACCTCTTTTTTCTCTAAAGAAATACGTTTTTTGAGAGCATTACAGTGACTCTGAAAAGTTGAGTTTTGACTCAACCAACAATTTCAAATTTACTAACAAAGCAAACTAAGTGAATACAAATCAGGTAGTAGGACTTAAATCTCTAAATGGTTGAATGTCATTATTTCATTTAGTATCTGGTTATTTTTTTAACACGAATAATCGCTAGTCTGTGCTGCAGATGGACAGGGTCGTACGGTCCATTGATGGGCTCAGAAGCATGAAGACTTGGTGGATGTAAAACAGATGCTGCTCTTTAAACGAGGCCTCTGACATTAACAGTGGTTATGCCCTCCTCCGAGACCTCCCTTTACAGCTGTTCTGAGGCCGTTTCTGCTTTTAATTGGGATGAGCGCAATCATGGATTACATTAGTCAGGCAGGAGACACAGCGGGCCAGTGAACTCCCGGGACTGACTTCCTCCCGTTATAGCCGTCCGTTGGGTGGCTAGTCTTAACCGAACCGCCTGTTAAACCGCCCCCCATAGGTACCATAGTCCTAATTGACCAAGAATCAACACAAGTCTATTAGCATGCGAGTAAGTTCGTGTTTCGTGTCCCCTGCATTTTTCCCGCTTAACAAAATAGATAAATATGTATCGCTTTTCTCAGAGATGCCCGGTCGCCAGTCTAGACGGCAGAGCCTGTAACCAATACCTGCAGTCTGGCCAGCAGTGACATGCCATATATCTGCTGAGACAATCTCTGTTTTTATGTATGAGTTAAATATACCCATGAGACACGGGCCGAGATTGCATATCTGCAACTGGAGCGCGCTGCCCTAGAAAAGATTGACACGCGGCTGTTAACTCTGTTCAGATTTGATTAGACTAAATTGAATGAATGGCCTCTGTCTTTGAGGGAGCTGCAGGAGAAAAAGGAGAAGTATTCATGGTGTGTTATTGTTCACTGAACTGGGCATAGTATAAGAGAGCTCTGAAAAGGTCTAAAACGTTTGGTAGACAGAGGTCAGGTTTAGTCCTCCGAGACTTCTGAAGTGGTTGTGCTTGAAGCTGACTGAAATGTTTGCATTTGGGGCCAGCCTCAAAGAGACAATACTTGGATAGTAGTTATGTTGTTAGCGGGTTCTGTTTTGAGTTCAGTGTATGGTAAATCCTTTTGCTATTGCTTGCAATATCAGTAACATATGGCAAGAAATGTAATGTAGGTGTGTGTGTTGAATTGAGTTGCAGCAGCAGCTATAAATTATAAGTTATGGTTAAAATTACTGCCATTTTAACTTTAAAACTTTTTAACTTTAAAATTCCCATTTTTTGGTATCACTGGTAAAGTAGAATATTGTCATGCCAACTGTTGTCAGCTTGTGTTTTGCATGATAATAAAAAGCTCTGTCAAAGTGTCAAACGTGAATTAATAATGAGAGAGGTAGTGCCAGATCTTGTCAAAAAGACCAGATTTATTGAGACAATAGCATACAGTAGTTCCAGGCATTCAGGCATTCTGATAGAACACAGGCATCGTTGTTGTTGTATACCTTTTATGGCCTTTGGACACTAGACAAAACAATGTATTTGTAACATTCTCAGCCGTCTGGCTGATCCCAATGCCATAGTTATCCTTCCTCATATGTGAATATCCATGAGAAGGCACCGTACGTCTGGGTCACATTAACCTTACCATACTACAATATAACACGAGTGAAAAACATTATGGATCCACATCTCCACAAAAGCAACATTTAATATTGGGTAACCAACTACGAGCTGTACATGAAATATGGACCATGTAACAGTGCATTTGGTCATATCCATTTCATCTAACCCTTGTTTCTGTAGAGGTTAATCCAACACTCCTGCATGGGTCTTGAGTTTCCACTCTAACTCATTTCTGCTTGACTTAAATGTTCCTCTTGTGTCTGAAGGATTGACACGGCTAACCACATCGGATCATTTCTACTGTCTTTTCTCTGCACGCACCACTTGATCACTCCGCTCATATTGTGTTACCGTGTGCCGCTCTGCAGGACCGCGCTCTGTTTTCGCGGCTAACCCAGCATCCTGCATCAGATCTCATTAAAGATGGCAGTGAAGATTAAACCACATCCTCTTAGGCACACTACGGCGCTGGGCAGCATCCGTCCACTTCCACAGCTTTGTATTAGCCACAATCAGACCGAGCAGACGGTTCCTACAGCGGATGAGTAACTCTTGCTTGCCACATCAGTGAATGCAGCATTTGATCAGACCTCTAGACTTTCTCATTCTATCTCCCTTGTATTATTGACTTTTAGTGTAACAAAACTCCTGGTTGGATAGAGATTGTGTAGTAACCCATTTGGTGTGCCTTGTGAAGCGCTTTGGGTGACTTGTGTCCGTTCCTCTGCATGTTTTTGATGAATATTGCATTAGCAAGTATTTAAAATCTACGTGGAGTTTGGCATTTTCCTTGATTATCCTTTGTGGTGGAAATGTATTTCTGATGTTCACTCCCAGGCCACCATAGTATTGATAAATATGCATATGCAGTATGCTTTTAGGTTAGCTATGTTTTAATATTTTATGCTGTGCGCCTTCTGTGCGGCGCGTTTTGAAGATTTTCGCGCGTAGGACGCTTTTGACGCGCCTCGACGGCCGATGCTAGAGTTGCGAAATTGTGAACTTTTTGGAGAAATTCGCGAGCGTCGACCAATCAGGAGCTTTATCCAATAGTGACGTACGTTGTAGCTGATTCACAGTAGGTCTGGGGCAGATCCTATGCCGGCCCGCAGATGTAAACAAGTCATGGAGGATTATCCTGTTGTGAACCGGGGCTACAGCAGCTCTGGGACTTTTACAAAGACGCGCATCAGAAAACAAGTATTATGCACTAATAACGTCAATAATAACGTTAACTACACAGAACAGCCTTTATGATGGTCACACACTGAGCTGGGTGTGACACATGTGTGGTTTATTGCACACTTTTTTTTCTCATCGGCAATGAGCTGTTGGCGATCGCAACAAGCTAACCAGGCTAACCTAGCCTATAGCCACTTGCCACAAATGTCCCTTCAACCGTATGGGCTGGATATGAGCTTAAATACTGGGGAGATACTGCGTAGACCATGGGGTATAGTTAAAGATCCATAGGACATGGCAGGAGCAAAGGGCGAGACTAGTTAGCCTCCAAACAATTGTAGTTTTCAGGCAAGAGCTTCCAAGATGGCTACGAACGCACTCTGAACTGACGCGCGGACAGGGCGTCTTGACGCTCGGTGACGTTTGTGACAAGCGTCTGACTTCAGTAAGCACAAGTGTCCAACTACGGGCTTTAGTCTGAACACGGCATAATGGCCTTACACTTTTTAAATAACAATTAAGACTTGACATATTGCATAGATTTTTAGTTTTCTCGTTAATCCAGTGCACATGTTAGCTTATTGGCTAGCATAGCGGTTTCTTTGTGTCCATTTAAACAAAGAGGGGGTAGTTAAGCCAATTAAAAGCTTTGTGGGCCGGGAAGTGTTGTCAATCTGTATGAATGCTCGCGCCGCCCGTCACTGGTGGCTCCTCAGTAATAATTAGCAGCTTCGTTAATGATCACAAAGTCTTTGAAGTGCTCCTTAATCCCGACACTGTCACATTCTGTCAGCGTGCGCTCGGAGAAGCTCAAAGACTAATCTAATGCCCAATCTGGGAGTGATGGCTACCATGCTTAAGATGGTTTAGTTTCTCCCGGGGCCAGTTAGCAGTTTGTCAGATAATCTGTGTGGCACCATTTGAACTGAGCATATAGCACAATGTGTCTTTTTGTTTGATCACCTAGTTCTCAACTGATTTGGTGTCGGGACCCACCATCACGCTAGGATGACGCGCTGCGACCGTGGATTCGTCTCATGAATGCGAAATATTGTCTGTTCAGCATTAGATAAGCCTAAAAAGCTGAAATCATGAAGAAAACAAGCTGATAAGTCATTTTAACAGACTCAGACACGCCCCACTTTTTGGTCTTGACCCACCAGTTGAGAAGCACCGTTTTAGACAATTAAATGAATAATGAATATTTTGCGTAGATGCATTTTATAGATTGCATACCAGTTTCAGATGATCTCTAAGTTGATTAGTTGATTTTTTTTTTTTTTTTGCCATAATAAAGAGATAAATACAAACAATTAAAGGAATAGGAATGGAGGAAATACATGAACAGAAAAGCTGTCTGAAAAGCACAGGATATTATTGTTACGCTGTAAACTCATTTTTGACCAAGTGTCTGTGTCTTCTCGATTTGCACCAGTTTAGCCAGAGCCACTGTACCTGTGCCAATTCCATTTAGGTCATTCATCCATCTCCTGCTCCTAACTGAATTGCATTTTAATCATGGATGCTTTTAGCCATCTGAGGCCTCAGTTTTCTCTCCTCTCCGGACAGGCGTCTTGCTCCATGACTGGCTGTATCATGCTGAGGTTACCTTGAATACAGATGGATCTCAGAGTCACTAATAGAGGTCACCGAGCCTGCCCCGCTTCAGAAGAATCTGAAAAGAAATGATTCTCAATTAGTGTTTTTCAATCGCATACTTGCCATTTGTCTCAACTGGTGACATCACAAAAGGCCAAGCCCGCCCTGTTTCCTGTCAGGACGCGTGGCCTGTCCCAGCTCATACCGCCTTGATTTGTGGGTGACAGGAAAGACTAGCTAAGGTTAATTCTAGAAAAAGGATGTATCACAGAGCAGTGGCGCCCAATGCATTTCAAATTATGTGTCCTTGAGATGCAAGGTTAGCGCCGAGTCCTTTTCTCCTGGACAGAAACACAGTGTAAGTATAGTTCTGCTGAATAGGCCTGACAATGGTTTGACTTTGACTGTGGAGGAGGATGGAGCTGGAGCGTCGCCTGCCTTCAGTAATCTTTAGCCATCTTTGCAGGTTTTTCTTTTGACCTTGAAGTAAAATATTTTAAACCCAAAAACGTGCAAATGGAACTAAATGCAGATTGCAAAGATAGATCCACAGGTGTGTATTGTGTCTTTTAAAACGCTCAAAAACATTTCAGCAAATGTCAAACAGAAATGTGATGTTTTTTTTTCTACATTTTTTCTTTGTTGTTCTATAACTCTTAGCTCTTTCCCTCGTTCTCACAGTTCTCAGAGTTTCTCCAAAGCCCTCATCTTTCTCCAGTGTGTAAAAGGCACATAAATTGGCTGTGCCGAAAAATGACGGGCCCCTCACATTGAAAGTAGTGCGCTGCCGAGATTTAGAGTTAGATTGGTGTTTTGTAAGTGCCACAGTGACGCCGCTCTCCGTTCGTCACCCCACCTCCCTTTGTGCGGCTAGTAACACAGGAACACTAAAGGTGACAGTCCACTCCAAAAGGATCTCACTCCGTTTGGAAGTGATGTTGTTCGAAGCTTGTTTCTCGCACCGGCCAAACGCCCTATATTTTATGCCTTATATTTGGGCTGTGATCAAATTACGCTAAATACAGTATGTAATCTCTGTTAATAAAGATTAGCATATTCCTGTTTGGCCTTAATTTCCATTTTTTTTTGCAGATCAAAATACTTAGTTTTGGTGTGATTTGTTAGTTAACATAGAAGCTATATGTCACAGCCTGAATCTAAACAGTAAGCGCTGTCTGCTCCAATATGTAGTGCCTTGTTCTCTAAAACAGTGCTCAATAAATGGGTTGGAGCTCAAAATTGTGTTGCGGGACCCTTTTTATGCTGGGAGAGGCCAAATGCTAACAACATCTTTGGTCATTTTGCATGACTGAGGGCACACAGTTCTTCCATACTGTGATATGTTCTTACCTTAGCTTAGACGAGTTGATACATACCTGTCTGGTGTTTGTGCGTGCCCGTGGAAGAGCGTGGTAGCTTCTGACTTCACCCCCGTTTGGAGCTATAGGAATACATTGGGAGAAGCCAAATGCTAACAACATGTTTGGTCGTTTTGCGTGACTGAGGGCACGCACAAAGACCAGACAGGTACGTGTCAACTCGTCTAAGCTCAGGTAAGAACATATCCCCAGTATGTAAAATCGTTGGCCTGTTCCTTTCAAGTTTCTCGGTTACAGCTTGAATATGGCTTTAACTGAATAATCCTGAAACTGTTTCTAGTATCGTGGATTTCTTGCGGAGTATACTCATTATCAGATAAACGATGCGTTTGTACACACTCTTTAGCTCTTTATCCCTTAATAACTCTTGTTTGAATGAGTCTCTTTATTGACAAAGTGCTGCCATCTCTCTGAGCTGCCATCTTGTTCCCTACTCCTCAGGATGGGACCGCACTGAGGGGGTTTTCAGGTGCCAGCAGGAAGTTGTCCAAATGCCATTTCATCCCCTGCTCTTGTAGTTCAAAATATCAGTGCGCCGAGTGCTAGGTAAATCTTGGCTTTAGTGCATAACCTTGCAATCGGCAAGAGTTCGTGTGTATTGGGGTTAAGCAATGAAATAAAGAGCTTGGAGGCGGGCCAATTAACAGTCGCAATCAAGCATTTCAGCAAAGTTCAGCAGGAGGACGGCAATATCATTCAGAGAGGCGCAACCATTGTCAATCTACTCTGCCGCTTTAGTATCCCAAGGTGCCCGTTCAACTTCTGCAGCCTCCAACATGTCTGTCAATTATTGAGTTTGATGCGGCTTATTATGATGTGCCCAAATCTCCAGTGTGTTGCTCAGAAAACAATCACTGATACGCAGGCAGATAAGACGCCATCGACTCTAATACAAATGCATATTAAAACATTTGCGGCAGGCCAGGCTGATTATGCAGATGTGTAAATGGATGTGTAATGGGCCTATTAAACTGCCAGTATCCCGCGATGAGTGCTTCTGTTGAATCGGGCGATGATGTTTAAATATCTATTGAGGGCTCTGGATCCAGGCAGGATATGAAGCAGTACTTGTTATTCAATAGGGGACAAACTGGATATTGAATGGTTTGGTCAGAAGCTTGGAAAATAATGATAAGTATTGTCGAAGGCTTTAAAGTGATTGGCGATACGTATTGGTGGTGCAAAATAATCTTTGGTTGGTTAATTCCATGTGTCTCCCTCTTCAGACTGTCACGGTGTCATTTGGCAAGACGCTTCAACTTTCTTACATTACTTTTTAATCGGCTTACTTTCCAAAGTATGGTATCTATCAGGGAGAAAGTAGCTTCATTAAAATTCAGCCGTCAAATCACTCGGGTGTAAATTTCAATAATAATCGGATGAAGAAATCTTAAATTTTGCTGGTTTTTACTTACCGAGTTTATGAGCTGGCAAAATTAAGGATAACAAGCCAACACAAGATTTAAAACTGTTGATTAAAAACCAGGATAATGATAATGCGATGATAAAAGTGTTATGACTGGGCATGCTTCAGTATTAATCCACACATAATTGGGATAATCTTCTGTCAGAGGATCATGGAGATGCAAGCTTTTATGCAGTTGAGCGAACTGGGCTGCTGTTCTGTCTGTTCACAAGGTTAAATGTCAAATTTTAGCCTACCCACAAGAATATAATCTTGGCACCATTCTGAAATTTATCTGGATTGTGCAGATTTTCATAGATTTCACAAAGTCCCTCACTCTTGACGTGCTATTAAAGAAACCTGGGATACAATTGCTTTTATTGTAGGTGTGCGTGAGTATATAGAAGTACTTTATTGAAGTTACAGGGACGGCAATGTCAGAGAATAACCCTTATCGGAAAACTGCTTTTTAATGTTGACATCCATTCACAGCATATAATGACGTGAAGCATTGTTGCGCTTAAACTGGAATGTATTTTTTATTAATGATTTGGGTAAAAACTTGTTCCCTCCAGTGTCTTGCATTAACCATCATACCAATGTGTGTTGAAGCTTTTCCGGATAAGATGTACAGTACTGGGAGCACTAAAGTGGGGCTATCCCTCTTCACTGTTTTGTGCCAATCTGATTTAAGGCTGGCTGCAGGTGGACGGTCTCCAGGACTGACTTCACACATCGTCTCCACTCTTTACTGCTCTGTGATCAAATCTGCGCGGGTGGGAACAACTGCTCTTAAGTGCTGCTTAAGTGCATTGTAGTGAGGAAGTAAGAGAAGTTAAAATACATTTAGCGCTACAAAGACAATGCTCTCTTCCTTAATGCAATGTTATCCACTTAAGCCGCACGCACTCGTCTCGGCTGTGTGCTGTGAGACATGCAGGCTTGAATCAGGAAGTTATATATTTTGGCAAAAGAAATCTGTGCTATGCTAAAATGGATTTGATTTAGAAAGCGCAGTTCAGTGGCTTAGGACGTCCAATTTATTGCTGTCTCGGCTCGGTGTCTACAAATTCTAGTTATGGCAGTCTGTTGGGGATTGAGTTAAGGGAAAGAAGGAGCCCTGGCTGTTTGAATCTGCTGGTAACAAGCGGCACAAAATAAAGAAACATTGGCAGCAACTTCCCTTGATCAAATTTATATTAAATTCCACTTTATTTTACAGTGACCAAGGTAGTGCAGCTTCAGATGTCGGCAAAGTTATAAACTGGTTATTTGAGACGTAACATCTTAGTTTGCTCAAATTGAGGATCAAAAACTTGAACTTGGATAATCTTTTGTTATATACTTCATTTTATTGAGTTATTTCACTGTTAGAATACTGTGAGTTTTGTGAAATTGTCCAAGTTTCATGAGTCTGCTGAATGAAGCTGTCCTACAGTTGGACCAGTCGCTCCATATTATATATATTGTGAAAAAATATTTGTATTTTTATGTATTGAAATGGGAGAAAGGAGATATCCCACCTTGATGATTAGGCTTTTGTTCCATTTTTCTCTACATTTGACCCGTCCTTCAATACCACTGGTGTAGCAAGTGCAGCGCCCAGAGATCAGTCTCCAGATGTAAAACTAGGTTTGACTCAGAACTAGACCTTTCATACTTTTCCCACAATTTTAGTTACTTTATCTGAGTACCTTTTATGTCACAAGAGTCTCTTATAGTTACTCAATTCACCATTGTGTGACATAAATGTCGATGCATCTTGACTGATCTTGAGTGATATTTTCAAGTGTTAATGACAGGTGTGAATGCACTCGATGTGTATTCACCTTTTGATCTGAAACAACAGTAGGACATTGCCCAACTCGATACAATCAACATGTGGGTGATAACAGGGCATTTCCTTTTGTGTGATCAAACGGTATACAGGGCTTAACCGTTGTGTATTGGTCAAATGTGAGTAAAAAGGATAGTGAAATCAAATTATATCCTGATATGCACTCATCGTGTAGTTGACCAATTATTCTCAATTAAGAGTAAGTTACTATAAGTGAAATTAATTACACATATAATGTTTACTCCAGTATTAATTTCGTCGACTAAAATATTTAGTCTTAATTTTAGTCAAAGTGATATTTTTGTGACTAAAATTGGACTAAAACTAAATTAAACGTTTTTCATAAGACTAAAACTATGACTAAAATGTCCAGATATTTTAGTCGACTAAAATAAGACTAATTAAAAATGAAAAGGAGAGACTAAAATCATCCAAACTTCTATTGACAGTCTGAAAGAGCCTCATATCATGTAAATCCTCTGCCAAAGGAGCAGCTCTGAGCTTTGTTCATGTGGGAGCAGCTCCATGAAGCAAAGGACCTTGATTAAATATGATTATAATGAATATTATAAATGCAAAGTCGACTAAATTTGACTTAAATCTAGTCGACTAAATTGACTTGCAATTTTAGTCGACTAAAACTAGACTAAAATTGAAGATATTTTTTTTGACTAAATCTCAACTAAAATTGAATTACACTTTAGTCAAAAGACTAAATTAAAATATGTTGTCAAAATTAACACTGGTTTACTAATTACAGCATCTATGTGTGCAAAGAAGTGAAGAGCAAGGAAAGACATTCAGCAAATTGAAGCCAGGACTCACAAATCAGAGGTGAACCTGTGTTCATACATAGCAGCAGCGTTATTCACTTGAATACTGGCTGTATCTACAAAATAAACTGGTTTGATTTTATACAAAAAAACTTTGATGAAAAGAGGTTGACCTGTAACTATTAGGTTTTTCCCCTTACATTTAATGCAACCACAAACACCAGTAGTCACATCAAAGAGAAAATGACTTAAGTGAGTCTAAACCTCTGTGTCTGCTTTCCCTGTCCATGCCAAACTACTTTAATTTGCTTCCCAATCAGATTATGCACATTTGTAGCCACTAAAGATGCCTACCTACATCACATGAAAGTTACCATTTTCAGACTAACTTTGGGTACATTGCTGCTCTCTTGTGCAACCCCAAAACTGTCACTTTGCAGAGCCCACCTACGTCTTAATTTTCCTGTAATTTCGGGGCACTTTCTAGAAAAAGGGGCTGCAGCAGTGGCAGTGAAGGTAGATGTATATTTATGAGGGGGCTGTGTATTTCTGTGTGTTGTGAAAGGTGACCTTGTTAGATAAAAGGAGGGCTTGGGAAGGCAAATGATGAAAGAGAATAGGATCATCCAGTGCGCTCATTAATGTGGATTTGAAGGTCAGGTAATTATAACAATAGACGTGTGGGCTGGCTGTGGCATCTGCTATTGTTGCTTTGTTGAAGGTGACAAGTCTGCGCAGGAAGAGGGATTAATCACAGCGACACCAGCTCGTCGTCACATTGATACATGCAGACATCACAGCGCCACTGCTGTGCATACAACATTTCAACCAGCACATGAGTTGTACATTAAGTATGGCAAAGAATATGGAAATCACAAAGTAAGCATTCTCCAGCTCATTTGATATGAGTTTTTTGAATCATGAAGCAAGTTAACCTCTATTTGACACATTTGGCTTCTAAAATGTTATCTTAAGCAAATCAAATAATGACAGCCACAAGAAAATCTGATTTCTATTTCTGTTCATTTTACGCCGCTTAATTTTACTATCTGGAGTTTTGTTGTGTTTTTCATTTATAAAGTGAGTTTGCTTTAGGTCCAAGTCTATTATTGCTGTGTTTAATAAATTAGTGTAGTATTATTCTTCTTCAGTGTGTAATTTAAAGAGGGGGTATTATGCTTTTTTCAATCACATAGCACCAGTCTATAGCATACTACAATGATGACGTAACCTTCTGTTGGTCTGTATATGCAGTAAATTAAAATAACTGCCTTGAATAAAATTGCTCTCTCAAAATGGCTGTACTGAACGTCTTGAAATAGGCCTCTGTCTCTTTAAGAAGCTTTCCGACACGCCCCCTTCAGCACACTGCTGTGGCATCTAAACAACACTACTGTGCGGGGAGGGGCTCTGCTGAGCTGAGGAGCAGGTGTTGGTGGCTTGGCTGGTGACGAAAGGTCCAGAGGCGTCTCCAGGAGGTGGGGACGTTCCTAGGAGGACTGAGGCATAGCTACACCTAAAATGGCTGCCGTCTAAGTTTTTACTGAGTACTCAAAAATATGTGAATGAGCCAAGGCAACACTCCAGGCATGTGTTTAATGAGGGATTGACATAATAACATGATATAAAGCTTGAAAAAGTCGATTTTACATAATACCCCCCTTTAAGTAATTTTGTCATTATAAAAAATCGTGATAAAATCGAAATCGTAAATTATTATTCAAAAATCGTGATATTCTATTTTTCTCCGGTTCCAAAAATAATAATTTCTCTAGCGTGTGCATATACATATGGACATATCTAGCAGGGCATATAATTTTGAACATCTCCAGTCCCGCTATTGAAGTGCTTGTTAGGGGAGCTGGTGGAGTGGAAAAGGGTACGTACAGTATGTTGGAAAAGCGCATTATTTAAGTGAAAAGAATTTGCCCGAGTCGTTCACTCCACCGACTCTTTGAATGCGGACGCCCAGCTGAATGTAACGCATCCCAACACTAAAGAACATTTAATAACCATCCCGGTTGAGCGGGGATACAGATGACCCGCTTTTTCCTGTACCGAATTTGTACGATGGCACACAGCAATAAGTCAACTGAAATGTTTACTAAACCAAACTCTTGAATTTAAACCAGTGGAAAGGAAACCACATCTGTTGAGCGTTTCTCCATAATGAAATAAGTGCACTGATAAAGGAGTTTAACGCACTTGAAATTATAATACTGGTGTCCATTTTAAACATTTGAATTTACAGAGTGGATTTCAGCAATTTTCAACAAGCACATCAACTAGTTTTTACACTTATGTTCTGATTTGTATTCATATAGATTTTGCATTATGCTGTAACGTATCTTGCTCCTTTTTTTAAATGTCAACAAATTTAAATAAAATCTCATATAGACAGATTTACTCACAAAAATGATTCTTCTCTCAGCGACTCCTATCCTTCTGCAACAGAGCGGCAATCCAAAGCTCTAAAACTTTTTTATTAGTTTCAGTAGCGCACCTTTTATCCCGAGCCACAGCGGAGTACACCATTAACCTCTGGGCTTATTGAGGAAAGCGAGCGGTCCAGGGAGGATAAGGTTAGTGTGTATTTGAAGTGTTTTAGGGGGTTCACTCAGGGTGCCACATATCGTTGAAACTGGATATTTCTTTTACTGCTGTGGGTTTTTGCGGTTACGCCCAGTACTTCCCATAATATTACACCGAGCTGTGGTTTTCAGATGTTTTACACCAAGCGCCACCTCAGATAATATGCTGCTCTTCAAACTACCATCTTTAACATAGCAAGCCAGAAGAAATGTTTGGCTAAATGTAGACCGTGGCTTATAAAGGCTTACAGCAGCTCTAAACAAGGACTATGCGAAAACTAAACCAGAAGTAAATTGGAGCTATAACAGTGAAGCAAGCATAAACAGACTAAATCAGCAAGGACTAGTCTAAACAGAGTTGAAGCCAAGACTGATCCGGGGCTTAGATGGCTTTGATTTACTTGCCTTTTATAGTGCTTTTCTAGATGTCTCTTTACAGTTTCTAGGTAACCATTTTCAAGGTAACAATCTGGCATAAGCTGAACAATGACAAACCCAGAACTTGAGTCATCTTCACTTCAAGTCCCTGTATGCAATTTTCCAGTTTTTAAACCACGACTGAGAGAGCTTGTTAAGTTAAAGTTGTAGTCATTGTCCAGACGTGCTTGTAACTTTGGCAACATCCCGGTTCTTCATTGGATGAGTTTATACACGCGTAACACAGCTTTAATGAGGCAAAGTGGCGCTGTATTGTCATGTATAGATCTAGCCTGCTTAACGGCGCACTGTAAAGGATTTGAGCTGCAAAAATACTTCCAAGTGCAGCCGGAAGGTTGTGTAAGATCAGTTCGTCCCACAGTTCGAGAACCACTAGCCCTGTGCTTTGCTACAGACACACGGTACAGCCCAGATCCAAGCTGTTTACACACGTGCAGTTCTTCATAAATCCTCCTGAAATCTATGTCACTGGAAGCCGGCATTCCTGCTTTAAGCGTTTTCTGCCCTCTTGACACAAACCATAAACTGGACCTGTCACGCTCTGCAACTCGGTTATCGATATCTCCTCCCTGTGAAAATACACACCAGTGCCTCTGCTGTGATCCCATTGGGTGAAGAAAACACAAGCCTGATGTCGGGGTTTAAGGGTTCAAAGGTCTGACAGGAAGTGGGTGTCGCTGTAGTGACAGTGCAGGCATGTTTTTGATGGGGAGCCTTAACGCCACGTGAACCGGCAGCTCCTAATGACCTGCCATCTCTGGGCGGTCTAGGGAGCCCTCCACACAGATTTATGAGCCATGTTGCACTTATGCTGGTGGGAGGACTATCTGTTGCCAAGAACGCCATGGCTGGAGCATTTGGGAGTTAGTTCTTTCCTCAGTAAATGAGCCATTACGAACCAACAGAACCCAAGGAGCCAAGAAACATTTGAATGCTCTCAAGAATTCTTGCTGAAACACCACTTAGGTATTTTGGCAGGTGTTATGATGGGCCTATTTTAGTGGTACTAAAGAGGTCTATTTCAGTATACAAAACAATGTGCTAAATTCTGTCAAATCAAATTAAATGCAGAGACTATAATAGTAATTCATTCATTCACACAACACGGTAATGGTAAGCTGCTATTACTGACGGAAGGCTGCCCCTCAAACCACCACCAACCACTCACTCACACTCTACATTCACATTGTTCTGTCACAGTTCTATCTTATCTTATTGGCGTGTGTGTGTTGTGTCAGCGGCAGTCTGCACAAGCAGGCACACAAGTCTGGGGAATATCTGTTTTGTTATTTGGTACGTATCGCAATTGGATTCAAGACTCCATCCAGTTTGCACATTTCACCACATCCAACTTTAGAGAGAAGAACTGCTGATCAAATACATGACACCGGTGCAAAACTACAGGGCGTTTGCAAGTTTTGTAGATAATAAGGCCCCATGGAGATTGCCGGCATATTTTGTGGTTTGCTAAGAATCACTTCTATGTGTGGGTTGTAAAAACATTGCACTGACAAATTCAGATTCCTGCACCACTAAGGTATTTAAGCTAATGTTGTCACGTCAGGGCTGTTTTCAGGGGACAGAGTACCGCAGGTCGCCGCTGCACTTGAACAAACATTGATCATGAAATGCCTCAGGGAGATGCAAGGCACTAAAAGGGGGATGCGTCTTGCTGCAGTAAAGTCAAAACCTATTAAACATGGATTTTAAAAGGCCATCTTGCATCTGGGTGCTCGGCTGCTGGAGAACACGAAGCTAATGGCCTCTGATATTGCTAATTGTTTGTGCACCAACTGCCTCCCTAAAGGCACAAATGTGTTGATCCCTGGCAAGATCGGTTTTCTATCTTGCGAGACTCAAAGCAGAAAGACCTGTTTTATAATTAATATACACTAGTACACAGTATCAAATATGCATTATGGGGTTAATGTGGCCAAATATGGATTTTGATTTTCCACTCATAATGGAAGCACTTCCTTGGACTGAAGACTACTGAGAGTCAGTTTGGTCAGGATGTGGTGCAGTGTGATCAAAAGATTACAAAACCAGACGTAATATTCTCACCATTGAGCCAATACTACATGGTCATTCAAGTCTTGCCCTATATGCTGCTCATGCAAACCACCATTTTCTGATATCTCTATTGAATTCTGCAGCACTTTGAGTAACAGTAGCTTATAATGGGATTCACCACACTAACGCGAGCCTTGCATTTAATTTTTTATTTTATTTTAATAGATACCAAAGACGCCCCTTAAGAACTGCAGGTTTTACATGCTCTGACCCATCGCAATTATGTCCTTGTAAAACATGATCAATGGTACTTTTCTTCTTTCATCATCCAAAACGATCTATTGATTTCACTCGACAGAACGATTTGCTTAATCAGTTTTGCTTGATCAATATAGCACTTTCCATCCACAATCCATTTAGTTTTTTTTTTCTTTCTTCACATGGGTTGACAAATAAAAAATCTTGAATCTTGAATCTTTTTTGTTAGATTAAGTGAATCCAGTTGAAATTCCTAATTCCAGTTGAATTTTCCAACTACATTTGTTGGAAAGGTGTCACCAGCTGTTTTTCAAGAAGCGCCTTTCAGTAGTCTTCATCCATTTAGAAATCATAACGTCTTCAGCTATGTGAAGCTGTGGCTAAGTGCACTGACACTGTTGGTTTTGTATTTGTATGCACAGAGAGCGCAGTGAGCCTTAAAATAATCTGCCAAAACATGTTTAACGACGTTCTGATCAGAAGGCATGAAAATGCATAAAGCGTAAATGGCCCAGCTTATTTCAAAATTCATCTAGCAAACTAAAAAGTTGAGGCTCCCGCGGTGCTTTCTCAGTCTCCTAGTGGGCTAGTGCAGCTATTTGCTTCGATCCCACGTAGTTAAATGTGATTACAGAGTGCCTTAACCCCCCAAAATCTCAACATGATGTTCACCAGGCCTACCAGCTCTACCCACTCATCCCCAGTCACTCACAGAGACTGGTGTCTCTCTGATTACCAAGTACTGCTCCAGTGTCTGATTATAGTCAGGGGTAAATGAAGCGCCCCCTCAGGTATGCATTCCATAATGTCAGGTAATTAAACCCCAGTGTTTTAATAGGATTTCTCTGCAGGAGGCGGGACTAAGATGGTAGACTTTGTGAAGAACTAGCAGAACTGTTGTTTGTCTTCAACTTATTGTTTGAACTGTTTCTTCTCTACAGTATGTGTAATTCTTCAAAGCACAATCTATGCATTGAACATGTCAAGCAGCTACAAGTCCAACCAGCGTATCCTTGATGAAAGAATGAAATAAAACATTGTTGTTGTTGTGGGTTTTTTGGTTAAGGTCAAACATTTTGTGTTCCGTCATGAACCATTTATATTTCAGTATGATAATTCCTTAGAATTATGCAAATTGAGTCTACTTTGCATACAACTGGTCCGATTTGGTTTGGTTAATTGCTGTAAAAGCTGTATTCTGCTGGTAAAATAGCGTATACACCCTGTATATATATTGCTATAGAGATCATAGCTTTTATGATATATTGCTTTTATAGTGTGTACCCCTTTATCTGAAGTGCTCACCATTCCACCCTTCACTGAATGAGAGTTGTGTGTGTGTATGTATGTATGCACTGTTGATAGTTGACAGATTCCAGAGCTAAACAAAGGCGGCGAGAGCACGAGTGTCTTTCTCACCGCAGAACAACCCAGAGAGGTGCTATTGTAAACATGACAGTAGATTGTCAGTGCATCCCTTTTAGACGGCTTGTTTTTCATGCCTGTACGTTATGCTCATAGACTTTGTTCCTGTACACATGCATAACAAAAGCCTTTTGATTAAACAAATTCTGCAGCGAGAGAGCTTTCTTTGTCCCGCCGGCCACTCAAATGTGCTCTGCTCCAGATAGGAACAATGGCAGAGCAATATTGGTGATACAGAAGGTGCTGGATATGAGAAGAGACTCCTTTTTACATGCACTGGCGAAAAACAATAATAACGGAGTGCTATATGCCGTGATTAGGCGGGTATTTTCTACCATGTGTTATTGTCTATTTCTATGCTCTGAATTTTCCAAGAAATAATCTTAAACTTGCTAATGGTTGTCTTCTCTGAAAATCCTTAACATTGTGTTGTGTTGTAAGACTCCTTTTGCCTGAACCAGACGTAAAAACCTTTTTAGATATTGAAATTACATGTAATTACCATACTGCTGCTGTCATACTGGGTCATCATGTTTGATCTTGCAGTAATGACCTAAGTGGTAACTGATGACTGTACAGTGTTCTCAACATTGGGCTCGACAGTGTGTGTTGCCAAATTGTGGATGACGCAAGAAACCACAATATTACAAAACACGCCTTCCATCTGACTGCCACAACCTAAACCAAGAACCCATGATAACTTAAACATGTGCTAAAGTTTGTTATTAGTTGTGATTATACAATACGATAAACAAGGATTAATAAAGTATACCAGCTGTACACATTAGTCACACATAAAAACAACAGATTAAAAACTAGAAAAAATCGATGTAGTATTTTTAAGTTTCGTTTTGACACATTTTGATGGTAGTAACAAACACTGGTAATGATTGTTTCAGTTCAGTGGAGCGCGTGAAATAGTTTAGTACAATATCTTAATTCTGGTGTAGACTGTTATTGAATATCGCATTGCAGCCCCAATCAACATAAAGGCTTCAGTAAAGTTGCCAATTGTTTGAAAAACCCCGATGGTTGTCTAGGATAATATTTCAGATACTTGATACCCCATTTTACAGTGATCAATAGCATAGTAACGCAATTAGGGTGATACATTTGAAAATTACAAGTTGAAAATTAGCTTTGGAGCTAAAACTGGCACATTTACAGTGATAAGTAATGTGCATTGTCCCTGTTCAAATAAACTAACATTTGGCGACGTGTAAATAAGAAGCAACCTCCCGCTCTCTCGGTACAGCTGAATTTTTTTGCCTTTTCCTGCAAACTGCATTTGTGGTTTCTGTGCTCCACATTGTTTACTGGACACTTTTGTACGTCTTTGCTGTGTTTTTGTGGGAATCGGATAAAATTGACATAGCATATTACCAGCGCCCTCCATAATGTGTGAAAACAAGACACAGCTTGAGCAAAGTTGCGACATCAGTGTTGTTCTTATCTTTAGATTGCAAATGTTGCATAAAAACCAAATCATTTCTCATAATTTGTCAAGGTACATTTGTATAATTGATGATTTACTGGCACAGCTCATGATTCAGACTGAGTACTTGGCACAGGGCTTCAAACCGATGAGAGATGGTGCTGCACATCTGTTAGCACAAGCCGCAGCTTCTTTCACAGTAAAAAAATCTGAATTAAAAAGCGCATCGTCACTGAGCATGAGCGGGGGCCCTTTGTGCGCAGGACCAGATACAAATGCGGCGCACTACGGGCCACTGTTAATTGCGTTTAATGAACCACATGTTTTATTGAGCATAACCTCTGTCGCGTTGCCAAGGAAGAAATCAGCCAAGAAGCGAATATTGAAATTAGCTGCTGAGTGAATCGCACACACCGTTGCCAAGTTGGAGGGGGGAAATGTTACTGGCAGCCGCTCGCATCAGTGATCAATTTTGTCATTCACGGAGACGATGTAAAAAAATGAGCAGCCACATATCAGATGGGAGTTATTCAGAGGCAGAGAACTGTCAAAGTGCAATGATTGTGACTGCATTTTGCGAAATATCAGAAACAATTCTGTCGGACATGGATCATTTTGTCAATCCTTGCATTGCTCAAAATTATGTTCTTGCCGAGTGTATTAAATATGCGTATTGACTTGTTTTTGTTGTTGTTTTTTTCAGCAAACTCCAGTCTTTTGGGCGGAGGCGGAGGTGAGTACATGTCTCTTTACCCACTAACTGCTCTCACTGTTCGCGCTTGACATTAAGTTTGTGTTAGCTGTCCGGTGGGTGCCTGGACGGAGGTTGGGTGTCTCTCCCGCACCTCCTCTGAGCGCCCTGTGTCTGTGCAAGACGGCTCCTCTGATGGTGCTTCCTCATTCGGTTCATCTGTACTCAGCTACTGCGGTAATCCAACCGCAAAGAGCTCTGAGGTTTCTTTTTCTTTCCTGCCTTGCACCTCCGTCATTTAAGTGATAGACATGTTCGCCAATCAGAATTATCGAGCCTCGCTATGTTTGGCCTGCTGACCGATCAAAAGTGGCTTCATCATCGCCGTGTGCATGTACTGTTGTATTAAGCCTCAGCAGGTTTTTGACTAAAACGAGGCAGATTTTCATAAAATAAGCAGCATTTTGCAGCTTGTGATTCAGATAACGCTTTTATGTAGCTGAATGGGGAGGAAGAAAGCGTGCGAGAGCGCCAAGCCCGTTTATTGAGAATGATTAAAATGGAGGATGTTTTTCTGACAAAATGCCTCTTTGCTGCCTCTTGCAGATTGACATCTTGTTGCGATGAAGCAGCAGTTTTAGAAGTGTGTTTTATATATGCAGCTCAATGCTCAATAGCATGAAAACAAACATAGGCTGAAATATTCAAATCACAAATGGAATCACAATATCATCAATCAAAATCATGCAGCTCTACCTTCACTAATAAAATCGCTTTTGCCACCCACCTCTCCGCTGCGTTATGACAGGCTGACTGTATATTTTCTCTGTCTTTCGTTTGTCGTTTCTGAAACATTTACAGAGGGAAATTGGTAATTCTCTGAGTTGCCTGCCCTACACATTATCATCAAAACAACAGGAGAAGTGAAGATCAGGAACTGCCCAGACCCACTATTGTTCTGTCTGAGCTAAAGTGGGGCTTTTCACGGTCGTCAGATAAGTGAAAGAATGTCTATATTCACTCCTTAATGGATTTGTTTTTGTTTTGTTTTTACAGTATGTTATTGTAGCAAGTGTGGTTTGAAGAAGTTTTCTCATAACTTTAAGGGTCACTCTACGTTTGGCTGTGTATTGGACAATGCAAAGTATACAGCTTTTACTTGATCATAGATGAATAATAGAGTAAGTACATCATGGACATCTTGGATTTTTTTTCGCGTTTTAACTCAAAATGTATGCGTCTAGAAAATATCCCAAGGTTTAAGATGTTATAAAATGCAGTTGCACAACAAACCAGCAGAGGGTGCTTTCTATGTGCTCCGGTGGTTAGGGCAGATTTACACATTGTCTTTTTGATATTAGTGCAGTGTTTTGTATTGTAACAAAGATGAATTCACTACAATATTTGTCTTGATCTGAGTTTTGACTAATTCAAATGTACCTATACTTTTCTTTTCTTAATGTATGCAGAAGTTCTTTACAGGCCTATATTATTAATGAGTTGTGCAATGAGGTTGTTTGTTAACCACGTAAGTTGGTGGCCAGCTTCTATATACATCAGGATCAAATAACACGTCTAATCATGTTGTTTGGAGTGGCTCTCACAGGCCTGATCACAAAAGACATAGCAGACTTTCCCACCGCTGTTTCATCGCGCCCCTGTCCTTATCAGAGAACTGGAGAGGCCCTCAGCGCTCTCCCGTCTAAAGCACTCTGCTGATTGAGGTCAGGGTTCACCAACATGTGTCTTCATAACCAAGCTCAGGTCCGCAGTTTCCCTAACCACCCTCCACTCTGCCGAAGTCAACTCTATTGATTTGCCTCGTTGAGAGAAACGCATGAACCAATTTTCTTTGCTATTTTGTTTTCATTATTGTTATTTTGTGGCAAACCACCAGTTCTCCACAGTCTTGATAGACCAGCGTCTTCTTGAACTAATAATAGACGGGTGTTTTTGATTGCATAGTGGTTCGGCTTGGCAGGGGCAAAATTGAGTTGAATTTGTGGCTTGTCAACTTCGGAGCATCAGATCTCATGTGTCAATGTCAAAGATTGAAAGAAAAAAAAAAACTTGATTGTGACCCGCAGCTCCATTTATTATCTCCAGAGAAATCATCATTGGAGCTAGTTTCTTTTTCTTTTTTTTCTTAAGAGCACAAAGCTGTCCTTTACTGTTAATCGACTCACAGTGATGCTACGGCTGCCAGCTTACTGCCAGCGTTTACAAGGTCATTTCACTGATGGAGTACCAAGCCACATGTTTTGGGTTTGTTTGTGCTGGCTTCATTGACGGGTCATAAAGGCTGAACAATCTATCCAGCTACCAAAATACACAACGATGCAAAAAATGTAAAATATACACACATACTTAAAGGTAATGCTTGTAAGATGTGCTCTTAGTGGTTTAAAGAAGGCACTACAACTGAAGGAGAGTTTCCTTAACCTCTTAAGGACATTTCTCCATTTCAGCTTTACCCAAATCTAAAAGCTTCTTGATTGGAGCTTACAGCCTACAGGCTAGAAAACGTAATGCCTCACTTGAAAGCTAAGACCTACAAAACTGATTGTGACTCTTTTTTTGCTGTATTGTCGCCACGTTTTTGTCACATTATATAAGCATTTTGTCGTGGTTTCTGCTCTTTCTTGGTCTGTTTTTGTAAGGGTTTATTTAGTCATGTTTTTGTCATTTTTGTTGCTTTCTTCATTGCTTTTTCCTTTGCTTTTTGATGCGTTTTTGGTCATGTTTTTTTTTTTTACTTTTTAGTCGTGTTTTTGTCGCTTTTTTATTGTGTTATTGTTGCTTTTTTGGCACGTTTTGTCGCTCTTTTTTGTCTTTTGTATTTTCATCCTTTTTTCCGTCACTATTTTGACACTTTGCTCAAGAAGCTTTTAGATTTGGGGAAACTGTAGAAAATATGCTCGGTACAGGTGGGGTTTAAGAGGTTAAGCTACATATACCATTCATCATTTGAAAGCTCAGAACCTTTTCATGAGTGTTGTAGAAATATGAATGAAAAATTCACTGTCAAATAAATGTGTAATTTTCTTCTTTTCTTTTTTGTGTGTGTTGATTCCAGCGTCTCAAACCGCAACTAACCAATCAACCAGTTTTAAAAAGACACATGTAAGATATATTTTTCATTAAACTTCATCACTGTACCTTTCCAACATACTCGTACATAGTACATAGTACATATTATGCGGGTAAGATTTCTGAGATCCTCTTCTAGCTGTGGCGCCCCAAAACGGAGCTCCTCACATTTTGCTTTTCTAATCCAAAGCAAGCCCACTACAATTTTATCTCGGGGTGTTCTTATCACTGGAGGATGCCTTCGAAACCTGTAAACCTGAACTTGCTTGTCTCTATATGTGAGGTTTGGCCTCCTGCTCCGGTGGCAGAGAGGATTGATGTGGAAGGAGATGTGCGCTCATACAGGCCTCTGCTTATCTCCCAAATGTCTTTCCAGGGCTCGACTGAGGGGCAGATCCACAACACAATCATCCATCACTGTGGCCCAACACACCTGAGCCGTGTTAGCTTCACTGCCATGGGCTGGACTGCAGGAGCGACTATGTTCTATGCGTTTAGTGAATTGACCCAGAACACATAAGTCTTTTTTTAATTTTTAATAATTACTTTGTTATTTCATTTGTTTAGGTATTTACCCAACCTGGATACACTAATAACTGATTAGCAGGTGGCTATGATTTGCTCCGGACCATTGAGGGAAATTAATAAAAGGAATAAAGATGGAGACAATCCTGGAGTTGCACAATTAAAGTGCAAGTCTAAAGCTCCTCTACTCAGGGAAAATTGTGTATAGCATTAATTTAAAAAGACAAAGACTCCCTATTAATTCCTTATAAAACACTTGTGGGAATTCTTCTTTAGTTGTATTTCTCCAGTATTGTGTACACAAATGGGTTTTCCAAAATAGCCCAGTTATCTACTAGACATGCAATGCTCCCTGGGACTCCCCACATATACATAGAGGAAATAACAATGATCTCTGATAATAGCACACTAAATGAGGCCTCTGTGAATAGAGGCTAATTATGAGTCGAAGCAGGTTGCTGGTGTGATGTGTGTGTCACAGTGTGGCTGGATGCTGCCACAGTCCCAGAAGAATAGACCTAATGTAAACATCATGTTGTCTCCCTCTCCCACATGCTAATACAGGGATCCCTTTACTCTGTCTAAAGATAGGAGCAGGCCTGTGCAGCCCGGGCCAGGAGCGCCTCTGTCTTTGATGTCTCCATTCAGAAGGGGATCAGCTCATTAGCATTCAAACCAGAGCAGTGCCCATTTAGCTCTGGCTTTTACTAGACCTCCCCAACAAATCGCTCTGAGGTCGGGCCTCTCTCTTCAAACAGCAGCACGTGTAAAGTTGTGTTGTACATCCTGACTCAGGCTCATTCAGCCACCGGCTGCTAACCCTGTCTGAGTCCACAGATTTAGTCATTTCTTACATAAAGTTGGCTCTTGTGAGTTAGCCCAACTCACACCTAAACTGTGATTTGAGTCCGAGCCTGTAGAAACACTTTGTGCTTATGAGAAAAAGAAAATGCTGCAATTAGAATTGGCAACATGTTTTTTATATTCTGGACAGTCTACATTTTGTGAAGTCTCATGAGAAGCAAAACTAATCCTCAAAACATTTAGTATAACTGCACATGGAAGCCACTATTATAAGATAAAACAAAATGCTCTGTTTCTGAAAAACTGTATTTAGTGAAAAGGGAAACTTATGATCCCAGCATAATGCACTCATGCACTATAGTGGGTGCTCCCCACTTCTGCAGGAGAAAATGTCTCCAATTTTGGACATGTTTAGATAATCCTTTATCTAGATTCTTAAGTGCTTGGGCGAGCTTATCTCTATCTCCATTCGTTATGCAAAGAGCTCTGTTTTCTTTTGCTGTCACCTCCAGGTGAACCATTATCCACTGTCTGTGTCCACCCAGGGCTTGTTTATTGAGCAGATTGGAGCGACCGGAGCGCACTGCTGGGTGAGAGGGGGAGGGGAGGTCACCCTATGGGATTGTGATGGTTCGGGCCAGGCATCTACAGCACCATTCTGACTCAGGACAACCCTCTCTGATAAGTCACAATGCAAAATTCTTTCACAACTCAAAAGACTGCTGTAAGCTTGACTGATGTTCGCACTGCGCAGCTGGGAGTATACAGCCGTTAGCATGACTTATAACAGGGATGGTGTATTTCCCCACGGAGTAACTAAAATAATTTCTAAGGATGAATTTGCAGCAAAGTTTCCGTAGCCACCATACCTCCTCTGGGATTTATCTATCTGCCAGTATTTAGTGAGCACTTTGCACCTCATTCTTGCTAAAGTGCTGCAGAGAGTGCTGTATCAGAAGAAATGGAAAACTTTCTATAATGTTGTGATGATGCATAATCTAATGTTTTATTGCATTATTCTTGATCTAGCAACTAACAAAAATAATAATCTTGATTAAATATATTGTAATACAACAGATTTGGACCCTGATCTTTATGCAAGCAGTCTCTAAACCAAATCCTCTGCTCTCTCCTGTTCTATCTAAGACCTTCACAGTGCTTGTGCCAGTGAACATGATGGATGGACTAATTGATTTGAAATGATGAGGTCGTTCATTTTAGCTTACAGTAAGTTCCATATTTAGGGTTTTCATTGAATTAGAGATGGAAGGAGAGAGGATGTGGTCAATCTGTGGACGGTAACAGAAATCAACAGAGTATGATTAAAACCGAAGCACGAAAATCAGCTGGTACGACACTGACACTTGCTGATTTAAACAAAAGAAAACGGCTCTATAACATGAACACATTAGCTTTTTGAAAACCTAAAAAGTAACATTCAAAGCAGTAACAGTATTCTTAAATAATGGGAGTGATGGTAAAATGGTAATCTAGTATACTGTAAAATGTGTACTTCTACGGAGCAATAGAAATGTATCACTACTTTTATATGAGCACAGACTGAGTGGACCTTTTCAGCATGTTGGAGTCTGTATAGCAGCACCACCATGTGCCCTCAGTATCTCTCTCTCCATGAATCATTCATCTCTGTCTGGGAGGATAAATCAAGCGGCTGGTCGTGGCCTGCGGACTCCTGTCATTAACGCTTGATGGCATCACTTGATCTCTGGCACCTAGTAACGGGCGGGGGATGACCCAACTTGACACACCACACATGTTGGCTTATGTTAAGACATTGCACTTGCATATTTCATTCAAATTTTTATTACTGGGCTTAAAGGTGCATTATGCATATTTTTATGTGGAAATAAAAGTTTATATTGTGCGTATTTGACCTTGCAGTGACCAAGCGGCTGTATGAGTGGTCAGCATGGCACCTTTACTTTCCATCACAGTGGTCTCTAGGACATTCCAGGATCAATTGTTGGAAGGTTTCACTGCTCTCACCAGAAAACCTACAAAACAATTGATCCTGGAGCAGTGTGGAGTCCACGAGTAAAGGTGCCATGCTGACCACTCATACAGCCGCTAGGTCACTCTACAAGGACAAATGCTCACTAATATCAACTTTTTTTTACCGCATAAAAAGTTGCATAATGCACTTTTTAAGATACCTTTAAATCTATTAACTGTTGGCCTCTACTCCAGATGCCTTCTCTCATACTAGAACTAAAAGGCTAGGATTTAAAATGTCACACAATTCGCACAGTTTCAACAAGCAACAACTACATACAGGATCACTTAACGTTTGCTGTAGATGCAATTTCCTCAGTAAAATGGATATGTTTTATTTTATTGTGTAAGCCGGTCATTTAAACATCAGTTATCTGTTGTTGGCAAATATCTCTTGAGTGGACTTATTTTCAGTCCAGTATAAAAATAATAATAAAAAAAACAGGGTGGGAAGCCATCTTTGTGTTAGAGTTGTATTATTAGACCAGGGCAGAGAGGATATTTTTCAGTCTGTTTCAGCCTCACTCCCAGCAGCAAGGGTTATTCCAGGTGCAGCTCGCCCTGAACAAACTCTCCCGCTGAACTCGGAACACTAGGAAATGTTGGCTCATTGGCTTTTGCAGTTTAGGTCTTCACCTCTTTGTAGACAATTGTATACTTTTGTTCGTGTAGTGTAGAGCCATGGTATATGGTATAATAGTGTTGACTGCGTTGGTTTCTAAATATGTGATCCAACATTTGGGTCCTATCCTTCCCTGAGGGCTGCTGCGGTAAACAGTGCAGATGCTTGTTTTGCTTTGTGTTCGACCCTCTGCTGTTTTGTGTTGCACCCGGTGTTTTAGTCATGGAACAGGGGAACAATGGTGCTAAAGTGCTTTACTATATTCATTTTAACCTTCCTTTGGAGTCAGGTGTGATGCTTACTAATCAAAATTACTGTATTTCTAACCAGGCAGGGTCATCCACTGCATTCCAATATACCATATCAACGCATTTGGTAGACCAAACAATTTTAAAGCAGTTAGGTTAGTGGTGAACTATATAGCAGGCACCAGTTCGGGACAAGCGGGATTAGAAAAGACATTTGAAGACATTGGGATATTTTAACACAATATCCATGCAATTTACAGTTTGTCGTCTTAAGTCTAAAATAATGTGTATATTTTAAATAAAATTGCTATAGAATAAAAAAATAAGTGGATGTCACAAATGTTTAAATAACATGGATAAAGAATTATGGAGTATTCAGTGTATCTATGGCGATACTAGCGGATACTAAGCTGCAGACACTGTATTTTTTCCACATGGGAGACCCCCTGCACCCCATCACGAACCCCAGTGTGCACCAGTGATTTTTGGGTCAGTTGTCAAGATTTTGGTCGTCATGAACCAACCACTTGTCAGGGTACATTTCTGTCACGGACTGGTCTTGTTTAAGCGTTCTTTGTATGTCACATTTACAGTATATCAGTGGGACTGAGGTTGGTCTGGGTATTATCTTATCAAGCATTTGTAACACAAAATACATGGCAAGATTTTCCATTTTAATTTTTATTGTGTTCATTGGTGGTCTTTATTAAATATGAAATCAAATGTATTGTTAAAATATTAATCCAGATTCACCAACATTTTGCCCACAAAATTGTATTGTCAAAATCAACATATTTTTAGTCTTTTGTTTTTGCTGGAGTATATGGTGGCTGAGTGTCTCTGCAAGAAGGTCCTGTTGTCTGATCTGATCTCTCTATCTGGGCCTCTCTCTGGAGTTCTTTGTTCTCCTTGAGTCTGGGTGGGTTTCCTCTAGGTGCTCCAGGGTTCACTCATCTATACAAAACACAACAGAATAATCTTCTATCTACTTCTAACCTTGAACCTGGCTCAAGATCTCAAGGGTTCTCCAGGTGTTGTGCTGCAGTTATCCAGCAGCATTAATGGATGTGTCAAATGCGGAGGATACATTACAGTGAATTATACCATAATAAAACAAGAAATTACACAAAGTTGCCATTGTATGATAAAACCTATAAACATAACTGCTTATTCCTTTATTAGCTATTCTGCTGACAAAACAATATCTGGCATATACGGCTGATCGCTCAGTGACAGCCTGTATTTACACGAATTGATGAAATTGTCTTGATTTCATGGCTGCAGTGTAGGCCCCACTTTATATGGGCTGGATGTTGACTGGACTTGTCAGTTGACTCGGTGGTCAGTTTTGCTCCGTTGCCCCCAGCTGCGAAAAGCGCTCTGATGGGATCTGACAGATGGGGTCGCGGCACCATCCCGTCCCATATCTGCACCAAACCTGGCTCCTTCACAAAGGCGCGTTGGCCGCTCAGCCACAAGCGCACGCTGATTTTAGGATAGCTGACATGCCAATATACCAATCACAAGCAACGCTGTTATTTGGAAAAATAACAAACATGGAAAATAGCACAATTTGTCAAATGGAAAATTCTTGCAAAATATGTATTTGGAGGACAGGGCAAATAACATGGTGGGTTCAAAGTAGCCTGAAACCAAACAAACCTTAAAAAATGTAAATTGCCAAGCTGAATACAAGGGGCTAGCTGCAATACATCTCAAATATTGTATTTACAGCTGGACTAAGAATAACTGTAATGTTCCTGGCAAGACTAAGAGCAAAAGTTTGTGAAATAATTATTATTCAGGGGAAACAAAGATCAGAACTTTTAAAATAAAAAATATTCAAGATTAAATGAAAACTATTTACTAAGCCAAAACTAATAACCCTTACAATTCTCAAAAAAGTTTCCAGCAACGTGCCTTATCTCCCATTTTTTCTTTTTTTTAGGATCCTAGCCCAAAGTATCAGTAAAAAAAACAAAAAACATTGCCTTGCAGTTGACCGACATGCTTTTGTTTGCCAGAGAATCCCAGAAGGCGTTTCAGGCCGGTGTACCGCAGAAGGAATCATTCAGAGGTGCCATGGCTAATACTAAAGGAAAGAAACCGCTAAAATACGAAATATCAGGGTAAGCTACATGCAAATGTTATGCTTACATCAGCTAAAGTTGCGCTAACAGCGGCTAAATGCTAATATCGGCAAAATCCCCTTTTAGAACAGCGGTATGATTTATGAAATATTAAATCCGTATGACCTGCGTGTCAATAGTGAGGACTGTCCTGTCTCTCGTTTGCCAATCAGAGGCCAGTGTCTGTTCACGTCACGTTAGTCTGGTTCAGCGCGCTTTGGCCACAGCCAGAGGTTGGTGCCAAAACGTATACCTGGTTAGACCGGTTTGGTCTTGGCTCAGTAGTCGAAATGCTCGCCCAACCGGGTTGACCAGGCACCGTGTACTGTCTGCCAGTGGAAAAATGGCTTATAGCTCCAACAGCCATCCATCCTCCTTGTCTCCATTCACAAACGTATGCAAAAATTAACCACTACCACGACTAGTTCTACTACTGCTACTGATGTTGAAATCTGCTATTACCACTACTACTGCTTCTACTGATGAAACAAATCAGTTTTCACTCTTTTTTGCACAGTCTTCCTTCCAGGAATCCATTTCAGACTTGCTTGAAACAAACTCACACTGGTGCTTCAGCCAATGGCAGACTTCCTCTCGTTGTAACGATTGTTTAGTTAATCCAAACACCTTACATTCCTACTTTAATTCTGCCTGCTGTAGAGTCTGGCCTGGGTTTTAGTGCTGAGCTGGTGCCACCGGACTGTTTTCTTTAGTCTTTAGTCTCCAGATCCAATTTCAGTAATGAGCCCACACACAGCTGGAGCGCTGCTAAAAACATAGTGCTGATTGTTAGTGCCAAAAAGGTGTTGCGGACCACCCTTTGTTCAATTGCCATAGTTACAAAATTACAAAGCTATTTTGGGTTGTAAATGTGCCGTGAGCCATTATGTTAAATAGACCTGACTCGAGGTTCCGTTCCAGTGGGTGTGTTTGAATGGGTTTTTCTCACGTGCTGTGCATTTGGCAATTCCACACTCATATTCAGCCAGATGGAGCATTAGCCTATTGTGTATGTTTAAGTTGATCCATATGCAAAACAAGCCTACAGATGGACTGAGAATTGGACCAGGGACCGTCTTACCTTGCGTTGTTAAGGCCAGCTGGAATACTAGCCTATTCAAAATGACAGAGTTTACTACAGTATCCAAAAGAAACCAGAATCAGCCAACCACAGGGTCTGAAAATTTAACATGGGACATTCTTATCTTGAGAAAAGGCGATGGTCTTGCTTTAATAACTACAGGTAAATTAAGTTTAAAGCTTTTGGGCCGGAGGCAAACAATTAAGGATATGCAGCACATTTTGAACTTCTTGAACTTTTTGGGAAGATGTACTTTTGATGATATTCTCCTGAGATATATTAAATATGCACTGAATTCTAATCTTGTGATGTCTAAAACTAAATTTTTATATTCGTTCCTATCAGCCATTTCTCTATTTTAAATAGGTCTGCTATGTTGACTTTAGTCTGTGCTGACAACTTCATTTAACCTCCCTGGCAGCACAGGAACAACATGAACATTTTAGCCACCCACTCATGGCTCATTATGACGCTTTTCGGATTATTTTTTGTGTGCACAGTGACCTGCCAGACTGACCTTTACCCAACTAGTAACAAACTGTCTCTCCTGGGGCCGCCTGGTTGGCCGTGCCTGACAAGCCAAGTTTGGTCCCGGAGAGGGCAGAGGATTTCCAGAGAGGCAAGCTGTCATCTTTTTGTCAGACCACAGGGATAAAGGCGCCGTGTCTATCTTTCTTTTCTCTCTTCTATGCCCTCCATCTACTTCTCTCAGCATCTCCCCTGGTGAGGATTGTCAAGTTCCCCTCGCCCGGCAGTTGAGAATAAACAGGCCAGCGTGAAGGGATGAAACAAGCGTCCCCTAGGAGTCAGTAGCCCTCCTCACCATAGCGTCCTTAGGGCCAGTTGCAGAGTGACAGTCTAGATAGCAGCTGGGTTGGAGGTGCAAGAATCACAGTTGGCCTCCTAAGGGAGAGATGAGCGCACTTTGGTACCACGGGAGGATGCCCAACACTCCGCCTAATCCTCTTTCCCACACACTTCATTATCTGTCATACTGCTGCCACCGCTGCTCGCTGCCACAGGGTCTCATGTAAAGACTGAGAACCTAGGCACTGGAGAAGAGGAGGGGGCGAGGAGAAAAGTGGTTGGCGAAACGAGCCGAGCGATGGAAATATTCTAATGTCAAACTGTGTGGGAGGAAGACTGCACTTTTCTGTCATATCATTTTCAATGCACCTTTATGCCTATACCCATTGTGTAGGTACAGTGCAGTAGTAATAGTACAGTATAGGGCTGTGAAATATCAATTTTGTTAAGTCCTGATGATTATGATCTTTTTTTTTTAATATCAACTGGCCTGCCAATCTCATGGCAGTTACAGCTCAGTTGTGGAAGGAATTGAACTTTGATAAATAGAATATGAACTATTTGAGTTCATTGGTACCTGAGTGAAAAGCATTTTTACTGTAAAAGCATAACATTTATCAAAAATAGTGATAGAGCTACACGCTCCTCCTCTAGAGGGCAGTGTAGTGTCCCTTTACGCAAAACTTCATTTGCTCAATCAGCGTTTCATATAAAGCAATCAAAGAATGGAATAATCTCCCAAATGAATTAAAAAATCAAACAAGTTATAGTACTTTACCGGGGAATTGAAAAGTGGCTGCTCAGAGGCCAAACCTGCCAGCACTGACAGGGCTGGTTTTAGGTCCTTCATTATTTTAGGACAAAATGTAGCTTTTGCTTTTCATTATGAACCACTGGGGGCAGCACTGAATTATTTTAATGTATTTTAATATGTCTGTAAATAGGAATGGCGATTGGACTTATGCTGAATGAAATGCAGTGTGATTGGTAAAGTGATATGTGATTGACTATGCGATTGAATGTTAGAAGAATGAATGGTCATGCTGTATAGTGTTATTTATTGATGTAACCAGGGACTACGGATGGAAACTAGCTATTTAGCTATAATCTGGTGCAGTGCATCTCTGTCTCTCTGAGCTTAATGTTTCTGTACATTGTCCCTTCAATAAAGATTAAAGTAAAGTAGATCAAAAAGCATTATGGATCTTATATGAGGTTGTTTTGTAGTTTAGTTCATAGCCTATAGAGAAGCTGAAAATATGTGATTTATAGAAACCCAGATTAAGCCATCATCATTGGCTTTACAGCAAGAACCACTCACCCATTCATACACCAATGTACGCAGACGCTGGAGGCAAGGTAGGTGAAGTGTCTTGCCTTCACCCACCCAGGACACAACAACAGTGGGCATCTTCAGGAGCTGGGATTCGAACCCCCGACCTTCCGTTCATGAGATGACCCGCTCATGGAACATGGTATCTGATCATTTACAGCTATTCCTTGTCCAGTAATTGCCTTTTTATTCTTGTTGTCATTTTCCACATTGTATGAGATTTAGACCAGCTTTAGATGAATCCGTTAGATCGCCAGGCTCAAAACTTTTTTTTTCCGTTGAAAATGATGTGACATTCAGGGCCAACGACTAATTGTAACTATAACCCATTTAGGCCTGAAACGCCTGGAAAAAAGGCCTGTGAAAACCTATGGCCGATTTCAGAAAAGACCCCGAAAACCTGAAGTTCCAGAAAACCTCAAGTTCCTGAAGTATTCTGCAATTGTGGCAACGCCTACTAAATGATTGATTTCTCAGCCTCTGTAGCAGGAACACAATTCAAAAAGTATTGAGAGCTTACACTTGTGGCTTTCCTGAGAAATTGGATTTATTTAGATACACCTTCACAAAAATAAAATATGTAAAAGCAAAGTGAAATAAAGTATATAGCCGTCTTATACTACAAGTCTTATAAATATAGGCCAATATTTTTATGTTAAACCTTTGTAATTTGCCTTTTGAGGTCACTTCAAAATGTCTAGCAGCTTCTCTCTAAACCCAAAACAATATTCACTCTTTAAAATACAATTTAATTAAGTTTTATATAGAAACATGGGAAATAGATATAGTAATTATTAAGCTATAAAGAAATAAAAAGCTGGCGATGGGGAAGGGCAGAGTATCCTGCTCCAAACAGATTTCTCTAAACACAGCAAGGAGGAGGAGAAAGCTGCTCGCCCTGTCCAGTGGCTTACATATCTGTTGTATCTTTAGGCACATCCTGTTAGTATCTGGAGCACTTACAAGTTTTATATTTAAACGTTTATGTGGTGTTTATCTTTGTATAATGTGTTTTAATGTTGACTGGTTCCAGAATTGCAAGACAAATTTGTCTACGGGTACAAATAAAGTAACCTAACCCTCACTGCTGCTCAGCACTGAGGAGATGACGTAGCTCTCCTCTCCTCTCATCTCGCACTTGACTTATCAATGAAACTACGCGATGGAAAGGGCATAACAACTGTTTTTGATCGTTTTTGAGTAAAACCTTTTGATTGAATGAAACTGAACATCGCGTGTTGCCGCGCCACATTTACGTGTAAGCTCTATAAACGGACTGTAGCTGGGTTGCAACCCGAAAAAGTGAATATCTCCGCAAATACTCCACCAAATGACACAAAACAAAAAGTGTTGTGATGCTGATGCTCCCGCCCCTCTATTCTGTTGCATTTCATTGGCTCAAAGGCCGACAATTCGATTATAAGGGTATTTTGGTGCAAAAATACCCTTATAATCGAAAATTGACATACGCTTTCCCGGCCTCAATGGTAGAATTGCGCCAGAGCGCCCCCGGCTTTAATGGTAGAAATGCGGCAATGCTTTCCCGGCCTAAATGGGTTAAGCATAGGGTCGTCAAATTTGGCAGCACCACTTAAACCTTGGTACATACTGTACAAGAGACATTTTCCAATTATTATTTCTGCCACCACAAATTATTATTATTTTCATTTATGATCATTAACAAAAAACAAAAAAAGGAGATTATTAATGAAGTTGACAAAGCACTTCAACAAATTGATCCGAGAGCCACTTTTGGGTTGTAGTTTTGTTCATAGCCTATAGAGAAGCTACAAAATATGTGATTATAGAAACCCAAGTTAAGCCATCATTGGGTCTTTTTAAGAAGAGTTTAATGAAGAGAGGAAAAAACACACTCTTTCCTACAGCCTGATTCAAATAGTTACTCTTCATCTGTTCTATTGTATCTAATGCTGTTTACCAACTGTTCTATGCATCTGTTGTACACATTGTTTGGGCATTTGCACAGGTGCCTGCTGTGAAGATTAATTCTGAGTGGGAGCGAGCAACATAGCCATTTGAGCCCACTGCAACATGTTGGCTCTTACTGTGAGGCCCGCATTAGCACATGCCATAATTGATGGAGGAGCGTACTTAGCAGTAATAATGGGCATTATGGGGGTGTATCAAGACATTAGTTTCAGAAAGCTCTAATTAAGCTTCTTGGTGCAGTAGTTTTGGTGTTTCTTTAGCAGTCCAGTATCAAATGGATTTGACAAATACTCCCCATGGAAATCATGTCAGTCATGCTTCTCCAATTGGCAAGAAAACTAAGACAATTGAACACATGTTTGGAGACCACGAGTGTTTTTCTTTGGTTGGTCTTCCTCGGCATCGATACTTTCTCTGAACAACAACAGCTCAGGGAAAAAACAAACATCATTACTTGGTCTGAACAAAAGAATCAAAACAAAAGGCGTATAGTTTGAAGACAGTGAATGAACTAAATCTCGTATGTTGTAACATCGGCTAATGTAAGAATCTCCCTCGAGGAGCCCACTCAAAGCTCTTGCAGAGTTCAGATCATACATAGCTTTGGGAAGTGTAAATACAAACAAAGACAAAACCAAGATAACAATTTTAAAAATGACATTGCAAGGAAACAAACACATATTTACAGATGTGGGTAAAGGTGATTATAAAAGTGAAAAAGCACTGGAGTATCCTCATCAGATTAGCCCCACTGGCAGCCTTTGTGTTTACAAAGAGAGCGCGACCCACCACAGCCTGCTCTGACAGATTAGACCTACGAGACCAATCGGGACGTTCCCACCGTCAGCCGAACTTCACCTGTGATCTCCAAAACAAGACCCCCCTCCCGCACTCTTAGCACCACGCTGTCACCTCTCTGGTTATTGGTGGGAGTCTGTGGCCTAAATGCTTCCAGCGTGGATGAGAAAGGTTCAGGGGCGCAGAGTAAGCACACACAGCTGCAGTAGCAGGTCCCGCAGTGTGTCTTAAGTGTTTGCTTGTTTTAATTGGTCAAACACCGATGAAGAATGTTTGTTTACCCCGACAAAAAGTCTACTTGAGCTTCAAACAACTTCCAGGTGTCGGAACTACATGCGTGAAAGCCTTGTTGTTCCGTTGTTTTGTTGAATTGGGTATTTTGAATTGAAATTACAAACACAAAACTGAGCAATTCATCCCTCATTATGTACGTCTGAGTTGCTATTGCAGAGTAAAGATCTTGATTAAGGAAGTAAAAGTGAATATTTCCAGTTGTAGTATCTTCAATATAGAACAGGCCAAACAATCACACTGATCCACTAAAGTTTCTGTGTGAAATTAGGTGTGGAATAAAGAAATGCAGGATAGTGAGTTTTGCAGGGCTCGTGTAGCAGCTCCTGCAAGGCTTCTGCACTCGCTGGAAAAAAAAATAAAAATAAACTTTACTGAGCACGACAGTAACAGAATGAGCGGCAAACCGGAATAAAGGCAGTAGTGTAGAAATGTAAAGTTGTATGAGCTCAACACAAACTCAATGTCTGAAGAAATAAAGGTTAAGGATTGATAACAACAAAGATGCAATGATGTGCGTAAAGCCATAGCGCCACTATTGTTGTGAATGTGTCTGGAGGCCACCTGAGATTTGTGGCTCCTTGTAGTAAACTTGTGAAGCATGAGGAACAGCCTGACTGAGTGCTTGTACAGTAAAATTTTAGACTTAAGAATTATTTGGTAACGCTTTATATTAAGGTGTGCTTGTTAAGTATTAAGGTATTTAAGCATTTATAATTAATAGGCCATGAATAATATGCCTATTCCTAATCCTATCCTTAACCCTAACCTTACAGATTACTAATGCTTATTAATACCTTATTAATACTTAACGAGCACACCTTATATAAAGCAATACAATTTTTTTATGTATGATTTAGTAATACATCTGTCATTTAGTTAACAAAGCAGGACTCAACATAGAGCTTTTCATTAGGCCTAAAGAGCTTTACAGCAAGGAATCCCTCACCCATTCACACTCTCATTCATACACCAATATACGCAGACACTGGAGGTAAAGTGGGTGAAGTGTCTTACCTGACCCAAGGACACAACCACAGTGGGCATCTTGTAATCATGAGCGGGTCGCTCTACCAACTGCACCACCGTGTAACAAACAATGAATCTCTCATGGAGGATGATATCTGATCATTTACAGCTATACCTTATCCAGTAATTGCCTTTATTCTATTTTGTTTTCATTGTATCCACATTGTATGAGATTTTAGACCAGCTTTGGATGAAGCCGTTAGATCACCAGTCAAAAAAAAAATGTTTGTTGAAAATGATGTGACATTCAGGGCCTTAGACTAATTGCAACTTATTTAGCATAGGAACGTCAAATTTAGCAGCTCCACTTAAACCTTGGTACAAGAGACATTTTCCAATTATTATTTCTGCCACCACATCCACCAATCAATCCATCCATTCATCCATTTTCTTCCGCTTTATCCGGGGCCGGGTCGCGGAGGCAGCAGTCTCAGTAAAGATGCCCAGACTTCCCGATCCACGCACACCTCCTCCAGCTGTTCTGGGGGGACCCCGAGGCGACACCTGGCCAGCTTGGAGACATAGTCCACCAGCGTGTCCTGGGCCTTCCACGAGGCCTCCTCCCAATAGGACATGCCTGCGAGACGGCCAGGAGGCGTCCGAAACAGATGCCCTAGCCACCTCAGCTGGCTCCTTTCGACGTGAAGGAGCAGCGACTCTACTCCGAGCTCCTCCCGGGTAACTGAGCTCCTCACCCGATCTCGGAGGGTGCGCCCAGCCACCTTGCGAAGGAAACTCATTTCGGCCGCTTGTATCCGCGATCTTGTCCTTTCAGTCATTACCCAAATCTCATGACCATAGGTGAGGGTGGTAGATCGATCGGTAAATCGAGAGCTTTGCCCCCTGACTCAGCTCCCTCTTCACCGCAACAGTCCGATACAGCGACCGCATCACTGCTGACGCTGCACCGATCCGTCTATCGATCTCACGCGCCATCCGTCCCTCACTCGTGAAAAAGACCCGAGATACTTGAACTCCTCCACTTGAGGCAAGGACTCCCCACCGACCTGTGCCACCACAGATTATTATTTTTAATTTATGATCATTAATAAAAACAAAAAGTAAAGATTATTAATTAAGTTGACAAAGCACTTCAACAAAATTGGTCCGAGAGCCGCTTTTGGAATTTGGCAATGGTTTGGACACTATTGTGTTAGACCTTATATTGACAAATTATTCCATCTGTTAAGGTGTAAACTTCAACTTTGTAAAAATCAATATTTTCAGAGGTGTTTTCAGTACTTTTTAAAAGAGCCAACCTGCCCACACACTGAGCAGCGGTTACATTATTCTTATTTACTAGAGTTGGTGAAACAAGAACCAGCTGCTTTTGGACCCAGTAGATTGAGATCAGCATCATTTGAGTGCTCTATGGTCAGTCGGCATTGGTGTACTAGCATCTAAATAGACTCTTGGATTTAGCGGTGATGGCTATAAACATAATCACTGGAGGGTTATCTCATATTGAAACGTTCTTAACACATAGCTACATTAAAACCTACCAAAAAGCAAGCTTTTATGTTTAGTTTGTTGGCTTTATATAAAAGGACAGTTTAAGCATAAAAAGATTTGGAGGCAAAGGCTGTTGTGCCTCATCCAATATAGGTTGAACACATGTAAACCTGCCCCTACAAGTGGGTATGAAATCTAAAAAAACATGTATTTAGCCAGTCATTTTTACCTTTATTTTGGCTTACTTTTGGTTTTGATTTGATTTATTTGGTTGACTTACATGTGGACTTTTAGTCCTGCTTAGTCCTGGGTCTATTTGTCGAGTCGGGGTTAAGTAATGGGTTAGACCTGTTTTTGTTTTTTGTTTTTTTCTGGCATCAGGAGCGTGAGAAGAATTGCTGATAACTTCCCAAAACGTCCTTATGTACTGATGATAAAATACTTTGAGCACGTCGCTAACACTCATACCACCTCATAACTGCAAAATAAAACACGCAGAAAAATGGTTAAAGTCACCGGTAATGTCACTCTGTGAAACACTTTCCTGTTTTGTCTTTTAGTACATCAACAAATGACTGGAGCACATCACAGCGGCAGCTCTAAAGAGCGGCGATAAAAGCACAAACACGTGACAGACACGCAAGGGGCTGCAGTAAAATAAAATGCACGATTTAATGATCAGTTAGCACCCATGCAGCTGCTGGGTGTGATGGGTTTGTGAGCGATCAAAGAGGATTTTTACATTTTTCCCCTTTTTTTATGGTTTGTATTTGTAGACTTGATTAAAAGATGTATATAGAGATATTTGTCCTGCATTCGACTGATCCTTCAACCAATGCCTCAGAGCAAATTGTCAGGAGCAGTGGCTGACCGCAGTGCAGAGCCCAAGGGCCTATCTTCACATCTTGAGCCAGGATCTGGGTCAGGAGGCCAAGCTGCTGGTTTTTAGTCTACTGTGCATGTTTCTGGGCAATGACCTGAGGAGGTACACACTCAGAAGGAATGTACTCAATAGCTCAAGATCCACACTCCATTGGCTTTTGTTTCTTATTGCTAAATGGCAAAAACTGAACTGTGTATAGTTATAAATCTTGCACATTTTTCCCCCTGAACTGATGTGGCTAAACCATGGGACTTGAACCAGGACAAACCCAAGGTCGAGTCTTTCAAGATTTGATCAGCAATACTAAAGTCTGTGTAAACATGAACTGCAAAACATTTTTTTAAGACATTTCAAAGTAACTTAATATAGATAACGTCTCACTTTGGTCGCGCCCGAGTGATCCCTGTTCATCATGTCATGTGAACAATGTCAGATTTCTCACCTCTAGTCAAGTGTGCGCCCAAAGCCTGTTAATCTTAGTGTCAGTCAGAGACACAAATGCCTAATTACCTTTGCATGGCTTGCAACTGGGCAGAGATGGAAATACACACTAATGATGTGTGTCATCTAGCAGGCATTTCAACCGCTGACCTCCACCGGCTACTTCACCAAGGAGAAGAATAAAGCATCAAATCTCTCAAGTCCATTATGGTGGGGGAATGTGTAGGCTTGACAATTTATATTTTGAGCACGCTTTCTTTGCATTTAAAGTATATTAGACACCTCTGCCTTGGAATTTTGAGTATAACTTGGAATAATATGTCAATGTCTCCCTTACAAAGTGGTCATGTATTGCAATTTTGAAATACGTCAGCAGAATTGGAAGTCCGATATTTACTAGTGCTGTGAAAAGAGAAGCGGCACAACATTTCTGTCTCACTTACAGATATTAGTTATTGAGGTTATACAGAGCCCACGAAATTGATTCAACAGGACATGTCTTCACTTGCATGCCCAACGTTTCGAGAATCATCCAATTATCTTCTTCAAAGGGCCAACGATGTTAAGTGAAGATATGTCCAGTTGAAATGATATAGTGGACTTGTGTTTTAATACATGGCGGAGCCTCATGGGCTACAATGTGCTAACAAACAGTATGTTTGAGAGCAGAAATAGGAGATGGACAGCATTACTGAAACGTGTCTATAGCATTAGTAAAACACTCAAATTACTTACTGATAATGGTGTTGCTTATAATCTGTGGTTGCAGTTTTGTCTAATAAGTGTATAGTATGTGACTACATCTTGCTAGAAACCCCTATAGCCATCTGTTTGTTTTGTCCTGGTACGCAAAAGGTACAGATGCAGCGAGTAGGAATTGCTTGAGTTTGAACATTTGCATTACCTATACATCTTCATTGCAGCTGCTTATAGAAGTGTGCAGAAACCGCCCACACACAAACTCTGTCAAATGATTTCGGTGTTATTTTGTGGTGAGATTGAGCGACGCTGCAGTCTATGCTCCCTTTATATGAGCAGGTTAGATGAGTGACAAAAGGCTATGTATTATATTGGCATGGGGGCTAAAGTTCCTGACATGGCAATTTGCTGTCTTTTCTGTGGTGACAATGGGCCACTGTGGGCTCGTACCGGCTTCATGTTTACTGCAGTGTGAAAGCGGCTTGGCTTCTTGCCCTTGGGGTCAGTGGCGGGATCTCAAACAGCATCACTGATGAGCGCTAATCTGTCCTCCTCATCAAACACAGGCCTTTCTCTGTAACCTTCGAGCCGCTAAACACAATTTACCAGCACGGTGATATAGGGGGTTGGAGCAGGGACTGGACGGATAGGAGTGAACCAGGGTCAAACCAGGGCTTAACAAGGTTTAAATGAACTAAACCAAGACCGAACTGGGACTAAACTGGAGTTGCCAGCTAAATAAAGACAGAACAATATACCCCAGAACTAAATGAGCGTAAAAAAAAATGAACACAGGACTGCAGTAAATCCACTAAACTGATTTGATTTGATTTTGACTAATCTAGGACTGTGTAAGGACTAAATTGGAGAAATCCAGGATGAACCAGAACTAAACCAGGACTGCGTAGATCAGGGCAAAGCTAAGGGCCATTGCTGTGTGAAAGCAGTTTGACTTCTTGGCCCTTGGGTCAGTTGTTGTATCTCAAACCGCACTAATAATCAGCCCTAATCTGTCCTCCTCTGCAAACACAGGCCATTCTCTGTCACCTACCAGTCGCGAAACACAGTTTACTGAAAAAATGCGTTGGTTGGGGTTTGTTGCATGGGCCGCCGTGTCAACAAGCAAAAGAGAGAATGTTCCTAGAGCGTAATAGAAGTCAAGTGGTCAATTCAAATTATGTTTTTGTTTTCAAGAAATGCTATCAATCTTTATGCAAGACAGAAAATCTATTTTAATTCAATTGTTTCAATGTAGAAAGAAGCATGATTTGATTTTTGTCAGTAAAATTGCTCATCCTTCAACATGTCCAGTTGAGGACACAATGGTGACCAAGACATTTCCAAGAATAGTATTGTAGAAAATTGCTCAGTCATAGTAATGGGTAACCTGACATGCAAAAAAAAAAGGGCAAAGAATGACGTAATGATATAAAATTGCATGACTTAAAATAAAATGTTACAGTTTTACCTCTTGTCGAAAAGAATTAGATATTTTATGCATCGCCTATCCAACACTACAATTAAAAGTTGAATGCCTTTCACTCTTTCTCTTTCGAACCCAACCAGGAGCTTTTTGTTCACTCCTTATTTGATATTCATGAAAGTGCCCACACCTCTGCACATATCTGAGCGGAACAGCCCGTCCCCTGTGCTGCTAATACTGAAGTTGATTAAAGAATTTCAATGGTCCATTTAACCCCTGACGCAGACTAGGCCTATACCTGTGTGATAGTACTATTAGTTTGCAATAATTCCTGGCTGCAGTGACTGGAATTGATCCCCTCTCAGCCATCTGGAAGTTTTAGTGCCGCGGTGTGTGAGCTCAAAGCCCAGTTTAATAAACCCAGAGCCAGTCACGAGCCGTTAAAGAAGCAGAGAACAATAAATAAACAGGCCGCGTCTGCCATGCTGCGTGCCTCTTTCTGGTTTCATGGTGGACATACAGTAAATATTCCCTGGCATCTCATCACGGTGGATAGGTGTGTGACAGTATACAACATGCACGGGATATAGCATGTGTCAAACAAGGTGGGGAAAAAAAGGGTAAAGTTGAAGCAATTCTTCTCAAAGGCTTATTGACAATATAAATGGAAAGTTACTCCTGCTGCCTGTACTATACAGTTTGTGTAAGCTCTCAGTCGGACAGGAGTTTTCTATCAGAAGGGTTGTTCAAGTCGTCATTTGTAGAAGAGGTTTGTCAACACTGAAATTAGGTCACGGTTTAGCTCATTTATACATATCCAGGAGGGGCTTAACCTTTTGATTGATACCGATTTGTTAACTCTAAAATAAACTTCTGTGGCTGCTATAATGTGGGTGTATTTCTGCTACTACAAATACATTCTCACGCTTTCGTTAGCATCATCCCTTCTTTTACAAATCAGTAGGCTCCTATAGTGTAAATTTTGAGAAAATGGAGGGAAAATGTGTGTGTGTGTTTTTTTTTAATGTAACCAGCTTTTCTATTGGCTGAGGGCAGAGAGAGCCAGTGATATCTGAACATACAGCTGCGTGTGAAAAGAAGTAAACAAACAAATGTATTAGTTCTGTGGTGTTTCTTGTACCTCTAGTAATAGTACACATTTTTAATAAGCTGTAAAATCATAGGAGCAGATTAAACGTGGTGATTTGCACTCAACTGACTTTTATCAGAGAGCAAGAATCAAGGTTATTTTGATCATCTTTTCCTGAACCTTTGTTCCGACTCACTCAAAAGCCATTGAGCACACTTTTAAAAGTCAAAAGAAATCCTAACATAAAAAAGTTAAATGGACAATTTATTTCACTTTAAAAAAAACAACAATGTAACAGAGAATAGATCAATCAATGTATGATTATCATGATAACCTGAATAAAAGCTGGCCAGCCAAGCCGTCAGTGTGAAAGCACAGTGATTAGCAGGGCTTAGAAAATGCATTACAAAGGTAATAAATTAGTGACACAACTACAGGGGGATGAAAAGAAAATAATGCCCTTTACTACAGACCGGAAAGTTTGGGGGGTTACATACTGCGGTTGTCGTCTTTGGGCTAAACACTTTCCCCATTTTTTGTGTAGTATGTGACTTCAAAACAGCGCTGTAATAGGAATATCGAGCGCAATTGAGTGTCACTGAATATTGCCATTTTAATAACTTAAAAAATAATCTGGCAAGAGAAATAAACAAACAAATGACCACAGTGCATGATAAAAGGCAATTGAGTTTTGTATTTTATATAGAGTACAAAGTCTTTTCTTTTGATATTGTGAGACTTTGAAAAGCAAGGGAACAAAGTGCCTGTTGTTTTAAATGTTATTGAATGAACAGCTGCTCTTGATTGTCGCCCTAAACGGGCACACATTGTTTTGCACTGAAGTTAAATATATTTCGGTTTTATCTGAAATGACATGCCGGCGTGCAACATGAGCGTTTTTATTGTTATGCATGAGCAGTGTGGCATTCGAGGGGCCGTCGAACACTGCAGCCTCAACAGGCCATCAGCCGCCGCAGATTGATGTGGAGGGGCCTGGTCGATGGAGATAGAGTTTATCTGCAGCGGGCGGGGATATGGAATCTAATCACGCGAGTGGCAGGTGAAGAAGAGCAGCCGCAGATGAGCCGCTAACGCACACCATCACACTTGTATTCAACAAATGGACGGGAATGTCTCTGGCCAAGGGGTTGAGGAAAGCGATAAGGCGCACTCAGACACTAACTCTCTCCCCAAGGTCTGATCAAAGAAGGGGACAAAAGAAAAATTGAATGAGAGAAAGTGAAAGCGTTAAGCAAAAGAATAGGGCTGGATATATTGGGTTTGTGTCTAAGAAATGGAGTGAAATTAGAGCGTCCTCTCCTGATATCGTCTCATTGTTTTCTTTAAATTGTGTTGCAAAGCTGACCTCATGGGCTGTTTTATACTGGCTGTGGTCAGTGATCGATATCACTGTAAATTACAACAATCATAAGCTCAATAATTGAATAAGGGATGGTTGTTTTGACCGTTACATGCAAGTCCATTTCAGCCGTCTGATTTTGGTGTGACGCTAGAGTAGGATGAATGATAAAATAGTACAATGATGAAATAAATAGTCTCAGGGGAAATGTTTCTCTGTAAATGTATTGCATATTTTAAATATTGCTTCTTTCCATCCTCTGGTTAGTGTTGATGCCAAGCGATACATGAACATAACATATGAAACCTATTGCCAAATCAATATGTGAATCAGTATACACTAGAGGGAAAGAAAACAATTATATGATCGCAATGTGCAAAATGCTGTGTTGCGTAGTTTTGCCGACATTGCCCTGTACTTCAACCATTGCCTCAGGTCAACCAGCTACAGATCATCAGTGTTACCATCAGGTGTTGTTGGAGCCATGTGTCACCACTAGGAGGAGCTGTGGTGGTGCTCTATAAATGGGGAGCCACACCTTAGTCCCACAGGTGTTGGCAAAAGAATAGCACACAGTTTGTTGACCGCTTCACTGTGTGTTTTTAGCCCTTTTTATGGAAATAATGAAGTGGATTTTATGACAAATTATTGGAACTTGATATGAATTTGAACTTGATAAAGCAGCTGTAATTTTGTAAAATGTCACTCTTTGGATTTGTATTGAAGTGCACAGTCAGTCACTTACTTCACCTAGATTTGCTGCCCTCATCGCTCTAATGGGATTTAGCCAGTACAGGTGTATTGCACGTGGAATAGCCTATGTGCATATTTTGATTTGATGTGGAGAACTGGAGGGTCTAGAGAAACTCACTCAGGTATGGTGGGAATAAGCAAAATCTGTACAGTATTGAACCCGGGATCTTTTTGTGGCAAGAGTGCACATAATCACGTGCCCCTATTGTCTGTAAAACAACTCCCTTTTCCGGTTAATTCTATCTAGCGATACACTGATCCGATATCGGAAACCGAAATATGATACCGGGTACTGGCTATAAATATCCGATACTAAACCGATACAAGTTTTGGCTCTCAACGCCTTAAAAACGTAACTTTTACCACCTAAGTCTAAGTGAATATGGACATGCTGCATATCATTGGAAAGCTAAGAACCAGGGAAATTCAATCGCTAGTTTCAACCTCCGCAAACTCATATTTTATCGTCGCACCAAAGGCTGCAGTTAGCATCAGTATGCTAAAGCGCTAACGAAAACTAATCAAAGCTGGAACAGAAACTAACATAGAAATACCTTAAAGTAGCCTAATAAAATAAAATAGACCACTGCTGAAGCCAAGTGTTTATATTTTAGTTTAAGAAATAACTGATCTCACATATTTGTAATGACGAGATCACTTCATGTCAGTTGTTTATTTTAATGTAACCTTAAGCCTGTATATAATATACCCAAGGATATTTAGTGTAGAAAAGACCAGTGATCCTTGTTCAATGTTTATCCAAGAGTTTATCAATAGATATAACTGATAATTGATCTGTAATATCATGACAATAGAATATGGCTTTATTGATCTTTAAATGGAGAAGAGTCAATTAAATTTTCACCCAGAGAAAGCCGCTTTTAAGAAGTGGCATCGGTAAATATCAGGTATCGGCAGATATTCAAAACCCAGTATCGGTAGCAAAAAAGCTGGATTGGTGTACCTCTCTAGTTCTATCAGTATCAGTAATTTAACTATATAATATTGACAGCTTTTTAAAAAGCTGTCAATATTATATATTGTCAATATTTGCTCATAATGAACCCCTCTGTGAAACGCATTATTTGGACAAACAATGAAATCAATATCATGCACTAATCTGACCTTGCCTGTTTCAGTCTGCAATGAGTTAAGCCAGCGAGTGTTTACCACGCACCACTCGTAGTTCTTTAAGTTTCTTTTTTTAATGCTATGCTATGAATAATAAGCAGCCCTAGTTATAGCTGGAGTACTTTAGAAGGCACTGCAATTCTTACATAAGACAAAATAAAGTCCAGAAGGTAAAGTCCCAAGCACTGTGGTTTCAGAAATTCAACTTTGTGTCTGCGTTTGAAAAGCTGTGGCCAGACCGCTGAGGTGTTATGTAACAAGTCAAGCACTGCTCAATTCAGCAAAGGCCAATCATTTCCACTAACCCTTCAATGGAAAAGGAGCGCTGCGAGATGCTGAGATAATCAAGTGGTTCTTTTATGTGCACACTTGAGTCTGCGGCTGGATAGGTCCTCATTTTTTACTATTTAAACAGCTCGTCAAAAACTCAAAATTGGGCTGTTCATCCAAGTATTATAAATTTCAGCACATGTACAAGTTTTTCATAATCATTGACCTTATTTGACAAATTAGGTGCATTTTCTTGTGGACTACCTGCTAAAACGCTGCTTATGACAAACCTTCCCATTTGGTCTGATGTGTGTATGCGCGGAAACATTAAAGTGTTCATAGTTGATGCTTCAATATGCGGTAATAACGGTGGCATGAGTCCTTGTGTCCATTATAGTGCAGTTTGCCGATAATTCAGCTAACGCCAAACCTCTACTTTCAATTATAAGGTTGATTGACAATTTTAAGTTTTGTACAACCATCTTGTCTTGTGGTTAGATGCCTAGTTTTCACCAACTCCTGGGCTGTCTTGTGTTTGTGCTGCTCTTCATTGGCCTATTGAAATCCGATGTGATGTACTGGCTGTTGAATTCTCTGTTACAAATGTGATCTCTGAAAGGTCATGTGACAGGGGCGACCTTTTCACCTGGTCACTGCCCGGGCCATCACTCGCCCTCATGGATTGAAAAAAAAACATTAGGATCCTATATTTAGAGGATTCATTGTGTTTGTGTGCGCATTCTGTTCAGGTTTTACTTAACGTGAATCAGCTCCAACTAGCAGTAGTAGTATTAAAAAATACTCACCTGTGCTCATATTGTAGACACTTTACAATGAAACATCTGTCTCCAGGGAGGCTTGTGTTTGTCCAGCTACTTATTGGCCCATTGAAATCCGATATGATGTATTGGCTGTTGAAGGTCTTAGACAGAAACGCCCTCTCCACCTGGTCACTGCCCAGGCCGTCACTCGTCCCGCGGAAGAACTATCTCCATCAGCATCTCAGATAAACATTCACACATTTCTCACTCCGTCACCACCAGGTCCACACCTCCTCCAGGCCTCCCTCCATTGAACCGTTGACCTCATAGACAGGACGTTGTGCCATCCGTTTGCCAACAGGGAGATAGTTTTTCAGCCCTTGAAATCCTAGCCTGGAAGATCAATGTTGCAGATGGCCTGAAAGATCTTTGGTGGAGGACGGACAGTGCCACGGGGAGCTGAGGTCAGGGTCTCCTCCTGGACTCCCTGCGGTGTGTTTACGCAAACGATTGAACACTTTGGAAATGCGCCCTGATATTGACAGAGGGTCTAGGACTAAGCCTTTTATCAAATAACAATCCTATAATATTGTCAATACCAATGTTTCAATAGGCATACACCATAGCGTGCTGAAAAAGTATAGTTGGAGAGTGGTATAATAGCCGTATGAGGATAAAGTATAAATAACTACTCTGAAGGTTTTATATGCCTTTTAGTAACCAAGCTGCAGTGAGAAAACATCTCTAATATCCTACTTGCACTTGTGTATTTTTGAAGTTTTAATGGACAAATATACTCTCGATCAAAAGTTTAAGGTCCCTTGAAAAATGGCACACAAAACAAAATCCCGTTTTGCACTTCAATATGCAACAAGGAGAAATGGGAGACAAAAACAAAGTTGAGCAAGTGTTTTATTGCGAACAACCATTAAACTGAAATAGGCTGTTATGCAGCTGATCAAATGTTTAGGACCACATGCCTTTAAAGGGCAAATCTGTGCAATAATGGGGATTCAGTGTCATCTGTCAGGTATTCACACTATCATCACGTCCTGATGCCAAAGGCAAAAAATAAAGAATTTTGAGCTTGTTTGGGCAGAGCCTGTCACAGCGCACCATCGCTGCTGAGGTGGGACACAGTAAGATTTATTTGAATTTCTGAAAAGATCCTGAGGGTTATGGAACAAAAAAGTCAAGTGGAAAACCACAGAAAATGTCACCAGCACTGAGCCGGAGGATCTGATTGGCTGTCCGCCAAGATACTGAGCGATCCTTGGTTATTGGGCTGCCGACTGCAGCCTAATAACCCGAGCACAGAGCCAGTGGCCTTTGACGTCTCTGCACCACCTGAAGCGCCATTGGTCCACTGAAGGAAAAGCACCTCAGATCATTATGGCCCGCTCCACTTTGGGCATAGAAAACATTTCGGATTGATCTGCTTTGTCATGCCAGTAACGTTGAAAAGTCATCAGGATCATCAAGGTCACATTTTTTCTCATTAAAGAATACAACTATCCACCTTTCAATGTCCCATGTTTGGTGCTCTCTCGCAAAGTCTAAACAGACAGTTCTGTGGCGTTCAAGGAGACAAGGCCTTTGAAGACTTCGTTTTTGAAGACGTTGACCCGTAAATTCTGTCTGATGGTTATTGGGCTGCAGTCGGCTCCAGTAACAGCCTTCATTTGAGGATCATCCAGTGTCTTGACGGACAGCTATTCAGCTGGGGACATTTTTTTGGGTCTTCCACTTGACTTTTTTGTTCCATAACCCTCAGGAGCTTCTAAGAAATTCCAAATGACTGTGTTTTTGTCTCACTCCAATTATTTGCATATTGAAGTTCTGCTTGGAAACTGTTATGATCCAACAATGCAAAACGTGATTTTTTTGTGTGTGTGGCATTTCTTAAGAGGCTAAATGCTAACAACGTCTTTGGTCTATGACTGAACTCACGCACAAAGACCAGACAGTTACGCATCAACTCTAAGCTAAGATAAGAACATATCTCAGGTAAGAACATATCTTTGATCGAGAGTGTATTTCTTTGAGTTCATTGCATGCTGTGTTTACACCAACGAAACATGTACAGTTTCTATAATGTATTTATTTATACCAATATTTCAATTCTACTTTAATTCTACCTTTTCTTGAAGCCATCTCACACATTTATCGAATGATCAATTTGGCCTGATTACATACTGTAGAGATTATGCTGGCAACATTAAATGAGTGAGTGTCAATCTTGAGTTGCGGTTACTTGTTTTGACATCGGAATGTTGCGATTTCTGTTTCGGCTAATAAGAAAGTATGTGCATACCCTTGATATTTGAAATTTTTTTAACTGATGAAGACTTGTGGGTTAGTCTGTTGCCCCATTTTCAAAAGCAGCACAGAAATTACAGATTTTGAGCATACAAATTGAAATTAGACATTATCTCGGTCCTCTTGAAGATAGCATTTCTGCACCCCGTCAAAAAATATAAAATGTAGTTCAAATCCTCATTGCTGCCTGATTAAAATTCATAACTTCTCGGCTGTGATAAAAAAAAAAACTGTAGCTTCAACAAGACAAAAATATTATGAGCGATCCTGAGCCCCCCCCCCCCCCGTGCCGCTCGTACACACTTTAAATTCAACCAAAGCAGAGCGATTTCATGCTTTCAGCAGAGTAATGGCATTATGCAAAATGCCATTACCGTGGAAAGGACACTCCAATGTGTGGAAGCAGGTCAAGTGTTCATTTTAAAGAGGGATTTTTGCAGAGAGTCGCAAAACAACACAAACGGCGTAACACCTCTTTCCCGCTGCAGCATTAAAAGCTATTTTCAGTAGTGCTAAGGGGCAGAGGTTCCTAATAACTAATGGCCATTGTTGGTTTTGTCTAAGGAGCTCACACCAGACTAAATATGTAGAGAGCCTATACAATATTTTTCCCTTTTGTTTGCCACTTCTCTGAGTATGGTGCTCGCAGCATGTAAAGGTGCGGCACAGGCTTTAGTGCATATCACATAATGGGAACTCTTTGTTTGCTCAGGTGCCGATCCCTCACAATAGACAGATAAAAGAGGAACACTTCTGAGACAGATGTTCCCTCTTTATCACACTCGTCATCGTGACCCTCTCCTGCAGCAGTGGCAAGCACAGCACAATGCCATGTGCAGTCCTTATCCACTCCAATCCCTGCTAATCTGAATATATTGTTCAGTTGGATGTGAATGTTGTATTGTACCTACTATTGCTCTAATAGAGCTTTGAGAGATGGTGCATTAAGCATGAGTTTAGAAAAGAATGGGATTGTTTTTTCTTTACAATTTTGCGCTCATTGCCCTTCAGTTGAATACCATTGCAAAGACAGAAAATAGCAAGCTTAGAATATAGACCTCTGCAAAAATGTTTTCAATTGCATGTGATTGCCGTATTTGGAAAGTGTAAAACAGTTGGTTTATTCAGTTTTCTCTCTGCTGTGGTTATTCTGAAGTTATTGAAAATGTCCATTGCTAGCAGAACCATGATCGTAAAAACCTTTTTGCAAATCTAATCACATACCTGTCAGAAACATTGCTATTTTTCTGGTTTGTTTCCAATATTATCTAATTGCAAGTGATATTATACTGCTGTGCTCTTTACAGGTCAAACTTATCAAGTCATTATACAAATTAAAAGTTATTGTTCGTTAGTCATTTTGAATTAAGTTGGTAAAGTAGTTGACATAAGTTCTTCTTATATATTTTGAAGATTATGGCTTCAAAAATAGACACCTATGTGGATTTGTGCCAGCTGAAAGTTAAACAGGTAAATGTTCCCTTTTTTTATGTTTACACAAATATCTAATCTAGGCTTGTTGTCGCTACATGCATATATTAGATAATTGCAAAGATGTATTATTAGCCGTTTATAATAGCAGTTTTTCTCAATTTTATACTGTTCACTGTATGTAACATATTTTGCCCGAAGCAGTTTTATGCAGCGGTAACCGTTGCACTTACGGCACATTTTTGCCGGATTGTTTATTAGTTATGGGTCACCTTGAAGGATTAAGAGTGTATGGAGGGCAATCAATAGCTAAGCCAATAAGGAAGCATGAGGCTAAGTTTGAAAGGGTAATCCTTGATGGTAAAGCAGGAAATCTATAACATAAATGATTTCGCCTTCGTCTGCAGACTGAAGAAGGCGATTTATTTGTCCAGGTTTTGGGAGAGAACGCACAGTGGGATACATCAAAGTACAAAGAAACAAACAAAAAAAGTCTGTTATTCAACCTGGCAATTTGCAGGAAGCAATACCAAACGCATTGCACCGTGTCTCTCTAAATCCTTCACAGAAGTAACAATTCAGCCGAAAGATGGTCTCAGATAGTTGAAGCCGGAGAAGGGCTGCAGTGATTTGATGCAAGAGATTGTAGTTCTTACAATACACAATTCTGAGCCACAACTTTGAGCGAAGTACTTTTTGATCCAAAGTGAGTATCATTAGTTAAGTTATTCATATGATAATTTGCTGTTGCTGTTGTTATTATTGTTGACCACTTTCCTATAGGGATCATCATATTTCGCTCAGTCGTACATGGGATTTACATTGTGGACAAAAGTTCATGAGCCGTCATCTGTACTAGGTAGTCACAGTAAGTGTTGCCTCTCACTCAAAAGCTTCTTTTTATTTTAACTACCAAGTACACATGACTGCTTAACAACTTTTGTCTATGACTATGCTCATATTGTAATATCAGTATTGTCCTACCCCACAGGTGACAAACTTCAATGTAAACGACAACTGCCTCTTAAAAAAGGCATTTTATTCTCTTCCAGCATTTGAGCTTAAGTGTCTCTTTGGATTGGACCTGCCCCTGAATCCAGATGTCACTTCCCCCCACATTCTTCAATATTGTCTCTTTGCTTAATATATCACAGCTATTTGGACAAGAGATCAGTTCTCCTGTCAGTAGTCATAATGTTTAAGCGGTGCTTTTACATAATCATTTTATGTTTTGTTGTAAATTAGCAACATCTGGCCTGTTCTTTTTTGTGAAGAGATGCCAAATGTTAAACTAACAGTCTGAAATGTCTTCTGCCACAAAGTACGGTGTTGTTTTTTTGCTGAAATGTCACTATTATAAATGTTATTCTATGCGAATGTGTGTGTTTTTAATTGAGCAGTGAGAAGAGGCGCTAATGGTTTGCAGTAGCATATGTTAAGTGTCTGAGGCAGCATTTGAGGCCTGACCTGTTAGTGAAAGCAACATTTCCCTCCATAAATAATTAACATGGCCATTCTGCCTGCTGCTCTACTCCATGCATATTGTGATACAGGCAATTTATTCGCTCATCTCGGCACTCAGGTTTCTTCAGCTGCAGGAACACATGGCACACTTAATGGCCACAGGAAAAAGCGTATCACAGTAATTCTCGTTTTGAGTAGAAATGCATGCTACTCGTAAATACCGCACAGCTTCAACAACTAGTTTTGCAATTCTGGATGGTTGTCTTCCGCTGCTGAAGCTTGGGGACTGTCTGAGACGCGGCTTCCACTCCACAAACCCGCACTTTCAAACATCCCATTAACACCTGCCAAGTCAACCACGACTTTTAAGGCCAGCCTGTCTTTGTACACCTAATTACTCTCGCTTTTCTGTCTTTCTGTGCAGGTTGAAACCTAAAAACCTCTTCCTGTAAAACAAATCGGGTCAAAAGAAGCCATTAAGTGACTCTATTTCAAATAATAGTGATGGCAAGATCTTTTCAACATTCTTCTTTTCATATCAACATGTTTCATATCCAATGACTATTCTGACAATCCACTAAGGACATTGTTCAGTTGTGTGTCTAATCGTCCCGGCACTCCACCTAATATCTAAAAATACTTTTTTTAGTGTATGCTTTGTGAAATGTTTGTTCTTAGTATGAGTTGCCTTTTGTGACAGATAGAAATGCTTGCTGTTATTTAATTAAAGCCCATTTATTCAGTGTACAAAAGACCAAATTGTTTACATTTTCCCTGTAGGCTACCAGATTCTTTGGGATTGAATGAACAGAAATCCACTTGTCACGGCTGATTATTCTACCATTTTAATCTTATTGGGAGAATGTGTACCAGATGCGCGGTGATCTTCTGACACATGAATTGAGTTGTTGCTAAAGTCCTAGTGCGGCTGTGAGGGTTAATCTGGGTCATCTTGATCAACCCTTGAACTCGGGGTCATTCATAAGGTTGTCCCAGGCGCTGCTTTTTTCAGGAGGGGGGGGAATGTCACGGGGGGGGTCACCCATCCCACCTCTTTAGATCTATCCAATTAGCCGCTGAATCAGGAACCCTTGTCATGGGGCATTAATTGTTCCCATTGATTCGTGTGTAGTTCAAGCGAGTGCCCTCTGAGTTTTCCATCTCAATCCACAGCCATTCTCTTGTCAGCTCAGTCAGAGGGGCTTGTAACAGCGGCACTTGAACAACATGTGCTCTAAATCAGGTGGGCGTCCGTGGCTCAAATATGAGGACAATCCTCCACGAGCCTTGAGCCTACGATTACATCTGCCTCCTCTATTTCATAGCTGCAGCAGGTGAGGGGAGGCCTGTCTGGCATCGCTTAAGGATGATTTCTAATCAACTGCTTGATTTTTTTATTTATTTTTTCTCCTCAGACGCAACCTGCCATTTTACTCTTCAGTGAAGCGTGCATTTAGACAGACCACAGCCATATTTATCCTTTAAACAGCTCAAATTAACTCTGCACGGGATCAAGGGTCAGCAGACAATCACAGGTGGGGACTGACTTTCTGGAGACAGGCCTATGTAGCGTACCGGCTCAGTGTAAGATTATGTATACATTGAATGCATTTTCATAGCATATACATTTAAAGTATGAGCTGCTTGTGGAGAATAGTAGATGCATTGTGAGAGTGTGTTTGTAGTTGCAGTTAAGGTTACCGTATTTTCCGGACTATAAGTCGCACCAGCCTCGGCAACTACCTGGGCATGGAGGCGTAACTGCACCGTTTACAAGCCTCTCCCGGCATCACATTGTTCAAGCTCTCATTTGCGAACTCGTTCCTGTAGCTGTGGCTATCTAGGTTTTAGCCCACGATTAGCTTATTTTGTTTTCTTCATTGCAGTAAGAGTAACCTGCGCTTTTCGCCAGTCCCTCACAAGTTTCTCGCTCACTCCAAACTTTCCTTCTGCAATGGTACAGGAGTAGCAGATACTGGTACATTAGCCTAGAGCAACCTCTAGCGGCTGTCATTGTGAAAATAACAAACATGTGAAATTATATATTTTGATATATAAGTCGCACCCCCAGCCAAACTATGAAATAAGTGCGACTTATAGTCCGGAAAATACGGTTTTTACCCCCCGCCTGAACCAAATGCATTTTTTCCAGTTCAGTATTACCTAAATCTAAAAGCTTCTCAACTGGAGAGCAACAGTGTGTAATGCCTCATTCGAAAGTCAAGACCTACAAAGTGATTGTAACTTTGTTGTCACATTGTTGCCGGGTTTTTGTCACATTTTTAAAGTGGTTTTTTTGTTGTCAAAACTTTTTCATTGCCTTTTTTTGTCACTTTTTGTTGTGTTATGTCACGTTTTAGTGTCGCTTTTTTGTTGCGTTTTCATTCCTCATTTTCGTTGCTATTTTGATGGTTTCGGTAAAGCCAAACTGGAGAAAATGTGCTTGGTTCAGGTGGGGATTAAGACATTAAAGAAATGTGCTTTTGCTTCTAATATATTGGTTTTGTGGAAGCCTTTGGATAAGTATGTATGTATGTATGTACAGTATGTATGTATGTATGATTACACCTACTTGTTTGCATTTACAGTAAATGCTCATAATTTCTGGATGCAAATTCTGTCTCTCAGATGGCCGAGCCTTATAATTGAAAGGTTGGCTATTCAAATCCCGGTTCTTGCATTTGTTGATGCAAGTGCAAGGTAAGAGAGTGAGTGGTCATTTTATTTGAATCATCTGAGCGTTTATTTGAGGTTTGAAATTTTGACCTGCTGTCATATCAGTCTAGAAATATCTTCGATTCCCTTCTATAGATAATTAACTCCAATAGTACATATCTTTTACATAAGCGAGACAAATTGTGAAAACATAGAAGTGATTTCACTCCCGCTGTGTGCATTTGGCTTGTCATTCCACTCACTGCACTGATTAAATGCAGTTCTATCATGTATTTGATAGAGCTTCTGCCGCATGTTCACAATGCCTATTCTCATTCAGAACTGGGACAACACCCCTCCTGTTCGGAAATCTAATTAAACTAAACTAGTTTTTATCTCTTCTAAATGACTCCAGAGCACCCATTCATTACGCCTGCCCTCCAGTCCTGTCACAAATACATGCCAGTGTTACATTTATTTAATAAATAGGTTACTAAATCATTTTCTTTGCAGATTGTTTTTCTCCTGTGCCTTATAAGAATAATCAACACATTTCTGCCATTTTCCAACAAGAACAGCGTTTTTATCAAGAACAGCATTTTTTATCAAACCATTTAATCTTCTCTATGTGAGAGCTCCAATCCAGAGAGGCATTTCATCTTACCCAGCTGATATGATGAAAGTGAAACCAAGTGATCAATGAAAAGATTACTGTTAGCCGCCCCGTTTTCCTCCGCTGCTCTGCAACCATAGCAACAGGGTCAGGAGAAATGTACGGTTTAGTGAAATGACAGAAGAATCCTATCAGATGTGATCACCTGCTAAGCACCACTCTGGCAGGAATGATCTGAGAGATGGATATGAGCAAATCCACAGGGCTGTCTCACGCTCCTGAGCTCAGACAAAGAAAACGGAAACCTTTATGTCGTTTCTGCCTCTATTGTGTTTCACCTTTAGTTTTTGACTTATGCAAGAAATGGGAATGTAATATGCATAGTTAGTTCCATACGGTTGTGTATTTTATATTGAGTTGGTTTATCCTGCTTTTCACTATGCCTTGACTGCTTTTTATCAGACAAAGCCATAACAAAAGGACCAAAGGCTTCCAACATCCACATTTAGGCTGATTGAGATAAGCTGTGAATCAGTGGTGGTGTCTTCCATCACGCTGCTGCTCTGGGGAGCCCAGTCTAATTGGAGCAATGGCAATGAGGTGGTCATGCACCTGACAGAGAGGGATGGTTCTGAACAGAGAAAGAGATAATTTCAACAGTGACTGCTCCAACAGCCTGCTCCGCAGTGCTCTGCTCTGTCCACACACTGCTGATTGATTTGCATTGCAGATTGCATAGACTTGGAAAGGACCTGGCGAGCGTTCCAGGCTGTCGCTGTCTTAAAACCAGCATAATGCCTGGCCACTGCCCAAGACCTGCTCACTGCCCATTAATATGGAGGTGTTGTACACCTGGCCACCATACAGACCTCAGAGACGGCCTCAAATTAAATCAATCTGTCATGTCCTGCCACTTTACTCTGTCAGTTCCTTGTCTAACCTTCTCTCATCCACAGCTACCTTGGTACGAAGTAATGTCTGCGGTTTGTAAATACATTGTCGCTGCAGTTAACAAGACGTTTAGACTGTGTTTCCCAGTAACGGCATATTTCTGAGAGAACAGGAGTTGCATAAAATTGTTTATTGGATATTCTGCCATGTTTAAGGCATATTTGGCAGATGTAGTTTGTGGAATGGGCCTCTTCTGAGCTGGGGGCTGTCATGCTGAAAGTTCATGCACTGTTCGCTCGGAGATGGAGGCCATTTGAGGAGAAGTGGAGTGGGAGAGCAGCACTCTAATCCCAGACGATATATCTCTTGTCTCTGTTGTGCTGTGGGCAGGCTGAGGCCACTGTAAGCACAGCTCACTCAAATTATTTGCGCTTTCAAAATCGTATTTTTTTAAGTTTGGACCTTGGATAACCTTTTTACTGTAATGTTAGAAAGCCCAAAAATGTGTTAAAGATTTTGACTGCATCCCAGTTCTATCCCACATTTAAACTGCAGTAAACAAAGTTGGTTAATCCATTCTTCTTTACATTAGAATACCACACCGGGTTATGAAGAAGATGTACAGTATAGCAGCAGGAATACATCAGTCGTACTTTGATTCTCTCTTTGCACAGATAGCCTTTATAATTACAGTCAGTGGAGTTTGTTTAAACTTGTACATAAACTTGAAATGCCTTGCGGTTTTCTTTTGCATTAGTTTTGTGTAGAAGCAGAATCACAAGGATATCTGTACCTTTTCTCTCCAGCTCAAAATGTCAACCCAATGTATTTGGAAGCAAGGTGTTCTATACTCTGTGTCTCTGGGACCTAAGAGCAACGAGACTGGCATTTCTTAACTCCTGAGGTGTTTATTGAGGCCCACATGCTGGATAACTTTGTGTTTAATGTTTAAATCACACATTTTAATGCTGAAGACTGCGAAGAAAATGTTTTTATAAGATGGAGAGTAGGGGTGTGTGTATCGCCTAGTCTCAGGCGATACTGTACGTATCCCGATACACAGGTCGCGATACGATATGATATATCCCGATATTGAAGCATTAGACAATTATTGCAATTATTTTTTACTACTTTGGAAACAACTATTCAGTAAATTAGTACACCTTCATTAGATTTGTGTCAAATACATTTGATCCATCTCTATCTCTGTCTATCTGTGCTGGTCATATAATTAGAATATCATGAAAAGTTTGTTTATTTCTGTAATTCCACTTAAAATGTGAAACTAATATATGATAGACTCATTACATGCACAGTGACATATGTCAAGCCTTTATTTATTATAATTTTGATGATTATGGCTTACAGTCCATTTTCAAAATATTATAATTTTATGAGATTTTTAAATTGGGGTTTTTACAAGCTGAGCCATAATCATAAAATTATAACAAATAAAAGCTATACATACTATCTCACTTTGCATGTAATGAGTCATATATTGCAGTTTAAATTGAATAACAGAACTGAATGCACTTTATCATGTTGATCTAATTATATGACGAGCACCTGTATATATCTATCTTATGATACAAATGCTTTTCACTAATGTGCACTTGTGACTGTGGTGTTGTATGGTGATTATGTAACTTTGAAAGGAAAACAGATTTCCTGGAAACTTGGTAATGAAACCAACGAAACTGGAGATGCACGTTTTCTAGTATTTCTATAGTCCTTAGCGATGAGTAATAACTAATAACTCAGACGGCGCATTTAAAACCTTATCTACTCCACAACAGGTGTCACTCATAGATCAGGGACATAATCAGGGGTGAAGTAAGCCGGTACGGTCTGGTACTGCGTACCGTTAAAAGATTTGCCGGTGGTACGCCGTACCAGGAAGGAGAAGAGGTGCGCTCTCTCCCCTTACGCACAAAACAGTGGTCTGCCAATAATATTACACCGTTAGCTCAAACGCGTTGAAGTTCAGCCACTTAAATGCAATATAGAGACTCAGCAGACTGGATCTCATCTGCTCTGTCCCTGAACTTTCTGCACACACGGTAACGCCCCGTGCGTCTTTACGCATCACACGACAGAGCCGTCAGCGCCACTGCTCACATGCGCTCCTCCATCTAAAGCTGTCACATTAGAATGAGAGTCCCCTTATACGGGCTCTTTTGGCTTTTCTGGTTTTCCTTCGCGGGTCTTTCACAGCGTGTAGACATTGTTTACCTGCGAAAAAGGGAGGAGGAACAAATCCGCGCTGGGTCCGCCGCCTCTCGAATCTCTCTCTGCAGTTGTTGAACGCGTCACAAATGTCCTGTTTATCCATGTCTTGGAAATGTTAACTCCTTTACCAAAACAACGGTCAATATTTCTAAAGTTCCCTGTTTGTCAAGTAGCATGAGCGTTTCCTGTTGGCCTTATAAAATAAAAGCAAAAGCCTTTGTTGTGAAAGGCATACACTAGGATCTAAAGGTGCGTTCAGACCGAATGTGCGTCCACGCTCCGTCAGCCTCTAGTTGGACGCCAAACATTGCCGCTTCACACTCGCGAGAAACGCCCTTTTGCTGGCGCGTGAAGTTTTGCAAGCGTCATAATTAGGAGGGTGTCATACAATCAGGCCGAGCGCAAACCGCGATGATCAACTTCTCCTCCATGCTGCAGGTCAGGGGCGCAACTACCGCACTACCCCCCTCCCACACACATGGCTCTTTGATGTTTTTTTTTTTTTTTTTTAAAGAAAATAAATACCCTCTGAATTGACTTTATTTTAACGAAAATGTCACTATTTCACACAATATAACATCGATATTTCCCTCTATGGAGTTATCACAAAAAAACAATCACACGGCCCGATTAAAAGCTTCTGTTGCTTCATTCACGTAACTTTTCCTCCTCTCCCTCTCTCTCCCTCGCGCAAGAGGGGAGAAAACAACACAAGCTTCAACGCGATCTCCTCTGTAACCGTGTTTATTATTTCATTAGGACTTTTATTTCTCAAACTTGTTGCCTTATGCTCACTTTGAGCTTCTCGTGGGGCTGCAGCAGCAGCGGTGGAGATGACAGTCCCTCTGCACTCCTCTCTGCCCCACTCCAGCAGTGACTTTGTTTCGCAAAATAAGCATGCACAACTAAAGTGACGCCCGTCCCCAAAGAGGAATAAAAAAAAAAACACTTCACCAACGCGAACCCGTTCATATCGTTCACTGTAAAGACTCGTTCAAAAGAGCCGGATCGTTCACGACCGACACACATAGACTGTTAAAAGAACACATCACTATTGGCGCCCCTATGCAAGGCATACTGTATATTGCGTATGCCTTTTTGCGCCACTGCTGCAGGTAACAGATGACGCTTGTGCTCACTATTTGAGCCCAGTCCCGGATTGGTTAACAAGGCGTAAATGAACGCACGTGTAGATTGTGATTACTTGAGTGCATGGAGCAGTGGGCGCGACATCGCTGCTCTGTACCGCGCTGTTCTCCCTGGTGTTGACGCGCGTTTATCCTCATCTGCTCGCATTTGGGACGCTTCATACGCGCGGACATCTTTGCTTTCATTTCGACGCGCGTCGAAGCACGTCTACATAGGGTTAACATGGAAGTTGGTGGCGTGTCAGGTGGTCTGTACGCACCATTAAGATAGATGCAAATACTCCCCGATCTCCGTTTTGGATATTTGTTACTAGTCCACAGATGACACGTGTGAAAGTAAAGTTGTGGGAATTTAATAAAGACCAAATGCATATGTTTATGCCGTTGAAACAGATTTGGTTATGAAAACACTGCTATATTCGGTGTTGGTAGTAACTAATGCATGTATTTAGAATATTTAAACTACTCATTTTGGGTAACTGTATTCAGGTACAGTTATTGAATATAGTCATATTAAAGGAATACATCAAAGTACTCGTTCATTAAATTTCAGTTTCATAATCATAACATTAAGAAGAGAAAAAGGGTCAAAAAGTTTAGCTCTGTCCTTTTGGGCTGTGGACATTTGCAAAGTGCTTTTTTTGCATTCCACATTAGTGGTAAATAAGTTGGTAACAGGCTTGTAACAATAGCCTAAACATCTTCTTAATCATATGCCGCATTTATGCGGCATTATGAAAATCAACAAATCAATGTGAAAGTATTCAGAATACAGTACTCTGTTTGGACTAAGTAGTGGAATACGTTACTAAAGTATTCTCCCAAAACTGGCTATATTTTATATATATATATATATATATATATATATATATATATATATATTATATATAATGACATAGTACCGGCAAGAAAAAAAAGCTACTTTCACCCCTGGACATAATGACAACTCGGGCATCACCGTGATGATAGCGCTCATCTCTAAAATATTTTTGTGTTAGCAGTAGGCATGCTATGAAGAAATCCTTTCCGAACGCAGCAGCGACGCACTCGGCAACATATGCACAAAGCTGGTGGCTCTCGTAATAATCCAGGTCTCTGTTTTTGCTGTAAAAGCCAAAGTGGGGCGAATGTAGAGTTTTAAAAGAGTCCCGGAGCATTTCATAGCTCTTTCTTTTCCATGGTAAAACCTTTCCTGTGTTTAACTCTCACTAGATTCCAGTGTTACTCAAGCGGGCTGCGGGGTGCGCTGCCATCTAGCGGGCGGGAGTAAAAGTGCAGGTCCCAAGACAGACGCTGCAATGAATATTTCCACAAAAATAGATGTTTAAATATCAATGGGGCGCTTTTTGGATCGATACGAGAATCACCTGACATAATATCGGTGGATCGATATTTTTCAACACCCCTAATGGAGAGTTTTAACAGATTTGTTTTGCAGGAACAAAAGTATAAAACTGTCTGGTCTGTTTTATGGCATTGATGGCAAAAGGAGATATCACTGCTGCAACTCAAAGCAACAAATGTGTGTTATTTCTTCAGGTTACAAACCGATTGTCCCATATCTTGCCTCACCTGTTGAATAAAAAATAAGAAAAGGCGGCGTCTGTCGTTCCAAAGGGCATAAATGTCCTTGTATAATGGATATTTCAATTACTCCTATAGTGTTGTCAGGCAGTAAGACAGAGATGGCATAGTTTACCTCACAGTGAGAAGATCCTGAATGTACTCTGTGCAGTTCAGATGCTCCTTCAGTGGGAACTACATGGGTGTATATTTGGCTTATAGGTTAGAACCCTAGAAAGGGTCACTTTAGCTCAGTGTTCAACAATACAATATCCCACAGCAGCTAATACACAAACTGCTCCACTTGGGGATCAACACATCACTGTGCAACTGGCTGCCGGACTTTCTGACGGGGAGACCACAGACTGTACGTGTCGGTGGCAAGTCCTCCAGAACCATCACACTGAACACGGGGCCCTCCCCAAGGCTGTGTGCTGAGTCCCCTCCTGTTCACTCTGCTGACCCATGACTGTGCTCCAAAGTACGACTTAAACATCTTCATCAAGTTTGCAGACGACACAACAGTGGTGGGTCTCATCAGCAACAGAGACGAGTCAAACTACAGGAGTGAGGTGAGCAGTCTGGCCATGTGGTGCACACAGAACAATCTCTCTCTAACTGTGGAGAAGACAAAAGAGATTGTTGTGGACTTTCGAAGAGCGCGGGTACAGCGTCCTCCTCTAACAATCAACGGTGCTGCTGTGGAGAGGATTACCAGCGCTAAGTTCCTGGGTGTGCACATCACAGAGAACCTTTCCTGGACCATGCACACTACATCACTGGTCAAAAAAGTAATCAGCGTCTCTACTTTGTCCGCAAGTTGAGAAGAGCGAGAGTCCCAGCCTCCGTTATGTGCAACTTCTACAGAGGGACTATAGAGAGCATCCTGACCAGCTCCATCACTGTGTGGCACAGCGCCAGCACTGCCTCCTGCCGAAGGAGCCTCAAGCCCATTGTGAGCAGCGGAGAAGATCTGCAGAGCCCTCTCCCCTCCATTAAGGACATGTACTCCACCCATCTCTTCCGCAAAGCCTTCAGCATCACCAGAGACCCATCACACAGTCGCCTCCTTCAGGGAGGAGACTGCAGAATCCATGGGCCAGCTCCAGTCGACTGAAGATCAGTTGTATTCACCAGGAAGCTGAATTCTCTCCCTTCCCTGCCTCCCTGCCCTCCTGTGCTCACAACCCTCACTCCCCACCCCCCACTCCACAACCAAGGATGAGGGAACGATAATTTAAATTAATTGACAAATGAATCGACTAATAAAAATCTTTGAATCTAAACTATTGGTTGAACTTCAATTCATGTTGCCTTTGAGGGCAACATCACTATTCATTGTGGTGACCTCTGGTGGAGCTACCAACAATGTGTCATGTATCTGATGACATAAATGTCTGAGCATTGGGAAGGGCAGCTCTGCATTAATGGAGACTAATATAGTATTTTAGTTCCCTGTGGCTTTTGCATGTGTTGCATTGAAAAATCATATGTACGGTAGTCCAAAGTGATGAAATATTGGAAACATTCCAAGTTACCAAAATGGAACCAGTACCAGTTTTTTTTTTTTTTTTTGCATCTTAGAAGAAAACCACGAGGCAACCTGTACTAAGCCACTCACTGACTGTATCCTCACTCATTTTTCATTTTTCATGTGACCAGTATGGATCTCCTGCCCACAACCACTCCATATTGACACCTTACCCCACTCAACTCATTACTTTGTATTTCTATATAGGCATTAATAACACCCACTCACTCTATTGCCTGGCAGCAGTTTAAAGCATTTCCATTTCCCTTTATATTGCGGTAGGAGGTAGCTCAGCCCTGATACATCACATAATCTAACTTTTACAATTATTTTAATCTCCTCTTTAACGACATCACCAATTATGACATAAATGGATTTAATATTTCCTGCCGTGAAGAATGGAGGGTGAGAATTCTCGAGAGGCTACGAGGAAGTCATTAAACATTGGCTGCAAAACAAATAGGGAAGACCGCTTTTCTTTGAACATCCATCACTGCTGCTGCTCTCCTCAGATGACACACATGCTGACCTGGAAGATTTAAGGGTAAATTGATAAGAACTTTTGATTTAGGTGACAGCGTAGTGTAGTGTAAGTCCACATATCATCACAGAAAGGCCATTGGCTTCCATCATCGTCAAAATTACTGCTTTGGAGTGTGCCCTTATTTGAAGACATCAAAAGTATTCTTTCATTTGATATCATGGCTTTACGATCTAAATGCGGAACCAAAAGTGTTTCCCAAGCACAAGCGTAGAATCATAGTAAAACAAGGCTGTCATGTTTCTCATTTCATCCCATTTGCTTCTTGTAGTGTTGCAGGTATTGCATTACATAGAAAATGTAATACAGCTAAAACATTTCAAAGGGGGCAGATCATGCAAACCAACTTTTTGGGCTTTGTTGTGGTGTTCCCTCATCAAAAACATACTCCTATCTGTATTTCCAGAAGAATCTTCTTCACTTTTAAAGCCCATAAAATGTCACATATTCAACACTCAAACTGCAAATATCAGGTTGCCATCGATTTGATGCCAAAGCCACAGCCAATTGTGATAAAGTCTCCTCTCCACACACTGAGGTAAGTTTTAGGTATAATATCAATGCTGAGATGCCCAAAAGTAGCTTTTATAAGTCACAATAATGCATGATCCATCCACTTTTAAGTCTAATGTAAGGCATGTTCAAGGAGAGTCTGTAGGTCAGACTGGAGGCACATGGGGAGGAGGAAGCCAATGAAATACCGCTACTCAAGGAAAAGGCCAAAGTGAACATGCCCTTTGAGACTTCGAGCACTGTTTCCCAATTTTCTTGAGATGGGACCCATATATCCAAATGCCAAGAGAAATGCAAGTGCACTTCTTGTTGGTCTGTCCCAACTTTTCCTGTTTTTGTAGAATCTTAACTAGGGTTACTATTGCAGCAACACATCATCAGTATGGTCTAATCCCAGCTCACATTCCCCATTAGTGAAAACAGTACGTTTTATTTCTGTAACCAAAATGATTTGAAAAGCAAGACCTATGGTGTGTAGCTAATGTAAATGTATGGCTTTCCATTAACAAAGATTGGCAGCCATTTTAGATTATATATAACAAAGGCCATTATTATTATTATACTTTCTTATAGTTTTTATTGTTTTAATGACAACTTCACCACAATTGTCTGGCAGTATTGAGCATCAACACTAAAGATTAGAAACATTCCCAACGTAATCTATTGTTTTTGCAACCTTACTTTTGGGTCTGTTTTTTCTTTTTTTTTTCAAAGGACAAATCTTTAGTAACATTGTTCTAAAATTCCCCCATTTGAAATAGCCGGTAAGTATGCTAAAGCGGCTGTTCTCTAGAGAGAAATTATCAGCATAATTAAAAGGACCAGCGCAGGAGAGGCTAGAATCATGACTGTATAATTATGAAAGGATCATTCTGGTTAATCCTGGTCTCTGCTGCTTCATGCCACGAAGACTGGCAGACAAGTTATAGGCCACACAGGGGTCTTCAGAGACCTGTCGTCTACTGTTTCCTCTGAGAGACAGTAGACGACATTTGGGGCTTTTAAATGGGGAGTGTTGGAGGTAACATCCAGCTTAGAGGTGTGGGCATGCTTTACTGCAGAGAGCATGGGAAGAAAGCCACCAGCAGATCATTTATGGACAAGTGGGGAGTCCACTTGCATCCACTTGCATGTTGTGGCATGTTCTGATGCATTGCTCGGCCCAAAAGCCTAAGAATGTCTATGGTATTGTGACGAGAAACGAATGGTCTGAATAACTGAATAACATTTTTTATTTTTATTTTTATTTTTATATTGTACTTTAATTGCTAACCCATTGCTGACAGAAATGTACCTTTTTTATTTTATGTTGTGTTTTTTGTATGCATTTTGTGTACTAGGCCACAATACTATCCTCAGTCCCTTATAAGCACAATCGTTTTAAGTTCTTTATCGTTAAACATAGGAATTATCTGACTCAACAGCCTTTACCATAATTCGTTTATTAGTTTGAGGGCACTTCGTCTGGCACCATACACTTAGCATTGTAATAAAGTACCTTTTTTCCTGTCAATCTTTTAATCTTTTCTTTTTTCGTAGCTCCAATTCTTTTGTCTTTTACAGTGTGCAGTGGAGGTGGACTTTGAGCCGCGCTGTTTTACAAATAGAGTAGATTAAGCTTCTGTCATGCTCTCCCCCATATCCCAGGTATGTTTACCAAAGAAAAGCGTGTGAACTTCCATTAGCGGAGGTCTAATGCAGAGGATGGAGGTGGTGCCACGGCCCTTTGATTTGTGCCTCACAGCTGGGCCGGGGGGAAGACCTCAGGAGTGGGCAGCTGCACTCGCTTAATCTCCTGAGCGCCGACACGGGCTCAATTAATAGATCGCACACTTCGGGTCCTGCAAGAAAGTTGTCATTGGCCGTCAGATAAATCACTGCAGAGGATTTCCACACAGACTGAAAACCAGACCCGGGCACCTGCTGGTTCGCTGCCTGTTTTTTGCTTTGAGTTACACGAGGCTCATGATTTTATTGCACCATGAGACGTTTTGTCAACAATTCCTCAGATTATGTACATTGAATGGCAGCATATATTGGCAGTTTTTACTTATTCTTTTTCCAAAGTTGGTCACTTTTTTTCTACCTACCATATAATGCCTTACCCTGATGTGTAGGTAGCATTTTTGTCCTGTTTTATGATCTCGTCGAAGATGTCTTCCTAATGGGAACTGATGATGATTTGTTGCACTGTAGCAATAATTTCAGAAAGAAAATGAAAACACATCACCTGCATCTGTATTGATTTTGAGAAGAGCAATATTTTCTGAAAGACAGGCATCATGCTGTTTTTTAAAATGAAATATCACGCTAAATCTTTTTTTTTTTGCCTCAGTTTCTTCGAGTTTATGTTAGCCATCTCAATGTTCTTTCCAGCTTTTTTATGGCTTACAATAGTTTTAACTGTGGGTTTAAAACTTTGCACTTTTGTCTTGTCCTACATCAACATAAACAAAAGGTGCACTGTGACATCCCTAAATATGCAGTATACCTATATTAAGCATTGATTTGGTGACCTCAATAAAAAAATTAAAAAAATTGCAGAAAGCCTGAGCAGGTGTGGATCCAGTACAATAAAGAACCGAAAGTTGGCATCAGACACAATTTTGTCAATATTGTTAATATAAGGAATAAATAATAGTGGACCCAAAACAGACCCTTAGGGCACACCTTTACACCCACCTACACACGCTGGGTTTGGTCAGAAAGATAGTTGTTGAAGCACCTAACAATCCAACAGAGCAAAGTGTCGGGTGGTTATTCTTGTATGTTTGAGTAATATTTATCCTGTGCTTCGTTTGTGGTTGTCTAAAAATGTGGGACTACCCTCACAAAGACGAGCGGTAAACCCGATAAAAATGTTTACTATAAAAGATTCATCACTTTGTTCTTGAATGTATTGTCTTTGTTTGTTGTGTTATAAACCGCAGTTGTAGCTATATAGCACTCCTTGGTGTTGGTATGTGTTCTGTGTGGCTTTACAAATGTTAATATAAGAAAGAGGGTTGAAGGCCGTGTTGAAGAGCCTCTTTCCAGTAGCAAACCCGTAGAAGCATGCAAAAGAGTAACAGCTGTTTATGCATTTTAATCCTAATGCAGAGGCCTTTCATTCAGTGGACGAATCATTCTTCGCTTTCACAATTACACAAGTTTGAAAATGAGCAAGCCTGAAGCTGCAAAGTCCTCACCATTTTCCTCCTCACTGGGTTTTTCAAGCTATTGCTATTCAGATTGCCCATTAATGGCATGCATTTGTCTGGCCCCGTCTTTCTGTTGCATTGAACAAAGTGCTTGTGTTTCAACTCTCACCTCTCACCAGGTTGTTCTTAGAAAACCATCCTTTACCATCAGGCAGCCGCAGAAGCAGCCTCTCTCTTGGGCGGCTCCACCGTGAACCCTTTGTGCTGTGGAAGTAATTTATGATGAAATTGGCCAGGAGCAGCACTGGGGGTTGTGTTTTCAAACAGCGTTTTCACAGCATTAGCGTGTCCCTTATTAGCCTAGCTTCGCAGAAAAGGGCGATTTCTACAGGCGCTTGTGTTTAATTGTATGGAAATGAAATACCTGCGTTCCAGTCAGTCAGAAAGCCTCTAATCAGAGCTGAACCCAGTAAAGTCGAGTCGGTGTGAATTTTGTATGAAACCATCATTTATTTGAAGTACCACATATAGTCCCAAGCCTTGATAAAAGGAGAGAGTCGAGAGAAAGCCTGTGCATAATACAGATTACTCCAGTTGGACAAGATCAAAATGAAAATAAGTTAAACATAAGCATCATGTGCGTTATGTTGCTTTTTGACACTTCATTAAAACATTTTATTTGGATGAGACATTATACAAATATAAGTGAAAATTACAGCCATTTTATTTTATTTTTCAAATTGCGAAGTATTAAATCAGAACTAAGTAACTTGTTTACCTTAATAAATCCTTTTCGTAGTCCCTCTGGGCGTAATACAAGTGTTAATAGGATGATTGGGGGGTCTTTCATCTCCCCCGATGTCTCAGGCCGGAAAACCACGTTTGCAACTTTTCCTGGCCCGAGCCAGAGGTGCAACACACACAAATGGAATTACGAAGAAGAAGTTAACAGGCTAACGGGCAAAGCTAACTGCGGGCTAGCGCACTTTTGCAGTATTTACAGCCAAGTTTGAGTGACAAAAAATATCTCCATTGTGTAATTGGGTTGTGGCACAATAGCCCTCTCTCCCTTTGTCTTTTCTGTCAGCGTAGTATTTGCTCTTATGGACAATTAATGAGTAAAAAAACGCGACATGCTACGACACCTGCAGTGGCGCTTATGACCTTTAGGGACATAAGTTACTGAATTCTGCTTTAAAAAAGAAGCAAAAGTTATAAACTATAATCCTACAAGGCATTAGAACTGGATGACAGTAAATAAAAGCTTGGAACAAGAACTGCAAAAGCACAGTCCTAGTTATATTGTAAACAAACGTTCGCAGCTTCTTTGAACCAATTTGTTTTTAACATCATTTTCCTTGGTCAATTCTCATTAATGTCACAGATTTAGTCAAATAAGACTTCCTCCATTGCTTTGAATAAACCTAATTACAAACAAGACCAGCAAGTGCAAGAGCATTTTGGCTTCCACTGCAGTAAACAAGATATGTCTAGTCAATAATTTACATCGGATCCGACTTTTGATCTGAGTCGGAAAATCTCAGTGGTCAGCAACAGGATTATACTCTACAAATTAAAGAAACATACATTTATTTGATGATTTCCTGGCAGCTCCAGATTAGCTCCTCTCCCGCTGAGAAGGTGCAGGCTTTTGGAGTATAGCGGTGCCTCTTCATGTCACTACCTTCACAGCTCGAATGTAAATATGTGCCCGCCTCAGACTCCTGCCACGAAGGCCTTTTGATGTCTCAACCACACAGAGACTTACCCGCGTGTTATGTTGTTCTTGTTAATTATGTTTCCATACGTTTCCACCACTTTGATTTCCTGTGTGATGTAAACCAATATAACATGCTCTTTTCTGTATGGATGGTTGTCACAAGGCATCAAGTTAAGATTTGCTTAATCCTTTTTATAGAAGGCAAAATTGCCCTTATGGTTATGATTTATGATGATTCATTTTCAGATGATTGTTTTTTTTCGAAGGCTTATGAATAATGGGTTGAATGGTTTTATTGCCTTTTAGCCATTACCAGGGCATTCCAAGGTTTAGGCGAAGTAAGACAAGAGATTAAGGCAAGTGATATCTTTCCTGTTTTCATTTTCAAAGAGAATTTGAAAGAATTTGATCATTTAATGGAAATATGAGTATAGATAGCTCTTCCTTTTGTGTCAGTACCACACACATTTTTCCTTAAGCAATATCGGATGACGGACAGCCTTTTGTTTTCATTTTAAATTCACAAGGACGGACGCAAATCTTTTATTTTGTCTCACGGAACTTCTCTAAGGCCAAACCGGAGCTTGTGTTGCTACTTGCCTCCAACACGCGTTGTTCTTTAGATTGCTTTTGCCGGAGGAGCCTATAGGATACCATCTAATGACAATCTCCCCCGTTCTTTCTTTCTTTTCCTCCACTGACAGTAATAGTAAAGCCGCGATGCCAAAGGTAATCTAACCTAGGAGACGCAGCGATAATGGACACATTGACGGAGTGCTTGTTTATAATAACAGGCCGAATGAAGGGTCAGAGGTGAAAAATGAACGTGATATTGAAGCAGGAAGAGGCTTGTGTTTAACTTTGATTAATGCCTAACTCTCGGAAAAGAAAGTTCAGAGCTTCGAGGTTCAAAAGAGACACAAATGGTGAATTTCAGTCCGTCAGTGAAGCAGGAAGCAGACCATTTGGCAAACAGCTGAGTATGTGAGGTAAAGACGGTGGCTACAGTGAGACGAGAGCCACAGAATGTCTGCTATCAGAGTTTTTCTAATGACGGCCTGCGAATGTAAACCATGTCACGCTTGTTGACACTTCTAATACAGCACAAAGCGCGAGCTGCGATAAATTAACGAAACATACGCAGTTTAAAAGAGAGGTCGGTAATGGGCCATAGACTTAATTATTGATGAGTCCGGATCACTCTTGAGATTAATATGCTGGATGGATACTAAAAATGATGCACTAAACTAAACTCATGAAATTTTGATAAACTAAACAGATCTTGGCAAATCTTGAGAAATGTGTACATTTTCTTTTTTTAAATGTCTTCTTTTGTTTGTGAATAGTGATGATTCCTCTTTCCTAAAGCCTTCCCTTTAACACTAAGAACTTCTCTGGCACTTGTCATCATAGATTATATGATAGAATGATGGTGTATTATTACAGCGACTACAACAAGTTTACTGCTCCTGTTCCTATACAGTATCCTATCAGCCATTGTGTTTTCCATCTTGCTTTACAACAATTAATTATTGATCGATATAAATAAAACCCAAATGTATCTCTGAAATTCAGTTATGCAATGATCTAGAATAAGAGCGGGAAAGAAAATGTCTTGAGTACAATCCAATGCTATGGATGTTGAAGTAGCTGAGCTGACGATTGAAGAATGCAGACGGTGTACTTTTGCTCAGGACAGAGTGACTCCGCTCAGACAGCGGGACAACAGGACAGTGCCGGTAAAACAACATCTTTAAAAGTGACGGACACAGCAATAACAATCGTCCCGGGCAGTGAACACAGTCAGGGATGGCACCGAGTCGTCCACAGCTGTTGGTTCTGGGCTCCACACTGTCATATGAGGTAACCAGACCTGCTTATTCTGCGTGTACATGTCAGCGGGGGTGCCACAAATATGTCATGGTCGTTTTGAACAATCCAATGATAATTTTTTTTGTAATATGGCTAGATCGTTTCCACAGTGCTGCACGTAGGTGATTGAAAACAATAAAAACGGACATTCTGTTTTGCTCCGTCAATCCTCAGAGGCACAGAGCTTTCTAATGTTGCAGCTATTCATTATATTTTTGAATACAAGTTTGACACCAGGAAAAAATATTTGAGAATGGTACATTTTGTTTTTGTGTTTAAGTTATGTAGACTTAATATGAAGGTAAATGTATTCTCTGCATTTGACACATCATTCAACCTGTGGGTAAACTGACAGAAGTTGTGGGGAACTGCAGTGCAGGCCCCAGGTCCTCTATGCCAGCTGTATGTTACATGTTTTGATTTGTATCTGTACGCTGTGTCCATCTCTCCGTCTCATTAATGTGACCATATAGTACAATAAAATAGACAAAACATTGAAAGGCTGTTCTTAAAAACCCAAAGACAAAGTAGATATGAATTAAAACTAAGTTTATTTTTAATTTTTTTTATAACCCAAATAAAATACAACCCAACTTCAGAACAACTACGAAGGAAAGATGTATTTCAATCAAAGGCATCAGTGTAGATTGTAGAATTAAAACTTCCAGGCCAATTCATGTGTTTAAGAAGAATGTTAAATGTCGCATGTTACAATGTTACAAAACTATGACACAGCTGAGCAGCAGATCAACTTTTGTTTGTAAATGTATTAATGTGTACTGATGTCAGCTGCATTAGATGACATGGATCTGGTTATGATTTTGTGTTGAATACTTTCCTCTTCTTTTCATTCATATTAAAGGGACTGGATGCAAGTTGGTCATTTGTATAATCACTACTGCCACCTCAGGTCGTACGTGTAACTGCAGTCTCTATATTAAACTCGTACATTACGGCAATTCTGACCCGAATTAACACCTTTTTGAGTGACAGTGCAGGATTTTAGTGGCAGTTGTGGTGAAAAGGTCTGGGCTCATGCTACACATCAGGACATTGCTGGAACATGTAGGGAGAGGAAAATACATAATATAAATTTTTTTTTAAACTCCATATAGTCCCTTTAAATGCTGTTGCTGCATATGCCTTTTAAGTGAATGAAATAAACAATATAATGAAAAATTTATGAATGATTCAATGAAAACAGATTCTGCCATCTCAGTGATGTTCTTAACATCCTTTTAAAGATGTTTGTTAAAGGCACACTGTGTAACATTTTGGATTATACTGTTGCCATCAGTACAAAACATGCTCCTAATGACCAGCTCGACACATAATATGCTATTTCTGCTGTGGGTAATCAAAACTGGATTTGGATGAGAACCTAACCAATTAAAATCTCAAATTCGGCTGACTTTAGTCAACATCTCCATGGAAACGAGATGGAGACGTACCCACTCCCGGTAAAGTTACAGTCATCATGTCTGTCATCATGGTACATGTTTGTTTGTACATTTATTTTGTATTTTTCAATGTTGAAAATATCTGTCACAGAATAAATGCTTGTATTTCAGTTGTATTTATTGGGTAAAATTCGACGCGGTGTGGCTTTAACTACAGCAGTAATTCACCAGTTTAATGGCAGCCTGTCTGCCACATTGTAGTGAGACCTGTGGTTATGTCACTTGTTGTGCCCACGTTGCAGCGTCTGGGGAGTGCAAGTCCTGTAAGCCTCAGCTCTTTCATGACACTTTAACATCTGGGGTTGTATTACAGCCAATCCTCATGTTTACCTGGTTATTATAGGTAAAATGGAGATTATTATTCCTTTGGCCTGGTTACAGAACAGAGCAGGCCGTGGCTGGCTCCTGTTGCAACCAAAATTGCAGTGATTAGGGCACATAATCCCATATCACAAGGGATGCTCCACAATGGCTCCAGTATATTCCACCTGACATTTAGCTCAGCCAGATTTCTGATTGGCACTTGATTAGCTGCTAATCCATGTCATTATCTCCTCCAGTGAAATGAGTGCAGAGGAAAATAGTGTGGTAAATCATAGAGGTGGGACTGTGGAGGGGGCTCCGGCAGCGCTCAGCTATGAAAGTGCTGGAAGAGAGAGAGATATGTGTTGTTGCCATGGATACTTCAAAACCGGCAAGTCGAGGGTGGGTTATGATTTGGGAGATTCATTTTTGGTATAGGCTAATAATAAATTTAGGTCACCAAGTTTACAATTGTGTTGTCCTGTACAGTGACAAAACGAGCAGCCCTTGATGGTAGAGACCAAGCATTCTTGGTACGAGTTTTATCTTTTGTAATTGTCTTTTCAATTCATCTGTTGAGTATGTATGGGAGACCGTTCGGGAACACCAGGAAGCCTTGGTGAATGTAGTGTGCAGAGGTGGTACTCAGTTGCATTTACTCAAGTACGTGTACTTGAGGTACTTTTTGAAGTAATTGTACTTCACAAGTAGTTTTTTCATACCATACTTTTTACTTTGACTTGAGTAATATTAAAATGAAGTATCTGTACTCTTACTCGTAAGTTTGACGTGTAAAAAAGAATAGTTTATTTGTATTTGGGGATTTTCTTATAAAATAAAATTAAAATATTACAATTTTCACATTATTTTATGGTTTGTTTGTCATAATTTATGTCACAACTGAAACATGAATCAGTCAGTACTCGTAGTACTCAAGTAACATTTTCTCCAGATCCTACTTTTTTTTACTCTTTCTTGAGTTGATATTTGGGCCACTACTTTTTACTCATACTTGAGTAAATATTGTGGCTACTCTACCCACCTCTGGTAGTGTAGTGTGTGAGTGAATGGTCAGTGGTGGTCGGAGTGGTTGATGGCATAGATTGGCAGCCTCGCTTCTGTAAGTCTACCCCTGGGCAGCTGTGGCTATTATTATTTTTTTGTGCGTGTGTAAAATTACAGAACGAGCTTTTAGTGGAAAAATATTTGGAAAAACTAGTTGGCACACCACCGAAACACAAATGTATATTGAATATAGCATAATGAAAATCTAGTCTCAGTTTACTTAATCAGAGTGAAACCTGGGCCTATTTTATTCCACACAAAGCTGAAAGACAGGTTGTCAGATGAAATTGGATAATCTTTCATGCAAGGCACACCTGATGATCTGGTTATTGTTAACACTTTTTAGCATTCATATTCTCCTGTTTTCCACCCCCGGATACCTTTCTCGAATTTCACCAATCACGGTGAACTTTAAGAAGCAGTAGATGGCTTCAGTTCAGTTAAAGGCAATATAAATGTACTGAGTGTACATAAATCATGATACATTAAAATCCTAATCTAAGGGTGTATTGGTTTTTTGCCCACCTCTATTCACTTATATCAATCACAGCTTATTTACCAAAACTTTAGGATTTCAAGCAAGCTATAAGGAACAGTATAATCAAAAATGTATACTGTTGATTTGCAAATTTTACTAAACCGGAACACTGATTACTGATTTATTACAAATCACTGAACACAGACAGGCTGCGAGAAGAAATAGATGAGGTACAGTAGATGTATACACATATTCTTTTTACCTGAGGAATTAAGGCTCAGTAACATAGTAGAGGAGCAAATACATGAAATATCCTCCACAACGTCATCATTGGAAGAAATATTGTGTTGCTGATTGTGCACGGTCGGAAACGCATTCATTTTAGGGTTTGTAGGTGTGAGAATCGGATAACCGTGTGAGAAAAGGACATGCTTTTTGATTGAGCAGTACAGGTGCATCATCATTATGTTTATTTAGCATGTGAATGTAGTGCAATTACATCCAGGCATAGAGCAATTCAAACGGAAACTAGTCACAAATGAGGCATAAATGAATTGGAAATTTAGCAAACCCCTTTGAATGCTGCTGTCCTTTTAGTTGGCAATCAGTAGATTCAATTTGGTGACTAATAGGGTATTTACCGATTGCAGAGCGCTGATGCTCATTTTGTTGCTCTAAAGCGAAGAGGGTTAGTTTATTTAATGTCATGCACAAGGTCAAACTAAACAATTGCAATAAAAGCAGTAAAATACAACATTTTTAAAGCATACATTTTAGTATTTGAATTGAATTTTATACTATACTATATGATATAAATTGTGTTTTAGGTAAATTTTCACTGAATTTGAATCATTCCTTTCTGTTTCGTGAGTTAAACAAATTCTTCGTTCATGTTGCAAGGGTCTGTCTGTGCACATCTTCAGGGAAAATAAGCTTAAATCTTAGTTTAGTGTACGCGACAGGACAGCACAGTGAAAGAGTGTAAAGAGCGGTGAGCAACATTAAGCAACTTTTTACTATTGGGACTCAACCCCATGACTCCCAGGACAGAACCGTAATCCGCCATTTGCTGAACCCTAACCGTTAGCTGAAGGCAAAATGGGCTTAATAGAGCTTCTTGGCATGTTACAATATTGTTCTCTCATCAAACAACGGAGTGTGGGTCGTGCGTGATCTTTGAATATTCCCCCAGGGGCTTTTCTTAGCTCAGAGAGAGTTCCTCCTGTTCGGAAAAGCTCCTCCTCAGATCAAATGTTTGACCTTCCAAGTACCATCAGGCAAATTTCAAAGAAAAATTCCAAACCAATCGGGACATAAAGAGTCTTTAAATAGACTAACATTGTGTCTAAACCAGAATAACACCTATCTTCCATTGCAGCATAAATGAAGTTTGAGAACCACTGTGCTGTACTTTAAATGTTACCACGTGCTTAAATCTTTCTCTTTTCTGTCAACATTTTTATTTGCCGTCCACCTTGAACATGAGTAGCAGAATTTTAACGTTTCGAACAAGCTGCAAAAGGCACTAGGGAAAGAGTTCTGACACTCACACGTGCAGAAAAATGGAAACTGAAAACTATTATCCACAATCTCAATCTGGAGCGGCTGAGATGAAAAGCAGAAGCCTCTGCGTGTTCCCTTACTGCGATCCCAGGATACTTGTGTAGGTTTGAGATCATCCCAGTGATGAGAGGGAAGTGTCTGGGGAGGGGGAGTCCTCTGGGATTCATGAAAACTGTAGAAGGTATTATTAAATGCTGCCAACACGGATGAAAAAATTGACTGAGAGAAGATCATAGTGTACGTTTATACTTTTAGTAGCTCTAGTTATATTAAGGTTTATGGAGTTAAGATGCTGGATTACAATCTTGCCCAAGACACCCTAGGCCTTCTTGCTGTGAGTGAGTGGGTCGTTTTCGTTTTGCCGTTTTCAGTGGGTCGCAAGCCTTTCCCAGGAAACTTTCTTTTAATACATATGTACAGAAAAAGTGTAGAATCACTGCTTGTGTCTAATATAATGACCGTTATCGCAATAGCTTTGATCATAATTTCCTCTTTTTTGGCTAAATTAATGCATATTCAACAACAACATTTTGTATTTTTGTCCCAAGGTGGCCATACCAGTTGAAAACCACTGGTTTAGATAGTTTAGGTGATAGAGCACGTTAGTTTAGTCTTTTTCCATCCTCACAGAACAGTTTGTAGTAAGTCAAATTCATATCATTAAGCTGAACTACATTAAACAGATGATTGACTTGATTAAATAAAGTGTGCTTTTCACATGAGCAGCTTCAGCGTGTGAACCCTTGTGTGAACTGTGCCTTAAGAGCTCCACTTCTGAGGGAAATGTTGCGGTCATGTGATTTAATCAGCTGCACAAATCAAAACAATACTTTGTTTGAATCTTAGGAATGGATTTTTGTCACATTGATAAGTAAAGTTCTAGAAATGTTGTCACCTGTAACGCTACCTTTTGTTCTGCTATTTAAGCCTATTTTATAATGGTTTGAAAGGTTGTGATATGTTTTTTACAGTATTTGTTTGTGAAATGCCATAATTGTGCAGTCCTTGCTGTTGTGAGTTTTCAATCTCTCCTTTTCGAGCTTGAGTGTTGATTATTATTTTCTCTTTTATTGTATTTCTTTTGGCTTTTTTGCCTGTGTTGTGTGTAGCTCGAATAAAAAATCAATCAATCAATCAATCTCAATATTTGGACAAACAAATTATTTACCTTTTTTAAAACTTCAACTTTGTCATTTATATGATCAATTTTCACTGTTACTTTTTCATTTGCCTGTGACGGAGGCTGAACCAGAGGCTCCCATCCAAACAATGCCCCATTAGCTTCATTGCTACACAAATCATTTAAACTGTTAGCTGTGACTAAACACAATGTGGAAGGTGTTACATCGCGTTTGCACACTGCATCCTGCAGGCCCCAAAGCTCTTAACGCATTTGACAATTCTCTGTTTGCTCAACGTTCAGAAGCAATTATGATGCAAATAAGTGCGTCTGATAGTCAGAAATTAGCCTCTTCTGTGCAATGCATTTCAATGTATGGATAATAAATGCCAGGCCTATAGCTAGCACTAATACCACTGCGCAGCTGTTTTGGTGCTAAGCAGCTTTCATTGGCTGCACATCACTGTCACACTCATGTTACTTCTTGGAAAAGCCATCAGGATCCGTCTCTGTCAAGCGCCTGTGCCTCAGTCCATTAAAGATGATTGATAGGAGGAGAAAATCATCCGCCCAGCTGTTGTCTTTGACTTATCTGAGCGCGATGGAAAGAGAAATACGCAAAAAAAAGACGCCTCTTCTTTCAAAAGACACATTGTTTACATGTTGGAACACAGAGTACACAGCTATCAAGATATTTTCAGTATTCTCTGTGGTTATGCATGATTATAGGTCCATAGATATCTGGACGCGTTTTCACCGTTTCTTTTCTTCTTTGCAAAGTCTTATGCAGTATTGTCTTGTTGTGTTATTGAAAAATAATGTGACGCCTATTCTCATTTCTACTCCACTTTGGTAAATATGACCATAAACGTTATCAGTTAAATTATTTTTTTATTTTCCTTTTTAAAAATCCTTGCAAATCAGGCGACTGTTTACAAAGTTGCGGTGTATGAGCAGAGGTGAGTAGAGCAGCCCATAATAATTATTCAAGTAAAGTAAAGAGTAAATTAAAGTGTACTTTGGATAAATATGGGCTTTGAACAGTTGATTGAGCGTAGAAGTGTGATTTATGTTTGTTTTGATGTAATAAGACAGACAAAACATAATATATATGGCATTATCAAAGGATACATCAAAGACATTTGATTAAATAAACTAATAATTACTTTAAAGCACTACCTGAGCCCCCTTCTATTTTGTTGTACGCTTCTACAATGACAATAAAGCACTTACTTACTACCTGAAACGACCACCATCATTCCGGTGCCAAAGAAGTCACCACCATCCTGCTTTAATGACTACCGCCCAGTAGCACTCACTCCATTTCTTATGGAGTGCTTCGAGCGGCTCATCATGGAACACATCAAGTCTGTTCTCCCTCCCACCCTGGACCCATACCAGTTTGCTTATCGGTCCAATCGCTCAACTGAAGATGCCATCTCCACTGCGCTTCATTCAGCCCTCACTCACCTTGAAACAAAGGACTCTTACATTAGAATGGTGTTTTTAGACTTTAGCTCAGCATTCAACACTATAATCCCACAGCAGCTAATACACAAACTGCTCCACCTGGGGATCATCACATCACTGTGCAACTGGCTGCTGGACTTTCTGACGGGGAGACCACAGGCTGTACGTGTCGGGGGAAATCCTCCAGAACCATCACACTGAACACGGGGGCTCCCCAAGGCTGTGTGCTGAGCCCCCTCCTGTTCACTCTGCTGACCCATGACTGCACTCCAAAGTACAACTCAAACCTCTTCATCAAGTTTGCAGACGACACAACAGTGGTGGGTCTCATCAGCAACAGAGACGAGTCAAACTACAGGAGTGAGGTGAGCAGTCTGGCCATGTGGTGCACACAGAACAATCCCTCTCTAACTGTGGAGAAGACAAAAGATATTGTTGTGGACTTTCGAAGAGCGCGGGTCCAGCATGCTCCTCTAACAATCAATGGTGCTGCAGTGGAGAGGGTGACCAGCACTAAGTTCCTGGGTGTGCACATCACAGAGAACCTTTCTTGGACCATGCACACTACATCACTGGTCAAGAAAAGTAATCAGAGTCTCTACTTTCTCCGCAAGTTAAGAAGAGCGAGAGTCCCAGCCTCCGTTATGTGCCACTTCTACAGAGGGACTATAGAGAGCATCCTGACCAGCTCCATCACTGTGTGGCACGGCGCCAGCACTGCCTCCTGCCGAAGGAGCCTCCAGCGCATCGTGAGAGCAGCGGAGAAGATCTGCGGAGCCCCTCTCCCCACAATTAAGGACATGTACTCCACCCGTCTCACCCGCAAAGCCTTCAGAATCACCAGGGACCCATCACACAGTCTCTTCAAGGTAATGACTTCAGGGAGGAGACTGCGGATTCTACGAGCCAGGTCCAGTCGACTTAATAACTGTTTCATACACAAGGCCATCAGGAAGCTGAACTCCCTGCCCTCCCCCACTCCCCCCCCACTCCACAATCATGGATGAGAGAAATATAATCCAAATCATTCACATGGTTTGACAAATAAAAAATCTTGAATCTTGAATTACTTTGTTATCAAACCGTGAAAGTCACGGTATTTGAGTAAAATCTCTCAGCTGTTGCCTAAATACATTTCTCGCTCTCACAGACCTTCCCACACATCCAGATTATTCATTTGAGACTGTCAGTGCTAACCCTGTGCTGATTTAGCGCTGGTTCGCGCTGGAGGAAAATGCGCTTTTTCCTCCAGTGTTTGACATACAACAGGTACACAGTCTGTTTTTCTGAAACAGATGTTGTGTTCACAATGTAAATGATCAGAGGTGCCAAATGAAGTTTACTCTAATACAAGAAAATAACTTACAATAGCTTTAAAATACAACAAAAGAAAATATCACTTTCCGTCACTTCCAGATTTACAGATTCCGACTTGCTAATAAATAATATTACTAAATTAATACTGTAGGATATAGCTTCTCCTAAAGTACAGCTACTCAGTGTCTCTGCTTATAAGTATTAAAAGAGTTTTACTTGTCAATGTTCAGTTAGGGTTTAGTGAACGAACGCCCACAGAAACGCCCCTGTGCGATCGACCTGCTTATTTAGACCTGTGGAGGCGATTGTGCATCATGTGCAAATTGACTCTTAAAGGATCTACTACAGTCTGGTTTATTCGAATTTTAGATGGTTTTTTTCCCCAATAGATTTTCTTCATTATTATTGAAGAAGTGAATGTTGCAGGTGTCTGTGGTGGGGAGTGGCAAAGCAGCCTGCAAAATGAGGAGCATCATTGACACTGAGACTCCTGTTAGTGTCACGTTAACCGCACTTGCCGATCCCTTACAAAGACGTACAACACAAAGCATTGTATTTTTCCGTGTTGCCCGTTCTGTCTCTTGTTTGGGCTAATGGCTGCGAGGACTCTGCAGGACAAGTTGGAGGAGGATTTTTATGATGTCTCGCGGTGATTGATAAGAGACTCTCGGAGGGATGTCAGGCTTTCAGAGACGGATAATGTGGATTTCTATCTCTCTGCCTTCTCCTGTAAGACGTGCCATCAATCAAGTGTATCGCAGCCTTAACCTGGTAAAATTAAAACTTTAAGGAGCAGGCATGGGGAGAGAGATAGAGGTGAGGGAAGAGAGAGGAGGAGGGAGGCAGGCGGGGGGTTGGTTTATGTAGAACAAGGACACTCTCATCAGGGGCATGGCGCAATCCGAACAAAAAAATCTCCTCCCAACGAAACGCACAGAGCGATATTCAAAGTTTTTTGTGGATCTTCTGTTTGAGGTTGAAATGTATACAAACAAATCTCTACTGACTTTCAGAGTGATTGAGATGTATTAATCTGAAAGGGATATTTCTTCCACGTCCACAACAGTGTTACTTAAAATGGTTCCAGTATCATGTACAGATGTGAATAAATTCTAGTCTTCAAAATCGGATGTCGCGGCTAAATGGAATGTGATTATTTAGTTCTAAATTGGTCATAAAATGTGGTCTGATCTTTTATTAAAATCACAAGAATGAGTAAACAGTGTCTGCTTAAACTAATACCACCCAAACAATTACATGTTATCATATTTTTATTGGCCATAAAATGGAAACATTCACAGGACAGGGAGGAATGAGTAAGTGAACCCTTGGATTAAATTTGAAAATGTGAGACATTTCAAAGGGTTTACATACTTTTTCCTCCTACTGTATGATCATAACAGTGGTTATTGTCTCGAAGTTTAAGTATGAATGAAATAGTTAAATACTTGTATTACTGTTTAAATCCTTATCAGGTTTATTTGTTGGTATTTGATTAGAATTGGCCATTCGTTCATTTAAACCGTGTACAGTTGTTGGTGTGTGTACTATAGGCTCGTGACTGTTGACAGAGGAGAGGCATTACAGGAAGAACAGTCTCATTTTGCTTTGTGGAGGCGTTATTAGATCCTGGCCCGGCTAATTTAATTCCTAAGCTCGTCAATATTTACCAGTAACAGACACAGGCACTGTCACACTCCCCCTACAGAGACACATGATACACAAGCCAGATCATTTCGGAGTCGAGAAAATGATGAAAATTACACACACATGCTGCTTGTTCCTGGTCCTGTTTCTCTAAATGAGTGCTTGTTTTGACATGATAAAGCAAGCAAAGAGCTAATTAGCCCAGCGTGGAGAATTGTTGTCTGTCTGATCGAGCCAGGCCTCATACCTCTGCCTGTCATGTGTCTGTTTCAGTTGACGGGTGCATACACAAAGCGGCGGGGTCCTGCCTGTTCGACGAGTGCCACTCACTAAACGGCTGTGAAACCGGCAAGGCCAAGATCACCTGCGGATACGACCTCCCGGCAAGATGTGAGTAAACCAACGTCGCCACACCCCACATGTTTGTCCTCCTCGTGTCGCCGTGCACTCCCCAAGCGCTGCGGAGGAGTATACTGAAATCATGCTGCTTTGCATTGAGGGGCCTGCATTAGCTGACACTTACGGCACATTATGATTTAGTGGGAAACATTACAGCGGCAAAACGCGCACAATCCAACATAAATCTTTGTTTTTATAAGAGTCATTTATTTAAAGCTAGTGGCTCGTGACCAGCTGGTCCGCACTGCTGGCACTGCACTGAGCGTTAGATATCTTTGCTTGTTTGTTGAATTGCTTATTCGACCTTGAACTTGCCGTGATTGCTTAAGTAGATATATTTTCTTATTAACTTTCCAGACTTTTATGATTGATGATTTTCAAAATGCTTTGTTACAAGTGTTCTTAAACTTAAGAACCGCCTTCTCCAAAGCAGACAAAAACAGACTCAATTTAACATGACTAAATAATGAGAAAACAGAGACTATTGGAAAATAAATTAGAAATCAGGACAAACACAGAACTAATAGATACTAACACCTACACCAAAACTAATACTGCGCTCAACCCTCTAGCCGGAGATGGCCCCTAAGATGAGGAAATATATTGGCACACAAAATGTATCAAATACCTGTTGCTTAAAGAACTAAGTAACGTGTTTAACTTAATAAATCCTTTTCGTAGGGGTAATACAAGTGTTAATGGGATGATTGGGGGGGTCTTTCATCTCCCCCTGGTGTTTCTGGCCAGAAAACCACAATTGCAACTTGCCTGCCACCGGGTAGGAGCCACCAAGACACACCAATAGAATCACAAAGAAGAAGCTAACAGGCTAACAGGCAAAGCTAACTGCGGGCTAGCGCCACTTAAACAGTATAATTTTACAGGCAAGTTTGAGTGAAAAAAAATATCTCCATTGTGTATTTGGATGTACAATATCAGTACTGGAGGTGTCTGTTTACCATCATCTATTGTTGTAGTACGAGTGTTATTACGAAGTTGTTGAAATGCATCATACATTATTTAGCAGCAGCCTTTCTACTAGCTAAGACCACCCAGGGCCTAGGTTCGAGGTTAATGCCTCTCTGACTGCGTGTGAATTATAGACATATTATTAATAGACCGTTAATACTCACTCCTCCCCGTTTACCACAATGACCACGTTCGAGGGGGAAATCATGACGGATTTACAGACTACTCCTCCCCAGCTCTGACGAAGCATGTTCCTAATAAGGGCATAAGTGCGGGATCTTCACTGTAGACTCGGCCCTTGCGTGACGTGTAGCTCGCGCAGCTCCAATGCTAACGGTCCGACCCTCATTAAGTACGAGATTTCTAAAATTTATCCTACATTAACCAGCCCGGTGCCTCTGATTGTGTCTAACCCAGCGTAATCACAGGAGGAATATCTAGCTGTAGACAGTTCCAAAAATTAGGCACCGGGCATTAAAGTTTAACGTGTCTAAAGTGCAATTCTCGAAGACGGCGTGTACGTCACAGTCACGTGATTACCATGACAACGGACAGCGCCATTTTAGCATGGTGTCCCAGTTGCCTGACATATCCATGGATCAATCATGAAAAACCTTACATCTGGCAGGGAAAGTGATGCCAATTTTCGCTACTAAGCGAAGCAAAGCTATAACTAACTAAACTTAGCTAAACTTAGGCACAGGTCTGCGGCAGGTCTGAGGACTAAACCAGGACGTAGACTACACCGGTTACAAATCAGGACTGAACCATGACTGAATAAGAAACTAGAGCTTTTAGACCACGAGAAAAGCACAACACAGCAGTGACAACAAGAAAGATATAGGCTATTTACCTTTAGCGACAGACCCAGAGCCTGAGCTCATGTACTGTTGTTAAGTTTACTCCAGCTGCATCGGAGGAAATCAAAGATTGGTTTGTGGAAGAGTGAGTGCTCACTCTGTATTAGACATTTTTGGTAAAACTTTGGTAAATTATTTGTGACATAGTGAGCGCTCGCGCTGTGTAAAGATCTTTGACATGTGAAGTGCTTTTGGTTTGTCAGAGCACAGTGTGTTTAGAAAAGTTTAGCTTGTGGCTGAAGGAAAACGGTGTCATGATGTGGATCTGAGCTGTCCCTGCCGCTCGGGAGGTAATACTGTCATTTCTCTCGTTTTTATCGCTGCTTAAATGGACATTCCTCTCAAACATGAAGTTACAAGTGACGTGGCAGCGGCTTGTTGCTTTCTGTTGTGCCAAAACCACGCTTAAATGGTTGCTATGTGTTGCTATGTCAGACTGCACAATGTCATACCTGATTTCAGCCATTTGTCATGTTGTTTTCCATGCCAAATGTAGGGTAATTCTTCAGGCAACGGGACACCACGCTAAAATGGCGCTGTCCATTGTCATAGTAATCAGTGACTGTGACGTACATGCCGTCTTCGAGAATGGATTCCAATGAGGGACTAGCGGCTATATGGCGGTACTACAGCAATGGCGGCCTCCAGTGTCGTAGTTGCAAAGTAGAGCAGCCAGCGGCCATTGGTGTGAATACATCGCTTTATTATATGTTACGGTGCATCAACGTTTGCATAAATGTCCGTAGGAAGACACTTGAGTTCATCGTCAAGGAAACCACTTCCTGTCTTTACTGCAGTGATGACACATAAGATATGTGTTTATTTTAGGTTGGAAACTGTGTATGATTTTAATTTGTATTGATTTGTTTCTGCCGCAGACAGAATTGATTAACATCAGACATGCAGGGGAAAGATGCCTGTTGACCTGCAGTGTCCACATTGCCCGGGGATATTATTTTAATTATAGTTATCAGGTGGATCTAGATTAATCCAAGGGCACTTGCATATCGGTGTGTGTATAAAGGTTACTGTCAGCACAGTACAGATTAGAGTGGAGCTTGTTAGTGTCCAGAGAAAATGGTCCTGATTTCAACTGACCGAGGAAGCATCAGAGGTTCAAAAGAGGAGCTGTTTATCAAGTCCACCCTTTTGCATTGTGGTAGATCCGCGGCTGAAATATAAAACTTTGGGGAAAGTCATTTGTGATAAACGAGGAGGTATTATTAATGGGATAATGAACGTGCTGCTTGTTGTACGTCTGGAGTGTTCTATTGGCACAAACAAAAACATTAAGGCACTATTGGGTCTTTAATTTGAATGATACGTCAACCCTGATTTATATCCGATAATCAACTTAATATCAACTATAAATTCCACCAACAAGGACACTTATTTGTGTTCTGTTTGTTGTTTCCAGCTTCAATGTTTTCTTTAGTTCTTTAGGCATTTTGAGTGTGATTCACAACAGCTGAAAATTGAAGAACTTTCAGTGCACCATCATCAGGCTAATTCATGCCACTAATAGCCTCATTTGAACTCTGCCTTGAGATTTTTCTCGTGAAGTCGAATACACAGGAGGATAAAGAACTCACTCGGAGTAATAATTTGGTGGAGACAGGCAGTCCCAGCGGTGCTAACCTCACCCTGAAGGATTTCTTTGAGACATGCCAGAGAAGAAAGACACCGAGGTCCCAATGAAATTAGGTTGGTGTTAATGTGCTGTGTCGTAAAGATGTCAAACAAATGAAGCAGATAAACTTGTGAGTGGGCACTGGCAGGCCGTTTCAGCGCCAAAGCGGGGTGCGCGCCGTGACAATTTAATAACCCTCACTGTCACCTGGGAGCAATCTGGTCGCCACCGGGTGCTGTTGTGGTAATTATGTCCAGGTCCACGACTATACTGCCTCACTATAGACTTTGCAGCTTCTGTCAGTTTAGTGCAACGCGATCTGAGCCCATATCCAGCCTTTCTGATTACTGTCACCGAGATTGCCCTGGCTGGAAACTGACCACTTTATTGTGACATTTTCTTTGTGGTCAATGGCCAGTCTGTGAGAGGGTTTTGTTGTTTTGTGTCACATCTGAGCATGCATTATAAAAACGCATTGGTTGTATGTGTCGGTGTCCATGCTGGCAGAAAAAAACAACAAACATTACAAAATACACTAAAAGGGCAACACAATACAGTGTACTGTTTTTCCTTGTTTTGTTCATGATTTAGTTTATTATCCTGTTTTGGCCCAATTTGATGATGAAACAAATTGCTTACAAAACGGAATGGAGCATAGTTGTACTGTTGTACTATCGCAATATTTAAAACAGTTATTGGAAATCCTCCTACAAGATGATGCCTTACAGCTAAACCTGGCTCAAAATATTTGTATCTTTATCAGTACCATTTGTATCTTTATCAGATAGAGCACTTTACTTAAAATTTTGAGTACACAAGACAAATAATGTTTTACTTGAATTTTCATACTTTTCACCTTTTACCTCAATCTGTGAGGATAGTACAAGCTCCAACTTGAACGCGGGTGAGTGTTTGTGAGTATAATTGAAAGATAATGCTATGTAAATGAGTGTCTGCCAGGGACCAAGCAGGATGCATAAAATGATTAGAATTGACACCGAATCAATTTTCATATTTGTGTAATTAAATGGTTAATTCGAACATGCATGCCATTATTCACACAGCAGCACGAGAGACGACAGAGGTGGCAACCCAGACACCGTTTAACACTAATGTATTTAAATTTTGTGAACGTCACTGATACATTATGACTTAACCTTTTCATTGTGCTTCTGCCGTCACTTCCTCATTAGAGTTTATTTACTTAGAAATCCATTTAGATAATGTTAATAAGTTCACTTTTTCATTGCAATGTTTTTTCTCTTTACAAATTGCTAATTTTCTATTCAGTTATGGAGCATGAGGCACAAGGACAGATGGACTATTTACCATTTACATTTTGGCAAAGCCTTGTATTCCTAAAGTGGACATTTTGTGTTCCAATTCTGCCTGAAGATTAGACCGCTTTTTCACAATTTTCTCAATAAACACACAAACTAGCTCTCAGAGAGGGTTCATCTTCAGGGACTCTTGTCTGGAAGCCATTCTGCTACATATAATTGAAAACAAGTTAATCTAGACCCTGAATAACAAGGATAGGGCTGCACTTTTTAAATTAAGTTTGAGGGTAATGGGTAACCAAGTATTGTTTACAATCATAACATCTTTTGATTCATTTTCTAGATTATTTGCTGTGCATTTTTTGTTGACAATGGTGAACAATGTGCCACTGTACTTTGCTTTTGTAGAGCACAGATATAGATTAAACTTAGTTAGTGAAATGTTTAAATGTTTCCCCATTAAGTTAAGGTATACTTTACAATCGCAGTAGGCAGGCATGCACACATGTTTTTAGTGGTTGGGGAAACTGGACTACCCGGAGGAAACCTACATGCAAACTCTACACAGAAACCCATTGCTTTAGTTTCCAAAATGGTCATCCTTTTGCGCACTGTTGAATATCAGAATTCGTGCAGCTCCAAGTTGAACGGATGAATTGTCCTTGAATAACATGATTGTCCTCTGGGATGTGAATCACCGTCTTCCTTGTTTGGACATCTGATGTGCTGAGGCAATGGAAAACGACCAGCCAGACTCTCCTCAGCAGACAAGAAAATGACTCTCTATTACTTGTCACTAAGCAGTTTAGGCCCTGAATCTCACGGGGAAATGAGTGTTTCCTTTAAGAGCTGCCACATGTGGCACAGATTATTATGGGGCTGGTTCTTGGATTATTAATCAATGACAGTAATTATCCACCTAGCATAGCGGAAAGACTCGCGAGCTCTGTGCTGCACCAGTCTGACAAGGAAATGGTCTGTTTGCCCTCATGCGACAAGTTACTCATCTATCTGCAGAATAATAATTGCCGAAAAATGTGGGGCCTAATTTTTCAACCGAATTTAGGAAATTGCTTTGATTGTCGCAACAAATTCTACAATTTTACCATTTTCAAATTTCGAGGTTGATGATAAAATTACGCTTTGAGCATCTGGAGAAAGTGGGAACCGTGCTCACAAAAAAATACTGAAATGCTAGCAACAGTTCTACTTTGGTTCAGTCTTCACATTCACTGTAGTCATACTAAACAGACTAGTTGAAGAAGTTGTTCTGTTGATAGAAAAACTTACAAATAAAGAAGTACATGAGTAAAATATTTGTGACGGGTAAATCCAAAGGCATAAAAAAAAATTACTTGTAACTAGTGTAGGAGTAAAGGCCTGAAATGACCATTCTTGGACTACATTATGCAGTATAAACACGTTTCTGGACTTACTCTGGTCACTGATCTTTCCAACATACTTTTCCCATAACTGTAATTCATTCCAGACTAATGGCATTTAGCGTAGACTTGTGGGTTAATCTGCACACACACTCTTTAGTCTGTGTCGTCACTTTAGCCCTCAGAGGTATTCAGAGTTCAAACTGGAGTCTGTTTAAGAAACCCATAATGTCCCACAGGAGCTCATAGAGAGATGTTGAGTGTTTTCTTTCTTGGATTTTATTCGAAAATCTTTCACCTAGTTTTGTTTCCCTCCCCAGGGCTACACGAGATTGGCAGTTCAAAACCTTTTTACTGTTTATTGTTTAGCGTCTCTCCTTACTCCCTCAGCGCTACGCTTTAAATAATGAATCCTATTTAGATACAAGAAAGTGGGGCCAGCATTCTGTCTAAGTTAGCTCATAACAATGGATGCTTAATTTTATGTCACACAGAACTTTTATATGCAAAATTCGTATATCTATTAAGCATTATTTGATGATTTGTGTACATTGCGCCCTGCAGCCAATCCTCCAATCCATGCAGTATTATCCATATTGCACCAGGAAGGTTATTCTTGTCTCTAAAAGTGGATCCTGTTGAGTTTATTCGCAGGCTGCTAGCACACAGCTATAAATCTGTATGTTATCTCTGCATTGAGGCATAAAATAAAACAGACTCGCTTATGTTGTTTTTGACCGGTTCTGTGTTTGCGGCATTATCTCATCCTTTGCTCTAGGCAAATGCACTAATGCATTAAAATCAGAGGAAATTGCAAGTTTCCTTTACTTTATCTCTAAATGTCTAAGACGATTGAAGTTACAGTGCGTATTAGTAATAACTTTAGACACATTAACACTCTGGTACATTTAAGGCCAAAGTATGAACTGCAAAATGAATATAAAAACGTGTTTGTAGAGGCTAAACTTATGTGTTTTCAGTGTTTATACATATGAATCTTTATAGACACAGATATTCTGTTGATTTAAGATGAGCGTTATGTAACATAAATAACTGCAGGACATTTTAACAGCAATTCTCACATGATGACAAGTGACAAATAGCGGTTTAGTTTCCAAAATGTTCTCAAGATGAGCCCAGTACAGTTTACTGGAGGTAGCATGCACAATGGATTAGTCTCCAAAAGAGATGTTTTAATTATTTTCATTTTCATATGGATCTTATGAATAATATGTGGCGTGTAGGATTGCAACTGAGGACCTTGTGCCCTGACTGTCTTGATGTAATCATTGACTGTGCATTAGTAGCTATTTTGGTGGTGTTTGCATTCTTTTGGCATCAGACCGAAATAATACCAGTAGTCTATCTTCTTCTGTATTACATTTTAAGTTCCGATGGCATTGCAGCTGTCCTCCACCTAGTCCTTTTATCAACTTCACACTAAACACCAGTTTTGAATGCATGATGTGCCCCTAATAGCCCACATTTCGCTCTGCTTTTAATGTAACTTGGTGAGAAATGATTGCAGTTGCTGTAATTTTCTCCATAACCTTTTATTTTTCATAGCACACTTCGTTCTGCTCCGGCGAATCTAGGCCCGTAGCGGGACAGAGCACCTCAGGGACAGGCACCCCAGCTCCGGCTTCACCCTCTTCTTTATCTAAGGCTCACTTTGAGTTTAAAACGGGAGTCTCTAGTGTTTACTGTAACTGCACCTGTGCTAATAATACTAATCATCAGCCGGTGATAAATTCGAGCAAGAGGATCTCTCCCATGGCCTATTTCTTTGTACCGCACCGGGCCGTCTGTTCTGTCTCTCTCCTCTTCACAAACACAGATAAATCAAGGCAAAGCACGCGCTATTACAATGTGACATATAGCTCATTCTGATTAAATTACTTACGCTACATTATGACTATGTTTAACGGAGCGGTCTCTGCTCTGTACATGCAGCTGGTCTCACAATTCACAGGCCTAGCACATTGTTGCTACTGTGCTCGTTTATATTGTCTTAGGACTGTTAGTCTATCAATACAAATCTATTTTGTGTAAAATAAGTGACCGTCTAAAGGCTTATCTTTCAGAATAGTGTATTCTTATAAGAAAATGAATAGATATCTGACAAAAATAACCATTTGGCATGTACACGTGTTACATATTTGTGATCAGCAATATTGTCTCCACATTGGGCTCACAATGACTGTTTACAATGAATGACACGAGCGCAATTCCACCATACGTCACATGGGCATCTTATTTAGAGTTCAGGAACGTAATATTGCAGCAATAATAAACTACTAAATACTGAAATGATTGTTCACATCAAAACACTTGGGCTCTACAGTGCGTTAAATGTATTTACCAGTAGTGACTCAACAGCTAACAGTTGTTCCACGGCTTTTGTCTCCACTTTTCATACTGTTTTTAGCTAATGTTAGTCTCAATTATCGCCATGTTTTGTTTTTTTCTTCAAATGATCAGATATACAGCCAGTTGTTGGGCAGCCATAGCATGTGGTTTGGAGGAAGAAAATAGCCAGTTTTCTGTGTTAAATAGTGCTGGAACAGAACTTGCTGATGTTTGTTGTAGCTGAGGCTTATTTAAAGCCACACCGTGCAGAATTTCACACATAAATACAATTGAAATACAAGCTTTTTTTTATGACAGATATTTTCATCATTGAAAAACACATCATAAATGTACCAACTAACATGAGCTTTTGCTGTGAGCAGCTCACCCTCCTCAGATATGACTTTACCTGGAGTGGGTGCGTCTCCAGCTCGTCTCCATGGAGATGTGACTAAAGTCAGCAGAAATTGAGATTTAAATGGGTTAGGTTCTCATCTCAATCCATTCTTTGATTACCCACTGCAGTAATAACATTTTCTGTGTCAAGCTGCTCATTGGGAGCATGTTTTGTACTGATGGCAACAGCATAGTCCAACATGTTACGCAGTGTGCCTTTAAAAGTTGTCTACATTTATGATCCATATTAGTAACATTAGTAAAAACGTACAATCAAGAAATTGTCCAACAATTTTCTTTATACTTTTCAATTGCAACTCTTTGATTTAAGTAAATAAATCCATAAACAAAAAAGGGGAAAAGACCAGTCATAAGTGCACAGTATTGGTGCATAAAGTTTCGAAATGCCCCATAATCGCAGTGGTTTATTGAATTACTCCGCTCACATAAAGCCTGTAATCCTTTCAAAGCTACATTTTCATGAGATATTTCTTATACCTCTAAAATGCTTTGTTCACAGTTTTTCCTATACAGTACCTACCTACTTCAAAATGGCAAACAGATGTTCAGACTGCACTGTACCTAATGGCTCCAACCCGGCGCCGCGACCCACAAGGTGTTTTTACATTTGGACTCAAGGCCACTGAATGAAAGCCTTTGTTGTCATGGATACTTTAGTGGGGCATAACTCAACCCTGGTGGCCATCAGCCTTCAACCGCACTCACAGGAAAAGTCAACATCTTCCCCGCTGCTCACTGTTCGCGCCCACGTCATAAATGTCAGTCTGTCACTTCACACGCGCTCCACTTACCACAGGGGCGAGAGCCGACCCTCCCGGGCCACTCCGACTCTCTTCATTTACAGATAGAACATAACTCAACGCTACAGTTTTATGAAGATCTGTGTTGAGATTCAATCCGTGTCAGCGAAATGTGCAGAGACAAAAAGCCATATTTTTGGAGAGATAAAGGTCAGACCTTGCTGATTTGATGAAATATTAAAATGTTGACGCCTCTTGAACATTTCAAGAGGAATTAATGAATGAATAAATTGAGTATGAAGCGGAAGATTGAATATCAAGGAGAGGCCAGATGTTTTCAGCATTATTTATGAGAGGAAAAGTGTCTGTGCTTCTTCAGACTCATCAACTTTGCCTTCCTTTTGTTCACAGTTTTGCGCCCCAGTAACAGAAGTACTTTTTCTTTGCCTGTCTGCGTACTCTGAGAAGTATCTGAGAAGACCTTACTCTTCTCAGATATTTGTATTTCCTTTGTCGACCGGCCTGTCAGTCTTTCCCAGCCTCTTGAGAACTGCAGTAATTTGGTAATTTTGTCTAAACGGTGATACTGTAATTATGTGGCATCAGCTGCCGAGCTGTCAGTGAGACGGCCAATGGTCATTCATCACCAGCAAACCAGGGGTCGTGGGGCGTCAGGCGGGGCATCGTGAGTGATCGGATAAACACTTGCAGAGAGAAGGGGAGAAAAGTGAGGCGATTTGATACGAAAAGGCTGAAAATAGAAAGCGGCAGTCTGCGTGGTGTGCTTTTTAGTCCATTTGTGGCGAAGATAAAGGCATGATAATGACATAGGGCGGTGAGGTGATGCTCCAGGAGTGAAGGCGGTCCAGGTGGGAAGCTGTGTGAGGTATTACCTGGGTGAGGTGGCGGGTGAGGGTATACTGGGGTCTGTGGGTGGCAGATGAAGTGCGACCCGGAGAAGGTCATGTTTGAAGTAGAACATGGCGGTGGCGCTAATGCAGTCCAGCCACCATCACAGACAACACCTCTGTCCCAGAGAGAGAGGGAGCGAGGGGGAGGGGGCTAATGATGGCTTTAAAACACCAGTCTTACGCTGTTGTCGTCCACTCGTGAGAAACAGGCCGCTGCAACAGAACTTCTTTTAATTTTGACCCATAATAATAGAGCTAAAGCCCATATTTACCCAGTTTCATTGTTGGTAATACAAAATGGATACATTGGTTCAAACAGGAGAATATACAGTAGGGCTTTTGTCAAAAGTGTGTGAATCAGTTTGTATCATATATTTTTCCTCAAGCTTCCTCAAAGCTTTTATCACATACTCGAGAAATTGTGCTTACTGCTTCGACAAAATATTAATCATCAGAGCTTTTCCTAATTGTTTGTGCTTGCATTGCATGTTTGCTCCAGAGAAATGGTTCTGTAATCTCAATAGATTTTTAATTGTTCATGAGGGGCATACATTGACAACTTCAGAAAGAGCCACTAAACGACGAGCTTCAATTTGTATGCGCTGCATTTATTGTCTATCTATTTGGTGTTCAGGTTTTTGGGCTTTGTAACATAGCCCAAGGTCAAACTCTTTGTTTCCTTTGGGACCTTGGTGCAGATTTCATGGGTCTCACCAACTTTCTCTGTCGAATTGTTATCTGTGGAAGTTTTCATCTGACGCCTCTGTTTACCTCTCATCCAAGACCAAGGATAAGAACTAATTAAGCGCAGACACTAACAGACTCCTGTATTAGTGCCATTTTCACAGCTAATTATGCATGAATATAGCCTGCTTACTTGCTCCCTGCTCTTTGATGTTCTTTTTTGCGAAATTACTATGGTTACTTCTGCTCATTACGATTATATGATGGCAAATTTTGACAGGTTTTGTATCCGCTCGCATACTGTTTATGATATACAATGCTGTGGGGGAGGTTATTGACAAGCTGGGGAACAAAGGCAAGCAAATTAAGGTACTACATTAGCCTGGCTAGCCAGACCGATTTCCTTTCTGCACGAAAGAGTGTGTGTTTGGACACATACGGATGAAAGGTTTCTGATTGGCGGCTGTGGAAGAGCCGAACCAATCTCAGCAGTCGCATGGAGTTCATAAGATACTCACTGCACAGCGCTGTTGTAAATCTAACCACAATAACACTAAAAGAAGTTTTAGTCCAAAACAAACCAAAACGAGCCAGCAAAGGTGGAAATATTTGCCTTGGCCCTGTCTGCAGTTGCTTGCTAATAAGCTCCTTCACAGCGAGTCTGCATCGATGCAGATGTAACTGGTGAGTGTTACACCGCTGAGCAGCTCCCAGCCAACACACAACTAATGCGCTCTGCTCGTCGTTCGGCCATCGTCACTTTTGTGGTTTGACGATTAATTAATTGATTTTCATTTCACCTGAAAATTCCCAATGAGGTATAATCTGTTTTTTTCTTGATGTGTGACGCAAGTGCTGCACCACCATGACCCCCCAAAACTCAAAGCTCTTCCTGTTTAAGAAAGAGGTTTTTATTTTACTACAAAAACACAATAATATTTTAATAATTATCCAATTTACTGACCTTTCAGTCACTTTCCATACTTAGTGGTGGTACAAATGTCGCCATAGCTGTGCTGGATTAGAGTAACCAAAGCATGAAATCTGGCCATCGGATCGACCACTCACACAGCACCACACACCTCACTTGCCCGAGGACAAAAGGACAAGTATGCATCAGTTGGAGCTGGGATTCGAAACCCTGACCGTTGAATTTCAATTTATGCACACATTTGGTCTTGACCACTTCATTTACATGTGGTCCTGTGCAAGTCCCAAAGTCCCATTTTAGGGCTCCTTAAAAACCATTAGCCCCCTATAAAAGGTGCATATGGCTGCCTATAAAACTTAAATGGGAAAAGGACCCATACACACAAACCCCCTCTACATGTGAGTGACTAACTCAGGAAATCAGGAAATGAGGCTATAAAAAATGCAAGCACCCCTTTTGATAACATAATAATCCTTTTAAGTTTAAGTAAGATTTTGAAACTAACTCAGTTTAAGTGCTTTCTCGATCAATATTTTCCCAAGAAAGTGTGTGCCCATAGGGCTCTTTGAGTTGACTTTACACCTCAAGGCTGTTTGAATTTCTAACCTCACTTATCCCATCACTTCGACTGCCACCTTGCAATAAAATACAGGTTTTTATATATCCGTGCAGCTTTACGTCTTTGGAAAGCTCTACCATATAAGATTTTTATAACTGCAAATCATAGTATTTGGAGGAGGTGTATTTACTTAACTTTAAATGGCATACAGTCTGCAGTAATCTTAGCCATAACTTTGAGGATAACATTTATGACACACTACATTGGCCAGAGTTGCATTTGTTTTGGCCCTTACACTTTTGCTATATTACACAGTTTATTTTACAGGCCTCACAAGGTTGAAGAATGATCTTTTAGTCCCACAATAAATGCTCTATAAATTGTCACACACATTAAAAACTGATAGAGATACACGGTGTTAAGAACAGACGTAAAGTTTTGCTACACACTGCAATAACACTATATCAATGGTGATGCGCTTGGCTTCTCTTAATGGGTAACCATACATTTAAAATGCCTTTATTTATTAAGAAGATGTGTCTGTATATCAACCATAAAACTGAATTTGGACCAAAAGAGAGAGGAAAAACAGACATAATTTAATTAATTCTAGTCCACAGTCAGATTCATTTGTCCATTGTTTTTGGTCGGAGAGGGGACGGAGGGGTCATTAGCATTATTAGACTTGTTCATAGTGTTTCATTTTGTCACACCAAAGTCAACATGTAATTTAAAGTCTAATATTGGGTTTGCAGCTCTATTATATTGAGAACCATATACAGTATTCAGTATACGGTATTTCCCTAAATTTTTTTTACTTTACAGCCCAATGCTTTTTAGTCACATATGGTGAGAGTTGTCAAAAGTGACAACAACACCTTGAGAGTACACTCTATCCAATTTTTCAGTGTAGAAGAGCCTCATCTAACTAGATTGAGCTTCTGTACAGCTTTGGATTTGCCCTGTCATGTGTAGCTGCATTTGTTCTTGTCGTCATGCTCTCCTCTGTTCTCCGGCTTGTTTTAAAGGCAGTGCGGGTTTGAGGGATGACTCTGTGGCGTGTGTTTTATGGTGATCACCTTGAGTCACAGTTCGGGCCAGGAGACCAGTGAGCGTAATGGATCTGCTGGGAGCTCTCAGCCGGGATTTATAGAAGGGCCCGGGAGGAGAAAAGTATCAGTCACCCCCCCTTTTGTTTTTGTTCGTGTTTTTCTACACACAACAAGAAAGACACCAATGAGTAACGGCGGGAACGAAATCCAAGGCGACACGGCTTTGACAAACATACGCGGCAAATGTTTCTGCTGCTGCAATAGCTGTAGATTTAACAGTGAGTCCTTTCAGCAAGTTCTCAGCTTTTGCAAGTCTGCCACAAATGGCCTGTCTGCAGATCATGCGGGACCGTGCAAAAGTCTTAGGCGGATATTTTTCTTGTGCTTCCAAACCTTATAATTTACTAAAACTAGCTGTTGACACATTAGGACTGAGCTCAATATATCATATTGTGATACATTCAGTGGGACAAAAAAGTATTTGGTCAGTTCCCCATAGACTTCCTATGGGATTTTGGCTAATCACTTTTTTGCCCCACTGTATTGTATTGGGACAGTTGTATCATGATACACACACAAAATAATAACTCACACACAAATTCAATATGCTTGTGTGACCCCTAGTTTCAGAGCATAGTGTCCTGCACTGGTCAGTGTCTCATGATGTACATGTAACGGATATAGATTATATTGTGAAGTTGTTGGCAACATCCAGAGCTAGATGCAATAGTGTGAAGCCAGTGTTTATTATAGAATGCTTTCATTTTTATATTAAGCTCCAAACATTTGAAATCTTCATAAAGAACTACCACATAGTGTGTAAAGGCACGTACATTTCCTTTGCATAGTATGTAAAGGATGATAATAATAATAATACATAATTTTATTTCTTCAAGCTTCAAAGACACAAGCTGCAGGATTTTCAAACTTGGATTTTAAGTGTTTGCTGCAGATGCTTACAGAAATTAAAATATCTGAAAACATGAACTGAACATTGCATTTGTTTCTACAGTATATAAAAGAATAATCAAACTCGAGTTATACAAGCCAAAAACAACCTCACGTGGCGTATCCCTGCAGGGACCCAGCTCTGCTCATTCCCCTCTATGAGCGCAGCGCTGGGGTTGGCAGGCCAAGCAGGGGAGCGTCCGGATCAAGTTTCCTGCCCCTGCTGTCTAATTATTGACCCATCTGGTATTGTCTTTTCAATTGTTTCAATTATGATGGCACTGGTGTAGCTCAGCACCCTGGCGTCGAGGCATGCATAATTCATGACTGACACCCTGGACGGCACTCCTCTGAGCTGTAGGTTTGAGCTGAATGTCAATACCGCCTCCTGCCCTCGCGGAGCATGGGGCTGTATGTATTGATGGAGTAGCAGAATAGCAGATACCAAGACAGCAAGATAGCATCGGTGGGGAAATCGTTCTTCTAAGCTCAGTTTTGAATTTAGAAGTGATAAAACCTTCAGGTTGACATAAAAATAATTATTTCTTGTACCTGTGAATCGCTATTTTATCTTTTCTTGTGTTGTATTAACACAATATTTTCACATTATTTTATGTTGTGTCTCTCAGATTAATATTTTGGCATAGTTTGTCATGGAGATGGAGGGGTTAAGGTTCTAAAGTTCTGTTCTTAAACTTTTCATAGCAAGTACCATTTTATAAAATATTTGACCATCCAAGCACCACCTAGATCAAGCTTTAATCAGGACTAAAACGGACCGAAATTGTACTAAATTATGCTTGTAAATAATGTCTTTACCCGAAAACACCTCGCTTAAATGAATTACTAATGCATAGATTAAATCATATACATTGAAAATGAATAAAGTCTCAAACTCCAGATGATAAAAGGTCTCAACTCATATAGCGCTTTCACCCAAAAGTGCTTTAAACCACATCATATTATATCGTGTAGCCCGTGTGTGTGTGTATGTGCACGTGCACGTGTGCGTGCATGCATGCCTATGTGCACTGCAGTGACAGTGAAGTGTTCCTCACAGCTGCTGTTTGCACTCGCCTGATATCTGACCTCATTATTGTCACCCCCAGACCCCAAAAATCAATAGTGTTCAATTACTCATGAAGCGGTGGCGCAGCACTACTTAGGAGAAAGTCAGCGCCACCCAAGGGTTAACTCCCTCACCAGGCGTCAGGCTTGAGCACACAACAGTTTGCAGGGCAGAGGGAGAAGAGGTAAAGACAGTCACGAGGACGAATCAGCCACCGTAAATGATTGTTATAAAGGTTACGGCACAGAAATAGAGCTGCAGCAAATCATTGATCTCAAAATCAATAAAAATGACGGTTATTTTTGATACATTACACTAAAATGGAGCGTTTAATTTGAGAATTTTAGCAGTTTTAGTGCCACAGCTTGATGATGTTTGCTGTATCTGATCATATTTAATGATACAAGTCATTTATTATTGACAATCTCTGGCTTTCTCACTGCTGTCATTTTCCTGGAAGAGCTTGAAAAAATGTGGACTATTCCATTTGTGAAGCAATACAGTGTGATTGTTTTTTCTAAAATTGCATAAACACTTCTCATTCAACCCTGTAATGCTTCTAACTATTGTTAAACAGATTTACATGGAAATGTCTTTATTCTCTACATCTGTACTTTGCATATGTTCAAACCTCCATCTTGTTGGCGTATCTGTGCGTATGGACTGACACTGATTGTGTATTCATACAGTGACCTCTGAAAGCGGCTCCCCTTCAGTGGCAGAGGTGCTGAGGCTGACGCTGCTCCACTGGCCTTCAGCTCCTGTCTGGTCCCTGTGCGCGCTCAGAGATGTGTGCAGAATAAGCTGTCAGCGCTGTAATAAGACAGAGAATTCACTGGGCTAAGTGCATCTCTGAAGACCTCGGCCCACAAAAGCTAAATGATGCCTCATGCCTTTAGGGGACACCCGTACACGGGGAATATTAACCCCACGCACCTCATTCAAGGGCATTTGTATAAAGCAAAAAATTCAATTTCCAACTGCACTGATTTCATTATGCACCAGAATCATCATGGCTGTTATGGACTTAAATGCTTTTTATTGCTTTAGCTGCTTTTGTCAAATTTTCCATGTTGACAGTCAGGATTAGAGACTGAATGGGCTGATTATGACATACGTTTTACATTACTGGAGAAATTAAATTCATTTGATCCTGTACTGTACTTTATACAGGCTTTTCAGTTTGCACCTGTAACGTAAAATACATACATGTAAATGCAAAATCAACTTGCTTGTGACAGAATTACTACTGTCTGAACACAGACAAATTCAATTCAATATTTTCCATATAGCAGGCTTTAGCCCACTGTTATAAACTTTACACATACTGTATGCTGCGGTTTATGTTTTGATTCAAATCCGACTGGACACAGTGTACTTAACTTTATAGTGCACAAAACGATTTGCATCAACTTTCCTTGATATAGATTTCTTTATCTCCCACATCTTATTGACACCCGTTTCCAGTAGACCGGTTGATTTCCCTTTAATCTCCAGAGCATTGCGCTCCCACGCTGATATATATTCGTTCTCAATTTCCTTTCAGCCGTTCTCTGGAGCTGGACTGCTTAAAAACATGCATTTAAAGCTTGCACATCATCAAGGAAATGGAGTATTGCATGTATCAGTGAATTGGAGAGATAAATGATCCTTTTACAGACAATGCTCATTAAGTCTTAAACAGGAAAATAAGGTTCAAAGTCCATTAGAGAGACAGTCAGCAAAGAGTTTTTATCAGGTCAGCATTTTGGACTCTTTTCTTGTCTCTTTCCTTTCATTGCACATCCTTTCATTGGCCTTTGTCAAATGGGGTGCTCGAGCATTTATCAGGGGATGCTTTAAGATTTAAAAAAGGAGGGTAAAACCAAGTAATATTTCAATTATTTTCAAAGAAAAGTTGTATTTTCAAGATAAAATATAGTGATTTTTTTCAGTACAAGGTTTGACTATGAGTATTTTAGCTTCATTTTGAATGAACAACACTCAACACTCAACTAGTTTAGTTTAGTTTAGTTTATTTGAGCCGTTAAAATTTCTGCTCAAAAGGAGTGGGCTGAAGCAAAAGCTTATAAGCGCCCACCCCGACATCATTGAAATAAAAACAATTGATCAAATCACAATAGTAAATGTTGAATAACCACAAAACCACAAAATTAGGATCCTTGAGGTAGGGGGTATTCAGAGTTTAAATGAAGGGGTACGTGAGGCAAAATAGTTTGGGAACCACTGCTGTATGTTATAAATATTAAAATAAGATAAATACTGTGTCCTGAAGCACAGCTTTTCATAGCCAGTCGGTACCCATGAGTTCAAATTCACCTGAAATTAAATCAAAAGTAAAACAGAAAATATGTATCAACAAATAATGGGGGACAAATTCTGCACCCGTTTTTCTTTTGAGGACCAACATCTGCAAAAGTCATGGTTTTTCTGACGGACACAGAGCCGTCACTTTAACAGCCTGATGAAGCAGCACGTCGCTCCGTCTGAGCCATAAACCTCTGCGGCTCCGAGACATTTGGCACAGGCAGGTCAGCAGACATCATGGGGCAGCGGGCCGTAAAACTATAAAATAAAACGGCACATCGGAGGCAATAACATAATTCCCTTGTATAATGTTTTACAGCTTCATTTAATATATTGAATACAAACCGTCATGTGAGCACTTTTGGAAATAGTTTTGTCAGAGAGAGTTGTTAACGCAATAGAAAGTAACCGTCGCTTCACTCTTTGTTTCTATTGAGTGTATAATGTCTTTAAAGCCTCAATTAGCTTCTTCTGGCATGTGATTTATGTAATTAAAACATATGAATGAATTAAAGTAAAAGAAAAAGTAAAAAAAAAAATGTTTTACTGTTTGTCACAGGTATTATTGTGTTCTCTTTAACCGTTTTTTGATAACTAACTGCACTGCTGGTACATGGCACATTTTTTTTAACCACAACTGTCGCTATTGACAACCCAAGATTTTTTTATGATTTCTTTTTCCTGAATCAGAATTCCTGAATATTTTCAAACAGAAAAAGACATTCTTCCTTTCATTCGCCACAGACAACAGCGTTTTTTAAATAGCCACAAATCACAAACCTCCCGTAGAGTTAAAAATAGAACCTAATTTTCACATTGCTTTGTACCTTTCGCCCACTCATTGATGGAGTGGATGTTTTGAAGGAGATTTGTGAAAACTATTGATTAAACTTGTCTTGGCATATCACCTCTCTGAGAGGTTTCTTTTTTTGTCCGTTGATTTGTTGTGCCATGTTGAACAAATGTTTCTCTTTTGCATACAGATGGATACGCACGCAGAAAGACACAACAACAAATTAGATCCCGTCAAAGTGCATCAAGTCACTGGAATACAGCACTACAGAATACATACAATTGTTATTTCTTGTAAAAACAAACACGTGATTCATAGATTGCGCTTATCCTTTTATGAATCAGTTGTAGAAATATTCCTAAACAGATAACAAGTCACTCATGTGGGCTTATATTTGACTGCAGAGGGTATGCGCTCATCCTTTTCATTCTAGTGAGTGGCAAATCAAAGTATAACGATGCAGACTTGCCACTCGTTTTACTTTATTGTTATGCTGTTGCCATGCTGTTGCTATAATATGTCATCACATATAAGCCATTTTGTTCTGCTTTTCATACAGTTACAGAAGAACCTATAGAAAGTCTGAGTACTAACTTCTATTTCTGCATTCCTTCAATACCACTTTCCTTTCTCAGTTTGCAAAAGACATGTACGGCATTGGTGACATAACATCAGGACACCGCACGTATAACTTCCCACCTGAATCCCAACATGCTCCAGACTCTAATAAGCTTTTCCCCGCTTTACCGCAGTGACAGTGCGGCGCAAATAGATGAAATATGAGGGCGCGGACGACCATTCTTCACATCACTCGTCTCTCCCCTGCATGTACAAACATTATTTTTGTGATAATGTAGGACGCGGCGCCGGGCCACTGTCACCCTCTCCTGGCACGGCGACACACGCACAGCTGCTGGCCTCCTCCACCCACCGCCCCGGCCATCCATCGGTGCTGTCAGCCTCGCAGGGGGAAACCGTGTGAGCTCCCAGGCTGGCACGCTCCTGCCCTTCCCCAGGCACAGTGGCAGAGCGGCAGGGGGGAGATAGGATAGCGGCGGAGGCGGTGGGTTGGTGGTGGTGGCATGCAGCTGCTTTCCTATGGATCACTTCATTAATATCCGAGGGCAGAAATTCGAGCGGCCGCTGCAGACTAATTAGCCTTGTCTGACCCTGGCATCACACTCAGGTTGCTTCTTTCCAGGTTTTGCAAAAAGCAAAGCAGGCGCCAAGTAGCCCCCTGCTGCCTCCACACACTTATTCACTGTCACTGTCTCAAATTTGCAAGAATAGTTTCTCAGGGCTGTGTTGGTGGATGGCTAGTTTGAACCTTTTTGCTGATCTTTTCTCGGTTATTGGTCTTTATTCAACATCAAAGTTTATTTTTCTGTTGACGCGATTGGTTGTGTGCGGCAACCGTGGCTGAGACAAGAAGACAAAATAATGGATTTAGGTTCCGACACTGACACTCGTATATTCCATCAGCCTGTGCATGCTCGTCTTTTAAGCGGTGTCTTTTCCTCCCGGGAGGTGCGGCAACCCGGGACAGTGCTGCACAAAGGGAGCAGTGTGTGAGAGTGGAACACATGCAGCCGCCCCTCATTAGACTCATGTGTTATCCCAGGAGGCAGGGTCAGAGCGGGGCTGTCCTGATGAAAGCAGTCCTCCCGCGGGGCGACACTCTCCCACTCCCACAGCCACCGTCCCGACTCTCTTCAGGTGATCACAGGGCTTTAGAGGGATTCGTAAGTGCAGTGAAAAAGCTCCTTTATGTTTGCGATGCCCGTGACGCAATCCGATGAGTTTAGAAAGTTATCTGAGTTCACGTGGCCCTGAAAATATAAAACAAAAATTTACATTCAGGTCTTGAAAATGAAAGAACGTTGGAATGTGATATGAAGGCTTTGGGGAAAAGTGTGAAAGCTGGCAAAACTGTGTGGACATTTCTGGAACTACAGTGCCTTGCTAAAGTACTAATACACCTTGAACTTTTGCACATTTTGTCATGTTTACAACCCTAAACATAAAGATTTTAATTGGAATTTTTAACTGAAAGTTCACACACAAGTAACACCATTTTATTTAACTTCACAACTGTGAAGTTAAATAAAATGTTAGTTTTTTTCTTCAAAAATAGAGTAAAGTGAAAAGTCGGGCGTGCATACTGTAAGTATTCATACAGCATGACTTAATACTTTGTGGAACCCCCTTTTGCTGCAATAACAGCAGCAAGTCTATTGGGGTATGACTACAGGTTTGCACATCTAGAGACTGACATTTTAGCCCATTCCTCTTTACAAAACAACTCAAGCTCTGTCAAATTAGAAGGAGAGCGTTTGTGAACAGCAGTTTTCAGGTCTTTCCACAGATTTTCAATAGGATTTAGGTCAGGACTTTGACTGGGCCATTCTAACACATTAATATGTTTGTTTTTAAACCATTCCATTGTAGATTTAGCTTTGTGTTTAGGGTCATTGTCCTGCTGGAAGGTGAATCTCCGCCCCAGCCTCAATTCTCTTGCTGACTCCAGCAGGTTTTCCTTCATATGACTTCTATTAAACTTCAAACGAGATTTCTTATGGCCTCCTTTCAATAATTGATTTCTTCTTGCCACTCGTCCATGAAGGCCAGATTTGTGTAGAGTACGACTTATAGTTGTCCCATGTACAGATTCCCCCAGCTCAGCAGCAGTACGTCACAGCTCCTCCAGAGTTATCTTAGGGCACTTGGTTGCATTTCTTACCAGTGTTCTCCTTGTTCCGTCTGTTAGTTTAGGTGGACGCCCGTGTCTTGGTAAGTTCGCAGTGGTGCTATACTCTTTCCATTTCCGAATGATGGATTGAACAGTGCTCTGTGAGATGTTCAAATCTTGGGAAATCTTTGTATAACTTAACGCTGCTTTAAACTTCTCCACAGCTTTATCCCTGACCTCTCTGGTGTGCTCCTTGGCCTCCATGATGTTGTTTAGTGACCAATACACTCCGACCATAGCTCTGAGGCCCTCACAGAACAGCTGGAATTATACTGAGAGTAGATTACACACAGGTGGCCTCTATTTAATGGTTAGGGCAAGATGTGAACATTCTGCAGTCATTAGGAATGTTATAAAGGCAATTTAATGCACTCTGAAAAATGCTGTATGAATACTTATGCACACCCCACTTTTCACTTTTCTATTTTTTGTAAAATAACAGAATCATGTATCATTTTGCTTTTTGCTAGTTGTTGTTACTTGTGAGTGAACTTTCAGTAAAAAATTCAAAATAAAATCTTTACGTTTAGGGTTGTAAACATGACAAAATGTGCAAAAGAAAGGTGTATTAGTACTTTCGAGAGGCACTATATCTGTCCATTGTGTCGATGCAATTAGCAAAGTTATAGCAATTTCTAGATCATACTCTTGAGCTGGTAGACTTACTAAACAACATGATCATTATGAAATACTTTTTTTGTTGCTATTTTCATGTTGCTTTTTAAAACGGCGTATTTCAATGCTTTGACATTTGATTAAGTGGTTGTCTACTGTATCTCTTTGACTTTGCCCTTGAGCACATTTTAACACTTTCAAACCGTGGCACAGAGAGCTAATTAAGTTTAACCTCTTAACCCCCACCATAACCAAGTGCATTTTCTCCAGTTCAACTTTAGCCAAATCTAAAACCCTCTCGACTGGAGATTTTCAGCCTATAGGCCAGTGTAATGCCTCATTTGAAAGCTAAGACCTACAAAACTGATTTTTCCTTACGTTGTCACCACTTTTTCGGCATATTATTGATGCCATTTTGTCACTTTTTTGTTGCTTTTTCATCATTTTTTTTGCGTTTTTGTCGCTCTTTTGATGTTTTTTGCTGTGTATTTATCCTCATTTTTGCTGCTATTTTGACACTTGATTTGGTTAAAGTTGAACTGTGGAACTGTGGAATGCGCTCAGTTAAGGCGGGGGTTAAGAGGTTAAATAGTTAGTTCTCAAACACACCTGCCCTAACATCCTGAATTTTCACAAGAAGTACTTTACAAGCACATTTCACAACCTTCGGGAGCAAAATGATAGGCTTGCATGGTGAAGCTAAGAACAATAACTTTTCTCCTGACACGCCTAACGCTTTTAACTCTTCTAAGTTTATAATGACACAAAACAGTTCATAAAAAGTTCATTCTTTTTCGCCTTGTGTTTTTTTTTTTTTTTCCTAGGGACATGCAATAACCTGCTTGAGGCTATGCTCGAACCAGCAACCTCCTGATTTCCAGACTATTACACTACTGCTGCTCCCATAATAACGACCTGGAGGTTTGTCATTGAAAGCTGATCGGAGACTTAAGGGTGTGCACCTTTTGTGAATTCATTTCAACATTTCAAATTGTTGCGTGTGAAGATGTTCTGATTGCTTTTCCCAACCCTTACAAACTATCTTAAAATATTTCCCTCAGACATCCCGGCTTTAATGATTAGTTATTGGTCTCATTAAAGTGAAATCCGGTTATGCTTACCCCCGTTCATGTCACGATTCAAACAAAAGTGGAAGGAAGCTCTGTCTCACCGTTCGGGGCAGTGTCAGCTTGCTCAACGCTAATGGCTGTCTTCATACTTTTTTTTATACCTTTTAAAAAACTCACCAAATGGCTCCCGCTCCAATTAAGAGCCCGTTTTTCACTGGAGTGGCCATTATGAAATCTGACCTTCCAATTATTTTTGTGGTTTCCGCTGGGATCCCGTCACCCCTGTACGCTCACATGGCCCGGAGGCCTCAGAGGATGAACCGGGAATGGCTAATGCGAACTAAAGCGGAATGAAGCTAAGACACCGCTACAGGCTTGTTATGGATGTTTGTGGAGAAAAACTGCAAAAATGTTTTGTTCAAAGGCTTTGGATTGTGAGAAATGGGCAGTTTCTGTCTTGGAATACTACAGAAGAAACCTCAACACAAACATCGTAAGATAAGTAAGTCTGTTTTCTATCACACCTTTTTGAGTTTTGACCGAATTAACCCTTTCTTGTGATGGAAAATTACCACAAACTTCTAAACATACTTATTATCAGGGTTGAAATATATATCGGCCATTTATTATTTGTGCAATATTATGTGACGCATTATCCATATTGCAAGAAGCCACAATTGAGCTGACTGGCATTTCCATAATTTCGATAACAAAGCTAAAAACAGAAAGACATATAAATGTGAAGTCAGTTTTAGTCATGATTTTGGTCATTTTAGTCATGTCTTTCTTGCTTTGACACAGTTAAATGAAAAAAAAGAATTTCATGGAATGCACTGTGTAGAAATAGTTTAGGAAAATATCACAACTGTATTCAAATATTCAAGACAGTTATCGATTGTTATTGAGCAGCCCTGCTTATCATCATTTTTATTCAACCCTCGGACTTTGTTGCCGAGTTCTGTTGCTTTTAGAATAAGTCCTATGTAAGACTTCCTACTTGTGATTATACATTTGTATTGCCATTCGTCATCATTTTTAGAGATAAACAATTTCAATACATATTTGACTCTACATTTTATTTCATTAGTTTGTGTCGTGTGTGTGTGTGAGCCCAAACACAGAGGAGTATGTCATCTTTTACAGTGAGTTTTGTATCTGTCCCAAACACAGGTCTCGGGTCATTAATCAAAAGCTTAGTGAAGATTTGCAGTACTTGCACGGGTGGGACCAAGAAAATCATTTAACCTACATTTAGAAAACGGAATGCATGTATTTCCATTCTCCAAGGAGACACCTGTCTATTTCCAACCCCCTTGTCATTGCAAACCAAAAACTCTATTTTTTTAAACTATAAATACCAGTTTCTTTTGTCGCATATCTTTTTAAGGGTTTTTTCCCCTTTTTTGTTGTGCTTTTTTGTCACGTTTTTGTTCACAGCAGTGCAATGCCGCATTTGAAAGCTCAGACCTTATGTGTAAGATCTGTGTGAGTAAAATACAGCAGGTGGTGGATGGCAGGTGACTGGTTAAAAAGACTGTGGTGAAACATCTGGCCGACGGCTATTGTTGTGACCACCAGTGACTGTAGCCTCACACCAATGTGTTCCTCCTTTTGTGTGTGACCGTATGGTTTTGTGTCAAGTGTTGAGCTGATGTTATATGCTGTGGTTGTGTGTTCTGCATCGTGATTTTGTTTTGGGTTGTAATGAAGATGACCAGAAGGTTCTGACAGATACAAGATCCTATCTTGGTCATATTTCCTCCTCCACATGTCCAAGTCCTGGCATAATCATTGTTTTTTGTTTTTTTTGTAAGAGTATTGTCCAGAGAGAGTGTGTCCCAGCACAATAGTTACACCCCTAATTATTATACAACCATAAATGTTCCCCTCATTGACAGAATTTGCCCATTTTCATGACCGAATGGATTCTCATTGAAAGTCAATCTTTCGCTCTCTTCGCTTCTAATCTTCAAACATTATTTCCTTATTTATTATATCCCTTTTTTCTCTCTTTTCATTCATCAGATAGGCAAAACAATACCCATTACAACAATGCAATTGTAAAATACTAAAGTCATTCAATCAAGAAAAAGAAACAGAACAAAACAACACTTAATATAAAGACGACACTTAAATTCACAAACAACATTCATTAACAAGAACATGCAGCTCTTGTTAACATTCACAAATACTGACATTAACAAGCATTACCATAGATATGCATAGATTAGTGCAAGACCAGCCCAGTGCAGGGACACGGCCAGGACCCGTCAGGCCGGGCCACACAAGCAAGAGACAGAAGCATCACATATTTATGAATTGAATGTGAGAGGAATGCATTGCACATTATTCCAAGAAATTTGGGCACATTCCTTGTTGAGTTGTCATAAATGTAACAATGATCAGTTGTGTCAGAATACTTTTTATTTTGCCATGAGAGTTAAAAGACTTCGTATGAAAGTTGCCCACTTGATTTTCTATGTTTTTATTGTTTCCCACTGGACCTGCAGGCAGTGAATAATGGGTATAATAATGCAAAGTGCTGCTGCAGAAGAAGAAGTCTGGTCATTATATTGTTTTGGAGCAGGAAAAACAGACTTAAATATAAGCAGTTGTGGGATTTTGGTAAAGCCTGGACTTCTTTAAAATTCATTTTATCCAATAACACAGCGATCAGTGCAGGATTTCATGCTGCGAGTTTTAAGCCATTGTGTCTTGCTCTGTTTCCGTCTCTGCCAATCTGGTGCCACAGCAGTTATACCCTTGTTTATTTTTGCAAATTTAGGGAAACTAAATCAATTGAGATTTGAGATTTGTGCTTTTTGATTTGGGTTTGATCAGGTTTCCTTTGGGCGGCTTTTAAGCATTATCTTGAAATGGTGCTCCAAGTCAGAAGTAGTGATGTATACTCAAAATAAATGTACCTTTAAGAAGTTTTGCAGGGCACGGGAAATGCACGATATGTAAATACTTGTACCACCACTACTGTCCAATCAAACGCTCTTGAACCCAAGATACTGTACCTGTAGTTTTACACACTTATTCAGATGGAATTGTACTTTTAGCATTGCACTGTATGTCTATGTCCATACTGTATATTGGTACAGTAAATGTAAACCCACATGATTACTATTGGAACAGCAAATCATCAACCGTATTAAACTAACCTAACTTTTTCTTCATAGTTGTATCTAGATCTGGTTCTGAATTCCTGAAATGATATCTCGGTGGCTTATGGGATGGCTGATAGCTCCTTACCGCTGATGGGGAACCTACAGAGGTCCCTTTTGCTGAAGGGGATATGATAGGAAGAATACAGGTTCCTATCCCTACCTCCTTCCTCACTGACGGGACTATTCAGGCTCTAATTTTCATGGCTCGTAGGCTAAGCGTTGGCTTAGACCTCTTACCCATTTGCCGATTTGGATTGAGCTGGTAGTTTTTTGTCCTCAAGACCATGGTCCTTGTTTAGAACAACTTTAATCATGAATGAGCCTCGTTTTAGATCTACAAAGAGCTAAACGCTTTCTTAGGTCATGCTCGGTGTGAGAAATTGGAGATCGACTGAGATGGAGAATCATAGAAATCAGTTGAAAAGGAAATTACTTTCACCCTTGCTGCAATTAAAACCACCCAGCCTGACTTTTTACCAGGCCACATTAAGTAGTCACTGTTTAATTCAGACTGAAACAAGACTTCTTAACCGACATTTCATTAATCTGTGTGAAATAAAGCAGAAAAATTGAACTGGGAATGAACATTTGACCCCGTGGCTCTGTTGTAGCGCTTTAGGGTCATCTCAGCTCCAGCTACAAGAGCAGAGGAAGACATTGTTTAATTCATCATCCAGCGAACATTGTTTCTGTCAGGCCTCACAAAGTAATGGCCACATTAGCATTTTTAGCTGAACTGCAGACGCAGAATTAGGCTTTTAAACTCAGCAAAGCTTCAGCCAAATGATGTACAACAGTTATTAAGGGAAAGGAGGAAATGGCGTCCACGGAGATGGCAACACAAGGTTGGCCTTTTTATACAAGTCAGGCAATATGTGCAATTTGAATGCACTAAAACATCTTATTTTGTCTTTTTTCTTAGAATCCTTTATAGCAAAACAATATGTGACATTTTCTTGACAGATAAGCATTCAATTTTAGATACAAGTTGATATTAGTTTCGTGATTCTGTTTCCTTTCCAAGTGTTTACTCTAATTGCATCCTTGGCTCTTCAACAACTGACAACTTTCCCTATGGTTAATGCCGTTTATTTCTGCTGAGACAATGCTGGTATTTACAGTTCTTATTTGAACAGTTATATTTTTTGGAGTAAAACATTTATTATCACCATAGTTCATATAGTGATCTTACAAATTATATTTTGGGACAAAATTGGACTATGGCGGCCCACCATATGGCTCTACGTTCAAAATGCATATCGATACGCATGGAGCTTCCTGTCCGACTGCTCAGCTTTTCTTCCCCAGATCCTCTGGGAGTCAGCAATGAAGCTATTTATGTTTTAACAGCTCAAGAGGTGAAGCAGAACAAATAACAACTTTTCAAAAGTGATTAGAACAATTTGCAAGCAAACCATCACCGCTTTCATCTCATTTTCTTGGTGCCAATTTGGTTTCATTGCTACTTCTGTGCTGCTAAAATCCCTAAGGGTGCGTACCTATGTTCCGAGCTACTGCTGTTTCCCCTTTTCCATTTATGGTGGAACAGTAGGACTTCTCCAGAACAGCCGTACTTGTCTGAGTCTGGAAGGACCGCACAGCCTCACTAGCTCACTGATCATATCCAGATCGTAGCCCATACCTTAACTCAGTGTTTTTCAACCTTTTTTGAGCACAAGGCACATTTTTTAATTGAAAAAATCCCGAGGCACACCATGCACCAGCAGAAAATAAAAAATTTAACTCTGTAGCCTACTCACAATATAAAGTGCATCCATGCATCGCTAATTCTCTTGTCTCAAAGAAATTGGCTACCTGCGGCCACTTTCTGATATGGAAGAGGTTGGTTACTCTGCCGATCAGCACAGAGACTTGACAATGGTACATTATTTGGAGATAATAATTGATTTGTTTTCAAAAAATATTTTTTAGACACACTAGGGGAAATTTGATAATTTCCCAAGGCACACCAGACAATATCTCACGGCACACTAGTGTGCCCCGGCACAGTGGTTGAAAACACTGCCTTAACTAACCTGATATTCTCCGTGTCTTCCTTCACTGATGGGTCCGGTATCAAGCCTCTGATCCCGACCCCAATCCTAACCCTAACCTTAGCCCTAACCCTAAGTACGAGGAGAAAACTGTGATGGTACACCGAGGTATGCAGCTTGGGAAAACAGGTTAATCTGGCTTCCAGAGGAACAGGGGAACACATATGTACCCCATTCTTTATGGCCCTGTGGTGGTATATCGATAACACGGGCTTGATACTAGAAACATGTGGAAGCAAAGATGGAGTGACAGAAACTAGACTTGAACACACTGATCTGTTTACGTACAAAATGGAAGTATAAATGAACTACTGATGAAACTTTGCTATTCTAGCATCAAGTATGTCGCTGGTTGTGACAGGATTAGCCTTCTATGTAACAATAAAAGTGATTTGTTGAGGTCAAGGGCAAAGAATGTAGTAATTTGTTATGAAAAAGCTTTATTGTGAAGGAGCAATGCAACATGAAAAAACAAGTCTTTAATTGTGGCTATAAATGGCTATACAGCAGATTATGCTGTGAGAGAGAGTATTATCTTTTGTCTTTCTCATATACATAAAATGCATATGCAGCTTCCTCTGATGGATGACAATAAGAAATATTCATGTTTCTTTGATGTCTCCCACGCTTATATGAGCGATGCTTTTGCAACCAATACATAAAATGGCAATTAGCTCCATGTCTCGACAAGGAGAAATATACTGCTCCTCAAAGTCTTTTTCTTTGTGATCATATCCATGTTCAACGAAACAAACATTCCATTATTACTGAGAGAAAATTGAAATATTTAATGGCAGCATATTGGAGGCTTGCATATGCAGTGAGTACTTTCTGCAGCAGATGGTCTCTGGGCTGTCAGACACTTTGATGTGGGATGATGTCTAGTCTGTGCTGCGCGATGTCACTTCAATGTATCCACTGATATGAAATTCACCAGGGGCTTCATAACCGCCTCATTCACACACACTATACCTTCGCCCTGACAGAGAAGGCGCTCATAACAGGAGAGAGCCACAATCATTAGTTTGTTGTAGAAGTGCCCGTAGAGGATATTTGCATGGAGCTACACATACTATCAGAAAAAGAAGTATGGATGTGCTGGGGTTATTATCAGTGATGTTGAAAGAGCCATATTTTTTATAAAACTGATATTAAAAGTTCTCAGATTTGGCTTTCATTCACAAACATAGCCTGTATTTTCGGCCATTATACTGTACATAATGTGATTTTATTTTTTTATTTTTTCATTTTCCAAGCGTCGTTTACGCATGTGCAAAAGAGGTTCAGCTCAGTTACTCATTATCTTAACATATCAGATTTGGAGCCCTGACACTGTAATACAGGCAACATCAAACCAAACCATCTGACCACTACCCATCATTCACTCACTCACTTACTCGCTCAACACCAACCCAAACACCCAACCAACCACCCAAACCCAACCAACCAACCAATCAACTAGGGGTGTCCATGGTTAACCGATTACCGTTAAAAATTGCGGACCTGATTAAAAGCATTTTGCTCAGTTAAGTGGTGTCTATAATTTGCTGTGACAGTCAGTGAAAATACTTGTGATACATTTTTTCACCACCAGAGACCGCCGGAGCGCTCCCAGACATTTGTCCACGAGAAGTAGTCCATCGCATGGCTAGCTAGTTTTCCAATATGAAGCAGGCAAAAAAAAAAGCACAGCGTGGGAGCACTTTACAACCGAGAATGACCAACTTGGCTGTTGAGATGGTACAGCAACTAACACCTCATTTAAGAGGTTGCGCTATAGGCAACTCACCTTTCTCGTTATTGTTAAAAAAAAGTGGGGGAGATGAATGTTCCTGTTGTGTGCATGCATTACTGTTTCTTTGGACAATGCTAGAAAAGAAAGTGGGCTAAATGACTGCAGGTAAAATAAATCAAAATACTCTAAATTGTTCAAAGGCCACAAACACAAAAGTCAGTGACCTACTTTTACTGCTCTGTAATTACCAGTGTGTTTTATTTCTGTAAATTAATCTAGTTTCAAATGTGTTTTATAAAGGTGTTTAAAAATGAAATACCCCTTTACCGTTGCGTGGGGAGTGTTAGCGCGCACACTAATGGTTAACTGAGCATTAACCGCTAAGGGCCTTGGTTAACGGTTAATGAAAAACTTGAAAACGTGCAGACCTTTAACCAACCAACCACCCAAACAAACCCAACCAAGTAATCGAACCAACCAACCAAACCCCACCAACTACCCAAACCCCACCAAGTAACCAAACCCAACCAACCAACCAACCACCCAAACAAACCCAACCAAGTAACCGAACCAACCAACCAAACCCCACCAATAACCAAACCAAACCAAACCCAACCAACCACCCAAACCGAACCAACCGACCAACCAAACAAACAAACCCAATCAACTCACCAAACAACCATGCTCATGAATGGGCAAAGTGGGAAAAGTGTCTCGCCCATGTCTGGATTCAAACAGGCCACCATTGGGCTCATTGCCAAATGCTCTACTTAAGCCCGTTACAACATCTAGTATTCACACTCCGCATTTAGGCATTGGCACATCGGGCATTGTCAAAGCTGTTAGATGGTTTATTTAACATATTAAAGTAGCCCTAATACACATCCATCCATCTATCCATTTTCTTTCACTTGTCCGTTGCCGGGTCGAGCTGCCCAAATCACATTGCACCAGCCCCTATGGCTCCTCCTGCAGGTGATGGGTCCACGGAAGGACGGCCTCAAGATTCTAATTGGGATGCTGGTCTCTCATAAGGGGCTTCTGAACCGCTCTTTGTCTGACCCGTCACCTAGGACCCATTTGCCATGGGAGACCCTGCAGGGGAAAAAAGCCCCTGACAACATTGCCCCAGGATCATTCGGGTGCTCAAACCCCTCCACCACGTTAAGGTGGTGGTTCCAGGAGGGGCCCTAATATACAGATCAGACAAATTCTCTTAATGAAGTGACATCGGTTTAAGACTCCCCTCAGTCAAACCCTTTTCAGCTAATTATCTTCATCCTGGTAATGTTTTTTCTCCCTTCTTGATTTAGTTTTTTTTCTCATAATCTCCAATAGTTTGTTCATAATAGCTGCATGTCTTTCCAATTTCATTTTCTGAAAAGTTTAATATGCTCAGCCTCCTTGAAAACATTTGATTGCTTTCCAGATTTTCTCTGCCCACTTCATAACTGCAGCACACGGCCTTTCCTATCTGTATAGATTTGTATATACAGTGCAATAAAGCAGGTAAAGTCCATAAAACTAGAGTAGTAAACAACCTGCAGTGGTCATTTCCCGATCTAAAATGCTTGGCACGGTTTGTCAGGCATTTAGCTGGGACATTATCCTCTTTAGTCAAGCAGGTGGATGGGGATCAACATTATTGCTGTTAGAAGCACTTCTCAGGAACTTTTATTTCATTTCCGCTCGGTTTTTATTGTATTATCAAAGGAATTATATGAAAGCAATATCTTTTCCCAGTCTTCTCGTTGTGCGGTCTCTGTGAAAGATGAGATGGCGGCCATTAAATCCACCTGTTTCGCTTAAAGTCGGTGAGCGCATAAGCTTAGGCTCTGTGTGAATTTGTATGTGTTTGTAGACATTAGAGCTGGCACAAGTGTGAAATTGACCCCACGGGCTTGCCGTAGTTGGATTATTTGGCCCCAGAGAAATGACCACCCACACGCGGGTGAACGGCAGATTGCAAAATCAGACGTTTCAATTTCAGACCAGACACATTCACCATACTATTAGCCTATTATTGTTCCTGCACTGCGTTTGTAATGGGCAACAGCAACAATGTAACCTAATGCTAGTGTTTTCTTTAACCCTCCCTAAAATGTTGGTAGCCACAGTTCATGTAATTTTATTCTGTGCGTCATCAATTGCTACAACATCTAAATTAAACTACAGTGCACACCCACATAAAGTCTGCCTGTTCTATAGTTTTTATTTTAGTGTTTTTGTGAATCTATGTGATACTTTTTAAGTTCTCTACTAATAAACATGGTAATTACTTTATTACCTTGCGCAAGCCGTCTTTTGTTTTGTTTTTTTCAATGCAAAGGTTGCTTCTCAATTTGAATTATGATCTGAAGCAATGATCAAATCATTATTCCTGTTTTATGGCATTCTGGCAAAGGGTAGGCAAGTGAAGTGGTTTGTTCACTCACCCAAAGTGCTTCACAAGGGACAGGGTTTCATTAACTCTGCAATGGTGACTTTAGCCTGCTGGGGGCGCTTGTGGCTGTACAGTATTAGCCACAGCTGCCTTGGAGTTGGCTGGCCGAAGCGTGGTTGCCAAATCCGCACCACCCATCACTCACTCACACACATAGTAACTAACTAGGATCAACCTCCTCAGCCTCTGAGGTGAGAACATGGTATGAAGTATTTTTGGCAATTTATATTTGATATTATTTCTTTATATTTGATATTATTTCTGACATTTATATTTTTTAAGGAATTATATTTATCCATTTATTTATTTATCATAAGTTTGCTCTCAAATTCCACTCTGAGGTTTCACCCATACGTTGCCTATAATATAGACGCTTTTCCTGTGTATAATTTTCTACTGAAAGCCTTAATTATGAGCTCACTGGCGGATGCTAAAACTGTCTGAAAAGCAGGGTCGTTTGAGGATCGGGTGTTATTCTCCTGCTTCTCCATCTCCCATGATTCAAACAGCTCACTAATGAAGCAACAGCCAGACTCAATAATTAATTTGCCAAGTCATGAGTGCCTGAAATTCTTGCAACTCACAAAAAAAAAAACAATCAACCCCGTGGAGACGCTTAAAATAAACCTAGTGCAAAATTACCTGTTTGACCCTTCTTTGTTGCCGTACGTGGGTTTATTTTGGAACTAGCTCAAGGAGGAACTGTTTTATCCCATTGATTTCTTTCATGTATAAGCGGGTCGGTGTAATGTGGATTGGCAGAGGCGTCCGAGCTTTATTACATGTTGAAATGGTTCCTAAGTGGAATTAAAGGAATTCTGTCTCATCCGTGAGATCCTGCCCACACCGAAGAATCCTCTGAAGTCGGTGATCAATATGCATGTGCCTCTCTGCTCTCTAGATTTATTTACCCCGACATGTTAGGAATGTTTTGCGTGCAAAAATCATAATTAAAATGCCTGGAATTAGGAATCTTTCACTTCAGTAAGAAATTATCTGAATAAAATGTTTGTTCATAGTTTTAATTTGTGGGTATTTCTTTAAATGTTCTATAAAGTATACTGTAGCTCTCAAGTGGCATATTTAACCTTTTTTTATTTTAATCTGATTGAAATTGCACGTAAACCTCAAAGGCACAGTAAAAGTGATAATTCAACTAGTGGTTTGATAGCAAAAATATGTAGTTGATAGTTACTGCAAATCTATAGTATGTCTTCGTCTCCTGTGAGCTTTTTGCATATCTCCAATCTCGGCGCTCATTGCTCGTGATATTTATCAGACGGTAATTAGACGTTATTGACCCTTTTTGCGAATCTTTTGAAATTACATTTCACTCGGAGAGCTGCGGGGTGTTTAAAGCAGCACTAATGGTTCTCTATAAAAGAACATTTTGTTGTGAAGAGGTTGTGACTCTACTCATGATTTTGTACGAGTTCCACTGGAAGTGCTTTAATAATTCATTATCTGGAAAATGTTTGAAGCCCGGGGTTTTGCGTTTTTACACATTTCATGCTACATTCTAACTGAACAATACAAAGAGGCCTGTGTGGGTTAAAAACTGTATTCAAAGCAATGTTTATGTTCAGTTATTCATGCGTCCAACTTGGCATTGCCTCTTTTTCACATCAATATCTTCAACAGCCTTTTATTACAACTGCAAAATTGGGATATAAAAATACTATATGGCATCTATATATTCATAGTGTAGATCTCTGCTTTGCATAATGGTTGGTTTGAGCAACATTTAGCCATTATATATATGCCAAAAAACATCATTTTTACACTCTCTGTATTCACCATGACATCCTTTTGAGGCACAGTATTCATCTTAGAATAATTCCGGTGTGGGAAGATTTCATTTCTCTTGTGAATATTAAGGCGGGCATCCCACTGGGGCCAAATCATTCATTTCTGTATTTTGAACGCAGTGGGATTGGGCACGTCACATGTCGGCGGTTAAAGAGGCAGGATTACCCGTGGAGGTATTTCTGTGTTGATTTCTGCGCCATGAGAAGCCATTAGCCTCCGGGGGCAGCGACGAGCTCTGCCCATTATTCAGGGACAAGGTGGTTGGAAATGGAGAGGGATAAGACACAATGTGCTCAGGGCCACGCCGCTCTCTCCCCTGACCCGCGTCTCAAATGGCTTTTCCACACTCTCATAAAAAGCTATTGCGCCGCATTTTAAAGAATAATAGAACGGCGGCTTCTTCCACTGAGAAACTATTTTAGCTTTGTAATTCCTTGGCACCGGGGCATTTCTTTCAAGGTGACTTCACAGTAAGTTTTCCTTTCCGACGCCTCGCCTCAAATGCCTATACGAAATATCAAATACGCTCTTAAACGCGGGAGCTGTTAGTTGCGTCGTCTGACTATAACTACGGGGCATTGTGCAAAATAAATAATGTCATCTTTGAGGCGGGAGATGTAAAGCTTTTGTGATGCTTTTAACACTTGATCCTTGTGCCTCTGTATCTCGAGTGTGTTGGCGCTGTTAATTCTCGCTGTCTTATCCGATCATTGTTGTCTGACAAGGTGAAGAGAGAAATATCTTTCGTTTTGTGTCTTAAAGAGGACTGCTTATTCCAGTCATCATCAGGGAAATAGTGAATCATACCATTTAAATGTAACTTGCCGCCTTAAGCATTGATTTAAGATACCAATATTAAAAGAATGTCTACTTAACCTCGACAATATGTGCATATAAATTATCAATGCACCCTCAAAACTCGCAGGCGTTACTACAGTGTGGTTCGAAGCATCAGCACTTTTTAAAAGGCTGTTGTGTACAAGGTTGAACTGAATAACAATTTTCATTTCCAGCGTGGCAGCGATGCAGACTGTTTTGTAAGTTATTCCCTGAGGAAGAGCAATGTTTGGTCTTTGACTTTTTCATGGGAACATCCGCTGCTGACTGAGGCTGTACAGCTCATCAAAAAAATCCCCCTATTGCTTCATAGCACTTGTTTTTGAGTGTACATTGTTTATCATGGCCACAAGATAATGTAAGAGAGAAAGCAGTTTAGAAAAGGGTGTTGACTGTAAATTGTCTTTGGGGAACTGCGTCGTATGCTCTGCAAATACAGGGAGACAACAGTTTTAAGCCCAGTTTACTTTTATGGCGAAAATAATTTCCACATGTAAACTCAAGGTTGCTGCACTTACTGATGACTTGCTTGATGTTTTTGAAATATTGTAAGCTCCCTCTGTCTCTGCTTTTAGGTTGACATAAATTGTTTTTAATTTTACCTAATAAAGACAGAAAATTGAATTACAGTATGCTGTATTGCATTGGTCTTTTATCTGCGTCTCTTTATACAAATGCATTGTTGTCTGCCCACATTATTGTTTCCAATCGGTTTGCAATTTTAGTGATTGCAATTACCAAACGTCGTCAAATGTAAAAAAATTTTTTTTTAAAAATAGCGAGCAGGGCGAGACATTCAGCAAACTTTCTGAGCAGGGACTCGAACCCACAACACTGAAACCAGGCTATCGTTGTGCCGTAGTCAGTTTTTCCCCAAATGATGCAGCCCTACCTCCTCATTGAACTACTACTATTGATCAGTTGTGAATATCTTACAGCATGTGTATAAACATTTTGGAATATATATATATATACATATATATATGTATGTAACTGTAAGCATTAAAATAAACTCACACGGTCAGTCACAGTTTCTACACATTTACCGCTATCATTTACATTTTTAGATTTCTAGGCTACTAATGCGGTATGTCTTTTCTTAGCATATTCTTATTTCATTGCTCTACATTAAATCAGTTCCTCCATCCCAGTGGATACAGGGAGGATACTGTTCACGGCATCTGGCAGTTCTTTGTTGAGGGATAAGGTCAGTGGCAGAAAAACCCACAGAGAATCTCTGGGGATGCACCTTGGAAACTTTTAAATCTCGAAATCTCAAATAAACATATCTCTAGAGGGGTCTGTCTTTTTTTTCCTCCCCTTTTTTTCTTTTTTATATGATTCTCTTAGGCCTTCACACTTGGTTATTATTCACCGCTCATTATCACATGCTCTGATTAATAAGAGCAATCTCTGGATCCCTGGTATTACTAATGGAGTGTTTTCTTTTCCAAACACAGTGCCATGCTACTTAGAACAGGCAGGCCGGCGGAGGGAGAGGCAGCAGGTGATGTTTGGCCAAGCTGCCTTATCAGACGGCCTGCAGCTAACGGGGCAAGGGCATTTGCACAATGCCATAAATATGAAAGCATCACTTAGGCAGGAACTGGTCAAGGTGGGCGATCCCTGTTTCAGCCTTGAGAGATACTTCAAAGAGCACGGCTGTTTCTGCTCACCAGAACCACAGCAGACTATTTCAGTGAAGCCATACTTAATACATGAGCACCTTTCAACTTATCTGTTTCAATTGTGTATTATTCACCAGCGGAAAAGGGAAAACGGCATTCTTTTGATATTTTTTGCAAAGTGTTTTGATAGTATCCTTCAAGATTGGTTTTCTCAACAAATACCTATGAAAGTAATAATAATAATGCATCGATGTTATATAGCGCTTTTCTGGACACTCAAAGACGCTTTACATTGCATTATTTATTCATAAGCTACTATTGTAGCCACAGCTGCCCTGGAGTAGACTGATGGAAGTGAGGCAATCTGGCCACCACCAACCACTCACTCACTCACTACATTCGCCAGGCTTCCTGGTATTACCAAAGGGTCTCCCAGTTTATTTATTTATTTATTAGTTTATTTGACAGGGACAGTACACATTAATGAACATTTCTGTAAATGTGTCAGTATTAGCTGCAAAGCTAGTTTTCAACTGTTGTCCCTGTGCAAGGTGTATAATGCCAACAACAATTATAAACATAGAACATGTTTAAAGTTAGGGCTACATACGGTACTTGCATAACATAGCAATTATTCATACAGTTCATACATTGATAACAACTGAATGTTCGTTCTGTGACTTGCACAACAGAAATAGATTTGTGTGCAAGTTCCAATTACCGACCAATTACCTTCCCTGCTTAGCTTCCGAGGTCTGATGGGATTGGGCATAGCAAAGGCGGTATGGCCATTTGAAGTAATTTGCTAAACAAAAACAACAACATTTGCAAGTACGGCTGCACAATATATCCCTGAATTATTGTAATAATTGTGGCATGTATCACTGTCTTACATCAGATTAAATAAGAAACACATTGTTAAATACAAATATTGAGGTATTACGGTCTTGATTTCCAAATTTTGCCAGGTCTTGTTTTAGCACACACAACAAAATAGACAGGTGCTTCTGTTTTTTTGTTTAAATTAAACTCTCAATTTAAGTGCCTGTTCATGACAGCTTCTGATCCTGCGGTTTACATCCAGAAAGTGGTATGTTTTTATTCGCCTCTTTTTGTGAGTCACTGTCTCATGTTTACTTTCTGAACTTGCAGTCGCCAAGCTCAGTAAGATCTGGATCAAGTGGTTTCTCTGTTGAATCTTGGGCATCAATTGTATGTATGAATTTCAAGTAATATCCTGCCTCATTTAACTGCATGTAAAATGTCATCTATTGAAACAGGGCTATACATATATTAGCCAAAATCAAAACAAACGCATTCCTGGAAATGAAAAATGTTTCCTGAAGTTGACATTGCTTGAATTATTGCCGTAATAATCCACACTACATTCCCCGCTGTCGGACCATCTGCGATTAGTCAAAAGTAGTTTTTCTTCCTTTATCTTCTCCTCCATTTTTCACTCCTGTCTGTTGCGCATATTATTGCCACCAATGTTGTTGTTAGCTTTGGCGAAGGGCGAGTTACTTAGAGTTGCCTCCTACTTTTTTTCCTTACACCCCCGCTAGTGTGAAATCAACTAAAGAAGGATCTGCACGTGAAGTTATGAGTTAGCATAGCAGCCAGGTTTTCTCCAATATGGTGAGCAGAAAGTGTGATGATAAACACACTTATCATACTGTGCAGAGTTGCCAAAAGCATCATGAATCCACAGTGAGTCCACAGTGAAATCTTTTTTTTTTTTTAACACACATGCACGTTGTTTGACCTTGTGCTGCTCTTACCTGCAGACCATTCCCTCTCATTTGTGTTGAGGCCTCGTCTTTTGCCCTGTTTAATTAGTGCCTTGTAATCTTTCCCTTCTTTGTTTTTGTTACTTCTTGTCGCCCGCAGCTGTCTCTCCTCTCATCACCTATCCTTTTTAACACATCCAATACAATGCCATAATGATAAGCTTCACTTGTTGGTGGATATCTCTTTAGCCTGTCAGCCTGTTAGCTTTTGATAGCACATGATTACATTTCGGCTCGCCAGCTCCTGCATCCCTCTACGCAAAATGCTGGCTGCGTGTGAGGGTTTTTCGGATGCACGCCTGGTGATTGATGAGCTTTTGATTGGACTTTCGAATGAGACACTTTCATTACTGCCTGTCGAAGTGCATCCTGTTAGGAACAGTAAAGTCTATGAACGCCACTGGCGAGTGTGTGCGGGTGCGGAGCAAACCTACTTAATGACATTTCTCATTTGGCTACGAACTAAAGCCAAAGTGCTCAGAGCAGCCAAAGATCGTGAGGCCCGAATCATGTCCATAAATGAGGCGTCTGATGATGCGGTACACTGGCTGGCACTCCTGCACCTTTTGCTTGTTTAGAGAGGAGTTCAGCCAATAATCTCTTCCAAAATCTGGTTATTCAGATAGGTAAACAGAGAGGTGAAGGCTGGGCCAGACCGCATGAATAAAATCAAGTAGCTGTGTGTGTGTTTGTAAGAAGTTTGCAACTAGTGAAACGAGCTCTTTACCATGACCTCAGCCTCCAAAATAGCCATTGTTGCTTCCTCATTATTCATCGTGCCAGAGCAGATGAAGCGTTTTTTTTTTTTTTTTTGCACCAACTGTGATTGTTTTGAATAGCAGTTTTTTGTCCAATTCGGTATTTTCATATGGACATGGTAATAATAAGCGTCAACATGCATTTGTGGCATGAGCCTCAGACTGAATAAACTTAAATGTTTTAATTCTACAAATAATATTGGTGTAGTATCGAGAGTGTCTTTAATTTGAATGAGCCACCCCTCCTTCCTGGGCGCATTGAACATTTCTGCTTTGGGCCCCAAAATGGTTACACGTTGCCATTTCGATGCCCCCCACCCACTGCGACATTGAGGTCTAGTTGTCAGAGCTGGGGCATTTCCATATCAAACGTCCCTTTGTCGGAATGGCGACACTTTACCTTTTGTGCAACATCCTGCCATTTCGACACAGATGGATAGATAATTATTAAAATACGTGGGCCTACTAGAATGACCTATATTTACGCTCACATCCACTCACACAAGACAGAAGGTTTCAAAAATTAAGTGTCACGATCACAAGAGTACAAGGAGCAGATAACCCTACCGCTAGCCCTAACTATTGTCGGAATGGTGGTATTAAAAAGTGTCGCAATAGAGGGTTTGTCAGAATGACGGGGTTTCGGTTTGGCGGGCTGTCTAAATGAAATAAGGGGTAGAAGCCCACCACAATGGCTTGCAGCCTCCTTGCTTATGCTTTTATGTATTGTATGATTAATGCTCATGGTTTGTTGAAAAGGTAAGTTAAAAATCGAAGAACATTTTTACTGGCAGCCCCAAGCCTGTATTAATGCATGATAAAAAAAATATCACCTTTTAGTTGTTGAGGTAAAGATTAGCCACAAATAATTCAATTTATTTGTAGTCTATGAATCTTGAAATTGGCCTCTCTATTAGAATTGTGAATGCGGTAGCGTGACACAGTCCTCATAATCCATCCATAAGTTTCCGGGGCGTTTCATTAGTGAAGTTGTCTGACCCTGGGGCGGATGGGTTTCTAATAAGACAGTTTACTTCTGCAGGTCTGATGTGATTATGCTTTGTAATTTAATTAAGCCATAATGCGCTGGCCCCTTGATATACCTCCCAGTTTGTGGAAAGCATTTATTATTCCTCATGCTGTGATCAATTAAGTTGTCAAGACAAGTTTTATGAGACGTGCCCCCTCATAATCACACAATGGAAACAGTTGGCCGTGGCTCGCTCATCTTTCGTGCTCACAAACCAATCCCCTGTTAGCTCTGACATAAACGCATTAATGAGAAAACTATTGATTGACTCGCGCTGTTTTAATAGTATTGTGCCAGATTTATTTTCAAAATAGCGCTCATCATTTCCTCGTATTGCAAAAGCGTGACAAACCGTTTGGCTCCTGGCAGCGTCCCTATTTCATGTCACATTATTTCGCGTTTTGTCCGGGTCACCTTGGCACTAAACAGGAAAGTGGAGCCTGCAGCAGCTGTGATTAGAAAAATGTTTTTTCAGCAAATGATGTTTCTTCAACAGAAACAAATGGCACGTCACGATTACTGCTCAATTAGTGTGAGCTGACTAATTTATTTGTAGCTTTAGCCTCGGGTTCTTCTCCATGTTTGTATATACAAAAGAGAACAACAGAGCTATGTATCCAGCTTTAGGTATCAATCAATGCAGGCCCATTCACCCAAACAATAGCTACAGGATACAATGAACCTCTAAGTGTAATCATACCCAAATCTATTGTTATACGGACATGCAAAAATAACAGATTTATAATTTTATCTATCACAAAGTCAGTCCTTTTCACTCAATCTATCAAAATAGTACAATGTAGAGGACTATATGGTGCACTCATTCTGTGAGCGGTTCAGACACTGCCTGTACAGTACTTTTTCCTCAATGCTGATTATGTAACTCTACTTTGGTAATAATGCATTTCTTTGACTATATTACTGCCATACATGCCATTTTTAAAATGGATCCCACGTTTTTTTGTATTATCCTATTTCCTTCGAGGCTATGATTTAATGGCTCAAGCTAAGGTAAGCAGCTACTGTAACTTTGACGACTTTACACTTGTATGGTTTATTAACATGACAGGCAATCAAAATAGTGTTTCTGGTTTCATTAATTCATGCCGTGTCCAGTTGTCCCACTGTTCTCCATGCGTTGTGATACTTCTTTATTTGAGCCTTGTTACACTTTCTAATCCGTGTCAGTCTCCCTGTATGGATGTATGAACCTGGCTCCTTGCTGTGTTCCCTTGTGTTTAACACAGATCCTTTTGGGAAAGTTTTTTTGGTGATACATTTTATCAAATAGACATATGTGAGACTTGCATTTGTATGTGCAGAACACAGACGGCATCTTGCTGTCTTTCCCTGTCTTTACGCTGAAATATGAAAGCCTATTGTACTTTCTCTGGTGCATGACGGAGCATAAGGCAATTCTGAATGGCTGATCCCCTGTGTCATAGTTTCCTCCTCTTTCCTGTGGCATCCTCCCATCTCTGCTCTAATGAATGTAAGACTGCAGGCCTCTTTATCTCCCTCTTGTCATGTCAGACTGATGCAATCACGCTTGTATTCTCTGTGGTCTGCTCTTTCGCAATGCTGGATTGTCTTTAAGAGCACCTGTCTGAGCCTGGCGCTTTGGCTAATGAGCCCACGTCACTGCAGGACCTTGTTATTTTCATGATTAAAATGCATGGTTTGTCCATTTTGAGTTACTATTACTACTACTGCTTCTTAGTGTATTGGTAGAGCACAATTGTAACAAAGTATTTCAAAGGCAGGGGAACCCTTATAAAAGACATTTTTGATCTCAATCAAATGTTCCTGGTTAAATAAAGGTTTGAATTAAAAAATGGTATACAATAGTCATTTGTCTTCAGCAATGTCATTTTCTACTTTCTAATACACTCACTGCATTTTGGGGCATACCTTTGCTAAATTGAATGTTCAACATTGAGTGGTAGCTATTATAGACACTCATAACATGCCAATCCATCATAGTAATGTCCTGCATTAACTCTGCCCCGTAGCTCTCCCATTGGACACCAGTGGACACAGCTTTAGCTGTGTACAACTACAGCACTTTTCACTCAGAGCTATTCACCTAATGTCCGGCCTCTCTCGAGCAGAGTCCGTCCATCTGCCGTCTCTGTCCACTGGGGTTTAAATGAAGGTGAATGGAACCTTTTAGGCCTCAAAGGACATGATGGTCAAAATGAGGCCAGGCATAATTTTACAACACTACTGAGGAAAAGCACTTGAACGTATTATTTAAAAAAAAGAAGCTAGTTCAATTTCAATAGTTGTAATACAAACGTATCCTTAAATTTCCTGACTCTTTCCAAAAATGTTGGATTCTTTGCAGGGATGATGTTTTAAACATGTTTCATAGCTTTCAGGAAGCATTAGCCTCCACCACTATGTTAACCATTTTTAGCAATGGTACCACTTGCGGGTTTGTGATCATTCTTAATATGCTGCTGAGGTGAGCTCTTTCTCCCACAATTGTCATGCAAACGTGATATACCGCAAAGACGTTATTCAACTAAGGTACAACCCCTTTTTTCTTGTGTTGTGCCAAAATTGAGGAACGTTAAGAACAGTATAATGACATTAGGTGGCATAAGACATTTGTATAAAACAGCACACATGTTTAAAAGCCACCAGGTTTTTCATCTTCAAACAAAGATGCCATGTGTCACCACTGGCTGTGCACGGGACAGGCTGCAGAACACAGAAATACATTTCCTTTTTTCAGCTGCTCCTATGTAAATCCCATCCATTAAAGTTGTAGCCTGCTGTGTCCTGCCTGTACCCGGTGAAGAGTGCCTTATCTGGAGTGTCCTGCTGGAAGAAGTCAGACCAAGAGTTCAAGCATCCGATGTCCGAATGCACTGCTCCTTCCTGTCACTGTTTTGTTGTGTTGAGCATTCTCTGCATGTTCAGTCACACGGCAGTGCACAGAATAGAGACAGCAGACTGCTGAAGCACTGCAGGGTCAAGACTACACCAGGGGAATCCACATTAACGCGCATTAGACTCAAAAATAACTGATGAAAGCCATCGCTGTTGACAAGTAATTATAACGTGACTGAAAGAGGTCGCTTCAGTTTACAGAGGATTAGCATGGTGTGACTTTTGAATTGCCTTTGTCTACATCTGTGATTATCAAACTTTTCACACTCATTTTGGCTTTGGAAAGTGATCCTGTGACAGACAAAAAATAAGTATTGGTTACCACACGTAGCTAAGATCTTAACCAAAACAAGCTCCCCGTAATCGGTGCACAGCAACTGTAAGAGCTTAAACAGAACCACATCAGATCAAAGCTACTTCACAACAGTGGAGTTTTGTAATGAAACGTGCTGCCCCTGCTGTTATGTTTTGCTCTGACAATTTGCTGAATGTGTTTCCCGGCTCTTCACCTTTTTACCGATTGTTATATCAAAAAATGTCACCCTCATGTACAGTGTATAAGGGGTATTTGATATTTGCCAAATCTGCAAAGGGAGAAGCTGAATGAAAAGAGTCGTATTTCCCAAAAAAGACCAAAAATCCATCTGTGAAACAGTGATGCATTATACTTCGAGACCCATGTTTGGCCCCCGCTGCTGGTTTGCTATGACTCTTAATTCTTCAGATCTACAGGAGGCTGCTTCCCGCCGTGAACTCTACAGTGCATCTGAACTTTGTTTCACACACGTCCATGCCTCCCACTTGCTTCTCCCCGCTCTCCCCTCCGTGTCCAGGATCAATATTTCTTTTCTCAGTGCCTCCCCGTGGCATTTCTCTTGTAGCACTTTGAATAGATTGTGTAATAGGTTGCTGAATGTCCCTCGATTATTTATGTCATGTTTTACTGTCGACTACCAACTACAGATATCCTTTTCCCCATCCTTTTAAGAGGTATTTTGGAGATCCAAACTTGTACTATCAATGATTTATCACCATTATAATTGTTGAAATATTAACTAACTAAAGTGGATATATCTGCCTCATAGTGTGGCATTCAAAGCATCCAGCCTTTAAATCAAAATTACAAATGAACTATGACAAAATAATGTCCCTGAAGGTGTTCCTTTTTTGCTTCCGCTGCAATGTCCGTGGGGTATTCTTTGACGGCTTGTACGAATGTCCCAAATCAAACCTATGAGCCGCTTGTCCCAAACTCCCCTTATTTCCCTTTCAGTGTCCAGCTCTGAAACACTTTTCTGACTGAGCTGATCGGCCTCAATCCTTTAGAAAATATCAAGTATTTTTCACCTACATTTTCTCCTGTCAGCACATACTTTCTTCCAAACTGGAAGAGCCCATTCTGGCCGCTGTCACCCCACATAGAGTGATTTCTGTGCAACTCTTGTCCAGGTGATGGATCAGGAGAGGAGTGCTGACTTCGACTGGACCACCCCTCCCTCGCTGTCTCTCGCACACACCCTTTTCTTCTCGGTATCTCTCTCCTGCCTCACTCTGTGTTTCATCTCCTTAGCCCACCATCGCCCGCCGCTGTGATAGATGGGGCACATCACTCACCTCTTCCCCCCGCCTGCTCTCCCCTCCCTTCATACCCCCTGCACCCTGCCAGGCCTTTGTCAGTCAGGACCCCCAGTGGAATCTGTGAGCCTGACACGGCAGAAAGAGACAGGCAGGTAACGCGGCAGCACATATTTGTGCTCTACAACTGTCAGGCTGCTGCTGGGGTCAGGCACAGGTTACTGGCTGGACAAGACTCTGCAGATGCCCAGTGATGGATCGACTTTTTCTGAGAGTGTCACTCACATGCAATAGTAGTGTGGCCAATATGGGTGAAAGATTTATATATGGTTCTCGTAGTGATTTAGGATAGGGGTAGGCAAAGTCAGGCCCTTGGACAAAACCAGCCCTCTATCATACCTCTGGCCCTCAAGATTGATTTGGAAGAATATTCAGAGATCAAATGCCTGTTAAAGTACTCTAGAAATGTCAAAATACTGTAATTTCCTTTTAAAGTTTCTTAGCAGACACCCATTAAGGCCATATACGATGTACAACACTGGCATTTGTAGAAAGTGATGCTTTACTTTGGCCTACAATTGACTCTGTGCATAACTTCAAGTGATAACAACGCTGCCCAAGAAGTGGCTTCCTGTTTCGATCCAGCACGCCAAAATAAAAGCACACAGCTCGTCTCATTGATTAGTTCAGCAGGTACTTGCAACATTACAAGAATTTATTATACGGCCCTTCACAATGCAAGTAGAACGCTCCATTGATTTGAGTGTGATTTCCCAACGTTCTACCGGTCATTATTTTTTGATAGAAGACCTCTGAAAAAAATAATGACCGCTGCCAATGGCAACGGAGTTTGTGCTTGTCATACAGGTCTTTCATATCACTCCGCGAGTAGTAGTAGCGGACAGGCGGACACTATCTCTGTCCCCGTCCCTGCGAGAGAAGTTGGGGGATTCGCTTGTGAAGTTAACGGGAGTCCGACTTTCAACTTACCCAGAGATTCACCACCATTCCTCGAACTGCACCTTAGACTAAGTAGCTAGGCTAGCAATAAGTAGCTAGCCGTGCTGCTACTAGCCTCGCCACACTGCCTGGAATCAACAAACGTTGCCAAGCAACGCGCAAACTTTTGGGAACTATTTGCCGCGGAAATCATTAAATAAACCTTTCTGCCTTCATAAAAGTGTATGAAGTTTATTTGTGTGTGTACAGTTGGCAAACAGCCGTATAATAAGCGGGATAATGTATAGAACGCCGGTCATTATCGGGAAAATAAGTACCTTCAGGGCGAAACAAGACCAGTTCGCCCTGTCGGTACTTATTTTCCCGATAATGACCGGCGTTCTATACATTATCCCTTACATAATTGAATACACACATTTTAAGTGTTTTGTCTGTTAATAGTTAGACAGAAAGAAAGTTGAACTAATGAATAAGATGCATCATGTAGGCCAAGGAGTACACAAGAGAGGTCAGGGATAAAGTTGTGGATAAGTTTACAGCAGCTTTTATTTTGGTGTGCTGGATCGAAACAGGAAGTTACTTCTTGGGCTGCGTTGTTATGATTTGAAGTTATGCACAGAGTCAATTGGAGGATTTGCCCCTTGGTCTTTTGACAATTAAAAAAAAGTTCCATATTTCCAAAATTGTTCAGCTGTAAAAATCCAGTTAAATTAATTGGCGAACAAATAAATCACATAAATGTCAATATGTTTCAGTAGACTTCATTGTCTTCTTGGGTCACATTAGTTTTCCTAGAGTATTGTTGAGCCTTGTACAGAGTGAGCCATGGCGGGAGGCGTGATAACTAGATCAAAGTAAAAAGTGCGTGATGAAGTAATTAATAACTTAGACGAGAAGTTACTCAAGTAAGCACAGGCTAAATGTTCTACTTCACACCTCTGAGCACATCCTCCACCAACTTCCTCCCGATAAGCGTCATGAAAGGATTTCTATTAGAGTAGTATAATGGTTTTGATTAATGGCATATTTCGATAGCACGAGGTTTAATGAGTTTCAGGGGTTCATCCTAGGTCTTCAGCCTCGTAATTATTTAAACCAGGCCCCATAGACACCAATACATTTAAAATATGCGATCTATGGTTCCTCCTCGAGGCTAGTATAGAGTAGATGCTAAAGTGATTTGTTTTTTTGTTTTTTTATCAGAAAAGTTGAAAGAGGCCGGCGCTGAACAGACTTCGGGCTTCGGGAGTGCTGCCTTTGGCCTGATTAGCTCACTCAAGTGTCTGCTTTTCAATGCAAAGAGTCTTTCCATCACATTGTTTTGTTCCGCAATGTTTACAACCAAGTGCATAATTCGTGTATTTGCCTGACATGCCGTTGCTGAGAGGAAATCCCATCTGTGAGTAAATTGAGCTTGAGGTCTGAGTGTCATTTTGGTTAGTGCTCTTGTGCGGAATAACGACGGTGTTGTTGTGGCACTACAATTATTATGAATTCACAAATCTATGCAAGTATTTTGGCTAGCCCCGTCAGGGTTCTCCTGGTGTGTACTTTGTTTGCATGTTGATTGTAGGTCAAATGGTCTTCCTGATGCTACTTGACTGTTTGTCTGTGCAAACTTCTAACAGGTAAAACAAAACAGCTTTGCGAATGGACTCTGAGCTACATTAAATCCGACATATGTGCAGCACTAGTTATTGTCCGTCCATTAATATGCATTGTCTCTTTCAATGTAAATTAATAAATTAAATGGGCATAGAAATATAGAAAGATATAGGGGCAGTCGAAGTTCAATGACTGTTCCAGCTCATTCACATGATTGATTGCATTAGTCTTGGCTCTGAAGTATAATTTATGAATAGCTGGTTCAATACCACCTGTAAACCTGGTCACTACACAACAGCCCATAACGCATTGCCTTGCATGGCTGCGGTTTGTGAATTGGCCTCTCTGCTTTATGTATCGAAGCGCGCATTAAAGCGGCCTTGGAAATGAATCCGGACTAGCTGTATTTCTGTTCTTTTGAAATTCTAAGTTGAAAAAAAAATAAAATAATTGTCCTCTTTCCAGATGCAACATTTCATCCTCGTATTCAGCGAGTATGCATTCGCCGATGTGTCTCATTACTAGTGAAGAACATCGCGGCGTACAACTAAATGTCCCTTTCACTTTAGCTGAAGCCCTGAGGCGCCTCACCGGGAGATGCTGTTTTGCCGAGGCGAGTAATTCTCACTTGAAATACATCTCGTCCTTTCAGCCTGTTAGTGATCAGTCGCCATTTCCAGAACAATTAAAGGGGAAGTTAAAGTGACAGGTAACTGGGGCCTGTTACCTGGTTTATGGAAAACGGAGAGGCAAATCAAAAGTGAAGGTGTTGTCTTTGGAACGTCTGAAAATGCAGCCGTTTATTTGTTTAAAATGTTGATCCACTGAGGTAAAAAGTACGATGTTTGATATGGTGGATAGTACGCTTTTTGTGGTGGCGGGAGTGGAAGTACTAGAAGAGTACTACGAGTAAGAGGAACGTTAATACAAATTGTAGTTGTAGTATATTTGCAGCAGTAGAAGCAGGACTGGTTGTTGTAATGTAACACAGGTTTACATTGTCTGCGTTTACACACTGTTGACCTTGTTTACTTGTCTGGAGGTACTTCTGTGTGTTTCTTGCTATTGTAAATTTGTATGTTAGTTTCATTCATGAATATTTTGAGCACAGCAATTCTACACTGTCCACTGCCTTCATAGAGTTTGTCTTTTCAACAGTCCCTTTCTTTTGCCCTGCATCCTGCGTTCTCGCCAGCTGTGGTGGATAGAAATGCTTATAGCTTTAAGCCCAACTGAAACTACTGCTTACATACCTTATAATCAAAGCTCTCAAGCCTTGCAGTAAACTAAAATCAAAGGACCACTCAGTATTGAAAGATATCAGGAAACATCTCTTTTTGTAGTACAATATCTTTGTCCTTTACATTCACATTTTCTTTCTGGGTTAGGAGGCCGTAGTGAACATTTCCCAAAGCTCCCTGCACATCAGGGTATCCATGAGTAGGAGGCATTGGAAAAATATATATAATTTTGTGTTGGACAATATTCTGTAGATATATCTACAGTATCTGTGTAAAATGATCCCGTCTTTCAATTTAGATTGCTTCAAGAAACTTCTAATCTGTACACTGCCGTCAATAAATCATGTTAATGATGTTTAACATTGACCTGAATTAGACTGAATTGTATTTAAATGTGGTGTAGATCATGTCTAAACCAGAACAAAAGAACTAACGTCGGTGCATTACAAAAGCGTGTTTTGTTAAAACGCACTTTTGTCTGAAATTGCAGGTGACCCTTTGTATCACCTAAAAAGTCACCTTCTTAAATATACTGTAAAAGCAGCACTTTGCGAAAATAATGTGACCGCTGCCTGCTGGCTGCCTCTTCTTACGAAAGATGTAACTCAATCCAGACCCAAAACAAACCTGCCTGTGCTGTTGTGTTGTCTGCAGCCTTTCCTGTCTCTGTGCAATAAAAAGTCATACTTTGAAAGATGCGATTTGTTGAATTTGAGTTGAGGAAAAATACAGCAGCCTTCAGCCATACCAGTGATCTATTAAATTGTCTGGTATCTATAACCTCCTCATTCCTTATCAAAAGTCAACAGCCCTGTCCGTGTTGTGTTGCGGCAGACTGCTTTGACATGTTTTGGAGTGGTCCTGGTTAGCCCAATCAGACCAGGTAACACTAGAAGTTGAGAAAGCCTATGAAGTGTGTAATGAGGTGACACATGATACGCTGTGGGCTGCGGGCAGCGCTGATGTGCGAGGCCTCCATCTGTCAGAGGCCACCAGTGGCTAATCTCCCTCTGCATACTCTCCTGATCCACTCACCTCCAGCGTGAATTATTCATCGCTCACACACGCTTTAGCTAAACTCCATTTAGGCTAAAGAAAATGTCCCGTTCTGCAAGACCAACAGGGCGGCTTAGCTCACTGTCTGAATATGCGTGTGTGTGTTTCGGTGGTGTGTGGCACTGTCCCTGCCTCTCTCCTCTCCTCTTTGATAATCTGCACCTTCTGCTGCTCCTTTGTGCTGTTAAAATGACTAAGTGGGGAAATGAGCTGTGGAAAATTATCATCAATGCAGCTGGCCTCATGACAAGAAAGAAGCGTTTTCTCTTTCGGCTTAAAAAAGGGAACATCTACGGCACAGGAACAGTACTGCACTCTCCATTCATTACACTGTACTCTCTGCTTTGTGTGCAGATTTCTAAAGGCTTGAAGGTTTTGCCTTTGCATAGTGACCACATTATGTTACTGTATGTGCTACACGTGTGTCTATATATCTATATAATAAGTCTTTCCAAGATCTGGACTTGATTTTTGTGTAGCATTTTCATTTTTACGTCTTATAAAGAAATGGGAAAAGAGAAAAGCAAAACCCTAATTTTTGAATAGCGTCTTTCAAGGCATTGCATTTGTAATAATAATAATGACATGGAACTCATAGTGCTTTTAAAGGATACAAAGACGCTTTACTAAGACGATAAGCAAACAAATAAGCAAACTGAAGACCAGAGAGGAGTAGCACATTGAATATGAGGCCATTTTTAGGCAATTAAAAAAAAAGTTGTGTCATGAGTCACAGAGGGTGAGTGTAGAGCTAGAGTAAAGGCTCGCTCCCCTAAGGTCCGGTGCTTGGATTTGGTGCTTGTGAAGGTTAAAGTCTGCAGAGTCGAGGCGGCGGGAAAGGTGGTGATGAGTTGAACCATCACCCTTTCAGTAACAGTAATATTTACATGAAGATATACATGTTTTTTAGAAGTTGGTCAAAACCGTTCCTTAGTTTTGGTTGTGTGTGTGTTTATTTCCAGTTCTTATTGACTCGTGGGCCATTTCTGCCTCTGGACTCTTGCGTTTGGGGGGGAACCACAGTTTGCCTTTCTGCTTAAACAAAAGGAGCCATTTAAAAAGATAATGAAGCAGTTATTGTCTTATGGGGGATGCACAATGTGGCGTGTGCCTGCTCAGTCGTAAATCTCCGGATGTCGCTCGCGGTGTGAGATGGATCTGCTCTCCTGCGGTTTTCTGCAGTCCTCTCCAGCGCCGCTTCAGCAGACTAATGAACATAGAGCTCCCACTATGGTAAACAAGTTTGTGATTAATTGGCCATCGGCATCCATTATTTTAGCTGCACAATCTGAAACGAGGAAATGTAGTCTGACTTGAATTCGGAACTTTATATGGAGTTTCGACCATATTTTCATTATGCCCGTCTACAAAGGTGAAGGGGGAAAGTATCGGAGAAAAGGAACGGTGATCCCTTTGAGACTGGCTACGTTTTTGAAAGTGTTTGTCCTGTTCTTGATGTGTTAGAAACCGGAAAACGCTTTGTTTTGAAATGTTAATGTAAGACAAATTGCTAAGGCTAGAAAGCGTGTTTGTAGCATCACTAAAACCGCAGCTCTTGTGTGTTGTCTGTAGAAGTCAGTAACTATAAAGTGGTCAAAGGAGATAATGGTGTAGAACTGGTGACAGATGATGCACATGGGAAGCAAAAGGGCATCCAGCAGATGGACTACTGTAACTCAAATGGAATCGTTTCAAAGAGGTCAATGACCATTTTGATTGATTGATCATAATACTATCCAGCTGATTGGTGTGTATTGTATTCTGTGGCAAGTTACAGTAAGTTAATTTGACGCCAAAGTCCAAATGTGCTGAACTGCACAAAAAAGTGCTGCATGTCCTAGTTTGCATTAAAAATCTAGACTGTAGTTAATTAATTATGACTACTTAATCAGCTTGACTTTTTTATTTCTGAATGTGTTTGTGACTAAATTAAGCAGCGGGAAAATAAAAACTTCAAACTGTCAATTGAAATTATTCAGAAAATCAGTCATGCGCCGCAACAGCAAAACAGCTGACGTGTGATCAAACGATGAACCAAATGTGGCGTATTTTGGTCGTCGGAAAACTATGACTTATTCAAAATTGCTTTTGATTTGAGTTTGATGAGGAGAATGTTATGTAATCTGTTATTTTTGTCAAGGCTTGTGTCTGTCTATGCGCTATGTCGTTGAAGATATTCCAGCCATGTGTTCGCCACTTTCCAGTGACCTTCCAGTGAAATGCTCGGGACCCTTTGATCGTTGGAGGAGATCAGGTCGACGAGGTTAAGATAGTCCGCGGGTGCAGGGGTCTCGCTGTTCCAAATCCTACTTCAGTTTGTGAAATGTTAAAAAGATTGTGAGAGCTTTTGGCTGCGTGTCTGTGCACCGCATGCTGAAACATTGAAGGGCCACCGGATTATCAATGCATGAGAAAGTCCTTAGTGGCAGCAGCACTTTAGAGAAAGCTCCCAAAAAACATTTAACATCTAAACAAGTGTGGCTTGATTCGCTGTGTCTCAGAATGAGAGTTCTTGTGAGGGCTACAGAGTGCTTCTGCGCTGCACTGGTCTGTCGGCTTCAGTCAGTGTGAAGTGTGCATCATTTCAGTGGAACAGTAAGAACCGTATAGTGTCCACGCCGGGCTTGTCCTTAAGTGTCTTTTCTACTTCTAGACATCATCTTATTTGTAATTTGTAGTTAATGCAGTTTGAATTGTTGCAGCACGTACAGGGCTTTTCAATAGGGGTGGGTCAAAATATCATTTTGCAATGTAACACAATATCTTTAACAGAAACTGTCTACGGCAATACTTTGATACCTCAGTTATAGAAAAATAATAATGTTTTAGACTTAAAGCTGGTAATAATAATAATGCCTTACACTTGTATTGCGCTTTAGAAGCCTGTATTACCAATTTTCGCAAAGCGCTACACTGTCGTCATTATTCATTCACTCCATACTCTGTGGTGGTAAGCTACTGTTGTAGCCACAGCTGCCCTGAGGTAGACTGACGGAAGCGAGGCAACCAGTCTGCGCCATCAGCCCCTCCGACCACCACCAACCACTCACTCACTCACTACATTCGCTAGGCTTCCTGGTGTTACCAAACGGTCTCCCATCCAAGTACCGACCAGGCCCTTCCCTGCTTAGCTTCCAAGGTCTGACGGGATTGGGCATAGCAAAGGCGGTATGGCCACAGGTGTCAGTACATCATTGCATTCTAAAAAACAAAATAATTAGTTTTGCTGATGGCAAGCAAATGGAAATGGAAAACTAAAATTGTTTTTCATACACCTTTACTGTATCAAGGCTTTCATTATACAGTAATTGTGCATAAGCCAACGCTCATTATACTAATTACCCTTTGTGGTACAGTGGACATCTTGAGCTCTCCATCAAATCTTACAAAAGTAAAATACAGTCTGTCAAAGCTTATAATTCAGTCTTCACATCATGCTTTAGCTTATAATTAAAGATTTTTACATAATGGAGTGACACTTTTCTGATTTCAGAGTGGTTGACTGGTGATTATATAATATATCCTGAAGTAGCTCAGCGGCGATGGAATATCTCTTTTAAGTGTGCCTGGCGCTTGCTCAGCTGTGGCAGGTGGTCAGACTTGACCTCTTTGCACCTCATCAAACTTGTTATGTCTTCGTGCGTGATTGGAAGAGAAGGTGAACTCTGCCAACATGATCGTTTTACAGCTCTGATTTCTAGATGTGAGACGGTGACTCAATCTCTTTTTTTATATAGAGAGGACAATACTGAGAAAAACATTCTGGTAAATATCTTTTTTTTTTTGTCTCAGAAGATTGAAGCTATGATGCGTTTTTTTACTTACATATCTAACCCTGTTGGGTACATACTGTATATATATTTGTATAGTGTCAGCCATGGTTTGAGTGAAATGTAATTTTGATTATCTGTATGTGCAAGGGATGCAAAAAAAAAGACTCAGATTGTGTCAAAACAAGATTTAAAGGAACAGGCCACTGTTTTTCCATACTGAGATATGTTCTTACCTGAGCTTAGACGAGTTGATATGCACCTGTCTGGTCTGTGTGCGAGCCCGTGGAAGAGCGTGGTAGCTTCTAACTTCACCTGGTTTGGAGCCATAGGAATATGCTGGGAGAGGCCAAATGTTAACAACATCTTTGGTTGTTTTGCGTGAGTGAGCACAAGCACAAAGACCAGACAGGTACGTATTAACTCATCTAAGCTCAGGTAACATATCTCACTATGGAAAAACAGTGGCCTGTTCCTTTAAAGAATACTTAAGAACAGACCGAGACTGAAATGCATGTAAATTAAAAATATATATATTCTGTGTATATATATGACCAATTAAAGGTAACATGCATTCAAAAATACCTGTTCTTCACACACCTTTTTTTTTTTTTTTTTTTTTTATATATATATATAGAGGTAGTGCATTTTTTTCCCTATACGTACCACTGCATGAATTACCACATGAGCATAAATTTACCACATGCTAAAACATGCTCCTTTTAGGCTTGTCAGAGGTACAACTTGGCCATGGGAGCCATCTTGTTCCCACATTTGCGGTGTCTCTATATACTATATGCTTTGATAGGTGAAAACCGACTTCCTGTGCTTCGGAGTTGAGTGGAAACATTAGCTCAACAAAGGCAACGGCTTTCGTGAATATGCATGTGTTTTGGGACCGCCGCTCTTCTCTGCGGAGCCACTTAAAGTCCATAGGGATTTCATGTTCTTTGCTAAGAAACAACACAGCTACATGGCTTTGTGTGTACTTCTGACATTAGCAGCACACACAAACATAATCTATAACCCCGCTTTTACAGTCACAACTTCTGCATTTCCACCGCTTCAATGTTTGTGCTTTCTTTTTCCGAGTTTGTAAATCACGTTTGTAATGCAAATAGGCCACTTCAAACAGGGCTGTATTTGCATTTTCGATCAGTAAATGTTTCATTGAGAGGAGCTTTGACTTTTTTGTGACTGTTCAATTTTGCTGTTTGAAGCTTAGGTTGACTTTTGCCTCATTTGCATATAATTATGACACAAATCCTTGCAAACTTGGAAAGTGTTTAACAAAATGGTACCCACATATGCAAATGTATTTAAATATCATGAGGCAAAAAAATTACATTGTCTTTGGAAGGGCAGCATTTATAAACGACATTCGAGAAACTTGGAAAGGTGCTGGCTCAATTCCACTGAGTCCTTTTGTGTTCTTGCAAGACACTTTTTATTTGTCTGTGGAGTGTTAGAAAGCTCAAAATTGATGTTTAAATTGATGTCTCAATATTCCTACTTTTATTGAAAACGATCGCTTTTTTCCTCATCCGATACACTAACCTTGAGCGCATCCGTAAGCTAGTTTCCAAATATTGACCATCCAATTGATCTTTAAATTGTCTCATTTTCAGAATTCCCTTTAAATCCATATGTGAAGCAGTGTTTCGTGATGACCTTGTACTTAGCAAATTTAAAGGTTGCGTAAGTGCTGGTGCTGTCTGGTGATTGGGAAGCGCGGGATTGATCGCTGCAGTGTTTTGGCCCCTGGGCCTTTCCCTGTTTGAGTTTCACGCCGACGACTATGTCATTATTTAGTTCTATATTAAGACTATTGATCAGGACTGTAACGGAGGCTATCCAGAGCTGATTGCGTGGTGCCGTGGTGGGCCTTTTAAAAAAAAAGATTCATTGTTATTCATATGTGAACAACATGGGGGAAAACACACAATTCTGGTTCAATCTGATGAAATAATGTGTAACGGTCAACACAAATTTAAACACTGCTCAATTGCACAACTGAAATATTGTAGAAATATTTGAAACCAGTTATAGCTGATAATTTGAGATTATCTTCAGAACAGTATGGAGATCTGTCCAAGAGGCGCTACAGGAAACAAAAAAGGGACAAATGAGGAGGTATCCGGGCAAGACTCACAGCTAAGCCACACAAATATTCTATCTCTACTATTGGTTTGGCTAATTTCCATCCGTCGTCCCCCGTTCGCACTCTCAAACACACTCTCATTCATCCTGGCCTATTGTACATGTTTTTAGTGGTAGGGGAGAACATGCAGACTCCACACTGAAAGGCCCCGTCCAGGTGGGAATCGAACCCGGGACCTTCTAGCTGTGAAGCACAAGCGCTAACTGCTGTGCTACCGTGCCGCCCGTACAATGACAAATCCGGGCACTTACTAACGTTGAAACAGCCTACAGCTCAGATTAGAAACAGAAATAACCGATTTGGAATTAACTGTCTAAACAAAAAATAAAGGATAAAAAAAAAATCAAGCTAGATATTAGGAATGCAAAGTACAGTATAATCGGTGGCAAAGCTTGAGAACCCCCCTCTACTGTGTTCCTTAACAAAATGTCATTAATGTCAATGATTCTGTGTTTCTCTTATCCTCTGAACAGGTGCTTTTGGAGTGACTCTCCTCTCTTTTGCTAAAACAAAATTTAAAAGGCTGCAATGACTGATCTTCACAAATATATGCAATGCAATTATGCTCAATTACGGGTGATCAACATTTGCATAATCCCTATCCCAGCCAGTCCTTATGAACCAATCAGATGTTGTTATTCTCCTTATGAATAATTTATAGTGGAAAAATATATCTATATTCGGTGGGATTCACTGACTGCTCAGCCTTTCAGCCATCTATCATTTATGATGGAGGGAGTGAGGATGCCACCTGATGGAGCTAATGAATGCAAATGCAGTTGGAGACGGCACGGGTCAGTAGCCTTGCCCCTCCCCGCCTCCTTCGCCTTACCTGTTTCCCTCACTAGCAATTCGCTCACAGCCCATAAACAAATGTGGCATGTCATTTACTGTGGTCGACCAACGATTAATTTTCATGAAGGAGGAGAGAAATGGCCCTCTCTTAGGTACAGCGGGCACATGCTTGGCTTTTGACGGTGACGATAAACGTACATGGCAGCTCAATTACATCCTCAACACCACTTTTCTGTTTTATTTAGATGATGAGAACCCTTACAGGGAGCGACCCACACAGTCGAACACATGGAAAGCTACGGTTATAGTCACACCTAGCTATTGCTTTCCCACATGCCAACCCAGCCGATGTGCGCCCACACACTATGCAGGACGTAATGAATATAGGCACATACTCTCACTTGTGTATAGCAGTTATCGCGTTATAGCATGAAAGATTGTACTGTCTCCTTTCAAAGATGCTTTTTGCAGTTCTCTGAGATATTGTTTTCCAATCACTGTGACATTTCAAGTCAGTTGAAGTGCATGTGGTTCTTTCACGAGTTTAGCAGTCCATATTTCAGTCATGTCTTAGATGATAATATGATAATGCCTCTTGGATTATCGAATTAATCAATTAATATCAGTATTTACAAAGTTACCTTTTTCAAATCATCAAGACTAACTACTGAAAGCCCCTATAGACAAGCGCTCCATTGCAGAATCTCGCCCAGCACACGCAGCAGGAAGCCATCAGGACCCGCTCTGACAGCTCTCAGCTCGACACTGGTTGAATTCTAATTAGCTGATCTTTCATGTTGTGCTGTTGTTAGCCTGTTCATGTCTTTGTTGTGTTGTTCATTGTGTTGCTCTTGGATACGGAGACTTTTTCTTCTTTGACTCGCGTGTCCTGCGTGTCCTTCGTGTCCTTGGATCTTGGAGAGTTTTTCTCGTGGCATCAGCAGGTTGTTATCAGCTGCAAACGGTGTAACGCAGTTAATGTAAGTGGGACAAACCATGCTCCGTTTGCTCTTTGACTTTTTACATAGTATTTAGTCACTTCTTTTTTTATCAGCATAAATTAACTACAACAACACCTTATCAAACATACACTTTGAAATGGGTTTTTCTTTTACAATTTCACATCCATTTGAATTGTTAAAGGGGACATGTAATGCAAAGTTGACTTTCATATAAAACGGACTTGGAGTTGTATTAGACCACAGTCAAGCATCTTTAGAAAAGCCTTAAAATGTTCCTCTTTCATATCTTCTTTTAATGCTGAAGAGCTCAGATCGCTTTCCTGGATTGTGTTGCATTATAGATGGAACACACAACTGTCAAATTTTTACAGTCCACAAATCATCATTGGTCTCATTCTATGCTCAAAGTGTGGTCATCGTGGTACCACTGATTTGTAAGCATGCTCTTAAAGGGATATTTCAGGATTTTTGATATGGGGCCTCATTTCCTAGTTTCCAGTGTGTTGTTGATTTCTGGAGATATTTTTTTCATTTTTATTCACGCAGTCCTTATATTTGAGAGTTTAGTGGTGCTAGGCTAGTGTCTATGGTAACTAGTAGCCTGCTATTAAAAACCTCTTCAAAATCATCGGGCAGCCCTCCAAACGTTGCCATATCTGATTTGTAGAAAGCTCCTTTGTGAATTCCATGTGTAGTAATGACGGCCGCAGGTAAACAAACTACTGTAGATGCGGTAACCTAGCGGATCACTCTGCCGCTGCGTAGCTTACAACCAGGAAGCTGATGCTGCTCAAATGTAAGTTATTTTAAATGCAAAATTGTTATATTTTAAAAATGATTCAGTCGACGCAGACATTTTTATCGCTAGTCTGGTGTTATAAGTGATTTGCTCTCAGGTGCACTGTGCTTGGGTCAGACTGTTTTTTAATGCAGGCTACTAGTTACCATAGACATGCGCTAGCCTAGCACCACTAAACTCTTCAAATATAAGGACTGCATGAATTAAAAAATATATATGTATGTCCAGAAATCAACAACACTCTGGATAACTAGGAAATGAGGCCCTATGTCCAAAATCCTGAAATATCCCTTTTACTAAAAGTGAAAGCTTACATTCACTGGTTTGGTTGGTGGCATTTTTACACTGGGTTTAACTAGATACCTTTTTCCGCACGGGCCGTCCAAAAAATTTTTTCTCAAATGTCGATACTGAACATCTGGTCCATGCAGATGCTGTGCAAGGGGTGTGTTGTACAAGAATGACGGAAGCTCAAGTGTGCTCTTTACTGTAAATGATCAAACATACAAAAATATTCTACTCTTTATACCTGTTAAAGTTTCTCTATTGGCATATTTGACATACTTCAGGAATTTGAAAGGTGAAGCACATGAAAAAGGTGTCTGAGGAATGCTATTACTATGCTAGATTCTTGTACAGTTTGAATGTCTTAACAGGGGATTTCCTTTTCTCAATTACAACAGTTTTATTCTGCAGTAACCATCACGCATGTAGACGCACTCACTCTGTGTTAACCATTTATCTAATCATGTGTATCAGTCAGAAATGCAATATGTTTTGACAGAATGTCCGATTGTGTTGGTTTGTTTTTTTACATCCTCTATTTCATGTCATCGACCTTGCGTGGGCGTCCGTAATGAGTACTCTCACCACTCAGGTCTGTCACGTCTCGCTGTACACTGTTTATGACAGCTGCTAGACAACCTCGCTCCAGTCCGTTTTCTGGTCGAATTGGATACTTTCACCCGTTCCACGTGAAATATCCCTCCTGCAACCACAAGCCTACACAAACATTGGCTGGATTACTCCCTTCACATGAAACATTTTCTTCAAGGCAGTAAATCTGTACCGTGATTGTGCTGCTATGCTAGTTTTAATCATCGTGTTTGGATTGTACGTGACCTGTGAAATTATGCTAATGCTAATAGAGGGCTTTCTGTGTCGTTGCTTTGTTTAAACTTTGCATATTTTAAAGCGAAATCTAACCCGGTGAAGTTCCATTACTCTCATTAGTTCATAAATAATGGACTTTTCTTCCCCCCCCTCCCGCTCCCATAACGGCTCGCAGGAGTCGCTGTCTTTCCGAGGAGGCAGAACAAAATGGTTGCCTAGAATCCAACTGGGGCACCTTGGTTACCCGCAGAGAAGGGGCACTCCGTGTCACTGCCGTAGCGTCCTGAGAATAAGTGAATCCATTTTCCCGTTCCCTGACAACTTAAGCAGAAACATTAAAGATTTATTAAGCACTGTCAGGCTCACAGCTTATTTTAGAGTGCAATGTCTCTCATGATGGCCCCATACACAAAGTCATACGAATCTGTCTTGGCTCTCTGAATCATAAAGCTACTTTTGAGTACCCATTTCAATTCTAAGATTTAAAATATTTACAAGAATTAAGACTTATTTATTGCATCTGTCAGCTCTATTGCGCATTGGCTGTGCTTTGGGATCTTTTATATTCTGATAATAATAATGCTTTAGTCTAATACAGCGCTTTTTCAGATGCTCAAAGTCGCTTTACTACAGTATACATTCATTCAAGCGTGGCGGCCAATCTGTGCCATCAGCCCCTCCGACCACCACCAACCACTCACTCGTGCATGCATTCACCATTTGTACATGTTTTTAGTGGTAGGGGGGGAGTACCCAGAGGAACCCTACGCAGACACGAGGAGAAACATGCAAACTCCACACAGAAAGGCCCTGTCCTGCTCGGGAATCAAACTCGGGACCCTCTGGCTGTAAAGCACGAGCTCTAACCTCTGCGTCTTTTCATGCATACTACTCAAGCCTGTTTATGGCTTATTATGATGATGAGGATGGAGGACAACAAATAGGCAATACATGCAAAACATTATTTGTCTACCAGGATTTTACCAGATAATGTCTAGCTATACATGTAAAAATACCAATCTAATCTTGTGAATACCTAGAAGAAACTATTGTATGTGAATACCACTGTTAGTACAGGCTAAGTTTTACATTAGATTTATTCTTGTATTTTTTTGTTTTTCATTTATTTTCTTTTTTTTTTAAATAAATAATATTTTTCTCAGGGGTCCTGGTCCAAAGGGGGGGGGGGGGGGGTCGGGGTCTATTGCACCTGCTTTAGTGGTAGGGGATCTATTTCTATTACTCTATTTAGTGGTTGGGGAAACTGGAGCACCCAGAGGAGACGATGTGTATACTCCACACGGGACCTTCTTGCTTTGAGGCAATAGTGCGATCTGCTGCGCCATCTTTTGTTACTTTAAGAGACATATTTGTGTTGTGTGGTGCCTGGTATGAATAGTTTGACACCTACTGCTATAGAAAGAATACCTTAACATTAACTATTGAAAGTCTTGATAATTCCACATCATAATGAAAGAGCTCATTAGATGTTTCAAGGTATGTCAGTCAGAAATAATAAACACTTTGATTCTTAGTATTAAAGAAACTAATGTCCTTGATTGGCTGCACAAATTAAAGCGTCCGTATACCTGTATGTGTTCGAAGAGGATTACTTTGATAATGAGCTGCATTAAACACACTGCAGCGGCATCTGTGTAATCTCCATTCCCTCAAAGTTATTTAGGAAAGCGTGGAGCAGCGTAAGCCCTCGCTTTTAATCACTGACAAGAACTTTTCTCTTCTCCGTTCAGCCGTAAGGAGCTTCTCATTATTTCCGCAAATGAGGATTAAGAATCACAAAGTTTTGGTTGTTAATTTTGCTGGCAGTGTTACCGATCCCCTCTTGTTTACCTTTGGAACAGATGAGGCATTTTGATCCTCTTTTCAAGGCTTTAACTCTTACCCTTTTTATTTAATTTATTGTGCTTCTGCCCCGAGTAATAATCTTTTGTTATTTAATTAATTTAGATGAGAACCCTGGTTTAGTATTCAACTAGAATGATGTAAAAACGACAACAAAAAAACAACGCACACAATGAAATGAAAACAGACTTTTATGTACGGTTTTTCAAAATGGAGCATCCAAGCAAGGTGATGGTCTAATGATTTGGGGGTCGCGGCCTAAAATGTTTGGGAAACCCCTTGCTCAGACTGGTATCCATCCTTGAAATGATGTGCCTTATCATTCTGATAAATACAGTATGTCAATTTCTGTACTTTTTTTTTCAACTTAATACTGAAAGACATATTTCTAGGCTTGAAATCCAGTGATAATGGTTCCGCGACGCACATTTATGTCCCAACCTTCAGTTTAGAATCACTTAGAGTCTTAGTCTGGGTTCCACTTTTAGAAACCCTGGTGCAACTCTGGGGAAATTCCTCCTGAAACGAGTGCACATGGACAATTAATAACCAAACTAAAGGGCCTATTGAGGCTGGAAAATTAACAAGCGTGAATGCATCCAGATTTGTATACAGTTTGATTTGCACACACACAATAGAAACTGAAACTTTTAATTATACTCCATTTAAATTTACTACAGACTTTTTCTTGCATCAGCCGGCTTAAACATATACTTTACATGTTCATTGCTCAAATTGGTCACAAACTCTGAGAAATAAACTCCCTCTGCATGATTAAGATTGGTAATCGGTCAGAAATGCCTTTGTGTTTTGCCTGACCGGGAAGTCGTGGCTCTAAATGTATCATCTGCAACAACATGTGATTTTCTCTTGTCATATCAATTGGACCTCCAGGTACGTGCATTTGTCCCCAAAGCCATAATTCACTGTCCGTGCTGTTTATGCATGGTGCAAGGCTCTCTATTGAAAAGATCCTCCCGCAGTGTCCTAGATTCCTCACATCGCGACACTCATTTGTTTTTCGACGGATAGAAAAACAGTTTACCATGAAAGAAGAAAAATACAAATCAAGGTTATTAGTGCCAGGTCAGCATGATCTCACAGCAATCAGTCTTAAATACAGCGGCGGAGTGTCCCTGTTGGCAATGTAGTGATTTTGAAAAATGTTTACAGAGCAGGGAGATGTCAGTGGTTTAATGTGCTCATCAGCATCATTACCATTCTCTTTCACTATAGGGAGTAGAAGGCACCCACAGTTCCTCTCTCCCATGGGATCTTACACTGGGGGAATATTGCAGAGATGATTCAAATTGATGAAAAAGGAGCACTTTATCTGGCATACAGTATTTAAGCACCAATTGTCTTTTCATTAATATGAATTGAAATGACGTTAGTTTAATACTACAGAATTATAGTGTTAAAATTGTTGTTGTACAGGGATAATAGCGGTGGTGTTCTCTGAGACTTCATAATGTTTGTTTAAAGTATTTCCAATTTTCTGGCATTTATTGCGATGACACTAATAGGGATATTTGAGACATGTCCGAGAATAATATGACGGAATTAATATGATGGAAACATTTAATCTGCTGAACTAATATGTAAATGAACCACATACATATATATAAAATACAACTGGACAGCACTATTATATAATGCAAAAGAGATTGTGGGTTAAGTCCTTGGTCTGGCTATCTCTGTTCGTCTTAGAACAGTATGAATTGAAATTATGTACAAAACTTTCCTTGTCTTCATCTTTGGTCAAACGGCTGATTTTTTTCAGTAGTTTTTATTGTGGTAACTGTGATGCATAACTAATTATAACAAATTTTTAGCATGAATGTGTCAAGTGTTAAGTGGCGCTAAACTGATTTTCTGCTTTGTTAAGATAAAATTACACTTTTATTATAATGAATTAGAATGAAAATCGCATGATTTCAAGTCTTATTTACTTAGAATGAAAGACAAAGTCTTCTCAAAGTTTGACCTGTAATTTAAAATGATATACCATACATTATTCATCACAGTCATTCATTAGGAGTACTTTCATGCTTTGTATGATAATAGGTTGGGTATGCTTTCTCTATTAGAGAAATCCTTTCACATTATACACAGTTTTGTGTGAATTCTCCTGCTGTTTTGTTTCTAAGCGGCATGGGCGCATGCAGAAAGCCATTCAAACAAAAGTGTGCGTGGGTTCACGTGATGGCACATCGCCCCATATGAGTGGGCTTTTTATATTTTACTCTGGATAACAAGCCTCAACAGCCACCGTATAAGGACCACATCTCCAGACACTGTGAAGACTTTCAAAGAGCCAGCCCTCTCCTCTCACTACCCCATGAGCCCAATCTTGGCTTCAGTCGCCAAGATGTGTTTCGGCAATGTACCCCCTGGCTTGTCCCCTGCCGCTGTGGCCCCCGTACTATCATTACTGCTGCTGCAACTGTCTTCTACTTCAAAGTCATCCAAAACAAGAAGGGAAAATGCAAAAGGAATGACTTTGTGTCGTAATGAAAGGGGCATAAAAAGAGCAGGAAAAAGAGAAGTAAACATTGTTATGGCACTGTGAGGCAGTGTATGCTACAGATTGTGCATATGGTTGCGTTTAGACAATTATGCCACAAAGTTGCTCGAGAAGTTTCCCACCTCAACAAAAGTGTTTCAAACATTCACAGTCTTTCACAATACAATTGTGTTAGCCGCTTGAGCTGCATGATGGCACAAATTAACACGTCTGAATGCACAGCCATCACCTCCAATGATTGTCATGACTGTGCCAGAATGCCGAGTCCTGCCTCTTCCTCTTTGGTTCCATTTATGTCATTGTTTATTACTGAAATTACATACAGTACAAGAACAAAACAACTTGCCTATTACAGCAGAGGAAATTATTTTAAAATTCATGCTGGAAAATGCTAGCGTTATGGGGGGGGGAAATGACTGCAAGTCTGAGAGAGGTCAAAGGATAGCAGTGAAGAACCAAGTCCTAGAAGGAAGCTTGGATTACAGTATGTTTATGTCAGCCAATATGTTACCACTATTGTAGTTCAGTTACCATCCAATGTTTACACCGATTTCTTATCAAAATCCAACTTTACAGACCAGCACAAAATACATTATTCAGCTGTTGTTCTGAACTGTCAGGGGTTTGGATTGGCAATAAGGCTGTATTGGCATGGACCTGTTATGAGCTACGAGTTAGGGTTATAAAAGACTTGCATTTGCCAACTTTGGGTTGAGCAATCCAAAAGTTTGACTAATTTTGTACTTTAAAGGGGCTGTGTTTTCTTAAAGGGATATTTCAGGATTTTATCCAGAGTGTTGTTGATTTCTGGAGATTTTTTTTTTGGTCCTCATATTTGAAGAATCTAGTGGCGCAAGGCTAGCGCATTTCTACGGTAACAGCTAGCCTGCGTTAAACAGTCCGACCCACTCCACAGTGCACCTGAGGCAAATCACTAACGCCAGACTGATATGTCTGTGTTGATAGAATAATTTTAACCCTTTTGCATTTAAAATAACTTAAATTTTAGCAGCATCAGCTTCGTGGTTGTAAGCTACGCAGCGGCGGAGTGATCTGCTAGAAAATAGTCCCTCAAAAAATGCGATAATTATTGTACTGCAAGGTCAGTTTTATTTCTAAAATTGCTGATTTTCCTCAGGTGCCCTGTGGAGTGGGTAAGACTGTTTTTAATGCAGGGCAGCTGTTACCGTAGAAATGCGCTAGCCTTGCACTAGCCTAGCGCCACTAGACTCTACAAATATAAGGACTGCATGAATTAATATATATATATATATATATATATATATATATATATATATATATCCAGAAATCAACAACACTCTGGATAACTAGGAAGTGAAGCCCTATGTCAAAAATCCTTTAAGTCCAAATTCAAAATTTCTCAGACATATTAGACTATTGGAGTCTGCGTTTTGGGTTGGAGATGTGCGCGTGTCTGTCACTACAACCCTTTTAGTCCCACAGGGGCGACAGTGGCGCAGATGGTAGAGCGGGTCGTCTCATGATCGGAAGGTCAGGGGTTCGAATCCCGGCTCCTGCAGATGCAGGAGATGTCGTTGTGTCCTTGGGCAAGACACTTCACCCAATGCCTATGTGTGAGTGGTTGGTGGTGGTCGGAGGGACCGTTGGCGCAGATGTGAGCAGCCTCGCTTCTGTCAGTCTACCCCAGAGGAAACTGTGGCTACAAAATGTAGCTTACCCTCATCAGCATGGAGTGAATGAACCCCCTCCCTTTCATGTGTGAAGCGCTTTGGGTGTGACTTGTGTCATATAAAAAGCGCTATACAAATAAGATTCCCTTCCCTTCCCACATGAATCCCATAAATCCCGTTTTTGTTGCTTGTAGCCGACCTCAAGCCCAAAATATAGCCACTAGTAACATGAAGCCGTAAACTGAACGTGTAATTTTACTATGTCTATACTGTAGGTGTAATTTGGAATACTGTATTGTGTTTCTAGTTTGCTCTCATGTTGACTAATTTTTGTAATAATCAAATGGGGCGTGTGCATAGGGGTTATAATATATATTTAACTTCTTTGGCTTGGGAGCTCCTGTTTAATGGGTCTTTCTGTTTAATTCCTGCATTGTGGAACTGCTCAGCATTTTGGGGTCAGTGTACCGGGAGCACCTTTATGCCTTAGCATTTGCTTGATATTAGCAGTAAGTAAATGTCTGATCATTGATCATGCTTTGTAACTGCACTCAATGTGAACTGTATTATTGATCGAACAGGTACAGCTGCAAAGAAAAGAAAATAATAATAATAATAAAAAGCCTGGAAAAAGCAAATAGCCTAAAAACCAGGGCTACATTAAAGTGCATATGACACATTAGACACAATTTTTGCTAAAACACAGTTAACACGATAATATTTAAGATTTTGCTAAAGATTATACCCAGTTTTCTTTAGTTTGACCATTTTTGTGTTTATGTTTTCACTTCCTTATTGAACAGGAAGTGACATAGAAGAAGGTAAACAATTTTAAACTGTTGCCGTGCAACCATGTTAAGTCAATGGGAGATGAATGAGTCATACTGCTATGGAATGTTACCTTCTTTTATGTCACTTCCTGTTAGCAGCTTAAAAATGCAAATAAAAATAACTTTTCTGCCCAACATTTCTTCATTAAAATTGCTGCTTCACTGAAAAAATATAACTATGCAACTGATGAACTTGCAACTGATGTAATCCATCTAAATAAGTCATATTTTCAAGAGCATTAAAATCTGTCATAATGCATTTTAAGTCCTTGAAAAAGCACCCAGTAACCAGGCATTAAATGAGCCAGAATTTCTAAAACTCCAAGAAGAGTAAATAGTAAGACGTTATTGCACCGCCACTGTTTTCAAACCTCCTTGGATTCAGCCCGTTTGTCAGCAGCAGACCAGTTTCACTCGCAGGTATAAGGCAAAACTCATTAGGGCCCATCCTCGTTCCTCATTTTCTCATTTGTGAAGGTGATCCGAAATTATGGTTGTAAACACATTGTAAACAAAGCTAATATCATTTGGAGACAAACTGCATACGTGCAAAGACGTTTTCAGGGTTTAATGAAGACAAAACGATGCCTTTGTCGTGGAGGGGGTTCTTGGGGGAGCTGCGAGACCTTACGCTGAATAAAGTAGGTCATGCGGCTGACATAGGGCGCCTGTGGACATGTTCTCTAAGTTCTCTACACGGCAGCTTTGCACACAGCAGCGCCGGGTAGAACGGGAAGGAACCAGAGTTAACATCGGCATCAGCTCGTCATTAGAGAAAGTTCGCCTCCAGCTATTTATTTGATGATGTGAGGGACTCTTATCTATCACAGTTGGCCTATCAGGAGTTATGCTAATATCTACAATATTATGTTTCTTTATCAGTGCCCTACTCTCTCGACACTGTACTCTTTAAATTTTAAAGGCTTAGTTCTTCTTAGGAGTTAAGCTGACATGAAAACCTTTTACTTGTTAAATGCTAACTAGAGTAACTGTAAGCTAAAGGTTTTGAAATTTAAGTTCTTATTTTCCCCCATGTCATTGCAATTTCCCCCGTCTTGTCTTCTATAAAAGAGTGAAATGCAGTATTCAACAGTGGACTTTTTTTCAAAGTAACAACGAGATGTGAAACATATTGCCTGTACATGACACATTATAGAAATGAATCCACAAAGCATGTTTTTATTTTGTGAGTGTCGCAGAATAGTGTGTGTGTGTGTGTGTTTTGTTCTTTAGCATTTGCATTTTGTTTGCAAGATGCTACACTGTATAGGATAATACAGACTAGTTTAGGCCAGAGTTCATTAACTATATTAATTAAAAATATTACACTCTCTGTGTGCAATGAAAGGCATTAATCCAATGATTTTAAAGCCAAAGCATCAGCGCGTGGTGTAAGCTGTGACAGGCAGCAGGACCAGCCATGAACAAAGCATATTCTTACAACAGAGAGATCGACAGCACTTGTTAATGACAGGAAATCTCTCCGCAGCTCAAGCTCTTGTTTATTGATTTATTGTCAGGAATATTATAAAGGAATCTACAAAATCCGGGTGTAACTGCTGGCCACAGGCTTTGAGTGACAGTCAATTAAAACAGGACCAGAATCCTGTGAGCGACACTATCCAGATGAAGGCTGTGTGTGCCAGGAGAAGCTGTTAGCGCTTAACAACACAACCATTTCTCTAATTTTTCTCGCAGCTCAAAACACATTCATTTCTGCTTCTAATTTGTATTGTGCCCATGCCTAAACCAATTTATCATTTGTACACTGTTGGGCATATAATTACTAGCATTTATTATTCCACAGTAGACGCTGTTTTCAATTTCTGTCATATAAACAAGCTCTCATGGGCAAATATGTGAAAGACCAATGCCTTCGATAAGATCTACTGTTTAGATTGGATCTAAATACACAAACCTCCTCTGGTTGAGGGTAAATGCTTTTTGATAGTAACTCTTATTCATCTGAATCTGAATTGACAGCCATACTAATAAAAGGGCCCGCAAATAAATTGAACTAATATGACTTTAAAATAGTTTGAATCTCACAATCAGGATGACTTAATTGATCCTTCAAAGGAAATTATTTTCAATAAAAAAATCTCGACCAAGAAAGATGGTAAAATGTTACAATAAAAAAAAAAGCTTTGCAATTTAAAACATATCTAAAATCAAAACTTTTAACTCAGATATATTAAAATAAATTAACCTCTTAAGAATAAAATATAAGTTAACATGAATTAAAATTTAAGGAGAAACTAAATATAATCAAGAAAATATCCCTCTCAGTGCAGTTATTTCACAGCACAGACTTCAGTCGGTTTCCTGCAGCTCTCAGTGAAGCTTCATGACATAATAAGGTAAAAAAAATGTCACCTGTACGATATGTGCTGACAACACAAATCCTTCTAAGTGAGCTTGGTTACGTTGCAGAATGGAAAAAATAGCAAAGAGCAGTGGACAGTCAAAGTCGACATGTCCAGTTGACTACGACATAAGAGACAACATTGTCCATCACATTGTGCTTTTGGATAGCCAGTGTTCACAAATGTACTTACTGCGGGTTTTATGTCACCCTTGTGGGTTTCAGACGGATGAAAAGCAACTGTTATACTTCTTCATGCGGTGGTATCTCAAAGAACACATGTTTGTATTGAACATAATTCTGAATTTATTTTACAGTATTTTCCGACAACACTTGCTTCTGAAAGGCTGGCAATCCCCTTTACAGCGCTCTTCTTTTCCACAAGTCTTTTTGTGCTGATAAGAGTTTGTGTGTGTGTGTCTTTGATCCGCCCTTTCGAAAAGTAGTTTAGCGAAAAAGATGCTGCTGTTTACTTTTGGATATTGCTCTCCTGTGCACTCCGCTGTGGTAAATAGGTCCTGTAGTGTTGAGTCGCTAAAAGTATCATGAAAATATCACACAAGTACAAGGAAGAAGTACCGTACTCATTAAAGACATCCTTTTCAGGGAAAGCGATGTTTCCATAAACGTTTTCAATGACCGTGAGTCATATTGTTGTATACATATCTTTTTTGTTGTTTTTGTTGCACAATCAGCAAACACTTACAGCACTGTAGGTAATACAGGACAGGTGAGGTATGTTTCGTTTATTATTAGGTTTAGCATTAGCTGTGCTTTACAGCCAGTTCTGCTAATTTCTGTTTAATTTAGAAAGGTGCAGCTTTAAACACAACTGCCACAGTAGAACGACTCAGTGAAGGGTGATACTGAAACGTGATGAGCACTGCTGTTTGTTTGTGAAGTTAAAATGGCATTAGAAGCCTGTGTGCTACAGAGAATTACTGAATTGTGTGTTTGCAGTGGTTTCGCTTCATAATATCAATAATGAGCTTCAGTAATTGGACTAGAAATGTGTTGTTTTTTTGGTAATGGCTGTAGGATTAACTCACTCTTCGAGTGAACTTTGGTTGCCTTAAGCCGCATATGAAGTTTTACTATCTGTAAACATGCCATTCCTCATACAAGACAACACGATGGTTGCCTGTGTATCTCCAGGGCAATGTTGAACGAGAAAACAATGCATCTACAGTATATAGGGGAGTTCTTGTTGTGCTAGAACTTTTATTTAGACGCGCTATCACTTTTTCCCTCTTATGAACTCTGTTTAATTCTTTTACATGTTGGAATTGTTTTGTTCTTTTTCCAATGCCCCAAATGCTTACTGATGTCATGAGGTGGTGAGGACGTGTTTTAAGGCAGCTTTACAAAACTCATTCTGATCATTCAGTGCTCAGAAAACTGTCAAAAGTTGTTGACATTCTATGTTTTACTTTGATTTAACCTATCTCCTAAATCGACTGACATCACCTTGCTTCTTTACTCTGATAGCTGTGTAGAGTCATTTGAATATGACAACCAGCCCCAGTTACCCACAGGGCTCGTCCACAATTGATCTTCATTGATGAGCTTTTTGTGTTCCCTGGCCTAGACGCTGCTTGGCCTTTGAATGCTCCAAGAAAAAGGGCACGCCACTGCAAATGACATATTCCTTTGCAAAAGCACACGGCACGTCTTATTTGTGGAATATACAGTTCTGATGTCCAGCTTTGAATGACTGACCACTGAATGCATGTGATCTAACCTTCGGCAGCATTATGGACAGTATAGCGGAGCAATTGGAGCAGCCTGACAAGTCTGCTCTTTTATCATGGTGAATATAGCCGCGTACAGACAGCCAGATGTGTGCCATCGGAAGGAAGGATCTCATTACTGCCATGTCAAGGTCTACTAGCAAATAATGTTTCAGATGATACAGTCTCGCCTCCGGTTTTCTCACCTTGACTCATAACCAGCATTTTTAAGTAATGATGGTAAAGGCTTACGCCACATGGTAAAGCACTGCATCCAATGTAATATTCATGGAATTTGTGTGTGATTCTGTGCCTTAAAGTTTTGCATTTCGAATGAAAAGTGCGCATTGTTTATCCCTCATGGTCTGCACAGCACCCACACACAAGATATGGATATTCTGTTGACCTTAAATTGAGTAAATGTTTGTTTGTATTTGTAGCCTCTTCCGTCACCCGATATAAGCGAGCTGTTATTTTCTACCATTTTCAGCTTTTACCATAAAACTAAATTAAGGCACAGTCTGAAGTGCAGCGTAGAACACAGTGTGATGAAGCATTAACCAAATATAAAACGGTGCTTTGCAATGAAAAAAGATACATTTAGGTTCATTTTGTATTCATTTCAAAGATAAAATGATTAAAGCCGTTGCAGCAGCCTTCTATGGCGGCTCATTTTTGCTGTGTCCATGATAATGATCAGGGAGACAGTGCAGTAGTTAAAAGAGTGCCCATCTGGTGCAGAAACTGGGACAAAGTGTACTTTGGAGGAACAGAGGATAACTCTCCTGGCCTTTAGGGCTCCAGCCTGGGAGAGCCACGTACTGGAATAGTTAGGTAAATATGCTTAGTTTCCACTCCCTATTATTTTTAGGCTTTCCTTGGGAGGTTGCCTTTGTGTGGCTGCAAAGGTCATCAATTTCGGTTACTGTATCCTTTCATGTCTTAATGAGTGTTTTCTAGAGGTGCACAATGGCAAATTTAGTATTGCAATTTCAGCAAAACAATATCCTCATTGCAAGATATGTAATAAAGCTATTGGCATTAAATTTATGGAGATTAGATCATCTTAACTGTAAACAACAATATGTGACCAGTCACTAGAATCAGGGACATAAGTCGGTTCTGGGGCATTATGAGATTTTGTAGCACAATCAAAAAATGCGCACATCCCTAACTGAGCAGTGTGCTGGATCAGACAACTTGTCTGATGAAGGACTTGTAGTCCGAAACGTTACAGTGGTGTGAGTACACATTAAAAAAACTATTCTTGGGAGCTAAAACGCAGTTGTGCGGATTGTTTTATTCTTCTTGCATTATGAGATTTTCACAGATTATTAAAGTGTAGTCTCCAAGCTTTCCAACGATGTGTAACACATCTGATAAAAAAAAAAAAAAAAGTTTTCTCGAGACACGGGCTGCCGACTTGTGTCCCTGGAAACCAGGGCGGGTCACATATTTGTCTTCTTTTAGATTTAAAGGAGACATAACATGCACAATCTTTTTTGAGCTTAAACCATGCCATAATGTTGATACCTCGTCAAAGACATACCTGGTGTTTCAGTGCATTCACGCAGTTTTGAGTAATCCTGTTTCTTCTTCTACGGTGTCGGCGCTTACAATTGCGTCATTATAAAAACGCAAAACTTTTAAAAGCCCACAATCCAAAATGGTTTCGGTTCTGAGCCGTTCTGCGCTCAAAGTGTCTTTATCAAGTCATGCTGAAACTCGTAATCCTGCTGTAAATCGAAACAGAAAGTTAGTTTTTAATGTATTAGTCCCACACCTGCCAACAGGAGGAGCCCCAACCAAGGTTTTCACAAGCCCCTAGCCTGCTCTTTATTGTTAGAATTTAACATTTGCTTGTGTTAACATTATATAATGTAAAATATCAATGCAGAAGAATCTATTTTGAAGCCCCATATGCATGATATGTCCGATTTGAGCTACTTGCTTTATGTATACTTTAAATTAGTTTAAATGTAAACTTAAACTCGCTGTCACAATAATACATCAAGTCAAACATAATTATATTGCTATAACATGTTTTCACTATTTTACCATGTAATGCCGAGGAATTCAATGCCGCTTTACATTCAAACGGCCTTTAGGAGAGCCTTTCAAAGAGTATCAGGACCCATCAATACTAATGGCTCTGACCCATCAGGAAGGAGGAAGACTGCACAAATTGGCTTTTCACCTCCCATCCCAACGCTCCCCCTGACACTCTCTCCCCTGCCCTACTCACGTGGGGCGTCCCAGCTGAAGCGCTCACAGCATCATTATTCTCACATCTCTTATCTGGAGATGGGATCGATAAATCTATGGACCGGCCCACAGTGGACTCTGGTGACCACGGGCTTCCTATTTTTCCCCTTGTCAATCCAGGCGCACACTTATCTGCAGGAACAAGCTGATGCATTGTGTGACGCCCCGGCCAATGTTCATTAAGTTGTTTTTCAATGAGGGAGCGGGGGATCAATAGCAGACTGCGGTGATTCATGCGTGCCCTGCCCTATGCATCTACACACGTCTCTCCGAAGGATTAGTATGCCGGAAGACACAGATAATATGAGGGAGTCAATTACCCGCTCATGAAATATAAATGATTGTGCAGGTAAAAGCTAAAAATTGCTCTTAGAAAATGTCCCGGTGCAATTAAAAGTTGCCATTTTAATGTATGAATAGCTCTGATGTAATCTATCATTTGCGCCGCTTTAGCGAATTAGCCATCCTTTCAGAGCGAAGATATGAAGCAGCTCTGGCTAAATAGTTTTCATAATAGCATTCAACCCGTGGGACTTTGAGGCGAAACACGCACACCCTGCTAGCCCTATATCCTCTCACGTTTGAAAGATTTCCAAGCAAAACAAATGTGTATTTTACAATTCAAAGCGGAATCCAAGGTTTTCAGTTGTGTGTGTGTGTGTTTAAAGATCCGAATTCACTTTTTGAGAATAAGTTAAGTGTGTATTTTTGTGACCTCACCTTTGCAAAGTGAAACATTATTTTGCTATCAACAAACACCGACCATTACAGCCTTATTTCATCATCAGCCGAAAATGCACTTGAGGTGACCTTAGACTAGAGGCACAAACACAAATATTTAGACGTTTTGACACTGTTTTGCCCAATAAATCTTCAGTTTGTGACCCCCAAATTTACATAGCAAACAGTATTACAAAGTCAGAATGGGTCGCTTTGTAAGATCTGACGAATTTGCCTAACAGTATATTATTATTATTATGAACAAAAAGGTAATGCAAACATACAATTACATTACACAATCATAATTACTGTGTATTTCAAAATTTCGCTGCAATCATGGTCTATTCATGTTTATTCTATATAAAGTCTGTCCCTCTGTTTGCAAGTGTAGCTTCATTTGAATGGAATGGCTAGGCATTTTTAAGAATAGGGATTTTCCGAGCTCTGTTTTTGACTTTCGGGTATAATCGGACCGCTCTCTACATGGTAAACATAGCTGGAAATGTATTCGTTATGGAGCCATGCCAAATGCAATCTCCATATTTTCACATGCTGAGACCTTCTGCTTAAAATCTGGGACATAGTGTTTTGTGTGGGGAGAACGGCAATTCGGCCATTCTGAAAGATATTTTAAATGACTTCTGCACAATGTGAAAATACTAATCACCTACACATTATAATATATGCTTTATAGACCCGGGTAATTTGCATAGGTTTTGTACACAGTCCTATTTGCTGATTGTAACTGACCGTAAATGCATGTGAATTTTACGTGCTGGAATGAGACCCTAAAATAATGTAATTTTATCCAGTCCAACTTTATTCATGAAGCACTTTAGTCGACCAAAGTGCTGTACACAAATTCTATACAAAATGATATAAAGCAGACATCACAGTACAAACATCAGCTCACTGCCAGGTTTGAATGCCAACGAGAAAAAGCACATTTTCAGCAAAGATTTAAAAACAGGAAGTGATTTGGCTTGTCTGATATACAGAGGAAGCTCATTCCATAATCTTGACACAGCCACTGAAAAGGCACTATCTCCTCTCAGCTTCTTTTTTGTAATTTTATATTGAGCTCCATAAAAAAAACGTGTCTTAAAGTGTGCAATAAATGACTCAAAGGTAACAAAAGGCTGAAAATAATCATCATCTGATTTATTTTGTGTTCTTTAAAACCTTTTCCACATGTAATTGTCGGGCAATTGATTGGATATTGATTTCATGTTTTGTTTAGTTGATTAAAGGGCTGCCTCCTTTTTTATGCGATTGGTTTTAATTACACTGGTCATACAAAGTTCAATACTTCAACGGGCTGTGGTTTTGTGTAACACTGATGGGCCAATGAATTTGCTGACCAGGGTGATATCAGTGCCTCACTCTGTTGTCACTGCTGCGAGCGCTGGAGCGAGGGGCGATTGTGATGTATGGCCAGGGTGACTGCTGTAGAACAGATGGGCTCTCAGCACAGGGCAGTGGACCAGTGGGGTGGAGAGGCCCAGACTGGTCTTTGTAGCTACACTGGGATGGACCCTCCTAATATGCTGTAACTGATGACACAGGGCGCGGTCTTCAGCTGCTGCGTCCCACGCGTTAAGCACTGTCTTCCAATCACTGCATCTGGACGGAGCCGATATGCCTCCCATGGTCCAGCTAACTGCTGATTAGACCCTAAATCATTTGCTGGACCCAAGTGGTGTGAAAATAGACAATATTAGTTGAAAACGCAATCATAAAATGACAAATTCAATTTCAAGCAAGGCATGACAGATAAAATATTGGTCAACTATGTTATGTTATATAATGTTACGTGATTGATTTGAAATGTTTTTTTTCTTTGGCTGCAATATTACTAGTATAGTAAAATGACTTCAATACAATCAATATGGTTATAAACGGAGCACACATCATCAGTCCTGGACCCGCAGAGAGTGCAGCTTTAAGAGAGTAACATCGACCAACACCCCAAATCAAATGACAAACGGAGCAGATGGAAGTTCTCAGTTCATCTTTAACTTTTCCTTGTTTTCAGCAAAACGATGACAATGAAGAAAAGGCCATTGTGTGACCCCATGTGCTGTAGATGTGTTCTCCATTGATGCGCTTATTCGAACATCCCACGAGAGCTTTGTATGTGCTGAGCAGAAACAGGAAGTAATCGGCCTCTCTGTGCTATCCTGTGGGACGCCGCTGACCACAGCAGTCCGCCTTAAGCAGCATTACAAAGACACCATTACCTTAACATATGTGTGACTGATGGCTATTCTCAAAAGAAACATCTTCTTTGCCAACAGGGAGCGTGTCAGAGGCAACATTGTTGTCATGTGACGGCAGAGAAAAAGGCTCTTACAGTGAAGGGTTGAATGGAGCGTCTGATTGAATGCTGTCAGACTGACTGGCAGTATGATCTAATGCTGTCAATTTATGGATCCGGCCCTAATGGAAAAGCCTGGGTTTATCTCACCGGGAGGTAATGGTGCCAACAGTTGGTTTTTACTGAAATTACTTGTTTCCCATGAACAAGGCGCATAAACAATACTGCTGGCCTGTGTGAGATTTTTGAGTATGAAGCTTTTAGATTCTGACGCATGTTGAATATATAGATTGCTTTGAACCTTTAGGGAATTATTTACTGCTTTGGACATGCAATATTATTTTAAGCTTGCATCCACTAATAAGTAAATACTTATTATACATACTGTATACTGTATACTACAATGCACTTTATAAACATTTACTAGTACTAGTACTTTTTCAAATTTAGTAATGAAATTACTTATGTCTCCATGGATATTACCATGATACATAAAATGAAGTGATGATGATGATTATTATTATTTTGTTATCACACATATTGTTTGCTTACTTTGACAAAGTAATGGAGATTAAGATTCAAAGATTATTATTATTAAAGTATAGCAAATAATGACTACTGTATTTGACTTAAAGAAAGTTGCATTCAATTGTCCCATTTTGGCTATTCTCTTCTACTGTTGTACTACACGTAAAGTCAAGTTAACATTTTCCATTACACTTTGCTTTCTCTGTTCTACCTCAAACACATGGATATTTATCTGATTAATATTTCCTCCAGAGCTGAGTTTTGGCCACAGCCAATGTAGCCCTTTTCTGGAATCACTCAGCGTATTGGATTTGTCAAATCCATCTCTGCGCCCTCAGTAATCAGTGGAGGGTCCCGGCTTAAAGTCATTCATTTGATTTTATTGACCATAGATTTCCATAAGGAAAATCAGCCACAAGGTCCCGGACACATTTTAATGAAAACACACTGGACCTTGAATTTGTGGCTAGAGGTCTTATCCAGAGTTACAGTATGAACATATTTGGACATGGCTGAGCTAAATCAAATCATATTCATGTCATGCACCAGCTAACAAGATGAGTTTCCACACTGTCTTTTTAATAAGTACCGCTAACACCAAATCCTTTTTGGTGTTTGCGGTAACCAACCAGCTAGGACCTGAGTTTGTAGTTCCTTCCATTTGTAAAACTCCACCAGTGTGTATTTAGACTTATGAAAATGAAAGACTGTTGATGTAATTTATATATTCTATAAAATGTACTTTTCTCTATTGGCCCATGTTTAACAAACAATTAGCTAACATAATCAATTGTCTTTTTTTTAATATAAGTTATAAGTGCGTTTATGGTTTTGCTAACATGTTCATTGGTGTGAGTTGTATTGTCATAGCGCTGTGTGTACATAAGACCCTTTGAGGATATTCCCAAAGCAGTTAAAAACGTCTGCCCTGAGTTAGCTTATAGTATTTTTACTATTATTTGTTTATTTGGTAAAGGCAGTGCATGCTATGAAATATGCAGATCGGATTTAGCCCTATTGTTAAAATAAACTGCATTTTCGGATGCAAATACTACCTAGTGTTGCCTTAAGCTTAGTAATCACAAACAGACCCCTCTCCCATAGGGCGACAGTTGAGGCTAAATGTTCTGAAGTATCCCCTGGGCTGAGGACTTCATTGGTCTATGGGGTTCTTGGCTTAAGCTCTCAGCACATGTTGTGGCATGGAGAGAACAGGAAACGCTGTGTTCACAATAAAAGAACCGAGCAAATGCCTATAGGTCGTTATATTTTACAATACGGCACAGGCGAACGGAGAGGATGGAGTGTGCATTCAGCAATAATCCTGGAGAAGGGTTAGGGAGGGGGAGAGGACTCAAGCTGTGCAATTACCAGAAGAAAGGCCCAAACACAAGGCTCTTCACATCTGCACCGAACAGCACAGTTATTTCATAATTTCCTAATTCAGCAGCGCAGCGACATGCAGCTCAATGTGCCCTGAACAGAGCTCTCCTTCTGCCAGAATTATTGCCTTATGTGCCCCTCTTTGTGGGACGCTCCCAGCTGCTGAGAGAGAGAGAAAGCATTTGAGTGTGTGCATGCAGTGAGTTGACGCAGTTCTGCTTCATTTGTGACCAAATCACACTGTTGTTTGAGGAACGCTTGCACTCTTGCAGGTCAAGGAAATTATAGTTTTTCGTTTGCATTTATCTGATACGGAATACTCTGCACTGTTGGCGGTAGAGGCCATTGTTCTGTTCTGTTTCCTTCATGTAAACATGGACGAAAATGTGAAATACTGTGAGAGCATAAAGCTATGGGCACAGTTGTTGTGTTCATTTAAACATAGAGATCGTTGGCGCTGTGTCAGGTGCACTGTAGTGTTGTCATCTGCCTCTTGTTCTGACCCTGTTTTCTGTTGCCTGCAGCTAGAGCCGGGATGTCCCTTGGATTTCATTTTGTTACAGTGAAGCGCAGTCAGGAGCTCAGGCCCAGAGGGGAGCAGGCAGCAGGCCCTAATGATGAGAGCAGGGGACTGTACTGTAAGAGGTAACCCCCAGCACACAGACATCTCTGTAGAGGAGGCCCTGAAGTGTCAACCCAGTTGTTTCTGACGCCGGGCAACTGTATACAGGTCAACATGGCGCCGGGCTACAGACGGACTCCGACAACCCCAATACTTAAGAAGGCAAATATAAACTGACATACTCAAAGAACGGGTCAAAAGCTACGAATGTTACGATGTACGTTCAGAATTTTTGCCAAGTATCCCTCAGAAATTGGATTGCATTTAAACAAAATATTTTTATCTTCTCAAGTAACGTGACAAATTATCTTAAAGGCACACTGCGTAACATTTTGAACAATACTGTTGCCATCAGTGCAAAACATGCTCCAATGACCAGCTCGACTCAGAAAATGACATTTCTGCAGTGGTTAATCAAAAATGGATTGGATGAGACCATAATCGATTTAAATCTCAATTCTGCTGACTTTAGTCACATCTCCATGAGACGAGCTGGAGACATACCACTCCAGTAAAGTTACAGTCATGTCTTAGGAGAGGTGAGTGCTCACAGCAAAGGCACAAGTTTATTTGTACATTTATAAGGTATTAAAAAAAATAATAATAAAGTCTGTAATTTTTAATTTTATTTATGGGTAAAATCTTACGCGGTATGGCTTTAAAAATGTTCCTTGCAAGGTTTTCAAATGATCCCTTATTTCAACAGATAGATCAGGTAAACAGAAAATAGAACATGTAAAGATTCTGATTGATTATGGTGTTGAAAATGGCATTTAGCTTTATGTCGGCATGTTGCTCCAATGTACCATTTGTAATTGCCTGCATTACAGTTTAAAGGGATATTTCAGGATTTTTGACATTGGGCCTCATTTCCTAGTTATCCAGAGTGTTGTTGATGTCTGGAGATATTTTTTTCTTAAATTCATGCAGTTCTTATATTTGAAGACTCTAGTGCTAGGCTAATGCTAGGCCAAAGCATTTCTATGGTATCAGTTAGCCTGCATTAAAAACAGTCTGACCCACTCCACAGTGCACCTGAGGTAAATCACTTATAACGCCAGACTAACTAACGATATAAATGTCTGTGTTAATAGAATAATTATAACCATTTTGCATTTAAAATAACTTATATTTGAGCAGCATCAGCTTCGTGGCTGTAAGCTAACGCAGCGGCGGAGTGATCTGCGAGAAAATAGTCCCTCAGAATGCGGTAATTCATGTGATACAAGGTCAGTTGTATTTCAAAATTATTCTATCGACACAGACATTTATATGGTTAGTCTGGCGTTATAAGTGATTTACCTCAGGTGCACTGTGGAGTGGGTCAGACTGTTTTTAATGCAGGCTAACTGATACCATAGAAATGCTTTAGCCATGCCCTAGCCTAGCGCCACTAGACTCTTCAAATATAAGAACTGCATGAACTTAAGAAAAAATATCTCCAGACATCAACAACACTCTGGATAACTAGGAAAATGAGGCCCTATGTCAAAATCCTGAAATATCCCTTTAAGGCCCCCAAATGTATAAAAGAGCGAATGTTGCGTTACAATAAAATGTGTAAATGACTCCGCTGCTGATACTGCTACTCGTGCTGCTCGTTTGCACATGCACAAACGCCTTATTGTTGAAAAAATAGTATAAACAAAATTTATAATCCAGGCACGAACAACTTTCAAATTATAAAAGAAACTGTCCCCTTCCCAGTAAAAGATGCTTCTTGTTTGTTTTGACCATAAAAACGCAGTTAAACCCAATAGAATTGGTCCTATGCATTTAAAGTACAGTGAGCCCCTGCTGTAAATAATCAGTGTGTTTATCTATGCTACCGTATGCTATATGAAACGTCAGAGGCGGTTCCTTCTATATATAAAACAACCCTCCAGGGCATCTCTGCATCCCTCGCAAACAATTAACATTATACCTGTTTTGGCTTTGTGTGTAGGCTTTACGCGTTCAAAACAAGTCCTTCCCGTTTCAAGTCTCCTCATTTCCCCAAACATTAATTCACTGAGCTTTTCATTTGCATTGGTTTGTGTATTTTTTTTCTTTGCACAGTTCCTTCCCTCACAATGCTGCCAATCTCATTCTTTGGGCATCTTGACAGCATCTTGGTGTTGAGATTTTGTGAGTGCCTGGCTTTTACCCATTTGAGCTGACAATCTTTCAGTTTCTTGACGGCTTAAATTCATCCATTTCCTTACCATGAGACGACAGGACTCTCTTTTTCTCCCACTCCTCCTCCTCACTAGCTCTATTCTTACTGCCACATTTCATATTCCGGTTATTTGCTATCAATTATGCTTAATGGCTTTTGATGGGCAAAAATGAGACTTGTCACATAATGTTGACTCATATGCAGTTTTTAGTGTCATTTCATTGCATTCCCACTGGGGAAGAACTCGAGCACCTTCTGTCACAGCATGGCAGGGCATCGATCAGTGTTTCTAAATACGTTGAATAGCATCTTAATGTGGTGGCACGACTGTCTGTCATTTGGTCAGAACAGTGCACATTAATGATTATACATGAGACTCACTTTTACGCTGGATTGTAGTTACTATAGGCTAACCCCCCACTCCTGGTGCACAACAATGTCCACCTTAGAGGGTGTCAATGAGCCACAATAGCCTTTTGTCCTAAAATGGGATGAAATCTACAAATTTGTTCCTTTACTGACACCGTGTGGCAGATCTTAGGAACCAATCTAATCCTTACCATGAGAATCCTAAAACTGTGTATGTGTTAATACATATCATATATCATAGTATTTGTTTTTTGGTTCATTATAGCTTAAATAAAGGGGAAATTAATGTCTGCGTTTGATCCGATCAACAGGCATCTTGGAGTCAAATGCTACAGTATTTTCAATGTCAATATGATCAAATACTTATTAGCTGCTACAAATTAACATCAAATCTAAAAAAAAAAATAAGAAGACAAATTAATTCAAATGGATACGCTGGGTTATTATTAGTCTTTTAGGTCCATACCTAGTAAATACGCAGTAAATCATTACTTTTTTTTTTGCAGTTGAAGTGTGAACTGCATTCGTTTCAGGGCAGGAACCAAAGTGCTATCTGGACCAGTACATGTCTTTTAAGTCTTCAGACCGTCTCTATTGAATTAAGCAGGCATAACTCACCCCAGCTCATAATAAGTCATTACCTGAACCGAAAGCCTGCGTTTCTGCCTCAGCCGCCTTTTGTTCCCACATTGCGCAGGTGATAAGCAGGCAATTAGTGCTTCGACTGCACATCAGCAGGGGTCATGAATCACAAAATGGCGTCCCGGCAGCTGTGGTCAACCCGCGCAGTGCAAAATTAACCCCTTAAGAAGGCCTTTTATGGGAGTTTTATCATTTTAGGAGCTTCTGCGCCGGAGGTGGCATATGTAGGTCATTAAAATAGAGACACTTAAATGGTGCTGGGTTATTATGGCACAGTTAAAGTCTGACCTTTTCAAAGAGTGAATGGGAATAGCCTTGAGAAATCAGCCTTAGAGAACCTCAGACAACCTCCGCGTTGACCTTGGGTTGCGATAAACAGCAGGTTGTGTTTGTGACTTGTTGTAATTAGCATGTGGAGATGGCATCAGGGATGTGCTGCTCCTCTGTGGCTCTCTGAAGAGTTAGTGCTCTCTGACACACAGACTGCCTACTGAACAGACTGAATAAAATAGGCCTAATGATAATGTGGCATGCAGTGGTGGGTGATGTTTTATGCTTACTTATTTACTCAATAATTGCCCTTACTTTATTATCAATATTTACATATTTAAGTGTTTGCTACATAACTCATCTTTTATACTCTAATGTGCCATCTGTCTTCGCATCCTCTCATTATTTACCTTTCTTTGTCCATTTTTCAGGAGTTGACATTAGCATAGAACACGAGTGTCTCTGCTTAGACTATACAAGTCTATACGTCTGCTAAAGTCTTGGCACTGATTGCAGGCTCCTCCTGACCCTCATGTCCCACACGCGGCGGCAGGAAGCTCTTCACATCATAACGAAGCCGTAGGATGTTGTCTGAGTGCTTGCAAATAAACAAAGGGCTCAAATGTTAGACCTTGTATAAATTAGCATTAATGACTTGATTATGTTTCTGGACACCGCTCGACTCTCAACATCAGTGCTTCATTAAACAGTGGTGGGCACTTAATTGAAAGTTCCTGTTCTGGTTAAAAGAGAGTTTGACGAGTTGAACAAGAAGCATATGTCAGTGTTAGTTTACAGCAGACTTAACAAGATATGGGTAGTAGATTAGTAGTAGACTACATTTGCTTATTTTTGTCTGAAGTACTTTTTAAAATAAATTATACTTCCTAGTTTTATCACAACATATTTTTATTTATTTATATATTTCAAATTCCTGCACCCAATTAGTCACCATTTCAAAGGATTTGTATAATAGAGTGAAATCCATTTTGCCCCATTGCAGTATATTGTTTTTTGACTTTAAATAAGAGAATGCTATGTGTACAGGTGAAACTCGGAAAATTTTAATATTGTTCAATGTCAAGTTCATTTATTCAACTTATTTTCTTCCACTTGTCCGTTGCCAGGTCGTGGGGGCAGCTGTTGGAGCTGCCCAAATGACGGGTCAGACAAAGAGTAGTTCAGCAGCTCCTTATGAGAAACAGGCCCAGTTAGAATTGTGAGGCCGTCCTTCTGTGGACCCACCACCTGCAGGAGGAGCCATAGGGGCTGGTGCAACTGGGGTTTAAGGAATGTATTAAGAAAGTTTGGAACAATTTAAACTTTGCTTGCTACCTTTTATGGTGTGAAAACGGGGACAAATTGGATACTGGCCATTAACGATAATATCTTGCGTTGGCGAGGCCTTGTCCTCTCATCTGACAAAACACCAGCTCTTCTATATGGTGCTCTTACTGCTTTGCTTTGTGTAGCCCAACATGTTAATTACATTAGATCCTCGTTCAAATTATTATTTTTCTCACCCACTGTTAAAATATCTTTGTCGGTGTATAGCTGATTATTCGGAGCGTAATAAGCGTTGCAAGGCAAGGCAACTTTATTTATACCGCGCATTTCATACACAAGGCAACTCAAATGCGCCTACATTTTATTTTCTTATAAGGAGACTTTTATATGGCAGCTTTGTTTATCTTGGGACATGGCAGCCATCAACATTGAACTTGTAACGTTCCACAGTGTTGCATCAAGTAAAGCCAACACTTCTCACTTTGACTATTTTGTTTGATCAACTCTATCTTACATGGAAATGATTTTGGAAGATTTCTCCTCCAGGTTTGTGTTGGAGCCTATCCTTTTCCTGCACCTTTCCCACATTCTGTCCGCTTCATCTACCATAATATCTTAAGTGAAATTTGCCAAGGGGTAGGAGCTGTGAGTCTAAATATTTGAAAACAGCATATACAAGATTATGTGATTTAACCATTGCCATACAGTATATGGTTAGAGCTGTCCATCACACAGTATATACTGAAAACTGTAGCTGGTGAGGCAAAATGCAATAATATGTAGAACCAGGAAGTGTGCCTGGGATAATCTGCGAGTGTCTTGTTTCGCTGCCTGTCAGTGCTGCTGGCATTAGCTGTCAATATTGAGATGTTTTTCTATCTCAAACCGCTGCCAAACATCTCGCCCCACGATGTGAGAGAAGTGAGGCGGGAGAGAGTGTTGCTGCTGAGACGGCTGATTATTAGACACTTCTAATCACACGGCTTTAGTTAGCACATTTCCAAATTCTGTGTCCGGACATAGTAGAGCAAGCAAAAGTGTGGCTTTGTAGTCAAACTCGGCTTGTAATTTGTGAGTAAAACATCTCCAGTGCATTACAAATCTTAGTGTTTGTAACATTGATAAAACCAAAGTCCATGAAAAAAATAATAATAATAAGGTTGGGACTTGTTTCGATTAATTACATAAGGTTCAGTTGAATCTCAATTGAAATTAATCATACTTTACTTTCGACACGACCCTCCTGGAACTTCCGCCTCAACATGGTGGAGGGGTTTTAGCGCCCGAATGATCCTGGGAGCTCTGTTGTCAGGGGCTTCGTGCCCCTGGTAGGGTCTCCCATGGCAAACAGGTCCTAGGTGACGGGTCAGACAAAGAGTGGTTCGGAAGCCCCTTATGAGAGACCAACAGGCCCGGTTAGATCCATGAGGCCGTCCTTCTGTGGACCCACCACCTGCAGGAGGAGCCATAGGGGCTGGTGCAGCGTGATTTGGGCAGTTCCAACAGCTGCCCCCACGACCCGGCAACGGACAAGTGGAAGAAAATGGATGGATGGATGGATGGATACTTTCGACACTTTAGTTTCCTTTTTCCTGCAACAACACACGTTAAGCCGAAAACAATTTGACTGTCAAACTTGTTTATTCACACAGTTAAGCGCAAACATAAACTTTGACAAAGATCATTCTCCAAAATAAATCAGACTGATATTGTCTTTGAAGTGTCTGAAATGATCACACAGGCCTCACATCTCGACTTCAAATTAGTTAAAATGCAGGAAAATACAAAGAAGCATCTAAAATATGCCTCTAAAATAAAAACAACCCCTACATAAATGATGCTTAAATGCGATTAATTGTTGTTTAGTGCAGTATTACCCTAAAAGGAGGATACTGAGGAAAATGCTAAATGATTTCCAATTGTTTCCATATATTACTCACAAGATGCTAATTATTTCAGCTATTTACAAACACAGAGGGACACAAATTATATACAGAAAGTAGCATTTTGTAGATGTAGCTGCCTTGCTTCCGTCAATCTACCCCAGGGCGGTAGTGGCGTTGGGATTGTGTCTCAAAAAGCACTTCACAAACAAATAAGTCTCACCTTTTTGTGAATTTGGAGACAATCAATATGCCCTTTGTTAAAAATGCATACACCAAACAGTTTCTTCCTAATTTCTTTTTCCAATTTGTACAAGTGATTGAGCCGAACGTTGTGACTGCCGCGGTATTGACAGCTCCGATACAATTAGCACAAGTCTATTTATTTTGTTGACTGGGTTTACTTGGGTACCTGTGTGCTTTGGCCTCTTTAATCTTTACCAGCCCCATATTCTGTCAGCCGGGCCACGGGGACTCGGACCTAATAGCCTCTATTGATTAAACAAGTGCAATACGAAAACTTGCTTTCTTCTTGGTCTCATTTTAATGTGGCTTTTGCACCTATGTGGCACACGCAAAACTGTCAATTGGCTTGGGTCTCTTTCATGGTGCAATGGAGGTGAGTTCATTAATGATATTGCCACAGTACAGAGATTAGAACTCAATTATCTGCCGGTGCCTAGACCTGGGTTGGGGCTCGACGTATTAATCATATTTGGTGATAGAGTTGCAGAGAAAGTGGGAGAGAGCGCGCCGCCACATGAAAAACGAGGAGATGGAACAGGGAAAAAAAGTCTCTTGTTTTCTTTATCTGCTGTTCATTGAATGGTTTCGTAGAATTATTAAAATTATTGCTGGCAAAACATTGTACATTGGCAGGATGGATTTCACTGGTTCGTCTTTTTCTGTCTGTCTTGAGTTTTTAAGATATAAAAAACTTTTTATTGTTGCAAGTCACAAAATCCAACTAACTGAGGCCAAACGTTTAGATAAGTCTATTTCAGTATTCAGATCAGCTCACTGTCTCCAAAATTGTTCATTGGTAGTAAAGTTATGCCTAAGTTATTAAAGCACTAGTTTTGTGATCTCAAAAAGCCTTTATATGTGAAAATGTTTGAGTATCAGAGGATGAACTCTTTTTAATCAGTGGTTCGGAAACTGTTTCACAAAGTATCACATCAGATATTATTATATGGCTCTATGAGATATTAATCAAGTCTATAACAGACTGTACTATGCCTGAAATAGGGCAAAAGCATGACTTAAATATAGTTCTAAACAATTTACTCTAAATGAAATACAAACTAAAGCTAAAGAGGACACCGTTTAAGAACCATTGCCATAGATCTCTAAAAGTCGTGATTAATTTAATAAGTTAGTTAATAAGTTTTGTTAATAAGCCGTCCATACATGTGTAACCGGGTTGAGAAGGTAGTTCTCTAATTCTCCTGCTCCACTGGAGAGACCTCAAGGCATTTTCTTATCAACCAAGAATTCCTTTAAAAAATAAAATCATGAATGAACGAGTCTACGATTGCTGGCAATGGTTTGCCTTCTGTTTGCGATGCTTTTCTAATGACCATAAGCGATTGTTACGTCTGTGCTGTCAAACATAATATATTCTTATACAGAACCGTTCTATTTTTGTTGAGTCTCCAGGGATGCATTGTTGAGCATCTGCCTTGTTTTGCCTTTAATCATGAATGCCCAGTGAAAAACACGTTGTGCAGGTCAGTGGCTGTGGCAGCCTGTATAGTCTGTCTAATAGAGATGCGTTTCATCAGGAGCTTCCAGCGAGGTGCATACAAGGTGCACTTTTGATGTTTCTTTGGAGGAAAATACAAGAGTGGTGATGGTTATGACATGCCCGCAGCCCAGAGCGCACCATGATTGAGGAGTGCGTTTGGCTCAGTTTTTTGACAGTGGGACGAGGCTCCTGCAGCAGGTCATGGTGCTCCTCTCCTGTGTGCTCCGGAATCAACAAACCAGACAGCCTCACTCCACACTCAAAATGATCAGTGAGACGCTGCTGCCACAATTTCTGCAAAGCACTTATCCCGCTCGGCTCCCTAAAGAAAGTCTTCTGTTAAGCAACTTACTTTTTCTGATGTTTGGTTTCTGAAGAGTTCGCCTGCCGCCCTTTCTCCGAGCCCGTGATGAGATCAGACGGGAAAATCAATAAAGTAAACATTGTGGTTTGACAGTGACATGAAACACCCAAACTCGTGCGAGACTGTAAAAGTGCCAGATGTCAGAACGGCTTTGTTTGATAAAGTAGCTCCGTCTTTGTATTTGTGAGAAACGAACCTTGTTTGGCCAATCGCAGGCGACCCGTCCGTCACAGGTCAGCAGCTGCGTGTGTGTGTCAAACGCCATAGATTCTGTTTCTCATGTAACCAGAGGAATTAAATGCCACGGGTGCAACATTACAAGTACAATTATGAGTCGAAGTGCAAGGTGCTAACATGACACCATCAGGATATCTTTACTTGACTCACTATTGACGGCACACAAAACTGTAGAGCAGGTGCATATTCCAGCCTCTAAAATACCATTTTATATTCAATCAAGTCTGGTTTATCTTCATCATGTCATAAGAACTGAAAGAGTTTTTATCGCTTGAAGGAATATTGACTGATGCGACAGTGCACAGTTAGAATTACTTTGCTTAAACATACACCTTTTTCTCTCTTTTCATTATGCTCTAACTAACAGGTGCACAGCGTCGCCACAGACTCAGAAGTAAAAGCTGCCTCCCACGCAACAGTGCGACACTGAGCCCCAACATTTCTTTGATGTCAGATTCAAAGCATAAAACACAGAGGTTGAGCCAAAGATAAGGAAGAGATTCCGCTTGTTTTTTTTCAGACCGGGCTTTTTCCCTTGTTCTCTTTGTGGTCAGTGAGAGTTTTTCATCGACTCACCAAAAACAGCCACATGAATAGCCTTTAAAGTGTTATCTTTGTGGCCTGCTTTATATTCTACATGCGTATTAGCCTGTCTAGCAATCAAGGTCTCAAATTGTGGTTTGGATTCGACTAAGTGGGTCTGTGTCAGGCAGAGGACTCTTAATTAATGTAGCAAGCAAGAAAGTAAAAATTATATTTTAAAATGATGGGCATTATGGATGAATGTACTATCTATTTTGACAGATATACAATATTTAGTTTGGCCTTTTCATCATGATTTCCAGTATATTTAGATTATGTATAGAACTATGTCTCTTGAAGGCTATTCTTAGACAGCCCTGATCTACATAAGTGACAGGTGTTTTTTTTTTCTCTCTCTCCGCTGATGTCTGTGCAGGATAATAAATCAGAGTGTACAGCTTTGTGCCACTGGCGGAGGGAATAACAACGCACCTATGTAACTGTCCCGGCTCACTGTGATCTCTCTCCCTTCAGTCGCATCCTCCACCTGCAGCAGCGAGCTACACAGAGGACGCTATCAAAGCAACAGCCGCTAGAAGGAATATATACAGCGCTGGGTTTTCCTGTGAAAGTGTCTGTTAACAGTTTATCAACATACTGTCTAAAGTGTTGCACATAGGGCTGTCACGATAATTACAATAAATTGACTTATCATTATATAAATGACAGATGAATATATTTTTGGGCTCAATATTTACCGTCAGTACATTTATTTGCATTGTTTCTCCATTTTTCTAATATAATACTTAAAATTTTACCCAAAGTAAGTCGTGGTTGTATTTCATGTTCATTGTGGGATGTTTTAAAGCAGTTCTAAGTAACTTGTTTACAATAAATCCTTTGTTAATGGGATGATTGGGGGGTCTTTCATCTCGGTGTCTCTGGCCAGAAAACCACAATTGCAACTTGACTGCCACCGGGTCGGAGCCACCAATACACACTAATGGAATCACGAAGAAGAAGTTAACAGGCTAACGGGCAAGGCTAACTGCGGGCTAGTGCCACTTAAACAGTATTTACAGCCAAGTTTGAGTGAAATTATTTCCACTGTGTAATTGGATGTACAATATCCCTCTCTCCCTTTGTCTTTTCTGTCAGCGTAGTATTTACACTCATGGACGATTAAGGAGTAAAAAACCACATGCTACGACACCTGCAGTGGCGCTTATGGCCTCTAGGGTGCACGAGTTACTTAGTACTGCTTTACGTACTTTTTAGAATTTGTTTCTTTGGCATTATAAGGTCTTCAATATATCGAACTTTAGATTTTGTTATCGTGACAGGCCAAGTTGCACATGCAAAAACATTAAAACAGCAGGATACTTAGCTGGAGTAGTAGGAAAATTGTGCCTATCTAATCTGATGTGGGAAAGTGAACTACGCAGAGAAAAATCCCTCAGGCACAAGGAGAACAATCCAAACCCTCATCGAAAGGCAAAACGTTAACGAGATAGGTTAGGCTTGGTAGGAGGTCGGTACTCTTCTAGCTTTTCTTTGTTTTTCAGTTGGTAGAGCATGATCGGAAAGTTGGGGGGTTTGAATCTCAGCTCCTGAAGATGCACACTGTTGTTGTGTCCTTGGGCAAGACACTTCACCCACCTTGCCTTCAGTGTCTGCGTACATTGTTGTAGGAATGAGAGCGTGAATAGGTGAGTGGTTCCTTGCTGTCAAGCGCTTTGGGCCTAATGAAGGTAGAAAAGCGCTATATACAGTAAGTTGAGACCATTGACCATTTACCATTCATACCTATACTGTATATCTTAAGAGTCATTATTTAAACCAGACTTTTACATTGCAGTATGTATAGGTCTTCCATGTTGTTTTCAAATCGCTGCTCATTTTAGTCCGCTCAGCTCTATTACCCCTGTGGACTTTGATAGTGGAAAGAGGAAGCATGGGGCTATAGGATTGCTTTAGTTGGACTAATTAACCGAAGACGGAGGAGAGAAAGGCATTATCCTGCACTAGATGTCACGCGGCCCTTCAGCACCTCTGCCACTGTTAATTACCTCAGGCGTTTCACCATCCCTCATAGGATTGGACAGGCCCCGCGTCTCCGGAGCTGCTACTCGCATGGCCATTATAAAGACCCCAGTTAGTCCAATCAAACACATGCACATGATGCCTTTGAGATGGTGCTGTGTTGTGACATCGATAATGATTCTACTTTAATTCTTTCCACACCTGTGCGTTATATTTACAAGTTAATTCACATTCAGCTAAGTGTTTTTTGTCATTACGTCCAATTATATGCCACCATTTCAGATGCATTGTATGTGTTGTGCTTCATATCCAGTTGAGATGGCTATTGCACGGGACTGTCAGCCAATTAGCGACATCCCTAATGGTATGTGGGAACAATAGCAGCCAGTTTAGCCTCACAAGTGAAGCCTCTTTGAAGCACATATGCGCTTAAGCTGACAGCGGACTGTATGACAATGGCAATGTAACAGCGTACTTATTTAAAGGCGACAAAAACAAACAATTAACAGCAGTGAAAGTGACAGTAATTCGGCAACAAACATGTTTTTCTCTATGGCACCATGCAAATAAGTGTAACTGTTAATAGCTAGCCAGACAGAAGTGTGGTTGTGCTAATTGGGCAGTTGATCTTGATTTTCATAGTACTGTGTTGTGTCAAAACTTTTAGACTTTAAAGCAACACCATCCATTTCCCCTTTTAAATAGCTTTTTATTTGATGGTTTGTGCCGTCTCAACCTCTCACCAGTTAATTAGCCAGTCGCGCCCATTGCTTTGTAACTCTGAGTTGCAAGTAGAGCTTCCAGAGATAGACCTAATTTAGAAATATCAGAAATAATATAATGTAAAGTGCAAAATACCACAATATTTTGAACAATGTTTGGCACAACCACCTATTTACAAAATTCCAATTAAATCAGCACTACCATGAGACTGCATGAAATGCTTAGATGAGATAAATTGTCTAAACGGCCTAAAATCGGGACCAGGAATATACCAAGATCAAGACCTGGATTTGAGGCGTACCCAAGCCTCAACCAGAATTTAACCAAGATCTAACCTGAATCGAGCCAAGTTAAACCATGTAGGACTCAAAGCTGCACCCCTGGTCAGGTCTTTGTAGATATACTGTGTTTAAAGAAGAAAAAAGAAAAATTGGCAAGTTCTGCCTCCCTTCCATAAACCGCTGTGCAATAAATGTGAGTTTCCGAATCATGAGCATAATGTAAAACTGTCAACAAGCTTCGCTTTTACTCACATCATCTCCCTGTTTCTGATTATGCCGACGCCTTATACAAAAGGCCTATTTTCTCAGTGATGAATTTCTTGTAAATGCTACTTTCAGGGACGGCTGGTATCAATGGGCTAGGTGGGCTAAGCCCCTCCTGTCATTTTTTTGACGAGAGAAAGAAGAAAGAATAAGTTGTATTTTTCATTTATTAGTTAATTTTATATCCTAACTAATCGCCTAATGTCATTACTGTGTATAATCATTATAGTTTTATACATCTGATCACGATTTTTACCATAAGAACAAAAAAAGGGCTAGTTCTGATTAGTCCCGAGAACGCACATGAATATGACGGTGATCGATAGATGGCAGTGCTGCAGGTCCCGCCTCCAGCACATACACACACATACACTCGGCTCTGGGACTGAGCTGGATTTAGCCCCGACCCAATCACAGAGCACGTACACCACGCTGAAGACTCCTCACTGGTTACGTTCACTCGCATGGCGATCGCGGTCTCTGTAAACATGAAGAACTAGCTAATAATATTACTCGGATTACTCGGATATTCTTCGTTTTTTGGACGACTCCTCGCAACGGGACTTTTCGCTGGCGACACAAGATGAAGTGGGGAAGCTGCCGTGCGTTTATGTACGTAAGGAGGACGCGATGCTCCTCAACGCGGGTGAGTTCATGTTTACAGGACGGTTCACATCTGTCCGGGTTCAGCTGTTGTTAACTTTAGCAGGACAAAAACATAAATGACTCCTTTATGCTCTTATATCATTTGGGTGAATGCATTGTTAGGTAATCTGCTGTTTCGTAGTCTGCTGTTTAAATTATGTTTTGGAGCTGTTTGACTGCCGTCTATAGTAAACCTTTGCCTTAATGATTTTCTGATGCTCTGGGAATAAGCGTTGTTTGTAATGCTTGTTCCATGGGTATTTGCTGATATGTGGTTACATGGTTCTTTTTAGTCTGACAAGTGGTGGTAATGCGTTAGTAGACAAAATAAATAAAAAAGCACAACACCTTGTGTAACAGCCCCACCTAGAGTTTACATCACAGGCTATTTTGACTGATAATTTGACTGAGATTTGATCTGCAGCAGTTTTCTGAAAGGTACCCTTTTGTAAAATGCGAGACTAGTACTAAACCACTGAGTTTCTTATTTCCTCTCTTAGGGCATCGTCACTTTCCCGTGCGTTGAGCCGACCAGGTGAATCAGTTTCTTTCAATGTCAGCAGTTTAGCGTCCTCCACGGCCATCTCCATCCTGCAGTCTTGGGCCTTTCCAAAACCGCTTCCTCCCTCCTTTTGCTACCCACTTCTACAAGTTCCTCTGTGAAGGCACCTACTGAAGGTCCTTCAGTAGAGCACTTGGTGCTTTGGGTTTCAGACGGACTTTCCCGTATCTACGGAACTGACACGTCCCAATACCGTGACAGCACTGCCCACTAATGTTATAAGAATCACAAGTTTGACTGATAATACGTTGAACTGAAAAGTAACTGTCCCTTAGAGTTAACCAAGTAATCAGAATCAGATTTGTTTATTCCATTATACTGTATATTTTAGCTGTTTAAAACTTGCCAATAAAATCATATTTGGTCTCATTGTCGCTTTCTTTTTCATTAACAAATATCTAAATGACTGTAAAATTGTTGAAGTTCAAACTTTGACTCTTCTAAATAAACATAGAAACCAAAATTGTTTAGTGCGTGTTCTCGTGGGGCTTCTTTCCGTAAACACACACTTGCAAGCCTGCATCGATGCTGACTTGTGGTGAAGGAGCTTATAAGCCGCTTCTCCTCGCTGCGTGGTCGGTTTCAGACAGACCTTTCCGGGAACGCACATCTCGAGTGTTGGTGCGTAGGAAAAGGAAGGAGTGCGTGGTTTCGGAAAGGGCCTTGGCCCTGCCTGGGGTCAAACTGGAAGATGGCTGCTTTTTTGGATGGTGTGGAGGAAGGCGAAGGGGCCTTTGTTGGAGACCGGCTGGGGCCACCTGATGTTTGTGATACTTCTGAGATCCCTGCTATCAAAGCCATCTATTCTTGCAGCCATGTCTCCGAGCTGTAGAGCAGGATGAAGAGTACTGCTGAACTGTAAATCCAGAGCTTTGCTTTCGTGAGATGGGGCGATGCCGTTTCGAACTGATGTAGTCGAGCATTTCTGCAATCATTTCTGGTTTTAAGTCTCTCGTCAGAGTGAAGCCAAAATCTAGGTCTGCTGAAGGCCAAGCTTTTCTCGCTCTTCACTGTATATGGCCAGAGCGTCTCTGAGCTGGCTGTAGGCTGCGCTGAGCATGATAGCATCATCAGTGTACTCTAGGTCGGTCAGATGGTAACTGCTGAAGGACACCAAACCACTGATGCAAAGTTAATGTTGGTATTGTACTGATATAGAAGACATAGTTTAGCATTCAAATGTTTAGTTGCCACATTGCTCTTAATAAGGTGTGAATAGATTGTGTATAAGGCTTCAAGTGTGTTTGAATCATTAGGAGGAAAATGTTGTTATTGTAACGTCATCATTTGCAATAATGAATGTGCAGAAATGACTGGGTATTTATTGAAGTGTGGCGTCTGCATTGCAATAGGATTAAATGCAAGCTGTGTAAATACTAATTAGTCAGCTGAACAAATTTGAAAGTTTGTGTTTTTGTATATACTGTATCTAACAAATAACCTTTGCTTTTGAACTTGACTGATGGCTTTATATTGTATTCATGGATGAAGAGAAGAAAAACACGCGAATTGAATAGTCACCCCAGAAGCACTTACTTTTTAAACTTCTTGGCTTCATATTGTTTTGCCACAAATCATCTGCCTTTATTACGCAAATGCATTTTGCTTCACATCTTGTATTAGGCAAGGCAAGTTTATTTGTAGAGCACAATTCATACACAAGGCAATTCAAAGTGCTTCACAGTTGCATAAAATTACAAGAAAACAGATCAAATTAATTAGTGAAAGGCAAGAGTACAGATAAAATACTTTCAGTTTTCATATGCACGGGTAAAAAGAGCTGTTTTCAGCCTGGATTTGAACATTATTATTATTAGAGAGATTTTTTTCTATAATTATTTTTTTTTCTAATTTACTCCTAATCTGCATATTTTGTCTCTAGTTGAAACTGCTGAGAAGTTGGTCTCTAACAGATTATTCAAGCGATTGAGCGTCTCTCCTTAATTTTCTCAATTTCTGGATATTCACTCTAAATCAGCTTTGAGAATTACAAGGCTGTCGATCATGAATTTTCCCCATACCACAGCTGATTAAAACATTGAACTCGGAAACATAATATGCCACTTTTTCCCTTAACTGCTTCAAACAATTATCCCCGAAATCCCAGAAGCCTCTTGTTTTGGTGGTGAAGTATTCTTGACAGTAGCCTCGCTGAGTGTTTACCCAACTCCTGCAGCAGTAGACACCGAGGAGCTGCTGACCTCCGGAGGGCCGTGCGTGGCCAGAGGGCTTATCCACTTACAATGTGTGTGCCATGCGTTATCACAGACAGCACTATCTACCTCTCCTCAGGCGTGGGACCACCCTCTGGAGAGAAGATGCCTCAAAGCCCCACTGGATTCTTTGGATCACGTTGGCCTAATCCATTCCAAAGTGTGACCACTACATCCCTGCAAAACAAAACTTGCCCTTGGCCAGAGCGGAAGGGGAGAGCACACCTGTCTTCTTAGTGGGGCTATCCTCTTGTCCGTGCGCCCTGCCGAGTTGAGCCGAGGAATAAAAAAAAGTACAGTTGTTTACTTCAATCTTGCAGTAGCTGGTGGTTTTATTATCTTTCCAAACCACGAATTATTGTTGGCATGAATTTAAGATTTTTTTCCACTTGCCATTTGTGAAGAGATTTCAGCTAATCCTCTGTAATAATAGTAACTGTAACAAGATGTTTGCACACTCCCATAGCAACAGCTTATTATTCCCTCGGTTGGGTTTGTGCAATATTCTAACTACATTATTATAATGTACTTTTAAAAGAGCAACTGTTACTAAGTGCACTTATACAAAGCCATTACAATGTCAACGCTGAAAGTTACTTGAAAAGTTAGGAGCAAATTTCATTTTTAATTGCAGATAATTTTGTCTGTATCATCAGTATCTATGCTCCTGATCCAACAGTTTTTTGGCACGTGAAGCGACTGACCTCTGCATAACGTCGAGCCAGGTTTCATGTGACAAAAAAGTGTTTAAGTTTAAGGTAAAGTCGGCCATTATTTGACCATCTGTGTTGAATGGAACCGCCGTCGTGTCGCTCTCTGGGCTACGCGCCGCTCAATCGCACTGCCTCATTTTGGGATTTGTCTCTCCTCCCCTGGCATCTGGTGCCAATTTGTGTCCCGAAGCCTCTGAACTGAATTGTGGCTGGAATGTGGATCATCATTTAGTTTGCTTATATCCGGGGTCACGTCCTGCAAGGAGATAAAACACATCTAGGGTTCACAATTAGTGCAAAACTGTGCCCCTGTGTCTGGTTAACACACGTTCCCAGGCGTAATAATGCTTTCACACCAATACCGTGCACTCACATGTGTCGTTAGGAAGCCTGTGTAGAGTATCAAAACGCCACTGGGATGCTGAGAAGAGAGTAAGGAGAATACTTCTGCACATCTTAAACGTGATAAATGTTTTGAGCATGACAGAAATAGGCTTTTAGATTGGATTTGTTAATGCGCCGGCAAAATTAAGAGAAGATAATCCTTTATTAATCTCACAATGGAGAAATTCACTTGTTACATTCGGGACTCAATAAGACCACTCAGGGTGTGCAAAATAGACAGGAAATGTACAAACAGTTGAATTGTAAAAAAAGAAGTATAAAAAGTAGAATATCATGGTCAGCATTGGCAGTGCAAAGTTTACAGTCCTAGTGCAGGTTTTCAATAAGTGACGCTGATACAGAGAATATTGCACATAGTTTTGCAAAGGGGTTATTGCACATGTTAGTTTACAGTCTTGTTGTACAGTCTGACAGCAATGAAGATGAAGGCCTTGCGGTAGTGTTCCTTCTTGCATTAAGGGTGTCTCAGTCTTCCACTGAAAGAGCTGCTCAGCTCCTCAAAAGTCCCGTGCAGTGGGTGGGAGGTGTTGTCCATGATGGAGGTGAGCTTGGCTAATACCCTCCTCTCCCTCACCTCCTCCAGGATGGAGCTGGCCCTCCTGACCAGCTTGTTTAGTCTGCTCTTGTCCCGCTCTGTGCTGCCCGGGGCCCAGCACACGGCAGCGTAGTGGACAGCATAGGCTACCACTAGGGATGGTTCGATATGAACATTTTCTGCCGATATCCGATATTTGCTTCGCTGCTGTGGCGCTGGCGATATCCGATATTATTTTGACGTTAAAAATCACTAGAAAGGCTCACTCAAATGTTGTAAAGTTTTCAAATTATCGTTCCACTATTGGAAAATAAACAATACAATGCTTGGTGTGTCTGAGACTCACTGTCTCACACACTATGATGGAACAAATAATCCTTTTTATTTGAAAAATATTAAAAAGATCAAATGCAATGTTGGAGTGAAATGTCATTTTGTTTTTGGCTAAATATTTACTCAGACCTACTTATTATTATACTTTAACTTACTTAAAATGTACTTTCTTTTGGAGACGTGTGAATTTATGCTGGAGTTTCTTTATTTTTAGGAGCCACTGTTTATTTCAGATAATCTGAATAAACTGTTGCCCCAGTCAGGTCAGTGCAGCCCGTCTACACTGCCGCTGCATTCAAGTGCGCTACGACATTATGGCGCAGTAACTAATTCAAAGAAAGAAAGAAAATATCGGCCGATATTTTTCCATATCGAACTGACACCAATATGTGAAAAAATGACAAATATCGGCCAATAATATGGCGGTGCGATATATCGGGATATCCCTAGCTACCACAGAGTCATAAAAAGTCCTGAGCAGAGGCCTGCTCACTCCGAAGGACCTCAGTCTCCTCTGAGACAGGTTGTTACTGTGTGTGCAAGTAAGGCTCAAGGTGTGGCTACATAATTTAAACTTGTTAAAACATAAAAATGCATCTCTGTTACTGAAAAGTTCCTGTTTGATTTAAATGTAAGCTTCAATTTACTGTAACAAATTCCAAACTTTCCCATATTGTTAAAGATGTTTGTTGTGCTTTTGAAAGTCACCTCAGCAAATCTCATTTTGTGCTCTTTAAGACTATTTTTTGGATTTCAACATTTTGGAGCCATTGTCACAGCAATCAGTAATTCACAACAAAATGTTATACTGTGTTTTTTGAACAGTTCAAAACGGCATCCACAACAGGCAAAGGTCATAGATGTCATATTTATTGATCAGACTATAGAATTATAGATGTTTTCTGACCTGTTTCGACAGCTAGCTGGCAGCTCCCCACATGAGCACACTTAAACAATATTCCATGTCTATCAAGTTGAAAGACAAAATGAGCATTGATATGGTAAAGGTGATGATGCCCCATGATGCCCTGTGTTTACTTTGTGATGGAAAGTGGTGTTGTCCCTAATATTGTCTCATGTAAAGTGCTTTGTGTCCATGTCTGTGAAAGGCACTATATAAATAAAGATCTTCTTCTTCTTCTAATATGTATTTTCTTTCTCTTTTTTTCATGTACTTGTTGGGCTTGATGTCTCCCACTTTGTTTTACAGGTAAGTCAAACCCTCTTCTCTGTATATTGCAGTGCGTTACCGCTTTGAACAAATGAAAATGTTCAGTGCGGCTCATATCCTCTGGCTGTCTTTAGCTGGTTGAGGCAATCACTTTTGATGCCTCCTTGTGGCTCGTTTTATCGATTGAGTGTCTGTATGATTCGCTGCTCTCTGCTCCGAGATTACCTCGGCTTCAAGATACAGATAAATTAATGCAGGTCACTTTGGTGTAAAGTCAATGGGAGGAAAAAGGAATACAAGGAGCAGTGTTATTTTTGTCGACTAATATATTTCATTGTAAGTTCATAAAGCAATAGTAATAGTCATTTTGTGCAGTGTAACAAAAAGGAACCAAGGGGACAATGTAAACATGATCCAAGGTCTAGATGCAAAAAGTAAATAATAACAAATATTTCTTACAGTAACAGACTTAACATCTGAGGCACAATCCTGATCATTTGTGCATTTGCTAATAAAATACAGTAACACTAACTGCAACAATTGTAAGTGAGTCAATGTATTATATTGAGTCGAGACAAATTCGTAACATTTTCAAGAAAAAAAACTGTCAAAATGAACTCTGATAGGGAGCGCTTGATTTGCCTCTTCTATGCACCAGTGGACATTTGTAATTGTACCGTCGGAGTCTGGGATGCTCTTGGCTTTATGCAGATGAGGCTGAAGATTTGCCTTGGCGATTTCATTGATGTTTACTCGTCAGTGTTGACGTGACAGTGTTGTGGCTCAGGAGGTAAGGCTTAGGGAGTGCAAAACAAGAGTGAGTCCTGATGAATAATTAGTCCTTTTTGTCTCGCTGAAGATAATCCAATTACACTGTCTAATAATGATGAAGTCGCTATGTATTCAATGCTCAGTGACACCAAACTCTTGAACTGATTGCCACAGGGACTTCTTTTTTTTATAGAATAATGAATGACAGACTATTTTTTTGGTTTGTTTTCTGTGTACCGAAGTGGAACAAAGAGAAAAGAACTGAGAAATATAATCAGGATGAAAAAATAGACTTTCACACTCCTGTTTGAGTTTAGACCTGGATATTACATTAGTTTATACTTTCAGGAAACAAGGGCAAGTATTTGACCCATAACATATACATGACTAAGAAGAGAAACATTTAGCATATGATACTGGAACTTGCAAGTGTTAAAATCTCCAGAGACAGTGCGGCATAAATAGATATTTGTTGATATCAAGTGACCTTTTCCCACAGTGGTTAAGCTGTTTGGCAGTCCGACGTGCTCCCATTCCCACATATAACTGCTGCTGACAGTACTTATGGAAAAGTCCTGTGTAAAGTGGTCTGGCTGAGGGACAAGTGTATTTGCGAAAGCCCGGCTGGATGCGCTCTGCGGTCCAGAACAGCGCGCCAAAACCAACAGATGGGGAGAGCAGGGGAGCGCTTGTCCCATACACCAGGCCGGGAGGGCGGGTGGTGTCCCCCCTCACTGAACCGCCACTTGGCCCCGCATCCACTGGGCTCCTGCCAGTACAGAGACACAGAGTGGGAGGGTGCTATCGGCCAAATAATGTGAGACCACAGCTAAGATAGTCAACCTTGTCAGTGACCTCCTGACTGTTTGGAGATGCAAACTGTAATGTGTGCATATTTATATTGAAAATCACACTTGCCCACGGCGCAAACTTCTGACATCGGGCTTTGAGTTACAAAGGGCAACAAATTTTATGTGGGTGTGGAATGATTTTTATTTGAAAACAGACTTTTGGTGTTGTAATTACTCTGCTGAGCCTGAGGATGTTGACTGTCTTTTGTTGAAAGTTCAACAATAGCTCGAGAGTATAATACGGTCAGATTTTTTAACCTGCAAGGATTTATTATTTTATTTTATTTGAGCATTTGATCGAGACATGGCACATTAATGAACGTCTGCATTGAAACGACACTAAGAGACGTATACATGCCGGATTATAGCTACACGGCTAATTACATACCTAGTCCCTTTGATTATCAGTCCCAATGCACATCAATTACTACTTTGCACTGAAATGAAAACAGAATTTGTTGTAATCAAAATGTCCATTTTAGCTAGCACAATGAAGGACAGTGCCAATATTATTTGGAGAACCTGTCTTTTTTATGTAAAATCTTATCCAAATATATATCTGAAGTATTGTTTTGTTTCTCACAAGTTTATTGTCCTGTTCATGTGTCCACTCTCCAGCATCCGTCACACAGACGTTCATGAAGCTCCTCTGTGTTTTAAAGTCCAGACACCTTCACAAAACCTGTGCTAACCCTGTCGTGGTTAGCATGATTAGCGCTGATTAGCATGTTTGCTGGTACCTGTTTTGCTTTTCGTTTTTACACTGCTGCACTGGTCACAGAGCACAGAGAGGAGGAAGTGCACACTCTGCTGGTGTGTTTTATAACAACATTTTATAAGATCTTTAACTCGTTGGTTATTTTTTTTCTATTTTCTTACAAAAAATACCAAGGCTAAGTGTCTGCAGTAGTTGCAAAATCTCAATAAAGCACAGCAGAGAAACAATTATGGCACAACATAAAGAAATTGGCTTGTGTGGATTTGACATTGCTCCAGCTCGTTTTGCTGCTCTCTAAAGTGTGCAGGTGGACAGAGCGCACAGGGCCTGCTGCCCCCTCCGTGAAAGGAGTGGAAGTGCTGTTGTGGGAGTGCTCACACGGCCCTCCTCTCCCTGTAAACAGGATATTACACCGCTCTTCATTAATGATGCAGAGGCCGGCCCCACACAGCAGAATCCATTACAGCTTTAATCAGCACATATGATTGCTTTGTACTCCTCTGACTGCACCAGGGGGCTCTGCAGGCTTTCGTGGCGCTTTATGACAACTAGCTGTTGACACGGAGAAGCAATGAAAAAGAAATAAAGGTTCACTCATTGGCAACAATAGAGTGCTTTAGTGAGGTGTTAAAACCCGCCATTGAGTTGTGATACTGTATATGAATGAAATCTGTGATATGGTACCATTTTATTAATAAACAGCTTACAGACTATTCAAAGCATGTGTTGGATAGTTTTACGTAGGTCAGATAGTTTTAGTAATATTTTCTTGTTTTACATCTACTTAAAACATGTCATGCACAACGCCAGCAGATAGTGAACTTCTTCCTCTTGCGCTATGGAGCCAGAGGAAATGGGCGAAAATAAGAGTTTGGAAATGGCTCGCTATCAGAAAACATGCTAATCTACTTAAGGGTGAGAGGTTTACTGGTGTTGCCGGCATTTTTGAGTGCGGAAAAGGCATACAGACAGAAACGTGTGTAAATGAAACAAAACGCCTTCACAGATTTGTTTCATGAAGAGAAAACACAGCATGGTTAAAATCTCAAACCCTTTTAGACCTAGTTCAGGCCTGATTTGATCTTAATCCAGGCCTGATTGTATTTGGGAGGTCAAAAATATTTCATGTGGTGCCATTTGTATAAAAGTTTGAGGATCACCAATATATCACAGATACAGGCCCGTTAATCTTTAATGTGTTCTCGTCAATGCTTCAACTTTATTTTGACAGTTCTTTCAAATAAAGAAAGAACTGTCTTTTAAAAAAAACAATAGTAAAGCAATAGATACAAAGTCCTGCTGCATAAAACATTATAACGAGGAAAGTCTGAGACAAATACACACATTTTGTGTTTTGATTGAAATAAATAAAAAGAACGAACAGATAAGGAATGGCAAATACAAGAAGAAGTGATTTTTACAGTTTATTTCCAAACGTTGTGAGCTATGTTTGGTTCTTTTGTTGCTAACCTTTTTTTTTCCAGAAGTGTAGGGGTCTTTTTTTATGTCTTAAATCTTCTTTTTCTTTTATGCTTATTCTCTAATCCATGATAAGGAAATTGGAGAGTTCTCTTTGGGATCAGTCGGAACGAGAGCGCTTTAACTTCCGTAAGGGGATGTGCTCAGAATCGCTTCGTCAGGGCCCCGCGTCTGTTTATTCCTTCCACTACGGCAGGGGATCTCCTTTTTTGGCCAAAGAAAGCAACTTGAAATCCAAGAGTAATACATATCAGACAGGAAGGAGCAGACCAATGCTGAGAGCTGCCCTAAAAAACTTTTGATGAAGCAGCTCAGTTCTTCTTGTTTTTCACTCTGCATTAATATTTCCTTATCCGTCCATTGTCATTCTGAAAAGTATGAATAATTTCTCCTGATCTCCAAGAGAGTTTCCTCGTCACTAATCATGTAGTCTCCAAGCAAAAAAATCCCAAAAGAAGACCTGTTATTTTTACTCTTATGGACCTCATCCGGCAGCGAAGAATACTTTGATGTGATCCTTTGGCCAAAATTGTCGCCAGCTGTGCAGGGCTGAATATATTAGACACACTATCTTTCTTAGATGGCCTCCTTGACATCTGAGAGCTTTGATTCTTTGTTACTAGTTTGGACAACACGCACATTGTAATTATATGAAAAGCAACAAACTGTGAGATGGGAGGTGGCTGCCTCAATGTGTTTTCACTCTGCCGCAGTAGCCTCAGTTGTTTTATAACTACAATATCTGCAGTTTGATAAGGTTAAGTGTCGATTTTTGAAATGGTTGGTCTTTTAGCGCTGATTGTCATTCAGTGCCATTGCTGCAGTAATAGACTTGTATTGGGCAACTAGAGTAAATTACAAACAAACAAAAAAGTTGTTATTGGACTGGTGTTCAAAGTGCTTTTGTATTGCTTTTGGTGTAGGCTATTTCCAAATACAGAGCCCAATTTTAAAATGCCATTTTCATTATTTGCTTGAGAGAATTAAATGTCTTATTTCACCTAACTGCGCGGAGAGACAAGTGTCAGTGTTGGCACAATAGCTTTTGTGAATAGTAAGGGTGTAAAGTCGGGATTGTGCTCTTGCATCTTGTGACACCTGAATATTACTTATATTAGTCTAACAATACAACTTTAAGATGTAGCAAACGTATGTGTTATGGAAATATGTGATTTTGGAGGACTAAAGATATCGCACTAGAATCTTTGGTCACAAGTGCTAACCATTAACTTGTAAGTTTTAGGCCGCGCATCTTGCAGCCAAATATGTCTCTGTAGACAGGCTCTTTAACAGATAAGGGAATCTGTCTGTCTAGAGCCAATTTCATGCGCCTTCCACGGGATAATGTCACGAGATTTTCCAAACATCCTGAGTCCTGACATTACCAGCAGAATGTGGTGATTTGTGTCTCGTCTAATCTTGAGTCAATACGTTTTGACCCAGTCAATTCTGGTTTAGTATCGCATTCACAGTAAACATATTAAACTAAGTCTAAACCAGGAGAATTAACCAAGACTAAACCAGGTCTAAACTACGATCAAACCTGGACTGAACATTGAAATTGGTTGCGTCTGTTCAGAGATAAGGATTTGCTCTTGGAACATTTTAGGTGAAATGCATGCTATAAGAGAGAACATCAAATCTTCACGAAAGGTCCTACATGTTGACCAGGGTTCAAACGCAGGACCTTGCATTGAGGCCAGACTCAATTGATTTGCAGAATTCCCCTTCTGCTGCTTGGCTAAGAAATGGTTAGAACGTATTACTTGCTGTTAGAACTTGTTATATTGCCTGTTTCAGAAAGACATTTATGCAGTAGTGTGAAATATATTAGTGATACTTCCTTTTATTCCCCTTTGTAAGGCTTCCCACTGCATTAGGCCACGGTGTAAAAAATGTATTCATTTTCCCTATTATAAAAGTTTTTTTCCCCCATTCTTGGTTAGACTTTCTGAAATACAGCTCTTGAGCCAAAACTTGATGGTAAATTATTCATACCAGCGTTAGAAGCTCTCTGAGAGGACATTATGAGTACAGGCTTTGTCACTCAACCCGACTATCCTTTTTACATCCACTGTGAGAGAGTTTTATGAAACTGCAGCAAATTAGAGCTTTGGTTAAGGGCTATTGGGGTTTAAAACCGCTTGCAATACTCATTTTACCTCCATTACTGCAATCATGGAGTGATTTTACGCCACCTGAATGCACCGTTGTGCAGCAGCAAAAGAAAACTCTTCGTTGATCATTATACCGTCATTTAAAAAAAAACGTATAAACTACACAATGGTGACATAAGGGGATTATTTCCAGTGCATTATCTCCATGGCAACACTTCCTGGTTGAATAGTGGCATTACACTTGTGAAAAGGTATTGGATTTGACTGTAATTTTATCCATGATTGATCTTCTCGTCAGTCATTTCAACACAAAGGCCACTGAAAATTGTCCATTTCCTTGGGCGACTTGATAATGTCTGTTGCGGAAGACTTTTGCATTAGGAAGTCATTTGTGAGCATGATCTGTTCAAATCTCCCATTTTGATTCTGTGGGGAAAAAAATATAGAAATTGTTTATCTTCTTATCTTTTATGTTGTATAGTTGGCATGTAGGTCATATACTGCAGCGGTCAGTTACACAGACTCCGATTTAACTTTCATTCCTTTTGTGATGTATTTGTGTTCGCGCTCTTGTTGCGACATCTGCCCGGGGGTAGACTGACCGAAGCTTGACTGTCTCGTTCCTCTGGCCGCCACTCTCTCTCCCACCACATACTGTATACAGACAGGGCTGATGAAGTGATTTGCCCAAGGACACAAACATTGCACCGGCCGGAGCCCAGACTGAACGAACAAACTTTGTGTTTGTGGTTCATCTGCCATTTCATCTGCCATTAGTTTAGTCCCTGTTCTGCTTTAGAATTGGGTCTGAATACCGGTGCAATGGTTCACCACATACTTCAATTGTAGTGTCATAACAAGGTCCCACTTCTTGGCCAACTGCATTTAGCATAGTACCCAACACACAGAGCGTCATATGGCGATATACTAGTTGTCGTCCTTATCAGTCTTACCCACAACATGAACCCATCTTGACGAAAAGAAGAATGCTGCTTTGTATTTTGTATTTTTTTTTTTTTTCAGTGGAACGCGCTGTCCTTTTCTTTATTACTGTGTGACTGGAAATAACCCACCAAGCCCTGAGTTTTGTACATGGGATACTGGCCCCGGTGATGTTATATAGGCGTACTTAACCGTGCTGCTGTCAGGACCACGGCTTTAACAGGATTTCTCAGACAAGATTCATAAAACGGCATGATGATTTTACCCCACCCCAGAGCCATTGTTTTGTAGGAGGTTGACCTCACAGTGGACATTTCAGCTGAACGTTCAAATGAAACAAGTCATGCTTTTTATTCTAGATTTGAGTTAAACAGACACATTGTCACCTTTTCACGTCCCCAGAACAAACAGTTGCATTCCTTTTTTTTGTTTTTTGTTTTTGGAAACCTTTCAAATGAGCCTTCTCTCTTGTTTTCGATATTTTTTCCCTATTCACATGCAAAAGTGTCTACATTGATTTGTGCATTAGGAAACATGGAAATGTATTTAGCCGCTTTGATATCCATATAGTACAGGAAGAGTTGCCTGCAGGACTTAAGATAACAGTTAAAATAGTCCTCCCTGACTTGTTCATGTGCTTGTATGTCTGGCCTCGCGTCTGCGCTTTCACTCAGACAAGGACAGACTGAAAGTGTTTGTTGTCCTCAGAGTGTCCTATTAGTTGTGACAGCCTGAGTTAGCCTGTCTGATGGTGAGTTTAGCCCGCGGAGGTTGCACTGTCTGCTAAACGCCCGTGTTTCATAAAGTGTAGCACCACCAACGGCTTTTTGTCAAACGACCGTTCAAACTGGATGTGATGTGACAGTCATTTTCTCGCGCAAAGCCAATATCAAGCTATGCCAGGTCTACACTCCCGGCGTGGAAAAAAAGTTAATGGATGAGTTCTATGAAACCAAATGAGACCTGGCATCTCACTTTCAATGTCTCACACACTTTGTCTTTTTTTTTATTTAATGAAAACATTCTATAACAAAAATCGGTCCCATGCTTACGGTAACTCTTCTCAACCTGCAGGTGAGCACAAAAGTTTTACACTTTTATGAGTGTTACAACTACGACTGGGGGCCAGGTCCCTGCAGCATCACATGGTTTGACAGGGAAACGCACTTCCCAGGGACTACACAAAAGCACTTTCAGCATAAAAATATTAATACAGGTTTTTTTCCATAGACTGCATGCTAAAGTTCGTATCTCTAGTTTTTTACATATGTTCTTGAAATTATATATTATATTTTTTTTTTATTGTTATGATTTCCACCTGAAGTCTAGCTTCTTGTTTAGTACAAAAAGCACACACTGATTTTATATAGCAAACGTGGCTTATTCAGAAAAACCCTCCGACAGTTAATCCTTGTGAAACTTTAGGAGAATCAGGGGCTAGAGCAAATTCCTGCAAATTATCCGAAAATTGTGACGGGAGATAAGAAGACGTACATTTAACATACAGTACTTTTGGGGAGACCTTGTTTTAATTCATATTAATCAACTGGCTTTGAAACGTTTGTGACAGCAATTATATAAATTATTGCAGAAATTATGAAACTAGTAGTAAAAACTACTACAGCATTTATCATTCAAACAAATGTAAAACATAAATACATGTTGATGCGCAGTTTGCTTCACGGTATTAATATGACCTGATCTTTTACTAATTATACACCAAATCTAAATTTTCTCCACTGGCTTTTGGCCACTTTGGTAACCCATGACGACCCGGTAACTGCTAGGTAATTACCTAGTAATTACAGTAGTAACTACTAGTAATAGATATCAATAAAAGTGGTAGTTCTTTGGTAATTAAAGTAGCAGTTAATAGTAATTCATTACAATAACTGCTAGGTAATTGCGTAACCCTAACCCTACACTTTAATTGACATTATTACTAGTAATTACTAGACAACTAGCATTAGGCAGTTACTATTAACTACTACTTTAATAACCCAAGACCAACCACTTTTATTGATATTTATTACTAGTAGTTACTACTGTAATTACTACTGTAATTACTAGGTAATTACCTAGCAGTTACCGGATCGTCATGTAAAGTGTTACTGTCACTTTTTGTTTTATATTTAACAATTCTATTGCTGAGCTTCGTAGCCTGGTAGTTCATCTGGGGCTTCATCCTATCCATCAAAGAGCCCTTCTTTGTTCATAAACACCTCCTACAGGCAGAAACCCTCGGGGTCTTTAAACTTGTTTTTGGATCCAAGAAACCCAAACTTTCCAACCTGTCGAACTTGTGCTCTGCAATGATCTGCTTCCTTACGTTCACTCTGCTAATGTCTTTTAGACCCACCTTGTTCCTCCAAGCGTTCCAGCCACAGTCAATCAAGGCTTACAATGATACCATCATTATATACTGTTTGTAATTGTTTTATGTAATGCTAGCTAATAATTGCTTTACTTGACGTCTCCTGTCATTGAAAGGCACTATATAAATAAACTCTGCCTGCTTGTTACACTTGTGTTGCTCCACAGTATTATATTGTGTGTCCTGTGTTTGTAGAAATACCTTTGATTGTGCCACTTGTCCACCTTAAGCCTGTGGACTATGCTGTCAAACTGTCACAGAATCCCTCTCGTGCTCTCTGCCTCACACACCCACACAAACATGTACCGCATGTTCTGTCATTCCTCTCTGTTTACGAGACCCTTCTGTTTTCCTGAATGCTAAACGCAGATAAGCTAATTTCCCTGAGCCGATTATCAGCTTCAAAAAACAAGTGGGCAGACCGCGGTGCAGCAGGGGTAAATTGAAAGCCTGCAGAGGAGAGGGAAGGAGGACAGCTTTGCTCCACTCCTACATGCCACGAAATGGATCTCAGCATTGCATTTTTTTCCCCCAGGCCCTGTCCCAAAGTCCCGCCTGGCCCTGTGACAGACACAAACACTAAATGCCCACAAATTCATTTATGCTGTAACTCAATAGGACGCCGGCAGATATGATGGCTTTTAGGGAATTTCATTGTAAACAACAAAAAAGTCACCTCTCTGTGGAACTGGTAACAACAGCCCTGTCTTTCAGCACAGTGCTGTTGGACAGGGTTTGTGTTTGTGCATGTGAACAAACTGTCTTTATAGCCTTTGTTTACGGTACAATTTCTACTAAAACCGCTTGGCAACACAGGGAAATTTCTCTTAACTTTATTCAATTAGTGGGACTGAAATTTTAGACTGTTTATGTAACCAGTAAAGTGGCATGTAGCCCGTAAAGCAGCTTCACTGTTATTTTTATTATGTCTTCAGGCACAACCGATTGAGTTTCAGCTGAGGTATCTCTTTTAGGAACTACCGTCTGAAGGTCAAAGCTCATAGAGTTGGAGACGGCACCCCGGCTGTAACATCTGGCAGCTGTGACATTGTAGGTGGTCATAATCTTGTCCCAAACAGGATATAACTTGAGTAAAAATTATGAGCGACCGTTAGACAATTGTTACAATGTGGATCAAATAGACAGTATTGGCTATTGATGTATTTGGGCTGAATTGTACTCCAATATGAAAAATTGGAATGGCCTGAAAACAAAAGTGTTTCACCTTTTCAAGTGTACTGGTACATGTCCCGCAATGTACAGTATGTGTAATTAGTCCATTGCACTGTATATGTACCAAGCATTTAGCCAAGAGCTGCTGCTGTTTCACAGGAGGTATCTCTTAAAACTACTGTCTGGAGGTCGTCTTGACCTTCAGCTACTTTTTGCAGAGCAGGTATTTAAATCTGCGCAGTTTGGACGTGGCAGTGGCTCTAAATCGGCTGTGTTTGCGTGTTTTCCTGTCACAGCAAGGGTACGCCGGCCGATGACTTCATCTGAGGGACATTTACATTAGTAAATAGCACAAAAGTGACAGGCCACGCTATAAATGAGCGAGGAGGCTGTCCTATCAAAGGCGGGATGGCTGCTGGTGGGGAAATGGGACGTGTTAGGGGCATATGAACTGTATATGCCTGCTGACAATGATGAATGTTGGCTCTAAAATACTGTATAAGTGATTTCCCCAGCTTTATTTATTTATATAGCTGGAATTGGGGACATTTTTTGACCAAACTGATCAGGAGGCTATTGTAAGGGAAAGGGGGACGAGGTAGTGTGGAGTGAAGCAGGCAAGGACACAAGACTCTTTTGCAAATGGATATTGGCTGTTGTCGGAGTAGCCTCACAACAGTAGCGAAGAGTAAACAATGACCCTTGGCGTTACTTGGCAACTCCTGAGCAGTTATTACAGGGGAAATGTCGAGTGCACAGACACATGCTGAATTCAAACTTTATTTTGGCTCACACTAAAGGTAGCTACATTCATAGGAGTTGTCAAGTTTTGGAGAAAGTTAAGTAACAGGTTTAGAACTTTTTTCTACACAGATATTGGGTATAAAGTTATGAGTACTGACAGACAAAGTGCAAAGTGTATGCGTACCTAATTGGTGGTAGTCAGAGAACACAAGAGTACCTGGCCACACCATGGGGAGGATAAAAAAAGTAGCGATTGGAGAAGCTCTATAAGCTGTTCTAACAATTCAAGTAAGTATTATTATTGTAAGAGATTTTTTTTTGAGCTATTATTTACAATGAGTTATTACTTACAATATTTACATCATTACATTTACATTATCACAAAAAAACAAGAAAAATAAAAATAATTGATTGACAGTTAATTGATTATTGGGAATTTACTGTGGCACTTATTGGTGAAAGGGATACGTACTTGAATTGTGTGTAAGATAATTGAAAAATACATAAATAAATGGCATCAAGAAGTTGTGAGAAAAAGAGCCAAACTGTGACTAGACTAGACAACTGGGTCAGAGCATCCTCAAAACTGCAGGTTTTATGAGGAGTTCCCAGGTCTACAATGGTCTCTATCAAAAATGCGGTGAGGCAGGAACCGCAGAGCTCAAATTGTTGAAGATTGATGTTGGTTTTGATAGAATGGTGCCAGCACACCGTGCAGTTTGTTACATCTAGCACTTCATGTCAGGCCAAATGCTCAAGTGAGAAAGGAGACAACAACACCCAAAGTTATATCAAAGGTGCAGATGTTGAGTAAAATCTTCAAAATTCTAAAAAGCAGCGTAAAGCACTCAGGTAGCCGATGTCCAAGGTATATTCATACATTTTTATTCATAAAGTTAACGTCGCAGTGCATGTGGAGTGGACCAGCCACCAGCCCAGGTGGATCAGATCTTCTCCAAAGAGTGGGTGGTGTCATCAGTCTGGAGGCCACATCCAGTGCAGAGAGCCACTGTATACAAAAACAATAGTGCTCCCTCCTAGACAAAAGGGATTGAATTTTCCACCTCTAGGGGTCAGTTTTACATGTTCAATCCCTATACACTGTATTTTAGAGATGATATGGGATGATTTGATTCTCTGCACTGGGTGTGGCCTCCAGATTGATGGGCACCAACCCAGTTAAATAAAGATCTATAAAGATCTAAGCCACCGCGGGGCTGGTCCACTCCACCTGCACTGTGGTTCAAAATAGAAAAAAAGAAAAATGATCTGGATTTTGAAAGCCCAAAAGCTCAAGACATATAACATTATGACCACAATTAGATGCTATGTCTGATGGTTTAAAAGTTTATCTAGCAAAAGATTCAGTGTGTTGTGTAATTGCATCCTGCAGTCTTTTTATGCTATGGCTTTAGAGAGCGCAGCATACGTTTCCAGAGCGGGTGCAAAACCTGTAAATTTGCCTCTTTACTTCATAAAAGTGTTTTATAGGCCCTGATGTTTTAACGGTGTGTGCAGGGCTCAGATGATCCAAAGGCTTTCTGTTTAGAGACACACGACCTGCGCTCCTCAGCTGCTGCAGTCTGGCTCTCGGCTTTCTTCAAATCTGCTCTGCGCCTCGATAAAACATGGCAATTATCCACATATTGCACAGTTTGAGAGAGTATTCAGCCAAGATGGAGCATTGCAGAAGCATATTACGGCAAGGTGGGGGTGTGATGAATTAAAATATCTGCTTCCACAATCTATTCTCATTTGTGGAGCACGGAGGCGTGTTATTTGCTTGTTAAACTGACGACAAAAAGGTTTCAGGGTCCCTTTGGAATTATGTGAGGACTAATGCCTGCTGCACGTGTGATGGAAAAATTATTAATAATTAGTTTGTTTGTTGTGTACACATTAAAATGGTAAATACAGTATAATCAAATTATATATTACAAATAAAGTTGAAGGATTGATATATGTGCTTTTGCTATTGCTCATGTGGGATGTAGATGGATTTACAATACCATACATGCCTTGAAAGATTGTGATATAGGAGTTGATAACAGTTGATTATTATTGGCACTAGTTTTTTATCAGATTGACTCAGTCCTCTGCATTAACTTAAGGTTGAACCATAGGACTCTTTTAGCTTGATTTTAGTTTAGTGCATCATACAATTGACTATGAAGTGACATTTTGAAATCAAATGTAACAATCATGGTCGCTGTTAAACCATCTATCATAGTTAAAGTAAGAGTCATCAATAGATGTATTTTTAGATCCATCTGGCACAACTCAAAATGCCCTTTAAGCCATTTGTCAGATCAGACGTGTTTGTTTGTAGGAACAAAGCTATATAGCTCCATGCTGCTCTTAACCTTTCTCACCTGCCTTTCTTTTCAATCACCCACGGAGCAGTAATAATTTGCTGTTGTGCTAAGAGCATCAGCTGTGGCGTATCCTTAAGCAGGCATTTGGCACTACAGCTACAGGTACAGCGACTTTTTAAACTTTCCCCTTAAAACCTTGTCAGTTAAACCGCAGTGGTTAACTGAGAGGTCCTTATTGCGGCATATCCATCTTTGGGCTGTATGAGGTACTATGGATATGCTCCATAGGCACAGTCCATTAACACGTCCAACATTGACCTATAAATCACTGTCCAAGGACTGTGCAGACAGGCCAGGCATATTGGAACAGCCGGGCCTCCTACACTTTCCACACTCCCAGCATCGGCAACCCAAGAACGTCTTACACCCAATTAGGAGTGACGGAACAGTATTCAGGTATGTAAAGTGGGGTGCTGCAGTGCCTGTCGGGGGTTTGATGAATGTTTTGTGTGTAGGTTTTCAGACTCAATTTAAATGCTAAAAGTTGTGCTGTGATTTTCTTTGTGAAGGAGGTTTTTGGTTTGTGCATCAGAAATGGTAAGATTTGATTGTATAGGTCAATATGAAAGAAATAGTATAACATTTGTCATCTGTTTGTGGATATGGAAGTGTTAAAAAACTTTGTAAAGGCTTTCTAAAAGAGAAAAGGGAAAGGAATCTTATTTGTTGTGGTCTTCACAGATACAAATCACTCGAAGCGCTTCACAATCGACTTTTTTCCACTTACCCCATTGATGGTGGTAAGCCAGTCCAGGCCAACTGCCCTTGGGTAGACACAATTTATTTAATTTTTTACATCGGATTGCATGTCACACAGACCAAAAATGTATTCTTGATCCAAAACTGCAAAAACAAAACAAAAACATAACTGGCGTTATATATATTGTATATTAACATAAACCTTTTAGGCCCTGTCCATAGAAAGACAAGGTGAGGACTAAACGCAGAGATATTTTATCAATCCAGTGTATCATCCATACGAGCCCGGCGTTTTGGGGATCTGTAATCAAACATTTTCCAAACTAGGTCCCAGAGTGGAAAGATCTCTGAACGCCGATAACGTGGTTCCGTGTTACGACGTTCCGCCTTACCGATGCCCCAGCGCCAGAGCAGTGTCTGCTATCCATAATCTACTGACCTTATAATGAGTTTTACTCATGGATCTATTATGGTTTGACTCGGCTACTCTTTGCTCCACTGCAGTCCGCAAGTCACAGGTAATAAGTAGAAAAACACGGCCGAGTCAGTCTGTGTTTTTGGACTGACAGTCAAAGTCCAGTCACTGACAGGTTTTTCTGCTTTTGTCCCGTTATAAACTCGCCTCCTCGTCTCTTCTGTAGATCGTAAATCCTTGAATCCGTTTCATTTTCACTGTTTACATTCCTCAAAGGTTTACTGCACATGCACCATCTACATCTTGTTCTATTATCTGTGTTAGCGTCACAGCGCCACACACAGGCTTTGCAGATGAATCGTGCCGTTTTCACAGACCTGAGTCAACCCATGTGGACGCACGCATTTACTACGCTGGCTTCGTGCTTACAAAGAAAGTTTCTGAAAATATAAGCGTGTTGTCTTCGTGTTAGCCTGGCCTTAGCCATCCGTAAACTCTGGTCAATTATCTTTTCCCTACATCTGGGCTTTATCTCAGTGGCTGCGTTTCATCGGTTGAATTTCAACCTACCATTCAGCGAGCGGGGGAGGCGGGTGTTATAGGTGACGTCAAGCATTTGCTGGTTGTAGTTCGGCAATGGCGGCGGATACGAAAGTAAAGGAAGTTCTTCAATCTGTTCTGGCTCGGCTCCCAAATATCCAGAAATTAAAATTGAAGCCTTGGAATGTGCAAGGAATGCCCCCAAGAGTTATGATAGCTTTACATACGTCATGACCAAACGCTAGCGAAAATCAGATGCAATTGTTTCAAAGGAGTTCACCCCTCCCACCTGGTAATGGAGCTCAATTGTGAAGTTCCAGACACTCTGTACGAAACGAAATGAGTAGAGTGTATGGTAAAAACAGGCTATCTTCGTCTGGGTATAGCCTTATTCTGGCTGGATGCTTTGTCTTGAACTTGAACTATGGTTTGCTATGTTGTAGTGCTGCTTGCTTTTGCCCAAAATGGCATTAATTCCTCCCCCCGCTTCACAGCTCTGGTGTGTGTATGTCCTCTGAAGTGCCAAGCCGCAGTTCACTCACACAAGTGCCGCTGAAACTCCGTTGATGCTAGGGAACCGGGCCAGCTGTCTGCTTCAGTCTGCCGCCCCTGTCAAAGAAATGATCTCGTCTCGCCCCTCGTGATAGAGCGCTGTCCCTGTCCTTTCCACAAATTAACTCATCAATGATTGATTTAGATAGTGTGTGTACGAAGAGGCCATTCATCTATTCAAGGAATCTCATTTGTCCCATTTTACGGCGCCATGCTTTTGACATGAAGTGACAAAATGGAAAAGCCAATAGTGCGGGGAAGACTGTCCCGTTCTGCATTGTCTCCCCTGAAGAATTCATTTTAGCCTTTGCATAATACAAATGATGACGGCTGCTGATTAGGACTATTCTTACATGTAAATTGAAATGCCAGATAGGCTATTCTCAGTCCTTCTCTTTCTATTGTCATTAAAACCTCCCGCAAAACCATTGGGAAAATAAAGTTTCGCCGGCCCCTTCCGGAGCTGTGTGAATGCCAGAAGGAAGAATGTTGGACTAAGTTGAAGGGGGGAATAAATGAAAAGAGCGAGCGAGGGCATGGTGGAAGTGCTGGAAGAACAAAGTTGAAACGGGGAGGGAGATGCCACCTCATTAAAGATATACAGTTGAGGGACAGCGCTGAAGCAAGCCCAAAGAACAAAAAGGCTTCCCACTCTCATAGGACCTAGCATCTAGTCTGGGGTTCTTGTCTGGGTTCTAAATCCCATTAGCCCCTCGTGCAGCCCGGCTCCCTCTGTTCCCTTCAACACGAGTACACAGCATGTCACCAGTGATACACCCGCTGCGACAGCTACTGTAGTTCAATCCAGTTCACATTTAAATACCAGATAATTCGGCATGGACAAGATCAGAAGAGAGGAAGATTTGTCCAGCCCCGAATCGCAGTGGCCCATTACTTCTCTTATGTGCTGCCTAAACATAACAGGAAACGTTTCAGCATCTAGTCTTTAAAAGGAGAGGACCCCATTATTTCCTACACAGTGGAGAGATGTGAGATAAAAACAGCCATTACATTTTCTCAGAAGTCACCGCGGCCCCGGACTAAGAAAAAGGGCGCCGTTTCGCAAGCTGAATGTTTGTGAGATTCTCTTCATCACAGCCAGTACAATGGCTTATGGGAAGGAACAGAGGATTTTATGGACCTGATTAGATTTGTAATACTCAACTAACTCTTATTTTGTTCCGATGTCTTTCATTTGCTGCCCCTTTGTTTCATATATTCCGCTGTCGCATTGTGCCGTTTTTGGAAGTGTCCAAGGACGTGCAGCCAATAGAAGTCCCCTACTTTCATCTGGATTCCCTCAAAGAAAATTAGCTTCCCAGTGTTTTGCATATTCCTGTTGGGGTTCCACAAGTCTCTGCAGTATTAAGATGTTTTGGTAAAATTAAGAAATTTCTTCTTGAATTATTTAAAAAGAGTCTTTATCTTACGGCACACATTTTACAGTCTTTTTGCAGCTTTTGTTATAAGTGGTCAAATTTAAGGGAAATCTTTCGTCCTTTTATAAACCTGTGATTGGATTAGTCTGCTTATTCTTACTTTGTTAATACATCTTTCATTAATCCCTCTTTTCTCCAAATGTATCACGCTGTATTCTTTTTTTTTCTTCATAGTTTCCAAGGACAAGTTAATTATTGTCATTTTGTGGATTTATGTCGGCTGAGTTTGACAGACTGGAGCGCGTTCAATGGAACGTTCGTAATTGTGAAAGAGATGTGTTCTCAAATAACTGCCCTGATAGGACTGTAATTATCATGTTTCCAAAGCAACTGTCCAGCGATATAATCCTCTGCTGTGCACTATCTATGGAAGTTAAACCTACAATATTTGCATAAGTGTGCTTTCTTTTGATCCTGGGAGCTCTGTTGTCGGAGGCTTCGTGCCCCTGGTAGGGTCTCCCATGGCAAACAGGTCCTAGGTGACGGGTCAGACAAAGAGCGGTTCAGAAGCCACTTATGAGAGACCAACAGGCCCAGTTAGAACCATGAGGCCGTCCTTCTGTGGACCCACCACCTGCAGGAGGAGCCATAGGGCTGGTGTATGTGATTTGGGCAGGTCCAATTGCTGCCCCACGACCCGGCAACGGACAAGTGGAAAAAAATGGATGGATGGATGCTTTCTTTTGGATCATGTTAGTTAAAAAATATAAATAAAAAAGTACCCAATGCGTTCATACCAAAGTTAAAGGCGCACTATTCAACTTTTTATGGAAGAAAAAAAATTTAAATTAAAATGGGTGATTAGCTTGGTGCTTTTGCCTTCTATCCCCGTGGCTCCTATGATGCTTCAGGATCAATAGTTTTTTTTAGCTTTTCTCTGTTGATTGAACCGTATCCATGGTTACGTATACATTCCTGTGGAGCTACAATCGATCTGCAATATTTGATTGTGAATGAAACTTTTCTAAGTTATTTTTCTTAAATTCTTGCATTTCAATTCTAGAAACTTGCCAAATCTGAGTTATTGTTTTCTTCAGATAAACGCGTTGTCAGCAGGTATGTTTTTGTTGTTGTTGTGATTTCTCGTTGTGCATTCTGCTCAGACTTCTTTCATCGAAGTAAATGCTTTGTGCGTTTTGGAAGTTGGAATAACAAATGTAAACAGAAAAGTCCAGTCTGGCCGTTTGAAGTTTAGCGTTTCATCTGGTTTTCTTTCTTGTTCAAACACTTGTAAATGATTGAAACCTTCAAAGTGCTGCAGAGAACAGTGCTGACTTTGTTTGGGGATCTGTTTGTTTAGGATATGACAAACTGACAGGCCATCCTCTGCGTTTCAGTGCTTTTAGCTGCGTCTGTCTGCTCGCTCTCCCTCTGACCCGTGATGAGTGAGGGGGATCCCACATGGGCTTGATTCCTGCATGTTCGTACATGTGTTTTTGTGATCTCAGTGGCCAAGTATTGCTCCAGTCCGTCGTTTACCTTAATAATTCTAGGGTGCAATGTCTTCCATCAGAGTTGCATCAGAAGAGACTAGCTTACACTGTGTTGTGCTTTAATTTGTATCTTCTCAGACACCACCAAAAAAACAACATAAAAACATGGACATTTTCGAGTCTTCTCCAGGTTTTGCTATAAAAGCCCCTATAGGTCTATCCTTGATGCCTCCTTGGCTCTTCTCTGGCTCCATAATGAAGGAATGAGCAGGAGATGGGCTTCCTTGTGTTCTTGTTTAAGTGTGATCCGCTGCTCCACGAGCTGAAGAATGTGCGCTCCAATGAGTTTTGACATTCACTTTGCTGCGTGTCCAAACCAGTCGCCTGCTGCATTATTCACTCATAAAGCACCCTTTGTGTAATTCTAATGCCTCATCCTGGTACTAAATGACATTTCAGCAGACTTGTCGCCAGAGTAACCCAATTTAAAACTTGAGAAAAATATGTTTTTTTACTGCATCCTTGACAAAATGCACTTTTACGCATCCAAGAGTGCGGTCAAAAGTTCCTCCAAGTGTTTTTCAGCAGAAACATCAACACCGATCAGGATGAGTGTCCATTTTGAGCAAGAAGGGCTGTGTGTTTCAGTGTGCTATTATCTGAAACTAGAAAACCCCAAGTTCCAAGATTCCAACAAGACTGGTATTGCTATTTTTTTGTTTTGATACTGAGAAAATCTTCATGCCCACATGTGTTGTCGGTCATCCATTAGTCAGTAACGTAACATTTTGTCTTAGCTTTAGCATATTTAAATGGTCATAACAGTTAATTGTCATCACATTATACTTACTTTACTGTATCATTACAACAATAATTGCATCGCCAATTATTGTTGTAATATCAGAGTAGGGCTGCTTGATTATAGAAAAAATAATGATCACGATTATTTTAGAGACATCCCTGGCTCACCTGCCCCCTGCTGTAAAGCCCTCACACCTGCCCAAGCAAACCAAGTACGCAGCCTGATGACATCATCATACAGCGCTGTTTGTTTATGTCGGACCAAAGCATGTGCCAGTAGCACGTGAAATGCAAAGGGAACAGAAACAATCATCATGAAATACTGCAAGCTGGCTTTGAGCTGCGTTTGTGAGATCTGCTCCTGAAGAAGAGTTTTAGACTTTTCTGCAACAACCGGCCCTGAGCAAAGGATACAGAGGCTTCTAAACTTCGGTTCTCCTTTCAGAAAAAGCTGAGCACTTATCAGTAGAGTTATTTCAAGACCTACGTATAAAAATTATTATTATTATATTATTATTTCCGTGACAAATACAACAGTTTTCCAACAGCATTGGTAATTCAGCCAATCAACTGCACTCACACAAACAGCGCAGGACGGACTTTCTGCGCTTTGGATGGACAAGCGGGAGGGCATCCTTAATAATCATTTTTTCTCGATTGTGCTATTTTTGTAATTGTCTAGTGTAATAATCGAAATTGTAATTGAATTTCGATTCATTGCACAGCCCTATATCAGAGGATGTAAACCATAATGAAAGAAGCCACAATTGAGTTTTTTCATTTGACTGACGCATTTATTTCACTTACATAGCCTAAAATATAAATACCTGGAAACTCGAGTGATTACAAAGATACAGTTTCTGATCTCCCTAATTTAATTCTAGTACTGCCATGTTTCGGTCCTGATTCAGATAACAAACCAAGTGTAAGCGTTCTGTTTGTTGAACCAAAATGCTTTTATTCTCAGCATTTGACCCATTCTTCAACACCGCTGGACGTCGCAAACCATCGCCTGGGGATCGTACTTCAGACCTTGTGTCGTGATCTTTTTCAGGAGTACCTGCTGGAGGATTAGCTGCTTTTAGGTGTAGACGCTTCACAGCTGTAAGACTCTTAGCTGTAGCTTTCCACTGCAATTAAGTTTCAGTCCTGAGTGTTTGCGGGGTCAGTGGCAGCCGTGCAGGGAGCGGCAAACAGATGCTTGGCTTTGGCTCACTGAGGATTTAGTGTCCAGGCAGAAAAGGGCTGGGTCTCACATAGAGAGGGAACAGACTTGCGCTCACGTTATCAGCATTCACATTACAGCCTCATTAACAAGAATAATGGAACTCAATAAAAGCAATCAGGCACCGAAATAAACTACAATTAAACAACCTTATTCTTCCCCATTAGAGGAGCGGCACCCGCGGGCTGCCGGAGAGGGACATTTCTTTAGTCTTCTCCATCTGCTGTTGACAGGCGTTATGGCTGCGCTCCCGAGACAGACACCGACTGTAAACATCAGCAACACAAACAGGACAAAGAGGATTTCTGAGTGTTTTCTGCCTGACAGCTTTATAATGCCTTTGCCACGCTAAGCAAACACATCCACCAGCGTTAATGCCGAATGTATACAGTTGTCTTTGTGCCGTGTATCGCTTCCCTCCGTAAATCCGACTGAAGCCGCCGCGTGGAGTGTGGAAAATGTTGTGCAAACGTGAGATGAGGGAAAAAAAGCCAGTCTGCCTGGATGCTATAATTTAATTGAGGGATTAGCGTGAGCATACAGGGCATATTCTATCAGCACCTGCCGTTTAACCTGCACGGGACTTAAAGGAACAGAGAGTGTGAGCTTTCGTGGTGGACATGCTGCAGCTCTGAGCGCTGGCGGTGGTTAAGAGCCCCTCCTTTTCAGTTCAAACAGATGGCAGGAGCAGAGAGTTTTTCCGCTGACTCGGTGCCCAGATGAACAGCAGTGAGGAGCCTGCCACGGCTTCATTAAATATTCACTCGCGGAGACAGCACACTAAACATTGAGCACATACAGACAAGACACAAAAGAGCCACAATAATACGACCTCTGCGCGCGTCTCTGAACACAGTATAAAGCTACATGCTCTGGAAAAATGCTGTTTACTCATCCACACAGGCCTTTTGAAATATTAAGCATGCCGCTACAAATGTGTGAAATGGTTTCTATGCCTGATTAGAAACGGTACAGTGAGATAATGCCTCTCGAAAGTACTCGAAAACATTTGCACATTTTGTCATGTTTACAACCATAAACATAAAGATTTCATTTTGTATTTTTTACTGAAAGTTCACAGACAAGTAACAGACAACTGTGAAGTGAAAGCAAAATGATACATGATTCTGTTATTTTTCATAAAATAGAAAACCGAAAAGTGTGTTGTGCACAAGTATTCATACAGCATGAATTAATACTTTGTATGTCCCTGTATTTGGCTCCATCCATCTTCCCAACTACTCTTACAATCTTCCCAGTCCCCCCTGAGGAAAAGCAGCCCCATAGCATGATGCTCCCCCACCATATTTGACACTGGGGATGGTGCACTCAGGACGATGAGCAGTGTTAGGTTTTCTCCATACATAACGTTTTGCATTTGGGTCAAAAAGTTCAATTTTTGTCTCATCTGACCAAAGCACCTTCTTCCACATGGTAGCTGTGTCCTCCATATGACTTCTAGCAAACTTCAAACGGGATTTCTTATGGCCTCCTTTCAATAATGGCTTTCTTCTTGCCACTCGTCCATGAAGGCCAGATTTGTGTAAAGTTCGACTTATAGTTGTCCCATGTACAGATTCCCCCGCTCAGCGGCAGTACGTCCCAGCTCCTCCAGAGTTATCTTGGGCATTTGGTTGCATTTCTTACCAGTGCTCTCCTTGTTCGGTCTGTATGTATTTTCAATATATTCTTATTTTTTCAAAAGCAGTTTAACTGTGCTACTTGCACGGACATAACAAAGCTTCCTATACCAGGCCTGTACAATCAATCGCAAGATATTTTTTATCACAATTTAAGGTCACACCATATCCAAATCACAAGAGATCACAATCTGTCGCAAATTTCACCAAATCTTTCAAGACAGTTCTATTCATGACAGTTGTTAAAAATGGGAAGTATTATAATATATTGTTATAATATTAGTGGCATAAGTTAAAATCCATTTTTTGTGTCTTGAATTGTATTTTATTATATATATATTTTTATTGTAGTACCTGCTGCTATTTGAATATTATCTAAAATAACAACAACTCTCCTGTACCAAGTTTTTATGTAATCATTGTCCAATTCCAGTATTCTTTTCTAAAAATGACAGTCATCATTCTTTCAATAACTCTGGAATGGAGAAACTGTAATTAGCACTACACAAAGACGCCACACCAGTGCTGCTGAGAAATGGTGATCGTTTTCAACACTTGATTTCAAGGCTGTGAGCGATGAGACCAGTGTTAAAAATGCAAACCGCTCACTGTGAACCCGCGTCACCGGAGGACTTTGTTTATATTCACAATTAACTGGAGGAAGGCTGATTGTTGGGCAGGTCAGGGAAATAATTACAAGCTCAGAAGATGTCAGGCGCAGCATTAAGCCACATGAAGACCTGTCTGCGCTCTCCGGGGTTTAAAAATGAAAAATGCAAATGAGGCTGCTTTGGCACATCATGCGGAGGTACTTCCTGTTGCAGCAGCTGTAACCAGCTCATTGAGATGCAGTGTCACTATTATGTGATATCTGCTTTTTAACCACGCCAAATACCATCTCCAATATGGGCCCAGATCTCCAAGAGCAGGTGGTGAGACGCTTAACAAGTAAAGGTTCGAATGAAGGTGAACAGACACCTCTGTGAAATATCGCCACTGGATTAGACACTGTATTGTAATGTATTGCAAAATGTCTGATAAGTGATGTTTATCAGCAGTTGTTCAATCCCTGCTATTTGAATACTGACTTTGTGTACTTGGCCAGGACACTTCATTTACCCTTCATTATGAATTGGGCATATTAACAGACTCTTATCATCAAACCTGTTGGGAAGAAAATAAAGATGTTGAATGTGTAAGTTATAAATGTAAATGTAGATCATTTTAATGTGAAGGCTTAAATGTCAAAAGAGCAATAGGGTGAACATCTTAAAATCATTTAAAAAGTATGTAATGTTGGTGGATGATTTTTTTTTTTAATGTAAATGTACAAAGCATATATTAGCATAATGCAAGTAGGTTGAACTGTGAGCTTGGCCTCTCTGACTTGACTCCTGCTGGGGCGATGGATGTTAAGTATTTATGCTCTCACGGTGTGATGCATGAGGTCAGGCCATGCACCAAATGGCACGTGAGATTATGAGGCTATTCTTTTTACAAATGAATGGCCAGTATTAGCGCACTCGCACCTCGACAGCTTGCCCCGAGCCTGATTTCAGTTCAGTCATTCCAATAAGGAGGCAAGATCAAATCGGCGTGTTTTATGGATGTGACAGAATAAGCTGTAGTCCTGATTCCATTGGCGGCTCGCTTTACTTGCATGAGGTTTGTATTTATTTTCTATGGGCTTTATTGTCCATGAGGAAATTTTCCCTCTGCATTTGAGTCATCCTTCAGCCAGTGCCTCTGGGCAACTGTTGGAATCTGTGGGTGAACACAGTGCAGCGCCTCGAGTGCCCATCTTCAGATCTTGTGCAGGGATCTTAGTCAGGATTATATAGCTGGGGGATAAGCCTATTGCGCATGTTTGAGTTTAGTCCACATTTAGATTTGGCATGTTCTATTTTTTCAGTATGCTTTTGTAGAGCAATGGGACTTGTAGTTGAAAGCCTGCCTTAGAGCTTGTGCATATCACCGAGACCTGGTTTAGTCCTTGTTGCTCATGGTTTTATCTCAATTTGTTTATATCCACTACTGATTTCCTCTTTTTTACTTAAATATTTTTGCAACTGTTTGCCCAATTAGTTTAATGCTAGAATGAACTTGATAACTTTCCATGTCCCTGGATCTTTTCTTGGCTTGAAGGATTTCAAGCCAAAATTTCCAAAATTGAAAATCACAAAATTAACTGAAAAGCCTGGATTTCACAAATCGTTTTGTGGAGCCAATAACACACTTTTTGCGGAAACCCTTTTAGTCTTTTCTACGCCTATTTTCATTTTCAACCAAGAACTGTGCCATTTTTAGTCTGTTCCACAACCTGACTTTATTGTATTTTTTCCATTATGAGTATTTTTAGTGTTTACTGCAAATAGACTGGAGCAAAGAGCCTACAAGGACTCAGAAAATAGATATTCATTGAAATACTGTCAATCCTTTATGTGAGGTCCATTATTTTTATGTTCACTTCTTATTCAAAACCACGCTGCACTTTGTTGGTTGCAAGTTGCTGTGTCCAAAAAAAAACATTGTTCCTTTCCGGCATTTTCACCTTGTCTTGGCCCTCTCCACAAGCAGCACCGTGTGCTACATAATTCCTACTGGCAGTGTTTCAATGAGAGCAGCGTGTTTTTCTTTTTGCAGAGAGATGCGGCGTGTAAATTGCTAAGAACACCTTACTAAACTGGCCAAGAGTGTTTTGACCCAAAGCAGGAAGACTGGAGACGCTGATGTCTCTATCTTGTTGAATCTTTGTTTCTTTCTGGTATACTGTATTTTCATGAGGCTGAAGCCCAGATTCAACCAGGAAAACTGCATTCCCTAACTTTTTCCTACCCTGTTGCTGCCTGCTTTGAATCCCTCTAATAAGTCACTGTAATTACAATTGTCCCCTTCCTATTCTGCTCTTTAAATGCATTCACAACTTGCCTCCACCCCAACTCTGCTGCAGAATCTCCATCTCTCCACATCTTCGCCACCAGCTTCCTCTCGGCACAGGGAGCGTCTTTTCTCAAACAAATCTATTGTACTTTTCCTTCCTGTTGCATACAGTACATCTCTACCTGGGTTTTAGCGCACGTTTTTCCCCCCTTCAATTAATCATATCAACAAGTCCTCTGTCTATGTGCAAGTCTCTCCTGCTTGAAATTCCTTTAAGATAAATGTAATCAATTTTGCATTGGTTTTGGATTTTCAAAGACGCTTGACATTGCATTTTTCGTTCACTCCACACTCTGAAGTTGTAAGCTACTCTTGTATTGTTAGCTCGACTCTCAGAAGCGAGGCTGCGAAAACGCGTCAGTGGCCCCTCCGACCAACACGCCACATTCACTCAGACAGGTGGCCGAAATGTCTTGCTCAAGGACATTAGTTATCAGACAACCCGCCCCACCATCTGAGTCTCTGTCGTCCCTCTCTTATCTATTCTATGGCTTCACACTTCTACTTCTCATGAGTGCTCATTCTCCTGGGTAATTAGACTCCTGTTGGAACTACTTTTTTGCATGGGATACAATTGTCTAATTCTGGTCTTTTTTTTTTTTTGAATCCCCACTTAAATAGAGAGACAGTGTCCTCTTTTTCAACGCTTCATTTGTCCTAATGTGCTTTTAAATGGGCCTGCGCTGTAGAGATGGACAAGTATTCTCGTGGAAGTGCTCGGCGCGATAAGTAGCCCCTCGTTTGACCGCCCTTGCAGGCCAATTATAAAGCTGTAACCGGGCACACCTCCTCAGTTATCAAACCTCTCTGCTTTTTTTTTTTTTTTTTTGCCATTTTGCTTTCTTCCCCATCCCCTCTCTTGTCTTTCTGTCTGTTCTCCCCGCGGCGGCGAGTGCAGGCGTGGTGATGGCAGGCTGGAGTGTCCTTTAGTGTCCGATAACAGGGGCCCGTCCCATCAGCTGCTCCTGCCCGGGCTGAGCGGGGCCTGGCTAATGGATTTGGCTGGCAGGCATACATCCCTTCATCCCAATCGAGTAACCCTCTTCTCTCTCTCTCTGTCTCTCCCACACCTCTCAATTATTCAGTCTCCACATCTATGCAAATGCTTTTCTATTGAGGGAGACCTGCCATCGTTTTCATCTCGGTTGTTATGTGTGCTGATGCGTGGGACTCCGTAGACTTGTCGCCCGTGACATATGGTACAGCCGGTGAGATGGAGCGTGCCGCCTTCATCTCCTCGTAGGCAGAGCTCCGTCAGACCTGAACCATTAGAAGCTGATCTATCGAAGCGCCGCTCACAAGTGCAACACTCTCCAGCAGTTCCCTAGCAACCGCCGCCAGCGCTGGTCGCTCACTGTAACACACGCTCAGTTGCCTGGATACGGAGAGTGACACAACTACACGTGGCCCAAGTCCCCGTGGAGTCAGAGGCCAGAAACAGGTGTTATCATTTACAAATGGCCTCAAAGAATAGAAACATGCAGCAGGATATGTCAAAACTCACCTTTCTGTGGTCTAGAAAGCGTCTGTTACAATGCTTTTTCATCTGCTCTCTTGTGGACGAGCTGTAATTTCATTCACATTATGATTCAGTAGGATTGAATGCAATATTATTTGTATATTTTTAAGGCTTAGGTGTCCTCAGTTGTTCCGTGGGGAACTGTGGACATCAGGACCAGTGGGGGGGGGAATATCCTTTTTGCAAAATACGACTATTTGTTGAGCACTGTCCCGTGATCTACTGGCATTGTCTTTGCAATGTATCTGGAGATCACCATCTGGCCTGTTGCATGTTTTAGGCTGGAGAAACTAGAGCGCAACCCCTCTTAGACATGGGTAGAACATGCCAATTCCACTGAAAAAGGTAACACTTGATTCAGGAACCTGGCACATTCTTGAAGTGAGGCAAGAGTTCAACTTCGTCATTACTGACGGTGTTAATTTGTCTCCCATTTTTGAGGAATGCATTCCCCTTTGCTTCAACTTTATGGGTAAAAAAATTGGTCTCAGCACCAGAGGTTTTGCTAAGGAAATTTCGATCATTTCCATCATTTTGCCGGACAGGGTTGTAAAAATTCCGTCATGAGCTATTTTTATCCGTCATTAATTAATCTCTTTGTTTAGGTGTTTATACTGTACATACTGTTTATGTTATGAAATAATCTGAGAATGCATGATTAATGGGGCTAAACTACACAGGATTTCTGAACAGAATCAAGGAACATGAATTTGGAACAAAAATGGGGTAAAACTTCTCAGAGGAAGGACGGCTCAAAATGGAGCTTATTATTTGCCATTTTAACAGCATTACACACGCCCGCTCTGTGTTACCTTTGTGTACCACGCCTCATCCTCTCTCTCCTCTCTCTGTCCTGTGTATTTATCCAAGTCAATGCGCTCTCCGCTCAGACGGGAGCGAGCATCATGTTGGAACCGTCACAGGCTGTTTAGTTGCCGTGTGAAATACAAAGCGAAACTACGTAGCGGTCCCAGAGGGCCCGTGCTTGGAGATAGAGCAGCTCTGCGCCTTTATTTTAATAACGGCTTGATTTTCAAATTGTCAAATAATGGACAGCCTTAAAAATTCGTCAAAGCTAAAATATTCAAGGAGAATTTTCAGTTAATGTGACCTCTGCCCAGCACTATTCTGAGAGGATAGAACAGTGTGTAACGGTTGTGTTCTTGTACCTGTTTTAGCCAGTAAAGCACTGGCTGCCCTGCTGTAGAGATAAATAAAACTGGCGGCACGGTAGTACAGCGGTTAGAGCTCGTGCTTCACAGCTAGAAGGTCCGTGTTCGATTCCCACCTGGACTGTGTGGAGTTTGCATGTTCTCCCCGTGTCTGCGTAGGTTTCCTCCTGGTACCCGGTTTCCCTACCACTAAAAACATGTACAGTAGGCCAGGATGAATGAGAGTGCGCATGGGGGACGACGGATGGAAATTAGCCCATAAACCAATAAATAAATAATCTGACAACTGATGTCAAATCCTATAAAACACATTTGTAACATTCTATAATATAGGTTTTGACATTGGTTTGGACTTTGGAAATGTTCTGGCTCATAGTCATAAATATTGTATGTTGAATAAAAAGACAGTGGGTTCTCCTCGCAGTCTATAATGAAGGATGGGGGTGAAGGTTTTTGGAGGTCTGTGTAATTAAGGCCTATAAAACAGTCAGACTCACCTCACCAGCAGTGGGATGGTGTGTTGTTCCTTCCATGCTGGCCACCTGTTAGAGGATTTATGTCCCGGGTCAGTGCTGGGGCCTGCCATCATCAGCCCTCCTGCCCTCCACTGGGCTCTGCAGGAGGCAAGCTGTTGAGGCAAGGAGAATGGACTACTTGGTATACAGCGAGAAGTCCTCATGTGGTAACCTTTGTGCTGTGTTTTGTCTTTGGGGACTTCCGGTAAGGGCAAGTGAGGAAAACAAACACTCCGTCATGACGTACAATTGGGAGAGTTGTTGAAAGTTGGAGGAAATGTATTGTTTCCCCCATTCCTGTGTGCAGCAGCGAGAGAAGCTTCCTCCTCAAGTCATCGGGGAGACTTTGTGCCCTTCCACTAGCCTACCTCAGCAATGTCACAGCCCACCTTAGCAGATGCTTAAAGAAAACACCAGCGAGCGCATTTACCCCCATTTCACACTCTCATATTTCATTTGGTCGTCCACTGAGGTTAGCTCCCGTTTTCTTCTCCACTGCAGATACCGCAAGGTGAAAATGCTATGTGTTTATTTATGAGAACTGCAGCCAGGGCCAGAGGATGTGCCCAATCCAGAAATTTTATTGTATTCCGAGCAGGTCTCAGTGGTAATTTCCCACAACTGTAGTTAGGTTTATGCTAACAAGGCCAATGCACACCCACCCCCACCCCCCAGATGGCTGCCTGCCTCTGCCCCACGAGAGGCAGGCGCTGCTGGGCACCACCAGAGGCAGGACCCGCTATAGCCAAAAATAATTAAGCATGCTGTCATGTGCTTTTTGCTGTATTTGCACAAAATCTCCTTCCAAATCTCAACATGAGGGAGAAGGCCCCTGCCTCTAGTCTGTTTCTAGTCCAGATAAGCTCTCACGCACATCCATTGCACCCCCACGCGCGCCACAACACAACGCATTGTTTACACATGATACCACTGCCAGCTCTGGAGATGTGGGCTTTGATCAAGTGTCTCACAGGAACGGCATTTTGTAAACAACATCTTCACTCGGTTGCACTGTAGCCATTGATTCCTTAAAAGTAACAGAAATTCTCATGACATCCCACTCAAGGCCAGCTGTATAATGTCATTTATATTTAATAATGATGATTGTAGCAGATGCACCCATTTGTAGTGCGCATATATAGTAAATAACATTTGATAATGGATAGTTGAACACAGCCACAGACATAGAAATCAGTTGCGAACCGTAAATGTTGGCAGCTCAAATTCTTTTATGTGCCCTGTTTCTATGACAACATGCTAATCAGCTGGCAAGGATATATGCTTTCATGCTAAACAGGTAGTCGCTCGGTGACATGTTGTATTTTTCTGTCTTCACGCGCGCTGTACACATTACTAACAGTGATTTGTGTGATATTTTGTAGCGGGAAAGAGGCTGTGAAACTGTCTGTATCGTCGGAGCTCCCTTTTTATTATAATATACCGTGATCTCCTTTCCAGTTTAAGATATAAAGTTGTTTACATTTTGTTCTTTCGCAGTGTGATAAGTGTGGTGGTATCAAAACGCCTTCGGGCCAGCTTCTGCAGTCTTTGGTGAAGCTTGTTTTGTATGATCTTGTAACAGCAGTGCAGACGCCTTTTTAAAAAGGGTTTACTCTCGTCGCGGCTACGTATGAGCTAACACTACGCTACCTCTTTATGCTAGTCACAGAGGGCCCTCATCATTTGCAGAAATAGAGTAAAGTGTTCCTCGCATGCACGCTGCAATAAAAGAAAAGCGAAAATGCCTCATGGTGGGACAGATGCTCGAGCAGCCTGAGTGCTGGGACACGCTTCACATATCCTTCACTGGTGCTGCCAGTAACTCTTAGCGTTTTAGTTTTAAATGTATCTCGCCACTTGCATCATCTTCACCTCAGCAGACCGAATTACATAATTGTCAGCTGGGGGGCCTTTGGAGTGTAAACTAATCAGGTTTTATCATTGGTCCTGGAGCGTACAGGCAGACACGGGCTGTCCATTAGCCTCTGCCGTTCTCTCCATTCAGGTGTGGAGGACTATTTTCAGCCCTGTCTGAGCAGCAGCACTGATGGCTTCACTGTTTGCACCTGCTCTTCATCATTTCGTTTCAGAGCCGCGCCGCTGGGTTATTTGGCAGAAGTGCAATCGCTGACATCCCTGCGTGCCTTTTTTGTGCTTTTTTTCGTGCGCGTTAAGCTTTCCCATCACAAATCGTCGCCTGCCCAACTCTCCAATACGGGATACTTTTATAGTTTGTTCACTTTGAGGCAAACATGTAAAGTGCTTCAAATGTAAGTGTTTCCTCTCCATAAAGGCCCCAGAACACCAAGTAGGCATTGCACTCTTATCCCCTTGACAAACGTGGGCTGGTGTAGTTACTTTGGTGTTTTAGCCTTGGAGAAATTTTACTACGAAGCCAGTTCCCTGAGCTGTGAATATTTGGAGGCCACATCCTTATATCTCTTACATTTTTAAAAACGTCTTGAAAAAAGTGTCAAAATAGCGATCAAAACAAGATCTATACGAGGATGAAAACACGACCTAAAAGAAGTATCGAAAAAGCACGAGAAATCAACGAAAAATGCGGTGACAGAGCATCAAAAAATACGACTAAAAAGTGATGACAACATGGTAACAATTCAAGAAAAAAAGTTTAGATCAATTTTGTATGTCTTAGCTTTCAAATGAGGCGTTACACTAGCCCAGCCATTCCCAAAGTCCGGATCATCGCGGCCCCCTTGTCGATCTGAAATTCTCTCGTGGCCCCCCAATAGAAAATAATGTATCCATTGGAATTTTCTTATTGTTTTACAGCTAAAATTACATAAACAGCAACATCTAACAATGAGTGGAGTTTAAAACTGGTTTCAAGTAATACATTTTAGCGATTAAATGTATTTTCCTTTTAAAATATATTTTTTTTCAATGTACTTGTTTTCTAGACAAGCTTTTGGGGCCCCCTTTAGTGTCTCCAAGGGCCCCCAGGGGGTCCCGGACCCCACTGCAGTAGCCTATAGGCTGTAAACTCCAGTCGAGAAGCTGAAAGCCGAACTGGAGAAAATGCACTCGGTTAACCCCCACCTGATCCAAGCACATTTTCTCCAGTTTGGATTTACCCAAATCTAAAAGCTTCTTTAAAAAAGCGTCAAAATAGCGACAAAAACAAGGATGAAAACGCAACAAAGGAGCAACGAAAATGTGGCGAAAACAAGATATCAAGAAGATTTTAGATTTTGGTAAAGCCAAACTGGGGGAAATGTGTTCGGTTCAGGCGGGGTTAAGAGGTTAGAGACGGTTTAGTCTTCATACTAATAGCTATTTTGCTATCGCATGAACTTGAGCAGAAACTTGAATACTGCCCTAATAAATACAATACAGATTGAAAATGTTTTAAGATTTGATCTCTGTCAGGCGGCTCAGACAGAAATCTTTTTGGATCAGAAAGGGAGCTAAAGGTCACAGTGGCATTTGCTCTATCCATCAGAAGTGAAACCCATATGTATGTGGGACCCCAATCATTTTTTCCATATACCTCACTGAAACTCCCGTCTGATTGCTTCCCATGCAAAACTACCACCCTGCCTCAGCCATGTCTTCCATCTTGGTCTAAAGTCTGGTGGCAATTTCTCCTACAGTGTGTGCGTCAGCTAAAAGACCCAGCCGAGGCCATATATATCCCGACTAACCTTCTCTGCATGGGACAGGACCACACATCACCGCTTTTCTGCTCTGTCACTCTAACCTCACAATTATGTCATTAAGCCAGCGCTTTTTCACCAAAGTAAGATTAATGTGCATGCTGCATGTGGCTCTTCTTGGGCTGTGAACAAGAGGTAGTTGTGAGGGCTGCAGTGGGGCAGTGAGAGGAGTTTGCACAAAAGTGAGTGGAAATTATCCGTAAGTAAGTTAAGATAGTTGAAGAAAAACGTTAAGTCATTATTGAAGTTAATATTAAACGATAGCTATAAAATATGAATCCAAACATCTGCCTCTGTAGGAATGTTCTCATGTTTTTTCAACACTTGGATATTGTAGAAGGTATATGGTTCAGATACTGTAAAGATGTATATAGTGTTTTTTTCCTCCTAAATTAATAATTCTCTGGGGGGTAAAAAGGTTATGCTCGCTATCTTCACTAGAGTTCTGTCCGTCCATCTTGCTGTCTGTGGATCACTTGCGTGTGACCTCGGTCCTGTAGGGTCACCTGTATGTCTTTGCTGAACATATTTGAACATGTCTGTGTCACACTGAGATACAGTATCACCCTTAAGTGCTCTGTGCTGTTAGTGGCGTTAATGTAGGTCTGCTGAGAGATCCGGTAGCACCACATTATCTACTGTTGGCTTTGCTTATCTGATGGCTGTGCTAGTACAGGCATCGACTTTATTCATCTCAATTAAAACAACCCTTTCCACTATATGTGTAAACTCTAGGTACTTCACTTACTCTAATGACTAGATACCATTGTAGTTACTGCTTGATAATATTCTAAGACATCAATGTTTTTGTGGTTATTGTAATGTAGCTCCTCTAAAACGACTATGTTGTATTTTCTACTGTTGGATTGCAATTTAGGCATCGGAATGGAGCTCGTTTCCCTTTAATTTGTGTCATATTACCATTTTATTCAAAAAGTGTCTTCTGCTGCTGGTTACTCTACTGGCCTTCTGATGCAGCTGGGCGTGTGACACCTCCATATATCTGAGCCACTCTGAAGTAGAGAAAAGTACATTAATTATCCATTGTTTAAAACTAACACTTCAGCACTTAAAAAAAAAAGACACAGAAGAGACAAGGTCAAACTCTGAGTTTAGCACTGCACAAAGAAAGAGCCGCAGTAAATGTATGTATTTGAGCATTTCCATGCCGCTAAAAGGCAGGAGTTTATACGCGCTCTCCTAAAGGCTCGTCCCTGGTGAGACATTTCTGTCGGGGGTAACAAAGTGAGCGTGTGCGCAGCGTGCCGTGGCTTCGGTGCACTAGAGGCTGCATGTGATAAATACAGTGCAGACCGAGCGCTATAAAGCAGGTGGGAGCCGCGGCCGCTGCTACGCATGACCTTGCGTTTCCGCCACATAAACCTTTGCTAAATTCAGCAGTTCAACACATTTCATTTACAGCACTACTGAGAGACAAATCGGGAGCGTATTGGTGCAGAGTGAAAGAAAAGACAAAGTGCGCCGAAGTGAAAAGACGAGGGAGGGAAAAAGCGGCTGGGCCCAGGTCCAACAGCTCCTAATGAGATTTTACCATACCATCAATCCAAGGCAACGACTTCACGTGTCCGCGCCGTGTGGCAACTTACTCCGGCGTGTTTTTGATCAGCGCTGTGCCATGTGCTACAAAAGACTCGTATATTCCCACAAGAACGTGCTTCTTGTTGCGTTTGGTCTCGCGACACAAGCCCGCATTCAGCTGCGTTTGGGCTTCCTCTCCTTTGAAGCATTAGGTGGCAGGTGTACGCAGGCGGCGCATCCGTTTGTCAAGCCCCCTTTTCTCCCTGGAGGAGTTTGCTCACACTTCTCCCTCGTCCACATGGGGCCTGCGAAGTCTTCGGAGGAGGCAGGGAGGAGAGAGTGAGCGATGACCCCTATTTATTTTGATGCGGTCTCACGCCTGCCTCTCGCTGATGCTTGGACTTTTGATGCCGCTGTAGATAATCTGTCTTTGTGAGTGCCTCTGAACACATGGGCGTGTAATGTAGTGGGGATGGACTCTCTTGGGACAGAAAAGCCCCTGTCCTCTATAGTGGCACCAGCTCTGATCAGCTGGTTCCTGCAGATAGTAAAGGGGGGGGGCCTCACAGCAATGAGCTCCCAGGTAAAATCGAGTTCCCTCTGGGGCCAGGACATTTGTGAGTGCGAGTGCATGACAATGGATGGAAGTCAGCCCAGCGTGTATATGAGTCTCTTTCATTAAAAAAGAGTTTAGCCTTCCTCTCTCAATCGAAGCTATGGTGGAAGTGAACAAACAGGTAGCCTAATTCAATGACTATTTCAGTTTGGCATATATGATGTATATATAGACTATTATATCATAAATATAGGATTGGAGTACTTGTGCAGTATGTGGCTATACTATATGAGGAGTTTTGGAATCGCTCCAGTAAACACTTTACATTTAGGATCGAGTTATAAGTATCTAATCCTCACAAACACTTCAACGAATAGAAGTGCAAATATATTGATCAAATATGTAGTGAACTGGTATGAAAATGGCCATTTGACTCCTGAAATGTCTTGAAATGGTAGTACTTGAACTTTCAATGCTGCCATTGTACCGGCCTGCCTCATGTTGGTTAACCTCGACCTCTGTCTCTCAGATAACCCTGATTTGACTCCGTGTCCTGCCACTGTGAACCCGGATACTGGTTTTGTGGTTACTACTGGCATTCATTGAAATAAACTAAAACTAATACAATATGTCGGCATATTTCTGTTATAATAGGCAGAATAGGCACGATATATTAACTGAAGTCTTCATTCTGACTTGTATTTTTACGTTACTATGAGTAAATCTAAGTTCAGTTTTGATTTTGCTTATTTTAGCCATGTTTTGTTTTAATTTTGTATCTTTAATGTTTTGTTTTGACAGAAGTTGACTAAGTTACTAAGAATGTTTACTTTCAAGGTAAATGGTTTAATGAAATATCACAATAGTATAAACACCGCTGAATTCAAGACGGTTCTCATATCGAACGTTTTCTCATTTTGTAACCCTACATTTTTTGTTGAGACAAATTGAACATATTTTTTAAGAATGTATTATAGCGCTCACAATGTGGACTAGAGTCAATATGAGATTTTTTCACGTCTTTTTTTTCATGACTTTCCATTATCAAAAGCGCTGCCTTCTTACTGAAGGAGGTACAAGCCAACGGAAGCACCTCAAGGTTACTCCCTAAAAGCTTCCGCTACCATGTTTTGGTGTACACTTCGAACAAGATGTTCAAGAGCACGTCAACACATCCAACTCTTATTTATCCACAGATTCTGTTTGTGTGAAATTTTTTTGCAGCTTTCCACAAAATGTTTTTTTTTTTTTTTTTTTTTTGCTAAACATTGCAGCTGTCTGTGCGTCCCTGGAGAGAGCTTATAAGACAGTTTTGCCTCCCGCAGTATTTTTTTATTATGTCTTGTGATTGTCAGCATGTTAGCAATGAGCTGATTGTTTTTCTATCTAGTACCAAGATTTTCTAGCGTCTTGTGGCACTATCATTTTGCTTTGAACTCCCAAAATGAGAAACAAAATACAAAAAAAACATTTTTACAGTTTTAAGTTTAGAGTTCAACATTAATTTCACAAGATCAAGAGCTACAATCTGATGATTCCAAAAAAAATCTACTGACTGTATTATAAAACATCTCCAATTCCTCTGAGAAATATTGTATATAAGAGCAGTAAAACCATACACAGTTAAACGCTTGAAGATATCACTGTGTAATTGTTAATAAGTATCACCCCTTTTTGGCTATAAACGCTGCCCTACTGTATATAATGTGGAAAAGAGAGATTTTTAAAGAAAGAAACAAAAACAAATTAAGAAGAAGGAAGAAGGAAGCATACAGGACTGTTCCGATTTCACAACAATTCCTCGACCCAAATAGAAACTCTGAAGCAGCCTGTAGTTCAAGGGAAAGTCTATTGAAGTTTGCATTGTGCATCTTCATTTCAAAGTGGTTTAAATTTCTGCCCAATTCCAAATCTCCTTTCTGTCTCTATTTCACAATAGTGCGCAAGGCTTTATTTATACCGCGCATTTCGTACACAAGGCAACTCAATGCGTGTACTGGATAAGGCTACAGTTCTGGTCTCCGCTTCGTGAGTTTGAGCCTGACAATTTTCTGAATGTCTATCCTGGCACCCTCTTTTTACATTGTACTGTCTGTCCTATAAAGAAGTTGGTCATTATCCTTATAAAAGGGTTTCCAAATCTTATTGTCCTTAGTGTGTGGTGTTTGCATGAAGGAATGATAACATCCCACTTGTATTGTCCATTTGGTGACATTGTTTATTTAGTATCACAGCGTGTAGAGGAGGATGTGTTAAGGTGTCCTTAGCATCCATCCTGCTCCCTTTTATGTCCCCTAGTGTCCTACCTTCCTCTCGTTGTTGTTAAAATGCATTCCAGGAATACCTCAACCTATACTGTACATAGAATACATGCAACTCCATTATCTGTTTGAAGTGCCAAATATGAAGTAATTAGAATATTTCTTACTCATCCTTCAGCATAGCAACACTGACTGCTTCTCAGCTTGGTATTCAGGCAAAAGCTGTAAGAATAATGCAGTGCTTTTTTGTAAAGTGACGCCCAAAGTCACTTTACACTTTTGTACATAATTCATTTCCTTCATTCTCGGTGGTGATGGGCTACGTTTGTAGCTACAGCTGCCCTGGAAAAGACTGCACATCTGCGCCAACCACCACCAACTACTCACACACCATTCACCCAGACTTTCTGGCATTCCCTCACGGTTTCCCATTCAGGTACTAACCTGGCCCAACCTCACTTTGCTTCAGAGATCTGATGTGATCGAACATGAGCAAAGGCGGTATAGACTTGATGGTGGTATGTGTTTAATTTAAGTTGCCCATTTCAACACTTGAATTTGGTGTACAACTTTTGTACATTTCAATTTGCTCAACATTTGTTTCTTTTTGGGCCCTTTGTATTGCCCACACTGCAGTGCCCTTTATATGGTCGAAATTGTCATTGTGTTAACAATGTGCACTGTTGTCTTTAGGTAATTTAAAGGAACAGGCCACCGTTTTTCCATACCAAGATATGTTCTTACCTGAGCTTAGACGAGTTGATGCGTACCTGTCTGGTCTTTGTGCGTGCGCTCAGTCACGCGATAGACCAAAGATGTTGTTAGCATTTGGCCTCTTCAGCATATTCCTATAGCTCCAAACGGGATTGGAGTTGGAAGCTACCACGCTCTTCCACGGGCACGCACAAAGACCAGACAGGTGCGTATCAACAGCTCGGGTAAGAACATATCTCGGTATGGAAAAACGGTGGCCTGTTCCTTTAAGTTTATTATCTACTTGGTAAGATTTGCAGGGTTTAGTGTAGTGCGTTTGTTTTTCTTAGTTTATCAAGTTTGGGATCCTAATTTCCTTTCCTTCCATTACAACCTCGAGGGTTGCAAGTTTGTAATTTGTCATTTAAATTCTTTCAACATAAACAAGTTGTTTACTTCACTAAACGTCGCCAAAATTGCTGCTCTTTCCAAGCGACTAATTGCTGTGAATATACAGTAGCACAATGCGTCTCTTCCCATTTGCTAACCCTTAGTTATCCAAACAGGGGCTGAGCGAGCCTGTGTAATTACTGTCATTAGGATAATTTGGAGACTGTGCCACATGTGTTTGGATGGAGAGCACACTTAATCTCTCTTGGAGACTTCTCGCCAATCGAACCCACGTCCTCCTCCTCCTCTGTGGCATATGTCTTAATTGAAATGACGGCTAATACAATCTGCGAAGGCCACATCACTTTCCGCCTCCAGCTGTGCCTCCAACAATGCGCGCCTCTGTCTCGGTGTGTGTTGGTGTGTGGGCAACAACCTTCCTGACGTCTAAAAGATTCATGAAATGGCTCAAGGCCTTGCTGCTGCTCCTCTGTATAGAATGATGATGGACTGCCCGTGCTGTTTGGGGTCCAATCAGAGGAAATGATGAGATGCGGTCAAAGTCCGGTGGCAACATCACAGCGAGATGAAAGCAGAAGTGTACATTGCCTGGCAGTCTTTTAAGGCAGTGTGAGGCGCATAAAGGTGTCATATACACATTGTGGTGGTTTGAAAGTGAACAATAAATATTGCACATGTTGACTGCATGTGATTGGATGGATGACAGATGCCTCTTCCATTCAGTTTTACATGACATGTACACATGTAGTCGGACCTTGTAATCCTTTTAAAAGCTTGTGTCCGCTGTTTTTCTGAGTGGGAAAGGTCTCTATAAAGACTCTGGTCATATGTGTGAGTAAGTAAATGATTAGCTTGATGAACCCTTTTAGTCCACTATGGAGGCAATAAATATATTGCTATTATATTGTTATTATTAACCTATTTAGGTCAGAGCACTATTTGCTTTTTCTTATGACTTTTAAAGCTTCTGTGTGAAATGTACTGTTAAATAGATGGCTCACATTGCAAGATAGACTGGCAATATTAACTCTAGCCCTGTTGGATTTAGGGCCCTGTAGTTTTACTGAATGAATAATTATCAAATGTAGTCAGATGTTGTTACAAAGGGGAAACAATGTAATACTTCGAAAAGCTTTTCTCTCAAGCGTTTTTCAGGAAAATTCACAATAGTTCCTACTTGACAACACTTGGATGGAGGATGTAGCGCGGCAGGAGCCTTTCCTCTTGCGTACACCGGTGTCGGCACATGCTGCTCTGTGCTGCATTAGCGCACAGCCATGCCCTGCCTGCTGAGAAAACACCAACAAACAGACCAGGGCATGTAGAGAAAACAGGGATTATAGTTCATAAGAGCAAGGATTTCCTTCAAAGAGTCTCAGCTTTATATGTGTTTCACTAAAAGGTCACAGTTTGTTGATTCTGGTTATGCCTCCTTCCCCAGATGTGCATACGCTTTTCACAAGTCAAATATAAACTGCAATGTTGACATCTCATTGTGTCAATAGATTTCACAGAATACTTGGCCTCTAAACCTCTTAATGACAGGCGGAAGCACCAACAAGTCTACAACATTACAGTACTGATGTCTATCTAGTCTGTACTCTCAAAAACATGTGCAGACCATACACCCACATTTCTTTCACTGTTTCATCACACTAGCAGTGCAAGTTGTACCACCTTTTTTTTTTTTTAAGAACATCTTATGACTAACATTTCAGCAGAACTCAGCAGTGTATGTTGCACATTGGTAGATATTTAAATTTTAAAAAATATATGTGTGATATTCTTGTGCAGTTGAACCCAAGTATGGAGTAATACAAGATTATAAAAAAAACTTTGAACCTTGGTTGCAGGATAAAAGCGTATGTTTGCAGTTTTGGTCAAATGTAAGTTATTAAAAGGCTCTGGAAAAGTATTTGAATTCAGATAAGCTGTGAGATATGGTAATTGTGGCTCGATGGATGGAGCATTTACCTCTGAAAGAACCTGAGAAATCATTTTTCAAATATAGTATAATATAGGCATAATTATTACGGGATAAGGCGAACCCCTTGGGCGCATATCAGTCCTTCAAACACTTCTGCTTTGATGGTTTGTTGACATGTTCCTTCCACTATAACAGATTTGCCGCCTGTCCCGTGCATGTATCTCCTGGGCGTATCATTACTTTTATGTTTACTGTGTATGTGTGACTTGTTGGGACTCTCCTGTAACATCATATTTTGACATTTTATTAAAAGCGAGAGCACTTGTGTCTTAGACCATGCAGAGTGTTGTCACACAGCAGCTCAGTGAAGCTTACAGGGAAAACGTTAGTGAAAGCCCAGAGCGGCGGAAACAGCTGGTGGTGCTCTGTTGTCTCTATATGGTGGACTCAGCGTCCCAATGGACTCAACAGTGCCATTCTTTACAGCAGTGTACAGCCAAATAATCATCTCTCGCCCTGTTCATGTCCTTCAGCGTTGTGGAGCAAAAATACTATCTCACCTGTGTCTGTGGTCGAGGGATGGCTTTTAAAACGAGTGCTCTTCCTGTACTCAACAAGCTTCTTGACATTTGAAGGCGGCGTTGTGTTTCTTTCCTGTGATTGTGGATGTGTGGGAACCATCTGTTTTGCTTGATTGAAATATCTAATTTTATCTTCTTCGGACTGAGTCTGAATGCTCGTCCGTGCTTAATGGAAAAGGCTTGTCAGTCACTTAAGACGCTGCATCAAGAGTCAAACTACAGCAATGCATTAAATATAGTGGAGGGAAGCCACAATGAGCCATGCTATTTTTAGCGTCAGTCTCATAGAGGGATGGAAGTTGAGAGAGTTGCTCCAGGAATGCCATCTGACATAAATTTGCATCAGGGAGGGCATCGCGCCTAGAAACGTGTATAATATTCAATGGGCTGTTCGCATGTGAGCGTCCTGTGACTGCGGGTGGATCCTCAGGAGGCGCTGCTCTCCTTGTCCTGTTATTTCCCTATGAGTTAGTAGCAGTGTCTTGTCCAAAAAATTAATAGCTCAATATTACATGGCCCCTCCTGGAACCGGCACCTTAACGTGGTGGAGGGGTTTGAGCGCCTGAAGGATCCTGGGAGCTCTGTTGTCGGGGGCTTCATGCCCCTGGTAGGGACTCCCATGACAAACGGGTCCTAGGTGACGGGTCAGACAAAGAGGTCTCTCGTATGTCCTGTTGGTCTCCCCTAAAGGGCGTGACAGGCCCTTTAGACGGGCCCATTATTTTTGGGTACCCTTATTGGGTAAATAAAGATTAGTGAAGGAGTGCGACCTCTGGAGATCGCACTAGGAAGTCACGTGTTACTCGCGTCATAGACCCTATTATCTCTTTCAAAGCAGGGATCAAAGACAAATGGTCTCAGTAAGGGGAAAAGGTCTAAGAAAATCTGATTTGATAATACAGGCCTACAAGAGGAACTCCTGCTATTCTTGGTCTATTATTAATAATTCTGATCCATGGGCAGCAAAAAAGCTCTGATATTGCATGTATATACTATGCTCTGTCATCATCATCCTTCAACCCATGGCCTGTTTAAGTGTGACAGACTCTCAATGACACTCACAATAGCAGCAGCTCTTTGAAAGCCAATCCGTAGCATAATCAGCTGCGACAGCCCTAATCCATTTTTAAAGCAGGAGAAATATTAATATGTCCTGTATCAGGACTATAGAAAGCCCCTCTCCCTCTCGCACTCTTCTTTAGGGATCACTCCGCTCTCCCCATCTCCATGGCAACATCTTTTTCCTGTCCGATCGGGTGGACACACTTCATTTAGTGACTCTCGCTGACCAACATGTGAGACAGCTGTGTGCGTGCTGCAAGGAGCCAGACAAGCAATCAGGCCAAACACACTCGCTGGGAATGCGCTGGTCACTTGCTCTCAATGGAACAAGTTGGACCGGAGCTGTTTACGAGAGTGGACAAGACTGCAGGGGTTTTAAAGTCCAGGGCTGCTGAATCAAATCTTCTTCTTATTGTTAATACATTTCTTACGAGAAAAACAATTGCTACGCATGTCTGCTTTATTCTAAACATTATTCCATTTTCAGCTCTGTCTTCAGTCAGCAGCTGTTTGAAAAAAGACACTGCGTTTCACATTAAAATGTCTTTTCATGCTTCCTTTTAGCACCCAGTCTCCCATTTAACATTATGCACATATTCATTTGTTGTTTATTTTACGAGGACTCAACACATGTCGATATTTAAGTATTTTTGTGCCTTTATTCCATTAACCTTCACTCAAATATTTTTTTTTATGCCTTCTTACAGCCACTTTATTTCAGCATCACTCTATAAATATTCAACACTTGTGTAGCTCCTTGTGTAGCCCAGGTGGTTCTTGACCTGCCAAAAAGGATTTCTGCCCTGACACACTGACAGTGACTCGCACCTCGAGATGAAGGAATGGAAATGCTAGCGAGCGCTTTGAAGCAAGATGTCATCTCTTTGATTCCCCCCCCCCCCTTTTTTTTTCCACGGGCCATTGAATGCGTCACAAAGACAGATCCATGACTGACATGCGATAGATGCATCCCCTCTGCCACTCGGTGACTGACACTTATATCCTGTCATGTTACAGTCTGAAAGCCTTCATTAATGAACGAATAAGTTTGATATTATATGTGGACTGGCTGACAATTTGACAATAGCAGAGCATGCGTGAATTAAAGTAGGCACAGTATGAAAGCTTGAAGCAATGCTTGTGAACACTTGGGATTTGTTTAGTAATGGGCGGACCAAAGAGATTTGTTATGTGGCTGTGCTGCATTTGTTCTCCTTCCCAATTTTCGTTATGTTTTGGCAGAGGCACAAACAAAAATCCAATGTTAATGGCAGCAAGACAAGTTGTGCTACTTTATTGATCTCCTTTCCTCTGTTTGTTCTGATGCATTGCTGCAAGGCCTTTGTAAATCAAGTCAAAACATCTGAAAATAACCTTTACTGGCCTCACGGAACTGCCTGTTATACATATACACACTTTATCTAATTTAATTTACTGTCTTCTAATCATCATAATCCATACTTTTGTGCTGCACTCAAGCAAATATGCTCAGCTGCAGATGAAGCAGATGAGGATGTTTTAATTTAACCCTCAGACTGTATCCACCTGTCAGTGATCTATACAGTGAACATCACATTAGATTTTCATTTATTTCCTCGACAAACACTGACATTCATCACCATTGCTCAAATATATACAATTATGTTTAAGCAGTATTTTGTTTCATTCTTGCAGACCCTCCCATTTGCGGCGGTAATGGGCTGATATGGAGGTGATTCGGTATACACATGCTTAACATTGAATAGTTGTGTCATCATTGGGGTATCATTTAAAATATGAGCATGATTATTTTTGCAAATACCTGTACTATTTTCAAAAGGAGAAATTAAGACAATTTTTCACTGTGTTGCCAATAATTTTTAGCTCATTTTTATTAGTATATTTTCGCTTCTCCTTTTCCACAGAAATGCCTCTGCCCTTGGTTTAGTGTTTTCTATTTGAAATCCCTTTGAGGTAAAAAAAAAAAACAACAACTCAACAACATACTAGTCTTTACCCGTTTTCAAAATCTAATTACTACAAGTCACCTAGAAATCACATCATTCAGATCGTATGCCCTTTTTACACATTTGCCTCAGTTCAATACCTTCCCCTAGTGTGTGTGCGCGGCACTCGCAATAAAAACATAAACAATAAACACATCGAAAGGGGACATAAACAGTATTTCACATTGCCCTATAATATGTGCTGTAATGCAATATGCAACTCAATATCGGCTTCTGCTGCAATTAAAAGTGAACTGATGATGCATCAGCTTTCCCCTGCATTTTACAAGGACATTTAAATTTATTGGCCCTGCTCTGACAAGGCTCGTCCAGTCCAGGCCGTGTACAAAATCAAGCTTGACCCATAAAACTGGCAACTGCATTTAAATTTAATTTTGGCCACAATTTCGTAATGGGCTGTAAGTCATTATATGCTTTGTTGGTTCGGAGCCGCGGAAGATATAGTAATTAGCATGGGCAGAACGAAAGCGCTTTTATTATTGTCTGCCGTGAATGATAATGCATCCAAATTGCTACATATGCGCATACCTCTGCTGCCAACTGTCTTTATTTATCCACATCTAGAGTTTGCCGGCTCAAACCTACATTGAAAACCTGCTTCACGAGAATGATCTGGGAATGTGAGGCAGGTGAAAGTGAAAATGAAAGACTGATTAGGCAGTGAAAAGCTGGTCCCTCTCCTAAATAGTACAGCACTCTCTTCTAAATGAAGTTGAGAAATTTCAAAAGATCTTTTTGCTACTAAGAAAGTGGCAGTGTCCTGTTGGTAGTTGGTGCCCTGGGAAGCACAATATGTAAATCTGACTATGATATTGACAATGATTGGCTTCTAAAGGGGTCATTTATGTCCAGTTCATCTCCCATAGATATTAACGTACATAATCGCTGTTATTAGCCATAAAGATGTCTCAATTAGAGCTCTAGTCTCTGCTATTTTCCATATTGGCTTGATGCTGTTACTATTACAAACGTGTCAGAGTGCTCATGGGATATTTATGGTTCTACATAATAAATACGTACACTTCACTGCAGGACCCTTATTAAAAGACCGAGCCAATATGTGCGTGCTGCTGGGAATCAGTGTTGTGCCACTGTTACATCATATAGAATGAATAATCTTGAGATTTCAACGGCCTATTGTGGACAGTAATTGGTTTAAGAACATTTGCCTTGACTACTGCTGTCAGATTATACAATTTATCCATATAGTAATCATTCGCAATATATATTTGTTACATTGTTAATTTTGATATTTTATATTTTACTCTAATTTGGGATGCTGCTTCCTTCTTAGAGGTATTACTCCATCTTGCAACCTGCCCCGCCCCGTAATCATTCAAAATGATGCATTACAAATGTATGATCCGTCTGAATGGACCACGGCTTTAATTCCGTACAAAAATGAGTGCTGGGATCAGGAGAGGGGCAGAGACCAAAGAGCAGAGGTAACGTGAACTCGTGCACAGACATGTATACCGTGGAAATAGGATATTTACTGTACCTGTAATCTGTACCTGTAATCTGTACCTGTACAGATTACCTGTACCTGTAATCTGCCGATGATAGAATGAATCGTGGCTGAATACAATGAACGCATACGGTGGCAATGAGTGGCGGCGACTGGCATTTTTTGACCCGACCCGCGATCAAAGGAGAATTTTATGACCCAATCCATGGGCAGCCTAACGCGCGCGTCACTAGTTTGATTATCACATAGAGTAATTAACACAAATCAAGCTTAAAGGAAGCAGTTACAGAGAAGCAGCCATGATTTAGATGCACAATCCATCTTCTTCAGAGTGAAACAAACATGTTATATAAATTATATCAATCATTCTCTGTTTGTTTTGTTTACAACACAAAGCTTTAACCTTATTTGGCTCAGCGTGGCTTGATTAGACGATATCAAAACACCAACATGGCAGTATTTCACAGCAAGACCAGACAAGATTACGAATAATCCTGGTCCCATCAGGGGTTATGGGTTGATTTATGATGTGAAAGCCTTGGGAGAAGTGACCTGCTTAAATACAAGACACAGCATATACAGAGCATGACTAATGTTCAGAATCAGGAAAGTGTTGTTGGAATAATTTATAACATTTGTGTCATTACTGGGGTATCATATAAAATATTCATGCAAGATCTTGTTTTAAAATGTATATATATATATATATATATATATATGCTTGCACACCGACTTGCACACAGGAGATTGGTACGAAGCCCCAATAAGTGCAATCACGCTGAATGAGGCCGCAACTGACCTGAAAAATAAGATCATGGCTTATGATATATGCCATATATATAAATGAGAAATTAACCTTAACAAGAAGATAATTGATGCCATTTGTTAATTTGTTTTGTATAAACACTAATCAGAATTGAAGGTTTTGTTTCCAGGTCTTTTTAATTTTGTTTTTCAAATATGATTTAATTATTTCCTTTTTATTCATATTATTCTGCAAATATTTTTGTTAAAAAGGTGTTTAATTTAGGTTGTATCTTTTTTTTTGCCTCAGATTTTATTGCATAGGACAGTAAAACCTGCTGTGACCAAACTTGTCCTGATGTCATTCCTAATCGAATACTCATCAGAATTTGGCAGCTACGTATATTGTGCGTGAATAGCAACAGGACAGAGTGGCTGTAGCTTGGGTGAATGGTTTGTAAGTGGTTGGTATTGCTTGGAGGATTTGTTGGTGCAGATTGGTGTTATCTTCCTCAAAACAGCTCTATCTACAGTACATACTGTACATATCTTTGTTTCATTTGTGAAATAATAGTGCTACACTTTTAAGCTTCTCTTTCCCAAACATATAATCTATTGTGGCTGAGTAAAGCAGAAGAGCCTTTTGACCAACACGTTTTTTCCTTCTGAAAGAACATTATGTTGCATTGTGCCATTTCCAACGTTTAATCATAGCTTTGGCTTTCGGTTAAAAGGTTTTAAACTCGATTGAACTAAAAGGCTGAATATCCAAATAATAAGAAGCCAAAGCTACACTATAATAAAATGTATAACATCGCAAACTCGACACGAAATACAATATCTACATCTGCAGCGTAACAGTGGTGATATAAAAAAAAAAACACTCGAAGAAGCTTGAAGAAGTGCCAGCCCAAATCCACAGACTCTATCCTCCCAGAGAACTGTATGCATGATTTATTTGTTACTTATCAGATAAAATACCCATTGGCATTTCAGATGTTGATGATGGCACTTGTGGTCGTAAAAGGAAAATTGCTGTAAAATGTTTGAGACTGAGAGTGTGGCTGTGGAGGATAATTGGGCAAATTTAAAACCGGATGCACTTAAATGTTTACTCATCAAGTGCAATCAGAACAGAAGTGCTGCCTGGAATCTCAAGTGCGCTTCCCCAGTCTGATTCGGAGATTAATACTTCAGACAAGGTTTTAGATGGTTTTCTAATGCAAACAACAAAAATAATGGTTATGAATCAAAGTCCACTGCTGTAGAAGTCGACCCATAAAACTATTGTATATTCACTCTTATTTTCGGCCTTTACCTCCACCTGAACTGAGCACATTTTCTCCAGTTTGGCTTTACCCAAATCTAAAAGTGTGAAAATGCAACAAAAAAAGCGACAAAATCTGTGAAAAAAATCTGTGAAAAAATCTGTGAAAACGTGACATAAAAGCAAAGGAAAAGGCAAAAAAAATGACAAAAGGTGTGAAGAAAACGCAACAAAAAAGTGACAAAACGCAATGAAAATCTGGCAAAAACTCAATGACATTTTCTTTTTACTGCATAATTCTACTTCGGTATTCAAAATGGCCGCCATAACAACAAAAGTCACATGACTGAAAGGCATGTATGGTTTGCCACCTCCTAGTGCAACTGAACAGATGCAGCAGCACAGGTTGGATCAAAAGCAGAAAACTGTTTCTCTATAAGGACGAAATGCCAAAAAATGTCACTCTATAAAATATGTATGAGACAAAAATGCATCTTATTCTTTTCCGGATCTTTTCAGCATAATTACTTTTTCATGTATATTCAAATTCTCTGCACAAAGTAAACAGTCCCAGTTGTACCCACACCAAGGGTATGAGGTTATTTGTGTTTAACTCACACTCGATCCCACAGCTGCTGTCAGAGTGTTTCAGAGCGCTGCAGCCGCTAACCGTTCTCGGCGTAATTTCCCCCTTCCTTAGTTACAAAGTAAAAAGTGTCTCTCACCTTTTACAGAGCCACAGCTGTATAAATATTTATCCGATGTGGAAGTGCTGCAGATACTTGGGGGCGTGGAGATGCCTAGTGGGTGATAGTGAGATGAGGCCTGTTTAAACTTTCATGGATTCACCAGTAGCAGTCCGGGGTATTGGCGCTTGCCCGTGTTCCTAATTGGCACGTTGCTGCTCTTATAGTGAAAGGAGCGAATGAATTATGCAACAAAAACAACAGGACCACGTGTCACTATTAGAACCTCATTGCGCACCACACTTTTCTGGCTGCTTCAAGAGACAAGGAAAGAGACGCATTCATTATAGGCCATCCTGAACTCGACGAGGGAGAGGAAGTAGCTTTAACTTCCTATCTATACCGCGGGATTTATTTACCATGTTGGCCTATTAAAACACATCTAAATATAATCCATGAATGATTATGGTGGATAATAAAGCTTACATTTATTCAACTGGAACGCGAGGCTAAGTGCTTCGTATTAAAGTAAAGGCAGCGGTTAGATGTGAGAAAACACAAGAGAGGATGCCTATTACACACCGGGGTATGTTTTTCTTGTGTCTAGTCTGGAGCGGATGTGATATTTTTTGCCGGATGCATCCTTTTGAGAATGCAGGGAAAGGGGGAGATGGGTGCCTTAAATGTAGCAAATGTATGAGACAGCCTTGATCTATATTAATGAGGCATGAGTTGAGATGTGCCAATAGTGACTAATGGATGGAAAAGTTACTTTGAGACATTTTTGCTTTGAGCGAACAGTAAAAAACATGTATCAATAAAAGTCTGTAGCTTTGGTGGTAAAAATTACAGAGCAACGCCGCGTTTCTTTCTAAAACTGTATTAAACATATCTCTGAAGCTGATATTGCTTTTTTGCTCATCTCACGCGCAATAGACAAGCATATAAAGTAATGAACCTGCGTGCTTATTCACGCACCGCAACCTTAATTGGACACACACTTGATTGATTTGTTACATGATGATTATCACAGCAACTAAATGAATGGCAACTGAACAACCAGGAGTGAAAAACTGCTTTGTTTGTTCTACACAACTATTGCTGTACCGATAATTTGATAATTATGAGGAAATGTGTGCAATGTTGATTATCTGTCAAAACAGTTTAACCCCCTCGACGTAACTCGATCTTAAGAAGTTAACCCTGTGGTGCCGTGCTATACCTTTACTTGTTCCTTTTATTCCTCGTTGTCTTTTAACTGTAGAATTATACACTTCCACCAACTACAGTGCATTTATACTCGTAAGCCACTGTAAACGTGCACAAAGCAACGGACTGTTTGTAGTGGGGCGACAGTGGTGCAGAGAGTGGAGCGGAGGGTCGGCGGTTCGAACCCCGCAGGTGCACACTGTCTTATCCTTGGGCAAGACACTTCACCCACCTCGCCTCCGGTGTCTGACACTGGTGTACGAATGAGAGTGTGAATGGATGAGTGGTTCCTTGATGGAAAACGCGTTGAGTGGCAAAAGCAGGTAGAAAGGCGCTATATAAATGTAACCATTTACCATTCTCTTTTACAGTGGAATAGAATAGAATAGAATAGAATGCTTTATTTGTCATTACACACAAGCATAATGAAACTTGTTTGGCTCTCAGGTCTCAATAATAAATAGTAAAAAATATAAAAAGATATACTGTAGATAAAGATATACATAACCATATAGTACCATTTAGTGATAACTGAACCAAAAAGTAGTTCCATAGGATCTTCCCGGATAAGTGTTTATGTGTTTTGTGAGGCCTGTACTTGTTGCCTCTGTGAATACAGTGGTAGTCCCTGTTGTATTATGATGCTGACCTGTGCTGTCGGACACTGAGAAAGGCCAAGGTTATACGGGCAGAATCCGCCCGATTATGTTTCTGTCAAGTCACTGCCCAGATTCTCTTATTTTCCTGTCATCGCTGCTATAATTCAATTAAGACGCTGCATTCCTCCGCCTGGGCAAGCCTGCAGAGAGCACAGATTGACAGGCAGAGGCATTACTATGCGTGGGCAAAGGCAGGACGAGTAGAGATATGAATATGTGAGTAGATGGCATAAAGAATCTTGTAATTGATTTTCTATCTAAGCTGCCGTTTCATTTACTGAATAAATGCATTCATTTCAGACAGAGGAATGCTCATGCTTTGCCCATTGTCTCATTGTGAGGACAGACTTTATCGCAGTGTGTATTGACAATGACTTTGCGCATGGTGAAAGCTCAGTGTTGTAGCACTGAAACACTTGTCCTTATTCTCACCCCACATGCACGGAGAGCCTGTATAACCTTGTAATAGTGTGACTGAGCAGTGTGTGCTGTCCCCTTTTCAGATGTGATCCACACTGTAGGCCCCGTGGCCAGAGGTCATGTGGGCCCCGGTGAGACCAGCGACCTCACCTCGTGCTACCAGAACTCCCTCCGGCTGCTGAAGGAGCACGGCCTCAGCACTGTGGTGAGTACATTTTAGTTTCTACTGCTGCGCTGCTACATAATGCTGACAATAATGATTTATATTTATTTGCATATCCAAGTTCTCCTGCTTAATTTGATAGAGCGAAACAAGGAGCCTGACACCGCCTTGATGCCAACACGAAAAATACACAAATATAAAGCTGTATGAAATATTGCTAGTTTGAGCTATTCAGTCAACACTAACATTACACAAGACTTTTTCTTTTTCCACTTCTTTTTTATTATTGATCAGAACAGTTCATGTTTATGGAGATACAGGTAAACTTGTCATTCAGCCTAATTTACTTTAGCCCTGCATTTGCACTCTCAAACGCCCTCTCATCTACACACCAGTGTGCGTGTACATTCTGGCGATGTGGGTGAAGGTGAATGTAGATGAGATCCAATTGATAACATTTGGACTGGCTGAGTGGGCAAACACTCGGCCACTGAGCCACTGTTCTGTATTGCACCGCCAAAATACTGTATCTATGTGTTTCCCAAACTCCTGCTTTATGAAGAAAGTGCTCCCATGCAATGAAATCGATTAGTTACTTTATCCTGGGAGAGACTAACAGAGATGTGGCTACACTATTATCTCAATGTCTTCTACAGCCTGACGCTATTACCACTTCTGCTATATTCCTTTTTAAGATCATGCCTAGAGTATCCCATGAGAAAAAAAAGCTTTGCCTTTCTGTTGACTCCATTTGCCAGAGAATCCTGCCTTGCTTCCGTGTTAAATGGTGGACACGCTGGCACGAGCTTCTAGATAGAGAGCCCAAAATGAGGGGAGCGACCTGTATAGAACTTCACCGACAGGACTTGGCCTCAAGTTAAATCAGCCGCTCTTGCAAAAGAACAGACAGAAAACTCAGGAGAATGAGCATATGGAAATACCTACAGAAAGGAACCAAGGAGTAGCTGCCCCAGGTCAGGTTGCAATGTAGGCATTTTCAGGATGGTTCCTTGTTAGTTACCATCCGCAAACTCATGCAACGGTTCAGCTGAATGGTGGGGTTTATTTTGCTCTTCTACTATGACTACTAGGACTACTACTACTCCACTGAGAAATTTATGTTTCAGTTGCTGTTCAAAATTGTTAGGCTCCTAAAATATTAACAACTGCCAATGATGCAATTCTTTCTATCATTTGCTCATTCTTCATTGATTTGGAACTAGGCTGTATTATTCTTAAGAGAGGAGAATACAGCCTTCTTTGTGCTGCTTAAGAGCTAAATTATGTGCCTTTGTTTTCATCCGACAGCAAAAAAGCATTCAGACAGAAGTGTCTGAACATTTTGGAAAAGGTACAAGAACGAAAGGATTAAGGATTGTTTGTTTCAGATACAGTTTTGAAAAGACTTAATCTTCCTTTTATTTCAGCCAAACAACAGGGAATTGTATTGTTTTATGTTTTTAAATGAGGGTTTTCATGAACACTATGGGTGTTGAATAAATTAAGAGAAATCCTTTGTATCGAAGGATAAAGAATGTACTCAGGTGGTCTACAATCAAGAAATGACAAAAACTGTGAGAGGATTTTCATCTTTGCTTGTAACTCACTTGTTTCATCTTTGCTTGTTACTCCTTGACGTCTTGATCTTCTGATGGCCCCAAAGTAGACATGAAATTGTGAATCTGAATCTATTTAAAAATCTTTTACAAAAGTGTGGTTTTGTAGAGAGTTGCAGTGGATTGTACTCAACATGGCAGAAGTGAAAGGCCAAGGAACAGGCTGAAGGATATTCTAGAGGGATTGGCATAACGGCTCCTCTTGTGGCGTGCTCAAAGCTGCTTTGAACTTTGGGATGGAGGGACAACAACCACCTGGGAGACCGACGAAAAGATGGAGACATGTGATGGCAGACGTCTCGGCCAAGCGAGGCAACACTGTGGAGCTGGCGAGGAGATTGAGGAGCTTGAAGAAAAGCCACTGCACGCCCAAACTCAAATGGGAAGCAAAGAGACATTTAAATTAACATGACGACGACCATGGGGGGAGTTTGCTCATTCTTGTGTTCTGATCTAACAGAGGATTGTAGCTTGAATGGCAGAAGTCAGTGATCAGTGTGGTTAGAAGGGAGGTGTCGATTTTAGCTTATGGGGTTGCAGGTGCTCAAAAAACACAAAATATGACCAGACCTTTAAACACTTTGGTCCCCTTTGCCTTTGTTGGACAGGTCTTTATAGTGAAAAATGGGATCACTCCGAGTCCGCGGAGGCTGACAAAGTTCTGGCATGCATGTTTTTTAGGCTTGGTTTCGTGGCTAAGGTTCTCCACAAATATTGTGCTTCCGATGTCTTTAGTTTCAGTTCTGACAACCGTGACTAACTTATAACTCCAAAACAAAACTTAAGCCTCCACAGTCGGTTGCTGGAAGTGTCCAATCCTTCTCTCACTCGCTGCCCACTCTGCCGGCGTGACGTGGTCTGTAGTCCGCGTGATATATGGATTTCGCCAGCCCACGGAGGGTAAACAACTCAGCACTGCGCCCGATCGCCACAAATCACATTTTCAAACACCATCCCGCTGCCCTCCAACCTCATCAGAGACCAATCAATGCAAGTGCTTCCCACCAGGGCGCGCAGACACAGACAAGTGCCAGTTTCATTAAACGTGATTGGAACATATCTCAGCGCTGTTGATGACTTATTGTGAGAGCTGCAGACACCTCTGGGTAGCAATTAAATAGATTGTGAAGTTGAGTCTGCAGTGATGAGTGTTTTGGGCACATAACAGAATCAGAGGCATGAGGCTAATGTAGGCACTAAGCTAAAGACGCTAATAACAGTTGTGCTTTGGACTCTGCTAGTATGTTATTTGCTCATGTTTGTCAGTTTCTATTTGCATATTATTGAAGCAGCATGAAGGGTAAGTTTATGAAAAATGTCCCCATTTGACACAAGTAAATACATTGTCTAAAAGTCTCTATACAGGCAGAATAATTGACTTTTTTAATGTCATGCTATTGTCAATCATTTGGCATGATATGTAATAAATACATTGCATGTAGAATTGAAAATATACATACAGTATACATCACATATGTGGTCACTCATTTACAGATCCAGTATCACTTCCTTGTATTTTAGTAATACATCCATCCATTTTCATCCTCTTGTCCGTTGCCGGGTCGTGGGGGCAGCCTTTGGAGTTGCCCAAATCACATTGCACCAGCCCCTACGGCTCCTCCTGCAGGTGGTGAGTCCACAGAAGGACGGCCTCGCGATTCTAACCGGGCCTGTTGGTCTCTCATAATAATAATAATAAATAATAATCTCTTGGATTTGTATAGCGCTTTTCAAGATACCCAAAGCGCTTCACAGCTCATTATTCATTCACTCCATACTTGGTGGTGGTAAGCTACTATTGTAGCCACAGCTGCCCTGGGTAGACTGACGGAAGCGAGGCAACCAGTCTGCGCCATCGGCCCCTCCGACCACCACCTACCACTTACTCACTCACTACATTCGCTAGGCTTCCTGGTGTTACCAAACGGTCTCCCATCCAAGTACTAACCAGGCCCTTCCCTGCTTAGCTTCCAAGATCTGACGGGATTGGGCATAGCAAAGGCGGTATGACCACTCATAAGGGGCTTCTGACCCGCTCTTTGTCTGACCCGTCAACTAGGACCTGTTTGTCATGGGAGACCCTACAGGAGCACAAAGCCTCCGACAACAGAGCTCCCAGGATCATTTGGGTGCTCAAACCCCTCCACCACGTTAAGGTGGCGATTCCAGGAGTATTTTAGTAATAAAATCATGTATTTGGTTTTGAACATGATTTAATACAATGTTGTTTTACAGCACCAATACACCGATACCTGAACAATATTTTTATAAATATCTAAAACAGTGCTTTAAGTGGCCCAGTAAGCATACCACCACCTCTCCGTTTGCCAAGAACGTGCCTTTAGCGTACCGGTACGCTCATTTGCACATCTGTTTTAATCCTTGCTCCACCGCTTTTCAGAGCGCCCTTCACAATGCACACTTCCTACTTCGTCCCACCGAGAGCAGAGACTACATTACCCATACACCCTTGAGTTTGCCGGTGAACGCCGTACCGGGAGGGAGAAGAGGAGCGCCCTCACCTTATGCACAACACCATGCATAAGTCTGCCTATAATATTAGCTCAGAAAAAAAATGTACCGGCACTTCTTTTGGGCCACTTAAAGCACTGCACTAAAATATTTGTCATCTAGAACCATAAAACAGAGCAATAATGTTAATTTATCCTATAAAGACTATTCTTTTAAATGTGTATTATTTATTTGAGATAAAACAACCAAGTAATTTCTGTAGTGCTGTCCCTGGACTCGACTAAATAAAAATTTGGCTTGAAAATTTCTACTGACTAAACAATCTTTGAATCTCCGTTGTTGTGGTAAAAGTAGTATTTCTCAGCAGAAAGCTAGCGTTAACATTTGCACCTTTTTGACTGCAGGTTTCGGCAGCAATGCTTTCAAGTTTTTTCCCCCTGTATTTTAAGGAAAGGCGTTTTTCAGAAGCTTTCATTTCACTTTGGCCCAAAAGTCCCTGACACCATTTTAAAGTAGATCAGCCCTTGTTATGAGCGTGTCTGACCAACTGCACCTTGCCCTTGGGCCTAATCCCTGGATCTCACTCGCTTTTGTTCAAAACATAACAAACGTTTCCACCGCATTCCACCTTGTTTATCTATCCCATAATTTATTTGCTCAAAAGCCCATATATTTACAAGACTTCGAGTTTTTGTTTTACTAGGAGCTTGCCAGATCCTGCCTAATATATTTGTACAGCTGCTCCGTGTTCAGGAGGCTTTCCACATAAACAATCATTTTGTGACTGACTGGCCCTATGGATCAGCTGGCTCTGAAGTATTTCAGTTTTAGATTCATTGCAGCCAGAAAAAAAAAAAAATCGCTTCACGTGTTTTGAGAATTTGTTTGGATCCCCATCAGTGTTGGACCGTTACTTTATAATAATGATCTCTCCCCAAAAGTAACTGCATTACTGTAGGATGAAAGCATGTATGTAATGACAAAAGCAGTCATTGCTCTTTGTTCGAGTGAGAAATAAGCATTATTTCCCCCTGAATGCACACCTATATAGTTTCAGACTCTGAGTACGTCTTTTCTTAAGTCTTGAGCTACTTGCCTATTCAATTTGCGTCACCAGCTTTATATCCCAATAAAACAAGCCATCAAAAAATAAAATATATTCTTCATGTTCAGCTTGTTTCCTCTGTATTGTGTGCAAAACAGAGACTGCAGCCACGCGTGGTACTGCCAACGCAATGTCAGTTTCTCTCTTTTAGCCAATCGTCTAATGTTCTGACTTACTTCCCAAAACAATAAAGCCCTTCAGCTCCATGGAAAGAGATGAGAGTGGGGTCTGGGGGGCATAATGAAATGGCTACAAGCGTTACGGCGACCGTCACAGTATCTGGCACAGTTACTAAATGCCGTTACCACTAACTGTCACCACTTTCCTGTTTAGACTAACCTTTGATTACGATAAGAAATAAAGTCACGTTAGATAACGATATACGTATTTGAGGCTAGACACTCAAAGACGCTTTAAAGAAATACATGGAAATTCATCTAAACCAAGTTCAAACTGCAAGACTAAACCAGGCCTAAACTGAATGTTATTACTTGAAAAAGTTTATTAAAAACACTAAACCAGAACACAAATATAGTCCAAAAATAGATACAATTATAGCTAGAAATGAAAATACCACCCGTTGTGCTACAGTTTCCAAAACATTCATGAACAATGCTTTCCGAGAGCTGGGATCTCATTGAACTAAGCTTTATTCAGCTTTGACATACTTTCTTAGTTCATGAGTGATTCCAAGGGTTCTCAAGACCTAATTCTTTGTTAACCACGAGTCTTAAAGCAGCCTCTTGCAGAGGAACAAAAACGTGCATAGTTCCTGCTTAGCAGATCAGCACTAAGCTCAATCCCTCTTGTGTGAATAGGCCAGAGCCTTACAGTATTACTCAAAAAAGGATCCACTAAAGACAGGCATCTGGCCAAGTGGGTCTCTACTCTCTGTGGGCAGAATGAGGAGCGCCTGGGAACCTTTGCTGGGCATCTATAAATGAAGATTCCAGTGAATTATAATGAAATGGTCCAAACAAAGGCAAAATGGACTTCAGAGTGAGAGAAGAAAAAAAGTACAGGGCTGGGAAGATGTTTATTTCAATAGAAAGACTGTGATAGAAAAGGCTGGTACCTGACAAGACGCTGGTTTGCAATCTCAGATGAAAACACATGCTATTTTTGTTAGAAATAATACAACATGCCCAGTGCCTTATTTTTTATTTGACGCAAAAGGCAAGTTAAAGGCATACACCCTTTTTTAGTCAAAATGTGATGAAATGGGTATTTTTACCGTCACGGCCGTCACGGAGTCAGTATGTGACAAAACATTTTCGTCACATATTGACTATTTGGGTTGACTATTCACAACATAACAAATCATAATACAATGCAAACTTTTCCACAAATTACTACTTTTCCAAACTACTTCTATCAAACAAAAATAATGTTACCCTACAGAAAGAAAATAAGTCAGGTATAGGACCTTTTAAGGTTTACTGTCAAATAAATGTACAATGAAATGCGTTTTTGTACCTGCCTCCAAGAGAAAAATCAACAGGGCACAATCAGATTAAATGTGTTTGAAATGTATAATTTAGGGTTGCTGATATTGACTGTAAATAATGGAGTGAAATATTGAAGCTGCATTTATCTAAATCGCCCTTTATGATCATGGACCTGTTCATTTTTATCAGGCCATTGCTCTCATTTATTCATTTGTTTTGTTCAAATATAGTACTTTGAGGGGGACAAACATTGGAATTTTCTTTGAACATTTTCTTTGGTCCGACAGGATTCAAATTAAAGAGAGTAGTTTTAGCTGTTTGTAAGTGGTGTTGTACATCTTTACCTGCCAGCTTAGAATTAATTGCGGAAGTGGAAATGGTTATTTTCAGTAACAAAACCTCAAGGCAATGTTTCAATAGGTTTTTAAATTCTTTAATTAGGGATATTCAATGAAGGTTCTTGAGTTATCTTCTGTACTGATTAGGGATATACCGATACCAAAAGTACTTAACCTCTTAACCCCCGCCTTAACCAAGCACATTTTCTCCAGTTTGGCATTACCCAAATCTAAAAGCTTCTTGAAAAAAGTGTCAAAAACGAGGATGAAAACGCTACAAAAATGTGACCAAAAAGCGACAAAAGAGCAACAAAAACGTGATGACAATGCAACAAAAAAGCAATAAAAGAACAACAAAAAACGTGACGGAAAAGCAACCATTACAAAAGTGACAAAAACACCACAAAAAAGTGACCAAAGAGCGACAAAAATGTGACGCCAATGGAAAAAAAAGGTTAATAAGTCAAGTAACTAATGACTACTACCTATCTTCTAAAGTCCATTTATAAACCGTCTATATACTTCAAAAAGTATGTAATGCCTTGTACTCGTTTTGGCATTCAGCATTGGCAAGTACTGAAATCAAAGTACTCATACTCTCATCGGTTTAAGAAAAAGTGGTATCGGTTAATGCACTGGTTCCCAAAGTGGGGGTCGGGACCCCTCGCGGGGTCGCGAGGCCTTGGGTGGGGGTCCCCAGATGATTGTAGGATGAAATAAAAAAGAAAAAGGCAACTGTTTTTGATATATTTCTGAGTGTAAAACAGCATATCATTCGTGAAATCCATTTATATAATCAAAATAAACAGTTTGAAAACATGTTAACTTGATTTTAAAATGTTTTTCTTTCCTAAAGTAGCGTAAGAGGCAATAACTTTATACAAGCGGGGTCCCGAGTTGTTTACGTGTCCTTTTTTGGGGTCCCAGCCAAAAAAGTTTGGGAACCCCTGGGTTAATGTATATTCCAGGGTTGTTGTTTTTCCTCAATGTCAGTACAATGCTAAACTGTGGAGTTTTCTGTTGGCACAGTTTGGACTAATCATCCATACATACTGTAATATGACTTGTGTCTTTTATTTTATGAAGCCTTCTAATTAGCTGAGGACATACAGTAGCTAATGATAATGAACGAGGCAGCAGTGTTTAGAGAGTTAAATCAAGGATGCTAAATGGCTGACAACATTACAAGAAGTGTTCAAATAAGTATATTATTTTATTGTCACTGTCTGAATCTGCAGCACAGCTCAAAAATACAGAAGAGGTCTCCTCTGTGTCCTGGATTCATTTCGGATGGATGAATGGTCTATTGAGTTGCATTTTCCAAATCATTTGCCTGCACTGTTTGTCAGTGATACTGTGTATTTTGGCCTGCCGTTGATTTGTGACTTTCCTGAGGCTCCAGTGAATGTGGCTTTGTGCAGATGTTCTTCTGCCTCAGGTCTTTTCTGCTCCACTGCTTTTCTCCTCTGTTTCTCTGCTGCGGCTGAAAGAGCAGCGGCCTCTCACAGCTCTGGCCACAGCTGACCACTGCAGGAGAGTCAGGGTTATAGTGTTTCATTTAAAACTATGTGCATCATATAATACAATATGGACTGTTGACGACCTAATAGGACAGAAACAAGTGAGCAATGTAGGCTGTGTGAGAACTAGGGGTGTGTATTGCCGAGTCTCAGGCGATACGATACGTATCCCGATACACAGGTCGCGATACGATACAATATATCCCGATATTGAAGCATTAGACGATCATTGTGATTATGTTTTACTACTTTGGAAACAACTATTCAGTAAACTAGTACGCCTTCATTAGATTTGTGTCTATCAATCTATCTGTGCTCGTCCATATAATTAGAATATCATGAAAAAGTTCATTTAATTCTGTAATTCAACTTAAAGTGTGAAACTAATATATGATAGACACATTACATGCATAGTGACATATGTCAAGCCTTTATTTGTTATAATTTTGATGATTATGGCTTATAGTCCATTATCAAAATATTCACATTTTATGAGATTTTTAATTTGGGGCTTTTACAAGCTGAGCCATAATCAAAATTATAACAAAAGCTATACATGTCTCACTTTGCATGTAATGAGTCATATATCGAAGTTTAAATTGAATAACAGAACTGAATGCACTTTATCATGTTGATCTAATTATATGACGAGCACCTGTATATATCTATCTTATGATACAAATGCTTTTCACTAATGTGCACTTGTGACTGTGGTGTTGTATGGTGATTGTGTAACTTTGAAAGAAAAACAGATTTCTTGGAAACCTAGTAATGAAACCAACTAAACTGGAGATGCACGTTTTCTAGTATTTCTATAGTCCTTAGCGATGAGTAATAACTGAGACGGGGCATTTAAAACCTTATCTACTCCACAACGGGTGTCACTCATAGATCAGGGACATAATGACAACACGGGCATCACCGTGACTATAGCGCTCATCTCTTCGAAATATTTTTGTGTTAGCAGTAGCACACAAACGAAGCCGAGGGGAAACTACTACAGTACTGTACTAAGTACTGCACTGGCAAGACACAAGTTTAACATGAGACTGCTGTATTTAGTTTTCCCTCGGCTTCGTTTTATTACATTAAAAAAATGCTACGAAGATAAATCCATGCTAGTGCTACGAAGATAAATCCTCTCCGAACGCAGCGGCGACGCACTCAGCAACATATGCACAAAGCTGGTGGCTCTCGTAATAATCCAGGTCTCTGTCTTTGCTGTAAAAGCCAAAGTGGGGCCAAATGTAGAGTTTTAAAAGAGTCCCGGAGCATTTCGTAGCTTTCTTTTCCATGGTAAAACTTGTCCTGTGTTTCTGTAACTCTCACTAGATTCTAGTGTTACTCAAGCGAGCTGCGCGGTGCACTGCGCTGCCATCTAGTGGGTGGGAGTAAAAGTGCAGGACCAAAGAGAGATGCTGCAATGAATATTTCCACAAAAATAGATGTTTAAATATCGATACGGGCGCTTTTTGGATCGATACGAGAATCGCGTGACGTAATATCGCGATATATCGGCGGATCGATATTTTTCAACACCCCTAGTGAGAACTATTGATTTTTACAACAACAATAGGATATAATAGTAATATCATTTTGTTTAATACATTAGCAAAAAAATAAAGAACATTTGGAAATAAGAGGATGCTTCATACAGCAATGTTTATTCAAAAGAGAATGTTTACACCATGAAACATGGCAGAAAATACATACATTTAACCGATTTATTTAAGAAAGCGTGATGAGATTTAAAAAAGAGTGAGTTTTACCTACAGTAGCAACCCTAACCAGCTGTGTCTCCACATCAGACTCTGGGCCAGAGGAGTAAACCCCAGGACTCTGTGCGTCTCATTGTCAAACAGCCCCCTCCTCTGCTCACAGCCTGTTACAGTTGTCTCCAGGGCTAGCTCAGGTGAAGGGGAAATGTGGTCACGAATATGGATTCTCGGTTTCTGACACAAGTTGTAATAATAACACTGGCTTCCTGATCAATATCAGAGCTGATGCGAATGCCGACTTTCAATATTTAGCAGTGCAGGACATATTGGAGCAGTTTTCACAAACATTTCATAAACTACCACCTCATAAAGAATATTTAACCTTCTATACCACCTAGATCAAGATCAAACCATGTCTTACAAGGGTCTTAATTAGATTGGATTAAACCTAACATAATCAAACATAGTGCCAAATTCATGTAGTGTCTGTTTAAAAGTTTCTTCTCATGTGCTTGTGTGCCATGCCGTGTGTTTCCATGTGTGAAAGGCAAACCACTCACCTGTGTTTGTGCTAATGTGATGAGTAGAAAGAAACCAGCGGTGGCTCTCCTCTGCAGACTGAGGATGCACAGAGCTGATCCGAGGAGCTGAGCACAGAGCCGAGCCACAGTCCCCTGTCTCTGTGTGTCATGGATGGCTGCTGGAGCCCACTGTAGCATCTGCCGCATACTGTTCAGAAAGACACACCACCTGTAGATATTCAGACACTTACTCCTGTACATCTAAAACCCTAATTTGCACTGTGAACTTTCAAATAAAATAAAACAAAAAATGGCAAAATTGCTTTATTGATTTTTATTAAAACTCTCCCAAGTGATTGGAGCAGCCAGTGGAGCAGACACGTTTCTTCAAAGTATGATTAAAAAGATATGGTAAGAAATGCAATGTTAATATCCTACACCTCTGAATGGATATATTATAAAATGTAAATCATGGAATAATACATAAATACGTTTTATATAAGGTAAGATAGAACTTTGATTTCACAATGGTGAAATTCACTTGTTACATCAGCTCTCAAGAAAATGTGTGCTTTTCAGGACCTCCTGTCTTTCTCTGAAGTCACCAGCTGTTTATATTTCTTTGTAACTAGTGTTAGAGAAATAACAATGGTGTTCAAGAGGATTGATGAAGAATAGGCAGCAGTCAGGATGTCTTGTACAGGAGAAGTTTATTTACCATTGTAATGGGACCCAGAGACATGAACTCGAGACATTGCGCTAGTCCTATCATTCAAGTCTGTCTATACTTCCACAGAAGAGGGATAAATACCGTCTAAGAGCGTCATACTGATACGCAAGCAAAACCTTCAGTGGCTGAGAGTGGGCGCCTGAGCACCACAGTCATGGCTATGACTGAGATAGTACGACTGTACAGCTTGACCCACGGATAGTACGACCTAATAAATATTGATTTAATGTTATCCTTTAACAACTAGGAACAACGAGCCTGACGAAGGTCTTTTTGACCGAAACGTTGCAGCAGTTATAAATGTCTGAGTGAGACGGTGATAAGGGAGCTTTTGTTAATTTTTGCATCAATTTCCCTTCTACGCACCTGTCGCCTCCGTGGTGTGAAAAGTTGTCCTTAGCTAACTAGGAACAACGGCAATAAACACCTTATCATTGAGACAACTTCTACAGGTATCTCCAGTGTATGCTTTGGCTATATCCAAATAACTGTTCTCACGTGATACAAAAGAGCCGGGTCCTAACAATAATGGAACGCAGGTTCCTAATGAATAATGAGTGGTCTCTCCTAGGGGTAGCCCCCTAGGAGAGACCAACAGGCCCGGTTTGCACCGTGAGGCCGTCCTTCCGTGACCCACCACCTGCAGAAGGAGCCATGGGGCCGGTGCTATGTGACCTGGCAGCTCCAACGGCTGCCCCACGACCCGGCAACGGACAAGTGGAAAGAAATGAATGAATGAATGAATGAATGAATAATGCAACGTATTAATTCACTCCATTTTCTGTGGTGTAAGCATTGCAGCCACAACTGTCTGAGGTAGACTGTCCGAAGCGAGGCTGCTAGTGTGTGCCTTTGGTCCCTCCGACGAAACACAATCAGTTACTCTCTCAACATATTCACACAATGGGCGAGGTGGGTGAAGTGTCTTTCCCAATGTCAAACTTCCAGTCTTAAGGAGACCATCTGAGTCATTTCATCGCTGATGTTCTCTTTGCATCCTTTGTGGGTAGATTATTGACATCTTAAAAGCAGGCTTGAACCTTTCAGGCAGTTGTTTTTGTAATGCTCAGACAGCCCAGTAATTGTTGACTAATGATTCGGGGCTGAACAGCCTCTATTAGTCTTTGGTTGAGGTGGACAGGCCTCCATTTCTTCACATATCTGTCATTGGGGCTGTCTGCCTGTGCGGTGGGCTGGCAGCTGTCACTACAGGCCCTGACAGGGTCGGACACTGCGCTTAGTGCCTTGTCTGTGGCTCCCAGGCGGCACTGCGAGTGTTTTGTAGTCATAACACACTGGCTTTGAAGAGATCCAGTGGGGAAGCCACAAATTGCCCGTTGAGAAAAAATGCCAAAAGCCAAATGGATTGGAGATGAATGGTGTAGAATGATAGGATTAGCTACCCTTCTCAGCGGGTTCATTCCAAGGCGGCTAGGAGCTTTCATTTTGCTCGTATTGCACCCAAAACGTTTTCCTGCAGTCTAATCTGCTAGTGACACATGCATATTCACATGAGGCAAGGTGAAAGCTCCTACTAGGTAATCTGGTTAGCACAACGGGTACAGCACATGGGAGCAAGTATGAGCAGTGGGACCACATTGTGTTCATGCAGTGCCATTGGATTTCAAGTAAACACTGTAAAATGAATGTAATTAGGGATGTCTGGTTTTGTGCTCCATAGAAAACACTGCCATTAGACGTCACATATTTATTTATTTGAATAGTACACTCATATTTAACCACTTTTTTTCTGTCTTGCTACTCTGCAATTCAAGCTACTATGTTTTACAACCCTCCTGCACCCCAACTCTCCTGCGGCAGCAAAATGATCAGATCAGACCTTACCTTTTCCCTTTTACCCCCCAGAAATACCCGACCACCAGCAGTATTGGCCCTGAGAGTTGATCAAATCCAATGAAACTTTATTCATAAAGTGCTTTTTGTATAAATGTAACGCTTTATAGATTAAAATCATTCCCTTGTGTCTGACCCATTGCACAAACAATGGTCACATCATAATGCTCACACTCAGCACAGACACATATGCACCCACTCACATTCCTATTAAAATTAACTTGAGGCGGAGTACAGATGAACAACATTACAGGAGCCATCTGCAATGGGAGTAGCATTGTGACACCAGTCCTCCACAGGACAGCACTCACACTGCCTCAGCCCATCCAGTGTTAATTTTGACAACATATTTAAATTTAGTTTTAGTCTTAGTCTTTTGACGAAAATGTAATTCAATTTTAGTTGAGATTTAGTCAAACAAATATCTTCAATTTTAGTCTAGTTTTAGTCGACTAAAATTGCAAGTCAATTTAGTCGACTAAATTTAAGACAAATTTAGTCGACTTTGCATTTATAATATTCATTATAATCATATTTAATCAAGGTCCTCTGCTTCATGGAGCTTCTCCCACATGAACAAAGCTCAGAGCTGTTCCTTTGGCAGAGAATTTACATGATCTGAGGCTCTTTCAGACGGTCAATAGAAGTTTGGATGATTTTAGTCTCTCCTTTTCATTTTTATTTAGTCTTATTTTAGTCGACTAAAATATCTGGACATTTTAGTCATAGTTTTAGTCTCATGAAAAACGTTTAATTTAGTTTTAGTCCAATTTTAGTCACAAAATATCACTTTGACTAAAATTAAGACTAAATATTTTAGTCGACGAAATTAACACTGAGCCCATCAGACCAAACATTCATCTGCTCTCCTTTCTTTGCATTGCTTATACCTCGATCGGGTCTATGGTCTATTTACCATTGTTAAATTTCCAAGCTGACAAATCTGCTCTGATTTATTGACCCGCCTTCCCATGTGCAAATAACTTAACTCGATTAATGTAGGTCAGTGGTAATATTGGGAAATGTGTTTTTATTGCTGTACTTGAGCACCCTGAAGGCACTTTGTCATTATTTATGTTCCCAAATACTACAATATCAAACTTAATGACTTTGTTCTCCAACCTACTCCATTTTGGTATTGTGCCGACTCCCCAAGTGATTAATTAATTCTCATTTATGTACTGAACACATCGTGCCCAAACTTTCCCTTTTCCCTCTGCTCTTTTTCTCCCCCTCTCTCTCGTGAATGATTGTCCTTTAGTGCAGCTGATTCCGGATTCAATTATATAATGGCTCGAGGAGGATAGAGTTTTGACACTTAGACCAGCTCTCTGATCAGAATGTATGCCACTAATTGGGACAGAGTATTGGAGAGCGTTGACTGATCTGCTTACAAAACGCGACCGCTTCTGAAAAGGTTGCATGATCTTGCCTGAATATGAATTAATTGTATACTTTTGCCGGCATTGCTCAGCTGTTTGTTATTCCATGGGCAAGATGACAAAAAAAAAAGAATAGTTTCGAGTTTTGTTTATCGAAAATCTTTTGTTTGCAGAATAAGAGTTTTGTGCCTTCTGTAAAAACAGCATTTAATCTAAACTAAAATCCAAGTTAGAGGTCACTACACAATTTTGTAAAGCTATTTGGGACGTGCGCCTTAGACTCTTTTATTTACTTATTTTGTTCAGTGTCTGCATTGAAATACTGCATCGTAATTGGTCTTTATTGTTATTCTTTTCTTGTTTCCCCTCCATACAAATTGTGTAATTTCATTGCTTGATGTAGTTTCTGGAGTAAGCGTTTGAGATCAGCCCGCGCCCACACATGATTAGCCCTAGCGGTTGTTTCTCGTGGCCTAATTCTACATACAGTACCTGCATCGACCAGAGAAAGGTTAATTAGACTGAAGCTTTCCAAAAGGTCACATCGCCATTTAAATTAGTCACTGCTGTTAGTCTGATCCAAATCATTGGCAACTCTGGGCCAATTAACTTCAATTGCACTCGGCGCGCGCGTGTGCCAGTGCCGCTGCCTAGTTTAAGGTAATGACCAATGAAACCCCATTCATACTCCTGCACCCTGATCCAAAAGTTGCCGAGAGGTGGGGCTTCTGGTCTTAAAGATATGACGGCCTTCACAAATCATCTCCCCCTGACTTTCTTCCTGACTCCTCCTGGGAAGATGGTGGAAGTTTACGAGAGGTGAAATATTATGATATGTAAAATTTGACATTTCCGCACACACCTCGAGAGGGGTAATCACGGTTGATGGGGATTGAAGAGGTAATCTCAGGAGTGCCCGCGTGGAGTGGGGCTGGATGCTAGTGTCTTGATTACAAGCACAAGAAGCCTATCACGAAAAAAACGTTTCTCCCCGATGAGGCCAGTGTTGTGTGATGTGAAATGGCAGCAGGGTCCACCGAAGACGGATGTTTACGGAGAATATCAAAGGCTATTAAAAATAAAGGGTGAGACGATGCAGGCAAAAAGGTTGAAACATTACAGCACATTACAGATGATGTTTTGAAAGGGTAGATGATTGTATTAGTACTTATTGCACTGGTTATTGTTGGGGATTGGAAGTGACTGGAGCCTGCTGTAAAGTGCTTATCACATAAGGTTTGTCCCACTCTTTAAAATATATTTATACACATATATATTTTTAAATAAATCGTAGTAAAGGTATACTTTATTATCCCTAAAAGGATTTTTTTATAAAATGCATTTCAACCACTCAGCTACTGCACTGCCATTGGAAAGACATGTTGACGAATACCTAGAACAAACACTATAGTGGCAATGCTACCTTGTGAATTCAGGAGTGAATGTCTTTCGACAGAATTCGACAAATTTAAATGAACAGCCTAATTTTCGCGCACCAACAAATGGCACGCTGTTCTCCAGCACTACACAGTCACAGGTACAGCTCTGGGTTTGCTCTCTGGTTTGTCTTCCTCTCCTCTCTGCAGCTGTATCTGGCTGTGAGGGGCTCGGAGATGGAGGATTTGTGAATTTCGATGAGGCGCACTTCCCTCCGTGGCACCGTCTGAGAATAGCAGCAACAGCCTGCGCCCGACTGAGGGACTGTCACAGGAAGCCGTTGATTAAACAGATGTCGCTTCTGCCGCACACCGCAAGACAAAAAAACATGAGCATGAATTAATTAAGCACACCTGAAGAAAGTTATATATGCGTAAGAACAACAAAGACAGTTTTTTTTTTTTTTAACACAATATGGTTGAATAAATCCCAAACACGGTATTGGGTGGATAGTCAGTAACGTATGTGTTTTCTTTCCTTTTTTTTGTTGAGAAAACCACTTCAGTGTTCAAGTAAATAACCAAGGCTGACCTCCTGTAAACAATGCCAACTATTGTTCGTTATCGGTGAATTCATTGTTGTAGAAATTTGGAGGCCTCCTGTATCCGTGTGTGGATAAATCAATCTCCATGCGTCATTTTGGACTCAATAAACCCCCACAGCAAAGCCTCACTTGTCAATACTACCACAATGTATTGAGTGTTCATGTCTCCAGGTCCAGTACTGATAGTAAACTTTTCAGTAAGAGTCTCCCGTCTCTAATTTTTTAACTCTAAGACTCCTTGAGACAGCACTCCTATTCCTATCATTCATTCTGCATTAACAGATGTTCCAATTTCTCCGTGTACTTACTTACTGACAGATATCAGGAGAAATCTTTGAAATTAGTGTTCATTTTACTTTGAGTTACCTGCACTGCTGCTGTTATTGGTGAGTCATGGGATACGGGACATTATAGGCAACAGATTTTGTGCGCTCAAGTAAAGTCGGACTTTCTAGCTTTATAGTGATTAGATAGTTTCTGCTTGTGTACGCTGCTGAGATTTGGACAACACTGCTGTTCAGGCTGAGTTTTGAAGTCGGGAGCCCCGAGGCAGGCACTTCTCAGTCACATCACTCGACAAGAGGAAATCTCAGGAAGGAGACTGCACATGGACACGGGCAGCGTTCTGCTTTGAAGCCTTCTTAACCAAACCAGCGCGCGGGGCTATTGGCGTGGAACAGTCTCTCTCCCGTTCGCCACCATCTGTTCGGAGTTTCACTTAAAACTTAAAACTCTTCAGCCATCAAACGGCTCCAGCACAACCTCCATAATGTTTCTTCTCTGATCAAAGAAGCTGCGCTAAGGAGGAGGATGTCTCGCAACTTGGCACTTGTTCTTAAAACGAAACGGCAATCTTCAAACCGGCGATCTTCAAATACTGATGGCTTACAGTCAATCTCAATGGAATGAGCTTCTTCTTTATGTTATTGCCTCTGCCAGAGAGGTTAGGTTTTATGCAGCTGTTTACTTTGTTGGCAGTATATGCTTTAAAAAAAAAAAAAGACCAATTTTAAATGAACTCATAACAGAATTTGAAAAGATGAGCCAAAATGGGTATCTTGGTTTCAGGGCATTTTAACCAATAAAACACATGTGTCAAACACAAGGCCGGCCCGCGAGATGATTTAATGTGGCCCTTTGCAGAGCATGAATTTCTGTCAAATGTCAAAAAAATAAGGAAGTCTCTAGCCCAGGGGACCCCAACAGGCAGACCTGGGTCCAGATCTGGACCTCCAGAGGCTTTAGTCCGGACCCCTTTTCATCCTCTCAATGTACTTAATTTCTCAGGCTGAATGAAAAATCTAAAATAAAAATCTAAATAATTTGAATAACATTGAATTAAGATGGCAACATTTTTGATTCATTAATCAATTCTGCTTTGCAAATAGACAACCTCGGTTCATGTTGTAAAATTTTCAAGAGCAATGACTGCATAATGTCCGGACCCTGGACATATGTCGAAAGTTACGAAAGAATAGTTTGCGGACCTCGAGCTGATTTAGCCGGGGACCCCTGCAATAGCCCATTCCTGTGCGCGGTCATGGATTTTTAAAGAAATAGCCAGAATGCTCACTCCAGCCACTAGGGGGCAACTTAAATAAAACAAAAGGAAATAATTCCATACGTGTCAAGCAGAGGGCACTAACATAATAAGAGATCAGGATATAAACAGCATATTAAAGCCATGTGGTAAATGGTCAGTTTTCCCCTTGGGCGGCTGTGGCTACAACTTACTGCCATTGAGTGTGGAGTGAAGGAATAATGACTTTATGTAGCATTTTGATAAAGCTGATGAAGCACAATAAGTGTTTGTAAGCCGTTCTTAATTATTAGGCCACAGTCCTTTACAATATATTGTACACAAGTCCGTGGTGGTTGGTAAAACATTTCACAAAAATAACTATAAAAGAGAAATATAAAAGCGTACATGGAGAACATCTGAAAGGGCAATTGGCCTGGATTGCAGTGGTCAATATAGTTATGTCTAGACCAGCACTCTTAAAACTTAAAAAGACGAGTGGTTAAGGTGTAATGCGTTTGAGTTCTGGCACTCTCCACGCTCTTAACCCCTACACTTATCAGAATTCTGCACACAACCTTTCAACAGAACATTTGTGAGATTATTTTGTATACTTCGCCCCCCCCAAAGTGCCCAAAGCCTATTTAATACGTACTCATTGTCTCTCATTTATCTCAGCTTTAGCTTCTTTGTGCTTAAGAAACACTGCGCCGCATTTCAAAGCAGACCGTGATTAAAGTCTTAATTGCCAATTGTTTCTCGTCAAACAACCAGCTATCTTTTATGTCCTACTGGTCCACAGATCTCGGTGACACCGTGATACGCATGGCAACATTTTCAATTTACTCCTTGCAGATGAATATTTTAATTATTATTGTGTGAAAAGTGATGAGAGCCGTGGGTTTCTGTGTTGCTTGCCTGGGCAGTTAATTAAAACGAGACACCGCTATGAAAAAAAGCCTGGTTGCGTATTAAGCAAGAAACAGCCAGATAAACCTAACGGTAAACATGAAAAATATTAGGACTAATCTCATTACTGTGCATGTTACAAGTTGTCTGTGTAAGCTCTCAGTCGTACAGGAGTTGTCCATCTTCAATGAAGGTACTTGAGTCCAGATGACTCGAGTACCTTCATTGAACATGTTACAAGTTGTTTTTAGATGTAGCTACTTCTAAGGATTTTTCTTTCATGTTTTTTTTTTTTCTTTCTGTGAGGATAGGTGCCAAACCCTGTATTGACCATGAAGCTGGAATTTCCCGGTCTGTCACAGGGCTCCATTTCAACAAGCTTGCACCCAATTATCCTTCAATCACTGTAGCCAGCTCTTACAGATGTGTTTGGTCAATGCGCAAGGTCTTTCACTGTGGTCTGGCGCGAAGGACACTGCATGTATCAGCGAAGGCTTTCAATCCAGCCAAAAGGATAAATCCCCAAGGAAATGTTAATGCGTAATTTATAATAGCAGTTACTTTGCAAAGAGTTACTTCATGAACCATACATGGTGTTTTGGTTGTAAACTATACTACTATTCTGTTGCTCAGAGAATAGTCCCGTCCGAGTTGTTTCTCTTCTCGGACAAAGTGGATGTGGCTTGGGCAATGTAACAAGCTACCATTAATAAACGCAACGCAAGAAGCTTTATATATTATACATCCTTATTTTCTCAAGTAGCAGATTTTCTCAAGTAGTTATTGTTGTCCTAGACGTATCTTGTCTGCTGTGAACATTTTCAGTTCAGATCCCTGTAAACTTTGCACACGCTGAGCTCACCGGTTCCCTCCTGTGTTTTGTTAATGCATCCGTTCCCGTGCGGTGTATCAAAGAGAATGCATAAGGCAGGAGCTGACAGGTATTCAGAGCCCTGGGAATGTTTGTACTGCTTTCTTCTCGAGCATGCAACTCCGTGTCTACATCAGGGAGCGCTGCAGACTCTCAAAAACCTGCCTCACAGCTAGATCGAAGGTAAAATTGCATTGTTCAGACCCATTATGTTTTTGACAGTGATGTGCGAGTAGTTCATTGTGCTATCCAGGTGGCCGGTTCATGCATATTTATGTCAATAACTCCATCAATTTGAATACAAATCTTCAACGCTGTTTAGCGTGACAGCGAGCATTTCAAGGTGAATTTGCGTCCAGCTCTCTGTATAAACTCGCTGATATTCTGGCTTATATAATGCTTTAATCAACAGCCATTACCTCACACATACAGGAGTTTAGAGCCATTATCTTCCAAGGTCATTGTTAACAAAGGTCGCCATACTCTGAGAGGTTTGAACCAGGCCTACTCAGCCATTCAGAAGGCTTCTCGCTGCAATATCTGCAATACCTTCATACCACCTACTACTGAGTATGTCTGTCCTTTTAGACAGACACCCACATACACAATTGTAGCATAATGTCCCACCTTTGTCCTGGAATAAGCAACACACCTGGCATAGTGTCTGATCTGCAGTCAAATGTAGTAACTGTGATCTACAGTATATGTAGATTAAAGCCTCCATATAAAAAAGCACTTTTTTGTCATTCGGCTGTTCTTTTGTCAGGACACAGAAACCCAATTGTGTGGAGTTTTGGTAAATTTTACAGTAACTGATTAATAATATTGGCTTACTCTTGTATTATGCTCTACAACCTCTACAGCCAGGAGTTGAACTGCTAACTTCATGGTTATTGGATGACCCGCTCTGAGCCATGTTGTTTTTATGGTCCAATCCAACAAGCAGAACTTGATGCCAAAGGTTTTGCCAGTTTTCAGATTGTGTCATCCTTTCATATTATTTAATGGCTAAAAAATGTTGTGACCACTTAATGAAAATCTTACTTGCTTGTTCAAGAATAATTCCACATGGATATAGGGCTAGGAATAACTACCCTGTTTTATATTTGTTATGTTTCGTTTCAGATATAGTGAGCGTTTATCTGTCGAATATTTGTTGTTAGCGCATCTTTCTATAGTCCTTGACTCACAACCTCAACATCCAAGTGTATTAAATAGACGGCTCTATTAGCGTTAAATCTCTGCGAACTAATCATTTTATGAGGCGATTCCGCTCATTCACCGTTTCTCTCGTTGTCAACCAGTGCCCCTACTATACTAAATGTCACATTGCTTTCAACGCCGGCGTGACTGCAATAACCATAGAAAAAGATATAAATTGAAGGCTGGCATTAAGGTTAGTTATAGCCACCTTTTTCATTTCCCATGCATGGATCCAGACAAGTCAAAGATTTAGTCAGAGCTGCGGAGAGCTGTGAGTGATGTGCTGGCAGAGCGAACAGCAGGGTGAATCCTTTTTCACGGCTTGACTTTTCGCACACATCTTCAAATGCCAGATAACCTCCAAATCTCCGTCGGCCTAATATCTAATGTCACATCCATAAACCTTTAGTAATGACAATATGCACGGTATGAAATGTGGGGCTTGATGTATCTTCGAGGTCCAGGCCCTCTACCTTTACCATATCTACATGAAATGCCAAAAGTCACTGATACCTGAGATTGTTGCTATTTGCTAGGAATTCTTAACATGCCAGTCCCATCCTTTTCGGCGGACAAAGGGGGACATATATATGCAGATGTTTAATTCAAAATAAGAACAAAAATCTAGAAATGAACACATTAGTTATAAAGTGTTGAGTGTACATTCAGGTACTTCCTTTACTGCTACCAATACCACTATAACTTTGGCTACTACTAAAGTTGTACTTCTACTATTGTATTTTAAACTAGCTAGCCATCTAGTACTCCGCTGCTGCCAGTGATACTAATTCCAAGCTGTAATACTGTTTAAATTTGTGTGTTACAGTATTAGGACCCCAAAACTGATATGTAAATGAGAGAATGTTGCATGATTAGAAAATGCTTAAATTCCTCTGCTGCTGATCCACTTTTTCACGTGCTACTTGTTTTGCACATGAGCAAATGCTTGGTAAAATGACCTCAATGTTTGCTAGTTCCCCTCTAAAATTGATGGTTTCTATGGTAATGTTAAACATATAACCTTCCATCCCCAGTTTCATTGCGCATGTGACAGTCACCAGACTATTTGGATATTGCATAAATACTTTTTAACTGTCACTTTTCAAGGCAGGAGGAGTCAGACTTCAATCATACTCCCTTCTATAGAGGTTATGAAAGAAAGAAGACATTTTTTTTCTGAGAATTATAGCAGATTTCTTTGGCTTAATCAGGACCATGATGGTTTTGGACACCTAATGTGAGAAATTATTAGCGCCGCACCTGAGCCCAGTACGACATTAGTCCTCTGTCTGCGTCTTCACACTCTTAAGTGGAGGCTATTGGATGTAATGACTGTGGCCTACATGGAGTCTTTTATACTGCTTTGAGGAGACGGTGTTCATGCGTTACCCTAATGTCTTTGAGATGTTTTATTTATTTTTCCATTAAAACCTAGTATAAAAGCATGTACTGGAATAATACCATTTGTGTCACGTCTGGTATAGAATGGTCCTATTTATAAAAGGGGGACATCATGTTGAGAACACGCATAATAATCAAGGCTGTCTACTATAATCCAATACAGTTTATTTAAAAAGCACTATTAAAAACAACAAATTTGACCAAACAACAGAGACAATGTAAAAACATATACAATAGAATAAAAACAGTGTTAACAGTCAAGATTTCACAACACCAAGGAGAACAGGTGCGTCTTAAGGCAAGATCTAAAACAAGAAGGGAATCAATGTACAGAGGCGGCTCGTTCTATAGTCTGGGACCAACCAGGTTTAGTTTGCGCTTGGCAGTTGATAATAGGAAAAAAAGTCAAGTATGCAATCACGGCTGTTGTAACTGTAAACCCAATTCAGCACTGCTGTACAAGTAATACTTTATAGTAAATAGTCAAATTGCAGTCAGTGTAATCATGAATTGGTCCATAGAAAATGACTTTAGATCATATGGATAGCAGGGAAGGCGGTCACCTTTAAACTAGTTCTAATTCTGCACCCGGAAGAGCATCTGGCATACTGGCAAAATGAAATAAAAGGAAAAGTAGGAGCAACCAATCCTCCAGCTTGTCACAAATGACAAGAGTGCCATTTTAATCGAAATACGAGGATGTAAGGAATCCATATCAACGTTGTTTTAAATAAGAAAAACTAGCCTTTGAGACTCATTTTTTGCCCCAAAAACATGTGATATATTGGGCACAGAGAAAATGATTTTCTACTTTTAGCAACTAATTAATGCTTTATCAATATTCATGATGAACTCCTCATTTGGAAGAGCATAATTAGCCGTTTTATCCCCAGGGCCATTTGGAAAAAAATAAATTTAAAAAAGTTACCAGCGTAGTTGAAATCTGCTATGGCAACAGTTCTAGTTTCTGACCAAACGGTGTGTGCACAATTCAGAAATTAGCCAGAAATCGGATATGGGTCCCCAGGCGTAAATGACAGGGCACTTCAAAGCAACACTTAGTTTGCGTATGGAGGCAGAAAGGATCCATTGGACAGTGCCATAATTCACACAAGCCACCTGGAGAGTCTCACTGTCACTTTTCGGATTGGACTCAGCCAGCTGCTCCCTGCACTCCCAATCAGTCTGATGCTGTCTACACTGTTTGCCTCTGACCTTCACTGCACTGCCCCAAATCTCAGGTTGGGGACATGGTGCTGGTCTTAAAGTCCCCCTCATGTCCCTCCTCATTTAGAACACCAGCTGCGCTCCAAAACAACAAACGGCAAAATAATTGTTAATAATTATGTCCGGGTATGTGGGATAATAGGTGTTGTCGAGGTGGTAAAAATAAGCCTTTTTTATGTATACTGTAAAATATGATATTATATACGCCTATGTTAGATTTTCAGTCATTGGAATTTTTGATTTGTTTGCGAATGAGCTTTCTGGAAATGACTCAACAAGTGACAGACAGACAGAGATGTTGTGTAGACTACCCTTTTGCACTCTGTGAAATCTTCAGCCTCATACCTTGCGCAGTAAGTGGCCGGACAGGGCCTGGACAGACTCCCATGAGTCTGCGTGCAATGTTATTATAAAGAAGAGGAAGCAGCAAGTGTTCGTTGTAGTTAGCAATGCTTGTACACAACGCCTCAGCCGACCCTTTTTATTTCTAAGTGACGCTCTCAGGCTACCGGCAAAAGCACTGGCGCACCGTTGTCGTTATGCTGTTGTTGTGCCACACAGAAGATTGGGCTCCTTGTGTGTCTTTAACTCTTTAGTTGATCATACTTTATTCAACAACATTTAACAAAACATCTGTTGAGATATACAGGTACCAATTGTTCTTTCTTTAATTCTCTCTAATTCGCTCTACCACTACACATCTAATGTAAACAACACCAGAAATACATTTGAAGCATTGTTTAATATCTATGCTACGTAACGTTGACATTTTGAATCCAATCCAATAAAAAGTGATTCCAGTACGAACTAAGCATATTTAGCCATTTTTAACAACATTATTCAGACATTCCTTGTCTTACAGTCTGTTATTGGCACGCCATTCCCTCAGCATATGCTAAATATGTGCTCCCTGATCTTCATTGATCCACAGGCTAACATTGATCCTCCACTTCTATGTGTTGGTTGTGTGGGAAATAAACTAACAATTGAATGTCTGTCTACTTTCCTCCAGTGGCCATTGTATTTCTGCCCACCTCTCACATCAGCTGTGTTTGTTTTTATGGAGAAGGCTGCAGAGTTGTTGTTCTGCTTGGATGACTGGCGATGTCTGCGCTATAGGCTCCAGTGGAAGTGGCGTTATTTGTGGCCCCTCGGTGACACTGCTGTCCCCACGTGAAGGTGACCCTCTCTGGATCAGGCCCGCTTGCCTGTCAGGTCCCACTGGAAACAGGGTTATTTAGCATCTTGATGATAACAGCAGCCCTATGCACCCCCAAATAACCCTGACAATATACAGTATAGAGATGCAGGCTACGGTGTGTTTTGTATCGTCTGAAAGTGTCAAGCCACATTTTGTCACATAACGTCCCATGTGTGAATAGAAGAGGATGGCTGTGTAAGGAGGTGCATCGGGCACAAAATCTTGATCGCTTGGACTTTTCTCCAGGTTTGGGACTTGCACAATATACTACAATGACACTTCTGACTGAGCTAGCTATTATTTGTTCTACCTATTGGAAAAAAAAAGTGTAATGTTTAAGTAGATAAATAATATTGAAGTGTTTTGCTAGATGACACAAAAAGTATGCACTGGCTAGAGCTGGAATTGAACCTCCAACTTTTGGATCAGTGGACGAAGGCTCTAACCACGGAGCCACTGTTGCTTCATTAAAGTGCATTTGTTTTGCTCTCCTGTATCTTTGTATGCAGAAGAAAACGTTGTCCCCAGACTGCCTGTGAGCCTCTTATTAGGCCTGGACACTTGGTGGAATAAATCTCTTTTGGGATTTAAAGGTGGATAGTGAGAAGAGGAGAGAGTTTTACACTCAATAAATCCACTAACGCCCAATGTTTCAAAACACTGCTTTTACAGCCCCATACTTTATACCCTGTCCCTCTGAGCGCAGGACTAGAAGTGACAAGACTGCTTAAAGATGGCAGCAAACACTTTCACATCTGTTGATCCCTCATATCCCTCTACCTGCCATGAATAGAGGAAGTTTGCTACGTGACAGGAACTTTTTAAAGCGCTCTCCTTGAGGTTGACAAGAGCAGAGAGTTCAGGGCTGTGGGATAGCTGTGTTTGCATGAGAGGGAGTATACAGAGGTTATAGGGGGATCAGAGTTGGGCGTTCAGGGCTGACATTGTTATTACCTCAGTGTAGTGTTTATGTCTAGAGACCATCAGGAGTCCTCAAGCAGGATGGGTGAGGGTGCAAGGTTGGAGTTGTTTCCAAATTTCCAAATCATGTTGTGGGGTGTGAAATTATGTCTTTTTGCAAACGGCTGTGAACAGGGAATGCTGTTGTTTTATAACCTAGCTTTGTTTTTGTAGTTGATTCTCAGAAACAAGTTTGTATTCTTCATTTTTAAGAATACATGCTATGCTACAACAAGAATCCCGCCTCTTAACTAGGAGTTGCCTGTTGCGCAGTGGACCACCACTAGACTAGTTACTCTTATTTGTTTGTTTGTTTATTTGAGCAGCTTACACTTTACCAAATTACAAAATACACATTTAAACAGTCACAGATGCTCAAAAGGAGTAGGCTGAAGCAGAGAGCTTATGAGCGCCTACCCCACATAAATAAATAAATAAAAACAGTATTTACTTACCTTAATCTAGACTTCACTTTAACTTTTTATTTTAAGTAAAGTTTAATGCCACATAAAAAAAAAAAGGGTTTGTTTGTTTGCATACTTTACTGTCCCCGTAGGGAAATTTGTCCTCTGCATTTAACCCATCCTTCGATGCCGCTGGGGCGACCCGTAAGGAGCAGTGGGCTACGGCAGTGCCGCGCCTGGAGACCCATCTCCAGATGTGGAGCCAGGCTGATGGTCAGAATCACCTGGTTGGAGGATTCACCTACTGCACATGTTTTAAGTGGTAGAGGAGTGCCGGGAGGAAACCTACGCAGACACGGGGAAAACATGCAAACTCCACACAGAAAGGCCCTGTCCTGGTTGGAATCAAACTCGGGACCTTCTAGCTGTGAAGCGGAAGCGCTAAACGGCTATCGTGCCAGTCTTAAGTCTCCTGATTAAGCGTATGGAATTGTTCTCATAAAGAAATGCATCTTCTGCCCTTGAGATAATGTCCACCAGTCAGGACCTCAGTGCTGCACTCGAGGACTTTACTCCAGATCTAGAACTGGCCTTGGTGAGGTTCATTTGGAGGATTAGCCTGTTGTTTTGGTTGAAGGAAAAACTAGAGGTCCAGAAGAAAACCAAGCCCGACACCATGAGAACACAGAAACTCCACACAGAAAAGCCTCAATCACAGTCCAAGAATCAAACCCTGGACCTTGTTGTTATAAAACTCCACCACCATGTCTGACATCATTAATGCGATTACAACTTCTCTCTTTTTTTTTCTCCTTTGTACTTGTGATGAAATATTTTCCATTTTCTGCATGCCACATTGAGGTTATAATTTACTTATACACATGTAGCTCTGTCTGTATTATACATGTGTTGTACATTTACAGAGTGTGAAAGTGGATTAGTGAAGTCTGTATAGTGTGTATTCACCTCTTAGCTTCCTTTTCTCTGCAGACGGGATGCACAGGCTTTATTTTGCCGTAGGTGTGAATGTGATGAGATGGAGTGTTAGTGCTGTAAACGTGAGTGGGTGCTGCAGCCTTTGCCCGGGAGACAGTAAAAACACATGTGGAAACGAGCCGGCAGCATGACTAATAGGCCAGTGTTTGAACTGCGTTCAGGAATCGTTTCTCTGTAGCAAAGCATTATGTTGGTATCAATGAGGCTTCGGATCTCAAGGGGGGGAAGAGCAGCTAGTGAATTTATTTATGCAGCACCTTTCACGGACAGGAGAAATCACAAAATGCTTCTTAAAAGAACAATAGAATACATTTAAAAGTACACAAAACATTTGCAATCAACAAAGCTATGTTGATAAAATAAACATGATCATCGATAGTATGGAAACTCTTCTCTAGTTAGAACAGTTGGGGCAACATTTTTACACAGTCTCCCCATGCAAATAAATACGAGAGACCATGATTTGAGTGACATCCAGCCACAGAGAGCATGTAGGTGAAAACATGGCTAAATATTAGTAATGACTTCCTTGTGCTGTATGGACAGTAGCTCTCAACTTTTATTTTACATACAACCAAGTTTAAATCCTACTGACCTTTTTGGGGGACATGGTGTTTGGAAGTATATTTACCATGAAGAGGAACAATGTTACAGAAAGTTCATACCACTATATTGCTGTACTATATAAGAAAGCTTGACCGTTTGAATTGAAACCTGCAAAGTGGTCACACCGGCGTCAGAAGGACTGTAATGCAGCGCTGTGTTTTGCATATCTTGATGAGTTCAAACCTGTGAGAGCACCTTGAAGGAGCCGCTGGCCTGAGCGCCGAGTGCTATTATGCAGAAAATGAGGATCAAATGAATACAAAGGGAGCTGTCAGTCTTCATGTCTGTAATCCCTCCTCTCCCGAGTGCGCGGCTGCCTCGCCATCATCACAGCAGCCCCTAGGTCTCTGTACGAGCAGGACTGACCTCCGCACGGCTTACCACGTCCTTGCACCAAAGTCCTTTTAACTCTGCGTATAGTCTTCGCACAGATCAATGCCCTTGCTTGGTGGTCACCCTGTTAGTTTGTTGTTCTATGCAAAAGCACCAGTGTTACACTTTTTCCAACACACGTCATCATTTGTCCAGTGTATGTGTTTATAATTATGCCCATGGTAATACAGATTTCTATTTCCATGTGGCGGACGGTATTCTGTAAATTGAAAAATAGTGTTTTCTCACGCTAATACGACACAAGCCTTGACCCCTCGTCCCGCTCCTGTTAATTAGCGCTGTTCGCTCCTACCTCTGGGCATGCTTAGATTTATGGCTTTATGCAGCGCGCAGGTTTAAAGTAAAAGCATACAGCAATAGCACACACAGGGATAAAACAGGAATTTCAAATTGATCACAACAAGGTATGACTCTCCTTTTTTACCATGATTGGTCAGACGTATTTGACTGTTGATTGAGCATTGCTTTGCGGCTCAATGAGCAAACAATGGTCAGGATAGTCATTTTAGCCCAGCAGGGGTTGTGTGGCCAATCTTTTCTGACAAGTATAATATAAGATCCTTTTAAATCATTATTTGTATTCAGACAGTGCTAAGATAAAGATCATTTGGATAGATTTATATCTGTGACGGACACTAAGTGCCAACATTTGATCCCTGCGGGTAAATAAACTGTCAAAACGGCAAGCTAGGATTCACTTACAAGGTGAAATCGACTTATCTGTGCAAATTTCTCACATTTGAAGGCACGCACAGCTTTGCATTCTTGGATTGTGTGCTTATTTATAACTCTACAAGCTTTCTATCTTTCTATCGTAAAAAAACAGCAAAAGTCTTCCCTAAATTATAATATTAATGCTTCAAAACTATAAAATTGTCAGATGTTTTGCGGTTAGCTGCAGTGCTGTTTTTGCAGTCTAGACACTTGTCCCTTTTTATGCCCTGTCAAATTTCCCCAAGTTCATAGATGCAACTATTCTGCACAGTATTGCATCACTGTCTCGCACACGCACGACTACGATCCAAAGCTGTTCAAATAGGACACTGTTCTGTCTATCGTGCTGTGAAGGCAATGACAAAGCATCCTAATTCTTAAGTTAACACATCATCATTGTTTAAAGTTGTTGTTTTTTCCCCCTCAAACCAGTGAGTGTATGAGAAGAAAAACAGAGCTTTTGCAATTGTGTGTGCTGTCCCCTAGAAAAGGCACTTCTTTAATTGGAGAAAACGTTGTTTTGATTCAATAATAATTAAGTATTTACCATTCTTCCAAGGGTCAATGGCACACAAGTACAGAGCATGCTTCGATTTGCAGTTAATGAGGTCGTGCCTGTACAGCAATGTTAGTGTTTGGTGTGCTGCGCTTTGGGACATGCACAGTTCTGGCCTACTTTTAACTCTGCAGATATTTGTATTTTTATCATATTAGCTTTAATAGATTTTCTTTTTTTTTATATACATTTATTTCAGGCAGACAATGGTAACAAAAAGAAAAATATACAGTATATAAATAAAATGATCCATTTCTACCTGAAAGGGAGTGGGAAGAAGATACATTATTTAATCCCACCCCCAGTTCCCCATTCAGAGCTTACTACATTCAGCTTCACTGTTACTTTGTTCAAGGATTATTTTACAAATGATATATCATGCTGGCATTACCGCAGGTAACAATAATTATTACATTGCAACAACTGTATGCAAACAATATAAAGAAAATTAAAGAAAATTAACAATACCAACAATGGTAATGGACAATATACTAATAATGGTAAAAGACAAATTAAACCAACGATGGTAAGGAAACATTGAGCACTTGTTTACACTATGAGACAACAGCAATTTAAATTAAAGACCCTCATCTCTATATTTTGACCAGATGCAATGTTTATATAACAGTTTGAATCGATGGACAGTTTGGCATTGCTTGTGCTGTAAGTCCAGTTTGTTCCAGAGTTTCACTCCGCAGATACAGTTAAGTAACTCAAAATACAAGTAGTAAAGCGTGTTACTGAGGGACACGCTACAAGCATGATGTGCTTGACTAAAATGAGGTTTGAAAAGCTGATATGCTTCTAAGTCTAAACAAATCTTTAACTCTTACCCCTCCACTGAGGGATGGTTTCCAAAGTAATGAGTTAAAGGCATATATGAAGTATGAAGAATAACATTTAAATCACACTGTATATAGAAATCTGTAATATAAAAACCTTCACATGCTATTTGGGATGCAGATCTTTTTTCTTCTTTTTTTACATAAAAGAATAATTAATCCGTTCAGTTTTGACTCTCCAATGATATAACGACAAACCTAAAGCATTTCTAACAACCTAATTATTCCCTGTGATGACTAAGCAAGTTGATGTTTGATGTTTGAGTTTTTATTTCGAGCTAAGGCACAAAATCCAAGAAAAAAACAGAAAAATATATATACACAATAAAGAAAAAGAAAAAAAAGAAAAAATAATAATATACATTCTAACTCGAAAAGGAGTGGGAAGAAGACAAGCTTATTGACTCCCACCCCTGTTCATAAACTTAAATAACAATAACTAACAACACTGCATATTTCTTACCATCTTACAAGACAACTATCAACCGAGTTGGTTACATTTCAACAGATGCCATACTGCATTATACCAGGTCAACACTCACAGTATGTCACACGCTACAACCATTGTATTATTTCTGTTTCCCATACCGAATTCATTACCGTGTTGGCATTATCGTTATTCATCATCACCATTACAACCCATATAGCATTACTCTGTATCAAAATGTTTGATACATAACATACTCCACATTTATTCATGAAAGGTACATTAATCGCAGACCGATTGATGCTCATAATAACAAGAATGATCTTAATGATGTGTGTTACAAGGGATTCGTTTTTTTTGTTTTTTTTGTTTGTTTGTTTTTTCTCTGTGACTGGACCTGCTGCCAGAGGGGAGCAGCCCCCGAGTAACCGGACCATCCTTTGTTGAGTGTCCTATACTATGCATTAAAAGAGACAAATGTTTAGGAGTCTGCTGCCAGAAGAGGGTTTCCTCGAGCTGCCGACCCCCACCTGTCTGCCCTGTACTACGGGTTATGTTGAATGCGGAGTACATAGATATGTGCATGATTTACTTCTAAGAATTTAATTCCTTTATATTACCATCAGCATCAATAGCAGTATTGCTGTCTGAATCGATTAAGTTTGATTCTAAGAATAATCTATAGATTATTAGGTAATAATCCTAGACTGTTACATTTAAAGTTTAAAGTTAAAATAGTGATGATAACAACACAACAGCAACAACAATAACAATGGCAATAACAACTGCAATAGTATATTAGTAACAACCACAATATACTTCATTATTAGTTAGATCTGACCTTTAAAGTATACAGCACTTTGTGACACCCATTAGTAAATCAAGTACCCATTTCCTCCTTCTGGTACTTTGACCATACCATTTTTTTATATCTTGATTTGAAATGATGAATATTAGGACATTGTTTAAATTCTGCCCCCAATTTGTTCCAGAGTTTAACTCCACATACAGACACACACATACTTTTCCTAGTGGAAGACACTGCTTGAACCTTAAAGTTGTCACACCCCCTCAGGTTATATCTCCCTTCTGTGCGTGCAAAAAGCATTTGTATCCTTGCAGGTAGCGCATTTTTGTTGGCTTTAAACAGCAGTTGGGCAGTAGATAAATCAACTAAATCATGCATTTTTAACAGTTTAGACTGCAGAAATAATATATTAGTGTGATCACAATATCCTACTTTGTGAATAATTCTTACCGCACGTTTTTGGAGTATAACAAGGGGGTGTAATGAGCTTTTATAGTTATTGCCCCAAACTTCTACACAGTAATTTAGATATGGCAAAACTAATGAACTATATAACAAAAATAATGCATTGTAATTTAAGAAAAACTTTGCTTTATTAATGATTGAGATACTTTTGGAGACTTTACCTTGTATGTGTCTTATGTGTGGTTTCCAGCTTAATTTACTGTCAATGGTGACTCCTAAGAATTTAATTTCTGAGACTGTATCTAAAACTACACCGTCTATAATTACTGGGTCTGGTTTTCCATTATAATTACCGAAAAACATTACTTTTGTTTTATTTAGGTTGAGAGACAATTTGTTAATGTCCATCCATGTTTTTAATTTCCTTAATTCACAGTTTACGTTAGTTACTAAAGTACTATAATTGTCATTGGAATAGAAGACGTTTGTGTCATCTGCGAAAATCACTAATTTTAATAGTTTAGACACGTTAAAAATGTCATTAATATATAAATTGAACAGCTTTGGGCCTAAGACAGATCCCTGTGGGACCCCACAACCAATGTCCAAATATCCAGATGTAAACTCCCCCATCTTCACATACTGTTGTCTCCCAGTTAAATAGCTTTGAATCCAGCTCAAAGCCACTCCCCTTATGCCATATCTGTCTAATTTTTTTAATAATATAGAATGATTTAGTGTATCAAATGCTTTTTTCAAGTCAATGAATATTCCAGCTGCATGTTTCTTGCCCTCTAAGCTATTAGTAATCTCTTCTATTGCATCGATGATGGCCATTGAAGTTGACCTTGCTGCTCGAAACCCGTATTGACCTTCATTGATTAGTTTATGCTTATCTATGAAATTATCCATTCTACTGTTATAAAGTTTCTCTAAGATTTTGGAAAACTGGGGGAGCAGAGAGACAGGTCTGTAGTTAGTGAAGATGTGTTTGTTCCATTTTTATGTATAGGTATAACTTTTGCAATTTTCATTTTATTTGGAAATGTTCCTGTTTGAAACGATAAGTTGCATATATAGGTTAATGGTTTCACGATACTGTATATAATTTGTTTAACCAGTGTCATATCTATATCAAAACAGTCTGTAGACGATTTGTTCTTACACCCGTTAACGACATCTATTATTTCTGCTTCAGTTACTCCAGACAAAAACATTGTTTTTGAGTTAATGTCTATCAATGACTCCATTTTGATGCTACTACACTCCGGAATCTCTGCTGCCAGATCCGGTCCAACATTTACAAAAAAAGTTTCATCAAGAGTTTTAAAACGGAACTTAAAAACATCTAAAAAGTAGCCAGTGTTGCACACATTAACCATCAATACATTGACTCTCTTTGGTTCACTCTCCCATGATACTGACTTTGCTCTGGTCTTTGTATTTGATGTTTCTTTCTGGGGTCAACCCCTTTGTCTTGTGAATTGTGTCTTGTTTCTGTCCGTTATCCTGCAAGGGACTGCAGATGTAAATTAGCCTCTGGCCAATACATCAAATGGCAACATTTATGTTATAATTGTACATGGTCCCTTTCAAATAAATAAACTAAACTAATAAATACAACTAGTACACGATCATTAAAAGGGCTATCTAATTTGATGCACAGTGCAGAGAGGTCTTTTTTATATTTTACTAATATCTACTGTTACAATATACTTAACAGCAAAACTAATTTTATTTCACGTAATCAGGTGTAGGTCCTTTTTTAGATTGGTACAGTATCATACAAACCCACATTTTCCATGAAAAGGAGGAGGGAAGCAGAAAACAGTGAGCCATATGTCTGCAGTGCGATCGTCCGAGTGTAACACTCTTTTATATGGTTGTTGTGCTGGCGAATAATGACTTTGTCACTGTGCAGTCTGTCAACCTTCAAAGGCTGGCAATTGCCTGGAGGCCGGGGAGTCTATCTCTTTTGGGATTGGGCCATTTCATATCCAAAGTCCTGACACTGCTGAGAAATATGCTTCAATGACCAGCGGGCTGCGGCTAAGAATAATCTACTACAGGAGCCATATTTATTCCCTTCTGCACCCCACTGACCACATGTTAATGCCTTTTCTGCAGCACTGACTCGGAGCTAACCCTTTCACAATAACGGATGTCCCTCTGTGTCCCAGTGCTGAGAGAATTAGTGCGGCAAAGTACCAATATACCAACAATACCAAGAAAAGTATGAACACATTTATACCAACAAATAATTGTTCAATTATTCTTTACATGCAGCCGGTACATCGATTGATACTTTCCCTAAACAATATTCTTAATTATATGGTTGTAAATCATGGTTTAACTAAAAACATTTTACTTAATTCTCAGCTGTGCCAAAGCTGATTCCACTTGTGGTATACTGCATGCAACAGTCGCTCGCCTTATATACTGCTCTGTCACCTCCATGATTTAACTTTGAAGTGCTTTTTATGTGGCACTTTTGAAATGTTGAAGGGCGCCTTGAAAGCACAACATTTTTAATTAGCGGCCTAGCTTTGGACGGGAACCATCCGCCAACTTTCATGTCTGCCAACACCAAAAATTCCTTTTTTCTCTTTCCGATTAGACACATTGTTGTATGTTTGGTGCCAGCGGGTGTAAAAAGTAATGATGCACGGTGGTTCCTTCTAAATCAGTTTTCACTGTTCAACTCTGGCATTTTGCAGTTGCAAATATTTTATATATTTTATTACTTAGTTTGTGAAGTTCTGTTAGCTTTATTGTCTATTTTACCTCATCTAAAGAACGTACTGTACAGAGAATCGATATACAAAATGTATATAAAAAGATAACAGTTAACACTATATACAGGACAATCTCATGCACACACGAGGAGGCAGTGGGAGGGAAGAACCTGGAGGAAGAAGCTGTCCTTGTCACTTGGATCTTCTGTCTGACGTGTTGAGCCAGTGCATTGCTCTGGTTTGGGTTGAATAAAATCCAGGCATTCTGCTCTAAAATAGCTAGTATTGTGCTCAGTCAGGCTGTGCTGTGGGCACCTGAGGTGTTGACCATACTCTTCCACCCATGGCCACATCAATTCCGCCCGATCCCAAAGGATCAGGTCCAGTTCTTCCTGATGCAGGACTGAACAGGCTGTCGAAACAGGTGTTGGATAACCCTCTTAGATACAGTAACCCTGTCCATGTCACCACAGGAAAGCAGTTTGAACGGGCCCCGTCTGGATCATTGTTGAACCAAAAATACAGTAGTCTTACACAATGAAGATAGCCCAGCTTGATATAAAAAATATATATATTAAAAAAACGATTAATGGCCTCCACAAAAAGGAACAGGCAGCGTGTGTGAGTTTGCTGCTGCTATAGTTTGGATATGTTTTCTGTTTTCTGTCATATTGCTTGTTGAGATCTAGAGCAAAGTTCCAGTAAAATTCCAAATTTTCAGCACTGTGTTTACATTCAGAAATATAGTTTTGCTAGCTCAAGGCAAACACAAATCTGCTCTCCAATGTATGTCCCTGTATTGGGACACGTTACAGAATTGTGTATATTGTGGCAAATAGTTTGGTCCTAATTTTAACATTTACATGAAAGATCCATTCGGAATTATCCGTCATTATGTTACAAATCTGAGGATGTGTTTAAGGATTCCTTTAGCTGCTAATCTCCTTTTGACATGGACATTGGGTATTGGGAATTTGCATATGCCTCCATTTTAATTCTCAGATGCAAATATGGCACGCCGTGTTTCTTTCACTTCATCTGAACATTTTTCTCTAAGGTTCCTCATAAAAGAGTTTTGATGCTTTTACACAGAATCTTGCTTTGATCTCGTCTTATAGCCCACCTGTAACTTAGACTTACAAATGCAAATTAGTCCTAATGCACCATGTACATGCATTTTTCAAAGATAAAGAAAGTCTTTTCTTTGAAGGCCCAGAGGCAGAGGGAACAATGTCTTCTCAAAGTAAAAAAAGAACAAACATCACAAATGTGCTACTTGTTTTTCTAAACACTTTACTTGGAAAATGTTGTCTGATTTCCTGCATCTTGGAATGAGGTTATAGGAAAGGTATTGGCGCTATAAAAGGTTAGCCTTAATCTATAATTTCAGACATAAATTCTTTAACCACGGAGCACATACATTTAAAGCTTTTTTATCACTTCAGCTGCCCGCACAGAACTCACACCCAAACCTTTAGTGCAAAAAAATATACAATCAGGACATGCAAAATAAGCTATACCAAAAAGGGCAAAGAATAGCTACAATAAAAGATGCATTACAGATTGGGGTCAGTGAAAACTAACCCCTTGACTCTTGTTGACTGATGTGTGTCGACTTCTAGGCCATGTGTCTCTTATTGAAAGAGATCTTTTGTCTGGTTAAATAATGGTTAGCTGAACCAACCAGTGCCGTAGTCCATCTGTAAATCTGAACATCCACTCTAATTAACCTTTTTAATTAACCTTAATTTTTATATACAGTATATATGATTGGAAAAATATTAAAACATTTAAGCAAAAACATAAAGTGTTTTTGATCAGCCGTCTTATTCGTCAGATGTTGTATCCTCGATGTGAGATGTCAGATCAGCACACGAGAAAGCCTTGATCTTATGCTCCAAATCAATTCAATGCATTTTCAAAACAGAAATATCCGACAAGGGCTTCACTTGCAGCAGAACAGATTAATTTGCAAATGCATAATATCCAAGGTACTTTTTATTCAACGAGATTTAGCTGATGTCCCTCGCCACTCATGTGAAACCTGTCTGTCATCCACTCCATCCGATTGCTCTGTCCCACCTAGGATGTTGGTCTTTGCTTTAATGGTCAGTGTCTATGTCATGTTACGTAGAGATTCATTCGTAGGTTTGAGCGGTCACGTGACCTTAGTTCAACATATTATGGTATCATTACATTTTTAGCTGCTCCCTGCTTCAACACTTGGGAAATCAGTGTCACTGTAGACCACTGGAACTCCATGTGACATGAATAATAAAAGGGAAGCTTTTAATGTTTGATCTGTTTGATTGTGAATTACATTTACATATAGCTCATAAGTTAAACTCCAAAGGACCGATTAAAAGCTTAACTTACCTTTTGATGTTGTAATGTACTAGAAAGGAGAGTATACCCTATATCGCTTTTTTCTGCATTAATTCATGTTTATACAATATTGTGTAACATTCAAGCTGTCATTTTTGTTTTTATAAAATATCTCAAAAAACATGTGCTCTGGGGGTGGAATTCCAGCATATTACTGCTCTTTCATCTCATCAGGCAATTCCTTTGTTTTTTAACCTTTAACATGACGAGAGAAACGACTTTTGGTTTTAGTCATAAGAAGATTTACTTTTTTTTAACCTCATGTGATCTACATTGCCCTATTCCGAAAAAAGCATACCCATACTATTTCATAATTAGAAATCTGTTACAAGGTTTTAAATATATATTCTGTCTTACTGTCATGCCCACACAAACTCCTTCCTTGCGGGCACTTGTTCTTTTGAGCATTTTCAGCAATATGCAATTGATTTGGTTACAAACAATGCATAATAATTGAGCATGTATCAAATTTAACTTGTGGATCTTTTATCGAGATTCCTTGGATATCCATAAACCTCTTGCTGCATAATAACATGGTTTATCCATTAAAGACAGGGCTGTGGTAAACTGTGTACTCATAAATAAGCTGCTTTTCCTAATGTCTTGGCCACTGAGTGAAGCTGGTAAAAAAAACTCCGGCACCCTGCCCTAATGGACGGCTGTATTTGCAAAATAGTTCCACTTGATCACAGCACATATAAAATACATGGCCCTTGAGCCATTAGCTTGGACCATTAGGTTTCAGGTTTCCCGTTCGCTGCATTTTTTTTCATCCTCCATTTGCCATAATGACAATCAAACAATCAGCAGCCGTATTCAAATATGGAGTGTGGTATTATGCAAAGTAAAAAAAAAGGGATAATGTGTAATATATATTTGAGTAGCCAGATCTGTATGCGTTGTGTGTTTTCTTCGACAGCAGCTGATGTAAAGAGGAAGCATGACCTACATGCTTATGCGTTATAGCAGTCACCATAGAGGATTCGTATGTGGCCTCCCTGTGTAACACTGTTGAATAATAACATACTTGTCGTTGCATTTGCACAAGGTCCCCAGTCACTGATGTGATTTATAAGCATAATTCCCATCCGCAAACAGGCCAGGGGCTTGAAGCTATGGGGCACTACCCTGGGTCTGCTGCTATTTACTCAGGTAGCCACATCTATGTGCTGCCGACAGCGTCCTGCAGCAGAGCACTGAGGGGCGGGTATACCCCTGTTTCCATCTGTGCAGCTGCGGTGGGACAGGCCCATTCTGCCACAGGTTGAGCCATCTTTACTGTGTCACATCCCGCTGCTTAACAAATGAGTGAAAGCTGGAGGCTGTCACTTCATTTCATGAGCACTGTCTTCATTCTCACTTTGAAGCTTATTTCAGCTTATTTCAATAAGCTGCAAGAGTGCAAGTAAGAAGATATTAAATGAAATTCCATATGTTTGAGCTCAATTAACAGACAGTTGCCAGACATTATCCCATGCACCAGCTAGTGGTATATGTGACCCATCACGGAAACCAGGGACACAACTCGGTTTTGGGGCATTTTGAGATGGGCATACATTATGAGAGTGTAGTCGCCAAGCTTTCCAATGATGTGTAACACATGGAAATCTGATAATATTTGGAGACGTAGCGGCGATTTGAAGTTAACAATTCCCAAAAGGCCAAAGGGCTGAAAAAGCTCTCCAAAGATTTGGACAGTTCTCACCTCTCTCTGCTGCTCGAGTGACAATAGGGCTCATTTACATCTCTTTTAGATAAGCCAAACCCGCTGTAAAGCACAGGGGGGAGAAAAGGCAAAAAGCAAGAAAAATGTGCCATCAAAGAAGGAAAAAAAAGGTTTGCATACAGGTAATATATAAATAAATAAATATTATCTGTAGGAGCCATTTATGATTTGTTGCTGTTATTTCACCCCCTGCCTATATATGGCGCTATGTCACTCATTTACCTCCCTGGGCCTATATAAGGCGTGGTCATCTGTAACCAGGTGCTGCTTAATGGGGACAATTCTTCTTGACCGTGTCATGTCAAGTTGTGTTGTATCGCATGACATGTGGATGTGGATATTGGTTTGTGGAGCCAAATAAATCAGTTTATATAAGTGGAACACACGTCTGGGAACCTTTCATTTAAGCAGCCACAGTGTCAGTATGCTTGGTGTATACTGCCATTACATTATCCGTAACCGTGCTGCCGGCCTTTACGTTTCACTGCACAAACCCAATGTAACTGTATCTGGCCATAAAACCGAAAATATGAAGTGTATCTCTCTCAAATAAGAAGTGGCTGAAAGCTAGGGATGCGCTGACTACATTTATTATGTAGTAGTTTAAGTTTGTAGAGATCTCGATTTTGTGTAAATGGCAGGTTAATTCCTCATGAACTACATGCCAGTGTCCCATGCTAACGCACCACATTAGCTTACACACCACGTAAGCTTACCACAGCACAACGATAGCCTCATCAAACAACCATTGGCACAGCGGCCACCAGCAATTAAAACATTTAAAATAACGTTCTGCCTTCTGCTCAGCAAACTCGTGGTAAATCCATTTTCCAGCGTAAGTAGCGGCAGCCTCTGAGAGTGTCGTGGCAATTTCTCACCACTATAAAGGAAAACTTGAAAGTATTTGTCTTTATCAAAAGTGTAAGTTTAATTTAACACACGTGCGGAGGGCCAACACACAGGTAAACCCATGGTTAGCTCTGGGGAGCCGAAGTCTCTCCCCTGGTTATATAGGTACACATGAGAGGCCGTCCCAGCACCAAGATGGGAGGGGCCACAGGAAGGCCTTTGAGCCAGGACACGTCTTTGGCCATTGTCTTAGGTGTGAAGCAGAAACCCAGCATGTGCTTCAACCGAGGGGAGCCGAGATAGGGACAATCCGCAGAGTCTTTGTGTCCATTGTGATGTAGAAAGCCGGCGCTCCCCAGCCCCCCGACCAAAAGGCCCAGCATGGCAGCCAGACGGTCCATCCCTGTCTGTGTATTTGCTTGCGACTAGTTTCAGTTAGATAACTCTAAAAACTGTCACAACAAGAGCCACACGGAAAGCGTTGCATAGTCATGAAGCCACACAGACAAAGTCACGCCCCTACAGCATGCTCGGAAATCTCCCAAATCAAGGCGGTTTGAACCTAAATGTTTACGCTTTTAAATATACCAATACTGCTAGCTTAAACATAGAGAGGCTTCTTCGTGACTTCAACTGAACGATTCTGCAAAAAAGTGAAAATCACCAATTTAAAAAAAAAAAAAAAACCTTCTCTTGCGTTTTTCTCGAAAGTCGGACTGCCGACATGTGTTCCTGGTTCCCACGGCGGGTCACATATTTAGTCCTGTGAGCTCAACATATAGAGAGGCTGAGTGGAAAGGTGTTCTACTTTTAAAGTGATGTGATAGATTGGGGAGGAGTTCCGGCAACAGAATAATTTCCCTTGTGACCAATTTCTGAACTCTCCCTAAGCAAAGAAATCAGCAACAAGCCAACCTGTCAGGTGTAGGGCCGATGCTAGCAATGCGCGGACAATGCTGACTCACTCCTAATGAGCACTCAGAGACAGGAATAATAACCTAAACCAGAAATCATAGGTCATGGCAGCAGAGAGATGCTGCTGGATGTCCTAATTAACACGGGGCCTCATGCAAAGTTAGCACATGTGCAAGGCAAGGTGTGCTAACAACTGTCAAAACTGCTCCCTACTTCGGTGGCCCAGACTTGATCTTCAAAGCAAATGAAAATGGGGCCTACTTATAGCGTCCCCCAGTAGTGTATTTTTGGTGCGCGCGTTGTCGTAAAAAATACAGAAAACTGAACATCATGTCACAGATCTGTTCCACAATGAGGAGATTTATAGGAACTGACAGGCACCATCTAGTTTGCATGTGTACACGCAATACAGACATTCCTATTCTTTTTCTGTTTTTTTTTGTTTCCTGTGTAGGCTTCGTTTTGATCAGTTTAGGGTGAAAGGGAGTGAAGCTTTAGTTCTGGTAACTTTATCTGTTTACCTTGTTCTGTGAAACATACTTAAACTTTGCAAATGTTTTTAGTGTTAGGTTTAAGCAAGGTTAAAGCAATGCATGAATTTAAATGGAGACACTACTGCTGAGTGTGTGGTTGTAATTTATATACGAGAATCCTCTGCCAAGGCGCTCCACCGTTTACAATTATTGCCTATCTTCCCTTTTGGCAATAACTGTCTTTTTAAGCGTCTTAATGATATTTGCATCCGTGACGAGCCAAAAGCCTGTACATGTCATCTTTAAAACGTCCCGTAAAGTGCTGGCGTAATTTAATACAGCACAAATCAATGGATCAAATTGGATCAAGAGGAGAAGTAGTAAAAGCGATTGTGCCTGATGTGGCGCTCTTTGCCGAACTCTCAGAAGTGGCGAAGTTATGGAGCACAAGTTTTAGTAGAGTCTGTTGACATTTTGGCCTGTATAGCTGACGAGGCCATTGGCTCGGGACAGGGGTTGGCAGCAGCTCTCTTTGACTCCAGGCAACGGCAGGAAATGGCAGGGCCTGAATACAGCTGTAATGTTATACTGTGCTGAATGTCCTTATGATCCATGTGCACTCAAGAATACAATAATAATTAATATTATCAATGTATTCATTTACCGTATTTTCCGGACTATAAGTCGCCCTGGAGTCTTGGCAACTACCTGGGCATGGAGGCGTAACTGCACCGTTTACAAGCCTCTCCCGGCATCACGTTGTTCAAGCTCTCATTTGCGAACTCGTTCCTCTAGCCGTGGCCATCGAGCTTTTAGCCCGCGATTAGCTTTTTTTTTGTTTTCTTCATTGTAGTACGAGTAACCTGCGCTTTTCGCCAGTCCCTCACAACTTCCTCGCTCACTCCACACTTTCTTTCTGCTGCTCCTTAACCGTTTTAAATCTTCAATGGTACAGGAGTAGCAGATACTGGTACACAAGCCTAAAGCGCCCTCTAGCGGATGTCAGTGTGAAAATAACAAACATGTGAAATTATATAGTTTGATATATAAGCCGCACCTGAGTATAAGTCACACCCCAAGCCAGACTATGAAAAAAAGGTGTGACTTATAGTCCGGAAAATATGGTATACTCTTTGTTGTTCCCACATTATTCTGGAGTTCAGATAGCTTTGTACAATGACCCCAATTTCTCCAGAAACATTATCTTCCTGATTGTGTTAACTAACTTTATTGCCCCCCACCCCCTCCCTTATCATTCCAACAACACGCACAGGGCCCCAGTATTAGTAATTTACTCTATTCAAAGGATTTTATATTATTTTGCAGCTGAAAAATAACATCAAGTAATGACTTTAGGTTAAAAAGTTGTTTAAAGCAGTACTAAGTAACGTGTTTACCTTAATAAATCCTTTCCGTAGTCCATGTGGGGGTAATACAAGTGTTAATGGGATGATTGGGGGGTCTTTCATCTCCCACTGGTGTCTCTGATCAGAAAACCATGCTTGCAACTTGACTGCCACCGGGGCGGAGCAAGCAATACACACTAATGGAATCACGGAGAAGAAGCTAACAGGCTAACGGGCAAAGCTAACTGCGGGATAGCGCCACTTTAAACCGTATACAGCCAAGTTTGAGTGAAAAAAATATTCCCATTGTATAACTGGATGTACAACACCACTCTCTCCCTTCACCTTTTCTGTCAGTGTAGTATTTACTCTCCAAGACATTTAATAAGTTAAAAAAATCGTAACTTGCTAAGACACCTGCTGTTGCGCTTATGGCCTCTAGGGGCAAGAGTTACTTAGTACTGCTTTAAAATTGTACATTTTAGTAGATGAATGTGCAATTCCTTTCAAAATACCCCCTCAAATGTGCTTGTTTTGTAGACCAGCTTTTGGGCCCCCCCTCCCCGAGAGACCGAAAATGGCCGTGCTCTTCATCATGTGTGGTTTGTGTCAGAGGGAGACATTCATCTGGAAAGGTCATTGCTCCGGTAAAAGATTTAAATCAGCCACAGAAGAAAGATTCCCCCTGACAGGCGCAACCGGGAAACTGGTAAATAAGAATACAAACCGACTCATACTCCGCGGTGCTGTGAGCAAGGACAAACGGCCCTGCGTCTCAAAGCACCGTGCGCACAGGCTTCGGGAAATACAATCTTTTTATTTTGCTAATGTGTGGGTTAGACGATGCTTTATCTGCTGTGAAGAGTCCTGCCATCAGAAAATCATTACCATTCATTGCGTTGAATTGGGTATAGTAGAAAAGTTGTGTTCAAGAAGTAAGGAAGTAGTTTACCATATAAAGTTGAGATCATGTTGTCCTAAAGGGATGTGTTACCATGAAAAAACATCCAAAAAGTTAATAAAACAAAATACGCCTCTGAACACAAAATCCACCTCTGATAAATTGACATAATGGTGTATTATTTGCTAATGTGTGGATTTATTTTAGTCTGTTTCACATAGAGCCCCGCTGTTGTATCCTCATTATGATATATTTGTACTTCTACTCTTAATTTTCCCCCTTCAGTTCGATTAATTGCGTGTTGCTTCAGTAATAAAGCCGTGGCGTGTTCTAAATCTGTCTTAACAGGGTCGCTGTGGCAAAACAAACAGTTGGGGTGAGTTTTGGTGGTGTGGGTGACGCACGACTGTTGCTCTTGTGATAAATATTTTCTAGTATTTAGATGCTCCATATTCATCTGTTTGCGAGCGTCCAATGCAAATGTTCCTTTTTTTCCCCATTTGTCATGTGATTATATTAACGCAGCCACGGCCACGCCTCGTGATGAATGCACCAAACCAAAACCCGTATTCAGCTGCTTTCCTGGACAAATGGGACCTTTGAAAAAAATCTGTTTCACTTTACTGTTTATTAATATACTTAAAAAGATGAATGCGAAATGGGAGAGCTTATTTTTTTATTTTATTGGTTTATTTGGTCGGGACAGTGCATGTTAATGAACATACATGGGTCTCATGCATGTAAACAAGCCACACCGGATTGTAGCCTTGGGCTAATTTCCATCCGTCGTCCCCATTCACACTCTCAAACACACTCTCATTCATCCTGGCCTATTGTACATGTTTTTAGTGGTAGGGGAAACCGGAGTACCCGGAGGAAACCTACGCAGACACGGGGAGAACATGCAAACTCCACACAGAAAGGCCCCGTCCAGGTGGGAATCGAACCAGGGACCTTCTAGCTGTGAAGCACGAGCACTAACCGCTGTGCTACCGTGCCGCCTTACAGCGAGGCCTATGCATCATAATATATTGCTCACAGAAGTGAAGAATAATGAAACTATTTTCAGCTATAAAGCCATGTCTGAATAATACGTCTGCCGCAAAGTGCTACAAAGCCAGGACTATTACAAGGTGGTTACTTTTTATAATCTTTTTGGAATAGACAGCCATAAATATATGCACAATTTTGCTCTTAAGCTCTTGGAAATGTTAACATTTGTAACATTTACTTTTATTTCCTTGTGTTTGTCACAGTGTGTACTGTAGCAAACTGCAAGGGATTTATCAAAAGCCATTACAAATTATAGACTGTAAACGTTCTTTGGGCTTTTGAAACAGAGGCTGCTCCATTTTTATTCCCCATAATCTTATTGTACATTCCACTCTGGACTTTGGGTTTTCATTATGTTGTTTATTTACAAATTTTCTTATACCATTGAAACAGGGCTGTGAAAGTTAACTCACAATTAATCAGAGGAAAGTTAATTAATCATGGATTAGTCACAAACAAGACGTTTTGACTTGTATATCTCGAGTACATGTTTCCAGAAGGAAGGAGCACTTGCATTACAAACTACAAATTGTAAACAGTTGGGTTTTCACATAGATTATGAAATGGTTACTATAGTTCTGAATGAAATGTGAGCAAATGCTTTAAGTTGGAGTATTTTATGTTGGCCTGGTGAATGTGAATCTATTAATGACATTAAATGATTTCAATTAATTGTGAGAAATATATATATATATATTTTTTTTTTTTCGATTGACAGCACTACTTTTTTGAGAAATTTGTAGAAAATGTAGGCTTCATATTATAAAGTTGTTCTTTGATCAAATAAAAAAGGCTGTAGTTCCAGCCTGTGCACATCAGTGAATAGCAGTGATACTGTATATACCAAGACTTTCCTTTGAAGTCTTGGTAGTAGTAGCAGTAGGAAGTGTAGTAGTGTAGTGTAGAATAGAAAAAAAGCAGTCGTGGTGTTAGTCCAGGAGTGTGGCAGAGAACTCACACAAACAACATTTGATCCGGCTTGAAATGAATTTCAATAATAGAATAAGGTGAGCTGTGTGTTTTATAAGTTTGCCTCAAGGCCAAAGACGGGATCAATCAAGCTCATTTGGATATTCATGTTGTGGATATTACAGCGAGCCGTGTACCTCGAGCCTCACGGGACTAATTGACTTCTCCCTCCGGCAACAAAATACAAGCTGTGAAGTATGGACCTCGCTACATATTGTCCTGAGACGAGTTAAACAGAGCCCTTTTAATTGCAGTAATGTGTCACAACATCAGTGGCGGGGAGAAGGGAGAAAAAGTGCACGGTATATTTGGGAGCGGCATAAAAGCTCACGCTAAATTTTATGCAGTCTGGAGCTACATTAGCATGGCAGGAACTGGGGTAAATAGCAGGGGAAAATTGCACCTTCCTGGAGCAGCAGCATGAACTAACTAAAATATTCAAAAAGTATGTACTATATGCAGCTATTATTGCAAAGTAAAAAAATACAACATAGATTTATGAAGATTGTCGCATACTGTTGATGAAGCACAGTGAAATTGCAAAACACTGACATACGTTTTTGAAGCTGTTGAGTTGTTTGTTTTATTAATGTGGGAGAAAAAACATCTATCTGCCGAAATGGCCAATTTTCTTAAGATGGTGAACCCACTAAAATTGGATTTCTGTTGCTATTGCCTTAATTTCAGAGATAAATAAAATGTGACATTCCATTTAAAAATGTCACAACAGCAGCAGATCTTGTCTGAGATTTTGCTGAAACATCCCTTTTGGTTTATGTATATTCATATCACTGTGCCCTAATATGTTTTCTCATTTTGCAGGCCTTTCCGTGTATATCCACCGGCATCTATGGTGAGTACATTTTTTGTAATGCTAAAGAATTGAACACATGTGCATGTTAACATTTTCTACAACCAAGTGTGTGGGATTTTTGATTAACAAACATTGCCATGAGAAAATTGTACTCTTTGCCTGCCAGCACTTTTCTCAAAATCAACCAACCAGTCTCATTTTCAAATGATGTACTACTCTGATAACCACATGCTATAAACCAAAACAAAGATCTAAGTCTCTCCATTCAATCAAAGAAAGTATCTTATTATAGTTTATCGGATACTTTTCATTTGGCAAATGAACAACAGTAGTCCTGTTTCAGGACTACTTTACACTTTTGTAAAAGAGTTCTTTTAAGCAACATTTTGAAGTGTTTAAAACATCCCATGAATGAATTGCGACTTCCCACTGTGAAACTGTGAAAAACATCAGGAAAATATATTTTATTGCACACAGGAACCCTTTTCTCATTCATTTTTCTTTCATTTTAATGTTGTTTTCAGGTATTTCTCTGCCCAATTTGGCATGCTTTTCCCTGGTGTGATGCATGCTATTGTCAGAGGCCATTTCAAGGCTTGTTTACACGAGCAACGGTTGCCATTTTTATGACAGTAATTCTCATCAGTGGCAGTCACACAGTTAATCATTATGCTGCTCTCCTGGGACCCTCAATGGTTTCACTGAGTTAAATCTACTTTAGCCTTCATCTGTACTCTGCAGTTTAAGTGTCAAACACAATGGACAACTCCTGTACGACTGAGAGCTTACACAAACAGAAATGTCAATGCAATTCCCTCCAATATGCCTATGCAATTATTTCAGTGCCAGACACAACGGCAGCCAGCGCAGGGGCAGAAGAGATCACTGTATTATGTAGAGTGCTGACTGGGCCACCACTTATTGGTGTTTTCGCCAGTGGGAGCTTGTCATAGTTCTCCAGCAGCATCAAAGGCATGCTTCGACGCAGCGGAGGGGCGAATTAAACAAGTCTTCAATAAATAAACAGCTTAGCGCTCCTCACAACGGCACTGCACAGAACAATGCGGCTGATTAGGATTGGAGATCTCCCCTCAGCACAGGGCACGGAGGGGAGCTTTTCAGAGGGACGCACATTGCCGTGATCGTATTCCCAGCGTGGCCCCCGGAGTAACGCGGATCTAAAAAAGACCCGCTCTCTTGTCAGCCATTTTGACGTTTCCTGTACATTTAAGATAACCTTTAAGGTCAGCCGCCATCTCAGCAATGTAAACAAAGGCTTTTTAGTGTGAGCGGCACATCTTCTTGATCTCTCACTTTCTGCCCATCGCTGTATAAAACAAGCAACATACAGTACAGGGATAGAATACAGATCAACACTGCCGGCATATCAAAGCCGCTATTTTCAGCTTTGTATTATTATTATTATTATAAAGTGAATAAATGAGACGCAGAGTTGATATAAACACACTTCAGCCTATGTAGACATGTTTCCTTTATGACAAAACAACAAAAACTATGTATAACAAACAAGCCAGTACTTTATATGTCAGTATTGCGCTCTTCTGGATGTTCACTGCTTTTGTTTTCATCCCTTTCTGTGCCTTTGCTTAAATCCAAAGTGAGGAAATGCCATTGCAATTGACTCGGAAACTTTACTTTCCTCATTCATTTGACTCTGTGCATAACTTCACATCATAACAACGCCGCCCAAGAAGTGACTTCCTGTTTCGATCAAGCTTGCCAAAATAAAAGCACACAGCTCGTCTCATTGATTAGTTCAGTAGGTTCTTGCAACATACAAGAATATAATTAAATACACACATTTAAGTGTTTTGTCTGTTGATAGTTAGGCAGAAAGAAAGTTGAACTAATGAACTGCTGAATAATGAATAAGACGGTGCTTTTATTTTGGTGTCCTGGATCGAAACAGGAAGTCACTTCTTGGGCAGCGTTATGATTTGAAGTTATGCACAGAGTCAAATGAATGAGGAAAGTAAAGTTTCCGAGCACAACTGGATTAAATACTTATTTATTTAAAGGCAGTTGGGGTGAATAGGTCTGGGCTCATTCTACACATTAGCACATTGCTGGAGTAAGTTGGGGGTAGAACACACATAATTTGACATCTCCGTCTAGTCCCTTTAAAAGAAACCCCAAAACTATTTGTTAGAGACCCATATTTCCAGATAGGGACATGAGTCAGTTTTCCCAATCGATGACATGTTTGGGGAATAATTGTACATAACGTATATCCAAACATGTTTACATGAGTACAAGTCCCTTAAACTCTAAACCCCCGCCCGAACCAGTTCAGTATGACCCAAATCTAAAAGCTTCTTGACTGAAGAGCAACAGTGTAATGCCTTATTTGAAAGCTAAGCCCTACAAAAGTGATCGTAACTTTTTTTGTCACATTTTCATCCCGGTTTTGTCCCGTTTTTGTCCCATTTTTGTTGCGTTTTCATCCTCGTTTTTGTCGCCATTTTAATGCTTTTTTTAAGCTTTTAGATTTGGGTGAAGCCAAACTGGAGAAAATGGGCTTGGTTCAGGTGCGGGTTAGGAGGTTAAACTATATTGCAACATAAGTCTTCACAGGCCTAAACCACTGCACCGCTTCTTCTTTTACACATTAGATTGACTGTTTCTAACGCCCCATTGTTGTCATTGTGATCGCACGCTGTCATGCATCTATTAATACCTGAATGTACTTGACCCATTTCCCGGCTTAAAGTGTAGTACAAAAACAAATCCCCTCCTCGCAGCGGCGTGACAGAGAGGAATCAGGAACAAGTTATCCTCCGCCTTTGTGCTGAGGAAAACAGATTTGTCAGAAAAGCTAATGCTAATTGACACTCTCTCTCACGCCTCTCTGTTTGGGGGGAAACTCCGTCAGCTCTGACAGATGATGGCACAAATGGAGGTTGGGTTGCAGAGGTGTGCGGGGGGCTACCTCAGACGCTCCCAAAGAAAAATGAGGCCTCACAGCGCACTGACAGTCCAATCCCTCAGTCCGGTCCATTAGCCACAGCAGAATTTCAGCCCGGATAGTGTGTCCGGAGGTACCCCTCGTAAACAAACTGGTGCCCACTGCGGTGCACCGGGTCACCCAGCATGATGGAGGTTATTAAGTGTTGTTGGTGTTCGCACATCAATCACCGCTGAGTGACTCGGGTTAAATGGATTATTCCAACCAAAGAGGAGACAACTGCGGATGTCTCAGAGGATCAGTGCCAAGAGTCCAAGTACCGCGACTTAGGGAGGTCATGTTCTGCGTGGCGCGCGCTCTCCCACAACACTCTGCCTCATATGTCTTTCTCACACATGCAGGAGTGGCCCAAAAAGTATTACAATTCACGGAAGGGTTCATTTATTTATTTTTATTTTTTTATTAGACATGAACATTTCTGTAAACATGATGCTCCACATTATGATTAAGATTATCCGCCCCTGACAAGTTTTCTAGCAGCCTTGAAGGATGGATCAAATGAAGGTGTTACCCCCACCTTCACCGATCACACCTTCTACAGTTTAGCTTTACTCAAATCTAAAACCTTCTTCACTGGAGCTTACAGCCTATAGGCCAGCGTAACTCATAGCGCCACATTTTAAGTAAGTTAGTCAGTAAATTTATTTCTAAAGCATTTTTCACAGATTAAATCACTGTACAAGAGAGTTGAAAGCTACAAAATAGATCATAACGGATCTTTTTCCTCCCATTTTTGCCGTGACTTAATTGACTTTTTTCATCATCACATTTTTGCTTTTTATGTCACTTTTTTTGTCACATTTTCATCGTTTTTGTCGCTCGATTTATGTCACTTTTTTCAAGAAGCTTTGAGATTTGGGTAAAGCCAAACTGGAGAAAATGTGCTCGGTACAGGTGGGGGTTAAGAGGTTAAACAAGTTGTCACCATGCCAGGATGTACCTATCACGAGGGGACTTGGATTGGTAAATGGAAAATTGTACCCAGGCGATGACATAATAGCAAAAGAGTTTAACACAAACCTAAAAATGTAAAGGACTGGCTCCATACAGTATGTTATGTGTTTTCATAGTATGACCTGGAATAAAATGATGCTTTGATGTGTAAAAAATAAGGCCCATGCTGTCACACATTTTGTTTCCGGTAGATACCAAGAACACATTTTTAGAACATGGAGAGAGTAGTGATTTAAAGAACATCCGCCTGCCGCTCTGTAATGATCTGTACAATTTAGGACGCATCACATGAGATCGATTTAAAACCACACAGGCTCCGAGCTCAGAGCGCGGAGCAACTACGTGAACATTAAATCCTATTTAACTGACACATGCTATCCCGCACAGGCCTTTATGAACCGATCAGAACCTCAAGCACAGCTGCTCTGAGGACCGATGTCATTTACAAATAATAGAGAAGCTAAAGTGTCTACTGTAAGACTGTTATTATATACATACAGTATCATTATGGGCAGAAATATCTTCCCACTTAAGGAAAGGAATATATGGTGACGGACAGTCAATTAAAGGTGTGTCTGATTTGTTGTTTGTTGGGATATTTATGAAATCAGACAGACAACAATAACTAATTCACTAGATGTAATATTTGTTTTGCTGTAAACAAAGTAAGTATAGCACATGTGGAGAGTTAAAGACTTCTTATAAATGATGAGTGTTGAGAGTTAAAAATATACTCCTGGAAGTGCAGTTTACCAAGCAAATCTAAAGAAACCGTAAAGCAAGGAGTAAATGGTGCTCAGTCCTTAAACACAAGTGCCTGATCTCCTTCTGTTTAGTGCCCCTCTTGTGCACCTCTGCCTCCTCTGTCTCTGCCACGGATCGAGAAGTGTTGACGCAGGACTTTCAGCTCGTGCAGGGAGATATGTCGGTAATCCCCACTGCTCCACTGGTGTGTCCATGCTTGCTGTTCTCCTGCACTGTCCAGATCAAAGGTTTCAAGCTGCTAGCACTTATTTATTTTTTATTTTTTTTACACAATATAAGGCATCCTGCTACTGCTCCCCTCATCCCTGCTGAGGATTACAGGTGGGAGACTTCCATGGCACGTTATCGCGCCGCAGTTATGGCTTGCTGTTCGCTCGGCAAGTCCCCCCTTCCCTTTAAAAAAAAAAAAAAAAGAATCCAGGGTTTTCAAGTGAGGGCTTAGCCTGGCTGGACTGCGTATTTGGCTGTGCAGTGTGGTGTATCAGTGGGGAGCAGAGGGAGCTTAGACAAAGTTAGACACTTGTAGCAGTAAATGGAGACATGCCTGGCTTTATGTGGTGTGAAAATGCTTAACGCCTGCAGTACAACAGAAATAGATCATTGTTGAGGAGAATGTTTTTGATTAAAGTCTGTTCCTGTAGATAAATAATAAATAAATAAAAGACTAATTCAAATAAATATTAAATAAAATCACTAATAATGATAAAGCAGTAGCCTATACTCTGAGGTTTGGTTTTTAAACTAGTTCCAATGTGTCTTTGAATTTAGACTTCCTATTACTGTGATCTAAGGTGTGAATATGCATTAGCTTTACAAAAATAAGTAAACTTTATTTATATAGCGCTTTTCACAGACACAAAGTCACAAAGTGCTTTACAGTAAAACCAGATAAGACAACATCTTTAAAACACAACAAATGCCGACAATCATTGGCAGGGCGAGTTCGATTGGACTAGAATGCTTTTGTAAACAAATGTGTTTTTAGGCTCTTTTGAAAGATGTCCACGGAGTCTAGAGAGCGTAGGTCGAGTGGGAGTTTATTCCAAAGTCGGGGAGCGGCAGCTTTGAATGAGCGATCTCCCAGAGTTTGTGGAACCATCAATAGGTTCTGCCCAGACGATCTCAAGCTCCGGCTCGGGCTGTAGGGCTTTATGAGGTCAACAATGTAAGAAGGAGCTTGACCATGTAGGGCTCGAAATGTTAGCACCATGCGGCTGAGTTTTGAACTGACTGCAACCGAGCCAGCTCTTTTTTGTTGAGACACATGAAGAGGCTGTTGCAGTAGTCCAGTTGTGAGGACACAAATGCATGAATAAACATTTCAAGCTCTTCTTTGCACATCATGGACCTGAGCTTGGCGATGTTACGCAACTGAAAGAAGCAGTTCTTTGCAAGCTGTCTACAGTGTTTCTCCAATGACATGGATTTGTCAAAAATCACCCCTAAGTTCCTCAGCTTTGCTTTGGCTGAAAGGCCCAGGTCACCCAAGTACTATTTGATAGTGGGGGTAGCACTATCTGGGGCGATGATAAGTGTCTCCGTTTTGGCAGATTTCAGTTGAAGACTATTGTCACTTAATCACTGCTTCACTTGTGTGAGACAGTTGAGTAAGGAGCTCAGTTTGTGGACCTTGGAAGTCTTAAAGAACAGTACAGCTGAAGATCATCAGCAAATAGATACATCACAATAGGACACATCACTGAATTGCTGGAATATCCGACCAAGTGGAAGAATATATATATGTATATAAATAGGAGAGGCCCCAAAACAGAGACCTGGGGCACAGCAGATTGCCAGACTCGGACATTATATGATTAACAGACACACTGAAAGTTCTACCACTCAGGTATGAAGCAAACCATTGAAGCACTGGGCCCAACATCCCAATACGGTCGTGTAGCCTGTTTATCAGAATCAGGTGGTCGACCGTGTCGAAAGCTGAAGAGAGATCCAATAGGACCAGCACTGTGCATCTCCCTGAGTCTGCAGACATCATGATGTCACTGTAGAGTGGGATTTACAAAACCCTAATTGAAACCGATCATCAATCCAGGGGAATGACTTTTTTGAGACACATTATTGCATTTTAGCGGTGCCACCTGGTCAAGAATAAAACCACAGTGTGAATTAAAACTGTGCATTAAGCCATCGACATCAGCACATTCATTGGTTCAAAGCACAGGAATCAAACATAGCACAAAAGCTCTCGGCTGCAGAGTCTGTAATGATGCTCCTTTCTGCCCTGGTAGGAGCAGGCCTAGGCTGAGGAGGTACAGTAAGATCAAAAACACACAGCTATGATCACTAAGGTGGACATCCTCTACTCTAACATTTCCAACGTGTAGGCCAAGTGAAAACACCATGTCCAGGGTGTGACCCTTGCTGTGGGTGGGCCTGATACGTGCTGTTTAAAGTTAAAAGATTCAGTCATATATAGAAGTTCCACTGCTGGGCTGGACGAGTCATCATCGATGTGCAAGTTAAAATCTCCCAGAATTACAACTTTTTCAAGTTTTATTATGGACGTCAAAAAGTCATTAAAATCATTTAAGAAAACACTAGCAGGGCCAGGAGGACGGTAGATCAAACAGCAATAAAACATGTTAGAGGAGCCGACTTTGATCATTTGGGACTCAAAAGAGGAGAAGTTGTCAATATTCATCATTCTGCATGTGTAACTGTCCCGGTACACAGCAGCAAGACCACCCCCACGACGACAGGGTAAAATCATGGTCAGAGCAAAAACAAAACCAGTTTTTGCTCTGACCATGATTGTTAAAATGAAGCGGTCACCAATTCTTTTCTCATGCTGACCTCTATTTTGCTGTGCTATTAACTGAATCATTTCTTCAAATATTGGGGGAAACTAGATTGTTCTCATCTGTATTAGAATGGACAAGGAATTAGAAGTGATTTAATTGATGGGGACTTGGCAATACCTGGATATTATTAGCATGTAGTACAAGGAAGTAAAAGTTGTCCATTTTAGCAATCAGGCCAAAGCCATGGCACCACCTGAAATGAGCTGGTTCCAGTGAAGGTCGTCGAAGCCACGGAGCCTGCTCTCGCCCTCCCTCCCCTGTAAGCCTTCCTTTCACTCCTCCTTCCCCTACATCGCTCCCCACTGTCTCCTTCTGTGGCTGCAAACTCGGTCATGGTCACAGCCCCGACTTGTCCCGGTGTGTCCGGGCCATTTGACACCCACGCGCCGGAGCCTGGAGTCCTCGGGGCGCTGCTGTGTCCTCCACCCCAGGCCAGCTCACCTCTCTCTGGGCTGTGATGGAGGTGACGAGTCCCTTACCCCTTCTCCCCTTTCCAGAGCGCCACACTGCACTGGTGCCCTCCGCTCCAACAGCCCTCAGGTGTGGAAGCTCCTAATGGGTTTCCTCCTCCTGTCCAGTCCTCCTTGAACATAGCCACTATTTAGGCACGTATACAAGAAGCAGATCTAGGTATTACACAAACATTGTAGGGATATATACTTTCACCCTTCATTCTTCTGTTAGTTTTCAACATCATTATTTTGTTAAATGAGATTCCGGACTCCATTCAGCAACAACTTTACAATATTGTTTGATAAAGAACTCTAAGGCAGGGTTTTTATTCTTCTTGTAGGCATTAGATAATTATTTAAACACATCTTAATCATTATCTTCACTATCTTCTGGCCCTAAGCCCTTCTTCCCATTGTGGCACTTACTCCTCCGGAAAACAAAGGAGAGTGGAATTCCTGGTTACTTAAGGGTCTTTGTAGATAAAATAGCTAAGCAGGTGTCAACAAATAGTCTACTAGGAAGAAATATTACTCATGAATGGCTGAAAAACACAAATGAAGGTTTTGATGAGGAAACATCATCGTAACATGCCCTTGTAAACAGCTCTTTAACAAATCAATTTTGTATAACACCCAAACCTTAGAATACTGACGTTTTGTTTTCTATTTAGTTTCTTCTTTTCTTTTCACTTGCCATGTTTACTGCAAGTGACTGGAACACATGCTGTGAATGTACAAATACCAAACACATAGCCCCAGGCTGGAAGAGGCAGCAATGTGGCAGGCAGCTCTGGGTGCAGATGGAACCGTGACCAAATACAGCTAATTATACAGTTTCTACCTCTCGCTAGACTTTATATATTAACGGGATATTTGTTCCTGATTTCCACATTTTAGAATTCAAGACCCAGCACCAGCACAAGTCCAAGGGAAAAAAACACATTAAAATGTAAACCTAAAAATAACTTGGAGATGTGGTGGCCACGGTTCGAGCGCACTCGGAGGAAAACAGAAGTGGTGTGGTCGGCAGAATGTGTCCTGCCCATTTATTTGCAAACAAAGAATAGGAATACATCATGGCACAGACATGTTGTTGACTTTTCCTTGTGTTGCCAGGTGAAGCTGTTATGTCTGCATAGTAAAAAAAACAAAAAAAACCTTAGCTACACAGTTTGTTGTAAAAGTTAACTTTGAGGATTTGAAGACTTGAGATAGTGAGAAGTTCTGGTTTGGCACTGGACAACGAATGCCTGAAATGTACTCTGCAAATGTCGGTAGATTATTATAAAGCCTTTAGGCAATGAGACGTCAATTAATTTATTAAATAATGTACCTCTGCCAAAACACACGGCCTCCCTCTCAATGTCCATCATGGTGTCACATTGGCTGTTGTAGTTCTTTGCCTCTGTTTGTGGTGGTGGCCCTTGGTGTAAATGCTCTATTGACCGATCCCAAACCAAAACAAATGTATCTCACAATAATAAGCACTGACAGAGGAACACATTTTCTTTTACAGTAACATTGCGTATTGGTCGATATGGGCAGCACTGTTGTCCATGAGGCCTTTCTGTGTGGAATATGCACGTTCTTCCTCAGGGTTTTTCTCCCTACCACTAAACCGGTTAAATAAAGATGGAATGAAGAAAGAAAAAAAATGAATTGGTCATTATGTTTACATAATTATTACATTTTTCAAAATCATCAAGTAGTAAGAAAGTAGATCGTGCTCTTATTCAAGCGCTGTTAACATAATTTATTAAACATCACTAAAAATTTGCACAGCTTTACATCATCAAGGCATATCCTTTTGAGGTTGAACATCCAAAGAACTCACCCTGCAGTTCAATGTAAAAATCCTTAAAGTCACCCAGGGTCGCCTTCAAGTGTTCTTAAAGGTGTTTTGCATTAGCCTAACAGAGGCCTGGGCTGGTGTCGGCTCGTTGCATCAGAGATTCCAGAGTTCACTTTTTCTTCTTATTAACAAAGGTCCTACATGCCCGAGATCATAGGAATAAAAAATGTGGATTCTGTTTCAAGAGAAATCTTCCCTTCGGAGCAACTCCCTCATCTGACACAGGGCAGTGATGAAAAATGTACCTTCATAATTGGGGAAATTAATCCATCTTTCTCAAATAACCTAATCACACATTTGATTGATTGGAACATGCTTCTGTCTTGTAATTTATTAATCAACCAGTCCACATGTTTCAAATCACGGTAAGAAACAAAAAAGGCTGAATTACCCTATAACTTTTTTTGCTATAACCAAAATGTCGATGGCCTGACATCTTGCTATAGCATCCTTTGCAAGTGTCTGCGGTACTCGTACTGAATAAGCAAGTTTGAACTGCAAAAAAGTTTTTTTTCCAGATAGAGATTCTATTGTGCTGGAGTCCTGATAGTCCTTTGTTCAAAAATAGCAGTGAAACGGTAACAAACTCGGGGAGAGTGGATGAACGTTTTGGTACACTGACCACATAACCAGTGGCTAAGATCCGGAGATACCAAAAGCATGTGCTTGCGAGACATCCTTTGTTCCCACCTCTGTCCTCTCTCTTTCTCCCCTCTCTCTCTGGTGGGTGGGTGATGCTGCGCTCTACTTGGTGATAAAGTACAGGGGCCTTCAGCAGAAATAACACTGCACCACCTGAGTCCTCATCAGCGGCACCGCGTGCACACATCCCATCAGTGCAGCTCACTAAGACAAATCTCCGTGAGCCGGCCATATTCCCAGCATACAGCTATACCGGTGAGCCGAGCCGTGCAAGCAGCGGCGGCTCCCTCGGGGGCGCAGCTTCACCATCATCGCCAGCTCTCTACCCCCCTCCACACCAGATACCATGTTCTTTTTTTAAATTCTAGTGTTACTGAGGAAAAGTCAAGATTTAATCAAACAATTATATTATATTGCTGAAAATGTAGTTCATTTAGGCCTTGTTTACGCATACAGTTCCTGATTTTACATGTAAATGTAAATGAAGGAACACATGCAATACATTTCTCTCATACTTACGTCAGTCATTTTCTGCAAACGTTTAATTCAGTCTATTTGACCATGTACAAGTCCATTAGTCAAGAAGATGTGCTATTTCAATCTGCAGTCCTTGAGCCAGACAACGACTTGCACAACACTGTGCACGTAAAGCGTAAAACAAAGCGGCTAATATGTGTGCTAAATACATTTCATATAAAGTGTGTTTGTTTCTTGAAATGTATCTGCAGTGTCTCACCATAAACATGTCCAAGAGAATAGTAAAAACTGCATGTACTGCTAAACTAATACAACAATCACAGGCCTTCCAACAATGACTGATATCCAGGGTGGTAAACACACAGAAATTCAATAAATTCAACTGGACATTTTTCATCACAGGCCTGTTTAGTACAGGATTAAAATACAGGGTTATCTGGGTTTACACTTAATACGACTATAAGAAAACAGGATATTGCGATTGACTGTGATTAAGCCTTAGTTTTGTTCTTCATACTTTTTCTTTTGTTTTTGTTTTCTTTGAGTCGGCTAGAATATTTTGTCGAAGTAAACTCGAAATATCAGCGCCTGATGCTAGCTCTCTCCACCTCTCTGGCCCTGAAGGATGAGGCCTCCACGGCCAGCGAAGCGCACCGGATTTAGGGGGAGGTGCACAGGGGGAGAAGAGGCTCTCCGTTTTTTTGGAAGTTCACTCCGTCAGCCTTTTGCATCATCAATTGTCGCCGTAGTGTATGCCCAGGCAAGGTTACAGAAGTGATGACTGAAGGTGTTTTATCAGAGTACCACAGAGGAGGAACGTATGACCAGCACACGGTGAGAAGCAGAGCGGAGGGAGAGGAGAGGTGAGGACTCTGGATGTTGTCAAAGAGACGGATGATGAGCACTGGAAGTGATGCAGTTGACCTTGGGCTGTTGATGTTCAGTGGAGTTTATAGTCAGACTTTTTCCACAGTTTGTTTACATCCATCATTGCAATGCTTTGGCCCTATTTTTTCTTCTACCACACTACGAAATTAAAGTAAAATCGATTGATAGAGCTGCATAATATATCAGCAAATTATGATTACATCTGACAGGGATTTACACTTTCTTAATCCCGGATTCTAAACAAACTGCATGATGAATAGAACAATTGATAAAATCTTACTTACTTTAATTTAGTTCTTGTTAAAGGGGGGGTATTATGTAAAATCGACTTTTTCAAGCTTTATATCATGTTATTGTGTCATTCCCTCATTAAACACATGCCTGGAGTGTTGCCTTGGCTCATTCACATATTTTTGAGTAATCAGTAAAAACTTGTAGCTATGCCTCAGTCCTCCTAGGAACGCCCCCACCTCCTGGAGACGCCTCTGGACCTTTTGTCACCAGCCAAGCCACCAACCACTGCTCCTCAGCTCAGCAGAGCCCCCTCCCCGCACAGTAGTGTTGTTGTTTAGATGCCACAGCAGTGTGCTGAAGGGGGCGTGTCGGAAAGCTTCTTAAAGAGACAGAGGCCTATTTCAAGACGTTCAGTACAGCCATTTTGAGAGAGCAATTTTATTCAAGGCAGTTATTTTAATTTACTGCATATACAGACCAACAGAAGGTTACGTCATCATTGTAGTATGCTATAGACTGGTGCTATGTGATTGAAAAAAGCATAATACCCCCCTTTAAAGTAGATGTGTTAAGGATTTACTGTGACAAAATGGACACATTCTATACTCTGCCAAATAAACAACCCCAAAATGATTCAATTCTGGCAGGTAGCTTTTTATAGCAACCTTAGGAAGGCAAAAGAATAGTAACATTTGAAAAAGGGCACGATAATATTGTTTTCCTGTTTCATCTCAATCTTTCATTCTATATCACCCCCTCAAATGTGTCTCTCCTTATATAGATTCAAGCAACCGCAAAAAAAAGACTTGTAATTACCATTTGCTTATGCGCACCTCAGCGACACCTCTCCCACGTGTCTTCTCCCCTGAAACAGCTGGCCCCGTCTCCGTAGAGCCTTTTTTGTGTCAGCTTTCTCGGCAGCCGCACATCTGTTGGCCCGTGTTAGCTGAAGTGCGAGTAGGAGTGTTGGTGCACCTGCAAATATGTGTGGATGCTTCATAAAAGAAATCGTCAGGAAGTCTTAAGTGAGAACGGCAAAGGTTAAATGCGTGCGGCAGAGGTTTGGGCTGACCAGCCGGACGGACTCGGCATCCCAGATTGCGTTGGGAAGGCTGCAAGCTCTTGGGAACAGCTTTTTGAAGGGCAGGAAGCTGTAAACAAGAATCTTGGTACGACTGAATGCATCTGAAGCGTCTGATTTTACATGCGAAGCCTCTTGGTGGACACGCAGACAGGAGCGTCTAGTGATCCGACCAAGTTCATATAGGCGTGCACTTTTGGACACGCGTCTGAGGTGTCTGAATTTATTTTTATTGATTTTACATAGATTATATATTTTTTTATTATTTATTGTTTTACGATTTTTTTTTATTGATTTTATAAATTGATTATTTATTATTTTAATTGTTTATTCCATTTGTGATGACTTCAACTTTTTATTCTATTTTATTGACTGGTTGAGCTACATGGAGTTTTTTGTGTACTTTTCTTTTTTGTGCAGCACTTTGGAACTGTTCTGTTGTTTAAATGTGCTATAGAAATAAAGTGGATTGGATTGAATTAAACTGCACAGGCGTAATTAGCATTTCACGTTCTATGTTTTGTTTGTTATCCATGTTCTCACCTACTGCATAGTCATGAGATTTGGATCGTGACGGAAAGAACAAGATTACAGATGCAAGTGGTTGAAATGAGGAGTTCATTTACCCGAGAGGAGCGCGGAGTAGAGCCGCTGCTCCTTCACAGCGAGAGGAGCTGGAGGATTTTTAACTTGGGCTGAACCCAGGCTAAAACAGACTAAAAGGGACAACTTTGATTATCAGCATAAGAACTTAACCTGTTAACCCCCAACTGAACCAAACACATTTCCTCCAGTTCGGCATAAACTAAATCTATATGCTGTAAAAAATGAAAAAGCATAAAAAATGGACGAAAATGAGGTTGAAAACGCAACAACAAAGCAACATAAACCGACAAATAAATGACCAAAAAAAGAGGCCAAAACACAACAAAAATGTGACAAAAAAAGTTGTGATCAGTTTTGTAGGTCATCGTCATTTGTTTGCTTTATAGGCAAATGAACTTTATTTTTGTTTTGTTTTTACTGTGCTTTATAAATAAATGTGCTTGTACATTTTGACTGCAGCAAAGACCACTCGCAGAACCCTCCTTCCCACCACTGTTCCTGCTCCCTAGTTTGGGACCCACTTTCTCTGACACACTACCAAACTCAGGCAGAGGGTACAAAGCTCGACTCGGCTGTCACAGTGCGCTGCCGTATTCATCTCACACCGCGCGGTTCACCCACGACTCCCGAGAGCAGCTCAGGGAGGGCTCCGGCGGTGCTCCAGCCACTCCTGACTTACTTTACCTCTCCTGTCAGACACCAGGCAGGAGGAGAAGTTAAACATGAGACAGAGACATCAAATGCTCTCTGAAAACTGCAGGTAGCGCTAGGATGAAAGCGGAGACACATCTTGATGGAGAAGCCTGTTGATTTAGCACATTTTCAGTCGGAGAGGCTTTGACAGCGCGCGGCCCGATTGTGTGATGAAATAATTTGGCTGCGTCTCTCAGTGCTTTTTTTTTTTTTCATTTCCCCTTTCACATCCAACGCGGGGGTGAGAGGTGGCCGCGCGGTGCTTGTAAGCCTGTTTGATAGGTCTCAGGGCGTTTGAGCAGTGGCAGAGACCCAAAAGAAAAGGGGAAAAAAAGGAAATGTTTGCTTTGACCAACAACTTACATTATTGGTATGGAGCTGATGGGAGTTGAAATTGAGGTCATGAACGCTGTCTTCCAGTGCCTTATGGGGTCACGGGTTATGATACAAACGAAGGTTAACTTTCATGTCAGTTCTCTATGGGGTAAACAGGTGCAGTGGTAAAGTGTTTTTGTCACCTCGCTTGAAGTCTGTGCAGGATTCTCAGGTAAATGGCATTATGAAATCATATCTTTTGAAACGCCTGAATGCCTGATATATACAGTATGACCTTTAACATAAATGGTTCAAACAGATCTCATTCGTGAAAACAGAATGATTGAACTTGAACTATGAAATCTGTGTTTATTTTTACATACATATTTAAAAGGTTAAAACAGTCCCACTATAAGCTTGGACAATTTTAATTAAAACGTCTGCTGCGGTGGTTAGTTTTCAGATAATAATGATTCATCAGGCTGGCTTCTTAAAATAAATCAATATAAAAATGAGCCCGACGTTAAACAACTCTTTGAAATGAACAGAACCCAAAGATTCAGTTCCCAGTGAAAAGCATGACTGGACTCTGTATAGGACTCTGTATAGAAGAGTGGACGTTTTAAGTTTTGTAAGTAAGTGGAATAGTCAAGTTTTGCGAAGGGTTGAAAGACCACACTCAACTCTAATTACTCTTAAATGAAGACAACTGAAACACTAGACTCTGACAGGGAGCAGATTGTCAGCGCTTTTGGTAATGGCACATATACTGTACTGGCGCTAAGGCAGGCCCGACCCAAGGGCTTTTTAAGTCAATAGCTCACACTAAGTGTCAGGCCTGGGAACTCCTCTACGGTCGCAGCAAATGATCTCGAGATCAGCAGAGTTCTCCATATGCTGGCCTTATTAAAAATTAATACAAGTGCAATCTGTGCTCTGGAGATCAATACGTTTGGTGTAACTCTGTGTTAAAGCCCCTGAGTTGGCACTACTCTTGTAAGCTATGCCAAACTTACATAAAGAGTGGCTTTCTATTCAACTTTATAGCACCACAGTAAACCATTGATCTGGTGAAGTGCTGTGTCACCCTTCTCAAACACTCAAAACATTTTACATCAAAGAACCCTCACACACACTTTCATATACCAGTGCAGGACATTAAGTGTCTTGCCCAAGGACAAAGCAACAGGACATAGGCAAACGCTCTTATCAGCTAAGCTACTCGCCCTGGAATGATCTTTGGGAAACAAAGAAACTAACAATAAATCAATTGTTTAACGCGTTTGACACTTGAAAGAGTGCATGGTACTACTCTAATCGCATTTGCATGAATTTTCAGATGCCTGTTATGTTGAGTGACAGGGCACCTGCAAGCACTAAAACTGCTCCCTAGTTTGTGTTTTTCCTCATTGATTATAATCAATTTGATTGTGCAGCTTTGCTGTGAATCTGGATTCAGCAGAAAGGAAACAACAAACTGCAAATGTAATTGTTGAACTTCAGAGAAAAATACAAACAACAATAAACAAAAGACAAAATAAAAGGTACATTTCATAGACTGAAATAATGAGTTATGAGGATGTGATCACGATCATTGACTTTTATCAAGAATAATATTCTGTCTTGGAACCTGTTGGCAGAATATCTGTATGTAAAAGATAGTCACACTAATTAGTCTCATTTAGATAATTGTTTACTTCAAGAAGGTGATATATATATATATATATATATATATATATATATATATATATATATAGGGAAAGCTATTTATATATAAAGGGAAAGCTTACATGGAGCGCCATAACCAAGTGGCTGGCATAGTGTACAGGAACATCTGTGCAGAGTATGGGCTGGAAACACCAAGGTCAAAGTGGGAACACCTCCAAAGGTGGTAGAGAATGACCGAGCCAAGATCCTGTGGGACTTCCAGATACAGACGGACAGAATGGTAATGGCGAACCAACCGGACATTGTAGTGGTGGACAAAGAGCAGAGGAAAGCCGTGGTGGTTGACATAGCAATACCAAGCGACTTCAACATCAGGAAAAAGGAACACGAGAAACTAGAGAAATACCAGGGGCTCAGAGAAGAGCTAGAGAAGGCCTGGAGAGTGAAGGCATCAGTGGTGCCCGTGGTCGTTGGGGCACTCGGGCAGTGACCCCCAAACTGGAGGAGTGGCTCCAGCAGATCCCAGGAAATACATCAGACATCTCGGTCCAGAAAAGTGCAGTTCTAGGAACAGCAAAGATACTGCGCAGAACCTCAACTCCCAGGCCTCTGGTAGAGGACCCGAGCTTGGAGGAAAAAGAGACGCCCGCGGAGGGTGAGGAAGAGTTTTTTTTTTTTTAAATTTTATAATATACATATATAAATATCTATACATGTAATTTTGTTTACCGAGTGGAATGTTCTAAATATGGCTTTAAAAATGGGAACATACAACCTTTTTTATGTATAATAAAATGTCAGAGACTGTAATCAGTGCTGAGTTTAAAAAAATAAATGTGTATCAGCAATCACTGCTGTCATGACTTTTCACAACCTCCTCCCACTAGAGTCTATTATCACCCATGTAAAAGTTGTGACCTGTGAACCACAGCAGCAGCTCAAGAGGTGGTAATGAGTCTCTCTGCTACAGATGTGCTTGTTCTATGTGCTCTTTGTATTTACTGAAATGTTTTCCATCTTTGTGCATCTGGCATCACAAATCTCCCCGCATTTATCAGACAGCTGGTTCCGGCAGACAGCTGCTTTCCATTGATTTAGTAGATAACGCTCTTACCTGTGGAGATATGGGTTTGCCTGTGTGCTTTATCTTCTCTGTGCATGTTGCATCCTCCTGTTATTGACACTGATTTTTATTCATGTTTCTATGCCAGGTTTTCCCAATGAGCCTGCCGGCGACATAGCCCTGAACACAGTCAAGACCTGGATCGAACAGAATCCTGATAAGGTAGGAGATTGCTGGAACTTGTGGAACTTTAGCATATTGATTAGTTTTATTTTGTAGATATGTTTGACCCCTGTGAGCTACTAATGCTTTGAGGATACGTGTTTGCACCTATACGAAAATGTGATCTTGTACAAACATTGTATGATTTACATGAAGTTTTTGAAGGCCTTTAGAGAGCTACATGTTTAGTAGGAGAGCTGCTGACTGCTCCTAAACTGCAGGTTGGAGACCCTGCTTTATTGTGGCTCGTCATGATGTAATTATTGATTTAGATCGGGTTAATTTCAGGTCCTAGTCCAGTTCTCATTTAGAGCTGCTTTTTGCTCTTTTAAGAGTAGTTTTTTAGGCCCATGTTAGATTGAATACGCTCATGGTTTGCTTTTGATTGAGTCCAGGCTTCTTCTCAGCTGTTTCCTCGATTAGATCTTGCTCATTCAGTTCTGCTTGATCTGTTTTAGCCTTGGTAAAGTCTTGGTTTGCTGGAGTGTTAGATTTTTATAATTGGTACAGTACACATCCGTTGACGTTGTCTTCATGATTAAGCCTGTCGATTTTACCAAAGGATTTTCAGAGGTTGTACTTTGTTTGAGGATCACTGAGGCAGGCGTTCATTGATGCTGCTGTGCCGCTTATTGGCCATAACCGACATGGGATTCACCTGCTCCGCTTGATCAGCCGTTTGGCCTGTGTAGAGCATGCATGTCAAATTAAAAGCTCGGCTGTGACTAATCGGGGCTTAAATAGTCTGTAGACTGGTTAATTGGTCCACGCAGAGCTATTAGATGCACCAGAACGTGAACATGCATCACAACATCCAAATTAGGGCCTTCATCCCTTCAGAATTAATTTGAAATAATTTGTATTATGGAGAAGAGAAGATTAGATGTAGTGTTTGTAGGACAGTGTTCATAAATCAACATTACTGCTCAGCTAGTTTGTGTTTTGTTTTGTAAGAGACAAGACGGAATTCAACAATGTTAAATGATGTATTTTCCACATCTCCCCGCGAGTAAAAAAACTTCCCTCTTGTCCTTTTAAATCTCAAATACTGTATATGTAATGCATGCCATAAGTTTAATAAGTTTAATAAAAATGTATTTTGTGTTTGTGTACAGCATGTTGAATCAAGATTTCAGTGTAGAGACATCTTAAGATTTATAACAACCAACCAGAGAATGAGATGTTGACAATTTTATATTTCTTCTATCCAACATAATTTATAGTCAAATGCTCTAAATTATGTGCTCTTTTATAATGAGCAGTTTTAAAGCATTGGAGCATTGCACCTAATTACAGAACAACAAAAGAGATTGATGCCAAATCCTTTTAAGAGCCTCTCATTTGGATTGAACGTATTGGCCCCTTCAAGTGTAAACACAAACGACAAAAACAAACAAATGGGCAATTATGCTCAATTGTAATTATTAGGCTTTTAATATCATTATTTTAATTGACAACTACAAAGCCACAAAATGTCTCACTCACAGGACAGTTTTATTTCAAACCCATTGGATTAAAATTTTGCCACTTGCTGCTTTCAAGTACTTTGCCGCAATGCCGCTAGCATTAGTACCTTATTATCCTGGTGGGAGAAAAATGAAGGAAAAGAGCACTTCACACTGACGTCTGGAGGCATTCTTCAGATTATCGAGAATAACGTATATATTTCAAAACTCTTTATTAAAGCAGTACTAAGTAACTCATGCCCCTAGAGGCCATAAGTGCCACTGCAGGTTTTGTAGCATGTTGCGTTTTTTACTTTATTAATTGTCCATGAGAGTAAATACTACGCTGACAGAAAAGACAAAGGGAGTGAGGGATATTGTACATCCAATTACACAATGAAGATGATTTTTTTTCACTCAAACTTGGCTGTAAATACTGTTTAAGTGGCGCTAGCCCGCAGTTAGCTTTGCCTGTTAGCCTGTTAGCTTCTTCTTCATGATTCCATTAGTGTGTATTGCTGCGCCGACCCGCGGGCAGGCAAGTTGCAATTGTGTTTTCTGTACTGTATACTTGACCTTGCTCGCCTTGTTTATCATATCAAACAGTTTTGTGGGACCATGAGTGTGTAAGACTATGATTGGATCTTTTAGAGGTCATATTTGTTTACGGCGTTGCGTGTGTGTGTGTGTGTTTTTTAATTTTATTTCTCACTGTAGACCGAGGTGTTTTATAGGTGCTGCTGCTGCCTGCCTGCTCTATAGCGTTATGAATGTTGCGAACGGGCCTGCCAAATGACAGCGCGGTGCAGGATTACTTTACTGTTGATGTCCTCTGTTTGCGGCTCTTGTTCTCGGCCTGCTGATTGCTGTAACATGCACTCAGGGAATCCATCAACACGGCAGCATCAGGAAGGTTTATGGAGCTTATTGCCGACTGTAAATAACACACTAATGTTCCTTGCTGACTTTTGTGGTTGGAGCTGCATCGCTATCCCGTATTGCTACTCGCTGTTTTGGAGGATGCATAGGGAGATCAAGTGGAAAATATAACTATTCACGATGACAGAGAAGTGTCTACAAAGGCTTTTTCCTGACCGCTGTTTGGCAAAGCTCCTCGTCTGCATGCGTTGGATTCTTAAATGCAAGTGAAGCTTCAAACAAGATCAGAGGATGAAACGTAAAACTATTTGACCCGAGAAGCACATGTGATAACACAACAGAAAGCTGAGAGGCAATTGGATTCAATGTGTTAAAAGTTCTGGTTGCAACAATGACATGGTAATACGATCTAAATAGCATGATAACTGAATGAGGGTTGTTGCTTTGTAATTATTAGGTATTATGCTATTTTCATCCTACAGTAGTACCATGCTATTCCAGTGCTGTATAGTAAAATATTGGCAAGATAGTATCTCAGTTGGTAGGAGCGTTCTTACCTCGCCTGCAAGCTGAATTCCCGTGGTATTTGTGTGTTCACAAACACATCACAATACATCGCGGATGAACAGTCCTACCTACATTCACTTTACTCACTTAAACATGAAATAAAGTAGCCGATAGCTTTACTATGATGGAATATTCATGTGTGATCGAGAGCTAACACAAATGTTTAGTCGAGTGTGGGTTACATGTAACAGCTTGTGGCCAGCTCTGGTTCTATTCGTGTTTGCCATTGCTAGATTGAAGCAATTTCAGTGGAGTGATTTTTATTTTTTTTTTTATGTTTTATGGTTTTATGTTTTTGTATATTGATGCCCTCTCTTTTCACAATATTTTCCAAATTTGTTTACTGTAATGTTGTAAAGGTTGATAGAGATTGATACATGTATGCCTGAAGGTGTTTAATGATGCACTTTGGAGAACAATGATGATGAATGAAGATGTGTGTTCAGGCCAATTGTCAGGACTTACTCCTACACACGTGTCAAATTGATAGATAACTCTCTGTGTCGTCTAATCAAAATATCTGCTCTGAGAATTCTGCTGAGTTTAGTTGTCACGGTGAGGACACACATTATAATAAGACGGGCGCTGTAGGTTATTGTACACATTTTGGTTTATTTATTCTCTCCATCTTGTCTCAAACAACAAGACAAAGCCTCGTGAGAAGCGCCTCTCGCGCCTCTCAGTACTTCAACACTAGCACAGATTACACAGACTCCGCAGATACAGAGGCTTTTATCTGGAACAATGGCAGGAGATTGCAGTGTGCATCCACCTCCAGCTCTGTGAAGCTCTACACAGACACTCTGTGTGCTGGGGCATCCGCTGAGACCGAGCTGGTTCGGGGCCATGATAAGGGCCTGCTTTGGGGAAGATACAGGGCCATTGTAGCTGCATGTCTGCACAATGGACTGGCCAATGATCTAAGGCTCAGCGCGGGCCACTGCTCATCACCGCTGCACTCTCCGGACCTCCTGATGCCATGGCAGTGATGAGTGTGTACGCGATGTGATGTCCTCTCCTGAGATGAGAACGTTTCTGCCCTGTAACTCGCTGCTGATCAAATATGGATGGCTTAGTCAGTATTATAAGTGAAGACTTTGTTAATCAAGTTTTATAGTTTGAACTCACATAGTATGCTTTAGTTTACATAGGCCTTTGGTGCACATTTATTTGATACAGATTTCTAGCAAGATGCCGTTTCTGATTCAACTTTCCCCATTTGTTGAGGCATGGGACTGTCGCTAGTGGTTGTCCGCTTGTGGACACAAATAACATTTTAAACAAAATAAATAGTAAAATACAGTAGTGCATTACGTATAACTTCTCCCCAAGCGATGCATTTTCCTGATAAGATCTCTAGGATATCTTGTGCATTCCGTAATAATAAACCAAATGCAAACCAAATCCTGTATTGAATGAATTCAATACAGGAGTCATCTGTCACATAGAAAGATTTTGGGGCTCAACAGTGTGGAATGTATCTACTAAAGCATTATTTTAAGCATGCAATTTATGATATGTAAGGAGTCAAGTGCACTAAACACTTCATCTCTCCGTACGAGTCACTGATGTGGTTTATTCCATCAATACTCGCGCGTCAGCCTCATCTTTTCACACAACATCCATTATTAATCCTTTGTCCATGAGGAAAGGTTTGTAAACAGATGTCCAGTATCACTGGCTGCATATCTGGGCCAGGATTTGGATTAACAGCCGCCTGCTCTTCATGTGTAGTGAAATGGTCCGGTCCAGAACAACACTGGTCCTGGTGATTCTGACAGCTGCGACCACCGCACCCCGACATCCCCCACTGACCAGGATGAAAAGACGTTGCTGTCTTTTGAAGTATGAAATGACAGCCCAACGAACTTCTTATCGCCTCAAGAACCAGAACAAATGTCTTGCATCTTATGAATAGGCCTTTAGGTGTCTACCAGGTGGACCTGGGACCCAATTACAAGTAAACGGTTAAACCAATTATCTTACAGTGCTCTTTATACATACACAAGTCATGTAAAACTGAATCATTAACCCAAAAACATTACATGTTAGCGTTTACTTCATGTTGTAGCCAAATAAACAGCTATATGAGTATTTCTGTCTGGATAGTTCTTTACAAAACATACTGATGTGCTACCTTTTACGTTTTTTTTTTTTAAGAATTACTGTATGTTAAGTTAGTTAGCAGAGAGTTTATCTCCAAAGCCATCCCTTTGTGGCCCTGATACACTCGCTGGTACAAAGACCCCTGGTGCCAGTATGAATCTCATAAAAGCACCTCCACTTTCATTGTGAGCAGTAAACAGCCTGGTTATGGTCAGGCAGAGCACATCCTTTAATCTCCACAGATGCCAATGGTCCTTCAGATCACAATAGATGAAGAATAAGTCAGATCTACCTCTGCTTCGCTGTCCCCTTTAGACCACTGAAAGGAATGGAATATGTGTGGGTATTTGTAAACAATAGACCTCAAGCCTGTAATATAAGCAAAAAGAGAACAAAATCTGAGGCACTCCGATTCCTAGTTAAAAGTCCTTTATTAGTTGGACATGCCGACGCGTTTCGGTCACGTTTGACCTTCTTCAGGGCATACAATTAAAATAGTGGCTCAGGTGTGCTTTTTAATGCCCTGTCTCAGTCACGTGATAAAACTTCCGGTTTAAGATGGAAGAGACATACATGATAGAAAAACAAACTGACAAATAAAATAGATGCGTATGGTAAAGTAGATAGTAATCATGCAGTACACAACAAAGATATAACATTGAATACCACATAATTGCACATCTAAAACTATCTAAAACTATCTCAAAGAATGTAATACTTTGAGATAGACGACTGTGTTCCTTACCAAGATGCAGAAGAAACAACCATTTAATCTTCATTACTGGTTAGTTTTCTGATTATAAGTCTATTATTCAAGTGTAGTTTTTGTTATAGTGCCTGATAAACCAATTGGACTAGTTAAGTTGTAAGTGAAGCCTTGTGTTTAATGATTTACAATAAATACTAGACTTTATTGCACACATTCAGCTCCAGCCTCAGTGTGACTGTCTAGGAGTGTTTGTGCCATAAGCATGTGTCCATATGGCATTGGAGCCTTTTCTTCCTGTGGCAGCACACTCTCCCACATCTCATCTGGCGCTGGTTTGCCTCCATTTTCAGATGTAATTTGGATTAATTCGGGCCTACATTGGTTTAATCTACACTTGAATAATGTGCTCTGACACTTTATTTGGCTCTCTCAAATGTGCTGTGGATGGCCAAGCTTCTTAATGAAGCGTTTCGAGGGCGGCAGCCCGGCATTAGTGACACAGTCTCAATACTGGAGACAGATTGGGAGTTTGTAATAAGCTCGGCTGAAATGCCACAGGACAAAATGATGTGTAGAGATTTCACCTCTCACCAGCAGGGCTTTAGTATTAAACACTGCACTGTACCATAAGTGCTCCCCAAACAGGTGTTTACATCCTTTTCCTGATCTGAAAGATCTGTTTACCTTGTAGCATGTGTCACTGTGGACACCTGATATTACCTCTTGTCCCCAGCGGCACACAACATAAAGTCATTGGTGACAAATATCAGGGAAAACTATATGAGAAATAAATGCTACAATGTGTTTTATGTGAAGACATATCGGTTTAAAGGCTGTCTGGGGCTTGGTGAATGACACATTGAAGCCTTCTTTGTCACTCAGTGAGTAAGATGGATGACCACCGTTATCGGCAGCATTGCCACCTTGACAAAAGAATATTTTTGTGCTTTGACCCACTTTATTTCAGTTTAATACATGCTCACTAAATAAGTGCTTATTTATCAGCTACTGTACACAAGGGTTGAAATTATGATGAATTGCCTCACATACGGTATACAATTCCCCCCCTTTATCGTTGCATCTGTTCCATCAAAATGTGCTCTTTTCTAAACAGGATCAAATATTTCCACAGACATCTCTGCACTTCTACATTTTGTGTGCTTTTTAACACAATGTTCCTTAATCCTTGTAAATTGTCTATAAATGAAAGAACCTGCTGTTCTGCCACTAGTCTTCATCAAACTGATCAGTATGACACACACAATAATTGATAAGCCGCTACCATATGTGCATTTGCAAAAATACTGCCTCCTGTACAATACACAGAACTGACAAACACAGTTTAAATATCAGTAGTAAAAGGCTTGTACTGTACTACAATATAACTCTATTTTATGATAAGTATAATCAAAGCTTATAGTTTATATTATTAGAGACAATAATGATATTGATATTTATTATAATTTATATAATCTTTTTTAAACCCAGCTCGACCCAAACCCGACTGTCATGTGTGACATCTCGGCCCGACCCGTCCCAAATTTCGGGTTGAGCTCAGCCATAAGATCTAAATTCTAATCTATAGATTGGCACCCAAAGGGCCCAGCAAGAGCATTTACTGGGTGAAGATGGAATTACTTCACTGCTGGACCACTTGCATCCATTATCCAACAAATCTGGTAAGCATTACCTAAAAACAGTTCACAAAGACCCAACTCTTAGTGCTAAGCCGTGAAATGGCTGTACTATTGGAACATATGCTGAGAACAGAACTCTTGGAACAGACATGGGTGCTAAGTGAGGAGGCGCTCAGTTTTGTTACGACTGTGTAGGTTTTGATTGTCTTGTAACCAGTGAAAGCACGGTGCCAGGAGCTGCATCTGTGGGTCTTGAGAGGCCCACATTTGTGCGGTCGATGCCTGTAGGAGGAGGTTGATGTCGGCTGATTCCACTGTGTGTGCCACGTGGATACTTTTCAAAGCAGCAGTGATTTTTATTTTTTTTTTTTATGTCACTGTCTAGACCCTTGGAAGAGCACTGAGAGTGTCTGAAGAGCAGACCGAACCCTTCACTCGTAATACGTACATTCCGCCCTCTGCTATAACTAATACAGATGATAGCAGAGTAGATCAGGACAAAAATGGTTTACTTTTGAGTTACAAGCGCCAAATTTAGCATAAGGGATGTCTGGGTCCTATTTCAGAAAAGCCTTTTTGCTGCCAAAACAATTTACACCTTTACCTTTTTGCCAATAAAATGTTTAAAATGTAAAAATGTAAAACCCGGATCAAATGCAGCTATTTAATTAATTAATTAATTTCCATGCTATTGGGGCCAATGAGCGGGCATACATGCACACCACAGCCAGCACTACGTGATCCAATCTGACCAATATGACCAACCAGCGTAGCGGAGAGTCAAAGCGGGCTAGAACAGAGCTATGCTAGACTGAGTTAGAAAATCTCCATGATGTTAAAATAACTAATAATTGCCACCAAATCTGACCTTTGTGAAAGCTGTCGGAATAAGAATACGAATAAGAGCAGTTTGTCTTCACACAGAGGCTCTATGATTAAAATCATTTCTGAGCACAAGGGGATTTACCAGAGGTGGGAGTAAGTCACTAAATGCAAGTCTCGAGTCAAGTCCAAGTCGTGAAGGTCCAAGTCCCAAGCAAGTCCAAGTCAATTGGTCATAGGGTCAAGTCAAGTCGAGTCATAGCTTTTGTCAAGTCAAGTCAAGTCTTTCTTTAGCCGACAAGTCACCTCAAGTCGCAAACGTCAGAGTTAAGCCTAATTCTTCTTTTGAAAATGTGTTTTATCTACTTGAAAATATAAAGTGCTTTCTCAAGATTTAGCGATTTTGAAATTTAAGCTAAAATGAAACTTTTTAAAATCTAATGGATTTGGATTTAAAGTCTAATTAATATTCAAATCGCTATGTCGCTTTGTTAGTTTCTGGCAGTTTTTCTGTCAGTGGTTCCCTTGGGTCAGCTAATAAACAGCAACAATGTGTCGTACCACAACTACGCAGATGACACTCAGATCTACGTGTCACTCACGGCAGGTGAACATGGGCCTGTAGATACACTCTGTCACTGCATCGAACAGATCAGTTTGTGGATGCAAAACAACTTTCTCCAACTAAACTCAGACAAAACTGAGATCATTGTTTTTGGCCCACAGACACAAAGACAGTGTCTGACTCGAGTCAAGTCATGTGACTCGAGTCTCCCACCTCTGGGATTTACTGTTGCAGACCACGGAACAGCCTCTGAGCGGACTGGAGGGTAGTCTGAGGGGGTGGTACTCTAGCCAGAACATCCATGATAGGACCTCATCAGAGTCCTTTGAAAGAAGCAGATCAATCTACATAATATAATCCACTGTAAATCAAATATAGCCTAATAATATTGTTTGATGGAACTTTTGGCTGTCGACTCACTTTGACAAGTGTGTATGAATCTATTAGTTTTCTCAGTCACTGAATTACTTTTCTGGCTCTGGTGCTAATACATGAATTGTATCTTGTATCCATAGAATTTAATTACTGTATTATTGTATCCTAATACATTAATGGCAGCCATTTTGCCCAGGGCAGCCGAATGGGGCTTTTATGGCTTTTTATGATCTGAGCATTTTATTATCTGGCTTTCTCTGGATAATATGATGTGTGCTCTTTGATTCCTCTGACTTTTGGCAGATTCAGTCTAAAACCACTCCTTTCACCGCAAGTAGATTTGCAAAGATAGATATCCAATCTGGAATGGGCACGAGTCATTTCATAAATGTTGGATCTTTTTAGAGTAATCTACAACATTTGTGGTTTCTAAAGATGTTTGCCGTTAAAGACTGAAGCTGCAGTACTTTCCGTGTTTATCAGCAAATGTTGTATCCTTTGGAGATATCCCCGCTGCTGCGCTAATGAAGATTAAGCTTATCAAAGACCAAAGTGGAGCGGACTGAACATTTATGAAATGTTTGAGAAGTGTGGATGCAGGGCTTTGATCGAAAGGGAAATTTGTGTTTTATGTTTGTGCGATAAAACACATTTGTCTAGTTGACTGATGGGTTAAATGTTATTGTAAATAAAGATCATGTTGGTAAATGCATTTGGATTTACATGAACAAACATAAAAATAAAATGCTGAATATTTTATGCCAAGTACGGGTTGATTTACTGTCGAAAAGCAACATGCCAAAGTGACGAGTGAGAGTAAAAAATGTCAAAGCCAAAATAGAAATTCCAGTGTTTGGCTGGTTGGTGGGTGTTAATGCAATGCTGCTGCTGCCAATCAGGATGAACTTAAGTATAAAACACAAATATTCATTCATGTTTCATGTCTGGTATCTTGTCTTTTGGGACTTCTTTGTCTGGAGTGAACATTTCTAATCTTTGTTCTCCAAATTTCTATTGGACCGTAAGGGTTGCATCAGATAAATTGTCAAGCACACCATATTTCTCTTGATTGCTGTTGCATCGGTCTACTTTTTTTTTTTTGGTAAAGGTAATAAAGCAATATGGCGAATCGAGGGAAAATGATGCATTTTGACAGTTAACGGTAATGACCAAAGAAATATGTGTATACGCACAGTTGGCAAAATTCTCTGTATATTTAATTCTTTCTTTTGCTGGGAGCATTAGCCAGTCATTCCCAACCTTTTTGTCTCCATTGAGTCGTTCATTTATACTCCGAGTACTTCCCATCGCAAGGATCTGGCCAATATTATTACAAAGTGACCTACTAAACTAAGATTATTCACTATTTAATAGTGTGTTGTGTTCAAAATGAAGCTAAAATACCCTCAAAATCAAACCTTTTATTGAAAAACATAATTAAATAATAATAATAATTGCTTTGAAATCAATATTGAAATTCTTCTCTGTTTCACTTTCTTTTTCATCTTAAATAATACTAAGTACCCCGTACCAAGTGCATGTTAAAAAAAAGTTACATTTTGTTATGAAATGTATGGAAGCTCTTGCCTAATAATTAACGTATAAAAGTGCCATCTGAGTTAAACAGTAAAAGTTGTATTAGGTTAAGTTTTCAGATTTCAGAGTGTAGTTTATGCATTATGCAGCAGTGGCTGAAGGGTTATTCAAATTAAAAGCTTTTCAAAAGAAAGAAAGAAAATAGAAGTGACTGGACAGAACGTGAATTTTGATTATTTAACGCCTACAGGTTCACCTGGGTCCACTGTACTGTACCCATCAGCATTGGGCTGGCTTGGTGTCCTCTGTTAATACTTAAAGCCCCTCCCTCAAGCTTACTGAGCTGGAACAAGCTATCTTAATGACATGCTAATTGATTTAGTGCAGTTCAGATAGCGGTAGGCTGCCACACCGTGATAAACTGAGAGTAGGTCGAGCTTTTGCTTTAGAGGAGACTCATCAAACTTAGGTCCTTCATTTGTTATATGAACACATTTTTTATCGCGCAGCCCACTTGTGCTGCAGAGGTGTGTCTGTGTACTAAGCTCCGTGTGAGAGTAAATTGCTAATTTTAAGTATAATCTCTTTGAGTGTTGACTATGCCTCACAATATAGTACCCCTTTTTATCCGCTTAGAAAATCGACATGTTTAATTTTGTGTAACTAGACTTGGATCGTGTAACTTTTCACATAACTGTATTTAAATGGGGAAAACGTGGAACAGCTTGGTAGCTTCTAACTTCACCCCAGTTTGGCACTAAACCTTTGCTGGGAGAGGCTAAATGTTAACAACATTTGCATGACTGAGTGCACGCACAAGGACCAGACAGGTATGCATCAACAACAGTGGCCTTGTCCTTTAAGAGAGTAAACTGGACCTAAATGTATATATATATATATATATATATATATATATATATAGTGCTTTTCCACCATTAGGCACTCAAAGAGCTGAGCTGTACGCAGATGCTGGAGGCATGGTGGGTGAAGTGTCTTGCCCAAGGACACAATGACAATGTGCACCTGCAGGAGCCTGCATTCGAACCCGACCGTCCGCTCCAAAACCCTAAAATTGGCCAAACATTTTTTTCATTTTGCCTGCAGTGTCTTGTTTAAATTATACATGTTTAAACTTGTGCTTTCTATTCCAAGATATTTGTTCCCTCTAACCCAGTGTTTCCCAAAATGGGGTCTACGGTCCTCATAGATAATCCACAGGCTCCAGCATTGTCGTTGTTTGATTTTGCCCTCAGTAGAGAATAGACGTTTTTGTTTAGAATGTAAATGATGCATGTGTATCCCCTGTAAGTTAATTTATGAGAAAAAGAGTAACTGTTTCAGTAGACTGAACACTTTGCGGGGCCATGTGGGAAATGCGCCTTGGATGCTTAAAGCCATTCTCATATTCACAAACATTGTTAGTATGGGAACGGCTGCTCTGACCATTTTAGAATCTCAGTTTGTTCAAGTTTACAATGTCTAACTTTAAATGGCTTTAACCATTTACTATTAACCCTTGCTGTCCAATACAGAGTTGTACTTGCTGCATTAATATGTAAGAGAAACAACTTAAGTGAATCCGACTAATGATTTATGATTCTTTATACCTTGGCTGGATCTGTAAAGGTGCACTGAGCTGACGTACTCTACTTGCGGTCCCTGAATGGGAGGAGACCTTTGGTGTGATTACTTTGCTTGTTGCTGTGTGATTGCAGGGTCTCTGGCATATGATTAGGGGGAGTGGGCCGTATCTCTCGCCATCTCAAAGGGGGATCAAATCAGCCTCAAAGCCTGGCTCCGGGCACTGGTGCATTTGAAAGTCCATGTTTTATTTCTGAGCATAAATTACTTGATCAGGCGAGTTTTTTGCCCAAGGTTAGATCCAAAAGGAAGCGCTGCTATGGTTTGGAGGTAATGTTTACATATGTTACGTCCTCATTAATTCAAGAGGTTTACAGTGTAAAATGGAAGCCGTTGGGAAATCATTTCCACATCTAAATTCCGGCCATACCTTTCTCCCTTACCCCTAGAAACGGTGTTAAAATGTTCGTGCCTTACCTACCGCTGCCAGGAGAGGCGTTTTTCCGGGGTGGGGGAAGACGGTCATACTTCTCCCTTATGTCCAATTGATCTGCTGAACTTTAAAAGGATGTAAACGCTCTTCAAAGTCGAGCAAAAGGTTGCGGCTGCGCTTGAGTCATGCTGAGTTCTAAAGCACTATCCCCCCGCGCTGCGCTCCTTTTTAGACTGCTTTGTATTGAGCCACTGAATGGAAAATATGAAACGCCGTGTGTGTCATTACAAGTTGTGATCTTGGCAAAATGTGAGTCAAATGATCTTGTACAGCCTTTGTTGTCGTCTCACTTTCTTCTTCTGAGCTGCCAGCCGGTCTTCATCATTATGTTGCTATTCCCTTTTAGCTGCTATGGTTTTGACAGTTACTTTACTGTCCAGGGGGCACCCAACAGTCATGACAGTTTTTGACCTGCAGAACATCCGAGCAAAGGTTCTCAAAAGTACTCTGATCTAAGAGGCAAACTTTGTATGGACCTTTGGTTGTGAGGAGCTCGATTTTCCATGAGCTCCACACCTTTTACCCTGTTGTCTAGATTTGGGATACACAGCAGGATGGCGCTAATGGCAAGTTTCACTCCTTCCCACCTGAGGGGTGCAAATCCAAAACAAAAAGCAGTAGTAGTTTATCATACGATTTGAAAACCTTTGCTCCCAAGGAAAACTGCTGTATGATCTTAAACATCTACAGAAGCATTAGTCTTCTATCATCATTTTATCTCAGCAAATACTTCTCTCTGCGTTTTTGCACAAGGAACCCTTCCTTTTACTGCTTTTTATTTAGTTTAGGCTTGGGAGAGGTACAAAGATTACGAGTAAAAACTGTGCAGCATTTCTCCTCGCTCGTCTGTGTTTCTGCTCCAGCTGCTCTGATAGATGATGCTGGATGCGTTGATTGACAGGGGCGTGCGTCTCAATGGGGCAGAGGCACAGAGGCTGCAGCAGGAGGAGTGGTACATGCTGTAACTCACCCGGGTTCACAGATAAGACCATGCTCAGGTCTACTGTGTGGCAGAGCAGAGTGATGGATGCAGCCAGTGAAGAGCCAATCAGGAGAGAACTGGGACACGTCACTCTGGGGCAACGGATGGTTCTCTTGAAGTTGTTGTGAAGGTTATCTGAGGCTCGGTTCTTGAAAGCACATGTTTTATTTTTGTAGGATAAATGGTTTTATGGTGAGATTTTTATGTTAATGGCTTAATTGCACTGAGGTTGGGAGCATCAAGGCGTAATGCTGAAAGTAAAACATAAATGGTCTGTACTAGAGATGCACCGATCCAGCTTTTTTGCTACCGACACCGATACCGGGGTTTTAGTATCTGCCGATATCCGATATTTACCGATACCAAGAGACTTTCGCTGAGTGAAACATTGTATTGACTCTTCTCCATTGTAAGATCATTAAAGTCATATTTTATTGTCATGTTACAGATCAATTATATCTATTGGATAAACATTTAACAAGGATGACTGTTCTATACTAAATATCCTTGGGTATATGACAGGCTTTAGGTTACATTAATATAAACAACTCACATGAAGTGATCTGATACAAACACTTGGCTACAGCAGTGGTTATTTTATTTTATTAGGCTAATTTAAATATTTTTATCATAGTTTCTGTCCCAGCCTTGATTAGTTTTCATTAGCATTAGCATTCTCCCGCTAGCTTTAGCATGCTATTGCTAACAAAAATAAAATACTTTTGCAAAGGTTATAACTAACTCAGCGGTTCCTAGCTTTACAATGATATGCAGCATGCCCATATTCACTTAGATTTAGGTGGTTAAAGTTGTGTTTTTAAGGCATTGAGAGCCAAAACTGGTATCGGTTCTGTATCGGATATTTGTAGCAGATACCCAATATCGTATTTTTTGCAGTATCGGCTCCGATATCCGATACCAGTATCGGATCGGTGCATCCATAGTCTGTACCCAGGATTACCACAAATTTGATGCATTTTAAAAATAGATATAATATTTCAATATTGAACACTGAGAAATGGACTTTATAGTTTGCAAATCTAAGTTTGACACTTAAAACCAGTTGGTAAGGGAAAAATTAGACTTTGTTATCTGGTTATGTGCTTATATTATGTTATGTTCTTAAGTCTACCATAAATCAGGCTTGAAACAATTATAGTAAGTCCATTTCCCACGTAAACACTAAAGATATACCTTATTATTAGTATATGAGACAAAGGATTGTTTTCCTTTCAATAAGGTACAGTAAATAGGTGCACCCCATTGTGAACCTGTATCCGTGCTGTCTGAGAGTGTTTCTAGTCTGGACAGTGCTGCTTGCCCTGTCTGAGCTAATGAAAGGGGAGTGGCTTTAATTGCCTGACCGCGGCACAAAGCCAGGTGGTCTGAGGAGGGTCGTCACCCGCCTCGGGAAAGGTCTGCCCCCCTCCTCCTCAACTCGCACAGTACGCTCCTGTGTTTTCTTAACCTTCTGCTGCAACAACACACCAAGAAGTTCTGGTTAGCTCTCCAGAGTTCAACAGCAAAGTCACCCCGACCAAATGTGCACCTTAATTCCCAAGCTGGAAATAAAAAGTTCTTTGTAGTTTCTCGAATTTGAATTTGGCCTTCTGTTCCATAAAACTCTTGCAAACAAATCAATGACCCTATTGCTTTACACAGTGCATGACTGTATGGCATTATGCCTAATTCTTGTTCAGTTTTTTATTTTCCCCCCCATCATCTATTATTTTTTCAGGACTGCAGGTGACTGGAGCCTATTATTTATGAGGCTTGCACAGTCACTTGTGTAGTTGTAAGGAGATATTTATTTGAAATGTGTTTATAGAAAGCAGCGCATGCTTGTTAGTATATGTGCCAAACAACCATTCCGCTCTGCAGTCATTCACTGGACTCACATTAGAGCACAGGTCACAAATAAGCAAACTCTGTTTTGGATCCAGATGCAAATGCTGACCTGTCACGACCCAGACCTTTGATCCAAACTTTGTAAAGTTCTCCCAGCACGAGGCAATCTACCACTCGGCAGATTGAACTGTAATTATCCACCTAAACCAGTTTTAAAGTAAGTAAATTTACCCTGTACATTTTATTCCCTCAAATTAGACCAAGGTAAATTCCATAAACCTATTTCAGTCAATGGTCCGATGGCACAGCGCCTGTCTATAATGTGATATAAACATCTCACGTGGGGAAGGGCACAGGGCTGTCTGACTTATGGCTGGTACATTCATCATGCTGGTGCCAGGCCAATATCACACTGTCAGGAGGGAGCGTGTGGCATTCGATCACCATGAGAGCCACTGACAGAACAAGTCCTTTTCCATTACACTCGCTCAGGCCAATCTCCAATATTACCCCTTGCACCGCCATGATGCTGTTTATTTCACTGGTTTGCACTCTCATTTGAGCCCTAATCAGAGGGAAAGTGGTACGTAATATGCAGAGGTAGTTTTCGCGTAATTACATTGTTACTGCAAAGATGATGTGAATGATTAAGTTTGTGAAGTGACTTGAGACTACAACAATTATCATTAAATTCCATGTTTATTTGTTTAAGTTTAGTAAATTAATATCGGTTTAATGCATTGGAAATAGCACACCAACTCTACCAAAAAACCCTTCAGTCCTGCATCTAGTCCGTCATTGTTGTAATAAACTACATTTCAATTTGGAAATCAATAACGTACAAAAATCCAGCGCGCACCTACTAACTCCAAAGACAGCTCTCATTTGGCAAGCGCCTGAATATTTCTTTTTCATAATGATCCAATAATAATGGTTTCCTCCTGCTCTGCCCAGAACTTATTAAACAGTGCGGTTGATGCGACCAAACGTGCTCCTCTCTGTGTCTGTGCCTGTATTTCCAGTGTTTTATTCAGAGAAGGCTGTTAAAAGGCAGTCGTCCTGTCGAGTGGTCCCAGTCCACCGCTGTGTTCTCTTCGCCTCAAGCTACGAATTACTATTTATGTGCTGAACTCCACACTAGAGCCAGTCCCCGCTCATCCAGGCCTGCTAAAGGAGAGCAGCTCTGAAGTTTTACTCCTCTCCGGCTTTTATGACTTCCTTTGGCAGAGCTAACGGTGGACTGGAGTTGAATAAGGTAAAAAGGCGAGATGTGTATCCATCTATTGGAGTGAATTTCTATATACATTGTTATTTTACATAGTTTCCGTCCATTCATAATATGATGTAACCTGTTGGCTGAGGAAACGTACGCAGACACAGGGAGAACATGCAGACTCCACACAGAAAGTTGAGAATTCACTGGGTAATGTTGAACCACATTTTAAAATTGAGGAGAATAAAGACATAGATTTCTTATTTTGGTAAATTATTAGTTTGATGAACATTATATGAGCAACAATGACTAATATTGGAAGTGATTTGTGAAGTTCACTACTTCTTCAACATTATACCAAAACCTGTTTGACTGAAATGGAGCTACAAACTTGCCAATGTAGGTTGTAGATTTGAAATTGACAAGAATACACCCATTGGGCGGCACGGTAGTACAGCAGTTAGCGCTCGTGCTTCGCAGCTAGAAGGTCCCGGGTTCAATTCCCACATGGACGGGGCCTTTCTGTGTGGAGTTTGCATGTTCTCCTCGTGTCTGCGTAGGTTTCCTCCAGGTACTCCGGTTTCCCCTACCACTAAAAACATGTACAATAGGCCAGGATGAATGTGAGTGTGTTTGAGAGTGTGCATGGGGGACGACGGATGAAAATTAACCCAAGGCTACAATCCGGTGTGGCTTGTTTACATGCATGAGACCCATGTATGTTCATTAACATGCACTGTCCCGACCAAATAAACCAATAAATACATTTACTATGAAATAGTCCTTTTAAATATCTAAAAAAACAAAAACAACAAATGCTGTTTGTTTTTCATGGTATGACCATGTTCATCCAATTTTATCTTACAAATCACCTTCACTAGAAGAGTGACAGTCTCTCCATCATGGCCATTATCACTGCATTTAGGGAAACGTATTATTCTGTTTTCATTAGTTACACAAACGACAATCGAAATTGAGTTTGATCCCGCTTTAATGATCTGATTTGTACCATGCAACAATTACAAAGCACATTAACTTTTACCTTTTTTTTCAAGGTCATTTGCATGACTTTCTCACTTCCATTCATAATCTGGTGAAGCATATGATCAAGGCGCACAATTTTACACAAAGAAATTCTGATGGGACGTATGTAAATGAGCCCACAGTCAGACTTCAAAACCACTCGCCCAATGCAATTAACGGAGCACACATTCTTCAAAGCAGCTTGGGCTTCTCATATTTAAACTGCTTTTTATTGTCTTTTACTCGGCTGTGGAAAATTAATCTTGTTTGCATTTTCCCTTTTTGTGGCATTTTCATAAACTGAGATTTTTTTAACCAAAACATGTTGCGCTACAATAATTACCTGCCAAAACATTGCAGCTGGCAGTTGACATTCAGCCTGTATGAACCTGTATTGGGGAGTTATGACCAGAATCTGACACAAAGTGCTGAAAATCCCCTCCGTTAGACAGCTGCGAAATAATCAATATCTACCATTGGCGAGGGAATGTTCGCTGCCTAACCTCATTCTGGGAGAAAATCTTGTGTGCTCAGCTCCAGGTTTGCCCTCTTCAGATGAGAGAACGGCATTACTGCGCATCAAAGGCAAAGACGGCTGCTAGATTTTCCTGAAATACTTCGGCTCTGTATCCTTGAAGATTAGATTTGAGGTCCATCAAAGCTTTTATGAAAAACTATCAGCGGTCGTCTTACCGCATCATAATACTGTTTATCCCATATCGAGGGACAAACGCAATCCAAGTGAAAAAGCACTTTTTCATTTCTCTATTAGCACTGACCAAGCACAAGTTTCACATGGATTATTTTGAGGCACAATAAGATATCAATGCTCAGATTGAGGATTGCATGGGTGACCTTTTTAACACCTTATTCAGTGTTTAATTTGATCATCATTTGGTGGAGCACGTTCCCCAAACTTTCAATTTCTGAGGGTAAAGTATATCCGGGTTACTGTATATGTTTGGAGAATGTGGCAAATATCTGATATAACAGTGTTTAAATAGAAATGAACTAGAGAGGACAATAACAATAGAAAATTCATGAAACTGCCATCTATTAATCATTATTCTATTAGCTTGGACCTCTATTTTTCAGATGTTTTGGGAAACCCGCTAATAGGACCCGATGACAAGGATATGAATCTCTGTCTTCTTCGTAACACAAGTCTAGTTAGGTTTAGTCACTGTGAATCCTCCAAAGCCTTTTGAGGCCCACTGACTTTGTCTTCCTCAGTGTGTGGTATGATCTTTGACTTCCATAATCTGATCACTTAAATTCACTTGTGTCCGCAGTCTTTCAGAAGTCTGACGCACCCTCTCTGTCCCCACTTGGTTCTTCTTTAGCACAGTTTGTGTTAGCACTAGCTTCAGACTGAGGAGCTCTTTACACAAGCCCTGTTTGAAATACTATAATCCAAAATAATTACCCACTTTTGTGTCCGCCGCTGCAATGCCAAACTGAATGGCATTAAAGCTGGAATGAGGCTCTTTTCATCTGCTTCATGACAGGCAGATTTTTACACTTTTCTCTTTTGTGACCTGGTGCGAACCCCATTCATCTTTGGTACCGTTATGGACCAGACGGAGGTCCCGCCTCAACCAGACAGGAGCCGTCACATCATCACAGAGCCTCATGCTTGCCTGGCGTGAAGTGCCGCTGACAGAGGCTTCAATGAGAACTCGTGGCCTGACTTTGAGAGAAGGCGCTTTTCAAATGGAGCTTATAAAGAGCTGCTTTCAGAGCTGACATGTCTCAGCTTGATTTTTTTGTTGCCATAGTTGTATATAACTATGTGGAACCATGATAAAGTAACATACAGTATTTGTAAGCGCTGACTTGAGTAGTATGGGTCTGAGTGGTCTGTGGTTTCTCTTCACAGTGTATACTTATTAACGTCTCTCATCCCAACAAAACTTTCTCTCTCTCTTTCCCTCACTTGTTTCTTGTTCTCTCTCTCGTTCTGATGCTGCAAACCACAGAGATGCTCCACTTCTGACAAGGATCACACTACAAAGGCCTGACACTCACATCTGACTGACAGAAGCCTTAACCTCCCAGCCCCGTGTTTCTTCCACCATTGGCATTCCTGATTCCAGGGCTTTATGCTGCCATGTCCGTCTTGTGTAGAATTTGATGCTGCTTTTATTAAACGCAATGCATTTCTTTGTATCATTAATATGTATTGAAGTTTTATATTTAGGCTAAAGTTGATCTGTGCTAAGTCTTGGACAATCCATCTATAACAGACTAAGGAGGTCCAATGTGCTGAAACATTGCCAACTTAAGTGTAATAAAACTCCTCACAGTGCTTCCTTTGTCTCCCATTCATCATGGTTTTGCAATTCCAGGAGGGGTTTTGAGAAGAAAATTAAAAAGAAAATTAAAAGAATTTCAATTAGGCGATTTGCTGAATTGGAGGGAAAATGGCAGTGATGTGGAAAAGGCTTTTAATCTTAGCACAGCACCTCTTGTTCCATTAAGCTCATATCCCCTGCTTATCTCACTAATCATTCCTCCCAACGCCAGTGGTCCTGGCCGTTTTTAATGAACCCATTATGTCCTGATTCAGTCCACTAGGACGGACTGCCACACCGTGCGCCCAAGAAGTGGGCTGGAAACAATCAAAGCACAATCAGGCCCCAGTGATGATGCCGCGGCCCAGTTATAGACAGAGAAAAATGAGTCTCACACCACCCAGTATGTCTAGGGAGGGTCAGAAATCTGCAACAGGAAGCACAAGAAACACTCTATTACATGGACTGACGTTGTCTCATAGTGGCACAGGTCAGGGGCTCACGTTGTTGTGATAGTGCCAAACAATTCATCACGAAAAGATGGCATCTCAGCAGAAAGATAAAGTATTATAATACTTCATTATGAAACTTGTAGAAATGGTACTTTTAAAACCACACCATGTAACATTTCACCCAATAAATATAATACAATTATTACAGGTATTTTTATTGTTGATAAATAGTTACAAAATGAACAAACAAACATGTGTCTTTGCTGTGAGTGGCCCACTTTTCCTCAGACCTGACTGTAATTTTACTGGGAGCGGAGACGTCTCCAGCTCGTTTCCATGGAGATGCCTAAATAGTTTAGGTCCTCACTTGTTGCCATGTACATTCATATGATGTTTGAGTGGGTTGTTGAACAATGAACAATCGAGCATACAAAAACAGCAAGTCAGTTTTAGTGAAGATATCAAACTTTTTGTTTATTTTGGAGCTGATTGTCTCCATTTCTGCATTGTACAGTATCATGCTGTTGTTGTCTTGGCCTTAGTATTTTCCCACGGTGACCTGTGGAACAAATTGGAGCAACTTGGCAGTAACAAGCTTAACGCTACTTTGTTTTATATATCCAGTGCTTGTTAGGCCAGTCCACCTAACTGTGAATTTAGGTACAAATTGCTGGCAGGGCATTCACCATTCTTGCTTCCGCTAGCTCCAATGGCAAACTTCAAAAGGCTTTGTTTGGTGCACACTGTGTTGTCAGCTTGAGCCAGGTCCAGTGTTTTTTTTTTTTTTTTGCTTGCAGCGCTGCATAATTAAGAGGTTGTTTGTAAAAAAGCCAGGGCATACATGAAAAGAGGCAGCAGTCTGCTTTGGAGCAAATGATGCACCCTCATGACCAGCAGCATAATAATAAAACTGCACTGTATACATTATGTCCGTTGTGGGTGGCCTATTGTATTAGATATGAGCGCTGAATGGGCCTGATCATGAATTAAATTAGACCAAAGGGGAATATCCTGGCCCTTTAATAATAAATTACTTGGTGTATAATTGCAAATTGGCGCTCTGGTCAATAAACAATAACAGTTTATGGGGGTTCGGGTCTTGTTTTAAGAGATATTGTAAAATGAATGGCTCTGTTCGTGGTTTCTCCCATAAGCATGAGAAATAAAACAGTAATTTGATCAAACTAGGACATTTCTGCAGAATATCTTTTACAGGGGAACTTACAGGGGGCTTGTTTCAGTTTAAAGTTTTGGAGAAACATAATTTTGACTGCAAAGTCCACTCATACAGGCTACTAAAACTAAGCTACTAAATATTCACAAAGACAACAAAACCCAAGGCATTCTTCCTGGTTCATCCTGTCCAAACAAACCCAGGACCTTTTTCGGTGAGGGAAGGCCACCCCATGCCCTTTTCTATTAATGTTAGGCAAGGCCAAAATTCACACCAATTATGGGAGGCTTGACTTGACTTGTTAATGTTAATGTTTCCTTGTTGTCCCACAAATAATATTCATAAATATCTTTTGCTTTTCACTTCTTCTCTCAGTGTTCATGATGTGATTGACCTTTGAATGCAGCACGTTCGTCCATTCAACATACAGAGACTGATAAGGTTGTTGAGCACTGTAATAACAAAGAGCGCAACGCTTTCTTTCATTACCCATGCTCCCCAATCGATTCTCCACCAGTCCATCCAATCCTGTGACTTGACATTTATTCATAATTAAAGCCATCTACATGCAAGTCATAAAGGCGTATGTTGTTTTGAAATGCATGTCTGGTCTCCCCGTAGATGCATGCAAAACATTTTAAAATGTTGGCTTCTAAACATAGCGGTACAACGCGCCAGCTGCACAGACAGCCCATTTAGCGCATTGTCAAGAGATCAAACAATGGTGGCACTGATTAAGTTTTAATGTAAATTGAAAATGTTAATGTGATTACTATTTTATGCTAATTATGTGTTTTTCTTCACCATTTCCATCTTAAGTGGTGTTAGTTTAAGCATTAACTTACTAATGTGTCAACTGTTTCCGAAGGGTTCCTGTCTTTGTCGCTAAATACTGCTAAAATTATCAATATTAGTTGTGTTGGCTTTCTGCACAGAGGAAAATAATCATACCTCACAAGAAACACTGTTGGATGTGGAATATGGAACAATGGAATACTGCGGAAATGTGGATGTATTTTTAGAAGTTCTGTTATACATTTACCCGATAGTCCAACAACCTTAACACTAACCATCCATTGGCTTATCAGTTATTATAATGTGAAATGTTATGGCTTTTTGTGCAATATGTAGCCCAGCATGGACTGAAAGGGTGCGGTTTCTAGTCCAAACCAGCATTTACAGTTAGGAACATGTGCTGCTTTTCCTCTGACAATTCCTACCCAGCCCAATGCCAGGTCTTTCCGTGTAGTTAAGTCTCTCCACTGGTCAGACCAGGGTCAGACAGAGTCAGCCAGGTACAAGTTTTGGGACGGATCTCAGCCCAGGGCCAAAGCACACTGAACTGATACTAACGGGCGGGAACAGATTGCTGGCCTCTGATTGGCCAGAGGAGAGCGGACAGCCCTCACTTAAACATGCAGATTTAAGATTTCACAACATCATACTGTTGTTACAAGAGGTGATTTTGCAGATGATAGCATTAGCTAGTGTTTGTTAGCATACTATCTGCATGTAGCTTTCCTTCATTGTTTGCCTTTTAGCTGCTTCTTTCCTCTTGTATTTGCCTTGGCACCTCTGAATAATTCCATAAGCTCCACCCAAAGGCATTATTTGTCCACATTGTTCTTATCGCGGCTCTCAAGACTTTTCATCGCCGTTCTGTTGTTCTTTCAGTAATGTGTATTCTAGCGTGGGCCGGCCACAACGTTTATCATTTATGTGAAACAGTGCTGGGTTGACATATACTACGTACAGTGTGCATCTCCATTGGCCCGTTCACCACCAAGAGGCACTTTTCTCATTAAATGACATCCAATTACAATAAGTTTATAATGAGTAACAATACTTAAGAATTAACGTCTATAGTGAGAGCAAAACTTCAACTTACTAATGAGGAGTAGTCGTTAATGAGTTGTGATCTGTCTATGAATAGAATATTTCGCAGTGCTACATTATTCCATAAGTGACTATACACTGCATTTACTATATGATCCTGTAATGAGGATGGTTTCGATTGCAAAGCCAGTCCTCCCCTCTCGACCTATTCCTCCTCCAACAATTGTCTCCTTTGTTTTTGTAACAACTTTCGACAGCACAATTAAACCAGTCAGCAGCTCAGAATACGCTTCAATAGCATTAGATAGAAGCGATAAAGTTGCCGGAAGCTCAGTCATTCTCAAGGAAAACCCTAATCAAGAGCCACACTTTTATTTGACCTGGCACTTAAACACTTAACTATTTTCAGACATTGCGATAAGCTCTTTCTTCCAAAACAAGAAAAGGTTACCGTTGCCACCATTTTGAAAGGCTGCAAACCTTCGTGTCAGTCAAAGAAGCAAGTGTGGCTGAAGAAAAAATGCTCCAACACAAGCATAACTTTACCAGAACTCTCCTATAATTGCTTCTACCTTTCTGAACTTGTATCTGCTGCTTCTCCGAGCAGAACAATGAGGTCGGCTCACAAACTATTGTTAGGTGTCCCGAGATCACGGCTGGCAACTAGAGGAGACCAGCTCTTGTTGTAGCGGCTCTTAGATTTTGGAACAGTCTACCCCTCCATGTTAGGGCAGTCCAGTCTTAAAGGGGGGGTATTATGTAAAATCGACTTTTCAAGCTTTATATCATGTTATTATGTCATTCCCTCATTAAACACATGCCTGGAGTGTTGCCTTGGCTCATTCACATATTTTTGAGTAATCAGTAAAAACTCTGACGGCAGCCATTTTAGGTGTAGCTATGCCTCAGTCCTCCTAGGAACGCCCCCACCTCCTGGAGATGCCTCTGGACCTTTTGTCACCAGCCAAGCCACCAACCACTGCTCCTCAGCTCAGCAGAGCCCCCTCACCCCATAGTGTTGTTGTTTAAATGCCACAGCAGTGTGCTGAAGGGGGCGTGTCGGAAAGCTTCTTAAAGAGACAGAGGCCTATTTCAAGATGTTCAGTACAGCCATTTTGAGAGAGCAATTTTATTCAAGGCAGTTATTTTAATTTACTGTATATACAGACCAACAGAAGGTTACGTCATCATTGTAGTATGCTATAGACTGGTGCTATGTGATTGAAAAAAGCCTAATTTAAGACAGTTTTAAGTTTTTTCTGAAAACTCACTTATTTGCACTGGCTTTCAACACAAACTAAGCAGGACATGGTTTGTTATAGCATTTTGTTCGTGTTCCTAACTTTTTAAAATAATATTGGTTGTTTTAAATGTGCTTAATGATTAAACTTGACCCTTTAACCGGTCTATATTACTGATATTGTACTGTTGATAATGTTGCTTTGATACTACAACTATTACAAGTTCTACTCTCTAAATATCTGCATATCACTCTTGTCAAATTAACAAATACGTATATGAAATGTCCCACTTGCTAAACATGTGCACATTTCATCTACACTCCATTTCGCATTGATACAACTTCTATTGTCTTACTTACTTCACTGTATTGCATGCATCAAATGTCTCTTTCTTTTTGTATTTGTAGACATAATCTTTTTTTTCTTTTTTTACCAGTGACTGACAGCTCATGCAAACTAAATACAGACTTCATTACGGTCTGCTGAGGAGAGACGAGCTCTAAACCTGCGCACATGAAAGACAGGAAAAGCGCTTTTCCGTTTAGCGATGGCAGATTGCTCGGTGCACTGAAGAATGAACATAGCACACAAGCTAACCGTATGATTGGCAAGTAATAACTTCACGTGGCGAGCCAAGCAACTGTGTCCGGCGCCGACATGATTGATAATTCTGACAAGTGCATCCTCTCCCTGTCGCTTCACACCCGCCATTTTCTACCTGCCTGACGGATAATGAGACACATGCTGCACTCTCTGCTGTTTTAACTCTGGCTCTGTTTGGGCCTGTATTTCTCACATGACAGCAGATGCCGTTTCAGTTATGTGTGGCGCGCTGACGGACACGTCTTCAGTTTATGCCCCAGTGAGTTACATGGGAAGGGTTGAGATGTCGATGGGAAGCGGTTTGTTGAAATATCGGTCGCTATCTTGAACATAACAAGCAACTTTCTAAAGATAACATTAAAGTAAAAGGGAACTTAGTAAAGTAGTGATAATTACCATTATAGAAAGATAATGAGTTTTAGCTTGTGTTTGTTCATTTGAAATGGATGAATGAAAAAAAAAGGATTAAAGGGTTTTCACTTCCATTATTTTCATTCTAATCAAAACACGCTAAAACGAGGCAATGGACATTTGACACTTATTTGCCGTCTGTTGCTTTTCAGTTACATGACTTTTTCCGGTTATGGGTGTCATTTTAGGACTGTTCATTCAAAAGATAAACTACATATTGGAAAAAAACAAGACAAAGTGCTCAGGAAGTCAATAACAAAATAATAATAATTATTATTATTGTTTTAAATTTTCAATCATCTATAAACCGCAATGGCAAACACTTCCAGGGTGGGCGGGGCCGTGGAATATAACATTTTCAAGACACACCGCGCGGTCTACGGAAGTGTGACTCACTTACATTCTCTGCCAGTGATTACGTTGGATAGGGTCTATCTGGTGTCATGTCACCACCATTTAGAAGATATATCAATGAAAAAGAAGCTCCATAGGTCCCGCCATGTTTTTTTTATTTCTTAGAGCACTCCACGCCACGTCCTACCAGCCACGGGTTAATAAAGACCACAATCATCACAATGCATTGCGACTCTACCGTCTGAGGAAAACCCCACCTCACAACACGAACAGCTGTTTTAAACAACTGTTTTAAACACGTGTTACGTATTTTTCATGAATAAACGACTTAAATATAATTAATCATTATTGTGAAAAGTTGCTGCTTGAGCTGTTAAACGATCGACAGCTCCCTGTGTTTAGGCAAAAAATAAAGAAAAAAGTCCAGGTAAAATCCATGTGAAATGAAACGGATCTGACTGCCATGCGTGTGTGCGCATCCAAACAGGGTGATGTGTGTCATCGTCACAAGGCTGTAGACACTCCACACCTGTACAGTTACATCCAACAAAAACACATGTCTTTGTGTCTCCTGCATGGTGACGAGGCTGTGGTAAATTAGATCCAGTGCAGTGCGTATGTCAGAGGCGCAGACAAAGCTTGCTTTCCACAAAAAAGTACAAGCAGAAAGTCCAAGAACAGCCCAAACATGAGCCTCAAATCAAACACACTGCTCCGAGTGCTTTAGCCTCTGTGTGTTGAAAGTGAAACTGAAGCTACCATTTAACGAACGCAGGCTGCACTGCGCTGCTTTTTTAATTAATTTATTTATTTCAAGATCAGAGCGCTACAATTTGTTTTCTATTTTGTTTTGTATTGTGAGCCACATTATAAAGTAGCTTTGAAAGCATTGCCAATTTTATTCTGAGATTTTAAATATTGTCTAATGGTGAACATTTAAGCACAGTGATACACCAAACCGCGGTTCCTGCACCGTGAACTGAACTGTGTGACAGCTGAAGCCCTGCTTTCTATCCATAAATATTCTACTGTCTCTTGAATTTTATTCCTTGAGTTTGACCTATTGTAGGTGTAGTTGCTCATTCTGCTGGTGCTCTGGACAACGGGCATAGCAAAGGCGGTATGGCCACTTGACTATATAGTACTACAGTGGTTCCAAACCTGTGGGGCACCTGGGATTGCAGAGGCTCAGAGCTTTGTCTGGTCAAAGGGTCAGGTCATCAAATATGACTAAGAAAGTAGTAGCTACAAGTGCATGAAACACCCCAATTGCAGTTTGTTTGTTTGAAATAAATAATTATTAGCATTTATTGTTTTGATACATTTGTTGTGACCGTGCATATTTTTTGGAATGGGGCGCGCGGCCCGAGTACAGCATGTGCGGGGGGCTTCAAGGAAAAAGGTTGGGAACCACTGGTCTACTAATAGCACGGGTCTATATACTGAATGACGGGTTACGGACTTGGGGGGACATTTTTTTGTAATAACTCATAATTTCAGAACATCAAATGTGGAGACTAGTGTAGCCCCGGCCATAGGCCGGATTATACAGTCAGATCAACCCGGTTAGAAGTGGTTAGTGCAGAAACTGTGATTACTCACATTGGAATATATAAGCTGGATCTTTGCTTTTCACTGTATTGAAATATTTATTAATAAAAGGAGCCCTGTTATTCATTATATTTTTTCTTTTCAAAAGTGAAGTCTTATGATAAAGAAATGCATAACTCTTGCTAAAAACCTTGTGATGATATAGAGAGCAGACGCCGACCAATCACGACCAATATTTTTTTATCTCTGCGTAGTGGAAACATGTCAAAATAAAATGCAACTTGTGCGTCTTCAGCATGTCTTCTCTGTGTTATCTGTTTGTATTTTCCTTATCGAGTGTTTACTCTCTGTCATAGCGGTATTAATTTTGGGATTTGTGTCGCCGCGGCTCATTTGCGATCGAGTGTGTGTCTGGGCAAAAAACAGTTGTGTGTATTTTTGCAAGTGTCTGCTCACACATCATTAGAGGCATCCAAATAACACAACATGAGCGCCAAACAGACCGTCATTAAGTGGCAGACATGAATGGATTATTGAGTCATTTCTCCCTGCGATAGAGGTATTCCAATTACCAAAGCTGCAGACAGAAGCCGCTCATTTGACAAGAGTAACAAGGGGACGTGCACCAGCAGGCTGCAAAATACGAATCCATGCATTTATTCATCTTAAAGAGCATGTGCCAGATTTCTCTATGCCCTTGCCCCTCGCAAAACTAAAGTGGAACAAATGGGTTGCGACCTAAAGTGGATTGCTATGCAGAGCTTGAGTTGACATGGCAAAGGTTAATGTTATTGTAATTAGCAGTGTGGAATTTTACAGGAGATGATTTTCCCATCACCGATCATATCAAATGCATTAGAGTCATAATTAGTTTCCATTTTCAGACTTTGTGTTATTACCGTCGCTACACTTTGTCATTGCTATGGTTATTTCAGGGGTCAAACATGTCTGAGTAATTGAAGGATACATTGACAAGTGGAAGTGGTTACAGTTTTACAGACCAAATGGTTTCATTAGTCCAAAAAATCATTCAATTTTCACCTGGATTATTTTTACACACCTGAACACCACCAAATATGCATATATTTCTTGCTGGCGCTGTTTGTTTAGTGTTATATTAAGTAATATTTGCATTGTGAGTGGTACACACAAATTGTGGTACTGCTTATATAGAGTCCACATGGGAGACGTAGAAGGGCATTTAGTTCAGACTTTTCTATGTAAGAAATCCACTGTGGACTTAATGAGCCAATGAGCAGAGTCTGGCCTGCATGTAAATGTACTGAGTGTCCCGCTGACTGTCAAGTCACACACAATTATCATCCCTGGTCAGTTCTCAGACCAAAGCGCCAAGGTGTAAAAAATGACCTTAGGTGAGTCACTGCGCTGGGCTGAGGCTTCCTATCTGCCCCAGGGGAGAGCCAGAGGAACTTGCTCACTGTCCAACACAATACATCATCTTGTTATGTTTACTCACAACTATAAGGACAAGTCGACATCTCATCCAAAGGTCTAATGGGGAGAGTCTTGGACATATCCGTCACTGTGAAGAAAATATGTCTACAAGTGCTCTTTTTACCAGATGGCATTACACTCACAATATTTATTTGACAGCGACAGCCAAGCTAATCTTTTTCCCTGGCAAGAACAATGCTGCGGGTACACATATATCAGTCTTGGAGGAGAGAATGTGACTAGCCCTCGTGGCACCGCTCTGCTCCTGACTCCAACCAGATGGGCATAGCGCCGCCATCAGTGTGTGTGTGTTTCAAAGGAGGAGTTGTCAGTGAAGTCGAAGCTAAATCTGGGTGGATGACTGGCAATGTTGGCTGCACATGCCCTGAGCGGTGCGTCCATCATGACCTTCCTCCTCCTCCCATTGGGGTGTCGTGAAATGCAAAGTTTGCAGAAAGAGAAGCGCGCTGTGATCCTTAGCTCGCGGACAGAAGCAGATGTGATGAATGAGGCCTGGGGCTGAAGGCCTCTGAAGTGACCAAGACTGAGATGTAGCTGTGGACTCGCTGCAGGGATCCATGCGCTCAGCAGGAATAACAAGCAGTGGAGTGGAGGACTCGAATAACAGGTTTTCTTAACGGCTTACTTTTGCTCAGACTGAAGCGAAATGTAGGTAACAAAAATCTAAAAGAAATGCATTGGAAAATTAGGATTTTTACCAGGGTAACTGTTTTAGATGTACCCTGGTTCACATTCTCTAGGAGCAAATGCTCTTATCACTGCAACAATATCAATTCATCCATTTAACCATAGATCTGAGGTCAATGCCAATGTGACGTCTGAAAGCATGTTTGGTCATCAGCAATCAGTGTTTTATTTTATAATCTTTTAAAACCACTGATAAGTATATATAGTACAGCAGTGCAAATAAATCATCTCGTGAGTGCAGCTAGCAAAAGCAAATGTAAAAAAAATAGTGTAATATAATACCTCTTGGTAAACTCAAACTGTCATTGAAGTGTCTTGTGAAACCTGGTGTCGTTTTTTGCATGATGGATTGCGCACACTAATGTTTGCTGTTGGCCCCACAATCCAATTAAAAGGTGTCTCAGCACGCATCTATCTGTACTGTAGCTCGCAGCCATTTTCTGTTAAGTTTAATTTATTGGTTCATAATTCACGGGAGGTGGGCCACTGTAGCGCGAATCATCTCCTCCACTGTTTTAATTTGCATCATGCTGGGATTTGTCACTGTTACAGATGATGCACCGAGTGGCCGCCTGAGTCTTGTTATGTGGCTGGTGTGGGGCCTGACATGATTTGCATTATTCAGCGTCCAGGGCATCAGTGCGTTAGCTCCTGTCACTCCTGCAGAGCTCCGAGCACACCGGGACCTCCCAGGGCAATCTCTCTCTCTCTATGCAAGGGCCTTCTTCTTCTGGCTGCTCGACAATTAGAGCTGGCGTGTGTTGCCCAAGGAAGGAAAAGATCAATTCCCTCGTGCTTCCAGGTCCTCTCTGCATAAAGAATACTTAATACTTACACCCACAGATCAGAATGTATTCCTATGGTTCTGCAAGGATGATGCTTTGGGCTTATTGCTTAATAGAACAAACTGTGGCAATTGTTTCGTCACTTGGTAAATATTTTTTCTTCCTATTTTAGTATGGAAACTGGTCCATTTCATTCATGTGGCATGTTGCTGTTAACCCATTTTTTTAACATAAACTAAATTATTACAGTGATTTGGCAGTAGTGTTGTCAAGAGTAACCTGTTATACAATTAATTATAAAAGCTCGCAGTAGGGTATTTTGCTCGGTAATTGCACAATGTCGCCAAAGTAAGAGTCCCAAAAGAACGATGTGCAGCTGCGTTTGTTATGTTACGGTAAAAACAAAAGTGAAACTATGCGAGCACATGGAAATCATCTGATGGGTTCATTCATTTGTTATGGTTACTCTTTTGTAATTATAAGCCAAATTCACACATGCAGGCTAAAGTCAGGCAGTTTTCCCAGTTAAATCGCAGCATTAGGATGACATTAGCCGCTTAGCTTTTTACACCTCATATGACAAAGCCTTGCAATGAAAAAGACGGATCCAGCAAACTCAAGCTGTCTGTGATAACAGAGTGTGATGAACTAATCCTAGCAGCTCCGCGGCATGACCCACGAGTCAGTGGCAGCTCCTGGGCCTCCTCTCGCAAGATGGTGACAGACGGCACTTCCTGTGTCTCGCTGCGTTTCTGGACATTCACACCATCTTTTCTGCTCCACCTGTTCCCGAGCATGGCCATTACGCGAGCATATGCCAAATTAGATCTGTGCAAATTTGGTGAGAAACTAAACCAATATGGAGTAGGAAGGACGGGTTTTTTGGATTGGTCCCTGTACACAAAGAAACAGACTCACTCATGAAGCTGACTGAATTAGCTGCCTCGGAGTGTGCCGCTGCCTGGATGCAACTCAGTTATAATTACAATGGCTTGAAATCAATTAGTACAAATGAAAGTGACTTGTTGGTAGTTTTCCCTAGCACTAATTGCGTTGTTAAAAGTCAAGAAGGCAGCCAACATAAGCATTAACCCCTCTTTGAAGAAAATACATATCACTCCAAGAGGAAATAGGTTAAAGCAAACATGGCTGTCTTCAATAGTGTGGCATCAGCTTTTTCAGCCCTGGCCTTTAGTGGGAGCATCTGTGAAGATCCACACAGGACTAAACAACAGCTGTTAATGACTCATTTACTACTGGTTTCTTGAAGAAAAAAGTAGTGCTTTTTAGTAGTACTTCTTGTTCAATACTGCTTTTAGAATATTACAAATGTTTTTTTACATAGTAAACTAGTATCTTCAAATCCTCTTGGGACCCCAGCTCAATGCTTCATGACAGCTTCCCCACAGGAACTATACTGCTCTTAGTTAGCTTCTGTGAATGAAAGCGTAAGTAGCTACAGTCCATATGCTCCAATCAAAACCCATAGTTGCTGTAATATTTATATCTATACATATAACTGAAACATGTCTCCATGTAACTCTGTAGCACTGTTTTGGAATATGAAAACGCGCTGTATTTACGGAAAATGACAACAAAAATCCTGGCTATGCTTTGTTGTTTTTCTCTTTCCACATCTCGTTTCTAAGTCCTCCCTTGTGTAGGGCACTTCACACCCCATGGGGCGAGGAAAACTTACCATAGCACTTTTGCAGAATGGAACAGAGGATCCCTGTACAACCAATGAATTCTAAAGATGATGTTGTTTTCTTTGAACAAACCTTCAAATGCATTTTTCATGGCTTATAAGTTATACAGTATCTTTCACAAAGTTGTTTGAAACTGTGTTTTGTTGTCCCATGGTATCCTCTTTATTCTCTTATTGGTCGCGGTAACTTTATTTATACCCGTAGGAAGAATTGGTTTGCAGTTGAGAGTTGGCTATTGTAATAGCAACACTGATTAACCTAAAGGCCAAAGTGCTGATAGAGGAATCTAAATGCCACAACTAAAGTGTGAAAGTGCCCATTGATTAAGCTTGTAAAGCTGGCATGAACATTTCGGCTAGTTGCCTTTCCATTGAACTAAAACTTCTGTGGACTACATCTTGCTCTCACCCTGACACGTTGGGTAAAAGAGAGGCCTTAAAGCTAGAGCTGGTCCTAAATGGGCCACTAATCGAATGTCACTTTGGAAAGCCACCACACGGAGCGGGATGAATTGGAGTGTCCCGGACCCAGGTGAGACTGAGATAAAGAGAGGGGCGGCGGCCATGACAGCAGGTCCTGCCTGCAGCTTGGCTCTCGTCCTCAAACTGTTACTCTTACCCTGTCCCAAGCAGGGGCCTAAATAACATCAGCTAAAGCCCAGAGGTATAGGCCGTGCCAGGACAGAGCAGAGCCTATGTAACACAGCATCTAACACCTTTACTTACAAATGCCTGGTTACTATGAGGAAATACTCCTAATTTCACTTAACTAGGAGACTATTTTGCCAGAGAAAACGCATTGTAACCTTTATTTTTTTAGGATAACCAAATAATAAACACTGTCCTGTTTTATGCAATCGTGCCCATATCATTGTCATTTTAAACCCTGGATATGACCAGCTCAGTTCAGTTTATTTGCCGTTTGCAGTATGAAACCACATTGCAATAAATAAGCTTAAGTGCATTGTCACATAAAAGAGGAAAAGATCGAACACAGGCATAAAAACAAACTCATGGACATAAGAGAACAAGGTGACCCTGTGAGATGTTAATAAAAGATACCAATCACTATAGGTGGTCATGTTAATGTAACTGTACACTTTTTTCATATGTGCATTCTGTGTTGTATTATGTTTAATTACCGAGTTATTACTTCACACTGCTTGCATCTCATAGTCATTTCAATGGTTAATTTACTTAGGGTGGTAATTAATTTCCTCCATACTTTAACACAGTGTGGCTCCACTGAAATTATTATTTTCTACTATTGTAGTTCTTATATGCTGTGCAGTGCTCCATTATTTCTGAAAATTGAGCCAAGCATCTCCGTCAGCCCTTCAGGACTGGAGCACTTCAGCTCGAAGCTTATATGCCATTACACCATTGATAACATTGTAAAAGAGTCACCTGAATCACCTCGTATCAGAGAGTGGCAGACATTTCTCAGTTATTTTGTGCGGAGAGCAAAGTGGTAAGAGCAATACATTGTTCTACCTTCGACAATGAATGATGAGTGCTGTAAACATTCTCTGAATCACAACAACTTTAAATGGCTAGGCTGCTATTGAAAACTATAAGAGCAACTATTGAAGACTATAAGAGCAATGTGCTAAAATCTTTATGGCAAGCTTTTATTGCTTTGCACATAATCATAATTTCATGGTGAGTCTAGTTGTGAAATGTATGCAGCTAAAACATAGACATAAGGGGAGCTTCCCTTATTAAAAAAAAACAAAATACTCCTAATATTGTATTTAACTACATTTACTATCATTGTGTAAGAGGCCGTTTCAATTCACTGTTGGCAGTTTAGATTCTTATGTAATTTAGGATCAAGTGAAAAGTGAAAGGCTATAAAACATATCACTCTTCCCACACAAGTTTGTTTTGCTTATTTTGCTGAAAACCATGAAAATTACAATCGTTTGGAAAGTCTAGCCAAAATATTTCTGTATGACATGTTAGATACAGAGTTCCGGGTGGAATATCTACTTTGGTATAAGTAATAGAATTTGCTGCTGAGTCACTGGCAAATTACATCTAACCCAGTGTCTAAATGCTTTTGAACGTTATCTGCCCTACTCAAAAATGCTCAAGGAACATAAAAGCAGAGGCGCACTGAACATAAACTGCATGCTATGTAAACGTTTTAAACTAATGCACATTTGCAAAGTGAAAGGCAAAGGTGAAAAGTGAGTAAGCGGCTTGTTTGAATTTGCCTAGTTTCTCTGTCTATTATCAGCCTGCTCTGGCCTGCTTCCCTGTTCGCTGTCAGGCATCCGTCGCCTCTTTGGCCCAGCGCAGTTCCACAGCTACAGATGAAAGTCTCACCAGTGCGATCAAGGGACCAAACCATCGCTCCTGCTGCAAAGCCCCGGGCAAGATGGCACTGAAGACACCCCCTACAGCAGCAGCCGCAGCTGGGGACCGGTGTGCCGCTGTCCCCCGCTCTGTCCACTCCGCTGCTCTGCCCTTCCCCTGTTCAGAAAGAGAGAGGAGGGAGAAGGGGAGGGTCCTCGGGTGGGACGGCTGCGCGGAGCATGTGGCAGAAAGTGGGACAGCTTGGTCACATCTGGAGGAATGGCTGCCTCATAATTTGTCAAGTGAGTCCTCTGCCGCAGTGCCTCTTCGGTCAGCCCGACTTCCGGTAAATCAAATGGCAGGTGCACCGTGTTCATTTCCAAATTCACCCTCCCGGCCGCCTCTTCTAAGGAACGGCCCATCTCATCTCTCATATTGTGATGCTAAACTGATTGAGTGCTAAAGAGGCAGAAGCGCAGATGATGGATGCCGGCGGTGCATTGCTGGTGTCATCCTCTTGCGCCCCCGCTGGTCACAGGCGATAAATCTGACGCTGCTCGGAGGTTGTTTGTTTGGATTTGGTTCAAACCAGTCAGGAGCACACTGTCCTTGGTGTTGATGTGTTCCTGTACAGTGGGAGCTGTAGTGACAAGGCCCCTGCGACCAGAGCAAAGAGGTATAAATCAGCAGGTCAAGCCGCACTCAGAGGTGAGAGTAGTTCCACGCATGCTCTCGACAATAATTCAGTCAGGAGCTGTTTGTTTCTTCCCATCTTACAGACAGTACATAATGAAAAAGGTCTTCCCATATATCTCATGTCTGCACAGATTTATGTCCACATGCCCTGACATGTTAAAGCAGCCTTCCTATAGGGAAAGAAGTGCTCGCTGTCACAGTCAAATCCTCATGAAGGTCAGGGAGAATGGCACAGGTGGCCTTTTGCTCTAAATCAGCAAAAAAAAATTCCCCGAAGTGCAGACACATGGAGGTATTTCACACACCAGTTTCCACTGTCATGTAGAGCCTTGTATGCACATCTACCGCCGCACTAAGATTTATTGACATATACATATGTCAATAAATCTTATATACATGTATATTTTGAGTGATCAGACCCCGGCAGTAGACCTCAGATATATGAATTGAATTTAGAATGGATGGGCAGGTTAGAGTTGGAGATGTCTTCCCCCGGAGCCCGGACACTGGTGGTGGTATGGAGGCCTGAGAGGATACAGAGCAGGGAGAGCCGTAGATTGAAGAGGTGTAGACGGGGAGGAGGTGGGTCGCAGCACAGCTGGGAAGCAAACAGCTATGAATGCCAGAGGCTTAAAAGCAGAACCGAGGGCGATGATTGGTTGCTACGAAGGCGAGGCTCTGTGGTGATAGGCTGAGGTGGAGGTGTGACCCTCGCAGACAAGATCATTGGTTGGAGGATGAGGGTGAGGCTAAATTGGTCTCCCAGGTAGAATTTCCGCCTAAGCTTCATTTGTCTAAATGGACCTGTGTAACTTGGCAAAGACATTACTGTAGGAATATGACTTTTTAAAATGTTGTCTACACATGTTTTCCATCATTCTCTTTTTTTTTTTCAAATGCAAAGTGATTGTAAGTTGGTATTCACCTGTCGACCAACAAAGACTCATTGTTTGCACCGAGGGTTTGAGAATAATGCAATTTCACCTCTGTATGCACCATTTACGTCTATAGGATTAAGCTGACTTTGATCTTTGCATTGTAGTTGTTTTACAGTGTACCGTATTGTACATGTTTTAGTGGTAGGGGAAACACAAGCTCAAACATTGGGGAGAACCACACAGAGTCCACACAGATACACCCTACATGCAAATTACATATGTAGCTTAATATCATACGGTGGCTTATTGCTACTGTATCCATGATGAAGACCGGCTTAGTTGGGATTTTTGCTTAGAAACAGTACAGAAACTAATTTGAAAACAATAAAATCTCGACTTGTTTTAGATTGAACGTAGATGTTAGTCAGTTCATGTTACGCCTGGATCCCCATGAGGCCCTCAGGTGAAAGAGCCGGGCTGCGCTGGTCTAGTCCCAGCGCTATGGGACATGGGACTGATGTAAGGTGAGGAAGCGGAGTGTGACTGTGCGGATATGACAGAGAGAAGAGGTGTCACCTGTTCTCCCTGAGGCCCAGCTGCTCCTCTGTCGCACTTTAGAGCAGAGAAACAGTCATTAACCCTGTCACATTGATTCAGCTCTCAGACCGGGCGTCTTCCGACCCAATCTGCGGGAACAAAGGCCCGATCACTTTCACTGCTGTTACATTGTACTCCTCCTTTTGAGGCCAAACCAAACTGTCATGATAGTAAAATGTCAGTGCTTGCATAAAAGTTTAATATAGAGAATAGTTTTGAATTACATTTTGTTAAGTAAATTGTATTGCATGTCGTGCCGAATTTCACTCAATCTATGAGTTAAATTTGATTACCTTAAAGCAACTCTAATATCTTTCGATTTCATTTTTGATGAATTGTGCTCTACTTTGCCTAAATTCCTTCAGAGATTACAAGTGCATTGTAAAAATGTCAGACCAGTTTATTTGTTGACTGCGATACCATCCAAATAGTATTTCTTTCTTTTTTGTTATTACTGTGACACTTCTTTTTTTTCTGTTTGCTGGTCTGCTCAGCTGTCTTTTGATTCCCTGACACCTGGAATTGTTCGCCAACACTGGAATAAAAAAGGTGTACTGACAAAATGAGCAAACCCGCTCCGATACGCCTTAGATCTTTCCCATCTTTGTCGCGCTTCATGTCAGTCAAAAAGTGACATAGATATATTTATACTAGGACTATTTAGAGATCGTCCTGATTCCTTATATCTACACCTCAGCCTCTTTGTCGCCATGCTGTTTTGCTCATCAGACGCACCATATGCCGAAGTTTCGTGTTTGGGTCCCTTTTTGGCACGCAGGCGCTACCAATTATCGGCTGAGAGTGGGGCGCCCAGCGTGAGTCACTGGCCACTGCTGCAGCGCCGTGCCTCTCTGTGTTCACACCAGGTAGCCTCTCCGCAGGATGCCGCATAATGGGGAAAAGCACTGCTAGCCGTTCATTTGGCAAGATGACTAATAGAGGTGGAAAGGTGTGGGGCTGGAAATCTGTTTTTAAGTAATCGTACTTCAACCTGGTACAAATGGTACTCAAGTCAGGTACAATTACTAATGTTCACAAAATTCTTATTATGAAGCGTAACCAGTTTAACAATTTGATACAATTTGATCTGTATAATCCCATTATGAGTCAACAATTACACATGGGAATGGCACAGACTATCCTATGTAATGTAATATAAAAGTCAATAAGAACTGTGCCAAATTAAACTGCAATAAATGTAATGTATTTTTACCACATAAGTTCATAAAAAAATTAAAAAAAGTGTAACTCATTCAGCTGCAGTTTTGGATTAAATTGTGCAAATTTTTTTGCTCAAAAGTTTCCCGTTGTGTCCAATTTGCTTTTGAATATTGAATTTCCCCTCATTCCTCTGTATGAAATGTCATAAATCTTAATTAACTAAATATGCTAAGATTTTTATTGCATTCATTATAGCATTTTGGTATTAAAATGGTATTAAAAAGCCTTGAAATTGACCTCCTGTATAAACCCTGGTCGGTAAACATTCCCCCATTACATAATTGTGCTTATTACAAGTCCTAAATTGTACTAATTTTACTTGGTTACGATTAATTGTAGAGCTACTCCCCACCCCAGCTCCATCCCTACTCCCGAGCCCTCCCCAGTCCTTCATTTGGCATGCATATTAGCCTCCCCCCAGCACCCAGCAATAATCCCATGTATTTCATGGACCATTTCAGAATTATAGAACATCTTCAGAAGCCCATCTACGCTCAGCCTTGTGTTTCTGTGCAGCGCACCATGTAAAACAATAAAGCAGGAGCCCATCGTAATCATTCCCTGTCCTTTTTATTGTGTAACATTAGCTTCAGTAATATTGCATGAAGCGGGCGGAAAGACGGGGGGGGAGAAGAAATCGTAAATTATCGAAAAGGGTCTTTAACGCGGGCGCTACATTTCACTGCAATTATGATTGATGTGAAAAGTGAATAACTCTGCGATGCACAGAGGGATGAGCCGCCAAGACAAAAGCAATTAATTTCTCATAAGGAATCCCACTGCCGTGTTTGGATCTTTCTTTCAGACTTTTGCAGATTCCTTTGTGTCTGCAGATGAAAGTGTATTTTTTTCTGGCTCTACTTTTTATCCTCTTTCTTCCCCCCCCAAAAAAAATCCTTATCAAACTTCATCTTAATTGATTTAGAGTCACAGGAGTATGTTGTGTCAAGCCAGGCGCTCAGCTTGTCCACTTCAGATTGATCCTTTATTTGATAATAATTGTGAGAACTGAAGGAGGAGACAGAGGCCCCAGTCTTTTTTGGTAGAGAGGTTTTATCTGATGTACAATATGTGGCCTTGGTTACCAGAGCATGATGGTAGCTGTTTTATAGCGGTGAACCCATACAAGTGTTCCTGCAGGGAATGGGGATATTGGATAAGCGCACAGCCAGCACAGAAATGGATATGCGGCGCTCTATGGAGAAAAACAAAAGTTATTTAAGCCCCAAGCCTTTCCCCTGTATTTCCTTTGGCTTTATTAAAATCGTATCAAGCTATATTGAATTTAGCATGTTTATGGTGAGGCAGTATAGCTTTGAGATGTGGATTTAGGCCCTGTCTTCTGCCTGCAAGATATGCCACATAGTTTTTATTTTCACAGTACACGCTAAGGAGACTGTTTGCAGACGTGACAACTAATGGATATAGATTGTCGAGAGAGGATGCGTTTTATTAGTAGGGCAACGATTTGTAACCAAGTATGTCAGTGGCTTGACATGGATGTATTAAAGATGGGCTACATGGAATTATAGAGAAGGGTTTTTAAAAAATATTGAATATGATAGAATTTATTTTTTAAAAAACGTTAAAAAAAACATTTTCAGCCTGTACTTAAACGTATCTTCTTAAAGGCTGTTCCAGATTTGACTTGCATAAAACCGAAATGTTACTAATTTGTTGCCTTATGTAAATAATTTTCATAAACTTCACTGAGACCTAGTGCATGTATTAAACTAACAATTCTCCGTGCATTTTAATGTTACATGGAGTGTTTTTACCCTTAAGTACACATTGAGAGTTATTAGCCAGCCCCTTCCTTCAGCAGCCCCATTACATTCCCTCTCTGTATCTAATAATCTTGTCATTTTACAGCACATTTCCTCCACTAAGCAGTCAATTAGTGATGCAACACTCGGCCTCATTCAAAAAAAACCTTTGAAATCGTGTCGAAAAAGGTTAATGTATTTCAACAGCACATAAAGTGGGCTGAACAGGCCGGATATGACAGGGTCTCAGTGGCCAGGGTTTTCAGCGCTGTCTCGGCAATGGCGGTCCAAATCAAGCAGAGAAAAGACAATATTTTCATTTGAATTATTCATATTTGGTGATGACCTTGTAACCAGAGGTGGGTAATTAAGACTTAAGTACATTTAGGAATTGTGTCATTATTAGATAAAGCACAAAAGCATAAAAATATACTAAAAACTCACAAATCTCAGAAAAGATGCTTTTAAAGTCGTGCATCCAGTGTCTACATACTTATGTTTGAATGTGTGAGTGAGAGAGTGAATGGGTGAGTAATTCATCGGATGTAAAAGCGCTTTTAATACCCATTGGAGGTGCGTAAGTGCAATATAAACTGAACTATAATCAATGTAATATTAGTTTTGGTCCAATGTGTTTATGGTGAGGAGAAAAAAATATTAAATCAAAATGAGTGGTTGTTTTTGTCTATTCACAAGAGAAGCTTCCTGATTGTCAAAATAACATACAGTGCTCTACCCATTATATTTGAGAATAACCTTTTTTTCTTTGCCAAATCCAGCCGTGAGATGATTTAATCCGGCCCCTGCTTGTAGACCAGAATGCTTATTCCAGCCCTAGGGGCAATTTAAGTTAAAACAAGGAAAGAATTCCACACGTGTCCAGCAGAGGGCACTGACATAATAACAGAGAGGATATAAACAACACATTATAGCCATGTGGTAAATGGTCAGTCTGCCCCAGGGCAGCTATGGCTCAAAAGTAGCTTAACACCACCGAGTGTGGAGTGAATGAATAATGACTACAGTGTAGCATTTTGAGAAACCTGTGACACGGGCCTGTAAAGCGCAATACACGTGTAAGCCGTTATTATTATTTATTACAGTCCTGTCTGGTATTTTAAAATCACAGCTCATTATTATTCATTTATTGGGAAAAATGTTTTCTCAGTAGTATTTCATGTTTACATTATGTGGCCCACGACTTGGGAATTGAATTTCAGCCCACGACCCAGATGAGTTCGACACCCCTGTTCTACATGGTAATATTGTGTTTAGGAAATCAAAAGGTCCTCAATACTATTTTTGGCTCCTGCTGCCTGTAGCATTTTGTCACCGCTGCAGCAAAAGCCTGAGTGACAGCAGACATTATATTCTTCACCGTTTATTTGACATTTATCAACATCACATCTGACACAATAAGCAGCAATGTCATCAGGCCACAGTAATACAAACACTATGAGGTGAACCACTGGAGAACTGTGTGTCTGGCATCCCATTTGAACGCATCTATCAACCCGGTGATATTGCGGCTCTGACTTGGTACATTGTACAGTTACCGTTTGGCATCCCTGTGGGATTACGGGTGTCTGTATTTGTTATTTTTAAATTGCCACTTCAAGCCAGTGATACTCCGGATTCCGTCTCGATGGAATGTGGCTTTTTATTGCAGCTGCTCGGCAAATGTTTAAGTGGTCTACATTGCCTGGTACAATCCAATCAAGTGCTGCATTGAAGATTGAGAATAACATATTTATTACTATGCCACGTTCGGGCAGTGTGCGCGAAGAGCTATGAGGTTCACAAGGAGAGCACAAATGCTTTTCAGATGTGAAGGATTTCTGCTTTTAATAGAAGTGAATACTGTAGTCACGTATGAACAGAAACCACATGAGCTGCCATCTGCAAATGTTTACATTACTCAAAGATCCACTTCTAAAGACGTCGCTCTCGGCCATGTACCGAGGACCTGAGCCATTATCCCGGGCTTACAGTGAGGATCTGGGCACACCATCTGAAGGAGGAGTGAAGTGAAGCAGCCATTTTGTCTGACCTTCAGTCGGTATTGAGCAGTTATCATCGACATTTCGGTTTAAACACAGCTGTAATGGGAGAAAAGGTGAAAATCAAAGACTGAGTATCATGCACAATTGGAGTTTTTACTGTATTACAATTTTTTTTTAAAGTGGTGTTTTTGGACATTCACAGCATGTTTGAGAATCTTTTAATATCTTGAGGCAACTATTCCAAGTGCTGTGCCGCCTGCTCACACATTTCTCCTCCAATTACCCCCGAACTTCATCTAATGTAAAAAGGAAGCACTGTCCTTTCCTCTCACCCAAGTTCCATGTCAACGCACAGCTTGCCTCTTCCCCGTAGAGCACCGAGAGGCAAAAGTATCACCTAAGCTTTGCCACAAAACAACACGCTGCACCCCCTTCTGATACTAACTCTGATGTCCTACAGTAAACTACATCCACGAGCCGTTAGCCGCAATGGAGGTTTGCTTTGATGGGGAGGGAAGGGGAGGAGCTTTTTAAGGGACTGGCAATTTGCACAAAGGGTATGTAGTTAAGGAGTAAATGCACTACCAACGAGGGCCCATGCCACACAATTTAAAATAATCCTTTGAAATGGAAGTAAATTCCAATTCATCTCTGGCTTCAGTTTTATTTGGAGCATAGTTGGCCATTGACAATCCATCCACACATGGAGAACCACAGCAATATAAATCATGCAGAAAGACAAGTGAAAAATAAGCTTTGTGTAGGTAGGTAATAAAATATAGTACTTTCTGTTTGCTTCATATGAATCTTGTAAGGCAGTAACAATGTATGTCTTCTCCCACCCAACATGGTATACATATGTGGTGTAGCTGGGTTTTTTTCATCTAAACATACTTTCCTACTGTGTAATTGCTAGTAAAGTTCACCTCTCGATCCTCTTCTCTAAAGAGCTGTTACTTCACGTCTTTAATACTTCAAAAGCTGTGACCCGACGTCCATCTGACCCAGTCTATTGTCACTGCCTGTTTATTTCCACTGTATGTCTCTCTGCACTATGTCTGGTAGCCCAGTAGCTCAAGGGCAAAAACCTATTATCCGTCGCTAGCGCCAGAATAAATATTTTATCGTCAAAGCTCCAATGTATATATCCTGGCTGCGGAGATAAAGCTCGAACACTGGCGATAGCTTTATGGATGCTAAGTGATAATAATAACCCGACACCGCACTCTTTAAATGCATCTTGAACCTTTGACTCGTTGTGGTCGTCCGTGTCGCTCACTGGAGAATAGCGATAAGGCGTCTTATTTCAGTTTACCCCTCACCATTATTCATGGTTATGGAGGTGTTTTATAGTGTGTTCCCAAAATGCCCCCAGGACCACTGCACCTTCGGCTTTCAACTCTTCTTCTATTTCTGCCCCTCTCGTTTAAATTATAGAGCGAAAATTGACTTACTGTGCCTCATGCGTATTTTAGCAGGATTAAAGCACAGAAGTAGCCAGTTCATCATTTTTACATGGCGGTAGATTAAATTTCACAAAGTCATGGATAGCATTAACCTACTAACCTCAGGGTGTTCTTAAGGACAAGTATAAAGTGGAGGACAACCCATAGATCACACATGCTTTACTGGTTTAGAAATATTCACCTTGATTTTTCTGGGCTAGAAATGAGCTGTCCTGATGAGATCCCTAGTGATGGACACTGCATGAAAGTAATGACATGAAGAAGCCGTCTTGCGCTGAATTCTGAATAGGATTTTATTTCTTTGGTCTGGATTGGGTACTTTACCGTCTGGGTTAAATAAAATGAAAGGGTAATTTGACACTCAGGGACATTAGTCATGTAAGTTTAACACTTTAGAAGCTCAATTAAAATTTGACTCTCGGAGAACCGTTGCCAATACTGTATAACTAAGATGATACTGAAAATGCAGTATAACAACACGGACGTCATCCTAATCTCAAATTCGCATCTTGACTAATCATAACGGCACCTAAGCTTAAAGGGACACAGCGTAACATTTTGGACTGTACTGTTGCCATCAACACAAAACATGCTCCCAATGACCAGCTCGACACCGAAAATGCTATTACTGCAGTAGGTAATGAAATTATAGATTTGGATGAGAACCTAACCTATTTAAATCTCAAATTCTACTGGCTTTAGTCATCATCTCCATAGAGACGAGCTAGAGATGTACCCACTCCCGGTAAAGTTAGTCATGTCTTAGGAGAGCTGAGCCGCTCACAGCAAAGGCTCATGTTTGTTTATTAATTTATGAGGTATTTTTCAATGATGAAAATAAAAAGTATAAAATAAATTCTTGTATTTTAATTTCATTTATTGGTTAAAATTCTACACGGTGTGGCTGTTAGGTAAGATTAAGGTAGGCTAGGATACTATATACTGTATATATTTGTCCTCTGTATTTGATTTCAGTATTTGGCTATACTACCAATAAGGAGCAGTGGGCATTTGCATTTGCAGTCTTCCGCTGGGCTCATGGTCAGAATCACAGAGCTAGTTTAGGGGGCGTCTTTCTTTTGCTAAGCATGAACTGGTTTCACCTGGCTGGAAATTGACAATCAATGCACATGATCAAAGGTGATTATGTCGCTTCTTTGGGCTGTACCTGTACATTATTGAATGCTCGGCTACGACACACCGCTGTCGCCCACATGCTCCTGATAATGTCGCGTTTGCAGCACTGATAGGTCAAATGCAGAGGACACTTTTCCTTATAGGCTGCCTGTTAAAATATGAAGCGTTATTTCTCAATCTGTGTCTCTGCACACTCAGTTATAGTTACTGTACACATAGACACATTTCTATTTTAAGAAGCAGCATACAGCAAAGACCTGTGTTGCACCCACAAGGCTTATAAACTGATATGAGGCCCTTCACAGCACAGAAAAATTAGTTCCCGTATTAACTCGTGTAGTGTTCACGGCTGGGGTATATGATTGATGTGACCCCAGCTCTGCACCCTGACCTCTTAAGCCCGCGGCTGTTGTTGGGACTGCAGCTGTAAGATAGGACTACTCCCTCATCAGGCCTTAGCCAATCAGAGCGGGCCTGGCATCTTCCCCCTCTGCCCTTCTCACCCCACTCTCAAACTGCATGCTACAGCTTTTATTAGCTTTTAACGGCTTATAATTGTGTGCAAAGTGCTGCTCTGTCTGTCATGTAGATGCACTTTGAACCTTAATTTGAAGTACTAGAAGATAGGTTTTGAAGTGAATGACTGGAAATGTGGCTTTTCCTTTCTAGAGCCGAGCAGAGTCAAGTAAATGCCTCTTGACGCCCGAGTTCGGGGCAGTTTAGTAACAGGCTGTAGCCCGAGCTGTGGTAATGACTCTGTCCAATGTTAAACTTTGACTTTGAAATGAGTAACAGATGTGTGTTCAAGTGTTCAAACGAGCTTCACTCTTATGCTCCTCCTAATGGTTATTTTGGCATCACAATGTGTCTTTCATGTCATTTCTGCAATTGTAAAGACCTGCTGTCAGAAATATGTGGTATTTGAGTACCGTATTTTCCGGACTATAAGTCGCTCCGGAGTATAAGTCGCACCCGCCTTGGCAACTACATGGGCATTGAGGCGTAACTGCTCCGTTTACAAGCCTCTCCCGGCATCACATTGTTTAAGCACCGATTTGGAAACCCTTTCCTCTAGCTGAGGCCTTCTAGGTTTTAGCCCCCGATTAGCTTTTTTATTCATTTGCAGTAAGAGTAACCTTTGCATTTCGCCTCACAAGTTTCTCACTTTTTTTTTCTACTGCTCGATTACAGGTTTTTAAATTTTGCTGGTACAGGAGTAGCAGATACTGGTACACAAGCCTAGAGCGCCCTCTCGCAGCTGTCAGTATGAAAATAACAAACATGTGAAATTATATTTTTTTTTTATAGAAGTCGCACCTGAGTATAAGCCGCATCCCCAGCCAAACTATTAAAAAAATTGCGACTTATAGTCCGGAAAATACGGTATATGCATTTTACTTGCTAAAAAACTTGCTGGGTGAGCCAACCAGTCCTACTTTCTTAAAGCAAAGGCCCTTCACAGCCAATCACTTCTATTAAAACAGTCCAAACACACTTGTAGCACGTCACTCTAAAGAGAAGACGTTTCCTCTCTTTCCGAGTGAACTTTATTACTTCTCTCATGTGTTTAGTGCTTCACTTTAACATCTGATTTGATAGGCAAGGCAAGGCAACTTTATTTATACCGCGCATTTCGTACACAAGGCAACACAATGCGCCTTGTGCGCAGATGTTAAAGTGTTTTGATATGAGGTGGAGTTTGCATTTCTCTGATTGATTAATTGTCATGCCCATCGTAACTCTGCGAGACAATGTTCCCGAGTAGACAAAAGTGTTGGGTCGTGACTGGACTCAACCAATGAAAATGTCCATCAAAACACCCTTGCTCTAGTTCTCTCTCTGTACAAAAGCAGTTGATTTCACTTTTTTTTTTTGACTTCCATCATCTTAATCTGTTGACTGAATAATTATTATTGCAAAAACCCAGACAGGGGAATCAAGTAGCGTGAATGCAAAAACAAAATAATATTAACAAGTAATTATTCAGCTTAACGCACCATTACAAAAAATGTAATACTTTTAATAGAAATGCACAGTGTCTGACATGAGGAAGAGATTGTTTCAAATACCAAGGATTATTTTATAATGAATCTGTCCCACACTGATGTACTGTTTATTCACACTTGTTTATTTGTCCAATCCCCTGCGTTTAATCTTTGCGAATGTATTCATTTATTTTACAAAATGTTTTGAGCAACCAGTACTTTTAAGCATTTAATTGCAGCACATTTTACACAATTAGTTGTTGTATTTTTCTGAATTATCCTCTTAACTTCGCTCTATTAATTGCATGTCAGTGGTTTCAAAATCATTATGCTTTGATTTTGTAGTGATTACTTTATTATGTTTTTATTGATAATTTTAAGAGGGAACATCATGCAAATCAACTGTTTGTGCAGTTAAAGGAACAGGCCACTGTTTTTCCATACTGAGATATGTTCTTACCTGAGCTTAGGCGAGTTGATGCGTACCTGTCAGGTTTTTGTACGTGCGCTCAGTCATGCAAAAAGACCAAAGATGTTGTTAGCATTTAGCCTCTTCTCTTCTCCTCTATGGAGTCAAACGGGGGTGAAGTTAGAAGCGACCAAGCTCTTCCACATTTTCCCTATTTAAATACGGTTACGTGAGTAGTTACACAATCCAAGTATAGTTGGCCTTTTTCTTTAACCACATTATAATGTTCTTATAAAAACTTACGGTAACACTTTAGAATACAGCCCGCGAGTTCCAGGTATAAGTACGGGTAACAAGAAAGGAATTACACATGTAAGTACAGGTACTCTTACAACGTGTAACAAGGGGGAACAATGTGTCACAAGGTAGTACAACGTGTAACTAAGTGTCAAGGTGTAGTAAAGGTATTCAAAGAGCAATTAATGGTGCTGAGCTATCACATAGTTGTGACAAAAGGGAATGTGGTACTATAAATTGTGCATTATTTTTAATGTTGCAAGACAACAGTATTACTGTTGTGAAAGTGAAGACATGACTCCAAGCATTTTTATTGATTGTTGTTTCTTTTTTGTGAGACACCGTTGCCTGTAACAAGCAGAGACAAGAGTGAACAGAGAAAAATAAGCAGAACAAGTCTCCACAAATGATCACACTATCAAAGTGTGATATGATGACACAGTGGTTAGCGCGTTTTCTTCACAGCTAGAAGGTCCCGGGTTCAATTCCTAAGTCAGACGGAGCCTTTCTGTGCAGTTGTGCATGTTTTTCTTGTGCCAACATAGGTTTCCTCCCGTTTCCCCTACAACTACAAACACTTCACATTAGCACAGAAAGGCTCCGTCTGACTTAGGAATGATAATTAAGCGTGATAATTTTTGGACACTTGTTATTTTTCTCTGTTCACTCTTGTTTCTGCTTGTTACATGCAACAGTGTCTCACTTCAATTTACAGCCCATCCTCTCCTGTACCTACACATTAGTTACAGTACTATACATGCACATTGATATCGTGGTTTTTTGATATTTTCCATTTTTTACTGTATTTTTTGTCTGTTCACTCTTGTTTCTGCTTGTTACAGGCAACTGTGTCTCACTATAAAAAATAAATAAACCACAATAAATAAAAATGCCTGGAGTCATGCCTTCACTTTCACAACAGTAATACTGTTCTCCTGCAACATTAAAATGTATGCACAATACCACATCATACTGTATTGGTTTGGCGGTTTTGTTGTGATTGTATGATGTCACTTTTGAATGAAATAAATAAATAAATGAAAATGAATACCTTTACTACACCTTGACACGTAGTTACACGTTGTACTACCTTGTTACACATTGTTCCCCCTTGTGACACATTGTACTGTGTCCTCTCTGCCGGCACAGTCTATATCTACATTTTATAGCATCTTAACTACTAGGTATTTTCCAGACTCAATTATTATAAGTTACATCAAAACTCCTTGGCAAAGATGTACAAACGTAGTTTAACTGTGTGGATAAAGCATAATAATAGGACCTTAAAGAACTACTGGCTAACTCTGTTCATTCAAATATCTTCCAGATGTCTGCCGTTTCAAGGAAATTATAGGCAACACATGACCCGTAGGTGCCAAGGCTAAACCAATCTGAAAGTGTTAACTGTGTGAAAAACACACAGTCTGGTGTAGCCTTGTAGCCTTGGGCCGCTGGGACATTCATGGCTCTGTGTGTTGAATCTGAGCCTTTCATTAGGACACGGCTAATTACAATGACTTTAACTGCACTTAAGACGGCAAAATGCACATAATGGCTGTTTATCCGCGACTTAATTGACAGCGTAAAAAGGATCCATATTCATAAACACGCTGCTCTGCCTGACTCGACGCAGGCTCTCGCTGAATGTCAAATTTAATTGGAGCACTGAAAGATAGATGTGTCGTTGATTGGAAATACAGTAAATCCAGTGGTCCCTTTGTTCATTCATATTCATAGTCGCCACATATTACTAAAATGTGCCAATTACAGCAGAACTATTGTGAGGAAAGATGAATTTTAATAAGAAGAAATGTAAATTGCACTTCAAGGTAATGCTGTTTCTCCGGGTTCAGCACAAATGCATTCTCATGTTAACTACGGCAGGTTTCTTTTTCTATTGAAGCGCTCTAGCCTCCCGCAGTGCAATTGTGACATGGCACAGGTTACTTTTATCCATTTCTTTTTGATTATGCAAATACTACCTCTTCCCTCTCATCTTAGTGCATTAAATTGTGTTTCAGCGAATGAATAATACAATACTCTTTTTTTTGTTGAAGATTTGCAACAGTAGACTGAATACTGCCTGTGTAATTTTGAGGATCAATAAGACTAAAATTGGCTCCTAATGACAACAATTTCTCTTCACAAAGAAGCTACTGTGTTTCAACCTGTGCTACTTGGGGAAAAAATGCTTTAGTGATGAAATGCAGCGCCCAGACCGAAGCAACTAGTTGGGGTTGAATAGACAGAGGAACAAAACCCTACAATATAATAAGCACAAAATAATCATGACATGTGTCCTTCCAGTGACCACTTGTGGATTGCTCTGCATTAGATCATATTGAGATCATATTGAGTTTAGGATCAAGCGTCCATAGATTAGCCAAAATGTTTGTATTTAGCCTAAATTCTCTAAAAATACACTCTTTTGAATCGAAAGTACAGTACATTTAGTACAATGTTACAACTAATCAAAATAGTGTGCTGAAAATTCATCTCGCAATCTCTGAACAAAAACATTTTAAAGAGGGGGTATTATGCTTTTTTCAATCACATAGCACCAGTCTATAGCATACTACAATGATGACGTAACCTTCTGTTGGTCTGTATATGCAGTCAATTAAAATAACTGCCTTGAATAAAATTGCTCTCTCAAAATGGCTGTACTGAATGTCTTGAAATAGGCCTCTGTCTCTTTAAGAAGCTTTCCGACACGCCCCCTTCAGCACACTGCTGTGGCATCTAAACAACACTACTGTGCGGGGAGGGGGCTCTGCTGAGCTGAGGAGCAGTGGTTGGTGGCTTGGCTGGTGACGAAAGGTCCAGAGGCGTCTCCAGGAGGTGGGGGCGTTCCTAGGAGGACTGAGGCATAGCTACACCTAAAATGGCTGCCGTCTAAGTTTTTACTGATTACTCAAAAATATGTGAATGAGCCAAGGCAACACTCAAGGCATGTGTTTAATGAGGGAATGACATAATAACATGATATAAAGCTTGAAAAAGTCGATTTTACATAATACCCCCCTTTAAAGTCTATTGGCTTATTGTTATGGAATGCAAAACTAATCCACTTACACTCCTGGGGTCTCATTTATAAAGCCCACGTACGGACAAAATGAGGCCAAAACCTTCCGTACGAACTGTTCTATGCCAAAGGTGGTATTTATAGAAATCAAACTGAACGTGAAACATTACGCACCGCCACACTAGGTCTGTACCTGCCGTACGCAGTCCGCACTTTTCAGAAACGATGCAAACACGCGAGGAGAGGCGAGGGAAAGCAGCAAGGGGAGGTCGGATTGAGAAAATGGAGTCTGGTGCACATTTTAAACCGCTAATTTCTTTATTTTTTACAGAAATGATTAAGATCATTCAAAAAAAATCTAGGAAATCAACCGTTGGCTTTGTGTAGTGTTTCAATCTTCCGTTTCTATACTTAATAAAAAATATTGTAGTAATGTGTGACGCTCAAAGACGTGCACGCTCATGCACGGACACCGGAGCGCACTGCCGCCGACTGGGAGCGAGAAGCAGGAAGGATCCGAGCCGCCCTGTGCTTTTAACCAAAGTCCGACCAACTCCTGTTTAGGCTCTTCTTTACGTTCTAAAAGTGCAATTCCAAATGTTTTATTGATGAGACACTGCAGTCTTGCCAGTAGGTTATACTTGTGATCAGAGAAACAGCGGTAACATGTCAGTAAAGATCCACCCGGCCTCTGCTGTCACTGCTGTGGCGTGTGGGCCTTCCCTCTCTGCTCCCGGGGTCTCAGTAAAACCCTCTCATTATCGCCTCATGTTTAGGTAAATCTCATTCATAAGTTACTTTGCATGTCCTTATATAGTGACATGGAGGCGTGCAGGGGGCGGGACGTGAGGAGGGGTCATGTGCGCATATTTCTGCTCCGGGTGGAATCAGTGAAGGGGAGTTTACATGGTGCTGCACGTACAGAGGGTTTCATAAATCCCTTTTTTTTCCTCCGTGAAGTTTGGGTTTTGCGCATACGGACTCTTATAGACCACATCTCTTAATGGGAAAAGTGCAGTGACTTTTTCCAGGTTGTCCATTGTCCAGTTTTGTCCATATCAGATAATATAAGAAGATGCTCATTAAATTGCTACAGCTGTACATTATATTGTTGTTGTTTTTTTTGTTTGTTTGACATTTCAATACAACCTAAACTCATTTCACCGTCTTCTCTTTGCTGTATCGAGTCCCACTACAAACACAAGAGGACCTCGACATGTCAGACTGACTCCTAATTAGAAAAATACAGTGAAAACGAAGCCGTGTCATCCACAGAAAACCCATTAAAGCTCAATCACGTGCATCGGCGGCCGGGATGACAGGCTGTCAGCGACTCGCCTCTTATCACAGTAAGTGAAGGCGGCGCAGATATATACGCTACTCCTCTGCGTGCTGCTCTGATCTTTTCCTCAGCTACATTTCCGCTGCGTCCCGGTGATAAAAGCGTGACCCTGCGTATTCCTGTGAGCGCAGCGTGGGCCGTCCAGGCGAAGCTGCACACTGACCCCCGATGACCTCCTTCTGCCACAAAGCAGGAAGTGAAGGCTCTGTTTGAGATTCTCGCATTCTTCCATCTGCCATGGCTTCACTGTGTAACCTAACTAACCCGATGAGGAAATCTCTTGAGCGTAGTAGATCAGATAACGGTCAGAAATAATGTACAGTATGTGCCAAGAACAGAGGACACCAAGTATGCAAGACTTGCCAACATGTTCGATCAGTTTTGAGAATAACCACCACTAACTTTGATTCATTGCTGTATAATTAAGTTCATTATAAGTCCCGTCAATTGATGGATTTTCTTGTCCCAAAGCCGACGTAAATCTGTCTGATTGATTTGATCTGGGTCTGTGATGACAGGCCTGAGTCATCTGACTTCGACGCAGCACCTGCAGCGCTACTCGTAAACAAAGTCCGAGCATGGAGTTCCAGCGAGCTAACTTGTTTAGCAACCTGTTTCACTGGGACAACTTTACAGCTCTCTCTACACAGAAGCATCTTGACAAAGGCATTGTACCTGAGACTGCTCTGAGGCGCTGGGTTATTTTATTAGTGATTCTTGTAATTTACAAAGCTAGCTGCTTAGCATTGAGCAAGATCGATGTTAGCATCGCAGCTAAGGGACCCAACGTAACCGTCTTGGCTGGCTACTTTCAGAATTTAACGATCTATTTTAATGTAGACTTTTTGCTGTAGTCTACATAAGCATGGGAGATGTATCTGTGTCCTCAGCAGAGCATGTGTGAGGTATAGAGACATGACTATATGTATTACAAAGCTTTATTTTATTTTTCTTACAGCAAAGTGCACAAAACATGTCTCATAAACAAAAAAATAAATATATAATATTTTGCAGGGGCGTGAGCGAGACTGGGCCACTTTTATAGCTCAGAGCGGCAGGGCAACTGACGTCAGGCTTCAAGCCTGGGCAAATAGGGGCGCCAAATTCAAAAATCAAATGCAGTAAAGACCGATCGCCTTTCAACTAATTTACACTAAAGTGCCAAAATTAGGACCAGGACATGTAGACAACACTATTGGACACTCATTTATACAGTTTATCAGCAAAAAAAAGTGGATTTGAGGGTGAGTTTTCCTTTAATATTTGGTAGAATGACCTTTAAACTGTATATCTTGGGTCAAACGTTTTGGATATCCTTCCACAAGCTTCTCACAATAGTTGGCAGGAATTTTGGTCCATTCCTCCAAACAGAACTGGTGTATCTCAGCCATAATTTGTAGGCCACCTCGCATGCACATGCCTTTTCAGCTCTGCCCATACATTTTCAACTGGATTGAGATCAGGACTTTGTGATGGCCACTTCAAAACATTGACTTTGTTATCCTTACTTTCCTCACTTTGTAACCAGTATTGGCAGTATGCTTTGGGTCATTGTCCATTTGGAAAGATCCATCTGCGCCCAAGCTTTAACTTCCAGGCTGATGTCTTGAGATGTTTCGCCAATATTTCCACATAGTGTTCTTTCTTCATGATGTCATCTATGTTGTGAAGTGCACCAGTCCCTCCCACAGCAAAACAACCCCACAGCATGATGCTGCCAGCCCCGTATTTAAGATAAGATAAGATAAGATAATCCTTTATGGAGAATGGAGAAATTCACTTGTTACATTTGGCATTCAGTAAGATCACTCAAAGTTGGGATGATGTTTTCAGGCTTGCAAGATTCCCCCTTTTTCCTTCAAAACATGACAATGGTCATTATGACCAAACAATTAGTTTTTATTACCCCATCAGACCCCAGGATATGTTTCCAAAAATTAAAGTCTTTCTCCTTGTGTGCATTTGCAAACTCCAATCTGGCTTTTTTTATGTTGGTTTTTTTTGGGAGTAAAGGCTTCTTCCTGGCAGAGTACCCCCTCAGCCCATGTTGGTACAGGGCTTGTTTCACTCTGGATAATGACAAACTCTTACCAGGTTCAGCCAGCATCTTCACCAGGTCTTTTGCATTTGTTCGGTTGATATTTACATTTCAGACCATAGCACGTCCATCTCTGGGACACAGAACCCGCCTTTTTTCTGATCTGTATGATGTGTTGTGGATTTTCTTACCACTCTAAAGGAAAAACTGGAAAAGTAATGTCTTGTCAAGGGTGAAAATTAAAGTTCTGGGGAGCAAGCTCTCTCACCAAGCTATATGTAGGTAAGACAGTCACAGCATGACACAGGATTGTGATACAGTATGAGACGTCACAGCATGACCGTTTGGTGTGTTTATGCAGATGAGTGGCAGACGTCTGGTGTGCTAATACAATCGAGAAGCCCTTTGTTTCAAGGACATGTCTTTGGCCTATTGTCTTAAGTGTGAGAGGGGCAATCAGGAGGGCCCTCGTCTGGAGAAAAAATGCAAATGCGTCTTTTTATATAGTTTACGTAAACATCTGGGTCCCACTGTATGTGAGTAACACATCATAAGATCTGACAAACCTTAATGAAGCCAGTATTTTGTAAAGAATTGTCTTTTTAGGAACTTATAATTATATAATTTAGGAACTTATAATCTTTAAAGTATTAGTTTTTAATTGTCACTAAGAAGAATACTATTCTAATAAATGGCGGTTTAGTCACCGTAATGCTTTGTATGTTTTCACTTGAATAATGTTGTAATGTTGTTTACATGCCTCTTTATTATCCCATGTTTTCGTAATAATTGTGCTATATGCTGTTGTACATTTAATAATCATTACCTATTGGCCTTATTCTTCTCTTTATCTAAGATTTTAACAACGTCCTTTTTTAATCTTTAGTATTGCATTCCAAAGCTTACCTGCAAAGCTTCAAGTGTTTTGCAGGTGATGTGATAGAGGTGGACCAACAACACATTTTGAAAGTCTACAGATATTCGTTAGTAGATGCTTTTACTTTATTTCTCTCAGTTCTTCTCGCAGTTTCTTGAATGTATTATTGGTTTGATTTCTTTGAATTAGTGGCATTTTCGAAAATAATGATTGTAACATATTTCTATTTTGTTTGTTTTTTAGGTAAAGTGATGCAACTCAAATATATATGACCCTCACCCTATATAGTATAGCAGCTTGCTCTGCTCATGTAGAAAAAAATTGTCAGCCAATCGAGCGCTACTCGAAATGATTACTACATGCACAAGGGAAGGAAGAGAAGTCTGTTTGATCCACAATTTGGTGTCTCTTTTTGAAAAACCCTTATTTTCTCAGATAGCTCTCATCATTCGAAGTCTTGACAGCTCCCGTGTAATGTGCAATGCTAAAAAGTGAAACGATGGTATGAAAAAAGAGCTTGGTCTTTCAAAGAGAGCTCTTGAGCAATCTTCTCCAGCCTAACTTTAGTATTTTCAAGTCTAGAATTAACAGAGATAGAATTGCTAAATAACAAACAAAAAGTTCCTCGCCAAAAATGTACTTTATTCATAACCATCTGGATGCGAGTCATTCTATTGATGGTATTTAGCTCATTACATGCAAAGCTCTGTTACTTAATGGTTTATTAATTGCTCTATAAGTGCTCAGTGGTGAGACTGAACTTTAAAGAAATTTGCACATACATTCACTGAAGAAACAACATGGATTGCTCCTGCTACTTGGCAAGAGGGGCCTATAGGTTTTCTTCATGCCTATGTTGGTTTCTCATGGGTTCTGCTTGAGTTTCCTTTACCATTAAAACATGCATTATACAGTATATCCTCTATGTGCATGGAATACCTCAGAGGGACACTAGCACAGGTCGAAAAGTATAGTGTTTAATTGCATTCAAATTCAGTCAAGAGCAAGGCGGTATGGTTAATGCTATGGTATAAACAAAATAAGTAATCTCACTGAAGAAAGGGTCAGATGATGAGAATTAATACCCTTTGCAGGAACAATAAATCTAATTGTGCTTAAGTACCGCTTACGGTGTGCTTATATTCAATTAAATGTGTGATTGCAATACCAAATCTGAGGCATTAAAAGAAAAATCCCATTTGCTATTCTATGCTAGGCATCTCTCCGTCCTTATTTAAACCGATTTATACTGATGATTCCTTTGCACATTCTTCCTGCTTCGGAATCTTCAGAACAATGGCAGACTAATCGAGATGCTTTTGGCCTTTACCAGCTCATCCTTGTGTTTCAAACAGCCCTCCCCACATACATCCGTACTAGACGCTGATTAAACTTTTACATGCTTTTGGATACCACTTCAACATATCAAAGTTCTGGACCAGTGAACCCTCCCGCAGAAGGCTCCTGAAAAGCTTTTCTGGTGGAAGAGCCTCGATCCCTTGTGCGGCGAGTAGAGCTGGAGTGGGTGTGGAGAGTGGTGATAAATATGGTTCTTTTAATACAATAGCTTTGTAGGTCACTCTGTGTTGGAAGAGAGAGGTGTGCTGCAACGGCAAACCCAGCGCAGCCCACAGACGCAGGAACACGCAACCTTTAAAGAGGGATTTGAAAAGGTTGCGGCAGAGGCATGCGGAATGGTAATATAGGAGCTACGCTAGCAGGGGTCAGCGGGTCAAAGTGGGCTTTACTTTTCCATACTGGCTTCAAGAGAGATGGATATCCAACGGGCTTAAACGCTCCTGTTTAGCAGTATCTTTATGAGGGTCTATTACATAACGGCACCTCTTTGATTATTACGTTTGTATAGCTGCCTGCTGGCGACTCCTGGTTTTATCGTGAGGCCTGCAATATCTCCGGAAATGTACTTTTGTCTTGAGCGTAGGTACAGAATATTAAATGACCTATAGAGCTCACTGGCATTTTTACAAACCTGATGGATCCTGTGACGCAAGTACATAATCCACAGAAATGTTTGTGGTTTGCGTTTGGACTCATCTTCAACTTGTAATGAACAGCTGTGACCCAAATAAAAACATTAATTCTGACCTTTATTAAAAAACATTTTGCAACTTGACCCTGTGAGTCAGCCTGTGTAATATCGACATGCAGCATTTCCTCACATTTGTTGATTGAAGTAAAACTAGCAAAAAAGCATTATTCAAACTTATGCAACCCATTGAAAATAGTCCTGCTATCCAATATCGGGTCCCGACCCACCATTTGAGAACCACTGGTCTACATTCTTACTGAAATTCTTTAAACATGTTGCCACTAAGAGACTGGTCCTTTCCATTCTGGATCAGAGATAGCCATGAAAAAAAAAAGTTTAATCTAAAGAAAGATACAACTTTTTGGTTGTCTTGCCAACAAGTAAACAAACCTACGCACAATTCAAGTTTGGAAAACATAGAGCTGCCTGAGGGTAACTCTTATGTCTTTGATATCTATATACATGACTCTCTTTGATGGAGTTGAGAGTAAAATTGCTGAACCTAGCATCTGCTCTGAGCTGATTCTTTGTGAGACTGCAGGAATGGTGTTTTGATACCAACCTTTCATTCATTTTCTTTAGGCCCTACACAATATTAGATAACTGTTATGAACATTGCAATATTTTATTAAACCATTTTAACACAATGGCTTAAATGGAACTAAATTGGGAAAATTGTGACTTAAGTTAAATGAAAAACAGGGGAAAATCCACACAACTGAGTTCCCTCACCTACTTTATATTTGCTTCACCTCAGTGACGTTTCTGTCTTATGCCCTTCTTCAGACGTTCTTCAGACGTACATTTTCTAGTTACCAAGAAGAATATTTTGTTATGGCCTATTTGAATTTTGCTATTGTGATCTTCTTGCAATGTCAACTTCCTCTTCCTCCTCTGGTTATTAGCTGTAGATATGTTACCTGAATTTGTTGGCCATACATTCGGCTCTTCATCCATCCTAATAGGGCGGGGAGGATTTCCTTAAGTCGGAGCCAGCGGGGTCTCTGGCACATGACAGAGTGGGTGCTGAGGTTTTTTCTCCTGTTCGCTCCCATGTGAGATCTTCTGCATGCTTAGTGACTCTTGTTCCTCCGATGTAATTAGTCCCTCGACACCTCCTTAACGGGACGTATTTATCACGCGCATTAATTAGTAGCAGACTGGATGTATTACTTTGAAACTAGCGACTGTCCTTGTTTATTAACGTATTAAAACGGGGGAAATTCTGTCTCTTATCCCCTGGCATTAGTCACTCAGTAAGTCCACTCATTCGTCATGTAGCTGCTTTCCTACTTATCCTTGTTTGTCTTATAAGTGCAGACATACATAGTGATGTCCTATTAGCATTATTAATTACGGTAGACCTCAGTGCCCGGTCCAGCAACATGGTCGCATTAGCAAAGTGTCAGCCACTTGCAGAGTCGACTTTGGGAAAGCTTAAAGAGGCAATCCTGAACACTGTAGGAAGCATTGTAGAAATGACTGGCTAAACTTAGTCAAAGTCAGACCAAAAGACGCATTTAATTATATCGTACTGATTTAAGAGTTCTTTGAAATACTTCTAAGAAATAACAGGCACAAAAGTTACAGGAAATAATGGTTTGTAAAGCTGTTATTATTTATACATTCCTAAATAGTCTGGGGAGGATAAGGAATGAATAAATGTAATAACCATTTCATGTTGGATAGTGGTTGGAGATTACTGCTGGATTCAGATGGCTTGAACAGCACAGAGGAGGGACCGTGAGTATGAATCAGGGTTTGCCAGGTGATTTCTATGTAAAATAGGCTATATTTAGCTATATTTATTTTCTTGATAGAAATCACTATCTCAAATGGCAAAACCTCCAACCCACGGTCAACAGAGCTGCTCTTTCAGTGAGAGAGGGACAAGAGGCATCATCGGAGGCTCTGTGAACTGATCAAATACATTGGGAATTGTCTGCAGGTTTTGTGCGTTTTTTCAGATACTTTTGGGTTTAGATGCTGATACCTGGCAACCCTGGTATGGATGCTATAGAAATGATGATGCAGAGATGGTTTAGATGGAAGCATATGATTGACTATGGCCACCCCCTCCGAGAAGTACGCAGTGTGTAAGGGCAACACAATGCCCTTCCCTTCAAAACGCCTGTGTTCTGTTTCTCCTTTCTTCGTTAACTTTGTTTCAGGAAGTATGTCTGGTCATTCACGAACTTCAGCTCCGACCGCTCGATGCCTCGGTTTCTCTTTTTGAAATGTCTGAAATATCCCCAGGCTACAAGCTGAGCCCCTCCGTCTGCAGCTGCTGTTTGTTTGTGAAAACCCACCGCATTGTTCTGGAGCGCTATTAAATATGCAGCCCATTTCCATTTTCACAGCTTGGATCACATATTAGCCCACAGATATCCCACTTAAGTCAACATGTCAGGAGATATTTCAGCATTTGGAGATTGTTTGTATTTGATCTGCCAGCGGAGTGAAATAGTTTGGTCTGTATCCAAGAGTAGGACGGCGCGCTTTCCCCCGCTCAGAACGCTAATTAGATCCACTTTAGCCATTTCATTGTTTCTCAGGGGGTTCTCTCGAATTGTTTTGTTGTTGCGAGAATTGGTTTATTTAAAACGTGCTCTGCTGCCTGTTTTTAGCAACACATAAGCGCAGCCCATGGGTTGAAGCATAAGGCTCAGGCAGCTATATAATGGTTACTTCTGCAGCGATCCAATCAGAGACACCGGAGGGAATCGCACTCCCCCACTCCAGAGCTGTAGCTGAGTCGGACGGAGATAAGGAGAAACTTTTAGACTTAATTTCACATGTTTATGGATTGACTTGTACATCGCTCTTCATTATTCGTACAGGCGTTATATTATCCTCATCCCACGAGAGTACGCGTTCATGGATTCCTCTGCAAATCTCTACACTAAAGAGACTGAACACAAGAATAGAAATAATGGCTAGGAATTAAATTGCACCTTACAAGTCTCTATCACTCCACACACTTGATCGCGCTGAGAGACTGTTATGCTGCAACTCCAGTCACCACCAATTACTCACATACACTTCATTCACACTGGCAAGGTGGTTGAAGCGTCTTGTCCTTGTGGTCAACAATGCAGCCTGTTCTTCAAGTGAGTATGTTTTCTTGACTGTGTGATATTCACTAGTAGTTGGTTTCCTGATTTCTTATCCTGTATAGTAACATCACCAGACTTTAATGTGTTATTTATTTATTTACAAAACATATCGTTTACATTATACACATTTGACCTTTACATGAAATACTGAAGTTAGTATATGCATGTTTGAAGTAGTGGTGGGACTCCATTGAGTTAAAGCAGTACTAAGTAACTCGTGCACCCTAGAGGCCATAAGCGCCACTGCAGGTGTCGTAGCATGTTGCGTTTTTTTTTACTCATGAATTGTCCGTGAGAGTAAATACTACGCTGACAGAAAAGACAAAGGGAGAGAGGGATATTGTACATCCAATTACACAATGGAGACATTTTTTCACTTAAACTAGGTGCTAGCCCGCAGTTAGCTTTGTCCGTTAGCTTCTTCTTCGTGATTCCATTAGTGTGTACTGTATTGGTGGCTCCAGGTCGGAGCAGGGAAAGTTGCAATTGTGGCCAGAGACACCAAGGGGAGATGAAAGACCCAAAATCAAACCATTAACACTCGTATTACCCCCAGAGGGACTACGGAAAGGATTTATTAAGGTAAACAGGTTACTTAGTACTGCTTTAATAAATCACATTGTAATCGAAAACCAAAAATAATATTTTAAATTCAAAAACCCTTTTTGCAACCAACTTATTGAATAAATAGACAGACACATGAGCTCTACAACAAATATTATTGTTGTTAATCTGCAACATTTTCCATTGTATATAGCAGGGTCACCAACCTTTTTTCAGCGAGGGCTACTTCAAGAGCATTGAGTTGTTCGAGAGCTACCAGTTAAAAACAAATCCTAAAGACTTAAACGTATACTGTTTACTTATAGGATATTGACCCATATTATATCAATAGCTTTATTTTAAAGTCGTACTGAGTCACAAGAACAGAAATAATTGTATTTTAAGAATCAGATTCAAGAAAATGAAGTGTTTACACCTTAGAAAAAGTCTCAAGGCTACTGAGCATGCCCCAAAGGGCACCACGTTGGTGACCCTGGTATATAGTTTAACACTTGCTAAACACAACCGTAGTCTTAAAGCAAAAAATGTCCTCAGTCGCCAAGTGAAGCGCCTTTATCATCCATCACGTGCCAGAAACATACAAATAGTTCCAGGTCTGGACTTTTGTATATAGTTTGAAGTTTTGATCAACCTCACAAACACGATTCAAAATGGAGTAACCAAGTTCAGCGTTTTTCTCGGCCCGTAAAATGCTAAACAGTTGCTGTCTCTGCTAATTGGAAAAACTGTATGCATCACTTCAAGCCCTAATCCTGATTTCGATCATGTTCCTCGTTTGACATTGTATCTCTCCGAGGCTAATCACATTATATTTGGATAACACGGAGACACGCCTAAGCCGGCTGGAAATGAGGCCGCTGTGTGACACACCTGAGCGTGGCTGACGAGGAGCTGTAATCTCCATCCATAGAAGAGGTGAAAATAGTTTTACAGGGACACATTTTAGGAGCTATTTTGGAATAAGTGACACCTAAGAGATTCATATTAATATAAAAGCTTTGTATTGTGTGAAATCTCTGTCGGATTTTAAATGAACAATGCACTTATGAAGATTACAGTGGAATGAGAGATAAGGCCAGGGGCTAAGTCTCATTTTTTTATTTGTTTTTCCCAATTGTCACTGTGATTTGAAACTTCCTTCTCTAATTAAAAGCCTTATCTTCTGTCCACATAGAGTTGATCCACCATCACGCCCAAAATAAATGTTCTACCCCTTCAACGATGCACCTGGATGGTGATGCATTCCTTGACATCAGCGTACCTTTAAAACTACAATACAAATATAATAACGTGTGTGTGCCCTAAATATTTCTCTCTTCTCAAGTTAATTCATATTACTTTTATTCAGGAATGCCACTGGCCATCTCCATATTGTTATTGTTTCTTGCACGTAACTCCAGGCTGTTATGAGGTGGCCTGAGGGTATACTGGCAATGCTTTTGAACAAAAGTTGGCCCAAAACAGTTCATTAGGCAGTCTTAAGTAGACCTGCAGATATACGATATTCCTAGTTTGTATCATTTCTATTAATTGTATGCATTGCCAAAACAAACTCATATTTATTGCATCTCGTATATGTGATCTGTCTCACCCGCAGTAATGGCTTACGCTTGAATTGCTCTTTACAAACCTGTGTGGACAAGTTAATCCAAGCGTTACACTGTATTCATCATATATTCGCTCCATACTTGGTGGTGGTAAGTTACTATTGTAGCCACAGCTGTCTTGAGGTTGACTGATAGAAGCGATGCTGCTACCGTATTTTTCGGACTATAAGTCGCACTGGAGTATAAGTCGCACCAGCCAAAAAATGCATAATGAAGAAGAAAAAACATATATTAGTCGCTCCGGAGTATAAGTCGCACCAGCCTTGGCAACTACCTGGGCAGTGAGGAAGTAACTGCACCTTTTACAAGCCTCTCCCGGCATCACATTATTCAAGCAACCATTTGCAAAGAGTAACCTCGGCTTTTCGACAGTCCCTTACAAGTTTCTCGCTCACTCCAAACTTTACTCTTTTTCTTTTCAGTGGTACGGTAAGTAAGTGCTTATTTGTCATTGTACAACCGTGCAGGAGTAACAGATATTGATACACAAGCCTAGAGCGCCCTCTAGCAGCTGTCAGTGTGAAAATAACACAATGTGAAATTATATATTTTGATATATAAGTCGCACCTGAGTATAAGTCGCACCCCCAGCCAAACTATGAAAAAAAGTGCGACTTATAGTCCGGAAAATACAGTAATCTCCGACCACCACCACTCACACTGCATTCACACAGGCTAGATGGGTGAGGTGTCTTGCCTCAGGACACAGCGAGAGTCTGCACCTGCAAAAGCCATGATTCTAACCGCTGACCTTCACGTCCATAAGATGACCTGTTCAGCCAACTGAGCCACCGTCGCCCCGGTAGTGTTACTGCGGCTGTTTTCGCACATGGGAAACTCAGACCAGATCATTTTGTCTTTACTGCTGCCACTTTCAAATACTCCATTCTTCTCACTTTTTGAAAGAAATACGTGTATTATACCTGTCAGTCACAGTGGATATATTGCCAGCTTCCTTGTTGTCTCTTTTTATTTCTAGTTGAAATGTTTTGAAGTTTTGATCTTGTTCAGAGTTTCCAGTGACTTATTGCCTTTGTGGACCTCGCCTTGTCTTACGTTTTGGTCTTTCTGATGGTAATCCAAGTCCTCTGGCCATTCACAAATCATTTTACCTTCTGCTGAGCTGTCACTCTGAATAAACGGCTCACAGACTGATGGTGAGGGAGAGGTTGTAAATTTGCGTGACGCGTTTCATGCAGTCCAGATCAGATCTTTACACACTTTGTACGTTTTGTCAAGCAGCGCCTCAGCTTTAAGGCTTGAGTTTCGCGTTTGATGTCCGCCCACACGGCCATATGGTGGAGCTCTCAGCGACTCCTTCGACTGTTCCTTATTTCCTGCTATTACTCGTCTCTCACGTCTGGCTGAACCTGGTTTCACAAGTTAGATATGATTTTTATAAGCAGTCAGCATTTGTTTTCAGTGTATTTCCTTTTATACTTGTTTTGGGCGGCATGGTGGCGCAGCAGTTAGTGCTCGTTCTTCACAGCAAGAAGGTCCCGGGTTCGATTCCCACCTGGACAGGGCCTTTCTGTGTCTTGCATGTTCTCCTCGTGTCTGCGTAGGTTTCCTCCAGGTACTCCAGTTTCCCCACCACTAAAAACATGTACACTAGTTCCCCTCTGGGGCCTGGACTACCCTGAAAAAAAGATTCTTAATCTCAGTGGGACTTTCCTGGTTTAATAAAGGTCAAATAAGAATATACAAATTTGCAAATTTAGTTCTCATGGATTTGAGTGTAGTGATTCTTTTGAAAATGATTTTAATAGCGATAACATATTAATTTTGTATGACTTCCTATTCTAATCTTACAACCAAGCCTCTGAGTTTAGTGTTTCACTAAATGGAAGAGCTCAGCCAGAAAGGCCACTTTCATACCACAGGTCTCAGTCGCATGACTTGATCCTGTTATGGACACATTCTGGTTGACTTTTGAACATTTAAGATTAAACATTTTGTTTTGAATTGTTAATTGCTGTCAAATTAGTCATAGTTTTTCATCATTTGAGACGCCTTAGCCTGCGGTTCACAACCACTTTAGTCGCTTTGAGTCACTTATACTCTCCCTCCCTTCCATTTGACAATAATATTCAATTAGTTCTATAATTCTAAGCCTGATAAGTGTCTATTGGCCCCCAGGGAGGACCATACCTCAGGTCGGGATAGACTGATCTAGCAAACAACACAGTATGGAAACTTGTGATTGAACTATACATAACTCCTTTAAATATGGTTCTATATAAAAAATATAAAAAACTTAAAACCAAACACATTGTGAAAGCACATGTCTGTAGTAGATGATACAGAGTCCCTTCTCATGCTCCTTACTTCTACACAAATAGTCTAACAGTGGGAAAAACATCACATGTCCCTGTGTGTGGTCTAAGAAGTAAATGTGCATCTAAAACCCAAAAGTATCAAAGGCTGATGTTGTAGCATAATGAGCTGCAGCGTTTGTGCCACAAATCCCGGCTATCTCTGAGATGAAATAATGAATACTACACTTGTAACGGTGTCGCCTTTTCGATATGAAAGCAAAACCGACTTTAATGAATCTTTGCTTTTGAGGGTTTCGCCGCTGCGGCACACGGTGGATGAGCAAAGAAGCAAGATCATCTGAACATGCCGCTGGTGTGTTCAGGAAATAACAAAGGGGTAATAGCTGTAGCACGAAGAAGTTGTTTGTGAGCAGGAGTGCTTTCTAATGAGTGTTCCCTGCGACCTCATGGCATTTCGCTTCGCAGGAAATACGCGGCACATGACTAACACCTGAGAGAGGGCTGTTTGCATTTTCAGGTAGCCCACGCACTCTTTTTCTCGTCTTGACAAGTAATGGCCATGTCATAAAGAACGCAAGATTATGATCATACAGCCAAGACAAAAGCTCAATTTGATATCCATGATCCATAATACAGTAAATTATTCAAAGTTCTTGGCATAAAACCTCTAGGCAGGTGTGAAAGATGCTGTTTAATGACCAATATGTAATATATATTTGATGATCTATTTCTTAAGAATGTCTGTACAGTTGATTACACTATGTCCATTATCTACATCACTATGGCCCAACATACACATACCAACAACATACACATAACATGACATGAGAGTGGGGAGCTTTACGGGTTTATGGCTTATCTAAATGAGATGTAAATGAGCCCTATTGTTATTCTCAACAGCAGAGAGAGGTGAGAACTGCCCAAAACTTCAGAGGGGGTTTTCAGCCCTTTGGCCTTTTTGGAATTGTTAACTTCAAATCGCCGCTACGTCTCCAAATATGATAAGATTTCCATGTGTTACACATTGTTGGAAAGCTTGGAGACTACACTTTAACAATCTGTGAAAATCTCAAAATGCCCCAGAACCGACTTGTGTCCCTGGGTCTAGTGACTGGTCACATATATGTTATGTAATTTAAATAACTGTGATTAAAGGTCCTATATCATGCAAAATCGACTTTTTTGAGTTTTTAGCCATGTTGTTATGCTATTTCCTTATCAAAAACACCCCCAGAGCGGTTTTTGGCTTCATTCACGCAGTTCTAAGTAATCCTCCTGAATCCTGCTCTCTGAGCAGCTGCTCCACCCTCTCCTGGTAAACGACTGAGCTGTTCAGTTGTGTCGTCACAGCGGAACGGAAGTGCTCTACGTCTGTAATGTAATGCCTTACGGCCTGATTTTGATTTATAAAACAGCTTTTTTTTTTTTTTTTTTTTTGAAAAAAAATAAAAAAATAAAAACAGCAACTCTCCGACGCGTCTGTGCTGTCCCACGACGCTAATCAAGCGCACCCACGGCTGGAGGATCCATGGATCCGAGCATAAGTGTTGTTTTTGAAGACTGAGCTCTTTCTAACCTACTCTGGACACCGCCTGTTCTTTTTTCTTACCGATAATGCCACAGATGCGCGTTTGGCTACGAGAGGAACAGGACTATTCAACCTTCCTAAAGAAGAGTGCACTCGCCAGAAGTTGGAATTTCTTTCCGGGATTCAGCTACTATATCAACCAACCTGATGGATGCTTGGTGAACCTTGGCCAGAATCAAAGTGGATTAACTTTTATAACCAACGCGATCTCATGGGGAGTCCAGACTGAGCGGTGAGTCAATCAAAACGCGTGTTAGCGTGTGTGTTAGCCATTTATGAAACTGTGTTGCACATGTCAACTCCTTATAACTGCATTATGTGAAGTAACTTCACTTTTTGCTGCAATATTTATATTTATAATACTGCAAATGTGGAATGTGCGGAGAGAGGGGCGGAGTTAACTGAATCGAAGCGTCTGGTCTTCCGGGTAGGGAAAATACCCCCCAAAATACTTATATTTCTCTCAAAAATGAGTACTCCATAGTGATAGAGGTACAATATATCATATATATGCCTATACTTTACTTTGGAATGGCTAAAATAGCATGATACAGATCCTTTAAGATATTAGACATGAAATATGAATCTTTTATATTACAGTATTTTAGACCTGGACTCTTCAATTCTTACAGACTGGGCACTTGACTACATCCTTTGTTATCCTTTGACTAACATGCGGACGGTGGTAAGGCACAGGTCAGTGACTCAGTGCTGCTGTCAGGCGCCTGTCGGGTCCCGGTTTGGATACATTTCAGGCTTCTTTGACACGAATGGCTGTGATTTGATTCCCATTTGTCTGGCAGCTTTGTGTAACTCTCAATGACCGCGATGGATCGCATATTTCCTCCCAGGAAACCCCCTCAGAACCAGCTTGGACCAGGACTACACAAACAGACAGCTGAAAGGAGAGCAGAGACATGTTAAAGAATCATTCCAAGCCTCTCGCTTCTTGTCCTGCATAAAAACGAAGTGAAACGCCAGACTGCACTAGAAGAAAAAGTATACATGGCCATTTGTGTCAACAATTTGTCCAATTCCTCAACTTGTTCAACTCTATCATACCCCTCTTTGCTTTGGGACACATAATGTGATGTTTTAAAACAAGCATGTGAAGCCTAAGACATAATTGTATCTTGATGGGGATATTCGCTTTCAATTTGACCCATCCTTGCCAGCCCGGCAGAAACAGAAAAATGCCTGGTAACACTTTATTTTACACTACCTTGATACATTGTACCTCACCAAAATGTAGTACAATGTAATCTGCTTCTACAACTATCTATGTAGTACATACACAATGGAATAATATGTATTAGTACTTTGCAGGTACATAATGTAATAAAACATATGACCCTTAGGGTTAGGGCTTAAGGTTAGGCTTAGAGTTTGGGTCTTATGTCTTATTACATTATGTACCTGCAAAGTACTATTACACATTATTCCATCGTGTATCGAACCCTTACGTACAAGTTATTACACATTGTTACAGAGCCCATTACATTGTACTAAATTTGGCAAGTACAATGTATCAAGGGTAATGTAAAATAAAGTGTTATTTTCCCCACATTAAATACAGATGTCTTTTAGTACTGCCTGTTTGTTGAGAAATGACTTTTGAACCATCCCAGCTTAATGCTCATATACTTTTTTGTCAACAAAGTCTGATAAATGGAGACAGCTGGATACATCGTGATCTTCAACTCCAGACTCCATGACACTCTTTAATGACTCTGCCCACTTTGACATCGAGTAGGAGATTCTGTCACCGCCCTAAGCCCTGAGGATGAGATTTAGTTAATCATGGAACGTCGGCTGTTTGAATCAGGATGTAGCCAACTTTAACTTTATCAGATTCTCCTGGATGTCTGAAATTCTTTTTGGACTTTTTTTTGGCTCTTTATTATTATTATTTTTTATTTCTTAGTTGCTTTCTTGCATTTTTAAGATTGTTTCACTAGACATCTGGATCTGATTGTGTATACATACACAACAAGAAAATTAAACATCGTACACCACTATAGGCCTGGCTATTGTTTTCCATCAATCCTCTCATTTAAGAGGAACGCTTACAAAAAGGTCTGGCGGAGACATAGCTCTGTGAGCTTTAATTTTAAGTGTTCATTTTTAGGCTGCCATTTGACATGTGGCAAAGGGACTGCCAATAAAATTTTGCCTTTTCTGCTTTTTTTGGAACATTTTTCTAATGTTGATTGATGTTCAGTCTCTTTTTCAAATAAATAAATAATAATCTATTTCAAAAATCAATAGGCTTTTATTCATCCAACCATTTTCTTCCACTTGTCCGTTGCACCAGCCCCTATGGCTCCTCCTGCAGGTGGTGGGTCCACAGAAGGACGGCCTCACGGTTCTAACCGGGCCTGTTGGTCTCTCATAAGAGGCTTCTGAACCGCTCTTTTTCTGATCCGTCACCTAGGACCTGTTTGTCATGGGAGACCCTACCAGGGGCACGAAGCCCCCGACAGCAGAGCTCCCAGAATCATTCGTGCGCTCAAACCCCTTCACCACGTTAAGGTGGCAGTTCAAGTAGGGGGGCTTTTATTATTCAAAAAAATAAAACATAAATAGGCGAAATATCGTAACCAATCAAATTGTGGCCACATGAAAAAGACCAACACCAAACACAAGTTAAGGTTAGCACATAACCGTGGGCCATACCCAGACAGAGACACTAATTTTCAATGTCATTTTCAGTCATCTTTAAAGGGAAATGCATGATAAAGCCCTTTTTTTAATTTTTTTTATTTTATTTTTTAAACTGTAATCTATGAAGTTTTTTCTTTATATATAAATCTCACCTGCTGTTTTTTCCTCTGGGGTTTTGCTCCCATGTTGTATGAGAACCATTTATCTGACCAACACACACACTCGCGCACAGTAATGACTTCATCAGAATAAGCTCAGTGCTCTGGTTTACAGCGAATATCTACACCTGCGCAGCCTCCCTCTCAAGATGGCCGACTTAGCTCCCACCCACTGTGCAGATATTGACTAAAGAGAAATGGGAAAAATGAAAACGTTAGTGGATTTGACGGGCCTGCAGGATCCCGGAGTAGCAGAGGAGAAGACACAAAGCCAGACATATCCGAGCAAGATGCCAATACTTCACCCTGACGCCAGATCCGACCTACAGCGGGTCAATGAGGAGATTGGCACAGCTGTAGAGAAGTCGGAGGCTAGTTGTAGATTTAAGGAGGCTCAACGGGAGGGATGAACTCGCTGTGAGAAGAAATCCATCTAATTCAACTGGATTCAACTAAAGCGTTTACAATCTGCTTCATTATGGGAATATCTCTTAAAAGTCTGCATTGATTTGACTCTTCTCCGTGGTGGGGAGTAATAAGATATCTATTGAATGTAATAAACTTTTAAGCCTGTATACAGAAATCTGACCATTATAATTACTAATTTTCTCTCTTCATATACATTATCACTTTTAGTTATTATTAATAGACATTGCAATAGATTAAATAGTAGACAGCTGTAGTTTGAATTGGTGCTCATTATAATAGTGAACTTTTACCAGTAGTTTCAGATGGATTCATTATTATATTGAAGAACCTTGGTTCTTTTTAAACCATATTTTATGTTTGAACTCGTGTTGTTTTGAAGCAATAGTACTTGGAAACTCTGTATTAGCTTAATTATCTGTCCATAAACCCACTTTCATTAGGCTTCATCTTAATGTGTTTACAGTTATTATTCAAAACGGTCCTCTGGCTCAAAGCTTTATTGTTAGCCTTTGTTGAAGAGACTTTTGTATTTGATGTCATGACCTCACTTTTAACAAGAGCACATAACATTAGCAATGTCCTCTGCTTTCTAAACTGAGTGAAAGGCCTCCTCTGTATTTGAGCTGTCTTACTATTATTACTAAATTGATTAGAAAAAATAAAAAAGAAGCAGAAATAGAGATATTAGGATATTACTTGCAGTATTTCTTGACATGGCCAGATTTGTCTTGTATGTGCTGGTCATTGGCAGAGGTGCATTGCTTCATCAGCGAAGGTGCCCGTGGTGGTGCAGGGGTCACTTCATTACCAATGCAGTCATGGATCATAGACACAGGCTCATATTAGTGCGCCCTTCATCGCTCCCCTCTGACCGGGTCCACAGCTGCACCTCCTCTTCTCTTTATGATTTGAAAATGACCCAATCCTTCACACTCCCACTGCTTCCCACCAACTGCCAGCACGTATTCCATCATTCTAATTATTTGGCAATCCGTATTAATTGACAAATTTGTCAGGACAGTCTAATGCTCTGCATGTCACATGAAAAATGGTATTTTAATGTGAATGCCAAATACCTGGAGACCCAGTGGTCAGGCCTCGTCCCTGAAGAATACTCTAAAATGGCCGCAGGGCTGAAGAGGTTGTTTCAGTCTGTTGTATGTGGTGGGGCCATACATTTACTACAGCCCATTGTCAGTTAGTGTTGTTACAACCCCTGTGTGCTTATTGACATTTTCCTTCAGTCTTCAGGGAAGACATCGCTACAGTAAAGCAGAAAAATGATTATACATTCAGCTATTGTGCAGAGTTTTATTACTGCCAACACTGTAGTTGAATCCATAAACACTAGCCTCTCTTTCAGCAGAATAAAATAAGAAAATAATGGGGAATAAAATGTGTTGTACATTTTGCAGTCGGCTGTGGCTTTAAATCAGATAGCACAGTGTCTGCTGCTGGCAGCGCGAGCTGGATCCGCTCAGAGCGTCACAAAGTCAAATGCTGTCTCTTTCAGTCTGAGAACACTTTCTGAAAATGTGAACTCAAATGCTGTGTGCCTGCAGCATTCTGTTCTCCCATTTGTGTCTGTGCGCCGAAGCCGGATAATACACTGGAACTATTTGTTCAGCTCTAATGTGTAAAACGTGGAGGCAGACTGCATTTGTTGAATTAACATACAAATTGCTGATGCATTATCTTATGGACCTTACTAAATCTAGCAAGGCAGCATTTTCAGTCAAATTGTTTAATATACTACATTTGGTCTGGATGTATAAACCTTGTGACGATAATGAGGCGATGAAATAACCAGTCTGGTTACCCATCTTCAATCACTGCTATTTAGTCACACAGCACTGAGCACTTGGGCATGACTGTGTACATAAGCATTCATCAAAATCTTCAGTCTGCTTTACAATACTCCAGTGACTGTTCTATTGCCCTATAATCAAGATCCAGTTGGCTCCTAATACTCACTAGATCTGCAATGTCTGCAATAAGAGGCGCATTCAGCGTTTTCCCTCAGTGTTCAGAGGTAAGTGTGCCGTCTCAAAGCCCGGTGTCAGAATCCTCTTTTGATGTATGGATTGAGACGTTTTGTTCAAAGGGATAACCTTTTCTGGGCACTTCTTTGAAATTATAATTCCCCGTGCTGCTGCTGCTGCTGCTGCTGCTGCTGCTGCTGCTGCAGGTGGAGCGCTCCTCTGGCAGACAGGGTCAGTCAAAGTCAAATGGAGACGCAGCTCAGGTTCACCTGCCTGACTGCTGCTGTCACCACATAATCTCTCCTCCTGCTAAAGACGCACACTGCCAAAGCTACTGAGGAGCTGTTTATTAATAATACGGCCATGTTTCTTTGTGTGGGACTATTTACCATCAGTGGTGTCCAGTCTGTTGTGCATTCAGGTTTTTCCCGTTGTCTGTGCAGTGAGGGGCGCAGGTGTGTGTAATCACATCTGTAATAAGCCCTGGACACGCTCCACCTGCTTCAAAGTGCAGCCTCTGTCCAACGCAGCACCACAGACAACAAAGAAGACTGATGCTTGCTGATTATGGCTTTGATGATGCAGCTTGAAGCCTGTGTTTTATGGGCAGATATTTCTGGCGCAAAAATAATTTGCTGGATTTATTCAATCTGTCTGGAAAAATGACATGTTCTATCAGTGTGTGAGTTTGGCCCCTCGTATGCGGCGTACGTCATGTCAGTCCATAAACAAAACAAACACAATATGCTGCATGCGGCGACGTGATGTATTCATTTCATTACTCCTCGTCCGAGACTGTGTGGGCCTATAACGTCTGCTCGCTCCGACCTTCGGCAATAACAAAGAAAGGAAATGAATGAATTCTGCTGCCCATGTTAATATTATATATCAGTCTCCCGTCGCTGTTGTCCATCTGGAAACATGCGCGGAACATTTGGAATCAGGCGTCCTCGCGGTAACGACACATCTCCCATGGGCCTTTGCTCCAGCTGGGGTAGACATGCTAGGGCAACCTGTTCCCGTTATCGTTTGTGACAGAATCAAGATGGAAATGCAAGTCGGGAAAAGCGTGTGCGCTACAGCTGTACATCGGGCTCCACTGGCACTGTCCCCCAACGTAATTATTGGGATGGGTGGCCGGCCATGACACCTGATCTGTTAACCAGCCTTACAGAGGGGAAAAAAGGGGAACGCCACAGACGCATGCAAGTCAACAGTCAGTATTATTTCACTAGCAAGGACCACGCCACAACAAAGTGCTATTAAAGAGTTTAATTAGTCAAGGTAGTGTGAACTGGTGAGACTGTGGGTGGGGGCTCCGTCTCAATTATCCCAGCTCTTCGGGACCCCCCCCCCCTCCAAGCAGGAGAATCAGTGCTGAAAGATAAAACAGACGTAAAGGGAGGGAGGGCGGGGTCGACAGTTTCGAACAGACAGGTATGAAGGCTGCCTGATGAGTATATATAGGCTCCTGGTTAATTAGAGGCGTGGTGAGGTGAAGTGCAGGATTGGTTAGATACAGAGGTTCATTGATTGAGGCGTGGTCCTGCTCCTGAACCTAGTCAATCATATTAACTCCATGTACAGTGAATGCACACGCATGCGGTCGTCATACACCTGATAATTATATGCCCAGATTTTGTTTCTTTGTGTTCAGTGCAAATGAGTTAAAATGTCACCCAGTGCCTTTGTGTTTTAATTATCTCAATGTGTCATATAATAAGCCCGGTATCAATTAACAAACAGTTATTGGTTTAGAAAGCACCAGAGCGAGATGAAGTCAATCAAAACAATGATGTTTAACCTGCATCAAATCACTTTAGCCTCACAGATATTGATAGAAATAATATCTTTAAAGTAATCATTTTTTGTTATAGACACTCGAAACGGAAGGCCTATATTTTGATACCATAAATTCTTTACCTTGACTCTCCTATAAAAAATGTTCAGCCTTTCTCAAAGCACACAGTCACCATAGTCATTATTAGTGGTAAGGGAAACAAGAGTACCCAGAGGAAACCTAAACAGACACATCAACTCCACACAGAAAGGCCCCGTCCAGCCGGGGATTGAACCCGACACCTTCTAGCTGTGAAGCACAAGCTTTAACCGCCACAGTGCCGCCCTCGTTACCTTTTACCCCAGTACTCAAATATCCTGATCGGTCTGTTTTGTTTGTCTCTATGCAATACATGAATGGTATTTCTTTATGTTCTCTGCTGGATCATTTCTTGTACATAAAATCCTTACAGTTCATGGGAATCTTAAAAGTAGTTTCAACTGGCTACCATAATTATAATTTTATTTCATGAGGATGACTCACAGGGCCATTTCAGTAGCTGAAGACCTCACTGTGCGGAAGACGTTTTTGATGAGACGACCAGCCTTTCCAGATGCGACCAGGGGACCAAACCATATTGCACTCACCCTTTGGCAGAGGGCCCCCAATCAGCCATGAGTAATGACCAGACAGTCCTGCACGCAGTGATCCCAGCTTTCTAATTAGTCTTCCATTAACTTTTTCAACCTTGATGGCTGCGGGGTGCGCACTCAACACGTACAGTAGGAAGCCAGGCGTGCACTCACACACCGCTGCAGCCCACCTTTACTTCAAAGAGGATAAAAGTTAGTTGTTTTCATTTAAATCGTTATTCACACTTGCAAAGAGGCATTATTATTGAGGCCATGTTCACACCGCTGCACAAAGAGCCCCCAGCTGGTCTTCTTTTTGGGGAAGTGACCTACATCATGCAACAATTCATTTCTCTTAATAAAAGTGCTGTTAACTGTATGTTGCATTGTATATGATAAAGTGCAGCATAAACAATCAAAGCTGGAGGCAAAAATCCACACCAAGGCTCTAATTACGGCACCATTATACAATTGTAAAATTAATATTATACATTTTTGCATTTTCATTAATTTTTTAGCCTCTCTGTCCTCCATAATTAAATTGTATACACATTTAAACAGGCAACATGGGTGCTTTGCATTGCCCAAGTGCTCAACGGCAGTATGCCTCAAGAAAGCCTGAAACCGCTTTGGTCTAACCTCTTAACCCATGCCTTAACCGAGCGCATTTTCTTCAGTTCGGCTTTACCCAAATCTACAAGCTTCTTGACTGGAACATACAGCCTATAGGCCAGTGTAATGCCTAATTTGAAAGCTACAAACCTCATCTAAGCTTCATCCTCGTTATCATTTTCATCCTTTTTGGTTGCATTTTTGTCACGTTTTTTGTGACATGTTTTGGTCAAAGTAAAATGTGACAAAATGTGACAAATACTAAAAGACAAACAAAAAATACATAACATAACAAAAAATGTGGCAAAAAAAACAACAGAAATGCAATAAAAACGACTATATGAAAACAAAAACAAAGATTTTTGTAGGTCTTAGGTTTCAAATGAGGCGTTACTCTGACCTTTAGGCTATAAATTGTGAAACTTAGATTTGGGTAAAACTGAACTGAAGAAATGTGCTTAGTTAAGGCATCTCCTTTGTAGTACTTTAAAGCGCGGTAATGGGGTGAAAATGGCATGGGCTTAAAAGTATAATAACTTGTTATAGTGTGGTAGTACGATCACGATTAATCAGTCAATTTGTTTTTGTATAACCCACTAACACAACAGGAGTTGCCTCGCATTGCTGTACTAAACAGAACAGTGACCGAAATAAAATGTCCAAGAAAATCGATAAGTCATGACCCTAACTCTAACCGTAACCCAGTATAAAGACTATAGACAGATGTAGATGAAGCAAGTGCAACTCAGTTTATTTTTATAAATATCTTCCCAACCGTTTTGATTTTCTGCATCTGGTTACCAACTCTAAAGAAGCAACTACTGGTGCTTCCTCTTTTCCAAGAGAAACTTCACAGATGGCCTTGTTCTGTTTTATTCAAGGGTTCAAGTTTGGATACAGAGAGAATGTCAATGCGTGGCTTTGGCATTTCTGGTTTCGTTTGGCATCGTGGTGTTGCTTACGACTGTCAAAGGCCATACCAGGGCTTTCTGATCTGCCAAACAAAAGCACTGCTGAGCTTTTGTGCAGAATATGAACTAAGGGAAGAGAATGACTGAGAGAAAGAGTCGGAGATGCGTTTACGTACAGCTGCTGTAAGATTTCCAATTGGTTTAGCCCTATAGTCGAGCCTGAGTGCAATATTTCTCCCTTTTCCCGTGCATATAATAGAAAAGTAATCAATGGGGTATATGAGAGCACACAGACTTTCCTGCCCATCCACTGAGTTTTATTCAAAGCATAATTTCTGATTCATCATGCTCCATAGTCCAGAGTGGGCTTGAACCCAGTCATAAAAGAGTAATGGGGATTCCTGGGGAGCTGTAGCGTCCTGTGGCCTTCACTGCTCAGCAGTATATCCACAGTCTTGGCTCTATCTGTTTGTCAGCGAATCTACTTCAAAGGATACTTGGCTATTTTTTTTACGGTGTGTCGGGGCAAAGGGTGGAGAAGTGAGTCCACATTGTATGAACAAAGAGGCGAAATGATATGCCACTTTCTGGATATTCACTGCTAGCATTTATAACAAAGAACAGCTCATAAAATATTAATAAATAAAAGTGCGTGAAAGCAGCAGGAGGGAAGTCTTTGAATGGGGTCCTTGCGTTTGATGGGGTCAGAATGGGCCTATAACATCACTGTCCTGCACTGGGAGAATGAGGCGAACGGCTACCATTACGCTGTTGTGTAAAATTGCCATTATTCAGTGAAGCGATTATCTGTTCTGTGTGAGTATGAGTAATGCACAGCTGTACAGAGCAGAGTGCAGAGGTGACCTCTTTCTCTGCAGTCAGTCTGAGTAGTCTGACTCCTTTTAAGCACATTATCACAGCGAGAGTGTGTGGCTTTTTGCACAAAATATCTGATAACATACTTTTGTTAGTTCTGTGAATCACAAAATAAATGCTTTTGGCATTTTTAGGCCCGAGCGCCATCAGGGCTGGCGAAGGGGCTCTTGTAATCGTATAGAGTGCGCGGAGCGAAGCGGAGCGCACTCCCCCAAAGTGCGCGGAGCGCACAAAACGAGCGCGAAGCACTCGCCTCCTCTCAAACATGCACTAACGCACTCCTCTCCTTTCTTTCTTTCTTTCTTTCTTTCTTTCTTTCTTTCTTTCTTTCTTTCTTTCTTTTTCTTTCTTTCTTTCTTTCTTTTCTTTCTTTCTTTCTTTCTTTCTTTCTTTCTTTCTTTCTTTCTTTCTTTCTTTCTTCTTTCTTTCTTTCTTTCTTTCTCCCAGTGAACATCGACGAAAAGTCACAGATTTTGGCCCAAAATTCAAACCCGATCCGACGCAACTTTTGACTATTTCCAAATTTTGAATTTCCAAAGTACCAGTATCCAAAGTACTTTGGATAACCTTTGTGGATGTTCTGCGTCAGTTTGCAGATATAGTGTGATACAAATTCATACTCATTTTTCTCTGTATAATGTCAAAATTGAGCGCGGAGTGCGCGTTAGCGCATTCCAAAAATCCTAAAACTTGGGAAACAAAACAAACATAAAGGCAGTAGCAATACCATAATTTTAGATTGAGGGAGACAAAAGGGCGCGAAGCGCCCCCTTGCTTTAGGCAGGGCGGTCGGCGAGGGCCGATAATCGCCGCTTGCGGCTATATTTGTTGTTGTTTTTGTTTTCCAAACTCTGAATGTGCAAAAATGTGTACATGTCTTAATTCAATTTTAGTTTATTTCCATGCTGTTTCTTTTATATTGAGTACAGTAAAAAATAAATTAAATTTAAAAAAATTAAGAGTATGAGTTTAAGGTGTTATTTAATGGGTCTGTATTTGTGGATTGTTGTTCTTTATACAGCATATTCTTTATAAATGGTGTAAAACAAGTTCAGACCTTGCATTTTAAACTATAATAATAATAATAATGGCTTACACTTGTATTGCGATTTTCAAGCCTGTGTTACCAAGTTTCTCAAAGCTCTAAACTGTACTGTAGTCATTATTCATTCACGCCTTACTCGGTGATGGTGAGCTGCAATCGACCCCTACAAACAACTCACTCACACTACATTCATTCTGGCCTATTGTACATGTTTTTAGTGGTAGGGGAAACCAATGCAGACACAGGGAGAACATGCAAACTCGAATCTGGGACCTTCCAGCTGTGAAGCACAAGCGCTAACCGCTGCGACACCCAGGGCCGGCCCTAGTCGGGTGACCAGATTTCACAACTTAAAAACTGGGACACATTTCGGGACGATTACGCAGGGGTTCCAAATCTTCCAAGTCTTCTCTTACGCTGAATGGTAAAACTACTAACATCTCATGACATGCACCTATTGAGAAGGTGTGAAAATTGAGACTTTTAATTGGTTTATACTTGGTAACTAATATTCACATGGGCCAAAAACATACATTTTCATGTGAAGCGTGTTATTTCGGAGAGTAAAACAATAATAACTGGGACAGGGACTGAGTAAAACTGGGACAAATCAGTGGTTTTGGAGAAATCTATTGGGACTTGGGACAAAGTACTCAAAACTGGGACTATTCTGGGTAAACCGGGACTTCTGGTCGCCCTAGGCCCTAGCCAATTTGGCGCCCTTGGCAAGATGAAACTTTTTCATGTTTCTAACACAAAAGACCGCCTGTCTCTATCACTTTTTGCCGATAGATGGCGGGGGCATGGGGTTCAAAAATTAAAGCGCAATTCGGTGCCCCGACCAGCAGATGGCGCCCTAAGTGGCCGCCTGGACCGCCTATGCCCACTTACCTTTTAGTAGGTGTATGCCCCACAGATTTGAGTATGGAGTCACTGATAATTCTTTTTTTATTATTTTTGAGTAAAGCTGTCACTTGTAATGTTTCATTATGTTTATAATCATTGCAGAAACAAAAAGTACCATTAGTCATACCATTTTATTCTGCAGCTTGTTTGACTGTGGGGGGGAGAAAATTAGACAATGGGGTGCCACCATAGTCTCCTTGTGGGAAACAAATATCCACAAAGACTGATTTTGTTTGTTTTATTTCTATTTGTTCATCTGCCCTTGCACTCTTAAACACTGCGGTACGAGTCTCTCCAGTGCACTCCCTGTGTCTCCCTGATGCGGGTTCTGATGTAATGTGCAGTAACATGATAAAAACAGGGACGATGGCGGGTGGCCGTAAATGGGTGGCTGACTAATTAGATTTTAGAATGACTTTGATTATTTCCCGCTCGTGTACGCTCTTGTCATCAGATGTTTACTTGTCCTGGCCTTTTATTCTCTCCATGTCCTTCCCTGATTGAGACCTTTTATGAACCAGGATGTTGAGCTAATTGCTTTCCCGTCTGTGTGTTTTTTTCCTCCACAGATTACACGGGTCATTTTCTGCGTCTTCCTGGAGACAGACTTCAACATCTACAAGAAGAAAATGGCTGTCGTCTTTCAAGGTATGGCTGTTGTATTCTAGTCATGTCACGTTGTAATACTACCCATTTTGATCATTATCAAATTGTAAATAACTAATTGATGCCATTCCTGCATAGAGTGAGTGCAGTGAGTAAAGTGCTCTTGCTCATTGCAGCAATAGGATATTTGAAAGCTTAATCCACTGCACACGTACAGTGTAGTTCTTTTTCTTCAATCCAACGCTAGGACTATTGATGGAAATGACCCTGTGTAACTCACACATTTACCTTATGGACTGAAAAAATAAACAGGAAAATTGCTTACCTAGTGAGAATAATTCCACAAGATTCTCAATCTGCTGGCATTATTAACCTCTTGAACCCCACCTTTAACCGAGAGCATTTTCTCGCCAGTGTAATGCCTCATTTGAAAGCTTCAAGGCTGATCTAAATGGATCTTTTCACTCACACTTTTTTGAAATGTTTTCCATCGCTTTTTTGTTGGATTTTCGTCACATTTTTGCCACATTTTCATTGCTTTTTGCCAAATTTTTGTTGCTCTTTTGAGATTTTTTTTTCATTTTTATGTCACTTTTCTGTTCCTCTTTTTTGGCTTTTCTGTTGCGTTTCATCACATTCTTTTAACCTTTTCATCCCCGTGTTCTCACTTTTTCATCTCACTTTTGTCGCTCGTTTGTTGCGTTTTCATCCTCGCTATTTTGACACTTTTTTCAAGAAGCTTTTAAATTTGGGTAAAGCCAAACCGGAGAAAATGTGCTCGGTTCAGGTGGGGGTTAAGAGGTTAACAAAGGTAATGGGATTTGCCTCCAAATACTCCAAATATATTGATGAAACAAAGATAACCATTGTTTACTGTCGTTCTTCCATCACAAACGTACCTGGAGAAGTATTGCAGTTCATTCACACATTGGCCAAAAACTTGTGTTGAGTTTTATCAGGTGTCATTCCCTTGCTGCCTGCATAGGGCACTCCAGGCAAATTTTGAAAAACTGACCAGCCCGGTCTCTTTTTCCAGCTTGTCCATCTGTAAACACAAATGATAACATGTAGAATATTAATGTGGTATACCCAAAAGAAACTGCTTTGACGAGAGGGGCGATTTCTTCAATTCTTCAGCAACACAGCCCACCTAACTTCCTTAGAAAACATTTCCCCGGACAACTTAGAGCTTACACACACTGCTGGCTTGTTCCAAATAATAAGAGATACTAAAATAAAGCTTTAATGATTAATGGCCCGTCGTGTGACGCTCTCATTCATATACTTTATTATAGCGTGTGCCCATCTGCTCAGGGCACTGCAGCTCATTGCTTGCGCTGGAAACATCTGCAGCAGGAGATAGCTTGCTCCTGAAGCGCCAGAATAAAACGCTGTCAGGGTTGGGTGGCACCTAGAAATGTTAAGAATTTGAATGCATCACCAATGGCCATTTGGGAGATGTATACAACAACATGCTGTAAGTCTCTGCAGATGCTTTTAATAGGATTAGGACTTGTTAGGGAAGCAGAAAGCTGATATTTTACATAATTGATAATATTCTGATGTTAGATTTGATTGACTGTAATAATGGCGTCTTAACAGTGCACAACAGAAATCCGGGCATGCATAGCAACCGCTCATCCCCGGTGCCTTTCGATTCAGTATGCGAAATAAACAAACAGCTATTATCTTTGTACTCCCACTTTGCCATGCCGTCTCTCTCTTTCACCGCCGCATTCAATTCCCTCCCCTCTCCCATGCCATCATCTTTTTTTTTTTCCTCGGTGTCCGGGCTGTGATGGGGGCTCCACGGAGGATTGCGTTGAATAGCTTGGGATGCTGAAAGCGGCTGGCTTGGCTTTCGACAGACTAGCATTACCTCCCATTTTCTCTCTCCCCGGCCTCCCCAATGGAATATGCGGCTCTTAGGCCTTCATCTGCGCCGCTCCCAGATGGAGAGTGTTTTGTTCCCCCTGCGCCGCCACCGTCCTAGTCATCTGGCTCTTCCCTGAAAGATTACATTTTGTGGAGGGAGAGATCGTAATTATATTGGCTGCCCCCCGTGCACCCAGCGCCCGTCTCATCATATTAGTGCTCCGAGATGAGAATCCGGGGCTGTTGTTGTTCTCCAGTTATCACTTCGAGCATTTATAAGTGCTGTCGGGCCCGCTGGATAAATGCAGCATATACAAGCTCTGATAGAAACTGTTGCAGGACAAAACAATAGGCAATGGGCTTGTCAATGTGATCATAAAAGTTTACATAATGTTACTTTTAAACTACTTGCAATGGCCTTGTACTCAAAGAAAAGAAATTGCACTGCCCGACCAAAAATCAAGTCGCCCCCTGGATTTAAGAGTTCAGATCTGGGGTTGCTACTGTTGGTCAGGTCTACATGTTCAGCTGACCACCTGAACTTCCTGAATGACCAGATTATTCCGTCAATGGATTTCTTCTTCCCTGATGGCACAGGTATTTTTCAAGATGACAATGCCAGGATTTATCGGACTCACATTGTGAAAGAGTGGTTCAGTGAGAGAAGGCTTTGCTCCACGGTCACACTCTGACATCATCAATACAAGATCGTAGTAAAGAATTAATGTGACACTGGATCTTTTGAGTGCCTGGCTGTAATCAAAGTTAAAGGCAGTCCAATGAAATAGAGCGTCTGATCTTTTTTATATGGCGACTTTTTATTTCTGGTCAGGCAGTGCATTATCCTGTGTCATCCTGACTTACTGACCCAGGTCAGTGACTACCCTGTCTTAATGGAGCTCCACAGTCCCACCCACTTCTAACCTCAGGCTGTTTCCGTAAAAATCCCTCCCTGTGCACATGGGCCCAAGTAAAAATGCCATTCAATATCTCAAACTTTTTAGAAATATTAAGTACTGATCATAGCACAGATATTTTATGAGATAGAAGACACTAAATACTTCAAAATATGGCGTCTATGTAACTTTCCGGCTTATAAAGTTTTGAATAAATCTTGAAATTAAAATATGTGGTTTAGGTACGTTAATGTGTGTGTGTAGGTGTGTGCGTGTGTGTGTTTACGTACTATGGGAGTTTTTAAAGGATTTTTACTCATACTGTAGAGGGGCTACTGCATTGGGGAGGAATGGAGTAGGAGGCTGAATCGACCAGTCACGCAAAGCCGAGATACACGTTTCCTTTTCCATCATGGGACACCAAGGTATATCTATACTTAATAGTAGTAATATCGAAGCAAATGTAACAGAAAAAACAGAAGCCAGTGAATCAAAAAGCCAGAGAGCCATTTTAAAATACGACCTTTTTTTTTTTACCATAACTCGAGTGGTGGCCATTAACAACTATTATTCATAAAATGTTAATGAGCTCATTCCTTTGATTAAACTCAGGGTCGTTCCGGAGGCTAACACTGCAGACACGGCGATGCCAGGCAAATAGCTTTTCCTCATCACAGAGCGCCGCTGTCATGAGCCCTTTGACCCCAGTGTCAGGGCCAGTGTATCAGTGCTTTGTGTGCACATGTGGGAGGCCAACGATATTAATCCTATTATAGACAAAGTGGCTGCATAAGAGTAACATTCACTTTCAGGGTCACTTTTGAAGAGGCGACTAGTTTTAACCTCAGCTGACCTCCAGAATGTGCTCAAGTTTTAACATTCATTATGGTGAGGTGTGGTAAAAATTCATTTCCAAACAAACTTAAACAATAGCGTATAATATAACATAACATAACAATAAAGTATATCAGAGAAGATTTATGCTGCTACTATTATAACACAAGAACATTTCAAAGGGTTTTAATTTAAACCGTGGCGCAGTTCCATTGATAAAATAAGACACGTAGGACAAAACAGTGCAAACATGGCAGCGGTGGCTCTTTTTAACACAGCAAGTTGACCGACAGAATTTTTACCTGCTCGCACTGAAGCAGGAGTTTCGGAGACACTTTCCCTTTTGTTACTGCACTTCTTTTCCCTCTCAAGAAAGTTTGTAGCAGTCCCCCCTGTCTGTCTGTGACTAGAGACCTGTCTGTGCTCACTGCAGTAATGCAAAAGGCTGTGTTTTGCTCTGCGGTGCCACATCTGAATACATTACATTTGAATCGTGCCGGAGGGCGGGTGTAGCCGCGCTCCCCAGCCCCCTCGGTGTACAGTAGGGTTTTCTCATTGAAAAATAATGGGCGCGCGTTAAAGCTTCTCGGTGTGCGTTGGCCTTAACTCATCAGAATTCTGAATTATAACCAAAGATACATTTTGTTTCCTCATTAATATAGTAAAGTTGTAAATTAGGAGCACAGATGTATTCCCGAGAGCATGTGCTGCGTCCAGTATATAAAATAGAGGTTGGGTTAAGAATGGCCAAGTTATGTTCTTTTATAAACTAACTTTTTATATTTTTAAGAGAATCATGTATGGAGTATTATTATAGCATGTTCTGCACTATAGCCTGAATCATTTTTGAAGAACTGCTGATTGATGATGGCTCCAGCCTTCAACTTTCCCTGCTCCAAATGTTCTGAATCAGTGTGTGAATTAGCTCGGGGGGGGTTTGCTCCAGTGCTTTCAGGACATCCCATCAGCATCATCTTCAGCATCGCGCCTCAAGTCAGACAGCCAGTTAGGGCCGCAGGCATCACTGAAAATATCATATAAAAACATGTAGGGCCATTCACAGCTCTGGATCCTGCTGCCTCCTTTCAATAAGCTGAATTTTCCATTTTCTCCACTTCTCCCCTTTTTCTCGCTCTCGCTTACAACAGTTTTTTTTTCTCTGCCATTCTTCCAATACTTCATCTCTCCGCTTTCTATCATTCTGTCTCATTATATCAAGGAGGAGGTACGGTGTGGCTCCTCCATCTGCCAGCGGTTATCAGGCATTGTGAAAAGTAGCCGTGATCTTTTGTATAATTTGTATTTGTGTGCGAGCGAGCGACCGAGACTCAAGATCCTCCCTGTGACATCAGTTTTAAGCATGTGTAGACCCGAGCGGGCCACAATAGATTTTCTTTTATTGAAGTCTTACTATTCTCATTTTCATTGTATAGCTGCTTTCCCCGTATTCGGGAAATCTGTCAAGTGACAATGACTGGAGCAGGGATGTGTAAACAGGATATTTGCATACAGGAAATTGCTTTATTACAATGTGCATTCCCACAAGCTGTCACTATGAGAGAATACGCGTGCATATTTTTGCGCCAAGAGCTGGCTGAAAAATGGCTGTTTTGTTTGGCACACGTTTCCAAAAGTCTCCGAACTGTTCTCAAGCCATGAAGAAAGATGCACTGATTGTGAGATAAAATTTTTATATTTAAATGTATATATGAAAAAAATGAGACATACACATTTACACGGCACTGGTCCTTAATTTTATTTAAAGAGGGGTATTATGCTTTTTTCAATCACATAGCACCAGTCTATAGCATACTACAATGATGACGTAACCTTCTGTTGGTCTGTATATGCAGTAAATTAAAATAACTGCCTTGAATAAAATTGCTCTCTCAAAATGGCTGTACTGAACGTCTTGAAATAGGCCTCTGTCTCTTTAAGAAGCTTTCCGACACGCCCCCTTCAGCACACTGCTGTGGCATCTAAACAACACTACTGTGCGGGGAGGGGGCTCTGCTGAGCTGAGGAGCAGTGGTTGGTGGCTTGGCTGGTGACGAAAGGTCCAGAGGCGTCTCCAGGAGGTGGGGCGTTCCTAGGAGGACTGAGGCATAGCTACACCTAAAATGGCTGCCGTCTAAGTTTTTACTGATTACTCAAAAATATGTGAATGAGCCAAGGCAACACTCCAGGCATGTGTTTAATGAGGGAATGACATAATAACATGATATAAGCTTGAAAAGTCGATTTTACATAATACCCCCCTTTAATAATGCATGGTCCAGAACATTTTTGAGGGGTAAATGCTGTTTCCGTTGTGCCACTCAACCTTTATACAGCTCTTGGTATGAGTAGGGGAAAAAACGATTAATTTCATCCCCATTTCCTCCACAGAACGTTGGCATTAACTGCCTTTTTCAATCCAGGGCGTGGCTAAATAAAGACAACAATTGGCAATGCCCAAGGTTGTCAATGCATCTATTTAGGTCCGAACCAGAGTCCTGATTAAAAACATTTTTAAATTTTTGGCACAGGCAATGTTGAGGCTCGGTCATAGCTCCTTTACCACGATAAGAACTGTCTGAATTGTCCTGTCAGTGAGGAAGGAAGTAGGATATAGGAGCCAAAATGCTTCCTATCATAGCCCCTTTAGCATAAGGACCATAGGAGGTTCTCCACATGCAGTAAGGAGCTATGAGCCATCCCATAAGCCACAGCGCAGTTCCCCGCTGTCTGGGGATGAACCAAAGGACAGGATTTGGTGGAATATTTGACAGTGTTCGCTTAGGCTTATTTTAGGTATGCTCCTTTTGCCAGATGTCAAAAGGAAGCCTAAAACTAAACACGAGCAGCAGGCATGCGTTTTGTGAATAAAGCCACATAAGCTGACACACACCGTACACATAAAGCCAGTACTGTATGCTACTATACTTCACTAACCCCACACCAACTGCGCTCATAACCGTTGATCTAATGGCCATATTCATTACGCACTGCAGCCATAAACTCGCTGCATCTCAGAGGTGCTGTTACAGTCCCAGATTTTACAAAGAGGACCAGCTGCGTTGCATCATAGTGCATAAGTGTTAGCAAACATATGTAGCTGCTTAAAGGAGCTGTTGCGTGTCATGTGCTTATGAAACCACAAGTCATAGATGCTGTCGCTATACGGGAACATATAACCGTGACAAATGGGTGTACAGAAGCAACAACCTGGTTTATTAATAATTGACGAAAAAAATGTACATCAATATCATTTCTAGCGATGAAATTGTTACCATTGTTTTGAATATGGTACATGGAGGCAGTTTGCACCTCGTAGCGTTGAGGTTTCTGGTTCCAGTGAATCTTTGACTAGCCAAGTTTCTTCCTACTATTCAAAAACGTGGATCATGTGATGAATTTTGGTGAAATTCTGATAGTTTTCATTGAATGTAAGAGCGCATACATGCCTGGTAATAGAATAGAAAAGACATTTTGCAAAGAATAATCAATGTATTGAACAATATACAGCAGTTTAGCAATAGTGTAAAATTGCATTGTTCTTTCTTTTAGCCTAGTTTCACCCTGTGCTGTGCTCTCAAAAATATAACACTTTGGATGATGGAATTGGAAAGCGCGTGGACGACTGAGAGCCTACACAAACACAATACGATGAAGTGCAACCTGGCTTTCAATCATTCACGCTGAATCAAACTGTATCTAGAGCAATTATATGTGTTTGTCTCATATTCTTTTCTTGAGAAAGTCCATGCCTGTGTTTACCCAAAGACAATGAGATCAATCTGATACCTAGAAAATACCATTATTTTTTTTCAATAGTTTTTCAATGGATATCAATTGTAGCTAAACTTCGGAGTCACCCTGTCAGTAACCGATTCGGTCCACGATTTCTCCAGTGTCGCATTAGAAAGAGAGCAACGGATGTGTGAGTAAACCCTATTAATACTCGCAGAGCTTAATCAATGCAATTAATCATATGACAGGTTTCTATTAGGTATTCAGATTGGATCATAGATTTTGATTGACCACATGCTTGCCTTGGCACGTATTATTTGCGAGCAGGAAGGCAGTCAGGCAGCTGTGGTTGGGGGAGAGCGAAAGCATGTTGGAATTGATTCTGAGTACAACTCCTCGGCTAATATGATCCGGGTGACTGCCCACAGGCTGCGGGCTCCATCTCAGTCCTGACAGTATTAACACAGCCCACAGATCTGCAGGGCCAGCTCACGCTCACCATGCTGTTTCACCACTCTTTCCAATGATGTAGTTCAGAGACGTCTAAATATCCAAGACCTGCTGTACCTGTAATCTGTCTCATGCAACAGTCTTGAGATTCTGCAAAGGTGCCGAGGTTCATGGAGTTTTAAAAGCATTTATGAGCTCGACTTTACACCATTCGAAAGATTGAATATTTTCTTTTGAACGCTTGAAAAATGACAACGGCCTTCGCATTTCATCACCTTCATTTCATTTCTTCACCAGTGGATAACCAGACAACAATTTGTTCTTCCCTGTTCTCAAATTCTGACGGTATTGAAGATACTCTCCGCATGACAACTGCTTACAAAATGATCGCGGCAACACTGGTGCAAGAGGCTGTTCAGTTACAAAAATGGCTATTGTGACGTTGATGATCTGCCAACTTGGAACGATAAACATATTCATTTAATGCGGCCCCGTTCGAAACACACACACTTTTCCACACTCACTCCTCCTACTGGTCAGTCTCGTCATGCTTTGAGTGAGAGACACACCGATCATAAAGAAGAGTGAAATTTCAGCAGATTGGAGATTGCTTTTTAGTTACCTTTTTAAAGCCAATACATAGAGCACATATGGGAAAATTGAAAGCTTGTTAATATGAAAATCATGACAAGAATATCATGGGGCATATCTCCCGCCGCTATTGTGAGTGAGCAGGGTGTGACAATTCTCCAACATTGCCCTCTTCATTCACATACTGTATATGTGGAGCCGTATTACTGTGTTCATCACCCTGCATTACTGCAACCCAGAAGCAGCCAAGAGTTATTATTAATGCAGCATTTTTATTTTATAATCTGGATTAAAAAAAACATTATTTCAAAACCAGGAAATTCCACTATAAATGGCATTCTGTGTTGTTTTTGTGCGCTTGTTTTTTCCCCTCATGTTTTGTGAGTGGAGCTAAATCTGGACACTAATAATGCAGCAGAAACCATGCCCAAGCTCTTTCAGCGATTTACACTGGCGCACCGTCCTCCAATGTCCATAATCAAAGACTCCCAGACCTCCCTACGACAGGAACACGCTCCGGTATCACACGTGTAATTCGTCGAAGAATTGCAGGAACCGTGCGAGGGTGAAAATGGAGTCGTGTCTGTTTGCTGGGGCAATCCCTCAGGAGTGGGCACGGTGTGTTAGTCATGTGATCACCAGTCCCTCATTCGGCTGCGGCTCAAACATGGATTCACTTTCATGTGTGACGATGTCAGAACGTGGTGTGTAAATAGAAGACATGCAGCGGGAGGGGGATGTGGCTGCTGTGACACGCTCCGGCACATCTCACTATGTTCTTTGACAAACCTTGACCAAAGCTATAGGAATCAGCCAGCTCCATCACTTCAGCGCCTAATGAATGAAAAGCAATATTCCTCAAGTAAAATGAAAAGGCAGTTCGCGCCATCGCTGAAAGTAGATGCACATGTCTTTAGGGCTTACCAACAGAAACAACTTATTGTAACAGTTAATATTTCATCACTCACATTTTTCCACTTGAAGAATAACCGCTTTAGCGATTCCGGCAACTCACAAGGTTTCTTCAATTTCTTGTTAATGTTGCATCATGTGCCGTGTTAACTCGTTTTGATTGTGGCTTCTAATTGAATGTGTGTTTGAGCCCACGATTCCATTACCCAGTCTTTTCCCAATGGGCAACAATAAAGTCAAGTTAAATTAAGATTTCGTTTAGTTTGTTAAGGATAGTGGCTGAGATTAAGCTTGTCCAAACACATTGACTGCCCAATAAAAATGGAACTGATGTCTGGCAGGTTGAATCACAATTAGGAAGACGTGCAAGCGATTTAAAGAAATTGTCTTCGGGCTCACCCTGCTGGTTAAGTGGACATTGCTGTTTACCGATCTTTCTGCCTCGATCCACACCTTTATTCAGGAACTTGATGCTAATTTAGGGTATGACGTAGGAGTTGGGTAAAGGTCATGAACGCAGATGCAGAAGGATTAGGCGTGGCTAGGGAAGGTCATGTGTGTGCAGTTATTTGCATAGTCCTTGAAATGAGTTATAAATGGAGTCGCGCAGCCTCAGTCCATATCTGGTTCATACTCAATATAATGACTTTTCTTACCTTCCAAACAACACTTTTTATCCCACTAGTAGATTATATTGTCCCACTGCTATTCCCAGATTCTCTCATGCCCACATGTCGGCCTGTAAAAATGCCATAACATCTGATGATATGTGAGCGTCCATGTTTCAGATTGTGCCCTATTGTTACACCCTCTCCTTTGTCTCCCCAAAGCAGGGTTAGATTAATGCACTGTACCCTTTCATTCAGTGTTGTACAAAAGAAAAGCCTGTCGCTGAATCCTCCGGGAGCCGCGCTGCTTACACTTCCACAGAGCTGATGACAACAGCCTTTCATCAACGCTAACGCCTGCTAACCGCACTCGCTAACCACAGTGCAATGGTTGCAGTAGACGCACGCATGCTGGGGCTGTGTATAGAAAAAACATGAACACACTGGCGTCATGACTCAAGGCTTTACGCTGTGGAGATCTGAACGGTGGCTAAAAATTATATGAACACAAAAGCCACAGTTATTTTAAGTATGTTTTTTTTCCTTTTTGTGTTCATGTGCTTTAAAACATGTTCTTAAATGTATTCACCTTGTTGGAGGTCGCTGTTTTCATGGCCAAACTGCAGCTCTAACTTTTGCTGATATTGATGTGACATTTCTGACATACCGCTGGCTAAATATTGTTCGGCTTCGGTTCTTTACAGATCCTCACAGCCAAACCTTCAATGCGATCCCACAACAAGAAAGCACACAAAAATATTGCTAAAAATAATGTGAGGTCACTTTTTTCATGCTGTCTCCCTGTTCTGTGATCAGCATGAGGCTGCGGAAAATTATATCCTTTGAGCTTTTTCGCATGTTTTCTGTTCATTCCCACTTTATTTTCGTCACTCTCTGCGATTGACAACAAATGAAGTCCCCACTCACCGGAAGTGCTTAGACTGAGTAGAAATGCTTGCACGGCAAAAGTGGGCGGGCTGTATAAGGTGAATAGAGCAGTGGTATCGATAAATAATGTTGTTGGAAGAAATGATTTACCTTTTATTTGAGTAAGTTTTACAATCCTTTTTGTTTGTGCTTAGGTTTGTTCTCTTTACTAATTTATTGTTAAAAGTGACGTCTAAAAACAAGGAATGTTATTTAAAATGGACATAGTCGCCAGACTCGCCACTCTTTGTGAACGCCTGCAGCATATAGCATTGTACTTATAGTCCGTGATTTCCACCACCTTATTTTATGACTCTCAAATATTGCTCTGAGCTAACTTTAGAACTTCGGATCACCTCATTTCATTTTCAAACAAAGTCAAGCCATAATTCATGCCCCTTCAAATACTCATTGGACAACACTCCAAATGTAACTTTTTCAGTTGACTTTATTAGGTTAAAGGAACAGGCCACCGTTTTTCCATACTGAGATATGTTCTTACCTGAGCTTAGACGAGTTGATGTGTACCGATCTGGTCTTTACGCGTGCGCTCGGTCACGCTAAAAGACCAAAGATGCTGTTAAGCATTTAGCCTCTGCTCGTCTACTCTATGGGGCCAAACGGGGGTGACGTTAGAAGCGACCAAGCTCTTCCACAATTTCCCTATTTAAATAAGCTTACGTGAGTAGTTACACGATCCAAGTATAGTTACACAAAATGAAACATGTCAATTTTCTAAGCGGATAAAAAGGATACTATATTGTAAGGCGTAATAACACCGTAGGAGTGCTTCGACGTCCGCGCAGTAATATCTTCATTTTACTGCGTGGACGTCGATGACTTTGTTTGCATAATCCTGTCAGTCAGATAAAGTTCCAGACTAGTTTTTGTAAAGAAGAGGATCACATTTGTTTCTATTTTATTGTGCTGATTATTAATTTGTCATCTGTTAGAATTCTGACCATTGTTCTGTACAGTATGTCCACTACTATCCTTGTCTCTCTCTATTGAAGCAGCAGCCAAAGCCATCTCATCTCTCACAGTGTGATTCTACTCCTCCTTCCAGAAGCACCGCATGCCCCTCTCTCTGTGTCTTACAATATAGGCTTCGAGAGAGAGAGAGAGAAAAAGGGCCAAATCAAAGGGCTGTTTCTCTCACATGGTCCACCCAAGCCTTCAGTCCCAGTAATTTGGGAAATGGGAATTTTACACCGAGTCGACCAGAGAAGCTTTAATTGAAAAGGAAAGCGCAGATCCCTCTTCTCCTTGTTATACACGCGCCCTATAATTTAATGTAATAACTATATACTGCAATGACTGCTGGGAAGTAAAGGAGGGCTGTGAAAGTGTTTTGGGACATTTGGTGTCAATATGAACAATTACATTTATAGCTACAGGACTTTTTCAGACTGGTGCTTCATGGCTCCACACAACACATTTCTAAAGCGTTGATAATTAAATACTTCAACCATTAGCTATAAAACATGTAAAGACGTATGCTTTCCAAATCATTTATTCATCATTTATAAGCACAAAGTAGATACTGTGTATGTCTGTATATGCCATAGTCGCACTGGTTCAAAGGTTCAACTTCGCACACTTATATAAGTGACAAGTTGTAATTAATTTTGCATAATTTGAGCGGTTTCTCGTCTCTCTCTCCTCAGACAATGATATGGAGGTTTCAGAGCAGCAGCAGAAGGATGGTGAGTGGCAGAGGAATTCATGGCTTCTTTTTCACCTTCACACCTGCATTAGAGCACACAGAGGCTGAGTGAGAGGCAAAGCTGCTCCTGCCACACGGATTTACTGCGTTTCACTCCGGGCAGATCAAATTGAATGTTTATTTATTCAGACGGCGGCTGAATCCGAGACACGTCACAGTTAAAAATACTTGATGTGCATTACATTTCAGGAGCTTCAACACTCATTGGCCACATAATTGGGTACATCTGATATCATGCATTTTAAGGTAAAAACATGGCATCGGTCCGGGCTAGAATAATACCATACAATCTTGTTAATAACATTTGGGTGTGGCTTTGATTTACTTGAACTCACATTCTTGTTTGGGGTTATCAAAGATCAGTCACAAAAAAGAGAGTGTTTTTAATGCTAAGTTAGTTTGCTCTCTATGACTCTGGGTAGGTTTCCCCCATAAACCTAATACAATAGTGTTCCTATAGCATCAATTCAATTCTACAAACACACTGATTGTCGATTACCGTCAACTTTAGAATATATTCGGAAAAAGGCTTACTACTATCTACTATAGCCCACTTATTATGAATTTAGAAATATCAGAACCGGTGTACTTCATAAAATGTCCAGTGTGTAGTCATTTCCTCCTTATTCCCTCACACTATTTTCTTCTGTTGCTGGGCCATAATAGCTGCAGCCCTCCTAAAGAAGCAGCCATGCAGCATCTCTCTTTACCGCGGCACAAACACAACTGTCAGCACATAATGCCTTTATCACTACACCATCTTGGCACATGGCCTGAAACTCCCTGATACTGCTTATCACGATCAACTATTGACATTAGGCTGTGCACTCATGTCCTGAATAAGCAATGGCATGAACAGGCCATTTGGAAAGCTGTTTATTGTCGGTAGATGCATTCAGGAGCCAGCGGGTGCATTATGGGAAAAGTTTTTTCGTTGATGCAAATGTTTTGTCTAGACTTAAACATTAAAGCCTTGGATAAGTACAGTTTTTGACACTTCACTTTGGGCATGGAAAGATAAGTGGCACCAAATTAAATATTTGATCCTGTGAGATGGAACTTGTATTGTCAGGGATGCACTAGCTCACTTCAGATGTTGACCCTTTGTTTCTGGTAATCCATAGTGCTACTAGCGTACTTTATTCTTCCTGTAAGGAAATTTGTCCTCTGTCTTTGACTTCAATGTCGATGAGGTAATCTGTCTGGAGCTGTCCACGACCGCAGTGCAGCTCTGTGGGACCCTCCAGAGTTTAAGCTATAGGTTCAAGAGCACTTGAATACTGCAGCCGATTGTACATGTTCAGAAAACCATTGAGACACGGGGAGAACATGCAAACGCCACAAGGAATGGGAATCAAACACGGAACTCCTTACGCTTAACATTTCAACTTTGCATTGACTGTGTTGGCATGTGAAAGGCCAGGGGTGCATAAAGTGACCACGTTTCAATCAGTCTTTGATAATGGTTGATAATGGTATTTCACATCTATAAGACTAATGGGTAACACTTTAGAATACGGCCCAGTAACTCCTAGGTAGTTACTGTGGTACATCCCTGGTACTTACAGAGGTAATTACCAGGTACATACAGTGGTATGGCCTGGTAACTCCGGTGCCATGCCATTGGTCCGACAACCCATTAGTCCGACGTCTCATTATTCTGAAAATATAACCCTAACCCTAACCCTAATGGCACTAGGGATGGGACGGTATGAGATTTCCACGGTATGATAACCTTGACAAAAAATACCGCGATATCACGGTATACCGTGAAATTGCGTGTTTTATATTTAAAAAGTAAAAACAGGGTTCGCATTTAACAAACAGGGTTTGTTTATGGTACATTTGTAATTGGTTATGACTTGACATGTTGCTAAGGATCAATAAAGTGTACTATTATGACTTATTATCCAAAATAACACTTTAAACAAAGGGATATTTTACCTTAATCACTTTAGTCACAGACGGAGCATGTTCGCTGATGCTCTAATCACTGCTTGTTCGATGTCTTCCCAAAAACGTCCAAAGGCAGGCTTGCCATTATAATTTGCTGCTTGATTGCTTACTAAAGTAGTCTGCGCATTCAATTTCATATTTTAAAAAATAATCCTAATAGTATACAAAAAGTGTCGCATCCATAGACTGTAAAAATAATCGCATCAAGCGGTCAACAAACTTGTGCGTGTCTAATAATTGACCGACTAGCAAACTGCATCAGGTAAAGGTTCCCACCTATGTCTAACCCTTATCCTGCAGTGACGCCTAGAGGGTAAAGAATAATCATGTTATCTGCGTATGCGATGCATCAGATTATTGTTTGGGGAGAATTTAGTGGAGTAGCACGTAGGTTTGTTTACATCACATAGTAGCTAGTAGTAGTAGCCCTGGCGGCGTGTGACAGCGAGTGGAGTTTGGAGCTAAATGAAAAACAGTGCGTCTTTGATGAGCATTTAGCAAAGGAAGGCTGAGCGTCTTCTGAAAAATAACACGTAAAACAGTGTTGTCTAGAGCGTGTCTACACGCTGTCGTTCATCAGACAGCGTGATGATCAGACACGGATGATCAGACACGGATGATGAACAGTCCAACCACAAAGCTAACAGGTTAGCGTAACGCGAACTACAGAGCTAAAGCGCTAAACAGCTGCTTCTCAGCCGCACTTGGTAGCTTTTAACGCAATAGATCCAAACAAAGCTTAATCTCAGAGGCAGTGTTCATGTTCACGGAGGAGAGTGACTTTTTACTCTGCTGCTATGGGCCGTGTTCAACAGGGTGACGGCCGAGAGAGAGAGAGAGAGAGGGAGAGGGACTGCGCCGCGGGTTCAGGTGAGGAGCAGCGGAGCAGAAGGGGAGAGCGGGGGTTTGCACGGAGCGCAACTTTTTTTGGGGCAAAAATGGCATATAAACATGCATTTTTAATACCGTCAGACAGGGAATCCTCACGGTAGTGATACCGTAGCATTTTGATACCGTGGTATACCTTGAAACCGGTTATCGTCCCATCCCTAAATGGCACCCCTACTCAATGGCTGATTTTCAGAATAATGAGACGTCGGACTAATGGGCCGACCTCGTAACTCCTAGGTAGTTACCTAAACCTCCCACTGTAAGTACTTGGTAATTATCTCTGTAAGTACCAGGGATGTACTACAGTAACAACCTAAGAGTTACCGGGCCGTATTCTAAAGTGTAACCGACTAATGCATTAATATTATCCCAAATGGAATTGATTTTTATGGAATCACTGAAATACATTTGGTTCAACACAACGCTGAATACCTTTTGTATACCGTTTTATTTGACAGCTGTTTTAAATGTGAAATGAAACAACTGCGGCTTATCTTCATGTGTTTGTTGAATGGATCTGGCATATGCCGCTTCCTCACTATCCCAATGACACTATTGTGCATGTGCAACCAAATAAACCACACTCAATGTTAGTTTTACTCCGAGCCTCGTGAAGAAAGCGCTCTGATTACTGCGCTGATGTAGGACGTCGCGGGTGCTATCAAAATGTTTTTTCTTCTCAAAGTCACCCCATGATTTGCCAATTACACGCATCTGTGTTTTCAATGAGATTCAGTTTTAGGGTGAACATAAAAGAGGGGCTGCTTTGTAAGTGCACTGTAAAATCTGTTGCCATCGAGTGAAACAATGTGCGCATAATGGTGAAGTCATAAAGGCCTCGATCAACGTCTCGAGATTGTTCTGTTCCTGTGAGTGGCACAGTTTTTATGTACAGCAGTGTTTCTCACAGGAAGGAAAGAGGTAACTTTCCAACTAACATCTGAAATAAACTTAAATGTCAGGACTAATGTTCGTCTAAACTGAGGAACAAAAACATCAACATGATGCATTCAATTTAAAAGGACAATACAAGAGCAATATGTTTGTATAGGTGTACTAATTTAGAAATCATGCACTAAATTTCCCTTAGACAAGCCCAGTATTTAATCAGCAGTACCGCGCCACCTAATTAATTAATGAGGACTAAAGCTACAACCATATGTTCGTTTGCTGATAAAAACAAAGAAGAAAGTGGGATCTATTTCTTTAGTTTGTGTAGGTGCTCGTCATATAATTAGAATATTATGAAAGATTTACTTTTGTTATTCAACTTAAACTGTGAAACTTCTATATGATAGACTCATTACATGCAGAGTGACATATGTATAGCCTTTATTTGTTATAATGTTGATGATTATGGCTCAGCTTGTAAAAAAACAAATTAAAAATCTCATAAAATTAGAATATTTTTTAATTGGACTGTAAGCCATAATCATCAAAATGATAACACATAAAGGCTATACATATGTCACTTTGCATGTAATGAGTATATCATATATTAGCTTCACATTTTAAGTTGAATAACAGAAATAAATGAACTTTTTCATGATATTCTAATTCTATGACGAGCACCTGTATGTATCTGAGGTTTAGGTTGCATCGCTTACACACTTGGTCTGCTTTATGTGAAAACTGGTGCACTTCCAGTTTGCGGCTATGTACAAAAAACATTATTAAAATGATTGTTTTAACTATAGATTATGTAATTTTATGCTCTTGGTATCTTGGCCAATCAGCTACAACTGCTCCACTAAAAGTTTGCTCCCTTCTCGAACGGTGTAAACAGGAGCCATTTCAGATTTGAACCACTTTGCTCCATCCCTGGAAGTACATCAAACTCAATCAAAATGAACTTCAAGCACATGAAGTTTGAACACACCCTCAATCAAGTTGGCAAAATCTTGATTAAAACGAATTAACATTTTGTGACATTTAAAACAAATTATTTTAAATTATACAAAATGACTGCCATGAATCATGAGAACTAAACCAGGATTTATAAAGAATAAGAGTTTAATTTGGCGTTTCATCTATTGTATATCTAGGTCCAAACCAATTCTTGCCCCTGGCTAAACTAGAAATGCTTTCAATCAAGGACAAAAGTCAAACGTATACAAATTTGAACTGCAAAATCATCAGAGGAAGTCCATGTGCCAACATTATAACACTAGGCTGTGTAAAGTCTTTGCTATTGTCATGGCCCAGAGTTGGATGGGCCCAGTTTGGCTCAGTTTAATAGTGTCTTTTTTCTATGGACCAGCCTTTGATGCTGTTCCATCAGCTTGACTCTGAATCAGTCTGGACACCATTCAGTCGTCCCAATGAAGGCTACTCACACATGAAATAGGCCTTTTGTCCCAGGACTGTCTCAAAGGCTCACATTCTTCCCCTGTACCCCACTGCACTGGTTTGGTCAGACAGGTACTAAACAAAACGGCTTGGGTCCAGTGTATGTGTGTGGTCAGACAAAAAGTAACAAATTAAAGAGAACTGAACCATTATTTTCTGAAGATGGGGGGGAAAAGTGCCAAATCCAATTTCAATGGTTATACGGTGAGGCTAATATAATAAACTGTGTTTGTTTGCTTACAGATACCACACCGTCAACGCCCCCATCCACACCTAAAGATGAGGATGAAGAGGCCAACGGGGGTACGTGGTTTTGTGTTATATATTGCCGACGTGACGAGTTGTTTTGAAAATGCCAAGCGCATTTGGAGTGGTTAGGGTAATGAAGAGACTTGTGGTCAGGTACTGTATATACGATCCGTGGAAGGAAATTTGGAGGACGACTTTGTAGTACCAGTAGTATTTGTAGTAGTAGTCGTAGTCCACAAAGTTAAACCCACTGACAGGGTATTTCTATGGCATAGAAGGATGGGTCTTGATTTGAGTATTTTTACTTGGTATAGCAGTAAAACTACCCTGATAGTCACCTGTTGAAATGGTAGTGTTTCTCTTTCACTGGTGGTTATTTGGAGGCTACTTTTACTCAAGTATAAATTCTGAGTACTTCTTTCCTCCACCGCAGATCCCCTAATCTCTTGCTTGTCTGTGGGGAAATGAATACAAGATGAAGCGGGATGTTTCTTAAGGAATGTTTTCTTGGAGGTAAAGTTGCTTAAGAAGCCATTATCTGGCCATTCTGTGGTTTCAGCCCCCTTGGATGTGTAATATTGAAACAATTATAGCCCTCTCCGATACCATGGACCGGAGATAATTAGATTCTTACACTGGAGGCTGTTGGTAGGCAATTAAAATACTACACCATCCATTTGTCTCCGAGCCTTAAGGTTGTGGGGCCTTTTTAAAGATGGCAGTCATGGTTGTTTTCTTCCGGGACGTCGTTGTGTGCCTGGGATTATGCGCGTACCTGGGTAGAAAGCACAGTCACTTCAAGCGCTTCAACACAGTCGACTTAGAAATGCACTACTTGCTTTTGGTCCCCAGTATTCGATTGAAAACGAATTATTCACTCAATAGCACAACATAATAGAAGTCATCCTAGGAAAAAATGACTCGTACCTCGCGTAATATAAGTGAGTTTTTGTGTGTTTTTTTTACAAAGGAGGGAACAAGAGAAGGAGAATTCAGTTAAATTGTTGATGGAATTGCTGAAAGTGTCGCCCCAATTGCAGTAGCTTTAAGTTCAATAGTTGCAATAATAGTCACAGTGGTTGCAGCAGTAACATAGTAGAAGATGTAGTATTTTTCACATAGAAGTATCCTCCTAGAATAATGACGAGCCATATTTTAAGGATGTCAAGTTAATGATAAAAAAAAATCCTAACACTCATAGTTACTAGTGTTAAAGCAGTACTAAGTAACTTGTTTACCTTAATAAATCCTTTTCGTAGTCCCTTTGGGGTAATACAAGTGTTAATGGGATGATTGGGGGTCTTTCATCTCCCCCGGTGTCTCTGTCCAGAAAATCACACTAGCAACTTTCCCTGTTCCGACCCGGAGGCGCAATACACACTAATAGGATCACAATGAAGAAGCTAACAGGCTAACGGGCAAAGCTAACTGTGGGCTAGCGCCACTTTAGCAGTATTTACAGGCCAGTTTGGGTGACAAAAATGATCTCCATTGTGTAATTGGGTTGTGGCACAATGTACAATATCCCTCTCTCCCTTTGTCTTTTCTGTCAGCATAGCATTTACTCTCACAGACAATTAATGAATAAAAACACACAACAAGCTACGACACCTGTGGCTTGTGGCTTCTAAGTTACTTAGTTCTGCTTTAACACGCCTAATGATTGGCCCAATGACATGTGCAGATACTAGATAGTGTAATAATTCAGACATATTAGAACTTACTGATTGGTCCTTTCTCTACACATTACAGTGGTGGCAAATAGGGAAAAATGTTTAGGAACTATGTAGTTCTTTAATACAGTGCGGAAGAACTTACCGCGCCTGCCTTTCCGATGTACAGTACCTTCCAGTAATCCTTTGCCATAATTCAATATGATTCACAAATTCAATCAGCAGCATTAGCAGGGCCTAAGTATTTTGTAATAATCTTTATAAATCCTAATTTATCAGGCCCGCCAGCTTAATAGTAACTAATCCATTCACAAAAGGCCTTGGCACAGCTTTCCAGCATGGAACAGCCAGTCCTTGAGACAACCTCCCTCTCAGGAAACCAATGAAATGATTTTGTAGCGGTGGCTGTATTGTAAAGGTTAGGCCTGGTGCGATGGAGAAAGGATTAATCACTCCGATGTCGCATATCAGACCGCACGGGAAATGCAAGCTGCGGTTATGCCACAATGAGATTTTTGGACACAGAGACGGTGCTTTCAGAGTATAATTTTATTACTTTTAAATGCATTTACAGTACAGTTTCATGACAGCGGTGGTTAAAGTTGAAATTGTTAATCAAATACAGTATTAACAGTGGTAGCCCATGGCATAATAGATACTAGTAGTGGAAGTAGCACTAGATTTACATACCGCTTGGGCTGGCGTTTTTACCAAATGTCCTTCCTCACTCAACCAACCACAGACTATTTTGAAGTATACAGCTTTAGAGTACTCTCCACAAACCTCCATGTCTCTCCAATTTAGGTCACCTACTTGGACTAAAACCATTTAAGTGATTTTGTATGAGTGAAGTGGAGTGTATGTGTCAATACGGCTCAGTGTGATCCATCACTGTCGGTGCTTCTCTGAGGGGGGTCTTCTCTCTCTCTCGCTAAAGTTTATGAGGGCCTTTTAGCTCCCGGACTGAACAGGACTCTGTAAAAAGCTTTTTGTATGTTGTTTTGCATTTGTTAAGTACAGTCGAAGTGGAAACAGTGCGCAGTCCTACCCGTTTTAGATGATCATAGATCACTCTTTGAAATCACAAGCTCAAACTGGTGCAATAGAGCTACGATTTCTCAGTTCACACAGGAAAAAAAGCAGCAGTTCTTTGTGTTAATGAACGTCTATATGGTAGTGAAGGTCAGTGGGATACGCCAGTTGTTTTGACAACTCTGAATTTTGACAATTGCTCAAGTCAATTTGCTCATCCATATTCCGTTCTTCGTAAATCAATATAGTTGTTTTAATTTAATACATACATACGATGGTTGTGCTATGATGAGATGAAATGATTGTGTTTCCCAACCAGCACTGAGTGGGAATACTTGGAACTTAAAATGGAATATTATCGTTTTATTATTTTCAAAGGAAAGCTATTCATTTAGTTTTTTTTATTTAGTTAGCGTATCTAGACTGTACTTTGCATAACAATGTGTCATCTTTTTAGTAATAGGAGTTTTAGTCGACCACTCAAGATCGTGAAAACTCTGAGAAATGGAAAGGCCCACACAACAAAAAATTCTTGGAAACGCAAAATGCTACGGGAACAGTTTCATATCTTCTCCGCTTTCCAAATGATAAGAGATATTTATCCTTATCAAAAGAATTTTCTATCAAAATTGTTTCACATATCGCAATGAAAGAACTTTTCTGAACCATGAACACCATGTGCCAGCTCTTTCCTGAGAATTTTTAAAACGAGACCATCCACTTTCTGAAAATGGGTGCTCTTATAGCAGCAATATCTCGGCACATTGAAAGTTCAACATGTGCTCAATCATGTTATTAAGAATTGATTTTGCTGAGCTAGTGCTGAATGTGGCCACCGGTGAAATTGGTAACCTGTCAGAAAACCAATGCAAGAACCTAAATTATTCATTCAATTTATGTTCCCATTGATCCAAGCATGATGTAGCGACGCATTTTGATATTTTAGTATAAGGATTTTGATATTTTTAGGCAGCCACGATATAAACCTTCAACAAAACCCTCCCCACTCTTCCTCAAATACATCTAATCCAATTTTGTATTTGCACAAAGTCAGATTAGCTGCACAGGGTGACTTGTGTTGTGTGATGTAATCCAGATGAAACACAAGCGCAGCGTTGAGATGCAGTGCTCCCAGCCGCACACTGTAAAAAAAATAAAAATAAAAGTCCCGACTGAACGGGTAAAGCAAAAGGAAGAGGGGGAACTTGGCAGCACGGGCCGGAGCACACCTGAGCTGGCAGCCTATTCGCTCTTATAGTCCATTATTTGATATCAGATCGGCATTAGAGAGATTAAGAGATGTCACGGGGCACTGCAAAAACTACATGTCCCTAAGCCAAGAATCAATGTCGGGGATGAAGGGAGTTTTTTGGGGCTTGGCATGAGCTTCTGGGACTGACCCAAGCAAACAGGACAGGGCTGGTGAGAGACGGCATCAGATTAATAATAAGGCGCGAGGACAGATGCGCAGCCATCCCCACCAGACGCCAGCTTTTAACTGTGGCTCCCATCATGCATCACTCGCCATTTACCGGCTGTGGACGCACACATCATACGGGCAAAAGGTCCTGGTCGTCTTCGAAAGCCCTTTTCGCACGTCATGAATCTTTTAGGGTGGTTACATTTTAAGTTTTACCAAGATTGTTTCATTCTTTTTAGGTCATAATACAAGATGCATCCCAGATTTATATATTTGAATACAGTATAGAGTGGAAAATTCTGTTATTGATTGACTGCGGAACTTTCCGCAGTCAATAATTGGTTTTCACGTTCTTTATTATTATTAGGCCCGAGAGCCTGACAGGGTCCGGGCCTGTTGTTATTGTACAAGCAGTGCGCGGAGCGCACTGACGAAAGACGTGCGCGTAGCGCACGTCCCAAAAAGAGCGCGGAGCGCTCAAGAAACAGAGCGCGGAGCGCTCCCCATGCATTACACAGTAATAACGACACTCCCGGCACCCCGACCTGTCCGGTATATAAGCGTGTGCCGCGAAAGCGGCACATTTGTTGCTGCTCGAAGAAAAAAAGGTGAAAACCACAGGCAAGGCGCAACATGGACAAGAAAGCAGTCGATGACGAGCGCAACGCGCTCGTCATCGACCATGGCCACTCACCAGCACTCAAAACACTGTTAGAGTGACTCAGGGCATCGAGACCTATCCGATAATATAGGTCTTTGCCGCGAAAGCGGCATATTTGCTTCTGCTCGCACAAAAATACGAAAAAAAAACCCCATTGGGAAATATTGAGAAAGAAGAGGTAAAATACGAGCGCAACGCGCTCGTATTTGACAATAAACCCCACGGTTGGATTACTGGACGTGAGACCTTTCCGAATATATAAATATGCGCCGCCGAAGGCGGCGCTATATTGTTATTGTACGGGTTTTTCTTATTATTATTATTATTATTTTTTCTTCTCCCCCTCAAAGTCCACTTTCCCACTGACGAAAAGTCCTGATTTTTTGCACAAAATTCAAACACGTGAAAACAAAATTCTTCACATTTAGAAAAGATAAAAAATCAAAAAAATGGCGCGCCAGCGCCCCCTGGAAAATCAAAATTACATTGCGCCTATGGAGATGCCCGAAAACTTGACTTCGTCGTAGACGAAAAAAATTCGGCACAGTGATTGTTCATGTGAAGCCAAACAAAAAAACATATTACGCGGTTGCTAGGCAACCATCAGGAGGGCGGCCATATTGGCCAGAAGAGCGATCTGGCGCCGAAGGCGCCATTTCGTGCCCTCGCATTTTAACGAACTCGTCCTAGGGCGTTGAACGCAGCCACTCCCCGTTCGCTCCAGATCATCTACACAAGTGGGACATCAAAAGTTATTAAAAACTTTCTAATAGGATTAACGGTGTTGTCATGGCAACGCCATGAATTCGGCGTCCATTTTCAGCGCTCGCCACCGACTTCAAACAGTCATAACTCGCACATACTGTGGCCGATTTGAGCGAAACTTGAATCGTTGGTCAAGTCGTCGACCCCGGATGTTTTGATATATGAAATTTGAAAATGGGCGCGATAGCGCCCCCTGGAGAGCACCAAATAAAAATGAATGAGGAAAAAATTTGAACTTTGTCGTAGAAAAAAGAAATTTGGCACAGACATACGTCACATGACCCCGAACAAAAAAGTCATTGAGGCCACGCCCCTTTCCCCACCGTGTTGCCATGGCAACGACCCGATGTCAACTTTGGCGCAGCCAAACCAAAATTGGTACACGCGTGCGTCATGACTGTCCGAACAAAAAAGTACATTACATGGTTGCTAGGCAACCAACAGGAGGGCGGCCATTTTGGGACAAATGTAGTAATCTGGCGCCAAAGGCGCCATTTCATGCTCTCCCATTTGAACGAACTCGTCCTAGGGCGTTGAACGCAGCGACTCCTCGTTCGCTCCAGATCATCTACACAAGTGGGACATCAAAAGTTATTAAAAACTTTCTAATAGGATTAACGGTGTTGTCATGGCAACGCCATGAATTCGGCGTCCATTTTCAGCACTCGCCGCCGTGTTTAAAGAGTCACAACTCGCACAAACTGAAGCCGATTTGAGCGTAACTTGAATCGTTGGTCGAGTCGTCGACTCCGGATGTTGTGATTTAGGACATTTGAAAATGGCCGCGATAGCGCCCCCTGCAGAGCACCAAATAAAAATGAAAGAAGAATAAGATCAAACTTTGTCGTAGACAAAAGAAATTTGGCACAGACGTGCGTCACGTGATCCCGATAAAAAAAGTCAATTATGGCCACGCCTCTTTTCCCATCGTGTTGCTATGGCAACGACCCGGCGTCAACTTTGGCGCAGCCAAACCAAAATTGGTACACGCGTGCGTCATGACTGTCCGAATAAAAAAGTACATTACATGGTTGCTAGGCAACCAACAGGAGGTCGGCCATTTTGGGAAAAATCGAGTGATCTGGCGCCGAAGGCGCCATTTCTTGCCTTTGCTCTTTTATAATCTCGACCTAGTGTGGCAGGTAGGGCGCGGTAGCGCCTCCCGGTTATTGGGGCGGCGTGCGGCAACCGGCGTCAACCGGCCAAACGAGACCCTCGAGGGCCTCTAAATGCCGCTTGCGGCTTTAATTATTATTATTATTATTATAGTATTTTTTTCCTGATTTTCAACAGTTTTCACAGCTTTCACAGTTTCAGCAATTTCCACAAGTTATACATCAAAATGTTCAGCATGTTTCAGAGATTATTGCTATTACTTTTGGGAATTCAGCGATTTCCGGTTTTTCCACAATCGGCCGTAATTCGGCCGATTTTTCCCATTGACTTATAATGGGGCTTCCGAATTCACAGATTCTGCAGTTTTTTCCAACAGTTTCAGCAATTTCTGCAGTGTGCATGTTCAGCTCTTCCGAACTTGTAGTTTTCAGAAAAAAATCGGCCTTACTCATTTTTCATTTTTTCACGGGCTTGGGAATTCTGCCATTCTTTGTATTGAAATTCTGCCATTATTTAATAGGCCAATAATTTTAATAGGACTGTCAGGCGACATTCAGGCCTTTCAGCCATTTATCTAACAGCTAAAGCCATTTCAGCAGTTTAAGACTTTCAACAAGTGTTTAAGGATTCAACAGTTTCAAGGATCAGCAGTTTCACGATTTCAGCAGTCAAGGATTTCAGGATTTCAAAAGAGGGTTTCAACGCAACACGTAGTTCAAACGGATTTCAAGGAGTTTCAAGTCTCAACAGTTTCAAGGATTTCAAAGGAAATTTCAAGGATTCAGAGTTTCAGGATTCAGGGAGTTCCAAGGTTTCAACCAGTGAAGGAATTTCAGGATTTTCAAGTTTCAAGGACAGTTTCAAGGTTCACAGTTTCAAGGATTTCAGGAGTTTCAAGGTTTCAACAGTTTCAAGGATTTCAGGAGTTTCAAGGTTTCAACAGTTTCAAGGATTTCAGGAGTTTCAAGGTTTCAACAGTTTCAAGGATTTCAGGAGTTTCAAGGTTTCAACAGTTTCAAGGATTTCAGGAGTTTCAAGGTTTCAACAGTTTCAAGGATTTCAGGAGTTTCAAGGTTTCAACAGTTTCAATGATTTCAGGAGTTTCAAGGTTTCAACAGTTTCAAGGATTTCAGGAGTTTCAAGGATTTCAACAGTTTCAAGGATTTCAGGAGTTTCAAGGTTTCAACAGTTTCAAGGATTTCAGGAGTTTCAAGGTTTCAACAGTTTCAAGGATTTCAGGAGTTTCAAGGTTTCAACAGTTTCAAGGATTTCAGGAGTTTCAAGGTTTCAACAGTTTCAAGGATTTCAGGAGTTTCAAGGTTTCAACAGTTTCAAGGATTTCAAGTTTCAAGGTTTCAACAGTTTCAAGGATTTTAGGAGTTTCAAGGTTTCACAGTGTCAAGGATTTCAGGAGTTTCAAGGTTTCAACAGTTTCAAGGTTTCAACAGTTTCAAAGTTTCAACAGTTTCAAGGACTTCAGGAGTTTCAAAGATTTCTGCATTAGATCTGTTCCGCAGTCAATCGCAATGGCGCAGCCATTGCAACAGTTTCTAGTTTAGTTTTTTGTTTTTTTCTATTGTTATTTTTGTTTGCGGTCAATAATTCATTGAATGAACACTAGAATTTGCATGCAAACAACTTTTTTTCTGATAAGTTGCCCATTTTTGATCTTTTTCATTTGGGAGCTAGTATACTCTATAGGAACTTGAATTTTAACCTAAAAAAAACTTTATTAACATCTGACTAGACATTCTCTATGGCGAGGGCATGACCACGCAACATGGACACACAAGAAAAAGACTAAATATCAGCTTCTGAATACTTCATGCCCTTGTGATACAGTAACCCTGAATCTGTTGTGGACGTGAATAAAACATTTACTACATGTGTAGACATAGTCGTCTTTTATGCAGGGGAGGATGTGAAGAACTCCAAACTGGGCCAGGCAACCACTCTGAGACGGTCTTTCTCTGTAAACTCAAAAACACACTAAAAACATTTCGCTCCAAATTAGGCGAGCAATGTGCATTGGGGGGAAAAATATCATATTCAAAATGACTTTTAGTACTTTTTTATTTATTTGGTACACATAATAACTCATTTGAATTTAATATAGTCAAGTTGGCTTTGATTACATTATTTGACACTTTACATTATTTGACGTTCTACATTTCAACTGCGGAGTACAGATGATGATGACTCAAGAACCTCCATCTAGGACCATTTGACTATAAAATAATACGTTTGTCATTTGTGTGCGTGTATGTATAGATAAATCAAGTCTGAATTTCAATAACGTTTAAGAAAACACATTTGTGCTTTGGTCAATTTTACTTATCTATGTACAGTAGTTAGTCAGTCAGTCAGTCAGTACCTATCTGGATGTCTTAAAACAATGAAGTCTGTAAATGTGTTGTCCTGTAACCTATCATAGTATTATCTCGTATCTGGTTTTTACAGTGCACAGGCAGCGAGAGTCCGGGGAGGTGGACTTTGGCTGAAACATGTCAGAATCATATTGAAGACAGTGGTCGTGAGAAGTTTACATTAAGGCTGTGACCATGCTGCCACCTGCTGGTCACAACATGAAGGATTCTGCCTATACTGGGCTTGTTTCTGCACGAAAGCCGATCCTTTCTCTCCCTTTCATAAAATCATCTGTCCGTGCATGTCCACTGACGTCCAGCATGGTCCCTATGCATGCTTCATCACAAATTGAATACTGCCTTCATTCAATACTGCAAAACCAAGTGATCAAATAACGGGGAGGAAATTGCATTCGGCCTGTAGTCATATCTGATAGATTGTTGTTTAGGATCACTTTAGATGGACACAACCAGCCGCACATTAATTTATAGTGCAGGGGAAAGGTCAAAAGGACGTTCTTGTGGCCGGGGACATTTGTCCCATGAGCACAATTTCTGTCAGTGCTGTATTCTGTCCAGCTCTCGTGTATGCAGCTGCGTCTCCAAATGCCACTTGTGATTAATACTGAAAGAATTGCCATCTACGGCGTGTCACCAGCAGTCTGCTTGATGGACACCGCTACTTGAGACCAACACGCTGCAGTGGTACAACTGGCCTTTTTCCCAGTTAATAGAGGCTGGCGTTTTTATTGTTCTGAGCGCTTGGGTAAAATTGCATGGATATGAAAAAATGGCCTCTCTCCGCGACTTGTTAAAAAAGCAATTATAGCAGCTGCACAATAGCCATTGTCGAGCATGTTCTCTTATTGGTGTCATGGCTTTCATTTAGTCAATTTGTTCTAAATGTCGCTGTTTGTGGGTCTGTGCGTGTGATAGAGAAGAGCGTACAGTGATGAATTTGGTGTATGGATTAGAGTAGTTTTATGTTGCAATTTAAACATGGCATCGGTACAAGATAAATTAATGCAAAAGTTGCCTGAGATGGACACGCCACTCAAAATGCAAAGTCCCAGGCTGATTAAGAGACTTTGGTGTACATTTATGTGATATGTGTCATGTCTAAGCCTCTTAAGAGGTTTTCACTGAAGGCAGAATATAAAGCCTGCAGAATAACAGGATAAGGCACTGAACGGTGGTGGTACAAAGTAAGACTGACATTTGTCACTTGCCAGATGTTTACGAAGTATAAATTGTCCAAATAATATAAGTCAAATTGTCGTCATTATCTACATGAAACAGGCGGGTTTGGAACCTCTGGTGAACATGTAAATGGAGGGAATATATTTTCAAGACAGTTTACAGGACGCTTTTTTGTTTTATTTGTCAACTTAAAGCTTTTGTTGCCTATAGAGGATGGACAGTCCTCAGACTTATTTAGCTCGCTGTGATCATTTCAATAAATATCTTTGACATCTTTGTTTCTGACATCTTTGTTTAGGCGCGGATGATGGTGACGAAGAGGAGGACACCAATGGTAATGTCCCTTGATATACGCATCATTAGCATACGAGTTTTAGCCCCGCAGCTTTAGCCCTGCTTCTTCATGTCATTTGTCATGAAAAATTTAAGTTTCCATTCGCTCCAGTTCACGAAGCTTTCTCTCCCTTTCCGTCTGTACGTCGTTAACCAGCAAAAAAAAAAAAAAAAGGAAAAACTTCTCTTATCTCAGACACATGGAACAAAGAAATCCCTCAATTATCTATGGCTTTAGAAGTGACATTCTTTTCCCTCTTCGTTTCTATTGTTTAATTTATGCGTGTCTTTGTGGTTCCGTTGCTCTCATACTGCACCACAGAGACAAAGCTACTCCAAAAACTAGAAGGAAAGTGTTTTTTGAAATGTGGCACTTGCACTGAACTCTTGCGCGTTTGACTGTATACTGATACTAATTGTCTGTGTGTTTGCAGATGCTGAGGCCAGTGCTGACGTGGACATGATGAGTCAACCTCAAGGTACAGACGGCAGCGACATAAGCATATGCATTGGATTTATGGGTAATGCTTTAGTCAGGAAGACGCATAAACAGGAAGCAACCTCCCCCTCTCTTGCTACAGCGGTGTTGTTTGCCTTTTTTTGCGAACTGCATTTGTAGTTTCTGTGTTCCACATTGTTTCACATCTTTGCTGTGTTTTTGTGAAGTTCAGCTAGTTTATGAGCTTAAGACATTTGAGAACTACACATTTCTTCTGAGACACTGATGAGGCACCAAGAGCCCCCCACATATGCAGGACAGTGGCGGTGTCACAAGAGGTACTAAAGAGAAACGACAAACGAGGAGGTATCCGGGCAAGACTGAGCCACAAATGCCTTCTGTCCCTACTATTGTTCTGACTAATGTTCACTGGAGAATAAGACAGATTATATTCTTCTGCTAGAAGATGGTGAAAGAGTGTTGTGGAGCGGAGGGAGCTGCGCAGGAGGAAAAAGGAGGCGGTGGAGGAACTGACTAGTGCAGGACACCACGCTCTGAAACAGGGACAAACCGAGGGGGTGGTGCACAGAAGCACTGAAGCCAGCCAGCCAGGTTTCCTCCAGGTGCTCCGGTTTCCCCTACCTCCAAAAACATGCTGGTCAGGTCGGCCCGCAGTGGCGGCACGGCTCAGTCGCAGCGGCTCAGGACTAACCCAACACCTGAACGTAATTTCGTTGTACAATGGCAAATAAAGCACTTACTCACTTATTGGTCCAAGCATGAGGTGGCACTTCTCTGCATCTCCGTGCTGCCTTTGCATGATAAAAAGGACAAATGGCTTTCTTCCTTTTATTGATATTTGGGGTTGAATCTTTGAACTTAATCAGTGACCCATCAAATTTGAAAGGAATTTAGACTGAGGTTGGCTACATACTTTGGTCCACACTCTAGCATAGCTGTTGGTGGTAATGCACCTTTTTACAATATCTTATTTTGTCTTTGAATTAATTTGTTATGATGAAAAAATGAAAACAATTCAAACGTCGCCTTGTTTTTTAAGGGTTGAAAAACAAATTAATCTGGCCAGGAAATAGATATTGAAAGACCTTCAAAATATTGCAAAGTACAAGACTGTAAAATGTGTTGTTAAGTTTGAAGTTTGAATCACTGCAATATTTAAACAACTTATTTTTGAATATTAGGCAGATGTTAAGAACTGGCCCATAATCTAAAAATTGAAGAAAAAAATGGTTTTTCTTGACCTGCGTCCCCTTAATAGTCATTACCCTATCTCCTGCACAAGGATAACTAACTTCTCTAAATGCGTTCGTACAGGCTGCTGCTACTAAAGACCTTAATTCTCCAATGTGCCGTCATTTTTAAGTGAGTTGACTGTGCGCGTGTTACAAAGGCCCCAGCCATTAACTTTAAGCTACCACCATTTTTTCTCTTTCAAGTATCCTCCGTGCCGCTGCTATATAATTAAGATTTCCACATTTGCATATTGCCAGTGCACAGCGCCTTGCCTCTCTCTTCTGTTTATTCAAATCTCGTCCCGTTGACAACCATTTGCCAGAAACGCTCAGAGCATGAACTTTAGGGTGGTTATTTTGTGCTAAACTTGTGTAAAATGCAAAGCTGGGATGTAGGCCAGAGCCTCCACTCGTAATTTGTTTCTCGCAGGACATAAACAAAATGATAGCTGCCAGTAAAGGTGCATATGCATTTAGTTTAAAAACACCTGCAGGCCTAATTGACTGGGATTTATTTTTATCTTCCTTGTCTGCACTGTTTGCCTGCCACAGCCAAAGATCAATATGTTGTTTAATTATGCAGCATTAAATCCAATCTCTGTGAAGATCAGCGATTTCCTTCAAGTTTCTTATTTATACATTTTACAGTATTCTGAAAAAGTTCAGGCCTGGGATGAACTTTAATATGTTTGAAATCTTAAAATGCAAATATGGAATCCTTTTATTTATCAACACAAAAACATAATAGGCAATAGAGTGCACAACGATGTAAATAATACACTTGTATGTGACACATGTATGACATTCATATATAGACAATCATATATTGCCTTTTTTACGAGCTGCATTTGTAGTTTCTGTGTTCCACATTGTTTCACTCGCAGAGAGTCTATAGCCATGAAGGACCCAGCTTTTTAAAACAGCTAGTTTATGAACTAAAGACATTTGAGACCTACACATTTCTTCTTCTGAGACACTGAAGAGGCACCGAGAGTAGGGGTGGGAACCTCTGGGTACCTCACGATTCGATACGATACATGGCTCACGATAACGATTATCTCACGATACGCCAATACTGCGATAATCGATATATTACACAAAAATAACCTACGATACATCACAATTAAAAAAAAACATGCTACTTTTAACCTTTATTTTAACATACTACATATAATTCATCATTTACATTTCTTCCATGTGCTTTGTACCACTTTTATAAATGATCCCTGACTTACTCACTGAAAATGGGTCTAATAGATCTGCCAGAGACTTCATTGACATTTAAATATACAAGAAAACACAGTCCTATTTAAAAAGTAATAAATAACCCCAAATTAATCTTTATAATTATAAAATTAAAAGTCATTAAAAGTAATTTATTTGTGTGACAGTGTTTGGTCCAAGTGCTGCAGTGCTGCCCCCTGCTGTCCTGACTGAATTCTTGATCATTATTGGCCTCGATTGACTGTGAAACAGCGGAACACTGCTGCCTCATTAATATGCATGACGTTGCTCATTAATATGCACGACGTCATTAAAGTATCGATATCGGAATAAAAAGTATCGGTATCGTATCGTCCCAGCAAAATATCGCGATATAATGGAAAATCGATATATTGTCACACTCCTAACCGAGAGCCCCCCACACCTGCAGCACAGTGGAGGCGTCACAAGAGACGCAACAGGAAACAAAAAAACGGACAAACGAGGAGGTATCCGGGCAAGACTCACAGCTAAGCCACAAATGCCTTCTGTCCCTACTCTTGTTCTGACTAATGTTTGTTCACTGGAGAATAAGACGGATTATATTCTTCTGCTAGAATATGGTGAAAGACTGTTTCACTTCGGAGGGAGCAGTAGAGTGTACAACAATGTAAATACTCGGAGACGTTAAATGACATCACTAGAGTGGACCCAACATTGTCCAAATAACAATGAAGCAATGAACAATAAAACATGTACTGATTATATTTGACACTTAAGGCTTTGAGTCAGTGGTTCCAAACTTTATCTTGTCACATATGTTTTCCCTTACTCAAGGAGAGGTCAGTCTTTAATGTTTAAGGGGCTGTATGTATTTCTCATATTCATCGTAGAGTTAAATCCGTGTTGCCCACCTTGCAGTATATTGTATTTGCAGACCACGGTGGTGTGAAAAAGGAGAATTCTGTGTGGCATCTTCAGCATATATGAGCAATTGTGACATTTAGTTAGGATTATATTTTATTTTTTTCCTCAAGTAAGGGTATAAGTTCACTGAATGCAGCTTGCTCATTGTCCCATCTTTTTCCGCAATGTTGTATGGCTTTTCTGCTGCTGTCTCTCTGCTATGTCATTGTGAAGCTTCAAATGTATATGAAAGGTGGCACTTCAAACATTTTAGTCCCTCTTTTCTTGTCAACTGCCTGTCTCTCAAAATGCGAACAGAGCAACCTGTTTGCATGGAAATGTTCCCCTGAGTTTTCTGTCTGTGCTGTAATGAACTATTAGATTTCAACTATGTTTTGGAGAATTTGATGTGATAACTTTGACTCCCCGCGCCTATTTCAATGCTTCGCCGTGTCCTGATTTGAACATTTTTCGCCGACAGATGAAGAAATGGGCGCTGATGAGCCAAACCCAGAGGAAAAGGAGAAACAAGATGAGAAGCAAGGCAAAGTCGAGGATACGAGCGCCGGCAATAACAAAGATGAAGACTCAGACGTTGCTAACAGTGAAGAGAAAGGTATTTATTTGGATATCCATGGTACACACGGATTTGATATTACATTATGATTTAAATAACAAAAAAACTGCGTGTACTTTATGTAGGGCTTTTTCAGGCATTCAGAGTCGCTTTACAATTTCATGCATTTTTTGTTGCCTCCCCTCTCTCGGTGGTGGTGGTGGCCACAGCTGCCCCAGGGTAAACTGATGGAAGCATGGCTGTCAATCACATACTGACACATGTATGACATTCATGTATAGACAAGGTGGTGACACAATGACAGTGTTGGATCTATGGACGACCACTGAGCCACTGTTTCCCCATATCTGTTAGATATCTGAAGATTTATACTTAACAAAAATATGAATGAAAATATGAATGCCCCATGCCAAATATTGATGCTACAATATCTTAGGGTGAGTGTACTATATTCCCACCCTATGACATATATTCTCACCGATATGGCATAACAAAGGCCATACCGCGTTTGCTCTGCCCGATCCCGTCAGATCTCGGAAGCTAAGCAGGGAAGGGCCTGGTCGGTGGGAGACCGTTTGGGAACACAAGGAAGCCTGGGTGAATGAAGAGTGAGTGAGGTGAGTGAGTGAGTCCTTAGTGGTGGTCGGAGGGGCCAATGGCACAGACTGGGTGCCTCGCTTTCATCAGTCTACCCAAGGGCAGCTGTGGCTACAACAGTAGCTTACCACCACCAAGTCTGGCGTGAATGAATAATGAGTACAGTGTAGTGCTTTGAGAAACTTGGTAATACAGGCTTGTGAAGCACAATACAAGTGTAATGCATTATTAAACATATACTGTTGTGCTTGTAAGTGAATACTTCTCTAGATTTGTGTCCCATATTCGAGTCTATTTCTGCCAGTGAGCATTTGCTCAGTGATGCAATGATTCCACTCAGTACCTGGGTGTGTCGTACTCAAACACTTTGCAAACTGTGGAAACACAAGATTTTGTTAACTTTTTCTTTTTCAAAACTGACCGGCACCGTGTTTGAAGGAATGCCGCTCCCTTGCAGATCTAAATAATCAGAAGATGATCTTACAAAATTAATGTTTGATTGGTTTAATTCATTGTTTATTTATTAATATATTTTACTCTAAAACTCATAAGTGTGAGATGGAGCGTATATATTTGTACACTGGCCAGAGCATTTCTACCTAAGTTGATGTTAAAGTCTGGTAAAATTGGCAAAGACTTAGGCCGAGCACAATTTACAATGACCAGACAAGTGACTCTGACTGCAGCTCTTGTGAAATTTGCCCGTTCTATAGTGGTCCACTGATGTCAACCAATGGCAAATAACATGCTGCTGTTAGTCATATAGTTGATATAATTCTGATTTTGATATTACTAAAATAAATGCAGTATCACTAACAATGACAAAAGGCTTGGTCATATTTTGTAAGTGTTGGTTTACCAGCTTTTTTTTTTTTTTTTTACAATAGCTTGTTATTGTCAGACTCTTTCCATCTCTTCCCCAACCTCAAATCTATGCAAAATGTGCGAGTCAAATAAAGGGAGATTGGCACTTGATGCGAGCCGTGTAACATATCAGACTTGTAATATCAATGAAGGATTGCAATTCAAAGCACGCAGCCCTCCAGCTAAAACAAGCATGACGACTTGGCATGTTAGGCTCCTTCTCTCAATAATAGCCTAATATAATGTGCCTTTATGTATGGAATATAAACCGTTTTACCATTTTGCAGCCAAGGAAGAGGGGCCTGAAGCAAAAACAGACCAGGAAGAAGAGGGAGAGGCTGAAGCTGAGGTCAACACACAGATGTCTTTTGTGGAGATGGACGGTAAGTTGCGCTTGGATGGACAGCCTGTTTTTCAGTACTTGGTCTTTTGTCACTCGTGGAGGAAAGCCAAATGTTTTACTGAAGAGTACCGTGACTTCAAAATTATATTATTATTATTATTATTAGAAGAAGAATAAGTACTTATTGTAGACAACAAGCCACATTTATCGGACAGACATTATATTAAATTATGCAACGGTTTATTTCAAGCAGCAGTGTAAATTAATTATTATTAAAATTATTCTGGTGTTATTTCTGAATTGACAAGCAACGTCAACACATTCCTTGTTGACATTGTTATCAGCTTTGTTCATGCAGCGAGACGGGTACATCGCGCTTTCATAACATTGTGTTAAAAATATATGCACTCAACGCTCTTACAGTACAAATGCAAAGGCTGAAGGAAGTGATGTAATGCTTTCTAATAATCATTTTCATAATCGCTTTGACTTGTATTGCGCTCTGACAAGCGTCTGAAGGTTTGACAGACGATTGTAGCCGCTAATCAGAAAGTTAATGATTGTTATACTGATAAATTGAGTCTAAGCCACCTTACATTAGACATTAACCATAAACTCATTCTGAGGCAGCCTCACTTCACAAATGAGACCGATAATGAAGCCGACTATTAGTCACCGCAGCCCTCTCTGTCCGAGACCTGCTCCTGTTTGCGCTCCCTCTGACCACAAGGGACCTACACAGGGCTTTATTTTTCTCCATTTATTCAGTGGCAGTGATTAAGCGCGCTCTCTGGAGGAGTCAAGGGTAGATCTGTGAGCCGCCTCTCCGACGCCGCTCTAACACAAAGGTCTAAGTCACTCTCTCACCTCCATTTCACTTTCTCTCTGACTGACATTCAATTTATTTAGCCGCGAGAGCCGGAATCCCAGATAGATGTGCTCGAGATAGGCCGCTCCAGCCCCGCTCTGAGTGGCCGTTGGAATACGTCGAGCGAAACGCGGCTGCTCCTCCATCAGTGGAATGCTTCACTCCAGCCTGTTGATTGTGTCCTGCCGCAGCCTGCCCCGTGTCTGTCACTGGCGCCAGGTTACCACGGGCCGCCCCTGTCAGCTGCAAACACCGGCGTCACTCGTGATCGTGGGCCGATAGCATTTTGCGTGGACGACTGTCTCGGATATTGAATCTCAGCTCGGCCATCTGTAACCAGTGATTCACAAAACCCAGTGAATGCCGAGCCAGAAGCCTTTATCAAAAATAATAACAGTAATCAGGCTGCGGGCGCACGGACAGAAGGTTAACTCCGCTTCATTGTTAGAAGTAATAATGAACTGTCTCCTAACAATGGGAGGATATTTATCAAAGACTCGCTGAAAATGAAGAGGAGACACACACCTGCGTACATGCGTTTTTTACTCGTCGTGTGGACCTTCAAACTAATCACTGAAAACTCAAACAGAGAGTTCATGGTTTTTCGTGATTCATTAAAGGGGGGTATTATGTAAAATCGACTTTTTCAAGCTTTATATCATGTTATTATGTCATTCCCTCATTAAACACATGCCTGGAGTGTTGCCTTGGCTCATTCACATATTTTTGAGTAATCAGTAAAAACTTAGACGGCAGCCATTTTAGGTGTAGCTATGCCTCAGTCCTCCTAGGAACGCCCCCACCGCCTGGAGACGCCTCTGGACCTTTTGTCACCAGCCAAGCCACCAACCACTGCTTCTCAGCTCAGCAGAGCCCCCTCCCCGCACAGTAGTGTTGTTTAGATGCCACAGCAGTGTGCTGAAGGGGGCGTGTCGGAAAGCTTCTTAAAGAGACAGAGGCCTATTTCAAGACGTTCAGTACAGCCATTTTGAGAGAGCAATTTTATTCAAGGCAGTTATTTTAATTTACTGCATATACAGACCAACAGAAGGTTACGTCATCATTGTAGTATGCTATAGACTGGTGCTATGTGATTGAAAAAAGCATAATACCCCCTCTTTAAAAAATGCTGGTTTTGGCTTTCTCAGACTGCAAATGTTCTATGTCTATTTATTTATTTCGCAAATTGCTGTGTGTACATGGTGGCAAAAAACTCCCAACAACATAAATTGAGTTACCCAGTTGCAAGAGTTCATGCTGGCTTCGTGTCCCTAGCCATGATAAAAGTATATTTTGTACCTAAATAGAGATATTATCATTCACAGTAATCACTAGTTTTCAGTGGAGTTGAGCCTAATGTTACAACAGAAGTTGCCTCACAGGGCTTTCAGTAGGCAGGTTATTATTTTACATTTATTTGTACAGGGGGAAATAGAAATCCCTAATTAACTGCAGCATAAATCTAAACTTTACATTGGACTAAAAGCCGTAATGTTAGGTCCTCCTTTTGCCTCACTCCAGCGCTGCTCGATTGTCACTGATCCTGGTGTGCCCCTGAGATGTCTGCCTCAGATCCTTTAAGTCCTCCGAAGTTCGGCCCAGATAGATCAGACTCGTTCCCACAGATGACCTGGTTCTGGATCACGTCTCGTCCTTTTGTGAACCCTTTGTTCTTGTGGGAACTGGAGCTGTCCTTTGCCCATCAGAATATCGCTTTTTATTTGGCGGGTTTTGGGCTCTAGATGTACTCCTTCCAGTGACGGCATTTACAGGTTTTGGTCAATTAATAAAACATTTTTTTAAATGCCTTTGACGAGACAGAACCTCCAACTGCTTCAACTCAGTTTTCAAAAGCATGACTCTTATTCGTGGTCTAAAGTCTAAAGTATTTTTCTACACGTTAACATTCATGGCACATGTGATGCAAAAACAAAACAACATTTAACGATGCAGTTCTTTATGACTTTGTAAATTACTGTGACTTTGCCAGCCTTTTTGTCCTTAAAGAATGCGGTGCTTGTGCAGCGCTTAGAAAAATGGGTGCTGTGAGTCGGGAACAGTGTCCTATTAAACTTTATTGTTAGCTTGGATTCTTAGCAGAGTGGTTAACCCTCTCAATTGCATGATTAAAACATCTGATATCGTTTTTATTTAGTCTTTTTTAACTATTTACTTTGAAGGCATAGATGATTTTTGCAACTGACAAGCTCAGAAATTGCCCTATAACTGATTCTTTTTTTGTTTTTAGCAAATACTGAAAGAGAAGAGACACACAATTTAAATGTTAGTTGTGGTCCAAACTCATTCTTAATGTTTCTAACAAATTTGTAGCATCCCAATTCTTCTTAGGGACGAATTTATGGGTCACTTTTACAGCAAGTTCATAATATTGGACAGGACAAAGCAAATTCTGTTCCATTACTAGAAATGAAATCATGGTTTACTGCATTTACATAAGGTTTTCAGCATATGGATCATTTATTTAATTAGTTAGTTTTGCTCACATTTGTATCTTTTGCTCAAATTTTTGGTCATTTCTATGCGTTACTCATTTGTGCCAAAGCCGCTCCGACCAGCCAAAGAAGTGTAACCGTTCTCATTTCTCTCAACACTGCCACTGTAGGAAGTTGCCTGATGGCGCCCCCGGAGGAGAGGTCATGGCATGATACTCATTAATGCTGTTAGCGGATGTGTTATTGGCATGTCTCAGCAGTCTTCTCAAGTACCGCTGCTTTGACACGTCGCAGTGCACTTGTTTCCACTGCTGACACCCCGTTGTTAGCGCGTAGCTTGGTGTTGCACATTTGAACTGTGTGTCGCAGCCAAACATCGCAGCCCCAGCACAGTCACACTCCAATATGCAGCCCCAGAGACGACAGCCTTCCTATCCACTTTAGCTTATCGCGCTAACTTGGTAGAAAGGTATTAGGATAACTTCAAAGGCTATATGTAGGGCATGGGTAAGCAGTGTCAGGCCCGGGACCAAATATGAATGCTCACAATACAGCATGTTAAGATACTATACTTCAAAACAATTCTGAGAACTCTCTGTTACTCTCATTAGAGAACATTATATTTTATGAACAGGAAAGTTTGAGTTTGGACCACTGTCCTAAATCCATCTTGGCTGGGACCAAGCAAACTTTCCTACCCCATAATGGTAAACATTTTCATAGCGTTACAGCCATAAGAAAAGTGATACAGTGCACTGATGATCAATCCAAATATATATGTAAGTTATTTGGCAGCTAACGCCAGAAAGATGGTGAGATGGTGTAGTTTTGGCCAGCCAGATTAAAATAAAAAAATGGAACAGCAAAATTACCAAATAAAGGAAAAATATATATTCTTTGTGAACCTTTTGAACTGGAGTGGCCAAAGTGGAGTCGAATGTCAAACTTTGCCCTTCAAAATTATGAGAATTATGAGAGTGGAGTGTAATTAATTTGTGTTATGAATAGACTTTTAGCACTTCCTAAGGAAACCCAACCAGCCTGATTTAATGATTATCAAACGTGTTTATGCTTTACATTATAGCTGCTGTAGACTTTTTACAGTACATTTACCACTGACGTTAATGTTTAAACCATCATGTCAGTTCTGTATTTAGATTCATGGCACACTTTGTTGGGCTTTTCTTATTATTTACAATGTATTCAGTTTTACATATTTACCTTCCCCACAGAGTAATCTAACTCATGGAATATATGTGGAGACACCCTGGTTTATGACATATTAATTCACAACAAGAAACCGATAGTGATTCGAGTTGCATTCAAATCGCGCAACGGTTTTCTAAGCCGTAGGTTTACTATGTACAAACGGTGCCAAAGCATCCACGCCTGCTCTTTGCTGCACTAGAGCTTGTATGAAAGAGCTTTAATCTTTTGAAATGTGAGATTACAGCCTACCGAGAGCCATACGGTCCGAAGAAATATTGCACTGGAGTAAGATTTTATGCACCAATATCTATGTGCAGCGGAGAAGAGCATCACCCTGTATTTTAAATCAGCCTGTGTGCTCCACTATATAAATCATATAGATATGTCGGCACCAGCAGTGAGATGGTGATACTTGGAAGGATCGGGTGTTACTGTTCAACAAATTGAATCCAGCGTGCCATATTAATGAATATTCATAGCGCACTTTAAAATGTAAATGTTGCATATATTGTTATTGCATTTCAAATCTCGCCTTTGTCTCTTATATGTGAGAGAGAGAGAGAGAGAGTGGGCAAGCGCTTCACTGAACTCGTACAACAGCCATAAATTAAACTAAGACAGATTTTGCCCAAAGCGATGAATAAATAAATCCAAGTTGTGAGCAGAAATAGTTTTTCCTTCATGCGGCGGTGGCTGCAGTTCGCTATTGTCTTATCAGGGAAGGTAAGATTTAATGCCTGCCTCTCATCAATGGCTCCAAAAGACTCCTCATTCTTTGGTCTGTTCAAACTGCGAATTAGCACCGATGCGATACAAAACATTACGTCTTACACACAACAATCAGTGGCGCTCCGCTGTGCGTCGAAAAGCGTCCGTAAAATACAATGCTTTCGCTTCGATATATATACGACCGGCGCTAAAACGTGGACGGATCTGCAATCAGGGAGCGCGAGGACCTGGAATGCGCGCCGTATGTCAGTCTGTCTGATGCGGCAGGTGCGATAAAAGCCGTTCCCCCCATACTTTACAGTGGAGGCTTATGGCTGTATGGAAGCCTATAGTGAATGGCGGGGCACAGCGTAATGGTGTATAAAGCCTGGCCCGGCGGGAGAACACAGAGGAAAGAAGTGATGGAGACGGCCTCAGCGGGGCCATCCCAGCAGAGGACGTCCCAGAGCAAGCACAGACAAGCGTTACATCAGCCCCGCAGGCTCCCTTTCCGCTCCTATCGCTCTGATTTTATCGCTCTCCTCGCCTTAGATCTTTGTTTTTAAAATACAAAAGACGTCCTCCGAGACCTAACGAATCATTTCTAATTTTCCACAAGTTTTAGTTTTTGCGGAGCCCTCTTCTTTTCTTGGACTTCCTGTTTTTCTCGCCTGTCTTCTCTGTTGGATAAGAGATGATAAATATTGATGAAGGCAGTTGCTTTATTAAACACTTTGCCTCATATGCCTGTGTGTGTGTGTGTGTGTGTGTGTGTGTGTGTGAGGCTATAACAAGATATGCACAGAGCCATATGGCGGAGTTAACAAATGCAAACACGTGGGTCCTCACCTCTGTTTGCAGTATGATTTTCAGTTTAAAAACAGCATTTAGCAGACGCACAACAAATAGCGTTTAACAACTGTCACCGGTGTTGGTTTATTCTCGCGTTTGAAAGCGTTGTTTCTGAGACGTTATTGATTTCTATGTATTTCTGCGCTCCCAGCGGTGCGGCGCGAGTGTAACAACAAGGCGAAACAAATGGCTTATTTTTTTTGTTTTTTTAAGTCCCAGGTTTAACTGTGGCACTGCGGAGGTACACACAGTCGGCGTAACCCAAGTGGCCACTCTTTCATGTCTCACAATCCACGACACAGAGCAACTTACTGAGTAATCCATCACAGACCGGAGGAGAGCTCTTTGAATAATTTAACTCTGAATACATTGGTTTATTCCTCCCTGAATTTGCAGTGAATAAAGTGTACTTTGCATTCGCCCTCTTGTAAAAAGCAAAAAAAGGATTTCAGGCTTTGCTTAATTGGTTGTTGTGCGCCCCTTTGTCTCGGTCTTTCATGAACAACGGGGCACCGCTGATGTAAATCTCACTTTGGAGGGCAGTGCACTCCTTCCCGTGGCTACGAGTTGTCAGCGCACAATTAAACTTTTGGCATAACAGTGTACACTGTAGCACTGAGTGGCTCCTCGGGGAGAGCTGTACGGGGTGGAAGACACACTCGGCTGCCGTTTTATACTTTGTACTTTCAATCTCAGAGTCCTGGAGCTGTGGATATCGCAATCACTGCCCGCTGTGCTGTTATACAAGGGGACTACCCACGGCCTCAGCTTTATCTCCACTTATGCAGCTTTTTGTATTACTTTACCACTGCACTTACTTCATTGAACTTTAATCCTAAATCTCCAAATATTCCATCACAGCGTCAAGAACAAAAAGGTTGTGTGTAATAATAATTGAAAGCTGGCCCCTGCTGGTGCTTCCAAGTCCTTCACAATCAAGACACACTCATGGGAGCTTGCTTTGTTGTGGCTTTTTTCCAAATCATAATTGACCAGAAGCACATGACGAGTTGTTAGCCACAGTTCCGGACTGACCGCAGTGCTGTGTTGGATGCTGGTCACCTCTGGCCCAGGAGCCTGTTTCACAGAGAGGGTTTTGTCTAATAGGCTACGAGGGACACACTCTTCACAGCCTCCTTTGAAGCTCGTCTTTTGATCAGCGCTCTCATCTTCACCCTGCATGTCCCTGTTTAGTTCAAAATGGCAAATCAATGTGCTCCTCGCAGTCCGGTCCGTTAGTTGCAGAGAGACAACAAAAGATACTTGGTGGTTTCTGAAACATGTTTCTTTGTGTACCACAGGGTTTTCAGACTATTTTCTCTGCAAGTTATTATTATCAGATCACTGTCAGTCTGTTATTCTTCTTTTTTTTTACATAGAAATTATAGATCATAATATTTTCTGGTTGCCTTTTTGTTTGACTGTAGGTTTCACTTTGTAGAAACTTCGTGGCCATACTGCCTTTGCTATGCCCGATCCCGTCAGACCTTGGAAGCTAAGCAGGGAAGGGCCTGGTCGGTACTTGGATGGGAGACCGTTTGGTAACACCAGGAAGCCTAGCGAATGTAGTGAGTGAGTGAGTGGTGGTGGTCGGAGGGGCCGATGGCGCAGACTGGTTGCCTCGCTTTCGTCAGTCTACCCCAGGGCAATAGTAGCTTACCACCACCAAGTATGGAGTGAATGAATAGATAAGATCTCCATTGACGTCACTTCTCTCACAACTCCATATGGCGCCATCTTGTGTGGCAAGAGTCTAATTGTTTGTGTTAGGATCATTGATAATATCCTGAAGAAATTGTTCTCACACCTGTGATGTGTGGGGCTGATCCCGACACGACGGAGAGAAAACATCTCAATATCCCAAAAGGTGCGTGCGAGCCATACGTAAACATAGTTGAATGCCACACAACATGGCGGCCGCTGCTGTGGATCGAGAAACGGAAACCCATCTATAGTGCAATATAAAGTGTCTTTGAGAAAAGCGCTATATAAAACCGATGCATTATCATTATTATTAATATAGTTATGGTCAATGCAAGTTTTTCCTTGATTGCCATCAGCCACTGAACGCATTTTCCATTCAGGTGAAGAGGTTATAGCCACGAAAGGTTTAAGCCTTGACGTAACTTAACTCTAGTGCTTCAGTCTGTCTCTTCCTTCGCTGACGTTTGTCAATCAAATCCTGCTTTTGGGACCGTGAAGAGCTTTTCTTCACTATCTCGCCTATACAAGTATTTCATTATTCGTCAAACTGCTCAATCTATTATCTCCTATAAAAACCTCACAGCTCACCTTCGGGCCTGAATCCTGCTGTTTTCACTCGTATGTCCCTTCAATGGTTTTCAATATATGGTAAGGTCCAAGGGCAGTGATATTCAGGGTTTTTATATTGGTCCTTTGCAGATTGAGTATCACTTTTGTTTTGCGTCAGAACTCTTGAAATTCATGTCATATTTACAGATGGAGGGCAGGGGCCTATTCCACCAAATAGAAAATCCATGTGATGAATCTTGTCATTTCCGAGGTCCAAAAATGGAGTGAAGTAAAAGTGAAAGTACTTCATTTAAGTGAGGTAAAGGTCCCTGTAAGTTTGGAGTTTGTTGACTGTTCTTGCTACAGTTTCACATAAACTTGATGAACATTAATAAGTTGACCCATTTGACCGTATCCTTTTATGTGTTTGTTTTGCATGGTTACCCGTCTTTATTTCATTTTCCTAGCGTCCTTGGCTTCTATGCATTATTATAACCCACTATATTGTTACCTGCAAGGCAAAAGGTTTAAGAATTAGCGGCCTATTTTAAAACTTGGCCAAATCGCCTGTGTCAAATTCACCCATCCCCTGCGAGAGCCGCCTGTCGCTGCCTTGATAAACCACAAAAGGCACTTAAAGGAGTGCGGAGCGTCCCCTCTCAGCAGGACCAAAAGCACCGGCAGACTCTAAAGATTATGTAAAGTAATTCACAGTGATGAGAGAGTAGCGCTGACAGCAGGTTTAGTAGGTATGTGGGTCACACCGGGGGAGGCCGCCTCTGCAGCCCTCTCCTTCGTGTCTATTTTTGTGTTGTCTCCCTACTTCACTTAATCAGTTATTCACTTAGGCCTTTCATCTGGCTGTCTCTCGCTGCTTCCTACTTTGTACCCTGACAGACCACGGTGATTGTCTGCAAAGGCCAAAAATGAAAGACACAGAGGGAGGAGAAACCGAACTGCTGAGTTTTCGAAGTTAATAAATACTCAGGTTTTAAAAATGTTCAAATCTATCCGTGTGCACTGAAGCAGAGTGCGCGCTATGAGCAGTTTTCATGACAATGGACAATGTAGAGCAGCCATGGATTTTAACGGGAAGTTGGTTGTTATAGTTGTTAGTATTGATTTTGGTACTTGTAAGGTTGATTGAGCGTGACACTTTTTTTTTTTTTTTTTACTGGAAAATGCTTGTATGTGCTCTTACTTTAAAGAAACAGGCAACCGTTTTTCCATACTGAGATATGTTCTTACCTGAGCTTTGACAAGTTGATGTTTACCTGTCTGGTCTTTACGTGTGCGCGGTTACACAGTAAAGTGAAGATGCTACTGCGCCGAAGGTGTTATTACGCCTTACAAATATAATACCCCTTTTGACATGTTTAATTGTGTTTAACTATACTTGGATCGTTTAGCTACTGACGTAACCGTATTTAAATAGGGGAAACGAGGAAGAGCTTGGTCGCTTCTAACTTCCCCCTTGTTTGGTCCTATAGACCCTCTAACTGCTGACATCATCAGTGACATCAGCTGGAGGCAGGAAGTGATCAAGAGAAATAAGATTAAACTACAACTAGCGATTTTAAGTGTAAAACTACGACTGAAACATGTGGTCCTGTTGTGGCTTAAGGTGCCAGAACAAGAGGAATGACATTTGAGACGATAAAATAAGATTTATCTGATATTTCCAAAAACAGTTAGACATTTTGTTTATCGTTACTATGACAACAGCTACAATGGAAATGGATAGGAATCGAGCTTCCCGCCTCCAGCTAAGCCCGGAATGTTTACAAACAATTAAAGGGTCTATAGAGGAGAGGAGGAGAGGCTAAATGCTAACAACATCTTTGGTCTTTTTGCACACACAAAGACCAGACAGGTACACGTCAACTCGTCTGAGCTCACGTAAGAACATATCTCAGTATGGAATAATGGTGGCCTGTTCCTTTAACAGCTCTACTCTATTTGTGAGATGGATTATTTGTATTCAGGCACGCTTTAGGAACCCGAGTGACAAAATCTGTCATCATTTGATTTTGCCACTCAGTAGCAAATGATGGGGTTCAGTTTAGAATGGAAATGATTCACAGTAAGGGCGTCTGTCTCTGCCCTGGGACACAGTCAAATTCATGGTCGTGATAATGTGCTTTTAACAACCTTGACCACCAAACACCAATACACTAATACATTCTCAGAGGCGAGGATAAGAAAAGTGCGTTGCCAGGGGACACAACTGTAGAATAAAGCAAGGACTCGTCGTGTCACAAGCCCTCCTCAGGTAGTGTCTTGACCGTATTTATGTTCAAAGGCCTGGCCGTTATACACATCCTTCAGTTTTCGTGGCATATGTGAAAGCTTCTCCGGTGTGTTGTGCAGCCATCTCTAATCATCGATGTCTGAAGCCCTTAGCAGATGGCATCCTGCCCCCCTAACCCCCCCCCTTCTCTCATTCTCTCACTCCCAAGAACATTCAGTTTTCTCATCTCGTCAGGCATGGCTCGGGCTTGTTTGTAATGAGCTCTTTTCAAAGTGTTAAAAAAGACCCTGACCCACTCTGCACCCCTCGCAAGGTTACCCAAACTCACGAAGGGTGCACAACGCTACTCAGTGTCCACAAGCCTGCAGAATAAAGGCAGAATATTAATGAGACTCTTAGCGTTTGAGGAGGATTGTGGCATAGAGACACAGAGAGGCGGAGACAATGTTTACTAAGCAGGCTTGTTTTCGACTCGCTTACCCGCAGGTCACAGCTCAATGCTCTTTAATTGGCAGTCTGCACTCCATCCTTATATAGAAGAGACTTTCGAAAAAACCCTTTCTTCTTGCTCGGAATGGAAGCCAAAGCGATTTCCGCAAGAACCGCTTTACAAACTTAACATTACCATATGAAAATAGGCTGCTTTTCTGCATTTACCAGATCATTAGTTCCTTTGGTCAGGCACTTGTTGAGGTGCGCCCCCCGCTCTTGTTTTGCGTAAGTGGGGAGATGTCTTTAATTATCTGTGCGCTGGGCATTTTGGGCCCAACGCTATTAAAGCATGCAAAGTTCAGGTGGGGGCTCTTTGATACTTGGTTAATATACATGGTCCCACAGCAGAGCGTGGCCATGTTGCTCCCAGGCCACCGAGTCCGCTTATTAAAATGATCTGCCCCTCATCTATGAAACGGAATAAAGCAGATTGAAGTTGTTTTCAAAGCTCTAGAAAGTGAATGTGAGCTCAATTTGAAATTCTTGATCAAATATTTTTGTTTTGTGCCCTTTATGACCATTTTGTAAGAGGAACTTTATTACATGAATTATTTTTACTCATATTATTAATGAGCTTTGCATGCCAAAAATGTTTTTCTTTGACATGTATTTATTTCAAGAGATGAACCAATTGCCAACCATGGTCAGTTTAGGTATCAATTACTCACAAAAAGAGGGGATTTTAGTTAAACCTCACTAACCTCATGATTGGTTTTATATCAGATGCTGATATAAAAGTATCTGATATAAATATATATCGGGCGAGGTAGCACAGAGAGTAGAGCGGGTCGTCTTGTGATCAGAAGATCGGCGGTTAGAATCCTGCAGGTGCACACTGTCGTTGTGTCCTTGGGCAAGACACTTCACCCACCTTGCCTCCAGTGTCTGCGTACACTGGTGTGTGAATGAGAGTGTGTAAGGTTGACTGGTTCCTTGACGTAAAGCGCTTTGAGTGCCGAAAGTAGGTAGAAAGGCACCATATAAATGTAAATTCCTGACACTATTTATTACTAAGTACAGTACACTTGGCTTGGCTTATCACTAAAAATACTTAAGGAGGAGGCAGGATGCTAATGGTCAGGGGAAAAGTATAAAAAGTGAAGTAAATATTCTGACTATACCCAATATTGATATGTTCAAGAAATCCATCATAAAAACATATTCTGATAATGGATGCAAAATAATATGATTTTTTTTTTTCTTTTTTGTGATGAACTGGGGGGGGAATGTAAAACTGAATGCGTATGACATTGGCAGCTGTTTCTGTTTTGTAAAATAAGCTTTAGTTTCTGCCTATTCCATGTCAGCATTATGTATACATTTACCCCCTCTTTATGTGGAAAATGTCTGAATAAATTAAATCTGAATCTGAATATTCTCAGCGGTGTAGCCCAACTGTACCAAGATGTCGTTTAGGTTCTGGGGGTCTTTGACAGTGGGAGAGTGGCAGCAGCTGGACACCTGGATCAAAGCAGAGGCCCGACCTGCCACGGACCGAGGATCAAACGAACCGCCCAAATCCCAACCCTCCCGGGGGGAACAGACAGTTGTACATGCCCATTGATTTTTTTTTTTACTCCACTTGAGGCAAAAAGGAGTTTGAAGAAGAAGGGGGGGGGGGAGACGACGTGGCCTGTAGCTGGAGGGGACAAAGAGAACCGGCTGTTCTACCCACAGCTCCTGTCTGGAACATTAGGCAGTGGGGCTGTTCCCATGCTGTGGCGCCGATGACCCACGGGGACAGCCTTCCTCAGCCAAACTATGAGCGATGAGTTCAGAGAGGGGTGTAAAAACAGGCCAGGTTGTGACAAATGAGCTTAAAGTAACAGCTTGTAAAAATTGTCATTTTACATCCCCCTAAATCACCCGGGAGAACCTCAATCTTACAGGTATTGTGGCGATGACAGCTCTATGGCACTGGAATAGCCCACTATTGTTATCAGCTCTATATCTCAGTCTTGCTGAGCTGTGCATTTGACAACTGAAAATATTTCATCTCCACATTTTGTTGCTGTATGAAATTGCCTTTAGCCACAAATATCGTAATTTCCGGACTACTGTATAAGCGGCTACTTTTCCCCACCTTTTTGAACCTTATGGCTTAGACAACAGTGTGCCTAATTTATAGATTTTTATGGTCTAACTGAATATTGTGTTATGTGTCACTCTATCGCTGTATTAGTTCCTCCACAGCTGTACGCGGTGTTTACTGCACACCGGAGCGGGGGCAGCCAGATGCCCTCCCGCGCTATAGATAACGTGGCTTCAGGCGCAAAATAAATGTGTTTAATTCTCTCACTGCTGAAATATTATAGAGGGTCCAGCAATGCGCAGGTATCAAAAGCCAGCTGCAGCTTTTAAAGAATTATATAATCGAAGTTCTTAACACACTTTAATCAAAGTAAAAGTACCTGTAAGCCACCGATCAATTAGTAAAACACAAAGCGAAAAGTCCAGTATTTCCAGCGCTGATGGAGCTTCTAATGCACTGGAACAGCTGCGGCTTATAGACCAGTGTGGCCTACAAAACAAAACATCATTTCAAATGTTGTTGGTGCTGCTTATATTCAGGTGCGCTCAATAGTTGGTAATATATTGGACCAAAATGACGAAGCATCAGGACGGAATGGCGTTTGGTATACAGCTAAACTTAATATTAAAACCACTGCATACTAGGCAACAACTGACTTTTTGGCCCCAGCTAAAAGCAAAGAGCATTATCAGCATTGTGAATTAAGAACAAGATGAATTGCAGTGAGGTTACAGAGCCCTGAATACCGTGATGCACTTTGCTAATACTGACCAAGAAAACGCTAACTATGCCTTGTCTTATAGGCATAGACGATGGAGGATGTAATTTTCTGCTTGTCTGCATCAGAGGGTGACTTACGCCCTACTCCTTCCTCTCCCCTCGTCTCCTCTCCAGCGCGTGTGTGGGGTTTGATAAGACACACATTTCGCCTCCTATACTGATGCTCTTGGTAATATATTCGCCGAGCATAAAGGCCCCAAGCAACCGAGCGTTCTTTAAGTTGTAGTTTAGGTTATTTGAAGTCTTGTTTATTTGTAATTAGTGGCTCAGAAACCTCTCTCTTTCTCGCTCTCTCTCTGCAAAGGCAGTGATCTCCTGCGTGTTGCTGGGGTTTGCAGTTTTCATATTTAGGGATGCAGATGAGATATTAACGCTTTTGTTACTGTTGCCTATTTCCATGGGGCAGGTAGTAAAACAGATGCGATCTAAACACCAAATTTATGCCCTAGTTTTATAGATGCATAAAGAAAGCCAAATATAACTGCATCTGGGAAACAGCAGTGGGATTCTAGTAAGTCATGTTTTATGGAGTCGATGTTATTTCCTGGCAAATCCAAAGGTATCATTGGGGTGCGTGTGTACAACTTTGTAAACAAGGCAGTTTGTTTTACCTGCTTTATGATTGAAGACGCAGTATCACTAGACAACGCAAGAATTTAGCCAAGGAGAGAAAAGATGGTTTGATAGGGGAAAGATTTGTGTGAAGAGAGACAGGGAGGTTTTGAAAATATAGGCACTTCCTTTTTACTCCTCCACACAGGACAATTACTTAGACCGGTGGAACCACATGAGCTGAGTGTGTAGCAAAACGTCTTCAATTCTAAACAACCAAGTGCAGATGACTACTTTTGGAAACCTTTGCTACAAAACAGAGTCATGAGCTTTTGCTATAAGTTAAGCCTCGCTGTTTATTTGAGGGGAAAAGCAGCGCGTTTCTCAACAGGGCATTATCTTTGTCAACTTATTCCCACAAAACGTCGCCGTCCATGACAATAATAGTGGGTTTTGAGGCAGGCAACCGTTCTCGCTCATATTGATTAAGCCTGATTTACCGATTCTGTTTTGTATTCATGGAATTGTGAGATTGGAGGAGGCTGCGTAGAAGACAGATTAAACCAAAAGCTCTTAGCTGAGCAGCGCACCACAAGAGCATTTAGTTGTATCACTTAAGGGATATTGTGTAAAGTAACCGCATGTTCTGAGTCTGTTCAAGCGGTGTTTGCAGTCATTTAAATAATTGATCTTATTACTTATTTCTATGAATATTGTGGCATTTTTCTTGGCTGTGTCGTGTAATCCACATTCAGTCGCCTGTGAGCTCTGCTACTTGTCAACTTCCTTATCACTGACAGCAATTTTCTGCTACTTGGTGATTAGTGATGCAAAATAATACTTGTAATTCTCAGGTGCATGGGGCTGCATACCGGGACAGAGGATGGTATGTGTGAGACGTATAATTAAGATGAGCTGAAGCATTTGGCCAACTGCAGGAAACTGGCCTCCATGGACTCATCTCGTTACACATTCTTGGCTTTGAGAAAATGATAGAAACTGATCTATTATGGGGAGCCAAAATATCACATATACATTTTAACACTATTAACACCGTTTTATTGACTTCTGCTCTTTATAAAAGCTTTTCTCTCTACTTCAAATATCCACTGAAAGTAATCGACCAAATTCACTTGTGGACCCTTTTCTGGAGGACATTGAGGTCGGCTTATTTTATTGACACAGACTATTTTTTTATTTGCAGGGTGACAAAAACGGCTCACCTATCGACTTTCTCTTAGATTGTTTACAGATCTGTGCCACTGGGATGACAGAGTGTCTCTTTATATATGTGCAGCTTTTAGGAGTCAAGGAGCAGGGAATTTTTCGTAAACTTCATAGATCTATGATTTCGATCAGGGATTCCCAAACGTTTTGGCTGGGACGCCCAGAATTGACATGTAAACAACTAGGGACCCCCATTGTATAAAGTTATTGCCTCTTTAGGGCAAAGAAAACATTTTAAAATCGAGTTAATATGTATTTGAACAGTTTATTTAGAATAATTGAATGGATTTCACAATACACAGTTTTCTTTTTGTTTCATCTTGAAATCATCTGGGGACCCCCACCCAAGGCCTCGCGACCCCCCAAAGTGGGTCCCACTTTGGGAACTACTGATGTAGATGATTTAGATCTTGGATGAGCCCCCACTTCTTCAAGTGAAAACAGTAACAGCATTTACAGAAATCGCAAAAATAAGGCAGAATATAATATTAAAGGTAACAGGATTACCCGATTCACCAGAACTACTGTAAGTGCAAAAGTGACATATTTTCTCGCAACTATTTAAAGTGTCTCTTCATTAAATGATTTACGTATGTTAAACAATAAATACATTTCAGACATTTTATACATGTCAGACATCTAAGTGACAGTCCACTAATAATAACAATTTTGTTAATAATCCTTTTGCCAGTCAGTGCCATGGTAGAGCCTGGATAAAAAGACAGCATTAAGAAGTGCTTCCTGTGAAAACATAATGTACTGTAATAGCTCAATCACAGCTTGCTCCAAGTTGTTAAACATAAACATCTCTGGCAGAGAAGGCTGCTCTGTGCTGCTGCTGCTGCTGCTGTTGCTGTGTAAATAGATATCAAGGGAATCACAAGGCCACAGGAAATGCGCTGTAGATGTAAGTCCTGTAGAAGACCTGAGGTAAGCTGTCTGGTTTCCTGCTGGGAAGTCTGTTCAGTCCAGTGTCTTGGCGCTCCTTATCAGCCCTTGGTGGACTCCCGTCTCCTTCAGAGGAACCTTGACTGAGGCCCTCTTTCCTCTGCCCTCAACTTGTTTGTGAGGTCTATGCTGCTCACTCACATCCACTCCTACATTATCACCCCAATACAACAACTGTCCAAGAGTCTAGACCAAACACACGTGCTTTCTCTAAGCTTCAGGCTTGGGCCACACTTCATTAAAATTCATGCTTTCTTTTCCCAAAGATGAAATGGAAGTGTGCTATGTCATGGAGGACATCAAAACAAAAACAACGCTAATTTAATGTAAAACAATGCTAACACACAAATTGACAATTGAGATCTATCAATGACTTCGCTAGAAAGAAAGAAAATGAGTCCTAAAATAAGGCTGGTGTTTCTCGATCACATGTAGAAGACACCGTTGGACAGTGTTGGCTCCCTCCAAAAGTCTCCCATTTTATGCAATATGCTGAAGATGATTATGTAGATGAGTGTCGCCATCATTCCACGTGGCTGCATACGTTATGGAGTTACTCTAAACCCGTCATCGCTCTCTCACTCTCTGTGTATGTTTCCTTTCAAATAATCTGGTGCACAGTCTGTGGTTGTTTCAGTCCATCGCAATAAGGCTCAGCACATTAAAGATTTATGTTAATACAGTTATTTTTGTCTCATTTTTGGTTAGAATTGCTTGTATTATTTTCACAGTCAAATTGTGTTTATACGGAACCATGTTGTAACTCTCTCACTTGAACCTTAGCCGTCAGTGCCACACATATTGTACACAGGCTTTCCGTGGGGCATTAAAAGTCATTTAAAGTGAAATATAAGGCTTTGAAAGTAAAATGGATTCAAACTGGCATTAAATCTCAATGTCTTACAAAATGTCATGTTTCCTTAGAGACAGAACCCACTGAATGACATTGCTCAACTAGTTTTACTGCATACATGTGTCAAAAATACAACAACTATGGTCTAAAACAAATTCAGCTGCAGTTTTGACTGAAATTTTACAGAATCTTTTGCTCCAAAGTTGCCAGTTGCGTCCAATTTGATTTTGAATATCAAACTTTCCCTTCATCCCCTTGTGTGATTGAATGTCTACAAATCATAAAAATTAATTATGCCAAGATTTTTGCATTTGTGGCGTAAAAAAGTATTTAGGCAATTTGACTTGCTGCCAACTGTAGAAACCCTGAGACAGTATGAAACGTCAGAACTATTATGCTTTTGACTTTACTATTGAACTTGCAGTTGTTGAGAGCTTCCATTTTATCACTTAGCCACTGAGCTACTTTCTGTTTACACACAGGAGCGTACTGCACATTGCAAATAATTTCACCCAGTAACAGCTTTCCTTGATCAATAAAGTTTCCGTAAATCAAAGTCTTGTAGGGATCCAGTCATACTGTAGCCGTTAATTTTAGCACCTCATAAGCACGTCGACTGTTGATTCAGCACATGTTGCTCCTCAGTCTCTTCTGTCTGACTTTTATTTAGATAGATATACTTTACAGTCAATCACACACACCTGAACTGGGAGTCTAAGGATAAAGCCCCAAACTGTATATTTACACATAAGAAAAGCGAATACTCTACCAGTGTCCTTGGCTTGACTCTTAAATGCATTTTCCATCCTAGAAGGGTAATGTGAATAGAAGCTTAATATATATTTAGATTATGCCATAAATTGAATCATATCAAATCAATATAGCTTGATCGCCAACCTTCCTTTTCTAAGTAAGATCCTGGAGAAAGGACGAATCACCATACTTATCCTCCTTGATCTATTGGCCGCATTTGATGCAGTTTCCCACTCCATCCTCCTTGGTCGCCTCTCCAAATACATTGGACTCTCTGGTACTGCTCTCTCCTGGTTTCAGTCATATCTCACCAACAGACAAGGGTTTATTTCAATCACTGGATCCCGCTCTCCATCTTCCCCTGTTCATCAAGGTTCACCGTAAGGATCAATTCTCGAACCACTTCTATTCACCATTTACATGCTTCCGCTTGGACAGATCAGGAAATATGGACTCAATTTTCACTCATATGCTGACGACACGCAGTTGTACATCTCCTCCAAACCCACTGCCCAGCTCCACTTCAGTCCCTCTCGCTCTGCCTTTCAGAAATCTGGAACTGGCTCACATCCAATTTTCTTAAATTAAACACCGACAAGACAGAGCTCATGGTTGTGGCTACCAGACAACTGATTCGGAAGGTTGGGATCTGGTGCTCACCATTGACAACAACAACATCTGCCTATCCCCATCGGTCTGCAACCTGGGTGTCATCCTGGATTTCACCCTTTCTTTTGAACCACACATATGCTCAATAATAAAGTCAGCTTTCTTACACTTCCGGAACATCTCGCGCATCTGCCACTCACTTCCGGACTCAGTAGTAGAAACGCTCATAATGCTTCAAAACCCCATGAGTGGACTATTGCAATAGATAGTCCAGGATCCCTCAAAAGCTCCTGGACAGGCTCCAATACATCCAAAACTCTGCCGCCAGGGTCCTGTCTCACACCAGGCCCTGGCAACACATCATCTCCACACTGACCCATTTACACTGGCTTCCGGTAAAATACCGCATTCAGTACAAAGTCCTCCTCCTTACTTACAAATCCCTCCACTCCCTGGCCCCTCAGTACTTGTCTGACCTCATCCACATTTACACTCCCTCCCGGTCTCTCTGGTCCTCCTCAGCTCAACTCACCGTTACCCACTCCACATTGCGGACCATGGGAGACCGAGCCTTCTGTGTCCAGGCACCCACGCTCTGGAACTCACTCCCTTCACGCATACAAACAGCTGATGATATTGGTCATTGGGGGGGGTTTGAAAGATCCAAGAGTTGTCTAATATCATGCTGTTTTTATATAGCCCAATATCACAACAGACGTGGGCTCACAGGATTTCCACAATACTGCAGATTTTACAAAGAGAAAAGACAATGGCAGCGACATTTTATAAAAATTAAAAAAACATATTTGTCTATCTTTTGTTTATTTATCTATTCATTTATTTATTTATTTGTGTATTTAATTATTTAGTGGGGCTGAGGTCAAATTATTTTTGACATGTACTAAATGAGTAGACCAGAGTTTGTGTAACTGCAGCTTTTGTAGGATAATCTTAGTCTGTTTTGATATGATAATTTATATGATAATGCTATGGTTGTTAATGTTTTTGTTACAATCATAGTACTGTATATTCAAAGTAACCATCCACGATAGACTTGCTGTTAAACGCCTCACACAGAAGCCATTCCAGGTCACCAGTGGCTCGTGTGTCTTGCCTAAACAGTTGTATTTGTTTACATCATTGTCAGACTGCCTGGAGAGGGCTGTTATTTTTACTCGCTGCTTTGTTTTGGATGATGGTTGGCGCGATGGGCGGAGGCCGTGGGAGTGAGGGGGAGCCGTGCTGGAGCAGAGGTGGAGATGGGGGGCTGCCTTGCAGGGATGGCACTCTAATTAATTCTGCATCCATCTTGCTCCCTGCTCGCGTTTGTTTTGTTTCTTTTGAAGTAAGTCTTTGAGATGGCAACAGACTTCGAGGGATTGGGGGACTGTTGAGTACCATTCATGTTGACAAGCTAATGCCTGTAAAAGAGAAGCATGGAGACTCTGCGTATTCAAAGCGCAAAAAATGTATTCATCCACAAAACAGCATTATACTTGTTGCTCCTATCGGATATCTTTTTTAGGATACATTTATGAATTCACTTTTTTTTTACACTTAGTCTGACTAATGTGTTCTGTATCAGTGTCTCTTAAACTGAGACGGACTGCTTTAGGTGATACTCAGGCTCCTCTGTAGGTGAAGTCCTACAACTTTACTCACAGTATTGTCTTATGTTGTCTTTAGTTAGAACTACTTTTTTTAGACCTAGTTATCCCTTGTTTAGACATTGTGTAGCGCTGTTAAAAACCCAAGTTTGAGATTGTTAGTCCTGGATATTTTCTCAGGTCTTGGTGATAAAAGTTGGTGAAGCACTGTTCATAGGGTATAAATTACAGGTGACTGGAGCCTGTCCCTGATTGGAACTGGCTTAAGTCTTATTGCTTGGCCTTTGTATGGACTTGATTCAACCCAAGTTTATACCAGAAATAGTCCTTTTAGTGGATATAGATCTGGTCGTAATGGGAGAAACATTTTGAAGGTGGTATTTGGTGTGAAAAGTTTTGAGAACCATCTCTTTTTGTAACCTTTATGTTTTTGATGGGTTTTCCCACAGTGTGTTTTTGTCCTGTTTGAAATATTTATCCAAATTACTCGTGAATGTGTCTGAAAATTAATGGGAAATGTTGAACAAAAGCATTTTCCTGAATGTCCCGACCCTTAAGCCCATGGTCGCTCGGACAGACTTTTATACTTTCCATTTCTAAGTAGAAAAAGGAATGAAAATAACTGATAACTCTCTTGAAGCAAGGTTTGTTACAAATGCATTTTATTCTTTGCTTATCATTGAAAATCCTTATGCAAGTGTCCACATTGTATAGCAGCTGTATAACATATTCAGTTACCTACTTGTAAGGTGCTCTCGCACACCATAAATAGGCTCCTCGCCATAACAAAGTAAAGCCTTCCTCTTTTTATAAGCTTTTCTGAACCGTGTTGTGTAGCCGCTTTCTGTGGCCTCTGGATAATTGTTATTCTGCGTAACCCTGTTTGTTGATACGTGACATTATTTGCATTAGACTACAACAAGTAACATCTCTGTCTCTCTCTCTCTGTACTTTTTTTCTTTTTGTTATCCAGATGTGTCCATCAATGAAACTGACACCAGCAACAACGGGGGTGAGCTCTGCTTTTATATGTCTCCCTATACCACATACTGCGACACGCCACTTCACACAACACTACAACATGCCTTCTCCTTTGAGTTTCCAGCGCTGCCTTTCCTTAAGCGTACCTGCCTCGCTATCGATAAAACATCCCACTAAACATCAGTTCTTTGATTATCCGCCGAAGACCTAGATGTCCGCAGCGCCGAGACAGATAGACGCTCTTATGTAGATGCTCGGGGAGATGCAAACGAAATAAAAGCTATCATCAGACTCACAGAGAGGCTCATATTCAGCAGAGTATAAAGCACAAAGAAGCTGGGATGATGTTGGCTTCTCTGTGAAGAATGAACAAAACATTTTTTTTTTTACTTTGATTGTGACCCTTCAAATCTCTGTTTTTTTGTGGGAGGAGTTTTATCCTGACACGAAAAAGGAGGTACATGATTTGAGGGTAGTATTAGGTAGAAAATGTCTTGCAGAGCATCTCCAGAACTGCAGCTCATTATGGTCTAATCCTTAACTATTTCCATTAAAATTACAATACTGTTGTGCATAAAAGACCTCAGAAAACCAGTGGCAATAATTCATTTTCTGAAATAAAGAAAACGAGACATGGAATGGAGGAGCAATGTGAAAGAATTACTTAAAGGTCCCCATACCTGATTAACCTGGAATAGAATGTGTTTAGTCTTCCAGTATTGCTGGGCTTCAGGTGACATCACAGCGTCCTAAAGGCCTATAATATTATATAGAGATACTCTTGTACAGAGAGGTCATGGACCCAGTGACTGATATTAATGATCATTTATGTAATTCATAATGTTCTTTTTAGATACGACTTGTGAAAATGTAATGCAGTTAATAGGAAAACTGGCTCCTGTCCCCACTGGGTACTGTGACATCATCCCATTCTAGAACCTGAACCTGAAGCCGTATCTAAAAAGAAAATGTATGAATTACATAAATGATCATTAACATCAGTCGCTGGGTCCATGATCTCTCTGTACAAGACAATAATACTATGATATTATAGGCCTTTAGAACGCTGTGATGTCACCTGAAACCCAGCAATATTATAAAGGCATAAGATCTCTGTGCGTCTATTATAAAGCATTTCGTCAGTTGTGATTTAGCATGCTAGATGTTGTTGTACATTACAGTGACAGTATTGCTTCCTGAAAGTTGCAAAATGGGCTTTTAAACCCATCCATGTGTTTAGACCCCAACTAACAATTGTCATTGTTTATGCACTAAAGATTCAGTATTGGGCTTCATAGAAATACACATTACAAGATTATTCAAAATGACTATAAATGTTAAATGCAATCACCACCCACTTATCTGTATTTATTTTGCAGATGCGAAAGAGGAAGTTAAGAGTCTACCCGATTCGAATGCTACTGAGAACACGCAGTCCAAAGGTAAGGACACAGACACTTATCACTCCCATCTTTATTTATAAACCTGGCACTTATTAGGGACCGCAGCTGCTGAATTAAAATGCTCTTGAATCCTTGGTGAGACGCTGAGTGCTACCCAGCCTTTAGACATTTTATGCCTCACGCAGCCTGCTGCCCACCCCTGTCCCAAGCCTGATCCGCTCCCGTCTCCTCTCTCCTCTCCGTCTTATTGCCATCTCAGCTGGGTCGAGCGGCAGGCAGGCAGACACTTTCAGTCTGTGCTCTTTCAGGGCCAAACGCATTTGTAAACTCGCTCACCACGTCCCGGGACCCCTCAGCTATGACCCTGATTTTTTTTGGGTATGAGCATGTCAGTGTGGGCGTCTTTGGAGATTGAGTGTGATAAATTACCCACAAACTCGACCATCAGACGTTTAATAAATCAAGCGAGCAATGCATATTATTTTAACACGGACTGTAGGGGAAGTAATCATGCCAATAAATCATATGTGAGGGGGATACACCGCTGTTGTTATTCCGGGGCTCCAGCGAGGTTTGGGTAATAAGACGCCGTGTAATTTCGGCGTAGACAACTTGAGTGTGTTCTGTATTTCTCTGTCTTCATTTAGTTTTGTCACCTCTGCGCACAGATGTGGTTGGGACATTTGTGTGTTTGTTTTGGTTCCCACTGTTGTGTTACGTGACATAGTAATGCAATTCATCTGTGTTATTGTGATTTCTCTGTACTGTAAGATGCGTTACGATTGGTATAATGCTCATCAGCTCGGTCCAACTCATGCAACATACAGTCAACCCTGCTCCAAAGGTTGGCGTGTGAGCCCGCTTCAAAACAGCGCTTCAGGCAGTTGTGTCCTCGGGCAAGACACTTAACCCATCTTGCCCCCAGTGTCTGTGTACAATGTGCTGTTGTATGAATAGGAGTGTCATTGGGTGAATGGTTCGTTGATATAAAGCGCTTGAGAGCCCATTGAAGGTAGAAAGCGTTGCATAAATGTGACCATTTTACACACATTAGTCACGACAACACACAACGTCTATTGTCCCCTTTGACTGCCTCGTTCGGCTACTCTTTTTTGTGTGTATGTTTTTATATTGCTGTATAGTGAAAAACACAAATGAATGGTGAATGTATAATTATTTAGGCCAAGGTTTTTACATACTGAGATATGTTCTTACCTGAGCTTAGACGAGTTGTTGCGTTGTGGCCATACCGCCTTTGCTCTGGCCGATCCCGTCAGACCTTGGAAGCTAAGCAGGGAAGGGCCTGGTCGGTACTTGGATGGGAGACCTTTTAGTAACACCAGGAAGCCTGGCGGATGTAGTAGCTTACCACCACCAAGTATGGAGTGAATGAATAGTGCAATGTAAAGTGTCTTTGAGTGTCCAGAAAAGCGCTCAGTCACGCAAATGTTGTTAGCATTTAGCCTCTCACAGCATAGGTATTGTGCCAAACTGGGGTGAAGTTATAAGCTTTGATTTTGTGTAACCAGACTTAGATCGTAAAGGCTCATGTAACTGTATTTAAATAGGGAAAACATGGCACTATGTGGGTGCAGTTGGTAGAGCGGGTCGTCTCGTGATCGGAAGGTTGTGGGTTCGAATCCCAGCTCCCGCAAATGCACACTGTCATTGTGTCCTAGGGGAAGACACTTCACCCTACTTGGCTCCAGTGTCTGCGTACACTGGTGTATGAATGAGAGAGTGAATACGTGACTGGTTTCTTGCTGTAAAGCGCTTTGGGCCTGATAAAGGTAGAAAAGTGCTATATAAGTTGAGTTGATTTAACCATTTATACCTATGCTGGGAGAGGCTAAATGCTAACAAGATTTGCGTGACTGAGCGCACACACAAAGACCAGACAGTTATGCATCAACTCGCCTAAGCTAACGTAAGAACATATCTCCGTATGTAAAAACGGTGGCCTATTCCTTTAAGTAATTTTAGATGGCTGCCTCACATTTTACTAACATTTGAGAGAAAGGACAGAAGTTTGGAGTTCATTTTCAGCAGGACTTCCCACCTCTAACTGCGTGCGTGGCTAAAGAATAGAATTTCACATTTAGGCATATGCTTTTTCCCAGGTGCAAAAATTCATTAAGTTGTGAACAGATTGTCTGGGTTGAATAAATCGAGCAGGCTAGCAGCGTGTGAATAAGTTGGCAGAGACAAAGGGCTTGTGGTGAAGGCAGCGAGCTTTAACAATGACAGACAAAGAGGCAGCGGAAAAAGGATGTTGTGGAGGAGTGTGCACACTGTGTGCTGTGAGTGAATCATATAAATGCATGACACTGGGCATCTCTGCACACAGCCATAGACGCTTTGTGGCTTTATCAGCAGCAAAGATGATAAAATGCCTCTCCTCTTTTCACACTGAGAAATCACAAAACACATACTTTTTATTATGTGTTTATGTCACATTATTATTAAAAGTCCCCTGTTTTCAGTATTGATTTGTGGAAAACTTTCTGGGGGCACTGCAGCCATTAACGATTGAGAGGAGTTGGCTTCTTTCAATAAACAAAGTTGATTTTGCTCCATTTTTCATAATAACACCTCAGAACTTGATAAACAGCCAAACATCCTCCATGGCACTGCCTGGTTCATTAAGTGACAAATTTGTCGAAGTGGCGCTAGCAGTTTTTTAAATAACATGTTCTACCTTGAGCTGTGGCATCTCCTTTAACAAATAGTTCCTGGGAAAAGTCAAATGCGGTACAAGTGTTAGGCTTGCTCTCAGCTATTAAAGAGGTGCTGTACCATCACTTCTACATGCGAAAATATTGCAGGAATTAAACTCTATTTTGGTTGAAAGTTTGTAAATACATGAAACATAAGATTGGTTACTATTACTTTAGGCCTCGTGAAGTTTTCAAACAGCTCTACTTCTGTCCATAGGCTTAACTTAATTTGCTATTTTTGTTAGAACCTTTTCTTTTTTTCTAGTTATGGAGGTCAGTGACATATTGTACAAACGTTCATGTCACTGTGTTTGTGGTTATACACTGACTGACCCAAAAACAAAAAAACAAAAACACATCACAATGCTTGGACCGCCTTTAGCTTTGATTACAGCACACATTTGTGGCATTGTGTCGCATTCATTTTTCACCTAGATCTTGTACTGATGATGGGGAGAGTATGACCACTGCGCGAAGCCTTCTCCAGCACATCTCAAAGATTCTAAATGGGGTTATAATCTGGACTCTGTAGCCAATCCATGTGTTATACTATTTTAAACTGAACCTTCAAAGCTTCGTACTGAGTTGTGAAATCAAAACATAATAATACTAATAACAATGGAGATTTAACACTCATTTGGCTCATGCTACCTGAACCACTCTGCTACAATGTAAGCCTGGCATTGTCATCTTGGAATACGCCGGGGCCATCAGGAAGAGGAAATCCATTGATGGAATGCCCTGGTCATTCAGGATGTTCAGCAGATCTCACTCTTTGGGCCCATAGTGTTGCTGAACCTAGACCTGACCACCTGCAGCAACCCCAGATCATACTTCATCAAATCCCGGTGGCGACTTTTGGTTTGTCAGTGTATTAGCCAAAAAGTCACAGACAACTCCTTTAACTGCTATGGTGCACCAAACACACTATAGTATCAAAAAACTTCTGTGTGAGATCAAACATGCTCATGCTAACTCTCCGGCCATGGTCAAACAAAGAGCACAGCATATGAGGACGGAAAAGTTTATTCTCTTTTGTCTTTGTTGAGTAAAGGGTTTGTTTCTTTGCTTCTCAGACACTAACCCTGAGAAGAAGGATTGACCAGCTGAGGGGCAGACAATCAACCTCATCTGACAGCCAGCAAACTGTGCGGACCACCCCCCAACGCAGCGCCCCAAGTAGAGGGCCTCTCTCCACCCGACTGGAGCAAAACCAGTTACCCGTCACCATGCGCTCACATTCCAATTCTTTTTTTTTACCCTTTCTTTATAGTTTAAACATTACGACTCAACCTGAACTATGTATGTATGTACCTATGTATTAATGTACATACTGAACCTATAGGACTTGAACATATCAGCGAGACGATGAGCCATACCTCACTGTGTGTTAGCCATCTGCCATTTTACCACCGTACTGTGTGTCTGAGAGAGAGAAACCAAGTCCTTTTTATTTTCTATGTGGCCACTGTCATCGGGCAACAGCCCCTCCACTGCAGGCTGGGTAATACTTAACATCCATTTTTGTTCTTGTCTTTACAACATTATGGCAAATAACATCATAACCAACTCTGAAATGGTCTCTACGTTTACATGGATATGTAGAATAGTAGAATATCGAGACCATTTTTCTCTCCATATGTGGTTGCATCACTTAAATTGCAATCTACGCTGAGATTTTTTTTTCTAATCTACCAAAACTGATGACACTATGATGCGTTTAAGGCAGTCTGGAATTTATTAAATCATTTGGTAAATGTCATTTGAGAGTATTAGAATTTAGAATTATAAGCTTCCACTTCGACTCTTTGGTTTATGATAGACCAGAAGAGTCAAAAAAAAGACAAACTAGCTTGTCACCTGTACCTTGAATATCGCTGATTTAAAAATGTGTTGGGCTAAGGCATAAATGTATTTTTCTTGACTTGCACGTAAATGTAGTGAACGGTATTTTACAGTGAAATGACTCAGACACCTGCCATACTCGTCACACACTGCTGCAACCGGCTCAGATTCAATAATAACTATTTTAACTATTTTATCCCATACTCAGGCCTAAATAACTACACCAAATCATCACACCGCCGAACCAGGATGTGTGCGCCATTAACAATCCATTAACCTCTTCCTTCGTCCTTACTGGGGCCAGTGCATGCCAAAATATTACTTTTCACTTCAGCAATTCCATTCATTACTTTGCTTTCACTTCTATGTCCTATACCAGATTGTCTCAATAAAAGGAATCTGCCTTATTTCTTATTGACGGAGGTGGTCCACGTACTAAATCTTAGATACATGCAGATGATTTGTAATTTTACTCATAATGGCTAATACCTACTGTTAACGATTGCTTTTCCCTGAATTTTAAACCTTTTTCTTTTTAGACGTTGGTACGATTCCTATATCATTTTGAATGGTGCCATGATAAAGATCAGATAAATGACAGTTCTATGAAATGATGCCTTCATACTTTGATGTTTGCTTTGCTAAAACTATAAGAGAAACACCTAATAAAGATTTAAGATGAAAACCAAGTGTCCTGCTGGTCCTTATAAGGTTGAATATGCATGTACTTCTGGGTTGCACTTTTACAGAACAGTAATAGCCTAATAGCCAAGATTGTCCATGTTTTATATATTATTACGAATTTCTGTTAATTTAAAGAAGTCTTTATACTGTGTTAACGCTCTGATTAACTTAATTACCATGAAATAAATTTGGTGCGTGTCCCGTTTCCGTGTAATCTCCATAATAGCCATGTCCTTACACTTTTAGCTACCATGCTGTTACTGTCCTTTAAAATGCTTCCTGCTTTTGATTCATCTCACAAAGAATGGAAAAACGTTCTCGTCTGATAATTACAAACAAGAATAGAACACACACAGAGTGAAAATCGTCAAAAAGGTAAAGTAATGATTAGTATGCAGCGCCGTGAGCAGTCTGGTATTAACGCTGCATGGATTAAAGACAGAAAAGACAAACACGAAAAGAGAAAGCAGTATCACAAGTGCAACTGCCAAAAAGACAACTTCAGAAAACCTTTTCCATTCTGAGCAGCGCTGTTTAGAGATCGGAATGATCTTGGAATTAAAACTCAACCGTCTGCCTCACGTTTGGTTGAAAATATAGTCGACGACAGTGCACTGGGGCGATTGCTTATCAGACGTGTTGGAGCAGCGCAAAGAAAGGGAATCTTTTATTGTATAGCGCATTTTACATGACACAAAGTCACCCCAAGCATTTCACAAAGATATTTTTTCAATGGATCCGACCACCATCAAGAACGGATATGAGAAAAAGAAATTATACGAATCAATCACTGCTTTATTGTGCAGCAAAATGTTAATGAACTCATTCTGTTCGTAAAGAAAGAAAACAGTGGAACAATGAACAAAGTTTAGATTTTATTTCGGTAAGTGCCAATGTTACATCTCAACTACACAGCTTTCTACCATTGTTTGAAATTGTAATTGCCTATTGTGAAGGAAAGCAGCTGTAATCACATGGATACATTTCACCTTGGCATTCTAGCCGTGCAAAATGAATGGGTTGTTGCATGCCGTCCAAACATTTTTAATTCTTCTCTGAATGTCACTTACTGTTTTGTTCCTGACCTGCGACAGCCGGTTTGAAATTCAGGAGTTGTTGAATTTAACAGAACATGAGAAAGTGTGTTGTTTATCTCTCTTTCAGTCATTCTGATTTAAATAGTCACTGTATGCTTGACAATAAAATGAATTTCCATTCAAAGACTTCGACGCGTCACCAGGGTAACAAGGACTATACTCTGTCAGCTTTGTGTCTTATCTCAGAGTTCTGCACTGCTAAGCGGATCATTTAAACTCCCACACTGAATGCTGGTCAGCGTGCAGCAGCTGATGTATTGGCATTATCCGGCTTATTTGACTTGGGAAATGTATATCACTATTGCCCTTTTAGATATGTATATATTTTCACAAGATGAAATGGTGATGCTTATCAGCTGTATGCAAGAGTAAAATGAGAATAAAAAAATTAGCCACCTGAGCACCGCTGCACTACCTCAATTGAATCAGCAATGAGAACCTATGCATCTTTAAGTTTTACTTTCGGCTGCTGGTGGCCAGCTCTAAATTGATTGAATCGAACCAACAGGTGTCCAATATGTTGAGCTTCATCAGTCAAAAACAAATTTAAATTTAACTTCAGTGGTGCCAATGTTTATGTCCCATTTACTTCTGGCTCACTGGGCGCATGCCGGAGAGTCTGTCCCTGGAATAGAGAGGCTTTAAATTTTAATGGCTTCATTTAAATGTTGCATGTGCAGCAGAGGGTCCCCAGCACTGTCAGGGGAGAGACGGCTCGCTGCTATTACACCAGCTCTTTGGCATACAAAATGTTTCACTCTCACAATACACCTCGTCCTCAGTCACAGCCTGACAGCCTGCTTTACACTTAACAATGTTACTTTTCTCTGGATCACATGTTCTTGTGGATAGCAGTATCTTAAAGTGCAGCAGAGGTTGCCAATCTCCTGTGTGTAGTCACATGTTTTCATTTCTCACTATTAATGATTTCCCAAAACCAAATTTAAGCACATGCACAAACAATGGCCATTACAGATCTAACCTATAGCTCAAAAAGATGGAGATGAGTCCTTGGGTCACCCTGTGCGCCGGACAGGTTGCCCCAGTGGCATTGAAACATGGACGAGAGCACTAGTTTGACTTGTGTATGCAAACTGGGTATTGTGTGCATAAATATAGCCTGGCCAGCCATGTACACTTCTTTCTGTATAATATTTGAAATGCATTCGAAAGAATAAACAGAGAATTGTATTGCTGGCCTAGCTGATACAAATATGCAGATTCCAGTACAGAGGTCGATAAACTAAAGCTTGGGAGTGACAGGCCTGAGAGGAGTAACTAAGGTAAGCTTATACAGTACCATTTAATCTGGGCAAACACCTTTGCAAGTTGGGAAAATCGAAATTGACACCAAACCTTGGCTAACTCCACTATTGCCACTAACATGTTTTTTCCTGTAGTTTTGGCAATTACTCTCTATTTGTAAATACATTTATTTGACGACCCCAAACAGCAGCTCCTGTCCTATCTCCCTACAGCCTTGTCTTTGCTATGGGCACCAAACAACCAAATAGTTTATTCCTTTGTTGTAGAGGTTGGAAAACACTGCTTTATAATGTCTCCTTTAACATAAACCCTTTAGGTGTACGTCACTAGCTTTGATTGACCTGTGTAGTTTAAGCATGTCCCTGTCTGTTACCTTTCATTAGGCAGTTTGCGGCTGATACGATGCACTCCGTTTATTCCATTTTCCAGATGAAAGCTCTGTAGACCTGTCCTTATTCCAACACAAATCACATGTTAGCTCCCTCTCTCTCCTCCTCTGTTTCTTCTTTCCCTTTCTAGACATTGTCGCTTTTGTTTATACTCACAGCTACTTTTCCCAACCTGGCAACCTGTGTTACAACCTCTGTTAAGGAAAATTGGTTAGAAATAATTGCTAACTCTAAACTGTTAAATCCCAATGCTAGATTACATAACATTTTGATTTAATATATCAAAAAAAACAGTGCATGTCCTTCATAAAAATTCATTTCCCCCATAGGCAACATAGGCTACTCTATAGGTGAACCAAGCCAGGAAAAAGGCTCTAATTGGTAGGAAAATTGATGTGGTCATTATGGATGCCCATCTTCAAAGCTGCAGCGCCACTGAAATGTTGAAAGGAAATTGACTAGCAGTTTGCTTTGAAAAACTGATGATGTGTCGATTAAAACTCCGCCAACACAAGATGCATGCAAATCCCATTTGTTAGAAGCAACAAAAAGAAAAAAAAATAATAATTTGCTGGTCTCTTGTGGCACCAGATCACAAGAAAAAGGATTAACTTTTAACTTGTTTGTATCTCAATACATCTGTTGTTTGCTTGTGACAATGTCCTTAATCAGGTTCCAGCAAACTTGAGCAACAGTTGTGAGAAAAGAATCAATTTAGGCATTGAAATTCTAAATCATTGTCATAATAGCCACTGTCCTCTCCTCAGTGCAGCTTCTATTGACTGGAGCCGCAAATCAGACAATGGCCTCCTTCAACTTATTGGCCTGTCGTTTTTGAGTTGGCTTAAAAGAATAATGGTCCCAAAGTGGCACCAAAGGGATTGCGTAAAACAAAGAATCAATTATGTTCTGTTAAAATGCGGATCATCAAGACGCTATGAAGAATAAGATGTTAGCACCCGGGGTTATTGGGAAGACAATGAGTCAGTGCTATGTGGCAAATTATCAAAAGAGGTGGTTATAAAACACGTAATCAATATTTTTAACCTGCAACATCTTTTGAAGAAGGAGCGGCAGTCGGGTATTCTCAGCAAGAAGGTTGTGTGGGCAGGGCCGCTGCTAGCTATTTTGTTGCCCTGAGCAGAAATGTTTGATGGTGCCCAAAGCAAAAAAATAATAAAAGTAAACCGCATTGGGAGGGAGTAAAAGTTTTTCCTCTTCTTGAGAACCACTGAAAGATTTGGTGAATACATTTTGATAGTTGTACAGGGAGGCTTATGCATTAAGAAGAATGGAGACATTTTTTTTAATGACCTTATAAAAATAACCCATGTGGACAAATCAATTACTTTTATGGTGCGCGCTGTTAGCCACCAAGATGGCTAACAGCTGGGGCTAATATTTGTGTTTTTACTGGGGACCTATCAACAATGGCTGTTCATGAGCCACAGTTAATCTCGCGCCATTTACTCAGAATTGTCCCTATTATCCAATAGGTCAAAGCTTTTGCTGCATAAACAAGCCTCTATGCAAATTTAAGCTAAATACAGCGGCTAATGTGTGATATATTCTGTAGCAATAAATTAAAACTCCAGATTTAAACTTTAATTAAGTTAAGAAATGCACGTTCGCTATCCTTGTTAGCAACGTGTTATTTCTGTTGTTGTTCATCAGACTGAGGAGACTAATGGATGCAAATGAAATGCAGGGGATCTAAAATGTGGTGTAATTAAAATGGACATTAATAAATGGAATTGGCTTATTTTTGCAGTAACTCTGATTAACTCATTAAGGCAAAATGTCACCTGGATGCTTGGTGCTTTATTACTTTTAGTGAATAAATTAGTGTTTCAGATATTACAGATCAAGAGTTAGGGGGAAATTTGGGAAATTTCAAACACACGCAAATTTGAACCCTTACGTTTCCAGACACCTACTCCCCAGTCCATACAGATACAGATTGGGATTGTGTCATCATAATGCATCAAAGCTCAGTTAGTTCAGCGATGACTGAACCAATGAAGATTGTAAAATGTAAGTTCATAAAAGTTTATTCTGAGGCCATTTTTACTCATCGTGACCCAGCAGAGTTGTTCCATGGCTCTTTCAGGTCAACTTTACCATAAAGCTTGTGATGATGTCATATTATGCACACTGCAGAACAGTAGGTGACGCTCTGCATATGTATTGTCAATGCAATGTTTTGTCAATGCAATGTGACAAGGTTAACGTTCCAAACATTTATTATTACCAATTATGCATATCCAAATCTCAAAGCGTATTGTCAGGAGAGCTTACAGCCTATACTGTATGCCAGTGTGACACCTCATTTGAAAGCCAAGACCTTCTAGTTTTTAAAACTATGTGTTAGGTCTGTGTGAGTGAAACGCAACTTACATCACATTTGCCGGCCCTAACCCTAATCATAACCCTAACTCCCATATCAGGGGGACGGCAAGTAACAGGTTAATCTTTAATTTAGTTAAGTCCCGGAGGGTTAGGGTTATGTTTATAGTTAAGGCTGGGGTTAGGGCTAGGGTTAGGGTTAGGGTTGAAGTTCAGGTTAGGTTAGGCTTAGGGCTGGGGTTAAGAACGGCAAATGTCATGTAAGTTCTGTTTAACTGACTACCTGCTGCTAATATGCTTATAATATTCAATTACTCATAACTTTCCATCCCAATCTCCAAAGTGATGTCACAATATAGCAACAGCATGGCTACAGAAGTCAAATTAGTGGCAGTTCTATTGTTATTTGTTTCAACACTTGCTCTGATTCTATTAAGAATGAAAATGTGCATGTGAAAACCCTCTATTGACGAGGCATAGGCCATGCGGGGGTCAGCCCTATATTCCCGGTACCCATGTTCCCCCACTTCTACTGATTAATATTAGGCACCAGGCCACTATCCTTAAGGTTCGTGGCTGCTCGGGCAGGGTCAGGGTTAAGCTGATTGATATACTGTATGTATGACGTTAGGTACGCCCCCCTCGGCCATTCGCTATTGCTAATAGCTTAGCACAGTCGACATTGGCTGAGGTGTGACTGCATGTGTTCCCAGTGTGGTTATTAAGTATTTGTAGCACAGAGACAACTCGGTGCACTAATCAGCAAGATGACTGTCTTAAGACCCATTTAAATGAATCCTAGCATCGCCGTCTGCCTGGGCGATGAGCTAAACCTCTCCAGACAACTTCCTGACCGCATGCTAATTACCGCTGCCAATGAAGTTAGCACAAACTTAAGCTGACAAATAACTGAATTACTAAACTAATTCCTCCAAGTTGAAAGCTATCTGCAGTCGTGTTGCTGATTTCTAAGTTGTAACGGTGTGAAGGGCGTGGGATATTAATTTGCTACACTTTTCACATCACATTGTCACAGAAAGATGATAAGCCCGATTTGTCTGTCAGGGCCTTGGGGGAGACGGTTACCGTAGCAACAGGCTGTAGTAAGAAGAACAGCGTTTGCATTCACAATCAGGTGAATCACGTGTCTAATGGTGCATTCAAGGAGTCCTCAAAAACAACTTGCAAATACAGATACAACTGCTTTCCCTCATCATCTGCATTGTTGTCGAACTGTTGTTATTATGACCCTGAGTTTTACCCATTCCACTCACACTAATCTAGTTTGTTATAAATGTGTTAAATGACCGTGGACTGGAAGAAACAGGAGCAAGATTCTGTGACAAAAAAATGTAAACAACAGTTGGGTCATTGTTTCATTTGAGCTACGGGCTAAATTAACCTGTTAAAAAGATGGTTTGCCGTGTTTTACTTTTACTGAAAGGAGGCCAAACTAAATCAAATACAGCACCTTTAATTGGCAAGATTTGAATTGGTTGTTATGTTATGAAACACAGATTTTTTTTACTTTCCCCAAATGTAACGAAAACATGGATATAAACAAGTTGAACAAATGACAGACTCTAAACTCGGAAATATGAGCTCCTGAGGAACAACTTAACTCTTCTATTTGCAGCAAAAGCGTTCTGATGAATTTCACATTTTACTTCAGGAGATAAAAGACTGGAGAGAGTCTTTGATGGAGCCACAATAGGGTTTTTACTTGAGATTAGGAGCACTAACTCTTTTGCTGATCCGTGTAATGATGGCCAATGGGTGGGCTCTTTTTTTCACCCCAAATAAAGGCCTCACGTTGTTAGTCTGTTTAAAATCTGACTTCCTTTGTTCACTATTGTGCACCTCTATAATTTACACATTCTCGCTTACATTTGCACCTTAAGACGCTCAGCGGTTAACAATGAGAGACTGTGGAGAGGAGTGCGACCCACAAGAACACTCTGTACATGCTTTTTATTAATGCACTGATACTGTAAGGGTGCGCTGCTTCTCCCCGCCAGGGTTCGTTATTTCAGCCCTGGACCCCTGCGGCTCATGTTAACGCGTCATGAAATTTCCATAACAAAATAGGCATCAAGGTAGGCAGGAAATCACTTCAGCTCAGCATGCAATTTCACCAGCAATTATTCAGAAGAGAGTATGGAAGATAGATATGAGTCATCTGTGTCTGTGCAAGTCAAGGTGCACTCCGCAGCCGCACAACAGGTCCACTGTGTCCATGTCCCGAGCTTCTCTTAATTTAGCTTTTCTGCTTTGTTTTGTGCATTATCAGTGCCTTCGCAGAATGTTCCTATATTCTCAAGGCCTTTATACTTCGGGTTGTTTGAGCTGCCCATATGAGGTTATGTTTAGAATAGCTACTGCAAATGTTTGAAGCTATGTCTGCTCATTAGCCTCTGAGCATTTCAGGAGTTTCAGAAAGAAAGTTTGCCTATAAAGCACAGTGTGTTTCTCCAAACCATGGCCTTGCAGGGAACAAACCTCACTCAAAGGTCTGTTCATTTTGCACATTTATTTCAATACAAATGTGGTCTCTCTTTATCTTTTAAGACAGTTGTCAGTTACCCAACAGAAAATGTATTTCTAAACTCATCATGAGCAATACATGCAAGTAGCCACCAACATACGAGATGTCATCATCATTTGCTAGTATATGATAAAAATATGAAATAACAGGCTATTGTCAAAAGGCATTGATAACATTTTCAGTGCTTTTAGAGTGTTTTTGAAAAGTGTTTGTTAGATCTCAGATGATAATTTTTTTCTGTAAATCATCTGGGGCCCCAAAGAATTTGTCTGGGAGCCACATTTGGCTCATGGGCAAAGAAGATTTGCCATGCAGCGATACAACTTTGCGCACCATTTGTGAGATTGAACATTGTCCTCTATTATTTTGCCTTTTTGGTTTCGTCTGAACACCATTAATGAATATGGGCCTCATTTAGCGTCATTGTCAAACTCTCCGCGCTTTGTGACAAGGTGCTAACAGTTGAAACAACATGTGGGGGATGATTAAAATTACACCAAACACCACTTTCCACTGTTTTCTGTCGCAGAGCGCCACAGTGTCTGCAATGCACAGTGCAAAGAGGAGCTAACAAACACCTCAAACTGCAATGTGCGGGAGATTTTCAACATTCACTGTTAATTGGCTCATTTATTCCTCTGCAGCAGTTAAGGAGGGGGGGAGTGAGAGCGGAAATTAAACTCATCGAACAAAGTTTTGCGTGTGAGGGAGCTGTCTGGATGCTCTCTGACATGAATGGAGACAGGATCAAGCACTCGCCGCGTTGCCAGCGCGTCTGTTGTCTCCGGGCTAACGCCTCTGTCACAACTGACAAGTGGCCAATTGATTAAGTCAGTCTCGGAGACGGGAAGACACAAGGTCACGATTATGATGAATGCGCTGTTGATTCTATTGATATTTTCTGACCGCGAAATAATTACATTGTCCAGTCTTTGGGAGATAACGTGGTCCGCACACGTGTGAATGAAATGAAGCTCCTTTCGGGTCACCATTGCAAACTATCTGCATGAAACAGACATTATGCTGCATGACCTTCCTGATGCAACTCTCTTTATTTATCTATAGGAAACAATATATACATAACAGTTAAGATTTAGATTCATATAATGTCTTTCTTAATTGTTATCAGGTCTAAAAGATAGAGATAAAAAATAAAAAATATATATAAAAAGATATAGTGCTACAAATGTGGAAGAACCAAAGTATCATTTTAGTAGAGCCCATAATTCTCCATTGGTATACCAGCATCACGGTCTTTTTTTCCTTTTATCTCTGGAAGACGGCCTCAAAAAATCCTTGTCTGCTTCTCTTTTTTTTTGGTCCTTTTTATGTATTTTATGTTTTGGTTTTATTTTATGTACAAGGCCAATCAGTGTATTTGTTGTTGTTTCATGGTCTGACTGACATCAGATACAAAATACACTTTTGTGAGTTCTTTCCGGGAGTGACTTCCAAGCAAAGATAAGTTTCTTTGTCAGCCCTGAAGGACCAAGCTTAGAGGTGAGTAAAATGAAAAAATGAAAATGAATTCTGTTGTACTTCCACCACAGTTCTGTCTAAAATATTATATATGTCTGACTTTTAAAAGCAAGGCATCTTTGCTTACAAGTTGCTGTAGAAACAGAAATGAAAACTACTTTTCTGGGACTATGCCGCAGTACTCATGGCTATTTTCTAGTCCGGTAAATCTATCGTATGGTCGATCTATTAAATGTAGCCTGGTTTAATCTGGGCTTAGGTCCTCTTCACCTGCAGCTACTGAGCCTCGATATCTGCCATCTCCTCACTGCTCACGCTCAATACTCCATCTCTAATATTATATGGCCAATCCTTTCACAGGGCAATTCATGGGCCAAACAGCACTGCAGTCTTCTATGGACACCCTGATAACACAAGGGTCGACCATCGCTCACCGCTTCAGGCCCTACATGTAATGGAGAGTAATATAAGACAATTTGTCTGTAAACACTAAGAATATCTGACTTTCTGGCTTAATTTTGCAACTGGCATTATACTATATGCCTATTAAACAGTTTTGGTTAGTGTTGTTTTTTTGATACTGCAGTGAAATTTTACCAATATGTAATTTTCCAACCTCAAGTGAAAAGCTCAAAGTGAAAAGCAAAAAAAAGACCAAAATCAAAGGAGCCATCCACAGAGCGGACAGGACAAAAGGTCCGGTGAAACAGTCCCCTATTCCCATGAGACGGGGCGGGGAGCACCTTTGTCTTCAGATCTGACATTCAGCCGTCACCGACTGGGCACAAAATAGGGTCCTGTCACAGCTCAGAATGACACCCGGTCAGTCCCAGTGCAATCTGCGGCTACATCTGGGATAAATGAGCTCAAAGAGGGGAAAGAGGGGAGACAGGCGAAAAGCAGCTGAGGAGAAGTGGACCATTTGGACAAGTAAGGAAAAAGCACGGGCAAAACGATGCAACTGAAAGATGCAATAATATAATGACTTTACTTTTCAAACAGCAATGTCATTAGAAACAACGCTTAGTGATTTCTGCTTCACAATGATAGGAAGAGCCGACATCGAGGGATCAAAAAGCAACGTCGCTATGAACGCTCGGCCGCCACAAGCCAGTTGTCCCTGTGGTAAATTTTCTGACACTGAACTTTTGTGACAGTGGTGCAACTTTTATTAATGAGAAAAAATATGATCAGGGGAGAATAGGGCTAATCACACTTTTGTTTCAGGGTAACACTTACTTTAAATGAAAGCTTAAATCCTTGGCTTGAAGTTGTCATTACTCAATTTTTATATATCGTATTACAGTGAATAGTTTTTAACCATCAAAAGCAGGAAAATCAAATGTGCCACATGTGCGAGGTAGCTTGTCACAACATGTGGGGTTGGTTGTCCCTATTAGTATAAATGTGTTTTGTTCTTTGCTGTTAACATGAAGCTTCAGCGCAAATTCAACCTGGAAGACCTACCTGCAGCCTTCATTATCCAATCATCCAATCACGGCCCCATCTTCTCGAGCCGCACCTTCGGGTCAGACAATCACCGCTGCTGCTCATCCTGCTTCACCCAGGATCCCCTTCTTAAGCTCTCCGGTCAATCACTATAGGCCGTTTCCCAGCCGTGCTGCGACCCTCCTCCACCCCTCCTCCGCCTGACCTCTCCTTGGCTCTGCTCGTCGTGTCAACTGACCACCCAGGTCTCTTCCTACCACCACCAGTGTCCGGGCTCCGGGGGAAGATTCTGGCTATCATGTATTCCATATTGTTAATGCAATCTTCCACCGGGGTCTGAGCCCCAAATCATGATCCATGTTCAATAAAACTTCCTAACTCATTCTGTCTTTGTGAGTCTTTTCAGGTTGAAATACATTTAGGAAGAAATAAAGGGTATATTTTTTGGTCTCTTGAGATAAAAAGACGAAAAGAGCTTTTAAAATTTTAACGCTTGATGTCCAACTAACCGCCTAACAAAAAGTTTGAGATAGTTTTTATGTGGCTTTAGCTTGAAAGCTCAATCATTTCCTGATTGAAAGGTGTCATCTACAGGTGTTTGCTACATTCAAATTGTCCTAAACTAATCACACACAGACATCAAATAGTTGAAACATTTGCCAAACTCCTATAAAACTGACAATCGTCTCCGCATTACAATGTTTCTGAGTGGATAAGAACCAGCAGGAGAATCAAGATGCTTAACGTCATGTTCAATAACAATATCAAGTCGCAGTTTTCCCTTCGTCGTGACAATAAAAAAACAATGTGACAACCAACCCATGTGACAGACAGCCCGGTCTCGCCATTATGTGGTTATTAATACATTGAGCAATGCCTTAACCTTTACAGTGAGAGTGTTGATGTAAATTGTGTAGAAGACACATGCAGGTCCAAAAATAGCACATCCATTTGTAAACAACCTCTGTGATAATAGTGATGAGTGAGGCATTTGTAGACATAATATGGAATATGGATTTATTCATGTTGCATTGCCCCTTTGAATGTGTGTCACGCACAAAATGCAAATCCACTTAGTACAAATGCATGTTGTGAGTGAGCTGTCTCTTCTGACTAAAAACTTCTCTTAATTATTTACAATGGCGACCATGGCATTTAACATAAACAGTAAGTGACTGCAGCACTATGGTGGCAGCGGAGCAATTAATCAAATTCACAACATGATATTACTCAAGTCTCGAGGGCTGCTGTTCTTATGAGGGTAAATATGTCTCACACTAAAATTGAAACATTGTGTGTGACTGACTAAATAGTATGTTCTCCAGGGAAGCAACCCGCCCAGAAACCAATCTTTTTTTTTTTTTAATTAAACGCAACAACTGTTTTCCCCCTGAAAATAACTTTACAAAATAATAATTACACAGTGTTGCAGCTCATGCTCTAATTAAAAAACAATATCTTATCTAGAAATGGGTGAAACTGACGTTTTTAGGGCAAATTACACTGTTGTTGTTTTAGGCAACACATAAATTGAAATGTTTGGCTTGTATAAATGTATGAGCAAGGAGGTTACTTAGACTGAAATCTGTGATGACTCTTTCACTCTGAACATTGTACATTTTGAAAGCCAATAGGATCAGGTTATGACTCACTCAGACCTTTTAGCTGTGGAACATTTGTTATACTTTGCCCAGTTTCCATTTCCAATAGCGTGCATCACTAAATAAGCTCCTTACCCTCTATTTCCGCACTGACATTGAACTGAGACATTAAAATAAACCAATTATCTTAGTCTTGATTGCCAAGGCAAAAACCTCACAGCCTCTTCATCAGGAGGAAGATTGCGGAGTGAACTGACTCAAGGATATCCGCCTTATCTATTTTGTAACTTTTCGACTCTTGTTATAAATCCTAATTCAAAAGGAAGCATGTGGTCAGAGCTAACCCACCACGAGTCGTCCTGTCTTGGTATGCCTGTTCAGCTGCATGGACAGCATTGAGGATCCGCGTCACATACGGCTGCCTCTGCCTACACACGCCGGGAGACTGTGCCCATTAGCCTGGCATGATTACGACTGCGAGGGAGAGCGCGTTTGATTGTGGGACACTAGACCGTGACGCAGAGGAGGGATTGAAGGGAGGGCCCAGCTGGTGGTGCCTTCTAATTGGCCCGGACAGGTTTGCATGGCTGACCAGGCCCATATGCGGCGTGGAAGTGAGGAGAGAGGATCCTAGGCTAAGTGGAAGGGCGAGAGTTAACGGGAGGGGGGGGGGTCACACTTCGGTAGCTATAGCTCCTTTCTGTGAGCGAGCCAGCTGTCACCCCTTTGACATGAGCGCGGGTGGATAACATGGGCTCAGCTAACACAAAAGCATAATAAATAAAGGCCCAACTACAAAGCAACTCTATGTTGCATTTGGAGATGGTCTCAATAGTATTATATCTAAACAGCCTCCCCCTTTAATGTATAATGTTGTTCACTCGCCTATACTCTATAATTATGTGACTCAGTGGGGCTAATACTTCTACTATTTTTCCTCCGTTCAAACAGCCAGATAAGTTTAGACAAGCTGCTCTTATGCATCAGCAGTCTAGCACAGCTTATTCAATCATATATCATATATTTACAAATAACATGCCAATAAATAATTTAGAAATGATATTTTGATTTTTTGCTAAAATGTGCATATAGATTATATATTTGGTGAGATTTTTTGTAAAGCTTTGTTGATGCAACATTTGTATGTATCTGAGCTAGGAACTTTGCAAGAAGTACATTATAATCCTTATAGTTATCCGAAAGTTATGACAATAACTCATCAATATTTTTCTGATGTAGCAGCTTTTCAGCTCACTGCAAGAAGGTCTCAGGTTCGATACCCACCTGGGCCTTTCTGTGTGGAGTTTGCATGTTCTCCCTGTGTCTGCGTAGGTTTCCTCCGGGTACTCCGGTTTCCCCTTCCACTAAAAACATGTACAATAGTTTCCCCTCTGGACCCAGGACTCCCCTGTAAAAGACATTCTTAATCTCAATGGGACTTTCCTGGTTAAATAACGGTCAAATAAAAAATAAAATATTGGTATCAAAATCCGGTTTCTGTAGCTATATCAGCCAACAAAAGGAAGCTTCATCAAATAATTGGGATCAGAAATAATTGGGACACCCATGCACACACACAGAAATCTGATGAGAATAACCAAGGGATGAATGTGCTGCCATTCTTCCTGCTGGATGTTTGCAGAGTAAACATGTCAAGTCTAAAGTGCCCATTGTTTAATGTTTCAAGTTTTAATGACATCATTTAAAGTCAGAGTCATATTGCAGATTATTACTTGGTTTGGTATCTATATCTCTGTTATAAAATATAAAATGGATCTACATGAAACAAAAATGATCATAAAGTTCAACATATTCTCTCGCAGCACAAATGAAAAGGACTTTAAGTCATAACATATTTTAAGTTTTAGTACCCTGACATTTCCTAGCTATAATCATAACACATTTGAGGACTTTCTATTCAGGGATTTCTTTTCTTCAGTTAATCGCCAATACAATTGTTTTGTTTTTGGGCCCTGTCCTCCATCTTGGATTTAAACATCATCAAACCTAAAACCCCCCTGCATGGGACAGTTAGACGGGGCCGTTAGTGCATGTGCTCATGGCCGGAATCGATTCACTTCACACCATTATAATGCTCCCTCCCCATTGGTCACCGTCAGTCACTCTGCACTTTCTCTCCACAACTTCTCCATCTGCAAGGAGCATGTTTTTTTTTCCTTCCATTAATATTATGATTTTACAATAACCGGGAAAAACAGATGCACTTACGACATAAAAGTTGACACCAAGCAATAAATGTACCAATAAGGATTATAATATCGAAACAGAATGTTTTTCCGCGCAACATAAATTCATGAAGCGTCATTCGTGGAGCTTTGTTTCTTATTTATTCTTTCCCTTTACAACCAGGCAGATGTCTGGAGGGCACACCACATTGCAGTTTATGAGTGGAGAAGGAAGAGCTTTGTGTGTGACTTACTGCTGCCCCCAACAGGTATTACACAAAAACGCACTCATGGTATAAGCTTGATTTTCATTCAGTTGTGTTTCTCTTTGTTTTCTTATTGCCTCGGGCCTCAGCTTTAATTTCTCAGAACCAATACGCTTTGCATATTTCGCTGTGTAAATTCAGAATATGCATGTTCATTGTATTTGATGGTTTCATTTTTTTTGTCCTCATCCACGCAGGTTCGCAGTAAAAGAGTTTGACATTTCTTTTTTTTTTTTAAATCTAAACCACGCCACGACGCGCTTCATTACGGGTGAAACGCCAAAGTTCCGTTATATTTTTATCCACGGAAAGACATTTCGCGAGCAGAGGCGTGGGTCTTTGGGGGTCCCCGGAGGCTGCCGCAAAACAAAGATGGCAGACCCAAGGCATGAGAAAAATCGGATCACCTTGAATTTGCATAAACAGTCTTCAAATGGCGGCACAGAGGGTGTAAGTGCTCGCTACCCAGGCGCGGATTAGTATTGGGTTCAGCGGGGTCATTTAACACTTAAAGACAGTCTCGTGGGAGCCCATTCATGTTGGACAAATTGTTTTTGCCTCTACAGCGGCCGCCGCGTACCACTCAAAGGTGTTAGAGCGGTTCGGAGAAAGTAATTTGCCGCCTGCAGAGAGGACCGAGATGCACCCTGTTCCTTCCGGAAAGCCGGGACACATCAAAATAGTGAATAGCAACAGGAGCAACAAACGCATCAATTACAGCGAACATGTCTGCTTTCGGGGTCCTGGGGTGGGCCGAGGATGAAGGCGCTAATGAGGGAACAGGCAATTCGTCGGGTATAAGCAGAGCAGGTGAGGGAGAGAGAGAGAGATGTATGTGAAAAGTGGAGCAGTTCACTTTAAGAAGTTTCATTGAAAGATTAAAACTTTGCAAAGCCGCGCATAAGCCGTCAAAGAAGAAAGGGGACTATAGAGTGGAGGTAGAGTCGAAGTCTGGCTTTGTGTTAGGCTACAAGGAAATGCAGGATGTGCTCAGATCATCCACAACAATATTATGACCAAGAGATGTAAGATGGAAATTGGCTAGTGCTTTTTCAGATGGATGCCTGAAATCTGAATTCATGGCGACGCGTGAACAAGAGGCAACTTCCCTCTCTTTTGGTACAGCAGTGTTGTTGTTTTTTGCCTTTTTCTGCGAACTGCATATATGGTTTCTCTGTTCCATACTGTTTTACTGGATACTTTTGTACCTCTTAGCCATGTTTTTGTGGGGTTCGACGGTTTATTTTACTCCAGAGAGTCCATAATGAATCTTTTTAAAAGTAAACAAACAGCTAGCTTATGAGCTAAAGACAGCTGAGACCTACACATTAAGTTCTTCTGAAACACTGAAGAAGAGGCACCAAGAGCCCCCTCCACACCAGCAGCACAGAGGAGGCGTCACAAGAGGCGCTGCAGGAAACAAGGAAGGGACAAACGAGGAGAAGATGGTGAAAGACTGTTGTGGAGCGGAGCGAGCTGCGCAGAAGGAAGAGGAAGGAGGAAGTGGAGGGGCTGACCACGCTCTGAAACCGGGACGAACCCAGGAGGCGGTGCACCGTTTCAGAGGATAAAAGAAGGATGGAAGGCAGCCAGCCAGGTTTCCTCTATCTTCAGAAACATGCCGGTCAGGTTGGCCCAGAGTGGCTCAGGACTAACACCTGAACACACTTTCGCTGTATGGTTGTACAATGACAAATAAAACACTTACATACTTACTTATTTGTGAATCCCAAGAGACTAACATTAGCTAAAACAGTATAAAAAGTAGAGTAAAAAAAACAAAAACTTTATGTCCTCAGTGCATCGTGTGAGCCAATACAACTTGTGGTGCAGCGCAGTCATTACTATCAACAGAACAAACCCGATACACTGTGTTACTGTAAAATGGATTTGTTGCAATGAATTATTTATTTCTCATGTAATTTATAACACAGCATAAGTCTGCGGCAACACTTATCGTACAGAGCGTGATTAATATGACACAGTGGTGGAAGCTGGAGGCCCAGAAATAGGAGGTGTGGAGGAGACGCTAACGATGCTAGCATCAGCAGTGTGGACCGGCTCCTTCTGTCACCGCGCTCTCTCCACACTCGGGTGAAAAACTCTGCAGCCTTGAAACACACTTGTGGCTGCCATAGATAAATCCTAGATAGTAGTCTGCAGTCTGACTCGCCGTTTTAGTGATGGAGCTGCGACTGCGATGGCCAGACGCTCAAAAGATCTCATTTGTTGTTATTGAAGGTTAGTCTGAGCGGCTAAACATTTCTCCCCCTTTTTATACAAAGTCTGATTGTTATCTATTAAATGTTATTTTGAGCCGGCTGAAGATTGAAAGACAGACATTTCACTAAAATACAAGCATTGATTGGGGGTTTCAATGGGGAAAAGTACTTTAAAGATGAATGTGTTTTTTATGCAACACAAACACATGAGACTTAGGGTCAATCATTGAGTCGCTTATGCTCATTTGACTACCTTATGAAAACTTTAACATAGTATCAGTCATAAATTAAAGTGAAATATTGATTGATTGATTGATTGATTGATTGATTGATTGATTGATTGATAATGTTGCCGTTTAGGTGCCATTTAAAGTGGGTCATGATCATCGAAAGAATCAGGCCTAACAAAACCAGGTGAAAACCACTCATCGGCAACAACGATGAATGATTAATTTATGCTTTAGTTTCTTGCAATTGTAGGAAATAGAAGAATAACACCCTGAGAAAGCACCTGTTTAGCGATGCAGTCCACGCTCGAGTGTAAGCAAACAGCCCAGACCACAGTATTTATCCGAGCTACATGACAAACTCCACTACAGCGGCTGTGATACATTACCTGTGTTTGTTCGAACCTCTAATGAAGTGCTTTATTCGTGTCTGCAGTAATTATAGGCCCTTTTATTTGTCTAAATAAACCACTACAAGCCATGGATACAATGAATAAATCCTCCTGAACTGGGGCAGCGTCAAATTATAAAACATTGTAATTAACAATGGTGACACTTACATTCCAGTTGTTTGGTTAACACTAGCGTTCTGTGATTTAGCTTTCGCTGTCAGGGGCCACGGGGCAACTTGGTATAATTGTGGCTGAGGTGTAGCGGACCCTGCGTTGTGCTGTATGCTTATAAGAACTCACGGGACTCAGAGCACCTTTGGAGGAGGCAATGGCTTCCCTCCGTTTATTAAGCTGGCAAACAAAAACATGGGCGTTTGCCCCGACTGTAATCCTGCCCCAATGTACAGCTACAAGAAATAAAAGGGCATCCACAAACATAAATAACTAATATAAACATAAATGACAATAAGACAGTATAATAACTTAAAAGACATATAAAATATACAACAAAATGGGGTATAATGGGCAGATGGCTCGAGATCCTACCTTTTCCATAAAATGGAAAACAAAAGGGACGATGGAACGGGAGGAGCCAACTTATATAGGGTGCATAGACAGGACATACAAGGGGCAGACAACCACAATAAAATACTATCAAAACAGGACTAACATCTCAAAGACAATGCCAGGTACGATAAACACAGGACAAATAAACAAAGAAGAACTTTGGCGTGTAGCGCCACGCAACGCCCAACACTGGCGCTTCACCAATGCACCAGGATTAACCACGTCATATAAACCCTGTTACATAATATTGTTCCATTTTTATTTACCACACATAATTAAAAGAGTCAAATTTCAGTGGATAATAAGGAGATTTTTTTGCAATTCATCATGCAAGGACAACACATGTTTTAGAGATTTTGAAAACCTGTAGTTTAGTGATAGGCTAAAACATAAAGGTCTCTATGGTTTCCATTTCATGCTATTGGACATTTTATCCATTCCAATTTGTTTTACCCGGTATTTAGAAGAAAACAGGGTCTCATTCAGAGCAGCAGCGTTTTTATCTTTGCGACCTGCTGCTGGTGTCTCTGTGTGTGCAAAGGGCATAATCACCGTGCAGAACCCAAAGCGTGAATGCACCAAGCCGAGCAAATCGTTTGCAAAACACAATGAAGGCAAATGGGGTTCTGTGGCTTTTCTCAATGTAACCCTGTACAATGTCAAAATAATGAAAGTTTTGTATTACTTCACCTTGGATGACTTCTGCAGTCTGTCTCAGCTGATCAACTTTAAGCAAATGTTTAAGTTGTCTTTTGAAGGCAGGGTGGTTACATCATGTCGAAGGGTTGGACTGAGTGGGGCATTTTTTGTGGCCGTTTGTGTGTTACATCCAAGTGTGTGCGTTTCCCCAGGTGCTCCAGTTCTCCTTAGCAACCCAAACAAATCTACGTAGTCCTGACCAAACTAGGCTCAAGGTTGGGAGAGATCAGGTCCTTCACAGCAGTTACCTGAATGTTAATGAAGCATGGGTCTAGTTAGTTCTCAACAATAACTACCATGTCTTACCTCACTATAAACTCATGTCCCTGCTTACGCCCAACCATTGGAAATATCCTATATATCCCGGTAATATTATGCATACCAAATCACACAGTTTACTGCATTAGGTTAGGAGAGCTTACAGCCCATATGCCAGTGCGATACCTCATTTGAAAGCCAACACCATCTACTTTCTAAAAATATGTGTACGATCTGTGTGAGTAAAACATAAATTACGTCACACTTATGTCTCTAAACCTAACCCCCTGTTCAGGTGGATGACAGGAACAGGCCAAACTTCACCACAAATGTGTGTATCTATTGCCATAATCAAATTAAATTCAAATGCATTTAGTGCCATGTGTGTTTTTCTTTGTCTATTTATTTAGTCAGGATGGTGCATGTTATTGAATAAACCCACGTAGGATTGTTGCCATGGGCTCATTTTAAAGGCACAAAACATTCTCATTCACACTAGACTATTGTACATGTTTTAGTGGTAGGGGAAACAAGAGCACCTGGAGAAACCTGCACAGACACAGGCAGAAGATACGAACTGCTCATAGAAAGGCCCCATCCATCCAAACACAGGGATTGAACCAAAGACCTTCTTGCTCTGCGGCAAAGTGCTCACCCCTGTGCAACTATCAATCTTCAAAGTGAGTGCAGCTCAACTTTTTGTACTCATAATTGTACACTGAAAACTTGAGCTGAGAAACACTTTGTGGATAATCAGATCTCACTAGATTTGAACTTGTACACACCGATATTGTCAGTGGACGTTCGGTGTTGGCAGTCACTTAGTCTCACATGGAAACAGTACAGTCAGTATCAACAGATGGTGCCGCGCTGCCTCCTCGCCCTCAGGGATAGCCGTAAAAACTCCTCTCTTTCTGTCACAGCCTGTGGTGGGAAGTGACTCACAGTCCCTGCAAGAGTTAATTAAGCTCATGTGAGGTCCAAAGCTGAGCAGACCGGGCGGGGAGAATTGGGGAAGGATGGGAGACCAATTTAAGGATGACAGTGTGCGGCAGGGCTGTCCTTCTGTGGGGCACGGTGTCTGTGTCTCGCCCCGGGACAGACGTCCATAAATGAGGCACGGCTGACATTCAGGGCCACTGTGTCCTCCGTCGAGACTGTCCCCGTGCACATTCCTTCAGAGGAGAGCAACGTGTCTGAGCCGGCAAACACAGGCCTCATTATAGAATGACGGGAGTAATTAAGACGCCTGTTTGACTGAGATGGATGAGAAACAACAGGAGGTGTTGGACAGTTACACAGAGTTGGATACAGAGAGAGGGCTGGAAATTAAATGTCACTGAGATGAAACATTGTGAAGAACAAGGACGGCTATTGTCTCTGTAATGTACCAGCATTCAAATGCATTGTCACTAATCAAGTCATACTGTATGTAGCCAAAACCCTTGACAAATGGAGAAGTAGATCAAATTATAATATTGTGATACGTAATAAATAAAAAATACGTATGGCAACTCTTTGAGCCAATGAGAAATGAAACACTGCTGTGCCATATTGTCAACATGGCTCCAGTGCCTTTATAATAACATTTTTGGGTCTTGATGGTTTCAGTTTGATCCCCATTTCGACCAGTACTGTCATTGTGTCATTGAGCAAGGCACTTTACCACTTAAGAATGTGGTTGTCAGGTCCACAGATTGGCTGTCATGCTTCCATCAGTCTTTTCCAGGTCAGATGTGACAACACAAACCTCTACAGAGAGGGATAAGGGAAAATGTATGCATTTGTAAAGCAGCTTTGAATATAGGAAACGCTCCTTAATATCACCATAGCAGTATTTTAGGTCAAAAAGTATCAGAACATCATCACTATACACTTTATTGTGCAGCCTGTGCTTTCTGAGTGCCAATACAACTTACTAGGTTCAATTTACTGTAATATGCTGAATGAAAATCCCAAGAGAAAAATGTTGATGTCAGCACTCAAAAGCACTTTTGCACTGGCTTGGTCTGAAAAGAAGGTACTTAAACCAGTGATGTGTCAACAACCACTTTGGCGAGATTAGGTGCTGTTAAGACCGCTCCAGGCTGCTGCTTTGTGTGGCCTCAAAGAGTTCAGTTACTTTACTTGATTGAGATTGGACATGTTGAATAACTGTGTCCAAATATTTTATTTTACTTGGGTTGCCTGCCTTTGTGACGAGTACCACACCTCCAAAACCTATTTTGGTAAAGTTTGGTCCAATCCTTTAATACGGTTATATTTTACGAGACTGTTTTCTTCTTGTTGGGCTGTAAGTGCTTTCACCTCCCCGCAGAGTTTGATCCATGGGTAGCCAGATTCACAATCTGTGGAGTGGAGTGTCCATGTTTTCAACTGTTCCTGTGAGGTCCCTACATGGACTCCCCCAAAAATGTGCATGTCTGACCAGTGGTTTTCATAATGGTGGGTCTTGTGACACAAGTTTTGCTGCATGTATGAACAGGACACACTTCACCCTGGTTTCTGCCCAAGCTTTTGTTGTCCGTGGAAATGAAAAAATCAACTTAAAATGCAATAATGTTGTTTGCCCCAGAGGGTCTGAGAGCAACACTCTTCATGTGCTGTAGAATTGACAGACTTTGATCTTTTGATTTAAATGCATCTAACGATATGATCTCGCAAATTGTTTTGAATATGATTTATTTGAGCTGTAAACAGGTGATAAAAATGATTTAATTTATAGATTCCTCAAACAGATCTCTTGGAACATTCAGTGCCTTTTAGTCCCGCTGCTTTACTAGCCTTTACTCGCTTGAGTTGGTTCACAATATAGGCCAAACCTAACATTATTTATGTGGTCTGCTGGTCGGCTGGCCTCTTTTCTAAAAGGCTCTCCATGTATTAATCCCAGGTTAAATTGGGAAGCTGGTGCCTGTGAAAGATTTTTCTTTTTCACAAAATGATGTTGCTATAACCTCCATCTATTGGCAAATTAATAGAATTAGAAGAATGGAACAGTGGTAGTTGTTTTTGTACACTGGTAGTTTGTACACTGAACTAATTAAATCCAGACCTACTTGTCCATCAGGCTTCATGTTATCTTCACAAATACCAATTGGTTGTAAGGCCTATGGTGAGCGATACAGTTGTGATCTTAGTCTCGATCCGATTCTAGTAATTCTAGGATTTGTTTTGCAAAATCGAACTGATATCAAAACCAATGTGTTTGACATTATATGAAACTGAAATGACCCCGGCCCTATAATCTTTCATGCTCACCTGCTTAAAGTGAATAAAAAGTAGTTATTAAAAAGAATCAGTTAAAAAATAAGCAGAGAAAAAAATGCAATCAATTTAATAGTTTAATTCATTCTTCCCCTCCCCCATTTCATTTTTAATATCAGTATTGAAATAGACATTTTGTTATCGTCCGGAAATCCCTTACGAGGCTGAGAAACAACACAGAAAAGGTTTATCCCATAAACAGCTAAACAGCCAAAGGACAGACCAAGTCACGTTCGAATGCGGGGAAAGAAGGAGGTAAACAAATTACCCTGTTATATGTCTGAGAGCATTAGCCCAAGAAAACCCGGTGGGAAATCATAAAGATTAGGCAGAGTGAGCCGACCCGAGGGTGTCTCGAAGAGCACCTCATCATTAAAGCGGCCGCTGTGTTATATTGTGGGACTACGACACGGTGGTGCAGCGGTTAGCGCGTGTGCCTCACTGCAAGAAGGTCTCAGGTTTGATTCACACCTGGACAGGGCCTTTCTGTGTGGAGTTTGCATGTTCTCCCTGTGTCTGCGTAGGTTTCCTCAGGGCATTCCGGTTTCTCCTTCCACTAAAAATGTGTACAATAGGTTCCCCCAGGGACCAGGACTCCCCTGTAAAAGTGATTTTTTTTTTTTTTTTTAATTCGGAAACCGGAAAAGATATCTCGTAATTATGAGAAAATCCACTTAGGAAAAAAAATATATTCGGAAAACTGATTTTTTTTTTTTACTGACTACAATGCTCCATCGTAGGACGCAGTTGGGGCCGATTCAAAAAGTTTAACTGAGCACAAAAAGCACAATGATTCACCCAGCTTGTTCATGTGAACATAGTGTCATGTATCCATAAAGGCAGACAGGTTTCTGCAGTCTCAGGGTAGCCGTGGCAAAAAGTACTTTACCTTCGCCTGAACGTTGTCAATTTTCTTGTTACTATTAACATAGGGTGACCAGATTTTCTGACTAAAAAACTGGGACACTATTTGGGATTTAGTTGCATGGTCAACCAGGGAGCCATTTATTGACTGTTTTTCCCACGCTAAATGGTATAACTGCTTGTTAATATCTTACACCATGCACCGATCAGCATTAACATGATAGACTTGATATGTGTTATTGGTTACTACTTGGTAATGGACTTTTGGCCCAAAGACATGACTTTTCAAGCTAAGTTTGTTACTTTGTGGATCATATTGGCCAAAAACTGGGACACTTGGGACAGATCCTGTGTAAAACTGGGACAAATTAATGGTTTTGGAGGAATGTGTGGGGACATGGGACAGAGGACTCAAAACTGGGACTGTCCCGGGTAAACTGGGACGTTGGTCACCCTATATTAACACCATTTCTGATGCAACTACTGGATGCATCAAGTTTATAATATTCCTGTTCAAAATCCATTATATTACATCTATGCTTCCAATTATGACCTGAAGTAGAGGCAAGGTGTGGCTTTCTTTTCAAACCGGCTGTTGCTTTATAAGCTCATGATTTAGTTGAGTTAGTCTCTTGTGTTAAGAAAATACTGTATATTGGATAGAAAGAAAACAAAAAATCTGCATTCTGATCCTTCATCTTGGCTCAAAGCTCTTCAATAAACCCTGAGGTGTTCCTCCGTTCAAGACAAAATCCCCATGCTTCAGCAGCCGTGGCAGACAAGAGGACTGATTGCACTCCATTGCCCCTGTAATTTTCTATGCGGAGACGGGTCAGTCATTCAAGAAAGGGAGCAGACAGCCTTCGCGTCGGCTCACTCCGGAGGAGTGAATCAGAGAAGTTGGTTCAAATTACATCAACACACTCAGAAGTAAAGCTCTTTTGAGAAAAAGAATAGTGTCGGGAAGGGAGTGTTCTCCAAAGCACTAAACTTTACACAATTGCAAAGATTTGCTCAAGAGACAGAACACAAATGTACAAAATCTAATTTATTTAATTACAGAAGTAAAATTTAGTTTAAATCATTTTGTACACAAACCCAAAACATAACATGTCAAAACACAATTAAAATACTTTCTCACATTTTGATCTTTGGACTGAGGTTTAACTTTTTAAAATGATGTCAGTCTGTTTGAAAACTTTTTAAGATCACCATTTTACTCAAATGAATACACAAAACCATTGGAAAGTTCAGAATTTTCAGTGGCCTGCTGTCCGGTTCAAGCGCACTTTAGCAGTTTAGTTTTTCGCAGTGGGATCTTCATTACCGCTGTTCAGCCCTTGATCAAACGTTTGACAAGTGATTAGTCAGGCGGGCGGCCTCAGCACAGCAGCTCAAAGTTAATTTCCACACTTGTGCATGTGAGGATGGATGTGCACAGCCAGGGTGACCTCTGCCCTTCACATTTGCCAACATTACATCCACAGTGACAGCTCCACGCGAGTCCTCCTCACGCACCACTACCCCGCGCACATCACAGAGTGGACGCACGCTCAGACTGTGAAACTGCAGTCGGGACGACTCAGAGGAGACGGAGCCAACAGGAGGGAAGACCATGTCCTCTCGGACAAGCCCAATGTGTGTGTCTGTGACAAAAAGCTGTCCAATGAGCCTTAGTTTGGAGGGGAAATATATCCCCACACAGCAGTACAGCTGCACATGCACATCTGTCAAGCAGCTCTTCTCCTGAAGCGTGTTGCAGTAAAGCAAGTTGGAAAGATCCGCCAGGCTGCTCTGAAAACTACAGCTCACCCTCAACCCAGAGTCCAGCAGCACATCTGAGAAAAGACCCTGCTGCTTCAGGGACAGCTCCATGCAGTCACCACACAGCAGAGGGTGGTCACAGACCCTGCTGTCAGCGGGACAGAGGAGGCCCAGCATTGCCCCACACAGCTCCCTGCACAGAGACGGACTGTAGGTATAGAGTCCCAGGACACTCTCCTCTGTGGGTCCCAGGAGACTCAGACTGTGGCCCGCGAAGCCGATGTGCAGCTCCTTCAGCTGAACCAGAGGCAGATGATAAAAGAGCTTCAGAGTTCCTGAGTTTTCAGTGACTGCGAACACGCCAGACTCCATCACAATTACAAGAGCAGGGATGGCCTCGGCTGCACTTCTTTTAGCCGCTTTCAGCCAGAAAAGAGCAACAACCCTTTGTGAACTTAACAGTGAGGGAGGAAGAACAGACTGCAGCGCTGCTCCCAGGTCTGAGTGAGACGCCTGTAACTTCAGCAGCGAGTCAGGGAAGGTTATTAATGACTGAGAGAAAAAACGGGCATCTTTGCACCACAATATTGAGTTTGAGTCACTGGTTTGCTCATTATCAAGCCGACTGCCGTATTCCATAGACCTTTCTGACTTCACCTCATTTGACTCGTCGTCTTGACGTAAAAAACTGCCAAGTTCATTTTCAGCCTCATTTTCTGGCGTCATGAAAACTAGATTAGCTCGATTCTTAGTGCTTACATTAGTATCCACTGGGCTCATTGCCTGAAGGTGCTGTGTCATCTCTAACTGGAAGTGTTGAACAAGTGGGAGATCTTTTACAAATGAGAATATGTGGATATCACCGACTAGAGGGGTAATGTAGCTATTTTTAACCATAGAAATGACTTTGCTGTTTTTGACTATAGATAAGGCCTTACTGGCAGGATATAGACTCTGCAACACAATAGAGGAATTGAAAATCCGCCGAGCAGTGCCTTGTACAAACCAGGACATCGTATTAACCAGAGATCCCAACCCTAATCCTGGGGAAGGTTTTGCTCTCACGTCCAGGACCCTCTCCAACCCCCTGACTTCATCCATCTCTCTATCGAAAGTATGTTCCCGTGTGGTAGCCTCCCTGGCAGGACAGCTAACGGCCTGACTGCTGAGAGGTGTTTTATTGAATTGAGAATGAGTGCAGGCCTGTTGCGGGATGAATCCAAACTTGCTTCCTTCAGTGCTCTGCAGGTGGGACACACTGGATAATGAGCTCCCACCAGAGTCGGGTCTCCCCTCGTTGCAGTCAGCCGTGACTTCTTGGATCTCGTTAGCGCTCCCTACTGGTCCGATGCCACATCCATCACCTCGGCCCGGGACACTCGTCTGCTGAAGGCTGGCATCCCCTGACCGCACCTCTCCCCCGCAGCCTGCTTTTCGAGCCCCACTTTGCACTCTCTTCCGTGGGACCTCGGACGTGAGCTCTGGCCCTGATTTATGACACCGGTCCCCCTCCTGCTCTGGGCCGTCCCGGGTGCGTACTCCGCCTTGATGCGCCTCTCCATCCAGTGAATGAGGGACAGCACTTTTTACAGGTGCGGCCTAGTTAACATTGTGCAAGAAAGAGAAACAAGAATAGAAATTAGAAAGTAGCCCCTTGTTTGCGGCACATTGTCTGCTGGAATTGGTTCTTTCAAATACTGTGGTAAATATGCAATTTTCAGATTTAGTGTTGCTTTATGACTTCTCACACAAAAGGGCAAACATGGCTATTTCTGGAAAGAACTGCAGCCAGATATTGAAATACCATTATATTTTAGAAGTGATCACATAGCGTGTGTCTGTCATCGTAAGTGAAACCCCTGCAGGAGAGTATAACCGGGTTTAAATATGTGCATAATAAACAAACAGAATATGCCGGGGGAAAGAGCATTTCATGGCTCATAAAAATCTGTATTGGACTTGGCTCCAAGAGGGAAATGTATTGACATTTGCCATTTTCTGTGAAGACATGAGAGACTAGAGCGGCAGTTTTGTATCTGGAATAATAACGACTAGCAACTTCTCCAAATGCATTTAAGGGCCGCCAGCGTAATTTGAGATGGTACATTATGATACTAATTAGGGCTGCATCATCAACAAATGATTCAGTCTCCATATCACAGGAAGCCACAATGTATCGCGATGACTTGGATTTACACATTTGCTCACACAGCCCAGACCAAGAACGCGTGGAAACTTTAAGCTTTTTTTAGTCCATTTCAGCCTCGACACCTGATTTAGAACTTTTGTTAGGAGAAAATGTTTTTTGTTTAAATACGGTGTTAAAAGTTGCAGTAACATTTTTTACTGCAATATTCAAGACATGGTGCAGCCCAAATAGTCATGAAGAGTGAAGGCACATACTTCGATAACAGCCCTTTGTGTTGAACCGCTGGTTTCCACAGGCGCCGCATTCACCAGCCTGAAAACACAAAACATGGCGTCAGTCAGACATAACTAAAATACCAGAGGCCAGTGAAGGGAATATCACCTAGTGGCTTTTCACCATGACATCCGTTTCTATATTTTCCAGGTTGACGGGTATTGTTAGACCGGAAAATTATTATAAAAAGACTGGCAAATGGTGACGTGATTCAAAAGCTAAGGCTATGGTGTGGTTTCATTCAATTTTTGTCGCATGTAAAATACAGACCGTAAATTAAAACCATAAAAACCTCTGCCTCCATCTCTCAGTGCAAACAGTACGTGTAGAAAAACCTAAATCTAAAACTATGTACACAGTAAATGCACATTTGTAAGGAGTGGCGCGGAGGTCAGTGTTCAGTGACCTTGGTTGGGATGGGGAGGAGGGAGTTCATGAGGATTCTTATTCAAAGAAGCCAGTGGAAAAATCTCTTAAACTTTCAAAATTATATTCAAAATTCTCTATCCCAAAGATGTGTAACTGTTTAGTGAAATATTTCTAACAGCTGAGCGAAAAAGGCAACAACAACAACAACATCCACTGTGCATAAACATCATGTAGGAAATATTTACCATGAAAAAATTGCATCCACCCCAAAGACTGAGAGGCTGAAATGCATAAATAGATAATTAACTATCTGAACTTGAAAATACAGACTGCTGCTGAAAGAAGCTTCTTTGAGATTCTCTGGCTGCAGCGTCTTATGTTGTAATATTTATCATTTCCTTGTTTGTTTTGACATCTATAAACATCTGCACCTCACAAACATGTTTACAAATTAGATCACAAAGATTTCAGTGATTAAAAAAAAAAATAGTTGCATATGGCACTACAGTACATGGTGTGTGCATTTTTATATCTTTGACCAATAGCAGGTAGTGTTACATACTTCCTTAACTCTAATTATTCTCGCTCGAGAGTTCAAATAGGTTTTCCAACGACTTCACTGCAGCACAACTTCAGCAAAAGAGCAGCCATTAGTTTCAAGAACCCCAAAACAGTTGGATGAGATTAGCACCACTCGGCTAGCTGTGAAATTAAGTAGAATCTGTGCATGTTGATTTGAGGATTTACATACAATACTGAGCACTCTCGTGGAGGGAACAGAAACGAATTGTGCGATTTCTGTCAGTAAACAGTGGCTTAGAAAAGGGCTTTGTGCCGCAGCAGTTTGAGAGAGAGACAAGCCAAGGCAGTCAAGCATTTACAGCGTCAACAAGAGGGACACAGCGCAGGTCCATGTAGTGATTAAAGGATTTTTTTTAGGATGGAGGGGATTAGAATAGGATGTCCTGTACTCAGGGTTTGTCCACTCAGTTGTCTAAAAGAGTAATGGCCAATTTGGGATGTTCAGCTTACAAACCGGCCTTGTTGACGTAAAATGTTATTCCAACTGAGGAAATGAATGGATTTTGTGAGTTTTTGTTTCATGTTGATACTGGGCTCAGTAATTACCGCAAAATACCAAACTTGAGAGAACTACTTCAAACATAACTTTATGCTATATTAGTGCCCAATATTGGACCGTCAACTCTTACTGGAAAAATAGTTTTTGGGCTAGTCCATCCACCCGTGACCTCGTGTTAATATTGTTCCAGACAGTCTCTATGGGTTATAGAGCTCTCACTGAGCAAAGACTACAACAAATGCATCATCAAATCCCAAGAGGCACTGGACTCTCTCACTCACCCAGTGCCAGTCTCTTCAGCCTCTGCCTCCTGCGATTCCTCTGCAGTGGACTGGAGGAGGTGCCCGCTGTTCTCACTCACAAATCCATTGTCCTCGCTGTTTTTGCTCAGTTCTCCCTCGAGCTGCTTCCCTCGTTGGCTGCTCTTCTCAGTCATCCTAAACAAGAACAGCGACGTTAGGACAAGAATCTCAACATTGATGCAAAATATAAAACTTGCCTGTCCAATAAGATCAGCGTGAGAGTCATAAAAAATACATGACTTAATTGCCCCCCAGTACTTTCTACAACATGTGAGGTTGTGGCGACATCGAAACCTTCTTAAATTATTCATGTTTTGGCATGAAATTCACTCAGAGTCGAGGTGGGAAGCAGTGAGGCTGTGGTCAGTGTTAGTGCGGAGCGCCCTGGAGAGACTAGCACATAAGTGCAGACTTAAGTGGCGTGAGAGGGTCCTGTGGCCAGAAAGGGACAACACTGAGGGCACAGACAGCGCCATGGGGGCACGAGATGATCTGTGAAATATACAGGCGAGCCAAATCTCTTGCTAGTTGCTACCTTACAAAGTTAAAGGCGGGGTATGCAACATGCATTCATACAAGATCTGGAAACTCAAAGCATGGAATTAATTCTGTTTCCTGAATAGATTATTATTTCTTGAACCCAAAAAATTGTAATCATGAACAACTTTTATAATGTAAAATTAATTTGTAACTGAATAAATAAATGGTGTCATAATCAATGCTATATTTTAAAATGTTTAGCTCATATCGGGGGACACATATTGCAATGTCCATGGAATACTTAGGGAGATTCCCTCTACCTTTAACAGGTAAATGTAAACTTCCAATACATTTCATGCGCTCCCACAGCCTGGTAAAATAAGGTTTAATGTCCCTAATCATGGGTTACAGTCGCATATCCCTGCTATGGACACCGATTAAGGACTTTTGGCCATTCACAAAATTTTAATATGAACTGTTTATTACAATGACAACTCTCCTAATGGTTGTCAACGTGTGAACAGTATTTGTAAAAAAAACAAAAAAAACACACATTTTACCCCCTCGTATGTCGCTGGGGTAATCAGGATATTTGTCAGGAGAAACTACCTAAATGTGTTAATACAATAAAATTAGAACAATTAGAAAGCCTTTGAGAAAATCTTGTATAAAAAGTAGTTCCAATTTATACCGCGTCGTGACTTAAAGTAAAATACAGAACATTACCTTCCCTAAAAAGGTCTGCCAAGCCTCAAGAAGCAACCCCTCGCGGAAAGAATGAAGACGGTGACAGTCTAGTTTGAGATAGCATCTTTGCACTGATCCTACACATTGCACAGATACATTTACTTTTGTGCTGAGACTATGCCGTGTCGGGGCAGATAGGGGTCTCAAATCCCCTGAACACAATGAGCGCACCACCGGAGAGAAAATTGTACACCAAACAGATGCTGTAAAACAACATTATCAGATCTACAAGGGTCTAGGTCTGAAATTGCTCACCACTTGAGGCTGCAGTAAATAACGAGAGCAACAGATTGAATTTTGGGGCTTGTCTGATGAGAGGAGAAAGTGACAAATCGATAGCTGCTCTTAAAATCTGGAGCGAGGAGAGATAAATGTCACATTAACATCGAGCTCTGCAGACTTCAGTGAGCATAGTAACAGACAAGAATAACTCTGTAAATGGCCAAACAGATAATTCGGTTTAGTCTCAGATAAGAATTCAAAAGATCAGGTTACAATGGCTCCTTGCAAGAGATTCCTCAGATACGCTGTACCGAAAAGATAGTGCTTTTGAAACATTTTTCTCCACTGTTGAACAATCGGGGACAAACTTGACATCAAATGATTTATTTTGCTCAAAACTGTATAAACTTTGGGATGGACTGTTGTAAATATTAGCAAACATTGCCCATAAAACATTATCACTGAAAACAATGAAAAGTAGAGCGAAGAGCCATGAAATTACTCCTTTTTGCTTCCAGGTAGTGTCCAATAATTCCAGCATTTTACATTTTTAAAACTCCATTGGTTTATAATGGAATACGCTACAAATCTTGGCACTTTTCCAGGCTTTCTTTATCCTCACTAAACCTTCACGGAACAAGATTTTCATAGTTTTTAGGATGATTTTGTGCTAGTATTTATGATCATTATATGATCTTTAATACAAAACATTTTGTTTTGGCCGTCACTCGTTTCCCCCGATCAGAGTAATTTAAAACAAAACCAATTCAAGTGTGCAATTTATGCATGTGTTCCTTCATTATGTTAGACACAACTGAATAACAAGGGTTTCAGTTGTTCAAACTAGCTTTTTGTAGATGCGGCTTTTAAGTTATATCTTACATTTTTCCCCAAACAAACTTGAAACAGCAGTACATGCCCTCATTAGCACTCGTTTCGATTTTTTTAACGCCTTGTACTGTGGTTTGGACCAAGCGTCCATAAACAGGCTGCAAATGGTCCAAAATGCAGTGGTCCATTTGCTGACCGACAACTGTCTCCCTGTCTGCCACAGAATCGATTTTAAGATTCTTTTGTTTTTAAATGTTTAATGCATTTGTGTCTGAGCTCCTGTTTACCCATGCCCCGTCCAGAGCACTTTGCTGCACTGACCTGCTCCTCCTGGATGTGCCCAAAACGTGCATAAAAACCAGAGGAGACAGAGCTTTTGCCGCTGCTGCTCCCCGGCTGTGGGACGACTGCCCCTCAGCGTCCGTTTGGCCCCCACTCTAAGCCGTTTTAAGTCCTCCCTTAAAACCTACCCGCTTGCACAGGCTTTCCAATAAGTTGAGCCTTTTCTCCATTGTAGTTTGTGTTACATTGATTTTGAAGTTATAGTTTTATTATGTCTTGTTCTGTATTCCTAGATTTTATCATCTATTTTATGTGAAGCACTTTGGGCCGCCGTGGTTGTTGTAAATGTGCTATAGAAATAGTTGACCTTGACCTCCAGCCTTTTTGACCACGGCGTACTAAAGTATAAATATGCCCATGTTATTTTACACAAGGCCTCAACATTTCCATGAAACCCCGGACTAAAAGGAAGAGTGAAAGCATCGTCTTACCCAGGTTTCTGCAGCATCACCTTGGACAGAGTCTCTGCAGATTTTGACATGTCCATGAGAGACAGGCTGTCGGCCGAGAGCAGCCCACTCTGAAACACAAGCACACAGAGCAGTGGCTTACAAAATGGGATACAAGCTAGCGACTAGAACTGACCGTCACTGAAATTCAGTACTTAGTAACGCAATAAACACTGCAAAACACTAGCTGGGCCAGAAAGAATACATGCTTTTCCAATTTTTTTTTGACTAAGACCCGCTTTTGAACAGATGCATGAAGCAGGGGTGGATGGCTGGTCAAGCAAAACCCTGCACCAACATGCATTTAATTGACTCTTTACAACCTCGGGTACAGAGAATTATTTGTAAACGGGTGGATCACGGAACCATTTTAAGTAGGTCACAAGGCTTTCCCAGAGAATGTCTTTTCCAATTTGTCACTGAAAAAAAAAAAAAAAAAAAAAAAAAAAAAAAAGGGAAAACACTGCCATAAAGGGATACTTCGGGATTTTTGACATAGGGCCTCATTTCCTAGTTATCCAGAGTGTTGTTGATGTCTGGAGATATTTTTTTCTTAAATTCATGCAGTTCTTATATTTGAAGAGTCTAGTTGCGCTAGGCTAGGGCAAGGCTAAAGCATTGCTATGGTAAAGTCTAGCCTGCATTAAAAACAGTCTGACCCGCTCCACAGTGCACCTGAGGTAAATCACTTATAACGCCAGACTAACCATATAAATGTCTGTGTCGATAGAATAATTTTAACCATTTAGCATTTAAAATAACTTATATTTGAGCAGCATCAGCTTCGTGGCTGTAAGCTAAGGCAGCGGCGGAGTGATCTGCGAGAAAATAGTCCCTCAAAATGCGGTAATTCATGTGATACAAGGTCAGTTATATTTCAAAAATTATTCTATTAACACAGACATTTATATGGTTAGTCTGGTGTTATATGTGATTTACCTCAGGTGCACTGTGGAGTGGGTCAGACTGTTTTTAATGCAGGCTAACTGATACTATAGAAATGCTTTAGCCTTGCTCTAGCCTAGCGCAACTAGACTCTTCAAATATAAGAACTGCATGAATTTAAGAAAAAAATATCTCCAGACATCAACACACTCTGGATAACTAGGAAATGAGGTCCTATGTCAAAAATCCTGAAATATCCCTTTAATCTATAAAACTTATTTGTGATTAGTTATGTTCATTAAATAAAATCATGGTATAGGCTTTAAAAAAATCGTTACATAAATGTTTGGCCATATTGTCGAACCCAATACAATGCTCACAACACAAGTTAATTTAGAAATTAACATGCAACTTGTGATGTGATGTTTTTTTGTTTTTTTTTCCTTCAATGTAATGTCCAATGACCCAACTAAATATCTGGGTAGAATAACCGTGCCAAAAGAAGTTTTAGCAAATAGTCAAAAACAGCAGTGCACCTGGACCGAAAACAATATACCACTGAATTCTGCGAGAAACACAGACTCAATGACACACCAGACAGTTATAATGGGAACAGGGAGTTTTGCACTAAACAGAAAAACTGGCAGAGGCAGAGCTGCAGCAGGTGTTTGCGTTTTTAAACCAGCGATGGGTCCGTGTTCAGTGAAGTGTGAAAGAGCGAGTGGGCTGTAGTTATAAAAACAAAGTGCATTATGTCGACTTTTACTAAAAAGGAAATGCACGTCATGCTTGTTTAATAATGTCCTGTTACCTGATGTGTTTCTCTGAGGACAGCAGCCTCAGTCGGGTGGTTAAAACGAAACATGGCACTTTTTCCAAGTTGAATAATGGATCCTTGGGAAAGCAAAACATAATTCATACATACACATAGCAAAAACTGTAAAAAAAAGGGGCTATACGGTTCAAAGAAATGTGCATTTTCTGGTGTAGGGCAAACACTAGAAATAGGCCACAAGATGTAGAAAGCAAATTATACCATTTTGTTTGTTAAAAGACAAGTACATTATAATTACAATAGCATTACTCAAAACATTAAAGAGCAAAACAGCAGTGAGCTTACTTTAATGTAAAGCTACTGTATATGGTAAGCAGTCTAGATTTCAAATGAGTGCTCTAAAAGAATCCACCAAATTCAACCTTACTTGAATAAAAGTATACTTTAACCTCTTCTTACCCCCGCCTTAACCAAGCGCATTATCTCCAGCTCAGCTTTACCCAAATCTTAAAGCTTCTCGACTCGAGAGCAACATTGTAATGCCTCATTTGAAAATATAATGTGGCAGTTTGATCTTTTTTTTTTACTTCCAAAAACAATGCAGAAAATCCTTTGAGTAACCGTGTAAATAGGCACCCTGCTTGGAGGACCGAGTTTAGTCAACCTCACCATGGCGACGAGCTGGAGACGTCCCGCTCCCAGTAAAGTTACACAGATGTTTGGCCATGTTTTAGGTATTTTTCAACAATGCAAATATCTAATAAAATAAATGCTTGTATTTAAGAATGACTCCAGGTATTAGCAACAGCATACATGGATTTAGGAGTTTTGCCCTACTTTGTACCAAGTGAAATAGACCAGCCAATGGCCATCATATATACAGGGGACTTTCCAGTCAGTGTGGGATTACTCTGGTCCAGACGTGACAAACTGCACAAAGGTTGGAGCAGGTTTTTATTCTGCGAGTGAATTGGTACAAACACCACAATTCCCAGAGTGATTGGCACCAACCTGGACGGTGAGGCTTTAGGACAAACTTGCGAAGCCTTGTGCAGCCATCATATTTTAGTTATATTAGACTTTCTATATCAGGATCATGCTTCATACGGCAAACTTCCATCTAGATTTTTTTTGCCCCCTAGTTCCAGTCTGCTCTAGTCTCTACCGCAGATACAAATCCAAAAACCACTAATGACTTCTGACGAGTGACAAAAGAGCGGCGAGGGAAGCTTGTGATGGATCCAAGCAGCAGTTGGACTGAAAATTACAATAATTTGTTCACTACAATGTCCTCAGATGCAGCAATTTCAGACGGGGATATGGGGATAAATTGAAATGGTAAAAGCAACTATAGTCTGGTAGTGCAACCCAGTGTTTATAGATGTTAAAAGTATATTATTGCAATGTTTTATTAAACTATTTCAAAACAGAACACTCGTTTGTTTTCACATTAACAGTGAGAAATTGAGTTAACACTTGTTACTCATTTCCATAACAAGGCTAAGATAGAACTAAATTTGCAAGTGGCAGTTTTGTGACTGAGATATATTGTCTGTATATCTAATACTGCGATAACAATTTAGTAATATAGTGCGTTGTCCTAAAATTAAGAACAGTTAAAAATGCTGAAAAAAATGGCTATAGATTCATTTTAAATACTAAAGTAGACTTTCACATTTTTGTAAAACTTAATTTTTTATACGTTTAAATGCAGAATTGGAATGCTGTCAATGTTTATAGAGTGACCATTTCCAAAATGCACTTAGTATAATTAAATGTTTACCCCTTGCATTAAATTGTGTTCACTGACTTTTGTGGAAAAAAGACATGTGTTAGGCATCAGAAGAGCCTCACGAACAATTTAAAAAAAAATCAAAAACTCAGAAGTAGCACTGATGCTAAAATCAAATGATTTGTTTTCCCTGATCCAGCTCGCTGTTATAATTATGTGCGTGCTGCTTGCCCACTAAAAGGTGTAGAACATGCTTATAAACCCATTCCTACGAGTTTCCTAAAATGTGTTGATGAAAAAGCAGTTTTGGATGGTGACAGTCCTGGGCCCATGGGAGATTTTGCCCAGCTCGCCTCAGTCCTTTAAAAGGTTAAAGCTTTGGCCCACTTCAAACCTGTCGCACTATCAACTCCATCTGCCAATTAAAATGAAGGGCCTGGGGCTTTGTTCGGACCCCGGTGCCCTTCAAAATGTTTAGTAAGAGAAATGGCATCTGCCCCGTGGACTGTGCACAGTCCACTTCAGCTGTTGCAGGGGAGCCGCGGGAATAAAATGGATTTCATTTGTAGATGTAATCCAGTGATCTCATACCACTTCTTCAAAACGGGGAAAGCGCTATTGCAATACCAGCGGCTAAATGACTGCGAGCTTTGGAAAGGACTCCATTATAGAAGTACAGGCATTCGATTTCCACAACAGAACACAATACAATACTGAGTTTGAATTCTTAGACAGGGTTTTAAAGCTATGGACAAAGATGAGAGAATTAGACCAATACACAACACTAGAAACAAACACACGCTCAGACCTTTGATAAGACGGGCAGCAACGAACGCCTGTTTCAGTAGTTACTTAGTCTATTTTTATTTACCTTTTTTTTAGTTAATCTGTTGTGAATTTGATTTAAAAACGAAATCTCAATATGACATTAAAAATTAAGGGATAAAATAAGTTTACTGCGGAAGTCTTGATGAGAACTTAAGAAAAAAAAGGTTTAAAAGAAATCACAAAGTGCTTTCACTTTGCTGTAACTGATACAGGTAAAAGCAGTATTGAGGTATAGAACCAATAATGATTATAAATTACTATATTATGTGTTGATTATTTCTGACAGTCATGATTATCGTTGCGGCCCCACTGTAGTGTCAACACAAAGCCCCAGAACGTTCCCAGAACAGGACTCACGCACTGAAGATATTCTTAGGATTAAAAACAATACTATATATTTATGCAATACTATATATTTCTTTATGCAATACTGTACATCTTATTTCATTTATTATTTACAATACTGTATATCGATGCTACTTTTTTCCTTACAGCCAGACCTTTGTGTTAGACCTAATGAACCTAATTGGAATACTGTATATGCAATAATTGTGGTATAGATATACAACAATTGAAGTGTCTATTATTTCAATAAAGTTATTCCTCATGGTCTCCTGGGACACTTTATTATTATTTTTTTTTTAATATTAGACATAAATAAAAAATAATAATCCTCCACAAAGTACTTGCCTTGAGTCAGTTGGCAGGGAGCAGTGACGACTGATCCATTGACCAAACATAAGGCGCCATCGTCAGGAATCAAAGTAACCGCGCCATCTTGGTTTTGCAGGACGCAGTGTTCGCTGAGGAGCCCAAGCCCTTGCAGCACTATTCAATAAGCACAAAGGGTTTTTACAGCTACCAGGGGAAATAAAGCAAAGCGGCACCATTTGTAACGGCCACCCCAACTTACCGATATCCTGGCCACATAATGCTTCATTGCTCCCAACTGTGGTTTGACCCTCCTGTAAAAAAACAGCTCTTAGTCACAGGTCACAAGTAAGCGCATTATATTTCAAGATTATTAGTTTGCCAAGCTCTGTTATTATCAATCTTTAAACCCTATTGGTTATATTTGTTAAGGCAGTAAGTTTTGTATCAATACGCTAGAAACTGAAACGACTAAATTGTTGTGTTAGTGGCCACTAACCATTTAAAGGGCACAGGTAAGAACCCTTAGTGATAGTAGAGGGAGAAGGCTGGTCCATGTAGTTGAACCTCTGAGTGGTTCTCAAACTTTCCACACCAATCACCTAATAAAATATTTGACCTTCCAAATACCACCAGGTCTAGATCAAACCAGCTCTATACTGGGTCTAAAAAGGGTCCAAGATATAGTAAGTAAGTAAGACCGTTTAGGCATAATTTAGTCCCACTTCTATTAAAAACACCCAACAACTTGCAATATGAAAGTCTAAAATTGAAGATAACCCCAGAGTATCATTAGCCTGGCTAACGCCAGACTGCTGTGTGCACTCGAATCTTTTCGAACTTCACAACAGCCTGGGGACCATGGCCGACATTTTTCCATGGATTTGGGCACCAATCACAGAACGAGGAGGGACGGTAAGACGATGACGCGCTATTTGACATACTGAAGCTTGTAGTTTGTTTAGGGATAAAAAAAATAAAAAATATTTACGGATCCAACATGACAGCAGCAGACGCGATGCCATCTTTCGATCAAGCTTTAGAACGTGTTCTAAATAGTTTAGCTCAAAAGTTTACAGCAGGTACGTCATACGTCATCTGATACCATGATACGATTGGCTCTGGCTACGTGCAGACGCATGAGAGACATTCGTAGCGCCCAATAAACGGCTATGGACAAATCGTAAACCACACCTCTCCTACGAGAAAATGAATTGGTGGTCCCCAGACTAAATATCACTTGTGATTTTAGTCTGGCGTTAGCCAGGCTAGAGTATCATATGAAGAAGGCCAAGAAACAGGTGGAACATGTCACAGTTTGGGAACCACTAGGTCAGAGCAGTTGTCCACGGATACAAAGGTCAGTGATTCAAATCCCGCTCCGACCGGTGCATACTGTCCTCGAGTCCTTGGGCAAGACATTTCGGCCACCATACCTCCAAGTGTGTACACATGTGAACGAATATGAGTGGGTCTTCAGCAGTTGGGGCGGGACTTACATGCATGTGCTTCAAGTGTGTTCAGAAGGACAGCTGCCTAAACTGTAGAAGTGTTTGTTTGCAAATTGCGCTGGTGTTCATAATGTTGAGTCCGATCTGTGCATTACTTTAATATAATAGAGGATGATGCCAGATCCCAGAAAGTCTTCGTCAATGCCGATCAGATGAGGTAACTGACAGTCCAAGACCACTCCACTTCTCCTTTTCCTTAGCACCACGGTCTCCTCCTGTGAAACAAAGTAGTACATCAAGATGAATATATCCAGCAGCTGAAATGGCACACACTATAAAACTAAAATGCTGATAGACATTTAATAGCAACCAGCAGAAAACTGAATTCTTTATGACTTGCTCTTCCTCGCCCGAAGGCCAGGCAGAGTAGCAGCGATCCAACCATGTGTCGCCAGGAAACGGCAGAGTGGCTAACGGCAAACAGGGGCTATAAATCATTCAGATTATGGGGGCGAACTGTACATGGAGAGCAGTGAGTGAAACAGCCACCACCCACACAGGTTCTCCGATACCACGCTCCACTGGATTTATTGATACAGTGTTGATAGTCGTGTATATATTAAAATCGTGCCTCAAGCTCGTAAACAGTCAGGTTTATATAAAGGTTCAAAGCGGCCTTTGTCGTCTGCAAGGTGTTAAAACACATTTGTTTTGAAAGGTCAAGTCTGTTGATGTATCATCTTGATTCAATTGTTATTCTTTTACAAAACTTTCAATATGCAACAATGGCATAATAACCAAAGAGTCCAAATCAATATGGTACTGTTAGCTCTTCACATAGTTGGTCTCCTCTTCTACCTTCTTGCTTGGGCCTCCTTGGGACCATCCCAATAAGCTGCGATGGCTCAAATGCAGCTCACACCACGGGCAGTGTCATGTTTAGAACAGGCATGTATTACATCCATCAGTATCAGAAGTTAACCTAACTTTTATACTTAAGAGCCAGGGTCCTAAAGACTCAACTGTTATAATAAAATGTGTGCCTAGAAGCGTCATATACTTTACATCCATCCATCCATCCATCCATTTTCTTCCGCTTTATCCGGGGCCGGGTCGCGGAGGCAGCAGTCTCAGCAGAGATGCCCAGACTTCCCGATCCACGCACACCTCCTCCAGCTGTTCTGGGGGGACCCCGAGGCGACACCAGGCCAGCTCGGAGACATAGTCCCACCAGCGTGTCCTGGGCCTTCCACGAGGCCTCCTCCCAATAGGACATGCCTGGAACACCTCCCGAGGGAGGCGACCAGGAGGCATCCGGAACAGATGCCCTAGCCACCTCAGCTGGCTCCTTTCGACGTGAAGGAGTAGCGACTCTACCCCGAGCTCCTCCCGGGTAACTGAGCTCCTCACCCGATCTCGGAGGGTGCGCCCAGCCACCCTGCGAAGGAAACTCATTTCGGCCGCTTGTATTCGCGATCTTGTCCTTTCGGTCATTACCCAGATCTCATGACCATAGGTGAGGGTGGGAACGTAGATCGATCGGTAAATCGAGAGCTTTGCCCCCTGACTCAGCTCCCTCTTCACCACAACAGTCCGATACCGCGACCGCATCACTGCTGACGCTGCACCGATCCGTCTATCGATCTCACGCTCCATCCGTCCCTCACTCGTGAACAAGACCCCGAGATACTTGAACTCCTCCACTTGAGGTAAGGACTCCCCACCGACCTGAAGCGGGGAAGCCACCTTTTTCCGGTGGAGAACCATGGCCTCAGATTTGGAGGTGCTGATCCTCATCCCGGCCGCTTCACACTCGGCTGCAAACCGCCCCAGTGCGCGCTGAAGGTCCTGATTTGATGAAGCCAACAGAACAACATCATCTGCAAACAGCAGAGATGAGATCCTGAGGTTCCCAAACCGGACACCCTCCGGCCCCTGGCTGCGCCTAGAAATTCTGTCCATAAAGGTAATGAACAGAACCGGTGACATAGGGCAGCCCTGGCGGAGACCAACACGCACCGGAAACAAGTCTGACTTACTGCCGGCAATGCGAACCAAGCTCCTGCTGTGGTCATACAGGGAACGGACAGCCCTTAGCAGAGGGCCCCGCACCCCATACTCCCGGAGCACCCCCCACAGGGCACCACGAGGGACACGGTCGAACGCTTTCTCCAAATCCACAAAGCACATGTGGACTGGTTGGGCGAACTCCCACGAACCCTCGAACACCCGATGTAGGGTATAGAGCTGGTCCAGTGTGCCACGACCGGGACGAAAACCGCATTGTTCCTCCTGAATCCGAGGTTCGACTATCGGCCGGATCCTCCTCTCCAGCACCCTGGAATAGACCTTACCGGGGAGGCTGAGAAGTGTGATCCCTCTGTAATTGGAGCACACCCTCCGATCCCCCTTCTTAAAGAAAGGGACCACCACCCCGGTCTGCCAATCCAGAGGCACTGTCCCCGACTGCCACGCGATGCTGCAGAGACGTGTCAACCAAGACAGCCCTACAACATCCAGAGACTTAAGGTACTCGGGACGAATCTCATCCACCCCCGGGGCCTTGCCACCGAGGAGCTTTCTAACCACCCCAGTGACTTCAGCCTGGGTGATGGACGAACCCCCCTCCGAGTCCCCAGCCTCTGCCTCCTCATCGGAAGACGTGACAGTGGGATTGAGGAGATCCTCGAAGTACTCCTTCCACCGCCCGACCACATCCCCAGTCGAGGTCAACAGCTCCCCGCCCGCACTGTAAACAGTGTTGGTGAAGCACTGCTTCCCCCTCCTGAGGCGCCGGATGGTTTGCCAGAATCTCTTCGAGGCCGACCGATAGTCCTCCTCCATGGCTTCTCCGAACTCCTCCCAGACCCGAGTTTTTGCCTCTGTGACAGCACGAGCTGCAGCACGCTTGGCCTGCCGGTACCTCTCAGCTGCCTCCGGAGTCCCACAAGCCAACAAGGCCAGGTAGGACTCTTTCTTCAGCTTGACGGCATCTCTTACTTCCGGGCGCCACCATCGGGTTCGGGGATTGCCGCCGCGACAGGCACCAGAGACCTTACGGCCACAACTGCGAGCAGCCGCATCAACAATGGAGGAGGAGAACATGGTCCACTCGGACTCCATGTCTCCAACCTCCCTCGGAATCTGGGTGAAGCTCTTCCGGAGGTGGGAGTTGAAGACCCTACTGACAGAGGGATCCACCAAACGTTCCCAACAGACCCTCACAACACGTTTGGGCCTGCCAGGTCTGACCGGCTTCCTCCCCCCCTGCCAGCGGATCCAGCTCACCACCAGGTGGTGATCGGTTGACAGCTCAGCCCCTCTCTTCACCCGAGTGTCCGAGACACGCGGCCGGAGATCAGATGACACAACTACAAAGTCGATCATCGACCTCCTGCCTAGGGTATCCTGGTGCCACGTGCACTTATGGACACCCTTGTGCTCGAACATGGTGTTCGTTATGGACAAACTGTAACTAGCACAGAAGTCCAATAACAGAACACCACTCGGGTTCAGATCGGGGAGGCCGTTCTTCCCCATCACCCCCGTCCAGGTCTCACTGTCGTTACCCACGTGGGCGTTGAAGTCCCCCAGTAGAACAATGGAGTCCCCAGTCGGAGCACTATCTAGTACCCCTCCCAGGGACTCCAAGAAGGCCGGGTACTCTGCACCGATGTTGGGCCCGTAGGCCGAGACAACGGTGAGAGACCTGTCCCCAACCCGAAGGCGTAGGGACGCGACCCTCTCGTTCACCGGGGTGAACTCCAACACGTGGCGGCTGAGCTGGGGGGCTATAAGCAAACCCACCCCAGCCCGCCGTCTCTCCCCGCGGGCAACTCCAGAAAAATGGAGAGTCCAGCCTCTCTCCAGGAGTTGGGATCCGGAACCCAGGCTGTGCGTGGAGGTGAGCCCGACTATATCTAGCCGGTATCTCTCAACCTCCCGCACAAGCTCAGGCTCCTTCCCCCCAGCGAAGTGACGTTCCATGTCCCGAACGCCAGAAGCTGCGCACGCGGACCAGGTCGTCGAGGCACCCGCCTTTGACTGCCACCTAGTCCTCTCTGCACCCGACCCCTACGGATCCCTCTGCGGGTGGTGAGTCCATACTTTACACATTTTCTTAAATGATCTCTGAAAAGGGACTCTGAAAAGAGAAGACGTGAAGGAAGGCTTTCACACATACTGCTTATAGGTAAAGCAGGCCAAGTTAAAGACAATTGCACAAAATACAACAAATGCTTGTCACCGAAAACTAATAGAAAAAACAATGGTCAAAAAGCCTCTTCAGAAATCAAGGATTTTAAAAGCTTCAATCGGAAGTCAATACTAAACACTGAAGGCACAAAATGCTTGCACTTTGAGCTGTGACCAATCCTATAATGCTTCACTGTCTCAAAAAATCGTTATGGCGACATAAAAGCTTGAGTCACACTGCATTACTGCGGACTTATTTCTATTTGTTAAAAAATGTCAAAGAAACCATCACAATCAGCTGATATCGAAGGCACTGAAATCAAGCAACCAACAAACTCATTAACAAAACTATCAATAAAGACGTCACAGCTTTAACCTCTTACTCCTGTGGGGCAAAAGCTGCTGCCCCCATGACCCAGATGCTGCCTAAATTTGAGTGGCCCTATCATAGTACTTCTCTGCTAAGCTGGTGGCCTAATGCCTCCTATTCCCTGGGATTATCATAAGCACCTTCCCAAAAGGAAGCAGAAAATCTCTCGCATTAGATATTCAGACATTGTCGGGTGCGTAAACTAGGAGGCAGTTTTGAGCCTCCTCCCTGTTCCCCTTAGTATAGATTTAACCATGAGACCACCACCAGAGAGGCTTGCTCATTGGCAGCTGTGTAATGGTAGAAATCCTTACTTTCTAATGAAGAGGGAGCGGCATCGACCCCAATGCTGCACTTAATTAAAAGGAATCCTTCACAGACTTCATTAGGGCTGGACCCGGCACTTGGCAGATTAATGCACTGTGTCACTTTCCTTAGACATCAGGAACAGATGAGATCCTCCTCTTTTCTGCACGCAAACCGAGGACAACTCATTCCCGACACCAACCTCTCAGTGTCTGAACATTTTAGGACAAAAAGTGAGCTTTTAAATTTGAGGCACGCCGCAATTAGCTGTGGCCTCAACAAGGGTCTGCTATTTTGTAGCATTTAAGCATCCATTAAAAGCAATCATCTACATTCAGGCAGGATTTTAAATGAAATTTCCATGAACAGAACAACAAATTTGACGCCTATTTTTACGAATTTGTCTTTAAAAACACTGCGACATTTAACGCAATAAAATCATGTTTATGCATTGCATTTATTTAGTATGACATTCAGTGAGTCAGTCATTTCCATTAGCTAAAGTCGACAATGACCTGCCTCCTGATGAATATCCACTTAAACTCATTCACAAGGTATAATACATTTTTATTTGACCTTTCTACTCCACAAAAATGTCACTCTTTCAGACACCTGGCCCCAGAGGGGAGCCTATTGTACATGTTTTAGTGGTAGGGGAAACCGGAACACTAGAAGGAAACCTACACGGATATTGGGAGAACATGAAAAACGTCACCTGAACTCAGCCTGGGTTAGGCAATCGCCCAAATCACTTACCCATTAACGACTAGCTCAAATAACCAAATCAAAAACAAGAAATCGTTCAAGATAGAACAAATTTGCTTTGTTCCACTAAACAAGCTTCACTTGGCAGTAAATATCAAAGCCACAAGAATTAATAAAAGGTTTTGTGCTGTGCCCCAGTGCTGATCCACGATGCATAACTACTAACAGTGTGAAGCAAATTACTTTCAACAGAGCAAGGCTTGGAGTCTATGCAGAGCTTTTGTATTATTGCTGATTGCAGCATTTTAGGAAAATACAAGAATTAAGCATCAAAGCAGCACAGGTTCATTTCATCTTTAAAAGAAGGCGCCTCCCCTGGATTCTTACAAAGGACCCAGAAGACTGTCTGTGGCCTGTGCTGTGGATATATGAACAAATGTTTAATTTTGTCAATCCTTTTTTGTTCTCAAAAAAAAAAAATCGGCCAATGCTGTCTGGTTAGGGGCAGCACTGGAATCCAACTCCTACGAATTACTTTCTCACTCCCACATGCCCTGTAACAATCCAGGGAGATGACGATGAATAACTTTGCATCATTGTCAACTTGTATCCTTATGGCTACTACAAGAAAAAAAAAGGACAACGCTCAGCCAGCATTGCAATGAAACTCTGTAATGTTACATGAATGTTAATTTTATTATGTGCCATTATCAGGAACACAGCTGCAACACTGATGGTACAACTCTTATTTTGTGTCACGCAATGCAATTCATTATAAAGAAGATGCTGCTGTTGTGAGTGTATGTATGGCATTTTAAGCAGTGAAACATGAACGCCCGGCCCAGTGTTTCATTAACTTTAAAAAGAAAGAGGGAAAAGGGTTTCAAAGTGAAGAAACCGGGCGTTGTATTGTGCCCATCTCACCCTCAAAGATTTATGATTGAATTTAATTTTACATACCGGTAGTCACATTGTCAGAAATTTTACAAGAGTATATCCAAGAATATGGCAAGTTTTCTTTCCTTTGACACCATTAACGGCCTGCCTCTTTAAACATAACCAAATCACTTTAAATTCACATTCATTTACTCTGTAGTGATACTGTTGTTGCTGAACTGGGGCTGACTAACAGAAAAGTGGCAGATGATGTGCCTCTCCCATACCATATTAATTCAGATAAAGTGGAGGAAGTGTCTTGCCACCGGACAGAACGACAGTATTTACTAGTTTGAGCTACGCTTGAACCATCAACCTAAGAATAATATATGTTATTAGTGCTAACAAAATACCTTAAAATTAATGGTTGTTACTTTGACTAAACATGTGCTGTGTACCATCGGTGGACAGCGGGTCCCGAGCCTCAGATTGAGAAGCACAAACTCGTACTACCTCCAAAACTGGTGAAGCATCTCTGAAAAATAGCACTCATCAAAAGAAGTGGAGATAAACGTCAACTGCATAACGTGATCCATCAAACACTATGCATCCGAGCGCCTGCTGGACACCGCAGTGGTCGACTGTCTGGCTGTCACATCAGATCTGTCTAATAACAGGTGTATCCACTCTGATGCACACAGCCCTGAGTGAGAAATGCCTTTTATCCAAGAGAGGACAGGATGACACTGGGCTCAACATAAAGCCACCACCGCCCGCTAACACATTTACAACAGTGCTATTTCAATTACTATGTCGGACAGACAGAAATTAAAGTGCCACGTGTCAATAATCACAACCTCCTAATTAGAAGCTCTGACATCTGCTAATGAGTCCAATACGTTGTGATGAATAAAGGCCGTCAAGCCCTGAAATGTCATTTACAACTTTACACAATTAGATGTTAATTACTCCACAAGCGTAACAATCCACGCATCATGTTAATAGTACAACTTAACAGATAAGAAAATGTAATTATAAAATCAATAAAAGATCCTTCATTATCATGTGTACAAACAGAAAAATAGGAGAGAGCTACTTATGAGACAATGCCACTTAACACATGAATTTTCCCTTAATATACAACTTTGTAAATGTCTGCAGATTGTGTTCAATGTATTCAGTCATATCATTCGAAGCACAACAACAAAATGCCTCAATATATGGGACATGATGCAGTCGTTTTGCCAAGACAAATCAAATTAGACTCATTAAGCTAATGAAGAAATGTAGACAGCCTTTGGGAAGGAGCAGGAATGTTGCTGGTAGCTCCCGTGCTCCGGGTTGGAGACCTCTGGGTCAGACGTACTATACTGTGAAATAAATACTATAATCATTTTCTGGTCTGGGCTGCCTTATAATTCCACACATATTCCTTGAGATTTGGCAGGAAAAGAGGACTCTCGAACAGATGACATTTGGTGTTATTTGGGAGATTGGGCACAAATTCAACAGTGAAAACGCATTCAGTGTACTACGAGTTGGCAAGCACCAGGATTATTCTGGCCAATTGAGGTTTTTACGCGGCTGCTGCATGCCTTCCACAGCATTAGGAAAAACATATTGGGTTAAAAAGAGCCATGTCTGTTCGGTTCCTGCAAGCCCTAACAGTCACACTTTTTCAACTCAACTCAGTTTTTAAAAACATTTCTAATACTTGTGTGTAAATTCAATTTAAACGCCTGGTTGACTTGCACCAACTGTAGCAAGGTCTGTTTGCAAAGCTTACAGTGACACAGTGTGGTAAATTGGATGTACTGCAACAAATGTGAGCCGGAACAGAGTTAAAGTGCAATATGGAATTCAACCTTTTACACAAAATCACACTACTGCCAATGTAATCATTTGACAATATTAATTATGATATTATTCATGTCATATCTATATTATTAAACACAGGCATTTTTACAAAAACAATCTGAAACATGAAAGGCCCTTTCAGTAGACTATACTAATGAACTAAGCTGCACTGGCTTCATCTGACAGTTATCTGTACCATTAGTTAAGAAAGAGAATCAATTAATGCTGGGGCACCAGAACATAATCACTTGGGAGTAATATTTATTATCACACAAAAGCAACCAAGGGAATGGATTACCTTCAGAATACTGTGCGATTCATTCCACTTATTTTCCCACTCTTTAGTAAGTGCTGCTACCTGAGGAAAATATGGAAAAGGTTTATATGTAATATTTACGGAGAAGGAAAAAGCAGCAAATTACCCCGAGTGTTTTCCGTTTGGAAACATGACTCACCTTTGCCTCATTTTCATGCAGCTTTTCCACAACTTCAACACAGGAAGATGGCTCTCCTTTGGGAGCCTACAAGAGAAAACAGAAGCTGAATCTATGCATGTAAAAAGCCTGTTAAGAGTCAATGCAGTGCACCCTGGCTTACACTTTAGCATGAATTATACTGCCGCACCTGATTGGCTTCCTCCAGTAGCTTTCTCAGTCCCTCTATCTCGGCCTGAAGCCCTCGGATCACCTTCACGCTGCCATCTTCATTCACTTTGGGCGAGTTGACTATGTTTTTAGCCCGACTCGCGTAGTGCAAAGTGCTCAGGGTCTCTCCGTAGTTCCCTTCAGCAGGAGAAATGGCTACAGACACAGAAAGGTCAAATACGTGCAGAGCAAAAAGGTTGAAAGATTCATAAACGAGAAAGAAAATATGGAAATTAGAGGATTAAGTGATTAACTTTGTCTTTCCCCATTAAAAACAACTGTGAGAGGAGATAAGATTATATAGTGTCTTAAAACACTTTCAGCAGTGCATGCATCAGCAGTTTTTTTTAATGCATACTTGCTATCATAGTCGTCTTGGAGTTTCCGCCAAGGCTGTCTTTGAGAAGCCATGTTAGCACAGAGTCTCTGTAGGGAATGAAGAGCTGCTTCTTCCTCTTTGTTGTCACGATATTTTGAAACAGGACTTTGAAAAGATGTAAAACATAATTAACTTTTACGGCCACATAGATAAGCACCAGACATATTGTTTTCTCTCAATCTTAAAAAAGGTACAGTATGCAGCATGTACACTTACAACACGTTTGCACATATAAATGGTGTGTCTCATTAATGCTGCCAAGCAACCACATTTATATATCACATTTGCACTACTAATAATAAACGGTTTGAGATGCAACATTTAGCATCTGGCTTATTAAATCAGGACATTACCGTTTTAAAATGGCACTACCAGAAGCAGCCGGGTTACCTTAACTGATCATATATTTAAGTGTATTGCCAACTGGTTGTTGATATAGTATCTGGCAACTCAAACTCTGGGGTTTGTGAGATTTACGATTGGACTGATGGTAGAAGGTTGGCTAAAGAACCAGACAAAAAAAAAAAAAAATCATGTACATTTTGATGAATAAATCAGCCAACTTAAAGTCACACCGCATAGAATTTTATCCAGTAAATAAAATTTAAATACAAGCATCTATTTTATGGCAGATATTTTCATAATTGAAAGATATCTCATAAATATCTCAGCTCTCCTAAGACATGACTGTAACTTTACCGGGAGTGGGTACGTCTCCAGTTCGTCTCCATGGAGATGTCGACTAAAGTCAGCAGAATTTGAGATTTAAACATGTTAAGTTCTCATCCAAATCCATTCTTTGATTACCCACTGCAGAAATGTGTCAAGCTGGTCATTAGGAGCATGTTGTTTACTGATGGCAACAGTATAGTCCAAAATGTTACGCAGTGTCCCTTTAACTGATAACTGCTATATTAGTATTTGATTAATGCTTAATGTCAAATTTCACTTAGAAATTGTTATTATGCATCTTATTTTGCTCTGCTTCTAATCTCCTATGCCAACTTTCAATATCTGTTCAACTATATCACTATCCCCCCTTTGTACATGCCCGAATCATCTCAGTCTGGCTTCTTTTACTTTTTCTTGTACATTAACCACAAGTTGACCTCCTACGTCACTTTCATCATTTCCTCCCCTACAAAGAACCTAAACAGTTCTGCTCTCGAGTCTGTCTCTACCTTAGTTGCACAGTCTCTAGTCTAAACCGTGCAGCATCTTCTCTCCACTGTCTCTTCATGTTTGCCATATTTGTGCCCACTAGAAGTTTTGACTACAATACCAACTACAGTACCTTGAATTATTCACATCTTTTTGACAAGAATACAACAGTTAGTCTTGCACAGTATTGCATTCACTAAGTCAATAATAAATGGTGCCTCAGTTCATCCTTTGTTTACCTAGGGTTGAGATCACACAGCCCAGAGTGACGAGGGATTTGTTGATGTTTGCGCCTTCTTTTAACCGGGCCCCTGTGGCGCGAGTGGCATCAGCTCTCTCACTTCCTGCCAGATCGACCAAGTGGATCTTACTCACCGTCTCACAGGGCAGCGAGTCTTCAAACCAGGCCTAGAGCATGGAAATATGTTTACTGGCTGAAAACTACAGTTCATTATATTTTAAAAAACACACAGAGAGAAATGGAGAAAAGAAGTGTATAAAAAATGGTTTTCAGACAATCAAATGTGAGAATTCAGGACAAAATAATCAAATTTGAATGGTAAAGTCTTCATGTTAAGTCTTTGAACGTCAATAACGTCAGATGAATGAAAGAAATCCCATATACATTATGGATGAGGCATGCTGTGCCCCCAAACAGAAGATCTACTGGATGTTGAACCTTAACATTTGTAATTGCTTCTGTCTAGAGCACGGGTCCGCAAATTTGAGAGAATTGTGGCCTGCCCTCCAGCTCAGAATTACGATATGGACACCTTAGAATGAAACTTGTTTGGGTGGGTGAAACTAGATTCAAGGACTACACCAGGAAGTGTATAATAAAAAACAAAACACAGCGTATAATAAGGATGACATTAAACTTACTCGAGTAAATCGAATGGTGAAAATGGCATGAGAGCGGCTGCTGGTGTCATTCATGTTTGTGCTCGCAGTTGTACGGTTTACATTTCCCAATAAGATCAGTTCTTCCACATCATGGTAGCTCTGCACCAAATGTCTGGTCAAGTCTAAATCAAACAAGACCAGTCAATAACAATGGATTAGTCTTACAGCATGATTCTTGACAGACATCTGGTATTTTACAAGTATTGGGTCAACAGACAGCACTGTTTCGACCTAATCAACAAAAGTAGTACATTTAACATTCTTATTATGTTAAGGAAAATATTTCACTAATAAAGTACTTTGCATTTTTTCAGGTGAATGAGAAATATGGCAATAATACTTAATATTGCCCACGTGTATTGCATATAGCAAGTATTTTAATATCATGCAGCTCTACAGGCAAGGTGTGCCAAATGTCTTGCCCAAGGGATGAAACAGTGTGCACCGGTGGAAGCTAGGACTCAAGTAACCTTCAGAATTATTGGTGAATACTCTACCACTAAACCTCTGTTACTGCAAGATGTTTTGAAGATAAAAGTCTGAGAGAAGTGCAGTGAAGGGACAGTGAATGTGTGATTTCAGTTTTAAGATTAAAGAAAGGAAGCAGAGAAAGAAAAATAAATAAATAAAAGGATTGGGCCAAAAATACATTCTCTACAGTGACCCTTGAGCTGCATAGAAAAAAAAAAACTGTCTTACTTTGCACATAGGGCCCCTCCTTTGGGTGCTCCCTGACTTTCAATTGGGTTTTGTCAGTGGATGTTGTATTCTTTTGGAGAAGATCCTGCACTCGCTCGTTGTAGATCTCCATAAAACTTTAGCAAAGACAGACAAAAATGCAAATGAGATTCCTATATTGTGGAAAAAAATGCCACAAATTAATGAACGGTTTCACTATTTATGTGGTTGACGCTGCGTCAAACTGGAGGAAAAAAAATCTTGAGTTGCATCCAATTCTCTTTGAAGAGAGATGCGCAGTGGTTTTTAGAGCTAGTTTATTGTGGATGCATTGTTCTGCTTGCCTTGGCAATGAATAAAACAAACATGCAAAGCAGCTTTTGGCAGAAAATGTCGATCAATACCGTGGTGTGAGCGTGAAAAGACAAATACTGTAGTAGGAGTCAAAGACAATACGAGGCAGGGAGCAATTAAGATTTATGAAAGCGTGACAGTAATGGGAATGAACACACTGTATCCAGCTGCCAGAGATTTTTGGCACCATGACGAACTACACAATAGGGTGAGCTCGGAGGCAAGGGTCCTAAACTAGAAGTACAGGAGAAGGATAATGCTACTGAACAGTGGTATTTTTGCAGTCAAGTCAAACGCAGTATATAATTCATATGGAAAGGAGGCAATGTCAGTAAGACACAGGAAGTAAGGCAACCAGCACTATAAATGAGGGGAAGGGAAAGTAGTCACATATGGACACAGCAAAATAAATAGCTCAAGAATCCATTGTGCCAAGATATTATGGGAAAATATTATCGCAAAAATTCATATCATGATTTCCTTTGGCCTAGATCACAATTTGGATTTCATCATGATTGAGGTGCCCTGAGTATCTGTATATTGCCTTTTAGAGGCGACTAGCCATGTGCTTCTTCTGAAGTTTCACACTTCACAATGACTGCTTTAATCTCCCATCTTAAAAGAGACCAAGTAGCTGGAGCAGTGAGCGGTGAAAAGTGTCTATTTGAGTATAGATCTTCTTTAAACTTAAAAAAAACACTGATTCGCAATATGACAACCATATTGCCCATTGTTATACTTGCCATATTTAGGGCTACGGAGGTTGCTGTGCAGTTTTTTCCTTTCATGTCTTTTTGAAGATGTAAAAGATAATAAGGCTTTTTTTTTAATGTTATGGGAATGCCTCATCTGTAATTTCATGCCTTTTGGAGATTGATACGGTTTTGTTCTTTTATAAGACAGAAGGTTTGTTTATCTCCTTTACTACACGTCACCTCCACCACCAGGTGACGCTTCTAGTCTAATTGAAGAAGACAGTATGAGCCTTTTACAAAGTCTTTGAGATAATTTCATCTTCCCTTTGCTGCATTATTCACATTAATAGAAGTTTTGATGAGGGATGCCTAACTTTCAGACCCCTCTGTATGTGATTTGAAGCAGCCCTCCTATTCCCACATTATGTATTTAAACACAATTCTACAGTATATGATCTTTATTAAAATGTGTTTACAGTAACATGTAGCTGCAGCTAATATTTTCTAAAACATAGCCATTCTGTATTGGGGTATTATGACAACGGAAAAACAAACAGTCTAGAACACATTAAAATCTTAATGTGGCTTACCTGACCTCTGTATGAAAGGACACTGTATTCTTGCTTTTCTCTGAGATCTGCTCAAATAGGCCATCACATATCCGTGGGATCAGACCTTTATCTCCCTGAAGAGACATTTAAACCATTAACACCCTCTGGGCACACAGTATCTTTCAATAACTACTCAATTTATTCATATTAAAGCCTATAATTTTTGGGGAAATGTGACCACTGCTCAACCCTGAGCTGCTGAACGACAACTCAGATATGCAGCCAATGGAGCATAAAAGCAATTCCACTTAGAGCCGTATGTCCCCTTGTTTTAATTACAAACAAACTGATAGTAAGTGCCAAGACTCCTATATAATTATCTGGCATATTGACAACAGCTCTGGGGTTAACCTTGTACCAATCTCCTGGTAGAAAACAAGAAACCCTATTGGTCGGGTGAGATTTCCCATGCCGAACGAGGGGAAGAGACGAAGAGCCGAGAAAAGCTGCCGGTTGCTGCTCTCATCAATTTCTGCTTTTAAAAAGAGCAGCATAGAGATAAACACTGAAGAGGGATAGCTGTTGAACTACAGTTTCAATGCATTGAAGCCACTGCACACAATAAAATCTGTTCTTAAAGAGAGTCCAAGGTCTTCTTTTAGTGATTTGGGAGTGTCTTTGTTTTTTTAAATTAAAGCCTCACCGGTATATAGGAACATATGCCAGCGATACCAAATGCTTGTAATCATCAGCAATAAAAACACTTGGAATAAAATACAAACATTCCTTTCATTACATTTAGTGGGTGAAATGTCTTGAAATGTTTGGTCTTGATTATGCCTTAGCGCTTACCTCATGGCCCATCATAGTATACGACTTCCCAGACCCAGTTTGTCCATAGGCAAATATGCAGGTGTTGAAACCCTCAAACGCTGCTTTGATGACACCAGACCCCAAGTCATTATAAATCTGCGATCAGGAGGAATTCAGGGATGTCATTATTACCGGGGTCTACTGCAGACCTATTTAACTCTTTAAAACATGTCAGGCTTGAATTTACCGTTTCTTGCGATGCAAATGATGAGCTGTGGGATTGGTAGAATCATAGGAGTGGTCAAATGAAAATGTCTTGGGCCCTTCTCCTCGATTAGAGTTGCCTATGGGCTTTGAACAAAACATGTTACTATCTTGTTTCACTCCAAGAATTTCTTACTTACTTAACAGAGTGCATTTGATCCAGTTCAGCTTTACCCAAATCTAAAAGCTTATAGGCCAGTGTACCTATAAAACACATTTTAGTGACTTTGTCAACATTTCTTTCATTGCTTTTTTGTCAATTTGTTGCCACTTTTCTGTCAATCTTTGGTTGCTTTTTCTGCAGTTTTTTGAAACTTTTGTTGCGTTTTATTCTCGTTTCGTCTCATTTTGTCACTAGTTTTTTCAACAAGTTTTTAGAATTGGGTAAAGCTAAACTGTAGAAAATGTGCTCGCTTAAGGCGGGGGCTAAGAGGTTAAACTTTATTTTCTGCACCGGTTATTTGCACTGATTATTCACACGACCTGGTCACATCCACCAACACAGGGCGCTTTGTTTTATCAGTGCATGTTGTAAACTTATTTTTTTTACATTACTACCATCTATGTTTGATGGCAATACAATTTTAGCTTCTTTTAAATATTGTTGGTTTATTAAGAACAAAAATAAGCTATACCTTACCTTATAAATGGTTATAGCATCTGCCTTTACTTCAACGACAGCTTTTGAACACAGCTTCTTTTCTCTAATAAAAAAAATGATGTCAACACATTACTTTATTTCCATAAAGTTAAGGCTTCTGCAATGCTACCTCTCATCCAGGGGCGGACTCTCACTGCCACACGCACTGAGGCCATTGGAAAGAAAATGGCCAGAATCTGCTCTCTGTGGTCTTTTCTGAACTATCTCGCAGGTTCTGTCGTAGAGAGCTCCAGCGCAGCGCGTGAAACTGAAATCTAATCAGCGGCACCTGTGAAGAGTTCCCTCGACTCCGACAGCAAGTAAACGCAGCATCAAAATAATAATAATAATAATAAAAATGAATAAGTTTCTGCGCACAGACATATTTTACCTCATTGAAATGCACACTAAAAGCAATAGTTATGAATTTCTTGTTAATTGTTTACCCCTTAGTACCAGTTTTGTTTTGTTTTCAACACGCGAATGCAGCCTGACGTCACTCCTGTTTCCCATGATGCACTGCGGGGAAGTTTCCAGCGCCGACGTTCAAAAATATGGAAGAAAACACAAGCGTTTTAACTCAAATAAACCATGAAAATACTGAAGTTTCACCCGGCGAAGACAGCCAGGGTGATGAGCCACAAAAGCGACAACCGGCACTATCAGAAAATGACAGCAACAAGTGTCCGCCTTCATCTCGCAAAGCAGTCGTTTTACAAAGTGTTTCCGACGAGACACATTCGTCAGACAAACTCTCCGCAGAAATCAACGGGGAGGTAACAGAGAAGTCTGTGAAACCTTGTTTTGAAGCGAAAAACGATCACGATTTCGCCAGGACCTGTCTAAACCGAGTCCAAATGCTGCACTGTTGGATGAAAATTGTAGGGATAATAAGGAAAACACCAACGAGTCGCCGACGCCGGGAGCACTTCTCTGGGTGAATATTGAAACCAATGCAACCAGTTTTTAGTTTCTCTTATGATAAAACAATATCAATACATCTTTCTTATACCATTTAACTGTGAAAGAAAAAAAAACAATTACATTTGAATTTGATCCAGATTTGACAAAGCTAATCATTAAAACATTTCAATCTGTTGAGGTATTATTGTGCCGATAACGTAATTTTGTTGCATTTACATTAATCATTTGTCCTCTAAACTGGCTATAATTCTTTCCCATAATTGAGGAGACTATGGTGCCCCTATAGTCTAAAAATTAGCTGCATTATAATTATAATAAATTCGGTATATGAAAATGTGATACTTGTATGCTCATAAACCCAGACATAATAATTATACTGATAAAAAAATAACAGTGAAAAGATGGAATAAAATCCGAAATTAGGATTGGCTTTTCTCCTATAGTCTCTGCAGATGTCTGAAACACATGTTTTGTTTGTAAAGCTCTAATTCTCCTAAACTAGCCCACACTTAAAAAAACATATACTTTATTTTGACAGACAATAACAAGGAGGAGCACAAACTGGATCAGAGGAGTGACAACACGAATGTGGCCACTAAGGAACAACAAGGCAATAATGAAGCTCTGGACCCTCATGAGATCCAGAAAAGAGCACAGGAGGAAGGCTGCGTGAATGTGGTGTTTCCTGGGACTGTCACTCAGGATGGGTGCTGCCGATTTGTCAGTGAGATCCTCAAGTGTGTTCTCTATCAGAGGCAGCAGCTACCAATGACTTATGACCAGCTTGTGTACTCTCAGAAGAAGCAACAGGCATCGATGCAGGTAAACACAAATTAGGACATGTTTTACTCATCATGAAAGGTCACACGTTCATGTATTGTGCGTTTTCAGGACAAGGACGCCGTGAGCAGGAGGCCAGTACATTCCGCAGACACGGACAGGAGAAAGTGCCAACAGTCATTACAGGAGCTGGAAGAGGTGCTGCAGCAGCTGGAGGTGCTGTTTTCACTGAGCAGAGTCCCTCGGGTGCTGCTGCTGATGGGCGGCTCACTGGTCTTCCCAAAAGAGCTGTACGAGATCAACATGGAGGCTCTGGTCCTGGCCTCAGGAGACAAAAGCCTACGTGTTTCGTCCTGTTTAAGGCAGCTCTTCCGCACCCTGTTCGTGGCTGATCTTTTGTCTGACACCAAGCCGGTCCGTTTAATGCCCACCACTGTGTTAGTTCTTGCTCACAGAGACTGTGGTGTGGGATGGTTTCGCCCTAAACTTCAATTTAAAGTTCCCACTCGAGTGAGGAGCAAAGTCGTGGCTCTTTGCTCTGACCTTTGCACCTGTGAGGATCTAAAAAGGGATGAGTGGGACTGGGATGACTACATCTGGTTTCAGGCTCCAATGACCATCAAGGGCTTCAGCAACTACAAAGCGTAAACTTTCTTGTATGGAGATGTAGCCAACCCCTAAGTTGTGGTTGAAAAAAATAAGTGAACATACTAAATACCTATTTTTATTTTTTGTTTTTAAATTAAACAACGTGAAATGAAAATAAAATGTTATAAACAAGTAAACTGTGTTGGTTAGTCAGCTATGGTTAGTCAGTTATGAAGAGGACTTTAAACAACAAATACATTAACTAATTATAGTCCTATGTTTTTATTTTATGAATAAAGTGCCACTGTCAGTAATGAAATATAACAACTCATTGTGTTACACATGTCTTTTTTATAATTTTTTATTTTTATATTTTACAACTTTTCCACTTTTTTAACAAAACGAAAAATGTCATCGGCGAGCAACTGCGGCTCTTCAAAAGCAGCGAAATGCCCACCTCGAGGCATGAATGTGTAGGAATAAACATTCTTATATTTATTTTTTGCCCAAGACTTAGGGCAGTGCATGAGCTCATTGGGGAATGCAGCCAATCCAGCTGGGACAAACACATTTGTTCTGAACAAAAACAAAATAAGCCCACATTAAAGAGATTTCAAATGATTTTAACTGAAATATAGTACAATTACTATTAATACTTACAAGCCATCTATTCTCTTGTAAGGGTTTGTGTTCAAGTTTTCTTTGTAGAACCGCATTGAAGGCACAATGGAGCCTGTGGTCCAGTAGATCATGACATTTGTCAATAGTTCTTCCAGAGTGTATTTCCTGTAAGATCAGAACATTTCTCTCCTTAGTCATTTTATTAATTAAAGAGTAACTAAACACCAAATCAAGTTTTTTTTTACTGATAAACTGTGTTGTCCACTGGTCCCTGACATTATTCTGACATTATAGCGCGTGTAAATCCTAACTTTGGCCTGAAAACGAATGGGTTGCGCCCCCTTCAGGGTTAACTCTGCTACTAAATTAGAATTTCCTGATTGGCTGGAGAGTGTCCACGGCCTCCACAAAACGTCATAAGCCGCACCAGCTCCACACATCGTCATCAGGTGCTGCCAATTGTCCTGCCCCTGTACCTGTGGTTTATAACCAAGTCCCTCCCACGTAAACAGTCTGCTGTGATTGTGCCAATGCAAAGCCCACACAGCCCACACTCACCCCCCGCATGTCATCCCCAAACTTCAGAGACCGCCTCTTTCACAGCATTTTTACTTTTGTTTGTGGGTGGGGAAAGGCTTTGGCACGCCCGTTTAGGTACTCTTTAATGAACCACTCTAATTCAAGATGCATGTTTAAATGGTACCTCTCCAGACCACCGTCTTCAAGGCCTCTGTTATTAAAGTCGGTCCACGTTGAGAACTTCTCCAGTAGATATGCAGCCAGGCCAACAGGTGAGTCATTCACTCCACACCCTGTGTCAGGGATCAATAGAGATTAATGTCACATGAAAAGTCACATGTATTGCATTAAAAAGCTATTTTTCCACCTGCAGTGTCCGGCTTTGTGGCTTGAATGTGCATGTAGCCTGTTTCTCTTAATATTTCCCAAACATTTTTCTCAAAGAACGGGAACAGCCGTCTGACATCTTCACGAGTAAGTCCAACCAAGAATGGAAGATATGGGCCAATTACCAGGGAAAGGAGTTCTTTGTAACCTCTTCGGGTTGTGAACATGTTCAAATGTAGCCCTTTTACACACCTAAAATCAAAATAAACATTTAACACAAAGATGCTCTACACACTGAACAACATGTAGATTGGCTACATAGTTTCCTTGTGCATTCCATGATTTTCTGGAGTCAGCTTTTTAGATAAATGCTACACAATGAAGATAGTGTTCATTGTTAAGCTTAACTGCAACAATTTTATCTTCTGGAAATTGGTTTATAGACATTCCAATCGAAGGACAACTTGTAACTCTGCTTCTCTGGACTTACTCAGGCTTCATCTGTGCCATGTTGGTGGTGATGAGGGAACCCCAGTCTCCTCCCTGCAGATAGAACTCTGAGAAGCCGAGGCGCTCCATCAAGGTCAGGAAAATACGGGAAGCTGCAAGACTGTCAAAACCTGAAAAGTACATAAAGTGTTTTTAAATCTTTTGATATCTATATTATTGGCCTATCAAGCTGAAAATTCTTTGATAATGAAATACTTAATGCCAATAATGTAATAACATTAATCAGGTAATATTTGATGTATTAACACAATGTCAACATCTTTTGGGTTTGTGCATTATGCTAATTTGGGGAAAATACACTTTTCTTCTTTTAAAGCATTTAATTCCAACGTCATGGTTGAACTGCACAAATAAGATGCCCTACTACTATAGCCACAGCTGCCCTGGGGTAGATCGACCACCACCACCAAACACTCACTCACTCACTCACTCACTCCACGCACCACATTTATACTTAGGCAAGGTGGGCCACGTGCCTTGCCCGAGGACACAGCGACGGCTTGCACCTGAGGAAGCAGGGATTCAAACCACCAACCTTTTGGTCATAAGACAACTGCTTTACCATCTGAGCAACCATCATAGGAAAATGCATATGAGCTGTGACAAGTTACCTCAAGTCAGAAAAAAAAGATACATTTTGATGAAAACACACAAAATAACCGGTTAGCTAACATTTGAGAGTAAACTGCACAAAAACAATATACTTGTTAGTTTTTAAAACTCAAGTCAGATTGATTTAATATTACATTATTGGCTGATTTTATTACATTTGTGAACTTGTCAGGCCAATAATGTCATAATTATTGCTTTATCGGCCAGTAAACCATAACAGTGTTATTACATTATCGGGAGTTATTATGTTATAGGCTTTTTGCATTTTGAAACTGAACAAATTTAATACATTATCGGCTGTTATTACGTTATCGGTTCCTATATAACTCCTAAGGTCACAAAATCAAATAACGGGAAAGATAAATCATATGCCAAATTATTCTCCTATTCCTACGTTTATAGGCAGATAATGTGTTGGTATAGCCCCAGCAGTGATGACATGGCTAGTACAGTAATTAACAGTTAACAATAAACAGCACTTTTGCCAGAACAAATAACAACCAACCTTTCTTATGCGGTGCTTCAGAGAAACTATATCCAGGGATAGAGGGACATATCACTTCAAATGCAACATCATCGTGTTTTCAGTGAGGAGTGGTATGATTTTGTAGAACTCAAAGAAGGATCCTGGCCAGCCGTGAACAAGCATAAGAGGCAAAACCCTCTGGTGGGCATGGTGTTGTGGCCGCACATGGACAAAGTGCACATCCAGACCTACGATACAAGTATGGAAAGAAGGTCGTATGACTTTTTGATTTGTTACACGTTAAAGGCTTTAGGAAATAGTTTTGGACATGTCATTTTTAAGGGTCTGCTAAAATAGGTGGAGCGCTAAATTAAATAGATAATATAGACTACGGTACTTTTTTCACACAGCTGCTTCTAGTCACACCAACTGATCTCTGCTCTTTCCTTGCCTGGGAACCAGACTCACCGCTGTACTTGATATCCCTCGGTATAAATACAATACAGAGCGGTATCATTCTAGTCTCGCAGGCTAGCCCCCTCTAGGTCTGACTCCTCTCAATGTCTTGGATATTATTGACAAACTTACCATACAACGTGCCTCAAACTTTACTCCACCAACTCTAGCCTATTTAAGCACAAAGTTCTTCACTATATTCTCAATCCCACAGACCAAAGGTTTAGTTCTGGGCTAGATCCACTTTTCCAGCCCTAGTCATTAAGGTCCAAGTTTTGTCTTGAACTCAATACTCAATACTAATTGGTCATGGGATAGTGATGCTCAAGACATTGAGACCTTATTTTGACCCTGTACAGACTTTTGACTAGCTTCACTAAATGTATTTGGTTTACCTTCAATTTTGGTTTTGTAGTGTGGATACTTGTTCAGCATCTCCACTTGCTTCTTCCAGTCGAACTCATGTCTCCAATAGGAAACTACTTTCTTCAAATGGGTGCTATTGCAGCCGTAGTGGAAGGCGCTGTCCTCTAATGGGTCACTGTATCTTGTCTTATCAATGCGCTCATACAGGTCCTATAATAACAAGCAGAGGCGGGTAGTGCTCAGTTACTTTTACTCAAGTACAAGTACTTGAGTAACATTTTGGAGAAACTGCACTTATTAGAGCAGTTATATCATTCAGTCCTTTTCACATTTACTTGAGTAATATTGTAATGAAGTATCTTTACTGTGAGTAATAACCCCTGCCTTAACCAAGTGCATTTTCTCCAGTTCAGCTTTACCCAAATCTAAAAGCTTCTCGACGAGTTTACAGCCTGTAGGCCAATGTAACACATCATTTGAAAGCTAAGACCTACAAAACTGATCCAAGATTTTTCTTTGCATTGCCGCCATTTTATTTGTCACGTTTTTGTTGCTTTTTTGTTGCTTTTCATCAGTTTTTGTCGCCTGTTTTGCTGCGTTTTGATCCTCATTTACGTCTCGTTTTGTGGCGTTTTTTTTCTTCTTCAAGGAGCTTTTAGATTTGGGTAAAGTCAAACTGGAGAAAATGTGCTTGGTTCAGGCGGGGGTTAAGAGGTTAAAGTTACAAATGCTTCATGTGGACCTAAAATACATGCAGTTTGTGTTTCATGCCCCTTTTTCTTCAGAAATGTATTTTTAAATACATTTTATGGTATTTTCTTTGGAAATATTATGATTTCCAACTTTTGTTACTCATAATTTCTGCCACTACTGAAACATAAATCAGACTTTTACAATCAAACAGTTACTCAGTACTCAAGTAACATTTTCTTCAAGTACGTATAGCCTAGTTTTTACTTTTACTTGAGTGTTTATTTGGGCCACTACTTTTTACTTGTACTTGAGTACAATTATTTCAAAGTAACGTTAATCTTACTTGAGTAAACATTTTTGGCTTCTCGACCCACGTCTGATAACAAGTGACTCCCTTTGTTATCTATTGCTACACTATTAACTTTGGCATAGTTTCACGCAAAGGTTGATCATTTACCTGGATCTCTTCATCTGACGTTTCCACTTTAAAGCTGTAGATTTTAGGGTCTTCTGACAGAGGTTTCACCCCAGCTCCCCACCATCCTTCACCAAGAGGGATACTTTTTCTCTCCCTCTTTTTGTGCACAAAGTAAGCCAGTATCCCCCTGCTGCCAGCGCTGAGCCGATCGCAAGTCTCTGTTGAACGACATCCAAAGCCAAGAAACTATCCCTGCAGAATTTAGATTAGACAACGCAATGGATTACTCGCTTTTGACAGTTTAATGCTTCAATATAAAGTAACTGAATTGCAATGACTCACTTGAAAACCTGTAGGCGTTGCATGGTGTCGCGCAGGTAAATGATTGAAGATCCGCACACTAAGGACACCAAGTTGATGTCTTATTCTTGCACAATATCCAGGCTCATCAAATTACAAGCTAGTTCAGTATATATTTACCTTAATTCTTTTTTATTGAGAAAAGAACAGCCTGCCTCTTTCCGAAACTGCGCACTGGCCTGTCTTGTGTTTGTCCCGACTGCCCCAAGAGCATGGAGAGCATAGCGAGCATAGTGAGGGAGAAATATCTACAAAGATCGTTGATTGGTTGGAGGATATGCAACTCCCAGTACAAAACGTGACGTCGACGTTGAGTGCTTACAGCTGGCGTCAAACAACAAACATGTCGAAGTCATTTTGGGCGTTTTGTTGCGGTGCGCTGCTGTTCGTAGCAAGTGCTGGTGCTACTGGACAGCCGCATTTACTTGGAGGGCCACGAGATATTGATCTAAATAAAGACGAAAACGCGAAAGATGCTTTGACCTACGCCATTCAGCGACACAACACCAACACCACTGACAATTACCTGAGTGATGTGTCACAGGTGTTGAATGCGCAGAGCCAGGTATAGCTTCTGTGTTTTTCTTACATTCGTACTAAATACTTTCTTGACTTACTCTGACTCTTACAAAAGCAGAAAAGTAATTGGACTTTTCTGTATCAAATTATGTTAATATTTATACAGTATTTATTTCCTGCTGGAGCACTCGTGTATTAGGCTTGATTATCTAGCTGGGTTATTTACAAACTTGGGATGAATTGAGGTCCCAAGGTTTTTATTTTTTATTTTTGTACGCTGTTATATTAACCATTGAAAATAATATACAGTAGGCCTAAATGTACTGCTGGGTACCTTTTTTGTTTTTTTTTGTTTTCTTCTAGGACAAAATACTTCCTACTTTCAAAGGAAGCCTACTTGGGCGTACAATTCTAGCACCTTAATGAATTCAAATATCTATCTTTTAACATGTATGGTGTTAATACATTCAATAAGACATGATTTCTTTTTCTACGTTTTGATAAAACAAACGTTTAACATTGTTTGTGACGTCACAAAAAACCGACCCTCCAGGCATCAAAGCGTAAAACTTAAAACTTTGGTGTCAGTAGTACCTTGAAGAGTACCTACACGGGCGTGCCAAAGCCCTTCCCCACCCACAAACAAAAGTCAAAAATTGCCGCGAAAGAGGGGGTGACATGCGGGGGGTGAGTATGTGGGCGGTGTGTGGGCCTTGATTGACCTCGACATTTGCATTGGCACAATCACAGCAGACTGATTACGTGGGAGGGACTTCGTTATAAACCACAGGTACAGCATAATGGGCAGCACCTGGTGACGATGTGTGGAGCTGGTGCGGCTTATGACGTTCTGTGGAGGCCGTGGACCAGGAAATTCTAATTTAGTAGCAGAGTTTACCCTGAAGGGGGCGCAACCCATTCGTTTTCAGGCCAAAGTTAGGATTTGACACATGTTTGCGCTATAATGTCAGGGACCAGTGGACAACACTATGAGACACCCATTGAGACAGTTTATCAGTAAAAAAAAACTTGATTCAGTGTTTTGTAAGGACTTGGTTCTTTTGTATCACGCGAGAACAGTTATTTGGATATGGCCAAAGCATACACTGGAGATAGACGTCGTCTCAAGAAAAGGCCTTTATTGCCGTTGTTCCTAGTTACAAAGCAGTATAACCAGCTGGTGACTTCAGAAAAAGAGAAGAGATGAAGTCCAGACCCCCGTCGACAGTTGTCTTTTATCCTAGTCTTGCACTCCTCTACGCAGAGAGGGTGACTGCCTATCAGTGAGTCAGTTGTTTGTGTCTATGTGTTTGTATATTATCTGTACTTCCCGTTATGTTCAGAATGATTATGGTGTCGACCGTTGTCTATCAGCTAAGCTCACTGACATGGTCTTCTTGTTCTGTAGCGTGTGAGCAAAGCATGCGTCAGGAGCCTGTTCAGATTGCGATACAATCCTTAGTTTAGTTGCTCTTTCAACTTTTCTTCCCTAATTATACTGGTACCTTTTTTAAATGGTACACTGCCCTATAAACATTTAGTTTAAAATACAGTTGTTTGTCATGGAAAACAGCTGTTTGTTGGAAAAGGGTGTTGGGGTCACTGATGTGGTAAAATAGGGGTGACAGGGACACCTACATATTATAAGATATGTATAACATGTGGACAGGGCTATGGATTTTTCAGTCCCACAATAAACATATGTTATTGCTTGTTTTATACCCAATTGTTTTATGTCCTTTTTTTTTTTTTTTTAAGGTGGTGCAGGGAATCAAATACACTTTCACTGTAATCATAGCAAAGACAAACTGCACGAAGGACTCTGTGAATGAAGTGTGCGCCATTCTGCAGAAGCCCGAGAATGCCCAGGTACAAATCACGTTATATTCAGTCCCATATATTAATGCCCAAGAAAAATACTCGACATTACTCAGTAAATTCTGAAATAACCACACTTTTTTATACAGTGAATCTATCAACATTATGCCTTTCAGTGCACAACCTGTAATGGTCTTCTGTTGTGTTTTTGCTATCTTTGCAGACTCGCACATGCAAATTTACTGTGTGGAGCCGCCCGTGGTTGAAGTCAACAATTGTGAATGAAGACTGCATCTAATATGTGTACATGTATATCACACTTTCGATAGGCAGGCAAGTTTCATTCATTCTTGCAATAATACTTATTTTGCTGGAAAAAATCTCATCTGAAACACAATTTTGATTAGCTTCTTCATTATGCCATTCTTGAACTATTCTGCTTCACATTATGTAACTAAGAACCATAAACACAAATTGTTACAATAAAATCTTATGTAATTTGGCCATGTGTAATTTTTTAAAATAAGTTTATCAATGCTTCTTATCTCTTAAGCCTTGCCTCATTTTTTTCAAGTGTAGCTCATAACATTGTGTATGCTCTTTAACTGGACTTTGGTTTTCTAACAATATGAATGTACTGAGCAAATATTTGATCTGACTAAACTCACATAGTTTGTTTGTTTGGGGAGTGTAACATATTGATTTCATCCTTGTCAAAGCTCACACACCTGAGTTGAACTAATCTTTACAAATTGGACAGCTCAGATGTATTTTGAAACTGCCTACTGTAAAATCCTACATAGCCTATTGAACTTATAATTGTAGAAGTTCTTATCTAGCGTAGTCGTTCGGACAATTTTTTTTTGCTACAAATGTACAGCTGTAAGGTGTCTTTTGAGATGAGATTGACAGCCACAAGTTTGTGTGTAGATTTAATACTCTGAATGTTTTCCAACAGTATGGACAAATAACCTAAAATGATTTTTCACTTGTATGTGTTCTTTGTAATTTTAGTGTAGGCCTTGTTTTGGGAAGTGTGTTGTGACACTTGGACTGCTCCCTTACGTGAACTCTTCAGTGTACGTCTAACCATCGTTTTGTGTAAAATCTTTTTCCACAAACAGAGCACTGATGTTTCATAGCTCCAACACCATCAGTTCCTGGCGTGTCTCTGTTGACAGTGGCACACACTTGTATCTTGCTGTAAAGCACTTTGAGGCCTAAAGCCTAATGGGGAAAGCGCTGTATAAGTTGAGACCATTTATTTATTTGGGGGATCGAACTCAGTTGCACCTGCACTTTAAACTCTGATCTGAGCTTGGTTGTAGTTGCTTCTTTCAGCCACTGTCCCCATATGTGCAGTTAAACAGCTGAATGGAGGAGGAGGACCCCAGAAGAAGATTCTCAATGTCACTAATGCGGGTCTGGTGGCGGTGTTTTCCTCTAGACTCAACCTAGTCCTTGTTGAAGCAGAGTATCTTTAGTCAACACTGGGGGACAGTGGAGCAGGCACTGGTAGCTTCTTTTTTTGTTGCATTTTTATCCACGTGTGTGTCTTTTTCCTAGCTATTTTTGAAGTTTTGAGATTTGGGTAATGCTGAAGAAAATATCCCCTGGTCAGGTGGGAGTTAAGCGGTTAACAAAGTTTTCATCTTGAGCTCTGAGCTAGACCGTGACGCAGTCTCCGCCCTGCGCGCACCGTGACGTAACCCCGCACATGTTTGTGTGCTCTCCCTTCTCTCTGTTTAGTTATTGTTATTGCTGAGGCTTGCAGCAGTAGCAACACCCGAGACGCAATGAAGTCCCTAGTTGTCGCCGTTTTTGCAGTGGTTTTCATAGCCAGTGCTTGGTCTGCGATGATGCCTGGAGGGCTCAGAGACGTGGCAGTGAACGACACGGGCGTGTTAAATGCAGTGGAATTTGCTGTCAACAAACACAACAACGTCCTAAACGACATGTTCAGAAACGACGTGGAGGAAGTGTTGAAAGCCCAGTCCCAGGTCAGCTTTTAAACATTTTTTAACATTGGTAGGCTATTCGGCGATTTCATATAATTGTTACATTGGCAACCCTTTCAGGAGGCGTGGTCACGTGGCTAAAATGCGACTCTGTGATTGAAATGAATTTGTGTTGAGAAATCACTGATGTGGATCAAAGTTGCTAAAGTAATATGTAGACCACTGCTGTTATTTGTAACTGCGTCATTATGTGGTTGGTTTAATCCGGGACGCCATTGTTAAAATCCTCTTTCAGCCAGCTTTCAGTGTTCGCCAATGATTTAAGTGGGAGGAGACTGGTGGTCAAATGGTCCGTTTTTATTTGGTTATACAATGTACCGACCATAGACTGTAACAACATGTATTATAATATAATACTGACACTGAAGAAGTTATTTGTGTCCATAAATTTGTATTGTAAGACACTAAAAGCAAAATTGGAATCTTTGGAGTTATGCAAGTGATTGTTAACTATCAGGAAAAAAGAGAGACAAAGTTATTAGTATTGATTATTTTCTGTACTATTGTAGTTACTAGCTACTATGGCTAAAATGTGTTTTCACTCCGAGGATCAACAAAAGTCACTCAAGGTATACTGACTGTTTCCTCTTTTTTTTTAAAGGTGGTGGCTGGTATGAAGTATTTCATCACTGTCCAAATGGTCAGGACCGACTGCAGAAAGAACAGGGCCGATGAAGGCTGTGGACCCACAGACCCACCCAAGGTATTTATTTTTATTTTTATAAACAAACAAGATATTTGGCCTCACAAATATAATTTTAGTAAATTGAATGAATAGCGCAATGTAAAGCGTCTTTGAGTGTCCAAAAGGCGCTATATAAAACCGATTTATTATTATTTTATGATATGAATATGATCAATAGAAGTGTAGCTAAAAAATAATTGCAATGATTTTATATTTACAGGCATTTTAAATAGAGATTCTCTTCTAATACCAGTTGGTGTAAGATGGCCATTCCCAAAGTCCAGGACATTGTGGCCGCCTTACCAATACAAAATTGTCCTGGGGCCACCCTATAATGATAATTTACTCAATTCTATTTTTATTTTTCAAAGTATTTGTTTTGTAGACAAACATTGGGGGGCCCTGTTATGCCTCTTGAGGACCCCCAGGGGGCCCTAACCCCACTTTGGGAACAACTGGTTTTAGATGATAAATATTTTACAGAACAGAAAATACTGATTTCGACAAATGTAATCTTGGCTTTTGTTAGTGTGTTTGGTGTTCAATTGTAACCAAGCAGTTGCGTCATAATGCTCTTTTGCTGACTTCTCTGACTGATGTAACTCCATGAACGTTGATGACTGCTCTTAAAAATATGGCATAATTAGCTTATAACATGTTTATACTCGCAAATGATCCCAATGCATGTAATGACTGCATGGTACTCTTTTTCTCTTTTAGAATTACCAGTGCACATTCGTCGTGTGGAGCCGCCCCTGGTTGAATGACATTCAGCTGTTGAAAGAGACCTGTCCCTAGAATTTTAGACCCATATTTTACATCACTTATATAGCAAATCAAAAAGCAATGAAATTATTTTTAATCAAGCCATAAAGCCAGTGTTTTTAAATGAATAGAGAAATGCATTTTATTAACATTTTACATCTAATGATAGTAATTGACTGCTTATTGTAAACAGCCCAAACAGTATTGGAATAAAAGTCAGTTGTTGACAATAAAGTCACTTATGTGTTGTTATTATTGTGCAAGGCCTGGCTATACATGAAATGAACCTACTGATTACATGTTGCATTGATTGTCGCAAAGAATGGAGAATGAAACATGTTGGGATGAATTAGGTGGGAGGAGAGATAATGAGGGAAGTTCATCTCGTTAAACAATGTCGAAAATTTAAACTGTATTTTGATACAAAATAGCTCGATACCTATTACTGACTTTGATCCCATGGTGTGTAATTGTATGGTACATTCACAGCTTCTTTCTCTTTACTGTGCCCATAGCCAAAAATCAGAATGCCAAGTTTCTTATTTCCCCATGTAACGCTCATTTATGTGCATTTAGACAGACTGCTTTTGCTACAGATCATGACCATAACTATTCATGTGAATTGAGATTTACTTAACATAAGAGAAGTGACGGAGACTTTAGCTTCCTTTATTGGATTGTCTGCCATTCCCAACTTTAGGTCAGAATTTTGACTTGGCATATATATGTTCCAGGTGTTTTTGACCGTGTCAAATGTCAATGGAAAGCCTATAATGCAAATTAATCATTGAACCAGCAGCTGTCGGCAGTCAATCAGAAAGCAGAGTCTGCTCATGTGACCGCAGCACACTGACGCGACGTTGTACAAGCTGTGGACAGATATTTCGGGGGAGCAGAGGAGTAAATGCTGGTTTATACTTCAGCGACAGCTCCGCGTTTACGTGTTGGACGCACGTGAGAACCAATCAGGGAGTTCGCGACAGCTGCATCTGCCGCACAAGGTGACTCCGCGGCCAGTGCTGCAGAACGCAAGTGCCGTGATTGGTTGATTCTTTCGCAAAACAAGGAAACACACAACAAACTCCTTCAGTCTCCCTCTTTGAAGTTATTTTTTCATGAATATATTGTTCCTATAATTTAGTGCTTTTGTGTTTTGACTTTTTTGTTATTAAAAAAATTGTTTAAAATATACATCACAACGTGAAGGCAGAGGAGCTACGCGGAGGTTCGAACGATTCTGGCTTGCGTCAAGCAGACGGGGCTGCGGTGGGCGGGACCGCTCGACAATAAAACAGCCTTAAAACAGGCCACGAGTACAGAGACTGCAACAGTAGAAGTTACGGCTTTTGCAGTTTTGTGTGGCTCGGTAAGAAACTGTTATGTGCATCATATATTTATTGTGCCTTTTCTAAAACTACTTTTTTGTTTAGTCCGATTAGGTTCATTAGGTCTTCTAAAAATTATGTAGTTTTTTTTGTAGTGTTTAGTTTCCTACCTGACGGTTTCGGCTACAACTGTGGCCTTCCTCAGATGTTGTCACAAAAACTCTAATACATCCATGGGGGGATCGCCCTGTCGTCACGTCCGAGGCACTGGTGGACAACGCAAATGTATTAAATAGATATTAATAGTTCTATGGTGGGTCAAAACATCGTTCACAAACAGAGCATTGCATCTGTGAAAAGATCAGTGCTGTATCTGTGATTTAAATTAACAGCTCTTCAAGCTCGGAAAAATCAGCTGTTTGCCCACCAGTCACCAAAACATCCGGTGAAAATCGCGGAAATAAACAGTAACAGCGATCCTCCCTTTTTGTTTGTTTTTTCATGTGAAAAATGATTCATCCATGCCTTGTGACACGCTAGAGTCTACTGTGTGTAGTGTGTATAGTCATACATTTCATTGGCAATTTTTAGGAAAACTGTTATTCTGTGTTACAGTTGTTTGTTTGATGTTTTTTATGGAATTACTGTGTGCATTAGGCCACAATTTACGCAATACAAAACGTTACTCTTATTTAGATTAAAAGGGTGGAATACTGAGTATTGTAATAAGTGCATTGTCTAGTAGCGACAAATGCAAAATGTGAATATTAATAAGTAAACTTGAATAATCTGACAAACACGATATGAATATCTTCTTACTAAACATCAGAAGAGATGCATCAATGTTTCTGACAGGTTAACCTTTGATTATCAAAGGTTGATTCACTGTGCTCAGACATGAAGACTCTTGACAAGTATGAACTCCAAGTGGCTGAAGAAGTCCTCAAGAAGCACCTGCCGGAGAGCTATAAGGTACTGGAAGTCATGGACAGGACTTTCTTACTGTAATGGACAGAAAATAATAGGTTTTTAAACCAGTTATACAATTCTTATAATACTGTGTAAGATTTGTTGAGATTTTCATATGGAAATTGGAGATATTGTCCACCAACATTTTAATGCACCTTTGCTTATATATGGATAGAACTTTACATAGAGAGCATACACACAAACCTACTGGCTGTGAATTTGAATTTGAGGGGAAAATCAAGAACCTGTAACTGATCAAAATTGACATTGTGATACAAAAATATGAATAATTTGGGGCTATTACCAGATCAAAACTTGTATTAGGATTTTGTAAAGATATGTACATGTAAAATATAGTACAGTTCACGTACACAAGATGTTTAAGTGAGCAATACATGATCAAATATTGTATTTTAGGTCTATGGTTTCCTGTACAGCATTAACAGGGACAAACCCACAACAGTCGAGGTAGTGGTGGACAAATGGCCGGATTTTAAAGTAATCATTTGCAGACCTGACCTTGCGGTGAGTTCACAGTCAACTGATCAATATCAAGTTAAGAAACCATTTTACGTATAATATAGCCTACATTTAATTTCACAGAATAGGCGTGCCATGGATAACAGATTGAAAGTGGCAATCTTCAGCATGGATCAGCACATTTTGAAGGAAATGCTGGCACAGGACGGTGTTGATTGGAGTCTTAACTTCATATTTGGCGGTACATATTTGATACATTTTTCAGCAGGTTCACCATGGAGCAGATCTCAGTCATCATTTTCTTTTCTTTTTTTAAGCAGTCATCTGAGTTGGGTTGTTTAGCATTATCATCCAAGCAGCTTCAGCTCATTTGGTTCCACTGATCTGTACACTAGATTTAAGTACTCCTCCAGTATCTTAATATATTTCTACCAAATCCAGTTGCATAGCCTTCTTCACTTTTCTTTCAAATAATACTGTAAATAATACTGACCTCACTGATGGGAAAAACTTTGGTTATTAGTGGCTTTGAGATGGAGACAACTGGTGGCGGGCTGTTCACTCTGCAGTGGACTGAAAGTGTTGTCCTTGGCTTGTTTACTAATGATTAACTATTGGCCCCAAATGTATTTTTGTGTCATGAACCCTCTGAGCTTATTGCCATACCCTGTGCACTGCGATAATTCATGCAGTCATTAAAACTTAGTTATGTAAATGGTCTCAACTTGTATAGCGCTTTTCTATCTTTATCAGGCCCAAAGCGCTTTACTGTAAGGAACCAGTCACCCATTCATACTCTCATTCATACACCAATGTACTCAGACACCGGAGGCAAGTAGGGTGAACGGTCTTGCCCAAGGACACAACGACAGTGGGCATTTGTGGGAGCTGGGATTCGAACCCACGACCTCCCGATCACGAGACGACCCACTCTTTGGAGAAGATCTAAGCCACCTGGGCTGGTCCACTCCACATACACTTTGGTTCAAAGAAGAAAAAGAAAAAAGAATGATCTGATGAAGGCTAATGCCAAAACGTAATCACTATCATTAAAAATTGGACATCGGCTACTTGAGTCCTCAACCTCTGCACCTTTGAGACTACTTCTCGTGTGCGTTCTCTTTCTCAATCAACTATACCAAAACTAAGTCACACCAAATAAGTACTTCACACAATAAAGCATGTAATGTCAATAAATAACAAGCCTATAAAAGCATAACATCCAATAACATTTTTTAAAGAAGTTGAAAAAGTGATATTGCACTGTAACATTACCCTCTACTCTTCTTTCTCTCATAGGCCTTGACGTATCCAATGTCTCCATTATCAAGGACATTTGTGCCATAAAAGGTGTCAACCTGAAGTCATATACAAATATATCAGTTCATTTGATGCATTTGCCCGACATCAGTCATTTAAGGCCGGCCACTGTTGACAGGTGAGGATGCTCTTCTCAGTCATTTGAATAGTAAATATTTTTCATGGTGCTGTGGTTCCCAACATTTTTGCCAATCAATCCAATCTCAACATATAAAGGTATACTACACTGACCAAAAATAATTGTCTGAAAGTTAAATACAGGGAATATAAGTGACATATTTAACACCAAAAATTGGTTTAAAAACTAATGTTAGAAATAGGATCACCAGTGCACCTTTAGGAACATCTGCAGGTTACTGGTTTATAGCTCACAAAACTTTGTGATGTTAAAATCTATCTGGATAAAGAAATCTTATATTTTTAATAAACTTTGTGTAGTTAGCTATTAGGTAAGTAAGTAGCTCATAAAAAATAAAACTACCTGACCTGAGTGACAGTAAGACACATACAACTTAATTTTTATCATTAAAGGAAAAGAGGCAGCGTGCTCACTGGATCGTCACAGTAGCAGAGTAAAAATAGGTAACAAGTGATGTGAACTTGCACACCAGGTGCTCTTCAGACTCTTGGGCCAGTAGACATTTTATCATATTCTTTAAATCTTAGAAATGACACTGTAATACCATACAGAATGAACCAAATAGTTAGTTTTGAATGAAAAGAGGACGCCTTTGCCAAGTTTGAGTTCATAGTTTGTTTGGAGAAAATTATACTGTTTATATTTAAATCCAAGATGACCAAGAGGTTTGCCTTTTCACAAACATTTAATATTCAAACAAATTATTGATTTTTGTCTGATAACAATTGTGAAAAGCATCAATGGAGGCTTTTTGTTTTCGTTTAGTTTATTTATGTATTGCAACAGGGACAATGTGCAAAAGACAATAATTAAAGATGCTTTGCACCAGATTTACTTATACCCACTGCCAATTGTCAAATTCCAGAAAGCCCAGAGTACTGGGTTGCTTATTTTAGGCCTTGGCCAATAGTTTGAGAATCATTGTTCTTATAAACCCAGATCAATATTACCTTATTGTAAAGTTTCCAAATAATGAAGACCCTTTTTTTCCCACAGAGAGCTTGAATCGAGGATCACATCGCTGGACCTGTCCCACATTGACTTGGTGAATAACGTTTGGAAATTTGGTGGAAACGAGCAAGGCTATAGAAGAATTAAAAACCTCATCTCCAACTTCCCTTCGTGTTGCATTAAGGATGAACAGGGCCAGCCGGTGTCGTGGATTCTTACCTACGACTATTGTGCCTTAGGAATACTATACACTCTCCCCGAGCACAGAGGGAAAGGCTATGCCAAAGCTCTGGTGAGTGCATTGGCAAAGAGACTTCATGCTGAGGGTTTTCCTGTGTACTGTTTCATAGAAGAGGACAGTACAGTCTCATACAAAATATTCAAGAGCATGGGATTCACTGAGGATCCATCCTACCGAGCAGCCTGGTTTGAGGTTAACTTCTGACAAATAAATAGGCATATCTATATCCTACCCAAATATTCAGTTAGTGTTTCCCACGGATTTGATCATAATTCATTAGTTGAGCAGCTCGATTTTCAGCAAAACAGTATATCAGGTGTAGTTAGAAAAGTGAACAAAGTATAGCCCTCTTCAATACAACATGCTGCTAATGACAAGGAACAGAAAACCTCAACAACAACAAAAAGAAAACTTCATTCTCAGTTTTTGCGTGGTGTTTTTATAAAATGTGGCGAACCATTTGTTGTTATTGACAAAGAACACGTTTTTGGGGAAGTGTTTGGTCATTTGGGACATTGTTTCTTATGGGATTTTATAAGCAAAACAATGTGTTACTTTCTTATGCAGTCCAGTTCCATTAAAATGCAAATTCCACAACACAATTATTGTTTAGAACTATGTTTTTGATGACGATTTCATTACATTATATGACTATCCAGGTTATAAACACATTCTGTTGCTATTTTACACTGTCCCTAATTGCCCAAAATATGTAATCAAAAAGTATTACAAGTCAAAATATACACAGCATTTTAAAATAATGAGCATTTAATATCTGTATCTGGGAAAGCGTTCTTTCTGATTGTTGGATACATATAATCATTCTCTATATTTTGCTTCAGCATCAACTAGAATTAACATGTTTAAAAATGATATTCTAATGCTTCTGCTTTGAGTTACAGTTTCCCTGTCTGCAGGTCAATAGGCCAAGGAGTATTATGCAACCTGGAAATAACCGAACACAACAGCTAAGAGGAAGCTAATGTGATTGAGCAACCCAGACTGTGATATTGTTGGAAAAAGGGAAACTTGTATTAAATATACTATGTATGCATATATCTTGTTTACTGCTCTGCCGTGAAACCCCCCACCCCTTAGGGCAGAAGCAGTACATTGTAACTTAGGGGCGTGAAAACTTGAATAAAATGCAAGGGTGGACACCAGGGAACTCAGAGCGGACACGGAGGCACTGGCTCCAGCTTCGTTTGTAACTGAGTCTTTATCTCTGTCTGTCTCTCCTTGCAAGTAAAAAGGTAATCTGTCTTGTCTTGCTTTCCTTTATTAATTATTGTGTCTTGTTGGTTACCAGCCCCAACACTGATGTTAATGTTGGAGGAGGCCGGGATGTTTTCTTGGCCAATGATACGCTGTCCAAGTATTGGATGTCATTATTTTTCTCAGTAACTTTTGCCTGCTATTGGTATAATCCAACCATGCAAAAAGAAGTGGCATGTGGCAAAGGTTCTGATGTAACTATACCATTGCTATTTTAATGTTGGATAAATTGTACATGTAATGACTGCTTACTATATTTTGTTGTTGGAGACTCTCTTTTATGCAACCTTGAAGATTCCACCTGTCATTTGTTCCCTTCACTTACAGTGGGGGAAAAAGGTATTTGGCCAAAATCCAATAGAAAGTCTATGGGAAACTGACCAATACTTTTTTCCCCACTTTTTGCTTTAATTTTTTTTTTTTTTTTTTTTTTTTTTTTTTTTTTTTTTTTTTTTTTTTTTTTTTTTTTTTTTTTTTTTTTTTTTTTTTTTTTTTTTTTTTTTTTTTTTTTTTTTTTTTTTTTTTTTTTTTTTCACCTTGCAGAAATGTCGTAATCAATTTGTGATAGCCTAAATAATAGTATGTGGAAAAGACTCAACTCCAAGGTTATATAGGTCCTGTGAGAAATGTTTAGCCGACCAACAATTTTGATAAAGAGAATGGACTTGAACCTTTTAGCAAGCCTATAAAACATACAACGCTGCATTTTTTTTATGTCGAAAGTGCGACGATGAATCAACCAATGACAGCTTTGATTTTTCTCTTTAGCGGTGAGCGTGAGCGCTTCTGTACCAATCGCACCACAGCGCACCTTGACTTTGCTCCGCACCCTCTTTTCAAGTGGCGGATTTCTTGACTTTTTATTTGTAGGTAGAATTTTGTTCTCGAACCACACGATGGAACTGACAGCGGAACAAGAAAAAACTGCGGAAATGAAACTGCAAACATATCTACCCCTTTCTCAAGTGGTTTGTGCAATTACACTTAATATTTCATGTTTAGAATTATGTTTTGATTTCTTTCATTCTAATAATACCGCTTTGTGAAGGTGTATGGAACTTTGCTGCTCAAGTCCAGAGTTCACGCAGATCCAATGAAGGTGTTTGTGGACAACTGGCCAGACTTCGGTGTTCTCGTTTGTAAACCAACCCTTGAACAGGTAACAGAGGATACATTTGTTAATGCAATATTCATTATTGGTCATGTTTTTAACACCTTGTTTGTCCAGGAAACGGACTTTTTTAAAGATATAGAAATTTTTGTAAAAGACAAAGCAGCTTTGGAAAAAACAATAAGAAACAGCAAGATTTTTGATTGGACACAGCTCATGTGTGTAGGTGGGTAACTTCAGTGGTTTAAGTTTAAGTTTAAGTTTAACCCTTGTGTCATCCTTTAATTTTCTTACGTTCGTTACCCTAGTGTACAAAAACGTAAACGCTTTTCAAACTGCAATAAAAACCACATACTTTAATCTTTTTTCAAAATGTTTTCACAAATCTGAAGAATCACTTCTCACCTTCTCAAAACTACCAAACTACAAATGCAATCAAATCAATTTTTGGCTCATCTTTGACACATCCAAGGCCCTAAAATCTACCAAAGCCCCAGCTCTCTACTATTCATTATTATAAAAATAATGAAGTGTTTATGTTGTTCTGTAACAAAAAACTTCAAAGTTTTTGTTTTCAAACTGGCATATAAAGGGTTAAAACCCCCAAATAAGCAACATGTTTGGTAGCTTTGAGAAGGTGAGAAGTGATACTTCAGATTTGTGATTTTTTTTTTAAAAAAGATGAAAGTATGTGGTTTTTATAGCAGTTTGAAAAGCGTGTAAATTTTGTACACTAGGATAACGAACGTGTAGAAAATGCAGATCTCCAATATAAAAGACATGAGAGAAAAACAAACACTGGATTCTGAAAATTTGGCTTGATAGAACATTTTCTGAAATCCACATCTCAAGCTGCAACACAGACAAAATGGCCAGGAAATGAAAAAAATATATATATTGCAAAATGTACATAGGATAACATAAGGGTTAACAATATCTATGACACTTTGATCTAATTTCAATAAACACACTGTATTGCTATTGTGACTTACTTGGCATTACAGGGAACAGGCCACATGGTCACACAAAAACTGACAGAAGCATTTATTTAATAGAGAAATACATTTTCTTTCAGTATTTTACCTTCAGTTGATTTAACAAACGTTTTTACTGTGATAAATAGGCACTGATCTTGACAACACGGAGATATTTAAATCAGTGGCATCAGAAAAACAGAGTTTATGGAGACCTCTGTCACTGTGTCACATGATGATCCTAAAAGACTTATCCTGCCTCCCTGATGTAAACGGGTAAATCTCTCATAAATTCTTCTTTATTTTGTTTATAATTCATCTAAATTTCTTATCTTGATTTTCTTTAGCTCTGGGATCTCTCTGGGCTCCTTGAATGAATCCCACATCCAAGTGGTCAAGCAGACGTGGAAGTTTGGGCAAGATGGCGCAGTGAGCATGATCCAAAACATGGTGAAAAACTTCCCGTCCTGTTGTGTGCTGGACGCAGAGGGACGGCCCGTGTCCTGGGTTCTGACTTATGCATCATGCGCTATGGGGATGCTGTACACTCTGCCTGAACACAGAGGGAAAGGCTATGCCAGGGTGGTGGTCTGCGCACTAGCTAAAAGACTCTACACTGAGGGATACCCCGTGTATTGCTTCATTGAAGAGGAAAATAAAGTCTCTTTCCAGCTGTTCAAACGATTAGGATTTACTGAAGACCCCTCGCATAGATACACTTGGTTTGACTTTACACCAATTGCTAATTAATGGCGTATGTGCAAACAAAAACAAGTCCTATCCTCATTCACAAACGTCAAATAAAAAAGCTTGTCTGCAACTCATCTCCTTTCTGAAATGTCACTTGAAGCTTGGGCGGACCTAAACAAAAAGAAATGCACAACGTTAGTGGTAATAGCAGCCTGAGCACTTCTAAATGAAAGTATGGCATAATTGTGAATTGTTGTGATTTGAATTTCTATACCTCTTTTCGTGATAATCTTCCAGACGGAGCAGCCAGGTTTTCCAATAATCTGACATCAGCTCTGAATTCATTTTATGAGCGTGAGCAGGCGAGCCATCTTTGTAAGCGACGACTATGAGACCATTCTCAACCTGCAAGAGGGAAAGTTACATTTAGTGGCTCGTGTCTCATTACAGATAAGTGTAATATTTGCCTTTTTCTTTCCAAAGCAAAATGAAGAAAAGCACCTGGTATTTGTAGTTGACGTCAGTGTTGAGCGCTCCAGCGTAAGCAGCTACTTGAATGGGGTTGTCGTACGTGTTGCTTAAAAATGGCTTAGATTTTTCTGAAGTCTTCCAATCAATAGCACATAAGACGCCCCTGTTGGAAAAAAGTGAACAGGAATTGAGTTTTGTGCGGCTAAGTATTTCAACTTAATCATTGACAGAAATAGAAGTAGTGACGAGCACTGAGATGCGGGCTTTTTTCATCCTACTTAAATTGTGATAATGAAAGTTTATACAGCAGATTTACACCTACTACAAGCTAATATATATATTTTTTGTTACTTTTGATTTATCAATGCAACTGACTTGTCGAAAAATGTTGTAAACATTTGTTTGTTTTGTTTGTGATATATTATTTTATTACATTGTATTATATTCTAATGCAAAACAATCCATTTTAACTCTAAATCAGCCTTATTACAATAAAAAAAAATATTTGTAAGGCACATTGAGATGCCTTGTGTATGAAATGCGCGGTATAAATAAAATTGCCTTGCCTTGCCTTGTATTAAATCTCTATACAATTGACTGAAATAAATGAAAATAAACGATATACGCATTTTATTTTGATTTGACCACTTAACCTCTTAGCTTTTGGGTTTGAGTAATGCCGAACCAGAGAAAATGTGCTTGGTTCAAGTGAGGGTTAAGAGGTTAAACTAGTGCACCTTTCCCTGAATATTCTGAACTGTGTCTGTAAATTAGGATAGTTACCTGTAGCGGGCAACACAGTCCACAATGCCCAGATAATTCAAAGCATCGTGTTGGACTGTGCTCTCTATGGCTCGCACTTCTCGAATATCTTCCAGTACATGTGAGACACTCTCCATGTACCCGCGCACCTCAGGGGAATACTGGGACATTTCAGAGGGGCTTCCCCCCTTCCACTTCACACCCGATGTCAAAACATCCTCCACTGCAGAATGAAACGTCTTCCCCTGTTTGAAAAGATCTGCAAGAAAACATTAAAATAGAGTTGTTTTCTTAAGATAAAGTCAATAAGCATATTGATTTATAAGCATGAGTTCTACTGATACGAATCTACTTGGTCACTCAAGAGCAATTCTTAAAGCAGGCAAGGTAACTGCCATTATTCGGGTGTTTTAACTAATTTCTTAAATACATATTCGTCTATTTCTATTTAAAGATATTTATTGATAAATAGCTGGGCATGATTGCACTCTATAGCTCAACTTGTTGATAAAAACGCATATTATTTCAGTGCCTATTTTTATTGTTACATCTCTGAACTTATTCATCTTTCTTGTTCAACTTCACTTAGAGCTGCTGTGGTGGTAACAGAATAAATAGATGATATAATGTCGTTTGTGCTGCAGTACTTACTTTGACTGTACTCCTTGAAGCCTTCCTCCCCCAGCTCTTGCACCATCTTTCTCTTCCACCTCTCCAGGTAAAAGATCTGCTCCGCGGACAGTGTCTGCTGAAGGATGCGGGTCACACTCGGGACAGCACCCCTGCCCTGCCCCCTGTTCAGATGAATCCGAGCCAGTGGTCCTGCCCCTGCCTCCTCCTCTGTCGCGCTCTCTTCGGGATGTAAAAAAGGATGGAGGACTTTAGGGGACCTCCTCTCGCCTCCCTTAGGGCTTGCGGCAGGCGGGGGGTCTTGATGATCGGTCCATAAATGTGATCATCCTCATCCTGGATAGTTATGGGGGTCTGTGAGCTAACCCTGGACATGACAGACTTCACGAGAGAAGAGTAGCGCTCTGTGTCCACTGTGCTGTAAGGGCTCGGTCTCTTTGGAGATAACATCCCGTGACCCACGAAAAATGAGTCACTAGGTGGGAGGCACAACAAGGCATCTGTACAACAATAATGCCCACAACAGAGGCATTTCTGAGGGCGAACATGCTGGTAAACTTTACACAACAACGCGGGAGACAAAACAACAAGTGTACCCTTTTATTGCTGTTTAGGCTCATACACACGCACATAAACCGCTTGATTTGAGGTATATTTACGTGTTTTGAGGTAGTTTCGTTTCAAGTACTTGCCCAGGCATGTCTCAGTGAATAAAATCGTCCAAACGCACACAAGTTTCCAAACGACGCGCTCGTTTAGCTGGACACGTTTCCGTTAAATGGGATTTGTAGTCTTTTGGGGAGATTTGTAAAAGGGCACTGACGTAGAAAGGACTACATTTCCCAGAACATATGGTCCGTCACTTAAAATAGCCGTAGCGCACAAAATTATAAATACAATCTTTATGTATCTTGTTCTTTCCCCCGAATCATTATTGTTGTTAATAATAACTGACATTTGCACATATATTACTTATTATTTATTATTTATGAACGTGTGATCTTAAAACGAGTAGTTAAAGATTGATTATGATTGATTTGCATTCAGACGAATCGCCGGATTTCTCAACGTGTCACTGTCCAGTCACATTAGGCCAAAGGCGGGACTTTATCTTTCATGGTCGTCATCGAAATGAGGTTAAAGAAAAAAAAAAATAGTTGACAGCTTCTCGTCAGGCATCTCTCCAACAGCAGAGAGCTTCCTGGATTTAGTTTAGCTATTTCTGCTGTTCATCTGCATAAGTTACTCCCCGTATTAATAAGTACCAGCATGACATCCACTCTAGACGAAAGCAATAAGGAAAAAGTAAGTTGTGTGTTTGTTTTTCATCCAAATTGCACCCAAGAAAAAGATACTTGTAGCTCCGAGTTAGCCTACACTGTTGCTGCTGGGCTAACTTACACACAATCGCCAAGTTGCTTTTAAACTAAGAGACTCAACGCGTTTTGGGAATAAAACAAATGCGATTGTGCAGTGCTCGGTTTGTATGCTATTTATGAATTGGTAAGACTCTGCACACAGCTATAAAAAGCCACGCTGTTGCTTTTCTAACTCACTGTTGCTAAAGACATTTACGCCTAGTGTGAGATTGGTTGGATCAGCTGACTTAAAATGATATGCCTTTTTGTTTATAGAAAGATGGAGTACGTCTGAGTTGCAGCTGAAGACTTTATGGTGCAATGATAAAGTTATACATTCTGTGGTCGACTAACTGATATCAAAAATATTTAAAGAAAGACGGTGCATTTTCTTCGAAAACGACTCAAAATTGCTATTACTTCATGAAGTACAATTTTCTTTGCAACAGAAAAAAATCTGGCCCTACATTTAAGGTTTTTATTGTAGTGTTTCAAACCTGGTGATCTTGTTATAGTTTATACCAGAACATACCTGCACTGAAATGCATGTGATTCTTGTATTTGTATTAGTTTAGCAGTTCATGTTTCAGTCACATGTTTAATATGTCCACTGTGTGCTGACTCTTTAATTGAAAACATACATTGTAAAATCTACTTCCAAAACATGCAATTAGGTCCTTTTCCAAAATTGTTTTTCTCTCTTTCTCAGCTTCGTTCAGTGTCTGTGGACTTGAACCATGACACTTCACTTCTGATTGACATTCCTGATGCATTGTGCGAGAGGGACAAAGTCAAGTTTACTGTTCATACAAAGGTATACATTTTTATTGTAAACTAATTGTAGATTTATTTTCATGTCATTAAACATTTAAAATATTTTTATTCTAGACAACACTGAGCTCTTTTCAGAAGCCAGACTTCTCTGTTCCCAGGCAGCATGAAGACTTTATTTGGCTGCATGACACTCTGGTTGAGACAGAGGAATATGCTGGTCTTATTGTATGTTGAGGTCATTTTAAATGTAATCAACATTAGTTTTTCACCTTCTGTTTTAACATAATTGTGTATATCTCTGCAAAAGATTCCTCCCGCGCCACCAAAACCTGACTTTGAGGGACCACGAGAAAAGATGCATAAACTTGGAGAAGGCGAGGCCACAATGACAAAGGAGGAGTATACTAAAATGAAACAGGAACTGGAAGCGTGAGTACAACACACACGGATCACTGTCATATAATTTGTTATTAGAGCAAGTTCCTCAAAGTGGTTTTATTTCCTTTTTAGTGAATACTTGGCTGTGTTCAAGAAAACCGTGCAAGTGCATGAAATCTTCCTGCAGAGGCTCTCCTCACATCCCATTCTGAGCAAAGACCGAAACTTCCAGATTTTCTTAGAGTACGACCAGGATGTAAGTGCCTTGTTAATGCTGACTTCATTTCCATGAAAACAAAGGAAATGGAGTTTACTGGAGAGTTGTGACACATGCCCTCTGTCCTGCTGTGGTCAGCATTTGTGGCCCTATTCAATAGTAGCGTATAGTGTGTGTGGTGTGTTAACTAACTGGATCAAACTCTTGCTTGACTAAAACTTGACATTTATTCGTGAACAGTTATACTCAGCATATATTTATTATTTATGCAGGGGTGATTTCTTCTTCTTTTTTTTCCTTTTTTTTGGAATCTGTAGCTAAGTGTAAGGAGAAAGAATGCAAAGGAAATGTTTGGAGGTTTCTTCAAAACATGGTCAAATCAGCAGATGAGTTCCTAATCTCTGGAGTAAAGGTAGGTTCTCGCAGCATGTGGAACAAAGCCAAAGCTATGCAGTAGCTACTTTGCTTCGGTAACTTTGTGTCTCGTTTGTTTCTTCCAGGAAGTTGATGACTTTTTGAGCAGGAGAAGACATTCCTCCTCGACTACTACAGCAAAATTAAAGACTCCACTGCCAAAGCTGAAAAAATGACTCGATCACACCAAAGTATTGCGTCCTTCTCATAATTATTGAAAAACCCACAACTGTCTCTAAATGGTATTTCTGTTGAATCATATGATTTGTTTTAATGTGTGTTTTAACAGATATTGCTGAAGACTATATTCGCATCTCGTCAACTCTAAACAGCATTTCAGCAGACGACAGTACAGCAAATAAAAAGTAAGTTTAAAAGTTTGAACAGTGTGTAGTTGAAAACAAACGGCAATAACGTTGTCTCATTTTATTATTCAGGCATTTAGAGAAATTGTCTGACCTATTTGAAAAACTAAGAGTAAGTACAAACTAAAATCTAAATCTTATAATCTTTTATGTCTATGTACTCCTATGTATGATGATTTCTTTGTTTTTTACAGAAAGTGGAGGGACGAGTGGCATCGGACCAGGAGCTAAAACTGACAGAGCTGCTACGATATTATATGAGAGATATTCAGGCTGCAAAGGTGAGATATTTACTCCATAACAAAGATCATGCATTACAGTAAACAGAGGTCTGATGAAGTGAAAAACATAGACCAATGGTTCTCAGACTTTTCCTTAATCTAGGCCTAGTGATAAGTAGGCAGTGGATAGCAGGCTTTTTGACTATTATCAATTTGTCCATCCATCCATCCATTTTCTTCCACTTGTCCGTTGCCGGGTCGTGGGGGCTGCTGTTGGAGTTGCCCAAATCACATCGCACCAGCCCCTATGGCTCCTCCTGCAGGTGGTGGGTCCACAGAAGGACGGCCTCATGGTTCTAACCGGGCCTGTTGGTCTCTCATAAGGGGCTTCTGATTATCAATTTGTATCATGTGGTAACATTCACTTTTATGCCCAGCAATGTTCAAGGATACACTATGGTTAGTGCCACTTAGTTTGTCTGAAAATGTTAATAACCGTAACCCTAAACCTAACTCTAACCTTAAGGTTAACCCCTGTTCCTAACCCTGATTTGTGTCATGAAATCTCAAGTATTCACAGCAGACCGTCCCTCCTGAGCAGACTATGTAGCACTAATCATATCAAAAACTGGAAGGCGTAATCACGTGATACGTATTGATTAGGAGAAGGTTATACCGGTTATAGCGTAAACAAATGAAAAGCCGGTCCTGGATAAATATCCACTTGGTACTGAAAGGTGGTGTGAAAGATTGAGAACCACTAACATAGACATTGTATCTCTTTATTGTAATGACACAATTGTCAGGGCTGTGAGCTCTTCAAAGCTGCTACTCTTGTGGACAGTCATATTGCAATTGCTGTGTATTAAACACATCATGTTGATGGTGTTGCACATATAATCCTGCTGTATTTGTTCTATCCCTTGTGAAATATTTACTTTGTAAGTAAATCATGCTAATATCACCTATCAAAATGGTTGCAACTCTGTGTAATATACTAAATTAAACTTTGTACTTTTACTTCTTTGTTGCTCTTGCACTGTAGTAACTGTGAACCTTGCATGTACTGTAGGACTTATTGTATAGACGAGCAAGGTCTTTGGCTGATTACGAAAACTCAAACAAGGCCTTGGACAAGGCCAGACTGAAGGGTAAGGACGTCCCTCAGGCTGAGGAGAACCAGCAGCACTGTCTGCAGAAGTTTGACAAGCTCTCTGAGTCCGGAAAGAAAGGTTTGTGTGTCTTCAAGTGCATTTCAACTGTTTGTGAACTTGGACAAACGGTATCTAAACTCTGTTGTTTTCTTTAGAACTGACTAATTTTAAGGGTAGGCGTGTAATGGCCTTCAGGAAAAACCTCATAGAGATGGCTGAACTTGAGATAAAGCATGCCAAGGTTAGTGCAGATCCATGTTTTATCTGTCTCCTTTCTAAAGGAAAAAAAAGTGTGTGTTTTTGCCAACCACCATTACCAAGGTTATTCTGCGATTTCCCACAATTTCCATTGCCAGTACCACCAGAGGAAACTAAACCCATAGACAAGTAGAACTTAAATGGGTAGACAATGGACTGCATGTTCTCCCTGTGTCTGCGTAGGTTTCCTTCGGGTACTCGGGTCTCCCCTACCACTAAAAATTTGCACAGTATGTTCCTCTCTGGGGCCAGGACTCCCCTGAAAAAGAGATTCTTAATCTCAGTGGTTCAATCACTCACCTACCTACCTACCTACCTGCTGTGAAGACGGATCACTAACTGTTTTGCCTGGAGTGTTTAAATTGTCTTAATGCAAATCTTACTACTTTCCACTCCCATTCGGACATGAACTTTCTGTTCATGTATCTTTGTACAATGATGTTTTTCAAGGTCTAAATAATAATTCTTTCAAATTCATTCATTCAACTTCTCCTAAGCTTCATAAAAAGAGCCTGTAGTACCTGTACTGCCGTTTGAGAGGCATGGCAGTGATCTTACTTTATGTATATATGCTATAAGCCTAACTTTGTTCTCCCTTGTGCACAGAACAACGCCACTCTATTGCAAGGGTGCATCGACCTAATCAACAACAACTGATGCATCCACGTGCTTCTGCCATCACCGTCTGATGTCCAGTGTAATCACTAGAGCTTTTGATGGACATGAACCCTTCTGCTCTTCTACCCGTGGGCCTTATGTCACTTTACGACCCTGCACAAGACCGAGCCAGTGTCTTGTAAGCAGAATACATGTATGTTTACACTCTCCTCTGCTCCATCCTTTATCCTTTAGTGTTGGATGTACAATCTTCGCTTTCTGAAATAAGACTGCCAATGTGTTGCCAATGTCTGTGATGATTTTTCCTCATTTGCTTTTTTGTTTCAGTATTGCCATGTTAGATTAATCTCAATTTGGCCACACTCAACTTAATCTCTATACAGAATAGATACAAGTACTCCACAATGCGTGAGCTTCATTAACACCGTTAATCATGTCCACGTAATTTGCTCAGTTAAATTTATGTTATGAACTAAAACAATGACATCAGTGCCTTTACCAAAACAAGTTATTTAAGTTTGACGCCCAATACCTAAGCATTTGTGTAATGATTTTGGACACTTTTCCACTACGTGTATTCAAGTACTGTGTTTGTTGTGTTGCTTTCAATACTTTACTTCAAATTGCTTGTGTCACAAAATGTACCATTCGTCTTAGAGTTTACCTTTTAAACAGATGCACTAAAAGGGTGAAAACATACTGCGATCAGATGGGAGTTGAACTGCATTATAGTTTTTATAAAGAAGTGAATGTATTTCAGATGAATTCCAGTTCTGTGCAAGCCTTTACATATTCTTTATTGGAGAACATTAGTGTTTTTTTTTAGATTTGTAATAATGAAAATAAATAAATCCTACTTTCCCTACTTCCATTTTGTATCAACCAGAATATCCACTTAAAACTGAATTTAAATTACAAACAAAACAAACAGCGGGTTAAAGTTGTGATTTATTAAAGGACTACTAAAACAGTAATATAAATTGTGTATATACATAGGATGTTAGACAGCAGAGTGATGTGTCTAATTGGCTAAATATTCATGGCCATTTCTAAATTTATATTGCTTGAGATTCAGCATTGCAACATATTTATTGACATTGTTCAAATATTTTACATGCCAGTTTTAATCTAAAATCTTGGAAGACAACCTTGTGTGAATGTCAACAAATGCTAAAACCACTAGAGGACAGTGTTTCGCCAAAGGAAGCGGGTTGACGTGAGCCACAGCTGTATCTGTGAGCGTTGTGTTAAATCCATTGGCCACCGCGGATCATGAAGCGAGGCCTTCTAATACACATTAAGTTGGCTTCGAGGAAATGCCAGGATACTCGAGGGAATCACAGACAGAATGCACTTTTATACGTGGATTTAGCAAACGAGGCAAAAATATATAGCCTGCACATGTCAGTTATGCAACTTGGTCTTTTACTTTTACACAAAACCTTTTGCTTGTTTGTTTGTTCATTTGCCATCCATTGACCAGTGTCATTTTTGTCTTCATTTAGGTTAATCTATGCTATGTGAAGTAAAAAGAAAAAAGAAAAAGAAAGTTAGGTCTTAAGGGTAAACTTTTTCTAAATATGTTTATTAACAACTACAATAATATATTTCAGGATGATGGACATGGTCTTGTTTAATCTGCATCCTCTTCTCACAAATACCAGAACAACTGAAGGCACTTGTCTATATATTGGAGGTGAACGTGGCAGCCTCTTGTTCTGTTCACTGACTGAGACCTGCTGCTTTATAGGGCTTTCGAAAACTCTTAAAAGCTCAAGATACTGTGCATTTGATCCAGAGGCCATGAATCCACTTCACAGTGTCACATGTACATCTGAGATTTGCTGAAATAAACCAAACGGCAAAGTTGCCTTTTGAGTAGTTTAACCAAAACTAAGTAATCTTGACTAACAAATCAACTGACACAAAAGTACAGTTGTTGCAACACATTACATTGGAATAGATTTTAAGGTGGGAGCAGGATATGAAACATTTCTTCAGCTCTTCACAGTTATATATGATTCACATTCATCAATATGATTAGATTAACCCTAATTTGAATTTAAAAAAATATATAATAGATTTTTTTGTATAACTACAGTAGGCCGTCTTTTTAATGGTAGTATCATTTACATGTGAATGCATTGTACAAACAAGTATTTTTTTTTTCAAAACTTGAAACAATATCACATTTTAAAAGTACATTGTCCATTTTAGTTTTGCAAATCATAAAACGTATTCATGCTGGATGGTATCATTCATCAATTAAATTATCAATATTTTGTCACACCCTTAATATAGCTGTATTTGTCATATTTTTACACCAAGTACCATCATGTTCCACCAGGTCAAAATCGAGATGAAATCGGCACTGAACAAATTTGTTCTAAATCATATATAAACTGGATGTAAACCACCTAAAGAATAAGTCTAAGTCTCTCTGCTGATTTCCCTGAGTACCACCAGTTTTACATCGGATAGGCTACAGTATGCATCCACAATTTACAAACCAGGTAAAAGGAAATGACACCTAATGCTCGTGGGATTCCCAATAGGTCTCATTTACACTTTCAATTTAAAAAGGTGCGAGATCTACATTTAGACAATGCCTGGTACAGAGCCTCCTGGTACAGTGCAGGATACTATCTCACTATATGCTGCTGACAATAGTCCTTTTTTAACTGTCACAACACAGAAGAGCTCAAATGACCAGAACGTTTTGTGAGCTGCACGCTCTGGCGCAACTTTTTCTAGGTTAGCGTGCCCTGCCCTGCCCAGATACTCCCGGAGAACAAACAGTGTCTCAGATCAGGTTTTAATTGACTGACATAGATGACAATGAATTTAGCCCTGTTACACAATGGACACAGCAGGAAGACAATTTACTGCGACATCTTCAGCTGTTTATTGGCGTCTGTTTTTGTACTTGTTGATATTAAGCTTAAGTAAGCTTAAGTATTTAATGGAAGTATAATGAAAGTCAACTCTGGGCTTAGTTGAGGAGAAATGCCAAAAGTATGGTGCAATGTTATTGGCCTACTACGTGCAAATGTTTTGAAGTGATGTGGTTAATTATTACTGGCTATTGATTTGTTAAAGTTAATTTGGTTTACCAAGACCAAATGTCCTATCAATGGCACATAGTTAGTTGGATATTCTCCTCTCTCTCAATTAATCATATTTTAACAACAATATTCAGTTTAAATTTAGATTTTATTACACATTTATATGATTTATATGCAAATACTATCATTTGATAATGTAGAAATTAATCAGATGACCGATTATATGTGATTATTAAAAACTCAACTGGATATATAATTGTACATTCTTGGTTGGGGATTTATATCCTATTGAAAAGAAAACTAAGAAAGGTTAAAAAAATCATGTAGTAGTGGTTGGCAAGGTCAACATGGTTTATTAATACTGTTGATGGATACATCTCTTCTATGAGTAAAAGTGGTTGTTCACTGGACATATTGTCCTAGAGCAATGCTTTTAGGCACAGATAAATAAGTATCTTTAAAATATAGTTCACTTAAAACCTCCTTGAAACAAAGCAACTTTGTTTGACCAAAAAAATCTTTTGACCACGCATGCCTTAGCTGAAAAACTACACCTCCCAGCAGGCTCATTTCCGGTCCGAGCGCCTCTCAGCCAATCGGAGGCCTCCTGGATTAATGGTCGCTATCTGGGGCACGGGGCCAACACGTCTAGCCAGCTCGAAGTGCCACGACTTCACAGTGGACCACGGATTCTCCAGCGGAGTGCAGGGGGACCTCACTGTAAGGCAAGTTAGCTAGATATCCGGGCAGATAGGTGGCTGGCAAAGTGAGGCATTGCATCTCCAGCTGAAGCTTTCCCCACACATTAAATTTCTGAAGAAGCCGACGTAGGCACATCAACGAGGTGAGTGGAGAAATAGTGGAATTTTATTCATTAGAGGATGGTAGCTTAGCCAGTGATGCTAACTTTAGAGCTCAATACTTTTTATTATACACAATCAGATATTTTCACTAAATCCCCGTTATATGTGGTTTGTCAGAAGTCTTTCATTGCTACGTGGAATATGCAATTATGTAACAACAGACGTGGTCACAGTAACCATCCGGGATGCTAGCAAAGTTCATTGATTCATAATGTTGAGTAAAATTCAAATCATTTTGCAAACTACAATAATTTTAAAGCCAAGACAATCTAATTATGGCTTCCACCAACCGGCCATTCAAGCCAGAAGCTGAACCATAGCGGTTTCTATTGATGGATTTGCATGAAATGCCACAGTCATCTTTCTGAGCTCCAGATGTGCCTGATCTCACTGCAGCCACTTTGATGGTGAAAGACCCAATCTCCTGCTAATACATTTCTACTCTTATTCCCCAACTATATGCTAACTATAAACTTATGGGCTACTTTTCTTTCTTTTTTTTCTTTTTTGTCCAAAATCCATTAAATCGCGTTTCTAAAATGTTAACTTTATGCACAAATTCCGTGGTAACAGATCATGTTGAGATCCTGTCTTGCGACTTTAAAGTGCAAACTGTTCGCTAAAGCGAGTTCAGGGACTCTGGACCCAGCGGTGGATTAGCTCAGCATTTTTCCATCTCATATTTGCTTTTCGTAAACTCTTCCTGTCAACTTTGCATGCTGCTGTGTTTTCTTTACGTCTTCTTCTCTGTAGCACAACAGGAATATGCAGCAGGATAGATCAAAGAGGGGTATTTAACTTCCCCTCTGGCCCCTGCCAATTTTCCTATCCCAGAGGGCGGCTAAACATTCTCGGCTGTGATATAAGTCTATAAAAGCCCTGAAGGCACTATTCAAAAACGTGTTCAAGATTAGCATTAACAAATAAATGCATAAAGTTAGAAAATGTTTGTACTGTTTACATGGAATCTTCCAGCTTTTTCCATGGCTGTTACATGAGGACTAAGTTTCCTAACAGCAGCCAACATCTGGGCCTAACTCGTATCTAATCACTGTCTGTTAACCTCTGGGATGGGGCGACTGGTGGTACGCACGTGTTAACAAATCATCTTTGCACTTCTCATTTTAATCAGACATTGGCAGTGAATTTAATTTGAAGGCTGACTAAACTTCGCCCTCAGATTAAGACCTTGCTGATTTTTGATTCAGTTTTGGTCTGGGAAAAAGCAAATGTTTCAGAAGGTCAGTGTGCAAAGTGTGAGAAACGCTGATATAGATTATCTGAGACATTTGCTGAAGCCATGACTTGACTGACTTGATGGAAGACTATATGGCCTTTCTTCTGCTCTGCACTTCCCCTTTAATTTCAGGTTACAGAGGTGACTGTGAACAGAACATGTGTTTTACATAAGGTACAAATCTATATGACAAGTAGGCTTCGACCATCTGGTGTTTACCTCACAGTTTGCTGATAAGATTGCTGTGCTGCCTATAGCTAGTCTGAAGAAAATGAAAGTTTAGGGGTTACAGTGACACCCTGAGGTCTGTGCGTGTAAAAGCCATATCAGCTCAAGACAAGAAGTGTTTTTTAAATGGGATTCACATTTTTTTCCCTTTTTTTCTTACTGAAGAAAAACATTCCAGCTTGATTTCAATCTTATCAAACTGTTCTGGTGAAAATGCAACACAACCTAATGTGGACTCTTCTTAGTCTTAAGAAGTCTTATCAACTTGGAAAAGTATTCACAACAAATTTACAAGGTTTGTGGTCATGTAGTAGTAGAGCTGGGCGATTTATTATTTTTTTCCCCCAAAAAAATCTGTTTTTTAAATTACTTTTTATTATTTTTAATAAAAACTATTTACGATTCGATTTTTTTTCTCCCCCATTTTAAACAAAAATAATGGCGAACTGTAAATGTATCTTAAATATATATTTATTGTATTTAATGAAAGTGCATCAACATAAACAAATTGCAAAGGCAACCCTTTCTCTAACTGAAAAGTCTTGCACTTGTAATGCGCTTTACAAGCCTGTATTAGCAATTTTTTCAAAGCGCTGCACTGTCACTGTCGTACGCTACTGTTGTAGCCACAGCTGCCCTGGGGTAGATTGACTGAAGTGAGACAACACGTCAGTGCCATCGGCCCCTCCAACCACCACCAACCACACACTACATTCGCCAGGCATCCTGGTGTTACCAAACGGTCTCCCATCCAGGTACCGACCAGGCCCTTCCCTGCTTAGCTTCCAAGGTCTGACGGGATTGGGCAGCATGGCTATGGCTGTATTTCGATTGAGCTAATAAAACAACAAGCCCTGAGGTGGGCTCTGTTCTTCTTGGCACATTTATACAGCAGGACCTTCTTCAGAGAGGGGAGAGAGAGCTAAAAAAAAAAAAAGCGAATCGATTTGACCTACCAACTCGATTATTAAATCGAATCGATTTTTTCCCCAGCCCTATGTAGTAGTAATAGTAGTACATTTTAACACACTGAAATATGAGCTGCTAAACTATCAAAGAACAAATGGGTTGTTTGCAGAGGTCCCAACTACAAGGTTTTGCGTTTTATACATTATTAGATGCGATCCACTTATTGTGAATTGTTGATTAATATTTGGGCTGCACAATTAATTGCAATAAAATAAAAATTAAATTGAGTGGTTGCCATGAGGAAACTGTTAAAGCTTAGTTATTTGGGCAGTGCAATATACTTGGCAAACAACATATCCTGTCTTAATGGGGTCTTGCGTCAGAAAAAACAAAAACAGACCCATAACTCTGTAGTTCAGACCAGTGTTTTTCAAACTGTAGTAGTGTTTCTCCAGATCATTTGCAATTTTAGACTTGGAGATAATTAGTTAAATGCTCTTATAATGCATTTTCATTTGTGTTTTCTGACATGATTCAGTCCAATTTAGGTCTTATTTGAACCCTAAAGCTTGACATAAATTACAGTGTTGTACCACTTTTTTACGTGTTTCAGGTCAAACCGAAATTGGAAAAAAATGGATCTCTACGACCCCCAGACCCTCGGCATCATGGTGTTTGGTGGATTCATGGTGATCTCCGCTCTGGGGATCGCCCTCGTGTCCACTTTCTCAATGAAGGAAACGTCTTACGAAGAAGCACTGGCCAAGCAGCGCCGAGAGCTGGGCAAAATCCAGTCCACCCGCACGGACAAAAAGAAGAAGGAGAAGGCGACGGAGAAGAAGAGCCGTGGAAAAAAGAAGGAAGAGAAGCCCAATGGAAAAATCCCAGAGCCAGAAAAGAGTCAGGAGGAGTCTGAGGCAGATTCAGAGTCTGCTGTTGCTCCTGTTGTGGAACCGGAGCCCGAGGTCGAGCCCCAAGCCCCCGCCGCCGAACCTGCCCCGGAAGAGCCCTCACCTGCTCCCTCTCCCAAAGACAAGAAGAAGAAGAAAGTGGCCAAAGTCGAGCCCGCATCTCAGCCCTCTGCCCCGATTAAACCCACCGCCGCACCGGCCCAGGCGTCTCCCCGGCCCCCACCAAACCTGCCCCCTCCAAGTCCACACCTGCCCCGGAGGCCGCCAAACCCGCCCAGGCTCCGCCCACCAAGTCGTCCGCTGCCCCTGCTCCGGTCAAAACCACCCAGGCCCCTGCTGCAACCAAGTCTGCCCCGGCTCCGGCCAAAACTGCCCCCGCTCAAAGCAAACCCGCCCCGGTCCTGGAGACGGTCACCAAAGACGTCCCGGTCATGGCTGTACCTCCGGTTGGGTCTCAGCCGGCACCAGCAGCCAATGCAAAACCACAACAGGAACCAAAGAAGAAGGCCTCCAAGAAGAAGTCTGAGCCTGGTAAGTAGAAGCAGGAAGTAGGTGGTAGGAGTTGTAAGTAGTCGTAGGCTTTTTACAGTATTATATAATTATATTCTTTTGTGGTTTATGAACAAAGTCAGGATAGGCATTTTCAGTAAAACTATTTTTTTCCTCCAAAGTCCAAACCTCACTCCAAATCACATGGTGGTTGTTGCTTAGCTGTTAGTCCTATCTATTCAATCACTGTTTTATATTTGGCTTTTTGTTGTATCTGTCAAGGCCCTGGCATTGAAATAAAATTAGTTGTCTTTTTTTTTTGACGTATGTGGAAAAAGTCATCTCTTCCTTGTTTGTAAAACTAAAATATCAGGTATTGGGCCTTTAAGTAATCCTGGATTTATTCTCTCATTTTAGAATAAGCCAAAAGTGAGGAAAATATTACCCCTTGGAACTGTATTGCTCTAATTGGTTTCCCACCAAATACATAAAGCTCTGTAGAAAATACCCTCATAGTTTCACACACTATTTAAGTCCCCCTCTCCCCCGTATGTCTGTGTGAAGTGCCAGTGGCAGACGTGGGCAGTGTTTGGCACTTGTCTGAGAGGGTAGGGTGCAGAGTACTTTGTACAAACAGGGCTGCCCTGTTGTGATAGCTGACAAAGCCTCTTAGTGCCCCCACAATGGATAGGAAGGGTGGTGTAGTTGTCCTGTGCCCAAGGCCTGTCTCTGCCTGGTGCCAGCGCGGTATCTCTCAGCCGTCTTGTACTCACCCGACTCCCAATATTGGAGCGGTAATGCAGAAGCTTTGGAGTGAACTGAGAATTCTCCAAAACCCCTCACTCCGAATAGTACTTGAGAAATTATTTTGGATATCTAGACCAAAAGTAGCATGCTCTTCTTGGGCAGGGTATCGTCAGAGGTGGGTAGAGAAGCTAAAATATTTAAGTAAGAGTAATGTTACTGTAAAATAACAGTAGTTATTTTGGCCCAATCATAATAATTACTTAAATAAGAGTAAAAAAGTACTTGGACAAAATGTTACTTGAGTAATGTGAGTACTGAGTAACTGAGCATCAAAGTTTGATTCATGTTTAAGTAGTGACATAAATCATGCGAGCGAAACATGAAATAATGTGAAAATTCCAATATTTTCAAAGTAAATCCCATAAAACCTATAAAATGAAATCACAATGAAGAATCAAGTAAACAAAACGTTTTTTACGTGTCAAAATGAAAATTTGTCACTTAAAGATTTACTCACAGTGACTCAGTCACATGAGTTACTTTTTTACTCAAGTAAGAGTACAGATACTTCATTTTAAGTGAAAGTACTGCATGAAAAAACTACTTGCAAAAGTACAATTACTTCAAAAAGTCACTTAAGTACATGTACTTGAGTAAATGTAACGGAGTACTAATGCCGTTTAATGATACCCAGAGGTGGGTATCCTTCAATCAATCAATCAACAAACACAGCATAGTTACCAAAAAAGTATTGTTCAGGTATTGTGTTGCAAAAAGAATTGACTCGTGTCCAGCTTATACAGTATCTCACTTTATATCAAACTAAATAAATCAAACTAAATGAAGGCAACATCTCAAGAAGCCAAAATAAATTGAAAAATCACTTTAGTTGATTTAGTCTTAAACAAATCATATAGTAACATAAAAACTAATGTATAAAAGATTTTAACACAACTGCATCTCATTGTTTTTAAGCATTTTCAGTGACACCTTATGAGGCAGCTCAACTGTTTGCATCAGGTTCAGAATGTGGTCTTTGTCTTTATAGCATCAGCTGTGGATTCGACTGATGCTCCTCTCTACCTGCCCTACAAGACTCTCGTATCCACCATCAGTAGCATGGTTTTCAGTGAAGGAGAAGCCCATAGGCTCATCGAGATCCTGTCGGAGAAAGCAGGCATCATTCAGGATTCATGGCACATGGTGGGAAGCAGTACTGGTGAATAAAAAAAAAGCCAGTTATTTAGATTCAGTTACGTGATCGTCTGTATATCTGTGCAATTATAGGCCACTCAGAAAGGAGACCCAGTGGCGATGCTGAAGAAGCAGCTGGAGGAGAGGGAGAAACAGCTGGCGGCCGAACAAGAAGACGCCTCCGCGGCAAAGAACAGACTCCGGGAACTCACCAAGGCAAGTCCCAAATCTGAAAGGTTAAATAATTGAGATTTCCCTTGAAATAAAAAGTTCACTTTACACTGCATTGAACAAATGAAAAGTTCAAGTTATTAATATGAACCAAAAAGAGATAAATGGGCTTAATATTGGTATGAGCAAAAGACCAGACCAAACATGGAGAATCGGCATTCATCATTATGAAGCATCAACCCTGCAATAGAATGACAACTTGTGTGTGTATATAAATATGCATTGTCTTACCTTACATTGTCCACCAGGTGGCACTAAAGGACAGACAACAAGGATCTAGCTTTTTCTTTTTTTTCGGAAGTGTCAAAATAACTAACTTCTATGTTTTTTACACAATTGGGTGAATTATTGTTTCTTGCAATCAGCTCACAAAACGTAGACGGCAAATTGTATTAAACCAGTGTTATCAGTCTATAGCAAGATGTTCAGTAGTGTTAAATCTAATAACAAACTTTTCGCATAGCGCTTTTCTAAACCTTTTCAGTTAAGTTCTCTCTGATCCAGCATGTTTGTCTTATCGAGTCCCAAAGTGGATCTCGATAGTGGTGCAGTTGTTTACGTGCCTGTTTTATCTGAACCAGGAACTGTCGGCTGAGAAATCTAAAGTGGCCAGTGTGGAGACCAGGCTGAGCTCCCAACTCAGCAAACGGGAACAAGAAATGATCGCGTTGCAGGCTCGTATGCAAGCCAGTTATCAGGACCACTTGGCCCAAACCCAGCGTCTTAATGCAAAAGTTAGTCTTGATCTCAAATTGGCTTTAAATCTGTTTTAAACCATGTTTTCATAAATGTATACTGTTACTGTACTGTTTAGGTTTTGAGTCTGCGGGACCAGCTCGATAAAGGTCCCAATGCACAGCTGGCTCGTCTGCAGCAAGAAAACACTATTCTCCGTGATGCCCTCAACCAGGCCACGAGTCAGGCTGAGAGCAAGTGAGTGCTTTTTGACATTTTACTGTTTGCACACTTTGATTATAGGTGGGTTAAAACTGTGTCCCTTTGGATTCTCTTATAGAAAACCAACACATTACACAAAACACTTTTTTTTAATAGCCAGAGTTTGCATTTTTATATTTTTTGAATGTGATACAAACATTGCCGATTTCTTACATCTTATTGTCTTGTCTCTAGTCTATGCCCATGCTGGAGACACAGTTTTTGTTTTTGTAAATGCTTGTCTGTATGTCTGCTCTTATTCTTAGACAAAATGCGGAGCTGGCCAAGCTGCGCCAGGAATGTACAAAGCTCACTAAAGAGCTGGGAGAGAAGAATGAGAGTCTGCTGGCTGATGAACACATCAGGAAAGGCCTGGAGGCCAAGGTTTCTGCAACAGAGAAACAACTGGCTGTGATGCAGGTTGGTCCAACATCTTTATAACACACCCAGCGGTGGGCAGTAGTCACGCAAAAGTAAAGGGTTTCATGCATGGAGTTGAAGTGCATCACAACAGGTCATGCAAATTAAAAATGAAGAACACAAATATATGTTTTTGTTTGATATAATTTGGCTGTCAAGTATTTGCAAGTCTTAATAATTACCACACACCTTTACTAACCGGACCTAACTGGGATATAACTCCCTTGGATATTATGGTGTCCAAATATCTGGATATGTCTCATCTGATGGTATAGGTAGCTTAATTACCTTGTAATGACAGAGCCTAGTGTCTGGAATGTGGCTGTTCAATGAGGGGACGTAGGGAAATGTGCCCCGGCAGGAGCAGCAGGAATGCGGGCAAGCTCCAACACTTAACCCCTCCCTCCCAAACCTATCCCTCCTCGGGTTCAGCAATGGAAGCAATGATCTCGAGGAAAGCACATATTCATTGCTCTAACATGGTTAACTTCTCTCACCTTGTCTAAAGCCTCGGTCAGAAGAATTTAGAATCCTACTTCGTACATAGTGGTAGATGCTGTAACTAAAAGTAATGATCATTGTGCTTCACATTAGTGTGCGGATTAGGCTGTTTTTTTTTCTGTCCGAGCCCGGCCCTTGTCCGACAGAGCAGTGATCGAATCCAAACCGAGCCCGATAGTCATTAAGATATTTGTGCCCGAGTCCGACCGAGCCCGACACAATAAAAATCAGGGATGTGGGAACATATTGTGAGGGGAAGGGGGGCTCGTAAACCGCTGTTACCTCGTAGCACAGGTGTATTCAATACTTGTCTAAACTTCACCCAGTCCGTGCACTTTGGATAAGCCATTAAAGCGAACACACACCGAGACGCTTTGAAACACGTTTCACCACATTTCTGTGATGCGCGCTCTTCACGGAGCCCATTAACCTGCTAAAAAGAGCCACCTTGCATGTTTTGTTTTATTTTTGATCAATGGATAAATCATGTGTTTAAAACGCTGCACGTTTGAGAAAAGCCTTTGGTGAGGTTACACAGCGCGTAATGTTGGCATGGCACATGGCCGCTGCGTTCTGCACCGCCACAGAGTTAACCATTTCAGACAGACTGGACTGTCACGTTCACTTCGTGTCTGAGAGTTCAGCGAGCTCCACAGAGCGCTCCCTCCCTTAAGTCAGACAGAAGCTCGTCACTTCCCCGGAGCAGGGCCTGAGCTCAGAGTCTTGCTGAGCTTGGTGCGTAAAAGCACTGGTGCGCTAATGCCCCCAGCCATGTGTGGGGCGGCAACATCGTGCACCGCGGGCATCATGCTATGGGGCTGCTTTTCCTCAGCGGGGACTGGGAAGATTGTAAGAATAGTTGGGAAGATGGATGGAGCCAAATACAGGGACATTTTGGAGAAAACCTGCTGGAGTCAGCAAGAGAATTGAGGCTGGGGCGGAGATTCACCTTCCAGCAGGACAATGACCCTAAACACAAAGCTAAATCTACAATGGAATGGTTTAAAAACAAACATATTAATGTGTTAGAATGGCCCAGTCAAAGTCCTGACCTAAATCCTATTGAAAATCTGTGGAAAGACCTGAAACTGCTGTTCACAAACGCTCTCCTTCTAATTTGACAGAGCTTGAGTTGTTTTGTAAAGAGGAATGGGCTAAAATGTCAGTCTCTAAATGTGCAAACCTTGTAGAGTCATACCCCAGAAGACTTGCTGCTGTTATTGCAGAAAAGGGGTTCCACAAAGTATTAATTCATGCTGTATGAATACTTATGCACGCCCGACTTTTCTATTTTTTGAAAAATAACAGAATCATGTATCACTTTGCTTTCACAGTTGTCTGTTACTTGTGTGTGAACTTTCAGTAAAAAATTCTAAATAAAATCTTTACGTTTATGGTTGTAAACATGACAAAATGTGCAAAAGTTCAAGGTGTATTAGTACTTTCGAGAGGCACTGTATGTACTAAATCTTCAGTTCACGGGTGCGATTTAAACACATCCCGGGGCATTCTGCTTGGTATTGCATTGAATACAGTGCCATAGTGATGTCATATGACAATGCTGCCCCCTGTAGTTTGACGACTCTTTCTTGCTGTTTATCTCGCCAGGCTTCTCATGCAGAGAGCGAGCAGGCGTTACAGAAGAGGCTAGAGGAGGTGTGCGAGGAGCTGAGGAGCACACAGGGCAGAAACGGCAGTCTGCAGGCCACACTGGAGCAATCCCAGCAAGACAGCGGCGCAGTCTCAGGTCAGTGAAATACAAAAGTGCCAAACATTATTGCATCAAGCTGCAGCTGTTCTGGGTTTTTACTTTTGAGAATAAATAAAGTACATTTATTGTGTACTGCTCTTGTGGAAACTGATTGTTTTTCTCTGTTTGCAGAATTACAAGCGCGTATCAGGGAGTTGGAGTCTGATAACAGGGATCGGGCCGGTCAGGTGGAGGCTCTGGGGGCTCAGCTCAATGAGGCAAAGTCTGAGAAGGAGCAGCTCGAGCAGAAGGTGGCTTCCATCAACTCGCTGCTGGAGGCCACTCAAAGCAAGGAGCAGGTGCAGAGCGATCAGGTAGCCAGAACTGGACTCTTTGAAAGTCTATTTAATAATTAGAACCTTTTCAAGATGAGCTGTGATAGATTAGAAATTAGTTTATGCCTTGTCCAGTTTTACAAAGCACAGCGTAAACACACACAGAAATACATATACGGTCGATTTAATTTCAACAGTAATCTCACTCTCCAGGTCAACAGTGAAGATGTGAAGCAGCTGAGGCAAAGGTAAGACTTGCTTACTTTTACTACTTTAAAACAAAAAGCATTCTTAACACGTTTCTTTGCACAGTCTTCAAGAGAAAGACCGCCAGTTGAATGAGCTTCAGGAGGAGCTGCAGCACTTGAGGTCAAAGCAGGAGACGACTGTGAGTGTTGCTGAAATGACGGCTCACAAGTGTCACGTCTCGAGTTCTCACAATGTTCTTATCTGTATTTATTTTACCAGGAGAACACTATCAATGAGCTACAGAAAAGTAAAAGGTATGTAGTCTGTTAGTCCCGGCTTTGACAGTTTGCCGAACGTCTCCCCACTTTTCATCCCCCTTCACCCTGTCCTGTGATCATTTAGTTTTGTTCTTTGGTGACTCCACATTTAGTCATGGTTTATTCCCATGTCTTGCCCATTTATAGACTTGGTTTACATTAAAGAGGGGTATTATGCTTTTTCAATCACATAGCACCAGTCTATAGCATACTACAATGACGACGTAACCTTCTGTTGGTCTGTATATGCAGTAAATTAAAATAACTGCCTTGCTCTCTCAAAATGGCTGTACTGAACGTCTTGAAATAGGCCTCTGTCTCTTTAAGAAGTTTCCGACACGCCCCCTTCAGCACACTGCTGTGGCATTTAAACAACAACACTGTGCGGGGAGGGGGCTCTGCTGAGCTGAGGAGCAGTGCTTGGTGGCTTGGCTGGTGACAAAAGGTCCAGAGGCGTCTCCAGGAGGTGGGGGCGTTCCTAGGAGGACTGAGGCATAGCTACACCTAAAATGGCTGCCGTCTAAGTTTTTACTGATTACTCAAAAATATGTGAATGAGCCAAGGCAACACTCCAGGCATGTGTTTAATGAGGGAATGACATAATAACATGATATAAAGCTTGAAAAGTCGATTTTACATAATACCCCCCTTTAAGAAAGCAAAATGTTTTCTTATATTGTACAACATGGTGTGAAAGGTTTGGTAAATCATAATTACGTGTGTGATTTCAGTGAGGATGACTCGCTCGTTGCTACACTACAGGATGAAGTTACAAACCTCAAAGAACAACTACAGAATACTCAAGTAAGGAAATTGTGCAACTGTTATAGCTTCCCTTTCCTTTTTTAATCATTTTTCCTAAAAAATATTTGCATTTTCTTGTGTTTCAGCAGCCAGACACCTCCACGACCGGACTGGAAACACTTAAGACCAGGTAAACGGATATAAAGGTTGCTTTTGATTCTGCAGAACTGTATAACATTTCAAAGTATTCTAAAAGCAAAACTGGAAATGTCCAACCTAAAAATTCAACCACTTTCTTTAAAATGCATCTATACTTTTAACTGAAGGACTTTACTTAATATTTTTAGCACCTAAATAGATAGAGTTTTGCATAATAACCTTTCCATCTATGATTTGTGCTTTCTTTGCAGCCTGACTGAGAAGGAAGTGACTATTACAACACTACAGAAGAAGCTCAAAGAGGCTGAGGAGAAGGCCGCCACTGAAGTAAACATGACTCCGTTTAGTGGTTTATTGGTTCCCCCACTATTCCGACATTTACATTGTTTTGCATTTTTAACAGAGCACAATGTCTCAACTAAACACATTTCAAACTGAAACCAAAGAAACACTACAGGCCCTCTTTCCACAGATACATCTAGAGGCAGAGCAAGTAAGAAATCCCCATGTTATTGCTCTCCTATGTTGTGGTGTAAAAATATTGCTGTAACTTTAATACGGATTATGATTTTGCAGGAAAACTGGCTGCAGGCCTTTGCACAAAAAGCCAAGGAAGCCGTCAGCCTGCCAAGCCAGGACTCTCAGACAAACACGGAAGTGCCAGTAAGTGGTTGTTGTACATGAAATCCAATAGTGTAAGACGTTTGAAGGTAATGACGGTCTTCAACGTCCAAAGTCGGGATTGAAAAAAATGTCTCGGTCAAAAAGAAATTGATGCCTAGATACTAATCAATACTCCAGTATCTAAACTTAGAAACTCTTCTTTCCAAAGGTTTTGATACTAAATTTGCCCTTTAATTGTAATCCAATTATTGTGCAGTAGAGTAAACCTCATTTGGCACCAGAGATCTACATTGTTAAACGCATTATTTGGGGAAGAAAACAGACGGTGTCAAAATATAATGCTTGAGATAGTTAGACCTGTGCACTGGGATAACTTCTAGGATTAACCAATGACTGTAGCGAGCCCGCCCCTTAATTTGCATGTGGTGAGAGAAATCAAGAAAATAATATAATAGGGTGTGATAATAAAGCATCGACTGACTAAATACATTCATAAATAAATACAAGAATAAATATTTTTTTATTTTAACAAAAAAGAGATGTTTAATAACTTATATTTTTACTTCAGCATTTAGGCAGCAAAAAAGTACTTTTTTTACCTAAAAATAACATGTTGATTAAAATTATATATTTTTATTTCATCGTTTGCAGTGATATTTTGACCTCTCAACACCCCACCTGAACCGAGCACATTTTCTTAAGTTTGGCTTCAACTAAATCTAAAAACTTAAAAAAACACACATTGAAATAGTGACAAAAAAGTGACGAAAACATGACAAATAAAGAGACAAAAATGCTTTAAAATGTGACAAAAGCGCAGCGATGACGTCATTATCACTTTTGTAGGTCTTAGCTGCATGATGCGTTAACTGTTGCTCTCCAGTTGAGAAGCTTTTAGATTTGGGTAAAGCCAAACTGGAGAAAATGCGTTAAAAGGGTAAAAGGTTCATAATTTTTCTCCAATATAAATGTATTTATATAGTCAGAGGCTAACATTAGCACCGTGTTAGCCCTGTCCACGTCTCAACTGTCGCGCTATGAACTCTGGCTGAGACGAGCTTCTAATTAAGTCAAGTGAACAGTCAGGATCTGCGGAAGCGAGAGCTATTAAAGCATTTAGATTTTACTCGACTACAACTTTCACTGTAATGTTCAGGTATTGCAGCTTTAAGAATGGTATGTTTAAGCAGTGGTATAACAAGAAACTATACGGCCAGGAATCCCCAACCTTTTTATCCCCTGAGCTACTTTTATGTAACATAATGGCAGTGAGCCACTTGTGATTCGTCGATACTTGTTTAACTATGGGATTTAGTCAGAGGCCAAGATGATATTTGAACACAATTAAAGAAAATGTCTTTATACTGAATTATACAGGAAGGTTTATCAGAGAAATGGCTATGGAGGTTATTTTCTCATCAGATCCCGTTTTTTTCTCAGGTGTTATTGGGAAAACTGAAGGAGGCAGAGGAGAGCCACACTTCACTACAAACTGAGTGTGAACAGTACAGAACAGTTTTGGCTGAAACGGTACTTTATTTTTAGACTAATAATGCTTTTAATTTAATCCGACAATTTCAATTAGAGGGTGTGCGCCTATTTTGTTTTTTCTCTCAGGAAGGAATGCTGAAACATCTGCAGAAGAGTGTGGAGGAGGAGGAGCTGGTGTGGAAGTCCAAAATGGAGGCTTCAGGAGAACAGCTGAAGACGGTGGGTCTCTGTGTCCACGTAAATCTCCCCACATACTGGCTTTCTCCAGTATTTTTAATTATGGTCACACTGAGTGAGATGGAGAACAACATTTTTTTTAATGAGTGGGACGTTGGATTCAAGTACCTAGATGCTCCAATATGCACTTCAGGCGAGATTAAAACTAGTGACTTACTTTAATGCTATGCACAATTGTTGCTCATTTAAAGGGATATTTCAGGATTTTTGACATAGTGCCTCATTTCCTAGTTATCCAGAGTGTTGTTGATTCCGGGAGATATTATATATATTTTAAATTCCGGGAGATATTATATATATTTTAAATTCATGCAGTCCTTTTATTTGAATAGTTTAGTGGTGCTAGGCTAGCACATGTCTATGGTAACTAGTAGCCTGCATTTTAAACCTCTTCAAAATCATGGGGTAGTCCTCCAAATGTTACCATATCTGATTTGTAGAAAAGCTCCTCTGTGAATTCCACCTGTAGTAATGCCGGCCGCAGGTAAACAAACTATTGTAGATGCAGTAACCTTACAACCAGGAAGCTGATGCTGCTCAAATATAAGTTCTTTTTAAATGCAAAATGCTTATATTTAAAAAAAATATTCAGTCTATACAGGAATTTATATCGGTAGTCTGGTGTTATAAGTGATTTTGTTTTTAATGCAGGCTACTAGTTACCATAGACATGCACTAGCCTAGCACCACTAAACTCTTCAAATATAAGGACTGCATGAATTTAAAAAATATTTATCTCCAGAAATCGACAACACTGTGGATACCTTGGAAATGAGGCCTTATGTCAAAAATCCTGAAATATCCCTTTAAGTTTTGAGTCAAAGAAATCAAGGATTATGCATCAAAATTACTACAGCTATAATTGCTTTTGATTGTGCATGTGAAGGGGAAAAAGTGCAGGAGGCGAAAACCCACCTCACTCAAAAGGTTGGCATACACTGATTGATGTTGCTTTTACTTGACTCTTGTTTCTTTTTGTAGGCATTAGAGAAAGTCCAAGTGTTAGAAGCAGAAAACCAAAGTATTTCACAGGTACAAATATAATATATTGAAACGTTTGTTTAAAAGAAAACGGCTGGTGCTAACTGTCTGAACCTCTGCACAGATGAAGGAGCAGATAGCGCTACTGGAGGCACAGCTGGAGCGACAGAGCGACAACCCGGACGCCTCTGAGGAAGTGGAGCAGGTACAGAGAAAAAGCCTTTTCATTTCCTGTCAACTTTAAGCGATTGTTTGGAAAATCATCTGCACTCTGATATTTGATATCCATTCATTCAATTTCATTTGTTATATTGGATAGCGCACATTGATTGATAGCATTCTTTTACCGCCCTGTTAGTTCATAAGGCCTGTGAACAGACATAAAATAAGCTCATTTGTCCTGTGTAATTGTATCCACGTGAAACCACACCTTGATTTTTTCACAGGTAGAGGTCAGTGGCAGGTGTCAAGTTAAGTCTATAAAATATTGTGTTTAAAAACATAGATAACACTTTTTAAGATACTAACCCAATGGGATTCATACAGGTCTTGAGTAGCTATGAAAGGAATTATGAGATTACTTACGGTATATTGGATTTTTAAAATTATTATTATTTTTTCAGTATTGGGATTCCAAAAAGGTCTTGCGTTTGAAAACGTACTGTGATTAGGTGAAACTTGTTCAGGAGCAACAACATTTGAGAGCAGACAAAAAAATACCAAAATGTAACTTCTAAACTACAGGGTTTATTGGAGGTAATGGATCCTATTGAGCATGGACCTGTAAAACGTTTGAGTAAAACCTTTTGGTGTTTGTCAGTGCAAGGATGCAAGGTACAAGGTTTCATCAAAATGTTCATAAATGAGGCACTCTGCAAGCTGACGATACAGGAAAAGCTTTTATTGACACACAGAGGAACATTGCCAATACGTTTCAGCCCCTAGGCCTTTCATCAGGGCAAAGATGGCCGCCTCAGTGCACTTGTTATTATCACCTGTAACACCTGATAAAGTACTTGACTTCACTTGTTGAGTAAAAGCACAGTTTATTATTAGTTTATTACCCCAATAAAAGTAAAAGTTGCTTTGTCAAATTATTACTTAAGTTTGTGGATGACGATGCATTACCCAAATAGTCACAGCCTTTGAAACTGGCTTTGGACCATTTAAAATGGCAATTTTGGTTTCATTGCAATTAAAGTTGACACAGTAAATACTTAACAAGCTATTCTATAAAACATGTCCTTTTCTTTTATATTCTCTCAGGTGAAACTGCAGCTTTCGGAGCGTCAGAACCAGTTAGAAGCTGCCCAGAAGGACGCCCAGGCTCACAAGGAGGAGCTGGCGCAGGTGACGTTTCTGATCAATTTCCTATTGTACATTTAGCTTTGTGTTCCACTCGGCATTTTTTCTGAGATGACACTCTGGAAATCCCTCTTGCACTGACACAACCTGCTTGGTGAGGTTTCACGATTCAAGAATCAAAGTTACATAACCGGCGATGACTTCCTGTTTCAGATACGGCAGCAGATGGGCGAGGCCGCTGTCCGGGCCCAACAAGAGCCAAATGGGCCAACTGAGGTTCAGCATTGTCAGGTCAGGGTGCAGCAATCACTGGGCACCCGTATCATAAAGAGTACTGGACAGCACCCGGACAATAGGCCATAACAAGAGAGGAACATTGAAAAATTATATTTAAGCTTCTCTTCTCTGTAATTTATCATGAATTAAATTATAAGGAAATACATTGCTTTGTACTTGGTGCTACTCCCTATTCTTATTCATTTAAAACATTTATCAATTGGCACATCCAACTACAAAATAAAAGTAATCCTGCAAATTGTATATTTAGTGTACATATTGCAACATATCAAACAATTAGATGTCATAAAATGCAAAATTGTTTCATGCCACTAAATGGTAGCAATACACTTGCCATCTACTGACAATATAGAGTGTACAATAATGGCTCATGTCTTGGTATTGACCTTGGTTCCATGAAAAGCAGCAGCACATTTCACACAATTGTTGATTCAAAGGAATATTTCTCCCTCAGTATCTGCGTTTTTGCTGTAAAATTGCATTGTTCTGTAATGTACATGATGCCTATTCCAGACACATAGTTGATGCAATTATATTTAAGATTTGCTAAGAAATTGTAGCTTTTTCCCGTGTCCGTGTTGAACATTTAAAAATTATATATCCTTTTCTTCCTAAAATTGCCACTTCATTGGTGTAAAACTCTGATTAACACTTATCCTACCAAAAGTGATCATTAGAAAAACACAAAAACATGTCATGTGCCCTTAAAGAAACACCTCAAAAGGCCTATTAGTCAAAGTCCAGTACTCTTTAGACTCTGCTAACGTGTTGTGCAGTCACTCCTCTAACCACCGCTGCCTAGTTCACATTTCCTGGCATGGACACTTCTCTTATTATTTCTTTTCCTTTTAACACGATCATAGCAGCAACTATAACCTGGCATACCGGTTTGATGACTCCTGTGTGACACACTGCGGCTTTGTATGTTTACTCCGAAACACTGCAGCTAAGTCTCTCCTGCCCTGACGACCTTTTGTTCTCAACAGGTGCAGCAGGACTTGAACCAAACCAGTGAGAAGCTGCAAGAAGAGTTGGCCCAAAGACAGCAGCTAACGGAGGAGTTTGAGCAGGTGCTCCATCATTAAAACCTTTATTTTTTAATAAATTACAACAACAACAACAAAACACAAAAAATCGATGCACTAACCATTTTGTCTGTTTCACAGGCGCAGAAGACTATCACAGATCTTCAGGCTGAGCTTGAACTTCTGAAGGATTCGACCGAAACGGTTGCAGAGAACAATGTTCATGAACTCAAGGTTGGATAAAGTGCATTAGATGGTTGCAAGTGATCATTAAGCCTTTCTCTTTGCGTGATTACAGCTCTAAAAATTTAATATGGTTGTATTATATATTACTGTTTCAAAAATATAGCTGAGTTGCACTACTTTGAGTTACTTTTGAGTTATTTTTGGAAAAATATAAACTGAATATGCGGCTCAGTCACTACAGCTCAGAACTAACACCTGAACACTATTTTGTTGTACAATTACAAATAAAGCACTTTCTTGCTTGTATAGTAATAATGCCACAGAGCAAAATGCATTTAAATGCTCTTGTAACTCGAGTTGTGTAAGTAATGTTATATTCCTTAGTTACTGACAAGTTAATATATTTGTGTAACTCAATACTTTTGTAATCCATTACCTTCAACACTGCTGTTTTCACCACAAAAGCAATTTAAAACGTTAATATACTGCAAATGTTAAATATATTTTTTATAAGCATACATTTTTGGGTTTAAGATTAACGTTTGTATGCTGCTCTGTCGTAACAGGAGCGTCTGGAGAAGGAGAAGAAGCTATCTAAAGATCTGGGACAGGCAGCCACCAAACTTCAGCAGCTCCTCAAAGCCACTCAGGACCAGCTCTGCAAAGAGCGGGACACTGTGAGGACTCTGCAGGAGCACCTGGACAACAGCACACGGTAAACTCCTCAAAACCAGCGATTGTAGGGATAACCTGAGTCTCTTTTAGTGCCTTTCAGGGGAAAGTATAGTTGGTGGTTGTTTCGGAAAAACAGAATGGACTTTTCTAGATCATGGCCAATTAGTTAAAGCAATATTTGACAGATGCCCTGCTTAAAGTTAAAGATGTTTTTTACACTTAGTATTTAGTGTGCTCCTAATTCAAATCTCTCAGTCAAATAACTACTGAGCTAAAAATAAAACGGGTTATTAGGGCTGCACATATCCCTACAAGGCACAATATATTGCAAAATCACCACCATCAGTTGCATGGAAATGCAACTGATGAAAGACTTTTATTTTTAAGATTGGCGTTAGATAACGATGTTGTTTTTTCAGTAACTGAGTAATCTAATTCATTACTCTCCCCATCGTTACAACGCCGTTATCGTTACTGGGTAAACAAAGTGGCACGTTACAATTTGACTGAATGAGCGCCGCTGTGTCACCTCACCGCAGCAGGAGCAGGGGAGAGCAGCGCAGTGGGTGGGCGGAGTCTCACGGAGTACTCGCGCTGCCTGTCCAGAGTGTTCGTGCTCTCTGCTACAAAAAAACTACGCGTTCCCCGACCCGCGGCTCGTCATCCCTACAGCGCGTTGCGGCCACGGGGGAGAATCGAGTTGGAGATCACTGATCAGTAGTGCTGGAACTTATTTTTAACCCCAGAGACGCGTCTTTCCCCCTCTCTCAGCGCCTTTTCTTCTTCCTCTCTCCCGCTCTCCGCTCCAGAGACACTGACACTTTCTGTTAGGGCTTCTAAACTTATATTTGCTGATGAATAAACGGAGAGATTTGCACAATGCCTGTGCGTAAAGTCTGCCCTGATCGCCCTGATGTTTCTTTTACTCCTCATTCTCTTTGAATACGGCCATATTCTTACATTAATAAAACAAATACTGGTCAATACCATTCAGTCACAGGGGCCTCCCCACTCTACCCCCCATTCAGTTCATTCAGTTACTATGAACATCTTTGACTTGATGCACATAAAAACAAACACCTGTCTGTTCTACTCATTTACACTGACTTGTGAAAATTCGTATGCAACTTTTTTTTTTTTTACAGTAACGCAAATAGTTACTTTCCCTAGTAACGAGTTACTTTCATTATAGAGTAATTCAGTTACTAACTCAGTTACTTTTTGGAACAAGTAGTGAGTAACTATAACTAACTACTTTTTTAAAGTAACGTTCCCAACACTGTTTAAAGGTACACTCCAAAACCTATACAGACACGGGAGAAACATGTAAACCGTGCCGATAGTGTGGATTACACGGTTTGAGAATCTGTGCTCGAAAATCCCCTAACTTTTATTTATCTATTGTTTTAAAGGAAGACGGTGAAGAGCTGAAAGAAGGAACATCGGTCTGAGAAGATGGTCATCAGAGACACTACACAAAAATTGCCAAAAATGCCTTATTTTTATTAATGGTTTATGCATTCCAAAGCTATTTTCCTGTACTTTTGTTAATGTGTTTATTGTAGGAATCTGTATGTGATCATGAACATTTCAAGAGAGAGATGGAAAATCCTGTTATCTAGACTGAGAATTGCATTCCATTTCTGGCTATGGAAGTTATCTACCCTCTGCCTTTTATTATGAACAAGTCTCCCATAGATCAGTGTTAAAAGGGAACGAGTGTGCGTCAGACGTACATCAACCTGTGCAATTAATTTGTATGTATTTTTATGTTAATAATGGGAACATTTTATGGTTAGATGCCTGTCATGCTTGTGGCTTGTATCTTGCCACCAAAGATATGTTGAAATAAAATACTGTGTAACTTCATTTGAGTTGTTTGTTTCCCTGTAACTACCATTGGCTTCGGACTGGGGGAGTAAAGGGTACTGAGTACCCAGGGCCCAGAGCAGGGTAGGGGTCCTCAAAAGTGCTGCAAAAAGCGCTATGTATTGTACTTTCTAAATTTCCTCATATAAGAATTGAACAAAACAGGGCTGAAATACAATGGTTGCCAGACAGAATTTTGCACAAACAATGATGGATGAAGCTCAGGGCCCTGACACCCCTTTAGAAATGTGCCAAATGGTTCAGCCCACACACCGGCGTTCAGCACCGCGCGCTTCAACTCAATAGTTACTTTGAAGAGGTGGGCTCTGCAATGCAATGACACTAAACTAGGAAAGAGAAATATTAGTCTGGCCACGCTCTTATGTGCTTTTATTTAACACTAGCCTATTCTAGCTGGCCTTAGATGCAACTTTCTTCTCAAATGACAGTTAAACATGAAGTGAGGCGAGCCCTGCTCTGCTGAGAAGTGGATGGTGCAGAGTCAAAGAGCCACAGACAGAGCTCCTTTTCTCGTTTTAACCCCTGAAGTTTCTCTTTATTGTAATTGACTGCAATAAGGCCACAGGTCGCTCACGCCATTTTCGCAGAATTATGCTAATTAGCCGCGCGCATTTAGAGACTTGTATAAAAATGCGCAGCTTTGGAGACGAGTCAACGAATGAAAAGGTTGAGGGCTCGTGCCATTTAGCCTATTCCAGGGTAACTTTTTAGAAAAAGAATTTACTGACATACACTTGAAGGTAGGCTTCAAATATGGTGAGACTAAATCAGGCTGAAGCCCTTGAGTTTTTTGTTCATGCCTGTGGGCCACAGAGACAACATACAGTATCATTTTTTGTAAAATAGCATTTTAATGGATATTTTAAAGTCACAAATTTGTTATTCCCCGCACAAAATTCTGTGTCCCTGGTGCAGCCCTCCTGTTTAATGTGGTATGCTAATAATGTTCTAGAACTAGCTGTTTCAATTGGCCCAATGAAAGTAGAATATTCCACCACCAATTTAAATATCTATATCACTACAGGATTAAAGGTTATTCCATTTCTGTAACAGAAATGGAATAACCTTGTCCTGTTACTTCTGTTCAGAGTAACAGGACAAGCTCAAGACTGAAACATGGGCAGTTTGAAGTACATTAACATGAGGTCCCAGAGTGCCACCAGAAGTTCAAGTGGTACACATACCAAATAACACTGCTAAATAGTTAACACAATTGCATGCATTCACTTGTGTAGTAGTCAAAGATTAAGATTGCTGACCAATTCCAACCATCAAATGGCACTTTAAAAAAAATCCATCGCCTTATAAAAGACCAAACCAACATTGATATTACCAGTCTTAAGATCCCATTCTACAATAAGCATTACACTTAAACTGAAGTCATTTTAAGCACTACACAATACTTTAAAGAAAATAACTCAACATGGAGAATTGCATTATTTTTTTAATATAGAGAACCACTGTACCCCATCCATGTTACATTAAAACTCCTGAGTGAAACAGTGTTCAAATGTATGCTCCAAAATTAATGTTAATAGTTACACTAATGTAAAAATTACAGACAATTTAGCATCTTCTGAGGGCAATTTGTTTTGAAAAAATGTCAGTGTCCTTTAGAAGATCTGTTCCCAAACATTGTATCCATCTTGAATCCCTGACTTCCTTTTCTTCCAGCAGTGAGCATGCTAGTGATCAGATACGTTCAGTCCCTCCAAAGACAGTATGCCCGTTTTTGCCATTTTCGAAAGACATTCTGCAAAGGCTCTGGGGGTGACATCCTCCTTGCCATGGAACTCAAACTCGTGTTTGCACTCTGCATATAAAGACAACAGTTAATCTCCAAATCATGAGACAAGACAAATTATCTATCAATCATAAAAATAAAACCCACCCAGAATCTTTTTGAGGCAACTCTTGGAGGATGCATATTTCATTTTCTGTTTAATTGCTGCGTTGTCATCGCTCCTGCGAAACATTCACAAATGTTGCATGAGAGACATCATAATCATGGTCCATATCACAAAATTATACTTAACATTGCAGACTACTTGTGAAAGTTTTTCTACTCTACCCACCTCGGAGTATTTAACCTGCCAGGGGGTCTGCAGATGGAAATTAGCCTAAGGCTATAATCTGGCATATTTACATTTGTGAAAATGTTCATTAATATGTATTGTCCTCCTTTTCCATTAAATAAATAAAAATATTTAGAATTATAAAGCCATGTGTCAATGTAGTGCACCATTATAAAAAAAAAAAAAACTTACCACATGATGAAAACCAGCTCTTCTTTTACGCCATCTTTGACATCATAGTGGCAGTCGTACACAATATATCTGCAATCATTCGGTTTCATCTCGCCCTCAAGGAATTTATACACATTTCCCTTGTCAGCAAGATGCTGCTCCTCAAAGGTCTTCTCCACTTTGACATAGTCGCCATCAATGTGTAGGACGACTATCCTGATGCGTTTACTGGGATCGTCTGATTTTCTATTAACTTTCATGGAAGTGAGAAGCTCCTTCACTTCATCTCCCACTTTTACTCCAGAAGCCTGTTGAAAATGCAAAGCAAAATGAGTTCAAGCTAAAATGATGTACTGCCTGTTCAAAAGAGAGAGAGGGGAGAGAAAGAGACGAGGGGGAAATAAACAGGAAGTAAGCCAAATCAAAACTATACTGAACCATTTTGAAAATTATCGTGCCAATTGGCTATATTTGAACCAAAATCGCCTAAGAGGGGCAACAGGTTTGTGAATACATGGCTGTGTCGCATTCCAGTCCTTGTGGAACAAGTTCGCACAAGAAAGACCGCGCCGAGGGATTCTATCAAGTTTGCAGCAAGACGAACAAAGCTCCCTCCATTTTGTATACGAACCACACCTTTCAACCAGCGCTTAAGCAACGAGCCTGTGCGCATAACGCCTCCTGTCACACCACTACATAACCTACGAAACTGGAAATTTAGCTCTGAAAAATCGACTTATTGGCCATCACGGAAGCGATGTTTCGTAAGGCGCCACAGCCCATCAAACTCATCGAGCGTGAGGATGTGGCACACCACGGCTACGCGCTATTTGCGAAAGAATTCAAAGGCATCGAACGGGTAAGAAAAACGATGCGAAAGATGAAACAAGCTACTTACCATCTTGACTGAGATGTGTAAATGGGGAAGTAGGAGCTGATGGTGGTTTGGCAGCAGCCGCGCAGTGGAAGGAGTTATACGGAAGAGCAGCAGGTTGACTCACTGCTGGGGGAGGAGACTGCGTAAAAGCACACACCTCCATCTCCCCTCCTCCGGCCCATCTGCCAGTTTCGGCTGCAACCTCAGCATTTGCATCAAATCATTCGGCTCGATTTGAATGCTAGACTAAAATCTGAGTCACAATTTTGACATGTTTGAGTTTTATCTGTACCCTTCCCACTTGGTAAAACTTAGAATCTGTGTATGAGACTGCATAAAACGTCAGGTGTTCCATAGACGCTCATGGGCGGGAACTGAAATGTCATCCATATATGGACACTAACCTGTCCCCGTTTAAACTCACAGGGAGTTCCTTATATGGTAATAGGTGTACGCAGGTACAAATATGGCTAAATTTATTATGTATTGTGCCGGAATTTGCAATTAAGACATACAACATAGTGACCATTATCCATGTCAAATATTTGGAATAGCTATTAGCTTCCCTACATGGAAAATACTGTGGCATGGACACTCCCCAAATCTGATATTGTTTTTGATGACACAGCATTATATTAGATTTAATATAATTTATTTTATTTGTATTGATTTATTTTTTATTTTATTTTTATAGTTTTGTGTGATTGATTGATTGATTGATTGATTGATTGATTGATTGATTTCCAAAACATTTTTGGCGAGCAGAATAAAATATTCCATTAATATTCAATTCCACAATCAGGGTAGTAAAAAAAGTCTATCTGGATTAAGCTGATCAAATTTATTCTGTAGAAGATAAGATAAGCTTTTTTTTTATTATCTCAGTGCAAACAATTAAATAGTAAATAGATGTATCTTATATACAATGAATTAAATGGCAAATGGACTCAACTTATATAGCACTTTTTACCTTCTTCAGGGCCAACGCGCTTTTTACAGTAAAGAACCAGTTACCCATTCACTCTAATAATAATATTAATAACAATAATAAACTTTATTTTATAGCGCTTTTCTAAACAACAGTTACAAAGTGCTTCACAGAAAAAACATTACCCGAATGCTTTACAATATAAAAATGTCTTTAGCAACAATTTAAATGCATTCAAAATATTAGGGAGCGAGTTCCACAAGGAGGGAGCACGAACTGAAAAGCACGATCTCCTCTAGCGACCATTTGTGTCCTTGGCACAGCCAGCAGTGCATCTTCACTAGACCTCAGGCATGAGCATATATTGGCTGTACAAGCTCACACAGATAACCTGGCGCCAGACCATTCAAACTCTCTCATTCATACGCCAATGTACACAGAAACTGGAGGCAAGGTGGGTGAAGTGTCTTGCCCAAGGACACAACGGCAGTGTACACCTTTGGAAGGGCAGGATTCGAACCCTTGACCGTCCGATCATGAGACGACCCACTCTACAAACTGCACCACTGTCGCCTCACTGTTAAAAGGGGCAAAATATGAATAATAAAGAGTATGAATAATAGAAGTATGTATTCTCATATTGTAATCAAGGGCGCCATAAGGTTAGTTTCATATTCTTGAATGTGATGCAAAGGCCACACATTTATTTCTAATATCTGTTATTAATATGAATAATGATACAATATTAATTTTGATTATTTCACAAAAAGTGTTGACCAATAGGCTACAGTAAAACGAATATTGAAAACAAAGTAGAAAATTCTAATACAGTAAGTAAAATAAAAGCAAAAGTAGGCTGCTAATGTACAGATTCATATATTTATGCTACATATTTAGGCTAAGTAAAATAAGTGAATAAAAAATACAGTAAAAAAGAGATGGGCTATGGTCAATGCAGTTGTTCAATTATATGAAAAGTTAATGACAAAGGAGCTACTTCGGCCAGACTGATGATTAAAGGCCAGTGTTATGGTCAATATTGCTTTAATTATACACCTAACTTGGTCAGTGTCTTATCAGCATTAACTAAATCAAGTGAAATTATTTATTCATTTAATATAGTATTAGAATGGCTGGAACTCTTCAATAATGTTGACTTTGCAATTGACAGTTGAAATGTTAAGCTGCAAGATCAATATTTGTGGATCTAACCTGTCACAAGAAGGGGTCTACATTTAAAAAAAAACAATTCTTATTTTATTTATTTATTTTGACTTTTCTTTGAAAAGAAAAATGCCTCTCCCATATTTTGACTTTGGAAAATTCATGATCAAGAACCCAGTCTACATTGAAAGTTATTATTTTTCAAAGTTACTCAAGCAGCCTAAAAGTAACTAAAAGTAAATGTGACTTGAAATCATTATTACGGTTGGTTGTTTGGGGTTTGATCTATTCTTTAGATGTGTCTCCAGCTGTGACGTAAACGGCACCTCTGCTGTCTTGACTTGTTTATTTCAGGCTGTCATAGCCCCGCCCCACATCCTGACTAACATTTATATTGCAGCTCACTGACTCAAAATGCCAACACGGCAGCACTATAGTCTAAAATAGCCATTCCCAAAGTCCGGGACATGGCGGCCCCCTTATTGATCGGAAAATCTCTCGGGGCCCCCCCAAATCATAATAATTTACTCCATTCAAAAGAATTTGTTATAATTTTACAGCTAAAATGACATTAAAAGTAACATCTAGCTATGACAGTAGGCTAAATACTGGTTTAAACTGGTGCATTTGTCCAGATAAATGTATTTTTCCTTTCAAAATGAACTTTTTCCATTGTACTTGTTATGCAGACAAGCTTTGGGAACCACTGGTCTAAAACATTTCAAATGTTTACAACTCAAGTTTGGCAACCCCTGCTGTGGAACTCTGCAAGATGAGCTGGGAGTTTTGGTGTATTTGGTAGGTTGTGTATGGTACCTATATAGAGCAGCCCCAATGGCATCAAGAACTAACCTTTTATAGAAGCTAAAGAGGAAACAAGCCAGGAGCCACAGGGCAGGAAGTGGAGGCAGAACTGCAGAAAACAGCAAGCTCTGTGCATGTTTGGTTTGGCCACATCCCCTTCAGTAGAAATGGAGCAAAGGGTGCAATCACGACCCCTGGTGGTTTAAAGTAGGCTTATTATCTTTGTAAGTAACCTATGTATATCCATATAAAACACAAAACTGTCACAATTAACCTCTTAACCCCCGCCTTAACCAAGGGTATTTTCTCCAGTTCAGCGTTACCCAAATCTAAAGGTGACAGCCTAATTATAGCCCAGTGTAATGCCTCATTTGAAAGCTAAGACCTACAAAACTCATCTTTTTCCTTGCGTTGTCTTTTTTTTAAATCACTTTTTCATCGCTTTTAGTTGTTCTTTTATGGCTTTTTTGTTGCGTTTTCGTCACAAATCTTTGTAACTTTTTCAACACTTTTTTGTCACTTTTCTGTTGCTCTTGTTGCTCTTTTCTGACTTGTTTTTGTTGCATTTTCGTGGCTTTTTTGCACTTTTTGGTTGCGTTTTCGTCAGTCTTTTGTCACTTTTTCAAATTTTTTCATCACTTTTCTGTTACTCTTATGAGGCTTTTTTGTCACTTTCACGTCACATTTTTGTCACCTTTTGTTGTGTTTTCTTCAGACATTTTTGTCACATTTTTGTTGCTTTATTTGTCACATTTTTCTTGGCTCCAGACTTATCTGAAGAACAGATCCCAGTATGTCCACACCAATGGCACTGATTCCCAGCTGCTGACAGTTACCTGCCGGCTGCCACAGGGGTCAGTGTTGGGTCCGTTTTTGTTTCTTCTGTATATTAACGACACCAATGCTTAGTTGTGGTAATCTAGAAGCATTGATTTAGTAGAAAAATAATTATTGTTAAAGAAGTGGTTTGATTCTAATAAGTTAACCCTTAATTTATAGTTTTTGGAAATCGTGCCATTAATGTGTGTAGAAATTTAAGAATAAATGATAGAACGAGTTAATGAAATAAAATTTCTTGGAGTACTTTTACAAAATAAGCTTAGCTGGAAGCCCCATATAAACTACATCAAGGCAAAGCTATGTAGATCTCTTGCAATAATATCTAAAGTTATTTTATACTGTTCCTGGTTCTCCCGTACATGACCTATAGCCTAGAAGTTTGGGGAAACACTTACAAAACCAATCTTAATCCAATAAGTATCATTCAAAAAGAGCGATCCGCATTGTGAATAAAGTGGCTTACAGGGCACATACAAATGAGCTTTTCATTAAACTAAAAGCACTAAAATTTAAGGATTTGGTTGAGTTTAAACCAGCACAATTTATGTATAACATAAGCTATAACAAGTTACCTGTGCATATCCAGGGATTGTTCCAAAAACGAGACTGCGTTTATAATTTCCAAAAGGAAGAAATGTTTTAAAAAACATATGTGAGAACGAGTGCAAAGCAGCATTGTGTTTCTTTTGTTGGGATTAATGTGTGGAGTGAGTTGGACCAAGAGCTAAAAGACTGTAAACCTTAATTCAATTTAAAATTCTTTTGAAGAAATCAATTATAAAAAAATACATTGAGAATGTATGCTAAGGATGCAAAATTAAGATGATAGAGTTTTTCTTTCTTTGTGATGATCTAAAAACAAAAAATGGTATAACTGCTTGCATAAGACATTGGCAGTTTTACTGTTTATGTTTTGTAAATACACTGGGATAGGCACAATAAGCTTTAGCTTCTGCCTATTCCATTTCAGACTTTATGTTTATATATGTCGTCATCTGTTAAATGTTTAAATGTCTGAATAAAAGAGGATTTATTAAAAGGTAAACAAGTTACTGCTTTTGAATTCTTGAAGTCTTGAATTCTTGAAGTCTTGAATTTTGCGATGTTTTACTATAAATAATTTCAATACAGCACGTTCCATTAAATTTAAACAAAAGTGGAAAGCAATAATCATTAAATCCACTGTCTTCATGCAGGCTGGTGGTTCTTAAAATGTTTTTTCATCTTGTCCCTTCCAGACATTTAGACGAAACCCTGATTCATCCTCAGACATTAATGATTTAAAATATGATTAATGGGAAATAGGCACCCCTCCTGGAACCGCCACCTTAACGTGGTGGAGGGGTTTGAGCACCCGAATGATTCCCAGGGCTTCGTGCCCCTGGTAGGGTCTCCCCGGACAAACAGGTCCTAGTTGACGGGTCAGACAAAGAGCGGTTCAGAAGACCCTTATGAGAGACCAACAGGCCCGGTTAGAACCATGAGGCCGTCCTTCTGTGGACCCACCACCTGCAGGAGGAGCCATAGGGGCTGGTGCAATGTGACTTGAGCAGCTCCAACGGTTGCCCCCACGACCCGGCAACGCACAAGTGGAAGAAGATGGATGGATGGGAAATAGGCAGACGGATAGTGTTAAGTAATTACTCATAAACTGGATACAAGCTTGGTGCAGGTCTTCATTCTACAGACTGATTTCTTTTTCATATTTGTGTATATTCACAGTCAACATTTTCTCTGTAACACATTTATTCATGAAAAGACGCAAGCAATGCCAAATTTAGAAGCTTCTTTTAATCATCTTTATAAAAGGAGAAAAGATACAACCCACCGAACATGTTTTTTTTTTTTTTAACATTCTGTAACGCAGGGGTCACCAACGTGGTGCCCCTTTGGGGCATGCCCAGTAGCCCTTGAGACTTTTTTTAAGGTGTAAAACACCTAATTTTCTTTAATCTGATTCTTAAAATACAGTTATTTCTGTTCTTGTGACTCAGTACGAGTTTAAAATAAAGCTATTTTGATATAATATGAGGTCAATAACCTATAAGTAAACAATGTACGTTCAAGTCTTTAGGATTTGTTTTTAACTGGTAGCTCTCGAACAACTTAATGCTCTTGAAGTAGCCCTCGGCTGAAAAAAGGTTGGTGACCCCTGCTGTAACGCATCATAATGGTTATTAGTAACTCGTGACATTTCAGTGGACACAGATGTACAGAAACATGCACATATCATAATTTACGCTTCCTTTACCCACTACATCGTTTTTGGATTGTGGGTGAGTAATCACTGCTAAAAAGAAACCCTGATCGTTTATTGATGAAGTGGATCCTTGCTGCGATTTGGATCCTCTCTACAGAATGGTCAGGCACAACCACTGTCAAAAAGCAAAAACCCAGGTTAATTCAGATTCACAGACCACATTTTACAGGATAAAAATGTACATTCAATTAATTAATTAATTAAAATAGCCCAGAGTTTAGTTAAAATTATGATTTACACCAATTTTATGAAAGCTAATCCAGATAATCAGCTTCAGATTGACAATATTATTGGTAATATTGTACAATAAAATTATTTTTATTTGACATCGACTGTCACTGTCCATTAGACTCAACACTTTGTAAAATGTATTTATTAAAACCGGAAAGGATTAAAACTTGATTTAGATTAGTGGTTCTCCACTTCGAATCCCACCTTCAACCCAAATTGTAATATCAATTTCAACTCAGTAAAAACCATAATAACATTTTGCTGTTTGACCCGGTTATAGTATCTAAATACAGAATTCCTCACAAAGTTAAAAAATAAGTTGATATTTTTGCGCATTTGACCTTGTAGTGACCCAGCGGCTGTATTAGTGGTCAGCATGGAGTGTTTATTTTCCATTACAGTGATGTGGAGGACGCTCCAGGATCAATTGTTTGGAAGGTTTTCACTGCTGACTGACCCTCTCACCAGAAAACCTTCAAAACAATTAATCCTGGAGCGTCGTAGAGACCACCGTGATTGAAAGTAAAAGGTGCCATGCTGACCACTACAAGGTCAAATACGCATAAATTCAATTTTTTTTCTGCTTAAAAAGTTACAAAATGCAACTTTAGGTTGTTTTAGGCATTAATCTAAAATGTTTGACCGCACAAAACTAGCAAAACAAATCATCCGTTGTCCTTTTTGGGAATGTTTATGTCTGAAAATGGTTCTACAACTCACTTTTGGGTCCCAGCCCAAAGGGACTCTAGAGAACCACTGATTTAAATGAATAAAAGGTGGTCTTACTTGTTTCAAGTCTAACTCTATATGCCCAGATCCATCTTTATCCAAAGATTTGAATGTATCTGTGGCAATAAAGAAAAGGAGATGTTATTGCAAGGTTTTAGATAACATAACAGCTTTTTATTGTTCTAGTGTAAAAAGGTAGAGTAAACCAAAATGCGTCTAGCTCCTGCTATCATCAACAACTATCTATGTAGCCTATATCTCTGTTTGCAACCATATGGAGCAGTGGTTCCCGACCTTTTTTCCTTGAAGACCCCCCTGCGCGTGCTGTTGTCGGGCAGCACCCACACCCCACCCATCCAAAACTGTGGCCCTCACAAATGTATGAGAACATGGAAATAATTCCTAATAAGTATTTATTTTCTTACATATAAACTGAAATTGGAAGTGTTTAATGCACCTGTAGTCTTCTTAGTCATATTTGATCATTAACCATATAATTTGCTCAAATAAGGCCCGCCCCCGAGGTAGGGAATCACTGATAAAGGATATACTTGGCCTGCAGTCAGATAAGCAGTAAATCTTACTGAAGAGCAACTCCAGTTTGAAAAGACAGCTGACAAAATCATCAAAGTCGATGTTGAGGGACGCCTCAGTGTAGCGAGCCACAACGATCTGGTGCAAAGCATTGTTTAAACTGAAACCTGCAAAAATAAACAGAAAATACAGATGACATTTAGAATAGAATAAATCCCATCACCATCTGTGCCCCTTTTCCCTCTATTCAGGATATTGACCCCCCATTTGCATGTGCTGATGCTATGTCTAAACAGGACATTAGTGTAGTTGCATTGAGGAGGCGTCATCATCTGAAGTTACTCAAGGCTATTTTCAAAATCAGACTTGCTTTTAGGATTGGTCTTGGTTCAGACCTTGTACTGATTTACTTTGATACTCTCTGGAGTAATGGTAGCCCATGTTTTTTATTTTATTTTTTACATACATCTTTCTCACCTTTCAAAAAAAACTATAATTTGTCAGTATAAGAGAGTACAAGAAATAGGCCTGAGAGGTTGTGGTGTAAAAAAAAAAAAAAGATACATTTGTGAGGACTAACCTGCTGCCTCCACTGCCATCCTCATCTCAGAGCTTCCCATGCACCCGCTGTTGTCCGTGTCTCTCTCATGGTACAACGTCTGAAGAATCACAAACACAAGTTTTACCGGTCTTCGTTGTTTTGGAAACAGCCAAAATATTCAGCCTAAATTACTTAAAATCTGAATTATAATTCATCCTGAAACGGAGTTGTTTCTATTTATTACAGTACAAACGGCCCTGTTAAAGTTTAGTCTACTACTCTACTTTCACATCAAGTTATCTGCCAGTGGAGCAAGTAAAGCCTGCTTAAGATCAAAGTTAAAAATATCATGAAAAACTCAAATAACATGTTTAAACTCGTCAGAATGTTTGTCATTTTTAGTGTAAATAATTTTGTAATGTACATATATAAATGAACTTACCAAGAACCTTTCTATTTTTGTCCATACGATTTTGAATTCAACCAATCCCAGTTTACCACTCCCATCTTTCTGTGAAAAGTCAAGGCAAACCCTGCACACAGTTCACATACAGTTCCATAAGCAGAATTTTTTTAATAAAAGATACGTCCAGCAGGTTGACCATGTTGTGGCAGGTCGCCAGAGTGAAGCCATTAAATTTGATGTTTTTCTCTGGATATAGAAAAAATAACGAAAACTATTATACAGCCAAGGGGTGAGATTATTAATATTGACGGCTTTGGTTCATACCTTCCTTTTTCTTTGATATGACTTTGTTAAGGATGTTCTGCAGCTCGTAAACAGAGATCTCATTATCCTGGAAAAAAACACATAGCATCATACAGGGCTTGCATCATTTTGAGGGAAAAAACTCAATTGTGATTTTTTTTTTGTATCAGTATTAATATTTTCAAAATCAAATTTTCAAACACAGCGCCTTTATGAGCACGTCCAGGAGCATTGACATTTGAGAGAAGACTGAAACATGACCTGCTTCAAGCTGCACTGTTTATGCGGGGGAAAAAATGAAACTTTAGATGAATGGAGGGTATGCGTAACCATGGAGATGGAGAAAACCTACTCTAAAAAGTAACTCTAAAAAGTATTAGATCCTGGAGCGTCGTAGAGGACACTGATGGAAAGCAAAGGCTAACCACTCGCACAGCAGCTCGGTCACTAAAAGGTCAAATCAAAGACTATGGTTTTTCTTTCCGCATAAACAGTCCTGCAATGCACCTTTAAGCGGTCATGTTTCTCTCAAAATATAAAGTGTACTTGTATTACCTCTAAGTACTTTCTAATTTTGTAACAGGGACACCTTTTATTTGCTGTTTATTACAGAACACTATATTATTTGTATAGGTAATCTTTGGAAATTAGGAAATTATGTGAAGGTTGATATGTTGGAGGCAAACAACAAATGTAAAGGTAAGGATTTGAGCCCATTTGATACATTTGTGGAGTTTTCTTAGTCTGCAGTGGCCAGTATCTATCAGAGTTTTGCTTCGGGCTGTTTTGAAGTTGCTTACATGTCCAGCGAGACGTTCAAACAGACCCTGGAAGTTTGCTGAGATATCATCCTCGTCAATGTGAATCTGGAGATCAAAATACATACAGGAAATTAATTAAATGCATGATTAAATATTACATTTAAATAACTCTATAAAAATCGAGAACATTTACTGGGTCAATGTGGCAGTCCACTGGATCATCAATCTCACTGAAAGCAGTAATATAAAAAGTTAATGCATATAAAATCTTAAGGCTTGATTACATTTCTTTAAATGCTTGTCAAAAATATACACTTAATGCAAGGTAGATATTATTGTCCCTGAAAAGAGATTTGTTTATTGCAATGACCGTTTGAATTTGGGTGAATGGTCAGGATTAGTCAATTTTTAAGGCTGGGACTTTTGACCGAGTTTGGCGGGGGGAACTAAAGCACCCAAAAGAAACCCACCCAGATGCTGAGAACCTGCCAACCCCAACAGAAATCCCGGCCAAGTCTGGAACGGAACAAGGGACCTTCTTGTGCAAGATTGCTTGTAAAAAGTACTTTCCTGGTTAATCAATGAAATTAAACCATCATTACAGACATACATGATTAAAAATGTGTCTAAAATAAATGTACTCCAACTGGATCGAAAACTCACTGGAAGTCCGCTGGCTTCTCAGAGAAGACGCGCACGTAGAAGTCTCCATTCTTGTGGGGTTCAAATGTGGAGGGCACTATGAGGTACTCTCCCGGGGCAGGCTGATCCGGTTGGACACTTCTCTGAGGTTTATGAAGGTCTCAGAGCGGGCCGCCGACGCTTTGCTCAAGAAAAAGTTTTTCTTCAAATGAACTTGTTTTTGGCCAGAAAACTGTACAATCACAAAGAATATTATTAGTTAGTATGACTTTGTTTATAGTCAAGTATTTATACAGTACATATGTATTTGTTTTTCTCTGTTAACGATTGTCTTTTGCATAAGTGGATAGAGAGAAACATTTTTGATCATCTGCATTTACATGTAGTAGAATCGAAATAAAACTGATTGGATTGGAATCAAAGAGAAGCAGAAATCTCTTTCTCTCTTGTATGTCGTGAAGCAGTAATAGTTGCAGTGTAGGTTGTGTTTTTTATTCTAAAGCAGTGGTGATCAACTGGTATGACGTAGCAACACTTAAGGCTTGGATAACAGGCCTTAATAATTTTATTTGTTTTAAAAGGGCGGCACGGTAGTACAGCAGTTAGAGCTCGTGTGTCACAGCTAGAAGGTCTGGGTTCGATTCTCACCACCTTTCTGTGTGGAGTTTGCATGTTCTCCCCGTGTCTGCGTAGGTTTCCTCCACCACTAAAAACATGTAAAATAGGCCAGGATGAATGAGAGTGTGGTTGAGAGTGCGCATGGGGGACAATGGATGCAAATTAGCCCAAGGCATGAGACCCATGTATGTTCATTAACATGCTCCGTCCCGACCAAATGAATAAAAAATAAATAAATCCTGTAAAACACTAGTAGTTCCCCCACACACTATTGTTGAATAGGCATTAATTAAGCCTAAAAGCTGAAATCAAGATGAAAACAACTAGATAACAGTAATTATAAAAGACTTATCGTGTTGCTGCGCTTTTTCAGAAGCAAATTTTTGAAAGGCTCCTTCATCCACTGAAAACAGTTTCACCACCCACGTTTGGGTACTGACCCAAAAGTGGAGAACCCCTGTTCTAAAGAGCCATGTATCATCACTGAGATAGAGGTCAGGTCAGAGATCCATGGAAGATCATGCCTCCTTCACGTCGAATTGCAAAGGTTTTGACCTGGTTTGTGATTAATACCTCTGGGCCAGTCAAACATCTCTGTCTGCACAAATTAACTAATGTGTTGTTTTTCTTTCAAAATACAGTAATGTCAATTTTAAGCACTCCCTCCTCCTATTCATCGACACCATGAGTAGTTGACATCTCTTACCTGTTTAGGCAGCTGCAAACACAACAAAGTAAAACAAGTTAATATTAAAACATTTGGTTTATTTATTGAATATTGTCTTCACAGCAGGGACGTACTTCATAGATGGCAAATCCAATGGTTTCCATGTCTTGCCCCATCTTCCTCATCTGCCTCTTGTTTTTCTGCATCACGCCCACGATGACGGTGCACATGTCGTCTCCATCGTCGTCCACATCCTCCAGCTTAATGACGAACTGAGGGTTTGTCCAGAAACTGTCTGAGAGATAGCGAAGTTAGTGGACATTTTGTTATTCTACAGTTAACATACTTTTACAGTGGGAGGTAAAAGTATGTTAACCCTTTGGAATTTCTTGCACGTTTGCCTAAATTGGTCATAAAATTAGGTCTGATCTTCATCAAAATCATAAGAATGAGTAAACAGTGTCTGCTTAAACTAATACCACCCAAACAATTACATTTTATCATATTTTTATTGGCCATAACATGTAAACATTCACAGGAGAGCGTGGAATAGGTGAGTACACCGCCTGAATCTCACTGAACTGCAACAGTTCTGTAAAGAGGAATGGACCAAGATTGATCCTGATTGTTTTGCACGTCTAATCTGCAACTACAGAACATGCAGTTATTGCTGCCAAAGAAGGATCAGCTAGCTATTAAATACAAGGGTTCACTTACTTATTCCACACTGTTGTGAATGTTTACATGTTATGGCCATTAAAATATGATAACATTTAATTATTTGTGATATTGGTTTTAAGCAGCTGTTTACTCTTTCTTGTGATTTTGATAAAGATCAGACCACATTTTATGACCAATTTAGGCAAAAATGTGAGAAATTCTAAGAGGGTTCACATACTTTTTCCTCCCACTGTACATAAGGTTTACACATTTTTAGTCTACTACAGGTTTTCCCAAAGTCCAGTGCGGCCCAGCTCCCACGACAGTATTTACTCACTCCTTAATAATATGTAAAGTTTTTTCTCATAAATTTAAAATCTATTTCAAACACAACCCCAGGGATCCTCGGACCCCCTTGTGGACAAAACAGAATGAGCAATAACCAGGGGACCGTCACGAAGCAGCGAAGGAGAAAACGGGAGGTGCCAATCACTGCAGCTACAGTGCCTTGCGAAAGTACTAATACACCTTGAACTTTTGCACATTTTGTCATGTTTACAACCATAAACGTAAAGATTTTATTTTGAATTTTTTTTTACAGAAAGTTCACACACAAGTAACAGACAACTGTGAAGTAAAAGCAAAATGATACATGATTCTGTTTTTTTTTTTTAAATAGAAAAGTGAAAAGGCGGGCGTGCATAAGTATTCATACAGCATGAATGAATACTTTGTGGAACCCCCTTTTGCTGCAATAACAGCAGCAAGTCTTTGGGGCATGACTACAAGATTTGCACATTTAGAGACTGACATTTTAGCCCATTCCTCTTTACAAAACAACTCAAGCTCTGTCAAATTAGAAGGAGAGCGTTTGTGAACAGCAGTTTTCAGGTCTTTCTACAGATTTTCAATAGGATTTAGGTCAGGACTTTGACTGGGCCATTCTAACACATTAATATGTTTGTTTTTAAACCATTCCATTGTAGATTTATCTTTGTGTTTAGGGTCATTGTCCTGCTGGAAGGTGAATCTCCGCCCCAGCCTCAATTCTCTTGCTGACTCCAGCAGGTTTTCCTCCAAAATGTCTCTGTATTTGGCTCCATCCATCTTCCCAACTATTCTTACAATCTTCCCAGTCCCCGCTGAGGAAAAGCAGCCCCATAGCATGATGCTCCCCTACCATACTTGACACTGGGGATGGGCACTCAGGACGATGAGCAGTGTTAGGTTTGCGCCATACATAACGTTCTGCATTTGGGCCAAAAAGTTCAATTTTTGTCTCATCTGACCAAAGCACCTTCTTCCACATGGTTGCTGTGTCCTCCATATGACTTCTAGCAAACTTCAAACAGGATTTCTTATGGCCTCCTTCTTGCCACTCGTCCATGAAGGCCAGATTTGTGTAGAATACAACTTATAGTTGTCCCATGTACAGATTCCTCCAGCTCAGCGGCAGTACGTCGCAGCTCCTCCAGAGTTATCTTGAGGCACTTGGTTGCATTTCTGACCAATGCTCTCCTTGTTCAGTCTGTTAGTTTAGGTGGACGCCCGTGTCTTGGTAAGTTCGCAGTGGTGATATACTCTTTCCATTTCCAATGATGGATTGAACAGTGCTCCGTGAGATGTTCAAATCTTGGGAAATCTTTGTATAACTTAACGCTGCTTTAAACTTCTCCACAGGTTTATCCCTGACCTCTCTGGTGTGCTCCTTGGCCTTCATGATGTTGTTTAGTGACCAATACACTCTGACCATAGCTCTGAGGCCCTCATAGAACAGCTGGAATTATACTGAGAGTAGATTACGCACAGGAGGCCTCTATTTAATGGTTAGGGCAAGGTGTGAACATTCTGCAGTCATTAGGAATGTTATAAAGGCAATTTAATGCACTCAGAAAAAATGCTGTATGAATACTTGTACACGCCCCACTTTTCACTTTTTGAAAAATAACAGAATCATGTATCATTTTGCTTTCACTTCACAGTTGTCTGTTACTTGTGTGTGAACTTTCAGTAAAAAAAGAAAAAGAAAAAAAAAATCTAAAAATCTTTATGTTTAGGGTTGTAAACATGACCAAATGTGCAAAAGTTCAAGGTGTATTAGTATTTTCGAGAGGCACTGTATATGGAACCACTGGTCTACAATGTTGAAGCACTAGAAATTCTACTAGAAACTTAAGTCTTGGGTCTGTTTTAGTGACAAGAAGCTGGGACTGGGTATGTCAAAATATTCCTATTCTTAATATTATAATTACCGTATTTGTAGATTAGTTTGTTCTCTGCATAATTTAGACTTGATGACTTTCATTTGTTTATAGCTCATTTAAAACAATATAATTTGCTCCAAGGTCTGATCCCAAGTAACACAGACACAAGTTCCTGGGTTGCCGCGGGGCAGTAATTACATAAGTTGGGTAAAATTAAGGCCTTAAAATAATAGTAATCAATTGGATTTAAACAGTCATTAAATCAAAATTTCTTGTTCAACTATTTTCCCGCCTAAGTTTATCAAAGAAAATGATAAAAATCAGCTCCGGCTTTGACCAAAATTGTACACAATTTTTTTTTTTCCCACAGGATTGACGAGGTCTAACTCCAGTGACATGAATGACCAATACGGTTGAAAGGATTTACTTGGGAAGTTCCCGCAGCCTCCCGCGGACACGCCCCTCCTCCAGGTCTCTTCAAACTCGGTCTCCGCCCACTTTTTGATCTCACTGCTGGTGAGAGCGTCCGGGGTCAGGTTGCAAATCTCCACACGGGAGAAGTGCCGCAGGAAGTCAGAAAACGACATCCTGAAATAAGCATAATATGGTGTTAGCAGTGGTTTTAATTATTCATTTTTAAGTTTGGGCTTTTACCAGAATTCTCCATCCTCTTTACGATTGGTCAGCCTCTCTCGGTCATCGTCACTCACGTTTCGCCACTCAGAAGAACTGCAACATCATAATCGGGGATGTTACTATGTCATTTTATTACGACTACTGATTAGACAATGCCATGTAAAAAACACAATGCATATATAATGACAGTATTTCTGAAAACGCAAGGTCTTTTTATTTTACTGAATAATGTCAAAAGGTCATTCACATTTAAGTTTATTATTTATGGAGTGTAAACAACATTTCATCTGATATAACTCTTTTTTTAAATTTGTGTTGTCCCACATTTTATGATATCCTTGTAAAGGGAAGGAGATCGGGAGTGCTGTAAAAAAGGTTTAAAATCTGGTGCGCTTCCAGGATGGGAACAAAGCATGGAGTTACACAAAACTTGCCTTGGTGAGTGAAGTAGGGATGATAAACCCTTCTTCCAAATAAATCCGAGGCACAGATTTATTTGCCACACTTACTGCACTTACCAAGGCAAGTTTCGTTCAACTCCATTTTAGGATATCCTTTCATTTCATTTAAAATACATTGTTGCTTTACAGTATGATAAATGACAGTATTCTAGCCCTCTATTGATAATATGACAATTTGATCCCTCATTTCCCTGCAGTGGGTGTGGTCTGTTGGCATAACACAAATGCACAAATGACTTTCCTGTTGGGCTTGTTGTTATACAAGACTCTATGGCATCACACTCTGGGTGTGCCGAGGCAATAGGACAATATAGACTTCATAATAAAGTTATCATATTGTTAGGCACAACTGTCAACCAGGGAGTCATTGCCACGAACTCCCAACTTATTAAACTCATATTATTGAAGAGGTGTAAAGGTGAAATTAGTCAGCACTAGACATGTGACTCGAGCGGCCCCAAACAATAATGTTGTGTCCCAGAGTAGGACACCCTCGCTGTAGCTGTACTTGTAACAGGCAGGTCAGACAAAGGGGAAAAGAGTTCAATTTAAATTTGCTGTATTAGGAAGGTATTAAAAACGGATACAATAATGTTTATACCTCTGAAAAATGTATATACCGGTAGTTGTTTTGGCACTGACTAAAATCTTGTTTGTTCTTAGATTTCCTACCTTTCGATCAAGATTCAAATTTCAAGTTGTGAGCACTCACCTATCGCTCCAGGCACCATTCCACTCGACCTGGCCCCAGGGGTTTCTGATGCGGATCAGCTCCACCATGTCCCCTTTGCACTTCACCTGCAACACTCATCTTCAGTGACATATCTCTACCATGTACAGAACAATTTACTACATTGTTCCCCTTCATTCGGTCATTCAGATGTTTTATTTCATATATATTTAAATTTCATAGACATACTGTTCCTCTATTTGTTCGTCATCACTGATGACTTTGAAAAGTGGTTCCCAGCCCTGAGGGGAACCTACTGTACATAGTTTTAGCAATTGGGAAGCCAGAAAAGCTAGGCGGTGGGTGAGCTGTCGTGCTGGGATTTGAACCCCCAACCTGGCTATTAGACAACCCGCTCAATCATCTGAGTCAATGTCAGCCCCAAGACTGTTTTTCTTAAAAGTTTCATTCTTAAATTGATACTTTAGTGTTTTAAATCTGGTATTTTGAAAGTCAATAATAGACAGAGCTGTATGTAATGTGGACAAGTTACCTGTTCAGCCCCTGTGACAGAATATGCATGGCCTTTCACCAGTTTGTGTGATGTCACAGCTTCGCTATCATGGCTGCTTGTAATCTGGACAAATAGCAAACAATGAGTATTAAAAGAAAAAAGACGTGGAATAAAAACTTTTTAACCTACATCAATTGAGCAGCCAAGAAGTGATCCTCTGTCCAGTGCCTTCCTGATGATATGGAACATGTTCCGGGGGGCCTTCTTCAGGTCGTGAGTTTCAGCTATGCCTCCAGTGAAGTCCTCAAAACCTTCAGTGGTGGTGCCTCCAGAAAGTGCCTCGTAGCATCCATTCAACCTGGAGAGAATTTGTGCCACTCATAAGGCAAAACAATATGATCAATGAAAGTGTGATAAAGCTTTTAATGTGGTGGCGTCAGTTTAGTTAGTTATGGTGTTGGATGAGAAAGCTGGACCAACAATGCACTTACAGTAATATCTTTATGGCAAGATTAATTGTTAAATTAAACAAAGCACCACTGAGATTTCGGAATCTCTTCTTCAGTCCTGAAATCTAGAGGGAATCTTACATGTACTGTACATGTTTTCAGTGAGAGGGAAGCTGGAGGCCTTCACCTCAGACACAGGGAGAACATGCAAATTGCAAGGTGAGAGGACTAGCCACTGCGTCACCAATGCCACCAATTTAGTGCTGGTTCCAATAGAAATTTTGCACCGGAATATAGCATCACATCATAAGTGTCATGTTGTGCTTGTTCGGTGATTATTTGGGTTATTTACTTGGCGTAGGCCTTCTCCAACAGCGCGCTCCAAAACTCAGAGCCCTCTTCTGAGTGGACAAACAGCAGCTCGCCATTCTTTGTTGGTAAACGATCGTCCACCACGACATCCACCCACTCACCGAACTGCCAGAACTGGAAAAGCATAGAAACAACACAAGTTATGCAGTCTTTTCTATGTTTGTAGGTACAGGTTTACTTGCAGCCTGTTATAATATATCTAAATTAATTTAGCGTATGTTGGAAGTGCTTAATAATAAAATAGCATGTTGCAGTAGTAACTGAAAGCTCTGATGTTATTTTATTAATTTGTGTCAACTGGAATATTGGCTAATGCAAGATTGTGACCATGTGTACCTTAAGAAAAAGAGAAAAAAAAGTAATTGACAAAAGTAAGTAGTTGTTTTTGTCAGGATCCATACCTTATCTCTCCCCCTCCCTCCCTCCTGTGTGTTTGTCTGTCCTCCCTACCTGGGCGTGGCCTTCCTGCTGCCACACCTGATTCTCATCAACCTGCAGAAGCCTGGTTCTTCATCCACTCCTCGCCAGTTCGTTGTTTCAACTAACCCAGTTAGTAATGCTTGGCTCAGTCTGTGTCAAAATCAATATTTTTGTAACCTGTTTTTTCTGTGCTCAGGTGCCAGCAGCCATTTTGCCTTTTGCCTGTCTGTCATCTTGTCTACTCACCTGCCTGCCTGACATTTGTGCACCAACCTACCTTCCTGGTCCTCCTGCTTCACCTGCAAAATATCCCTGAAATAAATCTGTTAAACTTTCCTGCTGTGTTGTCCTTCTGGGTTATAGTGAGCCGTGACAGTTTTTAGTGTTGAGGACGTTTCGCCTTCTACCTCATGAGCCTTTGTCAGCAGCTAATGACCTTTTATCAGTTGGCTGAATATATACACTGGTTAATCTCTTTATGATACCACCCATATTAATAATAAAATATTCTCAACTAGCCTTTATTGTATAATATCTAGCTCTGGCTATTGTCATGACTTTGGCCAAACAAACCTACACAGAGGAAACTATGTCTGCAGTGTGTACCTCAAAGTGAAAGATGCCAGCATAGTCCTTATCAAAGCTCTGGTCGTGTGGTGCAATTCTGTAAAGCACCTCTTTGTTCAGAGTTAGAGAAGCAATGGCCGCCAACAACCAGCAGTCACCTGCACAGAAAATGCACATATTTATCATCTGTTCCAGATTGTGGTTGCAATGCGGTAAAAATGTCGAAGTTGTCTTTGAATTACAAGGTTGGTGGAAGACTGTCGTTGTGTTACCCACCTTGCCTATATACAAATCTATTAACAACAACAAGAGTATAGTGGTTTGAGAAGCTCGTTAGCTTAAGTTTCTAAAGAGCAAAACAAGTGTGTGTAGAACTTATTATTATTAGCCTATTAGTCTGTGTATTAGCCTATTAGAATGTTAAGACATAGCAAGATATAAAAAACTTGTTTTGAGGGAAGTTGTAATTGCAGATATGGTTGTTGTGTAAAGTCTAGTTTATGCTTTCAGAAGTGCGGTGTAGACGTGGGACATGTGGTATGCAGCTGACTCAGACTGGGTGTACTCAGACAGCTGGATTCTTTGTTGTTTTTGACGTACATTGTTTAAGTCCAGATCTGCTACTCTAATACTGTGAGAAAAGACCCTGGGAGTAGTTGCTGCTTTGTCATTACTCTGATGTGTGTGGTCTTACCCAGAGCGCCTTGACAGATGTCCGTCCTGGTTGCATTTTCAGAAATGAATTTTGGTTTGGCATGCAACTCCTATGAAAGATTAGACAATATAAAATATATGAAGTAAGACAGACTTAGATTACTTGAATTTACTTAAAGCAACTCATTAAAGACGTTAAAAGTAAAGTTAACAAAAAATGTGGAATTATACCAGTTATATTTTTGTAGAAAAAGAATAAACTTAGTGATCTCTTTCTGGAGTACTTTGTCTCTTATTTGCAATGTGTTGCATAATGTCTGTTAACATCAGTCTGTGTGTTCTCACTGACCTGTCCCTTTTTAAATCCAGATTTATTTATTTATTGGTTTATTTGGTCGGGACAGTGCATGTTAATGAACATACATGGGTCTCATGCATGTAAACAAGCCACACCGGATTGTAGCCTTGGGCTAATTTCCAACCGTCGTCCCCCATGCGCACTCTCAAACACACTCGCATTCAGCCTATTAGATTAAAGACTCAAACTGGCTTAGAAAGCACTGAATCATTTTGTGTTTTAAATTGTGTTTATCTTTCTGTGAAGCACTTTGGTCCTCCTGATGATGTTGTAAAGTGCTATATAAATAAACTTTGATTAACATTCCTAAAATTTTCTTCAGTTTGATTTTTTCACAAACACTGCATTTATACCTTTTCTAAAACCTTTATTTTTCTATAGATATAGTATATTTGAAACAGACTTGGATATCTTTGTAGAAACAGGGAAACCACAATAAAAGCTGCAACTCAAAAACCTATCCTACAATTTGAACAGAAGTCCGTGCATTCTTCTGAGACGGGTAAAGCTGCTCTCCCAATGTCAGAAATGCGTGTTCAGTTGTATCCTCACTTGATTCTCTGTTGCACAAGTTAACCACAAACATACCGGTATGCACAATTATCATCCTACCGTGGGTCTCTTCCATTCTACGCCCCGTGTTTTGGCAGACTTCGGTCCAAGCTCCTTAAATCCCAGTGAAGAGGGCTCTGCTTGAAAACAGTCATCCTCAAAAAGCCTTCTGCTCCCCAGACAACTCCTCTTGAGCTCCTCGTAATCCTGGTTCAGGTATTTCACTGCTTTTTCGTTGGTTCCGATGCCCGCCGCCTTATTGCGGAAATGCACAACGTTTTGGACGATCCCAGTCATTTTTCAAACTGAAGGTTCTGGGTTACTGCAAAGACCTGACAGCAGCAGTGGACTTGCGTGTGGAACGAGTGTCTCACGCCACACCCAGTGTTGTTCCTAAAAGCCGGCCTATTCAAATACTCATCAAGACCATATGGCAATGGAAATTCACATGAAATAACTCAGGCGTACAATTTCTCATCTGTCAGAGGTGTTTATTTTTTTGCATTCGGCACATTATCTATATTATTTCGTGTACATAGCTGGCATTGTCAGTATGCAAATTGCGATCTTGTGTCTTGATTGCGGTGTTTAATTAGTATATAGCCAGGCACAGCCACTGTAAAAGAAATGAAAAGTATAGATCAACATATAGGCAGCATCTCAATCATCAAAAAGTACAGCTGCAGAATATATCAACCAACTATCATTATTGCAATATTTGATATCAGTACACAAAAATATCACATCATACCGCAAAATAACTGAGGACTTTCATCTGACAAAGATTTACACATGTTTGCACCACATAAACCAAATCACATGGTAAGTTAAAATTGTGCAAAAAACCTTATTTTAGAGTTTGTATTTTGTTTAGGCGGGGTTGACATAATTTGCTAAATCAACAACACACATAACCTGCACATATTACAGTGTGTGTAAAGTGCCTTGCCAACTGACACAACTGGAATGTTTTTAAATTACACACCTGTTGTATATCCAGCTCTATCTTCCCAGAGTCACTCTTGTCCAAGGTTTTGAACATGTCTAAATAAAACAACAAAACAACAGGCCACATTGATGTTAAACATGTTAAAGACACATGCCATAAGTTTTTTTGTTGACTTGAGACTCACTGAACAGCATTTCTAGTTTTATGAGGCATCCCACAAAACTGTCAAAGTCAATGGCAAAGCAAGCGTCGGCGAAAAGCGGCTCACGATCGCCTGCAGCACCGCGCTGTTCACCAGGAACCCTGCGATTGAACATTAGATTAGGTGAGATTGTATAACCAGATTTTAATTGTGATACTAAAATGGTGTCTGTTATTATGCATTGTCAGATTGTGAGTCACTTTGAGACGCTCACATTTCATCGCCTCTAGTCTCCCGTGTTTGTTTTTTTCAAAGGAAAAACTGGATGGTTCAGTTTGACAGTGAGACAGTTGATCACAGTGCCACGGAGATTCTAACCACCTGAACCTGTTTCAGCCTCGGCTTCAGATCTCAAGTAATTACTGTCACTTGCATTCACAAATAATTATCTCAATATTCATTAGTGGAATACTGTATGAATAACTTTGTTCATAAAATACTGAGTAAATGTATCAAAACATATTCTAGCCCTCTATTGAGTTTCACAAATTACAAACACAAACCCCCCCAAAACAACAACAAACCAATATTGATAGTTTTGCCAAGGCATCGTTACTTAAAGGGACTATACAGAGTTTAAAAATATTTAAATGATGTATTTTCTCCCCCTACATGTTCCAGCCATGTCCTAATGTGTAAAATGAGCTCAGACCTATTCACCACAACTGCCTCTAAAATCCTGCACTGTCACTTAAAAAGTTGGTAATTCGGTCTGAATTGTCATCATGCACGAGCTTAATATAGAAACTGCAGTGACGCATAAGACCTGAGGTGGCAGTAGTGAGTATAAAAATGACCAACTTGCATCTAGTCACTTTAATCATGTCCCATACATGAAAGCAATAACATGTGCATTTGTGTTTTTATTTGCTGTTGTCTATTGATGCTTTTACTGAAAAGCGCCTTGTGCACCTTCTGGCTGCTGTAAGGCACTATAAAAATATAATTTGATTGATTTATGTAAATGATTAAAATAAGATGTGCGTTTTTTCTCTCTGATGACTGTACCGGCTTATCCGGCATCTGCTTTAATTGGATAATCTTACCTGTGTAACCTGAATTTAGTCGCAGCACACACCCAATCGCTGATGGTTACAACGTGGCAGAGATTTTCAAACATCTTCAATTAGACTGTGGATGGAGTTTAAAGGTGCACTATGCATTTTTTATGTTAAAAAAAGTTGACATTAATACGTATTTAACCTTTCAGTGACCCAGCGGGTGCTTGGGCGAATAGCATATGGCCTTTACTTACCATCCCAGTGGCCTGTAGGATGCTCCAGGATAGGTGATAGGTTTTCACTGCTGATTGAACCGCATCCATGGCTACATACACATTCCATTCCTAAAACCTACCAGAAATCCTAAAAAGCTTCACATAAAATTGATCCTGAAGCATCACAGGAGCTACCGGGATGGAACGTATTATTTAACATAAAAAGTTGCATGGTGCACCTTTAAATAGGTCTTTCGCTTGAGTGTTACTATCCATACGTTTGACTACAAGAGCAAGAAAAGACCGAAGGACACATGCTCCCCTCAATCAAGCCTGTCCAGTTGACAATATTTGTAAAACTCAAATTCAATCAAAATTTCCTGGATGACTGAGAGCCCACACAAATAGATGGCGATGAGTGAAATATCGTTACCCGCTTCAGTGGCAGCATCTCTTATCTCGTGTGAGCTCATGGTGCCGGAGTTGTCAGAGTCGTGGGTCTTGAAGATTTCCTGTTAAAACATAAAACCTATGAGTAGATTCACAGTGATACTTCCATAGGCATCTTTTATTACGATCCTACCAGGTATTTCTGGATCTTCAGCCAAAGCTTGTGGAACTCCAAAAGCCCCAATTTGTCGCTTTCATCTTTCTATAAAATGTTAAGTTTAATACAATAACAAACTAGCCACTTTTAGGTGACAGAGGGCAGTACCCACTTTGCTTTGTATGAATATACTGTAGTGCGAGCAAGCCATTGTTTGTGACTGTTTGTGACACGTATACGTCAACCAGCCCCAGTGTTGCACAATAGACATAATTGAGTCCAATTTAGGTTCATTTTGGACTTTTTAGACCTGGTTTAGTCCTGATTTTGTCTTGATCTAGGACTGGTGGTACTTGGAAGGTCAATTAAAGTACTCAAACTTAAAAGTTAGAGAACCACATTGAGTTCATAATGCATTCTCTTAATATAGATTTGAAGGATACGTCCAGCAGACTGATAATCATGCGGCCAGTCTCAATGCGGAAACCATCAGTCTTAATGTCAGACCCTGGAAAAAAGAATTAAAGTGATCAATATTTGAAATAAAATAAAAATTGGTTTACAGACTTGATACCTACGATGGGACACAATGTTGTTCAAGATCTTCAGTAGCTCAAAGACCCCCACCTCCATGTCCTGTAAACAAAGACACAAAGTGCAGGGTCCTACTTATTTAAAATAGTTAAATTTGTTGCTTAATTAATATTTAGTTTATTGCTTACATCTCCTGCAATTTGCTTGAAGATTTTCTTGAAATGAGGGTCAATATCATTTTCTGATACCTCCTCCTGAGGAAAAAATAAACAGCCTATTTCAAAAGTGTAAAAACAGAAGCCTATAGGTCTTTCAGCAACATAAACTTAAAAGTCTAGAAACAAAGACATGGTTACAAAATGTGTAGTAGCAAAATTAAAATTAGGCTAGCGTTAACATGAATGTGGTCACTTTTGGTGCAGATTTGAATTTGGCTTAACTTAAAACCAAAGTGGGTAGAGGGGGCAAAATATTTACTTGGGTAAATAGTAACAATCATTTCACTCAAGTTCCTTTTGAAAAAAATTACCTCCTCAATTTGAGTGTCAAGTTTCTCCTCCAGAGGACTAACAAAGGACAGAAAGAAAAAATATTGTAGAGACTTTGTAAGCGAACATTTGCTGCACTAGATGGCGCTCTAACACTGGTCCAAACTCACCTGGTCTCGGCCTTTTTCTCTGTAAACACGCGCAGCAAAAAGCGGCCGTCCTTGTGCGGCTTGAAGGTGGATGGGATGATGGCGTATTCCCCTGGGGAGGGAGAAGCGGTCACAGACCTCACGGGTGTTTATGAACGTGTGGCTCATGGCCACAGCTGTCTCCCGCAGCAGCACGTCCGGACCCAGATGGACGTGACTGAGGCCTTTGTACTAAAGATACAAAGTTAGGTTCAGGCTGTGGGAACGTCTTTAGATTATTTAGATATGAGAAGTAGGGTATTACAAATATATCTCACCTGGTCAGGGACCTGCAAGAGGTGAACATAACAATTTTAATAAAGTCATGACAAAAATATTACAATTGCAAATTAATTAGGCAACTTCCCCTAAATATTTTATTTACCCCAATTCAGTTTTACAATGTTCTCTGGTAACTCCCTCTCTCTGATGTGTTTATTGTGACAGACATTGGCCTGGAGTGAAGATAATATAGAAACTTATCTAAGTATAAATACAAATTGTGAAAGGTTTTTAAAAGTAGTCAACTGGATTGTGTAGGGTTGTTTTAGGATGTTTCGATTCTCATCTGAGAAGTGTCTGTTCCTCTAGCCTGCAAACTGGTATTAAGCGCTGGTACTCAGGTTACAAGCAAGCACTAATCCATGGGGAAGTCTTATAACAAGACCATTGAAGGAACAGATGAGCTGAAGAAGCTGATCGAATGAGGCATCAACTTTAAACTGCCCTTTTGAAACACTTGGGTGGAAAACTTCTAGGTGATTGAGTTCTTAGAAACACGCACAAATAAAAAACCTAAAATGGTCTTATTATTCCAGAGGTATATCTGAGTGATGTGTGCACCTTGTAAATGGCAAACCCAATGGGCTCAAGATCTTTCCTTTGCTCCTTCTGTTTCCGTCCGTCCTTCTGCATCAGCCCCACCAGAAAAGTGCAGCTCTTCTCGTTCCCGTCCAGAGGGTCATCATCTACCTCATCCAGGCGCACCACAAACTGAGGGTTGGAAGTGAAAGTAGCTATGGAGCACAACGCATATAGTTTCATTATTGCGTGCATGTCCGTGTAAGCTTTCAGAGATGTTCAGTGTAAGGAGAACGTTGATTCAAGAAAGGTGTGATATACTCCACTTTCTAACACACTAATGCACAATGAGATCTGTTTACTTGATTATATGCTCCATTTTAAACCACCATGCTTTTAAAAATATTGAAATTTAGGTATACCACTGTACCACTGGAAATAATAATTGCATCATTAAACTTCAAACACACCTTTTCCCACATACGTGCTAGTTGATATACCATCAGCTCATACCTGCGTGGTTACGGCAGCCCCCAGCGGTTGACCCCACTCTCCACATCCCCTCAAACTGGTTGTGGTTCCAGCGACCCTCCCCCTCACTCTCCAAAGTGTCCGGAGTCAAGTTGCAAATCTCCAGTTTCGAAAAATGCCCGATGAAGTCCGTATAGGACATCCTAGAACAAAGCATCGGTAGAAATATGAGCGATGACTGTGTTTTTTCAAATCAGTGTGCAGTGCTATGTGTTCGGATATAATGTGGAGAATAGCTTTCAAAAAGGGAAAAGTAGTACAAGTCTTGCTATATGTTTTCAGGTAAATTGTTTGTTAATTGGTCAATATGAATGAACTACATTAGTTCTAATGTAGACTTTATGTTAAGACAGCTTCAAATCTTTGGGGATACTTGAGAGAAACTTTCATGGAGTACTGGACTGTTGCAGCTATGATGATATTCCAACCAAAAGAAACAACATTGGTTATATTTTACTTGACAGCTCAGTAATAACAAGGTAAAAGGCTTGGAACTTTGATAATGTATTTGTCAGTTCTGTTTCCATATTATACCAAAAAATACGAACCATGTTTCCTGGTAATGTCAGTCTTTATGCTGGGTTAGGGCAGGATTGTGATTAAATAATAAAATGTGTCCTGTTTCATTGTAATTACCAAGTTATTACACTTTTAGGTATGTTGCTTTCCAATCCATTTCCATTATTGTGCTTTAAACAAAACTACTACCAGAAAATTAATCTAGTTTCCTTTTAATACTTGACTTAATATGAGAGGTTTTTATTTTTGGCTTAGATAGTCATCAAATTTGACTTTGATCAAGCTAAAGTAGAAATGTAAAAAGCTTACGACCTTTCAGCTTTTTACATTTCTACATGTAAAAAGAGCTGCTCCTGAGCTACAGGGTGGGGACCACTGAGTTATAAGTATGCCAAAAACTCTGCATAATACATTTCAAATCATACTGTGGAAATCTTGAAGGGCAGCATATTATCCCGCCTTTAAAATGAAAAAAGGAGGAACCTGAACCAAAATTGTACTTTACCAGAATTCACCATCATCAGCGACATGGTTCAGTTTTGCTTTTTCATCTTCAGTGATGTAACTCCACTCCCTCGATCTAAATGAAAATATATTTGCCAATAATAATAGAAATACCATCGTGCAACAATTACTTAAACATCTGAATTTACCCATCACTCCAGGGCCCCGTCCACTCCACTTGTCCCCAGGGGTTTCTCACGCGGATCAGGTGAACCTTCCTGCCTCGGCAATTCACCTGTGATCAACATTAATGTCACTTGTATGCAAAATGCAAACGAATCACAAAACCCTTCAAATGTTTTGTTTTTGTTACCTCTTCTGCACCAGTAACAGAATATGCATGTCCTTTCACCAGTTTTTGAGATGTGATTGCCTCACTCTCATATGAGTTAGTGATCTGAAAACATACAGTACATTTGATCAGAGGTTACCTTTTTTACTTCCTATCTCGAGGGTGCTGCCGACTATTTAAATAGTTATCAACGTAATTAGCATTTACTACTGTGTTACGGTCAAATCAATGCTTAACCCCTTTAATGCTTTACCCAAATCTAAAAGCTTCTCGACTGGAGAGCAACAGTGTAATACCTGATTAGAAAGAAACTGATGGTAACTTTTTTGAACCGTTTTTGATGTGTTCGTCTCTTTTATGTGGCTTTTTCTTCGCTCTATTGTCACTTTTTGTTGTGTTATTATTGTCACGCCCTGTGCTGTGACCTGGCTCTCCTCTCTCCCTTCCCCCTCCTGGGCCTGTATGGCGGAGTCTTCCTGGGAGCAGTCTCACCTGGCTCCCATCAGCAATCTGCAGGCAGCTATTTGAATCCAGCTCTCCAGCCACACGGTGCCAGATTGTTCTTCAGTCTTTATGGTGACCTTCTGCAAGACTAGTCTTAAGTTTGTTTTTGATCTGCTAAAGTACTTACCCGTTTCGTGTTTTTAGTTCTTGGATTTCGCCTGCCTGCCTGCCTGCCTGCCCTGCTGCTCCTCATCGTCTGCCAGCTCACTCACCTCTACACTTCTGAAATAAATTTTAATTTTTTCTTGGAACTGGGTCTAGCGTCACTTTTTGGGTCCCCCTCGTTGTGTGCCATAACAATTATTGCTTTTCTGGCATGTTTTGTTGCTCATTTGTTGCTGCTTTGTTGGGTTTTTTGACACTTTATTGCAGCTTTTTTGTTACTTCTTTGTTTTGTTATTGTTGCTTTTCCGGCATGTTTTCGTCGCTATTTTCAAGAAGCTTTTAGATTTGGGTAAGGCTAAACTGGGGGAAGTGTGCTCGGTTCAGGCCGGGGTTAAGAGGTTAAACACTCCCACTCTCAAACATTTTAACAAACGATAACTTTCCTATCTATACTATCCACCTTCTTTTTCTCATCTAAAATAATTCTACCCCTGCTAAGCACTTATGTACCCTGAGGGTCCCCGTGCTCCTGGTTGGGAGACACTGCATTTGATCACGTACTGTGCAAAATACCCATTATGTGAAACGGTGCAAATGAAGATTGAAGACTCACGTCAATAGAGCAGCCCATGAGCGAGCCGAGCTTCAGTGCCTTTTGTATGATTTGAAAAAGATGTTGTGGAGCCTTTTGTAGATCATACATTTCTGCGATTCCTCCAGTGAAGTCCTCAAATCCATCGATAGTGTTGCCTCCGGACAGGGCCTCGTAGCTGCCGTTCAGTCTGAGCACATTAATGAAGGATAGTGTGAGGTGCCTATATGCTGTTTGTACGTATTGGTGATGTTTTCATTTATTGTTATCTATTAACTCTTTCCACTTCTGTCTGCGGATGTCTAACTACTACTACTACCTCAAGTGGGTTCGCCCTCAGTTATGGCCAGTTAGTTTTATCCTATTGACTATTTTCATGCTCGTATTTGTGCATGTTTTGAGACAAAGCTAGAATAGAAATTGTAATCATAGTTGTAAAAATCATAGAGTTGTAAAATTGTAATAACACAATACATACTTAGCATAGGCCTTCTCCAGCAGTGCGCTCCAAAACTCTGACCCTTCCGCAGAGTGAACAAAGAGCAGCTTCCCATCTTTGGTGGGTAAACGGTCGTCAATAACAACATCCACCCATTCACCGAACTGCCAAAACTTAAAAGACAAATTAAACAGTGGATTAGTTATTAGTCATTCTTCTAACCACTTGCAGGGTTGCAGTTGTTTAGAACTAATCCCAGCAACTATCAAGGAAGGGAATTGACTGTACAACGCTTCACAAACATCACAAAGCCACGCTGCTGCTGTTCTGGGAGAGACTACGCCATAGGACCTTTAACCACTACCTACAATCACTTACACACCACGTTCATACAGAGGCAAGGTTGGTGAAGTGTCTTGCGCAACGACCGTATGAACTGGTCGAAGATCGACACAAACCGCTGATGGACCATAGACATATTATTTGATGGACCAACGCTCTAAGACCCCTCCTATTAGTGACGTGCGGTGAGGTTTGTTGCTGGTGAGGCACATGCTATTGGCTCCAATATAAAGTAAACAAAACTGCAGGGGGAAAAAATGCAACTTGCTGTCTCTGGTAATTGTCTTACTTTTAAATAGCATTCAATAGCAACACATTTAAACATAAAATACATTCTCACGATATTGCAAATAAAAATTAAAAGACAACATTATGAACGTGACCGGGACTCGTACCCGACCCGTCCAAATTATGAGTTATTGACAAACCTGATGCGCCACGTGAGAACGTTGACATGATCAGTATAAGACTCGTCTACAGCATTTCACACAATGCATTTCACCCATAAACTGTCAGTCTAATTAGTTTTTCCTTTTACGTACTCCTTTACGTTTAAATTGCCTCTCCTAAACCGTGCAGAATAATAAAACAGACTTTTTTTCACTTGTAGTCCACATGCTTTGTAGAAATGTGTAGCGCTGACACAGCGTCCCCTCGTATCGTCAGGGGCAGTGCATTGGAGGCGAGCCTCACTTCGGGACTATCAAAACGCAGTTTAAAGTCAAATGAACAGGTTAAACAAGTTGTTCTTATGCCTGATTCTTTATCTAGATGATAGAAAACCAACGCGCCCAACAAAAATCCATTTACAAATGTATTTTACTTTTAGGGGGCGACAAAAGCCCCGAATGGGACAGAGCGCTGAGTGAATGAGCTGAGCTCAAGTGTGTGCGGGACGCTGGAGGCTCGCCGCACCTCCGCCCTGATATCGACAACTGATGAAACATTTGGCCATTTTTTAACCACGAGATTGATTAAAATCGTAGAAAATCCCTATCATCTTAAGAGAAGGGACTTGTTTTTATAAAGTTTATTGTATTTTTTAATTTTTGTTTTTTCCCATGATGACTGGTGAGGCCTGGCCTCACCTGCCTCCCCTGACCGCACGTCACTGCCTCCTATACAAACCTGTTTGACAAGATTTGCCTTTTCCAGGTGGTACATGCATGGCTAACATAGAATAAACATAAAAACAGGTGGCCAAAGAGAGCCAACACAGTATATCAAACCTGAAAGTGGAAGATCCCAGCATAGTTTTCAGTAAAACTCTGTCCCAAAGGCACCACTCGAGATAAAATCCGCTGTTCCAGAGTGAGAGAGGCAATGGCCGCTAGCAGCCAGCAATCCCCTGTGCAACATGATCACAGAATACCACAGGGTTAGCCCACTTTATTGGGCAAGAGCCACTTAAATAACACCAGCTCAAGCACAATACCTTGATAGTAATTACAGAATATGCCATGGTTTAGTGGTTTGGAATGGGGAGGGAGGACGCCTCATCTGTCATCTATCCCAAAGGCTATCATTCAGTCTTTCCCAACATTTAATGCCTGGATATATTTGCTGTTTGTGACCCACTTTTTCATACAGTGTGTTTTTCGTATTGTAATTTGACCCTTTACTGTCTTTAGCATTTTAACCACATTTGGAAAATAATGATCACATGTGTCCAGTGAATGTAAAATGTTTAACTCACCCAGAGCTCCTTGGCAAATGTCGGTTCTTGTGGCTCCATCATCAATGAACTTTGGGTGAGAGCACAACTCCTGAAAGAATATCCAGTGATTATGAGAATAAAAACACGTACAGTAGGTTAGGAGACAAATACATAGGCTACAAACAGGAGACAAATACACAAGTTTATTCCTGGCATCCTGGAAGCTTTTATATAAAAAAATAATCAATGATATGACTTATTCGTGTATCTCTTACCGTTGGCCTTTTCCACACCACATCCCTGGTCTTGGAGGAGTATGGCCCCAGCTCATAAAACCCTAGCGACTTGCGATCAGCTGGAAACATGTCATCCTCGAACAGGCACCCACTTAGTTGACACTTCTGTTTTATCCCCTCATAGTCCTGCTTCAAGTACTTCACTGCCTGCTCGTTTGTCCCAACGCCCGCCACCTTCTCCTTCTCCCTGGCCAGTCGATCAGCGATGGAAGTCATGTTTTACCTAGTCACTGTATACTACTTGGTTAAATAGTGATCCGAGAGCAGTGTTGTGGCTTTTATATGAACTGACACCACTGGCACACATTCAGGGAAGGGAGTATGGTGAAGGGAGGAGCTCAGATTGGGCAGGTGAGGTTTGGCTGGCTGGCTCTAAGCAAATCTGCCTTGATACATCCTTGACCACAGCTGAAAAACAAACAGAGACACACCTACAATGCTGCTCTTATCCACTGTTGTTGCTCGATGTGAAAGTAATGAGTGTGCTTATACTTGACATGATTGGTCGAGATATGGAGTGCTCACACATCCCTGGCTCTACCTTGTGACTCGTGTTCATAAATCATTTCTGGGTCTCGGACTTGACTGAACAATTCTATATGCTTGACGGTAATAATAACAATTCAAGCCTGCGTTAACACGTTTCTCAAAGTGCCACAATGTAGTCATTATTCATTCACTTCATACTCGGTGGTAGTAATCACCGATGGCGGCCAATCAGCGCCATCGGCCGCTCCGACTACTACCAGCCACTCACTCACACGCTGGCATTCATTCTGGCCTATTGCACATGTTTTTAGTGGTAGGGGAATCCGGAGTGCCCGAAGGAAACCTACACAGACACGGGGAGAACATGCAAACTCACACTGGAGGGACGTCTCTTAGGTGTCCTGGAAACGCCTCTCTGCTCGGACTGCTGCCTCCCCGACTCCTGCCCCAGATGGAGGAAGCAAATGGAAGAATGGATGACTGAGCATTTTTCACTAGAGTACCGTATGAAGTTATTTAGTTTGAGAGGCTGCAGTTAATGATCAACTGCAGCACACATTAGTTTATCAAGAGTCTTTATAGTAAGACTCGAGTCCTGATAAGAACCAGGAAATACGACCATATTAGTCCAGTGCTCCGTTCTCTGCACTGGCTTCCTGTCACTCAGAGAATAGAATTTAAAACAGCTCTGCTTGTGTACAAGTCACTTCATGGTTTAGCACCAAAGTACGTCTCTGTTGACATGTTAGAGCCGTATGAACCATCTCGGGCCCTGAGAACTTCAGGGAGGGGTCTCCTGGTGGTTCCCAGAGTCAATAATAAACACGGTGAGGCTGCGTTTCAGTTTCATGCAGCCACAATCTGGAACAGTCTTCATGAGGATGTGAGACAGGCCTCAACTCTGACAATGTTCAAATCCAGGCTGAAACTGTTCTTTTTACCCGTGCATATGAAAACTGAAAGTATTGTATCTGCACTCTTGCCTTTTATTGTGTTGATGTTTTATGGATTGATTTGATCTGTTTTCTTGTAATTTTATGCAACTGTGAAGCACTTTATATTGCCTTGTGTATGAATTGTGCTCTACAAATAAACTTGCCTTGCCTTATAGTAAATAGGATTATGTTAACTTATTGCAAGCCAGGCCTTTATATGGTTATCATTTATGAACCAATGTCATAGTGATGTCATGTCGTTTATTTTTCAAAGATCAATATTTGTATACGCCTTAGCCCACAGCTGACTCAACAGGTGCACATAAAGTCTTGCTAGACATTGGATTTTGTTTTCTTTCTTCATATGTGGAATAAAACAAAAGTATCCTATTATCCTGGAGGAGTGGGAGAGACTTACAGAACTTGAGATGACAGTGGGTGGTGGCAAGTGGATACGATTGTGACTCATATATGTGTAGCCCACTGGTCTGTAACAGCTGCCATGGCGAATGTGGTGGCCATCTAGTTCTCTGATTAGCCAAATACTGTTGAAAGTTAGTTATTTCCATGACAAAAAAAACTAAAAAAAAACTTAAAGTGGTGATTTTGGGGGTTGTAATAACAGGAAAGTCCATCTGTCCTGGTCAGGCCATAGTTTCACTGAAATAAAAACGTGAATATTAACCCCTACACTGTTATGAATTATGAGCAAGTATCATTAATCTATTTCTTTTATACGTATGGACCTAAATTGTCTGCCCTAAGTGTAGAGTAAGCATGGCTGATCATGCATGTTAGATTGGGTACACATATTTAAAAGTGTAATTATCAAAGACAATTAAAACAAATCATATTAATAAGTAGAGTCTTCTGTATGTTTAAATGAGCTCTTGAGTAAAGCCAGAGCTAAACCCAGTGGATTAATATTTAAAAGTCCCATCTAGAGTTTTATTATAGATCCATGGCGTAGCGTAAGTGCTGGTTAGAACAAGAACTGACTTTATTTAAGAGAATAGCAACAGTAGTTCTAAGCATTAAATTAATGCAACTTTTTATTGTTGATTACATTGTGGATGACATTATTATTTATATTATATGAACATACCAATGCATTTCATTGACTTTGATCATAGCTTTAGCCTAAAGCATGCACATACAGTACTTAAGGGTATCCAACCGATGGTTTATTGGTTCTAGATAGGTTCCAAGACACTGTGCTGTGTTCGCTCTCTGCTCCTGACGGCGGACATTAAGAAATAGGATTCAGAGGGGAAAAAGGCATACTGAAAAATAAATTATAACCACAATTGATGGAATTAATTGTGGTAGTTAAAGTCAATTGTAGCCTCTTTGTAAGAGGCGAGCTTTTGAAATCCTAGACTTGTGGACAGCTTATAGGAGGCTGTATTCGTCTCCTCAACCAGGCAGTACATTGGAAGTCCTTGAACATGAAGCTTCTTGGCTAAAGCGTTAACCATCACTCTAGCAAAAGCCTTTCCTCTGTGTTCAGGCAGTATGTGCAAAATGCCCATGGCAGATGAAGGGTATGTCAAAACCCAGGACATGGGTCTTCCCTCTGCATCCAGCACACAACAGGAGGGGACGTTATTTACCATGTTTTGGATCATCTTCAGTCCCTTTGGCCGAATTTCCATGTCTGATTGATCAGCTCAATGCGGGATTAATTTAAAGAGCCCAGAGAGATCCCAGGGCTAATGTTAAAGAGAAGAGAAAATGTCACAATTTTAGACAGGCACTGTGCATAATGTGTATGAATATGAATATGTAAACATAATGCATTAATGATGTTTCAGAAGTTGATTTCATTGATTCATATGGAGGGCTGGGGCCTTACACTATGGGCAATTCACTGTTTTAGAAGGAATTTTCCAAACAGAAATGCCGCTATTAGGTCACTATTAATATAGACCAGGTCAAAACCTTTAAAAATTAAAGACACACAGTGAAAAAGGTTTACAATTTTTTGGCCATAAAAAGATGATTATAATAAAGCCGAGTAAGACTAGCTAAAAGATATGGGAAACTGAGCAAGTTACCATTGTTGGAGGTACAACCAATAGATCAAATTGGTTCAATGACGTCAATGAAATCTTTTAGACAGACAGACAGACAGACAGGCAGCAGGCAGGCAGGCAGGCAGGCAGACAGACAGACACCAATTTAGTGCAATATACAATTTTAAAGAGTAAATTGAATAGAACCAAGAGAAGATTCTCGTGTAAGTGATGGAAGCGTATACTATCAAGATGCCCCACACCTTTATTTGGGCTTGGAACCTTAACATCCACGCTGTCTCTTGAGGTATTAATTGAGTGGAATTATGAAACTTGCGGAAAAAAGTACTAGGGCCACCAAAAATTGGTCTGGGGCCCCTTACATAGGCCTATGGGCTATAGGCGTGCTGTCCAGCTGCCTGCTCGCCCCTCCCCCCGACCACAGCAGACATTACAAGCAGATGAAATCAATGCCCCAATCAACTTGGTCCTACTGGCTCCAAAGATACAAATACTTCAGTCAGTGTGCATAGGACCAACCTGAGTGAAGCCACAAGCTGTGTCTCTCCTCAAACCTCGAAGAGGACACAAACCAAGCGGCAACTAAAAACCTTTCTACAAAAGAGTGAAGGACGGCCGGTAAGGGACAATGTGATGGATTTAATGTCTGGTTTACATGTTTGGGAAACTAGGTTGTGATCTGTAAATGAGGCCATTAACAGTTTAATTCATGATTATGTTAATGTATTTGTTTAAAATCATGCTTAACATGTTTAAAAAGTAACGGGTAAAATCTCATTAGTTGGGTAAATTTGGATAAAAATGTGCATAGTGAATATTGTGTTAGAATGTATATTAAAATGATGATTAAAAAGCCATTTCATTAAGCTAAAACATTGGTTAAAAGTTGCTTTCATTGTTTACGTACATGTATATTTACACTTGCTTTTTATTCTGTGTTTGACCTGCTACTACTGCTACAACTGGACAGAGGCAAATAAAAACCCAAAAACTGTTCATTGGAGTGAATTCCAGTTATTACCTTCAAGTAGAGAGGACATTTCCCTTTTCAAGTCGGGGAGCTGCTAACGTAGACTTGACAATAGGCCAACCTCTATCTGTTATTACATCCTTGGATGAAGATTAGGATGGTTTTACTGATTACAATTGCATTGTTGGTTTATTCAACTACTAAAAACCCGTATGGAGGCTAAAAGTTGCAAATGTTTTGATTGGTTGACATCGACATTGACATAGGCTACATCATGTCAGTCAAACTAATTTCTTCTAGCTGTCTGCACCTTTTAAGAGCTGCTGTAATTGGTGAATATCTCCAATGTGACATCTCCATTGGCTCTTATCTTAAAATCGTATTATCATATATTATCACCTCTTTGAAAACGCGTTAAAGAGCTGAAGTCATGCCTTTCCGTAAGATGAAACCTTTTTGTTTGGCGACCTCTAGCGGTGGTACGTCGCGTGCGTGGTGTGGGTGTGAGGGGGGCCCTCCCTCCGCGTCTCCGCATGGGCAGGGCCTGCAGTGCGCTCTGCTGTTAGTGTGATTCAGCCCCCTTACTAAACCACCGTAAAGCTTTGCTCTTCCACTTATTTATCCGAATATTACTCCTTTACACTCGTCCGGAAGTGACCCAGACTTGTTCTGCGTGCGGTGGTAGGTCTTTCTTTCTTTCTTTCTTTCTTTGTCCGATCCTGAGATTGAACCAGGAGGCTTTGACATAACGGTGTAGCCTGTTAACTTGGTTTATTGTAGCGTAGGCCACAGAGCTACTTTCCTGAAATAATACGCTAATGTTGACGCTTAAGTGCAACACCATGGGTACTTTTAAGCTTTTAAATTAAATATTAAAACGTGTGTGAATAGTTGCACAAAATCCCAATGGCGTGTTGTGACAATAATAGACCTTTCACTTTGCTCCTTTGAACAGGTGCTTTGCGAATATAAAGCTGTGGTCACGCCCTCTTAGCTTCTTCATCATTGATTCAATACACATTGTATTTTGGCACCCATATGTTACATTGGCATCTGCCCATCTGTCTGCTTGTTTTAGTGCGCTGTAAGGTTAAAGTCCAAATGAGGTGATCTCATCAAATCTGGACTTGCACGGGTCAGCCTTTCTCTGCTCATCGGTCTGGGCTAAAAACGATGCTGTTTGCGTCCATCCAACATCTATTCTGTGAGAATGTGTCAGCCTCAGGACATTCCTGTAGGATGTGGGGCCTCACAGTGGGGGACAGCTCATAAAAACAATGTCTCTGTCAGAGTAAATACTATCACACACCATTCCATGATTTTTTTTTTATTTTGAAATTATTAACAGTATGTAAAGTAGTGAAATGTATGTATTATGTGATCACTCAATCAAAGTTTATTCATATTGCACTTTCCACCGACACATGTAATAAAATAAGCTATTATACATGTTCTAAAATATTATGTGCAATGTCTATGCATAAACGTTGTACATAATATTTTTGTATTTGTTTAGGTCTTGCTTGACACAATTTGATGAAAGAACAAATTGCTTATGATTTTTGCCTAAATTTAATTGAATTCACTGCGTTTATCTGGAATTCTAAGATGCTTTTCTTTTGACTATATCATAACTTCAGCAATTGAAATGATCTTGTACATTCTTCACCACTGGACGATTTCCTCCCATGGAAAGTGGTCATGATTGTAGGTTGTTCATCTTTACCATTGACCAGTGCTTTTTCGGAAGTCTTCACATTGTGTCTCTTTTATGTTTAGCAATTTTGCATGTTTTTGTGCATTGACAATTAGCAGTCCTTACGCAAAACTTTCATTCTCCTTTTGTGCAGTGCTGTAATAATGGCTTAGTACTGTAAATCAACTCGGAAAAGTAAAACCATAATGAAAATAACAGGAACAAGCGCAGCAGGACTTCATTTTCAAAGTTACCTAATAGATTCACAGTCACAGCTGCTCTGTCCAAGTTTTCAGCCTGAGCTTTGAAAAGTCTCATTGTTTACAGCTCGGGGGCTCATTGGCATTCCCTTTGAGTGGCGCTGCATAAAGGACCGTCTCACATGATGGTTTTCCCAGCACTTCAGTAAATGTAATAACTTTTAACAATCGTCAAAGCTAAAAATCTATTGTAAGCTTGTTTTCTCTGCGCCATCACTAGCTCAATTAAAGTAAGTGGTTGTAATGTAGCATGGACTCATCACTGAAAGCCATTAGGGGCCCTCTCACAGCTGGAGAAAGCTTATGTCTCTGCGTATAGCAATGTCATACTACAGCTTATCATACAAATCTACTCAAACGTTCGTGTGTGATTTTGTTTTTTGTCTCCTCTCTCAGCCTGCCTGTACAGTGAAGGTATCCAATTTCTAACTCCCTTTGTCATCTTGTGGTGTTTTTAGGTTGTCCCGAGGCTATGCTGTTCTTGGTTAATGTTTCCTTGTACCTGTCTACTTTTCCCCACCCACTGTGTGTGTCTGTCCTGTCACCGTTGGGCGTTGGTGACTACTGTTCCCGTAGCAAACGGCAATGTCTAATCCATTGTGTAATAGATAAGCTTCAGTTTATAATTATTTTTGCTGCCATATTTTTTGCTGCTCAGTTGAGTTTTAATTTGCTTACGCCACTGGTTCTCAAACTATATGCCACAGAACATTTGACGGACAACAACTACAAAGCCTTATCAAGGTCAAAATCAGAACAAGGACAAAACTACAGTGGGGAAAAAAAGTATTTAGTCGGCCAACAATTGTGCAAGTTCTCCCATTTAAAAATATGAGAGAGGCCTGTAATTTTCATCATAGGTAAACTTCAACTATGAGAGACAAAATGAGAAAAAAATCCAGAAAGTCACTTTTTTTTTATAAGTATTTGGTCACCTACAGTACAAACAAGCAAGATTTCTGGCTCTCACAGACCTGTAACTACTTCTTTAAGAGGCTCCTCTGTTCTCCACTCGTAACCTGTATTAATGGCCCCTGTTTGAACTTGTTATCAGTATAAAAGACCTCAAACAGTCACACTCCAAACTCCACTATGGTCAAGACCAAAGAGCTGTCGAAAGACACCACAAACAAAACTAGACCGGCACCAGGCTGGGAGGACTGAATCTACAATTGGTAAGCAGCTTGGTGTTTATTTGAGCAGTTAAAAATTCTGCTCAAAAGGAGTGGGCTGAAGCAAAAGCTTATAAGCACCCACCCCCGACATCATTGAAATAAAAATACTTGATCAAATCACACTAGTACAGGGAGCATGTTACAAAGTACAAGAGCAGGAACACAGCATGCACACACACAACGTACCCCTCCGTGACCCAACTTTGCCTGTTATATTTACAATATCAATCCTACATTAAGCAACATCATACTGCCCCACCGGCAAAAGAGAACCTACAACCCACCAGAGCGGTCGTTTCAACACGGACCACACCCACAAAGCACCTCTAGAAATGTCCGTATAAATATAAGTTAACAGAATTTAACGGAATGGAAACACAACTGAAAGGAAACACAACTACAACAACTCTCATTTCATGTACGCGATGACTAATACAAAGCAAGTGAAAAAGGCGATCATTAAGTTATTTATACACATATATGCATACATACATCCATTTTTTTTTTTTTTTTTTTTTTTTTCCCTCGTGAAGAAATCAACTGTGGAAGCAATTTTAGAACATGGAAGACATACAAGACCACTGATAATCTCCCTCGATCTGGGGCTCCACGCAAGATCTCAACCCGTGGGGTCAAAATGATCACAAGAACGCTGAGCAAAAATCCCAGAACCACACGGGGGACCTAGTGAATGACCTGCAGAGAGCTGGGACCAAAGTAACAAAGGCTACCGTCAGTAACACACTACGCCGCCAGGGACTCAATTCCTGCAGTGCCAGACGTGTCCCCCTGCTTAAGCCAGGACATATCCGGGCCCGTCTGAAGTTTGCTAGATGATCCAGAAGAGGACTGGGAGAATGTCATATGATCAGATGAAACCAAAATGGAACTTTTTGGTTAAAACTCAACTCGTCGTGTTTGGAGGAGAAAGAATGCTGAGTTGCATCCAAAGAACACCATACCTACTGTGAAGCATGGGGGTGGAAACATCAGGCTTTGGGGCTGTTTTTCTGCAAAGGGACCAGGACGACTGATCCGTGTAAAGGAAAGAATGAATCGGGCCATGTATCGTGAGATTTTGAGTGAAAACCTCCTTCCATCAGCAAGAGCATTGAAAATTCATTAAAAAAAAAGAGGATTTTCTGGATTTTTCTTTTTCTCATTTTGTCTCTCATAGTTGAGGTATACCTATGATGAAAGTTACAGGCCTCTCTCATCTTTTTAAGTGGGAGAACTTGCACAATTGTTGGCTGACTAAATACTTTCTTTCACCACTGTACAAATACATAAAAGAATCCTACATATTTAGGACCATCACTAAAACAGAACTTAACATGAACTGCTTAGTGCAGCCTACAGTAGAAGAGCCTGGAATGGTTGGAGCACCACAGTTTGAGAACCATAGCTTTCACTACATGGAACACTTTAAGTTGTGGCTAAATTTATAAATAAAAAACATCCCTATTCACTTTCCACATCTACAAAGTAAAAATCTTGTAGTTGGAACTTGGATAATGTATCATTTGGTTCTCCTGTTTCTCTTTAAAAAAAATTAATTTAGGGCCTAAATCAATTTTTTTTTAAAGAGAAACAGGAGAACCCCCCCCCCCATATATTTTGTCATAACAATAAATAAAATGCAATGCCCTAGTCCAGGGGTCTGCAACCTTCCACATCATCAAAGTCTCAAAGAGCTGCAATTGTATTTATCTGCGAAAAACAAAGCATATACATTGTTTAATCGATAGTTTGATAATGAATAAATACATTAAAAGGAGAAATATGTACAATGTCTGAAACAGTTTATTTGCTTATTTATTAGGATCCCCATTAGTCATACCCTTGGGCCAGCTAACCTTCCTGGTGTCCTGTAGTGATTGTAGGAAATTGGTTGTTTTCAGGTTTCTAGTATGTGATTATGTCACAGTACCCAGTGGGGAGCCAGTTTTTCAGTATCAGTCACTGGGTCCATGATCTCTCTGTACAAGACCAAACATGTAAAATAAACAAAATAATTTTACCTCTATATAATATTATAGGGCTTTAGAACGCTGTGATGTCACCTGAAACCCAGCAATATAAACGGATCTGGATGGTCCTTCCCTGCAAAATCATTTGCAAATCGTCACTCATATTTAAATGCACATTATGGGTTTACTTTTTTCATCAACTACGGAGTACAGACAATGACTCAAGAACCTTCATCTAGGATTTTGAAGCTCAAAGCAGCCGCACCACAGAGGCTCTTCATATTGTGGTTGCCTACCCCTGCCCTAGTCTATTGCTCGTCAAATGAGATATTTCAAAGTTGTAGGAAAATATAACCAGTTAATGTTAAAATAATTATTACACGTTACATACATCAATATTATTTTGCTATATTTTCTTCTTAATAAACATCGATATTAGTCAAAATGATTTGTTTTTATCTCCTGTTTTGCCCAGCCCTACTATGACTACCACATCCAGCGTTTCCACGTCTAAACCTGATTGCTGTGCTGTAACACTGACTCCCTGATTAGCCTTGTGCTATTAATATCCACTGGGACTGTGTTGCATACTCACTCTGCTTCATATTTATATCTTTCGCCAGTATGTACGCGACTGGGGGGTATCTTCCCGCATTTATGCAAACCGACTCCGCGCGGAAGGCATGGGGTCCCACGAGCAGGCCGTGAAGTTCTCCAACCAGGACTACGAGGCGCTGAAGCAGGAGTGTCTGGGGTCTGGGAGCCTGTTTGAAGACCCCCTGTTCCCGGCTGAACCGCCCTCCCTCGGATTCAAAGAGCTCGCCCCTTACTCCGCCAAAACCAGAGATGTTGAGTGGATGAGACCCTCGGTGAGACAGAGGATGGAGGATGATATAATTTACGTAAAACTGTTTCGTTTTAAGATGGCACACACAGATTTAAATCATATACGTGTTATATTTATTGTTGTTTTTAAAAAGGAGGTGCCAGGAAGAGCATCTCATCTAATGTAAAAATGTATGGCAAACTAAAGTGTAATAACATCATTGAAAACTGGGAGACAGATTTCAGAGGATATTATACCATATTATACCAAGGTTAAGGTAAATTTTTCCTTTAATGTTGCTAGCAGAAAGATCGAGGATTCATCTTGTATTGTGATAAAATAATCCCTTACTTACTGTGTTAAATCTTTGTGAGTCTGTTTCACTTTCTAATTGGACGACAGGAATGCAGCAAATTCACCATGCGCAATTTACACCTTGAGATGATTCATTATCTCCTACTGTGCTATTTTCTGACTAGTTGTTGAGCACTTGGCCCCACGTGTAAACAAACCTATCACTCTCATGCATTTTGTCCGTGCGTGTTCAGACATAATGATACAAGTCGGGACAGGACTCGGCAGCTGTCACTGACCGCTCCCTCACGACACATGCCACATTCAAACATGGAGCATTGAAACATGCCTCTGAATTAGGGACACAGACTGAGATTGGATTTATTAAATGATTATGTAAATAGAATGGTAATAAATATTAATGTATTTTTAGGAGCTGGCAGGGGATCCGCAGTTCATTGTGGGAGGTGCCACGAGGACAGACATTTGCCAGGGAGCACTGGGTAAGTTAAAGATAATGAAATTTAAAATGCTCCTCTGCTTAGGCTCACCTGAAATGTTATTATGTCAGGCCCACGTGAATGCAAGAACAAAGCCTCCTTTGTAGTTTATTGACCATCACTTTACACTATTCCTAGTATATACTTTTCATTATGTACAAGTTGTGACGTGTCATATTTTTTGTCGCTTTTATACATTCACAATTACAGGATATTGTTACTAGAACTTGCTGCCTGACCCTGTTGAAAAAGCAACAGTCTGAAAGTAGAGGTGTCTCCACAAACAAAACTAATTATGAAAAATAAAATGAGTAATTTGGTTAAGGGAGATTGCCGATGTGTATGAATAAGATAAAAACATAAAAAGCCCTAAATTCCTAAATGCCACTAACATGCATTGAGTGTGTTTACATGAACTCGAGTATCGAGGTTATTGATGGGGATTTTAAATTTCCTATTTTTGTCTGGTTCATGTAAACAAAGAATCCTGGTTTCAGTTTCCTGGATAAGCCAATATCCAGGTTTTTAGAAACCAATATATTTGCACTGGGATTTTCCCACAGTTTCCAGGGTACTGTATCATGTTAACACAGTATCTTGTTTTTTCCACCATTGCTGACGTACTGTGCATGTGCGAACCTTTGAAACAGATACGACAGGAGCAAAAACTTTCCAACTGCCATTTTATCTGGTACGTGTACTTAAAAAAAAAATAGCATCTTCTATCTAAAAATAAACAAAACATTGAAGTAATCTTAAAGGAGCTGTATCATGCTATTTTAGCCATTCCAAAGTAAAGTATAGGCATTTATATGATATATTGTACCTCTATCACTATGGAGTACTGATTTTTGAGAGAAATATAAGTATATATAATTTCTGGGGGTATTTTCCCTACCCGGAAGACTCCGCCCCTCTCTCCACTCATTCCACATTTGCAGTATTATAAATATAAATATCGCTGCAAAAAGTGAAGTTACTTCACATAATGCAGTTATAACGAGTTGACATGTGCAAGTTTCATAAATGGCTAACACGCACGCTAACACGCGTTTTGATTGACTCACCGCTCAGCCTGGCCTGGCCATCATCGGGTGTTTACGTTATGGCACTCGTGTTGGTTATAAAAGTTAATCCACTTTGATTCTGGTCTAGGTTCACCAAGCATCCATCAGGTTGGTTGATATAGTAGCTGAATCCCAGAAAGAAATTCCAATTTCTTGCGAGTGCACTCTTCTTTAGGAAGGTTGAATAATCCTGTTCCTCTCGTAGCCAAACGCGCATTCGTGACATTATTGTTCGGTAAGAAAAAAGAACAGGCGGTGTCCAGAGTAGGTTAGAAAGAGCTCCGTTCGCACAAACATGACTTCTGTTCGCTGTTCGGCTCCTCCGGCCGGGGGTGTGTTTGTTTACTCTCCCGGGACAGCACAGACGCGTCGGAGAGTTCCTTTTTTTTTCTTTTTTTTTCTCTCTTACAACAAAAATAATGAAAAAGCTGTTTTATAAATTAAAATCAGGCCGTAAGCCATTACATTACAGACGTAGAGCACTTCCATTCCTTTGTGACGACACAACTGAACAGCTCAGTCGTTTACGAGGAGAGGGCGGAACAGCTACTGACAGCAGGATTCAGGAGGATTACTTAGAACTGCGTGAATGAAGCCAAAAACCGCCCTGGGGGTGTTTTTGATAAGGAAATAGCATAACAACATGGCTAAAAGCTCCAAAAAGTCGATTTTGCATGATATAGCTCCTTTAAAAAACAAGCACTTTTTTGCTCTGTGGAATTTAGTATAACGTAATTAGCTCCTTACCATATTTGTCATTAGTTCCACCCCTCTCTGGAGCCTAAGTATCCAGGATACAGTTGTTCATGTAACGGGGATATGAATGACCTGGTTACTCGGACGCTTGTAAACTTCATATCCAGAATACTGTCATAACCAGGATATGCCTAATAACCAGGTTACTCTAGCGCATGTAAACACAATCATTATCTTCTTTTCAGGTGATTGTTGGCTCTTAGCTGCTATCGGGTCTCTCACTTTGAACGAAAGACTCCTGCACCGCGTTGTTCCTCACGGACAGTCTTTTCAGGACGATTACGCTGGCATCTTCCATTTCCAGGTATCCGGATATTTACTTTATAATAAAATGCGTTGTTTGGGGAGTTTTCATATTTCTTGCGTGTTCTAATGCAGTGTAAATAGCAACAAAGTTAAGCGCTGAAAACGGGTCCACAATCCTAAATATGAATCATGCATTTGTTTTGGAAGTGACATATATAGCATTTGGTATTTGTGTTAGGAGTTACATTTCCCCCCTACTGATCGATTTGCTGTGCGTGTTGCAGTTCTGGCAGTATGGCGACTGGATTGACGTCGTGATCGATGACCGTCTTCCCGTCAAAGATGGAGAACTCATGTTTGTCCATTCCGCTGAGGGCAACGAATTCTGGAGTGCGCTGCTGGAGAAGGCCTATGCTAAGTAGGTTATAAAAGAACCCGCCATTATGATAAATTATTCATTGATAGAACAGGAAATGGTCAGTCCATTCCTAACTGGCTTTCAGTGGCATGCTGCAGCTAATGTTATTTTCTGTGCGTGGTTTCAAGGCTGAATGGCTCCTATGAGGCCCTGTCTGGAGGCAGCACCACAGAAGGCTTTGAGGATTTTACCGGAGGAGTGTCTGAGATGTACGAGCTCCGCAAAGCACCACGAGATCTGTACCGCATCATCAGGAAGGCACTGGACAGAGGGTCCCTGCTCGGCTGCTCTATTGATGTAAATTGCACAACACTAGTCAAGAAACATAATACAAATCAATGAGAAAAACACTCCTACAACACAAACAAATGTATCCCTAGGCACAATAATACACAGCATATGAATCAATTGCAGTAAGAAAAAATAACCAAGTGTATTAAACCTCTGAAAATATTACACAAAGGAAAATAAAGCTTATTAATTGTTTTCAACTGCACTTGTGCACCCATAGATAACGAGTGCCTTTGACATGGAGGCTGTCACATTCAAGAAACTGGTGAAGGGTCATGCCTACTCTGTCACTGGACTCAAGGAGGTCAGTCAAGATTGATCACTTTATTCTTCTTTCAGTGAGATGATATGAAATATACAGTAGTGTCAGGGTGTGCTCTCGTGTAGGTCAATTATCGAGGCCGAATGGAGCGCCTTATCCGGATACGTAATCCTTGGGGCCAAGTGGAGTGGACTGGAGCCTGGAGCGACAGGTGAGACAATAAAAGCGCTTGTGGATATCTTCTATCAACACTGTTTTTTTTTTCTGTTTTGTCGTCATAATGTGTGGCTGTATTTGATTCTGTGTAGTTCTTCTGAATGGGATCAAATTGACCAGTCTGAAAGAGAAGACCTCAACTGTCAAATGGAGGATGGAGAGTTTTGGTAAGGCGTTTTCTGTTGCAGTGCTTTTGTATTGGCATGTCGTTGGCAGCTGTGTGCAACAATGCAACAATGTTATGAGTCTATTTTTGGCCTCACTGCATTTGGTTTTCTCTACTGTAGGCTTACATGTTAACTGTTAGCCAATTTGGCCCCCTAGGCGAGATTGAACTTTTAAATATTTATCTCTCTTATGTCGTCTTAATTGGTTTGAGAAAACTGCTTTTGAAGTTTTCTGTCTGTTCTTGTTATGTGGTAGGAAGAGTTAAATATGAAAATAATGCCATGGTTTGCTTTAGAAATATGGTTGGTGCTTGGGATTTGTGATGCAACATATGAGTAATAATATCATTATGGTTTTTGTTTTTTTACCTTGCCAAATCGATTTGCTGAACTTTTCTGAAACACAGCTCACACTTTGCGCTCTTTCACAGGATGTCATTTAGTGAATTCCTGCGTCAGTTTTCTCGGCTGGAGATTTGTAACCTGACTCCGGATGCTCTGTGTGAGGATAGTCTCAGTCACTGGAACACCATGAAGTTTTACGGCACATGGAGGAAGGGGAGCACCGCTGGAGGCTGCAGGAACAACCCAAGTGAGTACCAACAAGCCTAACAAACAGTGGAGTTACTAGAGCTGAAAATCATTTCAAATTGTCCATTTAAGGGATTTCAGGGTTAGTGAGAAATTAGTATTATGTTTTAAATATTTAAAACTCAACACGGTTAGTATTATGACACACATTAATTCACTATACACATCTGGTGTTGGTAAGCCATGTATGGAGCTTCAGCTGTGGGTAGACTGATGGAAATGTGGAAGCCAAATTGTGTTGTTGGTCCCTCTGACCACATCCACACGCTCATTCATATAGACAAGAGGACTGAGGCGTCTTGCCCAAGGACAAGGCAGTATGCACCAGTCAGAGCTGGTCTAACAGGCCATCTGGACTAAACCCGGGGTTAAAGGGACCTAAGACAGCTCGGCTGTTTTATACCCTGGGTATAGTTTGGCCTTGGACAGTTCATCTCCCAGGATGGTGGAGGTTAAAGTGGCCTGCTACACAGGGATTCAAACTATTTTATTTAATTTTATTTCATTTCAACAGGGACAATGTCAGAAATTAAAGACGGTTAACTTCGCACATCTCTTGTTTTAAACAGGTGCGTAAGAGAAGGCATAAAGGCCAAACCTAGAACAGGAAAGAACTCTCGCACACTGTACTTGCAACACCCGTGTTCCTTTATTCCATTAATGTTTTGGCCAGTGGCCGAAACGTTCATGGAATAAAGGAACGAGAGTTCTTTCCTGTTCAACAGGGACAATATACAATACTGTATATATTCCGAAAAGAATAGATGCACTTGTGCTAATTTCCACCTGTTGTCCCTAGTAAATACATATATAGTGTCACTGATTATTCAGAGCTTCCAGTGAAGTTTTGAGGGCATCTGTATGTACCAATAACAACTTTATTATGTTCAATTTAAGCCTCAACAAAACCATGGCTCAAAAACAAACCAAAAAATAAATACAAGCCATATGTCAGAGCTTCTGACTTCTAGGTGTAGCTGTTGAGTGTTAACACACCATTATTTTTTGTTCAGACACATTTTGGATCAACCCCCAGTATAAGATCACTTTACTGGAGGAGGACGATGACCCGGAGGACGAGGAGATGGCCTGCAGTTTCCTGGTGGCTCTGATGCAGAAGGACCGCCGCAGGTACAGGCGCCAAGGCCAAGACATGCACACCATCGGATTTGCTCTTTATGAGGTAATGGTCACTGCTTTCATTTTCATTATTTATCTACTACATTTGCTGCTTTATCTAATTAAATCATATGCCTTTATTTTCTTTTGTGCAGATTCCTGAAGAGGTAGGTAAAATCAAAATCCTGCTCGTTTGTCTCTTCCTCTTTTTTTGTGTTTCAACAAATTTGGGTTGAATAGATAACTTTGGAATGGATACATTTTGTCTTTATCCTTGTGGGATTACTTTGCCTTTTTGCTCTAGTTTTCTGGTTTGCATATGCATTAGTAAGAAAGATCTGAAAGAAATCAGATTACATCTATATGAGATAATGTATATCAGGTTATGCTGTTTACATGCCACTGCAGTAATCTGAAAACGCCACAAATCAGATTTTTTGTCTTCATGTAAACAAAGCTAGTGTAACTTGTGTTGTACAGCATTAACCTGTAATTTTTTCTTATAGTATAGAGGCTGTCAAAATGTGCACTTGAAGAAGAATTTCTTTTGAACCACTCGTCCTGCGCTCGCTCCGAGACCTTCATAAACCTGCGCGAGGTGAGCACACGGCTGCGGCTGCCCCCAGGGGAGTACCTCGTCGTGCCCTCCACCTTTGACGCGGGACAAGAGGCCGACTTTGTTCTCAGAGTCTTCACTGAGAAACAATCAGAAACAGAGTGTGTATTTCTAAGATTGACTTATTTTCTTTTTTCATAACTTCTTCTAATATATTTTGTGCACGACAGGGAACTGGATGATGAAATTTGTGCTGATTTGGCGGATGAAGTAAGCCCATTTTTTTACATAATTGTTCTAAATCAATTAAAATACAGGCTGTTTTAACTTAATATTCTTCTTTAAAGGAGATTACAGAAGATGATATTGACGATTCCTTCAAGGCTATGTTTGCCCAACTTGCTGGAGAGGTTTGTGTTCAAAATCAGATTGATGCTTTAAATGTTACTTTCATTTTAACAACCTCCTGTCGTCTTCAGGATATGGAGATTTCCATTCGCGAGCTAAGAACCATTCTCAATAGAGTGCTGTGTAAACGTGAGTGCTTAAGTGACAAATAGATTCTCCTGGAAAGTTTGCATACAAGTCGTAGATCTTGCATTGTAGCAAGAGATTCCATTGTTCATTGCAGGTTTCTGTTTATGGCTCTTCTCAGTTATTAGTGCCTCAGTCCTCACTGTTGACAACCTATTGTATTACAGACAAAGATCTGATAACAGACGGCTTCAGTATCGAGTCCTGTCGAACCATGGTTAACCTCATGGATGTATCCACATTATTCACTCTAATTATAAATATAGTAAAGTAAATGTGTGACTGTCTTGTTTCACTTCTTAACACTGCTTCTCAGAAAGATGGCAGTGCTCGCTTGGGTATGGTGGAGTTTCAGATCCTCTGGAATAAGATCCGTAAATGGCTGGTGAGTCCAAACAGTGATCCAAGAGAAAAATCACTTCATGTTAATTCTCTCTCTCAACTTTCAGACAATTTTTAGGCAGTATGACATTGACAAGTCTGGTGCCATGAGCTCTTATGAGATGCGTATGGCCGTGGAAGGAGCAGGTAATAAAACTAAGATTTATCGAAACTCTTCCTATGAAAACTATTAACCTGATTGTTGGATTTTAGGTTTTAAACTGAACAATAAACTGAATCAGATCCTAGTAGCCCGTTATGCAGAGAATGAAATGATTGATTTCGACAACTTCATCTGCTGCTTGGTCAAACTTGAAGCAATGTTCAGTGAGTATAGCTGTTGCTATATAAATGTTTGTCTAATAAAATCTCTCACCATGCAGTTTAAAATAATGGTGGAAACATTTCAACAGGGTCTTTCCAGCTGTTTGACAGAGAAGCATCAGGAAAGGTTGAGATGTCTCTGACTGAGGTATTTTTTGATTCATTTAAAATCAAGCATTCAATTCAGCGCAAAAACTATAAACAGTTAACTAAAAGCTAGATGTTTTAAGTTTACTCTTAAATATATGGACACTTGCAGGTCCTCTGGTAGACTCTTCCACTGTTGGTGGCCATGATGAACAATTAATTGGTTTAAACTTTACCTTGTTCCTAGCATTAACCAGTTTCTCTTTCCTAGTTTCTCTGCGTGACCATGTGTGGGTAAACTACAATCCAACTTGATGAAAGAAGCATAAAAAGGTACAGTGCCATGGAGACCGTCATAACCCAGGAGCTCTGAAGACCCCCAGCCTTAGAGAAATAATGATTTTCAAACACATCCCACCTCACTATTAAGGAGCAAAAGAGCTACACCAAAGCGCTTCTTACAGATGCTTTCTGCTGATTTCTTACTAGGGAAACTATGCAATCATATTAGAAGTATGCAAAATGCCACTGTCACAGCATGAAGTAAAGCATGATGAAAAGTAACAAGTAGGTTATTCAGTGGTCTATTTATGTGAATAATTTCAGAGAGCTGTGGGAGAAAAGTACATTGAATATTACTAAAATGTTTTTGAGTGATGCCTTAGCCTCCTTTTATTACGGATGTACATATTATATAGTACATGAAGACTTGACTAATCACACTGTGGAAGGATTGTAACATTGTTATTTCACCTCCAGATGGCAGCAAGGATATCAAGGTTTTGCACATTTGTTTTGCACTTAGATTGTATTTTAATAATAAAGCTTAAGCATATGTGTGCCAGACCTCTAGAAAATGCTGTAAAATGTCCCTTTTAATTATTGTAATTCTTAAAGGGATCACATGGTTATCAATGCCTCACACACACACCAGTGTAACACTGTTTAATTGTGCAAGTTGTTTTTTGTGTTGTGAATGTATGTTGTGCCTTAAATAAATCTTTGCCCCATTTTTAAGGTTCAATGTTTTCATACATTGTGTCTGGAACATGTATGTGTATGCTCTTATTACCTCTATAAAATGCGGTAAGCCTAAAACACCAGTATGTGTTCTTTACCCAAACTAAAATCGCAACAAAACATTCATTCCAAAATAATTATATAAAGTTTATTCTCATAGTATATTGCAAACAGCGTTAGACACATGAACCCGCAATCGCAAATATTTTGAGTAATCGCCTGCCATTTGTCGTAGGTGTGTTGGTATTGGGACCCTAATTCTTGTTCCAGTAGGATTTCCATTTTCCTCAATCAACACAACATTGTTTGAATCAAACCGTGGAGTCATGCGATCCCCAGGCATTTTATGTCCAACAATTAGAGCCTTCTTTTTCTGTCCTTTGATGGCAAGTAATACTTTATCTCCAACTTTTCCAATGCCATTTTTTGTGTACACATGGATGACTCTTGGGGCACGGTGATAAGGAGTATTCCCTAAAGAGCTGTTATCCACAACACGCACTCTTGTCATTTTCTGTATGGCAGCAACTGCCGCTGATGCTCTGGGGGAAAAATACAATATTAAAATCAAATGACTGCATGATAATACTACAATAGATGAAATCTATTATCAATAATGCCAGGGGCATTAGCATGTATGAGTCGGGCAAATTTAGAACATCAAAGAAACATTATGTGAATGCAAACTAAACATGTCTTAACTTAAACTGTCCTTCCCATCATTTAAAAAAAATAAACAGCTTACCTAAATGATCTCTGCCGGATTCTTGACGAAGATTCAACCAGAAGCCCCCCCAGACATCTTGATAAGTGGAAGAGGGCCATTACAGCATTGGTTTTAGCCTAAATAAACATTCAGAAGACGTTAAAATAATTATGTGTAAAGTAACATATTGCTATTTTATGGCTAGCATTTAGCAGGCTTACAGAGAGAACACTCCACAAATAAACCAAATACAATCAAGTATATCTTCATTGGATAATGTTTATATAAAACAAGCAACAATACGTAAACGTTAATTACACACGTTAATCAAACATAAAGTAATAAATAAGTTAATTTAAAGCGATTGCAGTTTCACCTTCGTAAACGCACTGCACGAGCAATGTCAAAATGAAGTCGTCATCATTCTGCGACACAATCTTCGTCACACGTGACATACTTTTTTTTTTAATGAATACCTCCTGGAATGTACAACTGCCTTATCTGTTTTATTTGGTATTTTTTCATCTTTTGCAAAGTTTTTTTTTTTTTTGATACGCAACTTCTACTGCGTCATAAAAACGCGTCACATAGAAATCCATAGATCACTGTGGAGCTGCCGCTGTCCCATTAGCGCAGTTTGGATCCATGCGCACTGTTGAACGGTGAGTCAGGCTTTACCCTCCGGCCTCACTCTTCTCCACTCCTGTCCGACTGGTTTGTGTTAGCGACAGTTCAGCCGCTGTCTCTCTGACAGGCGCAGTCTTTTACACCCGGGAGACTCACTTGTCACTTCTGGCCGTGAACCCACAGGATCAACATCGCTGGACCCTATCGCCTTAGGTTTTAGTAAGACCTGTGGACGAGGTGTGGCTGGGTCCAGCTGGGATTAAAGCTTCCACTTGTTATTCGCTACACAGAAGGAGCTAACTGGGCTAGCGCTGACAACAACGCAACGCTTGGCTGCTAGCTTCTATTAGCCAATTGTGACAGTTTCTCCCTTTGGACCACACTAAGGTAGGAATACTTGATATTTTAACTTCTCCAAATGTAAACTGTATCTTTTGTGTCATCCCTTTAAGAATATATGGACCAAGATATAGCTTTTTATGTGGTATAAAACTATAAATCTACTTCACGACTGCTCTCAGAACAAAAAGGACTCAACATGACATGACTAGTCTGTCAACAAAAGTGTTAATGGTGTGTATTTGGTAAACTAGCATTTCATAACTTTTGGCCAAATCATTTTAGGACATCAGTTACATATAACATCAAAACAAATCCTATCAATGTTTTAACATGATGATCAGGTTAAAATGATGTCCTAACACAGTGGCGATAAGCCTGGATTAAGTCCTCATATTGGCCTTCACCCACTGTCCTGGGAAGATTTGCTTCCTATTTAATTTTCTGATCATACACTAGTTTATGGAAAAGACCCAGTCAGTAACAGGTTGATATATTTATGAATGGCAACATATTTTCCGGAGATTGCAATGGACGCCTAAATCCAAACTAGTCAAGTAAACAATGAAGCAATTACTTATTCGTATTTTATTTTTATTTTTTTTTTAACGTTTGATTACACTGATAAATAATATACTTGATGATTTTTCAACTTGCAACAGAAGAGGATTTTGCTGTTTTAAAACAAATTCCTAAAACATTGAAAAGGAAAACCAAAAGATAACTCGACATACTTTGGACCATGGACAGTAACTTGGACACAATTCACACACTAAAACTTGCTGTGTAAACAGAACAGTATGATCCTACCTAAATAAATGTTGGTCTCACTCCAGTAGAAGTGATTCAATACTTGTATGATAGGCCAGACTAGTTACCTTTTTAATAATAAGTTGCACAAGAGTTTAAAGCAATATTTTCCCTTAGAGTTTCAGTTTCTTGATGCCTTTTTGTTTCTTGGGTCTTCAATTCCATCCACAAATTAATGATTAAATACTTCAGTTCTGGACTCACGGTCGTCTCCTGTGAATATTTGTGCCTATTTGTCTTATCTATTTGACTGTGGGATTTGTTTTGTTTTTAAGAGCTTTCCAAGGCATTTAATTGTAACTACATTCCAGATACACAATTCTCTAGGGCTACAGTTTTCTTTCTGACAAGTATTGCAGTTAAATGTAAAACTTATGTCTTAAAATCAACAATCGGTTTGCTGCACACTTTTTAATAAAATAAAATTGTGAATTGTTTATCTCATTCTGTGAGCATGTCATGTATTGTTTGAAGGTGCAAGTCATATTTATTTTGTATGTCTTGACTCTTGACTTCTGTTTACCCTTGTTTGTTAGTTTTTCACACAAAGTTCCTACACACCGACATGTCAACATATGAGGACCTCGGGCAGAAGGACATTTTGTTTTGTTTTATTTATTTTTCAGTCAGTGGTAGTTGATTATGCAATGGTGAGAGTTATCACCATCTGTTATCGTAATCAAAGCTCTAGACCAGTTGAATTGGCTGCTAGTCAATAATTAATAGACTAATACATGCCAAGCATTGAGTTGCCTTGTGTACGAAATGCGCGGTATAAATAAATTTGCCTGCATTATCTGCTTCATCAGACAACATCACTGTTTTCAGACCAAAAGGAAATTCTCCGTGGCCAAAATACACTATTACTTTCTCAGTTGATTTTACATGATAGGAATATTGAGTTTTGCTAATCCATACCTGTATCTAAAAACACCCAACTTAAATGCTTTACTTAGGCATAAATGTAACGGTATTGTGTGTATGTGCGCAAATGTAATGTTACCTTGTAGCAATGTTCAAATCCAGGCTGAAAACAGCTCTTTTTACCCGTGCATATGAAAACTGAAAGTATTTTATCTGCACTCTTGCCTTTTACTGTCATTGATTAACTTTATGTTGATGTTTTATTGATTGTATCTGTTTTCCTGTAATTTTTCTTTCTGCAACTGTGAAGCACTTTGAATTGCCTTGTGTATGAATTGTGCTCTACAAATAAACTTGCCTTTTTAATGCCTAGCATTAAAAAGCTATGTTACAAAGTTCAAGATAAAACCCCACGTTTCAGGCGATGCAGTATCCTTTTATTGGTCAGTGGAATTTAATTTAGAAGCAGTGGGTTAAAGGACTATTGCCTGTGTGCAGACTTTGTGGTTTGGGTGTAATGAAATATTTGGAGCATTTACATGTCTTTAATATAAAAGATCAAGCTCAACTTTTGTGGATATTTCTTATCTGAATATTATTCAGTACTACAGAAATAGTCCTACTCCATATGAGTGAGTAATGTTGGCATAGTCTACAAACCTAAAAGGACATGTATTAAAATCTTCTTAGATATTATGTGAACTTGTGGGTATCTTCTTCTCAGCTCCTGCTCACATAGCAACCAGCATCATTTGGAAATGTGGCACAGAGCTGCTGAGTCATGCTATAATGAGTGCTGCTGGTAAACACCAGAAACTTGGGCTTCTCTGTCAAGGCATTTGTATTGAACGATTGGTAATGCAAACCAGATCTCAAGTCCATTTAAAATCTCATTTAGGATTAAGATGATACACCGGTCAATGTGATTCCTACTTAGGGTTGCAAAATTCCCGGAAGAAGAGAGTAGATAGAAAAGAGATGGAGATCTGTCCTCCTCAGACCTCATGAGAGAGATATGTCCTCCTCAGACCTCATGAGAGAGATCTGACTCTTTCGCAGTCCTCATGAGAGAGATATGTCCGCCTCAGTCCTCCATGAAGAGATATGTCCGCCTCAGTCCTCCATGAGAGATATTCCGCCTCAGTCCTCATGAGAGAGATATGTCCGCCTCAGTCCTCATGAGAGAGATATGTCCGCCTCAGTCCTCATGAGAGAGATATGTCCGCCTCAGTCCTCATGAGAGAGATATGTCCGCCTCAGTCCTCATGAGAGAGATATGTCCGCCTCAGTCCTCATGAGAGAGATATGTCCGCCTCAGTCCTCATGAGAGAGATATGCCTTCATGAGAGATATGTCCGCCTCAGTCCTCATGAGAGAGATATGTCCGCCTCAGTCCTCATGAGAGAGATATGTCCGCCTCAGTCCTCATGAGAGAGATATGTCCGCCTCAGTCCTCATGAGAGAGATATGTCCGCCTCAGTCCTCATGAGAGATATGTCCTCAGTCCTCATGAGAGAGATATGTCCTCCTCAGTCCTCATGAGAGAGATATGTCCTCCACAGACCTCATGAGAGAGATCTGACTCTTTCACAGACCTCATGAGCGTTTCTAATCTGTGCCTGCTCCTTCTCCTGAAGTGTCCTGCTTATGGCATCAGACCTTTTCTGACATTGAATTTTGAGCGTCTTAAATTTGGCTTCAATCTTCCTGTCCTTGTCTTTCTTCATCCTGTAGTCCTTCCAGATGATGTGCTTTTTGCCTTCTGTGTCCCGTAGAGCTCTGCTCCTCTCTGGCGCCTTGATTTTTAGCTGATCTTGCAGTTTGTCCATCTGTTGTTGTGCGCCAGTCTTCTTAGATTGTATGAGTTTGTCTAAAAGAACCTCTTTTCCCCTTTGATGTGCCCTGTTGGTCTCCTCCTCCAAGTCCACAATGTCTTTTACACTTTGGTTCAGATTCTCATTCAGTTCCTCCCCCTGTCCACGACGAGCGCTTGTTTCCTCGCTCCACTTGTCAGCCTCTTGGGCATCCTTGTCATGGGCTGCCTTCATTTCTGATTTCTCCTCTTGGAGTCTCTTAAGAATCAGGTTTCCGTTTTCTGCTGCAGCTGCTCTTGGAGTTTCTGGGGGATTCTTCAATCTTCATCTTGGCCTCCTTGAGCTGCGTTTCCAGGCGTACTATGGTCTCTGATGTTTGCATTTTAAACTTCTTGAACTCTTCTGCGACACAACTGTTCATGTCTTCCAAGTTGTGAGTCTAGATCTTTATTGAGGTCTTGTAACTCTTTCCTCAATGCCAACATGGTCTCTTTAGCCTGTTCTGCGGTGGTTTCATTGACTGCCTTCATGGACAGCTGCTATTCCAGAAGAGTTTTCATTTCCCCCTCCATCTGGTGGACTTCTCTCATTGCAGCGTGGCTCGTCTCGAGCAGCATGTACTTTTCGAGCCAGAGACTATTCTCTGTCAGCTCCTGTGTATTCTGGTCCAGCTTTTGTTGAAGTTATTGCGTTTTCAGTCTGTCCTGTCCTTCCTGATCTATAATCTTCTTCCGAACACATGCGTTTGAGCTGTCCATAGTTTGACTTTACGCCTCAATAACCATCTTATCGATTTATCCATTTCTGGTTCAATCTTGCCTATGGCCCCAAATTGGCTAGCCTGCTGCCTCTCACTCTGCACCTGCTCTTGCAAAGTGAGATTGATCCCCTCAGCATAACTCGGCGCAAACTCCTGGATAAGCGCGGCGTCTGAAGAACGTTTCTTTTCAAAGATTTTCATGTTTAAAACTGTCAAAATGGGGCAGATAATGTGCCGAAATGCTGCGAAAAACGCTACCTGTATGACTTGTGCTTATATACTGACTAGAACGACAGGAACCCCCTGTGCGTGTACCTCCTGAAGCAGCCTGTGTGCCATCTATACCCAAACCACAGTTTGAGAAACACTTGTTTAGTTAATTTTCTGATGATACAAGAAGTGACATTTAATAATGGGAAACTGCGTATAATCCGGTCATATTTTGTAGCAGAGGGGCTTGAGCATGTTGTGGCAGCTCAGACGGGTCCATTTGAAGGCTGGTGCGGTCCGGGCTCTATCGCCTTATTGTTGGTCTGCGGCTGCGTCCCTCCACAGTGATGTCACACACATTCCAGGCAGCAGATAAATGAGTCAGTGTTCGGCAGATGAGCAGCTCTGCGCCGGACCCTGGAAGTGGGGCGAAGGGCACGGCTCAAGCCTTCAGAGCGACCTCCAGAGCCAAAAGGAGAGGGCTTATACCTCCACAAGCAACACGTGGAGAGCGGCGTGAGGGTTCACCGCACGCATGCACAAGTTATCACCATCGATTTGAAAGTACAATGGGCAAAGACTGCATTTATTTGAGGCTGTATAATAGTCTTTGAGAAACGCAAGACATTCTGTCTCCATGGGGTTTTGTGTCTAAAACCGGCAAATTCTGTTTAGACATACAGACTCTTCCGAAATATTGTGCACATCAATTTTTTCCCAAAATAATGCACCTTTTAAGCTCCATAACAAACCTCATCATCATATCATAACTTTATGCATCAAATTTACCAGTGGAAAGTTTTTGTGGAAATACCCGTTTTTGTTTTTCCTTTTTTGTTTCATCTGACATATTAAAATCGCTAAGTTTGTCTCTCCTCTGATAATTATGACATAATTGAAGAAGAATTTGTATGCATTAGTTATAATTTTGTGTCTTGAATTGCGGTAAATATTTGGCTATTAACTCTCCAGACGACGCACTTCTTTTTTTAGATCGAGACCAAAGTGGAACTGAGTGGCTCTTACCAGCCATATAACCAACGGGAACAGAAAGTGTACTATAGGGCAAAAGCCTAAACTTGACATGCAAAACAAACATGTGACTTATGACGAGGCATTTCTGTGGAAAACATGTTAATCACTGTCAGCAGTTTTGTTTAGGTACACCACTCTGCGGGGTAAAGATGAGGCTGGGCATCTTTTACTCTTGAAACTAGTCAGGGTGAGAAGGAAAGGCAGACGAGACCAGGAATTGTTTTTAAAGTAAAGAAATGTATTTGCCATTGGTTATTGAAAGTTTCATCATTTAATTCCACACAGAAGTTGGCAAAACGTACGAAAAATAAATGACATGTTTTAATTTCACCATAATGTCTACAATCCTGTTCTTTTAAACATCAAAAGCTCCATCATAATTGATTGTGTGGCCCATGTTGTCAGATCTCCACCATGCTGCAGTAAGTGATGCTCCCAGTGCTGGTCTTCATGATGGCGGCGTGGGGGGCACAGGGCTGCAGCAGCACGGGCAGCTGCCCCACTCTGGCGCCAAACGCGTCAAGGGATTACTGCTACTCAGCCCGAATCCGCAGCACTGTGCTCCAGGGGCTGCCCTTCGGAGGAGTGCCCACTGTCCTCGCCCTCGACTTCATGTTCTTTTTGGTAAGTCTAACACGCTACAGTGATTTGTATACTCTGTCAATGCATACTATAAATGTACCGTTTGTTGAGGTCTACAGGTAAGGCGTGGCTGTATCAACTACTCTTCCTGAAGTCACTTTATGTAATTATTCCTAATATTGTAACTGACGCTATTCTGCTAAACACGCTCTGCAAGATTTTGGGACGAGCCAATCATTGAGTGTGAGGGTTTTGCTGACAGCAAGCACTTATGTTGATGCTTGTTAACCTCGTGATGCGACAAAGATAAACATATAAGGGATGCTGATATTTGCAAAAAAACACATCTAACTTGACAAATTAGGCTTCATTGGTTTACTCTCTTGGCGTTTTAGCTACGTTTTCAGCCTGCTGCCGTTGCCTAAAACGAGCTTGATCCAATCAGAAATAAAATAACATGTTTTTCCTAATATGTTGCGCCCCATTTAAAACAACCTCTGAGCAGATTATACAACCCTTGTTTAGGATTTCCGTGTTTTGTAAATGAAAGTAGCACTCAAGGATGCACTGCTGCTGTGTATGTATACAAGTGTTGAGTATTGTTCTTGCTTTGCGTATTCTAGGGGCTGCTGGTGGTGTTTTCGTTCTTGAGGAAAGTTGCATGGGACTACGGGCGACTGGCTCTGGTTACAGACGCCGACAGGTAAATAGAACTCCTCTGACATGGCTTTAAGGCGGGGGTGCTCAACCTTTTTTGACCCTCCCAAGATCTACAAGTTTACATCCTGCAGTAACTAACCTAACAACAAGTTTTCTTATTGTCAAACAACCACTAGATATCACATTACAAACCCTTCCTCTCTCAAACACACGCAGACAAACTCCTCTCACAGTTGCCAGTTTGCAGACACACACACTAATCTGCATGACGGGCATTAGCCATAATTGTCCTTAATATGCTTTAGCTCGTTAGCAACGTGATTCCTAAAAGTCCGCGTGGAGAAGAAAGCAACCTCATGAACGCGCACCAAAAGAAGCGATCCAAATACACACGCAGTTTATCGGTCAGATAAAAGCCAATTAAGGTCCGCTCATTGTGAAGTCGCGTCAGACCCGGGGGCTGAGGAGACGGCTGGTGTCAGACGCAGCAGCTCCGGCTGAAGCCCTGGATGCCATGATTATGCATAATAGTCACGGTGGCGCACTGATTTAGCTGAGTTTGCTTGATTTTTGCGTTAGTATTGCGATCGCGAAATCCTGTCTTTTTCTCTTTACCTACACCCCTAGCGATCGACCTGGGATCAGCCTGTGGTCGACCAGTAGTCCGCGATCGACTGGTTGGGCATCACTGCTTTAAAGAGGGGGTATTATGCTTTTTTCAATCTCATAGCACCAGTCTATAGCATACTACAATGATGACGTAACCTTCTGTTGGTCTGTATATGCAGTAAATTAAAATAACTGCCTTGAATAAAATTGCTCTCTCAAAATGGCTGTACTGAACGTCTTGAAATAGGCCTCTGTCTCTTTAAGAAGCTTTCGACACGCCCCCTTCAGCACACTGCTGTGGCATCTAAACAACAACACTGTGCGGGGAGGGGGCTCTGCTGAGCTGAGGAGCAGTGGTTGGTGGCTTGGCTGGTGACAAAAGGTCCAGAGGCGTCTCCAGGAGGTGGGGGCGTTCCTAGGAGGACTGAGGCATAGCTACACCTAAAATGGCTGCCGTCTAAGTTTTTACTGATTACTCAAAAATATGTGAATGAGCCAAGGCAACACTCCAGGCATGTGTTTAATGAGGGAATGACATAATAACATGATATAAAGCTTGAAAAAGTCGATTTTACATAATACCCCCCTTTAAGGTGACACATCGTAAAACCTTTTGGATTTTTATTTGTGTTTTGTATTTGGAGGGGGGGAAAAACAGTTCAAAAGTTATGTGGAAGTTCTTATGCAGTAGACAAGGCAAGGACGTTTATTTGTACAGCACAATTGATTTAAAAAAGGCAAATTAAAATCACTTAAACTTAAATAATCATTGTACAATTTTAAAAGACCGAGCTAAAGAACAGTACTGGGTTTGAATCATGTGAGAGTAGAGGCTTTTCTTTTGCAGATTTTAGCTTCATAAAACGGTTTCTCTCCGTCTAAACCTAAACCCAGATCTCAAATGTTTAGGAAAAATGTAATGCAATTCCATATTAGTATTTTGTGAGGTTGTAATTCCACTTTTCCACAATCTCCTCTTTTGTTAAGACCTGAGATTTTACACCTTTTGAAATGATTATGTTTTGCGAGCTTTTTATTTTATTTTCCTCCATAGATATAACAGATTGAGGGTCATTATTAACCTTGGTGTCTCTTTCCCCCCCTTGGTCTAAAATGTACATAAACTGTATGCGAGTCGCAAAAGAAGTTTCACAAACGCACTCATTGACATCTCAGTCCCTGATCCTCATGTGACGCCCGTTTTTTTCACAGCTGCAGCCTGCGAATGACGAAAACATGAAGTGGGCTGACATTGTTACTTTCTGTACAGTCTGGTCGACCGGAACTAATGCAATGTGCTTGATTAATGCTTTTCACATTTTTCAAGCTCTTGTTAACAATTATAGGATTGAAAGTTTTTCTTTAGGACAGGAAACCAGGAACTTGATCACGGACTATATCAAGCCTAAACCAGTGACTAGACCCGACCAGGTCTCAACCAGGTTTAACTGGTCTAAATTTCAGGCCTTAACTTTTTGCTTCAGCCAGAGCTGGACAAGAATAAACAGGGTCTTAGTCAGACAGCGTTATGTAACACTTGGACTTTTACCGCTGTTTGAGAACCATTGCTCTAAGGCCTGAAAAGACTTGACACTGCTCTCGATCACCTCAGTCTCCTGCTGTCCTGGTGCACTGTCCAAAGCCACTATTTTTGCAGCTGGATTCAAGCAGCATGGAGGACGTGGGCGACAGCATGTGTTATGTCACACTTTAGAAATGGCCTCATGTCACTTCATGAGCAGATGTGCTCTGCTGTCTCTAAATTTCAAGTATCTTAATTTGAGCCAAATAATGAATCACTAAAACTATAAGATGAAAAGGATATGATGATTTTGATGTACTGTACATGCCTGGATTATGTACTGTGGTACGTCTGTGTTGGGTTCATCCCAAGGCTGTGAATAGATCAAAGGTTTGGAACTCAACTTTTGTGCTCAGATTTAAAAAAAACCTGTACCTATTTTGTCCTACTCAAATCCCCCCCCAAAAGAAATTAGTTTGTTTGAACTCATTCGTAACTCACTTCTAAACTCTTCTCGCACCAAGGGAATGAGCACATTTCAAACCCTACAGGGAGTAGAGCAACAAGATAATACAAAACAGCCAGCCTGCACCAGGCTTTTTGTTTTTACATTCAATGCCACTTCCGGGTTTGCAATCGCTCATAATAATGCATTCACCATAGAGGCCTTTGTCTGCAAGCACAATAAACTGCAGAAGGGTAGAATGGGTTTCCTTTTTCTACAATCTTAAATCATACACAAAATCCATATTAGTGCTAATGTATGGACTAGTGTAAAGTCAGACTTTCCTATACCACAATAAAGACTCAACCTAACAAGAAAAGCATTAAAGTGTTGCACAATAATAGGGCTGAAACAACTAATCGATTACTGAAATAGTCGACAACTATTTTAGTAATCGTTTACTGGTTCGCACAGACTCAAATAGAGCAAAAATTACATGAAAATGTAGTATTTTTGATGAAAACCTACTTTTTATGGTTAGTGTATGTAGTGTTTAGTACATTGTAAATTTCATGAATATCTGTCTGTGTCTCATCCAATCAGAAAGCAGAAATAGCGCCAAGAGCCTCCAACAAACATTTACTTTAAGTTTAGTCCATCAACACGTCTTGAAGCAGGGCCACTAGTTTTATGTGATTAAAAATAAGATTTTCCTACACCATTCACAGCCAAGCAATTAATCATAAATATAATTGATAGATTAATCGATTACTAAATAATCATTAGTTGCAGCCCTACACAATAACATTGCCTAACTTTAGTAAAAGTTATCCATGTAGTTCCAATAAATGTTAATTTTATTTTCAATTTAAATGAGCAAATTGGTTATGAAATCGGTATCTGCACATTTTGATGTAAAGACTGTAAAAAGTGTGAGTAAGTTTGGTATAAAGAATGAATGTAGAATACACCTTTACAGTCTCCCTCTGAACCAGAAAAGCCCTTAACGGTCATTTCCTCTAATTATGCTGAGTGGCTTTGTTTGCTTCTCTCTCCTCCAGACGAGTGGACCAGCAGAGATACAGTCGCCTGGATGATCGGGAATAGTATGTTTTCGTCGAATTTCTTTTTAACGAACTCTCAACGTCTTTCCCTTCACCTCTTTTATCGTGTAACATTAAACCTCACCTTCTTAATGAGATCTACTGTATGTGTGCTAATCTCTGTATTGACCTCTTTATGAAGCTTCTCCTGTGTGACCGCGCCGCACGAGCCACACAGGCCGGACGTGTACAGGGAGAGGTAAAGCTTTCGTGATCTGTGCCACTGCATACAGTGGGTTCTGGAAGTTTTCATACCCATCTATTTATTCCTAATATTTTGGCGTCTGATACTAAAATGTTAAAACTTTTAAAATCTGCACTCACTCAGGCTTGTATAGATGTATTACCTTTTTGGAGCGATTGGTACTGCATGGACTTTAAACTGCATATGACACATTTGACAATTTTTGCTTAAACGTAGATAACACCATAAGATTTTGCTAAAGATTGTTGTACCCAGCTTTCTTTAGTTTGACCATTTTTGTGATGTTGTTTCACTTCCTTATTGGACACTGACAGGAAGTGACATAGAAGAAGGTAAACAATTTTTAACTGTTGCCGTGCAACCACGTTAAGTCAATGGGAAATGAGTCAAACTGCTATGGAATGTTGCCTTCTTCTATGTCACTTCCTGTCAGCAGCTTAAACATTTTTCTGCCCCAGTTTATTCATTAAAATTGTTCCTCTGACTGAAATAAAATGATGATTATGCAACTGATCAACTTGCAACTGATGTTATCTTTCAAAAGCATTAAAACCTGTCATATGCACTTTAAACTTTTTAGCACAAATTGAAATACAAATTGTGTCGCTCTACGAACTCTGTCCATTTTTATTCAATATCTGTTTTTGATTATTGCTTATAGAGTGAGTGTAGAATTTTTACCATTAGAAAACAATTTCATACAATTTTAGTATCAGATGCTACACAATAAATATCAAATAACTTAGAGGTTTGAAACTTTGTGAACCCACTGCAGACACAGTGCAGCAGGCTCCTTGTGTTAGCGATACGATTAGCCCTCCTGACTTATAGGAATGTGTCAGAGGAGGGCTCTGCCTCACTCCTCGTTCCACTAGACGTCTTGGAGTACCGGTGATGTCATCCTCTTAGCCGTCTTAAGCAACAGGGATCCTAGCAGAGCCTGTGTACTGCGCCAGTGAGTCAGCAAATGAATTTAATGTGCGCACTATCATACAAATTTACAGTCTCTGTCATATCAAGTGCAGCGTGAAGAATGTTCAGCTTAGGTTCCTGAAGTCATATTATGCTTTTTTCCATACACTTTTCTTTGGGGAAAAGCATTTAAAATAAGCTAAACAGCTATCTGCTACCTCATGACTCAACACAATTTTTATTAAATTATGTAACGGAAACTTTATAATTTGAAAAGCTCTAAAAAGTAGTTCTCCATTTTAAAATAGTTTAATTCTTGTAGTGTAATAGACTGTAGTTGTAATTTATCAAAGTATGTACTGCAAGTTGTTGCGTAATACTTAGTAAAACATCACTGCAATAATTCACGTGTACCTGCACAGTCCCATTCTATTATATTTTTATTGTTAATTTCAAGCATTACCAGTTGTTGGGTTATATTCTCACTTTTATATGGTTTTGGGCGTTGCTCTGCTGGACAAGCGTAATACAATCACCTGTTAACCTTTTTCTCTTGTGAATGTCCTCCCCTGTTCTAACCTGACCTCTTCTTCTTGTGGTGCAGTAGTTTAGATGACTACTGTCCTAACACTGCATGGAATCTGACTGTAGAGATCATTGCTGTCATTGAATGAATAAACCCACTGAATCGGATCTCTACAGTGGATTCCAGGGCGGAGTGTGCAGAAATATGTGTGTCCATTGTTGTCGTCTTTTCCATGCCGTTGCTTATTCCTGTGTACTGAGACATCCTTCCTGTATAAAACGCCGATAGAAGGTTGTTGTGTAACTTGGAGGGTATGTTTTTTTTGTTGTTTTTTTATTAGTGTGGCCTCAACAGTGACGCCTGAAGCCAAAGAGAGATACGAGCGTCTCACGTCAGTCTCGAGCTCAGTGGATATCGACCAGAGAGACACGGTGAGCTTTGCATGATTCCTTAACTTCTTAACCCCCACCCGAACAGAGCACATTTTCTCCAGTTTGGCTTTACCCTAGCCTGGCCTTAGCCATCTGTAAACTCTGGTCAATTATAATTTCCTTACATATACTGTACGTATACGGAGGCGGGTGTTGTAGGTGACGTCAAGCATTTGCTGGTTGTAGTTTGGTAATGGCGGCGGATACGAAAGTAAAGGAAGCTCTTCAATCTGTTCTGGCTCGGCTCCCAAATATCTAGAAATTGAAATGGAGGCTTTGGAATGCGCAATGAATGCCCCCAAGAGTTATGATGGCTGCTTCACTCAACATGGGAGCATTACATACGTCACGACCAAACGCTAGTGAAAATCAGATCCAATTGTTTCAAAGGAGTTCACCCCTCCACCTGATAACGGAGCTCAATTGTGAAGCTCCAGACCCTCTGTACAAAACGAAATGAGTACGAGGGGATGGTAAAACCAGGCTAGCTTTACCTAAACCCTGAAAATGTCTTGAAAAAAGCCTCAATATAGCATCAAAACAAGACGTAAACAAGGATAATGCAACAAAAAAGCACAGAAAAGCGCCAAAAACAGTTACAAAACGCAACGAAAAAGTAATGGAAAAGCAACAAAAAATGGACAAAAAAAACATTAAAAAAATTACCCTAAAGTGACAAAGTTACAAAAATGCAACAAAAAACATGTCAAAAGTTACAAAAAATTATACAAGCGCATCGAAAAAGTCCTACAATAATGCAACCAAAAAGTCTACAATAATGCAACCAAAAAAGTCTACAATAATGCAACAAAAAAAAGTCTACAATAATGCAACAAAAAAAAGTCTACAATAATGCAACCAAAAAAAGTCTACAATAATGCAACCAAAAAAGTCCTACAATAATGCAACCAAAAAAGTCTACAATAATGCAACAAAAAAAAGTCTACAATAATGCAACAAAAAAAGTCTACAATAATGCAACAAAAAAAGTCTACAATAATGCAACCAAAAAAGTCCTACAATAATGCAACCAAAAAAAAGTCCTACAATAATGCAACAAAAAAAGTCTACAATAATGCAACCAAAAAAGTCTACAATAATGCAACCAAAAAAAGTCTACAATAATGCAACCAAAAAAGTCTACAATAATGCAACCAAAAAAGTCTACAATAATGCAACCAAAAAAAGTCTACAATAATGCACCAAAAAAAGTCTACAATAGTGCAACAAAAAAGTGACTACGCGGTAACAACTGAAGTTACAATTAATTTTGTTTTTTTTAGCTTTCAAATGAGGCGTTACACTGGCCTATAGGCTGTAAACTCTCAGGTCAAGACGCTTTTAGATTTGCTGAACTGGAGAAAATGCTCTCGGTTAAGGTGAGGGTTGCATAGTAATATGACTTTACATCATTTTCACTCACACTTCTCCTCTGTTTTAGGGCTTCTGCTCATGGCTGACGGCAATTTTCCGCATCAAGTGAGTCAATAATAAAAATGCATTAGTCTTGCATATCGCTTTTACAGAGTCGCTTTGAAATTTCATGCATTATTCATTCATTCTCTGCACTGGGTGGTGCTAACATACTGACCGAGTGCTACAATAGAAACGGGCAGTCTCTGGGAGTGTGGGCGAATCCGTAGATGGTACATCTTTTGCAAATGTCTAGCTACAGTAATATTGACGAGCACCATATAAGAATCACAATTAATATGGTTTTCTTTTAACATCTTTTTGACCAAGTGACATTGTTCAGACCAGAAAGGCTTTTCCTTCTCACCTCATGCTGCCCTTTTCTATGCGCAATAACTGAGATATTAACTCTGGGCATGTATTCTGCAGAGACGATGAGATCAGGGAGAAGTGTGGGGAAGATGCCGTGCACTACCTGTCTTTCAGCGGCACATCATTGGTCTGCTGGTCGTGGTCGGGTGCTGTCTGTGGGCATCATTCTGCCCGTCAACTTCTCTGGAAATCTACTTGGTGAGTTCAAATGAGAACGTTTGGGCGCCTAATATCACTTTACTTATCTCATATATTTGCATACTTAAAGGAATAGGCCACGGTTTTTCCATACTGAGATATGTTCTTACCTGAGCTTAGATGAGTTGATGCGTACCTGTCTGGTCTTTGTGCGTGCGCTCAGTCACGCAAAAAGACCAAACGGGGATGACGTTAGAAGCGAACCAAGCTCTTTCACGTTCCCCCTATTTAAATATGGTTACATGAGTAGTTACATGATCCAAGTATAATTACACAAAATTAAACTTATCTATTTTCTAAGCGGAGTCCTAAGGGGTACTATATTGTAATGTCTAATAACACCTAGGATGTCGAAGTGCTCCTAAGGTGTTATTATACAATATAGTACCCCTTAGTACTCCGCTTAGAAAATAGATATGTTTAATTTTGTGTAACTATACTTGGATCGTGTAACTACTCATGTAACTGTATTTAAATAGGGAAAAAGTAGGAGAGCTTGGTCGCTTCTAACGTCACCCTGTTTGGCCCCATAGAGGAGAGGAGAGGCTAAATGCTAACAATAACTTTGGTCTTTTTGCGTGACTGAGCGAACGCGTAAAGACCAGACAGGTACGCACCAACTCGTCTAAGCTCAGGTAAGAACGTATCTCAGTATGGATACTACAGTGCCTTGCGAAAGTACTAATACACCTTGAAGTTTTGCACATTTTGTCATGTTTACAACCCTAAACAAGATTTTATTTTGAATTTTTTTTACTGAAAGTTCACACACAAGTAACAGACAACTGTGAAGCAAAATGATGCATGATTCTGTTATATATTTATATTGGCTCCATCCATCTTCCCAACTATTCTTACAATCTTCCCAGTCCCTGCTAGGGAAAGCGGCCCCATAGCATGATGCTCCCCCCACCATATTTGACACTGGGGATGGTGCACTCAGGACGATGAGCAGTGTTAGGTTTGGGCCATACATAACGTTTTGCATTTGGGCCAAAAAGTTAAATTTTTGTCTCATTTGACCAAAGCGCCTTCTTCCAGCTGTGTCCTCCATATGACTTCTAGCAAACTTCAAACGGGTTTTCTTATGGCCTCCTTTCAATAATGGTTTTCTTCTTGCCATTCGTCCATGAAGGCCAGATTAGTGTAGAGTACGACTTATAGTTGTCCCATGTACAGATTCCCCCAGCTCAGCGGCAGTACGTCGCAGCTCCTCCAGAGTTATCTTGGGGCACTTGGTTGCATTTCTTACCAGTGCTCTCCTTGTTCGGTCTGTTAGTTTAGGTGGACGCCCGTGTCTTGGTAAGTTGGCAGTGGTGCTACACTCTTTCCATTTCCGAATGATGGATTGAACAGTGCTCCGTGAGATGTTCAAATCTTGGGAAATCTTTGTATAACTTTACGCTGCTTTAAAGTTCTCCACAACTTTATCCCTGACCTCTCTGGTGTGCTCCTTGGCCTTCATGATGTTGCTTAGTGACCAATACACTCTGACCATAGCTCTGAGGCCCTCACAGAACAGCTGGAATTATACTGAGTAGTAGATAACACATAGGTGGCCTCTATTTAATGGTTAGGGCAAGGTGTGAACATTCTGCAGTCATTAGGAATGTTATAAAGGCAATTTAATGCACTCAGAAAAATGCTGGTGCACGCCCCACTTTCACTTTTCTATTTTTTGAAAAATAACAGAATTATGTATCATTTTGCTTTCACTTCACAGTTGTCTGTTACTTGTGTGTGAACTTTCAGTAAAACATTCAAAATAAAATCTTTAAGTTTTAGGGTTGTAAACATGACAATGTGCAAAAGTTCAAGGTGTATTAGTACTTTTGCAAGGGACTGTATATCATATGTTATATCATTTCTGTTTCTCTTATCATTGTAAAGGTTAAGCAGACACGCCCATTGCAGAAAACCGAAAAGCTGTAGACTGTAGATAAAGAAAGCTAAAAGATCCGCACAGCTTGAATGCTCCCAATCAATTTTTTATTTCGCATACCACGAAAGTGACGTTTCGGCCGTTTTTATCAGACTTATCATGTCACAACATGTCATTGCATTGGCCTGGAGCTGTTACAGAGCGTGTACCTGCTTGGGAAAATCAAGAAATTATGCACCTTTTCTAGTTGTAAATGGTTAGTTTACAGATGTCCTTGCTCTGCATCTATCCAAAAATCACTGGAGAGTAACTGTTTTATGTTTCTGCTTAATCTCATAAAATAATCACATGTTTTGCTACACAGAAAATAATGCCTACAGTTTTGGGAGAACCACTATTGCAAATTTGGATGCAGAGTGAGTGTTTTCTATGAAATATTTGTATTTAGTTTCTTAGCACATTTCTGCCACGTTTTGACACATGTTTCTACATTTTCCCATTTTAGTAATGCACTGTTGTGGCTGCACACGACCTTTGCCTTCCTCTACCTGCTGATGACGGTGTACAGCATGAGGCGACACACGTCAAAGATGCACTACAAAGAGGACGACTTGGTGCGTGTCGATTTCACTGCATTTTTTATTTAAAATTTTTAGAACATTGAACAAATGTTTTTTTATTTTTTATGTTGCCTTTCCACAGGTGAAACGCACTTTATTTGTGAATGGAATATCAATATACGCCGAAGAGTGGGATATAAAGCAGCACTTTGAGTGAGCACTTTTTTACATTTTGGCTTTTAAAGATTCTTTAAAAGTTAGTGTTTCCCAACCAAACTTGGCAGTATGTTGAAATAATTTTAAATTTTAGGTGAAAGTGAATACTGTTTTAGTATTAAATTCAAATGAAGATAGATCATATGAGGTCAAATGTTTAAATATTAGAGTAAGTAAGTTGGCTAATAAACTGAGATTTTGTAAGATTTCTAAGCAGAATGAGTAAAATAGAATTTAGAAAAATTAGTTTATGCAATATTGGTAAATTCTCTAGAATCTTTACCAAATGCAGCTGTTTTTATTCACTACTTTGTGAAAAATCAGCCGCACACAGTGATGAGAGGTACTTGGGGTACTAAGAATGTGTGGAACAAACTTGTATGTTATAATTGTGGAACATCAAGTGTATTATTGACTTTATCACAGAATTAACTCAACCCTCAATAACACAAGGATGTCAGAGTTGAGTCTTGGCATTATTATGTAATTATTGGCAGAAGGAGGAACTAGTGCAGAGGCTTTAAAATGGAAAATACGGATCTGACATCAAACAAAATGCAAAACATGGTAGAAGGAAGGAATTTGCTAAATATTTACAGTTATATCAAAAGAGCCTATTTCCAGTCAGTAACTGCATTATGAGCCATCCCTTCCTGTTCTATTGATATCACCCCGGCCCATGTGACAGTAAACAATGACAGGTCTATATGCTTAATTATCCGTAATGCAAAACCCTATGAGGGAGATAATGCCGGTCATGTGACCAGATGGACAAATAGGACACACTCTTCTTTTTTGTTCAAATAGTATTAACTAAAATCATATTTGGTTTTGCTCCATTATTGGTTCTAACATTTTGTCTTGTACATAACTGCAAGGACAAACCCTACATAGTTCAATGATGTGGAAAATACTTTGACTTATTCCATGCTTATTTGATTTTGGTATGAAAAGTTGTGGTAGTTGCACTGGGGCAAGGACAATGTGATGGATTTCTTATCTATAAATATATTGCTAAATCATAAACCTTTCTATTTTGTTTCTCAGGCAAGCATATGAAAACTGTATCGTCTTGGAAGCTCGCATCTGTTACAACGTGGCAAAGCTCATGTATTTGAACACTGAAAGGTACATCTCAGTCTTTACTATCTTGTGCGTCACTGGAGTGGTCGTCTTTTTGCTTGACATTGCCTGTGTTTTGTATACAGGAAGAAAGCAGAGCGCAACAAGAAGTTCTTCATTGACCTGCAGAGCAAGGAGCACATCGCCACCATGATCAACCCCAAGCCCTGTGGACACCTCTGCTGTTGCATCATCAAGGGCTGTGAGCAGGTCAGACCACACCCAACTCCTATGTCAAAAACTCACTTAACATGGCAAGATCTGGGAGGCACTGCAGGGCGTACAGGTAAATACAGGAAAAGCCTTTATCACAGAGCTGAGATGTCGTATGGTTCTGTCTGAATCGGCTTATGCATTTGTTATTGGGTTTGTTGACGTTGTAAAATTTGACTGTGCTGCAATCTGATGGAAAGCTCAGATTTATCATTTTATTGTTTGGGGTTTTTATGCTTTATAGGGATGAAAATATAACGTGCACGATTTAAAGGGTAATCCCTATCATTGTTATCACATTAATTTCATAACTTATAAATAAACAATAATTATTAAAACATTGATACTGTACAAGCAATATGATAATTCTTTACTCGGGTTTAGAGAAAGTTACAATATTAATGACTTTGACGTTGTCTTATTCAAATACTGAGCATTTATAGCCCATTCACACTTTGCTTTTGTATAGCAGGATCCAAATAAAAGCCCATAATTTTTTATTCAATTGAAATTAAAGGATCTGTATCATGCTATTTTAGCCATTCCAAGTAAAGTATAGGCAAATATATGATATATTGTACCTCTATCACTATGGAGTACTCATTTTTGAGAGAAATATAAGTATTTTTGGGGGTATTTTCCCTACCCGGAAGACAAGACGCTTCGATTCAGTTAACTCCGCCCCTCTCTCCGCTCATTCCACATTTGCAGTATTATAAATATAAATATTGCTGCAAAAAGTGAAGTTACTTCACATAATGCAGTTATAAGGAGTTGACATGTGCAACACAGTTTCATAAATGGCTAACACACACGCTAACACACACGCTAACACGCGTTTTGATTGACTCACCGCTCAGCATGGCCTCCCCATCGTCGGGTGTTTACGTTATGGCCCTCGTGTTGGTTATAAAAGTTAATCCACTTTGATTCTGGCCAAGGTTTACCAAGCATCCATCAGGTTGGTTGATATAGTAGCTAGCTTAATCCCGGAAAGAAATTCCAACTTCTGGCGAGTGCACTCTTCTTTAGGAAGGTTGAATAGTCCTGTTCCTCTCGTAGCCAAACGCGCATCCGTGGCATTATCGGTAAGAAAAGAACAGGCGGTGTCCAGAGTAGGTTAGAAAGAGCTCAGTCTTCAAAACAACACTTATGCTCGGATCCATGGATCCTCCAACCGTGGGTGCGCTTGATTAGCGTCGTGGGACAGCACAGACGCGTCGGAGAGTTGCTGTTTTGTTTTTTTTTTTTTTTTTCCAAAAAAAAAAAAAAAAAAAAAAAGTTTTATAAATAAAAATCACGCCGTAAGGCATTACATTACAGACGTAGAGCACTTCCGTTCCGCTGTGACGACACAACTGAACAGCTCAGTCGTTTACCAGGAGAGGGTGGAGCAGCTGCTCAGAGAGCAGGATTCAGGAGGATTACTTAGAACTGCGTGAATGAAGCCAAAAACCGCTCTGGGGGTGTTTTTGATAAGGAAATAGCATAACAACATGGCTAAAAACTCAAAAAGTCGATTTTGCATGATATAGGACCTTTAAGTATTTAGTTTTCAGAAAATGAATACAGGCTTTGTCATACTTTTTACAGACTTCAAACAGACATCTTAACTATTTAAATTATCTCCTCATTGGTCTCTCGTGATGTGCACTACTGTATTTTGTACATATTTTCCAAACCATGATTTTTTTATTATTTTATTTAACCAGGAAAGTCCCATTGAGATTAAAACCCTCTTTTTCAAGGGAGTCCTGGCCAAGAGGCAGCAAAAGATGCAGTTACAGAATTACATACACATTACATACTCATTATAAAAAACATTTACAAGAGGTCGACTCAAGTGCTCTCACTCTGGACTTAAATTCGTTCAATGGAATAAGATCAGTTATTTTCCAGTCTTTTTGCAATGTGTTCCATGTAGAAGGAGCAGAGTGAACAAATTCCCTTTTTCCCAATTCTGAACGGGCAAATGGAACAGTGAGCAACAAATGATCATTTGAACGCAAACTGTAAGAGCCAACACTCCTCCGTGAGATTAGGTTACAGATTTAAGATGATAACATTAAATCTTGTGATGTACAAATTTTATCATTCAGTGTAATTTGATATTGTGCAGTCACTGTTGTTTGTCCCAGATTTTATAAATTAAAATGGGCTGCATCTCATTTTTTGTACAATCCCAGCCCTTGATGGTAATTTGCAAAATATGGTTTTGTGAATAGTTGCCATTTACCTTGGGTTATTTGATTTTATGAGCTATTTTTTGTCAATAGTTTTTGCTTGTGCTAATATTGTACGCATTGTTTCTTATTTGTTAATACTGAATGATCACAGGAAGAAGCAGTAAGCTATTACACAAAGCTAGAGGCCCAACTGAAGGAGGACTACAGAAAAGAGCGTGATAAAGTTAACAGCAAACCGCTGGGAATGGCTTTTGTCACTTTCCAAAATGAGTCCATAACTGCGATGTAAGTACTTTTGTTAAAACCCTTCATCACAACTGTATAAAGATAATTCCATTGCATTTTGGTTTTCAGAATCTTAAAGGATTTCAACGCCTGCAAGTGCCACGGCTGCTATTGCCGCCGAGAGCCCAAGAGCTCAAACTTCAGCAGCAAACTCCACACGCACAACTGGGCAGTTTCTTACGCCCCTCATCCACAAAACGTTTATTGGTGAGAAAAAAGTCTGCACTCAAATCAGAGACGCTTATTTTACAACTGCTTGGAAATGCTCATCGACACACACACAAAATAAATGAGCCTTTTTAATGAAGTGAAAGTTAGTTTGGTTACAACGCTTAGATTAGAGGGAATCCTTTTTAGTTTTACTGAATAAGGCCAAAGCATGGTTCTGGTTTCTGATCAGTTTATCAGCTTGACAACCAATAAATATTAGTGAAATTTAAACATTTAAAGGAATAGGCCACCGTTTTTTACATGCTGAGATATGTTCTTACCTTAGACGAGACGAGTTGATGCGTAACTGTCTGGTCTTTGTGTGTGCGCCTTGAACACCTTGAACTTTTGCACATTTGGTCATGTTTACAACCCTACAACGTAAAGATTTTATTTTGAATTTTTTACTGAAAATTCACACACAAGTAACAGACAACCGTGAAGTGAAAGCAAAATGATACATGATTCTGTTCAGTGTTTCCCACAGGTTTGAAGGCAATGTGTGGTGCTCGAGGGGGTGGGGTGGGGGGTGTTGTGTTTGTCGCGGCGGAGGGGGGGGGCGCGCTGGGTTGTGGCGGTCGGAGGCCTTTAGTGAATTTCACCAGCAGTCTCTCTGCACCAAATAGACACAGCTTCCACGTTCCAGCGATGATCGCTGATAGAGACACGCGGTGTGCACGAAGGGAGGGGCTGTGTGTGTGGGCTATATGGGAGAGGGAGAGAGACGCGCGAGTGAGACGAGGAATAGCCGCCGCATTTTAAATACCCTCCCAGTCAAATTGACCGCTGCAGCGGTTCTATACGATGCGTGTTTTAAATTTTTTTATTTTTTTATTTTTTTAATACGAAACGCAATATGTGGCGGGCGGTGTTGATTTTGTGGCGGTGCGCCACAGAATAGTCTGTGTGGGAAACACTGCTGTTATTTTTCCGAAAATAGAAAAGTGGGGCGTGCACAAGTATTCATACAGCATTTTTCTGAGTGCATTAAATTTCCTTTATAACATTCCTAATGACTGCAGAATGTTCACACCTTGCCCTAACCATTAAATAGAGGCCACCTGTGTGTAATCTACTCTCAGTATAATTCCAGCTGTTCTATGAGGGCCTCAGAGCTATGGTCAGAGTGTATTGGTCACTAAACAACATCATGAAGGCCAAGGAGCACACCAGAGAGGTCAGGGATAAAGCTGTGGGGAAGTTTAAAGCAGTGTTGTTATTTCCCAAGATTTGAACATCTCACGGAGCACTGTTCAATCCATCATTCGGAAATGGAAAGAGTATAGCACCACTGAGAACTTACCAAGACACGGCCGTCCACCTAAACTAACAGACCGAACAAGGAGAGCACTGGTCAGAAATGCAACCAAGTGCCCTAAGATAACTCTGGAGGAGCTGTGACGTACTGCCGCTGAGCTGGGGGAATCTGTACATGGGACAACTATAAGTCATACTCTACACAAATCTGGCCTTTTTATGGTCGAGTGGCAAGAAGAAAGCCATTATTGAAAGGAGGCCATAAGAAATCCCGTTTGACGTTTGCTAGAAGTCATATGGAGGAAAACCTGCTGGAGTCGGCAAGAGAATTGAGGCTGGGGCGGAGATTCACCTTCCAGCAGGACAATGACCCTAAACACAAAGCTAAATCTACAATGGAATGGTTTAAAACAAACATATTAATGTGTTAGAATGGCCCAGTCAAAGTCCTGACCTAAATCCTATTGAAAATCTGTGGAAAGACCTGAAACTGCTGTTCACAAACGCTCTCCTTCTAATTTAACAGAGCTTGAGTCGTTTTGTAAAGAGGAATGGGCTAAAATGTCAGTCTCTAGATGTGCAAACCTTATAGAGTCATACCCAAAAGAAGCTGCTGTTATTGCAGAAAAAGGGGGTTCCACAAAGTATTAATTCATGCTGTATGAATACTTGTGCACACCCGCCTTTTCACTTATCTATTTAAAAAAAAAAAAACAATCATGTATCATTTTGCTTTCACTTCACAGTTGTCTGTTACTTGTGTGTGAACTTTCAGTAAAAAAAAATCAAAATAAAATCTTTATGTTTAGGATTGTAAACATGACAAAATGTGCAAAAGTTCTAGGTGTATTGGTACTTTCGCAAGGCACTCACCTTTGCTGGGAGAGACTAAATGCTAACAACATTTGCGTTACTGAGTACATGCGCAAGGACCAGACAGTTGCGCATCAACTCGACTAAGGTAAGAACATTATCTCAGTATGTAAAAACGGTGGCCTGTTCCTTTTAAACCTCTTGCCTGGGATACTGTGTGTTTTTTTTTTTTTTTATTATTTTTATATATATTAAACATACCCTAACTACCTAAAGTTTATTGTAATTATAATTAATGATTAAGTTCAAATCTGCTCTTCTATAGTTCTTACTAATTCTTTTTGGTTTTTATCATGTTTATTGTATTTTTTGTTACGTCACAAATTTCCCACAGACTTGTTTCACTAGCCTGCAAGTTCTATTACATTTTTAGGTTATTGCTCATGTGACGCTTCTCTCTCAAAGAAGTCAGTACGACATATTATTTAACGTATTATTATTTCATTTAATTGGGTCAATATTTCTACGTCATTCAGTAATTCACAGCATTTGCAATGTTTCCACTTGACTCTTAACTTAATAATCTAACTTGTGTCTAAGCTGTTTGCATATCTTGCATTTTTTCTTTTCAACCCACAGGGAGCATCTGTCCATGGGAGGATTCTACTGGTGGTTGCGCTGTTTCATCATCAACTGTGTGCTCTTCCTGCTCCTCTTCTTCCTCACCACTCCGGCCATCATCATCTCCACCATGGACAAGTTTAACGTCACCAAACCAGTGGAGTACCTCAATGTAAGTTTGGCACAAATCACAAGGAAGCACTACATACTGGCTGCTTCATATCTTACAAATGGATGGTAGTATATTTTACTGCAATATCGAAGGGAGTATGTTTGGTGGGGACACTTGAAAATGTCATGTATATATTCCAGCTTCATTCCTAATTACCTTTTTTGTCTGTGCTTTGTCCTTCAGAATCCAATCATCACCCAGTTCTTCCCCACCCTGCTGCTGTGGTCCTTCTCGGCTCTACTTCCTACTATTGTCTACTACTCTGCCTTTTTCGAAGCCCACTGGACACGGTATGACCGTCACAACAAATAAACAAACCGTGTCTGATTATGGCTGTTAAAGCTGTGTAACAGTTTTATACGTTATCTTTTTGACCTTAGATCGGGGAGAACAGGACCACCATGCACAAGTGCTACACTTTCCTCATCTTTATGGTTTTGTTACTGCCCTCCCTTGGACTCAGCAGGTATGACATGCTCCATTACTGCAGACTTCTTATTTAAGTTTCCTTTATGTTTCCTGTCAGGTGACTTTTAAACACTGACCGTCTGCTCAAACATTTGCAATGAGTTGACCTTCAGGTGCACTTGTACTTCTATCCATCCACTCCGATAACAGAATTTCCCCTTTTTGCAGCTTGGATGTGTTCTTTCGCTGGCTCTTTGATAGACGCTTTTTGGCAGATGCTAAAATCAGATTTGAGTAAGTCACATAATTTCATATTTAGTAGACAATAAGGACATCAGCTGGTTTTAGTTCTGTAATTTTTATGCTTTTTCCCACAGATGTGTGTTTCTACCTGACAACGGAGCCTTCTTTGTGAACTATGTGATCGCCTCTGCATTCATTGGTAACGCCATGGACCTGCTGAGGATACCGGGTCTCCTGATGTATATGATCCGCCTGTGCTTGGCTCGATCCGTGGCTGAACGGAGAAACGTCAAGCGGGTTGGTGTATTTCTCAACACTACATATAGCAGTTTCTCCATATCAATTACAGCTCCTAGTTTCATATATGACTAATGTTATGGCCAGATTCCACATAACGTGTGCGTGCTCTGCCCCACACTCTGCAGTAAATAGTTTTTGAAGAGCTGCTTTGCCACGCCGCCTCTCCCTTGCTGTTTGATTAAAAATACGAGTCGAGGCTATTGTCTGCTCTGACAGACTCTGGCCGGTTCAGGCTCCACAGTAAGTCTGACCTTATGGGTTGACATACTCGGTCCACTTTGTCCAGATTTTGTAAACATGTCCCTTTGATTCCTGAGAGTAAATGAAAGTTTTTCCATAATGTAGATTTCTTGAATTATGTTGACCCACTCTTCGATGGTCGGAGGGTCCGGTTTTAGCCACTTCCTGGTTATGGCTTTCTTACTCGCTGCCAGTAGTGTCCAAAGCAACCTCTTTTCCTTATTTCTCCAGCTGGTGACATCTGCATTGCCCCAATACATGTTTTTAAATTGCAAGGTATTTTACTACTAAATGTATGATTAATCTGCTCACAATAAGGGCTTAACAATGGGCAGTCCCAGAAAATGTGGAAATGATTTGCTCCTGAGGAACCACAGAGCCTCCAGGATAAGTCTCCACTACTCTGGTGTCTCTTTTGAATAGGTGTGAAAAAAACTGACTTTATTGTCCAACAAAACTCTCGCCAGGTGTTAGAACCAATAGTGCTCCATTGTAATCTACATATATATTCACCCAACTTTCATTTGAAATGTGCATATTACCTTCCATTTCTCATGGGGCCTTTCTGTGTACTCTGGTTTCCCCCATCACTAATAACATGTACAATAGCCCAGGATGAATGAGAGTGTGTTTGAGAGTGCGAATGTCCGGTGTGGTGTGTTCATTAAAATACACTGTTCCAACAAAATAAACCAATTATTAGATAAAATGCCAGGCCAGTGTTTTCCCATCAGGGGTAAGGGAACCCATGGGGATACTTGAGAAGGGGGTAGGAAAGTTAGTTTTAATGATGTTTTTCTGCAAAAGGTTTGTTTTGAGAGTATATTATATGCATTTTGAACACAACACACTACTAAATACTGAATAATCTTCGTTGGTCATGTTGTAATAATATTGGCATGATCCTCAATATGGGGTACTTGGAGTATAAATGAACGACTCAAGGGGTATGTGAAATAAAAAATATTTCTCACACGCAGGAAACCAAAATTTGTAATTGTATGTGGGTGTGCTGGCGCTTGATAGAGTAAGATTCTTGTAGGGCACAGCAGCTCATAATGTTTTGAAAGTCTAACAGATCATCCAGTTGTAAGGTAAGACAGCGAAAACTGTGTAAATGACAATGCGGGTACAGCTGCTTGGTTAGAAGGCTTTGAGTGACATCAGCAAGGCATGGAAAATACGAGTCAAGGCTATTGTCTGCTCAAGTGAAAAAGGGGTAGTGAAAGGGGAGAGATTTCATAAGGATGAGATTATAAAGTTAATGTAAATAATTCAGGACTTGTTCGCTGCTTCATACAGTGGGGAAAAAAGTATTTCAATAGAAATCCAATAGAAAGTCTATTGGGAACTGACCAAATACTTTTTTTCCTCACTGTATATCTGTTTTGTTCTCTTTCCAGCACCAAGCATACGAGTTCCAGTTTGGTGCAGCTTACGCATGGATGATGTGTGTCTTTACTGTGGTGATGACCTACAGCATCACCTGCCCAATCATTGTGCCCTTCGGTGAGTGCTGCCTCTTATCGACGTCTATTACTGGTGTAGTGTTTCATATTAAGCCAGTGCCCTAATTTGATAACTGTAAGAAGAGTGGGCTGGGAGCAAAAGGCCAAATGTTGGATCTGTTGGTTTATTGAGATGCTTATCACTGAGTCTAATGGCATTAACTGTATGTGTTTCAGGGCTAATGTACATGCTGCTGAAACACTTGGCGGACAGATACAACATGTATTACGCCTATCTGCCCTCCAAACTGGACAAGAAGATCCACTCCGGAGCTGTTAACCAAGTCGTGGCAGCTCCAATCCTCTGTCTGTTTTGGCTCCTTTTCTTCTCCACTGTTCGTTCAGGTAAGAGGAAGGCGCCATCTGCTGGTTACTTCTGTGTCTCCAAAAAAATAATTCCTTTTGGGTAAACTTTTATCTATGACAGAAATCACTTGCTTACATATTAAGTTTATGATAATGATGATATATTGTGTAATTTTTGCCAATATATTCCTTATTTTATATGGCGTTTGTTTTTTTCATTATTATTATTATTGATGATAATGATAATGATAATGATGATGATAATAATAATAATAATAATAATAATAAATATGATGATGATGATGTTTGGTCACACTTTTCCCCTTTTATTCCCATAGGTTTTCCAGCTGCGACTTCCATGTTTACATTTGTCGTTTTGATCATCACGATCATCATCTGCCTCTCCCACGTTTGTTTTGGACACTTCAAATATCTAAGTGCTCACAACTACAAGGTAAAAAATCATCACCCTCCCCTCTTTTGTCTATGATACTTTATTAGTAATATGTTTAATCATGATGATGATTTCGCTGCAGATTGAATCACAGGATGTGGATGGGATGGAGAATGGTCGAGCAATGGGTAGTGCGGAATCGGCGAAGGCAGCGGTAAGTATCAGGACATCTCGTATTGTGTGCATTCATATTGTTAAAGTAAAATACAGAGAAGACTAAATATAAGGATGGTTGCCAAGAAGACATTTCAACATAACGAAGGAAAATGTAGAATTTATGTAATTTCCTCTTGGAGCGTTACTAAACTAAATATTTTCAGATTGTTTTCAAGCTATAGAAAGCTAAGAAAAATCTATACTATCTATACATGCAACTTGATACATATGATTTGTTTCGGCTAGATATTAATTAGGCCTCCCTATTGGGAGGAGGCCTCGTGGAAGGCCCAGGACACGCTGGTGGGACTATGTCTCAGAGCTGGCCTGGTGTCGCCTCTGGGTCCCCCTAGAACAGCTGGAGGAGGTGTGCATGGATCGGGAAGTCTGGGCATCTCTGCTGAGACTGCTGCCCCGCGACCCGGCCCCGGATAAAGCGGAAGAAAATGGCTGGATGGATGGATGGATGGATGGATAGATATTAATCAAATTTTGGATCATAAAAGCCTTGGTAGCAATTTAGAACAGACATTACTTGGTTCGTTGCTTTTAAGGTTTGGAGAGCTACTGTGTGCTCCTGAGCTACAGATTGGAGAGCTGGTATTATGCATTATCTAACCGTTTCCCCCCCTTTGTTTTCGTGCAGCAGCAGATGTACATTGCTCAGGTGCTTCAGGACCCAAATCCAGAGGAGAGCGGTTCAGGGAGTGGTGACGACGGTCAGGGCTCCTCGCAGGACGAGGAGATGATCAACCAGAATGGCCTGAATGAGGACTTCCAGTCGGGGGAAGACAGCCTCATCGACAATGAAGTGCGTCATTGATCCGGCTGGGACATAAGGTTAACGTCAACAGTGCACTGATCATATGATTTTACCTGAACTGAGCCCTCGGGTCTCCAGAGCATCTCCAACCTCGCTCGAGGGACAACACTAACAGAAGCACATCGCCTACTAAGAACTAAATCGACAAAGTCTCTACTCGGTCTCATCGCAGCCACGTCATGTTTTAGGGAGTTTACTCTGGACCATGAAAGGTAACATCCTTCTGATGTGATAGAGACTAATCTTCAAATGAAGAAAGGTTGCCTTGACTGTTCGGGAAGTTATCTATTTCTTTAGTGTTGCACTAGAAAACGAGGCCCTGTCCCATAAGCTTGTGTGTCAGAGATACAATGGTCCGGGATGCCGACGTTTCATGTAAAACTGGACCAGTTTCCTTTTATTACTGCTCTAGACGCTTCAGCAGCTTCTCTCAAGGGGAGTCCACACCAGCAGAGTCTGTGGTCTGTGTAATTACTCCCAAACGGTTCTTCCAGCTTCATTAAGGCCTTTCAACTTAATGATTGATTGCTACAAACACTCCTGGGCCTGTACAGCTAAAGCACTGTAAGATAACCTCTGTTGACTTATTTATTTGTAGGCATGTTGTAAATGCTACCAGCCTAGGTGCAATCCTAAACTGTGGAGTATAATGCTTCAAATCGTCGCACACTACATTAATTTTGGACTGCTGTTGGACTGCTCCTCCAGTAAGGGGCACTCCTCACAAGGACACCATGGACATGTGGTGCTTTGCGAACTGGAGAAAAGCCTCTTTTCTCTGGGTCAATTGTTACCCATTGCAACTCTTTATTTGTTTGTGTGTTTACATCTTCAAGTAGAAATCGCACACTTGAACTAGCATAGACTAAAAGGGGGTCGCTCATTCTTTATTGAATGAGTAACGTGTAGCCTATCACGCAGACCTCTGTTTTATTATGTTTTTATAGGCACTTAATCATGTTCAGCAAAAATAAATCTTCATGGTGGCCTCCATTAGCCAGTGCTTTTGGTCCTGAGCTAAGATTGTCAAGCTAAAATGACGCACTTTTTAAGCTAACATATCAAATTCGAGACTATGTTGCACGATAAAGTGACTTGGTTACATCAAGGACTAGAGTCTATAATAATTGATTTTAATTATATTGCTTTTTGTTCTTTTTCTAAAGTAAGTCTCTTTTGAAGTAAGATAAAGGTATCTGCAAAAAATACTGTGGTAAAATCTGTGCAACGAAAGCTAAAGATCAGCTGTTTCTTAAGCAATCATGCCCGTTTATATATAAGCCCATAGGATTATGAACTAACTCAGGATATCTGTACCTTAAGTTAACACTGAGTATTCCCAATAGTAGGATGGCTTTACAGACTCAAAAGTACCACTACTATTTTTCACTGTGGACCAGTTGACGTTGGACTATGATTTGATAAATGGTGACCAAGTATCTCACTGCTGCTTTGAGAACTATTATGGGAAATGTGCACTAATCCAACTTTCACTCAAATGATTGACGTATTTTTGAGGAGCTTAGACTTCGGTGAATAGCCCATAACCTGTTCATATGCTATACCTCCATCTTGTATAGTGTAAAAAATATGGTACTCTAAATTTTCACCTTTTGAGTCTGCTCTTCTGGTCATGATGAGGTGATTTTTAATTTCATTTTTATACCTCCTTAATTGTTTTATACCTCTTGAATGTGCCGATGTGTCACAATAACCTACTGTTCAGCTCCAGGGAAATACTCTCGGCAAATGGATACAAACTGAAACACTGAATGTAGATTGAGTCTCATTTCTGGTTACATTGAAGTATTAAATATGTGGCTTCTTATAAAACCTCCTTTTTGTTACCGCATTTCATTTCAAGATCTGTCTGTGCTTTTCTTTTGGAGGCAACGGCACAGTGGTATGACTGTATTTTTTTTTCTTCTACTTTACTTTTTTTTCCACTTTCCAAGCAGCCGAGTAGTCTCGATTAAGTTCTCAGTCTGTACAATGTACTCACAATGGGTTTAAATGCCTGACTTAAACTGTGCGCTGTTAGAATGTATTGTTGTGTGTGCTTTCTGTCTAATTTTTATTTTTGCTAGATGGAAACAATAACACTAGACTGTCTCCAGTTTTTCCAAAGGGCCATCTGTTTGACAGACCTGTACTTTCCCCAAGCTCTTTACATAATAAATATTTAATCTTTAACTGTTTTTTCTTTGCGCATTATCATTAGGTTGGCATTGACTTTGTTGAAAAGGTTGCTGTTTTGATTTTGACATTTACAATCGCTTATATATTGTGTATGCTGTTTGTTTCTCTTATTTTTGTTAGCAGAGATGTGCAGTACTCTGTAGGACTGCAAATCTAATCATAATCACAAATCGTCCGATAAATTTCTGTTTTTCCAAAAGCGTGCATCCTCAGTACTCGATTTATTACATCCACTAGTGTAACTCTTGGAAGAGTATTGATACTTCAGAAATGTTTTCATATAAGAATGAGAAGCTTAGTTTCTTCAAACAATTTGTGGTCACTCTCACGCTGTGATTGAGTGCACAAGGGACAAAAGCTGTGTGTTAAAAGATTCAGTTGCACGTACAAAAAACATATGTCCTTTATTTTTTATGGTGTTTGGAAATATCAATAAGTTGGCAAGAGTTTGTTTTGTTGTTCGGCTCATTATGCGTCACTAAGAAGATATAAATCAGACTTTTATGCTCAGTTACTCATCTGTTTGCGTTTGCCTGCTCCACCCACGTCTGTATTGAGGTGGGTGGAAACCAGAGTTTGATTTCCCAAAACCAGAACCTAGAGCCACAAAAGAGTCCAGCTGCAGTGCCAAGTCCCAAGGTTTTAAAAAGGGACGTCTCACAGTTGAATGCTCTTCAAAAACCATGTAGGCTACAACTATTCATGTATTCCCTCTACTAAAGAGCGACAAAGGATGTACATCCTATTGTGTTGTCCTGCCCAATATGGCACCTCTGTGCGTTATTTATTTTTGAGACTATCTGAACCGTGCGACAGAGCCGCTGCGGCCGCCTGTATCGTGCCGCTCTCCTGTGGATTTACGGTCGCCAAGCAGCATAGGGAATGAATGGAAGCTCACCGCTCTGTTCTCTTCCGCCGCTCTAGGTGTGAGTCCGGCCTAAAAGGCCTTTAGCCCTCCCCTGTGCGTGCTGTAGTCGGGCCGCCCCCACCTGTAGTCCTTTCTCAGTCATATTTGACGAATTTTAAGCATATAATTTGCTCAACTAACCGAAATATTCTATTTTTCTGAGATTTTTAATTTGGGTTTTTACAAGCTTAGCCATAATAATCAAAATGATAAATAAAGGCTACATATCTCACTTTGCATGTAATGAGTCTATCATTAGGGTCACATTGTAAGTTGAATAACAGAAGTAAATGCACTTTTTCATGATATTTTAATTATATGACGATCAGCACCTGTATTTGGGCCAAATGATTCTACAACTAATGTGAAATCTTTGTCCTGGGCAGAAATAAGATAAACATGTTTATTTTTTCATCTTTTTTAATTATCCAAAATTAATACTCATTAAGATGAGCTCTGAAACTAATTATCATAAACCAATTATTATTTTTTAATAAAATATGGGTTTGAATCTTGGTTTTATATTGGAGACCCCTTGTCCCCAGTCCAGTTTTGCACTTTCAATCCATAACATTTTATACAATGTGAGTGTCTTAATAACAATGTTATATATAACATGGGAAATGCTGATTTGTTTTTTTTTAATGTATAATTTATTTGTTAATATTTTTATTTTGTATACCTTTTTACAAAAAAAAACCCTGTCCCTTGGGATTCTAAATTTACTGTCAATGGTTCAGCGTCATTTCCATCACACAGCAAAAACTGCACATTTGTAAATTTGTCCTAATACTTATTTGCAGGCAACCACAAAGCTGTCATTTCACAGGTCTGGTTTTGTCAGGAGAGCATTGTTAGCCATGTAGGAGGGACAAGACTAAGAAAATAATCAAGGTAAAGTTTGTAAATTCAAGAAAAAACTTTTAGGCCGTCATTTCCAAACACTTCATATTTCTTTTAAATGTACTAATATTTAGAATTATTTTTTTAAATGTATTTAACGTTAATTTAATGCTAAAGCTAGAGCTACACATTAGCATGCTAACAGATATTGACATTTTTGAAGAAATGTGACATTTTGTCATTTCCGTCACACTTTTTTTTTTATTGTGATGGAAAAGACATGTGATAGAAATGACAAAACTATTTGGAATTACTTTGAAAAGTTTGTCTTCAGTGTTACAAATAAGTATTTAATTCCTAAGGTTGAACTTCAATATTATAATAGACTTAATCGTGTCACTGCCTTCTTTTTAGATGGCACGCAAGACCGCAGCTGAAAGAGCTAAAGCATACAGAGAGAGGACAAAAAATTATCCAGTAAATACCAGGGGTCTCATTTATGAAACTGTCCGTGAGAATCTGCCTATAAGAGTCCGTACGAGCAAAACCCAAACTTCACGTACGGAGAAACAAATTGGGACTTATGAAACTCTCCGTACGCGCAGCACCACGTAAACTCCCCTTCAAAAATTCCACCTGGAGCAGAAATGTGCGCACATGATCCCTCCTCACGTCACGCCCCCTGCACGCCTCCATGTCACCATATAAGGATATGCAAAGTAACTTATGAATGAGATTTACCTAAACATGAGGCGATAATAACAGGGTTTTACCGAGACCCCGGGAGCAGAGGGGGAGGGGCCACACGGCAGCAGTGACAGCTATGGATCTTTACTGACACGTTACCGCTGTTTCTCTGATCACAAGTAACCTACTGGCAGAGTGCAGTGTCTCATCAATAACACTTTTGGAAATACACTTTTAGAACGTAAAGAAGAGCCTTTTAGACGCTGATTGTGATATTTCCCAGTGCTGTTCACGGAGCTCAAATTTCCTGAAACTACAGAATAAGCTCGGTGGGCTTTGAATCACTCAGATAGTCTATTGTTGTTTGAGCTCGCTGCACGTGAAGTCGGGGATAAGGCAGCGGTTCGCTTTGGGCATGAATGAGGAGCAGAGTCCGGTTGGTGTGAGAAAGAGGGAGGTTGTGGAGCTGCAGCGCGTAATTACGCAGCGTCTCTGAATGGACTTGTGCCTTGGACCAGCCCTCAGCCCGGTCTCTGCAGGAGTTGGTCAGACTTTGGTTAAAAGCACAGAGTGGCTCGGATCCTTCCTGCTTCTCGCTCCCAGCCGGCGGCAGTGCGCTCCGGTGTCCGTGCATGAGCGTACATGAGCGTGCACGTCTTTGAGTGTCACACATGACTACAATATTTTTAAGTATATAAACGAAAGATTGAAACACTACACAAAGCCAACGGTTGATTTCCTAGATTTTATTTTTAATCATAATCATTTCTGTAGAAAATAAAGAAATGAGCAGTTTTAAAATGTGCACCAGACTTCATTTCCTCAATCCGACCTCCCTTGCTGCTTTCCCTCGCCTCTCCTCGTGTGTTTGCAGCGTTTCTGAAAAGTGCGGACTGCGTACGGCAGGTACAGACCTAGTGTGGCGGTGCGTAATGTTTCACGTTCAGTTCGATTTCTATAAATACCACCTTTGGCGCAGAACTGTTCGTACGGAAGGTTTTGGCCTCATTTTGTCCGTACGTGGGCTTTATAAATGAGACCCCAGGAGTTTCTCAGACAGGACAGAGAGAGATATATGAAAAAGAAAGAAAAGGGAATTGTCAAATCAGTGACAGTTAACACAGAGACAAAGAAGATGTCTTAGAAGACCGTGGAGAATTAATTAAAGAAACAAGCGCAAATTAAAAAGAACAGCTGAGAAAGAAAATCTATTGTTTCATCACCATCACAAGATTCTTCTTTTAGCAGTTACACTGAAACCCTCTGCAGCCTTCTCCACCAAACTTTTCAAGAAAAAAAAAAAGTTTCAAAACAAAGCATAAGGAAATGTTTTTAGTTAGTTCATAGTTAAGGTCTAGCACTAAATCTTTTTTTTTTTTTTTTTACAAGTAGTGCAATGAAATTGTTGTCCCTAGTATTACTGAATATGCAATTGTTTTTATGAAATGTGAGATTGCAGGTTGAGTATGTTAGCTGTGACACTGACCCTGAAAAGTAGCCCTCAAATTTTTAGATGTGCCTATAAATCTACCCCATGAAGAAAGATATTTTAAATGCAAGTATTGAGAATGACTTTGGACATACTGTAACAGTCCCGCTTTCATCGTTGTAAACCAAAAATAAATCAGGTACAGGGCCTTTAAGCATTCCGTTGTTGGCTTAGTTCCATTCATTGGGTATTACAGTGTGTTTGTTGTTGTGTTTAACATTTTGCGTCCTTAAATAAAATAGTTAGATAAAATTATGTATTCTTTTATGGAGAACAAGTACAAGGGGGTGGCACAAGACAACCATCTACATCATGTACTTTCCGGCACATGCTGTCTTTTCCATAACGCAAAGTCATTTCCATCACAACACATAGTTTAGCAAAAAAAAGAAAAAGTAATATTGTTAATTAATTGAATTATTTGAATAATAAAAGGTTTGTAGTTATATTAACAATTTATCTCTTGAAATGCAAAACTCTTCACAATACAACGTAAAATGTGAATTGAAAGACTTCCAAAACACTAAAAGGCGCAGATGGTAGAGCGGGTCGTCTCATGATCGGAAGGTCAGGGGTTCGAATCCCGCCTCCTGAAGGTGCACATTGTCGTTGTGTCCTTGGGCAAGACACTTCACCCACATTGCCTCCAGTGTCTGCGTACACTGGTAGCCCCCTAGGAGAGACCAACAGGCCCGGTTTGAACCGTGAGGCCGTCCTTCCGTGGACCCACCACCTGCAGAAGGAGCCATGGGGCCGGTGCTATGTGACCTGGGCAGCTCCAACTGCCCCATGACCCGGCAACGGACAAGTGGAAGAAAATGGATGGATGGATGGATAGTTATATTAACAATTTATCTCTTGAAATGCAAAACTCTTCACAATACAACGTAAAATGTGAATTGAAAGACTTCCAAAACACTACTCAAAGGCGTATGCTATCTAAACAAGAAAAGTACATTTAATTAAAATTACTATATATGATTGCAATTACATGTTATACTACATCTAATTATAAAGTTTTAAACATTACTTTGTAAACAAGGATTGCATGTACAATTTTTTTTATAAAAACACATTTATTAGTGTGATGGAAATGACACTTCAGTTTGAATGTTTGTCAAAAACTTTAAAAAATGTATATTAAACAAATGATTGTATTAAAACCAATATCAGTAAGTGATAGGCATTTCAATGAAACACAATATGAAAAAAACATTTCTGAAAACCATAATTTGATTTTCAACAAATGTAGAGGCCAGATTTGCCCATAGTTGAAGAATCACCCCATTACTCTTTACTTCAACGTGGGTAAAATTATAAAGTAACGTCACTCTTAAATATTTTAGCTGCTCTACCCACCTCAGGCAGTCTACAATGTTTCGAAGGCGGTTATTGGATGGGACGGCGGTGCAGTTCTCCTTGCCGGACGCTGGGTGTTGCAAGGGAGGGGAGAGCAGAGGGGGGTGAGCAGCAGCAGCAGCTGGAGCGGTATGCGACGTGTTAAGTCTCTCACGTCTCTTCTCCTGCGAAACAAACGGGACGCTGCGTCTCTGTGGGACAGCAGTATTGATGCATCAGCCGTCTCGTGCTACAATGTAACGCCTCACTGTTGAAGGGGGCGCATCGCGATGGACGGAGGGCTAACCATAACTTTAATTTCTGTGGCGATGTTTTTAGGTTGCTTTTTTCTTGGATTCATCCCACTGTTGTTCAGTCTTTCGCAGGTAAGAGCACATTTTGGCACGCACTAGCCGACAGGGAGCACCGTTATGTTTGTGGCATTGTTGGTGCTGTTGCATAAGTTTTGCAGGAATAGTAGCCGAACTTTTGACACCAAAGACCACTCCAAAATGGCACTTTGCAAGCCTGTTATTAACTTACATAAGTCTAAATCCTGACTTTAACAGCTTGTATAGAAAAATGCATAGACAATACAATGCTACTATGTCAAATTGAACGACCAGAAAGAAAACAACACTTGTATCAAGACTTATTTGAGAAAGACCTAGATCTAAGAAGGGCTACATCAGATTCTGTTGGTTCCCAAACTGTGGTAGACTGTGGTTCCTACAGATGGTACCCAATCTTTGTTGAAGATAATTTCAGTAATGCATTTAAGTTATTTTTTTAGGTTTACACATAATTTTGTCCAACTTAATGTAATTAAAACTTTTTTTAGATTTGGTTTAGTCTTGATTTCTCTAGACCTAGTGGTTCTTGAAAGGTCAAATATTTTATGAGGAGGTACTATGTATGAAAGGTTTGAGGAAAACACTGACTTATGTTTACAGTACTGTAGGGGACTTAACCAGATTCAAAAGAGCAGAATATACTGTAAGCTAAACCAAGACTGAACTTGTTTTGAAAATGCTTTTAGACCTGAATACTTGTTATCAGCTGAATGTGGTCATGTGTTTTTGTTCCTCAGAGGAGCTTAAAGTTTATCTCCATCCTGGGGGCAGGGCTGCTGTGTGGGACCGCTCTGGCTATCACCATACCCGAGGGAGTGGATCTGCTGGAGGAGGCATTCAGTGGTAGAGGTAAAGTACAGCTTGCACATATCATCGTTCAACTGTAATCAACCAGTGCAATGTGTAATCAAGGCGAGTGTCACGTACAGTACAGACATGTCTTTTAGAGTCTACGACTGCTAGATTCATGCAGTATAGATGTATGGCTCTCAAAAGTAGTTGCGTCTAAGTGTTTTATATATACTGTATATAGAGGCCTGTAAGTTTTTTTTTAGCAAGTTAGTAGTATTTTCGTTTCTCTGTAAATCTTCTTGTCATTGAAGATAAATTCATTATTACAATTTTGCATGTCTTCCAAGCCATGAGTTTGATATAATCTTTGGTACTTAATTGCAACATCATCTTCTGTAATATAGTATTCAAATATTAAGCTCGACACACTTCTGAAGTGCGATCAAACAGGCTCTTGTTTGAAAATTACATTGTGGAAAACCCAGGTTATATGTTGCTACATTTCAAAAGCGCCAAAACAAAATGTTCCCGATAAATTAGACAAAAATATTTATACAATTAACAATAATTTATAATGATTTAACTAATTATAAAAATAAAATAATCAAATGTCGTTTTCAAGAATGCACTTGAGCGAAAACAAGCTATAAAACCCTCAGAGACTATTGTCGCTCAAGCACTTAGTTCCACAGCAACCATTTTCCTTCACAGTAGTACAGGGAAACAAAAGACAACGGCTGACTAAAAAAATCGTGAAACTGTATATTGCCCAGCCCTTTTAAATAGACCTCTAATTTTCATATCAAATGAACCGTATGTAAACCTGCTCAAGCCACACCTGCCGTGGATAGTAATCCTGCTTTGTCAACTGTATAAAGCATTGGTCGTCTGTTCTCTGTGATGTTAATGTGATGAAAAGCACTCTCCCTCTTCTCTTTCTGCAGACCCCACCCCTGTTGAAGCATCCTCTGACCTCAATGAGACGGCGCACAACACAACGTCCTCAGACACTTTAGCCTCGTCCAAATTCATCATCGGATCAGCGCTCACGTTCGGCTTCCTTCTAATGTTCGTTGTGGATCAGATTGGGAGCTACTTCTTTACACAAGGTGATGGAACGAAACTTGTAATAAAATTGATACACAGGACATTATCCAAGAATAATAAATTAGGCCATTGGATTTACTTAACCAAGGGAAGAGAGTTTAGTTGTTCTTATGTTTTTAATCCTCTGTACAGTGTCACCTGCGTCTTTCATACACAATGAGAGGAGAGTGAGAGAGTTTATCCATTAGGAGATAGTAGTCTGATCGTACCTGTGACTACAACATGGCAGAGCGGCTTTTCATGAGCTTATAATATCATAAATAACAACGCACAACAGTCATTGAATTTGATTTGAAATAATTATTTGCATATTGTAGGAGAATTCTACAAAACGATGATCGAAAGGTCGGTGAAGAATAGGCAGCAGTCAGGATGTCTTATGTAGGAGAAGTTTATTTGCCATCTTTGCGGGACCCCGAGACATGAACTCAAGACATTGTGCCAGTCCTAACATTCAAGTCTGTCTGTGCTTCCCCAGAGGACATGTAAATACCCTCTAAGCGCGTCACACTAACACGCACGCAAGCATTCAGTGGCTTGATAGTCGGCGCCTAAACACCCAGTCAAGGCTATAAAGAGATAGTACGACCGCACAGCTTGACCTACGGGCAGTACGACATTATAGATTAACACAGTATGATAACTAGCGATTTAATATTATCTCTTACACATATACATAGAAAATGAATTTTTAATTTTAAGCATACAAAAGCTAAACAAACATTAAACATCTTTGGTTTCTTGTATAATTCATTGTTCCCTTTGAGACATTATTCACAACGGCATTTGTCCCAACTTTTGGTCTAAAAGTCCAAATTTGAGACTGACCTAGGACTAAAGCTCAGATCTGGGTGCAAAAGAGCTCATTGCAACCTCTTTATAAAGTTTGCACCACCGTCATGCAGGTGAAATTCTAGTGCAAGGGTCCAGAACTTCCCTCCAAGACTGAATTAACAAATAAATAAACAATATAATTTATAAATTGAATTAAAATGGCAAAAATATTGACACCCACTGTGCTGAGCTGAATTCTAGACTTAAATAATTGTACATTAAGGAGTCACAACTACACCAGGAAAGTTTGTTACGAAATGATGGTTCCAACTATATATAGTGCGTCAGAGTAGCCTCTGTTTTGTGACAAACAAGTTTCTGTGCTTCCAGGAAAACGGCGTGTTTGTCAAACAGCGCCGGGCTCACCGCCACTCTGGGACTAACCATTCATGCTGCAGGTAAATACGTGTTTGAACTGCGACAGAAAACCTCACCAAGAACATTCACCACTAAGCACTGATATGAATCACTGTTTGACTCATCTCATAATTATCTGTCTGTGTCGTCATATTACAGACACTAATGACATGTTTTTCACTGCTTATATTCATGAGCGCAGTGATAATAATTTACAAACTAGTGTTGCAACCACTGGTCATCTAAGCCAGCGGTACGGGGACCCATGGGGGTACATACATTGCCACATAGCAGGTGGGACATATTTCAGATTTAAAGACTGGTGAAAGGAAAACTATTTGAATGCCATAATTAAAATAAGAAAGTGAGATATATATACATTTACTTTGTATTCTTATGTGCTGCTGTCTTTTGACCAGGTAGCTCTTGAAAAACCTGATTCAATAAAAAAAAAAAAAAAATCATAATTATAGCTTTACACAAATGAAAATCACTAAGCTCACGGGATATAAGTCAAAAAGGTTTGTTAACCATCTTCCAAACTTTTAAAAGACAGGTTTAAGAAACTGTCTATTTTAGCACATTCATATCGTCTTATTGTTTTGCTCTACTTTGTTTTTAACGTTTGTCTTTACGCATACGCAGCGGATGGATTTGCTTTGGGCGCAGCAGTGGCCACAGCTAAAGTAACCGTCCAAGTCATCATATTTTTGGCTGTAATTCTACACAAGGTGAGATTATAGTATTAAATTACTCTTTTGTTACATTTCTGTTGCTTTTCCAGCAACTGTGGATCTTAGGCGAGATACACCGGCCAGTTAGTTGTAAGGCTCACACCCAGCGACATTCAACAACAATTGATTTTCTCTTCCCTTTTTTTTAACCCTCTCGGGGCAATGTAGACTTGCAAAACTCAATTGTGTATTGGGAGTATGCAGAAATACCACATAATAAGCAACAGTGAGATCTAATTACTCGCTACTGGACATTAGGAACATTAACCTACAGTATAAAGTACCTTAATTTAAATGGTAGTACTTGGGCTTCTGCAGGTGGCACTGGGTCATTTGCCATTTTAGACTTTTTTCCATTAATTTGATACTTTCAGGTTAGGTGTTTTTCCGGTTTAGACATGGTTCACAACCAGTTTAGACATAATTGTGTTCAATTGTTGAAAGTTTGAGAACCACTCTTGGGTATGCAGATGATGTCACAGCATAGCATCAGCACAGCAACAGAAACCAAATGGGTGTCGACGTTGAATTATAAAAACTGTTTGTTGCTGTGACACTCAGTCCATAACGTTGACGGTTCTGTTTAGAATGAAAATTATGTAAATGCAAAACAAAATTGCAGATATTGTGCCTGCCCTTTTTTTTTTTTTTTTTTTTTTTACAAACTGCAAATAATTGAAAGGTTAACCATGCAAAAACACAGTGCTGAAAAGAATATATATATTTAAGGAGTCAGGCTTGGTGGAAGACTATGATAAAGTCACCATGAAAGTGATATTGTAGCTGGTATTGCACTGCATGGACGGGACACTATTGCACGGGAAAACTTTTAAGTTGGATTGTACAGTCTGAAAGTGGTGTCTGTTTTTTAAATGTATGAAACTACATAATTTGTTTTGTTTTGCAGGCTCCTGCTTCTTTCGGTCTGGTGTCATATTTGATGCACACAGGTTTAGAGAAGAAGTACATACAGGGGCATCTACTTGCTTTCTCTGCTGCTGCTCCTATTGTTGCCATCACCACTTACTTCATTTTGCACGCTGTAAGAATTCCACATCGTTCCCTGTATATTCCATTAAGTACAGTAATAGGACATAATTTGTGTCTGTTTACAGTCTGGCAGCTCTTCTGTGACCCAAACCGCACCACTGGCATTGGGATGCTCTTCTCGGGCGGGACGTTTCTTTATGTCGCTACAGTGCATGTCCTTCCAGAGATCAGCAGCACCAGTAGCAGTGCAGGCGAGGCAGACACTCTTCAGCCTCATCCTGAAGGTCATGTGCATCAACAGCGTTTCATGGGACTCCTAGAAAGTCTCACCCTCATTTTTGGGATGGGACTTCCTGTTATACTTGCACTAGGCCTGGATGACGACTGAAAAGAATGATGTTCCCTGGAAAGACATTTCACAAAGGGACCACCTTTTACTGAAACCACGTGTCACTGAGACAAAATGCTTTTGTTATCTCATTGTGGATAACAAAAGACAAGCTGCTCCTATGAGACCCAGCAGACGTCACACTGAAGTTACCTGATACATCCTATGTCCTACACTACACAATTAAAACTAGGCCAGAGGTACCCATAAGCTTCTCTTTAACACGTGAACGGGGTTGATACCAAATACTTGAATAATGGTTCAAAGTTACAGCTTTCCGTGCAATACAGGAAGGCCTCGGGCTGTACGACATGATGTAATATTTTAGAATTGTAACTGACCTATTTTTAATGTATAGGTAAATTTATTTAATTATATAAACTGGTACTGTAATAAAAGTTTGTTTAAAAAATTGTTACTCTGGCTACTCTATGATTGCTAATTGAAATGAAATGGATGGCTATTATGATACAACTTAGACAAGGCAACTCAGTGCCTTGTGTACGAATTTAGGCTATCTCGCTCTTTTTTTTAACTGTAAAGGTTCATTTAGTCAGACACTAGGAACTATTTGCAAATGAACAATGGTAGCGCTGTAATAAAAATTTGAGATAAGAGAAGTTAACACTGTAGTTAACTTTTAAAGGCTGTCCTCTTGTGTCCTAAAAGAAGTTATGATTCAGAAAGGGCTGCACGATGAATCACAAACCAATTGAAATATGAATGTTTGCAATTGGCATATTGCAAAGCTATTATTTTACTTCACTTTATCCTGTCTCTACAGGGACTTGTTCCAATTAAAACCTGCTGATGTTGCATTTTATACCTCTACAAGCATATTCTTTAATGTGTGTAACTCTTAAGTTTAGCAGTTCTATTTTCAGTCTCGTCAAATATAAAATGCTAATGTTTAAAATGTGCACAGTGGGCTGATAAATTTTACACGTAAACTGCATATGCTAATTGAAATACTTAAGAAATATATTTTTCCAAAATTGCACAGCAGCCCTACCTCCTCCTACATAGCTTTACAGAGTCGGAAAAAGAGGGAAAACAACTAACTTATGTTGACACCGGGCAAACTTTTCAGATCAAGGATACGGTCACAGCTGCGAGGGAAGAGATAAAAGGTAAGATGCATACTGTAGGTTTCTAACAGTATGTATTCACGTATACTTTTACCTGTCTTTTGATCTGAACAAAGTCCCCCAGTGCAGCGCTCCAATGTTGTAATAAAGGGTGGGATGAATGTTGAATTAAAGATTAGGAATGAGATGGACTATGAACAGGATCTCCTGTTCCTGTGTGCACTGGTCTTGCCTAAAAGGCAAACAAAACATCTGCTTTGCGAGAACAACGTTTTTTCTTTTCTTTCTTTAAAAAAAAAATTCTAAATAAATAATATGAATTAGGAAAAGAACTCTGCAGGGAAAACAAATATTTTATTTGTCCCATCTCAAACTTTCATAATTATTTCCACAAACTTACTTCAAACTGCAATCTTTAGATCAAGGTCAAGGTTAAGTTTATTTATAAAGCACATTTACAAAACAGTCATCACTGCCCCAAAGTGCTGTACAGATACACAGTACAATAATACAAAAACACAATATAACACGATAAGAAAAGTAAAAATATGAAAATGCTCAGCTCATCTTGTGTTAAAAGCCTGCGTAAAAAGATAAGTCTTTAACAGAGTTTTGAAGCTCTCAACTGATGTAGCCTGTCTAATGTTCACAGGGAGGGAGTTCCACAGTTTAGGGCCTGCTACTGCAAAAGCTTTATCTCCTTTAGTTTTTAAATGAGATCTTGGACGATCCAGCAAAACTTTGGCCCGAGGATCGCAGAGCTCTGACAGGGGCGTGCAAAGACAGCAATTCAGATAAATAAGGCGGTGCCAGTCCATGGATGGATTTAAAAACAAGTAATAGAATTTTGAAGTCTATTCTAAAAGCAACAGGTAACCAGTGAAGAGAAGACAGAACAGGAGTAATATGTTCATGCCGTTTGGTTCCTGTGAGCAGGCGTGCAGCCGCGTTTTAGATAAGAAACTTACTGCAAAATAAACATTTTCAGGCACCATAATTGAGGCAGAAAACTTTCACCTGTTGCTATTTCAAATGATATCTTATACTATGAATAGATGGACGAGTACAAGTATTGTGTGCAAAGAACACCCTGGAGGTAAAGTATGCATCCAAGGTGCAGTGCACAGTTGCCTGTTCCTCAGGACAAATACTGTATGTTTTTCCTTTTGATTTCTATTCATTTCAGGTTTTCTTTGTGGCACAGCCTCACTAAAGTATTCACATTCAAGCTAGTTCTGCTTTGATGCAGGATCCCTTTCCTAAACAATTAATTTGTTTATGCTTCAAAGCAGAAAACAACAGTGACTTTTATAATTGTCTAGAGCAGTGGTTCTAGTAGCAAAGTAGCACCTCATGAAATACTTGAGGCCCGAAAAGTTTGGGGACCCCTGATCTAGTGTAACAAACTGAATGGTTAATGCTGCAGTTTCATGTGGGTCATAGCAGCGTAGAGTTGAGCCTCTTTTACCATCTGATCAAAGGTGTTGGAGCTGGTGTGCTGTCTGACCCTGTCTCTGAGATGAAACGATGCGCGGGCCAGTCTGTTCGCCTCCTCCTGTATCTGCTCCCTCTGTCTCTGGAGCCGCTCTCTCCTCTGCTCCTTCATCAACACACAATTCTCCCTCATCTTCCTTATCGCCGCCTCCTGTGCCTCCCTCCTCTCTCTCAGCTGTTGGTGGCACTTCTCCCTCTGGCTGTTCCTCTGCTTTACCTCCATAGCTTTACTCTTGTTCAAATGTGAGGCATGTTGTGCTGCTTTCTCCATCCTGCACTGGCTCAGGTCATGCAAAACCCTTTTGTGCATCAGCAGCTCTGTGCTCTGCAGCTTGGCCCTCAGCTTTGCCCTGTGAATCTGCTCCTCTTCTTGGGCTACTCTTTGCTTGAGCTCCCTTAAACGTGCCTCTAATACATCGGCATATTTCTTACTACACTTTTCCATCTTTCTCTCTATTTCTTGTCTCTTCAGCACTTCTTCCTCTTCTTCTTGCTGCTCAATCCTCTGCTTGGTCAGCACATATCTCAAAAGCTCCTGCTTTTCTCCTCCTGTAGCCGTCTCCTCTCCTTCAACTCCTGCAGGGCCTTGTTCATCTTTGCTCTTTGTTCTCTCTCCACAGACAGAAGTCTCTCCTGTTCTAGCACTTTCTTATCCTCCTCCTCCTTGCCTCTTAAAAGCCTTTCCTGGTTGCGTTTTCTCTCCTCTGCCTCTTTCACTGCAGCCCTCAGCTTCTCCTTTCTTTGCTCTTCAACCTCCCATTTCAACCGGTTCCATTTGTCTTCATGTAAAAGCGCCTCTTGCTGGAGTTGAGCCAATTTTTGCTTTTCCAGTTTGTTCCTAAATCGTTTCCTAACCTCTAGCTCCTCGTGCCAGCGCTCCATGCTCTTCTTCAGCTTCCTCAGCTTCTTTCTCTCTACCTCCATCCTCTCTATTTCCATTTTCTTTCGAGCTTCTTCTCTATCCTGGTCCTCCTTGTAGCTTTGCTCCAGTCTGCTTTGCTCTTTGTCATGCCTCACCAGCATCAATGCAGCAATCTTACGGTCCACATCAGATACTGTAACATGCATTTCCTTATTAATGTCCATGGTGATTTTCTCCAGCTTCCTCTCCATGGCTGGGGACTGTCTGAGGTCTCCCAGGCTGATGCTGCTGAGGGTGCTTCTGTCTCGTTCTTTGTTGGTAATCCCGGATTTCTGTCTAGAACACAAATCTGCATATGCTACAGGAGGTTCGTATGATTTATCATTAGATGCCTTTTGAGGTCTTGAAATCTTGGATCCAACTTCAGGCGTTTTTTGACCTCCAGACCACCTGCTGCGTCCACCGCACCCCTGGATTAGTTTCTCCCTCTCTGCGCGGCACATGTGCAAGAGCCTCATCCTTTCCTTCTCATACATCTCGTGCATAACTTTTACGACCTCAAAGGGCACGTCGCGCCGCTCTCTCCTCATTTGGTTCAAAGATTTGATCAGGAGCTCTACGGGTTTGACGCCGAGGCGCTCGCATGACTCCAGCGAGCGAGGACTTGTCAAAACATAGCGACTCCTTTGGGCTTCCGCAGACTCAAAGTTGTTCAAATCCAAATGAAGCAGAGGAGACGTTGTGGATTTGATTTCTCCCATTGCTGCAAATCGCGTACCGTGCACAACGATTCCAATTTTATTTCACTGTTCGTCTTCCTCCATGGCGCAGCGTGGTCAGGTCAGGAAAGGATTACCTGGGTGTTATTTATAATCGCCATTTAAAGGCCCAGTTTCAGTCCGCTTAGAAATGTGTGTCCACGTGCGAAGAAACAACTCTCCTACACATGCAAGATTTTGTTAGTCTCATATGATCAAAGCATTGTAATATCTGTGCGGTAAATAAAGTTATTTATGAGGGTATTCTGGTTAATTACCGTAGCTTTCTGCTCCACTTTCCTGTTGTAGTCTCGCAAATTCATGTTAAGTCCGTACGTTGCTGCTGTAAATGACAGGTCTGGGACATGCTGGACACTTTAGGTTCCCATAGTAACGGCAAATGGACGGACTTTCACTTTATACAAATTTGGGTTACAGCGCCATCTCGTGTTCATCTTTCAGATCTTAACGGAAACAGATATTATTTTTGAAGGGAGATTCAAGTCCTCCAGGAGCCGGGGAAAGCATCCCGCACTTACAGGCAATCACCAGCCGACGTGTAAGTCAGGAGTGCTTTATTATTAACAAGCTGCCAAAAATACCGGCTGCTGTCCTGGCCGCAGCTCACGCTCAACACACAGAACACAGACTGAACTGGGAGAACCGAGCACACTTTCACACATGCTCACAGCGGGTAAACGACAACAGAACACAAAGGAGAACACAACAAGTAATACACAGCTATTACACTATTCTTAAACATTTATAAATAAGAAAATGACAACAAAAACTTACAACATACCATAAAGAGCCATTTTATATTACAGCTAGTGTTTATGGGTAAAATATTTACTTCCATACAAACATACGACGTTTTTTCTATCAGAGAGCTGATCTCCCTTGCTAAAACATATCTGCCAGATACGGATGTACTTCCGCTTGTTGCTGCTGGACACTAGTTCTGCGTATTCAACGCACCAAATATAAACATATATAACTACATTTTTAATAGTTTTGAATGTATCGTTAACGTTGATTGTAACAGGAATGCACTTTTCGCTTCAAAAGTAGCAGCGTTGTAAAACAACAACGACAACAAAGAGAGACTGACGACGACGACCGTTGCCATCCCAGCGCAGCGCGCCTCTTGGTCAAACTTCATCGAGGGGTAATTTCCTGATTTGATGCAAATGTAGTTTAGGTATAAATACTTTCACTTGGGATGTTAATGATCTGGTTGCTTAAAGTGTATTCGTTGCAAGGAGTTATTCAAAGAAGTCTTTGATTTGCTAGCGCAGCTAAAGTTGTTGTGGTGGCTAGCATGTACATCACAACTTCCTCTCCTGAGTGCAGCATGTGCCAGTGGGATTGTGTACTGTTTGTTTACAGTTGCTGTTATACAATTCAATTAACCCTTTGTTGATGGTCCGTAAAGCCATTTATACTTTCCTAATACTTTCCCTTATTGAGCATTGGCTACACATTGGCAATACTATAAATATTGTTTTCCCCAACATTAGTTAGTAGTTTTCCCGTTAGCTTGTAGCTACACAGGTGATAGGGATACATTGAAATGCTTGTTTTGACATGGTGTCTAATGTGTCATAACTTTAAACCAGTTAAATCACACACCAACCATGAGAAAATCGAAAGGAGGTGGTGAGGACCCCAGCCGGCACAATGGCTCCACTGGCCGCAGGAGAGGAGATCGCAACAGTGAGGGAGACCATGATGGCTTTGGTTCTGGAAGTCTACAGGACGATGACAACGACCCAGCCACCAGGAGGGAAATACGGAGCAAGTATAGAGATCTAATCAACTCAGTGCAACGTAAGTGACAATTCAACCCGGATTATGCTTTGGAATCACCCACAACTATACTAATTTTTAATATCCTCACGCTTGCTTCTCAGAAAATAGAGAAGACATGCTAAGCCCCTCCAACAACAAGCTCACAGAGGTTTTAGAAGAAGCAAACAAACTTTTTAAAGATGGTATGTAACAAAGACAAAGTTGTTAATCTGTATTAAAATATGCTGACAGTAGGGAGAATACGTACATAATATTTGTCTCTTCACAGTACGGCAGCCCAGGGAGGCAGCTCTAGATGCACAGCTTCTCGTTGTTGCCACTGACCTTGGGAAAGAGAAAGCCAGTCAATTGTTTGCAGAGGGCAGTTCTTTTAATCCTGCTGCTTTTGCTGTGCACCTTGTGAGTATTGCTTAAAATAATATGTAGTATTGAAATTGTATATTAAGATAAGCTGTATTACCCACATTATTAAAACCAGCATCCTCTGTTGTCTCCTGTTAGTTATCCTTTATGGGTCTAAACCGGTTAGAGAATGGTGACAATGAAGAGGAGAATGGAGAAGGATACCTGCCCAACGATGCATGGGACAGAGTGGCTCGTAGAGCAGAGTGCTGCTTTAGAACTGCCCCTACTTTCCACTACATGTGAGTAGTGACTAACTACTCTATTAGTGACTATCTACTACACTAGTGACCCCGACCCTAGTCATGAATAGGAAATGTGCTTTTCTTTCTTACCAGGATGGGTTCATTTCATGCAGAACCTCCTCCACCAAAACAAAGAATTGAGAGGCAAAGGAAAGTGACAAACAAAGAAGAAAAAGAATTATGCCCACTCAGGTAAATGCACTTACTGGTATTGTAGAGAGGATTTTGAAAAAGTAGTCATCTTTATTGGTGTGTATCAAAACTGAATTAAAGACGACTACTTTATGAAAACCTTTTCTATGATGTTCAACTCCTGGACCACTGAGAGCTAACTTACACAAACACAACTGCTTGCTATATACTTTCAAAAATACACTCACTGACTGTCTTTTAGATGTGGATGTGTAACAATTTCTATTTAGGTGCCTGATTTACTTTTCATTTCATTTAGTTTAGTTTAGTTTTACAACCAAAATAATAGAATACAATAAAATAAATCAAAACAATTACACATGAAGTGTGATCAATATAAAATCTCAGCGGTGGCTTTGCAAGAGAATACCTTCACAAGACTTGAATATTGTGCTTGTAGCTAAAGAAAATGGAAGAATCTCATCAAGAAGCAACAGAGAAAGAAGTGGAGAGGATCCTTGGATACCTAAAGAGTTATTACCAAGATGATCGTGAGTGAGCCATTGCAACACAACATACTAACAAATTATAATACCAATTCTAATGTGATTTATGTTTATTATTGCAGCAACAACACCAATATCATATTACGAGTTTGTCATTGACCCCAACTCGTTTTCCAGAACTGTAGAAAACATGTTTCACGCGTCATTTTTAATCCGGGTAAGGTCCTGTTTTGATTTTAATTAATATAATGTGACATGCAGTTGTTTGAATTGTCTCGTGTTTCTCAGGATGGTTTGGCGCGAATGTATCTAGATGATGACAAATTACCGTGTATAGGTGAGTTTTTTCTGTTTAGTTGACTATTAGATTAGTTTATATTGAGATTACTTTTTGGTTGTAATTCATCTATTTTTGTTTTGACTACTCACTTTTACTCTCTTGAATATAGCTCCTGTGGAAGAAGAGATGGAGGGTGCAGCATCAACTAGTCGTCACCAGTGTGTAACCTCTATAAGCATGAAAACATGGAGGGTAAGTCAGTTTTATTTGTGATAAAATAGATGTGTTCACATTATTTTCATGACCTTGAAATACTTGTCATTTATTCCCTTGTAGGTGCTCATTGATGCTTTCGAAATTAGAGACACAATGATCCAACCTCTGAACACGCAGAACGGGTGATGGACAAATGCAAGTTTTTGTTCAAACTCAACACTGCTTTTTTATATGTATAAGAAAGATGGACACGTGCCATTGCCACAGCATCATAGTCTGAGTTTATATTTGTTATAACAAATGTTTATTTACTGGTTTAAAACTTTCAATAAAATTATTTTTAAAAACGTTATTGTTATGTAATAATAATAATGCATTGGTTTTATATAGTGCGTTTCTGGACACTCAAAGATGCTTTACATTGCATTATTTACTCACTCCATACTTGGTGGTGTTAAGCTACTATTGTAGCCACAGCTGCCCTTGGGTAGAATGGGGTAGTAATAAAACATACAGTAGCTATAACGTTTAGTTTGGGGATATCAGCTGTAAAGAACAAAGTTGGGCCGCGGACCTCTGGGGGGCCTCGAACGGTTGACCACATCATTCATTGAAATATACAATAAAATTTATATTTATTTCATTTTAAGTATTTGGCCTCTAATAAGTATTATTTCTAAATTGAGAATTAATTTGTGAAACATTTAACATATTCCTTGAAAAAAATTAATTATTTTTGCATATACATTGCCTTCTCAAATGAAACATTTCGCCACTTTGTGCAGTGGTCACACTCCCATCATCATACAAGATCTTGGTGAAAAAATATATTAATGCAACACTGGATCTTTTGACATTGCAGAAGCTTATTAAAAAAACTGAGTGGGTGTTGTAATCAAAGCTAAACTTTATTTGCTGCTGTGTAAGTGCTTGTTTTCATACAGGGCTCATTTGAAACCCTAAACTTAAATTTAAAAAAAGTGAGTTGACCAATCCTGTGAGTGGCAGGTGGGCTCTGCTGCCTCCCCTGTCTAGAGCAGCGGTTTTGTTTTTTGTCTTCTAATAAAGAAGTCCAGTTTGGGATAAACTTCGTTTATTGGGATATCCTTTACCTTTCTTTGTTTTGAAGACATTTCAATTATACTTTATTTTATGTAAGTCTATCCTGTGTTGTGTCTGAGTTCTATAAGGTCTGTGTGATAGTCCTGTTATACAGTATGTGTCCATACGTTGTGACGGATTGGCCCTATTACATCTGTATTATTTTTGGTTCTTTTCCTGGAGTGCCATCCAGGTCTCCCTCCTGGAACATAGGATGTTGGATCTATAATATCTTGGGCCAATACGCACACGAGGACATACACTACTTGGCATACACCCTTTTCTGAATGACAACAAGGAACACAAGTTGAATTCTTTTCAGTTCTTATTTTGGTTTCAGGACAGCAACCATAGTGACCCCACAAAACTCCCCAAAATAACCCACGTTACAAATTGTCCATGAAATGTCTTTTCAAACAGAGTAACATAGTCCAGCTCTGAAAAGGCGGCTCCACACAAAACCCCACCCTAAACAGAGGGATTACAAATATTTACATACAATGGATGACAATCAATTTATTTATTATCATTGAATTTAATTGCTCGGTATGGAGCGGACGGTGGGGGCAGAGAGGGTGAGTACCACTCCGTATGGGGCAACACCAGAGGGTTGTTACAACGTATCGGATACGTTGTCAATTAATAGTTTTGTGAGTCTGAACTTGTTAATTCTATTTGGCAACACTAAATAGTAGGTTTAGGGCCCAGGTGCACCGTTCTTTTCTGTTAATTTTGGATTGAGTGGGTTACAGTCAAGACAATGGTACTGGCATCATGTCAGCTGTTTACCTGATCACATTTTGATGTGTAAGTTCATCAACAGATCAAGGATGCTGTGACAATCATTTCAATATTGATATAGAATATAATGCACTGCGTTTTCCTCCCTGTGATTATGATGTAGGATAATTCTATTCATCTCCTAATTTTTAAAGACACAGGCCGGCACTACTGATGCTGCTCGCTCCTACTTCCCTCTCTCCTCTCTCCCTCTACGCGGTTTTCCCTCCAAAGCGGTGCTTGCGTGTGCTCACCCATGCAGTGATGTGAGGCTACATATGAGGCTGGCTGGCCAAGACGAGCCGCATTTCTCACACTTATCTAAGTAGGCTGCCGCTGTGTAGACTTTATGTAACAATGGCTTGACAGTGGTGCTTTGAGGGCGAGAGGAGCCTTTATTAGTCAGTGATAGACACAGAGGCGCTCACTGTTGCATAGATCTTGCTTGTCTCGGTGATGCTGTGCTGTGCGATCGGTAAGGATGCAGTTCTGCAGGAAGGTTCTGTGCAAGCCGTGTAGCGCCCGAGTCACTTCACCCGAGGAGGACATGGAATACAACATGGGCAGCTGCATTGGAATTGCAAACGAAAGGTAAATAAGGCAGGAGTGCTGTGTGTTATGCGTTTTAATCAATGCGTTAAGCTGAAAGATGCTGAGCTGAGGCAGTGACAGAGAGAAGGTGCACTCTCATGTTGGAGGAGGGGTGGTGTCAGCTGTGGGAGCAGGAGCTGTGCACAGTGACGGGAAAGGAGGAGTCAGAAATGGTTACCACAAGAATTAGATGGATATGTGTAAAGAAACAAACAAAAACAAAACGGGAAAATGTGGTGACAGAGCTCAAAATGACAATACTTCTGTGAATAGTATTGTAATCCAGTTTCATGCTCCATAATGTAAATTGGAAAATGCTTTTCTTACGTGGTGGTAACACTAGTAATGACATCGCATTAATTCTCTAAGGTTTTAATTGATAACTTGCCTGTCAATATATTAATTAGTGGTTCTCCAACTTTGAACACTGAGTACCACCTAAGAACAAAACACCACCATTTATTCCTGGTCTATAAAGGAAGCAGATCTAAAATAGGACTAAATCATGACTAAATTAGTTCAGTGACACCCTCAAAAGAGGTCAAATTAATAATATGTAAAATTATCTCTAAATTAAACAAGACTAGGACTGCAGAGGAGTGTGAGTATCACCTGAGGCTGCCCATGTACCACCAGTAGGACCTGTACCACAGTTTGAGAAACCCATATTTAATTGTTAATGAGCTGCAGCGCGCTCTAAGCATGTGTCAGTCAGTCTATGTGAAAGCGTAAACATGATCCTGTTGTGTCCCCTCTGTGGAGAAGTACACTTTGTCTACATCAGTTTTCTTTTTTTCCATTCAGCTGTACCTTTTACAGTTCAGCGTGTCATGTAGACTTGATGCCAGCCAGATGCCCTTTCTGGCACATTACACTACATTTGTCTGGGCTTTGGACTAGCTCAAAACGGGTTCACTAGCTTGTAGTAGCTGAGGTTGTATTATGTAAAGACACATTTTCTTGTTTCTGTGTTATCATTGCGTCTGGAGACTCCTTGGACATAGGTATGGCTATAGGAAAAGCCAGGAGCTTAACTTAGCTTTGCATGAAAACATTCCCAGCGCTTGCTCATGGTTTGAACTGGCCTCTCATCTCATCTAGTTTGCCTATTTGTTTACAGTGTTGCCAGAGTGTTCGCTTCAGCTGACTGTCTGACCCCCCACAACTCCCCACTTGCTGCGTCAAGCAAGTATGGCCTCCCCAGCTCCAGTTCTGTACACTTAAATATGTTTCTTCCTGTCCCATGCGGCCATGCCCACCACTTTGCCACCTCGCCACCCCTTTAGCCCCATGTCCTTTCCTCTCACTCACTGTGTGCACTTCGAAAATAGCCCCAGGAAGAACCTTGGGCATATTGGAAGACAGCGCAGAAACAGCTGAGCTTGTTTTGAACGGGAAACATTGGATAAAAAGATTGCTCCTGGTTGTGTCTTTGGAGAGCTTTGGTGAGTATTTTGAACAGTGTTTGGGAAAGTTTCCGTTTTTAAAAATACACTATCTTGACAAGAAGTAAGAAAGACGTAATAACATATCAAAACAAGATAAGAAGTTAAGATAATGTTAAGGTTGATGCATTTTGGGGGAATTGAGATATCGCACACATACAATGGGGGAATTGTTGTGTTGTGTATTTTGTAATATAAAGCACTATGAAAACATGCACCATTTCCTAAGAAGCCACTAATTAAACATTCGCTGTTTATAATGAAATATTAGAAGACATTGTTTTGAGTAGATATTAGAATGTTATAGTCAAGGGTCAGTACAGAAAATAAAATCTTTACTCATCTAAAGTGATGGACAGGCTAAGATGAGGTGATAAGACATGGTAAGCTAAAGTATCAATCTTGCTGCCAAAATCCCAGGTAAACACCGCAACCAGTAAAAGTGCTCATGCATCCAGACTGAGGGGACTGAAATTACACCCCATTCACACAAATAGCCAGTGGATAGAACAACACAGCATGACCTAAGACCAAGGCATGGGAAGATACAAGAAATGACCATGTAGCCAATCTGGGAGAGCAGACAAAGTAATACATTAACAAAGTGGTCATTTAGATATAATTTAGTGCGTAATTGTGCAAAAGCCTGGAATAACATCTAACAAAGAGAGACTGGACAGATTTTTCTATTTATATGTCTGCAGCTATATCCAGGTCAGTGATTTCCGACTAAACTCATGAATTTCCCTGAGGTCCTATGAGCAATGCAAATGAATGCCAAAGTGAAAGTGAAAGTGGGTCCTGCCTACATTGGATAAAGGATTTGTTTAAAATAAAGAAAGAAAAAGACCATGGTGCGCAGCATATTTGGTTTAGTTTTAGTGTTTTGTAGAGTGACAAAGCAAATACGTATGTTTGGATTGTGCTGACTGAGGACTGATGGTGAAGAAAGTAAAGATTTGATAGTCGATAATGAAACAATAATCACTGGAAATTTCCCAGTAATTTTGGCCCTAGTCTTTTGACCATTTTACAACATTAATGGACAATCAGTGATAAGCTAGGTAAACTTACGCAAGAACATAATAAAGAAATGCACAATTTTTGTTTTAGAGATCCGACCCGAGCTATATCATGCTATCTGCTCTTTTTCCTCTTTAGCAATGATTTAATATTTTTATACCTTGAAATCATTCATCATCATCGCACGCGTTGAAAACGAGTGAAATAGATGCTGGCGATAGATATGCTGGTGATTGGACATTTTAAACATTCTTTGTAGTGGGGGTAATTTGAGGGCTGAAATGGATTGTCAGAACGAGTAGGTGAAGCTGATCAGGTCTATAAAAATCAACCCTCAACATATTGGTAGGGGAGGTGAAAGTGTTTTGAGTTCTATAGATGGAGACAGACTGGATAACTAACTGAACCAATCTATGCTAGAAACACACAGCTTCAGGCAGGCATTTTTAATTTAAATTTTTCGCACGGGGACACAATAGGCTTAAGTAGCCCCTATAGACTAGTCTAGTATATAGTCCTACTTGGCTTTAGAGGGAGGTCTCTCCAATACCATTCCCCTAGACCCGTGTACTCCCATTGAGTTTGACTGTTCACTCACTCAGTGCTGGACCTGTCCCCGTGTCCCGGGCCTAGATGGACGCTCGTGCGATCCCTCTTGTTGTGTTTTCACCTGCAGTGGACAACAGCTGCTGTGAGGAGAGCACGGTGTTTTGGGCAGGTGTAGACCCACTGTCATGGGAAATGAAAACAGCGCTGCCGAGGCTCTGGTAAGAATATAACAAAAGTAGCAGCGTTAGATTAATAAATAAATGTATAACAGCAACGTGAATCTTCAACATGGACTCAAATGTAACTGTTTCAACTACTCGCATGTGACGTTTGTTTAGCTAATCATTAAAGTTGGGTAAATCTTTTTTTTTTTTTTTTGCAGTTGTGAATATATTTCTACTCCTGCTGATTATTTGTGCTGATTTGGCTAACTTTGCATGACAACTGCTGCTAGGATCATTGTTAGCAACCTGTTAGCTTAGCCTGGCCGTGCGTTTTATTATTTTTGACGCAACTGCTCAACAGGTCTGCCATGTGACTTTTTTCCCCTCAAGGTATTTAGGATTATCTTCATAGGATTTACTTAAATATTGCCTTATGATCTAATAAGGCTGTGTGGTATGTGACATGTCTGCTTGTGTGTGACATGATTACTACACTGTTCTTCTTTTCGTTGTTGATCCGTGCACAGTTACAAACAAGGCAGTGAATTCCAGATAATGCAGGTTCATGACTGTCATTTCCTTATTTCAGCCAGAAGAGGGCGCCCCTGAAAGTGTTGTTCTGTTTCCACCTCAGGAAAATCACTCCTCGGAGGTACAGACTGTTTGTGTGTGCTGTGTGTGTCTCAGGATATAAGAGGCTTCTTTTAGCTTTGCAATGTGGCATGGGTATCACCAAGTATACTTAATGTATGGCTGGTGGTAGAATGATAAAGATACAGTCTTGTTTGTCCTCATTGTCTTGTTACAAGTATTTCACCAGAATACATATTTTTTTACAGTCAGAAATGGGTTAATCAACTATTTTATACAATAGCCTAGATCAGTGGTTCCCAAAGTGGGATCCGGGGTCCCCTGTGGGGCCTCAGAGGCACTGCAGGGGGGCCCAAAGGTTGACTCCAAAACAAGTATATTGAAAAACAGTATATTTTAAAAGGAAAAATACACTTATTTGCTAAAATGTACAACTTTAAACCAGTAATTAGCCTACTGTCATAGCTAGATGTTGCTATTTTATATAATTTTAGCTGTAAAATATTTACAAATTCCCTTGAATAGAGTAAATTATTAGTATTGGGGGCCCCGGGAGAATTTCAGAACGATCGGGGGAATAGCTGGCCTAAATTATACAAGATTAATGTACATAGTTTGATTGTCTTATTATGAATAACATTGGTAGAATTGTACAAAATGTATAATATATGTAATTTTTATTTATGCATTAATATTACTTACTTAAGGTCATAAACAAACAACATGAACACACCAACATTTCAAATTTAGTTCTCAATTTTTTCTCTTGAAAGTTTTTTTCCCCCACTTAACAACAAATTAAATTCACATTGACAAAGACAAAGACAAAAAGGAATTACTGGCAAAATTATAATCACCCTCTTCGAAGCTTGATGCACAAAAGAGGTCTATTTGCTCATTCGTATGTTAGTGAGGGAATTCTTATTATTATTATTGTATTTCATGTCAAGTTCAGTGTCACAGGCTGTCACTGTGTCAAACAGTAAAACAAAGCAGTCAGAGTTATAGGCTTTATAAGCAATGCAGAGGTAGCTGTTTGTGTGCGTGACCATGATGTAACACAAGCCTATGAGGAGTGAAACCTGATCCTCCCTCTGGGGGTCAGTGCTGCTTTAGACCCTTGGCATATTTCCCATCATTCACCTGCAGAGGCACTCTCAGTTCATTTGCAGACACACAATGCAACCAGGGAGGGAGGAGACTGAGGATGTAAACAGGGAAGCACTCAAGGAAAGAGGTAGAGACCTGCAGTCTGGAGCACACTGCAGATTGACAACCGTGGACTTAGGGCTGAAGATTTACGACAGCAGATTTAGGGCCCTTAGCTTTTTGTCTATTGGATAAACTTATTTTGTTCTAGGACGGAGACAGTATTAGGTAGAAAATTAATCCCTGTTCTTGATTAACCAGTTTAATAAAGAATAAATCATATCCTATCAAAATCAACAGAAATAAAATATATATCACCAGGGTCAGGCTAAGCGTGACTCATATAGGCTTCACAGGTTTTTTATTGTATGTCAGGCAGGCAAGCAAATACTATCCTGTAAATAAAAGCAAAATACTACATACAAACCATAGCCAGTAAATGCATTTGAAATTACATAGAAACTGCAGTAATCACTTGTGGTAATTTGGTCATACTAATTATCTTAGTAATAGACAATGTCCTTAAAGTTTTTGTAGCATTTAAGTTGAGCGTTTTTCTTGTTTAGATATGGTTTATATGCCTACACACTCCAGACATTATTTAGTCCAATTTATGTTGATTTTAAGACACAGTTTAGTCCTAATTTGATCTTGATCTGGCTGGTGGTAGAGGAAAGTCAAATATTTAAGTTGGTCCTTGGTGTGAATTAAAAAAAAAAAAGTTTCAAATAGAAATTAAAGAATGAAATAGAAATAAATAGCAATTAATAGACCTATGTGAAAAAAAAACAAATCAAACTAAAGTTGTAATTAAACCTATAAATATCAGTAACATTATACAATGAGTAATCCTGAAGAATATTATTCATATTTCTAACATGGAATGAAATGAAATTATTATTGCATGTTTTTGAACAGTGTATTCAGTAATTTCTTATGATTTTCCAAACTGCAGATAGATGACAGATGATGAAATAGATGAAATAAAACAAGGGTCCTAAATCTGCAGTCCTATATCTGCAGTTTCTCCGGTCTGCAGATGGAAGGAGCAGGGAGGGGGACACACTACACTGAAGAGGGCATTGAAAGAGCCGAAGAGTAGAGGGGGTGGAGAAAAAGGCGTCACAATCTTACCCTCCCGGCCAGCCTGTTTGGGTAGTGTTTCTCCGCTCGGCACACTTCTGGAGGAAACAGACCTCATGGAAATTTAAGCGGGGAGGAGAAGAAAGCTGGAGAGATCGGGCAGGACGAAGATAAGAGGGTGAAGGAAGTTAGCTGAGTCAGTTGGAGAGCAGGAGAGAGCGTCAGCAGCATGTGTTGTTTCAGCATGGTGTTAGTGTCATCGTCTGCCCCCTTTCAAAACACTCACGCGGACCCGCAGTGGCTCTGAGGCATAGGACCGCACTGTAGAGTCACCTTCAGGAGTTCTGCTGGGTAAGTGCAGCTGAGATACTGTGTCAGTCTAATGTACAGCGTTGTAGCAAATTGTTATGCAGTTGTAGTAAGAGTGTAGTGTCCTTCCTGTACCATTTATTTAAGACAGGTTGTAGATACACTGACTATGATGAGTGGTGGGCATAGTAGGAATAGTTGTAGTTGCAGTAGTAGAGGCACCCTCACAGCACAGTGTATGTATTGTCATTAGTGGTCTTAGCTATACTTTGCTTGGTAGTGATGGTGGATTTAAATAAATAAACTTTACCTTCTTCACACTCTATACTTTCTTTCTTTCTTTCTTTCTTTCTTTCTACTCTTACTTTCTTTCTTTCTTTCTTTTTCTTTCTTTCTTTCTTTCTTTCATACTCTATATTCTTTCTTTCTTTCTTTCTTCTTTCTTTCTTTCTTTCTTTCTTTCTTTCTTTTCAAATCTTGTGTCTGCTTGTTGCAGCCGGAGCTTGATATTTATGTAAAAATACTGCATAAAATGACTTGCTGCTGGTGTTTACACCTAAGTTACGCTGTCTGTGTTCATAACATGCATCTTCTCAATGGACCATAGTGCTTATTATTTGACAAGTCTCCAGGCATCGTCAGTGCGCTTCCTGCTCTCGGTGAAAGAGTAACAGACCTGGGATGTACTTTTACGATCAGACAAATGTATAGTAACTAGTTTTGCATAATACAAACAAAATGTGCACGCTGCAGCAAACCAGGTGCGAAGGCTTTACATTTCTGTGAAGTGTTTTAAACAGTAGTTGGTCATAATGACAAGGTGAGCAGCACTGACAGGAAACCCAGGCATCTGAGTCAAAAACATGTGAAGCTAAGTCCAACCTGCATTTAGTATGTTTTGTTTTACATCTGATTATGCAATGTCCAAAATAGTTTGCTCATGAAGCTTAGTTACGCGAGGATTAAAGTTTCACAGGTTTTGGCCCATTTATGTAAAAGCGTTGGCGGGAGGGACGACACAGATCCTGTTGTTCTAAGTCACAAAGGTCCATATTGTGGCAGAGGTGCGCTCAGAGGATCCTCTCTTCTCAAATTTTCAATGCGAGTTAGTGATGTTTTATGGAGGTCAAACAGGAGCCACTCTTTGACGTTTCTCACGCTGATTTCTACCACAGTTTTATTTCGCCTGAACCGTGGAGAGTAAAGTTAGAGCTGAACCGGTGTTAGGATTTTGAGCTGCCGCGCTGTCTGCTGCATAAATAATGAATGAACGTATCTCAGCAGCTTCTCACTGCACATAGCATTAGGGTTGGCATTCCAATCAGATATCAATCACAGGCTGGTGGGTCAATTACAGCGTGACATTTCACTTTTATAACTGTGGGTAATAATTATCGATTGACACTCTAGTTGTCTGACAGTTAGTCTTTATCCTGATACACTTTTATGTGAGAGGAGGTCATTGTGAAAGATTGCGGTTGTAAAGTTGACATTTTAATTGCATTGCAAAATCAAAATCTAATACAGTCATAGCAAATAAAAATGTATGTAATTATTGTATCCTGTTTGTAACTACTCTAGAAATAAGGCATCAGAGTGTGTCATGCTGTTATTGTGTCAATGACCTGCCTGTGACTCAACAAACTCTGCTGAATAGTTAAACACTCGGGTGGAGCGTCTCGTTGATTCCGTTTGGCTTAAAGCCCTAAACTGTGGATGTTCAGTGTTTGCTTATGACAGGCTTGCTCTTGCCAAAGTCCACACTCGTGCCATGTGCTGAGCTCCAGCAGGTGTAGCTCATATCAGTGTGTCTGTCCCACAGGCTGAAGACACATCCAAGAGGGACAACAAGCCACTGCTGCGAGGAGCGTCCTCCAGCCAGCAGAGCCTGTCCCTGTCCCAGTCATTGCTGCCGGACGTTCCAGTGGTGACCGGGGTAGAGGAGCAAAGAAGCTTGCCCGGGGACTCTCTGGAGGACAGAGAGGAGCTGGAGTTTCCTCACGACCTGCTGCCCAGTCTAGATTTCAGCAGTGAGCTCAACATCTGGGAGTCATCACTGGGGTGAGGGTTACACCACCACACAGATGCGATACATGAGTGTTATAGACTGTGGAGCAGTCTATAACACTGCTCCATGGTACAGTGTTATAACACTGCTCCATGCTCCAGATACATGGACATGAAGAAGTCCATGTATCTACAGGACTTCTTCATGTAGATACATGAAGAAGTCCTGAGGCCCTCTTCATACTGTGTACACATCCCAATGGATATAGGGGCACTATATCAGTGTATTTTCTTAGTGAGGCTAATATAAATACAAAAGCAGAAGGACTGGTTCTCAAATGACTGCAGGGAATAGAAGGAGGAAATTAGAATTTCAGTGGAAACTATACTGGAGTACTGTATACACTACATTGACTCTGCAAACATGCCAAAAAAAAAATATATATATATATATAGGTGACAACAACTGAGTTGAGTAGTTCATTATTGTATAGAGTAAACAGTTTTACTTTAAGTTTCACTGACAGCAGAATAGAGTTTTTTTTGTGTGCACATTTTCTAAGAATTCAAACATTGCATGTGTTACCTTGTCATATTGTCACACCGTGTTGACTCCATAATATGTCAGATAGTATTTTCTGTTTCTGTGTTCTGGACATTTGCCTTTAGAAACCAGCCTTGTTCAGGCCTGAGCCCATGTGAGCAGGTGAGACCCCTGCTGGCGGGTCTGCAGCATCACATGGAAGCCCCTCAGCTGATGATGGTTGTTGATACGAGGTACTCCGTGCCTGGGAATGATGCCTGTGGTGCAGTGTGCTCTGAAGCAGAGCTTATTAAAGAGAGGAGGAGCATGGAGTGAAGAAAACCATTAGAGAAAGTAATTGCTTTTAGCTTCCACTGAAGTGTTTAAAATAGGTTTGAGGTGTGGCTGTCTTTTTATGCTTGGGTGAACTACTTATGACTGATGTGTGCCCTAGACTGGTTTATGTACTGTCAAATGAAACAACATACCAGCAAAGTGCAGCGTTTAGTTGTCCTTAAGTGAACAGCATGTATCTGAAAATGTATTCTTATTAAGTCATTAAAGCATTAAATACTGACTAGGTTTTTGGTGGGCAGTTGGAGGATTATGTTGTTAATTACAATGAAATGGCTAAACTTACATGAACTTAGTGACTCCTTGTGTTGATATGTTTTACAGTGTTACAGTTTCTCTCAGTATTATTATACATATTTGAATAAGTTGCACGGCAGTAAGCTGCTTTTCCTTGAAGTACAGTATGGGCAAGTAAATGTAGCTGAAAACATAATGACGCTACATAGGTCCTGATTCATATACAGTATATTATCTCAAATGTAGGTACACAACAGTTCATTATGATAGGCTCAAACTAACATAATATTCTACAGTGTTTATTATAAAATTATGGTAGAATTGATTTCTTTTTGTTGTTGCCCTCTGCTGAACCTTTTATTCTCATTATGCAACAATACTGTGAAATACACAATGCATTTATCAACAAACCTGCTTGTGCTTCACTCACATGGAAGCGCATCTTGTATTTCTGAGGAATGCCAATTTCAAAATAGGCATCCAGAGGCAGTTGTGTGGCAAGTGTGTGCGTTTTCTGGAGTGCCGTGTCTCAGCATGGGCTTGTGCCAAAAGCAGCAGTCTGTCGCATTGTGGAATGAGCAGCTGTCCCGTGCCAACTTTTAACTCTGTCGCCCTTATCCCAGGCCTGACCAGAGCGCCTCAGAACTCCTCGCAGATGCCCTGTCCATACCTCGCCCCGAAATGGCCACTTCTGCAGCCCCAAATCCCTCAAAACCCCTCGCCTACCCCCCTTCTGAGATAGACAGGGAGCTCCTAGACGCCTTCAAGGAATGTGAAGAGCAAATGGCTTCCTTGGGCGCAGCCAAGCCCAAAACAGACGATGCAACAGCGGAAAAGACAGGAGAAACTCGGGTTAAAGAGTCCGGTCATGAGTCATCACTAGACGCCCAGTCAGGACATAGCAACAGGTCTCAAGGCAACAGGAATACACATGGAAACAGTGAGGCGGCGATTGAAAACCAGGACAAGCTTGTGTTTAGCTTCAGAGACTACATACTGGGAAATACAGGGGAAGAGACTGTTATAAAGGCGGTGCGGGATAGCAAGACATCAAAAGATCCAAATGAGGATACGGCAAAGTCCCCTTCAATCCAACCAAACAAGCATGTAACAGCTGAGGCTGGTATTTTGAATGAAAAAGCACATCCAGAAATAGTGTCATATCCAATAACTAGGGATAATAGCACTTTGGCCTGTTATTCTACAGAGATAAGTGCAGAGGTAATAGCAGGAATTGCAAAATCCGAAAATGACTGCCAAGATTCTTGGGCTAGTTTAAATGAATGTTTTGTAGAAATGGAGAAATATGATGCTGCAAAAGAAGATGACACCACATGTCATTCAAGTGATAATAGTGCTTTATCTGAAATGAAGGGTAGAGTACAGCCGCAAGAAGAAAGACAAAATATAGATGTCAAACTCAAGTCCAACACACAGAATGAACCACAAACCAGACAAGGGAAAAAGAGTAAGAAGAAAGAGAAAAATAGACGGAAAACACCAACTCCAGTGAAGTCAGTGGAGGACATTAAATCTAAATCAGAAACCCAGAGTCTACTTGATTTGAATGATAAAGAAACTGGCTCACTAAAAGATTTTGAAGATGTCACTCTAGGTGGAGCAATAGAGATTTCAAACAGTAAACAAGACAATAAAGAGAATAGATCTATTTTTAAAGAAGCTAGAGCTAGAAAGACAGCTTATAAAATAGATATAAACAAAGACGTTAGTAATTTAAGCGATACCAATCCAATATCTGAAGCAGTGGATGCAGTTAAAGCAAGTAAATATGTCAACTCTAGTGTCCAAAGTGAACTCAAAGAGAAAGATACAATGAAAGAAGACACTTTAAAACAAGAAATACTAACTGTATTACTAGAAACATCACAAGAACATCTTAAAGTTGATTTAGAAAAGGGCAGTCAAGATTGTAATATTGAAGAGAACGGCGTTAAAAAAGCAATAGGTGGTAAGGACCCTAACAATTATCCAAAGAACAGTGAGGCTAGTTTTACTGAATGTTCAGTTGAAAGGGGACAGACAAAGGACGTTTTAAACGCTGGTTTATCTGAAGCCAGTAGTATTGCACCGATAGAAGAAAAAAAACAAAATGAAGGGGTCAAGTTCAGCAAACAATGTGGCCCACCAAACACACAAGAGAGAGAGATTAACATTATTTTGCCTGAGAAAGACCAGCTAAATATTGATGCATATTCAAAATTGGAGAAAACTGGCAGTGCAGAGAAGAATGATGGGGTAATTGGAGGGTCCACGACTATTAAAGCTGATAACCAAGAGTATAGTTCTAGTGGATGTAAGGTTGAGAACAAAGAGACAAATGATACACTCAAAAGAAAATGCAAATATCTCCATTTAAGTGTTAGCAATGCACTGGCAGAGGCCATGGTACCAGAGGAGAGCAATAATGGAGACGATACAGTCCAGGTTAATTCACAAAATGACCTACAAGACAGACAAGAGAAAGAAGAAAAGAAAAAGGACAAGAAGAAACAAAGAAAAAAGAAAAGTCCGCAAAAAATGGAGAAGGTGAACTTAACGTAGCTGAAGATAAACCTGCTCATGTGCTACAGACAAGTAATGAGCTTGCCATTGGTGATAATAGCTGTGATTTCATACAAAAGCAGAGTCCCCAAGGAAATCCCTCCACTCTTAGCCCTCACGACCCACTGGATCATCTTACTCACTCCATAGGGAGGGACAGAGTTATGGATCATCAGTCAGACAACCATAGGGACAGTGTTTCAAACATACGGGCAATTGAAGACCGATATACAATCTCGTCATGCGATCTGAAAACTATTATCAATACTGGGGATATAGTTACAACTGAATCATCATTTCATTGTATGTTAGATGAGAGGCCCCTCTCCATAACCCAAAGTTGTGTGGGAGCGAGTTGCGTAGATAGTGCCCTTGAAAAAGCTTCAGCGTTGGGTGCTTCGTTGCCGTTGACAACACCCACGATGCCAGAAGTGCTGGAAAGCAAGGGAAAGGGAGAAAGCGCCGGGAGTGTTGCTAATGATATCGAGGAAGCTTTTGGAGGGGCAGCAGAGGGTTTTGCAGGCAAACAAGGTGTGCGGGCTTCAGAATTCTCTGTGGCTACGGGACCGGCTACAAATGAGAAAAGCAGCGGCGAAGAAATGCCACACAACTTGGCAGAGAGAGAGGTAAAAGCGGTGCCTGTTTGCATTGCAGACGCAGAGATTTCCCCGTCTGAAGAGGGAGGGAAAGACAGGGAGCCACTCTGCTCGGAAGTCGATAATAACACTTCTCTCCACGGGCCACTGCCTGGTGCCGGTTGTCAATATAGCCGTGCCTCTGCTCCTGCTCCTGCCGCTAGGACAGAGGAAGAGGGAGAGAGGAGAGAAAGAGAGGAAGTGGCAGAGAAACAAAAGCTGTCGGATGGAGAGCACAGTTCATTCGTCCGGCCACAAGGCTCTGCTCGCGGGGTGCCGTCAGCTGAGTGGGGAGATTATCCGCCCACCGATGTTGCCGAGTCACAGTCGAAGTCACAGCACTGGAGCAAAACGAGGGCACCCAGCTCTGAAAGCGTTTGTGCCGAACCGGACTCCCTCTCGCTCCCCTGCCCTGAGAAGCATGGCAAAGCAAATCCACCTATTTTAACCGAACAAGACAGCAATATTGACGGACACAATCGGGATTCTGAAGAAGTTTTGGGATGTGAGTACAACAGTAAAGTCTTCCTGCCTTTAGTGCAAATACCATCGGATAGCACTCAACAGGTCCAAACAGAAAGTAGCAGTAATAAATCCAAGGAAAATGCTGAAAACAATGCAATACCTGGAGCGGATATGAATGCATGTCCTACAAATGTTTGCAAGAATCGAGTTCACTTTGCAGATTCAGTTAAACAAGAAAAGGATACAATGCCCGTGGGAAATATAGCATTAGGATCTGCTTCTTTACCTCCCATAACTGTGCACGAGAGTTTGCACCACCCAGTTATTGAGGCCAGCTACATTTTCCAAGGCTTCCTCGGTTCAATTAAATCAGAAATCCCCAAAGAAATAGCTGTTGCTAAGGATAATGAAGAAACTCACAGCTCTCTTCAAAAAGCAGAGGGAGAAGAAGGAGTCAGTAATCAAGCTATAATTTCACCAAATAATGTTACCCCTGAGAATGTGGATTTGCAACCTGTGTCCAATATTTGTTCTGAGCTGCATCCAGAAAAAAATGGCAATGAAGGAAATATAAATGAGGTAAAAGCTGGGGAAAACTCAAATCAAGAAGCCATACATCAGGTGTCAAGAAATGTAGCTGAAAATAATGCTCCAGCTGTGTCTTTATCAAAGGCAAAGGACACGGATGAGGCCAGTGGTTTACGTGAAACCGCTCTGAGCATCATGACGGGTTTGCAAAGTGATGAGATGGAAATCAGAACACACATGTCAAGCTCAGCGATTGTTGAGGATTTGAAGAAACTGAGTAATATTTCATGTTTATCTGCTGGCCCTGAGCTTAACGCCAATGAACTTGTAGACAAAGACCCTATAGACCTGCCTCAGACTCCTGAACAAATTACCGATAAGTTAAACAATATAAGCAACTGGGCTGAGTCAACAATAAAAACAATCATCTTGAAATGGATTCCAAGTCTTCCTTATCCAATATAGAAGACGCAGCCACTACCCAGTCGACATCGGAAGACAACTTTACTTCGCAGCCTGTTGGTTCATCCTCGAGCCACTTTGATGCAGTTAATGACTGTGGTGTATTTTCTCTTGAGCACATAATGGATGACAACAATACAGATGGTAATACAAAAGGCTCTGGGGACTTGAATGCTAACAATGACGAGGAGGTCACACGATCGACTTTATTACGGGATGTGCAGGACAGTGATGTCAATGCAAATATTATATGTTCTGAAGACAGTAGCAATCAAAATGGCAATACCTTATTGTCTGATCTTGATAATATTCTGGATGCAGCTGCCAATAAACCAGCTAAATGTGAAGTGCCCATTAAGGAACGTGCGTAAATGTTACCAGCTCTTCTGACAAAATGAGTGACAAAATAAACAAGAAAAAGATGCAAAGACTTCTGATCTGCTTGAAGAGGAAAGCAAGCCTCAACCTATAATTAATAATCAAAAAGAAGCAGTGGAAAGAGCTCTGCAGGGCAGTAATGAGTTAGATAAAGAGTCTCCGGAGGATATTGGAGACCTGCGGCTACCTCATAAAGAAGGAGCTGATTCACTTATTGAGGGAACAAAAGGGAGTGGCGTTGATGTTAATAGTCAGCCTTTGTCCTATAATGTTGAGTCATCCGAGGATAAGCAAAGTGCTGAGTTTATTAGGAAACCTGTGACAGAGGAAACCTATGGTAGTTTGGATGAAGCTGTCCAATCAGAGGCAATCGTTTCCAGATGTCTATCTCCTCGGCAACAGGAGCAGTCCAAAATGGGGCAAAACACAGAGGGATTTAAACATTGCTCTCTAAAGGATGGCCAAGTGCAGAATATTGGAACGACTGGCCTATCGGAAATCAAATGTGAGAAGAAAACCAAAAAGACAAGGAAGAAAAATAGATGCGGAGCCTGGCACAGTTTCTGAAGAAATTGGCAATCAAGATCTAAATGCAAATGAGGCAAACACTTTCACTGATGAAGGAGAAAGTGTTCAGCTAACATGAAAGCTGAGGTAGAAGAAAACAAAGAGGGTGTTAAGGATGGCTGTCCAAAAGATGACCATCTTGGCAAACAAGATCAAATTGCAAATAAGAAAAGGGCATTTATTGACAAAGGGGAAAATGGTTCAAATGGTATGAAAGCTGTCATAGAGGACATAACACCGGAGACAATAGAAACTGAAAAACCTGAGACAAGTTCATTTCCTGGCGTAGACATTGTGTGTGATCGAGGAGGGAAAGGTCAAAGAAACCATAATTCGTCATCCCTTTGTCAAAATCAACAGGAGCCCTCATGGAACAGTGGAGCTACTGTTGAGCTCGCATCACAAGATCATGATACATTGCCCGTTTACGCCAATTGTCGTGACATTCAAACAGACACTGTGCAAGAGCAGACAGAGGAGATTCATGGAAAAATATTCACTGATTCTCTTACGCAACCTGAAAGCGTCAATGAGCTTTTGAGCAAAAATAGTACAACTGAGGAATGTAGAATTGAAGATATAATGCTGCCCAATAAAACTGCTGCCGTACACAGTTGCCAAGTAGTGCCAATAAAAGCTGTAGAGATCACAATAGAGGGGGCTTTGAATGAGTATAAACCTGGCAACCATGGAACAGAAGAAAGAGAACGGATTGTAAATCTTGCTGACCCTAACCAGACTGGATCAATAGAAGTCATAAATGAAAGACCCAAGACTGAGCAAGACAGTGACGCAGCAGATCAAATGACTAGCAACATTATGCCATCAAATTTCAATAATAGCATGTCTTTAAGCCAGCCAGAAGAGCCAATAGATGACGTAACCTGTTCAGTGCCCAGTGACGATGTTGTGGTTAATGATTTTGAAAAGAAATCTCCTGAAAAAGCCACATCTTGCATCCACGTGAGTGAAAATAAAGGCGCTTCTGACGTGTTGGAAATGGACACAATGAGCTGGATCAGGGCTCTAAGAGAGGCGGCCACCCAGTCTCAGTCTGAACAGCAGAACACAGTGGAGACAACAAGGTAAATAGCAGAGTACATGCATGTTTGAAGTACTTTTTGTTACATAGTATAAAAGATGAATGAAGTATGGGTTGTACTACACAGTATAAAAGAAATGCCCCAAAGCGAGACACGAGACTTGATCAGAGAATGAATGCTCTGGGTCACTTTGATCTAAAGGGTTAGGACAAAACTATGCCCCACTCTCCCTCCTCTAATGGGTTACACAAAGTTGCATGTTAAAGATGCTGTCACATATCATCTGTTCAATTACATCACACACAGGGAGGCACATGCTTTTAGTTTCCAATAGTATTGTTTACTACAACCGATACATTTAAGTTTATCTGTGCGATCTGATCTCCGGAATGAATAGACAACACCTTTTGAATTACTTAGTTTGTTTTCTCTCACTTGCTGTAGAACTACACAACCACAAGGAATGTATGACTAGGATATGCCTGACTTCATTTCTATATTTGCATAACTATTTCAGACATGTTTTTCCAACTCAATTCAGTTTGTATTTAACTTATGCAATGATGTAACATCCCACCACTGTGTGTTAAAGTGCGCTGAGTAAATAATGCTTCATAATTTACAATTTACATAAAAATTAGGAAATATTAGGCAAAATTAATGGTAAGAACTGTTTGTACTGTTTCGGCCCAATGCAGATGTTTTGAATCTAAATGAGGAGATGGTAATTTAGTTGCACTGAGTAGTTGCATTGAGTCGCACAATGTGTTGAGGTTCAGTGGAAGTAATGCGGCCCTTCATTGTGAAAGGATGACCTCAGCTGTGACCATCGGCCCTGATCTCCACCACCACAAAGCACAATGACGAGAACAATACAAAGTTACTGTACACTAACACAATTGTGGAGTGTCCTCCATTCGAACTAATCCCTAACCACCCCCTCCTCTTTCTCTTGTGTGTTATTGTCTTCTCCGTAGGCCCCTCCCATCTCTGGATTCTCCACAGCAAGACTTCCATACTCCAACTGAGGACACAGTAGCCCCAAAACACCGGAGAAGACCCCACCAGTGGCACAGAAAGAAGAGAAATCAAATATATTCCCTGCTTCAGAGATATTAGCTGATGTCGCAAACGCTAAAGCTAATCTGCCAAAAGAAGACATTGCAACGCTTAAAAAGAAGCTGAGTATTGACCTTCCTGACCCAATTGAGAAGGTTGGACCAGTCAAGAGGGAAGAAACTGTGAAAGTGTCCAAATTAGAAGAGACACAGTTGCCTATTCAACAAGTGAAGACTGAAGCTCCACCAAAGGTTGACATCCCAAAAGTCAAAAATGAAGAAGTCCAGATCCAACCAGATCCTCCTCAAGTCAGGGCCCAACCGCACGCATAGGACCAGAGCAGAAGCCAGAGGAGTCTGTGGAAAAACATTTGGATAGCCAACCGCAGAAGGAGCCAGTGGGGGAAAAGGCAGAGGGCCCCGCTGAGCTGCAATACAGTGGGTGAGTCTGAGCACAATACACAACATAACAGAGTTTGGCGGGAATAATAACATTTATGGCTTTCACATAAAGAGCTCGATACTCGTAATGCAATGGTAAGAAAATGATGTTTTCGAGAGAAAGTGCCATAAAGCGAGCTATAGTTTTGGGTGTTATGAGATAGTTTAAACTCCTTCCTCAATATAAAACGTGCAAAGGTGCAATACCTTACTAGTAAAATAAGAATAGTTATGAAATAGTAAACCTATTACTAGCTATTCTAAACTACTGTGCACATTTTTTTTTTTAACATGTGTATGTCATTATTAAGATTGTTTTTTGTTTTACCATTGATGCTGCTAAGGCTAAACAGAGGGGTCAATGACGATAATTACAGGGCACAGCAACAGATTAGCCTTGAAGAATGAATCTGACACTGACCCTGGAAAAGCTAAGAACCTAAAAAAGACAATCCTTTAACTTTTTCAAAATATATATATAGTTGTGGTAGTAGAAGAAAAAAGTAGTAAAAAAAATATTTTGATGTACCCTTGCTGCTAGAACTGAAATTCTTGTATTCTTTGTTTGGCTTTGAAAACACGTCTGGTGATGGTCAGCGACTGCACTGTCAGCTGCATGACTGAGAATTAGCTAATGGAATAGCAATTAACTCTTCATGCTGAAACTCCTTAGTAATAGTAACAGCAACAGCCAATGCACCGTTTAGCTTGACCTCTTTGGGCGGTCTGTCATACAATTTGGTTTTCATGCATGCATTCAGTCATTGTTCTTGTTATATTTCAATATTTATGTGCCAATATAGACATTTGTTTGATTCATTGTTTAAACAGTTTCAGTCTCCTATAATGTACGATATTACATTTCACTTTCACATTACACTTCATTGATCTAGGCCATTGTTGTCTTGCTGTCTTTAGGATATATGGATTAAAATGACATTAGCAGCTTGTATGCTTTATTTTAGCAGCTATCTCATTTGTCACTCGTCACTTAGGACTGACATGTGCTGCAGGCCCAAAAGTCGTCCGCATGCCACAGTAGCACTTGCTGCCTGTCACTCACAACACTTGTCCCATCACCACTGTTGTCCACATAAAGCTCTGGTCAGACCAGTGACTTCATGGTCTCTAAAGTTCTACAGTTGATGTTACACTTACACCAATGGGCAAGAGAGCGTTGGGCCAAAGCATGTGTGTGTGACTGGAGTACATGTGCGTTTTGTCCCCACCCCGGAGGTTGGCCTAAAGCTGTCAGTAACGCTCAGTCTGCCACGGCTTTGTGAAGTGAGGCTGTGAAGCTTGTAGTGGGAGGAATTTTTGGGCAAGCACTCAACCAGCCCCACTGAAGTCACTTCCATCGGCCAGACAGCGGGACAAAAGCCAGAGTTCAGGGATTCACTTGGGGCATGAGAAGTGGACATTTTACTTTTAAAGAGACGGCATTAAAGACGTCATGTTTGAGGAGTTACCTTTGAGTTTGATAATGGATTCCTTTGCTGAAAAAAACTAGGTAAGTTTTGGCAAGTATGCGCCTGTTCTATTTGGCGTTTATGTACAGTGGGTCAAGTCCTTCCAGGTGGACACAGCAGATGTCCCGCAGCCGTAGGTAAAACTAATTGCCTCTGCTGACCTCAAACACACGGGCAGAAGGGGAGGGACATAGTAGTTACACGCAAGACAGAACAGTAGAGGCAAAGTTTCAAAATGGATCCTAAAAATGCCACAGGTTGTAGCATGTTGGCTTCTGTATGTTGCTGCAGGCTGATTGTCGTAGTGAATGAGTTGTGGTAGAAGTAATTATGACGAGATGTTGATTTACCAACTTGTGTTGGAACTGTGCTTTAAGAGTTATCTGTCTATCTAAGCATGTGATGGAAAATGGAATTCTTTTGGCTTGCTATTTATACTAACAGCATGAAACATTTTATATATTTACCTCAGTGTTTTTATAGATTCAGGTGGGATGTGTCCGTGTCCTACCTCTTCCTGTAAAGTTGCCATAGTAAATCACTTCTGCTTCTTCTAGTACCTAATCCCACGTCTGGTATTTGTTTAGGGACTGTTTTGGTAGGGATGGATTTGCTGTTTTATGCATTGGCACCACATAGACATTATTATTTAATAGGCTGTGTGCGCTTGGACAGTGTGAATGAGCTCTTTACGTTCATCTGGTTTCATTTACTCTGTGCTGTTTATCATTTAGCACTCCACATGGACTCCACTGTCCTCGCACTCACAGCTGTTTCTAATACATTACCATGCAAGTGTCCGCACCGGCTTGAGTACAATATACAAATCTTCACTCAGGTTTACTTACTGCTCACGGAAAATGGTGCATAGTGATTGAGGTTGTGATCTCATTTAAAGGTTCTTTACTCTCTCTTTTTTTTCCATAACTTAAAAGTATAGGAAAACAGGTCATTATTAATTAATTAATATAATAATTAATAACTGATCATCTGGGCTCATTTTAAAGATGCATTATGCAACTTTAAAAAGTTGATATTTGTGAGTATTTACCTGATAGTGACCCAGGTATGAGTGGTCGGCATGGCACCTTTACTATCCATCACAGTGGTCTCTAGGACGCTCCAGGATCAAGTGTTTTGTAGGTTTTATATTAAGAGGGTCCATCAGCAGTAAAAACCTTCCAAACAATTGATCCTGCAGCGTTCTAGAGACCACTGTTATGGAAAGTAAAAGTGCAAGCTGACCACTCGTACAGCCGCTGGGTCACTACCAGGTAAATAAGCACAAATATCAACTTTTTTTTCACATAAAAAGTTGCATAATGCACCTTTTAAAGAAGGCTAAAAAACAATGTCTGCCAGCTATTGGTGAGAAACACTTTGTAGTGAAGGCTATACTGCTACTTTTATCAGTTTGGTGATGGAGGAGCGCCACCTCATGACATAAGTAGGCGGGGGGCAAGCGTTTTTAGCTCTTGTGAAGATAGGTCGCCAAAATCACTAAGATTTCTAGGATTCCATAATAATAAACTAACAGAGATTTTTAAATGGTAAAATACGGGAGTTATTGTTTACATAAAAGTATTTGGACACTGCAGTGCATTTAGTTTTTCCACAGCTACACACAAAGTTCACTACCACCCCCAAAGGAGGATTTGCTCTGCTTAATAACATTCCTTGTGTCCTCAAAGTGCACTGTGTTCAGGAGAAGCTACTGCCTCCAGGTGCTGATGCCAACATTATATTTATGTAAGAGGTATCCAGAAAAATAGCACATGTTCTCAATACAAAAGGGAGTGAGGCCCAGCTGTTTCCCCTGAGTCTCACATAGCCTGCACTGAACAAATAAAATGCTCCTCATCTCATCACAAGTGTCTGCTCCGTCAGACATTAGTCCATTTTCGGAGGCAGCGTTAAGCTCTATGTCACTATGTTGTGGCTTGGTCGGTGCTATTTCCAGGGAGCATATGCGATCTCGTGCGCATATGCTGAGGTTATAGTCTAGCTTTGGATGGTTGATGTAAGTCATAGGCAACTGTACTGCAATCAAAAGTGCATATTCTGAACACATTCTTCACACATGCGGCAGCAATTAGACATTTTTGAGTGTAAAAGCGTTTTGGATGAAGTGAATTGACCCGGAGTCTGTCGAGGATATAAACCTTTAAACTTGCTACGCCCTTAAGCAAAGCATCCGAACTCATTAAATGCTATTAAGGTCGACTTTACTGCTGGCAGCAATGGAGAATAACAGAGCTCTGTTTCAATAAAGTAATAAGGCATTTCCAAAGTGCCACATGGACACGATGCTTAGTATAGGTCTATGTGGGGCGCTGTAAGGTTCTGCTGTGTCATCATACTTGCTTTGAGGAAGAGGCTATAGTAGAGGTTGACTAATGCACTTCTATAAATGTATAGTTTAAGAAACAACCATCAGAAAATGTCTGGATTCTTTTTCTGAAATTATGAAAATTCAGATTAAAAAAGTCTACTTCCAATAGGCACATAGGCTTCTCATCCGGGACAGAGGGGTCATGCCACAGTATATTGTAATGTCCACAAATTTAAAAGCTGAGAGTTCAGAGGTGGCCCATTGTAAAGACGTTTATGCCGAGAAACCCCACAGAGTTATTTTTAGAGTTTAACAGGAGGAATGCCCCAAGTGCAGAACAGCTGCCTGGGCGTCCGTCGCGTTGCCTGTCAGATTAGAGACTGCTCCACTCCTGATAAGTCAGGCTTGGATCAAGGCCAAATCCACTCCACCAGGTGTCCAATGATGACGGAGACAGCACCCAGCAAACAGCAGCTTACCTCCCTCACACGACTGCCGAGGTCGACCTGGGAACCATAGATCGCGATAGAAACAAGCAAATGTCAAAAGATTTCAGGAGAGTTGGGCATTAAGACTTCTTTGGATTTGATCTAAAAACAAAGCAGAACAAACCATACTGAGTGAGTATCTTTTATAGTGTATTTATGGAGCTTACATAGCCTCTACTGAGCTGCATAATATTGGACATAGTAAAAGAAGTGAAACATGTTTGTAGGTTTGTAGTTTCACAAAAAAAATATTCCAGTAACTCTGCAACTTTTTGTCAGATGAAAATACAACCTTGCCATATTGATTTACTGATTTACTGTCATTCCAGTTTTGCCTTCAATTTTATATACTGTCTATTGCGTAGCTCTGTGCTCTTGTCCTCTTCACTAGCTGAGTGATATTCCGTGTTGTCCTCCTTGCAGGCCATCCCGCACAGAACCCAGTGATCCTCCTGCTGTCGCCCCTGCACCTCCCTCCCCTCTTGCTGCTCCTGTCCCGTCTGACTTCCCCACTCCTCCCCCCACGCCCCCAAAGACTCGCTTACCTGAGAACGCCCCCTCATCACCCCAATTCCCACCACCACCTTCACCTCCAGACCTTCAACCCATCCCTGAGCACACAGATCGTCCAGCTCCTCCTGAACATCCCAACATAAGGTACGCGCCTCCATCCCTCAATCAACTGCATGCTTTTCTATCTTTCCCCTTAATAATGATGTTTATTCAAGAGGCAATAAGTGGCATTTCTAGAAAACTGCTATTTGTTGTTTTAATTCATTTCAGCAATTTGGTGTATATCCTTCCATTATGAGGACTGTATTGAATTGTGTCTGCTTTCATGACGGGCTCTAGCGTCTCTTTAAAGTCCTTACAGCAGATTTACCCACTGACACTTGTCCCTTTAGCCTACTTGACAACAAGTAGACATCGCCTTATCCTCTCAATGCCACCCAGGTCATAACAGGGTGTTACCTTGTGAACAAGTGCAATAAATTTACCTACATTTCTTCACAACACTTTATTAAGACTTCTTTATTTTTGCTTGTTCTTTCATTTTATTTAGTTTTCAGACACATTTATATCCTTGCCATTGTTATATTTGCAAGTTGCTTTGATTATTAACAAGATAAATAATGTTTTCTTCATAATCCAGATGTTGCTGCATTTTCTAGTTCGAAGATATACGCAGCATACGAGTCACATGAGCGGCAATCTTGTGCCTTGTCAGCAACCTCCATTAATGTAACATTATGAAATTAAATTATTGCTTTGCTTTGACCACATGAAGTCACAGGAAAGGCGAGTGGTTCATGTCAGAATTCGAAGGGTATGGAAACTCAATTAGTATACCAAAGCACGTGTGGTAGAGCTGCGGTTATTTGATGAATAAAAGTCTGAAAGCATCAGCGCTGGACACATTGGGATTTATATTGAGAGAGACATATTTATGGCTTCACGATCTGCCTCATCTTTTAAATGTCTCATGACACTTCTGTACTTCTGCACTCTCATTGCTGATTCTGTTGACACTGGCATTAAAATTATGATTCTTGTATTTCATTTGGGAGAGTTTCCATACTTTTAATTAAAAGCATGCATCAAGACTGTCAGATTAAAACTGTATTTTATATACTTTATTTGAGAAAAGGGAATGACTCAGCCCCTTCACATGCAGTAAAACTTTACTCCACCAGAGGGAGCTTTATCAAAACGCTCTCCTTCAATGGAGCGGGAACATGATGACAAAGGCTGCATCAGTACTATTCCTATTGTGGACAGTATACAACATATTGAAACTTGATCCTTGTGAAGGTTTTTAATTATAACACAGATTATATTTGCTACTGTTAAGAAAAGTCAAAATTTGGGCACCTAGGATTCTGAAGTGTGCAGACCGGAGAATGAATAACTGAATAATTCATTAATTTATGTGGGGCTTACTGAAATATTTGATCTTTTCACTCAAATGAGTAAGAACAAATCAGTTTTTGTTTGTTTATTCATTTATTTTTAAACTTCTAAACAGTTAGTCAAGCAAAGTTTAATCTATTGTTTATTAATGTTTACATGTTTGTCATGCATGTACCCACTACTCCACTGTATGTTGTGGAGTATTTTTTGTTGATACTTAAACACAAGAAAATGTGGAAGACATTTGACTTAAACGCTGCTCATTATATTATCAGCACAATCCCAATGTACTCTGTGACAGCATCTAAACCATGTCAGGGTCTGGAGTTGTGACAAGCCTGAGTTTCCATGTGGTCACAGCACATGTCCATTAAGATAATATATCAGTGACTGTCTGAGGCTTTGATTCAGTGGTCTCCCTTTGAGACGCTCCGATTTCACCACAAACTCTGACTTTGATAGAGACAGACATTTAGTGAGAAGATACAGCACAGACCAGTAAATATCTTAAGAATGACTTCAGACCAAACCAGATGCAATGTGGTTGAATTAACAATTGTCTAAAATAAGCCATAATTATTCAATAGACATTTGATTTGGTTTACATACTGTAGAACAGCACCACCTGACTATTTATAACAACAACTACACAAAACTATTACTAAGCATAAATTCATTCATGTATTTATCTTTTATAATTAATATCTAGTTATTTGTGTGCCGTGTGACCCCTTTATTTAAATCCATTGATTTACAGTAGCACAGTCTGACACAATACCATTACCTACACATCTGTATGGAGAAAAGTAGACTTCATATAGCAATTTACGTTGCCTTTTCCTCTTTACCTTCTGCCTGTTCAGTGCTGTGTGTGTGAGTTGGGCTGACCCTGATTCAGCTTGAGTGCAGTTATGAATCTTTCAGAAATAGCTACCGCAGCCACATCTCCCGCTGCCCGAGAGTGTTGAATATTTTAGTTGAGTTCGCACTAAAGTCCAAGACCACACACAAACAGCAATATAAAGATGATATTTACGATATCCTTTTAGTGTTTCCTGTTGCATACTAAAGCTACAGTTGATATGGGGTATAGTTCAATCAATATTTGGCTTGTGCAGACTGCTGGTGGGAGTGGGCGGCCCTTCTACTTGTCCCCTCGGGCTGTGCAACATTGACTGCCATCCCCCCTGTGAGATTTAAAGCCAGTCAATATTCATTTTAAACATGAGTTAATGGGGATCATGTTTATTGTCCATGCAAACACACGGCAGCATACTGTACTTACTTATACAGCCGGTGTGCTATGTTACTGGAGATTTCTAGGTTGATTTAGTTGTTTAGCTGCAGATAAGACACTTGAAACCTCCTTTAAACTAGCATGTGACGTCAGGAGCGCTTCAGGCTTGGATTTCTTTTGTCATGAGTCCTCATTCCCTTCTTTCCCAGGAGCTGCACAATAGATTTATTCTCTCAGATTTCAGATATCCTACTTGTTCTTTTTGTCAATGGGATTTTAGGCCAGTCTGTCCCGTCCTTCAGATGATGGAAAACTCCGTTATTGGTCTGTGATAATGCAAAATGTAATTTGGCTTGAGTGCCAGTAAATTAGATCAGCCAGTCCGCCTTCTGTCCATTGATTTTGCACACAATCTTAACGTTTAATTTATGAATTGAAGAATCCAGTCACAAGTGTCATAACCCAAACCCTCTGCTGGTTCCAAGGCCAGTTAACTGCGATGGGAAAAAGCTGAATTTTCTTTAGCAATTAAAAAAAAAATTACAGTATTTTGAACAATGGCATCCTATACCTGATTTTGTTTGTTTGTTTACAAGTTACAAATAAAAAGATTTTAATTAAAATTGTTAGTTGTGGTCCATCCCGAGCCGAGTTTGTTCACAAACGATAGCAAAGCTTTATAATTAGAGGCACACGGCAAGAAGGTCACAATTGTTTGCTTTTATAGTGTTCTGAAAGACAAAACATAGATACATATAGTTATAGAGTCTAGACTGACGGATAGATCTTAATTGTCCCACAGTGGTATATGTGCCGTCATAGTCTCACGGTAATTTCACTTTTATTCATCGTCTTTCCTTCTCTTTACTGAAACATGGTTGAGTAAATAGCATATTGGTGAAATTTGAGTAAATTCTGGATGTTTTGACGCCTTTTTTTAAGGTCACTGCAGAATACTATATACACGTAAATCCTATTGTTTATACAAGGCTTCACTCTGGTTGGCTAAAGCGAAAATATATTTCATTGGTTGAAAAGCAAAGCAAAAATGTATGTTTTGTACAGCTAAAGCTTTGCAAGTATCAGCCAAGTTACAAACTAAGAATGATTTATTCCATACAGCGCTTTTGGGGTCTGCTATTGTCTGGCTGCTATGCTCTGTGGAGGTATCGCATTAGAGCAAGCAGCGTGTCTTTTTAAAGGGGCAGGAGTCTGGTGTAGGGGGAGAGAGAAAGAGTGCGAGGGGGGAGGAGGCTGCCAGAGCGGCAACACAGTGTGGCAAGAAGCAAGCGGCGATGCACTCATGCACGGAAGCAAACAATGTCTTTCAGCTGATTTGAATGGAATTGTTGTCCTGTTTTGATTTGAATTTTCAAGGATCGTTTTGCGCGGCAACAGAGATGAGGACTCTTTCCAGCAGAAGCGCGCATACTGTGAGGCAGGCAGGAAGGGGGATGCTGTTTATAAATTGGATAGCCTAATCATCTAATGGTCTGAACCCCTGATTCAAGCAACATCCTCCGCAGTGCAGCACGGTAACCTTCAAATCCCGCCTCGACGCACGGAGCGCCAAGAAAGGAAGAATAACAGTGGAGCTTTTAGGTGAAGCAGGTGGATGTGGTGTGTGCCTGGACATAAGGAGCAGGCAGGAGGGGGGCGGGGGGGGGCTGACCGAGAGGGACCATGGGAGCCAACGAGTCCATGGAGCAGGGGCAGACCCGCTGTCCATCACTAGAGCACATGTAAGTCACCTGTACGCAATGGTCAGACTGGTACACAGTGTCTTATCCTCAGTCAAACACTGTGAACAAAGGGATGCTTTGTTGTTGTTGTACGTTAGCACATGTGAAAGGTCGTGAAGGGACTTTTACGCTTTGCCGACCCATGCTATTTGTGTTTATTTATCACATTATGGCAGCCATGCATTATTATGAGTAGTTGTAGCTCAAACTCTTGCCATTTTAGATATTTATTTGGTCATTTTCATGCAGTTTTTTATCACCATGACTACAGCATTGTTTCTTGTGTCATGTTGACATCCTTGCTCTTCTAGTTATCTACCCCCGTGTCAACTATGTCAAAGCAATTGCACACATTTGTAATTACTTATTCTGTTTATGAGTGCAACTACTGCTTCAGGTTGTCGAGTATCAATGTTTTGCTTATGTACTTTGTAGATATGGTAATTGGTCTTCTGATTTCACTCTGTTGATACTTGAATGTTTACAATGTTTATGCACTATGCTTACGGGCTATTTTACATATCTGAGAACGAGAAGTAAAAAGCATATTTTTTCCCACTGGGAGCAGAGCAATGTTGGTAGCATAGGTGCCTTCACAGTCCCATCACTTATGTAATACGACTTTCTTCTTTGGAAAACACATGCCATTCTTGTTGAAAATTTGGATAGGGCTACAATGTGGCGAACAGAGCGTAGTATTGCTGGACCCCTTTGTGATGGAAATATGCAAACACGTGTCTATAGGGCTCTATCCATGTAGCTAACCTCACACAGCAGTGGTGTAATTCCACTGAGGATCAGATTTAGGTAATGAGTGCAGATGAGGCTGGTGGGGTGATGTGTGGAAGAGGGAGGAGGCACCTAAAGTGGGAAAGATAGAGATGAGAGGAGAAAAACGGTCTGCTGTGTTTTATTTATGTTGAATCAGAGGACAAGTGGAGCAGCAGTAAGTGTGGGCTTGTTACTAAATATAGGCTTGTTACTACAGTATATGTGTAGCAGATAGTGTAGAACTGTTATTTATCTTACTGTAGACGCACAGTAATGTCTGGGTTTTGGAAAATAATTGCCCAATGCAAAAGAATGTATGTGTTTTTCAATATCGTGGCGGCACAGCAGCTGATTGGTTAGCACTCTTCTCTAACAGCAAGAGGGACGCTGGTTCAGTTCCTGGACCGTACAGGCCTTTCTGTTTAGAGTTTGCTTGCTCTCACCGTGAACAGGTCTCCCCCATCAAACCAAAACATGCACAGTATGTTAATCATCCATCTAGGTGATTCTAGGCCGGCTCTAGATCTGGAGGTGGTTTCTCAGGCGCTGGCCACAGCATCGAGGCATGGGTCAAATTTCAGAAGCGGAAGAAATATAGTGTCCATAAAAAATGTGTTGATTTGAAAGAAAAACAACTTATTCAGTATTTTCTATTTTCTGTAATGGAATGTTTTTGAACGGTTCTTATTTTAAATCACTCGAAACCCATGGATCAAATATTTTTTACTCATTATAATATTGCATACTAAAATAAAATTTGGTAAATAGATTAAAAAAAAATATTGCTCAAAAAAATTAATGGAACACTTGAACAACGCAATGTAGCTCCAAGTGTTCATTTTATTTTATATATACATAAAGGGAACACTGTTACATTGTGTTGTTCAAGTGTTCCCTTATGATTCAAAGTTGTGTTCACAGAAATAAACATCCACATGTTGTTTATGTCTTGTATATTAATTGATGATGCCAAATATCCCTAATCTCACAAGAACAGGTCGTGTTGTGTCTGTCCCGATGGGGGTTGTTATGCTCCGGTGTCTCCTACCGGAGTTTGGGGCACATTTTTAACCCCCTCCTCACTGTTGCTCCGCTGCTGCCCCACACTAGACTCTTGCCCTTAAACGTGCCATCTGGTTCTCAGATTAGGACACACAAGGTACAGTCTGGATGGATTATCTTCATACGCCCTCGTGTGTCATCTTGGCTTTGTTTTGGTCTGAGTAGCTGAACCTCATGGACAAACCAGACACAACGTTGGGATTGATTTCCAGTTTTAATGGGAAAAACTTGAACCGCGTAAAACATCTGCTGCTCTGAGTGAGTCAGATGTGTCACGGTTTGGTTTATAAGCCTCCTACAGGTACAACTAATTCTCCATATCATCTCATTTCCTTTGGGTAAAACATTATTGGCAGGGGACAGACAGGCTTTGTGCCCGAGCCCCGTTACAATAGGCCCCTAAAGCTTTGTTCCAGTTTAGGATTACGTCTTTCTACATGAAATACAGAAGGTTTTGTGAAATGAATTTTGCTTGTGGTGGTTCTCAGAGTGTGTGTTTCCTGGTGATGTAATTGGCGGAGATGACAACCAGTTCATTCATCTCCAGAGGAAAAGCGCAGGGGCTCCCTCTGCTGGCCTCAGCTTGAATGAACAACGTAATGTAAACAATGGACCTTTTTGTACTGTGTGGCATGTTTTCAAGGACTGAACGAGTCTTGACATTTATGATCAAGTTCAATGTAAGTCAAAATGCTTGTTTAAATTTTAACATGCTCACGTTGTGTTCTGTTTGTGCATAGATTAGGTTATTTATTTTTCTTAGATGACTTGACAATCTTTTTATTAGTGCTGTGTTCTAGTCATTGATGTAATAATCAATTATTGATGCAATTTGATGCATCATATGGTCATTATATTTTGTTTTGGATTCTTTACTACTATGACAAGAATCCTGATTTTTCAATTGTGATGCCTTTTTAGTCCGCCAGTTTATCAAAATCCCTACTGCAGAAATATGTTGGCATAGAATATGTTGCAGATCATCTTATTGCTTCTTCGACAGCTACTCCTAGCAGTTTCTTGTTTGCTCTCGGCAGTGAAGCGTCTGTGTTTCTGTCTTCAGGCTGCAGTCTCCTCAGCCCTGTGAGAGGCTGCTATTAGCGTCTCTCTTTGTTTCCATGTGCCCCCGAACACGACCGCTCACCCACACAGCCCTGTCGTCGTCTCCTCTGTTTTGTCTGCAGCAGCTCTTCTGTGCCTTAAATAGCCACCGCATGCAGACTGTCAGTGCATTAACACAAGTGTCCTATTGATGTTTTAGCTAAGTGTTTTATTAAATGGTCTGATTGCATTCATTCATTCATTACTGGCTTTTGAATATTATACAGTATTTAATGTTGGGAGTTGACAAGTTGTTTTCTGAATTGTAGAGAGAGTATTACAAAAGGAATCGAGCAAAAGTGAATGCCTGTGGCTTATTGATTTTTTGTGCCTTATGAATGAATTATGACTCGGTTTGATGCCTACCTACATTTGGGCTGTTATTGCTTGTCTCAGGTAATTCTTCAATTTCCAAAAGTCAGTGGAAAGAAAGATAGAAACCAAGCACATTTACTGTCTGATTTTGTGCAGTTAAATTACCCATACTGCATCGGCTGTAGTTGTGTGTTATGGCTGGAGTGTTTCCTTATGGTGCTGAACATATGGTTCGAGCAGCCCCTTGTTTCCATGGCAACACACTGTTTGCTGCCCCTTCACTGCTGTGTTTAGAAAATATTACCTCAACATTAATGACACCCGATGGAGACATAATTAACAAGCAAAGGTAAGATGTGAAGTGATTTGTTGAAACAGCAAAGAACAATCAGCTTTAATAGTAATGGGCAATAGTAACAAATATAGACTATGCCTTTTATTACTGTCTTAAACAGTAACTGGACCTCAGTTTATCGCAGTATTGCTGAGGTACTTGAGAGTGGAGTCAGGAGAAGGCTTATTCTGGTGGTAAATGCAGTAAAGGACACAGTCTGTGTTCTCGTCTTGATGCCTGATCCAGGGGCTCTCTGTGGCAGACGGCTTTATCCTCAGGCTCAATATGTCTCCCAGAGATGATCCCTTTTCTTTTTAACATTAGTTTCACATCAGCACTTCCTGAAAGTAAGTGTTACTTTACGGTTGTCTAGTTTATGAGTTGTAGTTTTTTTCATCTTACATTTTGTACTCGATCAAATACATTTTCAGGTTTCTTTTGAGTAATTTAATAATTTAATTTACTATTGTTGTTCATGCAAGTTCTCAATCATCACTTACTGACCTGTCACGTCCATATGCACCCAACTGGCAAGATAAATTCAAGCACTGACGATATTGGGAGTTTTGTTTACAATCTATATTGACAGCAGCCTCTGTTGATTTTACAACCCCCGTGTTTTGGAGAAACCTTAATACCCATAACACCTAGTGACATAATCACACTATTGACCAGAATCAGCTGCATTTATCATGAATGCAAGAGATGTCTTAATTGTAATTTAAACAAATCACAGGATAGCATTTCAGCCCTGTGTTCTGTTTTGAAAATGCCCTCACCACCAGATGCAGGTATAAATTGACCAATTTCTCTGCATTGTGCTGTTATGTGCTTGTAGTGGGAAAGAAATACTTAAATATATACTTATACCGTGCCCTATTCTAATATAGGGGTTTATTTGGTGAATGTGTGTTCTGTGCACCTCACCTGCACTGAAGGAATAAAGGGTGGGAGAATCTGGATTTTTTAATTGATGTATGTAAATTAAGTCTTAACTGAATTCAACTAGTGCGGGCCTAATGAGATGTGGTGTGATTGGTGGGCTATCGCCTGCGTTTTCTTCTCTGTGGATACAGCAGTGTGATCAGAGAGAGAGGGAGACAGGGAGGGAGGGAGGGAAGGTAAAAAGGCTGAAGCAGTAAGGCAGAATGCAACAGAAGCAGAGAGGAGCCTCCAAATACAGCTGGACGTTTGCAATCTTTACCTCCTGTAAATTGCGTCGTTTAAACGGAATGAAAGTAAGACCGATGGATACTTGCTGCCTTCTAAATGACAAGACGGTGCTGATCGATTCAAAACAACAACATTTGGATTTTACACCATTGAGCCTCCTGGAGACAGCAGAGTGAGCGGAGCGTCATCGGCAGTCATCACGCGTCTACCTTTTGCGTCGGCCAATAGCAGCGTAGTGCGGAAGAGCAGCATCCTGGTTCCAGCATGGCAGTGAGTGCGTGGCAGGCGCTGTCTCCTCTGCAGTGGGCGCGCTGGGGCTGGGACTCGCTGGTGGGAGGGGGGACCTCTCCAGACGGGGACAGCCCAGGCCCTGAACCCTCCCTAGGGATACTCCGCCGGATCTCATGGGGCTCCAGTTATGACAGTATGGTCAAGGCTGCCATCGGGCCCGTCCGGCAGAGGTGAGGGAGTGTCCAGTGATTGATCTGCAGAAAAAAAACTAAAATATTTATATAAAAAAGGTGATTAGGTGTCAATTCCTTTCCTGTTCATTCGATCAGCTGACACATGATGCATTCAGAGAGTGAGCTTGCATTGGCCATGAAAGAAAACATTTAGATATTGTATTTCCCTTAATTTGACTTATTTACCTCTCTACCTGATCATTTATGTAGCACAGCTTGATGTTGATGTCACATGCTGACAGTTGTTGTTGAATACATTGAATGTTATGTGAAAAAAATACAGCTTGGCTCATCTTCTAGAATATGACTGTGTCAAAATCTCAGACGAAGGGGGTAGGTGGCACTCAATGGGAGTGAAGACAACAAAAACAAAAACAATTCTACAAATGGGCATGTTTTTTGTTAGGGCTTGGATCCACAACTCCCTTTTAACGGATATTACTATGTGTATTAACCACTTTTGTGAGTGGTGGGAAATGATCATAGTTTTTATACCTTAGTTTTTTGTGCAGTGAGGAGAGAATAGATGATAAACTATATATGCACAAACATTATTTTCATTTTAAACTGAACCCTCAAAGCTTTGTACTGAGTTGCAAAATCAAATGATAATAATAATAATAACTATGCAGATTTTACACTCATTTGGCTTTTTCTGCCACACGGTTGCTGTGCTTTAAATGTTGAATTCAAAGGCAATTACGGTAGGCCAGTAATTAGGGCAACGTTAAGAATGAATCAGATCAAAAACAGTAAGGTAGTTCAAACAAAAGCCAGATTCTCCCATAAAATCCTGTCCTGTCTCATCTCAATATTAAACTGAAGGTTGTTGTGATGTTACATGAACAATAACTTATCTGGTTATGTGAAGGCTCTCTGTTTCTCAGGTGATCAATGGAGTAAAAGAGAAGATCTCTTGACATCTACTTGTCCTCTTGTGAAATATTAAAGCTGTTTAATATTCTAGTTTGTTTTTTTGCCTGGCCATTGTTGCCTTCCGTAATCCTCAGTGCTATTGCTGTTTTACTATAGGTTTAAAGGCTCATCTTTGCGGTTATTACCCAGGGGATTGTGCAGGACATCGTCAATATTAAAAGCCATTGTTGTTTGTCAGAAATCACCCCCTCTGGACGTCCGTTATTGCAGTCCATACCATACTGACTTTTTGTTTGTTTTTTTTAAAGCGATTTGCCTCGAGCAAATCACACAGGCCGTATCAGCACTTTATTGGGTCATTCATTTTTTTTTTATGTTGTGTTTTGCAGGAGCTCAGACTCTGATGGAGCCTTTGAGACCCCTGAGTCGACCACTCCAGTGAAGGCTGTGTCTCCCTCTGAAAGCCCAAGCCAGCAACCAGTACCCACCGAACAAGGTATTTATATAATGGGTTACAAAACACTCATCAAAGAAAACAGTTCACAATTATTAAAATATAAACTAACATCTGACAGCTAACTACTAACCATCAAAGGCTAGGAAATTAATAAGCAAATTCAATTGAAAACATGCACTAATATATATACTATCTGTGTTATGTGGAAAATCATTATAATTTGGGGTCTTGACTATAGGTTTCATAGCATCACCTAGTGGCGCGATACAGAAACTATCAAACTACCTGTGTGTGAGAAAGGAAGACCGCTGTAGCTTTACTCCAATGATCTTAAAACACTGTCTGCATCAGATTACCTTTCGTAGATCGTCTATGCATGTTTGTTAACAGCAGTAAATAAATAAATACTGCTCTTGCTCATTTTATTTACACAGAAGCCAATCCAAGAATTGATATGTTATGTCTTTCAGTCCCAAACAGCTCCAACAGTAATTCTGTCTCTGCCTTGACTTCAGAACGGTCCTGCAACTCCCCTGTCACTGTTTTCGATGAGGACAGGCCCATCGCAGCCAGTGGATCCTACAACATAGAACTATTAGCTCAAGAGTCTAATCACGCGCTGACCCGCTCCCTCAGTCTTCAGGGCGGCGAGCTAGACCACTCGGACGTACAGTTTCGACCACACTCCGAATCCTTCTCCGTGGGGAGCAGTGGCAGCGCTCCAGGGACTCTCCATCGGCCTAAAAAAGTCCGATCTGGTTCATTGAAGAAGAAGCCGATATTGAGGCAGAATTCAAGCCAAGAAAGTCCAAAGCCAGCCACCAACTCGTCCAGCAGCACGCCTGAGATTTTGAAAAGGGCCAAACCTCGAACGTCTAGTCCCCTGCAAACTCAAGAGGAGGCCGAAACCGGATCTGCAACCCCAAGTCCTGGCGGGACCCTCCGACGCACCAGGAAGACCCGTGTGGTGACTCCGCCCCCTCTCCCTGAAGAGACCAACGCAAACCCGACTGAGAATCCACCTGTCTCAGCCTTACCCCTGTGTCAAGAAGAGCCCCCTTTGTCCACAAGTCCAAACCCCCAAGAGGAATCACCCATCCCGCCTAGTGCCTCCTACCAATGGGACCCAAACAATTTTGAGAACGTAAACCCCTTTAAAACTGGGGGTAGTAAAATAGCCAATTCTCCTGTACTTGGACGCAAAGAAATTTGTAGCACTGAACCTATCCTAACGGAAAGCACCCCAGTCCCGACATCTAACCCCCTCCCTCCCAGTGACCCTGCTCCTTCAAAAGAGCCTATTCTTATCCCTGAGGAGCAGCCCATTTTGCCAAACCGGCAAGCTGTAAGGCTGGAGTTTGATTACGCCGAAGAGAACGGTGAGGCGCCCCAGCAGGCGACGCCTCCACCCAAAAAACTGGGGAAAAAGCCTGGTGCCAAGATGCCCCTACGAAGACCAAAACTGGGACTGAAAAAAGCCCCTCCTGCGCAGACGGAGGAGCTGGACAACAACCCCTCAACCAATGGGAACGACGAGGACATCCCAGTTCCCAAAGTGTCCTATAACTTTGAAGACAAGTGGGACGACCCTACTTTTAATCCGTTCAATCCTAAAAAAGGCATAGATAACTCCCCTAAATTACCCAGACCCAGTTACGGTTTTGACCCCAATAACATTGACGACTCCATAGACCCTTTCAGTTCGACAAATAAAATAGCCAACTCGCCCCCAAAGGCCTCTGCGTCATTCGAGCTGTCGGCCAATGACAACGATGCCGAAAACGACAATGACAACATCGGGGAGCTTCAAGACCAAAACCAAAACAAACCAGCCAAGAAGAAGAAAACTCCAATTAAATCGTAAGTTTCTCAGTGTTGGCATGTTCTCGTCTTCTGCTTAGTGTTTTAATGGAGTAGCTCGTTTGTCCATCGTCTGTCTGTCTGTCACCTGTATGTGTGTGTTCTCAATGTCACAGGAAGTCCAAAGGTGTGTCCTCCTCACTGTGTTGTATGTTGTAAGTACAGGGACAAAATGGTCAATATTGTGTATAAACTCACATACTGTTCCTATTTATCAACTAAGATACATGTTTTTATGCTCCTGCCCAATTTTTTTTTTTAACATAGGTCATCCTAATCTATTGAATCAGAACTGAAGGCATAAAAAAGTACATTGACTCTCGAAACCACTTGTAAAACAGGCTCTAGTGGCTACAGTTGAGGCAGTGCTCCCTCTGGTGGTTGTTTTCTGTTACTACCTTGAATCAGTTAATTCAAGTGAAATCAAAGATCTGAAATGGAACATCATTGTTTTATAGGTATGTCTTAAGGTTGAAAATGAGCCATGGTAAAAAACAAAAAACAACAAACCAGGAGAATATAGGGTAAAACAGGACTAAAACCTTTTACTTACTCTTACTCACCCTTGACCTAATTTTAATTTTAATTTATCCAAGTGTTTATTTAGGATTTATTCCTGTTGTTAATGTTGAAACCTGCTGCACTGATTATGAATGTTGTTTAAAGGCCTTACATCTGATTTGATGATGGACATTTACATGGTTATTTGTTGTCTTAATTCATATTTCCATTTGCAACACTCAGCTTCTTCAAAGAGATGAGTTCAAAACATGTTTCAGAGAGCAATACTGTCGCGGTAATGTAACAAAGAACAACTAGCCTGCCAATTCACAACTGATAAAAGTGCTTTATGCAAAGGATTTTTAAAATTTTTTATCACAAATGTCAGTTTTACTATATACTGGAGGACAAAAACACATTTTATTCCACTACTAGGAACAAAAAAAAAATCAGGTTTTGGGCCTTTAATGTCCTGTATGAATAAAACAAAACTACCCCATGTTATTAGCCGTCCGCTTACTTTCATTTTGTTTCTTCAGTAACACTTTCAGAGTCAAGAGATCACCAAAGAAATCGCCGCTTTCGGAAACCGCTCAGGTGTGTATTGTTTATTTTGCATCTATTGTATGTGTTTTTTTCCCGTTCTCACGCCCTCCGTATTGCTCTCTTGCCGCAGGACTCATCCACAGACGACGCTGCCTCGAATCACGCACAGGACGACCACGCCACAGACGAGGAGAAGCTGGCCTCCTCCACCGGACACAAGTGGAGCGCCCTGCACAGTGTGGAGGTAGATCTAAACTCGGAGCAACAGGATTTCCCTCAGCCCAGTGACCTCACGGCGTTTGTGAACGAGAGCAATCTTCCCCGGGAGACGTCAGGTGAGACAGGTTTTTTGAATAAGGGAATAAATCAACGGGTCTATCATTATGGCAAGTTATCATGTTGGGATGGATTGACAATGCTGTATTTAGTTATTTGTTTTGTTTTTTGCTTAAATGACAATTTTGTTGAAGAATCTTTTTTTTTTTTTCTTGTAAAGTTACCAGACTTTACACCCACTAAACGCACAGACTTCAAAGCAAACCACAAGCCATTGAAACTGGCTGCCTCTATTTTAGAGTATAGAGGCCAACTACAACTACATCCAATTGTGCGTCAGTGCTATTGATTCAGTTGCACCAATAGAAATGTGCCTACTGTCTCCTGTCCCATTTCCACACTGCCCTCCGACCCGATAGATAGGCCTTCTTTTACAGTGGGCAGTGTAATAATGTAACTCATTGACGAACCAGGAAAAGTCACTGAGTTGTGCCTGTAGTCTCATGTAAAAAACTGCTATGGTCGTTACGTTTTAATAAGCTACTATAATGCATGTTACCCATTCAGGAACTGACTATGAGATTGAGTACATGGAGAAGATCGGCACTTCTTCACCTGTGAGTAATGCCGTATTCATATTTCTTTTATCTTTAGGAATGCTCCTCGTGGTCGTTACTAAACTATTATTACATATTTTCTTGTGTGTTTAAGCCATTGTCTGCGAAGAAGCCGTCTTTGTACCTGAAATTGGACTCGGTGTCTGACAACTTAAACAACACAAAACACGGTTCAGAGCCCAACTCTCCCTGCACTGGGTAAGTCAAAACTTGTCTGCATTCTCTCCTTAATAGTGGGCGCTCCCCAAATACGGGCACCTGAGACAAACACTAGTAAAAAAATAAATAAACAGAGTGTAACAAATATTCTAATCGCTATCGAAGCTGTATCTACTCCTACAACAAAACTTTAAACGATCCAGATTATGTGTTTCTGTGTCACAAGAGCAACCTTATGTTTGGCTACCTATAGTCAAATCAAAGTAGCAACATCTCCATGGAGACAAGCTGGTGATGTCCCGCTCCCAGCAAAGTCACGAGTCAGGTTTGAGGAAAGCCCTTAAAGTAAACGTGTTTTAAAAATAAAAAAATAAATTATTGTATTTTATTATTTTTATTGGGTGGTACACAGTATAACTTTATAGGGATTAGACTGAATTTAGAAATGTTAAAATTATGTATTTGTATGTATCCACTCCCAGCAATGTCCAAATGTGTAGAATGAGCCCAGACCTGTTCACCACAACTGCCGCTAAAAGCCTGCACTGTCACTCAAAAAGTTGGTATTTCAGGCCAAAGTACCAACTAACTCCAACTACAGTGCCTCTCGAAAATACTAATACATCTTGAACTTTTGCACATTTTGTCATGTTTACAACCATAAACATAAAGATTTTATTTTGAATTTTTTACTGAAAGTTCACACACAAGTAACAGACAACTGTGAAGTGAAAGCAAAATGATACATGATTCTGTTATTTTTCAAAAAATAGAAAAGTGAAAAGTGGGGTGTGCATAAGTATACATACAGCATTTTTCTGAATGCATTAAGTTGCCTTTATAACATTCCTAATGACTGTAGAATGTTCACACCTTGCCCTAACCATTAAATAGAGGCCACCTGTGTGTAATCTACTCTCAGTATAATTCCAGCTGTTCTGTGAGGGCCTCAGAGTTATGGTCAGAGTGTATTGGTCACTAAGCAACATCATGAAGGCCAAGGAGCACACCAGAGAGGTCAGGGATAAAGCTGTGGAGAGGTTTAAAGCAGCGTTAAGTTATACAAAGATTTCCCAAGATTTGAAAATCTCACGGACCACTGTTCAATCCATCATTCGGAAATGGAAAGAGTATAGCACCACTGCGAACTTACCAAGACACGGGCGTCCTGAAAAGACCTGAAAACTGCTGTTCACAAACGCTCTTCTTCTAATTTGACAGGGCTTGACTTGTTTTGTAAAGAGGAATGGGCTGAAATGTCAGTCTCTAGATCTAGAATCTTGTACAGTCATACCTCAAAAAACTTGCAAAAAAAAAGTTTTTTTTCCGGTTTTCTATTTTTTGAAAAATAACAGAATCATGTATAATTTTGCTTTCACTTCACAGTTGTCTGTTACTTGTGTGTGAACTTTCAGTAAAAAAATCAAAATAAAATCTTTATGTTTATGGTTGTAAACATGACAAAATGTGCAAAAGTTCAAGGTGTTTTACTTTGGAGAGGCACTGTATCTCTTAAGCCGTCGTTCCACATAGCGCGAACCGGCCGCGCACGCCACGATCTATGTGCACCTATCGACACAACCCCGCAGACCTTTCTGATTAAAAGCCTGTGTTTTCCTGTGTGGCATCTGGATTCAGCAGAACCGTGGCGCGGGGTCCAGCGTTGCCGTGCATCACTGCAACCTCGGTGTGCGTTCTCTCATAGAAAATAAAGGAGGCGGCTCTTTTGCCGTGCGTCAAGGCGTTTCGGTGTGCGTTGGGGCGAGCAAAGCCCTTCGACATTTAGGATAAAGTGAGCCTTCATCATTTTAAAAGTTACTCATCTACCGTTCCTCAGCCAAGAGCAGCGTTGATTAGAAGCCCCGTCTCACTTTTGCGTTTACTACAGAGTGCCTCTAGTGCCTGTTGGCGGCTATATATTGGCCGCACCGTCATGTTGGCTGCAGGGTTCAAAGCGTGGGAAAAAAGTAGCGGCGTATAGGCCAGAAATTACGGTAGTACATTTCTTATTACTTTTCCTTATTACTTTAAATACACAAAGAAAGAGTTTAAAGAATGTGCCACAATATTCAAAGGGTAAAGCTGCTGCATTTTAATTTTAATTAGAAGAAGCTTTACAAACCAAAAACATATTGTAAAAACAGTTGTAATTGAACATTTTCTTTGATATTAAATAATCATGCTGTGGTCTGTAGTTGCCACAGAGCTAATTAGGCTCTGCCGTGCCTTACCTCCGGGACCTGGGCACGTTTCAATGCGGGTTTAGAGTGTAGAGTTCTGTGGTGGTGTCAAAACACGATGTACTTCTGACTTGGTTTATTAATACTTTCTATTAACACCTTGCTCCTATATACTACAGCTTGGCTCACTACGTGATGCGACATGCCCTTCTCATTGTGTGCGCGTTGGTGGTTATTTCTGCCTCTCTCGCTGCAGGAGTTTTGAGGAGATGGAGGCACAGATCACAGCGGGCATGAAGTCCCCAGTGCTGAACTCTCGGCCTGGTCCGAGGGCTCTGCTGGAGACAAGGGCAGGAAGAGAGAGAGTGAAGCACTCACACGCACCCAGAGCACAGAGCGAGAGGAACAGGTGAGTCGCGTCTGAACATTTGTTATGTTAGCCTCACTTTGTACCTTTCAGAAATCATTAATGTGTGTGCTACCATTTTTCCATTCAGATAAATGTGCTTTTATTTTGAAACATTTGCACCATGCCATTATATGTGAAGCCACACGGGGGAGACAGAGCACCACAGTTGAAATGCTTTTGAAAATGATTTGGCCCAGGAATAGAACCCATTTGAAATACTCATCTCCCTGTCACTAAATGCAGACAGAGATTGGGAATGTAACGCCAAGAGATAGTACAACAGTAAACAGGGATTTTTAGGAGGCCAAATAGAATGTTCACTAAAAGTATTCTAATACACTAATACAGTATTTGGCACTAAACTTTAAGCCCACTAAAGTTTGTTATGCAAACTTAGACAATAGTGGTATTTCTGTTGCATTAGGGTTGACTTTTGGTTGGTAAACACCAATTAATTTGCACAAAGGAAAAGTAAAATATGGTGTACCATTGATAAATGTTTACGAGATGTGACACAGCAGTTAAAAGAACAGCTAATTTGTAATTGTAGCTGGTGCCAACTGATGAGTCATTCCCAGAGCAATCGTTTTCTGACGTTGGTACCCGTGCGCTATAGACCGAAGATCCCTTATGAATGAATAAGTCCCTAAAGCTGCCACTCAGAGCTTGCTTTGCTTTGCTGACCCTGCCCTTCCCTGCCCTCTGCTTCCCCCCCTCCCTGGTGCCCGCAGCCCGTCGTGGCCCTGCTCCAACCCAGGCCATGCCCCTTTCAGAGCAGCTCTCTGAGTGTGGCGACCCCCTGCAGTACCTGGAGCCCGACCTGGCAGAGACCAACCCCACTGCATTCGCCCAAAAGCTACAGGTGTGTGACAACAAAACAGAACGATGAAATCTGTCCGCAATATAAAGCCTCATCACCCTGTCTCTGTTGGGGAGTTTGTCTGTTTTTGTGCCCATTTTCCCATTGTTTTACCTCTGTCATCTTCATCCTGCCTTATGTGTCCTCCATTATTATTGGCACCTTGATAAATGGGAAGCTTTGGTGTGGTTTTGGAGGCTTTCTGTTTCCAACACCCACTAACTTCTCCAGCAGCATATTATTTTGTTATTATGTTAATTCTGTTACCAATTTGCTGTTGGAATTGCTTGCTTTTTTGTTTACATTTTGATATTTGCCACGGGCGCTAATACTATTGGAGGGCAATGTATGTTATTCTTTTCAAAATACTCCATTGAGTCCTATTAGATTATAATTTAAAATGCTACTAGCTGCAGGTACTGTACTGAAGTGTCTGTATCTCTTTCTTTGCTCTTCTATCCTCGGGCCGCACACCCTCCTCTTGCTCCTTCCTCCACCCCTCCCCCGTGTGCGGCCCAGGAGGAGCTGGTGCTTGCTGCCCTGAGGATAGAGGCTCTGCAGGTAGCCAAAAACATCTCTCAGTGCCCCTCCCTCTCCACTGTAACCCCCCAGGTACTGCGCTGAGTCAGCCTGCACCTGCCCCGCTGTGTGTGTGCGTGTGGATAATGCCCGACTGTAACATCGCCAGGAGAAAGAGTGATTGTGTGAATTTGTAGCAGGTGTGGCAGAAGCAGCTGCAGAGATGTGTGCATGACGGCCTTCCTTCCTTTAAACCCCAAACCACGGCTTTATCGACATGCTGCTGCAGCCCTGCATCCACAGGCTCAACTTCAGTATCTAACTTGGCTTTTAACCGTGTCCAGTTCGCACATGTACGAGCATCTTACTCGATTTTTTTTTTAAGGCTGATCTCCCTTGAATGGAGAGCGAGTCCATTGCCAAGTGTACAATGCATGTTGCCTGTTCATGGGGCTTACATGAGCATGAATGTTACTGGGAGCATCACACTAGGCCCAGTGCATTTGCTTTAAGTAGTATCTCTGGGTTACTTTACTAACATCACTAACGAAAGACACACATTACGCGAGTGGTTACTGATGTACAGGTGATGAGTTGCAGTGGCGTGAAGTTGGAACATCCAAACTTGATTTAAGTCCGGTGACCGCCCCGCAGACATGTAGCTCATTTCTCTCGCCATTTCTAAAACATTTCACAGTCCTGCCCCAAGAAACCCAGCACTCGACGGTGGAATATCAACGGGTCGCCCCTTTTCAAAGTAAGATAAATTGAACCCCGAGACCCGCCCTAACCCAACTACTGCACAGTCAAGTTCTGCTCCAATCAGGCATAACATTATGAGCACTGGACTGGACTGTGATGGGACTTCCTTGACCATTGCAACACCCTGCCTAGAAAACAATATAACCACAAATAATAGGACAGTGGTCATAACGCTTTGCCTGATAATTGTTATTTGGACTTTTTAACAGTTATAACAGAAATAATTTTCTTCATGAACTGTGCAGAACATCCAGGACATCCCATTAGCCACCTTTACCTGGTGTAGTTCCACCTGATTGTAGCTAACTAACCCTTTAGTACTGGCAATAGTTAATATATAAGACATACAGTGAGTTCAGGATGCTCTTCGGATCATTCCTATTTTATTATATAGCAGTCTGATACTGAAATCATGTAAAATGTATTTTCTATTGGTAATAATTAAAAATTTGGGGGGCAAAAACACATTTTCAGTGGGACTTACAAATATTTAAGACCCTACTCAACTAACTGCAGTTGCTTTGTTATAGTTGTATTTGTTTCAGTCTGTGGTAAATTACAATATTTGTCCACGATACAGAAAAGAATCTTTAAGAATAAAATCTAATGATAATTTGAACATGTTTGTATCAGACTTCAACAAATAACATTGGAATATAAAGAGGGTTTGAATGCTTCCTGAAACCACTACTTGTAGTTATTTTGCTCGACGTACATAGATTCTCTTGACGAGTTGAAAAAGTGTAATTCTCTGTTGAGTTTATAGATGAAGTAAAGCCACTGAAGACAACATGGTGGGAGTGTCTCTTGGGACCTTTAAACTAATGAAGGAGAGAAAATAGGAGTTTTTGTTGAAAGCTCTGTAAATTGGAGCGTTAAAAGTCACTTATGTTCACTTGTCCGTGACATTATTCCGGCCTAACCTTTTCTGCTACACCGACATAATTGCTCAATCCAGACCCCGCTCCTTTCATGTACTGTATTTTAAATTGTCGCCGGTGAGCTTCTTCCATTTCATGAAATCCTTTTGTAATCCGGCTCTGCAAAGGATGACCAAATCTTTGTTTGAGTTTAGACTTAAAAAAAAACACCAAAGCATTAAATAGAGTACATACATATATTTAAGATCTGTGAGACAACTTTACCTAGTTTTCACCGGTTATTATTTAATAACTGTACCAATGGGCCGTGAGCCAGTACCCGTTCTCCATCTTTCTGTCACTGATGTGTTAGAATATAAAACTGCAACTTTTCCACAAACTTTTTCTCTTAAAATTGCCAAATCACTGGTGTCAAACTATTATTAATAAAACCTCTCATACTGTAATATTCTCTTAAACCGTCAAAACCTTTCTCATGTATGGTTTTGTATTTGGGGCAGAATTGGTTCACATCTCTAGTCACACAGGTAAGACTTACTCATTTGAGATACATTAACAACTAACTCCTATTTGCTCTGCTGCCGTTGCTCTAACTTCCCATAATGTGATGCGGTTTTGTATTGTACCAAATCATTGCTCCCTTCCCCTTTTTTTTTTTTTTTCTTTGCTTAAACCCCGATCACCTTCAAGCTTTGGGAAAACAAGCAGGTTACCATGATCGCTCAGCTGGAGGCCACATCATCCAATCCCTTTAGTTCATACTGTGCCTATGAAGACGGTATCATCCAATCATGTGGCGGCTGACCAAGTCTTCTGAAGCATCCCTACCCCCAGGCTAATGTACACATGGCTTTCTGAGAACTTACTCGATATTGTCTTAATACAATGATGCAGGAATTAGGATGGGTGTGCGCTTGGGATATCCTGTTTCTACCTCCTGTATATGTAACTAGCAATGTTGCCCTTTCTTTCTGTCTTCTCTACTGGTTCCTGGGAGCAGCGAAAGGAAATGGCTCCAAATGACAGTGCAGTGTCCAAGAATTCCCTGTACGCCCGGACCACCGGTAGCAGCTACATGGAGGGAGAGAGCCCCCATCTCCCCAGCGATATGGACCACTCGCTGGGGATTGCGCGAGAGGAGGTGCAGATAAAAATGCGTTATTTTTATCCCATATCTAAAAATACAACACTCTCGCGGCTTCACTGCAACTGATCTTCCTCTTGTAGATTGTAACGAAAGAGAAGGAGGTTCTGGAGTGGCAGAAGAAATATGAAGAGAGTCGAGTGGAGGTGGTGGAGATGAGGTAAGGTAGAATATGGTTGTGTGTGTGTGATTTGTGAAGGCCCCGAGCCTCTATCATATATATATCCAGTATCTTAGTAACTTAGTAAAACGTCATGATCATTAGTGGAAGTGGGATTTGTAGTAGAATGACCTTTAAAGATCTTTTTCCATACTTTTTGTTTTATCTGTGATTAGCAAAGTGGTTGAAAGTCCCTTATGGCTCAGAAAAGTTTGTCTTAAGTTCCGTAAAATTGTTTTGAAGTTGGTTAATTAAGCACTTGGCAAAGTCTCAGACAGCTGGTGGAGGTTGTGTGTCAGGTATTTTTAAATGCTGAAAACTATGTTACAGTAGTGTTGTTAAAGTTGCACATTGTTATCCGCACTAATGAGATGGTTTGTATTGTGTCAAGCTGGCCTTCCCTAGATGTTTCTAGTATTTGCCACTCAGCAGTGGTGGTTGTGTGTCCAGCTGGTCTCGATCCAGTTTGTGAGGATAAGACTGGGCTTAGTCCATTTGTCTGATTCAGTTGTGGAAGGTGGGGCTAAGAGGCTGAAGGGGGAGGCATGGCTAATAATCAATCCTCTTACCTCGGCTAACCTGGTCAGTGCTGCTGTAGCGCTGGGAGAACGAGATATTTCCAGATAAAACAGATTATGGAGAGGAAGCACTAACAGAGGTTGGAGCTTATATAGATGCAATATTTAGTAATTGACTGATATGTAAATTATTCTGATTTAGACCCTTTTTAAGTGATTTTGTACCATTTTGAGACACAGATGGAGGATACATGCTTCACTCACAAATGATTGGTTTTAGTAGATTGTACTGATTAGTGGTGCGGAATATGTGCTTTGCTCCTCAATGGTTTAAGCTCATAAGCCTGAATTATCTTGGCACTATCAATGTAATGTGCTCGGAACTGCAAGTACAAATGTGATGTATAGGCTACAATTGTATTTGTTTTATTGAGGATCTCCAACTTCTTCTTTGTAGGCGAATTGTTGCCGAGTACGAGAAGACCATCGCGCAGATGATCGGTGAGTCACTCAGCGCGCGCCTCATATTTTACTGGGTGCACAACATACATTTATTTTAAGCCAGCAGTTGCTCCCAAAACCCTTGCCACTTCATGTTTCGACACCAATTAATTTGCACACTACAAAAGAGGAATGTGTTCTCTTATGCCTTAATCCATCACCACTCTGACTTGGGCGAGATGTTATAAAAACAGTTTATTTCTCCTGCGACACGCTCCCTGTCTGGGTACGCTGTTTGCAAAGCCTTTCCACCGACTTGACCTGAATCGAGATGCCTTCTGAGAGGAGAGACAGCACCTTTTTGCTCGCTGTAGCGCTGGTTTTTTGGGACTCATTAAAAACCACTGCAGGCGCACGTGCTCTGCATTATCCCCGCTTCTCCTGCTGCTTACAGATTTTTATTTTCTTACCAACACCTGTTGACATTGCCCAAGATACAATTTGCTGCTGTCCCATCACAAAGAGATGCTGTAGCGCTCAGCTTTGGTCACTTGCTCTCACAGCTTGACTTATAACACACTCCCTTCTTTTCTGTTCCGCTGCCATCTTTGCCCCCTTACTCTTTGACACAGGCATGCCAGGTGAGTACAGCACTGACACCCTTCACCTGAATGTGTCACATTTATCTATCTGTCCGTCTAACAGCCACAAGCCACTGCCTGCATCTGTGACCGCTGCTTGTTCATCTGTCGCTACTCACCTCGTATTGTTCCCTGACCAAAAAGAACAACATATTGAAATTATTATGATTGATTGATTGATTGATTTTTTATTTCGAGCTGCACAACACAGGCACAAAAGCCAGATGATGAATTTATTGTTATTTTAATACGGTAATGTAATATTCAAGAAGTCACTAAGGTCTTCTATCTGAGAAGACCTTAGTGCCCGACCATTATCGGCTCGACCGATATGGATTTTTGGGGTCCGATACCAATACCAATACGAAGGGGGTTGGCATGGCCGATAGCCGATAGCCGATATATAAATTATATTAAGTTATTTAATTTTATTATTATAGTAAAGGTTTCAATCATAGATATATATAGAATAAAACTATTGGAGGTCGACCGATGTGATCGATGTGGTCGAAGGCCCTATGCTGATATGCACCAACAATATTTCTATTATCCCATGTATGATGCTTCTAAACTTGTTAGTGTTGAACTGCGACAGCAGGGGGCGCTGTATGAGGGACATAGGGCTTATTTATTCAGGACATTCATGTTTAGTAGGTACTATAGAGCAGGGGTTCCCAAACTTTTTTGGCTAGGACCCCAAAAATTGACACATACACAACTTGGGAGCCTCATTGTATAAAGTTGCCTCTTATGCTACTTCAGGGCAGACAAAACGTTTTAAAATCAAGTTCCTATGTGTTTAAACAGTTTATTTTTGAATAATTGAACAGATTATTGGCTGTTTTTCACTCTAAACCCTAAAGTATATAAAACAGTAGCATGTTTCCCCCCAAGGCCTCGTGACCCCCAAGGGGTCCTGACCCCCACTTTGGGAACTAATGCTTTAGAGGGAGCTTGTCTAAAATCAGCAGATTCCAAAACAAAAAGTCTCTATCTCTCATCATTCCGAAATGATATTAAAAACAAAAGTCTAAAGCATAAAATATATTTAACAGGTGTCCAAACTTCACCGCGATGTTTAAAGCTTTCACTTTTGGTTCCGTAGATATCGGCCAATAGCAGATATTGTAAAGATATCGGCCGGGCCCTATAACACAGTCTCAAGAACAATTTTTTTTAATGTATTAGTCATTATTTATTTCCGTTTGTTTTGGTCCTTATTTACTTTTTTGTCTCATTTTGACTCATATTATTGGTGAGAGGGCCGGGTTTAATTTAAACTGTGTTGAAACAGTTAAAAAATATTGCACTAATATAGTCATATATTACAAAATCTTTTTTTCTCATTATGCAACCCTTCTCTAGCTAAATAACAGATTTTAATGGTGGATTCTAACATAAGTAACACAAAAAAGTGTCTTCCCTGGATCCAAAGAGGACTGTGCCATAGATAACATTATTCTCACTCAGGCAGGGCTTAGATTCTGCTAAAACAGGGAATTTACTCTGGGACACTCAGCCTCTATCAAGACATAATTGTTTTGTGATTCTATCCACTTATAACCAATGAGTTGTTTGCAGCTATAGAATTATAGATTTTAAGCCGATTTCCATGGCAACAAACCCAGTGATGTTTTGTTACCATCTTTATAACAAATTTGTGAACCTTCCTGTTGTACTGTAATTTATTTTGCATGTTTCATTTATAAAATCATTAATGTTGTACAATGCACCTCATTCACTAACCTCACATCTGGTAAAGTGAATATAACTGTTCCTCTATATGTCCACTTCAGACAGCCGCTATGTAATTTAACACTGATTTGATCTAACTCTTGTGTCCCAGAGGATGACCAGAAGGAGAAGTCCCTCTCCCACCACACGATACAGCAGCTCATCATAGAGAAAGACCAGGCGCTCGCAGACCTCAACTCTGTGGAAAAATCTTTGGCCGACCTCTTCAGGCGCTACGAGAAGATGAAAGACGTGCTGGAGGGTTTCCGCAAGGTGAAAAAACAGATGCCAATGATCCCAATATTACAAACATCTTCTGTCACTGTATCATCCGCGAGACTTTCATGATTGAATTGCAGATGGAGTTAACTGTTTTTGAAAAATATTTCCAAAGAGAAAATCCACAGACTTTAGAATTTTTAAAAAGGGGAAGGGAGCAATTATAAGGCATTGAAAAGCATCAAAGTCATTAAATTAAGGCATTAAATCAGTAAAAGGCATTGCATTTGATTCTAGTAGGCATTAAGCCTGCATTTCTTTGAAGAATCGGCACGGCTCGACTTTCTTTACTCATAAAATTCTGTGAAAATACAAAATGCATTGTCGAAGGGAACATGCAGCTGCACCGAAGTTCAATCTTGCCTAGGGCGCCAAATTGGCTAGGGCCAGCCTTGTGCAGCTGCGTGTTTTGTTTTCTTTCGATTTACCTTAAATTGTTGCTCAAAACCTGCTTGTAGTGTCCAATTTGTATTTAGTAATACACATTTTGACAAGTTAATACACATCCATATGTTTATAAATATTTTTTGGGGGAACGGCATAGATTTTTGCCATTTGTGTGCCGTTTTTGGGCATTAGAATTGCATTAAGAAGCACTGAAAACTGTATATGGGTTGAGTCTACTAACTAATTAATCTTATATTGTGGCAGTATTCTGTTAAATGAAAATACCAGACCTTTAAAAAAAAAAATCTATATGTGTAATCTATAGGCCCAGCAATGACCGATACTGACCATAAACCAGGTCAAAACTTGAATATTCACCTCATTTTAGAGTTTTCTTTGTTTCACGTGATAAAAACGGCTTGACCGTTGCCACATAAATTCACAATCCAAGCAAAATATTTCATGTTTTGAATGTTCAAAAGTCCTGCAAATTGCAAACCTACCAGGAAAAAAGGCCATACAACATGCGACTGAATCCCATAAAGAAGCTCCATTGAATGTTCTTCAACTCCAAGTGTTACTCTCAATATAATCAACACTTACAGTCGTTGTATATTTTCCCCATGGCCAGTAATTAACCTTTACATGTCAATGTGCTCACAGAATGAAGAGGTTTTGAAGAAGTGCGCGCAGGAGTATTTGTCCCGGGTTCGCAAAGAGGAGCAGCGTTATCAAGCCCTGAAGATTCATGCGGAGGAGAAACTCGACAAGTAAGTCAATACACACCCTCATTATATCAAGTTCATTTAGATTTCCCCCAAAGGAAGTGTGCAACAATAATATGCTTCCACCACAATGGAGTAAGTCTGGAAGAAGGCCAATCTAATTAACGTTTTCTATAGATTACTTGTACTATTTAATTTAAGGGTTTTATAAAGGCTATTTATATACAAGCTGTACAAATGGATGCTGGCTGTGTTTGCATTAGCGTTGTGGGGGTTCTAAAAAGGTGACTTTATGTTGTTATGTTATTTTCAGGGCGAACGCGGATATAGCACAAGTCCGAGTCAAATCAAAACAGGAACAGGCAGCGTACCAGGCCAGTCTGCGCAAGGAGCAGATGAAGGTGGACTCTCTGGAGCGGACACTGGAGCAGAAGGTCAGGCTATGGAAATATGAATTGCGGCCTTTGTGCATTGGTTAAAATGTACACGACATGTTTTATGCTCTCAAACGTTTTGCACAATCGCCTCATATAAGGTTTGGCTTTACGAGTATCACCAGGACTAGACCAATATTTAATCTGAATTTTAAAAAACAAACCTGACCTAAACACAGATTAAGTGAGAACTACAATGGGTGTAAATGACAATTGTATGAAAACCTAGATAGCATAATACCCAACTTTAAAACAGGACTGGAGTTTAGAATAACAGCATTAAATGTAATTGAAGTCATACTGCACAACATATTACCCAATAAAGTAAATTATGTGGAAGACACAGAACTCCAAGAAGCCCTATATGGGTACCAACATTTTTTTTTTTTTTCATTTCAATTCATTTGTTTGAGCCATTTCTGTAAAAAAAAAAAAAAAAATCAACAGGCATAATTTGCGGCGTATACATTGATTAAGCGAGGCACACAGAAAAGCTCAAAAGGATTAAGCTGAAGTATAAAACTTGGTCACGCTTACCCCCTTTCTCACATTCATTCTTTCCTTGACAACAATTGCTTTACTGCAGACATTGATAAAGTACAAATTAAATACACATCTTGACAATGTTATGTCTGCATACGAAGTAGAACACGAGTTGCGTGTACAAAAGGAAAACAAACCACAGAAAATGTACACAAAGAGAACGAAGCAAAACGTATCTAGCAAAAGAGAGAAAAGAAAACAAGTCAGGAGGGCAATAGAAGGTCCCACTCTGACTGTAAAGATTAAAGTCCATTATTGGTACAAGGACGCCAACACGTTTCCACCTCAAGCGGTCTTCATCAGGGTTGATGAATTGTTTTTATCATAACGGATGTTTTTACTGGTGAAAAATATCTCAAAAGCGTGTTATTATTGTGAGCCTCTTCTCACAACTTGACTCATAACTTTCCCATGAGCGGGACATCAACAGCTCGTTTCCTTGGAGATGCTTTGACTGCAGGTTGTCAAACATGAAGTCCAAATACATTAAATTCTCCCAAAAGCTTTATTTTGACAACTCACTGCAAAAATTGTATATTTGGTGTTGAGCTGATCATTAGGAGCATGTTTGGTATCGCTGGCATGTTTATTTATGTTTTGAGTTTAGTTGCTCTTGTGACATGCAGCATGTGACCTGGAATCTTCCCAGTGTGATTTTGAATTAAATACTTTTTTAGATTGTCACACATTATGTCATTCATAGACAGAATAGGCTAGTCAAGAGAAAACTGGGAATTAATTACCATGTGACATTTTCCATTGGTAAAAATGTTATGGTGATTTGAAGCTCATCTTGTCGGCTTTGGTAGTACGTATATTATATTCTGCTCTTTTTCCTGTCAGTTATCTTTTCCTTAAGGCTAGGACTCAGGCTGGGATCTAATTTTGGTATCTGTACGTGCCTTCTCCAAGCAATGTCTGCTGTTCATGACTACATTTTTTTGTAAAAATAATGTGATCCTTATGTCTGTCATTTTTTGTTTAGTGACCTGAATGACAGAGAATACCCACGCATTTGTTTCGCTGGGTTAAACGCCGCACTGCGGAATATCCCAGGTTATATTTTGCAAAAACAACTTATTTGAGAAACTGACAGGATAAATTACTTAACATATTTAAAGCTAAAGTTCAGCTACCTGTAGTCAAAGCAACTCATCTCCATGGAAATGAGCTGTGATGTCCCTGCAAAGTTACAAGTTAGGCTTGAGGAGAGGCAAACCCGCTGACAGTAAGAAAGCATGTTTTGACCCACTTTTCACCAATCAAAACATGCATAATGAAATAAGTGTTTGAAATGTATTCTCTTTATTACTTTAAAGAAAGTCCAAAAGCACTAAAAGAATACAGTTGGTTTCAAATTGAATATCTTATGATCTAGGTACCCACTCTCACCAAACAAAATGTATTGACAAAAGCAACCTCTGTGTTACAGAACAAGGAGATCGAAGAGTTGACGAAGATCTGCGATGAGCTGATTGCCAAAATGGGGAAGAGTTAGCTGCTTCATATCGTCCTGGAAATGAACTGGATCAGAAATCCCCATAATAATAAACAGATGGACTAAGGCTTCTCTGGGGTGTTTGTTTATATATGTACAGAAACTCACCGGACTGGCTTCCTGTATCTGTACATTTTGACGTGTCCGTGAAGTATATTGTTCTGTATCGGGGTCTGTTTTAACGTTTTAGAAATGTACCATATCTCATTTTGAGCGAATGTTGTTGAGACTGTGTGTTCGATGCGACTGGATTAAATTATATATAATGATGACGCCATGACGGCCACTGAGGGAGAAGACTGTTTACCCGCTCTTGTCGTTGTCTCCTTGTAATACGACACACATCGGAGAGTTACCGAGTCCCACCTTGTTAATACACCACGATGAAATCTATATATCTGTAACCTCTTGCATGTGGTAAGAAAATTATGTTTGTATATACTGCAGGAAAGTATAAAAAGATGCATTTTGATAGTAATTTGCTTCCTCCATGTAACCTTGTAGATATTTGTCATAGACTATACTCTGATATTGTGTTAACTTTATTTTTTGGGGACTTTATTTTGATATGACTATATACAGTATAAAACTCGTGAGTGTATTGAGTTGTGACCAGGAGTAATTTAATTTGGATGTCCACGTACTGCATTGGTCGTTGTGTCACACTGACTCTCTGCACAGCTACTGTACAGCATCGGCTTCAAATGTGCAATAAAAGATGGCAATACAACACCGTGGGTTGACCTTTTACTTTTATTACACATATCTTATGTTAATTTAATGATTTCGGAGGTGCAGGATTTCAAGGTAATTATTTTTCACTTCACAAGAAAAACAACAAAACCTGTATAATGCCCAACACTTGGCTAAATCTGATTTGTGTTTACAATTATCCTTTTACAGTGGGTGGGCCATAGTTGTTTGGGCTTTTTATGGTCTTCAGATCATCACGCTAATTTTTTAAAAAGTTAATTGAAACATTTGCATTTCACGTGCCGTCCTTACTGTTTTTTAAAGTCAGGAAGGCAATATAAAAATTACCCCGCTGTTTTAAAAATATGCACACTTAGGGTTATTGAGAGAGTGAACTGTAGCTAATTTATATGCACTTGCCGTCCCACTCTAATGGGCTGAGGCCACATATTGAGTATTACACATTAAAACCAGCTTTACTTATAATGTGTAACAAAACTATAACCAATATATAGAATTGGTTATAAACAACCTATTTGTGGAATTCATTGAACTTTACCTGAAAGATATGAATGCATAGTCTGCTCACTTTCTCTGTTTCATCCTCTCTCTTTCCTTTTCTTTGTCTCTATCTCTTCTCCCCTCTTTCTCTTTCTATCCAGATAAGTGGGCAGGGTGGCGGTAACATAAACTCTATGGGTGATGCACCGTGCCTCACAGCTAAGGTCCCGGGTTTGATTCCTACCTGGACGGGGCCTCTCTGTGTGGAGTTTGCATGTTCTCCCCATGTCTGCGTAGGTTTCCTAAGGCTACAATCCGGCGTGGCGTGTTTACATGCATGTATCCATGTATGTTCATTAACATGCACTGTCCTGACCAAATAAATGAAATAAAAAGAAAAATGATCACAAATAAATCACTAAAAAGAAATCTTTGCCAGAAGGCTGAAATTTAGGTGTGATGTTCTCAATTTGAAATGTGTAGCGGAGAGAGCCGTCTGGAGGAAGTGCCAATCCTCAGAAGGATATTAGCTCATCTGATCGCTCGAAGATTATGTCCCTAAGGCTTTAGGAGCAAACAGCCTGTGCTCATTGTGTGTAAGGGGCTACAGGCAGATAACCGTCAGCGATATGAGAGGAGCCTTGTACTGTCTGCTACTACTGCTGTCTACTGTACTGCTGGCAACACACAGTAAGGACCATTTTAGTATTTTATTTAAGGTGGTCTCTGTTATAATACTTTGTTGTATCGCTAGGCTGTGTCAGTCCCTATTTCCGCTCATATAGACTTCTCTACATTTTGATTAAATGTTTATATTGCAACAGCATTTACCCCTGAACTTGAGTCTGAGCCAAAGGTCTGGCTGCTACATGTTTACCATTGCGAGACAGGAACCAGTGCCTTGGCAGGGGAACATTCAAGAGTTGTTGTAAATTTCATGTTGAAATGACTGACTTTGGCACAGAGCTAATTCCTATTGTTTAAAAACACATTGTAAACATAAGGTACTAATTAAAACACAAAATATCTAATTATAGGCTACTTCTATACCGTCATATTAGTTCAGTGAATTTCACATTTATTTTTGCCTTATAACGGTGCATTCCTGTTTGTTTTGAGTTTCTTTTTGCTGTCTTTTATCTTCCACTGTTAGTATGCCAGCCCAGCAGCGGATAATCTTTTAATAGGGCTGAGTGCTAATACCTGAAGCGTGTGTGGAGCGGCTGCTGCTGTGGGGATAGAATGGGGTCAGGCGGCACCAGAGGGGGCATTTATTTTGCCATGTCAACACAGCGAGTGTATAGTGCGCATGGCGCCACAGGGAAGCCGACTACTGCAAAATCACAGGGAATGTAAAGAAACTCTGGTTGTTCATAAACGTTTGTTATTATAAGATGACTCCTTTTTGAACCATAGAGGGTTTGAAATAAAAAAGAAGAAGTTGCATTTCAACCCAAGACACGAGTTCCCAACTTTTCAGGCAGCGACTTCCCAAATAGCTGTGAAATGTTGTCACTGCTTGAAATAAATCCGGTTTATAATACTTGTTTGAATAGTTTATGTTCTAGCTCACCCCCAGTTTGTGAATCTCTGTCCTAGAATATCAATGAGTTTGGTGAAATGGTCGGTCTATAGCAGAGTGGATGGTTTTGTGTTTAAACAAATGCACCTTTTTTGTTGACGCTTAGGTTTCTTGTTTGTTATAACAATATTTGTTTTTATATTTAACCGTATATTCCATCATTGGCTCAGTAACATTAGTGTGAGACTACTACTTTCTGCATGATTGACCCATGGCAAAGAGAGGGCCATCGAATTTAACTTAACTTTTATGGTGAGACAAATCAAGCCACCACCAGTGACCTCGGCTTCAGATACTGTACTTCTGCAGCTTTTGACCCTGGATGAAAATCGTTCAAACATCAAGAGAGACACCTGGTCTATTTTGCCTCTCTGTTGACTCTACTGCTAACTGGCTACTGTTCAAATGTACTGAGCAACAGGGCTAATTAATCAAACACTAATTAGTCACACTGTTTCACAATATCAACTGAATGTCAAAAAACTCATAATATAAACAAACCCACCAACAATACCAATAGTGCTCCTCATAATGTATCTTACAGTCACAAACATAGCTTTTTAACAGTATTCTTATACAGTATATATACAGTGCCTCTCATAAGTACTAATACACCTTGAACTTTTGCACATTTTGTCATGTTTACAACCATAAACATAAAGATTTTATTTTGAATTTTTTACTGAAAGTTCACACACAAGTAACAGACAACTGTGAAGTGAAAGTAAAATGATACATGATTCTGTTATTTTTCAAAAAATAGAAAAGTGAAAAGTGGGGCGGGTTGTAAACATGACAAAATGTGCAAAAGTTCAAGGTGTATTAGTACTTTCGAGAGGCACTGTAGTTGGGAAAGATATAATATACTTAGAATTAACACTTGGCTACCAGTGATTAAAGCAAAGCAGCAACATCTCTACGAAGATGGTCTAGTCATGTCTCGCTTAGTAAAGTTCAGCTAAAACAACCGAGAAGAAATGAATGCTTATATTTGATTATATTTATTGATTGAAATGTTGGCTTTAATGAATGAGAAAGGCAGTGATTACAACAATACAATACAACTATACACATGTGACTTTTCGTAATAGTTTTGAGAATGTTAATCTATCTTACCATTAACATATCACCCCGTATTGTCTGATGATATCCTCAAGTGTGGGATAAGGTGTATGCCCCTCTCCCCGGTTCATGGTCCTTGTTTACCTTTCTGTACCTCGATGACCTCAACGACTCAGCGGTCACCCTTCCATTTCCCCACCGATTCAACTTTTGAATAAGAACCTACCCAAACATTTTTCCACAAGCATCCATTTGGAGTTTTGTAACACAAATTTTCACCACTAAAATGTTTTCCTTTCAACATGCATTCACGTCTGCCATTTCCTCTCCTTTCATAACCAGACCAGAGAAAGAGAGAGAGAAGGCAAGAGAGAAACCTGACAAAACATTTCCGAAATGGCATTTTGAAGACAAGAGATACTGTAGTGTGCTGCGAGCTTTGAAGGCTTTTAGTGATTGCTATAAGTCTGGCTCGGTTTGATCCTCTTAGGGAACAGCATTAAAGGATGTTTCCGAGGAGCCTCTTTAGATTTTAGGAGACGGATGAGCGTTTTCAAAAGGAAGTGGTATTTCAAAGGTCAGCAGCTTCTCCAAAAAACCTGCTCTTGTTCCCTCCGGAGAGCTTGAGCGAGACATTTAAGGGAGACATGCTGAAGCGCTGGGCGGAAAGTTATACCAATGTTTTTCTAGTTTTGCGGCTTTGTTTGAAGTGTGTGAGTCATTCTCCATTTTCCAGCCATTATCACAAGGCAGACAGAAAGCAAATTGAAAGCTTGTGCAGACAGAGTCATTAAAGAAGATAATAGATAGAGAAAGGTTGGCCTGGTTTACTTTGCATTGTGTCCGGCAAAGTAAAGAGGTTATGTTTCTATTTCTGTTTGTCTGTTTAAATGATGGTTGGATGTGATGGATCTTTCAAACGGGTTAGTGGTGGGCAGGGAAGTAATTATCTTTTTTGTGGGTTTGTCACAATGTTAATGTTTGGAAACAAGAAGGTACTCGCTCCAACACAAGGGGGCAATGTGGACACGTATAAGGCTGTAGTGGCTCTTAGAGCATTTGACCCTGAACTAGTCCATAGGTACAGTATATATGGCCTCCCACTGACTCTAGGGTTCAAGCATTGTAGACTTCACTTGAGTATTTGAGCAAGTCACTAATCCTGCCATATTCAGCCATATTTTAGGTGTTCATAGGCTTCAACATGTAAGGATTGACCCTACCTATCAAGAGCCTTAGATAGCTCACCATTAGTCCATTATTCACTGGGTACCTATACATCAGGAAAAGGCCAAAGTCAGTAAGGTACAGGTCTACTGTACAAAATATAGAAGATCAGCAGTGTTCTGGGTGAAAGCACTTTGCCCATTATCAATTCCATCTATTGTCCCATGGTTTGGGTGGTGTCTACATACCAACAGCTGCCTTGAAACGGCTTAAACAACCGCTAAGCTGTGCCACTATGACCTCTACAACCACTTCCAATTACACTCGAGCACTCAAACTTTTCACACCAGGTGCCGCTTAGGAAACAATTGGCTCTCTGAGTAGTAGTAGTAGTAGTAGTAGTAGTAGTAGTAGTAGTAGTAGTAATAAGTAGTAAGTAGTAGCTCTAAACAAGGGAAACTCCAGTATGGTCTCTACCACAGTTTGGGAAACACTCCTCTAAGTGTTCTTAATTGGTCCCTCAAATAAGTTTCAAAAAGTCAACAGTCTGACAAACTGCGATAGGCTTTATAGTACTTGTCTCTTAAGTTGTACCAAAGACAAACTTTCTTGCCTCTCTTTCAGGTGAGGCTCTCCAGTGCTATACCTGCATGGGCTCCAATAATGAGGACTGTAACCGGCAAGGCTCCAAAGCGTGTCCTAGTTTCTCCGACGCCTGTGCCGTGGTGCTGGGCCATGACAGTAAGTGCAACCTCCACAGTAGTAGCTCTTACTTCTTTATTCTTCCCACTGCCCACACCGTAGTTCATTTCAGGACCTCCATGTGCTGTAAATATACGTTATGATTGTGCTGCTAAATGAGAGCCTGGCTGACGTCTGGGGACACTTTCCAGCCAACAGGGGGCCGCACTGTGCTTTTAAGAGAACGGAGAGCTTTGTTAACTCCTACTCAGTCAATATCCTATAATTAGGCCACCATGTGTCCAGAGCAACCAGACAGCCCGCCTGCTCCAGATTACGGCAAAATGACACCAACGTACCACTTTAAAAACAACAAGACGCTACAGTGGAATTTATCATTTTGAGGATTGCATACCTGATAACACCCCTTAAAAACCAGCACCAAGATTATTTTAAGATTGTAATACCTTGTGTAATTATATTTTTATATGTCTTACATATTCAGTCATAAAGGAGGTGACTAAATAACAGATAAAAAGGAAATTAAAAAATAATTTGGTCCTATTGGTTCCATGTGGAGTTTTCTTGTTCTCCATGTTTCTATGGATACTTTTCCCTACCACTAAAAAGCTGTACAATAGGGTCCCCTCCCCTAAACAAAATAATTCTACTGAGTCTTGACATTGGCCATTCTTCCATAACAAGTAAAGTGTAGATGATTTTTACGCTTTTGTCAGATCTATAAAATCTCTATTAAATAGAAAGACACAATTGAACTTTTTGTGCCGTTCACAAACCCAGATAAATTGAGAGGTTACGTACTCATTACCCACTGAACCATTTCTGAATTCGAAATGCTCACCTCTCGGGTTAAGTTTTGGCTGAAAAGGAACCAGACCCTATCCTTTTGTAAATAGCAGAGCTTGTTTGCGTGTGTGAATGAAGTATTTGTACTGTGCATATAGTTAGGTTTTTAGAATGAAATTGAAAATATACTACAAATGTAACTTTAATGTAGTGTGGAAAGGTCCAACGAGGTCCCTGTCAAATAAACACATTAAATTAATCTGGAAGGGCATCTTGATTTAAAAACTAAATAAAAATATACATTAACAGCAAAGAACTGCAACTCATGAAAGTAGAAATACCACTATCCACAAAGTCTCATATGAAACTTTAATATTGTTGTTATCATGGACCTTTGAAGTGACCCGAGCCCCTGTTTTCTGACGTTCTTTTCTTTTATTTATTTGCAGGTGGGGTGATGAAGTCCTGCACATACAAGTCCTTCTGCAGTCAGGCCAACAGTCAGGGCTACCGGGCGCCTGGAGTCAAAGTACACTGCTGCTATAGCAACGACTGCAACCTGACCAACCTCTCCCCAGGACCACCGCGGCTACACCACCTCGTCCTGCTGCTCATGCTACTACCTCTGCTGTGTCTCCTCAAGTAGACCAATGAACTCAAACAGAACTGGCAATTACAGCGTCCATCCTCACTATGCCAAAAGACTTGCCTAATGATGCTTCAAAGCCTGTCTTAAATGAGTTAACTTCGTTCTTGCCTGTTCCTTTCTCAATTTCATCTGTGCCCATCGGAGCTGCTACTTTCTCTGTTTTTGTTTAATTATTTAAGCATGACCGGGCCATATTTCCAATTCAAAATATAATCAATGTGCTTTGCAGTTGCCTCAATTAACATCACACCAACAGTTTGTCACAATTGGACAGCTTTTCACTATCTAACTACCACCTCATCAAATATGTTTTTCCTTCAAGTACCAACAGGCCAAGATAGAGATAAAAACATGTTTTAATAATGTTAATGTGAAGAAAAATCAGTAAGATAGACTGGTCAGGATTTGTTATTTAAATCTTTATTTCAGTGGCCTCCCTACCCTGACATTTTAGTCCACGGAAGAGAGTGCTTTTCCACAGAGATCGTACTGAAAATTCTCCATTTCGTAAATATTACAAGCTAAAACTTGATGGATATGCTTGCTGTATCGTGAACTTAAAACGCCCAGATTTTCAGGAGCAACCGACATGTTTTGGTGCAGCAACCGAAGCCTTAGAAACACACCTGTCACGCCCCGGTGAACAAACAGCTTCTTGATAAAAGCCCACCTCCATCTCTGCTGACGTTCAAGTTAGTTTTTGGCAGCCTCCTTTAGCGGCTGACTTCCTGCCTGTAGGTGCGCGCCTGTGTATCGTGGCAGCAGATGTAACCGGGGCTAAATCGGGCTCAGACGCAGCTGGGGTGTTGTTGTATCATTAGCTCGGGTCGTGTCTGTCACAAATCTCCATGCGGTGAGAGAGAGAGAGGAGCTGGTCTCTGCGTGTGCAATCCATATAGGAAAGCCATGTAGTAGGTGAAATGTGTAAATGGCTTCTGGTACAAGTGCAGGCGTCTCTAATTTTATACCATTTATTGTATGTCACACTGGTGTCACTGATGTGTCATTATATTATTGATTTGTATTATTTATCGTTTTGACCAATATGGACCGAACACAAAACAAAATACAAATCTCAAATGACCCATCGCATTCATTTAATTAACCACCGAAATCGCAGAAATGCATTTAGCTATCTGGGCCTGTTACCTCCCACATTTTGTTAGCTGTCGAATCCGATTTGAATTTAATGTTCCATCTCCATGCAAATGAATGGGGAAATCAGGCACAATATTAACGTATGGGGAGGTATATTTTGTCCTTTTCATGGCATTTATATCATTTCTATGGTGTCTTTATCATTGACATCTCATAAAATGAAGTTTAGTGGCCATTGGCTGTGTATTCAACCCACAAAACGTTGAGCTAGCATTTAGCTCAGAGGACAGTTTTAGACGCTAATTTGTATCTAAAGTAAAATCTCAAAAGGTCTGTACATGCATTAATGATTCCTGACTAGGCTTTGACCTCACCTACAGGTGCTCGTCATATAATTAGAAAATCATGAAAATGTGCATTCACTTCTGTTATTCAAATGAAACTGTGAAACAAATATATGATAGACTCATTACATGCAGAGTGAGATATGTATAGCCTTTATTTGTTATAATTTTCATTTTTATGGCTCACAGCTTGTAATTAGAATTAGATTTTTTTTAAATGGACTGTAAGCCAAAATCATCAAATTATAAGAAACAAAGGTATGTCACTTTGCATGTAATGAGTCTATATCATATATTAGTTTCACATTTTAAGTTGAATGACAGAAGTAAATGCACTTTTTCATGATATACTGTATTCTAATTATATGACGAGCACCTATATATGTGGTGAATGGGACAACAGCTGAAACATCTGGATCATTCATAATTTGTGATGTTTGGTGGCTAATGCTAACGGATAAGAAAAATACACTGAGCAGGGAAACGGACTCAGAAAAGTCTCCTGACTAGCCTGCTACTTGCTAAATGTCTGCATGTGTTAGGATCGTCGCCGCTTCTCCTTTTTATTTCTATGTCATTAACCATTAGAACTTGGTAGTGTCACTTTTCTTCTGTGCACCATGGCCATTGGCCTCTCTGTACTGTGTTTTAGACACTGCAGACTGGAAACACCTCTTGCACTGTAGTTCACCATACAGTAACTAGTCCTACATCCATATCTTCAAAAATGGGCTTTTTCAGACTGTATAGTACCTTTACAGAGGTCTACATGAATGCTATTACAATACAAAGACCGTTTGATGTGAGACTGAATTTTGCTGTTCAGTGTAGGCCTATAGGTTGAATGGTAAACCTTCTGAGCATACGGGTTCTGTTGTAAAAAGATAGGGGACTATTTTTATTCAGTGTGAAATGTGGCAGTAAAGCGAGAGAATATGAAACCAGAAATAAAAGCCTTTTGTAATGTTTTGCATCTAATATTGCCTGCCTTTATCTTGCTCTATCATAATCAATAGTTTATAACGAGGAAACTTGAGCCCAGACAATTACTGTAACAAGTCTACAGAAACACATTGATTAAAATTACTTTAGTATCTTGCGATTTAGTCAATAAGCTGGAGTGGGGCCGGGTAATTAGCGGCGCATGAACCGATTGAGAACACAGCATATATTTACAGCTGTGCACTCATATTACTGTGGAGATTGGTGGTCCTCTCAGGGGGCTTCCCAGTCAATTTTAACCATCTCCAAATTTGCTCACCAACAATAATAGCCATATCGAAATCTATCAATATAGCTCACACAATTCTATCTGAAACCTGCTGATAGAAAAACTTGTAATAAAACTTATATTCAGGACGTCATCAGATAATTATGTGACAGCAGTTTAACTTGGCCCCTAAGAACAAACTTTACTGTCCAATGTGTAAAGGTGTTCAACGTAACAATGTCATCTGCTGGACGGGTCCGCAAGGGTACTTGGAATTATTTCAGACTTTTTAAAAGGTGAAAACATTTTACTGTAAAAACAAACAAACAAACAAACAAAAAACACTGGGCAAGTATTGATGTAGTTTTATTTTGAATAAGACAGGTCCACTGCCTTAACCCACCCTTGAAAATCACTCCACAAAACAATTTAGAAATATGCTTAATACATTCTTCATGCGATGAGATTTTTTTGTTTTGTGGTATTTTTTTAGGCTCGCATTTTACTTTCTAATGCCAACTTTTTATAGGTCGCCATATCAAAAAGTTTTTTCCACTTATAAGTCATCAGTCGAGCCCACTTACTTGATGTAAATGAGTTTGCGGTTTATGCTCAACACACGACAGGCACATGTATAATTCAGTCCAGTGGCTGCAGCTCGGAGCCAGAAGGCAAGTGGCGCTGGGTCCTGCTCCTTTTAAAACATGTCCCTATCAACTGTCCCACTTACCTACAGCACCATCCAATAAAACTCCCCATGTCTCTGGAAAATATTGCAGCAGCTTATCTGCAGTGTATGTCCAGAGGATTCAGAACGCGGTTACGTGTGACTTTTGCATACACATCACTTTATTGTTTCCCTTTGCCTACTGCTGCATTCAAATTGGTCTCACTCTGGAACCCTGGTGTAAAGGCTAACCTTTTTATGCATATTAGGCCTACCATACCATTGCATTCACTCATAAACAGGGACACTTTGAGACTAATGTTCAGAAAATTGTCCTGGATGGTAAGAGACATGTAGCCTACCCATGAAATTCCAACAACCAGACAAGCCATATACATATTCTAAATGTATTTAACCTCTTACCCCCCACCTTAACTGAGCGCATTTTCTCCAGTTCAGCTTCATGGTCTGTTTTTTTTCTTTTGTGTCACATTTTTCTTGCATTTTCATCCTCGTTTTCGTTGCTATATTGACGCTTTTTTTTTTCCCAAGAAGCTTTTAGATTTGGGTAAAGCCAAACTGGAGAATATGCGCTCGGTTCAGGTGGGGGTTAAGACGCTAAAGAATGAGCCTAATGGCCTAAAAATGTTAGCAAAGGCATGACTGCAATTACAATTGTGGCCACTGTGAGGCAGTCTAACCACACCTGAAACGCACCCGTATGAACCAATCATCCTAAAAACAATACAGCTTGCAGTGGAATCGACCTGTGCCTCTCGGGTGCCGCGGAGATTAGCTGGAGTCAATCGGGATAATAATTGTAACATTTTACAGCAGTCTGCCGGGGTTTGTACTTCATTAAAAAAAAAGAGAGAGAGAGAAAAAAAGAATGATGTAGGCTATGTTTTGACTGTGTTTCTCTCTTCCTGTGCCGCGCGCTCCTTTGACAGGCAGGTGTGGGACTGTGAACAGACTGCCCCGCCGGGGGATAGACACTGACCCCAAACCGAGAGTCTCCATCACAAGGCGGGACCTGTTCATCCGTACACAAACAGCTAAAAGACTGGGCCCCATGTCAGCACCCATAAGCTTTATTAGAGCTGAGATTTTCCCTCTGTACTCGGTGCGTAAGAGTAAGCCCGGTCTGCTGAGTGAGGGTGCGTGGTCGTGGTGCAGAGGAGGTGTAAGGTGGGGTGTCCAAAGTTTGTCTTTTGGTTCAATTCAAAACGTTCAACATTGTTATGGTCAGGAGTGAAGTGAAATGAAGCAGTGGAAAAGCGGGTAGCCTATCCATGGGTTTCAGAAGATGTAAAGTTGAAACAGGTGCCAAAAACTAATCAAGACATTTAGAGTATGTTCTATCTTTTGAACTGTCAAAGCCCTCAAAATAATATGAATACAAATAATAAAGGAAAAGTATTCTAACTGAAATCCATGAATTTTAAACATTAAATTGCACTTAAATAATAATAATAAATATAGGACTGTGATAAACTAAGTCACCTGAGGCTGAGACAGTACTTCACCTCACATTATAAGGATAAAATGAAACCACATCAATTCTAGACCCTGTCGGCTCTTAGGCGCCTCATGCTTTGACTTGCTCATTGAGGACAGAGGGTACTTCACCACCTTCTTATAGACACATGGCTTGACTTAAATGGTCAGAATAATAGTACAATATCTTGAGTTCATGTCTCCGGGTCCCGCACTGATGGAACATAAATGACTTCACCCAGACTCCCGCCTTTATTCTCCTCTCCCTAGGACTGTACTTGTTTATGTTTATGTTTATGTTTATTGAAAGGATCCCCATTAGTGCAGCCAAACTCACTATTCTTCCTTGGGTCCAGTTGCTTGTAACTCTAACACAAGAAACTAGGCCCACCTCGGCAAACTCTTTTCATCATTGTAATCCTTAGGAAATAAATGAAAATACACGAATAATGCAGGCAAAATCAGTTATTAATATTAAAGCAATTCTCACCATACAGTGCGACTTAATGTGCAAGGAAAACATGCAGGATTTGTCTGACTCTGCACCTATTGACGCAACTATTTCATTAACCCGATCATACTGACACCAAACAATTGTATGGGCCAACTGTTGTTTTTTCCCCCTATGAGGACGTACTACTGCTACCACAACATTCAGAAATCAGTCACTGAAATTCCATGTTCCTGAAAAGATTTAGAGATTGAATGTTGTAAATTGAATGTGCCATTTGTTAACAGAAGACAACAATAAAGTAACATTACCCAAAATACCCAAAACAACATCAAAACACTCTATAGCATCAGAATACTGCACTTTAATGTGAATTCTATCATTTGTATTTAATCCAGAAATGGGCACACTAAGGCTCCGGAACTACACAGGGCTCGTTTGGCATTTCAATAGGGCCCGCAAAGCAATCAGACCTGGCTGACGCTTTAGATCAGTCCTAAAGATAACCACCTAAATGGACACCTAACTTAAACGTATTGACTAAAAAACATGACCAACTGCAGTAATCACACTGACATGTTGAGTGTCTAGTATTGGCCCCCTGACAAGTATGAACCCTGGTCGAAAAGTGTGCCCATACTTGAGGCTATGACAACACAATCCCAATCTTTATACTTGCAGGTGACATTTCAGAACTGACATGTTGTAGGACATGAGTTGATAATTTGATGAAGGATTTGATCACACAATCTAGACTAAAGCCTCCGGTGACTCAAAGCATCTGTGGACAATAATGCCAGGTCTGTGTTTGGCCCTCGCGAGGGAGAATTTACAACTGAAGGTCATCACCATGGAAACTTCGGGGTTTAAATTGGAGTATGCTTAATCCCAATCCTGGGGCACCTGAAGACATTATCACCACAATCCCAGCCAGTCCTCGGAGGTGCGATCCGGCTGCCCTTTAAGGTACGCTGCGCCGAAGGAACAGGCCGAGAAAATATGTGGTTTCCAAGAAAGAAAAATGACCAAGGTGTTCAGTTTGTAATACGTTGAATGCCACAGAGCAAATCAAAGTTTCCATCTCAAAGTTTCTATACCAAACAATGACTCGGAAAATATTTCACTTTCATTACATGGACTGAAACAGAACACAAAGCCTTGACTTAGTTTAGACAGACGTCATCCAAGACTAGAAGATTTAAGACACAAACAGGATAAAATAAACAATTTAATCCTTCAAATTTATGGTGACTCTCATATATTGTGTGGTAATTCTCTGAATACAGTTGACCTTGCTAAGCTGCTGAAACTGATAAACTGTTTCAATCCAGCTCAGCGCATAGATATTCTCTGAATGCTGCTTGCCTTACATGGCTCTATAAAGAACAGATTGCCTTTGCAGCTTGAAACATTTCTGGCATGTTTGACAGTAAACATAAAAATAAATGGTCAGCTTTATGATTTTCAGATGATGTCCTGACTGATCATTTTTTTGCCGGGTTTTTTTGGTCCTTTTTTCCCTTGACAAGGTTTATGGTCTAAACCAGGAAAAAAGCAAGAGTTCGGACTGAGCATAAACAGACACTAAACCTAAATCGTAGCAAGCCTAAAAATCAATCAGAACTAAAACTAAAACAATCCCTTGTACAAAAACAGACACATCTATGACTAGGTTGGGGCTAAAGGAATACATTATCTTTAACCAATAAATCTAACTCCAATTAATCTTAATCACAGCCATGAAGAGACCTGCACCCCTTTTCTGTACCCCAACCACTGCTATAGCCACACATACAATAGGCTAATACAGTATCAATCAAACAATCAAGTTGTTTTGTATAGCCCAATATCACAACAGAACAAATAACAGATGGAAACAGTCACAGCAAATGGTAACGTGTCCCCAGTTCTTTGACCCTCCTTTGCGGCAAGTCAAAATTCAAGGGGAGGAAAGAGAAACCTCGAGCCATGAGATGGAGAGATCCACTCCCATGGCCGGGTATACGATAGATAGTATGGCTGATAGGAGTCACTTTGCAGATAGGGCTGAAGACTTAGATTCGGTAACGACTAATGACTAACGGTCCAAACATTCGGTCAGTCAGTTATCACTGGACTAATATCTTTTTGCACTGCTGTTTTAGAGGCATTTATCGATGTCGTCTGTCCCTCAAAGATACAAAATGCCTCAAATTACTCCTGTGCTCTGTTGAACTTGTAGAGATCCTGATTTGTATGTTTTGCAGTTCTCATTTGCCTCCACATTGATTGCGTGACCCCGGTAATAACAACAGACTGTGGAAGAGAGTGATTAGACTGGTCAATATGTAGCTACAGCATACACCTCGCAAACACCTCGATTATTATTATACTTTTTTTTTTCAGCTCTTGCTGGTAGCAAAACTAATTTTCAGAGTGAAATGAACTTCTAGTGACCCAAAGGAACAATGGTGGGCCACATTTGCCAACCTGTTCATGTAGGCCAGTCCCCCTCCCTAGAGAAAGACCGTTTGTGTAAAGGTGGGTCAAACTATTCAGGGGATAACACTGTATCCCTTGAAATATAAAACAATTAAGCCATCCTTTCTGTGTCAAGGAGAGAAGTAGGTCGATATTTCACCCATTGATCAATTACTTGTCCAAAAGTGAAAAATGAGCGGTTCCCTGATGTAAAGCGCTTTGAGAGCCTAATGTAGGTGGAAAAGCGCTGTATAGAGACCAGTCCAAAATCTCTAAAATGTGGGCATCTCATAACCATGGTAACTCAATATTCGAGGAAACCCTCTTCTGGCAGCAGACTCCTAAATTGTCTCTTTTAATGCATAGTATAGGACACTTAACAAATGATGGTCCAGTTGCTCGGGGGCGCTCCCCTCTGGCAGCAGGTCCAGTCACAGAAAGAAGAAAAAGAAAGAAAAGCCCCGAATCCCTTTTAACACATATCATTAAGACCATTCTTGTTATCATGAACATCAATCAGTCTGCGATTACTGTACCTTTCATGAATAAATGTGGAGTATTTTATGTATCATTCAAACACTTTGATACAGAGTAATGTTATATGGGTTGTACTGGTGATGGTGAATAACGGTAATGCCAACATGGTAATGAATTCTGTATGGGAGACAGAAATAATACACTGGTTGTAGCGTGTGAGATACTGTGAATGTTGACCTGGTATATGCAGTGTCGCATTTGTTAATATGTAACCAACTCGGTTGATAGTTGTTTGTAAAATGGTAAGAAATATGCAGTGTTGTTAGTTATTGTTATTGAAGTTTATGAACAGGGGTGGGAGTCAATAAGCTTGTCTTCTTCCCACTCCTTTTCGAGCTGTAATGTAAATTATTTTTTCTTTTTCTTTTATTATGTATATATATATTTCTGTTTTCTTTTCTTCTTTAGCTCGAAATAAAATATTCAAATCAAATCAAATCAATATTACATTTAAGTAACTTAGTCTAACTTATTCACATTTTTTGTCCCGAGGGAAATTTGTCTGGGGCAACTTGTCAGAAGAAGTGGGCAAGGACCAGATCGTGACCAGGGCTGGGTCAGGACTATTTAGCTGGAGATTTAACCAAAATGTGCATGTTTTTAAGGAAATAAACCACGCAGCCATATACAAGAATACAATAGATTCAATTCTGTATAATTTTCATAATGCAAGATGGTAACATTGAGTAACTTGAGAAATGTGACTGAGTAAGTGATTGCGTATTTTCACGAAGTATAAAGTACATGGTGATCAAAAACAAACACTAATCACACACCGCAAATTATTTGACATGAAACGCTGGTGCCATTCTCATGTGGGATAGGAACAAAGGGTCCGGTGGATAACGGGGGCGTGTGAGATGATGGCTGTGTTTACAAGTGCCGGGTCCTGGCTGGTCGTCCGGGGTTCAGTCAGCGGTCACTGGTTCTGGGGTCTGCAGGTCTCCAGTCCAGTTTTGAAAGAGACCCGTGAAGCAGAATTAAAGTGATCTACCTCCGGACTCGGGACTGTACATGAGGGCTGTAGGGCCTTTGAGAGGAGAGAGAGAGAGGGGGGTGAGGGGAGAGGGACAGACAGGAGGCTGAGGCTTAGCAGAATTATGTGTAATGAGTGTGTTTGCCTGTCTGAGCTACTTTGAAATGTGACTAAATAGCCCACCTTCTGTGAGGCCGGTCCGCGGCTCGAGGGCAGAGAGGGTCCTGCCAGCCAATGAACCGGAAGCTCACTCTGATTTAGACATGTGAGGAATGTTTAAACTACTTTGTGGTTATTCTGCTCGGTTTTAGTTGTATGTTATACTCTATTTGAAATGGATGTTTTTAACTTGAACTTTACCTCTGTAGCCTATTAAACAAAAGACTTCATCAAAATTAGATAAGACTTCTTTCGACTTATGTTTATTTATTTTTCTTGAAAACTTGCTTATCTGGATTTTGCAGATTTCTCATTACACAGATCAGTACGGTACCTAGGTTGGTTTTCTATTTTATTTTTTCCCAAAAGAATATTTACAATCTTTCTTACTTTAAAACCTGTCTCAGACTTTTGCACTGAGTTTGCAAGTGTAACCTTTGAAACCTCTGTTGAACTCATATTCAGATATAATTGAGAAGTTATTTATAGAAGTGTAAGTGAACCTGACAGTCAGTCCTGCTGTCTGCTGAACTTTATATTAGCTCAGTGCAGACGCTTGGTCTAACCACAGACTCCAAACAAATACTGGACGGGTCTGCAAATAAACAAGCATAAGCAACGACCAGAGTTTAAATAAGTATAAAGATTAACAACTAAATGCTTGGCCTCTGTATAATATACAGTAGATACTGTAATGATACACAAGTTTACAATTGTGTTTTAATCGATCAAACGATCAACATACAGTATGAAAAAGGTTTATGACATTTTTGTTTAAAGCTGTTAGCATGGAGTAAGAAACTGCAGGTATAATGTTTACTAATATTTCTAAAATGCCAAGGTATGTTTTCTTACTGTCTGTAGTTGCGATTTACTTTTACTTAGTCCCTCCAAACATCTTTTATTGACTCCACAGGAGCCTCTCCTTGATCACAGAATCCCGGCTTCTTTTACTGTATGTGGGAAACACTTTCAAAGAGCATGAAATCACACATGACTTTACATCTTTACAAACGGGTTTAACTCAAAGAAATGCAATCGACCAAAGAATATGTTTCAGGAAAAAGTGCCTAATGAGTAAATGCAGCACTTTTTTGTGTTTGAGGTGTTCATTAAACATGCTCAGAGCCAGTGCGCTGGAGCTCGTATCACACCATATGTTCCCTCAGCTCTGTGTCTCTTCCTTCTACGGAGAAGAGGACTCCATTTGCACAATATTTTTGTTTGAGCTATAGCTGTGGACAAGCTGACTATTTTACGATCTCCGTAGAGTGAACAAATGAAGCGGGATTACACTGGGACAAGATGTGCGGCTCTTTGAGAATTACTGGTACTAATTTTATACATTTTCCTCGATGTTTACTTTGTCATTGTTCATAATAACTATTTTGAGCAGGTTAGCATGGAAATATTACTCTTGACTACATTATGGAAGACTTTCGATTTGAGAGCGTATTGTCTGCTACAGGAGTTCCCAAAGTAGGGGTCGGGACCAATCTGGGGCCACGAGGCACAGAGCTGAGGGTCCAAGATCTATGTTTTCAAACAAATGTTGTCTTTAATAAAGGTGCATTTTTGTATCCTTTTCTGCAAACTGCATTTGTAGTTTCTGTGCTCCACATTGTTTTACTTTTGCACGTCTTTGCAGCGTTTTTGTGGGGTTCGGTAATTTTTTTTTTTTTACTGCAAAGAGTCCTATAATGGTCCTGAAGAAAGCAGCTTTTAAAAGTAAGCAAACAGCTAGCGTATGAGCTAAAGACATTTGAGACCTACAGATTTCTTCTTCTGAAACAATGAAGAGGCACCAAGAGCCCCCACACCTGCACCACAGTGGAGGCATCACAAGAGGCGCTGCAGGAAACAAGGAAGGGACGAACAAGGAGGTATCCGGGCAAGACAAACAGCTAAGCCACACATGCCTTCTATTGTTCTGGCTAATGGACGTTCACTGGACAATAAAACAGATGAACTGCCAAGCTCTTCCCAGAAGATGGTGAAAGACTGTTGTGGAGCGGAGGGAGTGGAGGGAGCTGCGCAGGAGAACGAGGAAGGAGGAGCTGACCAGTGCAGGACACCACGCTCTGAAATAGTGACACACCCAGGAGGCGCTGCACCATTTTAGAGGAGCAGAGGAGACTGAAGGCAGCCAGACAGGTTTCCTCCGGCTGTTACGGTTTCCCCAGGACTAACATCTGAACACTATTTCGTTGCACGGTTGTACAATGACAAATAAAGCACTTACTTACTTACTTACTTACTTACTACATGAGTGGTCAGCATGGGGCCTTTATCCAGGATCAATTGTTTTTAGAGTGTCTGGAAGGTTTTCACTGCTGACGGACCCTCTCATCAGGAAACCTACAAAATAATTGATCCTGGAGCGTTTTAGAGCCACCGTGATCAAAAGTAAAGGCACCATGCTGACCACCCATCGAGCCATTGGGTCACTAAAAGGACAATTACGCACAAATATCATGTTTTCTTTTTCTTCTTTTTTACATAATGCACCTTTAAATGTAACTCTTACAGCATATATTTAGAGATTGATCAGGGATGCTCATAGGCGGCCCTCAGACCAATTTCTGTTGGCCCTCAGGCTTCTTGCTGAGTTTGCTCGCATCACCAGGGATGACACTTTATAATAAAAGTAATAATAATAATAATAATAATCTCTTGGATTTGTATAGCGCTTTTCAAGATACCCAGAGCGCTTCACAGCTCATTATTCATTCACTCCATACTTGGTGGTGGTAAGCTACTGTTGTAGCCACAGCTGCCCTGGGGTAGACTGACGGAAGCGAGGCAGCCAGTCTGCGCCATCGGCCCCTCGACCACCACCTACCACTCACTCACTCATTACATTCGCTAGGCTTCCTGGTGTTACCAAACGGTCTCCCATCCAAGTACTAACCAGGCCCTTCCCTGCTTAGCTTCCAAGATCTGACGGGATTGGGCAGAGCAAAGGCGGTATGACCACAGTAGAATATTTCTACACAAATATACCCTCCATAACTACAGATATAGGGTGAAGCAAAGCTTCTTTAAGGGTCCAAAACACAAATAAAGGTGTGCACAGAGAAGTGCACAAAATGCACTCAGTTGAATGTTTCACTGCACTGACCACCGGTCTTTGGCTCTTCACACAGTATAACAATTCAGTATGTGGCCCTCAGTATGGAAAACAAAACCCTAAACAGTCTCGTCTGTGTCAAAACAAACAATTCGACTCAAAAAGCAAGTTCATGTTGATGCGCTATCTTTAAACTAATTTCAGTTATTACATTTTACAGTGGGGGTTATGGGTTGCGTGTCAGTTGTTTTTTATCCAAAGAATTACTTGTATCAGTCTAAGTTTAGTTATTGCTGAGGAGGAGAGTGTGATTGTTTCCATGTGCCCTGCAGCCCCATCCCGGAGCAGGCGCTGTAGCCGGGCCGGGGGCAGCTCAGTCAGCCATGCTCTGTAACTGGGATCATTAGTTTTGGAAAGGAAAATACACTGATATAATTGAGCATTCTCCACTAATGAAGATCCTCTGTGTTGTTGCTGGCGAGGCGCTAATTGACGGCAGAGCGATGGATGTGTGTGAGGGACGAGGGGAAGGCCTGTGCAGGATATTATTATGAGGCGCTGCCCAAACTAGTGACCACAGCAGCACAGAGAGTTCACTGCGCACTACACGGGATTGATTTAGTTCACATGATTTCCTCCTCCTGCAAAGTCTTCCTTTTGATGTAAATTTACAAAACTATCACATACAGTAACATAATGGTCTTTTCTGATTGATTTTCTTACTTTCACTTACTTTAAAGTTGGACTTTTATTTATGGCTGAGGTGACTGTTGTAATATGGGTTGTACAAAAAGGTAAACACAAAAAGTGATACATTCTTTATTGGAATATATTGTACTTTTGTTTATAATCTTTACTAGCACCATTTCCTCATTGACAGCATGAAGTACGCTGTTTTGCGCTTGCTATATTTTTGGTTTAAATAATAGTTAGAACTGCCCATCAATTATCGTCGCATTTTTCTACTCAATGCAAGTTCATTATGACATCTTTGATTTGTCAGCATGCCATTAGCTAAGATTACAGTGTTATATATATATTTTTGACTTTCTTTTTCTCACTCCCACTGCTGCCTGCAGAGGGCTTGCAAATTTTCCAGATTGTAAAATGTGAACGTGAAGTGCCCAAAATAATGTTTGAGCCACAGCTATACAGGATAACTGTGAAACCAACAAAAAGACAAGACCTTTGGAGCCTCCGGGCAGAAAAAGTTTTACATCTCACAACTGCCAAAGTGCCAAAGAAAACTGCCAAAGTTACATCTTAAGTCGCTTTGTTGCCTAAAACCTTCTTGCACTAACAATCCATTTGCCAACAGGTTTCATAACAAAGAGGTTCCGATGCAACACAGTGAGAGGGTCAATGGCTGTACTGAAGAACGGAGCAGTAGTCCACATACCCGGGTGGTATGGGGGAGGGGTGTGCGGGGGGGGGGGATCTGCACAGGGGTTGTACAGGTCGCGTCAGGAGTTCGATCTGAATGAAGCCCAGGGTCGAGGATTTGCGGTGGGCTCGGCCACGAGGAGGGGTCACGGCGAAATCAGTTGAGGGAATAATAGGAAAGCAAATTAGTTTTGACAAGTCTGCGGAGCTGGAAGTAATGCAGTCCTTTTAAAGAGGAGATGAAGGAATATCCAGCTAAACTATGAGATAATCAGGGGTACCGTTCAGCAGCGGGACGGGTGGAGAGCAGCAGGCTAACACTCTGAAAGAGGCCTGTAGGGGGCAATAGGTGAAAACTAAACGTGAACTTTAGGCAATAAATCCTGTGAGCTACTCTTATGAAACAAAAATGGCAAAAATGGAAACGATCTTTATTATGGCTTTAAACATTCTCCAGTTGTGGTTACATCGCTGTGCTTGTGCTTCACCGCAAAGGTCCTGGGCTCGATTCCCACCTGGACTGTGTGGAGTTTGCATGTTCTCCCCCGTGTCTGCGTAGGTTTCTTCCGGTACTCCGGTTTCCCCAATCACTAAAAACATGTACAATAGGTGAATCCTCCAGCCAGGTGATTCTAAAAATGATGTCGGAGCTAAGAGTAGAGCCACCGATCCAATAAACTGAAGGGAGGCCGGTTGAGGCCCAGGAGATACTGATGTAATAGAACAACCTCATCTATAGTATACAGTGGGAGGTAATGTATGTGAACGCTTTGGAATTTCTACATTTCTTCCATTTTTCCTCCATGATGTTGTGTGTACCGCTCCAAAAATTCAACTTTGGATTAATCAGTCAGTAGTAGTGCAGTGCCAAGTGCTCTTTCGCAAACCAAAGTTGAATTGTCCTTGCCCTGAGTAACTGTTGAATAAGTGTAAATTCATATTCTCTATATTGTACTGAAAGACAGTTTTTGTTTGTAACCATAGCTCTTTGATTGAGAGTTTGCGTTGAATAAAACTCTGAATAAATGTTTCAAACATGAAGACTGGCACCTTCATAATGCCTTATATAAAGTTATTATGAATGAGTCAGGCAGTCACTGGGAGCCAGGCAGCGGGGCAGACGCACCGGTCCCTCTCTCCACTTCTCCCTCTCAGTCACAGTAGTCAGACAACCCCAATGGCATCTAGCAGCAGACAGGCTGACGCAGAGCAACCGGCACAAGGTGTTTATCCACAAACATGGGATTAACAGAGGAGGTGTGCAATGAGCTGATGGTAAATACAGCTCAGGACTGCAGCTTCTAACAAACAAATGATTTCACACTCATTCACAATTCATGCAGGAGACAAATGCAGACAGTGTGACTCTGTGCTGGGCCCTAATCAATTATTAAGTGCCAGGTATGACTCCAACTCATCTACACCCTTTGAAATAGGAAATTAAAGTTAATTAAAGTAGGTATCCTATTTTCTCTCAGCAGGGAATCTGTCTCCTTCACCCAAACTGCAATGTCAGGGGCTTTCGGTCTGCAGATCTAGAGCAGGATCTTGGTCAGGTATATCTATATGTAGCTGAAGATGGACTTATTGTCATGTTTTAGGTTGATGTGACAAAGCATTGATCATTTTGAACATTAGAACATACAACATGAATATGTGGCCATACCGCCTTTGCTATGCCCAATCCCGTCAGACCTTGGAAGCTAAGCAGGGAAGGGCCTGGTCGGTACTTGGATGGGAGACCGTTTGGTAACACCAGGAAGCCTAGCGAATGTAGTGAGTGAGTGAGTGGTTGGTGGTGGTCGGAGGGGCCGATGGCGCAAATTGGTAGCCTCGCTTCTGTCAGTCTACCCCAGGGCAGCTGTGGCTACAATAGTAGCTTACCACCATCAAGTATGGAGTGAATGAATAGTGCAATGTAAAGCGTCTTTGAGTGTCCAGAAAAGCGCTATATAAAACCGATGCATTATTATTATTAACATACAAGCCAGCACACAAGTAAAAAATGCAACTCTCTCTGACTTTTAAGTTTTACGGCAGGTGGTCCAGAAACTCAAGTAGCAGCTTCATGCTCACCATTTTGCTTAGCCGCTGTGGAAACAATGTGTTGCTTTACCCCACGAGACAAAGAGGTACAAGGTGATGTTGGACTAAAATTGAAAATACAGTGGTGTCAACACTGCAGGCAGAGATAAAGTCAGATACTCACCTGGCGCCTGTTAAACCTCCATCTCTTTTCTATCAGATAATGTCAAGAAAAGAAAACTACAAGCAGTCTTCTGACAGGACGCTGCCTCGACTGTTCAACTTCTCAAGAGCTGGACACACAACGCAATTTGCTTCGGCTGTCAGCCCTGACAATTTGTGAATATGAGTAAAACCAAAATAGGATTTATCTTTGGCTACGCGCTGCCATCATAAAAAAAAATACTTCAAAATAGAAATCCAATTCATAAGAGGGCCAAAAACACAGTTATTATGTTAGCCTTCATTTTGTTTTTGTTTTAAGTGACGTCTATGTCAATAAAGCACCTTGGGGTTTCCAGATGATGGGTATTACTAGTTGTAAGGCTTACACAAAAAGATATAACTCTCGCATTCATTAAATATGTGCAGTTGCTATACAATACGGACTAATGAAATTAGCAGATCTGAAACTGAAGCATCCCCCTTATCCACCTATATGCTTCTACCTATTAATTTTGTATTTGTAGGTAAAGTGTGTCTTCTGCCTTTGACTCAGGGGCAGCACTTGGTGACCCATCTCCAGATCAAACCACTCAACTGAACTGTTCAACTGAAAAATTGTAACATAAAGGCAATTTGGGTAATCCTATGCCCCTTCCCCACAAGATTCTTCGCTGTGGAAAGTTAACGTCGCAGCCAAAATCTGCAGCTTCTTGACTTTTACTTAAATTATTTGCGTCGTGTTGTTTTCCCGGTGACTCCATATCGCTTCACATTAGTGCAGCGCGCCGTAAAGTATAGCTTCAGGAATCAGTGCGCGGTCAACTGTGGCAAAAGTAAGATGGTGAAAAAAGCAAAGGGAAACATTTATTCCTCCCTGCCCCGTCTCTCCCTCGCTCTCTCTGTCAGACATCACCTCTCCTCTCCCTTGTTCTTGTTTTCACAGGGCTTAATCCAGGCTGCTCCGACGCCGAATGGTCACAGGTTTTGACAGCGGACTGTAATGACCTAAGCTGTTCTCGGTATGGGCAGGGGGGTAGGGGGTCAGGGAGGTAGCTGGGGAGGGGGGCGGAGGGGTGAAGGAATGTTTAATGAAAAGAGGTTACATGGTTTTTAGTAGGACCGGAGGAAGTTACGCATTCTGGCCTCTAGAGGGCAGACGGTGGAGCACTGGGCCTGAGGCCGTAAGTGATTCAGAGTGAGGTAGAATGCAAAAATTTACAGGTGAAACTCGGAAAATTAGAATATCGTTCAAAAGTTTATTTAATTCTGTAATTCAACTTAAAATGTGACTCATAGACTCATGACATGCAAAGTGACATCATGTCAAGCCTTTATTTGTTATATTTTGATGATTATGGCTTACAGTCCATTTATAATTCTAATTTCATGAGATTTTCAATTTGGGTTTTTACAAGCTGAGCCATAATAATCAAAATCATAACAAATAAAGGCTATACATATCTCACTTTGCATGTAATGAGTCTATCAGTTTCACAGTTTAAGTTGAATAACAGAAATGAATGCACTTTCTAACAATATTCTAATTTTCCGAGTTTCACCTGTATACAAAATCTTTCAGTGTCATTTATTACTAGGGGTGTAACGGTTTAGCTATCTGGCTGTCTGGTTCGGTTTGATTCCCGGTGCAGGACCTATGCTTTGGTGCATCACGGTGCAAGTGCAATAATAATAAAATGACAAACATTCAGACACTCCCCCTTGCCCAGTTGTTACAGTTCAATAACTCCACAGGGAGAAAGTTCAGATCATATACATTTTCTGACTCAACTTGACATCATTATTTTAAGCTTCTTCATAAAAAAATCATAGTCATGGCTAATTTATATAAAAAAAAAAGCCATTCAACCCACAAGTTATGCCCAGAAGTCTGAAAACAGAGCGAAGAAAGTGTGGATATCGGATTCCCTCTCTCGCAACAGTCCTCCTAAGCTACAATATCCGGAAATGTTATTATGGATCTTTACCACTAATTACATCAGAGAATTACAGCTACACAAGGGAAACAGAACTGGAAAATCCTCCATCAACCCACTTTATAGCTAAAGCATTTTGGCCATGGCTCACTTCAGGTCAAACAAGTTAACACAGGCACACACTCACACAAAAACCAGGAATCCTACAACGTCCAGAGAGATTTACAGTAATAAAATTCAAACAGTCAATAATGCTGGGTCTTCTGACTAAAAAAGCCAACATGTGATGACAAACCAAGTAACTTCCCCAGGGCTGTGTTTGTGACTGATGTTTCCAAATACTTAGGATAGTAGAACTAGCGACATTTAGTTTATTTTGACATTCCATCTTCTAAACAGATGCTTTTTGGACATGGGGAGGACAGCAGCCAGGTCATAGTCTACTGCCTCTCTTTGTCTCTGTGAGCGATGCAAATGTCATACAAAGCACGAGTCTATAAATCTGAATGTTTGTTTAGAAAGTTGGCCTATACTAAATTCTCCATCAGTCAAACTTCACTCTCACTCTTTTAAATTCAGTCCAGCTCAGAGCGAAGACTTGGTGTGAGGGGGGAATCGCTCATGACCCAGAGCTGCCGCTGGACCAGTTAAAAATGCAATAAACTCAACATCGGTGGTCTGTGATACATATTTTATGGACAAACCTTTGGTGAATCCTAAACACCAGGATGATTAAAAAAAACAAAACAGGCATGTGGCGCTGTTATGTTCTGATGAGAGATAGAACAGACCATATCTAAAAATAATAATAATCCCAATATGAACATTTACTTTCAATAGATTGTTTTCATGCTGTGAAATTGCTTTTGCTTTTGTCACAAACTGGGGCAGGGTTTGTACAAAAGGAGTCCAAACATGGTTAAATTAATGGGTTTATTATAATCATCTAAAAACAAACAATATGAACAGTTATAGGTGGCGCCTGCAAGTGCATGGCATGAGAAAGGAAACACTGCGGCTGCTCGGTGAATGGAAGTGTATCTCTGCCCATGGCCGGGTGAAGCTATCTTAAAAATGCATAAGTCTTATGTAGCGCTTTTCCAGACACTTTAAGTCGGTTTACTGTTTTGTGCATTATTCATTCACTCCATACTACTCGTCATTCATTCACTGGGGAAAGCTACGTTTGTAGCCACAGCAGGCCTGGGGTAGACTGGTGAAGGCAAGGCTGCCTATGTGTGCCATCTACAGGGACAAACCAGGCCCAAACTCACTTACGTAGCTTCTGTTATCTGACGAGATCGGGCACAGCAAAGACAGTATGGCCTTATTTTAAAATGTATGCAATAGCTCTGGGGGTCATCACAGTATTGATACTAGTTGTTCTTTGATCATGTGTTAAAGTTTATTATTTATTTATGCATTACATGCATTATTTTTATGATTTTTTATTAAGTTGTTTGAAATAAACTAAACTAAACTAAACCAAGGAGAGAAAGGCGTGTAAGAGTTTGAATTCTTATATCAAAATAATATCATGATGTAAATTTGCCTCGCCACGTTAATGCGAACAACACATTTTCACTTCATGGTGTAAAAGTAAAAGGAAGTGATAAAAATAATAGAAGCTTATTAACTAATTAAAAACACTGCCAATACAATAAACATGTCATGTCGAAGTCGAACACTACCGTAGACTGCTGATAATTTGTTATATTTTGTTCATGAATTTGAACATTTTAATCAAGCACCAGTTATTATTTTAATCCCATTTATGTGGTGCATTTCTCATTATTTCATCCCTCCATGGGGCACCGGCCGCTTCACCTTCATATTATTAAGCCCCTTTGCAAACGCTGCACTCTCGGGCGTTGAATAAAGAGCCCCACTCCCTTTGGGACCAGACTGATATGAGATAGCGAGGGGACGACTTAACCCTGTCCCTCCTCATACAACTATCAAGTCGATAAATAAAGGTTTAATTAAGAGACGCTCAGGTCTACGGGGGCTGGCGACGGGGGAGGGAGGTATCACAGAGCTACTTTTGCCACGAGAGGCAATACTTGAGCGGTAGGATGGACTAAAGCACAATAAAGGGTTATTTGTTATATCAGAGCCCAGCAGCAATGACAGCACAGGCTATTCATAATGAGGAGGAAAAACCCATTAAAAAGCGGAAACCATTACTGTGCGGTCATTATAAAAATATAAAAAATAATCAATTCAATTATTTAGCATTTTATCGCCTCCCGGAAGAGAGGAATGCATCGAGTAGGTGAAGCATCAAGATTAATTGCGGTGAAAATTAATTTGGAGGGTAACTCTTCTATAACAGAATTACACTGGGTTTTATCAGTCTGCGTCAGAGCGCTGTTTGTTTGTCCTGATGTCCTCTATCTGCTGCTACTGCGAGAGACACAATCCAATCTGCTGCCAGTCTGTTATTAATTTGAATGTTTTGAAATGCCGGGATGAGAAACTCATCTCAGTCTACTGCCAGCACAAGGAAAGCAAATCACATTTTTCAGCTTGTATTAAGAAAACTGTAAGAAGTGAGTGACAAGCTTGATATATAGAGGCAAGAACAACCATAGGAGAAAGGTAATCTGTACTATATGCTTATACCAAAAAAAGTGCAAATCTAATATAAATCAGTTTGTTTCCCTTAAAAACAAGCTTCTGTAATAAGTACAACGTTGGAACATATAGAGCTGTATAGTCAAGTTACGTGCACTTATTTCTACCTTTTCTTCTTGTGGAAGGTTCACATGGCAACCATCTCACCAGAACTTAATGGCATAGTAAGAACACCTCTAACCTGTTATTATATGGTATTTTCTTTAAGTAGAGGCTTTCTGCTCCTTTGTGCTGCTCGATTATAGCCCAAGATTGAGCCATGATGTGGTATTGAAAAGATACTGTTTTCCCCCCTATTTACCTGTAAAATGCAACTCTAAAGAAAAGTATTAGGCTCTTTTTGCGGGGCTGGCAGCTGCACTGTGACTTGAGTATCTCTGGGTGAGAATAACATCCTCTTGCATCATTCCACACATCAGAGGCCCTCACCAATTTCCATCGTGATAGCTATTACCAAAACAGATTCAGGAGAAGCCGCGGTGACAGACGGAAGCAGGTAAGACACGGCAGACATGAGTCCCAAAACTTTCACACCTTTCCCCTCGCTCTCCCGTAAACTTCCATCTCTCTCCTTGTGTCTCCTCTCGCAGATGGGAGCTGTGTGGTCCTGCTTTGTGCTGGATACTGAATTGAATACAGTTTATGAGCCCGCTGCCTGTAAGTGGCCTTTTAAGACATTCTGCTGAGCCATTACGGGCACTTCACTCGAAAACGACCCAATTTAGGGAAGCAATATGGCCACACTGAAGTTACTAGTTAGACAAAGAGGGACTGTCCTTTGTCAAGTTACCTATCCCAAAGCGTAACCATGTCTGACCTAATAACCTAGAGTGTTCCCTCTCTTCTCAAATCAATGTAATTCACTTCTCAGTCAGATTTGGTGATAATAACTTCAAATGTTGCCCTGGGACAAACTGGTGCGGTCAGGACTGCCATTCTGCGCGCACAGCCCCTTCATCGACTTGTTCATAGATAACAGTAAATGAGAAGCTGTGGGTAATTGAACTCCCAACCGACAGGGAAACAACTGTAAGGTCTCAGTCTCCAGACGTTTTCCATTGAACGTAGTCATCTGGTCTGGGTTGTTTATGGCCCTGAGTTTCTCCCAAGATCAGGACAATAACTTCTTACCGACCGCCTTAACCGAGCGAATTTTCTCCTGTTCAGTTTACCCAAGACTAAAATCTTCATGACCGGAGAGTTTACAGCCCAACGCCTCATTTGAAAGCTAAGGCCTGCAAAAATGATTGTAACTTTTTTAGTCATGTTTTTGTCGCTTTTTGGTTGCTCTTTTTCCAAGAAGCTTTTAGGTTCGGCCACATTTTTCATTTTCTCCAGTTTGGCTTTACCCAAATCTAAAAGCTCACAGCTTATAGGCCAAAGTAGCAACTCATTTGAAAGCTAAGACCTACAAAACTCATCTAAATGAATCTTTTTCCTTGCGTTGTTGCTGCCTTGTTGTCACTTTGATATGTTTTTTATTACATTTTTGTCACTCTTTGTGCTTTTTTTTTTCGTTTATCATGTTTTTGTCACTTTTACATAGCTTTTTTTTTTTTTTTCTCTTTTGTTTCGTTTTCATCCTGTTTTTGTCGCTATTTTTTTCAAGAAGCTTTTACTTGGGCATCCGGAATTGTAGAAATTTTGAAAGACAAATAAATGTAAAATTGCTCAAAATAAACTAAACTAAACTAAAAAAAAAAAGGGTAAAGCCAAACCTGAGAAAATGAGCTTGGTTCCGGTGAGAGTTAAGACGTTAAGAGGTTAAAGTAAAACTAGTGTGATGTACAGAGCAGGGCTTATGGCGGATCTAACCCGTAAAGTGCGTAAAGTTTGCTGACCAGAGGATGAACAGAGGTGAAGAAGCTTCTTGGATGAGAGGCAGAACGTCCTCAGTCACAACAACAATATTTGCCACGTAAAAGGCAAAAGGTTATTCAGAATGAAAGTGCGTCTGTCCTTTGTGAAGTTGCCTTTGGATGCCTTCATCCTGTACAAATATTGAAAAAGTATTACTCTATGCTTTATTTATACATTTTAAAGTGCAGGTAGTGAACAAATGGCGGTGATGGCCTTTGCCTGAGGTACCTTTGGACCTCCGTGAGCAGAAGGCCCATCTCCTGGCCCTCAGTGCCTGCATCATCTCCACGGCGCCCCCTAGAGACCACTGACCCACCTCCATCTCCGTCCACGGCCACGCTACAGCAGCACACCGCCGCCCGGGCCATGGCTGACTTTCTCTGCAGTTTCTCTGATGTAGCACAGTGCAGAGTAGCCCCCTCTGTCCCTTCACAGGAGGAGGAGGAGGGGAGGGCCAGGGTTGACCGATTTAACAGCTGCTGGCTAATATACCCAAAGTCATTTGTTAAAATCTAATTGATCGCTCCATTTGCACCTCTCCAGTGCATGGATGTTCGGTCCGCTGAGTGAGCGCGGCCGGACGGAGGCGGTTTGTCCTGTAGAGGTGGACAGAGGTGGGAGAGATGTTTAAAAGAGTGCACACTGAGACAGTTCATTTTAATCCCGAACATTACTTACATGGCCCATGGGGATAAATGTGTGTGTTTTTCTATTGCAATTATTGTGCTGATTTTACAAACACCAGCGCTCTGGAAAAAGCAGCACAGAAACCATGTGTGTGTAGTAGCTCCTATAGGACAGTCAGATGTGGGCCACCTCTGCCTATATTTAAACTTTTTGTGAATGCAGTCATAGACTTATGTTGATCTGACCCAGTGTTTCACAACAATTGGTACAGGGACCCATGAGGGTACACGAGAACTTAGCAGAGAAGAAGTAGGAGGAAGAAGGAAGAAGTCTTCTCTTTGAACATTCATGTCAGAAAGTTTTTGTAGACATTGATTGATTGATCCTAATTCAATTCAATTTTAGTTTGATTTAGTATTTTTTTGTTTAAAGTTCATAAAATATTGCAATAATGTTGTAATCGAAATACTGAAGAGGCTTTTTAATGGTTTTTTTGTCATATGGCGTCCTATACATTTAATCTTAATTAATTTTTTGAGTACTACTTTCTAAAGTCTCACGACGCTAAAGTTTTGGGGAAATACGAGTGTGACTTAAGGGAGCACTTGAGTCAAAAAGGATTGGGCTCTACTCAGAGACGGATCCAAGCATTCACTGGGCTGATAAACTGACTGAATAATGAGATATGCTGCACAGAGTGTTCCAATAATTATAGCTTAATTTATTTGAGATCCAGCCAGATAGTTAGCGGCTGGCTTCCCTCTGCATATCCAGACACTTCACCCACATTGATAACGTCTTCTACGGTTTAACTGCTACAAAAAAGTTGACAATAAGCAGTGACTAAAGTTTGCAGTCAGTCAATTCCTCTTAAAACTTGCAGAAACTATGCAGAGGATCACTTTCATTTGTCCAGCTCACAGTAGTTTATTTGTGGTCATTGCAGTGACTCTGACTTTGTGGTGAACTCTTTATGTCCCTGTGAGGCTGCCGTACCCCTGTGTCCCTCGGAGAGAACCTTGTCCCCCAGTTTCATTTTCACCTCTGGACCAGGACAAGGCCTTTGGAGATACAACCAAATTCTCACTCCCCCACATCACATATGCCGTTCCTCTGCACCTCTGCAGCTGCCCCCGTTTCTGGACCTTGGGGACTCACCGGGGTGCAGCTGTGGACAAACCTTAGTCTAACGCCGATAATGACAGTGAAACTTGTGGTCTATACACACCTCAGAGCCGCTTAAAACACAATCATTTCACATCGATGCAATCAGCCGGAACAATTCTCACCTGCAGAGCTGTGAGAAAGCGACACAAAGCAACGCATAACTACCGTGCCCCCGCCTACGTCAATTCAACGAACCCCATGACCCTATGAACATACAACACACCTGCATATTACCATCAAAGGCTTATTCATAGAGCTTGAAATAGAAGTTACCACAGAATACTGAATAAGAAGGCATCAATAAGCCTTAGGTTTTCATTTCTGCCTGTTCCATTGCAGACTGAATGTATATTTTTGCCATCTCTTTTCATAGAAAATATCTAAATGTTGGAATAAATCGAATCTGAAGTTGAAATCTGAGATTAGCTAAAATTTTACATAAAGTAGAGAAATGGAACAGTTCCGTTTGCTGCTGGTCACTACAGTATATGTGAATATTATCTAGCACACGTGAGTGTCCAAATGCTTTTATACAAAGGATAACTCTGTTTTTTTTTACAATTAAAATCATATTGTTATGGAACGTGCAAGGAATCCTAGAAATCTTAGCAGTTTTGGCGACACAAGCTCAAGCTCTACAATGCTCTGGCCCTGGGAAAATAATGTAAACCAGGCCTGAGCACGGGCTGAAAGTGCTGAAAACTAAACTTGTGATCCACCATTGGCTCACCTAATAGATGCTGGTGTCATAGATATTTTTGTGTCAATGTCAATGTCAACTTTAGCCCAAAGAGCTTTACAAATTGAGGATAAAAACACAGTTGAAAAAAACAGATATATATGTACAATGGACGAATATCAAAACAATAATAAGTAATAGGGATTCAGCTCAACTCATGTTAAAAAGCCTGTGAGAAGAGGTGCGTTTTAAGAAGAGGTTTAAACTTCTCCAGTGACTCAGCAGCTCTGAACCACAGAGGCAGACTGTTCCAAAGCCGGGTCCCGGCCACAGAGAAGGCTCGGCCCCCTCTACTCTTCAAATTAGATCTGGGAATGTTAAGGAACAACTGAAAAGAGGACCTTGTGGTTCTTATAGGAACACGAACAGACAATAGTTAAATCAAATAGGGAGGAGTCAGCCCATGAAGACATTTAAAAACCATGAGCAGTAGTTTATACTGGATTCGGTATGGGACTGGAAGCCACTGCAGTGATGCCAGGACAGGAGTTACAGTATGTGTTGAAAGCGATTTGAACTTTTGTGATGTCATTTTTGACAAGGTACCTCTTCAAATTGTTACCTTTCTGTCAATGTGGGGTCACTGGGGTGGCATAATATATGTTCAAAGTAGATAATATATGATGGTTGTTTGTGAAGATGTAGTGACGGTACTGGACTAAAGCAGCACTAAACTTTAAACATAGCAGGCAAACTAAAACGAGCAAAAACTTTTCTACATTGAACGTGTTATCATCAGCGGTCTTGGACACATATAGCAAGACCCTACACCAGCCGACCCACGTGCGTTTGTGGCAATAGCCAATTATAGAAGGCTTCTATGTGGCCGCGGTGGGTGAAAGGCATGCCCGCGGTGGCTCTCCATGCAGAGTGGGGAAAATGAGCCTGTCAGGCCTGTCCTGAGCCACAGTGATGGGTGTAAATGAGGTGAGGTCCGGGACGTCTCGTGGGGTTGGGGCAGAGCGCAGGACGGAGCGCTGGAGGTTGAGTAAACATACACACTCTCTCACATACAACAATCGCACACACAGAGGAAGGCTTCAGTTTGCGAGCTGTCAGACAAACCGGGCTAATGGGCGACAAACACAAGGACTTTTAAGCTCGGTGTGTCAGGCTGAGCAGTGGGAAGATACTACCAGAGTATATTTTTGGAGATACTGTCCATTGTGGCTAAAATACTGGGAGTTGGGCTAAATCTACAACCACAATGGCGCGTATATGGTCTGCTGTAGCCAATTAAGCCATTATTACAATTCTAAATAACTTTCCTCAACAAATTTACTTTACAATTTACAATAATGAACTGTAAATAATGTTTATGTTTATGTTTATTTATTTGTTTGAGCAGTCAACCCGCCCAAAGGGAGTGGGCTGAAGCCAAAGGCTTATAAGCGCCCACCCCAAAATAAAAATAACATTACATTTAATATTTACAAGGTAGCAAATCATAAACAAAGGAACATAGGGCAAAGTAACAATAAATAATGAAGAAGAATAAAATAAAAACAACAGCAAAATAAAGAACAAAAGAATGTGCTACTTTTATGTTATAAAGGTTCATTAATACATATTATATTCTGAGATCTTGCTACTTCCCAGTTGTCATTACCATCCTCAATATAATTTAATTTGGGTTTAATTATCATTATTATTATATTTGTTTAATTGAGTTATATGTGAAGTATGATGTAAGCCCTGCATAGTGTGGTGCATTAAAAAGCCAGGGTGTAGAGCGGGCTAGTTGAAGAGGGCAGTAACTCCCCCTCAACAAACCCCCACCCAGCTGCCCTAACAGCTGATTTGTAGATGATGTTCCTATGCTGAGTGGTGCATTAAAAGACAAGGTTTTGAGCCCGTTGGGAGGGTCCCTCTCAACAGATTCATAACTTGCCTACCCTAATTCTCAATTTGTAAATCTGAGCAATAGAATGACAACCGCTCCAAGCAGCAACACTCCTCCTTGATAGGAAATACACATAATTGATCCTACTGCGCCTCCTAGTGGCAACACATTTCTTGTTCTCTGTATGTTTCAAAAGTCTTTTGTTTGTATTTATATTTGAACAGGTTGATATTTGGACTTCGTTTCAACTCCATTTCCAGTTTATTCCACAATTGTACACCATTAACTGTTGGGCTAAAACTTTTCAAAGTTGAGCTATGTTTCTGAGTCCTAAAGTTTAATTCATCACGTAATTCATAACAACCAGTACGTTCTTGGAACCTTCTTTGTATTTGGCCTGGTAACAGTTTGTATCTTGCTTTGTATAACATCTGTACAGTTTGGAACTCAACAATGTCACAGAACTTCATGATCTTTGATTTTAAAAATAATGAGTTTGTGTGGTCCAAAAACCCAACTTTATGAATTACTCGGATAGCTCTTTTTGCAACAATACTATTGGTTTTAATGTGTTTTTATAAGTACTACCCCAAACCACAGTACAATAATATAAATATGGCAAAATCAGAGAACAGTATAAGATATGTAGAGCTTTGATGTTTAAAATGTGCTTTGCTTTTGCTATTACTGAAATGCTTCTAGAAATTTTCGTAGATATATATTTAATATGAGCTTTCCAAGTAATTCTGTCATCTATAATAACACCAAGGAATTTGATTTCATGCACTCGCTCTATGACAACACCCTCTATCTGAATTGCTTCCTGAGCATTGGAATTACAGTTGCCAAATATCATCATTTTGCTTTTACTCAGATTTAGAGATAATTTATTTTGTTTGAACCACTTATTGACACTTTTGAGTTCCAAGTTAACAATCCGACACAGTTGCTGTAAGTCATCACCTGATGCAAAAATATTTGTATCATCAGCAAACAAGATAAATTTAAGTACTTGAGACGTTTTACAAATGTCGTTAATGTACATGTTAAACAATTTTGGGCCCAGAATGGAACCTTGAGGTAAACCACACACAATTTGTCGACAACTCGACTGATAATCACCTATTTTCACACATTGTTTTCTATTTTTTAAATAACTGGTAACCCACTGTAGAGCTACCCCCCTAATCCCATAATGTTCTAGTTTATTAATTAGTATATCATAGTTTATTGTATCAAACGCTTTACTCAGGTCAATAAATAACCCTATTGCATATTTCTTGTTATCTACAGCATTAGTTATTTCTTCAATTATATCAAAGAGAGCGTGTGAAGTTGAGTGATTATTCCTAAAACCAAACTGATTGTCCGAGAGTAAATTACACCTTTCAATAAAGCTGTCAAGTCTAGAGTTATAAACCTTCTCTAAGATTTTTGAGAATTGCGGTAAAAGGGAAACAGGCCTGTAGTTTGTGAAGAGATGTTTATCTCCTGCCTTGAACAAAGGAATTACTTTTGCTACTTTCATACTTTCAGGAAATTGTCCAGTTTGCAGCGATAGGTTACAGATGTATGTTAACGGCTTAGAGATACTTTCAATAACAGTTTTTAAAGTTTTCATATCCATGTCATAATAATCTGTCGAGGTTTTATTTTACACCCTTTAACAATGTCCAGTATCTCCTTTTCCTCCACAGGTTTGAGGAACATGGACAGAGGATTTGTGTCTATCAGTTCACAATTATAGTTCTCAACATTTGCAATTTTTGCAGCAAGATTCGGTCCAACATCTACAAAGAATTTATTAAATGTATCGACTACTTCATTCATATTATTTAAAGTATTATCCTCATCTTTGAAATATTTTGGATAATTAATTGTTCTCGGTTTATTTCTAATTATACTATTTAAGATATTCCATAAACCTTTAATATTATTCTTATTGCTATCTAACAATTTATTATAATAATCCTGTTTACATTTTCTAATGATACCTGTCAGTTTATTTTTATATTTCTTATATTTATCCTCAGCTTCTTTTGTTCTATCATTTATAAATTTTTTGTAGAGTGAATTTTTTTCTTGCATGCATTTAGTAATCCCTTAGACATCCATGGGGTTTCTTTACCCTTTCTGTTTTTACAATATTTTTTCATTGGGCAATTTTTGTCATATACTTTATGAAATATTCGCGTAAACTCATCATATGCCTTATTAGTATCATTCTCTCTGTATACAATACTCCAGTGTTGAGCTAATAGTTCCTTTTTAAATGCATCAATAGTTTTTTCTGTTTTTACCCTTCTAAACCAATAAATGTTTTCATCATTAATATTTAAATATCCATTTTTGTACAATACAAAAACTGGCAGGTGATCACTAATATCATTTATCATTAAACCACTGACTGTATCACTATCTATTTCATTTGAGAAAATGTTATCAATCAAAGTCGCACTGTGGGTTGTGATTCTACTCGGTTTAGTTATTAGAGGAAACAGACCTATACTAAATAAAGTATTTATAAATTCGTCCGTCTTTTTATGTTTATATGGGTTTAACAGATCGATGTTAAGGTCTCCCCCCACAAACATGACTTTCTGATTTAAACCTGAAAAGTGCTCCTCCATCCAATTAGAAAAAACCTCTATATCAGAGCCAGGTGTTCTATAAATACAACTTACAATAATATTTTTCTTTTTTGCCTTGTAATTTCTACAGTAAGGCATTCAAGTGCATCATCCACTGCCATAGTCTTATTTTCCATTACTTTATAACTATAGTTGGAGTCTACAAACATAGCTACTCCCCCACCATGCTTGTTTCTTCTGTTCATACTTATAAATTCATAACCATCAATAGAAAACTCAATTTCTCTGTCATTATTAATCCATGTTTCTGTGATTAAAATTACACTAAATGGTTTAGAAAACTGTTTTAAGAAGCTTTTGATGTGGTTAAAGTTTGCATAGAGGCTACGACTATTGAAGTGGATTACAGTGAATGCCTTAATGTTCTTAAGTTTACTATTGTAAAGATCCTCTGTATAATATTGACAGTCATTAGTAGCTCTAGTAAAGAAGTTATTTTCAGGGTCGATGTCGATCTCAGTGTTCTGTAAGTCATATTGTGATAATGTAAAATCCTGGTTATTTGCTTCAGCAATTCTCCTTAATGAAAGGTCCAAGTCGATGCTTCCTATAGAACTATATGTATTACAGGACATGTGAAGTTATGTGCTTTTACAAACCAAAATCCATACGCTTTTCCCGGTGTTTATACTTGATTTGGTGTACTGGTGCGCGGACGTACAATGAGTTTGTCATAGCGCAGGAAGGCAATCTCCCCCCTTTCCCTGGCAGCTCTCAGCTCCGGCATCAGTTCTTTTCGCTTCCTTTTGATGGATTCCGTGTAGTCCTCGTTTATGAAGATTTTGGTCCCTTTGAGGTGTTTAGCGCGCTGCAGGATTGCTTCGCGATCCTTCCAACGCAGCAGTCTGGCGATGATGGGTCTCGGCCAGTCTCTCCCGCCGTCGGGTTTCCCTACGCGGTGGGCTCTCTCCACCTCCACCGGGTGTTGTAGTTGTAGCTTCTCCCTCAGTAGTGTTTTAACTTTCTCCTCTGCGTCGGCCCAGGTCTCCCCAGGCGTCTCCAACACTCCCTCAAAGACCAGGTTGTTTCTACGGCTCTGTCCCTCCAGATACTCCAGTTTGTCCGTGATAATATGCAGATTGTCACATACTTTATAAAAATCGTTTTGTATTGTGTTTGTGCGCTCAGTGAGTTTCAATGTTCCTTCTTTCAGAGTGTCCACCTCACCTTGTGTGAACTGTAGGCTTGTTTTTAGCTCTTGAATGTCCTTTATCTGTGAATCCATTCGGGTGTTTGTTGCTTCCATGATGATTTTAATGAATCCCTTGAAGTTCTCCTGTTGTTGTTGTATTATTTCCCTGAACATGTCCCTTTGCTGCTCCATGAGTTCCGTGACTCGACTGAGGCTCACGTAATCCTCATCCGCCGCCGAATCTGGCAGTTGCTTCGTCTCTGTTTTTGTCGGTTTAGGCATTTTGCTCTCCCTCAACAGGACTCCGCAAAATGTTAGCTGCCTCACTGCTCACACTGCTCACAGCCTCCTCCCAGGGCCACGCCCGTAGATCCCCCTTCCAGCACACCTGTGATCTGCACACTGATCAAACACACCTGTGATCTGCCCAATCCAAGAGGCGATCCAGAGCTTGGAGAGAATAATGCACTTTATTCTCAAAAGTCTAGATTTGCGTGGCTTTTGTGTGTTTATAAATTCATAACATCAACCCAAGTCGTCAAGAAACGTTCTTTCAATACATAAATATTTAGCAAACCATTTTGCTCGACCACATTTTCAAAGTAACAGTTTCTGCCTTCACTGATCGGATAAAAGAAGACTTTCTCAACTGTTTTGAATGGCAAAGTTTCGCTAAATTCCTGCAGGAAACCTATTTAATGAGCGTTAGATTCTCGAAAACCCTTCAGAAATTTCCAACTGTGTTTCAAAAGAGTTTGTATTGACTCTAAAGAGGCTGCAGCGTCCTGTGGCGAAGCGTCGCATTAATCATGGACTTGTTGGCAGCAGTTAGTTTGTACATAACCCAAAGATGAAGTGAGATCCAATTTGAAAATTCTCAAGAAGGACGCAAAGTAAAATACCGGGAGTGCGTTACAATATGTTTAAATGTCAAACTGTTAATTTAGTGTTAGCAAACAGACACATACAGTAATTAGCCTCTTCACCCGCACTTTAACAGAGCACGTTTTCTCCAGTTCGACTTGACCTAAATCTAAAAGCTTCTGAAGAAAATAACAAAAAACGAGACGTAAGTGAGGATGAAAATGCAGCAAAAAAACAAAGGCATCAAAGAGGCGACAAAAAAAGCACTGAAAAAATGCTGAAAAAGTGAAGACAACGCGAGGAAAAGGCTTTAGCTTTCAAATGGCTGTAAACTCTCCAGTCAAAAAGCTTTTAGATTTGGGTAAAACTGAACAGGAGAAAATGTGCTTGTTTCAGGCGGGAGTTCAGCAGTTAGCAAAATCACAAATATTATATACATTTTGTGGAATAAATGTATTCCTCAAGCGTTTTACCTCTACATTTGTAAATAGTATTGAATATTTCTATGTATGTTTTTTATCATAATAGGCTTTAATGATTATATATGAAACTGTGTTGATGTGATCGGTGCCTTACAGTTGATTTCAATTGGGTTGACATTTTTGCTGTATCGTTGTTGTCTTTATTCTGATATCCACTGGGGGGCAGTGTGTTATAATGCGGAGTCAGATCGCGCAGAAGAAGAGTATTCTAAAGGCACTGATTGGTTCTTCAACAAGGTGACGCCTACTTCCTGTGTTTATAAAAGGCCAATCCACGGGCCCTCCTCCCTCTCTCTCGCTCCCTCCTGGCTGGTCAACATGGGTCCCTGGGGACAGCTGCATAACTTTTGTTTAGTCTGTAAATTCAGGGAATAAAATAATGATTTTGATTTTAATAGAACAAGCCTACGTATTCTTTTTCATCCATTTTTGAACACAATAATAGTCATGGAGTATTCATTACGTTTATGTTGCAGTAAGGCTCTGGGGCGTCTTCTGTCCCAGGGGTCAAATGTCTATAACCAATCCAACTTTGTTTATGGAGCACTTAAAATAACACAGTTGACCAAAAATTCAACATGACAACAGTAAAAGTCAACTCTCGGACTACATCAACTGCATGTCTAAAGCCACAACACACCCGATGCTGTGCGCAGGTGATTTCAAACAGTATATTATCCCTGTGATGTTGAGGAGCTGGTCCCCTCCTCCTCATTACCTTCAGCTCATTTAACACTCGCTCCCGAAGCCTGCACTGATCAGAGCCCCATCGTCGCTTTGATATCTCTCTCCTTTTCATTCACCCCACTTCCTTATTCCGTGCTTCCCCCTCTGCTTCCCTATGGCGAGACGTTATTAGCGACCATGCTTGCTTTTCCATCTCCCTGCCATGATTGACAGAGGTGCTGCTTCCTGCCTTACATTTGCATACCGTGCCGTTTACTCCCTTAATGGCGGCGATTCCCGGTCTGCCTTTCCCGAATTAGTCCGCACTCCAGCTTGGGGAGTTGGCACGGCTAGTCATGAGTGCTGGTGTGTGGAGGAGGAGGAGGAGGAGGAGGAGAGGGGGCATCTTCAAATTACATCCTCAACAGTCAACAGGAGGCGAACATGAAAGTGCGATGTCCTGCCGTCTTCCAGCGAGCCGAGGAAGTCTGCAGATCGACAGTGACAGCACCCCGCTTACCTCTGGGACACCCACCCGAGCATCTCCAATTAGAAGCCTCCTATGATTTCCTCTATTAATAATAAATGCCCAGGAGCCGTCGACGAAACGTGACTGGTGCCTGTCCGTAAAGATGCCAGCCACACACCACACACTTGATGCAATGGATTCAGAGAGTGTTTGTAAACAAAACCGGATGGTGCTTTTGCTATACAATAAAATGTCCATTAGCGACGAAATTAGCACATTACATTGAGTTTTTCCACAGAAACTAGAATTGCGACTGAATGTTTATGACCCATCACAAAGTCATACCCAAGAGGGATGGGTGCCCAGGGACACTCCCAATTAGTGATGTGCGATTCAAGAACGAATCGTTCAAAACTCGCGAGTCACTGAATCAAGATGATTCACCTCCTCCATTGACTCGTTCACTCATTTAGACGGCCATTCAGTATCTTATTTTTCCTTTGTCACATTAGTTACTCCAACATTAAGAGTGATACTACACCAAACTTTATGGTAAAAGTGGTTGAATACTGTATGTCTGTACAAAACGAGAGTTAGTGCACTCAGAAGTCTTATACTGTACGGCTCAATGTGAGTGACCTACTAGTATGAACTGGGAGAATGAATCACTCTGTGGATCATGTCAAACAAAGGCACTGATAGCCTACGTATAAATCAAATGACTCAACTGCTACCTTCCGGCTAAGATAGCCTCGCGCTGAACACAGTAAACACAGTAAATCAGGGTGGTCAATCCAGGCAGAGTGGGGAAAAATAGACAAATATCATTTAATCCCAAGATTGTGCTACTTTATCCAGTTGCATAATTCTAAAATAGCACCAGATTACATCATTAACCATCATTTACCATTTACCATTAATAACAATGGTTGGATTTAATTCCATGTGGAAGCTATGGTTTTCGTTCTCTATGAGATTTGAATGTCCACCATAACCTTTTCATTGGTTTAAACAGTAGATTACTTTAGACTGACTCACTGAACCAAACGACTCAAAACACCCAATTCACTTTGGTGAGTGATTCATTTTAACTCGTGTAAAATGAATCGAACTTCACATCACTACTCCCAGGGTTTTAATAAAGGCAAGTAAGAGCTGCTAAGATCAATGGAAAAGGAAAACAGTAAATTCACAATGTCAAACCATCAATGACCACACAACCCAACCCTGCAAGATCTTAGTAACTAACTAATTAAAAGATTAAATTCCATCATTAAAAAGAGTTACAATAACAACAATGAGGGGAAATTGCCTTCTTTTCCAACAGCAAAGTAGACCTTCAAGAACAGCAATAAAATAAAAACACAATCAAGTAGCAACAAGACTGAGTCAAATAAGACATTGCAAATTATTATAGATTTAGATGAAATATAATTTGTTTACCTGTCTGGAATATTAACCTCTTAACCCCCAACTTAACCAAGCACATTTTCTCCAGGTCAGCTTTACCCAAATCTAAAAGCTTCTGGAGTTTACAGCCTCTAGGTCAGAGTAACGCCTCATTTGAAAGGCCTACAAAACTGATCATAACTTTTTGTCGTCACAGTTTTGAAATGTTTTGTCAATTTTTTGTCGTGTTTTCTAAGTTTTTTGTGTCCATTTTTTGCTGCTTTCTTGTCTTTCTCTTCGTGTTTTCGTAGTTTTTTTTTGTCATGTTTTTGTCATTTTTTGTCACACTTTGTCGCTCCTTTGCAGTTTCATCATGTGCTCAGTTCAGATGGGGGTTAAGAGATTAGCCAAATAAAATAAAGCTAAAGCTATATATATATTTGTAGCTTAGTCTCTGCAGTTCTCTCATCAAACTGGCGTCAGTCCTAATATCCTCTATCTCCAGGTCAAACATGCCTCCATTTTCAGAAGTAGAGCTGCTTCTCCTGTAGTGATCCCGTTTTTCATGTGCACTTGAGAAGGTGTCCGGTTTCCTGTGGTCCGTACCTCCTGCCTGTGGTGGTGGTTAGCTCATAATCACGACTCCAAAGCCATAACGTGTCTCGGAGGAAACTAAAGATGCCACATAGGATTGCAACAGGAAACCCAGAGAGGTGGCTGTGTCTTTGAATGTCGGGAATGTGGAGACAGATTTCCAGTAAAAACGTGTGGCTGCAAAACACTGTCTGTCCCCTTACACAGTGTATGCACAAACATTGATCAGGTTACTGTGCACCTGGAGCTAAGCGCTGTTACTTTGATTAGTGAAAATGGGCTTCATAAGTGCCTCAGATATGAATGAATATGACATTGTATGGAAGTAAAAAGACAATGGCTAAAAGATGGTTTTAAATAGAGCATTAGATCTTTTGACGACTTGGAGATTCTGTACAAAGCACTATAGCCAGCAGCTTAGAGACTGTAATAGCCCTCGTAATGTCAAAAGAACCATATTCCCATCGCTATTTCCTAAAATACACGCAACCCATTCAGAAGTACGTTTGAAACTGCTTTATTTTCACACTGAAGCAGCTGGTACTGTGAAGTCATAACGCATACGGACCAGATGGGACCATACTGCTATATCCTCTCCTGGCAGTGTAAATACAATGATACTTATTTCAATGGCTACACTTTCTGAAATACCTGCTGTCTCACAATGAACTGTGTTTTTCAAAGGGATACATTTTGTTTACTAAAGAATCGATTAAACAAGTCAAGGACGAGGCATCTGTTGTCCACAGACTATACTTTTAGGCCCAGTGTCTCCCAGTGTCTGGCAGCGATTGGGACTGTTGTTAACCTGTTACCTGCCACCTTAGGGTTAGGGTTAGCAATTATTTATATCCAGTTCTCAAAGCATATTAACTAGAAAGCTTACAGCCTATAAGCCACTGTGATACCTCATTTGAAAGCCAAGACCTTCTAGTTTCTAAAAATATGTGTGAGATCTGTGTGAGTGAAACGCAACTTGCATCACATTTGCCGTTCCTAACCTAACTATAAACCTTGATTAGGGTTGCCTAACCCTACCCCTGATCAGGGCTCATGGCAGCTAACAGGTTAATGTGGTTATGTGCTTCTTCTAGTTTTCATGGCCCACGTGATGCCTTGAGTTTGATTTGTAAAGGACCCATCTCATCGGTCACGGAGATCATGTCTCCGAGATGTCCCCTGGAGATAAGGCAAGTCTCCAGGTAGTCTTGGTGAAAACAAACATGTTCAATTTCAAGGGAGACTGCATGGGGACTTTTTCAAGTCTCCGTGCAGTCTCCATGTGCGCTGCTTGAGACCGCTTAGGCCTCTCGGAGACCTTTTGGAGACTTTTCAGAAAGAGAAAATCGAGATTGAACCTATTAGTTTCATCGAGACTACCTGGAGACTTACCTTATCTCCAGGGGAGTTTTGTATACATCTCTATGACCATGACCAACGGCAAATCGGGTCTCCAACAGATCTCTAACTAGTCTCCAGGCCGGTGAGATAGACACTTTGTATGCGCGCAATCAATCCAGCGTGAAAAAGAAAGCTTGTCAGTGTCATACTTCCGAAGTTACAGTATCCTACAAGTGTGTATAAGCTCTCAGTTTCACAGAAGTTTTCTATCATAGCCAAAGCCGTCATCTGTACTTGGTAGTTTCAGTGTTTCAGTTTCAGAACCTTCGTCTTAACGCCCCAGTGGGTCAAATGCAGAGATTTCCAAACAGTGGTAGTGAGATATTCCATGTGTTAATTTGTTGAACCTTGGTCAGATAAACCATCAAAGTTCAAAATAGGAGCTGTATGTCAGTACAGCGCCTTTGTTCGAAATAAAGCAACAGGAGCAGCTTATAAAACACTGAATTAACCATAATAGAATTCATCAAGAAAATCAAGTTGAAACCCCCTGCTTAGCAACCAGCACTCTCCTCCTCACCTCCAGTGTTAATGAAACCATGACTGCCATATTGTTGCAGTGATTACGGATTATACGTTGCCTAACTGCCTCGGACTAGAATAAATAGGACATTGGTGGGCAGGTTGCAGGGATACTGATACCCTTAACCACCATACACTCATCATAATATCAATCATTTTAGCTGCACTCACATCCAAGTGGAGGGCATGCCTTTTTTGGGGGGGGGTAATTTGACAAAATGAACCAAATCAATGAAGTGGATCGCTCCTCTCCATAAATACACCTGCAAAATGTTTTCACAGAGGACAATGGGGCCGTGTGGAGGGGCAGTGCCGGTGGGGTGACTCATCCACCTGGGCACGCTGTAGCTAATTTCCCCTGCACGCTCCATCACGGCGGTGTTTCATAGCAGCTAATGCATCCTGATTGCTGGTTTATTTACATCGGCCATCAGTCAGCGCGCACTTTATATTCAAATGTCTCTAACTGTCTTTCCGTCATTGTCAGCCGGAGACGCTCTATCTCCGCTTTCAGCACATTTCCACTGATTTTCACTAATGCCTCCTGATCAATATGCACGAATTAAGGTGTCAGTTAACGAGAAATGAGAGGGGTTTTCAGGGACATTATCCCTCTAAGCAGAGCTACTCAGATACAGTAAATGTAAAAAGTCAGACTGATTTGTACATAATTGAGCTGGCAGAAATCTGGTATTGTACACTAACAGGGAGTGATATAAGCAAACAATGTTTAATCCTTTTAAACAATTGTAACTCATATTAAAGTGCATACTCTACGAACATGGTTGACCTCGCTCGCTCCACTGATAAGAGTCTTGTGACCTGCTCTATCTCTCTATCTGTCCAACTTATCCCACTGATATCATTGGTTCACCCCTTCCACTTCAAGAAATGAGGCAAATAATTTTACTGTAAAACCATAAAATGATAGTTTTGTAAATGTACAGGTTCTTTGAGAGAATGGTGATTTACATCTGTTGCTGATGGCGCCTAAAAAAACGTTAAAATACTGTATTCATCTATTCCTCTTCATCTCATAAGTTCATACCAAAGATGACTGACAACAATATTTGTAACAAGCGACACTGTAAGCTGCCCCTGACTGACAAAAATGTGGCTGCCAATCTGTGCCAACACCCTCTCCAACCACCATCCATCACAAACACAATCTAACATTCGCAGATTGTGCATGTGATGATGTCGGGCCAAAGGACACAACATTATGCACATGACAGCTGGTATACCAAAAAATCTTCAGATTTGGAATGATACCACTGAGAAATTGGCACTAGTCTTCAAATACTACATGGTTTGAGTAAAAGTATAAAATGACTGTCCACATCTGCAGCAAAAGCCTTTCACGTTTATGTGTAAGGATCAGAGGGGGTTGCTTGTGTGAGTGGCGGGTCATCCAGAGACATCCAGTGAAGCCGAAACAGAGGAATCCGTCCCAGGACAGCGGGCAGATGTGCAGACACAGGATCACTGACACTCTCTGGTGATAAATGTTGGGCCGGTGACCTTGGAGGAACCTCGTCCTGCTGCTGCTCGCCGTCTGACAGCCCCCTTTGTATTCACCACTCGACATGCCACTTCTGAAATGGCCACGAGAAACGTCCTTCGCTCTCACCTTTGAACACATGTTACACTGTGTGTTGCCCCACAGGACAAGCGTGATGCACGGGAATCACACGAATACATAAAAGTGGCATTATAATAGAAAACATGGTCCCGTCAACACTGTTCACACCGCAACAAAACCCTTGCTGTTAAACAGTCACATAGCGTTTTTCTATACCGCCATTGGGTGCTTCACTTTATATCAGGAACAATTTACCCATTCATACACCAGCAAACAGACACAGGGGACAAGGCGGTTTAAGTGTCTTCCTCAAGGTCACAACAATATCACTGTCAGGAGCCGGGATCATGTGGTAAACAAACTCGGCCAATGAGATGATTCCATTTCAGACTTTCAAGTCTAAATGAGTTCACATTGAAATTATGTCTGCTGTAACGTATTTAGGAAAATTAGGCATTTGCTTAGAAAAAGGAAAACTTGAGTAATTGACACAATTTCACGCCTGCGGGACTCAGTGACAGGGCTGCAGAATTGAGAGTTCAAATCCAACCAAGTCCACTCCACAGAATAAATCTCGAAAATGGCACTAAAATATAATTTAAAAGGATTACTAGAACACAGCAGATTATTACTGTGACCATTAACTTAACCAAAAGCCAAAATGAAAGACAGGAAAATATGGACTAAAACTAGAAATTGTCAAATCTAATCTTTCTCTTGATCAGATGTTGCAGCAAAGAAGATTTTTTTTCCTTTTGCTTCGAATAAATGAGACTTTGTGTTGATGTTTTGGTTCCTAACAGATTGAGAAGTAAAAAGGGGAAACATTTCTGGTTTTGAAAAAGATCTAATTCTGTGGCGGAAGCAAAACATTGCTGTTCAGATCAACGCGCCACGATTCATTTAAGGCACTTCTCAAAGCTCTTTCACTGTGACATGCAGCTGTCGGCAATTAGACAGGAACACGGTAGAAATAGTAATGACAGATCCAGGTTTTGTTTTGATTATATGCCCATACATCACTGCACTGATTAAGGCTTTTGCACAAAATTTGCCTGGAGAGTCGACACTGGCAGTGCTGTGGCTGGTGTGGCATTACAAAACAACTGCAGTGTCCCAAAAGATGATCAGTTTTATTTAACAAGGAACAGATAGCCAGTCATTTAGTGAAACATGGAGTAACCAGTTTGTCTCATCAGAAATGTTTGGCACCAAAAGAACACAAAATAACACTGGGACATGCACAGTGGGGTAATCTTCAACGTACTGACCATGAACCAGATCTACCTATAGATTTGTATTGTAGGGCACCAGGGTGTAGTTGTTTATTAGGGTTATAGCTTTATGTGGGGAGTTTGCAGGTTCTCCCCGTATGTGCGTAGGTTTTACTCCAGTTTCCCCTACCACTAAAAAACATATACAACAGGTGAATCCTAAAGCCAGGGTTTCTGTCCACCAGCCTGGCTCCACATCTGGAGATGGCGTCGAGGGATGGGTCAAATGCAGAGGACAAATTTCGTTGAACAGTTAATGCATAATGACAAATAAAGCACCTTATCTTTACAAAAAAACTTAATCAATAAAGTTATAGGCTAAATCACACACAGAACACAGTGATAATTGTCCTTTTCATGCCATATTCTATTCACATAAAGCCTAAAATAATAAAACTTTGCAGCATCAGAGCCTCATTTTGAAATATTTCTCCAACAGCAGCCATGTTTATTTTTGTCATATTGGTGATTCCGTATCTTAAGGACATGGGAAGAGCAAATCTTCTTTGTCTTCAGTTCAGGTAGTAAAATTACACGCTCGTATGATGCTATCTCCTTACACGCTCTAACATAAGCAGCGCTCAGAGCAAGCCGGGTTGTTCTTTATGTCTTTATGACAAAAAGAAACCAGACCAATCACTTTGGCGAACTACTGGAAGATTTTTTTATCTTCACATTGTTGATCATTGTTGTTGAGCCATGACTCAAATAAACAAAAAACAGTCTTACGTATTCCTTGAGAAGTGCGTAGTCTAGCTTGATATTCAAATAATATACATAGGCCACAACAGTGTGAATAACCCACTGGTCTGGCTTTGATTTCTTCTCTCCTGCTGTACCAGCGCTTGTACTTGTTGAATAACAGACTACATCCTTCTAACGTCTAAAAAAGACCCCTCACAAAGTCTATTTATGTAGATTTGGGACTGGCTCAAAGCGTTGGTGCTTGTTTGTGGCTAGATTGAAATACAAACTGGCAAATACCTAAGAACTGGTTCAGGAGTTCTTTATATAGCAGTGCTGTTGCAGAGTTAAATGTTGATGTCGAAGTTAAACAGCTGATATTTAACAAACAAATGGAGAAATGTTGGACAATTGACATATGTTTGGACCTGATAAAAACTTACTAATTAGAGCTTATTCTGCTGCTGAAGCTCTGAACCCAATTAATTCAACACAAAATATCTGAAACACTAACTGACTTATACAGAACATGCCAGAGGTCATCAGATAGTGTTTTGAATGGTAAACCACACAAATAACTTTAGCTTTGTGCTTGAGCGAGCATCCACAATACTGCTGCTGGCTTTGGACCTTGCATTCAGTCAATTAATTTAACTTTTAATTATCTGTCTCTTCCACCATAGACAGACCTCGCTGGATAAAATGCTGCGGTTCGCCATTGAAAGAAATGGACTTGTTGCCAAAATTTAGGACTTGTGGGAATTATCCATTAGTATTATAAAAGCAATAGGACGGCCCCAATTAGTTGCTCACAAGCGGAAACACTTGGGGAAAAAAAGGAGATGTTTGTTCCAAGCCAATTTTATTTTTCCACCCCAAAGTACCCAAACTGCGTAAAGGCCACAATTTCCTGTCTTTGGTCCTTGGTGCATCATTTAGGATGAAAATACCACAAACACTCCAATTCAAAAATAAGTACCAGATTTACTTCTTTCATTTTGTTTTTGCAGATTAGACTAAACCAAACAAATAAATAATAGAAAAATCATTGGCCATGGTACTTGCACTTGTCTTTGAATACACTTCTAATGATTGAAGAGGAAGGTAACCAAACGTGTGCTTGTTACCAGAGTAAGAACACAGAGGAAATGTCCAGGAATTGGCTTTGTTTTAAAGTATACAGTTCAGAGAGACAGTAAGTGGATCATCCTAAGTTGAATCTCTAATTGTACATTGAGCCTACTTTTCCCGTATTGCTGTGGAATAAGGGAAAAAAGACTGCAAAGACTGACATGATACTCGAAATCGTTTGTCATAAAAAAGTTAAAACATGACTCTTATATTGTTCTGAATGTACCACTACGTTTCAACCTCCATCAGGGCTTTCACCGACAGTGCTGTTCTGTAGTGTCTTGCCCGTGGACACACTGCAGTGGAGGGAGTGGGACCAGAAACCACAGAGCTTTATATTAGTGGGTGATAATGTTTCAAACTGAGCTGGAGTCATCTAGCAACCATACAAAATAAGACCAAAATGAAAGAGTAAATCATTCCCTAACATCTACTTAAAGCCAGTAATTATGCTTTTTATGTAAGTATCTGGCAATAATTTCAACACATCTTGATCATTAGCTTACACTAGAAAAGGCTTTCTAAATTTGAAAGGTTCTCTTGGCCCATCCCATCCGACATGCGCACAGTCCCTAAGCCCATCCTCCCTTCACTGCCCATCTAGAAAAAAAACCTTATCACACAGAGCAGGCTGCAGACGATTCAAAGAAAGAAGAACATGTGTGAATGGCCCAAAAAAACAACTGTTTTTTGATGAGGGACGTTCACAAAATCTGAATTATTGAGGCCACAGATAAGGTTTTTACACTTTATAATCTCCAAAGTTCCTTGCCCTGAAACTTCTATGGCAGTGTGTAGGCTACCTCAGCTTGTGTAACCATTGCTCAATGCACAATAGTTCACTCTATTTTAAAACTATGGGACAGAGCTGTGATGATCCTCAATGTCCACCGGTGCAGGGGAGAGTTTAGGACTTACAGGAGAAATGGCACATTTGCAGCTGACCTTTCCGAAGCTCATATTGCACCAAGAGCCTTTGAGCACTGGGATTATCACTGCGGCCTGTCTGGGACCTTTCCAGACCGCGCCGTTTGAGACGTGGGGCTGAGAGGAAATTACACACGTCATATCAGGACTAATATTTGTGAAACATACAACAAATGACTTGGTGACACTAGGACCAAGAGTCCAAGTACACACGTTCACAATGCAATAACTCACTCAAAGAAGAATGGCGTACACGGCCAATGTGTAAGTTGGCTCAGGAAGTAAAGGAAATTATGACTGTGACGTGTGAGTGAGTGATTGATACTGTTGGTGGAGATGTGGCTAAAGGAGCTACTATGGACAAATGCAGGGAGTGAATGAATAATGACTTCCCGTGTAGCACTTTGAGAAGCTTGTCAAGCTTGTAAATTATATTTTAATTCCACGCCATTATTATAATTATATCAAGAGAATTGCTTATTTAAAGTACATATCAGTTTTTCACTTTATATCTGAGTAGCCAGATTGATTATAGCTGTCACTTCCCTTTACAGTGATGAAAATAGAGAAATCAGTTCATCATCATCAGGTTGGAAAAGGACTTACTGTATACTGCGGCTCTCTGTCACCTCTGCAAATGATATTCTTGTGTAACGTGTTATTAAAGGAAGGTTGTGTCTGGACTAATCCTGTGAGAGCACTAATTATCATAATAGAACTTTTAGAGAGAAACGTGTCAACCGACTTAGTTATTTAAAGACCAAATCCCTTTGAAAATGGTGTAGTAAAATTATCATAAAATGAGTACAAAGCGCCTTTTGTACAAAATAGAATGGTCATTTTATTCTACAATTGTCTCTGAAACTGCTACAAATACATGTGTTGAATTTTCAGTTTTCAGATGTGAGAACAGCTGGCCAAACTCTCAAATCTATTTACTTACAACAAACACTGTCATTCTCAATGATTTTCTTGCACATTTATGGAAACAACCGTTTGGAATAAGTGCCTGATAGTTCATCAGCTAGTTATGCATTGAATTAAAAATGAGCCTCACACCGCTGAGCTCTTTGGCTCATTGTTATTATGTTTGTTTCATGTGTGGCTTAAGCAGCTCTCAGCAAACATCAGCTTTAAGTTTTACCCCCTGGAAATGCCAGCTTGTATAATACACAATAACGTTTTTGTTTTTTTGAAAGACAGTTCACACTTGTTATAGTAACCTGGACCATTAACTGTCTAATGCTCTCATCATGTCAATCTGCTTTATGGACATTTTACCATTACATACAGTGACCTATATATTCAGTGAACTTCATTTGTTCCATCTAATCTATGGAGACGTCCTTGTCCACGGTGACTTATGTATCTGCTGTATCTGTGCATTTCATCTTTGCATCTCAACCAATTAAAACTACTTTGGCCTGTTACATCATTGGTCCACTCTGATCGCATATGATCTTATACAGTCTGTCTGTATAAATACTGCGTCCTGGCTCTGGCCTGACAGAGCATCTTTGTACAATGTCTCTCCATATGCATATGTCAAATAAACCTGTGCGCTTACTCCAAGACAATTCTCTCCAGTTTTCAACTTCACCCTCGCTTGGCCCCATAGAGGAGCGCACTGAACGCACCAGACAGGTACGCATCAACTCGTCTGAGCTCAGGTAAGAACATATCTCAGTATTTCAAAACGGTGGCCTGTTCCTTTAAGGCAGGGTTAAGAGGTTAAGTAAATCCAGTTGTGTATCAGTCTTAGAATATCAAACCTACAATTACCTGGTGAATCACAGCCCACAACATGCCATAAAGTTGATGAATGAACTGTAACAATACTAGAAATTCAGCCGAGCCAATGACATTTAGTTTTTTTCATTTTTCCATTCTTTGTTCTTCAAGCAGATCTGAAATTGAACATTTTGCAGTGCCTAGTATAGATATCACTACGCTGCAAGACTATACCATTTGGATGTAAATCAAAACCTAATTACGTTCTTCTCTCTGGAGATAAAAAAAAAGGTGGTTGTTCGTGGTCCAGGTGCTCCATTCTCTGTCCCACATCTCATCCCGCTCCCATTGCCAAAAGCTATCAGACGCATTGAGGCGCGCTCCCCCCCCAGTGCGGTGCAGCCAGTCAGGTGTTCATAAGTACTGCCTTAAGGGACACAAGATACGCTCTCGGGACACCTTTGATAAAGCTCCTTCACTCTCCACTACGCCCCTCTTTAATATCCAAATCACTGCTGTCCCATATGGCGCAGGTAATTGACTCAGTGATTTAAAGGTAGCCTGACCAGTCCCCCGTCCCGTGCTGTGCGTGTGCGTCCCAGTGATAAAACATAAAGGGATAGTTCGGGTAATCTGCTCCTGGACGTCGTCAGAGAAATGCAGCGACCCGTCAGCAATTTGAGATTAATGTGACAATCCCCCCCAATCTGTCGTAATTACCATGTTTAAAACGAAGGGGCTGGGCTGTGTTTTTGCTGCAACTGAGCCACGACATAAAGTACAAGTAAATAAATAAAAATTATACTTGAAATATTTTAGTAGTTCAATTAAAAATGTATAATCTGAGTGTGCTACAGTAATTTACAAACATTACTATAGTAGATGAATCAAATGATTATTTCCATCTTGTTGACAATGGTTTACCTGAGCATTCACTTTTCAGAGATTTGTAAGAAACAGTGCAGATGAAGGCAAGTTTGCTTTCGGTTGTGGGTGTATTACTGTCCGAGTTGAAAGATGCACCGAAGAGTCTTCCCACGCCGGCTCAAACTCAAGCTACGTACAGATAAAAATGAGTTTCCTCACACAAACTAAACAGTGGGGTCTGGGGTGACACTCTCCTGAGAATCTTTTAAGGAATAAGCAATTGATAAAGTTTTTTAACAACTGCTGAGATCTTTGTTGTGTGCAATCATACTGCTCGGAGTTATCTGCTGCTACAAAAACAAAAACATTACCACTAAAGGAGGTACAAGAGTGGCTATCTGAATAATTTTGCCATAACAAGTATATAAGCGTTTACCTCGTAAAGCCACACCGCGTAACATTTCACCCGATAAACAGAATAACATCTAATAAAAAGCTTTTCGTTTATTTCAGATATTTTTATTGTTGAAAAATACCACAAAGAAAGGGCTGCTTACAGTTAAACAATACTAGTACGGTATCGAAGAAAAAGGTTTAACTAAAGGAACTAAAGGTCATACCGCCTTTGCTCTGCCCAATCCAGTCAGATCTTGGAAGCTAAGCAGGGAAGGGCCTGGTTAGTACTTGGATGGGAGACCGTTTGGTAACACCAGGAAGCCTAGCGAATGTAATGAGTGAGTGAGTGGAGGTGGTGGTCGGAGGGGCCGATGGCGCAGACTGGCTGCCTCGCTTCCGTCAGTCTACCCCAGGGCAGCTGTGGCTACAACAGTAGCTTACCACCACCAAGTATGGAGTGAATGAATAATGAGCTGTGAAGCGCTCTGGGTATCTTGAAAAGCTCTATACAAATCCAAGAGATTATTATTATTATTATTATTAAGTGACCTGGTTGTTTCACCTCAAATAAATGATGCAAATCTTTTATGGAATATATAACATTATTCTTCTGTTTTATGGTTCTATATGACACATATTTGAGTATAGGTATCGAAAGAAAGGTGTCGGAAAACAAAGTATTTCCCCCCCCCGAGCCCAGACGTCTCCAGCTCGTCTCCATGGAGATGTTAACTAAAGGCAGCCAAATATGAGATTTACATACAGCATGTTAGGTCCTTATCCAAATCCATTCTTTCATTATTCACTACCACCTTGAGGCATTTTCAGTGTCTAGCTGGTCATTAGGAGTGAAAAATGCATACGCCAGTTTAACAGCAGGGAGCAAAAGTGTGTGTGAGTTTTACCGAGTTGGTAAAAATCTCAAATCAATAATTACATATTCGGGTTGTGATGTCATCCGTCACTCATTCAGTCTAATTTGAATTAACTACTTTCATCAATCGGAGCATGTCCACCATTATAAAGGCCCTCGGTGTGACGCGTGTCCTCGCTCTGTGATTTATGTGCACTTTGGTTAATAGTCGGTTTGGGAAATGCCCATTGCAGCGTGTGGCAATTGCTGCGTTCTGACCTGGGCTGAAATTACTACCATTCAGAGGCAATGAATTTCAATCGCTTTCCAGATATGTAAATTGGCTTTGGAGCTGATGTGTTAAGTGTTAAGCCAGGTCGTTTGACAAATTGTGGATGCTGATATCATGAAGACTTGTTAAAGGGGCGTTGTGAATGCAATGTTAAAATTAGTATACCAAATATTTGAGGCTTTTCAAATAACAAACCATTGATCAATCTTCCTGTATTTGCATAGCTGTTTTAACTGAAAGCCTATTTGCATTTTACACACCTCCGTTGTCAGTTAACGACGTACAAGTGGTCAATTATCATGGTAATTCATTCAAGGATCAGTGGAGCGTGTTGTAATGACACAGAAGAATCAGGTAACGCAGTTTTTCCCTCAACCAGCAGAGACAAGTCAAGTTCATCTGAACCTCTTAATGTAATGTTTAATTTTTGAAATAAAAGGTTAAATATAGAGCCGCATGTTGAGCTGGATGTCGGATACTGTTTATTCTAGTGAAATTAACCTCTTAACCTTTAACTTCTTGTTCAGCTTTACCCAAATGAAAACTAAAACCTACAAAACTAATCTAAATTGATCTTTTTCCCCACGTTGTTGCTGCGTTGCCATCACTATTTTGACAATTTTTCCATTGTGTGTTTGTGTTGGGTTCTTGTCACATTTTCGCCACATTTTCATCGCTTTTTGTCACTTTTTTGTTGCGTTTCTGTTCAAATGTTTTTGCTGTTTTGTGGCTTTTTTTGGGTCACATTTCGTCACCTTTTTGTGACTTTTCTGTTGCTCTTTTTTGGCCTTTTGTTGTGTTTTTGTCACACATTTTTGTCACTTCTGCATCGCTTTTTTGTCACGCTTTTGCCGTTGTTTTGTTGCATTTTTATCCTAATTTTTGTCGCTATTTTGACTCTTTATTAAGAAGCTTTTAAATTTGGGTAAAGGCAAACTGGACAAAATGTACTCGGTTCAGGTGGGGGTTAGGGGGTTAATATCCTTCTTCAGCAGAACATGCCTGGCGAATTTTAGTTGAAGAAACGTAATTATCAAAACAATTACATATTTTTATTTGGTTGGAACAGTGCATGTTAATGGAGATTAGCCATATGTAAACAAATAAGTAAATGTAGCCATCGGAGAATTTATATTGGCCTGTAATTTTGCTCCATATACAGCGTCAATTATATCAGTGACACAAGACATTGGAGCTAAAGCAGATGAAGTATCTTGCCCAAGGACACAATGACAGCATACACTGGCTGGAGCTGGGGTCAAAGGCCCAACGTCCAGAACTTCCCAACTGTGGCTTTACCATAAACTAATACACTGCGGAAAACCAAAACACTTTTCATAATATACTGGAATCCACTGTTCATCATAAAGTCTCTCATCTCAGAAGTGGTGAGGCTTGTTTCTCATTGTCCGGCCATATTTAGCGTCAGTGCCATTGTGTGTGTGTCAGGCAGCCTCACGGGACGGTGCGTAAAGATCACTGTGGACACACTTATTTCCCCAAAGATGGCCTTTCTCCAGAGCACGGGTGCTAAATACAGCCCTGCTCTAACCTCTGGAGAGAAGGAGGAGAGGGACTGAGCAGCTGAGATGATCCCAGTTTGGCTTTAGATTTCACCATTTCTCTGTTTTGAATCCAGCAATTATTTTGGCAACTATAGAACACTTATGCATAATATAGTCTGTCTGTTGTCTCATGTCCACGGGCACGTAACATCACCCACCATGCCAATATGGATGTGTTTGCGTACCTCAAAAGATGCAGCACAAGTACAAGGCATTATATACATCTTAGAGTTTCCCTGTTATGGATGTCAAGTGGTTTATCACAAAAACTTTAAACTGGGATGTAAAAAGTATAAACGCATTTATATTTCACTTCTCACAATCTCGCAGCCATACTGTATATGGATCTATGTTACTGAGATTGTTACCACATCTGTCATCTGTTAATGCTTTTGATGACTCAAGTTAAAGTTACCAGAGAGAACTCTGTACTAAACTTTAAGGATTGTGTGTTGATTAGGACCTGAGAAGAAAGTTATCAATGTAACTGTAGTCCGATATTGCTAACCAAAATCAACTGCAGATAAAGGCAACGCTCCGACGTTTTTTGCATTAAGCAGCTGCACGTCACATACACAAAAAATACATTCTAATAACAAAACAACCTAAGAATTCCTACAAGGGGTTGCTCTTGCCACTTAGCCGAGGAGGCATATGTAAAAGTAAAACGCACTAGGCTAATTATCAGCATTATGACTGAGCCTGACAGCATCTGTTAGCAACTTAGCGTCAAGGGTGTTAATTATTGTGAAAACAGTAGCTCCTCAGAAGACTTCAGTGTCCCCATGTTGTGTACTGTAGTTCATAACCACTTATAGCTCTGATTCATTCTAGTAGTGTCTTTTATAGGAGAGCCAATTATACTGTAGTGCGTGGGAGGATAACTAAACAATGCAAAGAAAAGAACGCAGCATTATGAGTTACTCTGAGTTCAGCTTAGAATTCATTCTCTGATTGTAGCGTGGAAACATGGCAGGTAAAAAGAGGACACTGTTCTTTGTTTAACATCCATCGAAAACTTATGAACGATTTACCTGTATATGCGACCCAATTAAGAACCTACATTTATCCTGCGAAATTATAATTGATTCAAAATGCGTAATACAAGGAACCTACAGTAGGAGAAATCTGACAGAGAGAACATAATTAGTTAGTATACCGTATATAGAGTTAGAAGGAATCAGAACAAAGGCTCCTGGAACTAAATGACCTCGTCTATATGACTTTTTAAAATTCTTTGACACTAGAGTTGCACAAATGTATCGTTATCACAATATAAAGTGATGCAATACCCATAATAGTAAAAGGCCAAGATATTCACCTTATTCCGCCACTTTTGATTATTGTGTGATGATTTATTTTTCTCCATTTCATCTCATATTAATATGTCATATTCATTGCCTTCATTACTGTGGTACTACTTGTCAGGAACTATGTTATTCTTGGCGGAGGGATATGAGTTCACATATAAAAGTCACTGTCGGACGTCACTGGCTGTTCTATTGATTTGTCTTTAAATGAGTTTTCCTGACAAGCTATTCCCTGTTCGTGTGCTGCTTTAACCCACGACCTTCTTCAGACCTGTAACACCGATCAACACACTAGAAATAGACGTGTTACACTATTTTTGCCCTTCTGTTGTAAAGACACACTACTGTAGAGTGCGAGGTCTTTTCAATATGCAGAGGGAACGAGGGAAATGTTCGCCGCTAAAATATGATGCACACACAGTAGATTGATTTGTGCAAAATCATCATTCGAGCCAAAGGTCAACAATGCGCTGTTTCTCTGCGTGGCCTCAAAGCGGCTTTGTGTCCGAGTCTGATTTTCTCTAGACATCTGCAGTCCTATGTAAACTAGTAGGAGTGAAGGGGCGCGCACAATCATGGCGGCCCACGCGAACTTCCGAGATAAGGTGAATACGACTGTGCATTTCAATTGACTGGCGTGTTAAAATGGTTTGTGAAATGTGCAAAAATATTGTTATATTCTCCAAGTTTTTTTCTCATGTGGCGCAGCCCTATTTTTACTCTAATTTCAAAGAGTCCTTACTGCGACGCCTTTATGGCCAAACTTTCTTGCAAACTCTCAGCTAAACGGCGGTTCAAAGTAATGGACTCAGCAGAGCAGTGAGTACACAGTGCTATTTCGAGTCGCGTTTGAGCCGAGGGAGAGGAGTGGACGCTCATGCTGCAGTGTGCTCTGGGCTCCTCCTGTCCCCCCACGCGCCGCCTGTCCCGTCCCAAGGGCCCACCACAGAATAATCAGTCATTAACTTGTACGGGCCCGGCCTCGGCTCCAGAGTGTGTGTCCCATGGAGGATCAATAGGCCAGGGTAATTAAAGAGCAAGCCCGGGGAGGGGAGGGGGGGGGTGATGCCGGTAAGTCCACCGCAGCGACGGGATGCTTGTAGCCAGCGAGACTACAACCCTGACACTGAGCTCCAGTCGAGGGGAGGGGGGGGGGGAGGCCACACAAGAGCTACAAGACAACACTAGCGAAATCCGCAAACAGTGCTCATCTACTGCACTTAAGACTGTACAAGTAATTACTGGATGTTGTTCGATTTCCTTTTAGAGATTTCTGTTTTAATTTTGTAGATGATTGCTAATGCTGTCGTCTCGCTGCAGTGTATTAATTGCACTGAGGCGAATCTGGCGAGTGGTCAAGGCAGAGATGGATTTCATTTCTGTGAGCAACAAAGACGTGTTTATTGTCAAGCACATTATATTTGTGCACTAAGGTGAAGTTATAAAATCCGAACATGATGCGAAAATACAAAAATGCCGCTCGTGACTCACAGCTTAAAACTATAAATTGAGAACAGAAGCTTCGAGGCGGTATTTATTCCCCCTCTCGTCTTTGTGACACAGCCTAATGGGCATGTTATACCTTACACAGGCAGTGGTGTGAGAAGAATTGACTGAATACATGTGTAGTGATGAATAATTAACAGGGCCATCTGGTGACGTGTGGTTTCTCATGCCAGGACCATTACCGCTCCCACAAACGTCAAAGGTGACAGGCGGAGAAATTATTCAAAGAGCGGTGTCAGTCATCTGCAAATGGGGTTTCATGATAAGTCACTATGTAAAAAGCAATGGGACTTAGATTAGCTAACGTTTATTACATTTATCAAATTCAAATGTAAAAGTAAACCTGGTTGAATATTTCAAAAACATGGCCTATTTGTGTCCCTAGATATAAACATGTTTAAATGAAATATAGCTTTTTAGCTCAGTAACTGAGTTCTGGATGGTCTAAGCTTGACGCATCAGAACCAGAATAGGTTTATTGCCATTGTTGGTGAAAGTACAGTACATTCACGAAACAGATTTTTTTGACAATCCGGTGCAATTGTCAAACAAACACAGCGTTTATGGTGGATTTTGCACAATAAGCAGCAGATGTGAATGTGAAGAGATAACCACTTAGTTAAAATACAGCAGTGGAAATGACAGAGAATGGAATGGTACTCCATAAACTAGAGGTAACTCGGGTTTAGTTGTGTGATTGTTGTCACTTTTATAAACCAGTAAGATCCTGTACACATTTTCTTGATGACATTTGTACTTATCATAAACATAACAAGGCCTTTAACAGTTTTAATGTTAATTTTTTCAAAGTTGGCTCCATCATATAAAGTTAAAGGGTATGAACAGAGAAAGGCAGCCAAACTCCAGCCAGGACCAATGAGTGTTCTAGATAAATGTGCTCTTCAATCGATTGTGTTGCTTTCAGATCCTATGGGGATGTTTATTAGCCTGCAATAAAGGGTATTTACACTCAGGTCACTCGGCTAATTCTTTATGTTAAACAACATTGGCATTTTTTGTCCTCCTGTCCACCAGGCAGATGGAGGTGATTCAATAAAATGGGAGCGGAATGACCATTTGTGTGCACTTCAAGCAACAGCAGTGCTTTTACACAGTTGCGGAAAGAAGGTAAAGATGAAAGCAGGTAGAAATAGTCAAAGATGTCAAGTGTGTTGTGTGATAAACATTTGCCAACATAATTGTGTGGAAAAGGCGTCAAGTGGTAACCCTGGCGTTGAGGAAACAGAGAAGACATGGTTCATTGTTTCTTCTTTATGAAGAGCATGAAATGGATAGGGATTATCCACATAGAAGGGGTAGTTTATATGTGTATTAATATTTCAGAGATCAAAGTCTGATGTGACTATTAGTGAGATAGGTGTAGACTGTATTTAGTCATAGTGAATACAGGGGAGATTTTTATTGATATACTGACCAGAAACACTAAACTAATTGGTGTGAGACATTAGCCCCTGTATGTTCTGATGTGGAGGCAGTGTGAGCTGATCTACATTGTGTCACTATAGATCTGCGCCTATTGGCTTAAAATAAACTCCCAATTCTCCTGATGAATGAACAGCAGTTCGCTATAACTCTGCACATGCAAAACCTGATGCGCGCAGGGGCTGGTTCTGCAGATACAGGCACACCTCATGTCTCCGCTGGCGAGGAGGAAGACAGGTTCATATCGTGAATGCACAGTGCTGCTGACCATACTGTTAGAGATAACATTAAATCGCTATTTATCATACTGGGTCAAACTGTAATGTCGCACTACCCGTGGGTCAAGCTGTACAGTCGTACTATCTCTGTTATAGCCTTGACTGGGGTGCTCAGGCGCCGGCTATCAGCGACTGACTGCTTGGCTTGCGTGTGAGTGTGACGCGCTTAGATGGTATTTACGTCTCTTCTGTGGGAGCATTGACAGACTTGAATGTTAGGACTAGCACAATGTCTTGAGTTCATGTCTCCGGGTCCCGTAATGATGGCAAATAAACTTCTCCTGCATAAGACATCCTGACTGCTGCCTATTCTTCATCAATCCTCTCGATCATCTTTTGTTAGTTTCCCTAACACATACGAGGCCGAGGAGCCGCATATGGTGTGAGAGAAAAGGTATAAGTTCCATTGTGGCAGATCATGCAGCAGCAAATTGAGATACATAGTAGATGATGAAAACAAAATAAAGCTGTTTTATTTTAGCTTCAAACCACATTGGTGCAAAGGCATTGGGTAAACAAGATTAACGACAATTGGGTTATAATGTTTAAACAACCCACTGTACGATGGCTAGGCCATATGGGAGTTCTTACCATTGCTGTTCATTATTAAAACACGCTTGGCCAATATTTGTATAAAAGAGGGTGGTGAAACTGAAGTGTTGAAACTGTTTACATAATTATACTCTTGTTCCCACTAATAACCCCAATACAGCGCACTAAATCCCAGCCCTCGAGTCCCATTCATCCAGTGCTCTTGGGTCTTCTGTTTGCTTCTAGCGGCTAACTTGATTTATTGAATTGACCTATGTGTTTTAACATTACATTGTTGGTTGAAACTTGCGGTAAATGGACAAAGTGCACATCAGGAGGAGTGAGGGAAGCCATATTGATTTTTGGGGATATTGACTGTGATCACTTTGTACAAGCCGATCGATAATACAACATCCCAGTGCAGAAAAAAGACGCGCAGACCTTCCTGTATCGAGGTCATTCAACCTGAGAAGACTTACATAAACAGAGTGGCGAAACAGAGTGGAGTTTTATTTGACATGAATCATGATTGGGGCTCAGACCCTGGCGGAAGATGAAATACACAGCAATGATGAATGATAGACAGAGCCTTCCCCCGGAGCCCGGACACTGGTGGTGGTAGAGGATGAGACCCGGGGCGGCCAATTTACACAAATGACCAGAGCCGAGGAGAGGCCAGGCGAACGAGGGCGGAGGAGGGTCGCAGCACAGAAACGGCATTGGACGAGCGTTGGACGAGGAAGCTGAGGTAATTGGCTGCCGCGAAGGTGTGGCTTGAGATGGGATTCTGATTGGATGAAGAGCTGCCAGTGATGAGTCATCGAATGAGTGCTGCAGACCAGGTCTTCCAGGTTGAATTCGCGCAGAAGCTTCATTTGATGTTGGGAGTTATTCACTTAAGTATAACAAACATGAGATATTATCTTTGTTGCAACTAATATATCATTGATGCAGATTATTCTAATCCAAATTAAGATTAACAACAAAAGGTTACTGAGTTGACATATAGCACGCACCTCCTTCTTTACTTACTTAAACTAACTTGTTTAGATTTTTACTTAATTTAACCAGTTGTTTTAATCACATTGTTCAGTAAAACCCGCTATAAATATCCATATAGTGCACTAAAGCAGCAAGGAGAAGCCTTATTGATTTTGTGGACATTTTCTTTCATGTCTCTGTACGGGCCTAGATCGACAAGACGGACGAGAAAACCTGCTGCCAACGAATGTGTCCAAACATTCCACAATTCTACGAAAAACAAGGGACAGAGCATTAACTGTGATGCCCATTGATTGCACAGCGCCACACAGAGTGCCGGGGAGACCAGCCGCCCATTCGATTTGTCTGGCCTCAGAGTGTAATTGTAAGGGACTGCAAACGGCAAAGGAGTGAAAAAGACAGCGTGGGTCAACTGTGGCTTTAGCTTAAACACATTTCAGAGATGTGGCAGACAGCGTTATAGGGGGGAGAATAGACTAGAAAGTAGCAGCAAACAGGACGACAGAGTGAGATATACAAAGCTCCATAGGGGATTGATCTGAGAAATGTCATTAACAATCCAGGCAGAGATTTCCTCCCGCCTTTGCCGACCACTGTGCACTGGGGTCATCCTTAAAGATGGATTCGGAGCAGGGGGACATATATTAAGAGCTTAGAAGCTGCTTCTGTGCAGCGTCTCGGGCCGAAAGCGCAGAGTTGGGGGTCAGCGGGAACAACAACAGAGGAGCAGATTACACTGTCCTGTTTTCAACTCAGGGGCGGGAGATAAGAAAGAAAGAATAAATAATCCCTATCTTCTCAATAAGAACAAAAAGGATTCAGAAGATACACTAGTAATCCAGAGCAGATGTTTTTTAAATGTAATTCTCTTCCCAGCAGTAGACAAAGTACAACTAATGATCTGATACCACGTGAGAGACGTCATTTCCTCCATAGGAAATGACGTCACCTCCACTTTTTCTAATGAGCCAATGTGGAAACTCTCTTACCAGTTGTTAAGTCTTTTGGATCAATATGAAGCTAAGCTAAGCAAACAGCTAAGCCTAGATAACAACATTTTGAACCCAACCCCCATTTAAGTCGTTTTAGAAGCTGAAGCGTGAATTCAACCTGGAAGACCCACCTACAGCACTCCATGCATCGCCTCATCTCTGACTACAACGCACCAATTATGCAATCATCACTTCGTCTCAAGCCGCTCCTCCATGGCAGCCTATCACCGCAGCAGCATGTTCCTGCTTCAACCAGTCATTGCCTCGCCCATTTCACAGTGTGCTGCGACAATTATGACTACAACTGATTAGTGACGTATTTAAATAATCATTTGTTGTTTTTGGCTGTATCAAATATGAGAACATCAGTCAGCTGGAAGACTTCACTGATATTGGGTATTGTGGCTCAGGCGTTACCTAACATCGCAATATTAATAAGACATATATTACATCCCTGTAGACCCATATTTAATCTTTTTTCGCCCTCCGGTGCCTCTGACCCACTTTTGGACCAAACTATGGAAAATGGCTCAAAATGATGCATCTATAATGTGTCAAAGATGAAGATAAGACTATAGAGACTGAAAATATTATGTGTGCGGTGAGTGATTCTTGAGTGTTTTGTTAGTACGGGGATGTGCAGAAAATCATGTTAATGCAGTATCAGCGCAACAGAAAGGAGCACTTTGCAAACACATGCATATGATTAATGCTTACACACTTATCATCTATCCTGGCTGCTGGATTTTGTATAACCAAAAAAACAAAAACAAACAAGGCCTCGGAAGATGGAGCACTTGAGCCCCAAAATACATCACAAAATTATACGCCGGGATAAAATTATTAGGTGTACAGGAAATGAAGCACATTAATATCAGTGCAAACATGCTATTATTTTTGCTTTTTTCATTTAGTAATTACAAGAGAGCTCTTTTACCAGAAACATGAATTTAGGGATAAATAAACCATTGCGCAGCGATTACAAGACACCAGTGATTTTATGTTGTTTTCTCTTGAAACTGTCTCCATAAATTTATTTGCAGAATTCAGCCGTCATAAACGCCTTTGCCTCACAGCAAAAAGTGTGGGCTGTTCTGTGTTTTTTTTCTTTGGGTGCTTCAGAGGAAAATCCGTACAGGAAAAATAAAGTGCCTTAACATAAACCAGACTTAGGTCATAAAACGAAATAAAATCCCGTACTTTTGCCATTGTCTCGCAACATTCCAAATGTGCAAAAGTGGCTTGACATTCTGTCATTTACTTATCAGATGCAATATGTATGTATGTATGTATGTATTGTGTCATATTAGTATAAGAATTGATTAGGTGGGGTAATTGTAATTGTTATTGTTATTGCCATTGTTATTGCTATTGCTGTTGTGTTATTATCATCATTATTTTAACAGTCCAGGATTAATACCTAACAATCTATATATTATTCTTAGACTCAAACTTAATCGATTCAGACAGCGGTATTGGTATTGATGCTGATGGTAATATAAAGGAATTTAATTCTTAGAAGTATAACATGCACATATCCATGCACTCCGCATTCAACATAACCCGTAGTACAGGGCAGACATGTGGGGAAAAGAAAAAAGAAGAGCCCCGACTCCTTTTTAACACACATCATTAAGATTAATCTTGTTATCATGAGCATCAATCAGTCTGCGATTATTGTACCTTTCATGAATAAATGTGTATATTATGTATCATTCAAGCACTTTGATACAGAGTAATGCTATATGGGCTGTAATGATGATGGTGAATAACAGTAATACCAACATGGTAATAAAATAGGTATAGGAAACAAAATTATTCACTTGTTATAAAGTGTAACATACTATGAATGTTGACTAAATATAATGCATTGTTGCATCTGTATGTAACCAACTTAATTGTTAATTGTTTTGTAAGATAATAAGAACTAAACAGTGTTATTGTTGCAACCACATTATTATTAAAGTGTATGAACAGGGGTGGGAGTCAATAAGCTTGTCTTCTTCCCACTCCTTTTCGAGCTAGAATGTGAATTTTTTTTTTTTTATTATATTTTTCTGGCTTTTGTGCCTGTGTTGTGTGTTGTGTAGCTCGAAATAAAAAAATCAATCAATCAATCAATACAGGATATTTCAAATGGTAAATTAGGTGCAACATGCTTATACATTAGCATATTTTATTTTTCAGCTTGCACTCGCTATTTAGCACATGCCGCCCTTTCCAACTCACACACAAAACCACCAACCTTTCCTGAATATTTCTATTTGTTATCTTGCTAAACAGACCAACCAACAAGGATGTAACAGGAATAAAAATAACACAAACACCCTTTATAATATTAAAGTCATAATAAACATTCTACAAAGTTATTTTCATCAGCCGCTGCGCAATTTGAAGTAGTGCAGTCGCGGCAAGTTGAATTCGACGATAAGCAAAGTGCGGTGTGCCGTTAATTGTTGATTTCTTGATACTCACTGCTTTGTTATTACAGTTTGTTTGCTCTGGTGTCTCCATGAATTTGTAATTATTGAGTTGTTCCCAATCATCATTAGTCAGAAACAACAATAGACGAACAAACAGCCGAGGGTGTCTAATCTTTCTCCTCTCTGTTCGCCCACTCTGCGCGCTCTCTCCCACTTCCACACATGGTCACCTGCGCCTCAGCACGCTATTCAATATTAATGAAAAACAATTACTTCTGTATCGGTCCGACAACTTGTTTGTTGGCTGTTTGTCCGCGCAACTCTCAGGACGCGACAACGCTTTCATTTATTTAAGTGATTGAAACGATGACAATTAAATAAAGGCCACATTATGACATTTTATATCAAGTGACACATAAATCAGTTTGCCAGGTGTTGTTTCATTATTGGCCTACACAGAAAACAAATGCATCTGTGACTTTAGACACAGGGCATGACGATGTATCCAGCTATTTTAGAGAGAAGACATGCACATCCACAGCTCTAATCCAGTGTGCTGAATCAAAACCTACTGTAACCTAAAATTTCCACTTATACATCATTAATTAAAATGTTATTTTTTTCATCACAGGCTGCAGCAGACTCAAGACTACATGATACAACCTGACAATTGCCTGTTGATGATTTGCTTTGGGTTAGTTTGACGTCCAACATTCAAAACAAGCCTTTAGTTTTATGTTGAGATGAAAGACAGACTAGAGTTCTTTGGTAGAATTGGCTTTTGAACTGTCAAAATGTTTTGATCCGGAGTATGGATAGTATCTCTGTAATTACTTTGCTTGACATCTCCGTGGGACTTTACTGGTGAAATAAATAACAGAAAAGATTAGTATTTATCTGACATATGGACAATTTGGATCTTCAGTACAGCTATGTCAGTGGCTACTGTAAAGGGAGAAAGGTAGACCACTCATTATATTTCCCAAACATGTCACTGTCACTAACATCTAAACTAAACAGCATTTTTAACAGTAAACAAACAGCTAGCTGATGAGCTTAAGACATTTGAGACGTTGCAGGAAGCTACACAGGAGGAAGAGGAAGGAGGAGGTGGAGGAGCTGACCAGTGCAGGACACCACGCTCTGGAACAGGGACAAACCCAGGAGGCGGGGCACCGTTTCAGAGGATCAGAGGAGACAGAAGGCATTGCTCCGGTTTCCCCTACCTCCAAAAACATGCTGGTCAGGTTGGTCCACAAGATGAACCCAACACCTGAACGCAATTTCTTTGTACAACTGTACAATGACAAATCAGAATCAGAATCAGAATCGTATTTATTGCCATGGTTTGAGAACAGCTGTGGGAAATTTTCTTGGTACAATCGTGCAACATAAAACACATAACACAGAATTTAGATAAAAATAAGCTATGAAAACTTTAAAACTATAAGGGCATGGATAATGAAGACTGAAAATAAATAATAATAAAAATAAAAAATATGATAAGACGACAACAATTGCAAATGTAATTTACATAAACAAGGGGTAGGCACTTATAAGCTTTTTGCTTCAGTCTACTCCCTTTGAGCTTCCATTAACTGCATGATTGTGAAACTTTGGAGAAAGAGAAAATGTTAAAATAAAAACAATTGTCATAAAACAACAGTGGGATTGTATTCACAGATGTGCAGGTGTATTAAAGCACTTACTTACTTACTGTACTTATGTTTGGAAAAGGTTCTTTACAAACTGAAGAAGACTGCCTATAGCATAGGCTCACCTCTCAACAACCCACACAGATAACTACTTTTGCAAACCTTTGCAATGACTTACAGTACCACAAAAGGCCAACCTCTCTTTTATCAACATTTAAAGAGTTATGGTAAGGACGAAGGAGGTTGAAAACAGAAATCCCACTATTAACTGCCTGTGCTCTGTGAAAAACCCTGTACTGTGTCTGCAGTGAATCACAGGGACTTGTCGAGCGGCAGTAGAGCCACTCAGTGCAGATGGATGGGCTTTTAATGAAGCTGTGTGTGTTGAATGATGTGCTGCCTCACGTCACCTCGCTGCTTTGCTCTCGCCAATACTCACTGCCATTGGAGTCAGAATAAAAACATACTGTAGATCACTGTAGCCTTTTTTATTTGTTAAAGGTGAAGATATTATTGCATCTAAATTTCTATTTGATTGCACTTCTATATACTGGGATCCACTGCTTTAATAATGCTTTGGCTCCCTATACAAAGCAACGATCCAGGTGTCTGTGGGATTCACAACAAACAGATGAATATTATATAGGAGGCTACTGTTGCTATGCCTTATATTTATAATTTTGAGGCTTTGTTTTGTTATAGACTGCACAATTTCTCATCACAATTCATACATTTAACTGAATACAAAGATACATTCTGTAGATTTACCTCTATTATGCAAAAGATGCCGACTTAATTAAAATTAGAGAACATAAAGAACATAAAAGTAAATTTGCTGTAAAGCCACGCACAGTTTACTTCTGTAAAATCACCCCTTGAAATCTCTCTTCGACTTCATCAGCCGTAATGGAGCCTGAAAATCTGTCACAAAACACAAAATGTTCAGTGCGCAGTGGGTGTTGGGGAAGCAAAAAAACACGGAGTAAACTTCATGAACGAGAAGCAAATCCTGTCGCGTTTCGCTCTTCTTACAGACCGTGGAAAGGCAAATGATGCAGTCAGCCCACGAAGACTCTCAAACACATTCATGACAGTGGGAGATATCTACTACTGAGGATCATTTGCACTCATCATTGCTCAGCACCATTGCATAAGAGTCAGAGAAATGAGCCCTTCTGCAGTAATATTCTTGTGGCTAAATGTATTAAAATAGATTTTGAGAACAGTGGGAAAGGGCGATTTGTCTTTTAATTTTACACCTCTGTGCTTCGCGGTCCTCGTGGGGTCTTTTTGAAGAGTGGTGTGTGAAGTCGAATAGGAGCCGGCTCATCCCTCACAGACGGGATGAGGAATGGTTTAATATCACACGGTGTGGGATGTAGTCTGACAAACCTGCAACAGTTCTGAAGACTCACTCCCTTTATGGAAGAGCCATTCAGCACTTTCATAACTCCATTGACTGAGGAGGAGTCAGGGGAATGCGGCTCATTTACTTGGACCAAATAGCCTTACCATAGCTAGATTTACAACTGGAGCAAAGCATTTTTCACACCCGATGGCCTAGTGGGCAGGGAGCGCACATACACAGACCACTGCTCAATGTCTCTCCCAGCTCCTCACGGCCTTTCACCCTGTCCGGTCCTATCCAATAACAAGTGCGAGGAGAGTGATTGAAAGGCTATCCAAAACGCTTTACGTAGCATTACTTATTCACCCTCCTCACCCATTTGAGGTACAGTAAGCTACTTCTGTACAGTCACAGTTGTCCTGGGGTAGACTGGCAGGCGCATGGCAACCTGTCAACTAATGACTAACTCACACAACACAGTCACACAGGTGAGGTGGGTGAAGCGCAGACTGTTACTCAAAATGTATCAGTCTTTGTTGGAGGCAAAATCACCTCTTTTAATCTGTAGACAATGACATACAGTACACCCACTGACCCACTGTCGCCTCTTGGCCATTGACAATTCCCGGATGAAGGCTGGAATATCAGAACCAGGCTTCAACAGGACCGGGCTTACTTCAGAACTACAGTAGACTTCACTCCAGAACTAAACCATTTAGGCTTATAGCTCCATTGAATCCATTTCTCCCTCTTTATCCTGTATGACGACGTAATGTTATTGAATGATGGCAGCCTATTGCACAAACAGCAGCCTTGCTCTGGTACTGCAGCCTGCATGCGCCCCTAGAGTCCCAATATGAGTAGGTACCTGTCTGCTATATGTGCGTGATTTATGACGGCCAAGTTTCATTTGTGCTCTCTATGCAGAACAGGTGCGCTTTGTTTGTGGCTCCATACTTCCTCAGACTTGTCACTTGGCACTCCCATTCACTTCAACATTTCCCATTAAACCACCATTAGAGCCTATGGAAAGCAGTAGATCATCAAATGCAATCCTATTTTTGTTTTTCTCTGTGTCATAGATGGCTGATATCGCAAAGTCAGCGCACAGCTGACACTATTATTAAAGCCACACTGTGTAACAACTTACTGAAGCCACTCATGAGGGGCACGTTTGGTATCTCTGGCAGGTTCGCAAATGTTTCAAATTTTGCGGCAGTTTAGTTTATCTTGTGACTGTAATATAACCTGGAATGCAGCTTGACCGAAATCATTCTCAGCGTGAATGTCCAATCCGATAACATTTGCGCCTCCTCGCGACTAATAGGTAGGGTGGCCTTTTCGAATACGCTTGGCTCTGTGCGTCGTGACATCTCTGCCATTTTCATATTTTCATTGTCAGTTTCAAGCCAAATCAGTGCGGCAGGATAGAAGTAAATTGCACCTTTTCTTGGCCACTATTTTAACAGAGTGGGAGGCTGATGTGTGGGATTTAAACAAAATAAACAGTCATTATGAAGAGACATGCCACTCACCGCCGCCCACTGCAGCCACGTTTTGAAGCCTTATGCTGATCTACTTTTATAATATAATATGCTTGTTTTCTCATGTTTAATTTGGCTGCTATTACTCAAGTGAGAATTCATTCCAGAAATTTAATTAACTGGCTTCATTTTAGTTTCCCTTTAGGTTCACATGGCTCCAAGTTGAGCTCATTTTATTGATAGTAGTTCAGCTGAAAAATAAGTCAGCTGATCAATCCAAATGGATTTACACACGCAAATCATTTTGGAGTTTAAGTTAGTATTATTTCTCTCATAAAAGTGCACACATTAGATCAGGCCTGAACCGAGCACATTTCTCCTGTTTAGCTTTACCCAAATCTAAAAGCTTCTCGAAAAAAGCATCAGAAAAGCGACAAAAACGTGATGGAAATGCAACCAAAAAAAAAAGACGAACAAACAACAAAACGCGACAAAAAAGTAATCAAAAAAAGCAATGAAAATGCAACAGAAGGTTACGATTAGTTACTCTCCAGTTGAGAAGCTTTTAGATTTGGGTAAAGCTGAACTGGGAAAAATGCACTCGATTCATCCTTTTCATTGTGTCTATGCCCTTTGCCAACATTTATCAAATTGACTAAGATTCTAAAACCCTGTATTTTGTGCTCGCAGCTGTACCGGACAATAAATAAATATTGATTTCCTCAAAGCAGACATGTTTAAAGTGAAATGTATTTACTTACGGATTGCTATTGTATACCATACTGTTGTTTGCCGGATGTTTTGGTGAATGGTATAGGCAAACAGCTGATGCATCTTGGCCATTAATGCTGTTTTATAAAAATGATTGAACTGTTACAAGGCAAGGGAAGCAATGCCCTGTTTGTGAACATTGCTTTCTATCATTTTCTAGAAAAAGGTTCCAAACCATTATTTGAAATTAGGTTGTTCTAGTGTTTTGCTTCTCACATGATCTGCAGGCTTGACTTATACTGTTCTAGGGGAGGGGTTATTGTAGGAAACACTACATAACTATCGCTCATCGTATCAATATTTGTCACCGTGTTCTCACCGCCTAAAAGTGTTAGATTTTACACAAAGCAGACCAAATAGCAACATTAAGCAACACATCCTCCTGCACAGGTTCCGCTGGTGTAGCTAATGTTATTTTCATAACCTTTACAGTAAAAAGAGCACCATTACCGTCTGTTCTTACACTACAACCTAAAATATGAAAGTGCTTTGTACAGTAGGTATCTGAGCTGCGCGGCACAGGGGGCGCAGCCTGTGCCATGGCAGCGCTGCCTTTTAACACAAACTTATCATGTTCAGACAAAGTGCAGCTGACAGCGGTTCGGGGTTTAGCAAGGGGCCTCGCTGTGCCAGGACTCCCAGGGCCATTTCATCAATGCCTCCCAGAGAGACACCCAGCACTCAGAGCCAAGCCCCGACCCTATAACGATGGCTCGTGCTTCTCTCTGATTGGCTGCACACATAGTGAGGTGTGTTTGCCCAGGTCCGGTGTGGGGACTAGGCGTGGGCACGGCAGTGGTACAGGGGGGAGGAGGGGATAGTGGGTATAATTATACTGTTGGGAGCCATGGTGATAATAGCAGCACTCAGAGCACAGGGAAAGCACTTTAATTGAGATATAAAAGACTGGTCCAAGGGCACTTCATAACAGGAGATGCCAGCTCCAGGGCAACGCTGGTCTATGTAAACACTAAACAATGACACACATTGTTTAGAAAGCTGCTTACCAGATGAGGGATGCATGACTAAATTATGCTAACTACTGTATGAGAAGGTCTAATTTAATTCAATAGTAAGAGAAGAGATAGGGCTGCGCAATATAGGTAAAAAAATGATATGTGAAATATGACATTTGATAACTGGCGAATACCTCGATGACAATATTTTATGAAACCATTTCAACACAGTACTTTCATATAATTCTATTGAATTCAAACAAATATCCCAAGTGCTTTTTTTTTTGTATCAAACTGCATCAAAAATCAAGATCAAAACCAGATTATGTATCTTTGTTTGGTCCTCAGTGATATAGCGATATATAGTGGCTTTAATAAGGATATTTCGTTGCCTAATCTGCTGCAGTACTAATTGCGTTCTTCATGATTTGTTAATTGCAATTTCAATTCAATTTGCGATTATGTACACCAGCAAATTGAAAATGAGACAAAGGATCTCTGGGTTGAATAGAGCCTTACAGATCCTTTGTACGCTGTCAATTGCACGTTTTTAGGTTTCTTGTTATAACAATGAGTGAGTTTCTCGATCAGCAAACTCATCTTCTGTAAAGTTTTTATTTATTTTTTTGACACAAAAACCATTCAATCCTATTCTACTCTATTCTACCCCAAAAGCACTTAGTATTCTCAGTGTTTTCAGAGACAGCAGCGAGGGAAGCCTGCTCCTTCACAGACTGTTTGCGGAAGCACATTTGCCTTTTGGTTCATCTGAAAGCCTGCCAATTGCACACAGCATTCTTAAATCTTGGTTTTGACTAAAGTGAGTCATTCATCTGGCTAATGAATGGGCCAGGGAGTGCATTTTAAGCAAATACCCGTCTGCTGATGAGTGTAGGTGTGTGGACGCGGCAGATGGGATGGGGGCGATGGGGGCGGAGCTCTTTATGCACAACCTCTTTATCGGTCATCTTGAGTATACGCCTGCTAAACCTGTAACAGCAAACTCAGTCAAATGAGATGGTTCACAAAGCTATAAACAAACATTTGCTTGTATAGTTTGATATTAAGCATTTGTGTGTTGGCTCCTGGGGAAAGAAGCTTGAATTTGCCCTATTTAGCATTCTGCTTTTTATTGTCATTTGCATGAAAGTGAGTAAATGTGAGTATTTAACACAACAAGGTATTATACAAATCCAGCAATGATGTGCACACTGTCCATTGTTTTGCAGCCGATTTCAATGATTTGCTTTAAAAAAAAAAAAAAAGATTGAATTGAACAAACCCCAAAATTATAAAACATGTTTGTTTGTTTATTTATTTCACCTTTATTTAACCAGGTTGATTAATGACAATGAGATTCAGAATCTCTTTTTCAGGAAAGACCCGACCCTTGAGGACTCCTGTTATTGTACATGTTTTTAGCGATGGGGACAACATATAAACTCTACACAGAAAGGCCCCACCTTAACCAGAATCGGATCTTTCTGGCAAGAGGATTAACTCTTATGCCACACCGATCAGTAAAAAAAAATACAAAGTAAGGACACAGAAATGTGTGTACTGAACTAAAAGGAGGGGCATATAAGATCTTTATCAAACTATAAGTAAAAATCAAGAGTACACACACAAACCTCTTCAAAAAGGACACACGTAAACCCTCTCGCTCAGTAATTTTCGCACCACTTCTCTCCAAGTGACTTTGGAAAAGGCACTTTGTTGTTCCATTGATTGGACAAGCCCATCAATGGCTTTCAAAAACAGCTACTTGTCTGAAGAGATGTCATGGTGCATGAATGCCAGCACCTCAAAAGGTTCCTTGCTAATACCCTCCATCCACTGGCACCGAAATTGGTTGAGCTATTATTTCCAGCCGTTTGCCTTTCGGCTTTTTCGCCTCCGTGTTCAAAGGTGAGGGGGCTATGTTGGCCATGCGATTGCAAGAAACCTGACCAAGACCAGGTAGAGTTTCCATGGCAGCAAGCCCAAGGTCATCTGGACAACAATATAACATGAGAGCTCTCGGGACTAAACCTCCTGTGACTCCGCGGCTCACGAGTCCTATTTTGCCATCAGCCCTAGATCCACCTATGCCCACGCAGGGGACAATGGACTTGACTGGGCCCTTTTTTCACTGGTCTCCACTGGGACGAACAGAGCAGAAGTGTAGCCACCTGCGGGGTAAGCGAGAGAGTGGGGAGTTGAGCGAGAGGCGCAGAGCTTGAAGGAGAGTTCGGCAGCTTGGCAGCGGTGGCGGCGCAGGTCTCATAGGTTTCCTCTAATGGCCCCACTCGGCCCTACCTACTGCTGTTGGTCAGATGGCCTGTTCCACTACGAGGCGACAAGGCCAGGGGCACGCTTTCACATTCACTTCAGCCGTCTTTGTCAAAGACTCTCAATGACTTTCCAAAAATAGGCAAAAGGGAATTCTGTGAAAGAGAGGGCTTGAGTGTGGCGCGGAAGGAGAGGGGTGAAATAAAAGCCCGTCTTAAGTGCCTAGGTGTGAGGTAGAAGCATATGTGGCTTTAATGCTCTCATTACAAGAACCCCTTTTCTCCTGCTAATGCCCTCTGAAGGGCCCTATATTTTACAATAGTTTTCGAAATGACTAAAGGCTGCTTTTGAGCTGAAACTACCTTCAGCATTTACAACATCAGCCTCACTGACCAATGCAAGGCACAGGGTGAATCAGAATGAGACAAGCAGCAGGATATTCTAAAGCCACATGAAATAAAATGTCTTACTGCGCTTCTGACAGTGTTTTAGACATCTAATGCTTGGTAATACAATTTGCCTGGCAGGCTCTGTTTATCTCAATGTGGCAGAGCACAATTTCAGATGAAGACATAATGTGGTGATGGCCCTCCTGTGCCTCTGGACCTGTCCACAGCAGACACACGTCCCCAGAGTAAATACGAGCTGATAATTGTCAGAAATCCCAGCGGGCAGTGAGGCTGGTTTAATCTAGTGTTGGTGTAATCCTTGTGGCCTATCTGGATCTAGAGGCCCCTCACTGCAGCTGCAACCCAGAGCTTTCCACACATCCTCATGAGGACGGGCCGCTGTGGGAGTGGGTCATCGGTACCCATATACAAGGAGTGACTACTGAATACAGAGAGAAGGAGCTGAAATTGACGCAGTGGAACAGCTGAAAGAGAGGAAGCACATTTAGCCTGCGGATACAGAGGCTCAGATTTGACCTGTGCTAACTCACATTGTAGAGAGTGGAAGGTGCACAGCTGCAGGCTACGCCCCAAGGGCTGGATAAATGTAGGCTTTTGTGAGCACAGTGAATAAAAATGCTTTGGGTACCTTGTTAGAAAGGCTCCATATTGTTCTTATCTCTGTAAAACACTCAGGACTTTTTGTTGCACAAATGAGTTGGCATGGAAATCACAGACTGCTCATCAATCAATACATAAATAACCCAAATCAGGTTACATACGTTTGCAATCACATTCAGTTAACAAGCACCAACTCAGTCTGCACTGGGTGTTCCCTGTAAATGGACAGGTTTCAGAGACTGCTATTTGCTATCCATTACAAGCTGTTTTTCTTGTTAACCTTCAAATCTCCTGGTGAGCCCTGCACCATCAGCGTCCACGTGGTGGAAGGTAGTTGGACCATTTCCTGGACGTTGCCTTTCTAATGAGGGGCATCAGCATTTTGGCTCTGCGCTCTGGCATCGCGCACAAAAAGGGACGGGGATGAGGTGAGACTACAGAACTGTCCCACTGCATTGGTCCAAGAAATGATGCCCAGAAGGATTGTGTTGCATTATCAAATTTTAAAATATGTCCATTATTTTCTCAGTTATATTTAATCCAAAAGCACCTTCGGGATGCTGGTTATTGGCGGCAAATAGAGGCCACATTGTTTGTGGAGAGGCATTTTTTACAATGTCACGGTATGCTGTAGGTATTACTTTCATGTTTTTATTCTCTTTTGAGTGTGTGTATGTGTGTGGATAGAGCGCAGATCCACAAATAGCCTCTCCTGGTTTTGGACATCATCAAAATAGAGGTGCCTTTGAATAGACAAAGTCACATTGTTCACGGTGAATCTTAAGAAAAGAATCCAGCGGCTATACTCGGCAGGAATAACGTGGAGAGATAAGGCACCCATGGGGGATACTTTCACGGGTGCTACAGACTCATTATCTTGTCACGTATCATAAAGACGACAGTAGCGGCCAAAGCAGGCGCCCCTCAGGCATGTGTCCATAGTCCCTTGGCTCTTCCTCAGCGCAGACAGGAGCAGGATCCATCACTGTGTGAAGAATAGGGCACATTCACTGGGGGGTCCCAGGACGTTGTATTGATTGTGTCCACTGCACCTTCAGTAAAGAGGGCTCATTCTGTCTGTCACTGCCACACAGGGGAATAAACTCACAAACGTCACCAAATCGTAACATGCATTGGGGGCCAGACTTTCAGCAACATTATGTTAGAGGACTAGAAGAATTATAGAGCATATTTAAATCCTGTTCATTGGAGGGATATTAGCAGGCAATTTCTCTAAAGCAATTGCGTTTTCAGAACTCAGCAAGTTCACATTATTATTGTGGCCAGTGTTGAAGATTGTTCCTTATCCTTAGCTGACATTTAGACATTTCATTATGTGGGTAGCTGGACCAACCTTAAGAGCACATCGAAACTTTTTTATTGCCAGAGTTGGCCCAGGAAATATAATTTATGTGCAATATAGGGCTTCACAGTACATCAAATACGAATCAACATCACAATTTGAATGGCTGCAATTGGCGAATCACAAAGAAAGCAGTTACTTGGGAATTATTAACAACCACAACATATACAGCCTCCTTGAAGTTCAAAACGACTGAACTATAGTTTAGACTTCTGCAAACATGTTCTGAAATGCCTGAGATTGTTTAGCAGTGTGAGTTTCAGCCATCAAATTCTCCTGAGTGAGTTCACCTGTGCACCATGAACTGTATTTTAAACGGCAAATCTAATCTAAAAGTAAGTAAGTACAGTTGGACCAAAATGTATGTGAACGTGGGAGAGGAATGAGTAGGTGAACCCAGGGATCTCGCTGAACTGCAGCAGTTTTGTAAAGAGGAATGGACCAAGATTCATCCTGATCGTTGTGCACGTTTAATTTGCAACTACAGGAAACGTCTAGATGAAGTTATTGCTGCCAAAAACAGCTATTTAATACAAGTGTTCACATACTTATTCCACGCTCTTGTGAATGTCTCAGGTTTTTCTGCAAAAATCTTGATGAGCTTGTGAATTCATTTTTCTAATGATGATAAACAGTTGTCCAGGCCCTGCGGCAACATAACAGCCCCACACCATGATTCTCCCTGCATTATACTTCACAGTGTGGATAGGGTTTAGATGTTGATGTGCTGTTCTATTTGTCCTCCACACATGACATTGTGAGTTCCTCCCAAACTATTCAAACTTGGGTTTCATCAGTACGTAGAATGTTTTTCCAGTAGTGCAGTGGAGCATCCAAGTGCTCTTCGCAAACCAAAGTTGAGTCCCCAACTGTTTGTTGTTTTGTTGCCTCAGGGCCTGGGCAACTTAAATTATATTAAATAGCTGTTTTATGGCAGCAATAACTTCATCCAGACATTTTCTGTAGTTGCAGATTAGACGCTCACAACGATCAGGATGAATCTTGGACTATTCCTCTTTACAAAACTGTTCAGTGAGATTCCTGGATTTACATTTGATAAAATGTAAATCTTTGGGTGGTATTAGTTAAAGCAGACACTGTTTACTCTTCTTGTGAGGCAGAAATGTGAGAAATTCCAAAGCATTCACATACATTTTCCTCCCACTGTAAGTAAGTAAGTGCTTTATAGAAACAGTCTTTCACCATCTTCTGGGAAGAACACAGCAGACAAATATAATCCATCTTATTTTCCAATGAACGTACATTATTCAGAACAATAGTAGAGACAGGAGACGTGGTTGGCTTAGCTGCGATTCTTGCCCAGATACCTCCTCGTTTGCCCCTTTTTTGTTTCCTGTACCGCCTCCACTGTGCTGCAGGTGTGGGTGGCTCTTATTTTATTCATTTGTTTATTTTATAGTTGTGAACAATCAATATGTACCACACTATAACATTTATAGCCAAGGCTAATTTGCAATGCAAACATAAAATACATTTACAGTAACATTAATTCTGAGTGACAATACTCAAAGGAAGTGCATTTAGATGCAATCTAAAAATGACTGCACACTTGGTCTCTTTTTAAAATACGCTTTAGTTCATTTTTTAAAGCCGCCAGCTCTAAGTCCTGTTTCAGCTCAGGACACAAGTTCTTAATGCCTCTTCAGTCGTTCAGATGAAGAAATCCATTCCTACAAATGAACAAAATTCAGCCAGTCACAGACTCACAAGCAACTAGTATGTCTTCTCACTTTGAAAACTTTTCTGTGACATCTTCTTTCTACATGACATTGGCATACATCCCCATGAACACAAAGATCTCTTCTGCAGCTATTGACTATAAAGTTTACAGGAGTGTGTCTCTCTGAATGTGAGGCAAACATCCTCTCGGTAAATTGGAAATAATGGGATTGATGGAAAGTTTACAAGCGTTTCTTTTTTCTCCATCTCATTTCATTGGTCATGGTTCGGTGCAAATGCAAAGCGTGCACTCCACTCATGACAACTGAATCCCAATGAATTCTTTACTATAAAATCTGCGGGGGAAAAAATTTTTGAATATTAGGGTTTTTGTGCTTGTTGTACTAATCCACGGTAGACTGAATCAGCCACACACACACGTCCTCATTTCCCCGAGAATACTGTCACTTGCATTTCCCCAAAGGGTGTTGTATAAATCCAGCCAATAGAAGGAAATTAGCACCTTCATGAAACACTATTGAAGGCGCAGTGCAAACGAGCGCGTACGGATCCAAACACATGTGGGGGGAAAGAGTGTTAATTGAGCAACCTGCCAGGCCATTATTGTTAGTTGACCTCATAACCAAAATGTGTTTGCGATTTTCATGCTTCACAGGACTTGTTGTCTAGGCAGCCATGTTTTAAACTGTTTAGACAGCACCTTCCCGAGTCCCAAGGGAGCCTCCTCAATCAGGACAAAACATGATCCAAGTTAGGGTTTAATGGAAAATAAACATGAGGTACAGCATTTTGCATTATTTGTGCCTGTCGCTGACTATTTGTAAAATCGCTATAGACTTGAGTTGAAGCCACAGGTTACTTCACCACATGAGCAACTAAACAGACACTAAATGCTGATGAATGTACTTGTAATGCTCAGCTACATAGACAATGCTATTTCTACAGGCTTTTATTTTCTTTTAAAGAGGGGGTATTATGCTTTTTTCAATCACATAGCACCAGTCTATAGCATACTACAATGATGACGTAACCTTCTGTTGGTCTGTATATGCAGTAAATTAAAATAACTGCCTTGAAAAAAATTGCTCTCTCAAAATGGCTGTACTGAACGTCTTGAAATAGGCCTCTGTCTCTTTAAGAAGCTTTCCGACACGCCCCTTCAGCACACTGCTGTGGCATCTAAACAACACTACTGTGCGGGGAGGGGGCTCTGCTGAGCTGAGGAGCAGTGGTTGGTGGCTTGGCTGGTGACGAAAGGTCCAGAGGCGTCTCCAGGAGGTGGAGGCGTTCCTAGGAGGACTGAGGCATAGCTACACCTAAAATGGCTGCCGTCTAAGTTTTTACTGATTACTCAAAAATATGTGAATGAGCCAAGGCAACACTCCAGGCATGTGTTTAATGAGGGAATGACATAATAACATGATATAATTTACTTTAATTCTGTTCATTGAGTGAAATATTACGCAGGCTTTAAGTATTGGCAGTCAAGGAATAATGAAAAGGTGTAGAGATGTTTCTTTCAATCTACATCTAAACCGGATTTACACTCCATATATGAAATAAATTGAATACATGGATATACATGAGCAATAAAAACACAAAGACATAAAGAGTTTTCAGAAAGTTGAAGGTCGTCTAGTTCGTGCTGCACAGTGGCCTATGGGTTACGTCACAGCACACATTGCCTCATCATAATGTTATTTCCCCTTGCATGCTCGTCACCATTATTTTATTCAACAGTAAAGCCTATATGAAGCCTATACATGCGCAGAAAAATCTTTTAAACAACTCTAGTTCATGTTCATGTTATCTCAGTAAAAAGGGATGACTGAAACCTGTCTCTGGGAAGTGACAGTGCCCAAACTAGTTACTCTCTGAGTTCACAATGAGCTATGAGCTGGCACACTCCACAGCCCAGGAGCCAACACACAGAGCCTGCTGCACTGTGCCTGCATCAGCAAGCTCAGTGATTAGACAGGCGATAAAAGTCCTCAACAGCCCTTGAAATGCATTTATCCAAATTTCAGGGGCAAATCTGAGTCCAAATGGCAGTATTCACAAATTGGAAACAATCTACAGTAAATGAGCGATTCGCAAACTTTTCACACAGACAAGTCACCCACCAAACTGGAAATAAGCGATTGTATTAGTTCACAACCAAATTAAAATATATATGAACTCAAAATTAAAACTGCCCCTCACAATTGCTGTAAAAGTCTCCACACAAGCCGAGGCACATGCACCACATCTTGAGAACCCGTCCTAAGACATCATTGCTGAAGACTCCTGGAAACCTATTAGACAATTACAGCTCTAAAGGGCTTGCGTGTGTTTTTAGCTGACGAAGCTTTTACTGTCCTCAAGCGTCATGTTTACAATCAAGCAGATGAGAAGACAATATTGTACAGGGATGGAGGCGCCGACTCAGGTGGAATAAAAATACTGCGCGCCAGATTCATCCCAGGGAACTATAATCCAGACTCCATATGCACGGGAAGGACATTAGTAATTATATTTCAGTCTTATTATGAAACAGCATAATGACAAGACCAGCAGAGGAGTTAAGACATGTTTTATAATTGGAAGTGTGTCTTCATTAGAATAAGTGGCACCATATTGGCAGGGATTACTGTAGCAGTATAAAGAACGGTGACTAAGATTCTTAACTATCAAGTTCTATGCATAATGCAAGCTTATTAAAATACTTTTACAACCCATTTTTTCCCATTTTCAAAACCGTAAAATGTATTAAAATATATTTAAAATGGACATGACTGGAGACTTTCTATGTTATATTCGACGTTTAAAATGTGAAAGGATGCAGGATTACTTGAACATGGTTTTCATAAGGCTACAACATCACAACTTGATTAAGAGCTCAAAAAAGTCATTTACTATATTTCAAATTCTCATCCTGAAAATGGGATAAGACCAGTGTAAGAAAAAAAATATTAGGGACCATCTGCATGAGTATCAAAGTATCCACCGCTCGGCCCCAAATCCCGAAAGTGGGAACGACTCCAGCAATCAAAGCACATGTGGCCAGCACGCGCCGCCCGAATTATCCTTCATATGTAGGTTAATGAATTCAGTGTCAGGCTGTGCTCATGAGTGTCACATCTTCTCTGAGCCGACAGACACACCTGCCAATCACGGGACGGCTCGGCACAGGAGGGGGAGGCCCTGGTTAGACGGGATTGATCTTTGAGTCATACAAGTGAGTGATATTTCAAAGAGTTATAAATTACTGTCGGGGGCAGTAGATGTGAAATATTGAATGAGTTTGAGCTGGTCAAGATATTGGAAAAACTACAAATATTTAGGTCATATAATCTGCAAACAGCGAAGTCTCCTGTTTCCATGGGGTTTTATAACACAGTGGTTTAGACCTTGATAAACATTCTCTTTATGTGATTTTTGTAGTATTTGTTCATATTTCAGTGTTTTTTCAAATGTTAATGCTAATGTTATACTTGAAAAGTGCACTATAGACTAAATGAACTACATGAGCTGAATTTCAAATGCAAGAGTCATAAGAAATATTGCAAAATGAATTATGCATTAAGCAAAATAAATAATTTTCTAAATCATATGCAGCCACGGATTGAACCGAGAAGCAAATGAGGACTTAATCACAACGAGGCATTTGAGTCCAATGGCTAAATGAAGTTATAAATGAAATGATAAATAACACGTTGTGAACAATGTTTGTACAATCAAATTACAAAGTGGATTATCAGCCGAATGAAAACACAATTGTTACCAGCCAGAGCCTTTTACTGTGGAACAAGATTTCACAATTGTGTGTTGTTGTTTTTTCAAAAGTTGTGAAACTAAAGTACAATTGCAGGGACTTATGATACATGCTGTGCTCATAAACATACCTTGTCCAATCTGATACTCACACCTGCCAATCTCGGAACAACCCACCATAGGAGGGGGGATCCGGGAGGATGGAGTGCGTGGGGGGGTCTTGTTATCGATCTGAGTGGAGCATATTGGGTGACGGAGGGGGCAGCAGTGGTCGGGACGCCCACGGTTAAGTCCATACATCAGAGCACATCAGGAGCTAATGAAAAACACAGGGAGAGTGATTAAGACATAGACACCTCCTACAGCAGGCCGTGGTACTGAAGACATTAATCACAGGGCTGTCGACGGGACGCTCTGTTGCTCCATGTGGGTTAGTGCCGACACAGCACAAGACTGCGCCTCTCGCTCTGAACAGGAGGTGTGAGTGGATTTGTTAGGGAAATACAGTAACTCCTGTTTTACAAGTTTGCCCTTGGTCTTGCTCTTCTGTTGTTGCTGTGTAGGTCTAGTTTCACACCAGTTTGTCAAAAAAGGTCTGCAAAAACGGGATGAACATGTCGTATGTGCCTGCGAATTTCTATAAATCTATTAGAAAAACATGTGGTAACTATATGGATATTGCAATAGATTATGTGCTTACACTATTTCCATTCTCAACCACCCAGACTAAGGGTTAAAACGATTAATAACAATTTCATAACTTCATGCTGACACTCATTTGGCTTCTGCTTCCTTCCTCTTACCATGCTGTGAAGTCATCTGGATACCCTCTATGATGTTGACTCTTAAAACCTCTTTAACCTGAACCGAGCCCGTTTTCTCCAGTTTGGCTTCACCCAAATCTACTGTAAAACCTGCTTGGAAAAAGCGTCAAATAGCGACAACAATGAGACAAAAACAAGGATGAAAATGCAACAAAAGAGCGACAAAAACGTGACCAAAAAAAGCGATGGAAAATTGACAAAAATGAGAAAACGCAAAAGAGTTTCGTTGTCGCCGCATTTATGTCACATTTCCGGCACGATTTGTCTCTATCATGTTTTGCTTTTCATCACTTTTTTGTCGCTCTTTCGCGGCTTTTCATCACTTTTTAGTTGTGCTTTTGTTTCTTGTTTATCATATTATTGTTGCTTTTTTGTTACGTTTTCATTCTTGTTTTCGTCTCATTTTTGTCGCTATTTTGATGCTTTGTCCAAGCTTTGTTCTATAGAGGTTCCCATGCCAATGTTGATAGGCTGTGTTAACCTCCTTGGTGTACATATTGTTTTGCAAATATTTAGATAAACAAATATTTAGGCAGACCTTCTCTATTTCTCATAGGTATTGCATGTGCCACTAAATGTTTTTATTGTATATATGTACATATGTATATTTAACTTTCTATATCCTGGCTTTGTTTTTTGTGTTTTGGATGTATTTTTTGTATTGTTTTGTATATATGCTGCCTACGTTTTGCCATAGGCCATTATGACAGCATCCTGTGATGCAGACGGCCACACCCTATTTAAGGATGGCTTTTCATTCATAAAAACATTTTGCTTGACGAAGGCCACTGGCCGAAACGTTCAAATAAAGGAACACGGGTGTTGCAAGTATACAGTGTGCGAGAGTTCTTTCCTGTTTTACGTGATGCTTTGTCCAAGAAAATGTGCTCGGTTCAGGTGGGGGTTAAGAGGTGAACAAGGTAGCTCCATAAAAACCTTTTATCTTTTATCTTGAACTAGTCCTAGTGGTATTTGTATTATCTTATAAGGTGGAACTTGGTGCGAGAAGTTTGAGAACCACTGCTCTTGTCTATTGTCTAAGTTTAGTAGTCATGTTAATTCAATTATAAGTAAACATGCTCTGTGACCTTGCTTGGATTTGGCAGATGTGCAAGTCTCTCGTGATCATTCATTTATGGAGCTAATTGATTAATCGAATCTGACACATAATAAAACAACAAACCATTGTGGCCCATGGGCTTCTCTGAACTCTTTAAACCTATAGGAAAAGTATAATTTTGCAGGTATTTAAGCTTGTTTAAGTAATCTTTGAGTGTCGGGGGCAGTCTGGTTACACATAAGTCTGTGTTTAAAGCCTGGCTGTCAAAATCATGAGTTTTCGGACGCTGATCGCTGCCTCCTCAATCAGGCGGATTTAAACTGGTTAAAGACATCCCAGGACCATCTGTAGTGTCGGAGCCGGAGTGAACCGCTGCATATTGTGTGTGACAGCACCAAGATGAGCTTTTATCACATTTCTCTTTCCTAGACAAATGACGACAGGCTGAAGGTGATTATTTATAACAATTAATTAACTGAATTTAAATGGCAGCGTTTGTTTCCCTTGTTGTTAATTACAAGTAAGTGCGCGATGCAGGGGTGACGTGCGTAAACAAATACAGATGTCATTTCAGCACGAATGATGTAGTGATTGCGCTCATTCCTTGTTCTTGGGTTCAGTTCAAAGACTATTGGACAATCAGATGAGAAAGGCTTGTATGTTTCTGTGTAATATTGAAAGTCTAACATTCTGATAAAGTTAACATTTTGAATAAAAAAGGCTTCAGGTTATCAGGTCAAGGTGCCAAATAAAAAATATAGATTCATCATATTGAACCCACACAGTAACACCTTCAAGAGTCAAGGAATCCAGGAAAAAAAGTGTTTTACTCCATCACAATGATAATACAACCTTGTAGATATAACAGTTCAATGAGATAACGTAAGAAAGACTTTATTTGTCCCACAATTGGAGGAATACCATGCAATTTATTTGGAGTCAAAAGAAATGTATTAAAATTATTGAAATAATAGTTCAAGCATCTGCCACAGAATAATGTAAAATCATTGCAGACTATTGAAGGCACACGTTTTGATATAGCAATAATGAAATAAACAAATACAATGCTGATTTTTCTCCCCCACCAAGGTTTAACCATCAATCCCACGCTCACTGTGTTCCGTGTTTTTACCACTTTCAGCAGGTCCTTCTAATAGAAACAAAGACATCTCATCGAGGTGTTTCTTTGTCCAGTTTGAACCCCATTCTTTCGCATCCCTTTTCCTTCGACTCACTTCTGCTGCTGCTGCAAATGGGACACCAACTAAAGGGTCCAGGCTACAAGCGGCAGATTAAAGGATTACCATTAATTAGATGTCAGGGACAGAGAGGGGCTTTGCCTGTCTTGGCCATGATACAATATCTGTTAATCTGCCGTGCTCCTGGATAAAAGAAATCAGTCCATTGACAGGAAAAAATGGGAAAAGAGGGATGGGGCCAAGGGGAAAGAATTGGAAAAAGGAACAAAAGCAGAGAGCATGAGATGTGGCTGTAAAGAGAGGAGAAAGCTAAAGAGTCCACTTGAACCCGCATTGAGCTTTTTGGGAGAGAAAGGCTGCGGAGGATAATACGAGACTAAAAGATGGTGACAATGCACTGGTAATGGGCTGTGTATGAAACAACAGACCGTAGCGAGGGTTGAAGAGGCTGCACTCCTGTGGAGGCTCACCTAAATGGAGAAAAAGGGGAAAAAAGTTCTTACTTTGAGGTGAATCTAAAACAGGTGAAGAGCACATGTTTAAAATCTAGATGTAAAATACTCTGTTTGTTTGTCAGTAAATAAGGTCGCGCAAAGGTTTGGCATATGGCAGATCTTTGGGTTTAAAGATAAGGTTGAACCACCAAATAAATTTAAAAAACTGCAATAATAATTAAAGGGGGGTATTATGTAAAATCGACTTTTTCAACTTTCTATATGTTATTATGTCATTCCTCATTAAACAATGCTGGAGTGTTGCTTGGCTCATTCACATATTTTGAGTATCAGTAAAACTTAGACGCAGCCATTTTAGGTGTAGCTATGCCTCAGTCTCCTAGGAACGCCCCACCTCCTGGAGACGCCTCTGGACCTTTGTCACCAGCCAAGCCACCAACCACTGCTCCTCAGCTCAGCAGCCCCTCCCGCACAGTAGTGTTGTTTAGATGCCACAGCAGTGTGCTGAAGCTTCTTAAAGAGACAGAGCTATTTCAGACGTTAACCATTAGACAATTAAGCATATAATTACAACAAACGCCATTGTATATGCTGTCATGTTGGCATGACAACACTTTGGACTGCAGTAGCCCAGTTGGTAGAGAAGAAATGTCCCCTTGGCCTGACATTGCCTGTACCTTTAAAAGGGTATTGGAAGTAACATTGTTCTCTTCCTGTACACAGTGCAACTTTACTGTTCATCAGCCCTGCTTTTATTTGACCATTTTTTGTTCCAACAATTTCTTTGATGGACATTTCTCAATTTATCGTGCTTTTATGTTCCCCATGCACGACATCTCCGAGTGTCAGAACTGACCAAGTGCAGTGGAAAGATACCGCCTCCCTTTGTACACACAGTCACTCCTAATTGAAGACTTTGACCGACGTGACACAGGTAAGTCCGGTGAGTGACATGTGACTGCTTGGAGTTTGATAAGGCACTGGTCCATAATGGAAGTTCTGACCCTTACTTTTAGGGCTATTAACCCGGGACACCAGGTTTGGACTGACTTAATCTTTCTCTGACGGGGAGTTTGATACTGCGCCTCAGGGTCGGGTGAGAAGAGGTGCTCCAACCCCCCCACTCCCCGTGTTACATCACCCACCCACTGCCCATGAGATAACCACAGGCTTTAGGGTCTACATACAAATGTGAAAGGTTTATCGATGGGTTGCTCAACTGACACAAGGCAATGTGGCTTATCCCAAATGTGGATCTTCAACAGTGGGCTGAGTAACATTGGTGGTGCACGATCTATGCAGTTCTGGTTTTGTCTGATACATAAATTGTTACAATTTACTTTTGCTCCTTCAAATGTCTAATTGTTTCCATGGTTATTTTGTGTTTCGTAGCATAAAAGTTTGCAAACCCGTGCAATAGCTACCACCTGTGATCAGATCTCAGAAGCACGATAGGCCTTGTTAGTACAGGATATGCACCCGGAAATCACAAGTAGCCTGTGTGAGTGAGTGGTTGATGGAGACCAGAGTGTCCTGAGGAGCAGGTCGCAGCAACCGTCCCAACTCCAAGAGCATGGGGCTATATAACTGGCCACCACCAAGTATGTGAATGAATAATTAACCTTGGGGTGACGTCATGTGAAATAAATAAGATTCCTTCCTTTAAAATAGTTGTAGTAAGATACTGTATGTCTAACGCATGGACGAAAGGGTTTACACAGAAATCTGGTAAGATGGTTTGGATCCAGTTTAGACCTGTTTTACTTCAAAGAGAATCCATTAAGTCCAACTTTGATTTGCTTGTTATAACATTTGGTTTAGCTGTGATTTACTGGTTTATATCAGCTTGACTCTGAACAGTTTATGTCCATTTTGTTAATCCCTCTTTAATAATCTGACCGTGAGTTTAAATTGGAGTCTCAAATAAAAAATACAACTGTGAATTTTGTTGAGCTGGCCAAACGCTTCAGGCACAAGCAAAGAGCAATATTTGCTGCAGTAAGTAGCCCCTGATGTAAATTTGAGTTTGCCGACCGGGGTAATTCATAGAAAAAGGCTAGGACATCATTTTCTTATGGCCAGGCGTAGGGCACTTCCTCTATTTGAGTTTGGGGGGGGACCCCTATGAGCCCCACTCGCCTGAGACTCTAATTACTTTGGGGACCTGGAGAATTCAAAGGATTTAGATACGACAGAAAAGGAATTTCCAATTTACTGCACCACTTGATGTTTGTCTTGGTGTGTCTTGAGCCAGGCAAAGCAAATGGACACAAAGTGCACATTTGTAGCTGCTGATAAAAGTGAAACATTATTAGAAGGCTGTCAGGGCTCTGTTTATCCGCGGGGCGTGTGTGTGTGAGGATAATAATCTTTAGGACAAATACCGTGTAACCTCAGCCTCCCCACCGCTTTGCCTGAGCTATCTTCATCTCACAACGTGCCACCGCTGCCTGCCTTCTTTGACATCATAAAAAGTTCCTTGTACACAGATTGGACTCCATCAGTTCAATTTCTCCGATATCTCATTTGCTTTTTATCACGCAGTTGTTTGGACGTTTGCCGGTGGAAAAATTCAATAATCGCTTTCACAGTCGGGGAAATGTTGTGCATAAGAATCTGCTTGTAATATTTGTGTTGAGAGACGAGCCGTGAGCAGCAGGGAGAATGATCTGGTTACATGCAAATTATCGCCTCAATTTAGTCCAGTACAATTTCCTATCAAAATGCTGATGCGTAAAGGATGGGGATATGTTTATTTTCCATTCGAACTCAGATTGCATTTCGGTCTGATTGAGTGGCTGGCTGCCTGTGGACTGGGGAAGGGCCGTTTGAAAATTATTAAGAAATCCCCAAAGCGATCCTGTGACTATTTTGGATCCACGACATAACTACAAAGATTTCAATTACTTTTCCTAATTATTATGATCAAACCAAGGAAAAACAAGGGCATTTGACACTTTACATTCCAAACTCACATCTTTTTTACCATCTACGACACAAAGAGAAAACTTTCTGCTTAATGCCACTGGGATAATTGTGTTTTCTGAACAGCAAAGATGTGTCAGAAATATTTTTCTTCGATGACTATTCTCAATTTACGGAGTATGAGCCGATTATGTGCATGCGACTCATCCAATCAATTTCGGGATTAATAAAATTACAACTTTTCAATTGAATCCTAACGCCCAGAAGATGTGACTAAACCATACAATAGTGCAGGAAAGTTGTGAAAAATGCTATGTTACTAGACTTTGTATTATGTTTCTTAAAATCTTTCAGCTATTCTAAATATAAGAGGGTATTTTATTGTGAAGTATTGTATTGTGTTTTCCGTTCTTTTAAAAGCTGAGCACGACTAGACCTTTTTGATAGGGCTGGGCGATATGGACCAAAAGTCATATCCCGAAATATTTAGGTTGAATATCGATATACGATATATATTCCGACATTTCTTCCGCAAAGTGAGAGCTGTGAAATGAAATGTTAAGTCAAAGTCAAATACGAGTAGTTTTATTGAAAACTCACGATAAAATGTAAACATAAACACTGTATAACACAGCTCCGTAAGGTGCATTTAAATAAAAAATGTCTTTAAAAAAATAGCCAATTAGAATAAAATAGGTCAATCTTTATCTGAGGGCAGCATTTATATCTAAAGTGTTCACAAAATAAAGTGCTCAGTTTAAGATAACTTTTTTTTTTTAATCTGCTTGAGATTAGCTGTTTCTTTTTGTTAACTTAACTTATCTGAATTTGAAATATCCCGATATGCACGATATGGTCTAGTTCCATATCTCATTTAAACATCGATATATCTTAATATCGCCCAGCCCTACTTTTTGAGATATAAGTTTATACGTTTGCGAGAGTAATGACATGGCCTGAGATCGACCATACTCAAAGGGCTATTGTCCACACCACAATTTTGAAGGAACAGCTCAAAATGACAGCTATAACACCTCGTCCTCCTGAGAATCACCGCCCTTTGATCTGCTGAGTCTTATGTAAAACGTTGTACTTTGTATTGTGTGCTCCTCTTGTATTCCCAGCTCCTGTAAGCGTTCCTCGCCTGGAGACTCTCCCATAACGGGCCCCTTCGCAGACCGCACCGGTCCCTCGAGTTGTTTCACGCCAGACTGTGTAGCGAGAAAGCTAGAAATATATGTGCTGGGTTCTGGTCGTCCCAAATGACAACTTTATAGAGAACAAAGGAGATGGAAGTGAGGCTCAAATAACTCAGAGAAAGGCAGACAAACAGATAGATAGATGGATAGATAGATAGACAGAAACAGAGAAATACATGTGGGGTGAAGGAGACAAAGAGAGAGGAAGCTGGTGCCTCTGTTGCCCTGGCTGAAGAGTGTTATTACCGGATTATTGATTTTACTGCACAGAATGGATGGAGCATAAGTACGGTTAAGCCCATTAATCCTTCTCTGCCTCTTTTATGAAAATGGACGCGTTACCAGTGATTATTCTAATGCATTGTTATGATCATTCAACACTTTCACACCAGCTGCCCCGCTTGGCACCGACGGGACAGGCGCAGAGAGAGAGAGAAGCACGTCATGGAGGCAAAACTACATAACAGCCCGGTCTGCAAAAGGTGAGTGCGCTCAAATAAAAGCGCAAAACATGTGCAGTGGAGTTGCTGACATTCTGGTGACATTTGGTGCGTCAGTGGCATTTACAAGACATATGAGCCGGTGGCACCGCTCGTATAAGCGCTGGGATAAAACATCGCTGAGGGCGTGTGGAGCATAATGACTCGATACTCATTAAACAAAAATGAGGTGAACACAAGATTTCATACATGAACAAGGATGCAACAACTTTTCTGCTTTTTTTAACTTTATTTCAACCACAAACACCCAAATTCAAGCGGTTTGCCTTCTAAAATGCCAAAATACAGGGAAGCTGTATTTCGCTTTCATGTTTTATCTCAGTCTTTTAGGCTATGAAGTCAGCAGGCAGGGAACCAGGACCTGCTCATGCCTCTAAGCCTCAGGCAACATCTAAATTAGGAATTGAACACTCACATTTCTGAATCTGTTAAGCTTACACGCACATTTCCTTATATTTGTTATCGTTCGAGGATATTTTGAGTAAAAATGAATTCAACTTCCAGTATATTGCATTAATATCTATCTTTTCCATTACATTTTACAGTATTCATTTCATTAACTATTTATTGTTTGCTAAAGGTGGTTGCCCTATATAAATGCCTCCGTAGTGAGCCAACAGATAAAATCCCTGTATGACTATTGATCATTCAGTTCTTCTGTAATCTATAAGGGCTAATTGAGAGGCTCACGTCTTAATTCCAACAGATGACAAGCACTGATTTGTGTTTTGAAATGTCTTCATCAGTTTAATTTACAGCAATGAAACTATGTGACACCATGACCTCAATCCTCTGTCTTCTGCCTGTGTCTGTCCTGCTCAGAATTTCCCTCTCCGCTCCCGGGACATCCATCAGGGAGTGCTCCAGTGAAGCGCGGCGGGCCCACGATTGTCCTCATAAATTCTCTGTGTGTCGGGGTACGGAAGGGGCTAAGTGAGCAGTAAATAACAAAGGGTCCCGCCGACATCCTGTTCGCTATTGCCACGTTTCCGGCCACGCAAGATTACCCAGGATGCCCCGGGAGGAGAAGTTTCTTCTGCCGTGTGATGGATGGACATGGGCGTGGACGAACACGCATCCAGCACGCGGCCCCTGACAGAGGAGCGCTGAGGTCCAGGAACCCCGGCGATTAAAATTGATGAGTGTCTTTATTTTGCTGTAAAAAGAAAAGTGTGGATCTTTTGTCCACGGGTTTGTGTAATAACAGATCGCTCGACTGATATCTGTAACTGCCTCCATTCTTCATTGTCACAGTCTTTCCTCTCTATCCAACTCACTTTGTCCTGCTTCTCAGTGGCCCTTTTCGATCGCTGCCCCCCGACTGCTCTGGGCCTGCGTATTGACAGCGCATTTATAACTGAATCAAGTCTGAGTTTTACAACAACATGCCGTCTAGAACTAAGGGTAGTTATTCAGACTCCACTTTGCACATAACTTTGAGTACGCTTAGTAACGTTCATTGTATCTACTTCAGACTGGCCACACCTTTGGAGAAAAAACAGCTGACAAGTAACACATACTTCTGAGGACGGCTTGCAGATTGAGACTGAAACATGTCAAGGTAAAATAATTCAACATCTGTAATCCCTGTGTCTGACTAAATTAACCTTAAAAGATATAACTTTATCATCTTTTTTTATTCATCATCATCTTTTTTTATCTGAGTTCCACAAAATTGTACCTAGGAGAAGAGTTCAGCGCAGTAAGCAAAGCCAAAGAAAGAAACATGCGCAGATGAAGAAGTAAATAAATAAATAAATAACACATATAGGTAGGCAGAAGCTTAAACTTGTTGGCGCCTATCCCCTTTTGTACATTTGAGTAGTAGATACATTAATTTGAGTAGATTTATAAATCTAAAGAGCATTTGCTCAGACGATTCTAAAAGTTTTACAAACTATTATTAATATTATACAGCGGCTTTGTCAGAGGTCACTACAGCCACCCAGTGATATCAGATTTATATGCCAGCTGCTCTTCCTTGGTGAAGACGTATAGACTACGAAACTCAGAGGAACATCATGGAAACCTCTGGGTGACATACACTGGAGTGCAGAAGAGGCAGACGGAGTGAATGTGCAGGATTAATAACACACACAAACAAAACACCCCTCCAGGTATGTTTTTGAATGGTAAATTGAATGGTAAATCACCCGGATTGTTGCCCTGGGGAAATACTATATAGTAGACATGCAAATGATCTCCCTAACCACCACCGAACACATTATCACACTCACACATACAATTCCATACAACTTGCCCAAAGACACAAAAGCGGTATGCAAAGCTAACCACCAATTCTGCAATTTTCTGGTTAGTTTGCGACCAATATTATCTCAGCTTGCCCTAACTTAAAGGCACACTGCGTAACATTTTGGGCTATACTGTTGTCATGATACAAAACATTCTCTCAATGACCAGCTTGACACAGAAAAGTCTATTTATGCAGTGGGTAATCAATGAAAGGTTAAATTCTGCTGACTTTAGTCAACATCTCCATGGAGACGGGTTGGAGACGTACCTACTCTTGGTAAAGTTACAGTCATATCTTAGGAGAGGTGAGCAGCTCACAGCAAAAGCACATGTTTTCTGTACATTTATGAGGTATTTTCAATTGTGAAAATATCTGTCATAAAATAAAAGCTTGTATTTCAATTTTGTTTATTGGGTGAATTTTACGCAGTGTGGCTTTAACCTTATTTCAATGGAGAAATGGAGCTTTTGGTCTGAATGGGGCCACCTTCAGCGCCAGCAGGGACAGGATAATACAAATACAAACATGTGACACGTTTCTCTCAACTCAATCTGTTTGTTATATCTCAGTAGCTTGTCGAGTTGCCTCTGGTAATATTTGCATGTAAAAATGATCAAATCGGGTGTATTTTCACTCTTCTCACTCACGGCTCATGTGTGTCAGAGCACAGACCTTCTTCTTCCGCTTTGATTGATGTTACTATTTCTCTGTTTCCATTTTTGTATATCTGGGCTCCAATTCATTACCATGGGGATATATGTTATGCGGACTTATGATGCAGTACATGGCTACATTACTATCAGCTGACTCTCCGTGGCACCAGAGTCTTGACTTTTTGCCTCGCCTTGCATTATTCTTTGTACTTGCGCATGCTGTGCCTTTCACCTTGACACTCAATATCGCTCCATCCATCTATCTTCCTCTCCCCGGCTCTTCTCGCTCACCCATTTTATACCTTCTGAACTAAATCTCCATCCTCAATGACACCTGCTTTTGTTTGAATTTCACATTTTGTATTATACAGAACGTGGCAGGAGCATTTCCTTTAGTATGATTCGACTGAAGCTGCCCCTTTTTTTTCATAGTAGTATTCTATTTTATGACCCAGAACGATGGGTAATGCTATTTCTAAGTCTAATTTCTTAAAAACTTGGTATTGCAAGATTTCTCTTTTCTGATCTCACCAGAAAATCATCTACTTCCAATTGTAAAATCATTTACCATATTAACTTGGCATAGGATCAACAGCACAAGCATTTTTCAGGCTTGGAACCAGCACAAGAAGCAGTGGCTCTGGCTCATGAAGGGGTTATATGTCAAAAATATATAATTTAAATGTACTTTTTAATCATAAAAGCACAGTTCATGAGATCAACATTTCACTTATAAACCATGGCTGATTAATCAGGTTCCATAGTACTGTACATTGATAAAATACTAAATAATTCCAATCACCCAAAAATGGTGTATTTTCAACAATTATAAATATTTACAGTTTTGCTAAAATGCTCCCCTCCTGGAACCGCCACCTTAACGTGCTGGAGGGGTTTGAGCATTCGAATGATCCTGGGAGATCTGTTGTCGGGGCCTTCGTGCCCCTGGTAGGGTCTCTCATGGCAAACAGGTCCTAGGTGACGGGTCAGACAAAGAGCGGTTCAAAAGCCCCTTATGAGAGACAGGCCGGGTTAGAATCGTGACGCCGTCCTTCTGTGGACCCACCACCTGCAATGTGATTTGGGCAGCTCTAACAGCTGCCCCACGACCCGGCGACAGACAAGTGGAGTAAAATGGATGGATGGATGCTAAAATGCTCAAATGCTAAAATTACGTTTAGTGTGACTTGTGTATAGGCTGAGTTTTCAATAAGAAAAGTGTTTTTTGTGCAGAAAAAAAAAAAAAAATTGTCAAGCTGCTCAGTACAAATGCTATAGATATTTTTGCATTAAGTTTGACAGGAAATCTGCTGCAATTACTGTATTGCGTGTGGCCAAGTGCATTAGAGCCCCTCTCTCACACATGCGCTCCGCCATATGATACTGTAGGAGTCAAAATAGTGCACATATTTCTTACCTCTGTCCCACTGAACAGGGATAACATGTCTATAGATTTTTATATAAGCTCCACATATTGCATTTGGGTCGATAAAGTATTTAATAGTTTGACGTGTAACCTTTTTAAAAAATATCGACCTGCTCAGTCTTCTGCATGAGAGCTCAATTTGGAGCGTATTGATGTTGGTGTCGTTGTGATCGGGAGAGGGAGGGCTCCGGGCTCCGAGCAGACGCTCTCCACACCACACTTATTGACCCTCTGACCTTCTGCAAAGACAATATAGGCCTGTCTATGCACATACCATATTTCATATAGGAATGGAGCAGAGCAGTCACAACCCAGAGGTGCCTGAAATGGTTTGTTTTGAGATACTATGTTTCACTAGCATGGACCGCATTCTCAAAATAGGGTAAAACATATATTTACAAGCAACGGAGGTGAGAACGCAGCGGAGAGGGACCGTGTGGTATTTATAGGACAGAGAAAGTATGTGAAGGGTGGTTCGACCCATGAACTTAAGACACACACACACACTTAAGAAGCGGTGGTTGAATGAAATGAATATCAAGTTTTTTGTGAAGTCACAATCCATGTATTTACTTCTATTTACAGTGTACACTAATTGGTTAACGTGCACCTTTCACCACATAGGAAGAGTGGGATAGCATTATATCAGCTACACCGATTGCTGCTATTGAAGGACCAATTCAGTCTCAATGCATTATTAACTTGCACATTAGAGGGACAGATTTACACAGCTTTCTTTTTTAGGACCGTTCAGACTAAAACTCATGTGTCAGGTAGGTCGTTAAGGATTAGAACAACAAAGAATCTTAAACCACAAAGATGTCTACCTACAGGTGACAATACCTGTTAATAGAAGGGAGTGACTTAGCCTAGCGAAACTCCTCCCCATGGTCTTTGCGAACTTAAGTGCGCTGACGAAGCCTTTTGGATGGGAGGCGAAACGTTCGACACGTTCAGAAGACGACTCAAGAACCTTCATTGAAGATTTCTTTTTTATACACATTGATGGGTCACATGGCCAACAACAGTATCGTTTTATGCCTGTTCCAAGCCTGGATCAATTGAGAAACAGGGTCAATGTAGATCAGATGCAAAAAAGTCCTATGTCAGCCTTGAGGGAAAAGAAACAGTAAAATGTAATCACGTAAAGAAAACATATTTTGATAAACTGACTATCCTAAAACTACCACAATGTGTGCACATGTAAGAAACCATTTGTCTTTATTTTTAAAGTTTATATTAGTGATTCACTCTAATGTTATCTCAAACAATAGGCCTACACGGTCAAGTGACCAACAATGCAATGACCTCAAGGTGGACCAATCAATTCCTGTGCATATTCTTAGCCCCAAGCAATTAGTGAAAACCACATGCCAAAACGTAACATTGATTCCCCCCCCCCCCCCCCCCCCTTCCTACTCATTATTTTCAATAAAATTTGCTGATGTTACATAAACACTAGATGTTAACAATGGCGCACCATAAACTAATTACTTACCTTTTTTCCAAGTATACACCTGCGACGGCACACCACAGCTACAGTATTTGCAATGGGCTGAGTCAGTCATAATGCTCGTGGATTGCCATATCTTTCCATCCCACCTCCTCAATCCTATCCCTGTCTATTTGTCCTCCCTATGCCCTCCTCCCTTACTACAGTCTTGGGCAGCAGTGCAGAGGTAAACACCCTCCCCTGGCTATAGAGGTGACCCTTAGGATCCTATTAACATCACATCTTCTCATACAAGGCTTGAACACACTCCCTAAATGAAGTTTCCTCGCGCCCTGTACCCACCGCTGGGTGAATTAGATTGCAGCCTTTTTAATATGGTTCTTAATGGCTTATAAATTGCGCGTAATGATTCCTCCTTTTCCCCTTTCTCTCGCGGTGCCTTTTATGGGCCCTCCGCTTTTGCAAGGAGTGGGTGTGTTTTAATATACGACAGAGGTAAAAACTAAACTAGAGCTTGCACTGCTGTTGTGGCCGGCGCCCTAACGCTTCCCTTGACTATACACAGAAAGGGAGTGCTAGAAATGATGCCTGGACACTAGCGCTGTAGCTAACTGTGGCACATAATGTCAGCAATGTGATGGAGCGGTCACGGGAGGAGCGCAAATTATCAGAAGCTGCGTATGGTGAAGGCAGAGACTGTGAAGGAAAGTGCAAAGGGCAATCCGCAGGGAAAAACAAAAATATGAACATGTCAGCTAAAGTGTGTCCACTGTATAAATAAAGGCAAAACATTGTCTCGGAGTCAGGTCATTGTTTCACCCCAAATGTTCACCCAAATTTGGCATAAAATTCAAGCTTTCCCATGATGGTTTATGAGATATTTTTATATCTTGTGTGAAGATATAAAAGTGGACACCAATAACACCCAAAGCGCCGAGTGCAGGAATTTTTCTCTATGGTCTAAAATATCAAATACACATCCTAGTTCTTTCTTCAACAAAAATCTGAATCTAACTTAATCCTCTGTCTCAAAACATGCACAGTAGGCTAATCCTCTGTCTAGATACTCCAAGATCCTGGTTCAGGATTTGGAGATGGATGCCCTCACAGGTATCACTGGCTTGTTGTGACCCAGATTAATGTTTGCAGTAACTAAATACCACGACTAAACATTTTATTGACACCACTGGCTATTGTACACTTGCAGGTATGGCATAAAATACAGTGGCAGAAGCCAGTCTAGTAGGAGTAGACTCTAGATCTCACTTGCGGAATTAAAGTACTCATGTTTTCACAGCATTGAAGCACTACCCAGACACTGCACCTCTGTATTCCCCACTGTATGTATGTCCAATGAACTCCTCCAATATACTGCTATCTTCCTTGCCAAGTATAAACCCCGACTCTATCAAAAAGAAACCCTTCTTGCCTCACAAATGTCTCACCATTTCTCCTCACTGTGCTCTGAAAGGTCACTGTGTAACTGGATTGCTCAGTGCCTTCAAATCATGACATATTCACCTGAAACTCAGGGATACTGATGATACAGACTTGCACTATTGGCTTTGCATTGAGTGTGTCGGATGCTATGTTCCAACGAAACAAAATAACTTTTTATTTAACAAGACAGCAGTTGCAAATGTTGTAGAGCTCTCAATACTTACTTACTTACTTTGCTAGAAGAGTGTGTCTAGAGACTGGTAATTAGAGCTACATATGTGGGTGGTTTTCCATTGCTAAAGCGCCACGATATTAACGGCACTTATGGTCTTGTATTGGCAGGGCAACATAGGGCAGTGTTTAACTTTCAAATGGTAAATGATGCCAGTTTATTTGCTTTCAATGCCCATTGGGCAGCTATACATTGAATGGGATGAATTTAATGTGTGCCAAGATGCTCTCAAAGCTAAACTACTAAAGCCATTGCAGGCACTGCTTCTTTATTGTGTAACAACATATAGATTTATATAGGTTTCAACAGTCAGTGATATAAAGCAGTGCTACTCAATCGCTGCAGCTTCGGGAGACCCAAAATCAACATGTCACGACAAGCCGCGACTCTAATACAAGTGTTAATCTACACCTGATAAAAACATTTCACAGTTTCATGTTTCGAGGGAATACAATTGAAAAATTCGGGACAGTCCCAAAATCCAGGCTTTTGTCCTGAAATCCCCAATCTAGCCCAGACTGTCCCGGATCAGCTACAGTAACTGCCTAATTAAAGACCAGCACGCTGGTGTTGAGGCTGGTTATTATTGTCTAAGCTAGAGCACACGCGGGTGCACGGTGACGCACCTTGGTCAGCAAACCTGTCCTATGGGCCACGGACGCAGCAGTACGGGTCATTTCTGCAGATAATAGATCGGTCTGGGACTGGGACTGACACAGGGATCGCTGTAAACTTAAGGCAAGAAAGAACTCCAAATGCGGCAGTTTGGAACTTATATCTGTCTTTCTCTTTTAGGGCTGTCACGATAATTACTATGTCGACTTATCGTTCAATATATAACAGAAAAACGATATACAGTGCCTTGCGAAAGTACTAATACACCTTGAACTTTTGAACTTTTGTCATGTTTACAACCCTAAACGTAAGGACTTTATTTTGAATTTTTCACTGAAAGTTCACACACAAGTAACAGACAACTGTGAAGTGAAAGCAAAATGATACATGATTCTGTTATTTTTCAAAAAATAGAAAAGGGAAAAGTGGAGCGTGCACAAGTATTCATACAGCATTTTCTGAGTGCATTAAATTGCCTTTATAACATTCCTAATGACTGCAGAATGTTCACACCTTGCCCTAACCATTAAATAGAGGCCACCTGTGTGTAATCTACTCTCAGTATAATTACAGCTGTTCTGTGAGAGCCTCAGAGCTATGGTCAGAGTGTATTGGTCACTAAGCAACATGATGAAGGCCAAGGAGCACACCAGAGAGGTCAGGGATAAAGCTGTGGAGAAGTTTAAAGCAGCGTTAAGTTATACAAAGATTTCCCAAGATATGAACATCTCACGGAGCACTGTTCAATCCATCATTCAGAAATGGAAAGAGTATAGCACCACTGCAAACTTACCAAGACACGGGCGTCCACCTAGACTAACAGACCGAACAAGGAGAGCACTGGTCAGAAATGCAACCAAGTGCCCCAAGATAACTCTGGAGGAGCTGTGACGTACTGCCGCTGAGCTGGGGGAATCTGTACATGGGACAACTATAAGTCGTACTCTACACAAATCTGGCCTTCATGGACGAGTGGCAAGAAGAAAGCCATTATTGAAAGGAGGCCATAAGAAATCCTGTTTGAAGTTTGCTAGAAGTCATATGGAGGACACAGCTACCATGTGGAAGAAGGTGCTTTGGTCAGATGAGACAAAAACTGAACTTTTTGGCCCATATGGCTTTTTGGCAAACCTAACACTGCTCATCGTCCTGAGTGCACCATCCCCAGTGTCAAATATGGTGGGAGGAGCATCACGCTATGGGGCTGCTATGGGGAGGCCCGACCCTGAATTTCAGGCCATGTGATGTGGGCACCCTGGAGTCATGTGTGCATTGTTATTATTTGTTTCCGGAGCTGTGACACTCAAAACAATAATAAGTACTTTGAAAGTGGACAGTTGCAACCTTTACTGGAGTAATATTTGTATCTTTACTTTTACTCAAGTAACATAATCACACACTCTGACCACCCCTGCCCAAGCATACAATTAATGTTTAAGACACTTCAACCTCATCAGCTCACTTTCAATACGTACAGCTGCTTACAATGCCAATAACAGACGTACATCAGGCCAAGTGACTTGACTAAAGACGTTCTAAACAGAGAACAGCACAAAGGAGGACTTATGAGGGGCGGCATTTCACCAGGGGCAGTCAATCACAGTTTTATAAACACTATACTAATAGATGATTGGCTTCCCCGAATCCAAACGTTGGCAATGCATGTCTATATTTTGTTCTTGATGTTGACACACTGTACTAACAACGATTTCCCCCATCTCGGTATCTCCAAACGCTGCAGGTAGCTGAGGGAAAAAAAATGCTACTTCCTTCCAACTGAGCGCAGGTGGAGAGGCATCCACTGGAACTGCCCTGCTGTGCTTTTAAGGGTGGTTCAAACAAAGGAGTTTGTCAAAGAGGGACTCGTGGCCTACTTTCCCGTGCTTTCTGTGAATCTTCAGCTATTCCCTACGCTGCCTCCATACCTCCGCTCCAGAGACGGAAATTTGTCTATATAAATAAACACACGGGTGCTCAAACACACGGTTGGATCTCTGATTAGAAAATGAGTAATGCTCTGTTGCTGCCTCCAAATAGCACAAATAAATTAAGATGTGGTTGTGGTATGGAATTATCGATTATTAGGGAGAAACAGAGCATGATATATTTTAGCTTTAGATATATTTTGTCATTATACCATTGCTATTTTGCCAGGGACTACAAATGAATTAAAACAAAATGACTGTATGTTTTATTCATTAAGTTTATGTTCTTCTAAAGTGTCCTCCAGGTATTACTTCATTCCTGTTCCTCTTTTCAATAACATAACATGTTGAATTGGTGACTGGTGAATGAGTGTGGCCCAAAGTGGTTTCAGATCTGTGCAGCTAACATGACTAAATGGTGGGTATTTGGCTGATTGTAAAATGAGTAATGCATTAAAGGTGTCTCCAAATAGCACAAAATGAAAGAGAAGAAGTTGTGGCAAAGGGATGTGTTTTGCTAAGGGCAAATATAGCAGCGAAAGGTTAAAGGATTTAAAAGCACACACACACACACACACACATGAAGAGATAAGGAGCGCTGGAAGAAAATGCTGATCCATAGTTCCTGTCTGGTAAGGCAAAAACAGAACATTGATTCTGCAAGATCCGCAAATGAAAAATCTATGGGGGTAAAGAGCTGCTCGGGCCTGCGGCAAAGGCAGGGCAGTGGCGGTCAGGGTCCGGTATCACACACACGACACAGTGAAAGAAGGGGCCACGCCGCGGGGGGTCAGCCGCTTCGGGACATGGGCCAAAACCAACGCAACCAGCAGGACATTTTACCCAAGTAGAGAGGATGACATCTGTAGAATCAAATGGACGAACTCCAGAGGAGGGTGATGATGAGATCAATAACAGGGTCAGAGACAGACATAAAGCCAATGTGGAGTAGGTCGAGAATTGCGTGAAAGAAACTCAGTGAATATGCAAGATCAAACATGTCCAACCATTTGGTTGATCAGAGCCGGTAAATCCAGGAACAATACACATTAGTGTTGGTTTCAGTGCAGTCGTGTTTCACAGAGCATTGTCCAGTTCGTATGCAAAAAAAGCTGCAATGCAAATAACCAGGAACTCAGCCTCCCACAGCTTATGGAAATCCCCATGTGATTACAATTGAACACATCTAAAAACAATACATTAGATTCTCAAAATTTGAATACCACAAGTTCAACAATGACTGTACAGTATATGTTTTATTGATCAAAAAAGTGTTTGCGTAATTCTGCACACTGATTTCTATTGTCTACTTGTTGGTCTATTAGGTCTGATTAATAGAACCTTTTCTTGTGTGTTTAAATAATATAATATTTGTTTATCGTATGGTGTTCATCACGAATGAGACCGTAGTCCTATTTTGCTCTTGTCATCTGTTTGTTAAAATCACTTATTGCAATATTTTTTGCCAAATTTACCCAGTTACTCTTTCAATAAGTCATTGACATTTTTTTTTAAACTTTTGGATTGTCTTACAAATATTATGGCAAGTTTTGTTCATCACTGTGTTACGCTAAATTAATGGAGATAAGTAGTTATCTGAAGTTCCATCCTATAACTACCTCCCGGTTCAGAAAGAAAACATGCTTGTATTCTACTCTCTCTCTTGAGCAACTTGTTACATAGTGTAACATTCAAAAAAAGAAGACATTAAATGAAAAAAGGCTATTTGTACAGTACGTCCAGTACATCTTTGCAACATGGAGGTTTGCTGACATTGTGATAATGAATAAATGTTCACCCCTGTTTGCTTTTTATTTGCACTGAGCCATTTCTGGTGTAGAGGTTTGTTTATGGTTGCAGTCAATTTCCCTCCGATTACCCTCTGACCAATATTTGAACAACCATTTCAACACAGTGAGTGGCTCTACCTGTACGTCCCTGATAAAGACGCTCTCTCGTATCTGATCCCGTTTGAAATTCCCGTCTTCTTTTTCTTGGGGGTGGGGGTCCATTTTGTGATTACCACCCCCTGTCAGGACACGTACACAGAACAGCAGCGCTAATCTGGACTTGTGATATGCTAATCTCCCGGCTTCATCCCATCAGAGCTTCTTTAGATGGCCACGCTGGACCTCAAACGCTGGAGAGAGGAGGGATAGAGGAAGTCATTAAAGCTCACCCTGCGGGATCCTAACTCGGGATAGACTAGATGGGACAGGGCGCACTGAGACTGCACAAAGAAAGGAGTTCCTCAGGGAGAAGGAGTAGATAGATTTCTGGACTACAGCATGGTCCCAAACACTAAGTCCCTTTCCCCAACAGTGAAAGAGGGAAAAATAAATAAATAAATAAATATATATATATACAAACAGGAACACTGGAAGTAGGAGTGCGAGGTGGCATCCTACAACGTTTATTACACAAAAGCTTGGACCACAACTACTGCGACTACTTTGAAATGATGCCACATTTCATCAGTGAAGTAGGATATTTTAACCTCTTAAACCCCACCTGAACCGAGCACATTTTCTCCAGTTTGTCATAACCCAAATCTAAAAGCTTCTTGAAAAAAACGTCAAAATAGCGACACACAAGATGAAAACGAGGATGAAAGCGCAACAACAACAAAAAAAACATTAAAAGAAAGAAATTACAAAAAAGCAATGGAAAGGGTGGCCAAAAAAAGCGGCAATGAGGCAATGTACAAAAAAAGTTTAAAAAAGTGACGGCAACAATGCAAGGAAAAGGATCAGTTTAGATCAGTTTTGTTAGTCTTAGCTTTCAAATCAGATATTATACTGGCCCATAGCTCTCCAGTCAAGACACTTTTAGATTTGGGTAAGGTCGGCCGATCTGGAGAAAATGCGCTTAGTTCAGTTGGGGGTAAAGAGGTTAATTAGTCAAAATTATGGTAAAAGATAAAGTAGAATTATACTATTCCTTCTAATCTTAGCTACTACAAAATATACTTTTAGAAACCTAAGAAAAAAGACATAATTGTAGACTGTATAACAGAGGCTAGTCAATAATACCTCTGCCCTTCATGACAGAATTGTAGTCCGACATGCCTGCTGGTAACAGGGGTGTGTAGCCCCAGTGGAGGTGGTGGAGGGACGTCCTGTGTGCATGTGTGTATTTGGGAGATTAAAGGTGACAGTGGTTGCTTTGCTCAGACCTGCCATAGTCTGTCAGACACAGCTGCTCACTGAAGCATGCAACACCTGTCACAGAGATGTGTGTGCACAGTGAGGTTCGAATACTCCCTTCATTTTCTTGTCATCATCCCTGCGTTTGTACTGATAGATATTTATATTCCCAAAAGGCAACCAACATAGTCCATTCAAAACACATTCAGTACACATGCTCAAATTCTTTGTGTCGGCTCCAAGCCTGGGGCAACGGCTGTTCAGATGGCATCATGGTAATAGTCACATATCACAACAATTTAAACAAAGAAATGCTTAGGTTACTTCCATTTTGTGAACTAAATGTCTTTTACTGGAAGAGTGAATATTGTCATACAGTCTTACTGTACTAGATTTTGATAGGGACCTAAAAAAGTGTAGTTCAGTGCCCTAAAGTACTAGATCACGTTTCTGTAAGTTTGTAGAAGGCACAGAACAACTGCAACACTGTGAGTCACAGTCATTTCTCCAACTTCAAAACCTCCAAATTAACATAATCTTTTGAAATGACTCTTGTGGAACGGTATAACACACTGAGAATGACTAAAGACGGAAGCAGCGTTTCTCCAGCTCCTGCACCTCAATCAGTCGTATATGTCGCCTATCAAAATTTATGAGCTGTTTCATAGTTGGAATATAACCTCTTCATTTGTCACAGGCAATAATCACATTGTAACTGGGCTTTAATGGCTGTGTGTTAAACCATAATATCCGATCACTCATTGTTATGCATGCAGGGGAGTCTGTGAGGCAAAGATCTGTGCACATCTCTTAATAAAGGTAGATGTTATGAAACTTCTTCCGACATGTATTAAACATCCTGTATCTCATCTCGCGTGGCATGTTTTTGCCTTTTTTTTTTCCTGGAACAGAGCTACTTTTTTTCCCCTGACAGTCTTAATCTTGGGAGGAAATCCAAAGCAAATTGCAGTTATGAAGACAAAAGCGAGAACAAACTTCAGCTGTGAGGCACATCCTAATGAGCTAACGCAAGACGAGCGTTGCATTTATATGCCCAGTGCAGTCGCACACACGGCCCATAACACTATTTGTTGTAAATAAATATGAGCAATGAGCTAAGAACGGCAATAAAGATCACATAAAGAGTGGCAAACAGTGGGATCGGAGGAAATTGGATTTTTGCACTTGGAGACAGACAGATGGACAGAGAGGAGATGAAGGAGAACGTAAAAAGATAGAATGTTATTATCATTTGACCTCATAAACAAGGTTAGGACAGAATAGAAGTTGTAGTATGTAGATTATCTCTCAACTTGTAGTGAAGTGAACTGAATATGACACTGTCAGGTGAGTTTTTAAAAGGTGTTTCACATTTACTTTGATTAGAGCCTTGTAGTTGAGTTCTGGTTAAGTCATTATTTAGGATAGAAAGTTACTTACACAAAGCTTTTCCCATCGATAGCTACATTTCAGAATTTTTTTTAGTCTTTTTACATTTTCATTAAGTCTGATTATGTTAAGATTATAACCCAAAACCTTCTTGCTGTGACGTGAGAAACATTTTTAGTCCGATCTTATTCCAGTCTAGTGCTGTTTCAAACTGCATCTTTTACGCCAAAAATTTGAGCGTCTTAAGTTAGAACTGGTGGGATGAAAAGCCTGAGGCACATTCATGTCGAGTATTTGAACAAACCACATAAGTCCGACAATCAAGAGGGAAAACAGGGGAAAAAGGCGGCGTGCGGCAGAGGTTAAACCTCAGTGCGTATCCTCGCTCCCTCAGCCCCGCGGCATGGGGTCACCTCGGAGACCGGTACTGAATTACCCAGCAGCCCCGCCGACTGCCGCGGATCAGGCGCACAAGGGAGAGGACGACAGGAGTTAATGAAGGGAAGAGCCAGTGCAGGTCCCCCGAGGACCCCCAGGCACCTGCCACGTACCCCCCACCCCTCTCTCCCCGACTGGACGCTCTGATTGGCTAATTATCACCGTGGATTTGGCCCAAAGTCAAATCACTGATTGATTGGAGTGTTTTAAATGTGTCCCTTCCCTGGGTCTCCTCTATGTCCTGTTATCTCTGCAGTAACACTCCGGTTAGAGTCCAACAGTAGAAGTTAAAGTTTTGTTTATGCAAAATGAAATGACCATAAATATTTTGTGCAAATTCAGGGACAAAGAGGTGTTACAGTGATGTTGCTGTTGAAAAATACTTGTATATTTCCATAATATATTGTAAATTATGTATGTATGTAACTGTGACTGGGGAAACGTTACTAACTCTCACTACTAAAGTACAGTATAATACTAAAACCGATGCATGCAAGAGTAGGCACTACTGCTGCAATCACCACAGCAAACCTCCTACTGCACAGTGGTGTACTATTAAGCCTACTTTGCTGCCTAAACAATTTTACAATGACGAATGAATGATGATTTTTTTTAAATGACGCACGCGGCAATCTAAAACAACCAATGAAACTTATGATTTTATCCTTGAATGGCTGAACTTTGGTTTAATCTAGGAAATGTGCCTCATTTTGGATATGTTTGCCATTGCTGTTGCTTATTAAAAAATGGACTCTGTTTGGAAAGACTCGAGTCTGGATCATTGTGTTACTCAGAACAAGGGCTTGACCAGAACCTGGCATATCACCTGGGGCATATCCACATGAACACCGGCTGGTCTCTGGAATATTCATCTTTGAAAACTGAAGGACTTCATTCTGAGGACACAGTGCTGGAACATGGACTGATTTGAACAATACAGATTGGAGGACCACAGAATGAATGAAGTTTGCAGGAGTCAGCTATAGTATAACAGCAGGCATCGGCAATAAGTGACTGCGTCAATATCGGTGCTATACAGTCAGGCGGTGACCAGTGGTACAACGGAGTGATGTTTCTACTTTTTAATGTGTTAATGCCCGTGTGCTGTACTGAGAGGCTTTGGCTAGTTTAACTGTATGAGCAGCGTAATAGTGAAATTTAAAACTTTGTGCTATTTGCGCTGCCTTCTGCTCGTCTCCACTGGTAGATTTATGGAGGGGGGGCAGGGAAAGGCCGCCTTGGCATCTTTTACGCATCAGTGTAAGAGTGTGTGAAGGCCTCAGCGTCATGGACACGCCACTGCTACTACAATTACAACTATTGATACAATCTCTAGAAATTATAGAATACAAAGAGCGTACTAGAGTTTATTGTAGAACGACTACATAGACACATCAAATGTTTATTGAAAAACGGGCTGTTTAAACAAAGGTATAGAACGGTGGCTCCCAGAGGCTGGGATTGTAGAGGGCTAGAACTTTGTCTGATAGGAGGGTCAGCGTTGAGGGATATAGGGTCAAGTATTAACTCTGTTCTTTAGTGTAAAACCCAAGCTTGAAATTTAGATTTTGTGATCACACTAATAGTTAAAGTTGTAATAGTAGTTTGAAGTATAACTACGATGATCTGTAGTCATAAAACTAAAAATACTTTGCAGGAGGAGGTGACCGTCTCTCAGCACGTCGCCTCCACTGTGCTCTAGTCATCTCTCTATGGACATACAATTAATTCGTTAAGCCCGCCACAGAAATAATTTAAATCTTCAAATATGGGACACAGAGGGTATGCACTTGCTCGTACTGGGTCAGCGTAATTGCAGTAATAGATGCTATTTACCGCGACTATGTGACACTGTGATTACATAAGAGCTGCGATGCTAGCTATATTCATTCATCAGCGATAAGTAGCCCGGTCCATGCGGAGCCTCGAGCCTGGGTCATTAGACTTTAGATTAAGATCCAGAGGGAGAAATATTTTTGTGAATGCAGTTTTACTCACTGATACTGAAAATTGTCACTCTTGCTGATTAAAACACAATTGAATCATGCATTCTCTGTGTATTAACAGTGATGTGAATTACTTAATTTTGTACAACAATGTATAAATATACAACTTCATGATACTATCCGTACTACTTACGTCATGAGTGCCTGAACTCAACTGCATTGCTCAATTTAATTCTTAAAGGCAAGCCATAAAACTTGCTAAATCCTCGTCTTTTCCCCCAAATTATTTAGCTTTGGTCTTTTTTCCGCTTGTGTGTGGGAGGGAAGAAAAGGGCCCCTATAGTTTCCTTTTCTGCCCTCATTGAAAATCAGCGTGTTAGACGTCGCATCACTTTGCCGAAAGAACACAGGATGAAGAAGTCACAAAAAGTCGACTGTTGCTTGTAAAATAAAATAAAAATATGCAGATAGGTGCGTTTCCCTATAAAGTATTTCCCTACTCACCGGATCAGTGACACTCCGCTATGTGCTCTGGGACTGCACGCGGCTCCAACAGGGAGGTTCGCAAAAAGACTTCAAACCCGACTGAAACCCTAAATGAGAGAGAAAAGATGGGAAGTGAACAGAGCAGGTTTAGCTCAGTGATTATAGTCCTCAGGAGGCAGGCCGTGAGAATTATGCAGAGTATTTTGAGATTTATTCTTCATTATTTTGTATACTAATTATAATTCAGAGGATAAAGGTAAGCAGAAATATAGCAACAAGCAACCTTTCCTGCACCATGAGCTATACACTTTAAACAAATACAAACACAGTAGCCAAAATGCTTCTTCGTTAAAAGTAAAGAAAATGCAAATTGTGCTCAGAATTTCTATAACTCGTTTAGTGTACACACAAAAATCTATAAAATGTAACGTTCGCCCAAAAGAGTACACAAAAAAGTAGCTAAGTAGCTCATCAAAGGCTTTACGCTATCTTCTGCTCCAGACATATAACTAAGCTATTGTTCTGTATTTGTGACTATAGTTTAACTCCCATAACATATTTTCAAATGAGGCCTTGATGACTTTACTCTGACAGTGCAGATAAGACAGTCATATAGATCCTCATTAAGAAAGTCATATAGATCCTCATTGGACAAAGATATTTCTCCGCAGAAATATTGTTTGTGTCCTTGAACTCTCCACCTCTGCCCAGTAATTGACATCATTGTGATTAAAAAGGTTTGACGTTAACAAAGACTGATGCTGAGATGATAAATATATTATGCAGCTCCCACAGCGGACTATTCCCCTTATTCGGCTGCAGTGCATTCTGGGACGGGACATCTATAGCAGGTCCCCGGAAACCCCAGGGGAAACCGCGGGATTAGCACTGTCCTATCTCTTCAGAGTGAGGGAATTAATTAAGTCATAATGAACGGCAGCGTGGGATGGAATATGCATGAGTTGTGATTGGGCCGTTTGTGAGTGAGTAATCTGGTTTTGGACCGCTGTCAGACAGGTACAAGCCAGACCCCGCTCACGGCACACACTCAAAGATCACAGACACTGTTGGCACAATGCGTCTCATTATGTTAATTAAAATGAAGTAATCAGCGCAGACTAATCATGGCAGTAATGAGGATTGGACAGCAGATTATGCCCTTTTACCTAATCCTTATAATTGTATTTTCACAAACTGGAGATTAATATGCAACAGAATAACGGATCAAATTATTGATTCAACACATGTTTTGATTTGGTACGAAACTGTTTAGCTTTTGTATTGTCAGGTTTCGTCCATTTGAGAGCTTTTTTGATCAATAAAATCCATCACAATACACAAATGGATTTATTACAAGTGCTCAAAGATCAAAACAGCCTGCCAGCCCATCAGACAACTGCAGGCTTTTTCGCACAATCCAAAAACATATTCATTATATGTGATGCTACTAAAAGGCCATTTTTAGGTTGTGCTTTATCTCTATCCTGTTACTTGCAGTCCCCCCGATCAGCAAGTTAGAGATAGGTTAAGAGGTTATGGTTATGATTAGGGTAAGGAACGGCAAATGTGATGTAAGTTGCATTTACTATGCACAGATCTTACACAGTTTTACAGTAGAAACTAGAAGTCTTGGCTTTTAAATAAGGTGTCACACTGGCATATAGGCTGTAAGCTTTTCTGTCAATATGCTTTTGAGATTTGGATGTGCATAGTTGCGAACCCTAACTCTAACTCTAAAACTAAGCCTAAGCTGGCAGATAACACGTAAAAGCAGGATAACATTTAAAGGAATTTTTTTGTTTTAAAATTAATATTCAGCTGAGCGCATTTTAAACACATCCAGAAGCATCCTCATTTGAGATGACACTGAAACTTACACTTCTTGACCAATACACAATCATATACATTTCAGAATGTGTTTGTAGAAGTCCAAACTACAGGGTTAGCAAGTTTATTTAATGGCAATTCATTGTGCAGCCCTAATGTGAAGGATCAAATGCATCCTTGAATTGAATTGGTCAAGAAACTTTCTATTAGCTGTTGGCTTCTTATATCTCATTTTTATAGAGGTTTTGAGTTTCTCCACATCATCCCAGAGGTCTGACTTTATCGATGGACTCACAGGTCCTTTGCAGCCAAGAGCGTTCGCTGCTTTCTCCTGAAAAATATTTCCTGTGGAGGACTGAGAGTCGATAGCAAACAAGACACAAGCAGCCACAAGATCCACCACAAAAAGGGTCTGTCACCTCCGCTGAGGCGGCGAGCAGGACCAGCATGCGATGTAGGACTTATATTGTAACCGCAAACATAAAGGCATGCACACACAACGCTACCGAGGCTCCAGTTTCCTCTCAATCACCTGCAGCTCACTATCGACCAGGTGCAGCTCCTTCCTTTCATCTGTACCACTTTTTCTTCTATTGATTCTTGTATTTGGAAAGCTGCAGCACACGGAATATCATGTTCTGCTTTGACCATTTGTGTCTTTTTATATATCTGTACAAATCCCCATCTTAAGCCCCTTTTCCTCAGCATCGCATGCAATAAATACGATTGTCTAAATCACAATTTGCAAATGCATTATTCCAAAAGAGGCATTGTAGTTGTCCTCCATCTGCAGAGTTACCAAAGGAAAACAGTTAGGGTTAAAAACTCAAACTGGGAAGCACGATGGCACAGCGGTTAGCGTCCTGCACTTCACAGAAACGATACTTTTGATTTCTCCTTGTAATAAATGTCTTGTTCAATTCATGGACCAGGTGGGGCCTTTCTGTTTCTGAGTTTAAAACTTGGTTTCCTCTAGGTGCACCAGTTTCCCCCATCAACTTAAAAAAAACAACATAAAATATAGCCGCAAAGCGGCGATTATCGGCCCTCGCCGACCGCCCTGCCCAAAGCAAGGGGGCGCTTTACGCCCTTTTGTCTCCCTCAATCTAAAATTACGGTATTGCTTCTGCCTTTATGTTTGTTTGTTTTTAACTTTTTTCCCAAGGGTCTTAGTTTTAGGATTTTTGTAATGCGCTAACGCGCACTCTCAGTGTCTGACAGAGTTTTTTCTCAGAAAAAATGAGGTTTTTGTGTTTTTTGACAATGCTGAGCACTATATCTGCAAACTGAAGTATATTTTTACATTTTACTTAGAGTTGTGGCTACGCTGCAGAAAATCCACAAAGGTTATCCAAGTACTTTGGTTCCTCACTTCTCACTGAATTAGGAGTTTAACATTTTTCCATCAGTATAAAATGGGACGTTGTGGTCATCGCTACGGCAACACCGTGAAAAATATGGCATGGGTGTGATTGACTTTTCTGATCGGAACGACCAAATAGAATTTTGTGCCAAATTATTTAAATTTTTGGAAAAGTAAAATTTGTACTCTCCATATAATTCCTATAGGGGCGCTATCGCTCCCAATTTGAATTTTGCCAAATGACTTTAACAACTGATAACAAAATGAGCGAAATCGGACTTCATATGTGCGAATGGGAGCCATTTTTTGTTTGCAAAAAATCTCAAAATACTTCGTACAGTTTGCGGCTTCGCCGCATAAAAACCGTAAAACTTAGAAAAGTAATTTGGATAACTTTTAAAGTTCTACTTCTCAAGATTATTTTCCACCCAAAATTAGGTCGTTCCGATAAACGCTCTAGGAGGAGATAGATTTTGTACGAAGTGAAAAATAAAGACGGATTCCCGTTTCATCCAAAATGGCCGACACCCAATATGGCGGGCGGCGTTGCTGTAATAATATTTTTTGCTCAACTTGTCATGATGCACGTCTGTACCGACGTTTATGATTCTACGATAAAATTCATTTTTGGCCAAGTCCTATCTCGCAATGTTAAAAAAATATTTTGAAATTTAAAATTTGGAACTAGTCAAAAGTCGTGTCAGATCGGGTTTGAATTTCGGACCAAAATCTGTGACTTTTCATCGATGTTCACTGGGTGAAAATTGCGACGGTGCGAAAGAAAGAAGGAAAGAAAGAAAGAAAGAAAGAAAGAAAGAAGAAAGAAAGAATATTCCCATACCAAAACAATGTTCTCGCTTACGTGATATAAACTATATATTTTCCGAAAGTGCTCGCGCATTCCTACCTCATGGTAGGAATCCTGGGATATGAGAATGTGACCCATGCATGTGCACGGGACGTGCACGACAAGAAGAGTGCGTTAGTGAGTGTTTGAGAGGAGGGGAGCGCTTCGCACTCGTTTTGTGCGCTCTGCGCACTTTGGGGGAGTGCGCGGAGCGAAGCGGAGCCCCTTTGCCAGCCCTGATGGCGCTCGGGCCTAATGATAGACTAATCTTCCAGTTCCTGTCCAAATACCTAACTCAAGATCTGGAGATGGGTTTCTAGGTGCTTCCCCAGTGGCATTGAAGGATGGCTCAAATGGAGCACACTATTTACCATACAGAGACAATAATGTGTATACCTTAATTTAACCTTAAGGATGGCTCTTCTTGATGCACTCATCTTCATTTCGATTACACTGGCTTGTTCTCCCTTAAGGCTGGATTTGTTACAAAGCAGCTTGTAACATTCTTTAATTAATAGAAGCTGCTCTTTATTTCATTGCAGAGGCTAAAAAGGGAGGTAATGGGCAGATCGTCGAGTCTTTTATGTCCCGCTATAGCTCTAGTTCAGTGGAGCGCTGCAGTGGGGAGCTCCTGTGTTTAAACCGGTCCCCAGCGTTTGAACTCGAGGCAGAAAGCAGAACATAAAGCAGTGCGATGAGAGGCCAGATCCAGAGAGGAGAGCGCAGATGAAAGGGCCGCGGTGTGCCCTCTGAAGGGAGTGCACGAGCCCACGAGCGCGCTGTGATTGTGCCTTTGTCTCTTCAAGGAGCGCATTTAAGCACGCAACAGAGGGGCCACGAGTCAAGTTCCCTTCACACGCTCTGAAATGTGAAAGGAAAGAAGAGGCATGATATCCAATTCGAGCTGCGGTATTTGAACGTCCAGTTGTATACAGTAAATTTAGCCACGAGAGGGCACAAGTCGGAATCCAGGTAAATGAAAAGGGTTGGCATTTGGCATGAAAATTACAATCATGTAGGCAGAAAAATATGATGCGATTCATCCATGATTAAGTTTATTACTATTATTGTTTAATCAAGAGGCAAACCTTTTACAGCCCTAATATAAAGGTATGTCAGGTGCAGAAAGTTCTATACTTCACCAAAATGTTCCTGATCTGACAGGAAATTAGGTTACTTGCTCAGAGCAGAGGCTGAAAAGGGAGGCTCCATGAACGGCAAAAGACTCCTGCAATGGAAAATGCCTCACAGCACCTACTTAGGGTAGACCAAGGTGGCAGAATATTGACTCTCTTGTCGGGTTGCCTCTAGAACCTGTTAAACTCAGACAAAACTGAGATTATTGTTTTTGGCCCACAGACACAAAGAAAGTCTCTCTCTCTAAAACCAAAAAGTCAGGTTAGAAATCTAGGAGTAATCATGGACTTAGACCTGAACTTAAACAGCCACATCAAAGCAATAACATCATCAGCTTTTTACCATCTGAAAAACAGTGCTAAGATCAGAGGAATAGTGTCAAAACCAGACTTAGAGAGACTCATCCATGCATTTGTCTCCAGCAGGTTAGACTACTGTAACGGCCTGCTCACTGGCCTTTCTAAACGAGCTGTTAGAGCTGCAGTACATCCAGAACGCTGCTGCTCGAGTCCTGACAAGAACCAGGAAATACGACCACATTAGTCCAGTGCTCTGGTCTCTGCACTGGCTTCCTGTCACTCAGAGAATAAAATTTAAACAGCTCTGCTTGTGTACACGTCTTTTCATGGTTTAGCACCAAAGTACATCTCTGACATGCTGTATAAACCATCTCGGGCCCTGAGAACTTCAGGGAGGGGTCTTCTGGTGGTTTCCAGAGTCAATAATAAACACGGTGAGGCTGCGTTTCAGTTTCATGCAGCTAAAATCTGGAACAGTCTTAATGAGGATGTGAGACAGGCCTCAACTCTGACAATGTTCAAATCCAGGCTGAAAACGGCTCTTTTTACCCGTGCATATGAAAACTGAAAGTATTTTATCTGCACTCTTGCCTTTTACTGTAATTGATTAATTTTATTTTGATTGTATCTGTTTTCTTGTAATTTTATGCAACTGTGAAGCACTTTGAATTGCCTTGTGTATGAATTGTGCTCTACAAATAAACTTGCCTTGCCTTGGCAAAAGTCATTGGCCTGGGTCCCCAAACTTGTACATACCACTGTATAATTATGTCTGTGTAAGCTCTCAGTCGTACAGGAGTTATCCATCTTCAATGAAGATATAATCATCTTCTGTACTCAGTAGTTGAAGTCTTCGAACGTTTCGCCTCTCATCCAAAAGGCTTTGTCAGCGGACTAAAGTCCCACTCAGCCCGCAGCTTCGATAAAGACCACAAGGAGGAGTTGGGGTTGGCCCGGCTCCTCCCCTCTAATCACAGCTACTCTCAACTGTGGGTAAACACCTTTGAAGTAGAGCGTCTCTAACGACCTGTCCTTTTCATAGAGGATCACTTCCCATTATCTGTCCTATTCATGGCTGATCACTGCTAATTATCTGCCTATTGTTCTTTTGTTGGCTGAGGTATCGTCTCCTTGGACTGGGCGTGCCCTGTCGGCTTTCCCCGAAGGAGATTGGAGTAAAGTGACGGAAGATTAAATCTGAGCCCACCATTCCGGTTCATGGAGGGATTTTCTTTCTTGACAAAAATAGCTTCTTTTACTCCTCTTTCAAACCAACGTTCTTCTTTAGCTAAAATTTTGACCTCCCCGTCCTCAAAGGAGTGGTTGGAGGCTTTGAGGTCAGTGATCAGCCATGAATAGGACAGATAATGGGCAGTGATCATCTCTGAAAAGGACAGGACAGACCGATACTGGGGTGAGCAGGTCGTTAGAGACACTCTACTTCAAAGGTGTTTACCCACAGTTGAGCGGGACTTTAGTCCGCTGACGAAGCCTTTTGGATGAGAGGCGAAACGTTCGAAGACTTCAACTACTGAGTACAGAAGATGACTCAAGTACCTTCATTGAACACTGTCTAATTAGTAAGATACCTATATAGATCATTATTGGTCAAAAGATTTCAAAGACTAGCACCTGTTCTCTCTAGTTGTTTTTGAATTAACAGGAAACCGGCTGCAGCTGTGCTTCTGGCACCATATGCCAACCTTCTCAACCTCTGTCCGTGCACGGAAAAAGGTGCGATGCTTGGTCATTAATTCCTTCTTGGGGCGTGAACTGTGTGACAGGAGTGCCCGGCTGTCTCCGTTATCCATCTGCGACATCTAAATTATCTGAGGAAAACAAAAAATAGACTCAGGCAAAAGGTCTGTTCGGAAAGATAATATCGCGTCATTCTCGTCTCTAAAGGTAGCTCAAGTTCCCTGCCTTTATTTTTCAGCATTGTACTTGTCGATAAAATTTGGAGCTGTATAATGTACTCCATTTCTTTGTGGGCATTTGTGTCACTTACAAAACAGTGTGACCTTATTCCAGTGGCTTTAGCTCTGTTTCCTGATTTGAGGATTGTGCGGGCTTAACCGCAGTCCATTTTTACATGGATTTGAGTGGTGCGCACGCTGCCGTTTGCATCGACTGAAAGAATCACCTTGAAGCCGAAGCGCAGAGGTCATTCAGAGGCAGATGAGCAAAGGCAGGAGAGCAGTTAGTCTCTGGGCATTGTCAGTGGGTTGCGCTCACGTGATTTAATAACTTAAGAGCCTACTGCCCAGAATAGTTTTTTGCCTTTTAGTGTCAAATGCTTGGTTTGTTAATATCTGTGTAATTAATGGGCCTGACGTGAAACAAAAACTAGCACACATTTAACAAAATGTCTCTTCCACAAACACAGTGTTTCGCAACCACGGATATTGGAATTGTTTCAAATGGAAACAGAGGTACATTAGGTAATTACAGTTGTTTTGACAGTACCACATGAGATAAAAATACAATTTATGAAAACTGTAAAAGTTACACAGAAATTGTTTTGATTCAGATTCAGATCAAATTCAACAGTTGTCTTTATTGCTTTGGCAGCATCCTCATTTTACATAAAAGAAACCCATCTATGAATCTATTTATGAATGTTTCAGGCTTTTAATATTAGGCCCATGAGCACTGCTGTGCCAATTGTTTTGACTAAATAATAGCCCTGTTGTCTCAGCGTGTGTTGTATTGCAAAGTAGTAAAATGTTGAATAATGCCAGATAAATGTTAGCTATAATAAAAACAGTGTCAATATGCGTGGAGTAAATAATGGCCGGTCATAATCCTGTTTGTCTGTGAGAAGCATTGACATAAATAAATGGAGCATAAATGACATTTTGATGTTGTTCATATCTACGTATGTGCATAAGATTAATATCAAGGTTTTAAAGCATAATACATTATGTTTATACACTGCAAGCACTTCCATAAAAAGCTATTTAGCAGTAGACATTTTAAGAAATTATAGCATACCATATCCATTAGTTGCACACAGAGACCACATTTAGAAGTCTTTAGCAGTCCAGTCCAAGGAACATAAAGAGTAGAGGGTAAAAAGAAGCAGACTTCATTGAAAAGACAAGCACCAAACACAAACTGAGATAAATCTGAGCATTTATAGGAGTTGCACAGTGTCTTTAAGTGATATCTCAGTGACAGACTGTAATTCATTAGCTTTAGGTTGTTGAGATCAGCTCTAGTTTCTAACCATCATCTGACATGTGACCAGACATGGAGAAAAGGTTGTGTTCACGTTCTAGAATTACATATCAGTTGGAGCAGGTGCCAATACAACTCTATGGGAGAGAAACAGTTTTTGATACAAATTTCCAAAAAGAAAATGTCCAAATGCTTACCCAGATCATTATTTAAACTGTATTTTTATGGTTGAAAGTCCTTCTACTGATCACGCACATGTTTTTTTTAAAATATTGTCACCACTTTTGGACACCTTTATGAGGAAATAATTAAACCATAGTTCATATGTGCTGAAAGAGATGACTTTGAACTTTGTGACAGTTTTTGTTTCATCTGAATTGGCCCAGAATTACAGAAATTAGCATTAAACTAAGACTAGAAATCTTTAGAATGTTGTGATGTCACGTGAACATAACCTATTGCTATTAAAATAGTTTAAACTGTCGTCTACATTAGCACTGTGCAATTAGTCAAATTTTCAATGACTACAATTACAATTATTGATTACAAAAGTAAATTATGAAGAGTTACGTCTTTATGAAGTGCACTTCTATAGTAAATTGAAGGCCTATTTGTTAAGTGCTATTGTTAAATAAATGTGGGTATTTGTACAGTATTCATTACTGCATTATATACGGTATTAATATAATAATTAATGTGTTTTATATTATTTTGCAAAAGGTCACTCTATAACTGTTATATATAATCGAGGCTGCTATATCTGCCATCATCTATGATATCTCACGAAAATCTGCGGTCTTCTTTTCGTCTATGGCGCACATGCAGAAATGAATGTATCTGGGGAAAGAAATCACACTCTGTCTCCCTCCATCTTCTTACAGGCTAATAAGTTGACCGTTGGCGAGTTTATACTACGAGGTCATCCTATGATATCCACCCTCCCTCCGCACAACGCCAATCTACAGTGATTATCATCTACTGTAGATTGGTTGTCTCGTCAGGCACCTAATAATAGTGTCCGTTACAGCCTCGGTGGTGAAAATGTGGCGGATTTGTCACTCAGAGGTGAGACTTCCTGTTTTTGTTTTGCAAAGTGGTTATCTCAACTGCATCTCTCGAATCAAGACGTGATACTTTGTTTTGTTTCTTTACATGCTGCTGAAGAGCAATCAACTGTGTAAAAAGGTAATTGCTTCTTGAATCACAGTTCTTTATAGAGCTGGCTTACAAAGAGAAAATAACGATGTAACTTCAGGTATCTATTAAATCATTGAGTTGTCTCAGGTGGGAGTCGGTCACAGCAAATGGAAGAATAAAACAGCTTCGCACTAATTGTGATGCAAACAATAAAATATCAACCTTTTCAATTTGATTAGATATTTTCCATTACGAAAAAAAATAAATATGGCTTCTAACGTTTTTCTGAAATGAACACTTTTAAAATACAACTCAACTTAAACTACAAATGAACACAGTGCAGGACTATTTAATGAAATAGTTTCTATTTTATTCCTCAACGTCCAAACTCCCTTCCAAAAATGTCAATGTCAATCAATTAAAATGCACCATACCGATAACCCGTGATCGCCCATGTATTCCACCGTGATTCGATTCAAATTAAATTTATGGCACAGTCCTACTTTTTCTCCAAGATTAGTTGTGCTTCGTGTTTTACGTAGATCTGTCAGCATCAGTTCAGGACTATGCCATTAATAAAGCTCAGCTCCTGGTCTACTCTTTCCCCCTGCCTGTCCCACAGCTCTGCATCAGTCCGTCATTCACATTCCTCTCATTACTTTTGAATGAAGACAAAATTTCTTTCCTTTTCACCCATTCCTGCCTTTATCCCGGTGTATCTCACTGCCTCTCCGTGCAGGTCCTCTATGACTGGCGCATGCTGGACTCCCGGGCGCAGAGCAGTCGTTAGCGAGGTGGCACGGGTGAGCGGCAGCAGTGGATGATGGAGGACAGAGGGACACAGGCAGCACTGAAGGACATGTTTAAACCCTGAAGCCATTCCGTACATCGGCACAAAACCAGGGGCTGTTTGTGTAAAACGCGAGTCGTGGCACTTCTTTCATAAGCCGTCATCAATCTAAACATGTGGGTTCTCCGTTACATGAGTAGTGGTGCGCAGGATTCCTCCCCGTTCTGATTGAACCACAATTAAACTTTAATTGTGGTTCAAACTTGTTCCTAACTTTCCTGATGCATTTCATACATCGCAATTCTTTGCAAGGATGGGTTCATAAGCACAGTTCACAACTTCCAGAAAACAAATGGGAGCTTTACTGTCACAGTAATGCCAACAACAACTGCAGTGGGAGGAAGAAGTATGTGAACCCTTTGGAATTTCTCCTGAGAATGTTACATGCTACATGAACATGTAATTGTTTGGGTATTAGTTCAGAGTTTAGTATTAGTTTAGTAAGATCAGACCACATTATATGACAGAAATGAACTGTAAGAAATTCCAAAGCGTTCACATACTTCTTCCTCCCACTGTACATTACTAAATGGTCTCACTTTTCCACCTACATTAGGCACTCAAAGCACTTTTCAGCAAAGGAACCACTCACCATTCACACTCTTATTCATACACCAATGTACGCAGACACTGGAGTACTAGTTCATGATCAATAAAATGCTTTATATTCATATAATTATTATGCAGAGCACTCGTCAGTCTTTCATACAATGGCTGCTTTTAAATATTTTAAGATTTTATCTTTTTCAATCACATAGCACAGTCTATACTACATGATGACGTAACCTTCTGTTGTCTTATATGCAGTAATTAAAAATGCTAAATAAATGCTCCATGCTTATGAACGTCTTGAATAGCCTGTCTCTTTAAGAACTTCGACACGCTTCAGCAATTGCTGGATTAAACAACAAACTGTGCGGGAGGGTCTGCTGCTGAGGAGCAGTGGGTGGCTTGGCTGGTGACGAAAGGTCAGGGGTCCAGGAGGGGGGCGTTCAGAGATGAGCATAGCTACACTATGCTGCCGTCTAAGTTTACTGATTACTAAAATATTGAAGACCAAGCAACACTCAGCATGTTTATGAGGAATGAATAAAATGATAAAGTAAAAGTCGTTTACATAATTTTGGACTATCTTTCATGCATTAATCGTCATAGTGCCTTTGTATAATTGAAATAGTTTGTGTGTGTGTTTGTGATGTACAATGTGCTATTTTGACCAATTGTGACTCTAAGATCTTTGTAAGTGGTTTATTCAGAGAAGCTTATTTTGCTATTTTATGAGTTGTATACTTTGTGTAAAAAGTTTGAAAACTGCCCAATAAAACTGTAAACATCTATGTGTTCATAAAAATAAGTCTAGACTGTCGACAGCGCTGTGCCAGTTATAACGCTTCCCCTATGAGATATCACTATAGAAAAACACCCCCCACCATAAACAATAGCTTGGTTTACAAGCCACAAAAGAACTACAAACAAAAGCTTTTTACCTGAGTAAGACCAAATCCCAAACATCGACAAAGCACAGAGCATACTTTTTTCCGTCCTGTCAATTAAGTTTGATTTTATTTGATATATAGAATAACAGTCGCATTGTGCTTTTAAAACCTGGCTATTTGATCCCCAGTCTCTCGTCTTCAACCGGTGCCTGCTTCCAACAGATGCTGTGTTTAATTAGTGTTCACACCCAGTCTTCACTGCCACTCCGAGTCTCACCAACTCTCAGAGCCTCACAGCTCACCATCTCTGCACTTCCAAAGGCACTCTAACAGTTTTTTCAACACATTACATCCACAGACACAGTGGAAAGGGAAGCAGGGAGGCGGTTCAGTTGTTGATGAATAATTGGAAGAAATTGACCTCGAAAATATCCCTTTTCAACTTTCTGGCATTAAAATTTAATTTGTGTGCGTAAAAGTTAGGAAATAGTTATTCAGTGGAGATGTACAAAGTAGGAGAATAGCTGCTGCGCCAACCACTGAAGTTTTGGGTTTTTTCTCCTGGATGAAGGTTTTAGAATCAGTGCAGTTGAAGTGTAGGATGTTTCGCCTCTCATCCAAGAGGCTTTGTCAGCGACACTAAAGAAGTCTGTTTTAACTTGTCATAGTCCCACCCTCTTTATTCAAGTGTCTCAACCTGTTGATAAACAAACTCTGTTGTTAAGTGAGTTTCAACACTTGATCACAGCTCATTGCAGTCGATTGATCTGCCCTGGGCTGTGTCTCAGCCTCATGAGCATGATATTGTTCTATACAGGCTTGGGCGTAGGACGCTGCTGTACAGAGGATAAAGATTGAATCTAAGTCATCCATTCCAGTTCAATGAAAGGTTTCTTTTTAAATAAAATATTGCTTCTTGACCCTTTTTCCAAAGCATCATCTTTCATTAGCTAAAATTTCAACCTCACAGACTGAGGGCGCTAGAGCTTTCTCTGCGGTGTTGGTATCTTCTGCAGGTGTTGTCTAGTTTCTTCGATGTAACGCTCTTTGGACTCCTCCACCACATTGCTCAGTTTTTGGAAAGGAGTTTTATCTTCAGGATGCACTCATTTTTGTCTCAATGTGTTCACTGGTTTGAAGTCGACTGGGATTCTATGTTGCCGAAAGATCCTCTGAAGTTTTTGGATTCATAATATATTCATATTATATTAAGCTCCAAAGCCCCACGGGCGCATGGACGCAAACCCAAACTGAGCCTGATAGAGTAAGCCCAGCCTGCTAGAGCTTGGTGTGTTAACGTGTATAGTCCTACTTGTAGCTCTCTCTGGACTGTTACCAAAAGCGTCTCTCATCTCTTCCTCCCTGCTCTCCATCGTCCTTGAACATCGTGCTGCAGCCTCCATGCACATTCATTTAGCATTAACAAGCTTTCTAGGCTCACCGCGCACATCAAACCACTTTGAGCTACAACGAGTTTAACAGTTTGCCCTGAGACAAAGAGAACACCCCGATGGCTCCGCTCTGGCACAAGTATAGGCATTGCCAACACAGAAGAGTCTGCATGTTATCTTCACTGGGACATGAAACATTAGAATTGCGAATTATGTTTTAAAATAGAAAAAGAAAAGATTCAGTTCTAGTGCACATTCAGTTACACAGGTTCTGACGCATTACAGTAATACTGGACAGAAGACTGAAATATGACCTGATAAATTAAGGCCACAGCCGTTAGGTAAGGTGGGTCGCCTTTCTCTTTGGTCTGCAAAAGGCAGACACCATCTGATGCTGAACATCTCTCTGAACTAGTTCAAGTTGGTGATGTTCAATCTAGTGGCTTCACACCTCAGAGAAGTGTCCACTTGAGTAAAAAGTGGACAGAAAGGGGCCAAGTGGGATTGAAAAAGAAAGGTATTAGCGGCTTATGTGTAAAATGAGGATAAAAAACATATTTGTCATTTGTATACAGACACTGGACGGTTGCATCAGGCCCAGATGATGCGTGTTGCAGTGCAGTCCATGTGAAAAGAGTAAATGCCATGAAGCTTGTGTGATCTAAGAATGTCTGATCCAAAAGTAAACCCCAACTGCAATGAGGGCCAGTCCAAATTATTCAACACATTGACCACAATGAAGTCCCAGCACGTCAGCGCGCCTCTGCGGTATGAGTAAAAAAATAACAAAAACCCACAGAAAGGCATATTTTTCTTTTGATACCTCACCAGTTTTATGGAGCGAGGTATCATTGAAGTTTCATTCATCATATCAAGTACTAGTGCCCAAAATAAATAGTCAAACAAATCGTGCCCCGCCCTAGTATACACTGAATGAAAATAAGGAGAAAATGCACAATAGAGCAATGGACAAATCACAGAGACCAAAACCAGAGCTTGTTTGTCAGCTGCTCTGTGGTTTCAATGTTTTTGCTGATTCTGATTAAGACAGACTCCAGTGGCTGCACTCCTGTGGTTAACATCTGTTCACATTTACAAAAGAGGCAACCAAGACCAGGAAGCAGGTAAGAAATAACTCTGTGTATTTGAAAGTAGTTCTCTTCAATATATTTCTATTGTTCAAACTGATAAACGCAGCTTTGTTGAATCGTTCTTTCCAATTATTTCTGGTCCCAGGCAATCCGATTTAGAGAGCAAATACAACGTGTTCGATTTACAAGGTGATGTAGTTAACACAATTAAATAGTCAGCAATAGGGAAAACCATTTTCAGTTAAAAAGAAATGTGGGAAAAGCATATTTGGCATAAAAAGGCGGTCTAATAGCTTTAGAAAACATTACCTCACATGTCCTCTTTTTGATATTCTTTTGCTTTTACGTTTTATGCGAATGGACTGTGAATTTGTGCGTTTGAAAGGCAATCTTCAAAACCTCCAAAAGTGTGCCAGTAACTACAACACTCATGTAAAATTGTTCCTTTGGTGTAGGTGACCTTGGCTGTTTCCTGGTAAATTTGTCTTTAAACTTCTCACCTTTCAAGCAGACAAAGGGAGCGTTTTCAGGAGGAGTTTTCAATGGTCAGAGGTATTTTGAAATGGAAAGAAATTCTTCCCACTTGAAAGAGGCAAAGTCAGACTGAATCTGGAAACAGAAAGTGCTGTCGAAATTCAGCCTCACATCTGCGTTACTGCTTTAATGTGACTGTTGGTCTTAGTCCACCTGTATACTTGCAACGGCTGCTATTTCTTCTCTTTAATTAGCACTTTGTCACTAAATATAAAGCTGTTTTGTTTAATGTAAGAGTTGTTAGAGTCACAAAGGTGCATTTAAGTTGTAAAGTCGCGTAGTGGAAAGTGAAAGAAAAAAAAAAAACACTTTTAGTATAAATTTGTAAAAGTTACTCGCACAAAGCCAGTCACTCTTCTCTAACTTTCTTTTGTAATGCAGAAGTGTCTGACACCCTCCTTACAAAGCACATAAGAAGCACTGTGCAATTAATCAAAATTAGTACCTCTCAAAAGTACAATAACATAGTCACGAATACACAATTAATAGCACTAATTATCAATAGCCAATCCATCACTCCCGCTAAAATTGTGCACAGATTATATGACAGTTGGTGAGTGGCACTGCATATGTTTTGAAAAGTGAACAAATTGATTAACAAATAATCTCAATAACAATGAGAATAATCTTCATGATTATTTTTCTTATAGTAATCAAGCAGCCTTCGGTTCCATTGTCAGATTTTAAGACCAATCGTCCAATCACAGCAGTTTATTTGTAACACATCTTTACAATACAGTAGACACTCCATCCATCCATTTTGTTGTGCTTTATCCGGGGCTGGGTCGCAGAGGCAGCAGACTGAGCAGAGCAGAGGGCAGAGGAGGAAGTGTGTGTGGGAAGACACACACTTCCTCCAGCTGATCTGGGGGGACCCTGAGGTGTTTCCCGGCTGGTTTAGAGACTCCCTGTCCCAAGACAAACCCTAGCCCTAGATTTGAGCCATTCCCCTAGATTATACGCGTTCCCGCGAGGGGATAGGGTGTCCCAATACATTAGGGAGCAAGAGGATGTGCCTTTCCCTCCCTAAAAAGGCCCCTCGGCAGAAGGTCAGCTCTGGACCAGACTTGCGGCTTGCCTGGCCTGCCAAACGACATGCCTTTTCATAGATATTTCAAAGACATATAGTCTGGGAGCAAGCATGATCTCAACAATTTCCCGGTGGGCTGTTTCTTGTTCCGGTTTTAGGGATTTCATATTTTCCAAATGATTTAAAACAGATGAAAGAGCAGAAGAAAACAGTGTATCGGCCGCCATCTTTAATGTTTTGGAAGAGTGCGTGGTGGTGACAGATGACGGCTTCCGTCTCTTGGACCGATGTGGGTAAAATTGTGAAATGATTGGCTGCGAGCAGCCGCCCAGACGGTTCTTCTTTTGAACAGAAAGGAGGAGTGTCTGGCAGGCCAGGCAAACTTGTGGCCAAGGGAGTATCATTTAACCATAGACTGGATGCAAACTATACAATCTGAATGTGTTGGTCGTCTTGTTTATAGACACAATGGTAAGCTAGTTGGTAGATGAGTTGAGCAAAGTGCCAAATTAAACAAAAGAACATACCTGAAACATCCCGACTATTGCAAGCACATGGCAAACGCGTCTTCTGTTATATTTCTTCTCTGTTGATTTATCAAACGTAGCTAAATCAATATAGCGCACACAACAAAGCAGGAGCTCCGTCCGCTGCGCTAATTTGCATACTAGTGGTGTCCCACTTCTTAGGGGACAATCTTCACTCGCACTTCCCTCACTGAGGGGACTTTACTGTGGAGGGAACTCATAGCAAGTGTTCTCAGTGCAAGTGAGAGGAATAGTCCCTCATCCCGGGGGCCTCCTCCCAAAGAGAAAATACGCCTTCTCAAATACTCCTGTAACATTCAGAGCCTTTTGACAACCCTCGCCTCTGATTAAAAGCGTTTAGAGCTTTTTCTTTTGAATCTGACAGTGCTGTTTCTCAGTCTTTATGTGAGTTTTATCTATTCCGTCTTAAAGTAGTGGTTGTAGTGGTTTCCTACATGAGCTCGAACCAGGGCAGTTTTTGACTAGAAAGCAAACCATACAATACAAACGTCCAGTAATAATGTGCCTTTGGTCTGCTGAGCTCCACACTTTCCCAGAGTCATTTGCACCATGTGCCAGCCCCTCGCTCCTCTGTTCTATTGTACAGACTCCACTCCATACACTTGACTCATGGGACCTGCAGCTATAGTAGTCTCGTCCATCCTTAAGTCATCATTCACTACTGTTCACATTAGAACTACACCTCTTATCTTTAACAGTGCACTGATACGAGTCGGTCGCATTGTCTTCAGGGAACTGTCTCTCTTTCCACACTCGCAGCCAAGCATTCAGCGCAAACAAGGAAGCAGTCTGGTCTCCTCTGAAATGTTTACTAATGATGCCTTTGTACGGCTGCGAGGATAACTTGATTTGATCGCAGCCATAAGGGAATCACACACAATGTTTTTCAAATATGAAGTATTGCGTGCAAGAGAAACTCTGTCTGCACAAGGTAATTTACTTATAGCAAAATTAACTCTAGAGGGACGTGAAATCAATACAACTGCAGTACCATCACACATGTATTTGAACAACATGCAAGCAGTATAGCTCAGTCATGAAGGGCATTATGATGACAGTGTTTCTGTGAATGTGTAAGTGAGTATGACTGTGTGAATTAGAAGAGTTTGGGAAAGACGCAGTGTACAGGGGTTTGTGCATGCTGAAGATTGATTGGTTGAAAATAAAGGCAAACTTTAAACATTATGTGAACACTCTGGTCTGTTTGTTTAGGATCTCTATTAAAGATGGTAATTAGTTTGGAGTTTCACACTAGTGGGCAGTGGACTGTCTAAACACAAAGTATTTTCTGTGGTTTGGAAGAATACAGTCCCCGCTGACACTGACCGAGGCTCTGATGAGCGTCTGAGAGATTTCTCACAGCGAGATCTGCCAACACTGGTGACACACTGTTCAAACATTTACAATACATTAATGTATAATTAAGGTTTCTCATCATCCTGGCGCGAGAGGTAGGGGTGTCTTTGGCAGAGGTAAGATAACACACTGTCTACAGCTCTTGTGTGGTGCTCCAAGTCTGCAGTAGATCATATCCATCAAAAGCATCCAAAAGAACAAGTAATCCACAAGGGGAACATGACTGACACTTTCTCGTGCAGTTCTTTGAGACAGGTGCTAAATAAATAGCGAGAGTGCAAGCTGAAAAATAAAATATGCTATTTAGTGGCTATGTTGCACCTAATTTGCCATTTGAAATTGCCTGTATTATACAGTATTAGGGCCCCAAATCTTATAGGGAAATGACAGAAAGCTGCGTGAGTAAAAAATGCACATATCTACATATGCACGTATTACAAAAGTTACGAGTTACAAACATATATTTCTTTTTTCAGTAACTAAGGAATATAACATATTACGAAAAAAAGCTCCCCCCAAACAACGGACACTGATATATAAGATGTGCAGTTGCGTGTGGCTAATATCGTCAAAACAAAACACAGAGAATGGGGGAAAGAGAAGGAAAAGGAAATCTTTGACTGCAGTTTTGCTCAGTGGCATTATTACTATTTTCAGTTTATATTTTGCCAAAAGTAACTCAAAAGTAGTGTAACTCAGCTACATTTTTGAAACAGTAATGTGTAATACAAATATATTACATTTTTATAGCTGTAACTACTAATACAGAGTATATTACAGTTTTAAAGTAACTTGCCCAACACTAGTGCTGAAAGACTTTTGCACGTGCTGCTCATGAACAGTCACTTGGTAAATGACCCCTATGGAGTACAGTACACGTGCATCTATAGGAGATTTACTTTGAAATCACAAACATTGGATGACATTTTAAGTTAGGAAAGTTAGCAAAAACAGCACACCTTTGCAGTGTAATGCATATAGATAGCATAACTGACCTTTCTATGATGGCGGTAATGTGATGTCTGCGCCGGCAAACAATTTCCGCGACTTATGTTAAAGTCAGATCTAATAAAAAACTTTCATTTTCAAATTGTCTGGCTCCCACACCTTTCTAGTTTATTAACTTTTTTCTCCCCAGAAGCAAAGGTTGAGGAGAATTTTGAGGGCAACAATCAGTGTAATTGTCCTAAGTCTGACACATGCAATCTGCTAAAAGCCCCAAGCTCAAAGACCCAGGTGTACCATGGGATTACAGTGAACAAGACAGTCGAAGTCACTCTCACAGACACACAGGCAGATCGAGCAGAGTTTCTGTTTAAAAAAAATCAAATTGCAAAGCGGTTTGAGCGGCTCCAAAAATGTGCAATACGTCAACAAATACTGCACAGTGCTCTACCAGAAGTAATCATGACTTACCCAAGTCCTTTAGAGATATAATATGTTGTTCACTGTCACTGCTATACTCTATGTTGATATATTTTATTTGGTTTCATTTACTCGATTTTCAATTTCTATTTTGTAAACACTGCTAGTGACCACATACAATTAACCGGAACAGGCACCGCCCCTGTTGTGCTGCGAGCCAACACGGCAAACCATTTATCTCCAGTATAGACGCTGCAGATGGGCTTGCTTTATTTTCTCCCTTATTCACTGCAACCACATTCCATTAAACAGGTCCTCCGCCGGCCTGCATGAAATAATTAGTCTACTGAATAGGTCAACTTCATCATTCCTGAAAATAATATTCAATTATCTTCAGAGCAACTTCTAGAGCATGCATCCTATTTTTAGCGACTCTGTTTTACCAAGATAGGCAGTTGATTCTTTTTATGTCAGTCTGCAACACAAAGCGAAGTAGAGTCAGGGCGGCTAAACAGCCCACGGTGGACAACCTATTATGCTTTAATAATAGTCAGCGGCATCTCATTGTCTCCATCCCCGTATGGTGCATCGCGGTTATTCAATCCACCACTCGGCTTTCCCTTTTCCAATGAGTGCCCTTGACTTAAATCCTCAATTAGTTTTAGCCCAGTGTAGAACAAAATAAGAACATAAAGCCTGGTGTTGTTTGTGGTTTAATAAGCTATAATTGGAAGGACACTTGTTTAAATGTGTGAAACAGTGAGATAAATATCTAATTAGAAGCAGAGAAGTGTGAACAAACTGCACGACCTCGAAGAATAAGTATCACCGAGATGTAAGCAAATAAACCATGGACTCGGGCTGGGTACATTTTTTTTTTTTTTTTTCAATGCCAGTACTTTAACGATACTTTGTTGTTTACAATACTGATAACTGAACAATACTTTTTGGGAAAGTTGACACAATTGACAACAGATCATGAGTTTGAACAAGTGAATCCCAGTCCATTTAATTACTTAATCATTATACAAATCATGTTAAATTGTGAAAGCTTATGTTTCTGAATAAAATAAATGAATTTCCCTTACCTGCCTTTCATTCGCCTTTTGTTGTACACACTGTTGTTTTGCAATTGCTCTAAAGAAGAAAAGGAAAAAATACATAAGAAATACATATCTGGGTTTAGCTATTGCAAAACTATTTGTTTTTCAGGTAATTCTGGATTGAAACATGTAATATAACATTATAAGAGCAGCTGCCAGATGATGCCTCAGACTACTGTAGATTAGTCACAGGCCAAACCGATTGGAGAACAGCTTCATCCAGCAGAACCTGAACTCTCCCCTTCCCTTCCTCTGCTGCCCCTTGTTGTGCACATATGTATTTAATATTGCTCTGTACAGGCATATGAATGTTACAGTTAAGTTATATATCTTGTACCTTTTCTACTTTTTCCACCTTTCGCACTGGGACTCATAACTCATATATATCTTGTACTTTTTCTACTTTTTCCACCTTTCGCACTGGGACTCATAACTTGTCTGAGCAGATTAGGACCTTTGATGTTGGATTTGGTTAAAGTCCAACATGATGCGACGCTGCTGTGGAGCAAACACTGTCCGCGCTCGCTCTGAGCCCTGACTGAGGCACTCATGCTGAAGCACTAAAGCCTATAACACTATGCACTCTCAGGCTCCTCTCTGTTTTACGCACAAGCGTCTTATGTTACGGCTAAGCACGTTACAACTCAGTAATAATCCAATCATGAAATCCAAGTCATACCAGGTTTCTCTTTCAGGCGGCCACAGTGACTCAGCACCATTTCACTTTGACGGGCCAATAGTGGCGCAGGGGTAAAGGTGGCGTTATGATTAAGTTTAGTGTTTGACTGTCTTTATTGTGAAGATTAAGTGCATGTGTCCATAACTCAAGAGCAGAAGCCTTAGCTCCATTGAATAGACTTATTCAATAAGACTATGGTGCACTTATCCACAGGTGAAAGAAGTGCTCAATATCGTGGGAAAGCAGTATTGGTATATAATAAGTGAATAGTAAGTGAATAGATTTTAAAACAAAGTGATTCACTTGTCAACATACAGAGACTACAAATTATACTAATAACTACGATTATTAACAAAATTGCATATATTTTGGCCTCCACAATGTGACTCACATGTTTTTGGAGGTACCGTAAAGCGGAGCACTAAAAATCGAAGCCATTGTGGAGATGGGTTCCCCGACTCCCCCTCCACTGATGTCACCCATATAGCTCCTGACTGGTTGCCCCAGCGACTGTGGGGGTCAAATGCAGCGGATGCAGATTTACCTGTTGGGACAATAAAGCACAACTCAATGAAACCTACACGGGTGAAAGGAGATGCAAACCTACACTGAAAAGCCTATTCTGTCAATTCCAAGCCATTTTATGCCAGATTCCCTTCTTGACTGAACCATCTGTTTAAATGCAGGCTTTGTGCCAGCCCAAAATGCAATTTATATCAAAATATGGCCCAGCACTCATTGAATGTGTTAACAGTAATCATATTTATTTTGGTATTTTAGGCTCTTTGATCTCCTGCTGCACATTCAAGGTAATTAAATTAATCTTTATTCATTTGCGCCAATACAAAGGTAAGAATCAGTCCTGTCAAGGCTCAACAAAATAATCTCACAAATTCAATCTCTGTTGTTCTGTAGCCTTCATCTAAAAACAAATCTTGCCTTACTTATTTCAAGTACAGCTGCCACCATGGCATTGCCTCCAAGGCTACAAACACGGGTAAAAAAAAAAGGTTTGTTCCCAGTAGGTAGGCTATCTATAACATTTATTTCTATGACTCATTTTGGGGAAAGCCAGGTACTGCTTTGGCTTTGCACAACAGATCACGTGCAGCTATGTTGTATTTTCATGTTTAGCAGCAGTTAACTGACAATTATAAACCAAACCAGCACTCACCCTTCAGACAAGTACAGCGAACACGCGTCTCCACTGTGGAGGATGAAGGCGGCTCTTGTTTCTGTGCATCCCTCGTGTCTTCCTCAAAGGAGACCTCATGTGTAAAAGGTCGCCCTCTAGCGGACACGGAAAGTTAAAACAGGTACTGATTGACGTGGGATATTAGAGCTCAGATTTATTACATAGGCTAAAAAGGAGGGTGTGTCATGCAAACTCTACATGACAAATGATACTGCCTAGGCCTAGACTCAATACCTAACCTATAGTTTTGCATTTAAAACCACTGAAACGTAGATTATTTGGGCTAAAATCTACGTATTGTGGCAAAAGCGTGAAACTCGTTTCGCGAGTCATTTCGTCCGCAGGAAAAGTTGTGAAACCTTTGGCTGCTGTCTTGGTATCGGTGCTGCTGTGCGTGCTCCATAGGCTCCGGGTGTTCCGTCTCGCCCCTCCCTCTGTATTTCCACGGCGCCTGCTGCTAGTTTACCTTCACTCGCTCTGAGCGCGCAGTGAGAAGAGGAGGAGGATGGTCTATGATTGGCCAGACCGGGACAGCTAGTTTGGAGGCTGGCGCTGTGCTCATTCCCCGTGTTCTTGTTTACACCTTGTGGACTCATTTGCGAAGAGAAGGCACCTTCAAAGGACTAGACGGAGTGGACGCGCGCCCTGGAGTCCATGTATTTGTTTTTTATTTAATGGCAAAAACATCTAAAAGGTTTTCTGTGGACAGCCGTTTTCCTCTACGGAGAGTTCAAAGCTGTTATGTGTCAAACTTTTCGGTGACTTTCGGGACGCACGCGGTGGTTTATTGAGGCTATTACGACCGGGACTTGGACACAAATTAAATGCGGAGGAGTTAAAAGAGGTTTTATATTTACAGAGTGGCACAAAAGGAGCACTTCTTCAACCGGTCATTACTGAAATCACAGGCTTCGCTATGTCTTTACGGGCAGCGTGATGGATGTGTTCTGAGCGTTTTTGTCTGTGTGCGTCAACGTCGAAGAAGAGTGAACTATTTCCCCAAAACAAAAACTACTATTAGAGTTAATTCTGGACTCCTGACATTCTGCTGTCTTTGAGAACTCCAGCCAGTGGCGCCTTTGCCACAGAGCCACTCTGAAAACAGCGCGCTACACGCTGTCAGCTCTTCCAGGGACGATCCTCAGCGGAGCAGCCGGGAAAGATGCTCTGTGATCGCATGCGGCGCGTACAAGGACTCGGTCCCCTGGTGCTTCTACTGCTGCTGGGGAGCTACGGTGTGTCTGCCACGGGTGAGTCCTTTACTAAACTTAAAGGTTATATTTTGATAATGCATACGAATAATTACGCCTGACTGGACCCTCGATCTAGATTTTTGAATCACAAAGTTGGGGGCGATTTTGAAATAAATGGAATTAGGGCAGTGACCTTGTTTTCCCTAATGGTTTTTGGAGCCATGGGCCCAGAGGTCATTTAAGTTGCTTATCTGTCATGTCCATATCTCTCTGGAAAATGCCCTGGGAACCACGGTTGTTCTTCCAGACCACTTGAACTAAAACACTGCAAGCGTCGCATATAGCTGCTTTTAGTTTGAACGTTCCTTATTCAGAAGACAGTGCTTTTAATGACATGGAGCCTGTCAAGATATGGTTTGCACTGATATTTCAGGTTCTTCAGCTATTCTTTGACAGTCTGCGCAGATCCCCGGCTTTACAGTGGAGCCCGCAGCTCGCAGCTCTGTTCTACTCAGTGGAAAATCAAACTCCCCCGGTGCGAAGGGAGTAATTAAGCTTTTACTCAATGCAGTCTTGCCTTTTCCAAAAAGAAAGCCAAAGCCCCGAGAAGTAACATAGTAGAGTCCAAGTGCTGAGCTTACTCCCACTGGCAAAGACGCAGTGGCATTTTTAGGTGTGAATTGGTCATTTCTACCACTCAGGCACACACTGAAGAAAAATGATCCTCCTGGCAGTTGTTAACAAATGATCTACTAACTGTAATTTCATAATTTACAAAGGCTAACTCAGTTGTAATTCCCCATAACAAATAACAAGATGATCCAAAATCTGCAGTTTAATCCTAACACCCAGCAAGGGATATGTTTTTATGTATTTGTTTGTTGTTAAATACGCTACCTTTTAGTGAATCCTTGACCATAACAGCCTAATTATATAAGCATTGACACTTTAATAATTGGAATAATGTCCCATTTCTTCCAAACATGTACACACACACAATATATACTTTCAAGCTAAGTCATGTTTTGTTTTATACTGTGAAACATTATGCTCTTTAAATTCTGCATGATTTGACTAACAGGGCCGTTATCGCTGGCATCTAGGAACAGATTTGGCATTGGCATGGTGGATGACCTCAGTTATTATTAGGGCTTGGCCTGGGCATTAGCGGGCTGTGGACAACCTTGTGCATTTTGACGATTACTTCTGCATTGACCTATTCCTGGACTGTCCCGGACCTCTGCTGCGCCCCCCTCCCACTCTTTGGCTTCCCAGATCTGATTGAAACACAAAGCAGAAATCTGAGGGTTTAGTGGATTGTGGCTTAAAGCTCATTTTACACTGGAAAAAAGAACAATGTCGACCGCAACGGGACGAGAAGCTGCTTATGCCGAGATGCCACTTGAAGGAGTAGCACTGCAGCCGTACAGAAGTCAATGTAATGTACTCAGTCAGTCTGTCAGTCCAGGTTTGCGGCCTTTACCGTGACTGCTAATAAGGAACTCTTACTTCCTCTGGTCCTCCTTGTCTCTGTGTATTATTCCCTGAACAGTCCAAGCAGAAAAGCAGCTTATGTTTATTAAAATTTGCGGGCCATTCTCAAATCCTCACATGTAGGATAAATGAGAAATGTTGATATAAACACTTTGGGATTGTGATGGGGGAGAGGTTCCAGTGAAGGGGTCATGGGGCGGGCAAGAGGTCGGTAACTAACAGGACATTTCTATTGAAGAGTGCCATATAAAACATTTCTTAGCCTTTTTTAATTGTCATGTGTTTTCAAACATGCCTTGGTATGAGAGAACGAAAACATGGGCTTGTTTGTACAAGCTCTAAGTCATTCTGTTGTTTTCCTTTGTATTGCAAAAGTTTTTCAAAAGAATTCATCAACTAAACCAGTGTTAACCAAGCTGGGCTACGGGAAAACCTTTGCTATTATCTTCCTGTTAACGTGTTCAAGCTAATCACTGAAGTATTTCATCGTGAATAATAGTGGTTCTACTCTGGTATTAACTGCTATGGTGTTAATGCATGCAGTACTTGTCATTTTCTACTCTAATAAGAAATTCAAAAGAGCTATACTTTACTTATACCTACAGTATTAGAGTTAGGATGCAGAATTCTTAAATGCATTTACATACATAAAATCAGCTGATAATCAGATTTTTTTTGTATGACATTTTTGCATCACAGCTTAACATGGTGAGAGTGACCCAGTAAAGTTTCAGTCCTGGACGGATATATTTAGGCAAAGCATGATGGGACAGGAAGACTACATCCATCTTATCCCTCGCGTTGTGCTGCTGTACCCCTCCTCGCTGTTGTATTGTGGATGTGCTGAGCTCATGTTTCTTCCATAGTGCTCCTCTTTTGGTGATGACATACACATTAATTACCCTGACTTGCGAGGTACACTTGTCTAACGCTACCAGGCGGATGTCCACTCTCTTTTCTCTCTCTCTCTCTCTCTTTCTTTCATATTATTATTAACGACCTTATCGCGGTAACGACATACGGGGAGTGTGCGTCTCGTCATGTTTTAGTCTGGGGTAGCTAGACTCCCAGGTGCCTTTTTCTTAAAGGGGGGGAGGAGGAGGGGCAGCAGGTCGGGCTGGTCTGAGGAGGTCAAAGCAGAGCAGAGTGTTCGAAGTCACGGAGCGTAGCATGTCGGACACTCCCATAGATGAATAGTGACACTTTGTAGATGCGCTGTCTCATGTGTGTTAAGTGGGGGAATCTGACTGAATAAATTGTGTCACTTTGTGTCAGGGTGCTAAATAATTATCTTCACTGTAGCAAAATATAGAAGCTTACTAAAATATAGTGTAAAATAGTTATGTTAAAGGAAGTCAAAATTACAAAGAAGTACTTGATTAGACTGTATTATAGCACTGGTTACTGATAGTAAGCTTGTAGTAGGAGTAGAGGTGGATATAGTACTGGCAAGTGTTTGGAGAAACCTTTTAAAGTGATCGTACTTCATAGAGTAATTTCATCACGCACTTCTAGCCGACTTGAGTGATACTATTATGACGCGGCATCAATACACCAACTTGAGTTAAAAATAGTTACTGTTCTCGTTGTGATTTAACCTATGAATTACAAAAGCTTTGTGTTGCCATAAAGAGATTTTGTTTGTGGTTATTGTGGTTTCTTGTACTAAGTCGATGTCTTTTTATGGTTACGTTTTTATTCCCCATATTTTTGTGTGTTATTTATGAGATTACCTCTCAATACTAAAGCCATCAATCACCCTCATTCACTTAAACAATCACACAGTACTCATATATTATAGGCGCATTGAGTTGCCTTGTGTATGAAATGCGCGGTATGAATAAAGTTGCCTTGCCTTGCCTTACTTTAATAAAATACGTTTTACTCTTAGTTGTGGAACATCTGGTCTCTACTTGAGTAAAGTTATTTTAAAATCACGTCACTCTTGAGTAAAAAACTTTGGCTACTCCACCCACCTCTGAGTTGTAGCACTTGCAGTAAGAGGATTGACCTGGATAGTCAGTTGTAGCCTTAATCGAGTGCAGTTGGTTTCTCCTATTTTACGCAATGAGCTGAATGAATTATGATGAATCCCTCCCAAAGTCGCCGCTTACATTTTTGTTGCAAACAGAAAGGCATGTGTCAACATTGCTCACCTCACTCCAACACCGGAGTCGTTTTGGCTTCAAAGACACACAACAGATTGAGATGTCACATTAGATCAGGCGGCTCTGCAACATCTAGTCATAACACAAATGCTGCCAGCCCTTTGCATCTGCAGCGTCCGACAGGTGCTGCTGGGTGCTGCGGTAAACAAACAGGCTCTTTTGGGCCAGGCCTATGGGACAGCAAGCATTGTTGATTTTGGCTACACATTTTTATTTTGGCTTTTGTCTTTATTTTGGGTCATACCAACTTTGCTTTGCCCGATAACATCAGCCCTCGGAAGCTAAGCAGGGTAGGGCCTGGTTGGTACTTGGATGGGAGACCGTTTGAGAACACCAGGAAGCCTAGTGAATGTAGTGTGTGAGTGAGTGTTTGGTGGCGGTGTGGTAACCTCGCTTCTGTCAGTCTACCCCAGGGCAGCTGTGGCTACAATAATAGCTTACCTCCACCAAGTATGGAGTGAATGAATGATGCAATGTAAAGTGTCTTTGAGTGTCCAGAAAAGCGCTACATAAAACCAATACATTATTATCATTATTTACAGTCAGTCATTTGAATAGAGCTGCTCAATTTTGGGGAGAATACCTCAGTTTTTCTGATAAGCATTGCAATCATGGTTATTTTGCGATTTATGTTTTAATATAAAGACTCAATAAAGTTCGGTGCACATATTTAAGGTTAAGAGGCATTATTATTTGATAGGGCTGAAATATGAACTTCTAAACTATCACATGCATTTTAGAAAATTGTTATCAAAGTTTGCTTTAAAATGCCACTGTCATCGACGACAGTGGTGCAGACAGTAGAGCAGGTCGTCTCGTGACCGTAGGGTTGGCGGTTCGAATTCCGCAGGCACACACTGTCGTTGTGTCCTTGTGCAAGACACTTCACCTACCTTGTCTCCAGTGTCTGCGTACACTGGTGTATGAATGAAAAAGTCAATGGGTGAGTGATTCCTTGATGTAACGCACTTTGAGGCGCAATATAAATGTGACCATTTATTTATTTATTAAACCTTTGAGCTATACTTGGTAAATGCCAATTGAGACAAATTATTTGTGTCGTTTTCCGAGCACATTATATCTAATATTACTTAATTTATTGCATCTTTTGAAATTTGCCAATTGCTACCATTTTTGAAATCGTGATTTTTATTGTACAACCAGACTTTTTAGCAAAATTATGTTCAGTAGTTCTTTGGAGTCCATAAAATTACAAGCAAATTTAGTCGTACATTTAGTCAAAAGGTGTTCCGAATATTAACATTTCTATTACATTGCTTAAATGGCATTTTATCAAACGTACAAAGGACCATGTTGTTCATGAGATATTGAATTGGCATAGTTAAGAGGCTTTTTGATTGACATGGAAGAAATTGCATCCAATTGCTTGGATCTTGTTTTAATTTGTCCCATCTGTTTATTTGTTAACTCACTGTTCATTAATTATGTTCTGTTTAGTTTTAGCCAAGAGACATATTCTATTTGCAATACTATGACAAAATTTATCAGAGGACAAAATTAACACCACGGGACGGTCCAGTTCCTAAGGCGTGCCCCTGTGCAGCACACGGTCACATTCGTCCTGGAGCCGTGCATTAGTTTTTACGACCCGGGAGGCGGCAGGGGATGGGATCGTTGGCCAGCCACTGCCCTCTCTGCTGTATTATTCATAATGTGCAAAGTGGTCTTAGTTAATATTTAAAATGTTGCTTATGATGCTCAAAATCCCGACATCAGACACAGTGAAGGAGACAGAGGTGGTAGGGAGGATGTTTGGTGTTTATGTGCGTAACTGACTGGGATGAATGAGGCACCGGAGATTTTAGGGAACATTTAGACATAGACTAAATGAAACGTCTCTAAGTATAAGTACACCGAGGCGTTATAAATGTAGGTAGGGCCGGGGGGGAAAATATGTGTCATATGCAAAACAAATACATTTATAACTGTGTTTTATGACCATAGGCAAAGTAGACCTTTTAAATTGACTTGATGAATGCTGTTCAAGTTCCCCATAACACACTCACAAAACAGTCCATTTTACAGAGAGACAATGTGAGTCATGTCATAACAATGTAACAGCATTTTTGTGTATACTGACTGTAAACCTGCCAATTAAAAAGCCATAATTAACCATTGAGATTGCAATTCAAGTCAAATTTGACCAATTGCACAGCCCTATATGCACCAAAATGACCCTAACTCTATTCTAAATGGACTGTAAGCATCACCTAAGAAGGACTAAAACATGTCTAAACCTTTGGGATGAGAAAATGCTCTACTAACTGAGCAACTAACACTCAGCGCATGAATGCTCTTTACCAAAATGGGGTTACATGAGGTATTTCTGAATGTAAAAAAAAACTGCACACAGGACAGATTGATCTTAGGGCGTAGCTTTTAAATATCCTTTATAAGAAAAGAGCAAAGAAAAAACTTCATAGCCGTGGCATTCAAGCATCGTTAAGCCCTTGGCAGCGACCGAGGAGCGGAGCGCCAAGTGGAGGGAAGAAACAGGTGCGCAAAAATTCAAAAGGATGCAAAACTTAGTCTAAGGTTAGTGAGGCGGCTGGAGAAAACTCTACTTACAGGAGAGGGGGATATACGGGGGAAAGTGAAAAAGAGACACAAATCCACCAGGGCGATGTTTTTATTAAGGCTCTTATCGATGCAGCGAGCTCCCAGTATTAAGAGCAGACATGTTTTAATGCTTTGCCAATACAGTGCATGTTAGACCAGGCCGTAAATCTGCGGCCAGCGGCAAGAGCTCTTTAGGAGGACAGCAACTGCAAGGTAAATGGAGGATGGGCTGACGAGGGGAGATTAGTGGCAGCAAGAAGAGAGGTTTTTAAGCAAAGATCGATGTTTGCAAATATGTCTGTAATTTGCAATGTAATTTCTGGAAAAGCTTCAGTTCACTTTTTGGATGCAGAAAAGTTTGAATCTGTATCTTTTATACGTCCAAACCAAGAACACAAAATTTGCTTTAGTAGGTTGTTATTCTGATGAGCAATTTATGTTTTTGTGGATGATGGAAAGATGAACCCATGAACGTTAAGGTATTTGGGTAAAGCTCTGTCCAGTCACTATGCAGTTGCAACATATTCTAGTTTGACATGCCTGACAAAATAAAAATGGATTTAACTAACGGTTGAGATCTGTTGTGAGCTGAGTTCTTCTTCCCTGATGGCGCGGGCATATTGATGAGACATATGACAATGCCAGGATTCATCAGGCTCAAGCCATAGAATATCATTTTCAGACATGGATTAGCCAGCAGATTGAGAATCTTTGGGATGTGCTGGAGAAGGCGTTGCGCAGTGGGCACACTCTCCCATCATGGTAAAATGGTCTCAACTTATATAGCGCTTTATCACCTACAGGCACTCAAAGCGCTTTACAGCAAAGAACCACTCACCCATTCACTCTCTCATTCATACACCAGTGTACACAGACACTGGAGGCAATGTGGGTGAAGTGTCTTGCCCAAGGACACAACAACAGTGTGCACCTTCAGGAGGTGGGAGTCGAAACCCTGACCGTCCAATCATGAGACGCTGTACCATCTGCACCACAGTCGCCCCATCAGTACAAGATCTTGGTGAAATATTTATGCAACACTGAATCTTTTGATATGGCAGTTTCTTATTGAAGCAATGCCACAGCGAATGTGCGAACAAAATAATAGTACATGTGGCCTTTTGTGGCAGTTTCTTTTGTGTGTGGCAGTGTACTTTCTGCGTCCATTTTCCAAGCAAAAATGTTTTGTCATTTTACGGGTGCGTACTGAAACTAGAAAACCTTTGCGCTTTCATGTATTTATTAATAGCAATATCCTTATAAAATATTGACTTTGACATTGTTTTGTTCAATTTCAAAGAAAACCTTTTAAAGCAACCCCTAATTGGATTTCGAACTGAAATGTTTACCCCTCTCCAGATGGCGTCTCCTACCTGTTAAACGTTTCAGGCCAACCCAAACATCCAACCTCGGTGCAGTTTGCGACCCAACTGTCGAAAGCTGTCCCTGCCAGAGTAGTTTAATTTCACCGACTTCATGGTTATGTTTCCCAATTAAACAGAAAAGCCTAAACACCAGGCCTGAAATATCCAGTGAAGAGAGCTGAATAAAGTTAAACAGGGGGAGGAGGAGCGAGGCGATTGGCAGGAGGAGGGTACGTTTTGGTAGCAGATGGGACGTGTGTGGGTTCTGCCCTGTTGGGGGGGGGGGGAGATGGGGTGGGGCAAACAGGGCAACAGGAAGAAAACCTCTGTGGGGTTCTATTGTGCTGCAGATGAATAGGAGACTGCACCGAGGGGCTTTGTGTGGGGTAAAAGGGGGAGGCAGGAAAAGAACACTCTCAAAAAGTTATTCGCAACTTCAGCCGGAGAGATACAAGCCGCAGACTCGGTGGGTTTAGATAAGGGGAGGCCTTTGAGGTGAAATCTCGTTAGGAACAAGGGTGGACCGGTTAGTGACAGCTGACAGCTCATCCATCTTCCTACAGTATTTAAACACCATGGCCAGTGCAAACTAAGTAACTTTTCCTTTGTACCAAATGTGACCATAACAATCAAAATACATTAAAAGACAGTTAAAAAAAAGGAAAAAAAGAAAAGCATTTAAATATTAGTACATTTAGTAGTAGTAGTTGAACCAAATAAAAAGTGTCATAATAGGTGGGTAACTTAATGATATTGCAGCACTTTTTTTTATCAATTGCAAAGCATAAGTTAACTGGCTAGTTTTATTATTACTGTGCCAAGTAAAGCTCTACAGTTGTAATGCTCAAAACTCATCCCGACTTGGATGTTGGAAATACATTAGGAAAGTTAGGACTGAGTTTGGAGTGGACTAATCTTGGTTTAAACTTAAAGGGACTAGATGGAATTTTAGATGGATTTTTTTACTCGCTACTGCCACCTCAGGTCATACGCGTAACTGCAGTCTCTATATTAAGCTTGTGCATGACGGTGGAGATGCTTGAGTGACAGTGCTGGATTTTAGCAGCAGTTGTGGTGAATTCCACACATTAGGACATTGCTGGAGCATGTAGGGGGTGGAAAATAATATTCACATTTTGAGTCCCTTTAACTTGCTCCCTCTGAGTTAAAACAACAACAGAGTACAGGGCCTTTGATAGACATTGTAAAGTTAAAGATCATTTTGAGGGAATATAGGGTGAATAAATCACAGCAAGGATGAAGAAGGGTGCCATTGTTTGGTACTTTTGAACTGCAAGGGCTCGTTGTTATAACATTGTTGGCTATTCTGATACAAATCCTCCATGGCTTTTACCAAAAGTCACCAGTAAATGGCTCATCTTTGGGTTAATGAATAACAGTCTCAAAATAGAGGGAAAGACCTCATTATAAATGGAGAGAAACATTTCATAATTGCGGCATATTAAAAAAAAACAACAACAATCTTTCTCCATTTCACTGTTTCCTTCAATGATTTTCCGGTAAAATGATGGCGTGAAGGTGGATTTTTCTCACAAACACTGGATGCTGCCGGACCATCAGAGGTTAAACTCGGCAAATTAAACTCAAGCTCCTAACATCTTTCGTCGCCATGGAAACTTAATTTAGACGGTGTCGGAGCTGTCAACGTGGAGGGAAAAAAAGCGGCTCATAGTAATCATTATATTGTTCATGGTTTGACGATTTGACAGGTTTGTTTAATTTGCTGTTGCCATGGAAATAAAGGAGTAAACCTGCACACACTTATTATATTACTGGGAATACGAGCAACAGGTAAATTCATGACCATGGGTTTGTAGAATTTGGAAATCCCTGAAAGAAGCAATTAAGTATCTCAATACAGAGTAATGCTATATGGGCTGTAATGATGATGGTGAATAACAGTAATACCAACATGGTAATAAAATAGGTATAGGAAACAAAATTATGTAATGCATTGTTTGCATCTGTAAATATGTAACCAACTTAATTGTTAATTATTTAGTAAGACAATAAGAACTAAACAGTGTTATTGTTGCAACCACATTATTATTTAAGTATATGAACAGGGTTGGGAGTCAATAAGCTTGTCTTCTTCCCACTCCTTTTCGAGCTAGAATATTATTTATTTTTTATTTTTTTATATCTTTTCTGGCTTTTGTGCCTGTGTTGTGTAGCTCGAAATAAAAATCAATCAATCAATCAATCAAAAGGCCCATTCCAGCTAAATTAATGAATTCATTATCAGGCAACATTTGTCCAGGTTGAACTTATTTGCAGTGGATCTTTGGAGCTTTGAAGGCTAATGACAGATATAGAAAATGCTATGGCGAAAGTGTATAGTAATATTTGTGTTCCTTGTAATTGCATATGACTCTATAGCAACAGCAATTTTGCACCACTTGTTGAAACCCATGGATTGGAAAGTACAGATGTACAAGTAACATTTACACTGCAGAAATGTGTTGAGCAATTGTGCTTTGACTAGAGTAATACCGTCTATAACGTAATGTCATTCTGTAATTGCTTGGTTCAGACTGCATGTGTTCGAAAGGGCCTTAAGAATTGCCTGAGAATGGCTTCTTATGTAACATAAACCCTGGCATCTTACTATTAACCCACCAGTAGCTTTAAAGTCAATTTTGTTCAAAATGTGGGCCTCAACAGTGACTTAACCACCCACCTACACTCACAAAACGCACATATGAAAAAAGCCTGCCACCACCGCTGTCCGAGAGGTGGCATTTCTGCTCATAATTGTTGCGTAGGCCTGCTGTGTTGCTTGGGAGGAGTGAGTGACTTAGTGCTGGAATTTTCATTTAGGGTCCCAGCGGTGCCTTGAGCATCGTGACCAATAGGATCAGGGATCACCGCGGGGGGTTCACGCTACATCCTGGGCAACCCCTCATACCCCCGGGGTAGATGTTGAAAAAAAATCCCTTGCACACACACATTTTTGTCCAAGTTAAGGGTCTAGATTGAATGGCGGCAACTGCGGTCCAGCGCTCTGCGTGTGTCCGCATATGAAAAAGAAGGCTTCTTAGCAAAGGCTTTTTGTCCGCTCAGAGCTTAGACCACATCCAATTCGCTAATGCCTGTGTTTTTGTGTGTTTATGTGTTGGAGCATCTGTGGTCTTGGGAAAAAGAAAAAAACGTATCTCTTAAAGTAAATATGTTTTTCCAATGTGCTGCTGCATCTGCTGCTGCAAGGAAACTGTGGTTTAATTTCGTATGCATTTCTACGACTATATACTACTCTCACTACTACTATTATCACATACAGTAAGTGTAAGAGTATTACGATTTCATGGCTGCAGCTACTAGTCTAGGTGGACTGACAGATGCACGCTCAGTGATTGCAGGGAGTTGATCTACCACATAAATAATTTTTGCCACATTATTTTAAGGTCCACGCGCTACACAGTTTTGCTCTAAGGAATCTGCAGCCGAATATTACCCTTTGATAAATCTTGCATAAATGTTCCCACATTAATAAATCGCCCTGACTTGTCCCCGTTTCCTTGTGCTTCTGTCTCTCTACAGTCCTATCAGGCATATTTATAGCTTTATACTCGCGTGCATATACCAACTTCTGTCGCCCATATCTCTGTCGCTCCATCATCTCGCCTCTCGCTGGCGGAGTTTGGGAATTGCTCTTTAGAAGCCACTGTGAAGAATCCCATTTCTCCTTGTGTAGCGCTTATTAGGGTCCCATCTGCCCCGAGGATACTTATGAATGTGCGCGTGTTTGGGTATAGGTGACTGGTGTGGGGAGAGCTTTGTCATTGGTGCCGCATAAAGTGGATGTGGGTGCACCCGGGGGGGGGGGGGCTCTTAAGTGACACACGAAGCAGCAGCTGGTGTGTCTAAAGCTGGGGAATGACACTCACAGACCTCCCGGGAGAGCGGGGCGGGCGGAGGGTACGGACGTGATGAGGCTAGGATGGGCAACACAACATTTAGCACTGATTTCCTTTTTGTATCGGATGAATAACGTCTATCAAACAGTTACGAATGTTTGATATCTCTATCAAAGTAGCACGGAACAGTCACACATACTAAGCAATCATGCAACTAAACTGACTAATTTGCAAAGCTTTTCTGTTTTCTCTAAAGTACACCGTTCACAAAGGGTTTTGGAATGATTTGGCTCAGTAAGATGCTCAAATGAAAAAATAAGAAATTAGGCTTTCTGTTAAATGTTTTCCTACACAATTATAATTAAGGCTTCGGACATACTGTAGTAAAGACGACAGACGTTCTCTCTATGGTATTATATGTGCCTAAAAACTCATATATTAATGAGAAAGCCGTCTTCAGCGTGGCACTATAGCAACTTTCAAACAACTTACTTCTGCCTCCCTGGTGTTTTAAATCTGATTGAATTGTGCCTAAAGTGTGGGTTTGTAGAAAGAAGAAGTGGCGCGGTGTGTTTTGGGGCACTGGCTGACTTTCAGATCTGTCTCTGTGTGGTTTAATGTATTCTCAATGACTGTCATGCTGCTACGTTAAACAGGGGCTCATTGTCAGTGGGGAAGTAGCGATTTACGACTTAATCAGAGGTCATCAAAGGATTTCAAAGAAATTGTTGGCGCTGTAGTTTTGTCCCCTTCGACATTAGAAGAAATACAACCCACTTATTAGAGGTTGACCTTTGCAAAAACGAAAAATGGGGCTTTTAATATACAGCAGCAAAAATTAACCTGCGCTAACCTTGTAGTTTGTACCTTGGCATTAATGTTCTGAAATGCATTGGATTCTTTCATTAGTTTTCTCTCAGTTTAAAATGCACTGTGAAAACATAGATTAAATTGCACATCTTATCGAAATGATTGTCAGAAAAATCTCAACTCACCCCACATTTTCCAGCCCTGCGTTATAATGTATTGCATCACGAGTTTAGTGTAGTAAGGGGTACGGCGCAAGATGCTGCTCTCATCCCTTTAATTCAGCTGGTTTTGCCTCGCCTCCAAATGCTTCATCTGAACACACAGCTCTTGGATGCGAGTTTTAATCAACAGCTGACAGACTTCCGTTGGCTCTTGTTCTGTATACGAGTGTGTGTGTGTGTGTGTGTGTGTGTGTGTGTGTGTGTGTGTGTGACGGGAAAGCGGCCATATTACTTTAGGTATTACTGCCTTTTCTGCATTGGGTCAGAATGGGGTCATGCTCCGGCCTCAATCAGCCCCACAGTCTTGGCATAAACCCATCTTTGGCTCTGATTTTTGATTGTACTGGAAGAAGAAACCAGGTTGGCTCTCGGCACACGCCAGGTGTATTACTGTAAATCCTGCGCATCTCCTATGGGCAGTTCGCAAAATAAGGCGGATATCTGCGGATCTGTGGAGAGACTGGCTGTGCATCATTGTGCGGTTAATTTTTCAAAACTAAATGCTAAATACCCTACCTATTACTAAGTTAGGCGCTTTCACTCAAATCTACAAATGAAAATGTTGCTTAATGCTTGCAGGACCCAATTCATCCTTGACATTTGAATCACATCAGAATCATTTTTCTGAATTCATTTGCAAGAACTCTGACTTCTTATTTCTTTATCATTTGAACCACTTTATCAATAGATGGGGGAAAAAAAGCTTTATAACTCTATTTTTCAACTATACAGGGCCTTCCCACTCGTCATATGCATGGGTTTGGGTCACATTAAGCTATTCGGAAGACTTTTGGTCATTGAAAACAGCAAGGTTATTGCTATGGCAACAGGTGAACCTTGTCAAATTAACCATCTAGAGAACACCGCATTTGTTGTCCGCCGTCACGTGTGGATGGTGAAAGTCCTCGAATAGAAACACTACCATGAGGAAGACTTCTTAATGGAGTGTGAAACGTTGGGGTGTTTCCTAAATGTACCACCTGCATGACAAAGACTGTGTTGTTTTATAGCAACGGTCACAATTTGACATCCCTAAAAGCCAATGGATAAGCTCCTGTCTCTCCATATGGACATCACAATGAAGAAAAGCATACTTGTACCACGCTGATTCATTGATAATGTATGAGCACTAAATACTAGCGTGTGATTCCAAGTCGTTCTGAAAGGAGCAGGTGTTCCTACTTTGTGCCCCTTTGCCACATGAATGCACCACAAGCATCTCCCGCCACAAAATGCCATCACTCACGGTGGGGTAAAGGGGAACTGGCTCTAATGTGGCAGATGTACCTGCATGTGATTAAGGTTAGAGTTAAGTGTACTGCTCGTGGGCATCAGTGTGTCAGCGGGGGTGTGTTTCAAGCCTCTTACCTGCTGCCGACCAGATGGGCTCTACAGCTGACCTCCGGATCACCTCGAGTCACCTCTCCGCGCAGATTAGCCAAAGAGGCGCTGAGCTAAGACGGGGAGGCATTAAAACGGACACTATGGCTTTGGGTTTCAGATGACATCATTCACAACTTCACGTATTCTGGTAGTTTCCGATTGGGAGGGGGAGGGTAAAAACGTCTATTAACATGCAGATTTTGTGGATAAATACTGAGCGGGGTAATGAAAATAAGCAGGTTTGTGAATTTGTAAACACTCAGCCCAATCAGGAAGGTCCACTGTCTCTCGGCGGTTCTCAAATGGTGGGTCCATGGGTTCAGAAAAGTAGGAAAGTGGTTATGGAGTCGTGGGCCAAAAATGCCAAAAATGAAAATTAAATATTTGTAGTAATTCTTAACAGCCACATGATTAATGCTTGAATCGGGAAATATTGTTTGTCACGACCAAAACAATCAGTTTGGTTGAGCCTGCGCGAAATGTTAGAGAAATACCTCATTGTAATTTCCCAGATAAGCATTAAATTTGATTTGCGCTTAATGTAATAAAAGCAACTTTTAGTTCACTGTGCACATTTGAAACAAATTAATATTTGAAGAAAAAGACTTAAATACATGTATGAACTGCTGAACTAAAGAATGAAATGCCTTTCAGCATGTTTGGGTTGGTCTAAGCCAGTGTTTCCCAACGAGGGGTACAGGGACCCCAGGGGGTACTTGAGCACGTAGCAGGGGGTGCTTGGAGTTATTTCAGATTAAAAAGAAAATGAAACTGAGTAGAATTTCAATATTAGTGTCAATGGAAAGTATTTTAGCTTCATTTTGAACACAACACACTATTAAATACTAAATAATCTTAGTTTAGTCGGTCACTTTGTAATGATCCTCAGGGCAGGGGGTACTCAGAGTATAAATGAACCATTCATGGGTTAAGAGAGACAAAAAGGTTGGAAACCACTGGTCTAAACTACCGAGTTGGCAGGTTTTATGAGACCCATAGAGACTGGATGTTGTGCTGCAATAATTGCAATATTTCTGATTTAATAATTCCAACCATTTAAACTGTGATTTAGATTTGATTGTCATGAATTGTGCAGCCTTACTACAATCTCTATAGCTATCACAATTCTGCTTTCTGCCTGCTCAGTTATATAGTCATCAGCCAATAGATTTGATCCATAACCCGTATTTTCAAACCGACTAATGGAGCACATGTCCTGACTCCTGTCAGTGTTCCATCTATAGGATATTTAGTTTAACAGTGTGTGTGTGTGGAGGAGTTGTTTATAAGGATTACAGAAGCAGATGGACCGACATGTTGACTGGTGAGGCTTCATTAACTCTGTCTAACTCTGTCTGTCCATGCCGCTGCTCATCTCAAACCCTCTCTGCCGCTGCAGCCGCCGTGTTCACGGACCGTATCGATTGACTTTAGATGTAAGATTGAGGTCTATGTGTACACTGTACGCTTGATTTCTTGATTTGAAAGCACTGAAGTGGCTTTGGCTTTGCAATGCCTTTACCTTTACCTTTACGCTGGAATCCCAAGAGATTTGTGGGTTCATAAACGGGTCAGGATGTGTTTGGTCATGTCCCGGGTTGCTCTATTTTATATTTGGAGATACCAAGACATTTATTCAATCCTTTCACATGTCCCTGTTTTTTATTTGGCCACCACTTGTAATGCGCTATACTGCACTGTCTGAGATTTATACATTTGACTGAGACACACCTTAAAAATTTGCAAAAGTTCAGTTTTAGTCATAATGTTCCTATAATAAAAGTCCATTTTAGTCTTACAGTACAAATTGCTTACTTGTTCTCACACTGTGCAGCTCCAGTCTCTGCATTAATGGATCTGTTATTAACAGTGTAAATCTCTGTCAAATGGAGAATATGGACACTTTTATGATGCACAGTGTTTTCTGTTATTGTCACACAAGTAAATGTTTATATGCTTTCTCTGATTTGTAGTGCAGTTATAGTCATGGACACCCTGGACTGACCTGGCCCCTAGTGATGAATCTCATGCTTCGCTGGGTGTCAACGCAGAGATTTTATGTGTGACACATGCTTCATACAGTCCTGTGTCCCAGAAGCTGTGATTTAGCATGGCATAATAAACTTGAGCAGAGCATCATTTCCGTAGCGTTTGGTCGCAGTGCCGGGCCGGCGAGATGAATAGGTGCCGTTATAGGGGGTCATTAAACACCGAGTGCTTTCTCTGTGAGTATAGAGCTGCAACCTTCACGCTGCTCCTGCTCAGCCGGATAAAAGAAACATGCGTCACGCCGGGACCGACAGACGCACCTGTAGAGAGACAGAAGGAAGGTCCCGGGGCAGGTGGGGTGTGTTGAACTTCCCTGAGGTCCTGGCAATGTTGGGTTTGGAGCTGTATAGCCTATCACTGGGGGCGAGGAGGTAGAAGATATTAATTAGACTGACCGAGTGTGCAAGGCAGCGCAGATGCATGTGTTTTTGGAAATGTTAAAATGTGTGTGCTGTAAAAACTAGGGCAAACTGTTATCTTTACAGGCTCATGATGAGATTTGTATTATCTTTTTGTTGCAAGTGTGACTCCTTTGTGACATAAAGGTCAGAAATTTACCTTTGAACAGAATCCGGTGCGTTCACAAACTAGGACCAGATTAGGCCATACAGTATGTACCATAATGGGTACCCGCACCACAGTTTGAGAAGCACTGCACTATAATGAGACACTAATGAACTGCTTGTTATAATGGCTTCAAGTCTTTTCTGTCAACTCCAAGTGATATTAATGGGGAACAAATCCCTCCAACACTTTTGCAGCCATTTCACTCTTGTATTTGCTTAAGGTGTAGCAGCCTTTAATCTTAAAAGTTGTAATTTATTTGGATGACTTTCGTTTCCTTTTAAATTGCTATTACTTTGTGCTCAGTTGATCTGACACCTGCCAAAACCAATTCTGTGAAACTGAGCTGTGAAAATGCCACACAGCTGCGCAATATTGATTACGCTGGTTTACAACACATTTCTAAGTCTAAGTTTTGGGAGCTAAATTACGACAATTTTGATTTGCTGAGTCCAAAAATCACATTGGTTTTTCTCAATCAGGGACATTGTTTTTTTTTTATCCCTCGGACAAATTTTGTCTAAGGGTATTGTCTTTATAATGTCTCGCATCCTGGTGCCTGTCTGTCCACAATTAGGGGAGACGGGGTTGCTTGTAACATAATTGAATGGCTCATTACTGCTGGACACTGGAGAGAGACGTCCCTGCTGCTGATTCCAGTTCAAGTTCAAGCCCTGAATTTTGAACAATGGTGACGTAACATGTAATTTACATTTGCTCGCCCTTATCAAAGTCGCCACTGATCAATTTCTTGAATGACATATGTTTAATAGAAAATAAATGTGTATGCTGAAATCTTACTTCAAATGAAAACTACAACAAAGCAACCCCAATATAAAAATATCTCAAATTTAGTTGGAAAAAATCACTAGGGGTGGGCCATATCGTATCGCATATCGTTATTGCAATATAATTTTTTTATATTGTTGTCATTTTTTATATCATTGTGGACACAATATAATTTATGTTACGCTCAGCTCCATCAGAGCAGCATAAACACTGACTGTACTGTAGAACACAGGTGCTTAAAAAGTAAAATGAAATGAAGGATGTAAACTGCTTGAGTAGATCATATTTGTGAGGAAATAGTATTTTGTCCACTGTCAATTAAATCGTCAAATGTATAATTGATTGACTGCGGAACCTTCCGCAGTCAATAATTGGTTTTCATGTTCTTTATCTTTTATTAATCCATGTTTTTCCCGTTTTTCTGCAGTTTTCACAGCTTTCACAGTTTCAGCAATTTCCACAAGTTATACATCAAAATGTTCAGCATGTTCACAAGAATGATGCTATTACTTTTGGGATTTCAGCGATTTCCGGTTTTTCCACAATCGGCCGTAATTCGGCCGATTTTTCCCATTGACTTATAATGGGGCTTCCGCAAATTCACATATTCTGCAGTTTTTTCCACAGTTTCAGCAATTTCTGCAGTTTGTGCATGTTCAGCTTCCGCAACTTGTCAGTTTTCAGAAAAAATCGGCCTTCTGCAGTTTTCCAGTTTTTTTCTACGGGCTTGGGAATTCTGCCATTCATTTGTATTGAGAATTCTGCCATTCATTTTAATAGGCCCATACATTTTAATAGGACTTCAGGTACATTCAGGCCTTTCAGCCATTTCAGCAGTTTCAAAGACTTCAACAGTTTTAAGGATTCAACAGTTTCAAGGATTTCAGCAGTTTCAAGGATTTCAGGAGTTTCAAGGTTTCAACCGTTTCAAGGATTTCAGGAGTTTCAAGGTCTCAACAGTTTCAAGGATTTCAACAGTTTCAAGGATTTCAGGAGTTTCAAGGTTTCAACAGTTTCAAGGATTTCAGGAGTTTCAAGGTTTCAACAGTTTCAAGGATTTCAGGAGTTTCAAGGTTTCAACAGTTTCAAGGATTTCAACAGTTTCAAGGTTTCAACAGTTTCAAGGATTTCAGGAGTTTCAAGGTTTCAACAGTTTCAAGGATTTAAGGAGTTTCAAGGTTTCAACAGTTTCAAGGATTTCAGGAGTTTCAAGGTTTCAACAGTTTCAAGGATTTCAGGAGTTTCAAGTTTCAACAGTTTCAAGGATTTCAACAGTTTCAATGATTTAAGGAGTTTCAAGGTTTCAACAGTTTCAAGGATTTCAGGAGTTTCAAGGTTTCAACAGTTTCCAGGATTTCAACAGTTTCAAGGATTTTAGGAGTTTCAAGGTTTCAACAGATTCAAAGTTTCAACAGTTTCAAGGATTTCAACAGTTTCAATGATTTAAGGAGTTTCAAGGTTTCAACAGTTTCAAGGATTTCAGGAGTTTCAAAGATTTCTGCATTAGATCTGTTCCGCAGTCAATCGCAATGGCGCAGCCATTGCAACAGTTTCTAGTTATCGTGATATTTCTTTTTTATATCGTGATATAGATTTTAGGCCTTATCATAGGGCTGGGCGATATGACGATATTAGACCGTCACACGATCTCCAGAGCTGACGATCTGTTATTTTTGTGGGATCGTTTTATCACGGTTCTAAGCACTTCTGCACAGTTGACTCTTTTCACCGTCAGTGAAGTAACCCAAGCCGCTAACTTTCTGCTACGCAATGTCAGACGCTAATGTGAGCGTTTGGCAGCGAGCCGCTCCTCTACAGTGCAAATACACGACCAGGCTCCTCAATCTGGAGCTTTTTAACCCAGCGTTCTGTCTCTATTTCAGAGGTATTTATGTCAGTGTCTTTCCCCCGCAACGCCGCTGCTCTGCATAGATCGCAGCGTGTGTTTATCTGTTTACCTGGCGGCGCATGTGCGAAGAAGCGAGCATGTCCTTCGTCCTTACAGTTCTGTCAGGCGCCACATCCTTCTCATTTGTTTAATTTAAATCCTGGACCATGTTCACAAATGCGCTGTTTATCCATGTCTTTGAAGATATAAAAGTTCCCCAAAAACACCGTCACAAAAACACAGTTCATTATTGTAAATTCGCCTAACAGTGACAAATTCTTCCTGTTTGAGTTTTACACAATGAACGTCACTGCATGTTATCGCTTTAGTAAGACTCTTATTGTAAAAGGGTCGACAGCGACAGAGCGTCATATCACAGCAGCTCCGTCTCAGAAAAAATGCCAAACAGCAACAGACACTAACAAGCATTTACCAAACTTAGTCTTTAACTTACTTCTACTTCATTTTACTATCTGGAGTTTTATTGTGTCTTTCATTTATAAAGGGAGTTTGCTTTAGGTCCAAGTCTATTATTGCTGTGTTGAAGTTAGTGTAATATTTTTCTTCTTCAGTGTGTAATTTAAGTAATTTTGTCATTATAAAAAATCGTGATAAAATCGAAATCGTAAGTTTATAATTCAAAAATCGTGATATTCTATTTTTGCCATATCGCCCACCCCTAGATATCACTTAAAACATTTTAGACACCTCACAAAAAGTAACCCAGTTTTGCTTATATTCTATAGACTGTAACCACTATTGCTGCTGCTGCTGCTACTACTGTACCACTACTACTACTACTATTACTACTACTACTGTGGCATCTGCTGCAATAACTTCAGCCACTGCTACTATTCTTCATCCATACATACTACATGATCGCTATCATAGTACTATTATTGAATTGCTTTTATTGTAAAATAATAAGAATCCATTCAAAGTTTTTGCCAAATTACTTTTATCCTTTGTCTTCAGTCTCAAATATAACAACACAATTTGTATTTGTTTATTCCCCCGTGTTTATATGGAAAATTGATATTCTGCAATAATTGTGTGACATGAATCCTTATTAAACGGCAGCCTAGACGATAGCTGAGATCTGCTCAAGCGCCACATTAGCACAATATATGGGATCGTTAGCGGGCACCTTTGAATCGCGCCGTCCTCTCCGGAGTAAACAGCCCCTGTAATGGAAAAGATTGAGGTTTTACAGTGGAACGGCCACAGATTGTAACCCCACTCCATGCTTTATAAGGCAGGCTCCAGACTGCCTTTTGTTACTTTTAGACAGAGAGGCTGTGAATGGCAGGCGGAAACAGAAAGAGGAATGGCTTTTTCTCCGTCTGTGTGTCCAAACAACTACCGCTGCATATATGGTCTAGTGGAGACGTTGTCGCTCACGGCGCCCCCTATCCCTCTCTCTGCTGCTCTTTTTTTCTTTAAACAGTTGAGTGACAGTTATACAGTGTGGTTGAGTGTGTAAATCTGCCTGTGTGTGTTAGGGGGGGGGGACTTTACATTAGCACAACAGTTTACCCAAATGTCCCCAGGCAAAGAACAGGCAACTTTGGAGAATAATGAAAGTCAGACAGCGAGACAGACGAGCGCTACGAGGGACCGTGTAAACAAAAATGGAGTTTATTAAAACCAAGGCCACCACTTGCCATCCTTTTGTCCCGTCTATTCTCTGCTGAGTGGGCCCCCTCGCCCCATCCCGCCACCTCCCTCTGCCTCTCCCCGTCCCGTCGCCAAAGGAGCGATTACATGGCTGTGTCTCTGCTGTCTTTCATCTCTCCCGTGAGCAGCAGAGGAATGGAGGTCTGTGGTGGCGTGGAATTACGGAGAGGCATCCCGGGATGAGGGCACCTGTCTCGGCTCACAAAAAGCAGCACAAGTTTTCTCAGGTTAAAGACCTGCTGACTGGGTGGTGGAGGGTGACACAGGCATTTACAGTAGAGAAAAGAAAGTATGGGAAGTAGCTAAAGTGCTCTCAAGGAAAGGGATTGTGATGGAACAAGGGCGTTTTAGCGTGACTGCAGTTACTACTATATTGCTTTGCTACTATGACAGAGCTTTTTCTACCCTTACACCAGCTCTTACGTACGATCAGTTGCCTTCTATCCATTTAACTACAATTAGTGCTACACTACTATGTCTACTTCTACAATTACAGCATAACTAGTTTCACTATATTTAAATACGACTAAATTTCACCACAGTGAGACAAATTTCTCTTGCTACATCCTCCAGTTCCAGCTCATTTGGAGACAGGTCCCGAGGCGGCTGGTGCTGTACCATCGCCAGCACTGCTCCTGACAGGTCGCCTCAGCGGAGTAAGGATGGGTCAAATTCAGAGGACAATTTTTACTATAGTCGTCTCCGACATAACAAAGTATACTTTAATCTTATACCTTAACAATTACTACTGATTTAACTTATGCTTAGGCCTGTCACGATAACATAATTTAAATTCAATGTATTGAGGTAGGGAAATATTGCGACCACTCAATACCACTGAAACCAACTAAGAAAAGGGAAATCTCAGTATTGTCTTTTTTTAAAGTCCTTTTTAACATTATCATTATTAACACACAAGTTGCAATAAACATGGAACTAAATGAAACACAATATACTTCAAATATTACAAAATTAAGATAAAGAAATGTAAGTAAATGTACTCACACAATAAATATTGAGCCCAAAATGTTAGGTTTTTCTGTCATTTATTGAACGATTTGTCGATATAGTAATTATTGTGACATGCCTACTTGTGCTCTTTCTATTGCTATACTATTGATATGACACGAACACAGAGGTATTGCAGAATAAAGTATAATATAAGGTTCCAGTGCCATCTCTTGCTTCTTCTGCTCTGGCTTCTGCTCTCCTGTCTTTACCCACATCATCACAGCCCAATATCATAAGCCCCATCACCTATTTATCTCATTAGTTTCCCTCTCTCTGAGTTATGCATGGCGTTTCTCCAGCTGCTGGAAATACTCCATTTATCAAATGTACAGTACAGGCTTATAATCAGCGCACATTTTAAAAGCCGCCATTGCAGTCTTATTCCTGTGAGTCATCCTATTGAATGATTACGCTGAGAGTGTCTGTTTATGGCCCTAGTCGGCGATTGGCTCAAGCTCTAATTGGCCCGCGGCACATTTGCATTCGGGGGAGGTAATAATGGGACTCTTTGGAAGCACTTTTAACATCAAGTCGTTGCACTCTGACTTAATTCAGCTCGTAGAAGCGCTGATGCCTCCAGATGGCTTCTTTACCGAGTGTGTTACGGTCGTTTGGAGTACGTGGTCATTCTCTTAGCTCGTATTTTGGGGCACTTGCTAACGCGGCTGGCCTCTTGTTATACATTGTCGCATTTTATGGTTTTAGCGCTTTTATTGTCGCAGTTGAGGTCAATAAATACATTTGGGTAATCAGCACCAGTAGTAGAAATACTCAAGGAATGTGGTACAAGTATAAGAGTATATAAAGACTACTCTCTGCTACTACTACTTCCTTCTACACCCCAATTACAAGGATCTCCAACTTGTAGCTCGGGCATTTCCTTTTGTTCTGAACATTCTTGACCACAATCTGCAATCTTTTAGCCAAATCGAGTCCTTTCTTTAATTTGCAGTATCTGTAAAGCATAAGTAGATGTCTGGCTTTTTTGTTACATAAAAGTTGAAGTTCCAAGGCTGCTTCTTAACAAAACAAGGAGGTGTTGACAATAATGCACTGTTTGCTGTAGAAGTAATAAATAAGTGCCACAGTTCATTTAGAGCTGCTGCCCTTTCTTTTCCCATTCAGCCTTTTGTGAATCTTTGTTCGGATGTGTGTCCAAATGTTAAGGGGGTCATACAGTGCGGTAGTTGAACATTCGACAAAGGTCCCGAGGGTCAAGTCGCGCTGTGTTTGGGCCTGAATGTCTTTAACGTGTCTTTTGACTTGTGTAAATCCTCCCCCCATTCACGCGGACTTATCCATTCCTCTGAACTCACTGGGAGATGGAGTAAACGTCCCGGGGCAGCTCAAACAGACACCCCCCTGTCCCACAATAGCCGGGGGGTCCTCTTGCACTTAGGACAGGCCGCTGAATGGACTGTGAATAGACTCGGAGCGGTGCGGCATCCAGCTGCTCCACAAAAGCCTGGCTCAGCAAAAAGGGGCAGCTATTGACCCCAGGGTCCTGCTCCGGTCCTGTCCACTGGGATAACCCTCATCTCAGTCGGGACAAGCGGCAATGGGATCTGCACCGTGGAGACCCCCCCAGAGCAACTACTTCAGTTATATGGTATCATGCGACCCACTGCGAGCTCTTTCAATTTTCAAGATAATCACAATTTTCCTGTGAGCGTCTGTTGCAATGGTAGACTTCAGTAACAGTTAAAGGAACAGGCCATCGTTTTTCCATACTGAGATATGTTCTTACCTGAGCTTAGACGATTTGATGCGTACCTGTCTGGTCTTTGTGTGTGCCAAAGACCAAAGATGTTGTTAGCATTTAGCCTCTCCTCCTCTCCACTATGGGGCCAAACAGGGGTGAAGTTAGAAGCGACCAAGCTCTTCCACGTTTTCCCTATTTAAATATGGTTACGCGAGTAGTAAAGTGAAGATATTACTGCGCGGACGTCGAAGTGCTCCTTAGGTGTTACTACGCCTTACAATATAGTACCCCTTATAAAATCAACATGTTTAATTTTGTGTAACTATACTTGGATCGTGTAACTACTCACGTAACCGTATTTAAATAGGGAAAACATGGAAGAGCTTGGGCACTTCTAACTTCACCCCTGTTTGGCCCCGTAGAGGAGAGGAGGAGAGGCTAAATGCTAACAACATCTTTGGTCTTTTTGCATGACTGAGGGCACACACAGCCGGTTCCTTTAAGTTGCCTGAAATTTAATCTGATACCATAATGTTGGATATAATTATCTTAAAAGCTGCAATTTTGCAACTGAAATAAACATAAAGTCTAACTTGACTGTTTTCGATACCCTCTGCTGCCAATCATTGCACTGCCAATACTTCATATACTGTAGCTCCTTCAATTCAATATTGTGTTTTGGGTCCAGATTTTCCGTAGAGAAAACCCACCCACTGTGACATTTTGACAGAAAATCTTTAGGAATTAATATCACAAGGATTGTTCAAGCTTGCAGTTTTTCCTATTTGAACAATCCCTCCTACCTTTGGATCCAGAAGGGAAAAAGTCTTCATCATCATTTTTTACAGCCAAACATCAAATACAATTTTATGCAAATGCCAGTAATGTTTGCATTGGATGGATCTCTATACACCCCTCAACTCCCTCCCCACGTCACGTCATGTTTATTCTGGGGGATTATATTCGGGCATAATCTCTTTACAGCATAATTCAGATTAGATTTTGTGTTATTATTATTGCTACGGCCATCCCCTCTACTGCCCCACTGGGATTTCCGGACTGCCTGCTGCACTACAATGTTGCTTGGAAAATTGATTAAAGCTGCTGACCACTGCCCTAGATAGCACTGGGGGGGAGATAAAAAGAAGAAAAAATACATGCAAGCACAAATGATACAAGACTGCATTTTCTAAAAACATGTAGTTCATAATAGAATGCGGGAACATGCATGTACTCAATGTCCTTTACCATGTAATGTGCAATCGACTATATGGGTTTGATGGATAACAAAGAAAGGTGGAAACACAATGGTTACGTGCAATGATTCATCTCAGTGCCCACACCTTAAAGATCTCCTAGTTCAAGGGTAATTGTTTTCTCCTGAAACACTCTTATATCACACAAAATAATTTAATGGGGACATATAACGTGAAATAGACTTTTTATAGCTTTTCATCCCTCGTCAAAAACATGCCTTCAGTTGTATTTTGCATTCACGTTGAATGCAAAATACCAAAACAAAAACAAAAACACTACAAAAATGTAGGAAACGGGGCAACAACCTAACAATAAAGGTAGGTCTGGGCTTTCAAATGAGACATTACACTGGCCTATTGGCTGTAAACTCCAGTTGAGAAGGTTTTAAATTTGAGTAAAGCCGAACTGGAGGAAATGCACTCGGTTAAAGCGGGGGGAAAGAGGTTAAGTTGGTCAATTCTTAATTCTTTTAGTGTAGAAGTGTTGTGATCCGTAAATCGTAGATCCTGTTATACGTGATGGATAATGGAAGTGTTCATCATTAGTCCGGCCAGCCTAATCTAGGTCAAACTAAGTACCCTTGGTCGCCTCATTATTGACAGCCTACACCTGTCTCTATGGATGGAGTGTAAAAGTATCAAATAACAACAACAAAAATGTATTAAATAAGCCATTTCCTCACAGTGCTGTACACATCCTGGTCCTGAATTAGAGCTGGGTTCCTGTCATGCAAACACACAATAAGAATTGAACCCATTGCGTTAGGTTGGTTTCATTCATTCCCAGCAGTCATAAAGGGAACAAAAAGTGAATTATGTGCTAATTACCTTAAACAAAAGGCTGCTTGTGTGCAGTTATAGCAGCGGCTCCATCTGTATTTGCTCAACACACACTCAAACGCCACGTCTACAGTCAGGAAGCCATTGTTTGAACTTCATTCTCTTTTTGCCTCTGTTTCAAAGATATGAAATATGAACCATGCACCCCAGACAATTCTTATTATCATGCTCTCTTATGAAAATGCAACAATGAATATATCTACTGTCCATCAAAGGAACATCACACACAGAGGAAAAGTAGAAAGCTCAGGCGTATGGCCAATTTGGATATTTAACAAAATGCTTTGTTTGTTGTTGTCACTTTGAGTCTGGACAGCAGCAGATTTCATCTGTGGAACTAGAACTGTGGAACTATCCTCTGATTAAAGTCTGTTCATTTCAATAAATATAGGCTATATCAAGCATTTATGTGGATAAAGAGATTTTTTTTGCCTCGAATGACACCAAATCCATTAATACATTCTTGACCTTTATGGTTTGACATTTCCTCTGCTCTTTTTTCCATTATTTTGAATTGAATAAATACCTAGATGTTACAGGAGATCAAAGACTTCCTCCAAAGCATTGTCCCGTCTAGATTTTAGACTGGGACAATAGACAAATAGATTCTAGCTTTATTCACTGGGGCATACTTTTTTCTCCTATTAGAAAAACATCTATGGTTAAACCTTAAGTAAACCTTTGAAAGTGCTGTCCAGTTTGAAGTCCATCCATCCATTTTCTTCCACTTGTCCGTTGCCGGGTCGTGGGGGCAGCCGTCGGAGCTGCCCAAATCACATTGCACCAGCCCCTATGACTCCTCCTGCCGGTGGTGGGTCCACAGAAGGACGGCCTCATGGTTCTAACCGGGCCTGTTGGTCTCTCATAAGGGGCTTCTGAGAGAAGTATCGAAGAAGGAGTATTGAAGTAGAAGTATTGAAGTATTTCAAGTATTTTGCTAACAGGTCAAATCAAAATCTGTTGACTTCTTTAAACCAATCTTATATAAACGACTTTTTACTAATGGCCAGTGCTGCTTGTTCAGTCTATTGAAATGCATTATCCACAATCGCAAGACACTGCAGTCGACTTTGAAAACATCTAAACAAACTGTCAGTCCCTGAGCTGCACAAGGACGCAGCTCGTGCTCCTCATTCTTCCACGCTCATATTCACTTGCTTGTTTTTCTCAATTAAGATGAATTATAGAATTGCATCGGGGAACGGGAACGGATGAAGTACTTGTTGTGATGCTTGCCCCGGGCGTTCAGTCAATGAGTTGGAGAGAGATGAGTGCTCCTTAGGATATTTTTGGTCTTTCTGCCTCACCGTCCGATGATTCTTAATGGACTGATCGGTGCATACACCTTGACCCAAGTAGTGCAACAATGAAGAGGAAAACGAAAACAAGGGGAAGCTTCTATCACTTTTATAAAGACGATATAATATACAATTCATTTGCAGTAACTCTCGCAACTTGCTGTCTTTTAACGCACCAGTATTTAAAGCCTGCGGAACAAAAGCAAAACGGTAACACATTTTGAAAACCTAATCAATTGATGCTTCATACCCAGGTTGTGTGGCATAGTTTAGCAATTTTTTTTGTCCATCTCTTGCAATTAATCAGTATCTTTAATATAGACAAACTTAACCTTAAAGGGGGGGTATTATGCTTTTTTCAATCACATAGCACCAGTCTATAGCATACTACAATGATGACGTAACCTTCTGTTGGTCTGTATATGCAGTAAATTAAATAACTGCCTTGAATAAAATTGCTCTCTCAAAATGGCTGTACTGAACGTCTTGAAATAGGCCTCTGTCTCTTTAAGAAGCTTTCCGACACGCCCCCTTCAGCACACTGCTGTGGCATTTAAACAACAACACTGTGCGGGGAGGGGCCTCTGCTGAGCTGAGGAGCAGTGGTTGGTGGCTTGGCTGGTGACAAAAGGTCCAGAGGCGTCTCCAGGAGGTGGGGGCGTTCCTAGGAGGACTGAGGCATAGCTACACCTAAAATGGCTGCCGTCTAAGTTTTTACTGATTACTCAAAAATATGTGAATGAGCCAAGGCAACACTCCAGGCATGTGTTTAATGAGGGAATGACATAATAACATGAAATAAAGCTTGAAAAGTCGATTTTACATAATACCCCCCCCCCCCCCCCCCCCCTTTAATTGATTTTAATTTCTTCCTCCACATAAATACTTAACATTTTACTTAACAATTTAAACAATTTAAAACTCTTTCTGTACGATCCTGCCAAAGCTTAGTTTTGTTCATTCATTTATATGAGCAGTGTACATATACATACATACCCCCCCCACACACACACACTATATACAGGTCACTTTATAAAGTTACAGACGCTCAAAAGGAGCAAGAAAGCTTATTTGCGCCTACGCCGGATTCAATATAATAAGCCTTTACATTTCATAAATAAAGGATTGTATGCACATTCTGTTCAAAGTAGAATGTCAATATGCCATCTACATAGTCTACAAATACATTTATCGTAGAAAGAACACTGATGAGTGGGAAAATAGTGGAAGCGTGGTTTCATTACTAATAGTGAAGATATTACAGAAAATGTCAAAGGGGGAGTTGGTGTTTGTGGTCACAGGTGGGGACTTGAAGATAGACTGGAGTGTACATTTCATTATTGGGCTGTCCTCCTGAGGCCCCGGAGTCTGTCGCTCAGCGCTCCAACCACATCTCAGTAAATGGATGTTATTGATCTCCACACCTTGTTATATAGAGCACCTCCGACGAACACCATGAAGCCCAGAGACAACACGGCATGATCAATCTGCCGCTCTCCAAAAATCGTCTCTTCTACTGGCTAACTTTCCTAGAGCTAGCTACCCATTGCTGTTTCTTGACCCTTTCTGTCCTGATTGTCTTAAAGTAACCATAGGCTCAATCGACTTTATTGTTTAGCTTTTAACCATGTTATAACATTGCTCTCTCGTCAAAAACGCATGGAATAATATTTCACTTCATTTGTGCAGCTGTGCGGTACAGCTTAACCAGCCTATACATTGTATGCAGTCGGTCATAATGTTATGGCAGATCACACTGCACAAAGACCATGTGACCATATCTTTATATTAAACATTCACCTCTGTCCCGCTGTCCTGCTCAATCTTTTGTTTTTATTTGCTTCGGTGATTGCCTTCTGAGTCTCCACAGCTATTAAGATGATTGGAGACTGTGTAATGTATATTAATGTGCTTGTACTTTTAGAGTCGTTTGGCTGTGCAGGATCCAATATTTCACTTAGAGAAAACACACTCTGCCCACTACTGCCGGGTAATTAAAGTGCGAGACGGTGATGTGTTGTTTTCTGCATACGGATTTAATAATAGCCGTGCCAGCTGTGAGACTGCAAAAGTTCAATGAGCTCCCAAACTTTCTACTCATCAAACATAATCTATCTATCTATCTATCTATCTATCTATCTATCTATCTATCTATCTATCTATCTATCTATCTATCTATCTATCTATCTATCTATCTATCTATCTATCTATCTATCTATCTATCTATCTATCTATCTATCCATCCTCATACTGACCACTGCACACATCCTTTGAGCTGCAGTTGTTTAAATGTTTTGGTTAAGTTTTCAAATCGCCTGTGGCCCTTTCTCAAAGTCATTCAAATTCTTGGCATCTACACCGAGGATTGTTACCAATTCATGGTTTTCTGTCACATGACTTTTTCCTGTAATGCACGCCATTGTCCCTCATCCATTTGAGTTCAGACCGTTTATGCTCAGATGCTCTATGTTTATTTGACTGTTAAATATCTGCTTAACATTTGTGAAACAGATTTAAACTGTTAATGAACTTAATGAAGCGAACCGGAGCAGAGAAAACATGAGGCTAATTGATTTCGGATGAGTATTTAATTTGTTTGGTTGTTACAGCAGGTACAGTCTTTGACGTGCTTCACTTTAAATATGAACCAAAGTTCATTACAGTTTTTCTCCATTGGTTTGGCTCATTTCTTGAAACAGAAATGACATTCTCAAAACTCTAAGATCATTTGGCAAACAGTCTTAAGTTCAGCACAACACTCACTCAGCAAAAGATCATATCTCTCCCAAAACAGTTCACTCATGCTTCAAAACTAAATTTCCTTCTCATTTAAATAGTCAATGCCCCCATAATGGCAAAGATTCTTCTCAATTGCTTTGGACGTTCTCAACACTCGTGGTGCTTTTGCCAAAATAACGTGGATGGTTCGGCACAACACCATGGTTCACCTGCAAAAGCTCATACTTCTCCCAAAACAGTTCACTCATGTGTCAAAACCAAATTTCCTTCTCATTTAACCAGTCAGTGCCCCCAAAATGTTTTGTCCCTTTGGCATTGTGTAAGCACTGCAAGTCTAAAGGTTTAGATGTTTTGTCACTATGGCAGAGGACCACTGAAATTTCCCTAATGTCCACCTTTCAGTCTTAGCCCAATCCTTTATTGACAATGGTTACTGTAACTTATTTTCTCTAGCTAACAGAATACAATTGTGTATAAAACTGAAAACAACAACAACAAAGAATAAGAGTCGCCTCCAAGGTTTGACATCACACCTTGCACTCATACTGCCAAGGAAACTGTAACCATTGACATTCACACAAATAAAGTAACTTCCATACATCAGAGTAAAAAGAAAATGTATTCAGCATAACATACTGTCAGTGGCGTAGCAAAGGTACCGGGGGCCCCAAGCAGGAATGTCTGTAAGGGGCCCTTTAAGGGGCGTTTTGTGTTCTTTGACGGGGGACGGGGGGCATGCAAATATCATGCCAAGCCTTCATTGCCAAGCAATGAAGGCTGCTAAAGAAGGCATTTCAGAGACATACAACTACAGTAACTTATTACACTCCTGCCTTGCTCTCCTTCCTCTTCTTTCCCTTATTTTCTTTCATTTTTGCTGCCAGAGGCATAACTTCTCTTCATTTTGTTGGAGGAGATGCGTAGCTTCTCTGTTTACACCAACAGGTGGGTTTGTGCCGTCTCTCTCTCTCCTTCCCCTCTGAGAAGCAGGTGGGGAATTGTCGTTGCACCTTGTCAATGCTAGCCTGAGCCATCTGTAAACTCCAGTCAATTATCTTTTCCCTACATGTACGTCTGGGCTTGATCTCAGTGGCTGCGTTTCATCGGTTGAATTTCAACCTACCATTCAGCGAGCGGGGGAGGCGGGTGTTGTAGGTGACGTTGCATTTAGCCCCATTTGCTGGTTGTAGTTCGGTAATGGAGGCGGATACGAAAGTAAAGGAAGCTCTTCAATCGATTTAAACTGAGCTTTGACACTTTTCAGTATTTTGCTCTGACAAAGAGAGCTGGATGGGTCTTGAAATGTGATCTTGTCTCAACATGAAAGACCAGATGACTGATTATGAATATGGATTGCTGTGTGTACTGCTATATGAACGGTCCTGTTTTGCACCACTTGTAAACCATACAGCTTATCTTATAGCCATCACCAGGCACAGAGCTGAAGATAGATGTTTTATTTACCTAACCTGTCAGTGGTCGTAATGTTATGCCTGATATGTGTATTGTGTATAACATATATCTGCCCTGATGCGCTGCCCTTGTTGTTATGCACGTCTTGAGGTCTTCAGTGCAACAGACCCATCGCTGTTTGATTAAATGGAGCGGACTGGAGTCTGGCATGCGGAGTTAACCTAAAGCCAGGACCTCTGACCTCTGGCATATTAATTTGCCAGGGTTGCTTGTTGATGTATTATGGGGCGAGTGTGAGCAATGATAACAAATCCAAATGTGCTTCATGCATGTCATTGCCGGGCGTCATTTGCTGTACAGTTGATAAAGCAGCGGCGTCTGGCATAAATTCTGCCTAATGAGTATTTGCGGCGCACACATAAGCAGTCGTTTAATTCACATCAATCATTTGTTGTTTGCTTTTCATCCGAGGTGAGTGTGTTAAAGTAGCGTCATCTTTATAAGCTGAATGTTGCATATTATGATACTGCAGGCACAAAATTGTGGGCACTAGAAGCAAATCATTTTGGTGGAAACTTTCTGTTAAGGTCTAAGATTGGCGGACCCAAAGAGAGACAGAAAGCAGGTAAGTGATCAGATTATTTATTGACGGTGTGGGACAAGGGGCAGCAGGTATAGGGGCTGGCGCTGGAGGTGGCTGGTATCCGGAGTGGAGCAGGTGGGTAACTGACAGGCACGGAGATCTAACAAGATGCAAGAAAACACACTGTTAGTTTACTAGTACGCAAAAATAGTAAATAAAAAAAAATGCCTGAGAAGTCTCACGGACTCTAGGCCAGGCTGTAGAGTGGATTCAGCCAGCCAGCCAGCCAGGGAGCAGGAGCAGAGGGAGCAGCCACACCCACCAGGAACAGGAGGCATATAGAACTGCCACGCCCACAGCAGCAACAGACAAAACAAATGACCTACACTACAACACTTACTACCTGAGGTCTGCGGTGTAGCCATAATATTTAGTCGAGAGAACAGACATTTAAAAATGATTAAATGAGTCAAGTAAAAGTCAAATGTAGTGACCCAAAATGCTGTCATTGTTAAGGCGCATTGAGTTGTCTCTTGTACGAAATGCGTGTTATAAATAAAGTTGCCTTGCCTTGAGTGTAAAGTCAGATTTTAAATTAAGTGAAATTTGGGATATTTCTCAATAACATACCATAAGAATTAAATAAAGAACATATTTTTAGAAGGTGCAAAAAACTCAGTCACAATCAACCAATCAATAGGGAACTTTTGTCACTTAAACTCGGACAAAAAGTCAAATATTCTCTCAAGTAATATTGTTACTTAAAAAGCATGTGATGGGACTTTTCGTAAAAGTACAATTACATCAGCTACACAAGTAAATGTAACTGATACCTACATACCTATAGCCACGTTCACACATGCAGGCTAAAGGTCTTCTAAAATCAGGGTTTTTTTTGTGATGATTTTCCTCCAAAAATCTTGGCTTTAGCAGGACTTTAACCTGCTGGGGGCGCATGTGTGAATGTAGCTTATGACTTTGGGCATACTTCACTTTTCGTTGTAGGCTTTTAGCACCCAATAGTGCGACACAAAGCATGTTCGTTACTTGCTGCGTATAGCCATATACTACAGAGATTGATTGGCGTAATTGTGGCCACCCAAGCTCCTCTCATCCCGATATGGTCCTGGACATCCTTTACACTCAGTGCACAGACTCGGGCGCGCACACAAATACCTGCGGCCTTTGTTGTCACAGAAAATGGAAGTTGTGAAGTCAGTCATGCCGAATAAATAGTAAATTGTAGGAAAGATATAAACACCTTTATGTCAACGGGACGCCATTGTGCTCCGTAAATGACCTAAGCGACCGCAGCCATATGAGGGTCAAGCGCCTCCATTCTTGGCTCTCTTTGGACATTCAGGGCCTGTCCACAGTATGGGCACACGAAAGACGAAAGGGCCATCTGTACACACAAATAAACCAGATACAGAATGGGGAAAAATTGGGCAGTAAAGCTTTTAGCCGATGTCTGCTCCACACTCAAGCTTTAAAGACATATTGTATCTTTGTATAGGAGTCTGTGGAAGGGCTATTATTGAGAATAGTTATAGAATTGTACAACATGGATGACCAAATCTTTTTTCAAATAGGACCAGATTGAAAACCCCGTAAGACAGAGGCGTGAATTCACACATCTCACATCTCACAAATAGAAAAGTAGAAAACAGCAGGGATTGTTTCCCCGCAAACAAACGAACAATGCACAGCACAAATGTCTCATGCATTTATAGCCCATCAAGTTTCCCAATGGGACCTCCACTCTGTATTCGGACAACCCTTCCTTGCTTTAAAAGTCAGATTGCATTTTCTTCAAGGAGCATTAATTAGGAATGACTCTAGAGCCGCTAATCTGAGTAATCCTTTAGAAGCCATTTGTTTTAATTAAGAGAAACGGATACGGATGTGTGTTTACAACGAGCTCGGCACCAAACAACTGATTCATTTAGGTTACTGCAATTGAGGTACAATGTTGTTTTGTTTTGTCTCGAGATTGCCCATAATCCCCCATAAAAGTGAATTGTGGTCTGTGTATATTTTTATGCCACTTCACTAATCCCTGTGAGGAAACTCCTGTTGTGATAGTGGGCTGTGAAAAATAAATTGAATTGAAAATGCTAACTGGCCATCCTCCAGGGCGCACTTGAGTCCCACAGTTGCAGGTGTTAGTTGCTTCGAAATGATAACGCATTATATGGGAAGTACAGAAGTATTGTCTTATACTTTTGAGTGCATTACATAATCGCTTGCATTGTTGCAGTAAGAACTCTTATACATGCTTTGTATTTACCTGTGTTTGATCCAATGTCCTGGAGAATGCCGGGTAAAATTCTCCAGGGGATTACACAAAGTTAATCTACATTATAATCTGCGCTCTGTGAAGTTGTGAGTGTTTTTTACTGTCTATACATACTCCATAGGTTGCCTGTCAAATCTCCCCGGAGGCAAAGAGATCTAATCAGATCATCCATATGCTCCACGTGAGCTCCTCCTAATGCTGTTTGTGTGTGGATTTTCTGCCTGAAACTGTCTCAATCCACAGCAGCCGTCACAGTGGAGATTTCACGGGAAAATATCCGATTTAAGAGTAGATTAAGACTAGATTCTCCATATTTTTGCAGTAGGGGGTCTGTTCAGAAAATGGACAAGAGCTAAAAATAAATATTGCAAATTGTTGATATGCTAGTAGTTTTTAGTGTCTTTTAATAAGGTAATTGTATGCAACTGTGAAGCACTTTGAATTGCCTTGTGTATGAATTGTGTTCTACAAATAAACTTGCCTTGCCTTGCCTTGCCTTTTTGCAGCCATTCATATCAATATCACAATATCACACTGAAGTCTTCTATTTGAATTTGTATTTTTTACTCGTTAATTCGTGGAAACATGTTGATCTTAATTTATTCCTAACCTTCCTTTGTTTTGCTCCTAATTTTTGATACAGTTTGATGAGGAATCCATTTTCTTTGGATTTCTGTTTCAATTTCATGGCACTTTTTGTGTCAAAATAGGAAACTTAATTGCCCTATTATCTCTCTCTCTAGTACTTCAGTTATCAAATATTGGATTTCCCCATATCTTGCTGCCCTGGAGGAGTTCATTTTTTGAATCCCATGCTTGAATCTGGCCAGAGTATTGCCCAATTACATTTTCAATCTTCACAAAATGGGCTTAATAAAATAATCTGTCAAACTGGATCAAACTCCCCGGTCATCTCTATGTGTTTTTAGTCCAACTTAAACCACAATATCCTTCTCCATGTGTAGAAACCTTCCTCTGCACATGTCCAAGTCAACGCCATTCAAATCCAGTGTATGTGCAAGTCCATTACCATCACCCTATCATCTATCATATGTATAAGCAACCATCTTTCTTTTCATTGCACAAAAATCAATGCGGACCATGTGAATCGGGTTTCGCGGTCTTCACTGTCTGCTGCGCTGTGTCTCTATCAATCTCTGTCTGTCTCCTCCTTCAGCCCCTTCAATCTTCTGCTCTTCTCTTGTCCTCGTTTTGTTCCTGCTCCGTCCTCACGTACTTCGCCTGCTGAAAAATGACTTTGCCCATCTGGTCACAGGCACTATAAGTCCTCCATAGTAAAAATAGATCATTGAGGAGTCTGTCTTTTCTCCATAATGTATAGGGCTAAGAAAAGAAGGAAACTTAGCTTATGTTGAAATGGATGATTGTTGTGAATATTACAGTTTTTCTCCATTGGTTTGGCTCATTTCTTGAAACAGAAATTACATTCTTAAAACTCTAAGATCATTTGGCAAAACAGTCTTACAGCTTAGCACAACACTGTAGCTCACTTGCAAAAGATCAAATATCTCCCAAAACAGTTCACTCATGTGTCAAAAGTAAATTTCCTTCTCATTTAAACAGTCAATGTCCCGAAAATGGCAAAGATCCTTCTCAATTGCTTTGGCTCATTTCTTGAAACAAACCGAACATTCTCAACACTCTTGGTGCTTTTGCCAAAATAACGTGGATGGTTCGGCACAACACCATGGTTCACCTGCAAAAGCTCATACCTCTCCCAAAACAGTTCACTCATGTGTCAAAACTAAATTTCCTTCTCATTTAAACAGTCAGTGCCCCCAAAATGCTTTGTCCCTTTGGCATTGTGTAAGCACTGCAAGTCTAAATGTTTAGATGTTTTGTCACTATGGCAGAGGACCATTGAAATGTCCCTCATGTCCACCTTTCAGTCTTAGCCAGTCCTTCATTGACAATGGTTACTGTAACTTTTTTTGTCTAGCTAACAGAATACAATTGTGTATAAAACTGAAGAAAAAAAAACAACAACAACAAAGAAATAGGATTTGAGGGTGAGAGTCGCCTCCAAGGTTTGACATCACACATTGCACTCAATACTGCCAAGGAAATTGTAACCATTAGCATTCACACAAATGAAGTAACTTCCATACATCAGAGTAAAAAGAAAATGTATTCAGCATAACATACTGTAAGTTCTAGTTTCACCTGACTGTTAATTGCTGTAATAAATGTATCAAATGTTCCACGGGATTCATATATGGTATTCATGGTATTGTGTTCTTGACTAATTTTGACAATTGAACAGACTATTCTGCATGTGATGATTTATACAATGAAATGACACTGACACGTTTTGGAGTGAACAACCATTAGACTGAGAATCAACAATCAGTTTAGATCAACAAGATCTATTCACTTGGAAATTGAGCTAATTGTACCTGTAGGAAACATGTACTTAACCATTTGCAAAGATGTACTGAGACATTGAGACATGGACTTAGACATTTGCAATTTGATTAAATTAATGAGAAATTCAATTCTGTTGTGAACAATTGCCAAGTGGTTTGGAGATTTGTCCATGTTGTTTTGAGAATGTAATTTCTGTTTCAAGAAATGAGCCAAACCAATGGAGAAAAACTGTAACACACAGTGCTGCATGACATGAGAAAAAATGTGACATTTGATAACTGTCGTGACTCCATTACAACAAACTACGTTACATCAAATTTAAGCAAGTAGTTCTTTAAATTGTGTCCGCTCAAATATGGTGTAAAAGTACAAAATCAGGACAAAAACAATGCTAAACTGTAATTGTATTAAAAAAAATCATGGCTAAAACTGAACATTTGCACATGTTTAAACCTCTTAACCCCACCTGAACCAAGCACATTTTCTCTAGTTTGGCTTAACCTAAATCTAAAAGCTTCTTGAGAAAAAGCGACAAAAATGAGAATGAAAACCCAACATCAAAGTGAAAAAAAGAGCGACAAAACATGACAAAGTGTGACAAAAATGAGGCTGAAAACACACAAAAAAGTGACAAAATCACGCCAAAAGAGAGACAAGAAAAACGCTTCAAAAATGTGACAAAGAAGTTTAGATTGGTTTTGTAGTTCTTAGCTTTCAAATGAGGCATTACTCTGGCCTATAGGCTAAACTTTCCAGTCTTTTAGATTTGGGTAAAGCTGAACTGGAGAAAATGCGCTTGGTTAAGGCGGGAGGTAAGAAGTTAAGTTATCATGCATTTTTGTTTTCGTCTGTATGAGCAACCATTTGTCAGCCTCTCTCCAATGGAAGACATTATATTAGAGCTTATTGTGGCTTAATTATGCTAAATATGCTAATAGTGTAGTTTACAATTCATGTCTTGTTCTGCCCTAATAACAAAAGCAAGTTGTGGAGCCATGATTTGTATCGTGCTCTCTTCTGCCTTTCAACATTGCAACTTGTCACTCACCTTACTTTGCAAACATTTAACTCAAGCCATAACCATAATTTATAAACCGACAACGCCTTTGTCTGGATTGATAAAAAAAAAACATGTTGTGATCATACAAAAGAGAAAAATATAACATTAGTGCTTCAAATGTGTAGTAAAACAAAATATACTGAATACTTCCTTCCCACTTCTGCAGTGGTCCTAAATTTCTCGCAAATCCTCGAATATAGAAGGCGCGCATGTTTCGCTTTTGTGTCTAAGCCAGGCCTTGAAAATACTCAGGGTGAGGTGTGTGAAGGAATTCAGCAGACACTGTCCTGGAATGCTTGTCAGACTCGCTGAAAGAGAATAGTTGTTTTTTTATTCTTTCCCTCTTACTTTTCTCCGCGTACACGCACATAACAATGAGAAGTTCGCCGAAATGTCAAAGTGCAGGATTCTGTGTGTGTTGCCCCCTGTAGCTGTGGCACGGCGCTGTCTCGTGCGGAGCGGTGTTTTGAGCGGCTCATCGAGGTACAGCTCCTGTCAGCTCTTGGCCAGAGGGAGTGCGCTGATGAAAGGCCTCTTCATCATCCTAATGGGATACACAAACCTCTTAAACCAAGCAGCGCTGCCATGGTTTCAGCCTGGGACCGGGAGACAGAGCGGGGAACAAGGAGAGAGAGAGAGAGGAGGGGGGGGGGGGTTATCCAGTCACCAGTCAGGCCCACACACACTGTAGTAATGTATACAGGATGGATATAAACAAATAATGAATTGGGAGGAGGTTAGTGGGACAGTGCTATTCTAAGCCGTCATCACATAATGCTGCTTGATTATTTAAGTAAAAGAGTATTAAAGGCCCTATAACTATTTTCTGTTTTACTACAAACAATGAAAGAGGAAGACACCAAATTCAAATGATAGTTGTGGTGCAAACTCATACTCATATAATATTATTTGTAGTGTCCTAATTCTTAAAAGGGATGAGTTTATAGGCACATTTTACAATTTGCCTGGTCACTTTCCAGGGTCACCGTCACAGAAATGCAAGATAGAGATGGGAGGATCGCTTTTCTTAAAGGGGGGGTATTATGTACTTTTTCAAGCTTTATATCATGTTATGATGTCATTCCCTCATTAAACACATGCCTGGAGTGTTGCCTTGGCTCATTCACATATTTTTGAGTAATCAGTAAAAACTTAGACGGCAGCCATTTTAGGTGTAGCTATGCCTCAGTCCTCCTAGGAACGCCCCCACCTCCTGGAGACGCCTCTGGACCTTTAGTCACCAGCCAAGCCACCAACCACTGCTCCTCAGCTCAGCAGAGCCCCCTCCCCGCACAGTGTTGTTGTTTAGATGCCACAGCAGTGTGCTGAAGGGGGCGTGTCAGAAAGCTTCTTAAAGAGACAGAGGCCTATTTCAAGACGTTCAGTACAGCCATTTTGAGAGAGCAATTTTATTCAAGGCAGTTATTTTAATTTACTGCATATACAGACCAACAGAAGGTTACGTCATCATTGTAGTATGCTATAGACTGGTGCTATGTGATTGAAAAAAGCATAATACCCCCTCTTTAAGCATTGATACCGGCTAAAAAGTATCTATATTAATTTGCATATGTAAGAATAAGGCGCGGCAGCAATTATAAACACAAAAGGATGATTTACTTCATTGTATTGCACTGAGCCATCCATCATCATTCTAGTTTAGGTTCTGTTTGTTATTTTGTTTAATCTCAGTTTGAGTAACATCCTTTACAGATTAGTGATATATAAAATGGATATTGATTGAAATACATTTACCAATATGAAATGGCCACTATCTGTATTGCAGCTGTTATGGCGCATTAAAAGTTGGATGAATTTGTGCTGTCGGCTGTGCAGGATGATTACTGTGAAAGGGGAAAAAAAGTACCAGGGTATTTCAGAAGTCCAGTCGGATATACCAATTCAATTTATTGTATAAAAAGTTGCCTGATCGTGGTAGATCGAACTTACAGCTTTGTTGGTTATTGTTTAAACAAACACGAGGGAGCACAAGCACGGACAAAACATTTGCCTCTCTAGCACCACACCTGGCGCTAGATTTCCGCACCCTGTAAACTTTTAGGTAGAGCCACTCCCAGAGAGCCCTCTACCAGAATTTGCCCTGCCAGTATCAGTTCAAAATAAGTGGTATCGCCGGTCAATAAAGCAAGAAAACTCGCCTGTAAGTTGGAATTGATACAAATGCTTTATAATTAGATACACAGTAGTTTTACCACAAAAGTTTAAGTTCAAAATATACTAAAGGACAAAACAAAATGGGTTCCACTTGAAGAAAAATCAGGTGATGGATGCATAGGGTCCCTGGTGATTCTAAAGGCTTTTCTATTGTGTACTTAACTTAATTTAAAGGGACTATACAGAGTTTAAAAATGTTAAAATTAAGTAATTTCCTCTCCCTACATGTTCCAGCAATGTCCTAATGTGTAGAATGAGCCCAGACCTGTTCACCACAACTGCCTCTAAAATCCTGCACTGTCGCTCATAAAGGTGTTAATTCGGGTCTCAAGTGCCGTCATGCGCAAGCTTAATATAGAAACGGCAGTTACGAGTAAGACCTGAGGTGGCAGTAGTGAGTATAAAAATGACCAACTTGCATCTAGTCCCTTTAACCTGGAAAGTCTCACAGAAAATTTAAATCTATTTTTCCCTTTGTACATGTTTTGGTTGATGGGAATCCTTTGCAGTCAGTGGGAGAACATGCAAAGTCAGTCCACACACAAAGGCTCACCTGGCTCAGAATTAAACCCGGGATCTATGGAGTCCATTGAGCTCTTAAACAAAACACACTATGGCAGGTGGGCACCAGAAATGAACTACAATAGCTTCTCTATTCCTTGTATGTTCGAATTGATAATTATAAAGTATGTGGAGGCTTAAAGGTTACGGTACTTTTAAGGAAAGTAATGACAGCAGTAACCTTTATGTGAACCGCTGTTGCTCTTTGCTCAGGGTGTTTTTGCGCAGAGGTTGTTAGCGGAGCCCTTAATGCTTCGTTAACGTACTACTATCTAATTTGGCAAATGACTACTGTCAGGCAGTTTGGCCACAATACAAGTCAATTGGGTTTTCCAGCAAAGTCATGTTTTATTACAGAGCGGTTTGGGGCATGCCTAAGCAGTTTGTCAGGTTTCAAGGATTTCTTGTATTTCTTGTATTCATCTGCTCTTTTTACTACTTCTACTGCATAACCACTACTGCAAATGATTTTACAACTTCTCTCTCTCTCTCTCTCTATACCTTCTCTTTTAAAGAGGGGGTATTATGCTTTTTTCAATCACATAGCACCAGTCTATAGCATACTACAATGATGACGTAACCTTCTGTTGGTCTGTATATGCAGTAAATTAAAATAACTGCCTTGAATAAAATTGCTCTCTCAAAATGGCTGGACTGAACGTCTTGAAATAGGCCTCTGTCTCTTTAAGAAGCTTTCCGACACGCCCCCTTCAGCACACTGCTGTGGCATCTAAACAACACTACTGTGCGGGGAGGGGGCTCTGCTGAGCTGAGGAGCAGTGGTTGGTGGCTTGGCTGGTGACAAAAGGTCCAGAGGCGTCTCCAGGAGGTGGGGGCGTTCCTAGGAGGACTGAGGCATAGCTACACCTAAAATGGCTGCCGTCTAGGTTTTTACTGATTACTCAAAATATGTGAATGAGCCAAGGCAACACTCCAGGCATGTGTTTAATGAGGGAATGACATAATAACATGATATAAAGCTTGAAAAAGTCGATTTTACATAATACCCCCTTTTAAGGCATTCAAGGTGTTCCCAAGCCAGGCAAAGACACACAACAACAAGTCAACAGTATGCAGACACCTTCTGTCACTGACAACCTGGATAGTTTTCGCTTCACTTTGGACAGTATTATGATAAGTCAGACAGAAATCCCCTTTGGCTCGGTCCGTGTGTTTCTGAAAATGCAAAGAAAAAAAAAGAGAGAGAGAAAAAGTCATGTTTGTGTTTAAACTCAGTGAGAAAGGAGATGGATGAGTAGTGCAGGCTGTGAGTGTCAGTGCTCAGACGCCCAGGGCCGGGGTAGACGGATGGTGACACGAGAGGCCAAACTGTGAGAGTCCGAGACGGTTATAATCGCCGACTACACGCTGCCTTTATCCACTCTGCCCTCCATCGTAAACAGGCGCAAATACAAGATACTTGAGCAGTCTGTTCATTTAACACAAGTTATGTTCAACTGATAAAACAAATGCTTTAATTTTCCTTTCTGTTGCTGTAGACATCGAGAGCTGTAGTAATAATTGTTGTAAAAGTATTGGCGAGTCGCGACAGCAGCTCTACGAAGAGTCTGAGGGGGCTGTACAGAGCAAATCCATTGTCTGTATCGCTTAAACCGAACCTTTGAAATGGTGCCCATGACGGATCATTTTTACTCCTAAGCCTCTGTTTTTGAGAGACAAGGGAGAGTTTCTACTTTAAAAGCTTTTTGCCATTAAAGTTTTCACTGTTTTCATCGTACTGAGGGAGGTTTGTTTAGTTGTGATCATTTATCTGGTTCCCACTAGATGACGGTTGATTGCAAGCAGCACGTCCTCCTGGGTCCATTTACATATAATCACATTTCATTCCACAATACAGATTGAAAAATATAAATTTCAGTGAGAAGCATAAAGAACTGTGCCAGACAGATACATACAAGGGCACATTAAAAGTACATATAAAAATGAAAGATGGAAAAGATCGCATTTCACATTTCTCTGATTGGTTCACTGAAATCAAATCTCTATGGAGCAATTCTATAGTGTATTACCCTGTATAGAATAACACTATAACCAAGTAATTTAAGCATAAGCAGAATTAGTACTGGTATTGTTGCACATGTAAGATTGATCTTGTGAAATAACAAACCAGTTTAGGTCCCAAACTGGACAATTGTGTGTCCGGAAAACAAATGACAAATCTACACACACATTCTCCAAGCAATAAGTGGTATTTTATGCTCAAGAAGACAAAATCGGCAAGGAATGTAAACTCCCCATATTGTGTTGACACTAGGGCTGGGCGATAAATCAAATTAATTCAATTAATGAATGCTTTTAAAAACAGACGATGTGGAAAATGGCTAAATCGTAAAATCGTGTCAGTCGCTGCATGTCAGCCTGACGAGCGCCGTGCTGCCATTTAGCGGCGTTTCAGACGCTCCGTAGCGACTCTTTTCGAAAATGACACCAGCGGAACCAGCCAGCGACTTTCTAGCGATCTCTGCTGCTTTATAAAGGCCACGCGTTGTGTTTTCGTTGTGCGCAATGGAGTTTTCTTCGCTAAAACAAAGTTTCCCCCGGTCTGCTTCTCTCCCCTTCTCTCATGCTGGGCCATGCTCTGAGCCGCTGCAAGCATTTAACTCCGCCCTTTCAACTTGAGTCTCCATGGAGACGGTTGATAAAACTAAAGGCTTATTAAGAAGTTTTACTTTTGAGAGCAGACAATGAATATTTAAAACAGAAATAAAAATTTTGAATGGGCCTAATTGTAGGCTATATTATGAATCTAAATATTAATGAGCAGGATTCTACATATGAAAGATCAGGAGACCTTTTAAGTTTATTTCCAATAAAATCGATTAAAATCGTAATCGTCCAACCTGAGTAGAAAAATGGAGATTTTATTTTTTGCCATATCGCCCAGCCCTAGTTGACACCTTGCTCTTTCTTGATTTATATTATTTTGAACACCACTCGTCGCCTTGCCAGACCGTTTATATGAGCTGGAGGTTATGACACGCTGCCTTTCCATTTTTACAAATCTCAGGTCAAGGGCGTATTTTCCGCGCTGCAGCGAGAGATCAGTGCAAAAACTTTGACATGAGCCAGGAACGGCATCCTCATGAATGATTGATGTGTGACTGCTGACTCATCACTCAAGGGAAGCAACCAATATTTTGACCTGAAACCTAACCGGATTTACATTTAAGTAGCTGCACAGGGACACGAAAGGCTGCCCGGGTTCAGTGTGTCTCTCATAAAGTAGAAATACAGTAGAAAGAACTTGTATACCGCACTTCCAATTCTATAATATTTCCACACCTAGATTCCTAGTCCTATGTTTGTCTGCTACAGTTGTCCCAGGCCTCCACCCGCAGTGCTATGGTTAGATATTTACTGCTGGTAGTTTAAAAGAGTATAACAACAATAACACTTCGCCTGATTTACCATATGAATGTAATGTGTGTGAGCGGTTGGCACTAGGACTAGTTGGGCTCATGAAGGAACCTGTTATGGGTGATTTATTATTATGGCAAATATGGTACTTATTGCACTTCAGTCTACCCAGGCTGGTCAGGCAGAGTAAACTGTTGTTTCCCTCTTAACCCCCGTCTTAACCAAGCACATTTTCTCCTGTTCAGCTTTACCCACATCTAAAAGCTTCTCGACTGGAGAGCAACAGCCTATAGGCCAGTATAACGCCTCATTTGAAAGCCACAAAATGGATCCAAACTGATCTTTTCCTAGGCATTGTTGCTGTGTTGCCATGACTTTTTAAAAACTTTTTTTTATCTTCACTCTTCGATCTCTTTTTTGTCACGTTTTTGTAGCTCTTGTCACTTTTTCATTTATTATTGTGTTTTTGTGGCTTTTTGTCTCATTTTTGTTTGTTGATTTGGGTAAAGCCAAACTACTATTATCACTACTGGTGCCACCATAGACTACTACTATTAATGTTTCCTTATTTTATTCTATCATTGATGCGTATTATCTACTTTAGCACTTTTTTCTGATGTATCTTTAGTAAATAGTATTGTACATTTTACATCAATAAAGAGTTCAGTTCACATTATACATCACAGGAAGAGTTTCATTGAGTTTAAAGGGATACTTCGGGATTTTTGACATAGGGCCTCATTTCCTAGTTATCCAGAGTGTTGTTGATGTCTGGAGATATTTTTTTCTTAAATTCATGCAGTTCTTATATTTGAAGAGTCTAGTTGCGCTAGCCTAGAGCAAGGCTAAAGCATTTCTATGGTAAACGCTAGCCCGCATTAAAAACAGTCTGACCCACTCCACAGTGCACCTGAGGTAAATCACTTATAACGCCAGACTAACGATATAAATGTCTGTGTCGATAGGTTAATTTTAACCATTTTGCGTTTAAAATAACTTGTATTTGAGCGGCATCAGCTTCGTGGCTGTAAGCTAAGGCAGCGGCGGAGTGATCTGCGAGAAATAGTCCCTCAAAATGCGGTATTCATGTGATACAAGGTCAGTTTTATAAAAAAAAAAATTCTATTAACACAGACATTTATATGGTTAGTCTGGCGTTATATGTGATTTACCTCAGGTGCACTGTGGAGTGAGTCATACTGTTTTTTAATGCGGGCTAGCGTTTACCATAGAAATGCTTTAGCCTTGCTCTACGCTAGCGCAACTAGACTCTTCAAATATAAGAACTGCATGAATTTAAGAAAAAAATATCTCCAGACATCAACAACGCTCTGGATAACTAGGAAATGAGGCCCTATGTCAAAAATCCCGAAGTATCCCTTTAAGTGTCGTACAACATTCCAATGTTTTCTTCCTGAGACCATTTTTCACCATTGTACACATTTAGAAGTTTCAAGAAAGCAAGCCAAAAAAATGAAATTACTCAAGTGAAGTTTCCTCGCACCTTTTATAACTTTATTGCGTGGCTTCTCCTGCCACCGCACTGCTCTATAATCATTTAGCCGGGCACATTTCCTGATTTAGAAACTTTGTCCTGGGCTAAAATGCCAGTCTGCGCGGTGCTTATGCTGCAATTATATCTTTTATGTGTTGCTTCTCCGCCGTCTTCACCTGCGCACACTGTTATTTCTTCCTATCTCCGCGCAGCACATTTCTCTCTGATGTCTGACACCCTCCTCTTTCCACTTTAGATAGTTATTTCATTTTCTGAGCCGGAAAAACAAAACATACCGTAATTCTGTTAGGGGGGAAAATGCCAAACAACATTATTTCCAAAGTAGTTATAATGAATCAAAATCAAACTAGCATACAAAGCAGGCATAGTTAGGATTTTCATAACAGAAAATGATTCTGAAGAAAATGCTTACCCCTAAGCATTTGTTTCCTTGGCCTAGTTCGCCGCGATATTTATTTTGGGAGACGAAAGGTACAGCGAAGAGATCAAAAGGATAACGTGTCCATTAGCTTGTGCCAGGGACGGCTTTGCTTGCAACATTGAGACAGCGCGGGGCACGATCTCACCTCTATCTTCTTTTACTACTCCATTTGTCCAGCCTTCCTATCGCCTCATCAGATCCCACCACATGGATTTTCTGCCTATTAGTGACCTAATCTTTCTGCTCAGTCGTGTCCCACTCAAATCTCACTCAGTCTATTTCCAGCTTATCTGTTTAGTAGTATTTCCAATTTCCAGATTCAGTCATGCTTGTTATGTTGACATGAAGTGATCTAAGCAATGACTCATTTTACTGCCATATGTTTGCATTAGTATATGCAAAACGCATTGGTGGCATCTCTTTATTCACCCCAGTCATAATGTTGTCATCCGTTCAGATGACTCATTTCTATTTATATCTTAAGGTTGCTTTTCACAATTTTAACATTCCTTACACAACAATGGATCATTATTCTGATTCAGCTGTCACAAAAGTTACTAATTGTGGGATGGTGAATTGTCACCCTTTTCATTTATAAAGAAAACTGCTTTTAGAAATTATTTTTCTAACGTCAACGTCAACTCCATGAATAACAAAGACTTAACAAACAATATTAGACCAGGATAAGACTGGAATTGAACTAAATTGTGAGTAAAATTTAACTTTTGCCCAATATTGTGTTAGTGTATATTTGTTTTAGACAGTGTCAGCAAAAAATGTGTAAATCTCAGTCAGATGGTCAGTAAGCAATATTATATTGTGAAGCCTCAGACTATACAGTATGTCGTTATAATTATAAGGGGACAATCTTAACATCTTTAAGTTCAGTTATACGATGGAGGCATAAGCAACAGGTGTAATTCCTGCGATTAAATCTCATTTTATTTATTTTCTATGAACAAAGCGTTTGACATCCTTAATCTTACATTTAACATCCAGGTCTCCAAATATGTTCATTCCCACTCCCCGGTGTGCAGCGTATTGAATATGTTTTTCCTCCACATATGCTTAAACACATGCAGAGCCTCCAGCGCTTATTTGGCTTGTTGTGAATGGCACTCAGGGATTTCTCTGATGCAAGGGGACGCAATGAAGGAGCAGAGTGACGCCAGTCCTGCTGTGTGTTTGTGCCGTGCCAGGTGTGATCCTGGACATGTTGTTTTTAGATTTGGTGTGCGTCTCCCACCGCCTCACTTCTTTTGCATTTGTATATTTTCTTTGCGTTGCATCTCAGTGTCACGTCGCGTAGTGAGTCCTGACAGTGTTTCTCCTTGCTGTCGATGCGGTGTCAATCTCTCATCTGTTTATTTGCATCACAGAGGAGCTACCCTGCCAAAGCGGTTAGTCACAAGAATCAGCCCCTGTCACAACATATTACCACCGCGGACATGTGCCACTGGGCCGGCCTGCGCGTAGAACTGCCATTGGCTACAGGCACGGCAAACACACACACATACACGCACACAGATATATAGTGTCTAGAGGAGCACTTGATCTGCGCCAGGGGAGTGGTACAGTTTACTACATCCTCTTCTTTCCTTCCTCTCTTCCCTCATCATTAATCTCCTCCCGCCTCAATATTAGTTAGATTACCAGTGCTTTTATCCTACTCAAACATCTCTTCTCTAAACATAGTTAGTGGTTTTCACAGGTAGACGGGTTCGTTTGGTTCTGTATTCTCCAATTGCTTTGACTGATGATATTTTTTGTAGTAGCTTACATTTCTATTGTGCTGTACAAGCCTGACACGCTTCTTATTCTTAGCGCTACACTGGAGTCATTATTCAAACGCTCTCCATACAATGGTTATAAGCTTCTTTTGTAACCACTGCTGCCCTGGGGTAGAGTCACTGCCAATGCGTGCCAATCATTGGTGCACCACATTCACACAGGCAAGGTGGTAAAGTGTCTTCCCTACAGACACAATAACAGTATGAAATGCATAGAGTAGCATTCGAGCTGCCAACTTTTCGCTTATAAGAGGACCACCTGAGCCACCGTCACCCCAAATGGACAGTACTTTACCACCAAAATCAGAGGCTATAGTGATGATGAAAACAAGCTCCGTTTTTATTTCTTATTGCTGGTTTTGAGCGTCTCATAAACAAACAGCAGCAAGCAGCAAAATGCTATGATGCAGGCGCCTGTTTTCTAAACCGTATGCCAAATTTCCTGGTTGTTCCGCTGGTTTAGTCTCACTTAAGTCAGCCCATTGATGATGCCTTTTTTGAAAGCCAGGCTTGTTCCCAGTGTGTGTTGGCGTAAAAGTTTGGCATCACAAATGAAGACTTTTTTTCCTCGAGTTTTCTCCGCAGCCCCCTTTAAACACCTGACACATCCGCGTCTCCCCTTCCTCGTCTCTTCATTATCACCTGCCCTGAGTGTCGGCGCTGATTTGTACAGGACGTTTGATGCAGCCTGTCTTCCTGTCTCCCAGGACCGACGTGTCATATCGAATAATGGTGAACACGTCACGTACAGTCTGTTGTGACGCCACATGCCGTCTCCGCTCGCAATCACGTTTCATGCCCTTAACTTTCAGTGCCGTCAAAGATATGGTGCTCAATTTGATTTGCAAAAGTAAAGTTGTTGTTTACAGTTTGGGAATGGTAGAAGTGTCGGGCTTTTTTGAGGATTTGATCATTTCAGAAATGGTAGATGCATATAGTGTTGTGCAAATATCAAGTGTTTATGAATGCAGATAAGAACGTAAACAACAGTAATGGAGTTTGCAAGCGCTCTTTGAATCTGGATGGGTTTATTCTTGCGTGTTTTGGTAGTTTTCCCCATTTACTAAAAACATGCAAAATTGGCTAATTCTTCAGCTAGGTGATCTTCACCATGCGCTGCACTGTGGTCGCCCACTTCTTCTAAAAGGTTGCTACTAGGGCCGGGACTTTTTTCGACTAATTGCGATTAATTAATTACGTGAGGTTTAGTGCGATTAAAATATTAATCGAAATGAATCACACTTTGCTTTCCACACTTCAGTTTCCTTTTTTCCTGTAGACGCACAATTAATGGCAATATTGCACTGGTCTGTTGGACTTGGTATAAATAAACAATATTTTGTTGCTTAAGCTTATGTATTCAGTCATTATTCAATGGTATACTAAAAATCCTACTTACTTCTCACTGTTCTCAGGTCAAATATTTATATGCGATTAATTTCGATTAATTAATTACAAAGCCTCTAATTAATTAGATTAATTTTTTTAATCGAGTCCCGGCCCTAGTTGCTACTATTTAACCTCTTAACCCCACCTTAACCGAGTGCATTTTCTCCAGTTCAGTTTTATCCAAATCCACAATGTCACAGCCTATAGGCCAGTGTGATGCCTCATTTGAAAGCTAAGACCTACAAAACTCATCTAAATGGATATTTTTCCTCGCGTTGTCGTCCTTTTTTTACTTTTTATTCCCCATCGCTTTTTTGTTGGGTTTTAATCACATTGTTGCCACTTTTTCATCCTTGTTTTCGTCTCATTTTTTCGTCGCTATCTTGACACTTTTTTCAAGACGCTTTTAGATTTGGGAAAAGCCAAACTGGAGAAAATGCGCCCGGTTCAGGTGGGGGTTTCGAGGTTAAGCTATTTTTTTGCTAAATGGAAGATTTAAAGTTGAATATGTTTTTGAGAGTAAAATGGTTATTACTTCTGCTCGCACTGCTTCCCCACCGTGCTCCACAAAATACCCTCTGTTTATCTTAAGGCACCACACTCAGACATTCTTTCGCCACACTCCAGCAGGCTCTTATTTTCCCACACAATTCGATCTCAAACAAACGCGCAGAGTTATACTCACAATGTTTGCGTTCGCGGCAAATGAAAGAGTGTCTCGGAGGCTGACAGTTGGTCATTGCAACATTTTGAGGTGTTTGTGGAGATACCGTGTAATTAGCCCGTCTTGTCTCGTCTCACTGGAGGCAGCCAGAGTCGGAGGTGGCCGTACTGGTTTTGTCTAAAGAACCGTAAGTGGCACCACACCCTCCTCGCGTCTGTCAACCAGCTCCTTTTTGCTGCCTGTGTGTCCGAGGGAGAGCGAGACCAGAGCCACTAGTTCTTTATCTGTAGGGCAAAAGCTGTCAGTCAGTCAGCCCTGTCTTCAGAGAGGTAAAGATGCAGCGAGGCGACTGGGAAAGCACACAAAAAGACACTTAGTACACGAAGTCGTCCACTCTAACTAGACACTAATGCGTTTAGTTTCAATGATGTTTACTTTGCGCTGACAGGGAGAAGAAGCCTGGCGCCTATTAACTCCTATTTGGTTACAAAGCCTGTAACCTTTTCACCAGCTGGAACCGGCTTTAAGAGTTCGATGTGAGTTTAATAGCAGGTCATTGGTTGTCACTGAAGGCTATAAACAATGTGCGTTTTGAACAGTTTTAGGAGGTTTATAATGTTGAAGATATTATAGATCCACATACAGCTTTAATAAATCACCATTTAACCATCAGTTATTATTTAAGTATTTTTTTTCTTCAAAGTGACACAAGGATAATTAAATTTTTTCTCATAATGCAAAAAGCTTGAGTTTCTATCTCTCCCTTATTAACCACTGCTGCTTCTACCACTTCCCACTTAACCACAAAGATCAAAAGGTCGTACTTGTTAGGATTCCTTTAAAACTTTCCTCCGTAAAAAGTTTATTATTGTCTTTGTTCTGCGAGTTAAAAGTACTTTGCGTTTTGCGAATAATTTATCCCGTCAGGCAATATGCCGTGTTTCTTTTGAACCCTTTGTGGAACCGTCTCAACATTTTTCGGTATCTGCTTGTAAATCTTTTGGCTTTGTGTTTGTTTGAAGTGCGTATACATGTTTTTGAGCGCGGTAAGTACTAATTACCTTTAAAGAAGAAGAAGAAGAATGAGGGACAGGAGTGACCGGTTGAGGCAAAGTTTGCGGAGAGGTGAATCAGAGGAGAGAGAGAGGCGGGGCGGGTGCCCTAACGCGGCTATAGCGCTTTACCAGTACAGTGGGGACCGTGGAAGGGGGGTAATGGGGGGGGGGGTTGAGGGGGGGTGTAGTGGTAATGACAGGGGCCCGCGGAGAGGAGCCCTGTAATCAGCCTGCCCTCAGGAAGGAATGCAGCTCATCTTCTGCTGTAATTACTGGCATTTAAATGGCCCCGGCTCCAAACACTCATCCCACTGTACGCTCACCTATTCACGACATGGCTACAGGCAGACGCGCAGAAGTGACATGGAGAGACAGGCATTTCAACGAGTCCGCGAAACAGGAAGTGAACAACCACAGAAGAAGAATACAATTACGGGTGCTACAGTTACTGAGTGGACGTTGGGGTTTATTTTCATATTTTGTTGTATTTTTGTACCTAATCTTCCCCTATTTCTTAAAGGCACACTCCGTAACATTTTGGATTTGACTGTTGCCAACGATACAAAACATGCTCCTAATGACCAGCTAGACACCGAAAATGCTATTTTTGCAGTGGGGAATCAAAGAATGGATTTGTATGAGGACGTAACCTATTTAAATCTCATATGTGGCTGCCTTTAGTCAACATCTCCATGGCAACGAGCTGGAGATGTACCCACTCCCAGTAAAGTTACAGTCAGGTCTTAGGAGAGCCGCTCACAGTTAAAACATGTTTATTTGTTCATATTTTAACCTCTGAACCCGCGCCTTAACCAAGTGCATTTTCTCCAGTTCAGCTTTACCCAAATCTAAAACGTTACAGCCTACAGGCCAGAGTAACGCCTCATTTGGAAGCTAAGACCTACAAAACTCATCTAAACAAATCTTTTCACCCACATTGTTGCCGCGTCGTTGTCAGTTTTTTGAGTTTTTTTATTGCTTTTTTTGGTCACTTTTCTGTTACTCTTTTCTGGCTTCTTTGTTACTTTATTGTTGTGTTTTTGTGGCCTTTTTAAAATGTTTTTGTCACTAATTTTTGTCAAATTTTTCATCACCTTTTTGTCACCCTTTTGTTGTGTTTTCGTCTCATTTTTGTCGCTATTTCAACACCTTTCTCAAGAAGCCACACTGGAGAAAATGTGCTCTGTTCAGGTGGGGGTTAAGAGGTTAAACATATTTAAACGATAAAGTGTGTGTAGTACATAATAAAAATACATGTTTGTATTAAATTCTATTCATTGGGTAAAATGTCACAAACTTATTCCTATCTTTTCTAACACATTCATAACATAACAATTCTTCACGGGGAGTTCATAAATATGTTTCACAGGTGAGGTGAATGTTTGCATTATTAGCCTCCATCAGGCCAATTGTTTGAGCATCAGCGCTACTGTATACTCCAGGGTTTATAATAACACACTGCAGATTTCACACAGCGGTTTCTCTTTTTTCCCCCGCAAATTATCTGCAAACATTCTTCACCAGTATGAATTTCGACGCTCATTTTACCAACTTTCATACGTTAACATCTCCTGGACATAAAAGTACATTTCAGCATATTAACACGTTCCTCTGAGTTCAGGATTTACTATAATGGAAAATGCAGATAGCACATACTTATAATCCTGGCTTAATCCTTTCTTTGTTCTAGTCTGGATGTAACTCTTCTTTATTTTCTAGTCCAGGTTTCCCTCAATTTTCCTTGTGCGGTGGCACTTGAAGCAAAAAGTTAGAAACCACTAAACAATACTGACATTGTTTGCATTTTTGCCTAATTAAAAACTACTCAATCAAACTACTGTGGCGCTGTTGGACATTGAAACCATTTAAGGTGTTTGGGGAAATTCTTTGTAATTACGCTGTCTCTGCAGAGAAAAGCATGGAGGAAGAGACGGCTGAGAAAAATGTGTGTTTGTGGTTAGCAGTAGATGGAGACTGTCCTCTGGAGCAGTGGTTCTCAACTGGTATGGCATTGGGACCCACAATCACCCTGGGATGACGAGCCGCGACCCAAATACAACATAATATTATGTAAAATATTGTCTTTGCCTCGAAAATTGTTCTTCAATATGCATTAAAAAAGCTACAAATGCTGAAATGATGATAAAAAGTCCAGTCGTGATTCTATACTTATACTGTGCAATAATAAAGGAAGTGTTTTCTGGGAAAGTCTCGCTTCCAGGTTTCTGTGACCCACTTTTGGGTCCCAGCCCCCCAGTTGAGAACCACTCTCTGGAGTATTCTCACCATGGCAACTATACTCAGGGTATATGCACAACTCTCCTCCTGTAGCAGCTGCACAATGGAGAGTTTGTCCAAATTAATCGCAACCAAATCAAAATCACAATTTCAACGGTTGCATTTATTTAAGGCATAACATTTCCTCTCCGAGTAATGAAATGTCTTATTATGTATAAACTCGGCTAACCCTGATTACACCTCAAACGTGTCGTGAAATGCGTCTAATATTAGTTTAGCGATTCAATTCAGTTTCATCTCAAATGTTAATGCTTCGGGATGTGTTTGAAATTTCCACTGCAATATCGTGGATTTGAAAAAAGTCCATCACAATACTGGAAAATTGCAATCAGATATTTTTTGTCAAATGAATCACCCCTGGAGAGGCAGACGAGCTGTGGCGCCTTGCACTCAATATATTCTGTCAGAGGTAGACTCCCGATCTGCCGCGTGACCTCCAAGTAATAGTTGTGACATTGGCCTGTAATTTGGAGTGGATAATAGGAAAATAACATTGTCTGAGCAGGCGTAGCGTTGCTTTCATGGTGATTGATCATGTGCTTGTGTATGTTCCCATGCGCTAGGTGGTCGCCAGGGCACAAACCAACAGCACAGAGGTCAGTTTTTTGATGAGGGATGATTAATGATCTTGGCAGGGGGTGGCGCCCCCTAGCTTCGTGCTGAAGCCGATAAAAATCTGACATTTCCATTACTATAATGAGCCACATATGGCATCGCAGCACAAGACAGAGAGATATACTGTGTTTGATTGATAGTCTTGACTCTTGGCATTATATTAATAGAAAGGGTGTGCAGTACTGTACTTTACAGAATGTTCTAATGTACTGTAGTACTTATGTTACACTATAATTATATTTATTATTTATTTATTTAAATATACACAATATGAAACTTATATCATTGTACTCTGTGATACATTAATGTTGATTTCACATTTTTAAGTTTGATGCCCTTCATCCTCCTTCTTTTTCTTAGCTTTGGACTGACACAATGAGTGCACTTGTATGAATGTACTTTACTGCTCTATACTGGCGCCCCCTAGCTGCAGCCCGGTTCCATACAGCGACATATGCCACCTTCAGTGTCTATATGGATTCAGTAGCAGCAGCACCATTACCACCAAAATCCTCTTAGCTCTCCCTCAGTCACAGTCACCCACACAACCCAAACACAACCTCCAAATCGCACTAAGGGGTAGGCTTTTCTTTTCACTGCACATAGTGGTTAAATATAATTTAAGTGCCAGTGTTTAGTCTGCTCCCAACACACCCAGCCTACACTATAGTTTGGATCCATGAGAAAAAGCTATAATATTTTATTATATCCACACAGTTATCATTGTAAAACACCACAGACTGTCACCACGTCTTATTTACTGTCTGCAGCGTGAATGATAAGGTTTTCTGCTTTGTATTTTCAGACACGAGTGGATTAGTATTTATAGTAAGCTGAAAGCTGCATTTTGCCTGTTTACTCTGCGCCTCCAGTGACATCTTGTTTAAGGAGTCAAAAATATGCAGAAAGTACATGTAATTAACTAAAAGTTGTGTTTTGAAGCAAATATACATTTATACTTGTACAGTGTGGTGCTTTATAAACAGGTTTCACAAAGCAATAGTTGAAGTAGTGATGTTAGCAGCAAGTAGGCGTAGTTGTAGCTTTAGAAGTTTAAGCAGACCAAGTGTTGGAAATGTGGCACTTTTTGTGAGTGTCATAAAGTGGAGAAACACAGATCGAAAATCTTCAGCAGGATAATAATATATGATGAAAGTAAACTGGATTACTCAGAACTAAGTGAATGAAGTAATTAGTAAAATACTTCTCAAGGCGCTTTGACAAGGGGACATTGTTATAACAGGGTTGAAGGCTCAAAAATATGTCTCCTTTAAGCAGGAGTTTATCTAAGCTTCCATTCTAAGGGTCATTATAACCTAAAATGATGTAGTTCATCCATAGAGTATCCGTAAACAAATGTCAACAAGGGGAGGATTGATGGTGGCCGTGGTATGTGCCGGGAATGGAAAATGTCCTTAGTAGAAGTGGTTTTAGTTTAGTTTTACTACTGGTAGCTGTAATAGTAGAAAAACAAATAAAAAGGCATTGCTGTTGCACATCTAAAGGTTAAACATCAATTATAGCTCAATGAAAAAGCATGTTATCTTAGAATGGCCACTCTTCAACGTGGGACAAATCTTCAAATGTCCTTCTTAGCGTGAGATGACAGTCTTTGCAGTGGAGTAGTGGGAATTGTGGGCCTTTGCTTTTGCTTTGTATGTGTGTTTGTGAGGGTTATAATGTCCCGGGGCTCTCCCTGGCTCCCCCGCTGCCACCCAGACGCTGCCGGATGGACAGGCGAAGCACTTCTGTCACACCGCATCTCCATCACCTGCCCGAGCTCATCCTCTCTGCCAATCTGTTCTCCAGCCTCCTGTCACCTCCCCCTGCATTGTCACAAACACAGTATTTTCTATATGTATCTATACTGTATATATACTGTATATATAGCCATACATGTTTTATGTGCTGCAAGGTAAATCGCATTGTTTGTAATTACCTAGCTGCAGTTAGGTAGTGTAATGTCCTCACAATATCCTGTTTCCATGGTGACTTATGTATGAAACCTGTTAACACTATAGTTTAGACCTTATAGTTTAGACCTCTATAAGCTTCTGAAGTTTAAGTTTCTCTCAAATCTAATGCTCCTGAACATGTTTAAAATGTCCACAGAGATCTTGATGTATAGCCTCCCTGTACATTTTTCCCCAAGCACATAATCAATTACTTAGTAGTGCTTGTGTTTCAGAGAAACAAGTTGATGCAGGAAAAGGCTTTCAGCAGGTGTCATTATTAACATGTTAGACGTGTGACATTTCCACTGCTATAATGAGCCTTCAGCAAGCTGCGGCATCTCAAGGCGTTAAACTTCAGACAGACGTATTGGCCATATGTGAATGATGCCCGCTCAAATTCTTGGCAATTATTTCCAAGGTGTAGATACCTAAAAGTTCTAAGTTTCGACTGTTCTCACGAAATAGGGTAGGGACATTATTTGTATAGCACTTTTCACATTACACAAGTCACCCTAAGGAACGTGGATTTTCATTCACACCGACCTACTACAGTACAACATAATAATGATTGATTAGTAGGTTAGACCCTAAAAGTATGATTCATGGTTGAAGTAATTGAAAGCCTGAATGTTGTTCTAATAATATAAGACAGTTATAAAATCTATAGGTAACAAATACCGTAAACTTCTAATTTACTGCTGTATATAGGGCTATTCAAAGATTCTATTCACAGTCCTTTTTACTGTTGTGAAGCCATTTGTAGAACTTTTGATCATTCAAGTACCTCCGCTATTATTGAGCTCCTCCAGCGTATCCAGAGGAGTGGGGAATGGACATGAATTGCACGTCGTTGTGTAAATGATAGGCGCTTCCGATACCAACGTACTGCTGTTTTGTAGCATTGTTAACAGCGCTTAAGAGAGTGACATGCAGAAGTGTGTACAGTAGATAATTGCTTTTGTTTCTGAATAAAGGTAATATAAAGCTATAGGCCTGTGTACGGTATGTGCACATGAATTGTAATAAAATCCATATCATTATCTTGACTCTCAGAATTGCCATATCACCCGTCCCATATATACATAGTCTACTCTAACAGGTGACGATGATTGTTGCACCAAGACAGATCCTATACCCGGTCACAACAGTCTAAATTTTAAAAAACAGTCATGCAGACCTCTTTATTTGTGTGTGCGAGAGATAAAAGGTTGTCAGTGAATTGCGGTGGGGCCCTGAAGAGGAATGCGTGCCGTGCCTGTGTGAGAGGAGGAAGCCTGTTAGTTACAGCGTCTCCGTGGTGAGTACAAAGACCCAGGCGGCTGAGACATGCGGCGCTCCACAGGTGTGACGTCTTCTCGGAGCCCATTTCCAAATATCAAAACAGTCTGAGAGCCAATATGTGATAGATAGAGAGAGAGAGAGAGAGGCTTATGAGAATTTACACTGTGCCATATTGGTGTCATTTTTAGCGGGTACGACACATGCTGCGTCCTCCCCCCTGTTGCCTAATGTCACTAGAGCCGAGAAGTGACGACGCCGTTAGTCACTCGTGATTTCACAAAACAATGCTCCTTCCTATTAAAAGATTGACCGAATCGGCTCCCCCTGTCAGTGTCACTGTGCAGTCAGATGGTGAGCTGTGTGACTCGTCTTCACGCTCGATCTGTATTTGTTCCAGTAATGCTCAAACCTACACGTGTGATGCGCAGTCTAGATTGTTTAGTGTTACATTCGCAGCAATGTTTCTAAAAGGAAAACAAGCCAGGTCTGCCATCTGTCATTGTCTTTATTGTATAATTAAACTTGGAGCTTGAGTTCACCCTAGAAAAATCCCTCGACTTCTTAAGGTCACTTTTGTAGGTCTTAGCTTTCAAATGAGGCATTACACCGTTGCTGTCCAGTTGAGAAGCTTTTAGTTTTGGGTAAAGCCAAACTGGACAATGTGCTCAAGTCAGGTGATTCAGTAAGAGGTTAAACGAGACAAATCATGCAAAATCTCCTTTTTTGAGCTTGTAGCCACAGTTTTGTGTTGTTCCCTTGTTATAGACAAACCTGGCACACGTAGCATTTCACTTCATTCACGCAGTTTTGAGCAATCGATCGTTTCTTCATCTACTGCTCAGCACTCCGATCGGAGTTTCCTGGATTCTCTTGTGTTATAGACATGTCCTCCACATTTTTAAGTCTGTAATCCCAGACTGGACTTCTTCCGAGGGGTTAGTGTGTTCATCATAGGGCTGGGCGATATGGACCAAAAGTTATATCCCGATATATTTAGGTTGAATATCGATATACGATATACTGTATATCCCGATATTTTTTCCACAAAGTGAGAGCTGTGAAATGAAATGTTAAGTCAAAGCCAAATACAAGTGATGATTTCAAGTGTGATTTCGATTTTATTTTGAAATCAAGTAATATAAAGTTACGGTTAATAACTTTATATTGCATATAACTAAACTATAGCAGAGACAATGAAATAGGACTTATTAAAGTATTACTTACTTTTTAGTCCTTAATTATGAAATATAATTCAAAATAGTCCACATGGCCATTTACATAATTTACAATAAGCTGCACGTTGAGCCTGTGCAGCTTGTAAAGAGTAAAGAGTCGTTTGTGGAGAAAGAGACGTGTGAATCTGGAGTTGAGGGAGTTTATGATCAGTGCATCAGAGCGGGTATCAGCGAGGGAATGGTGATTAGCGTTGCGGCTAACGCGCCGCTAACGGGGAAAAAGCAATAGTCCTTCGCGGTGGCAGCATTACAAACCCTGATATTTTCACAGTACAACCACGATCTACCGCAAACCTTAACTAGCCTGAGACGTAAACAAAAGCACATGGCGCAGCGCACACCATGCTACATTCACTATGGGCCGTGGCCATTAGCTGCATGGGCCAAAATCGCGTGCCTCCCAACATATAAGCCTGGTTTTGTTGCTATCCGAACCATCTCCAAATGATTGAGCCACTGGTTTTTCTTTTAACAACCAAGGGGCTCTCCTCCGCACGCTTCACAGACGTTGCTTTCTCCATGTTTGTTGAAGAGTGCAGGAGTGTCTGAGGAGGGGCGAGGCCGCAGCGCTGGGAGCAGTGCAGAGAGCTCCGCTCAGCGGCTTGCCTGAAGCAAGTATTACAGCGCAAATTTGGACTATATCGATATATACGATATGGTCTAATTCCATATCTCTTTTTAAAATATATCGATATATCTTAAATATCGATATATCGCCCAGCCCTAGTTCATCACAGTCATCTTGATTTGCCAGCATGCCGTGAAATGAAAGCTGTATTCACTATTCTGTCACGTGTCATTCTCACTGCTGCGTTCTCTTTATATAGATAAAGACTGCCCTGTACCACTAGATGGAGTCAGGAGCTTTATCCTACGACACTGAGGTCTTCTCATTCTTGTGAAAGCCCGTTCCCTGTATTCCCTGACATTAAATCAGTCCCTCTGTAAGAGTATAAAGTTGATGTCTTCCATTACATTCCCACACAGACGTTTGACAAATGAATCTAAACTACATATAACCTTTTCTAGTCGCTTCTTTAAGCACCTATCTCCATCCTCCTCTTCTCTTCGTAGAGAATTGTTTTCAGGCAGATGAAGATGAGGTCAGTCTGAATATCAATCACTCAGCGTAATTGTCCTTTAAGGAAGGCAAGGAGAGACTGTCTCCCTCCATCCATCTCTGTCTGCTTTGAGCTGCTGTGTGCGTTGTCGCTGTGCGTATGTGTGGGTGCCTCTGGATTTCTCTTACTAATAATGAAAATAATGAGGTTTATCGGATATTACGACAAATAAATCCAAGTCATAAATGTTACATAACAATAAGACTGAGCTCTCTATTTATTACCCTCTTTTGTTTGGGTCACGATATTTTGGTTTGTGCAATAATCCACAATAAAACATGCTTTATTTATTTTGTGTAATTTTGTTGATTATAGATTCATAGATTATAATTTAATATAATAGCCCTGGTTTAGTAATATCAGAGTTTTTCAACATACATTACCTGACCCAAAAAAAGTCTGTGTGGATTTAACTAACTCTTAAGTCCTGCTGTTGGCCAGGCCTAGGTTCAGCAACACTATTTGTCCAAAGAATGACTACCTGAATGGCCAGGTTATTCCATCAATGAATTTCTTCCCTGCTGGCTCGGGCATATTCCAAGATGACAATGCCAGGATTCATCGGGCTCACATTGTGAAAAAGTGGAGCACGAGACATCATTTTCACACATGGATCAGTCACCACAGAGTCCAGATCTTAAGCCTTTTGAGAATCTTTGGATGTGCTGGAGAAGGCTTTGCGCAGTGGTCCCACTCTTCCATCATCAATACAAGATCTTGGTGACAAATACAACATTGGATCTTAGCTTAGCTTAGCTTTTAGAAACAATGCCACAGTAAACAAAGCTTAAAGGAATAGGCCACCGTTTTTCCATACTGAGATAATGTTCTTACCTTAGCTTAGACGAGTTCATGTGTACCTGTCTGGTCTTTGTGTGTGCGCTCAGTCACGCAAATCTTGTTAGCATTTAGTCTCTCCCAGCAAAGGTATAGCTCCAAACTGGGGTGAAGTTAGAAGCTACCAAGCTGTTCCACGTTTTACCTATTTAAATACAGTTACGTGAAAGTTACACGATCCAAGTCTAGTCACACAAAATGAAAACATGTCGATTTTCTAAGCGGATAAAAAGGGGAACTATACTGTAAGGCGTAATAACATAGGAGCACTTCAACGTCTGCGCAGTAATATCTCACTTTACTGTGCGGACGTTGAAGTGCTCCTAAGGTGTTATTACGCCTTACATATACAGTATAGTACTTTTTATCCGCTTAGAAAATCGACATGTTTAAGAACATATCTCAGTATATAAAAACGGTGGTCTATTCCTTTAAGTTATATTATATATTTTTGTTTTTGTGACGTGTAATTGTGCTGTAATACAATAGTTTGAAAGCTGCTTGGTAACACTTTATTTTACCCTTGATTCACTGTACCAAACTAAATTAAGTACAATGTAATGTGCTCTGTAACAATGTGTAATAACTTGTACCTATGGGTTAGATGCACAATGGAATATATGAAAATGGACATAACTCTAACCCTAACCTTAAAGGTTCTGTATCATGCTATTTTAGCCATTCTAAAGTAAAGTATAGGCATTTATATGATATATTGTACCTCTATCACTATGGAGTACTCATTTTGAGAGAAATATTTTGGGGGGTATTTTCCCTACCCGGAAGACAAGACGCTTCGATTCAGTTAACTCCGCCCCTCTCTCCGCTCATTCCACATTCACAGTATTATAAATATAAATATCGCTTACTTCACATAATGCAGTTATAAGGAGTTGACATGTGCAACACAGTTTCATAAATGGCTAACACACACGCTAACACGCGTTTTGATTGACTCACCGCTCAGTCTGGACTCCCCATCGGGTTATGAGAATGCGTTGGTTAGAAAAGTTAATCCACTTTGATTCTGGCCAAGGTTCACCAAGCATCCATCAGGTTGGTTGATATAGTAGCTGAATCCCAGAAAGAAATTCCAACTTCTGGCGAGTGCACTCTTCTTTAGGAAGGTTGAATAGTCCTGTTCCTCTCGTAGCCAAAACAAGGATCTAATAGAGCCAAATGCGCATCCGTGACATTATCGTAAGCAAAATGAACAGGCGGTGTCCAGAGTAGGTTAGAAAGAGCTCCGTCTTCACAAACAATGCACCCTCCGGCCGCAGGAGCACTTGCTTACTGTCCCGGGAAAGCACAGACGGTCGGAGACGGAGAGTTTTTTTTTTTTTTTTTTTAATTTATTGCTCTCTTACAACAACAACAACAAAAAGCTGTTTTATAAATTAAAATCAGGCCGTAAGGCATTACATTACAGACGTAGAGCACTTCCGTTCCTTTGTGTCGTCACAAAGGAACGGAAAGAACAGCTCAGTCGTTTACCAGGAGAGGGCGGAGCAGCTGCTCAGATAGCAGGATTCAGGAGGATTACTTAGAACTGCGTGAATGAAGCCAAAAACCGCTCTGGGGTGTTTTTGATAAGGAAATAGCATAACAACATGGCTAAAAACTCAAAAAGTCGATTTTGCATGATATAGGACCTTTAAGCCCTAACCCTAAGGGTCTCGTGTCCTATTACATTTGCACCTACAAAGTACTAATACAAGTTATTCCATTGTGTATCTAACCCATAGGTACAAGTTATTTACACATTGTTACAGAGCACATTACATTGTACTAATTTAGTTAGGTACGATGTATCAAGGTACTGTAAATAAAGTGACGCCGCTGCTACTGTAGCTGTGACGTCTCCATACACTCTGAAACACATGTTATTTCAGCAGTTCATATTTCAGTCTTCTGTCTGAAGTTATTTAAATGAATGTGCACTGTCAGCTGAATCTGTCTTTGAAACTTAAACCCCAAACCTGATTGCAATTGCAAAACTGTCAGAAATATCATCTTTGTCACCATCATTACAGCATCAACAACATTGTTATCAATATTTCACATTCTCTTTTATCATGCCTTGCTGCAGTATAGCTTGTACATTACTAAGGTCCTCATTACAAGAAAGGCCTTTTATAATTATTATGTTCTTGTTATCCCACGTCACCAGTGCTTTTGTCATGTACGATTAGTTTCTCTCCTTCCTCACAGCTGTGTGTCATTACACACACAGCTTGTGCCCCGTCGCTATGGGCTGCTCCCCTCACAGCGTCTGTAGGATATCATTTGAAGTTGAATGGAGAGTCTTTTGAGTCCAACAGGAAAGGCGCAGGAGTCAAGGGAGGGCAGAGAAGAAAAGCGTTTTGTTGTTTGTTTGCGTTTTTCCCTCCACTCCTCTCTCACAGGACGCCCCATACAACAGCGGTGGGAATGGCAGGTTCCCAGTGTAGCCAAACATAACCCCTTTGATATTTATCGACTTCAAAAGTATTTATCTTGCCCCCACTGCCACAGCCATTCCGAGGGGTTCAGTTCTGGGATAGCAGAGGGCACTGTGCGAAGAGGGGCGGGGGGCAGTAATGACTAACTCTGTAAAGGTAATGATAAAGTACAGGCACTTTAGTCTCCACTTTGGCTAGAAGCAGTCAAGCTAGGAAATTACAGTTGTCCATGTTTGTGGGAGAAGGAGCTCGACAGACAGACAAGTATGTGACTCAGTCTTATTGGTGGCCATTATAGTCTGTGCAGCATTGAAGTGCCTTTTGTATAATGAGGAAAACTAAGGCCATGCACAGATTTATTCTCAACTATGGGCCTATAGGCAGGGCAAAGAACCATTACAGTGGTTGCATGCTGGCTTCAAAAGTTTGCAAATATAGCTATTATATACAATCACAATTGCCTAGCATGGCAATTGTGATTAGATTTGCTATTTATGTTTTAAAATCAAAATTATGTTATTTTTCCACATGGACAAGTTCAGAAGCATTAACATTTAAGAGACTAAAATATGAACTGCAGACTCACATACAGTACCGTCAAAAGTTTGGAAGCACTTTCTTTATGTATTTTTTCTTTTATTTCAAGACTATTGATGTTGGAGATTCTCACTGGAGACCTGTATGATGTCAATAAATAAGATTAGGTACTACTGGCAACGAAAAATAAAAGTATCAAAAGCAGGTGCTGAGAAAAAAATAGATATCTTTAGAGACCAAGTTTTGATGCTGTTGGTCCAGGGACAGCATTAAAGGAAGTTTCTTGTTTGTTTGTTTGTTTGTTTTTTCCAGCTCAAATAGATTAGACAAATTTAAAAGAAATAGTCTTTTGTGGAATAAATTAACATTATTAAACTCAGAAAAGGATAAAGGTGAGCAAACAGGTGCTCTTTGAGGACTAGGCAAAGTAGATTGATCAGTAGAGAGATTGACTTAGAGTAAAAAGTCTTACTGTAGCAAGTGAGCTTTAAAAAGTCAATAAATGTGTCCGAGGAACTCATTGAGAAAATGCCAAGAATAAAGGGCGGCAATTTTGAAGAATGTCACCCTGTTTTATTTCCAACAAAATCCCATTCATTCATAGTTTAATGTCTTCAATGAGAATGTTATGTGTTGAAAATAGAGAAAGGCAGTACATGAAAACTGTTTTCAACTTTTGACCGGTACAGTACATTTCAGGTCTAAACTAGTTTGCAAGTTTACATGAACAAAAAAAACCCTGGCGAGTTATTTTATTGTTTTCAGAGCTTGTTAGATTACTTAAATAACTCCCAGAAGAAAGGGAGTTGCAGTGCCGTATGTAGCCGGGGTCTCAGGGAAACGTCAGAGAATCTTTAGGCAGCACAGGATTCCAGTGTATCACAAACCGGTGAACACACTGAGACAAAAATTAGTCCATCCCAAAGACAAAACTCTGAGCCACAAACAAAGCAATGTTGTTTATTCTATTCGATGCAAAGAAGAATAATGCAAAGAACATTATATTGGAGAAACAAAACAAGTTTTAGAGAAGAGACTTTATCAACACCGAAGAGAAAGCACAAGCAGCCCCCAGTCGGCGGTGCACCTCCACCTCAAAGCCTCCAACCACTCCTTTGAGGACGGGGAGGTAAACATTTTAGCTAAAGAAGAACGTTGGTTTGAAAGAGGAGTAAAAGAAGCTATTTTTGTCAAGAAAGAAAATCCCTCCATGAACCGGAATGGTGGGCTCAGATTTAATCTTTCTTCACTATACTCCAATCTCCTTCGGGGGAAAACCGACAGTGCACGCCCAGTCCAAGAGACGATACCTCAGCTAACAAAAGAACAATAGGCAGGTAATTAGCAGTGATCAGCCATGAACAGGACAGATAACAGGCAGTGATCATCTATTAATAGGACAGGACTGATCAATACTGCGGTTGAGCAGGTCGTTAGAGATGCTCTACTTCAAAGGTGTTTACCCACAGTTGAGAGTAGCTGTGATTAGAGGGGAGGAGCCGGGCCAACCCCAACTCGTGGTCTTTATCTACGCTGCGTGCTGAGCGGGACTTTGTCCACTGACGAAGCCTTTTGGATGAGAGGCGAAACGTTTGGAGACTTCAACTACCGAGTACAGAAGATGACTCAAGTACCTTCATTGAAGTTAAATAAATGCAGTAACTTTATGCCACTTGCTCAGCTTGTCTTGTTGTTTTGTGAGCTTATAGGAAGAGTGAACAGTGAATAGGAGGGGTAGGGCCTCATAAGTTATAACTAACTTCTTCCTACCCCCTTTGAGCAGCACATATACTTGTTATGTTGTTAATAATTTCTGTAAATATTACATGTATACTATACCTGTATGCATCTGTTGCTCAAATAAATAAAAATAAATAAATATATATATATACTGTATATATATATACCGGATACTGGCCTGGGACGGCTGTCAGACTCAGGAAGACTTAATATAAAAATGCAGTTGCTTCACTCCTCCCCAGCTGTTTACTCCCTCCACTTGTCCGTTCTTTTGACCTGCCCTGTCCAGGCCACTGCATTGTCCCATCTTGTCACTTCTGTCCCCGTCTCACCCCCGGCGTTCACACAGACAAAGGCCATGTTCACACCGCGGTCCCAATCTGATTTTTGGTGACCCAGATGTGATTTATTCATGAGTGTTGGTGCAGCACACGTCACATGCAATCCCGTCACTGCACGTCACCGCCCGGCCGTCTCCCGATGCGCCTGTGAATCAGATTCAAGTTTTAGCGACAATACAAGAAAGAAGAGGGCCGGGATAATGGTCGTCAAGAAAAAGCTGAAAGAAAGAGATGACTCAACTAGAGGAAAAAAGTTTGGAGGATGAGAAAGAGAAAGTGGATGTGTTGCCAGATGGAGTCTTTACTAAATGACTTGGAACAGTATGGCACATTAGGAACTTTTAATGATGTGGAATGGATTACAATTATTAATATTAATGAATTATCTGTATGAATCTAAAACCAAATTGCTACAGCAGTGATTCTTTACTCTGTGTCATTTGTGTGCCCTGCCCCACCGATCCAAATGTGCTCTTTTGTGCTTTTAACCATGTTATAATGGCTGTTCCCATCTCAAAAAACACATTTTATCCATTTAGATCAGTTTTGTAGGTCTTAGCTTTCAAATGAGGCGTTACACTGGCCGATAGGCTGTAAGCTCCTGTCAAGAAGCCTTTAATGCCGAACTGGAGAAAATGCTCTCGGAAGACAGGTGGTAAGAGGGTTAAATCACACAGGTTTGCATACTCTTGCTCACTTAAGTTGTTTCTTCTTGCACAACTGCGTTTCGATCTGCGTTTCTTGGCTTATGTTGTGCGATAGATTGAATCTTGAAGTGTCCCTAAATTTTGTTTCATTAAACAATAACTATTATTTTGTTCTTGATATTAAGACAAAAGATGTTTGTCTGAGGTTCCCACCCTCACCTATTGCCATGAGATTTGCGTAATGGCCGAAAGGACGATCGCGGATACTAGTGGCCGAAATGAGTTTCCTTCGCAGGGTGGCTGGGCGCACCCTTCGAGTTCAGGTGAGGAGCTCAGTTACCCGGGAGGAGCTCGGTGTAGAGTCGCTGCTCCTTCACGTCGAAAGGAGCCAGCTGAGGTGGCTAGGGCATCTGTTTCGAATGCCTCCTGGCCGCCTCCCTCGGGAGGTGTTCCAGGCATGTCCTATTGGGAGGAGGCCTCATGGAAGGCCCAGGACACGCTGGATGGACTATGTCTCTGAGCTGGCCTGGTGTCGCCTCGGGGTCCCCCAGAACAGCTGGAGGAGGTGTGTGTGGATCGGGAAGTCTGGGCATCTCTGCTCAGACTGTTGCCTCCGCGACCCGGCCCCGGATAAAGCGGAAGAAAATGGATGGATGGATGGATGGATGGATGGATGGATGGATGTTAGCTGCATGCCTTATCGTGTTTCAGCGGTCTAAATGCTGTAACATGTCAAAGTACAACCAAGTAAACTATTATACTGTCTTATTATAACGAATTAAATGTTCCAAGAGATATACAAAATGCATTAGAGAGCAGTCCTCTTTCATCAAGTGTCTCTTTCTTACATACACCTTGATTTGAATTATAAAACGTCGAATATAAAAGTTGAGGTGCCTAAAAGGTCTATGAGCTGTAATCAGGCAGAATCACTACCACTCATTATGAGCCGTACAATTTACTGAAATAGAATAAGCGAAAGATTGTCAAAGAGGTGACACTTTGGTTTGGGGATCACAAAGAAAATGTTTAACTAATTCCTCGTCCAAAATTAGCAGTGCTGGGAGATTCTTGTCTTACTAGACCTTAGCCATTCTTTGGACCTGATTGAAGTCACAGTATTGGTTCGAGTTTTATTTAGAGACCCTCATTTTACCTAGGCTATTGTCTGCTGTTCCTTGAGAATCAATTCCTGGAGACAATTTTACTCAACAAGTTATTCTTTGGCAGGGGTCCATATTTCACTCCATTTAACATTACTCCAAAGTTCCAAACACATCAGTTGCACAAAGACGCAATCAAAGCTTCTTAAATAATGCTTAACCACAAACCAGGCCTCTCTCATCTGCCACAATCCCTCTCCCATAAGCTGTCGCCCCCTTTCTTTCTCTCTCACTCACTCTCTCATTCTTTCTTTAGACTTCGCTGTCAATATCCAATTGTGTGGCGCCCCATCCCACAGCCCTCGCCCTCCTTTCTACTCTCTTTGTCCAGCATTGATCGCTGCGTGTTCAAACACTGTCGGAAAAACACAGGCTGTCATTCTTCCAGTTTGATGAAAAAGGAGGCAGACAAACAGACGCAGATGATTTCAGAGAGAACCAGAGTTGTCTTACTCATATGGCACCTCTGCATCTGCTTTTGTCCTGGTTTGCTCCTTGCGTTTCACCTTGATATATAGCTCTTTTTGTTCCTAGTCTAATCTTGGTTGTCTATCCCAGTTTGAACCAAGTTTTGGACTGCAACATATATGGTTTTAGATACATGCTGCTCTTGAGACTTGTGGCTTTTGGATAGCTAGTGAAAGCTACTCTGGTAAAGTCCCGGTTTTACATGATTCTGGAGTCAGCTCTCGTTTAGACTTAAATTAGTTCACACATTCTTTACAAATAAGAATTTAGTTCAGGGGAAACCTATGCTGACAAACACAAAAAACATGCAAGCTCCACACTGAAAGGCTTGTGGGAATCAAAACCAGGACCTTCTTTCTATGAGGCATCATCATTGTGCTATTGGGAGGATCGCTGTTTATTTCCGCCATTTTCACCCGGTGTTTTGGTAAGTGGTGGGCAAACAGCTGATTTATCCAGGCGTGTAGCGCTGTTTATTTAAATCACAGATCTTTTACAGCGCAAGAGGAGTAATTTTCTGTTTGTAAACATTGTGTTGGGCCGCCATAGAACTAGTATTATTGATTTAATACATTGATGCCTACCAAAGCTTCGAACGTGACGACATCACAACAATCACTCCTATTGTGTCAGCCAGTGTTCGTGTTGGTTTGAAAAAATCGAATCAAATTTATTTATATAGCACTTTTTTTTTCTTTTTTCAACCTTTATGTGCATATCACCAAGTGACAGAGAGTGTATTTACAATATTTACAATATTGACAGTATCTTTAGGGTACAATTTCACAGGTTTTCATTTACAATAATCCTACAATAATACAATGATCTTAATTTCTTGGGGGGGGTTGGGGGGTCTGTCTGATGTAATGTTAGAAAGGATGTCTGGCTGTCCTGTTCGTGTAGGCATGGGTATGTGGTTGCGTGTGTGTGTTGTTTGCGCATGCATACATTTCTGGAAGAAAGGAAGAAGAAAAATGTAATAAGTAAATAAAATATACAAGTATACATATGATATATAAAAGTAATCATATTTTTAAAAAATCATCATAAAATAATAAGGAAAACAACATTGCCAATATCACCAATATCCCCATCGTAAAATCCTAATTATTTTATATAATATATACAGTTGGTTAAGGTGAAAAAAAAATGCTGATTCAAGTCTAGTATTGATGCCGATAATGGCCGCTAGTGTCCTAATTAGGGTCTTACTTAATGCATTAAAATCAGCAAGGTTAGTTGGGACTAGTGTCAAAGAGAGCGCCCCTCTAACGACCACCCCTACCTTTTGCTCACCCTAGTCTTATTGTGTATTTGTGCATTTTTATTGTTATTATAATGACTTATTTGTTTGTTAGTTTGTCTATTTATTAATTTTTTTGGAGCTTTGGATTTGTATGATCTCTTACGCCAATTACAACAGACCGAGCAGTGACTTGGGAAAAGAAACAAAAAAGACAATGTATAAAGCACATTTAAAAACAACTGTTGTTGACCAAAGTGCTTCACAATATCTTTAGTTGCGGTTTAGTCCAAGATTATTTTGCTTTTGTTTGTTTCTGTCCCTTATTGCCCTTATTGCACTTCTAATGTACAGTAGTCCAGTATTTTGTTGCATTGGTGTTCAAAGATTGTCTTTGTTTAAAACCTCAAGACTTTAGATTTCACCCTGACACAGACTTGGTTCTCCTTGTCCCCTCACTCTGGGATAATGGAGTTGTGGCATTTAAAGTGGAACCTGTGTTTTTAGGCCAACGCACACAAACATCCATCAGACCTCAGCAGCCAGCAATTTGTGCTGAGTGGAGGCGCCTTAAAAACAAGAACAAGTCCCTCTGCCGTACAGCTACAGTGTGTTGTCTTTTATTACTGATAATGATAGGCGGCAAACTCTGGGCTTATGGGTATGCTTTTCCTTCAGCTAAAATGTCCACACGCGAGATGACAGACTATTCTTAGACAACATAGTCAGACATTCATGTATGCTAAAGACAGTGCAATGGACACAGTGGAAGTGACAGGCTGCTCTGTGCAAGCCCAATACTTCATTTACATGGAGGCTCAGATAGCATGTTGTTTGAGGTGGGCCGTGCAAACTGGGATGTTTTTTAATGAAGTCAGCAACGTGCTGTGAAAGGTTATCTTTGGTGGGACAAATATTGGGAATTTTTCACTCTCGCGTGGGATAAAATATCACATTGACGTGACCATATTGGCTACATACAAACAGAATCTATGTTAGAAGTTGTATATTTGATATTAAAACTGTATAATAATCTTAATTTAAATGCCATTTTCCACATCCACTGTGCACTCAAACCGCTATTTGTGCATTAATGTTATTTAAAATGTCAATTACCGGTGCAACTAATACCGACAGCCGTTGCCTGGAAACTATGATTCTGTAATTTCTAAAATAGAAATGGAGAAGACGACCAAATGTCAACATTTAAGTGCTTATATGTTCCTATACAATTACTGTATCATTGATATGTGCCCTACGGATCAAGATTAATGACTGCAATTTGATTATAGATATAATTACTGCAGTATAGTTGAAAAATAACTGAACTTTTGCAATAAAGAGACAAAGTTGCTCACAATAAACGTCTGTAGCTTGAAGAAAGTAAAAGAAAGAAGGTAGTGAATCATTCAAGAGCTTTTGACAGATAAAGACCGACAGATGTCAAAACAAACGCAATATCCAATCATTTCTTTTGTGTCCTGTCAGCATCTTTTACAGACATTTATATTTTTTATTTTGAAGAGTACAAAGAAAATGTAGAGAATGTTATTAGGTGCACGTAAGTAACAAAGAAGGTGTACCTCCACCAAGGCATCAGCATTGACTTGCAATGCTAAAGAAACAGTAAATGGTAAATGGACACATTAAGCACTCAAAGCGCTTTTACAACAACTTTGTAAAATACTATAATGGTGAGGAAAAACAGTATCCTGCTTTATGCAATATTGAGTGATGTGAGTGTTGTTGCGAAATCCAAAAACATGATTAACTTCAGTAATTATCGGCCCACTTTTCATATTTAGCAGCGCCTGTGGGTGTGCCAAGTTCATCCTTGGGTCACAGCTTCTTGAATAAATGCAGCCTAAAAGAATCCACTGGAGGAGCAGAGAGACAGATCCAAAATGACGCTTCGACCAGGGCTTGAACTAGGCCTGGAGCAGCTGTTGCCCCTAGAGTTGGTCCCTTAACCGCAGAACTAAGGTACACTTTACTGCCCCTTTAGGTCGAGAAAGGAACTGTAAAAGTAGGATATTCAAATCTTTATCTGAAGCAAAGGCAACAACATGCTGGCAAAAGCTCAGACTTTGTTTTCAACATTTCTGGGAATACCGGGTTATAAAACTGTCTATCCCGGTTTGTCTTTCATATCCATATCTTACATTCTTCTTCCTCAGTCGTGCTCTTATGACATTAGCATCAGCAGAATCAGAAGACTGAGGGGTGGGGGGTTTAATACTGCACACTTTCCTAAAATAGACAATGGTATCTTCCTAAGTAGTTTCTCTTGTTCCCTGGTTGTGGAATAACAGATCAGTTCAGGCCTTGATACATTTTGAAAACGAAATGCTCCAGGAGTGGCCTCATTGTCTGAAAGCAGCTGCCTCTTTGGTCTGTTCCTCACTGAACGCGTGAAACAGATTTGAGAAGGTTCTTGTAATCGTGCACTGAAACAAAAGCGAGGTGAGCAGCTAAGAATATCATGGAAGAGTTAAAATGTTTTAGTTGTTCAGGTTTTTCATACTGTATAATGCCAATGTAGCATACAGCAGTAGGCGCACTGGTGAGTGAATAAGAGCTTTTGTTTCGTAGCTGGGCAGTTTTAGGCAGGAAGTATTTAAAACAAAAAATGGGTGTAAGGACTTGGATAAGTTTGACAAGAAAGCATCTCCAAAACTCGGTGTTCCAGAAGAAAGATTTGTCTCTGTGCAGCTCCTCATAATATTATGCCGATATTTATTTTGCTTAAAATTACACTATTGAAATGAACTTTCCCATTTTCCACAGCTACATTCTGATGATAGCATTAATTTCCTCAACGTATCTATTTATGGGTGCCATTTTGAGCACTTTTACACCTTGCAATGTAGTGAAAGTGGGACAAGCGATTCAATTTGGTGGGACATGAGAAATGAAACCCTTGATAAATAAGCAAATGCTTTATTTGTCATCGTACAACAAGATTGTGTTCAGGTGTTAGTCCTGAGCCACGCTGCCACTGTGGGCCAACCTGACCAGCATGTTTGTGGAGGTAGAGGAACTGCAGCACCTGGACTATTGTACATGTTTTTAGTGGTAGGGGAAACCTACACAGACACGGGGAGAACATGCAAACTCCACACAGAAAGGCCCCGTCCTTGGTGGGAATCGAACCCGGACCTTCTAGCTGTGAAGCTCGAGCGCTAACCACTGTACTACCGTGCCGCCCAGCTGTGAGTCTTTCCCGGATACCTCCTCGTTTGTTCCTTCCTTGTTTCCTGCAGCGCCTCTTGTGACGCCTCCACTGTGCTGCAGGTGTGGGGGCTCTTGATGCCTCTTCAGTGTTTCAGAAGAAGACATTTGTAGGTCTCTAATGTTTTTAGCTCATAAGCTAGCTGTTTGTTTACATTTTAAAAGCTGCTTTCTTCAGGACCATTATGGACTCTCTGCAGTAAAAAGATCCACTGAACCGCACAAAAACACGACAAACAAAAGTATCCTACAAAACAATGTGGAACAGAGAAACCACAACTGCGGTTCGTAGAAAAAGGCAACAAACGCAGCTGTACCAAGAGAGAGGGAGGTTGCTACTTGTTTGTTTCTTTACAACTTACAGTCTAATTGGTTGAAACATCTATCTCTGTCATGTCAAAAAGTGATGTCCTTATTATAACAGTCCCAGCTAAGCATGACACTAAATATTTGAATCTTACCTCATACTGCGACGTACTTGAAACTCACCAGCACCAACTGTCTGCAACCATCCTTGTCAGTTTTAGTCTTCTGGTACTGAACTGAGATTAGATTTATAAGCTCAACCCAGTGTCTTCATCTGGAGGGTCAAAAGCATTAAAGATTTTACTAGAACCTGGAGGAACCGTGTGCGAATCTCTGCAGAACCCACCAGTAAATGTCTCGCACAAAATAGAGAGTGTATCCCTGTGATTTATAAGGTATTCAGTATGCATTAGGCTATACGGAGCAGATAATTCTTTACTGGCCACGGGCACTTTGTAAAACTATTATTACCTGTATAGTTCACCCGGATTTATGGCTCTGCTGCGGCAACCAGATGTAGCCAATAAGGAGATGGCGGCATTGATAAAGTGTCCGGGATCTGCTTGTCATTACTGGAGTAACAAGTCGTGGAGGCATTGAGGTCAAGAAATACTATGTCCTTCCCGAGCAGAGAGAGAGGAGAGGCTGCGGGCTGCAGTGCCAATGGGAAAGTGTCAGATCGGAAATGTCAGGAGATAATGTGCGATCAACAGGACGGGCCCGGGAAGGTCAGCCGCGCTCCTCTCCAGCTGAGAGCCATGGACTCAGAAAGGAGCAAGGAGTCTGCATTGACCAGATTAGTGGCAAAAACAGGGCAGCGAAAATGTCACACTATTGCCTGTCTATTTACTGTCAACACTGAAACACTATAGAATCTTTGCACTTTCAGGCTCCACGCTGACTGATGAGATGTATTTATTTCCTCCTTGTATGCTTTTTTTTGGAGCTAAGTCTTGCCAAAGTTCAGAAGTTTCAAATTGCCAAATAGAAGAGCAATGTTTAGAATTTGTTCGATCTTTTAGCATTGTCTAAGACTTCGTGTCATATTCAGATTATTATCCTATAACTTTTTTAGATTCTCATGGCTATTGGATATTAGCGACAGGTACAATTTCAGTTTGAGACAGTAACAATGTTGTAGAATCAATCTTAATCAATCTAAAGCTCCACCTTTAAGTTTGACATTTCAGAGGCTGGAGATGCAAGATGAAAGATTTTTTTTCTTGCCATTACTGGGGGCGACAGGACCAAAATTCAGGTAGTTCAGCTTTAATGTCCTCTCACAAATGGACTACACCGGTGTAAACGCATACCGCTCAAGTGTGCTGACAGTTTTGTTTCCCGTGCCCCGCAGCGAGACACAGACACACACGACAAGGCGTCAAACACGTACTCTTCCTGCAGGGATTCGGCGGCTTATTGATCCCCCAGGGACAAACTTGTCATTTTGTCTTTTTCGTACTTCCTCGACAGTAAGGTCATGGAGCACTGCCTCGAGACAATAACAGCTCATGTGGGTCTCGACTCCAACAAAAGTGCTTTCAAAGGACATTTTTATTCTTGACTTGGAGTAGGAAGCATTGGCAAAATAAATGTGTGAATATTCCAGACTTTCTCAATAACAGTATCAACATTTTGCAATACATCGAAAATATGCAGAAAAACTACATACGTCTATGATTTTGCATCATCTTGTGCACTATTTTTTAACTTGTCTTCTTTTCTGTGTTGTTTTTACAGAAACGACAGACTACGGCGACACAGACACGCTCCCGGACACCTACCCCTCGGCACCGGCGGAGCCTCTGCCAGAGTTTCTGCTCGAGCCCGAAGATGCTTTTATTGTGAAAAACCGTCCCGTGCAGATGAGGTGCAGGGCGTCTCCAGCCACACAGATCTACTTCAAATGTAATGGAGAGTGGGTCAATCAGAACGACCACGTCACCCGAGAGAGTCTGGACCAAGTCACAGGTACAGAGGCCAATGTTTGTGAGATAGACTTTGGCAACACTTGTTCTGAATCAGGATTAGGACTGGGCACCGTTAAAATATACCAGTATTTTATTTTTAAAAAAGGTTTAGGTTCTACTGGTTTAAAAAAAAAAATCTAAAAAGTGTCAAAGCAGGTACCGAAAAGAAATATAAAGTCTTCATATTCAAGTGTTGATGCTGTTTGATACAGTCATCAAAATTCAAAAGAAAAGAAAAAAAGTGAAACACCACTTGAAAAAAAATGATAACAGGGGAAATTTTGAAAAACAAGAGAAAAATGTGTCTAATTTGGGAAAATTTTAGGATTTTTTTATTTTTTTTATTGAAGATTGGGGGGGGGATTAGCCTGGCTAACGCCAGACTGCTGTGTGCGCTCGAATCTTTTCGAACTTCACAACAGCCTGGGACCATGGCCGACATTTTTCCATGGATTTGGGCACCAATCACAGAACGAGGAGGGACGGTAAGACGATGACGCGCTATTTGACATACGGACGCTTGTAGTTTGTTTAGGGATAAAAAAATATATAAATATTTACGGATCCAACATGACAGCAGCAGACGCGATGCCATCTTTCGATCAAGCTTTAGAACGTGTTCTAAATAGTTTAGCTCAAAAGTTTACAGAAGGTACGTCATACGTCATTTGATACCATGATACAATTGGTTATGGCTACGTGCAGACGCATGAGAGACATTCGTAGCGCCCAATAAACGGCTATGGACAATCGTAAACCACACCTCTCCTACGAGAAATGAATTGGTGGTCCCAGACTAAATATCACTTGTGATTTTAGTCTGGCGTTAGCCAGGCTAGGGGGGATAGAAACTTTGGTGGAAAATGCAGTAAATGGGAAATGATGGGAATGGGGAAAATTCAGGGGGAAAAATGAGAAAAAATACAGAATATTTGCAAAAAATTGGTTTAAAATGGGGGGGGAATGAGAAAAACTTGGAGAGTATTTTTTCCGCCCTTTTGTAGTTAAAGGAAGTTTCTTGGCTGTTTCACCCCAAACAAATAATACAAATGCTAAATAAATAAAATGGAAGGAAAATGAATAATTAACATTATTGTTCTGTTTTCTGGTTCTAGATGACAAATAATTTAGTACAAAACAAGTATCGTTAAAGTACCGGTATCGGAAAAAAATCAGGACTAATCAGGACTAAAGATGATTCAAAGTCAAATGCAGTGAATTAGAACCAGGTCTAGGAGTGGACTGAAACAGGGCTCACTCCATTTGAAATGATTGTTCAGAGCACACGGTATCTTGTGTTATTGTGCTGCAGTACGAAATCATATACGGTATTGCATCTCCATTTGTCATTCACCCAAACCCAGCTGTCCACACTCACACATGTTCTGTATGTCACCTTGTACTTCAGACATAAACATCATCCTCAATTATGAGCATCATTCCCAACTACATAATCTATTAGCTCCTATAGGGTTTTATATCCATGTTAACTGCGCTGGGCCGACAGCAATGCATTATTTATATCCTGAGTGAAAAATATGTCCCACTAATATCTCATGTCTCCCTCTCTATCCATCTCCCCCACACTCTCCCTTTATCCCATATAGGTCTGGTGGTGAGGGAGGTGGATATTTCGGTTTCCAGGACCCAGGTGGAGGAGTTGTTCGGGCTGGAGGATTACTGGTGCCAGTGCGTAGCGTGGAGCTCGGCTGGCACTACAAAAAGCAACCGCGCCTATGTCCGCATCGCTTGTAAGTGACAACTCAATAGGAGCTTAGGTGTTTTCCATCCAAAAAACACCTAAGCAAACATGCGGCTCTCCAGGAATCTTTTTCATGCACTAAAATAAGACCAGATTAAAAATAACATATGCCTAAATCAAAGCATTTAGCCAGACAAATGGGGACTAAAATGGTTTTCCAAGCCAGGAATGGAAATAAATCATATTACTTGCTTCCAGACTAGGTTAAAGTTGTGTAAACTTAACTCTAGAAAAGGCACTTGATCTTCTTTAAAGTTGCTTGAAAGCAGTGCCACTAACGCAGAGAAGAGTTTAGGATTATCCTGATCTTGAAACTTTACACTAGATATACTATTGCACTTTATAGGTACATCCAGTGCCCATTATCTTCAAAGACTGTTGTAACAAGCGCTTATTTGGGTTATCCTTGCATCATCTGGAACCATTCTCCTTTGACCTTTGGGATGATGTTTGCCTCAAAAGAAATGCTGCTCACTATTTTAACTTACTTTGGGATCATTCTGAATAAATTGTTAAATAGATTGTCAATTTTCCAAACACTTATTTTTGTCCACACCATGGTAGAATCCTCTTTCTGACGCTCTTACTTGATCTGACTCATCATTTTCTTTGATGTGATGGGTTGATCTGATATTACTGTTTAGATCAGCCCACGAGCATAGATAAGAAGAGAAATATGATTGCACACAGCAGAGATCAAATACATGTTCAAGTGCTCTAAAATTAGCCACAACATGGTCAATTCCTTTAAAATTTGCTGGGGAGATCGATCTATTACTGTATGCCTATAATGATGCAGCACTGGTAATTCTAACAGAGCCGCTTGACCACCATCGGGCAAATAAGCAAAAATGTTTGATGCTAAAAGCCGCAGCAACTTGAGCTCCTCCTATAGATTTATAGGAAGAGAGTGAGCCAGCAGAAAGCCGCGCATGTGGGCTCCGGCTTTTTACTTGTCATATGTGTCAGCTTAAGTATATGCAAATTTACAGCACGCAGTAGCACCCTGCAGTAATGTATGTACCATGAGTGACAGCCAGCGTGTTTATGGGAGCATACAGCCACAGAAGATGAAAAAACAGATTGACAGCGGCTTTTAGGGGCTGCGATTGTGTGTTTGCGTATGATGCGTGTTTCCATGACAGCCAAAGTGAGTGTGATAAACAATGGAGAGGCGCGTTAGAGGCACATAGCGAGACTATTTTTATTTATGTAGCAGTAGCACCAGAAACTACATTTAGATTGGATCAGTTGTTGTGTTTTGTTGTAACAATTTATTGAATAATTTAGACAAAATAAACAACAAACCAGAAAGGGAGAGGGGGGATACCAATTACAGAGCAAACCATTCAGATTGAATGCACACCTTTTTAAAAGCCAAACATAGGTCTATTGCCTTTATAAGATATCACATATATTTATCTTTAGCTATCTTTACACCAGGTACGTCCAAACATTTTTCATTGTGAGCCGCATATCAAAGTAGTGTGGAGGGCTACAGCCAGGTGGTCAGTTTGGTGAAACTTGGTCAATTGTGTTTAGTGTCCGAGTTCTTTTTACAACATGTGTGTGTGTGTGTGTGTGTGTGTGTGTGCATGCGTGTTCATTTTTCAAGGACCACATGAACGACACATTTCTTTTGTTGAAGTCCCCCACTTTAGAAAATATGAAACATAAAAAAGTACTGTTCTTATAATTGACATGATATACTGTATACAGGTGAAACTCGGAAAATTATAAGTTCATTTATTTCTGTAATTCAGCTTAAATGTGAAACCAATATATGATGTACTGTAGACTCATTACATGCAAAGTGACACATGTCAAGCCTTTATTTGTTATATTTTTGATGATTATGGCTTACAGTCCATTTTCAAAATATTCTAATTTAATAAGATTTTTAATTTGGGGTTTTTACAAGCTGAGCCATAATAATCAAAATTACTCACTTTGCATGTCATGAGTCTATCATGCTGTATATTAGTTTCACAGTTTAAGCTGAATAACAGAAATTAATACACTTTTTTAACAATATTCAAATTTTTAGTTTAGTTTAGTTTAGTTTATTGATGGAATGCCCCTTGAGATGTGCCATCTCGTTTTCGAGTTTCACCTGTATAATAGTGGATAAAAACTTCACATTAGTTTTGTTTTAGAACAAGGCCTTACGACAGACACAAATAAATCAGCCCAATTGCCGTATTCACCCTTGTTAATATTCCATGTTTCCTTATTAGACAAAGTAGAAATGCTGACTAAACTTGTGTGCGTCTCTTTTTATAGACTTGAGGAAGAACTTTGAGCAGGAGCCGTTGGGGCGAGAGGTTCGTCTGGAGCAGGAGGTGCTGCTGCAGTGTCGCCCTCCGGAGGGCATGCCAGCTGCTGAGGTACACACCGCGCCTTTGTTATTCCCCTATTATATTAACACCTTATATCATAACAAAGCTCCATGGGTGTTAGATGCAGATGAGGCCACTTACAATTGCGTGTGACGGATGAAAGGGAAATTATAAGAGGGGAAAATGGTTATAAATGTGTACAAAAGCAGATGTTGGTGATCACAGGAGAGCTTTGATTAGTTTTTATTATGTTTTATATAAATTAACTCCCATTGTATGCTGGCATTAAGTACGCACAAATTAATCACATGCAGACTGGGTTTGTGAATTCCAAATGATGCATCATTCAAGCGTCTTGTTAAACTACTGCAGGTTCATGGTGCTTAATCAATTTACATGCTGTTGTACACGTTCAGTTACCCGTTGTTTTGTGTATATTAATATAATGCAAGAATTTAGCTTGTCTATTTTGCCAGCCGCATTCTGAATTGTTTAAGCTGGGCTTTATTTAAAACAGGGGCATGCGTCGAGCCTAGGGGCCAAAACCGGTCCTCGATTATAGAACCTCAAGATGATTTCAAGGAATATTATTACACAAATCAGAGATCAAATGCCTGTTAAAGTACTCTAGAAATGTCAAAAAAAATACTGCCAGTTCCTTTGAAATGTCTTAACAGAACACCCATTTAGGCCATATGATGTACAACGCTGGCATTTGTACAAAGTGATGCTTTTCTTTGGACTACGATCGGAGGGTCCGGCCCTTGGTCTTTAGACAGTGAAGCCTGATTTAAAAGGTCTTTATCGTCTGTGTTCATAATCCATAAAATCTGTATAAATTTGTTTTTAATGTGAAAAAGTACAATTAAATTTGACATTGAGATAGATAAGGTAATAGTGTTTTTCTTTGGTCTAAAGCTGAACTACCCCCTGTCAAAATCAACATGACTTTAACTAAGTAAGACCAGACAGAGAAATCTTATCTAAAATGTACCTGCAGCATGCAAGACTAAAACACTTCTATGTTTTTGTCGTTGATTTGATTGGTTTTCAGGTCGATTGGTTGAAGAACGAGGACACCATCGATCCCTCACAAGACTCCAATTTCTTAATCACCATTGACCATGACCTGATTATCAAACAGGCGAGGCTCCAGGACACGGCCAACTACACGTGTGTGGCTCGTAACGTGGTGGCCAAACGACGCAGCAGCACGGCGACACTTATCGTATATGGTAATGCATCTGATTTATATGTACTCAACATTCAAGGGGTGCGCTTTTACTGATTAAGCCATATTGTTAACTGCTTGTTTTTATTTAGTGAGTGGAGGTTGGTCATCATGGACAGAGTGGTCAGAGTGTAATGCCCGATGTGGCCAGGGGTGGCAGCGACGCACACGCAGCTGCACCAATCCAACGCCTCTCAACGGAGGGGCTTTCTGTGACGGACCGCCTGTGCAGAGGATCACCTGCACCACTCTATGTCCAGGTACAACAAATCTAAAGGATATATTCTCTATTCATATTTGTATTTTTTTTTACATTAAAAAAAGGATGTCTTCGGTAGACATTGTCATAGCCATAATAATATATAAAAACAATAAAAATAAACCTAATGTCGTCTCTAGTCAATTAAGTTTTCAATACCAGGGACAAGCAACTACTAGTAAATGGATTTGGACAATCAACTTACCAGAGGTCCAGGAAATCATTAATGCAGGAGCCAGTCAGTGCAGTTACATAAGCGGCGGAAAAGTTGATTTTCCCTGCCTAGTCCCCGTCATCCCAATGTTATATTTTATATTGGTTTCAGGGGTTTGAAATAAACCACCAATGCATCCAAATGCAGAACAGCTGTCCATAAATTGACAAATGAATGAATGAATAAATGAGGTGTATATACATATTTCCACTTACTGCCTTAACAAATTGCCTGGCAGTTCTCTCACAATTTCTATTACCTGTCTATTTATGGGCTGCTAACTCCATTTGAAAAGGTAGACAGGTAAACTAAATGGAAGGGATCTTTACATAGGAGCAGTTTGAGGGGGTTCCACTACGTAAACTGCAGGGGAGCCGATCCAAACTGGGGCCACGAGTGCGGTGGGGTCAGAAAATGTTTATCTGGGATAAAAGACAAGCTCTGGCAGCTATGGGAGAATTCACTCTCAGTAATTACAGCACGCCTAAAAGCAGAAATAAACATAACAATGTCATATAACCAAGAAGCTTACCTGTTTGGGGATCAACAGTCATAGTTTGTCAAATAGTAATTCATGTTAAAAATGTTTAAAGGTTATTGTTGAGAATAAACAACAACAAATGCAGAAACACAAACCTGTGGGGAAGCCTCTACCTTTTCAAACAGCTCATATGTGACCCACGCTGAACTGCCCCCATTTTTAGCTCTTCTAATATTTGCAACATAATAAACAAGTTCAACTTTACCAGGAAATTATTTTGCTTTTGGCATTGTCCCTCACAAGGGCAAGTTGTGCTGACATCTTTTCAAATATAAAGGACCCATGCCACTATTATCCCACTAATCGGATAATAGACAGCCAGAGGCAGTGTAATGCAGTTTATACTAAGCTTATACAAGAGGCAGGACAAACATTCGGTGCAAAGTCAATTCATGTCCATATTGAGGCATAAGCTCCTAGAGTGTGGTAATAAAAAGCAGTATTGAGCGGAAAAGAGCTGGACTCCACTTACACAGTGCAATATGGCCCATACAAGCTGTCAATGGTGAGATCGGGTTTATTGCAATCCCAAAACAAATGGGAAAAAGCATGTGCTGTGGTCTTTCTCTGCCTGTGCAGTCACCCCTGTATTTGGTGTTTCACTTCACAGTAGACGGAGGCTGGACAGAGTGGGCAAAGTGGTCTGCCTGTGGGACGGAGTGCACACATTGGCGCAGTCGCGAATGTCAGGCCCCATCACCTAAAAACGGAGGGAAGCACTGCAGCGGTAGCATGATGGAGAGCAAGAACTGCACCGAGGGGCTGTGTGCACGCAGTAAGTGACGTCTACAGAGGATTTGAACAATGAGTGAAGTGATTCTGAAACTACTGTTCGCACAGGGGACCTCCTGCCGAAACAATAACGTATACTTAACCGTGGTTCAGGAAGTATTCATACCCTCTGTTTATTCCTATGCTATTATGTTGATGTCTGATTCTAAAAGCCCAGCACTTAAACAGAGTCTGTACCTTTCTGTATCGTGGGTAGTGAATAGAATATACAACAAGCCTAGACTTATATGGATGTTCAAAATCAGCAAATGGATGGCTCTGCAGATGTTTTTGGGGGCGACAGTGATGCAGAGAGTAGAGGGGGTCGTTTTGTGACCAGATGGTCAGTGGTTCGGATCCCGCCGGTGCACACTGTCGTTGTGTCCTTGGCAAGACACTTTCCCTCCCTGCCTCCAGTGTCTGCGTACACTGGTGTATGAATGAGAGTGTGAATGGGTGAGTGGTTCCTTGATGTAAAGCGCTTTGAGTGCCAAAAGCAGGTAGAAAGGGGCTATATACCGTAAATGTGACCATTTACCATCCATAAAGTCTGAATATGTTTTTCCTCATTTTCTTTTCCTTTTTAAAAATCTATTTTTCATATATGAATCAGTGTAGATAATTATTTCCAATAGAAAAAGTATGATTTTTATGTAAATGGTAAATGGACTCAACTTTTCTACCTTTATCATCCCCAAAGCGCTTTACAGTAAGGAACCAGTCACCCATTCACTTGCTCATTCATACACCGATGTACACAGACACTGGAAGCAAGGTGGGTGAAGAGTCTTTCCCAAGGACACAATGACAGTGTGCATTTTGCGGGAGTTGGGATAGAACCCCGATCTTCCGATCACAAGACGATTCGTGATGTAAGGTGGGGGGTTCGGAAGGTCGGGGGTTCCGCTCTACCATCTACGCCACCGTCGCCCATATATGTACAGTATATTTATTTATCTATTTACTTATTTATTTATTTATTTTAAAACTGAGCATAAATCTAAAAGATATTTGAACCCAACATTTAAAAACAACAATCCAGCGCATAACTTGGGCTAGACCTGGATTTAACCAACTCAAACCCAAGCTGCAAAATCCAATCTAAATTAGACAAAATCAGAACCAAACCCAGATCTAAATTGTGTCTGAACAAGATCAGAGTAAGCACTTTACTACAAGCACATGTAGCACTAGCCTCACGCATCCCACAGTTTGAAAACCGTTGAACTCAAAGACCCTCTATCAAATTAGCCAGCATTTGTTTGACCATCTATGTAATTGCTTTATTCAGTAATCCATTCACATAGCGTTGTTGCAAAAGGTCTGATGAGGTTGTGCAGAAGTGGGCCGGCCAGGGGAACATATTTCATTACAGAAATGGTGAAAAGTATGTTTCGGAGTCAGCCTCTGGGGTCAGTTCTCTAACGGCATATCAGCTCCATCAGGTGCATGATAAATTGATAAAAGCAAACCCTTCCGGCCCTCCTGATATCTTTTCTCGTAGTTCAGAGGCACGAGTTGTATTGCATTTCAAAGCTCCACAACAGTATTCCCACAGTGCATATCTGTAGCGGCATAGACTGATGATGTAGAGAGAGACATGAAAGGTAACATAGCCCCCCCCTCCCAAAAATATAACCTTACCTGCCTGCATTATTGGAGCAGTTTGTAGTTCACAAACACAAAAAAACACAAGTTTGCACAGATGGATGGAAGAGGCAGAGACGGAGCAAGCGTGAGGCTAAAAGTGCACATGGAGTGGGATGCAAGCATAACATTGAAAAATTAGCAGCAGGGAAGCAGAGAGGAGCGTGTGAGGATGAGTCAGGCTGACACCCAATGTGCAGGCCGCGATGATCCGCGAGGAATCCAGCTGACAACACATTACGCGCACAGAGATTCACAGGGCAGCGGTACATTAAGGCTCGTACTTATATCGCATACACATAGGCAGATATATTGCACGGATCTAAAGCATAGATTTAGCAGTGGTCGTTTGCTCAGCTTAGTGCAGCTCTGGGCTAAAGCAGGTCTGGACCAGGACATAACAATGACTGACTAGAACTAGGACTAAGCGTTAATGTCTTACACCTATCTTTCGAGATTCAAGATCGTTTAGGTGCCTTTGTCCAGGACACATCGTCAACATGTGCTGGACAGAGCTGGGATTGTGCTGCAAATGTAGCCCTTCACTAGAATTGTAATATAGGTCAGACAAAGGATATGCAAAGGGACTATACCAGAACTAGACCAATTTCTTATCCAGGGAAATCTCGTTCAATACCAAGTCAGCATTATTACAGAACTAATTATACACAGAGTGGAACAGCATTGAGCTCGGTGCACTCAGACTTTAATGCTAGTCATGGTACGGGAGGAGCAGCTTGAATAGGTCATGGTGATCTCTAGAGGCTACCCAGGAACATGCAAGAAATCTGTTGAGTTGTTAGTAGCCTCATTATTCATTTATATTAAGATGATTTTTTTTTTTTTTTAGATTCTATTCCTATTGAGCACGGCTGTTCAGTATGCTACGTGCATTATTATTATATGAGAGTGAAAACAGCCAACTGTGCAACCAATCCAGAACAGTGGACTTAGACCCCTCGTGGTTAGTGTGTATTGTTGGTATACCATAAGTGCATTTTAATGACACTATAATAACTATGAACGCGTGTTTTCTCAAAAATCTGCTTATTCATAGTCATCTTTTGTATCAATTTTATCAACCACAAATGTTCTGGGATGGAAAAATGATCGCTGCCTTTTCGCAGAAGAAAGGAGACCGCAGTAATTTTGTCCGAAACCAGTTATAATAGTATCATGCATCTGTGTCCTGTGTTTTATTTTTAAAACAAATTTCACTCATCCACATTTGCATGAAGCGGTTTCCAGAGTCATACTGAATCGACACAGTCAGACTCCGCCAAGCTCTCTCTCTCACATTTGTTCAAGGTTATTTTATCAACACGAGCCGTATTCCCGCGCCACGTCTTCTGTTTAATTTTCTATTTTCATATTGATGAGCTATTGTTTACTTTCTCTGCTTTGAATTATGTTGTTGTACTTTTCATTTGCATAACGACTCGTCCATCCACATTAAGTTTTTTTCTTTCTTTCTTCTCTTTTCGTTTGTTTTTCTCCTGTTCAAACAGATAAAAAGATTTCTATTGAACATGCAAGCCATCGTAAGTTCACCTTCCCATGACTTCACTTGTTAGCCGCTTACTCCTCCTCCCGCTTCTTGTCCTTATTCCTCACGTATGTCGGTCTGTCTGTGTTGGCACGGGGCTCTCTACTTTGACTATCCACACTTAAGCTCTGATTGGGTTCAGTGTAGACACTTCCTACTTCTTGCTCTTTTTAACGGCACTTCTTTTGGCACATTAGCAAAACTATGCAAAAGTGTTATTTTTTTGTTATAAAGTAAACTATTAGGTTAGTTTTGGTACAGATGTATGTTCTTTTACGAGCATTCAAAGGGGTTTGTTACCATTTTAAAATGTGAATTCATAATTTGGAATTGGGCACGTCCATCTACGACCATTTAGACCATATTTACCTTTTGTGCAACGTCCTGCCATTCCGACACGCAAGATAATTATAAAAATGACTACTAGAATGACTTATATTTACACTCACATCCACTCACACAAGACAAAAGATTTTGAAAATGAAGTGTCACGTCACCCTAAGCCTAACGCTCAAAACTATTGTCGGAATGGGGGTATCAAAAAGTGTCGGATTGGGGGGACGTCGCAATGGAGGGTTGTCGGAATGATGGGGTTTCGGTGTAGAGGGCTGTCTAAATGGAGGAATAAAGCAGTACTAAGTAACTTGTTTACCTTAATAAATCCTTTTCGTAGTCCTTCTGGGGGTAGTGCAAGTGTTGATCAGATGATTGGGGGGTCTTTCATCTCCCCCTGGTGTCTCTGGCCAGAAAACCACACTTGCAGCTTTCCCTGCTCCGACCTGGAGGCACAATACACATTAATAGAATCACGAAGAAGAAGCTAACATGCTAACGTGCAAAGCTAACTGTGGGCTAGAGCCACTTAAACAATATTTACAGCCAAGTTTGAGTGAAAAAAAAAATCTCCATTGCGTAATTGGATGTACAATATCCCTCTCTCCCTTTGTCTTTTCTGTCAGCGTAGTATTTACTTTCACGGACAATTAATGAGTAAAAAAACCGCAAAGTGCTACAACGCCTGCAGTGGCGCTTATGGCCTCTGGGGCATGAGTTACTTAGTTCTGCTTTAAGTGAAATATTAAAACTTGCATTGTAGGGCTGGTACAATGTGTTTTTGTTACAGTACAGCACTGTACATAGTATATCAATATAGAGCTGATAAATAATCTATCTGATCAGGGAGACACATTGGTAGTAAGGGCACAGTGCGCTGTGACTCAAAGAGAAAAATAGATCTCTCCTTTTCTCATCAGCTCAAAATGTGAAACTCTTTGATCATTATTTTTAGGTAAAGGCATTAAAAAGGTCTTAATTTATGCCAGTCTTCCAGCTAATCTCGTACACAGTTTAATCTCAGTGTGCCGTGCGCTCGGAGCAGGGAGACGCGGTGACTGTAATGCACCTAATTCCCCATTGTTGCGTTTGTGGTAATAAGTGCAGACGTCTGTCGGATCCGCTCCCGTCGCGCCACGTGAGCGAGCCGTGCTCAGCCTCTGCCAGCCTGTCTGCCTCCGGCTCCTCTCTCCTGCCTCTCTCAGCTCCTCTGTGCAGTGTCTGTAGTTTTATCCTCCCCAACTTTCTTCTTCTTCTGCTGCTCTTTCAACACGGGCCCGTTTCCTAAAGCACTTCCCATCCTTATCTCGTCTCTCCTCACCACTCTCATAATCCCTCTCAACAAATCAAAACCTTATCTAACACCGTCCCGTCTGCTTTTGCCAAATTGCCTCTTCTCTGTAGCTTCAATTTTTTATCCAGATTGGTCTCCCCTAGTCTTGTCTTCTCTGGGTCTAGAGATGGGTGAAGTAGGTAAAAATTCGAGTCAAGTAGAAGTACTATAGCCTGCTTTAAAATAAGACGACTCATTTCAGTAAGTAATAAGTTGTCTTATGAACTGGATAAGACGTAGATGGGTGTGTAGACTGACAGAGAGCTAGACAGGTAGATAAGAATATAGTGAGATACTTTGAACATATTGAGAGAAATTGTACGTCCAAGTGCATAAAAAACATACTGTGCATCAAATAATATTTAATTTAACGCTATAGAAACAATAATATCTTATACAGCTATAAACAGAAAGCTTTCCAAAAAAGAACTATATGTGTGGTGAGTATAGTTTCACAATGTGCTGCGTAAATACCAGCACCCACCACCACCTACGTCAAGTGACTCATTTAGATCACTGTTAAAGAAGTTGGATCGAAGCGGGGTACAATACAGGGGCCCATTGACCAGTCTTAACCTTTAACCCAGCGGGAAAACAGAGCAGTGCCCATTGGGGAGTAGGTGAAGCTAAGGGCACCTGCATCTGCCGTGATCTGATTGGCTGTGACGTCGGCGCTCCTCCTGCAGGCAGCTACACGTCGCTAATGCCTTCATGTATTATTATAGTGTGGTGTGTTAGCCCCACATCTATAATTTACACTGCACTTCAAAATTTCCCCCTTCGCCTGCAACAAAGTCTTCGCCACATAGAGGATTTTTAATTGCGTCGCTTTAATTGCCTTGTTTACTTTCCAATCAAGCTTGCTGTTGCATATAGAAATGATAAGAAGTTGGCAGCTGTCTGGTTTGAGAGAACGCAATATGCAATTCAAGTGTTGGTTGTAGCACGTCGTTTGATAAAGAAGAATCGTTCTGCAGTGAGAGCAAGATGACTCACACTCCCGGTGTATCAGAAATGCCCTGATTTAGACACAAGCTAAATGGACTAAATGGATCGATTTCAACTTATTATGGAGAAATTATCTCTGCTTATTGGCTGCGCTTTGTACCTTGGGCGATGTAAGATATTGTTGTTATATTGCCACAAGGGAAAGTTACTGCAGTTACATATCCATTGACAACGATTTGAGGGTAGCAGAAATAAACCGATACGTATCCGGCATTAGATGAATGAAGAGTGCAGAGCAAAGAACATAAATCTATACCAAATCTGTATGCAGATCACAGCGCAGTTGAAGGCAAATTATATGCTCATAAGACAAAAGGAAAACACATTATAGCTTCCATGTTATCCCGCCCCCCTCTGTGTCTTTTAGATCTGGCTCTTAGCAATGGGGTTATAGAGGAAGACATGCAGGGTGCTCGTTTTGACCATCTCAAACCCACATTCATAGATAGCATTACATCTGGAAGGGTCTCCATCCAGATAAATATTAAACTAATGTGTTTATGTTTCTTTTTTAACACAGTCTACCCTTTTCATGCTGAGCTTTACTATCCCAGCTTTATCAAATATGTCTGCTTCTCTCACCCCCAAAGCTATGGTTCTTACATATTTGTAGCACAAATACCATGGATAATCCCAGCACCAAGCAATTGTCCTAGTCCCTCTTTCTCTCGCACATCAACATTTTGCAAATTTGTCTAGATACAGTAGTTGTACGGCATAGTCTCAGATGTGCATTGCTTTCCATATTGCTCTTCAGAAAGAAAAGAAGACCAGCCTATTTAGCTCCTATATTAACCCTGTATATTCCCGTATGAACGCCTTCCTTTCAGTGTCTGCCTTCCGTCACTCTCCCACCCACTCACCATGTGCATGTTTTTAACCTGTCTCCGCTTCATGTCCCTCCGCAGCCCTGGCCCCCGGCATGGGTGTCGCGGTGTACGCCGGTCTGATGGGGGCCCTTCTCCTGTGTGTGATCCTGGTGCTGTGCGTGGGAGTGCTGGCGTACCGTCGCAGATGCCGCCACCTCCACGCCGACATCACGGACTCCTCTTCAGCTCTCACCGCCGCATTCCATCCTGGCAACTACAAGCCTCCGCGCCAGGGTGAGCTCACACAACAACAACAACAACAACGGATCGAACGGGCTTTCTGTTTATGTAGATGCTCGGCTGACAGCTCTTTGTTCTGCCATGTTAGTCATATGGTGTTTGTGTCACACCGGCTTTTTTCGATTCACACACGGGACGGGCAAAGGTTACACTGTTTCCATTGACTGAACAGCTCAGATAAATGAAAACAGACTAATTTTCTCCAGTTTGGCTTTGCCCAAATCTAAATGCTTCTTGAAAAAAGTGTCAAAATAGCAACAAAAATTAGACAAAAACAAGGATGAAAACGCAACAAATGAGCGACGAAAAAGTGACAAAAATGTAGCGAAAAAGTGGCAAAAATTTAAGAGATTAAAAGGACTGAACTATAAGAATTTAAAGCAAATGCAGGACTATAGTCCAGACCCTATAACTAGCTCAGGAATGAACTGTGCACCCCAAGGCATCCCCAAAACTTCCCCCAGACGTTAGAATTGTATTATTTTTACCTCTGCTAATCATTCATAGGCAAATTTCATGTTTATCTTCTTTCCTCTGTACTAATTGTTTCCTTTCTGCTTGGCACAGACAGTGAAAAAGCTTGGTTATAAATGAAAATATGGCCGACATCCTCCCATAATCTCTCAAAGCATTTCCTGATCTTTGAGTTGTTTATCGGTATTTAATTGAATTCCACTAAAAGCTGTTCTATTAATTTTCACCGTCTTTTTTTAAATTCTTATAAATCCCTTTTATGCCACTATCTCTCCTCTATTCTTGGCTGCACAACATTTTTCACATTTTGTCATGGTGCCCCCTTCCCCTTGTACTCTTCATCAAACATTAATTAACGGCATTAATCAATTTCTCTTGCATCGCACAAAGCTGTCTCCCCCAATGATGAAGAATGTCCTATCTCCTCTGTCATGTCCGCAGATAACACTCACCCCCTGCACCCATCGGCTCCTCCGGATTTGACGGCCACAGCGGGACACTTCCGAGGGCCGCTCTTTTCTCTGCAGCATGGGGCGAACGATAGCCCGCACAAAATCCCCATGACGACTTCGCCCTTGCTCGATCCCCTCTGCCCCAGTCTCAAAATTAAGGTGTACAATGCGTCGACCCTGTCCTCGATGGAGCTGCCCCGGACATGTGCATGGGAGATGGGGAGATTCTCAGTCTGAAATCAGTCGGGACAGTCGCGCGGGACAGGGACATCCACAGCCACACGCTGTCCAGAGAGCCCGGCCTGAGCACGAGTGCCACCCTGGGGCACCTGGGAGGACGGCTAACCATCCCAAATACTGGTAAGACAAGCAAGACTTTAGAGATCTTTCCTCAACAGCTTGTGCCTCTTAATCAATCGCGCACTTTTTTCCTGGATTACAGTTCCACCTTTCAGTACAGCACAATAACAACATGGTAATTGGATGGAAATAACATGGTAACTACATATAATGTGAATAATGCATTTAACAGCTAACACTATTGAATATTTAACTCTTTCAGAGGCGTTTACACAAATGAACATATCAGCTCACTTGTTTTATTCACGAGTCATTTCTTTTTGATGTATGTAAAAACCAAGCCCAGACTTGAGTGAACAGTGCTTCAGAGAGTGCAGCACCATAAACCTGGGAGCCTTCCACGTAAGCATTACAATGGAGCTTTCTCAGTGTTTTGACCAGTAGCATCACATGAAAACCATCTATTTCCATCCTAGTACCATGGTTTAACCGTGCTGCGAAGCAAAGTGCCTAAGCCCAAAACAAAACATCACTGTTACTTTATGTGGTGAAGCAAATATAAAAGTCGGTGAGCGTACTCAGTTGTGCGGATTTTTCCTGTTTTCATTGCACTTGTTTTTTGATCCAGCACTGGTTTAGAATTTGTGCTACCAGTTCAAGCAAAGTGCTACCAGTTCAAAATTATATACAGCAAATGGCATGTTGGAGGGAAAAGGTCGATAAGTAATGAACCTTATCATACAAAACTTAAAGGGGGGGTATTATGTAAAATCGACTTTTTCAAGCTTTATATCATGTTATTATGTCATTCCCTCATTAAACACATGCCTGGAGTGTTGCCTTGGCTCATTCACATATTTTTGAGTAATCAGTAAAAACTTAGACGGCAGCCATTTTAGGTGTAGCTATGCCTCAGTCCTCCTAGGAACGCCCCCACCTCCTGGAGACGCCTCTGGACCTTTCGTCACCAGCCAAGCCACCAGCCAAGCCACCAACCACTGCTCCTCAGCTCAGCAGAGCCCCCTCCCCGCACAGTGTTGTTGTTTAGATGCCACAGCAGTGTGCTGAAGGGGGTGTGTCGGAAAGCTTCTTAAAGAGACAGAGGGCTATTTTAAGACGTTAAGTACAGCCATTTTGAGAGAGCAATTTTATTCAAGCAGTTATTTTAATTTACTGCATATACAGACCAACAGAAGGTTACGTCATCATTGTAGTATGCTATAGACTGGTGCTATGTGATTGAAAAAACATAATACCCCCTCTTTAAGTCTTAAGTCTTCATGTCCTTGAAGTGTATTACTTATTTACTCCCGTCTCTTTTTTTAAGTTCATTAGTTCCATTACAGCAAATGGTAATACTGAAAATGCTTTGAATTTGTATTTATTTATTTTGCTTACTTACGAAATGCCTCTAACACAACTTGAATAAAGAACAAATATCAAAAGCAGATCAGATAACTATGAATACCTATACTTCACGGAAACACAGTGTGTCAAGAAGAGCAACATATGCTAATTTCATAAGCTGTCAAAATATGGATGTACAGCTGTAAACATGAATAATTGAAGCTAAATAAAAGTGTTCTCAAATGCAAGTCAGCAATGTTCTTTTTTTCCCCATTGGAAAACATTTCCCCCAACATCGTATAATAAATAATTCCAGTGACCTTATAAGCACTTTATTATGTGCTTCCGTAGAACATAAAGTTAATGGTATACTGATGCATCTTATCACTACTTGCATATTATCATTCGTTAATATCGTGCTCCTTATGCCCAAAGGTGTGAGTCTGCTCGTCCCCCTGGCACCATCCCACAGGGCAAATTCTATGAAATGTACCTCATCATCAACAAATGGGACAAAACCACGTAAGTACATGTTCTGTTATTAACCATCACGAACACAGCTAAGAAGCATGCTGCAAGTTCCAGTCTCAATCAAAATGTTCCTTCTGTCAAATTTTTACTCAAACTTTTATCTCACCAGTTGTGGCTTAAGTTTTGGGCAATTTTCTATCATTTGACAGCAGCGTGCACCAACAGCAAGAAGTGAAAATAATTGCTTGTTGTTATATTTTGGTGACTATTATAACCTCCATGTGTCCTGTTATTCGACAGGCTTCCCTCTGAGGGCAGCCAGACAGTGCTTAGCCCCGTTGTGAGCTGCGGTCCATCCGGTATGCTGCTAAACAGACCCGTGGTGCTAACATTGCCCCATTGCGCTCAGCTGGATACCCCCACCCCAGACTGGACCCTCACATTAAAGACACAGACCCACCAGGGTGCATGGGAGGTGGGACAGCACACTGTTTCAAATGGTTTCCATCAATTTGGCGCTGGGACATTGTTGACTTGGTTGTTTGTTGACTCTAGGAGGTGCTGACTGTGGGAGAGGAGACACTGTCCTCCCCGTGTTACCTGCAGCTAGAAGAGGAGTGCTGCCATATTCTCATGGAACAGTTGGGGACATATGGGCTCGTGGGACAGTCGTGCCCTCCACAGCCAGCGTGTAAGAGGCTGCAGTTGGCGCTGTTTGCACCCCGAGCCCCCTGTCTCTCACTGGACTACAGTCTACGGATCTACTGCATTCACGAGACGCCGCATGCACTAAAGGTACAACTGGAGTTTCTCTTTCGATTTCTCTTTTACTTAAACGCTTATTAACCCCCCGCAAGGTTCTTCAAACGGCACAATTACTCAGCTGATAATTAACTCAACTGTTTTCAAATCTTTTTCTTTGTAGCCTACTTCGATTCAGTGTTATGATGATATTATTTTCCAGCATTAGGAGATGAACAGAGAGTCTGTTGCAGTGTTTATTTCCTATAATTTTCACTAAATGGCCTTACTCCATCAAAAATTGTGTGTGTAATAATACTAAACTGCATAATGTGTTGTAATACAAGATTGCTCATAGAGGCATTTTTCATCTGACATTTATATTTGTAAATTGAAGAAATAAAATCTCAGAGCTCCTTTCCTGGTTAAATAAAAGTCAATAAATAACAGTACAATACATTTTTCATTCAGCAGGTGTGCATTAATATACAGTACATCAAAATGGGCAGACTAAATGCATTAAAGGTAGAATTTTGTAGCAGACACACACTATGTTAAAATGGCACGACTACACGGGCAACAAAGTGGTTATTTTCTACTGGTTTTGACCATAAGATCTGGGAACACAAAGCATTTGGCTCTGTAGGCTGATTCTGATCGCACAATTCTCCGTGAGTGGGCAGTCCTGTAAAAAATGCTTTTGGAATTGTGAACACAACATTACAATTGTGTTTTTTGAACATGTTTGCTTCATATTTATAGGGGCTTAGGGGGGTGATGTTGATGAAATATAAAACTACCTCATTCCATTGCCCCATTGCGTTGAGTGAATAGATAAACATTAAATCACATGGCGCACTTTTCACTGCTTTCGAGTTGTTGCTCTCACTTTGCATCCTCCGAGGTCATTAAAATTTCTGTCTTGTCTGAAAATGCTAAATGCATAGTAAGTATTGACAAAGCGATTATCATTCCCCTGTCCACGAACAGGAGGTGCTGGACCTGGAGAGGAGTCTGGGCGGGGTTTTGCTCGAGGATCCAAAGCCATTGCTCTTCAAAGACAGTTACCACAATCTCCGCCTCTCCATCCACGACATCCCTCACACGCACTGGAGGAGCAAACTGCTGGCCAAGTACCAGGTAACTCACGCAATCAAATTTTAATCACAATGGCAGTCAGAAAATCACAAATCCTCCAGTGATTTAGGTAATATAACATCCTCTGCGTACAACAGAAATATATTGTGAATCTTGAATCAGTTTAGCAGTTTGTATTTGAGGAAAAACCTTTAAAAAGTGCACTTTGAGTCAGGATTTTTTTTTTTTTTTTTTTTTTTATCCTTGTTTTGGTCCTGATTTGATTTAATTTTGTTTACATTTAATCAAATATACTGTATTGAAATTGTTTAGTAAAATATTGCAATAACATTGTCATTGTAATAGTCTTAACAGTTATTGATTATCTCAGTTTTTTCCTCATACAGCCCTACAGCCTAATACTTTTTTGCAGTATGGGTCCAAAATGACGGGGCTAATTCCCGGTGTTCCAGTCTACTTGAATGCAACTCTTTGCTTATTTAGAAAATGGAGGCTGAACTGGACTATTTCCAGTTGTTGTAAACACTAAAGCCTCCGCTGCATTCTCATGGCTCCACTATAGAGGTTTCTGTCTAACCCCATTCTGAATAAATAAACAGGAAATCTGATAGCAGCCTTTATTTATGGACTATACACTGCATTGCATAAATTGCATTCTGACATACACAGAGCCTCTTGGCGGAAATAAACCATATTGTGCCGTCCCTGAAAGGAAACTGCTCCACATTTTATACCGGGCCACTTTCACAATGCTGTAGATAATGCTGTTTTTTGGCATTTATTTCATTACTCTGCTATTTTCTCTTTTTTTTTTTTTCTAGGAAATCCCATTTTATCACATTTGGAGCGGTAGCCAGCGGCCCCTGCATTGCACCTTCAGTTTGGAGAGGGGCAGCCTGGCCGTGTCGCAGCTCACCTGTAAAATCTGTGTCAGACAAGTGGAGGGAGAGGGACAGATATTCCAGCTGCACACCGACATCCAGGAGGTATGGGTACTTAAAGCACTCCCATTTTAATACTAAATGAACTGTTTTGAGCTTTTAACCAAGTGGAAGAATGCCTAATTTGTTTGTTGTTGTCTTTTTTTGTTTTTTTGGCTTATATTTACGCTTATGGACATGGTTCAATTCCCTGTTGTTGCCAGCAGAGGGCGACATTATCCTCATCAAGAACAATACACTGTTTTCAATACATATACACTAGTTTACATTTAGCATGAGACACCTGTGCAAAGATCTGTAAAGGTATTCAAGAAAAAAAAGTGAAGCATAATAAAGTCACACACAATTAATCTAAGCTTTGGAGAAAAGAGTAAAAGTCTAATACTGCTATATTTGTGTATGCAGACACTACCTCCACACTCCCCGCTCCCGTCTGGAGGAACCTGCCTGCCTTCTTCTCAAGTGGGACCTTATGCCTTTCGCCTGCCGGACTCTATCCGCCAGAAGATCTGTGCCAGCCTGGATGCCCCCAGTGCCCGGGGCTGTGACTGGAGACTTCTCGCTCGGAGCCTGGGCTTTGACAGGTGAGATGTGATTTACTGTGGGTATTGAGCCATAACTTTAGTTTTAAGGTGTAATAGATTGTAAGGGTAAAGTTAAAACAATGTAGAAAATATATTATAGAATTGTTTATTCTTTTAGCCATGCAATAAACTAAAAAGACTTTATTCTATGACTATCACGTGTGTAGACTTTGATACACCAAAATTAAGGAGAGTAAATTCTAAATTTACTGTCAATGGGTGAGACGCTGCAGCTGTTAATATGTAAAAATAAATACATTTAAAGATATAAATGTTAACTTTCCACTGTAGACTGCTGACATAAAAGTTAAACTAAATTATTTTATACACAAAAAGCCATAATTACACATATTTTAGGGGACACATTTGCAAAATTGGATAGATTAAAAAAAAGTTTTGTGATTTTTTTTCTAATAGAAACAAATATTTTCTTTTTGCAAGTGAGTGCATTATTAGGTCCAAAAAAGTAGGCGCAGGTGCTCTTCAAAGATCAGGTAAAACACAGGAAAAGGGGATCTGAGGCACTCTGACTTACTATTTAAAGTCCTTTATTTAGATGGACATGCCGATGTGTTTCAACCTAGAGTTGGTCTTCCTCAGGGCATATGCCAATAGATATTGTTCAGTCTTTGAATAAACTATTCTTTATTTTATTAAGTTTATTGAATAAATAATAAAACAGCTTATTTTAGGTAAGGCTAGCCCATGTCTATATTTTTCCAGATTAAATCTTGCAAACAGGCCCCAAACCTTAAAACTGAAGAATATGGATAAAAAAATATGTTTGCCGTGTGCCTTTCAAAGTTTAACAACATGTTATGAAAAGAGTAACTTTAATCAATACAGTAAAAGGTTTTGCACATCCAGGATTCAGTGTACATTATTTTTTATAACAATACTATCAATACACAGTACTATTGAACATAATGAACATATTGAACATGGGAGATTCAGCATGTTTTAATAAGGGCCTCCTCATATTACAAGTGAATTTACCGCGCTGCCTGTTCCCGTAGGTACTTGAACTACTTCGCCACGAAGCCGAGTCCCACAGGTGTGCTGCTGGACTTATGGGAGGCCTGTCACCAGGGCGATGCGGACCTGGTCTCCCTGGCGTCCGCGCTCGAGGAGATGGGCAAAAGCGAGGTCTTGGTCGTCATGACAACGGATGGAGACTGCTGATCGGTCATGTGACGGGGGAGCGAGCAAGACGAGGAAAATGAACCTGCCTATGAATATTATGCACACAACAGGAATGACAAGCCCAATGATCATTTCTGTTCCTTCATATGAGTTACCTCTGCCTCCCCCCTTTCACGGGCCCCTCATCAGCCACTGTAGCTACATCCCCTTCATAACCCATCCCCAAACGGGCCATTCGACAGGAGCTAAGACACCATTCCGCTTGAATGCGCCGATCAGTGTTGCCCATGCTACACCAGAGCCTAATATAACGATAATATATTTAAACAGTAACGTGCCACATGTGACATAGACTGCCTCAGTAATGATTATGATCCAGTCACTCTGCAAATAAGTGGATTAAGTCAGAAAAACATTTCCAAGCACCACACTGAATACTGTAGTGAATTCAAAATAGCATCATTTTCCTTAGCAGCATGAAGCGCATGGACCACATCTCACCTCCACAATGGGGCCTTGCATTTGGATATCATCTTTCTCAAACATCTCTTTGTCCCTCTGCGGGTGCTGTAGACCAGTGGTTCTCAACTGGGATGCTGATTGGACCCACCAATCCTAAAACGGCAAGCCGCAACCCAAATAAGGATTAAATGTTCTTATGTATCATGTAGAATACTGTGTTATCCGCACAAATTAAATATGAATAAATATTAATTAAACATATAAGCTAAAGTTATGATCAAAACAACAGTCATTTTTAAAGATTCATATGTTTCTATACTTTTATAGTAGATGAATATTGAAACTGAAAATGTTTCTGCGACCCACTTTTGGGTCCCGGCCCACCAGTGGTTCTCAGCTGGTGTGGCTTGGGACCTACATTCAGCCGATCATGACACAAATACAATTATTGATTTAATCTTTAATAGTAAAATAAGTATGCAGTTTTACCATATTATTGGATAAACGAGTGTTTCCCAACCAGGGGTACGGGGACCCCAGGGGCACTCGAGAATTTAGCAGGGGTACTTGGAACAATTCCAGATTAAAAGAGAAGGTGAAACTGAACATTATTTGGAAAGGAAGAGCTGTATTTTGCTGTAATATAGTCCGTAAGACAAAAAGGTCTGGCTGTATCAAAATACTGCATTTTTCTCTTTAAAAACCCTTTAAAAACACCACATTATGTACTAACTTACAGACAAAAGTTCTTAGGCGGTCATCTGTACTTGCTAGCTTAAGTGTTGCAGATGTTTTACTGCTCAGCACAGATGACTGAAAACATCTGAGAGCATATTCCCAGTCTGAACTGCTGTTGTGTAATGTGGTGTTATTACAAAATGCAGCTACAGAGACCACTTGTGGGTCCCGATCCACCTGTTGAGAACCACTGCTGTAGACGACAGAACAGAACTCCTCAGGCAACATGAACAAAGTGATTATTAAGCTGGTCCCGGTTACTCGAGCCGCAACTTTTACCCCATCCACTTTGGGAGCACATTTCTTTCTTCGGTGGTGGATGAAAAGCTGCCTCCGACTGTGCAGCGAGAGGGTGTATTTTTTTGAAGTTTCTTTTTCTACAGAATTGGCGGACAACTACACAGCAGACTTTATATTGTACCAACAAATGCCTCAAAGCCTTGGAGTTATCATCGGGACTTACAGGGGTGTATGTGTTTTTTGTTTCTTTCATCTCTCCTCACCCGCATTCCTCTGACGTGCCTCCGATCTCTCGAGGAGACACTTCTGGTCGTCCCTAAAAAGTTTCCTTCAGGGAACGCTCTTTATGTTATTATCCATATTTGTGGATTGTGTTTTATTTTCTTCTCTTCTCTGTTGTTGATGCCGGTGTGAATGCATAGGCCCATGTATTGTGCTTGTTTAGGCTGCTGAGCTGCTCTTTTGTTATTACTCTATTGTAGAACAGGCCAAATGGGAGAGTCATAGCTGCACATTCTATATTAAACCATATGTATTTGTTTTATGCTAATATATTCATAAATGTTATTTGAAAAGTCTGTATTTCAGTTCTTGATGTGTAACAGCTCATCGTATAAATGCCTTTGGTCAACAAAAGTGAAAGGACCAGAAATGTTTATTTTTATATTTTCAATTTTACTTATCACTATATAATTCCCCACTGGTTTGTTTTCATTGAAGTAGCAACATTGTTAACCTTTCCATCTGTGTTAATGCTTGGCGTTAAGGCTGCACAATTTTGTGCAATTTTTATAAATATGTTTTGTTTATGATTGTGACTAGATTTGCGATAAATCTTTAAATTCAGGATTCAAGTTCACAGTGTATATTTCACACTGTCGAGAGCATTAACATTTGGGTGAAGCAAGAAATATGATCTTAACTTATTATTTTAAGATCACATGCACTGTGTAAACTACAGGGTTAGGTATTATTATAATGGATACATGATATTTTGTTGTTTGTAAAAGAGTTTGTACTTTCTAAATTATTGCAGGCATGATTTGCGAATTACAACCATTCAAAATGCAAATTGTGGTTACATAATTGTGCAGCCTTATCAGGCACTAGGAACGTTTTGCAACTTCTTCATTGTGAAGTTGTAATTCCTTCAAGATTTGTATTGTATTGTGTTGTTTCTTTTTTATTCCTCAAGCAAAAAGTGTTCATATAAAGAAAAACACACTATACCAAAACACAGGCAGTATCCCCCCTCTCTAGTGGTGATTTTGAGTCACTGTTTGGCATGAATGAACTAAATTTGGGTGTGAATGTGAGAGCGCGTGGGCAGCGCATATGCACAAAATGTTAGCATTGTGCAGGCCATAGACCTGTCATGTCTTTGTAAGTGCTATGCAAAAGTGCAAAAGTAAAAAAAAAAGCATTTTACTTTTTTTGTTTCCTGGAAAAGTGATTCTATTTTTTCAAAGCATCGACAGGGTTTTTTATTTGTGCCGTAAAGCGTTAAGATTATAATGTCGTGACCGTAGTATGTTGTGAGAGAGTCCCATGCGCCTGGACGCGACAGATGGGGTTGTCAACTTTTTAAGGAAGCTACTACTGAATGAGGACAATGCAGAGGAAATATATAAAACATGCTATGAACAGATCTCTATGGAAGGACCTTGGCAGAGGCCGGATGACTGTAGTCAACAGTGTTTCTTTGTTGGAGCTTCATGAATGGATATTTTTTTGGACCTGGATCGGATGGACTCACAACTCGCTCCCTTCAAAGAAAATAATGTAGCCTTTGTTGGAGGAGACACTTTCGCAAAAAAAAGAAAATCAAACAAAACAAAGAAAAACAAAACAGTGACATTTTATCTCTGTAAGATACTAATTGTAAATAAATGTCCAGCCTTCTTACCTGTAACTAAATATAATTTTTATGCAATAAATTATATTTCTTAGTTTAACGGCGGGACGTGTGTTTTGTGTTTTTGGTTAAGTCTGCACATCATCACATTGAAGTTACGGCTGTTATGTTTCTGGCTGAATCAAGCATCTAAATATAATGTGGTAACACTTTATAATAACTACATCTTATTTAGCCTTAATAAATGATGAGTTACTTAACAATGAATAAGTATGTGAAGAGTATCATGAGTTAGTCATTAACTGTTGTGGTTAAGTCGTTTTTAAGTGTTAGTCAGACTTAACTAATGAATTGTTCATGATAAATAAGGTTATAAAGTGTTACCTAATGTGTGTAAATGTTCATGGCCTGTCTATCTGCACCTCACTCATAGTTGCCAAAACAAGCTCTTGTGTTAATTGATATTAAGATAGAACAAAGTGAATATGGTATCTGTGCAGTGAAGCCAATTTTAGTTAGCCTACACAATACTTTTTTTTTTAATGGCTGTCACTTTGCAACCATACTGTGCATAAAGTCCATGAGCAAGTCCCAGTTTTCAGAGGTGGGAGACTCGAGTCACATGACTTGACTCGAGTCAGACTTGCAATTTTCGGACTTGAGACTTACTTGACCAAAGCTCCAAAAAGACTTGACTTGGGACTTGCTGTTTGTGACTTGAGACTTAACTTGGACTTGAGGCCAATGACTCTCCATGACTTGCTGTGACTTTATAGTTATTATTTATTTGAGTGAAACTGTTGAAAGATCAGGATTCATTGCGTAAAAGCGGCACATCTATGTTTACATATGGTAATTAGCCACATGCTTTTTCGGCTTCCCGATTGGAGAAATACGACGCGTTTCTTTGGATGCATTAAAAATGTTCTACGGTGAGTGAAGAGGTGAAGATTCATAGAAATGTATTAAGGACAGGAAAACGTTCGAAATAATGGACTGAAGCTAGGCCACCTCCAGAACGACGAGAGCTGGATTAATGACAGAAATCTTGGGGGCTTTTAAAGCGTTCTCTCTAAAGTTACAGCATTTAGAGCCACACAGAGCCCAGTGACAGCGGGACTGAAGGCTGTGCGGAATCTACTTTGAGCAGGGGCGAATCCGAGCATACAGGGGCTGGGGCATTACAGGGGAACCACTGACAGAAAAACTGCCAGAAACTAATAAAAATAAAAATATTTTTTTAATATTAATATTTCAGACTGCAGGGAAAAGCAGCTCATGTTTAAAATACTTTTTTTTAAAGTAGGCCCCAGTTGCTGTCCCAGTAATTGTGTACATAGACAGGAGAATTTAACACATATATATTTTAATTTTGTAGTGATTTGAATATTAATTAGACTTTAAATCCAAATCCATTAGATTTTTTAAAAGTTTGATTTTAGCCTAAATTTTCAAAATCGCTAAAACTTGAGAAAGCACTTTATATTTTCAAGTAGATTAAACACATTTTGAAAAGAAGAATTAGGCTTAACACTGACGTTTGTGACTTGAGGTGACTTGCCGACTAAAGAAAGACTTGACTTGACAAAAGCTATGACTTGACTTGACTTGACTTGACCCCCCTTGGACTTGCGTGGGACTTGGACCTTCATGACTTGGACTTGACTCGAGACTTGCATTTAGTGACTTACTCCCACCTCTGCCAGTTTACCCTTTTGGATAAAATGCTCTGCAATGTCACTTTTATTTTATTTAGAGCAGACATTCTTCAATCTTACGTCCATAAACTTGAGTGGAGATTCATCAGAGTTCTGTGTAATTTACATTTAGTTATAAAATAAATACTTTTTCAAACTCTTCTAGCTTTCCAAATGTGTCTAGAGCTGTTATATTATACCCTGCTTGACAGGTGTTTTAAGGACATACAGCTTAATAGATGTGCAATGCAGTGTGGCCGTAATGACAGGCAACGCTTTCTCCTGCACCTGTTTGATTAGACGCGCTGCTAATTACAGAGCCATGTACCACCCTCGGTGTGCAAGATCAGTGAGGCTTTTATAATGCACTGAGATGCAGTTTCACCCCAACTCACCTCTGCACAACATGCCTCATTAAAGATGAGGAAATACAAGATTTAAGTTAGAAGAGCTTCTTTTAATAATAAATCAAGCTGTCATTATGTTTGACTGTTAGTGTCTGTATGTGTCATAAAGTCAATAAGTTCTATACAGCTCGATCTATCTTAGATCAGGAGTCATACTGAACATAATTTAGGTTTTAAAAGTCTGTGAAGGTAAGACAGTAAAGAGTGAACGACTGAGCTGCTCAGGATTTTGAATTGGTCTGGGGGGCCCTCTACAGGCAGAAGTGGTTAGAACACATTACAAAATAATGAAGATAATTTCAGTTATAATGGCATGCAGGCAAATCGATCGTGCGTGAAGAACACTTTGAGTGCAGAACTGCTCTGGTGATGGATTTTCGGGCATTAAATATACTATATGGTTTTGTATTCCCTCTATAAGACGCAATAGAATTAATCCAGGAAATATGAATGGGAGCGCTTTCAACACTATTGACAAAAATAGACTTTTTTTGTCAATAGAAAAAAAAATCTATTGACAAAAAAGACACATTTGCATAATGTTTGCAAAATGGACTTTTGCAAAGTCATGACTGAGGGTTGTTTTTAAGGTGCTTTTGTAGATCTATGAATTGGTATTTTGTGTTATCAATTGATTTATGTGTCCAGAAACGTTGCGAGAAGGGAACGTGTGAACTGAAGAGAAGCTGTTTCATTGATACCTGACCGCATGTAGGCTACATTTTAAATTGTTAATTATGGTCCAAACTCGTTCATAACTTTCCCAACACATTTCTAACATCAGAATTCACCACAAGGATGAGTTTATAAGCACGTTTCACAACTTTCAGGGAGCAATACTGTCACAGTAAAATACACAACAATTAGTCTGCTGCTTCAAGATCAATAAAAAGACTTTATAATTAGATGCACAGCATACAAAGGTCTTTTCCCCCTCAAAGCTACTTTTAGAATGCACTGAATGACAAAATGCAGAACCACAAGAACAACAAAGTCAGGTAGCTATCCGATTAAAACAGTAGTGTAAATTATTATATGGTTGAAAACTTGAGACTGACGCAATATGCAAGATTACTCAAAGATCAAATAACTTGAATGAAAACATACAATTGTTGGTATGTTTTACATGAGGAACAACACAACATTCATAATATTCAAAATACTGTTTCCATAATATAGGCCCTTATCAATATGTCTCACAATTTAGGCTACATCGAATTCTTCTCTCATTAGTTTTTGACCATAGACTGAATGGATTGGAAAGGTCAACAGTGACACCTGCTGCAGGAAAATAAAATTACAGCACTACAATCAGGGATTAAAAAAATAAGGAGATAGCTATATAGGTAATATATAGATAATATAATATATAGATATAGATAATTATAATAGATCCATGGATAGCTCCTATTGAATTGGTGGTCCACAGACTAAATATCACTTGTGATTTTAGTCTGGCGTTAGCCAAACTACATCTTTTACGTTATGGATAAAGAAATACTTTTTTCTTTTTTCACTAAATAAGGCAAGGCATGTTTATTCATACTGCACATGCACAAGGTAATTCAATGCGCCTAAATAAGTAAGTAAAGTTAGTAAACTGCCTGCTTGAGGGTAACTTTATTGTGAAGGTCGTAACCGGAAATGCCGTTGTTGACACTGAGCCGAGGTGGCTGAAGATGAGCGCAGCTCGAGGAGTTTTACGATAATGTGCTTTCTTGTCCCTGTCCCTGATCTCTCCTTCGTCTCCACTGTGTTTTACAGCAAGGTTTTGTGTTGGTAAGGTATGCTAATGGTTTTTTTTTGTACGTACAAGACAGGCAGCAAGATATTATAAGTAGGGCAACTTCCTATCTAAACAAGAGCTAGCTAATGTGTTTTGTGTTTACACTGAGACACACGTAGACTTGCTTTATTTTCCTGAAGTACTGAGTGAGCTGGTGTAAGGCTAATGTAATTGTCCACATATCATTTTATCTGAAATTTAAATTGACTGCAATACGCGGATGACTGATAAACAGAAGTAAAGTTGCTGAAACTGGAGATTGCTTAAAAAAAAGTTAACTTTTTCTTGGGTCAGCATCATGTGAACAGTGTTCCTCATTAGTTACATTCATGATGCGCTAAGGCAAATGTCAGGGAAGACCTGTCATGACAGTCTTCCTTTGTACGTATTAACTGGATGAAGTGAGTGTCTTTATTATTGTCTGTGAAGGTAATGCCAAGGATAACCAATGTATTTTTGGCTGAGCAACCAGTCTCGTGACTTGACTGAAGCTTGACATGTAGATTTTGACTTGATGGTTGCTTAAGATGGCATGAAGCAACTTGGCACGCAATCTGATGAGACGCAATGATTTTGAAATCACTTTGAAGAACTTCCTGTGTCAGTGTCAAATATTGCACTTATGTCACGTTGCAAATCAGTTAATGTTGTTATTGAGGCTTGTTTTATTGTTTCACACTAGACTGATGTCCCAGTAAAGACTATGGATTCACTCTCCAGATGAGAACAGTCCATATATGCAATAAGCAATGTTATCGAATGTGAAAATGGCTGAATACAAGAGCTAAATGATACTTGACTGTGCCACAAATTTTAATGTATGTATTTTTTGCTGCTTTTGTGTGATTTACAATGTTTACATATTCTATTACAATCATGTACGCAAGGCTTGTGGTAATGTTTTTCTCTTCTTTCAACAGATTTATCTGGAATATAATCTCTATATTATATGCCTCATACAGTGTTCAAAATGGAAGCCACAGAACCAGTTCCTAGTTTAAACTCGGACTACCTCCCCCCTGCTTTTACGGATGATGAGGACAACAGTGACCAAAGTCCGTCTGCCTCTCTGCTGCCCAACCACTCCTCGGCCCCCTGCCCGTACTCTACAGCCCAAAAGACTCTTATAACCTTGTGTACATCATCTTCTTCCTGATGGGCATAGGCTCCCTGTTGCCCTGGAACTTCTTTATAACGGCGAAACACTACTGGCTCTATAAACTCAGTAACCACAGCCTTCCTAATAACCCAGACGAGGAGCGGTCAGACCTCAGCGTAAGTCTGTAATATGTGCATAGAACATGTAATTGAAGAAAAAATATGATTAGGGCAGACAATCTATAACTTCTAGCTCCAGACATTTTGACTAGCATAGGGCTCCGCCAGATTATTGTTATCGCAATATTATCTATAATTATTTTATTTAATCTTATCACTGAGGTCATCCATTGAACACAGATTTTGTAATATTTCAGCCTTAATTTTCCTAAGCTTCGTGTTGGCCTTGTTTGGACTCAATTTGATGGAAAAAATATGAAATAATTATGATTTGGGTTTTAATTTAATGTGGAAATTGTTAAGTAAAATTTGCCTAAAATATAGTTGTAGATAGTTACTGTATGAAATAGATTTTTTTCTCATATCATTCAGTCTTGGCCAACGTTAACATCCACACCCTTTTAATCCTGCATGTCAGGACATAATGTCTTCTTCTAATATAGTAGTCTTTTTTTATGGTCAAAGCATGATTATGATTAAAGTAGCCAACAAACAATGTCTTTCTTTTTAGCATATACAGTGGGTGGCATAAGTATCGGCCCCCCTTTAACTTTTGACATTTTGCCATGCTATGGACCATAAACATAAATATATTTAAGTGAAATTCCAATAACACACCAGACAGGTCCGAGATAAAGTTATTGAGAAGTATAAAGCTGGGTTAGGTTATAAAAACATTTCCAAAGCTTTGAACATCTCAAAGTACAGTTAAATACATCATCCAGGAATAGAAAGAAAGAAAACCTAACCCAGCTTTATACTTCTCAATAACTTTATCTCGGACCTGTCTGGTGTGTTATTGGACTTCATGATGCTGTCTGCTCCCAATAGTCTCTTAACAGACCTCTGAGACCGTCACAGAGCAGCTGTATTTGAAGTGAGATTAGATTACACACAGGTAGACTCTATTTAGACATTGGGATAACATGTGATCATTCAGAAATCATCAGGCAATTGTTTGCACTAAAAGGAAATGGGGGCCGGTACTTATGCACATCCCACTTTTCAGTTTTTATTTATAAAAAATATTCAAAATCATGTATCAATTTCATTTCACTTCACGATTATGTGTCACTTAGTGTGTGTCTTTCACATAAAATGTCACTTAATATATTTATGTTTATGGTCCATAGCATGGCGAAATGTCGAAAAGTTAAAGGGGGGCCGATACTTATGCCACCCACTGTATAGTGTTACTAATCCCATGGGTCATAAGAGAGACAAATGGTCATTTTTGCAGTGGCTACTTAAAGGAATGCATGACTTCTGCTAATCAAGTGTCCTTTCACTTCCCTTTATCTGAGTCTCTAAAATGTGTCACTGTGGAAGTGTTGAGGCTTATTTAATACAGTCTTGTTATTTTGTTTCTGTTTTCAGGACTACTTTGAAAGCTATCTGGCCATTGCTTCCACTGTGCCCTCCGTTTTGTGTTTGATTCTGAACTATGTCCTTGTTAACAGGTTGGTTTCAGTTTCACCACCCACTCCCACATTATAAAAAGTACTTGTTACGATCACGCTTCATTCTGTTTATTTGACCCCATTTAATGTGATTTTCCTTATTTGCCAGTAGAGACCTGTGTCACTTTTCATCAAGACTTTGAACAGATTGAGTCAGACAAACTGATGTGTTATTTCACTTTCCCTACATACAAAGTTCCTTTTTTTTTTTTTCGCTCTTCTCTTGTACCAATATTTATGACAAAATTATGTATAACTAAATCTGCTGCTCAAGTAAACTGTGAGAAAGATGGAAATTGGAAATACTACAACTTACTCATTGTGCCTGTTGCATATATAAACTATATTGCAGAAAGTTGTAGCTGATCTGTGACTCTGTCTAGTTTTGCCCCGATAGGTTATCCCCCAGAACGCGTATCCTGTCCTCTCTGGCCGTGATCCTGGTGGTGTTTGTGGTGACGACCATCCTGGTGAAAGTGGACATGTCCAGCTGCACCATGGAGTTCTTCGTGGTGACTTTAGTGAGCGTGGCCATCGTCAGCGGCGCCTCCAACCTTTTCTCCGGCAGCGTGTTTGGCATCTCTGGACACTTCCCCATGAGGATATCCCAGGCCCTCATCTCTGGTACATAAACAAGAATATGCAGTGTGGGGTTGTTTTTTGAGTAAAGTGTACAATGCTGTGTTTTAGGCACACATGAATTACTATTTGTATCCCTTTGCTGAATAGAAATAGTCAAAATATTCAGCACAATTTCAGTAGAGTGAAGAAGAATAATACAGCACGCACTCACAGAATATTTAATAAGTTATTGTTGGGATAAGCAGAACTATACGTAAACCTACATAAATGTTGAAAATGGCGCATTTGGGACAGCCTAGTTGGCAGGTAGGTACTATAAAAAAAACTATGTACAAATATATCCCGTGTGAAAGGGCAAGTTTATTTATATAGATGCTGTATAGACAAGTACGTGTCATATTTTGATATAAGATGATGCGATATCCATAACGTAAACCACCACAATGTATCACAATATCACTGAGGCCTTCCATCTGAGAATTTTAATATACATTGGGGGACATTTACCAAAACAGTGCCTACTAGCGCAGTGAGTGCAAGCTGGAAAATGGCATATAGCTATTTGTGAGCATGTTGCATCTAACTCACTATTTGCAAATGCGTTTATTACAGTATTAGGGCCCCAAATCTGATGTGTAAATGAGAGTATGCTGCGTGAGTAAAAACTGCGTAAATGAGCAAGTGCTTGGTAAATGGCCCTCATGGTTACTTCAAAGTGCACAAAAATGTTCAGCTGTGAATTACGTCCAAATTATCCTTGTTTCGCTTTATCTTGTTATCTTTATCTTGCTTATTATGTTCTTATAGCCAGACTTTTATGTTCATTTTGTACCTGACAGTTTCGGCTACACCTGTGGCCTTATGGTTGTCACATGGTGTTTCTGTGATGTGTCTGGTCAGCTGATTTTAACAGATTTTGGCTCTGTCTTCCTACTTGTAATAGCAGGCTGACAGCGCCATCTGCAGTCCGACTCGTTCAGACTGTGTCCCAGGTGTGGGAATGTTGGTAAGCCCCCTTATCCCGGTTCACAGTTTGGGGGCACGCTTCCGGATCTCGATAGCTTCTCTGATCCAACGGTGGTGTTTGTTGCTCTCGGTGCCGCTGAGGAAGGCCACAGTTGTAGCCGAAACGGTCAGATACGAAATCAACATAAAGGTCTGGCTTTAAGAACATAATAGCGTCATTACTAGAAGACCTAATGAACCTAATTGGATAACAGTGTTTTCTTATATCACGTGGCATCACCTTAGATCCTTTTCTTATTAAGTCAAAACAAACACTTTACTTTTGAAATAACTTGTGAGCGGTCATCTTGCTGCACACGAGTGACTCATTCATTTTTGTCCAGTACTGTACATTAAAAGTTATCTCCGCTTTTGTAGGGCAGGCCATGGGAGGGACCTTGAGCGCTGTGGCGTCAATAATCGACCTGGCAGCTGCTAAAGACGTGACAGACAGCGCTCTGGCCTATTTTCTGACCGCAGACGTCTTTATCCTCCTCTGCATCATCACATACCTGCTCCTGCCAAAACTGGAGTATTCAAGGTCAGTATGAGGCGTATATTTTACGCGCTAATTAAGTTTCATCCAAACTATATTTAAAAAAAAACAATTTCTTCACCTGAAAGTAATTAAAAAAAAGAACACACTGGATCGTGACATAAATATAGTGCTGTAAAAGTATATGGCATTGTTCAGGAATTATAGTTAACATTTTTATGACTATGTCTCAGACGTTTGTACATCATTCAGCCAAATAAATTCACAGGTCAATGTTATGTTGCTGTGGTAAACTATTCTAAAAAACAACGTCCAGGTGGGAACAACAAAAAACAGTTGGCACTAGGCAGCGTCTTTACAGGAAGCTATTTATCAAAATGTATTCCAGACTCACTAAGGCTTGAATATTACTATTTTAACCTTATGGCATCTTTATGTCTGGTTTGCATCGGGGCATCGAACTTCTCAAAATTAGTAAGAAATGAATTGCATAAAGAGGCAGATAATTTGCTTGGATGATTCTGAAAAGGGGACACATTAAGGGAAAAGAAAAGCATGTTGAAAATGTCACTTTTTTACCCGCTCTTTAGACACTACATGTTGGCAGCAGAGTGCTCCAGTTCAGCGATCATCAACGAGGGAGGGGGCAGAGCCAAAGTGTCAGTTCCTCCTCTGCAGCCCATCCTCGCGAAGACGTGGGTCCTGGGTCTCTCCGTCTTCTACGTCTTCTGCGTTTCCATCATAGTCTTCCCCGCTGTGTCCTCGGGGATTGAGTCGGTCAACAAAGACAGCGGCAGCCCCTGGACCACCACGTACTTCACCCCTCTGTCGAGCTTCTTCCTGTACAATGTGGCAGACTTCTGCGGCAGGCAGGCGACGGCTTGGCTGCAGGTGCCTGGACCCACCAGTCGAGTTCTGCCAGCGCTCGTCCTGTGCCGCTCAGCCTTGGTGCCACTGTTACTGTTTTGTAATTACCAGCCGAGAGGCCACATACACACTGTGCTGTTTACACATGACGCTTACCCCATAGTCTTCATCTGCCTTCTGGGGCTGTCCAATGGCTACCTCGGTACATTACCAATGATTTACGGGCCTAAAGTTGTGTCACGAGACTTGGCAGAGGCAACAGGAGTCGTGATGTCTTTCTTCCTTACGTTAGGGTTGGCTTTTGGATCTGCCTTCTCTGTGCTAATTGTGCACTTTATTTGACTGTGCCATCGTTTTTACTGGGCAACATGAAACTTAATGGACTTATCAAGTGCTGGCATTGCAATGTAAGAGAACTGGGAGCACCTGGGTGTTTATTGTGATCACAGAAGTTCACAGTAGCAACTTTTTGCCACACAGGACCAAAAAGCAAAACTTGTTACACGTTTTAATTAGGGCCGGGACTTTTTTCGATTAATTGCGATTAATTAATTACATGAGGTTTAGTGCGATTAAAAATATTAATCAAAATTAATCACACTTTGCTTTCCACACTTCAGTTTCCTTTTTTCCTGCAGACGCACAATTAATGGCAATATTGCACTGGTCAGTTGGACTTGGTTGAACAAAAATAAACAATATTTTGTTGCTTAAGCTTATGTATTCATATTATTCAATGGTATACTAAAAATCCTTATGAAAACACTTACTTCTCACTGTTCTCAGGTCAAATATTTATATGCGATTAATTTCGATTAATTAATTACAAAGCCTCTAATTAATTAGATTAATTTTTTAATCGAGTCCCGGCCCTAGTTTTAATACGTACGTATGTTTACATCAATTGAGTAATGGTCATGATTTGTTATATTCCTTGCTATTTGCATTTGATTTTATGCTTCTATTTTTGTACAATTCACCGGAAAGATTTTACAGTTATCTGTACTGGGTTGCTTTTATGTATGACCGAGAGCTTCAACAAATGTATTGCTAAATGTGTAATTTTGAATTGTATTGGTGCTTCTACTGTAGTGAACAGTGACAATCATAAGACACATAAATATACCATGACTGTATCAAAACAATGTTCAACGCTACACTAAATCAAGCGTGTACTGCCACAGGAGAAAGCAGATATGTAGCATGTGTTAGAACTGGTCTCCAAAAAGCATTAACAGTCTTTACCCACTTAATCTCAGTATGTGTGAAGTTTACGTTTTAAAGCTCAACCTTTCATTTGGGACTTGAAGACAGGCTGAAATTGGAAGCATTAATATTGACCATAGTTTAATGTTTACTGCATACTGTTTTTCAGCTGAGAACCAATAATGCTTGATTTGAAAATGTTCACCTCGTACCCGAAGACGGGCAAGGTTTATACTGTGTTTAATTTCTGCATTACTCCAATATCAGTGCACATGCTTTTAATTGTGATAATGTTCTTTTGTAAATGTTTTTATTCTGCATGATTGTTGACCAGATCTTTATTGTAAATGAGAATTTGTCCTTAAAGGGGGGGTATTATGTAAAATCGACTTTTTCAAGCTTTATATCATGTTATGTCATTCCCTCATTAAACACATGCCTGGAGTGTTGCCTTGGCTCATTCACATATTGAGTAATCAGACGGCAACCATTTTAGGTGTAGCTATGCCTCAGTCCTCCTAGGAACGCCCCACCTCCTGGAGACGCCTCTGGACCTTACATCACCAGCCAAGCCACCAACCACTGCTCCTCAGTGCAGCAGAGGCCCCTCCCCGCACAGTAGTGTTGTTTAGATGCCACAGTAGTGTGCTGAAGGGGGCGTGTCGGAAAGCTTCTTAAAGAGACAGAGGCCTATTTCAAGACGTTCAGTACAGCCATTTGAGAGAGCAATTTTATTCAAGGCAGTTATTTTAATTTACTGCATATACAGCAACAGAAGGTTACGTCATCATTGTAGTATGCTATAGACTGGTGCTATGTGATTGAAAAAAAGCATAATACCCCCCCTCTTTAATTGACTTACCAGGTGAAAGAATGAAAAAAGTCCACTAAATGATTGCATCTACACCGGTGTAAAAATCAAAAGCGCAAACAGTAAATTTGTATTATTTTATTTTTAAAATGAACCAAATGACAGCTGATTAGGATATGGCAAACAAGAGGTTTCATTCTGACTTTTTAATCAACTGAGTGCAATCAATGCGAGATGATCTTTTCCACCGTCAACGTCTGTCAGATATTTACGGTAATGCCTTTCGTAATACGTTGCACATAAACTGAACAGTCCATTTTGCCAAAGAAAATACAACTGCAACCTTCAAAAATCAACGAGGTGCACGGCCCTTGTAAAACATTCAAAACTAAAACATTTATTTACACACAAACATTCTGCAGAGTATCGCGGAAAATGTTAAACAAAACGACAATCAAATTCCAGTGAAGTTTTATCTCAAAAAGCATTTGGCCTCCGGTTTCATATCACAGCTCTGGTGCCTCCCACATAAAAAAAAAAACATACATCAAGTCCCTTTCCACTGTGGCATTATGCAAATTTAAACATGTCAATTTAATTTGATTGTAAAAGACAAAATTAAAAGTGGAAAGCAGCTACAGTAATTTTAATACCCCACATTGGTCAGTTTACGTCGGCTTCATCCGTTACCACACGTGACGCTTGCAGTGCTCGACAGCCTGAAGGAAGACACAGGTGTTGTTAAAACAAAAGACAGACATTTCCCATTTGTGTTTTAACGTCAGCCATATCTTCTATTTAAATAAAGTTAAAAAACAAAAACACAACACTTAAAAGCATGAATTAGGCAATCAATTAAACTAGCTGCCATCCACACATTTCTAAATAATAATCCAATGTATGCTTAAAAGGACATAAGATGACATTTCTTACATTGCAGCGAGTGGCCGTCTCCATGCTCTTGCACCAGAAAGATGGCCCCCAGCTGCACTGCTCTGTTCCCAGCAGCCTCTTCACTGCTCCAGGGCAGGCTCCCATTTTCTGTTACAGGCACAAATATAATCCATAATTGCAATAACACAGACTAAAAGCATTACAACTACTGAACACTTGAGTCCTCTCACCATGCACACAAAGTCGGGGTCCATCATCTGCAGCAGGAGTTGCACCAGCGTTGGCTCGTACTGTTCGATCAGCTGGTCACACTGTTGATGAGTCGTTCATGTTAAGATGAAACTATGCACAAAGTGGTTATTTGCAGTTTTGCTATGACTAACCTCGGTTTGGTAGGCCTTGGGCAGGAAATTGCAGACTTTCTTCACTGCCTCCTCGATTTGTGCCTCGGTCGCGTTCTGCTCCAAAATGCCATCGACGTAGTTGACGGCCAGTTTGCAGACTTCACAGAATCCACCGGCTTTGAAGCGAGCCTCATCGAGAGCAGCTAGGAGGAGAAAAAAATATAAAATAAATGTTTTACTTTAGGTGTTTAACCATGAGAAGTATGGATATCAAGATGAACGGTTTCTACATTTTATCATGAAATAATAAAATAAATAAATAAATAAATATCAGTAGGACTGGGCCTGCACCGTTAATTGGAACCAAACCACATGTTCACATTTTAAATATCAAATACATTATTCTCTAGATTTTAGATAAAGAAATATTAAACCACACAGAATACAGAAAAGGAAACGCGAGTCACCTTATCGAGGTATAATCTGATCACAATGTCCCGACTTGTTGACAATAGTTAACCACATACCAACATAATGGCGGCTGGAGTCAGTGCAGAGTCCCAGGACGGTGCAGACGGTCTTGGGATCGGCCTCTTGCACCAGGAGCTCAATAATGGCCTTGCCGTAGGTGTCAATCAGGTCCTTGCACTGGCCCCTCAGACTGGAGGGCAGGAAAGTGCACACCTTCTCCACAGCATCAATCACCTCTTGCTGAAGGCAAAAGGAGTGACGTTAAGCAGAGGGATATAAAACACACACACTGTAAAGCAAAGTATTTTTTTCTGAAGCTAGTTATATAGTTTCTGAAGTTACTCCGAGATGGGGAAAATCCGTATCCATCTATTCATTTTGAGGTTTGATTTTTAGCATTACATTCCTTTATGTTGCCAATGCCATACTTTTTCAAATTGTAATTTTCCCCAAGCTCATCACTTCCAATTTAACAAGACCAGGCCAATAGAATGAGGTGACGTCATCTGAAACCCATTAATAGACCCTACCTCTGTCGTCTGGTCTCCCAACGTGTCCTCCAACTGCTTCATCACAAATTCACAGACGGCGCACTGTGGGGAGTCTCGTACTCTGACCATACGCTGAAACAACACAGTCTAGTTAAATATGAAGTTATTGGCCATTTATACGGCACATATTTTCAACCGCTCACCTTGGCCGCCTCCACCTTTGTGGCCGGGACCAGCTGGAAAGCAGGGAAACTCTCAGCAGCAGGTTTGGCCAGGGCCGGCAGCAGACTCAACATCGGGACTGACTTCTTCATGGCGGGACAGAAACCGACTTTGCAGCAGAGGTCCTTTGGATCCTAAAGGAAATGGATACCGTTTAAGTTGATATTTCAAACATTTAGCACAAAAGCTTAAACATGCATTTGCATAAACTAGGATTGAAATACCACTTTACTATATTGTCACCCGTGCAAAATGCAGTCGACCATCAGCTCAGTGCCATACTTCTTGGCTCATCCCATTTGACAAGCAATGGCAAGATTGGTAAGATCGGGAGGGACGGTCTGCTGTGATTGGTCATTTGAAGTAATTACGCAAGCGACTCTTAACGATGCCAACATCTTCTGTTTTGCTGGAAGGAGTCCGTCAACATCCTCGCTGATTTCTAAGAGTTACTCATAGCTTTAAAAAGTGTTCCAATTTAATGCCATTGGACTATATTATACACACACTATACTTTTAATACCACAAAGCAATCAGGGCATATTTTATTTCTTAAGATGAATGAGTGCATGTTTTACAATTTCAGCCAAAGTCCATATTGTTTGTGTTTGACAAACTTATGCATTAAAAATATTCAAGTAATATAATTTTTTCTGAGAGATAAAGATTTAATGGTAGTGGAATATAATTTCAATGCTTTTTCATGACAATTAAGGCCTTAATTTTGGCAGAATTCACTTTCACTTCCTCCAGGAAACCTTGCAAAAATATCCCATGTATGATACACTATTGAACCGGAACCTAAAGCCAACTTTAATCGAACATATTATGACTTTCATACAGCGCGATGTCTGTCCTCATTATATTACTTTAGTCTACTGTCAGTCAGAATTTTGCCGCCCCTCCACTCTCGATCCGACCATCTAGCACTTGTCATTTCACAAGCATAAACATACTCTGCTGCAAACATCCAGGCAGGTAGCACAAGTGTTCTTAAAATACTGCATTCTGTTAATCCATTTCATGTGGGCTTTAAAAGGCAAGGGTTGTGGGTTTAGTTGTTTAGTGGGACGGACATGACAGTGATTCACTTCAACTACATCATTGACATGCAACGCTAGGATGAGTGAAACCAGCAGCAGCACAGGAGCTAAAGTTAAAGAGGCGGCTACAGGCGCAACACACAGACCTACCTCTTCCTTTGGGAGCAGCACATAAAACCCAGAGCAGAGGAAAACAAAACAGGAAATACGAGTGAGACGTAGTAATGGAAGACGAGGTGAAAAAGATAAATTTGTAAAATAGTAATTGCGTAGGAACTCAATTGGTCACAGGCCAGTTATTATTTTGAGTCTTAAATAAGCATAGCACCATAGGTTTTAACTGCACAGGGGAAACTGGGATGTGATCAATAGCCATGACAGTAAGGAATAACAAAACTTGAGAAGTTGCAATGAAAGGGACACGGGGAGCTCTAGCACTTACCGCGTTCTTAAATTGTTCAACAATCATAGGCGCGTACTGGCTGACGTACTGCTTACACTGTGAAAAGGAAATATATTTGAGTGAAAGACATTTTTTATTGCATTTTTCTTGGGTTAAACGTGAACTAAAGACTCACCATATCCGACAAGCCTGGCCCCAATTGGTCGCACTGTGCCTCGATTTGTGCGATCACTTGGTTGACAAAACCTGCATCTTTTTTGATTTTGTCTTGAGCAGCTTTGAGAAACTTAACGCAGTCATCGCATACCTCATCATTATCCTGGAAGTGAAGTACAGATAGGCATAGAGTCAACTGCCACGTTTTGACTTCAATCAGACAAGGTTCATATACAATGAGTTCACTAAATATGCTACTATTATGTTGCATTGTATCTATATGAAAATAAATGTTAATAACAATAACTTATTACTATCCACCCACTGTAGATTTTGTTTGTACCTTTTTGGGCTCTTCCTCTTTGGTGAGCTCCTGGGGAAACAGGAGCTGGGGTATGTTGAGCATGAATGGGCTCGCGACTTGGGACAGGTCCACTTTGGGGATTTCGTTGGACTGGATCTGTTCCACTTGGGCCAGAGCTGCCTCTTCAGAGCGGCACAGTCCCATGGCTCCACACACCACGTCGGGATCGTCCTAAAGCACGAAACATGGGCTAATAACATTGATCTAATAAAAGTTATTTACTCAATTTCCCCCAAAGCTTATTATGTAACTGCAAAGTATTGAGAAAAAAAATAAAATAATCCTTAATCCTCTTCATGTTTGGGGAGAAAACAACAAATTCAGACTCAATACACGACACGCAATGCCCCTTCCCTTAAATAATGAGAGAATAAACCTGTGAGCTAATGTAAATGCACTCAGTCACGGGGTTTAATGACACAGAAAGCACTTTGTTCCTTTCGTAGGACTCACTTCTCCATCAATAGCCCCTATTCAGATAGTGCACTTTGCACAGCTGCGTCTTGTGTCACTTCTCACTCATTGGCAGGGTTTAAAGACTTTTAACAACTTCTTTATGCCCCTTAGCCTTAATATTTTTGGTAGTACATCTTAAATGGATGCATGTCTAGTAGATTTCACATATACTGGTGTATGGGCTCCTGTTTTGAGATGGTTAAAAGTTGAAAAAACATTTTTGGAGCTGGCTCAATTGAAATGTGCTCACCAGTTCTCCTGTGATGATACCGATCAGAATGGGATAGTAGCTGTCCACCATCTCTTTGCACTCTGCTGTCAAACTCTCGTCTGGAATGAGCTGGCAGGCTTTCTCCATGTATCCCAGAATCTCACTCTAAACACAGAAAACCTGTTTATTAGGCTGCTTACACGTATGGAAAATAATTAGCAGATAGAGACTGTCTATTTTTATTTTTTTACCTCAGTGGCATTGTCCTTCAAAATCTGCTCCACTACAATGATGATCTCTTTGCACAGGTCACAAGGTACGGTTTTCTGAGAGAGCAGGATAAATGGCATCACGAACAAGAAAATAAAAACAAATAGTCAAAACACCTGCAGTGAGATTAACAGGCTGCTGGCACAAAGTCAAAATTAATCGAATGTCATACCAGCTGAGGTTTGTTCCACACGTTCTGTTGACAGTGGGGCACCGCTCCACAGAGAGAAGCCGTCTTTACGTTCTGGCACCAGTAGGGGGGGCCACGGGCGCACTGCTCTGTTCCCAGCAGAGGGCTGGCTACAGCTGAAAAACAACAAGTCATATCTCACAAACTTTAGTTTCTGCTCCAAGTTAACGTTGAACCCTTCCTGCCCAACGCCATCGAACTACTGCATACAATAGATCAGAGTGTAATTTCTTTGAGAAATTTTTAAGTATTTGTAGATTTTAATTGCTTTTCATGATATCAGAATGAACTGAATTGAAATAAACTTGGGTTATTGTTACAATTTTTTTTTAAAGTGCCATTATAATTTCTTCTTTCATTGCCAGTGATTGCATGTCTAGCACTAAGAATTGTCAACTGGGAAATGGGGATCAATCAAATAATTCTGATTCTGTAAATGAGGCATGAGATGACTAGTTATGGTCACACAAAAAAAGGCATTGCCGTGTCGTATAACTCCACGAGAAACCAGTTAGATATAGTATTATTAAGTGTTTATGAACTAACGGCCATTTATTACAGCAGGGGTTCTTTAACCTTTCACAGCAAGTAGCACCTTGTAAAATATGATCTAGTTTGGACTAAAATATAAAAGGAGGATGTAAACCATGTCTGAACCATAAAAACACCAATGGCAGATGACCCCAAGTACCACAGTTTCAGTGGTACTGCATTAGAACTAGTCAATAAAAAATAACTGTTAAAAAAGTAAAATGTGAAAGTAGTATGTGGATGTGTGTAAGTGGATGTCTGTTTAATGTGTAAAATATTGAACTTGTCGAGCCCATGTTTACCCCATGAACTTAGGATATCAGCAGGTTTTCTTACATTCCTATGAGAGCGGAAATAAAACCTACATGAGGAGGTAAAGTTCATGCTTATTATTGACTGAATATGAAAGATAGCAATTCTGCATACCAAAGAAGTTACAACACTCTCAGTCACATGATAAGTAGCTACAGGCTGTCCTGACACTGGCTATATTATTGAACTGTAGTTGAACCTATTCACGCGTGGTTGGTGCAGGAATCCCCTTGCTATTATTTTTTGGCAATAACCTACAGGCCACAAGGTCAACAAATGGCCAAAAGATTTGAGAGGGAGTTGGAACTGACATGGGCTGTCCTAATTTGACTCACAAAATGCATAGAAAGTGAAAAAATAGATGGGTGCTGCCTGAAACAATTGGGAAGTCAAGTGAAATAAAAAGTTAATAAAATTGAAAGACAAAAACAAAACAGTCAGCATTGTTTGCAGAAGTTACGTTTGACAAAGTCATTGATTGTTCAGATCGATCACAGACAAAAGCCATGACTGAACAATGATTAAAACAGAAATGATAAGAAGCGATTGTGTTTCAAAGTCTGAGAAAATTGTATCAAATGATAAAATCGTTGAAATGAGGAACTAAGTATTTTAATTTGCATTTTCCAGAAGTGATAGTTCCCCCTCTTATAACTTCCTTATAAAAGCAGCATAAAGGTTGAGAAATGAAAAAAAAAGGTAGGGCGTTATCAATATGAAACATCATCTCAAATTAGACAGCTGCGTTTTTGTATTTACACGTATGTTTTAAAAAAGCATTCAGACACACGATGTAAATGCATTGGATGTAAATATTGGGGGATTTTGCTCGTTTACGAACTATAATCTAAAGTTTAAACAGCTTCATGAAGACTTCTTCCTGTTATCGTTAGCTTTAGCTTTAGCCACTCTAGCTAGCGGTGACACACATAACAATGTACAGTATGTGCAAATTGACTTAAAGTGAATTTAGGGAAAAGACACATTGGACATGAAATGCCCCTTGACTATTAGGTTGTCTTATGGCTTCACTTTTGGAAAAGGTTGAATAAATGCTTTCGAAATGACAATCTTTAGACTAAGCTTCCGCGTAGTTGCTGTGAAACGCACTTAGTTGTACAGTACTTCATCCTGTAAATGGACCTTTACTTGAATGACAGGATGTTTAAGCAAATAATCCATAAACAATATACTTTACTGATATCTACCTGAAGTCACGAAGAGCAGAGTTAGAAGCAGCATGACTCCGCTGATTTGTGTTGTTGGAGGTGGAGATAACAGCAGCCTGTAGAGGTTAAAGCTGTACTGTGCAGAGGCTCTACCGTGGGCCTTTATTATGTCTCAGTCAGCTGACTCTAGACATGTGACTATGACTCGACTTCGAAAAAGCAAAAACACAGCCTTCTACCGCCAGTAAAACGACACAATGAAAGAGTACATAGGTGAGTCAGCTTTAAGATATCGATGGCTTATTGTTATACAAGATGTCTGCCCTACTTACATTGTAGCTTTAATAAATAAGAAGAGAAACTTCGCACGTGACGTCACTTTTCCGAAGTCAGACATGATGGCGATACTCACTCATGTACTCGCCTATCAAAACAAAGTACCGCGAAGTTTGAAACAGCAAAATTGTTAATTATTGTCGTGTTCTTGGCTGTCACAATAGATCAGACAGAGAAACTACTTTGCAGGATTACCGTTTACCCAGAGTTGTGCAGAATATGGGAGAGCAGACAGAACAATTATCTAAATAAAGGAGACGATAGATTGCAGCCTCAATCAGAATTTGGACGGGAAAAATCTGGATAACATTTGCGCAGCTCATTTGTAGCCGGTATGTGGATTTTACATTTAACGAACAGGGTTAATGTGTAAAAAGGTGTATTTAACATTTTCAATTAGAAAGGTTAATTTCAACATGACCTTTAGAGGTGGGAAATCTACCCAAACAAAATATTACACACATTTCTAAGAGTGTAATGTCAACTTCGTATAAAGAGCATGATCTCATATTGATGAGAAAATTGATTCACTTACGGGAGGCAAGATTGCGAGATCGCCACTAAACAAACTGGCATTAGCTTTCATTTCCTATGGAACTTCATCCAATTAACTTAAGTTTGTATATAAAACGTTGTTTGTTTTTTGCATTCAGTCTTTCGTTGCACAACTGGTCAACTGTGTAAGAAGTTTTGGAGTCCGATCTCGAGGGTTTATCGCGAAACCTTGCGTTTTTGTCCAAAATTGATAATCCGTCTCGTTAATTGGTATGAGCTATATCTCCAGCATGGCGGCACATCCGGGTCTGAACCAGATTGTGACGTCCGTGAAAACACCCTATTACTTGAGGCAAGTGCGTTGGAGATGAGGGAAAATCCCAGTGTACATAGATAAAAAATGACTTCCCGCACACTGCCAACCTTGCAAATATAGTTTATTAGGATATGGTCAACGTTTCGGTCCTGAGACCTTGAAGAGCTCCAGGATATGGATATGGATAGGATATGGTCAACCGAAACGTTGAACATATCCTAATAAACTATATTTGCAAGGTTGGCAGTGTGCGGGAAGTCATTTTTTATCTAGCTTTAATAAATAAAAAGAGTAATTGACAATAAAATATTTTAAGAAACTGTTAAATTAGTCTTTTACCCATTGCCTATACATGCCTCTTTCCAATGGGTAACATTTGTAATTAAATTAATTTTAATTAAAAAACAACTACTAACTTTTAGACAGTCAACCCAATGCAACAGCGACTCGAGCCAAGAGAATAGAGTTGCCATAATGGTTGTTACTTGCTCATGCTGATTCTAAGTAATAATGTGAATTGTGCCCAACTTGGAGATAATAGAGTATAGTGGTTTCTTAGGTGGTGCTTTGTTCCAACCAGTGCATAAGACTACTGCCGCTCTGTCCCTGGGATAGACACTTCAACCACCTTATCTAATTGTATGAATCCACTTTATAAGTGCCTGATGCCACTTACAAACTGGCATAGGTGCCATGCTGGTGGGAGGCTCCTTCTGTAGACAGTTAATTCAGGGAAGACTTGCAGAAATGTGGCTGCCCATCTACGCTAAAGGCCCCTCCAGCAACTACAGTAATGACATGGGCAATGTGTGGCATCTACTTAAGTGTAGTGATTTGATTTCACTGCAATGTTTTCATCAGTTAGCCCAAGGTGGGTGGCCTGCAAGATCCACCTCTCCTTGGTTCCTCAGACAATGTTTCCTCTTAAGACAATGAAGCAATAAATTAACAGAGGCCAAATACTGATATGGGTAAACACTTCATTTGGTGAACTGTAAGCTTCAGCAGTATGTGTAAAAGTCAACTTATAATTCATGAAGTATATTTATTTGTAATTAGATATTTCCCTTAGGTTATAGGTACATATATCTGTAACAGGTGGACATAGTCACCTGTTATAATCATAGATCATTTGTAACAGGTGACTAAGGTCTTTGCTGCAACTTGGCAGAGGTGAGGGGAAATTGGGGAAATGTAAGTAAAACATTGACATCTAAATCTGTAACAATGAACAAAAACACTGAAACTTGTGGACAAATGTTTGTTTTTTAAATTAAATATCACAAAATGAAAACAAAATAAGGAAATTTCAGCAGAATCTTCAGAATAGAAGTCAATACCTGAAAAAGGAAATGAAAACAATTAGTACAAAGCAGTCAAATAACATGTAAATCATCAGCTTATCAACACCAGAGCGATTTAAGACATTGCAATGTAACATTATTCTTGACTAAAGTACGGACATAAAGGATTCAAGCCGCCCCATCCCTGTAAGAACAGGGATGGGGCGGCACTAGATATGGCACTAGATATCAACATACATAATGATGACATTATATAAGATGCGCTCATACTAAATGAAAACAGCGGATGCATTGGATTTGCTCTTTGGCCATAATATAATACTCCTTACAAGTCAGGGTCCACAGCAGGTTTGACTGGAAACCTCCTTGTCCTTCTTGAGCACACTAGGCCTCACCACGTCCACATCACGGTTCAAATGATCCAGTAAGCCTGTCACGATGCTGGGCGCTGCGTAGAAATCCACCAGAAAGTACGCAGCCCTGTCGTGCTTCTGATCGTGTTTGTTTATTTTATAAGGCAGCAGTCTCTCACCGAGGTTCTCCAGATCTCTTACTACGGCTCCCCTCTCTATCAGAGTCTCTACAGTCCGCCGCAATGCAGCCGCGGTCTCTGGTCGCTTCATCGCCTTCAGGATGAGCGCTAGTTCGTATCGAGGCATGGCTTTGGTACGAAAGAATATACAGCATTTGGATTACGAATGATAAGATGTAATTTCAAGTTTATCCAGGAGAGAGCGGTTCGTAAACAACCAACAACCCTGCGATGACAAGAGGGCGCGAGGGACGAAGACGCAGGATAATGACGTACAAACTGAGCGCCCACATAAACACAAATTGTATCCATGAATTTCATCAAAGCATCAATTCTACACCCATAGCCACAAATAATAGTAAATAAGTTAATACATGACTATTGTGTATTGTGCGTTAAAGGAAAAAAAACATTGTAGATTTTAGTTTTAGGAATTCATTTTGTGCGCATGCGTATTTGTAGACACCGCCTCTTTCACTTCCGGTCCTTCCTTCCAGAACAAACGTGGTGAAGATGGCGTCGCAAAAGACAGTGCCGACGATTTGTACAAATGCGTATATTCTTTTTATTGGAAAACAAGTTCACCAAGGCGGCTCAGCAGTTTCTAAAGCAGACTAAAGTGGTAAGTGTGTCGCTGCGCTTAAATGACAGCCCTTGCAGAAAGAACAATCAGTCCCCCGGCGTGCTGAAGTGCCTGGGAAGTCCAGGGGGGTGCATGAGGAGCCTTAAATGTACATGTAGGCACGTGGATGGATACAGACATACTTGTTGCACTCTTTGTTGGCTTCTGCACGTGGACACCCAACTATTCTTTGTGTGCACGACAGAAGCCCTTTGAGTTTAATTTCAGCATTTAAGCATTTTGTTATTAAAAGTGATATTAACGTGCATGTTTTCCTTTTATTCAACGGTTCTCCCAGAATCCCCAAGATCCGAATGAGGAACCCCTTGAAAATATTTACAGCTTCTGGGTGAAGTAAGTCGTAATTAACAGTCTCTCTTTATCAACTTTCTATCAGAGCAGCAATTAATGTAATGTTTTCTATTGAGGTCCCCTGAAGCCAGAAACGCAAAGCACCAAACAACCAAGCTGAAACTACAAATGGTCCCTCAGCTAAAAATCTAAGCCTAATGCAGAGAGCTCCAGCGAAAGTAGCAGCGAGGATGAGGAGGTAGCTCCTAAAGTATCTCTCACTACAGGTAAAAATCTTTTACAATAATTGTCATTCATAGCATGGTCTAATGTTTGCTGATCTTGGCAATAACCCGAATACTTGGTGCCATCACTTTGACCAATGAGACAAGCTTTCTTGTGAACCGGCCTGTCGGGGCCAATCAGGAGGGGAGGGGGGTGGGACTTTTGAAATTTGTTTCTCTTTCATTTTTTAATTTTACTATCATATAAATGCACACAGCCAAGCCTGCCCCTGCTAAAGCAGCTGCTAAAGCAGAATCCAGCAGTGAGGATTCTAGTGATTCTGAGGAAGAGAAGCCCTGTAAAGTAAGTTTGCTGTCATAAAAAAAAAGACTTGTGGAGGCAGGACACTGAATGGATGTATTTGTGATATAGGTATCTGCAAAGACGACACCTGCTCTTGTAAGGCTACTCCTGCTCCCCCCACTGTCAATGCCAGAAAAAAAGACACAAGTTCCAGCAGCGAGGAGTCAGAATCTGAGGATGAGGCGCCGACTAAAACACCAGTACAAAGTGAGTTTAACCTGATACAGTGTATTTGTGTGGGAAGTGGAAGTTAGAATTGTTCATTTCTGGAGGAAATTACTACTACCTGCCCTTTTGCATTTTTATGTCTTTGGAGTAGCACTTTGAGACCTCTTTGCAAATGTGAAGTGTGTTGTAAATACGATTTTTGTTGTTGTATGTTTTTATTTCCTGACGTTAGAACCTAAAGCTGCCGCAGTAAACCCCAAACCTGCAGCTCAGAAAAGGCGCAGAGCAGCAGTGAGACTCTGATTCAGAAGAGGAAGAACCTAAAAGGTGTCATATTTGACTGCACATGTTAAATTACAGCTTTTGTCTGCTACAATCCTATCATTTAATTTTGTTGTATCCTTATGTTTTAGGCCCCAGTTAAACCTGCTCCAGTTAAAGCAGCAGCTGCTGAATCCAGCAGTGAAGAGTCGTCCTCTGAAGATGAGGCTCCTCCCAGTAAAAAACCTAAACCTGGTGTGTTTCAGTTTCATGAACATTTTATTACTGTGTTGTTTGGCCTGGCAAAGTGGATTCCTTTGAGGAAGAATGTATTTTAACTGATAAAATGTGTTTTATAGGTGTGTACAGTGCAGTTCCACCTCCTACTTCAGTGCATTCGACTACAGCTGCCACTGCGGTGAAGAAGGCTCCGAAAGAGGCCTCGTCAGACAGTAGTGACGACAGCAGTGATGAGGATGAACAAAAAACTGGTAAGAAAAATGGTGTACCATATTTAATCAAAACACAATTTTACTTTTATTTCATTGGTTCAGCTAAAGCTGTGACAAAGAAAGCTACTGCTGCTCCCAAACCTGTGACAAAGAAAGCTACTGCTGCTCCCAAACCTGTGACAAAGAAAGCTACTGCTGCCCCCAAACCTGTAACAAAGAAACAGGAGTCAAGCTCAGACAGTTCAGGTAATGATCTATGTGGGTCATATGTAATCACAACCCCCTATCCCCACCACTATGCATTTTAATGTTTTATATCTATTCAGAATCAAGTTCCGATGATGAAGAAATCCCAGCAACTAAAACGGCAGCCAAAGCTAAACCTGCAAAAGGGCCTCAGAAAGCTGCAGCTAAACAGACCGCCCAAGCCTCCAAACCTGCTGCAGCGAAAGCAGCAGCAGCAGAAAGCAGCTCTGACTCAAGTTCAGATGAAGATGATGCGGATACATCCAAACCTGTAGCTAAAGTTCCACCGAAGCCTGCTGTTAAACCACCTGCCAAGGCAGCAGAGAGCAGCTCAGATTCTTCCTCTGAGGAAGAGACAGTGAAACCGAAACTCCTTCAAACCCTCTGCTCCTGCAGCTAAACCTGCCATTCCTGCTACTAAACAGACTCCTCCTGCAGCTGAGAGCAGCTCAGAGTCTGATTCCTCTGATGAAGAGCCAGTTAAAACGAAGCCTGCTACACCTACAGCTAAGCCTGCTACACCTGCAGCAAAATCTACTCCTGCTGCTAAAGCCGCTCCTGCTGCCACTGAGAGCAGCTCAGAGTCCGATTCCTCTGACGATGAAGAGCGGTTAAAGCAAAGCCTGCTACTCCTTCAGCTAAGCCTGCTACACCTGCAGCAAAATCTACTCCTGCTGCTAAAGCCGCTCCTGCTGCCGTTGAGAGCAGCTCAGAGTCCGATTCCTCTGATGAAGAGCCAGTTAAAGCAAAGCCTGCTACACCTGCAGCTAAGCTTGCTACACCTGCAGCTAAGCTTGCTACACCTACAGCAAAATCTACTCCTGCTGCTAAAGCCGCTCCTGCTGCCACTGAGAGCAGCTCAGAGTCCGACTCCTCTGACGATGAAGAGCCAGTTAAAACTAAAGCAGCAAAGCCAGCAGGCATTAAAACTAAAGCAGCGATACCTGCAGCAAAGCCAGCAGGCATTAAAACTAAAGCAGCGACACCTGCGGCTGCAGCCAAGACGGCAGACCGTAGCTCTGACTCTTCCTCTGAGGATGAAGAACCAACCAAAGCTAAACCTGTATCTAAATCTTCCACACCTGCAACAAAACCTGCTGCTCCTACCACAAAACAAACTGCAGCTGAGAGCAGCTCTGACTCGTCCTCTGAAGATGAGGAGCCGGCCAAAGCCAAACCCACCGCAAAACCTGCTGGTACTCCGGCTGCGAAGGCTGCTGCGAAGGCTGCTGCAGAAAGCAGCTCTGATTCAGACTCCTCTGAAGATGAGGAGCCAGTTAAAGCTAAACCAGCTGCTACACCTGCAGCTAAGCCTGTTGCCGCCGCTGCAAAAGCAGCAGAAAGTTCTGACTCTGACTCTTCATCCGAGGAAGAAGAGCCAGTGAAAACAAAACCAGCGACTCCAGCTGCCAAGCCTTCAGTAAAGACACCTGCTACTCCTGCATCGGGCAAAAAGGCGGCCCCTGTGAAGAAGACTGAGGACAGCAGCTCTGAGTCGGACAGCTCTGACTCTGAGAAGGAGACCAAACAGACTCCTGCAAAGACAGCAGTGTCTAATGGGAAAACCGTAACACCTAAAGTGGCAACCTCTGCGACCAAGACTTCGAAATCCAGTGCAGCAAAAGCTAAAGAAAGCAGTAGCTCCTCAGACAGTTCAGAGGAAGAGGAGTCGGCACCTCGAGCAGCAACTGCCCCCACCACACCCACTGCAAACGGTGAGGCTTTACTGATCTACATGTACATTTTGATATGACCAGTGTTATTAATATGGCCTCCTTGTGGCTTGTCATTCAGGTACCAACGGTAAAACTAAAAAGGATCAAGATGATTCGTCTTCAGAAGAGGAAACAGAAATTAAAACGCCCATCAACAAGAAGACAAAAACGACACCTCAGACATTTCCAAAAGCCAACAAAAAGGTAAGTGCCATAGCCCTGCCTAGACTGTGTGTATTTGAAATGTTTTCCTTTTAGACAATGCATTTGAAGTAAAGTAAATTAACTAGCGTAAAAGCTTATGTAGTAAATAACCCATATTTTCTTATTAGTCTTCCAACATACCTTTCCGTAGAATAAAGGAAGATGAAGTTGAAGTGGATCCCCGTTTGGCAGACAACTCGTTCGATGCAAAGGTGAGTGCAGACAATTGTGACGTTATTCCAGATTGAAGCTGCACATCTTAATCATTTGAATATTTTCTTTCAGTATGGAGCTCAAGGGGACTGGGGTCAAAAGGCGAATGATGTCCTGAGGTTCACCAAAGGAAAATCATTTCGTCATGAAAAACAAAAAAGAAGAGAGGAAGTTACCGCGGTGGTGCCATCTCAACAACCATAAACTCCATTAAGTTTGACAGTGACTAAGGACTTTTTTCTTTTTGGACTTTCCTTTTCCTGGACTGTAGTTTTGAACATGAATTGGTGGCTCCACTTCAAAGTATGCGCTACAGTGTGTACCACTCAGATTAACCTGTATAGATTGTTGCTCTTCGAACTCTTAAAATCCACTGAGCAGAAAAGAGTTACTGCTGGTAATAAACATTCTCATTTATAGCCACTAGGTGGCGGCCGGCCATCTGGAATGAACTTGTAAAAACTTTTGTCAGAACGAAAACTGTTGGTTTTTCTAAGGGTCTTATTTTAATGGTTATTACACTTTGTTTGAATCATCGTTTTTCATCTTAGATGTTGAAGATCCATCTCTTCAGGCTTACAGCTCATGTTTTATATACAGTATTTATTTGACTGTTTTAGTTTTCTCTTTGGGCCAAAGTGGCTGTTGCATCCAAGTTTCTGGTTATTTGTCCCAATGTTGAGAACTTTAAGAAACAGAGCCATATTACTGTCTTTGTTGTAATTTTTATTAAACCTTGTAATTAAAAGAAATGTGTGAGAAATATTGAATTAAAAGAAATTTCAAACAAATTGACATGTTCAGTAAATCTGCAATCATTTGCAGGATATCAAGTGAAATATTAGCCAAATAGACCCTTTAATTGTCTGTAAACATTCCGGGCTTAGCTGGAGGCAGGAAGCTAGATTCCTATCTATTTCCATTGTAGCTGTTGTCATAGTAACGATGAACAAATGTCTAACTGTTTTTGGAAATATCAGATAAACCTTATTGTATCGTCTCAAATGTCATTCCTCTTGTTCTGGCACCTTAAGCCACAACAGGACCACAATTTTTAGTTGTAGTTTTATACTTAAAATCGCTAGTTTTAGTTTAGTCTTATTTCTCTTGATCACTTCCTGCCTCCAGCTGATGTCACTGATGATGTCAGCAGTTAAAGGGTCTATAGATTTCCCCCAGGGAGCCTGGCCAGCCAGAGTACACGCTTTTTCGTATATTTCAGAAAGACGTGTTTTGACCAGATACTGAACATAACTGAGTGAATGGCAGTCCAGGCTAGGCCTCTGGGTCTTGGGACTAAAATCAGCCCTTCATCATGCAAACTTGCCTACAAAGCCTGAGCTGCTCGAGTATCCCTCGGCCTAAACCTCTTGAGGAATTGCTACAGTCCACGATGAGATCTAATTATCTCAGAAGAGTTCAGGTAAAATGACAAAGTTCAAGCATAAATGTGTAAAGGTTGAGCACTATTCGGCTTTATCGGTGGATCAGTATTGAATTAAAATAGCCACTAGATGGCATGCTCGTATTAAGACAGAAAACGGGTATGTAAAAGTTAAATTGGAAACCTTTGATCCAATATAAAATTTCTTTTTTTAAATGTATTTTGTTTTACTACATCTTTCAAATACCCAAGTGGTGTCATGTGCAAACTATACTAGTTACCCTCTATTCTCTTTTTTCCAGAGGTTTTACCTCTATACATTCTATATTGTTTAATTGATACAGTGAGGAAAATTGTCATCGTAGGTGCATGTCCACTGTGAGAGACATAATCTAAAAAAAAAATCCAGAAATTGCAATGTATGATTTTTAACTATTTATTTGTATGATACAGCTGCAAATAAGTATTTGAACACCTGTCTATCAGCTAGAATAGGTTGCGTTCACGTTATAGAATTCTATTTCAGTTGGAGGGCAGGTGCCAATACAACTCTTTGGAAATTTCTTTCAAAAACTGTTTCTTTCCCATAAAGAAAATGTCCAAATGTTTTCTTTGATCATCATGTGACAGTGATTGGATTCACAAACCTGTCGTGTGAATTTTATGGCTGAAAGTCCTTTCTACTGGCCAACATCAAGCACATGTTTTTGAATATTGTCTCCACTTTTGGACTCCTTTGTGAGGAAATAATTAGACATATGTTCATATGTGCTGGAAGATATGACTTTGAACTTTGTGACAGCTTTTGTTTCATGTCAATTGGCCTCAGGAATTACAGAGAAATTAGCAATGATTTAAGACTAGAAATCTGCATTTTGAACATTACTATGGTTACGACCGTGGAATTTCAGTTGACCTCCACCTCAATTTTAAACTATAGGCTCTTTAGAATGTTGTGATGTCATGTGAACGCCACCTATTCTGACCCTCAAAGACCTGTTAGTCTGCCTTTAAAATGTCCACCTCCACTCCATTTATTATCCTACATTTAGATGCACCTGTTTGAGGTCTTTAGCTGCATAAAGACACCTGTCCACCCCATACAATCAGTAAGAATCCAACTACTAACATGGCCAAGACCAAAGAGCTGTCCAAAGACACTAGAGACAAAATTGTACACCTCCACAAGGTTGGAAAGAGCTACGGGGAAATTGCCAAGCAGCTTGGTGAAAAAAGGTCCACTGTTGGAGCAATCATTAGAAAATGGAAGAAGCTAAACATGACTGTCAATCTCCCTCGGACTGGGGCTCCATGCAAGATCTCACCTCGTGGGGTCTCAATGATCCTAAGAAAGGTGAGAAATCAGCCCAGAACTACACGGGGGGAGCTGGTCAATGACCTGAAAAGAGCTGGGACCACCGTTTCCAAGGTTACTGTTGATAATACACTAAGACGTCATGGTTTGAAATCATGCATGGCACGGAAGGTTCCCCTGCTTAAACCAGCACATGTCAAGGCCCGTCTTAAGTTTGCCAATGACCATTTGGATGATCCAGAGGAGTCATGGGAGAAAGTCATGTGGTCAGATGAGACCAAAATGGAACGTTTTGGTCATAATTCCACTAAACGTGTTTGGAGGAAGAAGAATGATGAGTACCATCCCAAGAACACCATCCCTACTGTGAAGCATGGGGTGGTAGCATCATGCTTTGGGGGTGTTTTTCTGCACATGGGACAGGGCGACTGCACTGTATTAAGGAGAGGATGACCGGGGCCATGTATTGCGAGATTTTGGGGAACAACCTCCTTCCCTCAGTTAGAGCATTGAAGATGGGTCGAGGCTGGGTCTTCCAACATGACAATGACCCGAAGCGCACAGCCAGGATAACCAAGGAGTGGCTCTGTAAGAAGCATATCAAGGTTCTGGCGTGGCCTAGCCAGTCTCCAGACCTAAACCCAATAGAGAATCTTTGGAGGGAGCTCAAACTCCGTGTTTCTCAGCGACAGCCCAGAAAACTGACTGATCTAGAGAAGATCTGTGTGGAGGAGTGGGCCAAAATCCCTCCTGCAGTGTGTGCAAACCTGGTGAAAAACTACAGGAAACGTTTGACCTCTGTAATTGCAAACAAAGGCTACTGTACCAAATATTAACATTGATTTTCTCAGGTGTTCAAATACTTATTTGCAGCTGTATCATACAAATAAATAGTTAAAAAATCATACATTGTGATTTCTGGATTTTTTTTTTAGATTATGTCTCTCACAGTGGACATGCACCTACGATGACAATTTCAGACCCCTCCATGATTTCTAAGTGGGAGAACTTGCAAAATAGCAGGGTGTTCAAATACTTATTTTCCTCACTGTACGTTCCATGTCCTGACACTTGTCTAGTGTTAGGGATGGCAAGCGCTGGATGCTGGCAACAGCCCTGTGTTTCCATTGTAGAGAAATAATTGTATTAATATTTATTCTGCAGTCAGCAACTTTTCAGTAACAGCCTTTATCTCTTGTATAATTAGCTGCAAATCCAATAAAAGTAAAATGCTTATCAACTCAAGAGCCGGCCAACTACAGTTTTTTTTTTTTTACAACAAACAAAAGATTATTGTACTCAACAGCGCCTAAAACTGTTTAGAAGGAGTCGTCTTGTGGATCTCTACTCATCAAATTTCTGACTGATTGGGTCCCTGCAGAAATTGGTCTCAGGCCTTTGCAGCACAGAGCAAGGAGCCTGTGGGACAGTATTTTAATGGCTACACTGATAGGGGTCTTCCCATCCTGACTACTTCAATTAAGGCAAAAACTGCTGACGGCTCTGACACACGCACAGCCACCACTATCACTACTGACGCACTCAAAGCCAGCGCATACAATCTGCCTAAAATGGCCCACAGTATTTTATTACACGTGACAAATGCCAACCTCAGTGTGCCATAAATTAGTCTCACTAATTACCCAGCGCTTTATCAGCATCCTACTGAGACTGGAAACATGGCAGGGCAACAAATCAAAACTCCAGTCGGGCGAAGCACAGTGATGCATGCGGGTAAGAGGAAATAAAAGATCATCACAGGAAGACGCGTATTTAAAAATCTCTTTACTGCAGTTTTCTTCAACATCCATCTTGTATATAAAGTATTTCAGTGCGGATTAATAAACAGGATATAACCTACATCTGTAAAGCGAATAAAGAGTGTGGTTATGGAGTGCGGCCAAACTGCAATGATGAAGTAACAAGGGCCAAGTAAATAGTCGCCCCATCTTTGAAATATCAATGTGCAGCGCAAATTAAAACTGAATAAAGTCAACAGGCATGCCGTTTAGTGTTACAGTTAACCCAGATCCCAGGTGTTGTGCCAGACCCCAGCCCAAATAAATGAAAACGTTTGGCATCAGGAGAGGCATCTGGTTAAAAACTATTTTGTACAATAGAAGGCAGATTGCTATGGTAACGGAAAAAAAGGTTCAGTTTCATGTATTTATTTTCATTTACTCTTTAGATCAAATATGCCAAAAACATTTGTCCTCTTTTGGGAGCATTTTTAATAAACATCTCTGCATAAATAAATTGTCCAGAACGCCTCTCCGAGTGTTTAGTTCTGCATCAGCATGCTTTAGTGCAGTGGTTCTCAAACTGTGGCGCACGTACGACTGCTGGGAATCAGGCTTCTCTGCACGTCTAGAATCACTTTTCGTTCGCAGATGGAACTTGGAGTGAATAGTTTGAGAACCACTGCTTTAATGGACACAGCTTGAATTATACATGCTTAAGTTGAAGTAGTCCCTATTCCAGCATCAATCAGCTTTTATTTTATTTTTTTTACAAACAGAGTCCTCGATACAATTCCCCCTCACAGTGTCCAGCTCTCTAGTCGGCACCTGTTGGACTTATGTCTTTGGGAAGGCAAAGTCCCACGCCGTGTCCTGGGCGCACTTCCACATGGCGCGGATGAGTCGAGTGAAGCCCATGTCCTTGGGTTTCTCCAGGCCTCGCATCAGCCGCTGCTTCATGATGGCGATGAACTCCTTATTGCTGAGCTCTCCGTTCCCTGCGGGGACAGCGGACGGACGGGGGGGTGATGAAATATTAGAGAAAAGGCTGCAATGGGAGAAGCTAAAGCGCTGAGTTACAAGACGTTTTTTTAGCTACGGATAATTAGAGGTTTGGTGTTATATGCTGCAAATAAAACATGTTGATGATACAATTATCAGTAGCAAAGTTCATGGCATCTTCTAAACGGTTATTTTACAGTTCAAGCTAATCTCATTTGTGGAAAAAGCTAGATTTTTTTCTTTTTGTTTTTATGCAATTATTTTACACAGTCGTAACTCGTTATCAAACAAACGCAAGAATAAGCATAACAGACATTGAGATACACAATTTCATTGACATACATGTATCAAAAGTTAAAAGCAAACCCGCTGTAAGCGTGGATGTTTTAACCTCTTTAACCCCCACCTCAACCGAGCACATTTTCCCAATTATACAGGTATCCGGGCATTACCCAAATCTAAAAGCTTCTTGAAAAGAGCGTCAAAATAGCAACGAAAACAAGAGATGAAAACGTGGCAAAAAAAGTTACAAAAACGTGACAAATAGGCGACAAACAGGGACAAACCATTTCAGAGGATCAGAGGAGGCAGAGGGCAGAGCCAGGTTTCTTCCGAGTGCTACAGTTTCCCCGACCTCCAAGGTCATGCGGGTCAGGTTGACACACAGTGGCAGCACGGGACTGACACCTAAACACTATTTCGTTGTACGCTTGTACAATGACAATAAAGCACTTACTTACTTACAACAAAGTGAGAAAAACGCTCCAAAAAGGCCACAAAAAAGTGATGAAAAAGTTTTAAAAATGCAGTAAAAAAAGGTGATGAAAACGAGATGAAAAAACGAAAATGAAACCGCAACAAAAAAAGCATAAAAATTCCATAAAAACGCAACGTGCCGAAAAAGTGAGGACAACGCGGCAAAAAAGCATGAAAACACGGGGTGGGAAAAAAAAAAAAAAAAAAAAGTATTTTTCACGTAAAAAGTTGCATAATGCACCTTACCAAACTATGGTAGATTAGTTGCTGTGTTCAAAAATAATGTTGTAATATGCTCAAACTTAAGTTTAGTTTTTTTACGGAAATAATTCAATGTCCCCCCTGTACATGTGTATCTCCAGCGGTCCCCATACTCGCATAATTAACAATTGTATTGTCAATTTTTTCCGTATTTGACCTTGTAGTGACCCGGTGGCTGTATAAGTGGTCAGCATGACGCCTTTACTGTTGATCACAGTGGTCTCTAGGACGCTCCAGGATCAATTGTTTTGTAGGTTTTCTGGTTCGCAGTGAAAACCTTCCAAACACTTGATCCTGGAGCGTTGTAGAGACCACCTGTGATGGAAAGTAAAGGTGCCATGCTGACCACTCATACAGCCACTGGGTCACTACAAGGTCAAATACGCACAAATACAAACTTTTTTTTACACATAAAAAGTTGCATAATGCACCTTTAAATAATCAATAGAAATAATCGAGGTAGGGAGTTCTTGGGGTATAACTGGGAGGTCAAAGTATACGGAACACATGGAAACCACAGGTCTACTGCACTAGTTAATATAGCACTCACCATCGCAGTCAAACAGTGCAAACACTACGTCGCAAACATGATCCGACAGCTCCACCTTGGCCACAGTCCGCGCCACCTGCTTCATGGTCACTGGGAAACACAGGGAAGAAAGAGATGAGAAAACATGTGGAGCAGCATTACAGAGAGCGGGCCCTGAGTCACAAAAACTAATGTGGTGTGAGTCTGTGGATCGATCGCAGCAGCGCACACATCCATCGGGGACTGCTGTGATGGGCACTAAATAAAGACAGAGCTTGAGATGAGGAGAGAGAGAGAAACTGGGACACACAGGATTAGGACAACAGACCGTAAAATGACAGAAGAAAATTCATTGGTCACTTGAGGAGGGGGTATTATTCTTTTTGCGGGTATTTGGTAACAATCTCAAACACATCTTTATCACTATTATCACTCTTATTGATGGAAGAAAAAAAAAGGTTCTGATTTTCACATGGTCTCACTGTAAGCTCCTCCCCAACCCCCTCCTCTTGCTCCCCTTTACTGGGGAACAAGTCAGTGTGGCTGTAATGAAGCCATTTCATTTTTACTAGAAGTAAGGAAAAGGAGGCGCTTTTTTGTAGAGCTGCCGCCGTGGTACTAGAAATAGCCTCTGGAGAAGATTCCAAAGATTTACTCAAAGATGTGCGCGTGGGTCGACACACACAGCACCTTTTAATATATCGCTTTAGCTTATGAATAATTAATTCACTGCTTTATTGTTCAACAGCTCCTTCAAGGCCCAAACCCATTTTTTCCCCAGTAATGACATTCATTGGTATTGCCCTGCTTGAGTATATTCTAAAAAGCTCCATTTTGCTCCCTGAATGTTGAGAAAGGTGCTAATAAACTCGACCTTTTGCAGACCTGGAAAGTTAAAGGTGTGTCAGAAGAGTTTAAAGGGGGGGTATTATGTAAAATCGACTTTTTCAAGCTTTATATCATGTTATTATGTCATTCCCTCGTTAAACACATGCCTGGAGTGTTGCCTTGGCTCATTCAAATATTTTTGAGTAATCAGTAAAAACTTAGACGGCAGCCATTTTAGGTGTAGCTATGCCTCAGTCCTCCTAGGAACGCCCCCACCTCCTGGAGACGCCTCTGGACCTTTTGTCACCAGCCAAGCCACCAACCACTGCTCCTCAGCTCAGCAGAGCCCCCTCTGCACAGTGTTGTTGTTTAGATGCCACAGCAGTGTGCTGAAGGGGGCGTGTCGGAAAGCTTCTTAAAGAGACAGAGGCCTATTTCAAGACGTTCAGTACAGCCATTTTGAGAGAGCAATTTTATTCAAGGCAGTTATTTTAATTTACTGCATATACAGACCAACAGTAGCCTGGCTAACGCCAGACTAAAATCACAAGTGATATTTAGTCTGGGGACCACCAATTCATTTTCTCGTAGGAGAGGTGTGGTTTACGATTGTCCATAGCCGTTTATTGGGCGCTACGAATGTCTCTCATGCGTCTGCACGTAGCCAGAGCCAATCGTATCATGGTATCAGATGACGTATGACGTACCTGCTGTAAACTTTTGAGCTAAACTATTTAGAACACGTTCGAAGATGGCATCGCGTCTGCTGCTGCTGTCATGTTGGATCCGTAAATATATATATATATATATATATATTATCCCTAAACAAACTACAAGCTTCTGTATGTCAAATAGCACGTCATCGTCTTACTGTCCCTCCTCGTTCTGTGATTGGTGCCCAAATCCATGGAAAAATGTCGGCCATGGTCCCCAGGCTGTTGTGAAGTTCGAAAGATTCGAGCGCACACAGCAGTCTGGCGTTAGCCAGGCTAGACCAACAGAAGGTTACGTCATCATTGTAGTATGCTATAGACTGGTGCTATGTGATTGAAAAAAGCATAATACCCCCTCTTTAACAATTTGCGCGATGCCAATTTTAGATAGTTGTAAAATAAAATAAAAAATACAATAAAATCAATAGAGGAGAGCTGCCCCTTGTCCTCCATCTGGGATATAACCCCATTCCTGAATCTGCAAACAGCCGACAGCAGTGAAGAGGCAGGACAAATATAATGAGGTGCTATAATAACAATCATTTTCAGCCTACTCCAAAGCGACTGAATATCTGACTTCAAAAGGGCAGAAGAAAAAAGCACTGAGCTGTGAATAAAATCCTGGAGAGAAAAAAAAAAATAGTACAAAAAGAGCTTCTTATAAAATTCATGCAAAATGTAGGAGACCGAGAAAAAAAGTATCTGGAGAAGCAGCTCAGCCAGTGGCACACTTTGCACAGACGCCTCGGATCTTTGCCGGATTCATTCAAAACTCCCTCTTATAGCCACACTGTGGATCATTCCAGTTTGTGTGTCGCTGCCTCACAACAAACACTAAACTGTCATAAAACCCTGATATAAAAGCAAACGCACCAGCAAAACCAAACATGCTCCTCATGTTCACAGACAATGTTATTTTTGCAGCGGGATGATAAAAGAAAACATTTGGAAAGGACTTCCCCCAATGCGCACAGACTCATGCATACAGTAACACCGAGTACAGAGTCAGACACGCAATTTGAACCTCGCAGACGACTCCACGAGCAGCCGTCTCATCTGCTGATTCAGAATGAATGGATAGGCACTAAACATAAGAGATCCTTTACGGGGATGGCCTCACAGCAATTAATTTGTGTTTAGTCATTAAAACATAGCTATTAACTGAAAAATACTTTAAAGTTTCAATTTCTTCAGTTTGTTGAAAATTGAGAAGAGAAGATGAACTTATGTTTAATTCATTTCTTGTTATTTTGTGAACTTAATTATATGTCAGTTTTTGATGTTTTGTTTCCCTCTTTAATTGCTAGTAGCTGCTTCCTCACAGTTTACAGGATAATTTTCCTCTAAGGGACTTTTCTTGAAATCAAAAGTCCAAAGATGTTATTTCCAATGAGTTTAAACAGTTGGCTGAGCACTACTGTTCCATGCTGAGAGTAAATTAAAATTGGGAGCAAACGTTACAGTTGCCAAATGAAAATATTTTCAACTTTACTTTAAAAGAGGTTTGAGACAGAGCCAGTAAAATGTGGAGGCTTTCTAGTTTTCAGTTTCAAGAAAATGTTTAATTAGTAAATTACATGCATGTAATAGGACTGTAACGGTCAGAGCCGAGGAGGGCATCGAAAAGGTCACTGCTTTGACTCCAGTCGGAGCACATACTGCCATCGTTTCCCTGGGAAAGGCATTTTTAATCACCCACATGTTGTGTTCTTGTAACAACACAACATTCTAAAGTTTATTTTAGAAGAGAAAGAGAGGGAGCCATGGGACACTGGATAAGCAAAAGTATTTACAGCATCACCAACGGGTTTTGACTCGTGGGAGTTTTTATCATGAAGTCACGTACACTTTGTCCTCTGCATTTGACCCATCCCTGGGGAAACCCGTAAGGAGCAGTGGGCGACAGCAGTGCTTCGCCCGGGGACACATCTCCCGATGTGGAGGCTCATGGTCAGTATCACCTGGCTGGAGGATTCACCTATTGTACATGTTTTTAGTAGTAGGGGAAATCTGAGTACCCAGAGGAAACCTACGCAGACACGGGAGAACATGCAAACTCCCACACAGAGAGGCCCCGCCAGGTAGGAACTAACTAATGCCTAATTTGGTATGCCTAATTGTGTATTTCATGGTTTTGGACTGCTGTGTTCCCTTCTAAACACAAATGTATCTGCGGGTATTAATGAAGAATCCTTGAACCTTATGTACTTAGTAATTTATAATGTACAGCTAAGATGCAGCTGGTATCGCGCTCATAATGTGAGCTGCATCAAGTGTGGACTGTCCCAGTTCTTATTTATACCACCACCACACCCTTGAGCACTCATGCACTCTGAACACTTTCAGAAAATGCACAGTCCACTGAAGTGTGCAGTGCACATATTGGGACAGGGACTTACATCAGCCACTATCCTCTGTCTGAAATTATGACATCATTAAGTTCTTGAACGTGAGGGAATTTGGCGCCGTGGCGACCGCTGAAAAAAAGGGAGCGACTCAAGGACAAAAAATGTAGCAGGCCATGCAGAAAAATTGCTCTCAAATTTCCCAGACTTGTAAGAATGCTGTAATATTGTCTGTAAAAATGGAGAGTGTAGCCGTTTGCTGAGGCGCTGGCCTTGTCCAACACTGTCCTCCCTCTTAGAGTGATGATGTGGGCATGTGTCATCGGACATCAGTATCCCGCGCTGTCAAGACCCAGCTCTATGTCTATGTATGAACGCCAGGCTGAGACTGAGGGATGCGCTCTCCCTCTTGCAGGGCCTCCGAGATGAGACAGTCGATACAGAAATGAAAAATGGCTGAGCTGGAATTGGGAGCAACGCCAGAGGAAACATAGACGTGTGCCCTAACTGGGGCCGGCGTTAACAGCTCTCACAGACAGGACGTGGTGAAGGGAGCGGGGAGAGGAGCAGAGCGACCGGCAATTAGAAGGACACAGGCCGAGTGAATAGGTCAAACGTACCCAGTATTTCCCCCGTCAAACACATTTGGGGAGGAAAGAGCTGGATATACTCAGTTACATTACAGTTGCTAACTTGTACTGAAAGCCACACAGCGGAACATTCCAGGTTGTATGTAACTAAACGGTTATAAAGCGCTGCTATGGGCAAGATACCAAACATGCCCCAATGCTATATGTATGTGGAAGAGGAGGTACTTAGGTAATTGTTATTTTATTGTTTAACTAATGTGCATAGACCGTAAATTAAGAATGGACTAACCTTTCTCTCCCCCCTTAAGGTCATTACTTCATTACAGCGTACTTTTTTCCTTGCTCTATTTTTATTCTGGCTCCAAAAACCAAGCCAAAATTGCTAGCATGATCGAGCTCGCTAGGCCGCGCTGAATGCTATATGGGCCACTATCAGTTAGTCCATTCTTAATTTACAGTCTATGGTACAGTGTCAACTTTGGCCTTGAGTCACGATCTTAGCCCCCTGCCCAACACTGAGTAACTCTGCGTACCTTTATCTATGGAGGCTCCTGCCATGTGGTAGAAACTCAGCGCTGTGTCCACGTCATTCACGTTCTTGAGAAATGTAAAGAAGTTCTCCACCTCTTCGAACGTGATGCCCTGTAGAAACAATGTATTTATTTTGACATGTCCACAGAGGTGGTTCAAAATGCAACGGCTACAGACCAATTAAATTAACATGCATTTTTCATCTTGGTAAGGAAATCTCAAAAGGCAATCTGTAAGGAATGGATGAAATTAGATTGAACCCTGTGACAAATCAGAAACAATTTCTTTACATTTCTGCACAACCCGGTCCCCTACTGCTACACTACAGCTCTGAGAAATCACCCACATATTGCCTTGACACAAAGTCCGAAAGTCCTTATGGGAACGCCATCCTGTGGAGTGACACAAATGGCAATAGGAAGTGGGCCGCAGCACGAGCACACATGGATGAGCACTGAGCAGTGTGACAAGAGCGGGCAGAGGAACAGAAGGACCAAAACACAGTCCCACAGATACGCATGCGCTCATTGGCAAAGGAAACACAGCAGCTGTTCACGGACAGTAAATAACGCCTTCGTCATTTCTGCTACAGGTGACTGGGCTCTGCGAGTGACTGAGGAGGAGCAGCCAATGGTCAGGAATCAGATCGAAACTGTCCAGCCTATGCAAAGAACTCCAAAATACATGAGTGAATGATCAGCTGCAGTAATGTCCTCGTCATCGGGATCCCTGGCACGTGTCTTCAAAAGCCAGAATACGAGCATATGACGCCAATCCTCCAAAATCTCCACAGGCTTTCAAACAGCTTCCATGTCGGAAAACCTCACAGCACCAACTCTGTACTCAACTTACATCATCTCAGCAAACTGTCGAAAATCTGAGACAGAGCCGTCCAAAGAGCTCCATGTTGTGGCCTACTACAACATCTTAGGGCAGAGATAGGCAAGTTTGCTTGGTGACTTAACCTGCCAGTTTTAGCCCATGACCTAATCGGGTGTTCTGCTTGGAAATTTAGGAGGAATTGGCTTTTATCAGCCATTGTTATACTGTTGAGCCATGGTATTTGTAATAATAATCTTTGTAAACCAGGTACTTGTAGTATTTGTCCATGCCTTGTTGAAACTGTTTTGTTTTCTACTAGTTTCTTCTAGTCTAATAGCTGCATTTAAGCAGCCTTTAAAGCCAGACTTATCAAAGCACTAACTGGCATCAGAGGAGGTTTAACAAACTCTACTGAAATAGGACGGCAACACCTCAGGGACAGAGTGGAGTGCTTTAGTTCAGTGGATGATCAGGCTCAAAGGTACACAGTTGATGCAAAAAGCGGAAGAGAGAGTTTTGATCCGGCTCTGAAACTTTGAATTCTGCATTATCTCAGCAGAGGTACTCTTTATTTTACTCGGTCAGACTTAAGGGTACAAGTTCAGTTGATTCGGTTTATCCTCCAATATCAATGGAAGTTAAACTTATCAAATGTTTTGGCTGATAACGCGTGAAAACGGGCCCCACCAGGCTCTTAGCACACATGAGATAAACGTCAGAGACTGCAGTGAAGTAAATGGTGGACACAGCGGGCTTCAAAGGCAGATAACTCACACACTTTTGGCCGGCAAAGAGCCCCGCGTTTGGTCAACAGAGATATGGAGAGGCAGAGGGTTGGACAGAGTCAGAGCTGCAGTGTTTCTGCAAACGAAACGTGCCATATCCTCACTGATTTATTACCTCCACCAGCAGCTCGCTAACAAATAACATCCCAGCACTACTTTCACTGACGAGCGCACCGTCTGTCGCACAAACTCGTCAATTAGCTCACAAGTCACTACTCGCAACGCTCCACTAAATGCAGATTTTACAGATTTGAAATGTGTCATGGTTTTCTTAGTGATTGAAGTTGGCATAGTTTTTCATTTGTGACTATAAACACTTTTTCTTTCTTCACACGCAATTCCGAGCCTGCTGTATATACTAACTGTACTATGTGTAATTGATAGATCGTGCGCTCCGAGTTGACACATTCGTTTACCTGTGCATCTTTAAACATCTTCTTCAGTCCCTTTAGCATCAGCTTGAGTTTACGAGACTGCACTCCACTGTAGGCCAGCAGCATGCCCCCAAACTGTCGCTCAGTAATTCTTCCATCCATAGGGTCGTTCCTCTCAAACTGTAGGAGAGAAAGAGGGGGGGGGGGCACATATGAGCACCCTTGCAAGAAGGGCAAACAAATTAATAGAAAGAGGGAGATGGGAAGTGGTAAACACTGGCGTCGGGTTTCAGCTTGAATAATGTGGCGGCTGCGCGTGACATAAAATATCTATGCGCAGGTTTTTTTTTACTACGTGGCACCGGAGCATGTCTTAACAGCACAGCGGCGCCTCGGCCCGTGTCAGGTCAATCCAGTCGATTTATATCTAAGGCTGTAAGACTGGCACACAGCTCACTCCCCCTCCTATAACGTTAAAAACGACAGGTTGTTACAATGTTAATACGTGACACTTTGAAATGCAGCTCGCAGCGGAGTCAAAACAATTCAGGATGGAATATCTAAAGTGACCCGACTCCTTTGAAAATAAAACAATCTATCTCCATCTGAATCTATTTTTTGGTCCCTTAAACCTTTATTGATCCAGGAGGGAAATTGCTGAAAGGGAAATTTACTTTCCTGCAATCCAATAAGGTTTTGTTGAAGTAATTTGGTGTAAAAAGTGAATGCATTGTTCTGTTGATTTGTTGAGTTTACAATATCTACACAAATTCAGATTTAAATAAAAAGATTCATTACTACTGCACTATTTTGCGGGACAAAGTTACCAACAGAGCCTAGAAGAAGCTACACGTTTGTGGTGAAACATTGGCTTTAAATCATGAAAATCCATCTCAAAAAACATGCATTACAGAAGGAATCAACAATACATTACCAAAAATCCAGACTATTCTAGATGTGAGTAAACACAAAAAACAAAAATCATTACAAAAATGATTATTGTGGTAAGAAGTGAATTTCAAACACCATCTAAATGAGCCTGCACACCACTGTCCTACTGTAGTCCCACTTTTAGTTTAATAATACTGCATCGTTATTCGATAAGGAGCACAGAAGCTGCAGCTGGTGAAATACAACCAGCAAGAGCTGCAGTCTCAGCGATTACAGAGCAGAGGACAAGAGAGCGAGACAGCTACAGCAAAATAACTTTATTTATTATAAACTGTGTCAAACTGTCCACAGCTTTGTGATTACGCTCTGATCACGGGGCTATCATTACAAACAGAATTTAGAAGCCACATGCTCAGACTCCAGATCTATTCTTGGAGCAGCTTGTGGCAGCGTTGGTGTATAAGTCGAGCGCTGTGCATGCTAATGACTTCAGTAATAGCAGGCTAAAAATCAGATATCAAGTGCTTTCAAGTGGAGAGTAGAGAGAGTGTGAAGTCTGGTGTCAAACCCCTCACAGTGACTTTGAGAAGTGCTGACAGACGGGACACACAAAGGCGCATCTGTCCAAGTCGTGTTTTCTATTGTGGACAATGTTACACCTGAAACTCTGGAACTTTACAATCATACCTTTAAGTAATGTTCTTTTGATATTCTATGCCAGAAAAATCCATTTATTTAACATATTTATGTTGATTAGTGTGCACCGCCTTGTCATCAGTCAAGACTTAGCTCTATAATAGAAGATTAAGCATAGGGTTGTTTTCCGATGGACGATATAATTGTCCGTCGTGATGGATGACCAACATCACGATGGAGAGCCACCATCGTGATGCCACGCCCCTCCTTTCAGAAACACGCACTGATCTTCTGTAGGCCTAGTAAACCAAAAATGTTTTTGCAGGGATTGCACTGCAGACTGCAGGGCTTAATACTCAATTCCAATAAAAACAAAAATATATTTTTTTGGCGAGGTCGTTCATATTTCTCTCAAATGCGACCTGTATGCAGATCGAATGTGTCATGCATGTGCAGTAGACGGCACAGTGCTCTGCTGTTTGAGAAAGTAAACAGGAAAAGGCGCCGCGGATCTGGCAATGTAAAGTATTAGGAAGCTAACGGAGTGAGTGCATCAATAACCAAATCATTTTAAGAAGGAAGAGGGACAGTTTTTTGGACTATGGACTTTTGTGGAGCAGAGGCAGCGATGTCTTTAACAAGAAATGTGCCGCTGTGGATTTCAGAGCTGGAGAGGGAGGTGAGCGGCTTCACCCACACTAACTTCATAACAATTGCAGTGTTGTTTCCGCTCTCCACTCCCATCCACTTTAATGCAGAATGAATGTTATTTGTAGCACATCGATGGCGTGCAGGTCTGATAAATGCAACCCGACCGTTCAGACTGAAGTCTTTGAAAAGACCGGATCTGTGTTGTTCAGACGGTCATGAAAAGATCAGATACAGGTCGCATCAGCCTGCAGTCTGAACATATGCATGACGGTTTAAGTAGTCTGCCAGAGACACGACGTGTTAGTCTGTGAAAATACCATTAATTCTCAGCACACACGCCCCAAACCCCTGATATCATTGTCCATCACGATGATTCACTGTAAACATCAGCTGCCAATTAAGGGGACGTTGCCCAACCCTAATTAAGCACTCAACCAACCCAGTCTATTTGATCATATTTGAACTCTACAACGATGGAAGCATGACTGAGGGACTTCACAAACATTAAAGGGGACTGTATGTTTCGCATATCAATCCAATGCCACTGGTAACACCAATGAGGAGAAGGGAGGCACATTTCATTCTACTTTTTTAAATGATTAGTTGGTTACTTATAATAATAAGAAAATGTCAAAAAGTGGCTACAAATTCATAGATCTGCATACAGTTGCTTCACAGGGCGCACATGCTAGTGTTTCGATCAGTTTCAGCAGCAGGGAGTTTGCTCCATGTTCTTTAATACTAAAGCAGAACCATCTATATATTCGGGATATGGACAGTGTTTGACTCACAGTGGGAGGCATAGTTTGTAGTTTGTCCAGTGCGAGCACTAAATAAGATGCGCGAGGCTGCACGCGAAATAAGAAGAGAGTGACGCCCTCAGGCTACAGGCGAAAGCACTGGCCCACCATTGTTTGTGCACAAGATTCCAACTTCGTCTTGAGCAATAATGTTGTTGCCCAGGTGGAAGATCAGGCCCTCAGACACTTACCTCCAGTTTGAGCACATCATGCTGCAGTTTCCGCTGAAACTCCAGGAAGCTGCTGATGGTGAGTTTGCCCTTCAGGTCCTCTCCAAAGAAGTACGTGGTGAGTGCAGAGCTGCAGCCAGCCGTCTTCAGGGTGTTGCCTGTGGTAGAGCGGTCACGATGTCTCATGCCCATACTGGTCTGAGAGCGGATTATGCTCTGCACCTGTAGAACAAAGAGAAAACCACAAAGACATGATGGCAGTATAGATTTTGTATTCATCAAATCTGTCTGGTACCTAGAGAAAATGACATCAACTGCAAATGTACATTAATTGTCGGTCAATAAATGATAAAACTGTGCAGGATATTCAGAAAAATTTAAAAACTAAAACAATGGACGTATTGAAAAAATAATTTCTTCATGTAAAATCGAAGCATATTTTACAAATATTCAGTTAAGAACATCGTTATCATGAAAATGTGAGATAAGAACTGAAGTATTGAGTCTGTTGCTAAATTATGTTACTCGGTTTTTAATTTTTGTGAGAAATTACCTGCTCAAACTCCTCCAGATCGACCTCTCCGTCACCGTTGAGGTCAAACATCTTGAAGGCGATCTCAAAGTTCCTCTGGGGCGCTGCAGAGGACACAGGATGAACACAGAGACCAGTTTCAATTGTGATTCAAATTGCTCAGTCACACAGGGACCACTAGACAATGACACTTTTTTAACCGTGAATCTTCTGTCTCAATATATTAGATTAGGATGCTTTTAGGTATGAGTTCAGTCATTCAAGAGTTTTGTTCTGTACTATCGACTCTTAATTAGTCCAAGTTTATCCATGGTTTAATCCGTTTGGTTTTATTAATGCAGATGTCACAGCATTGATCGTGTGCACTGGAACTGTTCGGAACCACGCATCAGGGAATAGTTTATGACACAACTATATTTGTACATTCAAAGCATGTTATGTTTAGCAAAGATGTAAAAAACTGCCAGCTCACTTACGAGTGCATAATTTTCCACAGGCCAATACTTTGTCTCTATAATCTCATCTGTGTCACTAGACAGTTGGTGGGTTCATCTGTTACAGGGCGAATATGAGTCTGTTTTTCTATTCATGCTAAATAAATTGGATGCAACCATAAGGCGCCCTGCTCCAACTGCTTAAAAATGACTTGTCCTTGAATATTTCCCTGGAGACTTTATTCATATGAACGGATTATAATAAATGGTGGCGCTAAGCTGGGGATAAAGTTTACCAGCCAGGGGAGGAAAAGGTTTCAGAGCTATATTTTCATTACCAACTTTGACGCATGCAAGAAAAAGGCATTCATTCCAACCTCCAGTTCCTGATCTATTAAAATAAGTTGGATTCAAAGTTATCTCTATAAGAAAACTTTGTAGAATAGATGCTGCCCCACTATTTGGTATATCTAATATCTACATTACATAAAAAGGGATTGACAATTTTTTTTCTTTTACGGTTCTGCTAAATTAAAGTCTCTCTTAATATTCGGGACGGTGCTTTTTAATTACCAGACAGAAAAACTAAAAGAACTATAACACTGACTGAACCAAAAATAAAAATAAAAGAGAAAAAGAAGAATTAATTATATGACCCAATCTATGCATCACAATTTGGCCACATTTAAATGCTTATTTACTTCACAATCCTTCCACCCTCGAGCACAACGTCAAGGACAGAACAAATGTTCATGCCGCTTTCAATACACTATCTGGTAACAAGCCCAAGTGATTAAAATGTTATGCCTTGGTGGGGGATAATGTTTGAAAATGTTATATTGATGTAAAACAGCTTAATAAAAGCTTGGCCAAATATTAAAACAGTGCTGCCTCTCCAGTTGCTGCTCAGCAAAAGAAGAGTGAGCCATGCTATGTACTAACAAGGAAGGTACCGCGGCACTTTGAATAGTTGCCTAAAGAGATCCAGAGATTACTCAAACATGTGTAAATGACTCTAGGTAAGTCTTTGATAAAGGAAAAACATTAGAACTTGATAGAAAGCTCTAAAAAGTCGATTTTGCATATATGATTGCCTCCCTTTAAATAAAGTTTTTCAGATGGTGCAGCAAATCTCCGTTACGAGAGTAATCTAGGAACTTGATCTCGCGGGTACTTACTGGACAGGACTGTGGTGAGGAAAATGTAGTCCGAGAAGGAGATAAGGCCACATTCCCCCAGTGAGTAAAATATGCTGTCCTCATCTGCAAACCGCTCTCTCTCTTGGGCTATTTTCTGCTCATCCAGGTCGACAAGAAAGAACAAAACGTAAATATGTATTAAAATAGCTTTCACATGCTCAGCGCTATAGCCTCTAACAGCTGCCCCAGGTGTGGTGATGCGAGTGCAGGAAAAAGACACTGTACTTCCACAAACATTAAAAATAGACAAAGTGCGTATGATCTTACGCAGAAAACAGTCTAGCACATTCGATTTCATGCAAAATGCTGCATACACACGACTAAAGAGGGTGAAAGTGGGAAGTAGCCTTTGATCACTCGAGGAATCCAGTGTAGTTTCACCAAAGACGGTATACTCACAGTGGACGGCAACAAGAGACAAGGACGAGAAGACTGCTTAGCACAGACAGACACACAACTCTAATCAAACCCATTAATAAAATTTCCATGTTAACATGTGCATAGAGACAGCATTAGATGAAGTAAATGTAAACACATGCAGACCTAAACAGTTAAAGACAATCCCTGAAGGACAGTGGACAGAGTTGGACAGAGCATGCCTTGTAGAGTGTGTGAGGGGCTTAACGATAATAAGCCCACGTGAAGTTACCTCCGTCTGTAAAACGTCCAATTCAGGGAAGAGGAAGAAGGACAAACAACTGTTAGAGATAACATGCAGCCGCTGCTTGGCTTTAGCAGGGCCTTGAACAACAAAAGACAGACAAGTGCATTCAAAGTGTAGCAGTGACAATACCCTATATAATAAAACATTATGTAAGGAGAACGCCACTCAAAACTAATCATGTATTTTTAAAAGTTGAGTTATTCAAGTTGCAAATCAATTATGGTGGCATTCTCCTTAATCTATTGTCTAAAAAAAACAGAACTCCCTTCTCCAGAGATGTATTAAATAAAGGCAGTGACAGGCTGTGACTAATAAGGTTTTGTCAACATTAAGAGAAAAAAGTTGTTTTGTAGCTGCATAGTTGGGTGTCTAGAGAAGGGAGTGGGTGGCGTTCGTGCTAGTAATGGAACACAAAGTAGAAGCATATTATAAACTGTAAAAAGTTTCAAAAGTTATTAGTGTGCCAGCATGGACAAAGAACATAAGAAAGGATTAGGACATTAGAGATATTTAAGAGGGAGAGGTTGGACTTAGCCACTGCACTCAGAGCTATAACAGGATATCAAGAGACAAGAAGGCCTTAGGTCAACTATGGCAGTCCGTGAAACCGATCATAATGGACATAAACACAGCGAAGGGCATTCAAATGGGCGACCTGAAACACCCACACACGCCTACACACCCAGGAACATGAGGGACACACTGGACTTATTAAAATGATCATAAATGAAGCCCGAGGCAAAGTAGGCCTAGTAATTATTTTACAATGTCCAGAGTCAAGGACAAAAACAGCCCCATGGCCGGCTATAAAAAAGAAACAATTTCAACATAATGTGGCAGTAATTAGCATAAACATCTAAAAGTACCAACCACAAACATAAATCTTTTTGACTTAGCTCTGCATAAGTACAATTAATACACTTGTTGTGCTCATGATCTCGTATGATTCGTTTATCTTCAAAACCAGTGCAAAGGAAATGCATATGCAGCAGACAGTAATACAGTATCTTTCAGAGACAACAATAACAAAACAATCAACTTATGCAGCTGTATGTCGCCTTTTATTTAGACCCAACTATCAAATTGTTGGACAAGAAAAACAATGCAATAAAAGCCCACTCAAAGTCTTAGTCTACACTAAAAGGTCAACCATCAGACTGGCACTGGCCTAAAACTCTTAACAGTCGAGTTACACTGATGTATGGTCCAGAAGTTACATCTCCAAAATCTAATCAGATCATGAAAAATGGCTCAAGTAAAGGGCAGCTGCTTTCGACGATGGCCACGCACATCACGCTTCAACAATCAAACCGGGCTTGGCTGCGTCCGGCCCTGTCACGATGCACTCTTGAATTGATGTGAGCAGAGAGAGGAATAGTTAGTGCATATTTCATGAATGTTTATGAATTTGGTTGACATCTTTATTTTTCCTACATTTTTAAAGCTACAAATCAGACGATAGAGCTGTCCATCATAGTTTTAGTAGTGCTGAAGTCTACTCGTATTAAAGAAGAACTATTTGATCCTTTTTCTCTAAATGCTTGCAGAATCAAGAATGCAAGAAAATAATATTCTTCACAATGACAGTGAGTGCATTTCTGTGTTCACGGTGGCTTTACTGCTATTGCCGTTCCTGCTATGGTTAATCTAAGAGACAGTTTTATTTCACTTTGACCTCCCCCATATAACTTTAAAACAAAGGGTCATTATAATACTTTAGATTATTATTTTTATTGTAATATAACTAATCTAATCTTACAGCTTTTCCATTTTGAGATTGCTTCAGCAAATCATTCTGCCCATGTAGTAGAGTTGTGCTTAGTGATTTGGTGAGGTTCAAGCTTCGAGCCGACACAAGGACTGCACTTGTCTCAATAATTTGATCTAAATCATCCATCCATCTTCTTCCACTTGTCCGTTGCCGGGTCGTGGGGGCAGCCATTGGAGCTGCCCAAAGCACATTGCACCAGCCCCTATGACTCCTCCTGCAGGTGGTGGGTTCACAGAAGGACGGTCTCATGGTTCTAACCGGGCCTGTTGGTCTCTCATAAGGGGCTTCTGAAATTCAAATCCACCTTATATATAGAGCACATTTTCACAAGAACAAATGCTTCATTTAACGTCACTAATCCATATAAAAAGCAATAAAACAAATAAAAGCAAATAAAAGCTTTATCATAAAAATTTAAACAATGAACACAATGTAAAATAATAGACAACAGCGGACTACATAACAAACGCTAAAGAGTAAAATTGGGTCTAGCACTAGCCAACAAGCCTCAATTCTGTGATTCTCAACTGGTATGACATCGGGACCCACAATCACCTTGGGAGGACAAGCTGCGAACCCAAATATGACTTACACTGTAAATAACGTTAATATCGTCTTTTTTTTTTCAAAATGTGTTGAATAACATTAAATATGCCAAAAAAGCTGATATCATGATCAAAACAACTCGATAACAGTCAATTTAACAAACTCAAGTGATGATTCTATACTTTCTCTGTACATACTATGAATATTAAAAAAAGATTCCTGGTCACAACCCACTTTTTGGTCCGAGTGCCAACCCACTAGTTGATTAGTTAATTCATGGCGGTTACCATTTCTGAGCTGAAAGAAAGAAAACCTCTTCATGTAATGTAATGTAAGCCATGTAAGCCAACCCGTTCTTTATCAACGTGCGGTGTGGATTAGTGTAGTCTCGGTGGTCGCTCATGTGTATATTTGAATATGGCTTATTAAAGCTATGCCGAGAGCATGTTGCCATGTTCATCCATACTTGTATGCGTCAGCTACACTGCACAGCATCCTTTCGCCCAAATGACAAATCTCCATGTGCGTGAGTTGAAGCTGAACGACGGCGCTGCCACAGAAACGTATAGACAAGTTTAAGAGTCCAGTCAGGGCTATTCTCCCAAGACTTTCACACAACGAGCTTGGCCTTAAGCAGCAGCGGCCAAATTTGAGCATGGAAGAGTCAAACAAATGAGGCCAAAAAGTCAAGGATAGCTAATGGCTGGAACATGCTTAAAGCGCTTATGGTCTCAAAGCTCATTTAGCACATTACATTCGGAGAAATGCTTCATGGGCAAGTGAACCTTGGATACGAAACTTCACTCACGACTAAAGACATTATTAGTTTTAGTTCCTTTTTTACAACATTGAGATACAGTAAAAAGTGTGTTGTGGCGGTGGAAAAGCATTTACCCCAGAGTATTTTTTAAACAAATGGGAGAGTACCTATATGTTTACTGGCGACCACTGAGAGACAGAACTGCTGCATTGGCCTTGCATTCTCTGAACCACAAACAGACTTTCAAACTAAAGAAACCCAAGGCATTTCCTCTAAAACCTGTTTTTCCACAGGGATCGATCTATCACAGGCTGTCTCTTCAATGTAAATTCTCAAACATTTCTATAGCTACCGTCTATTGTGTCAAACAAAAGCAAAAAAAAGTATTATTTCTTCCAAAAAAACTGCACACAGGGGAGGAGCCCAGACGCGGCCTTGTTTATTACCAACGACTTTGGCTGCAGTGTTTTGTTATTGATTCTATCTGACCCGATCCAACACTGCAGCAGCACACTCCCTCAGCTCCAACGGATACACAAAGAGGAGGAGATAAAAGGATATCAGACCCTTGGATCTAGAATTTAAATGTTCACAAACGATTGAATTTACATTGCGATAGCAGTTGTGAATACATGCATGGGCAGAAGATCACAAACTGCAAAATCTATTCACTTGTCTATTAATTCACACCTATATTAATGTAATGGACTGACCCGCCCTCGCATGTTAGAAGAAAAGAAAGTGACGGCTCTCATGATATACAGGTTACATCTATTGAATCATTTTGTAATTATGGATCGGCGTCTATGAATCGCATTTTTACATATTTTTACACTGAAACCATCTAGTCTGACTTTTGGTCATTGATTAGATCTGGCTCAAACCTGATCCTGGTTCAGGGCCACTTCTCCATTGCAGTGAAGAAAGTAAATTTTCCTGGAGGTGGGTTGAATAGTTTGGGAATCTCTGTCAAATATTATTGTGATTAAAATAGAGCAAGTACAAGTGGGTCGAGTACAGGAGTGACGACACAAACACATTAAAAATGCATCAGTACCTCCATGTCCGCGGTGCCCCCTGTGATGTGCGAGCGCTAGGATTACTGTCACTTTGGCAGGTACATAGGAAAAAAAAGTCAAAAGGGAATTTTGAATGACCTGCTTGAGGCTAAAGTCCAACTCCGATCCAAGGCCGACATTCGTGAACGGCCAATGGAGACATTTTTGAGTACGTCAAGGACAGAGTCTACACCCGGGCTTCACAAAACCGACATAAGCACAACCATATGAGATATCATTTCAGTTTTTAAAGAAACAGCTAGACTATGAACACTGGAAACATAGGACTCTGCATGATAAAAAAGATAGAACTACACACACTACACAAAATAGCAAACTAGTAAAATGTCTTACAATAGTGAGTATGGTCTGCAAAAATAAAATACAGAGTCTCTACAAACTGTACTCTTCTAAATGGCACAAAAGAGAGAAATCCTTAAAATTGAATTCTAAGAGTGACTTGGACTGACCTTTCAGGAATATTTCCATAATTTCTCGATACATATTAAAGAAAAAAAATGCTATTTTTATACATTGAACAGTAAATAAACAGTAAATACGATTATCACTATTTCAATAGTAATTCATTGTGAGATGAATTACAGGCCCAATCACCAGCTGAATTCTCAAGGTCAATGGTAAACGTTTTCTGCCTGGGTGTGTAGGAGGAGAGAAGCTAATGTGCTGCTTTACCTCCCAGCTCTAGTCCCACAGGTAACAGCGGAGCAGGTGTACTGTTAATAACAACTAATTACTCAGGGAACATATTCAGAATAATGGATCATGATGTTAAACGCTCAATAAACAAAAGTTGGTCAAAAAGGACCAGCAGCTGTCCCATAAAGGGAGGGGGGACTGTATAGACTGACCGAGTGCAGAGACATACCAAACTCTTTTAGATTTGGCCAAAAATATGAGAGAGAACCTGCTGTTAGTTCTAGGACAGAAAAGAATGAAAGAAAAGGTTGTGTTCATGTTTTACAACATGATTATGAATAACTTAAATGAATGGCAAGAGCACAACAACAAGTGTTAAATAATAAACATGTTTGTGTAGGCTTTCAGTCATCTAGGTGTGCTCCACCACAGCAAGGTTTTCAAAGAGTACTACTAGTACATTTTGAAACATTTGCTACGATTAGAAGTATCCAAGATCCAAACACATGGCCACTGTGAGGCCGTAAAGTGTGAAAAACACTTTTAGTCATTAATTTGTGCCAACATCAAACATTGCATTTTTTGTTAGTTGGATGAGTGAGAATATCAATATTGGCCAATTATTCAATTTTAGGATTTGTTTGTAGAGCCACATGAACACAACCCATAGAGGACAGAGTGAAAGTATTCAGAAATACAAGTGTGTCAGTCCACACAGTCGCCTTCCTGTGAAACAGAGTGAACAGTGAACAGTTGGCGTGAAGTTGCCTCCTTGTCCCGTCTGTCAGAGCCGCTCCTGTGACGCTACATAAACAGGAGGAATATACAGATCAAGCCCTGCCTCAAAGGTGTGCTAAACCATGCTCTACAGCGATCATGCAGCACTGACGACTCAACAACCCAGAGGATGGAGTGGCTCTCAAGCACAAATCAGCCTCCACTTTAAACTAAGGAGAGCAATTGCCCATTTCCAAACTAAACCACCCTGGAATGCCACCATGCACAGAAAGGGGTGCCCCACCAGCTAAAATTCAGTTAGATACAGGCAACACAGCAGAGCATGCTGGGAGTACACAGCAGAGGAGCCAAAGCGTGTGGAGCAGATTTCCCTCACATGAAAAGATGAGAGAAAGTAAGAGTTTTTGTAAAGTAAAAAGGGGAGGGAACGGGGAACAGCACTGCAGTTCGGTGATGTTCAATGTAAGTTTCCAATAAAGCAACTAATATGCAGGTGAGGTTTAGTCTAAGGCACTAACTATTCTGTAAATTATATAGCAGTGCTGCAGTATCATTTAATAATACCTGTATTCACTGTTAATAATTTAGCAGCAATGGCCGGGCAAGCATCTGCGGTCCGTCCACCAGGTGTATACAAAGGGCACAGGGGAACATAATGTCCAGAAACAGCAGAATGAGTTTGCATATTTTAGACACACAAACAGGGTGTGTACCTTTGTGGCTCTCCCCTTAAGCACACACGGTAAATCAGTTGTAACCTGCCCTTTGATACGTGTGGTCACTAATAGATAAAGCTGACTATACCTTGAAATGTGTTCTTACTTATCAGTCTATGCATATGACAGGGATCTTTAAATGTGTTGATTTGTCAAGAACAAATAAACCTATAGCAGATATCTTATGTGAAAGTGACGGTGAATGCATTACTACAATATAAGCATACTCCCTATCTCCCTATCTAATAAGGGAATAGAGCAACATGCACTATAATTAGCAGTTTAGTGTTTCACCTGTTGATTTGACAGAAGGTGGCAATCTTCGGAGTGATTTTTATTAGTTATTTTTCTTGTCTTCGTTCTTAATCTGCTCAGTAAATCACACCCATCGAAACTCATGGAGATCACACTGGGCACTAGACTGCACATCTTCGTAAGGAATTGGAAAAGCGTGTAGCTTAAAACCAAACGGTCAAATTCAACCTACACTGCATCATTTTACTTAAAGGGATACTTCGGGATTTTTGACATAGGGCCTCATTTCCTAGTTATCCAGAGTGTTGTTGATGTCTGGAGATATTTTTTTCTTAAATTCATGCAGTTCTTATATTTGAAGAGTCTAGTTGCGCTAGCCTAGAGCAAGGCTAAAGCATTTCTATGGTAAAGTCTAGCCCGCATTAAAAAACAGTCTGGCGCACCTGAGGTAAATCACTTATAACGCCAGACTAACGATATAAATGTCTGTGTCGATAGGTTAATTTTAACCATTTTGCGTTTAAAATAACTTATATTTGAGCGGCATCAGCTTCGTGGCTGTAAGCTAACGCAGCGGCGGAGTGATCTGCGAGAAAATAGTCCCTCAAAATGCGGTAAATCATGTGATGCAAGGTCAGTTTTATTTTTAAAAATATTCTATTAACACAGACATTTATATGGTTAGTCTGGTGTTATATGTGATTTACCTCAGGTGCACTGTGGAGTGGGTCAGACTGTTTTTTAATGCAGGCTAGACTTTACCATAGAAATGCTTTAGCCTTGCTCTACGCTAGCGCAACTAGACTCTTCAAATATAAGAACTGCATGAATTTAAGAAAAAAATATCTCCAGACATCAACAACACTCTGGATAACTAGGAAATGAGGCCCTATGTCAAAAATCCCAAAGTATCCCTTTAAGCAACAAATTGCAAAACCAGCCTAAAAACTTAAAAGGCTGACGATGCCCTGTACATGGTGGACTCTAGTTCAACCGCTAAGTGTAAAACAGTCTTACTTGGCTGTTCCCCTGGACTAACTGCAGTGGAAAGACCCCTCACATTAGTATGGAGGACTGAAAGGGTAAAGAAGAGTAATGAGAAATTAAACATATCAAATAAAAGTACTGAAGTAGAGGTAGAATACAGTAGAGGGAGTAGTAGTGAGTACAAGGTGCTCAGTTTCAATTCATTCAGGTGCATTCATGCTGCTCAGCATACACCTCATACCTGCCAGAAGTCCTGCAGAGAGGGAGTTTGTGGAATGGTTGGGGAGGACACAGGGAAAAGTGGAGGGAGATGGCCATGACGTTATTCATGAGAAACAGGGAAGAGAGAGAACATGGCGGGGATTACTTGTGATTGGGTACAATTATAAATGGTCACACATGTAATTACATTAATAAACAGTAAGTAATCACGGCATCTGAAAGCATATTAGAACAGAGCAGGGAGGTACACACAATTATAAACAGTGCAATATGACAAGTACATAATATAGTGGGGAAAAAGTATTTAGTCGGCCAACAATTGTGCAAGTTCTCCCACTTAAAAAGATGAGAAAGGTCTGTAATTTTCATCATAGGTAAACCTCAACTATGAGAGACAAAAGGAGAAAAAAAAATTTTTATGAATTTATTTGCAAATTATGGTACAAAATAAGTATTTGGTTAATAACAAAAGTTCATCTCAGTACTTTGTTATATACCCTTTGTTGGCAGCGTTTTCTGTAAGTCTTCACATGGTTTTCACACACTGTTGCTGGTATTTTGGCCCATTCCTCCATGCAGATCTCCTCTAGAGCAGTGATGTTTTGGAGCAGGCGCTGGGCAACATGGACTTTCAACTCCCTCCACAGATTTACTTTGGGGTTGAGATCTGGAGACTGGCTAGGCCACTCCAGGACCTTGAAATGCTTCTTACGAAGCCACTCCTTCGTTGCCCGGGCGGTGTGTTTGGGATCATTGTCATGCTGAAAGACCCAGCCACGTTTAATCTTCAATGCCCTTGCTGATGGAAGGAGGTTTTCACTCAAAATCTCACGATACATGGTCCCATTCATTCTTTCCTTTACACGGATCAGTCGTCCTGGTCCCTTTGCAGAAAAACAGCCCCAAAGCATGATGTTTCCACCCCCATGCTTCACAGTAGGTATGGCGTTCTTTGGATGCAACTCAGCATTCATTCTCCTACAAACACGACGAGTTGAGTTTTTACCAAAAAGTTCCATTTTGGTTTGATCTGACCATATGACATTCTCCCAGTCCTCTTCTGGATCATCCAGATGCTCTCTAGCAAACTTCAGACGGGCCGGGACATGTACTGGCTTAAGCAGGGGGACACGTCTGGCACTGCAGGAATTGAGTCCCTGGCAGCGTAGTGTGTTACTGACGGTAGCCTTTGTTACTTTGGTCCCAGCTCTCTGCAGATCATTCACTAGGTCCCCGTGTGGTTCTGGGATTTTTGCTCACCGTTCTTGTGATCATTTTGACCCCACGGGGTGAGATCTTGCGTGGAGCCCCAGATCGAGGGAGATTATCAGTGGTCTTGTATGTCTTCCATTTTCTAATAATTGCTCCCACAGTTGATTTCTTCACACCAAGCTGCTTACCAATTGCAGATTCAGTCCTCCCAGCCTGGTGGAGGTCTACAATTTTGTTTCTGGGGTCTTTCTTTTGAGGTTGTGGACAGGAGTCTTTTAAACTGATAACAAGTTCAAACAGGGGCCATTAATACAGGTAACGAGTGGAGGACAGAGGAGCCTCTTAAAGAAGTAGTTACAGGTCTGTGAGAGCCAGAAATCTTGCTTGTTTGTAGGTGACCAAATACTTATTTTCTACCATAATTTTCAAATGAATTCATTAAAAATCAGACAATGTGATTTTCTGGATTTTTGTCTCATTTTGTCTCTCATAGTTGAGGTTTACCTATGATTTAAAATGGACAGGCCTCTCTCATCTTTTTAAGTGGGAGAACTTGCACAATTGTTGGCTGACTAAATACTTTTTTTTCCCCACTGTATAATAACAAGTGTAAAACAATCCACAGTGCATCACATTTCAATCAAAGCAGGACAAGGGAATACATTTACAACCTCAAAATCTGCAGTTACTGTCATTAAACACGGCTGTAGCAACTTGGTAACGATCGGATTTTTGACACAACACAAAATCTTGTTTTTGTAAGATTAGCAATCGCGGTACCCAAAAACAAAACAAAGTCACTGACTGTCCAAATGGAGAACAGTAGTCAGCACCGCAAAACCAGCTTTGGGTTCTGTTGGGTTCTAAAAGTTAATTTGCATTTTTTCATCCATAGACTTTGGGGAAATAATTAATGGTATGATAGAAGCTAACCAGGTATGTGGTGATTATTGACAACACAATTTTAATTGCAATATTGTTCTGAAACATCAAATATCAAAACATAAAAGCATTTTGTCATATTTTCATTTAAAACCTTCACGCTATGGTTCACGCTACATTACATAGCTGGTTAAACCCTGTGGTGCCTATTAACCCCCACTTATTTATTTTTTTCAAAAGCCAATGGAAAATTTTACTTCCAGAGCCCAGAGTGAACCCAGAGTAGTTTCCAGGATTAATGAGCTTGATTACTATTATCCTATAAAGCCTGCAAATTGTGAGGAGTCATATTAATAAAAGACATAAACTAACTTTATTTGTCAATATGACCTTGATTTAATCACACTTTGATCAGATTATTCAGATTCTCTTGTAAACAAATTAACAAACGATATTCAGTTAGTATCCCAGTCAGTCATTGAGTGTATTTTGCATGGTTTCCTCATATTGTGCAGGTCTAGATTAGTGTAATAAGCCAACCCCAAACAAATTAGCATCAGCAGGTGTGAGCGTGTGGGGAGAGGCACGTGGTGAGGGCTTTAGGACACATATGCTGTTATGCTGTAGCCAAACTCGATGCTAAGTGACAAATAGCTTGAGTCGAGGAGCCATTTGCTCTCATGTAAAGCGTTTTGTGACCATGTCTGTGAAAGGCGCTATACAAGTAAAGATCATCTTCTTCTTCTTCTTCTATTTAAACACATGGCAGCGGGGGGGTGGCATGTTCGGCTCATGTTACAAATAAGGTTCAATATATTCTTTAAAATATTGACCAGAGCTGTAGTTTACTACCGACCCCCAGCTCCACAGCCGCCGTCTCCTCAAAGTGATTTACACACGCTATAGCACATGGTATACTGCTCTATGTGCGGTGGCGGCTTCATGAGCTCTAACTCACTGCGGCTTCGAGTGAACTAGATTTCATGGTTTTTTGGCAGGAGAGACAAAGGGCTTGTTTCTACCTCGCGCTGTACATTAAGCCAATGAGCATAAAGCACAGGTCTCTGGGCAAAACCTAGGCTGCGAGGGAGAGGACGCTGCCCTGACTGTAGCCACGAAATCTCAGAGGCCAATCAAAGCTAAACACGGCATCTCAATATAACAGGCAAATGGAGCAACATGGCGCCTGCGGATACAAGAGACATTTACATAACTTTGCACCACCGTGATTTGGTTATCTTGTATCATGTAAAACGTAAAGCCACTACAAGTAGAGATTACACATGTCTCAGTCTGTGGGCGGACGGCTTTTAACAAGTTCAGTAGAAGCAGAAATAATTACAAGCGTTAATTTAGTTAAACATGCATCTTTGTGAGCAGGCTCGCCTCTCTTCAGTCCTAACTTTGCTTTGCTGGGGGCGGACATCTCTAGCTCGTGTCCATGGGCATGTTGTTGATTTACCTTGACTACCGGTAGCCAAACATGAGGTTTAAATAGATTAGGTCCTCTTCAAACTGCTTTATTTTAATAACCCATTGCAAAGATAGCATGTCTGTGTCTAGGAGCACATTTATCGCTGACATGTTTGCTTATGAATCAAAGTTTTATGATTTTAAGGTTTTAGTAGCTCACGTGGCACAGCAACATAATAACCTTTGTAGCTTTAATAATATGCATCTATTTTAATAATGAATGTAGTTTTAAGTATCTTTTTTTTGCCACGTCTTCATAAGATGCAGAATATGATATTTATCTTTCTATGGTTTATCCAGAGCAAGGTCAAACAAAATACTAACTTGTCGTCTATTGTCTACTTGTATATCTTTCAATACAAATAATCTAAATGCATTACACCCCATATCCAAGTTGAAAGATTTAACATATATTATACCATCAAGGCTAAAACATGAGGTCTTATTGGGATTTATTGAGAGTATATAACACCACCACAGGACAATGTATGATGCACATAATTATCAAGTTAAAGAGTAGGGGCTTGATTTAGCTGAACAGACTTTTAAGATCTGGTGGGAGTGGTTAATACAGCTCATCAGTAGCTCTTGTGCCTACAGGCTGGTGGCGGCGTAATGAGGGTATAAACTATAATCAGCTCCAACGATGAGCTGAATAAATGCCTTTAGTTGGCTGCGCGTGAATCAGAGGTGCTTCCTGCGATCAGAGATGAGAATGTAATGGTGACTAATCTATATCAAAGGATGGATGGATAGAAAACTGATAATGAAGTTGCATTAATGGCTGCAAACACAGGAAGTAGGAGGTCAACCAAAGAGATCACAAACAAATTGCATCAACGATATTATGTAGCATAACCTGAAAGCTAAAGTGTGTGATTTTTTTTTTTTTTTTTTAAATGGAACACCACAAAAAATTAGACAGTTTTTTTTTGGTTAAGATGCTCAACATTTAGAGCATAGAGAAAAATGACTAGTATTATGCAAGGAGGCAGACGATATCAAATTGTGCACAATAAACATTCTCCACTTGTAATAATACAATTTAAGAACATGTATTTATTTATTCTAATTTACTTGTTTTTATAGTAGTTTAAATTTCAGATAATTCTGCTTGGCTGTAGCTAAGATACCATTTCCCAGTTGTGGGACAAATAAGGTTTTTCTTATTCCAGCAGTAGCTTTTTACAGAAGTGAAGAACCTAATTACTTTCTATTATATTTGAAAACACATTAACCTTTGACTTTTGATTGTGTTTGTTTTATATAAATGTAGATACATTTACTGATCATTTTATCCACCATTGACTTTTCCCATTCACTGCTGTGGAAACAACCTCAATAGTGAAATACTGAGAAAAGTGCCTAAGGAAACGTAGAATGGTGTCACTTGGAAAACATCATTATCATTTGTGGACTGTGGTATTTGTTTGTTTAAATTAACCTTAGAACCGAGTGAGGAACAATTCATGTTGAGTGCTACCTCTTCACATCTTGACCTTTCTAACCCAACACTGACGTTGGAGAAGCTAATTTCTTACCTTGCCATCGTTGCGCTTCACAATGAATTGATCGAGGCCAAGGTCTGAAAAACAAGATGAAACTGTGTGACAAAAAGATCTGGAAAAACCCCGCAGGCAGAGAAGCATGTTTCATTATAAATTATCACTGGATCACTGCTGATCAAATTAGGAGTGCTAAAGACTGATAAGGGCTATTAGCAATTCATTTTCAGTCTGCCATTTATTATGATAAACAATTACAAGCTAAATTTCAGCTCCATAATTTGAGAGAAAATGAATGTGCGCATAACGAAAAGATAAGGATGCTTTGGAACATGTTCCCCCACTTTAAGTTCTGCATTAATTATTAATTGCATTACTTCACAATACCTTTTCATGTGAAAAGGCCATCCATCTTTTCTATGGATTTGTTAAGTTACAATGTCATCACTCTGCTTCCAGACCAATTAAACTTAAGCCCTATTCATTACAAATCTGTTGATTTTAACGAGCCCCTCGGCTTTGTACAATACTTTTCAAGCTTCTAATTGCAAAGAAGAAGGCTGGTGTGACAATTCAGTCCCAAGCATGGATAAAAGGGTGGGCTAAAACTGAACATGAGGATATGAAGCTTTCAAAATTCAACAACCCTCACGTACAGAAAATTAGTTGAGGTACAAAGTAGGGCTGAACGATTTTGGAAAATAATCTAATTGCGATTTTTTTCTTCATAAATATGCAATTATTGTTGCAAGTTCCTCTTCTCATGTATTTTTCACCTAACACAAGCAATAAATCAGTCCGTTTCATAATAAACAATATTAGATTAATTTAATGACCTGCCCCAGTACCAGTCGGTCTTGTCCTATTCATAGATGATCACTGCCCATTATCTGTCCTATTCATGGCTAATCACTGCTAATTACCTGCCTATTGTTCTTTTGTTAGCCGGGGTGCCGTCTCCTTGGACTGGCAGTGCCCTTTCGGCTGTCCCCGAAGAAGATTGGAGTAAAGTGATACAAAGTAATGCTATGTGGGTTGTGATGATGATGGTGAATAACAATAATACCAACATGGTAATAAAATAGGTATAGGAAACAATGTTGACTTAATGTAATGCATTGTTGCATTTGTTGTAAATATGTAACCAACTTAATTGTTTAGTAAGACAATAAGAACTAAACATTGTTATTGTTGCAACCACATTATTAGTTAAGTATTGAGAATGAGGAGTCACGTGCAGAGTTGGGGTGATTTGTGGGGGGGCTCTGAGCCTGTCGGCCCTGTTGGTAGCCGATCAGGGGCACGCCCCCAGAATTTCACGCATTCCTCATATTCCAGAGCACTTTAAATTTTGCACATTTACGTTTTCGGCGAGACAGAGACGGATCTACGAATACGACAACGAAAAGGAAGAAAGTAAAGCAATGCAAAGATATAAGGCGAAAGAAAAGGGACCTTACAGGAACAAGCTCATACCAAGTGTAAAACAGCGGTATTTGGAGAAGCTTGCGGACATCCGAAACATCGACCCACATGAGCTCCCTGCAGCGGAAAGGAACAGAGACCTGGACCATTTATCTCCGTGCACATGGACATAGTAAACTACCTTGTATTTGGTGTAAGTTACTACACGATGCAGGAGTTTAACAGGCACAAGTCTTTGGAAAGTTACGAGCCGTTTACAAGCCTCCAGCTGGTGAAAACAGCGTTGTACTGACAAAAGTAACTTTCTTCACATGCGTTTTAGTGTGTTGTCATTACATTGCATTTAGCGGACACTTCTTGACCAAAATGACATCCATCCATCCATCCATCCATCCATCCATTTTCTTCCGCTTTATCCGGGGCCGGGTCGCGGAGGCAGCAGTCTCAGCAGAGATGCCCAGACTTCCCGATCCACGCACACCTCCTCCAGCTGTTCTGGGGGGACCCCGAGGCGACACCAGGCCAGCTCGGAGACATAGTCCCACCAGCGTGTCCTGGGCCTTCCACGGGGCCTCCTCCCAATAGGACATGCCTGGAACACCTCCCGAGGGAGGCGACCAGGAGGCATCCGGAACAGATGCCCTAGCCACCTCAGCTGGCTCCTTTCGACGTGAAGGAGCAGCGACTCTACCCCGAGCTCCTCCCGGGTAACTGAGCTCCTCACCCGATCTCGGAGGGTGCGCCCAGCCACCCTGCGAAGGAAACTCATTTCGGCCGCTTGTATTCGCGATCTTGTCCTTTCGGTCATTACCCAAATCTCATGACCATAGGTGAGGGTGGGAACGTAGATCGATCGGTAAATCGAGAGCTTTGCCCCCTGACTCAGCTCCCTCTTCACCACAACAGTCCGATACAGCGACCGCATCACTGCTGACGCTGCACCGATCCGTCTATCGATCTCACGCTCCATCCGTCCCTCCCTCGTGAACAAGACCCCGAGATACTTGAACTCCTCCACTTGAGGTAAGGACTCCCACCGACCTGAAGCGGGGAAGCCAAAATGACAAAGTAATAAATTGCGTGTTTCATAAACACTACATTGTTACGAGATGTTCAATGTACACAAACGTTTCCAACATGTTTTGACAGGTCAGAGTGAGACTTGCGCTCCTCAATGCTGTGTCCATTTCTGTAACCTAATTGTGTCTGTGTCCCATTGTTCCTACGTTTTCCATATCTATCGTGTGAGGTATTGGAGCAGTTTTTAACGCAGCAGTGACTTCCAGGCGGTAAAACAGTGCGGAATAGCAAGAACCTCCGCTACTACCGCGTTAACAACACACATAACCAATGTGTATTGCCGCCGGACGGCTACCATATGGCGGCGAGGGGGCGATCGGCGGGGGGGCTCTGTGCCGTGACGACAACTCCTCATTCTCAATATGAACGGGGTGGGAGTCAATAAGATTGTCTTCTTCCCACTCCTTTTTGAGCTAGAATGTTAATTTATTTATTTTTTATCTTTTATTTATTATTTTTTCTGGCTTTTGTGCCGGTGTTGTGTAGCTCAAAATAAAAATATCAAAATCAATCAAAGTGACGGAAGATTAAATCTGAGCCCACCATTCCGGTTCATGGAGGGATTTTCTTTCTTGACAAAAATAGCTTCTTTTACTCCTCTTTCAAACCAACGTTCTTCTTTAGCTAAAATTGTGACCTCCCCGTCCTCAAAGGAGTGGTTCGTGGCTTTGAGGTGGAGGTGCACAGCCGACTAGGGGCCGCTTGTGCTTTCTCTTCGGTGTTGATAAAGTCTCTTCTGTAGAACTTGTTTCGTTTATCCAATATAATGTTCTTTGCATTCTTCTTCTTTGCATCGAATAGAAAAAAACACATTGCTTTGTTTGTGGCTTGGCGTTTTGTCTTTGGGATGAACTAATTTTTGTCTCAGTGTGTTCACCGGTTTGTGGTACACTGGAATCCTGTGCTGCCTAAAGATTTTCTGAAGTTTCTCTGAGACCCCGGCTACATACGGCACTGCAACTCCCTTTCTTCTGGGCTCTGTAGTCTGTCTGTCTTGTTCTTTGGGTCTTCTTGCCCTTTGTGCTTTAGTGAAAGACCAGTTAGGATAGCCGCAGTCTGAGAGGGCTCTCTGGACATGTTGCTCCTCTTTGGTCTTTCCTTCTGCACTGGTAGGCACCTCTTTAGCTCTGTGTCTGAGCGTCCTGATAACCCCCTAGTTTGTGCTGGAGTGGAGTGGTTTGAGTCAAACATCAAATACTGGTCAGTGTGAGTTGCCTTCCTGTAAACCTCTGTCTGAAGTTGTCTGTTTTCCCCTATGATAACTTTACAATCTAAAAAGGCAAGTTGTTTCTCCTTTGCGTCCTCTCGAGTAAATTTAATGCTGGGGTCCACACAGCATTGATGTGATCTGTAAAAGGTGCCACTTCCTTCTCTTTAATTTTGATCCACGTGTCATCTACATATCTGAGCCAGTGGCTGGGTTTGTTTCCTGGGTATGAGCCCAAGGCATTCCTCTCCATTTCCTCCATGTAGAGGTCAGCCACTATGGATGAAACTGGAGAGCCCATCGCACAGCCATGGATCTGTCTGTAGAAGTTGCCCCTGAACTGGAAATATGTGTTGCTAAGACAGATCTCCAGTAGTTGGCAAATGTGGTCAGGAGTGAGCTCTCTTCCTCACCACTGTGACTGCTGCTGAGGTTGGGACAGATGTAAACAGTGCTGTCACATCATAAGACACTATGGTTTCATCGGTTTCCAGCTGCAGGTGCCAATCCTTGGTGTTTTCCACATGGTGTTCTGTGTTGCCGACCAAAGGGGAAGATGATTTTGAGGTGTTTCGCCAGATTATAGGTGATGGAGTTGATGCCACTCACAATGGGTCTGAGAGCAAAACCTTCATTGTGTATTTTTGGCAGGCCATAAACACACGGAATGGCCTCTCCCGGGTAAAGCTTGTAATACAGCTTTTTGTCAATTATTTCTTCCTTTTCTAGTTTCTGAAGATGCTCTATAATTTTCTTCCTGTACCCGCTGGTGGGGTCTCTTCTCAGTCGCTCATACGTGTTTTCATCACAGAGCAGGTGCTTGACCTTGGTCTCGTTGTCAGCTGTGTTGAGGACAACTGTGCATCTACCTTTATCCGCAGGAAGGATGGTGATGCTCTCGTCTTTCTTCAAGGCTGCCAAAGCTCTTCTGTCCTCTCCAGAGATGTTGGAGGGAGGAGGTCTGGAGCTCTTGAGGGCTGCTGAGATTTTCAATCGAAGATCCCCTGCTTCAGACTCAGTCATCCCTGTTGTTCCTGATGGCTGATTCTGCTGCTGTGATGACGTCCACTGTAGGAATGGATTTGGGTGTAATGGAGAAGTTCATCCCTTTGGAGAGCACGCTCTTCTCCGCCTGAGAGAGGTCTCTGTCAGAGAGGTTTTTAACCCAATTGGCTGTAGTTTTAGGATTTCTATCTACTTCTTTATTCCCACGCCACTGCCTGCTGTATCTTGGCTGGTTTTGAAATTTACCTTTCTGTCTCTCTTTGGACAGAAAGAACAATAGGCAGGTAATTAGCAGTGAACAGCCATGAATAGGACCGATAATGGGCAGTGATCATCTATGAATAGGACAGGACCGACCGATACTGGGGTGAGCAGGTCGTTAGAGATAGGGCTGCAACTAACGATTATTTTGTAATCGATTAATCTATCGATTATTTTTACGATTAATCGCTTGGCTGTGAATGGTGTGGGAAAATTTTGTTTTTTCAATTTTTTTAATCACATAAAGCTAAAGTGGTGCTGTTTGAGGACGTGTTGATGGAGTAAACGTAAAGTAAATGTTTGATGGAGGCTCTTAGCGCTAATTCTGCTTTCTGATTGGATGAGACACAGACAGATATTCATGAAATTTTCAATGTACAAAACACTACAGACCCTAACTATAAAAACAAAGTAGGTTTTCATCAAAAATACTACATTTTCATGTCTTTTTTTTCTCTATTTGAGTCTGTGTGAACCAGAAAACGATTAATCGATTACTAAAATAGTTGTCGACTATTTCAATAATCGATTAGTCGTCGATTAATCGATTAGCTGTTTCAGCCCTAGTTAGAGACGCTCTACTTCAAAGGCGTTTACCCACAGTTGAGAGTAGCTGTGATTAGAGGGGAGGAGCCGGGCCAACCCCAACTCCTCCTCGTGGTCTTTATCTAAGCTGCGGGCTGAGCGGGACTTTAGTCCGCTGACGAAGCCTTTTGGATGAGAGGCGAAACGTTCGAAGACTTCAACTACTGAGTACAGAAGATGACTCTAGTACAGTCATTGAAGATACAAAATAAACTATTTATTATTTCGGCCAATCAAATCCCGGTCTGAGCTGCGACTCGTAGTTGCTTCAGATGCGCGTTATTGATGGATACGGAGAGGCCAGATGGAGCACACGCCAAAACAGTGGAATTAGGAGCAGCATTTTGGTTTTGGGATGTAACTTTGGACAATATGAAGAAAGAGAAGAACATTGACGCAAGGAGACGGCAACATGGAGGTGCCAAACGCAGACACCTCTCTTTGACTCGCAGCCATTTAGTGACATTTCAGCACTAAACAGCACATTTCCTCAGCAAAATAAGACATGGCACGGAATCCTGCCTCGGATCGTAGTTTCCAACACTTTTCATACAGCAGTTTAGTGTTTATATCTTGCGTCTGTACTACCTACGGAGCGCATATATGCGGTAGATGCAAAGGTAAACAAAGGCACAGTATCCGCGGATACTTTATGGTCATGAACCGTCATTATGCTTTTGAGATAGTTCTTTCATTCCCAAACATAAGCCTCCTAAACTGAGCCCAGCGCCGGCTCCAGAACAAACTGACTGAGGGTGCATTCGAGTTTCAAAAGGGTGCAAATGGAGTTTCTCGCCATTAAAATACATTGTGATGCTATTAAAACTGAGGGGGAAAACATTTCAAAATGAGGTTGCAATGCACCCTCTTGCATCCCCGTAGATCCGGGCCTGACTGAGCCACAAACGACTCTTTACTCTTTACAAGCAGCACAGGCTCACCTATATCTCTGTGGAGGAGGCAGAGACGTGTGAATCCGGTGGTGAGGGAGTTTCTGTGATCATCAGAGCGTGTAGTAGCAGCGAGAGAATGGCGTGATTAGCACTGCGGCTAACGCAATGCTAACAGAGAAGAAAGCAATAGTCCTTCGCGGTGGCTGCATGATAAACGCTGATATTTTCACTGTACATCCACAATCTACCGCGCACCTTAACTAGACTGAGACGTAAAAACAAAAGCACGTGGCGGAGCGGACTTTGCTGCCATATCTCGTACCTCCATTCACTTCTAAAATCGCGTGCCCTGCGATTACAAAATCGCATTGTGAAATATCGCGATAAAATTGCAATTAATCGTTCAGCCCTAGTACAAAGCCAAGTATGGAAAAGTCCAATTCAGTCTGGATGCTGGAATACTAAAAGCAGGAAGTGCTGAAGTGAGCAGGAAAGGTGACACTGCTGCAGACACAGGATAGTCCTATAAACGCCACCATCCACCGATTTCCCATTTGTCATGTCGGAATACTGCCAAGACAGTTGTAGTCAGTGTCACGGCTAAGTCTAAGTCTCATTTTAACAAAACAATGTCAGAGATTCTTGTATGCAGTTAAAACAGTCCCAGGTGGCACACATACTCTGCCATGCCATTCGCCCTGTAGCGCTGGGATTACATATCAAACTGAGAGGCTGCGTGTGACGCTCAGATCTGCTCCGCTTTGGACGTGTTAATTGATGCACCAACTGCTGCGTCGTGACTTCCAGGGCTCAACGGGACATTAGAGCCTCTTCTCGATTCCTTTTAGAATCCAGACACGGGGCAACAGCAGCACTATCCAGTGCCCGGCCTGCTGGAGCCAAGTGTTGCAGCTACTTAAATTATTTTGGAAACTACCAATTGTAATGACTAATTATTGTTAATCAGTAATTAGCATTACAAAGTGATATAGCGATTTGGTTGTAAAATCAAATACATATATTTGCATATGAGGGAAAAATGCAATATTTAATACTGTCTTGAATACTGCAATCACATTGTCATATTTTAATGGCATTTAAAAGGCATTTTGACAGGGTACGTACTTTCCACTAAAACAAAATCTGTCATAATGTGTGTGTGCGCGCATGCGTGCGTGCGTGCGTGTGTGTGTTCCATCAAATTGTGTAAAATGAACAAAACTCAAAATGTACAAGATACAAATGAAACTAAATTCAGAAAATCTTGACTTTTTTAAAATACATTTTTAAGATAAGGATTTTTTCTTGCAGCTGTGTCAGCAAAACATTAATAAATCTCAGTCAGATGGAAAAATAATGATGGCTAACGCTGCGCTTTACGAGCCTGAGCTGACAAGTTTCCCAAAGCTTTACACTGTAGTCATTAATAATTCACTCCATATTTTGTGTTGGTAAGTTCATATTGTAGCCATAGCTGCTCTGGGGTAAATGACAATCTGCCAATCTGTACGACTGCCCCTCCAACTATCACCGCCTCTATCTCATGCCATAGAGATAATATAATGTTCTCTCCAGAGGATTACATATATACACCAAGTGAATAATTTCAGCCGTAATGATTTAGACAAGGATCAGTGGAGTTTACACTTAATATCCTTGGGTATATGACAGGCTATTAGGTTACATTAAATCACATAAAGTGATCATTACAATTTGTGCATTACAAATATATGACAGATCAGCTGTTCTTAAATAGCATTTCATAAACTAAAAGCCTGTTGCCAATTTTATTTTATTACTTTAGATAACCCAATCATAGTTTTTGTCAGGTGAAAAGCACTTTACAAATAAACGTCCACTCCATTCTGTCCCAGCCTTGATTAATAGAGTTCAGGTTCAGGATCGCGATGTCATATTGCTAAGCACCATGGGATTTGCAGCAATACTAAACTAATGGAGATTTAAAAAAAAAGGTAAAATACTAAAGTTATTAATAATAATAATAATAATAATAATAATAATAATAATAATGCATTAGTCTTATATAGCGCTTTTCCAGACGCTCAAAGTCGCTTTACAATTTTGGTGCATTATTCATTCACTCCATACTCGGTGATGATAAGCGAGGCAACCAGTCTGCGCACATCAGCCACCACCACCAACCACTCACTCACTACATTCGCTAGGCTTCCTGGTGTTACTGAACGGTCTCCCATCCAAGTACTAATCAGGCCCTTCCCTGCTTAGCTTCCAAGGTCTGACGGATTGGGCATCGCAAAGGCGGTATGGCCACATATTGTTCACATCTGAACACTTGGACACTACTGTGTGTTAGATGCATTTACCACGTGTGACACAGCAGCTAACAGAGTAGTTCCACGGCTTTTGTCGCCACTTTTTATACTCTTTTAAGCTAATGTTAGTCTATGGAAAATGCATGCCAGCACCCAAGAACATGGTGGATCTCCATGGCAACAGTGAGTGTTGAGGTTAAAACTAACTCAAGAATTTAATTATCCAGGTTCAGAGCTTTAAAATTAGGTACAGCATGTCCATATTCACCCAGATTTAATTAGTGAAAGTTGAGGTTTAGTAATTCAGTTGGGTGACCTAGAAAGCAGATGTACAGTACATTGATACTTGGGTAATGTCACTTGAATTGTAAAGGTAATGAATAGAACAGGTGTAAATGACAGATGTAAATGAATCAGTCAATACGTATTGATGGGAACAGCACACAGATGAGAGCGCCCCTGGCAGCCACATAGAATACTTGAAGGCCAAAAGTGGTAAGCATAAAATACTGGAGGTGCTTATTTGTCATGGCTGCCAAAGACAAAGCCCCAGGCCCCAAACCCCACAACCTACTGCACTGCGTATTCACAGGGCTCCCAGAACTCCAGTCTTCTCACAGTCCACATTAATATTTTTTATCTCTTGTTTGTTGACTACGACCCAATGGACCAGCCTTTATTCCACACATAAACTGTAGATTTTCTGTACTTTATTCACTACTACATCTTCCATGAACAACTTACGCATAGGCGCATTGAGTTGCCTTGTGTATGAAATGTGAGGTATAAATAAAATTGCCTTGCCTTGCCTTACAAAAGATACGGACCATTGCAGAGCGAGCACATGCTTCAAGAGCTGCAGTTATGAACATGCTCTTACTAGGACATCTAGCACCACAGCTTTTACACATCTTACCAGACCCTTTTGCCTGCTCTTTCTCCGAGTAAAGCATCAGTGTTTTCAAAGACAAAATACAAATTTGCTGTCTCCATCACCCACCCATTTGCAAACTTTGCTAAGTAGAAGATACTATATTTGCTTTGTACATTTACCTGTCAGCAGTAGTCATACCTTAGTATAATACTGTGCAACACATTGGTTCTCAAACGTTTCCACCAAGTACCACTCCATAAAATATTGACCTCTCTTCCAGTACCAACAGGCCCGGATCAATATAAAATCAGTAAAAAAAATGCTTTTAAATGCATTCAAATTTGCCGGTTTCCTGGTTTGCACATACAGTAACTAAAAGGGACTCCAATTAAAGACTGATTTTGCAGACGATCCTGAAAGTACCACATAAAGTTAAAAGTGTTGAAACCAGCCCCAAAATACTCACTCTCTGGCTGAATCTCGTTGGGAGTGATGGAGCGTATGAAGTCCTGGGGCGTCATGTAAACCTCGGCGTCGCCATGTTCGCTGATAACCTTCAGAGTCGCAAAATACCGGAAAATCTTGTCTGGCGTCGAATAGGCCCTGATTCTGTTCTCGTACTCCATCACCTGCAAAGCAAAACGGCTGATTGATCAAACGAGTCAAACATTACAGATTACCAATGACCTTTGTTCAATGTCAATGAAGAAATGGTTTACTTCTGCCTGTTGCTATGGAACTAAATCTTAGGGTAACATGTGGTTGCACAGGTGACAATATGGAATATAGGCAATCCTTGATAACCCGGGATGGCCATCTATTGATTTCAATACGCTCTGCTCTGTTAGAGAAATAACAATGGTGCTCGAGAGGATTGATGAAGAATAGGCAGGAGTCAGGATGTCTTATACAGGAGAAGTTTATTTACCATCGTTACAGGACCCGGAGACATGAACTCGAGACATTGGGCTAGTCCTACCATTCAAGTCTGTCCATGCTTCCACAGAAGAGGGATAAATACCCTCTAAGAGCATCATACTGATACACAAGCAAAACATTCAGTGGCTGAGAGTACCACAGTCAAGGCTATGACCGAGATAGTACGACTTTACAGCTTGACCCAGTATGATAAATAGCGATTTAATGTTATCCTCCAACATGCTCAATTGTGCATGTTGGTCAAAACAAATATTTTGCTTTTTCATTACCTCTGTATTTTCAATAGCAATTCTGATAAATTGCATGGAAAGAACAGAGACAGGCTAAGTATCAAAACCTATTTTGAGGGAGAAAATGTCAGCTGAACATGAATAGTTTGTCACAATCAGATTTTACGTTGTGCTTTCCTGGACTGCAGTCCCACTAGCCAAACTGGTGACAGACTCGGGGCGCAGTACCCTAACCCTATCTATTTGTATTCAGTTATTGAAAGTATACAAGCAGGAAGATAAGCTGTCGGTGCTAAATAAATGTCTTTTAGCCTTTGACTCACCTGAGAAGTAGAGAGTTTTGAGGAAGAGTTGTGTGTCAGGCAGGTTAACAAGATAAAGTCTATTGAAGTGTCACTGAAGCGACGAGAAGTAAAAATCATGTTGAGGACAGGACGGCGTCCTAGTCGGGTTCAACATTTACAGCACTGTTTAGCCGTGTTTTACCTCGACAGTCACCCGCTGTCTGCACAAAGTCTGCTCAAACAGATGAAGCTTAGCCGAGGAGCTGACAGATCTGTGTGTTTGGAGCTGAGCTCAGCCCTAAATGCTGCAGAGGTGACACTGTGTGACTTTGGGTGACAGTGAGTGATAGTGGACAAACCCCCGGGAGACAAAACTGGACATTTTTATATTTCTGGGTTATAGCAGCATAAAGTCACCATCAGTAAAGACAATATCTAAGATAGACATTGAAATCCATATTCAAAGGACAAATAAGACAAGACTTGTTTGTTATAAGCTTTCCGTTTTCAATAAATGTACATTTATGTTGTATGATTTATGATAAGTAAATAAGAGATTTCTTGTTGTCAAATCATCCACAAGAACACATTCAGAGCAATTACTCTAAAACTCTAAAACCCTTGGCACAAATTGAATAAAGTCTCAACTTATTACACAATATAAGCTGAGAAATATGAGTTGAAGACGCAAGTACTAATAGCAGAGCCTGTATTCTTTTTGCGAGTACAAAACCACTATGTGCTTCACTTTAGAGTTGGTTGAAAAGAGGCCTATTATCTCCTTTGGGGAATGTCCGGGAACTTGTCCCCAGCCCAAGTGGATAACAGGGTACGGATGAGACGCCGCTGCACAGTTGTGCGAAAAAGCAAAGTCTTGAAAAGTGATGAAGTCTAGGAGGCTTTTCTGTCACCTCTTTTCAGCAATCATACTTTCGTTTGCACAGCCTTGTGATCTCACCCTTACCCCATCTGAAAGGATCTCGGGCCTTCAGATGTGGGCAAGATGTTTGTTTTTTTTTTACACACTTTTCACACCGCACTCCAAAAAGCACTAAAGAGATTCCACCAAAGGAAGCCCCTGTGCCAGTCGAATTGGGGCACCATAGTTTGAGACTCATTCTTTCAGCCCTTACAATAAATGTATGCTTTATTACCATTACAAAGCTTACACCCACAAGTATCTGAAATATACCAGCAATTTATGTATTTTTTCCTGCTCTGTATCAAAGGCCATTGTGTGGAACAGCACATTATTAATAACATAAAAAGGAAAAAAATCTGAATTTCAAACACTTGCCTCGCTTTCACTTGACTTTGTATTAGTCGCACAGGGGCCGTGATGCACTGTTTAAGCATCTCATACTGAATGCACAGCAAGAACTGCACAATGCAAGGTTTTATTGTTGTTTTTTACTATTGTTTACGCAGCTTGAGACACTCCCATTGCCTATTTTTGCATCATGGGAGTTTTTCGAGTATAATATAAAGAGCCAAGCATCTTTTCACCAGCTCCCTAATTAAGGCAACAAAATACATCTCAGGTTTATGACAATAGAGAAGCTCACAGCTAAATCTTCCATCAAAATATCCTGGCGTTTGCATATTGGACATCGATTGGCGACGGCTTTCAAAATAAGGTGAATTGAAGAGGAAACTGTTGGAACGCTGGGATGTTTAATGGTTTATGGATTACCTTGCGGTCACGAAATCCAGAGCGCGGCTTCTTCGTCCGGTCTTTGTCCCCCTCCTCCTTCGACTCCTCATCTTCAGAACTGGCCTCCACCGACTGATCCGACTTCGCCACGGACTGTGCCGCAATCATAATGTCCTCTTCCTCCTTCCTCTGCTGTTCTGTGTGGTGGACTGACGGGCCAGCCTCCGCATAAGCCCTGGTTGGGACAAAATTAGGGGAAAAAAAGGTTACAGCAGTGGTTCTACAAGTGACTACAGAAGTATACGTTTGGGAAAAGCTGTTTGTACAGTACAACATATTCTACCGATAATAATTAATAATAAACACAAACAGTAGGGCTGCAGTTATTTAGACAGTACAATATCCTTTCTAAACAAAAACAAAAAATCAATCATCTTCACTGGGGCTTATTGAGTATATCCAGATCTCTACTACTTAGTTGTCTTCTCTCAAATGTCCAACCTATTGCCCAAATGTCAGAAATATCGCAACTAGTTATAGTACGTGTTGTCTACAAGGGTTTCACAAATACGGTTTTCAGCTTTCAAAACGTTATTCAAACTTTGTATTGTCTTTTGACGGCTAATGCTTCTTCATCAGTTGAAAATGCAATGCGGTCTGTTTACACTATATTTGTTTATTTTGGTTAAGAAGGAATCAAAAACCTCGCTGAAGGAAATACAATCAAAATAAAGTAAAATTCTGCTGCCATCACTTTCATCAAATGTGTAGCTCTCCAGTAATCTCCTGCAAAATGCCTTTATAAATGCAGTAAAAATGTGTTAAAGACTGTACTGAAAGCGGAGAGCAGCATGAGATGAAGGCATTGCTTAGCTTGTCTGTGCAATATGGAGCAGTGCCTAATTTTCAATCATAATTGGAAAATGGCATAATGCTAATAAATAGCTGAGTTAGTTCAAGATGATGATTCAATTTAATGAGACAGAGTGGGATGGAGCGGAGGTGAAGCTGAACCTTGGCGACAGATTCGTCTCCAAAACCCCGCAGTCTCATCCATCACTTCACAGTCCTCTCTCCCCAAAGAGCGCTCATGTCATTGCCCTTTCACACTTTCTCTAAACTACACACCTGTCTCCTTAGCAAGAAGCACATCAGACGACAAACAATAAGACCAGGGAATAGCCTACTCCAGGTTGTTTATTCACAAGTTTGGCTTAAGCACTACAGAATAGTGTTAGTGAATGGGTAGAAGATGCTGAGATTCTAGCTGCCAGGTATGAGGCCTAGAGGAAGACAAACAGGAGATTTATGAATGCAGTGAAAGTGCCTGACGAAGGATGAAGACGATGAGCTGGAGGCGAATGATTCACATCAGTAACTTGAACGGGTAAAACAAAAAGGGAAAAGTGTAAGGTTTCATATCTAGTCCATCAGACATATTTTCCTGCTCAGAGCTTATGTGAACACATATACTACAATCTTTCAGCATTTCATCCATGGTTTTGGTCATTTGTTGTCAGGGAAATTAATAGAGAATATTACATACCTTTTCCACATGAGTCCTGCACTCATGGACACTCCGGTGACCCCAGCCAGAGCCGCCAGCATGAGCCTGCGTCGCCCCGGCCATCGCCCTGCCCCGCTGTGATAACGCCGGGACAGCTGCACCAATCCAAATGAGGCCGCCGACAGGGCCCGCAAGCGGTACATTCTGCTTAACAAGGAAAGAGAAAAACAGAAATAAATAATTCTGTTTAATTCAGAGGTCGGCATTCAGAAAGTTATCATTGCATACAAACTGAAATAGCTACAATAGTGGCAACATTTTGTTTATTGTGGTCTGATCCCTGTGACAATCTTCCCATTTGGAGAGATTGTCAATATCGTAATTAGTTATAAACACTTTTCTGTCGTTCTGCCCTAACTCATCATTGTTATTACAAAGTTTCCACTTAACGCTATGGTACATGTAATGCACATTGGGATGGCTGACACATTTTGCAAACCGAATCAAAATGGGGAAGTGAAAAGATTTTGCTAGTGGTGCTGATTTGAACCATCAGGACCATTCAGTGAACTCAATGAAAAAAGGACAGAGAAATTATAGCTGGATACAACAAAATGCATAACACATACATCAGTATAGGATTACAATCAGACAAAATACAATATATGGCATATCTAATGAAACACATGCTTATTGTCATTCTAATGACTGTAGCATTCATCTTTACACTGAGCATACCGTACAAATAATCTCAAATGTATAAAAAATAGCTCAAGTTCAATTCATTAAAGAAATCGACAAATCCAACCTTGACCTGCATTCAAATGATCTGCATTTCATATTGAACAATATGCAATTGTATGCACTCACACATTTTTAAACAGTACCAAGTAAAAAGTAAGTAGTATTAATGACATCGGAATCTCATTTCTCTGTCCTGTTTTTTCTTCTTTTTCTTCTTGTAGGACTGTAATAAAAACATTTTCTACAGTGGATACTACTGACATATTAATGTTTACTTTTTCTGTCCCCAAAGAGATGGACCCAAAACCTACTGTACAAATTTGACAGTGATCTCTAACACTGTAAAAATGGGGTAGAAACACCTGAGTAGACCACCAACAAATATATTTCCCTTACTGTTAATCTGTTGGTTTATAATAAATATATATTCCCTTGACGTGCACTAGCTTTTAGATTACAGCTAACGCTAACTCCAGCTAGTAGCACCTCACGCTAGCGTCGACTTAACGCTGGGAAGATGCTGCTGACCCACCACAGCTTCTGCAGAAAGCCTTCTAAGCACACAAAATACACCGTAACTTACGTATATGAAGTCCCAAACCCCTGTCAGTCTGGTTTAACAGAGGAGATATCCGCGGTGTCTGTGTAGCAGAGGGGTAAACAGTTCCGTGTTGCTGCGGGTGGGGCTATGGCTCGCGCTCCGCCCCCCCAATGCGTAATATGTCTATGGTTCAGACTGGCCCGCAGCAAAAAGCACGGTGCATTCCTCTGCTCTGCCTTTTATGGATCTGCATTTAAATTCCTAGGTTCAATGTTTTAGTTCACGTTTGCGCATGTTACTATGATGAAATAACTCATTAAAAATGAAATAGAAAACACGGGGCTCTCACTGCGTTTGCCTCCCAGAATCAAAATAATCTTCTGTCTGAGTTCCATTAGGGTTGTCCTGCACAGCCCTTTAGACCTTTGTCTCCATGTCCCACCAATGTAGATACTTTTTCAATGTGACCAGGAGAAGTGTTTAAAATTCGATTTACAAAGTATCCCCACTCACTGCATAAAACATAGTCAACAATTTTGGGTTTCCTTACATTGGGTTAGATATTCTGTGACTTATTGCATTCCCTATATGTGTGCTTTTTGGCTAAAATAGCAAATGACATGCTTCTATGCTTCAGAAATTTACCGCAAAGTCTCATCTATCAAGTCTGCCCCTCCATTTCCCACCTGATCACACAACTTGACCCACCTTTACTTTTTGAGGTGGTTATACTAAAAGTGCCATTGTCAGTGAAGAGTTCACAAACAGGAAAACTGTAATTGGTGGAATGGAGCAAATATGAAAGATATATTCAAATGAATAATACAAAGCAATTTGTAATTACAAATTGGCTGAACAAGTATGTACTGTAATATTGTTTTCACTGGAAATCTATAAAAATCTTAATGGTATAGCAGCATGACTAGGCACACATACAGTTATTAGCAAATAAAAGGGGGAACTGTGAACCATTGTTGTTAATAGCCTGTTCTCCACTGTTTGGCATCTCATATACTGTATATCCACTGTTTTTTTGTTTTGTTTTTTTTTTTATTTATTTTTTTGGGGGGGGGGGGGTTGTCTTGGAGATTCAGAAATAAATAAAATTCTTTTTGCAGCAAAGCTTTTCCAATTCTTTAAACAGAGAGATAATTCCTTGTCCACAATGTGCACTTAAACCATTTGAATTAAGTAGCAGCAATCTATTTGGTGAAATAGCAATTTACAAATATGAAGAGCTGTTGAGCTGGGAATAGATGATTGTGGGTTGCACATAATAACACTGCGTAATAGACAGCAAGTGCTACATTGATAAGGGAATAAACAATTCAACGTCTATGAAATTACTTGTTTTGATTTACAGCCTCCATTACTGACAGGAGAGCTTGCTGTAAAGAACGTTCTTTCACAATTGATGAGATTGAAAAGAAATCTATGCAGTCTTGACATGCGGGTTGTTGTCATTTCATTCACTTTAGTACAATAGACCCTGAACCAGGGAGTTGAAGATCCAGACCAGTATGATAATTGATTAGGATCACTATGAAATGTCCCATGGTTTCGGGCAGGATTTTATTTTGTTTATCCTTCACTTTTATAGATTTTGTATTTCACACCTCCCTACTCCATGCTTTAAATGAGAGTGGCAATTTCATTTAGAAAGCAATTCCTCAATCCTCACAAAGTAAAAAATATTCATTGGTTAACTTATCAACATTCTTGTCATGTATTTGGTTTGCACTTTTTAGTACAAACATTAGAGCAGATTTGATAATTCCAGGAGTGTAAAAACATGACTTGAATTATTAGACACAGTGGCACTTTAACTGTCACTGTGAAAGATGCTTGGTTTGCCTTGTTCTAACATTTGTCTTTCATGATTTGTGTTTCTAATTCATTAGTTCCAAAGTAATGAACCATGAACATTGTAGCACAAGCAAAAGTAACAATTTGTCTCTTTTATTGCATTTTATATGACCTTTAAGTACACAGAAAAGTCCCACTAAGTTTCAAAATCTCTGTTTCATGGGATCCTATTGTGCACATTTTAGTGGTCCGGGAACCGAACCTAAGACCTTCTTGCTGCAAGGCAAGAGTTCAAACTTCCACCACCAATGAAGTAGTATTGTATGTATGGTGCCATTCTATTGATATAATATTGAGTAATTATTTTGAAATGCATTTTTAGACTTTATTTCAACTACTGCTCATACAAATGGAGGTTATAAGAAGATAACAGTGTTGTAGTAAGTTATTATTACTGTGCTATTTTGTGCAAAGGTGAAGTTTCTGTTTCCTCTTCCTGCCTCTGATATTGTGGTGGCTCTTACACGCTGATTTAGGCCATGCTGCCTTTGTGGCGGTGAAAATGTGGCACGGGTGATAAGGCTGGTCTAACTGTTGTCACTGCAGGACAACAGTGTTGCTACCACAGACTTTGTTTTATATAATGGTGTGTCATTTTACATTCAATTAAAATGCTTCTATTGTAACAGCAGTTTGTGTCAGGCCAACCGGCTTGTAAATGACAGCAACTGTGAAACTTGAGCCACAAGCTGTGCCAATTATGAAGGTGAAAAGAAGGTAAGGTGAGGCCCGCAGACAAATGTTGCATTAAGTTACCAAAGTACATAAGAGACACAAGACAGGCTACACCTAATTTTGTACATAAGAGACACAAGACAGGCTACACCTAATTTTGTCAAGCGTTTACATATTGTCGAGTGCAAATAGTGCTTTGACGTAAGAACACACCCCTACGCTTGCTTTGTGCATAGCCTTAATTGTCTATCTTGCCAGGTATGTATCATGTATGAACAGGCAAGGCATGCAAACACACCTTGATGTGTGCATTTGTTTTAATCATTCGTCTCTGACCTCGAGGAGTGTTTGTTATCAGACCTTTCTCTCTTTCTGGAACCAACTGGTCAAATCAAAACTTTGTCATACTCCAATAACATGTTACACGTTATTCTTAGGAATTTCAGTTCAGTGCAAAGTAAGCATTGTCAGCGCACAATGAGATGGTCTCAGGTTCAATTACCAGGCCAGGAGGGGCCTTTCTATGTTTATATTCACCCCATGTTGCCAGTGTGTTTAGAATGTGGTCTATTTTACTACTCCTCTTCGCTGCAAAAAAACTGACACAGCAATTGTGCATAAAGAATTAATGCACAGTAATGTGACACACAATGCTGAGTAGTATTGGGCACCACACAAGGATTCACTTTCATGAATCAATGCAGCCTGTGGGGCCTCGAGCAGCTCCTTGTCCGTGATGACAATTTGAATTTAAATTGCATCACACACACGCACGCACAGGCACGCACACACGCCGCACGCACGCACGCACGCACCACGCACGCACGCACGCACGCACGCACACACACACACACACACACACACACACACACACACACACACACAGTGAGACCCAGCACCTGAGCAAGAACTGGAATGACTTGTGGGCCATAGTAAGGTAAGTAAGGTTATTTATAAAGCGCTTTTCACAGATAAAATCACAAAGTGCTGTACAGGACAAGGGCAAAAAAAAAAAAATAAACAAAACATGTGGGACATATGTAAAATAAAAGTGACACTAGTGAAATCCCATCAACCAAAAGCTTTTTTGAATTACATACAGTAGTTAAGATTTCATAAGCTAACATAAAAAATGGTGCAAAATGAAAGGTGTGCATAAAAATACCACCAAGTACTTATTTACAGGGAAAGTTACAAAATGCAGTCATCCTTTCTTATTAATTATTCAGCAGCCAGTGTCCAAAGTAGGTGTGGTACAGTGTTACATGGCGGCGTCTTGGTCAAAGTTTGAGCAGAACAGTGGCATTCCTATAAAGGGAGTCTCCCTAACATTCATTGACCAAAACAGCCCATTACAACTCATAGTCTCCACATTAACACTGGCTCACTGACTATGATGAAAACAAGAGCTTGCTTTCGGGCTTTCAGTCACAAAAATGCTAGAGACTGTAGGCTAAATCAGAGCAGATATATAGGCTAGTACGTTATACTAAAAAATCCATCTCAGTTCTTCGTGGTATGGGGTACACTTTTGGGACAGGGACACATAAGTGAATGAAGGACAGGCTAATATTAGACATGGTTACAGGAAATGTGCCAAGTCCATTAGAGGGACACTCGGACAGCTTGAAAAATGTTATGCGGCAATTTAAACTTGAACATAAAGAAGCAATTTGTTAAAACAGAATTCCACCTCTGGATTTAAAGGAGGTTGTCTATAATTAGGTTGTTGCATAATCCAACAGCATTTAGACTTTAACTTGCAGCTGACCAGTGCAAGACACCACCCAGGATGAGAGGAGCACTGATTGCAGTCAGCCAGGTTTCCTCCGGGTACTACGGTTTCCCCTACCTACAAAAACATGCCGGTCAGGCTCAGTCGCAGTGGCTCAGGACTAACACCTGAATGCAATTTGTACGGTTGTACAATGACAAATAAAGCACTTACTTACTTACTTACTTACTTACTATAACTGCAAAAAATGCTACAAAATAAAATTCCAGGTTATTACTGCACTGTAAACCCTGACTAGCTATGATAACTCAAATCAAATGGGGAAACCCGCTGCACCATATGGTTGTGGTACATAAGCCTAAACCAACTGAGTTCACTTGGACTCAAATCATTTAGTCAACGGTAGCTCAAATCATTTAGTCAGTGATAGCTCAAATCATTTAGTCATTTAGTCAACGGTAGCTCAAATCATTCAGTCAGTGATAGCTCAAATCATTTAGTCATTTAGTCAACGGTAGCTCAAATCATTTAGTCAACGGTAGCTCAAATCATTTAGTCAACTGTAGCTCAAATCATTTAGTCAGTGATAGCTCAAATCATTTAGTCAACTGTAGCTCAAATCATTTAGTCAACGGTAGCTCAATCATTTAGTCCGTAGCATTAAAAGTATAGGTTAATGAACTCAAATGATTCAAGCTATTATACTCAAACTATTTAAATGCTACATTAACTTAAACCCATTTTAAAAAGGTTTATTCCCTCAATTAAATTGAGGAAACATACAACACTAAACCATGTGAGAAATGATAACACATACAGGAAGAACATTTTCTATGACAACTTTATTTAAGGCCAACTTTCCACCAACAAAAGGGAACTGGAAAAAGATGCAGACAGCAAAACATTGTTTTGACCACTATAAAAACAATGTACATGTTTGTGTCCAAGATCTTGTTTCCTGGTCAAACAGACTTGGAGAAATTATATTCACCTTGGTTGTTAAGTTTTCTACTGTTGGAGCTCCAATCTGTATCTGGTTATATTGCATCAGGGAAAACAAAACAAAAAACTCTCCTCCATATTTTTAAAGCCCATAATCCAACATCCGATTGAAGCGTAGGACAGCTCGGTACCAAAGTTGTCTGTAGAGGGAGCTCCAGACAGTAATTTAAAACCCTTGTGCTTGAGTTTCAAAATGATAAAATGTAATATATATAGTCCTGATCAAGTCCCGACCAGTTGAAAGATGGCAAAAAGGAAATCACTTTTTGCATGGTTGGATCTTAAAGAGGTTCCAAGTAGAACTTTATTATGCAACAAGAAAAAATGGGAGCGAGACAAAACATTTTCTGAGTAAATCTTTTAATGAAAACAATTAAACTGCCGGTTTTGCAGCTAATCAAAAGTTTAAGACCACATGCCTTTAACCTCTTGACCCCCACCTGAACCGAGCACATTTTCTCCAGTTCATCGTTACCCAAATCCAAGAAAGTTTCATGAAAAAAAAGGGTCAAAATAGCAACACAAGACAAAGACGATGAAAATTTAAAAAGAGCAAGAGCAAATAAGTGATAAAAAAAGCGATGGAAAAAAAAAGGTTAAAGTGACGGCAACAACGCAAGCAAAAAGATCCGTTTAGATCAGTTTTGTTAGTCTTAGCTTTCAAATCAGATATTACACTGGCCAACAGTTCTCCAGTTAAGAAGCTTTTAGATTTGGGTAAGGTCGGCCGAACTAGAGAAAATGAGCTTGGTTCAGGTGGGGTTAAGAGGTTAAAAGGCCAAATCTGTGCAAAAATGTGTACTCATTGTCATTTTCTGTCAGGTTTTCACACTGTCATGACATCCTGATGCAAAGACAAAAAAAACCCAAAAAACATTCTGTTTTTGAAAGTGGTCGAGTTGTTGAGCCGCATAAGCAGAACCTCTCGCAGTGCGCCATCGCTGCTGAGGTGGGACGCAATAACAGTAATTTTGAATTTCCTAAAAGATCCTGAGGGTTATGGAACATGACGGTGTGAAAACCTGACAGAAAATGACACTGAATCCACACTTGTGCTCAGATTTGACCTGTTAAAAGCATGTGGCCCTAAACCTTCGATCAGCTGCAAAAACATATCAGTTTAATAGCAGTTTTCAATAAAAGGTTTATTAATATTTTGTTTTTGTCTCACTTTCATTGTTGTAGCATATTGAAGTTCTACTTGAAACTTTGTTAAGATCCAACCACACCAAACTTTTGATCGGGACTGTATCATTACTGTGGTACCAAAAATATTGTAGTTCTGTTTCAAAGTCCATGTGCATGATATGTCAACCTTAAACCAGTGTGTCAGTCCATTTGTTGAGAGACATCACAACCTGGTCCTTAAGTGCCATGAACACTTGCTGGGATGAGAAAGGATCCTTATCTTGGACACCAGTGCAACAGTTCCCTCCTCAAACGCCATTTCTTCCTGAAATTGACACACACAAAAATACATATGTATTTAGTTTTTCATCCTGCTATAAATATTGTAAACTCTGGGGAAAAAAACAAACAACAACAACAGTGCATCGTTTAGTTATGACTAGCAGCTTAGATGTTTTAGGCTACAATAGTGCAAATTACACAAATTTAAGTGTGTTAGACAACAGTGATCTGAACTGAATTACAGCAGGACTGCGGATTGAGACTAAACCTTGACAAAACAAAAAGAAAGAAACAAAATCAAACCAGGACTAAAGCTGGTAGCCATATCAGGGTAGGAGTAAAATGTGTCTAAACCTGGATCAGGAATTAAGGACTAACCAAGGACTTAACCAGGCAAAGCAAAGGGCGGCACGGTAGCGCAGCGGTTAGTGCTCTCGCTTCACAGCTAGAAGCTCCCAGGTTCAATTCCCACCTGGACGGGGCCTTTCTGTGTGGAGTTTGCATGTTCTCCCCGTGTCTGCGTAGGTTTCCTCCGGGTACTCCGGTTTCCCCTACCACCAAAAACATGTACAATAGGCCAGGATGAATGATGTGTGTGTGAATGCATGGAGGTGGTCAGAGGGACCGTTGGCGCTGATGTGTGTAGCGACAGCGCTTCTGTCAGTCTCCCCCAGGGAAAACTGAAGCTACTAATGTAGTTTACCACCACCAAGTATGGAGTGAATGTAAAATGCTCTCATGTAAAGCGCTTTGTGACCATGTCTGTGAAAGGCGCTATATAAATAAAGATCTTCTTCTTCTTCTTCAAAGGCGTGGCTAAGTCAGTATCAGGATGAAACTATGACTGAACAGAATTATTTTTCTTATTGAGTAAGAACAAGTCAAAACAACACTGGAGGAATTCCAAAAGACGTACACCATGTCACATACAACTGTCCTCTGCATTTGAACATTCGTCAATGCTGCCGGAGTAACCCAGGTTAAGGTTTGTGACTCACTTTCGGGTCCGAGTCTTGACCACCAGTTGAGAACCACCTACACAGTGTGGAATGATAAAGACATTTACCTGCAATCCTGCACGTGGAGAGTCCAGCCTCGCTGTAGGGAGCCTCGTGTGCTTTCTGCGGAGGGATCTTGTGCTTCTACCTGGAGAAATATAGTTATAAATAATTAAAAGAAATAACATTTATGAAACTATCACTAAAACTATCACGTTTAGAAATGTCAAAATGTGACTAAAACTAAAAGCGTTTTTGTCCAAAAGACTAAGACTAAAACTAAAAGGGCTTCCAAAAACAACACTGAGTTACAGCATCGAGACCCACCAACACGCTGATGACAAGCCAAGATCCAAAGAAGTACATGTTTATGATACTCGTATCTCCCACAAAAAATGTTGACAAAAAGAAAAAAATATATATTGTGATAATAACACTGAATAAAGTTGAAATAATGATCAAGGCAGCTCTCAAAAAGTGACATTAATAAAAGGTAGAAAGGTTTACGACTCACTTGTGGGTCCCGAGTGTCGATCCACCAGTTGAGAACCACTGATCTAGTGCAGAGGCTTCAATCTCGCTGTAGGGAGCCTCAGGAGCCTCACGTCCTTCTTGCGGAGGGACCTTTTGTTAACAAACAAAACAAGTAATTTTTAAGTCAAAAGCATAACATTTTTTTGAAGAATTAAAAAGATCTAATCCTAAGGGCATGGCTATATGACATAAAATGATATCACGACATAAATAAGAAATAGTATGATAACGGTATAAATTACGATATCATTTACACAATTAAAATGCACAACTGCAGCATTTCAGACAAGCAAACACATGGTGAAAACAGTTTGCTGGGCCTTAGGGGTTGTACAGAATATTGTACATGCATTTTCCTGAACTCAAGCAAGCCACTTTTTGAACATCAGACACTTCTGAAACGCGCGTATCTGTGCGCGCCCAAACCTGGAGCAGGAGCCACTCCCCACACCTGCAGGAGGAGGGGCCCTCTCCCCATTACTCCCCACTCGCTGACCGCGGGGCGTTTTCAGAGGAGAACAGAATTGAGCCACGGTTCATTTCAGCCACAGTAAATCAGTCTGGCTGTCTGTTAGCTTATAGATGATCTCACTTGTTTCACGCGGTATTGTCCAACATGAAGGCTTCAATCATCGCCTTATAACCCGGCCTGACTTTGTTGTGATTCGTTAGCGCACGGTTGACTTTATGAATCTTAGCAGAGTGTTGTAATGTAGGACAAGGCCTTACCTCACTGATGTGGCTGCCCTCTCGGCGGTGTCTGGAGCGGATCACCGGTGTACAGCGGGCTGTGGCTGTTCTTCGGCGCAGGCCTAGAGCGAGTGCGGGACACAGCCTGGAGCAGAGACGGGCTAGTCAGCATAGAAATAAAAAGAGTGGCGCTGCGGCTGCAACTCAACTTAAAATGGCGCAGACAGCGTTTTTTCTCCACTGTGTTTGAAAAATTGAAAGTTCAAGGCGCAATTGTTTTCTTGCTAAGTCTCATTTAACAACCATTACATGTAGCCTACTGTATAAATAAAATATGAAAAGCTGAGCGCAAACTGGTGGTAAACTAATTAGCTTACAGGAGCAGTGCTACAACCTCGTTTAATATTAAAGTTAGCTAAAAAAAAAGATCTTAAATTTAGCTTTAGGGAATTTTGAACATGCACTATCAGTACATAATAATGATAATATTTTTACCGTCCAGTCGTATCCAATGAAGTCTTAGCAAAGGAGCGAGTCTGTGAGATGGTAGAAGCATCATGGCTGCAGCTCCAGCTCAAACCGAAATTTTCAAAAAGTCCAGGGGCGGGGCGTGGGAGGAGCTCCGGTGAACTCGGCCTTGATTGGATTTCCAGTGGTGCAGTCTGCATACGTTTTTGCGCAATACAATTCCATTTACTACTTTATTCATTTGTTTAATCATAACAATCGAACAAATCATGCGACAATAATGCATATATATATCATTGAACAGACATTGACGTCCGAACAAACTTGGGATAAACATCGTTCTATACTAGAATTTATCACAATACTCCACATGAAGTGGTAGTCGAGTGGTTATGGGTGTGGGCTATAACCAGTGATACGAAGATAGCTGGATTGATTCCCACTCGGGAATTTTTTGGTCCAACGTTGTTGGACCAAAATGTGATGCTTGTTATATTACTCACGGTTTTTTATTATGTATTTCAAGAAGGCTATAATTATGAACTAAAATAATTCACTACTATAAAATCATATTGAACTAGATTGAATTTTATAATTTATAAACTGACTGCAGGATTGGGAATTATTTATGCCTCTGAAAACATTGTATCAGCATCCTGATTTTCTGTCATAATAATCACTAAAAGGATTATGCTTTGCAAGATAAAATTGTGGTTGAGTGGATAGACACTAGACTGGAGTGCAGATAGTACTGATCAGAGTAGTTTTTATTTTTTTCATCTATTCCTTTTTTATTCTACTCACTTTGGACAATGGAGAATTAAAGTGATATTATCAATAATAAAATGATAAATGTTGATATCATGATATCTAACTAAACAAGTTTTATGTTTTCTTTAAAAAAATAACAAAAAATTCAAAAAACAATAACATTTTCTGATTGGTTAATAATGCGATTTTAAGAAAAAAGTAAGCATAGCTTGAACGGTTTCGGTCAGTATAACTTGAAGTGTAACAAGATGCATCAGAACTCAAAGCAATTGAGCTATCACGCCACATTTTTAGATTTGGGTCTCCATGACCTAGTTAAAAAGGGTTACTATAACTCTGGAGCACATTTGAGCCAAGATAGCTTAGTAGGTTTGAAAATATGGGTGGTTGGGATTTACAGTGTGAGAAAGGCCTGTTAATACCTAAACCCACAACTTCTGTGCAAGTTGTTTGCATCTGCATGTGACAATGTGACAAATGAAATGCAGTTCTGAATGAATTATCTTATCTCACAAAATGACAATTTTTAAGTTTGAACATGAAATGTCAAATCAGGGCCGGCCCTAGCCAATTTGACGCCCTAGGCAAGATTGAATTTTGGTGCCCCCCCTTTTTCCCCCTCTTCTTCTTTAATTTATATTTCTGCATATTTCTTGATCCAAATAGAATGCTATAGTTGTTTGTCTTTTGTTTTACAATCCTCTTGGACACTTTATGGTTTATGGATATGGTTAAGGCTTGTTATATTTTATTTTATTATGATTATGATTATCATTGTTTTATTATATTATGATTATCTATTATCTATTATCTATTATCTATTATCAACAAAAAAATAAAACATCAGAGCATGTGCATCATAAAACGCACAACAGTTCTTTTGGAGGAGGAACCTCCACTTCTGAAGTAAATTTCCGAATTTTCATTGCGATGTTACACGGCTCCCCGGGGGCGTAGAAGGACCAAAGGCCCGTTTGAAAGCTTGAAATCTCTAGTTTCCAAGACAAAAGACCGCAAGTCTCTATCACTTTCTGTTCAAAAGTTATGTCCGAAAAATCGGCGATGTTGTAGATGGCGGGAGTATGGGGTTCAAAAATTCAGGCGCAATTCGGCACCCCTTCCAGCAGATGGTGCACTATAGGCGGCCGCCTGGGTCGCCTATATGTCTAGGACCGGCCCTGTGGCAAATGGTTTCAACTAATATAGCACTTTTCTACCTTCATTAGGCCCAAAGCGCTTTACAGCATGGAACAAGTCACCCATTCACACTCTCATTCAAAAACCAATGTACGCAGACACTGGAGGCAAGGTGGGTGAAGTGTCTTGCACAAGTACACAACGACAACATGCACCTGCGGGAGGCGGGATTCGAACCCCACACCTTCTAGATCATGAAGAAGCAGTTTGTGAATTCAGAATTGTTGTTGTTTTAAGATGTTGCTTAATCCAAGTAGGTGTGCCTGCGTTTGGACAATAAGGGAAAGTGTCAAAGAAATGCTTCAAACGGGTTTTAAATCTCTAGATTGGATTGGATAACAGGCCTACGGGACAATGTAGTTTCTCAGTCATCCAGGTAATTAATTAAACTCAAAAAAGGGAGGCCTACGGGAATAAAATAAGCAAGGCAAGTTTATTTGCAGAGCATAATTCATACACAAGGCAAATTACAGTTGCATAAAATTACAAGAAAGCAGATAAAAATCAATCCATAAACATCAACATCAATAATTAATTACAGTAAAAGATAAAATACATTCATTTGTCAAAAAGAACTGTTTTCAGCCTGGATTTGAACATCGTCAGAGTTATACACCGCCTGTATACCATACCATTTTGTGCAAAACTGTCTACATGCACTGTCTGGGTTCTTGCGCCTGTAAAATCGAATTGATGTTGACATATTTCGCCATACTGGAGTAATGCGACAGATTTAAATGCAGTCCAGTTCATGCTGTTTGAATTAGCCCGCAGTGTTTAAAGTGTTCAGGTTCAATGTTTGCATAGTGGTTGGTGCAGCACTGGGCATGTGTGCAGCCGTAGTCCGGCCCTGCACCCCGCCCACCTCCCCTCCCTCTTCCCCTCGGTGCGTCTCGGTCCGCCCGCAGCAGTCTCCTTCCCGGCGAGGTTCACTCCAGAGATGGCTGCGAAAGTGTGCAGATCGGTCCTGTTGTCCCGGAGCAGCGGAGCGGCGGCCGGCAGCCTCCCCGCACTTGTTGTCTCGTCACAGCGGCACCATCAGCACATAAGACCGGTAAGTCCCAGGACGGTACGGCTGTGTGCGGAGAGAGAGAGAGAGAGTGGACCAGCCAGGGGAGCGCAAGAAGAGAGCGGAGCTGCTGCCGTGGTGGCTGGGCTGGCTAAGGAAGTAATGCTAACTAGCCTTCAAGATTTCCCAGTCTGATCTTTATAATTACGCATAGCCATGAGGTGAAGCGTGAAATTAGCTATTATGACCGTCCCAGTCTGGCCTCGTCATGCGCTTGTTTCATTCTCAATGGGACGTCAAGCTTTGTCAGTAGCAATGCAGTTTTTGGAGCGCTTTGCTGGAGCCCATCAACACCCCCTGGCCGATGCCCCACCGTTTACTGTATTTTTTGCCAGTGTCGTGTGTCCCGCGTTTCCCGCCTTGTCCTTCAACTTTGCGGGGAGTGCTGCGTGTAGGACTGAGCCCGTGTCTTTGGAGATGTCGGGAAATCTAGACGTGTAGTGGTTTCCGCAGCAGATGTTGGGATGGGTGAATAGCTCCAGTCGGATGGGTGTCTTGGTCTTGTGCATTGGGATTTTGGGATCTAACCTGTAGCCATGGGAATGTCTGCAGGTTTAGAGACGTGCTATGGCCGATGCTTCCCCTCGCCTCCTCTTCTGTGGAGTGTCAAATGCAGCATCTGCGCGCTGGTGGTGCAGCAAACTCAGAATAATAAATGTGTGCCCATAGCTAGAGGAAACTACAGTGCGTGTGTGAGTGATCCAGGCACAAATGCACGAGAGTTCACAGGAACATGGAGTGATGTCAGACTCTCCAGTCTGCTGCTGTCCCCTCCCTGCGGGTGTTTCCCTGTTCAGCTGGGAGACCCTGGGTTTTCCTAGAGCTGATGCAGGACCTTTTGGAGCCATTGTAGCGGCACATGCAGACTATGCTTACTGTGGCAAAATGTGATTCATGATTTCCTAAATGTTACTACAGCGGTGTGATAGCTGCACAGCCTGTTCCTGCATGTAGGCCCGACTCCCAGTCTGAGGAGGAGGAGGATTCAGTCACTTCGAAAGAATGAGGAAGTAATTTCATTTAAAACACTGCCCATCCTCAGTTACTACAACTATTGTGTGCAGCACTAGCCTATTACAGATAACATTATCGTTGTCTGCTTTACAGATTTCTATTCTACTTTATAATATCTGGTTGTCTTGATTTGAATTGAATGATGAGTTAATATGTAGTTACTAAGCAGATTCAGTGTGAATCCACAGACGCGAGAGGTACAGTGGTTCCTCATGTAGGACAGACATAGTGAAGCTGTTGAAGACACGCTTGGGCGACACTCTCATACTGACCTCTACTGCTCTCACCACTGTGTGAACCATTACATTACTGCAGTTACCCAGTGGGAAGGAAATTCCTCCCTTTAAAAGAAGTGGGGTCTAGTTCGCACGGTTGATTTGCTTGTCAGTTTCTTTCGGCTGTGCAGTATTGGCCTTAATATGTTCTTTATTTTATTCATGCCATTTTATTTCAGTTTTCAGTTTCTCGGTCCCTAATCAATGAAGTGGATCTGCAGCACCCCTAAACCTGCAGCTGTCAGACTGTGACAGCACACTGTTCTCATCTGGGATACTCCACTGTAGTGGACGATCGAGCTGCCTGTCTTTATAAAGATCTTTATGAGTGGGTCTGGTCATCTCGAGAGGAGCTATCTGGAAAAGCTGTCATTCTTTGCAGATGTCCTTCATCAGGATTTTTTTAGTTCGTTATTGATGCATGGTACTATTCATATTTTTCATTATTTCCTTTCTCAAATCAGGGTTTCACACTATTTATTTTTTAGACATCTTACCAAGTCCTAGTGAATAGTAGGCTACAGTAATAGTGGTTGTAGTTAATTGTTATAATAATAATTATAATTGCAATACCAATACAAATGAATCAAAGCCCATATGGGAACAAGAGCTGCAAATGAGCTCTAGCTATGAGATATATTAAATACATAGCTACATGAAAATGTTATTCTAAATTCTAATACCTGAACTGATGATTATCATGTCAAACTCTGATAGTGGAACCAGTTATGACGGTAGTGGTCTTGAACTTGAACTTTACCTCCTACGTTTCCTTTGAATACTGGATTGGAGTCTATCTGGCATATAATCTCCCAAAGAGGCTGTTGAACTGGTAAATAAGTAAAAGTCATAGACATTGTTAAATGACGCTGATGTTTCCCACATGTGTTAAGATTCCACTTTGAAATACAGCAGATTGTGGGCCCCAGTGGCTCACATTTTACTTCCTATAAATGAGTATTGAGTCAGCTGTCAGCTACAGAGCTGCTGGAGGAGTGTGGCAGGGGAACTGAGTCACAATCCACATAAGACTACTAATACATCTCTGCTTTATATCTCCTTATCATCCCAATAAGATCAGGGCTCAAATGGACTTGTGTTCATGAGTAAAGGTTTTAAAATGGGTATCCCGCGTTGAGGTCCCACCAGGTTTGATTGAGCTTTTTATACCATTATCAAAATAAAATAAATAAGCTGGTCCTATTTTATGCTGATGTATGCTTTGGTGCTAAATGTCACCAAAATGTCATATTATTCCGGCAATAATCAACATAATATTATCGCATATCGCAGATTTTCCACCATTCATTCCCTGATCTGTGTTGGCTGCAGTGAGGTGTTGAGGCCAGACTCAGGGTAGCCACTCAGTTCTTGTGTTTAATCCTATCATTGTAGGAGTAAACTCATTATTCTCTTACTCTCGATGCTGAAGTTATCCGGATTACTGGGATAAGAAGGTTGTTGTGGCTTTTGTCTGCTTTAGAGATGCTAAGACGCTTGGCCAGCCAGACTACACACTTCACCTGCTCTACAAAGCCTTCTTATGATTGACAGGTGGATTCACCAATCAGAGAAACACATGGTCAGTCCAATCCAAAACAAACATGGCAGTACCCGCATAGAATAAATTACTAATAAAACTAATCAAAATCACAGCTGAGAGAAGTTGGTTTTGTCTGAATTGTAAGAAATCTTCTGCATTTGAGTGACACATTACACATTTTCACCTGAGATTGGATTGATATGAATCTTAGTGAAGTCAATTAGTTGGTGTGACCCTTGTCCCGGACGCTTTTGAAAAGAAAATAGGAGTGGCTGGCTCAGTGATTGATGACCCTGTATATGTGTAGTTTTGCCAATGTTACGTCACACTCCATCACTGTTTATGATCATACAATTACCTGAGGCAAAGGGGAGAGGACAAACTATTTGACCTTATGGTATCAGGGAAATGTCACGATGGTGTTTGTGTATTGAGATCATGCTAATTTTGTACTTTTATATTCAGATCTAGGTGATGGACAGCCTATCACCACCTCATTGCCATTTCCATTAGCACGACTTCTCATCCCATCCTTTGAATGTTAACTGTTATTGCCTTAAGGACCCTTTGTTAATGATAACCCCGCAATATATTTTCTCAGATATTGGCTCGGTTCACGCAGATGCAATTTTGATTGAATAAAGTGGAATTGAATTGATTTTCTTTGGTGAGTGAATGCATTGATTTAGGATTTGCCAAGAGGCTTTGCTTACTTTGCTTTGGACATAATGAGAATGGATTAAAGAGCAGTGGTTCTGCTTATTCATTGGTTGGTTAGAAACTTTTTTTAAGGCTTTATAGTTGACAACCAAGTAACTTTCTTTAGTAAAGTCTGAGGACCCACCGGGGGTCATTTACCAAGCGTTTGGTCAACAAACAAGTAGCACATGCAAAAATGTCATTTGAGCATTTTCACTCACACAGCATTGCATTCTCTCCTTTATATACAGTATATCAGACTGGGGTCCCGATACTGTAATACAGACAAATAGCTGCATGTTTTTTTTCCAACTTGAAGTCGCTATTTTGCACCTGTCTTGAAAAATTATCCCCATAGTGTCTAAAGAAGAACAGTTTTTTTGGTATTAGTAGTATCTTAACTTTATTTGGTAACATACTGGTAACCTTTAACGGTATCTATAGCAATAAACACATTATATAGTGTATACTGCACAATTTTGGAATGTAAAATAAAACATTTTGTAACCTGTAACTACAGCAACAGTTCAATTGCAAAAGCCAGTCAATGGTACAATCCTGGATGCTACAGCCATCTCAGTATGTTCAGTTCAGTGGCAGTGTCGCTTTCTACAGACTCAAAATGACTTTAGATAGCAGCATCAGAGCAGTGGCCAGAGGAGCTGTGTTACTTCCCCCTTCCCCTTCTACACCTCCTGTTTGTCAGAGCATGAACCAAATGACAGGATTTTCCTTATTAGAGGTCATGACTATAGAGACTGTTGCATGTAGCAATCCTTTTGTTTTGTGCTTTGTTTAAAAAAAAAAAAAACCCTCACCTAGTTCATGTGGTGTTTGATTTCCTGTTCATGGCGGAAACTAAGGTAAAGGGTAACAAGTCGCTTAACAGTAAACAAATGAAATAACATCCTTTTTAAAATCACTGTTCAAAACTTTACACCGACAAGGAATAATGGAATGGACTAGAATTGTATGTTTTGAGCTGTAAAGCTTTTCAGTCCAACCATCTTGAAACTTGTTTTGGACATTTATTTTTGGGCTGCATTGACTGAAGCTATATTTCGTCCAGTATCTGCTCTAGCTGTGGAGGTTTGCATCTGTAGCTTTTTTTTTGCATGGCCCAGTGTTTTCTTTTATGTGATTAATTGTATACTGTCATTATTATAATGTTGTGTATTTTATGCAGTATTACACTGTTTCTGAGCAGCTGCAGTGCCGTGCACACTCCAAAAAAACTCAACACTGGTTTGTTTTTTCTCAAAACGTTTTGAAAACACTGATTACACTCCAAAACACTCTTCACAGCCTTGACGAGACTTGCTGTTTCTCAGACCATGATCTGAATGTTCTCTTTCTGCTGGGAGGCACCTGTCCCTCATCACACCTCTCACACAAGTGCCTGTGCTGCTCTGAACATACACTCCAGAGGTGAAGAGTTCAGTCAGACCCTCAGTTTTAGCTTCAGAAACACTCTCAAGGATCAGCTGTGCATTATGTGGGTACTGGGTTGTGCTATAACGGATGAGGCTATTGAGATGGACAAAGTCCTTGTTAGCACTCGAGGAGGTACTTCACCCTGCAGTATTAGCTGACAGGCAAACCTCTGCTGTTGTCTGAGACTAATTAGCTGCTTCACATGTTTCTGTGTGGCCCAGCGTGTCTCCAATCTCTGAAAAGACATTCAACCAAGCTAGTGTGCGTAATGTGATGATGGATGGAAGTAACGCTTGGTTAGGCCCTCTCATCTCTGGGACGGCTGGTTGGTGGTGTCCTGTGCCAGTGGGGCAGGTGAGAGCACCACGAGAGCCTCAAGGTCACTCCTGCTCCCCATCTCACACAGGTTTGGGGCGGGGTCAAAGCATGACAGCTAAACAGATCGGTGGCGCTTCGGGCCCCAAATGAGAGCTGTAAATGAAACCGGGCTTAGTTTGGCTGAAGGTCGGTGCTGCTCAAATCTTTCACACTGTGTTAGACAGTTATGTGAAAGCATTTCCCCATCGAGGTGTTGTGCTGTCATTCGGAGAGACTTGACTCAGCACTGCACCAATGGCCGTGTTTACATATAGGCTTATTTTAGTTTGACGATGGCTGTAAATGAGCGGCTGTAACACTGCTCGGTTGTGAGAGGAGGTAAATCTAAATGGCTTTATATTAGGATTTATATAATCCTGTTTGTGATCTACTTAATGGTGTGCTAATTTGAGTTCTGAGGACATAAAGCCTATATGATTATTTTACACTGTTGCTGAAATGCAGATCTACATAAAACCCAGCAAGCAATAAATCAACGAAACAACCAAAAGGACAGCTCCACAATATCTTACAAACCCAGCGGCAATTATGTGCTGTGACTTTGGACATTAACCTCTTAACATGTGATCAAGCCTTACCGCCAAGTTAATCTCACAGTTTGTTTCTGGTGTTTGTCTACTTGTTTATTTCTCTAAAAGATATAAGTATAGTTTATAGACTTTCGTCTTGTCTAAGTACTGCTCGTTATATGTCACAAGGTAGTTTGTTTCACAGGCTAATTATACATATTCCCAGGTTGGTGGTAAACCACAAATAGAGCAGTGATGGCGACACTGAAGAGAGATTTGGTATGAACCGTAAAACAAACAAACGGATGAATAAATGAATGAATAAATAAATGAATGAATGATACAGCAATTCATTTTATATGAATTTTACATATTCTTTATTTCCATAGTCTGGACTGGACTGCGTGCTTTGGTAAAATGGTCAAATGACCAACTTCCATGGTTTGAATCTCCTTCAAAAAAAGATATTTATTTATTTATTACTTAACTGAATGAAAAAGAATATGTATTAAACCATTTGCATAACTTTACTAGGCTAAATTGAACTAAACATTTTCATATGGGGCCAGCATCTGCATTTTGTTCCATATTCCCAGATTTGTGGTAAACCATAAATGCCACCAACCTGTGAGTGGTGATATTTGTGGCGGCTGTGGTCACCAAACTTGCCATGAGGAAACTCCCTGGATATGGAGTTAAACATTGGTGTTTGTTTTGGAGATTCAGTTGTTTTGTTTTAATATTAGAAGTTTTAAATTAACAACCAGGATGATAATTGACTTTGTTTCATAATATAAGAGCACTAACATTTCCTATTGTAAAAGTCTCCAGATTTCAGTTTTCAAACATTCTGTTTTTAAGTTTAAATTCCCCCTGGTTAAACTTGGGTTGGGCTGAACTTTGTCCTGTGCAATAACGATATCCTCCCATACACAGCCAGTTAAAGAGCTGGAAGGTGGGGCCGACCTCTCCTTCGGGAGGTATTGATTGTTTTTACCCTTATTAGTACAAGTTCACTCCGGATTACTATCAGCAAAACTGAACAGGAATAGCACTGACTGGTTTAGGAGTGCACTGAAAGTCAATGGGACGTCCCCTCATTTGGAAGAGGGACATCACATTTCTGTGCAATTGGATTTCATTTTATTGTTTGTACAAGACAATTACTATTCAGAATAAAAACTGCTAAGTTTACTGTGGGCTGTATCGTTATGACTAAGGTTGAGTGGGTTTTATTAAAAAGGAGAAAATAAATTATGACAGGCTTCGACCTATCATAGATGGTGAAGAAAAACTATCTATATGTCATCTTGAATAGGAGCTGAAATTGTTCAAGCGGTCAACTGTGCAAAGTAATTGGGCTCAGTAGTTATTATGAATGAATGGTGTTTTACTGATGGATAGTTAACGCATGAGCTCCATGTCCTAAGGCTCACCCCACGCTGAAAGAAGACGAGCTGCCTCTAATTACCGCGCTACCGTCTTCTCCTCTTGATTTGATTTGATTTGAATATTTTATTCTTGAAATATTCTTGAAAGAGGGTTTGTGCATACGCCAAATTACAGAACCTTTTGCTTCTAAACTTCATTCTGTTCAGAGAAACATCAGTAGTTTACATTGAAATTACTAGCTACAATACATAGAGAAATATTTAAAAAAAAACTTTCTTCTTAGCCAGGCACTGCTGCAGCCAACTTATGCACTATTAATGAGGACAGATGCTGCATTGTACTGTATGTTGCTCATTATCAGTGGCAATAGTTTAGATTGTTTAATATTTTACTCATACTGCTGGTCTTTTCATCAAGCACCTTAGGCAAAGGTAGTAGCGCCTTTATTATGTCTAGTTAATTATATGGCATGTATACTCGACTATATCGTGTCAATAGTAGGCCTGTCACAATAATTATATCTGGACATTTACTATTATTTATTGCAATATTTTCCTGCCTCATTTAGCATTGTTCTTTTTGATAACTGTTAAACGCTTGTTTGTAAAAGCATTTCCTGCCTGAGTGAGTAACATTTTGCCAAGCATTGTGTCCTAGTTTCTCTTGTATGATTATGTTGCAGAAAGGTTTGTCCAGAGGTCATTGTCGAAGAGACCCATCCGTAGACAACAAGGCTAATGGCACCCTAATCACTTTGCAGCTCATAAGTAGTCCTTTGGATCCCAGCGGCCCGATGTGCAAGGTTAACGAGATGAAGGCTTGACATTTCCGAGTTTGTTAGACCTGTTTTCTCCTGGTGATTTCAATATGCAGAAGTGAAGGGAAAACAAGTACCTTAATGCAGTGGTTCCCAACCTTTTCTGTCATACCCCTTGAGTTGTTCATTTATACTCCCAGTACTCCCTACCTCGAGGATCTTGCCAGGAGCATTGAGTTGCCTTGTGTATGAAATGCACGGTATAAATAAAGTTGACTTGCCTTCCCAATATTATTATAAAATGGCCAACTAAAATAAGATTATTCAGTATTTAATAGTGTGTTGTGTTCAAAAAGAAGCTAAAACACTCCTTTTACTGAAAAACATAACTAGGACTAACTTTCCTTTGAAATTGATATTGAAATTCTCAGTTTCACTTTCTTTTTTTAATCTGAAATAATTCCTGACTCTACCTGACTGTTGGAGAGTAAACAATGGTGTCCGAGAGGATGGATGTAAAATAGGCAGGAGTCTGGATGTCTTATTTACCAGCGGTGCGGGACCCAGAGACATGAACTCAAGACATTGCGCTAGTCTTACCATTCAAGTCTGTCCATGCTTCCATAGAAAAGGGATAAATACCCTCTGTCGAGCGTCATACTGATATACAAGCGAAACACACAGCACCACAGTCAAGGCTACATGACAGAGATAGTGCGACTGTACAGCTTGACCCAGTGTGATATATAGAGATTTAATGTTATCCTCTAACACAGACGTGGTGTCTGCTAAGTGCTCAAGTGGCCCCAGAGGCCCCGTACCCCTGGTTGGGAAACACTGTCTTAATGTATGAAAATGATAACAGTCCTATTAAATTGGGATCTGTCCAAGCAAGGGAAAAGGTCATAGGGCTGCATTGCTTCTCTGACTAGTATTACTACTGTCGTGGCAAATTCTACCACTATAAAGGAAAAGCTGGAGAGATATTTGTCTTACCAATAGCGTAATTTATTTTAACACACGTGTGGAGAACAGACACATACAGGTTGAATGCAGCATAAGTTCTGCCGGCCGAAGCCTCTGGCCGCCTATACATAGGTAAAACATGAATAAAGTCACAGCACGGAGGTCGGAGGGGTCACAGTTTCAATACAAAGGCGCCTAGCGGGTAAACGCCTTTCAGGAGGTGTGAGGCACAGGATTGTCTTTGTACCCTAGAAATGTAAAGTTCAAGGGCCATGGAAATGTAAAGTTGGTGCGGAGGTAAGGCCCGGTCTCTTACTGTGTAATGTAAAGCTTTAGGAGGGGATTCTTTTGTGTCTCGTCTAGAGGTGTGGGGGAAGAACCAGTTTCTTCCTGAAGTTGATTGCATAACAGCGGGGGGGGAGGCGCCCTTGTGGCTGGTGCGTCGGTAACTAGTTAACTTAACCTAGTTTGCTACAACACTACCAAATTTTGTTTTAAAATCTGGATAAAGTTTTCTGTACATATTTGCCACATTTGAGAGAAGACAAATATGGACAGCTAACCTATTCTGAATGTCTTTAGAGGTACAGACTCTTGGGTTAACAAGTTAAATGTACCAAGACAGAAGATTGTGTTGTTTTTATAAAGGTTATTGTAGTGCTTAAACAATTTGATCATGCAACAAATCAAACCGCAATTTTGATTCAATTGCAATTAATTGTGCCGCCCTAGATTATCTAGCGCTATAGCAGGTCCAAACCCGGATTAAGCCCAAACCAAAACTATAGCTGGACTGCGTAGATCTTGACCATGTGAGAAATCAGGACAAAGCCAGATCTAAACTAGGATTAAACTAGGTCTACAGCTCATCTGTAAAATAGTAATGTCAATGTTAAGGTGTGCAAAAGTAGTTCAAAAAGCCTGCTGAATGCATAAATATAGCATCGTTAAGCAGGTACCTATGGCCTTTACCAACAATCTAAACTGTCTTCAAATCTTTAAAAAAGAAAAAAAAGACTGTTATCTTCAGAAAAAGCTTGCATACAGAGGTGTTACATTACACCACAGACTGATGACCACAGCACTACTCTACGACGCGTGGCAGCTTCATATAGACCTTATTGGCTGCACTGTTGTATGTGTGCTGTAACAAACCGGTGTAATGTTACCAGGGAAATGAGGGCTTCTTCGGTCATGGCCAAACGGGATCTTTCCAAAGAACCGTGACACCATTTTTGCTGGAGGTCAGACTGAGTGGGAGTGTGTGCTCGACCCACAGCGGGTTAGGTCATGCCGGCTGCTGTTGTGTTTATTTTCTTTTATAGACTAGGCAGTAGACTCGTTTTGCATTTCTCTTACTTCAGGTGGTTTGCTTTACATTAGTTCCACACGCCACCATAAAGGGCTTGTTCAAACTAGCTGACATGCCACCCGCTGTGACTGCCACAAGTGCAAAGGAGCATACAATTTCTGACATCAAATTAGGTTAATGAGTTTGTATTAACATTGCTCTTAGTTGAGTAATAAAGAAAAACATTTGTATAATTTTGTACTCTGTGATTGAAATCTGAATATTATTTTACTGTGGATTCAGCTCCCACTGTCCAAATCTTGCATACTGTATCTTTTAGTTTAGGGCTTCTCAAACCACCAAAATAACCATGCAAACAACCAGTGACCCCCACTGTGAAAACAAATGACCAAATGTAATTTTGTAATTTCACGCAGCAAAACATTTAAAATTAGTTGTAATATATTTGTTAACAGACCTCAATTCACAAATATCTGCTATTCAGAGTATATTTTAAAATATTGAATAGTATATCTTAAAATCATCTTGGGATATCCAGCACATAGATGGTACGTTTTTACCTCATGGAACGAATTAATTGTCTGTCCATTAATATGCACTGTCCCATTCAAATAAATTATGAAATGAAATTAAATGACATCACAACCCCTGAGGAAACCCTTAGCTGAAACGTAATGGCCCAAATGAGTGCGAGAATGAATGATTGCGTTTGTAAGCGAACGAGACGCAAATAGGGATGGGAACCTCCGGGTACCTCACGATTGATATGATACGCGATACATGGCTTACGATAACGATAATCTCACGATACGCCGATAATGCGAGAATTTATGTATTGCACAAAAATAACATACATACATCACGATAAATAAACATGCTACTTTTTAACCTTTATTTTAACAAACTACATTCATCATTTACATTTCTTTTCAGGTGCTTTGTACCTCTTTTTCTGTGTGTAGAAATGATCCCTGATTGCACAACTGAAGATGGGTTTATAGATCTGTCATTGACTTTATATTCAAATAAACTGGAAACCACAACCCTATTTCAAAAGGAATGAATCAAGCCCAAATTAATCTTATTTATGATTATAAAAAACTCATTAAAATCATTTTAATCATTAAAAGTAATATAATTGTGTGACAGTGTTTGGTCAAGTGCCGCCCTCTGCTGACTGAATTCTTGATCATTATTATTGACTGTGAAAACAGTGGACCACTACTGCCTCATTAATATGCATGACGTCATCAAAAGCATCGATATCGGAATAAAAAGTATCGGTATCGTCTCGCAAAATATCAAGCTATATCGGAAAATCGATATATTGGCACACTCCTAGACGCAACCACTCTCTCAATTTTTTTACTATGCCTCTTCATATATCAGTAATGTTGAAGCTGCTTTTGACTTTCACGCTCCTGTACTTATTAAAATCTCTATGGTCTATTCTGTACTATTTATTTCAGGAATAGCAAGTGTCTTGTTTATAGTGTAGCATTGTTCGCTCGGCTCGAGGCAAACACTGTTCTGTCTGTTCTGCAAACAGAGCAGTAGATAACTGGACAAGGAAGTTGCTTAATAGACCCATTTAGAACAATAATACTCCTCGAAATAATGGAAAGAAGAACATGTTTCTTGTTGTTGCAGGCCGAATAAAAATGAGGAGGCAGTTTTGAAGGCGTGGAGGTGGTTGTTTGACAGCTGCTCAGAGGAAACATTCATACCAAAAGGTCACTATATGAAAGTCCGTCAGTCATTCCAATACAAACTGCATCCACACAAGACGCTCTTTCTCTCTCATCTCCACTGTATTATTCTAGAGCTTCCCAATTGCGCTGGAGCTTTGTGCGCCGCGATATGAGCTGTCTGCATTTCTGAATGACACTTGTGACAACCTAATTACACCGGCACCAGAGTACGGCCCGGGCCTTAACCGAGATTGATCCTCCTCTGAGCACATCCAGGGAGTCAATGAGCCCCACACAGACACAAGGCTCTTTCTCTTGCCCAGTCTGTTTGCTCTGTAATTACTCAGATTGTAGCGGTGCCATGGCAGACACACACGGGCACGGTTGTCACTCAGTCACCATGGAGAAAACAAACACACACCTCAACCAGACAATGGGCTTGGATTGGGAGTACTGGAACTACCTGATTTGGTGTAATTGCATAGCATGCCGCAGTTGTTTAAGGGTGGAGCGTCATTTATGTAATCATTTTAGCGATTAGCAGCAGTATTCAGGATCAGGATCAGAACTGGGCGAAAGTCATGAGAGCTATTGACTGTGCTGGGAGCGGGACATCATCAGGGCGTCTCAATTAAGCTTTTCACAGTTTAGTTGGGGCTCTGGACTGTGGCTTTAATTTGGAAAACACTGTCTAAATCAGAGCTAAACCAGAACTTAGAACTTGAAACTCGAAATTAAACGTAATATAATATATCCCTGATATCTGGGGATTTTACATTATTGGTTATAGGCCGAACTAGCGCCGATAAAAGCTGATATCGCCGGGACCGAAAGTGATAGAGAATGCCCGCTTTCTTTTTTGCATTGGAAAGGGCAAAGTCAGGGCTTTAAAACGAGTCCTCCCACAACTGGTTACAACCTGCCGTTCCGACATTGAGGTCTAATTTTTTCCCCCCCTTTGTCGGAGTGGTGACACTTTTATCTTTTGTGCAACATCCCGCCATACCGACACACACACGTTAGTTCGTTACCTTAGCCCTAACCTTAAGGATAGTGGAGTTTACAAGCTAACCTTACCTTAACCCTAACCTTAAGGACCTATTGTCGGAATAGCGGTGTCAAAAAGTGTCGGAATGACAGGCCGTCCCCCCCCGCGCGGCATCGACCTCTACTTGAAATGTATTAATGTTGGGTTGTATTATTGATTTTTTGTTTTGTTTATCCTAATTGCTAAGGCTCCTATGACTTTACTTGCTCCATGTATTCTGCAGAAGCCTGTCTGGCACTGCTCCATAGAGTATTGAACCAATCACATTTGGCAGCCCAGACAGATTTTTTTTTTGCTATTGTGCTTCTGTTTATGAAAGGAAAGCGCGACTTGCTACTCTAAAAGACTTTCCTCTTTTTTGCCATGCTACTGGAGTACCGTAATCTACCTCTGTGTCCATTTGCACTCTGTTTACTCTAAAGGAAATGAACAGGTCACAACACACGTTACTTTACTCTCCTCCTGTGAGGCCCACCTTGAAATTAAATTCAGTGGAAGCAGTGCAGGCCGTCTCACTGGTGCCAGGTTAACCCAGCATGAATCAGCTTGAAGTCCGATTAATTCAAGGGCGTGGATCAAACCGGCCCTTTGACTTTCATGCCCCTGTACTTGCTAACGGTGACCGAACCTCAGCCTATGTGTGTGTTGTGTAGGGCTTGAACGGAGTAGTGTGTTGCAGTTGCTAGGAAGCCAGCCTTGTTTGTCCACTTTATGGCCAGTTTGAAATGGCTTGTGTGGCCTGAGCCTTAGAAGTCTCTTTTAATTAACCCCTATATCAAGTGAATCGATGGTAGGAGACACATGTGAAAGTAGCATGACCAGACCTGCAGTGTGGGTGGTTGCTAAAGAGACGGAGAGACCGCGGTGGGGGTCAAGTCTATCCAGCTGGGACGTATGGCAGGGTTAAAGAGCGTTTATGCCATCTCAGCACATTGAAACCTCATACACTCCTTCTTCAAACCATTAATGCTATTCTATATTTCTGTGGAGCAGAGGTTTCGACCAGCAACTGGGAAGAAATTAACATGCGTGTTTAAGGAAATTAGTAAAAATAACTATTAACTCTATCACATTCACCCCATATACAAGATGGCTAGTGTGGTGCTGGTGCTATAACAAAGCCCAAAGCTTTTTAAAGAAAGTACCTACACTTTTACCACTTTCAGCGGCTCTTCTCTTCTTAGATTGTCAGAGCAAATCTTACTCTTGACTTTAGCAGCACATGGTGATTAATACTTTACATCCGCGGGTTCAGAACATTTTCAGACATCTTTTTGATTACTTGAATTTCATTATGTAACCGTCTCATTTTATATTGTCTGCCTCCTAACGTTATTAGAAGTTGACATTTGTTTCATTCTACTCTGTAAACACTGCTGCTTCTAGGTATGCCCTCAACCAATGGGAAAGCTTGTTAAAATTGACTTCCACACCTTCTGTCTAGGTTATCTTTTTGAGGATGAAGCTAAGATTAAGTGAATATACTTTATTGTCCCCGTAGGGAAATTTGTCCTCTACATTTTACCCATAAGCCTTCGATGCCGCTGGGGCAACCGTAAGGAGCAGTGGGCGCCCGGGGACCTATTCTGATGGTCAGTATCACCTGGCTGGAGGAGTCACCTATTGTACATGTTTTTAGTGGTAGGGGAAACCTACGCAGACACGGGGAGAACATGCAAACTCCACACAGAAAGGCCCCGTCCAGGTGGGATCGAACCCGGGACCTTCTTGCTGTGAAGCACAATTGCCAACCGCTGCGCTACCGTTACGTTCAAATGTGTTTTTCTGTTTTCTTGATGTTACAATAATATATTTTTTTTTATGAAGAAAGAAAAATATAAAGGAGATGCAAGACGGCTACAAGCTTCTTTTTTCTATACTGGTATATAGGTGTTTTTTAGTATCAGGCTTTTACATAATACTATAGGACTGTATGCACCATGACCTTCCGGACCTCTCCTTTTGTCGAGACTGGAGTTTGGTACAAAAGGCACTCACTGCCTGGTAATGCATAGCAACAGTATTTCTTCTGCGAGCAAATGCATTATTCAATCCATCTTATATCTCTTATATCTCTTATATCTCTCCGCCCTGAACAAACATATGACATTCCATACTTTATTTATTTGTTGCCGGTGTCAGACTCTGACATAAATCGCCGAAATTTGATTTACATTCCATCCACAGTAAACTACTTTAATAAATGCTCTTTGACTCTCTGTCTGTAAATCTGATTTCGCCATAAAACAGTCCAGTGCTGAGATTTACAACAATGACACAACAGCGGAGATATGACAGCATTTAATTATAGGGGACGGAAAAGTTAAGAAATGCTATCGCCGTTTGTATCGACTACATGCGCTGCGGCCGAGTTAATCATTTACATTTGACTCCACTTCATAGCTCTATCATAAAGCAAATATAATGGCCATTGTGTGCGTGACTGTCGCTGTATTTCTGACTTGGTGCAGAGTGTGCTTTGGGAGCAAAAGAGGAATGATACGATCTCGTGTCTGCTCAAAGGCACCTCGGAGAAACGGGGCAGCCAGTAAATTGCTTATGTAAATAGCCCATGTTGCTGTAATCTGTTGATGATGAGCTCTTGGATGCGGAGTGCAACAAAACAACTTGAGATTCTTTTCTAAATGAGCACTAACAGGTTTAGTGTATGGCTTTTACAAATGCTATGCTTATGTTTAATACATTTCAGGTCATTTAGTACTTAAGAGTTGTGAAACAGGTTTGTGTGGTCATCTGTGCCTGGGTAATGATGAAAGCCATTGTTCCGTTTAGTCATCAAGTAAACAGCTCTGTTTGTTTGTGCTCGCCTTTTATGGGGATGATATTAAAAAGCATGACACGCGCTGTGGCTAATGCTAATTACTAGGATACACATGATTGGAGAGGGATTTTCCCTCAGGTCCTGACAGCAGCATTACACTCTGACTTTCAATCTAACACTGTTTCCACTGCTGAGATAATCCTTATGGTTTATGTGTCTCCTACCGTCCGTGAAGGAGGTCGAGGGTTTGATTAGGGCTCGGTGATATCTGCCAAAGAAAAAGGGAAAAAAATCACTAATAAAAACAAATAAATGGGGCTTTCACTAATTTGCTTCATGTGACATTTCAAAACCTCTGCCGAAACAACAAATGAATGCGTTGCTTTTCACTCCATTTTAATCATCAAAGTCCAAACCAGGCACTTTTACTGCCACAGGATTAGCTGTAGGCCTGCTTATTGACAACCATAATAATTAGTATTGACCATAGATATAATCATGATTTGAATAAAATTCAATACACTGCCCTCGGTTTGATCTCAAGGGTGGCTAATGCGATTTGTGTCCTTTCCCATTATTGTGGCTTCTGTACCTCTTCTCCCCATCCAAAGAAATGCGCAGGAATTTCTGACTCAAACTTGTCCCTTGTGAAAGAAGGTGAGAGGTAGTGTTTGTTAGGTGTATGTGTCAACCCTGTGACTTAAGAGACCAGTGTCTGTGAGGGTATAACTATCCTAAGCCCTGTAGACTGCCTCAGTTAGTACCTTCTCTGCCTAACAAAAAGCTGTGTTAATACAAGGACAGCGCGAAAATTGTTCTGTGTTTGCTTCAATACGGATGAAAGTTGATCAAATACTATCTCCACAATTTTCAACTTTTAAAAACTGAAAAGGCACCTTTGCTCTTAACGCTGAATTCAACCAAGGCACTCCAACAACAGCCTTACACTCCATGTAATAGTTTTCTTTGTGTGGTAATTATACTTGCCTCATTTGTTTTACAGCGAGGCCACCTTCCCACCTACAGAATGTTAATGTCGAAGTCAGCCTTTGTAGAAAAACCTGTGTCGTCCAGCCGGGTGACTTCGCAAATGCCATCTTTATTTTCCTCACCATTTACCTGCCTGCGCGCTCTCCTGCCTCCCACTCATACCTCTGTGGATCTGAAAGAAAGGGAAAAAATCTGTTGACCTGAAGATGCCTGTAGTTCTATCATCTTTATTCCACACACGGCGAGACCAGATTCGAAATACGAAGCAAAAGTCCCGCAACCTTCGTCTGTGGCGAGTTGGCCGTGACCCCGCACCCCGCGCTGTCTACTACAACTACACATAGGCTTCATACACTCCTTGGATATTGGATAAAAAGCCGGTTGTTTGTGTGTGGCTTGTTCAAAAGAATCCCTTTGATTTGAAATGGAGCTGTGAGGGATACGCGGCGTGGATGGAAAGAGGGGAGGTGGAGAAATTTCCATTCCCACTGTAGTGCTACTCATTCTACGCCAGCAGGCTTCACTGGGCTATAAATAGGACACAAGAGGAGATGGTGGAGGAGAGATCTTTGTTGGAGCGCACATTTCCATGGTGACTGTCTGCGCTGGTCCTTGGACAGGCTTTCTGAAGGAATTTGTGACTACTTTAGTTTGACGCACATCTATTTTACTCATATCTTTTGAGTCAGCAGTGGCGAGGCTACAGTAACACAGTGTCTTAGAAGCTTTCAAGTATTCAGACGTGCTGCTTCACTGTTCTCTGTTCACATCGGGTTCAATGTCACCCACAAAGGCAAAGTTTCTATAGCATCATAATAGGGCCGTATGATATGAGAAAATCTGTGCAGTGTCAAAAACTTTTTAAATTGCAGTTTGTGCTGTTTGCAGAATAGGTATTTTATGAAATATGTTGTCATAAGTAGTATCTTTTCCATGAATGAGTATAATGAATTGAGTATGTGATTATTTCAACCTGGATAGACTCAAACAGACAAAAGCAACGATTAGAAAGATTTATTGACATATTTATATCTTTGGCGATCAGACCACGACAGAAGACATCAGATATGAATTAAATTGAGTATGGATGGGCAGATTAGAGTTGTAGATGTCCTTCCCCGGAGCCTGGACACTGGTGGTGGTATGGGAGGCCTGAGAAGGTTGCAGGGAGAGCCGTAGTTTGAAGAGGCGGAGAAGGGGTGGAGGTGGGTCGCAGCGCAACTGGGAAGCGAACAAACCATGAATGCCGGTGGCTTAAAAGCAGAACCGAGGGCGATGATTGGCTGGTGTGGTTCTGTGCTGATAGGCTGAGGTGGAGGTGTGACCCTCGCGGGCACGATCATTGTCTGGAGGTAGGTGATGCTGAAATTGGTCTCCCAGGAATGATTTAGGCTTCATTTGTGAAATTGTAAATCAGCGGCGCTTATTTTATGCCGCCTCAACAGTGTATGAAGACTAAACTGAAGTGTATTATTAGTCAGGAGATGTTGTAGCCGCTAATGAAATGTATTGCTGTAGGCTGTGTATGGTATTTATTTGATTTGGCTAAATATGTTGCAGCAATATTTAGTCATTGTTCAGATTCCAGACATTAACAATGCCGACCCTCAAAGTTATTGTAATACAAGAATACAGTAATAATGTGCCATTACGGGGTTATTTTTGCTTGTTGTAAAAATCACCTCTGTTTGAACGTCAAACTTATTCATTTCTATATGCTATAAATTGTATCCATTCTGCAAAACCAAATCTCTCAAAGCATAGATGTCTCATACAAAGTGTTGTCAAAAGTTTGCAAAAGGCAGCATATGTCTGACAACCTCTTTTTCTCACTTTGTTTGTTATTCACTCTCCTCTCAGCATTTTCCTAAAGCTGACATGAAGCATTGTGTCAGAGAATGGTCCTAAGCAAATGCTGAAGAGTTGTTGGTCATATGCAAAGTATCATGTGGACAGTGGACAGAGATGAAAAACATGTTTGTGATCCTCAGAATAATCCAGTGGCTACAGTCAGTCTGTCTTCCTCTGCGTGTGTTTCTCTTTGGGCATTTGGTGGTCACATGTCTCGCGCATGGCAGCTAAATTAAGTTATCCAGATGGTTGGTTTCAGCTGTTTTGTTGTTGAGCGGAGATATTCGCAGAGAGTAACTGCAGTATTGATAAGTGTGGAGCCACAGCTGTTCCCTGAGGATCGCCATAGAAAGGTGCTTTGTCTCTACGGCAATGATGCAAGACTTACACATATGGGAGCTGTAAGCATCCGTCACTGTTTTCTGTAGGGGACGCATTGTACATTGTAACTTGGACTGAAATGTATGTTGTATGCACTGATGCATGTATTGGGTCCAATAGAAAAGAAAATGATGTCACTGTCAGTATGCAAGTATTAGGCCCAACACTAAAATCATGTTTGTAATTTAATTGTGAAGTTATTGTAGTAGGAACATAAAGGAAAGACCGGTGCACAATTATAAAAAACTGAAACAAGTGGAGGCATTTTGAGTATTTGTCTTTTATAGAATAACACCGTTTAGATCAGAATGTGAACCATGTATTTTGTTGGAAGTTGGTATTGTGGTGTACTATGCAACACATGTAACTGAATTGAAATCGCAATTGGATGTTAAAAGCTGCATTTAGAGTCCGATATGAACATGTTCTGAAATTTGTATGATTATCACGTAATGTTTGTATTTCAGTCGTCTTTCTAATGGTTATGTGCTCCTTGTCTGGTTAAATAAAGGTCATATTGTTTTCTAAAATACTGCAGCCCTAAAACATATTGATTTAGCGATGAAGCCGTCCGAAGGCAGCCCACCTCTGCATGTTTAGGACTAGTATAAAGAACAATGTGGCTTTAAAGAACACTTTTTTAATGTAGGCTGAGAAGTTGAGGGTAGTTTTGCACCGGACCATTGTGTACCTCCAGCCGAGCATTCAAGTTTCCTTCCAATGACTTCACAGGCCCAGGTCCTGAGGGCAACCTTGGGGAAGTCCCGCGGTGGACCAGGCTGCGTGAGGAGGAAGGCTCATAGCAGGAGATGAATAGCAGGCATTACAGGTGCATATGGGACGAGACAGGAGAGCGAGCATATCCCCAAACATTTTACTTCACTGCACACTCAGGTTTGTGTCCCGGGGCGGTAGCTGTGCTGTTGAAATTGCATTGAGCCATCTTGTAAAGCCAGGCTTTCTTACACCAATGCAAGCAGGATGTGAGGAAGCAAGGCTTTGAGGAAAGTGAGTAAGGTAGATTTGAGATGAGAGTGAAGGCAACCAGATACTGTTGGCAAAGGTTTGAAGCAGGGGAATTAACCAAGTCATTGGATAAGAAAGTGTGATTTGTTTTTAATAATAATAATAATCATAATAATCATAATAATTATCATAATAATGCATCGGTTTTATATAGCGCTTTTCTGGACACTCAAAGACGCTTTACATTGCATTATTCATTCACTCCATTCTTGGTGGTGGTAAGCTACTATTGTAGCCACAGCTGCCCTGGGGTAGACTGACGGAAGCGAGGCAACCAGTCTGCGCCATCGGCCCCTCCGACCACCACCAACCACTCACTCACTACATTCGCTAGGCTTCCTGGTGTTACTAAACGGTCTCCCATCCAGGTACCGACTGGGGCCTTCCCTGCTTAGCCTCCAAGGTCCGACAGGATCGGGCATAGCAAAGGCGGTATTAATAGAATTGTGTCAGATTTGTCAATATGTGTTTTACTAATAATTTTATTGCCAACGTCAGTGAAAGGGTTCACAAACAGGGAACGTTCTTTGATGGTATGCTGCAACATGAAACATAGAAGAAGAAGAAGAAGAAGAAGAAGAGCTTTATTTGTATAGTGCCTTTCACAGACCTGGTCACAAAGCGCTTTACATCAGATTTACGTGTGTAGCATCAGTTTACCCTGGGGAGACTGACCGAAGCAGTGTTGTGACTGAACACATCTGCGCCAAGGGTCCCTCTGACCACCATCATTCATTCACGCACAAACATCATTCATCCTGGCCTATTGCACATGTTTTTAGTGGTAGGGAAAACCGGAGAACCCGGAGGAAACCTACGCAGACACAGGGAGAACATGCAAACTCCACACAGACCCCGTCCAGGTGGGAATCGAACCCGGGATATTCTTGCTGTGAAGCAAGAGCGCAAACCGCATACAAATAAAGAATAAACTAAGAGAAGAAGCTAAAATACAATATAGTAAGAAAAGAATAGTAACTGTAAATGTATAAATCTAGTGACAAAACAAAGTGATATAACAAATCAAATCTTGAATCAGTAGTTGTAGAGTAACAAGGGATAACAAGGAATGATGTTTTAGCTGATTTCCTATCATGAAACATGTTCAGTGGTAATTTTACTTTCTTTATTCTAGATTGGGTTTATTTATGATTAACTGTATTACAATTAGATACAGCAATGGTAGGCATGCGTCTTGTTTCCATCAATGATTACATTATCCTATTATGCTATACTGTAAAGCTATATTTAGTCTTTATGTTGACTAAATATAGGAATCTTCGCAAAATTGTGTTGGAAGCCAGGGTGAGGAGAGTGTGCAAGGTATATTAGAATTGACAGTGAAGGTAACTAGGTAAATAGACTGTTCCAGGAGACATTCTTTCAAAAGCCTTCATATTACTGTTGCCTGGTAACTCTTTGCTCTCTGAAAATGTCCTTCTACCAACAGAGAACTGAAGGTTACCTGTGTGAGCCGGCTGTGTTGGGCATCATGAGTTAGTTTTTTTTTAGCGGGAACATTTTTATAATAAAAGCATATACACTGCAAAGTCGTACCTCGCATCTGCTGGACTATTGGCCTGCCCTAGACCCTTTGTTACTCTCCCTTCAGCCAGGAATGAATATGTAACGCTACATAGCACAGGAAGACGTGGTCGTGAATTATTAAATTGGTTACGGGGCTTTCTTTCACATTTATGGCCTTTTTTAAACACTTTATTGAATATAAATCTTTATTAGGTAAAATAAATGCCAGGGACGATGAGTGCTTTTCTCCAAGGTGTTCTCCTGGTTAATTCCATAGACATCTTATAAAAATGAAAAATGACCAAAGAGACTGTAGACGTAGTGATGTTAGCAGAGCCCTGCCCTAAACAACTGGCTAAATGCTAGTCTATTCTGCCTGGAAACCCTTTTACTTTATGACTTGGCCTTTGTGCTTTGGGTCAATGATAAATTAAAATGGTTCATGCTTATTGTGTGTAGTCCTTCATTATGAGCCAATATGGAAATGCATGGGACACCAAGATTTTTTTCTGAAGGGCCAAATCGGCTCCGTATTTGTGATTAGAATTGCCAAAAGCAACAATATTTAATGATTAACCTCTTTATCCCCTTCACCTGGCTTTAAATGCAGTTCGGCTTTGCCCAAATCTAAAAGCTTCTTGACCTGAGAGCTGACCACCTATAGGCCAGTGTAACGCCTCATTTGAAAGCTGAGATCTTCAAAATTGATTGTAATGTTTTTGTCGCCGCGTTTATGTCAAATTTTTAAATTGTTTTTGTCATGTTTTCATTTCTTTTTTTCCGTCGTGTTTTCGTTGGTTATTTGTCGTTTTTTATTTTTTTATTTTTTTTATTCATTGCTTTTTTTGTTGTGTTTCCGTTAAGGTTTTATCGCTTATTTATTGTGTTTATCTGGCTTTTTTTTGTCGCTCTTTTGTTGAATTTTTTGTCACTTTTTTGACGCTCTTATGTGACTTCTTTGTGGCTTTCTCATCACTTTTTCGGCACATTTTTGTCACCCTCTCCTCACTTTTTGTTGTGTTTTTATCCGCATTTTTGTTGCTATTTTGGTGCTTTTTTTTTTAAAGAAGGTTGTAGATTCAGTTAGAAAATCGGTTCAGGTGGGGGTTAAGAGGTTAAAACCTAAACCAGTCCATGATTTATTTTTATATGTTACAAAACTCTGGTTTAATCTCGCCAGCAACAGTTGATAGTCTATGCAATGTACACACTCTACTTTGGGCTCCTGATTGTGTGAGTACTGTCTGAAGAAGAACTACTAATTTTTCTATGATTATGTCTGTAGGTGAAAAAGAAAAGGCTATGCTGATGCTCACCGCGAATGTATACTCACTCGCACATAAAACCTGAGAACATGGACGTATAGCTGTAAGTCAAGTCTCCTTATAGTCGCTCCGCCATAAAAGCACTGCAGTATTCTCCTAATGGAAAACTTCTGGACAATGATGCAGCAGCCCCAAACTGTTGACTTTGCATTAATAGTATATTACAACATAAAGTATCCTCCAAGCTCATTATTGCGGGTCACGGCGGTGACTTCCTGGTATTATGAAGCAGTATAGAATTGTCTAAAAGCTCCCAGCAGTGCCGTAGATAAACTGCAGTATAATGAGGCACTGCAGAAAGGCCATGTTGTGTTGGCGGGAGTACAAGCCCCTGGTCAAAATGGCAAGAAAAATTGAATATAAAAGATAATTGATGCGCTCAGTCAGCCTGTAAACAAGGCAGTAAAAGACGTTGATGGATGGCGAGATGCAACCCATGTGATCATCAGCAGAGGAGGTGCAATTTTCAATTAGATTTTTAGACCAAACTCCGATGTCAGTAGATAATCAATTTAAATATCTGGGTCTTCATTTTGACTCTGAGATGACCTTTAAACCACACATTGATTCAATCATAAAGAGTATATCATATCGCTTGAGAATTCTCTATTCATCCATTAACTGCTTTACTCTTTCCATCAGGAAGAGAATTGCCACACAACTACTTCTGCCAATACTCGATTATGCAGAAGTCATCTATCAAAACACCTCTGATGCTTACTTGCATTCATTGGATGTAATATATCATAGTGTCTGTAGATTTGTCCTCTGGTGTCCATACAGAACACATCACTGTGAAATGTACACTTCTTTAAACTGGCTGTCACTCACAGCTAGAAGAAATTTTCACTGCCAAAATTTATATCAAATGTGTTCATCCTACTTAAAATAATATTTAATTCCACTTAGGTCTGTCTATAGACTCGGGGACAGTGAACAATTATTTTTCAAGGTACCCGCTATAAAAAAAGAAGTTGGTTAGCACAGCCAGCTCAATCCGCTCTATCTCGACTATCCATATTTTTAAGGTTTGTGTTTACAATCATCTAAATGAACCTGTTCCTGTTTCAAGTAATTTGGTTTGTGTTATTCACCTATTTTATATATTTTTTGTCTTATGTATTGTTTAATCTATTATACTTGAGTGTCTGCTACCTTGAAATGATGATCTGATATTATGAATTGCTTGATGGTTGGATCCAAAAGGAGAACTGTGGCGTGAGTGTAGGTATGAATGAGTTTACTCTGATTGTTATTGTTTATTGTTGAACCTTTTAAGTTTAGGATCCCCTTGTAAACGAGATGCTGCATCTCAAGGGGCTTTTTCCTACAAATAAATAAATACAAATACAATGGAAAACCGCTTACACAGCGTTTTGAATACGATCCGCTCCCATCAGTAATGTACCTGTCCCAATGGCAGTCTATGCGGCCAGGGCATAGCTCATGTCTGTTATGCAAAACAGAAAACGCCAGTATTATTTTTATTTATGATTTCAATAAAACAACCCAGCAAAAAATAGGGAACAAACGGAGACCACGGACATAACCTCACATTTGGGACTAGCGAGATAATAAGTAATACAGTGTTATACACAACATTTAACACTACAGAGGGCTACATCCCAGTTTCTTCCACTGTAACCTTGGCATATGATCTGTCACAGCAAGATAATTAAAGCTGCTGCACCCAATTTCACATGTTGCCCAATAGCAGTAGAGGGGGAAGTCAGATTTAACTGTTTTTTGAGCTTTCTTCATTCCAGTTCAAGGAAAAAAGGATTGCATGCATATTATAACAGACTTTTTGTTGTGATGAAAATGATAAAGGATTGATCAACAACAATCAAAGTATTTCTTGCATTTTTCTGTTGAAAGTCTGCATTTTGATTCTGTGTATTCATCACATGTATCTGGCTTCTTCATATAATTATGGATGTACCACTTAGGTTGGATATATCATGGAGTACTGTTTAACTAAAACAATCATGCCTTCAGTCCAATAATATAATTTTCAGATTGCGGAGATTTAGATTATGAAAGGTTTAGGTTGGCTCTAATCTAGGTCTACCAATGTTGCAGCCTAATCTAGTTTTCTTTAGGAATAATAGTTGCTTACTGTAACAGATGTTAGAATTAAATTTGTACTACTAGAATTAAGTATTAGGTCTGTAATCAGTGTGGCCAGATAGCGCTCACTATTTCCAGCCCAAATAAGCCCACTTTAAAGTTTGCCAATTGATATTCTTTAGAGGGAAATATCGGTGTGTTTTTGATATTAACTTTGCAAACACTATTTATGAATTCAGACTGAGCTGTTCTGGCCAAACAGCCTAGAGACCACTGCTCTAGAAATATCGATTTACTAGTCTACTATGTCCTTACCAATTCTATATTCAGGTACTCTGCCCGTCAGACTCAAATGTATTATGTACCCATGCCCTCAGAGGCACTTGCTTTCCTATACTGGCTTGACTTCACCAGAGGCACATGACGGGGACTTCTGATTGATGCCCGTGTCTGGCTACAGTTAGAAATCATGAAAGACTATCTATCTAGGCTGCTGTGTTTTGAAACTAGCCCTCCTTAAGTCTTGCATCTGCCGGAACATCATGTGCAGGCTTTTTAAGGATGAACTATGCTACAAGTGAAAGCGTTTATGGTGGAAACCCCGATATGCAAACAAGCCTTAAGACTCTTTCTGCTGGCAAGGCAAACACAATGCTAACACGGCTTGTAAACGGTTCTTTTTGGCACTGGCAGCTCTGTTTTAAATATTTACAGCATGGCCATCAGTCTTCCAGTAATACCATCTGGGAAATGTCAAGTATTCATGATGCCTCTGCTGCTATTTGTGGCTTGGACTGATGCTAACAATCTGCATTTGGTAGCGCTACTTTGCTAATACACGACGACACACTTCAGACAGATATTTTGCTCTTTTTTTTTTTTCCTTTCTACTTCCTCCTCCACACGCCCACACTCTCCTCTGCACCACTGATCGCTGCTTTTATGTCTTTGGTTCTCAGAAATGTGTGTGTGTTTATTGAGGTGTAGCACAAACAGATGGAGGTAGAAAAGCCTGAAATTGTCGTTGCGAGAAAGAGCAATATAATTTCAAATTATTGCTCAGGAAGACAAAGTATCCATCTTGAAGTCCCAGGTTAAATAGAAATTAAGGAAAATAATCCTATAAACGTTTGTTTTTGGATTTAGTTGCTTAGTTCTTGGAAAGAAAGGGACATACATAAATGTATTAGACTGGTATTGTCCCATTAGTGACTCAGGACAAACCTTCAGGAGCAGTGGGCAACAGCTGTGCGCATCCAGAGAGTAGGACTGCACTGTTTTGTAAAAATGTCTGAAGCAATATTTCTGACCAGTATTTTTGGGGACATCATATGATTTATTTCCAGATGATGCGCTCTCTTGGTGGAAAACAAGATTAGCTTACTGTGCATGTTTTGAATTGATGGGGGGAAACCCACCCAGACACAGGAAAAATATGCAAACCCCCCCCCCCCGTAGAAAGTAATTTATTTCTCGTCTCTTTTAATGATCTGCTAGTACGACTTCCCCGGTGAATATTAGCCATAAATTTTACAACCCTTTCTTGACCTTTTCATATTCCATTAATTTCTAGCGTGTACCACTTTATGTCCCCTCTGTGCAGCCACTGGTTTTAAAGTGCGATAAACTTCTGCATTGTTTGTTCTGGCATTTCCAGAGCATGAAGGATGCTTCATGTTACGGTGGCACTCAGTCTTCCCTTCAGAGCCCCATTCGGGAAACACACGTGGGCCTATAAATCAGGGAATGTTAAAAGATGGACGTAGTACTTGCCTTTTGTGACGCGCATACAGTGCCTCGATTTTAGCCCGTAGTCTCTCCACGCTGCTTCGTCCAATCTGGGCTCGGAGACGCCTGCTGCGCTTAGAGGCAGAGCTGTTCAACCTGGTTTATGCCCTGCTGCAACCGCATGACTCTGATTGAAAAGGTGACTCCCTAAACTATATGATCGCAAATAACATCAGTGCTGGAGATGCCAACCCAGCTGTCTATTCACTCTGGCTGTTAAACATCAAAAATTAATTCAGAATGCATTTACTGCTTGTACGGACAACTTGATAGTTTGGTTCCAGGGTAACTGTTCTTTTTTGATAAATCTTTATTGTTGCTACTCTTTTCTTATCAGTTGCATGTATTAGATTAGCAGTCGGGGCATCCCTCTCCACAGTCTCATGTGATGAATGCTGTACTCTGCTCTCTCTGGCCCATGCAGCGCCTGCAGCATGTCTAAGGTAATTTCTTCAGCCTTTCAGCAGCAGAGACCCTTGCATCCACGCTCCCATCCCCTCTATGCCCTTGACGGAGCACCCTGACAAAGAGCCTCCTAATGTCACCGTGTGTCAGTGTCTCGTTCGGTCGTCTGCTCCTCTGGGCTTTACCTGGACACATTATTCCCAATGGTCTGTTAAGCCTCCGGTCTGCAACATACCGACAGGTCGTACACGAGGATCAATTTGCCTTAGAGTGTCTTCGGTTGTAAAAGCTGTACTTGGGAACGCGGGTAAGTCGAGAGCGAGGGCAAAACCAGGCCGGTACCAGTAGGATGGACCAATACTTGATATATTATATCAATTGCCCGGTAGGGGTGGGCCATATCGTATCGCATATCGTTATCGTGATATAATTTTTTATATCGTCGTGGATACGATATAATTCATGTTACGCTCAGCTCCATCAGCAGCATAAACACTGACTCTAGAACATGGGGACAGGTGCTTATGAAGTTAAATGAAATGAAGGATGTAAACCGCTTGAGTAGATCATATTGCGAGGAAAGTAGTATGCTGTTAAAAAAAAAAAAAGAATGAAATATCACTGAATTAATCTTCCCAATAGGCGTAAGGCTTGGATTTTGAAGTAATTTGTCCATTGTCAAATATCGTCAAATACATCGTTATCGTGATATTTCTTTTTTATATCGTGATATAGATTTTAGGCCATATCGCCCTGCCCTATTGCCCGGTATGTAGGCCTGTCACGATATCATATCTGCAGTTCGATATATTGAGGCAGGAAAGTATCGCGGGAAACGATATTATTGACTCTAACGATACTAGATATGACAACTGTCAGACGTAAAAATGCATAATCATATCCTAAAATACCACACGAACTGCAATGAACATGAAATATAATGCAACTTAATTTGCGTCAGTGAAAAATCTAAGTTTTACAAAGAAAGAATAGGGGGGAAATGCCAATAATGTACAGATGAAATATCGAGCAAAATGTATCGTTTGTTTTTTATTGAAGTCGATATAGTATTTATCGTGACAGCCCTACCAATATGTGGGGCCAATATTTTCTTTTTTTGAAAATCTGCTATCTGCTATAAATTGTCTACATGAGAAATGACTAATCTGACTAAATGAGATTCTAGAGGGTGTGTTTGAATGAAAAGCCCCAACCACCAATCTTTATAAACCTGGACTAAATCAGGACTAACTTGCCATAGACAAAATTAAAACTAAGGCTACAGTTTCTTTTAGTCTTCAAATATGACAAAGTCTATGATAGAACTGAACTGTGACAAAGATTAAGATTAAAACTAGGTCTCATTCATGTCCATGTCATATCCAAACCTGTTCTAAACCCTCATTTTGTGGATTTATGTGTTCATTATAGTGCTGAAAGGTGTTCATTGGTCTGTGGTCACTCAGCAGCCTTCCTATACATCGCTCGACTATAGTGCAGGCGCTGGGGCTTGTACCTAATGTGTTGGAAATTCCATTTAACTGTCCTCCTCCTTATCACTCTATCCCTTCCTCTCCCTGTGTCTCTCTCTCACCCCTCTCCATCGTTTTGTGGATGCTGTGTGGTGATTGCCTGCAGCCTCCCCAGTACTCTCTACTCATCTTTGCTTCTCTCCTTCCTCTCTCCCTCGTTTGCTGCTGGGGGCTTGCTCCAGCTTTTGCTTCCACTGGGGAAATGAAAATGGGTGAATGGGCAAGGCGGACAGAACAAAGACCGAGCCAGATGAGAATTTTGTATTAGTTTGTGAAGCATTTCTGCATACAAATGTAAATATTGCTGAGGCTTTTGTTTAGCTTCAAAGTGTGCAAAAATGTGCGCAGGCATTTTGTCAATGTACAAAGCAGCTTTGATTTTGGGCAGTTTGTTTGGAGCGTTTGACTCATGATTTGGCAACGAGGGGTTAATGGAAAATTCAGTGTTGACCAGAAATTGTGTATTTTCTTTGCACAGCTGTTTAACTTTGGCCTTGTTCATAGAAATGCTCGCGGCCACTGATATCTCTTATTGAAACTAGAAATAATTTCTTCCAGACTGACATTCAACTCCAAGCACTACAGCCTACTACTATAACCTACTATAAGCTTCTATTGAGCAATGTACAGTATACTGGGTAAAAAGCCTGAAGAAAGATGATCCATCTGCATCTTAATGTTGCCTGTGTTTCCATAACCATCTGCCGTGGTCTTTAATTCACTTAAATGGGAACAGATCACATTCTCCATTTGTTGACAGTTGCTTCACACTACGTCTCCCTCTTCAGTCAACAGCAGTGATTTGATTCTGAGAATCTGCGTCCCGACACCTGCCTGACCTCATCTGTCATGTGGCTTCATAACCAAGCACTTGTTAAAAGATCTGCCCCGCTGCCCGTGTATATGAGCTCACCTCTCACCTCTCGCTACATCTAAGATCAGTTAAGAGACTTTAATGGATGGAACTTTAACTGGAAGCTTAGCATTATCTTATTAACCTTCTCACACGGTCAAAATCGAATTAAGTTAAATGTTATGTTTTAAAATGCCGTTTTATATTTTATCAGCAGTGACAGAGAATGTGTCGAGGCCTTTTCTTGTAAGAAGAACAAAGCCAGCGGTTCTCAACTGAGCCTTTGCCAAAAAGGACTGTAATGTCAGAAATATATTTCTGACATTTACCATTCATTGTTTAACAGCAGTGAATATGCAGTGCAGAGTATGCAGAGTAGTCATCTGAGGTCATGACACAGATAAGGGCTAGACCTTGGGATAGCATGTGTGCAGAGTTACAACAAATATGTTGGCGCCAGGGTATCATCTCTTGTCAATCTGATGTATACAAATTGCTGTATAAATATGCCACTAAGTGGGTTAGAGGGCAGAACACTCTGTGAGCCTGCTGTTTTGCTGCCTGTGTTCTCCCTGTGTTTAAGACAATAAATGACCACTTGATTCAGACTTCAACTCTCTTCTCCATGTTTTATTACGTTATTATATATACAAAAAACCATAACAGGACTTTTCATAAATGTGTATGATTTGATTTAGCTAGTGATCAACGCTTGAACCAGCAGAACTGTGAGGAAATACTGTGGTTTCTTGTATTAGGGCTGGGACAATATCGTTTTGCCATATATTTCAATACGCCTTTACTGTGATGTGCATAGTGTCGGACATCCCGTATCATAATCTTTAATGATGTCTTGCAACAATAATGAGGCTGCTGCTCGCCACTGCTTTTGTAGTCAAGAGTGGACTAGAATTTTGTCCTGGCAGTGCATAAGTTACTGTGTTGTATTGCATCGTGACACAAGTGTATTGCCCCACTCCAACTCCCAGCTCTAGTTTTGTTGTTATTACAAGGTCAAACTGCAAAATGTCGTACATAACATTCTTTATTTTTTCAGAGCTTGGCACTGTTCACGGACAGAAGACTATTTGAGAACAACCGCAGCCCAATTAACATGCCGTCTGTGAGGAATCTGAGCAGCTGTTTGTGGCAGAAGAAAAGAAAAGCTTATAAGAATAGAGTGATTGATTCTTTTTCAGTGTACGCTCCCTAAACTCCAGAACACACTTCCACCTGAGCTGCATTCAATTACTGACCAGTCTGTCCTTTGTCTGTTTTTAAAGAGCTTTACAAATTGAAATTTGATATATTGATTGTTGAGGTTTCCAGGTGGGCATAGTATGTTAGGTAGTGATACATTGTAATTGGACAGCGCTAGACTGCTTTCACAATTTAATTTACTATCAAATCTGTTTCATGGCCTCCCTTGAAATTCTAATTAAAATATGAAGCTGAACAAAGTTGCCACTGAAGTAAAATACACAGCCTTTGATATCGGCTCCTTCCACCTTCCACTCTTTTACATGGCACCTGTGGCATCTCCGAGATATGATTCCCTTTCATAAGCAGGTGCATGACTCTTCTGCCTTCTTAATGCTTGCAATCCGTTTCCTGTAATCGATGCTGCCAGTGAAATAAACCTCTGCGTGTACAAACTGACAAGTGCTGGATTGTAACCCTGGCAAAACGCTTTCTTCTCGTACGCTTTACTGCAGATCGGGTAACTCTTCAGACACTCGCGGCACACGGAGCATGACGGATAGAGCGCTGCTGTGGTTAGACCTGCCGTAGTGGTGGGACTTCTGGCCGCGTCTGACACTGGGAGGCATCCAGGCAGGCAGGCAGACTTTAGGCCCGACATTTTTGTGATCTATAGAGATTGCTCCCTGAACAGCAGCACTAGCAGCAGAGAGCTCATAACAGTCCGCACCATAAGTCAATCAACGAATCAATACATGGCAGCCAGTGGTTGCGTATTTTCTCCCACTGACAAGAATGAAGCACTTTCTTTCCTCCGGGCTGCTGCTGGTGGCACACGTGTGATGATATAGGGTAACCCGGGATACGCTTCGTGGTCTAAGTGGAATTGCCTAATTATCTGCGTTGACTTGGATGCGAGCAGAAACAAAGAAGATTTCAAATTAATGACCTGAGATTCTTAGTTCTCTATGAAAGGAAAAAGGAAAGATTATATTGGGATTTGTTTATTCCACACTTATTAACTGTAGCCAAGCGAATGTAGCTTCAACCAGTGTTGTCTCATTCAAGGAGATGAAAAGGCATAGCAAACTGGAAGAAGCACTGGATTAGCCCGAGAGTCGGGATGGACCTATGAAGCATGCAAAGTAATATTATACAAAGCAATGGATTTATTACTAACATCTTAAAGCAGAACTAAGCCACTGCAGGTGTCGTAGCATGTTGCATTTTTTTATACTCATCAGAAAAGACAAAGGGAGAGAGGGATATTGTACATTGTGCCACAACCCATTTACTGTACTCAATGGAGATATTTTTTTTTCTCTCAAACTTGGCTGTAAATACTGCTAAAGTGGCGCTAGCCCAGTTAGCTTTGCCCGTTATTCTGTTAGTTTATTTTTCATGATTCTATTGGTATTGGGCCACCGGGTCGGTGCAGGGAAAGCTGCAGTTGTGGTTTTCTGGCCAGAGACACCGGGGTAGATGAAAGACCCCCCCCCCCCCCCCAATCATCCCATTAACACTTGTATTACCCCAGAGGGATAAGTTACTTAGTTCTGCTTTAAGGCTGTATTTGTCCAAAGTCTTTAAGGGCATATCATACAAGTCACTTTTTTTTTTTTTTTTTAGCTTTTAACGATGTTTAACACTTTCGTAGTTTCTTCTAATGCTAAGTGCTCAGATCTCTATTTCCTGGATTTTGTTTTCCTGGATTTCTTTGTCAACTGTCCATAAACATCATCTGTTCCTCACGGCGCCTTAGATGCTAATATGCTGCTTGCAGAAATGCTTTTTTATTATTTTATATAATTTAATTCTCACTGCTGCCTGCAGAGGGCACTCCAGGCCAATTCAAAATCCTGACCAGCCCAGTCCAGTCAGACCTTACTTTCTTTATTAAAAATTAAAAATGTTAAACATGCTAAGGTACCATAATAACGTTTATGCCTCAATTACAGATGACATAGCCACTTTAAATGTTTTAATTAATTGATTCCCCATTGAATTGTTCACTCAAACTCTAACAACAAAACCAAAATTTAGCATGAAGCAAGCTAGTACGTTTCCTCTCTGTTTCTTTGTGATAGTATTGTTACTATCTTTATTGTAATTATAATCTATTGTTCCACTCTTGAGAGACTGCAAGACATGGTCAAATTCCAGCATGACCATTTTTATGTGCAACTGCTTTGGCAAGTGGAAACTCTCTGCTCTCACCTGTGCCAATAATTCCCAGTTGTCATTACCACAAACACACACTTGAGCATGGATACAGAACTGTGTGGGTTATTAAGCCTTGACATCTTTACTCTACGATGTTTCTAACCAACTGAGCGCAACTGAAGCGATTGCAGTCAAGTGTACCTTATTATAGGCAACTACTTGTATCCTCTCAATGTTTAAAGATGGGTATGTGACTTTCTATCATGTTATAATGTCGTTCCCTCATCAAAAACATAGAGTTTTATTCACGCATGTTTGAGTAATCTTTCACACTCTTGTGGAAACTATTTGAAGTGCCATTTCTTTGCCGTTTTTTGCTGTCCCTTTCCTCCTCTCGCCCGACATAACCAGGATTAGTTATGCTCTTGATCTGTTATGCTCTACTACACCTCCTGATGCTAGCGCCAATGTCCGACAGTAAACTGTAACCACAAGCCGGGTAAGATAGTGAACACGGTCTGTTTAAAATGATCACCAGAAATCTATAGAAAGTGATTTTGTTTTGTATAAGTATTCTCAAAGGGGACATAGCCACTGGGGTTTTATTGCACCAGGAGAATAGGCAGAGTAGGATGCAGGCTAGTATGTTGTCGTAAGTATCTAGTGAGAGCAGCTGTTGTCCTTTTGTGCAATCCAATCAGCAGAAATAGACTCACCTCAGTGGGCTGTAGGCACGGCAGAGAGGTCAGAGCAATTGTACTGAAAATGTATCCAAGCTACAGCTGAACGGGAGCGTGATTGTGCTATTGTTTACGGCGCTCAAACATCTGTCGTGCCTGAAGGATTGTTGTTAGAAAACACAGCATTTGAGGACAGTGTTCCGAGATGTACAGGAAAAGAAGAAATACCGTGAGGCAACAGTGCTCTAAATGTGGAAACTCTGTGATTTTTGTAGTAGTGAAGCAATAACTGAACATGGGAAAATACTGAATAGATTTTTTGAGTATGAGGAGTTAAGTTCCTAGGTTAAGTAGGTTGTATACATTATAAATCCCTGTATAGACGTTTTAATATACGCATTGTATTGATTGTTTCTCATCCACAATGACAGTCATATCCATATCTCGAGAAAGGCATGCTGCCCGGCCTAGAAGATCTATAGGTCTGCCATCTCGTCGCCACAAAGACGCCTATCATTCCCCACACCTGACCTAGTTGGAGCAGCTTATCTTATTCCTCCCCTATCGGCAGTCTAGTATAAAATCACTCTTCACATATGCGATTTGAAGAAGATTGTGCCCAGACCAGAACTCAAAACCTTTTTTAGTTTTTAGGGTTAAATGTTCTATTCAAAAAGGCAGAAAACCAACTGGCAGCCAAGAGGTATACTTTATTTATTACTTTAGTCACACATAAAAGCAACAGACTATATTTTCAATATTTTCAATAGGATTTAGGTCAGGACTTTGACTGGGCCATTCTAACACATTAATATGTTTGTTTTTAAACCATTCCATTGTAGATTTAGCTTTGTGTTTAGGGTCATTGTCCTGCTGGAAGGTGAATCTTCGCCCCAGCCTCAATTCTCTTGCTGACTCCAGCAGGTTTTCCTCCAAAATGTCCCTGTATTTGGCTCCATCCATCTTCCCAACTATTCTTACAATCTTCCCAGTCCCCGCTGAGGAAAAGCAGCCCCATAGCGTGATGCTCCCCCACCATATTTGACATTGGGGATGGTGCACTCAGGACGATGAGAAGTGTTAGGTTTGCGCCATACATAACGTTTTGCATTTGTGCCAAATCAATTTTTGTCTCATCTGACCAAAGCACCTTCTTCCACATGGTAGCTGTGTCCTCCATATGACTTCTAGCAAACTTCAAACAGGATTTCTTATGGCCTCCTTTCAATAATGGCTTTCTTCTTGCCACTCGTCCATGAAGGCCAGATTTGTGTAGAGTAAACTAAAATACAAACACTTGGCTTCAGCAGTGGCCGATTTTATTTTATTTGGCTACTTTAGTTTCTGACCCAGCTTTGATTAGTTTTTGTTAGCATTAGCATGCTCCCGCTAGCTTTAGCATGCTATTGCTAACGGCAGAATTTTGCACGGCGATCAAAAATACATTTGTGGAGGTTAAAACAACCCAGCGATTGAATTCTCCAGGCTCTTGGCTTTTAGCCCATATTCACTTAGATCTGGGTGGTAAAAGTTGAATTTTAAAGGCGGTGAGAGCCAAAACTGATATAGGTTCGGTATGGGATATTTTTTGCCGATACCCGATATCGTATTTTTTTTCAGTATCAGCTCCAATATCCGATACCAGCATCGGATCGTTGCATCCCTAGTCACAGTCTAAAAATGGTACAGAATTCCTCTGACGCATTCATCAAATTGTCAGAGCAGATACTCGAACCCACAACGTCAGAGACAGAAATGAATTGACAAAACATTTACAGGAAAAAGTAACTCCAAAATGCATTCAAGAACACTTAAATAACTGCATCATAGCCCTTACAAAAACACTTGCACTGTGCCAGACAAGAACATACAGTATAGTTGCACATTAATAGAATAACTTTGCGGTAATGGGAAGGCCTTATCTCTATAGTAGAATGGAAAGCATTGTTTAAAACCAGCGGTGCGTTTATGGAGTCAGTGGGGATCTCATTATTGCGGTGAGAGTGTGATTTGTCGTAGCTTTCTCAAACTCAAACACAAAACTCATGCAAATATTAAACTCATCAGGGAGCAGACAAATATTTGCTGGATTTTATGCATATTTTCACAGTGACTTTTCAACACTTGTCACCTGCTATTACTTTCCTCAGTGTTTCTCAGCAGGACTCCTCACTGTCATTTTCAAAGGCTTTATTATCGCTCAGTAGGTTTTAGGTTAGTGTTAAATTGTTAAATTGTCCCATTCAGAAGAGCTGGCCAGTTTGTATTTCACTGGTGCATTGTGGCAGACTGGGTAGCACTTAATTTAGATTTTTGGGACTAGAGCTAGAGCTGATCTTGGGTTGCCTTGAGCTGCATTTGAGGACACAAGCCCAAGTTATAATATAAGTGAATATACTGTACCATCCCTCATTTGAAAGCTAAGAGCGTTCAGAGTTCAGTCTGTGAGCTTTAACTACTGGAGGCCTGGAATTCAGACTAGGATGTCACGATTCTAAATTTTTGAGTCACGATTATTGTGAGGAAAAATATTGCGATTTACGATTTTTCACAATTAACAAAATTAAGGGAAAAAATACTGAGAATTTCTCGAATCATTTACAGCACTGTCTAAAGCTTCACAAAAAGAAATAAGGCATATTTGTACATTATTATATTCATGTAACGGTTGTTTTAATTGAAAACCTATTGAACCCTTATGTAAAAAATAATAATTAGCCTATGAAAATAATGATTTTAAAATAATGAATAGGGAATATTATTAGCGATATCTAAAGGAAGCAAATTCGTGTGAATGTTTTCAAAAGATATCTAAACAAATGAACCATCCAATCATCTGATTTCCAGGTGCTCACACAGTTTCCCTTTCGTTTTCACTGTGACAAACGCAGCTTTTGGGACTCTTCCCTTGGCAACGTTACGGAATTATCATGCAAAAATATAAGATTTGCTCTCCCCGCATTGGATTATAATTTTGGACTGGATTTCACACTGGACTGAGTTTCTTCAATCTTTACAGATGAGTGCGCACCGTTCGGCATAAATACGATGAGTTAAAGTTGTATAAATAAAGTTGCCTCGCCTTGCTATGGCTCATGAGATGTGACGGTGGTTTACCGTGGCTCCTGCACTTCTCACAATTAACAATTAACTTTTATAACTGCAATAATTATAACACTTAATTCAGACTTGATTGGGGACAGGAGCTGGGACTGTGGAAGTAGCTTTACAGTGTTTCCCACAGGTTTGAAGGCAATGTGTGGTGGTTGGACCGGGGGGTGTGTGGGTGTCGCGGTCGGGAGGTCTTTAGTGAATTTCACCATGCAGCCGTCTTCTCTGCACCAAATAGACGGAGCTTGGATAATTGTCTTGAGATGCCAAAGAAAAATGAAAACATAAAAAGCTTTTACATCACTGTAAAATTGACAAATGTTTTTGTCAACATTACGACTTTATATTTGAACAACGTACCTTACCTTTTACTGTCCGTAATTGCTGAGAGTAGTTTCAACTGAGAACATTTTGATGTTCAAACTCCTAAATTGCCAAATCTAAAGAAAGATGAATTGAGGTCATTGCATCAGTGCAAAATGACTTTCCCATCGTACAACTCTGGTTCTTGGCATTGGCCTGGCTTTAGTAAATATATTTTACATTGCATAGTCAATAACTGGACAACTTCCATCCCTCCTCCGCACTCGCTGACTGGTAAAACCCCTCTGCCAGTTCCTATACATCCTTTTTATGGTTTAGTTTGTGTAGTCTCACCGTTTGGCCCCTCCTTTGGTTTCCTGCCTGACTTGTCGTAGATAAGCACGGAGCATTAATCCTTCTGCAGTGTGCTATCTTAGTGCTAAGGTCCATTGCATATCAGTCGAGGACAACGTCTTGTGAGTTATATTGTTGCTTAAGCTCCGTTGCACGTTGCTGTGGGTGGTCAGCCATGGCCCCTAGACTACTAATACCTCATGATACTACTTCAAAACCGTAGTGTCACACATGAACACAATTAGTGAAAATGAGCTGCCGCATGTCTATTACAACAAATAAGAAGTAGACGGGGGGGAAAGGGGGAAAAACGATCCAGATTGCTGCCGTTTTGTCCCTGGGGGTGCCGTTTTTCGAGTTTGCAGGGTCTTGCAGAGAAGCCAAATTTTCAACCAATTAAAATCTGACTTTAATCTTGCACGTTGATCTCAAAGTATTGTCCCCAGTGTGGTGGTTGGCTCTGAAGCGATAACATTCAAGGTTCGAATGGGCAATAACATAAGCCGTGTCCTTGACTGTCAAAAAGCGAGTCGGAGGCCGGTAAGATGAAAGCTAATTGTGTGTGTAATAACATGCTGGGAGAATTTGTATCAAACCGGCATCTCAGTTTGGGGTTACGATAATGGAAGAAGACACATTGGATACTATGTCGTTAGAGGATTGGTGAAATGTCTCATTACAGACTGGTTCAATGATTACTATTGATTGCAGCGTGGGTGGCGCACGGGGTTGTTCGGTCAAAGCTCAGCGAGAAGCCACAACCACCTGCGGCCGCGACGTGTGTCGAATACTTCTTTATATATGTATATCTTGCTGCTTGAAGCAATCATTGTCACACTTCAAATTTGCTTATGTTTATTTCACTATATAACACAAGTCTTTCTAAAACAGCACTAAGCAGTGGCCCAGTTTATTTTAATGGCTACTTCGAAAGTGCTAAATAAATAAATGAAATACCCCAGAAGTATTGCAGAAGCACCATCTGTATACAAATGCGGTACCGCCCAGTCATACCTAGATTTGCGATTTATCTAGCTATGCTAAACGTGCACTGTGGATTACCGTGTTTATGCATTCTGCAGCTCATTTATCACACATTTGATCATCTTCAAAGTCTAGTGGTTCGAGATAATTATTTAGCTAAACTCGCACGGATTCCCGATTTCAAACATTTATAAATGCAACTGCAGTCTTTCATTGCAGAGCGCAAGTCTTTTTCTAAGAATAAATAAAAAATGTCAGGATTTATCACATTCCTTCCAGTTCACCTGCTTCTCGGCACATTTTAGGGAAAAATATTTCAAACCGCATAATTATTTCTGTCTGTAGTTGTGATGGAGTTTTACACCTTGGCCTCTTAACACGGTAAGGGATTCAACAGGGACGTCAACGTTTCACACTTGTGGGTGATGAGGACGTTAGTGGGGGCTTGTACTGCAGTGGTTCGTAATGTTATTACTGTAGGTACCCTCTACATCAAGGATATTGACAATTATTTAGACGGTGGTCGACTAAACCTCGTTTGATGTCGACTCTTCCTGTTATCACGAAGCAGAATTTACCAAGCGCTGGATTGTTCAGCCACTAATGGGAACGTGAGCAGGGATAAAAGACATAAATAAATTATTGCTTCTTACAATATGGTTTCTATATTGCTATCCATACATTAATTTGCAGATATACTGAGATATACTTCTTCAAATACTGTTCACTTTCTTTTTTAGTCAGGAATATTGCAACTATTGGCTTATAGCGGAGATACAGTAAGAAACGTATATAAACTGGTTTTGTCTCCAAGCTCAGGCAAAGAATGGCTGTAGAGTTATCACATTGTTCTTTTGGAGGCACAATTTCTTGCCTTGGTTAAAGTGACCATTTTTGTCATTCCAATTCGGTACAATGGGGAGAGTAGCACACAACATCAAAGCAAAACCGATAAGAAACATTTCAAGCATCCTAAATCACACATCCTGATTCTTAACTCGCTGATAATCCGATGTTTTGCTCCGATGCTGCTGCTTCAGGCTGGACCAGCCTTTCATCTCCACAGCGTCTGCAGGACATTTCAACATTTGCTGCTCCTTTTTGTCGCGCTCGAACACTTACTTTCCCATCGCAGCAGAAGCAAATGGCTCTTCCCTGCTCAGAGAAGTGACCAGCACTTTTCACCGCTCATTATTTTTAGCCTCTTTTTTGGCACAATGGAGATCTGAAGCAGTCTGCTGAGTGCCTCTCATTCACATGTGTCCTATGCGCATGTCACTTTATTGAACTGTAGTGTGGCTGCTTGATAATGATAATGAAATGCTGTGACTACTTTCACTCTGTTTTATTACAGGCTGCTCAATATTTCCATTGTGATTTATTTAAGATCACTCAGATCTCCTCTCTTCTGTGTCACTGTTGACACTCCAGCCCCTCTGTCTGTCTTCCCTCTGAGCTGCAGCTGCCAGAGCATCTCATGTCCATCTACAGGAGTCAGGCCACTTTAAAGGAATAGGGTTTTTAAATACTGAGTTATGTTCTTACCTTAGTTTAGACGAGTTGATGCGTAGCTGTTTGGTCTTTACGTGCGTGCTTCACAGCTAGAAGGTCCCGGGTTCGATTCCCACCTGGACCACTAAAAACATGTACAATAGTCCGGCATGAATGAGGGTGTGTTGAGGTAGTGAGTGTGAGACAATGGATGCAATTAGTCCAAGGCTACAATCCTGTGTGGTGTGTTCATTAACATGCACTGTCCCTACCAATAAACCAATAAATAAATTAATCGTTTTATTACTAAAATATTTCAGTGTTCACTTGACTCGTGTATAATTGGTACTAATTATTTACTAATATTTTTCTTCCAACTTAAAAGCCGTTTATCTGTCAATATTGGTCCCATCAACACAAAATAAATTGTTTTTGTGTGTGTGTTCTGTTAAGTTCAACAACAAGTAAATCACCACAGATTTTCTTTTTCTTGAGTGACAACATTTTTTGTGAGATTTTAATATCACACAATCTGGTCGTGCGAGATATTCTTTCATCCCTGATACAACGGCATTCATTGTTGAGCTAGATATTGCTCTTGCTTACTTTGTGATGCTGAATAAATTGCAGCTTTGTATTGTATCTCCTTTTATGCTGTCGAAAATGATTTCACAGTACGTGTTTCTGTGCTTCTTTCAGCAGGAGGTACTGTCTCCCACTCTCTCTCGTCAGACGATCAGGAGAGCACATGGTCTCCGGTCTCACTCTGCACTGTTCAGCCAGCCTCCCACTGCCCTGCCTCCACAGGTGAGAGCCACACAAACACACACGCGCACACACACACACATACACACACACACACACACTGATGCTGTCTGCCGAGCAAACAATCAAGTTGGTCTGTGACTCACAAACCTCTGAAAGTTCTAAATAACCACCTCAGATATTGTGTTTCTAACCAATTAATTGAAGGAAATTACCATAACGGAACTAGACCACCTACGGTATACTGTATATGAACTCAACTGGGAATCTCTTCTCAACAAAACCACAAAAATAACTGGTTTCTACACCTGTTGCGCAGCAGCAGTAATGGATAAACCTAAAAGGGAATGAACTGTTATATCTCAGTTTGCCCATAGGGAATATCGTAGTCTGCATTTGATCTCTCCTTCAGTAGCACTGGGGCAACCTGTCCACCCAGAGCAGTGGGCGACCGCAGTGCAGCGCCAGGAGAATCTACATGAAGGATTAGCCTGCTGTGCCTGTTTTAGGTTGATGAGAGAAACCGGAGCTCTAGGACGACATGGGGAGAAGATGGAAACTGCTCAAAAGTGGAAATCCAATACAAGCATGAGAATAATAAGCTTCAAAGTTTCACAAAAATTAACTAAATCATTATTTGAACTGCACTGGACTCCGCAGGTACCTGTCCCACAGTTTGAGACCCGCTGATCTATTATCTTTCGGGCACAAGACCAGATCCATATTTATTAGGTCAGCTGTGAGTTTGCCTCATTGACAGAAAAGTCTCCTGCTTCTCACTGAATCGACATCTGCAGCAGCACCGTCAGCACTCTCCAAAACACCGGCCCCGGTGCACTTTTTAAAAGTCATCCCAAAGGTCAATCAGGAAATGGTTATTACATCAAACATGCCAACATTTCATAGTTTCCGATGCGCATCGGTCAATAATATGCGGCAAATGCATCTTGGCGTCAATACTAAGTGTGTCCCTGGCTCGATGTTATCACGACGCGATACTCCATCTGTTTAGATAAAAGTTTTATGATGGTTCTAACCTCAACCAAAGCTTATTATCCATTACACTGACACCTGCTGCCTACCATGTGAATACCTTTTTATTGACCAGTTATGAGTCTATGCTCTGCACAAATAATCTCAAACAAATTAAAATTGTTATTTAAGTTTTTTCATTGGGCAAATCACGACTGCAGTCATTCAGGCGGTTTTGCCCCTGTGTTTAGTTCTACATTATTATTCCCCTCAAAGTTGACTTGATTCCTTTTCTGAATAGTTTTGCTTTACAGCACAGCTACAGAGAAGAACATTTGCTGAATACATGTCCCAAATAAAGAACAATGTTTCATGAGGTTTTGCCTGGGCTGAGCATTGCAGAAATCTGTGTGTGCATAACATTGTGCCATCATAAGTCATTTGTTGTCTTATTGTTGACAGTAAAATGCTCACGCCACCAGTAACTATGATACAGTGCCTTGTATGCGGATTATAGATTTTGTATTCAGCGTATTATTAATCGATGCGGCTGCCGCTCTGGTGCGATAACAGAAGATTAATTCAGCTCTGTGTTTACACTTGATTGATCATTGCAATGTGTTTCCATCCATCCATCCATTTTCTTCCACTTTTCCGTTTCCAGGTTGTGTGGGGCAGCTGTTGGAGCTGCCCAAATAACATTGCAGCAGCCCCTATGGCTCCTCCTGCAGGTGGTGGGTCCACAGAAGGGCAATGTGTTTCCATAATTGACTAATATACAGTGAATTGAAATTGATGCATTTTACGTGAGGAATGCGATGAAACATTGTCATAGTTTTTCTACAGTTTTACAGGACAGTGGGGATTTTATTCATCTATCAAAAAGGATGCGCTGCCCTTCAGGACCGTGAAACTATTCAGCTTTGTAACATGAAGCTTTTAGCATGTCAGCTTCACGGGGCAGCATAGAGCACAAGAGTCTTAGTGTTTGTCTGGGAATCAAAAGGTCGCCTGCCACATACTGTTGTCATGTACCTGGGTGAGACCGTGTGTGAGAAGGGTATGTGGTGTAAAAATTGGACACCATGCATCTGTATAACAAAAAAGGAGCAACCAAATTACATGAAAATCATCACTACATTGTTGTTGTTGTTTTGCATTTTTGTGTGTGTATTCTTAATTTTTTAGTAATTGAACAATTTAAATCAAGAAACTACATGGAAAAAGGTTTTATCCGTCTCTTAGAGCAGGAGTGACATCAAAATGACACTGACAACATGTACTGAATTGTATTGTTTTCAATGAAAAACCTATTTTGTCTGTATACTTGGCCAACCTGTCCTCAGGCAGCATTACTTTAGTTTTATGTGCTTAAATTTGGTAAAAAATCAAATCAAATCATGGGCCTATTGCAGTCCAATTATAAAAGTATTTATCAAAACTATAAACTATCTCCAGATACAGTCAGGACGAAATTATGTTGCAACCTTTGAGTCAAAGCCATTCTGTTCTACTGTGTTTGCTTTACGCGCCTGCTTTTCTTCTGGCATAAACCACAGCCATATATGGACATGCTATTTAAGGAGCCCAGTTCAAGGGTAAGTGTGTGTCTATCCTAACAGGAAGTAAATCATTCGGGGAGCCCCAAGATGCGCAGGATGAAAATTTTATGACTACACAGGATGATTGTTCCTTGAGTGCTTGTGTTGCGTTCGCTGTGGCTGTTAGCTCATCTCCTCTTTATTTTGTTTGCACGGGGGCCGTGTATTGTATGCATTGTTAGCTTTGTTAGTCTTTTTCCGTGCGTTTGTCATTGGCCTATATGAAATTGAGAGGCGAAAGGCAGGGCAGGGGTTTACACAGCGCCGGTGGGGGCCGGCTGTACAGGGAAAACTGATCCGCAGGTGGCTTCCCTTGGACTCTGTTTACATTCGACTGCGGCAGGACAGTCTGAGGGGCGCATTGTGAGTGTGTGTGTGGGGGAGGGGGGGTGAGGAACAGAGAAATGTATATGTTACGCATGGTGCTGCTGCTGGGAAGTAAAAATATCAGCCGCGGGTCATACTCGCACTTGTGACACCACTGAGATCAAATCAATAATGTTGAGTCGGGCGGTGGACAAAATGTACTGCAGACAAAGAGTTTACTACAAGCAAGTTTGAAATGCATTCCCTGTGCCAACGCCAAGCCCAGATAAGTGCAGGGCCTTACATTGAGAAAGCGGTATTGAGATCTGCAGTACAATACAAGCCGAATCAATATATGAATAACTAAATTAATTACTTGGTATAAAATTTGAAGTAAACAAAACATGTAGATACACTAATTGACCAAAATAAAAGTCGACCCCCAAAAAAAACTAACTTTCAAGTTTTATTTGGTCAGACACTAGACACTAAGACACTAGACACTAGTGCGTACACTGGTGTATGAATGAAAGTGTGAATGGGTGAGTGGATCCTTGCTGTAAAGCGCTTTGACTGCCTAATGAAGGTGGAAAAGCGCTATATAAGTTGAGACCATTTACCATTTACCATGGTGTTAAGATCTGGACTCAGTGGTGGCCATGAGTGAAAATTGTCTCATGCTCTCTGAACCACTCTTTCACAAGCGCGATCAATCCTGGCATTGTCATCTTGGAATATGCCCGAGCCATCAGGGAAGACGAAATCCATTGATGGAATAACCTGGTCATTCAGGATGTTCCGGTAGTCAGACTTAACCAACTGCAGCAGCACCAGATCATAACAGTTAAATCCAGGTGGCGATTTTTTGGCATAACTGAATAATTGTAATAATTTTGAGAACAGATTTTGTAATGATCTAATGCGAAACTTTCATAATTATTGATGAAAACAAAATATACCCATCAGAAAATCCCTCTGCGCAAGAAACCCTCACTTAAATCTTTTGCACATTTTTATACACGTGAAATCATTGTAAAGTCCCATTGATCTGAAGCGGAGGACGCTCAGAGGTCCTTCAGATTTTTTCAGTTCGATAAGCGGTCCCCCGGTTCCAAAAAGTTTGCGAAGCCCTCGTCTAAGCAGTGTCAAAATAATATCTTATTGCTTCATGGAGTTGTACCGTCAGAAAAAGCTATTGTGCAGAACTTGTGAGTTCCAGGCAATAGTCCCATGTGCTTGGTGTCTCGCGAGGGCCTGTCTGTTTGTTCAGAGGGCTGGGGGAGAGGAGCAGAGGCGCAGAGTGTTTGTCTTACCGGGGCGTATTTCACTGCTGCACACCGCTCTGGATAACGCTGTTGGAATGATACGGTGACAGCATACAAAACTTTCACAGGGTTCTCAAACTTGTTAACCTCGCTAACATAAGCTCAAACACCTCACCCCCACTGTTTTTAGGCTACACCTGTTTCATATCTGGCCTCGCTTCATTGAGATTCCCCCATTGCTCTGTCTGCATTGCTGCGGTAAAGGCCTCGGTCTCTCTCTGGAGTAGCTTCTTGGCATCCGTCAGTTTAGCTGCAGCGTCCCGTGAGGCGCCTGGGTCACGGACACACACACACACTCTGCGGCACCGTTCATGCGTAGAGCTCTCAACCCATCTGTGCTTCCACTTCTGCACAATGGGAGCTGATTTGGAGAAGTTGTCACAATGTCACTGTCGCTAGAGGGAAAATAAATTTGTTTTTTTCCCTCCATTTAGCTGCATGACAATTCAAAAACATGGAGGGGTCATTTACCAAGTGTTTATGTGGAAAGCGAGTAGCCCGTGCAAATGTGGATCAACAGCTTTTTTTTATATAGTATATAGTATTGTCTTATTTACATATTATATTTGGGGCCCTAATAGGCTACTGTATATGCATGCGAGTGTCACATGACTTCCAAGGATCCTCAGGAGGCGCTGCTTTTCCTGTCCCCGTATTTCCCTATGAGTTAGTAGCACCATCTTGTCTAAAAAATAAATAGCTCAAGATTACATGATTCTGTGCTCATCAGTGTTTTTGCCTTAAAGCTAACTGCTAACACACAAAAATTAAAGTAGCACTGAGATTTTGGACAAGTCGCTCAAAAAATAATCGGCTTGTCTTCAGTATAAATACTTTTCATTGATTATTGTAACCAGTGACTTCCCATCAGTATCTCACGGTCAGTGATCATTGCGAAAACAGCGAGAGAGGAAAGACCGGAGATCGCCCTCTGAAGTCATATATGATATGATGCAACATGCCACAAAACAGCATATTTTATTTTTCAGCTTGCACCTGCCATGACAAATGACCCCATAACACACATAATCCAGGTGGTCACAATGTTACGCTTGTACGTTCATTTGTGCTTTTGTGGCTTTTATACTAAAGGCCATTGACTGCACTGCCGAGCCACCAACGCACTGAACTCATTTAACACATGACTCTTTATTCAACACAATTCACTGTTTAAGCTCAGTTCCTGAACTCTCTTTTTATCCGAGCACTGGTCAACATTTTTAAAACATAAACAAACATTGAGATCCTCAATTGAAGTTTCGTATGAAAATCGCAATACTCTGGGAAATGTGTGCTATGTGTCTAGAAAGTGTCCTCCTATCCATAGAAAACTGTATTAGGAACTACCATAAGTTAAAATAAAGCCGTATAACTTACGGCCGTGAAAGTTTGACGAGAATCACAGTAAAGAATATGCCGGACATTGCTAGAGAATGCTGAACTAGTGCGCCACAATGGCCGAGTGGATAAGGTTGCAGCCAATTTGCCGGACATACAGTAGCTCCAGCCTCGGCTCCTGCAATTTTCTGAACGTCTCTACTCGTCTTCACCCTCTTTCACACTATATTGTCCTGTCCAATACAAAATGCTGTATATGCTGTATGCTGTAAAAACATGGTGCTTTTGTTTTGTTTGTTTTTTTGTCTCAACTTCATGACTTCACACCATGTATTCTTTTAACATTTAACACGATAACAAAGGCTGTCTGAAGTTTTGCTAATAAAGATATAGTGTGCTCTTTTGTGTCTCCTCAAGGCGACACTGGCCATTAAACATGCAACGCCGTGTGGTCTGTTTGTGTTTATCACATCTCCCTATTCCCTTCTCTCCGCCTGCTTTGCCGGTGAGCTGAGGCGGTCTAATATTGTCCAATTTTTGGCAAAGGCAGCCGGGACGATGCACCACCTGCGTCTGAATGTGCGGTTCAGAGTCAAGGTGTTGGAAAGTGGCCAATTACTAAAACAACAGCGGTTTTCTGCGAGAGGCGGGTGAAGAGCGTGGTTGTTTGTCCTATTTAAAATGACGTATTGAACTCCCGAGGCGCGTTGCCGTTCCCACATTCTACCGCTTGGAAGCTATAGCATTGTTTTTTATCCCAGGGCAGGTGGAATATATTAGGAATTACGTCAGCGTTTGTTGATGCGCTAGAAGCAAGAAATATGGGATAGCGCAAGGATTTTGACACGAGGTAAATTATGACGCCTGGGTAACCAGTTCAGAGCATCATTTGAAACCACGGCTCCCTGGGTGTTGCCAGCCTGCAGCGGTCGTCCTCCATCAGAAGTCGTCCACAGGAGAAACATTTGAAGCAACACAAACTTCAGCGAAAATGGCCTTGATGTGCAAGTTTGTAACATCAAAGTGCATGTGTCTCCACTTCCTGTCCTCTCGTTGCATCAAGTCAGTGGTTGTCTGTGGCGTGCTGCTGCTCAAACTCGCGTCTTCAAACAGCATGTTGTCAAGAGATGTTTCCCTCTATTTTTGTAACAGGCCTTTTAAAACGGGCAGCCACACTCCCCGGTAGATACTCCAGTCTCTTGCGCAGTGACAGACATTTTTCTTCTCTCAATATGTATTTGCTTAAGCTGACTGTCAGTAAAGTTCGAGTTTGATGAATAGTTTATTATTTTTGATGAAAATCGCAGTCTTTTTTTCTTAAGTCAATCAATGTGGCTACCAGGTATATGCTTCCTCTACAAGATCTTGGCTAAGATCGATAAAATTGTCTCATCTTCGCCAAAGCTGTGACTGAAATGTGGTGACCTCTTTGTGGGGACACCAAGTCCACCACCAAATGAGCTTTCAGTTTAGACTGAAACTCAATTCTGCTGCTGCGCCTCAGCCTCCACCTGAAAGTAGACACTCTCTTTAGGTTTTTATAACCTCACAGACTGGTGCTGAATCATTACATTCTTATCTAGTTGAGGCAGTACTCACAGATGACCTTTTAGTCTGGTTTGAAGAATAAACTTTCTCTTTTAACACTGTTCAGTTGTACAAACTAACTGCAGCATTGAAGATTTCTCTATTCTGTCTCTTGCGTAAAGGCTGTAAAAGTGAATCAAAGACGATGAACCCACTGACTGGCTTTGATTGCCCAAATCTATTCGGAGCACTGCGAGTGGTGGAGAGCTGTGAAAAGGGATGAGGAGCTTCAGAAATAACATAAAGGGAAGCAGCTGTCTGTGGGGAAAGATATGTGTAGTAGTTTTTAATGATGGTAGTATTCGTGTTCAGCAGATATGTGTCAACAGTACTGTAAAAGAGATTTCAAAGTGACACTGATTTGCTGTTTAAGTAATCTGTAGCTAGGAATGTTTTATCCTACAATAGTTTTTTCCCGCAGTTCCAAAACTCTACTGTCTCTGCAAACTCTCCCTCTTCGTCATTCACAGCAAACATGATGCATAAAATTAATACATCTTTATTTGCAGTTTTATGTGAAAACCCACTGACGGACTTTAGTGTTTTGTCGTGCAGTGTGTTATATCTGATCAGTGTGAGCAGGTTTAGACAACAATGTTTTTACAACAAAGTGCTTAATTGAACAGCTTAGTGAATTTGGTGCTTATAAGAAACGGTGTGCTGTGTTTAGAGCAGTGGTTCTCAGCTGTAGTGGGTCGTTAAACTTCTTTTAACTACTTCCCATTTTTTAAAAAAAATCTGAAATGTTTCTACATGTTTTTCCCCCAATTCTGGGACACAGATGGCATCACTGTGTCTGACTACATGATCAGTTAGTTCTTACGACACCATACAAACAGGCAGGAGTATATCGTAGTAATTTGTAAACCAATATCGTGAAGCTCGTGAGTTTCTGCACTTTGGCATAAAGTTGATTTGCAGGGTTTATCGACAGTAAACCTGGCAGTGCGTGTCTTAAATTTATGGCGAAATCAATACAAATAACTTAAAGGAGCACATTAAACTTATTTGGTGAAATGTATTGGCCTTACAAATCCCTCAAAAATGTTATTGATTATAAACCTTTATTGATTGTACGACTCCACAATTTACCCCATCCTGTCATTATGATTACACAAGAGGTACCTTTCTGGCCCTTTTACTTTCTGTTTGGCTGCAAATCTTCCCCTGGGCACGCTTGGATTTCATCACTCAAGGGACAGAGAAGAGTTGACATAGGGCCTCATTTCCTAGTTATCCAGAGTGTTGTTGATTTCTGGAGATATATATATTTTTAATTCATGCAGTCCTTATATTTGAAGAGTTTTGTGGCACTAGGCTAGTGCTAGGCTAGCACATTTCTACGGTAACAACTTGCCTGCGTTAAAAACAGTCTGGCGCACTCCACAGTGCACCTGAGGCAAATCACTTATAACGCCAGACTAACGATATAAATGTCTGTGTCGATGGAAATTTTACATTATCACATTATCGCATTTTTTGAGGGACTATTTTCTAGTAGATCACACCGCCGCTGCATTAGCTTACAACCACAAAGCTGATGCTGTTCAAATATAAGTTATTTTAAATGCAAAATGGTTAAAATTATTCTATCAACAAAGACATTTATATCGTTAGTCTGACGTTATAAGTGATTTGCCTCAGGTGCACTGTGGAGTGGGTTAGACTGTTTTTAATGCAGGCAAGCTGTTACCGTAGAAAGGCGCTAGCCTAGCGCTAGCCTAGCGCCACTAAACTCTTAAAATATAAGGACTGCATGAATAAAAAATAAATAAAAATCTCCAGAAATCAACAACACTCAGGATAACTAGGAAATGAAGCCCTATGTCAAAAATCCTGAAATATCCCTTTAAGTTGGAGGATGGCAAATTATCTGGCAACGTTTTGGCCAGAGCAGAGCTGCGCTGTTGAACCAGTAACCTCATTTTGTAATCAGTGACATTATCCAGGCACTTTTATTATTGAACTAGGAGGTTTTCATAGCTTGCATTTGTTATGTAATTCTATTTGCGCATTTGTCAATAAAACTGCCATCCAAGGATAATTAAAGATGGAGAACTCTGTTAAACTAAATTATTTATTGAGTCATAAGCCAGACAGTTTACTTGGTAATAGTTTCGACTTGACAGTAGAAACAGTTCAGATTATGTCAACTCCTGTCTGTACCTCTTCTTCTGTGAATAGATCCTTCTGTTTAGTGCCTATCTATTATGCACACCTGTGTCATTGTATATGGTCAGAGTCCTTATAATAGCAGCATTGCCAGTTCTGAATGGCCCACGCTGTCACACTATCTTTGAGTGTTAGGCTATCTCTGGGTCCTGTATTAATGGTAAATAAGCTTATCTGCCTGGGACATCCAGACTGTCTCAAACGTATCTTCCCCCACTGCTGGAATGACTGAACAAACATTCAGCCTTAACTTGTTGCTTTGCCTTTTGTCTGTTAAAATTCAATCAATTCAAAATGCCAGATGAAGTTCGATTGCATGTTTAAAAAGGCAAAGGGATGCTTTTCACAGACAGCAAAACACTTCATATGAGACGATTATTCCCTCCATACTCCATGTGAGTCGCTACATGTTGCCACAGCTGCCATGGTGTAGACCAGGGTTTCTTGACCAGATGGACAGGGACCACAGGGGGTACGCAGACACTTACCGGGGGGTCTTCATCTTTTCAGATCTAAAAAGTTGGTGAAACTGAACTGTATTTTCAGTATTATTAAAAAGTAATTTTCAATGAGCTTTTGCAGTAAAAGGTTTGAGTGTTTTTACTTTATTTTAAACACAAAACACAAGGAAATATCAATAAATAAAGTTTAGTGGATCATTTGTAAATAATTGGTGAAATGAAAGAATCAAGGGGTACAAAAAAGAACACAAAGCGTGTCTGCCAATTGTACCTTCCGACCTTTCTCTCACACAACACTCACCCAGACTACCAGGTCCCACATGGTCTCCAATCCTGGTACTACTCAGCCCACTGCCTGGCTTCCGAGATGGGCTTTCACAAGGTTGTTGGAGTGTACTTCCAATTCGAAGGAGCTTTCAATTGTAAAACCTCTGCCACCTTTTCTTCTTTGATAGCTCACTATTTTTTCCCCAGTTCTAGTTCTGCACTCTTGCATTTATTGCGTATCCTTGCAGCCATTTTTTTTTTTTTTTTACTCGAACTATTGTTTTCACATAAAGTGCTTCTTCTGTCAGGTATTTCTTTAAGTCTGACAATCGCCAGAAGTGACACTACGCAGCATAAAACAGTTTTCCTCCTCAATCCTCAGAAGATTATGCAAATGTTTGTACTAACTGAACCAAAAACAGACATTTTGCTGAGAGCCACCCAAATCTCTTGAAGCATGATCAATTACAACGACTGATCTGTTTTGACAGGCGACATTATGACAAGGGTAAAAGTTAGACGCCCTTAACTGAACAGATTTGTCCCGTTGCGATTTGGAGCCCTCGGAGACCGAAGGAACTCATGTGGAGAACAATGTCAGAGTGTGTGGCTGAGAAAAGCCCTGGAGAGCAATGGGGAAAATCTAATTGTACTGCAAAGGGTTGGGAGGAGGAGGAGGAGGTGGGTGCGCCAAGTGGTGTAGTGGCGGCTGATAAGGATTAGGAAGATACGGTTGTGAATGGAGCAAAAGGACAGATAGCGAGACATTGAAGTAATAATATTGGGTCATGATGTCATTCAAGAGACGAAGGGCTTAAAGTGCATACAGTATGACAGATTTTAATGCTCTTGAAAATATGACTTATTTAGATGGATTACATCAGTTGCAAGTTAATCAGTTGAAGAAGCGACTTCGTTCTTCCACGTTTTCCCTTTTTAAATACATATATTTTATATAAACATGTCGATTTTCTAAGCGGATAAAAAGGGGTACTATATTGTAAGGCGTAATAACACGTCGACGTCCACGCAGTAATATCTTCACTTTACTGCGCAGTTTTTTAATTGGAAAGAGCTCAATCAGAGCTTTGAAATGAACCCACAACTTTCCTAGGCCTCAGGGGAACTGAGAAACATCGCGGTTAAAATCGGTTACAAGTTTGTATGCCTCGGATCGTATTTTACATATTTTATGTTGCAGACTTTTGTTTACCATTTCGAAACCATACGAGACAGAGACTTACCATTATCACTTTATATCACTTCATCACTTTATACATCTACACATCTGTAAATACAATCCCGTTGTTGTACTATGTCAAATTGTTGTCGCCTTACCATATTTCACTTTTTTTATTTTTTTAATCTTATTTATTTCAATATTCTCAATGCATCACTCTATAATAGCTTTATAGTTTAAAGTTTTATATCTTATTTTTATCTAATCTAGTTTGTGAACCTGTTCTCAAACAATGGCAATAATAACGATTTTGAAATGTAATAATTCTACACAATTCTAACCTAATAACTAACATTTTATTGTGAGACAGAGCTGGCATGCAAGTTTTAAGCATAAGTAAAGGTGTGGGGCACAACTGAAACCACTGCTAGTCAAAGGTTTCACGGCACTAACCACCGATCTATAGCCCTTCACCCTGTGTACCCTTCAATATGCGGCCCCCATGAAAAAAGTTTGGACACCTCTGGTTTAGAAGCATCATACGCAGGATTATACACGAGACATTTGGGAAAATCTGCATTTTTATCATAATCAGCCAATAAAAATCCCCCGGCATTGGCTTTACAAAAACCCATATCGGTCCAACTGTTATTTACCTGGCCAACAACAGGGCAAAACTTACAAAACACAGTTTAGACAAAGGTCGCCTCCCTGTTAAATACCACAGTAAGACATTTTAATTATTGACAGTTTTAATATTTTTAGATGAAGGTGTTGCCGCTATTCCAATTTAAAATATCACACAGTTAATGAATCTGTCGTCTTTGAGATCTGAGCAGTCCATCTTTGCTTTCTGACCCAAAGAGCTCGTGGGAAAGCGCCACATCACTCGCTGACTGCAGGGTTCAAATCCAGCCCGGGACCCCACTCATCTCTAAAGGGTAAAGCTGGCAGCTAATTTGACTGTTCGACCTCCTTTCCCCAAATCAACAGACAACTGCATTTCTGCTGCACCACAGACACAGTCCCACAGCCACAGGACGTCTGAATATTTGATGCTTGTTGTGAATGCCCGCAGTAAAGTTGTTGTTATTAACTTCGGACAAATAGGACCCAAGAGAAACGAAAATGCTGGACAAAAGTGCGTGTTTGGGGAAATTCACTGCACGACTCAGATCATAAAATCGGCTGGTCTGTTTTTGGGCCTTGAGAATAAAGCGCAATAAGTTCAGATTCTGGTTTTCAAACTCTTTCTCTTTGTAAAGCAGTCGTGATTGTTGCGATATTGGGGCTATACAAAGACAGGGTGTCATATCTTTGGTTCATTAGATGCTTTTACCACAGACCCTTAGCGTTGACCCTTTCGGCAAATTAGATCATAATTGGACAAAACTAAGACCGCTTTGGAATCCACAGAGATGACTTAAACGTTTGTTTGTTTATTAGCTGTGGTTGGTTGAGGACATCACCCTGATACCTAAAGGTAGCGGAGAGAATAAAACAAAATTTGGCCAAAAATGACTTGGGTACTTGTGCTAAGCTGTTGAGGAAATCATGCTGATCATGGCTCAGTATTATTGAATCTGCATGATCAGCATGATTACACACACACACACACCCATATGTGCTTATTATCGCACCGGCTTCTTTATTAGCTGTGGTATTAATGGAAGTGGCGTGTCCAATCAATGTCTGCTTCCACATGCATTAAATATGTAGCCAACGTATGAAACCAGAGCTGTGTGACATGTTGCATTAGGGGAAAAAAATGCAGAGTTGCATTTTGTCCTTGAAGGTGACATTAATATACAGTCAATTTGAAGTCCTGCTTTATATTTATAGGCTATATCTGGTTCTGAACTCACACAATAGGCTCTCTGTATAGTATGTTATTAGCGTAATCTCGTTTTATTTTATCTTGAGGAGGCTGACTTTGCTTTGTCTTCTATTGTGGATTAACGCAAGATTGGAATTTCCCAATTTAAATGGATACCCAAAGTACTTCAGTGATTAAGGGTAAGTCGTACTTCATTATCTCCAAAGGGAAATCTGCCTACTGCAGTTGTCCCATCCATAGTGCAGTTCCCAGGGACCCAACTCCGGATCTTGAGCCTATTGTGCATGTTTTCTTGGAAACCGGTAGGAAGAAGACACAAAATCCACATAGAAAGGCCTTGCTAATCACTCTGTCACTGTGTTTTTATGGCGCTTGCATGCTGAATATAGAGCTCGGGATTGCGTCGTAAAAAGATACGATTTTTGAGATTTCTAACACATCTTCTTTGATAAACTAAAGAAGATTTAGAAATGTAAAATGATGGCGATATTGTTGTTTTTTTAAATCGCATTATCATATATGGCACTGTGGGTGGCACCTATCAGTGATGCGCAGGGCAATGTATAAATAACCCGTACCCGACCGACGTTTTCAATTGACCCGCCTGCAACTCCGACCACAAGAAAGAAAATATTGTACCCGATCCACGTGTCTGTGTCTAGTACTATATAAATTACAAAGGTTTAATTGGCATCTTTATTTCAAACGACCTGACTGACCGCGACCCGAATATCATTAAAAATATTATTGGATGACGTTTAACCACGGGTAACCGCGGGATCAACCCGCGCATCACTGTTACAGTCACCGTTTACACCGACTGCAAACTGATTGCGCGTCTCATTTATATACTTTTTATTATTGTTTTGGTTCATGGAAAATTATGGATGTTGTTGCTTGGGCTGTCATAATTACTAAATCGACTTATTGTTCAATGAATTACAGATAAACGATAAACTATTTTTGGGCTCAATATTTATTGTCAGCACATTAATTTGCATTATTTCCTCATTTTTCTAATGTAATATTTTTTTAACCAAATTAAGTTGTGTCTCATTGTATTTCATGTTCGTTGTGGGATATTTTAAGATTAAGTTGCACAGAGCTTAACTGTCATTTTAAGCTTTAGAGTAGAGCTTTCTGTGGCATTATAAGATATTCAATAATATTGTTTATCGCGATAGTTTGCTGCCTCAATATATCGTACATTAGATTTTGTTACCGTGACAGGCTTAGTTGTTGCTTTGAGCCTGAAAATGTATCACATACGATCTATTCTACAACATTGTAATAGCTTTGACTAAATAGCATTGTACAGTAATAAAATACAGACACATAAACATGCCAACACGAGTAAAGTGGATACAGTTAACATTATTCTGAATCACCGTGCACCTGCCCCCCCGCTCACCGGTGCTGTCTGGTCCAGTTCATTTGAGTGGCGTTCATTTGCACACTTCTGTCTCTGGCATCTCTACACACGCCATATGTGCTGATGGACCCACAGTGAAACAAGCTGACACACCACCAACAAGAAGCACGACTCAGTGGATTTCACATTTTTCTTTCCGAGGATGGAGCCGCAGATGGGCTTAGGATTAGACATACTAGACAGTTTTGGAGCTTTTAGTGACTTTTTGTTTTTCTTAAGACTCGGCAGACAAAAAGATGCTTCCGTTGTGAGAGAGATCACGCTAAGACCTCACAATGCGCACTCCCAAGGCCTGCCCCAGAAATAACAGGGGCAGGAGATGTCAGAGTCCCATTGGAGGCTGTGTCCATTGCCCTGAATGTCACCTCTTGATGCTCCGAGACATAAACTCTCCCCATGCATCACGGTTTGCAGTAAATCTCTCGAAGCGGGAATGCAACCATTTAAGGTCATCCCAGAAGCACTTGCTTTGTGGTTGCATAATGCTCTACAGTATATCTCATTGGTAATTCTTATCTGACACAGAATATGCTGAGCTTTTGCAGGCTTCTTCGGACCACACACTTTTGCACTGTTGGAGATTCAGTGAATGCTGTGAGTCGCATAACAAATAAGTCCCTTACAAATCGTGTTTACACGTTTCAAGTGGTTTGTTGTTTTAGCTGCATCATGATTTGTTGCCCAATTAGCTGAAACATTTTAGCCAGTCGCTCGTTCAATTAACTCCAAATGCTGTCGGAGTCCGTCTTTCATCTCAATTGAATTGAAAAAAACACTCACAAAATAAAAGTCACCAAGTTTGAAGCTCAGGTTTGACATTTTCTCCGTGTAGATGTTGAGCTTGAGTGCATGCTCTGTCTGAAGCAGTATTTAATTAGCTGCATCCACACCAGGACGAGACCGACAGGCTTTTGTACTAGCTGTGCCTTCTGAAAGTGCTCACACTTCAAAGAGTTCATACAATAGAAATAACTACCTGCTTTTTCACTTTGCCACTCTAAAGGCTGGTTCGGTGTGAGAGTCTAGGAACTCACTGTACCTCTTCCAACATACAACAACAGAACAGTTTTGTTATTCAAACTAACATTTTATTGACGAGGAAAAGTTAGAGAGTGGAGTGACACTGGATTAAGTTGAATTTATAGTTTAAGGCAATTAAATGACAACAGTCGCCTCACTGGGCTTCACAAAACTGGCAGACTGTTACCTTTGTGACCAGTTTATCAAAGCAGAGCAGGATCGCAGCATAGAGAACTGGTTTGTCTATTGCCCTTCAGTGTGACAGATGAGACACGATGATGCATTTATGACCTGCTGCTACCTTCAATCAACATTCTAATTAAGTATTTCATGAGGCTCTTCTCGAATGTTACATCTTGGAGGTTATGTGCAGCAGAGTTAATTTAATCTTCACATACGAGCGGTCGCGATGTCGTCACGTCTGGGGGCTGTGGTGTAATGTTTTGATTATGTAATAATAGTTTTATGAAACAGGGCAATAAAGAGAGATTGTGAAACTGGGCGGCCCCGGAAATATTTTGTGTGACTTAGTTAACTAATTATTATTAATATTGGTTATATTACAGCTAGTTTTTTGGCGTCAATACTTGCCAGTGGCCAGTTTGGTTGACCTCTTCCCCAGGCCTTAACAGAGTGCATTTTCTCCCGTTCAGCTTTACTCGAATCAAAAAGCTTCTCGACTAGAGATTACAACCTATAAACCAGTTTATCCTCTCATTAGAAAGCTAAGACCTACAGAACTGATCTAAACGGATCCTTTTCCTTGCGTCGTTGCCATTTTGTCGTCACTTTTTTCACTTTTTCATTTCACTATTTTGTGTCACATTCTTGTTACTCTTTTGTGGCTTTTTTTTTTAATTGTTTGTCACATTTTTGTCTGTCTTCTTGTTGTTGTTTTTTAGGCTTTTTTTGGTCACTTTTTGATACTTTTTTGTTGCGTTTTCATCCTTGTTTTTTTCTCGTTTTTGACGCTATTTTTAAGCTTTTTTTTCAAGAAACTTTTAGATTTGGATAAAACCGTATTGTGCTCGGTTCAGGTGGGGTTAATGTCTAGGGCTGAAACAATTAATCTAACCAATTTAGTAATTGATAATCGTATATCTAAGAATATACAGCCTCTATAACAGTGGTTCTCAATTGGGATGTTGTCAGGACCCACCTTAAACCCCAAAAAATAATTACTTTTCTTATACTTTCTCCACAAAAAACTAATGTTAAATAAAACATTAAATAAACCTATAAAGCTGAAATGATGAACAAAACAACAGTATTTTTTTAATATTCAGAAGATTCTATACTTTTATTGAAAGGAATGGACTCTGGAAGTATTCGTGATCCACTGAAAATGTTTCCGCGGCCCACTTTTAGGTCCCGGCTCCCGCCCCTTAGTTGAGAACCACTGCTCTATCTTGCAGCGGCAGCCTTATTGTGCTCAACAGGAAAATATTTGATGGCTACAAGTTAAAGCTGTGCTCAGTCAGCTGTGTTACAGTGATGGCCACTTCATTCATTGCAAGACAGACCTATCTCCTGCATCTTGTACTGAGCATGTTGATAGTTAGAAGCTCATTGGCTGTGACGGTGGGAAGAAAGAAAAAAGGATAGTGGTAATTGATCCGTGCTTATTCAGCAGCATTGATTGCTCTTTGATACATGGGGTGCACCTTTCCTCACTGCAGAGGCATAATGCGTGCAGCAACACGATGAGCAGCAGGCCATTGGTGATTTGGGTTTAAAAAGGCTAGAAAACTGAATTGGTTTTTGAAGTGGATGGGAATTAAAAGACGGTAACCGTGCTGGTAGGGGGCTTTGTTTATTTGATAGGCAGCTGAGAGTTGCGTGACCTCCACTGACATAAGCAGCCGGTGCCATCTGGTTTATAAGCAATTAAAGAGGGTCATTCTGGAACCGTCACATCCACGAGTGCACAGCAGGTATACTGTATCTGCTCATTAAGCATGCGCGTGTTTTCATCTATTTACACATGCTCTTGTTTCCTATATGTCTTGCTTTTAGCCAACTGACCCACTCTGGAGTTGGAGTTGTTTGAATGGGGCAGGTTTTTGGAGGGCTGAGGCGGTGACGGTGACTGAGTGCTGTGAGCTCATAGTAAAAGCCTGCACTGCTCGTTAATAATGCAGCATGCTCTTGTGTGAAGGTGGGGGTGGTGTCGGTGGGTGAGGTGTAGGTCCCACTGTCCAATCTGAGGGAAGGTGCTTCTTTAAGTCTGTGTGTCTTAGAAGCATTCATTCACCGCAAAGATCTTATCCCGGATTAAAGCTGCTGTGAGCTGGCATGAATTAATCAAAGCATGTCCCGTCCTGAAAGGCAATTTATCGAAATGGATTGGCAGATTACCCTGGAATTATTTATAGATCGCAAGAGTGGGCTTATAATCAGGCAAAGGTTGCTTTTGCTGTCAACTCTGCAATGCAGTGGAGATCAGATCAGGGAGGTTTTGTGGGGAGCGCTTTGCTTTGTCATGGTTTCTCCCTCACTATGTAGCGGAGATTACTTCATACTTTAGAGTTGAGAAAAGGGCTGCAGCTCTTCTGTCAGTTAATAGCTTTTACCAGTGAAGAACACAACATGTACTGTATTTTCTTCATTACATTAGCAGGTGTTGGAAGTGTTGTCACTCTGTGCTTAAACCACTCTCTTTGTGTAGCAATGTGTGAGTGCCACTTTATCTAAGTGTAGGTCTTAGTCTGGGACGTAATGTGGTCGTGCAAGTGCTTTAAAAGGAGGGCAACGTTTTCAACCGGTTCACCCTGAAACCGTTGTGGAGGCTGAGAAGCTGAGTGGACCAGAGACTGCTCTCAGAGCAGAGGACATGTGCAGCCAGCAGCATCATCGAGAAGTGGAGACATCAGCTAAACTCTGCTGCCCCAGGGCGCCTTATAAACAACATCTGAGGCCGAGTAGCTTTTTCCTATCACATTCACTTGCACATTTCTGATCATTAGCCCCTGAAATAATGAACTATGGATCAATATTCAACAGATGACTTTGAGGTCAAGTTTTGTCTTGTTTCCACTATCACTAACCAGCGTGGCTTTACTCTGCATCTACTCGGCTTTTCAGCTTTTCAGTTGGTGCTAGCACCTCGGAACAGGTCATATTGTAGGACAGTCTTCCCCCTGGTCCATGCATTTTATATCCCCCCGTAAGCGGAGATTATCACTGCTCACCGTTGACTTTCCTCCATAGGTCATCCTTCAGCTGTGGCTTTCCTCTTTGGCTGACAAAAAATTACCAGTTTTGCGATTGTACAAAAAAACATTGCATCTGGTTGGGCCAAAGCAATCGTTAAGTCCATATAAAATAAATTACTGGTAGGTAAGTCAAGCTGAGTAGCGCTGGTTTTGCAGTGAAAATGGCTCTTGAAGCTTAATCTAGAATGATGTTGCAGAGTTGATGCGGATGCAGTAGTATCAGTAGTGTACATGTACTGTTGGGTGTGTTTTGAAACATGAAGAGATTGTAGTTGTCTCCGCTCTTGCGTCACTGTGCTTTGCTCCTGTAATGTGTATGGAAATACTGAGGTGATGAAACCTGAACACCTAAAAGCATAACCTCAGGCTGGGATTTTAGACACATTGTGGAACAGCGTGTGTGTGTTTCCCTGATTTAAACCCTAAGCATGTGCATGAAAAGCATAATTAAACATTACGTATGTTCTCAATGGGGTCATAAATAACTCTTGTCTGCAGCAGCTGGTGTTTATTCCTCCCTCTCTCCACATTTGAAGCTCTTGGACGGGGATGACCTGGATCCTGATTTATTTGCCCTGTTGGGAGATGGTACTTTCACTGCGGTGACCTCCTCGTGACCACACCTTGACTCTCCCCCCTGGGCCTTGTCTGTCAGGTTCGGGTTATGGATTGCTTCTTCCTCTCCTTGACCCTAGAGTAATGACTGTGGTCACTATAACATAATTAGGAGAGTAGTTAGGACGGCTCTAAACATGTATGATTTGTGAACAGAGAGGATCTTTTTCTCTGTTTATTATGAAACAGATGCAACAGAACAAAACAGAAGAGCAGGTAACATGAGTGAAGCCATGTGGCACCCTGCATTTTTGTTTTAGGATGTGTTGGCAACAAATCAAAACAAGATAACCAGACACTGTGATGGAAAAACTGAGAATGACTCTGAAGAACTGTCTTGTTACGGCAACAGACAGGACGAGATGGAGATGCCTAGTCGATTTGGTCACTAAGGGTCGGAGTTGACCTGATGGATGAAAAAGTATTGCCAAAAGCAATGAGTTTAAACCTCGGTCAGGTGGAGGACCTTAGTGATTTTGTGATTTACTATGGCTTCTTGCGATATGGATATTGTGTCACCTACTATTGACGATAATTTGAGGCAGCCCTTATTTATGAGTATTTCGAAGGGTAAAACAGTCAAGCTGTAACTGTGAATAATTGATTTATCCATTAGTTTTCATCAGGGAAGAAGAATCCATTGATGGAATAACCTGGTCATTCAAGATGTTCAGGTAGTCAGGTGATCTCTTTCTTTGGGCACATGCTGTTTCTGAAATAGACTCGACCATAAATCTGAATCAAGACTAAAGTAAATGAGGATTGACTCCAGTTTTGACCAGGACTAAAGCCTGTCCAAACCTAAACCAGAATCAATCTAGAATCAAATGGCCAAAGAGCTGCAAGAGCCAATGATGTCTGATTTAAATGTGTGTGCGCAGTGGAGCAGGGTGCTGTAAAGATGCTCTGATATCACTCTGTTTCTGGTAGTCACTTAATGTATGACCAGCTCCTATCAGGTCCGGGACGGCACATTACACCATGTTCATTACCACTAGACGGATGCAGCCATCGTGTTTAAAATGAGATGATTTTGCATCCCCCTGAGAAGCCCACTATGAAGCAGGAATTATGTCAAAGACGTTATCTAACGGTGGCTGTAACACACTCAGACTGCTCTGCTCTCTGCTGCTCCCCTGGTACCGCCGCAGATAAAAGGATGTTTTGTGAGTGGAAAAATGACAAGATTTATAAACTGCTGTGTCATTTGTGCTCATCTGTTTTGGTGAAGCAAAAGAAAACCAGCTATTCTTATTCAGTGTAGCAAATAACAGAAGGATGAGATGTCACAGATTGCGCGCCCTCGCTTGGATTGTCGTCACTCTCGCTTAACCAAAATATCTCGTTCTGTTACCATGTTTCTGTGGCTGTTGTTTCCACTCGGCCTTGAAGTGCTGGTTCCACTAACACTTTGTAAATGTGCTCATGAGAAGGAAGGCAATAAATCTAGCAAACCTCTGCAAATGCTTAATGTGGAAATCAGAACAAGAAGGCCATTATGACACTGCATTGGGAAACTATTGCACACAGAGGCTGTATTGACAGTGGGCTGCAGCCAGTCAATCGGCTTGTCTGTGTTAAGTTATTCATTTTTCTTAAACACAAGCCCATCGTGGATTGATTATCACGCTGCTATGCATATGAGCTTCACTGTGTTACATAACTGAGTGTGGAAGAGTGGACAGACAAATAACATATCTTGTCTCCATGTTGTCTTATCGATCATAGTATTAGATTAGCAGTTCACACATCAGTCTACTCTTGAATGTAAATGTGCATTGTGAACTGGATCTGGATTTTTTTTTTTTTTAAACATCCCAAAAAGTTAATCGCAATTAGCGCTACTGTTGCACAAAGTCTATTACTTTCTCCTCTCACCGTCCCAGAGTACCTTTTCCCATCATTGCCGTGCGTTAACTGGACACACGTTTATTGTGAAATTAAGCGCGCGATGAACACGCTGAGGGCTCTGGCGAATGCGGTGAAGAGTTAAGGCGCAGTGCAGATGAGGACTGAGCTGAGATCAAACCGGCCCTATCAGGATTCAGAGCGAGTACGATGGAGGAGGGGGAGGAGGGGGAGAGAGGTGCGGGGATAAGAGTGAGAGAGAGGAGGGGGGAGGGGCGGTGGGGAGCGGCGAGGGGCAACCCCGCTTTCAAGACGAGGGATTCCTTTTACTGCAGTGATCAGCAACGTGCTCACCCCTCCTTTACAAGCTCCCCCTGTATATTCCTTATCTCCTTCCGTTAGCGCACCAGCCGCCGTCACGTTGTAGCGGGCGGATACTGTACGCAAGCAGCACATGGTCGCAAGCACTACTCGTGATTCACACATTTTGTTGCCAGATTTCATTATTATCCAATTTGCTCAGCACCACGCTATTAATCACCATCGTCTTCCTGCACCATCCCCGCGCTCTTTGCTCGCGCGTCGTCCGTCCATCTGGCCTGGACGTCTCTCTACCTCTCGGCCGCATAATGACATTTTTTTCCAAGGTTGCTGTTAAATATTTCAAGCGGCGTTTCAGTGGCTCAGAGGGAGGGTTACACGGGGAGGAGGCGGTGGGACAGAAACAGAAGGGGGTTTGGGTTGGGGTGGACTCTGTGAATGCCGCTGACAAAAACAGCCGGCCAACAGACGCGGCGCCACATACACGCGCACATACGGAGGGAAATTTCACTCACGAGATCCTGAGCCACCTGCAAAAGAAAGCGTCACAGGAACAGGCCACGTCATAAGCGCAGATGGGTAAGCGGGGAGGAGGAGGACCACACGAATGCATGGGTAGCACCATTATGAGTTATTTTGCCCTCCCCGCTCTTGTCAAGTTAATGAATGAGCGCTCTGTGCCGCAGTTATTCCCTGTACAGTCCATACAGGGATCCCTTTCTGTGTTCGACATACTTGCCCCGTTGATAGGTACAGATTTTGTAGCCTCGTGCTTCTGATAAATGCAATTACACAAAGCAAGGAGGCAATTTATCTCTGCTGAACCATGCCAAGTCACTGAAATCCCTTTTTTGTCTAATATGTTGCATTGATTTAACTCGAGTAGGGGTGTCTTCAGCATTGATTTGAAGTCTTATTAATGGCTTGATCACAAATATGTATAAACCACTAATAAAATGGCCATAGTGTTTGATCAGTTAAAGCCCATCATCATTTTGGGCTTGTATCTGCTGCTTAGCTCTGCAAAAACATCCCCCTAATTATTTAGAATCATGACGTTTGTGAAATTGCAAGTTATTTTTCCCCGTAGCAGAGGCAGAATACTGAACACCAGCAACCGAGCGCTCCATCTGGCCTCTTGCTGAGCTGCCGTTCACTGTGGATGATCAGTGTTGCATTGCGGGTGCCCAGTCCTCCCCACAGCTGGCGCTACTTTCCTCTCCGGGAAAACTACACCGTCAGCAGTGGATCCACGGCTGACAGCACGCCACTTAGCACCGCTGCAATAATTACATTTTAGCACCACCCGGTTATGCTCATTCATCGGCACATCTACTAACTACTGTACTATTATATTCAGGATTACCGCGTTAAGGTAATTTAGGCGTTCATTTGTCGTCCCTCTGGATCTGATGTGCTGTGATTGGCAGTGAGGCTGCGATTGACGGCGTTTCTATAGTTCCAAGATAAACGCGCTATTTACATGATGTGCATTAAACTCCTAAAAGCTTCCTAAATTGACTAGTGTTAAAACAAAATGGCGATAATGATAATAGTAATACACAAATAAATGAACACTGCATGTGGTGTTAGCAAGTATTGAACAGGTTCATTGTTGGCTCTTTGGAAATGTTAAGTATTTCTAGTCAAATAAATTGTATAGAATTGCATGCGTTCTGCTGCTTCTTACTTCAATGGTTTTACCCAGTTACTGTCTGTCTCCTGCCTAGTTCTCTGTAATCTCTCTTTCCAATTTAATAGTTTATATCAAGTAATAATACATGAAGAGTCACCTGACTCATGGTACGGATCTAGATGTGTTGAGGTACTAGCATCCACACCTCCTTCTTATTTCGTTGGCTAGTAATAGCTGAAACAGATTTAGCAAAGCAAGTGTTACACTTTAATGTTTTGGCATTCAGCTTTGCTTTTCGTAAATGGTTGGTATTTCTTGTCAGCTAAATAACAGATACAGTTAGAATTGTTGCCTATTGCTTGTAAAGTGTTCTGCTGCTCACTTCAAGACTTAGAGCCAATTATTGGTGTCCTGCCCAATTATCTGCATCCCCCTCTCACAGCGATTAACTTCATGTTTTCTTTGGCTGCGTCTAGTTAGTTTAGTTCTCTGTACATGTCCAAACTAAAGCGTGCAACTGGAATTAAGGCAGATTTAGTGGGTTTAGGGAAAGTTCAGAGGTTTTGCTTAATAAAAAAAAACCTAATCGCTAATATTGCTGTTTACATTAAAGCTTTTCCTATACTTTCTCCGCTCACTGTGATTGGAGGTTAGTGATTTTGGAATGCAGTAAGCATATTTATAAAGTTAATTATTTCTTATAGAGGGCTGCATGATTTTGCGTCACTTTAAAATATGATTTGTTCAAGTAATATAAGAATGAACCACAAGCTTAGCAGATTTTAAACACAAGACCCCAAAAGGATTAGATATTTTGTTGTTGCAACAAATAATCTGCTTATCATGTTTTCCATCCATATCCAGTGGTGTCTGTAACTTTGATAAAGGCAATCCTTCATATTTCCAAAGTGTCAGTGTTACTAAAAGTCAGTTCACTGTGTCTTTGCTGCTCATGTGGTTGAAGACGGCTTTCTCTTTATTTCACGCCTTTTTGCCGCAGCCTGTTATCATTGCCAGATTCAACCACAATTTAGGTCAGTGCTTCTGATTCTGCCGCCGTCGAGTTGCAGTTCATGAGCAAACACAGACAGTCATGCACTCACCTGCCATTTTTCAAAAGCCTATTCTGAGTTTTAAATTACCCGCATTGTGCACGGCCTCATCACGGGGCTTGTCGTTGGATTTAGAGTGGGTTAGTGGGTTTGTAAAGATTGCAAATCTAATTGTGCGATTGCATTTCGGCGAGTGCGAGGAGCAGAGCGATATGGAAGAGGCCTGCTGGGTTAAAGGTTTATTAGGTTAAAGGCCAGCGTGTAAGATAAGCCCTGTATTAAATATCAGAGTCCCAGCCACACACAAATGCACGTGATTGGTTTTGAACTCATTGTTTATCTGTAATCACAATCAGGGCTGCAAAATATATCGTATGGTATATCGCTCCATCCATTTAACTCAGATTTACGCTATTTTTTGCAGCCTGAAACAAAAAAACAATGGTCACTTAATGTGGAAAGTGTGCAAAAGCAACAGAAAATATTAGCAGTGACAAAAGAAACCTTACATTCATAATAAATCATAGAAACATACAGCCTTAAACAGACATTAATCAAATTGCTATTTCTTCACCCTTCCTGCTCCATTGATTTGTGCGTCCTGTGAGCGCCTTTCTGGCAGCACATGTTAGTCTCTAACAGGGCAGTCAGCAGAAAAAATTGTGACGTGCTCTGTAATTTAAAGCATGTGAACCGCATATGGACCCGCCTACTTCTGTGTGCAGCAGAAGAACAGGAAAGGGCTTCCCCAGCTCTGCTCTGCTCTGCCGTGCCCTCTCTCTCTCTTGCATACTAAATCAGAATGTTTTCTTCAAGCTGCATCGACTGTTCCCTGACTGCTGTGTCTCTCCTCGCAAAGTCTGTTTACAGTCTTTTGAAAAGGAGTTAAATTAGGAATAGGGCAATAGGCTGCGTGTGTTTTTATGAGTCGCTTCATTATTTCTTTGATGGGCTGGGGAGCTTCACAGAGATGTTCTAATCCTAGCGCAGGGTGTGGCTGTGTGTGGAAACATTTGAAACTGAGGACGCCATTTTGTAACTTGACACACTTCAAGTCCCAAAGTTGCACAAATATCATGAATAATGAGACAGATTAGGATAAAGGTGTGTGGATATTTACAGCTGTAGGTATTCGGCATGCTGAATTGGAGTGGTGGATGAGTTTCATACTTGTAGCATGATGTACTATGGTAGCTGTTCATCTTCACTATTGGATACTAGGTGCCCCCTTATGGCAGTCTGTTGTTTCTTTTTTAATGCAAGACAAACATTGTACTTGTTTATTGACATCAGACATACTATTCATTACATTGTTTTAGCTTATGTTAAAATAGTGCTTGCAAACCCACCTTTTAAAGGCAACTGTTGCTAATAATAAAAAATTAACATAATGACCAGTGAGATACTGAAAATGCTGTTTTTGCCATGGGTAATCAAAGAATGGATTTGGATGAGGACCTGTAACCTATTTAAATCTCATATTTGGCTGCCTATAGTCAACATCTCCATAGAGATGAGCTGCTCCCTGTAAAGTAACAGTCAGGTCTGATGAGTCACTCATACAGTCACACATTTGTTTGATCTTTTTTTTCAAATATAGTAAAACACATGCTTTCATTTAATTAGCTGGGTGAATTGTTACACAGTGTGGCTTTAACATTACACTAGCTTCACAGTTAGAAGGTCCTGGGTTCGATTCCCTCCGGGTACTCCAGTTTGCCCTACCACTAAAAGCATTTACAATAGGCCAGAATGAACGATGGTGAGTGTGAGTGTGGAATGACGGATGGAAATCAGCCCAAGGCTACAATCCGGTGTGGCGTGTTTACAATAACCAATAAATAAAATAAAGTAAAATTAGCTTAAACTCTTCTTCTTTCCAATGGCAATCTAATTTAGGCTTGAAAGGGCTCCCTCTTACACCATGTCGAAAAAGTATGTGCAGTGTGATGAGTATTTGAAAACAAAAGGAGTGTGTGTGTGTTGATTACAACTACTTGAGATAGTTTCCCATTCTGTTATAATTTGAAAGGTCGCTCGCATCGTAACTTATGTGTCCACCATGAGAAGATCAAGAAATTGTAACAATTGTAATCAGATGCAGGAGACCAGCGTCGTCGTCGCAAAGCAGAGCAGCCAGTGGCCATTGACTTAACCTTAATCTGCTTTCTGTTTCAGGTTTGGAAGGGCGCCCCCTCATGGCATGGCCAGAGACTGTTGTGTACCTCCGCTGGTCCAGAAGGTAAGTCTGACTGACCTCCTGTTTACACATCAAACAACACAACACTGTACTCCCCTGGAAACTTTGCTTTGAAAACATGGGTCTCCCTTTTTGAGAGAAACTCCCTTTTGTCCAAAACATCTGTCCCATCCCAGACAAATGAGTTTTGCACCAGAGAGTAATTCGGCATTGATCAGCGTGGGCTCATTTGACGGTAACAGCCAGCAGTCATTAAACTGGAATCTGTTTCAGGGGCAGCATCTGTTCGTCTGCGGAGAGATGAGGAGAAGGGAGTGAATACAGAGAGAAAAGGAAAGGCTGAGGAGGTGACGCTGTAGCGCTGGCCATGCTGATTTGATTTTAAATTGAGCTTTAATAGCTGTAGGATTGGATCAGTGATAGCAGTGAGATCCTCATATCTTTAGCAGGAAATGGAAAGACATTGGCAGCAGGTGCAACGGGGGAACAATTCATACACTTTGGCGTAAGAGCAGAGATTGTCAGTGCAGCAGTCAATCGTAAAGACAGCGGCTGTGTCTTTGTGCGTTGTCGTCTTGTTGAAAGTGAAGCTGGCTGTCGCTGCGGCTCTCCGTGCCAGAGATGATCCTTCACTGTGTGATGGGTTCCCAGCTCAGATCTGCTGATTCACTGCAGTGGCCTGAGCACGAGCCAGAGGTGAACGGTGCAGCGGCCAAGCAACAAGACGAGCTTTGGGATCTTCTGTACACTCTGCATTTATTAAGTTGCATACTGCGTCTCCCAGGGGTCAGCAACGGAGTCATTGCCGACCCCGGGGAGACGCAGTATTTTAAGCCAATGTGCCTTTCCCAAGCTCAAAGCAGAATGAAGAGGTCATCATCCATCATTTTACCACATACTGCGTTAATGGATGATAATTTCACCTGTAGAAGACCTGAGTTGAATAGTTAGGTTTCTTTTATATATTATTATATTATATTAACAATAGTGCATGTAGATACTGGGATACCGGTACAGTGATTTGGAGTTTGGGAGATAATATTATGAAAAATTCTCAAAATGGGTCTTCGGTAATACACATTTGCTTCAATAGAGAAGGTTTTCAACTTGATTGCAGAGTCAGACAAACGTGCACTTAGCTACATTATATTATACCAATACCAAAAAGCTCATATATAGCGGTTTTAACGGCAATTTAGTACCTAGTGTCTTACTGTCACTTTATTTGGTTTACCACTACTCTTCATCTGTTGTAGCTCTTTGTTAAATTTGGCACATTTTCCCAGCGTTTTCCCAAAACCGTCCGAAAAAGCCAGCGAAAACACACAAACTCTTACATAATCTACAATAGACCTTTTAAGGCATTGTTTCTCGATGACCTGTACTGATGAGGATAATGTGCAAATGGAGCCCGTTTTAGTAGCCGAGCACTGAGCCTCTGAAAATGTTTTACAATATCACTAAACAAAATGGTGCCAAACCCAGCACATAATAATAATTTGAATACTTAGATTCAAAAATGTTTGCATATCTATTATCATATTTAACACATTTTCATGATATATGTGTTGTAGTTTTGGGCTGATATAATCTATAAAAAAAACACGCAATATATTAAGGCTGGGCAATAACGCAACAAAAAGTAAATTTAGCTTCGACTATTGATGATTGTTTTGATTGATTGATTGATTTTTTATTTCGAGCAACACAACACCGGCACAAAAGCCAGAAAGATATAAAAAAAGAAAACATAAATAACATTCTAGCTCGAAAAGGAGTGGGAAGAAGACAAGCTTATTAACTCCCACCCCGTTCATATACTACTTAAATGATAATGTGGTTGCAACAATAACACTGCTTAGTTCTTATTGTCTTACTAAACAATTAACAATTAAGTTGGTTACAATTGTTGAATTGTTGAACAAAGACGAGATGGATCTTTTAAATAAACCTTAGCTCGAGCCAAACGTGAAGGTTCTCCACTCCTGTATGACTTGACACACAAAATCTTCCATTGTACTCCTCCAAACTCTAAACCACCTGCTGTTGCTGCCATAGCATTGATAAATATACATATGATGTCCATGATGATAACTGGATATATTAATTTTTTTCTCCTCTGAGTTTTATCTAAGCGTATGCATTTCACCCTAGAATTGATGCGCAGAAATGATAGGGATTTCAAATGTATCATCTCATGAATGAATGGTTATTCCACTACATATACCCACTCACACACACATTCATAAACCTTTGTTCTTTGTCTGCCAACTACTGACATTAACCTATGGTCTACAGTTTTTTTTTTTTTCTACCGCTGACTCACAGGGAATATTATTGCATGTCATAGTTACTCTCTGATTTTTTCCCACTTGTTTTGTGCTCCACAGAGGTGACAGTGGTGTACCAGAACGGGCTGCCGGTGATCTCCGTCAGTTTGCCTTCGCGACGAGAGCGCTGTCAGTTCACCCTGAAGCCCCTGAGTGACTGCGTGGGCGTGTTCCTGCAGCAGCTACAGGCGGAGGATAGAGGCATCGACCGCGTGGCCATCTACTCCATGGGTATGTGCAAAGCATGAGGAAAAAAGGCTTTAATACATGTTTTTGTTTGCAGTGGCATAGTTACTCGTCCTTATAGCCATACTGCGTAACATTTCACCCATCACATTTTTATTGGTGAACAGTACCTCAAAAAATATTCATCCTAACTGTGCCGGGAAAGGGACATCACCAGCTTGTCTCTGTGGAGATGTTGCTGCTTTGCTTTGACTACAACTCGCCAAATGCTTTATTTGGATAGCCCACTGCGAAAGTTGTCTGTGTCTTAACTAAGCGCTAGGAGCACATCGTCACTGGCAGGTTTGTGGGTTTTGTGATATGGCAACATACAGCCTGAAAAGTTCCTTTATGCTCATTGTAGCTTTAATAATGCGTTTTAGCCCAATCAACGTGAATAAAACACCTTCACTTCTTAGCCTATTTTGTAACGCAACACCAGTAATTACATGTGTGACTTTTCAGTGAGTTTTATCAAATTTCTACAGTACATTATGAACTTCCCCACAATAATGCAACATGTATCAGATTTCCTTCCGTGACTTTAATTCCATGACTTAAAAAAAACCCTACTCTGAGATCTGAATGCTGTTGCCTCCCTATGTCCACTCACAAATGGCCAGTGCAACTACACATAAATATACACTGATTTTCAATAGTGTCATTATTCTCCCTGCGTTCTGCTGCAGCTGTGACTCTGCATCCTACTTCACCCGCTATCTTTAAAATAATTCCCTCTTGGCTCAAGGGTTGCTTTATACAGGAACAGCGGGTTCTTGAAGCCGTCCCAGGTGCTTGCGCATTGACCTGTCATGGTAATCCGGTGGAAACGGGCCTGATTACTGAGTGTTTAGAAAGTGTTTGAAGTGGACTCTAGTGGTTATAATATTTGCACTACTTGTTTAGTCGCATTTGCTGTATATTGTGTATACTTTGAATATTCAGTGTTGCTAATTTTACTACTTGGTGGTATATTTTTTTTTATTTTGCATGCCCTTATTTTATTACTACTTTATTTTGAATGTTGCACAATGCACCAAAGGAAATCCTAGTTTGTGAATGCACCTTCACTGACAATGTCACTAAACAATTCATTTAAAAGTAAAATCAGGTAAGCAGCAAAAAATAATCACTTTGCAGATTCAATCCAACTTGTTTGTAGTCACTCCTTTGTTTGTCACATCATATCATTATATTCCTCTTAAATTTGCTGATTTTATCATTAAAATTGCAATTTGAACGGCTGCAATTACCAATCACAAAAGCTGCAATTATTTAGGAAGCACAATTCTCTTCACAAACCAACTTAATACTGTCTCCTCTTGTCAAAATGTGCACTGTTAAATGGATTTTACGACCTGAATAGCTTCTAATTGCAATACTGACTAGACGAATCATAATTAGGTATTTATCCAAAACTGCGCAGCCCTATTCTACAAGCTTATCCTACTAACGTACTGGAGTTTTTGATGCTATATGTCAGGGGTAGGCAACGTCATAGTACCTCTGGTCCACAAGATAGTTTTGAAAATATTCTTATAGAAATCAAATACCTATTAACATACTATAAATATGCTGAAAAGATTGTAAGTTTCTTTAAAATTATCTGGCTAAACACCCCATTAGGTCAAGTATGATGGTACAGCACTGGGATTTGTAGAGAGTAGGGCTTTACTTTGGGCTACAATTGGAAGGTTCAGCTCTTTGTGTTTGGACGATGAAGAAACACTATACACATTATATTACATTATATTCATCTTCTATACAGTTTATTTAATATTTAATTTCATATATATTGTGACATTCCAATGCAAAACTTGCCCATGTGTCCAGATGGAGCCCGAGTCGCCTCCTCCACAGGGATCGACATCCTGCTGCTGGACGACTTTAAACTGGTCATTAACGACACCACGCACCTCGTACGGCCACCAAGGAGAGGTACAAGGAAGACAAAATAAACAGCAACCAAAAGCCAACACATTTCTCTAAATGGTATCTTGTGGTCACAGAGCTGTTGCCTCATGAGGACCAGGACCGACTGAACGATGTCAAGTTCCTGGTGCAGCAGCTCTACACCACGCTGCGCATCGAGGAGCATCAACTCTGCAAAGAGCGCGAGCTGATTGGACGACTCGAGGACCTCAACTCTCAGCTCCGCCCCCTCGAAAAGGTCTGTTATAACTAAACATGGAACAGATGGGATGCAGTTTTCTAATTTAGTATAGCATTATATATTATACCTCCTCCTGGAACAGCCACCTTAAATTGGTGGAGGGGTTTGAGCCGTCTAATGATGCTGGGAGCTCTGTTGCCGAGGGCTTTGTTCCCCTGGTCTCCCATGGCAAACAGGTCCTAGGTGACGGGTCAGACAAGAGCGGTTCAGAAACCCCTTATGAGAGACCAACAGGCCCGGTTAGAACCGTGAGGCCGTCCTTCTCTGGACCCACCACCTGCAGGAGGAGCCATAGGGGCTGGTGCAGTGTGATTTGGGCAGCTCCAACAGCTGCCCCACGACCCGGCAACGGAAAAGTGGATGAAAATGGATGGATGGATGGATGGATATATATTATACTATGTTACACTTTATTGACATCAAGCATATTATTGAGACAGTTGTACTTCACGGCTTTCAGAGTCAATAGTGGGTCAGAATTGGTCTTGAATGCTGCCAGCACAGGACAGCACAGCACTGTAGGCCTACGTACATCTAGGCAATTTTCAAAACGTCACCAACTGTTTGATTCATTTACAATTTTTTGATAAGAACTTATTCCTTTCCACTTTGTTATGGGTACAGCATTGTAATACAATACATAATAGTCTCTCTTTCCTTTTTGTATCACAACATATGCAAATCGTTTCAGCCCCTACGTATTGTGACCAAAGTATATCAACGTATATAGCGCTTTTCCAGCCACATTCATCACTCAAAGTACTTTACAGCAAAGAACCACTTACCAATTCACTGTCTCATTCATACATCAGTGTACGCAGACCTTGAGGCAAGGAGGGTTAAAGGGATACTTCGGGATTTTTGACATAGGGCCTCATTTACTAGTTATCCAGAGTGTTGTTGATGTCTGGAGATATTTTTTTCTTAAATTCATGCAGTTCTTATATTTGAAGAGTCTAGTTGCGCTAGGCTAGGGCAAGGCTAAAGCATTTCTATGGTAAAGTCTAGCCTGCATTAAAAAAACAGTCTGGCGCACCTGAGGTAAATCACTTATAACGTCAGACTAACGATATAAATGTCTGTGTCGATAGAATAATTTTAACCATTTTGCATTTAAAATAACTTATATTTGAGCAGCATCAGCTTCGTGGCTGTAAGCTAAGGCAGCGGCGGAGTGATCTGCGAGAAAATAGTCCCTCAAAATGCGGTATTCATGTGATACAAGGTCAGTTATATTAAAAAAAATATTCTATTAACACAGACATTTATATCGTTAGTCTGGCGTTATAAGTGATTTACCTCAGGTGCACTGTGGAGTGGGTCAGACTGTTTTTTAATGCAGGCTAGACTTTACCATAGAAATGCTTTAGCCTTGCTCTAGCCTAGCGCAACTAGACTCTTCAAATATAAGAACTGCATGAATTTAAGAAAACAATATCTCCAGACATCAACAACACTCTGGATAACTAGGAAATGAGGCCCTATGTCAAAAATCCTGAAGTATCCCTTTAAGTGTCTTGCCCAAGGACACAACGACAGTGTGCACCTACGGGAGCTGGGATTCAAACCCCTGACCTTCCGATCATGAGACGATCCGCTCTACCACTGTCGCCCCAATATGGTGTAATTGCTGTATCATTGGAAAAATGCCATACTGTACATAATCCTGTATGTAGCAGAAATCCTGTGTCTTGTCTTTAAAGTTTTCAAATATTGTGGAGACAACAAACATGCATAGAAATCATACACTATTGCTATTGCAATAGTAATCATCTAAAAGCCTCTCTCTGGTTTACTTCCCAGTGCTGCGCTATTGTTATAGTACAGGCTTTAGAAGGAAAGCAAAGCATTTTACTTGTTATATCAAAAAGCTTCATCTGTTAAAGAGCCTTTTGCTATAAAGCCAAGAAAAGAAATGAACGCCATACTTTTGTCCTTGCTTTTACGTCTCATTGTGTAGTTTTGTAAGAAATGTAACTGCTTGTCCTAATTGACTATTCTGCATTATTTGTTGATTTTATTTTAAAGTTTCCATATCTATTCCAAATTTCTTGTATTGATGTATTTTTTATTTACCTTGAAATCGTCCTCTCAAACGCTGACTCCGCTTGTATGTTACTCTGTGTGCAGGTGAGGGACGAGTTGGGTAGGAAGGCGGAGCGGCGTACCACCTGGGTGCTATGGGGCGGGATGGCGTACATGGCCACTCAGTTTGGGATCTTGGCAAGGCTCACCTGGTGGGAGTATTCCTGGGATATCATGGAGCCCGTCACCTACTTCATCACATACGGCACAGCGATGGCCATGTACGCTTACTACGTCCTCACACGTCAGGTAAAATAAATTCACCCCATGTCCTTGTCTTTTAGGGAATTTCCTCACATCAATTGTCAAACAAGATGTTTTGCAAACCTTCATAAATGTACATGTATTGGTGTACATGTAAAATAAATATCACGTTGTACCCCATTAAGAAAATTTCACTGCACGATTATATACTTCGCCTCCACCAAAACCAAGGGCACACGCTCTAATATTTTGAGGACTTTGAGCACAGCGCGCATTCGTTGCGCCATTGTTTTGATAAGCTTCAGCAATTTATTTCCGTTCAGTGTTGCTTTAATTCTTTACCAAGAAAATGTATTAAAGAGGGGAGAGTGTGGCCACTGTACAAAGCTTTCTCCAGCACATCTGAAAGATTCTCAATGGGGTAAAGGACCGACATGTTGCGTGCTCTGGCATTGAGCGTGAGTCCTGGCATTGTCATCTTGAAATATGGACATGTCATCATGGAAGAAAAAAACATAAAAGGAACAACCTGGTGAACCAAGACCTCTGCGGCTACTAGGGATGGGTATCGTTAAGGATTTATCGATACTACTACTCTTATCGATACTCCTTATCGATCCGGTACTTTAACGGTACTCTTATCGGTACTTTAACAGAAAAATATACTGTATATAGGTAGATTGAGACTACCGTATACGTAGGCATTAATCCTTGGTCTATATTATTTATTTATTACTCTACATTTCATTTCCACTTTGCGCATACACTTAATATATGGGAGTTAAAATACTTCACTTAAGTCGCTTTTTTATTTTTTAATCATTATTATTGTCTAGTAAATCAAGGCTGTTGGTTAGATTTGGCTGTAGCTCCAAATGAGTCAAAATGTGCAGTAAAATAATGAACTGTTTTCTGCCTCTCAGCTTGCGGCTCGCGCTGACGTACACGTGTGAGCGCGCACGCATGTGCACGTACATGCCACTGTGTACGCCGTTTGTGGAAAAATAGACTCCACCCGAAACTCTTTAGTTTGGGTATTTGTGAAAGAAGAAAGTGCGAGTGGCTCGTCTGTCTGTTCAATACGAAGTCGTTACGTTTCGCTTTTTTACCGCGGGTTAGCGGTAGCAGCTCGTAACACCGCGTGTCTTTCCCGCGCGCACCTGTCTCGCTGCACACGGCTGCAGAGGGAGACAGGGGAGTGGCAGAGCGCAGGGGGGACACCCTGCACTTTCGTGTGGGGTAGCGGGGATGAACAGATCCGATGCAGCGAACGCATCCATGAGGGCGAGTGATTATTGAGCGCAGCAGCCCCGTTAAGAAGACCGTTAAGGCTGGAGCTTATCGTCTGGTGGACCGGCACACGTGGCCCCGGGGCCGTTATGATACCGGGGTTCGGTACCCATCCTAGCGGCTACCGCAGAGAATTTTTTTGGCCAGGCAGTGTACTGATGTGATGTTAAAATTTAGTTTCTTCTCAAAGCATCATTTTGATATTTCTTACAGTTCCTCATAGGCTTTTGGGTTGATATATTCCACCTGATGAATTGGTAAATGTACCATTTCACCATTTATAGGCCCAAAGCGCTTTTCAGCACGGATAAGCTGCATCCTCTTACATTGTGCTCTCTCGAATACAGGAATATATTTACCCCGACGCCAGGGACCGGCAGTATCTGCTGTTCTTCCACAAGGGGGTGAAGAGGACACACTTCGACATAGAGAAATACAACAAGCTGAAGGATGATATCGCAGAGGTAAACGCAGGTTTTGTGGAGATGAAAAAAGAAAAGGATGATAGCAGATGATGTAAAATAGGTTTACAGCATAGGAAACTGTAGACACTTTGTTTTTGCTTTAGGTTAAGTGAATCACATATAGTTTAAATGTCTCAAAACTATTTTATAGGCAATAACAGTAGAAGTGGCAGTAGTGGTACTTGAGTTTTAGGAGTTATCGCTATAGGAACTGTAAATTGAGAACTTTCCCCTTTGGGTGACTGTAAATCTATCCCTTGTCCATGTGCGCAGGTGGAGTTAGATCTAAAGCGGCTGCGGGACCCTCTGCAGCTCCAGCTCCCCGTCCAGCAGCTCAGCGACAGTAAAAATTGATGGAGATGGAGACCGTGACGCCCCGCCCCTTTAGCCCAAACGCCCCTTTTCTTACCTCCTCTCTCCTTCATCTTGACCTTAAACTGTCTCTTACTTTTCCCCCTTTCCACACCCAAAAAAAACAACATCCTTTTTGACTGTGGGAGTTTTTCTTTTCCTTTTTTCCTTTTAAGTCTCCTGACTGAAAACAGATTATCAAATGTGCAGAACAATGGCGAGGAAAAGCTCTCACAGCCAAATGAGGATGACATAAAGGACGACTGCGATGATGATGAAGATGGATTTATACAGGCACTAAGGAGAAGCCTCAACTCTTTAGAGAGACCACAAGTAATACCGGGATACAGGAAGTTCATTCGATTCAACTAAAAAGGGACACCCCGAGGCGAGGATTTTGGCGTGCGCATCCTGAAGGACTTTTCTGCTTGTAGTAGTCAAACTGTCAACACACAGCTACTGTCTTCAGGGAGAGTCCCATTTTAAAGTTTACAGAGAAGTCCCGGCCCGGTCCACAGGCTGGGCTGACTGCAAAGTCCACCACCTGGACCTAGTTTTTGTGGCTAAACTCTGCTGCCTCCTCCCTGAGCCACGACCTTTTCCCTCTCACCTCCAGGATGTCGCCTTGGTTCCTCTTCCTGTTGATATCCTGTAGCGGTGCGGTTCTGCCTAAAGTATGAGAGTGCTACCGACAACAACATCACTGTGTGTTCTTTTATTCCAAAAAATATTTTGGCACTTTTTATTTTGAAAGCCATAGTATATTTGTTATGAAAAGATATAAATATATAAATATAAATATGTATACAATCAAATAACAGATGACCAGAGGCTAGTTTTCTGTCAGTGGGGAGGAACTCTAACAAATGTCATTTCGTCTGCAACACATTGTTTTTGTCTCTCATACATTTGGCCAAAGCCATTATCTTATACCTCTTTTACATATTACAATTACATTACATTATATGCAATCAACTTTATAGGTGACCTCAAGTTGATGATGAATTGTCAGTGACAGACTTCACACATTGTCCATGAAGTAAAGTCTAAAAACTTTATAGCTCTTCAGCTCAAAGGAGCAAGTGAGATTTAGGTGACATCTGGGGGAAATTACTTTGGATTTGAGTAATTATACGGCTCCTCAGATGAATTTTAATATTGAAGCAGCAAGAAATCCTTGCACATTGAAATGTAAACCACAGTTTACTCAGACACACCTAGAGGCTTGTTATGGTTGCTGAAGATTAATTATCAGCGGCACTCATTTTTAGAAACTCCCCCACAGCTTTGATCTAAATCTGCCATTGGTTTTACTTTTCATTTGAAGCACGTTCCTCTAGAGATGTTGAAATTACCATCGTTTATTACTATTTATTTCATTCGTTTAAACCTCTCATGAACTGCAAGGCTTCACGTCCCGGGCCGTCTGGAGTCTCCTCCCCCCACTCTGACGCCCCCTGCTCCCCCTGATGGCCAGGCAGGGTAGACTGCATGCAGTGGTATGCCCTCAGTAGAAAAAAATGTGAATGTGTAGGAGAATTATTGCAAATTTTGTACTTTAACTAAACACTCATCATTTGCCACATCGAGCTGAAGTCTCGTCATCGTCCCGTAAATGCATCAAAGATGTTTTCTGTCCTGTTTAAGTTCGGGTGGGGATTGGTGGACCTTTATCTGGCTCTCTCTCCACCAAAATAGCGATTCCTGGGCTTGTCTACAGCACAATGGTTTATTTTTGTTCTTATTTATCACCCATTTGCTTTGTGTCCGCAGCAGGCTAAATCCTACATATCAAGATCCCTATGTATAACTGCAAATTGTCTGTGTAAATGCATGATTATTATGAGTTCAATTCAAAGTTAACCATGCAGATCTCCAGCTAGGATTTAGCCTAATGTGCTTCGACGCAGGTGTGTATGTGCGAGTGTGCGAAATGGTGCCTTTATATGATCAATAATTACAATGGTGTGTAGACAATGTAGCAGCTGGTGACCGTAGTAGGAACATTAGGGATCTGCTTTTATCAGGAATGGGATGTTTTTAGGGAAAAGTCAGGAATAACATAATGACAATTGACAGGAATTTGCATTGCATTTATGTACATCTACAGTAAGGTTAAGATGTACTTTATTGCATCTGCTTAATAAGTGGAATAACCTAGGCATCAAGTACATACGTGTCCACAAGGGTTGCGTTAGGTGCAAAAATAGATCATCTCTTGGGCCAAATTGATGGATAAAGAACTGGCTGCAGCTCTTGTCAGGGGCCGGTAATCCTTTCTGTGGTGGCTCCAATCACTATGCCAATTTGCATAGGGAGCAGTTGTAAAGTCAAGCCTATACAGTAGCTCAAAAAAATAACAAAGTCGGATTCTGCGAGATGTGAGCCATAATCCACTGTTTGTTTCATATTCAGCGGCTTCTGTGGCAGCGGGTCATTAGGTTATGTCTGATTGGTGCGTGTGTTGATGAGAGCAAAGTGCATCCATATAAACGCTTTGCCTACAAAATGCACTCCGTCCTTATGCCATTTCAAAACAGTTGTTGGCTTTATTTGTCTCGATAAAGCGCACGCTTGTTTATGCAAATATTCTGCGTTTCTGTGGAGACTTCACGTAGGAGGTGAGACCAGCCCAGTCCTCCCCTCACACTTCCCTCGCCACCATCACCTCCTCCTTTTATCACGCCATCCACCGGTTAATGCCTTTTTAATTATTATTTTTCTTGCTTTATTTTTAAAGGAACTAAATATATCAAATATAGGGAACTTTATTATAAAGAGGGTGTTGCATGAATGTATGTTTACATGGGAAAATATGTAAAAATGAAAAAAAAAAAAGATGATTTATCAAAACATTTGCAAAGATAATTTAAGAACGTTGTTTGTAGAGATCCTAGTTATATTATAAAGCGGGCAGCAGACAGGGTTTGCCTTTTAGATTCTGCCCTGCCAAAATCGGACTCAATCCCAGCCAACCAAAACCATCCTCCTCGTTTACTCCATAATCCTCTCTCTTTTTGCGAGGACGTTTTGACCTCTGGATATGAGCGCAGAGGAAGAGCCGCGGCTTCTTCACAAACGGTCCCTCTTTCAGGTTCATTCTGTTAAGTGTGTTTTGTTGTTGATTTTCTTGTTTTTGTGCATTTATGTCTGAGAAATGCCTAAGAGTGAAGCTGAACATAGGATTGACACTTGGCTTATACTCCATTCTGACCTCTCGATTGCATTTTTTTATGGTTTTGTTTGTTTCTGTTGACATATGATGCTGTAATGTTGGCAAAAAGAAAAAATGTAAAATCCTGTACCATTTATGAAATATGTATAAAGAGAAATGTAATTCAATTATCAATAAATCCTTATCCAGTTTTGGAACAAACTGTCGAGGCTTTGTTTCATCTTGGGTTGTTTGACAATGCTCAGGCTGAGCAAATGTTTACAAGGAGCGTTCAAGGTCTGCCCCATTTAATCTCTTCCCTTTGCCTCTGTGCTTCCTGCGCAGGACGTCCCAAGAGATAGGCTGCAGTGAGTTCTCTTTGTTGATCTAAATTATGAATATTGTCACGGCAATGTATTCAAATCCAAACACTATACTTTGTTGCATCTAGATAGGGGTGTACTATTATTTTTATTGTTGAAGAATACTTGAAAAATGAACAAACAGCAGGTCACCTCTCCTAAATCTGACTGTTACTTTACTTGGAGCAGGACGTCTCCGGCTCGTCTCCATGGTGATGTTGACTTAGGCAGCCAAATGGGAGATTTAAATAGGTTAGGTCCTCAACCAAATCCATTCTTTGATAACCCATTGCAAAAATAGGATTTTCTGTGTCTAGCTGGTCATTAGGAGCATGTTTTGTCCATCCATCCATCCATTTTCCTCCACTTGTCCGTTGCCGGGTCGTGGGGGCAACTGTTGCCCAAATCACATTGCACCAGCCCCTATGGCTCCTCCTACAGGTGGTGGGTCCACATAAGGACGGCCTCAAGGTTCTAACCGGGCCTGTTGGTCTCTCATAAGGGTCTTCTGAACTGCTCTTTGTCTGACCCGTCACCTAGGACCTGTTTGCCATGGGAGACCCTACCAGGGGCACCAAGCCCCGGCAACAGAGCTCCCAGGATCATTTGGGCGCTCAAACCCCTCCACTACGATAAGGTGGCGGTTCCAAGAGGGGAGCATGTTTTGTATTTCTGGCAAAAGTCTAATCCAAAATATTACACCGTGTGCCTTTGAGTATGAGTCCTGCTGAGACTCGGTCAGAATACAAAGTGTGTGTTTCAAAGCAGTTGCTGGGCATAAAGGTTGCACTGAGGCACTGGTTGGACGATGGATCAAATACAGAGGAAACATATACCAGCATTGACATTACACTCACTCATGGGTGCTGTATTTCATAATACAACAAGGAGCCAGGACTCCCCTGACAACAACATTCCTAATCTCAGTGGGACTTTCCTGGTTAAATAAAGGGAAAATAAAAGACAGTTTTGTACTTGATTCTGGCACATGTAGTTACCCCCCCCACTTGAACCGAGCGCATTTTCCCCAGTTCAGCTTTACCCAAATCTAAAAGCTCTCGATCTATAGGCCAGTGTAACGCCTCATTTGAAAGCTAAGACCTGCATAATTTATTGTAACTTCTTGTCATGTTGCCACCACGTTTTTATCACATTTTGAAGCGTTTTTAAATCTTTTTTGTTGTTCGCTTTTTTGTCATGTTATCAGTTTTTCATCGCATTTTTATCACTTTTTGTGGCTTTTTTGTTCCGTTTTTGCCACATTTTTAGTCGCTCTTTTGTGGCTTTTTTGCTGCTTTTTTCATCACTCTTAGCCGTATTTTTGTCTCTTTTTTTTTTATTGTGTTAATGTTACTTTTCACATAACACATTTTTGTCGTTCTTTTGGCACTTTTTTGTCACTTTGTTGTTGCTTTTTTTTCAAGAAGCTTTTAGATTTGGGTAAAGCCAAACTGGTGAAAATGTGCTCGGTTAAGGTGGGGGTTAAGAGGTTAGTTTTATTTGAGCTAAACCAAACGTCAGGGTTTTTTTTGCTCACTTTTTAGTGCTCACGTTTGAGAACCACTAGTATAATTTGTGTAATCGTACACATTAGCATTGTGACTGAATAACAGAATGCTCAATGTCATTTTGAACTTTATTTTATTTAATTGATAACCATTGATCAAGGTCTGTACTGATTACATTATAAGTAAATCTGTGTCAATCGATGTATTGAGCTATGGCCAGATTACTTAATTTGGTAACTTCTATTGACTAGTTTTAAATGATTTGGTGACATTTTCCTGCTGATGTTTAAATTAAAATTAAAGATCTGGAAGCAAAGTGGCCCAGGAGTGGAGTTAGCACTTTTATCTTTCAACAAATGGTTTGTTAGCTCCTCTGGGGAAACTAATGATCTTAAATGGCTCATAGTGATTACATTTGAGGATTCATTTAGTCATTCATTAAACGTCGTCCTTTATGGCAGACCCCATGGTCCCATAGCTGGAATGGGCTGTAGGCGCTGGCAAACTCCAATGGGAATAAGCAGCAGATGAAAGAGAGGGGCAAAACTAATTGGGATTTTAAAATTGCAAGTGAGTTTAATGTCATATTAGAGCAATGTGCAGCGTGACACTAGGACCACAAAGCCCGAAGGGAACAATGTCTTATTTCCAGAAGTAATTGCAAAAGGAGATCCCACTTTCCAGCTCATTTCTCCCAACAGGCCGGCAGATTAATGTCTCCATTGATTTAATTACATGAGAAACAAAGAATGCCACAGTCAGTTTATCTGAATGGTACCCCGGTGACCTCCAGCCTAAGGTAGCATTCACTATCAGTGGTTATAATGGGGAGTGGGGACATGGTTTGTGTACATTAGAGGCACATGTCTAATGCACAGCTTAAAAAAATAAAGGACTTAATGATGCAAAGTAGAAGTATTTGACACAGACTTTGAAAACAACCAAACTGTTAAAAGTAAAAAGCATGAATCATTTTGAGTAAAAGCACTTAAAATGTGCTGTTTTAGCATGTGCTTACCACCACAAAACATTGATTTTTGTATATTTATATACTGTATATTTATTTATTCCAGTCACAAATGTGTTGTTTTTTTTCTATTTACTGGATATTGCTCTTGATGTTGTTGTACATATAAATACGCACATTGTTGAAATCTATTGCCTTTCAATGTCTGCACTATTGTCAGAAGAAGGCAGAGACGCAGACAACAATGAGAGGATGCTCCAGATTTGGGAATACGCAAGTCTCAAGAGGTCAAGGTAAAATAAACAAAGAGACAGCGATAAGAGTTGACTATTTAAGACACCGTTGGGATGAACCGAAAACCACAATTCTGGATTATATCCGACTACAAACATGTCGCTCACTTTGCTCAGTTCACTTTTGGTTCTGAAACTTCTGATTGCCCCAGATGTGGGTGAGTAAGTCGCTCATTATGGAATACTGTAGACTCATTTCTGTCTCCATTCATTTGTCTCCGGTCCCTCGGGTGCCCATGCCGTCTAAAATTTGGGCATCATCTGCGTCTATGGCATCTGCTCCAGCTTTTAAACTGAGCACTAATGAAAGGATTTAAACTAACAGTGGTGCTTTGTTGCTTGGTAAAATGCGTCTCTAACGAGGGTAAGTGGTTTGCTTTTAGGAGTGCATTAAAAATATAAAAGCGATAAAGGAGAATTAAGCGTTGCATTTGTTCACATTACACAATCAATTTGAAACTGCTTTGTACCAGCTGTCGGAATCAGAGGTGGAAGTGCTTGTACTACTTTATAGTGCTACATACCATGCAACTATTATTATTAACACTATTGCAGAGAATGTATATTCAGACATGCATTTGTTTTATTTATTGAAAACAACCTATGAGTGCATATATATGAGATCATATTTCATGTTTTCCTAACTATGACTTACATGGCATTTACTCTGTTAAATAGCCTGGCCCCAGTTTAGAATAAACGGAGAATATTATGGCTGGCCAGGCTATCTGGGATATTCTTAATGCAAAGTGAGGAGAGGGTGAAATTTGAAAGTAAACAATCATGTTCTTCCCTAATTGGACCAGAAAGCCACTCCTAGTTCGCAAAATGTTGAAATCTTTTGATTTGAAGTGAGAAATCCATATTCTGAGGATAGAACTGGGACTGGCCCATTAGTACAGTATAGTGGCCCAGAAAATTACCTCTTCTTATGTCTCATCATGTGCCCATCTCCAATAGGGCTCTACGGTGTTACGTCACAAATCAAGCGGAGGTGAATACAACGCTCTGCTTCATTGAAAACAATGGGAGATCGCTGATAGTGGGTGGTTGTTTGACAGGATTTATTAAGGTGAATAACTGTCAGATTGTGATTTGATCACCATGATAACCTGCCTATTGAGGAAAAAGTCTGATATAAACAGGAATTGGACTTAAAGTGCATATGACACATTAGACACAATTTTGCTATTGTATTGTACCCAGCTTTCTTTAGTTTGGCCATTTTTGTGATGTTTATAGTTTCACTTCCTTATTGGACACCGACAGGAAGTGACATAGAAGAAGGTAAACAATTTTAAACTGTTGCCGTGCAACCATGTTAAGTCAAGGGGAAATGAGTGAGTCAAACTGCTCTGGAATGTTACCTTCTTCTATGTCACTTCCTGTCAACAGCTTAAAAATTCAAATAAAAATAACTTTCTGCCAACATTCTACATTAATTGCTGCTTCACTGAAATAAAATGATAATTATGCAACTGATGTTATTCTTCTAAATAAGTCATTTTCAAAAGCATTAAAACCTGTCATATGCACTTTAATTGGTCTCGATTAATGTTTGTACAAACTGCCAAGAGGTCGCCTAGTATGCGTCGCTAATCCATCATAACTTTGTTGAATTTCACGCATTTATGTTTTGCCTTTCGGGAAATAATCATGATCTAAGTTAAACGTAATGCTGACAAGAAAATGTTTTAGAAGCTTTTAGGTGACGTTCTGTTTAGTTTATTCAGCTTTAGATTTAGCTAAAGCATGACTTAGCTAACACGTCATGACATTAAACATTTGATTAACAATTTATTTTATGTTTAAAGCAAAGTAAATGGTAGAATTTGGAGCCTGATGTGTCCGGCAGTTACGTTAAACTTTAAATTATTATTGACCTTTATTTAACCAGGATAGTCCCACTGAGATTTAGAACCTCTTTTTCAGGGGAGTCCTGGCCCCAGAGGGGAACCTATTGTACATGTTTTAGTGTTAGGAGAAACCAGAGGAAACCTACGCAGACACGGGAAGAACATGCAACCCCACACACAAAGTCCAGGTGGGAATCGAACCCGGACCTTCTAGCTGTGAGGCACGAGCACTAACTGCTGCGCCACCGTGCCGCCCAAATCATAATCCACACAATGTGTTTAGATCTGCAGACGTCGATTCTAATCATAAAACTTACTCAGTTTACAAGATTGAAGCTGTAGTTCCAACAAAATGGAACATCCGACCGCACAGCTTTTAGGCCGGATTTACTGAGAAAAACTAAATTTATCAAACACAATCTGTCACTCACAGGCAAAAACGCTGTTTAATACCGCCATTGTTTTCACCTCCACATCTGCGGCGCACTGAAAGTACCCGGATGGTAGAAGAGCCCTATAAGGAAGTTTAAAAAATAAGCAGATTCATGATACTTATACAGGTGAAACTCGGAAAATTAGAATATCGTGAAAAAGTTCATTTATTTCTGTAATTCAACTTAAAATGTGAAACTAATATATGAGACATACAATGTGACATATGCCAAGCCTTTGTTTGTTATTATTTTGATGATTATGGCTTACAGCTTATAATCATGCATATGTACTTAGTACTTGGTTTGGGCCTTTTACTTTAATTACTGCCTTAATGCGGCGTGGCATGGATGCTCTCAGCCTGTGGCACTGCTGAGGTGTAACGGAAGACCAGGATGCTTCAACCAGAGAAATATGACATCTGAAGCCCATGTCCAGGATCCGTCTGTGTGTGGTGGCTCTTGATGCACTGACTCCAGCCTCAGTCCACTCCTTGTGAAGGTCCCCTACACTTTTGAATGGCCTTTTCCTGACAATCCTCTCCAGACTGCGCTCATCCCTTGTGCACCTTTTTCTTCCACACTTTTCCCTTCCACTCTATTAATGTGCTTTGATACAGCACTTTGAGAACATCCGACTTCATTTGCTATACCTTTGAGGCTTTCCCTCCTTATGGAGGGTGTCAATGCTGGTTTTCTGCACAACTGTCATGTCAGCAGTCTTCCCTATGATGGTGAATTCTACTGAACAACTGAGAGAACATTTAAAGTTTGGGGATTTTACAAGCTGTGAGACCAAAATCATCATGCAAAGTGAGATAATCAAGTCTTTATTTGTTATAATTTTGATCATTATGGCTCAGCATGTAAAAAAAAATAAAAAACATCTCAGAAAATCTGAATATTTTGAAAATGGACTGTAAGACATAATCATCAAAATGATAACAAAAAAAGGCTTGACATATGTCACTTTGCATGTCATGAGTCTATATCATATATTAAATGAACTTTTTCACAATACGCTAATTTTTCGAGTTTCACCTGTAATTCATCTTAATGTAATTGAGTTTTATTTCTGGTAACAAAAAGAAAAGGTCTAACTTGTTACATGCACATTAAATAAATTGCTACTTTAAATAATTCTACAGTCATATCTCTTTCAGATTAAGCCTAGAGAAAGTCAGGGTGCATTCGGGGTCAGTGTCTCAGCTCTGTCTATGAGAATGGCACAGTCTCATCTGCAAGATTTAACACTGCATTAGCATAGAGCCACATGAGTCAGCGCTGGCCCCTGCCCTCTGCACCACTACACCTCACTCTGCAGATATACGTCTACAAAATGCATGTCAGTGAATCCAACATGACATCTGATTTAATTTGTTTCATTTGAAGTGAGTGGAGAAGCTGTCATTGGTGCATCGACTGCTTTGTGGACACCTGGAGGAGATGATGTGTGATCTGGCAAAATTAATTTCTACTAACGGATAATGTCTATTGAATAATTTGACATGGATTTCAGATCAGGTGTCCTGCATTTTGGCTTATGTCTAACTCCTCTCAGATAATTTACTCAAGTCAAGTGAAGTTTTGTTTGGACTAAAAAAAGTGTATAATTATTACTACTAATAGTTTAAAAACCGGCTGGTTCCCTACCCCTTTTGGGGTAAAGCAGGGTGATGTACTGTCACCCACCCTTTTCTCTATATATATTAATGAGCTGGTAGACAAAATGAATGAAGGAAACCTTGGTATTCATATTAATGATATGAATTTAAGTCTCTTGATGTATGCCGATGACATTATTCTGTTAGCAGAGTCTGAATCAAATTTACAACAAATGATAAATATCCTATGTGCATGGTGTGAAAAATGGCGTTTGGCCATAAATAAAGATAAAACACAGATCATGCACTTCAGAAAAAGCAATGAATAGAGAAGTAATTATAGTTTTATGTATGGTCCGTCTCGTTTAGATTACACACGTTCATATAAATATCTAGGTTTGCTCTTTAATGAGACCTTGAGTTTTGCTGAGGAATTAAGTCCCTTTCTGAGTCTGGAGGGAGAGCTTTAGGCTCTATAGTGAGTAAGATGAAAATTGTACCTGACCTAACTTTTTCGTATTTACGAATTATTTAATTCTATGGTTGGTTCAGTTCTGTTTTATATGGCGGGTGTTTGGGGCTTTAAGGAAAGTGTATATATTAATGCTCTTCAGAATAGGGCAATTAGAATTTTCCTTGGTTTGCATAAGTTTACCAGTAAATTAGCTCTTGAGAGGGATATGGGATCCATGCATTATAAAGCAGAGTTGAAATGATGCGTCTGTGGAACCGCCTCACTCAGCTTCCAGAGCACAGATTGACCAAAAAGGTCTTTATGTGGGACTGTTCAAATCATATCCTTGGGCCAAAGAAATGGCAACAATATTTTCAAACTGTGATCTAAATTACATTTAGAGAAATAAACTGCTTTCTAATTTAAAATCATTAAATGAAAAGCTGTTAATTGATTTTAAATACAATGGAAATACGATATATGTAGGAAAACAAAATTAAGAATATGAAACTGAATCATATATTCTCTTAAATCTAAGTAGAAAACAAAGGTCCCTCTGTGCCCAACTGAGAACTGGCACTTTGCCTCTGGCAGTGGAGGTGGGCAGGTTCAAAGGTCTTCCTGAGGAGGAGAGGTTGTGTACTTTGTGTGATTTAAAGGTGGTGGAAGATGAGTTTTCATTTTGTTTGTATTGTCCACTTTACTTTGATTTGCGTGAAATTTTGTTCCGACAGGTGCAACATGAGAACCCAGATGTGTTCTCATGTTGTTGATGTGTTCTGGTTTCCGCATGATGAACTTTTGAGGCAGCTTTTTGAAAAGCACGTTTTTGCTTTAGGGCATTATATCTTCAAAGCTTGGGACCGAAGACAAATTAATTTGTATCCTCCTGTGTGATGTGGATGTGTTCTGTTATGATTGATTGTACAATTTCTGTGAATTTATTCTGGCAGTCATCTGAATTCTGTTTTGAAATGTGTCTTATAAGCCCATGAGGGCTGGGCACTTATGTGCAAGACACAATAATAAATAAAAATCAAATAAAAAACTACTGACTTTTAGGGAAGCAATATAGCTGCACTTGCAGTAATATTCCTTTTTAGCCTGTGGTTACGGCTTCTCCTTCAATGTATGTCAGATCCATCTTGTCACTGTAGATATTTCTACTTTTTTTTATTCTGCAGCTTCAGGTTCACTACAACAGCTCTGCTACATTGGCTTAATTTCTTTAGCTTTAGTTTAGTGTTTTGTCCCTAATTACTACATTGCAAGCAAAACATATTAAATACTTCTTCTCTGATTCTTTTTCCAGATTATGCACTACTGCGTTTAGTTAAAGAATCACCACAGACAAATCCATTGAGTACTCAGCCCATTGTAAATCGCATCTAAGGCTTTTAGTACAATTAGAAGTGACAATGATTAGTTCATACATTTCTTGCCAACTAAGAGGCTGAAAGACCATCGGGCCATTATGTCTGAAGTGAAATGAACTGAAGTGGAGAGCATATTGGAGGCTCTACAAAACATCTTTGTTTTTCTGGGATTGTCCCATTTTGTATTGAGACTTTAGCAATTAGTAAACAAAGCCACCACAGTATTCTGGTCAAAATTAGTTCAATGTGAATAAAGGTGTTTCGTCGTTGGAGAGGCATTTAAAGGAGAAAGCATTTAGGACAAGAGTGGGGTAGCAATGCCTGTCAACAGATGTTAAATAAACAAAAAGAAAAATGTCAGAGGAATTGTGTACAACTTTTAGATGTGAAAGACCTTCGGATCTTATAACATCAACATCGACATTTGTGTTTTCATTGTTATGGAAATGACCAATGACCGTCATACATAGGTCGCTGTGGATTCCCCCGACCCCCCCCCCCAAAACAAGACAAAACAAAACAAAAAACAACATCAACATTTTTCATCTGATTCAGCTATACGGTTTTGCAAGAAAAAGAAAAGAGAAACAAACTGCTTGATGCTTTATAACTTGTGTGACTCACTCAACAGTTACAAAGTTTGTGAATGCTCCATGGTTTCACTGGTCGGTGTCTGTGTAAGCTCTGTGATCCAGGCCTGTTCTAGTTGAAATGTTTTCAAAAAGGGATCGGCCAGATCGTAACTAAGAGGTATTGTATAATCTGGCGTATGGCCTTCTGTATTCTCCGTGTCTTTATCCCTTTTAATCAATGGCCGCTGGCTGCTCTGCTTTGCGACGACGACACTGGAGGCACCATTGCTCCGCCGTTGCTGTAGTACCGCCTATAGCCGCTAGTCCCCATTGGAATCCATTGTACTTTAGACACGTTAAAAACACTTTAATGCCCGGTGCCTAATTTTTTGAAACTGTCTACAGCTAGATATTTTCCTGTGATTATGCTGGGTTAGAACATCAGAGACACGGGCTGGTTATCGTAGGATAAATTTAGATTACCCTTATTAGGAACATGCTTCGTCAGAGCTGGGGAGGAGGAGTCTGTAAATCCGCCATGATTTCCCCCTCGAACGTGGTCATTATGGTAAACGGGGAGAGTGAGGAGGAGTTGTCTATTATTTGTACAGTCTATGCTTTTAATGCTCCAAGGCTTCCTCTTTTGACAAAAAAAATAACATTACTAAACATGAATTAATAAAACGATGTAGTTTCTCAGTCATCCAGGAAGTTAATCAAACTAAAAAAAAAGGGTGAATCAACACAACTGGACAAAACTGTCAACTCTTTTTTTTAAAGTAAGTCCAGTTGTGTTGATTCACCCTTTTTTTTTAGTTTAAACATGAATTAGTTAATTAAATTTCCACACAAAAAAAGTAAAAATCATCTAGATTATAACTACTAAAATATAATAAAAATGTCTATTCTTTAATGTTTGGGAGAATTGAAACATTTCCATGAGAAAATACTAATCGGTAATAACATTGCAATAATCTCTCAAGAATTAGTAATGATCTTGTTAATTACAGATTTATTAATGCTTTATTACTGCTCCACAGCCTCAGACCTGGACCCTTGCTCCGCCTACATCAGTCTGAATGAGCCTTGGAGAAACTCAGAGTTCCACGTGAACCATTCGTCCAACAGCGCCCCCCAGTGTGACAACCACGTGTCTGGAGAGTGGTACCGCTTCACTGGGATGGCCGGAGACGCGATGCCCACCTTCTGCATCTCTGAGAACTACTGCGGCACTCACGCCCCCATCTGGCTGAACGGCAGTCACCCCCAGGTTCAGGACGGGTCGTGGGCGCGTCTGTGTGTGCCAGTTTTAATGGGGACTGCTGCCACTGGAACGCCTCTGCGGAGGTGAAGGCCTGTCCCGGAGGATACTTTGTCTACAAACTACCAAGCCTCTGTCTGCTTCCATGTGTACTGTGGTTGTAAGTGTGAAATGAGCTTTTTGTAAAAAATATGTGCACCATTGACCGACACATACTCAACTTCTACATTTGTAAATATTCTAGTAGACTTCCCACACAACAAACACTTAAAGAATTATTTGCAATTCAAACAATCGTCAGTGTCACAGCATACATTTATTTCTGCCGGTCTGAATCTGGTATGGCCTGTGTTTAGAAATAAAACACAAATAGGGCCCCTTCTATCCAAGTCATGAGGCTTCAGTATTTTTCCATTTCCCTGAAACCATTAACATGACATAAGCGATTATGTTGGAGGCTACAATATCTTTCCAAATACCATGGACATCACTTTGCTTTTAAGAGGATTTTTTTCTTTACATGGCCCTAATACTCTTTCGTACTTGAGCACTCAAACACCAAACTAAATATTTAGAGGGAAAAAAATGTTTATGCTATGCCTCTGATACTGAGAATAACAGCTTAAATTCACATTACATCCAAATGCGTTCTTGTAACCACAATAATCCTCACAATGGATGTGCAATATGTCAAGAATCAATTACTCAGTATTTGTCTTTGCGGTGCAGACTTCTATGATATCTGTGATGAGGTGGAGTGCACAGGCCCGCGCTGTCCCAAGGCTGAATGTCACTGCGCTGCTGGGACCGTCTTGGGACCCGACAAACAAACATGCATGGGTGAGAGAGAGAGACAGCACTCAGACAAGACAAACAGTCAAAGCTTTACACTAAATGCATTCTGGGAGCTCAAATGTGATTACAGTCTTCAGCAGGGAGCAGTATTGTTGAAACACAGGCATAATTCATATCACTGTCATTTCATCTCAGCTCTTTATGTTCAGGCATCCATCAATTGTTGTTCAAACTCACAATCCTCCAAACTAATTTACATCAAACTTCACTGTTTGTGTCTTACAAATAACAGGAAATTGAGCCAAGTCTCAGTGCCCATGGTTTGGAAAAGCATTTGGGCTCATTGTCTTTTACAGACTCTAAACACATTCATCGTCTTAGCAATAATGTTAATCACTATTTGAGTGAAAATGAGCAACAATTGATGAGGAATGCTTAGTAAATGTTTATGAATCATGAATGAAGTATTTACAAATGCTAGGTGTAGTAGTAATGTTTGAGTATTTTCATATCTCTTTCTGATTATTCTTGACCTTGACCATCTGCTTTCAATAACACCAGATTATATTGTGTGTTTTTGTTTCATTCACACAGTCCAGTGTGTGGGTCCACAGGCTGTTCGCCTAATGGTGGATGACAGTCCAGCAGCACAGACCCATCCAGCCTGAAAATGCCATTATCCCATTCTTCACACACGCACAGCTTACTGCCTCAATATCTACGCTTTCTCATTCTCTCTCATTCTTGTTTTAGATCATCCATCAAAGTTTTACCATTGCCTTTACTTTGAACTCATTCATAATCTTCATCACTGAGCTATAAACCCGCACAACCTGTTCTTAAATATTAATGCAAACACTAAGTCACTAGCTCACTTGATTGAGTGAAAGCACATCCCAGTTCTCAGTTCAGATGGATTTGCTTCATGCCTTTAACATTGACCATAATGTCCCCCCATGTTCTTGTCCAATAGATAAATAGGCAAATAATAAGTAAATGAATATGAAAAATGAAGGAGGGAAGTTTTGTGGCAGTACAAATACAACAAAGCTAAAAATATAAGAGAAGGTTGATAACATGTTGATTATAAAGAGTGGTGCGTCTCTGTGCAGATGTGAACGAGTGTGAGGTGTCTAACGGAGGCTGTGCAGAGCTCTGTGTCAACACCAAAGGCTCTCGTCGCTGTGAGTGTGGTCCCGGGCGTGTGCTGGCTGGAGACGGGCTCAGCTGTAAAGGTACTGATAATTAAGAGAATAATTAAACTCACTGCTGTGCTGTGTCTAATGCCATGGCTTTGTGTTTAATCCTACAGAGATGGCAGGTTGTCATGTTAACAGCGGAGGCTGCAGTCACGGGTGTTCAACGCTGCAGGACGTCCATCAGTGCCACTGTCCCCGCGGCCTGGAGCTGGGGGAGGACAGGCGCACGTGTCAGGGTGGGTGTCAAAAAAGACAGGAGACAGATATAGATGTACACCAATTTACAGCTTTAGAATGACTAAGCAGCATCCAACATCCAAATTCAACATCCAATCCACTCTATAGCACATTTTATAAACACAGCAATTTCCAAAGTGCTGACATATATACAATAACTCATCAGCCTTCGAGCATAATTTCTGAGTAGTATTTTGTTTCATTCTACTCTCTAGACCAGTGGTTCCCAAAGTGGGGTCCGGGGCCCCCTGGGGGGCCTCAGAGGCACTACAGGGGGCCCCAAAGCTTGTCTGCAAAACAAATACAATGAAAATAGTTCATTTTGAAAGGAAAAATACATTTATCTTGACAAATGCACCAGTTTAAACCAGTATTTAGCCTACTGTCATAGCTAGATGTTACTTTTAATGTCATTTTAGCTGTAACAATATAACAAATTCCTTTGAATGGAGTAAATTATTATGATTTGGGGGGCCCCAAGAGGTTTTCTAATCAATAACGGGGCCGCGATGTCCCGGACTTTGGGAATGGCTGCTCTAGACCATGTCAGTTATTTTTAGATATATTCATACGGTAATGTATAAGACGTAAATTACAATCTTATACAACCCTTTCCATCTCTGCCTCAGTGTTTTGCCTGGACAAAAGCCATGCAGACAGCCACAACCTATTGTATTGACAGTGACAAGCTCAAGTTATATTTGGGACTGGAATATAAATGTATTACACACAGCGATACCTCTGCTCTGTCAGCACCTGCCATCCCTCTCTCTCCCCTCTGTCTGTACAGTACCGGTGCAGTGTGACCCCAGCTCGATCACAGTGTCTGTGCCCAAGGACCTGGTGGGGGGACTGGAGCTCTTCCTGTCCAACTCGTCCTGCCGTGGCGTCTCCAACGGGACACACATCAACCTCAACTTCAGCCTCAAGACCTGCGGGACAGTGGTGGAGGTCAGTCCAAAAAAAAAAAAAACAACAACAAGGGGGCGCTTCGCGCCTTTATGTTTGTTTTACACTTTTTAACTTTTTTTCCTTGGGTCTTAGTTTTAGGATTTTTGGAATGCGCTAACGCGCACTCCGCGCTCAATTTTGACATTATACAGAGAAAAATTAGTATGAATTTGTATCACACTATATCTGCAAACTGAAGCACATTTTTACATTTTACTTCCACAAATCCACAAAGGTTATCCAAGTACTTTGGATAACCTTTGGTTCCTCACTTCTCGCTGAATTATGGAGTTTAACATTTTTCCATCAGAATAAAATGGGACGTTCTGGTCACACCATGAAAGATATGGCATGGGTGTGATTGACTTTTCTGATCGGAACGACCAAATAGAATTTTGTGCCAAATTATTTTAATTTTCGTAAAAACTAAAATTTGTACTCTCCATATAATTCCTATATGGGGCGCTATCGCACCCAATTTGAATTTTGCCAAATGAAAGTGTTTAGGACTGTGACTAACAACTGATAACAAAATGAGCGAAATCTGGCTTCATATCTGCGAATTGGAGCCATTTTTTGTTTGCGAAAAATCTCAAAATACTTCGTACAGTTTGCGGCTTCGCCGCATAAAAACCGTAAAACTTAGAAAAGTAATTTGGATAACTTTTAAAGTTCTACTTCTCAAGATTATTTTCCACCCAAAATTAGGTCGTTCCGATAAACGCTCTAGGAGGAGATAGATTTTGCACGAAGTGAAAAATAAAGGCGGATACCCGCTTCGCGGGCTGTCATCCAAAATGGCCGACACCCAATATGGCGGACGGCATTGCCGTAATAATATTTTTTGCTCAACATGTCATGATGCACGTCTGTACCGACTTTTATGATTCTACGACAAACTTCATTTTTGGCCAAGTCCTATCACGCAATGTTAAAAAAAACTAAGGTGGCGCTATCGCGCCACTATTTTGAAATTCAAAATTTGGAACTAGTCAAAAGTTGTGTCGGATTGGGTTTCAATTTTGGGCCAAAATCTGTGACTTTTCGTCAATGTTCACTGGGTGAAATTTGCCACGGTGCGAAAGAAAGAATAATATTCCCATACGAAAACAATGTTCCCGCTTACGCGGGTACCATAAACTATATATTTTTGGAAAGCGCTTGCGCATTCCTACCTCATGGTAGAGGTCCTGGGCTCTCAGTTGCCCATTGACTTTTATGGGCTCTGTACAATTACAATGTTGATTTTTGCATTATATATGTATGTGCACAGGACGTGCACGACAAGAAGAGTGCGTTAGTGAGTGTTTGAGAGGAGGGGAGCGCTTCGCGCTCGTTTTGTGCGCTCCGCGCACTTTGGGGGATACAGTATATACGATTACAAGAGCCACTTCGCCAGCCCTGATGGCGCTCGGGCCTAATAAAAAAAACAAGGATGTCACATGAGCCAGATAAAAGCAACTGTGTATCAAGAATGAAGATTGTTTCAAGGTTTTTTTGGACCAATGATTTCACCATTGGTACGACCAAATACAAAATTGTGTGCTCTGAATTTAGATCTACACAAGATTACAAAGGTCTCTGTTAGGACTATAGAAACCATAACTATAACCAGATGTAACTTTGTGCTGTCTGGATAAATGTAAGGATGCTTAAGAAACAGAATCTATAAATATCCATATGCCAAACAGTGATAACTGCTTTGCAAGGACACACACGATTACTGTGTTGATACAAAAAGGAAAGCTAAAAGGTATTTCATTATTTTGACTTAAGTTAGATATGGAATAGTTTTCAAGTAGATCTCAAATTAGACATTATTCTGTCTGAAGTTTAACTCACAATATTTTCTTTTTGAAAAGATATTTTAATTTTGATTCTTTATTCTTTCTCTCTACATTCATTGTTCTCATGGGAAAAGTACTATTGATGGTGGTCAGACTTTCTTGACCAATGCTTGATTCTCATGAGTTTTGATTCAAACAGGAAAGCAGAAACTAAATCCTTCTTAAGCCCCTTTTATTCCAGTGGTGCATATAATAATAATTTAATTACTTAAGGGAAATTGGTCTCATACTATAGCCTTATACACTTACTTGTATATAATCCAGTTTTATGCAAGAATAAAGCCAGTGGCTGCACAAATGAAGTGGTGCTAAATGTCAAAATCATTACCTGCTCTAACAAAATGGCACTTTTAAATGTGCCCATATCTCTATCATTTAATGGTAGGCTATCTGCAGATCTAAGTTAAAAATGTGAAGTGATAGGGGCTTTGGTGTGGCCGCTTCTAAACTGAAGAACAGATGACTACTGAATTTCAGAGCTGCTCCATCATTAACCTTTTAAAAACTGCACTAAGTTGAGCACATGTTTTCGGAGTAAAGTTTAAGCTAAGTTGAGCTGTTTTTGATATCTGCTTTATATATATTGATTTGCGTATTTGTACTATGAATACACAAATTCAAAGCTAACTTGAAGTTCATGTTCAAGTAATGTTAAATAGGCCTAAGGCCTACATACTAAATACTACAGAGTACAGAAGATGACTCAAGAACCTGCATTGAAGTAAATACAAAGTAACATGAAATATGTACACACTGAGGACACAACAAGGAAACAGGTCTGTCCCGCAGTAAATTCGGGATTATCTTCATATTTTTAATTTGAAGATGCAAAGGTGAAACACTTATTTCAAACATAATATGGTTTATTGAATTCGTCAGTAGGCCTATTTGATTTAAGCTTTAAGTAATACTTGACTGAGCAACTATTTTTGAAGTAGTGGCCTATTTGTCCAGTAGTAGGCTATGCTATGCTGTACTTACTCAAGCGATGAAATCATTTGTCTTCTGGTTTTAATCCAAAGCAGTGGGTCGGCTCAAAGATCCAAAGAGACATTTGCAACTTTTAGCCTTCATGATCACATACAGTTTTAAGTAGTAACACTGCAAATTCGGCCTCGGCTAATGTTTGGTTGGCTAATACTAGCTAGCCAGATCATAGCCATTCTGTTAGCTCATCCAAAAACATGAACGTTCGACATGGTCTTAGATAAAAGTCCCAGCGCATCATATGGTACCGTTAGGACAGTATGGCACAGTTGGTAGCGCGTTCTCCTTGGAGGCACGCTGACCACTGCATCGTGAGTTCGAGTCCCGCCTGTGTCAATGGCTCCGCCTGCGACGGGCCTTCGCCCTAATGGCAATGGCAGGCCGGCGATAGGGCGGGTGCTCCACTCAACGTAGCCCTGCAGTCCTAACTTTTACTGTTATACATGGCTCCTGTAAGTTTAGAAAGTTGATCTCCTGGTGCGGAATTTTATTGAGAGAGGTATACTGTGAGGTTTTACCTCAAAGAGCCATAAATTATGATGAAGGAAATTATTCCCTCTGGTAGGTCTTACTTTGAGAACAATTTACAAAATAAGTTAAGCTAGTTTGTAGCTAGGAGACTAGCTAACACCACACGTGTAGTGAGCAAATGGGTTAGTTTGTATTAGATCTAAGGGTGATATATTATGTAGCTTTTGATTACACACCATAACCATGCTCACGATGTACGTTACTGAGTAATAAGTCTGGCTTATTAGGGATTTCTTTTCCATCCCTAATATGTTATGTTAGTTAACACATTATGTTAGTAAGATGTAAACTGTTCATCCCCAAAAACAGTTCCCATGTTCTATGTTCTTTCTTTTAGAGGAAAAATCTATCTTTTTTTAATTGTATTTTCTCCCTCGGGGCACTGTAAAGTTTCCTGTATAGGCTTAATATAAATAGAATTTATAATAACTTCAGGTGCAAAACATTTAAAATCCTGTTCAGTATTGTTTGTTTGGATGCTGTATATTTGACCTAATTTATTTAAAATATTATGTTTTCAAACAAATACTCATCAAATTAAATGTTATACATTTTATAAATATCGACTTGAAATCATCTATCCTGCAATCCCCACTTTGGAAACCCCACAAATGGCTGATATTGTTTTGACCTTATATTGCCCTTGTACATTTTAGTTTTTTTCCGTATAAATCACATGATGCTCTGCAGGTATTGTAAAAATAACCTTGATTAAACTAAACTTTGATTTTGGCAGGTAACTGATGACAAAATAGTGGGTACCAACTTGGTGACGGGCCTTCCTAAGAGCAGCCCGGGCAGCAGTGGGGACCTGATCGTGCGCACCAGTAAGTTAGTGCTGCCGGTCACCTGTGAGTTTCCCAGGGAGTACCAGGTTTCCGATGGGTACCAGGCCAGTTTCCGCAGCTCGGACCTGGAATTGGCCGGACACAGTGAAGGCGTCTTTCCATTTTCCCTGGAGCTGTTCAAAAGCGCTGAGTTTTCCGAGCCCTACCCCAGCCCTCCTCAGCTGCAGCTTCATGATAGCCTGTTTTTCGGAGTAGAGCCCAAAGAGAGACTGGAGGGTCTGACTGCCCTAGTGGAGAGCTGCTTCGCCACCCCGGGACCCAAAGCTGACCAGGCGCTGAAGTACTATCTCATCAAAGACGGGTGAGTTTAGAGATGTCACAGTTTGGACAAGAAGTGTGATATGAAAAGTCAAGATATAACGCCAGAGGAATTTGCGGCGGAATAAGATCTTGTCTGGATACTTGCTCAGCACTCAGGCCAAAATCTACTGGGAAATAATCTGATAAAAACTTCTAAAAAAAACATATAGTTCTGTGTCTTGACTGAAAACGTGGGAGTGCCATAGTGCCTTGATGATAACACTCATGCAAACTGAAGAAGCCAAGAATGTGTTGGTTAATTTATAACAAGTGAAAGACACATCTGCTCTATGTGTTGGGGATTATTATTCAGAGCTGTGTGCAACACAGTTATTATCTAATTAAAGATGAGTAGTTTCAAGCACAGTAATCACTGCTCTCAGTGTTTATCTTAAAATACTAAATAGGAACTTGTTTAATTGTGTCACTTGCCCATCACTGATTCCTTACCAACCGAGATTTCAAAAAAACTATACAAAGCCGCGACTGAACAAGAAAAGGGAAACGTCTGGTAAAATGTCAAAGACTTGTGAAATCAAAAGCCTACTATTGGGTAAGGCTGCTGCTTATATGGTGTAACACTGCCTGTCGTGGCTTCTTGTACTGGGTCCAACAATTTGCTGAATCGCCATCCCTGCTCTTCACCCCCTTTTACACTGCATTGTCCTACTAAATAAACGTATAGGCTTATAGACGAGCTGTATCACCGGAAAAGCAGAGCCACCTATGCTTTGAATACTTGAGAAAGTATAGGACTTTGGGATAGTTAGTAGAAAAGAGGCTGCAGAGACTCATGAAGCTTATGTAGAAGGGAGCCTTTGGGGAGCAGCTTGAAAAGGACGGAGATCCTCACAGTGAGGTGACATTTTATTGGGAGCTATTTATTCTGTCATCCAAAAGTCCTATATTTATTATTATTGCACCATTGGAAACTCGGATGCAAAATTATACAGTTTGAAATAAAATATAGGTATTACTTAATGGTACACGAGCTAAACCAAAGGCATAATTTAGTCAGTCGAAAAACTCTTGTTGATCGACTGCCAAGTTTCCTCGCAGTAAATCAGGCAAAAACAGATTTCCATTTACAGGAGAGTCACCTTGGTTATAAAATTTTCAAATCAATGGCATTTTTCTGTCTGCATTGTTAATGGCGAGGATGTGATCTCAGCCTGAGGGTCTTTAATGGGTGTCAAAAGATCAGATTCATCTTTGGTGTTCTTAAAACGCTGCTTACAGACCAAAGACTTCCGGACTCTTAAAGAAAATGTCAAACCCAAAAAGCCACTGGCCCTGTGCTATGATTAATAGGAGTGGAAAAGTTTCTCCTGCACAACTGCCTTACTATCAGGGGAGCAGTCACTTTTGCTAAAACCACTTTGCTGCTTTTATCCAAGTGAGTTTTCTTTTGCCAGACTGCAGGTCTATAATCCATTTTCACTATTTCATAACAATGATTGAAGACTGTGGGGCACCGCAGCTCACTGAATTTCAGTGTTAGAAATATAAACCGCTGACCAGGGTGTGTGAAGATATCCATAAAATAGGATTCAGAAAAGCTTTGGTGATATTTTAAAATAACAGCACCGCATGAACTGTGAATAAAGAACCTTTTTATTTTATTTTTTTGCAGCCTGGTATAAAAAGAACATTGATACAGTACATGATTCTCTACTGGTGAAATTCACACACTGATTATGCTGCAAGAACACTGTGTGCATTGTTGGACAGGGCGCTGCATGTCACTGTTCTTCTCCCTTTCACCTCATGTAGTCCTGTCTTATTAAGTTTAAGTGCCAGAAAATAAATAAACAATACTTTGTGTATTCTTTCTTAGTGTAAAAAATAAAAACTTCTTGTTAAGTATTTAGAACCTATAGCTGTTTGACTACAATCCATCTTTACCACATTGCAGCCCCATTCCTGTGCTCTCAACCATAGTCGCCCAGGATACAAAAAGGCACAGGCTCTATACAGCCTGTGTGTAGATTTACAGAGAATAATAATAATTGAACATTTTCTGTTACATAAAAACATGAATATAGAGGAATATGAACACAGTCTGAACCCGCTGTATTATTGCATTATTTTGGCAAAATGTCCTGACCTCTTACCACACCACTGATTGTGCTCCATTTCTTCTTGGCTCCAACTCAGGTGTATCTCGGATGAAACTGTGATCCAGTATTCATCAAAGGACCAGCTTTCCAAACACTACCAGGTCCCTGTCTTCAAATTTATTGGCAAAGACAACAAAGTAAGTCTTGGGCACCATGCTGTAAACAGACCTACTGCCTGGCATATGTGTGAGGGGGAAGCACAGCCAAAATACTAAGAGCAGCATACATTTAAAATGATTTATCCGAAGTAGAAGACTGCCAATTTGAGCAATTATGGTGATAAAAAAAACCTTCTCTTTCTGCTCTGACCAAATTGCCTCTCCTGTTTGCAGCAAGTGTTCCTGCACTGTCAGGTGTTGGTATGCGGCGCGGCGGACTCTCGCTGTGCTCAACGGTGTCAGGGACGAGTCCGCAGGGAGGCCCAAACCCGCACGCCAAAGGAGCCGTTCACCGTGAGCGGAGGGCCCATCTTTATCCAGCCATGAGACGGACAGACAAACAGCAGCCAGAGGATAACAAAGAGAGAAGCGGCAATGGCATTGGACTTGAAAACAGCACAACCAGATGAAGATGGATATGTCGATTTTGTGTGAATACATGTCTGCGGCCCTTTAATGACAGTTTCTAATGATCTGGTATTTCTCAAAAGATGTTCATTCTGCTTAGATGAGAACAGTTAAACCAGAGAGTAAAGAGTAAAATTATATAATGGGGTTAGCGGGGTGTATCTGTAATGACAATGCGGATTAGAGGCTAGGCCGATCTAGCGCCGAAAAAAGCCGATATTTCCGGGACCGAAAATGATAGAGACTTCCCGTTTTTTGCATTGGAAAGAGCAAGGGCTTTAAAGAGAGTCCTCCCACAACTCCCTAGTCCCCAGGGGAGGTGAGAAACATCCCAATGAAAATTGTTTAGCGTCAAGTTTGTTAAGTTTCACTAAAGTTTCAATATCGACATGTTGCATTTCATTATGAAGTGCAGAATCTGGAGAATTCAATCGCTGAGTTAGTTTTAACCTCCACACTTGTCATTTTGATACCCGCAAAATGACAACTAATCAAAGCTGGGACAGAAATTATGATTTACAGGATTATAGACCAGACATTTGGAAAAATCTGCCAAAAATATCAGTCAGAAATATCGGCATCGGCCAATTAACATCCCAAAATACAGTATCGGCATCGGCCTTAGAAAAATCGGTCAGCCTCTAATGCGGATACTCTGTACATTGTAATTTGATACTATTATTGTTTTGTCAGCTCTTGAAACTTGTGAGATTGAACAAACACCTTTTCCATTTGTTGCATTCAGACTAATTGTGCACTCAAGTGATGTTAAATGCATAGGACTGTATGCAAAGTACAAAGTTCTTTATGTGATTTATTAATAAATACCTTTTCTACAATCTTAGCCTATACGAGTAATTCTCAGCTGGAGTCTAATAAATAGCTTTGACTGTCAGCTTTACAATCAATGCTTGAATCGACAAGCTGTGTAAGGAAATGCTGTATTTTGATAGTACACAGCCTACTTTGTATTAATAGTTTGGTGGAGATGGAATTATAGTATATTGGACATGTAGTTGGTGTCATTGTGACTTGTGAGCAAATCCAGGCAGAAACAAGCCCTGCAAATGAATAGAACTAAATTGTCAATTAAATTTATTCTGCATTTCATACACAACCTTCAAAAGTTAATTCCACATGTGTTTGGTCATTATTTCTCCCAGCATCCGTTATTGCCGTTTGACTGCTGCAGTCCTGGCGTGTGAGTCTGTACCACTTCGCCTGACAGCATAATTTACTGACATTAAAATGAATGGCATTTCTATTAGAAAACATTTGGAAAGGGCTGCAGTTCATTTGTAACAACTACACCATGAAGGATGTTTTTCTAGGTCACGCTTCCTCACATTTCTCAGGCTTGATTGGGGCACTTTATATTTTTAAACCATAATGGACTAGGACTATTTATTATGGTTTTGGACTCATTTTTAAAGCCACACTGCGTTAATTTACCCTATAAAGAAATACTTGTTTACTTCATTCCAGGTATTCGTATTAGTGAATCCTTAAAAAAAAGATTCTTCACAGTGAGCGGGCCTCTCCTTCAGGCCTGATTTAACTTTGATGGGAGCGGGACATCACCAGCTCAATATTGCTTCTTTATATACAGATAGCAAAGCACTAGGATTAAACACATTAGATTCCAAATGCTACATTTTGATAACCTACTGCAAAAGTTAAAAAGTTTTGTAGACATCATTTGTAGACAGAGTTTTTTTAATATTTATAACAGGTGCTCTTGTGGTGTAGCATTATACTATGTATTGAACTAACTGTTATGATCTGGGGCTGCTGCAGTTGGTCAGGTGTAGGGTCATCAACGCTATGAGCCCAAAGAATGAGATCAGCTGACGACCTCCACCAATGGATTTCTTCTTCCCTGATTGCAGGGATGTATTCCAAGATGACAATGCCAGGATTAATCGGGCTCGACTTTAAAGCTATTAATATAAATATAACTTTTTGAGGTAGATAAATTAGCCTTTAAAAAAAATATTTTTAGTGTATTTATCCTTCAGGGTAAAATATAAATTAATAAAACAGAAAAGTAATATCTTCAGTGCTGCACAGCAGCTTCTAAATATCTGTGACACCGTTTTATGTTTGATAAATGTTAAGCAACAGCATTGAGCTTGTCGCTTTGTACTAATTACCTTTCTTCTTTCTGTCTCAAGTAAATCAATCCAAGCATAATATCCTTTCCATCAGACACTGTTTGGAGTCATCAGAGTAATTTATGTTAATGGAGTCATAGCAGATAAATGAACAGACAGGAATATGCATGAGGGCCAGCTAACATTCATGGCCACACGCTGGATCCAGGATAAATAAAACTTATCCAACTCTTCAAATCTTTGTCGTGTGTCCGATTGAGCTCCCACACTGGTCAGTCAGTGAAGGAACTACTGCCTTGGTTATTATACCTTAATGTCTTTGCTCTGTACTACAAGTTACTTTACAGTTCATCCTTCTCCTCTTCGTGGCAGATGCACGCTGCCCTCTGGCTGTTCATGTAAGGCCTGCATCCAAGGGTCCAAACTGTGTTAAATAATCCGTCTGCCATTGATTCACAGGCTAAACAGAAAGCAAGATGAATATAGGTTAGTTTATTATATATTTTCCAGTATAAGTCTTCAAGAAAATAACATCGATATAAATAGAGGGAATACTTGGTGAACTCACTATAAAAGATAAAAAAGGAGATAAATGTATTTACTTTGCACTCTTGTCCCAAACCCGAGGCTCTTCTTGAGGTCAGAGCAGAGGTCGTGCAGACAGGAGCGGAAGCTGGCGTCGCAGCCGTACTTGCTGTTGCCACACGTGTCGTAGCAAGTGTCCAGTTGGTTACAGCACTGAGTCATGGCAGGGATCCCCAAGTCCAACTGTCCAAGGAAAAGACTATAATGTCTCAGTACAGGATTTTAAATGGATTACAAGGTTATCAGCTGTAGGTCGTCCCTTTTAAAGTTGATATGATACATTTACATACTCGACACTCGACTTCAGATTTGATAGACAGGAGTAATAAGACTGGAGGTTTTCTGCTAATGTCAATCAAAGCTCCAATTTAAATGATTGGTATTAGGAATATTTTAGGATGGAAGTGTAGGAAGAAGTACATAAATTGTTTTCTTAAGTAAAAGTACAGATAAGTAAAAATGATGCTTAATAATGTATAAAGAGTGTTTAGCTGGTGTTTTCAGCTAAACATTCTGATGAGAAATACTTTCCTGCAGCATCTACCAAGAGGTCACTGTAAAAATGAATGCACTTAAACCACAATTCAAAATACACCTACTTTTATGTTGGGGAGTAGAAGGTAGGCTACTGATACAGACTCCAAAATGTACTTCAGTACAGTAAAAGTACTTAAATTAGTTATTTTTATTTTGTTACTTTCCACAACTGAACTAGTTTTATTTACTATTTACAAACTACATAATACAGTATTTTGTATGCATAGTAACTCATTTGTACATAATATTATATGTCTTGAACATTGCTGTGTGTGTAATCTCGAAACAGGAACATTGGCTCTGTATACTATGCAATAGTTATGTGCTTACTTATACTTTAGTAATGGCCCGTAAATTTGGCTCTTTTAATGTATTATTAAAATACTAAGTAAGTAAAGTTTATTTATTGAACAGGCGCTTTTCAACACTGCTAGTGCTAAGTATGATCATTTACCCTAATGTTTATCTTTCTTTAACCAACTATTTACGTGCTGCAACATATCCATCATACAGTACTTCACTTAAGCTGCAGATGTTATCAAAGGCACCTACAGCAGCATTCACCTGGAATCCCACCAGAGACGAGCTGCAGCCGTTGGGCTCAGGGAGCTGGTATCCAGGACGGGGCGCTGGGAGTTCTCCTGTAAAACAACACAGGGACATACAGTAGAGATTGATTAACAAAGTGATGTTCAAGCGCAGTCCTATCAGGGCCTCAGGTGTGGGCCCGTGTGCAGACAAGATGTGACTTCTGTTTGAGAACATATGTATTGATCAACTGATAACTGCCATGTCGTCCTGGTTGATTGCAAGAACATATAGTGATCATTTTATGTAAGAGTGCTTTCTAATCTGTTTGTCTTGTGTGCACTCTAGTCATAGTTTTGTGCTTGTTTTGTTTGCACTGCCTTGCTATGTATTTTCTGTTCAAAATCCAACTTTAAAGCATTCTTAATAACTTACAATAAAAAATAAAAAAATCTACCAACTGAGCTACTGCACACCCCCATGAGACCCTCTAGACCCGTTTGGGAAACAGTGGAGTAGACAAAAAGGACACGTGATCCAGTCTTACCGTATCTACAGCGGTACTCGCACACTCCATTTCTCCCTCCAACCAGCTCCACCAGGGAGTCAAAATATCCATTCACACTTTGTAAGCTGCTTCTGATTGAGTTGAAGCCCCATCTGCTGTAGCTTTCCTCTGGCTTCTTTTGGATCTCTTGTGTCTGGATGGACTTGATCTCATTGTCCTCCTCTTGTAAAGGTTGGTCCTGGATTGGATCTTCAGGCACTTTGGCTTCTACGATGGGGACATCCTCAGTTTTGTTGTCAGAGCCGGTCACTGCCTCCTCAGCTGGAGCCGCATCCGCCACAGGGGTATCTTCATTTGCTTCTTTATCGGCTTTTAGTTGAATATCATTTGCCATTAATGTTTCTGGTAAACCTCCTTCTACATGTGGAGATGGATCATTTGAAATATCATCTGTAGTAGCCTCAGTATCTTGTATGTTTCCATCCGAAGCTTCAACTACTCTGTCCAAAACAGCATCTTGAGGGTGCGTATCCTCCTCTTTCTGCATTTGGAAAAGGCCAAGAGTGGCACATAGCCCTGACGACGCACAGAGGAACAGCAGCAGAGTCCGGAGAAGCATGTTGTTGACAGTCCAGGTAGCCCTCGAACAATCGTTGGAGTTGCTAGCTGTGTGAAAGGAACTTAGACAGTGAGTGACAACAACACGTTCGGCTGTACTTACTGTGTCAGCCCCAGACTTTGGCCTTTGATTTGGCTCTGGCAGACAGCGAGGCAATCTCTGGTGTTGGGAGCAAAGGCCACTCTGTATCTATCAGAAGAGGAGACGCCTGTTGTGTTGGATACATCTAATCTAATCTAATCTGTTCTTTTTTTTTTTTTTTTAATGCACAAAACATCAAATTTTCTCAATGTTAAAATGTTGGCTTTTTATGACATACAGCCCAGATACATGTGACATACATAAGTATTAATACATCGGTTCTCAAAGGTTTCACACAACCTCATAAAATATTTGACCGTCCATGTGCCACCAGGTCTAGATCAAGATCGATTCTGTACAAAATAAATGTAATTTATGTCTAAACTGGGTCTAAACCATGTGTTAAACCAGAAAAACACCTCATTTAAACCAATTATTATAGCAAAAATTCAATTATCTGTAATTAAAATGAATAAGATCTAAAATAGTAGACACACACACCACAGCTTGAGAACCACTCTAAACATAAGTTATTAGTACAGTGGCGGCTGGTGATGTAAACTCTAGGTGGGGCTGTTGCACAAGGTGTTCGTGCTTTTTTAAATTTTTACTATCAGATCTACTAAACGCATTTACCACAATGCTTATTCCCAGAGCTTCAGACCAACATTAAGGAAAAAGTATAGACAGCAGTCAGACAGCTCCAAAACATAATTTAAACAGCAGGCTACGAAACAGCAAATTATCTAACAATGCATTCACTCAAATGATATGAGAGCATAAAGAAGTCGTTTATGTCCTGCTAAAGTTAACAACAGCTGAACCCGGACAGATGTGAACCGTGCTGTAAACATGAACTCACCCGCGTTGAGGAGCATCGCGTCCTCCTTACGTACATAAACGCACGGCAGCTTCCCCACTTCATCTTGTGTCGCCAGCGAAAAGTCCCGTTGTGAGGAGTCGTCCAAAAAAACGAAGAATATCCGAGTAATCCACCGGTATTATTAGCTAGTTCTTCATAGCATTTACAGGGACCGCGTGCACCATGCCGCTGAACGTAACCAATGAGGAGTCTTCAGCGTGGTCTGCGTGCTCTGTGATTGGGTCCGGGGCTAAATCAGTTCAGTCCCAGCATAGTATAAAAAGGAGAAGCTTACAGAAGCGGACAGTTAGCAAGAAGCGGCACTCGAGCGCGGACCTCTGAACAACACCGTGCCAGCCTTCATACAGCCAAAACTCGCCCCACAGAGAAAATGGAAGACGATATTGCAGCCCTCGTCGTTGACAATGGATCTGGAATGTGCAAAGCTGGCTTTGCAGGAGATGACGCTCCACGTGCTGTGTTCCCCTCCATTGTTGGGCGGCCCAGGCATCAGGGTGTGATGGTTGGCATGGGCCAGAAGGACAGCTACGTGGGCGACGAGGCGCAGAGCAAGAGAGGCATCCTCACCCTGAAGTACCCCATCGAGCACGGCATTGTCACCAACTGGGATGACATGGAGAAGATCTGGCATCACACCTTCTACAATGAGCTGCGCGTGGCCCCCGAGGAGCACCCCGTCCTGCTGACTGAGGCCCCGCTCAACCCCAAAGCCAACCGTGAGAAGATGACCCAGATCATGTTTGAGACGTTCAACACCCCGGCCATGTACGTCGCCATCCAGGCCGTGCTGTCGCTGTACGCCTCTGGTCGTACCACGGGCATCGTCATGGACTCCGGCGACGGCGTCACTCACACCGTGCCCATCTACGAGGGCTACGCACTGCCCCACGCCATCCTCCGTCTGGACCTGGCCGGAAGAGACCTCACCGACTACCTCATGAAGATCCTCACAGAGAGGGGCTACAGCTTCACTACCACAGCCGAGCGTGAGATTGTGCGTGACATCAAGGAAAAGCTGTGCTATGTGGGGCTGGACTTTGAGCAGGAGATGAATACTGCCGCCTCCTCCTCGTCTCTGGAGAAGAGCTACGAGCTCCCCGACGGACAGGTCATCACCATCGGCAACGAGAGGTTCCGCTGCCCAGAGGCCCTCTTCCAGCCCTCTTTCCTCGGTATGGAGTCCTGTGGCATCCATGAAACCACCTTCAACGGCATCATGAAGTGCGACGTGGACATCCGTAAAGACCTGTACGCCAACACTGTCCTGTCCGGAGGCACCACCATGTACCCAGGCATCGCTGACCGCATGCAGAAGGAGATCACTGCGCTGGCCCCCTCCACCATGAAGATCAAGATCATTGCTCCCCCAGAGAGGAAATACTCCGTGTGGATCGGCGGCTCCATCTTAGCTTCCCTGTCCACGTTCCAGCAGATGTGGATCAGCAAACAGGAGTACGACGAGTCCGGCCCTAGCATCGTCCACAGGAAATGCTTCTAAACACCCACAGACTTTCACTTTCATTCCAACATGTTTGCTCACCACCTTATTTGGCTCTATGAAGGTCTTGTCAATGCTGGGTGCCAGTGCCCGACAGTTCTGTAGTATTGCTTATGTAATCTGAAAGTGTTTTTTGTAACTTCAGCCTTAAATGATATGTTTCAATATGCAAAGTTTCTACCTGAAGGTGTATGAATGTTCAATAAAGTGCACATCAAAAAAAAAAAGTTTGCAAAGATAGCCTCTTCAATGTTGGCATTAGCCACCAAATTATGAACGATTCAAATGTTTTCAGCTGTTCATCCATCAACCACATTTAGGGGAGGCCAAAGCCTCGTTAGAAATCGTTAATAAATGTACAGACATTTGGATAACTTTATTTTAGATGGAAATTAGCGTCTAAAAGTGTCTGAGTTACATGCAAATCACGTTCAAGTTTTTGGACATAAAACATCTTATTACATGGACATGATAAAGAAACCACAAAGTATATAGAGTTCGGGAAATTCCAGTTACCATGAAGATCCGCCATCTTTGCAGCTGTTAGCATACATTTCCATAGACTAACATTGGATAAAAACAGTATAAAAAGTGGAGAAAAAAATCTGTGGAACAACTCCGTTAGCTGCTGAGTCACTGCTGGTAAATGCATCTAACACACTGTGGTGTCCAAATGTTTTAATGTGAACAATAACTCCAGTATTTTAACTTTTAAAATCTCCATTAGTTTTCAATTGCTGCTAATCCCATAATGCTTAGCGATATGACATCACATTCCCGAACTCTATAAATACTGTGAAATATGTCACACTGAGCCGTACAGCAGCTGCCTTCACTTTTCATAGTAGTTAGCATCGTTACCATGAGGTTTGAAGCAGGAGGTTTACGGCGTGCAGTTTGGGACTGTTTTATCAAAGGACAGTCACTCCGAAACCGCAGAGAATTACCTTTCTCGGGTATGAATTATAATTTAAAGTTTATATTGTTATTTTGGTCACTTTATTTGGTTGTTACAATCAGTTTGACAAAACGTTAATGGCAGTTTGTGTCGCTGGTATGTTTACTGATAATCAAATTTAGACCATTAGGAAATAGGAATAATTATTAACATAAAACATCAGTTAAGTTAAAATATAAATATAATATGATCCATCGATCAAAAAACAAAACGTAACGTAAGTCATGTTGATGTCAACGCTTCCATCTACTGTTTGTATAGACCCTTTAACTGCTGACATCATCAGTGACATCAGCTGGAGGCAGGAAGTGATCAAGAGAAATAAGATTAAACTAAAACTAGAGATTTTAAGTGTAAAACTACAACTGAAAAATGTGGTCCTGTTGTGGCTTAAGGTGCCAGAACAAGAGGAATGACATTTGAGACGATAAAATAAGGTTTATCTGATATTTCCAAAAACAGTTAGACATTTGTTTATCGTTACTATGACAACAGCTACAATGGAACTAGATAGGAATCTAGTTTCCTGCCTCCAGCTAAGCCCGGAATGTTTACAAACAATTAAAGGGTCTATAGGTCAATTACAGGTCAATAATGGCCTGTTTGATCAAAACTTAAATGTGGCAAGAATATTGCAAAAATATCAAACTGCGATTAGTAGCAATCCTTAATCCTTATGACCACACGTGCATTTGTTGTTATGATGGGTTTTATCAGAAAAATACCAAGAGTTTCATTATATTACATTGGCTGGCATAATAACATTTGCCGGACCAAGATGGCGGCGTGGCATTTCTCCTTTTTATTACTATGAGTCCCAGAGCCAAGTGTATGTGTGTGTGTAATAATATGACTATGGTGTGTATGCGCTGGAGGCGGGGCCTGCAGCACTGCCAGCTATCGATCACTGTCCCATTCATGTGCGTTCTCGGGCCTAATCAGAACTAGCCCTTTTTGTTTTGTTCTTGTGGTAAAAATCGTGATCAGATGTATAAAACTACAATGATTATACAAAGTAATTACATTAGGCGATTAGTTAGTTTATAAAATTAACTATAATAAATGAAAAATACAACTTATTCGTTCTTCTTTCTCTCGTCAAAAAAATGACAAGAGGGGCTTATCCCACCTAGCCCATTGATACCAGCCGTCCCTGTAAATAAACATGCCTTCCCTTGCCTTTTAGCTCAAAAATTGCCCTATAGTAAAAATCCATTCCCGTAGGTTTCTTTGTATGACAATGCTGCCCTCTTGTGGTTAAAGCATTAATTGTATGCTCTTAAAATTAAAAGTTTAGTGCAGTATTGTAGCGCACAGCTCGCCTAGATGGACCGTCCAAAAATGCTGCTATGACTTGAGCTAATTTGCTTTGATTATCAGTTAAGTTGTGAATTAAATTATGTTAAGAAAGATCAAATAAAAAGAAAGAACAACAGCCTGGGTTATTTCCCTTTAGAGGAGTGTCAAAGCAGCCATGACGAGTTCTAATGTAATGTAAATCCTTTGTATTCAACAAGTAGTTTTGATAGTAAGTATAATAATAAAGAGTATATCATCGCTGTGCACTTTATTACACGTATTAGTAGATGTATCAAACCTTCCATGACATGTTTGGTTCTGCTGATAGGTCCAGCCAACTTCCATTCACAGGTTAGGCCTTATTTCATCCCACAGTCTCCTGGCAATGAAACACATAGAAAGCACTGGTACGAATGGAATATTATAAAAAAAATATGAATGTAAAGAGGGGCTCACTGTTGGAGGCGACTGCTAATCTTCTCACGCCGCAAAACAGTGTTGATTTTGTCCTCAAGATCCTTAAAATAAATAAACTATAATGACTGACTTTGCAAAGTTAATAAGATTAAGTTAAATGAGTCAAATGTCTTGCCTCGTTGGTATTCTCCAGCTTGTTACTCGAGACCATCAACTTCATCAGCTCGGTCTAGGAGCAAAAAGTATCATGTGCCTGTATTACAATTCAATATAGCACCTAAAGCAGTGCAGATATGATGTACTCTTCATGTTTCAGTGCAGTATAGCTGTACACCAGATAAGCAGGCAGTTTATCTTTCTGTACCTTGAGGGCTCTGACGTGTTTGTCAATGGCCGTAGTTATGTCAGTGGAAACCAGTTTGTCTCGAATTTGCTCCTCCAGCTGTTGGATCTCTGTCCACAAATCTAACACCTGACGTCTTTTGGACTGGAGAATGGTATTGCGCCCATCAGCACTCTCGCTCTCCAGCTCTGACAGTGACGCATCTGCAAATACACAGCACAAAATACCAATGAGCTGTAGATACTGTAGATGATGATGCCATAGGGTCTTAGTTTGACAAATCAAGCTTTTGTTCAGTCTGTCTTTTCAGGACATTTACAATTATTTAGAGTAAGCATGTAACATTCCCTACAGGGTCTTACAATAGAGCCTATTTGTAGCTGCTAATGATTAAGGCAAGGCAAGTTTATTTGTAGAGCACAATTCATACACAAGGCAATTCAAAGTGCTTCACAGTTGCATAAAATTACAAGAAAACAGATCAAATCAATCAATAAAACATCAACATAAAGTTAATCAGTTACAGTAAAAGGCAAGAGTGCAGATAAAATACTTTCAGTTTTCATATGCACGGGTAAAAAGAGCTGTTTTCAGCCTGGATTTGAACATTGTCAGAGTTGAGGCCTGTCTCACATCCTCATGAAGACTGTTCCAGATTTTAGCTGCATGAAACTGAAACACAGCCTCACCGTGTTTATTATTGACTCTGGGAACCACCAGGAGACCCCTCCCTGAAGTTCTCAGGGCCCGAGATGGTTCATACAGCTCTAACATGTCAGAGATGTACTTTGGTGCTAAACCATGAAAAGATTGTACACAAGTCTTTTATCAACCTACCATTTGACTTTTTGTCTTCTGGGCATGTACTTTGTAAGACAGCTTGTAGTTCAGCTTTCAGTCTGGTAAATAAATGACAAATAACTTAAAACTAGTGTTAGTTCAGTATTAGTTCAGTATTTTTCTAAGTAAAGTGAAGTACCTTTCATTTTCATCCAGTACCGCTCTGGCCTTTTGTTCTAATAAGCGCACCTCTTCTACTTTGTCTTCCAGCTCCGGTGTGGGCGCCGTGCCTGGACGCTTGAGTGAGTGTTGAGAGGGCTGAGAAATAAAATAAATAAAATGTGTGATTTTTGATAAATAAGTGAAATAAAAAAATCAGAAAGAAATCATTGTTTGTTAGAAGATGTTTTTTGCAGATACATTTTTTAAGATTAAAGAGCAGACACTGCAGTCAAAACTCTTCAGTATTCTGGTTTGTTCTGTTATATACATAGACATTGTCTAATATGCACAATAAGAGGTTTTATTGCTCCATTCAATGAATCAACGATCATCTATAGATATATGGAAAATTGCATACTCAAACACCTTCTCAAAATGGATTTTCCCTCACACTCACAAAGTCTAAATAAAAGGTCCAAGATATCAATTTTTCAGATTGAAAATATGTGCGGTTTTGGGCATAGTTGCCCGTAACATACGAACAGACTGAACAAGCTGGGCTGCCTGGACTCAGTGGAGGAGGTGATGGACAGGAAGGTATTAGCCAAGCTCACCTCCATCATGGACAAACTTCCCACCCACTGCACGGGACTGTAGGGGAGCTGAGCAGCTCTTTCTGTAGCAGACTGAGACACCGTCAGTGCAAGAAGGAGCGCTACCGCAAGTCCTTCATCCCCACTGCTGTCAGACTGTACAACACTACTGTAAAGTAACATGTGCAATAACCTCTTTGCAATAATCTCAGTATCTGCGTCACTTTATCAACCACTTGCACTATGAGCCTGCACTGCTATTACTGACATTTTTTTATTATGGTATGTCTATTATAATTTCTATTGATTATACTTTTTGCCCCCTAAAGTTTTTGGTAGTCATAAGATACCTCTATTTACTATTTAATTGTTTGCACATTTCCTGTCTATCCTGCACACCCTGAGTGTTTTTCTTGAGAGCTGAATACAACAAGTACATTTCTCCATTATGAGATTAATAAAGGCTTATCTTATCTTATAAAATGCCCTATTTCCATCTGAAAATATAAATGATAGAAAGATTTCATATCTCTTAATTTTTATTTTGTATAGCTTCAAGATAGAAAAAATTAGCTAATAGAAAATGTTTACCATGTTTTCAAGATTGGTCATCATATGAAAGCCGTAGAGATCATAATCAGTCTAGAGAAAACAAAAACATAGCATACATATTACTACATGCGTAGTATAAAGGTTATAGTCTTGCAATCATTATAATTTCTAGTAAAATACACTGATCATGACATAGTTTCATGTAGCGGGTAACCTTTATTGACCTCATACTCTTGTGAATGGGCCCAGTGGAAGCAGTGGCTTTTGCTGACGTACTACAGACAGGTTTCACTGGCTGCTCCACTTCAGTTTGCCGCACGAGGGACTCAATCACCTCGGCTATAATGCGTCTAATGACACACGCTAAAAATGTGTTAGGGAAAGGAGGAAATGGAAAAACCTTAATTTCCCTCAGGATGTGTCCAAATACTAGCGAGCTTTCACACACATCACCAAAGACGTCACTGAACACGTTCAGGCGGTCTCTGCTGGGCCAGCGCTGAGATGACAGCTTCTGTAGCTCCTGTCAGTGACACACAAACAATAGGACTTCAGTACATTTCAGCCAAGAGACATAGATGTGAACCTTCCTTTTAGTCAGACAAATGATAATTTACCTTTACATGTTTCCACTTCTTAATTGCCTAACTTTAGGATACAAGACAATGATTGCTAAGTTTTATTATTTATCTTATAGGCACTGACAAACTATGTTTTGGAAGTTTATTGGACTACAATTTCCTAAATATGAGGTACATTTTGGCAAAATTCCAAAGCCACACACTGTGATGGAGAGAGGAAATTCTTTAATTTATTAATAATATGAAATGATTTTAAAAATCCATAAATATAATAATTTATTATTTCTGTGTGTTGTTTGACTTACTGTTTCCAATTTTCTCTCATGTACTTCAGCAGAATTTGTCCAACTCCAAATATTGTTCTTGACAATGTCTTGTGGTTTCTTTGTCTGTTTTTTCTTACTCAGGCCCTTGTCATTTCTATACAGTTTCACTCTCTGGGAAGATGTGTTTTCTGACGTTATGGGACCAGTAGACTTTGTCTGGATTTTGGGCAAAGGCTTTCTCATGCAGGGAAGTGAGTTATTTAAACATGCATCTGCTCTTGGGACAGCATCAAAAGAGGAGTCCTTGGGGTGATCCGTGGCTAAAGCTTGGTCTATAGTGAGTGACGCAAAATCCGCCGTAACCTCGGCCAAATAGTCTGTCATGTTATTCTTCACAGCCTTACTCTGCTGTTTTCGGAGAGTTACATGTTTTGGAGTTTGTCTGTGTTTTTCTGAAGTGCTCCAAAAAGGCTGCTTTGTTTCTTTATGAGGCTGGCTGAGGTCAAGACTGCGGGGTCCCAAATGCCCTGAGGAGTAGGCCAAGATGTCAGCCTTTTGACCAGCCTCTGCTGCCTGAAGCAGCTTGTGGATGTCACTCCCAAACTGACCAGGCTTAACTCTAGTGGATCTGGAAGACATGACTGCAGGCAGAAATCAACAGTGGTGGAAAATGATTACTCAAAGTCTGCATATGACAGCAAGTTACTGTAAATGAACATATGTTTAAAATGACTCTGTTCTTGTTTTTAAAGCAACGTACTTCCAAACAATTACTATTTTACTGTAGCAAAAACAAACACTATAATAGATATGAATGAAACACATAATCTAGTCTATCAAGCCTTTTGTCGAAAACAAATAAAATCTAGGTAACTTGGCAACTTTCAGAAAAAAAGTTTCACGTTTGATTAAAAAAGTAAATCAATGTAACCTCCTTACCTGTAGGAGAATAAAGACTTTTAAAGGCTAATTCTGTGACGACAAAACTTTTCCTGTCTCTGCTATGTGCGAGGTCGCCATGGTTACCGACGTGCGTAAACTTGCGCGTCACGTTCACTGTGTCTCAGAAAAAAGACAATGCTAAAACGAGCAGATAAGAGTACTGTAGTGTGCGGACCATAACATGTTGAGTTTAACAGATCTTTGATTGTAACTCTTTTTTTTTAACTCTTTAAACATGGTCAATATCTCTATATATCCCTACAGAGTTTTCCCAACTTTCGATAGAAAGTTTATCTATAGAATTATTCTTTTGTACGTAGTTCACGTTTCAATGCAGTGAACTACGCATAAAAAGATGATTGGAGGTCAGAGTCAATGAATATGTGTTTATATCTAGACTACTTATACACAATGATTTATTTTTATTGTTATGTGTTGTGTTTTTGCTATTTTATTTGTGAAGCAATTTGGGCATGTGCTATAGAAATAAAGTTGACACTGACATTTTTATGTGCGTGTTTTATGCAAATACAGGCCTGTTCCCTAGAGGCGTGACACCTTTTTCCCCCCCTTGTTATGGAATAGTTTTTGTTGTTGTCCTCCAGTAGCTGTATTGTAAACTCAGCCTAATGATGAAAATAGCCTAATTTTGTGCTTCTAATTATAAAGTATTTTTTCTCACGGTCATGAACTTGCAGGCTAGTTTTCTAGCATTTCTGTTTATAGTGGCTTTAACTTAACAAGTAATTGAAATCAAAGATTGTTTGCAAATGTAAGCAGGGTTAACCATACAGATTCAAGGCTGAAGTTGCATCTAATTTTGTGGTTTATGGCTCTAAAAAAAAACAGGCCCCTTGACTTTTTGACCTAGTTGCGAAGACTGATAGTTATGTGCATATTGATTTGCTATTATTTTATCATAGTTTTCTTAATTTATATGTACTTATAGAAACACTACCTCCAGCCCGCTCAAACAAACACATAAATGAAAGACAGTAAGTAAATAAATTAGTAAATAAATAAAAAATCTCCCCACCAATGTGAGTTAGGACATAATTGCAAAACAGGGGGGAAAGACAATGTGTCAACTACAGTGTGAAAGCTCAACAGTTCAAAATAAAGGAATTCTTCTCAAATCATATAAAAAGCAATAGATATTTTGAACATTCAAGCAAGAATAAAAACACAAAGACACAGTTTTTAATATATTTAATAAAATTCATTTGGGCTACTGCTCATACATTTACAGTTTAGACATTCCTTAGTTATTCTGGTTAACAGTAACATGTCCAGACCATTTTGTTTATCTTAATGTTTACTTTGTACAAAACAAAAAGGCCAACATTATTTTTCTTTGTATAAAATATAAGTTAATTTAAATTTAACTCTAATTAAGAAAATAACAATAGTAATAATAATAGCAATAACATAATAATCTTCAATAATATTAAGGATAAAGATCATAAGCTAAACATAGTGCAGACAATGGGATGTAACTGGTGCTGTAGAGTAGAGGGACAGTGCAGTCAGTGTTAACCATCTTCTCAGTTGGGATGGCGGGTGGAGGAACGGGGGCATTAAGAGGCGGTACAGGGAGTGCAGGGCCTCAGTCGCACACACAAGCACACAATGTCCGCGCCTGTCAGAAAGTGCATGAAACTGCCACTCAGTTTAGCACCATCAGAGCAATATTTCAGTCCGTACAAACAAACTCTAGATTGTACACAGAATACACCTATTATATATATGCAAATTAAGTATATATAAATCTTATGTTAGGTGCATGCTAGTTGTTGCTCTTGGTTGAAGCTTACTGGAAGCAATCCTCAAAAGTAAGACAGAGTAAGCATCAACTGATGGCTTACTAACTCTCATGCCAAAACACCACAGATCGTTATTTTAAAAAACATCCATCAAATGTACATTCACACCAAAAGGGGGAGGGCCAAAGTACCAGTTAAAAAAGCAAATTATTTTGGCGATAACTTCAGTCTTGGCCAGACAGTTTTAGGCAAAAAAGTATTTTGGAAGATCTCGGATGTTTCTCGTACATGTGGGATTCATTTATTTTTGAGTCACCAACATGATAGGCCCCACAGTCTCAAATATGTCTGTGATGTTTAGCTTTAGCAGCTGAACTATTGTGGGAAAGTATGAAGCTGAAAAATGTGATTTCAGACTTGATCAAAGAAGCCTTCCTGGTGAAAGCAAAGAAGTGAATGGCAGAAAGTGGACAAATGCTTCAATAAAAATCTGTCAAAGCGGAAAAACTTGGTTCAGGTGACAGACTATTTTCGACTTTCCCTGAAAATATTTGCCTTCTTCATCAATGTCAATAGCTGTTTGAAGATACAACAATATCAGCATAAAACATGTTGTTCATAAAATATTGCACAGAAGTCTTGTGTGGTCCGTTCTGTTTAACTGATGAGGGGGGAAACGATTACTGATTAACAGAGGTGGGAGACTCCAGTCACATGACAAAGCTCCAAAAAGACTTGACATGACTTAGACTTGCCTGTTTGTGACTTGAGACTTAACCTGAGCGAGTCTAATCAATAGAGCGCAAAAAGGCAGGAGGAAATATGACGTGTTTCTTTGGATGCATTAAAAGTTTTCTACAGTGAGTGAAGAGGTGAAGATTCATAAACATTTATTAAGGACAGGAAAACGTTCGAAATAATGGACTGAAGCTACTGCAGCCTCCAGAACAACGATGCGTAAGAGCTTGTTTAATGACAGAAATCTTGGGGGCTTTTCTGTGTTTTAAAGCGTTCTCTCGAAAGTTACAGCATTTAGAGGCTGTTTTCCGCAGCCACACAAAGGCTGTGCGGAATCTACTTTGAACAGGGGCGAATCCGAGCATACAGGGGCTGGGGCATTACAGGGGAACCACTGACAGAAAAACTGCCAGAAAAAACAAAAATAAAAATATTATTTTTATATTTATATTTCAGACTGCAGGGAAAAGCAGCTCATGTTTAAAAGACCCTGTTTCCATTTGTTTTTAAGTAGGCCCCCCCGGGCCCCCTTCCTTAAAATGCTGTCCCAGTAATTGTGTACATAGACAGGAACATTTAACACATATATATATTTTTTATTTTGTAGCGATTTCAATATATTATTTAGACTTTAAATCCAAATCCATTAGATTTTTAAAAAAGTTTGATTTTAGCCTAAATTTTCAAAATCGCTAAATCTTGAGAAAGCACTTTACATTTTCAAGTAGATTAAATACATTTTCAAAGAAGAATTAGGCTTAACGCTGATGTTTGCAACTTGAGGTGACTTGCCGACTAAAGAAAGACTTGACTTGAGCTATGACTTGACTTAACTTGACCAATGACCAATTGACTTGGACTTGCTTGGGACTTGGGCCTTCACGACTTGGACTTGACTCGAGACTTGCATTTAGTGACTTACTCCCACCTCTGCTGATTAATGAGTGAAACAACCTCCTCCAAGATTGTACTGTGAAATTATTTATGACGACAGTTACGTCATAAAACACTAAGAGAGTGAAAACACTATTCTTTTCTTACTGTTTGTAAGAAACCCCAACAGTAGCTAACTGTGAAGCTTCTAATCAGTCTTGTGTTTTATCTTGGAAATATCGGGGGTTGCTAATTTGGGCTAAGATCTTGCTAACCACATGTGGATTTACTTGCACAGCAGGAATTGAAATGCCACTGGGGCCAAGGGCAATGCTATGGGCTGCACTTCAGAAACATTATGACTCTCATATGACTGTGTTCACAAGTGCTAACATTATCTAAATTCACTCACAGTTTTTTCATGTTTTTTTGTAAAAATAGTCTGTGTGGGCTTTCGGCAACCTCCATGTAAAATAGTTTTTGTGTCTATATTCAAGTACTGCAAAGGATTTTTGCTAAAAAAGTAACAAAAAACAACAACATTCTTATGCTCACCTTTTCAATAAGGTGATATCACATCGTGTTTCTCCCGCACATTCCTTCTGTCACTGGGAATACCTTACTGAAGTAGTCTGCTGTGACCCATCACCCTACCACAGAAGGCAAAACAGTACCATTTAAAAAGCCTGAACCGAGGTTTCACATATCTGCGCCCGTAAAGTGGTTCAGAGTTAAGGCCTCTCAGATGCAAGACCACAAAAGATACAGCTCAAATGAAAAAAACAACATAAAAATCATAAAGTAACATAAACAATAACAGCGGAAAACCATAACACCACCAGTCTCTTGTCCCGCACGATGTCCCGGGCTGCAGCGGTTACCCGTCAGTCCCTGGGATCAGTGTGGACCCCTCCGTCCCCTGATGAGGTTACTGTGTGTTTTCAAAGTCAGACTTGAATATAGCTTTGTCATCTGCTGCTGCGAACGCCTGGAACCTTTCACAGCTCCGAGGCAGGTCCGGGCTAATCTCTTTTGGTGGGACAGCAACCCTTGGATGTCAGTTATCCACCTTCACGGGGCCAGAATCTCCAGCGGACGAACTGTGGGCCTCCTTCAAAACAATGTCCTCCGCCTCGCCACTCGCAATCTTCTCCCAGTGGTTCAGGTTCTCCCTACAGAAACAACACCATCATTATAGCACAGAATCATCTCAATGGGTGAATACAAAACAGACTAAAAATATACATAGAAGTTGGTATATTTAGTACATTATTCTAGTGTGAGCTGGTTTAGTAATGTAACACATTTATTTTTTACTGAATGGTGACTTTTCACTTTATACTCAGTGATTGGCAACTACAATCATAGCCATGGCTGCCCTGGCTGGACTGACAGATGCAAGGATACCAATTTGCGCCACTGACTCCTCCAATCACTGGCTGCTATCACCAGGCTGTACTTTAAAAATGTAGACAGATAATTTGTAAACTAGACAACAGCTTTATGGGACCAGAACACAATTAACAAATGTAAGTTAAATCGCCAAACGTTTAAAGTAATAACATTGATTTATCTGACTACTTGGGAATTTTAATTTAATCAGAGCACAGTGACTTGACTTGTCCTGTTTTGTTTGTGTTTAGTGATTCTTGGCATGTGCATCTTATATGCGCCTGTCAATCAGATCACATCAGTCTGGGCATTAGCTGCGGCTGGTCACTTAAGGCCAACTCATTCCTGGACTTCTCACCGCCACCGAGATATTTTACAAATCAACAATATTTCTTTCACATTTCATGTAGGAATATGCACCAAAAAAGTAAATAAAAGTATAAAACACTCACTTGCAGGCTTTAAGGAGAGTTTTGGACGGAGGAAACAACTCTGCTAACGTTGTGTAACATGGGATTGCAACAGCATTGTAAAATCCCATCTAAAAGAAGAAATAAAACATGCATAACAAATTCTGAAACATTTAATACATATCTAATTACATGAGAATAACTCATAACATTTGTATGATCTCTAAAATGTTAATAATACTCTACTATTATTATAAAGGCAGGGTCAGTATTCCTCCTTTTGGTAATTAAAAACTCAGTATAATTTGACCTGATTTGTGGTATTGTGGTAGGATGAGAGATTTAGGGCAACAGTGGTCCCACTGAGCAAAGAAAAGCCCCATTCAACAGAGAATAACTGATCAAACATGTTTTTAATGTGAAGACATTACAGTTTGGGTGGTGTTTCTAATCAATTCTTGGACACAGGATGTGACACATGAAGAGGTAGAATTCCCCTAACTTCTGCCGTGGCACCAAGCTGAACCAATAGAGTTCACTTCCCCTCTTCATATGTCAATAATGTTTTATAGATATAGAACATAAAAAAACGCCAAAAAATTAGTTCATAAAAAAGCTTTACCAAAAAAAGCAAACAATGTAACCGTCTTAAAGTGCATATGACAGGTTTTAATGCTTTAGAAAATATGACTTATTTAGAAGGATAACATCTGTTGCAAGTTCATCAGTTGCATAATTATAATCTTATTTCAGTGAAGCAGCAATTTTAATGAAGAAATGTTGGCCATTATTTGAATTTTTAGGCTGCTGACAGGAAGTGACATAGATAAAGGTAAAGTTCCATATCAGTTTGACTATCATTTCCCATTGACTTAACATCGTTGGCATGGCAACAGTTTAGAATTGTTTGCCTTCATCTATGTCACTTCCTGTCGGTATCCAATAAGGAAATGAAACTATACTGTAAACGTCACAAAAATGGCCAAACTAAAGAAAGCTGGGTACAATCTTTAGCAAATCTAAAATAAAATTGTGTTAACTATGCTTTAGCACAAATTGTGTCTAATGTGTTATTTGCACTTTAGATTGCCACCTACCTGGTGTAAACTATGATTAACACTTACCACAGACTTTATTCAATCCAACTATGTAGATAAGTAATGAATAAAGTTATTAGAAAAATATTTGTGTAAGCTCTCAGTCGTACAGGAGTTGTCCATCAAAGACTATACTCTGTAGTTGAAGTGCTATTTAAAAAACTTAAAAACCTGTCAGTGACTTTTGTATTGGAGATAGCATGGCCACTGGGTTACACTTATTGGTTGAATGGAAATAGTTTGTGGACGTCGCACTCACTTGGCCCTGGGGAATCTCATCCTTCTTGTCTCTGTCCATCATAGGTATAGGCTGAATCCCGATCTTCTTCATCTCATCACCCTGCGGCAAAACAGGGAAAGATTCAGACAAATAAAATGGAATCAACCTTTAACCCACTAAGCTCATATTATATATCAAGGGTTTTTGCAGATCTAGTTCGAACAAGTAATAATGGAGGTTTAACCGTATCACTGGAGGCATGAGCATGACGCTAATAGTATTTGAGCCACAACAGTCTCCCAGTGTACCTCAGCCCAGAACTCTGCATAGATGTCGTTGGCGGTGAGTCGTGTGATTTGCCACTGCTTGGTAACTGAGCACAGGTCACATGCTGTCATCATCAGGGCTATCACACGGTCCCTGCAGCAAGAGCAAAAATCTCCTTTAGTCCATGCGGTCAAGCTGTTTGTGAAGCAGGTCTCTGTGTGTGAGACGCAGGGTGGAGCCATATTGATCAAAATTAACATCTCTGAGCTTATTTGGGGGATTTTCTCGATAACAAAAATTAAATCTTCTTTTCTGCAAACAATTAAACATGTGCAAGTAAACATGTCATGTCTTAGTCAGTTAGTCGCCAACATATTTTAACACAGAGAAAGAAAATAAATCATGTATTTATCTAAATGTTTATGAATTATGTTCAGTGTGTTGATTACTTATTTGGTGCACAAAATTAAGTTTGACTCATTAAGATTACATAGAAGTGTAAACTGCTGATGGGAGGTCATTTGGAAATGATTGGCGAGCTCTCACGCTACTGGTTAGGTTAATGTGACTTCTAATAATAACATAATGTATTATAAAGATGTAGTAATTAGACACTATTAGATACAAATAATCGCTTAATAATGTTTAAAGGTTACACAGCAAGCATTCTGTCATACTGTCATACTCAATACTGTAATTACCGATATTTATATCTCCCAAAAACAATTCCACTAATTTATCCATTATCTAGTGTGATGCTGCTAAACATGCAGCGAACTATAACAAAAAAAGCTTTCATTGTTTTCCTCATTTGACTGAAGGGAAACCATGTGATTATGAATAGTGTGTTCCAGGCATACTTTTGTAGCAACAAGTAACGCTACGGACTAAAACTGGACTGAACCAGATCTAAACCAGGTGCAGCCCAGGAATGGGCTGACAAAGCAGTGGCCTACACTTAAAATCTGTCCTGCAAACTAGGGCAGGAACAACAGGAAAAAAATAGGATATCCCACAAAATCAGACCTAACTAATGTTACACACACCAAGGTTTGAGGTTGATGTATACTAGTAATAAGCTATCAACAATCTTCTGTCTTTAATCACACTTGACCTATTTTGGAGCAGGTTTAGGCCTAGTTTAGAGTCGATTCAGCTCTAGTTTGAAACATTTGCAAACCACTCCGCTATAGTAACTGGAGTAAGCAGTGGAGATGGAAATGTTCTTACGGTTAGGGTTAACACACGAATAGCTATATTTCAGCAGCCACATCAGGAAATGAAGCGCACTTTCAGCCTGCGTTTGGTACTGGCCTGTGTGAGTGGTTGTTGAGGTCCAGGGTGCTTGCCGTCAGGAGCTCGCTCAGCTGCTGGTGGTTGTTGAAGTAAAGGGCGAGGTCAGTGGCGATAATGGCCTTACGGATGATCTCCAGCACCTGCTCGTACTCGCTGGAATTCAGGTTGGAAAAGATATTGTGCCCTTCCAGCTATGAGAAACAAAGAGACCGATAAAAAGCAAAAGCTCCACTTAAGAGGCGTTCATCTCAGCTAGACTAGGACATGGCAGATAAGGCAGATTCTCAGTTACAATTCCCCCATAGTGTAATGACACATTTTAATAGTGCATAGTTCCCTCTGTCATCAACACAAATCCTTCTTTCATGAGATCAAATATAATTTTGTAAACTTTATCAGAGTCGGAGACCAAATTTCATGACATGCCCAAAAAATAATAATGGCAGCAGTGTTGTTAAAAAAAAGTGATTGAAGTGATTTTCATCAAATTGTGTCAAAACAAAAAATATACTGAATCAGGTCTAAATGGAACTAAATTAGGAAAATCATGACTAAAACCAAACATTGGCCATGTTTGGTTTTAGTCATGAAAAAGTGGAGGCAAACAGTTTTTGACCGTGATTGTGTAGGTGTTTTAATTTTGCAATAATCGTGGCTTCTTAAGTATAAATAGATAAAGTATCTATTCTTGCGATATGGATATTACATCACCTGATATTGTGTTAATAATAATGTGCCCTTTGAAATTTAGTTCTGGTCAGGTCTGTTACATTCAGTAGTTTCAGCTTAGGGTAGAGAGAAAAATAATTTAACAAATTGCCAGTGCTTAAAAGAGATCTACCTGCAGGATGGAGACAGTTTGTGAGAAGTGATGCTGCTCCATGGTGGACGTGGAGTACAAAGCGGCGAGAGGATGGTCAAACTTCTGAAGGTACGTGTTACTGTATCCTCTATGGTCCAGGTCATGGCACAGACAGGCTACTAACAAACCTTTCTTCTGTAAAAGTAAAACATAGACTTTCTGAATATACTATTCATTAAAAAGGTGTATTAACGGTTAAACTAAAGCTGACCTCGAGCTCTGTGAAGGTCCCAGGGGATTTCTGAAGGATAGCGTACATACAGTGCACCACCGTGACCGCATGCTTCCAGTTGTGATACGGCACGCGGCGGTAATTCTTGCGGACGGACATAGTGAACCTACAGAGCTTCTCCAACTCAAAACTGGTGGAGAAATAAATAAAAAGAGACTTCAAAATGCATTTAAAACAGAATTAACTCGACACATATGACTGGGTACCTCGTTTTTCCACATGAACTATGGACCATGAAGATAAATACAGCAGGCCAGATCTCCTCGAAGGGACTGATATCAAAGTGGAACCTATAGGTGGAAAAAATAAAAAACTTAAATAGGCATGTGCAGCTCACCAGGGAGGAGTGGAAAAGACAACAGGATGTAGTAACACAAACTCTCTTACGTTTCTATTTCTTTATAAATGGGAGCAGGGAGGTTGAGCTGCGTGAGGGTCTTCGCCTCCTCTGATGTGCATATGCTGTGATAAGACAGCTTCTCCATGGTCACTCTGTAAATGCATTCAGAATGCCGGATTCTGTGGTACATCTACAAGAAAAACACAGAAGCAAAGAAAAATTATTGCGTACTACTCATATTCAATCTGATGTTGTAGTTGGCGTGTGTTTAATGCAGCTCTGAGCTCGATCACAGACACAAGCCGTCAACTTATCCCTATCGACTCCATTGATCCCCTTCTGCTGTGAGTGAAGGAAGCTTTAAAATACATGCCTGACCCCAAAAAAGTCGGCACCTGGATTTAACTGTTCTGATCTGGGGTTGCTGCAGTTAGTCAGGTCTTAAGACTGAGATCAGCTGAACATCCTGAATGACCAGGTTATTCCATCAATTCCAAGATGACAATGCCAAGATTCATCGGGCTCACATTGTGAAAGAGTGTTTCAGGGAGTGTGAGACATCGTTTTCACACATGGATTGGCCGCCACAGATTCAACATCTTAACCCCACTGAGAATCTTTGGGATGTGCTGGAGGAAGCTTTGCGCATTGGTCACACTCTCCCATCATCAATACAAGATCTTGGTGAAAAATTAACCTCTTAAACCCCAACCTGAACCAAGCACATTTTCTCCAGTTCGGCATTACCCAAACCTAAAAGCTTCTTGGGGGAAAAAAAGCACCAAAAAGCTACAAAAATGAGGATACAAGCGCAACAAAAAGTAACAAAAAAGCCACAAAAGAGCGACAATAAACGTGACAAAGACATAACCAAAAAGTTAAGAGGTTAAAGCAACACTGGCTCTTTTGACATTGCAGACGTTTATTGACTATTTAAAATATTGGTGTGTGACCTTTTCTTTTGTGGCGACCTTTTCTTTGGTCAGGCGGTGTGTTTAAATGATGGTATAGGCTAAAAGAAAATTGTTATTGTATTTTGCAGCAGCAGTTCAACGCTCTGGGACACACACAGATTTTGAGCCAGGATCTTGGACATGACTGGAGGTTTTAGGTGGTGTGGGTTGATGGGGAAAACCGGAGTGGCCAAAGAAAACCCCGCACAGAAAGGCTCAATCTGGCCACTCAGCCACCAGTCGGCAACATAACCACAAAGCCACAACTTTATTCATGTCCCAGTTCTATAAAGGTAAGGGCACTGGCGCTTGCATCCTCTCACATGAATAGAGAACTAGAGCAGACCCCAGTGTGTTTCCTCGAGATATAAAAGTGCAGCCAAACGCACAGTAAATCCCATCAGTGGTCGAATGCAGACTGTCTTAAAATATTAACACGCCTCATCAATTTTAAACCCGGCTGTGACGTGTTTCTGCGTAAGTTTGTCGCACGAGATGGTGAGTCAGGCTCCACAGGAAGGAAAGGTTTCAACAAAAGAGAGGCCAAATTCATTCACGGTGCAAGTTTGTGTAACGTGTAAGATATAATTATTGTCACATCACAAGCGTTTGGTCAGCGCAAATTGTAAATGAGTTTGAGGTTACTGGCATTTGAGGAGCTGAATTGAAGTTTAGGTGTACTGTGTTTTTATCAAGTCAGGCTGAACCGCTCTGCAAAAAAGCAATTCATCTTGCATCAGTGAATTGTTTTATAATGAAAAGCACATATCTGGAGCTGCTCTTTGTTTCATTCACGCAGGTTTGAGCAATCCTGAAAATCTCCTTCTCAAGAGCAGGATCCCAATGGTGTTTTGAAAGTCCAGACAGCTTCACCGGACACATGCTGATCATTTTCAGCCCTCAAATTGCCTTCAGTTATCTATTGCTGATAGTTGGCAACTTTTGTTTTTTAACCTCTTAACTCCCACCTGAACCGAGCACATTTTCTCCAGTTCGACTTTAACCAAATCTGAAAGCTTCTTGAAAAAAAGTGGCAAAAACGAGACGAAAACAAGGATGAAAAAGTGACAAAAAGTGTTGATAAAGAGATGAAAAAGTGACTGAAAAAAGTGACAAACCAGTGACGAAAAAGTGACAAAAATGTGGTAAAAAATGTGACAAAAATGCAATGAAACAAAATGTCAAAAAAGACAACAACGCGAGAAAAAATATCCTTACTCATTACTCTGGCCTATATTCTGTAACCTTTTAGATTTGGGTAAAGCTGGAGACAATACACTTGGTTAAGGCGGTGGGTTAAGAGGCAAATTTTTAAAAACGACCACTATTCTGAAAGTCAGCACACAATGATTCCTGCGCTCACAAATTAGGACAGAATTTTTCCAGTAATAAAAGAGGAAATGCCAACAATATGTACTGTATCCAAAAGCTATGACTAAAGTGTAGTATCTTGATTCATACAACTACAGTGCAGTTAATATACTATAATGTCAATCAAAAATGTATCCTGAATCCTGCACCATTAGCGAAAGACTATCGCACTCACATTTGCACAGTGTAAGGCCAAAGCACAGAAGACAGCAAACATTTTAAAGTTGTTCTCGTCGGTTTTAGTGAAGGCACTTCCGCTCAGTTTGTTCACCATCTGCACCACTCCGATCACGGTGCCGCGGCTCACGATCGGCATACACAGGATATTCCGTGTCGTGTAGCCAGTTTTCAGGTCCACCTCCCTGGCGAACAACAAAAAACGGAACACGTTTTATTTCCTCTGACTTCCATACAGGTTGCATATCAGTGTTTGTAGTATATTTGTATAATAGGGACACATTAAATTACCAACTAACGTCTAATATTGTGTTTACCTGTTAAACCTTGGATCTGCATAGGCATCTGGGATATTCAAAACCTCCCCCGTTTGCGCTACTTGACCAGCTATTCCTTTCTCTATAGAAAACCTGCAGGGAAACATATCAAAATATATTTAAATTACACAACAGAGGAAAAAACACTGATATGAATGTTAAAAAGTTGCAAAATCTTCAGCATAGGTGATGGCTATGCTAAGTGGAAAGTGAATTGCTACACACCTAATTTCTTTGGTTTTCCTAAAGACAGGCTTTCCTTCTTTCTCCTCTCCGATATCGAACAGGTCGGAGTACAGTTCTTGGTTGTTGTGATCGACCTGGAAGAGCGCACACCTATCTGCATTTACCAGGTTTTTTGCATATATCTGTAAAACAGCAGAGGATTAAATTTATAGCAACTAAAGTAGCAGCATAAATCTGAAGTAAATCTAAAGCAGGGCATATTTTAGTACCACCTAATTACCCAATCTGTTTAGTAAATGAGCCATGTAAACACAGACAAACACAGCTAAACTACAGGTCATCAGAGTTCTCTCGAACCCACTGAGTTGAATGACCCATGGATGACACTCAGCCACAAGGCAAAGGAACACACAGAAACAATGAGAGGATTAGAAATGTTTTAGGCACTCACATTTAGGTAAATACAAATATTTAGCATCTATTTAATTAAAATATATATTAAACAAACTATGTTGCTCTGGAGACAATGTGAATGAATACAAACGTACAAAAATCACACTCACCATAATATGTTCAAGTAGAGAATCTATTGCCACAATGTTATCAAAGTATGTTCTGTGCAAAAGAAGAAATGGCATTGAAATGTCTGACAGATGGGAAGCTCAGATGATGTTCACGTTCAAGACATGAGACTAACTTTCCTACAATAAACTACTTTCTTCAAAAGAACACCAAACATTTACTCGTTAAAACATACTTTTTATGCTAACACAAAACAATGTTCTGAATTATTTAAAATGTGTTCAGTAAAACACACTTACTTTGACACATCGAGAAGAAAGTCATTGAGCTCTGTCTGTTTGGCGAGGCCTCTGCATACCTAGGGACAAGGCAGGCCATAACCAAGGGCACATAGAGGCACAAAATATAGCACAATAAGAAATAAAACATTGTATCTGCTGTTAGTATAAATAAATAAATACAAGCTTTTGTTAAGCTACGTTATTTTGGATAAAAATGTGTCAGACAATACATCTTGTTGATGCATTAATCTTATAAGTCTATGTTTCCACTTATATTAAGGGACGAATTAAAAGTATCTAATTTATTTTAATAGGAAGTGAAGGGGAAAGTAATGTGATAATATCAAAGTGAATATGAAACATATTATGAAAGACAAACACAATGATGAGCAATGCATCATCCGCCTAAACTTCTGGCTGCCCTGAGTTGTGTTTTGCCGCCTCAGACAGTGCAGTCTCTCAGAGAAATTCAGAGGTCCACTGTGGGCATGCTGCACTGGGACGGCCTCCTCTGAGCTGTTATGGTACCCATGAAAACAGCTCTTGGGCGTAATGACATCCTCGGGGACATGTTTTGTTCAACCTATGGGCCCAGTGACAGCCCAGTTCCTGTACACAGTGGATTTCGATTACGAAACACCAGCAGAACCGGTACAAACAAAGTCACTGATGATCAAAATAAGCCCCTCCATACACTGAGGTGTTAGTGTGGCAGAGAGGTGCAGAGGTATCTGTGTCTCTCACCTGTACTTGATGAATAGCGACTGATGCCCAGGCTAGAATAGCTGTTGCAACCTGAAAACAAATCAAAACAACTATTGACAATTCATGCAACTTTTGTTTATTGTGTGACTGAACTTGACTTTAATTATCTGGACTGTGTGATCAGACGCCTTTCTGTTTCGGCGTTTAAACTACATGCAGTAACTTGATGTGACCTCTCGAGCCCCCCGTTCATTCCCCAAGCAACGTCCCCTGTCACCACTTTATCACCCTTAAAGCACTTTCCTTTGGACACCAACATAAGACACGCAGTTATTTCACTTGCTGCCAAATACAGTACACAGTATCCTTCCTTTAACCTGTTATCTGCCATGTTAGAGTTAGGTTTAGAGTTATTTTCTCCAACTATGCATATCCAAATCTCAAAGCGTATTGACAGGAGAGCTTACAGCCTTTATGCCAGTGCGGTACCTCATTTGAAAGCCAAGACCTTCTAGTTTAGAAAAATATGTGTGATATCAGTTTGAGTGAAACACATCTTACATAAACATTTCCAAACCCACAGTCATTTTCTGCTAAATGTACAAGTCTTGCCAACTTTTCTCTCTCACAGAAACAACAGCCTTGATTTGTTAATACAAAAAAAGCACAACTCTTCTTTATGTGGAAAAGGCTCTGCTAAGATGTTTTCATCACTGGGCATTCTGTTCTCTTGTTTTACCATTTTCTTCCTTCATTTTGTAGTAGGTTATAACTGAACATGACAAGACACTGCAAGTGAAAAGGGATTTTTTTTTAAATTTAGAGATATTGATTTGAAACTTTTGCTGTTAATCACTGCATTGCAAGTTTTGGTTAGTTTATGCTTTTATATAAAAATCAGGCCTTTTATGCCTACAGTATAAATGTCCAAAATTCCCCTCATATTCAAAGCTGAATACTGGATGGAGCCTGGTTTAAATTTATGGTTTAATTTTGTTGACATATTTGTTACAAAGATTCAGAAGAGATTATGGATATCTTGTTTGATTTTAAAATAAGATGGGTGTTTTTAGTAGAAAAATATGTAAAAAATTGAAATTTCGCCTTGTTTTTTGAAATTCAAATCTCAATAAATCAGGGTAGGAATTAGATATCAAAAAATATTTCTGGAAACCCTTTAAAACATTGTTAAGTCCAAGAAAGTTTGAAGCGTGTAGGAACTACTAAAGTGGAGATATTGTCGCCACTATTGTTGTGAGAAAAATGCATTTTTACAAAATGGCTCTTGAAATTACAATTGTCCATATAAACCTATGGAGAAACATTGATTCAATACAATAATTAAACATGTTATTGTGAAGATTAGGTATTTTGTTTGGTCCCAGGTGAATGTTTATGTATAAGTTAAGAGAACAAATTGGCCCCAAACCAGGATGCCTGTAGTCTCCCCTTAAATAAAGGTTCCTTATTTTGCATTATTAGGTCTACATAAATATCTGTTGGGACATGACATGTAGCACCTTTCATGTTTTTTGTGTGATGGTAATAAATTCCTGTGCTGAGGATGCACGGACTGGGGCGAGGCAGTAATAAATACAAAGTTTAAAATAAATTAATACATTGAGTAAATGTAGGTAGTTTAGGTAATTTCCCTCAACGCAGGTTAATTCTCAAGTTGAAAGCCAAGAAAAATGTAGCATTATTTGTGCATTTAAAAGAGACCAGAATCCCCCCGTGTGTGTCTGCCCCGGGGCACACTGACCTCCTGGTGGCTGAGGTTGAAAGGCTCCCTGCCCCGGTGCCGGTGCAGCTCCAGGATGGCGATCAGGTCTCCGATGGCAGTGAGGATGGGCAGACACAGGACAGAGTGGATCCCTGAGACCTGTCCTGTGCCGTCGGGGAAACGCTCGTCCTGAAACAATACGAGGAGGAATGTTTGATTTTTGCAAAACTCAAACATTATGTTCTTTGGAGTAATACAGTAGACGGGTTTCACAGCGAATGAGGAACGCTGAATATACTGACCGCGTTATATATATATATATATCAGGGAGTTTTATTCTTCCCTGATGGCATTTATACCCAATACGTCAGGGTTAAATATGAATGAAATAGATCCAAAATTATACTCAACGAATTCACAAATTTAGAGAAAAAGTTAAATGCAATGTGTTATAATAAGATACTGGAATATATCAGACATTGAATTCAAAGTTATTAGTGCACAAATTGGCAGCAAAAGTCTTCGTCACGCCGCGTATGGTGATGAGAAGCCCGGTCTTACCCCCATGATGTCCTCCACGAGCAGTGTTTTGCGAGTCTTGGCAACATGAGCGGCGATGGTAGTCCCGAACGCGATGGGGCCGGAGGGAACGAGGGTGGGAGGACCATCACTGGCCCCCGTTGAAGTGAAAACACATAAACTCTGTAAGTAGCAAAGAAATGACTAAAATCCCAAATTAAAAATGTTAGTCTGAAGCTTGGTTAGAAAAGTGTACTTACATTGTTACATTCGCCCAAAAATAAAGTGCAAATCCATCAGCTTTTGTCGCTGCAAGAGAAATGATCCAGATGTTACACATGCACTGATTTGACTATATGCTTAGGCTACAAACATGACTTTATTATCTGTCACATTGATAGAACATGGTGATGTGTGTGCCACTAAACTGCTGACCATCTTTTTTTCTATCAGCACTGTCCCACATTCGAAAAGGGCGCAGTAGCTTTGCCTCCAGTCCTATCTGTCCCATTCCCAGTCCTCGTCAGTCTCATTTCATTCTCAAATAGGTCATGTCATCTGTAGAGTGCAGCTCTTTCCAAATGTTCACCCATTGGCCGCAACATTATGACTACCCACTTTACATGCAGAATGATAACCAGCCCCCACTCATCAATGAATTTTGCCACATTTGTCTGCTCAAATCTAAAATTCAAATCCATTTTCTGTATATAACACGTTTTATGAACAGTTTCCGAAGTGCTGCACAAATCATAGTTGATGTGTATGATAGGGGCCGATACTATATGTACTGCGATCTAACAAATATACAATTTTGATAAGGAATTTCAGTATTTAACATAAATGAATTGGGGAATAGAAAGCACACGTAGAGTTTTAAAAAGTCCAAAAGCACGGCGCTCTGCTGTTTAAGTAAACAGGAAACAGCGTTGCGGATCTGGCAATGTAAAAGTTTCAGGAAGCTAACGGAGCCAATACATCAATAACCGAATCATTTTAGGAAGGAAGAGAGACAGTGTTTTTGGACTATGGACTTCTGTGGAGCAGAGACGTGCCGCTTTGGAATTCAGCGGTGGAGAGGGACATTATTATCACTCACGCTAACTTTATTCTTAACAAGTGCTCGTGTCGTATTCCTTCCGCTCCCGTCTACTTTAATGCAGAATTAATGGAATCTGTTGCGCATCAATGACGTGTGTCGGATAAATGCGACCTGGCCGAGGTCCAGACTGAGGTCGCGTTGCAAAAGATCGGATACGTATCGGATTTAGGACCACATGTCCAAGTGGCCTGGGTCGCATTTGAAAAGTTCGGATCTGCGTCGTTTAGACTGTTGTGAAAAGATCAGATACAGGTCGCATGGGGCCAGAAAATCGGAATTGGGTCACTTCGGCCTGTAGTCTGAACGTAGCCTGTGATTTGGGCCAGTCATCAAAAAGGCCTAGAGTATGCACATGTGACATACTGTATCATTAACCTTTGTGCTGTGATGTAAGTGTAATATTACATGAAGTGATACAGAGCATTGGAATGAGTGAATACAGGAAAGGCAGATAAAAAATAAATAAATCAAATAAAAAATAAATAAATCAAATAAAAATAAAATGCATAAAATATAAATAATAAAATTGAATAAAAAAAAAATAATAAATAAAAAAGCAAAGGCATATATATATCCCAAAACAACCCTAATAAAAAGCAATACATAGTAATTGAAATTACACATAGAAATAAAAAGCCTAATACAATACAAACAATACATGAAACACATACATGAAATAGAATAACACAATCAATAAATATATACATTTGTAAATAAATAAATGAAACAGGCAACTTACATGGGGTTAAAACAGAGGCTTACTGATATTTTCTCATATGTAAATATTTTCTACAAACATACTGCCTAATATATTCACACAAATATACATATACTATACACAGTAGATGACGGGATTATGTGAGTAAACGATGCAATGTCAGTGGTCATAATAATAATGTAAAATCAATAGGTGTTTACCAGTCTTGATGATGCTGCACAGCTCGTACAGCAGGAGTTTGCTGTCTCCCCCGGTGCCGAGGCGCTGTTCCATGTAGCTGTTTAGTTCGTACACGACGCCCTGCATGTTCGTGTCCTGGTACTGCTGGACACAAGACACACGCAGCAACATTACAACTCCACTCTTTCTCTCAAGTGCAAAGATTCAATGTGCAATCCAGCTTGATTTGCAGCACACAAACTCATGGCAACAAAACATGTGACAGAAAAGAAGCAACAAAAAAAATCAGTAACACCAGAGAGAACAAATGGGTTTGAAAACCAGCCATCACCATTAAGTAATAAAGGTAGGGGTGCACAATATGAGAAAAAACAAACTGATATTCCATAATTGTCTTGAATTTTGCAATAATATGGTTATTGCAATATTTAAAACAATTATGGAATATCACATATCACAAAATCAAGATCAAAACAGGGTTAAACTAGGGAAATTATGACTAAAGGTGAACTTTTCACATCTTTAAGTTACCTTGCATTTTTGCTTTAGGCTGTGGTATCAAATATTTTGTAAAATGATCTCAGTGATTGTGCGATATATTGTAGGTTCTTGCGATATGGATATTGAATCACCTAATATTGCGAAACCATGGGAAACTTAGTGAATGACAGCAAGAGGATGAGCATATTCAGGATCTCTTCCTGGGCAATAAGATCGCCGTTGTACTTCCTGTCCTGTATCTCTTACATTAGAAATTAGCAGAGTCCCAAACAAATGAAGAGATGGCTCAGGTTTGAGAAAAGATAACGAGTTACTGATGGACAGTCACTGCTACGTGTTACAAACATCATGTTCGCTGTGAATCCTGCCCCAAAGGAAACGCCAGTGGTCGTAAGGTAGGAGCTTTTATCTTGCTAGCTAAAGGCTAGTCGTGTTAAACACGCATAGTATAAAACTGAAACTCAATAAAATGTAAACTACTAACAGGCAGATTCTTTTTTGTGCAGGGTCGTTCAAAACTTTGCACTAATTTTAATCTTTATTTTGTGTTAGCCGTTAGCTTCTAGACAAAACATCCACCGTTATGAACACGGAGGTTTTCTCCAGTAAAGTTTTTACGTCTCACGTAATGTTTTTAACCTGCTCCAGTCACATCCTAACTTTTACTTGCTGTCCTTTACTAATGATTGAGCTCCTTCATTTGTGTGACACCCTGCTAATTTTGAATGTAAAAGATACGGGAGAGGAAGGACAGCACCGATGTTGCTGTCCAGGCGGAAGTCACATGGGGTCACTGTGCATATAGCCCACAGTGTCTGGGCAAAATATTGCCAATATTCATCTCTCCTAATTAGTAGTTGATTTATGGGCAGCTCATGTATTGTTCAATGCAAATTTTTGACCTTTAAAAAAATCAATGTAGAGAAGTACAGAAGAATTGTGTTTTTTTTAAACCATTATCCCTATATTGATAGCCACTGTCCGTGTGTTGGTTGATGGTTCGTAGTGCGGAGCCTTGACCATAAGACAACAATCAAATCTTAAAACTCATCAGTCTGTCTAAGGTATTTTTTCAGCAACAGTGATCTGCATCCACCCAATACCAAAGATATTACTCATTTGTTTTATATAAAAGAAAAGTGGAATAAAATATCAATTTAAACACTGAGTTTGGAAAAGCAAAGCGTTTTGTCACCTGCCTTCAACTTTGGCACATCTTTTGTTTTGAAATTTGTATGTGAGCACATCCTCTCGCTGTCATTCACTAAGTTTCTCACTCTGCCTCCGCGTTTCAAAGGCGCGCTTTAGCAGTGGGATCTCCCTGCACTCCAGCTCTGATTAGGCCCTGGCAAACGCTGCCGTGGCCTGAAATGACCATTACGTAAGATGCGGCCCTCCCGTCTATTTCTGCACCTGTGGAGACGAGAGTGCAGGGCAGAAGGGGAGGGGCGCTGGCACTGCACTAGAAAGACTCTCCCGCAGGACGTCCTACCCTCACATATCCGCTGTGACGTACACAGACTGCAGTGGAGGGTCAAGGGGATCGGTGTTCAAAGCCCGGGGCCACAGACACTGCATCCTCCGGGATTTGAAGTGTAAAGAGTGATAGAGGTGTGAACTCAAGAGGGTGGGACTTTCCAATAACCGTGACGTTTGCAAAGGCACAAAATCTCAAGAGTCTCAAGGGACTAACCAGTTTGAATAAATAAATAAATGATTAAAACGAGGAAAGTGCGTGGTCGCAGGAGCTCAAGAAATAAAAAAATAAAACCACCACACACAACAAAGCATCAACAGCAACAGAATAATAGTACTACTATAGGGCTGCGCATGAGGAAAAAATGGCGATGCACAATAATGGTCCTGTATGATGTTATTGCAATATTTTACAAAGCCATTACATTTAAAATACATTTCACCAACTTCAAATTTATATTTTTTCATAATGAATAAATATAGTTAATAAGAAGCAGTGGGGAGCACTTCATTCAATCTTGGCAAAATTATGTTTTAACCTGGTACTGTAATTCATCTAATCCCACTTATTTATAAAGCACTTAAAAATGTTTCCAGAAGAGATTTAAAAACAGGGAGTGAATCAGCCGTTCTAATATTTAGTAGGAGCTCATTTCAAAGTTTTGGAGCCTCGAGAAAGTTAGGACTGAGAATGGTAAGCAGTATTTTTATGAGCTTGAATTTTACATTAGCAACAACAGCTAATATGGTGGTGGTGGCGTTATGACTAATAAAAATCGACACGTGCAAAATAATGTAGTAAAAAGCGTATAGAGAAACGTAAACCTACCCTGCTGACTTCTTTTGACGGCGTGTCTTCTGAGGAGACAAAACAAACAAGAATACAAGTCAGTCATTTGTTTCTGAGCAGACATTAGATGGATTTCTAAACAAGAATTCTAAACAGGAATGTTTAGAATGTTTGAAAGCTTGGGGCGGACTCTGCTCTTCTTAAGCAGTAGCACTATACGCTGGACATAAGCAAAACCATATGTGCACCTCACACTTCAGACACTGGTAAATAATCCTCCTTTAACAGCCTCATTTGTCCGCGCATTCATTCAATTTGACAAGTGCAACATATCGTGGCCCCTGGTGCGAATTCCCCCGCGATTCTGGCCCGCTGGACAGACAGTTGACATATGGCTGTTGTCGTTGGATGAACATTTGGAAGTGTGTGATAATGCTCAAGGCTCGGGCCAATCAAAACAGCTTTCCAGAGCATGGGAGAGTCGGAAAATATATGCGTTCAAACGGCTTCATCAAGCAGGAACAGTAAGTGCTCTGATTCCTTTGATAGCTCCTCATCCGATTAAACCATGAAAACGCATGGGATATTTTGTGTTAGATGAAGTGAGAGCTGACTTGATAGCGCTGGTGCTCTCCTTGAACATGTGACGAACAAAAAGGAGATTACAGCCAGCTTGGTTGTTTGTTGTTTTAAGCATTCCTCCTGTATGCGATGAGTTTCCTAACTTAGCCGCTAGAGCTATTTTGGAGTCAACCCCTGGCCAGGCGTGACGTCAATCAGGAGGACAGAGAGCAGGAGAGAGAAGCTTAAAAAAAACACACCATTTTTCATCATGAAACATTGAGAGCAATAATAGACATTAAGGTCCAAAAGGAGAGAGAGCTGAAAGCCATACTGCATAACATTTTACACAATAGATATGACAAAATACATGTTTAATGACGGGAGTTGAAAAAGATCTCTACTAAACACTCAAACACTCCTCAGGCCTGACGTATACTTTCAAAACGTATACTTTTGTGGTGGTTTATCAAAAACAATCCAGCACAGCATCCCCATCCGAAACAAAGTCCAACCCTCGTGAGCATTTCCATCAAGTCCCACAGCAAATGGTCCAGGTAAGGTTGTCAAAGCTGTATAAATCAACCTTAAGGGCATTGTGACGCTTAAAAAAAAAAATCTTAAATATCTCTCTGTACCATTAAGGGACAGTCTCCACTGCAGTAACACGCGTCGCCGTGCCATGTGTAAAGGTTTACGCGGCAACGCATCTGTCCAGGTAGCCCCTTTACTGCCTAATCAAACCGAAGAGAAAGAAATCCTGATCCATATCAATAGTTCGATGAAAAGATTTTGAGCTAAAGAATGAAGACAGGTTTATTCAGTATGTAGTAGAATGCAAACTGAAAGTCTAACAGAGATAATCTCATTCTGAATGGAGTAAAATACAGTGCATGGACTGAAATAACAGTTCAGAGTTAGAGGCTAGTGTTTCGTTAACAGACCAGCAAAGAAAGTGAAGGACGTTTTGTCACTAATATTTAGTCATAATAGTCCTAGTAATTCAGTGAATGAATAACCAAGTTAATGTTAAACGAACGATCTCTTCGCCTTTGTACATGAGGGTCCAGCATTGCATCATGCTGTACTCAGCAAAACATCAATGACCAGGAAGTAAACATTTGTGTTTTTGCTGACTATTGTATTTAGTTCTCAGTAGCGCTGCACAATGAAATTAAAAAATAGACTTGATTATTGGAACATTTTACTCATCAAAACAATTTCAACACAGAAATCGTGAACAATTGGTTAGTTAATACTAAAAAAGGACTAAAGCAAAAAATAGGAAAATCAAGATTACATCAATCACTCAAACCTTATTTATAAAGTGCTTTTCATACCGAAAAGTATCACAAAGTGCTTTACAGATTACAGCATTTAAAACAATACGCCTGGCACACTCTCCCATCACCCCGAATATACGCAGATCTCTCAATCGTGACACACACACACTCAAACATTTACCTCACCGTCTACGCACACCTCCCTCACTCACTAACTCACACACACACAGAATAAAATAAATAGATACAGATGGACAAGTAACCAATCAGAAACCATCACTTATAAGAGTTTAAAATCCAGAAGTAAAGTAATTAAAGAAGCTAGAAATAACTATACCTGTAAAAATATCACTAATATCATTATCAATATAAATAAATACATAAATAATTAGGACTAAATAAATAGATATCAATTAAAAGTTAAGCTAAAAGGTGGGTCTTGAGCCTGCTCTTAAAAACCTTGAACATTCTCTGCCACCCTGAGCTTCTCCGGCAGACCGGACTAACTAGGAGACCCCTGCCGAAGAAGCAAAGGGGCCGTGAAGGTTCATAAGGTAAAAGCAGTTCTGAAAGATAAGAAGGGCCCAGACCATTAAGACATTTAAAAACCATTAAAAGAACCTTAAAGTCGATCACAGGGGGGGGGCTGCCAATGCAGCGACTCTTAAACCGGTGTAATGTGGTCCCGCCTCCTGGTCTTCGTCAGGACACGAGCTGCTGAATTTTGTAAAAGTTGTAAACCTGAGATACTCTTTTGGTAAAACCAGAAAGCAGGGCATTATGCTGCGTTACACATACGACACGAGTCACGAATGCCACGAATCCATATTCGTGGCCGAGGATCACGAATGTGATGATTCGGGGTAGAGGTTTCACGCACCGCCACAAATTGTTGCGACTGTTACTACGCGTTACGATTAATGGCACGAATTATTACGCACGGTCACGAACATGCGTCCCGCAATGCTGCGGGCTGTGACGCTCTGTTGCGTGGTGTTGCGTGGTATTGCGAGGTGTTGCGGTCTGTTACGGGTCATTGGGAATTGTCGAGTTCTGTCAGAAATCTGTCAAGAATCGGGCGAATGTGGACAAACCGCCTGCCGCACACACCGGGTTGGAGGCGGAGCAGAGGCGTCTTGGTCCGCCGTGCTCTCACCTGCCTCATTGGGCTCTTGCCAAATCGGGTTAAGCAAAGCAAAGACCAGCTGAGCGTCGGGACTGTCCATATACTGTAGAATAGCAAACGTTTTCACAGTCTATGAAAAACTGAACTTAGATCAAACCCAAACTAAGTCATATGCTCCTGTCAAACACTGAATCTATCAAGACAAACTATAGCAATAAACACACGCGCTTTATGTCAAATGAGTCTGTGCAACAGCGGCACATTCAGCCTGACTTTACTCCACAGAATAAGCATAAAAACTACACTCACTGCGCACTCGATCTTCTGGGGATCTGTCGTAGAACTCTTCACCTCTTTATCCATGACTCTCACTCATCTGGTTGATCATTAGCTCCATTTGGCAAACTTCTTTTGCATAATCCAGAACAACAGGCCTGTCTCCACCTGCCCTACGCCCATCACCGCTTGTTTACATGTCTAAAGTTGTAAATAAGTCTTAACACTTATCCATGTTATAGCTACTGTAACCACGCGTTGTTGTTTGGGTCAGTGCGTATGGCAGCGTGGGAGATGCATTCAGGGACAGTAAACAGTGCGGGAAAGGCGCACTTCTTACTGTCCCTTTTCTTATTTCCACAAACGCGCGGAAAATCGGGACAAATATATAACAGTCGGGTTCTCCAGCGGGGCGGCAATAGGGGTGGCAGGGATTGGCTCCCAAACATTAGGAGGAACGACTACAGGAAGAAAAGCCCGCGTAACAACTTCAGCACCTGAGGAGCGGCAGGAGCAGTGCTGTCCCGGGCCTGGAGCACGGACTGGCCGACTTTGTGGGACTTTTCTTTGGCATAGTGCATTAACTTTTCGGCGTAGCGTGTGTTTCTATCAATTCTGAGCGTGAAAACAGTGATTCTGCACTACGAATGCTTTACGAATGCTTTACGAATGCTCTCACGCTGAATTACGAAGCGCCACTACGCATCACGAAAGGACACGCTCTGTTGCGAACTCCACGAACAGAGGTGAATCGTGACATTCGTGGAAGATTTTTTGACAGCCAAAACTTTCTCCACGAACATCACGAATGTCACGAGCTGATGCGTTCTATTAAGAATCCCATCAAGATGCGTTAAGTCAAGTCACGAACGTCACGAATGACGGAAAAATGCCATTCGTAACGCATCGTGCTTATGTGTAAACGCAGCATTACAGTAGTCGATACGACTGGTGATAAAAGCCTGCATTAGCGTCTCCTTGTTGGCCCGGGAGAGAATGGGGCGGACTCTGGCTATGTTCTTTAGATGGTAAAAACCTATCTTTGTGATACTCTTAATGTGTGGAATAAAAGTCAGCTCAGAGTCAAAAATCACGCCCAGGTTCTTCACCTGTGAGCAAGGATTAAAAGACAATGACTGTAGTTTGGGTAAAAGTTTCTCTCTCTAGACCGATGACTAAAACTTAAATTTTGTCCTGGTTAAGCTGGAGAAAGTTTTCTGCCATCCAGGATTTATATCTAAAATGCAATTAAAAAGTGCATCCATTGGCCTGGTGTCATCAGGAGACACGGAGACCTACAACTGTGTATCATCAGCGTAACTATGAAAGTTAACTCCATGTCTCCTGATGACATCGCTAAGAGGGAGCATATAAAGGTTAAAAAGCACTAGGCCTAAAATCAAACCCTGGGGCACACCACATGTAATTTTATGAACCTTAGAGGAGCAGCCATATGGCTTTTATGGAAGCCATATGGAAGACCACAGAGATATTGCGGAATATTGTAGCTCGATAAGGATATTGCATAACCTAATGTTGCTGTAACGATAATTGTGCGATACATTGTGTAGCCCACATCTAACATTTCAAATACCAGTTTAGCCATATCCAATACTTGAGAGCCCTGCAGCGTGTGAACCTTTATTCTGTAACGATCCCTCAACATCTGGGCAGCACTGATGTCATGCCATATTTACTGTCCTGTGTATTGCTTTCAGTAAACACGGAGAAAAGGCCTGAAATGTTCTAGGAAAATAAATAAATGTTACTGATGCAGAGCTGAAAATTCGCCCATGCACTTTGAATGCACTTCATGCCAACAATAAACTGAACTGCTTTAGTTTATTGAGTTCACATTCTGACAGCTGAATTTGGCTTTATATTTGTGTTTGTATAGGGCAGTGGTACCAAACTCATTTTGCGTGGTGGGTTCTAAATTCCACTGTCAGGGTGTGCCCTAGACTTTTTGCAAGTAAAAATACTGCTACAAAAAATATACTGCATAATAAAAAAAACATCCATCCATCCATTTTCTTCCACTTGTCCGTTGCCGGGTCGTGGGGGCAGCTGTTGGAGTTGCCCAAATCACACTGCACCAGCCCCTATGGCTCCTCCTGCAGGTGGTGGGTCCACAGAAGGACGGCCTCATGGTTCTAACTGGGCCTGTTGGTCTTTCATAATCTTTGTCTGACCCGTCACCTAGGACCTGTTTGCCATGGGAGACCCTACCAGGGCACCAAGCCCCGACAACAGAGCTCCCAGGATCATTCAGGCACTCAAACCCCTCCACCACGTTAAGGTGGTGGTTCCAGGAGGGGTATTATTATTATTATTATTATTATTATTATTATTATTATTATAAGGAAGTGTGAGGGGCCGCCACAGGGGGTGATGGGACTTTGAGTTCTTGCCGTTATTGCACAATGTATTGGTTGGAAAATATAACCTATATATTGAGAATTCCCTCGGGACTGGAGTAAAACTCTGGGGGCCAGATCTGGCCCACAGGCCTCATCTTTAGCATCCCTGATATAAATTATCAAATTGAATTTACAATTAAAATGCTCAATTTGTTTGTGTTCAGAGCAGGGGGTAGAATCAGGCCATGGTCTACAAACTTTCTGGAAGTACAATTGTACATGTACCACAGTTTGAGAACCACTGATACTGGAGCTTTGAATTTGAGCCAGGTCTTACTGGACAGGATCGGCCTGAGTCTGTGTGTGTTGTAGTAATCCTTGTTCCTCAGGAGCCTCACCTGCAGTGGCCCGCGTCAGCAGAGCCTCCAGGGGGAGGCTGATGTGACACAGTGATAAATGATTCGCGGCACCACACCACATCGGGGCCAGGCCTTTCACTGAGGAAAAATCCCTCTGTCAGCTGGGCCCACTGCTCCGCACACCTGAGGGGCACACTATTGATCCGCCACCACAGATACAGCCCTGGCTCCCACCGGACATCCCGCTGCAGTGACTCAGCGCTCAATACGTTGTGACCTAGAGCTCGTCCTGCATCGACCCGCGGCAAAGAGGATGAGCAGCTGCCAAAACCGGCACAATTACACAACTTCTCCTTATTCAAACATCAGAAGATCTCTATTTACTTTTACGAGACACTCTTCGGCCATTTGGATTTTATACCTACATATATTTCCTTTAATTATTTTTACTAAGGCCTATAATTCATCATGGTCAGAGAGGAAATGTAAAGGAGTTAATTACATGTCTACACTTCAAAAACACAATTACGTTCTCACTAAAGAGAATACTGGTATAAAGATAACTGGTTATAATGATTTTTGTTGATATCGAATTGAATTGAGTTTATTGTTACTGGTCCTATAAACAGAAGACACAGAGCTGTCTCTGCAAGTGTTTGTGGGTTGGTTTTCAGACAATCTTGAAAATCAATAGTATGTTGTAGCAAATTTTATTTTTGGTGTTTGGGAAAAAAAAACATTTGGTAATCTAATGCTCACACAACCGTCGTCGAGATTGACTGAAGATGGAGAGAATTATGAACCTAATTGTGTTGGAGTTTCTAAAACACGTCGGTAAAGCATGACGTGATGATGATACAATGACCTCTGTGAAATACAACGGTGCTCTATGACTTGATAATTACAGCATTTGGTCATAGACTCACTTTTGAGCTCAAGCTGGCAACACTGAATCCGCCCTTATATCTACAAGCAATGCAAGGTATTATCAGTTTTTCATTTTAATAGATGTTTTGAATCCTTATTAATATAGAGTGTTTATAAGTCACTTTAAGTGTCCAGACTGCACCATAGCGTGTGGGGCCTCTGTCCTCATACAAATCCCTGCAGGTGGGGAGCTTTTATCACAGATCCATGGCCACACAAGGGCGTCTTTGTCCTCTCCTCGCGACCATCCCATTACAGCTGAGAAACTCCATCAGCTGCTCTGCTCTGCCCTCCAGAGAGGAAGAGCCCGCAATCAACCAAGCGCCTGTTCAAATAGTAAAGGAACCCAATTCTTACCAAACAACAAATCTGCCACCAATAAAGAAATAAGTAGATAAAATACCAAGTAATATGGAGCCCAGGATGGGACATGAGTGAGATGAAAAAAAGGGATAATGATGTCGGGATCCAGAGTTACTAAGTTGGGGCCTGAGAGAGTTAAGTCAAGGCCCAAGACATTTAAGTTGAGGGAACAAGATACTACTAGCCTATAGGCGCCAGGTGCACGGGCTGAACATTTGTAGTGCACAGCGATCCAACAGCTGCCTTTCATGTCACTCAAGGACACCTTACAATTAAGAACACAAAAAATCCTGGGCTTGGTATAATAAAGATATTACACTGAAATAGAATCAAAACTTTATCTAATTATATTGTGTCAACTTTATTCACCAGCCAATTTCAAGCCTTGACTATTATAATGTGCCATCACCGGAGCTTAATGTGCTTGATAATTAACTTAGGTTGTAATGAAAGTAAAGTTACAGTATTTAGTATTTATAGTATTTGCTGTAAAAAATACTTAAATATTACTTGTACTTAGGCAACAAAAGGAAAAATGTGATTCAATAAGGCTTTTTAATATTTCTAGATGAGTGCCTTGCCATTTTTTCCTTTTGTTGCCTAAGGACTTAGCCCTTTACCAAAGAGCACCATCGATTAACAAGAAATACGATAAGTAAAACAGTTCCAAGCAGCACTCCTACCTTCAGTTTTTTCACATATTACTTGTACTTATTTTGAATACTTTATATTTTGTATTTAATACAAATATACTTAAGTGCAAATCAGTTAAAATAAGTGTTTTTGAATGATATTTATAGCTTTGTGGCTACAGAGACACTTTTTTTAAATTGTTGAATCATTCGTAGTAATGTCCAAACTGTCACAATGTGCATCTTAAGGCTTTTAAATTAGACAAAATATGCTGCCAACTTTATACATTTCTTGAAGGCTTTTTCAAAATGTAGTGCAGTAAGAGTCCTCAACAAAAATAAGACTCAAGTAAAGTGAAGTACTACAAAAACTGTACTGTACTAATGTATTTTGTTAATGACGAACTGAAGATTATATGGTTATATTCAATAATGCATCAATTACACACATTTTCTCTTCTGATCCTTTATCATCAAAAACAATAGTAAGATTATTATTATTATAAACCTAATTTTGTGTACCAAACCAATATGTAAGCTTCGCCAGCATTCAAAATATTTGTGCTGTTGACATACAGTATATATATACACACTGCACATTTCCCCATCTGTTTACACAGAGTAACATTACTCCATGGAGTGCGCGTGCTGTTGCACGGGTGAGTGATGGGGGCCTCAGGTCAAAAGCAGCTCAGGGCCAAGGGATTTCTTAATTACATGATGACAGCGTGTGGTGTGAGGTAAACATGACCAGGAGCCCTTTGGTCGGGGGAGCAGTGATGGCCGAGTGACAACAGAGGAAAAACGTTATGCCAACGCCCGACTGTGACAGGCTGTAAAGTTACAGTTATTTATGTGAGTTAAAAAGATCAAAGTACTTTTTGTGTGTACTTTTTGTGATTTATATTTGTATTCTTTTTGGATCTGAGAGTGTTGCATGAAGCCTGCAGCACAAAAACATGTCCAGATAGACGGTATTAATGTGATTCTGTGTTGTCCCTCACATGATCAAAGTGAGAAAGGCTGCAGGGAGCGCTTCCAGGAATTGTGGAATCTCAGTGATGCTCACATGGTGACAGATCCTGCTGCGGTAGCGCAAACAGGAGACAAAAAACCATGTCCATATATTTACTTTATGTCCATTGGCTTGTACCTTATGACGGTCTAGGCAAAGTTTCAGATGAAAAACAGAATAATTGAGGCACATTTGTTTAGGGATTGGGCCATTATTTGAGCCCTGATTTATACACTCTATTATATAAAAGCGGTTAAACGGACAAACCATACCTCAATTTGAACTGGTCCGGGATACAACGAACGAAGGCTAACAAAATGTACGTACTGTTTTTGTAGCTGAAAGCATTTCTGTGACTTCTATGTTTATCTCTATGTCTGACTCAGTAGATTCGACTTTTTAAATTGAATCACAATATAAATATCATCAAAACTGGACACTTGTCAAAAAGATCTTCTATTCAACATAATTAGAAAAGACTTTAATGTGCAGCTTATTTAGAGATAAGTGCCGTGGCTCTGCAGTGGAGTTTTAACGGGGTACATTTGCTGACAGGTAACACAGATCTGAGAGCTGCTTAAAAGCCTGTCGAAGAGGATGAGAGACTGACGCTGATGGGACGCATAGACAAACAACTACTAAGACACACCTGGACAAACACGCCAACGATTTAGTTAATGTAAAATGGGAGTTATTTTACACAGTAGACAAGTAAATATTAAAATACAATTGATACGATTGATCTGTAAAGACTGCTCTTGCATCTCTTGCTTGGAGCACTTTACGCTGGCAGCAGGGGGAATTACATAATAAAATAATGCATGAGGATAAAACAAGATACAAGTCACTACTTTTGGCCACTCCATCCATGGGTGTTTCTCAATTGCCAGGATCTTTCCTCCGTTGTCCACTTCGTACGGAGCCGAGTGTCTCTTACCGCCACATTTGGGCTCAACTGGAACGACCTCAGAGCGAGCGGCTGCGTCAGGTCACGTGTCACATCATATGATAAAATATCAATCTATATTTACAAATTCATGAATAAAAGCCGTTTGTCTGGTTTAGGTTGGATGTCTCACTGTTTGGCCTGAATAAAATAATAACACATCTCAAGGATTTGCAAGGAATTCAATTCCAATATTAAATAGGCTATATTTAGCAGGTTCAGTTTACAGTCTACAATTGCAGACTTTAACATTAACAACCAGGCCTATTTTCTCAATATAGACCTATCCATTAGACATTTCATTAAGATGAATGAAATGTCTGAAATAAGATAAATAAACCTAATTTTTACATCTTTACTTGCTTCACTTCACACTTCTACCGTTTATTTTATGCACAAAACTAAAATATAATTTATTATCTTATTAAGTAAAAACATATGTATCATATTTAGAGGGTTTCATTGCTAAATATAATACATATGTATCATATTTGGGCCTAAAAAATAATGCGTAATATTCAGCTCTCCGAGGCACGGAGGATCCACAGGTGTATCCTTGGTAAATGAGCCAAACGGAGGAGACAAGCAGTGAGGGAGCAAGTGAATTGGAACACCACTTGGCGACGCTGTGATGACGTGGATTCTGTCCGAAGTGGTCGAGATGCCGAGGATCCTCGCAATCGAGAAACAGCCCATGCTAACAAATCAATGGCACTGTGTTAGAAGCAGTTTCAGTGCAAAAAAGCTCAGAATGGGCTTATGGATCTACAAAAAAATGCAGAAAACACTTCTGGGTTTGATCTATTACTCTATGTCTCCAAATGTAATGAACACAAGACAGTTCCGAAGTGCTGCACAGAGTTGTTGATACTACACCAATAAAACAAACATACAGACTCTTGAATCAAAATAACAAAATAGATTAAAAAATCCAAGAAAACCAAACATTTCTGCAGTTATAAATGCACATAAAAGTAAAATCTTCAACGGCAATAAACTACCAGACGCAATATCTATAGCCTTTGTGCAACTGCGGCCATTAAATCTTCCTTTTCCCTCTTCAGTTGTACTGTCCCATACCTCCAGCTACCCACCTCCTCTGGTCCCTCCTCCCCACAAGCCCCTCCAGCCGGCTGCGTGTCTCTGGAGGTCGGCTCTGACGTCAGCAGCCTGGCCGGGCAGAGTGCCAGAGCTCGGGGCCCTTGATGGATGTGGTTGGTCTGAGGAGCAGAGCAGTGCAATGTGTGTGTGTGTGTGTGTGTGTGTGACACTCGTAACGACCCGTAAACACCCAAACGGCCAAACAAGAGCCTTCCTCCGCCCTCGCTCTCGCGCCATACACACTTTTACGCGAGGCACATGTGAGATGAGTGATTTTAGGGCAGTTTAATACAGAAAAGGTGGTCTAGATGTTACGGTTGAGTTTGTAGAATGTAAGCATGTTATAGTCAACAGGGCTGCACATTATAAGGAAAACTGTTTTGAAGATTGCAATATTTTACAATTTCAACAAAAAATATGTAAGCGCAAAACAAGAATTAAACATAATAAATCAGGACCAACACAAAGCTAAAATGGAACAATATTATGCAAATTGTGACTAAAAACGTCAGCAGACCATGTTATATGTAGATCTCATATTTGTCCAGGGTTTACGCAAATGCCTTTCTTTTTCTTATCCACACTTTTTAGCTTTACCCGACCATTTACATCCATTCTTTCAACCACACGCTCTTGTTTGGAAAGCCAGGATCAGCCGTGTTAATGGAGGTGTTCAACGCGATACCAAAGTATGATTCTCTTTTTCTTTTTGATTTCATTACCTCAGTCATTATTAGGTCGATGTACGTGACTAACTCTCCCGATTACCCAGCATGCCACTGCACCAAAACCATCAGCCTCTCCATCTTCCCTTTTCACCAGAATAAAACAAGAATTTAAAGCCAAAAGACAAAACGCGTGTGGTCAAATTTAAAGCTGCAAGAACAAACGGGATTCACATAATACAACACAAGTTATCCATCTTACTCTCACTACAATACATTCCCCATAACAGCTTAGGCTAATCTCAGCATTTGCCCCCCAACAACAAAATCATATAAATGGCAGCTCGGCACAAATATGACCAAATCCACCAAATCAATCACTGTTTATTACTTCAGAAGAGGGTGTAGCCAATATTGTTACCAATAAATACATTGTATTGTTGTAACACTATTGTCACGATTTGTTTTATTTAGTCACTTCCTGTAGATGCCGTAGGAGATGTTTAAACGTGTGTAAACTAACATGGTGGGAGAAAGGCTGGACGCTACATGTGTCGTATTAGTTCCAAACCTGTGGCCTTGCAGCTGGTCTTCCTCTTGACCCATCTCTCCAGAGTCTCGGTGCTCACGCTCTCCAACACAAAGTCATCCAGCATCTGAGGGTGCAGCGAGAGGTAGGCTTTCACTTTCTCATCCGTCAAACCTGCACAGGACAGAACAGGAGGTAAACCTACATCACTGTTCCAATATTAATTATAGGGCATTAACAGAATAGTCGACAACTAGCCGCTAGTTGTTTTGCTCATTCACATGGAATCATCTATGATCTAACACTCTGGGACCGAAAAGCTTGTTGACTTCAGACCCTGGATTTAAAATGATGGTGATGTGTGAGGCCAGGAGAAGAGTGGACTTACGAGACAAACTGAGGAGGAGAGAGGGGAGAGGACGCAGACCTTTGACGTTTCTGAAGGCGCAAGGTAAACAATGAGCATTGCCTAAAAATTAAGTTAAAACATAGTAAATGGAAATAAGCCACTTATGCCACTATAATGTATGTTTCACTCAGAAAATGAGCTAAAACTTGCTTCCATGTGAGCCTACATTATTACATGACGGATTTGGACGTGTGCTCAATGTACTCGATGTAAATGAGGCGTAATTTCTCAGCTGTTATTATGATGACGTCACCACATGACTAATTTAAATCAGCAGTCGTTAATGCCCTAGCCCATTAAACCAAGAATATCATCATAATACTAAATCTACTAAAAGGTTATACCAGAATATTATATATATTGAAGAAGAACAAAGAGGAAGAACGAAAAAGAACAAAGATGAATAGCGATGAAGGAAGAAGAAAATGGAAGATGACGAACGAATAAGAAGAGAGACCGATTCAGAAGAAGAAGTAGAAGAAGAAATGAAGTGCAATACACAATTCATTGACAGCACAAACATACTTCAAATTTGCTTCACCCATCTACTGTCAACTTGTGTGATCTGCTACATGAGTCTTTGTGAGATAAGGACAACAGTCAGTAGTCGAGTAATTATAACTGAGAACAACCCGCCACAGGTGAGAACTATTTGCGATTTGTCCAAGATTTATGAAACAACAGCAATGCCATTTTTTTGTTGTGCCAAAAGCTTCCACTCTTGTCTGCTACATGCAGTACTTTCTTGTGAGATAAAACTCGTCTAAAGGACAACTACTTCAAAACGTTGCTTAAGCACGTGTCCATGTAGTCGAGTAATTATAACTGAGAACAAGCCGCCACTGGTGAGAACTATTTGCTATTTGTCCCAGATTTGTGAGAAAATGGGCTCCATCTGCAATGTCATATTTCCCCTGTAGAAAGAAAAAGATCTTCTCACAATGAGTCTCATGTAAACCGTTCAGTGGAGCGGTTCCACATATATCCGACCGATTTGTCCATGAACGTCACATCACTAGCCTTTAGCTCTTCTCATGTTTACAGTAAGCTCCTCTCCCTGGGACAGGAGCCCCCAGCAGAGGCAGAGGGATAAAGCAGGACTCCACTGTGCTTAATAGGCAATTAGGTTCTTGAGCGCTCGCTAAGTGCCGCTGTTTACTGTCTTTGTTGTCAGGGAAGAAAAGCCATTTGCCAGACCATCAATGAGGGAAAGCTGTTCTTCATTCGGCCATTGTCACAAAAAGTACGCTGATCATTGCAAGTAAAAATACTGCTACAAAAATATACTACATAATATATTTCTCAAACTGAAGTAAAGCACACCAAACAATCAGGATGCAAAAAGTATTTCATTGAAAAATCAATTTCTGTTAATAAATCGAATCAAATTAATGTGTAAATAAGTGAACAGGCAGCAGGTCATGAGGAAAAATTATGAAATTCCTCCAATGTTATCGCTATATTTCAAATCAAACATTAAAACACAAGTAATTGTTTTTTCATCAAATCGTTTCAAAACCACGAATACTGGACCAACACCAGGCTAAAAGGAATTAGGGATATTATGTCTAAAACTGAACTTTTGCTGAACATTTATAAGTTGCCATTTTTGTTTTAGGTCATGTTGGCAAAAAATGTGCACATGTCATTCAGATAACCTCAGCGTTTCGTGATGTGGATATTGCGTCACCTAGGATAATTACGATAAGGATAATTGGCGATATATTTGCAGCCCTTTGGGAAAGATAATACCACCAAAAGCTACAATTCCTGCAGGTTACAAATCTGAGTTACTGCTGTTTACAGTTAATCTGATTCAACGAGTGACATGAAATTAAATGATCGATTGTTGCGTGTTCCTTTTGAAAAGTCACATGTTCAGCACACACGTCTTTGAGGATTGTGCAAATATAAAAGCAGTGGGTTTGGAAAGCCGAAAGTGTAATGTGTAATGGACATCTACCAATTTACGTGGTTCACACTTGATTTAGACACAATTTAGGTCTGTTTTACACCCGGTTCAGGTCCGACTTGATCTTGATCTAGAGCTTTAAAACACACCATAATTCTTTGTCAATAGCATTATTTAAAAAAGGCTCATGTGTCCTTTCAATCTCTGATCCAAGAGCTACTAAGGCGAATGGGGCGAATGGGGCAAAGACAACGAAGGGGGCGAGGGAGAGAGAGAGCACTGCTGTGGTCTGACGCTGTCCAGACACGAGACACTCTCCTCAGCTCTGAGCGCCTCACGAGACTCCTGAGCCGCTCTGACGCACATCGGCAGAATATAGCTTCATAAATCAGACAAAGTGAAGGGGGGAGAGGGTGCTTTAGGGGACAAAAAGACACACACACACACACACACGAGAAAACCGGAGCAATGCAAGAGAAAACCGGAGCAATGCAAGAGACCCTCACCACCCGCCTATTTGTAACACAAAGAAGGCTGTGTAATTAGTGATATGAAAAAAAAGGAAAACAAGGACGCTGTATGTAATTTATAAATACGTCTTCTGTGCGAGCCAGCCCAGAAAATTATTTATCAATCATATGTGAGAACATAAAACAGACAAAATGTGACATTTCTGTGGGGCGAACAATAACAGAGATAAGGGTGTGGGCGGCTGCAAAACAGAATCTAGACGTCGAGATGAAGTGCAAAAGAAATGTATGTTATTCAAAATTATAATTTAAGTATGTTTTTTTGCACACTATGTTCAAATCAAACTCCAGATCAAATCACTGCTTGAAAAATCAATCAGCGAATCTCATTAGACTATTTCATGTCGCTTTTCTGTTGTTTTAGTTTGAAGCATGTGTCATCATTGCACACATCACCTTGCATTTTTAAGTAAAAAATTCAAACAGTACAATTTGAAAATAATTCACAATCCTGCATTAGTCTTTTTTTTTTTTTTAGCTCTATGATGAATAAATAAACTCATGAATGTTAATGTGGCAGCTACACTTTCGACCAAGCGCTACTTCCTCCTCTTAAAGTTCTTAACACACTTGGACTGTTCTGCGATTCTCCTCTGCTTCAAACTGACAGACTCCTGGAGACCGACTGTGACCGCAGTGACAGTGAGAGCAGTGGGACCTGCGTCACAGTCCCAAAACAGTGCGGCCCAATCGGATCCGTCCCACATGTGGAGGGGTACAGAGTCAGACCCTTGTCAGGAGGAACCACATGTGCAGCGTTCAGATGAATGGATGACAGATGGGGGCTATGGGAGGCGCTGCTGGGTGTGACATAAAGGATTTTGGTTATTAAGTTAATTTATTTTACTTAAATGAGCACTTCTGTAGCACACACAATATAACAGACACACACTCATTCAGTTATCTGAGCACACTTGTCTGCGTTCATGTATTTGACAATTTTCTTATAACAAAAAGAGGGTGCTGCAAAAAATAATAATAATATGTACATAATAAATGTACATAATAATATTCACGGAGTATAATATGTATATTAATCTGTCTTTTTAACATAAAACAAGGCATGGTAACCATCTAACCATCTAACTCGCTTTGTACTAGACTTCGTACATGAAACAAGACCGTTGTTGTAATTGTGCTTCTTTTCTGTTGATGTACGAACACTTCAAACAGTGTTTGTAAGTTATAGTTCTTTGTAAGTAGTTTGTAAGTATGTAGCATGATCATAGTTGTTTTGTAATTAGTTGTTACGTAATCGGTATTGCTCCGTTTTGGGGTATGGTCGGATGCTGTGGGTGTGTAGGGTCTATTTTGTTCCTTTGTTGTTCCACTATGTTCTTGTGAAATGATGATTTTAATTGTATTGATTTTGGGGGTGGGCGCTTATAAGCTCTTGCTCTTTCTCTTTTTGAGCAGAGTGTTTGCTGCTCAAATAAACAAATAAAACAAAACTAAAACTAAGGGTCATTACCAAGTATATCCTCAACGAGTAGCACGTGCAAAAGGATCAGAAGTACAGTAATTTATGCCTCATTTACTCATGTAACATTCTCTCATTTACAGATTATCATTTCAAACATTGAATCAGGTGCAACACGGCCACAAAATAGTACATTTCAAACCTTTTCTTGCACTCGCTATTCAGCAACATTCATCACAAAGTCACAACAAAAGACGATTTTGTCCATTATCCATTATATTTTCCAGACTATAAGTTTTTCTTCTTCATTATGCATTTTTTGGCTGGTGCTATTTATACTCCGGAGCGACTCATAGTCCGGAAAACACGGTAACTTCTCAGTCTCAGTTTTACATTTGTCAACCATTTGACCTCGAACAATCGCCAGGGAAGGTGTCATGTCCAAGGACACAGCAACAAGTGTGGAGAGTGAGTTTGAATCTGCCAACCTTCTGATTTGGGGGGACTGCTTTAGCTTCTGAGCCACCCAAAACTACATACTGGTACTTTCATAAACAACCAAGCAATTTGTTGTAACAAGCAATTGATAAAAGTAAACGTAAAAGTGAAAAAAGTACTTGATGGTGGAACTGAAGACATTAGACAAGTCGAGGCAGTATCTGTTTCACTTTGTGTAAAATCTGTAAACTCTTTACTCCTGCAGCTTAATGGAACACAGTTACGAAGTTACGACGAAAGTTGCACGAGGACTAGTGCGTAATCGCCACTGCTAATGAGTCAAATGAGGCTGCTCATTTACATGGACACAGACAGGAAGCTGTGAATTGTGTGTTTGCAAGCTTTGGCTGAGATGTGGCTTTCTGACTCAGACGTGAGCTTCCTGTCTAAAAGCTGAAGCTTGGTTTTTCTGCACTGAGATTGTTGCGTAACACTTATCTTGACTATAGCCACCACACCCTGGGAATAGGAAGGGGAAGCCAATGCAGTCACAGTCTGGATTTCTGCATTTTTTTCATAGCAACAAGCCCAAATGCGTCTAAAGTTTGTGTCAGTGAATAAATGTAAAGTTACATGTTTTCCTCTCGTTCCACCAAATCGTGCAGTGTAGAGGAAAAAAATATATAAATAATGGAGCTTCTAATTGTTGTCATGTTTTGAATGAGTAACAGGAAGTCAAACTGTCAACGCACAATGGTGGAGTCAAAGTGAAACCAGTCAAGAGCACACAGGGGAGAGACTGCAGTAAGATGACATGGCTCTTAAAGGGACTATACATAAGTTCAAATAAATGTATACAAATTTACAATTTCTTCCTCATACATGCTCCAGCAATGCCCTGGTGAGTAGAATGAGCCCTGGTCACTTGAATAGTCTATGTTTGGGGCGAACAAGCAAACAGCGTAATGCGCGTTCACACTCAGCTGTAGCGTTAGCTGTATCTCCTCTATACTGATGCTGCCGAGCGAGTGGTAACTTCGGAAAGGATGGAGAATAATAGGAGACCGGCTTCAAGCACTATCGAGAGTTTATTCGAGTGTGACAAATAAGGCGAAAGTCGAGTCTGATCTGCGTAGGCAAAGAACCAGAGTAAACATCGGAAAATGTTGAGAGAATCTCTCAAAAGACCCGCAGCTTATTTTTGCTTGAAAAGTAAGAAATTATTACTAAATACGTGGGGGGAAAGTGTTGTTGATGCTTCAAAACAACGGTGTCCGACTGTCGGACACCGTTGTTTTGCATGTTGTACAAACTTCACTGAAACAAGCCATAAAATAATCATATTTGGAAGTTACCAAAATAGTTGATCTAATAGTTTTATACCTACAGAGAAGTTGTGTAGTATTAGTAGCAGACTAGTAGTGTCAGTAATAACAGTAATTGTGCTGTACCTACAAAACATTTGAGGAGTAACAGTGGTAATGGTGCTGTATTTACAATGGCAAAAATAATGTTGCTAATGTTAGCTTTTCTTGGCTGCAAAATAAGCATGACTGTCCACGGATTCATAAGTAGTGAAACGACTACAAAAGGGGACATGTGCCGTTTACAATATAGTTTACGAGTTAACTACGCTAACTTTGGCGCAGGGAATTGACGATTTTGGCTTTTCCTTGTAGCATTTCTACCAGTGGAAATATTTTATTATTTCAATTAGGCCTGCGTTTATGCATACAAAGTATACAAGTATTTGTTTTCTCCTTCAAACGTCATTCATTCGTTTATCTGTATTACTTCTTCACTCGATTCACTTTGCTGCATTTGCTCAAGTATCACATCTTGGAAAATATTCACTCAAACTGATTTGGTCTAAATATCTTACAAAACAGTAACGTTTCTTACCTCAGTTGAAGTCAGGTTGAAGTCAGGTAAATCGACCAGGACGGGACTGTTATTTCTGGTGCTCGTAAAGTCTGAGCGCCTCATGCACGAGCTTATCATCGAGGCTGCAGTTACGCGTTTGGCCTGAGGGGGCAATTGCGAGTACAAAACTGCCAAACTCCACACAGCCCCTTTAAAGAAGAGGGTAGTAAGTTAAAAAGATAAGCACGGATTTTATTATTGAAACATTTTTGTAATAAATTTAGTGCAAAACCTGAACAAATGTAGTACACTGGGCTTATTATCTTATTTTTATTTCATTTTGACAAAACTATATATCAAATATATAAAAATATTGGATTTGATTCAAAATATTTCAAAACATTTCTATTATGTCAAACTGAAGCTTTAATCGTCAACTGGACTGAGTTTGTTAAGTTGAGAATGTTTCGCTTCCATCCACTGAAACTTCGTCTTGGTCAGATAATGTGACAATGATTGTGATGATTTACTAATATGGTTCATTTCTTAGCAACAACAACGTCAGCAAACTAATGCTCTCCACTACTGTAGTTGCTATTTTAATCTTTAGGCACATTTAAAGTTCAAACTCCTCTCCAAACAATGAGCTGTTTCTGCCTCCGAATGGGCTGGAGACCTGTCAATCAAAAAGCAACGCACTGATAATTGAGACGGACCAAAGATCATAATGATTCAATTAAAATGTGTAAAATGTGATTATTATTTGCGCAGACATACTGGATTATGAGAGCAAAGCCTCGATTGCAAAACACTTCTCCAAATGCTTTGCAAATTCAATCAGACTCAGATCACATTGTCTCCATTGTCAAGAAAACAAGTCTTTCCTTTCAGCCTCTCTCTTCACAACACTGCGATAACAATGTGGCCGATACTGCAGCAAGATAATGTCAAACAGCCGCCTCAGCAAGACCCTGGTGGCGCTAGCGAGCAACACTTTCCAACACGTGAAAAATGCACATAGGAAGAAAAAGGGAAAAGGCCACTTCTGTTAAAGCTGCGCTCTCTCTGGCCGCGAGTCAAGGGCAAACTGCCAAGGTACTACTTTTCACTTCACTGACATGAGGCCGCTGCAGGACGGGTGCAGAGGGAGGGGTGTGTGCGTCAGCAGCAGCTCAGCCTGGGACTCCCTCTGCCAGGAGGTGGGACCCACATGTGCTTCTTATCTTATCTTTAGTGAAGAGGCAGAGCGCGAGAGAGCCAGCAAGACGCCCACCACGCTGCACGGATGAAGTGAGGAGCACAGCACCGCGGACAAAACCGTACAACTTTTCTGCTTGACTTGTCGTGAAGAAGCCCCACATGTGTCTGCAATCTACTGCTGTGAAAAGTTTCATTCCTATTTGTACGTCTATAATGGCACAGTGAATGTCTTGTATATAAACAAATATAAACAAATAAACATCAAAATGTACAAAGCCCATGGACACAGAGTCAAAGTCAGAAATCTTCTTATCTGATAGCCAATTCAAGATTTGCAACCAGCAATATCTAGAGAACATCAGCAGCTCGTGAAATACTGTATTTTGTTACTTAACATTTTGCAAGTTTTGGACACGTAACCTAGAAATTAGAATGCCCTGGGTGGACTATATGTTTGGAAATATAGACATTGTTACTTTAACACAGTAGATTATTTTTGAAGTAACCCTGCAATTTTTATGAATCCTTTTTCCACCTCTGCCAGAATGAATACATCAAAACTAAAGCCAGTATTTCAAGAGGAATTAGTGGTTCTTAAAGTTTTCACACCAAGTGTGAAAACTTTGAATCCTCGGCCTTGGCACAGGCAAAAAACATTCTCAAAGAACCTTCTCATGTGCTCTTTAATGAATACGAGCTTTTACCATCGGGGAGATGATATCGTGGCTATCGTGTTTTGTGGCTATAAGAGCCACAAAACACAGATACAAACACTCTTTTATTCCTGTATCGGTTGCTCTTCTTAACAAGTGCAGTTAACTCTTTGTTGGGGATTTTAGGTTTTCTTATTGCCTGATGTTACACTGGGCAACATTGTGGCCTTAACGTGTAACACATTCTGTTGTATTGTGATTGTTATGGCACAGCCATATTCCACTGTTGAAATTATGCTGAACGAGCTGACTGTTGTCCTTTTGTATTTGAATGTATTTAATGCATCTTTTATATATTGCTATTGTATGAACCACAGCATGGCAAGTCCAAGACAAATTTCCCTATGGGACAATAAAGTTTATCTTATCTTATCTTAAGTACCATCTCAAAATAATTGACCTTCCAAGCACAACCATAGATTGAGACAATAATTGTATCTGTAATCAGGGATGTGCGATATCATGATGTATAATCCAATGGTGATAATCCTCAAGGTGGAAAGATTGTTATATGTGATCAAGGCCTTTTCAGTTAAATGCAACTCTATGCTCAAACACCTTTTGGGCAAACGCCGTCATGCTCTGAGTGAGTGACAGGTGGATCTAAACAGTAGAACAAATTCACCAGCTAGACACTCCTGACCGGAGACCATAAACCAATGAAGATGGGACCCTGGATGCTGCAATGTGGTCGCCCATTGCTCCTCACAGGATGCCCCAGAAGAAACAACAAAGCAGAGGACAAAGGAAATAACGTTAACGCAATGAGCTGAACATGCTCTAAAAATAAAATTAATTGTGTGAAATGAAATGGAATAAAAGCAAAGGGGAAAATTCCATACAGAGACAATAAAGTGTTCCTAGAGGCACTTACCTGTTACACTATAAAGCTACAACATTTGCAGTCATGAACTGAACTTGTGAATTTTTCCCACACCCGTCTCTAATATTATTTTGAAGTTATAATAAGTGCTGTACTAGTCTAAAGCCTGTACTTCAGGACCAAGCCCCCACACAGCCCTCAACAAACACGACTGCACAATAATGCAGGCTCACACCTCTCTCTCCGAGATACAGATTTCCATGGAAATGCCATTTGCATTATTTCCACCTCCGAGCGCCTGGTCATTAGAAGTAAGAGGTGAGGGCTATAAACTGCAGACAGAGAAGTAGATAAGGCATTGACCCTTCATTGTGTTTGGTCACGGACAAGCAGCTTCACTGCGGGTGAAGAAGAGCGGCATTCAAATCCTGAACAGCTTCCAAAGGAAAAAAAGCAGAGAAAAAAAAACTCACAAAAAGGAGCAGCGTTAAAATCTGTGAAACATCTGATAAGTTTAGGAAGACTAGTTTGACGTCAGTGCGGTGTGTGTGCGTCCTCAAGAGACACAGCAGTGAAGGAGCCGTAATCTTGTACAAAAGTAAAGACGCAAAAGCAGTAAGAGCAACACAGCCTTTGTTTAATCTCACAAAAACTGTAACGAAATGTGAATAGCAAAACACAGTCAAAAAAAGTAAAGCTGTCACATACCTGGAAAGCTACACATCAGGTCTGGCAACAATGCAGACCAAAGGGAAGTAACAAATGACCATGATTTTCATAAATGTGGACCTTCTAGAGAAAGGGATTCTGAAATGTATTATCAAATATGACTAAAATAAGATATGAATATGAACTAAACATACATACACTACAGAGAGAACAGTGGAAGTGTGATGTAGTGTCAAAACCCAGACATTCAGGTAAACTGGTGTTAGTTATACTGCAACAAAGATTATAACTGTGATATATGTTGCATCCATAATCTTTTCACGGGATTTGCGTCACTGCTGTGTGTGTTCTTAAAGGCCACATCAGTGATGGGGGTCCTGGTCTTTATTCATGGACTGAAGCTGAACTCAGGCCAAAATGGAAAAGAAACAAGAAGTGCAGGACAATAAGGGATGGACTTTACAGACACTGACACAACAGGACACGCTGAAAGAAAAACAAACACTACACTGTCCACTGCTCACGACTGAACAAGAAAACCATTTATCTTTCTATCACAGCGTACACATACAAAGTAGTGTCACTCCCAACGGCAGAACAAGCTTGATTACTGAGATAGCTTTTTCAGAAATCTTAAGGTTTCTTTTGATCAACAATAATAACCCAGATCAAGCACAAGGCAAGAGCACATGATTTTAAAGCAATAGTCTGTAAGTTTAATTGCTTTACACATTTAATAGATTGAATTTAAAAGACCACTTGGGTCTGCAATTTGACGTAACACAATGAATATTAAATAAATTATATTTTTTTCTAAAGATTTCAGACACTTATCAGAATCCCCGGGCTGTCACTTTGACCATTGGGAGGAGCTTCACTTTTGAAAGTTTGTTCTCGCTCTACTCATTTTGCAAAATATAAAGGTGGTCCACTCAGGAGGAGAGGAACACTTTGTAATCTTACAGACTACCACTTTACGAATATAAACGATATTACTGGCCAATATAAGCAGCATCTCAAGATAAAACGCTTGTTGACAATTGGTTTTCTTTAAATAAAATAAAATAAATAAATGCTTCAAAACATAAATGTACTTGAGCACGTTAAAATATATTACCATCACATCCCCATCAAGCTCCCACTTATATCACTCATTCCTGTTCCCTATTTAGCGATAGCAGAACACCTTCCTTCATGTGAGAGTGAGAGAGGCATGAGGTTATGCAGGAAATGTCCAGTCTGAGGACTTCCTGTCTAACAAAGCAGCCTTCTTCACAAAGTTAAGCAATTTGTCAACAACCAATTTGGGTTTTAAAATGCCAGGAAGATCACATTAGAGCTGACCCAGACTGACCCCACGCACTGACCAGAACGCATCGACAGTAAGACCTGGCTCTAAGTTACAACAGAGTTATAAGAACATGCAGTGCCGGTCTTTGCGGCGCACGGCCTCATGGGAAATACTGGATTGAGACGGTCAACAAACCAACTGTTTCTAAAAAACACACACACACACACACACACACACACGCACAAAGAGAAGCATATTCAAGAGTTTCAGAAATGCTCTTTTCTCTAAAACTGAAGATACTTTTTTTGCCCTGCTTTTGGAAAAAAATTACACTTGCATGGTTGGTTGGGAGTGGCCACAAAGTGTATGAGTTGAAATCTATTTGACAATATTTTGATTGACACAAGAAAGTTAATAGAAATGTACTATAAAACACCACTTTACCCATCATGCAATGAAAACTTCATAACGCCTGTGACACTCACTTAAGGCCAACAGAATAGATGGAGCTTAACAGAACAGAACATTTAGTTAAAGTGAAGAAAACTCACTTTAGCTCACCTATTATTTATGTTGAGATACTCTTCTTCAAGGGTACATTATAGATTTTTTTTAAATACAAAATGAAAACTATACACATTTACATATCAGAAAATAAACTTACACCTTATTAAATACATTTCATTCAATTTGTGTGAAAGCATCTTAAAATTGGGCTTTCTCATCCTTTTTTGGTCCGATATCTCAATCATACATTCCAATACTAGAGTTTACTGCTGCGTGTACTTTGGCATCACTCAGAGCCCCGGCCGCAGCGTTAACATGTTATTACAGGGTGCCACTAAAGGTCAAGCAAGGTGCCACTAAAACAACTGTAAACGCTGATGGACTGATCCAGCAGCTGTAGACTGCGATCTGGAGAACAGTTACAGCCGCTCAAGGGGACAGACATGCGCTTCATGTAGAGATGTTTTCAACAAAATGATGAACTGAACTGCAGCTCTCAACCAGACCTCACACACAAGACGCATGCACAAGTAGGATTTTCATAATTCAAATCCACTGCAAATTATGATAAAAAGTAATCAAATATATTTGTATATATTTCATATATTTGTTGAGAATTGTAATTACAATTTAAGTGTTCTTAAAGCAACATCTGTTGAGAGTGGAGCAAGAGGTTGAGTTTTATTTTGATAGTAAAACAGACTATATTATTTCAATAGCAAACTATTTATTGTATTAATTAGATAGATGTACAAATTATAATAAATAGCTAAATTTTCAAATAGCTAATATTTTACAAAATGATTTATGCAAATCTGTTTAACAGACTATGATTGGCCATAAAAATATCTTGATGAAATTAGAATTTCCCACTTAAGCGAGATTTCACCTCATCACGGGAGCTCTACACTTGCACGGCGGTCCTGCTCCTTCACTCACCGGCGGGTCCCATCCACCACGACGAGCTCACGGTATTTCATCCTAAGTGACTGCGTGCAGACGCAGACATTTCCTAAATCACTTCCCTGTCTGATCCCACTTTAATGAAGTCCCCACCCATCCCATTCAGCGACACTGTGTGTCATTCATAAAGTTGAAGAGACAAGTAACAGCGCACGAGACAGTGCGAAATCGGAGGGAATGTCCCAAACCTTTGGCCACTGCACCAGCAGCAACCAACATATCATTCCATGCTCTCTACAGCGCGCATTTGTGCAGGCTGTTGAAATTACTCACTTGCACCGAGGAAACAGTCCGTTAACCTTCTGAAACAGCTTGTCGAAGACGAACCATCTTCCATGTCGGATTGTGAGCGCTAAAGGAGAGAGGGGTCTTGGAGTAAAGTGCGCTTCTGCAACTGCAACTTAGTGCGTCTGGCGAAGACCAAACTCCTCCAGCGCGCCCTGTGTGATGTGATGATTGCAGTGTCCCCTATAACTGGAGCTGTGCACGGTCGGGAAGCTGCCCGCCTTCCCTCCTCCTCCGCCAGCGCTATGACCCAGCACCGCTGGCCGAGCTGTGGCTGCAGTCGGTCCGCCTCCTCGGCGTAGTGACTCCGCTGTGAAAGAGCAGCAGCAGCAGACTGGGCCAGGCAGATGCAGAGGCACACATAGCACTAGCAGTGAGAGAGGGATGGGAGTAAACACACATTTTGGCGTGGAGAGGAGGAGGGCGGGACAGGAGCGTGCGCGGGCCAAAGCCAAGTCCAATAACCAACACCAACAGAAAGACACAGGAACACATGGCCTTCAAAATAAAAGTACATTTGTGAAATTACCACGTCGAGTTCAAGTGTGGCAATCATGGTGTCTTATCGACGCATGTGCCACGTGCCGTGTCGTTTTGATGTTTGCATAGGTAGCCTTATCAAAAAGTGTCCTAAATATTACGCCTTTAAAATACGCCAGTGGTTTTAAATTATGTTCTCTTTTGGTCGGCTTAGCCTACACACATTTTGCTTTCACGTGGAACAATTAGTATTTTATTTTGGATAGTGCTATTTTTCTCCCGGAGTTGTCTCGGTCTTGTCGGGACACTTTACGCTCGAGACGCCCGCACTCCGGTTTGCGTAAACGGGGCGGGGTTCGGGACTCTCCAGAGACGCAGCTGCAGTTCAGTTTCCTTTGGTCAAAGAGAAGATGGCAACAGCTCCCAAATTTAAACTAACTGCAGCACAATTAGACTTTATTCTATATCATTTCGTATATATCATTTATAAGTATATATAATTTGGTAGGCTATTTAAAAAAATATGCAGTAGGTATTGACCCTTTTGACTGAGACACTATTATGAATGGTTCTTCCACCAAAAAAATAATCCAGATGATCACATCCCTAGCCTAGTCTACCTGATTAATATTCAGCATTAGCTAAATGTGTATCACTGTCACAATACATTAGTACAGTTGGCCTAAAGCTTTGATGCAATATTTTAACTATACTGTATTACACCTGATCAGCCCATTCTACAAAGAACTGCAAAAAAGAAGAAGAAGAAAAAACAACAACATGTATTTGTCCATTTGTGTTTGCAAGTGAAACGTACTATCAACAATGGGTAAATAACATTTTTATTTTTTATTTTTTTGGGTTGTTTCTGAAATGAAAATACCTCTTCAAACGTAGCCTATTGTGGAAAATACTAAACTCGGAAAGCCATAGTTTCTTTCTGCAAACGCTGTTGTATCATATCAGGCTGAACCTTCCCTGAACTCCTTAAGAACATGTTTTCTGCATGCATGGGAAAAGACTCATCACAAGTTATCACAAGTTTGAGGCAAGTAAAACGCATCACACCGGATCAAATTGCCGGCTTTTGTGTCAAAAATGAATTGTGCCCCCTATCTTTTAGCCCCGTGCAGATATGGGACCCTTATCAGCGCGAGGTTAGACTCATTTTGCAATCTGATCCGGAGTAAATCGTGTGGCGCTCCCCTCTCGGCTGCAGCACACAATAGCACATGAGGCCTGGGTTACGTCAGCAAGTGCAATGTCAATCACTGGCATTCCTGCACACCGGCAGCTGGTCCATGCAGAGGTCAGCTATGACAATATTCATGTACAGAATGGCTCAACATTGAAAGATGCATAATGGACGAGGATGTGTCGCCATAGAGTAAAATGTAAAGTTAAACAGACCATTCAAATATAGCACATTTTTATCTATTGCTAACACAGAGGTAAGTGTCTAAACCAGCACAATTTTACAGTCTCACAAAGCGATACAAGCACCCAAAACCTTACATGCATATCATTTAATTCAAATGAACAACTGTGACGTGTGGGAAGGATTGTGAAAGCCATAAGTCAACTATAAGCATAGTCTAATGTTTCCATTGCTATTTTGAGAATGCAAATTACCACACGTGCACATCTGAATATGGAAATGCCGATACTGTACATCACAAGTAAAAGTTTGTGTAATAACCTGATTATTTGTCTTTTACCATAGCAGTAAAATAACAAGCTGGGTGGTAAAAGGGTTAACATATGTAACTAAAATTAAACATAGTGTAAATGTGTAAATGTATAATTCAATTACTACAACTGCTTCAGTTCCTGCATCTACAGCTTTTACTATGTCCTCCACTGAGACACAGGGATTTTTCAGTGGGTTGCGTCACCACAAATTACAGTTGATTAATAATTTTAATAGTCAACTTTAACAAACCTTGAACCCTTGGATCAACAGAGCTCTGTGAGGAATTATTCAACTGTATATAGATATTGTACACTAGTACAGAGTCAACTGCACAAAGGTTTTCTCGTGAGCTGCTTTAACCCTCTCAAATGTTTTTGCACAAGTACCACCTCGTAAAATATTTGACCTTCCGAGTACCAACAGGAGGCCAAATCAATATTGTATTTGGACTAAACCGGGTCCAAAAAGGATCTAACATAGACCTAAATGAACTAGACTATATAGTGGGGTAAACCTGAAGAAAACAAAAACATCTTTAACAACGTAAATGCATTACTTAAGCATCAATTAGAGCTTAAATTATTATTGGAGTTAATCCTTTAGTCAGGTGATTCTGACCATTAGCCTGGCTCAACATCTGCATGGCGCCCATCGGGCAACCTTAAAGGAATAGGCCACCGTTTTTACATACTGAGATATGTTCTTACCTTAGCTTTGACGAGTTCATTTGTACCTGTCTGGTCTCCACGTGTGCCTTCCGTAACGTAAACACAGCACAGACGGCGTTAGCATTTAGCCTCTCTCTCTCCTCTATAGCTCCAAACGAGGTGAAGATAGAAGCTACCAAACTCTTCCACGTTTCCCCTATTTAAATATGGTTACGTGAAGTGTTACACTACAAAGTATAATTACACAAAATTAAACAATGTGTATTTTCTAAGCGGATAAAAAGGGGAACTATATTGTAAGCGTAATAATACCAGGAGTAATTCGGCATCCGTGCAGTAAAGTGAAGATATCACTGAACATAACTCAGTATGTAAAAACGGTGGCCTATTCCTTTAATCATATTTGAAATGATCTCTAACTAAAATGAATGACATGTAAATTAACAGATGAGCCTGACTGCCACTTGAAAAACCCAAAATACCACATGCCGTACACGTACCACAGTTTGAGAAACAAAGGTCTAACGGACGCACTCTTTCGTAAAACCACAGTCACGATCTGCATCACTTTATACAAGCATCCAGCCATCTTCTAACAGACACCGTAAGTGCTCTGTAACATGTATGGAAATCAGCAAAGGTGATGATGAAAGAAGCTGAAACCCCATACATCTAAATAAATCTATGTGTTGAAATGCAAAGTGCAGGCCTGGCGTTTCCAGGGAGTGATTTAGGGAAACGACAGTGCCTAACACACCCCTTGTCATTCACTTAAGGACATTTGTGATCTAATGAGTGCGTTTGGGACCGTTTATGCATCACATGGGAGCAAACAGCCGACTGAGGTGGAATTTATGACTCTTTGGGATCAATTGATTTCAAAGAGCCGTTCTGAAGACTGGCTATTTTTGAGGTTTTTGAAGAAGCCAACAATTCTCCTGCTATGTCAAGTAAATTTTATGCAAAACGTGGTAGCCCTTTACCTCATAGTAATGCCATGCTTGAATAGAAATAACTATCTAAAAGTGTAATAATACGGTAATTGTTGTAGTAGCATGACAACAGTGTAATGATTTTATGCCGTTGGGGGAAATGTAGCTATCAATATGTCTATGTTTAATGTTGATGTGCACCTTTGTTTGTTGACATCAGCCTGCCCAGCGACCACAGGTGGAAATTAGTACAAGTGCTACGACCTGGTACAATACATCTCTCCTTTCTGATGTTAATATTGTACGCTGTCTGTGTTCAAATAAATACACGACACTAAAACAGACTCCTGATAAAACTAATGGTCACGCGATTAATCAAAATCCTAACCCAGTATCAAGTAAAAGACCACCATCATCTTCTTGATATTATGGAAAAAGGGCCAAAAAGTGCATTATCCCTCGCCATCCCTAGTTACCAGGCTTTTTCCATCATATTATCACGCTATTACTAAGCTGTAAAGAACAGTATGACCCTCATAAGCTTTCCCTCGTGTTTCCTTCTCTGCTGTTATGCTCATTTCTTGTGTTTTTTCATGTGTAACATTAGCTAAAAAAAAAGAAAAAGATCCAGCCTTTTCACCAGTAAAATCTTCAAATGGATTATATGTTTCATGAAACGGAGCTGCTCAAAAGATCTGATCCGGTCGGGGACGTCACATCACCGGCCAACAGTGCATTCGGCAAAGGCACATGCAGCAGACACACGGCACAGCGAGTCCCCTCCCCCACTGGATCCTCTGTTCTGACAATCCACAGGACAGCCGGAGCATTGACGTCAGAGGCAGGCCCATGAAAATACAGGGTCCCTGGGGGGGGGGGGGGGGGGGGGGGGGGGAAGACTTATGCACATCTTCACAGCTTGGCTCATAACCAGCCCAACCACCAATGGGCACGTTACTGCCTCTGTTTGCCCCCATTAGGTGAAATATGTAATCATAAAATCGCGGGGCTAAATTCGCAGAAAGCCTGACATGCACAAATTTGCATGCGACTGCAATGCGGCTCGTCTGAAGCGTGACGTCAACGCACGTCATTGCACAGCGATCCATCAGGGCCGCCGTGTGAGAGAGCCTCGCTTAGGTCCATGCAAACACCATCGCACAGCACACCGTTACCGTGCGCGTCTTCAGAACTGCACTCTGGTGCGTGGACTCGAATGTAACAGTAAAGGTGCCCAGAGAAAAGGGCTGTTGCTCAGATTGTCCCACGAGGAAACATAACATCTTTGTTTGTTCTCAGACGCTGATTTCCCTCGTCATGGTTAGGACCTTACACTCATTAGTAACAAAGATTTCTTCCCATGTTCTCATGTTTTCTAGGAGTGTGATTAAGTGCATGAAGACACACATGACTATAATGATATGTGCATCAGAAATTAAAAGCCGACTTCTAACACTATAAACATGCAGATATAGTTATAGTTATACAGTTATATACGAAAACCCTTATATATTGCAATAACAATATAGTTGCACAGTACATAGCAATTTTCATATCAAAGCAAAAACAAGAACAACCAAAACAAGGCTGAAATGGCACCAAATAAGGAAAACGTCACTTTTTTTGCTTAAAGATGCCACCTGTTTTTGTTTCACGTCGTTTGCAAACAATGTGTGAATCACAGTCAGATGGAAGACCTAAATACGGTAGCGCTCAGTACGTTTGCACCTACTTTCACTTCCTATTTTGCTGGATGCATTGTGGTTAACAGTCAAAGACAGAGGAAATGCATCATAATATTACAAACATATTTGAATAGGTGAATAGTTGCTTTTGTTCCCTCACATGGGCAGTTTGAAGCTTTTCTTTGGGATAAAAGCATTTTGAGAAATACAAATGTCACTTATTTGATGCTGACTGTAATAATATGCAACAGATTCACACAGGACTTAGGCATTAAACAGTACTTTGCAGATGTTAATTAAAATGCACTGTCCCTAATAAAATAAATAATAAAAAAAAACCAACTATAAACCATTTCTAAGACGCACCTGCAGACTTTTTACCTATTGTGCCTCGTCTTAGGTGGGCAATAAAGAACTGCATATACTGGCACTCGTGTTGGTCCAGAGAAGCTGTGTCTCTGTCGTCAACAGGAAGCAGCAGATCTGGAGGGGCTTGCCTTTTATGGACTTATTACAGACAGAGCGACGAGCCCGTGCAGAGGAAGATGCTCTCAGCGTCAGTCGGCCGTAATGTCCATAATCATAATCAGTTTCTATGTGACACTGGACACTTCGGGAGACAGTGCATAAAGCTTCTAACTTAATACATATTCACAGTGGAATATGTAATAAAAACATCTCTTTTAAACGCAATAAGTGGCTCGAATTGTTTTATGGAGAGCGTAATAGCAGCACATCAATCCATCTGTCAGCTCAGGCTTGACATAATGTGTGACATATTTTCTCAAGAAGCATTGCCATGATCGCCAACTCATGTCTGCCAAGTCATCTCCCCCAAAGCAACACTCACATTTTGGCAAATTACAATATGAATGTGGCAAATAATAATTTATCCATGATCTTTAGGCTTACAGTATGTAGGAATCAAACCTAATTTTTAATGGTAATTGACGAACATCTTCTCCTAACCATACATTGTGTCATTATAATACTGTAAACTGCATTGTATGTTTTAGACAAATACTCTGCTAAGTTACTGGACTGTGTCCACCTATTTCCCCAGACATGATTTGGTTTGTTTTACATATGCGCTGTTCTACACTTTCCACCAAACCCTGTCTGCTTCAGAGAGGTCAGAGCAGGCCAAACATTAAAGAAAGCTGATGCTGTCTGAGGCAAGCACTGAGTGCATCAAACGCAACACAACTCCACAACAAAACAGCAAATTACAGTTTTTAGCCAATACGTACTGCCAAACCCCAAATCATAGGAAACGATTTGTGCCCTTCCTATCAAATTATCAACAGAAAATTTACTTATATGGTGTTCTTAAAAACGAGCCCTGCTGCCCTACAGGCCTCTGGGGAGATGCATAATGCATGTAAAAACAGCCAAATGTGTCAAAAGGCTTGGATCTTTTGAACTCATCATAAATACTTCTTCAATACCTTTCATTGTATTTCTCATCAAGTTTGAAAATATCATCTTTTTTCTATTTTTGTTCATAGTTTTGTTCTTTTTTCGTTTCTGTCACTCATATGGCCTCAGTGCAGCATAAATATGATGAAAATACATTTTTCCTAAAATAAATAAATACGTAAAACACTTGATACGTCATAAAATCATGTTTTACAAATGGGTTACAAAAGGGAGGAAAATTCCCAATACATTTCTGGCAATTTTCTGGTAACTTTCAATGGGAACTTCAGCTTGGAAATATTCAAAAATGAAAAACTGTCGAAAAAAGACATTGTTTTTTTGTTGAATAAACAATAGTGAACTAATACTTGCACAATAATTCTGTTTTTGAACCATAAAACACACATTATGAGTAATGTCCCACCCATCAAGACGTTTACGCCCCATAAAGTCATCTCAAACAACTTAGCTTTAATTAATTACTCTTGGGCTGCTATGATTTTTGTGTTGTCTTGGCCTTGTTGTGTGTTCTTTCTGATTTTTAAACTGTGTTGTGAAGCACTTTGTGGCTTTTGTGAAAGGTGCTATACAAGTAAAGATTACTTACTTACTTACTTACTTAGCAGTGGGAGAAACTGCAACGTTTAATTACACAGTTCACTGTCTGGTTAAATGTACCGGTCTCTCACTCAGATTATGATATACGCCGATCAATACTGTGCGAGGAGTGGGTTCGGCCTGTGTCTGACACCGAGCTGCATTAAACAGAACAGACCTAAATTATAGAAGTATCTACAGACTGAGCCATAAAGCCCTTTTATGTATTAAGCATACTGTACAAAATGCTGTCCTCTTCAAACCCCGATGGTCAGACACTGCAATGATTTATTTGAGACTTTTCACTTTTCTTTTTTTCTGCTGTGAAAGAAACTTAGGCGTGTTACTGTTAAATCAGATTTTTGGGCTGCAGTTTATATCTGTCTGTGAAGAAGCAACCATCAGTAGTGTCAGTTGTGTTATTTCACTGTTTATTCACATTAATTCCCATATACTCCAGTTAATTTCCATAAATTCCCATTTATTGGCATGGAATTTTGCAGCCCTATTTATAAGCAATGAAAAAAAAAAAAAAAACAGGTGAGAGAAATTCCCCCAAACTGCCCTCAGACCTTAAACCACGAATCATGAAAGTACAGTATTTCTTTGTAAATATTTACGCCACAGCCTTTTTCTTGTCCGCCTAATGAAGCTGATAAATTAAACGCATCCGTATAACAACCTCTGTTACGCTCCCTGTCTGTGTGATGCAGACCTCCTGCTGCAATTACATTCACAAAACGCAAAGCGGATTAGCACGGATAATATACCGAGAAATAATTGTCCATAAGTTTTCTATCAACCGACCGGAGCTAAACAAGGCCAGACGATGGTGGAGGTGTAGCACAGCCTTCTGCAGGCGCCACACGAAAAAAATAATGAAATAAATGAAAAAGAAAGGGGTGAGGGAAAAAAATTGTGATGAAAAGAAGGAGGGAGAGGGAAGGGGGGTACTTGCGTCAGAGAGCTGCACCCAGTGAAGTCAGGGCTGGGGCAGAACGGAGCGGAGAGACTGTTACTGCCAATAAAACATTATGGGCAGAGAAAGGAAATATGGCAATGCTTAAAACATATGGTGCTTTTTATGTCTTGGAGATTTACTCGTAGTATTTTCTTCTGACTAGAGTGATGTCAGATGAGGCTTGGGTTTTTTACAAATAAGAGAGAAGTGTGACAGAAAAGTTAGAATGATGTTACACAATAGAGCTGCATGATTTGGAAAAATATATATCAAATTGCGATTTGATTTTGTTTTAAAATCTAGATTCAGTTCACTGTGCACATTTTAACACTTCCAGGCGACGTATGAATATGAAGTGCTAGACAAGAATCACATGTGACAGACAGGCTTTGAAGACGGGAGTTGTTCTCAACTGGTTTACCTTCGGGATCCATCTTTTATTTCATTTTGTTTTATTTCAAGCAAATAGTGTGCCAAGAACAAAACAAAAAAATATAGGCTACATAATAATAATAAGTTATGATGCTTGAAATGGAGTGGGGAGAAGTAATATTAATAATAATAATGATGATAATGCATTAGTCTTGCAGTATATAGCGCTTTTCCAGATGCTCAAAGCTGCTTTACAATTTTGTGCATCATTCATTCCACATAGCCACAGCTGCCCTGGGGTAGACTGACGGAAGCGAGGCAGCCACTCTGCACTATTGGCCCCTCCGACCACCACCAACCACTCACTCACTCAATACATTCGCCCAGGCTTCCTGGTGTCTCCAAAGGGTCTCCCATCCAAGTACCAACCAGGCCCGACCCTGCTTAGCTTCCAAGATCCGACGGGATCGAGCAGAGCAACAGCGGTATGACCATATTAAGTAAACATTAAACTTATTGAACTCCATCCTGGTCATTCTATATACTGTACCAAGCCACAATCCAAATAAACCTTTTCACACCTTTTAATTAATATATAATATAATGCGGTTTGACCCAGTTAAACAAAATGCAGTATTTCCTGACAAAGACCTTTTGTTTTATGCATTAATAGGTATGACTGAACAAAACTATCAAAACTATCTGCACTAATTTTGGGGAAAGACTCGTGACCAAAATGGTCCCTCGACCCACTTTTGGGTCCTGACCCACGCGTTGAGAATCACTGTATCACAACGGGAGTTGCCTCACAGGACTGTACAAACATTAAAAAAATGAAACAAAACAGTAAACCAGACAAATTAAGTATCCAGGCAAACATAATATAATATATTATATAATATTGATACAGGTATCAACCCCGCGAGCTGCTACCTTAACGTGGTGTGGTTGTTTGAGTGCCCGAATGATCCTTGGAGCTATGTTGTCTGGGGCATGCCCCTAGGGCCTGAGTTTGTGTGGGAGGTTGAGAGATACCGGCTAGAGAGATACCGGCTCCACGCACAGCCTGGGTTCCGGATCCCAACTCCTGGAGAGTGGCTGGACGCTCCATTTCTCTGGAGTTTCCCGCGGGAAGAGGCGGCGGGCCGGGATGGGCTTGCTCATAGCCCTCCAGCTCAGCCGCCACGTGTTGGAGTTCACCCCGGTGAACGAGAGGGTTGCGTCCCGACGCCTTCGGGTTGGGGACAGTTCTCTCACCGTTGTCTCGGCCTACGGGCCCAACATCGGTGCAGAGTACCCGGCCTCTTGGAGTCCCTGGGAGGGGTACTAGATGGTGCTCCGATTGGAGACTCCGTTGTTCTACTGGGGGACTTCAACGCCCACGTGGGTAATGACAGTGAGACCTGGACGGGGGTGATGGGGAAGAACGGCCTCCCCGATCTGAACCCGAGTGGTGTTCTGTTATTGGACTTCTGTGCTAGTTACAGTTTGTCCATAACGAACACCATGTTCGAGCACAAGGGTGTCCATAAGTGCACGAGGCACCAGGACACCCTAGGCCGGAGGTCGATGATCGACTGTAGTTGTGTCATCTGATCTCCGGCCGCATGTCTCCTGGTGGTGAGCTGGATCCGGTGGCAGGGAAGGAAGCCGGTCAGACCTGGTTGACCTCGACTGGGGATGTGGTCGGGCGGTGGATGGAGTACTTCAAGGATCTCCTCAATCCCACCGTCACGTCTTCTGATGAGGAGGCAGAGGCTGGGGACTCGGAGGGGGGTTCGTCCATCACCCAGGCTGAAGTCACTGAGGTGGTTAGAAAGCTCCTCGGTGGCAAGGCCCCGGGGGTGGATGAGATTCGTCCTGAGTACCTTAAGTCTCTGGATGTTGTAGGGCTGTCTTGGCTGACACGTCTCTGCAACATCGCGTGGCGGTCGGGGACAGCGCCCCTGGATTGGCAGACCGGGGTGGTGGTCCCACTCTTCAAGAAGGGGGATCGGAGGGTGTGCTCCAATTACAGATCACACTCCTCAGCCTCACCGGTAAGGTCTGTTCCAGGGTGCTGGAGAGGAGGATCCGGCCGATAGTTGAACCTCGGATCCAGGAGGAACAATGCGGTTTCGCCCCGGTGGTGGCACACTGGACCAGCTCTATACCCTTCATCGCGTGCTCGAGGCTTCATGGTAGTTCTCCCAACCAGTCCACATGTGCTTCGTGGATCTGGAGAAATCGTTCGACCGTGTCCCTCGTGGTGCCCTGTGGGGGGTGCTCCGGGGGTATGGGGTCCGGGGCCCTCTGCTAAGGGCTGTCCGTTCCCTGTATGACCGTAGCAGGAACTTGGTTCGCATTGTCGGCAGTAAGTCAGACCTGTTCCCGGTGCGTGTTGGTCTCCGCCAGGGCTGCCCTTTGTCACCGGTTCTGTTCATTACCTTTATGGACAGAATTTCTAGGCGCGGCCAGGGGCCGGAGGGGGTCCGGTTTGGGAACCTCAGGATCTCATCTCTGCTGTTTGCAGACGATGTTGTTCTGTTGGCTTCATCAAATCAGGACCTTCAGCTGCACTGGGGCGGTTTGCAGCCAAGTGTGGAGCGGCCGGGATGAGGATCAGCACCTCTAAATCTGAGGAAAAGGAAAAAGGTGGCTTCCCCGCTTCAGGTCGGTGGGGAGTCCTTACCTCAAGTGGAGGAGTTCAAGTATCTCGGGGTCTTGTTCACGAGTGAGGGACGGATGGAGCGTGAGATCGATAGACGGATCGGTGCAGCGTCAGCAGTGATGCGGTCGCTGTATCGGACTGTTGTGGTGAAGAGGGAGCTGAGTCAGGGGGCAAAGCTCTCGATTTACCGATCGATCTACGTTCCCACCCTCACCTATGGTCATGAGATCTGGGTAATGACGGAAAGGACAAGATCGCGAATACAAGCGGCTGAAATGAGCTTTCTTCGCAGGGTGGCTGGGCGCACCCTCCGAGATCGGGTGAGGAGCTCAGTTACCCGGGAGGAGCTCGGAGTAGAGTCGCTGCTCCTTCACGGGAAAGGAGCCAGCTGAGGTGGCTAGGGCATCTGTTCCGGATGCCTCCTGGCCGCCACCCTCGTGAGGTGTTCCAGGCATGTCCTATTGGGAGGAGGCCTCGTGGAAGGCCCAGGACACGCTGGTGGGACTATGTCTCCGAGCTGGCCTGGTGTCGCCTCGGGTTCCCCCCAGAACAGCTGGAGGAGGTGTGCATGGATCGGGAAGTCTGGGCAGCTTTACTGAGACTGTTGTCTCCGCGACCCGGCCCCGGATAAAGCGAAAGAAGATGGATGGATGGATGGATGATACAGGTATAGATAATTACAATAAATAATAAAATATCTCAGGGTAAGTTTTTACGGCTGACTGGCGATTTCCTTCATTTGAGTTCTGTGGTGATTTGTTTGACAACTCTAAAACTGTTGATAAGTTGTTGCTACCACAGTAAAATTACTATCCACTTATTAATAACATTTCTAACATATTTTATTCATACAAATCATCACTGCACATGTTTGTTTTAAGCTTTATTGCCACAGGCCGTATTGAGTATTATTCCTGATGTTTTCCAATTCAAACAAATTTTTAATGACAGCAGATGTTAATACACTGATACAGAAAAGCACCTTTTCACGCAGACGCAAATCCCGGCCATTTAGATTAACGGCCCGTGTTTGTGTTGGCAGCACTTCTGACCCACATTATCACATTTGTATTTCTGGTTATAAGAAGAGCATGTGGTCCCGGGCCTTTTGGGAGAGAAGGGGAGGGGAGGGGGGGGTTGAGGCGCGTGGCTTTGCTGACGTCACTGGGCCACGGGAAGGGCTTTGCACAGCAGCATTAGGAGCGGCAGGTAGAGCAGTACCAAGCTGTGCACACTAAATTTAAATATTCAACAACAGATGGAAATATCGCACGCACAAATGACGGGACATAATTCATACAGTTTACAGAGACTCGTCATTTCCGCCATTGTAATCTACACAAGACAATAATCAATTCAATCACACAGCAAATATTTCCCCTGATAAACAGTGCATTTTTACTCTGATACACTAACTTATCACCATTCAGAATATATACCTACCCCCAATTAGGCCTAGATTATACTTAGCTAATTGATCTGTGGATTTAACCGAGTTCTGACTTTTGAATCTGACCCATTTCCTTCGTCATAGCAACATTGTTTTGTTTTTTAATTGTTTTTAGTTTTAAATGACTATAGCTACATTTTTGGCCCTGTTTTTGGAGCGTGTGCGCAGCAGCTGGGACATGAGGACCTAGTGGAGGGGATCCTACAGGTGATGACGCAAACCACAGACGTGTGCAGTGACCTCATCAGCTCTCCATCAGCCGTCACCCCTTCTTTTCACGTTCTCTTTCTCTCCATAGATGTATTTCTGTCTCTCTGTCACACTCACACACACACTGAACCGACCTCCTTCTCACTCATCAGTGTCCTGTACATGTGCTATACAATCCATGTCATTGAAGCTTGTGCCGACATGCTGCGTCTGTAAGTGTCCTCAGCATCACAACTGAAGCAGACACCTTTTTTTCCAGGTCTCATATGTAATTCTCCCATTCTACCCGACGATACTCACCCTTTAGGTATTTATAGTACATTAAAGAGAATGCTGGTTACATGTTAGATCTATGGAGGGCTCCACTGAGACCATATTTGTGCACACACCTTCAGGTTTATCAAGTGCGACTCTTCATAGCAGTATGTTGTAGCTCTATGGGATAGCAATACCTTAAAACAGGGATTCCGGGGTTTACAGTACACAGAGAGAAGCAACATATAGCATGGCGCATTTACATTCCATAGAGGCCACTAAAACTCTCCAGGATCAATTATTTTGTAGGTTTTCTGGTCAGAGGGTCCGTCAGCAGTGAAAACCAGCCAAACAATTGTTCCTGGAGCGTCATAGAGGCCACTGTGATGGGAATGAATGGCGCCATGCTGACCACTCACACACCATTGGGTCACAAAAAGGTCAAATACACACAAATAAAAGCCCCACATAAAGAGTTGCTTAATGCACCTTTAATGCCACAAACACAGTAAAAAAAAAAATCTGCGTATACTTCATTTCTTAAAGGAATAGGCCACCGTTTTTACATACTGAGATATGTTCTTACCTTAGCTTTGTCGAGTTCATTTGTACCTGTCTGGTCTCCATGTGTGCCTTCCATAACGTAAACACAGCACAGACGGCGTTAGCATTTAGCCTCTCTCTTCTCCTCTCAAAACGAGGTGAAGATAGAAGCTACCAAACTCTTCCACATTTTCCCTATTTAAATATGGTTACGTGAAGTGTTACACTATAAAGTATAATTACACAAAATTTCAGGCGTAATAATACCAGGAGTAATTCGGCATCCGCACAGTAAAGTGAAGATATCACTGCACGGATGCCGAATTACTCCTGGTATTATTACGCCTTACAATATAGTTCCCCTTTTTATCCGCTTAGAAAATCCACATTGTTTAATTTTGTGTAATTATACTTTGTAGTGTAACACTTCACGTAACCATATTTAAATAGGGAAAACGTGGAAAGGTTTGGTAGCTTCTATCTTCACCTCGTTTGGAGCTATAGAGGAGAAGAGAGAGGCTAAATGCTAACGCCGTCTGTGCTGTGTTTACGTTATGGAAAGCACACGTGGAGACCAGACAGGTACAAATGAACTCGTCAAAGCTAAGGTAAGAACATATCTCAGTATGTAAAAACGGTGGCCTATTCCTTTAAGATTTGCAAACGTTTTGTTATAGCTTTTTAATATATATGTCTTCTCTATAGCTTTGTAAATGTTTACGTATATATTGTAAATAGGCTGGGTGTGGGGTATTGTTTGTGTTACTTCTTTTCTTTTTTTCTTTTTTTTCTCTCTTTTTTTTAATTATTTTTTTTTTTTTTTTCTTTCTTCTCTTTGTTGTTTTTTCCTTAATTGTTTATTATTTTTTCTTAAATGTATTAAATGCAATAAAAAAAAAAAAAAAAAAGATTTGCAAACATTTCATCAAAAGAGGCAAGAGAATTGACATAACAGGCAACTTTTGAGCACAAAATGTGATCAATTCCAGCCAAACGAGTTTTAGACCATGATTTGGTATTTTCAATTAGCTTATACAGTAAAAATAGTTGAGCACTGTCATAATTTTCCAATTAATTTAGATTTAGTGGCCAGTTTAAATCTAATTTAATGTTTTTTACTGACATCTTTTATGCTTTGTAATGACATGACAAAATTAATTTAATGACTGTTAATGTTTTTTAATGATGCACGGAAATAATAATGCAACCCATATCCTTTATTCATGAAGATCATGGTAAAATAACAAATGTTTTCCACGCGCCTGTTCTTTTATGCAGTGGACTGTAAATTAGTATATGGTATTGTAGCTTATGTATTACCATGAATTAAATATTTTTTCTTATGTAAAACAGTTGTAGAAGTTGAACAGATATTTAAAAACAAATGGTAATATTGACATTATATCCTGTTTTACGGAAACTTTAGGAGCTTGCAACTAAAATATGTCCTGGTGCGTGTTATAAATTTGAGCTCTTCATACGGCTGAATGGAAAACCAACTCAAAATGTTAGTCTGGTGCCCTGTGTACGTCTGTTTATAATTGTACTGAAACTGCTCTTACCTTTTCATCTTTACAAGCACTTTGCCGGCATTGTGAGGAAACACATTTCAAAAGAGTTTCACACATTTACATGCCATTTACCTCAAGTGAAAACGATGACTGATTGGCTTTGGTGTGTGTAAATCCCTGCTGATCCATATAGGAAATATTGTGTTTTGAAACCACTTGACGAGTAGTTACGGAGGCGAATAAGGCCATCACAAACGCCGTCTGAATGAATCATAGAAATAGTGACAGTGCCGCACGGAGCTGTCAGTCACTCAGTCAGACTCAGGGCGACACGAGGCTGTCTGTTCTCTGATAACGGCCCATTCAAGGAATCACACACACTGTTGCACTCATTCAGAAAATGTCTCTCCATGCACAGGTTCCCTTGCTTTCTTTTGTTAATAACATTAAAGTTCATGTAATCTTGTGCTGGGCTTTTGCGCTACTGTTCCTGCATAACATCTTAAACACTGCTCTGGTAACTCACTACTTTCTTATCTTACAATTCAGTTTTTAATCAGACTTTACTGCTGTTTTATCACTTTATACACAGTGAATGCTTTGAATGTCGTCACAGTCCATCATGCTGCAGTCTTTGCGTGTGACATGGTGCTCTCCCAGTGCACAACTACACCCCATCTAGTGTCGGTCCGTTAGTTCAGCCACCGACATCACAGCCATTCACAAAAACGGTGACCTCCACAGAATCTTACTGTTTGGACAACAAATGGACATGATAACCTGACCTTTTTTTTTATCCAGGTTTGAGTGCGATAAGAAAAAAAACTTCCCTCGTGGACACATTTCTTGAAAATGGTCCCTCAAATCAGGGGGCAAATTGACTCATTTCTAGATTACTTTTTAACAATAAAACATAAATCGCAAATCTAATCGTGTTAGTATTCTCTTGAAATCGCACAGCCCTAATTTGCATGTTGCACCCCTCATATAGTCTGACTACATTATGCAATGTGTGTAGTGTTACATGTGGTTCCAGTGTTAACAGATCTGAGCGGGAGTGGCGTCATCTGGCCCCCAGCTTCCTGCACCTTTTCACTGTTTCAGCTTAATGGGACCTGGGCCAATAACATACAGACACACACCATTCAGCTGTAGACACACACGCGAGGGGCAGCAGCTTCCCGGAGCGGATGAGGACTGGCTGCTGACGTACAGGTCTGCACTGCCTCTGATAGAAGCCAGAGCAGCATGTAAAGCTATGGTCTGACCGGTCTGTTTAGGTAACGTTAAACACCGGGGAATTGTAAACATCCTTCTCTGTGTTTTTAGAAGGATTTTTAGGGAAGGGTTTTGTTCGACAGGTCTTCAAAGGTCTTTAAATGGATTAAGACAACAAATAGGCCAAGGTCTTAAAAAAACAGGATTGCAATTTAATTAAAGTGTCATAGTGGCTATAGAGGAACATGAACATCACACTTCTACAAATCTTAACTATAACCTGATCAAATGAGAAAACAAGAAAATGCAAATGCTGTAATGTTCTAAAGCATGTTTTTAATTTTGTGGATTTATGTTTACTTATTTTCAGCATTCAGACTTGTTTTTGACCCGACCATTTTATCCACTGATTGAAGGGTGTTATTTTCACAGAACTGGAAAGGAATTTTCCCACGAATGAACGACTTGTCCATGCCTCAATAAATACATTTTGCCTTTGAATCCTTAAACAACAGTAAAATAATAGTTACTTCTGTATAAGCTGCCTCCACAGTGGAAGTATTTAACAAATGGTTTTGGTGCATGGATCTCAAAGGACAAAACAGGCTTTGTGCCTCTGAGCTGTGTCTCATTTCTCCTCAGTCTAATCTTTTCTGGCCTCAGTGTGGACACATGAGACAGAAGTACTACAAGTATCTCATCGACAAAGAACTGCAGCAGAGGTGATACATGAGCCATTATTAGGGAAGAATTTGCTTTGTCTATCTCTTTTTGCACAATTTGTAACCATTAGCCATGAACATGTTTCTTGTCATTTGCAGCCTTTATGTTGGAATATGTTTATGTTAAAAAATATTACAAAAAAACGAATGACAGGTGTCGTGTTTCCAGGAGCCCGTATTATGTATGTTTTACACATTTACTTTCCATTATGACATTCCATCTTACCTATCACTGTCATGTAAAACAAAGTTCTTTATAAATACTTATTATGTGCACTATATCTTACTGTTCTTCTATTTCGTGCAGACAGTAGCTTTTTATCTACTGCTGAGTGTTGATTGTGGCAGCCTGGAGGGGGATTGTCCGTGGGAGTGTGCCCCCTGAGCAGTCACAGATGCTGGGCACAGTCAGAGAAGGAAGTGCTGGTCCTCCTTCTGTATCAGCCAAAGGGAAACACGTATTTGGGCGTGGGCTCAACAAGACCAAGCCAAGACAGTAATGCAAACAGGGCAAATTGTCAGTATAAATAAGAGCATAATGCTTTATGGCGTTAGAGATTAGACTAATAGAAAGCACATTTCTGTCAAATTGAGGGTATGTTTTGCTTTTATGCAGGAACACAAGTTCTCCAATTAACAGAATTTGTAATTGTTCAGGCCTTTGTTAATAATTGGAGGTTACACTTTTTTACACTACCACATTACACTGATACATTGCACCTACCAAATCTAGTACAATGTAATTTGCTATGTAACATTGTGTAATAGCTTATACCTATGTAGTTGAATAATGTGTTTAGTAGTTTAAAGGTACATAATGTAACACACAGACCTTAGGGCTCGGGGTTACGGTCAGGGTTTTATGTCTTAAATTGTATATCAGTGTTTTTTTTTACAAATAATAAATGTTTTGATCAATTGAATGAGTAGTGTTTGACAGTCGGTGTTTTGATCAGTGCTGAAACAACAGAACTCAGTGTTCTGTTTTTAGGTTACAAATTTGCTACACAAATGAGAGCCACTGGCCTGTGCATTTTCTGTTGCACTGAGATCTTTTATGTTGAGACAGGACTGACAGTATTGTGGACGATCAAATATTATGATAACTGTGTTGTGCTTGTTATTTTGTTAATCTTACACAAAACACAGAATATAAATATAGTGTAGCCAAGAAGATTGCACATGGTTCTCAAACTGTGGTAGTTGAACCACTTATGGTACGTGAGCTTCTTCAACTGGCAGATAATTTAATGTATGCTTTAGTAATGTATTTAAGTGAAGTTTTAGGTCAAATTATGATGAGATGGTCCTTGGTGTGAAAGTTTCAGAACTAGTGACTTTAAATGGAACACTATATGAGTGGAGTGTCCAAGTCTTTTCACAAGTGATAGACAACCAACCATTTTTGCATCAACAGGAACTACTTACACACATACTGTGGCTACTTTTGTTTTAACACCTGATAACAAATAAAGACTAAGTCATGCCTACTGTAAAATAAATGTACTGCTCGGTAAAATCCGATCGGGATTATAAAAGCAATCTCCATCCGCAGGTATAAAGAGTGAATGTCAAAGGTTAAGCCCCGATCCACGCAGCCCTTGTTTTAAGTGACAACTGCACCCTTGGTTCTGCAACTTCTAATATTTTCGCACTCTCTCTCTCATCTACTGCCCCCAGTGTAGTTCCCTGTCTCTCACCTTGTAGGCTGCAGCCTGGGGATGCCTCGAAGTCCTCCTCGTCAGGAATCTTACGTTTCTTCGACATTTGCCGCTCCCTGGAGGAATGACAGCTTTATCCACCGCTGAACCGACTCGGGCTGATGACGCGAGTCGACCCTCACCCAGCCGGGTATAGGACACATGCAACACACTCAGGGAGGCGAGAAGAGGGGGGCGAGGGGAGCTCAGAGCCGTTCATTCAGATAACCTTCTCTCAATGCCCCCTTTTTGTCAATGGAGTATGCGTCGCGAACTCCACAGTGAGTCCCGCGTAATCTTGACAATTCTGTGACAGATGAGCAATATATGCAGCTGGAGAGGGAAAGGATTAACCCCTGACTCGCGCGAACATTTACGCACAGGACTCTCACAACTTGTTGAGCGCTGCCCATTGGGGAAAAAAAAGTGGTCTTCGTCACACGGTTTCCGTCACTTTTCAAGCAATTTATATATTCGGCACCGTATGAGGCGCTTGAACGGCTGTTGGCGACGTCAGAGTGCAAGTCTAATCAGACGCGTATGACGCACGGCCGACACACTCTTTGGCATCTTCATGAGTGTATAGGCCAATGTAAACGGAGAGTAACCTATCCGTCCGCGATATGTCAGTCTAAAACGGCACTACAGTTCAGGAGTATTCTCTCTCACAAAAGTAGTAAAATGGTCGTCCCATGCGAGGGAGAAGGGAAAATCCTCCAGGTGAAGAAGACCAACCACTCGCAGTCAAGTTAGTGCAGAAGTTAGAACTCACTTGCTTCAGTCCGCGCCGGGCATAAAAAACAGTCTTAGACACTGCGTGCGTAAAACCACCCACTCCGAGTGCCACAGTTGTAGCATAAATGGGACAAACGCTCCTTGTGTCCTGGGCAGCCGCCTCCTTTCACTCCAGCCCCTCATGCAGCGCCTGCAATCAGAGAGTACGCTTTCAGTAAATGCAAGAGCAGCAATTGAAAGGCTAAAGTTGCGTGTGTTGCTATAAAATGAGACTACGACAGTGCAGCGGTATGATGGCAGTTTCCCTGGGGTTACAATGGGGTCTCGTTGCAGAAAACCAAAAATCCCCGTCTTCAGTAACAAAGGACTTTGGATACACTGTCAGATAATCTGCTGCTTTGTCGCATTTTATTTTTCCTGCCGGGAAAGTGACAGACATATGTCTCTGCCCCATTACACCTCACCTTTATCCCTTTGCATGACTTCATGGGGTCATTTATGAATAAGGCTGCGGGTCAGGGGATCATACTCGTGCGTCAGCATGTCTACATTTCAATTCTGCGCCCATAGCCTAATGTTTGCTTCTTCATCTTTTTGTTCATCTCGAATTGTGCTCAGAGATTGTGCTTTCTTGAACAGAGTTAGGCTACTTACATGCACGTCGGTGACGATGGTGCTTCGTGGTTTTCTGAAGGCAAACACGCCCCCCCTCCTTCTCCCGCGCGCTCATTCACTGCAGCTACTGACGTCAGGGTATGCTTACGTCAATGCTCCCCGCTTGACAGAGAGCTTTTTTTCTTTCATTTTTATCATAATGGGATTATTTGACTTAGAGAAATACCCTCCTGTAATGGCTACTTTCTCAAACTGCACATCACTGGCTCTCATTGCACGGTCATTTATTTATTCTTTTTCAAAGCAAAAAAAAGGACATTTATTTCTATTTGATGCTATGATGTGGAGATCAAATTCCAAAATCTGTAGATGAAACCTACAGTATATTAGGCATATATGCACACAGTCAACATTTAAACATTTGGAGAGATATTTATGAAGGTATTTAGTTTAGCTTATTTAGTATAAATAAGAAACATGACTCATCAATTGTAATCATCTAATTGTACCTATTACATCACATGTATAACCTGATATCAATTGCAGTAATTTATAAGGATAAGTGTGGCTGCATGTGAGTGTGACTATGAATAATGCCCACTCCAAACCCCAGCTGAGTTTGAGGAGACACATGAGTTACTTCCTGTCATATTATGGCTCTATTAGACACGGATGATACCCGCCTATATCAGCCAAAGTCATGTTTACCTACAAAAGTTAATGTTTACTGTGGTTTCTGGACTAATATACACTTTGGGAATGTGAGTGGCTCAGATGGTAGAGCAGGTAGTCTCATGAAAGGAAGGTTGGCAGTTTGAATCCCAGCTCTTGCATGTGCACACTGTTCTTGGGCAAGACACTTCAATGTTGTGACAGTGTGTATGTGGTGTTGGTGGGAGGAGCCGATGATGCAGATATGCAGCCTCGCTTCCATCAGTACCTGTGACTACAGATACAGATACTTCAGAGTATGGAGTCAATTAATAATATTTTTGTAGTGCTTTGAGAAGCTTGTTAAGCTTGTAAAGCATAATACAAATGATCATTATTGTTTTAACCCTTATGTTATCCTATGTACATTTTTGTACATTTTGCAAGATTTTTTTTTTTTCATTTGACGGCCATTTTGTCTGTGTTGCAGCTTGAGATGTTGATTTCGGCAGAAAATGTTCTTTCGAGCCAAATTTTCAGAATCCAGTGTTTGTTTTTCTCTCATGTCTTTTATATGGGAGATCTGCGTTTTCCATACGTTCGTTATCCTAGTGTACAAAAATGTACAGTACACGCTTTTCAAACCGCTATAAAAACCACATACTTTCATCTTTTTTCAATTTTTTTTTCACAAATCTGAAGAATCATTTCTCACCTTCTCAAAACTACCAAACATGTTGTTTATTTTGGGTTTTTAACCCTTTATATGCCAGTTTCAAAACAAAAACTTTGAAGTTTGTGTTACAAAACAACATAAGAACCAATCAATCAATCAATGGTTTTGTATAGCCCAATATCACAACAGGAGTTGCCTCATAGGGCTGCATCGAACATTAAGGCAGTAAATAAGACAATGTAAAGTTCAGGTGAATCAAGTATCCAGGCAAACATAATGTCCAAATAAGCGTCAGCAGTAGGTGGCGACGAGCGGTGCGGGTGTCCCCAGTCGGTAGACTCTCCAGCACGGCAAGGAAAAACTCAAAAACCCAGTGGGAGAAAAGAGAAACCTTGGGGAGAACCACAGAAGGAGAGATCCACTCCCATGGACGGACAGGCTATAGAGACCCAGGGATGGAGTCCCTTAAGCAGACGGTCCAACCTCATTATTTTTATAATAATGAATAGTAGAGAGCTGGGGCTTTGGTGGATTTTAGGGCCTTGAATGTGTCAAAGATGAGCCAAAAATTGATTTGATTGCATTTGTAGTTTTTCTGTAGTGAGAGATTTACAACTTTCCATACGTTCGTTACCCTAGTGTACAAAATGTACACACCTAAAAACAGCCATAAAATCTGCATTTTTCAATATTTTTTTTCACTTCCATCCATCCATCCATCCATTTTCTTCCGCTTTATCCGGGGCCAGGTCGCGGAGGCAGCAGTCTCAGCAGAGATGCCCAGACTTCCCGATCCACGCACACCTCCTCCAGCTGTTCTGGGGGGACCCCGAGGCGACACCAGGCCAGCTCGGAGACATAGTCCCACCAGCGTGTCCTGGGCCTTCCACGAGGCCTCCTCCCAATAGGACATGCCTGGAGCACCTCCCGAGGGAGGCGGCCAGGAGGCATCCGGAACAGATGCCCTAGCCACCTCAGCTGGCTCCTTTCCCGTGAAGGAGCAGCGACTCTACTCCGAGCTCCTCCCGGGTAACTGAGCTCCTCACCCGATCTCGAAGGGTGCGCCAGCCACCCTGCGAAGAAAGCTCATTTCAGCCGCTTGTATTCGCGATCTTGTCCTTTCGGTCATTACCCAAATCTCATGACCATAGGTGAGGGTGGGAACGTAGATCGATCGGTAAATCGAGAGCTTTGCCCCCGACTCAGCTCCCTCTTCACCACAACAGTCCATACAGCGACCGCATCACTGCTGACGCCGCACCGATCTGTCTATCGATCTCACGCTCTATCTGTCCCTCACTCGTGAACAAGACCCCGAGATACTTGAACTCCTCCACTTGAGGTAAGGACTCCCCACTGACCTGAAGCGGGGAAACCACCTTTTTCCGGTGGAGAACCATGGCCTCAGATTTAGAGGTGCTGATCCTCATCCCGGCCGCTTCACACTCGGCTGCAAACCGCCCCAGTGCACGCTGAAGGTCCTGATTTGATGAAGCCAACAGAACAACATCGTCTGCAAACAGCAGAGATGAGATCCTGAGGTTCCCAAACCGGACACCCTCCGGCCCCTGGCTGCGCCTAGAAATTCTGTCCATAAAGGTAATGAACAGAACCGGTGACATAGGGCAGCCCTGGCGGAGACCAACACGCACCGGAAACAAGTTTGACTTACTGCCGGCAATGCGAACCAAGCTCCTGCTGCGGTCATACAGGGAACGGACAGCCCTTAGCAGAGGGCCCCGGACCCCATACTCCCGGAGCAGCCCCCACAGGGCACCACGAGGGACACGGTCGAACGCTTTCTCCAAATCCACAAAGCACATGTGGACTGGTTGGGCGAACTCCCACGAACCCTCGAGCACCCGATGTAGGGTATAGAGCTGGTCCAGTGTGCCACGACCGGGACGAAAACCTCATTGTTCCTCCTGAATCCGAGGTTCGACTATCGGCCGGATCCTCCTCTCCAGCACCCTGGAGTAGACCTTACCGGGGAGGCTGAGAAGTGTGATCCCTCTGTAATTGGAGCACACCCTCCGATCCCCCTTCTTAAAGAGAGGGACCACCACCCCGGTCTGCCAATCCAGAGGCACTGTCCCCAACCGCCACGCGATGTTGCAGAGACGTTCAGCCAAGACAGCCCTACAACATCCAGAGACTTAAGGTACTCGGGACGAATCTCATCCACCCCTGGGGCCTTGCCACCAAGGAGCTTTCTAACCACCTCGGTGACTTCAGCCTGGGTGATGGACGAACCCCCCTCCGAGTCCCCAGCCTCTGCCTCCTCATCGGAAGACGTGACAGTGGGATTGAGGAGATCCTCGAAGTACTCCTTCCACCGCCCGACCACATCCCCAGTCGAGGTCAACAGCTCCCTGCCCGCAGTGTTGGTGAAGCACTGCTTCCCCCTCCTGAGGCGCCGGATGGTTTGCCAGAATCTCTTCGAGGCCGACCGATAGTCCTCCTCCATGGCTTCTCCGAACTCCTCCCAGACCCGAGTTTTTGCCTCTGTGACCGCACGAGCTGCAGCACGCTTGGCCTGCCGGTACCTCTCAGCTGCCTCCGGAGTCCCACAAGCCAACAAGGCCAGGTAGGACTCCTTCTTCAGCTTGACGGCATCCCTTACTTCCGGGCGCCACCACCGGGTTCGGGGATTGCCGCCGCGACAGGCACCAGAAACCTTACGGCCACAACTGCGAGCAGCCGCATCGACAATGGAGGAGGAGAACATGGTCCACTCGGACTCCATGTCTCCAACCTCCCTCGGAATCTGGGTGAAGCTCTTCCGGAGGTGGGAGTTGAAGACCCTACTGACGGAGGGATCCACCAAACGTTCCCAACAGACCCTCACAACACGTTTGGGCCTGCCAGGTCTGACCGGCTTCCTCCCCTGCCAGCGGATCCAGCTCACCACCAGGTGTGATCAGTTGACAGCTCAGCCCCTCTCTTCACCCGAGTGTCCGAGACACGCGGCCGGAGATCAGATGACACAACTACAAAGTCGATCATCGACCTCCTGCCTAGGGTGTCCTGGTGCCACGTGCACTTATGGACACCCTTGTGCTCGAACATGGTGTTCGTTATGGACAAACTGTAACTAGCACAGAAGTCCAATAACAGAACACCACTCGGGTTCAGATCGGGGAGGCCGTTCTTCCCAATCACCCCCGTCCACGTTTCACTGTCATTACCCACGTGGGCGTTGAAGTCCCCCAGTAGAACAATGGAGTCCCCAGTCGGAGCACTATCTAGTACCCCTCCCAGGGACTCCAAGAAGGCCGGGTACTCTGCACCGATGTTGGGCCCGTAGGCCGAGACAACGGTGAGAGACCTGTCCCCAACCCGAAGGCGTAGGGACGCGACCCTCTCGTTCACCGGGGTGAACTCCAACACGTGGCGGCTGAGCTGGGGGCTATGAGCAAACCCACCCCAGCCCGCCGTCTCTCCCCGCGGGCAACTCCAGAAAAATGGAGAGTCCAGCCTCTCTCCAGGAGTTGGGATCCGGAACCCAGGCTGTGCGTGGAGGTGAGCCCGACTATATCTAGCCGGTATCTCTCAACCTCCCGCACAAGCTCAGGCTCCTTCCCCCCAGCGAAGTGACGTTCCATGTCCCGAACGCCAGAAGCTGCGCATGCGGACCAGGTCGTCGAGGCACCCGCCTTTGACTGCCACCTAGTCTCTCTGCACCCGACCCCTATGGATCCCTCTGCGGGTGGTGGGTCCACAGGAGGGCGGGCCCACGTCGTCCCTTCGGGCTGTGCCCGGCCGGGCCCCGTGGGCAGAGGCCCGACCACCAGACACTCGCATTCGAGCCCCAACCCCAGGCCTGGCTCCAGGGTGGGGCCCCGGCTGCGCCATACCGGGCGACGTCACGGTCCTTGTTCTTAAACTGTCCATAGAAGTCTTCGAACTGCATTTCGTCTGACCCGTCACCTAAGACCTGTTTGCCATGGGAGACCCTACCAGGGCATGAAGCCCCAGACAACATAGCTCCTCGGATCATTCGGGCACTCAAACAACCCCACCACGTTAAGGTAGCAGTTCACTGCTTTTTGCATAAATCACATGAACTACTGGAAACGTTTCCAAAACTACCAAACATGTCATAATTTTCTGGATTTTAACTCTTAAAATCCCAGTTTCAAAACTTAAAACTGAAAAAAATGGTTACACAAAAACACAAAAGTGGGATTATATTTAGAATAATACAATGTAGAGGCTTTGTCTGCTTCCAGAGCCTTGTTTGTATCACAGATGAGAAGTGAAATGGATTTGATGCATTTATAGTTTTTCTGTAGCGGATGATTATTTATCTGAAAATGGCAGTGACTGGATCAGCCCCATTGACTTCCACTATAAACACATGTTTTTCTTTGCTCTTCCAGAGCTGTTTAAAACTTCACTTTTTACAATGTCAGCATTTCATTTGGAAGAAAAAGAATGAATTTGAACATTTTTACTGAATTTCATCAGATTGGACCTCATTCCCATTGTTGGCACATGAATAAAATCACTGTATTTTTTCCTATTGAATATAATGGAAATAAGGCATTTCCAATGGACTGTACTCCTGAAAACTTATATTATTAAATCTCACTGAAATACAGCATAAAATCACTCAATCTGTGACACCCGGGTTTCATTTGGAAGAAAATTAGTGAAATTTGACATTTTTACTGTATTTTATAAATTTAAACTTTTTTTGACAGTTGGCCATGCCAGTGTTGTTGCCATATTCTACAGTTTGTAAACTCTGTGTTTATGTGATAACCAGACCACGGTGGGCGGAGCCTAAACTATTTTTGAGTTTTTTTGTGCAAAAATATTAATTAGCAGCTCAGAGTGACCTCAACACACAAACAAACTGGACAAAGACCTGCAGTCTGGATTTATTCTTGTGTTTCCCTCAGGTTTACAAACATAGGCCTCATTTTCAAAACAGAGACTTTTCTGCTTCAAAACTAACCACTGATTGTGACGCTCTCCACTGAGCTTTTTTGGTGTCTAAGATTTCTAAACTATAAAAATCTTCACACTAAACATCCATCCATCCATCCATTTTCTTCCACTTGTCCATTGCCGGGTTGTGGGGGCAGCCGTTGGAGCTGCCCAAATCACATAGCACCAGCCCCTATGGCTCCTCCTGCAGGTGTGGGTCCACAGAAGGACGGCCTCATGGTTCTAACCGGGCTTGTTGGTCTCTCATAAGGGGCTTCTGAACCGCTCTTTGTCTGACCCGTCACCTAGGACCTGTTTGCCATGGGAGACCCTACCAGGGGCACGAAGCCCCCGACAACAGAGCTCCCAGGATCATTCGGGTGCTCAAACCCCTCCACCACATTAAGGTGGTGGTTCCAAAAGGAGACACTAAACATTATTGTTGATAAATCACTTGTTAATTTTAATATTATTCATATATTTTATATGAAACACAAAGGCAAACAATCCTATTGTTTCCCCCTCGGCCACAGCTTTAGTATAGGCTGACTGAAGAATATACAATGTTAGAAAAGTGGAAAATTCTGAAATGCAGTGAAAATTCAACTCCTTTTCTTCAAATGAAATGTTGACATCACAGATATGTTACTTTTTCCTGTATTGCAGTAAGATTTAAAATCTGAAGTTTTATGGCAGAAAAGTCCCAGGTTCTGCCATGGCCCCATTATATTCTAATGGGATATACCACATATATATATGGGAAATACCACAATTTCATTCATCTGCCGACAATAGGAACAAGGTCCAGACTGAAATACAGTAAAAATGTCAAATCTGACTCTTCAAAATGAAATGCTGACATTATAAAATATATGGTGATAGGAGAGCAAAGAAAATTGGAAGTCATGAATGTCTTTATAATGGACTTCAATGGGGCCAGGAACATTTTGACATAAAGAATCGTCCACTACAGAAAAACTACAAATGCAGTCAAATCCATTTGGTCCTCATCTTTGACACATCCAAGGCTCTAAACAACACCAACACCCAGCACTCTAATGTTTATTATTCAGAAAATATTCAAGTTTTATGTTTTTTAGTTAGACATTTTCCAAAGTTTACATAATAAAACTGGCATTTAAAGGGTCAACATCCATAAAATGATTGAATGTTTGGTAGTTTTGGAAAGTCGTCAAGTAGTTCAAGAGATTTATGCAAAAAAGTAGAATAAAAAATATGAATGTATGATGATTTTATGGCTGTTTTTATGCGTGTACATTTTTGTACACTAGGGTGGCAAACGTAAGAAATTAAAGGATGACATAAGGGATATAGACAATGCATTACAGTATGCTTCAATTAGTCTAATTAAAACATGTTGAAAAACCACCATATATGCAAACAGCTGCTCTCTTGGCACTAGACATTTGGTCACTAGAGGAGGGAAAAGCTACAGAATGATCAGGTAATCATCAAACCGTAACATGATTGGCCATTTGTTTATCCATAAACTAAGCATTATAACAAATGTAACATTTATTTATTAACATTTCAATAAGTAAACACGTTGATATTTACATTATAAATATTTTGTAAGGTTTTATAATACTGTTGGCTGCTTAATATAAGCAGACTGTCACACACAAATCGTTTCATAAATAAAAACAAGGCACTTGTAAAACTTATTATGAGGTTTTAAAAAAAGAAAATAATCTCTTAGTCCATTGCACACGAGCCTGTAACTTAAGTCACAAAGTTTCTCTTAAATAGATGGAGGTGTAACAGGGGTCCAGGCTGAGGGTATCCGGTTTGGAGAGGCTTCGTAGTGCACTGTGTCATGCAGCTCTGTGCTGCTGTTGTCATACAGAGGTGAGCCAGAAGAGGGCACTGTCATAGAGTGAGACAGGCCACTGTAGCTTGTGCTGGACCTTTGCAGAAACTGGGAGTTTAGTCCGTTGTTTCCTGTATCTGGCATTGGGACTAGAGCTGAGTTTGTCACTGTCCACAAGCTGGGGTACTGCCTGTTGCAAAGATCAGAACAATATCACAGTAGTATTTAGTATATTTTTGCATAGAGAATCATTTATGAACATTTTTTGTTCTACAATTTTAAATGTAGATGTAGTGCTTTACAAATTATGAAATGCAATTACATACCCTGAGTTTCCAGTAGACGGTGAATTGTGGGTCATGGGCATCATTGAGGAGTGTGTGGGCATCTGTAAACCTGACCAGTTGTCATGACTGGGAAGCACTGGAAGACAGGAGGAGTTGTCTGCATAGCCAGCTATACAAAAACAACAAGGCATGGTTAGATCTTTAGCTGGATATATTTCAAACGGTGGATGTCTCTATTTGTCGTCTCCATCAGTGTCTCTTAAAAGTGTCCATACGTTCCAGGTCTAAAACATTTACTGCTTCACGTCTTCACTCACACAAAAGTCAGAGGAATGTAAAACATCTGTAGGTCTGTGTCACTTGTTTGCTCTTCTTGTTAACAGCTCAAGAGGAAGTGGTGATGTTTGGGTACTCACTGGGCGAGTTGGCTCGATGCATGTATGGGGAGGGGTATGGGGCAGAGCGGTGGTTTCTCAGGGAGGAGTAGCGCTCACAGGTCTGGGATGGTGACAGGGAAATGGGGTTCCCAAAGTGATTATGCGGGTTGGTATTGGGTGAACACAAGGAGCCAGATCCAGGGATAAACCAGCTGCCAACTGGGCAAGAAGAAGAAATAATAATTTGAAATATGAATGACACTTTTAACTTATCCACACTCACATTGGGAATAGGGCAACTGTTGGCTTTCATGGATGTCTTCTTTTATGTCCTTAGTGTCATTTCTGCTTAAAAAGGAGAAGATAAGAGAAAAAAGATAATAAAGAAAACAAAATTTAGATGATGAAAGAAACAGTTGCAGAAAAAAAGCAATATAGTTTTGAAAAATGTCCTTACCTTTCTTTTGCATCAAGAAAAGCTTTTGCAAATGGGTTGTGCTTGATTTTGAGAGCCGTTATCTACACAAAACATTGTATATGTTATTACTTAAGTGCTAAACAATCATATCATGATAAAAGGGATGACCATGTAATAAAGAGGGACATGAGAATTTTGGTGGGACGGACTTGGGAAACTTTCTGACTAAGGATGCCAAAAGCACAACTTTTAAATATCTACTGAGACTAAGACTAAGCAGTTAAGTAGCACTCGCATCATATTCCAACACAATCAGTGTCAAAAAATCAATGCGTAAAATCCGTGCGTAAAAGCGCGCATGAACTTTACGCGCTACATTCAATGCTTCTGTGACGCTGCATGCGCAACATTTGACATTATGATAAAAGCAAAAGATTTACCTCTTCGTTTGGTACGCTGTCACGGCAATGAACTGCGTTTCGGGGAAATTGTGGCTTGTGATCATCCTCCTCGGGCCTCCGACGCGCACGATGTGGATGCGTGGCTCGTACTTGTGCAGAGAATTAAGCATGATCTGTAACAGCCAGTAGCACAAATCATTTAGCCTCATACCATTAGCCTGTTGTTCAGACCATATTGTGTACCTGTCCGCCTCCGTTGAGTTTATTAGTTAGTTTGACTTTGCTGAAAGACACAGGCGCTTTCATCCAGTGCGCACCAAAGTTTGGAGAATCCGGATGAATATAAACGCAGCTGGGAGTTTGAGGTTCAGGCTTTCCTCCCGGCACCCATTCCCCGTTCACGTACTTCCACCGGTGGTTGTCCGCCGACGCGAAGTCCAGCAGAAAGGAATACATGGCATTTGGGTCCAATCCAGAGACATTCACTTTAAGGACTGGAAACATGCGTCTAAAACAACAGAGGAAAAACTTTACGCACAGCAGGACTTGTTGCTTGATGTGCGTCGGTGATGCGTTGAAAGTCGAGCTTACCTTCCGTTCTTTGTGACAATCATTTCATTTGTAAGGTCCTTAAACTTGTGCCAGAGGTCGTTTTCGTCCAGGGATACTTTCAGTTCTCGCTCCGTTGGGTCGCCCTTTTCGCTGCCCGCTTGGAGCTCAGTCTCCACGGCGCTGAGGAGGTGGTCAACCCGGTACTGGCTCATTTTGACTGGACATTCACCGGCTCCCGTCGTCATTGTATCCGATATCTCCAAGGTTAAAATGGCTACACAAAGTTCCCCAAGGTTATCTAAGTTTTGCGCTGTTGTAATCCAACTGTATCTAACGGTGTTCAAAGCGCTAAGGATTTATACAGGCCTCTTTCTGGCGATGGCCCAGCGGACAGACCTGATTGGTCCGTCTTCCCTTTGATCTATGCGCGCGCGTTAGTGATTGGCCGAAGGGGGGGTGCTGTCAACAGGATGAGTGCGTTTTGAATAAAGTCCGAGTTTATTGCATGAACCTGTAAAGACTGACACTTAGATCAAAGCCACACCTGCAGAAAGTAAAGCACCGGCCGCAGACTGAGTGTCTCAGGTCGACAGAGGCAGCTGGCTATGATAAATAATGGATTAGGATTACAAGACTGCATTCAAGATACGCAAAAACATTTACATCCTCATCTGTGTAAACAAGAAAGCGAAAGTTACACTTCATAACTTGCTCGCTGTCAACAAAACAAAAAGTTATTGAAGCTAAAGTAACTAAAGGTCTTCACAATAAAATCTTGGAGTCAAGTGTGGATATTTATATATTTATAAAGGAAAGTGAGAAAAGTACAGTCATGGGACGTTTTAAACCAATTAGCTTGTTGAAATTACGTTTTATTTGTTTTTTAAATGTAAGGCCTTCATTTTATGCAATTTGACTCTCAAGATTTGTTCCATAAACACCACCTTCATAACAAATTCTTTTTTTTTTCTACAAACAAATGTCAAATGTAACTTTTAAGAAAAGTATTGCAATATTCCAGAAGAAAGTAGGTTATCTTCATTGTGTCTTCAGTATTGGTACAAGTTAAGTTGATCATAAACAGTACAAATACATGTTATTTTCTCTTCAAAAGTTCAAAGATTTTAAGATTTTCTTGTTATTGATCAAAGGGAAAGCTCTGATTAACATTTGATAAAAAATACGGCATATTGACTCTGCGCCTCATTCCTCAATTACTCTGACATTATTGTGCAGTTTTGCCAAAACTTCAGTCCACAGCTGATCACCTAAAGACACACACATTTAATCATATTTTACTGCAGCGATTGAACACAAAATTGAGAAGAGTTTATCACATGACTTCACCTCCACATCCTTCTGTCCATACACATCTTCAATACATAATGGTTCAGGCGTTTTACGGTAGGAGCCTGCATTGTCCAAAACCACAGAGGGAAAAGATGGAATCCTACAAAGAGACATCCAGTAACTCAGTAACATGTATCATAAAACATATACACAAGTACTTATGTAACTTTTGGAAGTAACTTTGTTTTTCATTCATCAAATAGCCCTTTTTACTACCACTCAACCAAAACAAATGGATACTCTTTCCACTGCTGTGCTGGGCCGACAGTGGCACAGATAGAACAGCGGGTCGTCTTGTGACTGGAGGGTCGTCGGTTTGAATCCCGCGGGTGCACACTGTTGTTGTGTCCTTGGGAAAGGCACTTCAACCACCTTATCTCTAGTGTCAACACTGGTGTATGAATGAGAGTGTGAATGGGTAAGAACTCGATGTGCTTAGATTTAAATGTGACCACGCGTTGACTCATTTAAACTAAATCTTGCAACATATGTTATGCATTATTTAATTCATCTAGAAGGTGTATTTCTTGGAAATCAAGTTACGTTTTGCTCTATCTGTTCTATTACAACAATGCTGCTAATAGAGGCTATGTGTGTGATGTAATAGCATAGCAACAGCAGGGCAGATAGAGTTCCATCATGGCAATAACATAACGACAGAGCAAAATGAGTTGCAAGTCTGAAAATGTTTGTTTGATTTGCCACTGAAGGTTGTGTTTCTGCTTAAAATCTATAACTAAAACCACAAGTGTTATTTTCTTACTCTGCTTCCACTTGATCTAACCTCTTCTCTTGGGCAAGCGGAGGCGAGTTCCTGTGAACAGTTAGTTGTTTGATAATGGAAGATGGTGTTGTCTTCTTGCACGAGTCAATACCTGGAAGCGTCTAGAGAAGGACAAGTCAAAAATTGATTTACATTGGGGCATATCATTACCGCAGAGTCACATCTGAGTAATAAGTACGGCCTCTTGCTTGTTTGGTATGAACTGTTGCCATGGTTGCGTTGCCCCTAAAAACAATAAGGGTAAAACGCTGAAAGTGTTTTGAGGCCTTATAGACCTGTGCAGTTTTGTGATGTGTTTGTGCTACTAACCAATCCTGGGATCTTTGGGGTTTCGGCTCGAGCCAACACACAGAGTCTACCTTTCTGTCCAAGAGTCTGCAGCAGAGTTCACAGCAAACAGAGAATAATAAATCACCAAGTTGCTTTGAAGAGCTTCAGGACACAAGAAGTCTGACCAGTTTAGAAACAGAATGCCCATTGGGGACATTAACAGCTAGGAATATTGTGATATTGTCTTTGCTATGCCTGATCCCGTCAGATCTGGGAAGCTAAGCAGGGAAGGGCCTGGTCGGTACTTGGTTGGGAGACTGTTTAGGAACACCAGGAAGCCTGGGTGAATTTGGTGAGTGAGTGAGTGGTTGGTGGGTCGGAGGGGCCGATGGTGCAGACTGGTCGTCTCGCTTCCGTCAGTCTACCCCAGGGCATCTGTGGCTACAATAGTGGCTTACCACCACTGAGTATGGAATTAATTAATAACGCAATGTAAAGCGTGTGTCCAGAAAAGAGCTATATAAAACTAATGCATTTTCTTCTTATTATTATTAAGTTGCAGTAATTATGAGTTGTAGTATTTAGTAGTCTAGTAGTAGAATCTGTAGTAGTTTAGTAGTTTTTACTTAGAAGTTTGGAAATCACTTTAAAGCCACACTGTGTAACAATTCACCCAATAAATAGAATAAAACAAGTATTTATTTCATTAGGATAATTTGATAATTGAAAAATGAGAGATGTTAACAAAAGGCAGCCATGTATGAGATTTAAATAGTTTAGGTCCAATATAGTCCAAAATGTTACACAGTGTGCCATTAAAGTAATAAGAATTTAATTCACAACTAGGAATTGCACTTAGTTCACACATTCTTCAGTACTCACTGGAAACTCTGTGAAAATCTCATATTGATCAAACAGAGGCTGTGCATATCCTTTATTTGCTTCATGTGCATTGCAGCTTGTCTGCTCTTCTTGGGAATTTCCAGAGATGCCTATGAGCAAAAGAAATAAATAAATAATAATAATATATTTAAAAAAAGATGAGAAATAAATGCTTTTACCCAACCAACTGAATGTGGCAGCGTCTGGTTGAAGAGTTAAAAGCATGGGCAATGTGTGTTAATGATATTTCCCTTTTTAACACTTTGAAAGTCTTTCCATTTTGACACTCAATAATCACTTCCTTACATTTCTTGAGTTACTATATTATTTCAATAGGCTTGCTCCTCTGTAGCTCGTCTGTATACAAGCTGAGCACAGTGCCATGTAAAAGTCGAGGTGTTGCTCCCAGTGTCATTTCCCACAGTTGTTGTGTCCCATTTGGCGCCTGGCTCTCACCCTCTCACACCCTCCCAGTGCTAGCTCTGTCACTACAGGCCACTTCCTGGGCCCAATCCGCAGCGGTGAGAAACAGAGCTCTTGATGTATACGGCGGTATATAGTCGCTTCATCCTGTCTTCTTCCAAACGCAGGTGCAAACCCAATACATGCAAGAGGCCCCATTCAATGCACCAGAGCTATGATTCTGTATGTTTATGGCAAGTCACAGTCAGCGCTTTATAACATTGTCTGTAGAACATAGAGCCTTTATAAAGCCTTTCATTTCATTGTATTTCTCTGTCATAAAAAAGCAGCCTTGTTTATTATTGCTTTCCTAATAACAACCCCAGCCTATACATATGCTGACTTTATCAATATGTCCTGACTTTGTTTAGGTGGGGTGTTGTCAGGATGGTTGAGGGGTTGAGTAACGACTGCGTACACCTCGACCGTCCCGTCTGACCACTGTTTGCCTGCCCTGCACTCCCTCCCGCCAAACTCGCCCCATATTTGCACAACTCCATTCTGACACAGAGGCGAGAGAAAAATGAGTGGTGCATGCTCGACAGTGTTTGGGCAACTCAGCATAACATCATCTCCGGCGTTGTCACTTGGGCTGCCTATTATTAGGAAAACAGGAATGTATTTTGAATGTAGCAATGACAGTATGTGTTGTTAATATGATTCATTTAAATTAGATTCCAGGCCCAAAATGTATTGGATTTGGTATAAGCAGAGGAAAAACAGCACAAACAGATGAACCAAATGAGAGTTAAAACTACATGTGCTCCTACTGTGAGAGGGGTATATCACTAGTGCTTCACCGGCTCAGCAATTTTCATGTTTTTGTTTGGATTAGTCATTGCATGGAGCTACGTTTTGTTTTCTCATTGTTTTGTCCTATATCTTAGGCCTGTTTTAGTCTCTAGACCTGATTCAGTCTAAGTTTTGAACAGGCTTATTCCAAATCTGGAGGTACTTTGAGACACATTTTTTTTTATTAGTGCCCCTGTGTGTGAAAACCTGGATTACTTTTCTTTAACCTTGCATCACAGTGTTATCCTCTATTAAAGGTACAAACATACAAATACAATTTTGCAATACATTTCTGGTTTTAAAGCAGTTAACGAATTTTGCTCGTAAGGCGACTGTTACAAAATGCTGATAATGCGTTCCTGTGTGGCGTGGTGGTACGTTTTAGAGATGGGACACAGCTCCAAGTGTGTTTGCCTCTTGCTTAGGGATTACTGCTCGTGTGGTTTTAACACTAACCTTAGGAAACACTTGCTCAAATTCATTCTTCAAACTTCCACCGAAAACGTCTTCTGACACACACCGGGCTGACCCAGTTCCTCCATCTGTCGACCTAAACGCAGAGGCAAAAACACAAATATATTTAAATGAATTACTTTGCATCCCACAAACAAGACTGGCCAGTTGGAATTGTCAATGCAGTAAGACAGAGAATATCTCCGCCATGGTAATACAGTTCCATACTTTCATTACTTCAATGTTGCTCCAACCAAGGACCATGCACAGACTACACTTTAATGACCAATGCAAAATCCTCCTGGAGCCAATGAAGAGTTAATAAAACAGTGGTGATACTATGGGCTAGCACGAGCACTAAGAGTTTATACACTCATCCACTCATTTCCTGCTGCATCCTATTTTGCTCGTAGCTTTTGTATAGATCTGTGAGCTGCTGCACTGAGCTGTGAGTCCACACAGGAGCCAGTTTGCACCCAGCAGACGAAGTGTGCTGTCACCCCAGTGCGCAGCGTTACTGGGTGTGAGCTGCACCACAACGCGGCTCTGCTCTTGAGAAGTGGCACACTATTAAGAATATATGAACAAGCTGACAATACGTACGCACACATCTCCACCTCGGGCACCCAGAGCTGCCAGGGGTTTGATAGTTTGTCTCGCTTTGATTATTCTTAGTTTGTGAACTGAAGAGTTGTCGTTGTTCTATAATGTAGAGATCAGAGGAATCTTCTCCACCTAATATGGACAAAAATAGTGTTTAAAGAAGCTGCTAAAACAGTCACTCAGTAATCACAGTACTCAAGTAACATTTTCCCCAAGTACTTTTACATGAGTATCTATCTGGGTCACTGCTGTTTACTTGTACTTGAGTAAAATTATTTCATCGTTACTTTTACTTTCTTTCGTTACTCTTTGGCTGCTCTACCCACCTCTGGTCTTGTGCCTTTTTCTGATGAAAAAACACTACTGGAGTTTGTCAAAATAAGAGTTCCTTTGATTATGACTTTAGTTTGGCCTTAATTACAGCTTAAATCAACTATAATTCATTAGCAAACAGTGTTTTCTCATATATTATTATACATTTGCTTCTAAAGCCTTTTGAGAACCACTGAACAAAACACTGGCCTCACTGTGCATACTATAAACATGGCATGGACATACTTTTCTATATCCATAACAATATCCAATATTACAGATCTGTGATGCATATGTGTCAAATTCAACACTGGAACGAAACCTTGACTATGGCCGCAAAGATAGGAAATTACCTCTTCAGCTGTCCCATAATTCATAGCCACTACTAATAAGCACGTTAATAACCACAGAGCATCAGTGGGTGATTTAGCCCATTACAAAAGCACATTTCCAGTCAGAAGCTGCACCTCTAATGACTTTTATTTTGGGTAGTTCTCGCAGCCGTGGGGAATGCGCCTACGGGCAGAGGCTGAGGTTGGGGCAGAGTGGGCCGCTGTCTGGAGATGTTTGCACGCAGCAGTGGTGAGATTTCACACTGGACGAAGACTTGTCAGCACAGAGGCTCCACCAGGCTTCTTATGAAGATCCTAATGTGGCCGAGGGAAAGTGCCGAACAGTATACACACAGGTATCAAATGGGAGTGGGGGGCTAATTAACAACAAGAGGGGACTGAAGCGAAAGCTGTTCACAACATGGAAAGAAACACAGGATGATACACTAGTGTTGGTGAGGGCTCTGTATAAAGTTTAAATGTTGACATATTACTGCTGTACTTGATTCCTAGATGTCATTTCAAAACAATGGGTCCAGATGCAGTTGACTAGTCAAAACAAATATTTGATCTTTTGAATGGCCAAAAATCTTAAATCTTGTCTATAGCACTATTCTACTTGGTAACTCGACTTTAAGTTTTCATGCCTGCGGGTCTCAAGCAAGTGATGAAAGTTTAGGTCATGGTCTGTCGGGTTAAACCTTAGTCTAAAGAGCGCTTGTCCTTTATAATTGTACATGTACTACATTAGTACCCAGCGCTTTTCCCAAATTGTTTTATATCAAGTGTTGAAAGTGTGAAAAATTAGGACCATTGTAACAGCAAAAACAATTGAAAATATTATTTTGGTCAAAAGTCATCAATATGAGTCATAGAGTATGACTGAAACGCCTGAATACGAGCCTCACATTCCTCGACGGTAGCAGTGATTTTTATTTTATTTTATTGACCTTTATTTAACCAGGATAGTCTGGATATAGTCGAGACGTTACTGTTGCAGAAATTCAATTTCCACGAATACAGGTCTATCTTTAATTTAATCCATGAAATTGAAGGTTTAAAGATAGAATTCAAATGTACATAAATCCCTTTACTACTGGGATTGTGGCAGGTTGAGAAAGTGAGAGATTTCTCGATGAACTCATACATAATGTAAAATGCAAACTTACATTCAAAAGACTCAAATGGTTTACGACTTCACGTACGCTGATATGTAATTATTATTCAGAAAAAGTCCAAATATATGATAGAGAACTTGTTGTGACTCAAACAATGACGTCATATAATGTAAAGTCAAGTCAATGGCGATGACTTTCCTTGAAGCCAACAAACTCTTAAGAGAAGACACTTCAAAGATGTGCGGACAGAGCTGGGATGAAGTGACACCACCAGCCCAATTGCTGCATGTCTTTCTGTGAAGGCCATAATTACGACATTTTCCCCTGGACGGTGTTTGAAGGAGTAGGGTCTCTTTAACAAAGGGAGGAGCAGAGAGTGTTTGGTGGTCTCACTGCGGTGTGAGAGTATCAGGAGCAGTCTCTCCTTCAGGTTAAACAAGGCCCCAGTGTTTGTCCCGAGAGACAGAGCAAACAGAGGTGCACCGGCCGGGGCCCACTGCAGCTGCCTGACCCCCCGCCTCCCGCCACACACACAACACTTGTGTATGAATGACTGATCGTGAGCAAGATGAGAGAAATACTCCAACTAAAATTATACCTAGGGCTGAGAAACGTTAAAAACTTAAATTCATTACTAAAACATAAATTTGAATTTCTAATTAAATGAACAAAGTCTAAAACAGTAGATGACCCTGTAATGTGCATGCATCCATAAAATAAATTATTTATTTGGTACCATGCTGATATCTTTTAACGTCACCCAACTCCCACCCAACAGTTATTACACAGTTATTGTAAATGTTCCAGATGTTTTAAGGGAGGCAATCGAAAACACTGAAAAAGTTTCCTCCTCATCATTTCTTAAAAAAGAAGAAAAAAGGCATTAAAGACACAAATGAAACTTCTGAAGTACCTTACGTTCGATGCATTTTTCTGCTCGGCATCATCAGTCGGTGGAGATGTCAGACGTGGAGCAGTGGTAACTGTTGGTCTTTTGTCCAACACTGGAAAAATAATTTAGTAAAACAACTTAAAACCAGGAGTTTTCCAGATGACCAGTATTAGCTCAATGCGTATGTTTATCCTCAGGGCAAAGCATCTGAAGAAAACCTTTCCACATTTGGAGACTGACAAACCCCATTAGGCCCCACACACTCCAGGTGACGGGCGAGTCATGATGCGTGCCAATCAGTAACAGTCTAAATTATGTGCGGTGCCTTAATAAGAATTCAGATAATAAACTGAAACGTTTATGTTACTGTACTTTCAAACAAAACTTGCCATGTTGTGGCTGCATGAATAAGAGCTATACGTAACTCTTTCTCTTGACATCCCGCAGACTCCTCTGTATCTTGGAGGGTGACTGTGGTACTGAATGTTCTTATAAAAATCCTCCAGGTCATGGTGAGTCTGCAGATGCCCACGTTGAGCCAAATCCTTCTGGAGTTCAAAGATCTGCAAAGTACAAGGTCATGTCTAAGCAGGTATGTTGTTACTTGTAATTTGGTGTACCTGATAGTAACTTGTCTTCGGTAAATCTTTCAGGTATCGGTCATCGTGCTGCAGTTTGGAGAAGGCCGTCTTGTGATTTTTCTGTTCAAAAACAAAGATATAGAGAGTTGTGGGAATGCATGTTTAAAGTTAGACTCCCTTGTTTGACAAGCTGGGAAAGAAAGCACACAGAACAAATGAGAAGTAAACACGCAGCCACAGGAAGCCATTAACTGCAGCACGGACCAATTAGGCCTCAGCAGGTGTCCCGGGACAGTCATGCTTTGGTCCCCTTCGTCTGTGGGCCTGCTGCACTGTCCCAGCCGAGGAAACAGCAATTCCTATGCATGGGTCGCTAAAAAGTGCCTTTATTGTTCTGTCTTTGTCTACTGCCCCCAAGTACAAGTCATTAGAGGGGACAATTGCACCCCCCTGAAGTAACTGGGCTTTTTACAGGGGAGGAAGATAAGACAGGATCTCCCCCACGTCTCGGACCCCCTCTATGGCTTATTGCTCTTTTCACACCCCGTCCCAAACGCAGACAGTCAAAATCAAAGTCAATTGTAAGAGGCTACAGATAGGGCAGAATACACAAGAAAGTGCAGTCCTTCACCCACAGAGTTGATTGTGGGGAAAAATAGTGGGGAAATTGAGGACATCACTGAAAACACCAGTATTTAGCTATAACTGTGATGTTTCAGTGTTTACTTTTTCTATCCTGCAGACAGCATAATGGGGCATTTAAAAATATATATTTTGGATTAGCCTTCTTTCAAAATGCATGTAGCTAATAGTTTTGTGACTATGTGAATTTTGCATATTTGAAAGTTGTGCAATAGAAAGTTACATTAGAACTTCCCAGTGTAATTGATAGGCCTACTCCTAATCTACAGTATAATATGAATGTTTTTAGTGAATTTTCAAGGTTAACAGAAAATATTCTTCTGTTTCTGTTTTGCGTATCCAGTCTTATAGACCTACAGTCACTGAATTAGGCTGTTGATTATGCAAATTATTCGCCTGCCACTGGTTTTGACGAAACTGCCTTTGATATCACATGGATGTGTATTGGGACCAGACGGCACAGCTGTATGTCGTGCGTGAAGTCAAATTGCTCAGGAAACGTGCGTAAGGTCATTCGCTTTAGAGGTTTACCTGTGTGATCCCATTGTTCAGGCTAGGTGGCGCTGTGACGCGCTCCTTCAGCCGCAGTCGCTGTGAATGGACCTTGTCCGTGAGGAGGGAGCGGTAGCGGCAGTAGAGCTCGTCCCTGAGCCTGCGCATGTTCCAGTACGTCTGCAGATGGCGCTGTTGGATAAATAAGATACTATGTCTGTCTTTGAATTGATAGTTTTACCGTAATGTGTTTAATTTTAATACACTAGATGTAAACACTTTATTGATTCAAAGATATGTAGGTGAACGGTCTCAAGATTTATCATCTCCACAATTGGAAATATAATAAGTGAACTGAACTGTATTGATAAAACTTTTACTCAAATTTTATATACAGCCTATGGCTTTGCTTTCTTCTGTATATTTCTGTATATGTCTTGCATATGATATTTTGTTTTTTGATTGCACATTCTATCTGCACCAACACATTAAGAAAGGAGCTGTTGTGAGACGTGAATTTCTCCACAGTGAGATGAAATAAAGTTATATTTTAGGCCAGTGCTTACCCAACTCTTTACACTAAGTAGTATCACATCAAATATGTGATAGTCCAAGATTAAATCGGGAGTGTCTAAAATAGACCTACATTGGACACAAGTATGTCAAAACTGGATGTAAACATGCCTAAAACAGAAAAACACCAAATGTAAAGGCATTACTAAATTAAGACCTACATCATCTCTAATCAAAGTAAAAAATATCTCTAATCAAAATAACTAAAATGGCAGATGACTCTAACCTGAAACAGATTAGGTAACATTTGGCTTGTGTCGTCTTTCCAAAGGCTTCAGACTTATTTAAGAGAAAAAAAAACTATCAAATGGTAGGCTTATGCCTCAATATGATATACTCACACCTAATCCACATTATCACCCTCACCGTGCGCATTATGTAGCTTATGAAGGTCACTTTAATAATCTATTAAACTGTCATTTCAAAATACTTTATTTATAATTTGTTGAAGACTGCTTTTGAATGTGAATGACAAGCATACAGTATTTTCTATGATTATTACCACTATGCAGTGATAAAAACCTGTTCTTGTTGAGCCTGAAGTTTGGCCTTTTCCTCCTGGTCTTCATCCTGCTTCTGGTTTTGCTCTGGGACACTGTTTGGAGAGGTCCTCCTTCTCCGTCCCTCGTCTCCTCCTGCCTATCAACAGTCACAGCCCAATTTAGATCATCAACGTGGGAGTGAAACCTGCGGCTGCTTCCCTCAGGATTATAGAAAGGAAAAAGCAGTTTTTGGTAATCCCTTTGCTGAGAGCCAAGAGGAGTCCTCCTACTCGACAGCCTGACATTGTGTTGTTAAAAATAAGAAGGCGTGAGCAAGCCCACCTGAACCTCCTACAGATCTCATCCTGATTCATACCAGTGACAAGCAGACTACAGTTACTATAAGGCCTACATTTACTGAAGAAACATACACAGATTCATGTAAGGTTCAAAACTGGACAATGAACATTTCAAATTGGCATTAAATGTGTTTATTATGTGTCACAGTTATATAAGGGTAGATGAGGAGGACATTTTTACTTTAATCAGTTATTCAAGTATGTTTTGTAGAACTGAGATAAAATATAGTTTTGCATTATGACAAGATATCTTTGTTGTGACTTTTCATACTCAACACAATTCTTGAAAAAAAAAAAGATAATGTTTTTGACTGAAAGTAAGTATTGTTAAAACCAGTTTTTGTGCCTATTGGTTTAAACAAAACAAACCAGATTTTTAAAATGCTCTGCCATTCCACTTTACAAAATGTTTTACTTTATGTCTGACTGATTTGTATTTTATGTATAACTTTTAGAAACTCATCTTGTGCTTTTTTATTGAGTTTATTCAGGGTAAAGTATTACAGTTCGTTATAATGACAAATCATACTTTTTTGTGTAATAATAATAATAATTATAATGCATTGGTTTTATATAGCGTTTTTTTGGACACTCAAAGACGCTTGGCATTATTCATTCACTCCATACTTGGTGGTAGTAAGCTACTATTGTAGCCACAGCTGCCCTGGGGTAGACTGACGGAAGCGAGGCAACCAGTTTGCACCATCGGCCCCTCCGACCACAACCAGCCACTCACTCACTCACTACATTCGCTAGGCTTCCTGGTGTTACCAAACGGTCTCCCATTCAAGTACTGACCAGGCCCTTCCCTGCTTAGCTTCCAAGGTCTGACGGGATTGGGCATAGCAAAGGCGGTATGCCAGTGTATTAGAAGAATATATTGTATTGCAATATGTATCGTATGAGCCCTCTGTATTGTGATACATATTGTTTCCCGACAAAAGTGTACAGTCCCAGCCCTAATATTAATGCTTTTTGTTTGTTTGTTTGTAAATCCTAAAAATCCTAAAATGCTGTTTTGAACTTAGTTGTTTCGGGTGCTTTCTGCTGTCACAGGATTTTGCAACCAGACTCAGAATTGAGCAGTGGTTCTCAACTGATTTAGTTTAGTTTAGTTTATTTATTTATATGAACAGGGACAGTGTACAATATACATTAACCTCAGAAAGGAGAGATGCATTGTACCAGGTTGTAGCACTTGTGCTAATTTCCACCTGCAGTCCCTGGGCAGACTGATGTCAACATTTGCAACCCATCTACAGTAACTACATTAAACTTAAAGCAATCAGGGGTCTCCACACCAGAGCCTCCTCCAGAGGAGATGTGGAGATCCCACACAGAAAAACAACATCTGGACAAACTGTGCTGTCCGTCAGAGGAGGCCAGTCTTGGAACAGCCTTCCTACAGACATAAGAGAATGCCCGACTTACAGCTCTTTTAAGAAACAACTTAAACATCACATCAAAGTAAATCAGTCATGCACTCATTTTAACTAAAATGTAATTTGTAAAGTTTTTATATTGTGTTTTGTATGTATGTTTTGTTCATACATTGTTTTACTTGTGTGACCTGCCTCGGGACTACAGATGTAAATTAGCAGTTTTGCTATAATCTGACACATTTACAATTTGTGTACAACTTGTATATGATTGTTCATTAATGTGTGTTGTCCCGATCAAATAAATAAATAAATAATAAATAAATCTTTACCCTGTTTTACTGTACTGTTCAACAGGTATGACTAACCAAGACTATCAAAACAATATATATGCACTAGTGTTTGGGAAAGCCTCGTGACACACAGAAAATTGCCCAGCGACCCACTATTGGGTCCCAACTCACCAGTTGAGAACCACAGCTCTAGAGCAATGAGTATTAGGAAAAAAATCCCTTGGTATCATTTTGCATTTGTATCTATTTTGTTAGTGAATTTAACAGTGGGGTAATATTCATAATAGCCTTTTAGCTTCATTACTTTTTACTTGAACGCATTAGACAATAAAACTTAGGTAGCAACTCTCACTTGAGTGCTATTTTTGACTACTCCCACATCTGATGACAAGTGATGTTTCGAGAAAGCCCTGATCCACAATCCGCATCTGCAACTATTGGCCAGCGCTGACCCCATTTAATCTGCTGTGATGAAGGAGACAGATGAAGGAACATAATGACAGCGAGCAGATGTTGTAGAAGGAAAGTTTTGGGAACAGATTTGAGTGACATCACACACCGGATGTCGACTTGTTGTAAATAAAGACGAGAGGGGATAAAAACAATGCAGCTCTAATCAGGCACGAACGCCAGACAGTGACAGGCATGCCCCACAGCAAGGATTAACCACAGACAAACCATGACACCGTGACATCTATAGGTTTTAGTTAGCTGCAAGTGTAGAAGCAGTGGAGTTGAAGGTGGACAGAAATAGTGACTGTTTTATATGCTCTATTGATATGCACGGTATTAAATGTGACCTAATAAAATCAGATATAGGGATAGAGATATAGACTTGAGGATATACACACAGCGATAAAAACTTAGAGTTGCAAAGAGTTGAAATCACAAAGACATATGAAAGTCCATCTTTGCATCAAACCTTTTAACTGCACTGTGTGAGAGCATGTGGTTGAAAATACCACTTGGATTTGCTATTTTTTTAAATCACAATTGTCAACATAGGGGTACTTGGAATCTTTATACTCTTCTATGTCTTTGCTCATGTGAATCAGCACTAGAGCCATTTGCACACTCAAGAACCATTCTCTCATTTATATATATCAGGATTCAGACTATAGTACTGTAAAACACATGGTGGATTAGGGGCACCATTCCTACTAATATAATTTCCAGCTTGCTCTTGCTATTTAGCACCTTTCTTGATGAATGACCTCCTTTGTGACGAATTAACTTTGTGATAGGAGATATCTATGTTTAAGAGTTGCTGTGATGACTTGAGCAAAACTATCCTTCGTATGCGTTCTTATCGTTTTGTCTCAATAATACAACAGGCCGATTATTGCCCAATGACATAAGTGTGATGAGTGCTAATTATTTCAGTTAGTCATCATCGGACAGTCTGTGTTGAAGATTAGAGCCATTTCCCAAACTTACAAAACAAAATTGTCTGCATGCTCTTTAAATTATCTCCCAGTTATCGTAATCTTGCCCCTTCTGGGAAATGCCAGTGCTCTCCACTGCACAATTACGGAAACTTTATGGGCCGTGTGTCTTCAGGAAATGTCCACATTTATACAAAAGACGGGGAATGTATCAGTCATGTTGCCACAGTGATACTGGTTGAACACAGCGGAGGGAACTATCTGTCCTGGGCCGGTATCAGTGACGGGGCAAATCTGTGTGTGTCTACGATGTAAATCTGTGCTGGATAAAGCTGCTGTCTCATTGCGGACGTTATTTTGGCCGAGAGACACTGGGGAGGAGGAAAAGAGCATGAAAGCACAGTGCATGAGCGAGAGGGATTCTTATAATTTGCTGTTCCCATTTTATGCTCAACTCATTATTTGAGTTATAAAACATCCTAAAATGTTGAACAATGTATAAACCCCATAATAATGCCTAATACAATGGTAATTGCTTTGTAACATGTTAATATCTCTTTTCTTTTATCCAGGATTTGACTTTAGCCTTGACACTGGAAGCTTTTGTTGTGGCTGGAAAAGTATGACAACCACAAACAGGTCAAAACTATCTCACTCTTGAACACATTTTCTTTGAAGCGTTTGAACAATTATCAGTAGAAAGAATAACTGCGTTTGACCAAACACTGCGAGGTTCGAGAGACGCATCGTGGGAGTCCAATAAACACGAGAGAAAAGGATTAAACGGGTTTTGGACAGTGACAGTTGATGAAGTGACCAGAGGATGGTACACACTGTACAGCTCTACACATGATCTCAGTCAGTCACAATACGGCACTCTGTGACACCACTGATAACGTCTATTCAGGATGAGAGGCTTTAAACAAACACTGTGGGACTTTCTCTAAAGTTTCATGAACAGTTACAGTCCTTTCTTGATATTTGAGCACATTTTATGGCAGTTTAGTAATGAAATCAAGGTGTCATCCAATAAATGTTATGAATATTGCCACCTCACCTCCTCAACCAGGGGTCATACTTTTAGTTTAATTTTAACTGTGTGTTATGAAGAATTCAGTGCCATTTAAAATATTTGGGAGAGTTTACCAACTGCAGTCACAAGCGGTCACCATCAGGAGAGATGTGGTAGCCGCTTTGGTGGATTCTTTACAGTCGTGAGAAAGGACATTTTGTTGGAAAGCAAAGCAAATCTTTAACAACATTTCTATCAGCTAAGACGATATGTCAGTGTTTCTCAGTAGTGTATACAAATATTGGAACTCACTTTAAAGTCAATAGGTATTCAAGATAATATACTGACTGTCAAACTTACAGGAATCACAGAGAAATATGAAACATGAAAGTACCTTTTTGATTGAAACAGTGTGGTGTCCATCTGAGACTGAAGGCAGCATGTTTAGTCTTTGGATCTCATCATAATCAATACCTTTGGGAGATTGTAGTCAAAACAGGGTCAGAATTTAGTCATGACTATAATAGGCCTGTTTAGAAATGTGAAGTATCTTACCAGTTGAAGAGAGTGCAGTGTTCTAACAGTAACATTCCTCTGTCTGCGTTGTCATTTGTGAGGCTCAGAAATATAAGACTTGTTACTAAGTTACAGAATACAATAAACCCCAGCTTTATTGTTTTCTCACAACACTGGCCCGTTCCCAGATCTCCGCTGCCTCAAGCTCTTGTCACTGAGCGTATGGATCTGAGTGCTTAAGTAATAAACCAGTTTCTCATTTGTTATTATGACCAAATAACTCCCCAATTTATTGCTCTACAACAGTGGTAGCAGTGCTTGGAGGATATTGCCATACTAAAGAGGACTGACGGTCCTTTCCTGATGGGATCATGTACCTGGGCACCACAGTGCTCTGGTCAACCTGCTTAACAGGAAATCTAAGAAGCTTATGCACTAATGCCCAAATGCCCCCAGGTACGAGCAACAGTGACAACAAAAGTCCTTTAAATGCTTCTAAATAGGAAAATAATAAAGTAATACCAACAAGAAAAATACAACAGACTGAGATTAAATAATTACAAAACATTTTACTTCAAAAAAGGCATAAAATAATCAGCAGTGACAGTACAAATATTTGGTCAATATTGAATACTGTACATGACTGAGAAATCCATAGAGCCCTCTCAGTATGAGGGAAGAAACTCAACAATTCCGTTTCAGAGACAGGCGCGTGAAGGGCTGCTTTGTCTCCTGCACAAAGGAACGCATCCCAGCTCGCGTCCTTGTTTTTTTTATACTCAGACCCAATCCGCATGCGCCCCTCTGACAACAAAAAGCATGTGCAAAGGACAACATTATTAAGGTGTTTAAATTGTGACAAACATAAATAGGCAAACAGGCACCCCCCTGTGAGGCGCAAAAAGCTATATTTTGGGTCCAGAACGTCTTGCATTTTTAGTTGATTTGATAATACATTTTGGAAACATATAGGATTTCTTTCTTTCTTTTACGCACACTCGGAGCCTATTTTGAGTCTCTAATTGAGATGCCATTACAGAAGGTAGTATGCAAAGCCCACAGATAAGCAAAAGGACTCGGGGTGTCAGGTGTCAGCATCCTTTAAGGTGCGGAAGTGCAGAGAGTTTGTCCACTTTCCCCAAAGCAGCGGCGTTTTCGACCCCCTTCAGCCACTCTTTACATTTCCTCACACAGTCTCATCCACGTCCCCGTCCTCGTCTTCATACTCCACATCATCGTACTTATACTGGTCGTTTAACAGTGAGATTTTAACAATAGCGGTGATGTCCTGTTCTAGCGGGTCTGGTTTACTTGCGCCCGCTACGCATCCCTTGCCTCCCCCTTGCGTCTTTTTGGACGGGAACACTCGCCGGTGTCGGAAGTCCGCTGCCGCGCAGCACTTCTGCTGTTTGGCCATCATTTGCTTTTCCAAGTTGCGCTTTTGAATAACGAGTATGGCTTCTGGGGTCAAACTGAGAGTAAACTGGATGTCCTTCTTGGCTTCGACATTGCCCTGTTGTTTAGCTGAGTCCATAGAAGTGGAGCGTCGCACCACTTCGCACGGTTCCTGAGGTTTGGGGACCGATAGCCACGAACACTTTCCCTGAGGCTCGTCCGGTTTCTGAACGGGACTTTTGCTCTTGATCTCTGGTTGAGGTTTTCTCCCGAGATTCCGTAAATTCGCAGAAGTCCAAGAAGACGAGGTTTGCTTCTCCTTTTCGGACACCTTATCGGCCCCTGATTTGCTGGTGAGCTCAGACTGAGGAGGAGGCACAGCGTTGGCTTTCTTCTTCCCGAATAAATCCCTGCCAGGAGAAGAGATCCGCTGGTGCAGGCTGATCGGCGGAAAAGGCATTTTTGCGAGCGCGCGCGGAAGAAATCAGGACAGCGTCAGAAATGAGCGTCCAAAGTGCAGATGAGGAAGCCCTGTGACGAGACGTGTCGAACAGTTCATTATCCAACGGTGATAGCCGCAGGGCGCGCGCAGTGCACCTGTGAGGACCTCTGCGATTCAACTAGTGCGCTCACGCGCGCCTCCCAGAGCTTTTGTACTCGCGCCGGCAGGAAGGCGTGGTCCCGAGGAGCACCAAACAAAGCCACGAAAAACGATATGATGTCATTTCATCGGGACCAAATCTTTTCTCCCACTCTCATACCCGGCGTATTCTGGACCCGGCGATTCTGGGTTCTCTCAGGGACATCTTTGCTGAATCTAGAAAATATAGCCTATACCTCACAAAACTGGCCTAAATAGCTTAAAATCAGTGCGCATCAGTACACTACCAAATATCCTCATTCCTATTCTTTATAATAATTGATTTGGATTACAGAAGATTGTTGTGATTGGTATAGGCATATTAGTTTTTATTTTGATGTCTCCAATTGGTTAACAAGTGGTCTAAGTGTGATTCATTTTAAAGACTATACTGCAGACGTTTGTCTTATAAATGAACACTTATACTGTGATAAAACTGGCAACATAATAGTGAATCCTCATTTCTTATGCTTTCCATATAATTAATACCTGAAAATAGCCTTGAGAAATCAAATGGTATTTCCAAATCAGAATAAAATACTTTTTTTTAATCTTTCAAACTCATTTAAGTAGGTCAATTGTTTCTCATGTTTGTCTTCTCGTTTGTACAGTATATGTGCAAATTTTATTTAAATGTACATCTGAAGCGTTGTGCTTGAAAAGTCCTGTATACATAAAACTTTGAGTTGAGAGTATTGTGAAATCTATATAACGAAACCTTGACCCTGTAACGAGCCTGTGGAGATGTCTGTCCTTGAAATGACACACTTTGAAGTCAATAGTTGAAAATGGCAATTAACATACATGAGTGCTTTAGTGCTATACAGACTGCTACATAAGAAATAGCAGGGAATATAAACATCCCATTAATCTTTTATTTACTCAACAATATAGGACTCTGCATCATTTTGTTTGACAGTGTAAAACATAATCCATTACTCAAAAAGATGTTGCTTTCAGACACTTTATTTGATTTTGCCTGAGGATGTTCACCCGGTATTTACATTGCGCCAAACACATGCAAAGCACTCAATATTTGCACAAGAGTGTATTGTATGTCATGAAAGCAAACATTTAGAGCTGTTTGCAACTTCTCAGGAGTCATTAAATACATTTGTGTCATGAAAAGAGGGAATAGGGACAAATAATGAAAAGTGTATTTAAGTCTTCGTATAGAGATCATAATCACAGTTCATTCTGTGCCATTAGAGATAAACATACTATCGTGATCGCAAAATTAGCTGGCACAATATCCATATCGTAAGAGGCCACAATATATCGCATTGCTGTGGTCTGTCAATGAGACCTCAGCAATTGCAGATTTTTTGCCAACACAGCCTAAAATACAAATACAACTGAAAATAGACAGTTGTATTTGGTCCTGATTTAGCCTTTTTCGACACACAAATTATGGAATACTGCACATTTTTTTGTCCCATATCATGCAGCCCTAATAACTACTGACTTAAAGGACAAATGGTTAGCTTTAGATTTGTAGGGCGAGATAGGATTTGCATCCACATTTGGGCAGCAGGACAAGGGCTATGCAGATTCTTGTTTACAAAGCCTTTCTTGAAAAGACTACTAAGACTACTAAGACTACTCCACATTAGAACCTTACATTCAAAAAAACAGGCTCATAATAGCTTTCAGGGCAGTGTTGGTCAAGATAAAAACAATGTATTAATCCCTGTTAAATCACATCAATCCAATCAGTGTGAAAGGTAAAAACAAAAGCATAAATGCGCAAGTGCATTCAAGTTATAAGTACAAGATAATCTGAAAAGGAAGCACAATGGTATTTTGGTCCTTGTTGTGTTGTGTCTGACATAACACTGGATTAAGATGCAACTGAGCAGACAGTGGGCACAGATGGGTGGTACGTCCTCACCTCACTTTTTCCACTAAAAGCCTTAAAATAGTCTACAACAACAACCCATAATGGGAATCTCCCATCTCAAACGCCGGTCTATAGAGTGCATCCTGACTTAATGTATCCTATTGTTTCCCAAGGCCGACAACATTGTACATGAGACTTGCTGGTTCTTTGCCAAGTTTCTGGAACAAGTCCTGCCAAAAGGGAGATTTTGCCTGCCCTAATCCGCCGCCATGTTACACAAGAGCCTAATGAAACGTGTTCAAGGCCTGTGGATAGATGGAGAGGCACCAAGTAGGCTAAAGACTACAATGAAGCAAGTCCACAGCCTAATCTAAAACAATGTTCTAATGGTTGGAAAATGGCTGAAATAATTACAGTTTGACTGACTCCTAAATGTGTGACAACCATTTCAGTGTTGATGTTCCTCTTTGTGACCATATCAGGAATGTTTGTGAAGCCCTGTGAGGCAATTAGTTATATTGGGCACTACAAAAACAACCTGACCTGAAACGTGAAAATACAGGCATTACAGCCAATGGTTGAGTCAAATAATTGTGTATAAAAAAAACATTTTGAGTCAAATATTGCCATGTAAAAAGTGAAAACGTGTAATTATTTTGATAAGCTTCGGCAATATCGGATTTATTTCCGGCTGCTGTGGGAATCATTTTTCACCAAGATCTTGTTTTGATGAATGGAGAGTCGGACCACATGCGCACAGCACATCCAAATTCTCAACAATGAGGTTGATGTCTGGACTCTAGTCTCCAATCCAAGCGTGAAAATTATGTCTCGTGCTCCCTGAACCACATTTTGAGCACACTGAATCCTCTGAGCGCATTGTCATCTTGGAATATGCCCGTGCTATCAAGAGAAGAAAAATCGATTGATGAAATAACCTGGTTATTTAGTTTATTCAGGTAGTCAGCTCATCTTTTTTTGACTCTTTTTTTGTGTGGCAAGGCTGTGTATGATTCCTCTTTTTGTTGCTCAATGCCATGGCCGTTTTCCTGTTATATTCTTTAATTCATAATCAACGGCATATTTAATTTCCATCTCGTTTATTTAAAGAGACATTTCCCACTGAATAGAGCAAGTGGCAAAATAAAAAAAAGCACTATTCTTCTTCAAGCTTTTCCTCTAAATAGCCTGACCTACACCTTCTCATTGAGATAACACGAACATCTGCACCACGGATGGGGGTGGTGACGAGGTTGGGATTCTTCCGGAGGTGGTTACCCTGACAACCACATCCTCAAAGGCCCATGCGCCATGATGCCAAAATGACGGAGAAAACCCACAGCGTGCACTGGGTTATTAGGTCACGTCTAAATCACAATGTTCACAAGAGCGTAATGAAGCGGGACTTAGGAGCATCTGTCGGGGAAATCTAATTCAGAAAGGGACAACCTAATGTTAATGTAATTTCAAAAAGCTAAAGCAGTAAAGATGAAAGAAATCAGTCTAGACCGTTGAAAAGAAAGCAAAACATACATGATATTTAATACATCATGACTCAAGCATTAGCTGTGTAGCCCAAAGAAAAAAACTGTGGCCAAATGTGGAGCGAAAAAAAAAAAAAAGTCAACACAGTAAATGCATTTTAATGTGGTTACATTATGTGAAAGAATTTGGAAAAAAAAACACCTTTTTTTTGTGCTACAAATTAATGCACGTGTAGATGTGTGCATTTCCCTGCTTATTAAGTGCGAAAGACTCCTCTGAATATACATCTTTAAATATATTAAAAGTTAAAGGCACTTATTTCTTCCATGATAAATGCGAGCAAGAAATCAACCAGTAGCAGATTTGAGATTTAAGCCACACTTCCAAAAGCAATGGTTCACAGTACAAACAGAATACAGTAAAAAAGAAAAGAAAAAAAAAGACTGTTGTATATACAAAGCCAGTTTGCATATTGGGACCAGTCTTCTCCTTGTCGATCTGTGGACGCAGGCATCCTAACTGACGCATGTAGTGAAGCACTTTATCACCGCATCCCTGTAGACAAGAAGAAAGTGAAAGATGCATTGTGATGAATCAGAAAACTTTGGCGAAGGTTTACAGCGATATAATCTTTGTAATGAATTTCGCTTCCGTTTCAGTCCAAATTTGGGGCTAAAACCAATGGGTCTTGTGAGCGGTGACCCCTTCTGCATTTACCATATAAGATTTAGTATAGGGCTGCACAGTGCATCGCAAAATGATTGAGATGTTGGTCAGTGGAAAGGACTTTCAGACGTAAGAATAGTGTGGCAGATTTGTGAATCCGATCACTATCACTGATGAGATACAACACTTGGAGATTTTTTTTGGGGAGATTTCTTACAAAAACTGTATTCCTCGTATTACCACCTGACATTATATAACCTATTGCAATATTATTAGCGGAGGCATCTTATTTCTTCCATATCTTAAGAAACAAAAATATTACAATAACCTTTAGAATAGTCTGTTTGATAATAGAGTCAATCCTCAGAGTATACAGATAATGTGTCTTTTCTTCAAATATTGTACAAAACACTTTTGGTCTTGATAATTTAGCATGAATTCTGTCTGCATCCTTGTTTACTTGAATGTTTTGATCTTATTTAAAAGTTGTTTCAAATTCGTGTTACATATTATTATTGCAACAGTAAAGTTACTGAACACCTTTATTCTTTCATATAGTGTAGCCTTAGTATACATCTTTTGCATAATTGAGCTACTGAAATATTCAAATTAGTAGACAGGGATGCACTCAACAATATTAACTGGAAAACCGCTTTAAGGAAGGATGTGAGCGGACCAACGCTCAGCATAAATTACGTCTGGCCAAAGATGATAACAATAATAATGCTTTTGAGCTCAAATCCACCAAGCGTATAAAATGAACAGTGACATAAAAAGCCATTTGTGCCTTGTTACACTGATTTGGGTGTGGCTTGTCATGAATAAGTGAGTGTGTTTTGGCGGGGAAGCACCAGTGATGAAGTGGAGGGTTGCTCCCCCATCGTGCTCCAAGGTGCTGCTCTCGTTTGAGAGATGATGCAACATGAGGGATCGCTATGGCAACCGCATCCTTTTGGCAACTCAGCGCCCCCTTAATATATACCGCTAGCTAACGATGCCGGGGCCCATCAGTTTGTGTGTTGCTATGCAGACTCTGCCCCGGAGCCACAGAGCCACACATTTCAGTGGAGGAGGTGTGAAAGCAGCCAAGGTCGAAACGGGAAAAGAACAAGTGGAGAAAGGGGAGGGGAAAGTCATAACTATAGACTCATAGACCGACTTGGAAGAGGGGACTCGTGCTGACGTGTGCACGGGAAACATAAAAAAAAAACTCCAAAATATCAAGTGGGATTTTAAGGATTACGGCACTAAGATGAAGAGTCTATAGATGATTACGTGGGTTCTTGATGTGAAAAAGGCTATACCAGACATGTTTATGGGGTTTAGTTACTCTTTAATAAAGCTCACAGTGGATGATAAAACTGGTGTATACTGCAAACACTTCGGAAATGGATTGTGCTGCACTAGAACTCCAAAATATAATATATAACTATATATAAGTATATCACTCTTTATGTGTTAAATGAAAACACTCAGAAACATCTCAGAGATTTACAAGTAAAACTGCTAATGAAATGCAATGTCTGGCCTTTGCCAACATTGAAGAGGTGGCATATTAATGACTGACGGAAGAGGGACTTGGACAACAATATCACTGTACAGTGAAAGGACTCAACATATTAACAAGGCTTCTTAAAATACATCAATTGAAGCTTTGCTCAGTTGTTTTCCTTTCATCAATGCAATGTCTGTGTCTGAATGCCTTCACTGGGGGAGGGGTCTGTAATAGACTCAATAACAACATCTTAGGATTTTCAAACTATAAAGAAAAGTATATGGCTGATCATTACAAAATTCACTGTCAATACCTAATTATATGCTTTTTCTTTTCATAAATATACAAATATCAATGGGAATAGTGACCCAGCAGCAAACCACATACTTCTGCTGCCGTTGTGTTCACTTTTTGTTGTTTTAACCAATGTTGCCTATTATCAACAATATGGAAGATTTTGGCCATTATGTTCAATTTATAACATTCTTAAACTCTTCACTGTAGTTTCAAGTCTTTATGCCATGAAACAACAGAACTTAAATCATCTTCACTATGTTCCTATGCATATCATTACACAAGTGCCTCCTTAGAGCATCATGAAAAGTGCCTATGCAGCAGGATTGGCCAGCAGGCATAAGATGAATAGTAAACAAGGTAATATATTTAATAAAGGCTAGGTCAGCTGTAGTCACAGACATGTCAGCCAGGTAAGCTATTTGTTTACATCTGTGGAGTTGGAAATGTTGGCATTTGTACAGCTGCTTTGTAAATACATTGACAAACAATAGAGGCAAAAATAAATGAAATGAAAATGGATTATAGTAAGAAGATTAAGAGCAGATCAAAATTAAAATTGCCGCCAATGCATTTAAGAATAAAAATGTATACAAGAGAGTCCCCCTTGAAGTAGCTCTGAAAGTAAATAGTGGGAAATGGCAGATTTGAGTGAAGGAATTTCTGAGGGTGGCCAAAGTGAACAGGTCTTTGTCTGAGAGCAGTATTGTTGTCAGCATTAGAATTGGGGGATGGGATCAAGGGGTGGTTAGAGAGGTCACTCAGCTGTCAGGACGGATTATAGGGACACCCAAACACACAGGCACTTAAAGGAGGAGGGGTACATGAGCCAAAGGCTCCGGGATGGTGGACCAAATGACACAAAATGCAGCTCCCAGCTGGACTGGCAAAACAACATCACACCTCGGACTCGGCTTGAGTCCTGGCCACAACTACTACACCATATGGAACAATTTGGGCAACAAATACCACAGGTCACTAATGACAACGACAGAATGGATCTAAACTGAATCAGGCTAAAACAAACTAAACAAGATTACCACAAGTTTTCCAAGAGAGAGGAGATTTTTATCCTCAAGTTAAGCAGGTACTTGGGTGTTGATCTAATCAAAAATAAATGTACTGGATTTAAAACTCACTCAGCTTTACATAAGCTCATAGCAGTCAAATCATAGGAGACATTTTTGGTTAATCTGTGGAAAAGAGCATTAACGCTGGCCAAGAAACTAGTCCATTTTTCATATTACAGACAAAACACTGGGAGCTCAGAGGAGTGTGAAACAACAAGCTGCCATTTGCTGGACATAAGTGCCTGCATTAATCCTGGGGGGGATTACAGCCATATGGCGAAGGCAAACAGGGCAAAGTTTAGAAATAAATAAAAACATGTTGTTTTTAGTGTATTTTGTGCTGTGCTTTGTTAAATGTGTTAATATTTCCAATGTCATTTAAATCAACACAATGTATGGTCAATATACAGCGAATTCAGAAAATATTCATAGCTTTCTATTCATGTTATATTGTTGGTATACATATGGCACTTTTTCAATTCTTTTATGTACACTTAGGCTTATGTGGAGGCTCTACCTGTATCATGGGCAATTAATGGAATTAAACAACAGACCTAAACTTTTAGGAATGTTCATAAACAGCAGAACAAAACTATGATTGAGAGCAATGGAAATAGTCTTTATTCATGTACTGAATACTTTTGCCATGATGAAAAATTGCTTTTTACATATTATCTCTCATTTTATTTATTTATTTATTTTACTATAACTATGCCATTGTCAGTGTAGACCAATAGGTTTGCACGGTTTTAGTATAGGAGTGAAAAATAATAAAAGGGTTCTGAAAACTCTCCGAACTTACAGAGGGTTAATGATTAATGAAAAGAGTAGACATAAAGCGGAACAACTTACCTGGCAAATGGAATGTAAGAGATGCTATACCTGAAACACAAAGTGATCACATTAATACAAGAAATAAACATTAAAGTTGATGTGTTAGAGCTCTTTGATATTTTGGTTGTCACAGTAAATCATTTTGAGACGCCGTTTCTAAAGCAACTTTCCACATTGGTCCGAGTTTGGAAAAGCCACATACTGTACAATATTGCGGTTTGTTGTGCCACGAGTCAGGACAGACTTGAATAGTATTTCAATGCTTTTCTTCCCGAAGTAAATCGAAACTTCAGGGACAGATTAAAGTGCAGCAGAAAGCTCCTCATAAATTTCAAATATGTGGAGGAAGTCAGCACTTTAGTTAACTGATTAACTAATGTACGATTATAGCATCACGGCACCAGTCGCAAAGGCATTCACATCCTTATAAGGAGCTGGATCAATTTATGACATAACACGAGTAGTTCACAAACAGGTATTCAAATATCCATGGAAACATGTGGAGTTCCTGGTATTTCTTCTTTCTGGCACATTTTAGTCCAGGTGCTATCCTTATGTTCTTGGGTTAAAATATGGCTCAGTCCTCGATAGCGTCTAGTCAAGTTTCAGATAACATTTTTATAATTTAAGATTGAGGCTGTTCTTGAAAATAGGGCTGCACAAGATGAGAATGTGGGGCGGCATTGTGGTGTGTTTTCACATTATGTCAAATCTAGATTCAAAAAAGGACTTGATCAGCCCCAAAAACTGCACAAAATCAACTCAATATGGAAAATCATCAATAAACTGAACCTTTGTAGATTTATAAGTTGCCAGGATTTTAATTTGGGATGTAAATCTCAGACGGAACAACTCAGAGTTTGCAATACTGTGTGGTATCCTGTGATATGGATGTTGCCTCACCAAATATAACAATTACAATGATTTTGCAATATATTATGCAGCCCTATTCTGAAAAACATTAATGAAATATTTTGAACTAAACGAGAGATGTTATACAAATCATCATCATCTTATCCATTTTGTACCACTGTCCTACTAGTTACTCTTGTTCCAAATAGCCAGTGAATAAAGCCTTTCCCTGCAGTCTGGACTTTGCCTGCCCCTGTGTGGGTCAGTGCTGATCTTACTAAAGTCCCATAGTCCCTCAGACGTCTGGAGGGCCGTGTAGGAGTGCACTATGGCCCTAGTGCTCAGAGAAAGCCTGGGATATGTGTGACTCCAGGTTTCCATGGTGATGCTCAGAGAATATGCCGGAAGTGAGTTTTTCTGACGTGGGGGTGCGAACAGAGAGGAGCGTAATACAGTGTTTGCGTTTCTAAGCACTTGGACACACCGAAACTCCCGTTCACTGCTGGGTAAATATGTTCAGAGGAAAGACAATTGGAAAAATGCACACACATCAATCAGGTATATGTGGGGGAGCACATATAGATGATCAGATACAGATAAACGCACAACATAACAAAAGAACTATCCATCGGTCTCAAATAATAAAAAAAAAAATCTCAAAAATGAAATATAAGCTTTTAAATGTTCAATAACGAATGGCATCAAGTAAAGGAAAGTCATGTCATTGAATAGGTTGATATTAAAAGGTGCATTATGGAAGTTATTATGTGGGAAAAAACCCTTGATATTAGTGCGCATTTGACCTTTTAGTGACCAGCGGCTGCATGTGTGATTAGCATGTTGTAAGGGTTTCTGGTAGGTTTTCACTGCTGCACGGTTACACACAATTCCATACAGAAAACCTACCAGAAACTCAAAAAAACAATTGATCCTGGAGCGTGAGAGAGGAATCCGTGACAAAGTAAAGACGCTATGCTAACCACCTACACAGCAGCTGGCTCAAAGGTCAAAGACGCATTAATATCAAGTCTTTTTCCTCATAAAAAGTTCCATAATGCACCTTTAAGGTAGACGACGTGTCAAAATTCAATGCAATACTACAGTTTATTAGCTGAAGTGTTTTATGAAGTCTTAATGTATCCCTTGGACAACGAGTAACTAAATTATGACCAAAACAACAAGGAATTCATTTCAGTTCATTGCCAGGAAACAATCAAAAACATATGGTTAAGATACAGTAAAAATGACACAGCATCTAACTGCACTGCCTCTTATCAATACTCCCAAACAACAACAACAACATACGTACCTGACCCATTCATCTCTAGTTTGAAAACATTCTTTATCCCAATTGACAAATAGGGTCAAGTTTACTAATTGGATAACGTCTCCTCGTCTGAGGACTCTCCTTTGCAATACGCGGCAGGAGCCTGCCTCGGCTCAGACGGCGGGTTAAAAATACTCACACAAAACCAAAGGCACCTGGAGCACTTTGACTCAGCGGGTTAGTCATACAGATGTGGGTTAGGGAGGCAGGAAGGATGAATCCAGCATGATGATGAAATAACATGCTGGCCAAATGACATGTCAGTTAAGCTCGACATACTCACCATGTCATTGCCAAAAACTGCAGAATACAGAAGATGATCGCCAGCCCTTTTTTATGCCACTGTAAACAAAATAAATCAGTTATTTCAAGGCAGCGAAGGTGGAACTTGCTTAAACATCCATGTCCCCCAGATATGAAGTAAACAAATCAAAAACAGATACAAATTGTTATGTTGATTCATTCACGCCATATTTTAAATTTCCAGATCCTGTGACTCAAACCAGTAGACAAAACCCAAATGTATGACTAGTTTAGCTCATCTATGTTTTAGTGTCATTGAAAAGCAGTAAGAGCACAGAATGTTATGTCTCCGATCTTGAAGAATGTGCCTTTCCAGTAACTCATATGATACAACAGCAGGTTATACTCACCCAAAACACTGCACAAAGTGTTAAGGCCAAACAAAGCTGAAAGAAAAAGGAACAAAACATGTTGTATTAGACTATTCACAGTAAGGATAGAAAAACAGAAACGTTTTGTAGTATCAAGGCTAAACGTGTTGACGCGATGGGTTACATTATCCCCTCAAGCCTTTAAGACCGAGAGGAGCGCCAAATCTTTGATTAAATCCGGGAATCCACTATCAGAAATCACAACAAGCAAAGTTTACTCCAAAAGGATTTGGAGAAAATTAACTACCAGATACTCCAAATGACAGTAAACTTACAAAACAAAGATATGTGACAACACTTACCAGCATAACAATCGTTGCTATCAGCCTGGTGGGTTCAAACATGCGCTTCAACTGTTTTAGAGGTCCCATAAGGAAGCAAGTGCTTTAGGAAAAACAGTAGGGAAAATATGGTTTAAATCTTTGTCTGTATCTGGTTACACACATTTGTTGTTATATTAATTTAAGTTAATATTTGGAAAGGCTAGGATTAGTGGTTTGGGAGATGAAAGACGAGTGTAATTACGGTACCGGAGTCCAGGAAATTATTTTAATATTCATTACTAAACACACACAGTGACACATCCCTTTGTGACAATAAATATAGTTACAGTATTTCATTAGCTACATTGATTCATCAGCCATAATTTATTACATTTTATGGCGTGATGCATACAAGTCTCAAGACTAGCAGAGTATCACCTATTCGTAGGCCTCATTATCCTTCAAATTAGATTGATAACAAAAACTATAATAATACTATAACAACAGAAGTCATAGTGAACAGTTACAATATATCAAACTGCATGTTTACATGTATTGTTTTGTTACAACAGTAGGCTGAATATGGCTCTGTCGCCATCGGAACATTTTCTACAATCAGATTTCTTGAATACAGTTATTTCTGTTAGTTTGACTCAGTATTTGTTTAAAAGCATATTTGTGACATGATATGGTTAATGTAATAATTAAAAAGTTACTTTATAATATAATATAATATAATACATACAAATCAAGTTATACAGGAGATGACATTTTATAAACAAAAAATAAAGCCCCTGAAGAACTTGAGCCCTTGGTCTAAAGTTATTTAACACTAAATTTTTTTAAATAATAGCAATGAAACTCTAAAAACTGAGACGCTTTGTTGCGTGGCAAAAGGGTTGCCTCATTACTTTTATGAGAAAATGCACACACGCAGCGACGTTTCACCCCCCATGATTCGTAACTGTTGAATTCAGACGGGACCATGCGGTGACACAGATATGTCTCGGACACCTGACAGACAGGTAAACTTTGTTGGGAGGGACGCAGAGACGGAGAACGCCTAGTCAGAACCAGAGCTTCAGTATGAGCAGGGACATTTATTTTATTTATTGACCTTTATTTAACCAGGATAGTCCCACTGAGATTAAGAATCTCTTTTTCAGGGGAGTCCTGGCCCCAGAGGGGACCTATTGTACATGTTTTTAGTGGTAGGGGAAACCAGAGTACCCGGAAGGAAACTCCTGTCTGTAATAAAGAGACATGTTTGCTCTCCCTTGTATCTCTGATCCACACGTCTTATTTTATTAATGATATATATGGAAAAATAATGTGTTTGAAGTGCGCTCCCATGTGTCTGATGATGTGCTGCTCAGTGTTCTGGTGTGCGCTGGCCTTTAGAGAAAAAAAAGGTAAAATATCTACAAACATCATCTCCCAACAATTCACACTGTAATGTGATACAATGACCTAATCATTTCATGCTATGTGATTTTGGTATCATTTCATCTCTAAATCTACTATCCTCTGTGAAAGTCCATAGTTTTATCAATGTATCTTTAAAAATGTGTCATTCTTGTCATCACAAGGCGCCGGAGACAACATTTACAGTACGGTGGCATTTATTAGTCTGTTTACATCTCTATTTCTGGACCACTGCAATGACACATAGATAAAAACCTCCTACTGGCTACGCTTTGACTGGTGACGTCAGTAAAATGTAACTACACAAAGGGTTTCCCGCGCAGTCAGTGCTGAGGGAAGCTGAGAGGCGTCACAGCTGTTCAATGAGGCACTGGAGTGCTGGAGTGTGGGGTTTGTTTATGTTTGTTTATTTATTTGTTTGAGCAGTCAACCCGCCCAAAGGGAGTGGGCTGAAGCCAAAGGCTTATAAGCGCCCACCCCAAAATAAAAATAACATTACATTAATATTTACAAGGTAGCAAATCATAAACAAAGGAACATAGGGCAAAGTAACAATAAATGATGAAGAAGAATAAAACAAAAACAACAGCAAAATAAAGAACAAAAGAATGTGCTACTTTTATGTTATAAAAGGGGGTTCTGACGTAGGAGCTGTGTGTCTGCTCTGAGTGCAAGAGTGAGATGGAGATGCTTTGTCCAAACGCACGAGTGAGTGTAGCCACGCACAGGCTGTTATTCCAGACTCAAGTGAAGGGAAGAATAAGCCATTGTATTAGAACTACTGCAGTTGACACAGATATGAGAACAAACAGCCATTTCAACATTGGTAAATAATTGGAACATAATCCACTATACAACTTTCATCACTTGTGACTTTTTCCCCAAAGAGAAACTTTGCTACATGTTACGTTAGTAAATCAGGTACAGTAAACACGTTTTTACTCATTTTGTCCACAACTGAATAACATAACAGTAGACAGAGGGTGCAACAAGAAGACTTACTTTGTGTTTCTAAGTAGGAAAATGTTCCATTACTTTGATATTACTGAAGCAAAGCAGGGTAGGGCCTAATTAGTAACAGGATGGAAGGCTACCAGGAAATAGCGCACTTTGAGTGACTTGTGTCATGTAAAAAGCGCTATACAAATAAGATTCCTCCCTTCCCATTATTGGTTTAGTTTAAAACATTACCAGGTCAAAATAGAAAATATAATGTTGTTCTCTTTAAAATATAATCATAACAAATGTCACATCAAATCAATATGTTTACATTTAAATTTGATAATACGTCTCACACACAGTGATAGCCTAACCTGTCTACATTTACAGTACAACTTTTTTCTAATCCTATTCAACAGGGGTCTTTTTCAGGTCCAGGCCCCCCATACTGAGCGCAAGATGAACTGGTGACCCCCAACTTTCACTTAATGAATCCAGCTCTACTCCTATTCCTGCAGGACAATGTAGGTGTAGTTTTGTTAGGAATCAAATTCGTGACCCTCTTTGTGAGTTGTTAGCCCTGGTGATTTTGGGAGGTCACGTCCCGCAATCTTTTATGGTCTGTTATTGTCATGCAGCCTTATAATCTTTTAAGGTTAAACAAATGATGGATAAGATTATTGTCAAACTACTTCCTGGTAATGGGTGAGCATATAAACTAAAGCAAGTTACAGCAACTTATGACACATTATCATGCAAGGAAAACCTGAGCCTCTGCCAAAAGAGAGATAGTGAAAGTCATTGAGGATACTATAAATCATATGGTGCCGCATGAGTGAGATACTTTTTGCAGTCATCAGCAGGGGGCATTAGTAATTAAAGGATGAGGCCAAGCCAAGAAAAAGATCAGCTAAATGAGAGTTGGCCGGGAAAGTCTTACCTGGAAATAGCTGATATGTTCCCTAATGTGTAGAAGACTGCAAAGAGCTTGATGCCACCTGGAAGGAACAGGAGCGCCGTGCCCTAGTTAACAAAAATAGACTTTGTTAGTTTCATTTGATTGTCTAATTATAGCAGCCACTCATGATGAAACTAAGGCTAGTTTCTACAAAAAAATAAAAAATAATAAATAGTGGCCTATATTTCTAGAGCAGTGGCTTCCAAACTCTGGCAGTGCAAAATTACCTGAAAAGGTTTAAGACACAAAAACGTAATAATCTGATTACATTTTGACACTTAAAATATTATTGTAAAGATATGACTACTATGCCCATTATGTTTGGAAAAGGTCTTTTTAAATGTAGCATAGACTAAGCAATTATCTAAAATATATTTTTAGTTTAACATTGTCCATATTTTAGAAGATATTCATAAGACAAGTCTAAACCTTTGAAATGTGAAATGCATGCGCAGTTCCTTTTAGTTAGCAAAATGTATTGTGAGCTACATTCACTGGATTCTCAAGTGCGTCTGGAGTACGGTGACTATTTCAAAGCCTCAGGGGTACATAGTTGCAAAAAGTTTGGGAACCACTGTCCAAGTAAACGTGGCGCCCCCTTGTGGCAAACAACATTTTTGGTTACTTTATTGTGCCATAAGTTTCATATTATAATTACACAATTAGCATGTCAGAATTAACACAATATATATGTTTTTTTTTAACACCCAGTGAAATGAAAAATAAAAAATATAATAGAAACATATATATAATCATAAAAAATTATATAAATATAGACACATACACACACACATTTATACACATAAAGAAAAAATAACTACATATATAAAAAAAAAAAAAAACAGTATGTAGGTACACAGATACCTACATACGTATATAAACATACATATATAAGTATAGCTACAATGATGCAGTGGTGACAACCGTGCCAACGGAAACGACAAGACCATCAAACTACACCACGCACACCCACATATACGTACAGGCAAGCGTGTACGGGCACACACAGGCACACCACAGCACGCGCACAAAAAGAAGAAAAGTATGTATTGATATATTTGTGATGAGTCCTATGCTTTGTGTTGCATTAAAAAAAAAAAAAAGGTTTGAGTGGGCAGCTGTCAAAAGATGTGTAACCTCTCCCAGCTGCCCGGCACCTGCTTCCACTTCACTAGTGATTGACGGTGTTATGCCCTAAAATAGGTGGTGTGTTTAAAAAGACAGGAGTTAGCGGACGTGCAGAGGTACTATGCCCCTGACATTCACCGATTCCTGCTTACCCTGTACTGATGTGTATATGTATTTGTGATGAGCCCTATGTTGTATGGTGCGTTAAAAAGCGAGGTTTGTGTGGGCAGCTGTTGAGAGGTACGTGGCCCCTCATAGCTACCCAACGCCACTCACCCTGTACTAAGAGTTATAACTTTTTTTCCCCTTTATATGTACCATAAGCATGCCTGTACGCGCCCACACACACAAACGCCATACACCCACAATCTCGCCATCGCCCCGTCAGCACCGTCCCACCACTACATCTCCCTCACCCTTTTTTTTTTTCCCTCTTCCTTCCTTCTTCCCTGTCTCCTTCCATTTCCTCTTTTTCCTTCCTCTTCTTTTCCCCTTTTCCTTCCCTTACCTTCTCTTTCTCTACTTTCCTTTCTTTTCTCTTCCGTTTTTCTTTTTGCAGGATAAAAATAAATAAATAATAATAAATAAAGTTTTTACCTATATGTACGAGAATCAAAAAGCAGCAAACCCAGGCACTCTAAAACAAATATGCACAGGTCTATGTTGGTCATACAAAAAGGCGGCTGCGAGATCGCCTGGCAGAATACAAGTATGCGATTAGAGTTAAAAATGGGGACTATGCAATGGCCAGACATTTTAATCAACAACATAATGCCAATGACTCTTTGCTGTGTATTGAAGGTATTGAACATGTCAAACCACTGGCAAGAGGTGGTGACAGGTTATTAAAGCTCAATCAAAGAGAGGCTTTCTGGATTCATAAACTAAAGGCATGTAAACATCCGGGTCTGAATGAGGACTTTGATTTATCGTGTTACTTGTAAGTTTTTGCATTTGTATTTCTTTTGCTCCATCCGAAACCAGTAAATTGGTAAGAGGTCTTGCGCCAAACCGGATGTGCGTCAGCTTCCGCCATGACAAGATGCGTCCGAATTGGGCTGTTGCTTAGGAAAGAGTTAGGGAAAGTGGCCTGTATGCTAACTATCATAGCCACTTTAGCATAGGGACATCTGATGCTAACTCACTGGCGATTAGGAGCTATGTGCCATCCCATAAGCCACTGCGCCAATCTCCCCACCCCTCGCCCCCACCCTCGAGTGATTCATGCGCAACCACTGTTGATTGACAGGTGCACATTTAATAATAAAAATAAAAGATTCTGCACAAGCCAAACTTTATAAAAGTGACAAAATACATGTTAGAGTCACCACAGCACAGTCACATGGTTTTAAAGAGCCTCCTCAGTAAATGGACTGAAGGCAGTTGTGCTTTTGCTTTCATTTAGTAGAAACTTAAGCCACATGGCTTTATGAAACCGCTGTCGAGATAAAATAAAGGGAAATGTGAAGGATAATTTGGATGATTCTCTTTATTTCACCTTAAATGTCTTTATTTGGACACTATTTTATTGTTGGACAATATACAGTAGGTGGCGAAATGCGCTTTTGTTTGGCCTGCACTGAACTTTAAAGAAGAAGAAAAACTGCTGTTGGTGATGTCACTTCCCCTTCCCCTGGGTAAGGATGGTTGAATTGGGCAAATGCTGCTGAAGCAGAAGTTCACTAACTGCATAGAGATCTAACAGTTGACCCCATGAAAGGTTAAGGATTAGTTGCTAGTGTTAGGACTTAGAGGCTATAAAATTTGATGGTTTCGGATGCAGCATTTTCTCTTTTGGTGATTCTGAATTTGTAGTTCTTGTGTTTGGTAGTTGGATCCCTTTCCCAAGGGCACCTACGCAAACATTTTTGGAATACACTGGGACACCTAGAGCAAGCAGTCATTTTGTTGTTTCTACTCATGCAGAGAACTTGCAAACCTGCAAGTGTCGGCATGACATCTTTTTTGTTTTCATTCAGACAGCTTTGTAAGTTTACATTAATGATAATGTCTCAGAAATTGTTAAGCCAGACGGGGTCAAACAGTGCTATTCTATTTGCAGCGGGACAGACACTCACCAATATAGAACACAGGATGCCTCCAGCGAAGAAAATGGCAAACCATTTGACTCTTGTGCTGTAGCTGAGCGTACTGGCATCCAGGACCTGTGGAGAACAATGGGAGGATGTCAAACACATCCACAGTGACCTATGGCTTTATGCTGATGAGTAAACCACGTCAACCTTTATTTGTATTCAATCAAATAAAATAAAGGCACTCTCGAATTAAAATCATCCAGCTTTACGTTGTTAACTAGACTGCACACTCAAACAATACTACTTACAGTGAGTGCCAAATTCATGCAATATTGCTGAATTTCAGGCTGAGTAACGCTTCATTTGAATTGCAAGAATGTGAAAACGTAAAATGTTAAAGCAAAATAAAGACTTGCAACCTAATGTCAAAGTACACATCATCAATATAACAAAGTACACTCTTACCTCGTTTCCTCCTTATGTTTGCATGTAAAGTATTATTATGCAAGTGAATAAAGGTGTAACAGTATTAAACAACAACAGAGCCAAGCTGAGTAAAACAATCTGAAGAGAGACACAATAACAAGACTAACGGAGGCGTTACGCCTCATTTACACCGCATACGTTACGTCCACGGTCCGTTTTACGTACGTCTGCCTTAACAATAGGAATGAAGTAAATCAATCAGGTGGTTTACACCTGTCCGTCAGGTGTCCGTTCAGTCTACGGCTCTGCGGCAGGAATACGCATCGATTCTATTTTTGACGGACGCCGGAGCGCCATCAAAGGCTTTTTTCAGTAGTTTTTTATGCTGCATAATGAGCCATGTGCTCGACAAAAGGGAAAAACACCGGATAATGGCCTAGTTATAACATTAACGTCAAGGCGGAACTGCTTCTCCGTGTTTCGGTGGGACAATAAACAGCGTAACACCACTTCAGAACAACATAACAACATCTCATGGGAAAAGTTTTGTCCGTGACTCGCGTCTCGTCTCTTCTGAAGATATTCAACCGAAAATGAGCGAGCTAAAGCCGGGTCTCGGCGCACGGCCCGCCTTTCTTTTTCTCTCACACACGGACTATGATCTGAAACTCCGGGGAAACTCCGGGGAAACAACGCGGACCTAGAGCACGTTTGCTTCAGACGTTGGATGTAATGATGGTGATGATCGGAGGTGTACAGAGGCCAGGAGAGGAGGACCAGACGACAACAGACAAGCAGAAAACCGAGGGGGAAAGATGAGGACATATGAGCGGATGATGAGAGGGAGGAGGAGAGGACACAGACCAACGGTGGCTCCATGTGATGTTTCTTGAGGCGCAGGTAAACGCATAAACACTAAACATTCCCTAATAAATGCAGTTAAAATGCAGGAAATGAATTAAGCTCTTATATTGCATTTTAAAGTCAGAAAGTAAGCTGTCATTACTGATTTACATGTGATTAAAAGGCAACATTAGTACATGACGGATTAAAGACGTACGGACCCTGTGTAAACTAGAATGCGTGATTTGACGTACGTAAAACGGACCGTGGACGTAACGTATGCGGTGTAAATGAGGCGTAAGTAATCTGTCGAATAGATAACGTTGCAGGCAAGTTGCATTCCTGCACATGGTAATTACACACAGGAAATAAGCTGTTGTTAAAGTAAACCAAGTCATATTCGGCAGTAGCAGGCCTATTTGCACAGTACATTCGGTTTCCTGTTCTTTTTTTAGCATTAGCTCACTACATATGCTACTATCCTACATTTCAATACCTGCGCTGTGAGACCCAACTCCTCGTTTTCCTCTTGGCCGCTGAGCACTCGACGAAGCTTGTCCATCGCTACAATAAAACTTAAATAAACCTGTTATTACGTTAACGATTAACTGTTCCCCACAAAAGTTGCTATGTATTGGGACTTCGTGTGAACGTCCAACTTTTAGTCAGACTGTCACAGCAGTAGAAAAATGTTCACGCGTTTCTCTTCCGGAAAAAACGCCTTTTTTCACGAGGACTGGTCTGAAGACAGTTTGACGTCGCTGGATACAGTTGCGTCTCTCTTTTGGGCGGTACAGAAACAGACCTGAGATCAGTCCGTCATGTGTAAAAACGGGGCTTCCTGTCACGTGTCACCAGTACAGTCGTATTGCGTATGCGATGCTTTAGCCTACTGTTGATCGATAGACTTGTGTCAAACTTCAAAACAAAGGCCCACGTGCACTACAGATTCACACACACATTTGACAATTGATTGAATTTGAAAATCTAAAAATCATGTATCTTAGTATTTGGTATCACCCATTAGGCTTGCAATTATAGACACCTAGTGGTCATCTATAGATTGCAGATTGACAGTGTGGCGAGTTATTACACCAGCAAATATTTATAATAGGGTGCATGGTTTGGTGTCCCCACACATTTTAAATGTTGTACATGAATAATAATAAAAAAAAATCAGCAAATGAAGTTTCAATATATAGGCCTATACCTATGTTTTATTATTTATCATTTTTATTAATGTATTAATTTAAATATTACTGCCTAAAATGCTGTTTTCATGTCTGTATTAGCCATGCTTTTCAAATGGAGCAGTTTGGGTCTCGCTTCAGTCTATAAATAACGACTCCTGTGTTCTTTGAAAAACTTGACACGGCTTGTAAAGTGCATTAAGTTTTAAGCTCTTTTTATTATCAATGCAGATACATGGCAAGATTAAGTATAATTATTAAGTGTGTGTTTTCTGCACTCGGTTACTTTTAATCTATTCCTGTGGTGTAACATATTCAGCTCTTACCGTACTGTCACTATGTGTTATTATTATTATTATTATTTTTACTATGGATGAATGAAAGTGTTTAGAGATTGTGCTTATAGAGGGGTAACGCAGATGGGTTGTCTCATGATTGGAAGAATGGGGGTTCGAATCCTGGGTCCTCCAGTGTTGTGTCCTTGGGCAAGACGCTTCACCCACCTTGCCTTCAGTGTCTGTGTACATTGGTGTATGAATAGGTGCTTGATGTAAAGTGCTTTGGATAAAAGTTGAGACCATAGTGCATTGACATTAGGACTATGTTTCAGGCAGTGTAAGAAAACACACAAAACAAAACAAAAACAAAAAGACTTCACAACCAAATACATGACTGAGTGCCAACTGGGGCATGTTACTTACAATATTTAGTACCCCAATTAATCACTAGAGGGCAGCATTTTGGCACCTTATAATATCCCGAAGAAGCCTAATTCGTTTCACTGTAGGCTACATATTTAAGAAAGGTAAAACAAAATATTGTAGACTACATTATCCTCTGATCGATTATGTCGAACTGTCGAAAAAGTAAATTTCCTTTAACTGGCCCCCATATTCTGAAGCCTCGCGGACAATAGGCTACTCGCTGGTCAAGGAGATTTATTTAGTCAGATTCAGATAGACTACAAAACTGCGTAGTCTGAATAAAGTTAAAAGGTCACCTATGGCGTGTTGTTGCTAAAGTTGTAAACAGTTGTAATTTTTGTCCCAGAGAGTCCCGCCTTCGTGGGAGCCTTATGTGACGCGTGGATGTGTTTTTTTTTTTCTTCTCCCCTCGCAGCAGCACACTGATCTTTGGTCCGTCCACACTGGAGGGGCTCGCTGTGGGATGAACGCAACTGTCAGGGAGGAGTGGTTAACTTTTGTGTCGCGTTTGTTTTCATCCTCGCTCTGATTAATCAAAGTTTACGCATCTCTTTGGACTGACCACAGAGCTTCGCGGACTGCAGAGTGCTGGTCATGGCACCACTGCCCGCTGCCTCCAGTTTCACGTTTCTCCTTCACACCGTGTTATTGGCCTTTCTCCTAGGCACTTCTGCGACTAGTGGTAAGTTTGTTTTCTTTTCTTGCCCTCTCCGCTCGCGTCGCATTCCTCGAGGCTTTGTGTCAGTCAACTGCTGAAGTCAATTAGGCATACAGTAGGCTACTACTACATTTGGAGATGCTTAAAGGGAATGCAGCCTTCCACTTCCCCCCCGAAGTTGCATTGTTGATTGGCTACTTTATTATTGGAGAGTCCTTCAACCTAGTCCCAATAGACCAAGGCTTTGATGATCAGCTGTGTATATTTTTCTCCTGATTAGATCTGGTTACATTTAATTACCAATAACATTTCCAAAAAGGCTTTAATGTTTAATTTTGTCCCACATATTTGTGAATTGTAAATGGATATGGCTATTAGTGTTTGTCTTGCCTGTCCATTGCAGCTGCTAACCTGTAGCAGTGCAATTTCCAGTGATTTGAAGAGGTCACTCTCCCTCCTGTCTTCTCCTTCAGTCATGTCTGTGTAAGAATGTCAAGAATGTTGGTCTATTACCATCTGAAATGGGCCTGCGGTCTCTAGTCCTATACTGTCATTGAAACCTTTATTTAACCAAGAGAAATCTCATTGAAATTTAGAGTGCCCTGTCTCCAAAAAAGATCACATTTATTTATATTATTTTGTATTAATTTCCCCCCAAAATAATTATTTCAATTTAGTTTTGGTGAAAGCAAATGCACATTTGCTAAAGCATTATCAACAGCAGACCTTGGTTCAATATAATATATTTTGGCTGAAATAAGTGGTTAGCACTTGCCTCACAGCAAGAATGGAATTTTGGATGGAAATTAGCTTTAGCTATTATCCTGCTTTTTTATTTTTTTAGTATATTGTTCTTTTTGCAAATGCATTGTCCCTTTAAACAAATACATACACATTCAAATACAAGAAGGTGCCAGGTTGGATTCCCAGACTGCACTTTTACATGTTATTCTCATGTCTGGAAAAACATACACAGTGGGTTTATGCTCCAGCTAGACATAATCCTGACCATGAACCTGGATGGAAATGACGTTACCCACTGCACCCGCTGCAGGTGCCCCCAGCGGCAGCGAAGGATGCGCCGTATGCTCAAGATAAATGTTCCTATGGCGACATTATTCATATTTTCACATTTATTGTTATGAAGAGTAAAACCTATTGCCAGGAGCTCAAAATGGACTCATTAACATAGAAGATGAAGAAAAGTAGTTGAAAATGCTTTCCGTCCCTGTAATCAGCTTAACCTCTTAGTTCCCTGTTTGTTCATAGGACGTCCCTCTGTGAAGCGTTTCCACCGCCTCACCCGGACGTCAGAGCCTGTGGTGCGAGCGGGACAGGCCTCTCGGGTGTATCTGACCCCTGATGAGCTGCGAAAACTGCACTTCAAACCCACTGTGGGCTCCATTCTGCTCTCAGAAGGGCACAAGGCCATGTTCAACTGCTCCATCGAAGTCCCAGATCCCCGACTGGACCCCGTCATTTACTGGTTCAAGAATGGACAAGAGCTGGTCCCAAACTCGCACCTGGTCAACAACGATCTGCAGACGGTCACAGATGGAGTCACGTCTCTGCTCTCCACCATCAAGTAAACAAGACACCACACAATAATCACGTAGTTGTAATAGAAGTACTTTGTTATTGGATCACTATTCCAATAACATATGTATATGTTATTGGAATACATAGCGCATAGACACCCCTTTCCATCTGGGCTCTGTAGCCTGTCTGTCCTGTCCTCAACCTGTTTGACTGAGACCGTACACAGACATCCTATTACCATGTTATTACTGAGCCGTAAGTAAAGTGTGACCCAAACCTGTGATCTTTTTCTTTCATTTTCTTTTTAGAGTTAACTTTACAATTTCTTTAAACTCTCTCAAGAAGTACGACAAATCAGAAATCCATGGCTGATTTTTGTTTGTTTTGCAGAATACAGCAAGTGCAGAGATCAGATGCAGGTGATTACCGCTGCAGACTGATCATCATGAACTCTCTGGTGGAATCTCAGCCCATTACTATTGAGGTAGAAGGTATGGCTGGATATACTCAATACAAAGTAAAACACAGTGGATCATTGAAACAGTAAGACGTTGATATATTGTTCCGTGTTTAGGTCTGCCTACGTTCATACAGCAGCCAGAGGACAGGAACGTGACGAGGAATGTGCCCTTCACCCTGTCCTGTGAGGCAGTGGGGCCCCCTGATCCCGTTCAGATCCGCTGGCTCCGGGACGGGTCTCCGGACAGTGACGTTCACAATTCCCCCAGCAGCTACTCTGTCTCAGGTAAGCTCTCTCCTTCTTAATTTTAAATTGAAAGAAGGAAGTGTGCAAACTTCTCTATTCACTTTCAGTATTGCTTGGCAAACGATGGCAATAACATTGAACACGTGAAGAATGTCGGAAATGTTATCTCCTATCTGGTGGTACTTGGTGTAAAAACATTTGAAAACCACTGTTTTTGGAGACATTGTCCAGACATATTTAACTTGGCAATAGTTCTGTTGGTGGTTTCTATTCTGCAAGTCTGTGCTGCCTCAGCATGTGTCCTCTGCTTACTCCAATGCATTTTTTTCTCCAATGGCCTCATGCACTCACATAAGGTCACATGTGGTCACTGAGTTTCTCAACTGAATTTAATGTTTAATCTGGTTCATTACTGCATCTGCACAAAATCCAATAATAATACTGTATAACCTTGAGCACTTGGTTGAAATGCACAGATTTAGATAATAATAGAGTAAAAGAGGAGTGTTAGTTATTTACGCTGTATTATCTGCTGTAGTATTTGTAGTTGTTGATCAGAATTTATGATTAATAGTAACTTAGTGACTTAGTAACAATACTGCAAAATGGGTTAATATCTTCACTATATTCATTGAGAAATGTTGATTGGTTGGGAAAGTAAACTGCTATGAGAGGTAAAAATTAATTTCTTAGATAAAGCAATGTTTAAAGGAATTTTACTTCTGTTGCACATAGGTATTGTCAGTTTTTGCCTGTTTTTCATGCCTCACATATATCTCTCTGAAAGTTGTGCTGCTTTCATTAGACAGATAAACTTTGGTCACTTTTTTGCCCTCACCCTTTACTTGCTCCACTGCAGGCAAATCTCTCCTCCTTCAACATTGTGCGGTGGGTTCACGGGTTAAAGGTTTACTGCCATGCATCAGGCCCAGGCAAGTGAGGGGACAGGGGCAGCAGCACTGGGAGTCCGTTCGGGGGTTGGCTCGTGGGACAAAGGCTTCATTGACGGGACGTCCTACATGGGCCAGCGGGGAGGGGACCTGGTGCAGGCTACCAGAGCTCTGTGCATGATTTCAACATTGGCACGACAGTAAAGCCGGTCTTAGGCATAAACAGGCAGTGGAGTGAGCTTTTTACAGCGCACGGTAAAAAGGGCAGGACATGATTACAGTGGCGTGGCCAGGGCCCTGTGTATTTCTCACATCATTCCTAAAACAATTCATAAGTTCACTAAGCGGTTGGAGTGATTTGGAATATCCAAGCAAAAAGACAATTTGTGAGCATTTGCTGGTTTGATCTTTGTCAATAGAAAATGGTCAGTGGGTGCAAATGGAAAAATAGTTTGTGAAAAGGGAAAGTAAGGGGCATCGTGCTAGCACAAGAAATAGTAGTCAATGAGATACTTGTGTTCATTCTGTTAGTCGAGGTGGGACCGTGGGAGTACGACATTCAACATTTTACCTTAAAGAAGAGTTTCATTTTGAAGAAACACTTTGGCCCGACTACACATTTCAAGGTCAAGGTCTTAGGAAAGCTCTTTGGAAATCCGTTCTTTGCTACATTTGCTTAACAGAAACAAAAACAAAAAATGAGCTTGACTTCTTAGTTTGTGGGAGATTCTCCAAACCTGGTAATTACCGACTCCAGAATTTCAGGCTGCTGGACATTTCTCTGTAACAGCAACCCACGCAGAGTTCACAACACAGTTTTCCTTCCTTCTTTTTAGTTCTAGATTTACTTTGTGGTCATGAGACAAGTACAGGGCACCAATAAACACAACTTCATGGCATTTTTTCATTTCCTTTTTATTAGGAAATTACTTTTATTTGAGTTCACTGAGCTGTGGGCTGTAGGCAAAGTCTTTGATGAAATAGCAACTCACTAGTGTGGGGTAATTTGCTCCTACTGGTTTACTGAAATTACACATGTGACACTTAAAGAAAGCCACTGTATTCTAATAAAGTATATTACTCGGGTTAGGAAAAAACAAGTATCAGGGAGTACAACTTACTCATAAGTGTTAGGGAAAAAACAAATGATGACCAAGAGGATTGATGAAGAATAGGCAGCAGTCAGGATGTCTTATGCAGGAGAAGTCTGTGTAAGTTCTCAGTCGTACAGGAGTTGTCCATCTTCAAAGAAGGTACTTGAGTCATCTTCTGTGCTCGGTAGTTGAGGTCTCCAAACGTTTCGCCTCTCATCCAAAAGGCTTCGTCAGTGAATAAAGTTACGCTCAGCACGCGGCGTGCACAGTCGGCTGTGCACCTTCACCTTAAAGCCTCCAACCACTCCTTTGAGGACGGGGAGGTCAAAATTCTAGCTAAAGAAGAACGTTGGTTTGAAAGAGGAGTAAAAGAAGCTATTTTTGTCAGAAAAGAAAATCCCTCCATGAACCGAAATGGTGGGCTAAGATTTAATCTTTCTTCTTTTTACTCCAATCTGCTTCGGGGAAAACCGACGCCCAGTCCAAGAAGACGATACCTTAGCTAACAAAAAACAATAGGCAGGTAATTAGCAGTGATCATCTATGAATAGGACAGGACTGACCGATACTGGGGTGAGCAGGTCGTTACAGACGCTCTACTTCAAAGGTGTTTACCCACAGGTGAGAGTAGCTGTGATTAGAGGGGAGGAGCCGGGCCAACCCCAACTCCTCCCAATTGACTGACGAAGCATTTTGGATGAGAGGCGAAACGTTTGGAGACCTCAACTACCGAGTACAGAAGATGACTCAAGTACCTTCTTTGAATATGCAGGAGAAGTTTATTTGCCATCGTTACGGGACCCGGAGACATGAACTCAAGACATTGCCAGTCCTAACATTCAAGCCTGTCTATGCTTCCACAGAAGGGGGTAAATACCGTCTAAGAGCTTCATACTCACACGCAAGCAAAGCATTCAGTGGCTGATAGCCGGCGCCTGAGCACCCCAGTCAAGGCTATGACAGAGATAGTACGACTGTACAGCTTGACCCACGGGTAGTACGACATTACAGCTTGACCCAGTATGATAAATAGCGATTTAATGTTATCTCTAACAATAAGTACTCCTAAAAAGTGAAACCCATATTGAAGTGCCAGATTTGCATAGTTTCCACTCTGACATCTGTGGAGCAGGCAGTTCAAACATCCGCATGTGCGTATCTAAATTTCACAGCTTCACCATAAGCATAGGGTGTGGGATGTAAGATCTTGCTTCTGCTGTGGAATATAGATAGTTTTGTCTTTTAGTAAAGTGGTGGGCATTGTTGCAAAAAATAAGTTGATTTTCCATGAGCTGCTTCTATCGGCAGGTTCACACTTCTCTGTGATTGGTTAAATGTACATCACTCACTCAGTGCATGATGAGACTGACCAAATGGAATGGAGGACTTAGATTTCACCTGTCCCCTGTGTACAGCAGCCTTCCTGAAACTCAGCTCAGGACAGATGTTTTCCCACAGGTGAGAGTAGCTGTTAATGAGGGGAGGGACTGAGCCAAGCTAAACTCCTCCCAGTGGTCTATATATAGTCTGCGGGCTGAGCTTAAACTTTAGTGTCGCTGACGAAGCCTTTTGGATGAGAGGCGAAATGTTCTACACTTCAACTACAGAGTACCGAAGATGACTCTAGAACCTGCATTGAAGATATCCCCTGAAAGTTTTGAAATGTGCTCATAAAGTAATTCCTGTGAGGATTGGGATTTTAGTAATGTTTTAAGAGAGTTAGAAAAGAGTTTGGACCACAACTTATGCTCTCTCCTTTAAGTGTTTGTAAACAAAAATAGAATCAGGTATAGGGCATTTAAACCATTTTATTGTCCAATATATAGGCTTAAGTTATGTCATTAACATCCAAAGAATGTAAACAAAACATTGGTTCCGGCCATCACTGACAGGCTTGTTGTGGTCCACTTTGAGTTTCCACCATTTGAAAAAAGAGAAAAGGACAATGAGATCATTATGGAGCAGCTGTCCCAGTGCTGTTCTGCGTAGATCTGTGCCCAGTTGAGAGACAGGATTGTACAGCCGTGAAAACAGAGCTACTGCAACCATTTGTTGGAAAACAGGCTGAATTTGACTTGAGACATACTTTCAATGTAGTCTAGTCTTTGTACATTTATTCGACTTGTGGTACTAGAAGGAAAGTTTTGACTTGGGCAGCACAATATGAGAAAAAATTTAAATATTTGATCAAACCATTTAATCCAATATTTTAAACTCCATTTCAATACAGTACATTCAAATAAATAATAAATAAACAATAAATAATATGTTAAATCAGGATTGATATAAGGCAAAAATGTAAATAAATGAGGAAAATCAGGACTAAAACTTTACTTTTGCACATTTGTTGTAAATCTCAGGCAGATGGAAGACCTCAGTGATTTTGGATACTGGGTCACCCAATATTAAGATAACAATAATTTGGTAATATTTTGTGCAACCCTTGTTTATTAATTGATTAATTTAACTTCAACCCTCTCAGCACTTTTACGTAATATTATGCATTTATCGGGTGCAGAGATTTGATACAGTTGGGATTTTCTAGTGCTCCATTAATCTGGGTTTGGTACTGGTGAAATGTGTTTACTGGAATAATTAAATTGATATAGACTTTGCTCTGTCTATTTCCAGGTGTGGACAGATTCACACAGTTCAGCTGTGAGGCTTACAATAAAAAAGGCGTCACGACGTCCAGAGAGGCAAACGTCCACATTAAAGGTAAAAACACTGGCATCCCTTTGGTTTTACTGCCCTGTGTGGCCTCTCAGTAAAATACAAAGCTTCTCCTGCTGTTTTTGTAGTGCTCCCGCAACCTGTGTCCAACATCACTGTGATAGAAAGACAGGCCAATAAGTTAAAGCTAAGCTGGACTCCAGGACATGACGGCTTCGCCCCTCTCACCAAATGTCTCATAAGAGTGAGTCACAGGTTTTTAGTTCAAGTTTCTTTTTTTTCTTTTCTTTTTTTTTTTTTTTACAAAAACTCAAATAAGTAGTAAGTATCAAATATTTGTTGCCAATGTCTCAACTTCTTTTAGGTCTGTCGCTCTCGTCAAAAATGCACTTTTTTTCACTATAAAATTCTCAATCAGAAATATATGTTTGATTGTGAAAAAAAACTACAATGCAACTAGTTATTATTGATATTTAACCTACTTATAAGTATCAAATAAGTAGGTTAAATATCAATAATAACTAGTTGCATTGTAGTTTTTTTTCACAATCAAACGTATATTTCTGATTGAGAATTTTATAGTGAAAAAAAGTGCATTTTTGACGAGAGCGACACACCTAAAAGAAGTTGAGACATTGGCAACAAATAGCAGGCAAAAATATTAAACAAAAAATGTTGCCTTTTGTTGCTGTTTCTGTTTTGGGTTTTTGAATGAAGATGTATCTATCTGTTTTGCTAATGCGAAATCAACAGATTGCTTTATGTAATTAATCGAAAATATTTATATAATGTTTATGCTCACTTGTGAATAGAATTTAGGTTCGGTAGATCATTAAAACTTGTATTTACTGCACGTTTTCTTGACTTGAGCTTGTATCCCACTGTTTTTAGGTGAGAGAGATCAGCCGGAGGAGAGGGGAAGTGACGACGACCCGCTTTGTGAATGTGTCCGTGCCTCCGTTTGAGAACGAGGTCACGGGACTTCAGGCCATGACGTCGTACAACATGAGCGTGTCCTGCAGCAACGAAGTGGGAACCTCCGCCGTCTCTGTGTGGGTCCAGAGCAACACCACTGAAGGAGGTACTTTCTGAGTCAGAGTAGAGTCATGTTACAGAAAAGAGAGGCACTTACTTTTTCTGCCTTGAAGGTGAACATGAATTAAAGATATTTATTATATATATATTTCTATACTTATTCCTCTTGTACAGTGGTTCCCAAATTGATGCCTTGGGCCTTCATTGCCCGCTCATAATTTGCATAGAAATATAAATTCAATTTGAAATAAACTGTATATGAATTTGTTTAGCATGTATAATAATTCGCTTTTTGGTCCTGATTCATTTATTTATTTTAATTGACCTAAAATGCTTTATTTGAATTTAATGGAACACACTTTGTTGAAATTGTGTGTGTACAGCAAAATTATTGCAATAATGAAATTAGATTGTCAGCTCCAGGATAAAGGGGTAATGATACTTCTTCTGCATTTACCATTCCAGTAATAGTTACTTTACATTACATACTTTACATCTGACTAAAACTGGATATTCCATAGCCAAAAGTCTGGTAAAACTATCCATACACAGTGTCCCAGTCTATCTTGTGTGCAATATGCATGCGTGTTCTTAGAGCTGTTCCCTTCTGGTGAGAAAAGAAACGTATTATTATCTATATTTACTTCCACCTTAGATCCATGTTTTCCTATGGAGCCTGTGAAGTCATGTTGTTACTGGAATTTACTCAACATCCTGGTCCCCGTCTGTCAGACCCCTTGTGCTAATCGTCATATCCACAATTGTTTTCCCGAAAGTAAGCGATAGGAAATAGGAGTGGCCTGTCACACATAGAAAACACAAAGTAGGGTGGAGGAGCAATTGGCTTCCTTCCTAAAGTGACCACATGGGACAATTCTGTTAAAAGATTCGATACATATTGTGCCAGGAAAGGACGTCATATAATCAAAGGATTTTTCATTTGAATGGTACAAGATTGTGTTTTGATTTTATTTCAGTGAAATTAATAGCTTGTCTTTCTTTTTGTAGTGCCTTCAGTGTATCCCAGAAATGTCACGGTGTACCAAAACGAGTCGTCGCTGGTGATAAAGTGGAAGCCCCCACCAGACGACAAAATAAACGGTGTCATGAACGGCTACAATATTGTCATAAGACATGGAGGACAAAAGAGTATGGTGAGTAACTTGAGTAGATAAAAACAATTCAACCTGGATAGACTCAAACAGACAAAAGCAGCAATTAGAAAGATTTATTGACATATATATTTTTGGCGATCAGACCATGGCAATAGACATCGATTTATGGATTAAAGTTAGTATGGATGGGTAGGTTAGCGTTAGGGATGTGTTCCCCGGAGCCTGGACACTGGTATAGGAGACAGGTGAAGGATGTAGCACTGTGAAGCCGTAGATAGAAGAGGCGGTGAAGGGGTGGAGGTGGGCCGCAGCACAGCTGGGAAGGAGACAAGCTTGGAAGCTTAAACATAGGACCGAGGGCGATGATTGGCTGAGGCTGAGGTGGAGGTGTGACCCTGACAGACACAATTATTGCCTGGAGGTTGGTGGTGCTGAAATTAATCTTCCAGGTTGAATTTACGTCTAGGCTTCATGACGCTAATCAAGCATAGCATCACTGCCCATGACAGGGAAAATAATTATTACGATATCTGTTATTCCCTATAGTATTTTTTTCCTGAGGTTATCAAGTGTCTAAAAACTTCTCTGCTTGTAGCTATCTGGCTATTATGTTAAATTGTCACCATGATTACAGCCCTACAAGTGATGTCAAAGACAACTGTAGTGATCAATAGAAATCATTTTAATCGGTCATACAGGAGTCCTGAAGCCTACAGTAGAAAAGGTTTTCAATCTGTTGGCTATAGTAGTATTGTTAATTTTCTACATAGTTGCCTATAGTATGAATATTAATTTGCTACATAGTCGATGCAGGTTTTAACAGAAGTGAGGAAGAGACAATGCTTCATGTTTGTTGCATTTGATACTGAATACTCCTAGAGGGATTTTCATGATCTGTAGATTTATGCCTAATTACTGACCAGGCTGTTTGCACAAGGCTCCTTATTTGATAATGTTAACCTAATTGAGAAAAATGTAACTGCAATGACTCATGCTGAACTCCGCCATCAACAAGAGGTCAGGCCTTTAACACTTTCCCTCCCGCACACGGTCATTTATGTGAAGCACCGTTTCAGATAAACTCTAGAAGCACCACTGCCAAATAAAAATCCCCGTTACTACGTTTGCGCTTTCTCATACACTTGCGTGGCTTCCCGTCTGTGTCAAAGGTAAAGGAAGCTGACAGTGTGAAAAGCCAAGCGATGTTGTTCTTGCTCTGGTATGCAGCCTTGAGTCACTGCACTGTGATGGTGAATGGATGAGGAAAACAAAAGGATAAGCACAACTGTGTTTAATATTTGTGTGCGTTGTCTGCTCAGGGGGTGACAGTACAGTGTTTGAAAGGTATTAGTCAGTGAGTGCATCAGGTGCCACTACTGCTCACTTTGCCGTGGAGTACACTTGTATTGAAATGGAAAATAATCATAGCCCATGTTTGGGCACTTTGACACTTTGATTTGGCACTTTCACTGTAGACAGCAACTTTACAGTGTTGAATAATATTAGTTAAAGAATGTGTCAGATGGAAAACTCTTGCATTATTGCTTCTGCTTTCTTTGAATAAAGAGCACATCTAGTAAACATTCATAATCTCCCCTGTATGCTGTGCCATTAGTATCGGCCGTAGGTTTGACTAAACTATGACTAAAATTGTGATATTTTCATCGACTAAAATATGACTAAATAAAAATGAAAAGCAGAGACTAAAATCATCCAAACTTCCAATGACAATTTGAAAGAGCCTCATGTCATTTACATTCATTGCCAAACAGTGTTGGGGGTAACGTATTACAAAAGCGTTACAAAGATATATTATTTTTTTCAGTAACTAAGGAATATAACATATTACTTATTATACGGGAATATATTAGTTGTTACAATTTAAGTTACTCGAGTTACAAGAGCATTTAAATTTATTAATGAAAAAAAGCCAAACTCTCCCCAAATAACGGACACTGATGTATAACATCTGCAGTTGTCTGTAGCTAATGTTGGCAAAACAAAACAGAGAGAATGGGGGAAAGCAAAGGAAAAGGAAATCTTTGACTGCATTTTTGCTCGATGGCATTATTACTATTTTTGGTTTATATTTTGCCAAAAGTATCTCAAAGTAGTGTAACTCAGCTATATTTTTGAAACAGTAATGTGTAATACAAACATATTGCATTTTTATACCTGTAACTACTAATACAAAATATATTGCAGTTTTAAAGTAACTTACCCGACACTGCTGCCAGAGGAACAGCTCTGAGCTTTGTTCTTGTGGGAGAGGCTCCATGAAGCAGAGGACTGCGATTAAACATGATTATAATAAATATTATTGTTGACTAAATTTGTCTTAAATTTAGTTGACTAAATTTACCTGCAATTTTAGTTGACTAAAACTAGACTAAAACCGAAAAGAATTATTTGACTAAATCCCGGCTAAAACTAAATGAAAATATGTTGTTAAAATTAACACTGATCGGGCCACATGTATCATTGGATTGTTGGCAGTAAAATGGCTGGAAATATTAAAAGTACAGGATTATTCAGTTAAACAATCATTTTTGCCCGAGTCATCTTTCCTTGAAGTGTGCACAAAATGAGACATTGTATCCCTGAGTGGTATCGTTTTTTGCTTATATCACTGCCACGTGTTGAACCACAGACATGTTAGAAGCAGATTAATCACTGGTTCAGCGATTCTTAGTCTGTCAGCAGAATGCATCCATATGTTACTGAGTTGTGAAATACACGACAACGAGTCTGTCACATGCCTGCTCCAGTTTCTACACCGAGTTTATGCAGGAAATGTATCTTCTTCCTCTTTTAATAACCTCTAATTAGGCTGCTGTGGAATTACACCACTGGTTTACTGTAAATAAAGAAACTGTGGGATTTTTTTTCCTTTTAAAGGTTAGTGTAGTTTAAGTTGTGAAGTGAAAATGAGGAAGGGACCAAAAGAACAGGACATGCAGTGAGTGAGATCTGTGATGTTGCAAAAGTGGATAAAATGTTTCTTGAGCCGCGCAATCCAAGTGGAAAAATACCCAACTCTGCTTTCAAGAACACAACTTGACAATATAGATACTAGAAAGATAGAAAGTACCAGAGTTTTAAGATTATTTTAGGATTATTATTGACAATATTTGTTATAGATCTATTACGGTAATCAACTTTTAACTGAATTGGGATTAAATCTATGGTTCATCTTTAATTGACATGTCGACAGCCAATCCAATGGCCTGAGCAGCTCATGGTGATTTCCTTGTGAAATCTAATATAAACTACACAGACTTAACCTCTAAACGCCCACCTGAACCAGTTTGGCTTTACCCAAATCTAAAAACCTATTTAAAAAAGCGTCAAAACAGAGATGAAAACGCACTGGTAAAGTAACAATAATACAATAAAAAAGTGACTAAAACACGACTAAAAACTGATGAAAAAGCAACACAAAAGGAACGAAAAAAGCAGTGAAAAAGCAACAAAAATGTGACGAAAATGTAACAATAATGCAACAGAAAAGTTTAGATCAGTTCTGAAGGTCAAACGTAAGTAGTCGAGAAGCTTTTAGATTTGGGTAAAGCTGAATCAATTTAATAGATTTAGTGAAAGCCATATGTATTTGGTGAAAAATAAAATTCGATCAAAGTGATAATGTCCAGATATACAGTAAGTAATTATGTCAATGGTTCATGTGCTTTTAAATACTTTAAATAATATTATCGCTGCTGATTGACTTTCTTGTTTCTTGTCCACCCCGTCCTTCAAAGTGCATCGTTTTTTTATTATTATTATTTACCGCCTAGTTGCTGAACCATGAATCAGCAACACTAAATGTGTCCTCTCCGTCTGACCTTGTGTATGTGGTCCTTCTTGTTTGTGTTTCAGATCCACAGCTACACCACGTCGGTCTCGGTGCCGTTGCAGGAATTCAACTTGACCTACAGCGTGGAGGTGGCTGCGTGCACTCATGCTGGGAGTGGCATGATCAGCCCACCAGTCTGGATCTTTGTGCCAGAGGACAGTGAGTGCTCCTCTATGGCTTTATCTCCACATCTGGAAACAGTTGGCTGTATAAGAAGACGAGCTTATGATAATAACAAGGGAGCCATAGGTTCTCAGACTGTGGTGTAAGGGTTGGTTTAACTGTGTACTTGTTGATTTTTGCCATTTAACCATAGTTAGTCCAGTTTTAGACTTGCTTTTTGAAGATTTGTGCGGATATTTTCGGGTTTGAACCAGATTTACTCTGAATTTGGGCAACAACAAATCAATCAGATGTGTCTTGTATAGTTGAATATCTTAATAATGGATGACTAATTTAGTACCGGTATTTATAATCAATCTTCGTTTTTTGTCTTTGAATAAAAATAGCAGTAGAACAATGCTCATGTTGTGGATTTTACGAAAACGTTATTTCTTAACATTCTCCAGTCTGGACGCCTTAATACAGCACTTTTTCTTTTTTCTTTTTCTATTTAACTTGATGAAAATCAAGTTAAAAAAATCTATTATAATGGCACATGCAATGCTAATAATTCTTTAACTAGTATGAAAATAAATGCTGCCAGTTGTTATTAATTGTTAATTGTTCCCCTAATATGAATCATAGATTTGTTCTGGCTGAGTTAGTCCTGGTTTAATTAAGAATTAGTTTGGGTTTATCCACGATTAAGTCCTGGTTCATTCCTTAATTGTACCTGGTTTAGCTGTTTCAACGGTGATGAAGACGCTTAATTAACTTGCACATTAATCTTTTTTCTTTCAGGGCCTGTCCCGTCTCCATCATCGAGCCCCGATACCGCTGTTTCAGATTTGGTGTATGTCGTCCTGGGGGTGGCGTGTGGGATCTGCCTGCTGCTGCTGGTGCTTTGGGGAGGCATTTGCGTACGCAGCAGGACCTGTGCATCCAAGTTTCGGTATGCCACATCCTTTCCACCTGGCTGTAGTCTAGACCAGTGGCTCTCAACTGGAATCCTAGGATTGCAGGCCGCGACCCAAATAAGAAAATATTATGTTGAACAAACAGTAAAAAGACCCATAAAGCTGAAATTATGACCAGCACAACAGTCGTTTTTACAAATTCGGATGTGTCTACACTTTCATGGAAGATAAATATGGAATTAAATGTACTCTGGAAAGCGCTTGCGACTGACTGAAAATGGCCCCGCATTGTACTTTTGAGTCCCGACCCACCAGTTGAGAACCACTGCTTTGACTTTGTTGTAGGGCTGAAAGATATATCGTTATCGTATCGATATCGAGATATGAACATTCAAGATATCAATATCGCAAAAGAAAAATATATCGTTACCGTATTGATATTGAGATTTGAATATTCAAAATATTAAAATCGAAAAAAACAAGATATAAACGATATAGATTTTCATCAATAAAACTGCACTCTTTTGTATTATGATTTTATTTTTTCTGAAAAATGCTTAGTTTTCACCTAACCCATAGTTATATTGTATCGTATCGATATTGAGATATCTGGCACGAATATCGAGATTTTGTCCATATCGTTCAGCCCTACTTTGTTGCTCAATGGGCACTGTGGCAAGTCTTTATATGTTACTCTGCATAAAACTTGCAAAGAGGCTATCGACTATAAAGAAGGCGAAATCTACCGGCATTTGACTTGTTGGTTAGAGTTAATGTCTGTGCATATGGTTAAGGATATCACTATAAAGCCATTAAACAAAAAAATTGTAAAGTACAGAAGTAAAGTGCTCAACAAAAAATATTATAAAGAGGTAAATGTTCACAGGGCTGCTGACTAATGGTTTGTACCTTTAGTTCATGACTGCTTAATGTTTCCTGATTTTGGTGATAAACTTCCTGTGCTTCCTTTTAGTCATTCTGCACCTGACCGAGGCCTGTGTTATTAAAGTTAATAACGTGTTACTGCAGCTGAAGTGACCGACAATATCCAGACTTTATATATCTCAGGTGCTCTGAACTCAGCCTTATCACTCAGGATACAAGGGTTATAATAAAGTCTATATACATATTTTCATATTTTATAAAGGCCTTTACTGTGGAAATGTGAGAAGTGGCAAAAAAAAAAATTAAATAATCATATCACAAATTTATCATTTCTTTAAGAGGTAACTAATTTTTCTTCATTTTTAAATCTTATCAGGGTTTTGTTTTATATGAACGATCTTCTCTATCTATTTTATCTCGTGTATTTTGGTCAAATTGTCCTAGTCTCATTGTTATTGAATAATGGGGCGTATCATGTATTGAAATCCCCCCCTTTGGCATTTTGCAGGCATCTGTTTGGAGACAGAGAAATGCAGGAGCCTGTCATTCAGTACACACAACGGAGATCTTATAATCGATCTGCAGTGGTGATAACATGTAAGTAACACAATTATTAAATGTACTATTGTAGCTCGTGTCAACATATGTCTCTTGTCAGTTTTTTAAATGAATGCCTTTTCTACTAGTGAGTAATCTCGGCATCAGCGAACAACTCCAGGCCAAACTGCAGGACGTAATGGTCACGAGAAACCTGCTGTCCATTGGCAAGATCCTGGGAGAAGGTAATTAGATACTTTTATAGTGATGATAAAAAAAAAAGTTGAATGTGATAAACAACAACTTGCTTCTTTTTTCAGGTGAATTTGGCTCTGTGGTGGAGGGGCAGTTTCGACAACCTGATGGGGTATCCGAAAAGGTTGCAGTGAAGACAATGAAATGTAAGCTTCCAAGACACTGGTGTTTCTCAAACGCTGATATGGTTGGGAACTAGTGATGATACATGTCCTGCCTGCGGAGTACTCAGGGTCCTCTGCACTTCTAATATTTGTTTGATTTAGACACAGTAGTAGTTTAGTTTAGAACTTTCTTTTTGCCTCTTTGTCATCTTGTGGTGCTCAGACATGACATGAAAAGTTTAAGAACCACACAATACCTGTTTTTGAACTTGTCAAAAACTAATTATGTTTTTCTTCTTCTCATAAAACAGTGGACAGTTTCTCTCAAAGGGAAATAGAGGAGTTCCTAAATGAAGCTGCTTGCATGAAAGACTTCGACCACCCGAATGTCATCAGACTGCTAGGTACTGTCTAACTCGCCTACAATTACCATATTCAGTCTGTGTTGTTAATGTGTCCCAGTTTCCTTGTGTTTGCACACTGTCACAGTCTATTTTCCTTGCCCACTCAAGGCGTTTGCTTAGAAATGGGCCCAGGAAACTTTCCCAAGCCCATGGTCATATTGCCTTTCATGAAATACGGAGACCTGCACAGCTTTTTGCTTTGTTCACGTCTGGGAGAGAGTCCCATGGTGAGCAATTATTAAGCCACTGTTATCATAATATTGCATAGCACATTAATGATCTATGTTTTGTTGTTTCATAGTATTTGCCCACCCAGACTTTACTGAAGTTTATGGTTGACATTGCTTTGGGGATGGAGTACCTCAGTTGCCGCAACTTTCTGCATCGGGATTTGGCGGCGAGAAACTGCATGTACGTTTTGTCTAATTATAAAAATAAACTTCCCGAATTAAACAAAATCACCTATGAATCCCACTAAAGATGTGTTAGCTCCTCTTGTGAAATGCTGCTCACAATGTTACGCCTAAATTGGTTTCACATACTATTGGTAACAAGGACTCAATCAGTGCATGTGGTCAAGACATGCACTGCAACTTGTCTGTCAATACCATTATCATTGTAAACAATATAGGATAACGTCTAGAAACAAAAATGTATCTAAATACATTGTCATATATCCTTTTCTTGCAGGTTGCGTGATGACATGACCGTGTGTGTGGCAGACTTTGGCCTTTCTAAAAAGATCTACAGTGGCGACTACTACAGACAGGGCAGGATTGCCAAAATGCCTGTCAAATGGATCGCTGTGGAGAGTCTGGCAGACAGAGTATTTACTGTAAAGAGTGACGTGGTAAGACAGTAACTTGTTCATCAATGTTTACATCTTGCACTGATCGAAATGTGGTGGGTCTTCTTGCACCGTTTTTAATATCTGATAATTGTTTTGTTTTCTAGTGGGCATTTGGCGTTACAATGTGGGAGATCGCAACTCGAGGCATGACTCCGTACCCTGGCATTCAAAACCATGAAATTTATGATCATCTTCTTGAAGGACACCGACTGAAGCAGCCACCGGACTGTTTGGATGAGCTGTAAGTGTTCGTTTCCTGTTTACATAACTGCTTTCAACTTTTTTTCACTTTATGTACATAAAAGGTTATTCTGTGGGCACGAGCTCGTTGTAGCGCGACACTGCCCTCTTCTGGAAACCTGTAGTATCACAAAAACACAAAGCCTTTAATGCATGTTTCGGGGCTGTGGTGGGCAATAATAGTTTTATGGTAGGTAAAAACAATGAAACAGTGTTTCCCTCGCGCTGTAACAGACCAGCAATTTTATAAAACACCGTCAGGGCTTGGATGGATCAGCTGTTGCCTACCGTTCAGTAAAACATCAACAAAACATAAATAACAACAGCTCGTATTAGTTGGTTACGTTAAAAATGACAACGTTTTATGAACTTTCAACTATTCATATTTTGAATGGCGTTTAATGGAGCCTGCAATCAACAAGCACCTGTGTTGTGAGAAATTGAATTTGGTATGATTTTCTTAGAACATGGGCAGAACATTTTTATTTACACTACTTTTACTTTATTTAGACATAATAATAATACAGGGTTAGGGTTATGATTAGGTTATGATTAGAATGGCAATGTTATGTAAGTTGTGTTTCACTCACACAGACCTCACACATAGTTTTAGAAACTAGAGGGTCTTGGCTTTCAAATGGGTATCACACTGGCATATAGGCTGTAGCTCTGACAGTACGCTTTGAGATTTCGAATGGATATGCATAATGCTAACCCTAACTCTAAGCCTAACCCCAGTTAACAGGTTAAAGAGTCGGAACTAAAATTAGAGTTCGATGTTTAGACAAAAGGGACAAAAGGGCCCTAAATGTTTACCAAAGGCATAACTTAACTTGTTGTTTCTTTCTAGGTATGAGATCATGTACATGTGCTGGAGGGCTGACCCACTGGACAGACCTGTCTTCACGCAACTCAGAGAAATGTTGGAGAAGCTGGCTGAGAAACTACCAGATGCCTCCAGCAAAGACGACATAATTTACATTAACACAAGTTTCCCCGAAGAAGACCCGGACAGTGTAGACGTTGAGTTGGACAACCCCGTTTTTGACTCTTCCCCCTCCTGCAGTCACCACCAGGGGGCAGCGGAGAGGGCAGTGGTCACAGCGGACGTTCATGGCAATTTGGGGAATGAGGAAGACTGTGAAGACCGTTATGTTGTGGTCATCTCCTCTGACCCATCCCAAAGAGCTACAGCAGTGAACACTCCGCTTTTATCAAATGACACTGTAAGGCACGTGAATGGACAACAAAGTGAGGCAGCCGCACGGGAGTCCAGCACCAGTGACACCTCCTCCCTATTATGAATATAGAATAATTGTGATTGTTATGATACAGTGCTGTGCAAAAGCCCACAGAATAATGTTAGAGGAAAAACCATGTTAGAGGAAAAACCAACCAACCCACAACCACACATATAGTTTAAATGTCTAGACCATAGAGCTTTTCTAAAGGTCAATAGATAAAATGAATGGTATTTTTTTTTACTTCTGGCACCCACCAAATGACCGGAAGAGGGAGGGACTGTCGAGCTCTATACCTGGAATTAAAATGTAATACCTTTGGTTCTGTTGCCTAAACCTCTACATCTTAACAGTGTTCCTCCTGATTTTGTAGATTGTTTCCAGCAAAATCTTGACAGTATTTTTACTTGACTGAGTATTGTGTTTTTTTTTTTTCTTTACACCTACAAGCAGTGAGTCACTTTCTCTCTTAAGGCCAGTGTTGTTGGTTACATCTTTGTAGTTCAACATGAGTGGATGGCTGTGTATGTTCAATAAGCTTGAGATGCACTAAACTGTGATGTGAATAGTTTACTTATATGAATTATAAGATGCAATGTAAATATAGATTTGTACATGTTGTTTATTAGCAAGACTCAAATGGATTTAAAAATGATTTATCTTATTTGAAAAAAGATTATTAAAGTGACATATTTTGTTACGTTAACATTCAGAGCTTGGTTTATTCAGCTTAAATTTATGCTACAATCTTCAAATGAATGCTGCACAATGCACATCCATTTGAAGATTGTATTGTTTATGGTTTAAAATTGAAAGCACCTTAAAGAACTGATGACTAACTTTTTAATAATTGTCAATTTAATAACCAGTTCTTCCTGTTTCAGGGTAGGTTTTCTTCAGGAGCTCTGGTGTCTAAAACCACTAAAAACATGTACAACAGGATCCCTTACAAGCCCAGGACTCCCATAAAATAAGATTTTGAAATCTCAGCTGAACTTTCCTGGTTAAATAAAGGGCACATTAGAAGAAGAAAAATATCAGTCTGTGGTAGACAATATAAACTTACAACTGAATAAATATGTTGACTACTAAACATGTTACCGTCAATGCTGGGTTGCCATATAAGTGCATTCTACAGCTACAATCAGAAACGGTCAGTGTAATTTGAAACTGTTAGTATTATTATACATTACTGTGTCAAAACATTCTTTATTAAAACGAGGACCTGAAAAACGCGTACGTAGATGCAGCGCAGACAACAGCACACACATTTGACAAGACAAAAGTGATCAGGCTTGAAACCGCCTCTCTCATTTGGCACCCGGGCCGTTCCGTAGTGCACACAGTGCACAGCTAAACGTTTGTACACATCAAACATGGCGGATGCAGTCGCGATGCGGACGTGGAGTTGTCCGGCCAGGCGGGTTTTATGCTCATGGATTCTGTTATCGCTGGTTTTACTCAACTCATTAAATTCATCATGTGCGGCACCGGAGCGTGGCGTTTGGAAAGTAACGGTGGTAAATGTAAGTATCCTATTTTGCAGAAATCTCTATCCGGTTAGCTGCAGTCACCTAGCTACAGGAGTTAGCCTCGTGCTACATCTCAGGTGTTGCACAGTGACAGTCATGAATTGATGAATAACGTCGTTCTATTGGCTAATTATGTATAATTTAATGTCTTATTTATATAGAGAAATATCCTGGCAAAAGTGAAACGAATTTAACAGGTGTCATGTCATCTAGCTGCTAGCTGACACCTAATGGCATCCCCTTAAAATCAATAGTTAATGTACTTCCTTGTTCAAGCCATGACTGGAAAGGGTAAAATGGTAGGACTACTGTACTTGGATGTGGAGTAATGGTAACTTAGAAAGTCTTTATCAATTATTTAGGTTTTGAGTCGTTTCAGTTTCTGTGTTAACTTTGGTCTAATGTAACCTCATCTTAATGCGTTGTCTGAATCGTAAATCTGAATGTGAAATAATGATCTGATTAGTTGCATAAGCCCTTTGTGATTTTATATCATTTATACTAACATTTTGTTTATTACTACGCATTGTTTTGTTATACAGTCATCCGAGCCACTCCTGATAAGAAAATCTATGTACAACAACACAGACATACAGCTGAAAGGTGCTGTAATAATTTAATCTTTCATCCCCACCTGCAACACTCCATATTTCATGTCTATCTCGTTATCTTTCTGTTCTTCAGTTGGGTCATTTAGCTGCCCAGAGAAGGTGAATTTAACTATTCACTGGCTTTTGAAATACTACCCCTGTCACAATGAATTCAACAACATTGAAGTAAGTTCTTCTCAATCTAGGACATTTTAATGATGTTGATTCAGAAATGTAATTAAGTATTAACTGTTTGCAGGAAATGTACAAGAAGACACCACAAAGTCGTGGTGACGGCCTGGATCCAGTTCCTATGGACCATGGGGAAGTCATTGAACACATTCACAAGCCAATAACATGCATTGACGGGACGCTCCCCTTTACCATGCTCAATGTTAGTTCATACCAATTATTTTTTTAAGTTTTTTTTTTTTTAAAAGTTATTTATATGGTGTTTTTTTTTTCTTTTTCTTTTCAGAAAGCAAAGGCAGAGCATCGTCCTGCTTTCCCAGTTCTTAGACATAATTTAAAGGTGTGTAACTTTGTATGATACATGTGTTGTTTTTAACCAATACAACAAATCTGTCACACAATCATTAAATATTAACTTGTTTTGTATGTCATATTTAGGACCCCAATTACACCAGACTGATTACTGATGAATGTGACAATAATGGCAGCAGTATTAAACAAGGTGTGATTGCCACCACATGGAGGGATGGACCGTATCTGCTGGTCGTGACAATCCATGACAAGCAAACAAACAAATCTGCCCACTGGAATTTAACAAGTGAATACATTGTGTCTCTTTTATTTTGTACATGAAATTGAAATTATTTTAATGAAATGCCTAATGTCTTTTATTTTCCCAGTCGATTTGGTGATGCGAGGTGACCATGGCTACATATCGATCACCGAGTGGCCTTTAATGATTGTATGTTAATGAATAAAATTATTTCTGTTCTATTTTAAAAATACAATACTACTATCATGATGTCCGTTTCCTGTAGTTCTATATGGTGATGTGCATAGTGTACATCTTGTATGCTGTGCTTTGGTTCGTTTGGGCTGCCTGTTACTGGAAAGACCTTCTCCGGATTCAGTTCTGGATTGCTGGGGTCATATTCCTCGGGATGGTGGAGAAGGCAGTCTTTTGTGCTGAATATGAAAACACAAATGCTGTTGGCTCTGCAAGTGAGTGCCCACAGGATTTTACAAATATTTACCTGACTGTAAAACACTAATTTCTAAATATTTATTTTGTTTTACAGCATCAGGGTTGTTGATTTTTGCCGAATTGGTTTCTGCCCTAAAGAGGACCCTCGCTCGACTGCTCGTCATCATCGTCAGCCTTGGTTATGGTATTGTGAAGTAAGTAAGCAAATAATATTTGCCATATTATGCTTAAAAAATGTATAATAATTTCTAATCTGTTCATTACAGGCCTCGGCTAGGGACCGTTATGCACAGGGTCGTTGGTTTGGGGATGCTCTACTTTGCTTTTGCAAGCATTGAAGGGGTCCTAAGAATTACTGGGGTGAGTCGTTTGATTTGAGAAATGGACATAAATAAATTGTTAAATAGTTTTGGATGTTTAAATCGTTGACATGTAGGGATTGGCTAATTTGAGATCTAGCAACTGGTTTCAGTTTAATTATGTGTTGGGTGTGTCTGCATTAAAGGGTCGTGACAATGGCCCAGCTCTTATTACTGAAGTTGTTCTGGCCATACTCGACTCCTGTACCATCTGGTTCATATCCTTCCACTTACTGCCCCAAGTCATTATAATAGTCAGATTGTGGTGTGACATTTGCTCTTCGTATAGTTGATTGTTTCTGTTGATTTTGTTGATTATTTTTCTATTGTTTTTGCTATGGTCATTGGTTCTGTGTATTTGCTTTATAAATCTCTGATCCTCTTTGATTTGTTTTCCTGCCTTCTCTCCTCCGTCTCCTCCTGTGTGTCCTGCACTGACCTCTAGGCGAAAGACTCAGACTTGGCCCTGCTGGCCAACATTCCCCTGGCTCTGCTTGACTCCTCTCTCTGCTGGTGGATATCCTTTTGTGCACCTTTTTCCTCTGCTCCTCATTCATACAAAAAGCCTAAACTAGGGCAAGGGACTTCCCTTTAGCTACGTGGTATAATACATTTGAATCATGCATTACTAAAATTGGCTGTCACTGCATCTTGCACAATTTATGCTACATTCATCTGCTCTGTGCAAAATCTGTCCCCACAGTAAACCCTTGATTTTGGCTTATAAAATGTTGTAGTTGGGGTTGTTTGTTATGTTCTCCTTGACTCCTGTGAACATATTTGTTAGCCTGGCACAAACCATGAAGACTCTGAAGCTCAGGAGGAACCCGGTCAAGTTGTCGCTTTACAGACATTTTACAAACACACTCATCTTTGCTGTTCTTGGTAAGTTTATATAACTGTCAAGATTAATTAGAACAACAACAAAAAACATATTTTTATTCCTTTTATTAGCTTCCATCATCTTCATGGCATGGATTGCAAAGAAATTTCGTCTTGCGGATTGTCAGTCAGTAAGTGTTCAATACATTACGCTGGCTATTTTTTTAATGATGAATGATTTATGTTTTCAAATGTTTCCCGTGAAGGACTGGATCGAGCTGTGGGTGGAAGATGCTTTCTGGAGGTTCTTGTTCTCGGCCATTTTGCTCGTCATTATGTGTCTATGGAGGCCATCTGCAAACAACCAAAGGTGCGTCCACACCTTGTATGATCAAACGAGCAATACTTAACAAATCCTGCGCAACGCTGCTGTGTCTGTGATAAATTAATTGACCTAAAAATATGAAATATTCTTTCTAACTTAATAATTCGATGTATTCAAAAATTATTAATAAGTCATTATTTTATCACAGATATGCTTTCACACCTCTTATTGACGACTCTGAAGACGATGAAGAGGTTGAGGAGTTCCTGGCCAATTCAAATTTGGGTAATGTAATGTTTGATATTATTTTGTCCATTTAGGTTTATTTTGCAAAACATAAATATCTAATTCTTATTTTTATTAAGCTGACGGCATCAAGTTAAGAGCATCCAAAAATGAGACCAATGGTACGGCTAAACCTGCAGAAGCAAACCTGGTAGGTACATCGTTCTTATGCCCAAAGAAGAGATGTGTTTTTCTCATTTGGACAACTCTGGTTGTTGTAAAATGCTGTTGAAATAAAAATTACAATTTGAAACAAAACTATGTAGTTTAAGTACAGTACAGCAGGTGGCAGCATTGAGCATTTTGTCTTTTTACAGGATGAAGACTTGAAATGGGTGGAGGACAACATTCCTAGTTCAATTACTGATATGTAAGCTCATATTAACTTTACCTCATTGCATTTCATGTAAATTACTTGTAAGGCATCTCACTATTGAGTCTATATTTTCATCACCGCAGAGCTCTACCTGTCCTGCTCGACTCAGATGAGGTACCGTCATTTCACCACAAGTTTTTTATTTTATTTGATGTTTTAGCAGTGATTTGTAAACTAAGAACATTTGTTGCCTCCTTCAGGAAATTATGACGACCAGGTACGAGATGTCAAACTGGAGTGATGCTTTCTTTGTGACCATCAGCTGACGCAGAGGTAGTTTTTTTTTTAAGTTACCTTAGCCACGTCTTACCCAGCACACCTTAATGTATAACTTTTTTTTAAAAAATGTTTCAGTGTTACTTCGGTGGATGAAGCGACATGAAACAGTTTGCGGGGACCGTTTGTTGTTTTAACGCTTGAACAACATTAGACTTTGCACTGACGGCGAATCAGTGATTTCCTGAAGCGATCAGTTTCCAGCCTTTTTTTTCCCAAAGAGAATGTCATTTTATTAAGTGCTGTATTTATTTTTGTCATATCCTTTTGAATTTATTTTATCAGAGATTAACAAGAGCAGTCGCCTCATGTGTGAACATACACTGAACGATATGGACGTGGTTCAGGGAGGCATAAAATATTATTATTGAGAAAGAGTATAATAAAATTTGTATATTTAAGAATGGGCGAAAGGTAAGAGCTATTTTCACAAAATAAACCAAGGATGGATTTATAAAAAAACAAAAAAACACAGTCAACCATATTGGAGAACGAATGAAGCCTCTGCATGTTTATTTGATGTGGAAATGTCATATTTCTGTTTTTCTAAAGAGAAAGACTAGGCTGTGTAATGCAAGTTCCCTGATGTATAATCTTTGCTTAATTTTCTTGAGCAAACTAGTGGTTATTACTCAGTTATTACGTAAATCTCACATAGTTATGGTTGTCCTCTGCACAAAATCTTGGGGCAGACCTATTTGCCCAAATAAGATAAAAAAATAGGTGCAAAAAAAAAGAAGGATTAGATCTTCAAAATGTACATGTGTCTAGACTAAGGTCCACTGAGCAAAGATGTAATTTAAGGAAAAAGCTTTTCGCTCCAGACACCGTTTCAAATGAGCTCTAATGCACTTTGATGATCAAAGCTGTGCCTATGTTTTTTGGAGGTTATTGAAAAATTAGGTTTTTCTCTTTGGTGTCTGTGAGCCCGTCTACAGTGTGGTGTTTGGAGAGCGATGCACAGATTATTTTAATACCAGTGCAAGGCAACTTTATTTATACCGCGCATTTCGTACACAAGGCAACTCAATGCGCCTAAATGCGTGTGTAAATGGTTTTAGAATTGTAGTTATCTTTGTGATCTTTCTACACAGTCCTGTTCAAGTTTGAATCTACTGTATGTGTGTGGGAAGCTTTTCTGTTTTCCAAAATAAGAGCAATATACTGTTGTGTATGTTGACATTGATATAATTTATTTGTTCAAAGTGTACTTACGTTGATGTGGCTTCTTCATGTTTACTTTGTGTTTACGAGGTGTTCTTCCATTTCTATGATGTCTCTGTCACGGCAAAAGGCAGCTTGGGTCGACTTTCTTTGTAGCTTTTGCTTTCTTTGCCCGACAAAATCATTAATTTTACATGTTTTTTCTTGAGATATATATGTTATGTACATCATTCAGTTCTAGGTGTTCGGCACAGGCACAAGCCGGTCGCCTGAATGGTGTAATGTTTCTTTTTCAATAATTGGAAAGCTGGAGTAATTGTGCTTTTGGTGGCACACAGTCTGTGTTACATAAGACTGCAGACACCTGCAGCGGACCTGGGTATTTGTACAGATGGCTTTGGCTGATTCCTGTTATTTCATAATTATTCCACAAGTGCAAAAGCATCAGGATAAAGTGACTTTTGGAGGAAGTGTGCTCTTCATACCAGCAGTTTTCCTCTTCCTTTTCAGGAAATGTGTATATGATTAAACTCATTTAAAATAGGATTTGGGTTTGCTGTCATTTCCACATTCAAATGATCCTTATTTTGATGTGTGGCCTTTTTATGAAGAAGGTAAAAATATATTTGTGCACGTAAGGACTAGCACGTTTATCAAGCTGTGGGATAATGCTGTATATTGATTCTGAAGAAAGTATGCAGATGTCAGAGCACATCAACAAATTCCACTGTTTAGTTTTGAAAGGTATTTGTAACATTGAGGGTTTTGCTTAGAAAATATGTAACTATGTATGCCCTCTATATATTATTGTATGTTGGACACAGCTGCATTGATCTCCTGTAATAGCTTTTTATTTTCTATTCTAGTCTGACACAAACAACTTAAAATTCCCTTTTTTCATAGGCCTATTTTAGCTGATCCAAGCATTCAGAACGTGTGGCTTAGTGTGGTTTATTGAGAGCACCTGAAACACCTCTGTATTTTCATTTGTACATGTTGTGGTTTTTATGTTGATATAAAAGATCTCACGCTGAGTGGACGCTTCAGTATTAGCTTTGCCATAGCCGATGTAAATAATATAGAAGGAATGCAAGGAATTTGATGTAGAGATTGTCTCCTCTGTACAGCTATAGTATGTATGAAGTCCATCATATTGGCTATGCAGGAAAGAAAAATCAGTGACCTCCACAGATCTGTAGTGCATTGGTTTGTTGTGTTCCCTTCAAACTTAAGGTTGCTAAGGCATTACGTACGTCTAATCTTTGTATTTGTCCACAATTGAGGATTATGTCACTGGTCATTAATGGTCACTGTTTTGTGCCAAATTCAACCACTTCAGCTGAGAAAACTAAAGCACAGATCAGAAGAAAAGTTTAGGATTAGTCCCTGAAGTAAGTGCAATAACATGCCCACAGCTGTTGCCACTGACGGCTTTAAACTTTGTGACAAGTAAAACCACACACTGCTGGCCCAAATTCTCTTACAAGTGACTTGTGTTTTGTTTCTTAGTTCATTCCAATTGCCTTTGGCACTCTGCATTCCTGTTAAAGAAAAACCAGAATACTACAAAAATATATACAATAGGTTCCCCTCTGGAGCCAGGACTCCCCAGGAAATGAGATTCCTAATCTCAGTGGGACCTTCCTGGTCCCATAAAGGTCAATAAATAAAATACCACAGTATGATTCTATCTTGTACTTTTTAATTTTGTACTTTTGAGACATGCTTTGTTTTAATACAGTTCTGAAATCTGAGTAAGAGTGAGTTCATGCACATGTGTCTGCTCGTCTTGTTATTAAGAATATTTATATATTTTTTGTTTTGTTTTATTCAGAGTCTCTGCTGTAGAGATTACTTTTCAAACATACGTATGCCTTTCACTCACTGAAATTCACCTTCAATAGAGGAAAATTTAAAGCTGCTGCCACAATGATATTCAATAGCACAGTGTTCAACGTCAACAAAAGCAGCTCTTAACAAAAACTGAAGGTTTGGACTTTTATTTCAATAATGTGACAATTAAAATTCCAGACGAATAGAGTTGTGCCCTGGAAAGCTCACTGTAAAGCCTTTGATTTAAGTAACAAGATGTGTCTCTGGGCAATATACAGAAAATGACTAATACAATAACTATGCTTTGATACAGTACTAAATCTACAGTGCTATAAAAATATAAAGCAACCTTTTGTATCTTCAAAGAAAGCAAAGGACACTGTTACACAGTATAAAATAACAATATTTCCAATAAATTAAGCCGCCTATGTACTGATAAAACTATGGAAAATATAGAGGAAAAGTGCATATAGTAAGTATGAGACCAGTAGAAAGGCCCTGAGCCACAGTCAAAACTCATGACCATAGTAAAGCAATGTAAAAAGATGTTGAGTAATGTCCACATCTTGTAACATTCATGTTTTTCCACTGATTTAACACAGGAACATTCGGAAAAAATGTGGGCGGAATAACTACCCAGTTCAGTTTTTCATCTTTCCCCTGGAGAGCCCTGAATGTAGGTTTAAAAGTTGTGCGGTGACACCATGATGTGAACCTTGGCCACATGTTTGGCCTGAAAGACGCGGTCGCTGTATTCGGACATGTCCACATCGATGCTGATCTGCTGTGGACCCTGCAGCTGCTGCACTAGAATCAGCTCTCCGGTCTGTCTGTCCGAGCGCTGCATCACAAACATCCCTCTGGAGTTACCGCCCACAATCCCAAAGCGCAGGCTGTCTGGCCCGGTGCGTCCTGGGGCTGTGGCTGTGGCCATCCTGAACAGAGTGGCAGGAATCGGCAGATTGGACGACAGGGACAGGTAGTGGAAGGACACTGTTTTAGGAGCCAGCTGACAGGGGCGGCTGGCCATCGGGCAGGGGTTTCTCTCACACTGACTGTGGGACAGAGCATTCAGTCATGATTAGAACCATGAATATTGTTTGAAAGTTACATTGTGATTGCACAATTGTCCAGAGGTAGGGCATCATATTTAATTGGATCACGACTACAAACCATACCCTAGCTGTAATTTGCTATGTACACTGTCTGACCAAAAATAAATCTAAGCTCTAATATTTTGTTGGACAGCATTTAGCAGCTTTGATTACAGCACAGCATTTTCCTAATAAGCTTCTGCAATGTCTAAAGATCCAAAGATGTTTCACCAAGAATGTGTACTGATGATGAGAGAATGTGACCACTGCACAAAGCCTTCTCCAGCACATCCCAAAGATTCTCAATGGGGTTAAGATCTGGCCAATCCAAATCCATGTGTGAAAATGATGTCTCATTCTCCCTCAACTACTGAAAATGTGAGCCCGATAAATCCTGGCGTTGAGATTTTGGAATATGCCCGTCCCATCAAGGAAGACAAACATTCCATTGATGGAATAACCTGGTCATTCAGGATGATCAGCTCGTCAGCTGATCTCATACTTTAGGCTCATAATGTTGCTGAACCTAGACCTGATTACCTGCAGCAACCCCAGATCATAACAGTTAGTTAAATCCAGGTGGCAACTTTTTTGTTTTTTGGCCATGCAGTGTAATTTGCACATGTCAAACACACATTATGTAACTTCTTCATTGTAGCAAAGTTACATTTCCCAGCTGTGTCAGTGCTGCCACTAGAGATGTGTTTCAATGACAGGTGGGAAAACAGTGATACATTGTGTATAGCAGTTAACATAAATCTCAGGTACTATGCTACGTGACGATTACAAACTTACAAAGGTGATGTCTTGACATAGTGGATGTGTCCGTGTGACCTGGGACACTCGGGGCTGACGCACTGAAAGCCTCCCCCTGTGTTGATGCAGGTCGTCCCGTTGGTGCAGTTGTGCCTCTGGCTCAAGCACTCGTCCACATCTGGAGGACACAACATTAGCAGAGCCGTGTAAAAGCAAAGGCAGAGCAGAGGGAGAGACTTGCCAGACGAACTGTGCACTTCCTGGTTACCATGGTCAGAGCTGGGGGTGTTTTATTTGGCCTTTAGTTTAGTCTCCCACAAATGGCTGTCCTAAAGATTTTATTTATTTATTTTTTTCACTTTTTGCTGGAAAGAGGGTGAAGTCATGTGTTCCACTGACGGCTTTTGCTCAGCTACAAAGGTGCACATAAAAGCAGTGGCAACGTTTGTGCAGAGAGCAAACTTGTCACAACAACTACAAGGAACTTTTAGTGAATCAGACATGCACAATATCGTTTACCAAATATATGATAGCAACTGGGGGCGACAGTGGCGCAGATGGTAGAGCGGGTCGTCTCATGATTGGAAGGTCGTGGTTCGATCCCGCTCCTGACCGTGCACATTGTCGTTGTGTCCTTGGGCAAGGCACTTCACCCACATTGCCTCCAGTGTCTGCCTACACTGGTAGCCCCTAGGAGACCAACAGCCCGGTTTAAACGTGAGGCCGTCCTTCCGTGGACCCACCACCTGCAGAAGAGCCATGGGGCTGGTGCAATGTGATTGGGCAGCTCGGCGGCTGCCCCCACGACCGGCAACGGACAAGTGGAAGAAATGGATGGATGGATGGATGATAGCAACTGCTGTATATTTTGGCAAAGGAGCAGGGCAATTTGCAGGTATTTCTTTCTGACATAAGAGCCATATTCTGCAGCAGCCAGCGCTCTGAATGGGTCTTTGTCCTCTGTTTTAGTCCTGTCACTCACCCTCGCAGCTCCGCCCATCGGGGAGCAGCCTGTAGCCGCTGGGGCAGGAGCATTGGTAGGAGCCCGGGACGTTCACACATTCATGGACGCACAGCTTTCCTCCTTGGTCCAGTCGATAAACTTCACATTCATTTACATCTATCAAGACACAGTGAGAATCATGTTAGAATTTGGCAGCGCATTCTGTAAATCCTCCATTTCAAAAGATGTCTGCTCAATCCTAATTTTAATATTTTTTCTCAATTAGAATTATCAATCTTGCAGAAAAACTGACAAACTCATCAAGAAGCCTGAATGGTCCTGCACTCTGGGCACCCTGACATAGTATAAACATGTTATTTAACCTGTTATGTCTTATGGAAACTGCACAGTGACCTAAATGGAGGCTAATCAGCTTGTGACCTCTGGAATGGATTATTTTGTTTGTCACTGACTGGCCCCTAAGATTGCAGTGCTAGTCTCAGAACTCGGATTACAAAATGAGTAAAGATATCAATGCCTTTTCCAATTCACCTTAGGTCGCAGCACATACAGTAAACTGCTTCTAATGACTAATGTACATTTCCAAATCAATGACCTTTCTGACCCTTAAATTTGAAATGACAGTCAGGTTTTTTTTTAAATTTTTTATCACACCACTGAAGTCTTGCTCGTGCTAGGCTGGCCCTCACCCTGGCAGATGCTGTTGTCCGAGGTGCCGCTCATGTGGAAGCCTGCGTCACAGCTGCAGTGCTGGGCCCGGTTCACCTGAGCGCAGCGGGGCTTACGGCTGAACGCTGGATCGTTCACAACACTCCACTCAGGAGGCGCTGCGTGACGAGACAGTTCCGTTAACAAACACTAAAAACACAGCAAGTGAGTGCCTGTGTGGCTCCAAATTGTTTACAACATTTATTGCACTTTATTGCTTTGAAAGTTCCATCTCAACGGGTCAAACGGGTCAAACAAAGAACAAACACTAAACTGAAAGAAAATGTGGGCTAGTTTCCGAGGACACATTTATCACAAACTTTTAACAGACTGAAGGTTTTACAAATCTCTGTAATAAAATGAATGCTATTCTCTTATATAGGAACACAACAACAAACTGAATATACAATGTAGTCCAGTGTATTGATTGAAATACAAAAATAAGCACATAAAAAACATTTTAAATCTTATGGTCTTGGCCTTTAGGATAATCTAAACAGTGGCTAGAAACCTTTTATGTATCGTGGACCCTTGGACCTTACATTTGTACTCTGAGTACCCTCACCCCGGAGCGTACAGCAGATTACCTAGGAAGTCCACAACAAAAACTTTTATTAAAACTAAAACTATTCATTACTGAAAAGACCAAAGGTTGTGTTCAAAATAAAGCTCAAATACTTAAATAGCTACAGTGCCCTGGTTGGGAAACGCACTGATCTAAAAGATGGCAGATGCTGTCCACAGAAGCATTCATAGCCAGATTGGTTTGTAAATGTTGAGGCATTAGTAACAGAAATATGCTTTTTACGTAACATTTTACTTACAGCTTTCACTTCTTCTTAAGTAATGCCTATGAATCCCCTGTACAGTAAAAACAGAACCGTGTAGCTCAGTTCACCTGTCTGTGTGGGGTGCTGGCAGTGGGAGCCGCTCCACTTCTGAGGACACGTGCACTTGTACTGGTTCACCCCCTCCACACAGGTCCCTCCATTCAGACAGGGGCTACTGGCACATACAGTCAGGTCTGTACACACAATATTGTCAACCTGCTTATTATTTGTAATATTCAAATCAAAATGTCAATTACGAGTTTAGAAAAATCATCAGATTCGAATGTTATATCTATCCCACAAGAGCCTTTTACATAAACTAATAGGGACAATTGTGACTGCAACATACGCTGTCACAGGTCAGTTTGATAGAAAAATACAAGGCAAAATCACAGATAATGGAAAGGAACTGATTTTAGGGCAGAAGTCTTCACATTGATCGATCTTTTTATTAATTAATTTAACCTGTTATCTACCAGTTTAGGATTAGGATGAGCAATTATCAAATCTCAAAGCGTATTGACTGGAGAGCTTACAGCCTATATGTCAGTGTGATACCTCATTTGAAAGCCTTCTAGTTTCTAAAACTATGTGTAAGATCTTTGTGAGTGAAACACAACTTACATCACATTTGCCGTTCCTAAACCTAATCATAATCATAACCCTAACCCCTGACCCTAAACCTAACCCTAACTCGCGATCAGGGGGGACGGCAAGTAACAGGTTAATCATTTTAAATAATGAATAAATATTGCTGTTTCTTATCTGGCTATGAGAGGTTTCAAAATTAAATCTCAGTTTACAGGTGAAACTCGGAAAATTAGAATATCGTTACAAAGTGCATTCACTTCTGTTATTCAACTTTAACTGTGAAACTAATATATGATAGACTCATTACATGCAAAGTGAGATATGTAGCCTTTATTTGTTATAATTTTGATGATTATGGCTCAGCTTGTAAAAACCCCAAATTAAAACTCTCATAAAAAGAAGAATATTTTGAAAATGGACTGTAAGCCATAATCATCAAAATTATAACAAAAAAGGCTTGACATATGTCATTTCGCATGTAATGAGTCTATATCATATATTAGTATTAGTTTCACATTTTAAGTTGAATTACAGAAATAAATGAACTTTTGAACAATATTATATTTTTTTGAGTTTCACCTGTAAACAACAAATTATTGCTTTCCACTCCGGTACAATTTAGACACACAATAGTTTCCATTTTGTACTTCCAAAGTCTAAACTCACTCCAAACAATGACATGTTGCTGCTTCAGGGTTGACTCTAGACCTGTTGATTAAAAAGCACAGATAATTCAGATTGGCCATGGATTTACGACGATACCACTTGCACAGCCCTAAATAACTTATCTGTGTGTCTTGATGGATACTACACTGCCTGAATGAAAATAAAATAAGTTGCCTCCTGGATTTAACTAGCGGTTATGATCTGGGGTTTCTGCCAAAAGAATGAGATCGGCTGATGACCAGGTTCTTCCATGGATTTCTTCTTCCCTGATGACCGTGGTTCAGGGAGCATGAGACATCAGTTTCACACATGGATTGGCTACAGAGTCCAGATGTTAACCCCATTGTGAAACTTTGGGACGTGCTGGATAAGGCTTTGCGCAGTTTCTTTGTGGTGACTTTTAATTTGTTCAGGGAGTGTATAAAGCAATTGCAAATTAAAACTGCAGATTTCCTTTCCCAATTAAATTCTCTCTATGACCAAGTGTGAACAGCAGTGAACTAAAGCCTGACAGAATGGTAACCTCCTCTCAATCCCAACCTCAGTTTCGTACTTTTCTTTTGGCTTATGCTCCTAACTTTAGTGTTGAAACCACAACACAGGACATGATCTCATGGACATCTAACCCTCATGTGTATTGTGTTAAATTAGAAAATAAGTAAATAAGTGGCTCTTTATTCCCTCTGATCTTGGTTTCAGTGGTCAGCTGAAAGCCTGTGCAGATGTGAGGATGATGGAGCGCCCTCTGAGGTGAGGCGTGCAGGCCGCAGTGCACTGGATGACAACCAACCCCTTTAATGTTTATTTGACTTTCCCTGAGTCCACCGCAGCACCATAACATGAAAAGACTTACTTCACTTTGCTGGATATTTTTAAATGTTTTCAACTAATGTTTTTCCAGAAATGTTCAATACCGCTTTTTAAGCAGAGTCTAAATTTAGATCTAATAGTGAGCACTGAACACACGTAATACTGTGCAGTGTAACCCTGTCCTGTTATTTTAGCTTTTAATGTCAATACATGCACGTGCTCAACTATGTGGGACAGATAAAGCCGATTCAAATAGTGTGTTATTTTTTCCAATTGTGCAACCAGCGTATGCATAATAAATGCTGATTTGGAACATACTGTACAACCAATTATGAAAATTTATCAAATCCTCCCCAGTTTGATGATAAAAAATATACAAATAAAGTTATTTAGACAACAGACTCTACTTTGCCCATTAGTCAAAGACCTAGAAACATGAGCTTGAGACGGGGTATCTACAGTAGCCCTCCTCTGTTGTTTATCAGTCTGTGCTTTAAAGGGGAGGGCACCCCACAGAGGAATGTGGTGCAGGTGTTTTTGTGTCCGAAGACATTTAATGCCATTTTAACGAGGGCTCCATTCAGTAGGGCCCAGCCGTGCTGAAGAATGCTTCTTTTCTTTGTTATCTCTGTAAGGGACATTTGATTCTTCCCTATATTTGGCATGTCAAGATTGTGGAGCAGTGAAAACCTTTTGAGATTTTTTAAATCTTTGGACAGACTATAGAAAGACTATATAAAATTACACATTTAGAAAAAAAAAAAACGTTCCATTTTAGATTGGATTGCGATCTATTTCACTACTTAGAATACATATATATATATCCGCAAGGATATTGGTCTAACATGTTTTATCTTAAAGACCAATGGCTAAATGTGAATTTTACTTTTTAACTGGCTATTTTTTGGGAGTGTGATTCCACCTGTTAACATACTGTCTCACCTTTACAGACTATAGCAACACCAGTCCAGCTCCCATTCTCCTGACAGACTCTTGTGGACGGGCCAACAAGCTGATAGCCCTGGGCGCAAGTGAAATGTACCTCGTGTCCAACAAAATACTTTGAGCCAAACTTTGTTCCATGCGCAGGGGCTTCCAGGGAGGGGCAGGCGGTGGGGGCTGTGGAGAGAAGTAGCAGAGGAAGGATGGTCACATGTGGATCGAGCTCTCTGGATCCTCTGGCATTCAGCGCCTCAGGACAAACACGTGTCTATGGGCAGCGAGCCCTTCATGGGAAAGGATGCTTGAAATGCCTCATTTACAGTCAAGCAAAGCACCGTCTGATCTTATCAGGCTGAAAAGTACCAGCACTCAATTGTGACGCTTTGTTCGAATAAAACATGTGCGTTGTCGTTTATATTGTGGTTATAACACTTACTTTTGTGTGCTTTTATTGTTTTCTTGTGCTTACTATTATTTATAATTCTGTCTTTTAAGATTCTTCAAACTTATGGAGACTGTCCTTTCATTCAATTGATTTTAGTTTAATTATGTGCCAGACACTTCCCCTTTCTGACACAGCTTCCATTTATCGGGGCTTGGGGCTTCAAAAAGCACATCAGCTTCTGCAACCATGTCTTTTTCACTTACAGACTTTCTGACCATTCACACTGGCAAGTTGGTGTCATAAGATATCCAGCTTGTATCTTATGACAAGATACAAGTTGGATATCTAGATGAAAGACAACTTCTATCTTATCTTATGGTGAGATTTGTATGGTAACTTCAAAGGATTATGATTGAAAATGGACTCACCTGCAGACTGGTCGGCTTGTGGCATTTTAGAGACTGAGTTTTGAAGATTAGCCAGTTTTGATTTCATGATGCGCAGACCCTCCGTGAACCGGACCTCTTGGCCTTTTAGGAACTTCTCCATTTGCCTGAGCACCCCCACTACTTGGTTCTTGTCCATACAGCTCTGCAAGAGACGCAAGACCGACTTAATAAAAGCCTGTGGGTCTCTACTAAAACAAGGCCAAGCACAGCAATTACCTCACTGGTCATAAAACATGCAAAAGCAACATACCACGGTGGTGCATGATGTATTTGAATCTAATACAGTGTTATGATTGGTAACACAGTTGTTAAGGTTACGATGATGTCAAATTTTGGTTAGAATCAATAAAACGACATTTAAAATGGTGTTTTATTGCTACTAGGCACTAAACACCTAAACTAAAGGTAGCATTTGCCAGTAGAGCTGTGTAAACCATCCGTCTTCTTCATGTTTTCAGCTCATTACCACAGCTCCTGCAGCTGGAGGAAGTCTGTCAGGCAGATGTGCAGAGGACATTGGTCCAAACTGCTGTCCTCTTTGTACTTTGTACTGTGGTAAGAAGGCAGGAACATACCCAATGGTTTATACTAAAAATAGCTAACTAAGTTAAAGAGATGTTGTTCAACCCTTGCATTGCACCTCTAATTCGTTCTGAAAAGCTTAATAATCACATGCTCATTTGTACAATTTCTGTGGAGCAGCATACCTTAAATTCCTGCATTGCAATCAGAGGAGCATGTACAATACCAACTCCATCCTTTGCATACATGGCTTTAATGTTAAAACAAATGTAAACCCAAAAACAATGCAAATCAATTTGCAAGAAGGCCATAGTCATTTGATAAATCTGAACTATTTTTTAATTATCTGGAGTTAACTTATGCTGGATAATTGTAGATTTTCAAGTATGCGTGAGACATTCTTATCTATTTATAAAAATATGCCACACACTTCACAATAATTCACAATAATTTACCTCTTGCTGAGAAAGTAAAAACCTAAGATAACTGAAATTGCTTTAATGCTGTTATTCCAAATAGATGTAAACTTATCTCTTACCTGCACAGCAGCATCACTGGTAAGGACAGCTGTCACACACAGAAGTACATAGATTGGCCGGTGGGATTGTGCCATCTCTACTGGATAACGTTGAACAAGCTTTTCTCCTCTCCTCCACTATTTGTGACAGTTAAGTGTAATCCAGTGGTGTTTCATGCAGTTGCGTTGAGAGCGTTGCAAAGGTTTCAAGACGCGCATCAGGTGCCTATGAAGGATGCTCTCCTCTCAGTTAAGAGTTTCTCTCCACGCTCTGCGCACGAGCATCTAGCAGCCGGGATCCCTCCTCCCATCGACTCACTCACTACCAAAGGAAGTTGGATCAGCTGTATAAAAGAGTCTTCCTTTCCTGTGGGTTCTGTGCTTTTCCGATTAAACGCTCTTTTCTTAACATTATCATTTCCGCAATACTTTTTCTCTGCCTTATAATCAATGCATTCGTCTGTGTTACCTGGAGTCTATGTCACATATTTTACAAAGACTGGAATCTGATAAGTAGCTGCATGAAAGTTTATGTTAGCCAAAAAAGTTACTAACACGTGTAATAACAAATTATGAACTCATGTAACCGCAAATGTATGTGAAAGCACTACACCTGGTGGTGATCATTGGACAGTACATAGAGGAAGTTGCAGAGACTATTCAAAACAAGGAGATAACTCTTCCATAGCAAGTATGATACATTAAGACGTTTAATTAATCTAGCAATCCAAATGAGAAAGGGGGACGTTTGGCAGATGCAACATAATGCAAAGAAAACATATTTCAAGCAATGGTCCATTATTTACGGAAGCACTGAAAGATTTGCTTTGCTTCTCGCCCTAATAAACAATCTCTGGAAGCAGCGAGACTGCGCGCCAGACTTTTCGCGCGCAATCTAACTAACAAGTGTTGACTTCGCCACAGAACAGTAACTTTGCGCAATTACACTAATAACATGATGGCCACAGTTTGAAACAAAAGTCCGTTTGTTATAACTGCGTACTACAATGTCATAATAACGAAACACTGACAAAGGAGCGCCCCCACACCCCGCCCACTAGTGCACGAGCATGACTGACAGCGCTCTCAGCCAATCATAACTGTTCCTGTATATGTAGCCTGCAGACTGACCAATTAGGAGCCGCGATGCGCTACGCTCACGTTAGGTCGATCTCGAGCGCGGTATAAAAACGCGAACGGACGTTAGGGCGAGGAATGTGAATGTGCTGCAGACCTCAGAAGCCATTTTGAGATGATGTCCCTGTTGAGAAAACCCATGAAGATGCTGAAATCTACGAACATGGTTACACTTCTGTCTGTTTCTCCCTCCGTGTGCTCTATTCCACCATGGCAGCTGTCAACGGACGGGACATTAGCAAAGCGGGCTATCGAGCAGTGCTCACAGAGTTAAAACGCCATTGACATGAAAGAGGAGAGTGTCTGTTTTACTGTCTCCCAGTCGAGACATGTAACTCCGTGAGTTTTTTCCAGTCTGAAATCTTCCTGCATCTCTCACAACAAACCACCGTCTCCTCGAGTGACTGTGTTAATTCACTCTTGTGCCGGAGAGCGGGAAGGCATTTTTCAATGGCTTCTGTGAGCCTTGTTTCCAGTCCCCCCGCCCCTGTTCTTGACAAAAACATGACAGACTCTGAGCTTGCAGGGGATGAAAGGTCGAGTAACATTCTTGTACAATTCTTAATGCGCTCATCTGTGCGTTTCAGTGCTGTGGGTCTACATGCTTGTGTGACTGTTCTTTTAACCATGAATTACTGGGTTTAAAGACATCTCCACGGTTTCCAAATATATAATCTCGCTTGCATGCCTTTTTGGTGCAGAAAGCTGTCCAAATAGCCTGGCTTTCCATCACCGCGTCGTTAGGACTCATTTTCATGCGCGGCAGAGGCCCTTGTTGTGTTGTTGTGGAACTGATAATGTCTTCATTGTTGCCATCTGCAGGAGACTATGCAAATAGCTTTGATGTAAATGCCACGCCCATCCTGGCGGTAACACTCCCCCTAGTGGGCGTGTCTAGTACTGCAGCGGGTTGCACTGAGGTGGAGAGGAAGAGGCTTGAGGGTTATAGGGCCAATCCTTTTGGCCCACGCCACACACTGATGGCACCATGTAACAACTTACAATACTTGATCAAAATGTTTTGTTCTGCACCGTACATGATGAATGTTGTTCAGACAGTAACTATATAAAACACTCACAATGACATTACCTCAACCCCTATTTAACAATGTATTTATATAGGATTTTGTGCTCCTCTAGTACCATCAAAACAAAGTTAATACATGCATGTTTTACTGCACAGTACAGTTTGTACTAGTAGTATTAGTACCTGACCTATAAAATTATTTTGTAGCATTAATACTCTTTGTATATTTCACTTAAAGAATTACAGAGAGTAGTTCGACTATGTCATGGTGTTTTCCCTCTAAAGGTTTAAAAGTGTTAGAAACTTATTTTGGTGTTATTTTGGTGTTCTATAAAAGCTTATACTACTGTAAATTAAGTGTAATAAGATTAATAATAACTATACACATATTCAAGAGACTCTGTGATAAAATGTCGGGCAGTTAGAAGCTTTCAGCACTAAAAAAATATGCTATAAGATGTTTCTAAACCCTGTAATTTGTGATGAAAAACAACATGAGGTTGCTTGACGTGGAATGCTTGTATTGGCACATATTTTGAAATGGTAATTGTATCATGGTTAATTTCCTCTGTCTATTGTTTGTAACGTCAGTAATCTATCAACATCAATTATGAATTATTGGTTAATTAAAATAGAAAGATCACATGAATTCATTAAGTATATGTAAGAGTGAAATAACAGTCAATGTACTGATGCACTGCTGGTGCTCTATATTATTTAGGGAGGATGGTGAACTGGAAGATGGAGAAATCGATGATGAAGGGATTGGGATTGAAGAAGAGCCAAAAGATGCTGCAGAAGTGACTGAAGAGCGAGAGAAAGAAAAGGAGAAAGTGAAGGAGAAAGAAGAGAAGAGTCACAGACACTCACGAAAACGCTACAAGAAAAACAGAGACAAGAAGAAGTCCAAACGGAGGAGAAGGGACAGACAAAAGGTACATAATTACACAAGCTTTGGACGCATCAAAAATGAAAAGGTCACAGACACAAACACAATGTGCATAAACACTGAAATACATGAAGTCACACTATACTGCCCAGAGCTGGTTTCACTGGTGAATGTTAGTTTGGGGCTTAAAATTCTTTCTATTCAGTCACAAAAACCCATGCATTACAGGTGAAACTCGGAAAATTAGAATATCGTTCAAAAGTTCATTTATTTCTGTCATTCAACTTCAACTGTGAAACTAATGTATGATATAGACTCATTACATGCGAAGTGACATATTATGTCAAGCCTTTGTTATAATTTAGACATTTAGAAATGTCAAAATATTCCAATTTTATGAGATTTTTTTTATGAGGTTTTTACAAGCTGAGCCATAATAATCAAAATACATATGTATATACTATACACATCTCACTTTGCATGTAATGAGTCTGTCATATATTAGTTTCACAGTTGAAGTTGAATAACAGAAATGAATGTACTTTTTAACGATATTCTAATTTTCAGAGTTTCACCTGTATATGTAATCTTTGACTGTGGTAAAACAAATAATGCAGGGATTTCACACGTTTGTTGTACTCGCTCTGCAGCATCACTCCCCATCAAGCGGCTCCAGCTCTGACAGCTATGACTCTGACTATGATCGTCCAGACAGGCCCAAAAGCAGGAAGCGCAGAGACTCTGACGGCCAGTCCTCCCAGGTAAACGTTAATTACACCTGTATAACCTAAACCGTCATTATACTACATCATTCTTATTCTGGTTAAAACAGCAGGGAAGAGATTCAAAGGGAAGCCATGGAAACTCTCAGAAGTCCCCGCCACACAAGAGCAGCGACTACGACAAATACAGTGACTACAGCGACGACAAATACGACTATGAGGAAGAGGAGGAGGAGTACGACGAAGAGACTGAGTACTCCAAGGGGCGGCACTCAAAGAGAGGAATGAGGGGCATGAAGCACCAGCCGTGTAAGTATAATTACACATTTTTAAATGACCTAATGTGGTTAAGGATGTACGATGGGGCTCAGAGAGACTTTTGATCTTTTGTTTATTATTATGTAGCTGCCTCAAATTAAAATATAAATGACTCTTTTATTGTTTATAAATCTACACAAGCCATACCTAAAGTACAGGACTTCGCGGCCCCTGTATCGATCCGAAAATCTCCCAAAGCCTCCCAATAGTGAAATATTTACTCTATTCAAAGGAAGTTTTGTTTTATTTATATAAAAGAAAACAATAAAAGCAACATCCAGCAATGACTGTAGGTACATTACTGGTTTAAAGTAGTATAATGTAGCAAATAAATCTATATTTTCTTTATAAAATAATTTTTGTTTTGGGGGGGCCCTGTAGTGCCTCTGAGGCCCACAGAGGGCCCCACTTTGGGAACCACTGGTGATGATTTCCCAATAATAAAACAATAAATTCAAATAGAAATTTAAAATAAATGGTAAAACATCTATATATCTATAATGAATCTCAACAATAGTTTGATTTAAAAAAAATCGAGTGTAATAAATGTGCGGCTCAGTTTAGATCTGTGGTAAATTCCATTAATTTCCCCCAAAATCATTTGAACTTTTCCATTGTCTTCAGCATAATAGCATTGGGATAAACACTGCAAGTACTTTGAACAATTGAAATGTTTATTTTCAGATGGCGGGAGGGGGCGAGGCAGAGGCTGTGGACCGGGCCGAGGGCGGGGGCTGCTCAAAGGGAAGAAGCTGAAAGGAAAACCCTGGAGCGGCCGCGGCAGAGGCCGAGGAGACCCAGCCATGGAGGAGGTACATTTTATAGTAACACTAAAAACAAGTAGCAGGTCAATATGTTTAGAAGCTGTTGTATCTTAAGCACAGAGCATTAGGGACCACTGTGAGAAAGTATGAGACTCGACTCTACTGTTTGGTGATTGTACTTTATATTCGTTCCAGGACAAAAATTCTCTTTACCCGAAGAAACGTCCCATTATGAGTAAGGAGTTCATAAATCAACACACGGTGGAACACAAAGGAAAGCACATCTGCAAATACTTCCTGGAGGGCCGGTGCATCAAGGTACGACGCCAATACATCAAGCCTTGTGAGGTTAGAATAGCTAATATGCAAAATATTACGAAATAACCCTTGTCTTATCACAGGGAGACCACTGCAAGTTTGAACACGAGCTCATCCCCCTCGATAAGAAGAAGGAGCTGTGTAAATTTTACTTCCAGGGCTATTGCAGTAAAGGAGATAACTGCAGCTACATGCACAATATCCTTTTCATAGACAGGCTAACCAGCTACAGTATTTGAAAGAATGACGTTTATTTCTCTACATGTAATTGTTCCTTAATGAGTGACTGCACATGAATACCCTTGCAAGTTCTTTCACACGGGAGCTAAATGCTATCAAGGGGAAAAGTGCAAATTCTCCCATGATGCTTTGAATGAGGTGACCAAGGAGTTGCTCAGTAAGGTAAGAGACAAAGTTTTTGCAGGTTTTGATAAAAAGATGGCAGAATATAAAGAGCAACAGACCGTTCTTTGTGTTTTACGTGTCTCGTGTTGTTTTTCTGACTCAGATAATCAACACGGAGGAGGAGAATGACGATGAGTTGGAGCTGGAGGATTTGAGGAAGCAGGGCATCGCTCCCCTCCCTAAACCTCCTCCCGGTGTGGGCCTCTTACCGACTCCAGGCCAGAGCAGCCCCACGGACAACGGGCAATCGGGGAAGAAGATCCCCTCCCTGTTTGAAATCAAGGTCCAGCCCACCGTAGACCTGGTTCAGAAGATTGCACTGGGGTAAATACGTTTGCAGTCATTTTAACACTAGGCAAGACAAGTTTAACAAAAGCCTTTAAAATGATTATTACATTATATTTTGATGTTGTTTTACAGCGGATCCAACTACCAGGACGACGGCACGGATCAGTTCACCGGAGGGCCCGAGGACATGCAGACCGGGATGCCTCTAGATGGCGCCCCTCCCTCGGGGTCTCCGGCTTCTATGGGCCCCTGCGTTGGGCCGATGCAGCAGCCTCCACAGGGTCCACACGGCTTCCCTCCGATGGGCCCGGGTCCGTTCCAACCAAACCCGCCACAGATGAACATGCAGAGGCCCCCGTTCGCCCCCGACCTACAACTGCTGCAAAGCCTGTTGCCCTTCGCGTCGATGGGGCAGAACCCGGTGGATTTTCTCAGCAGCTTTTTTCAAAATCAGCCGATGAACCCACAAGGAGGTCAGTTCAGTGTCACACTTCAACATAATAACATGACAATACATGGAGGGGTATTGACATGTGTTGTACGTACTGTAGGTATTTTTGTTTTGATTACTTTCTGTCTGTCTTTAGTGGACCCCAGTCGGGCGTACATGCAGACCATCCAGCAGCAGCTAAATGCAGAGCCGCAGTTCCAGGCCTTACCTCCGCCTGTGCAGAAGGCCATCCTCATGCACCTGCAGCAGCAACAGGAGGCCAATCAGAAGGGCCCCGAGCCGCAGGGAGCAGCAGCCAAGGATGATACTTCAGGAAGAGGTACTTTCTGAGCAACATGTTCCGCACGTTTCTTTTGTTTGTTTACATGTGGTAGAATTGACAATAAAGACGACTGCGATATTGATCAAAATGTTTCGCTTTTAGATGAGACTACAAATTGGTACTCGAGCGACGACGGCGAGGAAGGCAGCGTCACGTCCATCCTGAAGTCTCTGAAGAAGCAAAGCGAGCTGCAGCAGGCCCAGTCCAAGGCCGTACCGCCCCCTGGTGGACCAGTGGGGGATCCTCGTTTGAAAGAGAGAGGTCCTCCCAGTGACCCCAGAATAAAGATGGACCCACGTCAGCGCCCTCCGGAGGTGAAGAAGGAGTCTGACGGAGCGGGGGATCCGCGGCTGTCCCGGGACCCCAGGAAGATGAGAGAGCAGTATCAACCGCAGGGTCAGGCAGTCCCCCAGAAACCCTCGACCGGAGAGGAGGATGAGGAGGGGGAGAGGGAGCTGAGAGACAGAGCAGCCCTTATCCCTCTGGACCCAAGCCCTGGTGTCGTGCTTCGAGACCCGCGCTGTCAGCTGAAGCAGTTCAGCCACATTAAAGTAGACATCCTGCTTCAAAGACCTGCTTTTGCCGTGACTGTTGTGTGGGCGCCCGAAGACCTCATCCCCTCCCTCGTCCCTAAGCAGGAGCACTCCATAAACCTGCCTTTACCGCCTCTTATAGCCAACGCTCAAATGAACAGGTCTACTTTCCCGGACAGTCCCCCCGTCTCCAGCCCGACCCCAGCAGACCCACGGCTGGCCGCGGCCCGAATAAAGACTCGAGTGCCGTCTGGATCAGTGGAGTCTCGCCTGCCCCTGGAGAGACCGGCCGACCCGCGCCAAGCAAAGGCTCTGGATCCGAGGCTAAAAAGAACTTCAAGTCTTGATTCTAAAATGCTCGGGCAGAAAGAGACGCCTTCTACCGGGACAGCGGTTGACCCCAGACTTCAGAAATCAAGTGGCGTGACTTCATCCCAGACCGTTCGCCCGAAGAGTGAACCGGAAAAGCTGCCTCCGTACGCGCCCCGTCTGGCCTCGTCGGGTGGAGGTCTCGAGAGCCCCACTACTATTTTGGGAGGCATTAGTCTGTACGATCCGCGCAATCAAACTGAACAGAAAGAGCAGGAGGAGCCGCCAAAAAAGAGTGGGATACTGAAAAACCCCGTGAAGAGAGACAGCACTCCGCCCCCGTCGCTGTCCCCAACCCAGCGGAGCAGCTCTTTGGACGAACCGAAAAGCACAGAACCTCCATCGGATCAGACGTCGCCGCCTCCTCGTCCTGTCACTCCTCCCCCCACGTCTCCGGTCAAACCCGCCGCAGTGCACAACCTGCCCGTACAGGCGCTGGCCGGACTAATGCGGCCGCAGTATACGGACCCCAGACAGGCCAAGCAGGTGGGACAGGGCACGGCTCCCTCCACCGAGGAGACGGAGCAGAAGAAAGAGGAAGAGCCGAAAACTGAGAAGGAGGAGGCGAAGGCGGTGGAGGAGAAGGAGGAGGCGATGGAGGTGGAGCAGGGAAAACAGGACGCCCCGGAGGAGGACGAGGCAGAAGATCGGACGCTCAAAGATGTGTTTAAGACTTTTGATCCCACTGCTTCCCCCTTTTGTCAGTAAACGGTCACATTTGTACAGCAGAGACATCTTAACAAACTATTTATTCTTGTACATAGTGTTCTTACTTATCATACGTGTCTATTCAGTATATCACATGTGACAGAAAGAAGATGCTTACGGCTTTGTTCAAACAATTTTAATGTTAAAGCAGTACTAAGTAACGTGTTTACCTTAATAAATCCTTTCCGTAGTCCCTGTGGGGGTAATACAAGTGTTAATGGGATGATTGGGGGGTCTTTCATCTCCCACTGGTGTCTCTGATCAGAAAACCATGCTTGCAACTTGACTGCCACTGGGGCGGAGCAAGCAATACACACTAATGGAATCACGGAGAAGAAGCTAACAGGCTAACGGGCAAAGCTAACTGTGGGCTAACGCCACTTTAAACAGTATTTACAGCCAAGTTTGAGTGAAAAAACATATTCCCATTGTATAACTGGATGTACAACACCCCTCTCTCCCTTCACCTTTTCTGTCAGTGTAGTATTTACTCTCCAAGACATTTAATAAGTTAAAAAATCGTAACTTGCTAAGACACCTGTTGTTGCGCTTATGGCCTCTAGGGGCAAGAGTTACTTAGTACTGCTTTAAGTCATAATACGGCGTCTCCAATCAAATGAACAATAAGTGCATTTTACCCGTTCATTTAAACATGTAACGTGCTGTGGGGGTTCATAACATTCTAAATTCAAGCCCTTTCTTTTTTTTTTATTTGGGCCATGAAGACAATGGTAAATAAAAGTCAAAATAGTCAGTAAACACAATAACAAGACATGAATGCAAGGACATTTTCATTGGGTGCACATAAGGTTTCATGTCTCACATTGAATGGCTGAAATCATGTTTCTGTTTCACAAAGCACATTTTTTAAGTCACTGGGATGCGCTGTTTACTTCTTGGGGATTACTTTGGAGGTTCCTTATTAATCGGAAAAAACATAGGCAAAAGAGTTTCAAGAGGCATTTTATATATTTATTTGTAAACTCTTTTTAGTTTTTATTTTGTACTTCATTTTGGTTCTGCCTAGAGGGATATTTTTATAGTGTCTTTTCATATTCTTTTTTTTTTTAATTTTGTGTCGACGTTAGAAAATGTATAATGTTTTTTTTTATCTTTGCTTTTCCACAAACCTATGACTGTAGGATCAAACCGGTTGCATTTGTGATATGTATAATTGTTGTCTGTATTAGGGCTGTACAATATGAGACATTCAATCACGGTCTTGTTATAATTTGGTGATATATTGCGCAGCCCTAATCTACATGTAAACATTGCACTGATTTTAAGACACAAGGTTTTCAAATTAACTAGTATTTTAACAAAGCTTGTATCTATCAAATGTCGCTCATTTCATATAGGATTATTAACATGACTTTTCTGCTATCGTAAGTGTGTGTTGTCTTTCATGGTTATCCCTTTGGACTCGCTGATCTACAAATGTACTTTTATATTGTTTTTCATAATCAATTTGTAAACGCTTATTTATATCATATATATGTGTACAGTCACTGCCTCCAGGTCTGAGTGTAACAGATCCTGTTTAGTTTTTGGTTATGCCGTTCAGGGTGGCTCATGGCATTTTCACAACATTTGGCTTGTTTCAGTGATTTTAATCTGGAAATACTGTAAATAAAAGAATATCAGTTTTGCTTACTATAATTAAACAAAAAGACATGTCCAGTGTTCTTGGTTGAGTCATTAAAATTGTGCACCATATCCATACATGGCCATGAAAGAGAGGAAGTATAGTACACTCAATTTTCTGCATACATTTCCTACAAATGCAATATCATATTACTCATACTTGGTAGTGTTTTTTAAACTGCAATCTGCAATCTATTTTAGACTAGTGTTTTAAATTACAGGTATTTACATCTAATGCTTTGGTAATGCATTTAAGGTTTTTTTTTTCCTGGTTTAATTAGGTCAATTTTAGGTCCTTTTTAGATCTGGCTTCGTTCTGATTTGATCTTGATCTAGGGCTGACGATACTTTGAAGGTTAAATATTTTATGAGGTTGTACTTGGTAGTTATCTGCTCAAGCTGGCTGTTTTCGTTACATGTGTTTATTAGCTCAAAAGATATACAGAACAAAAGATACACAAGAAACGGCAACACAAATGATGAAAACCCCTCCCACCTCTATCTGTAAGACACGAGACACCACTGCATGTAACACACGAAAAGTTCCCTGCCTCGAGTCACTTGTAGCTGTCCTGCACATTGACAGCCGGAGCGAGGCTGGGGGCTTCCGGATGGGCCGAGGTCTTCCTCAGACCCAGGTCGTCTGTCTCTAGGTTGGACGTCTGCTGCGCGCGGTGCATCTCCAGGTTCCTCCTCCACTGGAAACACAGAGCTGTGGCCTCCGCGCATTCGCTGTTTGGTTCAGGCTGTTTCAGACCCTGCAGGGAAACAGACTTAGCCCAAGGTGTTTGTGTGAGGAGGTTTTCCATTATAGAAAGGTTTCTGTTCAAATTGTTATAGGTTGCATAAAAGACAACTCTGCTATTCAAAACAACCCAGTACGGCCTTTTCTGAACTTTAACTCAAGTGGGAAAAAAGAAGAAGAAACATTAAAAGGCTGTATACTGATTCTGTCCTGTGCCAACATATGATGAGTGTTTGGATGAATCAGGAAATTATGGCTGAATTGCTGTGATCTGTTGTTTAGAGATCATATTAAGTACTAAAACCTTTCAGATAAGGTGTTGGCACTCTAAAAAGCCCAAATAAACCATAAAATGCATTGTCATATCGTCATATTTACAGTTATACAGGCTGATTCTGCAGCATGGACCCCCTTCAGGACGGTCTGGAGCAGGTTCTGTGCGTTCTTCACCAGGATTTCATCAGAGGATTTAGAGACAGGAGTAACAGCATTCACACTTGATGCAACAAAAAAACAGTTACATTCATTAGTACAGTGGTCAAAATGTGCAAATGTGTGTAAAGTAAGCTTTCAAATATAGCATAATTGAGATATAACTGAGAATTAGCCTCTGTCCATTTGAATAATGTATTTGTCACTGCTTCCACAAAACTTGTATATGACCAGTGTTGTATATGCCTGTGTGACCTTTGTGAGATAAACATGAGACAAATGTTTGATCTTTACATCTTTGATCTCAGTAACAGTAAATTTGTGCAAGTTCTCAGTCATCCAGGACTTTTCAGATGAAATTTCCAGGATGGGAGATAAAACTTCCTCTACTCTCACTTTGGTTTAGTGAGCAAGTTAATATGAGTTCGAATTTTTGCTCCCACAACGCACTTTTCTTTTAAAATATTTCTTTTAAAATATTTGCTTTTTACTACTGCTTCTTAAAATCTGCCATGTACCTGGAGATGATGCTGAGCTGGTTGGTGATGGTCAGTATCTGCTCCACTATCAGTGAAAGCTCGATGGTGCACTGTTTATCAAGGCAGTGGTTGGCTATAACACTGATGAACTGTGTTACAGACTCACAGTTTGAGATCACATCTTTAGCAGCTGCCACGAAAGCATCTTTGTTCTAGAAATGAAAGATACAGAACGGTATTTTACAGTAAGTAACAGGTTTCTAAAATAGGTTTTACTGTCCTCTAGTGGACATTACCGGTATAGGACCTTTCTTCTTCAGGTACTGGGTCATATGGCAGATTGTGTCAGCCATCTTCCTGGTCACTTGGACAATCTTATTGTCCTCTGGGTCCCAGTGGTTGGATTCTTGTTTGAGGTAAAGGGATCTGTGAGTGAGCGAAGGGATTCTCTTTGCAGACCAGAGAGTGTAACATCCTGTGAGCAAAACAAAAAAACACAAACAAAAGGTTGATTAACTTAAAAAAATTTGATAAATAATGATTAATCATTAAACTAGTGATTAATGATTACCTAATGCCGCAGGCTACTGCGGATGCCAGACAAAAATATCATCAATATAAGTGTTCACATTAGAGGTATGTTTGCATTCATATAACACTCACTCCTTTTTCTGAAGGGTCTGGGCTATAGGTGAGCACTGGAGACATGGGAAGATCCCTGAAGGCAAAATCCATCTTCTCAGCGCTGTCTTCGTGCCTGGAAGTCCCAGCAGCAGTAGCCGCCTCTTTTGGTAACTCCGGAGGTTCTTTGATCTTCAGTGGGATCTCTGGTACAACCTCTTTGATTACTACATGTACTTTTGCTATTTCTTGTCCTTGCAAAGCTGCTCTTATGCTTTCTTTAATTCCCTGGTTGATGCCGTCCTGTTTCCAAAGCTCCTCAACAAGAAGGTTTGCCTTAGCGGCCCAGCTCTGAATCTGGACTTCAATAGCTAGTGTATCACAAATGTACCTTGTCTCCACTACGAGTCTAGCCCTGCTTACTATGTCTGAAACTTGAAACGACAGGTGCTCGTTGATTGACCGAAGATTGGATCTGGAACGTGGATCTCGAATGAAGTGCAAGCAGTTTTCAATACTTTTGGTCCCAGATCTAATCTTTTCGGTAAGTATTTCCGCTGTTTTTTCAAAAGAAGCTTCATCAATCTCGTCACTTGGTAAATGTCGAGCTTCATAAAACGCCCTATCGACCATAGACTGAAGCGCTTTCTCATAATCCTTATTCGCTTTGCTCAAATGACTACAAACTGCTTTGATTTTAACAAGGAGATTGCGTTTTAAGAATTCAGATTTTGCAAGTTGCATGACACTGGGTTTTGCATCAACATTATCTGCTACTTGAAGATAGGCTTCAGTAATTGTCTTGAGTTCTTCTTGGTATCCCGTTAGCTGTTTGACCTTGTAGGCGCTTTTACTGTTTTGACCAGTGATCCGAGCTGCCTCTTGGATCCTCAGTGAGTTTTCAGACAGTGCTGACAGCTGCTTTTGAGGGGTTACTTGACTCATTGCGCTCGAAGTCCCTAAAATCTTATCAAGAGATTGCAGTAATATCTGAATGGACAGCCCCCAGAGTATGCACAGTCCTTCTAACTGGTCGTTTTTACCCTCAAACGATGAGGAGAAATCTACTAAATATCTTGTGTTGTTTTGCGCCTTGTTCAATTTGTTGTGCAAAACCCCAAAGGTTTCTTGCCCATCGCTTTGTGACTTAACATCAGAGGAGGTCAGTTGTTGCACCACATCGCCACACAAAGACATTACCTCAGTGAGTTGCTGCGACACGGTTCCCGCCATTTTGGATCTATCTCCTTGGATCATGTTATAAACCGAGGAATACCACAATCCAGCTGATGGGATTAAGACTTTACGGGTATTATTGATAAGATCTGAAAACTGCGTACTGAGTTTATGAATGCTTTCGGTTCTCATGGCTGAACTCATTGCAGTTTCTTGCGCAGTTTGGACTAACAACGGCGTCAAGGACACCAGTTCAGCTCTGAAGTTCTCCAAAGTCTGACAGTCAATCGAGTCAACCAAATGTAACGCTTCCTTTGCTGCTTGAGCGTAGCAGTTTGACAGCTCAAGTACACCGGTGCAAGCCTGGTTCAGCACTGTCACATCTTTCCCTTTAGTCACAGTCACCACTTCATACAACAGAGGCAAGAGGTCGAATTCGGACTGCTTGAGAATCACTTGGTGCTTAGGTGAAACATCTGGCATCTTTAAATCAACTTTGTCATATTTACGAGGCACTTCCTCCATGGCAGTTATCTCCGCTTCATCTTCTTCTTCTTCTGTCTCATCTTCGGGATCAGAGGGCGGGTAGCTCTCAAAAACTCAGGGAATAGCTCACTGCATGGTCATTACTCGCAATAATTTCACTCATGTCCATAACCGGCGAAGGGGATTGCAAAGGGTCAGGTTGACGGGCTCTCTCCCGCAGCGGGCTGAGCAGATGCGGATGCTGCTGACCGTCAAGCCCCTCCCTTAGAACTTTGAAGTGTTGTATTGCCGTGGAGACACTGTCCGAAAAGCTGGAATAAGCCTCTATGTTGAGATTGGGACCCATTAACATGTCTCCCACGGTTCCATTCACATTGGCAACAGATGCTTGAACTTGCTTCAACAACACCAAAAGGCCATTTCTATAGATAGGGTCGTCACTTCTGTCCAGGTGTCTTCTCGCGGCTTGCATCACTAGCTTCATGTGACCGACAAGATTGCCTGAATGTTCGGTAAACTTTGAAGTATTCTGCTCTCTATACGCCGTATCACAGCCGTGTCTCTCGATAACCATCTCGCTAACGCTTAGACTAGTGAACTCCTGGACGTTTATGACGCAGCTGAACGCATCTTGCAGTTGGTTTGTCTCCTCTTCCCATTTCTGACAGGCTTCAGTGAGCTTTTGCATAGTCTGGTCTTTATCATCTTCCAGTTCGAGTGACAAAGGTAGTATCCGTTCCCTAAGTCGCGTTAGACACGCTATGGAGGTCTCAACTCTCTCCAGGCTCTTAGCGTCGTGGGCCAAAGCGGAAACAAAGTTGGCCACCTGGATGATTTTGTCAGTGAACGATATAAAATCTTCAACGAGCGCGAGGACATCATTGACATCCGTGGAAGCTTCACTGGGCTGGTTTAGAACAGTAAAAACCTCATTGTACATGGAGGAAGCTGTCAGGAATGTATCTAAAACTTGATACAGCACCGCAGTTGTTACCGCTCTGTCAAGTAGTGTTATCTGCTGGTCCAACAAAGCGCTCGTGTCTTCCAACTCCTCCAGGTCATCCGATTTTGAGGTCTTTTTGATATCAGACCAAAATTTTAGTATATGTTTGCAATGACCCACGACTGTTTGTTGAAATTCCCTTCGAGAGGAGTTAGCGACCGCCATACAGTGAAAAACAATATCTCTGATCATGCTGTCAAATCCACAGTCCCGGTCTGATACCTCCAGTGGGTTGGACAGTAGCTGCATTAGACTATCCCTTCTCCAAGTATAAAATCCGCCAGCGCCTAATGACCCCATGTGGCTCTCACTCTTCAATGTAACTACAATATCCCTCACTGTGTTCTGAACTTTAGCCAGTATGTATGTTTTAGCATTTTGCGCCTGTTCACTTGCAGGATACTTGATGGTTGTGCACATCGCGGTATGAAGCATTGATATGCACCTCTTCAGTGTTTCTAGATACTCAAACAGCTGCTGTTTCTGCCTGGGGTTCTGCAAAGAGTGGGCTCGGTCCACGGTGAGACTGTTAAGCGCGAGCAGAGCCTCAGAGAAGGACTGGAAGGATCTGAGGAGGGTCTTGATGTCCGGGGACGATCCCAGGTCAGAGAGGGTCTCCAAAACATGGTCCGCACCGGCAAGGACCTTTCTCACAGTGGCGTCATCGCTCACCAAGAGGACCTACAGCATAAACATAATAGACTTTTCACAATGTTTGTCATTTGTTCAAAACTCCCAAATAGAGGCAACTGAATAGGCTGACAACAATGTACACACAGGCCAACTTAATAAGCAACCTTTATTTTCCAGAGTATAAATTAAATCATATTCTTCAGTTAAAATAAAAACAAGTTTAGTTTTTTTTTCTTCTATTCACCAATGTACCGGTAATGTAATTGCACAAACGTGCAGCGTTTAGAGTGGGCTCTCGCTCTGAAACCAAAAAATCAGGTTAGAAATCTAGGAGTAATCATGGACTCAGACCTGAACTTAAACAGCCACATCAAAGCAATAACATCATCAGCTTTTTACCATCTGAAGAACATTGCTAAGATCAGAGGAATAGTGTCAAAAACCAGACTTAGAGAGACTCATCCATGCATTTGTCTCCAGCAGGTTAGACTACTGTAACGGCCTGCTCACTGGCCTTTCTAAACGAGCTGTTAGAGCTGCAGTAGATCCAGAACGCTGCTGCTCGAGTCCTGACAAAAACCAGGAAATACGACCACATTAGTCCAGTGCTCCGGTCTCTGCACTGGCTTCCTGTCACTCAGAGAATAGAATTTAAAACAGCTCTGCTTGTGTACAAGTCTTTTCATGGTTTAGCACCAAAGTACATCTCTGACATGTTAGAGCCGTATGAACCATCTCGGGCCCTGAGAACTTCAGGGAGGGGTCTCCTGGTGGTTCCTAGATTCAATAATAAACACAGTGAGGCGTTTCAGTTTCATGCAGCTAAAATCTGGAACAGTCTTCATGAGGATGTGAGACAGGCCTCACCTCTGACAATGTTCAAATCCAGGCTGAAAACAGCTCTTTTTACCCGTGCATATGAAAACTGTAGTATTTTATCTGCACTCTTGCCTTTTACTGTAATTGATTAACTTTATGTTGATGTTTTATTGATTGATTTTATCTGTTTTCTTGTAATTTTTCTGCAACTGTGAAGCACTTTGAATTGCCTTGTGTATGAATTGTGCTCTACAAATAAACTTGCCTTGCCTTGCCTTGCCTTTAGTGGTGAATCTGAGGATGCAAGCCACACTTTAACGTTGCAATGATTAAAAAACAATGTGTAGGCTCTGAGTAGTTAATCTGCTAGTCGTTTTAGGCTAGCCATTTCGGATACAGCATGATGGAGCAGGCCCCTGCTCATCTTAATTTTAAATTAACGAATTTTCTTCATTAATATATGGTATAACACGTGGCAAAGTGCTCTCTGACCCCCCTCCTCTCTCCTCAGGGCAACACTTTAGATCTGAACAAATAAACTATGACTGAAACTATTAAAGTTATGTATCGCCCCTAACATAGAGCTCTCCCCCAAACCCCAATTGCGTCGGCTACTCTCGCCGATCATCCAGGCGAGCCGTAACCGCATCTCGTGAGAGCGAGGCGGCTGGCGCATTGGGTAGGCGAGCGAAGTTGCTTTTCTCCGCCTCGCTCGGCCGCCTGCACTACAAAGGCCAAAGGGATTATGGGAAATGAAGTGCTGTAACCCTGACGCTCCGCAGCCTCCTGCCTCTTCTTTTCTCATCATAGTGATCCACTTTGATCTGCAGAAATGCTTCACAGGATTCATAAGTGCCAGTGTGTTCAACATATCACCTACATTTAAATAAGCATAAGTTTATTATTCTAATCCTAAACTGTAAGAGGAGAGGCTATTATTTTTGCTCTAGTGATGGGGCGTCTAGGGTGTGTGGGAGAAGCAGAAATGCGTTCACAAACTTTTAAAATAGTTTTATTCACAAACTCTTTCTAACAAACGCGAGACGCTGCGTGATCTGTGGCCCCCTCTGTTCTAGGGTTGAGTTCATTGAACTAAATTTAATTTGAGATGTGTCTGCCTTGATTAGAGGCGCCTTTCTCTGCCCTCGGCCGCCACCACCTGGTCTCGTCTGGAATCGAGGCGAGGCGCACTTCATAAGCAGCTTGATCATCTCATGACGCAACTTTTCTTTCTTTCATATATCGGAAGTCAGAATCAAAAGTAAAACGCAGGGGATATAAGCGGCTGCCTCTACACAACTGAATGGGTGTATGCTTGTTTACGTTTTTTATTTATTTTAGTTAATGTTAATATTATCAAAGTTGTATAGTTAATCATGGACACGGTAAACTACGTCGCAAATTAAATGAACTCGCGCAGAGAAAGCGCTGGGAGCTCAATTATGAAGCTGTTTGCTCTGCGGGGCCCGATCACATCAAGACGTGAGTGTTTAATGAGAGATTTTGACACTGCATTATACACTTTCCGTTTCCATGATGTGACGAAGTCCAGACAGCACTTTGAACTTGGTACTGTCATGTTGAACAGGCTGTACAGTTCAGGCTAATTGTCTATAGCGATTACTCACTTCGTCTTGTGTTGAGATACGTTTTATTATTAACATCTGAGTTCAAGGCCATTCAGAATCCTCTCTTGACCATATCTTAATTATCAATGCAGATCTAGCCATTTCGTTGTGTTAGCTGAAAGTCTTACCAGATTCAATCAGGTGGTTTGGTCGAACTAATAGAAACAGCGCCAAGGATCAGTCCCAAAACAGCACTTTCTATAATAAGGTGTTTAGATGCCAAATTTTCTCAATCCAGCTCTTTCGTATGATATCTATAGAAGTTGTTATATCCGTTAATAATGTTTTGTATAACAATGTATTATTATCTTTGTCCTAGATTTACTCAGAGGGTTGTTCTGAATGGCCAACCCTATGCCAACGGCGTGGGGAAGAATGAGAAGGAGGCCCAACAAATTGCAGCTAAAAATGCCCTGGAAGGATTACTCGACTCAGCTCCTGAACCAGTGAATATTAAACAGATGTTTCCTTCATAGTTAAATATATTTAACATAATTTTGATTTGCTTTCTTTCCCAGTCTCAGCAAAAAGAAGCTGCACCATCCAGTGTTCCTCCTTCACCTGTTTGTATAAGGGCAGTGGAGTCGACTACAATTGGACCAGCTATTATTACAACGCAGTAAGAAGCTAGCTTCATATATAATTTTGAAGATTTTTGACACCTGTTAGATAATATTGTTGCTTCTGTAGGTGCTGTAAGTTTGGAGTGGGTGATAAGGAATATCCACGACCAGCCTATGGGATAACAGAGAAAGAAGCCAAGGAAGCAGCAGCCAAGCTTGTAAATCATGAATTGTGTGGCAGCAAAACAACAGGGGTATGTATTCTGTTATTCATGCGGAAATTAAAAAGTGAACAAGTCAAGTTTACGTGTCCAGTTTTTTCTTAAATGATGCTTGTTCTCTGTATAAGACTGGTGATGGCATACCAGATAATCAGCAAAAGGAAGATGATGGTCAAAGCGTTTCGGCGATTATGTGAGTCAAAAGAGCTGTGATATACAGTAACCTCGCTTATGTTCACAGTCTTTCTGACATATTGATGTTTTTTTGTCTCATGTTATACAGTACAGGCACACGGAGTGTGAGCATCACAACTGAAGACGAGGGATTTGCTGACACTGATTTCATCGTGATTCTCGATCAGTACTGCCAGAAGAAAAGTCTCGATTATGTCTTTAAGACACCCCATCCTCAGTCAGTCTCAAAAGGGGCATAATTTTGACAAGATTTCAACGTAATAACATGTTTTGCTGTCATTTTCAGATTTGTGTTTAAGGTGGTTATCAATGACAAGGACTATCCTGTAGCTGAAGGGAAGAACGCTGAAGAAGCCAAGCAGAAGCAGCACAACTGGCCTTGTCCACTTTGCAGGAACAGTCCGACGGGGACAGTGAGGTACAGTATATTAATAAACTTTTTTCTGTGGAAACCAAAAGAAAGGTCTTTGTGAGTTTCTCTAATTGCATGATTTCTTTCAGGTGTCCTTCCAGTCTTCTGAAGATTCACCTGCTCATCTCAACACACCACTCCCCTCAAAGTTGGTCAAAGTAACACAGTCATAACAGCTTGAATAATTATGTGCTTCATTTAAAAAAAGATTTTTTTTTTCTTTTGTAAGTGTAGCCTGACAGCATTTTTCTGTAGATTTTTTACAGAATATGACAGAATTAAGAGTCTCGGCAAAGGAGCCTTTGGAAGTGTCTTTAAGGCAAGACAAAAATTACTTGGAAAAGATTTTGCCGTAAAGATCATTCGCTGCAAAAAGTAAGTTCCGTGTTGGTTTTAGGATTGGAAAACATTTTAAGCATGAATATAGTCTCTCAACTAGCCATGTATCAATGAACATTGTGACTATATTTTGCCAATATGTTTCAGGAAAGCCCTCCGTGAGGCAAGGGCACTATCAGAACTAAGCCATGTTAATATTGTGCGGTACTACACGTGCTGGATGGAGGATACGCAATACCAATGTGATTCCTCTACTGACAGCAACAGCTCTTCCCAGTAAGTCTGTGTGTCAGTTCTTACTTTTATAGTCCTGGCTTAGTCTCACCCTTGATGGGAGTTATCTCTGGACTTTACACTGACTAGTGCTTAGTTAGTTAGTACTGACTAGTGCTGAGTCTTGATGATGTTAGTCACCATCTTGGGTTTGGTTTAGGGTGACTGCATTTCACAGCTTGAAGAAAAAAATTAATTGTATACATATATATATATATATATATATATATGTATATATATATCAGCACAAACTTTCAGCGTGCTGCCCATAAGCCAAAGCAAAACACTTTTCAACGTGCAAAATTCATAATGGAGTGAGAAATACAGCATGCAAAAGACGGGCCTGTATAAAAACAGCTACACAAATGGCAAAAGGTTCTTGCTGCGGTGCAAAAATTGTATAAAATAAAATCTAAACATTTTACCTTCTTGACTAAAATATATATTACTATTTGGTATTTCCAGATCTTCTGATAATGCACCAGAAATGTTCCTGTACATTGAGATGGAGTTGTGTGACACTAAAACCCTTCGAGTTTGGATTGATGAGAAAAACACTCAGAATGTAAATAAATCCCAAGGAAATCCACAGAGACGAGAGGAGAGTCTGAAGATCGCCCAGCAGTTGATCACAGGAGTGGAGTACATTCACTCTAAATCATTCATTCATAGAGATCTGAAGGTGAGGCAACAATCACTGTGTTTCAGGGAATGGTGGGGTTTTGGTGACATCTTGTGGCCAAAGTGTAAACATTATTGTTCCAGATTTGAACCAAAGTTAAGGTAGAACTATATTAATTTCTGAATAGAAAAAGAGGCTTGATGAGGAAAATATCAGCTTGTTCCTTTTTTTCGGCAAGTTGACAAATACATAGCACCATTATGAACACGCTTTTACACCTTCTCGCACCTGGTGAAATATTGTTAAACTGATGTCTGTGAATGCAATTTGGGGACAGTGTCTGTGGAATCTGAAACGTACTGGAGATGTTTAGATTAAAATGTACAAGTGTTGATATTATAATGGGAAGTTGGGGGTTATGTTTATGAGTTTTTATATATTCTTTGTGAGGTAAATGTCCTCAATTTCTTTTTTTTTTACATCAGCCCGCCCAGGAAGCACTTTTTTTCCCCCCAAGATGGAAAGGTCAGTCGCTCCCTGATTGGCCTGTTGCCGACATTGGCAGCCAATGATAGGTGGAGCTCCAACCATGACTATATAATTCAATGCGTCACCTCAACAGTACAACGCTATCTTAAACTAATCCAAACTAACCTGACCTGACCCTAATCTTAACCCTAAGTATAGTTATGGTTAACTAACTTCACTAAGTATAGTGAAGTTTTACAAACTAACCCTAACCTTATCTTAGCCCTAACCTTAAGGCTAGTGGAGTTTACAAAAGTTGTCTTTCAGGCGTTAGTACGAATCTGACCAATCAGGGAGTAAATATGCAAATGTAGCCTTTCTCATCTTGGGAAAAAAAAATCCACACCCAGGAACTACTGGTGGAAAATAGCAATTGTGCTATAACATAATGCATCTCTCCTGCTTGAAGTTAATGTATATTGGTGCCTGAGTTAAAAAAAAAAAAAAGCGTAATTGACTGCTGCTTGTCCAATTTAGTATGTGCTTCTGCACATGAGCAAACACTTGGTAAATGACTCCCAAAGTGTGTTGATCATGTTATTTTCACTGTTCTTAATTTCTTTTTCATGCATTGATCTTCTAAAATATGAATGCTGAGGTACACAAAAGAGTGTGCGTGTCAAAATTACAGAATACATTCTAATTTTATTTTTGCTTCACTTAAACGTTTAGCCTGCAAATATCTTGTTCGGCTGCGATGATAAGGTGAAGATTGGAGACTTTGGCCTGGTCACTGATGAGAGCAATAATGAAGAAATTCCTATTGAAAGAACTGTTTACATAGGGACTCGATCTTATATGTCTCCTGAGCAGGTAAGAGATTTTTCTGCTCTAACTAATTATGTATAACCATTATTGAAATGAGCTGACATGGTTTTTGTGGAAAATGACAGAGGAACAGGAAAATGGTCTATGACCGGAAAGTGGATATTTTGCTTTGGACTCATATATTTTGAACTTCTTTGGAACCTTGTAACTGGACATGAACGACAAGCGGTCAGTGAATGGTCTTAATTAATTATTATTTATTAGATACTTATACTTTTACATACAAGTCTAACATTGTGTTATATTTCTGTATTAAATCCAGATTTGGAAAGAACTTAGAAAACAGAACCTTCCAGATGACTTTACACATTATTTCCAACAAGAGGTACAGTTGCAGTTTTTAATTCATTGATCTAATTTGTAACTAGCCTACATATGGGAAAGTTCAAATTTGATTTAACTTTTAAGTTTAAGCTGCTAACATTCTTAGATGTTTTTCAAATAATTTAATCCTCATTTGAAACGTATTTTTCGATTTGATGTCATAACAGGATCTCTGCTGAACCAGGACAATTGTTTTGTTTTATTCTCCATACAGGGAGAGATAATAAAGTCTATGCTGTCGGATCAGCCGCAAGATCGACCTGAAGCCAGTGAAGTGAAGTTGGAGCTGGAGCAGTGTGGCCAGTTACTCACAATCAGTTCTTTAAGTAGCTCAAAAGAGGTGCCGGTACCGCGCCCGCCCCATCATGACTTGGCAAACAATTAATCATATCAATAAAGGACCAAAACTTCTTTCTATCCATTACTACACGATCTTCACACGCTTGCACTTGGTCCTCATCAGATTTTATTCTTTTAATACTCGCCTCATCGAACTACTGTCAATGTGCAAAATCGATATTTTCAAATTAAAATCATATATAATTACTTACCCACAGGAAAAATGTTAAAACTGTGGAATATGACAGAGTCAGATGATTGCCGTTTTTGTTGTCAGGAGTCTGAATCCACCCTGCATTTGTTTTGGTACTGTCATATTGTGTCTTTGTTTTGGGTGGAAGTTGAAAAAATGTCACGATTTAGTTAATTTAATCATTATACTAATAACTTTAGAAAGTTATATAGTTGAAACCGATAATGATGCCAAAAAACATAAAAGTAGATGGGAAGTTATCAAATTCTTATTTTGAAAATGTAATTTTGATTATAGATTATATGCATACATCTTATGTTATGTTCCCTAACCTGAGTGTATGTAAATGCAGGTGTGTGTGTTGCTGAGCCAGACCTGGACATAGGTTTTTCTGGATCTGGTTTAAGAACCTTTTAAGAAAACCATCTAATTTCGCTGGTACACTAACTCTGTAAGTGTAGTGTGTAAGTTATGTTTTTATGTTGATTTAATTTTGTCTGTTGAATACAATAAGAAACAATAAATTAAGTAAAATAAATAACCGCCTCCTTACGAGAGAGTTTATGCATGGCACACCTCATCTCCTTTTTACACACTACTCCGGGAGATACATCGGCAGACCATGAATAAAGCAAAAAATAAATGTAAATCTTGTAGTGGCTTGTTTTGTTTGTTTATGTACATTTACAAATACACTCTGAAAGTTGTAAGTTGTTGTTATTGTTTTTAATTATGATAAAATCTATGATTGCTCTCATTTGTAACTAGCCTACATGTGGGAATGTTCAAGTTAAAGCTACTAACATTCTTTAGATGTTTTTCAAATAGTTTAAAGGTGCATTATGCAACTTTTTATGCGGAAAAAAAAGGTTATATTTGTGCATATTTTACCTTATCGTGACCCAGTGGCTGTATGAGTGGTCAGGCAAAGCAAGGCAAGGCAAGTTTATTTGTAGAGCACAATTCATACACAAGGCAATTCAAAGTGCTTCACAGTTGCAGAAAATTACAGAAAACAGATCAAATCAATCAATAAAACATCAACATAAAAATTAATCAATTACAGTAAAAGGCAAGAGTGCAGATCAAATACTTTCAGTTTTCATATGCACGGGTAAAAGAGCTGTTTTCAGCCTGGATTTGAACATTGTCAGAGTTGAGGCCTGTCTCACATCCTCATGAAGACTGTTTCAGATTTTAGCTGCATGAAACTGAAACGCAGCCTCACCGTGTTTATTATTGAATCTAGGAACCACCAGGAGACCCCTCCCTGAAGTTCTCAGGGCCCGAGATGGTTCATACGGCTCTAACATGTCAGAGATGTACTTTGGTGCTAAACCATGAAAAGACTTGTACACAAGCAGAGCTGTTTAAATTCTATTCTCTGAGTGACAGGAAGCCAGTGAAGAGACCAGAGCACTGGACTAATATGGTCGTATTTCCTGGTTCTTGTCAGGACTCGAGCAGCAGCGTTCTGGATGTTCTGCAGCTGTCTAACAGCTCGTTTAGAAAGGCCAGTGAGCAGGACGTTACAGTAGTCTAACCTGCTGGAGACAAATGCATGGATGAGTCTCTCTAAGTCTGGTTTTGACACTATTCCTCTGATCTTAGCAATGTTTTTCAGGTCTGAGTCCATGATTACTCCTAGATTTCGAACCTGATTTTTTGGTTTTAGAGAGAGAGACTCAAGGTGACTGATAACACTTTGTCTTTGTGTCTGTGGGCCAAAAACAATGATCTCAGTTTTGTCTGAGTTTAGTTGGAAAAAGTTGTTTTGCATCCACAAACTGATCTGTCAGCATGGTGCCTTTACTTTTGATCACAGTGGTCTCTACAACGCTCCAGAATGAATTGTTTTGTAGGTTTTCTGGTGAGAGCAGAGGCGTAGCTTGCCATTAGGCAAGGCAGGCAGCTGCCTGGGGCCCCCAAGCCAGCAGGGGCCCCCAGGGGCCAACAGATTTGACAGAAACGACCAAGAGAATACAGTCACTACAGTAGCAGTGACAAGGTGCAACAACAACAGGGGCAACAACAACAGGGGCCTTTTCAATACTCTCTGAAAATACTCTCTGAAAAGGCCCCATGAGCCCAGCCCTCCCACACGTGCTTCTCAGGGAGAGAGAGAGAGAGAGAGAGAGAGAGAGAGAGAGAGAGAGAGAGAGAGAGAGAGAGAGAGAGAGAGAGAGCTGCGTGTTGGAAGAAAACAGACACAGCTCAGAGCAAGACAGCAGCGAGTGTTATAAGTTACTGTAGTTGTATGTCTCTGAAGTGCTTAGTTTTAGCAGTCTTCATTGTATGACATGCAAATATCATCAACAAGCTAGCGCTCGCCCCCTTGCAGAGCACAAAACGGCCGCCAGAGGGCCCTCTACTGACATTCCTGCTTAGGGCCCCGGTACCCTTGCTACGCCACTGGGTGAGAGGGTCCGTCAGCAGTGAAAACCTTCCAGACAATTGATCCTGGAGCGTTCTAGAGACCACTGTGATGGAAGTAAAGTCGCCATGCTGACCACTCATACAGCCACTGGGTCACGACAAGGTAAAATACACACAAATATCAATTTTATTTTCACTTAAAAAGTTGCATAATGCACCGTTAATCCTCATTTGAAACATATTTTCAATTTGATGTCATAACAGGATCTCTGCTGAACCAGGACAATTGTTTTTGTTTTATTCTCCACACAGGGAGAGATGATAAAGTCTATGCTGTCGGATCAGCCGCAAGATCGACCTGAAGCCAGAGGTGAAGTTGGAGCTGGAGCAGTGTGGCTAGTTACTCACAAATTGTCACCCTATTTGTTTGACCATAAAAGTGCTGGATACCCATCCAAGAAGAAGTGTATATCATGCACTCATTTATATTAAAAAGTGTGACTTTACTTTGACCACTCCTAGGAAGACATTCTGCGTGGCGGTGATGAGCTCCTCTCTGTGCTCTGTCACACTGGGCTGGATGTTGAGTTTCTGGGCGGCCAGCAGCACGTGCTGTCCGGACACAGTGAGCGCCTCCACCAGCGATGACATCTCCATCTGCAAAACCTCATCATGGGCCTCTTCTGCTTGTCTAGTAACATCACCATAACACATACAGCATTTTGATAGTGTAAAGCTGGTGACTGCTGCATTATTATTCTTAGTTCTAGTTTCCAAATACATTTTCTTACCTATGAGCCACTGATGCCAAGTAGTGCGTCGCTCTGGCTACAGCCTCGGCAGCGCCCTCTAGCTGTAGAAACTGTTCAGGCTCATCTGCCCCGTCACACAGCAGCACCAAATGGCACAAATGACTGGCCATCGGTGCCACGACCTGCTCCACGGCTGTAGTCCGAATGCTCCCATGATCCAGCAGTGTGGACATGGTGGTTAGAGTAACGTATGCGGTGTAAATGAGGCGTAAGTGTTTCTTTGAAGAAACGCAAACCTACTATGCCCCCTTCAGTGTGGACCATTCATAATTGATGCAGCTTTACAAAGGGGCTGGAAGCGTCATAGCAACTGGTGTCAAATGGCCAGGTTTGGTTGAGTGATAGGTGGGTGACTTGGGTAGGTAAATGGAGGACTATCTGCAAACTTGTCAGTGATACAAAGTTAATAGATTTAATCTTAAATGGATGGGGGGGGAAAGCTAACATTTACTGATCTAACATTACTGCTGTTTTAGGTGTACCAATATTGAGCTGCATTGGCAATTGACTAAGTGTGTGAATCATCTACTGTATGCTCACCAATGTTCAAATGAAAAAGGAACCTACGTCAGAGTTAACCTCTGAACTGAACCAAGCACATTTTCTCCAGTTTGTGTTACCCTGGCCTATAGCTCTCCAGTCAAGCTTTTAGATTTGGGTAAAGCCAAACTGGAGAAAATGCACTCGGTTAAGGCAGGTGGTCAAATGTGTTATTGTGCTCTTGTAAGAAATTGTGCCACAGGTGTTTTCTGATCTTTGTGATGTTTCTTACTGCAACGTTTAGATTCACCTACTGCATGTCACAAAGGTCACTTTGAAAATAAACTATTTTAAACCACAATTCAAAACTTTTACTTTTAATCCAATTGAAAATGAGACACACATATCAGCCTTCTGTCGATGCTCTCAGTGTTAGGGAGTAACTAAATGTGTTTAGAATACTCATTTTGTGTAACTGTATTCTGGTAACGTCACACTTGCATTTGAGAGTATTTAGAGTACATTTACTTTCCAAATATGAAGAGATTACATCCCAGTAGTACTCAATCATTACATTTTAGCTCCATATGGCACAACATTATTAAGAAAGAACTTTTAATAATGACCTGTTTTTCCTCCTAAAATAAAATAAAGATTTAAACGCCTTATGCCACAGTTCATACAAACACTGCACATGTGTCACATGATGATCTGCTGCTCCTGTGCATTTGCCACGAGAGTTAAATTGTAATTCTCAATTTCAGGACAAATGTTCACTTTATACGCTTTATTCCTCTCACAGATATCCATAGAAAAGATAACTACTTCTAATCTCTTAGTTGTCATAATATTGTGCTAATTTTGTATTTTGAGTTTATTATAGTTTAGGCTACATTTAATAAACAAACCCCAACTTTAGTTCAAGCTTTTCCAAATAGCCCAGATGGGATCATGCTATTATAACACCTTCACATAACTAATTTTGAGTTGCCCTAATGGAGGTTGCTAGTTTAAGTAATATCCTAAAAGCGTAACCGAAAACGAAAGTTTTTGGCAAGTTTACACAGCAGCCAGTAGAGGGCGCCATCTGCCTAACAATCCATAATAACTTCATTGTAAACACTGAGACAAACAATGCACTTTCACACTATAATTTTATCCACAGATAAATATACAGCTTTAAAATTAAACAATTTTGAACATCAAACTTACAGCAAACTATAATGGAAATGATACTCAGTGACAGTAGTATACTCAAGGCCAAACTTCAAAATAAGGTGGGAATATTGTGACAATTTTAACATTTAACAATTTTGACAAAATTCAAACCCATCCCAGTTTGCAAATAAGAAAACAAAAATAAAGTCAAGTGTTAGATTCTCTGCATTCAGCTTTAGCATGAGTTTGGTGAGTACAGCGTATGCCAGTGGATATAATTGTAAAATAAAAGTAGCCTATCTATCTGTGGGTGTCAAGTGATGCATATTAGGACAGTTTCCATAGCGATAAACATCATAAACATTCAACACATCACCGATCTATCTTTGGATTGGATAATCAGAGGGATAATCATCATTGGATAATCAAAAGTCTTCAAAATGGCATCTATAACAGGAAAAAATGTGACCGAAGCCCATGAATGGACCAAGCGACCAAGAGATAAACGAAAGCGTCTTGAAGGAGAATAGTTCTCTGGCATTGCACATATAATCTCTCGTAATGCTACGGCTCCTGACAATTTTAATATTGAAACAAACACGACAAAATAAAATATGTTTCTGGGGCAATTTCTTCATATTGTCTCGCAGTCACATAAACATCCTTTTCTCCATGGGATTGTCAACACAATTTCGCAACGACGACCCCCTTCTGTGAAACCGTATCCTGCGTGGGGTCAGATGAGATAAATTTTGGACTTTATTAGAGGCAGAGCTAAAGCATTCCTTCATGTTGACTAAAATGAGCTCTCCCAGTGAGGTCGTTTGTGCATCGTGATTGAGCGCGGTTCATTCTCGCCTATTTTAGGACATTACTCAGTCCAACAGGGCCCCAATAAAAGGGTGAAGGTAGACTCCCCGTACGCACTTTCATCTGTTTGGAGGAGTAATGCAGCGTCTCATATTTCATTGTTAAACTTAATAACGTAATAGTGAAATTGAATTGTGCCTTTACCGGAGATCTGGGATGGTTTTCGGGATAAATCTAGATCAGTGCTGTCATGAGGAGGTGCACTGAATCATTTCCTAGAGCAGGGGATCTCAGAGTATGGGACAGGTACTACTGGGGGTCACGAGGTTCTTCTGTTGAAACCTCAGGCAGTTCTGATTCATTTCTTTTCATGCCACTTCTCATAATATAGTGTGGTATTCTGGTTGTAATCTGGATCTAGGTGTAGTCTATAGTTTTAGTCCTAGTTTTGTTCCGACTGTTTGTTGTTTCATCTTTTTAGTCCAAGTTTAACCTCTTAACCCCACCTGAACCGAGCACATTTTAAAGCTTTATCTCAAAGCTTGTTGAACAAAATAAGCACAAAAAATGAGACAAAAATCGATGAAAATGTGGCAAAAATGTGGTGAAAACCCGACAAGAAAGCGAGGAATAATCTCCATTTAGATGTTTTGTAGGTCTTAGCTTTCAAATGAGGCGTTACACGGGCCTATAGGCTGTGACATTAGTCCTGCTTTCTTCCAGTCCAAAATTGGGTCATTTTAGTCCACTGTAATTGGACTGTTGAGCGCACAGTACTGGTTCTATAAAATGATACGATTTTGGGAGATGCACAATTCATCATAAGAAAGAACACTTTATCCCTCAAGCTAACAGTGTAATATCGTTAGCCTCATAAACTGGCAGTTGGTATGAACAGAGGGGGAATCTATATTTAGGGAAGTCAAATTACTATGTCCTTACTTTGCAATTATTCTCAGCCTCTGTGGCATTTGCAAATCTTTTAAGCTGATTTTTTCCCCCCCAATGAAAATCTGACACCTCATTAACCAAACCCATATCAGACTGAATTGTTATGAAAAGTCACATCACCAGGTTTGAATCTAATTTCTCTGCTTCTCCAAGTGTGCGCGGTGAATCAAGTGTTAATAGAAACTCCACTGTGTTGACTTCATTACCACATCCTGACGCCAAAGATCTCCTGACCGATGACATAAGGACATGATGTTTCAATAGCTGTATAAGTGAAAAAAACTCAGATGAAGTAGCTTTGGGCGCGGGGAGTTGAGCAGATGGGTTAAAACAAGATATGCATAAGCAGGAAATGATACAGGGACGATACCATCTCACTCCCGGAAATGTCTGAATATACAACAAACAGGCCTCAATCGCACACTGTACAGGACGTATCTTTGGCAAAACTAAAGCTATGCGCCAAGGCATTTTATCAAACATCAGTGCTAGAAAAACATACCAGGGGAAGGGCATGTTTGCAATGGCCAACTCTCCATGAAGCCCTCTTTTGCACAATATGGCTTAACGTGAAAGTATAAAATAAATTTGCTCTGTCACACAGCCCTGAGGGTATTGTTGTCCACGGAATATCAAGCTTTTCTTTCCACATCTCTGTGCAGGACATCCCGGATCGGATTGACCCGGGAGTTCCCCTTCTTCTTGGAGATTTTGTAGCTTTATGTGTCCTCTTTGGCAAGTCACACACTGTCACCTCAGAAGTCTGTTTCCTAGACCCCCACCTCCGCTCCAATGAAAATAATACAAAGTCTCCAAAAAATATGGAGAAATTCCTCTCTTCCACATATGGAAGACTGCGGGGGAACGCTGGGCTGGGAGACCCGATGCCATTGGACCCTTCAAGACCCAATTTGAAGTCCGTGAAGTCTCAGTGGTTTTTCTCCATCCAGTCCCAGCTCTCGTCACTGTCCTTTCTGTTCTTCTCGGCTTCGATGATTTCTCGGTAGCGCCGTCTGAAGAAGCCCATCTGTCGAAACAAGGGGGTAAACATATGAGCAAACGAGAGACTGGGCATATATACATACATACAAGAAAAGAAAGAAAAATGAAGTTGGAAAGATATGAGCAAAGTGTATCTGAGGTCATTCCAGTGGTTCTCAAGTCGCCAGGTCATTAACTGCAAATCACTTGGCGAACACGGCGCTCTACATGACTGCACAGAAAAGTATATCATAATATTTGATCCTAGTGAACCTCAAAACCAAAGCCACTGGAGATTGATGATGCAACAGGTGCCTGCCAATGCACTGGATGCTGTTGGATGTGCCACACGGGGAACATAAATCATAATCTACCGCAAAGTTCAGTTCAAGTTCAAGTTTTGAGGCCGAGCGAATATCAGGGGTGTGGGAAAGAAACTATAGGTATTTTCGTATATGTATATTGGCCTCGTGCATATTTGAGGAAGATTGCTGCTTGTACAAGTTTTTTAACTCTAGAGAAGGAAAGGGGCGGTAAGGAGGATCGGAGACAAAATGGCTGCACCAATTTGTAGCATCCGACCCTCAAAACACCACCACCCATTCACTCAGGCTACTTTCCACGAGGTCTCCCATCCAGGTACTACCTAGGCCCAACCTGCTTTGCTTCAGAGATCTGATGAGTGGTGGTGTGATATTAGGAGTAGTTGTAGTAGTAGAAGTAGAAGTAGTAGTAGTAGTAGTAGTAGTAGTAATGAGGTAGAAGCAATGGCAGTTGTAGTAGCAATAGTAGTTGCATCAGTAATAGAATTAGACATATTCCACCTCGTGCAAGTCAAAGTCTTATAAAACAGGTTATCCCAATACGGGGAGGCGTGTCTAAAATATGTGGCATGCTTTTATAAATACTCATTTGTTTTGTAAGGTGTCCAGTGTGAAGATAATGGATAATCGAAACGCAGCGAACCACCAACATCGATGGCGGCATCTCAAGTGGCTCACAGTGCAGTGTTTCTTTAGGAATATAATACAGCGCCTCATTCAAAGCTGTGAGACTGTGGAGCGGCAGACGCAGGGGTGATGCCTCTCTCACCACGACACTGTTCATTTATCCGCCTTCGACTAATACAGTTTATTGATACAGACCTACGCTCTCCTCAGGCATTTCCTGCACTGAGCAATACAGGACATGTGCAGCTCTTGTAAAGGTTGTTTATTTTGGCAAGATCCGAAAGACTCGGTGAACTGAGGGAAGTCTATCCCGGGCCAACATTCCAGGGTTTAGTCGTGGTAGTCCCGGCGGAAAGAGGAGCACCGGGGAAAGAAAGGGAGTCCTGTGCGGACCGGGCCCCTGGACATCGGCAGTGATGCCGTTTCCCATTGGAGCCGCTCTTTCATGTGAGCGCTGCAGTGTGAATTATTGTCCTCAGTGTGATTTGTCTTTTTCATGGTTGTTTAAGCTCCGCCCACTCTCTTTCAGCTGTCCCAATATAGCTGGCATTGTGCTGGATCGTTAAACTACTTTTTTACTTTAACTTTATTTAATTCATTCATTAAAATAGAAAACATCTCAATACTTGAAAAACTTTGATCTGACTTTGTTTTTCCTTCTGTCAAAGAAGATAATGGGCTCAAGCCGTCATCTGTACATGCTTGTTTTAGTGTTGAGGACATTTGCCTCTCATCACAAGAGGCTTCGTCAGCAACTAACAGTCGCTTAGCAGGCAGATAGATCCATCCATCCATCATCCATTTTCTTCCACTTGTCCGTTGCCGGGTCGTGGGGGCAGCTGTTGGAGCTGCCCAAATCACACTGCACCAGCCCCTATGGCTCCTCCTGCAGGTGGTGGGTCCACAGAAGGACGGCCTCACGATTCTAACCGGCCTGTTGGTCTCTCATAAGGAGCTTCTGAACCGCTCTTTGTCTGACCCGTCACCTATGACCTGTTTGCCATGGGAGACCCTACCAGGGGCACGAAGCCCCCGACAACAGAGCTCCCAGGATAATCCGGGCGCTCAAACCCCTAAACCACGTTAAGGTGGCGATTCCAGGAGGGGAGGCAAATAGATTGTAAACACAAATCTAACAATGTTGAGTCAATATGGGATGTGGTCATGGAGGCACTTGCAGGGCTGAAGGTTGGAAACATGTTTGGTCAGTAGACGAGTGAGCATACAGTAAATATCAAAGTGCAGTGACACTTGTTTCGTCTGATGTGGACAACTCCAGCTTATTAACAATCACAACTTTTACACGTAATGAGTTCAGGAGTTGAAGAAGTGCCGACAGAGCTGTTTATCGAGAAGGGACGTAGGCAGATCACATATAGTGCTTGTTCAGCGTCATTTACCTTCCACAGCAGCACGGCGAGCAGCAGGAAGATGAGGATCCCCACCAGCAGGCTGATGGCGATGATCCAGCCCACTACGTACCCCCGGGGCTCCTGACTGTGCAGCGCCTCGAAGATCAGCTACAACACAAGGCTCTGAGTCAGTGTCTGAGTCATGCTTCAAGACAATACACACATCACACGCAGAGAACAGAGCTGGTGATGCAACGGGGAGCAACAATAATGGAAGACATATTGTGACTTTGAGCCTAATCACAGGGATTCCAGGAAAAGTAGGTCTAAATACAGTGTAAGCATTAGTGTAAGTTTCTGTAGAAGTCAGTAGAAGTTTGTGCTCTTGGGTCTGTGCCTTGCAGTGTTTGTTCCTTTATGATGCCACCATAAACCTGCTACATACAGTATGGGACTGACCGTAGTAATTATGGCCTCTTTTGCCTGGAGAGGGTAGTTGAATGCTGATCTGGGCGCAAAGGCAATGTTTGAAACAGCTGGCCCTCGGTTGGTGGGTGAACTAGTGATGTGACGTTCATGACTGACCAGCTCTTTGAACGGCTCTTTAAGGTCCAACAATGGAGCAGGCGACACAAGTGAAAGCTTTTTGCACTAAAATCAAAGCTAAATGAATAAAAATGATTTGTCAGACAGTTGCAGCATATTTTTATTAGTTGTGGCGCAAGATTTTATTCACAACGTCTTTCAAAGTGTAAATATCAGTCCCATTTTGTAAAAAGAAACAGTGTCTTGTATCAATTACGTCTTAGATATTGTGAGTTATCTGGCGGGCGTTATTAAAATGTAATATTAAAAAGAGCTTTTGAACGGCTCTTTGAAATGAACAGATTCCAAAGCCTCGGCTTCCAGTAAAGAGCCGTAAATCCCATCAGTGAACACTTACTTAAAACTCAGTGTGTTTGAATATAGCATGACACATTTGTGCTTTAAACATATCAATTTCCTTATACAGGTATACTATTTTAAAATGTGAAAATAAGTCATAAAATATGATATTTATTTCTTGTAGATTTTCAAAAGTAATTTTAGATTGGGAGACAGGCTCAGGACAGGGTCATGGCCAGCACTGACCTTTCGCTCAGCAGGAAACAAACCACCAGGGCCACCCACCATTTGAGAAGGACAAACAGTAAACAACGTGTGCTTCTTTTGCAAAAAGCATTCGTCTCATTTTTGAATAATGTTACTAATGTCCACATACAAACTAATGATGGTTCATGAGTTGCTGTAGATACTGTAGCATCAAAGGTGGAAGTTACATTTATTCAAGTACATGTACTTGACTGTACTTTTGCAATTCGTTTCTTCATACAGTATCTTTACTTCTACGTGAGTTATGTTAAAAAGTCTGTGATCTTACTTGAGTAAAAAAAAAAAGAGTAACTTGTGCCACTGTGAGTAAATCTCTCAATGAAAACTCTTCAGTGACGCATAAAATAGATGTATCTTTCTGTTTTGCTTACATAAATCTTCAGAATGATTTATTTGTCAATGTTTCATGGTATTTTCTTTGAAAATGTGAAAACATTTTCACAACATTTCATGTTTTGTTTCTCACAATTGACATAAATATGTCACTACTGAAACATAAATCAAACTTTTATGGTCAAACAGTTACTCAGTACTCATAGTGCTTACTTCTACTTGAATAAAATAATTTTAAAGTAACGTTACTCTGACTTGAGTACATATTTTGGCTACTCTACCCACCTCTAGCATTTGTTTTTCACTGCCCTTCACGTCATATTCTTCTGTTTTTAAAGGCACACTGTAACATTTTGGACTATACTGTTGCCATCAGTACAAAACGTGCTCCTAATGGTAAATGGTCTAAACTTTTATAGAGCTTTTCCACCTACATTAGAAACTCAAAATGTTTTACTGCAAGGATCCACTCACCCATTCACACACCAATGTACACAGACACAGTAGGCAAGGTGGGTGAAGTGTCTTGCCCAAGGACACAACGACAGTGTGCACCTGTCGGAGGTGGGATTTGAACCTCCGACCTTCCGATCATGAAACGATCCCCTCTACCATCGACGCCACTGTCGCCCCTAATGACCAGCTCAACACAGAAATCAAACAATGGATTTGGATGAGGGCCTAACCTGTTTGAATCTCAAATTCTGCTGCCTTTAGTCGACATCTCCATGGAGACGAGCTGGAGACGTAACCACTCTCGGTAAAGTTAGTCATGTCTTTGGAAAGTTGAGGCGTTCACAGCAAAGGCTCATGTTTGTACATTTATGGGGTATTTTTCAATGACGAAAGTATCTGTCATAAATGCTTGTATTTGAATTTTATTTATTACGCGGTGTGGCTTGAAATGAATGTTTGCAGCCCAATGCAGCACTCACTCCAACAGATCAGGCCAAATGAAGGAAACTATAACAATGCACTGTGGTTTCTTCTGCGCTGACACTTTTATTAGATGATCCATCTCAGGCAACTAACTCAGCATAACAAGCTTCTTATTTATATTGTAAATATAGCATCAACTCAGGACGATGCAAAATAGTTTAAATTGATTATAATCAGTCACAATGGGAGCACTGTGGAGCGTTCAAAATAATTATACTTTATGGCAGTGCTTTGATCGTGTTGTTTAAGTTGAATGAAGCCATACTGCATACCCGATACTGCAGCACATGGACAATTTCCCTCACAATTACTTAGGCTCATTATCATTCAATTAAAGGCGGTTTAAGATGTAAATATAGCGTTACTCGTGACCACAGCTAAGTCCGTTTTAATGTGAGTGTCTGGCCTTAAATACAGAGCAGGAGAATGGACACACTTGGCTCATGTTGATCTTAGTAATGTGTTCTTTACAAATAATAGGCAATACAGAGGACCTATAGATGCTTATGGGGTTCAGTTCAATAAAGGTCTTTAAATATCGCGTACATATTTTTAATATCGATGTTTTTATTTCAAATTTCTACAACTAATATCTTCTTTCATAGTCGGTAATGGCATGTTTGTAACCCTAGGAGATCAACAAAGCTTTTCGGATATTGAATACACTTAAGTGCATTTAGTGTCAAAAACATTTGGGGGGAAGAATAGTACTTTTGGTTGTAGTGTCAGCAGCAGTACTTGTTGTATAATATCAAAATGTACTTGTTAATTTGTGCAGTTTTTAGAGTTTATCATCTACAGCAAACAGGCAGAACACAGTGTGGGTTAATGAAGACTTGAAATTCTCGACATGATAAAGCTAGGACACAAATGTGGCATGCGACACCAACTGTAAACAAAACCCGGCGGGCGCGTTAATCTCTGGTACAGTTGAATTCTTTCCCACATTAACGGCGCCCCTCTCCCCCCCCGGCCGCTGCTGCACATGCTGCTGGAGAACATGCCAAAGCACTTGCGTACATACAAAACAGATGAAAGCTCAAATGGCCATTGCACTTTGACTCCCAAATTGACAAGTGGAGATTGTGGGAATGTGCAAAATTCATTCAGCATAGTTTCTTAGATTAGGACACACAGCAGACGGACTGGCATACCAGCAGAAAGCCATGTTTACTTGTCACGGGTGGAAGCTGCGCGCTGCTGAGTTGACGAGTTGGGTAAGTTGATTTGGAGAAGGGAGCACAAATTATAGCCAGTGTGTCTAAAACAGCTCTCAAGGGAAAAGGTGCGTTTACTGAAGCTGGTTACGCCCTGACAGAATGGTCGCCATGAATAGGAAACTACACCATCTTCAGTGTTTTCCAGTTTGTAATAGTATTTGTGTGATTATATTATATTTTAGATGCCATACGGTGATCAGAAGTGAGCATATAGAGCTCGCGATCGTCAACGCAGCAAGACTTCGAGCATTGGGTGGAGGCGGAGACAACATATTTCCATCAGAACTGGAATTGTGAAGGAAATGCCCGAAATTTCCATTAAGTAGTAAACATAAGGACCACAAATGTTAACCTCTTACCCCCGCCTTAACCGAGCACATTTTCTCCAGTTTGGCTTTACCCAAACGTATAAGCTGCTAAAAAAAAGCGTCAAAATAGCGACAAAAACGAGACATAAAGGAGGATGAAAACGCATTAAAAAAAGATTTAAAAAAGCAACAAAAATGCGGTAAAAATAAGTCGAAAAAGTGACAACAAGGCAAGGCGAGGCAACTTTATTTATACTGCGCATTTCGTACACAAGGCAACTCAATGCGCCTTACAAAAGAAGATAGGCGAAATTACTATCAGGTTAAGTTAAGGCAAAGCAAAGCACATACAGTATATAGAAACCTCAAGACATAGGAAATACACAATGACTGGCCATTGACCAACAGCACAGCGACAGGAAAAAATGTAGATCCGTTGTGTAGGTCTTAGCTTTCAAATGAGGCTAAAGGCTGTAAGCTCCAGTCGAGAAGCTTTAAGATTTGAGCGGGGGGTAAGAGGTTGAAGGCACTGATAATGATTTTGAATGAAAAGAGGACGCAAGTAAAGTTTCAACTGTTCATTAACTTAACTCCTAACGCATTTCCAACATCCTAATTCTTCACAGGGACAGGGATGAGTTTATAAGCACCGGAGCAATTGATAAATATGCTTTATAATTAGATGTGTTTTGTACAAATGTCTGTTTTTAGATTATGCTGAAAGTGGACAAAGCAAATGTAATTTCACTGCTAGAAAAATATGTAGTCCACAGTGTATTTACTCCATCCTTGAGGCTCCAATGGGACGAGCTAACTGTGTTGACTGAAGCCTAAGGGGAGCGATAGCTACCGGAATGGAAGCGTTGACAGCATGGCATGGTGCGTTCATACACGCCGCAATTTTCCAAACATCAAGCTCCAGGGTCATGAGGCTGTGGCCCGGTGACCATCCTAATCGCATGATAGAACTCCACTACGCGCTGAGATCATTGCATCTGATCTGGAGGGCATTTCAATCACTCAGCGAGATACAATAGAGGGGGGGGGGGGGGGGGGTGTGTGCTGTCCTTGGGCTGCACAGCTGAGGACCCAAAAGCAGGGTGCAACCAACCCTCTGGGCCCAGCTGTTCTACGCACTCACATCTTTGCAAACAGCGGTGGCATCAGTCAATGCGCAGCAACGGGACGACAGACACTTTTATCCGGGCCAGGGGAAGAATGAGCCTAAAATGCCTTTGATCGCACAATAGTCATAAACACATGGATTTTCAAGATGCAGCGTTTGTGGTTTTGTCGTACATCCATTCAGCGGTAACTGTTTGTAGAGAAAATGTCTGGAACTGACACTGAATATATCCCTTTGGTGACAACTGTATGGCTTTCTAAATTTGACATTCTTGAGTTAGTGATGGCTAGAGAAACCATACACTTTATTCTGCATCATTTGGGTCAGTAAAGATTCACACATTCATACAGTATTTTCACACGACATGATGCCCGGGATTTTAATGACAGCCCCCAGCTTTTAGGTCAGAGCAGGAGCTAGTCCAATGCAAAGCCACAACCTGATCCAAAGCTTTAATTGCTATAAATCTACTCGTCTTGTACTTACAGATATATCTTCAGGCAGCCCCTTTGGCACCTCCACGGCCCGGTCACTGATTTGAACGCTGCCCCTCGTCACAAACTGGATCACAGAGGAGCTGTCCTGTAGGCCCAATGTGCAGCAATGAGTCAAAGCACAAAAGCATTGCTATTGTAAAAACTATTGAAGGACAAAATTACCCTTTTTAGTATTTCAGTGTTGAGCAGAAGCTTTATGTCTATATTTAGTACTTCTTCTTTCAGCTGTGGACCGAGCAGGCATGAGATCGTCATACAGGCGCGTCCCGGTCTGTCGCAGTCCTGTTACACAAAAAAGAGGGATGTTTTTTTTTTAACATTGTCTTCAGGCAATAAGTAACATGTGAATACTTACCAAGACTCTGCGTCCAGACTTGGTGAAGAAAGCGAATATGGAGTGGAAGATGCTCTCTCTGTCCTGTGGGATGGTGCAGGGTGTGGGGTTTTTGTGGGGTGTGCAGTTCCCTCTGCCGTCTGCTACCTGGGATAAACATTTAACATTTTTTAGTCAAATTAAACAAGCATACTCAAAATTACACCGAAACTGAACTGAAAAAGGCAACAAAAGCGAATCTAGGGCAGTCCAGTTCAGAGTTGAAAGCGAAAATGCGGACATAAGCATTCTCGTCACCTTAAGTGGCCCAAACCCATTACCATTACGACAGGAACCAGCTGAAAGGTGCTACCCCTCCCTGTCCCGCTTCCCATATGGAGTGATTTAAAGGTGTCTGTTTAGCGTCCACGTCCCGGGGGAGCACTTCCCCTTATCCTCTTCCGGCTGTCCCATGCAGCTCTGCGCTTGGGAAATGTCTCTCTTCATTGTCTGCCAGGCTGCCATCCTCATGTGTGGTCATTCATCCCACAAGCTTTTACGGCAGTGCAAGCTCATGTCCTGTTGCGGCTTTTTTACAGAGACGTCCAAAACAAACAAAATCTGCTGCACCAGATCCTTGAACAAACCCGGCTCCTAAAAAGACGGGTCACGGTGTAAAATGTGATAAAATAAGATACGCATGGTCAACGCAACTGTTAATCTGCTCTCCAGCTGTTTTGCATTAATCCCACTTATTTTTGTTTGTCCTGTCACGATATTTTTGAGGTTTGCTGCAGTCATCAAATCTTCTCTGTTTTCAATCAAATGGTATACTGATAAATAACTAACTGCAATTAGATTTAGAATTTAATTTGTAAAATCAAGACTCCTTTCACATTGTGCATTTAAAACGCGTCCAGGAGCAATTTGAGAGAAGACATAATAATGAAAAGCAAGGCAAGAATTACACATGCATTTCCAGAAATGTTTGTAGCTTGTTTTTATTTAGGGCGGGGCAATTATTTAAATTTAATAAAAATCGCTGCTTTGGTCAATCTCGATAATTGCCACGGGACTTTAGAATTGTCAGCTTTACTGCCATTTCTTTGGCAGAAACAGCACTCAGATTTGGAGTTTGGATGAGACAATGGAAGATGTTTGTGTTAACCTCTTAACCAAGGACATTTTCTCCAGTTTGGCTTTACGCAAAATGTAAAAGCTTCTTGAAAAAAGCAGCAAAATAACAAGGATGAAAACGCAACATAGATGTGACAAAAGAGCGACAAAAATGTGCCGGAAAAGCAGCAATAGCACAAAAGAAAAGCAACATAAATAAAGTTAGGATCACTTTTGTAGGCCTTAGCTTTCAAATGAGGTATTACACTGTTGCGCTCCATATGAGAAGCTTTTAGATTTGGGTAAAGCAGAACTGGAGAAAATGCGCTCGGTTGGGGGGTAAGAGGTTAAATGATACTGGTTATTGTTTGAGCTGTGGTTTGTATAAAATAAAAGACATGTCTGCATTCATGAATCAGCGTTGTATTTTTATTATGAACAAAAAATCGAATCTAATTTAAAATCGAGTTTGATGAAAATGAGAAAAAAAGAAAAAGATGATAAGACCACATCATTGGAGGCAGTACGTTTTGTTGCTTACACACACCATTACTTAAATCAGGGGTTCCCAAACTTTTTTGGCTGGGACCCCAAAAACGGACACGTAAACAACTCGGGACCCCCTTGTATAAAGTTATCGCCTCTTACGCTACTTTAGGGAAGAAAAACATTTTAAAATCAAGTTAACATGTATTTAAACAGTTTATTTTGATTATATAAATGGATTTCAGGATTGATATGCTGTTTTACACTCAAAAATATATCAAAAACAGTTGCCTTTTTCTTTTTTCTTTCATCCTACAATCATCTGGGGACCCCCACCCAAGGCCTCGCGACCCCCCGAGGGGTCCCGACCCCCACTTTGGGAACCAGTGACTTAAATAATTGTGGAATTTCTTTTGATTTTCATTCAGTTACAATTAGTTTCGATGTCCGTAACCTTCAGTACGTTTAAAATAGTTTTAAGAAATCTGCCAAATTAACCACCCAACACTTTTCTGTTCCTTCACCTGTACATCATGTCTGATTCCCAGTGTATAATGCAAGAATATCTACTTGTAAAAAATATGTGTCCAATATGTCACTCTAGAAGAAACATTAACAGCATTTATGATGTGTGTTCCTGGCCTGGGATGGTACGGCGCAGTAGCTCGCTCAGCAGGTGCCCCATTCCCATTTCGTGCAAGCCGTCTGATCCCCTCCAAGTGATTCCAGATGTTTTGTCGGGGGAGGGCCAGATACAGTCACTCCTGTCTCACCATTCGCAGCAAATACAATTAACAGTTTGAGCTCCTACCTCTATGAAGGAACCAACCCGAGGGTTAAGAAAACATTTACAACCTGCTGGGAGTATTGCGTTGCGTTATCTAAATGTAAAATGTTGTGAAACAAAATGAACCGGCAAGCTTCAGTAGCTACATCAACATTTTTTCACTTTCGGTTTCACTGGCCCCCGAGGTCTCCCCCCCCCCCCCCCATTTGAGCAGGTTTCGGAGCATAACATGATCCTCAATGGTGAATACGTGCAGCTGATGTAGCAGCTGAAGTGAACGAGGGGACACAGACATAAACTGAGGCCAACGTGTGTCCGCAAGTGAGCAATCTCATAAATAATGATCTGAACTGAGTAAATAATTTGAGTTAGTGCCGGCGGAGTTGGCACGCACCTGTGTCTCGACGAGGTGGAACATGTCCGCCCCGTTGCCCGCCAGACGGTTGGGAATCCGGATGTCCACAGTGGAGCCTGGGAGACGACTGGGCCCGTTGTTTATGGCCTGGAAGCACACGGGCCGAGAAATTCATGCATTTATAAAAGAGAAGACATTTGGCTCCAAACAGACACATAAGCTGCCACATTATAATAAAAAAAAACACTTCCAATTTTTGCAGGTGCAGATTTCGACACAGAGAAAAGCAAGTCAAATGTAATGCTTTTCAAAGCCATTTTTAATGCCACGAATGCAGGGGGGGGGGGGGGGGGGGGGTGAGTTGCAAACATTTCATAAAACAGAGGAAAGAGAATTGGACGAAATGAGCAAAGTTTGGGCAAAAATGTGGTCACTTTCAGCCAAAACTGTGTTTTAAACCAGTGGTTCCCAACCTGGGGGACAGGCCTCCTGGGAATGCACGGGGGCCCAGAGCTTTGCCTGGTCAGAAAGTCAGGTCAGAGGTGATGTTATTTGAGCAAATGATATGGTTAAAAATCATCAAATATGACTGAGAAAGGACTACAGGTGCATTAAAATCTCCAATTTCAGTTTATTTGTTTGAAATAAATACTTAATAGCAATTATTTTCATGTTTTGATACATTTGTGGGGGCCACAGTTTTGGACTGGGGGGGGGGGGGGCGCAGCCCGAGTACAGCACGCGCAGGGGAGCTTCAAGGAATAAAGGTTGGGAATCACTATTTTAAATGAAAATTCTGGTATTTTCGATGAACTTACACAGTAATAATTGTTGAGCAATGTCATCATTTTCCAATACATTTAGATTTAGCTTAATTTTGAGTAATGCCAGTTTGAATTTAATGCTTTTTAACGACATGTAAGGCCTTTTTTAATGCCCCACAGAATCCCTCCAACTTTTCTAAGACTTGCAGAGGTTTAAAGTACAAGATTAGAAGGTATTATACGTCACAATACACAAACCTATACAGGACGATAATATTAGATGATCAAGTTTAGTGATTAACTGTGCAGCCCTATAATGAAACACATTTTCAGGCCGGGTAACACTGAAGCTTTTAGTCTGTGTAAGCTCACTTTTTTTTTTCATCCAGGTAACATAAATGCTTCAGAACATTTTTATAAAATTTAAATTAATACATTTTTCTGAAGCACTGAAGCTTTTCATTGACAGCTGTTGATTCAGTGTCTCACAAATAAAATCTGAGAAAAGCATATTGAGCTGCAGTACCTGGAACGTTATATTAAGAGGCTGAAAATGGCAGTCCATGTCTTCGAGCTGCACAAAGCGCGATGCGTCCACAGTGTTCCCGTAAACGAAGGAGCTTGGCGTCACCACACTGCAGAGGAGAGATTGAATGTTTGGTCAGATATAAAACAATAATAAGATTGTTTTGACATTCACAAAAGCCTGGTAAAACCCCTTCATTTCAGTCCAGAGCGCTTGAATTTCCAGAGATATAAGTCAGAGGTGTTTTGTTTTTACAGCGAAGGCCCGTTTACATTAGAACAGCAGCTTTATCAGACGTCAGACTTCTGGCACTGCTCCCCATCTCTCTCCCGCTTCACTGAACCCTAGCCATGATAAAGTGCTCACAGATAAGGCTTTTTAAGTTGACATGGCCCATACTGACACAGACACACTCCCTCGCTTCCTCCCAACGCCAGATGGACCGAGTCTTACTCAGTGTAGTGAAACAAATGCTGTACAAAAGACTGTACCCTTCTCACAGCATCCTGTCATCGAGTTGAAGACTGCGGAGTCTCGGCTTCAGAGAGCTTCATCTATCAGGCTGTTAGGAAGCTGAACTCTCCACTTCTATTACTATTGTTTATAATAATAATCTTAAAGAGGGGGTATTATGCTTTTTTCAATCACATAGCACCAGTCTATAGCATACTACAATGATGACGTAACCTTCTGTTGGTCTGTATATGCAGTAAATTAAAATAACTGCCTTGAATAAAATTGCTCTCTCAAAATGGCTGTACTGAACGTCTTGAAATAGGCCTCTGTCTCTTTAAGAAGCTTTCCGACACGCCCCCTTCAGCACACTACTGTGGCATTTAAACAACAACACTCTGCGGGGAGGGGGCTCTGCTGAGCTGAGGAGCAGTGGTTGGTGGCTTGGCTGGTGACGAAAGGTCCAGAGGCGTCTCCAGGAGGTGGGGGCGTTCCTAGGAGGACTGAGGCATAGCTACACCTAAATGGCTGCCGTCTAAGTTTTTAAAGATTACTCAAACATACGTGAATGAGCCAAGGCAACACTCCAGGCATGTGTTTAATGAGGGAATGACATAATAACATGATATACTGTAAAGCTTGAAAAAGTCGATTTTACATAATACCCCCCTTTAAGCATTGGCATATACCATATTTTCCGGACTATAAGTCGCACTTTTTTTCATAGTTTGACTGGGGGTGCGACTTATACTCTGGTGCGACTCATATATCAAAATATACAATTCCACAATGTTTGTTATTTTCACATTGAGCGGTTAGAGGACACTGTAGGCTTGTGTACCTGTATCTGCTACTCCTGTACCACTGAAGATTCACAAACGGTAATCGAGCAGCAGATTTTTTTTTTGCTGTTGCATCATACAGTATACTCCGGAGCGACTTACAGTTCGAAAAACACGGTACAGTGTTTTGAGATGACAATCTACTCTGCTCCACTATGTTCTTCCTCTTTGCTGTCAAGCTGAATGCAAGGCCTTTCAGAACAAGGCTCTTCTTATTGTGGGAAACAGCAAAGCTTTTGTTGTGGAAGGTCAACACTGAAGGCCCTATTATTTAGATGACAAACATTGAAAGAGGAACCGACTAAATGAATAATGTTAGTTCTGGTCCAAACTAATTTTTTTATTTATTTATTGGTTTATTTGGTCGGGACAGTGCATGTTAATGAACATACATGGGTCGCATGCATGTAAACACACCACACCGGATTGTAGCCTTGGGCTAATTTGCATCCGTTGTCCCCCATGCGCACTCTCAAACACACTCTCATTCATCCTGGCCTATTGTACATGTTTTTAGTGGTAGGGGAAACCGGAGTACCCGGAGGAAACCTACACAGACACGGGGAGAACATGCAAACTCCACACAGAAAGGCCCCGTCCAGGTGGGAATCGAACCTGGGACCTTCTAGCTGTGAAGCACGAGCGCTAACCACTGTGCTACCGTGCCGCCCACATTCCTAACGTTTCTAACATATTTGTAACATACAGATTCTTCACCGGGACGAGTTTATCGGCAACTTGCACCGTCACTTTTCAGGGTCATTAGCCTGAGACTTCATCAAATTGATACAAATGCTTTATAATTAGATGGACAAATGTCTGAGTTTACAATATACTAAAGGAGGACAAAACATAATTTGTTCCAATACTAGAAAACAAATCTGGTACAGCGCCTTCAGTTCTTATTAGAATACTTGACTTAAGAATTTTGGGACAAGCATTTTACATTTCCAAGACATTGATAGACAGGGCAATTGTGACCGCGTTCATCTATTGAAGAAAGAGACACAAGAGAAGCGGGGGAAACAGCGCAGATTTGTTCCACCTCCAAATCTTTTAGAAGTACGTCTACTTTCGCCCCTGGTTTTTGCACTATAGGTTTGTGAGAAACATAAACATGTATTCTCTTTATGTGCTTTACATGTGGTAGAATTGACAATAACGCTAGCTGAACTGAACAGATATTTTTAAAGGGGGGGTATTATGTAAAATCGACTTTTTCAAGCTTTATATCATGTTATTATGTCATTCCCTCATTAAACACATGCCTGGAGTGTTGCCTTGGCTCATTCACATATTTTTGAGTAATCAGTAAAAACTTAGACGGCAGCCATTTTAGGTGTAGCTATGCCTCAGTCCTCCTAGGAACGCCCCCACCTCCTGGAGACGCCTCTGGACCTTTTGTCACCAGCCAAGCCACCAACCACTGCTCCTCAGCTCAGCAGAGCCCCCTCCCCGCACAGTAGTGTTGTTTAGATGCCACAGCAGTGTGCTGAAGGGAGCGTGTCGGAAAGCTTCTTAAAGAGACAGAGGCCTATTTCAAGACGTTCAGTACAGCCATTTTGAGAGAGCAATTTTATTCAAGGCAGTTATTTTAATTTACTGCATATACAGACCAACAGAAGGTTACGTCATCATTGTAGTATGCTATAGACTGGTGCTATGTGATTGAAAAAAGCATAATACCCCCCCTTTAAACACTCTTTTTGTATTTCAGCTTTCACTTAACTAAAAAGAAATGTGTGTAATCAATTGATTTTCTTCCCGCTCCTCTTTTTATGCAAGTCCATTATTGTGTTTATTTGGAGAGGCTAACAGTATTGTGAGTGACCTCCAAACCCAGCGGCAAGTTGCGTCGTCTTGGAAACAAAGATACATGTATAATGACCTACTTGTGTTCAGTTCTAGCTTGAGTCTTACCCTGTGATGGTGGTGTCAGTCTCATGAACCAGAGGGATAGAGAGGTCCAGTGTGTTGTCGTGGAGTTTGTGCTCAGGATTGGCACTGCAGGAAACACATGTCCCTCATTAGTTTTTTTTGTGGCACATGATCGGAAATCAAATGAAGTTTAGATATTTGACCTTTTTGCTTGAACCAAAAACTGCAGAGTGCTGTTTTCTCCCGAGAGCTGGCTGGTGTCGAAAATCACCGCAAAATGATACTGGAGGGACAGAAGATGTGAAGATTCATATAAGCTGAGCTGAGAGTGACAGGTGTTGTAGCCTTTGTGCACAACGTCATATGAAAATTAGTTCCACTTTTTAAACGGAAGCATCGTATTTCATTAACAGTGCATTTGAGAGAATAACAAGAGAATGGGGTTCAAGCAGGAGAGGCCACTGGACATGTAGTAAACCTTGGAGTTGCGCGTACTACCTTGGTCTGAGCTCTCATGAAAGGAAATCCCACGCTGCATTTGAGGAAGTCCAGGTCAACAAGGGCACAGGAAATGCCCTTTTCTTCCTGCAACAACAAAAAGACAGAGCGCGTCAAACAGATAATCTGGAGACGCCACAATCGCGACGACGCGAGCTGACAAGGGACAGCACAGAGGACAATGACCATTCGCGCTTATCACGGTGACGCGACAGGACAGATAGGACCCTACTGTGTGACGCCGTAAATCCCAGCAAGTTCATTCATTTTAATAAAGGAACATTATGGCATTTAAGAGGAGCATTGGTTTTGTAAACTGGATTGAAAGATCAAGAACTTCCCTGAAATATTCCCTGAAATAACACAAAATTGGACCAGCTTATTTCAGTCATTTATTGGCCATATGAGATTTTAGTTTTATTCTACTATCTTTAACATCTACTGTCAAATTCAAATTCATCTTTACAGGGGTCATTAAGGCCAACAAAAACCTAATCGAAAAGAAATCTGTTGAAGAAAAAATGACTGTATGAGCTCAATACACGTTTCTCTCTCCAAAAATGAGAAGGTTTGTTGATCCATCTCTTCATTGTTTACAACATTATTTACAACACTTCACTCTTCTTGCTTGCAGCTTGTGCTTGTGAAAATAAATGGTTTCTCACTGTAATCTAAGTCGCCTATTACTATTTACAATATTATTATTTACAATATTTACATCATTACATTTACATTATCACACAAAACCAAGAAAAATGAAAATAAATAATAACTCAAAAGGAGTAGGCCGAAGCAAGAAAGCTTATAAGTGCCTACCCCATATTCAAAATACAATTATTGAGTTGCAGCATTGATAATTTGAAGCTTTTACATGTCACAGGTTGAAAATCTGATGAGACTTACAAGACAACTTACAAGTATGCAAAACATAGAGCGAAAATAGAAAAGTTTGTGATTTCTGAGTGTATTTACTTAGTTTTATAGTTTTCTCTTATTTTTTATCATTGCTTATATTACCATTCTGGTCACCATTCTATTGATTTACTTATTGTTTAAGTAGTCATAGTGTTTTAGATATACATATATATACACACATACAGACATATGTATACATATATATATATATATACACATACATGACTAGCGCACATATTTATTATACATATATTACCATCACCATACTAGCAATAACAATAATAGCATTCTCAAACATATCATTCTCAAAAATATCATCTTCAAATGTATCATGTTTCTCATTGCTATCATACCTGCTTCAACTGTAATAATGTTGGTTAAGATTGTTCTGTCAGTGGTTTTTGATGCGTGCGTTAAAAGCCAGGGGATTATGTGGCAAGCTGGTAGAGGGCGGTAGCCCCCACCAGCAAACCCCCACCCTGCTGCCCTAAGTAGTTGATGTTGTGAACCTCTTTATAATCCTATCCTGAGTGGTGCTTTAAAACACAAGATAGAGAAGGAGTTTAAAATCTATACCGACCTTTTAACTATTTCCACTATTTGGTTTTACAGAGGTGCGAATAAGCCGTTTTTGAAACCCACTTGGAAACACATCCAACTGAGGTCCTACGGTTTTTGCAGGAGTCCGATTTCTCCAATCAGAAGAAGAGGTCCCTGGGCTTTACTGAAGTCCTAAATTAGGTTAAACTAAGAATGTACAGAGCAGAGATGGCACACACGCAGCCAGCGGGAGGGTAATGGGACGGCCTGCAGCCCGTATGTTTGGAGATTTATCTAAACAATATGGAGCTTCACCGGCTGCACTGTCTAAACACTTGGGCCTTGACCTGACAAGGAGAGAGATTCTTTCAGAGAGAGTTCACTCAGAGGCTGTGTGCCAAACTCCTGCTCTCAAAATATAATCCCGGGCAGCGATATTTCAAGAGCATGACAACTTTGTATGATAAAATAGAGGCTGACGATGGCGCTTGGCTGGAGTTTACAAACAAAGTTACTGTAAATGATGAAGTCTGTGTTTTGTTATTTTGAGTCAATTATCAGATCAATATTACTATTATCATTACATTTCCTTATTTAGATTTTTTATAATCTGTTGGCTTTATTAGACAGGATGGTCAAAAGCGGAGAGAGGGTTTAGCTGATCTTGAACAGCTAAGAGACTGTTCAAGATCAGCACAACTCGAGAAAATAGACACTGATGACCGAATGCAGACAATACCACATTTAGGTGAGTCATACAGAGGTCCACAGTGCCAACTTTTACCTCATGTTTATAATCCCCATCCAGAAGTGATAAAGGAAAGAAGGCCAAACTGACAGTGTTGGCACACTGTATTTACAAAGCAGTTACAAGTAAAAATACCAAATGTATTGCATTAATCTCTTAACCTCTGCCTGAACCGAACTTATTTAGTCCAGTTTGACCTCATCCAAATCTTAAAGCTTCTTGAACAAAGCATAAAAAATGGCAACGAAAATGAGGATGAAAACATACCACAAAAGTGACAATAAAGTTGACCAAAAAAGCGTCAAAAACACAATGAAAAATAGCGATGAAAAAGCAACAAAAAAACCGACAAAAACACAATGATAAAACTAAAAAGCTAAAAACAAACAAACAAACAGACGAAACACATCAAAAATGCTTCAAAAATGTGACAAAAACCGGCAACAAAAACGTTGTTGATCAAAATCACTAGTTATTGAAGAAGACCTTTTCACATCTTGATCTACTTTGGTCTGAAATTACTCACTTGTATACACTATGGCCCTAATCTACTCCCCATCTGCCATAAAGCAATCCACAAAACTATCCCCAACTCTCCCTGACTCAGCAGATCTCCGCTGGGGTGTGTGTCAGTGCCCTCGTCTTCATTAACTCCAAACACTCCCTCTTTGAAATGAACCGTCACTGTGGGGTGACAGGACCCATGTTGGAATTCCCACTATTTCCTGCGTCCCTCTGTGCCACTGTTCAAACAGGACAGTCCCGTGGGATTGGGCAGGATTGGGAAGTGAACTGTTTACCCATCACCCACCTATAGCAGAGGCAGAGCAGAGCACAGGGACACATGGGGTCTATTTCTCACTACAAACAGTACGTCAGATTTGATTAACGGAAATACAAATTGCGAGAAGCTAAATGTAATACAACGCGTGAATATTCTATGTTCTACAGACGTGTGCAGAGATGTGTAAGGATTAATTTTCAGTTAATCTTGGTTGCAATATGGTTTCCTAGTATGGTGCACCCCTGTGAAGTCTCCACAGGGAGCACAATGACCACTGTTTGCCCAGCACTTCTTCACTCTCTCGCTCTTTCAAACAAAGGCTGGTGTTTAAACAAGTGGCAAGTCCATGAAGCATCGCTGGACACGGTTGACAATACACAGGAGGCTCAACATGTCTCGTGTCTTTTCCACCTCAGAGTTTGTACATTGTTCATAATCTTTGCCTACACTTTGCCGGATCATTGTTATCGCTCGGTTTATATCAGCCATAGAAGCGTGAGCATAAATCACGCTGACTTTTCATAGCATGTAAAACCGAAAGCATAAAATCCAGCGCAGTAACCCGTTCCTGCCTCCGTCCTCTGGGTGCAATCACTTTGGAAACCAGCTGAAACAATGGCTGCCATAGGTCGTTCAGCTGACTACTTGGAACACGTAAAAATTAAAAAAGGAAAACATGTTGGAGCTAGACCTGTTTGCGAGCACTAAGGGGAGCAAAGCAATTCACCTCCTTATAGCTTTGTAAAAGATACTTCTGCAAAAAGGGCAGCGATTTATGCAAAATGGTCTTAAAGTACTTTCAGGCTAAGAATAAATTGCCTATCAATATAGAAAACACCAAGAATTGGTTGCATTTTACTTTACAGCAAAGTATTATAATAGGATAGAAATAGCACAGTAACTAGGGATAGTAAAGGATAAGCCATTTTGTTTTCTCATGATTACCAGGATATGTCTTAAAGAGGGGGTATTATGCTTTTTTCAATCACATAGCACCAGTCTATAGCATACTACAATGATGACGTAACCTTCTGTTGGTCTGTATATGCAGTAAATTAAAATAACTGTCTTGAATAAAATTGCTCTCTCAAAATGGCTGTACTGAACGTCTTGAAATAGGCCTCTGTCTCTTTAAGAAGCTTTCCGACACGCCCCCTTCAGCACACTGCTGTGGCATCTAAACAACAACACTGTGCGGGGAGGGGGCTCTGCTGAGCTGAGGAGCAGTGGTTGGTGGCTTGGCTGGTGACAAAAGGTCCAGAGGCGTCTCCAGGAGGTGGGGGCGTTCCTAGGAGGACTGAGGCATAGCTACACCTAAAATGGCTGCCGTCTAAGTTTTTACTGATTACTCAAAAATATGTGAATGAGCCAAGGCAACACTCCAGGCATGTGTTTAATGAGGGAATGACATAATAACATGATATAAAGCTTGAAAAAGTCGATTTTACATAATACCCCCCTTTAACAATGTTCAATGATAAATGACCATAATTGCAATGTTATTACCATGCATTTTCCATCCAATTATCATCCTATTACTGTGCTGTAAGTGGTAGCCCACAAAAAGAGTAAATGCTTACTTTAGCCACACATTACTTGGGGTCCAATGCAAGGTTTCTTTACTTTCAAAATTCAGCACAGAATGCCTTGGATCCAAAATTAATTGTAATCCTTTGCCCATGATCATGTCTGAAAATGTTGTCCTTGCAGTATATTGATCATTACTGTATTATTTCCTCCCCATCAAAACCGGCACTACTGTACTGAATATGAACTCAGCACAGGTTCACGCTTCCCTCGCTCTAACAAACACTGCAGGGACAGGGAACGGGAGCAGGCCTTAACCTTTCACAACGGGTTCACATCGTCACCTTGGGCTTGAGTAATAAGAAATGCATTGCGAGGCATGCAGCAGTAAATCTGGCCAGCGGCCTCTTTGTCATCCCTTCATACCGGGGACTTCCTGTTGCCTTCGTGCAGCGGATCACCCCGAGTTATTATGCTCCTGGACTAAATGAGGCTGTGCGACTCCTGGAAACCCGATACTTAATGTCAGCTGAGTTCATTGGATTAGCTGTGAAACCGAATGCTATTTTCTCCTAATATTGGCCCAGAGTGCAAGGTCTATTTAATTCAATTGCTTCTCTGTTTGGAGAGGTTAAATCATGTCACCGCTTATGTGCATTACAGAGATTATGTTATCCATAACCGAGCCAGAAAACGCATGCTTGAGGTCTATTATGAGGAGATGGACTCGGAGATGGATGGCGTCCCCGAAAGCTTTTGAAAGGTTATTGACCTGTGGCGTCTTTTAGACCTCTCAACCCCTTTAACAAATGAATAAAGCGGGACATTAGGTCTAAAATAACCTCGATGCTTTTATTTCAATGATCATTATTTCTTACAAGTGATTTTTTTTCCCCCTCCCAGGGCTTTTACTGGAAATCGGCGTGCAGCAATAATTTTGATTAGACCCAGGTTTTATACTGCATGCCATCCCTAATGTAATGATTATTCCTGTTTGGGACTGACAAAAAGAGCAGACTAGTTTGCTCTAATAGAAAAGATGTGTGGGTTGTAGAAGAACTGACAGAAATGGCGCTAAACATGGCAAAACAGCATGTGTAAACTTCTGCACATCAGGCAGAGTATTTCAAACATTTGATCTGTTTTGATATACTGTATCATGATATGAACATTCGATGTAAATCCTATCACATTATTGGTAGTATCCATAAATGACTGTCAAATAATATTACTTTATTCATGTTTCCTATGCTTTATGGGGTTATACATTATAAGGGAAACTCTCACCCCATAGAAGATCAAAGTGAGTGTAAATCATATCATAATCCCATTTCTCCAGTAGTACAGTCACGGGGCTTTCCTTTTTGCACTGGGAATGCATTTTCAATGGTCCATAAGTCAGGCCTTCTGGCACATATTGTTGAGATGGTGGGTCTGTGGCAGCTGCGCACTCTCCCAAAACCTCACTGTATCATTTGAAAACCTCTGCTAATCCTCATCTGCACTTCTGCCGTTTACAGGTCTCATTGTTTAGTCTGCACTGACACTGCAGCCATCTTCTTATAAGAAAAACGTATCCCTCAACAAGGCACTTGTCTTTTTGGGGTAGGTCGAGGTGTGACGAATGCTAAGCAATTTTAAAGGACTGAGTGCAGACCACGGGGTGGAGTGGGTGAGGAATGGTCACCTATTAGATGATGAAAACCCCCAAAAGTAAAAAAGAGGAGAGCATGTCCATTTTTAAATCACAGTTGAAAACACATCTATTTAGACAAGCATTAAACACATGGGCATTGAATCGACGGTTGCTGTTGCATTTATGTTTTGTTTGTGTTTTGACCCGTGTGTTTCCTCTGTGAAGCGCCCTGTGCACCATTTGGCTGTTGTAAGGCGCTATACAAATAAAATTTGATTGGTTGAATATCCTAAATCATGTAAAATGCGACATTCCCTCGGTCCCATTGTTTTCAAAGTTAGCTGCTGTATCTAATTTACCTGATTTGTCCGGCTTGTCCCAGTTTAGATTTGTTAAATCCTTGTCAAATCCTGAATTAGCTGCTTTTAAGCCACATTTCAGACCTACTTTAGTCACGCACATTTCATTCCTTTGATGGGACTTTAAAAGCGTGATATTTTCTAAAGTGTCAGCAATATTTCAAAACCAATGGCTGTGGTGTCTGTCTACAGCATTAGCGCAGCTTCTGTATAACTTGATTACGGTCAGGGATCTCCCTCAAACACATACAAACTGGAGGACACCGAACACAGGGAAATAAACATTTAGTCGATAAATAAACAGCGGATTCTCGAGGAGAGACTGACCTTTTGCCAGAAGTTGATGTAGAAAACTTCTCTGGAGAAGTTGAAGTAAATGTTGGTGTCGTATGCGTCGTCTCCCATGTTGGCGATGGTCAGATTTAGAGAGATATTCTTCACTCCTCCCAGGGCTAAATGGGGCTTTATATGGACGCTACAGATGAAGAATGGGAAACGTTTACTGTCACTGGCATTGTGAAAAGGACAGGCAATTAATAATTCAATTCATTTTATAAATCCAGATTCAGCTCACAAGTTTTTAAACATAATAAGACTCCGTATAGAAAGGACTTTGGGGTGCAGTGCATTTAATTGGTGAACCAGCAAAAGGTGATACTTGAGCGAAGGCTGGTTCAAAATGTAAACACCACCAGACAATGTGTGTTTGTAAAAGTGTAGAAAAATACCTTTCAGTTTACTTAACGTCTTAAGCCCCACCTGAACCGAGCGCATTTTCTCCAATTTGGCTTTACCCAAATCTAAAAGCATCTTGAAAAAAAGAGTCAAAATAGGGTCGAAAATGTGGATGAAAACGCAACAAAAAAAGTGCAGGAAAAGCAACAAAAAAAGACACAAAAGAGTGACAAAAGTAACAGTAACACAATAAAAAAAGCGACAAAAGAGTGGCAAAAAAACATGAGAAAACACGTCCAAAAGCAACAAAAAAACCTATGAAAACACGACAAAAAAGCGCCAAAAAGAGACAAAATCACAACAAACAGCTTAAAAAATGTGACAAAACCGCCACAAAGTTTAAGATCAGTTTTGTAGGTCTTAGCTTTCAAATGAGGCGTTACACTGGCGTATAGGCTGTGAGCTCTCAGATCAAGAAGCTTTTAGATTTGGGTAATGCTGAACTGAAGAAAATGCGCTCTGTTAAAGTGGGGGTTAAGAGGTTAAAAGGCAGGTGCTCATTGAAAACAGTTGGTGTTTCTGTAACAACATAAAGGCTTTCAGGGTTCAAATTTATTGCCGCACGCTTTTAGTGAGCACGATATCACAAAACGGGGAGTTTAGCTCACTGTCCGGAGACACAAAAAATAGAGGTAACTCCCAAAGAATGGAAAAAACATATGGATGTCCTCCAAGCATGCGTCATGCTACTGCTGCCTACACCCACATGGGCTATGACGTCAGCTGGTTTCTTCAGCCCAGGATACAGACTTCATCATAGTCTAAACTTATAGCCTTACCCAGAGAGGTACATCTTTCCGTGAAGCCTCAGGTCTGCTGCACAATCGTCGGACAGGCAGTTCTTCTCGAAATAAGTCTGAAGACAGAAGAAACAAGTTAAACAAAGAAGAAACATGCAAAGTTTATATGACCTCATGTGTTCACTCACTGACAATCTATTTAGTCTAGGGGGCAGTGTTGTGCTTTTGTTGGACCCGTCTTTTGGACCGTAATTCACATTTTAAGTCTTTCTGATCTCTCTTTTAATCACTGCCGCCTTTGGTTTCGGGTTAAATCTTACAGGAAACGCAAGTCAAGCAGAGAGAGCGATGCCACTTTGATGATTTTCAGATAAATGACTCTCGTAGGCGCTGAAAGACACAAATCCCTGCCGGCATTTCTCAGCGGGACTGCAGTAAGACAGAGGGGGGAACATGTGGGGCAGGTTAGAGGCGGTCGCGAAAGAAAATAAATGAATCAGTCTCTTGGATGGGACTCAAGAAAAGCGAACACGGACAATAATAAGCGGGTAACTAACACCGAAATCATTACAACCCCAATTTGAGCCTTTTCCCTCGTGCCTTTTGTGGTCAAAGAGACGACGTGCCATCGCTGCGTTTTGAAAGGCGTGGGGCGAGATTCATTTTCAGACCAATCAGCGGAGGAAATGAAGTGCGTCCGATTGAGCCTTGGCTGAAAATATACACGAGTGATAAGAGGAATGCGATTTTTCTCGGGTTGGCGGAGTGTAATAGCGCTTAGGTATCAGTGGAATGCTTCTCTTCAGCGCAATGGCGGGAGTCATTCATTCATTCACGCTGCACATCTTAGCGCAGCAGCTCCATGGACAATGAGGGGGCGATTTAGAATAACTTATAGATTGTAACATCTTCTGGTACAGTGTAATTTTGAGAACTCCATTTAAATGAATATAAGATAAGATAAAATAGGACTTTATTGAGCTCACAATGGGGAAATTCACTGGTTCCATCAGCTCTCAAGAAACACTCAAGGGGTGCAAAATAGACAGGAAATGTGCAATCAAGTAATATCTTCAATGGAGGTTCTTGAGTGGTCTTCTGTACTCTGTTGTTGAAGTGTCGAACGTTTCGCCTCTCATCCAAAAGGCTTCGTCAGTGCGCTAACGAAGCCTTTTGGATGAGAGGAGAAACGCTCGAGGTCTGCGGAACCTAATACAAGGATCAAAACTACGCGGTCACGTCTTACCTCGTTCTTCGCCGCTATTTTGTTGCCTTTCCTCCATCGCAGGACGGGGGTGAGCGAGGGCAGGTCCCGATCCTGATGTCCGGAAACGACATGTCGACCCAAACTGTACGCCGCTTCGAACGAGATGGCAGTGAACACATCCTTCACATCTTTCTGCAGAGAGAGAAAACAACAAGAGATTCAATAAGCAAATATCCAGTGTCGCTTAAGTACATTTGTGCGTTGTTTACGAACCATTTATACTTATTGCCTTGATGCACTCGATACTTTTCCCAGCAGTGATTGCCATTTTAGTCTATATCTAGCTTTCGCTGTATATAATTTTAGGATCACTTTAGTCTCAATAATACCTCCATCTTATTTCTATTTTGACCATTCTACAACAAAGAGCTTCAACATCAAGAGCTTCCTTAAGTGCAGGGATTTGAATCATTTTGGCACAAGTTATAGCAGACCTAATGCCTTTACTGGATCTCATTAATAGACATTATCGAAGCGAACAATTACTGCATTCATGTCTACAGTACAAAGGCTAATTTTACCCCATGGCAATTATATTATCTGAATTGTCCCTGTGAATAAGCCCAGTGTAATATATCCATGTGAGAGGACCATTAAGACATACTTTTCTCTGATCATTTAATCATTTAGACATATTAGGGGCACAAACATCTGCTGGAAGTTCTCAATAACGTAGAAATAGGGATTTCTCAAAGAAAACCTGCTGGCATCGCCTCTGAGGGAACCAGCCTTGTGTATTTTTGGCGGCTTAATCCGAGTCTGTAAAAAGTGTTTGATTTGGCCTCGGATTTGGAAACAACGCAGGCAGGAATGAAAACAAAATGAGAGCTCACATCTTCATTAGGACTCAGAAATGACAGTTATGCATGGGAAAAAACTAGACATCATACATTATTTTACTGATATCAAATACCAGACCAGGGGTTATAACTATAAATGTGGAGAGTGGGAGGGTTTTTATTCTTGAGTAGTGAAAAAGCCCCAAAATACATTGGGCGACGGTGGTGCAGAGAGTAGAGCGGGTCGTCTTGTGACCAAAGGGTCGGCGGTTCAAATCCCGCAGGTGCCCACTGTCGTTGTGTCCTTGGGCAAGACACTTCACCCTCCTTGCCTCCAGTGTCTGCGTACACTGGTGTATGAATGAGAGTGTGAATGGGTGACTGGTTCCTTGATGTAAAGCGCTTTGAGTGCCTAAAGCAGGTAGAAAGGCGCTGTATAAAATGTGACCATTTACATTGGTTAAATATGTAATATTTCTAAACTCATGTCAAAACCAAGTCCCAACCCAAATTACAATACAAGGGCTAAACCAGTCTGTCAGTATTTGTAAAAACTGAACAAAATATCGGATCGGATCGCAATACTTGTGTTTTATCATGCACTTCTTTGTTTTCCAGTGATAGTTACACAGCACTTTGTTAGTTTGTTAATGCACTTTTTAATCTTAACACTTTGGTTTATAAACTTTGGACACATGACTTGTTACACATTTTAAGGTAAACATACGCCTGTATCACTTCTGAAGCCTGGTCGGGGCCTGGACATCTTTGAAGAACTGTAGGATTCAACCTTTTTTTTTCTGATATTGTCATTTAGTAGCAGAGCATTTCAAATGAGTTCAGGGGGCACTTACTTGTGAGAGAAGACCTCTAAACCTCTAAAAGTACAAGAATGCGGGGCCCACAATCACCCTGGGATGACAAGCCGCGACCCAAATACGACTTAAACTTGGAAAATATACTGTAAAATATTGTCTTTTTCTCACTGATTGTTGCTGAATAAGCATTAAATGAGCCAAAAAAGTTGAAATGATGATCAAAACAGTCATTTTAACAGACTCAAGTAGTGATTCTATTCTTTTTCTGTACATAAATATTTAAAAGAAATGTTTCCTGGTCCCGACCCACCAGTTGAGAACCACTGGTCTAAACTACATAAGACGTCTCCATGGATACAGGTTATTAGTTGCGTGTAAATACAGTCTTTTGGTTTGTGAAATGCAACTTTTTCCAATTGCAATTTCGATTCAACAGGGATTAATCGTGCATCCATAACCTGTCTTTCTTGCAATGATACATTTGCTTTTTCCGTCTAATGCTTTGTAGTACAGATACACTCCACTCTCTGAAGGTTACGGCGCTAACCTAAATCACACTCTTTATGGATAACCTGCCTTGTGTTCTTTCGCTGATGTCCACTGGAGCCAAACCCACAATGTCAACACACAGCACGTTGTCAGTGTTTCCGGTGGCACCAACTTTCACTCTTCTATCACAAACTGGGCTCACACACCCATCCTCTTTCCTCCCGCAGGGCGCTGGGCACATTGGGCGTCACAATGGTGGAGATCGCACCCGTGTCACCGGCTCGGAGGGGACAGGAAAGCCAGCGATTGGGCAGGTCTCGGAGAACGAGAGATTTGGGGCTTGTTTGGGAAACGATGCTGCGCGGAGATAAACGGCGCTGCTCTGCTGATAACAACGCGGATAGTTGAGGCTTACTGTCCAAACATGCAAGCTGAATTACCACAGCTAATACACTTAAAACAAACAAAGCCTCTTAGTGGTTCTCAATCCATGATAAGTAATTACATTAAGAAGAAGAGCCGCATGAAACTACAATAGTATCAGAACTTGTTTGTAGATGTTTGAACTACAGCGTTTGGAAGTTTTGAGCTCGGCAATACCCAAATCTAAAAGCTTCTTGAAAAAAGCGTCAAAACAGCGACAAAAACATGACAAAAAAGCTATGAAAAAGCGACAAAAAAAAAGCGATAAAAATGTTATGAAACTGCAACAAAAGAGCCACAAAATACCAATAAGACATGACAAAGAAGTGATACAAGATGACAAAAATGTCATCCAGTGGGAAAGAGTAGGGGTTACTACACTGTGTCTATTAATGGATAATCTGAACTATATAGATTTTGAAACGATGCGTGAAAAATACCAGCTTGATAGATATGATTTTTATAAATACCTTCAGCTTCGACACTTCTTTGATAAAAATATTAAAAACCTACCCATAGATAGGTCAGGTGTCATACAAATGTTTATAAAAGCCTACAAATCAAAACTGCTTAAGAAAATAATTGGTGAGCTATATTGGAACATAACAAAATTAAGAGGTCATTCCACCTCCTACATAAAAGAGAAATGGGAAAAGGAATTGGGTGTTGAAATATTATCTGACGAATGGGAATTTATTATTAATAGTCAAATTACTGTTACTAATTCTCAAATGTGGAGGGATTTCTCCTGGAAGAACATTGTTCGATACTTCATAACCCCCAAACTAAAATTTAGGCAGACTGGTCAACTACCTGAATGTTGGCGAAAGTGCGGTCATTGTCCTGCGGACCATACACATGTTTTCTGGGGATGCACTGTTCTCGACCCCTTTTGTGGAGACGTGCAACAAACGGTAAAAACTGTTCTTGGCTTTGACATAACATTTACATGTGTATCTTTTTATCTAGGGAATATAGATCAGAGGTTGTCCACAGCTGATAAATATCTTTTAAAAATCTTTATGACAGCGAGCAAAAAAGCAATCACTAAGTACAGACCCACCTACAATTAACCAATGGATGGCCATAGTTAATAACATTTATTACATGGAACGCCTGACTTTCAACCTGAGACTACAAAAAGAAAAGGGTGATGCCTTTTGGGAAAAATGGGACAAATACCTAATGAGAAAAGGTGTTATTTGAACTTGTACACAACATAGTGTTTTTGCTTTATATTTATTTGGATTTTGTACCTCATGTTAAACCCCCAGTTTGTTCAAAGTGTGTGTTTTAGTGTTTTAATTTTGTAAAATATGTAGTAACCTGAATATAAATAAAGTATATAAAAAAAGATGACAAAAATTTGACAAAAATATGACAAAAAGCGATGAATAATGTGATGAAAACGCAACAAAAAAGTGATGAAATGGTGACAATGAAGTGACAATAGAGCAACAAAAGCATGACAAAAAAGTGATGAAAAAGTGACATAAAAGCAACAAAAGAGTGACAAAAAAGTGACAGAAGAGTTATGGAAAAAAGTGACGCAACATTGCAACAATGCGAGGAAAATGATCCATTTAGATACATTTTGTAGCTTTAAAATAAGGTGTTACTCCAGTCATGGTTTTAGATTTGGGTAAAGCCACAGTGCTGAAAATGCTTTCTGTGAAGTTTGGGGGTAAGAGGTTAACCCTAATTAAGACCCCATAGAAACAGGATAGTTTGTTGTTTTTCGTGATTAATTATGCAGCCCACGCTCCTGAGTAACCCACCTTTAACTTGTGAGCACCTCCTCTACACAGGTAAGGCAGGACAGAGGCTACAGTTCAGTCCAGTTTAGGAGGAAGTGACACCTTTAATTTGCCTGCAGCCATAATGAGACTGGTCAGTAATAAGCCTCGAGAGGTTAACCCCATTACCCAGAGTTCACAGAGCACGGCCGATCAGACATTTAGACCATTAAACCCCGTGTTTATCCTATTTGTGCTCCGCAGGGGCCCAACCAACACTAAACAAAATAGCAGTATGTGTCGAACAAGGGCTGCTAAACTTTAGTGCAGTGACTTAGGCCCGGCTCCTCACACCATTAAAAGCTTCAAATGAGGCCTGTCCGCTGGCCTCTCTGTGAACTGACCTCCTGGGAGTTTGAGGCTCGGGTCGAAACTCCGGCGACGGCTTATCAGCTGTTTTCATGAGGTGCTGGGAACACTATGTCATGCTGAGCTGGGCCTCGAGATTATGTGAAAGAAAATGCAAAATAAAATGTAAGCTATGTGCTATTTCGAAGGGAAGAGTAACATTCTCCAAACAAGTTTTATGAGCGCGACAACATTTCAGTCTTTTGGCACAAATTCTAGACACAATGCAGTTTTAATTTTTGTAATGAGTCCTATACCTGTTTTTTTTATTAATATGTGTTAAACGATCAGTTATTATGGACCTACCTCATACTTACTTACATACCTAAACCAAGCACATTTTCTCCAGTTCGTCTTTACCCAAATCTAAAAGCTTCTCGACTAGAGAGTTTGCATCCTATAGCCAGAGTAACGCCTCATTTGAAAGCTAAGACCTGTAAAACTCATCTAAGCTTCATCCTTGTTTTATTGTTATCACGTTTTAGTAGTGTTGCATTTTTTTCATCACATTTTCATTGCTGCGTTTTGTTCACTTTTTTTTGGCATAATCTCATCAAGCCACAAAAATGTGACCAAAACATGTCAAAAAAGCAACAAAAACATGATGAAAACACAACCAAAAAGGACGAAAAAGCGACACTAACGAGGACGAAGCTTAGATGAGTTTTGTAGGTCTCAGCTCTCAAATGAGGCGTGACAACGGCCTATAGGCTGTAAGCTCTATCTAAGATGTCACAAATGTCTGTTTTTACAATCTACTGAAGGATAACTCAAATGTATTCATTAAGGGAAAACAAATCACTGAATACCCATTTTGTCAAGAAAAGTGCAGGACACAGGTGAACACACTCATCCCCTTTATAACGAAAATGTCAAATTGAGTTCATTATTATGTTGAATGAGTGTATATGTATGTATATATATATATATATATATATATACATTTTTTTTTTTTTTTTAAATAACATACCAATTATTGTATTTATTTTTTATTGCACGGACTTTGAATATTTCCATTTATATTGGAATTATTTTTATTTATTATTTATTTTGTACATAAAAATTTAAAAGTTGTATACAAATATGTTTGTTATTGTTATCCAAGTGCCTTCACGCTTTTCAAAAGAAGAAGGGAAAAGCGCATCCTGGACATCCACAGAATGTAATTAAAACCAGAGGTGCTCTTTGGAGCAGGGAAAGTAGTTCGAAAAACAGAAAAACCAAGGCACTCTCTGGTGAAGTTAAAATGCCTTTATTTTTATGGCATGTCTAAATGGACAAACATAGCCCCAACGCGTTATGTTTGTCCATTTAGATATGCCATAAAAATAAAGGCATTTTAACTTCACCAGAGAGTGCCTTGGTTTTTCTTTTTTTGCCTTCACGCTTTTGTTGTATGCATACCAATAAATATATGAAACAGAAATGTCAAATTCTTCTCAACACCCTGCTACAGAAGGGCAAATCATTTCATCTTTCAGTAGGATTTCAGTGTGAGATTAGCATCTTTGGTAAATATAAATCATCTTGTCTTTGGCCTTTACTGAACTTTTCCCGAGGCACCAATAATAATAATAAAAATATCATCTTTAAAAGTAACAGGGAGGATGTTTGCTAACACTTTGGCCTACTCCATTATTATGCTTGATCATCGCAGTCAGTAGCTCCACCCAAGTTTCCATCCGTCACACAGACACCTCTTGATCCCTCTTGTTTTTGATTTTTCTATTCATGGAACAGAAAGGACATTGAGCCGCGGTTTAAAAAAAAAAAGGACGACTACTTTAGCCAACAACTTCCCAGCATCATTTTGAAGAAAGTACAGCTCAACAACAGTCCTACGCTCGTAACGACTGCACTCAAAGCCTGCTACTGTGAGCGCTCATTCAAAAGAAAATCGCAGGGTGGGCCGCTGATGCTATTTAAGATAATCTGTTTTATTCAGACTGCAGGGCTCTGAAAGGGGGCGGCCTGACAGATTGTTGCTATTTGTTGCTAAGGATGTAAACAACAAACAACTGTGGAGCGTGAGGAGGCTGCAGAAGACGGAGGAAACTACTGGAAGGAGTTGAAACAGTTACAGTCCATGGCGGTTATGAAGATGCATATTGGCATTTTCTCCAGTTCAGCTTTACCCAAATCTAAAGAGTAGCGCCTCGTTTGAAGCTAAGAGCCAAAGACCTACAAAAGTCATCTAAAAGGATTTTGTTGCCATGTTGTCGCCACTTTGTTGATATTTTTTCCATCGCTTTATTTTTTGCCACATTTTCATCATTTTTGGTCACTTTTCTGTCGCTCTTTTGTTACATTTCATCCTTGTTCTCGGCGCATTTTTGTTTCTATTCTGACACATTTTTCAAGACGCTTTTAGATTTTGGGTAAAGACAAACTGGAGAAAATGTGTTTGGTTCAGGTGGGGGTTTAGAGGTTAAAGAAACTGATGTTGTGGTGAAGGTTAAATCGTCATCTGGACTGGGTTTGGTTATCAACCCATTCCAGTCGACGGTTTAAACATCACTACAATGAATTGGCTACTTCCTGGACTAATGAGAGCTTTCACAAAGAAACTGTTATGACTGACTTCAACTGTCAGCTGTAAAATACGACAAGTTTTCAGACAAATAATGAGTTTGTAGAGAAAAATTGCCTACTGCTGTTCTAATAATATGAATAACCTTATCGCATGTGGACTCTTGAAATCTTCAAATCCACTTAATCTAATGCATTATTTTTAACAACTACAACAGTTTCCAAAGTGTTGCACAATAAAAGAGAATACAATGAATAACAAAAAAATGCTTCATTTACAAGGCAGAAGGGCCGGGCAAAATGTCAAAAAGATAAATCACATTGTTCCCATCACAGGGATCAATGTCATCATTTAATGTATATTTTTTACTTATACAAGTAAATAAATATGGCCTTTACGAACATGGGTCAACAACATGGTGGCTTTCACAATAAACCTCTGCTTAAACAACAGATGGTTTCCACTGCAGAACCCTTTTACAAAAAACGAGCTCGAACAAAGAGCTTTATACTGAGATTGGATACAGACCTGTTGATTAAAACCATGTAGATAACTGTATTTGGACACATGATACTAAAATTGGATTGTCCTGTACAGAGAAGATACTGAATACTTTAATAAACGTGTCTATTACAAACAACTTTCCTGAGCAGAAGAAAAGATAATGATGCTCAACATGTGTAGCTTAAAGGAAGAATTTCATTACTGTTTCATCATCTTGTTCTTTTATTGGGGAAAATCAAATCTAAAATGGTTCAAGGCCCTTCACTTATTAATGGTTTGAGGTATAGTGCAGCAATGCCAACAAAGCCAACTGTTTTCCATAAGTTACCACGTTGGAAACAGTAAATTCTCCGCTATATAGAACAAAAAACATGTTGCACTTTTTTTCTTACTTTAACGACACACTTGATGCCAAAAACCCCTTTTCCCTTTATGCGTGTTCAAATCGTAAACTGGCAGGAAGCCGCTCTGGAGTTTGCCATTGTGTTTGGAAGCAAAACAAGTGAGAATGGACCCCACCCGTGAAAATGTCTCCCTATAGACCAGGTAATGTGCTCGGTCCTCACTAAGAGACTGTTTATTTTACACGGCTGAAGCAAGCTCCCACCTAAGCGGCTATTTTTCCCCACCATTTCCGTCTAAGGATTTCTATGTGACAGCTACGACTTTTGAGCTTCGTGGAGCGCTACTTTATGAATGATTGAATTGCTCTCTTGCACATGTTTTTAGAATCTGAGGCACGGCAACCAACCAAAATGTTCCCTTTACAGAGTATTAAGTTGAATGAATGGTCCTATTTTGCAGCATTTGCATCTGAAGGGAAAAGATGGGCTTGGTTCATTCAAAAAACAATCTTTAATTGAGAGAAAAGTATTTATAGAATGGTTGTTGTAAGTGTGTTAAGTCTGCAATAGGGTGATACCAATTTGATGTTGAGCTGGGCTTCACTCAAGCGAGTAGCGGCTGCTTGGGTGGATGGAATAAGGCTGAAAAAGTTCATATTGAGATAAATAACATAAGCCTATATTTCCTTTGTGGAAAGAGGTCCGCTGACTGCATTTTGCATGTGGCAGCCCCGTGTGAAAAGAAAGATGTCGAGAAGTTGAGTGATCATCCAGGTGAGCTATACCTCAATCTTGTAAAGGGCCGCCCTAAACTCTAAAGCTTCCATGCTGAAATGACATCCCAGCATGCACTTGCAGCAGAGTTTGCCTTTTAAAGCTCTCTTGAATATAGGAGAGCATCATCACTCAGCGAGCAACTAAAATACAAGTTACAACATTATGTTTCCCACAGACCCATACCTCCTGCCACAAGAACAGTTTCCCCCTCCCCATAAGACTCATGAACGAAAACAAGAACCAATAACTGTATCAGACTCATGAACGTAATAACCTGTTCCAGCCATTTGCACTGCTCTATTGCCCTATGTGGTATGTCCACACTCATATCTGCTGCACTCAAAGCACCGGCACATCTGTGAATACACTCACGCTGTTGTTCTGTGTCAAATTGTTGTTTATCATATTTAATCTTCTTATGCATGCCCTTATAGTCTTACAATTACAAGTTTTTATAGTTTTTTTTTTTATAAGTTAGGTGTTATATGTTTTATGTTTCATGTTGCATGATTGAATCAAAAAAGCAGTCGTTAAAGCGGGGGTCGCGGGATACTGAAGTGGGGGTTCACATGATGATTTAGAGACAATTTTTGTTGTTGACATTTCTGACATTGAATTAGATGTACTTTTGATTGAAAACAGCATATTAGTGAAATTAAGCCAAATATCAAAATACAGTATCCAAATTAACATCGACCGGGAAAAAAATAATCCTAGTTGTGAATCTGTTCATAACCATGGAAATAAAAACAATTCTGATTCTGATCATTAAACCAGATTTTCAATGTTTTGCACCCCCCACCTGAACTGAGCACATTTTCTCTTGTTTAGCTTTACCCAAATCTAAAAGCTTCTTGAAAAAAGCGTCAACATGGCATCGGAAACGAGGAAACAAAAAAGCAACAAAAGACTTTATATAGTGAAAATGTAATCTATTTTTGTTTTGATTATATGTTTATGATGACAGGATGACAGCCTGCTTATAAAACTACAAGCGAGTGACAAAATCAGACCAGACTGTGCTCTCTATTCATGGGAAACACTGTAAATGGCGATTTGAAGATTAATTATCCAGACAATTCAAATCCTCTCGCCTTAAGGCACAGTCTTATTACATCACACAGAGTTACTGAGTCTAGAAAGATATTCCTTTAACGTCAGCATCTCGGGAAACCCCTAACACATTTGTGGGTATAAATCAGCCAAATCCTCCTTGTAAATCTTTTTTTTATTTCAAGCGCCGACCAATTACATAATAATAATGTGAGTATTTCTTTGCTGGAAGAGTGAGGAATGCCGTATGTTCCTCGGAAGGCATAATATTTTTGATTTTCCATTTTTACTATGACGGCACTTCAAGTTTTGTGAGCGTAAACAGTGGACTTTATGAATGACTTTTTGACTTACTTCAGTTTCACACACACGAGTCTTTTGCACATGTTAGAATGATCAGAACCATGGCATCCGATCAAGCGGTCCCATTGCAGATCCCTCTACTGTAATACTTCGGGTACAGGGGGAGAGACGGGGAGAAGGCAAAGGGTGACGTCAAACTCGAAAAAGCCTTAGAAGTTGGCTTGGCACTTGGGCATGTCCCGCTGCCAAAACCACAAAAGCACACAGCTTAAACGCGCTCGCGAGAAGCCTTAAGCGTTTACTCTTGAGGGAAGCATTTGCACTCCTTTTTTGGACAATAGATGGATGACTATTTGAACGGCTTGAGAGGAAAATAGCTTTTTGTTAAGTGATGGATAGTGTTGAAGTCAAGTTACATGTGTACATGCTGTGACATAGGGGGAGATAACCTGCATATGTGCGGTCTGATATTAATGTTTTCAGCATACGGCACACACATGAGCCATTTTTTATCGTTTAGATGGAATGAGGAAACACTGCAAAGGAACACAGAAAAACAGGCATCTGATTCTGATGAGTTGATGTGTTTTTACAGCGTGAACTGCCCAATCTTGAGTGGGAGATTGGCCAATACATCCTGATTTGTGATACGACATATAACTTCCTAGGTTTTATGAAGGTGTAGGGCTTATACAGAATGGCTTTCGAATTTAGGAAGCTGGAAGCTATCTCTGTTTTCCATTTTTTCAGTGCTGAGTTTATTCAGTTCAAAAAGATCTTCAATCATCCTGAGTTCAACAGTGGTTCAGAAGAGGATTAAGTATTGATGATCTATGATGTTTAATGCCGTGTGATTTCGCCATTTTGGGGATGTTGGTAAACAAGCTGCGTCCCACTTATTTTTGCCATTCCCATGCCCTTTCACTCTGTTAGAGCCCGTAAACTTCATCAGCTGGATACTTTGTTTCCACTGCGATTAGATGAGAATGATAAACTCCCTCGCTTGGACATTTATGCACAAGTATGCACAACAACATTATTTCTTGCAGCATTTTGATTAGCTGACGTATTGTTGCTGTAATCCGTGCCATTACAAAAAGTATAGTTAATGAAGCATAGGTTTTGACGAGTAGAATAGCACTGAGAGAAGAGAAGGGACTAAGCAAACATGATCCAACATTAGTCATTGTTTGACAAAGCAAAACCACAATTTCCCAACTCGGAAGCAAATGTTGCAAAGTCAATCTTTTTACAAGTGCAAGTATTTACTGTGTAAGCTGTTAACACCTGTCGACACTTTGGTTTATTGTCTTTTACAAATGCAAACTGATGCTCTTGGAAGAACTCAATCAAGACAGTGTGATCATTAGTCAAAGTTCTCTGTCTGCTGTCGACAAAGTGTGCAGAGAATGAAGTCAGTGATCGTATAAAAGACAGCGAACCAAAAAGACAAAGAAGGAAACCTGATGCACTACCTAATAGTAATCAATGGGGTTTATAATACAAATTTAAACTAGGCATGACTCAAGATCAAGTGCTTATGTCTGTCTGGCCCCCTAATGACTCATAAACACTTCCCCCCCTTTGTAGCACTGAAATATAAAACAATTTATAACATATGGGAATGAGGCACCACATAACAATCCGATCAGTTCAGCCTGACCCGAACCAGCTAATCCTGAGTAACAGCAAATACCTCTATGTCTCAGAATGTTAACAATGAAAATATATTAAACTAAAGTAAAGCATTTTCATTCCGACTTAGATCATTGTCCAATAAAGCCTCCAACAAAATGAATCACAAGTTCTTTGGGCACAAAAAAAAAACTCAATTTCCCAGAAAAAGGCTGACGACCTGAAGCGAACAAGCACAAGTTCAAAATTCATATGTGTCATGTTAGTTTAGGGATAATACTTTGCACATGTTGACTGTCCATTATTGTCTGTCCATTTGTAAAGATCAATATCCCGAACAATAACTGGGCGTCTTCGATGAGCGTTTTGTGTTTTGGTAACTTTTGAACGCAGAAGGGCTCACGCGCCGTCCAGGTCGTGGCTTCTGTTTCTGTAAGACGGTAAATCACGTAAATCCGCGGTCTGAGTGCGGCGAGATACGGCCCCGCGTTGCAACATGTCCCATGAGCAAAGGCATATTTCCTGCTGAAAACATCAGAGGGCCATCACTTTCAACTGACTCACAACAAACGTGGACCATGTGTGCCGTCATGCATGAGGCCGCTCTACGCATAAACACCAGTAAATACCGTGTTAGCTCTAAACGCAGCGTGTAGCAAAACTCACACCTTTACAGATGCACGAATAAATATGGCTTTTGTTTAAGCTGATGCTATAACTACACTACAGTGTGCCACGGTTTTAGCATGGTGTGAAATGCTGTGAATGGCAAGGAAAAGAACAAAGTCATGCGTTTTGGTGTGGATCCCTTTCATTGCATAGAAATGATTTACATTTACATCAGCTTGAAGTGCCCACAAACAAAATAGCTACAACATCATTTTATTCTATCTTTGTCTAAATGTCTTAAAGAGGGGGTATTATGCTTTTTTCAATCACATAGCACCAGTCTATAGCATACTACAATGATGACGTAACCTTCTGTTGCTCTGTATATGCAGTAAATTAAAATAACTGCCTTGAATAAAATTGCTCTCTCAAAATGGCTGTACTGAACGTCTTGAAATAGGCCTCTGTCTCTTTAAGAAGCTTTCCGACACGCCCCCTTCAGCACACTGCTGTGGCATCTAAACAACACTACTGTGCGGGGAGGGGGCTCTGCTGAGCTGAGGAGCAGTGGTTGGTGGCTTGGCTGGTGACAAAAGGTCCAGAGGCGTCTCCAGGAGGTGGGGGCGTTCCTAGGAGGACTGAGGCATAGCTACACCTAAAATGGCTGCCGTCTAAGTTTTTACTGATTACTCAAAAATATGTGAATGAGCCAAGGCAACACTCCAGGCATGTGGTTAATGAGGGAATGACATAATAACATGATATAAAGCTTGAAAAAGTCGATTTTACATAATACCCCCCTTTAAGTTTGGGTAGTCTACAAGTTTTGTCTGTGCTTTATCTTTATCAGGATTATGCTCAGTGATGATTCCAGAAGGTTTTATATATTTTTTTGTCAAATATTCATGGTGCAAAAAATGATCCCTGGGTTCTCATCTGCAAACGTCACACCAAGAACCAACTAAGGGAAAATAAGGCTTTCTGATAACACTGGACAATACCTGATCAAAATATGTGCCAGGTCAAAACAACCCTGAGTACCACTTGGGGCACACATCATATCATATCAGTGCTGACCCACAACAGTTTGAGAACCACTGGTAATACTGTTCTTCAAATGTTTTGCTCAAACGTCTCACTACATGAAGTGTTCAGAAGCTTAATACAGCTTTATTACTCCTTCAAACTGACCCAAAATGTGTACAAAACCTATGAATATCATGAAACCAAAAGAGCAAACTGTAACTGTCCACACCTCTCACTCCGCTCAAAAAGCTCTGAATTTACAGCTTTTTAAAACGGCATTCACGTAAACACAAATTGCCGGAAACTTTAACGCTCCCACATGCATCACGAAGAAGGCTTTCACCATTTGACCCTCGGACAGTTAAAACCCACAGCTGGGACTTATAAATGAAAAGGTGCTTGGTTGGGAACTGGGCGCATTGGACTACCTTTACGGCTTGCACATGGCCCCACATCATCGCGGCGTTATTTTTACAACAAACTATCCGCAGCTTGATTTGGTGCCAGCGCTAACTATAGCTGCAGTAGTATCATATCTGTGTTTGAAATGCATCCAGGAGCCTATAAATAAACAGATGTGTTCACTCAAAGCCAGATCCTCCCCAACCTTCTCCCCCGCATCACAATATTACATTACTCGTCGTACAACAGCAGCCAATTTGAATTCGTTAAGATGCTTTACTCCCCAGAAACGACTATATAATGTTGTAAGACGAGCTACAACTTTTACAAGGTTGAATTTAAGTATTTCTTTTAAGCAGTTTGATGACTTTCCAATTGGAGTGCAATTATGAGGAGCATACTGCACTCAGACCTCATGCTCTCAGGGTAGGCTGTATTGAACATTACTGTGGAAACATGTGACTGTTTATGGAATTGTCATGTCTGGTATGGTGCATCACATGTGAGGAGCGACACAAGTTCAACTCCAGCCTCGGGTCATGGTGCTCCATGTGCTTTGCAGATCTTCCTGTTTTTGGTTTGTTCTGTCACTCTGACCGACCACATTTATTCTAAACATTAACCACCATTTTCCAGCCAATTTCTCCTTTTTTTAGTATCAGGAGTATAAGGAGATTTCTACACCAAATGAAAAGACATCAAATCCAATGGTAACAGCATGGTAAGGCTGTATGAAATGTATATTGATGATGTGTCTTGTTTACCTTTGCTATTGTTATGTCCATATCAAATAAACAAAAGAAATAAATATGCATAAGGCAGTTACCACCTCATAAAGTATTTGTCCTTCCAAGTACCAGGCTTAGATCAAATCAGGACTAAACTAGGTCTAAAATGGACTAAATAATGTTTTAACAGTGTGGAAACCATTGTCTAAACCAGTAAAACAGCGAACTTGAATGCACTACTAAGGCATAAATTACATTATCAAGTCCAAGTACCTGTAGTGGTTCAAGTACCATATGAGCACCACTGTCATAAAGTGTAAGTTAACAACAAATGTGGTGAAAATCCTTGAAATCAAGACCCATTTTTTTTAAATGTAATGTTACTTCAAATGAATATTCTATCCTGTATTTCCGACACATCACTTTTTTTCTGTTCAGGGTGCCACTTTTAGAACTGTAATTATGATTTTTATCTAAACTTGTTTATTGTTATTGGCTAGCTTTGATTTGACTGTTACTTGATAATGCTGTGTTATATGTTTTACAAGTGCTTTGTTGTATGAATTCGTGTACAGCACTTTGATCAAATTTAGGATTGGAATTAATGAATTGGTTAACATACTGTATGTTCTTATTTCTCGAGATAAGTAAATATGCACGACACGTCAAGTTTTCATAATAGAAAATCAGGAATTCTGCAGTTACTATTCCTTTAAGGTCTAGGTCCACAACTCAATAGTCATATCTATGTCACCTCACACTTCATTTCACTTTATTTACTGCTCTGAGTCCATTTGAAATCCGTAAAATGTTTACAGTGCGATCGCAAATTCAAGCGTTGTAAACTTCGGGGGCCCTGGAAAGTTTGTGTGACTTTCTTGTGGCCCCAGTTTCCTCCGGCATCGTCCCATCAATCTGACATAAACCCATTAGTGCCAAAGTGTGACAAAAGGTCGATATGAATGACTTGGTTCAGCGGAGGGAGGGCGGCGAACACATGGCCTTATATGGAGGTTCCCCGGAGAAGCAGAAAATAGACTGATAATACTGACAAACTTATTGGCTGTGTTTAACCCATCTTTATTTTAAGTCTAAAAAAGGTCAAAGGGATGTTCAAAGCTCCTGCCGTTTCAACGATCATCTGTTTAGCCCAAATGATTAAGAGGATGCTATTTTTGAGCTAAACTTGGAAAAACAAACATCTAAAGACCCCTTCAGATCCTTTTCATTTTGACAGATTGATTTCCCATAATGTCCTGATTTCAGAGCATAAACAGGAAGCTGGGTATCTGCTGCTGCCTGCAATTAATAATGAAAATGCGTGTTCAACAAAGGCATCTTCCAAAGCATTTCAGTTCAAGACTGACAGATTGGGATGAATAATTTAACAGTTACTGCTACTTACATTTCTACTACGCACTATTACAACGAGGGGTGGTTGAAAAGTAATACTATAACTTAAACTTCCACTCTTAGACCTACTGTTACATCTGCTTACTTTCTTACTATTACTAATACTGACACTATAATTAAGATTATACGTAACTAATTTATTTATATTCCGCTTTTCACATGACACAAGTCGCCTAAAGCACTTCACAAGGGATTGATTATTTAATTCGTTCCATACACAATGGTGGTAAACTACAGATCTGCCTTTGGAGTAGACTGACAGAAGCTGCGCACATCTGCTCCGTCCCTGCTTAGCTTAAAAGGTCTGTCAAGTGTGCGGCATTTTGATCTCATATGTATTGTTTGTGTCACATTAGGGAGGGCCTCAACGACATTTGGGAGCTTCCCAGATGCTTCCTGTGGCCTCCTCTGTCACCGCAAACCAAATCTGTTCACTGTCGCCAAAGGGAGACGAGGCCTGATAAAAGTTTGTGCACGTGAGCACAATTTATCACATGCCGTTTACAGTCTGGACCGGACATCAACAAATATGCCTTGTATATTTGGGACTTCCTGTGCGGGGAGGATCCTGGTCTTTCGTACAGGAAGCAGAATTTGATGTTGACCCTATGCCATCAGAAGTATGTGGTGCAGTTAACAAATAAGCTGAGGACTGGGACATGAGAAAAGGGTCGCAGCCCGGTTGTTTAGGGAGACGCCAAGAAGTGACGCAATCGCAGCTGCATTGTCCTTCCTGGAGACTTCACAAACTAAATCATGAAGAAGTTGCAACAATAGTTTGAAAGTATCATACAAGTATTAACTAACAAAACTACCATCATCAACACATCATTGGCACTTTTAGGGTTTGTCTTGCCAAAAACAAATTAACAAATAAGTTGTGTGATTGATTGATAATTTAAAGAGTTATGTGGATAACAGTGTCGCCCATCCATTCAATTGTTTATGGATGGAACATCTGCAGCTGATTGGCTACATTTCAATGAGATACATGCAATTACAGCAATGGCTTGAAAATCAAAATTATACAAATATACAGTTAAAATAATGATTTCTTTTTCTTTACTTATTTCCCCTGTGGTTACGTGCAATAATCTCTGTATAAGCACCATTTTAATCTCTGTATCAATGTCACTCTACCTGCACTAAGACTGAAAGAATGTACACTGCTGACATGTTTATACTGTAGTCGGCTCTATTTGCATTCATTGTACATAAGATACGTTTATTTGCTATTTAATTCATTGCACATTTCCGGTCTTTTTTTGCACACCCTGAGTGTTTCTGAGAGCTGATTTAACAAGTGAATTTCTCCATTGTGAGATCAATAAAGGATTATCTTATCTTATCTTAATAAACACCAATAAAAAAAAAATCTTGTTTCGCTATTAGCAAATGTAAAACTCAGCAACTCTTTGCAACTGTAGCACACACTTGGCTCGAACCATCAGTGGCGTCGACTCAAGCAAATCAGCAGGAGCTGCACATAATCTTCAATGGTAAATTTCCACCTACTGACTCCAAACCTCCAAGTGTGAGTGACGTTAACTCCATGTTTCAAAAGTTTCAGGTCTTGCAAAAGTGTCTCATTATGCAAAGTCCACCCAGACAAGAAGCAAGTAATGGCTTTATTTCTTGAATGACATCATTCGAGCCTAAATGAGACAAAAGAAACTGAAATGTAATTTTCTGTCCAATATTGTATCTAACCTCAGTTTCCATGCAACAGTATCTCTTTCCCAAAGCTTGTAGACATGTCTTAGTGGAAGTAGGGAATCAAACTCTTTAATTGTGGTCGTTGTTGGCCACCCATTACGTTGCCTTGTGGTGACATGGGGTGGCAATAACAAGGCCAGCAGACTGCGGAAACATTTTTTCCCAGCATGCCGCACAGCCAAAGTCAACAAATCATCAAAATCAGTTCACCCTTTGCTCTCCTCTCGATATGACGAGCCCTGAAAGATTTACTGCCAGAATGACAAGCTGCGGGCTAATGAGCAAATGCTACATATTATTCTTCACTTACATTAGAGGTTTATAGCGGCCGTTTGGTGAGTTTGTTTTACAGTGTAACCAAAGTTGGCCGCGTTTTCTCGAGACAATCCCAAAGAAGTGGTGCCTAATGTTCGTTCTGGCAAGACCATCTATGGAAATCCTGACCAAAATAAAACTCTGTGCTAATATTAACTTGAATATCTCTATTTTTATACCTTGTAAATATTAATAATACTAATGCTTTGACAAACCTGGACTTATTACATTGTCCCAATGGCATTTTCCAACCAATTTACTATTGTGGCGTTTCCCCCTGAAATATTCCCTTATAAATAGGCTTTTTGCCATGTGTAACTCAAGACAGCTGGCTGTGATTACGTCCCGCGCTATATACTTTCATTGTATCAGCTTTTCTGGCCGAGGGTAAGTGAAACCGGGTCCACGGCATCAGGGGAGCTGAACTGTAGGCAGGCAAAACAAAGCGGGCAGTGTCAGGGAGTTAGCACGTGGCGAACAGGGGTGCAGCAGTGGGGCTTTTTTTTTTTTTAACTATTGGGGACTTGAATATGAAAATATACAGGATGCCCTGCCTCTCTCGCCGGGCTTCCTGTTATAGTGCGAGGGAGGGAGCAGACGTGGGTCAAGTAGTGAGCACGAGGGCTTTTTAGCACTTTGTTTTGATTTGAGCGAATGGATTACTGCGGTTTCACGTCGGTGCAAAACTCAAACACCTTCAAGGAAGTTGGCAGTCTGGGAACGGTGGCGCATGCAGCGTCTGTCTATCACTATTAAGAACAAGCTTTTCACCAATTTAAAAGGTGATACACTGAGACCAACTTAAAGAGACAGGTTTAATTTAAGAACAGTCAGGCTGTTTGTTGGGGTAAACATGGACGAAAATATGTGTAAACTGGGGCACAAAAAATAATAACAATTTAGATCATGAGTCTAATGCAGATTACATTCACATAGTTTCAGCCTTGGAACGGAGCAATTCTCTGTCATCAAATTTGTGTTACCACTCTGCCATAATTCACACAGGCTTTCATTTGTTAACCTCTTACCCTTCGCCTGAACCGAGAACATTTTCTCCTGTTCAGCCAAATCTAAAAGCTTCTCGACTGGAGAGCAACAGTGTAATGCCTCATTTGAAAGCTAAAGATACTCTTTTATTGCGTTTTTGTCACTTTTTTGTCATATTTTTGTTGCATTTTCGTCTCAGTTTTGTACATTTTTGTCACGTTTTAGTTGGGGTTACACGGGGTCACATTTTGGTGGCATTTTAATCCTCCTTTTCGTCGCTATTTTGATGCTTTTTTTTTAGGCTTTTAGATTTGGGTAATGTCAAACTGGAGAAAATGCGCTCGGTTCATGTGGGGGTTAAAATGTAACTTATATTATGGTATCTTTTATGAGGATGTGTGTACATGTTCTTACAAAGGAAACAGCACCGTAGACAGTGCATTGTAGAAACTTCCTGACTGTCTATCAGTATCCTGTCCAAGCAAGAACAAGCAAATAAGCCGTCATGCATTCACAGACTGTCCTATGAACTGCCTCTTCCCACAACAGACAGTACAGTTGCTTACTGTCAAAGCTAACTGTATAAGCCCAGGTCTGAGCCGCTGATGTCCTCTTTAAATACCTTGCTCCTGGTGTAATTGCGCGTCACCTACATAGTCCAAGCCTCTCAGACTCAACACTACAGTCGATATATAGCTTTAACTGCCTGAATAGCATGTGATGGACCATTTAACACCCCAGGGGTTTGCAGCACATGTCAGTGGACCATGAGAGGCGATATCGGGCGTATGCATAGACAGTGTAATATAGGCCAGGGCTAAAGGTAGTGCAGAGTAGTTTATGGGCTAAATTAAACACACAACTGTTAGCCGCGGGGCATTAGCGGCTTACTTTAGGTCCTCCTTAGAGACTGCGCCTATGGAGAGATACACAATGCCAGCGATGACCACAAATGGATGGGGGGATGCGCTTCACTACTCCCTTAAATAAAAACACACTCTGCCTTTGCTGACGGACGCATCGTTCTGTGATGTAAACACGCCATGCATTTTGGGGCATCCCGGGCCAAGGAAGACTTTAAAGTGGCATGTTTGGTAAAATAAATCGTAAATCAAAGTTTCAGCGGGCAGTGAAAGGCGCTGCGCAGGCAAATAGTGACTGACACAATGAGTAATGATTGCAGCATAGTTTATACAACGGGGTAATTCACAGCTTAATGTTAGTAATGTAGCACCTGTTGCTGTAAACAATGGGTAACTTCTAAATATAGGCAGAAGAGGACAATGTGAACCCAAGCATCAAATCCATCAAATCACTGACTCTGCGTTTGATGAGATAGAAAGGCAGATGCTGGTCAGTTCAGCCTCAATGCAGTTCATTCATCATCTTGTGCTATTTCAGCAGGTTGTACATACACGGCACGGTAGTACAGCGGTTAGAGCTCGTGCTTCACAGCTAGAAGGTCCGGGTTCGATTCCCACCAAGGCCGGGGCCTTTCTGTGTGGAGTTTGCATGTTCTCCCCGTGTCTGCGTAGGTTTCCTCCGGGTACTCCGGTTTCCCCTACCACTAAAAACATGTACAATAGGCCAGGATGAATGAGAGTGTGTTTCAGAGTGCGCATGGGGGACGACGGATGGAAATTAGCCCAAGGCTACAATCCGGTGTGGCTTGTTCATTAACTTGCACTGTCCCTACCCAATAAACAAACACATTGCAGGACAAAAAGGGAAAAAAAGTCATTATTCCAAGATGCCCGGTTTCATGGGGCTCACATTGTGAAAGAGCGGTTCAGGAAGCATGCGGCATCATTTTCACACATGGATTGGCCACCACAGAGTACAGATCTTAAGCCCATTGAGAAGCTTTGGGATGTGCTGGAGAAGGCTTTGCGCAATTGTCACACTCTCCCATCATCAATATAAGAGCTTACTGAAAAATTAACACTGGATCTTTGACATTGCAGAAACGTATTGAATGTAAAAGGGTAAAGATGCTTTATTTGTCATTATACCTGTACTGTACATCAACTGTACAACAAACTTTGTCCTCTGCGTTTGACCCATCCCTTGGCGCCACTGGACGACCCGTAGGGAGCCAGGCTGGTGGTCAGAAACACCGGGCTGGAGGATTCACCAATTGCACATGTTTTTAGTGGTAGGGGAAACTGGAGTACCCGGAGAAAACCTACGCAGACACGGGGAGAACAAGCAAACTCCACACAGAAAGACCCTGTCCATGTGTTGCGTGCTGCAATCAAAGCTAAAGGCAGTCCGAAATATTTGTGCATGTGACCTTTTTTTCTGTGGCAAATTCTGTTTTGGTCGGGCTGTGTATGTTTTATTGTATGTTGCTTATGAATCAACACTTCAGTGGACATACTGCACTCATCAATTGAGCTGCAGAACCATGTGTTTTATTCATACAACAAATAGACAATGACCATTTATATATAACTACAGCGGTGATGACAGGTGCTATTTTAATCTGTTTCCCTGCCTATTGGGTGTAATCATTTTGCAAAGGGTTTATGTCAGACGCCCTTCCTGATGTTAATTGACTGGACTACAAACTGTGGAATGTTATGACCGATGTAAGTGACCTACAGTGACCTACACACACATATTTAATGCCCCATAATCTCCCATCGTATATAAAACACAGCCTTAAGACGACAATAGTTCTACTTTTCCCCTTAAATGCCACTAGCACGATCCAACTTTTTGATGTATACTACTACGGACCACATTCATCAAACTCCACTTGTTTCAACAGCTCAGTCACGTATCCAAACAGTACAACACCACGTTCCTCAGAGAAACACGTCCAAATGAGGAATCTCTCAAGTCTATTTTCATGTTACACACAGCCCCTTCCTCCACAATTACGCATCAATCATCTCTGCCAGCGATCGCCTCCCTGACTGTGTGGTACAACTGTAGTTAAGGCCCACGTACAGTTTATTTAACTAAAATGAACCAAACAAAGAACATCTGGCGCTCTGGTATGCGGTTAGTCGATGCCAAGGAAAACATGTTTAAAGTGATTAACATTAAATACTTGCATAATTTCAGGAGGAATCACTGAAGGGAAAAATGGGAGTATTTTCAAGTATTAGCTCCTGTACTGTGTGTGGTATTATGTTCTGAGCAGCACTCGGTGACTGAGGGGCCAGGCCTGAGCTCAGTTTGATTAGATGGATATATTTGGTGTAGACGTGCACTGGTATTTCAAGTACATGTTTACACAGTGGCACAACGTTCAATCAGGGACAGGAAATCCTTATTACTTTATTAAGTCACAGCTGGATAAGTTGTGAGCACTCATGCTTTCATGATTCGTCTTTTGTTCCCCTGTTTTTGTATGTTGTCTTTGGTCTAGTCCTGTTTTATTTTGACATGTGTGGTCTGTCCTTGTGATTTTGCTTTGCTTCCATTGTGTTTATTGCTTGCCCCGCCCTGATGTGTTTCACCTGTGCCCCGTTTCCTCATGTATTTATACCCCTGTGTTTCCCCTTGTCCTTTGTCATGTCATTGTCTACGTTAGCCCTGGTTTGTTTGCGTTTTTGTCTTCTCTGGATTTTGTTATTTTGGTTTTCGTCATTCATTAAACATCACCAGTTTTGTTGCAGTCCTGTATTTTGGGTTTTATTTTCCTCACTCCACCTCAACCATGACACATGCCTCACAACAAAAAATGTCCAGTGTTTGAGTCCCAAATATGTGGTAGTCCTGATCAGTAACCTATACAGTACTGTAGCTCAAAAATGGTCTCAACTTATATAGCGCATTTCTACCTACAATAGGCACTCAAACTAAAGTGTCTTGCCCAAGGACACAACGACTGTGTGCACCTGCATTAGCCAAGAACTGGAGTTGACATGCCCCAGGAACATAAAAAGCGACATCAAAAACTAGGGGACAAATTTAAAGATAAGATAAAAAGATAAAAAGTATTACTTTACCGTTTATTTTTATTTTGGCTTATTTTAGCTACTTTTGCCATACACAATAAAGGAGGAGACTTTGGATTCTCAGCAGGAGGGCTTGGAGACTTGACATATCGATGTTATTTTAAATGCGTATAACCAGGGGTTAAAGTGGGATTTGGGAGGTGGGGGAACTCTAACCTTTAACAAGCAGTAGGAATCGCGCTACATTTTATATTTTTTTATGTACTTAGGTACTGACATGTAGTCATGGGTTCTGAACAGATACTGCACAATACAAGGTATTTGATACTGTAATTATTTATTTTCCAATATTTTTTAATACCTTGAATTATTTTTAGATATCCTTAAGTAGGTTTAAACAATCATAAATGATTGGAGGTCTATGTGATTTACTAAATGAACTAATTCTGCTTTTGCCAGATCCACTCTTTTGGGTTCTTCTTAGATAGGACTGCAGAGCACCATGCCTGCCCAGAGAGGAGCTTAATAGATTATAGAAACAAAAAAAATGTCAGGATCCACTTATTCAAAGAAGGCCCAACCAAAGAAATGAACATGTGTGCTGAAACATTACTTATTAACAATTTTGGCTTGTTATTATGTTCTTTATTTAAGAAAATCCTCTTTGGCAGTCAGTGATGCTTACTGCAGGGCTCTTGCAGGCTGGTCAGGGGTGAGCCTCCCACCACCAAACGTATTCATATTTTTGGGATAAATAAATGAAAATGTAATTATCATCACTGCTTGAACAGAATAGAATTGGGCCTAAACATAAAAGTTATATTTCCAGTATTTTAAGGCTTTGGAGGAAAAACAAACAAAAAACACAGCAATAGATTAATACAGAATAATAAAGAGCCTAATAATAAACTAGGACTACTCAGAACTAAACCAGGATTAAGCCAGGGCAAAAACATGCAATATCAGGACTAAGGCAGGACTAAATCACTAAATCAAAGGCCTAATACAAAATGAGAGAGCTACATGTGAGACCAGTACATCTCAAACAACATGACTAACTCCTCCTCAGTGCAGACAGAGGGCTGACCATAGAAAATAATAAATAAGGGCGGACCAAACGCTGTTCTGTCCAGACCTCGCACTTTACGAAAAAACTCAGTAAATGAAGTGCTCCTTGGAGATGGCGCGCTCATCCACATATTCAGCTTCAGCCTCGTTTACCATGTTAACTTTGCAAAGAGCATCTCTGCGCTTGTACATTTCCCACAAACACGTATTGAATGAAGTCAGAACAGAAAGGAAGAAAAATGCACCTGTCAGATTAATGATTCAGATGTTATTTAGTAAAGTTAGAGCCCAGGGAGCGAGGTTTAGCGTATTGACCGGTTAAACACGAGTGCTGGTGGTGCAGAGCAGTTTTCCAAAACTCACGCACCATCAGCTTTATGGTTCGCTTTACAAACATCCACAGCTGAACTGTTGTCCTTACCTTAAAGTCGGTTAAGCCCTTTGCACCGGTGAAGGCAGGAACACACGCTGCACCTGACGCGGACCGCGAGGAGTCCTGCTTCTGCATGGGATAATCCGAGCAAACACGATTCATGCTGTCCTTGTGCTGCGGTTTGATAAAATCTGTCAGTCCGTCCAACGATAAGCCTCCTGTCTTCTCAGTTTAGCGTTACACCGTTTAACAGAGCCATGTTTTCATTTGAGCCCGCGCTAGGAGATGATGGTCCGGAGCCGGAGGCACACTGCTACACAAAGTGGCGCGAACTTGCTGTGGAGCTACGCGAATGAGGCGCGGATAATGCCGGAAAAAAATATATTTTTTATGGAAAATGAGGTCAGATTATATTTTTTGGCCCCCGGGACGCATATTGAGTAGGCCCAACCTAGTACTTTTATTGCATTGATGTATCTCACAGGCAGAATTTCGTATGTGCGTGAAAATGACAAAGTTGCAATCATGAACTTTTTTTTTCTTTTTCTTTTTTGCCATGCGAAGGTGGGGGAACGCCGTTCCCGACCGTTCCCGCCCACTTTAACCCTGCGTATAACTATCCCTCCACCTACTGTACTAGTGCAAGTGCTTACATTTCAATGAAAATGTAACTCTAAGACTGTCCTAAAGATTGCCTAAAATTATCCAGTAATTTCCGTTCCCCTTACATTTAGTGTTGAAACAGCTTATGCAGGTGTTCAATTAAAAAACAAACAAGTCCCATATATGGGAATGTCATTTCGAAATGCCATGGACTTGCGCAATCCTCCCCGACACGCGGCTTTTCCATCAATGGAGCCAAAAATGTGCCTCAGTCCTACGCGAGCGTCCCGCGCCCTGCTGGGACACTCCTCTGTCTTTAAGTGCAGGAGGGTGAGGCTGTGCCCCCCTGTCCCACCGGAGGATGCAGCAGGGACAACCCAGCTGGTTTCTATTAGCATACCTCATGAGGAAACGGGACAACCAACTCATGTGGGCAGACACTTGAGCAAGATAAATGAAGCGATTGGCCTGATAGGTTCGACCTCTCACTCTGAACCGGGATCGCGTCTGATTATGGCGACTCTTTTAAGTCTAGGGCACCAAGACGGACTAATCATTTCGGAGTGGTGAGCGACGAGCGTGTCGTCAAAGTGGGACATAACCTTCACTTTTTGTCTGCTTGTCCCATTTAAATACTACACTTGCTTGTAAACAGTCTGGCAGGGCTGTATTTAAGCCCTTTCCTTCATGTGTGGCTTTTGGGGTTTGGTTGTAATCTCACCTCTGCTTATGTCTGCCACAGAACTACAAAGTTCTTCAAAGCCAGACCAGACCAAATAATACAAATATTCCTTCATTTTGTACCATTTCACCCAAGGGAAAGACCCAAGGGTCTAAAACAGTATTTCGTTGAAGGTGAGTTAAGCTGTTTACTACCAGCTTTGATTTCATTGTTACAGAGACAGAAATTCCTGGGTTTATTCCAGATATACATTCAATATACTGTAAAGCACATACTTGTGTTATCCGCTTTCATACTAGCATACCACTGCAAACTGCCACAGACACAGTACTAGTTGGATGAGCGGAACTAATGGGAAAAAACATGTATGTGATACAATATCAATTGATATTATTTGGTTTGGCCATTACTCTATCATTACCCCATACAATAGTTTTCAATGTTGCTTGGGGAAATGGATCTCTCAATGTTATTTTGAACTTTTCCGTTAAAGATAAAGCGGCCATATTTTTGTAGATCATCTGAAATTTACCAAGCGAATTTTCTCCAATTCGCCTTTAACCAAATCTAAAAGCTTCTGGACTGGAGAGATCACAGCCTCTAGGCTAGACTAACGCCTCATTTGAAAGGTAAGACCTACAAAACTGGTCGTAACTTCATGTCACATTGTCGCCGCATTTGTCACATTTCTGAAGCGTTTTTGTCGCCTTTTTGTCGTGTTTTTGTCCTTTTTTGTTACTTTTCATCTCTTTCTTCATTGTTTCTTTGATGCTTTTTTGTCATGTTTTTGACACTTTTTGGGGGCATTTTTGTCACGTTTTTGTCGCTTTTTTGTTGTGTTTTCATTGCAATTTTTAAGTTTTTTTAAGAAGCTTTTATTTTTGAGTAATGTCAAACTGGACAAAATATGCTTGGTTTAGGTGGAGGTTAAGAGATTAAAGGCTCCTCATGGCACATCTTCAGATCCGTACCCAACCATTTGACTAGTATAGATCAGAGTAGCCATTGTTTAAAACGCAAGCATTGTTTTGTTTAGTTTTGTTTGGATAAAGCCATTGCAAAGGAAGTGTGCCAGTCTGAAAATAAATATTTATATTTCAAAAGTTCTTCCACTTTCCAACAGCTGTGCAGCACTGTCACACCTTGCATGTCTAAAGGCCGCCACATTGCTCTTTAAACTGCAGGGCCAAACTCCACTTCAGAGTCACACACACAAACATAAATCAAGTCCAGAGCTAATGGATCTATAAATGGGAGCTCATCTTTGAAGTAGCATGTGCCTCGTAATAAATGACAGTGACGACATCACTTTGAGTCAAGAGTGTTTTGTGCCTCCGCCAAAGATGCCCCGGATACAGAGTCAGGAAGCAGGAAGCCACTGCCGAGATGTAACTCATCGGCCACCCACAGGAGCGAGTTTAGTTCAAAGTGTTGAAATGCTAAATGGATTTATATTGGGGAGAAACCTGAACTTGCACGACCCATATAGTAATGTCAATGGAGCCCAAAAGAAAACAGCAATTGGAAGGCGCCTTTGTTGATTGAGTTTAAAGAAAGAAACGCTTAAACCTACGGGCTTCTCTGAAACTGTGAGCGCAAGACCAAACTATGGAATCGGTCAAATACAGTGAAATTGTCCAATAGATCAATCAGTTTCTTGAGTGTGTCCCTTAGTTTATAGATTGATTGAAGTTATTTTTTACAGTAGTAACAGTACTTTTTTTTCATGATAAAAGAAATGTTAAATACTTTGCCAAACTTCAGCTACTTATAGAAAATGTCAAGTCCAATTAATACTTACCGATGCTTCAACTTTCCAAACTTTTCATCACAAACGCTTATAAATGTCTATTGAGTAGAAACTCGACCTCACACGACCCAAGTAAACTTAGACACAAAATAAACCTCGAACAGTGAGTCCCTCTGCGACTTGAGGTTTAAATAAAACACACACGAGCTTCCTAAGCACAGTGATGAAGTTCAGCCCAACAATATGCGCTTATTATAGTGTCTGGCTATGAGAAAAGAGTCAGCCCCCATGGTGACAATGGTGTGAGTGCAAACTTAGGCCAGGAATAAACCAGGCCAAGAGTAGAGCTTAAGACTAAACCAGGAGAAGATCAGGTGTAAAGTAGGGCTAAACCAGGACTAAACCAGGACTAAACCAGGAGTAAATCAGGTGTAAAGTAGGGCTAAACCGGGACTAAACCAGGAGTAAATCAAGTGTAAAGTAGGGCTAAACCGGGACTAAACCAGGACTAAAGTAGGGCTAAACCAGGACTAAACCAGGAGTAAATCAGGTGTAAAGTAGGGCTAAACCAAGTGTAAAGTTGGGCTAAACCAGGACTACAATAGAGCTAAACCAGAACTAAAGTAGGGCTAAACCAGGACTATAGTAGAGCTAAACCAGGACTAAAGTAGGGGGTAAAATAGGGGAGACTAAACCAGGTTACAGGATGAGAGAGGGACAATAGAGTTTGGGAAAATCCATGGAGATCCGCCATGTTTGCAGCTGTTAGCATACATTTTCCATAGACTAACATTAGCTATAAACAGTATAAAAAGTGGAGAAAAAAAGCTGTGGAACAGCTCCGTTAGCTGCTGAGTTACTGCTGGTAAATACATCTATCTCACTGTGGGGTCCAAGTGTTTTAATGTGAACAATAACTCCAGTATTTTAACTTTTAAAAATTAGTTTATAATTGCTGCTAATGTCATGATGCTAAGCAATATAACATCACATTACCGAACTCTATAGACACATTTGGTTTTTTGCATGACAAAACATTTACCCTCCACCATATTGGCGTTGGTGGCTAATGTATGGATTATGCAAACAAATGTCAAACTCCTAAAATGAAGAGTTTAATTTGCTCAACTATCGTAACTTTTTCACACTGAGTTGGAGAAACAGGAATTCTTTAACCACAATACTGTGCAAAATACAGACATACAGCTTTAATAACAATCACTCTGCCAAAAATGCAAACGAATTAGCAGCAGCTGTGTTTACATTACAGGTCTGACATTTGCACTAGTCTATAAATAGGCTTTTTAGCTACCGAACAATAGCGTGAAGTGTCTGAAATCCTTTGTGCGTAGTCCTGGCAAAATCGCTAATTAGTTTTTTAAAGATATTTTGTGCCCATGCCTTGGGTTTTTAACAGAGTATGGCCATCATAAGTCCATGTAAAAGCAATCAGCGCAAAGTCAGTATGGCGTTGACCAGGCCAACTGCCCAGTGTCACCCTGGGTTGTGCATGGATATAAGTGAGCGAATAATGAAAACCCCAGTCCATCTAACACGATCAACCCTATCCTAAACCAGGTCCCAGGGAGAGAGAAGAGCAACAGTAGCGACAGCAGCCTCCCATAGTGGAATTGCCTCGAGTGAACATTAAAAACAAACAAACCGGGACTTATACCCGGACTTGACCAGGACTAAACTGGGACTAAACCAGGTCTCAGGGTGAGAGAAGAGAGTCAGGCGAAGGAACAGCAGCCCTACCATCCGCAGCTTAGCCTCCCACCGTGAAAGCGCCTGGAGTGCACATTAAGGTATGCCAGAGCAATCTTCAGAGCCGCAGTGGGCCTCTGCCTTGAGGAGGTGAGGGAAGGACTGTCTCCCCTCAGGACGGACAGCCACTCCGGGACAAAGAACGACTATACCAGGACAATGGACACTCTGTTTCCTGTCCCCGTCACTTGGGGTGGAAAAGCACACTTCGATTTTCTGAAGCAGTTCACAAGCCATTAAGCACTACTAACTTTGACCTCAGCCCGGCAGGGTGACCCAAGTGCTGTATGTGAAACCTTTGCCATGATACAGTTTCTATGGAGGAATTGTCCACTAAATACGATTGATTGACAAGCCAAGACAAAACATCCTGCTTTTCACAGTACATCACAAATTAAACGCACAAACTAGTCTAATGCAACTCAAATCTGCTGCACACAAGTTTTTCCATTCTGAAACAGCGACATAAAGAGGAATTGATACTGTTAGCAGCAGCCAGATCTCGTTTCTAGCTCTCACAAACTCTACCACACGCCACAATTTTTCACAAGCTTATCAGTGCATTTTGCTTGCCAGGGGTTGTGACAAATGGGGGCTCGTCCGGGAAATTGCAGCTTTTACAGTATAGTCTTCAGGAGAAAAATGTATATTACTCTACAACAAGTGAATAAGTGAATTATTACACATAAACCTCCTCTTGCCAAGAAACTGTGTGGGCCACTTATCACTCATGCACGCTTTGGTCTTTAAGCAGCTAAAGAGTCTCACAAAAAGGGAGTCAACATTCATCTTACAAAAACATGGGACTTTCATGCCCCAACCACAGAGTAAACAAACACGAGAAGACGGATAGCTTCATCTCACACATCAGAGTACATCAGAGCTCAAGGTCATGGGAAGGGTTCATATGAGGACGCACAGTTGAAGCAGCTGCAGGAGTGCCCGGGACAGACTCACCTTCACATAGGCGGTGAAGCGCTGGCACTGCTCCCTGTTGATGTCCAGGCTCAGCTGTTGGCTCAGCTGGGAGATCTGTGAGCCGCTCTGAGTGAAGTAGACCCTCGAAGGCTGGGTCTTCTGCCGCTTATCCACGTCTGCGGTCAGGTTGTACATCAGCTCTGAACACGCACACAAACAGAATCCACTTAAAAGGAAAATCCAGGACAGATTTGCTGTAACCAGAGTTGAACTAGAACTGAGCAAGATCAGATCCAGGATAAAACCAGGAGTACAGTAATAAAACCCGGTCTAAAGCTGGACTTAACCAAACTTGCCTTGCCTTGCACAACATCCGCAGTTTGTGAACCGCTGCTAGACATTAATGGTCCTCAGAAACATAATTGTCTTTACAACTATTTTGACAGTGCAGAGTTCAGCTTGCGTGTAATTGCTGTAAAACTTGAAGAAAAATAAATCATGCTTTATTACAGTCAGATTAATGGGGGGCAGGGGGTGGACGCCTGACATTGGGTTAACTCCACAGAAGCTCCCTGTTTCAGTTAATAAGCTGTAATGTCTGTCAGTTTAACATAATTTGCACTGGCTTACTTCAATTGTAATGAAAAGAAGATTTCATTTACAGATCAAACACAACAGACAGGGTTAGCTCCTAGGGGAATAATGCCTATTTGTTGTTAATGGGAAAATTTGAAAGATAAGGAAACACATTTAGCAGCTGGTTGTGTGTGACATGCAATAGTGTGAAAGCAGGACTGGCAATAACACCATAACATTTGTAATGCTTGTGGTTCCACCCAACGTGACACTGAAGGGGATACATTTATTATATTCCGACTGAAATAAAAAAGACCTTCACAAGACTTTCCCCAGAAGCCCATATTTGGTCATTTGGACATTTAACAGCGATTCCCAAGAATGAATCAGCCTCAGTCTGTCGAAATTACTTCAAGAGGGTGTCATGGTGGTAAAACAGTGGGAGGGGTGGCAACACACACCCAGGTCGGACCATGGTCTACTGTTTTCCAGCTATGAGCTCAGAACAGAGGAGGCAAAGGCAGGTTTCATTCTAGCAGTCACCAAACACACGGCATTTTCCACTATACACGCCAGACACACAAACAGAGAAGGTCTATTCACACGCGCCGGGCCAGCGTAGTCATTATGTAACAACAGAAGGTCTGGTCCCGCGGGGGGTGGGGGAGGGGGGGACACGCCCGACGAGTGGAACAAGACTGCACCTTAGCCCTTCAACAGCCACCACACCCTTAAATAGCTACAGCCAGAAGGTAAACTGTCCAACAAGTGCACTAAGAGACGGCGGCAGACCAAATGTCAACCATAATGAACGTCTACAAGAGCATTAGAAATGGTTTGACAGGGTTTTCTCAGATACAAAAGCTCTAAAATTAAATCAATCAAGTTTGTTTGAAGATGTGATCAATTATTTCAAAATGAAAATGTATGCTTAATTTAAGGACTGAAGGGACTGATGTACATTTGCATAAATTAAAGAGGCCTTGTTCATAACCTGAGTATTATTCTTTACTGTTTTACTCATATTATTAGTTTATCCTAATGACTTTATGACTAGGGCTGGGTACCATTACATTTCTTTCGATATTGGTACTTGGTTTACAATGTCAATACCTGAACAAACCAGAAAACAGAACAATAATGTGAACTTATTCCATAAAAGACCATTTCTTTTGAGAGTGTATCATTATTTGAGCTGAAACAACCAAGTAACTTTCTTTAGTGCTGTCCCAGGACCCTATACAGGCATCAAAACTTGGATCTAAAGGATCACACTTGGATGTTGTAGGATCTTTCGATACATTCAATTTATACTACTCAATACTGGTAGTACCTCTTTTTTTCTGATATCATACTGGTATCGTTTAACGGTACCCAGCCCTAATTTTGACATTTCTGTAGATTATCCTCTCATCTGAAGGCCATATGCACTGGATGTGCAGCAAAGACTCAGTGGCACTATGGGAATTATAACTGGTAGTAAAAGTAATAACATTGAAACTTTACATTTCTTTTTTTTTTCCTTTCAACATCATTAACTTCCTTTTTTACTTTCAGTCGTAAACAGATTATGAGTGCTTTTCCGCCTCAGAGATAACAACAAACAACGAGCTAAATAACCTTGCATACACGGCAAGATTTGCCTGAATGGTCGACCACAGCACGCCACAAGCACTGAAAAGACTTAATTGACTTACATTTATTAGGTGCATTTTAAAAACCCCAGAAGTCAAAATTTGGAAGGCACTAGTATGACCAGAAATAGCTCCCTGTACTGCCAGTTCTGGTGTAAATCCCTCTTTACACAGGTTTTTATTTATGCTTTTTTTTCCCCGCTTGTTTTTGCAGCTTACCTATTTGGCCGGGCAGCTGTCTCCCGCGGAAACGCATGCAGACGGTGACGTTGAAGCAGTTGAGGTTATGGCTGTTGCCTTCGTGGCACTGGGGGACCGAGATGTTGATGGACACTGGCAGCAGTATGGAGACGTCCACCGTGATGACCGGGCGGGACCTACAGAGACACGTGAGGAGACTTATAAATGACACCAGCAAATCCTATAATAATGAGATGTCCCTGTAGTATTTGGGGGAAAATAAGTCTTAAAAGGGCACGTAAACAAATGCTTAAGCTGGAAAGACAATTTGGAAACATGGGTTGAATCTTTCCAACTTCATCTGAAGCCATTACTGACCAGTGTTGGGCAAGTTACTTTAAAATGTTAATATACAGTATTCTATATTAGTAGTTACAGCTTTAACAATGTATAATGTTTGTATTACATATTACTGTTTCGAAAATGTAGCTGATTTACACTACTTTGAGTTACTTCTGAGTTACTTTTGGCAAAATATAAACTGAAAATAGTAATAAAGCCACCAAGCAAAGATTTCCTTTTCCTTCGCTTTCCCCATTCTCTTGTGTTTGTTTGACGACATATTATACAACAACAGATTTTATACACCGGTATTCAACATGATTTGGTGCTGCATTATATTTGAGTTTGACATTTTTCCATTCATACATCAAGACAAATCATGTAAATGCGCTTGTAACTCGAGTTACTTGAATTTTAATGACTAATATATTCCCGTATTTTGTGTAAGTAATATGTTATATTCCTTAATTCCTGAAAGTTGGTTTGTCTTTGACTCACGTTTCTTAAAGGTGCATTATGGAACTTTTTATGTGGAAAAAGTTTTATGTAAGTGTACTTGTACCTTTCAGTGACCCAGCGAGTTTATGGGTAGTTAGCATAACACCTTTACTTTCCATCATGGTTGCTTTAAGTTTACAGTCCGATGTTTGTACCTCAGTAAATGCTATTTACTTTTCTTATTTTTTGGGCTGAAACTACAATACAATACTATATTTGTAAATAATTGTGCCGTTTATGTTATGCAATTATTTAAAAACTAACTCAGCAGCTTAGATACAAATTATATGGCGCACATGGACACAAACAATGATGAAAATTTGACTATTCATCTGGAAAAGAAAGTGATTCTGAGGACCAGATGAATAGACACAATGTAGACTTACCTTAGAAGCACAACACTGTCTGACATGAATGCTCCAATAGTGACGTCTGGAAAAAAAAATCAGAAATTAGTTTGTGCCGCTTTAAAATACAAACTGATGCACCATGACCTAAATAGATGTATGTTTGTTGTCTTTTTGCACCTGAAGGTCTTAAACAATGCACAAGAGGCTGTCCACTGTCATGCTGCCAGCTCAGGAATGTAGTAAACAAGATGCCTCTATTAGACGCTCGCCGCGGGACACACAGACATAAAGCGTAATACTCATAAAGCCATCATTTCCTAACTTTGCTTAATGTTTTAAACTATTTCCATTTGAAGATGAGCTCAACTTCGCATTCAGTCTGTACCTGCGTATCCATTGCCATCCATGTCCACAGTGCCAGAGATGGACTGGCCAAACATCTGCAGACCAGGGTTCACGCTGCGTCCAGACAGTTTCTGAAACACGCCGCAGATTCCGGGTAAATTACGTGAGCAAACACAAAAGGAGAACAATGTGTGTTGTTAGAGCCACAATTTATGTAAAGTTTTACAGGTTCATCTACACCAGCCGCAACAGAAATGGCTCAGTTTTCAGCCATTGTTTTAATAAACCGCGAAGTGGTTGGGCTAAATTTAGGTGTAAGTGAAGGAGCTAATGCATTTCTGACAACCCACAGACACGCAACACAAGCTTAAGGAGAGAAGTACCAGGGCAGTAATATAAATAAAGGATGTATTGATGTTGCTGGATAAGGCTGGATACACTGAGCACTGGTCATTTAAATGCAGGGATGATGACTGAGACCTAGAGCAATTTAGTTTCACCACTTCATCAAGCAAATCAGTCATTGAGCAGTAATGAAGTACTATACCTTCAGTGGATTCAACAAATGACTTGGCCACTGTAAATCTCTCATGTTTTATGATGCAGGCAATTTTTATCATATTTCCCCAAATTGTTCTTTGTGGTGGTTATGGATTAATTACATAAATCATTTTTCAAAGCAAAGTTTAGCCAGTAGACATCAGTGTGTTCGATGTTACGGTCCTGTGGTATGCAGGGTGCAACTGCCTGACTGTATTTCAAAGTTCACAAAGACACACAGCCGTCAAATAACAAACCTACACAGAGCCGGCCTTTGTTTGTGAGGTCTGTTTGATGAAAATATGATGGATTTGTGAAGTTGTTAGTTCGGGTGACTTTCCGAAGTCTCAGCTGAACGCGGTTAGCTGTTTTACTGCTTCCAGTCTGCATCCAATCATTTCTTTGATGTAACTAACACCATGCACCATTAGTCAGCAGCAGCAGCGTATCACTTCATTATAAACAAATTTGTAAATGCAGATCATTAGATAAGTAAATAGAACAGAGGAATACAGATGTTCCTACCATGGAGTACTTTTGGATAATCCCCGTGGCATCTCCATGATAGATATAGACTGCTCCACCGTAGTTGTCCTCTTTGGGGGCACCAATGGCAACATCTGCAATGACGAAACAAATGTATTCATTCAAAGAGCTCGATAATGTATTTTAGGTGTCGGTGATCATTCCATTGTTCATTTTGTGTCTTTTTTGTTGTTATAAATAATGCAACTGATTTACTAATATTTAGCAGCATGTTTTTATTATCCAGTGTAACCAAAATATTCAACAAACGTACACAAACATAACAATGTTCAACTGGAGGAGGAGGTGACAGTCTGTCCACATGATTGCTTTTTAAAAACTTTGGCTCCAGTTTCATTTAAATTCGAAACTCTCACAGTGACATAGTGTTTACTCACAGCTGGACGGTGCTCGGGAAGCAAGCTGTTACAGTAAGACTCTTAATAGACAATTATGTGTTGTTAGTGGCAGTAAAACTCTTGTGAGAGAGTGGAAACTAGACTATAAAGGTCTGGCAAAAGCACTGAAACAAGGCTACTCCTTATCCCCCATTTCCACAGAGAATTCATGAATAAACCAAGGAATATTTTTACCCAGTAAAGTGAAAGAAAGAAATGTTTGGGGAAAAGATTATCAAAGCAGTATTTTTAATACACTATTTGACAAAAATTTACATTTGCCTGTGGGCTGGTAATTATATGAGTCATTAAGTACATTATCGAAATATAGCACAAATTCAGGCTAAAATGTAATAAATCAAGAATACTCAAACATATGAGACAGAGTCCACTAAATGGCTGGACTTTTCTTAATATAGTTTAGAACAGCTATAATATATATATATTATATATATATATTAACAGAAATCCAGGGCACACAAGCTCAGCAGTCTGGTGGTCTTTATTAACGCCAACGCGTTTCGACCATAGACTGTACAAATAATAGACAACTCCTCCTCACTCCTCCTCGTTTACCACAATGACCACGTTCGAGGGGAATCATGGCGGATTTACAGACTCCTCCTCCCCAGCTCTGACGAAGCATGTTCCTAATAAGGGCATAAGGGCGGGATCTTCACTGTAGACTCAGCCCTTGCGTGACGTGTAGCTCGTGCAGCTCCAATGCTAACAGTCCGACCCTCGTGAAGTACGAGATTTCTAAAATTTATCCTACGATAACCAGCCCGGTGCCTCTGATTGTGTCTAACCAGCGTAATCACAGGAGGAATATCTAGCTGTAGACAGTTCCAAAAAATTAGGCACCGGGCATTAAAGTTGTTTTTAACGTGTCTAAAGTGCAATGGATTCCAATGGGGGACTAGCGGCTATATGGCGATACTACAGCAATGGCGGAGCAATGGCGCCTCCAGTGTCGTCGTCGCAAAGCAGAGCAGCCAGCGGCCATTGGTCTCGACTCTCACACGAGTCTTCGTCAGGGCAGTGATATTAGGCTCGTTCGAGATGAGCCAGACGGATGCAGGTTTGACAGCCGACTGCAGACGCACGGTGCATGCCGGTTAGATTTCTGTCCGACTTGCTCCAGACAGGCTCTGATGTCACGGGCACGTGGGGCACGGAAAGATCGTGAGACCCCCCCCCTCGAACAAACAAACACATGGGAAAGTTTTCTCTGATGAAGAATGATGTCACTGGAGTAAAGGAAACCGAGCAGGAGGTAAATTACTTTTATTTAGGACAAACTTGAAATGAACGCGATATCTGAACGAGACACTGTGTGATCTGAGGCCGCTCTCATTGTTCTCTGGATGTGGAGCGCTCGGATGGACTTCAGACTTTTTCCCCGCCCCCGTTGCGTCGGCTACTCTTGCTGATCATCCAGACGAGCCGCGACCGCATCTCGAACGAGCCTATTCACACAGGTGCAACCAGGTTTATAAATAGACTTGTTCAGATGCGGTTGCGGGGAAAAAAGTCTGAAGTCCATCCGAAACTTTCCCATTTGTTTGTTTGTTCGAGTTTGTGAGATAAAACATTTCCTTTTAAATCATAAGTTTGTTCTGAAAAGCATCAAACATGAGGTCTATTTTAGGGGGCGATACATAACTTTAACAGTTTCAGTCATAGTTTATTTGTTCACGTTCAGATCCAAAGTGTTGCCCATGGGAGCGAGGAGGGGGGTTCAGAGTATATTTCAGATCACAGCAAACTCGTATCCAATCACCTGAGCGTGAGCCGCTGACAGGTGGGCGTTTTCCCGTCATTCGTAATTCAGTATAAATTACAATATATCCAACCATCGAAGTACACACAAACACACAGACAGCCCTACAACGTCTACTCTTCCACCCTGTTTACAACATCACATATTTTAAACAACACTAATGACCATATTTACAATGTCAGGGCTGTTTTTCTTTTCTTACATCTTTTGATAATAGCTTACATGACACATTGCCACCTCTAGCTAGCAACCAGTTGAGTCGTAAGTACACTGGACTCAGCAAATAACTGGTCTCTCGTAGCGTTGAGAGAGTGACATATTTCATGGTGAATTATATCTTGCAGCTGCCATCTTTCTGCACAGACGCCGTGCACTGAGCCAGGCTGCAGGCGCTGGAGCACAACTCGCAGATGAAGCCAAGTCCGAGTGTTTGGCTAATCCAGGAAGACACGTGTCCAACACATATGTGTACGCATGTGTGGACTTTAGACTGGGCATTGCACCAAACTGCTGGCATAACATTAGTGGGTGGGATGCAGAGCAAATATTTGTAAGCAAAGGAACGTACACAGTGAAAATAAAACCTCAGTAAGAATATAATACTGTAAATGTTCTAAAGCATCAAAGCTGGGAAACAGAGCTGAGGCTATCATGGCATTAATGCTTATGACCGTCAGGGGTAAGATGACGACAACTAGAAGTTTTTATTTGTTTCTTTAATATTTTCCAAGATCAAGCCTCAACAACAAAAGTGAGTAATGATTTAGCTTTTGTTTGCACAAACCATAGATCCAAACAATCCCACTGACCTCATGTAAATGATCTCAGCTCACAATGACAGCAAGATGAAATGCATTTAACAGTTCACGATAAATTCTTATTCACTGATTCTGTACAAGCTTGCATTATGTAGTGATAGTAGTAGATTTAGTAGATTGATTTGTTTGTTGGTACTCAGGCTCATTTGCAATTTTACACTTTATCATATACTTTTTAATATAAGCTTTGTCAACGCATCTCTGGTTTAGACGTACATTTAGCTCAATGTAGGTAAAGTATGGACTCTTTCAGACCCAGTTTTGTGCAGCTTTGGTCATGATCTAGGCCTGATTTTACTTGGCATGTCGACTATTTTATGATGCAGTACTTGGTGTCTCGCGTTGAGAAGCACTCATATAGAGGATAATATTGAAGAAATACTATGAGAGCTGGTGGTTTTGAGTATAATGTTGGTATTATTTATGCCACAGTCTAAACTGATAACAAGATTGTGGAAACTGTATCACTGAACAAGACACTATCTCATTATCTACAGTGCAGCTGCCAGTATCAATGCGTCACATGGTGCTAATTGTACGTCTGTTTGCCAAAATATGCATAAGGTTAGCTTTAGGGGATGTAAAATGTAGGGTATTGTGCAAAAGAAAAGTTTAGGGGGAGAAATTAGCTGTATCACTGTCCAATGTTGAGAGACACAACTCCAGAAATGGAAATAAGTCAAAAGTATCATCACTCTAGACTAGAGCTCTTCCTCCTGGGTCTTGTTTCTATCATGCAATAAAGATAAAGCATTGAAAACTAAACTCAGTGATTAATGTTCAGGAGAGAACACTCAAAACCCCTAAAGCCTGGATTTTTCTTCTTCTGTACTTCAGTCAAGTACAGAAGCACTTACATTAAGGAGATTAATGTAAAACGTTACAGTGGGAGGAACATGTATGGGAACGCTTTGGAATTTACTTCACTTACTTATTCCACGCTGTTGTGAATGTCTCAGGTTTTTCTTCAAAATATCTGGATAAACTTGTGAATTAATTTTCCCATTGATGATAGCACGTTGTCCAGGCACTGAGGCAACAAAACAGCCCCACTCCATGATTCTCCCTGCACCACACTTCACATTGAGGATAGGGGTTTGATGTTGGTGTGCTGTTCCATTTGTCCTCCACACATGACATTGTGTGTTCCTCCCAAACTAGTCAACTTTAATTTGCGAAAGAGCACTTGGATGCTCAACAGCACTACTGGCAAAATATTGTTTAATTGTTTGGGCGGAACACACAATGTCATATGTGACCTACTGTAGACATTCACAACAGCGTGGAATAAGTCATCCCCTGTATTAAATAGCTGGCTGATCCTTATTTTGTACCAATAACTGTGTTTCCTGTAGTTGCAGATTAGACGCTCACAATGATCAGGATGAACCTTGGACAATTCCTCTTTACAAAACTGTTGCAGTTCAGCAAGATTCCTGGGTTCACTTACTTATTCCTCCCTGTCCTGTGAATGTTTACATGTTATGACCATTAAGAATATGATAACATGCAATTGTTTGGGTGGTATTAGTCTAAGGAGACACTGTTTATTAATTCTTGTGATTTTGATGAAGATCAGACCACATTTTATGACCAATTTAGGCAGAAATGTGAGAAATTCCGAAGCGTATACAAACATTTTCAATTGAGCTCAATCCAAACCAGTGTTGCCTCTGACACTAGTATGGCCCATTACCATTATTATGATTTTTTTTTTTTTTTTTACAAACTGTGTCAAACATCACTTTAAATATAAATTAAGTATCAAGAAAAAGATAAAATGGAATTAAATGTAGAAATTGATGTTGCACATTTTTAAGTTAGCATGTGTTTTTGTTTTTGTCTATTGTGCTTCTGTATCATCGAGCCATTACTGACTGAGTTTTTAAATAGCCAGAAATACATTAACCTAATCGCTCCTCGCTATTGCACATTACTATGAATAGGCACTGACCTTGATAACCATCATCGTCTATGTCCCCTATCGCTGCGATGCTCTCCCCAAAGTGCGCATTGTACGCATTGTCTCCGGTCAACACGCCGGCCTCCTCCATCACGCCCTGAAAACAGAAGCAGGAAAAACAATGTTGACAGATGAAAGACGACAACTGAACCGCTCTCGGGCCGCACAAAGAAAACTACGCAGCTTTTATCTGATTTATCTCGAATTCCTGTGGTCCTGAACAGATACTTGGCCGTCGTCCAAACATTTTAACAACCAATAAATCACAAATAAAGGTAAAAAACAGAAGCTTCGGTCTTGGCAGGAGGAGTCATCCCACCGCTTCACTGTGTGCGCTGTTGACACGCTATGAGTTAAGATCAGAAATAAACAGAGCGTGTGCGAAAAATCAACACTGCGCTGTGGCCGGTGTATGTATCTGAGATTTACACAATAGTATCATGCAGCGAGTTCAGCAGGTTTTCACACATATTTCATTGTGTATCAACCCAGTACTAAAATCACACGCATTTCTTTTCTAATGGCAAAAATCTACATTAATACGCGATAAGTTCAGATCAGAGATAAACAGAGCGAGTGCAAAAAAAATAACATTGCACACGGTCTATTAATATGTGTGTTTGAGAATAAGACACTTAAGAGGCATAAATCTAGTCTTTTGTTATGGTCTTCTTCACTCACGTTGCCTTTACTGAGGTACACAGATACTTGGCCCTCGTCCCGGAGCTGGCTGTGCATGGGCGCCCCCACCAGCAGGTCCGACAGGCCGTCCCGGTTCAGATCCACCGCGCATAAAGAGGAGCCGAAGTACGAGCCCATCTGAGAGGCGAAGCAACAGGTGCAGTGTAGCATTAGAAGAAGTGCTTTAAATGAACGAACGTTTATCCAAATGCAATCCTTTGAAATCTTTGAGCTATCTTCTGAAAGTTCTTGATGTATCATTGGCACAACAATCACAAAAATCGCTATTGCTACCATTTTGCTACTTACAAATTAAATCGGCAAGACTGACAATACTGTTGATTACCATGTTGGGCAGAAAGTAAAAACCACTAAGATCACTGGAACTTAAACTTTACTAGAGTAGCACTTTTGTTTTTGCCTTTTACCTTTGTCAGCAACTGTTTATCTCTTTGCAGCAGGTTGTACTTATACTGTTCAATAGGGAGGGGTCTACCTTGTTATAAAGATGGTTCCTGGCATTTATTCTAAAAAGCTAATCTCAACTCTTTTAGTATCAGCTTTTTACAATAAAAATGGGTGGTCCACTAACAAGGTACCACCTCCCTACTAGAACAGTATAAATACAGCCAGCTGTGAAGAGATCATTCGTTGCTGACGAAGCCTCTTGAGGTCCTCAACACAAGAACAACCCAGTACAGATGACGGCTTGAGGAGATTCTTTGTGCTTTGGAAAACTCCTGTACATTTGAGAGTTTAGCTACACCACCTCATACTTACCCCACATTGTCAGGTGGGTGAGATAATTTGCTGGACCTGGGCGTGACTGACATGTTGCAAAATCTGACCGGATTTACTCCCACTTTAATATCGCTCCCTGAATTTAATGAATATTTGCACAACTTTTACCTTTCAGCCACTCCGACTTCCTTTTGTTTACTTTGAATGGAAAGCATTAGCTACCTCTGGTCCTGCTTTCCTCGCAAGCCGTTTTCTACCCTGCACTATCTAAACACTTAATGTAGACATAAACACTGCACTTCTAACAACACGATAATTGCAGTCATGTTTTTGCTTTGCATCTGAATAAATCGACCACATAATCACCACAGCGGGCGGCAGTAAACACAGAGCACCCTTGGCTTGGCCGTGTTAGCGTTAGCAGGACTTTGCCTCAGTCCAATATGTCCACTGATCAGAACCAGGACAGGAACAACACATGACCACATCCTACCATTTTCCCTGAGGCTTGAAAGGTCTTCACCAAGGAGCCACCATCGATTTTGAAAATGTAAACCTGCACAAGACAAAACACATGATTATCACACATGCCTTTAAGCAGTCAGTAACTACAGTATGAAAAAACGTTCTATTGGTATTTTCTTTAACGCTTATACTTTGAAGCAACAGGATATAAAGTAAACTTCGTATTTGATGTGATAGAGGAGCTAACGTGCGAGCTGTATTCTTTAGTATGTCTTCAGGCAACTATTTCCAAAAGGGGAAATGAAACACTTCTTAAAGCCACAAGAGCTCATTGAGAAAAACCTGGGAACAGCTGTTTGACTGTTGACATATCAACATTTTTCTAATCTGTGTGGATGTTTGACAATTTGTTTATAGCATTAAATAAATCAGTACAAGAGGGAAATGGACAAAAATGCTGAAATGACAGATTTCACACGTGGACTTGGTGACATTTAGAAGAGTGCAAAGCAAAATGTTGTACAAAGTAGGAAGTACTGTATATATTCTCTACTCTGTAGCACTTTTTAACATCTCGGTTCACAAAATATTATGCTTATTGGCTATAACTTTTATGTTTTGTTTTGTTTGATACATTCAGTTTCTGACTACAGCAAGAAAAAAAGATTATAAACCACTGGAGTAGAGGATGTTCATACTTTGCCCGTGTTGCTGTGCTGGGGCGCCCCTGCCGCGACGTCTATCACATTGTGAGAGGAGAAGTGTCCCGCGGTCACAGCGTAGCCTGAAGACACAGTGAGCACAGTCAGTGAGCAGCAGGACAGTTCCTTTCAACACAATCCACACCAGATTTATGACCAAAACAAAGGCGTCCGTGCATTCACGCTCACCCAGGTAGCTGTATCTGTGAGAGTCCACTTCTTCCTTGTTTGGGCTGTAGAAGCTGTCAGAGGTCAGATTGTACACTTTGATTGTCCCGGTCCAGTAGTACGACCCCGGCGCCCCCATCACCACCAGCTCCTGAAACGCCAATGTAAAAAACACTTTGGTCAGAGCTGCGTGCGCGAAAATCCGCTGCAGTAAAAAGGAAACACTGTGCTGGGTGAAGCCATGGTTAACCAACGCCCGCAGCCTGGTTTGCACTATCTGCGCTTAACCACATGTCCAGATGGCACACATGATGGAGATAAAGTATAGAAAAGCCAAAGTCTGAGAGGAATCAAAATACAGTACAGGCATGTAACAGTGGGAGCCGTACACCATATAAAAGATACATCTGCCTTTTTTTTCTCACTGTCTGACATGAAACCAGAATTAACCTTTTTTTTTCAGGTCAATTAGAATTTTCAAAATTATTTCTATTTGCTAATGCCAGAAGAATGAGAGATAGAATTTTCTACACAGTTTTATATACTTTATACAAAACCAAAATTTTACATACATTTCATTAATAAATGGTAGCAATGCCTAAACTGTATAAGTTGGGTCAAACATTTTGGATATCCTTACACAAGCTTCTCACAATATTGTCAGGAATTTTGGTCCATTGCTCCAAACAGTACCTAAGCCTAATTTGTAGGCCACCTTGCTTGCACATGTCTGTTCAGCTCTGCCCATACATTTTCAACCAGATTGAGATCAGGACTTGTGATGACCACTTCAAAAAATTGACTTTGTTATCCTTAAGCCACTTTGAACCAGTTCTTTCTCATGATGCCATCTGTTAGTGAAGTGCACGGTTCCTCCCGCAGCAAAACAACCCCACAGCATGATGCTGCCACCCCCGTATTTCACAGTTGGGATGGTGTTAATTACTATGTAGCTAAACCTTTTTCAACCTAAGTGTTTTATGTTAAGTTTTTTATTCAGACAACTAAAACAGTGAAGTTCAGTTACTATCAAAGGTAAACAGGTGAATTATCATTATGAGATATAAAACCCTTTAACTATGCCACGTCTGCACTGCCGTCTTATCCGAATCCAGATGGGCATTCCTGCTTTGATGTTATCAGGACTCCGCTCTGATCTTCGTGCTATAAAACGACTCGTTCACACATTTTGTTGCTGTTTTGTGGAGGTTGCCAGATAGAAGCAATTAGCAGGGAAAACAAACACAGCAGCAGCGTCCGTACATCTGGGCAGTGGTGGCCGTATGAGAGACAGATGAGAAGACATTTGAACAGTTGGCCTTCGTTTTCACTCGGATTCCTCACATTCTTTCAGAGGGGGGTGTCCTCAAATGCTTTACCAGATCGATGGTGACGTCAGGTACCCCATCTGTGAAAACTCACGCTCAACGGGCTCCTACATGGTATTATTTCACTTCCACCTTTGGCAGGATTTTAAATTAGAACTGTACAATTTTGGGGTGTACATTTTAAATAACACTTCAGAGATCAAATGAAATGCAGCATCGTAGGGACAAGGGAACTGCGGTGCATGTTCAGGGCAATAGGCCTGCCTCAACATAGTGAGTTTAAGTCTCGGCTCCTATAATTTAATGAATGTCTCTCCCAACCGAAAAAAATCCACTAAACATACGCTGCCTGATCAACAAAACATCACCACCTGGATTGATCTGCAGTTGCTGCAGTTGGTCAGATCTATGTTCAGCTACACTATAAGGCCAAAGAATGAGATCACCTGAACATCCTGAATGACCAGGTTATTCCTTCAATAGATTTTTTCTTCCCTGATGGCACAGGCATATTCCAAGATGACAATGCCAGGCGCACAAGATGGATTGGCCACCACAGAGTCCAACCTTAACCCCATTGAGAATCTTTGGGATGTGCAGGAGAAAGCTTCGCCGGTGGTCACACTCTCCCTTCATCAATACAAGATCTTGGTGAAAAGTCAATGCCACACAGGATATTTTTTGCATCTTTTACATTGCAGAAGCTTATGAAACACTGTATAAACTTTTCTATTTTACATTGAGTTGCACTAACATACCCTTTACAAATGCCTCTCTAGTTTCATATTTCTGCCTGTGTCCTCATGCCGTGTACTTATCACTTACGCCAAATGGGAACCGATTAACCTAAAAGCTGCTCTGAGTCGTTTGAGGATTCATCTAAAGCCATGTCACAGTCCCCAGTACCATACAATAGGCCTCAAATTGAGTGTAACTGGAACCTGAGACATAGAGAGGTCCAGTGGTGCACACAGACAACATGAGGAATGAATTACAATGGTAATCTATAGAAAACAACATGTCCCAATGGCTTAAAAATACATGCATCATTCTCCAAGCTTTCCAATAAAAACTACTGCAGTAAAACTAAGTGAGAGGTTTTTAGTAAAAATGATCAATGATCAACCTATTGTTGACTTATTCTATAGTATCTTTCAGAAATTAATAATTTCATTTCATCTAAACTATTCGCTATATTTACAGTACCTGCATGTTTGGAGAATGTGTTCAAAATCATGTTTGTTCATTTGTTTTTAGCACTAGTTAGATCAAGACATATAAGGTTTCTGTGCCTGTGAGATTGAGCATTGTAGTAGTTTCATATTAAACCAATGTGTTGGCATGGCCTTACGGTATTGAGCTATGTCAGCATTTTAGCACAAAGAGATAATGATGCACCATTGTTGTTTTGCACTAGAAGTTAAACAAAGCCTCTGCTTTAAACTGACACATGTTTGACCGTCCTCTCACTAAAAACATAGAGTTTATACACTGATGCTGTTAGGAGGAAATGAGGGTCACAGAATGAGGTGATGTCATGGCTGAGTGAGGCACAGCAGACGTCAGAAACAGAACAGGAAGAGACTGTATTTTCTTTATCTGTGGAAACACCAGGGGTCTCAGAGCCTTCCTCTTTCTATGGAAACACACACCACAATTATCAGTGGTCCAGTGCAGTGATACAAGCGCTCTCTGAAGTCCTAATCTAATGGACCAGATTCAAAAGATTAAGTCAGGAGAAATTTAACTTTGGGTGTTGAGGAAGAGAACTGTTGGCTCATTTGTCACAAAGTAAGGGTATTACCCATTAATTAAGATGCAGATGTGTTTTAAAACTCTAAATTTCTTTGAGAAAACAAACTTGTCGTTACATTAACATGTCTGCTTTATAAGGTAATATAGTAGAGGAGTTAGAGAGAGTCACAGAGCATTACAGAGATTATGAAGATGAACAAGGATTGTAACTGACCTCGGTGAATACGCCAGCTATCCCGGCTTGGCACGAGCCATGCTCTTCCCCATATTTCTGCTTATAGGCTGTAAGAAAAACAAACCACAAATTATTTCACTGTGTGCTCGCGCCAGCGTTTACTGGAGTTTTTCCTGCATTCCATATGGAGCTACTCAAGACCCAGTCTCATCCAGCGGATCTAGGGGCACAAGGAGACAGACTGGGGTGCAACCGGGTCTACACCAGACAAGATCTAAAGCAGGAACCGAGCAAAACCAAATACAAAGTGTATCAGGTCAAACCCAGTACAAACCGGTCTAAATAGTACTTAAACCAGCAGGAACTAATGAAGTGAACAGTTACTAAACAAGGTAGAACATCAGAATGACTGAAGGACCAAACCAGGGCTAAAGACACATAAACCAAGTACCAACCAAAGAATGTACACAGAAATGAAACCAACTATAAATTGAAATACTTCGGGACATGAACTCTCAAAAACCACAAGAAACCACCAGATAAAGCCTTCAAATTGTTCCCCATCCAACCGTTTGGGAAGCACCACATTCAACAAGCTCCCTGACTCTGGCCACGGGGGGCACAGAGTTCTCATGTTACAAAATATTGAGTTTGGATTTGGGCAAAATGCATTGTAAACACAGGCCCTTACGAACTCTGTCTGGCTTCTCTGTAGCAGCCAACAACGAGTCAAGAGAGGAAGTACGATCATGACCGGGGGAACAATTAGGCAGAAAATAAAGGATGAAACACCAAACAAAAACATATGCACAAACGTTTACATGAGTCAGCTATAAGACGATCTTCTGCACATACATCACAGGCTAATAATGCTATAAAATCTCTAGAAGGGAAGGCAACCTGTAGTGCAAATGGCTCTCGTTTAGTCGATCCAAAACAGAAACATTCTTTGGATTGCAGGAAGATTTTGGCAGCGAATTATGGAAAACGACTGCTCCTTATCAAGCTGCTCACTAAAAGGTGTCAGACTGAACAAAAATGCTGCTAACTAACACTCTAAGGTAGAAATGTCACTCAAATTATGATGCTGCTTCTGCCAGAGTGTGGACTTGAGAGAGACCCCACAAGGGTTTCAAACTGCTACTCGGATTCAGTGCCAGACCAAAGGCATGCGGGGCTGCTGCTAACGGTAACGCTGTGCTGACTGTAGACGTCACGTGATCATGACAAACGCTAACCACAACACAGGAGCCAGGAGGATGATTATTACCAGGATGGGATGTTTCTTTCATGCTTTCTTTTATAGTGAGATGACGCATACTTACCTGCTTTTACAACCCTTTAAAAAGTATGAGAATGCATGCACTTTTGCCTTGTTTTTTTGCTGTTTTAAGGTAAAGAAATAAAACAGCTAGATATTTTGTACATGGGCGCATGGTTTATCTATGTAGAACTATTTCCTCTATACTTTCCCTTCATGCGCCTAAATCTGGACCATTTCTCTATGAAGCATTGCTGAAATTACATTCAAATTTGTGTAGTTGAGGGAGACACAAAGAAGAGCATACAATTTTGTTTCTGTGCCAATACTCTTGATTCCTTTAGACAGTCTAAAATGTGTGTGGAGCCAATAGTCTAGTGGTTAAGGCTGCGCAAAACAGTGTTCACTTGTGGCATCTTGGGTTCGAGTCCTGGCTCTGACAATTTGCTGAATGTTTCTCCCATTTCTTCTGGTGGTTCTCATTGAGCCAGTTGTTTACCCGTGTAAATTGTCTCTCAGTTTGAAAGCAGTGATTGATTTTGCGTAAGATGCTTTTCCTGGTGAACAATTTCCATCCCGTTTATTCTAACCATCTGAAAGACTCTATGAGGCTTGATTCCTTGAAAGCAATTTCCTGTATCTTAACTGTTTTGTATGTTTTGGCCTCTATGACATGGATAAAAAAACCTTCATGAGTGTGTCTAGATTTTTGGCCAGCACAGATTTCTGTATAATCCAGCTGCAGAAATGTATGAACATTTGTTCTTCTGTATATGCTGCGACAGATGTGTGTTTACCTTCATAGCAGGGAATGAGCGGCCTGGTCTTGCCTTGTAGATTGGGGGAGATGATGGAGCAGTATCCATGAGGCAGGATGTACTCCGAGTCGTAGAAGACATTTTTCCACCGGTGAGCACAGGCCTACGAGGGAGAAAAACGTCATAAGAAACACTATAGCAATGTAATTTATAGTGTATTCTACCACATCTCAAAATTACATTTTTACAGGGAATTATGTTGGCAATTCCCACCTAATTCCTAAATATACGTAGAAAGACTGGGCTTGGAGAGTAAACATGAAGCATTGCACAAATGCACTTCCTCGACTTTGTCTTGTCTGTACTTGAAGTCCAAACACTAACCACAACAAGGATGTTTTTTGGTCAACATTTTCCCCAAAGCATCGTCTGACATCGGGATAAAGACTTTTTTGTGGGGACAACAAGAAACAACTGTCAGAACATTCACAGATACGGGAAAACCTCATCGACACAGTACACAAACAGTGCAGGGGCTGGAGGCGGCGGTAGTGGTGAACTTGGGACTGTCTCTCTCGCACCAGGATGGAGTCAGGGCGTCTGTGCGTCTGTCATCAGCGTCAATAAAAAGGGGGCAATTAAAGAGCAGCCAGCCCTGACCATAAGGGCTCTGCGTGGTCTGTGGTGTGAAGAGCTTTTAATAAGTGAAGATAGATAGTACACGGGTCATTTTCGCATTAGGCTTGTTGTGAGAATCAACACGTTTCAAAGCCCATTCTAGCAATCGCATGCTGAAAGACAATTATTCCCACTCAAACTGATTCATTATGGAGGACTTTTGGAGCCACCAAAAGCTTGCCTTGGAATAATGGGAGAAAACCAAATGAAAAAAACCGATGCAGCCCTTTTGACCCATCATTTGGCTTTAAATTTAAGAAACTCTAAGATAATAAAAACAAGATCTCACGCTGATTTATTATATTACTGGTTAAATAACTGAAATACTTCTATCTAAAATGTTCTGCGAAACCAAACATGACATTGGTTTGATAACATGGACTCATAGGGGAGGTTTGGGACAGTGGACTGGATAAGTGTGTATGTGTGGTAATATCTGGCTGCCCTGGAGGATTGTGGTGTGGCTCCCTGTGGCTCTGGGACGCTCCTCTCACTCAGAGTTCACTTCATTTCCCCTTGAATTGTTTAACCCCAACAGGCCCCCTCCCTTCACACATAAACCGAGCCAAGCCAAATGAACCAGAGAGACTGTGGGTGCACATAACATCAGATGGAGTCGATATGAGGCAATAAAAATGATAAATGGTAGTGTTGCCTTTTGTATGGTATAGTTTAAGGAAATACCGAATTCTTTATTCATATACATGGCTAACAAAAGCATAACATAGCAGCAATAGGAGTAGGACTTCAGCAGCAGTTAGAGTAGTGTGAGCAGCAGCAGTAAAGGTTTGCTGATAGTGACTAACGGAGCCCTGGCTGTAGGAGCAAAGGTGGGGAAAAACAAAAATGTAATATAGCCTTTTTTCTAAGTACCTTTTTATCTTTTAAATAGATAACTAAAGTAGTTGCTTCTAAAAGTTTATACTTTACTGTGATAAGTTAAATTGACCTGTCGCTCACTGAAGAGACCGACCAATAATAGGAATAGTGAGTAAGAGAAAAGACCTGAACCACTATAGGACAATCTCTCCAGCTTTGGTTCATTCACTTATGCATTTCACCAACCTGTATATGCCTCCACGGTGCCTTGTCTTAGGGCTAATTACATCTTCCTTAGCCCTATATCCAGTTCTAATAGCATCTGCTGACTGTAGACATTTAAAGATCTTCAGGCCAAGTCCTGCAGTACCTGTACGCTGTCATTGCCTTTAGATCAAGTCACTGTCCTCCTTCTGAAAGACCTGCCAAGAGGCTCGCACAGGTGTGTTCACCATTATACACAGGTAAGTGAGCAACAAGGATCCTTAAGTAGCAGTAGAAATAATGGAAGTGGTCGTTGTAGAAGTGGTAGAAACAGAAGCACAGCAGTAGCAGCCGTGATAGGCAGTGTTAGCAGCATTAGGAACCTTGCCTTAAATTTACAATCACGTTTTCTCCCTACTGTTGCATTTGGTTATACTTTTTGGCAGCAGCAATAGATTGTTATGGATACGTGAGCACTTCCTTCTATAGTCCACAAAATACAATTTAACCAGTGACATAAACAACAGGAGCGTCTCTGGTCTCTACACTACTGAGACTGACTTTCAGTAAAGATCTCTCAGACACTGAAGTAATCTTTTCGTTTTTTCTCCTTCCCTGACAGTGGATGACCATATAAGGACGTGCGCGTGTGGCGTTCTGCCCCGTTAAAGACCTCACTAGTTACAAACAGGTCCCATAGATTAAATCACCACTGTGCAACATCTGTCAGGCAGCCTTCCCGCTCGCCCGCTACAGCGAAACATGACGCCATTCGAAACATTTGAATACAGTGACACATGAACTACGGGGTCTGTCGACAGAGAAAACTCAGCTGTTGTACAATAGACTGTGTTCATATGACATAACATTCTTATGGGCCTATGACGTTGAGATGGAGGGCAATTGAAGGAGCTTTTTAGAATAAAGATGGGTCAAACCTATTACAAGGTAAGCCCACCCTACTGGTACAACATTCAACCTGCTGCTAGAAGATCACTAGTTACTGAACATGTGACAGGCAAAACATCTGCAACACTAAAACCACAAGACTTACATTTTCTACACATTTTCTAACATTAGCCCCTTCGTCTGAGACACCGAAAGCTAGAAAGTCTTGAACACGACTCATATTCACTGGACTGACACATCCAACACGGTTTGAGTGACAGATTACAAAAGGCCAAGAGCAACGGGGCGGAAGGAGTGCCAGAAAATTCCACTAAAATGGAAAATACTGAAAATAGCGAACAGTCTTGAAAAGTGCAAATAACGATCAGGACATTTTTGAATAACAGAGGGTTTTTTAGTACTGTGATATATACAGTATCACTATAGCAGCAGATATGGTTTTATGAATGACTCACAATCAGCTCAAGTCAAAATAACCAAATTAACAAACCAGAAGAATATTATCTGGACCTGAGTAACATATATCGAGTTGGTAGAAAATCAATAATTGTACATGAAACAATGAGCACATTTCACTATAACATGAATTATCTTGTTGTGCTGAAACAAAGCATTTGAATCTGACTATAACTCCAGCCAGTACATGTCCACCTTCGTGCATTGTAGCCCTGAGTCTGACCTGCCAGGCTCTTACATCTCACTCTCTTTTCACTGCATGGGAGCCAGGTTAAGCTTTAATGAAGGCTGCCCTGTGTGGGACCACCACCGCGAGGCTGAAGACCAAACAAACTTTGCCCGCTGAACTCTGATCTCTGAGCAAACACCCGCCAAAGCAGCTGCGGCATTAACACCACCAAATATGTTTGATTTCTGTTAATGCAACTCTTTTTATAGTATAAATGTCAATCCAGGTCTGACAAACCGTGACTCTCTCAGTGCAAAACATGCTGCAGATGTTCTTTTTTTTTCCTTATGTAACAACAAAGTACTTTCCAAACTGAACTTAGAAGATATTTTGGCTTCAAAGAAGAAAAATCAGTCAAAGTTTGCACTTGTTAGATCAGGTTTAGAGACTGAAAACAAGGAACAAAATGAATAGTCACTCTGCTCAGACAGACACTCAGATGTGGAGAGCAGCTGTGGTTTTACAGTGTGGTTTAGGCCAGAACATTTGCTACAATGATGTTGGGATAATCAGGCCTGCTTTAATGGGTGTGCTCAAGTTAGTTTATATAAAATAGCCCCAAATCACTGAGGACTCTGAAATTAAACCAATTAAGTGTCATTCATTTGAATTACTATATAGATTAATACATTCCTTTAAAATTATGTAAACAATACTTCTGTTTGGGGACAACTTTTGGCCTCTAACTAGACAGACGGATCCTTTATGAATTTCTTCTCAGGAAATGACATTGTTGCAGCCGCATATTCAGACAGAGTGACAAACAGACAATACAAATTCATAAAGCTATCAAATATAAATGTAATTACCATAATTACCATATTATTAAACTGTTAGGTACCATGCTATTTCCATCCTATAACCTGGCTATTACAGTGCTGTAAAGTAAAGTAATTGGAAATCACTCATAATGTAAATCATATACTCTAGGTTCAAAGCACAAAGAAAGCAAGTGAGTAGTAGCCATACTTTTTTTGTTTTTACAGTGTCTTGAGTGGCCGTGTTCATGAACCCACCAGGATTTTGCCATTGGTTTTGTCCTGCCGGGCCAGACTGACCCCCATCCACTCGTCATCCCGGTCGCCTTGGCATGTCTTCCCACACGACTCTCTGAGTATGTTCCCTAAACGACAAAAAGAGCGGTTTACACACACTGAGTCACCGACAACGAGGACCTTGGACAACTTCGGCTTTTGTTATATTGTTTTGGGCTCGACTTTCATCGAGTAACAAATATAAAATGCATCAAGCTTGAAATATCATACTGAGAAATGTGCATGCAAGCTCGCAGTCATCTAGGAGTTTTCCATCGAAGCAAATGTTTTCTAAAGTATGCACCTGGACTGGGAGGTTCAGCGTTGTGGTCTTTGTTGTAGGAGATTCTGACATTTCTTAATCACCCATTATCAGCTTTCCCTGTGTTGTGTCTTTTGATCAATTTGTCGAAGTTTGTGATTCTATGAGAGGCCTAAACCAGGTTCAAACCAGGTTCAAACCAGTGTCGATGTGTAAACTAAGATAGGACCACTGAATAAGTCACGTATCAGGTCAAAATCCCTGCCTAATCGTCAACCAGAGCAAACTGCTTTGAGACCCCGTGATTTGATACATTCAGGGCAGTAGCATTAAGACATGAAGAAGTGTTTCAACTCCTCACATATTTGTACAAGTGTTTAACATCGCTGTCTCAAATGCTGACATATCGCTTAACACTACTGTGCAATATGATAACCGCACATGATAAATAACCACAGCTGATCCAATGGCACGGCTTTAAATAGCAGAATAAGCCACATGTGTGCACACTCTCTGCCTTATCTCTGTTCTCAGAAACTGTCACAAAAAGAGAGATAAGAGTTGTTCAAAGCACAAACAGGAAACTGGGCCATAAGCACAAGATATTGGATGAGAGGTCGGTTTGGACATAAATGGGGCAAAAATCCTAAGATATTATCGCTAAACAGGTCAAGAAAGATACTATGAGAACATTTTGAGTTGTGATACTTCTCGGTTACCCACAAAGCGCCACAGATTGAAAGATCCCGGAGTGCACTTTTGAAATTTTTATGCATGATAATCGCGTTTGGGTGAAAGGACAAGCTGCGTTCCCACAAAGACAGTAAGCGATGCAGTGACTTGCTGTGAATAAATGCACTTGTTGACACCGTGAGGTCAACTAAGGAGCACGGCAAGTTAAAGGCACTGAAAAGTCATCTTAAATTCTACGAGTGGCGACTGCACAGTTAATATGCAAGAACTCTTCTGTTATAAGAACAAGGAATAAAAATATTTACAGTAGAGTTTGCCTTGACTCACAATTTGGCACAATGGCAAGAACATAGACATTGAACAGACCCGATATTGCAACGTCTCTGTATGAACAAGTTATACTAGGGCTGCAACTAACGATTCTTTTTGTAATCAATTAATCTACCGATTGTTTTTACGATTAATCGCTTGGCTGTGAATGGTGTATGAATTTTTTTTTTTTATCACATGAAACTAAAGTGGTGCCGCTTGAGGAGGTGTTGATGTGTGTTCATGGTGATGAGTAAACTTCAAATAAATGTATGTTGGCAGCTCTTCGTGCTAATTCTGCTTTCTGATTGGATGAGACATAGACAGATATTTATGAAATTTACAATGTACAAGACACCACATACCCTAACTATAAACGCAAAGCAGGTTTTCATCAAAAATACATCATTTTCATGTCATTTTTGCTCTATTTGAGTCTGTGTGAACCAGAAAACGATTAATCAATTACTAAAATAGTTGTCAACTATTTCAATAATCAATTAGTTGTCGATTAATCGATTAGCTGTTTCAGCCCTATTATATAGATTACATAAGTTGTCTATATTAGAACTGGGCCTATGACACAAATTATTTAAACCTGACCAGCACTGATTTGTAATAATGTGCCCATTTCTTTTGAAGTTGTTTAATATTAATCAAAATTTTAACATGGCAAACCACCAGAGTTTCATGACTTTGTGTTGCTGGAAGAACAGGATTTAAAAAAACTATATTTGTGTCGCTGCTGTTGCTTTATTCTATTGTATCTCCTGTGTTTTCTTCTCATTCTTGCTCTGACGTCACAGTTTTCCCTGTGGTCCATCACAGTTCAGCTCCTCTAGCTCTGGCGCATGACCGAGTGCGCTTTAATGACATGTGCGTTTTAGTGCTTAATACCATATACCATAGGGGACAGGGCTTTAGGGGGGGAGTGGACCCAAACAGCTTTATGGCACACGTGTTTGGAAAATATTCGCAAAAGCATAAATCAGAATTATCATAATATTTATAGTCCTGCGTTCACAGAAGCTTCTTGTCTTGTGCATGTGGTCATTGCTGCGCTTGTTTAATATAACAACAGTGGCAGTGTATTGGGCAATATAAGGCTGTATTCTTCAGATAAAACAAAACAGATGCTTGGGGAGGACACGTGTGAGCAGAAGTGGACATCGGAGAGGAGGAGGAGGGTGGTTCCTGCTGAATTTGGTGACAGCTCGTCTGAAGTCACTGCATGTGTGTATGTGATTGTGTGCGCGTAAGAGGATGCAGAGGGGACTGACCTCGGCCCATGTCCATCTCCGTGCAGCGACGCTCGGGGTTGCTGTGAACCCGACACTTGTACACGGCTCCAGGAGACTGCACAGAACTACTGAAGGTTGAGTTCGCCCGCGGAGCCCCTACTATTACCCTGCGGGAGAAAGGACAACTCACTCAGATGTTCCACTCCAGACTTTGCATGAAAACTATTTATATAATGCCAGCAATAACAGTGAGCAGTTCAGTGTTTTCTGGGCTTTTACTATACTTGGAAATACTAAAAAGCAAGCAGCAGAAGTGGATTTACCGACTTACCACCGTGTGCTGTCATGATAGTGCTCCAAAACAGAATAGCCAAAGAAACTAGAGTTGGGTCCGCGGAACACCAAAGGATGTTCGAGGTCTATGTTATAAGAAAAAGCCACCGAAAAGGAGAGACAAACGTAGAAAACATGCTGCATCCCCGCTCTTCGAAGTTTCCGATGCGTAGCCATCCCTTTGCGCGTCATGCGTAATAGCGCGGTCAAAGTGTCCAGAATTACGAAAAGCAAGAAAACAGCTCCACAAGTTGCCAAAACTTTTTTTTTTTCAAAATAGAAAAAGTTGCAGAAACAGCTCTGATGTCACGCCGTTTATCGGTTCTAAAGGCATGAGTGAAGCCTTGTGCGTTAAAGTGAACGGTCCGGTAATAACGGTGCGTCAGCTCCTCTCCATTCTGTATCAGAAAGTTATTGCTCGCAGGCTCCCTGTCGTGGGGAGATAAATGTGGTCAGGAGAGGAAAGTTGGCGCAGAGAAGGCGGGGCGGCAGAGGAAATACGACGAGCCAGGCACCAGAGTAAGACCTAGAACATATGGGTTAAGCGCTGTGGAGTCCAGTGGGTTTTGTTTTGAAAGGCTCATAAGGATATTGTTTGTCTGATGTGCGCGTAGACCGCGCAGTGACCACTCAAAGACGGGAACGGTTCAGAGGCGCGAGCATCACGTTTCAGTTGTAGCTGCAGCTCAATTCAACCAAAACAGAGATGGGTGCGCACTGCTGCCCCCTAACGTTAACATAAGGAGAACTCATAATGTACCTTCTGTTTAGCCTCATATTCTTGCCTTCAGCAGATACAAACTTGAACTTATAGCATGCATTTACAAACACTACCTATATGATTATTGTTCAAGGTTCAAAAAGAAAAAAACAACCCATTAAAATGCACCCATTTGTTATTATACAAAATATTATAGCCAAGAGAACACACACAGTAGCACAGGCACTACGTCTGTATATGTCATTAATATAGCTTGACATTCATAGCCCAAATCTGATGAACAAGGGAAATTCCAGCAGTGTACCAAAATGTTTCAATCTTTTATTGAATTGTGTTTTGAAAGACTGAGATGAAAAACCTGCGTCTAATAAGAATGCCTGGTATGCAAATACATCAATAAAGGTGCCGTTTTTTCCACTTTGTAACCGCTTGTATGTGCTTCTGTAACTGTGTAAGGCTGTCCTGGCACTTTATGGTAAAAGTTCAGAGGCCACGGGGCTAAATTTGTTGTGTCTGCATTCCTGGAGCATTTCATCAGGTTATCACCCTGTTGGTCATCTGCAGTGGGGAGCCCCAATGTAAATCCCAGCTGAGAGATAAGGTGTTTATTTAACGGTGCACGCACTGGGAGAATCGACACAAAGCAGTCGACAAATACAGTTCTGCAGATATTTTATTTTGTTATTTAGACTGAAAATGTCAATTCATTTGGATTCCTTACGGTACAGTTATAGTAGTCATAATACAATGTACAAATCTTGCGTTTGGGATTCTCTGTCAGTGTCTATAAAATATAAAGCATAGAAAAGCAGTCAAAAACAAGGTCCAGAGGCCAATGATAACAATGGGTCGTAAGATTTACATAGGAAGTTATTTAGACAAAGCCAAAAAAAAATAAAAATAATAATAATCAACTGACCCTTGCCATTCATAAGGAATAATGACGTGAATTATTGCACAGGCCAATCTTAACACAGATATTAAATAAAACCATTCAACTTAATCTAAAATACATAAATTAACAAACTCCATTTCAACGTAAAACTGATTTATGGAGGATATAGGTTTCTGGCATGTTTTCCCTCATTACAGTATGTTTAGCTTATTCTGCACCCAGAAGCAAAGTCTCTCAAACCATCATACAAAAACACTCCGCAACAATAAGTGCACGCGTTCACACACACAATAACAAATTAACATTGCAGAGAAGGGCTTCGTCGGATCCTTGGCAGTCGTCCCCTTCAGCAGCACAGAAAGCAGCAGCAGCAGAAAAGTTCATAAAAAATACCGTCTGGAGGATCACCGTAGCCAGGGCTGGAAAAGATCAGATAACAAACATCAGCACATGCAAATTCATTCATTATTTTTCAATTACTTTAGGTAAAACTATATACTATTGTGTCAGTGTTATAGGAGCACTGCGTTCTGCTGTTGCGTCAATGTGGTGCTCAGGAGGCTGTCAGCGCGTGAAGGCAGCCATGGCTCGTCTCAGGGCCAGTGTGGCTATAAAAGTAAGTAACTTAAAGTAAAGTAAAAGAAAGCAACATAATTGCTCAACTTGCAATTTTAGTCAAAGTAATATTTTACTAAAACTAAATTAAAAGTTGTTTATGAGAAACTATGACTGAAATGTCCATATATTTCCGTCGACTAAAATAAGACTAAATAAAAATGAACAGAAGAGACTAAAATCATCCAAGTCCAATGACAGTTTTAAAGATCCTCATATCATTTACTTCACTGCCAATGGAACAGCTCTGAGCTTTGTTCATGTGGGAGAAGCTCCATGACGCAGGACCTTGATTAAATATGATAATAATAAATATTATAAATACATTTTTTCTTAAATTTAGTTGACTAAATTTACATGCAATATTAGTCGACTAAAATTGAAGAGAATTATTTGACCAAATCGCGACTAAAATTAGACTAAAACTAAATTAAAATATGTTGTCATATTAGGGTTTTGATGCATAGAAAAGAAAAAGAAAGAAAGGTGAGTCGTACCCCTACTTTGGAATCTTCTTTCTCCAGAACCTTTGGGCTTGATCTGGTGGGAACTTCATCATAGAAGTAATAACTTTGGCCATTGTCTATACAAAGAAAATATTAGTTTAGAAATATCATTTGCATAAAAGCAATACTTCCTGCTCCCTATTTCGGTAAAACACACAACAAATCAGCGTAATCAAGCCCAGGCCAATCTGACGGTGCAAGCATTTCCCTATAAACCCAGTCCTAATCAGAACCAGGGCTGCTGTGAAGAAAACTTAAGTGCTCCACGAGCACTAAACAAGAGAAACTCTGCGTCACACTTGATGCATGTGCTCGCAGGCAGCCTCGGGGACATCCTCAGCACGGGGAGGTCTAGCATGCAGCTATAATGCTGAGCATCTGGGAAAATCCCGCTGACTTTAGGACCATGTCAACAGCACTGTTAATTAAGGCGATCACTGTTAATTTTTGCCCCAAGTAAGTAGACACGGGTTTACAGGGTGAACAAAAAATGCTTGAACTGCGTCAGGCTGATGGGAACCAGCGCCGCTCCATTCACAACCAGTTCACTAATTGCCTTAGTCATTATCCATTCAATTTGTTATGAGGTTGTAAACTACTCACTTTAGTTTCTCGTCCCATCATGTACTCAAATAACACTTTGCGTAGATACTCCATCTCAGTGGCCTCTGACAAAGGTTCACTGCTGTTGTAACTTGATTCTGAAAGAAAAGACAGATACTAATGAAGCTAAATACATGCATAGCTTTCAACCTTTTTAGATTTAAATGTCCTGTCCTAACCTTGGTTTTTTGTATCGCTTAACAATATTGTAATAGGAAACAAGGTAATCAGCAAAAGGAACAGAGTTTGACCACAGACAACGTATACACAATCGCAAATATCTGTGTGATGTTTACCGGAGTGCAGGCTGATGTTTTCAGTGCGGGAGACGGTGACGAACTGAATATGCTCAGTTACTGAAACATTCTCGAAATTACACAATAACATGGACAAAAGCTCGAAAAGTTGAAACGGTTACAGAGACTTTGGGTAATGCGATTATGTTCCCAACTTCAACTAGTCTTGAACAGCTTTCAATCCAAATCTGAGCCACACTCGTTTTAAAATTAGCCATGCGCTAAAATAGCAGAAATAAGGCGTATGGCTATTTCTGGGCACAAATTCATTCATTAGCTGCCCCGGGAAACAATGGCCCAGCACAGCATGAGAACTTCATTACTGCTGCCCAAAGGCTCCAACACCATTATCTTGTTAAACCATGTGAATGGGGAAAACTGCTACGACACGCTGGACAAATCTGGAAACGCTTAAATCTACTCGCTCCACGGGCTACTGTACACATATGAACGCAGTGTGGCACGGCCGTTAGTGTGTTAACGCGTGCGCCAATAGAGGATATATGGAGAAGGTGACCGAGGAGGTGAATGTGCCTTTGAAGTGAGAGGTGAACCATGCGGTCGTATGTAAATCCCTTCAGCCTGTGTCCCCCTGACCTCACCTCACCCCCACAATCCCATCAGCGCGCACAGCTACGGCCGTAAAACAAGATATCAGGAGCCACAGACAACGACGATATGAGAAGGAAGGGGCTTTTAACCAGTTTCTGTAGCTTTAATGTTTTTCTCATAGTGTCACATTGATTGATGTTGATTTTTTTTTATCTGTGTGATTAAATCAATTCGTGAACTGTTGTTGTGACACGGGGCAAAACAGTACAGTTTAACTGAATAAATGGAAATGAATTACAGGAGGAAAATCAACAAACTATTCACATTGTATAAAGGGTTAAGAAATATGTACAAATATGTAAATGTATAGATTTGTGCACCCTGAGATTTTATTTCTATTACAATGCATTATGGTTTGAATCAGATATTTTTTACTACAGTCGTTCACAAAGTGGGATCCAGGGACCTCTGGGGGCTCCGAGGTTCTCTCGGTGAGCCTCCAAATGTGGACCACATATAATTCACGTAAAAATAAGTTGTGTATTCGGTTAATTACACCAAATATTTAGTCTATAATCAAAGTCATTTGTAAATTATTATGCAAGAAATTAAGAAAAAAGAAACAAGGAAACATTGAATGTATATAGCTGGGGCCCTGACAGATCTTTGAGTTTATATAGGGTGCCGAGATAAACACGCCTGGCTGTTAAACAACGTTTTTACTAAATACTAAATTTATTTTAGTAGTTTATAAGTCAGTGATTATCTTTTCAATTACACATGACACTAGTTAAAAAAATGTTGCACTTAGAGAAGTAAAAAAAAAAAAAAGTATAACCATATAAAGGTTTAACAAATAGCATAACATTTTGGAAGATAGTGTTTATTATCAAAAAAAGTTGTCTTTTTCACCAAATATTACTTTGTTTTTTAATTTAACTGTGGCGCTGACTTTATGATATGACCTGTGTTTGGGTCTGTGTGTAGAACAAATAATGATCATCGATAACCGTTGTATCATTCGTTTGCTTTAGTAACTAGGATACTCATAGCATCCTTTATTGGAATTGCACAGCATTTGGAGCAAGAGCGATGTTATGTTTTAGTGTGATGAATACAACTTGACCATGCAAAAATATACAATTAAGCAGGGCTGGCCCTTGGTATAGGCGACCCAGGTGGCCGCCTAGTGCGCCATCTGCAGGAGGGGGCGCCGAATTGCGCCTGAATTTTTGAACCCAATACTCCCGCCATCTACCACATCGCTGATTTTCGGACATAACTTTGGAACAGAAAGTGATAGAGACTTGTGGTCTTTTGTTTTGGAAACTAGAGATTTCAAAAGCTTTCAAAAGAGCCTTCTCTGGTCCTTCTACGCGCCCGGGGAGCCGTGTAACATCGCAATGAAAATTCGGAAATTTACTTTAGAAGTGGAGGTTCCTCCTCCAAAAGAACTGTTGTGCGTTTTATGATGCGCATGCTCTGATTATTGTTGTTGTTGTTGAATAGATAATCATAACATAATATAACTATGATAATCATAATAAAATAAAAACAAGCCTTAACCATATCCAAAAAGTGTCCAAGAGGATTGGAAAACAAAAACAACTATAGCATGCTATTTGGATCAAGAAATATGCAGAACTATAAATTAAAGATGGAAAAAAAGAAGGGGGCGGGGCGCCAAAGATCAATCTTGCCTAGGGCGCCAAATTGGCCCTGCAATCAAGTGGGTAAAAAATAAAACAAAAACATTCAGATAAAGTAGATCTCTGCCAAGACACGATAAACAGATTTCAGAGCATGGCTGTCATGATAAATGGACAATCTGCTCCTTTCATTTTAGATCAGTGATGGGGCAGCAGTGAATTGTGTGGTCAGGTTAAATCTAACGGTTTGAGGACATTTCAAGTGCCATAAGTGTGATGTTAGGTTTGCTGGATTAGACTGGAGCCATGGCTGTAATTAGGGTCTGGTTAAGGTTAGCGCATGGGTTATGGTTAGACGTATATAAGCGTTGTGGTAAACCTATGGAGACTGGCTGTTTATTATTATGCCACAAAAACAGCATTGACACATGCAAGTATTATGGCCCACTCTTACTGATTGAGTACCTTTCGTATTTGAGCTTTCCTTTTGGTGTAATAAAGATTTGTGTGTCAGAAAGGGGCGGTGAAGAAGTCATCCTTGGGTTTAATGGGTTTTGCAGACTGTGGTCCTAAGGTTTCCCACAAAGGACTCGGAACAGCGCACAGCTCGCTCCTCTCAAATCCCTCATTTCCACACAGCAGTACTGAGCAAATGTCTCAGCAAAATGTGAACATTTTATGTGAACATTTAACTTTTTGTGACTTGGGGGTAAAAATGTCACAATGAGAAAACGTTTTATTTGGCATGGTTCTAGATTACTGTTAAAATCCATATGTGTAGCTAGCTTCAGAAGATATTTCAAAAAAACATTTCAACACAGTACTTCCCATTAAACTTAAACAAAAATGTGTATTGTATATTTTTTTCCTAAAATTGTGTCAAAGCAAGACGTAAAAAAACACTAAATCAAGACCAAAACAAGATTTTAAATAGGGTTTAAAATAGGATCATCACAACGAAAACTATACTTTTGAATATTTTTAGTCATGCATTTTTGTTTTAGGTTAAGTTTGCCTCAGTGATTCTGTGGGTTGTTGTGATACAGATACTGCGTCACCTAATATTGCAATAACAATAAGCAGATCTGGTTTTGTGGACTAATTAATCTTTGGGAAAGGGCATTTCCCATTACCCTTAAGGGCTGAACAGTGCATGACACATTTTGGTAATCTAATTGTAAGTTGACAGGTTATGGTTTGTTATTATGCTTTCAAAATAACAGCTTTCTTTTACAGTACAGTTTATTTTTGACAATGTAACTTCAACTCAAACAAAACTAAATCATTTGTAGCAGTAGTTACCTTTCTTTGTGCTTCCAAGATGAGTCACAACCACATTTCTTTGGAAACACTTGATCTTGTCCTCAGTGAGTGGATCTAGAGCAGAAAAAAAAATGTTTGCACATTAATATAAAAAACAAACATGAGAGACCCCATGGGTTTAATCATCTGCATTTGACCATTTGTTGCATTTGGAAAAACGGTGGTAGTTTTTGTTCTTCCTTAGGGCTGTTTGTGTGAATGCCAATTTGTGGGAGAGTCGACGGGAGGCGTGGTTCCTATTGTTTATAGGGTTAAACCAAATGTAAACAGATGTGCGGTGTAATTAAGCGGATGCAGCGGGAAAGCAGTAGCGGCTCTCGCTGGAGGTCACAGAATCCTGGGAATACGCGGCATGGGATTTACTGTTCACTTGTCCCGAAGCAACGCTCACGCAACAAGATACGACCACTCACTTTCTCCACAAACTCCTGCTCCTTCAGACGAGCCTCACTCAGAAAAGACGTCTTCTCTGCAAGTTGGGCCTGAGGATGAAAACAAAATGAGTGACCATCGTGCATAAATGCATGAATTTAGAGAGATTTTCAAGCAATAAAATAGGATGAAAGTACCTTTAGCTCTTCACTGGTCAGGTCTCCCTACACAAACACACAAAAATATGTTAGAAAGAGATTCTGAAATCTCAATTAATTTGAACTTTATTTACAGTGGGAGGAAAAAGTATGTGAACCTTTTGGAATTTCTCCTGTGAATGTTTACATGTTATTGTTTAGGTGGTATTAGTTTAAGCAGACACTCTTGTGTTTACTCATTCTTGTGATTTTAATAAAGATCAGACATTGGAAATTGGTCATTTTATGACCAATGTAGGCATGTACTGTAAGACATTCCAAAGGGTTCACATACGTTTTCCACCCACTGTAACAAAGAAAAATAAATGAACAGAAGGTCACAACTTGTAAATCAATAAAACTGCAACAGCTTCTAAAATGTCAACTGCATCTCATATAGTAATTATAGAAATGTCTCTCTGTGTGAACTCACTGACCTGTGCATGAATGACTGCCTACTCAAAAAGGCGGCCCGCGGGCCACTTCCGGCCCCGCCAAACAATTAAATCTGGCCCGTGCCTCATTTTCCATAATAATATATATTTTTTGGCATTACCCACGGCGCATTCGCATTGCTCCGCGGCGCGTTCGCGCCTGAATCGCGCCTCTTTGCGTAGCAGTGTGCCTGCAGCCTTGCTAGCATCATCTCCTACAGCGCGGGCTCAAATGAAAACATGGCTCTGTAAAACGGTGTAAACTGAGAAAATAGGAGGCTTATCCTTGGAAGGACTGACAGAAGCAAGACTCTTCGCGGTCCACGGCAGATGGACAACATGTTTCCTATTGTCTTCGTCGTTACAAAGGGCTTGACCAGCTACTTTAAGGTAAGGAACACCAGTTCAATTGTGGATGTTTGTAAAGCGGACGATGAAGCTCATAATGCGTGAGTTTTGGAAAACTGCTCTGCACCAGCAGCACTCGTGTTCAACCAGTCAACACGCTAAGCCTCACTATCTGGACTCTAACTCTTAATAACGTAGGAACCATTAATCAAATAGATGCATTTTTCTTCCTTTCTCCCCGGACTTCATTCGATACGTCTTTGTGGGAAATGTACAAGTGCAGAGATGCTCTTTGCGAAGTTAACAGAGAGAGGTTGAATATGTGGATGAGCGCGCCATCTCCAAGGAGCGCTTCTTTCACTTTTTTCATAAAGCGCGAGGTCTGGACAGAACAGCGTATGTCCCCTTAGCTGAGGCGCAGTGGCAGTGAGCAGGAGTTAGTCATGTTGTTCTAGATGTACTGGTCTCACATGTAACGTCTTATTCTGTATTGGGCCTGGTTTGGTTTATGGTATTTAGTCCTGCCATAGACCTGATATATCATGTTTTGCCCTGGTTTAATCCTGGTTTAGTTCCGAGTAGTCCTAGTTTATTATTAGGCTCTTTAATATTTTGTATTAATATGTTACTGCAATGTTTTTAAAGCCTTAAATGCTGGAATATAATACAACTATTGTATTAGTAGTTATTAGGCCTAATTCTATTCTATTCAAGCATTGATGATAATGAAAACTCATTTATTTATCCCAAAAATATGAATAAGTTTGGTGGCGACTGACCGGCCCAGTGGCCAATGACCTCCAACAAATCTGGCCCAGTGAAAAAAATAACTGAAGAGCCCTGCTGTATTGCAACACAAAGAACCCTCAAAGGGCAGTGGTTCTCAAACTGTGGCATGGGCGCCACCTGCAATTCTAACCTTTTCAGACTCATCTATGCTCCTTTGGGTTGGTTGTACTCTAGTCATGACTTAGCTCTATTTTAGGCCTGGTTTAGACCTGGTATAGTCCTGTGTAGACCAGGTTTAGATCTGTAAGTACAAGGAGCTGCTACTGCTGCTTTGAGAGTCACAGAATTAGGGGATCTGTATAAGTATGTAATGTAATATTAATATTATTGTAAAGTAAGTGTTTAGTCAGGCTCCTTGTAAACACTAGCCACACCGGCAAAACAAGATTGAGTAAACAAAAAAACAAAACAAAAAACACTGATTTCTTGTTTCTTTACCGTTACGACCTTTGCTTTTTACTTTATGTTTAGGAAGCACTCACTCAAATTTGGACTTATACTTGCGCTGTGTTTGCATTTATCCCGAGGGAGAGTCGCGCTGACCCACTGTCTGTTTGAAAAATGGTCCGAGAGGCCCGTAGCAAGAAATGGACTCTATGCGCATAAACCCATACAATCCCCCTGTAAAGTTATTACCTCACCAGGGAAATATGCGGCCTAGAGAGCAGCATAACTCTCCATTCTCTAGCGGGCTTGGGTGTAAGTGTAGGAAGGAGGCATTGCAGGGGTCCCATTGCACCTCAACACCTGGGTAAAGCACTTTCCCGGTGGGTGTTTTTTAGACGTTTATGGGCTCAATCCAAAGTGTATTATAAATTTCAAGGCTCTGAATCACCCCCATAGTCTGAAAATTAAGAACAGGGGAAGCCAGCGCCTCACAATTCCCATTTTTCCGAGTCTAGCATTCCTGAGTGATTCAGATCCCAGCATCCGGCAGGTTTTGGAGGGAAGCCACACGACAGGGCTGAAGAAGTCTGATCAGAGTAAAGCATGTAAGAAAATTGTCCCTAAGCTCTTTAATCAAATATGTCAATAACGAGGCGAGACAAGAGGGAGGATAACGCCTAATTGCTTAGCCTGTTTAACCGTGTACTGAACTTTCACATAATACGACACCCATTGGCACAGTTATGACCGGGCCGCCATTCAACATGAAGAATGCTTTAGCAGGAGGCAGGTGAAAAAGAGCTTTTATACAGCCATTGTGGAGGTGACTTATGGCTTCACCAGAATCATAATATAAATTCAAGCCGAGGCGCTAGTCACGTATGCAGGCAGTCAGTTTTACAGGCTCGACGGGTCGCTTTCCCACATCTGCCGGACAATGATGACAACACAATATGAGCTGGACGAGATAAATCACGGGTGGGATTTGCGATGACCTGTTGAACATACAGTATAGTCAAGCCAAACCCGTACCTCGTCAGTGCATTGGGTTTTTGCCTGCAGCTCCTCCAGCTCTTTCTGGACCTGCCACACTCGGCCACCCATCTCCTCTTCTCGATTCTATGAAAAATACTCAAAAGATCAACTTGATAGCACAGTATACTGTATGTGTAAACTGCTGCAAAATTGTAAGATTAAAGGGTCCAGGTGTTGATTCCCTGCAGGCCTGTCTGTGTGGAGTGTGCATGTTCTCCCAGTGTCTAGGTTAGGGGTCGGCAAGTTTTCTTGGCGGAGGGCCGATTTTCTTCATTGTAAAAAGACCGAGGGCTATAGCTGCCGATTTTTAGCTCAAGTAAAGCACCAGACTGGAAAAATAAGGCTCTTAAATGAGATAAATGACTTAATATTGTTTGAATAAAAGTACTTTATGTTGAATTTGAGTCAGTTTGAACTCATCTAAGATAAAGATACAAATGCAAAACCCGATGAAACAAACCCACTTGAAATCAGACAAATGAACTTTGACTTCTAAAAAGATTTGTTTTTACTTGAAATTATACAAAATAATTCAGAATTAAAGCCGCAAGCGGCGATAGAGGCCCTCGCCCCTGGCGCAGCCCCCCCTTGCGACCGCCCCCCCTTGCGACCGCCCCCCCTTGCTACCGACCCCGCTCTCGCCCAAAACTGCTCTCCCCTTGGCCTCACACACAATATGTGTGCTCTCTGCTAACTCTTGCTCCGGCCCACTCCTGCCTTGCCGTCGTCAGACCCCAGCCTTATATTGCCCCAGGTAACTCTGATGCCAGCCCACTCTTGCTTCAGCCTTAGGGCCCCGGCCTCACGTTCGCCACAGCGGTGCTTTTCACTCGTTTTATAGTTGAAATACCTTCTATGACCAGTGAACTGCAATACTCGGGAGAAGCCAGCAGGCAAAACAGCATCTGGACAGAGGTGCACTCTTGTATTTGCAGAAAAAAGAGCAGTGATCTGCACGAGTAAATGGCAGTGAAAGGTAGAAAAGTAGACAAATAAATAATTGTGTCTACATAACTTGGTGCTCATTCTGGAGTTGTATCAGGCTCAGAGTGCAGTGGCCCATGTGAAAACAGAATTGTAAAAGTGTCAATGCTGTGTTTGAACTGGCAACCTCCTGCACTAAAGACCAGCACACTATCACTGAGCTATAACACCACACCAAGGTTGACCCGCTGTGTGCTACTTTGCTCTGAATCCCCAGGTGTGAACATATGTCCAAGCACGGCATTTGGGGAGAGAGGTCATTTCAGGTCATTTTTGCCCCTCCATTGTCTCGATTGTTTTTCGACATTTCCCCCAGTTTTGCCTCTATTGTTTCCCTACTGTCCCCCATGTCTTTCTGTGTAGTTGTGGATATTTCTAACTGTTTTTAATGAGGGTGGGACCATAGACACCGATTCATGTTCTTCCCAGTAGGTGGCCAGTCAAAAAAAAATAAAAATTAAAAAAAGGTTAGGGTGGGAATTGATCCAGCAAACTTGTGATTGTGAGTCCAGCACTCTACCTATTGAGCTAAGGCAGCCACAGCTAAGAGGACCTTGGATTAATATTATGAAAAGCACTGAGCTCATGCATTTGCAGAAAACGGCAGGACGGCTTTACAGTTCGGGCAAGAATAATTGAGTCATTTTATAATTAGAGTAAACTCGGCTGGGAGACAAATATCTGAGAGGATGCTTCAACCATTCAGTAACCTCGACTGGTAAAACAATATTTTGATCAGGCCCATCTAGTAGGAGGAATGCACAGGGAGACGGACAGGAAACAGCCAAACTGAACTTCCTGTGATTGTACAGTCCAAAAAAGCTGAAATTGGAGCAAGAAACGTTCAAATTAAAGCTCCTTTCTGTGACAGAGGAGTAGTAAAACTATGTATGAGTCTAAAAGTGTGGCTTTTGTGAATAAAGGAGGAATTTGGGAAAAATGGACAATTTTCAGGAGAAGCTCTGACAGAGGCCAACATGCTGCCGGAAGAAGAACTCTGGCTATTTTCACGGAGGATGGGCGGGCCACTTACAAGCCACTTAAAAGCCATCTTAAGCCAGCAGGTGGCGCTGTTGGGCCACTTTGCAAGGGCATAATAAGTGGAGTTGTTAACTTGACCCCCACATGTTATACATCTTCGGAAAGCTCTGACTGAGGCGCATGTGACTGTCAGGGTCATTGGTCACTGCCGAGTATGCAGTGACCAACATGTGTAGATGAGGTAGGCCTGGGAGCAGCCTATATGTTAATGGCTGCGTTCTGTTCAGTTTCGGGTGGTGCATTAGTGACTTGAATATGAGCTCTGTCAGCCAATGCCTGTGAGCGTAAGCTGTCTTCGACAATACACGAAATGTAAGCATTCTTCGCCGCGGCGTTATGAGGAGACCGTTGAAATGTTTGACAAACCGTGCCTGATTCTTGAAGTTCAAGATGTCTAGATGCACTGTGCCAAGTATGATTTAATTTGGATGAAAAACCAGGGACTAGTTCGTTAAAACATAAGTTGAGTCCAGCCGGTTTTCCAACTGAAAGTCAAAATGGCCGAGTCCCTGTGCGTCCGGGCGTGGCGCTCCAATTGCGTTTTTGGTTAGTCCTGATGTGCCCTTTCACTGTACCCAAGGGTTTGGGGCTACGGCCAAAAACGCGCGTTTTCATTTGAATGGGGGTCAACTTTGAGAGGGCGCTGTGGAGCCATTTTGTTTTGGGTGTGGCCAATTCGTCTATTTCCATAAATTTTCACGCCATCCGAATGACTCCGCCAAATTTGGTGAGTTTTCGGCAACGTTGAGCGGGTCAAAAGTACGATCGTTTCCGGAGAAAAAAAATAATAATAAGAAACCACACAGAATCAATAGTCCCTTGCCGGGACTGCGTCCGGCTCGGGCCTAATTAAGAAAATAATTGCTTGTTCCATCTAGGGGTGGGCCATATCATATCGCATATCGTTATCGTGATATGCGTTTTTGATATCGTTGTCATTATTGATATCGTCGTGGACACGATATAATTTATGTTACGCTCAGCTCCATCAGAGCAGCATAAACACTGACTGTAGAACACGGGAGCAGGTGCTTAAACAGTGAAATGAAATGAAGGATGTAAACTGCTTGAGTAGATCATATTTATGAGAATTAGTATACTGTTAAAAAAAAAAAAGAATAAAATATCACTGAATTAATCTTCCCAATAGACGTAAGGCTGGGATTTTGAAGTAATTTGTCCATTGTCAGTTATATCGTCAAATATATCGTTATCGTGATATTTCTTTTTTATATCGTGATATAGATTTTAGGCCATATCGCCCTGCCCTAGTTCCATCGGCTTAAATGAAGTAGATTTATGTAATTTCTTCCTTAAAATTATTATTCTTCTTCCAGTCCACTTACAAATGCCAGTGTTGTACATAATACATGTCAATGTCAATTTTATTTATAAAGCACATAAAAACATAAAAACAACCTCAGTTGACCAAAGTGCTGTACAAGTACAGTAGCTATATGTACAATATACACAATAAAAGCACAGGTAATATAAAAGGCACAAACTCTATCTAGTCTACATAGAACCGAAGGCCAAAGCAAAAAGGTGAGTTTTTAATTTGGTTTTGAACTCCTCTACAGACTGAATACATGACCTAATTGGGTGTATTGACAGTATTTCTCCCATTTAACTCTGAAAATGTTAAAAGTAATAATGTTTCTCAAAATCATCTTGAGGGCCAGTGGTTCAGTGCTGGAGGGCCACATCCGCCCAAAACACGCACAATAGACTAAAATCTCCAGCTATGGAAGTCCTGAACATGAGATAATGGACACGAGTTGGTCCAGCGGCAATTGAAGGATGGATCAAGTGCAGAGGACAGATTTCAGCGGACAATAAACTGTACGACTTTACCAACATAACCTTAACTGGAGTAAAAGTATGTTTTTAATACATAATACAATAATGTACAATAGAAAATGTATGTATAGGTATTGTTGAGCTTACTCTAGACTTCCCACTCTAAATTACACATTACATAATTTACAGTATCCATACATTAGACTTGCAGACTTGAAAGGAAACTGCCCGAGAGCTGCTGACAATTCGTGAGAAAACCTCTGAAACATAACCATTCGCTCTTCCGTCCAAGAGCCATGCCTCGCTGCCAGCTACGAGTTAATGCTTCCAAATGAAAAGGTGTGGCCAATATACTTTACAGACTAGAAACCGCAAATACAAGAGGATATTGGAAACGTTTCTGAAGGGCCAATTTGGAAGATTACCTGAAGAACTTCTTCATATTTCTGAACCGTTCGGTGCAAGTCGTCCTCTTTTTGGGAAATCACCGTGCGCAGCTGGCCGGCCTCCTCCTGATGGCAGTTGATGAGTTCGGTCTCCACGGCCTGGGCCTTCGCTGCGCCAGGACAACAGAGAGCGGCCAAGGTTAACACATGCATAATGTAACCACTCGGGAATCCAAACCACTCACTCACATCCGAACTGGCACCAAACTTTATGCTTGAGCTAAAAGAGGAACATGCCAGCTCACTTTAGTTACACCCTTTTAGGTACAGCTAAAGTGAGAGATTACAGTTGTACAGCAATGTCGTTTTTTTCAGAATAGTAAAAACATACGAATCCTAAAGATCCTTAAAAACCTCTTAACCCCCGCCTGAACTGAACACATTTTCTCCAGTTTGACTTTACCCACATTTAAAAGCTTCATGAAAAAAAGTGTCAAAAGAGCAACAAAATTAGACTAAAACGGGGACGAAAAAGCCACAGAAGAGCAGCAGAAAAGTGACAAAAAGTCATGAAAATGTGGCAAAAATGTAATGAAAACGCAATAAAAAGCAAAGAAAGTCAAAAAAGTGATGACAATGACAACAACATGAGGAAAATTATCCATTTAAATTATTTTTATAGGTCTTAGCTTTCAAATGAGCGGCTATTCTGGCCTATAGGCTGTAAAATTTTAGATTTGGCTGAACTGGAGAAAATGAACTTGGTTAAGGCAGGGGTTAAAAGGTTGACAAAACTAACAAGAACTGTTTAAACAGAGAAAGAAGAATTAACTTAATACAATAGGTTTAGCGCATTTACCCATCATTACCCCAATTAGATCAATCGTAACCAAAAATACCTATTCCAAAACACCCCATATCAGAAACCAAGTGTATTAATAAAGTACGTCTGCTAAATACAGAATTACTTAAGTATTATAATCATCATACCAATCGTCTCTCTCACAGTCGTCTCAAGCTCCTGCTCTTTCAAGGCCATTTGTGAGTTGAACTCCCTCAACAACTGCTTCATTGTCGAGTTGTGCTTCATCTCCATATCTTCCAATTCCAATCTGTTTGAATGTATGGGAAACATTGAGATGTAAACCACTGTGAGTTATACAATACACTGTTGTTCTCAAACTGGTAGCACTTGGGATTCTTCAGGTGGTACACAGGGTCATTTGCATTTATACATTTTAGAGATAATTTTGATACATTACTAGGCTTAATTATAGTAACTTTTGTTCTTGTTTAGACATGGTTTACACATAATGTTGGTCTATCTTTCTTTTTAGATTGCTTTAAGACCCGATTTGTGAAAGGTTTGCGAACCACAGAAACTCACTTGAACTTCTTCTCCGTCTCCTCCATCACCTCCTTCTTCATGTGCTCCAGGTCCTGGTCGTGCTCTTTCCTTATCGCGCGCATATCTTTCTGTAACCTTACAAAGTCTTTATGGATTTTGTCTTTTTCGTTTTTGACCTGGCTAAGTCGATTCTTCAAGCTTTCTGGACAACTGGCATCTTCCACCTCGGAGTGGTTTTCCAAATCATTGGCCATTATACTTTTGGTTTGCTCCACACTGGTGCATACAACCTCCCTCTCAATCATTACGTCAGACTGAGAATTTTGATTATTATGTGTGTGCTGCTGTCTTAATTGTTCTTCCTTCTGCAAAATATCTTCTTTTAATTGATGTATTTCTGCAAGTAACACTTCATTTTGTTCTTCCAGACTCTTTACTTTCTTTATAGTGTCTGCTAATATGGATTCCGCTTGTTGAAGCTCTTCTTGGCGCACTGCATTATTCTGAAGTGACGCTAGTTTCTCTTCATACTCCTTTTTTAATTCATCTAAAGCTTTGTCTTTCTCAACCCTCTCCTGACTTTGCGCTTCTTCAAACCGTTTCTCGTGTTCCTCTTTTAGCTTTCCAATGGCATCTTCAAGCGATTTGGTCTTCTCTTCCAGTATCTGAACCTGCTCCTTCCCGGATGTCTCATACTTGGTCACATCCTCTACGCTCGCCTGTAACGCCTTGATGGTCTGCTCTTTCTCCTCTAGCTGAGACATGAGCTGCTTCCTAATCTGCGCAATTTTCTGCTCTGCTTTCTTCTTCAAATCCGATACCTTCTTCGCGCTCTCCGCCGTCAGTCTCTCCTCTGTCGCCTGCAAGTTCTCCCCGTTCGTCTTGAGAATCTCACTTTTAACTCTTTCGAACTCATCTTTCTGACTTTGAAGTTCCGACTGACACTTTCGGTTGTCCTCCTCCAGCGACTGCAACTTCTCCATCATCTCCTGCTCCACGTTGCCGTTCAGAGCACACTGCATTTGCGTCCGCTGCAGTTGTTCGACCAGCGCTTTCTTCTCGTTCTCCGTGATGCTGTGCTGCCGCTTTAGCTCCGCCGTCATCTGCTCGCACTCTCGCGTCTTTAAGGCTAGCTGCTCCTGTAGCTCCCCCAGTCTTTTGTTACAGTTCTCCAGCTCAGAGGTAAGCCCGCTCACCTTCTGCTCCTTCTCGCTCAAGACCTGGTCCATTTCAGACTTGCTGATGGACTGATTGTCGATGCTCGCGGTCAATCTCTGCAAGGCGTCGTTCCTTTCGCGTTCGAGCGCTTCGAGTCGAGTTTGCAACGCCGCGATTGTGTCGCTACTTTGAGCGAACTTGGACTCCGCGTTGTTTTCTAGCGCCGACAGACTTTTCCTGAGTGTATTAGCGTCGTCCAGAGCAGATGCTTTCTCCTGCTCCAGCCTTTTCATATCGTCCTCCGCCTGAACTGCCGCCTGTAGCCTTTCCTCTTTGTACTGCTGGTTTAACTGATTTATGGCTTCTTCCTTGTCTTGAATGCTACTCGCCAGCTGATTTTTCAAGTCGCTTATGATACCTTCCAAGTTGCTGATGTGCTCCCGATTGGCTTTGATATTCTCTGATATCGCTTGGTTTTCTTCACTGAGCCGCTGCGCTCTCTGGATGTTCTCAGTATTGAGCTCGTCTGAGTGACTTGTTAAGGCTGCGATGTGCTCGGCTTGAGCTTTTACCTGAGCGTTCATCTGGTCTAAGGAAATGCATAGATTCTTGTTCTCCTCCGTCTTCTGTCGTAAACTCTCCTCTAAAGTGCAAATCGTGTCCGTCTTCGTCAGGATAGTGTTGCGGAGGTTCGCCACCTTCTTGTGACTACGCCCCAGCCGGTCGCTCAGCTCCCCCGTCCTGCTCTCCACTCTCTGACACAGCTCATTAGAGACGCTCTGCAGTTTCCCCTGAACCTCCTGACAGTAACACTCCATTCGGTTGGCGATGGTTATTAAGTGCTGCTGGAACTCTGCCTCCTTGGCTTGTAACTGCGCGACCGTCTCCTCCAATTTGAGCTGCAAGTCCTCGCTTTCTTTACTTTTGGACCCTTCCAGTGCCCTTAACTGAGACTCCCTCTCCTCCAGCTGTCCTGACAAGGTTTTAAATGCCTCTCTGCTCTCTTCCTCTGCCCTGTGCAGCTGGTCTTGTAGGCAGTTTCTTTCGTTCAAAGCCTGGTTAAGGTTCCTCTCCACCGACTCCATTTGCTCCTTTAGCAACGCCTCGCCCTGAGATAATCCCTCCACTTTGACAGCCGCTTCGTTCAGCTCGGCCTGGAGTTTTTGTACAGTGGTTTCCCGAATCGCCAGCTCCTCCTTCAAATTATTTATCTCGCCATTTGTTTGCTCGTTCTCCTCTCTGCTTCTTTTTAGTTTACCATCAAGATCATCCATTTCTTGTACCTTTTCTTGCAGAACCTGCGTGTTTTCTCAGCCATGTCCTCCTCCTGCTGCCTCATCTTTTCCTGCCACTGACGCTCCAGCTGTTCCATTTCATTCTATGTGCACGTGTACTTTCTCCATTTCCTCCTTGTGATTCACCTGTAGATCGGACACCGTGTCGCTGAGGCCTTGAGAGCTTTTCTGAGCCATCTCCAAGATTTTCTCCTGAACTTTCTGCTCTTTCTGCTGGAGTTCGGCCTCTTTCGTTGCGATTTCTTTCTTCATGTTTTCCTCTTTTTGCTGAAGCTTTTTCTTAAAATTCTCTTGCATTTCTTTGGCTTTTTGTTTGAACTTTTCCATCTTTGTTTCCAATGACCTGATTTTGTTTTCCAGCTCAGTTTTAGTGTTATTCAGTTTCTTTTCATGAGCAGCCTTTTCATTATCGAGCTGTGTCTGGAGGCGACTTAGTTCTTCTTGTTTAACATTGATATTTGCAGCAAGAGACTTCTCTTTTTCAGACAGTTCATTCTTCAATTGTTGCAGCTCTTTTCAGCTTCTTGTAGGTCTTCTCTTTATGTTCACATTCACTCTTAGCCGCTTCTAACTTTTGTTGAACGTCATTTAAATGTTTCTTACAGTGATCAAGCTCGTCTGAAATCTGACTGAACTGCGCATTTGACTCTTTGAGGACGGCACTCTCTGTCTGTGTGAGACGCAGCTGCAGCTCCTCCATTTCCTTCACTTTAACATTTAATTCCTGTAGTGTTGACTGTGATTCATCTGTTAGTGTTTTTACATTAAGGCTTAGCTCCTTGTTTTCCTTTTCCCTCTCCTTCAGAACAATTTTCAGGGCATTTAGTTCCTCCTTTAGCATTTTCTCCATACCACCCAGTGACTGCTCATGCTGCGCTTTTATTATCTCAATCTCTGCTTTGTGCTTGTCCACCTGATCCTCATACTTCTTGTCATGCTTTTGCTTCATTAAACTCTGCTCTTCTTCAGCAGCAGTTAGTTTCTCCTCCAGAAACTGTTTACTCTTCAAAGCCTCTGATAGTTCAGAGGAAAGAGCCTCCAGCTCCGTTTGCTTTGCCTCCATTTTCTCAAAGGTTTTCTGGTTCATGTCTTCAACATGTGCTTGAAACTGCTGCTCTTTATCTTTGAGAATTGCCTCTATCTCAGCTCTGTGTTTTTGCTCGAGCTCCTCCAGCGCAGCGCTGTGCTGCAGGGTTAGGGTGCCCTTGTGCTTTTCCAGCTGTTCTTGGTGCTGCCGCTCTAATGCAGATATTTGTTCTGTGTGTTTGTCTTTCAGTTCGTTCAGCTGAGCAGACAGATCCTGGGAAACACTGGACTCATCCTCAGAGACTTTCACCACAGAGCTCTCCAACTCCAACACTCTCTGAAAACACAAAAATAGACTCAAATTACCATATAGAGTTACTAAAACAAAGTTAACACTTAATAGATCAAGTACATCATAAATAAATAGGAGTAATCTGAACGTACAGTTCTAGCAGCCTCCAGCTCATGCTGTAGTTCTTTAACCTTGTTTTCACATTCGTTTTTCAAAGCAGTCTTCTGCAGCTCTGCGTCCTCCAGAGCCAGAGTGCCCTGCTGCTCACGCTCTTTTGATAACTGGGCAAACTCCTCTTTACATTTCTCCTAAAACAGATATTAAGCACATGCATAAAATTTGTAGATTTTTTTTGTAGGTCAATAAAGAGTGACGCAAATCCCGATAAGTTCCTACCAGAGCTGCATTGACACGAGAATTGGCCTCCTCTTCTTTAGCAGCTAAAGCTTCACTGTGATCCTTTTCCATTTTGGCTAGAAGTTCATCAGATGATTTCTACAAACATTGTAAACATATTAGTGGAAGAAAAATAATAAAGAAAAGAAACAAGAACCTGTTTTAATGCATTTCGGACCTTCATGATGTTGACGACCTGCTGTTTGACCCGAGTTAACTCTTGCTGCAGATTCTTTCGCTCCTCCTCACCGGCTCGCTCCACCTCTCTCACCTGCTCCTCCAGCTGAACCTGCAGCTGCTTACGAGCCTCCTCTGCCTTCTGCGCCGCACTCAGGGCGCGTTCAAGCTCCTCAAACGCTACAAAAACAACACACATCCAGTTAATTTTCACATTTATTTCTACTGTAGTTTTGATGCCCTTCACTGACCCGACTTCTCTGCCCTCTCCTTCTGCTCCTGCAGCTCCTCTCTCTGGGCAGTGGCCTGTTGAAGCCTGGACCGAAGCTGTGCAATCTCTTCCTCCTTCATTTCTAGAGTCTCGTGCATCTGTCGCTTGGTTTCGGCGATGACCATTCCCTTTAAGAACGTGTTGTTTTTAATCCAAACAACGTGTTGTTTTTAATCCACACATCATTCAAAAATCATTTACAGCCATATCAAACTGCGATTTAATCATTTTGAGCTTTGTTGTAGCCTTGCTGTAGTCTTTGATATGTTTGGATTTTGACTATGTAAATAAAACTTGTATCTCTTTTTTAAACTTGAACTTGTCATATAGTCTGCTGTAATATTTCCAGTAGAACCACTAGGGGTGTAACGGTTCAGCTATCTCACGGTTTGGTTACGGTTCACGGTGCGATATAAATGGCTAATAAGTCAGTTTTGAAATAAAATAGCCAAATGTTCATTAGGCAGTTTTTGTAATTTCAGAAATACATTGAAAATGCTTACTAATTTTTCAAAGCTGCTTTACAATAAAATGTTGTGTCACAACAAAAAAAAAAAAAACAGTGATCCAACGTTAAAGAAAAAAAAAAGCAGCGCTGTGGGCCATGTGCTCGTTAAGTGATAAGTTTTAGTGCATTTGATTTGAGGCTTATGTTTGGGCTGTTCCTGGACGACATTCAGCTTGTACTTTTTTGGAAACAAAGCTTTTGATGCGGATTATGACCAAGATTGAATCTTACGCATTTGTCTGCTCCACCATAGCACTGGATCTATACTTTGGCAGCCTGCCATGGCCATCAGCAGGAGAAACGTTAGCAAAGGCACGCGGATTTCATTTGTTTTTGGAAGATGTAACTTTGCCTGCAGCCTCCAGTTAAGCGGTAAGTGATGACACACATGCACTCTGTTTAGGCGCACGTACATGCGTCTGACACGTGCCACGAAGCTTAAATATTAAATTTGGACTAAAAACTTGTCAGTTCTGCGTCAATTTCTTAGGTCATGTTACACCCCTAAAAACCACTGCACAATATTCTCATTGCGCACAGCATGTTTTACTCATGCATAACCCTTGGTTCCGACATATTGATTGTAAAGACACTGACATTCAGTGGCTCCTCATCATTCTTCAAAGCGACCCTGAGAGCTGCTGTCCATCCAGCAGAGCCAGAGGTTAAAGTTTAAATGAAACAACCTGAGGATCCGCAGCGCCGCGCTTCTTCACTCAGCAGAGACTAAAAACATGTCGACTTCAATCGAGGAGTCTGTCTAGAAAAGAGAAAGTTGTACCTTGTCTTGTTCCAGCTGTTCGATGTGGTTCTTCGCGTCACGCAGCTGGTTTATGAGCTTGGTCTTTTCTGTTGTGTGCAGTTCCTGAAGAGGACAAGAATATGACTTGTCATAGGTGCACACAAATAAGACAGCAGAAAAGTGGAAATCTGGATCATTGACATGGAAATCAAATGCAGATCTACAGTAATTTCAGCTCGGTCTTGTGTGTATAGAATAAAAATATTGATTACTACATTAGACGTGAATTATCTGATCAGAATGAGACATTGCACTCAGTTTTACAAAGAACATTTAACTTGAAAGCCATGGTCACTCAATGCAATTGAAAGGCTTTGATGAAGGCTAATGTGGATGCTGAATTGTTAAATGGCTTTTACTCATTGAATTGGCATACAAATGCAATACACCTTATCGGTGAGTAAATGAAAATATTTTTTTATTACTGATATTGGTCTATATGTGATGTTTGCTCGGTTGTTTGTACCACCCGGACTGCCTCAACCACAAACCAAACAACCATAGCATGAACAAGTGCAGCTAAACCAGAGGCCGACCCAAATTATAGCTCAGAGATGCAGCAGCGGCATGTTGTAGGTCTGTCTGTGCCACCGCTGTGCAACCAGTCATTTCCAGCGGCTTTGGGTTTATGTACAACTGTGTTTAAGGGAGGTGTAAGCATCTAAACAAATACTAATTACATATAAAGCACGGTCAGTTTAAAGCAGGCTAGAAAAAGATGGATCTGTGCAGAAAACAAACAAAACCTACACAATTGTTTAAAAAAAAAACAGCTCTACCTGAACCTCAAAGATCCTCAAATTGGTCTTGGCGTTAAATGTTTACAAAGCAACTCCAAAGTGTTTTTTAATCTCAAAATAATATCTAATAATAGCACCTGTGACCTCTGTGACTACCAAAGTTTTCTCACTCCCTCAATACTGACTTTTAAAATGACACCGCTGTATATAAAGTAAATGAGAGTTTGTGAACCGTGGAGTACACGACAGTGAGGTCTGCAGTCTCAGGCAGATGGTGCGTTTTATGGGATGAGCACAGCACAGCCCAGCAGTTCCAGGATGTCTTCATGGCACTTAAGAGGGCTAAACGCCTGTTAACCTCTGCTTTTCCAGACACAGGAAGCACCAAATTCACAAATGGACAGCATATTTTAAACTAATTTTCTCTAGGGATAATGTTATGACAGAGGTAGATAAATGTTGAATTTATGCAGGTACTAATAGTGGTCCATGCACTTGTTGGTATTCAGAGTGTTAAACAGATCCATTTAAAAGTATGGTATTAAAAGTACTTATTAAACATGCCAGCCTTTCCTTATATAGAGCGGACAGATTCTGTGTGTCAGAGTTAATGCTTCTCTCTTAGGTAAGATTTACACTGCCATGATGTTTATTTAACACGGTCCTGGGGAATCCAAATACTTTGTAAAGTAGGAGTGTTTAAGCACGAGTCTCTATCAAACAAGCTAAAAACAACTAAACAGTCCCAGAAAGAGATCTAACAGCACAATCCTATCATACCAGCAGCGCAGTGTTTGGAAAGCTGAGGAAAAACAATGTATTTCTCTGGTGTCACACCGACATGTCACGGACTGTTATCCTGGAGCGGGTCCAGAGAGCCACAGACTTTTACACTGTGTCAATGAGATAATGGAGGCCCATCAGCAGTGGACCGTGAAGAGTCTGGCATACGGTTTATAGCGACAATAATTACACTGTATTCAGCTCTCTCAAATCACCTAGGATTAAGAACAACACGCCATAATTGTGCATTATGGTTAAAAACCTATTAACTTCATCATTAGGTAACATTATCATCATAAGATTAATCTGCTTCCGTCGATCTTGGCGAGAAGTGAAAAATTGAACATGCAGAGGATAAGAAAATGACTTCTTGGAGTGGAACCAGTTAGTTATGGAAAAAAAAGAAGCAGTAGGGAAAAAAATCCATCTGGATAGAAAAATCTCAAAAGGACTAGGATAGATATTTAGAATGTTTGCATTGTTGGCACTTTTACAACAATGAATTAATGAGAAAGCACTTAGAAACTGGTCACTTGGTCTGGTCATACTGCCTTCCTCTGCTCTCATTGCTTCCAGTTTTGCCATTTCAGTTATTTGTCATGAAATTAATGGAGTGGGATGACATGATGTTCACCAGGCCCAGTGTGTTATGTCTATTGTGGTTATAAGCCATGAAATTCAAAGCAAATGCTAAAATACAAACATTTCTATACCAATCTGCCACAATGATTTTAAGGAAACGGTGATATGAAATGTAATGTGCACCTTCATCTTCTCCAGCTCCTGCAGCCTCTCCTGGAGCTGCTCTTGCAGGGTCTCGTTCTCGCTGCTCAGTTGGGCCTCCTGTCTTTGTGTGTGCGCATCACGTCTTTGCACTTCTGCAGCAGGTTTTCCTGACGCTTCACCCTCTTCTGCAAAGCCTCCATCAGTTTGGCTGGATCACCGTTGCCCCCTTCTGTTCAAAAGTATAACACGTTAATTAGAGCACAGGACATGAATGAAAACAGCTTTGATTCTTTTTGTAAGAGAAGATGGAAGAATCTAAATAAATCAAGATACAATTATTAAATAACCTAATCTATGACATTGATGAATTTGAAAAGGGAAAATAAACATAATTGATCAATTGAAGATAATTAAATAGCCACTTCTTTAAACCATAAGATTAGAGCAAAGCATAACTTCTGCAGAGTTTGGCGCATTAGTTTCTCAACCCATTTACCCTCAGTGCTTCTGACTCCACTTCCTGCTCATTAGGTGGACTCTTCTGGACAGAGTTTGAGTCTTCAGACTGTGAGACCTCACCCTCGGGCGGCACACTCCATCTGCAGCACCTTTGACACGCTTCTTCAACAAAGCAACCTGTTAAAACAGAGAAGAGAAACATTATCCTTAGCAGATCAACGTAGATGTAGTATGTCTAAGATGGCCGCCAGCGCAACCTGTACCTGTGTCTGAAGAACAGTGATCATTTGGTCTTTCTCTTCCAACGCAGCATCAAACTCTTCCTGTAGGTGCTTCTTGGCTTGTGGTCCATTTGCAGCTCCTATGGTTAAAATAATTCAATTACATATATATCCCAAGTCTAACTTAACAAAAAGTCACCACAACTAATTTCAAAAGATACTCTTCAAAAGACTTATCAGAACATTTAAGAACTCCATACCTCCCGCAGCTCTCCAATTCTGCGGAGGGCCTTATCTTGACTCTGACTGAGGATGGCCTGCAGAGATGAAAGTGGCTTTAAATGTCTCTGTATAAACACTATGATGCCACAATGATACTAATCATCTTCCAGTGAATATAATTAATGAGGAAAAACTCTTTAAAAACATGATATAAAAGCATATTCAAAGCTTGAAAGGTGGGGGGAGTTTAAATGTTTACACAATCCTGGACATCCCGATAGAGCACGTGAATTAATTGTGTGCCTGTTTCGGGCCAGTGCACAGCTTTGCAAGACGTAGCGGAGCAGGGCGGACCATCCCCACGCTGATTGGGACTTTTATTTTCAGGTTAGCAATTAATACAATGCACTACAATTAGATTCAAACAGTGGTCTTTGTTTCCTCAAATTGCTGTACTTACAATATATTATATGGTGAAAGAACATTTGTTTACTCTATTACAATAAAATATGTTCTCCAGCTTGAAATGACTGAAACTGGATGCATCCTTGGACACAAACACGTGCCAGAATTACCTGTGTTTTCTCTTTGTCTCGTTGAACCGTTCTGTATGCAGTAACAAGCTGAAAAGCAGAGTAGAAGAAATTAATTAGTATTCCATCTATACAACATTAACTGCCGAGTATGCACCCCATACTTTAGGTCCAGCTCTCACTCACCTCGAGTACTTGCCACGGTACTTGCCCAGGCTCCTCTCCACCTGCATGAGTCTGTGCAGCAGCTGATCTTTGGGGAGCGACTCTGCCGTTCCCGGAGGCTCCTCGGCCTCACTCTCGATGTCAGACGGCGGGTCGTACGAGGGGGCTCCCAGGGGCTCGTTTTCTCCCAAAGGCGTCAGGGATTCACGAGACGACGTCCGGACCAGGCTGTCTTTGGACGGGGAGCGGAAGAGGTTTTCTGCCCGACTGGCACCGCTTCGAATCAGAGACTCCATGGAGGGGACTTTGAGCTGGAGTTTCTGCGCGAAGGACTGGGGCTCCTCTTTCTGTTAATACACAGACACTGTTACAACAGGAAATAAGTAATACAAGGATATTGGTATGGCTTTATTAAAACCATACTGTGCCAAATTTTATCCACTGATAATAATTAAAAAATATATACAAGCAACTTTGCTCGTAACTTTGCTTGGAGCGGGACATTACCAGCTCGTCTTCATGGAGATATTGCTTTTAGCTTAGATTTCAGGTTGTCAAAAATAGTATTTAATTATTAATAGGTCTTCCTCCTAATACTTTTTGACAACACATTTCAAAAGAGCATTGTTGGTGCATAAATGAGCATTAGGAGCATGTTTGTGTATTGCTGTTATGTTGTTTTTTTTATTGTTTATCAACATTTAACCTGGAATGTTCCAGTGTGGCTATAGATTATTTGTTGATTATTTAAAGAAGAACTAAGTAACTTGTTTACCTTAATAAATCCTTTTCGTAGTGCCTCTGGGGGTATTACAAGTGTTAATGGGATGATTGGGGGGGTCTTTCATCTCCCCTTGGTGTCTCTGTCCAGAAAACCACAATTGCAACTTTCCCTGCCTCCAGGTCGGAGGCGCAATACACACTAATGGAATCACAAAGAAGATGCTAACAGGCTAACGGGCAAAGCTAACTGCGGGCTAGCGCCACTTTAGCAGTATTTACAGCCAAGTTTGAGTAAAAAATTAACTCCATTGTGTCATTGAATTGTGGCACAATGTACAATATCCCTCTCGCCATTTGTCTTTTCTGTCAAAAAAACGCAACATGCTACGACACCTGCAGTGGCGCTTATGGCCTCTAGGGGCCTCTAGGGCCTCTAGGTTACTTAGTTCTGCTTTGATTGCTTCATAGAGTAGTAGCTGCCAAACTTGATGTTATGAAGCATTGAGCAATTGCCTCTTCAACTTGAAAAGAGAGGTTAGAAAAGTACTTGATACGTACTTGAGGAGAGGCACTTCCATCACCGTTGATGCTTCCTCTGGGAGATCTGGACGGTTCTTTATTGGTAGTCTATTAAAAGAAAAACATATTATTAATAAAAGTATCAGTGCGGCATCGTGGGCCAGTTAGTCATCCAAACCCAGCGTGGCTCTCCCTGATTACTCTGGAGGGAGCAATATTAGTATTGCTGGGAGCAATGCAGGGGCAACGGCTACCCTCATGCAACTGGAGAACAGAAGGGTTAAATACAGAAGGCATCTCTACAGAACATCACGACAGGGTTAGACTGCACTCTAGTCACAGTCAGTAAACACAGACACAAAGGAAAGCCAGTGTTTGAATTAAGATGCTCGGCAGAGTTTGCAGCTGTATTAAAGAAGCACAGAGACATCAGAAGAACGGTCGTTTTTTTAGTCGGTTTAGTTGTCTTGTTAAAAGAAGCATCAGAGTGAGCGGTTTTCTCCTCCCTTGTCCAGCTCCAAGCGACTGTGCTCCTTCCTCTTAATTATGTTGCGAAATATTTTTAGAAAGTGGTCACAGTGGGATATTAACAGGATGTGTTTCGATGTGTGGTACACTTCACTTAATTATTATATATATTTTTTTTTTTACATAGACATTTGAGTAATTACTTTTGAAAATGTTCAAAACAGTTCTCATTTTTAGTGCTGAATATAAATAAACTATGCTATATCAACATATTACTGCACTATTATCTAAGAGTGCCCGCTTATGTTTTTGGAACAAGGAATTCTGAGGTGGAACAAGACCAAAATATCTGTTTTGATTGTGTCAAAGCCAGCTCTCACAAATTAGCATCACAAAAGAACACAATTTCTTTTCATGTTTTATGCACACAAAAAATAAAAGGGACTCAATGAATATCTTCAATTGAAATATAAAACCATCAGGTGAAACTAGTTTTACTGGAATAAATGAACACGCCAACAGAATGAAGTGTTAATAAAAACATGGCTAATGATGTTATGAAATGTGAAATGTAAATAGTGATTTGAGGAGAGACTACTAGTGGAAACATAACAGAAAAGCAGTAAGCTGTGAGTCAGTACTTGGTAAACATGTTGCAGCAAATAAAAGGCCTCTATTTGTGACAAAGATTACTTGAATACAATGTAATGGTATAAATCTAGTGAAGGTTTTCATTTTCCTCTGGGGGGAATACGCTAGGGTCAGTTAGACAACAGGTTAGCACAATGCCTATACATATACATATACTAAGACAAGACCTTCATACTGTAGATCTGCAGCTGGCAAACCTGTTTCAGATCAATTTACTACAATGTTCTACAAAACTGAGACCGGTAACACATTTTAACTTCACAGAGGTGTCTTCACCAGTCTGCTTGGCTTGTTTACTTGAAGAGTTACAATTTAGTTATGCAAGGTTAGACACAATGCTTGCAAAATCAGAACTCCTCAAATAAACAGTTTATTGGGACATGGGCAACATAGCAGGGTGTCAGGGCTGTATTTGGCAAGCAGCTAAAACATACTAGAAAAAAGGGTTACTAATTTCATCGGGAGAGCTTTATAAGAAGAAAGGTAGGGCGGTAAAACCAACACATGGCAGAAAGCACACAAGCTTCTTACACCCACAGTGAAGTCCCAGTAGATAGCCAGGGTTATCCTACACATGATGCTTCTTGCTGCTAAATCCAAAAGGAAATAGGAGAAGAGCAGAACAAGGCAGTCCCTACACGGGCACAGACTTGCTACCGATGTTTCCCGTACGCACGACGACAGAGGAAGGAACGGGGCAAGACGAGGAGAGGAGAAAATAAGGAGAAAGAGGCACGAAGTGGGGCAAACTCACCACACTGGCTAACCTGGGCCGTTTGCGGTTGTTTGAATGGTCAGAGCAAAGATAGTATACTCAGAGAGCAAAAGCGCGGCTCTGCTATCATCCGGCCAGCCACCTGACCCCCAGTGCAGGTCCAGGACGAAAGGACAGAGAGGAACACAGAGAGCCAATGAGAAAAACAACACCATGAGTGAGATAGTGAGATAGAGATAGAGAGAGAGAGATGTGCTGAGAGGAGAGGCGGAGGGCACAGATGAATATAGATAAGGGGAAATGTCAATCCATAAAACAACGTTATGATGAACACTTTGGCATCTCTGTGTGACAAGTTTTAATTCATGACATAATGCGACCGTACTGGGTGCAAAAGTGGACCAGAAAATCAAGTCTGGTCAAAAACAGATCAAACTTATCCTTCTTGCAATGGACGACATGTTGCAAAGATGCCAAAATGTTTTGATTTGTATAAAAGATAGTGATGATCCAAGAAAAAGGAAATGACAGACGTAATCCAAAGCCGAGTCCAATTTGTTACAAATTAAACCCATCAAAAGCATCAAACCTGAAACATATTAATAATAAATGATCCATTTGCACACTCTTGCAGCTGTCAGCCACGTCTTTGGCGCTGTGCTTCTGCCTATTAAATTAGAAAACCTTGCGTAACAAAATATTGCAAAAATAATTACTGGGATGAAGAACATATAACTCTTAATATTGGTGAACAGATTATTCCTAATAAATTGTTTTTTACTGACGATTTTAACAATTGACTCATGATTGTGTTAAAGTATCTGACACATTTATAACTATAATAAGAAACAATTGACTGATTCTATTACATTGATTCTACTTAGGAACATGAGGATTTTACAAACGAATCTTCTGTGTGTCATAGCCATTCGTTAAATCACAGCCAAAGGTCATACAAGCGTTATTATAGTCAAAGCAAAACAGCACCAAACTTGTACTCATACAGAGTGTGGTAGCATACAAATGTAACACAACATCCTATTATTTCAAAGGTAGGTTTTACCTCTCTGTCTGTGGGAATTGGTGTGCTTTCATGAAAAGAGCCGGTCAGACTACCACGACGATCAGCAGAAGCCACCTGTGTAAAATAACAGGAAATACTGTCTTAAGGACAAGGTTTGATGTAGGATGTAGTTTTGATGTAGGCTCATGTCACTAGGCTTGGCCCGCAAGCAAAGCAGAGATGATGAAAAGTGTTGTGTTAAACTACTCTTTAAATTATGCAACGTTTACATGTTACTGCATTTGGCTTGTTTCTCTTTGGAGAGGGGCATATTATTGCACTTAATGACAGCTGAGTTAGATAGCTAGAATCCAACTCAGGGCAAAGGCTAAGCTACATCAAAGTCAACCGATTCCCCTCGAAAAACTAATAAATCACCAATGTTTTAATCAATGTTATAAATATCAAATATAAGAGACGATCTAATGGTTAAAACTAGCTGCACTGTCTTGCATTACAGGCAGTGTAAACAGTTGTTAGCTTAGCCTGTTAGCCTCCAGCAGAAACTAACCTGGGCCTGTTGTGGTGACTGCGCACTCCTCTGCGGGGACTGCTCCTCGTTTATCTTCTGCTTAAGTTTCTTAAACATCTTGTCCCGCCGTCGTAGCGAACAGATATCGAGCAATGTTGGGAGAGAGATGTGTTTTAGTTTGAGATTAGCCTGACATTCAAGTCCCCAGTCTAGACTTCCTTGTTGGCTTCTTAGCAGGTGACAAGACTAACTGCGCATGCGCGGCCAACGTGGAGGAAATCTGAGGCGTGTGAGTTAAAGGGACACTCCGGAGCTTTTCAAACACACAACAGCGCCCCTGTGAAAAAGGTTGGCAAAATAACCCGGCCGCGACATTTTTTTTCCTAGGAAGGGTAAGGCCACATTTGAGAACAACGCTAGTTTAAACTGATCCAACTAGACTAACCTAACCCTAACTTAAAAACACTAAAATTAATGGAGAAAGCTCTTTGCCGTCCTAGAAAAAATAAAATAAAATAGCATCCGGCCACCTTTTGTGGGAAAAATAAAGATCGAAAAATAAATCACGAGGCCTACTTAATGTAAAACGTTTGGCATGCTCCCTAACTTCACTGTAGTATAATACATAAAGTAGATTTCTCCTTTAACCTCTTAACCCCCGCGTTAACCGAGTTTCTGACGCCTCATTTGAAAACTAAGACCTACAAAACTCATCTAAATGGATCTTTTTCCACATGTCGTCACTTTAAAAAAAAATAATAATAAAATAAAATCCCACTGCATTTTTTGTGGGTTTTCAGCACATTTTTGCCACTTTTTTTAATCGCTTTTCGCCCCTTTATTGTTTTGTTTTCGTCCCACATTTTTGTTCTTTTTTCATCGCCTTATTGTCCAATTTTTGTTGCGTTTCCTCCCACATTTTTCTCACTTTCTTTATCGCTTTTCATCACTTTTTTGTTGCGTTTCCGTACCACATTATTATTATTTTTTTTCATGAAGCTTTTAGATTTGGGCAAAGCCAAACAGGAGAAAATGTGCTCTGTTCAGGTGGGGGTTAATGAATAAGGAAATATATTTTATTTTGAAAAAATAAACAAATTGAACCGGGGTGTGATATGACCTGATATACAAAAAGACTCCATACAAAAACAATGTTAAAATAGATGTAATAATAATAATAATAACAATAAAATACATGGAACATTTTAATCATTAAAGCCATCAAGACCTGGCTCAACATTTACCTAAGATTGACAATATTGTTCCCAAATTGAACCCAGAACACCGAGCTATTATCCACTTTTTACATATTATTTTATGACAAATTCAAAAATAGCCCAATAGGAAAATAAAATATAACAATGAAGTGGTATCACAGCTCTTATATTATTATAAGAGCTTATTTTGCAGAGGAAAAAAGACAAAATGAAGCACAAAGTAGGCTACAATTCAGAGCAGGTCCTTTGCATATTTCCACAATTTTATTCATAATGAAAGACAGTCAGAGCAGCAGGGTTTTCCGTCTGTGGAGTGGTTTAGTGCAGTAGAATTGACACAGTGTGAACGATGGCATTAAACTTTCACTAAATGCCTCTGTCTCACCCCGAGGCGTTTTGTGGAGTACTATCGAAATAGGCTCATAAACCCAGCAGTATCTTTATGGCACTTTGAGTCTACAGTGTACAGGCCTTCACTCAATCATGCATTTTTTTCTGTTTCTGCTGCATTTGGGTCCAAGTACGTCACATTTTATGACTCAAAGTTGATGTAATCCAGGGACATACTTTGGACTGCCCTTACCAAATACATTTTGCAAGTATGAAGGCCATAGACCTGCCTCAGTATGCCTCCAAATGAGCACTTTTTTTTTGCAGATTAACTTTTTTTCTATTCAAGGTATTTTAAAATGTGAAATCTACTGCACATAAATGATCCGAAATTAGCAAGGCACACATGATCTATATACAGTACATATAAATAATGTTCATAAAGAGAAAATGTAGACTAAATTCATTCACTAAATTACCTACTGTATCTTTGTACTGCACAGACCAGAGACAGTATCATCTTCTGACAGATGTCTCTCCAGAGGAAGCCTGTGAAAGAGAAAGGGCCATGATAATTAAATATTAATGCACACTACTTGACACAGCTATAGCTCCCAGCACCTTCGCGAGCTCCTTCTTTCCCATCCTAAAGCCCTTCCCCAGTGCTACAGCCTGGCTCATTTTCACTCAGTGCCAGAGGGACGGTCACCAAGGCTCGTTTTATGGTGGCAGCTCCTTCCAGTTTTATTGGCTCTGTGGACCCTTTATTATTTATCTCATTATGTTCAATCTATTGCATTGTAAGAATTGAACACTAGCCACTGATATAGAGGCTATTGTGTTTTAAGGAGTGGTTGTATTTGTAGCACAATTGCACAGTGGATATAGTCATTCATTCAAAAAGCAATTTCCCTGACAAGCTTTGCGACTGTGACCATATTTTTTTCAATTTGTATTTTAAAATTAAGATTCAGCTTGCAGGAGTGTGTCCAGAAGCATTAACATTCAAGGGAAAACTCCAAGTTGTGAAATGTGCTTATGAACTTGTTCCTGTGAAGAATTGTGATGCTACAAATGATTTTTGGACCAGAACTAACATTTTAATTTAGTGGTTTCCGCTTTCATTGTTTGTAATGGACAAAAAAAATCAGGTATAGAGCATTTAAGTCTAATAGCACCGTTGTGGATTCTTTATGAAATGCCATAATAGTAAGTCGTATAACAATTCAGTTCAATTTTTATTGCAGACTCATGGTCCAAAGAGAGTAACAGTAAGTATTTGTGCTATAGTCAATGTATTTTGAGTAGGCCTGTTATTGCTAACTCTGTAATTGTTCAGAATCATGCGAGGTTTAATATGCTATGAAAGAGAGAGCTGTTAAATGATTCAATGTTTTGATCTATATCCTACAGAGGCAGATTTGAGTTGGCAGTGTAATTGATGTAAGTGTTTTACTGGTTCTCTCTGCTGCTCTTAGCACTTTCCCATGCCCCGCGGTGCCATCATCTGCTTCTTTAATTCCGTGCCGACTATGACACTGAAGCCACGCCAGTTTCAAAGAACTGTTTCAATGTGTTTCCTGCAGGATAAAGCATGATGAGGGAAAAAAAGAAGTTGCACCTGTACCTAAATCTGAGGTTCTCACATTTTTTACACTGAAAACCCCGCGCTCTAAGTATCACCGGAACAAAACTTAAGCTATAATTGGATTATGTTTACCCAAATTTAAAACAAACCCGGATCTTACAGGTGTATTGTGCAACTCCATCACAGTGACCACTATGATGCTCCAGGATCAATTGTTATTAGAGTTTCTGGTAGGTTTTCACTGCTGACGGACCCTCTCACAAGAAAACCCTCTAAAACAATTGATTATGTAGCGTCATTGAGGCCACTGTAATGGAAAGTAAAGACCCAATATAACTACCTATATAGCCGCTGTGTCACTAAAAGGTACCTTACACATTACACATACATATCAAACAAAGGAAAAAGTACCATAATGCACCTTTAAGAAGTTCAACAAGAAATAACATATATAGTCTGAGAAAAACCTTGTCAATATAACAATTAATGCTCATTCAAATTGTGCTGACATAATGGAACTCAAAGTGTGTGTTGTTCTATGTAAAGGCTGCAACTATGGTAGATTGTATTCTATGCTTACGGCTGCACTAATAATGATTGTAAATGTCTTTGATCCAAGTGTTGACTGATTGATCCTTTTTTGATGCTCTTTTTTGTTGCGTCTTCATCTCACATTTTTGTCACTTTTCATCGATTTTTCACTTTTTCGTCGCTCTTTTGTTGCTATTTTGACACTTTTTTCACAAAGCTTTTAGATTTGGGTAAAGCCAAACAGGAGAACATACAAGCACTGTACCACAAAGTTTTCCTGCTTGGCTAACCTTTTGATCAAGAAATACGTACAGTAGGTACCTTTCAATACAAAGGGTGGGCCCACTAGGTGGAGCTACCCCTCTGTCATCACACTGTACATCTAATTAGCAACTGCACCAGCATAGGCTTTTGTTTCCGTATAGGGAAACATTATTAATGACTGTCTTGACTTGCAGAGTTTATATATTCAGCATCACTACATGAAAAATCACCTCTGCTTGTCAGCTAATCATCTGTAATGCCGCCCATCGCCTATAACAAATGTCCACATAAAATTCAGAACAGCTCGTTTGCTATAGCCACTTATTTAATCTCACTCTTGTAATTACTAAGGGAACTGGAAATGCATTTCACGGGACTCCTTGTCGTTTATCTGTATGGTGCACTCTTCACAACGTGTTACAATTTTAACGAGAAAAGTGAGAGCGCAACCTTAGCTTACAACAATCTCATTTTCTGCCCCCTCTGTTTATAAGTTAATGTCGAGGAAATTATTCTCTGGCTTTATAAATAATGCATCACCTTGCCAAGCAAAAATCACTGAGTCTCCGCGTTGTTGGTAATTAATAGGAGACTTGCATAGATTTAGAGTCGTGAACACAGCAGAAGTGAGTTGGCGAATTCGTCTTTATGTCAATCATAAGGCTCTAAATATGTGTGCGGTCAGCAGCTTGTCACTAACTTTGACAAGAAAGTGTGGTTAAGATTGCAGTTTCCCTTTCTCAGTAGACGTAATTAGGTTTTGTAGTCATTATACTGTAACTACGCCTATAATTTCTCAGGAGGAGTAAACAGATCATTCTTGGTCATTGAGCCATCAAATCTACATACATTTTTAGCCGTGCCATTCAGAGAGTCTTTACAAATACCTCCAAGACCAATTAAAATAGTATTGGATGGAAGAACAGAAATAAAGCTGAAACAGAGGCGAAGCAACAAGAAACACTGGAGCCTATCGTAGGTTTTTATTTATACTTAGAAACGGTTGTTTGTAACACTGATGAAATAACTATAACAGTCAGAACTGTCTAGTAGTGATGAAATAATTGCACCAGCAACGTCAAAAGTGTTATTATTAGTTTTCATAATTGTACAAAACTGCATGTTACACTGAACAAGCATAAGGAAGAATATGGCTGTGTTTGAGGGGTACCACTTCTGGTTTCTTGGCTGTGGTACTCAGAAACTTAAATAATTGTAGGTGATACTTAGTGCGAAAGGTTAGAGAAGCACTGGGCCATAAGGGTCACAAGACAAGACAGTGCTTTACACTGAGCATGTATGGATATGGATGGGGTAGTAAGGTCTCTGATGTAAAATCCCCCCCCAAAACACAAAACAAAACTCAAAACTAGCGAGCAAATGACTGACTGAAAGATCAGTCCCAGTCCCAAGCGGGAAAAGCTGAAAGACAAGTATAGTGCTTTCTAGAATAACATTCACCATTCTGTGCTGGAGTTTAATATTGCTCCAGTCTCAAGAGTTTTTGTGTCGTTGTGAGACATTATTCATCACAAAGTCCCGGCTGTTGAAAGATTCAGTGTTTTGAAGAAAAACTGACACCTGGAAGAGCATTTTTTATGCAGCCACTTCTTTCTCTAAACTCAGTGTAAGATTTCAAACTTTTGTCAGCGGCTGGATGACATTAACACAAACAACTTCGTCCTATCACGTCTCCGGAACTCATTAGCGCTTTATTTTATGTTGTTTGGTTATTGGAATAAAAAGACAGATAGCAAAAGTTCAGCAGAACATCGCCACACATGTTGAATCATGCACATATTTTCCCGCCGATTTGGAATGCAAGCAGTGGCCCATGGTTAGTTTAGTTGGTGTCTGAACTTGTAAACAGAACAACCCATTAGTAAGTTTCAATTAGCCTTCATGCTGATATGAACATGGCCAATTAGTGGGCGGAAATAATGCTTTTGTTTCAACCAAAGAGGCAACAGGGTGTCTGCCGGAACAGATAGGGCCACATCTGTCACCCACAATGACACATGGCTGGTTTCCCCCAGTGTGTTGAGCCCTGATGACAAAAGAGACAATACATTTGGTCAGGTAATTTGCTTTGGCACAATTTCCTTTGAGAACATCAATACCAAACAAAAAGGGAAGACATCTGTGACACATACGGAGAAACTCTACATGCTAGTTGTTTCATGGGTTTGTCCAGTATCAAGTAGGGCCCCTTGTTTTTGAGTATTCGCAGTAGCAGCAGAAGTAGAAGTAAATTAGTAGGTGATAGCATTCCTCCATGGATAAGATCAGGGTTATTTTCTTTTTCTGAAAAGCACAGATGGGAATTTTGAATTGTACTTTTCCTTAAGTGGGCGTTGCGCTCCTTTGAGGCCACATTTAAGGCAATGCAGCCTGGAGATAAATTTGTGCCGTGACGACAACTCCTCATTCTCAATAGGAACGAACGTAGCATTAGTCAACAGTGCCATAAGCGTCCCATATCTTTGCATTGTGGTCATATCTTTCATTGTCTTTCATCGCTGTCTGCACACGGAGGAGCTCGATAGATGCTGTATCACATGTTAGATAAGTACCACGAGAAGCAAGGCATAGCCATTAATAGTGAGTATGCAGCAGCGTGGCTATTTTTAGGTTATGGGCATTACAGCTACAAATGGAAGGATCAATGAGTTCTTGTGGTTAAATATTTATGCGATGCTTTTGATGAAAGATGTCTGGGGAAATGGTTCATCTAAATTGCCCCAATATTGTGACTGTTATTGGTTGTCTGAAAGGGTGTTGCGGTTAAATGGAGGCCGGCAAAGTGCAGCCATATCTCACCATATAATCTTTTGATGACAGATTTTCTGGGCAGCCGGTTGCACAGTGGTTGAGACTCGCCTCGCAGCAAGCAGGTATTCGGTTAATTTTCCTTTTGTTTGACTATAGGGGGTTGTCCATTAGTGACAACAGCTGGACTTATAGTGGGAGGAAAAAGTGAGTACATATCTATACTGTCAAGTTGAATAGTTTGGGAGAAACTGTTGCAGTTCAGCTATAGCTTCCTGGGTTCACTCACTTATTCCACGCTCTCCTGTGAATGTTTACATGTTATGGCCATTAAAATATGATAAAATGTAAATGTTTGGGTGGTATTAGTTTAAAGCAGTACTAAGTAACTTGTTTACCTTAATAAATCATTTTCGTAGTCCCTCTGGGGGTAATACAAGTGTTAATGGGATCACGAAGAAGAAGGAGCTAACAGGCTAACGGGCAAAGCTAACTGTGGGCTAGCGCCACTTAAACAGTATTTACAGCCAAGTTCGAGTGAAAAAAATGATCTCCATTGTGTAATTAGATGCACAATATGCCTCTCTCCCTTTGTCTTTTCTGTCAGCGTAATATTTACTCTCACGGACAATTCATAAGTAAAAAATCGCAACATGCTACGACACCTGCAGTGGCGCTTATGGCCTCTAGGGGCATGAGTTACTTAGTACTACTTTAAGCAGACACTGTTTATTCTTGTGATTTTAATAAAGATCAGATTATTACATTTTATTACCAATTTAGGCAGAAATGTAATAAATTCCAAACATTGTACTCATTTTTTCTTCCCACTGTATTGTATCATCCTACAAGAAAGTCTATTGTACCTGGTGCCATTAGACTGGATTGATCGATCCATCCATCCATTAGATTGCACAACTCTTTGACTTGCAGCACAAGAGCACAAGCGACTCGATGAATGCTGTGTGTGTGTGTGTGTGTGTGTGTGTGTGTGTGTCTGTCTGTCTGTCTGTCTGTCTGTCTGTCTGTCTGTCTGTCTGTCTGTCTGTCTGTCTGTCTGTCTGTCTGTCTGTCTGTCTGTCTGTCTGTCCGTCCGTCCGTCTGTCTGTCTTTGTGTTAACCTGCTTCTGGCCCACAGTAGCTGGCATAAGCTTCTGATACGTTAACCATTAGATAATGAACAGTTGGGTGTACTTGCCAAATCACTCTTTTAATTCAGACGTCTTCTGTCACGACCTTACAAGAATACTCACTGCTAAAGGCTTGTGAGATGTCAAACTTTTTAATCTGCTCTGACTTGAAACCGTCACCTCTGTGTCATTTTTGCAGTGTGGCGCTTTTCTGACACTAATTTGCTCCTTTTAGAGCTGAAGTATTGACGACAGAGCCCTCCAGTCCCACCTGGCCTTCATCCATCATCATCATCGCAGCGTGTCAACTTCTCTGTCGTTTATTAAATTATAAAACAGCATGGATTTTCTCAAAGATCAAATTACATTTCTTTGTCCACCACTATGTTCATGAATGTACAGTTTATAGCAGAAGTAAAAGTGGAGTAATGCTAAATGTTCAGAATTGTATAGCTGTCTAATATGGGGTTGAAGAATAGTGGCAGTTGTAGATGACAAACTGTTAACTGTAGAAATGGCTCAGTGGTGACAGCGTATTTCCACAAATCCAGATGCTGACCTCCAACACTGGCGCATACTGATGTTGTGTCCTTGGGCAAGACACTTGTATGAATGTGCTGTGTGTGAGAGAGAGTGAGTAGCAGCCACATGTCCATCCACCCACCCCCGGGCAGTTGCGGCCATACTATACTGTAGTAGTACCATCACAAAGTATTTAAGATTTATGAAAAAAGCATGAAATTATAAAGCAACTTCAGGTGTCTCAATATTATAGAATACAAATATTATGTTAGATATTTAGGAGTTGGATTAGTCATACATAGTGCTACAGTGAGAAGCTGTAGACCAAACGGTTAACCCCATCTAGCATCACTTCCTGGTTAAATCTGGTTGACACCATTCGGGAGATGGAGTATCAGATGTGTGGGGCGCATGGGAAGCAACCAGGCCAACGCTGTATCAGTCCTGTGTGTCAATTGGCTAAGATCGGCGTGACATGACTTGCACCGAATATGGCCTCCTTTACGTGTCTGCATTCGACAGATAGAGCAAGTTTGAATTATAATAATAGCAGCAGCAGGTGGATAGTGGTACATGATTGATCGACAATGGCTTATCTGTTGCTGTGAAATGTGGTAGATTTTGTCGTTTTTAAAATGTCAATGACAAATTAATTTCTATTCTACAAGTAAGTTGAGTAAGTAAAGCTTTAAGTAAGCGCAGCAGTGACAAAGTCAGTGTATAAACTATTCCCTCAGCTCAGTTTGAGCTTCTACATCCTCAAGATGAGAAAATGGTGTATTGCTATCCCCCCCCCCCCTCCCTTTTTTGTTTTTGTTTTTGCTGTAAAAAAAAATCGGTCTAAATGGAATTTTAATCGAATTGTCTTAAACCGTGAACAGTGGAGGATCTCGTGCACCTGTCACCCAGAAAACACACAGTTCAGCCTCAATCGATCACAAAATGCAGCCTCTACTCTGCACTGGTAGCCTCACATTAACCTGCAACCCTTTGTAATACAGTAATAGTTTTTATCGATGTATTCAAGGTTTCAGAGAGAGAGAGTTTGAAATCACCAGCATGAGGCTTCGGAACTTGGGAATTAAAAACTTAAACATTTTATCCACTTTAAGTGACTGTAATTAATCAGGAAATTTAACAATTAACAATGTTCAAGAAGCATAAATACCAAACATTAGGAGTTCTCAGCTTGAGCGCATTAAGTTGTTTGAGGCGACGCTTCACTATCTTGTACAATATTTAACACATCTGCTAAAGTGCTGGTTCAGTGATTCTATATACACAAACACATGTATGAAGAGGATTCATTCAGTAATGGTGTTAGACAAATCTGCAGGAATTATGACAGTCCAAGTTAATGGTTGCAGACACTAATGATTTATTTGAGACATATTAATCAATGTGTGTAAAATGCAAAACTTACAAACTATAAAATAAAGTAATTGTTATGTGAAAAGAATGCAGTTTTTATATTTTATATTTTATATATAAACACATGGTTTACTTTACGATGTACAAAAATGTGTTGAGTCATTGAATTGAATTTGGAATGGCACCACTCACATCGTATAGTCGTGCAAAATGTAATTTAGAGCTGTCAATTCATCTCAGTACCTGAGATGAATTGTCAGGTACTGACAGGAACAGCGTAAATGTATCTACATTTACGCTATCATGGGAATACCCCCTGTCTGTAACAATGTGCTGACTCAGCGCACTTGGCTTATTGTGCGCACCTTATCGTATCATCCTTGTTCATATATAGCCCATATTTCCCACAGACATTCATCACAATAATTATTCTTTCTGGTCTTTCAGTGATGGGCAGCTGAGCCATTTACAGTGATGTTTGCGTTGAAAAGATAAGTAGCAAATTTTATTCAGGTTTGCCTAATCCCTTTACTTTCAACAATAATGCATTTAATAGCTTCTGGCCAGGATAAAAGATGTGGGCATTAACCAAGTGTCTGCATTTTGTTTGGAAATAATATAAATTGCTGTCACAGCTTTATGTGTTGCTATAAGCCTGTTTAGTCGGGGCTGTTTGATGATGTGTGGGGGAACATGTCACAACAGTAAAGCATAATTAATTAAAGACTATGCTTTTGCCTGTCCTATCGCACATTGTGTTATGTCCATGACTCAAACAGTGCATTTCTCTCAGTACAGTTCATTCATAAATGTTGTAAATGCCCCAGAAGGTCGGCATATGTCTCAATAAAGAACTTTAGTACATTGGAGTGCCTCATATCTCCTGTCTTTCGGTCAGAACATTTCTTAGCTCACAGGTAAACGCTCTCAGTGTTCAGAGTTCAAATGCATTTTTTTTTTTACATTGTTTATTTTGAGCAGTCTATGAACCTATTGAATATCTTTCTCCATTCATATTTCATTTGGGGTCAGTCACAAAAACAACAGGTTGACACAGGGGGGGGGGGGGGGGCTTTCAGGGGAGTCCTCCTTGTACATGGGGAAAACGGAGCGCACAGAGGAAAACTGACACAGGAACAATTATACAAACTCCACAGAGAAATGCCCCGCCCAACCTCTTGCAGTACTCATGTATTTAACTTTCACAATATTGATTAATAAAACAAAGCAAAGTTACAATATGCTATCATTTAAGTCAAAACAATGCAGTATGTATTGTTTGAGCCCCCATGTGACGCAGTCTGCAGCTGTATGAAACACCTTTATGTTTGGGAAAAGCAATGTAACATCATTCTTTCCAAATGAGTCTCCTCTGTACCACTACACTCATAATTGCCTCGGAGCGGCTCTTGCAGTGGCTTTTTACTATTTGCACATCTTAAATGAAAGTGCTATAGGGAAAAATAGTAAAGGCTGCGAAGAGTGTAAAAACCTATAGGCGATTGTCAACAAGATAAATGAATTTGCGTGATTTCCGCGCACAGTAGAATCTCAATGGGCCAGAAACCATGCTCGCTCTGGGCCTCTACACGACCACATCAAAAATGAACAGAGTATATTTTTAGACGTATTGACCACGAGTGCGCAACGATCCATCTTTTTTATTTTTTATTAAATCATTTTTATTTCCGAACCTGAGAAGTACTAATGATGCAAGGGCAAGGACACGGTTTTTCTCTTCGACTCATCCGCTTGCAGTTTAGCGAACCATGACATTTGCTGCCTAAAGGGATTCACGACACTGAAGGATGCAACTCGTGGGATGTTGAGCTGTCCAATAGGAGCTATTTGCTGTAATTAACACTTCATAGTAACGTGTAGGAGCATTTGAGAGTTAAAACTGCTTATTTTTTTATGTAAGAAGTTGTCAAATGGAGGTGGGGAAAATAATAAAATCATCTGTGTAGCAGTTCCCTGTGGTAAAAAAAAGAGGCATGTTTCAATGAGATAAGAATCCCAGACTCCTCCACTGCCAGATGCTTCGTTTCCATATTTACTTTCCATTCTCAAGTGATACAGAAGAAGTGGACTTACATGGACTTAGGTCATTGTCTGTAGTTAAACTGTCTATCATCGTTGGCTTTATGAAGCAACCTCATCTGCCTCCAATGTTTTGTAAGGGTTACTGTCATGAATGTGTCTATATACTGTATCGAAATCAGGACAAAAACAAGCTAAACAGGAACAAAATTAGCAAAATTGTGACTAAAAGTGAACATATGCATCATTTAGGGTATGATGCATTCTTGTTTCAAGCAGTGTTTGCTTTTATCACAGCTCTGTGCACGTTTCTTTGATTTTTTTAGACTTCAACACACAAGATTCCACTGCAGCCGTTGTGATGGAGGACATGCTTGTTTCTGGTGCAAAGGGACTATCAGAACCACGGCGCACCGGAGGCAGCAAGCCAAGGTCACTAAATGGATGTGCAGGGCAGAGGTGGAGAAATATGAAGCCTGCCGGTGCTTTCAGGTAACACAAGGAGAAGTAGCAGTAGAAGTCGTTAACTTAATGTGTCATGGCTGGTATGAACAAAAAAGCGTTATTTCTGCAAAGCTATGTATTTGGACACATGGTTAGCCTTCTTTAAAATGAAGTTTCCACAGATCATTGAGCTACTTTATTGTAATGCAGGGGTAGGTTTGAACTTGAAGGGATTCTTTATTCTTTTACACCAAATGCCTTTGAAGAGGAAGCCTGTGGAAAAAATACTGAATGGAGAACATATTCTACAGCTGTTGTGATTTGCTATTTGTGACTATTTAAATTGAAATTTGTATTAAATTATGATGGATTGTGCAGCCCTGATTTAATTATGTAACATCTTTGGCGCACATTCTTAATCGGATTGGTACTATTAGCAGTAAAGCTGAATGTAGTTTCAGCATGTAAAACAATGATTTAAACCTTATGAAACACCGATAAGGCACAGAACACAGCCCCATCTTTCTCGTTGATTTTCTTTCTGTCATAATCGAAGGGAAAAAAATCTACATCTAGACTGATTTATGTGAATATTGGACTTTTAAATACGTGGGTGTTTTGGTTGTACTGTTGTTGCCACTTCAACGAATGGTAAAGTCTTTATTCTTTTACCTGCAATCTTTGTTCTATTAATTGCATCAACATGAAACAAAAAACACAAAGAAAGAAGACATAAGTTAGGTGGCCGGACCTCTGGCCTCTCTTGCAGGAGGGAAGGCAATCTCCGCTGATCCCTCAGGACGAATAAGGCTCTGCCAGGCTTCTGCAGCGCCTCCCAGGACCGAGCGAAGGCAAATTGGCCACATCGAGTTGCATCTCAATCAATACATTTCACTTTGCCCAAGACTATTGTTCGCACCTTTTAGCTCTCATGTCAAACTCGGGACTTCGGATTGATTAAAGTGAGACACAGAGTAACAGGTATTGTGGAATTTGTCCATTTATTTGTAGGTAATTGAGTGACATGTGATGCAAACTGGCTCCCATAACTTATGCACCTGTTTGCAGAAATAATATCAGTCTTTGTAAATTCTAAATTCCTTGATGTTTTGGAAATGGAAATCGGCTCAGCTGTTAGAAAAGGCTCTTCGCTGTTGGTCGAAACGCTATTGATTTGTAGTAACATCTGGTTCCACAACATTGGTTAAAGCATTGTTCAAATTGAAAATGCTCTTTACTTCAGAATAAGATTTGTCCTACAGCTGACGCTAAATGGCCAGGGGGTAACATGTCTGTCTTCCTCTACACTATGACTTGTTTGCACATTACCTTCTTCTTCTTTAACTGCACATTATTTGCACTCTAAGGGGGTCAAGGCAGGTGCTAAATTGTGGGTGCAAGCTGAAAAGTAAAATCTGCTATTTTGTTGCACTTAATTTAAAGGGGGGTATTATGTAAAATCGACTTTTTCAAGCTTTATACAGTATCATGTTATTATGTCATTCCCTCATTAAACACATGCCTGGAGTGTTGCCTTGGCTCATTCACATATTTTTGAGTAATCAGTAAAAACTTAGACGGCAGCCATTTTAGGTGTAGCTATGCCTCAGTCCTCCTAGGAACGCCCCCACCTCCTGGAGACGCCTCTGGACCTTTCGTCACCAGCCAAGCCACCAACCACTGCTCCTCAGCTCAGCAGAGCCCCCTCCCCGCACAGTAGTGTTGTTTAGATGCCACAGCAGTGTGCTGAAGGGGGCGTGTCGGAAAGCTTCTTAAAGAGACAGAGGCCTATTTCAAGACGTTCAGTACAGCCATTTTGAGAGATCAATTTTATTCAAGGCAGTTATTTTAATTTACTGCATATACAAACAGAAGGTTACGTCATCATTGTAGTATGCTATAGACTGGTGCTATGTGATTGAAAAAAGCATAATACCCCCTCTTTAAAGCAGTACTAAGTAACTCTTGCCCCTAGAGGCCATAAGCGCAACTGCAGGTGTCTTAGCAAGTTACGATTTTTAACTTATTAAATGTCTTGGAGAGTAAATACTACGCTGACAGAAAAGGTGAAGGGAGAGAGGGGTGTTGTACATCCAGTTATACAATGGAAATATTTTTTTTCACTCACACTTGGCTGTAAATACTGTTTAAAGTGGTGCTAGCCCGCAGTTAGCTTTGCCCGTTAGCCTGTTAGCTTCTTCTCCTTGATGCCATTAGTGTGTATTGCTTGCTCCGACCCGGTGGCAGGCAAGTTGCAAGCATTGTTTTCTGGCCAGAGACACCAGGGGAAGATGAAAGTCCCTCCAATCATCCCATTAACACTTGGATTACCCCCAGAGGAACTACGGAAAGGATTTATTAAGGTAAACACGTTACTTAGTACTGCTTTAAGAGCTGCTCTAACAAGTGAATTTCTCCATTGTAAGACTGTTAAAGTCTTTCACCTCATTTCAGACTGTATTGTTCTTTCAACAGATTTTTAAAAACAAAAAACAAAAAAACTCTTCAACATGTCCACAATCTCAAATACAATACTGCTGCATGAATAAACGAGCTTGTGCTGAGTGTTTTCCAAAATGACGGATAACTTCTCAGCTCTTGGCTCAGCAGGACAGAAGGAAATCCCTCGCTCATCTCGCGGTGTAGGAGGATGAGTGCCTCCTCATCTTTATTCACGGCAGGAGCTCGTGTCGCCCGTGCACTCCCCGGGATCAGCTCTCCTCTGTCCTGCATGTCCTTCGCGGATTCCTGCTAATGGAAATACAGTTCAGGGGCTGCAGCTGGTGTGCATTTGCCACTAGAACACCAGCAGGGTAGTTAAAAAGGTGGTGTAAAACGCGCAACATAAGAGCCTATTCCCAGTGTAAAAACGACATGCCTTATGTTTTTTATAACATGGATGGAGGCAGGAGATTGGACTTTGAACTTAAACAGCCAGAGGGTTTCCAGATGCATGCTTGGATATCATTGTGGGTGCATTTTTGACAGCGGCACAAGTGTCGACTTTTTTTTTTCTGTTGGGTTTTTCACTCATTTAAAGCCACACCATGAGAGATTCCAGAGAGTTAATCACATAATAAATTAAACTGTTGTTAAACACAAAACAAAGACATGCCAGCGATACCAGATATGCTCTCAAGGCTCAGCTGGACAGAGAGAACACCTGCTTTTACAGTGCAATCAATATAAAGCGTTTGAAAGGGAACATCTCCATGGATACCAGCGGACGATGTCCCGTTTCAAACAAAGTTACGAGTCAGGTCTGAGGACTGAGAGGGCTGAGAGGACTGAGAGGACTGAGAAGTGAGCCCACACAAAGACACCTGTTTTTAATGTAATTTCAGCACCTATTACCCTTAATGGAAAAAATGCTTGTATTGAGTCTATGTGGTGAGCAGTTATTAGATTAAAGTTAGTTCGGTCTCTGTGTGTTACTGTTTTTGTCATTTTTCTTTCCTCTTGCATTGCGGTGAGTGATGTAACGTATGCGACAAGTCACGTTTTCAGCGTGAAATACAAACCAAGCACCGACACAAACGTGAACAACAATGGAGGGAGGAGAGAGATGGCCGTTTTCTCGCTGTAAATTACGGTCATTTTGAGTTTGTGTCAGCATTGTTGATTCTGTTCAAATGCACAATAAAGGGAGTGTTGGCATTTGTATGTTGAGGCTGTGGAGGTACTATCTGCAGCTAATGAATGTAACTAATAAAGTAACTTGTAATCTAACTTAGTTACTTTTCAAGTAATTAGTAAAGTAACTAAATTACTTTTAAAGGAGTAAACAGTTATCAGATTACGTTCTCAAGGTACCTGTGACAACACTGTTCGCCTCTTGCAATCACCATCTCTATCCTGCCATTATCACTTTTTGCTAATGAGAAGTAAAGGGAATATCTTCAGAGCCTATCTAACTTTTATCTTAAGATTTTATTTTTTCTGGGAGAAAATGATCTTCCCTCTGTTGGCTGGAACTCAGAGGAGGTTACAGCAGGTGGACTCAAAACTCCACACCGCCTGAAGGCTCGACTGTGGCTGAATCTTGTAATGACTTCCATGTTTGCGCAGCAGTTGCATGCTGGGAATATGCCAGTGATCCTGAAAATGAAGGAGTGGGTGTAGCTGTCTGAAAAAATATGTTCAATTTTGTGCACGTGCCATGTCTCGGGATGTTTTCCCATGCGAGTCCTGTCACTGAGAGTTTGTGGACTTTTTGTGACCTGAGTTTTGTGCCAGGAAGGGCAAGGTACAACATGCAAGAAATCAATAACAATCACTGTACATTATGACACACAAGATTTGATAGATTGACTCTAAAAAGGAAAAGTTCATCAACACAAAACATGCACAATAGGATAGGACTGCTCCTCACAGGTCGGCTTAACGATATTGAATCATGGGTTAGTTAAGCAGAGGACAATGTTATCCATACGTAATGTGCAGCAACCATAAAATCAAAGAGAAATATGTTGCATGCAATCTCCTTTAGTGCAATACATAATGAAGCACTCAATACGACATGTGCAACATAATGAAAATGATGTTATAATTAAATTAAAAAGTAGAGGCCCGGAGTAACATTGGATGCCAACTTGTTTTATTTGAGATGACAGGAACAAGGTTGTGCTAAGGCCCTCATCCTAGGGTCAGATGAGCAAAAACAGCAGCGCTGGACAATTATGTCAAGAGTGAACGTTCTAAACTGTTCTGACAAAGAAAACCGATTCCACCGAGAAAAAAACCCGTAATCTGAGGGAAAATGCAGTTTGAATCAACAAACCATAAACTGTAATGTCGTCCAGAGCATCGTTACTAGTTTGTCTCATACTTTTTGTTGAAGCAGGTGGCTACAGCATACAAGAGAGACTTAGCCAAGTTGGTCTTCTTTTGTTTTTGTCTTTCCCATTAGAGTTGTAATGAAAACCTAGCGCTGACGGCTATGCAGCAATTTAGATCTGGACAGTTTTTATTTTACTCATAAACCCTTTCTGACAGACTTGAGGATGACACAAAGCTTATGCATAATCTTTGGATCTTAATATTCTATTCAAGCACTAATTTGCCAAAGAATATGATCTTTTATAGTGGACTAAATCTTATATACTTAGTTGCAGGATGATTCAAAATGCATAGATTTATTTAATTAGACTCCTGTTACACAAATGTTTATCTGGTTATATCGACGGGAAAATAAACCTTTTACATTCAATTTAGCTCTGATTAAAGCGTCTTCTCATTAAACCTTTGCCAATTTTAGCAAATTGTTGGATAATGAGCTCAATTAAAACCCAATCTCCAAGCTGCCCACATTCGCAATAAACCTACTAATCTTGTCTGGACTTTGGGAGAGAGCTCTTATCTTAGTTTTGCAATTTTTGATTTTTGTTTGGGTGCTAATCTAAGCACCACATACACAACCACATGGCATTTTCCGTGCGGGCCAGTCGTGTGCCGTTTCCAGCACCTGTCAATATCTTCGCGGGCATTTTCATTGATTAGCTGCTCCAGGCTCTTTTTCCTTACGGTAATTTCGGCTGTGCCCCTTGAAAGTCCAACCAGGCGCCTGACCTATTGTTGTGGGGGTTGTCAATGTGGCCTGTTCTAAACGTGACTAAGACACTGTGGGCAGAGTTTGCATAATCAACACAAGCACTGGCAGTGATTTACGTATTAGTCTTAACTTGTGTATCATTGCAAAATGGTTATGTAAAGGTTGGTATTCTGTTACACTTGTTCCGTTAACAAAGAGCTTTGCTTCGCTTCATTCATGTTTCACTAATCCTGTGTATTCAGTTTATTTCCTTATGAGATAACACATTTGCCAGATGTTGTGGAGCTACTATGTGTCTTTAGTTCTAGTTTAGACCAGGGTTTGACATCAAGAGTAAACACAACATTGTCATTTCCGCCTTCCTGTTATTTTTTCTCTCTCTCTCACTTTTATATTTAGCTTAGTCAAAAGGCCATACTTTCTTTCTGGTACAAAGAAAACTGTTTGAGAGCCACCAATATTATGAGCTGCTGGTGAAGAAAATGTGGGAGTAATGTGTTAAGTTGACCTCAGTTTACGTAATAGGCTAATTTCACTGCCTTCAGGGGCTCTTGGCTTTTGAAAACAACGAATGCCTCAAAGCCCTTTTCCCCCATTTGGTGGCTTTAATACAGACGGTGATAAATCATTGTTTCTAAAAAGTTCCTGCATTGCATAGGCCTACCTGCAATTGGACAACATAAATACATAGGATTTAAAACGAGAGAGTGAAAAACATATCAGGTTACAAGACGTCCAATCACAACATGAATGTAAATACTGATTTCTGTCCATGATTTGGAGAGGTGCTGTCCCTGTTAGCGTCAGTGCGCATGGCACAAAGACCCCGGAGCTGTCCTGGTACTGAACTGCAGCCTGTTTACTCTGGGCAGCGTATGGGCTTTACTCCTCCGTTTACTACAACTCCAAATTGTGTGCGCCGTGCCACAGTGATGGGGTGTTGCAGTCTAGAGAGCGCATGGGAGAGTGATCTCATCACCGGCGGGATGTTGCGGTGTGTGTTGTTAAATGTCCACATAAAGGCTCCGTGCGCAGTGCACAAGTGAGTTTATCCCGGAGCGTTATTCTCTGCGTGCATTCGTCTGTTACCTGGGGGTTTCAGCTGTAAATGACTCACGAGGATTCAGGGTTTTGTTTTGGACCGGTTGGATAACCCAAGCTGCAGTCCGCTTCAGTTCAACTGCATTGCCTCAAACATGAATGTGTAATGAAACTATGCGCCGGCTGCTCTTCCTCACAGACTCGCGGGATTTACGCTCATCCACAAGTGGCTTGTTTGACTCCAGAAGTGCCCGGAGACACGGGGCTGGCGCGAGCGGAGTGGATCCTATGCGTAACACAAGTGCTGAGTTGAGGGGAACACTTGGAGCAGAGTGAATGCCTTCTTCGATGTTGAGCGGGTCGCTGTCCGACGCGCGAGTGGTGCTGAAATTTGGATGATGCCTAGCCTGCGACTGCAAGGCTGTCGTTCCCTTCACTTAAACGAAGACAACGGGCGCTTTGCGCTGCTCGCAATCCTCATAGTAGTGTACCTGCTGTGCGGCGCTGCGGTCTTCTCTGCCATAGAGAGGCCGTCGGAGCTGCGGGCTCACGGCCGCTGGAACGGGACGCTCCGCAACTTCAGTGAGACGTTCAACATTAGTCTGCGGGAACTCAACTCTTTTCTGCGGGAGTACGAGGCTGCTATCGCCGCAGGGATCCGGGCAGACGCTCTAAGGCCAAGATGGGATTTTACTGGAGCTTTTTATTTTGTTGGAACTGTGGTGTCGACTATAGGTGGGTGACCATTGCACCATTCAGTACCCAACTCCCCATGCAAAAACATCCACCTGGGTAATAATACTTGTTGAAACTGTTCGTCTAATTTTTAGGATTTATTTTGAAGCATTTAGTTCTGCCAATTAGAAGTGTGCCTAAGGCATTTTCCATAAAGATAGTGTATTGTTATGGAGACTAACCTGGTTCTATCCGGGAAGTGTTAAATGAGCATATCATTACTGACACTCAGCGTCAAAACACTGGAAAGAGACATGTCCCATTGGGCTGCTGTCCTCCACACTTCCATAGAGACATAGCTGTTTAACTCTAGCATCATGTTTCATTTTGGCAGTCAGACACTTGGCTTGTGGGGCAACATCTGACTGCCCTTCCATTTGGAGCAGTGTACTCTTTTGGCTATAGGACAGCACCCATGGGTGCAGTGTTTGCCACATTTCCATTCAGACAGCATGAATATGAATGACAAAGTTCCCTGGTTTAACATTTACTCTTGCGATAGGTCAGAAAAGAGCAAGTGTCCCTCGTAGGGCAGCCTGGGCCATGTGCCCCCCTGCATTTTTGATGAGCGCCTCCTCACCAAACCTCTCTCAAACAACAGAACAAATAGTGAGTGAGTTTTAGAATTGAGCACAGGTGATCATTTGAGCTGAAAGCCCGACCTTGTCTTTGCACACAACATAATGTTGTATCTTAAGGAACCTAAAGCATTTAAGATTAATTAAAACCTTGGTACAGTTATCAGCCCTCTGCCGACAGGGACAACGGGACTTAGGAAACACATTATAAAAGCACCTATCAGCGGCCACAGCCCAGCGCACACAGACTCACAGCTGACACACAGCTCTACACTGCACTCTTGCATGCAGTGCCTTTGTGGAAGACAGCTCTGTTTGTGTACACTATATTTGCCTGTTGCAGTTTCAAAGCTCCAGTTGTCAGCACGTAGAGTCTCCTGACAGGCGCCTCATCTGTGCGACTTCGCTGACTCAAGCTTAAACTGAAGAGAGAGATTAGAGTGGGAGAGATTGTGCGTTTCTTTCTTGTGTTTCTCTTTGTTTGGTCTCAGACATTTCTTTCATGCTGTTTTTCTGAAGTCACGTTTCTGCTGTTCTCATTGGCTCCTCCTCTCAGATGTATTAATTTTTTATGCATGCTTGTGAGCCAATGACTTTAAATGGATTTGGGGCCTCCCTCCACGACTCTATCATAACGGTATCCCCAGTGCAGTGCGCAGACACTCCTCCCTAAGCCTCTGCTGCGGATTCAAATCTGCAGTGACGGTCGGCGGCTCTTGATGTCTCGATACAATATTACTTTGAAGAATGCAAGGGAGAGAACATCCCAGTAGACACTTTGTTTGTCAGCGCTTTTAGTCTGGGGGTGTGGACAACTTATAAATGTAATAGGCCTATATACTGTATATATATAAACCAATTAAGCAGCAAGTGTTACATGTGTCTTTCTGGGGAGTAAAAAGTTGCTCTTGTCAGTGTATCTTTGAGCAAGGCACCTGAGCTCAGCCTGCTTATTGCAAATGTCAGTCTACTGTAGAGGTGAGTGAGGACTTTATGAAAAGGATTGGTTATTGAATGCACCCAAGACAAAGTGGAGTATAAAAAAACAAAGCACAATCCGGAATGTAAGAAGAGACTTGCTCAGAACTTCGTGGTGCCCATTGAGGAGGTCATGATAAAAAAAATGTGGGTTGGCTCACAGTCTTTCCAAGTCATCCCTGTTACTCTCCCTTGCGTTTGAAGTATTAGTACTTAATTGGAGTAGATACATGTATAGGTATAGGAATTAACTATACAGTCAAACTGTGCATCTGCTACAACAACTAGATATTACACTTACTGGCTCAGTGGTTAGAGCATTTGTGGCCTCTAGACCTGGCATTGAGCCTGTGTGGCTGCAGTGCTTTGAGAAGCGTGTCCACACGCAATGCAAATCCAACCCATTACTAAGATGAAGATGATGATTAGCTCAGTTGGTAGCGTGTTCATCCACTTATCCAATGGCTCCTGACAGTGATATTGCTGTGTCCTTGGGCAATACATTCTGCCTTACCCCCCATGTCTGCGTACCCTGGTGTATGAATGCGAAACTGATAATGTATCTAATTATCATTACGTGTCAGCTCTGGTTGTTCTGGATGTACTCGAGGCTCTGCTTGAGACATGGAAATTGTTTTTCATTTTCCTGTGCCATTATCCATAGTGTGTATTTCTTTGTTTTGTTTTCCTGCTGAATCAAAAGTCTGCCCTCATCCATGTGCGCAGTATTCGAGACGGTTATGCAATGTTGTCTGGCAAAACGTATCAACCAAAAGATTCCTGTTTTTACTTGGATGCAAACTGGCAAAACGCTTATCACGGAGGACAGCCGTGCTCGGGCTCTCCATCATTTCAAACACTCTGTATCCACATTTGTGCACAATGACTTACAAGTGGGGCAGCTTATTTCCATTTGGAAGCGCTCATTGTGCTACTTTTTTTGGAGGGAGGCGTTCTGAAGATCAAAACACTTCTCTCAGGATCAAGTGCCCGTCAGTGTGAGAGTTTCAACTTGTCAGGTTTGAGTGCTACACGTCAGTAAGGTGCCCTCTAACATGTTGGCCAGCTGTAGGTTTGTTTTGACAGCCAATCATTTCTAGGGATACGCCGTGTCCTCTCCGTTGGCCCCGGCATCAGCCGCTGCAGCTTCTTGCTCCATCTCACTCATAACCGCCCACTCGCGAAAGTCACAAAAAGCACACTTTGCAAATAGGACACTCGAACAAGAACAGTGTCTCTTCTCTCTGTTTCAAAGCTTGATTAAACTTCATCGCCTTTTACAGTTTATGTCTGGGTGGGGAGGAGTTATTGGGACATGAAATCACGTTAAACTCTGGTGCAGTGGGGAGATGACAAAGCCCATTTGTCATTTTATATGTGGGCAGGTACTGTCTGTCTCTGTCATAAGCCTCCAAGACAGGGATGACATTTATTTTGTTATGTACATTAAGCGCCTCAGGGACACAGCACGAACTCATTGCATTGCGTTGGGTCATTACTGTTTCCACGAAGTCGTTAAAACACCGGCTTTCGAGACATAGCACTTTTAAATGATCCCGAATGATTGTCAGCAAACTCCTACAAAGCTGTTTAGTCAGCGTTGGAACTGTAACACGTTTTCTTTTGTTCAAGGAATTTGCGTAAATACAATTTGGGGACTTTTTTTTTCTTTTTCTTAAAAGCTCATAAGCAGAAGGCCTGGAATAAATGTTCTGGTTACTCAGTGTTTGCACCTACATTTAGGTTGGTGACACATGATAGTGAAAGTTATATTAAATTTAGCAAAAATAAATAATAGAGCGGGTAAAAGTAACAGTAAAATGTAATATAGCAGCAGCTGTGAGGGAAGTACTTACGTTTAGAGCTCCACCTGTGCAACCGGCAGAGTAGTTCTTAAAAAGAATCTTTAAATATCAAAAGGAGAGTAATAACCTAAAACAGTGGCCAATCGTTTTACAAAGTGATCAACTAAACTCACATTATTCAGCAGGAGTGTTGTTTCTAAAATAAAGCTAAACTATACTCAAATTCAATAATTTTTAAATGACATATGACTCAGTTTCCCCTTTATTTGAATCTGAAATAATTCCAAGCACTTCCTCATGTACCTACATTTTGTTGCTGTGCACATAAAGGAAAGCTTTTTCTTCTGCTAGTAATACTTATATACAGATATTGAGTTCTTCATCTATCTCAGATTTGAGCATCCTCTTATTACTAAGCCGAAACAGGCAAAGCAAATGTAAAGATAATCAATGTTATTTATTAATCAATCAGAGGAGGTTGATTCCCTGCAACATTTACAGTACCACATCAACCGCGGTAACACAATATTCACCGCAAGCTTGGTTATGTCGAACAGCACCGCAGTTCAATCCACACAGCAAACGATCAGGTTTTGTGAATGTTCTATGAAGCGCGGCGGTAGATTAGAGGGAAGTGAGCAAAAACAAGTAAACCTAAAACATACATAAAGAAATAGAAGAAATAAGATGAGTTAGTCCGCCCTTACAACTTCAACTCAAAACCTAAACTCAAAACAAAAACAAGGACAGCAAGAGACAATATCACTGGAAAACAAAATACACAAATGACTAAACCACTCAACACACTTTAATATCAAAACTCTTAAAAAGGTTTTCACCTGCGAGTCGTAGCCACCACACACACACACACAGTCTGGCTCAACACCACCAGCTCACGGGTTTGAAGCACCGCCTGGTTTACGATTAAAAACTCCATGTAGTCCTATCATAAAAAGAACCAATTAAAAACGTAGTACTAGATTAAAACACTCAATATAAACAAACTATGTAAACATTCTAAAACAACTCACCGAACAAAACCCTCAACCACACTCTGGCCTCCCACGGAAACTGGCAGCTCGTGGGCAAACATGCCACTTCCTATTAAACCTTATTTGGCGTGTGAGGCAGCAGCGACACCCACGAGGTACCCCCATTACACTCTGATCATACAGTATGTTTTTGTTTGCTCCTTCTCTGTGTTCGACTCACGACGCGGCGGCAAAATGCTTTCAGGAAACCCCTGTGCAAGCGAAGATTTCCTGACTCTTTAATGCTGTTGTTGTGTTCGTCTTGATTGACACCGTGTTTTGCATCTGTCCATGTTGTCCTCAGATGCACCTCCCACCCGGTGTCAGCGCCTCCCTCCCACAGCCCGTCCTTTGAACTTCCGCGCTATCATTAGGCCATTACGCAACATCCTTCAAAAAAGTTGGCGGAAAACTAAATTATGATTCAATATAAAAACCATACCACCTGGATGGATCGTCAATCAACTTCAACGCGTTTTTTATTTATCAGCAAAGCCATATGGGAATCGTGTTTTTAATAGCAGGGCCACACACAGAGCCGGTGTGCGTAAAGAGCCGTTTTTACAGCCAAACTCTTAAATCAAGCGGACAGACTTCGCCTTTAGCCACGATACCAAGATGTATTTAAATTATTCAATATGTTCAAGCCCTCAGAAAAATTGCCTTAAAATCTAAATAAAACAGAAGCGCAAAGTGGCTGTTGTCCGTGTGTCTGGGAAAGGGAGATTGTGGGTGCAATCTGAACACAGTGAAACAAGAGGCTACATTGTTGTCTATCCGTGAATGCCTGAATCCAGTAACACGGCTATTAATAGATCGCTTTCGTGTTCTGGATTAGAATGTGTCGACGAGAAAGTTTCAGATGGAAGAAAATGGGCTTGTACTTCTGTGTCTTCCGTTTATATATTTTCATTTCTGAAAGATCTATCCAAACGGAAAGCCACAACTGTTGGATCATTTTACATCATTGGGGCATAGTCCACAAACCTGTCATATTAAAGTTAGTCTCTTCAACAAACAAGAGGTTAATTAATGTCACCGCTTTTAGACACTGCTGTGAGAAACGCATTTAATGAAGGTCATTTACAGAGAAGGCTTTAAACATCTGCAAAATGACAATTAGAAGCCAAATTCTACCATGTTTTTTTCCCTACCTGCCTTCCTCCTCATTAAAAATCTTTAGGTGTTTTAGATTAGACAGTAATGGTATGACGTGAACGCACCCTATTAATGGAGCGCTCATTTTAGATATAGTCTGAGTGATTGCACTGTAGTGTCGCGTTGGCTCCTGTCGCTTCCGTTGTAAAGCGCAACTGCTGGGCTCCATCTGAAAATCCTGGAAAGAGACACTGAGGCTTAAGTTAACAGGAAAAGAAGTCACTATTTTACATATTTACCATCTGTCCATGCAAGCTCTACACGAATATAGAGTCATTTTACGGCAGCTGAAGTTTGTGTGTGTTCCGCGCGATATTGGCTTATCTTTTTTTCCACATTTGCAGCTAGAAGTTTAATACTTCCTCGAACTTCTTGTCCACGTGTTTAGACACATCATTTTGCCTTTGAAGGGCACGGTCATTGAGTGGTTAGCACTCTTGCCTCACAGCAAGATGGTGCTGGGTTTGACTCCTGGACCTGCCTTTTTGTGTGGAGTGTGCACTTCTCTCTCCGTGCCTGTGTTGCCCCCTTGGTGAAAAGCTAGGCCTCCAGCGAAAGGTCACTGCACTTTGCTCAATGTTACACCAACATCATAGGTTACAGTAATAATAATGCATTTTTATATAATATATGCAGGTTTTATATACTGTAGGCTTACCACTTTTCTGAATACTCAAAGATGCTTTACATTGCATTATTCATTCACTCCAAAACGGTCTCCCATCCAAGTACCAACCAGGCCTGCTTAGCTTCCGAGATCTGACGGGATCAGGCCCTAATTCCAAACAGTTAGTGGGATTTCTCACTTTGATATTGTATTGTGGAATCATCATCATCATCATCATTATTATTATTATTTTCTTTAATGAAGCTTTTTCAACCTGGAGACGTACCTGCAGCCTTCACTCATCTTTAACGGCTGCCTTCACCAGCATCCAATCACGGCCCCATCGCAAGCGCGCTTTCGCATCAGCAATCAGCGCAGCGCTGTCCCGCTCAGCCATTCACAGTCCAGGATCCCCTTCATAAGCTCCCCGGTCAATCACTCGGAGTTTCACAGCGTGCAGCGACCCTCCTCCGCCCCTCCTCCTCCCGGGCTTGGCCCGTCACACCTACGCGCATCGGGTCCCGTTATACCACCACCAGGTCCAGGCTCCGGGGGAAGATGCTGGCCATCATCATCAACACCAGGCAGTCCGTATCGTTCGGCCATCTTCTCATGTCTGAGCCCCAATCTCAATTAAGTTCGACAAAACTTTTTAACGCAACACGTCTCTGTGAGTCTTTTCAGGTTGAATTTCATCAGGCAAAACATTAAGTACAAGTTCTCTTTCACAATATTGGCCTGAAAGTGCTGAAAGTCCACTTAAAGGGTGAGGGAAAGGGATACGAAACAAACAGTTACAACAAATGCAGCAGAAAGTTATATACAGGGAATTAAAATAATTGACATGAGTTGTTAAAAATGTTATTCAGCCTTATTTAAATTTAGAGAGTGAATATTTAGATCATAGAAATTCCATGTCCTTATGCACAGAAGAGTAAACCTAAAAGGCTATTTATATTCGGACACCTTTTGTTTCCATCTGTAATGTTACTTTGGGAAACAGTGAAATCTTGATTGTTTACCTTCAGAAATGATTTCCACTGCACTATGCCTTTTTTACTCCTTTGTCAATATGCTGCTTGTGGGATATCAACATCCTCGCCACAAGAAGTTATTTCAAAAAGTCAAGCCTGCGGTATAAAAACTCAGATCTCGGACCAACCCTTTTATTCCAATTACCATGTACAAATTTACCTATGCAAATTCTTCTTATGCCCCAGTCCTTACAGTGAGTCCGTAAATCCCATACAAACCCACACTGAACATGATCAGCACTCAAAGCCTCAGCACCTCTCTCAGTTCAGTGGGTGTTATCTCTATATTCTTTCGCCAATTTTAAAAGTGCTGAGGTGGCTGGGCTGTCTCCCTACGCCACACCACACACACACACACACACACACACCACACACCACACCACACACCACACACACACACCACACACACACACACACACACACACTTGTAGACTTATCTGAGCTTGTCTGGCTGGGTCCATAAATCTGGTGAGAAAGCGCAAACCAAATGTGTTCCCTGCACTGTACTGTTAGCTCTTATGAGTCGTGTGTCAGCTAGTGTTTTTTTTGTGTGTGTGTGTTTTTTTTCTTACTTACAGGACAATGACACGTCACACTGGCAGATCGTGCGATTTGACATTTAGACAGCATGGTTACAGAAATCAGGCTGCACGCCCACTTTGATGTGCAGGTCTTAGTTAGATTAGCTGCTCGGTGCCGGCTCGCTGGGACAAAACCATCTGTGTTGTGGTGCGTCGTTATGAAGGGGCGATGACAGAGCAGGTGGGAGGGAGAGGTTTGCAGAATTCGGAGGCACTGGAGCACACAGTGGAGATGTTACAGGCGACTTGTTCTTGCCTTCTGTCTCTGCCTCGCGCACAGTCACTCCCTCGTCTACGCCTTGTTTGTTGCAGCTGCTCGCTCGTAAATTGTACCAGACAGTGCTGACTGGGTTTTAAGAGGAACAATTCAATTATTATCAGGTTCTAAAAAGTGATTATAGGGCTGTGGTACCTGTGTGTAATCCTGTTCTGCTTCACGACTTATCTAGTCTGTCTGGCTCACACTGAAATAAAGAAACTAGACTCTCCTTCCCCACACACTTCCTGCAAGATAAAACAATAAAATAATATATTCAAAACTTGTCTTGGACAATATTGCAGCAATAATTTTCACCATTGCATAATTTAGACAAATTTGGTAAGCAATTAGTTGTTTTCAGTTGATTTTTTTTAAGTTCAAGATTCAAAGATTCAAAGATTTTATTTGTCAATTCATTTCACACTGAATCGAAATAGTTCAATCTCTCGTCCTTGTTGTGGAGCGGGAGGTGAGGAGTAAAAGTTGGAAGCACAGGGAGAGCAGGGAAGGGAGGGAGTTCAGCTTCCTGATAGCCTGGTGTCCATGCTTCCTAATTTAGGACTCAAAACAAGATGTACACAGAAGTCAATTAAGAAAATCATTATTAAAGCTCCACTTTTGTGTTTTTAAGTTAATATGCTTTGTTTTTTGTTATTTAAGGCTGTATTATCAAAGAATATGCAAATCAGCCAGATGGAAGAATTCAGTGGTTATAAAATATAACATGGCAATCAGTGTTAATTTCGTCGACTAAAATATTTAGTCTTAATTTTAGTCAAAGTGATATTTTTGACGACTAAAATTGGACTAAAACTATGAATAAAATGTCCAGATATTTTAGTCGACTAAAATAAGACTAAAATTGAATTACATTTTCGTCAAAAGACTAAGACTAAGACTAAAACTAAATTAAAATATGTTGTCAAAATTAACACTGATGGCAATAGAGGCAAAAGTCTGAGGAGGTGTTACCAGTTCAATAGAGAGACAAAGCCTCCCTAATCTTTGCAACATGTCCCAGGGCAGTGTTGGGCAGTAACTGAATACTTACTCATTTTGAGTAACTGTATTCTGGTAAAGTCTTACATTAGAGGGTATTGAGAATACAGTTTAGTTTAGTTTTAGTTTTATTTGAGCAATAAACATTCTGCTCAAAAGGAGTGGGCGGAAGCAAGAGCTTATAAGCGCCCACCCCCAAAATCAATACAACATTTACTGTACAATATAGCATCTACATAAAGACATTACATGACAGACTATAATAATAACTTTATCCTATTGCAATTACATTATCAATCATACAATTAGCAGCATCATATTTTGATTTTCATCAATGTCAAAGGAGAACCAGTTACACTTCAAAGTGTCTTTTTTAACTCAGCCCAAATTACAAAGCATTGTTTGAAATGTTCATAATAGAAAACAGAAACGAAGCACAACAACAACCACGGTCTTGTTTCATGTACGATGTTTAGTACAAAGCAAGTAACAAAAGGAAACCCTTAATATAATATATTTCAGCATGTTACCAATGCCAAACCTTGGTAACATTACCGGAAGTCACTATATTTTATGTTATTAAGGCACGTTACTATGCAGTACTATCATACTTTCGTGATCTAGCTACTTCCCAGTTGTCATTACCATCCTCAGTATAATATCAATTTGTGTACAATTTCCTCTTTTTTAAATTATTTAATTAATTAATTAATTTATTTATTTATTCATGTATAATGTATTATGAAAGCCCTATATAGTGTAATGCATTAAAAAGCATTAATACTTATTATAGTTACTTCCTAATATCAAAGGAATACCTCAGAGTACCTCAATCATTACATTTCAGTTCCATAATCATAACAATAAGAAAGAGAAAATCAAAACAGCCGGGGAAAAGTTTAGCTCTACATCATTGTGAGCTGTGGGGCGTTTGCAAAGTGCTTTTTTACATTCCTACTTACAGTAATAGCAAATAAGTTCATAACAGCTGGTGTGACAAGTCTAGCTGGATGTTTTTAATCATACACCACCTTTATGCATGATTATGATGCAAATCAAAGTGAAAGTATTCTCAGTATTCAGAATAAAGTACTAGGATTGGACAAATTAACAGAATACATTACAAAATACACTTTAAGGCAAGTATTCAGTATTCTGTAACAACTGGGACCTGTCTGGACAAAAAAAATCTCCAGGGAGGCACTAAAACAGATACTTGTGCCACCTCAGGTATTCGTGTGGACGTCACTCTGCAACTCCAAGCTCATTAAACTGTAATTCTAAAGAAGCACCGAGCCACTGCAGGTTGTTCTTTTTGAATGAAAATCACCTAACCCACAATAAAATAACCTTTATAATAAAATCTCCACAGAGAACAGACATCCCTTAATGGACAGCGGGTTCAACTGTTACATATTTTCTCTCAGCGGCTCGGCCATTTTCATTCATTTGTTGGTTTATTCTCTCTAATCCACTCAGAGAAACCTATTATTGTATTACTGTACTTCTATTCCAGGATCAATACGTTTATTGCTCACTCATTCCAGTCATTTCCGAGTCATTTGAAGTGGTCGCTGGACTGCCTCTCTCTCTCAGATGTGCTCTCCTCAGATCTCCTGGGCCGCTCTGAAATCACACACTCAGAGGAAATGTCACCGTTAAAAATGGAAAAGCGGCTCGAGCCTCAGTCACATAAAGGCAGCTCTTCAGTGCGCCGGCCCGCTGCTGCTTGGACACGAGTTGTTTTAAGTTTGACCCGAGATCCCCGGGAGAAAGCAATCTGTCTAAATAGGGTGACGAGCGGAAATCAATAATCGTTTCATCTATATTTGTGCTTTCGTAAGTGCTGTTTTAATTTGTCATTTGCGGTTACATAAACAGGAAGGATGACTGCTTTTGTGGGATCAGGAGTGATGCGGAAGCTTCGCCTCCAGATATTGCACTGTAAAATGTAAAATTTGTTTCAACTCAAAAAACTCATTCCAAGGGCTGCCAAGAAATTTTATGTGTAACCAATAACCATTTTACAATCTAGTCGATTTTAAATTTGAGATGCACCTCTTTCGTTCAATTGTATTCTTAGGTTGACATAACTGTTTCCAGTTGTCTGAAGTGAAAAACTTAGGTTGACACAACTGATTTAATTTGTAACTGACGTTTTTCACTTCAGACAACTGGAAACAGTTATGTCAACCTAATACAATTGAACGAAAGAGGTGAATCTCAAATTTAAAATCGACTAGATCGTAAAATGGTTATTGGTTTCACATAAAATTTCTTGGCAGCCCTTGGAATGAGTTTTTTGAGTTGAAACAAATTTTACATTTTACAGTGTGGTATTCATGAAACAAAAAATTTCACATGCCGTAGTGTTTTATAGCACAAACACTTAATTGTTTATCAAAGTTGAGCCTTTAAATTGATAATATACAGGTTAAAGTTTACTGTCGCTGTGTTTGACCCATCTTTCTTGTTGTTGTGATCAATTATTTATTAGACATATTTTGTTTTACGTTACAAGGGCATAGGAGAAAATAAATAGAACATCCTTGCAAAATGCTATTCCTTTTTCTATACAAAGGCGTACTGTATAATATAAGACGCAGTACCATCCAGTTCCAATGACCGTGATTGACAGGCGGATTTGCCAATCAGAGAAACACATGGTGTGGGTGTATCACAACAAACATGGTGCTTTGTAAGTGCAAGCACAAATAGATAAAAAAAAGAAAAAAGAATGAATAAAAATCACACCCGAGTATAAATAAATGGACGTGGACTTCTGCAAAATTAGAAATCACCAACAGTTATACGAGCTGAGTCTATCAGAAAATCTTCAACACTGAGTGACATGGTACAAATTTGTTGTGCAATTGGATCACTGCCAAATTTGTGGAAAAAGTGTTTTGCAGTGAGCAAGTCCCTGACGTTCCTGCTTGCCAATAGAAAACAGAACTGCTCGGTCGTGGTTAGCACTATGCAGCAGGAGGTTTTAGCGAGCATGTTTTAGGATGTGGGGGAAACCAGAGCACCAATAGGACACCCACCCAGACTCCGAGAAGAACATACAAACTGCACACAGGAATCAAACCAAGTCACTCTGTCACCATGCGCTAACTAGACACATAACTAATACGTTGGACAGGAAGTCATGCATTTACTTTTACTTGTATAACACAAAAACTGCAGTATTGAGCACTTTTCCAGAGCTTCCTTGTGCACTAGACCTCTGATTAACAAACATTGATAAATCTTTTGTTGCTGAAGATGCTGTGACGGTGCATTTTGCCTTTGTGTGAAAGTTAGAGCTCTAAAGGTCACAGCAGCCTAATGTTTGCGGATGGCTTTTAGCAAAAGTGCTGAATTGAACAGAATTGATGTCTGCACCAAGCAAACAAGGTTGTCAGTAATTTTGTAAAAGTAAGCGGTCTTAGATGCAACCAGGTCATAAGACGAGCACAATTCGAACAGCAACAAAGTTTACTTATGGGTATAAAAAGGTAAATTACTAATCACTTGGAGGAGGATACCAGGAAAGGCGCAGTGTCCTCTGAAATGATGCTGGTATCACTGGGTGCTGGATGCAGTGTATTAGTGGGGGCGAATGAGGCAGATTTATGGGCCTCGATGACAGAGTGCAGAGGTGTACACAGCCATTCCTTAACCCAGAGTTAACGAAGGTGGGATTTATTGGATCCCAAGCTCCTCTGCAGTTCCACACCACACACTCACACAGAGCTCCCAGACAAATGGGAAAAACATCACCAATGAGCCGCTTTTCCAACAGCTGCTGATTATGTGCCTGAGCTGCTCTCTCAGATGGTTAGGTTAACGACTAATTGTGGGATGTGGAATTGGCTAAATTATTTATTTTGTGTTATTTATGAATTGGGTCCGCGTGGAGCAATCTGCATACTACAGCGTGGAGCGGAAAACCTCCAGTCAGGTTTCCTTGGATGCATCTCAGAGGAATAGTTCCTTTGACTCAGATGTTTTGGTCTGTCTGCTCACACATCATTAATTTATGTGAAATATTCACTGTGATATCTGCTATGAACGTAGCTTTAAGATCCATCAACACCTGACAGCGGCTCCCTTGGATTTACAGCTAAAGCAGTAAACCTCCATGGGCGAAGCATATCTGCAGCGTTTCACCAGCCAGGATAGGATGGACGACGCACTGACGTAGGATCTGAGCAGGAAGTCAGTGATACAGATTGTACTTTTCAAAATTGGTGACAGTGTGTGGGTTTTGGAAAAGGAACCCGAGTCTGAATTGAACGAGTCCAGTGTTAAAACTGGGGTACCTGATTTTTCCTGTGACATTTTTGTTTTGGCCCAAACTTGTTTCTAGCTCTCACAGTCCCTCCTGTGTATTCAAATTGTTCAAATAATGTAATTATATGCACATTTTACACCCATATACAGCATTGAGTGGTGACAAAGTGAAGCAGGGGCGGCCACTCCCCAGATACAGTAAATTCCACTAATTTAGATTAGACTTCTATCATCCATTGCTCAATAAAACTGAAGACAATACAACAAAGTCTGTGTTTTGCTGTGTTTACAACATACTCTGAGGTGGCAAAAATACATGTATTCTACAACACCAAAAAATCAGGTACCCAGCTTTAAGGCACGCATGTTTATAGTCAAATCCAAAGCTGTTCTTGGCACAAAGTGAGCGCCTCTGTTCCTCTGCTGGTGTCATGTACCACAGACATGTACAGTACTTTGTAGATAATGAGCTAACAAGGACGTAGCTAACAGCACGCTCTGGCATTACGTCCATGTGTCCAGGACGAGGCACTCAGACACTCGGGTCAAAACAGACACAGTGGGACAGAGTGACAGTGCTGGTGTGCAGGCTTTAACTAGCTAATTACATCTCCTCCGCTTATTCATCCAGTCCATCCCTTGTCCTAAGTTCCACAACAAAGCCAAAAGTGTTCAGGCCAAAGCACGACTCAAAAAATATTCATAAAAATAATAAAACATAGAAATAACAGGAAAGAAAGAAACTTGATGAAGGTGTTGATATTGGAATTTCATATAATGCCCGCAATATCACACATGTATAACTATCATGGAACCGACAGGGCAATTTTAAATGGTCTCAACTTATATAGCGCTTTTCTACCTGCATTAGGCACTCAAAGCGCTTTACAGCAAGGATCCACTCACCCATTCATACACCGGAGGCAAGGAGGGTGAAGTGTCTTGCCCAAGGACACAATGACAATGTGCACCTTCTGGAGGCGGGATTCGATCCCCCGACCTTCCATTCATGAGACGACCCGCTCTACCATCTGCGCCACCGTTGCCCTTTTACTGGAGCGATGCAACATGAGGCTCTCATGTTTAATGTTAATGTCATTATGTTTCAATTACATAAAACAGCAATCTCCGCTCAGTCTGAATCACAAGAATAATTGACCTTTTTCAATAAAGCTGCAGATTTCCAGAATAACCCTGATTTGTATTGAGGTATTTGCACTGGACCGTCCCAGTGAGCACAATCTCACCAGCTCAGAAACGATATCAGCAAAGTAACAGACATAGCTTAATTAAAATTCTGCTTATTTCTAGACAAACCCATTTGGCAAAAACGTACCTCATTAATGGAGGGTATATTATCCTTGGAAAACCAGGGTCATGTGCTTCTGCCTGGGCTGAGATGCATCATTTTCTGTTTTTATGCCAAGTCTTCGTGAACCAGACCCTCGCCGGGCATAGGGCCTGCAGACAGCAAGCCGCCATGGCACAGCAAGGTAATATAAAGCAAAGGCTCATTTAATTGTGAGCACCAGAGCAGTGCTCATAGTGAGTGTGAGACAGCTGCAGGAATCACCAAAGATCATTACAGCAGCTGTCATTAAAGCATTGGACCCTGACACGAGCTGGGCCTGTACTCAACCAGAGTTTAGGGAGAGTGCTTCACATTAGTCCTGATTAAAACTATTAAAATATCTGTTGGACCAAGACCTGTCCATTTCCTGCCCCGTCTGTCTGCCCTATGATGCTGCGACGCCTAAACTGTCCCTCTCTAATGCATCGCTGGGACTGGGCCAGTTGAAATGTCAGTGCATTGTTCTTTATCTTTAATCTGAGGCAACAGTGTTTCCAAAGGCTCACCTGGACAGTTATGTTTACCTTCAGGACGCACACAAAGGTCTTACGTAACTGAGCTTTTTAGTCAAACAATGAGCACATACAGTGAAGTGTAATGAAGGGACAAGGACACAGGGTTTAAAGTCATCACAGAGGCTATTACTCTGATGAGAGACACATGAAAGAGCCAATCACAGGCAGCACCAAAGCAGACAAAGTCACAATAAAGACACATTTCATTTGTTTTACTTTATTCCTGTTCCCTGCTCTATCTGACCACATTATATGGAGTGTCTTACACCTTTGATAATGTACAATCTTATTATATATATATTGTACAAATCGGTGACAAGATTGAAACAATGAAACAGATCATGTTGGCTGAGACCCAAAGAAAATGCAGTGTATTTCTTTCAAATAAATCAATGGAGACAAAGGCAGTGTCATTAATCTTCGGGGAGCTCCTCAGTCTGAGTGAGGCTCAGATACACCTGAAAACACTCGCCTGTTTCAAACACATAAGGATCAGCACTGCTGCTCTCAGGGCATGTTTTCAAGTGGAGTTTGGATCCTCACGTTTCACAATGATTTGATGACTTTATACTACGGTGCATCCCATACAGTTTTGAAGTGCACTTGTTTTAGGCACTGCACACATCCGTTTACTGTTAAATGCATGTACTGTATTCCCACCCAAAAGAGTCTATTAAGGTCCTGTTTTTTCCCTTTGCATGTACATAACTTTGCATAAGAGACAAACTGCACCATAGAAAGACAGTGAAATTGCATTAATGTGACCATAATCACTGCAGTGAATTACTTATTATAATTATTGCACAGCCAAGTGTAGCAGCAACAATAATTACCAACCTTTTCTTTCTTTTTCTTTTTTGCATTGACACACATAGATACTATTTTATCCCCTTTGGGTGCCAACTTTATATTGCACCTTTTTAAGCAGTGGTTTCATGTGAACTACTTTATTATTTCTGCAATGTTCTTATCACACGCGGTGGCTTTGATTTTCAATACTGGTGATTTTTACTCAATGACAAGAAATTTACTCCAGAAAAAGAACCTTGCAATATACAATTGCTTGCGTGCAAAAAGGGGCCTGTAAATAACTACATGAGGAACAAGAAAACCAATGATTTGTTTGACATATTTGTTTGTTTTATGACCTCGCAGACACCCATAAACTTTTATTGTAATACACTAGCTATTTCATGAGTCAAACTGAACAACGCATCTGAAATTATCCATATTTTGACTTCCTCATGACCTACTGCCTCTTTTGCATTGCTTGAATGTTTCTATTATTACCCTTCTGCCACTGATTCCCAGCAGATGGTGTGGCCATCGTGTCCAAGGTCCCGGGCCACGCTCTCACCCCACCTCTATCCTCCCCGTGACTAATGACTTCCTGTTGGACCAGAGTCATCAGCGGGACAGGAGCGTGTGGCGATTTCTGTCCCAGCTTTTATCAGGGCAATTTAAGGCGGCTCCCTCGGGTGGGACCCCATTGGTTTGGGCTTGGTTGGACTGGGGGCTTGTGTTGATCTGAATTAATTGTGGATAAGAGGGAACAGTTTTAATGCTTTGGCTCAGAAAGCAGTCACATACATGTTTTGGGAGGTTGTCCAAGCTGACACTGAATGACCTTCAGAATCACAACTCATTTTGCTGGACCTTATTTGACTTCAGACAAGGACACAGGCTGAGGAACAATAAAGACTGACTTGCAATGTTTTATGTATTTAAAAGATTGCATGATGAGCTACATATTTAGCCCTATATTGGGTACTTAAAATGGCCGTCCATATATATTTTTTTAAAACCCCATGCTACAGTAAGTGGCCCATGTCAAAATTTTTCTCTCTTTCTGCTCGTATACCACTTGATCTATTCTGACACAGATGCTTATCGGCTTATCAAAGGTCCATCTACCATTAATCAGAGCAGACTTGTTTTAATATAGGCAGACCATCAAGTTCTCAGATTGGCTCAGTAACTTGTAGAGGTAGGACAAAGTTCCAGGTGAGTTCCTTTGAATGAAAAACATGAAGTTTCCTATTACAGCAGAAAATTCAGCCAAAGAACCAGACTTTGTGTTGGTTATTTTTGGCTCAATATCTTTTGTAGAATGATATATAGGCCATGCATCTTTATCAGTGCATAAAGTAATCAGTGACTTTCAGCTACAAAGGTTAAGCACTTACTGTGAGATATACTGTATTAATTACACAATGGAAAAAAAACATTTACCCCGATATAACGTGAGATAATTCCTTTATCAAGTCTAAGACATGGCATCTTTATATTTCTTTATAAAGAAAGGGCCAACAATAATAACTTCAGACAGTCCAGGAACTGACATTTAATTCATAGCGCTTTCAATAAATTTTTGTTACAATTAAACTTATAAGATAAGATAAGATATGATAAGAAGATAGGACTGGCGCAAGGACAGCGTTGCTCCAAACGAGACGTTCATCTTGTATTTGTGCAGCTGTTGCACTATGTGACAGCACCACTAGCGAGAGATCGTCGCTTAATAAAAAAAGTACCTCAGTAACTGAGGCACTGACAGCGCTGCTCGCCTTTTTGCAGCCTCAGATCTTTTCCTCACTTCTATTGCGCTGCCTCATGTTCTTCCTTTAGCAGGCTTATCGCACCGTGAGTTAACCACTGTCCGTGTCCGGTGTCCAGAGAGGAAGAGAATATGCCACCAGTCCTGCTGTGGTGCGGGTCTACACACAGTCAAAAGGCGATCCAAACAAAATCACCCCCACTCCCCCACAACCCCTCTCGCACTCGTCCCTTCCCAACTGCGGAAAGAGTCTGGTAGGAGGAAAAGGTTGTTCTTCATAACATCATTGGCCTTGGGTGTCTATCCAGCCCACGTACAGCCCAATTATGCACCAGATCTGGAGCTGGAAGATCTCACAGTGCCCCCCTCGTCAGTGGCAAAGTTTACGCTGTAGTCCCAAAATCCCTGGTTTGAGTGGTTGGCTAATGGTTGATGAGTGTTATCAAAAACATTGCAGGACAAAAGAGGTTAAAATATACATAAATAAGCCATTTGAAGTAAATATGGGATTAGTCTTTTCATGCTATTTTGTGACACAGAGCTGTACATTAAGAGACCTGGCTCTGTAAAATTTGCTTGAGCTCAATCAGTAAAGAGTTTTGCATGCAATGTCACAGAATGACCTTCAGCTTCAAATTAATATGAATAGACACTTTGTATCACTTATACTTTAGTGGGACCTTCACTCTATGGTCTTTAGTCTCCTGTAAGCTTCCATTAAAGACTGGATACAAAGTGAGACGGCTGTATTTCTCCCCCGTCCTTTTGCGTCACGTGTACGGCCTCAGATTCATATGACCTTGGTTTAATGGCAGCTTTGAGAGCTTTTTTACAATAATATTTCTCTCACAAAGATATTCATTTTATACTGTTGCTGTAGTGCTGTTGCTAAATATAGGGCTTGAATTAACATTAACATTTACATTGCTATAAAAGCCATAGATGGATAGTCCTACAGTATAACTACTATTAGGGTAAGCTACAGTAGTTTGTGTCGCGGGACAATATTTCTTCAAGTCAAAAAGTGAGGGGAAGAGCCTTCCTGAGTGGGCCCAAACTCAAGTACAAAAAGAAGCGTTGTACTTTATATTGGTCTGATTGGAGGCTCTGATGATCCTCCCTCTGAAACGTTTTAAAGGAAATGACAACATTTTTAAAATGCTACACAGGTATTTAGATCTCCGTTGTGTGCAATCATATTTCTCAAAATCGTCTCCAGGGGCAGAGCTAGACTGGATTTGGTGCACGGGCCTGACATTGCTTACCTCTGCCAGAGATCTTTTGTAAACAAAATTGAGCTGTGTTTAAAAGTATATGGTTTCTTTATTTAACCATCACTGGCAGCTGCTTGTCTCAAAGCGGAGGCCCTTAAATGGAACTGAACGATTTCTGAAAGGTGTCTACTCTATGTTTTCTGACAGATGTGATTGCAAGTACATTTTTAATTTCTGTTTTAAATTCAAGATATAGCCCATACTGCTTGACATTTGAGAACACTAAAATAAGAACTGCTGGACGAATACAAGGGAGGATCAGAACATGTTTATGTCTAAGCTAACAGAAGAAAGCCTGTGGACACTACAACAGCAGCACATTGACCGACCACCACACCCTTCCTCAATATTTCACTCCTCAGGCCATAGCACATCGTTAGGTATTAAACATTTAGTTTTAACCATGAGACAGAAAATTGCATGTTGCACACACACAAGCTTGTTCATCTCTAGATAATGGCATTGATTTGTGCCTAAACAGCTCAATACAGTGTGTCAGTGAAGCAAGTGATCTCCCTGCTTATGGAGGTTTCTTTCTGAGCTCGGTTAAATATTCCATCTCTGTTTTCCCACAAACACCTGCAGTGCACTTTTTGTACAGAGCCCTAACCCTTTTCCTCTATCCTTCCCCTATTCCTCTATGGACCGCCATCGAGTAATTGATCACTGTTGGGAGAAAAGCGCTCCGCTAAGTGTAGTAAAGTATTCATAGTGGTCATCAATACCTCTTATAGGAGCAGTCCCAGTAATTTGTACTATTTGTTCAAAAGCCGGGCTGTACAAGTCCAGCTAATGAGCCATTGTATTTCACCACTGGACTCTAATTAGGGACACTCAGCCTAAATTGTATCACTGTTTTACAATTGCTGGTGCATATTTAAAAGCCGACGGAGGCTGACCTCAACCACAAACCACCACTGTACTTTATCCTCTTTCCTCATCGCATAAAAACCATTTGCGTTTTTTTCTCAGAGTTGCACATTGCTAATTAACGGATACTAATGACGCTACTTTGCTCCACGGTGTGTATCTGCTCCAGCATGTTGTGTGCGCGTTAACGTCGTGAGCCAACGCAGCGTAGTGTTTCCGTGTTGAGTTGAGTGCAGTTGACTTAATTTAGATGAATAAATGTTATTCAAGGGGTGAGATAAATTGGATCAGCGCACATGTGATTTTCCACGAGGAAGTGCACACAAGAGGGCTTATAAGGTATACTGACAAAACAACACTAATTAAAATTAAAATGTGCAGTTTAGATTGGGTTTTAAAGCCACAAAGTGAAACATTCAAGGTTATTACTCTGTCACAGCAATGGGGACTATGTAACCTGTCGCAAAATGTAGGACATAATGCTCCAAGCAGCAAAGTTATGAGTTTGGTCCGAGCAGAGGAGAACCCACAGTCAAGATGCATGTTTTCCCTGATTTATTTCTCCACCAATGAGGACACTTTTATTGAATTCTATTATATTGGTGAAATGTCACGCAGAACGGCCTTTACAAAGGAAATCAAGCACTTCCCCATATGCAGATCCCCCTCGCCTTTGGTTTATTTTGCTTGTCCTTTTGCCTTTCTATTATTGTGCCGTTCTCCCTAATGCGTCCTGACACACAAGAGTCCCTATAATGGCTCTGAAATGCAACGCTCAATCGATGCCCGTTGCCGTCTCCTCTCTCTTAGGTAATTTACCGGGTAATGAGAGAGCAGCACAAGGCGGTCTCAGGGAAGATGTAATCTGTTGCTTTTGGTATGATCCACTAATTAATTAAGTATGGGAGAAAGTGTGGAGGAGGGCTTTGCATCTGAGTAATCGCCGGGTCCTCGCTGTCCTGTTCTCCATTAGCTCCAACTGAACTCTGACTGTCTTTAATTGAAGTGTAACTCGCCGCCTAGTCTTCCCAGTGTCACACCTACACACACATACGCTTTTGATCTAACAGGATTATGCATTCAGGATAGATAGCATTAATTAATTTGCTATATTGGAACTTTCAATATAGCAGAGCATTTAATCACTGTTTCGGGAGAGGATAGGACACAAAACAAAGAGTCTTTCAAGGGTATTTCAGGCTTTTTTTTTTACTCCTCAGGGTTTAAAGGAAAAGTATGTATAATCCACTCTTACTGCATAAGAAATGGCACTTGCATTCTAATTTAGCAAAGAACACTTGACGCCGTCTCTGCGAAACCCTCTCTATTTACGTGGGCTTTGGTTGACAAAAAGAGAATTTTAACTCACATTGATTGCTTGCTTGATTAAACGCTTCTTGTACAAAGAAAAGTTGGTTATTTTGATTAAACATTTGGGAAGTTCTGGACTTTGACTCCTTGTAGATTCACTGTTGTTTGGCCAGCGGACTGTAAATCTCAGCGTCGGCGTCTCACATTGAATTTTGCGGAAAATCCATGAGAGCTAATGCCTACTTGAGCAGCGTGCGCAATCATTGACACACGCACATGTCAGAGTGCACGGAACTGCACTTTGAGTAACAATGAGAGGATCAATGGACAGGGCTGAGATTGAAATCACGCATTTGCACGTTTGATTACATTTCTTTGTGGTTTATTATGAACTGTATCATGGATCAAAGCAAACCGATGCGCCCGATTGTGCAAAGAGCACTTGGATATCGAATGTAATATGAGGTAATGGGAAAAGACGAAAATCAATACGCTGTTACACAGTTACAGTATTGCCAAATCAAGTCCCGATCAAGCACTGAGGGTGAACATTATTGTCGCACCTCAATCAGTTGTAATGATTATGACCACACGCCAATTATCAGTCGTCATAATTTAAAGTGGAGTGAGCCATTTGAAGCAGAGCTCACCCTACCACGATCATCACTTGTGCTGATCTATCTACATCTCTCTATCTTGTACTGGCTTTCTCTATCTTTGGAGATAGCCAGTAAAAGTTGTAATATTTCTGTCTGATCATCTGAGTTTGGTTCTTACCCAAATTGCTCAATATTTTGTCATCATCATTATGTCCATCACACAAGACTCAAAGGCGAACGCAGCTGATGCAATTCTGGTGTACACGTTCAAACTTATCATGCAGGGCTGAATGGACCAACGTCCCTAACACCGAAACCTTCTTCAATTATGTTCACGTCGTGACAGTACAGCGGAATATCCTTCGCTAATACAAAAGGCCAGAACCACTGTGTAAGTCTGCTGCGCTCTTTTGAGAATTGTATCTTTTTCAAAGCTTCGCACTGAATAAAAAGGATGTTCAAGGGCCTTTAGAACAAGACAAAATACAGTGATTTTGTTCTTTCTATTGCTTCTAGGAAAAGTGTCCAGCTGCATTGACCGAGTCTGTAATATGGTGTGCAGTGCCCTATAACGTGTGTGCACATATGTGGACACACGGGGCCATCTATAAAACAATCCGTATCAATCAGCAGGGATCTAAATGAGTCGGTGTGTCAACAGCAGAGGCACACGAGAGTGGTTTCACCGTCAGAGATAAGGTCAGAGCAGCCATTTTGGGCATCATAAAGCAAGGATTGTCCAGATATTGATGCCATTTATTACCTGACAAGATGGTTGTTGAAAACACCAGAAAAGTGTCGCCCTAATGCGCTGAGACGTCCTAAATGGAGAATGGCCATGATGGAAAAATCTATTAACCTTGGCCTGGAAGTGAATTGCCTGGTCTTTCGGCACGATTTTATTTGTTGACAAATATAACACCTGCTATAGAGGAGCAGGGCCGTGACACGGTGCCTCGCTGTCCGTCTGTGTGTCTAAGCCAGGCATTGTTTTATTATGTTGCGGCTCGTAAATCCTGCGCCACAGTCACTTGAGCGCACCCGGGTGAGTTATTGAGGGAAATGCAGCGCCTCTTACCACCATCTATTACTTTAGGTCGAGGTTGTGTTTTAGGGAATGGGTAACGTCAGGTAAGGGTCAAAGTTGTGTAAATAGTGTAATCAAAAGAAACATTCTACAGTATTACTTGACCCATAGAGCATCAATATTTCTTCTAAGATTCTTGGATGAAAGATTGATAGAACTTTGTTGCACCTCTCGCGATCTGTCCAAGTGCACTGAACTCAACCCGACTCCTGAACGTTCCTTAAATGCACTTTAGTGAGCAGGTCGGTGCCTCTGGTAGTGCTGCTGCATTAAGACCTTCTTGCATGGATGAATAATGTGTTTTAGGCAGAGACACTCGCAAACACTTGAGGCCTACAGCTGTGGTGCAGTGTCAGCAGTGCACCTGCGACACGCTTAAGATTAAAAACACCCCTTACTCATGCAACACCTCTTCTCTCATCGGTTTCCTCCGCTCTCCTCCTATACCTCATTCCCAGTGTGAACACTCAGCCTAATTGACTTAAACATCAGAAAATAGCAGGAAGCCGGAACACACACTCACAAAAAAAATGGATTTGCGGTCCATAAGCTCTTTCTTGGCACTGCTTGTGTTTTTGTGACCCCTCTGTCCTTGATTTTGAACAAAATATCAGTTGTGTGGTAATTGTATACTGAGGGTACGCCGTTATTCATGTGGACGTGCTCGTAAAACATTCCGGTTTTGGCCAGGTGATACTGAAGTATTGAAGATTTGCTATATGTTTTCTTCCTGTCTCTAAATAGCTGTAATTAATCGTGTTGTATTGTATACCCTCATTTACTCATTTTTCCTCCTCACATAAAGCTCTTTCATTTGCAATTCAAATATCATGTTGTAATTAGTCTATAAGCTTTTCCTTTTATCATCCTGTAGCAGTCCATTACTTTTGGTTACATATCTCCAAACGCAAAGATTACAGTCTCACATCAAGCTGCCAAAAATAATTTATTCTGTTTTTTCCTCCGTCAAATACATTTTTAATTAGAGCAATGTTTTGAATATGATTTAATGCCTCTTTCATAGAGGCTGAATCATTTGGACAAACAGTTTAAATGGGGGGAGGTCACAATGTGCAAAATTGAGAGGTGTCTTGCTCAAGGACACAATGACAGTGTGCACCTGCATCTGCGCCACGGTCTACCTGGCTGATTGAGAATTAATTAATTAATTTTTTTATTCAAAATTTAAATTTGGCAGTGATTTGCCGGATGACGGATTCTGCAAGATGGAACTCTAGCTCAATCAGAGCACAGCTTTGAGGCCTAGTTGCTCTAGAAACACAAGGTTTTCTTTTATATAAAAATTGTCTCTCTGTCGGGAACTGTGATATTAAATGAATATCCGGATGATTGGGGATTCCTGTTTTTTTAATGGGGGAGTGTTCTTTATGTGGCTGCAGATCAGATTTTGTCCTAAGATTAATGGTCTTATCTCCACTGTATTTCTGCAGGTTTCGGCATGACGACTCCGGTGACAGTGGCAGGAAAGGTGTTCCTTATCTTTTATGGGCTCCTGGGCTGTGCAGCCACCATCCTGTTCTTTAACCTGTTCCTGGAGCGGATCATAACTCTGCTGGCTGTGGTCATGAAGGCTGTGAGGGAGCGGCGGATCAGAAACAGTGGGCTGCTGCCGCCGGGCATCCGACACGACTTCTCGGTCTACTCGGTTCCAGGATGGAAGCCCTCTGTGTACCACGTCATGCTCATTCTGGGGGTATCAGCCATCACCATCTCCTGCGGCGCCTCTGCCATGTACACCCCGTGGAGGGCTGGAACTACCTGGACTCTCTCTACTACTGCTTCGTTACTTTTAGCACCATTGGCTTTGGGGACTTTGTGAGCAGCCAGAACGCAGCGTATGAAAACCAAAGCATCTACAGAGTGGCAAATTTCTTCTTCTTGCTGATGGGAGTCTGCTGCATCTACTCTCTGTTCAATGTCATCTCTATTGTCATCAAGCAGGTGCTCAACTGGATGCTGGAGAAAATGAGCTGCTTGTTCTGTCAGCGCTGCCAAAAAGCCAATGCATTTTTGGGCCGACGTAACGCTATTCGGCCAGGCTCCAAGGGGCGCCAGAACCGCTTAGGCCAGGAGTCAGATGGAGCTTGTGATAGTGACACTGAGGGGAGAAGACTATCTGGAGAAATGATCTCCATGAAAGACCTGGCAGCGTCCAGCAAAGTTTCGCTGGCTTTAATGCAGAAGCAGCTGTCTGAGTCAGCCAATGGGTATCCTAGGACAGTCAGTAGCTCCAGGAACAATGGATTCTCTGGGGGTGTGGGGGCGCTCGGGATCATGAACAACAGACTGGCAGAGACCAGTAACTCCAGGTAGAAAGACTCTGGAAATAAACAGCAACAAGCAGCAAAGAAAAAACAAAGCTTTTGAGATGATGACACGAGTGATGCATGTAACCAGTTTTGTAAGATGGAAATTAAAGCCTTTGGTGATAATACTGTTAACAGTGAAGGTGAAAGCAATGTATGACAATGAGGGCGAGAAGAGAGCAGTACAAAAACATAATACTTCAGTCACTTCATTAACCTCAAAGCTGACCCAGAACAAATAGGCATCGCCTTATATCAGTGTTAGTCTGCAGTCAGTAAACTCACTTTACAGTCGCACTGTGCAGAGTAAGCATGCAGCGCCTTCTTTACAGCGGGAGGTTTGCCACTTAATTTGAAAGTGCATATTGAATGCGACGTGATGCAGTGAATGATATAGCACATACTGATCTATGCATTATATTCCTCATGCATTTTTGCACCATATCTACAGACCTTCCATTGATTGTGCATAACCCATTGTTTCTCGACATCGGTCAAGTCTAAACCCTCAGGTGACAGAGGAGAGCAGCGATCAGTGTGGCTGTAATGGAGCTGATTGTTTGGTGACGTCACTTACACAACACAGAGTATGCTCCTAGTTTAGTCTCAGCTAGAGGACAGGGCAGAGTGAAAGAATAAAAATCCATTTCTCACGAGAGAGGACCCGGGCTCTTATCAGCTGCGAACATGCTTCTGCGGCCAAAGTCTTTGACTTAAAGGGTAAAACAGGCCTGTCCCACTGTGCTCCCTTTTCTTTAGAGCTGTCTGTGAAAACAAAAGATAAAGGTTTACTCTGTATTAATGACTCTTTTGAAAATAGGCCTCCGTCAACAGTAAAGTTTGCCTGCTCAGGCTTACAAACAAATAAAAAATATAGTCATAATCATAAATACAGGGGTTCTTTGCTGGACGTACTGATTAATCTAATGAACACATCATCTGTTTTCACTGACAAATACCTCTCTGGCCTTAATGCGAATGCAAGGTTAAATTATGACATTTATATCAGATGTGGCCAAGGCTTGATGGATGTGTGCTGTGGCGAACTCCCTGCTGTGAGACTGCTCAACCGCAGTGCATATAATCGATGATTATTTCACACAGAGATGGCAAAACAGCTGTCAGAGTACAAATGTAAGGAGAAGTTAAATGCATATCACTTACTTCAATTCTATAGCCAAAGAAGTAATCCAGTAACCCTAACACACAACATTTACACTGGTAAATGCCCATTTCATCATTTCTCAAACATTTGCAAAGTTTTCCAAATCATTTGTTTAACCATTTACAAGCTTCAAAATACTGATCATCTTTAATGCTCAGACCAAGATATGTTTAGACTTAAGAGAGCTTAACTACAGGGGAAACTCAGACAATTAGAATATTGTTAAAAAGTGCATTCATTTCTGTTATTCAACTGTGAAACTAATATATGATAGACTCATGACATGCAAAGTAAGTTATGTATAGCCTTTATTTGTTATAATTTTGATTATTATGGCTCAGCTTGTAAAAACCCCAAATTATAAATCTCATAGAATTAGAATATTTTGAAAATAGACTGTAAGCCATAATCATCAAAATTATAACAAATAAGGCTTGACATGTGTCACTTTGCATGTCATGAGTCTATATCATATATTAGTTTCACATTTTAAGTTGAATTACAGAAATAGATGTACTTTTGAACGATATTCTTGACTTGTAACTAACTTTAACCAAACGATGGCGCATATTGTTACTAGAGTAACTATTTTGGTGCATATAAATGATTAGTACAACTGTAGAAGTATTTCATAAATTATGAGTTTAGTATTTACCAGCACATTACAAATTGTTTAAAAGTGTGTAGTTACCAAATCTATTACAAAATGCGTCAAGCGTTTATTCCAATTTTAAGCACAATAACAATGTGTTACTACATTTCAAGCTGTTATTATGTAGTACGTACTGCACTCTTATGCTGCCTTCATGAGGTCTCGTAATTATGGTAAATACCACTTGCTGAAGGGAAAATGCACATGAAAACCACCTCATCTGGGATACGTTCTATTTCTAATAGCTGATTGTTACTAGGCATTTCACTATTTAGCTACTCAATATCTTTATATCTCTTTTCCACACAATAAAAGCCCCACTTTATATGTTTTTTCAATCAATGCAGATACAAAGCAGTAGTTCAGCGGTTTATAGACAACTTACTCACGTGAATTTATTTGTTTATAGTGCATTGCGTGTGTGTGGGTTTTTTTTTATATTCCACGACACAAAAGCACTTGAACACAATGCACCCGAAATTTCCACTTCACAACTGGAAAGAGCACATGAAGGCAGCATCAGTACCAAATGCAAAAGAGTTTAACCCTGGCCATAATAAAAGCTTATTTTATTATGGCATAAGTCCACTTAAATTATATGTATGCAAATTCTGCTATTGTTAATTTAGTTCAATGTGGTCTGATTTTCTTCCAACCCATCAGAAACTTCTCCTTAAACTTGTATCGAGCAATACAGAAACGGAACTGCAGAGACAGCTTTGTGACTGAGAAGCTCTGAAATCGTTTGTTCCAAATTCTAGCCCCAGTGAAAGTTAACATCTTATCTCGGCCAAAGGCTTAACGTTTTCCTGGCGTCCGTCGCAAAGCTTCCGCGCTCCTCTCTCTCTGTCATTTCTGTATTCCCTTTCCCACGCTGCGCCAAGCTCACTTTGTGTCCCCTTTTTGATTGGCAGATCATTGCTCCTCAACACTGTGAGCCAAGACGTAACATAACTGTGTATATAAAGCAAAGAGTTCACTTTTCAGTTCTCAATCCTTTCTTTTTGCTCCGGTATCTTTGTAAGAAATAGCTCATATACAGTTCGACTCAGGTAGCAAAATCTTCAGGCTCGTCTTAGTTTTGTGCATGCCACTAAAGCCATATAAAATAGGTGTGTGTATATAAGCAGAGTTACCTTTGAAGTATATTTTTCTACATCTACTATACAGAGCTTTGGAAATCTATGTGGATATCTGTCAATGTACTGTCTTTTACAGTTAGTCTGCCGCATCCAGATTTGAAAACACTGCACGGTACTGTGCAACAGTCAGAGATAGTGAAGTGTTAAGGTTGAAAATAAAATATTTAAGGTATAACAATACAGAGCATATTAAGAAACGGATATTGCAATTAACCTGTGGCTTTAAGTTTAATGCACATGGTATTGGCTGTTTATTGGATGACTAAATATTAATATAAATATAGATTATATTAGTGCCAAGGAGCTTAACTTTGGTCCTGTCTTGCAGTGGTACAGATGATGTGCCCTAAATTGGACTTGAACTCAAAGTGTGTGGTATATCTTGGGTCCATATTGGGAACCACAGATTAGATTAGCTACATAGTTAAAATCTACATCTCAATATGAGCTTATTATCTCTGAGCATTTCCCTTGAATAAAGATAAAGTAAAGCAATATCTCAAAATGGAACAATATCTATGTTCATAATCCACATGAAGTATTGTTTTGAAACTTACTACATTGGCGTAATGTTCCTAATAATAATTAGGTAGAATTTAGGTAAATGAAATTATAAAGCTGCTTTTTACACCTAAACATTTGCACAGTACTGCACATTTCTAGCTCTTCCTACCCTGATGTAAGCATTTCTCTATAGGTTAAGGGATTTATAGGCACAGGCAGAAACAGCACATGTCGGGGATGGTGACATGGAGCCGTGGGGGCTCGTATACTGCTACACTGTTGCAATGCAATGACAGTTTTCGACACGGTGCATGTGCCAAAGCTGGGAATCTTTGAGGAGAGACTGAAGGCCTGTTGTAGCAAATGACATAGTTAGTATTCAATTGTATTCCCTTGCTAAGATAAGTCAAAGTGAGGCGAGAGTTGTTTCTGGCACTGCTCGATAAAAACAAGCTCACATAATGACGTCTATATGAGCTTCTATACCCCTGGGACAAGTCTGGATAGATATTTCTACAACTATTTCCTACCATGCATGTTTGCATTTGTGCCCAAACCAGTGTGAATAGGACCTATCTCCCCTTCCTTCCAAAAGTTACAATATATATCTACTCTTTCAAATGTATTTTCCTTAATAAGAAGCCTGAAGACATTGAATATTTAAGAAAAAAGTTTGCTCACCTAAATTGCATGCATAACTTGAAATTAAATGCCTTACTTTAGATGTAAAACTAAATTGTTCCCTACTGAAAATTATACTAGTGTTTAGAGCTTGTGTGTTGTTCTATTACAATCCTTTTGCATTTTGCAAAATAGATCTCCATTGATTGCAATGGTTTGAATGGTGCCGCTGCCCTCTGTATCTCCTGACAGAGGAGATGGTGGTTTACTGTTTGTATTTGAGGAAATGCTTCTTAAATGTGATCTGACACTTTTGTTTTCTGTGCAGATGTCCTGCCATCACCACAGTCATACTGACAGCTCACTCTGTTTGGACGAAACAAAGATGGACATGTCTGAGTGAATCACAACACACGATAATTTCCTCCTATTTCAAATATATTATGGCCCTTAAAATGTGTGTGTTCAACATAAACCTCTGTGCCAGCTCTGTGACAACTGTGCACCCTGCCTAAAGTATTTGAGAAACAAGCAAAGGGATTTTTTTCTTATTTGTAGGCCACTTTTAAAGACAAGTCACATTTATACGCTTCATAAGGGACCATTTTTCATTCAATCTATACTCGCTGGTGACTGACGCACACGCACACACAGATTAAAACTAAAGAGTTCCACATTGTATTTTACAAAATAGAAATATAGCACAGAAAAAATATTCGTCAGGTACCAATATTGTGTATAAGTGTAGACCTGTTACAACTCAACTAAAGGCCAGCACACACTACACGTGTTTTCCAGTCTAAAATGATTTTATATAGAATGGGGGTCCACACGACTGGATTTAGTGCGATTATAGAACGTCTGGGAGTTCACACTTAACGACTGAGAATCGTAAGAGCGAACACACTACATGATTCTGACGAATCTTGACCCGATATATAAAAGCTCAATATTTTGTTCTCCATAGACTTTGTTCAATGACTGTATCTTCTTTGCCTTTCATAGCTCTCACTGTAAAAATAACAACATTAAAACACAATGGTCCATGGCAGCAGCAGTATAATGTTTAATCTAAACTAACTGGTAATGCAGATGAAGGATATGGATCATAAATCACTAAAGCTATTATTTCCTTGTAATAACAGTATGCTACACAGGCTACAGCATCAAAGTACATAAAATCCATGTTGATATTTCCCGACAGTTAAAGCGGCTCAGTGCAGCGGCATAATTTATGAGGAAACATTAGGCCTCAGCAGCTTTGAACGCGCTCTTCTCTGTGTGCTGTAAATACATCCATCAGTCGGTGACAGGCGTATTAGGCTCTGATCTTTGTGAAGCCACATCGCTGATGACACCCAAAGCCACAAGACTCCATGTTACATTTTGTTCCAATCGCTAAAGTAGAAGTGACTGTAAGGGTCATCGCTTCATAAAATCACCACTTGATCTTTATCCATCTACTCCTCTTCATAACCTTTAAAAAAACAAGCCATAAGCCAAATTTCATTCAATCTCAAGATCTGGAGATGGTTCCCACGGTATGATCGCCCAATGCTCCTGACAGATTGCTTCAGCATCATGAGAGAATGGATAAAATGCAGCAGATTTTTTCAACTGCTAAACTGCTAAACAAAAAAATGTAAACATGTCAAACCGTTACCCAGGCACTACTCCTCCATTTCAAAGAAATAAGATAAAAGTGCCCAAACATGAACTCAAAACTTGAAGATCTTTTAGATGAAAGGAGATTTCTTTACCCCTAAACCCTCCTATCCCATAATGGATAAGAAACGACTAAAGCTGTTTGTTTTTTATTTCAAAATGGCACAGAATTTCTGGTGCTTGTGATCCACAGATAAGTCCAGCTTTGAGCTCAAACATCCCACTGTCCGCCACCTTGGTGTGTGCCTCATGTTGCTTGCATCGTGGTGTAACATTATATGTATGCAAATGACTTCTGTTTGCCAGTTGCACATTTATACCAATGATTGTACTTTTATATTTATGTAACTACAGTTCAAATCTATATCAAACAAAAGGGATCCCATTAAAATGATATTTACTGAGAATGTCTCCTTTTATTGTATTCACCAGTATATATAAAGCAGAAAGGAAACAAAATTAGGGAAATTTGACAAACTCTCAACTCACTGAGAGATGTTTCTGATCTTTAATAATTAGCAATTAAAAACGGGCCCATCTGAACCTTGATGAAAAGCCACATGTGATGCGTGGGGAAGTGGGAGCTGGGTCTGTTGTGTTTGTTCTTCTAACATGAACTACTGTCGCTTAAATTGCTAAAGAAGTGAATAGAGGCCCTAATTGAAAGGTGTCTGGGGCTGTATATTACAGTTTATAATTGAGTTCATAATAGTTCATTATGTGATCTTGGTGCCTCATTTCTAACAGGCGAACAGTGATTCAGATTTTGCGAACCTCTCCCACCGTCGTACTGTTGATTCAAAGCTTGACAAAACTTTGGCTTTGAACAGAACAATCTCTGTGACCTCTGAGCCATTAAAAGAGTCATTACTTTAGAAGAAGTCCCTAACAAGACTTTTCCTTCTGCACTGAGCTAATAGGGCACTGCGGACGCAATCAATTATTCACACGCCTTTGTCCAAAGGTGCACCGCGACTTCTTCATCCCGAAGGTCACTACTACGATCACAAAAATCTCCCTAATGAACTCAAGACAACAGACAGCTGCATTTATCTTACTCCTCCTTAAGACAGAAACAGGTACAATTATTTTAACATGCCTTAGCTGCAGGGGAAGACCTAACACTCTTGCCTTTTAACAAGAAAGTTGTGGGCTCAGTTTAATGGATCACAATCTAAAACTTTCTAGAATTAAAGGCACTATACCACTTTCCTTTTTTTTTTTTTTTGCTAATGGAGCAAAATTTGTTTTGCTCTCCTTTTACTATATTGTAAACTCTGACATTTGTGTGGAAAAGCACTGTGCATCTAATTTTTAAAAGCATTTGTATCAATGCTATGAGCTTACAGGCAAGTTTTCTAGCCTTTCTGTGACAATGACCCTGAAAGGTGACCCTGCAAGTGTGCCTTTAAACTTCAATTCGGATGCTACAAATGTTAGGAAAGTTAGGAATGAGTTTGGACCAGAACTAACATTTTTATTTAGTGGCCTACTGTATGATAATTTAAAAAAAAACAGGTATAGGCCTTTAACATTTAAGACAAAACAAATTAATACATTAAAATATGAATAATATGATGTCTGTCTGATCCAGTCAAACCCTTTTAAGGATCCATACATAAGCAGCTCCCAGCAGCACCAGTGTGAAGAAAGCTGAAGAGAATGAATGGAAAAGTGGGTAGCAATAACGGTTCTAAAGTAAAGTAAATTGATTTATAGAGCTTGGGATGGAATGTTAAAAATTCACTGTTACCATGGAAATACGCCATGTTTGTTTGAATAATGAGTCTAGTATTTCACCTTTTAAAATCTCCATTTGTTTATTATGAAAAAAGTCCACTGCAAATCCGATAATGCTTTGCAATGTGACTATCCTGAGCTCTATTTGTTGATTTGGTTGGAATAGTGCATGTTAATGAACACATATGAGACTCATGTATGTAAACACACCACCAGTTGTAGTGCATGGACAAATGTAGCTCATTTGCATTTGTTGTCCCACAGTCGCATGCACACTCACAGTAATAGTAGTGGCAAAAGTAGCAGTAGCAGTAGCAGTAGTAGCAGTAGTAGTGAATAGTGGTGAAATAGTGGTGGCAATGCAGTAGTTTTTTGTTTGATTTTTTGCAGGAAAGTACTCTCCATCTAACAAATGTTCAGTGAGAGTTTTAATTTATTTTTTGGCTAATAATCTTATTAAGAATCTTAAAGGTATGGCTTATCGTGCACACTTACTGTTTTAAAATGGCGCCTCAAAATTCATTGTAGGCGAATGCAAAGGATTGACCTGTCATATATTTAAGTTTATTGCATGGGGCAAACACAAACATGGGGTCTAGGTCTTTCTGATTGAACTTTTACATCATGCACTTTTATCGTAATGTCATGAATAAACCAACATCTCATATCTGGACTCTGGAGACACCAATAGGTCATGTTTTTTAAACTAAGTATGAATTTAGGATACACATACAAGCTGCTACGATTTTGAGTGCGCATCATTATCCCCCAAATTGGCTTCTTCAAACTGTTGTTGGACTCTTTTTCAGCATGTTCCCCTGATCCAGTGCCACCTCCAGTCTCACCCAGAGCTCTGCCCTGCTGTCTTTAGTAATGGCTGGATCAGGATGTTAGTCATAAAAGCGGAGCTGTAATTGCATTCATTATTGAGATTAGCCTATAATGCTGCAAACAACACATAGTCCGCAGTGTTAGCTCTGCGGCGGGGGTTACAGGGAGGACAGGAAAGATGCATCATTTGGGCAATACCTCCAATGACAGGCAGGTCTATTGTTGACGCACTTAAATTAACACCCACATACACGTAAATGACTCTGTTTTTTTCCACTTGCCAGCGGAGGTGACAAGCGTGATTAGGGAGATATTTATACTCATGTAAGAAAGTATAAGTAAGTAAAATGCAAAAAAAAAGTTATTCTCAGATGGGCAGTAATTGTTCCAGTAAAGTCGTGCAGATGTAGAAGTATGATAAGTACTGATCCTACATTGTAGTAGTTGTAGCGTTAATAACATGGCTACAACTACTGCTGCAATTACTGCATTAGCCTCCAGGAGTGACAAAGTAGTCGTAGTAGCAAAAAAAGTATACTATTATGTGCGGTATACCTCTAGTAAGTAACTGTATTAATACTCTGGTAAATCAAACCTGCTCCTAATAATCTACTAGCCATCAACAATGCTATTTTTGTTAGATGATGAAAATAAAGTATTTTGGAGGAGGGCCAGATGTATTTAAACCTCATTTTTCATTATCTGTAATCAAAGCAAAACAGCAATACTTCGATGGAGACGAACTGGTGATGTCCCGTACCCAGACAACCTTTGAGTCAGACCTCCACCAGTAAAAACACCAGTAATTCCCGAATGCATGAAAGTTACGCAGTGTGGCTTTAATGATAAACCCTGGAATATTAAGCCACAAAGGAACTCATCTCCACTGCAGCGCTTCTCCCAGACTCCCCTCTCAATGCTCACTTCAGTGCAGTGTGAACGGTCCATCCCCAGAAGACGCACGGAGGCTGCGGCTTCTCCTGTGGATCTCAGCTGGTGTCAGAGCGCTTCCATTCCCTGCAGCAGAAACGCACATTCAACACAATTTATCAGTTTTCACCACTCGCACGCCTGCCGCTGAGGCTCCTGTCACCAAGCTGTAATACACCAGAGCGTGTCATAATGAGGGAGATTACCTGCACAATGTTTTCCTCTGAAGATTCATTTATCTTGTTTGTGGTTTTGTTTGCGAAATCTTGTCGAGTTACACATAAATAATAGCAGGGTCAAAGGCTTTCGCATGATGGGCATTTGTGTACAAGAACAAATGACACAGTGTGCTGCTGCTGGTCAATTTACAGTTACTGTGTTAAACTTTTTCATTTTTTTCAGAATTATTATGATGGAAAATATTTGAATCACCCTTGAATTAGGGTTTGATGACATTCAATAATAATGACTGGCATTACAATTTGCTCTGTCTAGTTCAAATCATGCAAAACAAGGGTGAGAGTTAACTACAGTAACCACCATGATTACAGCTTCAAACCTCAGGCATAGACACATTAAGACAGGGCTCTTTTATCCTTCAAAATGGCTTCTCAGAACTCTCACTGCGAGCTCTGGGAGTGGAAAGCCCGCAGCGGCCGTGTAGTATCATGTTGGATTACAGAGGCAGAAAATCATCAAAAAGTCATGGTCCAAAAAAAGGGCATTTACATGTAAGTGGGGTAGATCTGCGTGAGTGATGAGGCCATTACCCCGTAACATCTGCTCTTTCAATTACCAGGGGAGGAGCAGAGGGTTAAGCGATAAGAGAAACCCGCCATTTCGGCTAATGAAGTTCAATATGATCGCTCCTCAGATTAGCGCAGAGTGGAAGGCTGTTTGTTGTGGCACACACACACACACAGTGGCTTCAATAAGGTCCAGCAACAGTGAATTCAGGACTTCAGGGGAGATAAAGAGGAGGAAAAAACTCTGTGAAGATAGATGGAGGTCTGTACTGTAGATGTCTATTAGATCAGCTCGCCTGGGTTTCAGTGGCTTCAGACTCAGCAGGTCGTATCCAGTGGAGCTTTGTGAACTCAAGATCCCCAAGGTGAGTTTTAGCTTGAGCAGACGCTGTAATTAGGCCTACCGCAGCAACAGCGCACACGGGTGACCACCTCAAAGAGTCGAAGTGCAACATATTGAGAAAAATTGGGATGGACTTGAGAAATAACACTTTACCTAGTCTATATGAGAAAGTTAAAGGCCGATAAACCCTCAAAGGCACCATACCTTTTGGAGACAACATAACATCCTGACTTCATTAAGTGTTATTATGTACAAAAAACAACTAACCTTGTACTTTTGATCTTTACATGAGCTGAAATGCATGTCATTCTTCTCTAAAGTCAATGTCAGCCTTCTTAATGGTCTTGGTTGTGCAAAACATAAATCACAATTAAATCTAACTATTGTAACATTCTCGAGAGGTTCAGGTGATGTAGAAAAGATCCAGACAGTTACACTGAGTTTGTTCAAATTCCAGGACTCAAATGGCCTCTTCTACAAAAGCATGTCTTCAACATAGCTCGCATTTATTGTTGCTAGTATTTGTTTTTATGCTGTTTCACTCCCTTCGGTGGCATAAGATGAGTCTAGGTGCTAAATTATTTCTTTTTGTTTTGAAATGTTAAATCTCAACTACTTGCAAAAGCCTGAATAATGCATAAGAACATTGAAAGCTGACTGCACAGGAAGGATAATGGCCCGAGGAGTTGCTGTTTTTATGTTTTTAACCTTCTCAATGACCTTTGTGCCTGGAGCAAAACCTCAGTTACACCAGGACAGTTCTTGCTACAAATCACAACACATGTTTGTTTTTGTGTAAACGGAACACTGCATCTTTAACGGATCTTTTATTATTGTTACACTCCCGATCAAAAGCTTAAAAGATCCTGAAAGATCTAAAAAGCATTAATCAAAACATTTTTGTCTTACTCCTTTTTCTTCTTGTTGCATAATGAAGTTCTACTTGGGACCTTGTTCAAGTGTTCTTAATCTTTTGACCTGGACTGTATTATAATGTTTGGAGGGAAACGATTCACGTAACATCATAACATTTTGCAGAGACTAGTTTAAAATTTAAGTGGAGGACAGGTAAAATGCAGATCTTCATCTCTATCAGCACTAACAAACTTAGTATGAATGTTTATTGTATCTATAGCATTCAAACTTCATGGCATTTTTCCACTCACATAGGCATGATAGTTATCTGTTGAAAGGGTTAAAGTCACTAGTTGGAAATCTGGAATCCCAGTTTCAAACAGAATTTCTTTTTTCTTTTCAAAAATGGTGACTCTTCCACTGGTACAGTATACTGGCCCCGGCCTCGCATCTGAAATCATTACATCAGAATCCAGAATATTTTGTCCCAACAACATAATGCAATTTGTCTGAGTGCAATTACAATTAGATTTACACTAAATCGCAGTGTACTTTTTTTTAACCTCAAGATTCAGCTCACCGGGCACATTTAAACCCAGGAACATTAGCATTTGAGTACACTGAAACAAGAATTGCTACAATAAAACACAAATCATATGCATTTCAGTTTGCACTTGTTTAAACTAGGGTTACGACCTATGTATACAAAGACACAGGATATTTGCATTGGACATCACATTACCTGCACAGTTTGCTATTTGTGTGACATAAAAATTGGGCAAGTCAGGTCAAAAGTGGCATTCAACTGGTATCTTTAAAACCCGACATGACATTGACAGTCTGCTGGGGTAAACATCCTGAAATGTCAGCTTGAACTTTGTGAGGTCTCAAACACACAGCCGTTATCGCTCCCCTTTCTCACATTTGACTTTTGGACTGGCAGAAAAACTTCTATCTCATCTGTGTGAGTAGTGTGTGCATCTACAAAAGTCCTGACAGAGTAATCAGACTTTTATGCAAATTCAGACTCAAAGAGATTTTCATTTTGACGTTTTCATCCCTCTTCATTTCTGCTAACTGCTGCAGCTGTAAACTGCGCTACACTGTCAAATATAGCAACAAACTTCCACCGTCACGCTATTAAACAATGATAATGTATAGATAGAATAATTATATTTAGACTTATGCATGTACAAGGGAGTGTTGCAATTACAAGAGCACGGAGAAGCAACTACAGTATTACTCAATCATAACAGCCACTATACTGCTATTATTACGTAAATTCAACTTTGTGTACAGTATCACTATTATTTTACTCAGAAACATTTTTGATTAGTTGATAAGAGTTAAAAAAAACAAGAGTTAAAATCATTAATATTTCATTATAATTCTTCTAACATGATTGTTACAGTGAAAAGTATTATTGTACAATACTGCAATGATTTTGAGATTGATTGCTTTTGTCCAGCAGAAAATTGTTTTTGCGCAGAATTGTGCTCTTTTGAATAAAGGCTGTGTCTCTCTTATTAATTTTTAGCTCAAAAGTTCCACGTACCTCTCCCAAACTGTGGAGCAGAGGGGCAACAGTAGCACCACCTGTGATTGCTTAATCCTCCTATCATCACTCACTCAGAGCGTGACTGAACTGACCAATAGTAGCAGTGGGGGTGCAAAGTAGATGTGTCCATAATAGTGCAGCATTAAACAGAAGGGCTCTGAATCACAATAAATGATTTCTCAAGAGTGGAAGATTGTCAATGATTCATGTGATATCCCCACCCCAAGTTTAGCTGCGTTTTCTTGTTTGCTGAAGCAGTACTGGGACTCGAGTGTCTGGCCGCACTCGCATAACAGTACAAACAAGCTGACTATTACTATTTGTGGCCTAAATTAAGGTGCAGCAGTTGTTATTGACGTTTTGCAAATTTACTAAAGTCCACTTAATCTCACATAGCACATATTTTTGTGAATGTCCTCCAACAGTTTTATCCTCTGCGCTGCACACCTGTCTCTTGTTTTTTGACTGTGTTCTTAATGAGTCACAACAATAAAGGCAGCCTGTATTTGTTTTCCAGTTCTTCACTGGCGCTCCTTGAATGTTAAGGTGTTTTTGGTGTATTTTAGCTAAATGAGTAGTAAGGTGGCGTGGGTTAAATTGCATTAAATTGCAAATCACTGCAAACAGTCAGAAGGAGAGAGCACATTACTAAGATGATGGACGACTTAAAAACAGCAATGATTTACATGCACATCCTTCACTGTCACATTTAGCAGATTACATTTTCTCAAGTGCTACAAATAACCTTGTTTAAATTGAGTCAAGTATAGGCACAACTTTTCCAGACTAAAGTCAAAAAAATGTTCAGTCATTCTCAGTCATCCAGGTGGTCAATTCAATCTTGTAAGGTCAAAACAAGACAACTGGACTGCCTGACCAAAACAAATGTCGCCACCGAATAAAAAGGTCACACTAGTTTTTTCGTTAGACTGCTTTTAGCTTTGATTACAGCCCTCAGTGGGGTTACGATCTGCACTATGAGGTGGCCAATCCATGTGTGAAAATGATTAATTCTGGCATTGTCATCTCGGAATATGCCCGTGCCATCAGGGAAGAGGAAACTCACTGATGGAATAATCTGGTCATTCAGGATGTTCAGGTCGTCAGCTGATCTCATTCTTTGGGCACGCATAGTGTATTTCACTTAGCACTTTGAGGTTTCTTTGAAATGTAAAGTGCAATATAAATAAAATGCATTATTATTATTATTATTATTTGAACCAAGACCTAATCAACTGCAGCAACCCCAGATCAGAACAGTAAGGTCAACAGATGAAGGATACCATATACACAGTGGTGTAAAATGTGGTCTGATCTTTATTAAAGCAGAACTAAGTAGCTCTTGCCCCTAGAGGCCATAAGCACAACTGCAGGTGTCGTAGCAAGTTGCAATTTTTTAACTTATTCATTGTCTGTGAGAGTAAATACTACGCTGACAGAAAAGGCGAAGGGATATTGTACATCCAATTACACAATAGAAATGAGTTTTTTTCACTCAAACTTGGCTGTAAATACTGTTTAAAGTGGTGCTAGCCCACAGTTAGCTTTGCCTGTTAGCCTGTTAGCTTCTTCTTCGTGGTTCTATTAGTGAGTATTGGTGACTCCAACCCGGTGGCAGGAAAGTTGCAAATGTGGTTTTCTGGCCAGAGACACCAGCGGGAGATGAAAGACCCCACAATCATCCCACAATCATCCTTGTATTACCCCCAGAGGAGTAATACAAGGATTTACGAAAAGGATTTATTAAGGTAAACAAGTTACTTAGTACTGCTTTAAAATTACAAGAATGAGTAAACAGTGTCTGCTTAAACTAATACCACCCAAACATTTACCTTTCATCATATTTTTATTGGCCATAACATGTAAACATTCACAGGACAGCGAGGGTTAAGTGAGTACACCCTTTGATTCAATAGCTGGTTGACCCTCCTTTGGCAGCAATAACTTCATCCAGATGTTTCCTGTAGTTGTAGATTAGATACGCACAACGATCCGGATGAATCATTCCTCTTTACAAAATTGTTGCAGTAAAAATACAACAACATGTAATTGTTTGGGTGGCTAATACCACCCATTGTTTGGGTGGTATTACTCATTCTTGTGAGTTTAATAAAGATCAGACCACATTTTATGATCAATTTAGGCAGAAATGTAAGAAATTCCAAGGGGTGTACTCACTTTTTCCTCCCACTGTTTGTGAGACGTGGAGGACTCAGATTCGAGCCGCCACATACCTCAGACAAAGCCTTTCGGAGGATGCCCTGGACACGGTTGGGTTCGGGCCATGTCGGAAGATATCACTGGAATTTCACCCACGCACCCCACGCAACCATCACAAATACTGCCATGAGGAGGCTCTTTGGATGGGGAGTGAAATGTGTGTCAAAAAAGGCAAGTCCAATTGTCTTGAATTGTAAGGTTTCTGTGCAAAGGGGTATTTGCACAGTCTCTTCCCAGGATTTTTGCATCTGCAACATCCCATCAGACAAACCTAAATTGTACACTTTCTAAACGTCTGATCAATATGTTGTTAAAATGGATGTTGTTAGAATTGCAGCTCCAATAAGCGCTTACAATTTACATCAGAAAAACAAAGAAAGAATTGAGTTTTTGTGAGGGGTAATGCAAATCTTAACACAAGCCGCCGACAGAACAAAAACAACTATTTGAATGCCATTAAAAAGACTTACAAATGTTCAATATGTGTCTAGTCCCGACTCCAAAGCCTCAAAGAAGCAGTAGTTTTATTTGTGCTATGGGCTATTTTCTTCAAACAACCACATACTATACAATTTATACAAAAATATAGTTTTACTAAATAAAAATGAGTGAAATGAGTAAAAGACTAATGTTTGACCATCACAAAAATGTTCATAATGTCCACAAAGTCTAAGTAATTTAAGCAGGTAAACTATATATAGTAGGGTTGTGCTGTCCATCGTGATGGATGACGAACATCACGATGGAGAGCCACCATCGTGATGCCACGCCCCCTCCTGTCAGAAACACGCGCTGAGCTTCTGTGGGCCTTGTAAACCTACAAACTTTGCAGGGACTGCACTGTAAATTAAATCTCGAATATAGCTAATATGCGCGCTAGTTTAAGTAGCCTACCAGAAGCCCGAAGACACGATGTGCCGTAATTATTAAAATAAAGACACAACGCTGCTCTATTTATGACGCGCCGGGCTCTCTCTCTAAAAGCAGCTACTGTTTAACACCGCGTGGTTTCGCTTTGCTTTTCGTACGGAAACTAAATTTATCTCACATCGGAGATGAGAGCATGGGTTTGGATGTTCTCACGAAGGGCCGAGAGAGGAGAGAAAGAGGCGCGGAGGTACGAGGTTACGAGCACACGGACCAGGCGGCGCATGGAGCAGCTTCAAAAACGTAGGCTCTGACGCAAACTTCTAAATATTGTCCCGTTCACCCACTGTTTTTTAAACATTATGTTAAAATTGAGCAAATGCAAATAATAAGCTCCAATTTACATTTGTGTGATAAGAGCCTTGTTATTGAGGAGCAGATGACGCTCAGAATAAGTCGTTCTCCTCTGAGACTTTTATGCACAAGTTTTAACGCATTGCAAAATTCGTGTTCCATGATGATACATTTATCCTGCAATCTCACATTTTTCCTAACATAAATAAAATGCAGCCTATATATAGACTATGTAAATGTCTTTAAAAAATGCTTATAATGAGAGTTGGACGATATCATCGTCCATCACGATGGTTCGCTGTGTAAACATCGTCAACTGCCAATTAAGGGGACATCGCCCAACCCTAATATATAGCTTTACAACATATTTTTGTAACGGCTCTCTTTTATGGACAGTAGAGCTGAACTTGTCAGGACATTAGAATATGGCTTAATAAAGGTGAATAAATAGGGGACCTCTGGCTGCAGACACTGGTGTAGCAGGAATGTGCCTCGTCTGGACCAACGCTGTTGTTATGCCAGCCGGAATTCAGGGCCCTATATTTTCTTTTCTTATGTTAATCAATGTGTTAGTAATAAAACATCTATGTATCTACCTGGATGATTGAGATTCATCTTTATTAGAACACACAGGGTTTTTTTTCAGGGTGGCTGATCCTAACTCTCGCCCTAAACTTAACCCACTAAAATGAATGTCAATTACCAGGAAGAATTGTATCTTTTTGGTAATAATATGGATACAAGATAAATACATTATCCCTTGTCATCCTCCATCATAACACCATGTTATGAGTGGGCTGTAAAACTAAAGTACAACCCAAAGGTAAAAAGAAAAAAAAAGTGAGGATATGCTTAATTAGTTGTACATTACACTCACAGCCTTTCTTACGTCATCTCCTCCATCTTTAAAAAGTGCTGCTCTGCAGAGAGAGCTAAAAGCGCTGACTATCACACTGTTCTATCTGTGACTGCCCCCTCCGAGTTTCCCCAGAGCCACCTGCATTAATATGAATCTATACCTTATACGCCAGGGCTCAGCTCCTATGTAATGCAGACTGATGGGCAAAGACTCTGAGCTAAGGACATCTCCACAGGCTTTTAATTGGCCTCAGAGAGGCAAAATCAAGGCACAAATGTAGCGCTGTGATCATTGTGTCTCACTAATGTTGAGTCACACATGCTGCACTGAGGAAAG